>OX438857.1:7255024-17255024 GCA_949315895.1 Anania crocealis | reverse complement strand
TATGTGAACGATAGTGTTAACTTTTTAAGCAAAAAAAACTAAGTAACTCATTGATTGGATAGGTACGTATATGTTACGTTCAAAACCATAAAAGTATCTTTATTTGTAGTGAATAAGTGAATTATATTGGCCAAGATGATTTCCAGAAACCTACTTAGCTTTGGTTCGAATATTGACTTAACTTTGCACTGGTCGAGCGGGCCCAACGAGCGAATCGAGCTAAGCGAGCGGTGTGCTCCAGCAACCAGAGAAAATGCTTAGCCATATACTTAATCACGTTCCTTACGACTTTAGATCTATAATACCTACGGTAAGTTTTCAATAAATCCATAAGTAACCTGACTTCATTCCCCGGGTCAGGCAACAAGAGTTTTAAATTTTCGAACATTGCTCAGGTTTGTGATCACCAACCCGTATTTGGCAATCGTAGTCATTAAGCCTGTACCCATCTTTGCAATGGTAACTTGAATTCGAGGAAAGGCCTTTGCCGTGCAGTTTGATGATTCTATAATCATCAAACGACCTATGCCGTTACTTTATTTATTTACTATGAGTAGTTTTGCCTAGTAATTAATTTTGACCACACACACCATCACACACTGCCAGTAGTTCAACAAAACTCAAACAAACAAAAGGGTGACTTACATTACTTGAAAAGGTAACATTTCATGTTTTTATTATTTCTAATGGCGGCCATTTTGGACCAATACGCAGCAGTAAATACCTTACACGCGCATATTAGTGCGTGACCCGTCGGTAATTGATCCGGGTTTCTTACATTAATTGTTTTCATTCCGACAAATGTAACAAATTGGATGTTGGCATGCAACGCATCATTTTACCACTCCAAAATATTTTATGTTAATTTATTTCATTAAACTTTGGTGTCTAATTCAGTGTTTTTTTTAAGCTATTGCATAGCTTCTATCGCGGGCCTTGAGCGTGGAGACCGAATCCAGAAATTCCGTAACGAAAATAACCTAACACCCCCCACTCCGACCGGTACAGCGGTGATACTTTTTAATTTTATAATTGCATAAGTTGATAAAAAATGCTATGCAATAGCTTTACCCCGGCAGTTTCCGAGTGCCACACGTCTTTTTTTATTTCATTACTCGCTTAATGTAAAGACTTAATTTTAAAGATACATGTACGTTATTTGGGTTTAAGGTTTATTTAATATCATTGTTCCCATGGCTGTTTTTAGTATTTGATGCGAGATAAGACATTTATTAGTGAATTAACAAAATACCATATTATTACTTTTAGGACATATTATTACTTGTATCCATGCAAAGTGAACTGACCACTTACACTTCTTTGTTCAGGATGAATTGCAATATACGACTTAAAAAACAATAAGCTCTAAGCCAGTAGGTACTCCTACTTTCTCTATTAACCAACCCCATGCTGGGGGCTTGTTTATATTTAATTTCTCCTCTGAAATGGAGTCATCTCTCCTATACGTCAGAAATTAATTGTTACCCCGGTTGTCAGCTTGCCGATAGTACGTCACAACAATATAAAAGTTTCTGGAAGTGCTTCAGAATGATGAGAAAATTTAATAAAAATACCACTCTAAACCGATAAGTATTTCGGTAATGGTATAATGTTAAATGACGGCACGAAGAAACTATTACTTGTCCTTATATGAGTGTCGCAACAGGATACATAACGCTATAGCGTTATAGGGTAAATAAGTGTTTTAACACTAGCATCAGCGTTATCTCTTCACCATTTGCCAAACTGGTGAAGAGATGACAAATATAAAACATAAAACAATCCAGATACAGCGGTCAAAGAAAACGTCCTCTCTAAATATGCCTACAAGTACGTTTGATGATCTTACAACTTAGAAGCATCCAACTGTATGTCATGCACGTAAGGCTAAATTTCCATTAGGGTCAAGTATCCAGTGGCTCCATCGGAAGGCCAGCGTTGTGTGCCCGGCACAACATATGCCGAGGTGGATGCCTTTCTGCCGGGACCTTGAGACTCGTAGGCCCGTCCCACTCATTTGTGCTACTGTATAGTGTGTGTACTTTTCTTTTTTTACTTTGCAACCTATTTTTGTACACTTTTATCGGCCTAACACTCTGGGTCTCTACAGTAAAATGGTTCTTCTTTCTTTCTTTAAACTTGGCAATAGCTAAATCCTAGACAAATTGAAGTGTATTTTTTTATTAAACTGTGTATCTAATTTTTACTTCTTAGCTATTAGTAGTTCATTGATGATAATTTACAGACTAAAAGAGGATATCCAGCATCAAATAATCTGTGTCTATTCGAATGCGGTCGACATGGAAATGCCGCGAGCGGTAAATCCACGCGCGCCACGCGGCGTCCGCACCGCAAAAGTGCCTTTTGATAGACAGCCGCGGCGGGCCCGGACGTTTAATGTCCCGTGTCGGATACAGTGGAAACTTTTTCATTTGACTGGAATTCCCGTTTAATTGCAACGATTTTGGTGGCGGCAAATTGTTGGGATAAATAGTTTTTATGTGAGTCTAAAAGGGAACTGGAAATTTTGGTTTGTGTTTTTCTCATTTTCAATTTTTCATTGACTGGTACTTTATTATTTTTGCAATCTCATTGTTGGTATTATAAAGAAATTATAACATGTATGTAAGCTGAATAAAAATTATACTTAATGATAATAAAATATTTCAGACAACACAGTAAGGCTCAGCCTCCACAAATAAGACTTGCAAAATATTTTTAAAAAACAAATTGTTTCACATTGAGGTTTCAATTGCAAAACCTTCTAAAATAACCATTTGTTATTCTAAAAATCAACCACGATTGTCGAATATGATGCAAAACCGAATTTTATCACTTTCTTTAAGACTTCGTTCTTTTTGTCGAGAGCCTAAATAACATAGGAGGAACAGGGCGGGGAAATTTTTCAACATTTTACTTTGGTACCTTGTAGGCTTGTTCTTAATATTTATCCAAGCCAAATTACAGATTTTTAGTACTAAATCCATTTGATCTTAACATAGATCGATAGAGAAAAATAAATAAACAGAAAAAAAGAATGCCCAAACATAAAAAGGGTAATTGAAATTGGCTTTTGGCCAATTTTAATTAATAACAATAACGACAATAATTACCCAACTGCATACGTTAGCGTTATTAAGTGCTATTCAACGGACCGTTTGTTACACTGAATTATGTTCTCATCAAAATAATTTCAATTACCTTTAAATAGGTTCGAAAATTTCATGTTTAAGCGAAATGGCTAGGTGATTTGATAGAATTAATGCAACGTACAACAACTACTAATGCTTTTCAAATTAAAATCGATAATCCAGGTTAAAGCCGGTTATTTGGTAATATTAGGGGTTAAAGTATGAAATTGCCGTTTTGTATGGACGAAATCGAGAAAAGTCATTTTTCCCTACTAACAATTTTTTAGTTTTTTTAAAAACGCCTGAACCGTTTTCGATGCAATTAAAGGTAAAAGTTAGATGGTTGTAAAGCTACGCATTATAGTATTTAAATTTCTGAAAATCAAAGTATATAATACAAATTTACTTAATTGAAGCAAGAAGGTCAGCACATTGTAAGGGGTCTTTTCAACGACTTCCTTTGAAGTAATAGGCACTAGTATTGCTTTTTTTTTTTAGTCAAAAGTTACTAAATTTAGTTTTTGATACAATACAAAAAGAATTACGCAATAATACGGGTATACTTAAGAGCTATAAACAAAATAAAAAGTGGGAAAATAATTGGCAATTTCATACTTTAACCCCTATTAATAAAATGATTTAATCAAAACCAAACAGTTAAAAATTTTAAATTATTTGAGATCCTGTCACTAAGTATTCTTTCACTAAGAAAGTAGCTTATACTTTGTAAATACGAGTACCTAGATATGTTATTGCACGATTGGATTAGTTATGCTATTCCGATTATTGATCGTTTTTATTTATTAATCCAATCACGCGCAAAAAGGCTTTTGCCCTGCAGTGGGATGATTATAGGGTAAATAGAATAAGACTTTACGAATAAACTGTATAATGTGTACCTATATTGTCAATCACCCTGCACACATACACATAGTGCATCACACAGCGCGCTCACACGCTAATTATGCGCGAACACGGGTTCGTTACCGAGCATTAAGTCAATGTTCCTCGGCCTTTGATATGCCACGTTCATTTTAATTCAAATGAACTTGGTTATTACTCGTTATTTTTGGGAAACGTATAATTAACTTTAAATAAAACCCCTTAGATCTAAATCACTTATCTCAGATGCAACCACTTCAGACAGAAGAGCTTTATGTGTGCGACAAGCCTTAAGTAAGTCAACTTATGTCTTAGAAGTTTTCCATACTAGCTAGTATTGAGTTTAAGAACTAACACCCTAGGTCACGCGTCAATTATAGCAATGTTAGGTACAGGCATAATCACCACGCTTGCCAAATGCGGGTTGGTGATCACAAACCTGAGCAATGCTTGAAAATTCGAAACTCTTGTTGCCCAACCCGGGAACGAACCCAAGACACCGAGATCTTTGCCCGAAACTTAAACCGTTAGACCATCAAGTAGTTCATGAGCAATATTATCACAGAACTAGCTGTTCCCCGCGACTTCGTACGCGTCAATTTCTGTTTTTATGATCGCGATTATTTTTTCAACATTTTTCACTGATGCTTCGCTCCTATTGGTTGCAACGTGATGTTGTATAGCCTAAAGCCTTCCTCGATACATGGACTATCCAGAGATTAGCGCGTTCAAACAAACAAACAAACAAACTCTTCAGCTTTATAATATTAGTATAGATAACTAGTAGTACTAGCGTATATAATTAATGTGATTTAGTTTTCGCTGTGCATTTCATAATATACGAGTTACAGTTTTATAATAGCGGTGTTACAAATGCAATGAAATTCTAAACTTGTCACATGTTGTAAGGAACCGGGACAAATCACTGGGAGACGTAATTCAGATTTAAAAAGTTACTTGACTTTGACAAACTTTTGTTTAAACCGACCATTATTTTTAATTCATCGACAGACCTCATTCGTATTTTTTAAAAATCAGGTTACAAGAAAGACCCGTCCATTGTATAATACTACTTTAAAACATCGTGAATGGATACAAACAATATCCGATCGCTATGAATCGGATATATTTTCGGATGCAACGGACTGTTTCGGATATTTATAAAAGGAGGCGGGCGCCGTGTCGCTTAACGACAGCTGTCAGTACAACTGAGCGAATTCAAATTACGTATCTGAATTTTGTAACAACGCAGTGTTTTATTTTCAATATTTTTAAATTCACGGTTCTGAACATAACGTAGGTCGACGGGGATATAACAAGGAATTGAGTAATCTTAGTATCTTTTATGAAACATAGATAAAAAAGGTACCTGTTTTTAGCTTAATTCTGTATGCTTATTTCTAAATAATGTTGGGCAAGGAAATGAAAAAGTAAAACAACTAAAAATAATTTAGAATACCTAAACTACTTATTTTAGGTGTCTTTAATTTCTTAAAAGTTCGCTGTCTGATTTATTTTTATTAAAAACTAAAAGGTCAATGTCACGAAACAGCAGATACATAAATGTTAGTCCTTTGTTGTTGCATTCTTAACACCTCATTGCACACAGAAAATCAAAACCTACAAAGATTTTCCACAATAAGCCGTTTCAAAACGACCTTTTTCTTTATCCATACACAAAACCAAACTTTGTCCACTGCAACCAGCGATCGTAATTCCCTAAGTTTGCGGGCCTTATGAAATAATCAAACGCGACAAGCTCAGTCTTGGGTTATCAATAATGTATGAGTTTCAAGCGACAAAGTATGAAGACAAACACGGCATTTGTGGGGTGGTTCATTTGCACGTACCAATAGAATTGAACGTTGCTCACATGTTGGAAGTGGGGTGAGGTTATGTTGGGTGGATATGGCGATTTAACTGCAGTAAGTAAATACAAGATGTGTCAAATAGCAGGTTTTGGTTTGAGAACGACGATATAATTATAATTTACTAGCGGACCCGACAGACGTTGCCCTGTCTTAACTATGAATATTGATTTAATATCTACATTTCAAATGCTAACCGCACTGGAAATCGTAACTGTTTGCAGCACGCATTCTGTCAATGTTGTCAAACGCCATAATGTTACATTAAAGAAGTTTAAATTATCAAAAACGGTTACAATTACGAATAATTTAATATGGTGTTTAAGTTTTCTTAGATATTTTAATTGTTCGCGCAATTTTCTTACTTTTTTCTTCCATAAGAACATTCTCTTTACAATAACAAACAAATAAAATAATAAAGAATTAGCGAAATTGGTCCAGCCGTTCACGCGTGATGCGATGACCAAGGTAAATAGTGATTCATTTTTATATACTCGTATATAGATTTCATATAAAATTTTTGACTTATTTTGATATGCATAATTATGTTAAAATAGGCTGGTTTTGGCTCTTATAACATTTACCTAAGACAGGGTTTTTTATACCTCTTAAACAGCTATTAGGCTCCCACAAACCCGTTTCATTCACAAATCAGTTTACTTAAGCTTATTTTAGTAATGACTCAGTTACTAGATGTACTGAAATAATATACGGATTTTAATTAAATTTGAAGTTACTGTTACTGTTGAGGTTAGAATCACGACTGAGAGAGAGAGCTTATTGATATTATTATTAAATTAATATCTATTAATTAGTATAAGCAAATTTATCGCGAGAAAAGATATATATAAAAACTAGATTTTCCAAAAGACTAGAGGATTTTCAGTCTGTGTAAGATTCAAACGAATAACACTTAGCAATATATGATATTATCAATACCTACTACTGTTCGAAGAATTCAAATTTATATACGCTCTTGAATTTTATCGTTGACCTCTGGATAAAATGAGGTGGATCTTTATCCACTGAGCAGACATAACAGCTGTAGTAAGTTTTTAATAAAACAATGCAAAAGCTACGTCCATTTCAAAACCGCATCATGCTGAAGTTTTATACTATAGAAATACAAAATTGTCTGTTACTTTATTTTCATCACAAAATCCAGCACATTATCATCATCCGCTCCGCTCACTTAAGCGACCCAGTCACTGCACGGAGCTTGGCTGAGCAGTCCCGGCCAAGCGTGCCTTGCATGGCTAATGGCGACGCGGATTCAATGAAAGTATTGTTAGTACGGAACGAAAACCGAACGGAACATAAACCGAACGGAACACGAGGTGAAGAAAAACACAATGCCTTTCAAACAGAACAGTTGTCTTCGCTGCCGAATTGAATAAGTTCCTGCATTGTTATTGGATGTTCTCTGAGGATCCTTTTAGCATGTTCCATTGAAATCGTCTGGATATGCGTTGGATAACAAGAGGTATATGACTGATTGTGAGCCTCCCCTGTGCATTCTTTTGAAATATCGCAGAATGTTTCTCGGTGTGAAATTTACCAAGAATATGTTATTTTTGCTTCTTCGAAGATCCGGAATAGTTGATTGTAAGGCAGATTGGCTGAAAAACCTTTTAAAAGATTAGTATTAATAAACTGTTACCAATGCATCAACTATTTGAAAGCCAACACTTTACTATGCTAGAACATTTTAGACTAAGTATTTGAATTAGGTATAATTATCGTTAGAAATTTGAAACGATATTTGTAGTCCACAAAACCACTTAAGCCACTCAACTACGAGTATTTTTTAAGTGCTAATGTATTTTAAGATAGTGGATGCATACATTCCTTGTATATTTGTTAAATGCATTTGGATTTACCTAAAATGAAGGTTTTGCCTGAATCATGCAGCTTTTTGAATGTTATACTGCGTTTTTATGGTGGACGTTTAAGCGTATTTCCTCATCAACAGCCCATATTAGCCTATCATTGCTAGAAAAAACTTAAAGCGTAAAAAATGTTGCTAGGAGGCCGTATCAAAAATTTTTGATTTTTGGCGGACAATTTTGCATTGTGCCTTATCATGACAATTTTTTACAGGGCTACAAAAATAAATAATACGTTACTCGTAATTTGTCTCGTAGATTTTTGTACTAAAATTTGGAAAGTGATTAAAAGTTCATGCTAAAGTAAATTATTGCCACATAATCTAACGTGTAATACAGACGTGGACTGGAAATTACGAAACATATAAGCGGGCGATTATGACCACTATACGAGTCATGCGTTGCGTAAAACAATCGGAGCCGGTCCGGAAGCGGCGGAACGCTTCTGTTTATGTGTCCTGCGTTCCGGCTCCGGTGGCCGTCCGGTCGTTCCGAGCTCGCTTTGTGGCGCTGTCACTGTTTGTTCCGGTCGGTGCTCAATACGGTGCCGTGTGAAACGGGCTATTTAAAATACAGCTAGATTTCACGGAAAAGTTCCAGTAATGATGCCATTTGTTTTGTTGTTTATAGAGAAGGTTTCAGTTTAAATATAGGGAGTACATGACAATTGGTATAAGGCATTGTTAGATGCCTTTTATACGCGTTACTTTGTATTCAGCACATTGCTCTGTTAATCGGTTCAGGAAACCTTAGAGAATGTTCATTTTTCTGTAAAAGCATTATTATTATTATTTTATTTTATTATTAATAATATACATACAAACGAATAGTCGTGTATATAAACAACGTTCTGAAAAACTGTTTACACAAGCTTGTCTGCAGGATCTAGTAAGTTTCATAATATTATGTTTAAAATGTTTACACAATAAATTATAAGTTACTTGTACGATAACAAGTAACTTATAATTGTACAATGGCAAGTAATTGTTTAAAGTTTAGTCTTAAAAATGTTTTCGCCTGGTTCCCACCGTATGTTCTCATGACATTGTGCAATAGTTACCTGAAGTACAAGAGTCAAGAAACTCAATAACTAGACACTCCGATTCATGAAACAAAGGAGCGAAATTAAGCTACAAACCTCAGAGGAAGGACAGTACAGGCGGCTAAATACGAGTAGACAGATGTCAAAGTCTCTGACCTGTGCCCATATAGTACCAACCGTATTACAGAGGCCATCGAGCGGTACAAAAGCTTCGTGAGAGATCTATCTATTGGGCAAAGCCAACTGACGAAGCCTAAAACTGATGACGGTGATATCATTTCGTCTAAGCTCGAAATCTTGGCGGAGAAAGAGAGTTTCCATTGATAGATGAACTCTATACAAACACCCGTTGAAAGCTTTGCTGTAGACCCTAGAGACTAGGGCTAAGCTTACTCGTCACTATATCAAAGAAAACCCGGACATTAGCCTGGATAAGATCAGTGTGCTTCTTATAACTTAAAAATAACAAGGTGGTGGGCGTTACTAGAATCACTGTAGAGCTTCTGAGGGCGAGCTGTATGTACTCAACTCACTCTTTTTTTTTTCAATACATAGGTTGTAAAAGCATTAAAAATAAAAAACATGAAAAAGAATTTGGAACGTTAAATAACGCCCCATCGGTCTAGTGGTTTCAGTACCGGACCAAGTTCTCGGGGACCTGGGTTCGATCCCCGCGTCAGGCAACTAGAGTTTCAATTTTTTTTTACATTTCTCTGGTTTGTGTCACCAACCCGTATTTGGTATATTGATAATTATAGACACATACTGCCGCACTCACAGACGTTATTTAGTCAGTCGTCTATTAAATTGAAACTTTAACAACGTCGCCTTTAATATTTCATATTATGTAAGGTTGACATTATTTGACGCCTCATGTTAATGGACGATTAATCCCTCAGTTCCCAAAAGCTAATTAGTCATATAAAAAAGGGACAATAGCCCCTTTTGGGAACTGACTAAATAACGTCTGTGAGTGCGGCCGATAGTATTTTTTATAATGCAACAGACTTATGCTTTTAACCACACCGGTTGTAACATAAAATGTTTGCTTCTTGAATTTATGTAAACATTGAAATGAAATATGTATTTACAGACGACATTATGTATACAAGATGATATTTTAACCACCTTCCAAATTTTAATATATCAATCTACGAGACAAAAAACAAATGGCGTATTTTTTCTTTTGGTATAGCCCAGTACAAAAATGTCAAGATAAAGCACTTAGAAAATGTCCACAAAAAATCTAAAATGTTTGATACAGCCGCCTAGCAACCCTTTTTTTACGCAATTCGCATCTCAATTATTCATTACGATACTATTCATACGTTTTTGATTTACCCTTTACACCTTATGAGGCCTAGGACCGTAAAAATTGAAAACTAAATTGCGAAAAATATTTTCGGGTGACAGCTTGATTTAAATTTTTTACTTTAAAATTTTTTATGGGCGTTCGGGCTCTAAATACGATACCGAACGCCCATAAAATTTTGGAAAGTGGTTAAAATTTTACCCTGTATATTGTCAGAGCTAAGTGTTTTCCTTTACCTTTGGTGGTTTAGAATACATGAAAAAAATTACAGCAGCAGCATATTTTGTATCTATCTAAGAAAATAAAACATTTTTATTGATAGGTACAAGTAGAAAAAGTAGTTCCAAATACTCGTGCTTATACACGAATAGAAAAGAATAGAATATCATTTATTACTCAAACTGTATACAATGGGTGATATACGAGTAACATAGGATGTTTGAGTCAAAGCTGCAATATGTTGTATATTTACATATCATAGTTTATTGTTATTCATTAATATTATTGAATATCTAAACTCTTGAATTATTTTACCGCTGTTAATATATGCAATATAAGATAAGTACTTTAACTTCGTAAGTCCTGTGATTTTTTAATTGCAGCATTAATACCTGCCGGGTGTACTATACCAAGTACAATCTAAAAATTGTATTTTAGACCTAGATAAAAAAAGGTTGTAGTTTTCGATGCGTTGTTTTTTTTTGCTGTACTTATTGCATAATACTTCTTTCAAAAGGACTATAATGAAATAAGTTTTTTCTGGAAGTTCGTTAGGCTTAAATAAAGTTAAACAAAAAAGCAAATTCTAAGTATGTTAGGCAGTTATTCTTGCAATGTCGTTTAAATGTCACGTCTGAACTACTATTTTTAATTTGTAGTTTTAAAAGTACGCGGGGACTTACGAGGTTTAAAATTTAGAGATGCATAAACGTAAAACGGTTTAAAATTATTAAATCTTATGGTTTACATGTACGAATATGTCTATCGAAGCCCATTTGATATGAGTTACAAGGTGCGCTCGCCAAAACCGTTCGCGTTTCGTTAAGTAAACGGATTTATTCCAAAACCTATGGATTGAGACACACAGTAGTATGAGTTTGGACAGCAAAGTGTTAGTTAGTCAAAATAACATTTATATGACAGTTCTATTTAAGGATTCAACTACAGTTAATTAGGTTTTTTAGGTTCAAGTTTTGCTTTATAACGACGTTTAGAAAACTTTACAACGCTCTTTCTGTGACCAAATGAAAATCAGTTTTAGTATAGGTAATATTCGCGATATAATGTCATGTCACACTTAAGCTATTAATAGTTCCACTGGAATAAACCAAAGTATAACAAATATGATCTTTAAAGTATAATGATCGTTTTATACTGTTGTTCATCTTCGATTGATCGTCAATCTATGTATTGAAACTCAGTTAAATTATCAGCTGGCTAAGACTAACAAAAGTTTGATTTTTTTATCAACGGTTAAAAGTTTACGTTTAATCGTTAGAGCTTAATTTTGAACTTAAAACTTTTATTTTTGAACTTAATAATAAAAACAAAAACACTCTTTTTTATTGAAAGTTTATTATTACATAAATAATACAAGAATTTATTCCTTAAAGTTATCAGATTACATAAATTGAATAACAATATACTACTAGTAAGCTGAACACGAGCACTATATGTCCGCTCTGCTAGACAGGTCTGGCAGTACGCCACGCGGATCCTGTACCTATATATCATCATGTTTTGACGCGGCAGTGTGCCTGACAACACCAAATGAAAGAAATGCAGAAATCGCTACCAGTCGTTAACTGTTTTTTTTTTTCACCTTTAACTAATGCACGTAAAAGTCGCAAAAGCTTTGCCAGTTTTATGATGTCTTTTTCTAGAAAAATCTCCGATTTTTTTCGACATTTCATAATGTAATATCATTGGTTGCTAGCCATACGACAAGAATTTTTAGAAATTCTATTTCACAGTTAAAGCTTAAACGTTGCAATAAAGTGTATATCACAACATAATATTAATATTGAAATTCAGTTAGTAAAAAAACGATGGTATGCGTATTGATTTTATCGTTTTTTCCTGACATTAACAATTGCTCTTCCTTTTTATCACGCACATTTATTATAACGAAAAGTACATAATATGAGCGTTGAATCTTTAATAACGTACGGAGCTTAAACGTTTAAAATTTCTTCAAATCAGACTCGAAGTTGATGAATTTTTGTACAAAAAAAGTTATTTTTCCTAAATTTAATAACTACTCAGTTGTAAAACTGTCTTTCAACCTCCCATGGGTTTCAAACTGTAATTTAAAGTTTACTACGAATTATTTAAATCTGAAAAAGAACAAATACTTGTATCACCAGTTTTCTTTCTATGGGTCGTGAAAGGTGACTGAAGGAGTAATACCAGAAAGAAAAAAAAGGTACAAACAATATCCTTTGTAAAATAATAATTAGTTTTCACTAAACCCCACCATAAAACATGTCACAAACAGCACAGTAATAAACCTACTGCAAAATAGTATCACATTACACAACTTCATCGAGCGTGTAAGTACCTTAAATAAATTAAAGGTCGGGTCTCAGGTTGGCGGGCTTGTGGAAAAGTCCCAACACATTAAAGTGTGCCTTGTAAAAGACTCAATAATGAGTAACGTGTAAAGTTCGTCCTAAAACAGCGGGCACACGTATAATGTTGGTACAGTGATGTGCACTTTCGCCGTCATTAGCCCCAGGGGCGCGATGTTTGCAATTAACACGCCAACTTTCCAGGTCACAGGTGAAACTGGTTTCATTTGTGGTTTTGACTTCGCCGTTTAGTCCATTGTTTTACGGTCCATCGACGCTTTTACTTTTTGCGGACATAGTAGATTTAATATGCCCACAGTTTTAACTAACGTGTAGATAGATAATAGATGGAAACTCTTTGCACACCAAACAAGTTAAAGAAAACACGAATTAGTTTTTAAGTTTAGGCCGTACAATTCTGGCGGTCGTATCGCTGGTAGCGATTTCTTCCAGACAACCTTCAGGTAGAGGACAGTTGAATTAGAGTTGAAAGAGTGATTGACTGCGAAAAGGAATGTGTATGTGAATAACTTTTGAGTTGCATATTATTTTCAGAGCCATTATCATTACCATTTATCATTTGTTTATGAATTATTATTCATAATTAATATCTATTATACACATATCTTGTATAAAACTGAGGCCACTACGAACTACAAAATAGTATTAACGATCGGATATTCCAGACACAATTAAAATCAATTGCTATCGTACCGACCGGTTGTCTCTTGGGGTTCAAAGCGTTTTTAAAAGTAAAATGAACCATCATACAATCTTTCTTAAGTCAATGGCTGTATTAAGAAGCCCTCGCCTAGATCGGCAAATAATTATTTCTTTCGTATAAAAATGCAAAAACCAATTTAAATACGAGATATGCTGAGAAGAAATTTCTGCAGATAGTAAAAATAGTTTTTTATGTTTATTTACCTAGATTGGAAAATTTTTTTGTTTAACAATCGATTTTCCATAAAAACTTCAAGCCAGGGGTGGCTTTGGAAATGTATTTTACGAAAAAAATCTCAGTAATTAAAGAACTCGTAATTTAGTTACATTTTTAAAAAAAATTATGTACCTACATGAAATCGAGTCCTGATTCAAAATAATAAGTATGTAAGTCAAACTGTAAATTCGAACAATGGTAATAATAATTTAGTACACTAACAATAGATTTGCACAAAAGCACACCAGCGAATTTGCATCCTGACTTCAGTGAGAGTTGATAATATACAGATCTACGTTACATTAGCTAAGCCAGTTCCAAAGACTTACGAAGGGATCGATGTTGTTTTATCTGTTTCAATGTGATATCATCATCATCATCATCATCAGCCTATCGCAGTCCAGTGCTGGACATAGGCCACTCCAGTTGCACGCCACTTAGATCGATCCATGGCTTCTCGCATCCAGCCCCTGCCAGCCATCTTGCGCAAATCATCACTCCACCAGGCCTGAGGGCGTCGTATACTACGTTTGCCGAGACGCGGTCTCCATTCAAGAACTCATGAATGATAGTGAAGAAGAATGTGATATACAAGAGCGTTGGATACACCTATAAATCTTACACGTATTTACTTACATCAGTAGTGACAATATCATAAAGAATAAGCTAATCTATTAGTGCCTAGCTAATATTTTAAAGAGGATCTGGATTAGAGAAAAAAATAAGTAAAAGTATCAATATTTTGAATATAATTTTTATTTTTTATTTTTTTGGATATCCAACAGTAAAGCCATAAATATACATTGGTGTGACACATGAAAAATAGTACAAAGCCAATAATAGGATATCACAACATGAGTTTTTGTTATAATAAAGACATAAGTAAAGATTAATTTAAAATGTGCGTTGACAATAATAATTTGGCACTAAATACAAAGAAACGTTTCGGTAAAAAAGCAATGCTAATATTAGCAATTACAAGCAAAACTAGCACAATGTATAATACTAATTTACATTCTTATACCCATATATACACAAGTACAATACATCGAATACATACACACAATACATATAATATAATATATATTCATATGTACACAATATATACACCCATACAACACATAATATTGGCGACCTCCGTGGCGGAGTGGCGTACACACCGGTTTTCAAAGTGTCGCCTGCTTCGAGGTCCCGGGTTCGATTCCCGGACGGGTCAATGTAGAAAAAATGTGTTTTTCTACATTTTCTCGGGTCTGGGTGTTTGTGGTACCTTCGTTGTCTCTGGTTTCCAAAATACGAATGCTTTAATTAGTTATTCAAATTGGGGTCAGAACAATGTATGTGATGTTGTCCACATTTAATTTAATTTAATTTAATATGCAAATAAAATTAAAGTAGATGACCTATATATATAATAAGAAGGGACGAAATCTAAAAACAGTAATAGTAATACTATTTATGGATCAGATAGGTCAACGGTGGTTTAATTCATCTAAAATTTTGCTTTTAAAGGCTGTCTTGGATAAGGCAAATAGGTCGACATCGCTAAACGAGCAGTTGTACATTTTAGTGGTACGTGAGAAATAATCTGTTTTTTCTATATTTGGTGCGGCTGAATATTACTAAAATAAATAAATAAGCATATTTTGTGCACACTAACAATACTTAGAAATCAGTTACCAAATAAGATTTTTGACAATCACTATTACGCCGTGTATTTTTAACCATCTGAAAAACAAAGTCCACGTTATTATGTAGAACAACATGGCAGTGTTATTTATATTATCAATAAAAATAATTTTAGTAAAATATTAAATATTGATCCAGAATCTTAATTTTGAATCACGCTGTGATGAATAGACGTATTTTTTCAGAGCGGCGGGGTCCCGGGCAATTTAACCTTACACAGCTACTATGCTTCTTACAGCACGGAGTGCCTGTCAGAGTGTGTTTTAAAATGAATAGCAATATCAATTCATATTTTTTATGATTAATTGTATTGATAAAAAAATAAAATAACACTGCCAACATGTTATATAATTATTGCATAACGTAAGCTTATTTTTTCAGGTGGTTGAAAATGCACGGGGTAGGTATAAGTACATTTATTATCATATAGTGGTACAATGGCGTAGTAGTCTGAATTTTGCCTATCGTTACAAGGGGATTGAGTTTGATCCATATCATGTGATTATAGATTTTTCGCATTTCAAGCATTTATTGGTAGGTAGATATAAATGCTGAATGATGAGTTGATGACTAACAGTTCGTATACAAACCTCTCTTTTTTGAAAAATACATTTTTACCATAGCTAAAAAGGTGCCCTTTGCTTAAAAAGAAGAGAGACCCGTGCTCAGCAGTGAGAGAAAATGGGTTGTTACTTTTTCTTTTTTTAAAAAGGTGTATGATACCACGAAAGAAATAGGTAATATTCCTTGTTTTCAGCTTTTTTTTATGAATAATGAATGGGTTTGCTCTTGACTACTTACTTAACTATACTGTTAAGAGGAAGCCTAAGATGGAGCGAGCTTACCCAGAGGTACTGGTTCTTCCACACACTAGCGGAACACAGAAAAACTGTTTGGCGCTGGACTCCGGCAGGAGGGTGGTAGCATCTAGGTAGCCTCTTACGATTTACGAAGCTTACCTATGAGCTCTGATGACAATATTACCAATATTTAATAATAACTGACCCTGCCGCATATCAGATTGTGCTAACGCTGTCTTGGCTTAGACTACAGTGCTAAGAGAAAAACAATTGTATTGTTTCTTACATAGAGATTGCACAGTGATCCGATCCACCATTACAAACTATCAGAGACCGTATAAAAGAGCATTGGCACTGTATGATCCCAGCGTATGAAAGCACTATTGCGAGCATTAAAATAGTTTCGTTACGTAGCAAGATCATGCCTGGTCTAATAAAACGCCAATATAGGGGTAATCGTTCGTGAACAGTCGATAAACGAGTCGATTTAAGTTTGCTCCCCGCAGGAGGTGACTGCGCGACTTGGGTAAACTTTAAATTGCTACAGAGGAATTTTACTTTGAAGCACCGGGATGTCAGTCTACGTTCAGTTTATTCGACGGTATTGATTTTGAGAACGGTTGAGTTTTCATATTATAATGTTTATATGGCTTTAAGATGTATTTTGGCTCAACTATTTGCCAACAACTTGCTAATAGATAGTAAGCAAGCTTTCAAATTTGTTTTTCTTGTTTTATTAGGTACTAGCTGTAGCCCGCGACGTCGTCCGTGTCAATTTCTGTTATTATAATCGCGATTAATATCAATAATTTTTCCCGTTTTTGCAACATTTTTCACTGATGCTTCGCTCCTATTAGTCGCAGCGTGATGTTATATAGCCTAAAGCCTTCCTCGATAAATGGACTATCCAACACAAAAACATTTTTTTAATTCGAACCAGTACTTCCGGAGATTAGCGCGTTCAAACAAACAAACAAACAAACTCTTCAGCTTTATAATATTAGTATAGATAGGAATAACTAAAAGTATTCAAATGGGGGCTATCGCTAGTAAATTTGCCACTAGAGGCGCTAGTGTCGCGTGAGGTCCAATATCATTCACTTTGTACTGGTTTTAGCGGAATTTGTTGCATAAATTATAATTTCTTTAATTTACCTGCTGGAAAGTGATCTCCTTCGTAAAATATCGCAAATATGGATTATTTGGCGATTAATGTGAACGCTTTAAAAGCGGAATTAAGAAAAAGCGCAAAAATAGGCGACCTCAAGAGCAACTATTTCAGAAGTTAGTTTGTTGATATCAAGATAGTTATTTATAAACAATATAACATTAATTAGATTCAAGATATAACACTTTGTTTCGGCGCCGATCGCCTTTGTCAGCTATACCTCCGGACCTCAGTCTACAGTGGCGCCAACTGGTGAGCAAAGAAACGGTAGTCCCCATTGCCTTTCTTCTGCTATAAGGCACGTAGATGCATGCTGCTTATCTGCTGGTTCTAAAAGACCTTGGGGGATTATTTTCTTTTACAAGAAAATATGTATCTTTTTATGTTTTTGCTATTTTATATCTTGTCAGCGACATGCTTATATGATTTATGGTGTATGTTCTTTATTAAATAAAGTACATAACTAAAAGTATTTAAAACCTTTGGAGATGATTTTCATTGAAAGTAAAATACTTCAAAAAAACTGTATAGGTAACTCATTATTTTTAACAACGTACCTACCTAAATTATTAAAAGCTAGAGAATGGCTAACTACTAATCTACAGTTACTTAGGTGAATTAGATCATTCTCTATAATATTAACAATACAGTTGAACGCACAAAGCAACAGCTAACAATTAGTTCGTACTTCGTTCATCAGAGCCACCCACTAACAGAAAGGCAATACCGTAATGAAAGAGCTATAAAACATAGAAAAAATATATTTCCACGCATGCAGCTAATGCACAAAGGGTATAAACTGACAGCATTGCAAAGCGCTGTTTGTTTTAATGCGAACAGAAGCGAGATGTTATCGTTCTATATAATTGAATATTGTCCTCTTGTCTCGCCAGATGTTTTCGAGCCGGCACTGACTCGCCCGAATAGGTTTGCTATGAAATATTTGATAGGCGCACTGATATTGCTACTTGAAGTACCGCTTGCTTGTATCCTTCTATTTAAAGGAGGATGAACCTGCTTGTATTCTTAAAGTTTAAACTAAAAATATTCCTGATACTGTACAAAACGTGGGTATTTCGCAATTCATTATGTTTATATCGATTACATTTATTTTGTAAACAAAATGCAATAAATAAATAAATAAATAAATTTCAAAAAATATTTAACATGTTTCTAAGAACAAATCAAAAATATCAAAAGACAAAGATTCTACTTTATAGAAAGCTTTAAGTAGATACAGAATTTGGTCGTGGATCGCGGGTCCCTTACAAACTTGTATTAAAGTCACCAGGACTCCACCTCAAAAAAGAAAAGATATTCATAGTAAAAATGTCGTTCCAAATACAAATAACGTACAGTAATGAGTAACACTAGGCCAGCGTGGTGATACTAAGGCCTTAAGCCCTCTCCTTAAAATGAAAGAGAGTCCCGTGCTCAACAGTAAGCGAAAATGGATTGTTACTGTACTGTTTTTACTTTTACAGTAATAAAAAAAGATTTGTGAAAAACTTAATAAATTAAATAACAAATAAAAAAGAATGCCTTTTATTCCCAGTTGTTAGGTAATTATTTATTTATTTAAAAAGTACACCATCAGTTTACATTAATAAACACACTTAACTATAAGTAACATTGACAGTGTAGTCATCTTTAAAGCAAACTACTTATTATAGGTATCCAAGTAACATATCTTAATTATTGAAAACACTGGTTTTTCTCCTCTTTTAATAACCAATATTTTATTATTGATGTTTATTCTTATACTTAACTACTCGTAAATGTACCTATGTGCTGCTGACGATGTTAGTAGTACCGCCTGAAAAAAAATATATTATAGTTTATTTATTACTGAAGTAAATAAGGTATTTTTTTGATAAATGAGTATTCAAAGTATTGTCACTATGTCACGTATAACTAGAAATAGATACCTTTATCTACAAACATAACATACATATTATTATCATAAGAAACATTCGAACCCCTTGTCTACAGTGTTGGATAAGTCAGACTATTGCGGGCTTTTCAAATTGGACCTCAATCCATCAAATATAAAGAAAGAGGTCTCTTATTACGTTGTTAGTTGGGCAGGAAAATTTACTGATGACTGCAAAAATGGAAAAGAAAACTTAAACACAGAGAAATCATGAAGTATCAGTATGATCCAATAATACAGACCATAAAAATCACCCGAAAACTGAATTGTCCCAAAACAGTCTCGAAACCTACTAAGAGTTAAACCGAGTTCGCCGTTGATTTACTTCCGCGCTTTTACGTATTTGCATGTACAACACCAACATGTTACGTGTTATTTACTAAACTCTTATGTCATGTGAACAAAGGTGGTTTTCCCGTGATAAAGTGTATTATGATTGGTAACTGCACGTTTAACCTAAATGCGTGTAAAGGATAAAAGACGCGGCAGGAAGGCGCTAAAACATTTTCCCCCCGCGAATTTACTTAGTAGGGTAAGCGTTTGTCAACATACGGTGACATGGAAACTGCAAGACATATTGAATTTGGGACATGCAAATATTAAACGTAGCAAAACATACCAAAGTTTACAGTAAAACAAAATTTTGCCCATCAGAATCTTGCTGTGCTGTAAAATTTGATTTGCCGGATTCGGAAAATATGGGCAGTTTTTGATTTTATGTATTATTTTTAACTTTTAACATAAGTCTAAAATTTTGAATAGATAAAGTTTATTTGGTATTGTTATCAAATTTGTAACATTATGGTACCTTTGCAAATAAATATTAAATGATGCTGTAGGGGTTAGTATTAAAATTTTAAAGTCCTAATTATTTTCTATCAGACTCCAGGCCACGTCATGGTAACTTGAAGAGCAAATACAATTTTATTTAGTAACTAGCTGTTGCCCGCGACTTCAAACGCGGAAATATTGAATTTAAAACTATTTATACAAAATTATCCCACGGTAAACGGTACTTACCTTTCCCGGTATAAAAAGTATCCTATATGTTACTAGCGGCCCGTCCCGGCTTCGCACTGGTGGACATAAGATTTATTATAAGGATCCCTAATCTTTTCTAGCCATAAATATAGCCTATATCACTCAGGGTGAATGTAGCTTTCCAATGATGAAAGAATTTTTAATTTTTTAGTTTATTCATTACAAACATACACACACACAAAAATACAAATCTTTCCTCTTTATAATATAGTGTAGATGTAGATGCAGATTATATACTTCAGTAAGACAGACATCAGCCATGATATGTTTTCTAAAAGTGTTGTGTTTTACTGTGTAAATTTACGAGTACTTTAAATTTAGAGCTTAAAATCATCCCAATGCAGAAAAATAATACCTACCCGGCAGCAATGTTGGTTAAAGGCATAATCACTACGCTTGCCAAATAACCTTGCGAAAATAGAACATTTTGTTTTTTTTTTTAATCTAAAGGTAGTAAAGTAAGGTGGCTAGAAGAAATAAAACCTTCTTTTTTAAATTTAAACAAAAAATCTGAATTATGACATAAAATCTAAGACAAGATAAATATTTTTTGGTATCGTTCACAGACTCAAAATAAGTGGCTCATGTTAGACTTTTCCGCAGCATCTTTTTATCACATAATAAGTAGGTAGTATTTGAATTTGACGTCATTATCAGCAAATTTGGCGGGGTTGAAAATAAAACATCAGGTAATTTATTTTTTAATTTTGTTTAACGGTAAGGATAAGGAAAATAAATATTAACGTTTTTAATATTTATTATCCTATTCCTGACGAAGACAAATCCAAAAACACAAAAATCATGTTCAACATTTCTTGCGTTATAAGTGGTGTAACTACGACATTTTTTATATAAAAGAAGATATTTTATAAGATTTCTAAAATTATTCAACTTTTAATCGAATATGCATTTGACCCTTATCGACAGGACCCGTCGATGTGTTAAATAATTCTGCAATATTTCATTGTCACGTTAATCTGTAACTTCACGCAAGTTTAATAATGCATTAACTATTTGTGATGCCACGTGATCAGAACAATTGATTCCTTTCACGGCACACAGCTGTTGTCTATCGAATTTGGTGATAAAAACGCCCTATTTAGGGCAAACTGATCCCTTTTAAATTTATATGCCTTTTAGCTTATTTGTCAAGCGCTTGCGCACGTCGTTCGTTAATAGGCAGTGGGCGATGACGAAGCGGTGAATGAGGCCGACAAATACAATGATGAATGATTTATTGTATTTAGTAATAAATTGTGAACATGTGTTAATATATAGCTAATAAGAGTGCCATTTAACTTTGATAGTATAAAAAAAATCATTTCATTTCATTGCCAATATTTTATTTGTAAATTGTCAAAGATGTCTGAAAGTCTTTGAAAAACAAATAGCACAGTCACAGTGGATACAGCGCTTTCAGCACAAACCTCCAACTTTTTCTAGTTTCCACATTCCGAGTATTTTATATCACACAGTCAAAACAAATCTAACGAAACATCATATGTTAAAATATAACATGCCGTTGGGGCTGTAGGGCGTGCCAAACAATGATAATATACTTACATACATAGTCTTGAAAAACATAACCTCTGACGAAATCGGGTAAAACAATTTAGAATTATCGTAGTCATCAATACTGCATGACATAAATACTGTAAATACAACATTAAATTTCAAATTTACTTAAAGCTTATTTTTCCACCCAACAAATTCACAGACAGTCAGTCTATAAAAAAAACAAGACGTGTCATAGAGGAACCGCCTTAGGTGCAATTAATTTGTGCATCGCGGCGCGACGCTTTGTAAATCACAGGCGTGCGCGCCACGTCCCGCCTTTCTGCGCGCACGCAGCTTTCGATAGGCAAAGAGTAGGTACCACTGCAGACTGTCTTCCCTGCACCTGTATGTACCTACATCAAAGGAACAGTTTGAAGTTATTAATATAATAAATGTAGATTTTAAAATAATTATCATTTTGACTTGATGATCTAACGATCATGTTCACAATTCAAAATGTATAAAGGAATTTGCTAGATGTAAATACTCTGTTAATTTATTTAAGCAAACAATTAATAGGTATGGCTCCCTTAAACTAACTCTCGAATCAATTTAATAAAAGCTATGTTTTATAATAGTAAACTCGTCTTCCATGATAAATCATTCTTCTAATAAAGGTATACTTTTCTTTGTTATTTAATTTAAACAATTCGACTGATTTCTTTAGACAATGATACCGAAATAGTGTTTTCCTACTAAAACAATGCATTAGTCACATTTGGTCTATAGCATTTTAAATTGTCCCATGCAGAAGGTTTTCTAAGTTTTTCCATGTTGACGGTTTTCTTTATAGTGGTACATGCTGTCTCTGCTAGTGTCAAATTTAAGTCCAGTATCTGTAACAAAATAGCATTCAATACGTCTCTGTATCAAAATAATCTTTGACCAGCCGCTGATTTATTTATCCTATTTAGAGCTCGCACGCGCAGGGTACAAATATTTCATCGTTCTTTTGATTGCGCCGAGTTAAATGTTCGATTGCTTATGCTCATTTATTACTATTAATATCTTGAAATATTGTACTTGTTGACAAAGTTTATTGATATTGCGGTTTATTTTATATCATTTGATTTGGATGTTAAGATAGACGGTTGTACATTTTAGTGTAGAAATTACGATGTAAAAAAATATTTACACTTTACACTTATTAAAGTAAAAGGTCACAAAAATAGTAAAGATTTGTAAGAAATCAAACTTATATAAAAACCAAATAAACGATAGTTAGCACGCTTTGCTTATAAATAATAACTGATCAATATAAAACTTACAGCCGTATAGTGCCGGTAGTGTTGATCATAAAGCTTATTGATTTTACTTAAACAACTTATTAGATATTGACATTATTTGATAATAATTTAATAAAATTTCTTTATTTTCTAACACAGCTATCAACTTTATTATAACAGTCTAACTACTAATTACAGTATACTGCAATCATACATTACATGTTATTAATTTCTCAGTATAAAAACATTCCAGTTATAGCTTTCCCTACTAGCACATTTAAATGTGTACCCTCTAAATAGTCGGATATGTTACAATAACAGTTTGTCTTCCGAACGGGTTGTAATTACAACCGAAAATAACAATAAAATAACCCTTAATTATTGCTTCGGTGTTACAGAATGTGCGGCGGTGGCATCCGTAACACAGCCTAGCTATATTTCAGCGTGTTATAACAGTATGTCAACGGTTGTACCGTAATCCGCGTTTATGGGCTCGCACGCTATAATTTTAACCTGCATTATTTTATACGCTGCGCCATTATCGCGGCTTAAGCCGAATATCTCAAATTATTTATGTATTCCGTGTGTATTAACGTACACGCTGACCGCTGTATTGTCTTGCAACTGGGCATTTTTCGTTTCGGAATTTGTCGCAGTGTTATACGGGCCTGGCAATTTAGAGAACGCATTTTTTAACGCGTTCATTTTGCTAACGTTTGTTTGTTGTGGGACTAGTATTTTAAGCTCAATAAACATTTAAGCTAAAGCATTTGGTCGTACCTTTGGATGTGTTTTTATGTGCTGGTTTTCACTGCATGTTATCGTTTTAACCTCTTTAGCTAAATCTTTGTCTGAATAATAATTGTACATGTATGTTTCAATAAAACAAACAAATCTCTCTGTATCTGTTATTAAACTTCCGAAAAGCAATATATCAAACTTTTTCTCTGCCTTTACAAGATCTAAATTTAAGCAAATTGCAGTTTACTTCATCGCCTGCAATTTATCTTTGATTTATGTAACAAAAACTATAATTTCCGTCGATCGATCAAGGACACACTCGTAAATCACGTAGGTAACATTATTAAAATGACGGACGCACAATATTTAATTTCATGAAATTTGCTTTCACATAATAAATCTAATTACGATCCTGTCACAGCCGATCGAGAAAAGGATGGAAGTAATTACGACGACACAGTTGGAATGTGAAGCAGTAACTTGCTTCTAAAAAAGTTTGGTTATTGTTGTATCCTCACACTAACTAATTTTATAAATGCGAAAGTGCATATCTGTTAACTCTTTATAGGCTGAAGAAACTTCTGAAAAGGTTTAGATGAATTTTAGTGTTAGAGATTGTTTTAGTCTTGCAAATTCCAATAAACAATAAGCATCTCTTAGGAGCGAGGTGAAACTCGGACAAAATTATAATCAAGAGCGCTATATTAGAGAGGGTCTGATATAATTTTGCATACGGGTGGCGAGTATGTTAAAATTTTTATAATTGTATTACATTTTAATTCATCCCGACGTTTTAGCGTTTACTTAACAATACGCTGTAAATGTAAACGATGGTATTACTCTAAATACAATATAATATATTAGTTAAATCAGTAAATAAAAACTTAATTTCAGATAAAGTAAAATTTTTTTGGCAGTAAGTCCGCCGTTTGTACCGTTTTTGTGTGCAATAAAGTTAATGTAGATAAAATCCTTTTTTTTTCTTTATACAAAACTCATATGAAAATCTAGTAACTATGTTCTACCGCGGATTTTTCATCAAGCAGATTTATTGATCACTTATCTTTTAGGGGTAAAAAAGAAAAAAAGACTAGTCTGTTACATTTTTAAAAGTTACTGATCTTTGTCGCGCTATGCTGATATAATATTAATAACGGTGAATGAGGAAGGAGTTCTGTCTCTGGGCGAGACAAATGTTGTATTAATGAGTGCGTCGCATTGCAGATCTAAATAGGTTATCTACAGAAATAGAGATTTGAATGAATTGAGCAAAAAGTGTCAATGCATTGTTTATCATGTGAATTTTCGTATTGAGCTTAGATAATTTGATGGGTTTGATTAGATTATTATCAGTAATAGAGGGTTGACATTTAATACATAATTAAAGTCCATACAAAAAACTAATATTTTTTTACTACTCCAAAGCCTTAACATGACGTATTATTAAAGTTCCAAAAGAATTTTTAGAATATACTTCCCGATTTTTGTAAAGGTATAAATATTGATGTCAGTAAGATAAACTTATTATACTTAGGTACTTTAAAATATTTTATGTGGACAACATCACATACATTGTTTTGATCCCAAAGTAACCATTCAAAGCCTTTTTTTTTGTGAAAATCAGAAATAACTAAGTTAATATCTAAACATTTTTTTTAACACATTCGGGAATCGAACCCGAGGCTTTGGAGCAGGTGACATTTCCAAAACCGGTGTGTATGCCGCTTGCCTCGGAGCTCCTAAAAATCTGAATATACATGTTCACTTATTTTTAGCATTTTGTGAATTCTAAACATAAAAAAGCATTTTTTTCATTTATTGGATAGGGTAAAAACGTACTATTAAAACGTCATCATGTTAGTCTCTATCTCGTAACTAACCTGCCCGGGTCCAGTGTAGGGCAGCGAGTATGACGTTTAATTTTGTACACTATGATTGATGGCTCAGCGTATAAAAGTTCATTTTCATACTTTTGTACATCGAGCTCACCTTTGTCGACTGTGGACGAATGTAGCATTGTTGGGAACGGAACCCGATTGTTGTGATAGATTCGACGGACGCTGTTACTAGGTTTTCGGGACTTGATTTTTAGATTTTTTGTGTTCCAAACTAGAGTAGTGACACTTTCGGTATTTTAACTGGAATGAACCGGTTCTGTGAATAGTTTAAATGGGATCGGCAAGGTAGATGGTCTTTGACGTTGCAGTTTTTTGATTTTGGCTCCTTTTGGACTGTTTTTAGCTAATCACCATTAGAATTTACACTTTGCCGATTTAATTTTCTAATTTAAAATTACAAAGGTTATTGATTTCACATAAAATGAACATGTATAGGGAATACTGTCTGTTATAAAACACGTTTTTCACATATTAGGTATGTGTCTCATGAGAAGGATCAAGATCACACAGCGGGCAATAGAGAGAGTGATACCGATTTCCTTAAATATAGGTAGATAGAACAAAAATAAGTATTTACATAACTGATATCGTTGGAACAGTTCCTAAACTGAATTGGCAGGGACACATAACGAGAAGAATCGGTGTTCGTTGGGGCGGAAAGGTTCTGGAATAGCAACCACTTAGGTACTATTGTATGTGTGTATTCAGCTACTGTAATTATTTAAGATTCTACTTCATCTTTCGTTCTATTGTATTGTGTCACTGCCTGCCTATCAGTCGACGTATTATCAATAACAAGTTTGATGCGGGCTCGTCAATCATACCTCAAATCAATGATGTTCGGAACGCCTAATATCTGTTGCTCAAAATATTGATGTACAAGATACGGGCACAAACAATGTCCTATTGACTCCTGTCATAACTTCAGTTAAACAATTCATATTAATATTTAACTCTACAATACAATCATGTTACCCTTTGGTTACAAGAGGTTCGCAAAAATGTGGATAATGTCCGGCAAAGTGCCAAGCTTGCAATAACTTACGTAATTTAGAAATCAGACGACCGTTTTCAAGGTTTCGTCTGCTCCAAGATCCCGGGCTAGATTCCCGGACGGGATAATGTACAAAAAATTATTTTCAAAATTTTCGCGGATCTGGTTAAAAATCAGTTAAAATTACTTTTATTTCTGCAAATAGGCCCCAAGAGGCGCTTTTACACGTCCCAACATTTAAACCTACCACTGCTTCGGGACAAGTCTGGGCTAGTGCCGAGAAGAAGCAGTGCAAGAAACTCGGTCACTATTGTCAGCCTCTTTTTAAATAAATTTTTACTAGGTAAGGTAATTTTTACAAGGTTTAAGCAAGTACGAGCTGGGACAATTTAATGCCATACATTTCTATCATTCAAATAATCATTAACAGTGTAATAGCCCTTTTTCATTAAGATTACTTTGACATACGATCTGTTTAACCGCTGGGGTTAAGGTCGAAATCGAGGGTGTACTTGCTTCTAAATAAAAGCCAATCTCAGCACACGACGGGTTTATTACATCACTACAAATAGGTCAGTAATAAGATAGTTAAACAATAGTACCGAACATTAGACCTATATCAGCGGTGACATAAACTTACATAGCGAGAAGCAACTAGAGACAACGCCATCTATTGCCAGTTTTGCGAACTAATATAACTTACATTCTAACACGGGTTTCTATATCTATTGACGATTCTAACACGATCTAAGTTTGGCTCTTTATGGCACCGTTGTTGTTTCTGATTTCCACGATACAAGTGCTTTATATAGTTCCTTGCTTTGTGACCAGAACGTATGTGATGTTGTTACAAAATTTTAGAAGTAAACTAAATATTTTTGTATTTTTTAATCCATTTGACTAATTGGTGTTAGTTGTTTAAACTTACCGGGAGCAGACAAGGTTTTTTATTAACATCATAAGTAGTCAGTCCACTTTAGTGCATTGCTAGTCTTATGCGTATCATAAATTAGTTTTTGTTGTAAGAATCGTAATGACACCTCACAAGAGTCGGGTTGGCAATGCAGTTCAACCAATGATGTAAAGAAAACACAATTACAATTTGAACTTCCTAGTGATCACGAAGTCAGTGATGCCAAAATTTTACACATAAGCTAGCTACTAATATCTGCCTATAATTGTTCATAAATTTTGAGAAAATGAAGAAATTAGGGTGGTGAATTTTTAGTAAACCAAATGACAAATTGACGTAACAGGCACAACACAGCTGTCGTTCGTGTACATTACCAAACACCTTTTGTGTTGGTCATCGGCAAATTTCGTTTACACGATGTACAAAGCTATCCATATCGTATGACGGTGTGGCCTTAATTGACCAAGTCCAACACTAATGACCAGTTCATTAAAGCTTCGGCTGTGAATAACATGTCAAAATACAACACTATTAAGCCTGTCCTGTTTGACGGCCCGTGGGAAAGCAAATAAGGTATACCAATGTAAGGTAGTTTAAAACTGTTTTCTTAGTTTGTAAGATAGATTTAGGCTTAGTTGCCTTACATAAGTTTTTATTGGGTAAAGTCTAATTAACTTTGTCTATATGAAATAATTTTAACCTTATTAGTTTTTCGATTGTTATAGGTATCTAAGTTGTTATTTTTAAAAGGCTGCATTTCATAAGTTTTAGGCTTTCTTAGCATTTTAAACCCTCGGTAGTGGTATGCCGTGAAAGCATGATTCTACATATGGAGCTTGTTGTTGGAGTGTTTTAACACAATTGTTTATTTGTTCCTGTAAACTACAAATCACAATAAAAATTGTTTTTGTTTTCTTCCAATAAATTAATAACAGAATAATGAAAATGAAATCAGCAACTTTTAGCTAAAGCGTGAAATGTGATAAAACTATAAATATTATAGTTTTTTTTACATGGCTATAATAAAGACTCGTGTTACACTGTGAGAAACTTTAACTATACGTTAGTTTGAACTGAATTATGGTGATATTTTAAACTTATGAAATCAATACTAGCATTAATTAAATCAAGTGTTATTACCAGAAAAAAACACACCATTTGAAGGATTTTTAGGTATAAAACAAATAATATTAAATTTAGTCAAATCAGTCTTTTATTTTGTTAACACTTAATGAGTTTAATCATTGATAGGCTTATGACTAGTTCAACAAGCGCACTTCCATTAAGAAGTAATGGATACCATAACACGATAGAGGCTTTGCTCAAAGAGAAGTAATATAAGTTACCAAACTGTATTTTAGCCGCTACTGTAACATGAAACTATTGAAATTCACGTTACATACTAAATTACAGGCAGCTCTAAGTTCCGTGTAGCAAACTCACTGCATCATCTTAAACAACTTGCCTTACCACTTATGCATATCAATTCTAACATTTGTGGTTTCATTTCTCAAAGTGCATCTTGCACTCTATTTGGTGAAGCAAATATTAGCTACAGATATTTGAAGTTAAAACTTTTGTTTTAAATTCTATAATTTATTTAGAATACCTACATACAATCAAACCTACGGGGCTCCGATTTCAATTTTTTACTGAAATGTACTCGTAGTAAGTTATATTTTGGAACAGTTTTGAAACAATTATTCAATTTCAAATTCTAATTATTTATTTTCACCTCTAACATTTATAAAAATAACTAAAATTAAGATTGACTCCTTATAGTAAGCGCTGGAAGCACCTGTAGAATAAGATTATATTTTAAGTGTAATTTAAAAAAAAACTTTGTATACATTAGTTACCTACAATAAGTGGTGATGCTTGTTTAAAACATGGCTGCATTTTGGAAATAAGCCAATTCGTCAAAAAACATTATTGCGATAAATCATATAACACTCAACGCTGGATTTAATACTATTTATAATACATAAAAAAGTCGCTTTCATCCAATCAGATAAAACTTGGCTACAATTTGAAAATAAGCCAATTTGTCAAAAAGACATTTTAGCGATTAATCATTTAATACTCAACGGCTTAAACACTATTAGTTATAGTGAAATAAGATCATATTAAAAAAAAAACGAGTAAGTATATGCGGATTTTACAATAAAAATAATTTACAAATGCGTCATCATTCACAGCTTGTTCTAAATAACAAAATGCGCGATGTTAAATGAAAATCTGTAGCAGTAAATTTGTCGTCGTTCATAGAGATTAAAAGAGAATGTACCGTGAGATTGAATGGCTAATTCATTTGAACCCTCCTTTCGTGGAATTCAGCCTGAATTTGACTTTGGTCTGACGACTTTTTATTTATATTCAAAATCAGAAGAAAAATAAACAGAGGGAATCATATATGAGTATGCATACTTAACACCAGATTTAATGTTGTAGGTAGGTACAATTATAAATTTGCGCTATGTCACTAAACTAACTAAATCATTTATTTAAAACTAGCTGCTGTCCGCGACTTCGTCCGCGTCAATTTCGGTTACTATGATCGTGATTTAGTAGTTTTTAAAAGAATATAGCCTAAAGCCTTCCTAGATAAATAGACTATCCGACACAAAAATATTTTTTCAATTCGAACCATTAGTTCCTGAGATCCTGAGATTAGCGCGTTCAAACAACCAAGCAAACTCTTCAGATTTAGAATAAGTATTAGTATAGATACATAAGTAGATTTACAATCAGCGACAGAAAAACGTACAAACCCACTGAAAATTTGGGTGCATTTTTACCTTAGTCTTAGAGCATTTCAAAGACCTTAGTTCATTTCATTGACATTTGCCAAGATAGTTTTATTGTTAGTATATATGTAGATAGTAGAGATAGATGGATTAAAAGGAGTGGTCCCGTTTACGGCAGGAGTGCATGTTTATTATATCTTCAAATAACGGTTTTTAGCATCTAAAAATTCATCGAACATGCTGGAAGAGGAATTAAATCTCGGGAACTTGCGACCCAGTATTGTTAGGCCAAGGTCTTTAAAGTGGGTTAAAGAAAGGTTTCGCTGGAATGCCCCATGAGGATCATATAATCCTACTTCTACCGCATACAGATTACCTACATAACCACTTATTACTAACTCGTTTGAAAATAATATTAAAAAGTAAAACGTGGATATTCTTAATTTGGATTTACTGTAAGTATCCTAGGAAATCTTCAAATAACTCCTTTTTGCGACATTTTACTGCTTCCCAGATGTACAGTGATACCAACAAATCTTGTTTAATATGCACTAATCATTTTATACGAGCAGCTGGCAGCGCGGATCCAACAATAACAGCGAAACTTTGTCTTTGCTCGTAAATGCTACTTGCGCCATAGTAAGGGAACATAGTTATGGTAACTTTACTGTAATTAAAATTAAATGAGCTCTGTTACGCTGTATACAGCTTAAGGTTTACTTTACTCTGAAGTTAGAGTTGATAATTGAACAAATTTCTTAATATTGCCACTAGTTTTCTTTCGCCATTACGATCACGTTTGAATTTACATGTCACTGATAGTTTGCAAATAACTAAATTTTACCACTGTGTCATAAATAATGACCAGCTGTCCGCCATTTTTAAAGTCGGATAAAAATAGTGATATCAAACAGTGAGCGTCATTTTAGCTTACATGATAGATAGATAGATAGATAAATAGATAAAATTTTTATTTGCATGGCAATAAGGCACACATCAAGAAAATAAAAGCACACATGCAGTAAATTACAAATAATAACAACACTCATCAAATAAAAATAAAAATATAACAAGAATAACAATTACTTATTCTAAGTTATGTGTGCCGCAGCGATGCAAAAAGGCAGTAAGCTCAGTGTTTGCACTACTCAAAGAGCAGAACACTGGTTTTCAGCTTTTGCCATGTTTGGAGGTAGGCGTGGACAATCACAGCAATCCGGAACAACAGCAATATTGATATTAATGAAGATGATAAACCAGTGGTTAGTGCACATTAAAAAAGTCGCATGAAATAATTTAGCTACACCATGTTTTATCTCATGCATGACATATTATTTATATACATTCAACGAGTAGACAGTTTCAGCATTATGCTCGTAGATAGCCACACATAGTCGTTTGATTCCAGCACTTTCTATTTCACCGTACACTAAAGCAAATGGATATTGCTAATCCTTGCCTCACCCGAACATTAACTATAATGGCAGATGCATTATCATTGTCGCAAAACGTCAGAAAGGACACGGCACGTGACATCAACAATAGTACTGTACCTCTATAAGGATTTGCGCTCTCCAGTAATAAGCTTTATATCTTAACGCTTTCGAGGCACAGTGAGTCACGTACTGTAAATAAGTGAACTATAGATGTTGTTAATGTAGCGGATGATGGATGAAATTGTCTGAGCTTAAATTGATTGCACCTGCATGTTGTTTTATTTACAATATATTTCAGTAAGTGTTATTAGAACAATGATAAGCCTTTTAGCTTAAATTCAAAAATGTGATGGATGCCCCACTTTAAAACTTTGTAAGCCAGAACCTATCAGTCAATATCCTATGTGTACACATAAAATATAGGAGTCCAAGAAAAATAAAGGCAATAATTTAAACTTCCATGTTCCACTTGAGTTATTTGATACGGGTTTTATTTAATATCGAAAACTCATTAAAACCAAAATGCATAGTATCAATTAACTCTGGCAAAGAAAAAGTTCAACATTTGACGAATGTATTCTTTTACTGCTTAACGAACAAATATATTTTTTTCCTACTTTTATAAGTCAGCAAAAGACAGCTGCATGGCAACTGAAAATCAAAACATTGCTAGACTTAAAAGCATAAAAAGCAAGAAAAGTTTGTAAATCTAATAAAACAATTGTAAATCTATATAATTATATAAAAATGAATCCCTATGTCCCTTGGTCATCGCATCACGCGTGAACGGCTGGACCGATTTCGCTAATTCTTTTTTTTTGTTTTGTGTTTTATTGTCAGGAGAATGTTCTTATGAAAGAAAAAGTTAAGATAATAGCGCGGAAAATTTGAAAACTTAAGAAAACTTTATCACCATACTAAATTAAGTGTAATGTAACTTTATCGCTTTTGACAATTTAAATTTTTTTGACAAATAGGGGGTAAAAAATAGAATTTTGCAGATGGCCAGTAATGTCTGTCGGCTGTTTCCGGGACGGAATACCAACATAACTATAATTTATATACCCGACAGAAAAAAAACAAACAATGCTGTGTATCATAAATCATATTAATATTAACAATTGGTAACTTTTTTTTTATTATACCATTTCGTAATCAGTATTCATAGTTAAGACAGGACAACGTCTGTCGGGTCCGCTAGTACCAAATAAAAATGGCAGATATTCAAAATAAAATTATCCGTATTTACATTATGGTATTCGAATTTATGATTTTTGGTGGCTCCGATACGCAACCGTTATAATTTCAGATTTTATGTCCGGATTATGCATTGTCGTAAAACGTTTTACGATACTGTAATGCGTACTCAAGTATCGAATCTTGGCTTTCGGCGGCTCTTAACATTTAAACGAGTAACAGTTTAATGGTGGTAAGGTAGAAAATTGTTTTATAACAACAACAAAATATTTTTATTCTGGCTTCACATCTGCCCCCATAAAGCTTGCTTAAAAATGTGCTAACCTATAACTATACTTCAAGATTTTTCTGAATCAAAAATTTGTAGACATAGACTTTTCATGCTTGGTAAAGAACATCTTTTTTTTCAAACATAACTAAAAAAAAACTTAAAGACAATCAACTAACTTTAGGCGTAGTTTTTATAACTGAGACAGATTAAGTTTCGAAAATCGCAAGAGTAACATTTTAAAATATTTTAAAAACATGCACTTGCGTTCTTTAGGTGAACCTAGTCTCTAGGGTTGTGACTTTCAAGATGATTACGGTATTTAAAGTTACGTTTACCTTTACTTATAATTGGAAGACTAAACTTTGCTCGTTTTTGGGTGTATCATGCTTTTCTGAAATTAAATTCAGATACGAATTACGTTAAAAATATAAATTGAAAAAAAAACTTGACTGGAACCGACTTCTAGTTTTGGCAACCTTTAAATAAATGGTGGACAAATACACCTTTGTATTCTTATGATATTTTAGCAGTTTTTTATTGCTTGGACAATGACAAGGATCAAAAAACGTTTTCAAAAAATGTATCGTGTTGAATCGATTTATCTTCCCCGAAACCTTACGCAAACTTAATTTAATTTGAAATCGTAGTAGCCGTGTCGGAGATTCATCTATACTAATATTATAAAGCTGAAGAGTTTGTTTGTTTGTTTGTTTGTTTGTTTGAACGCGCTAATCTCAGGAAGTAATGGTCCGATTTGAAAAAATCTTTTTGTGTTGGATAGTCCATTAGTCGAGGAAGGCTTTAGGCTATATAACATCACGCTGCGACCAATAGGAGCGAAGCATGAGTGAAAAATGTTGCAAAAATAATCGCGATCATAATAACGGACATTGACGCGGTCGAAGTCGCTGGAAACAGCTAGTATTATATAATATACAAAAACTATTCGTTTAAAGGTATGAGACTTAAACAATTTATTAGGTTTAATACCTTTAATCGAACCTTTAGTCCTTACTATTTCATAAAAAAGGACAGTGGTTTCTTCCGCGAAATAAATATTTTGAACAGCTAAATATTCTGACTAAATAGTCGCTAACATTTTAGCTGAAATCGTGGCAACTTGCTGAGTAAAGCAAAATAATATAATTATGTTTTCTTAAATAACATAATTATTAGTCATATACTAATTTAAGTTTTGTACCAACAAACAAATGTAAATTTAAATTGTTTGATTGATTCCAAACGCAATATATTAGAAGTCGCCCTCTGGAGTAAAATCTAAACATACCAAGCGTATGTAAGATGTTAGACGTAACCTGATCCAGTAAAAAATATATTGACAACTGAAAAAGAAAACCAAGTGATTGAGAAGAATGGCAAACTTCGAAGTAACTTTACTATATATAAAATTATCAGTATTTTCTTCCTTCAAATTACAACAGCCTCTGATGTTCTACCACAATATCAACTTTTCAAAACGGGCTGTATAATTTGAAGGCAATTATTAATCCTAGACAATTTTAGTACCATTTACTTGATGAAAACACCCAATCTCATGCTTGATATCAGACCAAGATTTAAACTTATCACTTCCTTTTAAATAATGGATCAATTATCGCTTTGAGCCTATCAGGCTGTATTTATCAAATACTCTGAATTGCTAAAGAAAACTTGGCCAAGTTAATACTGTCTTTATTCGGTAAGAAGTAGAGCTTAATTTAGTTTGCAGATTGAATTCTGGCTTAAAGAATGGTCTGACCGGAGAACATTATCTCCTTAGTTTAGTCTCGTTCAATGTACCACAGAAAAAATAGTACAATCAGTCATGTAGACATATAAAAAACAAATTTGCCTTGTTATATCCAAATTAGCCTAACTTCTACCAGATAAAAGCGCAAATGTAATAAAACAGAATTAATTATAATAATCTTTCTTTTACATCCAAAAACTTTGATATAAATAAAAAAAATAGAATAAAAAACCTTACATAATCAGGCGTGAAAAATTAAAAAGAGCAGTATTTTATCGTAAACTGGTAATACTAAGCTTAGTAGTAACAACAATAACAACATTAACACGTATAAAGCCGTTCTCTATAGCCTGTGGTCCGACGCAAAACTTTATAACTCGGTCGGAGATTTATTGTAATGAAATCGTAAGGATAGCATTTTCCTGTGCGTGAGTAATAGTTGACGATTGGAATCGTAAATAGTTTGGTTCGCTTTCATAAATATCGGTCGATCGTAAAACAAGTATTGATGTTGGTGAATTCGGGTTTATTACTGCGAGAATTTTAAATAGGGATTTGACTTCAATTCACCAATACAATTTAGGTATCATTTAAATACGGACTCTTTTAAAACCTATTAAGATTTAAGATTCCATTTTCTTGAATTGAATGGAGTCGATTAATTTTCATTTTTGGAATATTTCAATTGATTGGATGTTATCTACTGCGTGACAGAAATCTACCTACCACCATCAGAAGTTTATTGAGGAAATACAGGGCCATTTTTCCATACAAACGTAGTCCCCTGTTTCCTCCCTGGATAAAGCCAGTAGAGCAATAATTTTTCCATGTTTCTATGTTTTCTGTTTTTTCAGAAATTAATTAATAAAAAAGATATGAGCCCTCAAAAATCGAAAAAATTCGCCAGATTTTACGCTGTTTTCAAACACCCAGAAAACAAATTTGTCTAAATTTAAAACAAAAAGGGAAATATACGAACACGGCCAAAGCTTTTCTTTAATTTTTTATGAAAAAGTATTTAAATCGGTCTAGTTTTGGAAAAGTAATCGGGGGACTACGAAACGTTGATTTGGTGTGCTTTTAGTAGATATTTTCGGTCCAAGAAGCAGTTGTCTCTATCACACTCTGCGGTGAAGGCGTTTGGCACTGCGCGACATTAATAGATTTTACAAGTACCTATTTTTTAATTATCTCGCCCGTAGTGTTTCCTCTTAAGGACAGTTGCTAGGTGCACGATAGCTTTGCTAGCAACTAAATAATTTTTGGCGAGTCATACAATAAAACTTCAATATACCTAGTAATTTGGTCAGTAGGGTAAAATAGAGCTAATAACCTAATCCATATCTATACTTAATATTATAAGCTGAAGAGTTTGTTTGTTTGTTTGAACGTGCTAATCTCAGAAAGTACTGGTTCGAATTGGAAAAATATTTTTATGTTGGATAGTCCATTTATAGAAGAAGGCTGTAGGCTACACAACATCACGCTGCGACCAATTATAGGAGCGAAGCATGAGTAAAAAATGTTGCAAAAATAATCGCGATCATAATAACAGAAATTGACGCGGACGTAAAAATATACAATAGGTACTTACTTCTAATTTATGATCTTGGATCAAACAAATCTATGGATTTAAAAACAAGTGCTAATTATTAGGTAATGCTAAACAAGCTATCATTTACGCCCGGTAGTATTGATTTCAATGTATTGCTTTCATCATCTTCTGTTGTTTTTAGAACAGTATTAATAAGTTAATTTAATTTTTTACGAGTGTTCAGTTGTGCGCTGCCAGTCCTTCATTTAAGTCTTTATATAACTTGAGTGTTGTATTCAACAGCAATGAGAATAGAAATAAATGTACTGCAGATTTAAACATGACAGCATTTTGTAGATGAAATCGACAAAGGGAAATCGCTTCTTCGTGTAAATAATTCAGCTTATTCCGCGCGTCACTCGGGCAAGTCTGGTGCACAAATCTCGCCAGTGTATTAGATTCGGCGGAATTTATCGCATCGCCGCGCTCGAAAGGGCTCTCGCTCTGTGACAGTGAGCCGGTAGCTTTGAGATATTCCTATTGATATGAAATATCTTTAATAAAATGTCGTGACTTTTTGGTGTGACTACATAATGAGAACCTTATAAAACTGCTGTGCGTATGTGTTTCATTATATTTAACTACTTCCGTGGAGGAAGGTTTATGGGCATTTCTACGGGCACGATCGATTGACCTACTGGTTCAAAAAAAGTACCTTTAATATTGAATAATGTATCTGAAAAAAATCACACGTATTTATAGAACTCCTGGCCTGATGGAGAGCATATCTAGAAGACTGCCAGGTAGTACATAGGTATGGCCTAAAAAAATCGGGCGGACAGACGGACAGACGGACAGACCGCGAAGTCTTAATAATAGGGTCCCGTTTGTACCCTTTGGGTACGGAACCCTAAAAAAGAGGATTTCTTTATATTTTCTAGGGTCTCTGATTGTGATTTCCACTAAATATGTGCTTTAAATAATTATTTACTTCGGGAATCAGAACAAAGTGTGATGGTGTTCACATTTACCTAATAATATAATTATGAAAACCAAAATGTGTCATTTTTAGGGTTCCGTCCCCCAAAGGGTAAAAACGGGACCCTATTACTAAGACTTCGCTGTCTGTCCGTCTGTCCGTCGCTCTGTCACCAGGCTGTATCTCAAGAGCCGCTATAGCTAGACAGTTGAAATTTTCACAAATTATGTATTTCTGTTACCGCTATAACAACAAATACTAAAAACAAAATAAAATAAGTATTTAAGGGGGGTCCCGTACAACAAACCCGTTTTTTTGGCCTTTTTGGTACGGAACCCTTCGTGCGCGAGTCCGACTCGCACTTGGCCGGTTTTTTTATAATTCTGTTTCTTGGGAAAAAATACTGTCCGTTTTTTTTGTCAAGAATGTTTAGGTATAATAAATTAAAAGTCCTCAAAATGATAATCACATACTTTTTTACTAACGCCGAGGTTAATCTCTCGTTTTGACTAACCCTGATAAGTTCAGATCTATCTATTATAATTGATTATACGTTAATAACTCATACTGGCACGTTTGTTTTTAAAGCCCGTGAGACTGCAATAAACATTTTTACGATCAGGCCAATGGACCTTCGCGAATTGACGCTTCAAATTTATCGACGGACCAATTGAATTTATCGTCAAAACTAAAAGTTTAATGGTTGGAATTTACATAGCGCATTCTGTTTAAACTGTAACAATAATCAGGTTTTGTTTTTGCAAAAGTTTTATAAAACACACTGCTTTTACCAGCGTTATATTTTTACTATAATATTTTTTGTCTCAATGATGATCTAAGATATAATTTTAAGTCCCGACTGATTAAATTATTAATCATAGAAAAGAGTCAAGCGTGTTCAATAATAGAGGTATGAATTGAGGACCACCTCTTTTTAGTCGCATGATAACGCTTACCATATAAATTTCTAACTAAAACTATCATGACTAGCCTAAATTAGCCCACTACTGGACACGGGCCTCTCCAAATGTGGATTTTGCCATAATCGCCACACTTGGCAGACGTGTTGGCGATCGCAATATCACAGTAGACAAAGACGCTGCTGCCCGTAATTCCATGGCCGTAATCCTTATTCGCCTGTATAGTCTCTATACCCATTGGAAGGAGTGGAGCTATTTTTACACCACGCGTTAATTTCGATATAACTAACAAAAGTACCTATTTACTTATAAAAATTAAAATTAAAATTAAATCTACAGAATCCTAGAACTCATTTTATCGTACAACCTTCTTTTCTAAATATTCGTCTAGTTTACATGACAACCCTGCTTAGTATGTATTACATATATAAGGGCTGTGAAAAACAAATTGAAAGAGTTTTTCAAGTCGAAGATAGACTACGAATGTCCAGATCACATAAAAAAGGAGATATGAAATTACTCGTAAATCCTTAGCGAACCCGTGTCTCCGAATTATTTATGTGTGCAACGCAAATACAATAACACTTTTGTAAGCATAAGGACCACACTATATCAGCTTACAACGGTCATTGGTGCGCACACAAACATGGACCCAATCACAGCGGCTACCACTTACTCGCTTACACAATGCGTCATTTGGTGTGTGCAGATTAGTGTGTCGCTACAAAGTGTGGTCGCGACGCACACGTCGGGCAGTGAGCGCTTCGATTAAACCTCGTTACATTGTGCATTCGCATAGTACTCACAACACAGCTAGTTAGTATCAAGCCTTCAATGTATATTGTGCCGATACAATTATCGTTACATGGATGTTTTCATTAAATATTTCGCCGCGGAGTGCAATAGTTCTGTTTGCCCATATTGGATTTGCACGCGCCACGCCCCCATTTCATATCTATTTCTTTATAGGATCTGAGACTAATACATATACATTTTCACATTTCAAGTAATATTATTAAAAAAAAAACACTTTATTACTTAAAACGTTCCGGGACACAATATATAACGTTTATTTGTAATTACGTCAACCTGCGTGTAAATGAGTTAAAAAGCTTAAAATTTTCATTCTTATAGAATCTGCTTACTATTTTCAAAAGGCAGTGGATTATTTTATCTGTTGGAAGTATAAGAAGCTTTTCATGTAGAACTAATGTAGGTATACACTGAGACTACCAAAGAACATTGAAATAGGTCGCAATCTGTAAAGCACTATTCAAAAGATAACAACAACAAAAAGTTCGAACTAAAAAGGTGTAATTTATGATAAATACATTGCATTGACCTAATTTGAACTTGGACATCTATGTGTTTATAATTTGCGTTGCCCCTGTCCGGTAATCAATCAAGGGATGTCCAAAGTAACTGATGTCGAAATTTTACACAAAATTTATAACAACAATAAGAATATTGTTCAAATTAATTACAACGTTTGTATTTGTTTTAGCCATTTGACAAACTTAATTTTTTCCATGTATGCAGAGAAAAATTTAATGTTATGGTACCTGCAACACCGTTTTGTACGAAAAATTCAAGACCTTCCCAATTTATTATTGTTTTACTTCGGAAATTTTGATCGAATGATAAATCAGATTTTTCGTTTTGTTTTATCAAAGGCACCGTTATAACATTGTTATCCAGAATTGATAAATTTTCTCATTATAACTATAGCTTGAGGTATATTATTAAACCATTGATAAAATCAAAGAGGAGGAGGGATTGGCCTAGCTTTTTACCCGCTATCCGATAATATTAGATTCACAGCGATCATTTTGATTTGGCACGTTTTAGTAAGTCATAAAAGGATGTCCTACACAAAGGTCATGCGTTTGTCTTGTTTTTGAATAGTGTTACGTTAGAAAGACAGCTAAAAATATTCCTTTTGTTTAATAAAATCGACTAGAAATCAAATTTACTACTTCAAAACTCATCATAAATAGTATATTATCATCAATAGTATCAGCACCATTTTTAATTAATAAATTGTTGTTAGCCTCAATTAAAAAAATATTAGTATTACAATTTCCATTGGTAAGTATTACTTTGTTTTTCGTAAGTTTTTGATATAATATAGAAAATGTTGTAAGCGCTAGAGTCAGCGATAGAACTGTGACTGTAAAACTATTAACTTCTATAATAACGTCTATTAAAGTTTAAATCAGTTCAAACGAGTAAATAAATTATAGCACTTGCCCGGTAGACACAAAGTAATGTGTTTGAGTAACAAGTCTTATTTAGACTAAATTTACTTACATTGTAGTACACTAGCAATTAAGTTGTTTAAAAATCACTTTAAACAAATGGACTTGATGCACTAATAGTAAGGTTAGCGACGAGTATTGGGGTAACCGGACAATCAATTTCCACCGACTCGCGGACCTGCGGTTTGCGACAGCCCTGCCCAGTAATCAATCAAGGGGTGTCCAAACTCGGAATACAATTATGAACTTAGCCCGTGTCACAGGTTCACCCGAGTTGTGTTCACCGAGTGATTAATTAGTGGTTCCATATCAAATTGAAAGTTGTTAGTTGTAATTTTAAATTTTGGATATGGGTGATAGTGTTTTGTTTATCGGGTAATTTAAAAGCAAAAACCGTTGAGGGGTAAAATGCTGTAAGTGTTTTTTTTTATAAATAATGGGCTTGCTCTTGACAATATACTTAACTCTACGGTTAGGAAGAAGCCTAAGATGGAGCGAGCTTACCCAGAGGCATTGGTTCTCCCAGTCACCAGCGAAATACAGAAAAGCTGTTTGGCGCTGGACTTCGGCAGGAGGGTGGTAGCATCCAGGCAGCCTCTTACGAAGCCTATCACCGCAGAGAAATCTGTTAGCCGTCATCATTGGTTAGAAAACTAAAGACGCCCTTGGACAGGGTAGACCACTAGACCACTAGGAGGTAGATCCCACCACCCCAAAGATAGTATAGATAAATGAGCAATGTGGCACTTAGCTAAAACTTAAATAGCTCCTTCTTGTCCTATTGTATTTATTAATAGGTTCCAAAAGAAAGAGTCGTCATAAAATCAAATTTTTAGAGAGGAGCACATCCAGCAGTTGAGAGATGACTGATATTTTTAACGTTTCTGGTGAACTCTCACATTTGGTCGAATCTACTGCGTTCCGCCGGCCAAGATGACTATGGCAAATTCCTCCTTTTTGAGAGGCTTGTGTTTAGCAGTAGACTGATTGTTGGCTGGTGATGATGATGAAGATGAACATTACGTCAACGATATTATTATCATCCACGTAGCTTTGACTAAATATAGGATTTGCGAAATATACGACACCGTCGCCAGATTAACTCGTTAAATCTGCCAAAATAAGGAATAAATTCACATTCTTATCTACAGATATTCAGACGGTAATCAGTAGCCTAAATCAGTCCACAGCTGGGCATAGGCCTCTCCATAAGAAGGATTTTTCCATAATTGCCACACTCGGTAGTAGGCGAATTGGCAATCACAATTTGGCCAGTGGTGGAGGGAGACCGCTAATTTCCGTCTCTTTCTGGCAGTTATTCTTTAGTCACCTCTTATGACACCCACAGAAAGAGATGAGATGGTGCTCTATTTTTTATGTGCCCGCTGATGCGGAACATACTTAAAATGTTTGGATATTACAACAAGCAAGATTACCGCTGCATTTTGTATTTATATGCAACATTTATGTAAAGCTTTTTCTTACAAAATATATTTTCCGTTGAACATAAATCAGGGTATGTTGAAAACTTTAAATCTCCTGGAAAACTGGGACGCTACGGCTGCCGTGTAGGGTTGTCACAATATGTATAATAACCTCGTATGGTACCCGCCATATCAAACGATTTCATGAACCTTTTCAGTGGGATATAATATTACTTTGTAGGGCTCGTCAAGCAATTGTTCCCGACTTTTGCCGCATGATGAAAGTAGGACAACAAGTCATGTTAAAGTTAACCTTTTACTTAAAATTATGTATTACATAACAGTTAATCAAGTTTATTTTTGCAAGTAGGCCCCTTTTACACGTCCCAATATTTAAACCTACCACTGCTTCGGGACAAATGTGGGCTAGTGCCGAGAAGAAGCAGCGCAAGGAACTAGGTCACTATTGTCAGCCTCTATTTAAATAAATATGTTTGGATACGATATATGCCAGTGCGAGCTAAGACAATTTAAAGCCACACGTTTCTATCATATATCAATAAAGTATAATAGCCCTTTTTCATTAAAATAATTATGTTATGTAAACAAGAAGAAGAATTTAGGTACAAAGTATTTGTTTCGGATGTTGAAGTTATCTGTTTACAATCTTTAATAAAACTATACTGACTGAAAGCCCAAACAACTTAAATAAATTTGCCTATATGAAGTTACTACTTATTACCTATATTTAAGTAGAAGCTGTAGTAGAAAAAACCTCCCGGTAAGGGAAAGGTTTAAGAATAGAATCATCACAAAATATGGCCAGAAGATTTGTTTATAAGGATATGCAATAAAACTTTTATTAACATAAAATCGAGTATACAGATATCATCAAATAAGAACTAATTTGAATTAAGTGCAATTACTTGACATAGACTCAAAGATAGAGGGTAACTTCTTATGTGTTTGTGTAAGAAATGTTGTGTTAAAGGATTTTTGCGATCTGTGCTAGTAATACTTACACATGATCAATATGTGCTATGCATTGTACTGTACCGTCAGCATTTTCAATTTTACAGACAGCAAACTCAACACTGTTTCAATATAAGAACAAATTTGAAGAATGTCGAGTTTCCGATTTGGAGTAACGCCAACTTGCTTTAAAATAACATGAAAGTTTGAAATATGAATGTATTTATTTGAATATTTGTATCTAATATCGTTTTTTAAAAACCTTAAGCTTAAATCAAATGAAATGATCATCGTCACCTCGTTTCAAGTCAAAAAAAAATTAAAGGCTAGTTCAGCATACTAAATAAATAATTTGCAAATGAAAAAATATTTTTATACTTTCGTCTCGACTAGAGTGAGAGAGACGGAGGCGATGACAAACCAAGTTCTTTAAAATAATAATTTATTTCGTTAGAAAAAAGAAAATGAAAGTAGACAGAGTTTTTTGAAATAATGATAGGATCCTGTTTCTCTGATTTATTAGAAACTGTATAAATATTTTCACTTGAAACGAGGTGACCTTATACAGGAGGAAAATTTAACCACCTACCAAATTTTAATACAACAATCTAAGAGACAAAAAGCATAATAATATGACGTATTTTTTCTTTTCGTATAGCCCAGTACAAAAATGTCAAGATAAAGCACGTCTTAGAAAATGTCCGCCAAAAATCAAAAATTTTTGATACGGCCTCCTCAGAACACTTTTTTACGCGTATCGCATCTTATTATTTTATTCATTAGGATACTATTAATAAGCTGTTGATGTTTCCCGTTATAACCTTTACATGCTTAGGACCGTCGAAATTGTAAACTACGAGTATGTTGCGAAAAATATTTTCGGGTGAAAATGTAACCTACATTTTTTACTTCATAAATGGGATCTAAATACGTTACTTAACGCCTATAAAAACTTTGGAAGGTAATGAAAAAGTCATCCTGTATAATGGGGGCTATCGCTAGTGAATTTGCCACTAGAGGCGCTTGTGTCGCGTGAGGTCCAATAACATTCAGTTTTCATTGGTTTTAGCGGGCTTCGTTACAAAAATTATAATTTCTTTAATTTATCTGCTGGAAAGTGATCTCCTTCGTAAAATTATCGCAAATATTATTATTATTTGGCGCTTATATCGATTATTTGGCGGTTAATGTGAACGCTTTATTACGAACGATAGTCCGAAACTATTAATGGAGCGGCACAATACCCACTATAATCTGCGATCGATCAGGCAGTTGCCTGCCAAACGTGGCGATTGCAAAATGCTGCTTCTAAAGAAGCCTGGCTTCAGCAGTGGTCAAGAACTAATTTTATAACAAAGAAGACACGCTAACTGGATGAAATGTAGTTGATTGTTTTTAAACTACAATTTTATTAATGAATGTTTTTTATTTGTATTTAAATTAGTGTTTGGTCGTTTATGTGGAATATCCGGTTTTGGATTTGTATTCTGAATGTGATTATTTACCTTCAACACCCAAAAAAAGTATTACGGCTTATCAGATAATAAGAAAAATCTTTTTTTAAACACTTATCTGATATTGATTTGAAGAGTTATTGTCTACAACAGTCTACTACAGGCTTTTCTAAATGCACGTCTCTAAGCCTGATCTTCAACTATCCTTTCCCATCATCCAATAGCAGATAAGTGTTACAAGCGTTTATTTAGGCCGTATTTTCGTATTAAATCCGTATACATTACCTCCAGGGCGCCATAAACATGATTCCAGCGTTTACCCTAACACAATATTTTCGAGACTATCGTACAAGAAAAGGTATTCCCATTCTGTATTGGGGGGTCGGACCGAAACTCGATGGCAATATCGAGGATTGCTGCGGACGCTTTAGCTACACTAACTAGATATTGGCTAGTCCAATATACAGGGCGTTGGATTATATACCTTGTGGGAAAATACGGGATGTGCCACGCGGATGTACAATAGAACGCCTGGATGTGGTCAGCAAAGGAACACGAACCTAACTTTTAGAGTGGGTTGATCTGGCAATTTGATCGATTGTCGTTTGACACTTTGACATCACTAAAAGTAGGTCGATGATAACATCAACCTACTTTTCACTACTAGATGTAGGTAAACTACAATGGTGGTTGTTTACTAAATTTAAAAAATTTTACTTTAAAAATAACCATATTTGTAAGCCATTATCAGGATAACGAAAATCATTATTAGAAAACTTGCACACTAAGGATAGTTCATTATCCAAAAACAGTTAGTTTCCCGTGTCAGAGTTTGAATTCGGTTTTCTGGCTCAAATCATCCTAGAAGAAGAACTGATGCCGGCGATTGAAGAATCCATGCTTGAAGATCTGTCACACATTATCATCCTATAATCAAATGCTTGTGGCGTTTCTTCCTCGTACATTCTCTGCATCAGCGACTATCTGTCTATCTCATGATAAATACGTTGTTGTGTATGGTATGGTGTCTATAGAGGTCTAATGTCAATCGTTTCAAAGTTAAATGAAACCAAAGTTCTTTCTTCACAAGTTAAGTACAATATGCTAGCAGAAAATCTTACTATTTCAACATGGTAGATGAATTTTGAAAATTTACAAGGATGGGCAGCGTCCTTTTGAGACAGAGACCTATTACGACACCCATAGACTGAAAAAGGTGTTTTTTTATTAAGTTATTAGAAGGGTAACGTGCCCGTTTTCAGACAAAAGTTTTAGTATTTTAGCAAGATCATTAGATATCTAGGTCTTAAGAAGAAACACTACAGGCAAGAGAATTGAAAAATAGGTATTTGTAAAATCTATTGCTGTCGCGCAGTGCCATACGCCTTCACCGCAGAGTGTGATAGAGACAACTGCTTCTTGGACCGAAAATACCTACTAAAAACACACCAAATCAACGTTTCATAGTCTCCGGATTACTTTCCCAAAACTAGACCGATTCAAATACTTTTTTCATTAAAAATTAAAGAAAGGGTTTGGCCGTGTTCGTATGTTTTTCTTTTTTTTCTAAAATTTAGCCAAATTTATTTCTTGGATTTCTGGATTTGAACACAGCGGAAAATCTGGCGAATTTTTTCGATTTTTGAGGGCGCATATCTTTTTCATTAATTAATTTATGAAGAAACAAAAAACATAGAAACATGCTAATAGTGGCCATAAATTTTTGTAATAAAAATTATTGCTCTACTTGCTTTATCCAGGGAGGAAACAGGGGACTACGTTTGTATGGAAAAACGGCCCATCTATTTCCTCTTAAATAATATATTTGTGCCGGTTCCAGTAACTACAGTATCATATTTAGTATCTTCAACGCGCGGCCGCTGACTCAGCCGTATCGCGTACGCCAGAAACAATATTTTAGCGGTTTAAAAGTATAAAGCGAACGAAGCAGGCTGTATGCTCTACAAAGTGCTTCTAAACCGGGGATTGGTGTTCTCTTGAATAAAAATGGAGAAATTAAATCTATGAGTTTGGTTGGAGTATGATTTCTCATGTGGTACCTCGGCCATTAAAATTGCACTACACCTTGAATTTCTATTGATTTCGTAAGCTAGTGCATCGGACACTAAGCTTATGGATACATCTAAAGCAACACAACACGATATCACACCAAAGACGGAACGGGTCGGTCGATGTGCACTTTGTCCAAGAGCCTGAATTCGCTCCACAAAAAAATGGTGCAAGACCTACAATATATGGATTTGTCCCTATCACCGGACGTAAAATGTTTTGAATGCTATGATGGGTAAATAACAAGTTATTTAGTTTTAGAGAAATATATTTTCGTTTTTAATGGATCTCAGAGGGCTATTTTTTGTAAAATTTTCCAACAACTTTACAAAACTACTGTAACTCACTGTTTAGAAGTTATAAAAATTAACTTGCAAAGTGTAACAACTACTGACTATATTAACTTAATTGGATTGATTGTATCCAATAGCTTTAAGCAATTTTAATTAGATATTTTTGAATCACATTAGTAGTAATTGTAACACCTCTGAAAGTGCTTGATAAGAGTTTATTTTATGTAGCATTTGCTGAATGATTTATATTAAATGGCTTTAAGCAATCCTAAGCTTAATTTGAATATCTTTGAAACGTATTAGTAGCAATTCCAACAGCTCTCTAAGTGCTTAATAAGAGTTTTCAATGTAGCATTTTTCACTGTAAATGTTATACATTTTATATAACAATTGCAACTCATAACTCTTGGCTGCGTTCCTTGAGTTTAAGTACATTCAGTAAGTACAATGTCAGCGGAAAGTTTTGAGGGAGGTCTCATTTCAAGATCTCGTAGAACTGAACAATTTCGCTTGTAGCAATCCTGGAGCAATCCTTCCCACAATGACCGTAACGTTGCTCCGTCGCAAAATACTCTTTACGTTAGATTTAATTTAATCGACGAATCCTGACGGTGGCAAAATAAAATCGCTAGGATTGAGCACCGACTGTAGTGGAACTTAAGTATTCCAATAGAAAATGTGTTTAGATGTGTACTCAAAGCTAAGTTTTACGGAAACAACTTATTTATATCAGAATCGCGGTTGAGTGCAACCACCTTAGTAATGACCTTTATCATACATTAAACTGTAATTCGGGTGCTAAATACAATTGCAGACACTATACTGTGAGGTTTAATGTTTTATGTAAGAGAGATATTATTTTATCTTTTAAAATAAAATGTCGGCTTATTTTGCAAAAAAAAGATTGTGTTTTTGATTATGTTTTTGTAAATGTTGATTTAATTTTCAATATTTATTTTACAGTTGAATATTGATAAAACTTATAAATAACCAATAAAGCTTAGCTTCCGGTACTTCCGGTAATGCCCTCTTTAAATATCGTTTTACTGAAAGTGTCTTTAAAAAAATAAGAAAACAGGTGTCTTGAGAGTATTGTGGTGTGATCGTTATATGTGTAATCGGCAAAAGGAATAATAACGGTTAAAGTGATAATTTGAAGGTATTTTATTGGTGTATTTTACAATACAAATCAGGAGCCTTTTTTAAGCCTATTCTTGACTGATTCAGAATTCATGTTGTGTTACTATGTCATACTACTTGCACAGATTCGCACAGATTGACAGAGTTGGCAATAAATGCATGAAAGCAAATTTTGTTATTATTGTTCCGTGGTCCCATGTTCGATTTCCGGACAGGTCAATGTAGAAAAACATTTTTTTTTTTCATTTTCTCGGGTGTGGTTGTTTGTTGTACCTTTGTTGTTTCTGATTTCCAAAAGTGCGAGTAGTTTAAATTGTTAAGTTTAGATGTAGGTAAATGTGATGTTGTTCACATTTATTTATTTATTTTAATATTATTCATATTTAGATGTTGATTTTGTTATTGTTTACTTTAAGTCGTGTAACCATGTTGTCAACGAAGCAATTAAATATTTTTATTTCTACTTAGGTAATTTCGCTTTCGTCGTGTCGATCAATTCTTTCGTCATCTTAATCGTGCAACCTACGTTAAAATTAGTTTGAAACCAATACCAAAGGCTATAAATAACCGGGAACATAGTATTTCTCAATTGGGAAAAAAATATTTGTTAAAGGACTTCTTTTTCATTTCAAATATAGTGTAGAAGCCGGATAGTTGCCCCACTTTTCAAAAAAGGCCTAATATGAAAAAATGAGTCCTAATAAGAATAATGCAACATGTATATCAAAACACAGGTCTTTGATCTATAGTATTAGCCTATTTTTATGAACATAATTAATAACGGTTTTAAACAAATCCGGTTTTATCGAACCTCCCGAAAAAGGGATAGTTGCCTTCTCTGGCGGATAGTTGCCTAATGTAAAAAATACATCGAAGGATACTTGCCTCGTGTGGGGATAGTTGCCTCTTTTAATAATAAATACAAATTAATGGCAATTTACGTAATCATTCATTATTACTTACCGCAATTTTGTATTAAGTAATAATTGACATTATTAAATTTTATGTTTAAAACTATATAAATTTTTAAAAAATAGCTATAAAATTATACATAAATATGTTGGTTTATTTATTACAATTACCTTACTTCTTATGATACAATCATCATAAGAAGTAAGGGTTTTCATCTTTCCACATGCCATGCAATAGTTTTCAAATCATTGGCAGAATTTTTAATTCAACTACATATATATATATTTTTTTTAAATTACCAATTTTAAATTTTTATATCTTTTTAGATCTCTTGTCGGTTCGGTAGACTTCGTTTTTTTAATATATTCTATTTTTTTATGGATTCAATGGCATCATTATTTTTAATTTTAATAATAATAAAGTTGGAATTTTTAAAATCTGCTGATTGCTTAGCTCTCTTAGATATGCTTAACAAATCTTTTGGCATAGGATATGATTAATTAAAAAATAATAGGTTGGCTCTTTTTAAGGTTATTAATTTAAAGATGGTAGCAAGGAAAACAATAATTCAGTCCCATCCATACCATTTCAAGGACTGTTGCCCCTAGAGCAACTATCCGCTCAAGTAACTAGGGCAACTATCTTTTTCGCTAGGGATACTTGCCTTTTTTATTTGCAAAATAAATAAAAACTATCTAGCTATAAAATGTAATAAAATATGTTATTTAAGCTCTTATGTATGCAAATAAATGAATAGTAAAGTGATATCACAATCAGTAAGAAAAATATTCAATAGCAAAAACGAACCAATTTAATTTTAACGCCGGTCTAAGTCTTCTCACTGCAGATTTTTGCTCAAATAGACGAAACCCATGCGTCTATCCTAACGGTTTACATGACTTTGAGGTCTGCAGGAAGGGTGTTTACCATTCCTGTAAAGTGCTAACGCTACGTAACTAACGTACCTAACAAAGCGTATTCAGAACCGAGGCAAGTATCCCACTAAGGCGACTATCCGGCTTTTACCCGACCTATATATTTGAAATGAAAAAGAAGTCCTTTAACAAATCTTTTTTTCCCAAAAAGTTAACCGACGAAAAACGTTATGCAACTTATTTTTACCTGGTGATTAATAATTGACAAGAATTTCTTGTTTTTTACCTAACTTAAAACTGGGGTTATTTCACTCATTCTGTCAATTCAATTTTAGTAAAAGATTATTTTGTTATTGAAAGCTCTCAACTATATTGTAGAGTAGGTCCTACGAGATGTTTTTGTATTAAAGTTTAAGTATGAGCTATATTATACTCTATCACACAAAAAAAAACGAAATCGGACAGACCTTATGGTCAAAAGTTTCCCCTCCTTTCTTACCTGTTTTTTTCGTCAGTTGTCTCATCATCATCATCATATCAGCCGAACGATGCCCACTGCTGGGCATAGGCCTCCCCCAGGGATCTCCACAACGATCGGTCCTGTGCTGTCCGCATCCAGCGGCTTCCCGCGACCTTTACCAGATCGTCGGTCCATCTTGTAGGGGGCCTGTCCACGGAACGTCGTTCCGGTACGCGGTCGCCATTCGAGAACCTTTCCGCCCCAACGGCCATCGGTCCTCCGCACTATGTATCCCGCCCACTGCCAGATAACGAAACATAGTTAGTCCAAACAAGCAAAAGTATTAATGTTTGAATTGTAAGTTTTTCTATTACATTTCCATGATAGTATAGTTTCTTAGCAGCTAATTAGCAGTTTATCTACAAAGGAGATCAAGCAATTAAATATCATTTTAAAACAAACAACGGATCCAAACTTAAAGATCATATTTTTTAAACGCGATATAATATTAATGATTACTTTAAAGGGCTCGAAGCGATTTCTAATGAAGCGGCACGAAGTATTGTTAACAGCGCTACTAATGTACCGAACGACCAGATATTCCAGACCTTCGAGCCTTCCTTAACTGCTCCGGGATCAAGACAAAGACAAATGATGAATGGAGTAATCAAGGGTCTGGTTGTGCTGGTGGTTTATGAATGGAATGGCAATATTTCACTGGAGATGAAAACAATCGGTAAATATTAAAGAGCAAACTGATTTCTTTACGCCCGGAGTGCAATAATTTAGGCAAGCCCTCTGTCGATACAATATTGTCTCTCTCTAATTATGGCTTGAGTTTAATGAACTTACGTTTGGGTTTCGACAATGAAGTATTGTTAAACGTGAACTGGTCCAGATATTTTCCGAGACAATCGCTCATCGGATTTACTAATAAATTAGCATTATTGCTAATAACAAGCGTATGTTTTATTTTTTGAGTTATTGATTTAATAATGACTTGAAAAGTGTGCGAAAATGTACTTAGAAAACAAATAAACATATATTTAGCTTTTCTAGCCATTACATTTAAAACTTGTATCGTTTAAATTTGTCGTAAGAGGTGACTAAAGAAATACTGTCTGAAAATTAAAAGCAGCTAGAGGCCTTATTTTATATTTAGTTTATGGGAAGCTCCATTCGCCTTTTTAACAAATTATCACAGTGCATTTCCGAATCACCTATATACATATAAACTTAAATCCTAGTGTGGAGATCCTTAGGGAGGCTTATATTCAGCAGTTGTTGTTTGGCTGAGATAAGACAATGATGATGATTTTACCTAAATTGCATGTAAAATTAATTTCAATGAACTACACTGTACACGGTACTACACTGTTGATGATTGCTTAAACGATAAAAAAATATGGATCAGTCAGGGGTAAGATATAATATTAGGACAAATAAAAGCACCTACTTTGGCTATGCAGAAATAAAACAGACTTTGACTGTGTTTTAGTAGTAGACTAATCAGAGCTGATGATGTGATATTTTCGCGTATCCTACATCGATATAAATTCATAACGTGCAATAGTAATTCTATCGATAATTGCTGACGGCATGACTGCACAAGATTTTCTCTACCATCCCCTAATACCTAGTTCCCCTAGTCCCAAGAGAGACACAGTGTGACCGGAATGCGTTCCAATGCTATAACTATTTATAACGAGGGAAAACTTAATCATTGGGAATAGTAATGTCATCACTGTTCAAAGGGGTTCCATGTTATAGGTAGAAAAAAACAACAGATCAAAACATCTAGTGCTATAAAATAAGTTATTTGTTATATCTTGGCTGCAATATTTGTATACTTTTAGGTACCCTGTTATGGAAATGCCTCTATTGGTAGAACGCCCTTTGCACTTAGCAATCTTCTTCGCAAAACTGTAAAATTAAGAGATATCCGAAATAGAACGTCTAAAAAGGAGACTATTCAAATTTGAAAAACATACAAGCTATTCTCCACGATTTCGTCCGCATGGACTTTATTATTGGGTGCAGAGAGTAACGAATGTTTGTTTAAATGTGATATTATGATAACAAACCTGCAACGCTATTTAATTGTCTCTGTTAAGTGCCTTCACACAAAATACAATTGTTATGGCGTGTTCCTCCGGTAAAAACATATAATTTTGAGATAAATTATAACATATTTAGTATTTTGATGTATAAACTACTTTACTAGAAAACTTATCCATTCCATAAAAAAAAGACGTGTGGCACTCGGAGACTGCCGCGGTAAAGCTATTGCATAGCATTTTTTATCAACTTATGCAATTATAAAACTAAAAAACTTAGAATAAGCGTTATTATTCTAAGCTAAAAAGTATCACCGCTGTGCCGGTTGGAGTGGGGGGTGTTAGGTTATTCTCGTTACGGAATTTCTGGATTCGATCTCCACGCTCAAGGCCCGCGATAGAAGCTATGCAATAGCTTAATTTTATAATTTTATGTATTTTCTAATGTTCACTTTTGTAATTAAATTTTTCTGTTATTTTGGCAGATATGGTTACCATAGGCAACCATACTGTCAAAATCCTTATTTTCTTCTAAATTCTTTTAAATTTTGAAAATTCAAAATTGTTCGATCGTGCCTCGCCCCGAGTGTTAGGTTAGGTTGTTTTCGTTACGGAATTTCTGGATTCGGTCTCCACGCTCAAGGCCCGCGGTAGAAGCTATGCAATAGCTTAAAAATTAACATAAAAATCCATTCAGTTGATTTTGCGTGTAAGAGTTATAACCATCCATACATACAAACTTTCACGTTAATAATATTAGTAAGGATAATACAAGGATTTGTAATGAAAGTAACAAATTAAGCACCGACTTCATTCCAAATATCCTTAAATTGGAAGCTGAATTACATAAGTGGTCTGATATATTTTGCCTGAAGCAGTTTGATCCTTTGAATAGGTACTGTATTCAAGGCCGAAATATCATTAGGACTCTTTCCTCAATGCAGGTTAATAATTTGTTAATGTAATTGAAGAATTAAATTTTTTTGCGATACGAGTAATGATATTTTACGCATTTTTTATCCTTTACAAAGAAAGAAAGAAAGAAAGAAACTATCTTTTCTACTCAGACTATCTTGCCATTCAATCATCTTGTCACAATTTTCAAATAATTCACTTAGAAGGATTTTCATGTACACTTTTTTTGGTTAAAAACTAAAATCATTTTGACCTATATTGTTGTCGTTTATACTGTTTATTATTGTAACTACATGCAAGATTGAAAACCTGACTGAAACGTTTTTTTCCCACATGAAATCCACACTGTTAGGTAGGCATATTAATAAAACAATATCTAGTAATTTAGAGCGTGCTAGTATCTGTCTCCATGTTTGTAACCTCTTCACGCTAAGTGCTAAACCAAGTTAGATGAATGAGTTGTAGATATAGTTCAAGCCTAAAAGTAGATTGAATGGCATTTATTCCACAAATCACCCTTCAAGAGGGTAAAAAGGGGAGTGAAAGTCTATGAAGTTGCACAAAGATAGTTCAAGACACGAAACATTACATATAATAATTTTTGCCTTCAAATCATCCTTAAAAGGGGTTGGAAGTCTCTATAGGGTTTACATAAGTATTTATTGAAATCTACGGCGTTGTCTTAATGTTACTATTATTATAAATGCGAATGTTTTCTATAGATGCTTGTAAAAAATGTTCGGTTCTCGCGGGATAATTTCAAATTCAAAATTCTCCGCATATGAAGTCACGGGCAACTACTAGTAAATCATAAATAAGTAGGTACACTCTGAACCTAATAATATATCGCCCAATTGAACTATCCGCGACCTGTCAGTCCCAATAGTTAATCGATGCATAGACATTGGGGCTACAAAGCGAGCATTACTAAGTAAAATCGAAATGTAAGTTATTGTTTTTGGGAAAACCAAAAAAGCAGGTAAAAGTCTTATTTGTATGCAGGCAACATAATTCAATACTATTTATTAAATAAAAAATTTTGACTGGCCTAGGTGATACAGGAACCCACATCCTTTTACTTACCGGAGAATTACTGCTCCAACCAAGTGGATATTAGCGTAAATATTTAAATAAATACGTCAATTTGTTTAAAGCTTTACGCTTTAAGCCAGCGGAGATTCATCAATGTTTTTGGCAATTTAGTCTCAAATACGTACCTCCAAAATCATCGTAATTATCTATGATGTGAATGTGAATGCTTGTGTAACGTGAAGTGGGCGAGGTTTCTCTTAAATCGTCGTTGGGTACTACATACATACATACATACATATTATCACGCCTCCTTCCCAACGGGGTAGGCAGAGACCAAGGCCTTCCACTTACTACGATCCTGGCATACATCTTTCGCTTCTTCCACATTCATCAATCTTTTCATGCATGCTCGTCGGTTTAGAGTACTCTTGACCTGACCTTTCTTCAGAACATCCCCGATTTGATCGTGATAGGTTCGTCTAGGCCTTCCTCTTCCAACGTTCCCTTTCACACTCGTCTTGTAGATCTAAAATTGGCATAATCTGTCCTGGACGCATTCTCTAGCAAGTCCTTGTGCTTGCTCATTTAGTTTCGGTTCAGGGTGCAGGTAGTGTGTACTAGGTGACTAGTTCAGTATTTCACGAGCGCAAAATTATTAACAAATTGAATTTTAATTAATATTTAGTTTTAGTTATCCTCAAAGTTAAGCGCTACGCTAAGTTTACGCTTGAGTCAATTAATAATTTTTATTGTGATCAAAAAAATTAAAGAACTTCATTCCCGCTACTTTAGTGGCCCTTTTCAGAAATAAACGCGTATTCCACACGGAGTGAGGGAGGTTATCACGTGCGGCGTCCCAGGGGCGGGTCGGAGGGCGACAGGTCCGACTAATGATGCCGGGACACTGTTATTTTTCTTTATTATCCCGCGGGATTATCGTCCAAATAGCATATTCAGCCGAAGCCTAATTTGATTTTATCACCTGTATTGCTGAAAGATGGTGTTGTAAACTAGCACTCCGGCTGCGGCTATGTTCACGCAGATGTCGGCTATAATGCGGGGTACTATATGGGACTTGTGACACAGGTGTGAGTTTAAAAGGGCCTTCTACTGACGTTCATCAGCGCTCACCGTTGAAGTTTAAAATCGTTTGTAGAATATGCTACTTTTTATATACGATTTTGTTCATTTGTGGGCTAACTTAAGGACGATATTCGATAACCCAGTAATTTTGTTAAACGTAAAAAACTGTATTGCTTATAAAAATGAACATGCAAAATCACAGCCGAAAACACAATTTTTATTTGTGGAGTTTTACAACCTTAAGATTTTACAGAATTATAAAAATAATTGTGAACCCCAGAAAAAGAAAGCTAAAGTCAGCAATAAGGAGATTCGTCTTAACCTAACAGAATAAATAATGAAGCTCGTAATTAAAAGGGCGATCAACGAATATAAAGTGTCTGCAGTTAAGACGTTACAATGCTATTAACTTGGAGATTAAGGGTTTGACTTCATCAAGTCGCACACTAAGCTGAAAAAACCAGCCCTTTCAATCGCTTCTAAGAAAGACCCAAAAAAACATACCTGCTTACTAAAACAGAAATTAGTGTAACTAGACTAGGGGACTACCGTTTCTTTGCTCACCAGTTGGCGCCACTGTAGACTGAGGTCCGGAGTTATAGCTTTCAAAGGCGATTGGCGCCGAAACAAAGTGTTATATCTTGAATCTAATTAAGGTTATATTGTTTATAAATAACTATCTTGATATCAACAAACTAACTTCTGAAATAGTTGCTCTTGAGGCCGCCTATTTTTGCGCTTTTTCTTAATTCCGCTTTTAAAGCGTTCACATTAATCGCCAAATAATCCATATTTGCGATATTTTACGAAGGAGATCACTTTCCAGCAGGTAAATTAAAGAAATTATAATTTATGCAACAAATTCCGCTAAAACCAGTACAAAGTGAATGATATTGGACCTCACGCGACACTAGCGCCTCTAGTGGCAAATTCACTAGCGAAATATATGTCTTAGATTGAGTTATTCTTTAAGCTTAGTGTTTTTACGACTTCTGTGTCGTAGTAGGATACACACCAGTTTTTAAGTTTTTACTTTCAGGATCGGGTTCAATTTCCGGATGGCTCAATGTAGAAAAAAAGTCTGGGCGTTTTTGGTACCTTTGTTGTGTCTGATTTCCGCAATACGAGTGTTTAAAACAGTTACTCACTTTGGGATCAGAAAAATGTAAGTGATGTTGTCCATACTCCATCTTTGTTTATTTATTAGGGGTTAAAGTATAAAATTGCCGTTTTGTATGGACGAAATCGAGAAAAGTCATTTTTCCATACTAACAATTTTGTATTTTTTTTAAAAACGCCTGAACCGTTTTCGATGCAATTAAAGGTGAAAGTTAGATGATTATAAAGCTACGCATTATAGTATTTCAATTTCTGAAAATATACTTAATTGAAGCACAAAGGTCAGCTGACACATTGTAAGGGGTCTTTTCAACGACTTCCTTTGAAGTAATAGGCACTAGTATTGCATTTTTTTTTAGACAAAAGTTACTTTATTTAGTTTTTGATACAATACAAAAAGAATTACGCAATATTACGACTATACTTAACAGCTATAAACAAAATAAAAAGTGGGAAAATGATCGGCAATTTCATACTTTAACCCCTATTATTTATAACTTAGGCTTATCATCGACTATTACTTATGCGCTAATCTCAGGGAGTACTGGTTCGAATTGAAAAATTATTTTGTGTTGGATAAACTATTTATTGAGGAGGGCTTTAGGCTTTATAACATCACGCTGCGATCAATAGAGAATCAGTGAAAACTGTTGCAAAATTGAGGAAAATTATTCATGTTTGAAGGCTTCCGTTGTGTGCGCTGCGTAGACGGTTTAAGTTACCCAAAAAATAAATGCCCAAGTAATATCAGGAATTGACGCGGACGAAGTCGCGGGCAACAGGTAATGTTAAATACAAGTAATGAATTTGTCCACAAACCTTGAAATCTCTTGCAAACAAACAGACTGTACCTATCTGTGTTTGATCACTCGGTTTAGGAGCAGCTGGTGTGGTTGAGGTACCTATGTCGGTGTTAGCTAACAGAAACGATTAACAAAATAGTTTTTAATTTTACATAAGTTATGGATCTCCACAATGTTACTAGTATTTTAAATTTATGAACACTAACTTTATATTTAATTTTAAATGCTTCAGGTGACTTATACACTCGCTTTCCGGCCGACTGCTCCAAGCTATGGGTGAGTAATTAAGCGTTTTGTTATCAATGCATAGATTACGTATTTTTACTTTCAAAATATTATATTCTTCATGTTTGACGATATATTTATGAAAATATTTTAACAAATTGCTTATTGTTTTTGAAACATTTATTTTCTGTTCAAAAAAACTGTATTACTTTAGAGAAATCAAATGCGTCATCAAAATAGTGATGTGATATGGAAATCATATATCTGCAGTTACTGCTTCATGCTTAAATGTATTTATCTACTCGTAGTGCCAGTTTTAGTTGCTTCACAAAAATCTTTTGTTTTAAATTTTGGATTAAGATTACTATTTATACTAATTTTATCATTATTAGTCTCTCCAAATAGAATATATCATCGTCATCACTACGCTTGGCAAGTTTGCTGGTGATCTCAGTTTGGTCAATGATAGAGAGAAGACGCTGCCCCCCGTCATCTTCTGGCAGTGCTACTTATATTGCCTCACAATATATCCATAGGTAGAGAAGCGGTTGTGCTTTTCTTTTAGTTAACTTAAAACTTGCTCAACTCTTGAACAGATTTCTGGATAAAGATCTTTTAGAACCTTTCATTACCAATACCTAGATAAAGATCGTCGTGATGTCTGAAGCCTTCGTTCCGTCCATAAAACAATGTCAAAGTATAATATTATTAGAGTATGCCTTCCGGACGTAGTACACAAATTGTACACCTCCACTGCCACTGAGGAGGTAAATAAATAAAAAATTACGAAATTGCGTGTTTTACGCGATAAGTGGCTAGGTTGATTATCTAGTTTAAGAGACACACTGTAGTGAAGTTAGTCAGTCAAACCAAATATAGTGTTTAGGTACTTTTTTATCATCTCAGCTAAACAGGATCGGTCTAGCACCACCTGCATCCAGAGATTTCCCGCGACCTTCTACCAGATCGTCAGTCCACCTGGTAAGGGACCTCAACCACTGATCGTCGTCAATTGTACAGTCGCAATTCCTAAACAGCCATTGTTTATATGGCCAGAACATCATAACAATTTTGCAGAACCAGTCTGTTATTTCTTGCAATGTTTGCGGCCAATGCGTTGCAAGCACAGAAATACATTGCTCGTTCCGAAGTCTCTTTATTCACTCGAAATACGATTTCAAGTTTATCAGTATCCGTTGTTTGTTCAAACTTACTCGTCGTTTTATCTGCCCGTACGTTATTATAAGATAACTGTACTTCCATCGACGTGATTTGATCAAAGTCAATGTTTGAGCGCAGATAACAAACGGTTGAAAATTTCACAGTTTACTGTTGACTGGATAAGTAAGGAGGCGGCCGGTTCCGTTCAAATAACAAGCTATCAGTGTATAACACAATATAAATCGATAGAAACAGTAGTTTCTAATAGGCCGCAGTTAAAGTAGACTATTGGAAGTGCAGAAACACGTAATGTGCAGCTGATAGAAATAACTGTTACCTACTTAAGAATTTTGCCGATCTCCGCTGTGGAGTGGCTTACATACCGTTTTTCAAGGCATAACTAGCTGTGTACGATTCTAAGAAAAAAATCTGCATTGTCTCGGGTTTCAGTGTTTGTGGTCTGTTCTTGCTGATTTCCATAAAAACATGTTTTAATTACTTACTTTAGAATTGTAACAATGTATGTAATGCTGTCCACATTAATTTATTATTATAAGATGTAACATTTAAATTTATATGATTGATAGGTATTAAATTACTACTAAAGGAAGGAGTTGAAAGAAGGTTTGATTGTATTAATTTGTAGAATGTGGTCGTTTACAAAAATTATTACACTTTTCTTTTTTTTTTTATAGAGGGCACCATAACTTCATTTTTATTTGAAAGGTTGTCTGGAAGAAATCGCTTTGGCGATAAAACTGCTTAAGTTGTACATCTAAAGTAAAGAATTGTCTACAATTTATTTCTTTGGTGTAAATTAGAGAGTATGTATTCGTTCATAAAATTGGTAACATTTCTCAATAGAATGGTGCTTCTGTGATTCCATATATTGTGGCTAAACGTAAATAACTAGTTGGATTAAGGGCTTGTATCTTGGCATCAATGCACCGATACATTCTTCAGTTATTCTTGAAGCTGGTCTATAAAGATTTATTGGGTAATAAAATTGGTTTTGTTTGTACTGTGTTACTGAAATGTATAGATGCTGTTTATGTTTGGGGTCAAACAATGAGGCAACAATCATTATAATGTCAGGTTATAATAAACTCCGTTTGATAATGTATATTCAATGTGTGTTTCCAGTTGATTCCGAATAAAATATGACTACCTACTCCGTTTTATCATACGAGTATCGTGAAAGGATTAAAAGCACTACTAGAAGAAGCTGGGCAGCAGTGTCTTTTCTCTATATTGACCAAAAGGTCGCCAACAATCCTACCAAATGTTGCGATTATGGAAAATCATCTACCAAGAGAGGCACTAACTAATATGGACGCGAGTTTATAGTTTACTATAGATAGTATGATAAGACGACAGTTTGATTTATAAATTCAGTTTTTTTTTTGTTTATATAGACCTATATGTGAGTTTATATTTAATGAGTTGATAGTTGAAAACGTCTGTTTTTTCTTGGTTTAGAAATTACTTACTGACTTATATGTACACAAGTTAATTTTTTCTATAGTTTTGTTGAGAATCTTCCCTCGATTTATTTAATTAAATAGCAATTCTGTATTCTATCAACTACGCAGTGACGATTGATCTCGTCAATGACGTAATCGTCTGATTCGAGCTGAGATAGGTCCTATCGCGATTCAGTACGGTCTTGCCATCAGAGATTCAATTAACTTAATGACGTCTGCTCGAGAGCTCCCGAACGTTATTCCAAAAAAAACTTTAAGATATGCAAAACGAATGAAGGCAATGACTCTATTCAAAAAAGAATGCTGACCGACATCCTTAACTCAAATGTGAACCTACATCATACTACTACTCTCATTCAAAAATTATAAGTATATAATTATATACCTAATTTACACGGATAAAATGTTTCCAAAATGAAAACATGTTGGGTAAACATGAATGTTATTTAACAATAACTTTTGATGAAACTTTTTAATTTATGTTTGGTAAAAAATAATTTCGATTTTGGTTTCGATTTCACACAACATTCCGTTACAACCATAATATTGCATTTAAAAATAATTAAAACTTATTTACCAGTTAAACGGTAACCAACTTATAAATAAGTAGCTATTGCCCGTGACTATGTTCGCGAATAAGAAATATAAAAAAAATATAAAAATATATCATATTTACTTCTAATTACCTTCAAGAATATGTGTAGAAAAGTTTCATGAAGTGGTTTTCGCGTGAAAGCGTAACAAACGAACTAACATTCACATTTATAATATTAGTAAGGATGTATTTTTCTGATATGAAAATTTAATCAACTAAATAGGAGCCGATGCTTTTTTTAAACTCGTTATGCTATAATACGATGACTAAATATGCCTTTCCAATGTTTTATTCACAAACTGTAATCCTATAGTTGGGCGTAAGAACTTACACTGTTTATACCGTCTGGCGTTCATCGTAGATGTGCGGGTTTGTTGGATTCTTTTAAAACCGGGAACTGGGATAAGTCATCTGACAATCAGTAAGCGCATCGACAGTCATGACGTCATTAGGTTAATTGAGCGCCGACATCGTCCGGATAAGGCTTATCGCATCACTGTCGTAGATCTGCTCGTTACACTCTAATGGCCATCCTTGTGTTCACCGTTGATTCAGTGTAGAAACGCTATAGAAACGATCAAGTTTGTGATCGGGGTTTTCAAGATTGTAAAAACTAAGTGTTCTTTGTGTGCTCAGACAAGTAATAATATCATAAGCAGAAAACAATATTGTAAGACAATCAAATTAAATTGTATTAATAACAGTGACTACTACTTCTTGTTTGTATACAACTTCAATAATCCTTACATTTTAATATTCTTCGAATATTTACATTCTATCTAGATCGCAGTAAAACATCGTAACGTTTTAATAACTTTCATGCAAATCAGAGGTACTAGAGGAACTCAATATCGTGATCGCTGTGATCAATTGAAAAGATTGCTGGCGCGTCAAGTGACCCCCTTGACGAAGGTCCAGGGTTTTACGGAACCCTTCCTTTGATCCGATGGCTGACAAACCAAAATTTTTATTAAAAAAGTTATTACCGCATAAACTGTCTCTCGAATGTGAGCTCATGAATTTAAAAGTAAAAATGGAATGACAGAGTATAGGAATGTACCTACCTAACTGTGTGGCAGAAATTAAGAATTTTATGACAGAAGTGGTTAAAAAAGTAACTTAGTAGTAAATGTGTTTTTACTTAAGCAGCGATAGCGGCTTGCAAATTAAAAATTGATTGTTACAATGACAGTATTCTAGAAAAAATAATATTTTTATATATTCGTAGGTAACCTTTAAAAAAAGATTTTGTTCTTCTGTTTACTCGTAAATTATAATATCATACAGTTATTTATAATTTGTTAAAAGTGTACATACATTCCAAAGTTATTTTAGGAAGTTCAAGAAGAAGGAAGTCTTCATGAGGTCTACATTAAAATTTCAAAACCACGTCGTAAGGTGACAACAGCATTACTAAACCAACCCGGTTAAAATTGTTGTTTAATAAGCCCATCCATCCCATCCATCCCATCCATTCCATCCATCCCATCCATCCCATCCATCCCATCCATCCCATCCATCCCATCCATCCCATCCATCCCATCCATCCCATCCATCCCATCCATCCCATCCATCTCATCCATCCCATCCCATCCCATATATGACTTACTTGCTATACTATACTTTCATAAAAACTTTACCAACAATGTACACGACTCTATCGCGTATGCGTATTGTGTTTATATTTTGATCAAACAATTTCATATACTCAATTTGTTGCGGAAAATAGATTTTCCAGTACCAGCCCTTGTGAGACGGGAAAATATCTAATATCGCAAGGTGGGTACATAATATTGGCTGGCTTTACGTGAGGCATAATCTTGTAGGCCATATTAGCCTGTATACGAGTTAAAACGTTTCAAACCGTAAAACACTCGCTCATCACGGCTCAAACCGTAAATTTAAAAGCCTTCGTTATTCGGGGGTTGTAGGCCACCCAGCCATTATCATAAAATTACGCGATATCACTTTCTTTTGATGTGTCGTAAAAAATGAAAATACATGAACACACTCCGGGCTTTTACCGTGTGGGTATGTTAATTAAATTTGCCGGTTTTTGCGAGTGTTATCGATCAACCCAGTTTTTTTATTCGGGAGCAATATAACATTCATATTTCGAATGCTATTCGACTGTGGATGGGAAAATCTATTTTACGTTTTGTATGAAATAGGGAATAAAATTGTCGAGTACTTAAAATTGACAGGAAAGAAGGTTTCCCTTTGGAAGCATATACCAAAAGTACGCAAACTTTTTGACGGGGTTGACTGATTTTATAATATTAAGTGAGTAAACTTAAAAGTAATTCATAACTGAGCTCCTAATTCTTTTAGATACAAATATATTGTTGTGTTTTTTCAAGTCAACGCCTTTATCTCTTCCTATGATTGTTATAAGAGGCGACGAAAGCCGTAAAGCAGCTTCCTCCATCCACTACTTGAAAACTGCATGGCTAACCCGTCCTCCAAGCGTGGCGATGTAAGGCACAACTCCCCTTTTGAAGAAGCCTGTATTCAGCAGTGAGCTGATATAATCTGGTGTTGATCTGTATTCGACTGTTAGTAAATATCACAAATCAAAAAGTGTGTCGCAGTAACCCAATAAAACACATCAGCAGACATACCAACCAGTATTGGATTCCATTTCCATATTCCAATAAGGCTTAATGAGGTCGCATGTACCGAAATTCGTCCAGTGAGCACAATACTTTATTGCCACTTCAGTATCCAAATAATACAGGGTGGTTACTATCGATTGTTTTATAATGTTTGATTTTATCAGCTTAAAATAATACATACATAGATTGTGTAAAAAAATATTACACATCCGTCAATGGCAAATAAAAAACACACCTAACTTGAACCTTAATTTTGTAAACTTTAAAATTTGATATATTTAGCACGGAGCTGTGAATTTATAATTCATTATTTTCAAGTTTAACCATGTAGTTTTGTATGTGACATGTGTAAACTCGCGTATATTTTACAAAAGATATTGCTTTATTCCGATTTTTCGTACACTTTGTCTCTTTTTTTAAAACCTATACCTACACCCGTTGTAGGTCAAATGTTTTTAAGGCGATACTCTAAGCACCCTGTATAGAAACGTAATTTTACGCGGTCGCACGCGACCCGGCAGCTTATCGGTGTGTTTGGACAAAACTCCAAAACCCCACAATACGCTTGTTTACATCGTAAATAATAATTCACTCGATGTTAGCATCGGATAAAATTCGTTTGCGTCCAAGCGGTTTGGGAACATTGCATTGTGTCAAAAATGAAATAAAAAAATAATTCATTACGCATTTTTTTCGTTTCGGATACATATTTACAGGTCAACCTGAAAACCTTTGGAATATTTTGTAGGGATTGGTAAGCATACGAAGTTTTAGACGACTTTTATGGTAGCGTACGCACCGATTTTCAAGATGCTAGCTTTAAGCTCTAGGATGGATCATAGTAGAAATCATTTTTTCTACATTTTCACGGGTCTAGGTTTTTATTACATATTTAACTCTAAAAGATTAAAGTGTAGAACAGTGATAAAAATATTGTTTTGCAATAAAGATACCACTAGAAAGTTGGTACTAACTGAACAATTGATGAGAAATTGTTTGAGAAAGTATTTTTTTATTGAAACTAGAGTTACCCGTTTTATTTAACATTAACGTAACTCCAAAAAATTAAAACATGACGTGGGTTGAGACAATTTTCATATTCAAACATTGTAACGAAATCTACAAATAGGAAAACTGTAGTTTTTTACCGTTAAAAAATTTACCAGCCGTTATATATTTCAGGAACAGTATCGTTATGATATCCGATATTGTTTTAAAGGGAAGTAAAAGTTTAATGTATTGTAAAATTGTTATTAATAGGCGGCCATTGTTGTGCTGAGTAACCGTAACTTGAGTCGTTTCTGTACTTTTTATGGTTTTCAATGTTATAAAATAAGTATTAAGAAATATCTTTACGCGTTAACTTCAAGATATTTTCTTGTATCAATTTTAAAGATGAAATAAATCTCACTAACCAACTGTTATACTTTTGTTTATTTAGATTAAGAAAATACAAAGATAACATGGTATACATTATTTATCAGTAACGTGAAAACAACGAATGTGTTGACTGAACCTCGCAATAAAAGTTTGATTCAAGTTCGTAATAAACACTGATGAGGAAAATCTGCTATCACATGACAAGACGACAAATGACAACGAATGCATTTAGTGGATTTGGCGGGGTGGTACGTACCAGCCCTACATGTAAAGTGAAGTTAATTTTATTTTTTAAGGTTCCGTACCAAAAGGGTAAAACGGGACCCTATTACAAAGACTTCGCTGTCTGTCCGTCCGTCTGTCTGTCACCAGGCTGTATCTCAAGAACCACGATAGCTAAACAGTTGAAAATTTCACAAATAATGTTCTGTTGCCGCTAACAACAAAATAATACTAGAAACAAAATAAAATAAATAATTAAGGGGACTCCCATACAAAAAACGCCATTTTTTGCCTATTCTTGCTCGATATCAATAAATGGTAACAGATAGGCACTTTAAATATTCACTAAATACTGAATTATAAATTTACTTTAATAATAAATAATAAAATTAAAATAAACTGTTGTTTGCCTAGTCAATGGTACGGGACCCTTCGTGCACAAGTCCGACTCGAGCTTGGCCGATTTTTTTCTTATCTATCTCATAGTGTGGGGTTCCGTTGGGTTTTTTCGTAAAATATTGTGGGGTTGTGATCTCCATTTCTCGATTTAAAATCTCGAAAATTGGTAAAGTGTTAATTGAAGAAAACAAATCTGACAGAAAAAAATGCCATATGAAGCAACAAAACACTTCATTACAAAAAAAACGAAAGAAAACGAACTCACTCTAAGTCTATATAGATCCACCTTAATTTTAAGCAAAGGAAGTATCTATTTTTTAACAGTTACTATCAATGGTGATCAACTGATCAATATTTAGGTGCCGATGCAGCTTGTTTTAAACATTTTGTCACAAAGTTTTTTTATCAGAATTACGCATAATACGCTACTGCATTGCACTTATTTCTATGTTAAAAACTGTTTTCCAATGGAACATAGAATATAATAACACTAGTGGGCAATCAATATTCAATTCCAATTGATTTTTATCAGTAACGTTGACAGCCGCGGTGCATATCAATATGTCAGCATATCAGACATTCGCTATCTACGAACGAAAAGGGTGGGCAGTAGGTTGACAATGCTTTGGAATATTGACATAAACTTTTTTTTTTCGAGATGTTGTTATTATTTGACCAGAGAAGGCTAGTCTACTAATTTAGCACCGCTTACGCCGTCTAGCTTACTCTGAAAATGATCTTATTTCTTTTGGTAAACAGCGCAGTTAAAGATTTTAAAGACACTTTTCAAAAAGTGTATGTATCATAAATAAAAAAAATAATAATAAATAAATATTTAGGACATGCCTCACTGGGCCACACAGAGCCATCTAGTCCCAAATTAAGCTACTATTAAGTACCCTGTCGTATGGGGTACTAGACAACCGATAAACTTACTTATATACTTTTTTTTTTGTAAATACATACGTATAATTTATATAAAACACCCAGACCAGTACAAATAGACATGTTCATGCACACAAATATTTGTACTGTGCGGGGATCGAACCCGCGACGCATGGCTCAGAAGCAGCGTTTACTACCGCTGATCCAAAACTGTCCTTAAAGTTAGTGGATTGTTTTTTAATCTATTTATTTATTAAGCTATTGCATAGCTTCTATCGCGGGCCTTGAGCGTGGAGACCGAATCCAGAAATTCCGTCACGAAAAAAAAACTAACACCCACACCCACACACTCGGGGCGAGGCTCGATCGAACAATTTTGAATTTCCGAAATTTAAAAGAATTTACAAAAGGATTTTGACAGTATGGTTGCCTATGGTAACCATATCTGCCAAAATAACAGAAAAATTTAATTACAAAAGTCAAAATTAGAAAATACATAAAATTATAAAATTAAGCTATTGCATAGCTTCTGGCTTCTATCGCGGGCCTTGAGCGTGGAGACCGAATCCAGAAATTCCGTAACGAAAATAACCTAACACCCCCCACTCCGACCGGCACAGCGGTGATACTTTTTAGTTTTATAATTGCATAAGTTGATAAAAAAAGCTATGCAATAGCTTTACCGCTGCAGTTTTCGAGTGCCACACGTCTTTTTTAATATCATGTAAGTACCTAACTTTTTACCTAACTAAAAAATAGTTTTCTTTGATCTGTTACAATCGCATGCATAATTTACTAAGATGATGTTTTTTAAAATTAATTTTGGTTTCATTAAATGATTTCTGTATTAAATAGGTTCAGATGATGTCAATTTTTAATTAAAAATGTATAAATTTGTTCGCAATTTATAATTTATGAATATTCTTCTATCCAATCCTATATATCTCACAAAACAGTTGGTCATCCTATGTAATAGTAGCCCACCACAATCGATAGAATCGTTCACCTGCAATCAAACTGTTGGGTAGTATTCAATATCTAGTGCACATTACTAAAAGGGCAGCTCGATGTGAATAGCATGAGAGCAAGAGAGATGTAAATAGCAAGAGAGATCTGGCTTACAAATTACTTGAGCTATGGACTGAGTACCAATAATGTAGGTCTACATTTAGGCCCAGATCAGTCAATTAGACTATCATTGAATGGTATGTACATTAAATCGAGTTGATACACTGTATTCTGCAATCGAAACTTGATCAAAAGAACACTTTATTGGTCGTAGGATCGCTTTCGAGATGACGACTTAGCCATTTCGACAAAGAAGTTTATTTGTAACTCATCAAGTACTAACGCTGTAAAGGTATATCTTTCACTAGGCAAATGAACAGTTAGTTCAGTATTTAAATCTTTCTAGACTTATGGATGATTTATAATGAATTGTTACTGATTTTATACTCGTTTGTAGAATGCATATAATAATGTAAAAAGTACTACAGTCTTGTAAGGTCTGTCAAGAACAAAAAAAGTATTTAAAAAATCAGTAAAATAGGATTTTTGGTGAAATTCTGACATATTAAGTATGGTAAAAATAACTGCATTATATTCGTTTGGAGTTAATTTTTGATTTTGAAATTTTCATTTATGTTTTTGAGGAAAAAGATAAAACACAACTTCACTCGGCCAGGTAAAAACATGAGCACAAAATTTTTAAAAGATTTTTTTTTATACTGTTGCGACCAATACTTCAAATTCATTGGTTCTCCTTTTGCTTCCGCGTTAGATGGATAGGTTGATTGTCTACAGGGGAGAAAAAATGTGAAATATTCATGTTACCACAAAACGGGTATAGATGCAGCAGAGGAAATATTCATGTTGCCAGGGGACGGACACGACAGGGAAATGATTGAGAGTTCCACAGGCTGATTGGCGTGTCCATTCGCGAAATTTGAAAAGTGACAGGAATGAAAATAAAACTGCACGTGTTTGTGACGTCGGTGGAAAGGTACGCTGAATTATTTAAGTTAATGAGAATTCTTTAGTAGGTACCGACGCCAGCAAATGAGGTGAAATATTGGGGCATCTTATGCAATTGAAATAAATGCGATTTTTCAACGAACATGTATAATAATTGTCTGATGTGTATCATTATGTGAGTGTTATTATTTTCTTATTCGTACCACGTCAAACCCAATGATTTTGGCAGACAATGCAGGTATGTTTGTATGTAATATTCCTTTGTACCGCCGAAATTATTTATTAGATTTTAATGAATAAGGAACCAATTCTACTTTTTATAGACTTATTATAAAACTCAACTTTATGAAACGATGCTCCCAACTTTCACCCAGTCTGAACCTTAATAAACCACATTAATGTTACCCGCTAAACAATAGCCCTCTCTATTGTAATTTAACCATGTGAAAGCTCGCTAGCTATCACCGCAAAACTTACTTCACAAGCGGGCTAACTGGCCCCCGGCTATTATAGTATTGGGACATTTTCATAGTAAAACAAACTAATTTACAACAGAGTGGCTATCTGCCACAGTATAAAGTGTTGGCAGTACATATTTGTAACAAATTGTTCATTAACTAATGGTCTCTTGTTAATAATTATTAGACCAAGTACATAAATTAGCGATGATTTTCTGATGGACTTCCTTTTTAAATTACGAGTATTTTGTTGTAACATCGCTTACCGTAAAACCAGCCACGAGCGTGTTGGGCCACGCGAAATGCGAGTTACAGTCATTCATAAATGCCGACATACATAATTTTGTTTTATGTAATTCATTCAGTTATGTAATTCAATTTACAGTAATTCATTAGTAATTTACCCGATCAAAATATGTTTTTTATCCTGCTCAATTGATTTTAAAATATCAAATAGATACGCTCGTCGTACTTGTAGGGTAATATACAAATTGTTGTTATACATTATTTCGCAACTTTTTAGCGTCATTATCATCAGCCTACCAAAACGAAGGCATAAGGCCAACAGTGGAAGAGGCATCCACTGCTGGTCTTAAGCCTCTTCTTTTAAAAATGGTGTATCACTTTAGGCTTGCCGATTGCTAAGAAAAGTCAATGGTCAAGATAGATGCTGTTGTCCGTCCCCTTCTGGAAATTCTACTTTACTTGCCTATTACGATACCTACAGGAAACATATTGGTTTCTTAGCATAATTTATTTATATGCTTTAAATTACTGAATATGTTTATACTGTGGTTCAAAACAAGACCGCCGTTTTGGATCACATAGGCATTGTATCAACATGCCTCTAATATGAGCTATTAACTTCTGCGAGAGATGGAGCGTAGTGATACGCACTTAATGGCCGAGATGGGCTCAAGTGATAATTACTTAGTGCTGGAATTAAACGCATCGTATGTTTGATGATTTGTTTTTGGGTCGCCTTTATTGGTGTGTGAATGGGAGGGCTATTGGTTAAAATAAATTGCTTAATTGAAGTACCTATAGATTGTTTTGATGCCATTGCTAATGCGTTTTAAACGGGTACACTACATAAATACGAAAAACTTAATTCCCATATTGACAATCACGAATTTCAAAATACCGATATTTATAATTCCGAATGATACAGATTTCCGAAAATCACAAATCCGATCTATCATAAGTACTAAATATTATAAAACCTAAATTTCAAAATTCCTAATGTTTATAAGTACTATTTTCAGAATGCCGAATTTCATGATCCCGAATCATATCAATTGCGAAGCTTTAATAATTCGAAATATCATAAATACGAATTTCGAATATTAATATTCCGAAAACACATAAAACCAAAAACTAAATGCTTGATTGTTTTTTCATTCATAAAAAATCTTTTTTTATTATTTTTTATTTTCCCGAACCTAAGAATCTACCGATTATATTAAATACTAATGCATATTAAATGCTACTCTAACTAGGTGCTTCTAAGTGCAAAATAATGTAAGCATGCTGATAGCATGCATGGATGCAAGCAAGCATGCAATCATGCATGCAGGCAAGCAGCATGCATGCAGGCAAGCAGCATGCATGCAGGCAAGCAGCATGCAAGCAGGCAAGCAGCATGTATGCAGGCTACCAAGCATGGATAAAGGCCAGCAACAAGCATACAATCATGCATACAGGCAAGCAACTTATTATGATATTCTGTAAAATGTTATTCATGGTTTTGAATAGTCCGAATTTTGATTCCTCGGAACTTTGATATTCGGTGGTTTGAAAAGTGGAATATCTAATTTCGGAATTCAATGTTTCGGAATTTTTGGGTGTTCCCGTTTTAAACACATTAAAAGTTCAAAGTACCGCAGTTGTTTACCTGATGGTCTACTTAGTTTTGTTGCTTGAGGTACAGTGTATGACCACCTAAGATCCCCAAAGTCTAAGGCACAAATATAAGCATAAAGATGATTGATTTTTATTTAAATAGAGGGTGGTCAATACTGTGACGCCTAAAAATTTTTTTTGGATTCCTTACATCCAGGGCTATACAAATATCGAAAACTAAGAGAAATCGGGTAACATATATAACCATGTATAAAAAATCTGACATAACATAATAAAAAGTGGAGAAACCATTTTTTATTAAACTTGTAATCAGTAACATGTATAACCATATATATGTTACCCGATTTCTCTTAGTTTTCAAGATATATATTTTTTTCTTAAATTTTCAGAATGAATTAAAAAAAAGTGGTTTCACAGTTTCTTAGATCATTTCAAAAACTTCCAGAAAGCCTTAGCTTTTAAAATAAAAAATATGACATAACGTAATAAAAAGTGGAGAAACCATTTTTTAAAACTGATTACACCGAAAATTCTGAAAATTTTAGAAAAAAAAAATTCTCGAAAACTAACAAAAATCGGGTAACATATATAGGGTACTTTTACATGATATTTAAGCAATTTAATTGCAATTATAATATCGAGGAGAGGCGGGTTCGAGCCCCGCCTCGTGTCCCAGACATAATTTTTCAAGTTGAAATACTGATATATAGGTATCTATCCAGAAAAAATATTTGGACCACTCTGTATATAGTGTAGTATAGAGATAGCACCACTCTTCTTCAACCTATAAGGATCCTAAGAAGCGTCTAATAAGTAATCCTAACAAGCTTACGTGCTTGTAAAGATGTGACGATTATATCCAAGTCCGGCTTTTGGAGTAGCATATGTCCCACAGTGGACTAAAGGGAGCTGATAATCACAACTTAGTGAGTAAAATAGTCGTTTGAACATAATTTTTTTGCTTAACACAATCATTTCAGCCATCAGAACTACCAAATTTTGTCATATCGGTTTTACCATTCCATTTTTTTTTTCATTTTACCTAAAACATGACTGAAAAAGTCATTATTTACTTACTGTTATTTGATGAGCCTTCCATCAAATTCATATCCAAACGATATCGAGCTTGATTAAGCAAACTTTTGATAGGTTATCACGCGTCGTATTTTATTGAGTACGTTGTTAAACAAAGCACTTTTATGTTGTGATATCATATGTTTGAGTGATGTCATACTACATATAATACACAGTTGCTAGTTGGCATGATACAGCAACATTAAAAATATTTTGTCTGAACCTAGAAGCCTAACAATTTAATCCCTTGAATATATCAAGACAGACTTAAGTTATACCGACAATTTAAATAACAGATGTGAAAAATCTCTTCAGCTTATACCTAGATTCTAGCATAAAATATACCCACACCTACTCATGTGGAAAATCTTAATTACTGGAAATACTTTACAACTATCAAAGTTCTGATCCCTGAAATGTTTTCAGTAACGCTTGATTATGAATTCAAAAAATAGTGAAACAATATTAATGTCATGTTTTTTTAATCTTTTCATCTTCTGTGTCATATTCACAATAACCACACCACTTGCATACTCAAACACAACAACCTTTTATAACCTAATCCGTATAGCTATACATATGAGCACATCCAAAACAGATTAACAAGCCGAAAAGCCATTAAACCGAAAACAAAACACCTTGAAGACAGCGAACAAATGTCTGCAAGGAACAATTACACCCCTAAGATTAATCAGGAAGCACTCAAGTTGGCGATTAACCAAGCCAAATTGGTGCAAAGGTACAACACGATCAATTAACTGGATCACCAATTGAGCGCTGAGTACATGAGGGCAAAGAACAGTGACCGATGAAATAGAAGGTCCAATGCCGTTCATGATTTTACATCATGAAACGGCACCTCCTTTTTACCTATCAAATGGCTGTTATAAGAATTTCAATGGAGCTGGTGAGAAATTTTCTTATTTCAAATACGTTTTATAACTTAATCAATTGATCTTATATCCACTTAACTATGATATTTTTCCTATTAAATTAATAATTTCATAATCTTAAGAAATAGAAACGAATGAACGAGTTTATTATACGCACAGAATAATAAAACTTAGTACTTTAATTTTTTTTACGTTTTACACGCATCTCTGAATTGAAGGATATTTTGAGAAAATACACAATAATTTTAAAATACCTTACTGGCTAAGGTATAAATATAAAAAATAATCCAACCTCACATTACTAATAGAGGAGATAAAATAAAATCCAAATGAAAATAACTAAATGGCAACTTTTTCATTAAAGTACTACCTATTTGCTTAAAATTTGCCTTGAGCCTGGATGAGTCTGTTTGCATGTATACACTTGAAATTTGATCTTTTTTCATTGCATTGACATCATTAAGTTACAAGGTATTTTTAATTATATTTAGAACTTTTTCTTTGTAATGAAATAGGTATGACAGACGGACAAATGAAAAGACACTAAACTTTCCATATATGTTAGTATAAAATTGTTTCAACGATCAGTGATTTTCCGTCACATCTATAACCATAACATTTATTTGGCATTTATTTTGGTTCATCAACTCCTCTACAAGCTCAATACATTACAATAGAAGTCTGCAACAGTTCACGAACTTTCTAACTTTACTTCTATACACATTCCTAACTTTCCGACGCCTTCACAACGGCTCCCTCGCCTAGAATTACTCTCGGTGGCACAACTATAGGAGAGGGTGGTAGCAATAAACCATAACATTCATAAAGGGAAAGTGTCGCAAAGTACACAGACCGACATACAATCGGTGCCAATAAAATAGCGCGACCACCGGCGCCCCACGCAATAAGCAAAGAAGAAATAGCGCGGAAACATTGGGGGAAACAGTATTAATACTTATGGTTAATTGTACCGGGGATCTAGGGGCTTAAAATGATGCTGAGCGAAAGAAAATGTGATACTATTAAGCATGTAGTGTTGATACAGATGAGATTGCTGAACAAGATTTTTTTAATATAACAAAGTAAGATCTTATTATAATTTGAAACTGGCGATAACAAATGTTAAGTGTACAAGATTATAAATATTGGTTAATTATAAGCAAAATATATTATTAAAATAATTAATTGTGACTTTAGATGCGCAAAGGACAAAGTAGTTGGCAGGAATAATATTATCTTGGTACATAAATTAATGAGCTAGAATATTAGTGAAAGTATACAATCTGAGGAAGGAATGTCATCATTTCAAAGATAGCTTAGCTTGCGGGTAAGGTTAATAAAATCAAGGCCCATCACATCAAGATGAAGAAGTCTTTTAATGCCTCAGTGACCTGAAATACATCTGGTATTTAGTTGAGAGCGTCATTTTATCGGCTCGCCCTGAAGGGTGACTCCACTGTCTTTTCCCTCGTAAACGTGTTCGGACTCAAGAATCACCCCTGAGGTGAGACGCAGTTCATTATCAGGCGCGAATGGGATCCTTGCAATTAAACCTGTATGTTCCATTTCATTTGTGATATAGGGAAAACGGGAAAAATAATTGTGTATTTTCGTAGTCGAAAACAACAACAGAATCGTCTGTGTAAGTCAATTTAGTTATTATTTTTTTCAATGAAACCTGTCCTTTTATATTAAGCGACTGAATAACCTTTGATTATTAATATAGCTCTTTCGTGTTTTAAAAACAATAGATAATCTAGGTCCCCATACAAAAATTACATATTAAATACCTACTATAATGGAAATCAAACCTTACGTACATGACATTAATTATAATGAGCACCTAACTATACGGTTGGGCGCTAATTTGATAGGTTTTTCGGTTAATTATTGATTACGTATCTAGTTTTTTTATATTACATGTACGTTACATACCTACCACTGTTATGAAATATCGTATGAGATACGGACAATCACGCAATACATATTTTTTTTTCTATAAATTGTTATTTTATTTTATGCATTATATTAAAATTATAATTAATCCCTCAATCGTGAGTTATTCCAGACACAATTGAAATTAATTGTTATCGTGGCACCCGAGTGCCTCCTGGGGGTGGAGGGATTAAAATTATATTTAAATAAAATCTAATATTTAAGTACTAAAAATCGCTTTTGCCATGCCCGCAACCGCCATCCCAAGTCCCTTTATAGCCATTTCATTCTCTCCAAATTCGAAATTACCGTATCAATTAAAATGAGCACGCAATGAAACAGAATAGAAAACCGAAACAAAATGGCCGACGCTACCTTCGTAGAACAAAAAGGAACACGACCAACCCTAATGACCCGTATGAAACAATTTAACTAATTAACTCAAATTTTTCACTAAAACCGTGTGGACGCTGAAAGCGAAATACCTAATTCCCAGTCTAGACAGTTGATTATTGTGGTAAGTAGTAATTAACTCTGACCAATTTCTACGCAATTACGCGTCAGGTGTGTACTTTGTATAAATGAGTATGTGAGAAATTTAAGTATGAGTTTAAGATACTTTATTTGATATTTTAGCAACTTAATTGCACTTATAATATCAGTATATAAACTTGAAAAATTTTGTCTCAGGCGGGACTCGAACCCGCATCTCACAGCGTAAGAATATGCTTGAAAAATTCGCGCCGTGTCGCAGTGTCTCGGTGGCCTAATGGTATGGCCCCCGCCCGGCATGCGAGGAGATGCGGGTTCGAGTCCCGCCTGAGACAAAATTTTTCAAGTTTATATACTGATGAGTTTAAGATGTTTGCTTTATGAATGTTTGAGTGATGTCATACTACATATAATACACAGTTGCTAGTTGGCATGATACAGCAACATTAAAAATATTTTGTCTGAACCTAGAAGCCTAACAATTTGATCCCTTGAATATTCAAGGGATCAAATTGTTAGGCTTCTAGGTGATATATATCAAGACAGACTTAAGTTATACCGACAATTTAAATAACAGATGTGAAAAATCTCTTCAGCTTATACCTAGCTTCTAGCATAAAATATACCCACACCTACTCATGTGATAGTATATGTTATATATATATACAATAGGTTTTGCAAGCAAGCAAGCATTATTTAATACAGTTATACCTATAATATTACAGTCACCGGTGTTCATAGTTTATAGTCATAGTAATAATATAAGTAATCATTATCTTACTAATATTATGATGGCGTAAGTTTAGATGGATGTACGTAACCCAATACACTCGTAGACTATTTTTATCTCGGAAAATTACTAGTTCCTGTGGGATTAACATAAAAAGTAGTAAAAGTAACAGCCTATAATCATCCCACTGCAGGAAAAAGGCCTCCATCATTAAATTCAAGTTACCACTGCAATGATGGGAACTGGCATAATCACCACGCTTGCCAAATGCGGATTGGTGATCACAAACCCGAGCAACGTTCGAAAATTTGAAACTTTTTTGTTGCCCGACCCGGGGATCGAACCTGGGACCCTGAGATCTTGGCCCGGTATTTAAACCAACATGGGATTAACATATTTAAAATTATTTATAGAGATAAGCATGACTTTTGCATATTGATAGCTTATAGATCAGAGGATAGAATAGGCAACATTTTATTTGCGAACAAAGTCACTGGCATCGGCTAGTTTACAATATGTTTGAAACCTGATTACAAAAGTAAAGCAGAAAAGTGCGGATATTTTTAAATGTATTTACCTATCTATAGATTTGTCGGAAATTGATTTAGTAGAGCCGATTTCAACCACTCTTCATTGATTGCAGCCGGTTGTGAAATGACACTCTTTTTAAAAAGGTATTATTACAAACAATTAAAATTACACAAAATATGATTCGTCATTAATTACAATCCTAAGTTAATATGAACGAAAATACAAAAAACAAAAAACATAAAAAATGCTGATTATATTGCAATGAAGTAACCTCAATCGGGTCAGATCCTAAATTTAATCGGATTTAAAATTTGGAGTGGCTCGAGGATCAGCGCAAATCCTTGCCATAAATAACGTTCAGTGAAGTCATCAAAAGGGTAGCTTTCGTTCGGGCGAGCGGTGTCATGTGAACCTGCCATCAATCTTGGAGGCCGCGGCACGCAGCTCTGGCTCTATTGGACTACGAGCATAGTGGATCTTGTAAATAGATGTCTATGTAAATAACTTCATAAGGTTTCTAATTAAAAAGTATTTATTTAAGTACGTGTTGAAATTATGACACTAAACTTACCCATTTTTGGCTACAGATACCTACCAATCTACATTGATAAAAATCAACTACCGAAATGAATACGCATCACTTCAGAATGGCTGTACCTAACGATAAAGAAAGCATTTTTTTTGTTTTGTTTGTAAAAGTCAGGAGGTTTGCATGAAAAATAATATTTAAGAAATATCCACATGAAAAGTGTGTCCGTTATACACTTTTCATGTGGTTATTTCTTGTAAACACGATCATAAACGGCTAATTATAACTACATATATTTTATATTATCTTCATAGGTAAACAAGTGCAAAGCCGGTACGGACAGCTAGAATATTTTATAAAACTCATACTACTTCAACAACTCAATACTACATATTGGTAAAAATAGTGCCCAGAATGGTGAAACAGAACAGATGTTATTTATTTGAAATGTCACCGTAAAATATTAATTAAAACTTTTCCGTCGAGAACACTAAATCACAAATATGTACCTACCCGTTAATAGTATCTATAAGTTTTAAGCCTAGTCTTTACAGCATTCATATTATAATGACCTATGATTCGATAGAACATAAATCTATTTTTATTTTTTTTTACGCAGATCGCAGCACCGAGAGTAAAAATCATGTAGCTATTCGTTTCTGATGGTAATAAATTCACTCCAATTGATTTCCCATTCAAATCTCTCCGCCTATGCACCGAAGGCACACCCTATCAAAGGCTCGAAACGGCTTTGTCTCTCGTCTAGACTCGTAATCCATTATTACAGACGCCCAAGCGCAGGAAGCAGCGCGATTCTTCTATACTCCAAAACTTTGCATGTTTACGTAACTGATAAATGTCTATTCTTTTTCTTCGCTATCGCTAAGAAGCGAACTGCAAAACTATAGAAGAAGCATTTTGAATCGTATGGCATCGTATCAATGGGACTGACGTATTTGGAATTTTGAATTTCGAACGTCAAAATTGTCTGCATGCAACTGATGCGCGAACTGAAAGATAAACTAATATTTAATTGAATAATATGTTTAGAAACTATTCTATTAACAGTCTTAGCCTGGGCTCTAGGGTGGTAACGGTCCATTTATACTCAAGGCTACGTTGAACTAGACGCCTCATTGGTCTAGCATTTCAAGCACCAGGCCAAGATCTCAGGATCCTGGGTTTGACTCCCGGGTAGGGGAATAAGAGTTTCAAATTCAAAATATTGCTCGTGTTTGTGATCACAAACCGGTATTTAGCAAGCTTGGTGATTATGCATGTACCCATCGTTGCGGTAGTAACTTTAATATGAATGATAGAGGCCATTTCCCTGCAATGCAGCAATGTGATGAAGGCACTTTACACTATTAAGATTGTACTAGTACCAGTTAGCGTTATATTTTTTGCAAATACAACAACAAGGTATGCGTTATTATAAGAGAGACATCGAGAATAGCTGTTAATAGAGTCACAGTAAATTCACAGCAGAATAAATAATTCTCGAATTTTATTGCAATTTCGTCATGATTCTATACTTTTTTCATTCTGTTGCTGATCGCAGGGCGTGGATAGAAGCGATGCATTTTTCTTCCTCTCAAGATAACGGCAGTAACAATGGAAAGAGTTTTCTAGAGACATCTGAAAGGCCTGGACCTCGTGATGACTAGACTTTATTAGACGGGAGATAAATTGGCTTTGAATAAAAAGCAGCTGTGAGATAAGACAAATTAGATATTTTTACGCTAACTCTTTTTAAGGCAAAGTTTTTAGCTAATAGTGTACATCATCATTTGTTTATTATAACTATCATTGGATATCATCAGCGAAGTGGACTCAATACGTAATTTATGTTTTTAATTATACGAGTAGTTCCTACATTCAAGGGACAGTAGTACCTAGTATTTTACTCCTGGTAAAGATTAGTCTTATCAATTAATATGATTGCTATTAAGCTTATTACAAGTCGAACCTAAGTCTCAAAAGGGCTGCAGTGGTACAAAAATATCTTGCAATGGTATTACACATATTTAATTTTTAAAAATCTGGTAAGAATTCAAAGGGAGGAAAAAACTCTTAATAAATTTTGGTTCCGTTAAAAGTTGTTGCATCGGAACACTTTAGTGTCATTTTTTTTCTACAATCCAACATATAAACAAAATGTACATTTTTAAATGTTTTTACATTATCCTTTGTAATCTGAACAACAAAAAATTATTATTATTTTTTACTTCTCTGTCCATCTTTTCCATTAGATTTAAAAATTAAATGCAATTCTAAGTATTTCCTCAATTCTATTTTATTGCATTTCCTATATAACTTCAAAGTACCGGCAACCCCTCGATACCAATATGACTCCAAATTGTTCTCGGCGTTCGAATCACTATAACAATGGCAAAATTTAAAATAATCGAAGGGGTGTTCCTTTCAGGGTCCCATTTCAATGAACTTTTTATAGCCCAATACCGGGAGAATGTTCTCCGGGACCATTAGTACGCCTAATAACCACTAGGGGCGCTGCCTTTTCAAATCAGCTGATCAAATTATCATACATAACTCACATTATTGGTGCAGTAAAGTAATGTAGTTTGTTTAAACACTGCTTTCCGGTGGCGTTTTCGTAGTTAGTTTTTTATTAGGGGGGAGTAGTTACGTAATATACATTTATTCGGTAAGCTCACTTTACCCTCAGAGTACAAAGTAATGAACATACAACTGCAGCCGAAAACCGATGAAAAGTTTCCTGATTGTGCACGATTTTACCACATACAGTAAACAAATACTATAGACTTCTACCAAATTCAATGTGTTAATTTTATACAGTCACTAAAGCTTTGTACCGTTTTTTAGTTGATGTCTATCGCTTGAACATATTCCAAGATGTGGCAAGTCTGACTATTACGTTTTGGGTTGAATCTTGAACAACTGTATTCATCCAGTACTACCTTCACACGCAGGCTTCTGCATACGATGAACCACGCGTCATTGTTTTCAATACCTGTTGATTATAATTTACTTTGAATACTGAGCTACTTTCAAATTGAGGCAGCGGTAGTTTGAGTCGACGATTTAAGATTCACTTAATTCACTCAGCAGGTATTGAAAACAATGACGCGTGGTTCATCGTATGCAGAAGCCTGCGTGTGAAGGTACACTGAGAAAAAAATATTGTCAATTAGACAAAAAGACATTAACCACACACAACCCTTTAAGTTACTTATTCAATGAGTCAACGTTTTTATTATCAGATTTTTTGTGATTTGATACATACTTTATCTTACATTACATTTACTACGCTTATTTGTTGTCTCTTAATAAATATAATGCTAAGCAATATCTGATTAGTTAACATTTTTGTAGGCTTACTGAATAAAGCTTTGTAGTGACAGTAATTTATTGCTTGCAGTGATAAATTTCCCTAATAGATATCGTACACGGCATAGAGTAGTCTATTATAGTGGCTTGTTAAGGTTTTTGGGGACGATAACTTTTGGGTGATTTCGCAGTAGGTATTTTGGTTTAAAAGAATTGATATTTTTTGTATTAAAACTGAAAACTAATACTTAGTGGATGTTACCACCCTTATAAGCTTACATCATTTCCACATTAATCCACAGCTGTCGTATCATAATTGTAATTGAATAGCAGGTTTTTGACAAGTCTAGTATGGGCTAAATGTCAAAATCGTCCAATTTAATCAAAATCGAACTGCTATTGAAATAGCTGAATAAGGCCCCTGGTCTCCAGAAGTAACATTTTGTTTGAAAGAGAGAGAGAGAGAAGAAACATTGTAAAGAGATCACGTTGCTGTCTTTATCTGTAACTACTTAACTGTTGCCCGCGACTTCCTCCGCGTCAATTTTGCAACATTTTTCACTGATGCTTCGCTCCTATTCGGTCGCAGTGTGATGTTATATAGCCTAAAGCCTTCCTCAACAAATAGACTATCCAACACAAAAAGATTTTTTTTCAATTCGAACTTTCTGAGATTAGCGCGTTAAACACAGCTTACCGTGTCTATGAATGCTGTAAATAAAATACACGTCGTATTAAATCAAAATATAAACGCTAGTTAATACCGTAAATTTGAGTTTTCTTTTGATTTGCTAAAATAGTTTACTCATTACATTGAAGACGCTGTCAAAATCGTTAAGTATTTTTTTCTACTCATAAATCTCTCACAAAGACTCAAAATAATATTTAATTATTGGTGTAAATAAACACTAGCACAAACAAAGCATTATGTGCATAGCATTTTATGTACTTACGTTCCAGTGTCATTTGCTAGCGCTAAGTCTAGTTTATTAAATTCCTTTCACACTGTCTGCTGTCAGGCATAATGAGGCAGCAAACATTATGGGTTTGAAACACAACACTTAAATGCTCTCGCGCGATTCACACTGCACCGGTAATGCTATACCTTACAGTCATTAAAATGCTTTGACTAGAATGAACGAAGAAAACGTAGAAGAGCAACGAATTTCTGACCGTAAGACAGAATATTCGAATAGCCCTCGTACGGGTCCATACAGCCTAGTCTTTAGTTATAATCTCATTTTAGAATACACATCATAAATCACAATATCATAAATACTTACATACAATAGCCTAATCTAACCTTAACCTAAACTAACCTAACTCATTGAAATGTATGGATGGTTTATACATTTCAATGATTACAGGAGTTTTACGCGGGAACGTGGATCAGATTCAAATAGGAGTACCTTTCCTTGTTTCTCACTTTTATTTGATTTATCCTACTCACTGACACATTATTATAACAATGCCACCACTTTATCACAGTAAATGCCGCTTAGGATAATTTCACAAAATTACGAAACAAAGTCCATCTTTCTCTTTTCGCTTTCCCGCGCAAAACTCCCGAATCGCCCTTCAAAACGCCCCATAGCCTATTATTTTTTTCTAAATAATGTAAATGGCCAGATTTAGAGCTAAATTACATGTTTAGATTGAGCAACATACATTTCAAATGAATTGTAGAAAACTCAAAAGTATGTTTGTCTGTCAGCCTGTAACCCCTTTACGCTTAGTTTTTCTATAAGAATAGTTTAAATTCTTGGGAAGGGCAAGTAAAAGTTATTACACAAGGAATCATTCCTTATAGGGATGAAAAGATTATGGGTACTTTGTACCGCGAGAATTAATAATTAATGAATTTAATACATTGCAATCATTTTCAGCATATGACTGAAGTTTGATATTCGAAAAGAATTAAGAACAAAGTAGCGGCCAGAGCACTGTATCGCGATATTTCGTACTATAATATCGAAACGAAGACAACTTAAAACTTTCAATGGATATATTCTCCTATATTTCTTTCAAAGTGTCAAATCGATCACGTGATAGTCTAAGCCATCCTTTATTATATGGACGTTAATTCTTTTCCTTTAAGAATTTATACGTAGAATAGGATTTGACGCATTAAAAACCCGCTTATTCTTTAACTTCTCAAGCTATCAGAGCATCGCACAGAATAACTATGACACTTCATTATTGAATGTTTAAGTGTGTTTTAATTTTTATCGAAAACGAAATTTCGTTCATATTGAAATATTTTCCTTAAAATTAAAAGTGTAATAATGAGCTTAAGATAATTCTTACGACAAAAAAGATAAAAGCCTTGTTTGTATATTACTAGTTTCGAGTTACAGCTACTTATAAACAAGGAAACGAAAATCTGCCGACGGCGTAAAACAAGATACCTGGCCATTTAAAATTACCACAAAAAAATAAACTAATCAGTGTTCTTTGAAAACTGAAATGCATCGCAGTACATAATAATTTTATGCATAGCTTTTACGGCCAGATCCAGTTTAATTAAATTAAAACGAACACGAAAAAGGTGTTATTTTATTGGTAAAAAAAAAACGATACAGAAAATAACACGGAATGCAATAAAAAGTTTTTATAACCGTCCTTGCAAAAAGACAAAGTCTCACATGCAGCGGCGAAATTTTTAAATTAGAAATAAAATAAGCAAGGAACCTGCATATGGAAGCAAGTTGCCTTGTTATAAACTTTAGAAGGGAATTTACCGGGGTTATAACATAAATAACGCTTTATTCCGACGTTTAATTTCTTTCGATAGTTACCAACCATACTTTGTAGTTGAAAAACTAAGATTGCTTCGTTTTTAGAAAAGTGAGTTTTATGATCTCCCTAATTTATACACAAATTATGTGATTTTTATCCACTTCTGTATTGAAGTAGTAAATAATTATTTTATTTTAAGAAATGTAGAATAATATTATGTGATAAAAAGACAGTATTTTTGTTTACTAAATATCTTTTCTCAATCAATTCATTTTTTTCATGTTTTCTTTCAAAATATACTTCAAATGTTCTAAAAATAGTGTAATGATGGAACAGGTTAGCAAATGATTTTGGTAATACTGGTAATTACTGTAAAAATATTGTTTATAAGTTTAAACATAAGGCCTCTCATAATTAGCGTAACTGTAATTGTTAGATACTCTGTAAATTAACTGAAGTCTTTGTACAAATCTACACACAATCTTTTAATTATATTCATAAACTGATTTTAATAATACTTAAAACTGACTAACGGTTGACCATCTCTTCGATTGATTTTGTAACTGTGATAAATGATTGAAATCAATCGTCTCGGAAGCAGTTAATGGCAACAAAATGTTTCACCTACTTGGTTTCACTTGAGACGATTTAAAGGAGGATTTTAAACAGTAATTCTCGAACGCTTTAAAATTGTCGTTCGCGTTTTAAAATCTTCACACGTTCCAAATTTAAATTCATATCTCATTCGAATAATGGCAGGGGTGGCTGCGTGACGACTGGGAATTCCTTTAATTTTTAAAGTTTTCGGAATTTAAACATGCATCATGAATATTTTATATGACCTACATAAAATATCATGAAAACATTAATATGGAAATAATTTCGTAAACGAAATCTTCATTGGTATTTCAAACACAGGTATTGGTAGGTACCTTTTATTTTATTGGGTCAAGTTTTTACTTTGTAATAAGTTAACTAATAATAGGGAATTGAAGAAAAGACAACTAAGCACGTGATTATCTGATTTTTCCCAACACGATGTATGAGTAATTATTACGAAGTGGTTTGTTTTTCCGCAGTGCAACCCTAGCTGTCGTGTGAAACGATAAGTCCCTGATGACACGTCACGCACACTGGCTAGCACGACAACGAAAAATAGAATTACAACTGCTTTTTTTTACTTTTTAAAGCTTTTGTACTAACGTTTATTCTATCTTGTCAATTGATTGCTTAAATGGATGCTTATAAAAAAAAAGAAAATATATTTTTTGTAAAAAAAAATGTTGAAGCTTTAAACGTCTGAAATATTCCACCTTATTTGATTCGATGCATAACAACAAATACCGATAATTATTCGCACCGACATTGTTTAATTATTTAATTTAAATGTTACTAGACGACAGAAGATCAGGGGCTTTATTTAGCTATTTCAATTGCAGTTCGATCGTGACTGAATGGGCTATTTTGACATTTAGCCCATACAAAAACTGTCAAAAATCAAAAATTACGATTGTGATACGATTTGGTTAGCTGAATAGAGGCCTGTTATCTTCTGACGTCTAGCACTTAGATCAAACTGTAACGATAAGTTACGCATGACAAACTGTTGTTAAGTAAGAAGTTTTAGTTCACGCATTTAATTTGTTCACTAAGACTTACTTAATTATGCAAATCATAAAGAAACATGTTATATTTAATTCTAAGTTAGGTACTAAACATTATTAGCAACTAAAACAAAATAAGTATCTAAGTACAAATCGGATTTCATACTGAGAGTTCTGTACTTTTCGTTAAAAATCCTTAAAACAACTTATGATAATAACACTTGCTAACTAATCAAAACAAAAATGCAAATCTCAAAAATATATCAATAACTGTAATAGTTTACCTACTTCACAGTATTTTTTAGCCTTTTGTTTGAACATTTATACTGGCAGACTTTAGAATGTAAAATTTAAACAAAACACAGACACTTCTAAGTCCTAGCTACGAGTACTTTAACAAAGTACTCGTATGTAGACTAAAAAGTATGCTTAGTTGGTTACGACTAGGAAAAATGTACGTTCGTAAAAATGCTGGCACCTTACAAATTCTCAAATCTTTACTTTAAAAAAAAGGCAAGCTCTGCTACTGCTAGACAGTCAGACAGAAGCAACCACAGTCTCGCGTCGGACTTGGCGGGAGTCGGACGCGCGTACGTGCACCGCATAAGTCCACAACTCGTTTGGCAGACAGAATTGATGTATAAAGGCTTTTGCTCACCAACCATGGAGAAGTTCTGAACCGTGAGCGATGAGTTAAAAGATTGAATCTGATTTCTGTTCAAGATTCATTTTTGTTTACATGTTAGCTCTACCTACTGAAAAAATATGTATAACGAGTATTCAGTAGTTTTCTATTCATATTTTAGTGTGAAAAAAAAAAACTTAAAATGCAATTGCAAAAGCCAAAACCATAATTGATAATATTAATATTACTAATAAACCGAAATTTATCAAAATTGTGTATTACACTAGCTTCATTATATTTATACAGCTTAATTATTAGCCATAATTTTGAAGCCAGCAACTTAAAGCTGTGAAAAAATAACTTCTTAGTTAATGTTAAGAAAGATATGGCCATTCATACCGCAAAAATGTAGTATTTATATTTTGATACTCGTACGGATTAAAAGTTTACAGGATGTTTTTCGTTGAATAAAAAAGTAGAAAACCTAAACACTACACGTAATATAAAATTTTTGGAAATAACTCGAAAAACACTTCGAGATTTGATTCCATTCGATATCAGTTTGAGTTGCTGCAGTAACAAAGATATTATTCCTTTGAGCTGCCAATCTCTTGAACCACATATCGCATTCTGTTACGTTACGTTCGGATGTTTCTTTATGTCATTACTACACTGTAAAGAAAATCATGAGTAATGTAACAAGTGTATTATTTACCTGATGATTCAAAACTCTTTTTAGCTTTATATTAGTGGAGATTTTAAAGATTTAGTTAAACCAATATATTTTAACACAGTCAAGGTCTCAACTCGTCTCACATGTAGGAGAATACCTGCAAGAAAATAAAAAAAAACATCCATACTCAATTCAAATTCACACTGACGTTTTAACTGGACAACATTTTTTATTTTTTTTTAATTATTTTTAAATTTTTCCCTTGTTTTTTAGTAGCACTTGCTTCAAAAATATATACTTACTTACTGTAAAGTTTTTATTTTAAGTTAAATATCTTTGTAGGTCCTGAAAAGTGTGCATGCATCTTAAAAGGTATGAAAAATGGCGCACGTACACAGACAAAGTGTAGCTTTTGTTAGTCACATAGCCGAGATTCCGAAGACTAGCGAGTCGACTCGTCTTGTTTCTATTATGAGGAGTTTTGTGACTCAATTCGATTTCTTGAAATCGGCGACCCGTATAGGTTTTGTGGTAGAGTGGAATTTTTGGAATCATAAAACATTCACGTGAAAACTATTTGCTGTTTTATTAACAGACAACCATTTTGCTTAATACAAATTATGGCTCCATATTCTTTGCGATGATAAAGTAGACGCCCGAATGAATAGACGACTTTACATCCTCGTGCTGTTCGCCGTAAAACAATTTGAAATCAAAGTAAAAACAAAAGTTACCCTGTTTTTTAATCATCGTTAATAATAAACAATTATAAATAATCGTTCAAAAGTCAAATAACATAAACGCTGAACTAAAATGCTTACTAAAGCTTTGTGTAACAACAGCTATTTAAACTCTTTACCAACCCAATGAGTTTGTACTACCCATTTAGAAATGTCAAAACAAAGTTTACGTTGGTTCTAAATAATTCAAATACGATTGTAGTCAAAAGCAGTTGTTCTAAAATATTAAAATGTGGTTGAATTAAATGAAACGCTTAAGGCAATAATTAAGTATTATTCATATTATTGGAATATTTCTCGTTAAAATATTCACATGTTGAATGGTGTGTTTAGAGCAAAGCTTACCGATAAGCAAATATTTCATATTACAGTATAAGGAGATTTTAGTAAAATATGATTTTATGCGCTATTATTTGACTGACCGATGGCTGGGTTTATATGGCAATGTTTTTTTGCAAAATTTAACGAAATTTAAGTATGCAAACTCTGTCTGTCTGGTTTGTTACCTTCTTACGATTTTTATATTTTAAGCTATTGCATAGCTTCTATCGCGGGCCTTGAGTGTGGAGACCGAATCCAGAAATTCCGTAACGAAAATAACCTAACCTAACACTCGGGGCGAGGCACGATCGAACAATTTTGAATTTTCGAAATTTAAAAGAATTTAGAAGAAAATAATGATTTTGACAGTATGGTTGCCTATGGTAACCATATCTGCCAAAATAACAGAAAAAATTAATTACAAAAGTCAAAATTAGAAAATACATAAAATTATAAAATTAAGCTATTGCATAGCTTCTATCGCGGGCCCTGAGCGTGGAGACTGAATCCAGAAATTCCGTAACGAAAATAACCTAACACCCCCCACTCCGATCGGCACAGCGGTGATACTTTTTAGTTTAATAATTGCATAAGTTGATAAAAAATGCTATGCAATAGCTTTACCGCGGCAGTCTCCGAGTGCCTCACGTCTTTTTTTTTTTAACTAGCATTTGTCCGCAATTTCTTCTACATGGAAAATCTAGGGCAACCTTTTGGTAGTATTTGGTAAAATAATTTTCAGTATTACTTTTTGTGAATCCAGAGATTATTTACTTTAACCACACAAACTCACAAACCTTACCTCTTTATAATACCGATAGACTCTTAAATGGTCACGGTTTTTCCAGAAATGATATTTTGAAACATTTGAAATGGATGTCGAAGTTTTTATCAGGACATCGATAATTTACAATTTCCGGCCTAGATATGTTGTTTGCGGGTTTCATTAAAATGCGTTCAGTAGTTTTTACGTGAAAGAGAACAAACATTCATAATATGAACTTTTGTGTTTATAATATTAGTAATGATATAAAATTAGAATCAAATTACAACCACTCTTAAGCAGAATTTACTTTATTAATCTGAGAGACCGATGTTATTGTGCAAGATTCTACTAAGTAATAAAATAAATTCTGCTTGATAGTGGTTGTAATTTGCTAAATCACTTCAATTTTTACCATATTTTATTGAATTTATTAGATCACCAACAAGATTAACATCAGTACGAGATACAGTAACACTTGACTATAAACTTTGTTTAATGTGGAGTAAGATAATTGGTATTATAATTGTAAAAATTTGTTGAAGTCAATATATTTGAGTGAGCTAATAACAACAAACACAGTCATAATAATGGTTGAGTCATCATCAAAGACGAAACTTATTCAAAGAAAAACAAACCAAAGGCAAACCTCTTAGCTGTTCTTTTTGAAACTTTTCTGAACTATACTTTTGCCGACTTTGTTAACTTCTCGATATGAACTTAGCCATTAGCACTATAGAAAGTGGTCAAACTATATGAAAATAATGTTGTGGCAAAAGAAACAATAATAGAGTTTATGCAGAGAGATGAAAACTAAGATGTAATATTTTTCATTTTAAAGTTCCTATATCAGAACAAACATAAGCTTTATAAGATTTTATTTTTATTATTTTTATTTGTGACGGTACATAAACGATGTACTTAAAGCCCTGGTATTTATAAAAACGGACAGGATATACGTAGAAGAACTAAGACAAGTTCTGGCACCTCTCGAAGAACTACGGAGTTGAAGTGGCAGTAGGTGGCAGTATGTAAATGGTAGTATGTAACACATTAAAAGAAGAACTGATGGTTAAAGAAGCGCAAAGGTTTTGAAATGGCTACCGCGCACTAAATGACTATCTATTTAAGAAATTTTGGGTTAGTTTACATGCAGATTACTCAGACAGAAATTTATTTAATTGAACGTCCCTTAGCTGTATTGCAGAAAATTGTTAGTAGTTATTGATTTAAGTATAGTAAAGAGAATAAAATACCCGCATTTTTCTGACATATACTCCTTAAGTTCCCTCTCACGATACTCTTAAGATGAAAAAAGTAGTGTTTTTGTATTTAAAGCCGGTACCAAAGAGCATATAAAAACCTACGTTTTTGCAAAGAAAACATAAAACTATCTCTTTGGGATTTAATAGCCCGATATGTACGCAAATCAATCAGTTAACTTGTTAACAAGCAAATGAATACAATATAATTTTTACAACTCACAACGATATAAATATTAGGGGTTAAAATATGATATTGCCGTTTTATTGTAATAGGTTCTTTGAATTGACATAGAATCTTCATGGTTTGAGGTTTTCGAATGAAACTTTTTTCACATGGTTTCTATGATGTTCTTCTTTCAAAAAACGTGAAACATTTGAATATCGACTTTCAATTGATTTTGTTAGTTAACTTAGACAAGAAAAATGGATACTGCGAAAATTCGAGTGATTTTTTAATACGAGTTCCGACGCGGAAGTAACGCGGCAGAAACAGCCCGCAATATCAAAGTTGCGTTTGGAGAGGGATCTGCTAATGAACGCACCGTGCGATTTTGGTGTAAACGCTTTCGTGATGGAAACTTCGACTTGAAGAACGAGCCACGAGGAAGACCGCCCACACAGGTGATTAACGATGAATTAAGAGAGATGGTGGAAGTCGATCCTAGTCAAACTACCCAGGAATTAGCGGCATGGTTTAACGTAACCTTACCCACAATATTGCGTCATAACTCATTTGCGACTGATGTGCAGAAAGAAACGCGTGTTGAAACTTGTGTTGCCTTGTTGAATCGGTACAGAAATGAAGGAATATTAAATCGAATTGTGATATGTGATGAAAAGTGGATTCTTTATGATAACCGTAAAAGAAAAATGCAATGGCTGACCCCAGGTCAAACGCCACAACAGTGTCCTAAAGTAAAACTTACCAATAAAATGGTAATGGTAACTGTTTGGTGGTCTCAGTATGGTGTTATTCACTATAGTTTTCTCCGATCTGGTCAATCAATAACGGCAGATGTCTATTGTGCCGAACTCCGAACAATGTTGGCAAAACTAGCAGTAAAACAGCCCCGACTCATGAATCGATCTTCACCATTATTGCTCCATGACATCGCGAGACCTCATACAGCACGAGAAACCGTTTTGACCCTTCAGGAACTGCAATTAGAAACCATTCGACATCCTCCGTATTCGCCAGACCTTGCTCCAACGGACTACCATTTTTTTCGTGATTTGGACAATTATCTACGTGACAAGAAGTTTCCTTCCCAGGAGGCAGTACAAAATGCTTTCACACAGTTTGTGCAGTCTAGATCCTCAGAGTTCTATCACAAAGGCATAAATGACCTTCCTATTAGATGGCAGCAATGTATAGATAATAATGGTAACTATTTTGAATAATTAAATTTGTTAAAAATTAAAAAATAAACAATTTTGATTTTCAGTACAAATCGGCAATTTCATACTTTAACCCCTATTATATTAAACGAGTGCTTAGTTAAACCTGTAATTAGATTTTATGCTATTATTGTTCTCAAACAAATGACTTATTTTTTTATTAAGAGTAAAGATACTCGTACTATAAACACAATATCAACCAATAATCAGAGTATAATAAAAACATTCGTTTATTACCGCAGCACTTAAATGGCTTAAATTGCAAAGCTATTGAACTTATTGGCTTTAGAAAGTAATGACCAATTAATCGTCAGGTCAGTCAACCCTTTAACAGCCACAATGAACTACTAATGCTATTTATCCGGAAGACGAACAACTCTGCGATCACCAACAAAATAAATGTACTTTATTTCGTAGACGTACCCCAAACTCTGGAGCTTCTACACAATTAAATTTAATTAATTCGAATAGTTCGCGAGTCGTGGGCGCTAATGGGTTGAATGCGTCTACCGAAGGGGCATAATACAGGGTGGGTCTCCATCCGTGTACTTTAAAAGAAAGTAATATAAAATATTGTTTTAAACGATAAATAAAATAAGGTGTGTTTGCGTTTTAATTCCGTTACATATTTTTAAAAAGTATTATTAATTGTATCGGGCATTTTACTATGTATCTTGATTTTGCAGGTTTACGATATTTCCGCAATGTTCTTTTTGCAACAAATTAACAGTTCGCTTTTAAAATTGGAGTTACTTACAATCTCCAAAATAGTCAGATTTTTTGATAATAATCACGAAAATTTAAATTATAATTGTAGAGCTTTGTCCCGTTTCTTGAAGGAATGATCATTTATAATATAATCAGCAATCACAATCAGCACTCTTTCGTCATAACAGGGACTATTTTTTGATTATGTACATACCAAATTCACAATTGGGATATGACAATCTTACTTACCTTAGCTTAAAGTTAACAAAATGGGATCTTTAAGCTAAGGTAAGTAAGATTTTACTCTGAATAGCGAGAACGCAACTAAGAGAATATAATGTGACTTATTGCTGAGAGCCTGAGATACCATGGATAATGCTATTGATATAGCGTAGATATTTTAAATTTGAGACATATTCACCCTGTATGTATTTTTTTGTAGTGCGATTGAAGCTATATGAAGTCGAACTCATACTTTAATGATTTACTTTTTGTTACTATTTTATTTTAGTGCATAAAATAGAATTAAATCATTAAAAATGTAGAAGATATCATAAAAAAATAGTTTAGAGAAGAATTTTTCAACAAAAATCAAGCAGTAACAATTTGTTAACAAAATGTTTATTGTAGGTAATATCACTTTGAACAGAAAAAGGAGGAGGTTTTTAAGTATGAGAATACTTCTTTAATCAATGATCACGTTACGACTAAAACCTAGTTATTTTTTATACCTTTTTTTTTCAGATACTTTTGTGGTTTTTTCGTGATTATTTAATTTTATTGTCATTTCTCATACGTTATAAGTTACGTACACAGGTACTATAGTCATACAAATGCATTATTTTAGTAGTATGTAAAAACTGCGCTAGAAAACACTAGACTAATTAACATTTTGCAAGGGTTGTCAAATCCAACCAATAGCGTTATACCATAGCCATGGGTGAGACTGTGAGGAGGCGTTAAAGTTATTATTATCTACCGCCAGATGTCACTATTCGACATCACAATTGAGTTTTGATCTCCCCTCGATGTGATGTTAAATAGCTTTTTTATTTATTTCGCAAAACAAAACTGTTCATTTTATCTCGATTACACGAATGATAGAAGCTCAATGAGATTTAGAATCCAATTATTACTGTTATTACCTTCGAGATTAGCTTTAGTAATCCAACTGATAATAATTACTATTCTGCTTTATTATATTAAACAGATTTCCATTAATATACTAGCTGAGCCTGCGACTTTTTATACCTGGTTTACAATGCTTGGCATCCTTACTTTTGTAATAATAATAGTAGTTTAAGTTACTCTTTATAATATTGGCTATCTGCGAGTGAATGTCTGACCAATATTAGCCTAGTTGTTTCAGAGATTAGTCGAAACAAACAGACAGACACACAAAAAAAGACAAATGTTGGAAACACATACCAAAAAACTGGTGAAAACCCTGAATTAATAATTAATGCTAAAGACAAAAAAGTTTTTAATTTCTTATCTATTTTGTGAAAAGCTAATAATTTAAATTTTATTTATTTTTAAAATTCAAATTACGTATAAATTGAGTGATTCATGCGTCCCTTCAGATGGCAGTTATCGACCTATCGAAATAAGCCACAAGTTCAAAATCGATTCTTGATAATAATTATTAATAGTTTCTTGTTTCTTGTTTGGCACTGAATCAGAAGTGGTAGCTTAATCGATACTTCTATCATTCAATAATTTTATTTTTTATTGTAACCTTATTTTTCTTTTTTAATTTCAAAGTACCAATTCGAAGTAACATTTTATCAAATAAAAAACTCATCAAAATCAGTTAACTTTGGAAAAAGATAGGAGCGTGTACATAGGTAATAAAAAATACACATTAAATTGAGAACCTCCTTCTTTTTTCGTCGGTGTACAAAAATGGCTACATCAGCTAGAATCTGAATGTCCTAATACGGATTTGAAATCCGACTTTGATCTATATCCAAAGTCGACCATTATTCATGTTCACAGCGTCTCTTCTTTTCATAAATCAATGTAATCCCAACCGAATTTACTGTCCCACTAAATTGTAGAGCGGCCACAAACCGCTCGCATTCAATATTCAAACTGTCAAGTAAATTCAGCATCAAAATTCCAATTCGACTATACAAAACGCGGCAAATACAATTGCAATAGTGCACGGCCACCCAATGTCATGAATAAAGCATGCCGTGTGAGGTTCAATTTTCCACCGCTTTACACTGCGGCGCTAATGTCTCCTGACTGTGTGATATGCTGTTGGGTTAGGTAACTGATATTGTAATATAACCTGTTTTTCCAGGTAAGAAGAAACATTTTGGGCTAAAGTATTTTCTAATGTCTTGTTTGTCGGAGTCTAAATATTTCTTTGGAGACCATAGCGCATCCTTGCATCCTTTTCTGGAGTGGTGGGATCTACCTCCTAGTGATCCACCATGGGCAACGGCATCTTTGTTTTCTAACCAATGATGACGGCTAACAGATCCCTCTGCAGTGATAGGCTTCGTAAGAGGCCGCCTGGATGCTATCACCCTCCTGCCAGAGTCCAGCGCCAAACAGTTTTTCTGTATTCCGCTGGTGTGTGGGAGAACCAGTACCTCTTAGTAAGCTCGCTCCATCTTAGGCTTCTTCTTAACCGTATAGTTAAGTATGTAGTCAAGGGCAAGCCCATTATTTATAAAAAAAAAAAAATCTCAGACCTGAGATTACAAAAGTATACTTAGTTGACCAGTTTCAAATTTAAAAAAAAATAAAAAACATTAGTGACTAATGTAAGATCAGTAATAATGCATTTTCAAGAGTAAAACTAGGAGGTACAAATAAACGAGGCGAAACACTTTTATAAGATTAATCATTATTTTTTTATAGGGGAACCGTTTTGACGATTTTTGTTTCATATAGCATGGGTCAAAGTTCGTTGTAAAAAAAATAGTAGTTTGTCGCATTATGGAATATAAAATTTTATTACAAAATTAATAAATTTTGTATCAAAGTCAAGCAAAATTCAATAACACCTATCATAATCTCACTTATGTGGCGTTATAATATTTAAGGCAAAACCCATTAACGTACTAGTACTTCAAAACAAAGTACGAACATGACAACCCTTATGACGCCAAACGCATTATGCTCGTAGTATCACCAGTAAAAGTGGTCTAGCGAAAGTTACCGCTCGTCTAATACAATATTGCGAAACCTGCTATGGTGCAACATGACAATCGCGAACACTGAAAACTGCAGCAAAAGTGGTTTTAGAAGCGTATTAGCGAACCACACTGCTTCGAGGCAAATTGCATCGCTATTGCAAAATTTAGCAAAATAGGTAAAACGCAGTGAAATCCCCGACGTACTTTTGGATGCTAAAATTGAAACGTGGTTCGGTTTTGCAGTTTCTGGAAATTCGTTATATGAGTCTTGAATTTCATTAATTATTGTTCTACCTTAGTCGGGACCTTTTGAGGCATTTTTACACAATATTTTGGATTCTGTACGGACTTAATTGTATATTCTAATGAATCATTAGAATATACAATTAGGTTTTCCCGAACACAATGAACGCTAAGATTTTTTGTAAGTAAACACAATCGTTAGTAAATTTATTGGTAACTACCAATAACGATTTTATCTAACGAATGTTAGGATTTGATATTTGGTATTTTCAGTTCGTTTTATAAGACATTTTTTGATTTGCAAACTAGGTGCATTTTTTACATTTCCATAAAAACTCGTTTGGCTTACAGATATGGAAAGATACTTGAATGTAATACATATTTGCACTTTAAAACCGTCACACATGGATCCCTAAATCGAAAAATCACGGACCGCACAGAAAAAAAAAAACAATTTTTCAATCCGTATATCTTTTTAATTTCAATCACCACTTCTAGATTACTCTTCTAGAACAGTCAAAGCTAAGTGTATGTATCTATTTCATCGTGCATTAAACCACAGCAAAAACCTTGGACAAAAACATAGTTTAAATTTGATATGTAGGTACTAACCCCCGTATTTATAAACAAGTAAAAGTAATTACTTGACTACAAGTAATTACTTGAGAGACAATTTGTATGCCTTAATCAAGAAATTACAAGAAGTTATAACTACCAAAACTTAGCATTTCAGCCAAATAATATGACTATTAATGGTGACCAATTTCTTTCACTTAAGCACTAGGTATGAACACTTTAAGTTATGACTTTCTTAAGCAATAAGTAATTACTTCTTTATAAATACGGGGGTTAGACGACATTCGAAACTGAAACAACATTCTACGTTTTAAAGCTTTAGTAGAGAAAATAGTCGCAGGTATTTTTATTTCAGATGAATAGTTTAAAAATACACCGCATGGTCTTCGTGTGTGGTTTTTGAAGCAAAACAGATAAAATATACCTGATAAGTTTAACTAAACGTTTTTATATTTGAAAATATTTCCTAAAATAAACAAGATGTTAATATACATGGTATACCAGAGCATGGAGCAGATGAACTATAGAAAATAAGAAAGTATAGGCCTGGATCATGTAAAGTAAACAAAAAAAAATGTTTTGGAAAATACTATAATCAGAGATTCCTAATACTATTCAATAGTAATAAGATTTGATATCATGTATAATAATGTATATATGTCACATTTTCGATGTAGACCTCTTATTATCCTGTTGTTTTTAGTTTCCAGTCGTAGAATCATACCGCAATAATCCAAATTATCTTAAATGCTACAAAAGCATAATTACGCATCATATACTTTTCTGATGGATTTGATATGTTGTTTAAATACAGTTTTAAAAGAACCCATATTTCACGTATGTCAGTCATCTACATAAATGTTTCATGTAAACACCGGTTTCCCACAATGCACCAGATAAATACTACAGACAAAACACAAAAATGTTACCTTAAAAATTGTCAACGTGCCCGAGCCGCCATATATCACATGGATTTATTTCCACCTTCGCCCCATCCTCGATTTCCTCGTAACACCTTAATTTAATATTAAATTTTGCTCTTTCCTTTCCCCTCTGCAAGCAGATGTCTTTGCGTTCTGTTATTCATATTTCAAATCGGCGCATTACTCTGATTATGTATGCAAGAACGAGCGTGCATATGGAAAAATGTATACATGTTTGGATATGTTGCTGGAAGTTTTCTGCAGCAACACACACTAACGGGATTCGTCTGAACAATGTTGGATACGATGTCTGAACTGGATATCGCTGTTGAACTTGGATTATCTATACTAATATTATAAAGCTGAAGAGTTTGTTTGTTTGTTTGTTTGAACGCGCTAATCTCAGGAAGTACTGGTCCGATTTGAAAAAATATTTTTGTGTTGGATAGTCCATTTATTGAGGAAGGCTTTAGGCTATATAACATAACGCTGCGACTAATAGGAGCGAAGCATCAGTGAAAAATGTAGCAAAAATAATCGCGATCATAATAACGGAAGGCGAACAAAGTCGCGGGGAACAGCTATATTATATAAAATACTAGCAGCTCCTGGGAACTTCGTATCGCCTCAGAATAGTATTTTGATTTTGACGTTTTAAATGTCATTGTCATCAAATATGGCGTGGTTGGATAGATGTATAAAGAAAAACAGTTTCTTAATAGTTATTTTTTATGTTAACTTTCCAACGTTTTTAATACTTATTATCATATTCCCGATGAAGACAAATCCAAAATCATAAAAATCTATCCAGCCCTTCTTGAGTTATAAGTGGTTTAACTAACACATTTTTCTTTTATATATTAAGAAGATATCAAATGCTACTTTAGCTGTATGCGATGAAATGGGTCCATGTGGTCCGTGGCTTACGCCCCCAGTGGTTTATGCACCCGTGGTCGTAGCACCCGGTCAGTTTAATTGACTATGAAGATTTTTTTAACCTAATGTACTGGCAGGCATAAAAGGCATAATATTGTAATATATTTATTCTTACTATTTTTATTACAAATGCTTTTACTCAAGAAAATTGCTTAATATTCTAATAATTGGTCTTAAAAAGAAGTGTTAAGCTCAACTTTACGTAAAATTTTCTTCTGAAATTTGTGACAATAATAATTAAAAACATACAACTAATAAACTTAATAATCATTTTTGACCACGTCATAATATTTGAAACTATGTAGTTTAAAATATATATTTTAGTTATGGCACACTTTTGACAATACCTCTACTACGTGAAATAGCACAAAAAAAAACTTAAAATTATTAGATCAAGTGCTACGACGGTTTGCTTACTCCGTAGATTATTATTCGAAATACAATTATTGAAAATTGAGATAAGACCAGGAAAAACACTTAAAGTGTAAATGTAAAAACTGATCAAATGTACCCTTAGAGTAAAATTACACACCGCGGCACCGTTTTAAAAGCGATTTTTATTAATAAACCCACTTAACCAATTTGAAATGATTCTTAAAATATTGTGAGTGTAGGTTGTAGGAACAAGCCGACCATGGACTTCCTGAGTGGACTGTATGCGGACGAAAACACTTGTTGATTTCTTCAGAGTTTATTTCTTTTCTTGATAGGTGACCGTGAGAGCAGGGACAATTTTCGCCTGATCACGTCCTATTCTTATTTACATTTCTTAAATCAGCCTAGTGACTATACAAAATTCGTGATTTTTCTTAGATAGACAAAGATAGAACACACATAGTCTCTTTTACTCTTTGGACACTTTCTCGATCCACCCACATAATAACTTCGGAGAAAAGAGAGGTCCGATATGTGTATCGCTATCTCTATCTTACATATTCTAAACCTACCTACAGGCTTCTTAACATTTTTCCACTTACAATCCTACCTACATGGGTTTTTTCTACCGACCTTCAGAATCTGTTAGGGGGACAGGGACAGCCTATAGGATACCTCCGCCGCGCGTGAGCGGGACGGCCTATAGTTATTTTCCTTCACCCCAGTACCTTTAAACAACCATACCAGATCCTACCTAATACTTTAGATATTGTAAGTGGAAATAAGAAACCGGTTTGCTATTTTATTGAAATAAAACAAGCCCTGCGCTAATACATTTCCTTATAAACTAAGGCCCTAACAGAAATTACGTTTATTTGTGATAAAATATAAAGTCTTTACATACATACATATTCAAAGCTAAAATAATACAATAATAAGGTTCATTACATACACTAAATATTAAATTGAACGAGATTGACGTGTGTCCGTAACAGTCTCCCCCCGGTGCAGCGCTGCGCAGTGCGGAACCTCTTCATTCTTCTACCGGCAGGACAGCCAATCTCGACGTCGGTCGACGAAACACGCCGCCCTTGGTCCTTACTTCAACATTTCTTACTCCTCCGTCTGGTCCGGGATGAACACGTGTGACGACCCCTCGGGGCCACACGTTGCGTGGAAGCGTGTGGTCCACCACGATGACTAGATCGCCTGGTTTGATAGCGACCTCGTTGACGTCACGAGCCCCTCTTCTTGGTATGAGCTCGGGTAGGTACTCCTTCAGCCATCTGCGCCAGTACTCGTCGGCTAGACCTTGCGCGGCCCGCCATGTCTTCCTCGACGATTGCTCACACGGCCCGGTGATGGGTAAGCCGTGCGAACCACCCAGCAGGAAGTGATTAGGGGTTAGCGCCTCGGGATCGTTAGCGCTAACCGGTACATGTGTGAGTGGTCGAGCGTTCATGGTGTGCTCGACTTCCATCAACAGCGTCAGTAGAACTTCTTCTTTCGGCGCCTTCTCGTTAAGCGTGACACGTAGAGCGTTCTTGACAGAGCGTATCATCCGCTTCCACGCCCCGCCCTGATGTGGTGCTCCCGGTGATATGTAGCGCCAGTCTATGCGCTGGGTGAGCGCGAAGTCGCGCAGAGCCAGTTCCCACTCCGCCATTGCCATACGTAGCTCGCTGTCTGCGCCCCTGAAGTTCGTCGCGTTGTCTGAGTACATAACTTGTGGCCACCCTCGCCGTGCTCCCATGCGCCGTAGAGCCATTATAGCCGAGTCGGTGGACAGGCTAGCTACTAATTCTATGTGCACGGCCCTTGTGGTGAGGCAAGTGAAGAGCGCTCCCCACCTCTTTTCATGTCGGCGGCCTATAGTCACTGTCATTGGCCCGAAAAAGTCTAGGCCACAGTTTGAAAATGGTCTAGTGAAAGCTTCTAGTCGAGCTCGTGGTAGATCTCCGAAGACTGGTCTCCTTGGCTTCGTCTTCCTCATGCGACAGAAAGCGCACTTGTAGGCTACAGCGCGTACAGTCGGTCGTAGTCGTAGTATCCAATATCTTTGTCGTAGGTCGTTGACGACGCGTTCGTTGTGCGAGTGGTGGGCGCGACGGTGTTCCCTATTGCACAACAACCGCGCATACGGGTGGCTGCCGTCCAATATTACGGGCGTAGTATCGGGGGCAGACACACCCGCTGCCCTCGTACGTCCTCTAGCCCGCAACACACCATCCCCGTCGATGAATGGATCTAACATCTTAATACGACTGCTCGCCTTTATGTTGTAGCCTTTTCTTAGGCGTTCTAAATCTTCGCGGAATGAATCTTCCTGTGCTTGTTTCACTAGCCACGTCTCTGCCTTTTCTATATGTCGTATAGTCAATTCTCTAGTACGTTTACGACATTTCTCTATGAAAAGTAATACATATGCCATTGCTCTCACTAGACGTTCATAATTCGAGAAACGTCTCGCATCTGGCACGCTCCATAAGTCATTTGTAGTTACGTTACATATGACTTCGTTGTTTTCTTCATTATCGCCGTCTGCTGTCACATTCGGTGATGGCCATAGCTCTTCGTTTGAGTATAAAAACGACGGTCCGGTGAACCATCGGTCTTCTCGAGACTTTATATCGTAGTCGACTCTCGTTGCGTCGTCGGCTACATTTTCTTGCGTCGGCACCCATCTCCATTGGCTAGGATCGGTCAACTCTGTAATTTCACTCAGTCGGTGCGATACGTACGAGGTGTAACGCACTCTCTCGTTCTCTATCCAATGTAGAACCGTTCTAGAGTCCGTCCAGTATGTAACTCTATCGGGTTGCCATCTGTGCTCTCTCGTTATAATTGACGCAAGTCGTGCGCCGATCAGACACGCCTGTAGTTCCAGCCGTGGTATCGTCTGAGCCTTTATCGGCGCTACCTTCGCTTTAGCGGCGGCTAACATCACTCGTTTCGACCCATCTTCGTATTCCACGACCCAGTATGCGGCCGTAGCGTAAGCAGACTCGCTGGCGTCGCAGAATACGTGCAGCTGCTTTCTAGTCACTCCCCCCGTCTGAGAGTATAGACGGGGTAGACGCAAACTGCTTAGAGCGTCCACACCACTCAACCATATCTGGAATTCATTGGCTATTTCCTCGGGTAGCGCTTCGTCCCAGCTTGTGTCTAGGCGCCACACCTTCTGTATTAGTATCTTCGCTCGGATGGTGTAATAACTCAGTAGTCCAAGTGGATCGAATATTGACATGACTGCGCTCAGTGCTTCTCGCTTCGTAGGCGTTCGTTTCAATGTCTTCACTTCTTGCGGCACTTTGACTAGCACCGTGTTAAAACTTAGTTCGTCGTTGTTAGCGTCCCACCTAAGTCCAAGCGTTCGTCCGTATTGAGTCATAGCGGCACCGAGCTGTTTCGGTGTCGTGGCACGGCTATCAATTGGCAGCTCACGCAACACGTCCGGCCCGTTTGTATTAAAGGCTGTAAGCGTGAATCCCGCCTGCGCGTGTACATGACGAACTTCTTTGATGACGTCACTTGCTTCTTATTGTGTATCGAAACAGTCGACCCAGTCGTCCATGTAATGGTTCTTCGTTATCGCTTCGTGTGCTCTTGGGTACGTACTGGCGTGTTTCTGAGCGTTGTAATCACGTACGCTATGTGCTAAAAACGGTGAACTCTTCGCTCCGAAGATCATTGAAGTCATTTTATAACGCTTTGGTGGTGACGTTCTGTCGTCGCCTCTCCATAAAAACATTTGCGCCGGCTGATCTCTTTCTAAGATTTTTATCTGTAGAAACATCTCACTGATATCCGCGGTCACTGCTATGGCTCGTTCTCGGAATCTAAAAAGCATTCCCGCCAAATCTCTCAGTAAATCGGGACCTTCTAGTAGTGCGTCGTTCAAGCACACTCCATTGCTTCTAGCGGCAGCGTCGAACACTAATCTCAGTTTACCGGGTTTGTTCACATTGGTTACTGCGAAGTGTGGTAGATACCAAAGCCGTGGGCTATCTATCACGTTGTCTTGGCTCTCTTCGGCGTAACCTTTTTCAAACATATTATTCATCTGTTTCGTGTATGCTTCTTTGAACTCTTTCGATTTGTCCATCTTTTTCTCGATTGCCATGAGTCTGCGCCGTGCTAGATCGTAGCTCGGTGGCATAACATTCACATTTTCCTTCCATGGTAATCCGACTTCATACTGTCGTTTGACATATCTTACTGAAGTTTCAAAGGCTTCTTTGGCACGAATCTCATCTGGATTTTCACGTTCTTTCTTTAAGATACCCAATGAATCTATTTCAAAGTGTTCTTTCACCATATTGTGTAACTCGTCATCCATGGCACGCGTCGTGCACTGAGTTAAACTTTGCTTGCCGTTGACATATAGCACAGTATTTTTCTCCTTTATCACATGAGACGGCGCTATTCCATGAATCACCCACCCCAGAGTGGTAAGTGATGCTACTGGTTCATGACGTTTGCCTATTAGCAGCCTTCTGCTGACTATCAGGTGCCAATTATCCGCGCCGATCAGGATACGCGGCTTGGCTCTTACATAACATACGTCTTCATTGTTTAGTATACGCATGTGTTTATATCTCAAACAACTTTCATTTATCGTTTGTCTATGAAGTTGAAGATTCTCCATTGTTCTCGCTCTCACCGCGTGCTTCTTATTGCCTTTAGCGATGATTTGAATCTCCACTTCCGTACTTTTATGTGGCACGCTCTGTGCATTCACACTGCAAATGTGTAAGTCTCGAACTGGCCCTTCTGCGCCGACGTAATCTGCTAACTCTTTATCGATCAGTGTAATTGTTGACCCCTCGTCAAGTAAAGCGTACGTACGTACTCTACCCATAGGTCCTTCGACAGTGATCGGACATACTTTTAACAATACCTTGGACGCGTCTATCGAATGATTGACAGATGCGACCACCTCTTGGTTTTGTTCTGGACTCTTGCTGTCCCTTTCTAATGTATGTTGTGGACTCTTGCTGTCCCTCTCTGACATATGTAGCATTCTGTGATGACGTCGACCACAACCATTCTCATTACATACTTGCGCTTTGCATTTGAGACGCCGATGTCTATCTGATAAACATAGAAAACATAATCTTTCTTCCTTTAACCAGTTCCATCTTTGGTTAACTGTCATAGCTATAAACTTTTTACACAGTGACATCTCATGGTCTCCACCGCAACACAAACAGGGTTTCTTTTGTGCCGTCCTCCTTTCTTCGGCTGTGACGTACACTCCCGTATTTTTCTTTCTTATATTTGTGTTCGGTTTGACTGACACTACTTCTCTTTTTGTAGCGGAATAGTTCGACTGCGGCGTATATGCGTAGCGTAGCGCTTTGTTAGCCTCTTCCATTAGGAAATGTGACAAAGTGATTATCTCTGGCTCCGAATAGCTTGAGTATTGTACTGCATAGTCGCACCATCGAGATTTCAAATGCGGGCTAAGTTTATCAATTATCTCCCGTGTTAGCATTGGATTTCTCAGGTATCCTCTGTTGTCTATGGAGTCCAGCGTGCAAACAATATTCTGTACTTTGATTGCAAATGTATTCAAGTCACTGGCAGTCGGTCCTAGGCGCGGCAGACTCTTCAATTCATTTAGCGTTCGATCAATTATTATCTCCGGCCTTCCGTAGCACTGTTCTAGAGTTTTCATAATTATGTCTGGATCGGATGCGTATGATAATAAAGCTGCTACTGCTTCTTTGGCTTCTCCTCTTAGACAGCTTCTTAATCTAGCCAGGTTCTCAGCTTTAGTGTATGCGCCTGTCATGGTTGATTCTTGCATTGCTGCCTTAAAAGAAAGCCAGTCTGTCGGTGCCCCGCTAAATATCGGCAATTCTATTGCTTGTCGTGGTGTCGGTCGTCTTGACATGATTTTCTCTAATGTCGCTGCGAGTACCTCCGCCCCGTCCATCTTCATTCGAGGCTCTTCCTCCTTTTAATTCTCTTCCGGAGGTTGTGATGGATTCAAATGACGGTTTCTAACCATCTCTGTCATTTGAACATCTTTCTGTCTTTGTCGCTCTTGAGTAAGAATGTCGCAAGGCTCCTCTGTGGTGGGTAGCTGCGTTTCTTCGCGACGCCGGGACTGCGACTTGTCCAGGCAGTCGTCCACTCTGGCTTGACTATCACCGGCGGGTATGCTCTCTTCGTCGGTTTCCATAATTGTAGCTATTTCATATTCTAATCGTTTTTGAATTAAGCTTTTCTCCAGTGCGGCGAGCTTCTCTGCGGCCAATAACTCCGCTTGTCTAATTCGTGCGGCAACGCTTGACCCCCTCGATGACGGTGCCTTTGTCCGTGGCACGTCTGTGTCGGCGTTGGCATCTTGACGCTTTGCTATCGGTGCTGGGTCCGTCTCCATAATATATCCGCCTTCTGCGGGTACTTGACTCTTTGATGTTTGCACCGATGGCGATGCAGGTGGCTCTTCAAAATCACATCGTCTTGAGTTTTCCATTGCTTGACTCCCGGCGGCCTCAGCTTGTCTTCGCGTTGTTGGCATCTTCTTACTTGCAGCCCCTACTCCTAACAATCCCGGACAGGTACGCTACCGTGGGGAGCCTGTCTGGGGATGGATGGTCGTGCAGGAGTGGAAAGGGAGGAACCACCCAGCAGAGAATGTACGCAGCCGTAGGGTGCTCTGTCCTGGCTGGAATCACCAGAACCCTCAGCAGTGCCTACAGTCCGGCCCCTACGCTTGCGCACACCGTACTGGCGTGGTCGGACTAGTTCGTAATCGTTTGCACGATATACGGCAGCTCGTCCGTTGACTGCACCGCCTGGGAACGGCGTTAACTCGGAACAAACACCGTTTGACACCGTTAGGTGGTGAATGCCCGAGCCGCGGTACACCCGCGTCTGGTTACACTTTCTTCTCTTCGTTACACGATGAACGGTTACGACGATGTTGCTGTCCTTGTCTTGCTGGCTTCACTGTTGCACTGATCTTCAGACTGATCTTGTTATCTTGCTGGCTTCACTTATCCGGATCGCATGGACCAGACCTTGTAGGTTGTAGGAACAAGCCGACCATGGACTTCCTGAGTGGACTGTATGCGGACGAAAACACTTGTTGATTTCTTCAGAGTTTATTTCTTTTCTTGATAGGTGACCGTGAGAGCAGGGACAATTTTCGCCTGATCACGTCCTATTCTTATTTACATTTCTTAAATCAGCCTAGTGACTATACAAAATTCGTGATTTTCCTTAGATAGACAAAGATAGAACACACATAGTCTCTTTTACTCTTTGGACACTTTCTCGATCCACCCACATAATAACTTCGGAGAAAAGAGAGGTCCGATATGTGTATCGCTATCTCTATCTTACATATTCTAAACCTACCTACAGGCTTCTTAACATTTTTCCACTTACAATCCTACCTACATGGGTTTTTTCTACCGACCTTCAGAATCTGTTAGGGGGACAGGGACAGCCTATAGGATACCTCCGCCGCGCGTGAGCGGGACGGCCTATAGTTATTTTCCTTCACCCCAGTACCTTTAAACAACCATACCAGATCCTACCTAATACTTTACATATTGTAAGTGGAAATAAGAAACCGGTTTGCTATTTTATTGAAATAAAACAAGCCCTGCGCTAATACATTTCCTTATAAACTAAGGCCCTAACAGAAATTACGTTTATTTGTGATAAAATATAAAGTCTTTACATACATACATATTCAAAGCTAAAATAATACAATAATAAGGTTCATTACATACACTAAATATTAAATTAAACGAGATTGACGTGTGTCCGTAACAGTGAGCAAAAAATAGTTTTTACTCAATTAAAACATTTACAATTTATTTAGATCCCAAACGTTATAATCACTTATTTTGCATCTGTTTGATGATTTATTTTTTTAAATAATATTTTTTTAAATAATCACAAAGATTTACACTGCTTTTACATTATTGTACTACTTTCAAGCAAATTAATTTATTCCGATTATAGTTCTTAATTTATGGTGCTCTAAACTAAAACCTATGGTGTAGGTCGATGTTTTAGCGCACAAGTGTATTTTCGGAATAAATTATCATTGTCATCATCATTTAACAAACATGTGCTTTAAAGCAGCAATAAAAACAACATTCACACAATTAAATTTTGAAATATATACGCTACAAAAAGCCCGTTGACTAACAAATTGACGTATAGAATTGACGTATAGACGAAAATAGTTCATATTTTTAGCAGATCAGGAATATTTTGTAATACTATTTTCAGTACAAAACCCCTTGAATGATATATTGTTGCTTGTAAATAATATAATAATAGAGTAGACGCTTCTTTCATAATATATATCTTTAGCATTTCCTTTCCCAAGCTTAGAGCGTTGATTACGCGGCTTTATCTCCTTTCATCGTATCTTATACTTTTAGCCAATTTAAACTTTGAGCACTCTTACAAAAGGGACGTTTTCCGATATCTCGAAATAAATTAGGAGATTCGTAAGGCAACATTACATTTACAATGTTACGAAAATATCGAGGGACTGGCGAAACGTAGGTTGGTAATTTTATTTTATTATATATTTATTACTAACTCGATAATCACAATACTGAATTACTTTTGAAGCTACGATCACTTTAATGATTTCCTTGATAATGGAATAAGAAAGGATAGGAATAATATTTATTAACTTCAAGTGAAGTTATAAGAAAAAGAGTATGCACTACATGAATACCTACGGCATGCAAAAATACTAATGCTTTATTGTATGATAAAAATTAGTACCTATGTTTCTAAGGTCGTAAATCATAATGCGACTCTCAAATTGAAACAATTCGCATAATAACTTATGATGACAAATAAACAACTACTTATTTAAAAAAATAAACTTAAAGTGATACAAAATACACAGTGATTAACTAAGGGAAAAGGTTGTATCAGCTTCAACCAAGTTGGTCTAAAAGAGACTGAAACCCCTAAGGTGGATTAACGCAATGCTTATGAAGCAACAATCTAGGGATAATTTTATGTAAATGAGAACAAAAATTTAAAATAAATTTAATGACTGATATTATAATAGTAAAAAATGAACCCCAGCTTCAATCAATCTTTAAAAAAAGTTAAAATTAAGTTATTTTACTTACAAATTATAAGATTTTTGGTAAATTATTGATAAGTTTCTTTGAGTCGGTGTCAAAAGAGTAATCCGAGACTATATTTATGCGCTGACTCACAACAATCTTTTTCGTAGTTAAATTATTTTCAAAGGTTTTAGGTTAAATAATTTTCTTTACCCTTACTGCCAGCAGATTAATCTACTGAATCACAATTTTTATTTTTATCATCATCAATATTTTTGGGTTTGCACGTATTTTTTAACAAAAAAGACATTTGCTGCCAGCTTTTTTAATCGATGTTAAAATGCACAATTTAAAACTGTTTGTTATTCATATTATATATATATATATATATATATATATATATACCATAATCAGCCCAAAGCTGGTTAAAGCCATCTAACATGAATTTCTTGGAGAGCCAGGCTTGCAGGTTAGTGATCTTGCGTGCGAATCACGATGGAGAAGACATCTCTTCTCCGTGGTGATTCGCACGCAAGATCACTAAGACAGAAGACGCTGCTGTCTACGTTCTTAGAGAATTTATGTTTAAGACACCTCACCAGAAAATAAGAGGTTGATATAATCCTATTTAAGAATGGCACACTATAACATAGCATATATCCATAACAGTTTTTTTACGAAGAAATTATCCGTCAATTGTACCATTAGCAAACAGAACATACTTAAGGAAAACCGTTATATAAACCATAAGGAAGAATGCTAGCAATAATTCATGTTGAGTTGTTAAGTCATTCGGATAATTACTTACCCTTCTATGCATTAGTGGGAATGAAATCGTTGTTTGCCAATGTCAGATTGCGAAATGTCCGAGGCGCAAAATTCAATATTGAAAAAGGCAATGCATTTTAATCAAAATGGCATTAGTATAATCGCATAGGAATGTGCGTGACGCCAGCGATACACATTCATCATTTGTTTGGCGAGCATTATTTCAACAACACAGAATGTTCTTTTTAAGCTAACATTTTTATGATTATCTATTGTATATTTTAGGGTACCGTTTGATGCAGTCACAGAAATGGAATAGCACCTACTGGGTGCATCACCCATTTCCTTTCTATGGGTGTCGTAAAAAAGTACATAAAAAGTGTTTTAAAAGCAAGTTTCATTAGGATAAAAATTTGATTAGTAGTATGACATTCGAAAGTGTTCGTACAATCTCTTGGAAGAAGCCACCTGACGAAACTGACCACAGCAAGTGGAGAACTCGTTGCTTCGAGGCCAGCAGTCCTTTCCGAAGTGGAACGCTTCTATGGCCGGTTATACGCTTCGCATGCATCTCGACCTGATCCTGAAAATAAGGACCCTAGAGCCGCGTTAACACGCCTCTATACTCAAGACCTGCCAGAAGTCAGCATTGGCGAAATCGAGATGGCTCTTAAACAGCTGAAAAATGGAAAAGCCCCTGGAGAGGATGGCGTTACAACAGAGTTGCTAAAGGCTGGAGGTAAACCCGTACTGAGGGAGCTTCAAAAGCTTTTTAACGCTGTCCTGTTTGAAGGGAGAACTCCGGAGGCGTGGAGTAGAAGTGTGGACGTCCTGTTTTTCAAAAAAGGAGATAAGACACTGCTGAAGAACTATCGACCCATTTCCCCTCTAAACCACGTCTATAAGCTGTTTTCAAGAGTCATCACGAACCGCCTTGCGCGGAGACTCGACGAATTCCAACCACCGGAACAGGCTGGATTTCGGAGCGGATACGGCACCATAGACCACATCCACACAGTGCGGCAGATTATACAGAAGACCGAAGAGTATAATCAGCCCCTGTATCTAGCATTGCTAGCGTGGACTATGAGAAAGCCTTCGACTCGATCAAGATCTGGTCCGTTTTGGAGTCCCTGCAGCGTTGGCAAGTAGATTGGCGGTACGTCCAAGTGATGAGATGTCTCTACGAAGCCGCCACCATGTCCGTCCAAGTACAGAATCAGCAAACAAAACCTATACCGTTGCATCGAGGAGTGAGACAAGGGGACGTCATTTCCCCGAAATTGTTCACAAATGCAATGGAGGATATGTTCAAGACGCTGCACTGGAAATGTCAAATGACGAGGCATCAACATCAATGGCGAATACATCTCTCACTTGCGATTTGCAGACGACATCGTCATTATGGCAGAAACGCTGCAGGACCTACAACAGATGCTGAATGACCTGGCTGACTCTTCTGTGCGCATCGGCTTGCGAATGAACCTGGATAAAACCAAGGTTATGTTCAATAAACACGTACTACCGCAACCGATTGCGATCCACGGTGCCGTCCTAGAAGTTGTTCAGAAATATGTGTACCTTGGGCAGATACTGCAGTTAGGTAAAAACAACTTTGAGGATGAGGTGAACAGAAGAATTCAGTTGGGTTGGGCAGCATTTGGGAAACTACGTCGAGTCTTCTCATCGTCGATCCCACAATGCCTCAAGACGAAAGTCTTCAATCAGTGCGTCCTACCCGTCATGACATACGGAGCCGAAACGTGGACACTGACGGTACGGCTAGTCCACAAGTTCAAAGTCGCTCAGCGGGCTATGGAAAGAGCTATGCTTGGAGTTTCTCATAGGGACAAAATTAGAAATGAGGTGATCCGGCAGAGCACTAGAGTTACCGACATAGCCCAACGGATTAGCAAGCTGAAGTGGCAGTGCGCTGGCCAAGTTAGCCGCAGAACCGACAACCGATGGGGTAAACGAGTTCTTGAGTGGAGACCGCGTCTCGGCAAACTTAATGTAGGACGCCCTCAGGCCTGGTGGAGTGATGATTTGCGCAAGGTGGCTGGCAGGAGCTGGATGCGAGAAGCCATGTGCATTTGGAGAGGCCTATGTCCAGCAGTGGACTGCAATAGGCTGATGATGATGATGATGATGATGTATGACATTATGAACAATCATCGTTATAATCACAAGCCTACATTAGGCCGGTATATAAATGTCGGTGTCTAAATGGAGAATTTTAGGAGTAATCGCCACGCTTTCCAGTCCGAACAATGATTGCAGTTTTAAATAGTAGAGTTATCTCCACTAAGAAGACAGGCCAAGAAGTCTTCTTCTGCCAGTAGGTACTCCTCTTACGACACTTACATATATGGAAATGTTTTTTTTTTACATTTTATGCGCCCATACTTACCACATGAAACAATATTGACGAATGAACAGTCGAGTTGGTATAAATGCTGTCCGAACAAGGCAACCGTGTGTAAAAACTATAAGTAAGGGGCGGCGAGTTCTGTGCGTACTACGATATCGCCCTTCGCAGGGGCGGTAAGCTCTAGATTTTACATTAAAGAAGTTAATAAAACGAAATTATATTTGTGTTTCAACTTACCGATTTGGAGGAAACAATGGTGTTTACTAAAACGATATTGGTTAAAGTGCTCTTTTGTTCGGAAAACACATGAATCTGATGTAGCTTCAAACAGATGATTAAACAGATGAACTTGATTCAATAAATAATTCATAAAGTTAGCTATAAATATTAAAAAAGTGCAAAGTTATTAAATTAAAGGTGTTTTTAAAGAAATTTTATTTAAAAGCACCTTTAATTTAATTAGTAAGTATTATGTAGCTATGATGTTATCCTCTTTGTCTACTATCGTTTATATTACTAAGCCTGGACCAGGTCTTTAATGAAAGTATTCATCTACTTATAATATCAGTATATAAACTTGAAAAATTTTGTCTCAGGCGGGACTCGAACCCGCATCTCCTCGCATGCCGGGCGGGCGCCATACCATTAGGCCACCGAGACACTGCGACACGGCGCGAATTTTTCAAGCATATTCTTACGCTGTGAGCCAGCGTTGCTTCATCAAATGTTAGGAGTTTGCACCCTTAACACCCGAAAGAAACATCTTTGCAGATGTTTGACAGTCAGTTAAGATGAAACAGCTATTTATATACTTTATTTGATATTTTAGCAACTTAATTTTTCAAGTTTATATACTGATATTATAAGTGCAATTAAGTTGCTAAAATATCAAATAAAGTATATAAATAGCTGTTTCATCTTAACTGACTGTCAAACATCTGCAAAGATGTTTCTTTCGGGTGTTAAGGGTGCAAACTCCTAACATTTGATGAAGCAACGCTGGCTCACAGCGTAAGAATATGCTTGAAAAATTCGCGCCGTGTCGCAGTGTCTCGGTGGCCTAATGGTATGGCGCCCGCCCGGCATGCGAGGAGATGCGGGTTCGAGTCCCGCCTGAGACAAAATTTTTCAAGTTTATATACTGATATTATAAGTGCAATTAAGTTGCTAAAATATCAAATAAAATATATTCATCTACTTTTATATTATCAGTATATAAACTTGAAAAATTATGTCTCAGGCGGGACTCAAACCCGTATCTCCTCGCATGCCGGGCGGAAAAAGGCGAGGAGATGCAGGTTCGAGTCCCGCCTGAGACATAATTTTTCAAGTTTATATTATAATTGCAATGTAATTGCTAAAAATATCAAATAAAGTATACTTTTATATTAGTATGGATAATCTACTTCGTAACACATTAATCATTCCAGGACAAATTCATCATTGAATTCAAGTTACCATAGCAATAATGGATAGGGGAGACCGGGTCAAAACCGTATAGCAAACGTATATAAAATTAAAATAACTGAAAGTTACATATTCATAATTAGTAAGTCATTTATTAGAGACTCTCATGGCTATAAAATTTAAAAAATAATAATATAATTGTCATAAAGAATAATTCATTACTCGAATTAAGTTGATTCTTACTGATCGATTGTACAACATACAAAATATCGGGAAGTATGTATTAAAATCTATCATGTTTTATGAGATGGCAAATATGAATTATAAATTCTAATATTTATTTAAATGATATCAATATTAATAAACGAGATAGATTTAATGCTTTGTGCTTTGATGCGAGTTCGAGCAAAAAATTTCAATTTTAAATTATACTGATATTATAACTGCAATTATATTGATGATATTAAAATTGCTAAAATATTATAACTATACAGTAAATAATTTACGTTTTAAAACTTTGCAGAAAGAAAACAGTTAATTTATTTCATAGGAAAGTATTAAGTAGGTCTACACGTTAGCAAAATACCTTTAATATCTGCAGCTTTTAAATTAATTTTTCAATACAAAAACATTTTCATATAGTAATTAAACCACCATCATTGTAATTCGGTCCCATCAAAATCTGCAAAAAAAATTCCAAAATCGACAATTTTTTAGCGGAATCGGCATATCAAAGAGGTTTTAATCAGAGTTACAAATTGAATTTGACCGACAGCCGATTGGGGGCGATATCGGAATAATTTGCATAGTTATTATAAACATGGGTCAGCCCCGCATAAACGTGCTCGGTGACAGCTCCCGTCTCCCGAATGCAAATATCACGAAGAGTTATCTGTACTGGATGCGGTGCGTAGCAAGGTACAGACAACGCATCAAGCTTATCACTGGGGTATCTTAAGTATTTGAAATAAGTGCGGTTTTGCAACAAAAACATATAGTTTGATGTACAGGCCACTGTACAATGAGTTGTGTTGTTTTTTGTCAAAATTTATATTACAAGTTAAGTAAAAATCTAAATGAAAGATATTTTTTTATAGACTTAACCCGCGTTTGTTTTAGATTTAAGATTGTATTTTGGTTTTTCTCGACGTTTCGAACACAATGCATCGTTAATGTGTACAGGTAGGACTGAAAAATTTTCTATATATTTAATTTTAACGTACCTTATTATAATTTAGCCACTGTATAAAAAGGTCTCATAATGAGAAAATTTTCTTTTTTAAGATTTTCATATCATTTTACTAAACATATTATTGATATTTGCTCTCTTGTATCACTTCCATTATTTCTAATTCCCTTATCTAAAGGGTGCTTTACTGGCGTTTCAGGTGAACATTTCCATTTCAACTAGACCCGCGATTATCCCTTCAGTCCCCCTTCTGTCCATTGTCATCCAAAGAAACCGGGTGGGGCGAGGGAGGTCGGGGTAGAATGGTGTCGGCCTATACAATCAGTTGTAGAGTAATCCAAGGGTGTTTGAGGCTTTGTATTTTATAATCAGATGCACGCGATGATTGGGTATGAAACAACTTAAGATATCAATTGGGATGTTTAATCCAAAGCATTAATCAAACTTTGCTTTGAGAATAATATACTAGTTAAACCAAAGCCAGTTTCTACGTTGATTAAACAACTGAATCCCGGCTGAGTACACCTGAAGCTAAGTTTTTGAAATTTTCACAGATTTATCTATAAGAGTATATCTGTCGTCTATCTACGTTTTTAAATTAGTGAATTCTTATTTTTTCTTCATATGGTAGGTATGTCTAGTATTATTAATTATGAATTCACAACTACTTCTCCAAACGAGTATCAGTAACAGTCGACGAAAGATTTCTTAAGATGGAAGACCAGACATAACATCTTTTGATCAAAGATTGGCCAATTAATGCTGAATTCCTTTCTTTAAAGCACTACCCAAACATAAACTGAGGGCCTACTAAGGAACTGGAAAACCGTATTATGCGGCTTTATCTCTCTCTTTCAGATACCTATTCCAAGTTGTTGGTAAGAGTAAGAAAGTGGAAAATACTTACTACATTGTGTTGCGGATATAGATTCATATTGATGATTAAATAAGTATTTATTCCATTTTGTAGATAAACAAAATGTCTAATAATGGTAACATATAGGTACAAAATGGAAAATATTTTTTAAGGCTGTAAAATTATATTTAGGTTATAAGTTTTTTAATGCAATATAGTTAGATGACTATTATGTTGAGGGATACAAATTAGAATTTTTAACATAATAAGATTAAGAATGTTTTTTTTTATTCTCAGGGAAATGAAGAAGCACAACTTCAAGGAGTTTAAATACTCACTATTATGTCAGTAACACTTTACAGTCAATATTTGATACCACCATGTTGCGAAAACAAAATTAAGTAACAAATAAAAAAGACAGTCAATCCTTGCAATGACTGTTAGGAATTGGTTTCCGTACAAAAATATTTCGTACGGAACATAGCAATGTAACGAATAAAAACTTTTGAATAATAAACAAGTTGATAAAATAAATGAGTGTACTGTTAAACATAATATACGTCATTTGATTCGTATTTTTACTGAATAATTGGAATATCACATTGAAACAGATTCAATCTCAAGATAGTTCTTATAATACTAGATTTTATCTTTGTGAATTGTCAAAAATATTTTAACCATAAACGATGTCGAGTGTTCTCAATATCAGAAAGATATACAGTAATCGAAATTTGAAGTTTTAATAAAAGTGAATTAAATCCTTAATACATCTTTTTTTTTTAATATCCCTCACAAACATTATGAAGTAATCATGTTAATTCAAGTAACAAATATATGTAAGTATAAATATTTAGTTATCTAATTCAATTGAAACTTTTATACATAATATTCAATAAAAGTGGCGAATGATTCGATGAAATTGAATAACTACTAGACATGTTTTCACTTAGTAAATTTTCCCCATTCTCCTTTTATTAACACTTTCGGCAAACTTGGCCCATAACTCGAGTGAAATGGAGCAAAACAAGTCATTACACAAAATCGCACCAATCAAAGGACCAATCTGGAAAGCCGCTCACAATAGCGTTGGCCACATGACACAGCTAAACAAGAACAATAATTTTGTTACAGAATTTTAATAAAACTAGTATTAACTGGTCTTTTAAATTTAACTCTTTGACTTGCTTTGGAAATTTGTAGAAAATCTAAGATATCCGATTGAAAAACTGCTGAGCTGAAGTGGCAGTGGGCGTATGTACAGAAGAACCAATTTAAAGGCCGTTGGGATGGAAAGGACCTGAAATGATGACCAAGCACCGGGCGAGGAACTGCATGTAGGTACACGATGGACCAACGATCCGGTGAATATCTTTAACCTTTTACTGCGAAGGCAAAACATATTTGGCGTACTTAGAAAATAAACTTACTGAAATCCTTTCGTCTAGGATGTGAGCTAAGGTTACGGGAATATCCCAAAGTTCTCAATTCGGGGTTTCTGAGAATACCTTACAGAAATGATACGAGTACGTTACAGAAAAAAGTGATTACTACTAATTTAGAACTCAGAAAAAAATCCAATTTGATGGTTTAATGTCTTATCTAGGAGCATGGTTAGATAGGTATTTGTTCTGCCCTGGCTACGACTCGACGTACCGACATAGACTGGTCGATAAGGATTAACCCGAAGGTCTGGACTGAATAAACAATGTGACGACTAAGGCACCCTCACGTACACACACTGTTAATGTAAAAACGGACTGTGGTATTATTTATTTAGACGCCCGAACTCGTTTTCGTGCTTTACTGTTTTTCTATTTTCCTTTTGTTTTTAGCCGGGGATAGAAACGATATCAACAGAGTCAAAAAACGAGGGGAAAAAATCGAGGGTACGAGTATTACCAGTGTTTTTGTTTTTCAATTAAAATACCCAGAGTGTTAAGTGTGTTACCTGTATTTTCACATTGTTTTATATACCAAACTAGCTGATGCCCGTGACTTTGCAATCGTGGATTGCAATAGTTTTTTAAGGAAATAGATTTTTTTCAGATATAAAATTTATATATGCTATTCCGGTCATTATCTAATCTTCTTGCCAAAATTTTGGTTGGGCGTTTGAGCGTGATAGAGTTAAAAATACTTATATATCCAAACATACTTAAATATATATAAATATTATAAGTCTATCTACTCGTAGGTAAGTAATGTACATCTGATATCTCATAAGAAGGAAATGAAGGAACACATCTTCCAGGCAACAAATCACGTGTATACCTAAGCACGACTACCTTTTTTCAACCCGGTTTTGCAATCCTACAAGCATAAACGTCCTTAATGTTAAAAAAAACTTGAAAAAGATTTTACAAACGTGTTGTAGATTCTTTGAAAATCTAGATAGAGTAAAAAACTTAAAATTGCAATTTATTTCAAACTAAGAGCGTTTTCAAAGATATTAACCTCCGCCTTTTTCGCGGAAGTTTTTCCATCATTTACTTGGTCTCCCCGCTGACTCGAAGTTGGTAACTGCAACAGGACCTACTTGTTGTTCTTGGGTTGCAGTTCGCGTTGCTATCATACAGCTTGATAACTTCCCTTATGCAATATTTGTTGGCTTTTCTCGGAAATATGTTAACTCTATGTTAATAATTTACTATTTTCCTATCCAATACAATCTTCGACATCGAAATGCACTTAATAATACAATTTAAAGAAAATATATTTATTTATTTATGTTTCGAATCATTTAGTTTTTTTTTATTTTTTATATGGTAATATCAATATTGCTGTTGTTCTAGATTACTGTGAGTGTCCACGCCTACCTCCAAACATGGCAAAAGCTGAAAACCAGTGTTCTGCTCTTTGAGCAGTGCAAACACTGAGCTTACTGCCTTTTTGCATCGCCGCGGCACACATAACTCAGAATAAGTAATAGTTATCATTTTTTTCAAATTTGATGAGTGTTGTTATTATTTGTAATTTACTGCATGTGTGCTTTTATTTTCTTGATGTGTGCCTCTTATTGCCATGCAAATAAAGATTTTATCTATCTATCTACCCATCTATGTTAGATTGTACATACATTTGATGTGACGTCATACTTGGCTTATCGATAAAAGATGCGTAAGCAAGCTGAAATGATTAGTCAGTTAGTTAATATTTGGCGGTTTAAGTCCCTTTAACTGACTGGAACTGCGACTTTTATTTGCGGGTAACTAATTTCGAACTGACGATAAAAAGGGGTTTTCGATCCGACTAGTATTCTGTTTTTTTTTTGTGCAAAAATGTGTGATTTTTCCTGTGTAACTATGCTTTTTTTTCTTCATTTTCTTTTTGTATCAGTGCAAAACAAGCTATTAACAGCAGTCGACGTACACCTATTCAAAATTTGTTTCTGACATACATCGTACATTGCTTTTTATTTTCTTAGTTCTACTATCACTCAACACGTAGTTAGTTTTACAACTAAAGTTCTCTTAACACGCTCATCGTATCACATATCAGATCGCATTGCGTAAATTGGGGATTCACTAGGGCGATATATCAGTCAGAGGGTAAGCCCGGCGCGTCGCAAGTCCGCAGCGACCTCTGCGCTGCACTCACCTTCACAGGTGACGTCACGAGATTGCTAGAAGATACGATTTATAGGTTAACTAGCATAGATAAACTGGTGCAAGTTGGACTCGCCTTCCGAAGGAAGCCACAAATTTGTGGGTATAAAAGAGTATCAAAGTCTGCCTTGTTTGTCATAATATCACAGTGCTTAAATCTCTTTTACAATCTCTTAGCTGTTTTCTTTATTTGCGCATATCGTTAAATCATTGCTCAGACACCAGACAAATTTATCTTAGAGAATTTCTTTTCTCGTACCTCGTTGGTGTAATGATAATTAAGATAATCATTTAAACTTGGCTAACAAAGGACTACTCACCTTTTTACATAATATTTTATGAGCTCCACCCAAAACCCAGTAACATTACAAAGATTAATTTGACGGTTTCTCAAGTTAAATCGCTCTTGTGAACTGGCGAGTAACAATTTGTTGAGTTATGGGCTTACACTTTGGAAAGTGTCAAAGCGAACAGAATTTTGTTGGGAACCTTAAAACGCGTCACGCGAGACAAGTCCGGACGACACCGGATTTATCTGACACACTGACATAACGTTCAGCGAACGCGGTGGTCGTTTATCGGAATATTTTACAGTGACAGGAAAGGGTACTTGTATTATTTGACGCTGTAATTTATCAATTCTCTGGATGACAAATAAACTTGAATTTTATTGTATAATGTAAATGAACAGCGCATTAAAATTAATTGGGTACATTAAGGTCCTAATTTTTAGAATAATTTATACTGCGAATCAGGTTTGACTATGTCAGTTTTATAATGTTTATCTGTTGGTAACTATAGAAAAAAAGTGTTTGTCTACATTTTCTCAACGCCCCGTTGGTCTAGTGGTTTAAATACCGGGCCATGATCTCGGGGTCCCAGGTAAGATTCCCGGGTCGGGCAACAAAAAAAGTTTCGAATTTTCGAACCTTGCTCGGGTTTGTGATCACCAACCCGCATTTGGCAAGCGTGATGATTAAGCCAGTACCCATCATTGCTGTGGTAACTTGAATTCAATGATGGAGGCCTTTTCCCTGCAGTGGGATGATTAGGCTGTTACTACATTTTCTCGGGTCTGGATGTTTGTGTTACCTTCGTTGTTTCTGATTTCCACAGTGCGGGTGCTTTAAATAGTTACTCTCTTTGGGATCAGAATAATTTATGTGATGTTGTTCACATTTATTTATTATTGTTATCCGTTCTTTATTCCTAAGAAAATAAATTAAAATACATCTATTTAAAAAAAACTGACCCATAAGCGTAACTATGTAATGGGAACTACCGTTTCTTTGCTCACCAGTTGGCGCCACTGTAGACTGAGGTTCGGAGGTATAGCTGTCAAAGGCGATCGGCGCCGAAACAAAGTGTAAATCTTGAATCTAATTTTGGTTTATTATTGATAAATAACTACCTTGATATCAACAAACTAACTTCTGAAATAGTTGCTCTTTGAGGCCGCCTATTTTTGCGCTTTTTTAAATTCCGCTTTCAAAGCGTTCACATTAAGCGCCAAATAATCCATATTTGCGATATTTTACGAAGGAAATCACTTTCCAGCAGTTAAATAAAAGAAATTATAATTTACGTAACGAAACCCGCTAAAACCAGTGAAAATTTAATGTTATTGGACCTCACGCGACACTAGCGCCTCTAGTGGCAAATTGACTAGCGATAGCCCCCATTTACTTTGTTCGTTGTCAGCATATTAATGGTTGTCGTTTCAATTTATTAAATTGTTGAAATCCACGTTTTTAGAAAAACAATAATTCGTACTATCTACCAGCTGTTTCGTCATACGCGTGAAACCTGATATTGTCCTTTGAAAACCCGCACTTTTTTTTGGAATAAAAAAATTACCTATACAAACTATTCAGACCTTTCGAATAAACAGAAAAACTATTAGACGATCTGAAGCGCTTTGTAGGAGTTTCGGAACCAATTCGGAGACAATAATTATATGTATAAGATTGGTTCTCATATATCTCAATTAAATGCCTTTAGGGATGAAAACTAACATACATAGTTATAAAAATATATTTAGACTACAACTTGCACCGCCATTTGTTATTATGCATCCGAGCATGCATATTTCATATTGTACGCTGCTGAACGAACGCTAAGACCGTATTACTAAAATATAAAATATAGTCATGTGTCACGCACTACACGGCGATGCGACGCACTTGGAATGATAAATAATTATTGTGCCACTCATTACGAAAGTAATTACCATTAAATGCGTCCGATGCATTATTTATGGACGTATTATCAGATTTGAAAATTTAATATTGACCATCGGTAAAGGTCAATCCTTTTAATTAGTTAAAATTATACGCGATAATTATATCGGAGTAGTATAGTAAATTATGCATTTGTATATTAAACAAATTTATGAAATACCTAAAGATATTTCTATATAAACATAAATCATGTTTTTATACAGTGGCCTTATCTCATTGTTACTTTTGTATCAAACCATTCTTCATAAACTTTAACTTACTTATATAAATACGAGTAATTACTTGTAATTGTAAACACAAATTAGTTTTATTGTTATTCTTCTGGATTGCTAGGTATGAGTGTCCACGTCTACCTCCGGAAGCTGAAAACCACTGTTATGCGCTTAGAGAAGTGCAAACACTGAGGTAGGTATGTATATCTTATGTAGGTAACTATTGAATTGTCAATATTCTGGTTTTATTTTTTATTTTACTTTATTTTTCCTAATGTACCTATGCTTTTTCTATGCAAACAAATATGTTATTTATCTATTCGTCTATTAGAGGATTCACAGCTGGCGGATTCACAGTTTACTATTTGCATAATTTAGCTAAAAAATGTGTTATTTTTGCATTTCAAGCATAAAAGTTCGGCCTATAATCTTTGCAGTAGAGCAAAGGCCTTCATCGTTGAATTCAAATTACCAGAACAATGACGGGTGCAATCATGAGGTCACACGACGGGAACCAAGTAAAAAAAATTTAAGGCTAAACTAAAAAAAAAATTGTTCCATAGTTTAACAGCTTAATGTAGGTATATATAATAATCAATAGACGTGCAGACAAACTGTGTAAACAGTCTGGCGGGACTTTGTTAAACATATCAGTCAATTGTATGTCAACTAATAAATTTTAATAAATAATAAAGAAAAAATCACCACGCTTTTTAAATGCGGGATGCCTGATCACAAACCCGAGCAATGTTCGAAAAAACTAAACTTTTTTTGTTGCCCTGCCCCGAGACCTTGGTCCAGTATTTAAAAATATTAGACAAACGATTTGTTTTTTAGAATTCTAAGAATTATTTCAAAAATATTTTGTGTAGGTAAATAACACACCCAGTTGGAGAAGCAGTGATCCTCCTACCCACAAGCAAGCTGTTATTCTTAAAAGTGTTATTAGTTTACTACTTTATGACTAGGGCACCATCATAAATTGTTCATTTTTAGTGTTCTTGTGAGCAAAGTAATTAGTTGATAACTAACTAAAGTTCCCACTCGTAAACCAAAGTCATACTAACTTCCAGTTAGGTACTTGTGAACTTCAGTACATAAAACTTGTTACAAAAATCTGTTACGGACTTACTCTGGAAATTTTAACACTTCATTTCTTCGGAGTTTATGTGTGAAACTTAATAATATGTAGCTTAGTGGTACTCAAACCGCACAACGTTATGCCCAAAAATATTTAATTCAATAACATTCAGGGAAGTAACAAAGAAATAAGTATTGTAGGTACTCTTTCCTAAATATCTCTTAAGAAAGCATTTTACTCAGCAATGCCACTGAACTGCTAATTAGTCTTAGGAAATATAATTACCATGTAGAAAGACTAATGATACATGTTTGTGTAAGTAGTGTATAACAACTTTACTGCTCCCTTTAGATACATAAATACAATTCCTTTTGTAATAAATAAATTACTTTGTTTTTATTGAATATATCATAAAAACTACCTTTAAATGAACAAAGTTATTTTTCAGTTATACAAAAAAGAAAACGATTGCCGTTATGATAATAATAGCTGTTGCCCGCGACCTCGTCCGCGCCAATTTCTGATATTATGATCCTGATTAGTATGAATATTTTTTCCCGTTTTTGCAACATTTTTCACTGATGCTTCGCTCCTTTTGGTTTCAGCGTGATGTTTTATAGCCTAAAGCCTTTCTCGATAAATGGAATATCCAACACAAAAAGGGTTTTTTAAATTGGAACCAGTACTTCCTGAGATACGTGCATTCAAACAAACAAACAAACAAACTCTTCTGCTTTATAAATTAGTATAGATGAAATGATTTTTTCGGCATGTTCAAAATTCGTCTTTATTTCATAAAAAGCGTAAATGAACAATTTAATACGAAACAAGGACAAATACAATATAATGTTGGGAGCCACTGACATAGCTTACCGAGCAGCTCTTGAGCGTAATGAGTGTTTGAGTGCGGTTCCTTGTTTGGGCTTCAAGAACGTCTCGTATGACAGTTTAGCGAAGTATCAACAATTGATTTATACGCTACGGAATTTTATAATACTAGTAAAAGTTTTAAATAAAATCAGTATATAAACTTGAAAATTTTTTGTCTCAGGCGGGACTCGAACCCGCATCTCCTCGCATGCCTGCTTTTCAAGTTTATATACTGATATTATGAGTGCAATTAAGTTGCTAAAATATCAAATAAAGTATATAAATAGCTGTTTCATCTTAACTGACTGTCAAACATCTGCAAAGATGTTTCTTTCGGGTGTTAAGGGTGCAAACTCCTAACATTTGATGAAACAACGCTGGCTCACAGCGTAAGAATATGCTTGAAAAATTCGCGCCGTGTCGCAGTGTCTCGGTGGCCTAATGGTATGGCGCCCGCCCGGCATGCGAGGAGATGCGGGTTCGAGTCCCGCCTAAGACAAAAACTTTTCAAGTTTATATACTGATATTATAAGTGCAATTAAGTTGCTAAAATATCAAATAAAGTATTTTAAATAAAAGTTTTAAAGTGTTGCATAATTTCACCTTCACTATTTGAATAGCTGCGCTCTTGACGGTGGTCGAGAAATTATAGTATCAATTATTTTTATTTTTATTGTATGTCGATGTTTTTAAATATAACTCAAATCACTGTCGATGGAGCAGAAGATTTAGGCTTTGGAAAATCACAGGTACGGAAGGAACATACAGGAGCATAGGCGACGTTAAGGTACAGGCAACAGGTAAACCAATCAAAACATACAACAAAGTACCAACAATACGTTTCATACCCGAGGCAGTATGAATGTTTATTTATTTATTTTTACATTGACCCATCGAAGCTGTTGACATCTTGAAAACCAAATTTAAAGCTAGACTAAAAGGTCCAAAAATCTGTAAACTCCAAAAGAAAGGAATGTAATGTACTTCGTCTTTTTGTGGTCTAAAATTACTTTAAACTTTTGTGCTTACTGTAAGCACTACAAGTCTGACAACGACCATAAAGAATCAGGCAGATATCAGTAAGACAACCCGTATTAATTAACATATTTTCTTTTAATTCAATTCGTGCATTGCCGAAATCAAAACACGGAATCGGAATGTTTAAGTTAATTAAACGAAAAGGCGGCGTTTACACCACCCGATCATTTGCATAAAAATTATAATGCGACATCGTCTTGGATAACAAACGGCCCGCTCCCAAATGTATATCGCCCACTCGTTTTTAGGGTTCGATATCTTAATGTATAAGAACAATTTACAAACGATAATAATATAATTTTTAATTTCCAGCAGGCAATTGACAAAGTTCTGGTTTTTAGGAGCATTTACTCAAAATTAATGGAACTTTGCACGGAAAAAAACCTGTCAAAATTTTTTATGGCTTTTTCTTAGTAAAACATTTTACCTACATCATCTTGAAAAAAAAAAACATCCTAACTTGAACCTTTACCCAAATAGGCGAAAAAAAATCGTCAAGCTTTGGACGCAAACCGTATAAATCGAAATGAAAGATATCTTATCATCTATATCTTCTTATTATATAAAAGAAAGTCGTTTTAGTTACACCACTTATAACTCGAGAGCGGCTAGACCGTTTTTCATGATTTTTGTATTTTTGGATCTGTCTTTGTCAGGAATATGATAATAAGTAATGGATAATAAGTAATAATAATAAATAATAAAACGTCGGAAAGTTAATTGTTAATAAAAAGAAACGTATTTCTTTCTTCATAATTTTTTATAGACGTATTTGATGACCATGACATTTAAGATGTCAAATACTATTCTGAGGCGATACGAAGTTCGCGGGGTCCGCTAGTAGGTACTTATTAGAAATAATATTATTAGATAAATAGACTTAGATAATTACTCGTGTCTACCCGTGACCACCTTAGGGATAAATCAAAATATAATGTAAACCCAAATACACGCGAGTTGATTTCTTAAAAATATCTGTCGTTTCAAGTAGATTATAGATCTACAAATAAAATATATACAAAAAGAAACTTGGTAAACTTTAAAACGCACTAGGCTGTACCACCACGTAATATTATAAAATTCACACCTAATGTGAGACGGAACCCACTGATTAAGGACGATTCGTGCTAAATACCTAGTTGTCATTTTTAATAAAATCTGATGGCTGTTAAAACATGACATATGCCCTTTTGGTCTGTCTACATGGACTTCGTTTGTATACGGATGTGGAAATTGAAATTCAGACAGTTAATCATATAACATTGTCATGTAATAAATATTATGTGATAAAATTTGTTGCATTCTTGAGACTGAATCAAGTGGGATGATTTTGTGTTTAAAAATGGCTGATATATTTTTTTTCCTTTATTATCATTTTGCAGAAACGTTGAATCATACACTTTTAACTACACTGCCATTAACCACTGTTAGTCCACAATGCAGGCATCAATCCGCCACTTAACTAACATGCGATCGGAAGTAGGTACACAAAAAAAAAGAATTAAACACAAATACGAAACAATTTAATCACTTAAACACTTATGAATTAAAACTACAAATGAAATTAAATGAAATTAAAAATTAAAGTACTTCTTACTAATATTAAAATATGAGAAAGTTACTCATTTTGTCTATCTGTCTGTTAGCTACGTTCATAGTTAAAACAACACAAAATGATATTTTAACGCAAATTAAGGTACTACATCTAGAATAAAATAAGTCGTTAATTAAACTAACTAAATTACTTTTGCGTCTAAGTATTGTACTTGTATAAAATGTTATTCTGTATCAGCTTTTTGCTCCCTGCTCAGCCCACGTGAACAATGGTTGTTACTTTTGCCCAGCAGTGGGCTGCTGGGCACAGGTCTCCGCCAATCACATAGGCTATTTTGTATCCCAATACAAAAAATATAAACATGGCCTATGGCCTTTCCCAAAGTCTAATCTAACTTTTTAATAATTTTATCAAAATAACAGTAACAGATAGACAGACAACCTAGTTACTTTTGTAAAAATAATATCGGTAAGTATGAAAGCTATAAGCGGTTACACCTTTTGATATTCGATTTTACGTTGGTATAAATAACTTACAACTCTGTTTTTAGCCTCATAAGTTATGTAACGTTATAAAAACAAAACCATTCGGTACACAATTGGATTGTGGACAAAATTGTATCTCTACAAAATACCTAGTCAATGAACTCATAGCTATAAATAAGAAATCAATAAACCACAAAACAGAACATACCGTAATTTTAGACCAAGCAGAATATAGACTTTGATGTCATTTAAATTTTAGAACAGAAGTATAATACCGTGAAAATAGATTACTAAATACTTAGGTTAGTAGAGTTTTAAATGGCACCAAGACCTACTTCGTGCGATTCTTTATTATCGTTAATAATATCATAGGGAAAGAAATATATTTCTTTCCCTATGATATTACCAAATGATACTTTTTTTTTTGTAAATACATACTTATAATACATAGAAAACACCCAGACCGGTACAAACAGACATGTTCATGCACACAAAATTGTACTGTGCGGGGATCGAACCTGCGACCCATCGCTCAGAAGCAGCGTTTACTACCGCTGATCCAAATGGTCGTCATTGGTAACGGCCTATAATCATCCCACTGCAGGGCAAAGGCCTCCATCGTTGGATTCCAGTTACCACAGCAATACAGGTTGTACCTACACAGGTATAATCACTAATCGCTTGTGATCACCAATACCCAGTGGGCTGCACAAACCTGAACGATGTTCGAAAATTCGAAACTCCTGCTGTCCAAACCGGGGATAGAACACAGGATCCCCAGATCTTAGTACTTACACCACTAAAGTAAAATCGACTAGGCGTTAAAAAAGAGGAATACTTATTTTAAAATCCTAAGTTAATTAGTTTCACAAATAACGAGCAAATCTAGTGCACATTTTCGTCGTTCATTTAGTGTAATATACTTAGTAACGAATTTGTCACTTTAAATCTAGACTAGTATGTAGGACCGTCCGTTTTGAATACTAAAACACTTAGTTAACATATAAAGTGAAGTTGTTAAGGAGTTAACTACTGAGCGCATGTGTCTTGCTTACTTAGTATAATGGAATGCTACTCGTATATAAGACTCCTAATATACTGTTATTAAGCAAATAAAAAGGCTTAAAGCAGAGATGTGTACGAAAAAAAGACAACTTATTGTCGTTTTAGCTCAAAAATCACTAAGTAAGTTTGTGGTTTCAAGTCCCAACTAAGGCAGACAAAATTTTTTCAAGGACTTGCATTTCCAATTTGATATAGCAATATTCTTTCGTGATATTTTTCTTGCAACAGATGCCTTACTCTGCAACACGAAGCTCAATTTTAAGAATTTGTCTGTCTCTTTCAGATACTTTTAAGACATCAGTATGAGTGGATAGGGACAGATGGATTTGAATACACGGAGATAGTGTTGCGTAGTAACGCCTCTGAGTCGCAAAACGAGGTAGGCACTGGTAATAATCATAAAGTAACCAACTCGTACGACAGTGACCATGAAAGTTCAAATCAGTGATTTGTTTCATACTTAGGTATTGATTGCCTAATATTTGTAAATAATATCTCTCTAATATTTAAGGTACATAACCACAAATAATGATGAAACACTGCTGACTGGCGTTTAGCAACGGTCTTAAATACTACACCTTCTATATTTCATCAAACAGATCCACGATTATGTAGCCTCACTTTATCCTCGTTTATACAGGGGTCAATTCTTGCCTGCAATCGACAGGTAACCCTCCAGAGGCGATGCAAGTCACACATTTCGAATCGGCCCGTGACGTCAAGTGTCGAGGGACGATCCGCCATCGCGGATATTAACCACTCGATTGCTAATTGTCCCGGTTCCAATTATCGAACAACTGTCAACGGGACGCGCTGAAACAAGTTCAGTCGGCAATTCGATTAACAATTGGTTAACTTTTTTTTGTTAACGGACATTTTCGAAAGCGTCGAACAAAGCGGGAGTTTTGTGTGACGTGCGCAGTTCTTTGTGTGGGAATTAAATTGTACAATATGTGTAAAACATAGATAGGTTCATGATGATAGCGTACATTATTTGTGACAGAAATAATTTAAAATGATTTTGAAAGTTGTGTCTTATGTACGTAGGAAGCAACATCTACAATGTGAAGTTTATGGCAAACAAGGCGAATTCTGTCGCCTGCTTCGAGATTCCGGGTTTAATTCCTGGCCGGTGAAAATTTCATTCTATATTGTCTCGGTTCTGGGTGTTTGTTGTACACTACCTTTGATGTGTCTGATTTCCGGATCTTGCGTGCTTTAATAGTAATTTATTTTGGAAAAAGAATTATGTATCTGATCTCATCCAGATTTCAGAAATAAAAAACAATTTCCATTATACACCGACTCACAAATTATGGTTAAGTTTATGCTTTTGGTCGGTATCTTTGTATGTACTTTTGTTAAAAAAATATTACAAAACTTTTAAGCAACTTTTTCACTTACTTTAAGTTCTCTGACACACTTTTCAGTTTCATGACATTAAACTAAGTTGTAAAATCAACTGAAATTCATTCAGAATTAGATAAAGTTAAAATGCCAAAAGAGAGGTTTTTTGAAACTACCCACTTATCTCCGGAACAGTTTTAACTTCTACGATTTTTCAAAACTTTATGTCGACCTACTAAAAAGTTGCTCGTACCAAGCCATTCCGATATTACGATTTCTTGGGACTTCTACAAATATCATATAAAAAAGCTTTGCAACCGCATACCTATTATTTTACTTTAGACATAAAGCCGATAAGGCCCCTTATTCGCGTAACCAAATCGTATCACAATCGTAATTGAATAGCAAGATTTTGATAGTTCTAGTATGGGCTAAATGTCAAGATCGTCCAATTCAATCACGATCGAATTGCGATTGAAATAGCTGAATCATGTCCATGGATTTTGACTACAAAATCATTCAATCCAGAATACCGCATACATAACAAATAATTATAATTTGCTACCGTGGAATTATTTTAACAAAATGGCAAGAAATCGCTTGTTTTTGTAAATGCCTTTACATAAATATTCCTATAATATTGGCTAATTACTTTTTATAATGATAAAAAGTTTAATCACTCATTATCATTAGTCTAACTTTTAAATCAGCCCACTTTAATAGAACTTTCAAATACCTTGGTTAAAATACCTCCGTAGTCCAACATTTCATCAGCCCGCATAAGCCTACTGCTGGACATGGGCTTCTCAAGAAGAAGTATTGGAGATCTCAGATTTGTCAATGGTGGATAGAAGACGTTTCTGCTCATCTTCTTATAACAGTACTCCTCGACATCCATCTAATTACAAAAAGGTGATGATGCTACACTTTTTGTATGGCGGTACAACACGACTTATACAATATTTATATCGATGTCTAGTTTTAACATGTACTGAACTAATTCAAAGCTGGTTTCTTAAAGTAAGTCACGTTATTTATTGTAAGTAAGTTTAAAATATAAAAGATTTACCACGCAATGGAAAGTTTTCGCCAATTTAATACAGCTATAATTACTTATATTCCATCCGCGACGTCCCTCTTGGAAACGCGATCATAAAATTTCAAATTAACGAACCAATGTGTTTCTCTAAAAAACTACGCATCATTGTTATTCTAAACGTTAACATCGCCTTATCTCGCTAGACATTCCTCCGGGTGTTTCACAGCCACACTGACCGTACTGGCTGGCGTGCGTTTGCGAAAAAAAAACATTTGGGATTCCATGGATAGCTGGGGAAACGGTTATCAAGTGAACCGAAAAGTTTCTATTACCCAAGTGGCTTTAAAATTAAAGAAGAAAACCGTTTAATGAACAGATGCACAGGACTCAGCGCGATATGCATTACGTAACTGGTACATTACCAATTACTTGTTTGACGTTTCCTGGTCATAAAGCTACTGCCACCCTCAAATTGATATTTTTCGGCCTCCGCGCTATATTGAGACCGAAACATTTAGGAAGTACGTAAGTGGTAGTGAACAAACAAGTGACGTTGTGCATGTGGCGTTCAGTCCCGTTTTTATATCGATTGTATGTTATTCCAGACACAATTAAAATCAATTGTTATCGCGACCGCCGGCGGTCTTATGATCACGGAGAAAAAGGTCTAGTTTTACTTACCAGAATTTTGAGGAAGTTAACTAGAACGCATAATGCTATACGAGACAACTATACATTTAGTAAATGATATTTTAAAAATATAGTTTTTAGTAACGTGAATTTTCTGGTACATTGAACACATTTTTCGGTACCCTTTACCATCAAATTTGTACTGCTAGCAATACTTAATCATAGTTGTGCCCATTACTAACTTATTATTTTGATCTTTACAAAGAAAGTAGTAACTGATACTATTTGACATGTTTCGTACACTTAACTTATTTACCAGATTTTTTTAGTATTTGCTATTAAGCGACTATTTATCTTTAAAACTAATTCTGATAGCACTCGCAGTTTTTTGTTAACTTTTAATAGATTTGTTTTTGCAAGTCGTTCTGGTAGTATTGTAAAATATTTTTTTCTCCGTGATCCTGTAGGAGTTAACTGATAAGTTTTGGTATTCAAAAATGTAACGGTAACAAAATTGTGAATCAGTCATAATAATACTATTGTAACAATATTATATACTAAGCCCCTTAACATGCGTTTGAACACCCTTTACCGTTTTCCAGTTAAATTTCCCGGGTAAAACGGCGAGAAATTCGTCTACGCCATTTTTATTGTTTTTACCTTTTCGCGGGCCCACGGCGAGAGGTGAAAAAAGTTTCATTGTTAGCGTTTCAGAGGAAAACCGTTGTTCTTATTGCAATGGACATAAATACCTGAATTGAACAAAAAGGCTGGACATAGATGGCAAGCTTTTTAAGGGTTAAGAGGATTGATGGGGATTTTTACTTGCTATTTGGTGAATGTTTTGGATTTGTAACTTTTTATCTTGCGTGTACTAAGTTAGATTAGGTTCGTAAGAAGCAAGTTTGACAGGTACTGTTTTACAGGATAAGTTCTTGAGACGAGGGTGGGTGGAGTAATCCGCAACCACGAGATACAGAGAGAGAAGGGCTACGAGTTCGACTTTAGCAAAATCAAAACTGAATATTGAGGTCATGACGACCTCTGTGGCGGAGTGGCGTTCACACCGGTTTTCAAGGTGTCACCTGCTCCGAGGTCCCCGGTTCGATTCCCGGACGGGCCAATGTAGAAAAAAAGTGTTTTTCCACATTATCTCGGGTCTGGGTGTGTGTGGTACCTTCGTTGTTTCTGGTTTCAAAAATACGAATTCTTTAAATAGTTATTCAAATTAGGATCAGAACAATGTATGTGATGTTGTCCACATTTATTTATTTATTTATTTATTTATAGTATGTGTAATCTATAAGCTGTAAATGAACCTGTTTCTTAAAATGTTTAAAACTATGAAGGCTTAATGACACTACTTAAATAATACCAAAATATAATATACCGTAAATATATATTTTACTAGCTGTTCCCCGCGACTTCGTACGCGTCAATTTCAGTTTTTAAGATCGCGATTATTTTTTCAACATTTTTCACTGATGCTTCGCTCCTACTGGTCGCAGCGTGATGTTATATAGCCTAAAGCCTTCCTCGAGGCATGGACTATCCAACACAAAAAGAATTTTTCAATTCGAACCAGTACTTCCAGAGATTAGCGCGTTCAAAGAAACAAACAAACAAACAAACTCTTCAGCTTTATAATATTAGTATAGATTTCAAAATAAAGTGTTTGCGCAAATTCAAGGATACAATGCATAAGTTATTTAACAATTTCCAGGATCAAAAACCTTTGCAACTTTTAGATGCCTCGATTGCCGATCCGAATTGAAACAGTCTTTATTCGAAAGCCCAACAATTATTTTTCACTAAGAAAAGTTTGAAAGATTGTCAGTTATGATTAAATAAATATATCGCGAATACGAACGAGGCACTCTACTTGGAAAACTTAGATGTGGGTCACACAGCAACTCAGCGTGTGAGTGCAAACTTAATTTTAAACAGAAACATTCTTGCTTACTGCACTGCATGCAAATGAAGACATTAATATAAATTAAATCCTGAGTAGTGGAATGATAATCAGATAAAATACAACACAACTCTATAACTTTGTAAAAGACTCAAATACAAAATATGTTTACCTTTTGACTTACAAAAAATTTCGAAAGTTGGAGCGTATAAAAGAAAAAACAGATTGAACTAAAAAATTAAAAATAAAACTGTAGTAATCAATTGAAAAATTCATATTATTGTACAAAAAGCGTGGGGTGCTTGTTATGATATCCACAGATATAGTAAATTATTAATAAAATATTTACAACAATCTAAATCAAGCCCCCCACGCTTTTTGTACAATAATATGAATTTTTCAATTGATTACTACAGTTTTATTTTTAATTTTTTAGTTCAATCTGTTTTAAAAGCGTGGTTTTTTAGTTTTTTAAAGTATAATTTATTTTTTACTTTTTAGTTTAGTTTATAAGATTTGATTCCTTCTTTACCGACTGTAAGTCCAAACCTATGCTGGAAACATAATTGATACAGATCGCGCGCTAGCTCTATCTCTTTTACTCCCTCTTACAGAGGAAAACTGGGAAAACTGTTATTAAATTATTGCATTGTCATCGGTCCTTGATACGTGTGCAAAGTTTCAAATTAATCAAACTTCTGGAAATCGGTCAAATTTATGCTCAAAGATTCCATTACATACAAAGATACATAGATAGATACAACCCAAGCTAATAAAAGCGTGGTAAAAAAAGACCGTAGATAGATATTCTAAATTAAATAGATTAGAATGAATCTAATATAATATTAGGGCATATTTTGTGTCATTGGAATTGGCACGATGCGAAACACGAAATAAAATTTATATTCTATTTTAAATAACGTCGACAGGCGTACTGTGTCCCTGCATTAAGTTGTATACCCTTCAAGACAATGCGCCCTGTCAAAAAATAATTCCGAATGTATGATTGAATTTCGAAGTAAAACCGGTATATAAAAATAATGGCAACTCCCCTTTTCTTCGTATGTTTGTCGTAGGAGTTGACTACAGGAGTACGGCTTGAAAAAGACGGGCCCCAGTGTCTTTTCTTCTCCACTGGCCAAATAGCTCACCCACCCTGCCAAGCTTGGCCAATATGTCAATATCCTCTACTTGGAGATACTCATAGGTTGGTAATTATGATGACTAATATTTAAAAATATTACAGAAATGTCAATAGTACGTGGGTAACACTGAAAATGTTTAGAACTCGCCAGTTAGAAACGTTGCTGACGAAAAATTTGTTTGAATTTCAATTTTAGAACTCTTTGGTATAACCTAGTATTATATTATCTGTGGTATAACCTAATGTAGTATCACAATCTATTAACCATAAAATATATGGTTAATAGACTGTGGTAGTATATTGCATTCATTTTTCATTTGTTTTAGTGAATTGGCGGCAAATCGAAAACTCTTGTTTCACGTGAAAATAAGCTAACGCGAGAAAATTTTATTTCAATAATTTATTATGACTGTCGTTATGGGCTTACTCAACAACAAAGCTATGATAGGCTGCGTTTAGCATTTCTTAATGAAGCCCCATCTCGTGCCACTATTTACAATTGGTTTAACGAGTTTAAGCGTGGACGTAGCAATCTCAATGATGATCCGCGTGAGGGACGTCCTTTAACAGCGACTACTGAAGATAACATCAGTGCTGTGCGACGCATGATAGAGAAAGATAAGAGAGTGACCTATCAGCAGATACAAGCAAGCCTAGGCATTGGTATGAGTCAAGTTCAAAAAATATTACAAGAACACAGATTACTTCGAAAAACAATAAAAGTATTGGCAACTTTCTACATAAAGCCGTTTTTCTAAAAATTTTCAGTGTTACCTAGGTACTAAACTTAAAATGTTGTTTTAAACTTAAAAGCAACAAAAAAGAAGTCTGTAAGCAAAATATCTTTACGCAAGTCATTACCCAATATCATTATATTCTTGTTTTATAAAATAGAAACAGTATTTTTAAGCTAGCGTCGAGGGAAATGGCAACAACCTGAAGACTTATTACATCCGTAAGTTAATCCTATCTAAATAACTAATCAAAGGGTGGTCCATGAGATACGGCTGCATCTTAGCATCTTTGCTATCTGAACATTATCTTTAAGACAAATTACGCACTTTACAACCTCAAGCTGAGTCTGTTTTGCACGGTAAAATAATAAAGTTAAATTTTTCAAACGACTAGAAAAAGGGGCGGTTCTTAAGTTTCGTTACATTTTATGTATGATGCAATACTTTTTGCCAACTTGATCGATTTCGATGACATCTTTTATTCTTTACCAGCTTTTATTTTACAGAGACAAAAATTATACTGTTTTTTACAAAATTTAAATATCAGTACACCAAATATGAGTAGGTAGGTTTATTAATTGGCAAACCGGTCTCCCGTTGTGATTTTCAATGAAGGAGGAATGGAAGAAGAAGAGACACGAAATAAAAACGGTTCTAGATTTAATGTCTTGAAACTCTTTTTATATATTAAATCACTAAAGTAAATTAATAATACAATTATTTGAATTAAAAATTCGACTCACAAGTTTTCGGGCAACTGCTCTAAACACAGGACATGGAAAAAGGTTAGAAAGGCGATGCGATGAATCAAACAAAATATTTCGTTAGATTGGCGTTCTTTGAACTCGTTTAGTTGTAGCCCCTACAGCAAGCGGCGATATCGGTTCTCTTACAAATGGCGCATGACAGTCTTTCTAACCTTCTTCCATGTTCTGTGGCTCTAACCATAGATTTAATAATATTAACCAATGGGGCCTACCGTTTATTTGCTCACCAGTTGGCGCCACTGTTGACTGGGGTCCAGAGGTAATCAACAAATTAACTTCTGAAATAGTTGCTCTTTGAGGTCGCCTATTTTTACGCTTTTTCTTAATTCCGCTTTCAAAGCGTTCACATTCATCGCCAAATAATCCATATTTGCGATAATTTTACGAAGAAGATCACTTCCCAGCGGGTAAATTTCGCGGGACCTCATGTGACAGAAGCGCCTCTACTAGTGGCAAATTCACTAGTGATAGCCACAGATTTAGTCAAGGTTCATGGCGATAGCCCCCATTGAGCTACCAAGACATTGTCAGTGTCAAAATTAACATTCAAGAAATCGTATTTTAAAAATTTAATAACTATTAAAAGTCTAGTTTCGAACATTGCTCGTTTCCTTTGCACTTTGTCATAGTTGAAAATTACTAAGATTTTATTAAAATTTCCCACGAACGTATACAATTACTTTGATATTGATTAAGATTAGACTAGATAATGCAATGATATCTTTGTAATATCATTGAGATAATGAAATTAACAATCCCTTTACCATGCCTCATTGTATTTTATTTAACCAAACGGGTAGATACTGGTATGACTAACTGAAAATTACCTTACTTTATGATCCAGATACAATTAATAAGTTTATAGTTAAGAAGTCTAGTGCTTAAGTCGAAAATTCCATGCCAACGTGAACAACCGCATTCTTTGGGAGATTGGGTAAGATTTACTAAGTCCTAACTGTAAAGGTTTGATCTATTAGCGACGCATATCTGTTTTAAATCCCTTTTGCTACCAGAAACACAGAATCGCATTTCTAATGAATTATTGAATAACGCTGTGGTCTTTGCCCATTAAGAAGAGGATACCTCCACACCTTTTTCTATGGGTATCGTAAGAGGCGACTAAAGGAGCACAACTAGACGAAGCAGCGTCTTTACTACCATTGGCCAGAGTGCGATCGCAAATTATAGCTATTAAGCCAAAAGCCTCTATTTGAAGGGACCCGTGTCTAGCTGTACTTATATTACTTGTATATGCTGATTATGATGAGTATTGTAAGTCTGCCCTTCGTTCAATTATCCTTACTTTCCGTTCTATAAGTATGTTATCCACTAGACTAGATACTTTTCATAATAATAAGATATTGTTCTTTCTTTTTTTTTCAAAACATTCGTCTAGTCGTGTCTCTATATTAGTGTAAAAGAAAGGGACGTTGACGTCTACTCTATAATCCAGTAAAATCTATTTTTCTCCTAAAACAATTAACCTACAAAAATAAATTGATACTAGTTATGTGCTGCCTTCTGGGCTGCAGAATTGCTATTACACAACTATCTTTGAAAACTCAGCCACTTAAAATCTCACATCTCAAGGCACCTATTCAAATAGCTGTATACAAGCAAACGGACGAGAATTGATTTCCTTTCAAGGTTAATACGAATATGTCCCTAGATTGGAATCACTTCATTGATTGATGGAATCCGGCGCAGACGTCCCTGATCGCTCAAAAGGATATTACTCATGTACTATCACACTATCAGAGAACGCGAACCCTCACATCGAAGGTTTCGATATTTATTTTTATTTTATTTTATTTTATTTATTTGGACAACCAACAAGATCATACACCTTAAAAGCTAAAGATAACAAAATATTATACAAGAGTTGGTGCGGCCTTAATTATAGGTTGCCACGGAAAGTGCAAACAAAGTTAGTTGGGAGCATAAGGCTTCCCTTAGCTAAAAATGAGAAACATAAACAAATACATTTAACACCTTTTAAGGTAGATAAATGTTATTATATTTCTAAATTCTAGTAAAATTTAAGTTAAGGACACGTTTACTGCCTTTAGCGCCCTGCTAATGTATGGAATAAACCCACTGAAAGTGACTAATGTCATACACCACCTTAAGTTAGTAAGTGCTCCATATTTTTTTCTTGAATTTGTTGATTCTCTTTACCTTTCGTGTTTTACTGTCAAAATTTAAAACATGTTTCCTCACATATTTTTAAACACAAAGCTTTGTTGTACTTTAATTTGTTGCAATATATTTTTGACTGGAAAAATATCAAAATTTCACTATTAACATACTTATTTTGGCATTGTAGGCGCATCAAGTTGCCTGTTTATATACGCATCTCGTTAAGTAACCGTACCTTCTAGTTTTTTTTGTTGGTAGAAAATAAACAGCCTAGCCATGCTCTGATAAAGTTAAGCATGCAAAATCAATGATAACTAACTACGAGTAACTAGGAGTAATACCATTCCATTGAAACTAATAACTTTTGCTGTTTGAATTATTGGTATTTAGCTTGGTTCGTTTAATATGAGGAGAAGAATTATCAATATCATTTCGTTGAAAATGAATTATCACCTAGTTTGACAAATAAATTTTATCCATGCGCTTTAGAATAAGTATGCTACTACAGCTATATGTTCTGGAAATTATGAATATATCTTAGGGATTATAATTGTTGTCGCTTTTAAAATCATTATTATCTAAATATAGTACACATATTACATTAATACATTCCTCTATATTACTATATATACTCGAATTACCTTTTTTTGCTGACATACAAAGTACCTTCCTTAGGATTGAATAAAGGTTTATCTCGTGTGATAACCTTACTTCTATCTTTGCAATAATTATGCAATTATGTAAAATCCCTCGATCGTAAGTTATTCCAGACACAATTGAAATCAATTGTTATCGTGGCACCAGAGTGCCTCCTGGGGGTTGAGGGAATAAGAGTGCAATTATTTTGAAATATTTAATTAATTTGAAATTCTACAAGAACCAAACCAAGTATGTCAGAATTCACGATGTGCCACTACTTGCCGGTTTTATTGTTATCTATACTAATATTATAAACCTGAAGAGTTTGTTTGTTTGTTTGTTTGAACGCGCTAATCTCTGAAAGTACTGGTTCGAATTGAAAAATTCTTTTTGTGTTGGATAGTTCATTTATCGAGGAAGGCTAAAGGCTATATAACATAGCGCTGCAACTAATAGGAGAGAAGCATCAGTGAAAAATGTTTCAAAAATAATCGCGATCATAATAACAGAAATTGACGCGGACGAAGTCGCGGGCAACAGCTATTATATTCATAACTGTGCTAAAGAAAAATTCAATTTTGAGTGCACCGAACCATATCACTCGACTAACTACTTACAGAAAAAATTAAACATATTATAAGAACTTGCTACTGGTTCTTTTAACAGGCTTTTATATCTTTTTGTGCATGAGAACTGATAAAAATTTCCCAGCCGATCAAAGGATTAAGTTATCATTTAAACCATCCATCTCCGGTATTTACCGTATCTGTTTAAACATTGATTATTAAAAGCACTAGCTGGTACAAATTATGGCACTCGGCTCCATTAACATTCCTTTTAGACCACCTGCGGGGAACGCGGGCAGCGATCTGCAATTACCCGGGCTTTGCCAATGACTTGGCGGACATACGGTCAGGAGGTTCGGTGAGCAAGGAAATGAAAGATCAAAGGTTGAGTGAGACAAGAAACTGGTATAAAAAATTCGTTGAAGGAGAGCTAAAGCTGATGAACGACGATCATGTTTTGAAACTGTTGTGTAAGCAATTTAATTGCTTTTGTAAAATACAACGTGTTCCTTTTGATATCCCATAATTCTAGGGCATTAAACAGACCATGTTAAGAGTCAAATTGCATAATATGAATTATTTTTCAATTTTTTTTTGTTTAATTTTGACGTACAAAATAATTTTATAAAGTCACGACTGTTTATGTAAAACACCCTTTCCTTGTTATGAATGAACTTATGAATGAAAAAGATTTACTCGTACCTACTTATCAATGAAACACCCATGTCAATGTTTTTTACCAGTTACGTCTCCCGCTACTTTACTACTACTAGTTAAGTTTGCCAACGTCTCGCAAAACTAAGGATTCGCCATACTGGTTACATTTTTTTTTAATTTGACTAAAACTGATGTTATATTCGAAACTATTGATTTTTGAACCACATGTTCTAGGGCGTTTTATATTATTTTTATTTATAGAACATAACCTTAGAGTTGGAAAAGGAACACGTTGTGTAATACAAAAATAATATGATTTCTTTAAAAAAACTTCTGCCTTCGATGAAATGTTACAGGATTACAGCTTAAAGCATGTAATAAATTCGTCGACGAAGGTGTTCAAGGTGTTAAATTCTAAGGCAATCGTTTATTTAAATGCATTATCAAGATAATTAAGTCATTCACATTAGAATTATAGTGAACAGCACCTATCTGTTTGCCTCTAGTTCGCCTCCCGTTCCGGTGGATTTTTAGCCGACAAATAAATTGTAAATTGCAATGTTGATGGATAGGCAAACCACTAAACTTAGTGCTTAAACTAATAATATTGAAATTTTAAACTTATTATTCAAAACAAAGGATATATTACTATTGTCAAATAAAGATCTCTTGCTTGTCCCGAATGGGCGCAGCTCATTGTTCTGGTTTGGTTTAGTTTAGCTATGCTTTGTCTGCATTTAGCAAAAGTAGTAGTCAGTAAATTGAGTTGGTTCTTCTCATGTTAGACGATATTGCTGACAGTATTTTCAAAGGTAGCAGGTTCCTTGTGTGCTTTCTTATTTTTAAGCACTAAACGCAAATAGACTTTGGTCTTAATGACTTTTACGGTTCAGTATTAGTTTCGTTTCCAATTAAAGGTTGTTAGGTTGATTAGTTTAATAAACTTCACAAGATACTTTATGCTGTCGGTATCTATATACTATAATAGGATTCTAAAAGTAAATCGTAGAGATTAATAGTAATATAATAGGTATTGCGTATATACGTGTATCGTCAGCCTACACCAGTCCACAGTTGGACAAAGAACTCTCGAAAAGGAGGTTTTTTATATAACTTGTTACGCTAGCTTGCCCAGCGGATAGTTATACACCGTGCTTTTGCAACCACCTGAAAAACGAAGCCCACGTTATGTAACCATTATATATAACATCTTGGCAGTGTTACTTATCTATACTAATATTATAAAGCTGAAGAGTTTGTTTGTTTGTTTGTTTGAACGCGCTAATCTCCGGAAACACTGGTTCGATTTAAAAAAATATTTTTGCGTTAGATAGTCAATTTATTGAGTAAGGCTTTAGGCTATATAACATCACGCTGCGACCAATAGAAGCGAAACATCAGTGAAAAATTTTACATAAATAATCGCGTTCATAATAACAGAACTTGACGCGGACGAAGTCACGGGCAACAGCTAGTTTTATCAATAAAATTAATCTTAGAAAAATATAAAATATTGATTCAAACTATTCACTTCGAAACACGCTGTGTCGCGCATGGATGTATTATTTAGCTGGGGCCCGGGTCCCGGGCGAATGAACCTTACACAGATACGTTCGTGCACATCACAGCGTGTTCCAAAATGAAAAGCTGGATCAATATTTTATATTTTTTTACACATTTAAAAAAAATAACACTACCTGATGTTCAACATAATGGTCACGTATCGTGGGCCTTTTTTTTAAGGTGGTTAAAAAAGCACAGTGTATAACTGCCCAGTGTTGGTAAACGCAATTTGGCTAATTAATATAGAGAGAATACACTGCCCATCTGATACCAGCTGTCCTTCTTTAATGAACAGAAAAGAACACACCAACAGAAAAGGAAAGGGTACCATTCTATTTTTGTGCCGACAATGCCCGGACCTAATTTCATTGAATTCTAGGTATCCTTTCTGTTAGAGTTATGAAATTAATACAATTTTAAAATATTAAAATTTATTTTAGTAAAATTATACATGATATTAACAACAACTCAAAAAAACACAATGATATTTATTCGAAGTGGGTTTATGAAAAATAGAAAAGTTTTCATGATCGATCGTGTAACACAAACCACACGACGGACCACAAAGCCACCACCCTCCATACATTTAAAAATTACCGCCGACTGCAGTCAATTCTACAAATGCATACGGCGCCCTCACTTAGGCGAGTTAGCTACCTCTTTCTGAATTGAAAATCCCGACAGAATGTTTCTGAATATGCATTTTTGTTTTCGAAAATCACCTTTATGTCGCGGTGATACCGACCTCATTTTTGTTTCCCGGAAATATGTAAGACAACGTTCGTGTCGTCCTAATGTATGGCAAAGACAGAAGGTTTTGTAGCTAGCAAGTAGCAAGTATAAGCGATGAATAAATTTACAGAAGAATCACGCATATATACTGGTCAAGCAACAGACTATTTTTGGGAGCCTACTGAATGTTACTGATGAGTGTAATTAAAGTAGATGAAAGTGCAACCTGCGCAATACCAGTGCATGAATACAATTGTATTGCGCAATGTACCAATAATATGTACCTATTTTGGGAAGATATCTCTATGTATCTTTCTCTACCCTTTATGATCACTGCATTCTGTAATCATTGTACGAGTACAAACAACAGTCGAACTTAAATATTATTATACGAAAATCCTAAAATAAAGTTTATCTTTTCATGTTACATTTTAGGTAAAAAATTGTTTGAGCAATTCAACATTTTCAGAAAGGTAGACTTGCGGTAGACTGTACATTAGTGTTGTACACAACATGACCTTAGCGTGAGTATTGTCGTTAATATGTACAAGTCGTATTTTCCAACATACGAAACCTGAATACAGACCGAATCGTTGTTTCCATTGCAAGCCATTGTACTCTTTATTGTGGTTGGGCAAAGACGGTTATGGAATACATCGAGCTATCTAATTCTGACAGTGAAATTGTGCATGAAAATTTTAGAAGTTTCTGCTTTTAAGACGTGAAATACAATGATTAAAACACACAGCAGACAGTTTTTGCAAACTATTTTAGTTTGAAACTTAAAGTACTCGTATGATAAACAAACAATCAAATACTACTTTTTGACATTTAATTTGACTACCAACTCACAAGGGAATAAGTAATGATATATTACATTCTTGAGCACATGAAGGCTGAATGCTAATTCGATAAGTACTTGCTAGAGTTACTATTTGTACTAAGTTTTGAACTTCTAAAGCGATTACAAAATTTTTGGGGAATAGTAATCATCAGCAAAACGTCTTTCCAATGAGCTACTGGGCTTCGACTAGGGCCAATAATAACTGTAGTAGTAATAAGGTTCAAATTTGATTAATGAAGAGGTGTTTGGACACTAAACTATTACTTAAGTAAGATAAGTCTAATCTGAGAAAAAATATGCGAGCTACCCATTTTAACTTTGATTGGCTGCCTGCCCACTGGCTGTATTCTATTGTTTAGCCAAATACTAAATTTAGGCATTCTATTGATTTTAGCATAAACAAACTAAATTTAAGCGACCTACTTCGATTGGCTGTATACTGCTAAAATAAAAACCTCAATTCAGAACGTTTCAATAACTGATTCAGAACAAACAAGCCTTGAACGACACATTTTAACTGATAATTTAAGAACGGGACTGCACAAGATAATTTTACGTATTTGGTACTACATTACTACCACTTACTTCTAATCCCCGTATTTATAAAGAAGTAATTACTTACTGCTTAAGAAAGTCATAACTTGAAGTGTTCATAAGAAATTGGTCACCGTTAATAGTCATATTAATTGGCCGAAAATGCTAACTTTTGGTAGTTATAACTTCTAGTAATTTCTTGATTAAGGCATACAAATTGTCTCTCAAGTAATTACTTGTAGTCAAGTAATTACTTTTACTTGTTTATAAATACGGGGGTTAGAGTCTAGATTTAGGTACCAAGAGTCGCTCTGTGACTACGGCCGGTGTAACGTAAAAAGAAGAAATATCAGTTGTACTAGTACAAGTTACGCAATGTATATCGTGTTCAGTCTAGTTTATAACCAACGAAAAATCACTTTCATAGTACAACTTATAATTTTCTTATAAGTAAAAAAAAAAAAGTTTTTTACTAGGTTGACCAATATCAATGAATTTTCTTTTATTCGATGAGTCAACGTCGGATAGGAAAACACGATTGACAGCTTTCAAAAAAACACAAAAAATAACCAACGCATATCGTGAATAAGGCCATCATTATTTAGTCGGTGCCAAACAATACATCAGTGTGAATCATTAGTGTAATAAGTTTTATCATTATTGTTTCGAAAGTATAAAAATTCAGGTTAAGTTTATACAATAAAACACCCTACACCAACTATGTCGAAGCGTTTAAAAAATAATAATCAAACTTATATTGCTTTAGGTTCGGCATTACATCAAAAAGTACATTTTTATCGTTGTAAATTTACGGCATTTTTATTTTAAGTTTTATTATTTATTTTTAGTGTTCCGTGTCACGCGCTGGACATTCATAAATGACATTTATGGACTAGTAAATGTTAAGGAGACGCCCATAATTTGCTCCGAGCCGTAAAACGTGCGAAACTGCACTATTTTTTATAACAGAATTACTGCTATGCAAATACGTAAATTGCAATTTATGCGTATACCCGTGTTTCACGTCATACGATAGAATATAACGTTATGTTTTATTAACGTTCGAGTATAGTGATTACTTTTAGAATATCGTAAGTTCAATATTACTAATGCCTTCAAATAGTCTTTATGTTAATATTGTTATCCTAAAAAGAGCATTAATAAAAAAAGAAACTTTAGAGCTATGGGAAATGCCAGTATTTCTTTAGCGTGATGGTGATTATACTCTCTGTCAACTTCAACTAAAAATACCTCAAAAAATAATTGTTTTTAGGAATAGTACCAATACATTTTTTTATTTGCGCAGTCATGGTTTACAATATAAGAAAAAGTCAGCCTATTTAACTAATATCACAAACTCTATACAAAACACATCAATGCTAAAAAAAGCACAACTTAAAAATTATGTAAATTACAGTCATGCAAACGAACTTACAAATAACAATAAGGAAATACTTAAATGTGCACCGATAAAATAATATTAACACAGTTTAATATGATTGAACACAAAATTCAAGTCAGCGAGATGCAAGAGATAAAATTAGTCCCAAAATTGAATCCGCTTCTATAGTTCGTATATACTTTTATGCTTTAAAAACAGCCTCACTAGTTTAAACACGTTTTATTTATACTTTCTATTAGCTCAATAGACTTTGAATCACCGCCTAAAACATGGTTAGTATCCTGTTTTCCATTCGCTGTCTGCCTCAAGCAAGGATAGGAACGTTTTAACGCTTTATACTTCTTCTACCTCGTACGTACCTAAGCAAGGGTTTACCTTCAAATTATTTAAATTATTTTTCTAATTTGCTTCGTAACTTTATAATGTCCTTCATGAATGATCTTGTGGCACAGTTCTCCAAGCCCTATATGACGTGACTTGCTTTTATGAGATAATATTTGTGACAGAAGTGCCCTTGGTCCCAAAGGCACGATTACAATCCATCCAAGACCTGAACCAGTTTAGAAATGATCGTATTCCTGATTAAATAGACCAAGAGTCAAAGCCCAGATAATCGCACCACTTCAGCAGGTCAGTTTCTCTTACAAACGTTGTCTTTTTCTGTGCATAGGCATGTGATATACTATCGTAGATAACTAGCATGCAAAAAGATACATTTGAACACCGTCTACCATGTATTAAATTCCTCAACCTATATTCTTATAAGCCACTTCAAACTGCAGGAAGCTAATAGAAAAATTTACATCGCATTGCAAGCCGGCATTCCCATAGGCGCCGTCCAATCGCCGAGATTTATAATCGTGCGAACTGAAAAATGGACGGAGGTGGATGATAAAGGAGCCACCATGAACTGCCATAATTCAACCGCGTGTATAATTATGGCATAGGTAGTAAAGGAGACTGTGTACTCGCATTCGAAATTCATGCAAGAAAATTGCGGATAAAATCGCCGTTGAAAAAAACATACATACATACATCACGCTTCCTTCCCATCGGGGTAGGCAGAGACCAAGACCTACCACTTACTACGATCCTGGCATACATCTTTCGTTTCTTCTTTTTCTTCTTCTTCTTCTTCAAACATGCACACACAAAGATATAAACAGTACCAACACTTTGTCTTTTTACTCATTATTGACCTTCATTATTGACCTACGATTTCCAGGGCCATAGAACCAAAGCAACTGACAATCGAAAAATTGCCAAACTAAGGTAGCAGTGAAGGATATAAACACCAAAAAGAACTGGCCATTAGTGTGGAAAGGTTCTGGAACAGCGTTAACTAGGAGTTTCTTTTTTTATTGATGGTGGGCTTACTCTTGGTTTCACACTGAACCCAGATTAAGATGATGATGATGATGAATACATTTATTTTTCATTTAATTTTTCATTTATTTAACACACACGTGACAGCTTATAAGACTTCTGGAGTACAAAATAAATATATACCTGTATGTAACTCGCATAAATGTAGTTGATTCCGATCTCATTTAACGACTAAATAGATTTGTACTGTTTTGTTAATTAGAAGAAGAAATGGTTATGCATTTTTTATTCTAGTTAGATAAACAACTGCGCGTATGATGCTAATCACAAACACCAGTTGTCGAGAAAAATGTTATTATTAAACATTGAAAAATCTACTTTCATAATAAAGGAAGCTTTTCGACGACCATTTGGATCAGCGGTAGTTAACGCTGCTTCTGAGCCATGGGTCGCGGGTTCGATCCCCGCACAGTACAAATATTTGTGTGCATGAACATGTCTGTTTGTACTGGTCTGGGTGTTTTCTATGTATTATAAGTATGTATTTACAAAAAAAAAAAGTATATAAGTAAGTTTATCGGTTGTCTAGTACCCCATACGACAGGGTACTTAATAGTACCTTAATTTGGGACTAGATGGCTCAGTGTGGCCCAGTGAGGCATTTGTCTTAAATATTTATTATTATTTATTATTTATTATTATGTTCTGAAAATAGTCTTAATACAATAACAAAAACTGTCAGTGCCTGTTGAAAATACTAGGAAACCAGGAACAGCAGTGAGTTTAATCCTATTTTCCGCTTAGACTAACCCCGTCCTAGACTTTATTATATTCTCGCCTTTAATGCAGTTTCAAAACTGGTGCTTACTCCAGCTTGACACACGCCAGTGAACAAGGCCCCTTAGAGAGATGTATTACTAATATTTATTCACCCGGCTGTGAATCCGCTTGTTATCTCAAAACCAATATCAAGATTCAATTATCGACTCTAATGCGTTGACTTAAAGCCGAGCAAGCAGTTCATAATTAATTCAGAGTTCAGACTGCAACTGAACTATTCGAATCGATACGCAACGTTATGCGGAAAGCCACAGGTATGTAATGAAACATACACTTCGACTTTGATTAAACGATGTCCATTAGTTTGTGATGTCGACGTTTGTCTGGACTGTTACTAAGAAGATTTGATAATTAATATTAATTTCATTAACCGATCAATCAAATTAAGTGTGATTCTGGCGAATCACAATTTTCTCATCCTATATGGGCCAAGATCTTGAGGACCTGAGTTCAATCCCCGGTAAGGGGAAAAAGAGTTTTCAATTTTCAAACATCACTATTTCTTGATGGTTGCAAATCGAGCAGGATTTGTGATCGATCGCCAACCTGTATTTGGCAAACGTAGTAATTACGGCTGTACCCATCATTGCTGTGGGAACTTAAATTCAAAGATGGAGGCCCTTGCCCTGAAGTTAAATGATTATGGGCTGGTACATTTTTTTATTTTTTTTGTTGGAATATGATTGAAGGAGTACAGAGAAACAGCTTTTCTTTCCACCACTGGCTAATCTGATTTCCTGAAACCTTCATCTAGAAGATGTTTAAGTCCAACATAAAGCTAAAGTTAACGTTCACAATAACAGGAAACAGGCAGGTAAGTGAGTTTATTCAATCAAATGCTTTATATGAGTACATTAATCGAATCGAGTCCATTCAGAGAAGATTCTTAAGGTACTTACAGTTCAAATCAGGGAAGCGCTATGTCGACTACTATGCGCGTTGCAGGAGGCATCATTTTCTTCCTCTTGAACTGCGCAGGGACGTGGCTGACATCACTTATTTGATGAACATTGCCAACGGTCGTATTGTAAGTCCTCAATTTTTAGAAAATTGCTTGCTTGCTTACGAATCCCTACCTGTCGCGTTCGCGCACTAACTATCGTCGGAACGCTTTCTTCTATAGGATTAGCAAAAGATTCAACGAGGCAATGAGCATTTAGATTTATTTTGCACCAACCCCACCGTGACTAGACGCCAGCTCACTTATAATTTTATGCATCCACCTCACTAACTGTCACTTATAATTGTGATATTATTATAATTTTTGACTTATAAGTATGATTCTTCCATTTACTTGATTATGTAACTTTTGTGTAGGTAGGGCACGATAAATATTTTTTTTATTTTTTTTTTCAAGGATAACAAACAGCTTTTATATAACAACAAACACAGGTCGCAAGGGCATAAATAAACATAGTAAGCCTAAAGTTTTCACCGATAAGAATGCATAATTAATAATAATGGTACCATAATTATTAAAATAAAATAAATATTTATCATGTCCGTCTGGTATTTTTCTCTCGTTGATATAGTTACTTTCAAACAATAAATATGAATACTTACCGTTTTGTTGCTACCTTTCCTTATGTGGACTTTCCTTTTCAGCTTCAGCCGAATTGTGTCACTAAAATTAACATCCTGTTCATTTTCGGTTTGTTTTAAAAACTATATCCTCTTTTTATATTTTGTCCTATATTACTATTACCAAACTTCCTTAAAATTAATATTAGTCTGTACACTATACAAAATGGTTTGTCACTCTTAGGAAAGTCTCCAAGTATTAAAACCGAGACTCAAAAGCATCTTCATCCGAAATATACATTATTAGAGCAAAGTGAAAGATTAAAATTAACAAGACACAGTTATCTACCTAATAGTACTCGTACAAACATCGTAGAATATTCTCCACTTAAAACTTTACTATGTTAATAATTTTGCATTGCGACTTAACATTCTCAGTATTGTAACTGTTATCTCGTTAATAAAAAGGCCAAAAAAAAACGAGTTTGTTGTAGGGATCCCTTAAAATAATATTTATTTTATTTTGTTTTTAGTATTTTTTGTAATTGCGGTAACAGAAATACATAATTTGTGAAAATTTTGACTGTCTAACTATCGCGGCTCTTGAGATACAGCCTGGTGACAGAGCGACGGACAGACGGACAGACAGACAGACAGCAAAGTCTTAGTATTAGCACAGTCTATGAACCATACAGTCGTTCGACGAAGACGTCTAGACAGGGCAATTGTGCGGGGTGTGAGGGGCGAGACGCGGGAAGGCCCAGCCCGAACTGCGAACAAAACGATGTTAGCAGTTCGGGACACAGCATTTAGGGCTAACAAATGTTTGTGTTTTAAATTATTTTATGTATATTTGTTTGTTGGAATTTATTGGAATGCTGATATCGAATGATTCGAGATGGTGAACATATATTTTTTTAATAAGATAAGTACAAGTGTCAATTTCGAGGTTAATTGGCGGACGTATTTTTTTTAAATTTGATATGAGTGTCAATTTTGAGGTTCAGTGGGATGCCGATCACGAAAATGCCATCCTTTTTAAAATCCAAGATGGCGGACGTATTTTTTTATAATTTGATATGGGTGACAATTTTGAGGTTCATTGGGGTGCCGATCACGAAAATGCCATCTTATTTTAAATTCAAGATGGCGGACGTAATTTTATATTATTTGACATGGGTGTCAATTTTGAGGTTCATTGGGGTGCCGATTACCAAAATGCCATCATTTTTAAAATCCAAGATGGCGGACGTATTGTTTTATAATTTGATATGGGTTTCAATTTTGAGATTCATTAGGGTACTGATTACGAAAATGCTATCCTATTTTAAATCCAAGATGGCGGACGTAATTTTTTATAACTTGACATGGGTGTCAATTTTAAGGTTCATTAGAGTGCTGATTACCATTATGCCATCCTTTTTAAAATCTGAGATGGCGGGTTTATTTTTTTAAAATTTGATACGTGTGTCACTTTTGAGGTTCATTATGGTGCTGATTACGAGTGTTTATCTGCAATAAATAAATATTTTTATATATTGTTTACTTTTGACAACCCTGGCCGTCACGATACTGTCTAGACGTTGTCGGCATTTTCCATGAGATCAAAGGCGTCGAACGACTGTATGGTTCATAGACTGTGGTATTAGGGTCCCATTTTTAACCTTTGGGCACGGAACCCTAAAAAGTTATTATTAGATATCTCTGAAAATTAATGGGAAAAATTGCGTTAAATAAAATGCAATATCTAACAGGTTTATAGGAAGGCTTGGAGATTTTAGTGCCAATACATTAAAATAAACAGATTTTATCCTGCGTTTTATAAACTTACCTAATTTTTTTTTCTATAAATTAACTTTTATAAAGATAAATATGTTTCGGGCTCGTACTATTTCTAGAAATATTTTTTATTCATTTAAATTGTAGACCAACCATTCCCTTAACTCACATTTATTTTATGTGTAGTAAACTGTCCGCAATAAAGTGCAATTTTGGTTAAAAAGAAGAAATAAAATAATTGTGTAAATTTTTGGATTTATTTATTTAGAATCCATGTTTGTAAACAGATTTGTAAACTTACAAGTAATGTCTGTTTTAAAAAAATATAAATATTGCTACAAAAAGTTACTGCAGTAATATGGCTAAAACAAATTAAAAGAAAATGTGAAGTATACAGCTTAAGTATCAATAATCACAAATCTTAACAAAATGCACTATTCATATTAACCTCAAAATGTGTCAAGTCAAAAATATCTACCTGAGCGTTCGTAACATAATTCGATTAAATAAATTACTTTAATAACATTTATTTTGAATAAAGAATTAAATTATTGAATATACAATAATTCTCAAAAGAAATATATTCTATCTACAATATACAAGTAACAAACATTTATCTATATACATTTAGTAGTTCGGACTAGTTTACGATAATAATCGAAAATGTGTCGTTAATTATTTATTTTTTTACAAAATGTACACAAAAAAACACCACGTAGAAGTCAAGAGTGACTTGTTTGTTATTTATGCTTGGGACTGAGATGACTAAAGTATTAAAAATCTAAGCAAACAAAGTTATGTTGCCAAAATTGGCTTAGTTTACCCTTGCTGGAAGTACATACTGTCTTTATAACTATGTAATCCCAATAATATGAATGCTTCAAGAATAGGAAGGCTTACTAGATCCGTTTATGTTAATCTACGTTATTTTGTGTAAATTTTATCATGAATATCATGATATCTCCCGTAAATCCCAGTAGTGATGTTATGAAATAAGTACAATATGCTTTTCTTAAAATCGAAAAAATCTACCAACTAACAAGCAAGTAAAGAAACAATTAGAAGACAACTTATTCGAGGTTGATTTTTAATTGCACTTCTCTTAAACTCTTCTTTCCTAAGATAGGTATGACATGCTATAATAATAGGTATGCTTCTGACTATGTGTGCGCATATTCAGAAGCATATTTTCTTAGCATGTATGTAATATGATCTTCTCTATATGTATAGTCATCTCAGTCTCAAGAGTAACACTGTAAAGATCATCAAATTTTGCAAAATATTCGGAAGATCTGAGTGAAATTTAAAATTTCACACACATGGCACTACACTATACTGTACATGCGGGTCACCGCATAAAGCTCTCTTAAAAAATTACAAAAGGTCAACATATAATAATTAACCTATCTATCAAAGTATTTACAATTTATTATTGCTATCAAATCTTGCGCTTTAAACGCTCCAGTTGTTTCCATGAACTGGCTTATTGCCTCCGCTACAAATTAAATACAATTCAGCAATACTTTTTATGGCGCTTTATCCGAGGTTTAGGTTTCGCCAAACTTGAAATTCGCTCTGAAATATTTACGTAGAGATTTTTACTGGAAACGTTGTTTACTTAAACTGTTTTTAGGCAATAATTGCTAATTAATTTTGAAAAAGCTTATGCTCGCGACTTTGTACTTTCATACATCCATACATTTAATTTAGAAACCTAAATTAGAGCACAGTATTCTCAGTTGTTTTAGACGATGTTAGTTAATCATCAATATCTATAGTATATAGTGTTACAATCTGTTACAATCTTACTAATTGTAATAATATTATTAATGTGGAAGTTTGAATCACGTTGGAATGGCTAAACAGAAATGAATATGAATGTAATTTGATACAAAAATAGGCTTTAGACGGGACTAAATAGCGCAAAGATTTAGAGTTATGTTTAATATGTTATCTATCCAATGAAATCAGTTAAAATCAGTTAAAATCAGTTTTATTTCTGCAAATAGGCCCCAGGAGGCGCTTTTACACGTCCCAATATTTAAACCTACCACTGCTTCGGGACAAGTCTGGGCTAGTGCCGAGAAGAAGCAGCGCAAGAAACTCGGTCACTATTGTCAGCCTCTTTTTAAATAAATTTTTACAAGGTAAGGTAATTTTTACAAGGTTTAAGCAAGTACGAGCTGGGACAACTTAATGCCATACATTTCTATCATTTAAATAATCATTAACAGTGTAATAGCCCTTTTTCATTAAAATAACTTTAACATACGATTTAAGTTTATGTACAGGGAGTTCAGCAATATCCTTTGGTAATTTGTTGAAAATACGGATACAATTTCCCATAAACGATTTTCCTACTTTTCGCAGTCTGAAGCCTGGAACGGCAAGTTTATCTTTATTTCTAGTATTGAAATTGTGTACGTTACTTTTCTTAAGAAATAAATGTATGTTCTTACGAACGTAAACAATATTCTCGAGAATGTATTGAGAAGACACTGTAAGTATATTAATCTCTTTGAAGAGCTCTTTCAGCGAGTCACGGGGTCGAAGGCCGTAAATAGCCCGTACAGCACGTTTTTGTAATATAAAAATTGACTCAATATCTGCCGCTGAGCCCCACAACAGAATTCCGTATGACATTATGCTATGAAAGTAGCTAAAATATACTAATCTTGCCGTTCCAACATCAGTCAACTGCCTTATCTTTCTCACAGCATAAGCAGCAGAACTAAGTCTTCCAGACAGCCCCCTAATATGAGCACCCCATTGCAAATGAGAGTCTACAGTTATACCCAAAAAGGTAGTAAAATCTACAGAGTTTAGTGGTTCATCTTTAACAATTATATTAGGGGCAGCTAACCTTACGTTTGGCATCGTAAATTTAACACATTTTGTTTTATTTGCATTCAGTAAGAGATTATTTGTTGTAAACCAATGCAATAATTTAGAGAGGGTATTGTTAACATCGTCAAATGAAGATTTGCCCCTCTTGGTTTTAAAAATCATGGATGTATCATCTGCAAACAATACCATCTCACAAAGATTATGTAAGTAACAGGGAAGGTCATTTATATAAACTAAAAATAGCAGGGGTCCTAATACTGATCCCTGTGGGACACCCATAACAAGGGCCGACCCTGAAGACTCAGCTCCATTTATGCAAACCTTTTGTATTCTGCCTTTAAGGTAAGAACTTATTAGATCCAAGGAATCATTCGATGTACCATAATGTTTAAGTTTTTTAAGTAATATTTCATGGTCTACACAATCGAAGGCCTTTGAAAGGTCACAAAATACACCTAAGGCATCTAGCTTACTCTCCCAAGCCTTAAACACATGTTGTAGGAGAGCAACTCCAGCATCGGTAGTATTTCTACCTTTTCTGAAGCCATATTGGTTGCTATTTAATAATTTATTTACACTAAAGTGAGATAAAAGCTGATTAAACATTATTTTCTCGAAAATTTTACTTAGCCCTGGCAATATAGATATAGGTCGAAAATTAGAGGGGTCACATTTTTCGCCAGACTTAAACAAAGGAATGATTTTGCTAAACTTCATTAAAGTTGGAAACTGTCTATCATCAATACATTTGTTAAAAATAATAGCGAGTTGAGGGGCTAATGAACTTATGATTGTATTGATAATATTGACAGAAATTCCCCAAAGATCCTCTGTTTTTTTCATATTAAATTCTCCAAAAGTTTTTGTAATTATATCAGGGTTTATATGTCTAAAATTAAATGAAGAATTGCACTCTTCGACAACAGACTTGAGAAGGGATTCAGCTAGATCAGCAGAAGAAGCTAGCCCTTCAGTAGTAGAGGGAGCTATATTCGAAAAAAATGTCTCAAATGTGTTTGCAACCTCCGTGTTCGTGTTTATTAGCTTATCCCCTAACTTGAGAGAGTAAGTAGGATTATTTGGTTTTACTCTACATGTCTCTTTATTAATAATATTCCAAGTGGTTTTTGCCTTATTTTTGGAAGCCGAAATTAAATTATAAAGATATATTGACTTCGCTTTGGCACATACTAATTTAAATAATTTAGAGTATTTTTTAACATGTTCTATAATATGTGGGTTTTGAGAATCTGCCTTTAAACTATATAAATCATATAATGTTTTTCTGCTTTTATAAATACCAGGTGTAGCCCATTCATTAAACTTACACTTCTGTTTGTTTATTTTTACTTTTTTCTGTTTAAAATGTTTATCAAATTCCTTTTTAACTAAACCAAAAAGATTCTCATATAATTCATCAACATTCTGATCATTAGGCTTTAGCAAATTCACACCCTCTTTAATTTTTTCCTTAAACTTTTCTATTTTATTAAAAGTGAATTGCCTATACACAGAATCTACTTTGTTAGAGACATAATGGTGCTCGAACGATGCTTCTTGTCCGCTGTGGTCCGAAATAAGACAATTTAAAATCGTTTTTTTTAACACTTTACCATCACAAAAAATATTATCTAAGCAAGTAGCTGACGTGGGCGTCACCCTGGTGGGTTCATTAAAAAGATTAATTAGATTATAAGACTTAAAGAGATTAAGAAATCGGGTGGACAACTGCGTTTCTTCTAATATATTAACGTTGAAATCCCCACATACCACTACTTTCTTATTCGATTTTGAGAGCTTTTTCAGAGCCTCATCCATAACAGATTCAAAAACGTGGTAATTAGCTTTGGGGGGGCTCTAATGATAATCACGATACGCGTACAAAGTCGCGGACAACAGCTAGTACAACTATTTGTTTAATCAATTACAGTTTTGCCATAAAATAATAATGTTAAGAATTTCAGGACTTAAATCTTTACAAAACCATTCTAAATCGAACCAAATGTTGGGCAAAAACTAAACCCGAATTTGAGCATCAAATAAGTACTTGTTATTAATAATTACCATAACAGTATTATTCGCAACCATGCTGGTATTTCAAACAAATCGTATTATAAACTTACGAAAGCAACTAAAGTTATTATTGGCGACTCAGTGATATGCCATTGAAATCATCACGGAATGATAATAAGTGAAACCTCAAAATTCATAACGAATAACTTAATAAATATTCACATTTAAATTAACATTTGCCCGCGCGAGCGTGCTAGCTAAATCGTTATAGCCCGTATTAGCAACAGATTCATTTATCGGTTGAAATCAATGAATACGCTTATGCTAATCGATTCACGACATAAACATTTCGAATACAACATAACAGTAAACTAACGCATTTCTCATCAATTAGGCCAATACTCATTCACAGGGTTTTATATAGATCTAAGAATCGAATAACTTTGGAAAGACCATTAATATTATCGGACAATAATTTAGTGCCACATACATTCGAACTATAATATAGCGCCGCCCGTACGCAACAACTAACTCATAATCGAAATTAAAAACACTCAGTCTTTATTTCTAAAGAAGTCTCGTTAAACGTTAGCAAAGCAGCGATTGTCACGTGGTATCGAAACGAATTGGTATTAAATGTTGGAAGTGACGTAGATTTTTAATATGATAGTATCGATACTACTAGAATCATGGATATGGTGCACTTTTGTCAACTTGCAATAGTAGGAAACAGTAGGTAGGCACAGCGCTTCTGCGACTATTTTCAAGTCATGCGATATTGGTTGTCTTACTAATTGATAGAACAAAAATCTTTATCCAGGATATAAGTTTTATCGACGATATTTCAAGTGCCAACCAAAATATCGATACTACCAACACATTGATAGCAGAGCTATCGGTAGCTCAACATCGTTTGTTTGACCGCTACTTATTGTCCTGTTCGCGTTCGGGCGGCGCCAATTCGTCGAGGGAAGCGGGCGGCTGCGCGGCCTGCGCGCGCGCCCGCGCGAGCGTCTACGCCAGCGCGGGCGCCGCAGGCCGCGCTCAGGGGCGGTGCGGGTGCGCTGAACTCAACGACGAACTGCTCACCCCTGAGTCACTACTCTTCTCGGAAGCACACGGTTCGCCACCCGCAACAAACTTCACCACGTTCAACCTATGATCCGACTCGCAAGTATCATCTCTAGCCCCACCAGCTAAACCCACGGTACGTCCCGTTGTTCGTTCAACCACTGTCCCTGGATAACGCTCAATCCTATCGCATTCGACGTCATCGGGCTGTCGTCGACGAATCGATCGCTTTGCTTGCGGTGCTGGTTCTGGTGGCCTGTGACTTGGTTCATCGGCTCTATGCACTAGAGGTGATGTTCGGACGCGAACGCCACCAACACCAACACCGGCTTCGTAGCAACCGGAGTCACGAGGGAATTGACGTCGACCGAATGGAGACTCGCCTCCTTCTGAACTCGATCCACCACCTTCACCTTCAACGTCACCTTCCCCACCTAGCAACAAAACAGTTAATTTGTAAAATATTCACAATGGTATAATTTGCATGGGCTATTAAATTATTCTAACTCACATTCAAGTTTATGCAGGAGTTGCACAGCAGCAAGAATTCGAGTGCGGTGATCAGGAGTCATAATGCCTAAGTAGTCTAGATCTGACGGTTCAATCTCTTTAAATAACTCTATATCTTCATATCCATTTCTAGCAAAGGCCACAGTATATTCCGGCAGGTCTATCCTTCTCAACAGTTCTTCCACGGTCCTTGGCCGTGTCTCCCATAGTCTTTCGCGACTTTTACACCATTTCGAAGACCGAGATCGCATCGTTTCTCTGTCTGACAAAACTTCCACATTAGCAAACTTAAAGTTGCCTACTTTATTGTTCAGCACACCACGCCAAATACCAGACGCGTTCATATTTATTACTTCTATGATGTCCCCTTTCTGTTGAAAATAAGACTTTGGTTAGATAATTGTTGGCCGGTATTACAGGTTAGTAATAATTCAAAGGTGGTATTAAGATATCTTACCTTGTATCTCAGGGCATCTTTCTCATAAATATTGGGTATATAATCGACGAGTGCCCGCGCCCGACACAGCATCTGTGGCACGAGTAAACTCCTCCCGGCCGGACTTAATTCTATGTTTTCTTCTGCCGAGAGAGATGAGTGATTACTACCAGCGCGAACCAATGCTTGTGTGCCTGTACATAAACATTTGCTGATATATAAACCTCAATTTACCGCCTAACATCCTGATCAATACATTAAAATTCAAAAATACCTTCATTTACATCAATGCATGACTGTGAATAGGTAGGATTATGTTAATCTAGCACATTTTGGATAATAATACAACACTAATTAGTAGGAAAGGGATGATAACACTAATATTTACAAGAATGTGTGATCTGTAAGTAACATGAGGGGCGTTATGGTACACAGAAAGGAAAGACAAACATATTTACAAACAACTTTTATATTAACACAGACAAAAAACTCAATAAATCCACTCACTACTGCCTGATCCGCTGGGAAGACTTTCGAAAGAACTATTAGAACATGGGAATGCTTGATCGCCACTCGTCCGCCGGTCACTTCCTTCAGGACCTCTCTCTTGTCTTAATCTTGATATTTTTCTTTGAACATCTTGCCTAAGTCCTCTAACTTTCCCAGCTAAGTTTGAAACACCTTCGCATTCTTCTGCGGACTGAAATAATAAACGAAATAAATCATTCGGGTCAGGGATTATAAAATTAAAAGCACGAAATACTTCTAAAGCTATTTATTGTAAAGTTGAAATTAAAAACTAACATAAATGTATGGCAGCAAATCGAAAATTCGGCAGTTACCTGGTGAACAGTGGCTATATGTTGTGAATCTGTTTCACTTTCTTGGTCTTCGTAATCTGACGAAGCAGGTGATAGCGGATCGGCACCTATCCGATACCCCGACATTTGCCTATAGCCCCTTCTTGAGTCGCGCTCAGAACGGCTGGATTCTAGAGAGATGCCAGATAATCTAGAGCCTATAGATTGTATATCAGACGCAGCATAATCTCCGCTTTCCCTATCTCTAGCTGTTCTTAAGGGGATCACAGTTGTTGGGTAGGGGCCGCTCTGCGGAATTATTAATCCCCTTCGGGGCGCTCTTGCTAAACTTATGTCACCAGCGCTTCTGAGCGATATCACACCTTCACCTCTTGGTTCGTTACGGAGATTTAACGTGAAGCACACTCGGCCATTTTGGAAAGTCGCAGCTGGAGCTCCACCACCCATCAGAAAATCTTCCGGATCACTTTCATATGGGGGTTCGTCGTACCAGTGCCCTCTTCCAGTCAACCCTCTCGCCTCGTCGTCGTACATATATGTGTCGTCTGTAAACGAGTTCTTCATTAAACCACGGCGTAAAGTTTCAACAGTGCAAATAAAAAGAACGTGCTAAAAAATTGCAAAAATCTTTACCGTAAAATGCCTTTCCACAAAGTGGCGAACTCACTGACAACACTGCAGTTTAAGCTGTGTACGAACATTGTAAAGCCGTGCGTGGTTTATGCAAAATATCGTTTTTGTAACAACATGCACTTAGCATTTTGCCGCAACATAATCGTATGAATGGAGATGATTCTTGACATTTTCATTTATAAATAAACTGTGATTGGACTGAACACATTTTCATTTAAATGTTGTGTGCTTTTTGTTTAATTTCTGTTTTTGGTGAATGATTGTTGATGAATAAAAAATGCACATCAAAAGCATATCAAACATTGATACCGACCGAGAAATGTATAACAATAAAAAAACATTCCGCAACACTGACCAATAAAAATTGAAAAATTTCGTGCAGGCGACATGCGAATCTTTTGACATTTAGGTCATAAAATAACAAAATATCTTGACATTTTGATATGATGAAAACAAAACAATTAAAGTAACATTGCTGCAAAACAATAAGAAATAAACTATAATGTATTTTTGACAGAGAAAAGCTTACGAAATCGCACATCGAGAATGAAAGCCAAGCATTTTGTTTTTAATTGAAATTCTAACAAGAACGATCAAAATATCAAGAAGCCAAAAGGATAACAACTATTTCAATGTAACAAAAATTAATGTATTTAATTTTTACTGATTCTTTGAGTGTAATTTCTGTATAATATTTTTCTATTTAATCTGTAATATTCTGTATTCACATTTTAGTTTTATTAACGTTTACAAATTTTTAAAGTGACACAGATTCAAATATAACAAACATACCTCCAAAAGGTCCTCTAACGCCATCTCTTCCCATGTTCATAAGCCCATGCCTTATGTCTCGTAATATCTGTAACAAATTATAATAATTTAATATAAATACTCAAAATGTGCTATATTTTGTATGGTTAGCTAAATTTAACGGTTCGAGAATGTTGTCAATGCTTTTAATGGCAACCATTAGAAGGTAGAATAGATAAGATGAATCAATGCTTATGAAGTTAACATAAGCAAGATACTTTTTCATTAGGTAAGTAGTTTCAGCTAAATTGATTTTATACTTATACAATATTTGGCATTTCGATTAGATACTTATTATATTAGGTAGCTTCAGCAAAGTTGATATACCTACTCAAACAATATTTGGCAATTCAAATAAATTATTTTGTATTATTGACCTAGACGAATGTTGTTTCAACTATGTCTATTTTATATGATAAATAACTCAAATTAAAGCTTTGCTTCTTGCGTCGATTCCAAATAAGCCATATGTTTTATGTTTTTAAAAGGAAACAAGAATCGGCCTTCATTTCTCATATATTCCGCAAGAAATTCATAATGTATAGCTATAAATACTAGTTCACAACTAGTACATCATTAACCCGTGATATATTTTTGTGGTAATATTTCCTTTAAAGAATGCGTGAACACGGCAATAAATATTCAAAGGGGGTAATAAAACGGCCACTTTCTCGTAAGTAGAAAAGTATTGAACATTAACTTAATTTATGCACACTTTGCCTCCGACGCGGTGCGCCGACTACACGAAAGGGATTTGCGTGTCGCTCTGTTAGGACATAATGGAAGGAGATTTAGAAGGTCAAGTCTTGACAAACTCCGTGGCGGAGTGCCGGTTTTCAAGATGTCGCCTGGTCCAAGGTCCCGGGTGACCAAGACGTGACAATGTAGGAAAAAGTATTTCTCTACATTTTCTCAGGTCTGGGTGTCTGTGGCTGTAATATTTGAAAAATCAAATGACAAAATGTGAAAAATCAACAACGCTATTAAACTATTATATTGGAAAGAAACTTTCGGCATCCCATTTAATTTTCGTAATCGGATTTCATTATATCGACTCGATTAAAAAGGAACTTCAACTATATACTATTCCAATAACGACAAACAATTTTAATTAAGTGTATACATGTTTCGAACTAAGTGTTGAGTGGTAAGAGAATTTACTTGATCTGCTTCTATTGTGGTTTGAGTAAATGAGATTTTATGTTGCTAGTCTTAGACAAGGCCCGTCAAGCTTGGCAACAACTGCTGCATTTGTTTTCAGACTTATTGCACTAACCTTTGGTTTTTTAACGCTGAACCCAATTAAACGAAAACTTTTAACGAACGTGTATAATCCGAGGAAACTAAATTTAAAGAAGGTAATGGCGTTAACAGTTTGACTTTTTATTTCTTGCTAATAAGCTTTTTTTTCATTTCGCTCCGACAGACCCATACAGTGTTACTTACTTATTATGTTCGCTTAAATACCTACTAAAAATATCGACAGAACCTCACGTCAAAAACGTAAATTTTACCTCAATATGCAATAACCGACAGAATCAGAATTGTTTGGAGCATGTCACAGCGTGAGCGGTTTATTGCCATACTAAAATTTCAATGTTCGATATTCCAAGTATCGCGGTCCGTAGTTTTACGAGCGCTCGAAATGTGCTGAGCAAGGGCTTCCGAAGTTTCGTAGGGAAGCGATACAACTGCCCTTAATAGGCTTAGCTTGAGATTAGGGCACGATTAGCCCACGGTCGGCTCCTCCAATGTTCGAGCCAGTCTGCAGATTACAAGTAACTACGACTCTCACATCAGATTAGTTTTGAATGTGTGCGTTGCTTTTTCGTGTTCCCGCTACCGTGTAAGGTATTACTTTGGGTGCATTAAACATTTAAGCTCCCGTTTGAGTCTTAGTTCGTCAAGTTATGCGATCAATGTATTTACCTCTTCTTGTTCTCTTGCAAGTTTGTCTTTTTTCTTCATTGCTTCTTGTACCTTTAACTGTAACAAAACAACGTAAAATTATTTTTTAATCTAATGACATAGTTAAAGTTTTTAAAAAGGCTATTGTAGAAAAGTGTCAGTAGATTTATGGTTGTGAAATCAATTGGATTTAAACCATTTAAACTTCACAGTGGGCAGGTATAATTTTTAAAGAATATTCGCAAAAGTATCGATAAAAGACTTTCCCTTTCCATTCGGTGCTTATATATACTAGACAAAAGTATTATAAAAAATTAAATCAGTGACAAATATGCTGACATGCATTCATTGCTAAGTACCATGTACGTGCAAAAAATAAAAAAGTGCAAACTATAGAACAGTGCAATGTGCTGAAATTGAATTAAAATATACTTATTGTGTGCTTGTCATGTAATTTATATTTTTATTGAATGATCAAAAAGTAAATAATGAGCGAAGGATGAAAACGTTTAACCACCTCCAATTCTCAAAGCATGCCGATTAAAAGTGATGAACCAAAAATGGGCCGAAATTTTGAATTTTGATATTCCTGTTACGACTCTGTTGGCAAATTGTAGGCTAAATAATTTATTGTTTTTATTAAATACACTTATTATATCGGTAAAATTGAGAATAATAAACTAAATAATATTATTATTGTATTTTACTAAAAGCGTTAAGCATTATAACAAAAAGTAAAATATAAATTTTATTTAAAAAAAGAAACAAATATAAGTTCTACAAATTTAAATGGTTTTAAAGCTTAAACTACATATTCTATCTACACATCAAAAACAAATTCATAGCTACGAATATACATGTCAGATGTTTAAGTTCATTAATGTGAACTATTTCAACGTAATATCATAATTTGTCTATTCAAACTAAAAAAAACTCACGTCTAAAACACTTTTGATATATTTTGCCATCCAGAGCATAACAGAAAATAGCTACATTAGCATCATATTTGACAGATACGTTAATAACATCAAACAAAAGAAAAAAAAAAGAAACTTCAAAAAAGATAGCTGAAAAAAAATAAAAAATATATTTTTACACTATGACTTAAAATAATAATAATTATAATAAAAAAAAATATTCGCCAAATATCCAAAATAATTTTCATTGTTCTCATTATATTCAAACATAATATAAGCGCTTGTAAGAAAATTTTACGAAAAATCAACAATGACTTTATAAACTTTATAAACAACGTATTTATCAATAATGATGCTAGCGCTGCCGATAAAGCTCACCCTATGAATTGTCTCTTCGAAGGTGTTTGGTTGGGCGGCGTTCATTTGCAAAAAGCGGAGGCGGTCATAATCCCGAGGGTCCACCATGGACCTGAGGGCCGTGTCTGGGCCTGGCCCAAGGCCCAGTCCACTTTGTAGCACGCTGTCCGGTGTGTCCACCTAAATGAAAAGTTTTCATAGGTAATTTTTGAGAGAAACGAAACTAATCGTTATTCAACGAGATAGTGATGACTAATCGTTATTCAACGAGATAGTGTAGGTAATAAAATTGCTGTAGCAACGACATAGTTTTAACAGAAAAAAACTATTAGAATTTTACTTCGTGACATAATTAAAGCATTTGATGATGTTGCCTAAATAAACAATTACGAAAACGTTATATTAACAATCACATTCATCTTATAAATCTTGAAAAAGATTCGAAACCAATGAGTTTTAAAAATATAACATTATGTTTAAAAAAACCGCATTCGATTTTGATATTGCTACTCTTATAGCTTGGAGTAGATAGTGCTACCCCAAGGTTTCACCTATCTTATAATTACTCAAAATGTCTGAACGTAATTACCTAAATTATTTTAATACGTTTAATACGCTTTCATTAGTTATAGTAACTAAGGGATCCAGATTACTCTATACCGATATATCCAATCTGCCTACCTGAACGAAAAGTTTCAAACATGTAATTTATTGGGGATTCGGCGCTAGTCAAACTTTCATAGTTTCTGTTAAGTTTTTGTCGAACGTTATGTCATCGTAGTTTAATAGAACAAGTTTTGTTACAATCTTGATTTGAACCTTTTCTACTTCGTTGATTAAACCTTGTCATCAATATGAGATACCTTTACATTTCTGAAGTACATATGTACCTATGTACTGTAGTTTTTTGAGTCTATAAAAGTAGTATATGTAACCTACCTATGAAATGTTTAATAAAATCAATAATCAATGTTTAACTAATGTCATAAGATGACATCTATTCTAGTTTTCCAAACCAGTGGTTGCATGTTTGAATCCCACTTTGGGTATGTTTGATGAGCATAAACGCTAGATATAATCATGAAGTGGTATGATGAAAATGAGCATTTGAACATGAGTCATGAATAAGTTTGTATTTATGTATGTTTATCGGTTTTCATTTATATCTCTTAAACATAGGATAACCTTTGCATAAATAAATTTAGTCAAATATATATAACGTATGATGTTCGGTAAATAATGTCACAAGTCCAATGCCTCCAGCAGTGAGCTTCCTTTAGCTGAGATAATGATGATGAAGAAGAATCATGTAATCATCAAGTAAAGTCTGTCATATTTCGTAATACATTTTTATTTTTTCATAATATTAATAAGCCAAGTAAATCATGCGTCTGAGGGACTGGTATACAAAGGTTAAGGGTATCAAGTCAAAATTAATACTGGCATAGCCAAATTGAGATCATTTATCACACTTCGACTTGTCATCGTACTCATAAAGATAGCTCCAAATACACCGACCATCTTTGAGTAAAAACTTTTTTCCCGAATCACCCGTCTTTATAATAACATGATAAATTAAGATCGTAAAGTTTCAGAAAGTAAACTCGGTAAGCAATTTCAGTTAATTGCATAACCAACTAACCAGCGTATCCGTTGGTTTATATTCAATATTTAAGCGATATTACAAACGGATATTAACATTTTCATGTTTAATAAACTAACGTAGTAGAACTTCTTTATAAATAACGGTGAGTGTTTTTGCTTATAAAAAGTATTACTTTGTAATTAGACAAAGTGATGAAAGTGCAAGAAAATAGGTATTATGGAAAATCTATTAGTTGAGAGCGATAGGCCACATAATGCTTCATGGCAGTTTACTTGTGTTATTTCTACCTTTTGAGATTATAGTCGAACAAATTATCATTTGGAAATACTTTAGAATAGTACCGTATAATTTAAAGTGTTGATAGATCACGGTTTACCAGTATGTTATGTTTTTGTTAAATTGGACAACAAAAAACAATCATCCACATTTTACTATCAAATAATATCATTAACCTATTTTCCATACAAATAGGCGCTGCTTTTTATATATACCTATACATAAATTAGTAATAAGTAATAAACATTAACTAAACTATTACACAAAACATATTTGGCCTAGGATCTAACCGCGATGGTGCGTCAGTTTGTCTACAATCAAATAAAATAAGTGTTAGTCTCTACAACTAGATACTACAATAGACTATTTACGCCTAACTTATCATAAACCATCATAAATTTACAGATCAAAGCATTATTAAAGTGAAACAAGAAACCAAACTCCAAACTAAAAAGCTTAAGTAATAAATACTTTCTAAATTACCAAATCATTTCACAAACAAAACACAAACTGAAAATCGTTAATTGCTACTGCCGACTTTAAAACTTAGGGCAGACAAAAACGGTACAATTTATCATTTTCACTTAAGGGCCGGAAAAAGTTAAGGATATCTGAATCACAATGAGGGTATGTACGGACGAATCGATTAATCATAGAGCCACAATGCTCGCCCATTAACTTCGCACTTGATAAGGGAATTATATGAATAGCTGACAATAGTCTGTCCTATAATGTGACAACCCTACAGGCTGAAATCCGACCGTGCCAAATTTATTGGCTCGCTATCAAATTCACACACATTTCCCTTTTACAATATTCGAAAGCGATTTTGAAACATTTGAACATTCTTTAAGGATAATAATAGCTTCTTTTCAGTCTGTTTAAAGTGAAAATCACAAACTTTGTGTTTCTGAATAATTAATAAAAATAAACATTTTTTTTCTAAAAATACCAGACAGTGGTACTTGCCACGAAAAAAATCTAGTTTTATGTACGTTTTAGAACAGATAACGAAAATACAGCTTTTAAAAAAAGACATAAATATTTCTATATTATGTCCAATTGTTTGAAAGTCTAAGACCACGTTAAAATAATGAATTTGGAAAACAACAAATCGCTTTACTTTGTTCAACAAACAAACAGGGCATCAATCAGTAGATCAATCGAACAACAATGATTGCCGAATTCACGTTTCATCAACGCGACGTGACAATAACACGGTTTCGATATTATAAAGGTGCGTCCTCACTGTAACCCTTAATATGATCACTAATTTGTATGGTTTGCCAAGAAAATTGTCTACCAGTTTTGACAATATTTCATGTGTAAGTGAAATAGCCATTTGGTTGCACTCATGGACTTATAACCATTTTAACAATGAAATAAATGCATGCAGTTATAAAGTTTTAGTATTACTAACTATCAGAATATTTTGCATGAGAAAATCAACCCTATGCCCTATTGTTTTATGACGCGCAAATGATTTTCAACCTTAGCGTGATAGACGTTCTTGGCCGTTAACGGTAAACGTTTTCATATTGCTCAAACCAAGTCAAGCCGTACCCATTACCAAATGAGTCTGTTTCGCTTGTATTGATCCCTAGAGGCGCTTAGTAATAACTTTTTAACTGAACCTTACGTGCCAGTGTCAACAGCTAGTCAAAAGAAAAACTGTTGAAGTCAAATTAAAGGCATAGTCGGTTTGATTATGCTTATTAACTTAATTACATCATATATCTTGGGATAAAAAAAAGTGACATTTTGAGTTAAGTACCTATAGTTGCATGATTCATTTTATAAAAAGATGAAGGTCTAGCTATCTTGGGCTCTTAGTCCAAAAGACTCGTATGCCCAAAATTTAAATAGAGAGGACGCATCACAACGCAGATTTAATGTATCTATAGGATCTCGTATCGAGTGAAATTGTTATTTGTACCTACGTTGTGCATCAAGATCTAATTTTGATCGAATCGTTTGAACACCGAGATATTGCAATGGACACACGATAATTGGTTCGAGCATTGCTAGACAGCCAATTACCAGTTCATTAAATTTAGTCCGCTTGTCTACAGACTTTTGTGTTTGCGGAAATCATACGAGCAAACTGAAACCTCTAGAATATATCCTTTGATGATATTGAGGTGTTAAATCAAAGATAACTAAATCCTAATCGACTAACAGAACTAGGTAAAATGACTGATAAATAATAAGTTGAATGACTTTTTAAAAGGAAAAATATATTCGTGTCCAAGAATTAAAGGCTTCGTCCAACAAAAAAAGAACTTGTAGATACAAAAAATGGTATCAATAGCAAAAATACAATAATTACTTTTCTTAATATGAAATATACAATAATGCTTTACATGATAAAAGGAAAGCAATAATATCTATTTTTGAGTTGAGGTTAATAGTCAAAATTTGTACATATTTTACAAAATGAAGAAATAACCAAACCAAATCTTAGTCGATCGATTAATTCAATACTGATATTTGATAATAAGCAATTAGCAAATACCAGCACGAAAATAAGAAGAAAGCTAAATAACGAATTTACAAATGATATTTCTGTTTTATTAGTATAAACCAATATTAATAAAAAAAACAAGTAAACACATATAACAAACACACATTATCTAATAAATAATATCTACATAAACGCAAATGCGGTTAAGGAACTCCCTAAGTTTCAGTACGGTATACACAAGGAAAGTAATTTGTGTCAAAAACATTGGTACGAAAATATTACCACTGTAAACATGATAAATGTGCCCCGAGGAGCAACTTCGGTAGTTGCGAACTTTAATATTGGCTTCATTTTGTTAAACTAAATTCTGTGTAATCTATGTACGGCATTTTTTCCAAACTTTGCACGTTAGAATGATAAAAAGAGTATACTAGTAAAAATTGCCTATTGTAGATCAGATCGAAACAAAGACGCATTGATTAGGCTAGGCTAGAAATTGACTTGCGTTGACGTCGATGATGGCTCATGGATACAATTATGAAGATAAAAATAAAATATGGTTGCATTATTCAACACTTCAAATAAATTACTTTAACGGTATTATTATTCGATGTTTTCTTTTTATAAATTTTACTATAAAATAAGATCAATAATTTTTCATAAAAAAAAAACTACTTAGAATATAAATTAGAGCTACTGATCGATAAGTCTATGCTAAACAACAAGGAAACAAACATCAATCGTACGTAAACGTGTTTAAAAAATCAACATCAGGCCGTTGCTTATTTGTAAAAAAAAAACAAAAAAAAAATGCTAACTTTTATGTGTAACAATGCAACAAGCAAATTTAAAAACCTACATAAAAAGTGTTTATCAAATTAACTACAAAACAGAACATACACAGACGGCATTTTATAGCCACGACAAATGGACGTGCAAATATCGAACAATACAGGCTTTATTGATACAAGATGTAGCCTATTTACGACTATCCAAATGTTAGCGAGTGTTATGCCATAGTGTTCAACTGTAAGGTTTTATTGCCTCTATCGAGAGCTAGCAAAGCTATAACCCGGAATAGAAGCGGCACTATTATACCCACAAGAACCCGTTTGCGAGGCATCGTGCCAATAGTGTAAGACAAACAAGGATGTCAAGCTCCGGTACCGTTTTATCGGATATCCGAAACAGAAACCCTTAATATCAAATAAAGTATATAAATAGCTGTTTCATTTTAACTGACTGTCAAACATCTGCAAAGATGTTTCTTTCGGGTGTTAAGGGTGCAAACTCCTAACATTTAATGAAACAACGCTGGCTCACAGCGTAAGAATATGCTTGAAAAATTCGCGCCGTGTCGCAGTGTCTCGGTGACCTAATGGTATGGCGCCCGCCCGGCATGCGAGAAGATGCGGGTTCGAGTCCCGGCTGAGACAAAATTTTTCAAGTTTTATACTGATATTATAAGTGCAATTAAGTTGCTAAAATATCAAATAAAGTATAAAAACCCTTAATCCGATATAAAAGTTTAAATAGTTTCGGGTTGAAGCGGAGACATTTAATGATTGATTTTAATTTGTTCCCGCCGGTCAATTAAACACATTTACTGCTGGCGTTTCCTGATTTTATTAATATTTTTGTTGCACTTGTTAATTAAAAACCTAAAAATAAAATTCAAATTATTTACCTTTTTGAAATAATATTATTACCAAAACTATCCCAAACTAATGTGTAATCAGAATACAATACATAACCGTAACTGTATTACGAAAGCGGTACAAAGTTATTGATTTTCCTGTATCTGGATCCGAAATGTTATGTCCATAACATCCCTAAAGTCAAATATTACCTTTGCTCTGTCGATTCGTACGTCATATTATTTCGTGTTAAAATATTTCAGCTCGCTTTCGGCTATATTTTTACCTAGTTCAGTTTTATTGCCCAGGTTACTAACTAATGATAAAAGTTTTGAAATAGTGAATTCCACATTTTCCATGTGCAATGCTTAAATATCTATCTGGTTTTATCGTATGTGCGATTCAAATTTGTGATTTATATTCAACTGATAACAATAGTTTTGTAAATGTAAAATAAAGGTATTGCTGTTAAGCTATTTACAGAAGTGTTATTTTTGTTAAAAACAAAATAAAGGTATTTTATAGAATTTCAAGTTCATCTAAAAATCAAAAACACCAATATGTCGCTGTCAAAACTAATCGGTATAATAATTTGAAAAGCCAATCAGTGGCCTACTCCATATCACCATAATTTAGTGATAATAATACGTCGCTTAAATCGATATTTTTCTATTAATCTGATCTGTTTTACACAAATATATTCGTATTTACACAGACAAAAAACATGTTGATCTTTAAAAATATAGCAATATTGGTCTAAATATACTTTATATTTAGACCGATGCTTTTCAAACAGATTAACCTTAAAAACCCAGACTCAAACCAATGTCTAAATAGTCTATCAATCAACCTATAACCATATATAAGTATAACTCGGAACCTTTTTGAGTCATACTCGTATCTTGTAATTTTTGTCATACGCTAAAAATAAGTTAACAAAACAGCAGTAAATTTTTTCTGACAATCAGTCGTTTTATCATAAAAATTGTTAAGCAATGAGTGAGACAACCAATATCTCGCAATCAAAGACATTTTTCCCAACAAAATCACGCTGATCCTCTAATCACAGACGGACACAGTAAATAGTAAGAAAAAAAACAACTTCTGACAGTGCTAATCCTAAGTGCAGGTTGCTGATAAGGATTATACGGGACCCTAATGGCCTTTATCCCCCGGCTGAGCAAATGTCCATAACTTAACCGTGGCGAGGCTGAAGCGACTTAACTTTGGTAGACGTCATTTCTCAAAAGGCACGTGTAGTGATGTACCGAGGTCGATAACATTTAATTCAGAAACTATTTACTTAAACTAAGGTACCTATTTTGTTATAGTTGTATTTGAAACTTTGGTCTAATATCGTTCAGCGATGTATGATTACAAAAAAAACCTTTCGTTCTATAAAATGATATTTGTATTACGAATCCATTATTTTATTTTAAATATTTCTTTGCAACAGATAAATGTTAGTTATATTAGGGATTATTTCTTACAATAATAATATTACAAACAATTGAAGCGCTTTAAAGTTCTGTGCTAAATGTAAGTTTTAAAATGTAGCAATTCAAAATAACTAATTGTTTGAATTCGAATAAAAAGGAGAAGCCACGGAAGTTGAATAGTCGAGGTCACGGATGCAAGGTGCGAGCAACCGTGAGTTATAAGTTTGCGGTATCTATATGCGGATGTATACAACGCGCTGAGCGCAGAAGTAGGTGATATACATTGGATATGATGCAACCTGTTGTGAGAACGATTGGGACCTTTTTAGAATTACAGACCGTCCTGAATTAAGATTCTTACTCTGTCATTACTACACTAAACCGAACGGGAATAGGAAAAAGCGAGAAAAGAAAGATATTTGCATTATTGCAATAATAAAACTAGTAGTGATTCAGTACATGACCATAAATGCCCCAAGATTAAATTAATGAGAAATGATGAATATGTAAGCGATTCGATACTTCTATGATAACATTTGTGTAAATTTAGGACATCACTATATGCTTCAAGATTAATAAATATATGTGGACGTGGAAAAATGTAGCACTTATTCGGCACCGTGACGTGCCTAATGCGGACATAGCATTGCTCATCCCTATATTCCATTGTTTTGGAGGCTCTTTCTTAATGTTTATCTGTTTGATTGATAGACTATTCGGCGATTAGCCGCTCTCAATTTTCTACTTAATGAAAAAAGTTTTGCAATTTTAAAGCTTGTTTTGTGCCTCTTTTGTTTTAGCTCATTATAGTTTAATTTACAATGAAGACAATAATAATATGTAAATTTTTAATTTTATAAATATAAATGCTGTTAACGACCATAAATACAATGTTTGTATTTACATTCATATATATTGTAAGAGATTGATACATAAGAGTATATCGTCTTTTTCCACGATATGCACTTATTTTACAAAAAAATAAAATATAGTAAAAAAACGCTTCTGACAAAAAAAAATTAATAGGTTTGATTTATTTCGCTCCTTTCAGTCAATTTATTTATGGCTAGCTGTTGCCCGAGACTTTGTCCGCGTCGATTTCTGTTATTATGATTCAATTTCCGTTATTATGATCGCGATTATATTTGCAACAATTCTCTGATGCTTCGCTCCTATTGGTCGCAGCGTGATGTTATATAGCCTAAAGCCTTCCTCGATAAATGGATTATACAACACAAAAATATTTTTTCAATTCGAACCAATACTTCCTGAGATTAGCGCATTCAAACAAACAAACAAACTCTTCAGCTTTATAATATTAGTATAGATTAAATAATTAGTCACAATAGTCAGTTAGAAGAGATCATTCAGTAAGCTAAAAAAGGTTAAGTGCTTAAATCGCACCAGTCGAGTCATTCGGAAATATTTTAAAAGAAAAATAGCAACAGCAGCATTTTAATCAATAGAGTATGATAATGAGAGATATACTCGTAAGCAGAAACTTAAAAATTATCATTTTATTTGGACATCTCAAATATCAACGTTACTTCCAAATATGTCACTAACATGCCAACGTCTGACGCACACAAATTTTCATTACTCGCACAGATGGACACGTAAGAAATAGACGGGTTGCAGAGTGCACACGGCGCGACACACAGGGGCGAAGTAAGAGTTAAATTTGAGACTTAAACTTAATTTATGATTTTCCAAAAAAAAAAAAACCTTTATGTTACCTTTAACCACCATTTGTGTTTTTTTTTATTTAGAAAAGATTTTATTTTTTTATTTGTTATTTATTATATTTAAAAAAAACATAGGTTGGCCCCTATACTGTAAATATTAAATCCCATATTAAGTAGAAAAAGTAGCTTTGATTAGTACTAAGTTGTAAAAAGATATATTAATACTCTAGGGTTAACTAAATGTTGACTTAGGTATTCATCAGGATTGGTTAAGAAAATAATATATTTTTAATTAATTCATAAAAACTATGATAAGATAGTTTGTTAAAAGCAAACGAAATCCACAAATCGTTATTTAAAAAAAAAGCTAAGTAAAGACTCATTGCGGATTATTTAATTATAAATGAAATTAATTTGACGCCATTATCCGTCGTGCGTAAACTCGTTTGCTTCGCGGTAGTGAGGGCGCTAGTGAATAATAAATGTCTTTTTGGGCGTCACGCGTCCCTTAATACTTCCCTGCGTTCCATACTAATTGCTGCGAGTGCATGTAAAGACGGCCGGCGACGCGACGCTCCGGATCAACATAATGGCGGATGGGGGTAGCAAAAGGGAACGTATGGAAAAAAAAGAGGAAGGCGCCGCCGCGGGCGTGCGGGGAAGATTCGGTTACAAATTGTTTTGTTTGACGATGGAATAGTTTTAGGGACGCCTCGTATAGTGCAACGTAAGGGTAAAATTGACTAAGCCCTGGTAACATAGTGGTGTTACGATGTCAATTTAAGCTGTGATTAGTAAGAGTGATTCCGTAACAATAATCAAAATGAGATCAAGTGTAACATGAAAATAATTTAGTGATGGTTTCTACTTTTGGTGCTTGTTATAGAACATAGTACTGGTATTGCTAAGCTTTTTAGATTTTTATAACATCACTTAAAATTTCTTTTTTTTTTTCAATTAACGTATGAAAATGATTTCTAAAAAGATGAAATAAAAGAACTTAAAACGTAATAATGCTACAAATAATAAAAGTAAACAGTCATAATGACCTTGTAATTGCATATTTCGATAAAAACCGTCAGGTTACCTAAAAACAGTTACTAATCGATAACCAATTGTACCTCAAGTAGCGTTCACATCGGGCTATAACATATTTGTTGCAAACTCGCTCCTATTTCAAGGACCTTAAGATGCCCCAGTGTAAAGCCTGACGTGCTATCGTCTGTAGTGCTACCATAACTAAAACATTCAACATCTCGTATTCGATTCTAAGCAATTCAAGAGCTACTTAATTTTACGGATCAACAAGCCACACATGACAGACATCCTAACAATGATTACACCAATTACTTGAACCGAGATCTTTTTTAAATCTAGAGATGTAAATCTAACTTAATACACTAACTACAATACAGCTACTTATAAGTAATAATTTTATAGTACCTACTTATATCTAATATCAAATCTACATGTATGAACAACTAAATTTTAACAACACTACAAATAAACTAGACATTATGTAAATATCTCATTCTGCATCAATGACACGGCCTGAGTTTTATGTTTAAGCTCAAATGGACATAACTTTCGTAACATAAGCTTTTTTTGTATAATGATAAATTGATGATAGAACTCAACACAAGTATCGTACCTCTCCGATACTCTAGTTACATCAGCATTTTAGCAATGAAATCACAGATTAATACGTGACTCTTCATAACCCGAAGTTTACATTTATTTACCCAAGAAACAGACGCTAAAATTCCTAGTCACTGGACCAACTGGTAGACCAACGACTACTAGCAGTCTGATCTGAACCGAGTGTCAAATTTATACATAAACAGCAGTCTTCTTCTGGACATAGGCCGTCCAAGATACAGAACGTTTTATCCCTATGTTTGGCATTTATAAAGCAGCTTCTGTGAATATTTCGGAAATCGACAGTCCATCTAGGTGGGAGGCAAAACTTGCCGAGTCGCGATTTACCCATAAGAACTCGTTGATCCCAGCCGCCAGTCAGTTGATCAACCTTTATGGCCACCCACTTCAGTGTAATAATTCTATTTGCTATGTTCTTGGTCGAATTACCTCAATAGGAATCAAAGTTACTGCGAACATAGGGCGTTCTATAGCTTGTTGAGCAACTCTAACCTGAGAGAACAGACAGTGGGTGTCCCCGTCTCAGGACGTAGGTCATGACGCGCATTGGTTCCAACACTTTTCTAAACTATGCAGTAGAGGTAGCACATAGCAAGTTTTTAGTAACCTTTTAGTACAACTTGTTACTACCGCACAACTACCAAATCTAAGTCAATCAAACACTTACCCTTTGTGGTGGTAGAATCTGCCTAGGACTGTGTGTATGCTTGGGCGAACATGATCCATGCTTCTCTTTCCTGTGAGATTTCAAACCTCGGAGCAGTCTTGAGAACGTAGTCACCTTCTTCTTGGCAGTGCCTAGGCAGTTATCTGTGAACAATAGTCAATATATGAAAAATTAAGTTGACAACTTATAATGTATGGTCATTAACCAGTCTACCTCCGACCATGATATGTGAAATCGAGTCAAAAGTTTTGGAAGTTCAATATTTTGCTGCCTTTAAAATAAAATCAAAGTTGAAGTGAACATATTTGCACAAATATTTGTCATTACACATCAATACATCTTTTTTATATGTTACGACCTGGGTACGACTATATTTCACAGATATAGCTTTTTAAGCCGCCTATAACTATTCTCTGACGTGACTTGTTATTTACTTCCATCTTAAAGCCTATACCAATGGTAAATCCCTTCCAGAATACGACTATAACCCCTCACCCTTCTAAGCTGATTTCGATAAGATCGGATCCTAAATTGACCTGTCCGAGAATCGAATCTACCGCACCACTATTCCAATTGTAACGCTAATAATCTTAACTTGCACACATGACACACCGCATATATATTATTCTTTCAGCTTTGCATAATTAGCAGTTTACGCATGACCAAACAGTAAAAGATATAATATATCGACAGAACTGTACACACGTTTACAAAGTATAAAACATAATTTATAAGCAAAGCAGTTATGGAAATAAAAATCTGTTTTAGAAATTCGAAAGAAAAAGTTACACCGCACGACAGTAAGACAAACGATTGGCACTTACGGCCTCGACCTTTAGTTTTTGAAGTCGTTCTATAAATCAGAATAATATGCAGGCATTACGTGTGATGTAACACGCTCATTCAAGGGCGAAAGGTCAACGATCTGATTTCGATTAATGGAACGAAGAAGCCAGTCAGGTATGTAGGTTAATTTAATGAATTGATTATTTTGAGCGAGAGCACACGCTTCGAACGCTGATCAAACAAAAAAGGTTTCTTCGCTTCGTAGTATATTTGTTACGACCTTTACGTTACAATTATTAGATTTGTACGTTTAGATTTGCGATAGGACTTGTTTTGATCTTTAGTTAGGCTGTTTTTTTTAATATGCCATTAACTTAGGAGATCTTACAGTTATCAAGAGTTTTTATCTGTCAGGGCTGTTTTTTTTAACCTGCCATTAACTTAGGAGTTCTTACAGTTATCAAGAGTTTTTATCTGTCACGGCCGTCTAAGTATGTATTAGGAAAAAATAATGTAAAACGTATGAGACGAATTTAGTTTCGGTGCATGAAAATGCAGTGCAGCACAAATAGCTGTTCCTTCTAAATTTTTACTCTATGTAAGTACGATTTCAAGAGAAACTAAATTAAATTTGCTCTTTCGCTGGGATAACTTGATTCTGCTATTGGTACGTGATCTTATTTTGGAGTAAAGAATTTTGATTCAATACTTTATCTTACACATTTTATGCGTATTCAATCAATTTACACGAACAAGAGAAGCAGTAGTAATTGAATTAGTTTTTTAACCCATTTTAAAAACGTATTTTGCGATTCCGGAGCAATTCCATTTATTTTAATTATTTATAATTTAATTAATTATAATATTTGGAACACCAACAGCTAATGCAACATAATAACATTAACGCCAATAACAGATTCTCGCAATTAACAGCTGCATACAGTGATTGTTTAATTTTAATTGACCAATTTCTAAAAAATTATGGATTTAGAAAATTTTTTTGCTAATGATTTCCGCTTGTTAATATACCGGCCTAGATACCTTCACCACACTACCCGCACTAACACTGATTAAGCAAGCACTATTTCATGCAGGAAAACCGCCCGCCCTCCCTCAAAAATGCATGCAGTACAGTTAATGCAATTATTAGTACCCAACACCAATATAATAAAAACCTCGACGCGTTTCGCCACTTCACGTGGCATCCTCAGGAGATGTTGTCGCCTTCGCTGCGCTCCGACGACTAAATTTTATCAATTTCTAAAAAATGTGGTATAGCTCCTCATAGGTCTAACTATCCAGTTAGACCTTAAAAATTTACATAACATAGTTTTTATCTTTGAAATGATCAATAACGATTGCATAAGATATATTATAAGGAAAACATAATAAGGAACGGGACAAAACCAGGATTCCCACCCGCTCGGAGTCACTTGCGGAGCTTTGTATTTCATAAATGATTGTCCGTAGAAAAGGGCACATATTACTTTACTATTTGTAGGATAGAGATGAACAAAATAACTTTTACTCTATTACTTTTTCAAGTGCACAACCACTTGACATATTATCAACTTTAAGCACAGCTTAAACCCTACTTTATCGACTTGCCGCCAATAAATCAAACACTTAGCACCTTTTCCAAGCAATCGCGTGTAGCGAAATATTTAGAGTAAGCGGCACGACGTTTACGTACCTTCATCATTATGAGTAAAATGCAAAGAAAATTAACACCAAAAAAGACGTATGTTTCCAATATTATAGACAAAACTGATGAACAAAAAATATTCATAAAATGGCCATAAATAAAACAACTAGTATTTTCACTGATAAAGTCTAACTCATTAGTAAACCAAAGCAAAATGAGCCTGCATCTGTGTCATAATTGGTTTTTACGCTAAAAAATATATTAAAAATAAGTCGTATTTTTGATATTTTCGTTTCCTACGCTGCCGCGCTGCCATTAATTTATTTATCAGTTCATTATAAATACATTCAGATACCTAAATCTGCAGAAAACTAAACACTTAATTTGTTTTTTTGAATTTTATTCATGACTGGTTATGTATTCAACTTTTCAATGTTTCAAAAAAATTAATATCAAGTGTGTTGAAGAATTTTTTCGAAAATGAAAAAAAAAACCGGCTTAAAATAAAAATGAAAATTTTACCTCTTTTTATTGCATGAGTAAGTACTTTGTTAACTAAGTTAGTTAATCTTAGCATACCAGTGAATAAGTTTATGACTGCAAACACAGTCAACACGCGATGTCTCATATCGGAAACGTTTTCATTATCGTAGACCAACTGACAGAGCCGTACTCAGGGGTAGGTATGTACTTTTTGGGGCCTACCGCGGCTGTAACTTTCATGCGTGTCTATTTAATATATCTGTTCAAAACCCTTTACTTATAAGCTTCAAGTTTATTAAACAATTGACTTAATGCGTGGTAGAACCATCATATTAAATAGATTTACACAGGAAAAGAATTTCAAAGAAAGTTAAGTGGTCAACTAATATTTAACTATTGTATGTACTGAGGCAAAACTTTGTTAAACACAAGGTCCTAGTTTTTTTTTTTCAATTGGCTTGCACACTTAGTAATAGTTGTAGAAACCCCCAAACCACGATATGGTAGTAGAGTTGACTTTCATACTGTGTTACAGCAATACAATGTAATTTTATCGTTTTTAAAATACAGTTTTAAAAATAATGAAGGATTGAAATGAAAAAGGAAGTTACATGTTGTCTCGTGTTAAACTGCTTTTAAGTTTGCTTTAAATTCTTATTATTATAATACAGTTATATTGTCTTCTAACCCACGTATCAGTGTGTGTTACTGGACCCCAAAGGTAACCAAGTACGGCCCTGGTAGGCGATAGCTAACGAGTGGCTAAATAATGTATTAAGGCATTATGTATGAGTCGAGATACTCTCGTTAAGTAAATGGAAGCTTTGTAAAAGTAGTTCTTATCTTTGACGGGATTAAGCATGCGTGGTAGTCATTAGTTTGATTAATAGTTGAAGCGTTGATTGGAGGTAAGTAATCGTGTGAAATTAGTTTTGCTTTTGGCATACTTTTGATCTATGTCAGTGAAATCGGATTATAGACACTTTTGATAAAGGTTAAGCCTAGTGGCTCGTTGAATGGATGCTGGTGAGGCCTGCTTAAGTTGCTGGATGATGGGCAACTGATCGAGGAGAGTGGCCCACGTTGGGAGTACCTACGTTCAGCAGTAGACAGCACAAGGCTGCATAAGTTGACAATGATGATGATGATTAGTTTTTATTTTATATTAATTACTATGTTACAAATTTTTAATAACCATCAATGAAATGATCAAATAATGACGTTAAACGAACAGAAGAATACATTTTATGAAAGATTTCTTGTTTCTTTTAAAATCTACAATATTTCTTATATTATGGAGATTAATTTTGCACGTATCCTTGTATCGATGAGTGTTGACGAGGGTTGAGTTAACCTACAGACGCTGATACAAATATGTATTTAGGAGTAATGAATAAGTAATGTTATGTCACCTGAAACTTTCTGAAGCATTTGTGTTCGAACATATTTATGTTCTTCATAAAATAAATGTGGCCTAAGAATGACAATTACATTCTCACAGTTATTTCTTATCAACTACTTTCTCGAATTGATAAATGTGTCTGGGTTAACATGAAAAAAAAAACTAGTTAAGTAAATGTTTAACTATAAAGTAAAAACCTATTAAGAAAGATTACCGTCCCACTGCAGGGCAAAGTACTCCATCATTGAATCTAAGTTACTGATGGATATGTTCAATTCAATACGATTTCATATCGATCTACATTAAATTCAATTACTTAGATCCCTGAAATACACAGGTGACAAAAATTTTAAAACAGAACAATGAAGTGGTCTTATTGCTAAAAACGATATCTTCAAGACATTTTTTTAAAAAGTTATTCAAGTTTACGGTTGCAAAGTACTTTAGGTTATGTATATACTATGTACCGTATTTTTGCTTTTTTATAAATAATATTTTAAAAGTGAGCTGCCAGTTTTATTTTCTTCATTTGAAAGCAAGACATTTAAATTCAATGTAAAATGAATTTTTCATTTGTTGAAGACCGTCTAATTATTTCTGTCGTGGGTGAATAGAATTTTAATAACAAGGGAATCAATACAACACTTTGAATGCACAACCTGTAATTACGCATTTATGTAGGTACTATTAAATTTTCACGTAGGTCTATTCTTACCCCTATAGTATTAGAGTTTACATTTGCAAGTTTTTTAAGCCGTAAGTCAAAGTGATATCACTTACCACTGGGGGGGAATTCGTAGAAATACGCCGACCGGGGACTCAGACAACTGAAACAAAACAACAATCAGATTAGTAATGATTAATAGATTCTAACACTTTCCATAAGTTAACTAATGCATATTTTTGCAGACTAGTATGGATTTCAAACACGTCGTTAATGATAAAAAAAATCTAAGAAATGCTAGCGTTTATATACTATACTTAATACATCGGTAGGTCACGGTAAATAATATGTATCACTAAATTTAGTAAAGTTATTTCAGTTCACTCATGATTATTAGGGGTTAAAGTATGAAATTGCCGTTTTGTATGGACGAAATCGAGAAAAGTCATTTTTTCATACTAACAATTTTTTATTTTTTTTATAGCCGCCTGTACCGTTTTCGATGCAATTAAAGGTGAAAGTTAGATGGTTATAAAGCTACGCATTTTAGTATTAAAATTTCTGAAAATCAAAGCATATAATACAAATATACTTAATTGAAGCAAGAAGGTCAGCTGACACATTGTAAGGGGTCTTTTCAACGACTTCCTTTGAAGTAATAGGCACTAGTATTGCATTTTTTTTAGTCAAAAGTTGCTTTATTTAGTTTTTGATACAATACAAAAAGAATTACGCAATAATACGACTATACTTAAGAGCTATAAACAAAATAAAAAGTGGGACAATAATCGGCAATTTCATACTTTAACTCCTATTATTATGTAAGGTAGCCTTTTTTAAAAAACAACATCATGTCATGTTCATCTACAGTCCCTACGAAACACAGACTGTGCTACGAGAAGATTAATTTATACTTTTGTAAGTACTCTATTCAAAATAGTAGCAGTCAATGTTTGCGGAAAAAACACAGTTCAAAAAACATTTAAAAGTTGCCACCGTTTCTCGGAGCTATGGGTGTCGTAAAATGCGATTAAATGTTGTCAGAAGAAAACAGGCAGTAGCGACTTCTCTTCACCGTTGATCAAATTACGATCGCCAAATCGCCTGTCGAGCGTAGCGTAAATGGCAGAATCCTTGTGAAAAGGCAGCTACAAGTATCAGTCCAACAGTGGACTAATTTAAATTAATGATAATAAGACGAAAACGATCTTTGTAAACATGACGAAATGTAACTAAAGAAAAATGTTGTAAAGAGTGCTAAAGGATTAGTACATGTTGTAAACATGTACTAATCTTATCACTATAAAAGGTACTCGTATGCTAATTTTGTTTTATTTAAAATCGGAATAGAAACATACATTAAAGCCATATAGTACCAAACTCATCAGATATTAACTTTTATAATCTGCACCCAACAGAGTGGATATCGTGGCCATGAAAATTTACAATTCATACGCAAAGCACTGTCGGGTGGGCATAACAAAACACAATCGCATTACCATCGAGAAATTATTTGCGATATCGAGTAAATATTTGATTTTCGATGCGGACGATGCGGAAAGGTAAAAACCGTTGGAATTCGGAGGTAAATGAGAAATTAATCGACAACGGCATTAACAATAGCCGCTAATGATGATTGTGAGTGGAATGAGCATCGTTTAATGAAGAGATAAATTCATAAAGGGCTCAATTTGATGTCTGCGAGTTAACAAGATCCAATTTCGCGATAATAACCCATTCGGCAGTTACCTGCATTCGTTTTTCGAATGGTACAGTAATTAACGTGACGTAACTGATTTTGAAACAATTAACTGTTTATACGCTGTGATATACGTTCTTCGTGATCATGGCGATTGCAACAGTTCCGAAATATCGGACACTCAAAACATAGAAATATCACAATAATTAACTCTAACGAAAGTGACCATATAATTTAAATCGATCTAAAACTTTTCATGATTTAAGAATCCACTTTTGAAATACGATTCAGTCTGCAATTGCAAAGCTCTGTCAAATAAAATAATATTAGAAAGAAGAAAGAAAGAAAGAAAGTTTTGTTCCTCAGTTATTTTAGTTGTGTTTGTGACTTGACGACCCGGTTGGTACCACAGAATACGCTACGTCTGTCTACTACACAAAGATTGATTCCCGGTCGAGTTATTTTAAAATATGGTATTGGGTCTGAAAAGGACGGGTGGATTATATTCATGCTTCAGAAGTCACGTTAATCCGTTGGTCCCGGCTGCAGTCGCAATAAGGAGATCTGTAATAGGCGACTTTGAAAACTTTGATACTAAATTATCCTTTTTTTATTAATAATGGGCTTGCTCTTGACTACATACCTAACTATACGGTTAAGAAGAAGCCCAAAATGGAGCGAGCTTACCTAGAGGTACTGGTTCTGGCATAAGCAAATCAACAAAACTATGTCATTTCATATGTTTATTATTCATATTATACAACTTTTTTATTGGTCTTATTTTGATCTGTTTTTGTCAATAAAACAAGGCCTACTAAAACTAGGCCAAGGACTGGCCAAAAGAATCGTCTAAATTCGAAAAAAAAATTTTAAATTCAAATTTCGAGCAAGTCGTGTTGTGCCTATGTTTTGCTAACGTTTATATCACTTATAGAATCGCGACTACTCGCAAGCAATAGAAGTGGTTGCACGATAAATCGATGTCCCCGCAAAGTTCCTTGACAATAAGAGGTATCGATCAAATTTGAATTTGAATTGTCGTACGACGATGTAGGTACGTTCTAGGTGATGGTCTTTTGCACGAGTGCTTATAGTACAACTTTTGTATGTAAACGAATGCGTCGCTTAAACATTGCAGGTACAATCACAAAAAGTAACAATTTCTGAATTAACTCCAAGACGGACAATATACGGTCTAATTTTAATTTTAAAAATACATTATTACAATTAAGTAAGTAAGATTAATGATTTGGTTATTGTAAACAATGTAATATTGAAAATACCAAGTTTGAAAATACAAGGTTTGTTGATGATATTACAATGTGTATGATACGTGCACCCCTGAAAGGTGCAAATTATAACATCATTATAAGTTCTAAAATTAGTAAATTTTGAGTAACCAATCTGAAATAGGAGAAAAACTACGTTACACAACAAATAACATTAGTCAAAACAAAAGTGCTTTATAGTTTTGTCCTTTTTTATTGCGTCAGGCCTGTAGTTTTTAATAGGTCGAAGTTTCTTCTTTGCTTCTAGTATCAAATAGATTCTCATGCCTGCAATATTACAGTAAAGAAAAACAAAATTGACTTTTGCTTTCAACTGTCCTTATAAGGTGGCAACGAGGTCAGCAAACTTTGCCCGTAGTTAGTCTAAAGTCATAGTGCATTATAAATCGAGTTAGCCACATCGCATCGAAGCTACAAATCAATAACTACATCATATTTAGCTGAGCTCTCCAACTGAATTCAGTTCCCAGCCAATCTGATTTGGGTTAACACATATGTACAGACAACAGCACGTCAACCTACCACAAAACGTCAAATTTTCTCAATTAATATTGATCTCTACTTGTTGGACTTAAAGTTGAACATCAATTCAATGACCTTCATCTATTTGGGTAGGTTTATGTACATTTGATTGGATGGGCGATGTGATATTTTGTGAGGTGGCCATTTAAGACAAACTTCTTTTACTTTTCGTATGACTGTCGTTTAAGGATAATCTATTGTGAGAGTTTTGTGAGCTTTTAGGTGACCTCTGATCTGAAGTGATTCTTTTTTTCATCTTGCATCTTAGGACAGAAGGCCATTAATGTAAATCTCTTTATTTTTAATAATAAGATATAATTATGTTGCCCGCGACTTCGAACGCGTCAATTTCTGTTATTATAATCGCGATTATTTTTGCAACATATTTCACTGATGCTTCGCTCCTATTGGTCGCAGCGTGATGTTATATCGATAAATGGACTATACAACACAAAAATAAAAGACGTGTGGCACTCGGAGACTGCCGCGGTAAAGCTATTGCATAGCATTCTTTATCAACTTATGCAATTATAAAACTAAGAAGTATCACCGCTGTGCCGGTCGGAGTGGGGGGTGTTAGGTTATTTTCGTTACGGAATTGCTGGATTCGGTCTCCACGCTCAAGGCCCGCGATAGAAGCTATGCAATAGCTTAATTTTATAATTTTATGGATTTTCTAATTTTGATTTTTGTAATTAAATTTTTCTGTTATTTTGGCAGATATGGTTACCATAGGCAACCATACCGTCAAAATCCTTATTTTCTTCTAAATACTTTTAAATTTCGGAAGTTCAAAATTGTTCGATCGTGCCTCGCCCCGAGTGTTAGGTTAGGTTATTTTCGTTACGGAATTTCTGGATTCGGTCTCCACGCTCAAGGCCCGCGACCCGCGATAGGAGCTATGCAATAGCTTAATAAATTTTTAATTCGAACCAGTACTTACTTCCTGAGATTAGCGCGTTTAAACAAACAAACAAACAAACTCTTCAGCTAATAATATTATAGTATAGATAAGTCTGAAGCCTGTAGCACAATTGTAACTGATCCAGGCTTTAGAGTGCATAGTAATTTAAACTACCTTTATTGTAAAATATAGAACTTTACCTAACCCGACTACGAAAAAGTTAGAAACTAGTTGAGTATCGTATCGATTGCTATCATCGTAGCAAATGCAGTGGTCGTGCGTGCTATAGGTGTTGTAAAGACACAGATTGTCTATAGCAAAAGGATCAGCCAGCTCTCTTTGCTATGGAAGACAACTACATTATACATGCACACCCAAGCTCAAGCACTCACGATCACGGCATTTTCCAAGAAGATAGTAATCGATACGTATTTCAACTTGATTTACTTTTTCGTAGTCGGGAATCAGTTTTTTAAACTATTCATTTATTATTTTTGTCTATCGTTTCATGTAATATATTATTTGCTGTACTGTTTGAACATTTTTGTACTCAGCGTCTTCTGTCCTTTGATACCCCACTAGTTATGACTGGAAACTTGTTTTTTTTTTCTTCAAAGTATCCCAATAATTATATTGTTATAGCTTTCTCTAGAATATACTAAATTCGATGTTTTTTTTTATACCAGTCAGTGATGTGCTGGCTTAATAGAAATGGTTTTCATACAGTATACTATTATGAGTGTTTAGGGCTATGAAATTTGCTTTATAAGAAAAGTGAAAGTCATAACCAACACAAAAATCGTTATAAACATATGTAATTTGATTCACAGCTTCATAACTATGCAATCCAAATCTTAACGAGCCAACACGTATGTAAATTATACGAATATTATTTAACCAAATCAACACGACTTAACACCCAAACTGCCTAACGAAGTGTCTTTAGTTGTCATAATTTTATTCATAAATGCATGCAATTTTCAAACCATTTATGAAAATTCGATTAACAATAAGTCGACGAAGATATTAACAAAATTATTTTAATTTCTTTAACATCTGTGTATTTATTTTTTAAGATTTTTTGTTGATGTAAATTATGATTTCTGTTCATGTCTTTTATTAATTTTTGTAGTCACAGCTAATTTAAATTTATGTCCTTTTGATTTTGCTTGTTAAAACTGATAAGTAGAAAGATTATGTTACATATTACAAGCCTTATTTTGCAAATTAAAATACGGCCTCATTCGATGACTTCAGTCGTCAAGTGACAGTAGTGACACACGCCAGTTCAAGGCCTTGCCAGTTCTTAGGCCCGGAGTTCACTCCACAGAGTACATTTGTATATTTATCTAAGGATACATTTGGAAAAACTTCACAGCATAGGTTTCAATTAGTGCAACTACAAAAGCAGTTATCAAGGAAGAAGTAGATCATGGTGCTTGTAACAATGATTTTGAGTTGAACTCTCGAAATAACTAACTCTTTGATAGCAAACATGAAAGTTTAAATCAATTCCGTCATCATATTGTCTCAGATATGGCTGTCAGACAATAATTATTTCTGATTCCCCAAAATAAGAGCTTTAGTTAGCTATTTAATTTCTTCATTATTATCATAATAGCCTATATTAATCCACTGCTAGACAGGGACCTCTCCAACAGGAGAACTTTGCCATAATCGCTTTGGCAAGCGAGTTGGCAATGGCAGTGTCGAGAAAAGACGCTACTGACGCTACTAACCTGTAAGTCTTCTGGTAGTTCTTGTTTAGTCACCTTTTAAGATACCCTCTTTATAGTTAGGTTTATTATTTAGTAGATTTACTTTGTAACTATTTCTTTGTTTATGTTTCCTTTATTAAGAATAACACATTATTTAGGGTACGATGGGACTGACATAACCGGTGGTTAAAAGGAGAATAAAAAAAAGATACCCCTAAGAAGAAAAGGAGTGGTGCTATTTTAAAACTTACTTTTGGATTTGGATAATGTATGTGAAGTATTTCACAACTGAATACATCAGTCCACAGTTGGAAAAAACTGTTCATCTAGCTAGTGCTTATATTTTTATGCAACCAATTACAAACAGTATAGAACTTAACGTTCTCTAACGTGTGCTTAACTAACCCAAAACGTTTTGAATGTACGTAGTTTTACAACTAATAAAGATAACCTATATTTCAAACAAAACTACGTATAATCCACTATTGACACACGTGCCTGTTACTCAATTAACAGCATGTAGACGGAGCTGGCTAACAAGCTAGGATTGTGAGGTGCGAGAATTTGCGTGATAATACATTAGTGATGTAAGAGAAGAGATAAGATTGACTATCGATAAACGCTAAGCTACAGCTCATCGATGAATTCAATATTTTCCTTTCTTGCTGAACACCACAGATAAAACGATAAAGTATTTATAATTATGTATGGTATAAAAAAATCTCTACATGAAACAACAACACCGTAAAAAATTGAGACACTATTAGGATAAAGTTTGCTTGCAGATAGCCTATTAGGCAATTATTCAAAAAATCTGCAGATATTCTATGAATTACTACAGTCTACATTTTCATTAATGCTCATCATCATTCTCTTGGCCATTTTCCCAGTTCATCTGGGGTCGGCGCAGTATATTTTTCTCTTCCCGCCATTCTATCACTCGTCACTGAATCATCTACCACTTTCAGTTTCATTAATGCTGATTCTGAAAAAACCTAAGGTCCTCAATAATTCCCCCTCAAGGTCCTTGGATGATTAAAGATCTCCAATCAAATAAACGTAAATACCTAAAGCGAGTGCTGACAGAATCCCCTTATCTTATTTGTAGGTACTAAGTCAGTATTTTGACTAATCCTATGCCTCCTTAAAAACTAAGGGCACTAAACTAAAACTAAACCCAACTAATGACGTATAGGGAATCATCATCATCATGATCATCAGCCTATCACAGTCTACTGCTGGACATTGACCTCTCCAATTGCACGCCACTTAGGTCGATCCTCGGTCGTATAGGCAATATTCGAATATAAATATTCCACGTAATTACCATAATAAACAAAAATGAAAAAATATCCACAAAAAAGTGACAACATGCCAGATGTTATTACTTTCTCAAGCTGATGACAAGAGTAAATATGTGTTCTAATGTAAATCTTTTAGAGGGTGCGATGATTAATTTGAAATGTAATTGAAGACGTTTTTTTTACAATCTTGGAATCCATGTGTACTGTAAGCAACAAAAATAACTTAAGCATTTCAAAGCGATCAGTCAAACTTGGTTTTAGGAATATGATTGTTTTTGACATGCGAGGCATAAAACTTCTGCTAGTAACTGAATTTTCTGCATGTGACAAATTAAGAATGCTATCTTGGTATTTTTCTGGATTGGCTTCAGTTAATTTGAACGAGTACCAAAATCAATTATTGTAACCATAATTCTTGTGTGTCAGTATAAAAAACTGTAACAGGAAAAATGTGGTCGGCTAAAACCAAATGCGTAATTCAAACATTTTCTTTAATAAAATATAAGTACTCGTATCTACATGATGAGAATCCACCGTAAGTTATATATTTACTGACGCGGCACAGCTTGCGGCGTTTGCGCAAATGTTATCGTCACTCTTACTTATCCTTAACTTTTACTTTCTATCTTTCTATCCTTGGGGATACAAACTCAACCAAGGTCCTAAAATATACCTCTACAAAGGTCGGGTTTGCCGACGGTTGGCATAAAAGTTTAATTAACGCAGGAGCAAATATCTGATATTAGCTACGAGTACTTTAGACTGGTAAGCAGTTTTGGTTTACGTAGAAAAGTTGCGGCCGTGTGACGTTTGTATAAAATATGATAAAAACATTTACACGACAAGAAGACTACAGAAGCCCTTCTTTGTCGTGTAAATGTTGTCAGAGTAGAGAAGTAGGTACAAAAGGAGAAGGTAGGTACCAACTACCCGAAAAAGATGAACAAAAGCGTCTTCTTAAGACCATAGGTCACCATTGGCCAATAATGATGGTGATTAAAAATAACTAATATTCTGCAAAACTTAAAAATAGGTAGTTAAGTTGTAATAGCTTATCTATAAAAGTAATTGCAACTGACTGTATTTTAACTTTATTATTAAGTACGACTATTATTAAACAAATTACGGACCCCAACTGAGTTTATAATCACAAACAGTACAAAAGACAAACGGGATAAACTTGTAAATTTAATTCCTATTAAAGAGCTTACGTAGGTTTACTTCTTAAATTATTTTAATATGCTATTTGTCTTTAATGAAGCCTTTAACTGCCGAAGTACTAGACACAATTAAAATGTAATTATTTGGAGGTCACCGGTGACCCCCATGGCGCTCAATGTGTTAATGAATTGTAATGAACAAAAAAAATATGTTAGTCAAGTCAAAACTTTCTCAACATTTATTTACATTGATTAAAATTTGAAAGTTTCGTTGTTCTATACTTCTAATATGTCTAAGATATGAATGCAACAATGTTTTGTATTCCTTAAAAATAAAAAAAATAAAATTTATTAACAAAACAGCGCTTGCTATAGGCGCAAAGCAGTTGGAAATTCATTGACATAAAATAAGGTCTTGGTAACATTGAAGTATGTAATAATAGCTCAATGCTAGGTAATTGAATTGTAAAGAGTAGGTAGTCATTCTGTCGACAACAATGATATTTCTTTCTTTGTAATATCATTGGTTGGTAAAGATTGTGGATTCATATCCCAACAGCGCTGGGATTTTAAGGAGTTAAGATTTATACTCAAAGATCGAATTTGAAACTTAAGCAAACATATTATGATTATGAAACGTGATTATGGGTAAAAAAAAGTGTAAATTTTAATGTTACTCTGCAATTAAAACTGGTTCTTAAACTTAATTGAACGCGTAGGAAGATCATTTCAAAATACAGTCATTGTTCTAGTCAAATTAAAAAGAATCCTTGAATAATAAAAAATATATTTTTAAAAGCGGTTTAGCCCATGATATTATCTGCAAACTGTTTTATTTTCAGACTTAGCGATGATGCAGAAAAAAAATTCACCTAAATACATTTTTGTCTGTAGAGTTATTACTGAGTAGCCTTACGTCGGACAGTTAACTCCGCTGTCTAAGATAAATGCCATCTTAGTATAGTTTACGTCTATACCATTATAATAAGGCGTAACACTACAAATTTATTTCCTAGTGTTTAACTATTTGCAAGTTGCTGAAGTGACTAATGCTACAATAAAACTGATTTATTCCGTTATTCAAATAGTAAATACGCTTATGTGATTTATTTAAGTCTCATCAATCTGAACCAAAACTGTGTCAGTATTTCTTTTAGTTTTAGTTGACATAAATATGAACTGTCAAAAATTTAGAACAATGTGTGACTGCCAATATTAAATCTATGGTGACTGCAGCCCACCAGAACCTAGAATCGGTTCTTGCGTATGCGAAATGCATTGACGTTCTTGGCAAGCCACATTGTCACTTATAATAAACTGTGTACCTCTTGCAATAATTCTATGGTTTGACTATAACGACACAAAAGATACGAAAATCTCAATTCAACGCGCAGCATCCTTTTTTAATTATTCATCATTGTTGTATGTCAATTTTTAAGACCAGACTCAAAGCACTTTTACTGTCGCGCTAATGGCATTAGTTTAGGTTTTTCGGTTTTTGTTGGTGTAAGTAGATGGTTATATTTTATTTTATTTATTGTTAATTATTTTTAATATTTGTATATAAATGTGCTATTGTTTAGGTAGGTTTATGTATCTTATGCAGGTATATGTATTATGTGTATTGTTTTTTAGTTATATGTTTGTTGTTGAATCTGTCATACATCGCTTGTTTTGCACTGTGCTACCCTTACTCCACTAAAATATAATTTCATCTACCCTAAGGTTGTCTGGTAGAGATCGCTTAAAGCGATAAGACCGCCTAATTTGTACTTTCTCCTGGATTTGTTATATTGTGTTATTTTGTAATTAGTGCAATAAAAGTGTTTATCTATCTATCTATCTATCTATGTGTGTTATATTTTTTTAAATAGGTACTTAAATTCCCTATTTGAATCGTTTTTTGATTTATTATTTTACGAGTATTTCATTAAGTCAGGCAATGCAGGTCTATTTTGATAATTAAAACTATCCTACATACAAGCTATTATTACTACTGCAACGCGTGATTTTTAAAAGATTCACAATTTGACTCTTGTACAGGTCATAACATTGTTTCTCTCTCAACGGAAATTAGTGCTGAAATGAGGACGCCAGCGTCCTTCCGTAAGCCGAACCGTGCATTTTCTCATCACCTCTTTAGCTCTGTGATTGACATTATTCAAATTTTATTTTATCCCATAATTACGTGTTCCAAATCCCGTTTATATGTAAAACGTGTTACGATCTCAGCCGCCGATCGGATACTTTTACGAGGTAATTCATTAGGTAAACTATCGCAGAGTGAAGATCTAATTAGGATCGGGCGACATGCTAAATTAGTTGCGTAGGCGACTGTGACGATGTTCTACGGATAAATTTATTTACCGGCCGGTTGGTCAAGTTGTAACGGACAGTTTATGGACAAGACTTGTAAATTGAGAATTAACTAAAGTGTTCTGGATTAAATTTACTGTATATTATTTAAATCGCGGGCTAGCTATAATAATAATAGATCTGAATCCATGTTCAGTAATACTTAATGAGGTTAAATTGTGATGTTTTTTGAATGTGAAGTTATGATATTTATTTTTTATCTTTAAAGTTAGTTTTTTTTATTAAACAGCATTGTTTTCTAGCGATACTAGAAAGAAATGTCTTCTTCTGTATCTTTTTGTTTATGATACTGGATAAATACAGAAAAATGTTTTAGATTGAATTTCGATGATGTATACCTACATTATGCTACTATTATTCAGTTTTAAGTACAGTTTATATTTAAATTTATAAAGTTTTAGCTTATAAAACTCTTTGAAATTCTGAAATATGTTATATTCCAAATTTCCCACTGTCAGACTTAAATTAAGATGAAAGAAGAATAGGAGAGAATTTTAAACACAAAGTTGCCACACTTGGTAGCCGCTTGGTAGTGCTATAATTTTTATGTGATAGTACCTTTTGACATAACATTATGAATGGCTTGTAATGTCTCATCAAAATGTATTATTGACTAACCGATTCGTCGACACACATAATGTCTTGCTTCCTCAATCCGCATATGAATGCATAGCTTTATTAGCGAATACGTTGTAAGATCACTTGACAAATCTATAATAGTTTATTCAAGGAATCATAGGCATGCTGTTTTTGCACCATGATCATCATGACACATTATATCTTTAACAATTTGTAAATTGATTGAAGATCATGATAAAATATCATCATCGTATTGGCCCAACGACGTCTACTGCTGGGTATAGACCTCCCCTAAGGATGTGCATGGCGATCAGTCCCACGCCAACCACATCCAGCGGTATTTCACAACCACTCTCGATTTTTGAGCAATATTCTTGTAATTACTTCTTCTATATTGAAATTTTTTGTTATTATGTTATGGTTTTAAGCAAAACTATAATTTACACCTATCTACGTACCTTTAGTATTATATCTCATGTTTATTTTCTGAGAGAACATCAATCATTCATAGCAGGAACTCAATTTGTCCGCTTTTACATAGTGTAGCTGTAGTGCTGACGAATATTTGATAGTTTATCACAAGAATTAGTTAGTATATCAAGAGAATTATCGATATTTCGGCACTGTTGCAAGGGCTATGATTACGGGAGAACTAAATCAGTATAGTATATCAAGAGTACCTATTTGAACAAAAACAAAATAAATGCAAGTTAGTTGCTAAGCTACTTATATTGTCCTAACTATTTCCGCCACTTTCTAAACTATTGTTAGTTATTTAGTTTAAGAAAATTTTATCATGACACCTGTAATGATAATTTTGTACCCACGAAATTCCACTGTCTCGGTGACTGCTCTTCTAACGCTTAGAATTTTAAATGGTCGAGGACTCAAATCCCACTAAAAGCAGTTGAATAGTACTTAGACTTGTTTTTATCTCCAGAATACAGTTGCATCTAATTATAAACTTCTCTGTTTCATTTTACACATGAACCTTAAACACAAACCTATACAAACCTATTAAACAGGAATGTTTATAAGTACGGAAAATTGGTTTCGATTCCGTTTTAGTTTAAGTTTACTAAGTAGCATTAAAATTGCTACTTATATTAAACTTTATAACACTACTATGGCTCCGAGGCTCCCAAATCTATTCTTTCGCCTCACCGCCAAACAAGGAACTCTAGGGACGAGCGATGCGAAGAAATGGAGTTTGAAACTCAATATATCATAAATATTTATCGATATTACATCAGTAGTATGAGCAAACATCACTATTCCCATGTCTAACGTAATAAAGACGATGCATGTAATTGGACGTTACTTTGAGCTAGGGAATGAATAACTCTCACAAAGTTGGCATTTCTTCGAATCTTGCGTAGCGGACATATCCATCAGTTGGTTAATTTGAATTTATTTTACTGCGCGCGCAAATGTATTGCCAAATAACTGGCTCAACTGAGATAGTGTTAGGATATTTGCTTAAAATCTAAATCTGAAAGGTCTGATAATTCAAATTCAAAATTCAAATATAATAACGAAGAAGTGTCAGGTATTTGTGATTTAAAAGTATGTTTATATTCTTCAGTATTGGGTTAATGACGTAACAGAGAACTAGCCACAAGTTTTTTTAGCACATTTAGATACAAAATAAATGTAGAAGTAATGTTTTGTCAATTGAAACGAATCCGGCATTGACCTATAAATCCTATTAAGTCAAGGCAGATAAATGCGCTTATCTTTCTGACTTAATCGTCAGTAATGATACTCGACCGAAATATAATAAGCTAATAATAACTTAAACTTAGACATAACATCAGATAACTCATAACGATTACTACAAACTTTATACAGACAATGTCACTACAAAATCTACTGCAATCTAAGTACATGCAAATAAATGCGCGTTCAGCTTATGATACGAGTAAATAGGATAAATCAAACATTCCTATCTCATACCACGTGTACCACTTAAGCCTATTCCACAAAGAAATATGAGGAACAAAGCTCACTGGCCCCTCGAGCCGTACTCACAACTATTCTCCGGCTTCTGTCGCCGATCGAACGTCTGATTTCAATTTAGATTACAGCTAAACATGCAGCGCAAAAGCTTATCTAACAAGTACACCTGTTAAAGTCACAATAATTTATGGATACGCCCCGTGCCGTTCGGCTTGTCGTTAACGTAAAAGATCCAACCGCGAATTTCCTTATTTGAAATTTGAAAAGAGAATGTCATTATTCGGAGCTGTTACGTTTTGAAAATTTTACAGTTAATGTCATAGTAATGGTAAGTAGTAATGGCGTTGTTCAAGAATGTTTTAGTTAATTTATGTACCTACTAATGCTGCATCAGTAGTGCAGGAACGTTATCTGCTAGAACTGGTGATGACATAAGCAGTACATAGTTGCTTTGCTGACTCTGATTCCACGTACTAATTCAGTATTTGTAAGTGACTTGGTACGTTTATTATTTTACCTACATATTTGTGTCTTATAAGTATAAGTGTTTCTCTTAAATTATATATTTCATAATAAATTATTATGTTCATGTTATCATTTTAATGTCGTATTTAGTATCTATAGAAGAATAAATGTCTTTAAATCTTAGCACAATGAATTTTTAGTGTTATCGGAACAAAAAAGTACCCATCATATTCAATTTAACGACCTTTTAAAAAAAAAGTATTTCCTACCAAGTCCTACCGAGAAGAAGAATATAAAAATAAATATAACAATTTTAAAGATATTATGATTGCCAAAATCATGTTTGAAATGTTAATTGTTTCAGGCGTTATTAGATGAAAAACATTTTCAAACAATGTTATCTTGATTTTAAACTCGTCTAAAGGTAAATAGTCCATAAATTTTCTCTTAATAGTCTATAAGCCTCAATTCAATTGATTTAGCCTTTCGTTAATTTACGAGGAAGGTGTCAAGCAGAAGATGTTTAATGAAGGTTCTTAGAAACTGAAATTGAATCTCATAATCTCTTCATCAAAGTTTTGTTTCAACACCTGCGATCTATTTGATAGAAGACGATAAATTATTCTATTTTCAAGACAATAAATATTTAGGGACATACTTATATTCAGAAGGTCTGCATACTTTCTGATGTCAATATTTAAAAAGTGAATTAGGTCTTTACTGAAACATTTTATATAAGAGCACATGTTTATTTCTTCCATAGACAGTCCGAACTAAAAAAATATCGTCTGTTGAAAATGGTAGATTACACTACCTGATAAGGTTTGAAATAGCTATATTGGTCTTTTTGAGTACCTACATTGAAGAGAAATTTATTTTTAAACGACTCAGGTGACGTTGGTCCAGAAAAACTATGTAGACCTGATATTTTCAGGTGAAAAATTTGTTTGCCTTTAACAATATCAAAACCAAATCCTTACACTTCTATACTAGTTAATCCACAACAGACATTCACTTTTTTGTCAAAATCTTTCTAATGCATGTTGCGGTATTTGATAAGATTTTTTATTGTAGCTTTTCAAGTCTGTTTTGTAACCATGGAAGTTTATTTTTATTTTTATGTGAAATTAATAATCTATTTTGTTTTCCTTTTTAGGAGAATATTTACTCATGGAAGACCTTCAATGACCTTCATAGTTACACATCACTAACTAATTTTATCATTCTTGGCTGTAAAAATATAATTTGAGTTTATTAGTATGACTAATCACTCCAATAAGTTATTTTTAATGAGTTTTTTTTTTTCAATTTTATGCAAAAATAAATTAAGCTCGTTACATATAAAGGAGGATTCACACTATAACTATACAAGCTTTAGTCGTGTGTACATCCCGCACGGTCAGTGCTCCAGTCATATCTAACTATGAGTTACAATGTAAATTAAATTCAATGTATGGACTCGGTGCAACTAAAATCCGAGTAGTTCCTATGCTTTGTCATGGTCTAGACTCCATTGTTATGAAGAAACAGGCAGAATACTTCACAAAAGCAAGACGTGCTATAACGCTACGTAAAAACTAAAAGTATTGTCTGATGCACAGGTTCTCAAACATTTTCTGCCTACATAGAACCAACCTGCAGATCAAATGTCATAATAGAACAAACAGAAGGCTTACTTAAAAATGCTGATTAGTTATAAAAACACATCCAAGGCAGACATCGTATTTCTTTCGTAGGTGGGAAGTTCAGCACATGACATGTGGTGCTGAACAAGTTTTCTGCCGAATTTTTTATGTCCCTTTTAATGGATACTCATTAATGGATCCATGTTTTAAAAAACATTCGATTTATTGACTAAGTACTGCATAACTATGAAAAATTCAGGCGTCTAGTTTTATCAACAACGAATTTATCGGGGAGTCGTACACGTTCAACTGCTTTGAGAAATGGATGGTAAATCCATGCCGCTTTTTCACTCGATCTGAGGGCACTGCCATGCTCTCAGATTTGATGATTCTATTTAAATACCTTAGACGGCCAACATGTTGTAACTCACCTTTGATAATTGTGCTGCTGGTTGTGCATCAGCGGTTGCGTCGGCTGCGCCAGCAACAACTGCTTCTGCTGCTGTTGCCTCTGCAGCATCTGCTTCCCGAACACACCATACCCGAAGCCGTAGATCTCATCCTCTTCCTTGTCTGTTAGACAGCTTGACGGCTGTTGATAAGGAAACTATTTAATATTATTAGACATATATTCTTTCACCAGGATCATAAAGCCATGAAGTCGGAAATAGGCGATCACAACATCGATTGTAATTAGCGACCACAAACATCTAAGCGTCGAAAGGCGTTTGCAACATCTAAAGCAGCTTTAGAGGCGTGTTTATGGTTTCAGCCTCCTTTGTATTTGTCTAAAAATAAGACTGACATTACCAATTGTCTGAAATAGATTGTGTAGATAGAACTCCTAGTTTTTAGGATTTACAATCCTAGAAATCGGGGATAGCAACATAACTATCAAGATGATGTTGCAGTGGGAGTTTCTCGTATGGATCAAAAGAAGTCTAGAACTATTATAAAGAATCCATCTTTGTTCAATTACTAGCGTCAACGGTTTTGCTTGAGTGGACATTTTCAATATTTTGCAAAAAAAAAGATACCTACGTGATTTTTGTGTAGTACCTAATATCTTTTTTTTATATACTTTAGATTATCGTCTTTACTCATGTTTACAAAGAAGGCAAAAGATTAACACTGTTTAACTGAGGCGATTAATTAAAAGTAAACTTAGAAAAAAAATGGTCTCAAAAATGTTTGATTCCATTCAAGCATATTGTAGTTTGATCAAAAATATTTTGCGCAATCAATTTACAAATCACATAAGCATAAAATCCGTTAGAACTAGTACTCACAGAATATTTCCCTGGTACGTATATTGGTTGTGAATGTGATGTTGTTAGGTTGTTCAACGCTAAGGACCCTGGACTGGCTGACGGTGGAGTCTGTGGAGTGCCTGGCCCTCCTAAGACCCTCATTCTTGGAGACATTTCTTCCCATTCATGCCTCCTCAATTCCTCGAGGTGGTCCAGCACGTCACCATAGTGTGTTGAAAAGAGATCTGCGTACCGAGATGCAAGACCTTCGAGGTAGCCTCTGTCGCCATCCTGTGAATAAAAAAAAAAACAATCGGTTACTGTCATCACAAAACATTACTTATTATTCAAATATCATGCAATAACAGAGTATCTACAGAATTTAAAGTAATTTAGTACCTAATCAACAAAGTTATAAACAAGTAATAAACTTAATTCTAAATCGGACAAAAGCCTCGAATTGAGGCATGCTAATTTATAACGGCATTGTTCCAAATAGGACAACAGTTGAATATCTATTTAAAATGGCAACGAACGCCTAACACCGAAACCTAACTAAGATAAATTTAAACCAACTTTCTCTAAAAGAACAGCTAAATGCAAGGAATGACGGTGGCCCGTACAAAATGAGAATTAATACAAAGGCAGAAAGTTAAGCCGACCGCGGAACGTTGGGAGTTACAAAATAAACAAAGGCAAATAATCTCAGAGTAAACGAACTCTTTCATTAAGGCTTGGAAACCAAAGATATAGACCGGTATAATTCCTCTGTTGATAAACAAAGCGGCTGGCGAGAAAACATCTTTGGTTATCCGTTTAAAGAAACAGTTTTAGAAAATACTGTCGATTCACTTCACATTAGCATAATGGACAACCGAAGCTACTTTAATGCATGCAATTACGTAATTATGCGACCATCGTAGGAAGGCAATCGTTAAGACATGTCACCGACCTGAGCTATAGGACAATAACCGTAACTACTAGGATGACTACTAGGTTTCCAAACTCCTCAGAACTCCTGCATTTAGTTGCTAAGAAAACAATTTTAATGAATCCATTGAACGAAGTGATTTATTCCAAGCAGCATAACCGAATTTTCAGTTGGAAGTTCAATTGGTTGAGTTAAGCTTGACAAACAACAAACTGGAATGGACGGCCTTGAAATTCTATTTCGAGTAGTTACTTCTGCGAGCGAAGTTAGTGTCGGGACGACAAAAGTTGTGAAGCAAAGTGCTGACACGCCACAACAGTCCGTCAAATCAAAACAGAATTGGAAGTTCATCAATGAAAGACCGCACTTAGAATTCAACCGGTCGCGCCTCGAGTCAAAGATGGGCGAGTTTATTTCCATTTTTAAATGAGAGCGGCTGAGAGCTTTGTCGGCGCGAGTTGTGCTCTGCGTTTTAAGTGGATTAAATCGCTCTACGCTCGTAAACCGACAAGTGCTCTAGCTAAGAATTAAAGTAACTGTTCGACTTTTGCATGAGAAAGTGCTCGCAGGACCTTGCCTCGCACTTACTCGCGATTCGATGCGGTCAACAGTTTATTTATTTTTCGGTGGAAATCCTGTTCGATTGAGGTTTAGCGGAATGCCACTGCTTTGTGAATACCGAATGAAAGAAATTCATTAACACTGTCTAAATAGAGTGCTTGCGAGCTTAACTTCAATACCCGCTGTGAATGCCTTCGCTGTGTAGTTAGAAGATCAGCTTTATTGTATTTTCAAAGTCAATATAAAAGTTTTGTGCCGTTATTCATAGGATTCTACTACTGACAGAGATGCGTAAATGTTTTTTGTTACGATGTAAGTCAAACAACAGCCATAAAGACAACAAAAGATGGCTTATGGTTCTTCGGCTGAAGTATTGTTACTGCTATTGAATTTAAATGGTGGATTAGACTAGGTCCAGTCGGTTAAAGAATAGAAACGGGTACATTAGATGGTTTACCAACAAAGCTAAAAAAGCATTCAGAAAACAAACGACGAAATATAATGGAAATAGAACATGAATATTATGAACTTTATTCTATCCAGATAAACATGATCTCCACATCTATAGTTAACGTTTCTCATAAGTTAATAAAATAAAAGTATTTTTAAAAATTTATTGGACAGTCATTATCACTTTGTAATCTAAGAGACTACTATCGTACGTATCGATATCGAAGTTGTAAAAAATAGGCTAAGTGACAAACGGATTTGCTGAGCCAGGGTTCCGTATAATGTTTTTTTTTTATCAAACCACACTCTATTAGTTCCAATAATTTTTGTAACGCACTAAGTTGAAAGCTCGTGTGTTGATAATCTTCTTCAGGGCATAGGTATATAAGGTCTGGTAATCCTTCAGAACCTATTGTAGATGAAAAAAACAATATGACAAGTACTGGTTTTGTCAACAAATCTCTGTTATACTCGTAGTATACTTTGGCATCGAACCCTAAAAAATCTTGACGTCTTCATAAATCAACGAGTAATAGACTTTTGACCTCCGTGGCGGAGTGGCGTTCACACCGGTTTTCAAGGTGTCGCCTGCTCCGAGGTCCCGGGTTCGATTCCCGGACGGGTCAATGTAGAAAAAAGGAGTTTTTCTACATTTTCTCGGGTCTGGGTGTTTGTGGTACCTTCGTTGTTTCTGGTTTCCAAAATACGAATGCTTTAAATAGTTATTCAAATTGGGATCAGAACAATGTACCTATGTGATGTTGTCCACATTTATTTATTTATTTATATATTTAATAGACTTGTTTGTTTGAAATAAACCGTAAACATTACAAATTAATAAGCCTTCTAGTTTTCAATTTCGACTCCTAAACTCCGGGTAACCAAGTCTCTCAAATTACAAATTGTTTTGCTAGATACAATCTCATTTGACGAATCTAAATAAAACGGCTCTCAAAACGTTATTATAAACATGATACCATTTTCTGCTATTCGCCCAAAGCGTTTCGAGTAAAATAATCGATTTAGGCGCCAAAACGTCTCGGCATCGAACTTTACTTTAGAATGGGTATAAATTGCGAAACTTTGGAATTATTTGCGTCTCCTCCATGGCAATTTACTTCGTTTTTCCAGTTTCATTATAACAAGTTTAATTGAAGACCGCGTCCGGTGCATAAATTTAAACTTTTGGCATGCATTTTAATCTGCTTACAGTAGTTAGTTCGGGAGGTAATGGCTAGTAAATGAGTTTCTAGTTCACTTTAAACTGTTCGGTCATTAATAAAATAAAGTTAAAGAGTGTTAACGTGGCGCTTGTGGCATTTGGAACCGTTGCGGACTCGGATGTTGTTACTTAAAGTTTTATATTTATTAGTCTTTTTCGCTAATACGATGCACTTTTAACTAAACCTAGGCCTGAAATGTAATAGCACACGCCTGAGAAGAGAGGGTTCTCGTCCTATAGGTGAGGTGAGAGGCGATACAAGAAGTGCTGCTAGAAGACGAAATTCTGCTTCTTCTTTCCAATGCTGGCCAAACTGCGATAGGTAATTTACCTGCTAGACATGGATATTATGGCAGTAGTGTACGTATGTAAGGTGAAGAGATGAGAACTAGGCAAGTTTTCCGACAAAATAGAAAAGCATATTTTTCCATTTTCGCTATCGTAAGGGTTTTAGAGATTCGCGATTATTTCATATAGGTAACTAATTTATCTATGAACTTTCAAATTTTATATCCTGAAACAATTAAATTTTATAAAGTAATGAAGCAAAACCACACCCATAACTACACCTAACCTAAGAGCCTACATCAAACTGTGTGGATTTATCCTTGCGAAACAATTGAACAGACTACCTTGTAACCTTGTAATAAAGGTAGGTATGACAAGCAAAAACTGACAAGGGTAGAATTAAATGTCACATTCCCATAGAATGATTTATGCGTAGAATGAATATCATAAACTTATACCACATAGGTACTTTAATCGGTAAATTATGCTCATCAAGTGAACAGATGCTGACAAGCTATAGGAGTTACTATTAAGGCTATATCATAAAACTGGTCTCGGCCACTTTATAGTAAGTATATGCCACTTTTATGTTGCACGGAACGACTCTCCCACATTAAATTAATTCGAAAATAATCGCACGTTTATTGCTTGAGCGATATGAACTCTAATCTCGATCGGGATTTGCATTTTACATCGATGCTGTAGGTATACCATACTGCATCACCTAACGGTCGGTAATGTTTTTTAATAGAGTAAGGTAATTATGATTGCATAACTGGATCTTCCCGTCTTCTTTAGAAGCCGCGTTTAGACTTCTATTAGCGCTAATTTATGCAGAATTTTAAAATTATGCAGTCACTTGCAATATGAAGCACGGATAAATTTTATTTCATAATATTTATATCTATATGAAATTCTACTTTACTGGTTAGCACACGATAATTTAAAAATATATGTCTAAGTTAATGCCTCAGTACTTGCATCATTGAAACTCTTCATAATTGTTTAGTTTTAATTGAACTTCATAAAGATAAATGGTTATTGTATGGAAGATATTGAAGCGTAAAAATAAACCCAACTTTCTAACGGTTGACATTAATAATCTTTCCTCAGTAAGAGATAGGCTAACGCGAGATTAACTTCTTGGATAAATTTGTTTTTATTTTCATAATTGCACCCATTTTTAAGTACCAATAACAAGCTAGGGCCTATCTCTAACTGAGAATAGGATATTTACATATTAGTCGAAATTAAATAACTAAAATAAAAAAAAAAAACACTACCGATTTTTTAAATAAGTAATAAGTTACTATAAAACAAGTGTTTTGCGGCGATTTTTACAAACAACGAAGGAACGACAATATAAAAAGATAGTCTTTTTCTACATTGGTCTAGGATTCCGAATCCGGGACTGGCAAGCGATACCTAAGCCAATCAACCACGAAAGTTTTTAACTCTCTTCATAGTTATTATAACTCTAATTATGTGGCAGTGAAACAAACATCCCATCCCACGATAGGACTGTCTTCGGATATTAATTTGTCCCAGCTACATACCAATCAGCTTAGCTAGTTAGCTGCGCGAGCGCCGCGACATCGCCTACCTTTGTAGACGGCTGTCCGTTTGACGTCCTGCACCATTACCACCATTGTGTCGGGGTCAATGCTCCGGCACATGAATTTGATCCACCACATTGACAATTACAAATGGGACGGTCGTACTTAAATAGTGCTCACTGGGCGTGTTTGTAGGAGATTGTGTATGAAGAAACAGATTGTTTGTAAGTTAGGTACCAACCGGCGAAAAAAAGAAGAGATATTTATATATTTCAGTGTACACATTATTATCTTACTTATTCTTGCTAATATTAGAAATGCGAATATTTCGATAAATGTTTGTTTGTAGCTAAACAAATCTGACGAATTAATTAGACACATTGCACCAAATACGAGTACTACAACAGATCTGTTAAATAATTTAAAATCGCAGTTGAAACGAGTAAATATTTAAAAACTCAATTAATTTAGTCCATTTAATCGCGGTTAGTTACAATCACGTTACAATAATACAACTTTCTGAATATCAACCAATCAAAACCCAGTCTATATAGCTACAAGAAAATTAATATAGTAATTCATTAGCGGATAAGCAATCAATTGGAAATTAGAGCCATTAAAATACATTAATACAGAGATCTTCCATTATCATGGCCCAAATTTCACCAATCAAACGATATTTAATTAAAACAATTAGATGACTACGCCTGATGAAGCGGATGTCGTTTAGTTAAAATTACTTACAGTTATTTTAAGACAAAAATAACTGTTACAGTAATAAATTATTTATGAAGCTCTTAGTACCCATAACAGAGGAACACCGTTAAAAATAAGTTCAAGTGCACTTTATGCAGCGGCAGTAAACATTACGTTGAAGATAAGCCACTAAAACGAGGAACTACTAAAGAATCCAATACGAAGAACGCTTATGAAGACAATCAAATTTCTAGATAAAATTGCGAAAAATATAAAGTCAATTATGTAGTTCCATATAAGATAATATCATGAAACACAGCTTTTCCAAGACAATTTTAATTGAGGTTGCTTCAAGAATTTTGCAAAGAATTGCCTTTAATACGAGCAAATGGAAAAAAGAATCAGCGAATTAACAGATCATAAATTTATATTGTGTCCATCACACATAAAGACAATGTATGACTATGTGTTGCACTGTATTTAACCAAACAAAGATAATTACTAGTTATTCAACAAATTAGTTACATTATTAATTAATGAACTATACAAATTCACTGCGCTTATTGAGGCACTTTAAAATCTAACTTAAAATATTCAATACGACACATTTCTAATGCACACAGATAAAGCTAGTAGATAAAGTTTTGCAGCTGTATTGCACGAGTGTAACACTATGGTAATATAAAATAAGTCGTGTCACAAGCATTAAAAACTAAAAGTAGGTAATAATTTGAATAGTTTAAAAGAATTTCAAAAATACCGTTCCAATCCGGGCCTTCATTCTAATCGCTAAGATAATTAGCGCCAGTATAAACAACAATGCAATAGAAAATTCTATCCTGGTCAATGATTCCGATGTTATTCAGTAGCTGGTATTGGATGGAGTACTATTAAGAGATCACGAATCTAAAATAGCGGTCGCCGCTCAGCTTGTGAATACAACACGAAGAGCAAAGCGCACAATGGATAATGCAATTTTATTTAAATCACATTATCCTCAAGATTGGGACAGTGAACTTCTCAATTTAAGTAAAATACGTAGGTATTTGAAGTGTTTAATATATTTCACCAAAATTTTTAAAAGATGTGTTGATTAATAAAACAAAATAAAAAGGGAAGAATAATTTTGATTCCTCGAATACCAATGTCAGAAAATAGGATATTGAAAAAAAATACGTTGGATTTGGTTATTACGTGTGTTTTAACTATGAAATATAATAAAGTGTTTATTTAAATTACATGACAATACCAAAAACTATCTTAAAGATCCAATATTGAAATGTATGTGAAAAACTACTAAATTTCGAGTCTACACAAAGTTCAAGTAACAAAGTAGAAGCAACCTCAATTAAATTCCTAATTCGTTTTTAAAATCCAATTCCGATCGATACCCAGCATCGTCTAGCCGATCCCTCCGCTGGGAGCTGTGCAGCATGAATGAAAATCCGGCAGCCTCGGATAAACGGAATAAGAGGCAGGTGATACTGTCGGCCATAAATTCAACTCAGACGGTCGCCAAGGCACGCGGAACATCGTCTTATTGTGGTACCATTTGTTTTGCTCCACGCGACGGGACGCGTTATTTTCGATTTGCCGATCTCTTTATAGGTTTAATTCGATGTCGTTAGAAATATTTTGGAAGGGTAATTGATGTGCGTGACATTTTTATGAACATAAATTGCAATGAACATAAATACGAAATATTATGTTATGATATTGCCCTTAAATTTTATTGCATGTAATAAAAAAAATTGTGTACAGTTTAAAGAAAGATGAGTGTTATTAGTTCATTTGCTCTGTTGTGAAAATAAGAAGCCTGTAAGCCTTTTGTAATGATAACTAGTATTCTGTGTTTCTTGTATGTTTATGAAATGAGAGTTATTTTAACGGACCTCCTACCATGTACCCTGCTTTTTTACGAGTTTCAGATATTTCAGTTCTATTCTTGTGTGATCTTAATGAGAGTGACTATGTAAAATTAAATCGTTTCTGATATAATTTTCAGAAAATACTGCAGTGATTAGTGGTATTATTTGTCAAGTAATTGATCTAAGATAACTAAGACTTGTGATAAATCTTTCAAAAATCTTTCATAAAAAGTAATACAACAGAATACCTAGATATTCAGTTTTTCTTTCACTTTTTATTTTCTATCAATACAGAGGTTAATATCAAATTCTTCAACTTTATGACATTAAAATAAGCTTTATTTAATAATATTGTTAACTTGAAATATTGAAAGAAGAGTCAATCTCAATTTAAAAATGTTTAAGATGCAAGAAGAGTGCTATTAATCAGACTCAACATTCTAAGAATACTCATTTGGTTAATTAATGAAACAATGTAATATGTTTTGAAACTTTTATCTTTTTAAATAACCAAGTTTCTTCAAAATGGCAGTTTCCATTAACCGGTATTAAAGTTTTAGGAGATTGATTGTTTTATGCTGAAACCACTAGCTACGAAGATTTTAAACAATTAAAAAAGTCTGGCGCACGTCACGAATAATCAAAAGTTTGGTAAACAAATAATTAAAGATGAAATATACATAAAACATAATAAGCATTGTTTTAATGGATCTAAAACTTAATCCAGCGCAAAGGCACTTACTGAAAACTAGATAAATTATAACCGAATCGTAAAAATAGAATTCCAATATAATTATTTCGATGAAGCTTGATATCTGATGTTCAAAATTTATTGTCTCACATCAAATGAAAAAAAGGTTTAGACAACCCATTTGATGGTTAAAATATGACTATAAACATTATGATGTATATGCCCCATATTACATCCAATTTATAGGCCGTTATAGCAAGACAAATATAGATCAGTAAATACTATACGGATTATACGCAATGAAAGCCAGTGTTAGAAAACAATAATATCCAAACAATAATGAAATACAAGACTAACGGACTCATAAAGTTTAATGTCACTACAAATATTGGAAAGTCGACTTAAGAGTTGTATTTCAAAATATTATCTGAGTAAATCGCGTACCAGAGCACTTTACTGGAAGGAAATGGGAAATCTATAACGAATGTATCGGACGGATATTGAGTTTTGATGTCATAGATGATGCGTGTCTGCCATTCTCGCTATAATAAAATAATACAATCCTGTCTGTACGTTACGTTTAGAATGTATTCCCATTCTGGGAACGCTGAAACCTTAATGGGGGCATATTTCAACGTTTTGAAAATTAAATATGCTTCGGTAGTGAATGAACAAGTAATTACTAAAATAACAGTAGGAACATTACAAATATTAAAGAGAGCAGAAACTCACGAATAAATTAGGAAAATAAAAGACAAGAATACTGTATTTTAAAAAACTTTACCCATTGTTAATTTTGCGATTATTTTTTTTGCTAACTCAAGTTTGCACTTTTTATATCTTACAATAGAAGAGATTTTATAAGCGATGATAATTCTGATATTCTGGTAGAAAAAAGGGTACATCGAAAAAATTAAACTTTCTATCAAACATTTAAACGACCAAAATATATTAAAGAAAATACTGAGCCGTTGTCAAACAAACAATCTTCAAAAATTTATATGAAAGAACTCCTTTTTTTCAACTTCGCTTAAGGATTCCTTTTATAAAGATTTTAAACGATAATGTTTTAAGATTGATTTCATTTAACTTATTACACAAGTTTGCTAGGGAATGAATTTATCGATCAAACCCGTACATTAACTTACATCTGCATCGCAGTTACTTATTGAGTAGTCATACTTACGATGCTGTCAGTTTCGCAAAACAAAACAGCTGAATAAATCAAAAGCAGAAACTCTGAGCATATTAAACTCGTTATGAATTATGGGCATTGACACCTCTGAATGTCTTTGTAGAATCGGAGATAATTTATTTAATTAGGCAATAGAGGTTAGACAAAGATGAATTGTTTCCTCAAAAGCTGAGCTCGATCGGCCATAAACCACAGGTATAATGTATACGTGGGTGCCAAACACGGCAGTGCCAGTGCTAGTATAATAACATGGTTGAGGAACATCTATGGTTCCATGACTGTGTACTTTTACCGTCAAAAATAGGTCGTTATTGATGAACAAACATGTATTGTGTACATTCATTATTTTGATTAATATCACTAGTAAGAATATACTCAAAAAGTATATTAAAATAATTTGATAAGTCATTAACTTGATGAAGTCGGATGTCGGAGATAACTTAAATTATCCTTACTTAAAATATTGATGAATCTACGAAAAGTCTCTCTTACAGCTGTAAGTACCTATTTACCGTAACATGCTACCTATTTTATTCATATTTTCAATAAAGACCATAGAAGAACGTGAAAATCTGGTTTATCTGTTTGCTAAGGTTAACTTTAATATTTAATGAATTAAAAAAAAATATCCGTAACTTACCGGTTATTTAAAAAAAACTATTGCCATGTCCTACCACATAATATGGTATAGGTATTCTTAAATATTTATCATTAAAGCAAACTTAATATTAAAAATCAATACAATCACTCAAGGTGCTTGATTCTATCGCTTTAATGTTTGTCACTAACAAATATCTTAACATACCTATATGTTTTTATAAACACAAACTCTGTCAAACAATGATTCCAATAAACCACGAGATGCATAAACATTTGTATTTCGCACGTGGGTAGTGACAGGCGTGCTACACATTCAGCCTACTATGTGTCGTAAATATGCGTCTCATACTACATCGGAACAATGTCTCGAATAAAGTAAATCTCGGAATCGATAAGGTTGACAGCTTGAAGAACATTCGGAATATATTTTTGGTTTATGACGTTTAGGGTTATGTCGGGTCTTTGGAAACAAGACTTATATTATTCAATAGATATTATCTCAAACAAAGAGGTTTTGTTACATTTTTGAGTAAAGTTTACATATAATATCTTTCAATTAAACAAACTGTAACAGCAATAGATTTATCTTGCTTGTTTTAATTTACCAGATCTCAATACAGCAGCGCGTAAAAATCAAAACAACGGGTTCGCTAGAAACCGTTTTCAGATCAAAGATAAATCACGGGAAACGTAAATTAGAATAGACATCGACAGACAATAATTCATTTAGAATGCCAAAATAAGGAATGGCCGTTCTAAATTTAAAATCGTCCAATCTGTCAACGGTTGAGCGCGTGTGTTGCGCGACGACGAATGGCTGCAAACGATACCTACTTACATCTGTCGTCTATTTCCAGATTTGTCACCAAGGCGCCCTCTATCACTCAACACCGGAACTCATAAGACATCATCATGAGCAAAGAATATCAAAAAAACTGAACTGGTAGCCCAATTTTTTAATTCGCAGGCAATTGAAAAGTTTCCGTTTAAAATTCGAATTTCGAGGCAATCACTCGAAAAAGCGGAGCTTCCCGCCTTCCACGTTTATCGCAATGCTTTGTACTCAACGCATTAAGCTAATTTGAATGGTGGAGGGAGGGCCGTTCAAAAAGCCGTTGTTCGAATTTTTCTCTTTGGTTGCCGGTTGATTGTGTGAGCCGCCGGTGCACGCTGCATTCTGAGCGTCGCAAGACAGCCGCATTGATCGAAGCTTTTGATTTAACCCGCTGCACCGCCGCGAGCTCTGTTTGTGTTGTTAATTTAATGAGTTCATTACATCCCTGCCCTTTATTTACTTTCGCATAACAAGACCAGTGGGGCAATTACCGAACGCTGATTGATATAAAACGACCGAAATGAATTTTAAAATCAATGACTAAACGGATGATGATAATTTTCATTGCATTCGATTTATGTTCACGTTTAAATTAAACTCGTTTCGATTATAAGATGCGACGATATCAGGGTTTAGTCGGGATTTAAAAATAGCCTTTTCCTGAAGATGAAATCAGATAAGCTGGCAATCTTTGACTGTCATCACATCAGCTAATGAATGGGATTTAGACAATTTACTTTCGTAAAACAGGGCGTTTTAAGGTCGAGAATTGGTAAGGTATCCAATTCTGTTGTGACGAATGTCCGAGACGCTGCACCGTGGGCGAAACCGGTGACAAACGACTCTTTCTGTCACATCGGTGATAAATAACTGATTATGTTACGCTGCATTTTGCCTCTATAATTAATTGACAACAGCTATCTGAGCGGCGTTACGATCTCAAACGCTTTGATTACAGGCAGTTTAATTACAATTAATAATCTTGCATCAATTATAAAGCGGCCGCGTACTTTAGAGATGTAGGTAAAATAATTTCTCGATTTTAATTATCAAATCATAAAATCAGGATATAATCAATATTTTTATAGGAGAACATGAATGATCTTTTCAATCTTTTGACAATATTTATGATTTTACCTATAACTATCCTATCTACTAGGCTACAATACATGTTTGTTTGGAATTTGAGTGAGTGAGTAACTTAATTTGGTTAATAAGTAAGCAGGTACATATGTGTAATAGGTATTTTTTGTAGGTAAATTTTATTGGTAAAAGTGTATATTTCATGCAATTTGGGTTTGCAGCTAATCAACTCTATTGCTTTACGCTTTGGAGTGATATTTTTCTTTTCAAATTTAATTCGGATCAACCTATATTACCTTCTCATCCAACGAAACACCATCTAACTTGGTCAAGCCCATAAAAAGTTATGCGTACCAGATAAAAAATTTACAAGTCTTTGCGACAAAATAACCTTTTTTTTTTGTTAAATGTATATCTACTACCAAATAAATTCTTACCATAAGCGTTCTGCGTAATAATAACGTTTTTCTTATTGGTTTATTATTTTATTGCAAACGAAGTCCCTCTCGTTTAACGGTTTACTTTTCGACCGGTCGGCACCATAAATTCCAACTTCCAAGGGTTTAAATACGCCGCGAGCGAATCTGGCGCTACTGCGTTAATACCGGCAACGTCATTTGTTACAACGTTATACTTGTTATGGAACCGAGATAATGAATGAAGTAGTTCGGAATACAAATAGCTACTGAACAAATACACTTTGATGTCGGCGTAATAATAATTTGTATTTCGAATGCCAGCGTTCTGTTGACAAAAACGGTCGAAAATAACGAGCGAAATGGTCGCGTACCGAAATAGTTGGGTTATTCTGGTTCCGTAGTTAATTGCTGTATTTTTTTCCGCGCCCGACTGCCATGGATTCCGTAATTTGTCTTCTCAGAAATGAGCCGCGTCGTCGAATGCAAGCGACATGTAGATCCACAGTTTTTTGTGGATCCCCCTCGGATTTCGTGGCGTAAATTACGTTTTAGTAGAACGCCCGAGGGAAACATTAGACGGGTTCTTTCGTAATTACTGTTTTAACTGCTGGGACAGAAATGTCAAACGTAACTTATTTTCGAGGAAGAAATTTACACTGATATTTTTCTTAGCTTGTCGCATTATGCTGAGATCGTTACTAAATCATGGGGAAGATTAGGCCGGACGGCCATCAAGTGAATGCTGAAAACTTTAATAGGAATGAGTTTTTGTTATTTCTAGTAATTTTTTGATCTGCAAAAGTGGAAAATGTCTTAGCATAAATATCAAACACATTTATTTATTTATTTATTAATTAACAGGATTACCTACATAAAGAACAGCATTGAACATATAGGTATTTACATTTTTTGGCTTATATCTAACTGTTTTTACAATTATGGGTAACCACAGCATGCATTTATTGCTTAAAATTTTATGAAATTTTTTTTTCTTTATTATTTCAATAAGTACGTTATGTATTACTTTTTATTGTGCTACACCATTTAAAATTAAAAAAGAATTATAAAAATCAAAAATGAAACAAAAATAACAACTACATGCAATCAAAGGTACTGAGGTCATAACACTTAAGCATCTTAAGGAATTTAGGAAGGCTCTGAAAGTGAACATCAAGTTCTGGTAATTTCTTGGTCAGATTATTATACAGACGAGTCAGACGAAGAACAGGTGATCCGCGACCCATCCTTGTTCTGCATAATTTAATTTTGAATAACTAACATGGGTATTTTAGAATTCGCGATGGAACATTGTAAGCAAGTTGGTTGAGCAATGTGGAACTGTCAATGCAGTTGTTTATTAATTTATAGAGGTAGGACATGTCCAGGTATATACGCCGTACAGAAAGTAGATCCAGACGGAAATATTTCGCCTTGTCTGTGTAAGTTCTCAATGTTCTAGGAGCCTTAAAACGGTAAGATAGGCTGCGAATCAGTTTTTTCTGTACTCTCTCTATCCTTTTAATATGTACCTTATAGCCTGGACACCAGACCGTGCTGCAGTATTCAAGTCTACTCCTTACAAAACTATTATAAAGCAGGATGACTGTAGAGGGCTTTTTAAAGTCTCTTGTACTTCTGATGATAAATCCCAGTGATCTATTCGCCTCTTTAATGATTCTATCTATGTGATCCGAGAACCTCAACTGACTATCAATTACGACTCCAAGGTCTCTGATGGCTGTAACTTCCTCAAGATTTTCACCAGCAATTGTATACTTAGTGAGAACCTTGTTGCGCTTTTTAGTAAATTTTATGTGGTGACATTTTGAAGAATTTAAAGTCATTTTATTTTTGTTACATTCGCCAAGTTTGTTAATGTCTTCTTGCAAGTATTTGGAATCTTCCACGTGTGTTACTGTCCGTATCAACTTGAGATCGTCCGCGAAAAGATAAATTTTGCTGTTTTTTGAGACACATGAGATGAGAAAGATGAATACACCTGTTAGTAATATAAATGCACCAAAACTTTCAATACTTACAGGTGTCGAATACGCAGCTCCATTTATTTGAAGGTAGTTCTCTAAGTCGGTCTAGCTCTATTGGCTCTGGCCTGGTCAATAGAGCTTAGACGTCTGACTAACCTACATTCTATAAGTCTGCCATTATTTGGAATGATAGTAAAACCGTGTGATTCACCATTTTGCTATCAACAGAGTGTGATGAGACTGATGAATTATTTGCCATGTAATCTACCACTGAGACTTTGTGATATATGCAGGATATATTCTCAATAGGACCTTCTAGAATGAAGCTCAAATGATGTGCAGGTCAGTTTGCAGCCATAGGCTAAGATGGTCCAATGGATCGGGTTAACCTCTTGCCCACTAGTACAGGACCGTCGATTCGATTTATACAGTAGTGCGATAGCCTACCAAAACACACTCATGTTCTGGTGCGGCATCTAGGAAGCTACGAGCGGCTCCCAGTCGGGTCAATTTAGGAAATGATCATCTTTAAATTGTATCGGCTTTGGGGGTAGAAGAAGGGTTTAGTTATAATAGCCACGCTTGGCAGGAAATTGCGATCAGATTTTGGCCAAGTAAAGATGACCACGCTGCTTGTATTCTTCTGGTGGTGTTCTTGCAGTCAAATATTTTTGACACATCACGGTAGGGGTGGTGCTATTTCAGTTAACCCGGCAAAGGTCATATACTCCGTTTTACAGCTGTAAAAGGTTTACACACACAGTATTTACGGAAACCGCTTCTGTTATTTACGATACGCACGCATATTACCGACCGTGACCTCACTTGCGGCAAACTGAACACGATAAACAGCTGATTTAAGCAAAAGTTTACAAAAGGTTACCTAATAAATTGGTAAGATTTACTTTATAAATTATTTTCCTTGCTTTTTTCTTCTTTCTTTGTCTACGACACATTCGCCCATTCAGTTTTATTACTTCATTCTACCTATCGTTCCTTTTGTTATGTCATTTCACTTGCTCATTCATTTTCCCTTCAATAAATATGTAGAAACGCGGACGGTCATAAAATTGTATTTTTTTCAATATTTTAATCTAAGTAAACGAACATCAAGTCAAATTTGGCTTTGGCTTTGATTTTCATCATGAACATTCTTTCATGCATGATTACAAGAGATTTTTTCTTCGGAAAAAAAACTCTTGTAATCATGCCAAGACTTATTTTTTCCTTTTTTTTAATATCTTGAAACTAACCAGATGCAAACACTATTGGAGCGACAAAGAATAATAATTAATTAAATTTATTTAAAAGTTTTTTGTTTTCAAACTAGCCTGTATATCATGATGACCTTATGGCTATTGGTCCCAAAGTAAAAATTGTGTATATTCTTAACTTCTATTGTTAGTATTTTTTTTATGTTGATATTAGGGCATCAGGTAAGTATCTTATTAATATTTTTCTTTTAATTAATAAATTCACTTTTGTCTAGCTGTTACCTAGATTTACGATTATGATGTCTTGATGTATAATACTTTTCACGTAAAAGAGAGAAAATAAATAAGTGGTTATTTTTACTATTAACGATGAAATCAATTATTTGCCGTCGATTTTAAATAATAGGGGTTAAAGTATGAAATTGCCGATTATTTTCCCACTTCTTATTTTGTTTATAGATCTTAAGTATAGTCATATTATTGCGTAATTCTTTTTGTATTGTATCAAAATCTAAATAAAGTAACTTTTGACTAAAAAAAAAATGCAATACTAGTGCCTATTACTTCAAAGGAAGTCGTTGAAAAGACCCCTTACAATGTGTCAGCTGACCTTCTTGCTTTAATTAAGTATATTTGTATTATATACTTTGATTTTCAGAAATTTAAATACTATAATGCGTAGCTTTATAACCATCTAACTTTCACCTTTAATTGCTTCGAAAACGGTTCAGGCGTTTTAAAAAAAAACTAAAAAAATGTTAGTATGGAAAAATGGCTTTTCTCGATTTCGTCCATACAAAACGGCAATTTCATACTTTAACCCCTAATAATTTCTTAAAGTAACACCAAGTTGAACTTTGACAGCATGTTAAATACCGAGGACCTTTGATTGCTTGATGAAACCAGAAAGTGGATTTAAACTATTCTTAGCAACAAACCACTAAAAACCTCAAATTTAGGCCTTATTGCTCAGTTTTGACGATTCTAACACGCCTACAAAACGCAGTTTATTAAACCAGTTTATTAAACATAAAAAACTTATTGATGTAATAAAATGTCAATGTAATCACAAAGCAAGAAAGTATTGTTACTCAATCATTTATTTTATGTGCTGTTTTGATATTCTCTAATGGTCTAGCCAAAGCTTTGCAGTCATACATTTTGATATATTATAATAGAGCTATTAGAATTTAAGATGTCTCTTGAAGAGTGGGGAGTTTTGCGATTAAAATATTTATGAGTTTATGACTTTCTCTTTGATGTTTGTCTACGGTTCCGCACTTGAAAACGATGAGTTATTGCTTGCGGCTATTTCTAGTGGCAGTATCGAGCTTTACATTCCCATCATAAGCTAAGCTTTTATTGTTAGGGCCACCTTTTAATTGGGGGTTCAAGTTAAAATAGGATCGTATAACTGACTTGCAGCGAACGTAATTAAGCGTAATCTGGTACATTTCGAGTGTGTATTAAAGAAATAAAGGTTTCAAGATAACTTTGAGTGTTTGTAAACAACAAAAAAGCGTTATTTTCTTTTTCGGTGACAAGTACCAAGTTTATGAACCGATGACATAAATGGGAGCTTTTCGTTAAAATCAACGAGAGTACATTTGTTTTCGGTATGTCGCAAATAAGTAAGGTTACAAAAAAAAAGTAACTGCCTTATCTTACCACTGCAGAGTGCAGGGCAAAGGCCTTGAATTTTAACCAATTATCACAGCAATGATGGGTCTATTTTTTTAATACTACTACTCAAGAAGATAAAAAAGTTGTGTAGGTACACAAATAGTTTTTAGAATGTAAGAAAAGGAATATACTTTATACTTCAATATAAGCTACTAGACTAACTTTCTATTACCTATTTTAGTTTTTCATTTATCCGGAAAAACTACTACTACTGCTAATTTTAAAAACCCGCATAGCGCTTAAGTTGTGTTTCTCTAAAAAAACAATGCGTTTGGTAAGAACCAGTGCATTGACCTTCTTTTAATAGGATTAATAACAGCACTACCCTTCGTAAGTATTGTGTACCTTGCGATAGCGCCCGGTAAAACATAACTTATTCACCGACAGACCAATATTTACTGTAAACCAAGCAAACCCTAACAAAGACTGGCTAAATTACCTTTTGTACACAATCGTAATTATGGGGCTTGAAACTTACCATAAAGTACTAAAGAGCAGTTGCTCCACTCGTTTTGAATATGTCGGGTAGAACAAAACGACGTAATTTTGCCAGCAATGTCGTGTTTTTTCCGACTAGTTATCGCCCGTGACTTTGTACTCTTTAAATTTGAAAGTAATCTACGGGATCCACCACTTTCTACATGGTGCTAATATAGCATGTAATTTATCAATGTGTAAATTTTCATTATGTACCATTTAATCATGAACATATTAATAAAATCTATCCAAACATTCGCTTTTATGATATTATTAAGATAAGAAAGCTAGAAGATTCTACTCTGGATAACCCAGAAAGAAGGAGTATGGCTAGGCTGACCTGGACAAGAGTCTTCGCACTAAGAGCAAGTTAGAGAAATTATCAAGATGTTTATATCCATCAGTGGACCGACCGAATATTCTTAAGAAAAAGTAAAAGTTGCTACATTTTTATAAGAATTATTAGTGATATATATTTGCTATCAAAGTGAATACAGAAACGTATTTTATTAACCACTCCTTTCAGTCAATAATATGATAAACGCCTTTCTTTTTGAAATAATAAATAGAAAATTATGGTTACCGTGGTAATCCTTACAGGAGGCATATTATCCCGCTACGGTATAGAGCGTCGTTTGGTTAAGATAACTAACTATTTGCTTGCTAATTGTAATGGCTGAATAGGTGTTCTAAAAAAGTTATTATTGTCCATCTTCTGTGTACCCTACTCAAATGCAAATAAATTATTATTCTATTCTATTCTAACATTTTGCGTGGATGTACTGATTGTAAATGTACTGTGGCGCTATCAACCGAAGCTATCTAGGTTCGATGCGACAGCTGAATTGTTTTATATTACCTATATCCTTTGCTAATGACTGCCTTGGTATTGATTGATGTTACTATCGAGTCCGTTTCTGAGAACCGAGCGTTGCTGTGCGTGTACAGTCAGCTTAATGAATAACGTGTCCTCAAATTCATTCTACTGTCATACACATTAACCTTTTTTACCCTACCCTACTTTTATTTCCAACTGTTAGAATTTTAGAAAATAAACTTAAACGACGTAGATTTAGCCTTAAAATGTATACCAAACCGTGAAATTTGTTTCCGACACGTGACTATCTTTGCTAGTAATTCTTTTCATGCGAAACTCTCAAAATTAGTTACTTAGACAGACATGACAAAAACAAATAGACAAATGTAGACAACATCACATACATTGATAAAATTAAAGTTATAATATAGCTATTGTAAGTTTAAAAGAAAAAACGACATTAAACCGAAAACATTCAAGTTAAAATAACTCTGTAACGTTATTGATAACATAATAAAGTTCTCGCTTTACAGTTATATTACTTACTTGACAAAGCCACGTCACGAGATCCGTAGTAACTTTTCATTTACCGAAACTAAACTTTCGTTTCAAATAAGTGAGCAATAAAAAGTAATTCAATCAACTTTTTCTACGAATCGCTTCATTCACTATTTGAGTTTTTACCGAATGAAGCGAGATTTGCCACAGCATAATAATGTACAGTGGGCTTAGTAGAATGCACCAGTGGGTAGGAGTCCTGAAGTTGCCAATAGAGATAGTGCTAGAAGAAGGCAATTTTTATGGTCTTATGGCGTATGGTATGAAGGTTAATTCATTGTTTATTCAATTTTCTTTTTGCCTCTAGCATTTGCAATGCATTTGCGTACGGTAAAAAGGTTAGTTTTTTTTTGTACTCTAATAAATCTTTCAAGATTATCTGTGAGATAATTAAAACTTCTTAATTTTTTTTCCTGTAGATCTTAAGATTACGTTCAAACTAGTACCTAAGTTTACCGTATCTATTTGACTTAGGGTACTGAGTAAAGCAAGATTTTACTCGTCGGTTCGAGCTGGTTTTATTTTATTAAACTTTTAAGTTTCACCGCCAAGTTCTTTGCCGTCAGTTCTAATAGATCTTTGTGGAAAAGGTAAGAGCAATTGTTTTTGTGAATACTACTAATAATATTTTAAGCGAGAAAACTTTATGTGAAAAGAAAAGTAAATGTATTTATATTCGCGAGTTTATTAAAATAAATAATGTAACTATGCGATCAAGTTTCTGAAACTCTTCGTTTGAGTGTCGTGTCAGTAAAGGCGTACTGTCAGAAGTAGACTTACATAGGAAGAGAAGGGGTGGTGCTATTATTCTAATGTGCCGAACTATCGACACGTCAATATTGTAAAATATCATAATAACAAAGGAGCTGAAAATTTAATAGAATTTTATTTTATTTTATTGTTCATGACTAAATTTATTTTTAGAAAAAGTACAATAACATAAAAGTCTATAATTATAATTAGAGGCGTCCTTTCCTCAACCATTGGGAAATGTTAAATACTTCGACATGAAGTCGGCTTTTATAAACTTACAGTTCTATCTATTCAGGCGACGCACCACAAGCCATGATTTCCAATTGTCGAATATTTATCAAATTACATATTTGATAAGTTGATGCTTTTTTGTACACCATCACCATCATATTGAGCGAAATAGAAAACCTATGGAAGCATAATTTAAAGCAAACTTAGCCCAACAAATGGCTCCGATGAGCTAGTGTTGAAAAGACTCGAGTCTTTTAAGTCTTCGGGTTTTTAAAGTATTCCGATGCTTGATAAACTAAAACTAAAACATTATTTTAGACCATCCTCCACCTACAATGTTCTTATAAGTTATTGTAAAGGGACTTTTAAACAAACAAACAGCTCAAAAATAAATATCTTGCACCGACTCCAAAATCAAAGAAGGGATTATAACATTCTTAGTAAAATCTTAACTATTAATATGAATTGTGTCTAAACACAAAGTATAAAAACAAATTATTGAAGTTTTGGTCATATTGGCCCGTTAAGAAAAAAACAGGAAGAATAAAAACACAGAATATAATAATCTAACTAACACAACCTTCGCAAAGTCTAGAGGAAGTCAAAGATAACATATTGTATAACATGCGCACTCGGTCTAAACCTAAACAGTTAAGGTACATATTAATAAAAGCATCCCTGTATGATCTTCAAGAATAATTTTGTGGGTAATCACAAAACAATAAACAAATGAAACGTTTAATTTATTCTCATTCTTACTCGTTTGAATTACTCATAAGCAATAATTTTTACTAACGGACAAACATTTTAATCGCCAACAAACCTTTTTGGATCTTGCGAAAAATTCAATTGTTTGAATACTAACGGGAACTTAACGCGAGCACACCTTATTGTTTTGCCTGACATCAAAATTCAGATAAATATATAACGCATTGCAAATACAATTTCTAAACAGATGGAATAATAACCATAATGGGAGGTACATATAAATAATATAGAACCTTACGTTAGACGTGCACAATGACACCACTGAATATAGAGAAAAATCTTCAGCAATCTAGTTGAGTGTAGTTAAAAAGAATGAAAATAACACAACCCCACAAAACTTCGTGGAACACTCACATTCAAAATGGAAAACTAAGCCAATCAATACCTTTTAGGGTAAATTAAAAACATAAAACGACATAAAAGAAGAATACTCTAATGTAAGTTTGAGTTGGCTTTCTAAATACGGGGCTCCCACAGTAAGGTGTCTACAAAGTTCAGGGCGAATGCAGCGCCCCCAGCTGCGACGGTGTACTTTCAATATTTAATGCCTCTACCTTCAAGCCATTCGTTTTTATTTCATCCGATGCTGCTACTAAATTCACCTGGTATTTGTAGAGCATCTAAATTCTATGTGTTTGCACTTGAGTTAATATTTGATAAGAAATTTTGTTTGTCTGTATTTTGTGGACCAAAAACCTTTTCTTTAGGGTTAGTGTTATTTGAGGCATTAGAGGACAGCAAGAAGACGGGCAGCTTGATATTGATATTTATTTATTCCATTAAACAATATACATTGTGTCGGAAAATTATTAAAGGTATTAAAAAAAAATTATAACAATTAAAATGAAATAAACTACAAAAAAAATACGATCCGTCAAATACATAGCTTTACATAATTATATTCATAGTTTTTTTTACCAGATGACAAGCTGGTTGGAATGGTGGGATCTACCTCTTAGTGGTCCACCCTGGGCAACGGCATCTTTGGTTTTCTATCCAATGATGACGGCTAACAGATCCCTCTACGACGGCAGGCTTCGTAAGAGTTATTATATTTGTAGATCTGTTCACATTTCTCATAAGGATGAATCTATTAATAGAAAGCTTTACTATACGAAAATAGAATAAGGAACTCAAGACAAAAATATTTTTTTAACCTACTTGGAAATATCTTATTTATAACTTATTATTTTTATGTCCTACTTATTTTGGTTTATTCGCTTTTTTCACAATATAACTTTACCATTGATGCTTTGGAATATAAAGCATCGATTCGTAAAGAACCATCATGTGGCGTACAGACTTTTTTTAGGCGTCCACAGATCTGAGGTTCCTAATTTCTACACCCGAAGAGTCAATGTCGAAATACTTTTCTATTCTGTCTCAGACCTGAGACAAGTGTTTGTGGTACATTCGTTGTTTTTATTCTAAAATAAGTTTTTAAGCTTAAACAGACAAGTTTTTATTTAGGTATTAGAACAATGTGTGTGATGTTATCTTCATTTTTTAATTCATACTCTAAATCTAATCAAATTTTACATAACTTGAACTGTTAGTTGCGAAACTTGTAAATGTTTAATTAGAAAATTAAAATATTTTTTACGCTACCAACTTACAACATTTATCGAACTTAATTCTAATTCCTTTACAACCACACTTATTTAAACCACATTATACAGGGCGTAATTGCTATAATTCAACCTGTTAAGTCGTATAACGATAAAAAGTTGTTTTACGACTGTAAGCTGTTGTGTGGAGTTAGAATCCAGAGCCCAGAAGTTAATTAAGAATTATCTTTAATTTCGCTCTTAACAGCGACTTTACCTACTTGAGTAAATTGTAGTCATTGTAAAAATTAAAACGAGCAAATTGATTTGTAATAGCTTTTCATTTGATGATATGTTAAAATTTTAAAGCGTATTTTGGTAGCCATATTTTGCTTAAACACGTGACGATACGAATGTTATTTTAAAATAATGTTAAACCAGCAAAAGTATATACCGCTTATTTTTATCTCAGATCACTTTATACGATATAGACTTTATTGTGTATCATCGACAATTCAATTCTGAGAAGTTGAACTTTGATTTTTTTTTTCTAATTGCATTGCGATGCTTATAATTGTATTCGACGAATGATGTATATTATTTATAATCCCATCATTATTAATTTACTGTAATTCCAATGTTTTTATCCTGGCTACTGTTTTTGACTTGCTTGTAATTTGGAGTTCTCCCTGTTTACATGCAGGAAAAATGAATTAATGTTTTATTAATTTAATTTCAAGGTATAAAAAATTTCCTTAAAATGTTTTCCGATTGTTTTCCTCAAATAAACATTAGCGAATAGAATCCTTACGTGCTCGCAAAACAAGTTAAGGAGATTTGGCAGCGCTTCCGCTGAGTCCGAATGCCTCAGGAGCAGCCGTTGAGCGGTGCCAACATAATATTTGCGAATTTGTTCGCCGTGCGACAGTTATAGCGCTGTTGTGCAGCTTAGCAGTGTGCTAATGTTATTGAACTGCATTGTGAAGAAGTTACGAAAAGTAATATCAAAATTGTTTCTTACTGATTGGACAGCTTGTACGTCGTTATGTCATTGTATACAGGGTATACCAGAGCATGAAGAAACTGAGCTAAGGGAGAAAGCTTAGGCCTATTTCATGTTAACAAAACATAATTTTAGGAAAACTACATTTTTAAATAACGACTTTACAAATTAATGGATAATAATATTGATAAAGCGTTAAGCGATACGATAAGGGAAAGCCCTCAATCTTTTTATTTCGAGTACTACAATCACAAGTTATTTGAAATGATAAATTTAATTCATAGTTGTCAATACCTACCTCATGTGTGTGTCATAAGGTTTTATTGTTCATTCGAAACACATATTTCTACTACCTAAGTAATAAAAATGCACTTACGCATATTAAACCGTAACGTCTATTTTTCGAGCTGAGCGCTCTTAGCGAATGAAGCGGCCATTTTTGTCTAACCGTCAATATAGTTATCCAAACAATATTTTCGCCTCCGCCTTAAAGCTCCTGAAACTGGTGCCAAATTGCTCAGTCGCCTTGCACGCGTCATTTAAGACTGTACCTAAGGAATATGGCGAACAACGTAGACGAATAATTTAATATTTATGGCTTTGTGTGTCGTTATAAATTGACTTATTGTGAGCACAGTTGTGGCAGTGAAACAAGAAACTTTCTAATTGGGATTTATGATTTTAGCATAGAAGGTAAAATAGTTTCGACAGTTATTAATATGATTAAAATACCCATCAATATCAAATCTTTTATAATTATTTTCGAATTCACAGCAGGTAAAACTTAGATACATACTATATTGAAAATGATTTTATCAACACTAACACATATAGCACAATGCAAAATTTTAATATGATCCAATTAAAGCAGATATTCCAGAACTTACTAATCTTACATTACAAGGGGAAAATTTTGTGTCATAATGACACAAAATTTTCCCCTTGTAAGGATTCTAAAATAAACTCATACACTGCCAGTTCAATTGTAACTTTGCATCGTAATGAATTTAATATTTATTTGTAATTAATTTATTTTATCAAAACTAAACACAGGAAAATAGATACTAAAATAATCGCCGTTTCATAGTAAATTGGCAAAACAGTATTATTCTGCAAAAAGATATATCTAAAATACAAAACAACACTCAAGTGTTTTACAAGCTCTCAGGCAAAGTTTGGTTGTAATATTTTTAATTACCTACTTTTTAAAACATTCGGAGACACGTCTCATAAACCAAAAATGTAAAGCCACTTGTATTTTTTTTTTCTCAAAGTCAATGTAGCAGCAACAAAGAGACAACCACCAACAATAGACCGGTAATAGGGCAATTTTTAAAACATTTCCTTTAAAGAGGGCATAACTCCGTCACACTAATTGTTTACTTCGAATCGGTAAAGATGTTAGGACGAAATTACTGTGAGCGGATGCACGGTTCAACCCCGCTTCCTAACCACCCGTCTCAACCAGCATCAAAAGACGGAAAAGGACAAAACTCTCAAATATTAGACAGGTGGCTAATTAAATTTCGAAGCGATGACTCGAAATTGTATCGATACAAATTATCAATTTGAATTTCGCTTTTCGTTTAGGAATCGTGAGAAAATATTTAATCCAGTAAAATATTAAAATGAACATGTGGACAAATTCTTAGTTTGTTACAATTATGAAACATTATAGGGTCAAAAAAATTTCCCTTTTTTTGTGTTATACAAATGTAACAACCTATAAAGATGTCTAAGCTATTACGTGTCCAAAAGACACGATTAAAGTTGGACCTGACTAGTTTAGCTTCGGCAAAACCTGATTAAAAAAAATTATCACCCTCTTGAGTACAAAATATTTTTAGCATTAGTTTACTCAAACCTTCGAACGTCTAAAAATATTACTCTGTGATATATTATGACAACTAAAGAACAGAAGCTACACTTACCTAAAAATACACTAAATATTAACGTTCAACGAGCGTCTTTACAGTATTTTTAATGTACACTAGCAAAATAATTAAAAAAAAGACATGTAAAGCTGAATCTTTTGTTGTATTTCGGATGATTGTACCATGTCATTCGGACTTGTCATTCGTGGACCCGTAAAATAAGCGCTTTAAAGCTCGTAGAAATAAAAGAAAAATAATTGTAAAATACCCTAACACACCGAGCTTACTCACAAAACATATTTTTTTTCACATAAAATATACAGAATGTTCTCTCATAGCACTGGACGGAAAATTCATACGTCTTTGTCATCGTGCCTTCTATGCATTTTTCATGCGACATTCAATTATAATTTATAAGGCAACGTCAGTTTTAGCTAACTTAATTTTCTTCGCTACTTTACTTTTAAATCCTGCACTGAATATTTTTGCTAACATGTAAAATGCAACTTCATTAAGTTATTATCAGATAAGATAAGTTGCGAATATCACCAGGCTCTAATCGTCTTCCTACTACTGTCCCTTATTTGATTTGAAAATTGCTAAGGTCTTGAATTGACAAGTTAGTAAAGCGGGCATATACACATTTGTTCATCGAAAGGCATGTATCTTTGTTTGTTTGGGTGATATTAAAAAAAGTATATAAGTACGTTTATCGGTTGTCTGGTACCCCACAGTATAAGCTTTGTAGTAGCTTAATTTGGGCCTACAGGCTCTGTGTGGTGCAGTGTGGTCAATCTTGAAACAATAAGCAGAAATATTTGAAACAAAGATAGTTTTCACAATATGCGACAATACCAAATGTATGTTTTGTTTGCCCTTTCTTTGCAATAAAAGACCCTCCACCAAGCCATCAGTGTGACACTTGTTAATGTCAGCGCTTCCTGCGTGGTCCTCAGTGATCATCTTCAATGGGCTAATAGGAGGCCACGCTATTAGGAGGTCACTTACTTTGTGGGAGGCACATTAAAGTTTAGGGTTTAACTAAACATAATAATAATAATTTGATTTAAATAATATTACATACATAATGCCAAGCGCGCTTTAAGCAATATAATACATTGGTATGGTACAGATTAAGTCGAATAATCGGTATTGTGTACTAAATTAATTACGAGTATCAGACTCGAGACAATATAGAAAATTAGTTTTACTAAGTATTTTTTCTGAATGTTTTTGAACCAGGAACCTTAAAGTTTGTGTCACTTTTCAAATCGGTGTATACTTACGCCACTTATATTCTAATGCACAATTGTCAAGCATATCAAGAAAGCCTTTTTACTCATGGGTGTCATTTAGAAGTTGGAAAAGTAATAATATCATTTTGTCCTATATTGTCACTGTCTATGATTGCAATCAAATGGTAGGATAGAATTTTAATAAAACCAACATTTATTTTGTGACAAGTATGAACCATTTTTGATAAAAATATTGAAACGTATTTTATTAAATAGTTTCACCAAAGCTATCAAAATAATGTATGAACTTAAACATATACACTTCGGCATATTCAAGTTTTTTTCTGTATCATTAGAATAAGTGTGCTATAATATATTTGGCCCATCAACGTATTATATAAATAAGGCCCTAAGCTTGAGTATTATGACACTCATTAACTCATTATGGTATAACAAGTAACATTAATGGGATACAATGATACCATCAATTTAGCGGCCCTTGGCTTAGGACTGAGTATCGAAATTCCTTTTGATCTTTGCGACAAAATGGATAGCCCAATAATGACTACGATATGTTTGATCGGACTTATTTAAAAGCGAGAGGTGTAAAAATCTTGTTATAAATTAGTTTTAAAATTCTGTTTACATTAATAAGTCAAGCACATTGGACGACGATTTAGAGTACACTTCTTGATTGAATTGTTTTCGTTATATTTTAAAATTATCCAAACTATATTTAATATTTTATTCAACGTATTTAAGTTTACTTGTGGTGTTGTAGTATTTTTTTTGTTGTGGTGCTTACCGATGCCCTTGCAGGTGTTTTTTTCTTTTCAAAGAGTCATGACGCCAAACATTATTTTTTAAGAAAATAACATGTAAGTTACAATTATTAAAACAGGCGCGGTCTAGGTCGCATTCTTTAATAGAATTAAGTTCCCACAGTTACAATTATATTTAACAACCAAAGTCGCTGCAGCACTTATGACTCTCTGTTCAGTTTAGTTTTAGGCTAGATGATCATTTGGTTATTGACAATTATTTATTTATGTCTAACCTTCTACTTGTAATTAAAAAAAACTGGAAAATATTCTGTTAAACAGTAACATTCTAGTAACTACAACATAAATAAAATATTCTTGTTAGGGGAAACAAGAGGTAGCTCACCGCCGTCATTAGGTATTAAGATGATTTTTCTACTAATATAGCTCGTAAGATAGTTCTAATAAATGTAAGTATTCGCACTGTCTACCATCAAAAACAAAAATCTATACTAATATCACAGTCTATGAATGGTTTTATAGACTGTGCTAATATTATAAAGCTGAAGAGTTTGTTTGTTTGTTTGTTTGTTTAAACGCGCTAATCTCAGTAAGTACCTACTGGTTCGAATTGAATAATTATTTTTGTGTTGGATAGTACATTTATTGAGGAAGGCTTTAGGCTATATAACATCACGCTGCGAACAATAGGAGCGAAGCATCAGTGAAAAATGTTGCAATAATAATAGCAATCATATTAACAGAAATTGACGCGAACGAAGTCGCGGGCAACAGCTAGTGATAAATAAAACTTCAAAACGATACTCTCCATCAGAAGGTCGTTATATTCAGTAGAATCATTTTCCAGATCCCATTCTGTGACTTATTAGTAGAATCTTTTACCTGAAATAGACCCCTATTCCCGTTTAGGTATTCAGCAACTACATAGGCCTACGTTTTGGTAGGAAACTAAGCCCCTCGTTTATCACTTGCGGTCGTCCCACAAAAGGATCAATACAGCATCACAGTAAATGACAACGAATTGCCAACGGCTAACCAAGTACGTAGTATTGGAGACAGGATGTATATTTATCATCATCATTCTCAGACCATATAGGATTAGAATCCTGAATCCCAAAAAATCATTATTATGCCTTCAAAAGATGGACACTGGCAAGCGGGATTTGGCATATCCCTATCATATGTAGCCTGAGAATAATAATGATGATGCAAATGACATTAGTTTCCGCCAAGATATATAATATATATACATAGAATGCTCTTTATTGCACACCAAGTAAAGAAATAACATACATTTTTTTTAAACTAGGCGATTGTAGCAAAATCTTTTGTTTTTGTTGTCAAAAACAGGATTTTAGCAGGCGGGTTTGTACTTGCAAACTATTACCAATAGTGGGAACGAGACAGTACTACTTGTCTTCTTCTGGCGGTTTTCTTTTACGGCCGGTCCTAATAACCTATCCATCTTCAGTTTTGGCATATCGGAGATAGAAAACAACTTCTGTCTTTGTTTCTCTGTACGGCGAAATCAGAGACAGAAGATTTTTTCTATCTCCGATAGGCCAAAACTGAAGATAAATAGGTTATTAGGACCGGCCGTTAGTCGATATTCATAGGATAGTGTTATGTATCTACATCAAGCCGCCACCACAAGACAATCTTACTAAAGACATGCTAAGCTGTTGGTCCCGTCTTAAGACGCAAGATGGAAACCGTGTCAAATGGCTGCCTTGAAACCATGTTCTTCATACGAACAAAAGAAGAACACAATATTATGTAGGTAACGTGTTTTCTTTAGCATGTACAAAATATTGAAAACCAAATATTGTATTAACCAGTTCTCTTTATGATCAAAACTAATGATAGGTAGAGTTAATTAATAACTGTTATTACGACTCTGTCAACAAGACAGTAAAGCAGTCGCTAAGAGAAAGATTTTGGGCTTAAAACCCACCCGAATCAAAAGGTAGGTTGAAACATCACCCAAGGTAATATCTTAAAGAATACCACTTAATATTTTTATATTCATAATGACTTTTGGGTCTAAGCTAGCAAGTAATTTCTTATATCTGTAATATTTTTTCTAAATTTTAAATCTTTGTCATTCAGGTTACTTAGTACGAGTAGTATTAGTGCAGAGGGTAGCTTGATTTATTTTATGACATAAAGGATGGTAAAGCTATTATACACTAGATACCACTAAATATACAATTATAAAACAACGCAAATTTTATGAGCAATTACTTATAAACGTTTTTAATTAGTTTATCCCAAAAAGGATGTTCACTTATTCAAACGTAAATATCCTAAATTGAATTTGGCAAATCCGACGTAACGTTCAATATTACAAGTTGCGCCAAAGAGTACGCACAAACATAATATTGGTGAAATTATTATCACGAGGGAGCGTGAAATTACAATCGTGGTGTAGTGCGGTTGCTGTCAAAATTTGAAATCAGTTGCAATGGCCATTGTCTAAATATATTTCTAGTACCTCTGTTCAACTATAAAGTAGCATTTAAGATTTCATCGTAGCGCCTTTATTGAGTGTATTAATTTTTTTTTGTGATATCTCGAATACTAGACCAAATACATTAATTATTATTATACCGTTACCGTACCGTTCTTTAGGTGTAAATTTATCGAAAGAAAACATATTACTTTAGGAATAGGGTAGATAATTCCCAAATAACAAAAAAATACCTATACTAGCTTTCTCTTTTCTACCCACGGGTATTGTTAGAGTCGACTAAAGAGTACCACCAGAAGAAAACATGCAGCAGCGTCATCTTTCGACCATTGACTAATCTGTGACAGCTTAACCTACCTACCAGCATTCCGATTATTGTAATATCCTCCTTTCAGTGAAGCTCGAGTCCAGTAGTGCACCGATGTAGGCTGATAATGACGATGATAGGTTAACAGAAAACTTGTAGCAAGTTATTACTTTAATTTTAATTTTGATATATCTTCCATTGTCATCCACTCAGATGTGGTAGTTAGAATATTGTCCATACCTACATAAACAACCGTTACGCAAAATCTAACGTTGCACAGTACTAATGTTATCGCTATCTCTGAATACGCGTTAGGACGGATTTCATGCTTTCACAGCAACATGGTTACGATACTGAGCAATATAGGTGGAAATGGAACTATAATCGTGCATTTAGGGAGCATGTTAGCCCTGGATGGGTTTGCTGTGTTTGTTCACGATAAACAGGCAGACGTTACACAAACATCTGATTCACTTATTAGTGCTACTTGTGTAATGAACTTACAATTCAAATCATTGCTTTGTGGGATACTAGCTTTTCGTGCGACTATGTTCGCATACTACACATATAAGGTGAATTTTAATAAAATCATCAGACAAAGTGTACTGTTTAAAGAAGGTCTAACTATAAAAATCAAGTTAGTTAATTGTGGAATGTATAATTTTATAAGATATAAGTTGCATAATCATCAGAAAAACATTTAATAAAATAACTGAGGTTTAATTCAATCAAAATCGTTAAAAAGGATACATTTGAATACACTGTGCTGCCATTAATGCCACATGATACTCAAACTGTCACTATAAAATAAAATCAAAGAAATACAGTGCCGTCTATAAATTCTTGTGGCATTGGTTAAATTATTATATTTTGTACTATTTTTGTCACCAAAACAAAGTTACTCTTAAATTCATTCCACAAAATGAACGAAATCCTTAGGAGCGGCTTTTGTTCAGATATACGGTGTTGTTTAGCTCAGATTATGGTGATGAAATGAATGAACAAAAATTCAACATAAGAACACCTAGCATTGTTTGAAAATAAACCTACTAAAACCTGACCTGAACGGTTGATTACAGTTTTGAAATAAAGCCAGTCATTTTGTTACTTGCAATTTATGTGTCACCCAAATTGAAAATCAACCACATAAATTTTGCAACAGAATGTTGTTTAGTTGGTAACAAATGTCACTGGGAAGCTTAAAATGACTGTAACTGGCATATTGCATGTAACTAAAGCGAATAGAACCACAGGCATAATTATAAAATAATCAAATACGCGCTACTGCAACAATTTTAGGGTGGTGGGATCTACCTCCTAGTCGTCCACCCTGGGCAACGGCATCTTTGGTTTTCTAACCAATGATGACGGCAAACAGATCCCTCTGCGGTGGTAGGCTTCGTAAGAGGCCGCCTGGATGCTACCACCCTTCTGCCGGAGTCCAGCGCCAAACAGTTTTTCTGTGTTCCACTGGTGTGTGGGAGACCAGTACCTCTAGGTAAGCTCGCTCCATCTTAGGCTTCTTCTTAACCGTACAGTTAAGTATGAAGTAAAGAGCAAGTCCATTATTTATTTAAAAAAAAATGTTGTCAGGTATTTGATTTTCCAGTTTTCATACACAAAGTAACAAACAATGCATTTTTGACAGCTTTAATTATCATCACCATCAACATCTCAGCCCATTGACGCCCACTTCTGGACATAGGCCTCCCCCAAGGATCTCCACAACGATCGGTCCCGCGCCACCCGCATAAAACGGCTCCCCGCGACCTTCGTCAGATCGTCGGTCCACCTGGTGGGGGGCAAATCGTCGTCCGGTACGCGGTCGCCATTCCAGAACCTTTCCACCCCAACATCCATTGGTTTTTCTAACGCCTATAGCTTATTAGTTACCCAGTCTGTGTCATGTAGTGTCGGCAAACTAAAAAATTCCACACACTATACTATGGGTGTCGTAAGAAAGAGGTGACAAAGTACGCCCAAAAGAAGATGGGCAGCAGCGTCTTCTCTCCACCTTTGTACAAACTTCAATTGCCATCCAACTTGCCAGACGTGGCGATTATGGCGAAATCCTCCCGTGTCCAGGTGTGGACTAATATAGGCTGCTAGTAATGATGATGTTGATGTAAAGACGACATTTTACGACCTCCGTGGCGGAGTGGCATGCACACCGGTTTTCAATTTGGTTCCGCCTGCTCCGAGGTCCCGGATTTGGTTCCCGGACGGGTCAATGTAGAAAAAAAGTGTTTTTCTACATTTCCTCGGGTCTGGGTTTTTGTGGTACCTTCGTTGTTTTTGGTTTCCAAAATACGGGTGCTTTTAATAGTTATTCAAATTGGGATCAGAAATGTATTTACATCACATTATTTATAAAAAAAAACTTCAAGCTTAGCCTTTTTCATAGCAATCTCTCTGACTGATTCTGTTTTTTTTTTTTACTTAGAGCCTACTAAAGAGGCTTTCAGTCAACGACCAATTCACCGCATTCAATGTTAGTGGAATATTGCATAGTATTACGGCATTGCATGTTATTAGCTTTATGGGACAAACGTGTTTGAGTTCGATCAACAGTACAATTATCGAATTAAATTATGTATATTGCTATTTAGAGCGTTATGGAAATGCCTCTTCTGACACAGATTTACATAAAATACATTAGTGATCTTACTACATTGATACGTAGTCACAATTTTGTTTATTTACACGTTTATAAATTAAAAATACGTGTTGAAAAGATTACTGGCTAGTCTATTCATGAAACATTCACCATTTAAGATTTAAAAATGGTCTCATCTTTACCCATTTCTATTACCTTCTGGCAGTTTCAGTTTTAGTCGTCTTTTAAGACATCTATCTGAAGAGAAGTGGTAGCGCTATAACCATATAACACGCAACAAAGTAATAAATTAATACATTAAAAGTTATAATTATGACTTACACCAGATTAATTTTCAAAAGTATTTCGTCGGCGTTTCTATTTTAAAAATATTTCCGTTTTTGCGAATCCATCAGTTTTACAGATTATCCATTTCAAAGTCACGATTCCTAATTACGCTTTTTTTAAGGTTTGAACAAAAAATTTAAAAATACAAAACAGCAAATGAAATAATGTATCAGCCTCAAACAAATGATGTTCATCGTCGAAACACGAAATATTTGGAAATTTATAAATCCACATTGTCATCAACACGAAAGGTGTCTCCAAATTAAAAGTACATTACGTAAATGACTAAATTACCCCAATTTTGAGTGAAACTATGCAGCTGTCACCCAAAAATTACAAAAAACGGCCTGCTCATTAAAACGCTATTTATATAAAAGCTGTAATTTGTACCCACTACAGCAAAACTTCATTTAGGGATGAGATGTAGGTAAATATTTCTAGAATTTGTATCAACTTTGAACCGACACCAAAAACTGAGGTCCATAACTCAGTGCATTAGTAAGTACCTATGGTAAAAAAATTGGTGCGTAATACCTTTATAAACTACAACAGGCCAATGTAGAAAACCTGATTTTGAATATTACTTCGAGTGTCTGTGGTTCCTTCTTCCTTCCGTGGTTTTTGATTCCATAAAAATATAATAAAAGATACTTCGAAACGGCATCCGTGGGCACGACGAGTTTTGTTAATGTTGATAAAGTTTGGTTGCTTATCAACAATTAACAACAGAAAGTTTTACTTTTTCAGGGTTCCGTAGCCGAATGGCAAAAAACGGAACCCTTATAGTTTCGTCAAGTCTGTCTGTCTTTCTGTCTGTCTGTCCGTCCGTATATCACAGCCACTTTATTCTGAAAGTATTAGCATTACACAGTTGAAACTTGGTAGGTAGATGTATCCTGTTGACCAAGCTTTTAAAAATTTTGAAAAAGATATATAATGTAGATCTTAACAAATACTTTTTATTGAAATGCAAACACGCAATTCCCAGTAAAGTTGGTCTGTGCGTTATAAAATATTGCTAGATTCATGACTTGCATTCAATACAGACTTTGCATTTTAAACTGTACAAGATGTAATACAAGATTTAATAATTAAATTTTCAATATGTACACATACTTATACGTGTACCATCATTTACAGTGACGCTTTTAAGATAAAAACAAACAATCATAAGTAATTTCAAAACTAAATCTCAAACAACCAGAAAAGATCACAAAAACCGTTAAACAAAGTCTCACAATTCCCGTCTGTATAAAAACACTTCCCACACCATAAAACAATCATAATAATTACCTCCACTTTAGTGCTCGGTTTTTGTTCGTCCGAATAATCGTGAGGACATAAAATATTTTGACGTTCCGATAAGAACAAAGGGCCGAAACCTTATCTTATCAACTGCGGGCCTAATGACCCGGCCTACCGTCTGTTTTGAGACGAGTTTATTAAGTAAAAAGCTGTGAACTTTGTCGGACATATGGGTAATAAATAACTGTTCATGCGGGCTATTACCAAAGCGTTATTCGATGATGTGTTATACCCGCAGAAAAATATAGTTGCATCACTCAATTTCTCCCTAAAGGTGTCCTAAGATGCGACTATTATTGCCCAAAGAGGACGGGCAGCAGCCTCGTCTCTCCGCCATTGTTAAACTACGCTAACCAACCTGCTAAGTATAGTGATCGTGGTAAATCCCTACTTTTAAAAAGGCCAGTCTATCTGTGAACTGTTATGGTTTGATGATGATGAAAATGATGATCCCACGACAGCTGTTTTAATGGCGGAAAGGTTTTGGAATGGCGACCGAGTACCGAAGAACGATCTGTGGGCTGGTCCTTTACTATGTGACTAATACGAGTAATGTGGCGTAGGTCGCTGGAAGCCGCTGGATGTGGGTGGCGCAGAACCGATTTTTATGGAGATTCTCAGAGGTAGCTTACATCCAGCAGTGGGTGTTTGCGACAGGAGACGGGACCAATTAGCAGCTTTAGCGTTCGTTCCAATTAGTAGCTTCTTAAGCACAAATGGCTTAGCCTCCCTAAGCAATACTACTACCCATGCACATTACCCAGAAGTTCGTTGCGGCGTTCGGAGAAAACGCTATAATGTACAGACAATAGCACGTCAACCTACCACAAAACGTCAAATGTTTCTCAATTGATATTGATCTCTAATTGTTGGACTTAAAGTTGATAATCAATTCAATGACCTTTAACTTTTTGAGTAGGTTGACCTGCCGTTGTTTGTACAACAGTGAACTTGAAACAATGCAGCCATGACTACGAATACATTTTTATCTGCTTGTACAATTTCATCGCACAGATCACGATTTGATTTACGAAGGTGGGATCTTATCCCGGTGAATTCCCGACTGTTCCCAGATAAAGGGAATAAATCACATGTCAGACGACCGTCTTACGCCACAGGAATCCGAAATCCGTCGAAGATGCGAACCTGTTATAGAAAATTCGTTGTGTGCAATCCATCTTTTAGTTTAAGTAATTACGTCCGTCCGTCGCCCTGTCACCAGGCTGTATATCAAGAGCCGCGATAGCTATACAGTTGAAATTTTCACAAATTATGTATTTCTGTTACTGCAATAACAACAAATACTAAAAACAAAATAAAATAAATATTTAAGGGGGGCAACCATCCAAAAAACGCCATTTTTTGCCTATTTTTGCTCGATATCATAAATGGTATCAGGTAGGCACTACATTAACTAAATTAAAGTAGGTATCTACCGTTGTTTACCCAGTCAATGGTACGGAACCCTTTGCGCGCGAGTCCGACTCGTACTTGGCCGATTTTTAATAATTTAAATAGTTAACAGATTTTTTCATGGAATATTCTATATTACCAACATCTCACATGTTCCAAAAATACTTTATTCTAACTCCTTACCGGTGACTTGGAGATTATCCTGAATCCCAGGGATTAGTGGCGGCGGTCTTATATATACTAATTAAAATAGATCCCTCACAAGTTTGGTCTGCCTTAAGCCGGTAGTTTTAATAAGACTATCTTAGGTTTATTTTAGTACTATCTCTTCCCTACGGTTCTGTTGTACTTGATACTTCACAAACTTCAGTTGAGTTTTATTATTAATACTTTTAATTGTAGGTGTAAATAATAGTTGATGCCTGTGACTTAGTTTACATGAATTATTTATGTGGACATTTAAGAACTAACTGTCATAATGTCTAAAATCATGTCGATCAATTGCTTCAAGAATAACAAAGTCAACCTTCAGAAACAGATTTCAGAAAATACAAAAAGTAGACGGACAAACAATTATTATAATATAAAACCGTAGTAGTTTAGGGTGGAAACTTAGTATTTATCTTATACGAGTATGTAATTACGTTGTAGTTAGATTTAAAACTGATGTTTCATGAAATAACTATTTCCACAATTTTAATTAAGGTTTTTAGTATATTAATATTATTTCAAGGCAGGCTATAGCTTTATCGAAGTTTGTAGTTTTGTCTCAAAGTGGTCAGTGCTCTGAGGTAACATCACACAATATTTTCCCATTTGGCATTTGGTACTCGAAGTAGCAGCGAACTAAGGCTCATTATATTTTCACCCACGGAGAGAAGTAGGCACTAAACTGACCCTGGCGTGTCTCAGAGGCATGTCAAGTTTACGGTCCAGCCCTTAGCCGTTTAATAACCCAATAAACTAAATACTTTCATATTGCGGCATCGCAGTATTTCAAGACGTAAGTATTCGTTGTGTGGCTAACCTTAGATTGGTATAGTTTTCACATAATGTAGGTCAAGCTACGTTAGATTGATGGGAGGATAGCAAAGAAAGATAAGTTTAATGAAGTGTACAACGTTTGTGAAAACGACTTGTTAAAAAAAAGATCTTTTGCTATACGAGTAATCTGCTCTATGAACACAACAAAAAGCCTTTTTTTTGTAAAAATAAATTAAAACTCTTTATGTTTTTGGCTGTCCCTTAAAAACCTGTCTGAAATATTTTTATTTTCACGATTTTGTTATTGAGGTTTATAAACTTCCAAATTAATTAGAAGAGCTGGTGTCAGGTGATTATTAGTACATTCTGTTCTTATTTCTGTGGTACTATAGGTTTTACTACCGGAAATCAAAACTTTTTTAAAATTTTATAAATAAGCCCATTTCTAAGAGTATCTTGCAGTCTGTTCAAATCCTTTTTCTACATGGCAAAAGTTTACGCGATCATTATTTTGTACCTCGTTATATTTTAACCAACGTAAGTTTTTGCAACATCAGATTGATCAAGTAGATTATAAAGGTTTATTATATTCGTTTCCAGGTAAAGTTCCCACGGGAGTGCAGATCTCAAGTGTGGTTCGTTATATAAGCGATACTCAAGTTTTCAAGTGTGTTTTGTTAACATCAGCGGTTCCATTTACTTGCAGTATTCACGTAAACATTTCGTATGTAACAGTAGTAGGTATTACTTTAATGTGATTGTTAAATATTTTTGAATAAATGTATACAAAACTATTTAACAGTATCCATTGAAATGAAGCTTAAAAAGTTAGCTCTTATAATTATGTTACATACAGCTTGAAGTCAATATTTCGACAAAGATAACAGCCGATAAGATTCTCGCTAAAGCGAATTCTCGCTAAGCCGGTTCCTGTGAATCGCCTTTAACAAAATGCCAACAAAGGATAAGTTTTGCTTGAGGGGGGATTCCCCTACTCTGAATCGTCTATTCGGACGTGCCATCAAAATAAACACGAGTGTTTGGGCCGCGCCGACGTCCGCAACAACAAAATTCACGTGCAACACAAGATGGGAAGATATTTGAAACTTATCATAGCTTCGAAATGAAATATGACGTTCTATAATGGTTCTCTTAAATTTAAAAGTATTATGCAACCTGAAAGTTTCATATCCCAACTGAAAAAGAAAGATTTATATAAAAAATATACTCGTATTCACGAATTTTATCATATTTTGATGCATTACGCGATGTTTTAAACCCTTTACAGCGTTCATTGTCGCGGGTTGACCAAGGTGTACATATTAAAGTAAACTCATGTCCTTTTGTTACGCATTCCAACAAAGGTATGTAGTCAGTAACTCCGTACATTGCCTATGATATCGAAATGTTAATCAGCAAGACAGAATTTTTGCATACACATTTTCCAATTGTACTCACAAACAGCACAATTTGTACAGCCGGACCAAACTAGACTTAACTCAGGAATATCATTTTTTATATCACTTTTATTTTGCAGTCTACTGTTTAAGCAAGTGTATGACTATCAGTCATATTTGAACGATGAATGTCAAATTTATGAGTACAATGAATCTTTTACTGTCTTTCGCTGTCTGTCCGTCTGTCCGTCTGTCCGTCGCTGTCACCAGGCTGTATCTCAAGAGCCGCGATAGCTAGACTATTGAAATTTTCACAAATTATGTATTTCTATTGCCGCAATAACAACAAATACTAAAAACAAAATAAATAAATATTTAAAGGGGGCTCCCATACAACAAACCCGATTTTTTGGCCTTTTTGGTACGGAACCTTTCGTGCGCGAGTCCGACTCGCACTTGGCCGGTTATTGTCTACTGCCAATGTATCTAGAATAAGTTTTTTACACATGATTGGAATAAGAAAAGCAAAAATAAAAACACAAAATGACACCAATAACCCTTTTCGGTCCCCTCATTTCTTTTTGTCATTTTGAGTTTAACCCATCATCTACGTTTCATCTGATAGGTACTGTTACTCGTTTTATTCAACTCTTCACGACTATTGAATTCTCAATGAATTATCGTATATGAATTATGAACACACACGTTGACTTCAAGTACCGTCGGCACTTTGAAAAAGAAGGCCCTGGCCCTTAGCTGGCGTACCGTACCACCATAAACATCTTTTTATATCCATAAACATTTAATCCCCACGCGTTATCACTCACGAGAGTGTATCACTTAATTTATTATATCAATTAAGAGATTCTCCACACTTACAATACTATCTACCATAACCGAGCCTTATTATTTCCGGTTTAAAGTCGAAATTTCATAAATAAATAAGTTAAATATTTTGTACAAACCACTCGCGAGTCCTTTGGGCCATCCATTACGTTCGTTAGCTATCGTTAAATAATAAACAGAAGAAATAAACAACTCGCGATTATTAATTGCGTAATATGATAAATAATAATTAATTAGGGTGGTTCTGCCGTCTCCGGAATTGGGACAATTTGTCAAAGTATTCGAGAAAGTAAACGAAGACAAGATGGGTACAACGTTTTAGAAGAGAAAACAAAGATGGAAAGTTTATCTAGTTTGAAACACTATACCTAAACATACCTACATCTAACTTAAGAACTAATGAAACAAGAATTGTGGTAGGATATATTTTTATTGTCCGATATTTCCACAATCTAAAAAGGTTGTATGAGACTCAAAGAAAAAAAAATCATACCTATAGTCCAAAGCCCACAAAAATTGATTTCAAAAACTATTCGACGAAAAAAATAGACAGCGCCAAATCAACGAAATATTGTCGCTCGTCGTAGCGTGACTGATTTTTTGTCATCGAGAATGTGTTTGTAATTTTTTTAATTTAATTATTACTTGTACAAAGATGACTTTATTCAAAACCACAGAGGTCAGCAATTTGGAATCTCCAAAGTTGATATTTTGTAAATACAGTTCAATTTCATTTGTGTAAATGAAATTGAACTTAACATTTGTGTAAATGAAATTGAACTGTACTTTGTAAACAGAATACCAAGTCTCCTTGTCCAATACCAAGTCCAATGGCAAATATCAAAATATTTATTTGTATTATTTTCTCTCCCGATTTATTATAAAAACAATTAGAATGGGGTCGTGACGCATACATCATCCGCGTCATTCACAAGTGTTGGACGCCTCATTTGAACATTTATTTATTGGATCACACTCAAATCACAACAGAGCGAAATGTAGTAGACTCTAACTGAACATTGACACAATAAACAATTTGAAAGTGATATCGAGCCCAACGTACTTTTTAAAATATATGTGTTTATAAATGAAATACAGATTTTTTGATAAGATGTGTGCAAGAAGAGATACAGATGAATTACGATTTGTGGTTTTGTATCATATAGGCTCAATTACAGATAAGACGATTTTGCACGGACAAGTGTATAAGATTGCATAGGTTTAATAGCTTACTTAATTAAGTATTTTGAATATTAGTCAATAATACAATTTTTAGGGGAACTTAGGCAACTCATAGAAAAATTGCAAAGCTGAAGTGGCGTTGGTCGGGAAACTTAGTAAAATAACCGATGGCTGTTGGGTGAAAAGGTTTTGGAAGGACAACCTCCCACCGATCTCTAGGTAGTAGGCACTCCACCAGGTGGTTCTACAATCTGGTGAAGGTCGTGGAAAACCGCTTGATGTAAGTAGCGCAAAACAACGACAGGTTGGAGAGACCATAGGCCTCCCCTGAGGCCTCCGGCTGTTAACGTTGTTTAAAACTGATAAAATTCGATTCTTTTAGTTTGCAATCACTTCAGAATAACCTGTAGAACAACAAAAAAGTTGTACAAGCTAAACACTTTTATCAATCGGAACTTCAACATCTCAAAACCGGTACTCAACCACGAAACTATCGAATGTCGGCACTTAACATGAGCGGATCGAGTTTAATTTATGATTGAACTAAGAGCAACTAATTCAGTGCCACATTAAGACATGCCACGTTGACAACTGTATACGGTATAGTTTTTACGAGTTCCCGGTACGGAATTTATGGCGTTTGTCACTCACTATAAGGAGAAGTCGTAAAGATGAAAACGTTATATTTAGAGCTATCAAAAATTATTTGTGATTGTTTTGGTGTTAATTTAAAGATTTGAAAATAATTAAATTATTTAAATTCATGCTATAATAGTCATGAAATTCCTTTTGTTTTTGGATTAATATCGGGTTTACAAAAAAATTATAGGCTTCAAAACATAAACTTTAAAACTTACCTACTTGGTTGAGCAAAAACAAAGCACTTATAGATAAGCAATTAGAATAAAAAATCCGAATCAAAAATTTTTACTTCTGGAACCAAAACACTAACCTACCTACCTATACGTTACAAATACAATAAACTATTTGTACCGTAGAACTCCATCGAATTCCTAAATCAATCAAATTGAATTCGTTGAAATAGGGTCGATCCTAATTTATATCGATAAAAACAAAAACATTTAAAACTCTCATGCATGATGCAAGAAACATGTGTTTTTGTATCGGTATAAGTAATCTTTGTTCTGTACACAGACCCAGAGACAAGATGAAAAAGAAATCGTCAATACAAATACACTTTGCTAGGAAAGGTCGCGAAAGTGATATCATGTTGACTTGTGAGGTTCAGGACGTGTTTGCCCTTGCCACAATCTGAGATTGGTAATAAGATGCGACACATGTATTATCCCGATTAAATCCCTCGGAAGGGGGCTTAAATGTAGTGATGTACGAATACCGACGGGTGATTAGTTTTGATGGCGAGAACTAGCATTGTATAGGTATTTTAATGATTTTCATTCGTTTATCGCATGTACTGATAATGAAGTGAAACAATGATTCATAGAAAAATATGACGAATACAAATAATAATATCTACGAGTATATTGTGTAACATTATAAACTTAACCGATTTACCGCTTTTAAACCTTAAAAGTTACTCCTATTTAATTCTGTTGGACATTTCTACAATACAGCATCATCTTTAACGATTCTCAAAAACACAATATAAAAAAGCAATATATTCAAAAAACAACGTAAAAGCTTACGCCACAAAATAATAAACCGTCTTTAAGCTACGTACCACGATAGTACATATTCAAATTAAAATTTTTACGATCGTAATAATGTATACTATCATAAACTTTCCTCAACATCAACAATAACCACAGGGTCATAAAAGTAAATCACGATTTATTGGCTGACGGGCATCAATTGTTTTCCGCGGTTATCGATACCGTGACCCTCGTCGTGTAACAAATCGACAATCGATACATGACGCGATTAGAGCATCACTTCGCTATGATTGATCACTCGGCTCCTCGTGGGCTTGTCAAGTCGAAGAATAACATTGTTAGGGCTCTTGTTAACGTCTTTCTACCGCAAAATCCTCTTACTGGCGCGCCTGTGGAGCTATGAAAATATAATTTTCGGATCTCTTCTGCGAAGTTGTATTGACTGATTTATTTGGTCGTCAATATGAAACGAAATGTTTTACCAAAAATGTTCAAAACATAGTTAAATTTAAACATGAGCCAAACTATTTAAATAAGATCCGTACTAATAATAATATATCAATATTATAAAGCGGTTGTACTAAATATATTGTAATGAAGACTCAGTTATTCTTTATCTTTACAACCAGACTTCAAATCGTTATTCTGATCCGCTAAATTGAATCCAAGGTCATTCAAAGCTAGCGCCAATTATCTCAATCTCCATTCCATTCCAAAAAAATATTGAATTTTAATCCATTCGATGCAATTACACGGAGGGCAATTTTGTCATAAAATAAATCTAATTTAGCGCTGTTAAGTCTTTGTAACTCCTTTCAAATGTAGGCGTAACCATAAAAACCAAACGCAAAGGTGAGATCCAAACAATAGACATGGATATTGAAATAATGGAAGCGGTAGACGATAAACATCGTTTAGCATAAAGCTAAGATCTCGTAATGGATAATATGAACGGGACGGAAGCCATATGGGCGACAGAATAAAAGGAACAAGCTATAACTGGTAGACCACCGGCTAAGGCGGCGACTTCAAAGTACCACCATCCCTCGCGCGGGCAGTGTATAATCATCGTGACAAACGTGGAAATATTATAGCTAGAAGGGTTACTGAGCTTCATAAGGGTCATAAAGTCATTTGTCAAAGTCATATCACAGTTTCCGTTGCCCATGCTCGAATTCAAAGGTGTTATAAATCTTAAGAGGTTGAAGGCCCTTATGTGTGAGTCATACTACCTCGGAATCGTAAGTAAGGCTATTAAAGATATTTACTAGTTTTATTTCCAATCTAAATTTAACATTATCACATACTTATTCATTCAGACTAGCGTCAAGATAAATTAGTGCTTGGGTTAAATATAATTTAAGACACATTTACACGTTCAATACAATCCAGCCGTTGAATATCATTACTGAACCTAATTTCATGATTCACGCATTCTTTGAAATGGAAGTTATTGGAATGTCAACACATCTTTACTGTTACAAAACTGCATTTCCATAAACATACAAGTTATATTCACATGAAATCAACAAACTGTTTGCCGAGTTAAAATGGAGTATGAACGAAACATTTATTAGATGTAGCTTCAAACGAAATTTACCCTTTACAAGTTGATACGTTCCCACTTCATTACAGAACTCAGTCCCTTGTCTGCCTTTTATTCCGTACCTGCCTTTAACAGCTTTGGAGTTTCAGTTTTGTCACAGAGTAAAAACAACCGACAGTATTTTTTCTCGAACTATAGTATTATACCTAAAATGGTATTATTAAGCCTTTAACAGCCGAGGATCTAGAAACAATTTAAATTGTATCGATTGGGGGTCAGCGGTGACTACCTACCCCCATGGCGCTGAATGAATACTTTAAGGGCTTGTCTAGAAAATGGATACAACCTTACTTACGACTGAGGGTGCAATCTCCCCGTAATATATTTACCATAACACCAAATATATTTTCATAACACTGCTCATTTTTTTTATATCCATACTTATGTTTAAGCAGAGGAAACCTGCATTGAGAAATCACGGTATAAATGTGAAATTTACCGTGGAAAACTATAATTTAATTTAAAAAAATGTTGTCACTGTTGTCGTTAACTTCCTCATTAATTTTTACTGTAACTTGAAGTCACTCTTCCAATAAATGCAGCTGTTGACAAACCTACAGACAGTCCAGAACCACATATCATTTACTTCTGAAAGGTACTTCACGCATTTCAGTTTACCATTAAAGGAAATGTATTCCACTGCAGTTTGAATTACCGTGTCATATGCGTCGATATATTCATGTTTCTTACCTGTAACAAAAAAATGTTTCATTACAATGACAATTTCATATAATAAGTTTGACTTGCGATATATTATAAGCCTCTATTTATCTTTACACCTACAGTTACCAATTAGTATATTTGATATATTACAGCTCATTTGTTTGCTGCTTACAGCGGAGCGAAATTCTACAAACTTTGGTTTTTAAGACTAAAAAGTATGTTAGTGATGATACATGCAAAAATAATCATACTTTATTATCATAATTAATAATCCTCCAGCCATTAAAAGCGGGGATCACTATATTCACAATGCCTGAATCCAATCGCTTCATGTGTCTTTCACCAGATCGTTGGTCTACCTTTTGGGATTTGCAGCACCTTTCCACATCAACAGTGTCAGTGTATTTTACAAAATAAAATAAAATATTTAAAGAAAATCTTACAAAATTGTATGCTTGATTGAGTTGTCTTGAACACACTTTAAAACAAAAAAATACAACCTTCTGTTGTAAACAATTGACAGCTTAGTTCTACAAACACTGCTCTATAAAATAACCACTTATATCGTTTGTGTCGAAAGCATGATACTTAAGATAAACCCACTCACAGGTAGCAATTTTACTTTATAAAAGTAAGGTCCCAGCACTGAACCCGTGGGTATACCACGAAGATTTTTATGTATCGTAGTTCTAGAGTTGCCATGTGATATTTGTAATGGGGCTTATCGTAGTGGTATTGAATTGTCAAGGCACCGGCTGTCACCGAGTATGGTTCGCCTCTAGGATAGACCTCAAACGATGCCGACGGCCTTATAAAGAGCCAATAATAGACTGGCATTTAAGTTATTAAATATGCGCTCATTTGAATTGGAGATTTTATATGGAAAAAGGAGAAGATGATATATTTCAAGTAGAAAATTTATTTGGAAGAGGTTTTTTAAACGACTAGGTTAATAATCTTGTACGAAAATCGAGAGAAACTCTAAATAAGCTTTTGTTATTTCATAAATTAGAATATACAAGATATTATTGCAGAAACTCCAAAAAATATATAATTCAATTGGAAGTGTTAATCTTATATACCTATAAATATGTATAAAAGAAAGTCGTGTTAGTTACACCACTTATGATTATTGTGTTTTTAGATTTGTCTTCGTCATTTATAGGATGATAAGTATTATAAACCTTGGAAAGTCAACTTAAAAAAAATTAAGTTATTCAATTTCTTAATATTTTTTTACAAACACGCCATATTTGATGACAATGACATTTAAGACGTCAAAATTACTATTATTCTGAGGCGATACGAAGTTTACGGGGTCGGCTAGTTAAAATTATAATTTATTAAATAAACATTTTGACAGCCTGACATCTCACATCAACAAAGCAATCTCGGTCAGCAAATGGTTGGGAGTTCAGATCCCACCTGAGGCATCTGAAATATTCAAAGAATCGCATTTTCACTCCAAAATAAATTCAGTTCCAATAAACCGCATGACTTCAGTTTAAATATCTGAATCCTTTATTTATAGCGCCTTATTCTGAATAAATTTAGATTGAAGAAAGGTAGTTATGGGCTCATGTTACGAATGCAATTCAACCGTTCGAGCGACAGCAAACTTTTAAAATTTATTATTGGATTCACTTCAGAGGTGGTTATCCAAAATAAAAAAATACACTTTCGGATTAATTGAATGCATCGCAATCATCGTCAAATGAATGCGAACATTTAAATTTTAAATTCCTCAATTTTCATACTGAATACAGTATTTTGTGCGCGAAAATACTGTTCTCAATAAAGTGCTTATAAAAGCTGAAACCTGATACGGTAGGCCAGTTAAGGGTTTGTCTAACACAAAGAAATAATAAAAGACACGTTTATATCAGTCTATATTCTAAGAGGCAGTCTTTATTGCGAATCGAAGAGGCGACAAGGCCAATAAAACATTTTCTTCATGCTATTACAGAACTTGATATTCGTATGCCAGGAGACTCGATTTCGAAGTATGTACATTCGAGTTCGATTTTTAAATTAAATTTTCAAATACCGGCAGGAATTGAACATTACGCAGAACGTATTCGGCAATATCCAGGCCATAAACGCTGCGCCTGTTTTTAATTTTCTTTTTTCAAACGTTGAACTGAGCGTTAACGTGAGTCACCAATAAACTTTTTTTTTTTAAATTCCATTAGCCTTTTTCAACTCTGAACACGGTCATAAGTTAGAGTCAATTCGGTTCGAGTTGTATGCGCAAACAAAAAATGCAAGAGCAAGGTTTAATTGGCAACGCGATGCGATGGTACGGGCGAAGCTTCTGAGAACCGCCTCCGCACTCATTGTAAACATTGCGCTTTATTCAACAATGCTGATAATCTCGTTATGTGTTGTAACTGAATTGTTTTGTTTTCGCAATTGTGTCGCGTTCATTACCAGTTCGGTTTTGAGTCTAGTTGGTATTCTCTTGTTTTCAACACTTAACATTTTATCCGTCTTCTTTAACGTCATTATTAAATACATTAAGTTTCAGCTCAGAATTTAAGCCAACTCTCAAGATTTTAATTAGCATATGTAGTGTAAAACTTTCTCATCTGTGTTTTCAATTACATTACTCTAATAGAATTTTACGACTTTAGTGAATTAATATGTATAATTTATGAATGTTCTATAGTAATTTATTAAACTTTGAATTGAGTATTGCAGAGTTTAAGAAAGTTGGAACCGATCGAGTATAGTCCTACTAATATTATAAAAGTGAAAGTTTTTGAGTATGGATTTATGGATGTCTGTATGTTTGTTGCTCTTTCACGCTAAAACAATTCCACTGATGTGAATGAAATTCGGCACGGTGATAGTTTATTGGCTGGAATAACTCATAGGCTACTTTTTATCCCCGGATAAGGCACAGTTACAGTGGAATAATTTTAATTCATTTTCTTTTCAGGCGTTTGTAATCGCGTGCAACGGCTAGCATAGACATACAATAAAAAAAAAAATTTTGGGGTGGTGGAATCTACCTCCTAGTAGTCCACCCTGGACAACGGCATCTTTGGTTTTCTAACCAATTTATGACGTCTAACAGATCCCTCTGCGGTGGTAGGCTTCGTAAGAGGCTGCCTGGATGCTATCACCCTCCTGCTGGAGTCCAGCGCCAAACAGTTTTTCTGTGTTCCGCTAGCGTGTGGGAGAAACAGTGCCACGTTTTGGGTAAGCTTGCTTCATCTTAGGCTTCTTCTTAACTGTAGAGTTAAGTATGTAGTCAAGAGCAAGCCAATTTTCTTTATATAAAAAATAGGTACTCATGAAATTGTAAACAGTCCTTTAGTAGTAGGTAGATACCGCACGCAACTATGGTAGAGTCGGTATTAACATAGATAGCGTAGTAACAAACGCTAGTATAAAATACTAGTTCACAATAAACGTCGGTGGAAACAATTCTAGATTTAGAATCGAATAGCAATCGATCACTAAACGTTACGAATACGCTTAACGCGCTGAGAGTTGGTTCTTTTATTGCGAGTTTCCCGCTAACCGGAAACGTTGCAAAATGGGAAAAACAGAACCGGCAGAGGTATTGTGGCGAACAAAAGGCGAATAGGACGCGTTTAATCCTGTCCAGTCGTCATTCCGACGGGGGAGAGAAAATTGAATTTATTATAGCTTGTATTTGACTGACGTGTTATTTCACACGAGGCAAAGGAGGGAATCCAATCAGTCAGACGCCGGATACGATGGAGCGATATACTAGACTATCAACGAATGAACTGACGAACTGAAAATGGCGTTTGCTATTCGATATTCCGTTTGGGATTTCCTTTTGGCGATTGCACTAGTCGAAACGCGTCGGGATCTTGAGGGAAATTGAAAAATGTGTTTGGTGTGAGAGTGTGTGATGAGATGACTGTGTTACTCGTACATCAAAATGGGCGCAGAATAGTTTGGCTAAATATGAATCTCATGGAAGATCCAAAACTTATAGCGATTTGGCATTTCTTGATCATAATCGACCGTCATCATCATCAGTCACAATTGTCAAGAGCTGAACATAAGCCTCTCAAAGTTGCGGGAAACTGCTAGATTATCAGAATATTTTAATCCCTCCAACGAGCGTTTCGTCAAAAATCCTTATTTTTTCACTTGAAAGAACTTGAAAGAAATGCGCATATATACTCACGTTAGTTACCTATACGTGTGTAATATGTCTGCATTAAAATAATGGCTTCCATGCCAATCAAAGGGGTAAAACCTAAGGGTCATGTTACCTAAAGAGCAAAAACAATAGTAACGCACCCACTATTAAACTAATCGAAGGCTCGACAAAGAAAAAAGGTGGAGTCAAATAAAAAGGGTGGGGTCTAATTCTGCATTGTTAGCTAATTGGCCATAGGCTATAGAACCAATAAAGTCTACACTCTATAGCCATCTATGTACTATTAGTTTGATTACTCGAACGTGAGTTATAGGAGTAGGGGTGATAAATTTAACTGAATGGCCCAACTTTATCTTTGTAGGGAAAAATGTTTGAGCGATACTGGCTTAATAGGAAAATTTTATCGTTAACTTTAAGTAGGATAGTCGATTTAAGTGGAGCAGTAAAATCATAAGTCAAAATACTTTGAAAAGTGGGATTATTATTTCTTTAGGTTGGTTTATTCTAAAGTGTGAACAAGGTTGATCCCTTGTTTATGATGACGGAAAACAATATCGAAAACGTTTTTTTTTTAGATCAGTCATTCAACTTAACGGCTATGTTACTACTGATAGCGTTGGGCCAATGAAATTATATCAAATTAACTACGAATTTGATCCAGACCAAGTTATCCACTCCGAATAAAGTGATTTCTTATAACGTCAAAAATGCATTTCAATAATTCAAAGTCACAATTTCTTATTTTTTTTAAAGAGTTGACTTACTGATCAGCTTTGTAAGAGAGATAAGCTCCAAAAAGGTTTTTCGTTCTCACAACTTACTTTCAAATATCAGACCTTTCAGTCTCATTTGAACAAAATGACATAATTCCAGAGCAAATCTTTCTAAGCGGATGATCTTTGAAATGAAGCTGCTTCACCCACTTATTTACATAAAACTTGTCTAAATGTTAATCTGTGACTCGGGGTAAAGGATTATGACTTGCCCTCTGACATACGTTTGGCTCACTGTTCCTGTCGTTTGTTACCGGATAGTAAGGGAGGGGTATATCCTGGGATTTGACGAACATGTGACTGGAATGTCATGTCTAGGGACCGGCACATTATGCAGCTTAATAATTGACGTCCCTCCGTCGGTTTCGATATGAAATAAGAAAGCCTCCAGTGTTTTGAGGGACGACCTATTAGCAATGGCATGAGTGATGTAAGTAATATTTAATTACCTTTGTGTCTGTCCGTGTTCCTGTGTCAAAATTAGCGTGTTAAAACTAGGAAATAGTTATTTATAAAAATATATTAGATTACACCTAAAGTGTGCGTACAAATACGTGAAAAGCCATCAGTTTTAAATCAGTGCTTGAAAATTGTGTGTAATTTTCTTGTTTAGCACCAAGAAACTTACATATTAATGTAATATTAAGTTCCTTGTTTAGCACTGACTCGAAATGACTTGTCTCACGATTGTCATCGGTTACATCTTTTACAAATAGTTTTTATTTTTATTTTTTTGAAGTCAACCTATTGATACGTCTGGTGAAAAGTCAAATTAAAAAAAACATATAATAGGTATAAGCATCGAGTTCTTTCCGCCATTTGAATTCAATGATTGAGTCCTTTGCTCTGCAGTGGGATGATAATAGGGTCTTACTTAACTTAACTTTTTTCTATGCCTCTATAGTTTTCTATTTCACTGCAATAATGGTAATTGTGTGCAAAAAGAATTATCAGACTATTAAAAACGTAATTTTGTAAAATCATTCACTTGGTAATCATGACTGGCTTCGTGGGGACTCTACCCGATTTAAAATTACCTTACAAAAAATCCCATCACTAGCCGATTTCTTGAGCTTTACTTTTACTTTTTCTTAAAAGTCATTATTAAATTTATATTTGTAATTTTTTTATGCCCAAATGTGTTAAGAATTATAAATAACACATTCACGTCAAACCAAAAAAATAATTACTACCTACTTAAAATTTTAATGAAGTCAGGCCCTCGAAAATGCATAATTTATTAATAGAAGTTTGATCAGTATCTCGTCTGCGTTTTAATTAGTAAACAAGTTTATCAACAGCTATGAACGCATTTGCATAATTAAATTCATAATGTCACTTTATGATGTGATGGGGTCGTTAAAATACATTTGAAATTTTGACTAACTCCCAGCCCACGTCTTTGCGTGGGTTATAGAATAATCATAAGAAATTAATTTGTAGAGATTAGTCAAATACGGTGATTTTTTTGAGATAATACGACTATCATATTATAAGGTTACTGCATCGTGTAGGTATAAACCCCTACATATCAAATACATTGGTAGAAAATGTTGATTTGTAGAAAACTTGAGAGATGAGCTGTAAACTCGGGTTGAATCAAATTACAGTATAAAAAAATTTTTAAAGAAGACTAACTTTAATTTCAATTAAATGTGTAGTATTCGCGTAAGGAAAGAAACCAATAGAACCTTTTAATGCTGTAAAATATTAATAATAGCAACGATTCATTATAAGACTCCCTTAACCACTGTTAACTTAACAGTACTTTATCTTCCACTATATTTTAGAAGACATTTAAATAAATATTTTATTATTGGTCAAATATATACATATACACGAAATACTGTTAATATGATATTTCTTTAACATGTTTGAACACGAAATACTGTTAATATGACATTTCTACAACATGTATTCTGCAAAATAAGACTGAGAAGAATCGTTCTTAATTTAAATAGTTTACAATTATAAAAACGAATAAAACCATACAGAAGTTTCCCACACTGTTACAAAAATCTAATCACGCGTTCAACTCACGCAACTTGCAACCATAACTTACAGTGATAAGAACTAAAACAAAAGATTGTGATCTCGTCTTTTGCATTCACAATGCATTATACTATCATTAACATGGATGTCAGAAGATGATGTATTGTCTCATCGGTCCATATTAACGATAACATAAAGAGGTTATTGTTTAACACGCACGACAAATGATATTATGTTGACGGACAGTTACGTTGATAGCTGTGCAATAAGAACTGCCATCGTGTTTAAGAACGCTTAGATCCGGCTCAATCAAAAATTGTTTACGATAATTTTAATTGTATTGGCTTTTACTTATACTATCTTTAAATGAATATATTTTTTATACTACTCTAAATACTAACCACACATAGCATAAACAAAACGCAGTGTAGGAACTCTGGTAAAAGAACACAGCCGATATAAAAACATGCATGTAACAAAGTCTACAATCTGTGGTGGTTTGACAAGCTCAACCATTTCATTAGATATAAACTCTAAAATCTACCTATTAGAAGTAATCGCTACGTACCTATGTACCTAGACTATTATAAAGAATACTATTTCATTTTAACGAAAACATTCGCTGTATTTTAATAGAGTTAGAAATAACAAAGGGTTGGATAAAAATACAAACCTAAATCCACATTATCAATGAACGAAATCCTCAGTAAGCTCAAGGTATAATAATAGTATTTCGTATTTAACTTTATCATACCCGACTCAAACTGACTCAGTAACTCCTATTTATACGAAGTAAAGTGGTTTCCGAGAAAAACCAGACCCAAGACAATAAAGAAATGTCGATGTAAAACTCAATGGCCGACCGAATTGATGAAACGGGTTGTGTAAAATAGAAGCACTATTTTTAAAATTCAACTTATTTAAGTCTTATGCCTTAGTCTTAAGAGATACGATCCAAAGCAAATACGTCTGGCCGTACATCAATTTAATATTTCGCTTAATTTATGCTCCTATAACGAGTCACGCATGCTACTTGTAATGGAATATTACAAATACGAAATTACTGTGATCTCAGTCAAATTATGGCAGCGAACAACGAATTTCGATGTAATTGGATACAGCCACTTTGACCGGCGCAAGTTATAAACGACCTCTGTCAATGGTATAAAGAGATGTAATATACACATTAATATAGGAGATTAAGTTTGTATTGCCATATAAGTAAGCAGTAAATATTTACCCCCGTATTTATAAAGAAGTGATTATTGCTTAGGAAAGTCATAACTTAAAGTGTTCATACCTAGTGCTTAAGTGAAAGAAAGTGAACATATTATTTGGTTGAAAATGCTAACTTTTGGCAGTTATAACTTCTTGTAATTTCTTGATTAAGGCATACAAATTGTCTCTCAAGTAATTACTTACAGTCGAGTAATTACTTTTACTTGTTTATAAATACGAGGGTTAGAGGTACCGCTTATAAGTCAACCTAAAGAATTTCTCTTACTAGTTTGAATAGATTTCAAAAGGGATTTAGTAACAATTTTAAATTTTTATTTAAAAATAAAAATGGGGCAACTAGATTTGCCAGCGACTTTGCCCACGTGGACTTTGGAGTTGGGTTCGGAGAGAAACGGTTAATATCTGCTAAAAGAAACATATTTTTTAGTGCCCAATCCACCACACCACAATAGTACGAGTATCGTCTAAATTTATTTATTTATTAGTACAATTACAATTTATTAGTTAACAATAATAATTTCAGGTCCGCACACTAGGCTAAGCCTGTCCTGTGAGGAACAATAAACGAGTCACAAAAACAACTAATATAGCTTAAATAAAGAAATAATAAGTAATTAAGAGTAAGGAATTAGAGAAAAATAAAAATATAATATCTGTAATACATATTTGAAGAGAACTTGTCTCAATGTAAACTAAAAGCGGACTATGGGCAATACTATAAATTGAGTGTGATGTATATAATAATAAGTGTGCTTATAAATGTATTTATACTATAATGATGAAAAAGTCAATGTAATAAATGTTCCAAACCAACCAAGTACGGAATTTTGTAAATTATCCTATAACTTCCAAAAACTTTTCCGTTTCGTCATACGACCATTTGAGCAGCAATTTCGTAACCAAAGATTTTGCTCTAAAGACAGAGCACTGTTTAATATCAGTTAATTTAACCATTTTATTATAGATGTACGGAAACAGGAATCGACCAAAGTGATGAGAAAAGGATGTATGAGTGAATACAACAGGGATCTTAAAAACTCTCTTCTTGAGTAAGTGGTCATATAAATCCGAAGTTATGATCTTTCTGTGAGTACGGGCCACAGCTCTAACCAAGAACAGCCTTCGCACGCTAAGGACCCCTGCTTCCTCATACAAGGCGGCAGTGGAGTATAGTACTGGCTTAAAGAGGGCTACTTTTAAGACACCCCTTTGGGCTCTCTCCAGTATGATTAGAGATGATTTAGCTGCTCCTCCCCATGCGAGAATACAGTAAGATATTATAGATTGGCATAGAGCCAGGTAGACAGCCTTTAAAGTCTTTCCGTCTGCGATATCTCTCAGGTTTCTCATTATGGGTATAAGTTTTCTTACTCGTGCTGACATATGGGCAGTGTGTTGATTGAAAGTGAGTTTTTCGTCCAAAATTACTCCGAGATAGCTTAGAGTCTCTGACCTTTTAATACTTTCACAAACACATATGTCGGATTGTTCAGGATCACAGCTATGTATTCTTATTTGTATTGAGTTGATATTAGGGGCAGAAGCAGCTGTCTTGTGAAAGCAGAGAAATTTTGTTTTGGACGTATTTAGTGTCAGGAGGTTTCTTACCAGCCACTGTGATACCAAGCTCATGCCGGCCTCAGTCCTATGGCAAACCAGTTCCCACGAAACATCATGAAAAATAAGAGCTGTGTCGTCAGCGTAGCAGATTAAGTCCGCATTCTGTAAAGGAATTGAAAATATACTGTTTATGTACAGAACGAATAATATTGGTCCAAGTATGCTACCTTGAGGTACGCCAAAAGAAGAAGTGCTTATACTGCTCATTTGATGATCAATCCTGACACACTGGTTTCTATCATTTAAATAGCTGGTAAACCAATTTAGTGCACTTCCTCGTATTCCATAGCCTTCCAATTTTGCTAATAATATTGGCAGCGACACAGTATCAAATGCCTTTGCCAGATCTAAGAAGACGCCGACACATCGATGACCAGTATCTAGATGAGTAGAAATAATATCTGTCAGGAGAGAGACTGCATCTTCTGTGGATTTGCCTCTGCGAAAACCGAATTGTCTAGCTGAGATTAGGGAGTTGGACTCTAAGTATGACACCAGTCTCTTGTTTATGATGCGTTCCAATAGCTTCGAGATGCTTCCTAGTAGCGAGATAGGTCGATAATTACAAGGCACATTTTTTGAAGAACCCTTATGAATGGGAATTACAATAGCGGTCTTCCAAGCCCTGGGGAAAGTGCCAGTCTCAATGCTCAAATTAAAAATAGTTGCTAGAGGGGCAGCTATGGTGGATCTGATGGCTTTCAAAATTTTGTTATCTATGTTGTCAATGCCAGGAGAGCTGGTTGGGTCCAGTTGTAGAATGAGGTCCAAGATCTCGTCTTCACTCGTTGGCAAAATAAAGAAGGAATGAGATGGAGAGGCATTAATTTTTGCATTGGCAGCTAACGACTCCTGCGTTTCTTTGAGATTGGAGAGTATAGAGTTTGCTAGATTACTGCCCACAGAGCAGAAATAAGAGTTGCATGTATCCAGAGATTCCTGATTTGAGCCGTTCTTTGTAGTGAGTAGTTCATTGGCGCAGTTATAATTTTTAGCAGGAAGTCTATGTGAAATTTTGTTGATGCATTTCCAGAGCTTTCTTGGAGATTTTTTATTTTCAATAAGCTGTTTGCTTTCAAATTCAATTTTCAGTTTTCGGAGAAGCGAAACATAGAAGTTGCGGTATCTAGTGTAGACTACTTTTTTTGTAAAATCATTAGGAGAATTTTTGTAATCAGCGTGAAGCTTGTCTCGGTGTTTTGAACAGCGAATAAGGCCAGGGGTCATCCAGGGCTTGATAATAAATTTCGAATGACTTAATTTGACCAGACGGGAATGACAAGAGATTGCATCTGTGAGAATCACTGAGAATTTTGAAACAATTTCGTCAATAGAGCTATTTTCAAACATAGAAGACCAGTCAATGTTATCAAGGTGAGTGGTTATAGCTGCGTAATTAATATTTAGCCTTGTTCTCTGTATGGGTTTCTTAATAAAGCCAGCCATTCCAATCATTACAATACTGTGATCTGTAAGGTCAGTCTTGCACACGGTGGACTCTCCTAACGTGTTTGCTGGAACAAATATGTGATCTATACATGATTTATTATGAGTAGGAGCGTTTATGGCTGGAATAAAACCGTGTTCTGAGAAAAGAGTTAGATATGATGCAGCAATCATTTGGTCCAAGGCAGAAGGTAAGATGTCAATATTTATGTCCCCTACGACAGCAAGGAATGGACTTTGAGGTAAGGTTACAAGAATTCGATCAAGGGATGAGCAAAAGATAGAAGTATCGACAAAAGACGGAGATCTATAAATGCCCAGGACTGTAAACACATTGGGGACTTCAACAATCAGGGAATTCGCTTCTTCGATATCCGGTTCGAGAACATTCGGAGACCATTTATCTTTAACATATGCTATCACTCCTCCGGCTTTATTTATGTACTTTTCGGTATTGTAAGATACGTACCCGCTTAATTGCCTAATAACTGAAGAGTCATTTATCCAGCATTCGCTCATAATTATAACATCAAATTGAATACCTAATCGAGCGTAGGTAATAAGAAAGTTATCAAAATTGCATTGCATGCTTCGAATATTCACATGAAGTACTTGGATTGAATACTTTTTCATAATAGAAACACACCCTTCCGGAACTGATACTGTGTGGCATTCGATATTCAAGGAATTATCTATATCTGTCAAAAGGTCTAGAATCATATTAGTAAATTGAACAAACTTAAAGTTATTGCAAAAGTAACATGAATGCCATGAAAATACCTGTTTGGAGAGTGATAAATCTTTTTATTATTGCCATCGATGAAAGCACTGAAGAGTGAGTTTGTGCGAGAAGACAAAATACATACATGTGTCTGCAATGCGGATAAATGATACATGTTGCAGGAATGTGTAAAATACCCATAGTTAAGATACACAAATAAATAAAAATGAAAACCTATAATTAATGTTAAGATAATAGTACTAAAATCATAAAACTCTACAGAGATGTTTGACAGAGCATTTCTAGAAAGCTCATTAGGGTGAAGCTGGCTTTGGAGAAAGTCTTTGTAAATCATCATGAGTTCTGATCTGGATAGGTGGGCTCCCGTCTCTGCTGTCACGTTTTCGAACATAAATAAGTCCATTTTTAACCCAGCAGTATTTATAATCGTTATGTTTAGCCCAAACTCTTGAGGAACGAAAAAGACGCCGGGCATCAGCTGTCAGTCGTTCGTTTACGAAAAGTCTCCTCTCCGGCCCACTGCCAACTACTGCCCTGCTATCCAATGTATGTCGAGCCTTCGCTTGCTTGAGAAATTGATCTCTTTTCGTTCTTCGTGTAAAGGATATCACAAGAGGTCTCGGTAACTGCTCTTTTCCGATAGCGTCAACTTTTTGCCTAGAACCTACACGAGATGCATAGTTCACGTCGCGATCGTCAAGCTCAACACCAATCATATTCGCCGTTGTGAGAACCAGATGATAAGGATTCTCATTCGGCGATTCAGTTACGCCTAGTATTTCTATGTCCGAGCGGAGTGAATTGTGGTGGAGTTTATTGATTTGATCCTGTAAATCAGAGACCTGTGTTTTCAGAAAGGCATTTTCTTTTTCTTTGTCTTCGAGAAGCTGAATCCTGGTATCAAATACCAAAAATTTTGCTGTGAGATCATCAAATCTAGTTGCGAAGTCAGTCTGCATCCTGGCCATGTCCTGGCGTAGGAACTGAATTTCTGACAAAAGAGACTGCATGGTTGTGTTCTCTGATGAATCGGTAGGAGGGATAGAAATAATGCCAGGAGAGTCGAATGTTTTTTTACGGAAGGTGACATTTTCGTTTGGTCGAATAGGCGTGTGGGTATTGTCCCCACCTTTCTTTACACTCGCATTACAGTCCGGGCAGATCCATTTGTTAACTTGGGCACGAGATAGGTGTAATGCGTTTGCACATGCAACGTGAAACTTCTTAGCACACTTTCGAGCTGTGCAGTGTATGATATCTTCATTTTTAACAGGTCGAAGGCAGCCAGCACAATTCATTATAATGTTATAAAATGCGTGCACTGATCAACAAACGGAGCACTGAAAGCAAGAGTATTGGAAACGTTGGAATAAGGCACGGTGAAAATGTTCGACTAGGTTCAACTTATATGTCAACGTCCAAAGAAAAAATAATTTATCTTTGTTGAAGACTGCACTATTATAAGTAATTAGAATTTATAAACACCAATATACACGAAATTAATTTGATATTACTACGATTTACACTACAATTTCACTTTTTTATAACGAATATTATATTTTAAACACAGAGCAACTTGACTAGATGTTGACATAAGCAATGATTCCTTATTTATTCCTTATAAATCTCGTGACTTTACTTAAAATACAACTTTCATGCCATCTTTCCGCGGAAACTACAATTAACTAATGTATGAATTATAGCAAACATGCCATTGTAATATCAAAACTACATTATATAGGTACTGGAAACTTTAATCAATATAATAGTTTTTTTGCGTGAAAGAGTATTAAACAAGCAAACATACATTCTCGCAAACTTTCGCAATTTAAATATTACCAGATCTACTTCTATAAGCATCGAATTTAATGAACACTCTCTTGAAATTTGATTCTCCATAAATATGAAAAACAAGTTTGGTCTATGTAGCGTTTATGTTTGTTTTAACAGACAATGGAGGAATTACATTACATCTTGTTGTTCAAGGTAAGCACTGTATCTGTTTCTACTGAGGACAACATGTCTATGAGTAGGTATACTTGTAATGATTTACTTTTAGCGTGCTTTTCTAAGTATTGACAGAGTATATTTAAAGTGTTTATGCTGCGAACAGGGTTCCAAGAGTTAAAATAATAAATAAATGTGGACGACCGATTCTAACAGCTAATTCGCCATAACTGGGCATCTCTTTCATTGTTAAAAATTTAATAAGTCCATGAGTTTTACCTTATCGCTATTTTCCTTACATTTGTATTTTTGTCAAATTGGTAGACCGCTTTCTTTGCCGTCTCATTCTCTTATTAGAGCACCCAGAAAATGATGAAGATGATGCTAGTCTTCATATAGATGTCTTACCCCCGTATTTATAAAGAAGTAATTACTTATTGCTTAAGAAAGTCATAACTTAAAGTGTTAGTAGTGCCTAGTGCTTAAGTGAAAGAAATTGGTCACCATAAATAGTCACATTATTTGGCTAAAAATGCAAACTTTTGGTAGTTATAACTTCTAGTAATTTCTTGATTAAGGCATACAAATTTTCTCTCAAGTAATTACTTGTAGTCAAGTAATTACTTTTACTTGTTTATAAATACCGGGGTTAGTTCACTAACTTTAATTGCTAACTGAAAATCGAATAACTCGCTAGGTTCTTAACATATCAACCACAATCCTCAAGAGGACATACGTTGGTAATGATGACGACTGTTGCCAAATAAATAATGACTCGATGGCCGGTGCTGACAAAATGATGGATGGAGACAGACGGTTAACTGTCCGGTTATTTGTTTTGCAAAAACAAGCACTAGCTTAGGATTTAACAGATTTGTTTAAAACTATACAGGGTGAAATTGTAACCACTTTCCAAAAATTTTACAAGCGTTCAGTATCGTTTATGGAGCCCATTTATGAAGTAAAAATGTTAATCAAGTTTCACCCGAAAATATTTTTCGCAAAATAGTTTTAAATTTTTATGGTCCTAAGCTTGTTAAGGTATAAAGAGAAAATCAAAAACTTATAATAGTATCGTAATGAATGAGTAAGATGCGCATTGCGTAAAAAGAGTGTTGCTAGGCGGCCGTATCAAAAATTTTAGATTTTTGGTGGACGTTTTCTAAGTGCTTTATCTTGAAATTTTTGTACTGGGCTATACTAAAAGAAAAAATACGTCATTTGTTTTTTGTCTCGTAGATTGATATATTAAAATTAGGAAAGTGGTTAAAATTTCATCCTGTATAGATAGGTAATATTCCTATATCAAAAATAGGTACTATTATTTAACTGAATTAAGAATTTTTTCGTCTAATTCAAATAATATAACTGGCCAGTAACTCACTACTTCGCTCGAAAAAAAAGGTCTTATTGAAAACCTAATAGGTCTTATTTTAATTCGTAAAAGACAACTTTTAAATAACGTTAAAACTTTTTGAGAATTGTACACGCTGCCAACATTAAAATATACCACTATTTTTAAACACTTTAGAAGTAAATATTCTAGGATTTTTTTTTCTTTTGAACTTAATTCTGCTACTAGAATAAAGTTATCCGTAATATCAGCCGGCATTTTACAAATAAAAATCATTTTTCTGAATAGACCTGGGTCTTCAAGTCCGTGACAATTGGTGTGTTTTCAGCATATCTCAAATAAAATAAACCCAACGCTCATCTATTTTTAAAAAGCTTATCATTAGCTATCATTCATAAATCATTGACACATTCATTCGCATCGCTTTGTTCAAAACAGTAAACAATATAACCCGTTATAAGAATCAGATAAACGCAGATTGGTTAGCCGTGCCTATATTGACCCGCTGACCTGTGGTAGCCAATCACAAACACACCTACAGTCTACCGCCGATGAAGTAATTTAAGTAGTTCGACCTACCAAGAAATAGATGAGCAAGAAATGGCATAGATAAGTCGTCATCTGCAAATAGTTTAAATGTGAAACAAATACAACATCATGAAGTACAATTTCATGTAAGGAAAACCTCTTACAGGTATAATGAATTTTAATATACCATAGGAAGGGGCCGTTTGGCCAAAATGATGCGCCAGGGAAAAATCCGGTTGTCACTGTCAAGTAAACAAAGTACCAAACAGGTTAACTTTGCCAAAATCGTTGCTAAGCTATGTGCTTTTTTTTTTATTATAAGACAAGTTGTTTTACTGACCAAATTTTCTTACACTAGATTTTTTTTAAAAGGTTGTTTTCTAAATTCAAGACATAATTGAGTAGTACTTTCATCAATTGGTATCTTACTCTGCTATAGATTTTGAATGGCAGAAAGCCAGAAAGTTATGACGTCATACGGTACCTTACTGAAACAAATAACTATTTGTTAATTTAAACACAACCTCCATAATTATGTTAGAGTGGCGTATACTCCGGGTTTTAAGGTATCGCCAGCTTACGCCAATTCTAGACGGTTCAATGTATAAAAGAACATTGCTTCTAATTTCAACGAAACAAATGCCTTTATTATTACCTAGTTACTTTGGGATCAGAACAATGTCCACATTATTTTTTTCATTTGAAATATTTGAAGAAAACAAAATACTTTGTACTCTAAATTATTGCCGGCCAGTATTACCAAATTTCTGACCACGTTTCAAAGAAATCTCAGAACACGAAACTTTTTACAAATAGCTGTCCGTGGACAATTAGTTACGTTTATAACGGGTTGACAATCGTAATTAATAAATCATCGTGGTAAGGACACGGCCACAGTTAATTACTCTTCAACACGCACAATAATTCCTTAAATAAGCCGAAATTAATTGCGTTCCCATTAATTCGGCTTACATTAAATTAAGCTTTATTGGCGTTGTAACCGACGCTTATTCTTACAAATTGTTGAGATTAAAATAATTGATTAGCACTTTTTGATTTTGTTATTCTTGACAGATCATACCTTAGTCAAGTTATTTCAGTACCTACTCCTCCATATTACTTAAAATGTCTAGGTCACATTTTTATATACTTTATCATAAAACTGCCATCTACATGTTGGATAAATGACAGTTTTTCTATAGGTTTTGGCATTGATTGTTTGTACGTAGAATTATAGACATTATCAGTGCAAAATATAAAAACACGACACAGTCAATAATTTCACTGACTATTTTATTAATCTAAGGTAAAATCTATATTAAAAACACAATTATAAGGTTTAAGATACGTAATTTATTAAACAAATATTTTACTTTCCCTGTTATTAAGTAGTTATATAGTAATAATCCAGTCATTTACTATTAACTACTAGCGTAATATATTAGGTGATGATGTTTAGTAACACAAGACCAAAACATCACTTGTCCTTGCAACTCCATTATCAAACAAGACATTGCCATCTTTTAAGCAAAGCTATATAAATCTTCATGCAAACAATACTTTGTCAATATATAAAACGACCGCAAAAAACTTTCCTTGCAACTTCAGTAACAAACCAGACATTTCTATCTCCCAAAACCGGTACACAGACCGCAGAGCCATCGAGGTTTGTGCAAAATGTAACCAAAATTTACTACAGTATTAGAGCCAGACGTGACATACGCGTAATCCACAATAAACCCACTTAACACAGCCTGGATGGCTCACCGAAGCGTGATAATTGTGAAAGCAAATTTACACCTACAAAACTGACGTATAGCAAAACGGATTGCGAACGCAATATCGGGAGCAACCAACCGTTTTTAACGGGAATGCAAATAATGGTTTACTGTCAAGGTGATTGCGCGACCTTTATTATACTGCTGGACGATAAAATCACTGTAATCAAAATTTTCAGTTCGCAAATCCAGTGCTAGTACAAACATATAGTTTTTTTAAATTAAGTTATTATCATCAAGATACTAAACATCTTAAATGAGATTAAAATGAAGAGAGAAGAAGACTAAAAATATTATTATTGGAACGTCAACTTAAAACTTTGGTAGGTAAAGTACGTATTTCTTTGTTTTCTGAGTACCTACCTACTTACTGCGTATTTTCCCTATTTGCGACATTAGCAGAAACATGTAAGAATTTTGGCAGAACACTTAACGCCACAAGTCAAAAGAAGAAGGACAAATACGTATAAACAGGAAAAAAGAGATGGCTAAAAAAATGCACGGCATATAAGTACAACACAAAATACATTTTTTCTTATAATCTTGTTTTTGTCTTGATCGATACTCGTTCAAAGTTCAGCAAGAGGGGCGGTTTTTAACGTACCCAACACTAATACAAAATTAAATCAACCTTGACATTGGGTTTTAAAATTATTGCTGAAAACGTTGCAACAGATTAATATGAAATCGAACACTTTACTAGACTAATATTCTTTACGGAATTAAATGCTGTTTTAAAAGCCTTTTGCATAAATTAGCAGCCGTAGTAACACTAAGGGAGTACCATTTAAAAAAAAAACAGAAAAATATATTTTAAAATTGTTTCAACACAATATTGAAGACGAATGACGTTAGCATCCAGCCGTTACACAGAAGAGCGGTTCGGCAAATGTGGAAGCGGCCGGCCGCTTCCACATTTTGACATCGGTGTGTACTTTCCTTTGACCGCGAACAACAAATTGATTTCGAAAGCAGGCCCGATCGGAAACGTGAATCAATCACTCTGGTATGAAATATGATCATTTGTAATACTATCAACCGCTTCGTATATCGGATTCTGATTAATTTTGACTGCTCCAACACCGTCTTTAATTGGATGTGCGGTGAAGGGTTAAGAAACATAGGTTATCAACGTAATTTTTGTAATACGTTCGGACATAAAACTGTATAATAAATAGTTATGCTACGTGTCCAAGTAAACGAAGAAAAAATTAGTTTAAAAGACTGACGGCATTGAAAACTGGCATGAATTCACTGTAGAGGATATCGCATTAAGTTCACTTTTTGTAGATTTTTCTGTTTAATTTGTGCAATAAAGTTTTTAGCAAATAAATAAAATCATTTGTCAACAATAAGACGCAAAAGCTGCATAAAATTCTTTAACATAATTGCCTACCTGCCTGATGTTAAAAGAAGCTAGTTTAATTGTTTCATCTAATTGTTGTTATATCGTCATATGAATTATAACAAGTTATCATAAAAGTAGAGGAAGTAACAGCCTATTATCAACCTACTGTAAGGCAAAGGCCTCCATCATTAAATTCAATATCTAAAGTTATAATCACCATAATTGCCAAAATAATGATTACAATCTCAAGCAATGTGAAATTTGAAATTTTTATTGCCCGACCCGGGGATCGAAACTGGGACACCGTAGTCTTGGCCCGGTATTTAAACCACTAAATCAACGGGACGTTTTAATAACTGATTAATTGTTGATTGCTTGCTAAGCCATAAAAAATGCTACAATACTAATCTATTTTTATATGTAACGACTATACAAAGCGGTAAAATATCGTAATTCCAAAATGTCAAATAGATTTTCACATTATCAATAAAAATTACTACAATGTGATTTATTAGAGATGGAAACGCTGTCATTTACCTCACTAAATACAACGACACATTTTCGTGTCACGTTAATTATGCCTACAAATTTTATTGATCAACCATTTCCCGCCCTTGAAAGGTGGTTTGTCCCGCCAAATTTACTTGGCGTCATTTGTTTCGAATAGGTAGTCAATTAGCGCTGTACATAATATACAAAACAAATTTTGTTTTCACTTAAAACAACGCAAGGGCATAAAATGCAAACATCTAGGAGATCCGTAGTCAACTCAAAACATTTTTAATTTTACGTTAAATAAAAACCTAATATTCGTGTTGCCTTGACAAAATTAACAATATCAAGGAGAAGAAATAAAAAAGGAGCCTAAAAATTATTAAGCATCATAAAACACTTAAAGTTTCCACTTTTTAACTGCACAAGAATCTAATGCAGTTTGAATTACATATTCATATAAACATATATTATTTCAAAAATAAATAACTAGGCCCTTCAAGGAACAGAATATCGTGTTCTGTTTATTTACCTTAAAAATACTTGGTAAGAAGTGTTACAAATACTTGGTGAGAATGTAGCATTCATATTATATAATATATAAAATATATTATATTTTTTAAATACAAACTCTCAATGAGATTATATCACATTAAATGTTTTTATTTTTATTTTCATCTACGAGGGCGGGTCAATAAGTCCGTGACTTTTTGAATTTCTGACCTCTTTACTGAAAAAGCAACACTGCTCCTGTCAACAGGTATCTGTTACTTGATTCCTATCAAAATTTGAACTTGCTGCGTCAGTTAGTTTGTGTTTGACAGCTATTTTTATTAGACTACCCAGTAATTTGAGGAAAAAATGGAAAAAGGTGAATTTCGTGTGCTTATTAAGCATTATTTTTTGCGAAAAAAACCATTACCGAGACCAAGGCTAAGCTTGATAAATACTATGGGGACTCTGCACCATCGATTTCAATGGTAAAAAAGTGGTTTACTGAATTTCGTTGTGGCCGTAAAAGCACTGAAGATGCCGAACGTCCTGGACGCCCAGTTGAGGTCTCTACACCCGAAACAATCGAAAAAATTCACGATATGGTGTTGGCTGACCGAAGATTGAAAGTGCAAGAGATTGTGGAAGCCGTAGGGATCTCGCATGGCTCAGTGGTTTCAATTTTAAAAGATCAATTGGGCATGAGAATGCTTTCCGCAAGATGGGTGCCGCATTTGCTCACAGTCGACCACAAACGCAATCGTGTAACAACTTCACAGGAAGGTTTGGCGTTGTTTAATTGCAATATGGAGGAGTTTTTGCGCCGTTTTGTAACCGTGGACGAAACATGGATCCATCACAACACACCAGAGACCAAACAACAGTCAAAACAGTGGGTTTCTAAGGGTGAATCGGCGCCAAAGAAGGCCAAGGTGGGTTTGTCAGCCAATAAAGTTATGGCGACTGTTTTTTGGGATGCACGTGGGATAATCCACATTGACTACCTTCAAAAGGGAAGAACAATCAATGGGGAATATTAGCCCAACTTATTGGACCGCTTCAATGACGATTTGAAAAAAAACCGACCTCATTTGGCCAAGAAAAAAGTTCTTTTCCACCAAGACAATGCAAGGGTGCACACATGTGCAGTTGCCATGGCAAAAATCCATGAATTGGGCTATGAATTGCTCCCTCATCCACCCTATTCTCCAGATTTGGCTCCGAGTGACTACTTTTTGTTCCCAAACCTGAAGAAATGGCTTGGTGGAAAAAGATTTGACTCCAATGATGAAGTCATCTCGCAAACAAAGGCCTATTTTGAGGACCTCGACAAATCATATTTTTTGGAAGGGATAAAAAAATTGGAGAAGCGTATAGAGCTGACAAAGTGTATAGAGCTCAAGGGAGACTACGTTGAAAAATAAAATGATTTGTTTATCAAAAAATCTGTGTTTTATTCCAAAAGTCACGGACTTATTGACCCGCCCTCGTACTTTCGTAAACTAGTTTTCTATTTTTAGTAGGTACTTACACTATATTGCTTGTTGAAATCAGAGTTTACCTGCTATTCATCTCAGCACTATGATTATTGTAAGTGGCAACATTAACTTGACTAACTTACTCGTACTTGGCGTCAAAAACGCTAACGCTTCACCAAAAGTTCGTCAGTGTAATTAACTATCAGGAAAGTTAAAAGGGTAAAGCGAATATCGCAAAAACTGGTTACCATGACGACGCATAAACAAGGAATTCGCTGACCCTCATTAAAACGGTAAAGGACAAGGGCTGAAGATGAAACCAACTCGATTCTTAAAATCTAAAATTAAAGAAATTTAAAAACTTACATTACAGGTACAGACTTACGTCACTATTTTATTACAAACACGTTTAAATAAATGCTTATATTTTACAAGCTATCGGAGATTGGTATTGTCAACTATAATTAAATTATTTTTTTAAGGCTTTGTTAATAATATTGTCTATCTATTATTTGTTACAAATCAATGTTTTCTTGAATAAATTCGGTGACTTCAGAATTGTGGCAAGAAGGCTATAGACAATAATCCGTACAATAAACTTAATATATTTAATTTTGTCAATAGCCTTCTTGCCACAATATTTTTGTTGGTTCAAACTTAACTTCAGACAGCAGCGTGCTTTCTATACTTAAAGTAGTGACTGCCGTGACGTTAATCTATCCAAATAGTAGGAAATAGAATATTACATTTCTTGAAAAGCACTACCTACACTCATTTTGATCAACGCTAGTTATATTTTAAATACGTCATTTTGTAAACGTGTCATCATAATCAGTCTATACCAGTCCACAGCTGGCCTGGACACAGGCCTCTCCAAAAAGGAGCTTCTTTGCCTTAAGAGGAAACACTACAGGCGAGAGAATTTAAAAATAGGTATTTGTAAAATCTATTGCTGTATCTACCTATCGTATGTATTCCTTTTTTTCTAAAATTTAGCCAAATTTGTTATCTGGATGTTTGAACACAGCGAAAAATCGGGCGATTTTTTTCGATTTTTGAGGGTTCATATCTTTTTTATTAATTAATTTATGAAAAAACAGAAAACATAAAAAAATGCTAATAGTGGCCATAGATTTGTGTAATAAAAAATATTGCTCTACTGGCTTTATCCAGGGAGGAAACAGGGGACTACGTTTGTATGGAAAAACGGCCCTTGTGTTTCCTCTTAATGGTACACCCTTAGCCAACGGATGGGCAATCTATTTGGTCAGTGATAGTAGAAGGAAACTGCTGCCCTAAAAAGGACTTCCAGCAGATCTTTCAGTCAAATCTTGTATTAGCCTTTTATGTCAATAAACTTATTATTATTATTATTACCTTATATAAAGTTATGTGACACGCAATAAAGGATTTGAATTTGAAATCTTACGATGCCCATAAAACGGGTAAGCAACAGCATTACATGGCAAACCTAAACGTACTATAAATAACCAAGATTTAGCGCCAAAACTTGTAGGCAGTTTGTTACAAATTGAAAAATGCATGGCCCTTGGATTACTTCAGACACGTCACGACGATATTTTTATAGGACAATTAAACAGAAATAAATTGTTTCGATTTCATTATCGGAGCGCACTTATCGGCTAATAAACCCAGCGATTAAAAATATAGCGTTCAGTTAATTAAAAAACTTCGGAATGGCACGGTGGATTTATTAAATAGGTCTTTGATTAGTTCAATGAAGAATCAAATTTCAGAACGATTACTTAAAGAATGAGTTAAACTGAATATGTATGTTAAATGTTAGGTAAAAATCTTCCGTGAATATTTACAAAGGGTTTTTGCCCAATAATTTTACGACGAATTTGTATAAACAAGTTACCTATTTGAAACTGTGCATAACATTTGTTTGTGATTCATCATATTATTCCTAGTGAACCAAAAAAAAAACGACCAAATATAAAGAAAGTGTAAGTAGCATTTTCAAAGTTATCAAAATTATTTATAAATAGAGAAATTCCTCTTCATATTCATCGGTTGATAATGCTTTAACATGAAGTCGACCATTCATCATTTTCTTTTAAAACTTTCCTCAAGGGATCCAAATTTCAGAGTTTTCAGCATAAGCACTTATCATAATTCAGTTTTGATTAAAAAAAAAAAACAACAAAACATGGCATCGATTATTTTATTATTGCACTCGAATTTGAAGATTGCTTTACTTCAAACTCACTCAATCACTTTTCCATGATCCGGTGGCTAAACAAGCTTTTTTTACCTATCATTAACCCGTTTTTCCATGTCAAACCAAATCTCAGCGGAACTAAAGACAAAAAAGCCCACACACGCTTGGCTGTTTCATCTGTGCTCACAAGACGCCTTGTAAATATTGATAAACGCATAGATTATTTTAATTAGTCTCCCTGTCCAACCGCGATACATTCGCGCGATATCTCAAATGACAGACACAAATAACCCACTATAAATTCTGCCAACAACTTATAGTCGATAACCTAACTAAGTGGACGTTTAAATCAATTGGTTAACATGAAATGTTACTAGACAAGTCCAAATGTATTCAGATTGCTAACGACGAACGAACACGAAGGCCTGGACTATCATCCCGTACATGGGAAAGCAAAACGACCCCTCCATTATGGCGGCGTCTGGAGATCAACTTTAGATCTTCATTCGTCGTGACACTTGTTGAGAATGTAATAAAGTTGAAAGTTGAATGCTGATGATTCAAAGTCTACGACATGGTACGTGCTTCGCAAATCAAGTGCGTTCAAGAGCGGATGGGTGTGCGTCTATGAAAAATCGTGGTGAGGGCGACACAATAAAGCGAGAGGAAGGGGGTCTTGCAAGGTGCTTTAATCGCAATAGGTACGAACGAACGAAGGCAGCATTGCACACCGAAACGCTAAAGAGTATTATATTTGATTATATTTGAAACTAGCTGCTCGTCCTAGCTTTGCAGGGGTTCTCCAATGAAAATCATTCAAGCTGTCTTTTTATGATCATGTTTACTTTTAGATATAATGTGTTTATTTTTTCAAACAGTATTTACCATAAAATTACCAAAACATCTTCTTCCAAACCTTCTACTGAGCATTACAAAGAACAGAAAATAATTTTTCAAATGTTGCAGCCATTCTGCACATACATTGAGGTAATTGATCTCATTTCAATATATAGATTAACAACATAACTTGGTTTAAATAGGCATCAGATGCAATTTTTAAAAATGCAGCCATGTATTTTTAAACAAAACTTATATGTGCTAGGTGATCGATAAAATCAGTAGTTCTTTGCAAAGTAAAAAAATTCAAAGACTATCTTTCTTACAAATTAAAAGTAAATGGACCCGGTGGACCGACGATCTGGCGAAGGCCACGGGTAGCCACTGGATGCGGTTGGTATGGGACCGTCTGTTGTGGAAGTTCTTAGGGAGGCCTATGTCCAGCGTTTGGCTAAAATGATGATGATGAAACATAAGTTTACTAATATGATACCCTGAACAGAATAGGTTAAACAATTACTCGATGCTTGATAAGAATTCATCAAAACTGAAAAGGTTAAACAAATATTCTTGTCAGTAATTGATAACATTATGATAGAAATAAACAAAATAATAGATTTTTTGTTGGTTGTCGTTTATATTAGGGGTTAAAGTATGAAATTGCCGTTTTGTATGGACGAAATCGAGAAAAGTCATTTTTCCATACTAACAATTTTTTAGTTTTTTTAAAAACGCCTGAACCGTTTTCGATGCAATTAAAGGTGAAAGTTAGATGGTTATAAAGCTACGCATTATAGTTTTAAAATTTTTGAAAATCAAAGTATGTAATACAAATATACTTAATTGAAGCAAGAAGGTCAGCTGACACATTGTAAGGGGTCTTTTCAACGACTTCCTTTGAAGTAATAGGCACTAGTATTGCATTTTTTTTTAGTCTAAAGTTACTTTATTTAGTTTTTGATACAATACAAAAAGAATTACGCAATAATATAACTATACTTAAGAGCTATAAACAAAATAAAAAGTGGGAAAATAATCGTCAATTTCATACTTTAACCCCTATTATTAAAAGATATGTGTTAGTATGTGTATTTATTTATAGTGTGATTTTAGTCAGTGCCTTATCACGATGAAAGTGTAAATAAGCTTTGACTAAATTACAGTTCCTAATGTTTAAAGACACCCAAGTAACGAAAAATATTGACAAAACAGGTTAACCTTTAAAAGCTCACGGTGTGACATGCGACAGAATTTTACTTCAAAAAATGCTTGCCGATGAAAAATAACACCAAAATATATATTATTTAAGTCAATGGCATAAGGTTGAGTATCCTGTAAAAATATTCAAGGGTCTTGTCGAGATATCACCCCTAGACTAACAGCTAATGAATTAGCCTGTCAATAATATCAAAGCAAACGCCAGCTGTCAATTTTGGAGTGAAGCCTTTAGAAGGGATGTTTTGAAATTTTGATAAAAACGAATTGCTACTAACAATCTTAACACAACACAGTAAGAATTAGATTCGCACACCGTTTTTTCGTCTTGATTGTGTTTTGATTGATTACAATGTTTTGATGTGTCAATCGCGTGATAGAATGAATTATGCAAAAGGTGTTTAAGAAATTACTTGAGGAAACGGTTTAAAAAGATTTAAAAATAAATCTGAGTTTGCAAATCTAAACCTTCTTTATACAGCATTACGACTGGATATAGCCTTATTGTGGAGAATTAGGATAAGTACTGAGGCAGCAACCAAGCGAAAGCCACAACTCTAAAGTTCGTGAAATGTAGGTACTCGTATGTGGTTTCAGAGAATTTCTGAAGTTTGTACTAAAGTTAACGTTGTCGTGGTCAAGGAAGACAAGTAGGTACGTTTCAATATGTTCGCAAATATAAACAATAATTACCTAATATTTTTCGAGATTATCAAATTTAACTTGCCTTGATGCTTTTTTGCTCTGATTTTGTGTATTATTCAAATTTTAACCAATTTTTTTTTTGTGTTATCGCTTTGAGAAAGAGGCTAAAAGTAGTATGGTTATGTTTACCCGTGGTCTATGAATATCAAAATTTTAAAAACTAACCTTTTTATATCTATCGTTTTTTTATAGTATTTGTTTATAAAAGCGATTTTAGTCGATGAAACTTCACGAATTAAAATTTAAACAATCAATATTTAGTGAAATTCTACAGAACTAGAGAAAAATCCCGACTAAACTCACACTTACTCGTAGAAACTTAAAATGCACTATGTATAGCAACATTGTCACTATTGCAACCACAACCACATGTTGCTCTAAGATACGAGAGAATACTCTACTTTAACACCAAGAACAAATTGAAAATGAATGCAAGGCATATGCCAATAAGATCAACCAAACCACATCAAATCAATCGCAGGATGGGGATAAGTCACTGATGTAAAGAAAAACCCTTAAGTGGTATATTACGTTTTCATACCGAAACAAATGCGCAATTATTTGAATGTATATTAATATATTTTTTTTAAATATGGGACATGCTACACTGTACCACACACAGAGTTATCTAGTCACAAATTTTGATACTACTAAGCAGAAACTAAGAGGATTAGATATCCGATAAACTTATTTTTATACCTTTTTTGTAAACATTTTCTTATTATACACCCAGACCAGAAACAGAAATGTTCAACAATACTCGTTTGTTTAAAAATATTTATTCATGATAAAATTAAATTAAAAAACAAAATGATTTCAAAATATTATTTATAAAATGACTTTTAAATTACTCGTAGGTATATTGATTTTTGTTTACGTTAGGTTTTTTAAGAATTTTTTTTTGTTATTTATGTTTTATTTTAACTGGCCTATTTTACTTGACTATGGCAGTGCAAAGCCCGCAGAAACAAAGCCTGGTAAATAAAGATTCCGACTACAAGCGGGTGTAAGCCAACAGTGGCCGGTGGCAACTACATGTTGCACTTTCAATGGAATTAACTATTTACAATGTACTTATTTAATCAAACTGTCTGTAGGATGTGCTGTTAACAAATTATACTTAATAGTTACTACCATATTGGAAAGTAATCAGTATTCATAATTATCTGAGATGACGATGAATCCTAGTCTAGCCTAGCAACGCCTTCTGCTGGACATAAGAACCTCCACAGCGATCAGTTCCGCACCACCCGCATCCAGAGGCTTCCTGTGACCTTCGCCGATTGTCGGTTAGGTAACTAGGTCTGTGGGTACAGATCGTCATCCCGTGCGCGGTAACCATTCCAGAACTTTTCCGCCCCCAACGGTCATCGCGCTTCTTACTATCCAGCTCCGCAATTCTAATGTCGTTAATCTTAGTTATCCTACGGATTTATTTATTTCTGTATCTATGACTCACGAAAATACCATGCCAGCAAACATTGCTCTCTCTCTATTGCTGTGCTATCTTAAGGCCCGAGTTCACCAACAGACGTTTAAGTTTAAACAGCGTTTAAAATATTATTTGACATATTTTGTATGGGAATTGAGTCAAATTAATCGTCACTCTTTGTTTACCGGCTGTTTAAATGTTGGTGAACTCGGGTCTAAGCCTTAAGACCCATTAAACGACGTTTTAGTTGTATAAGTCACCATTGTATTATTGTAAGAAATTCGTCCGCATCATCTAGCTTGATATTTTGCTTTGCTCAGTTGGAAAAGGCATTCAAATCCATCTTTACGTTCAGTTGAAGATTTTCTTAGTTAAATTCATGCTAAGGTAATAAGAAATTAATTTAATGACTGACATGATCATAACGCACTTGCCATCCTAAAATGGAACAGTATCACTATTTTTTGTTATGAATGCCGTAAAAGGTCGAAAGTGGACTAATGGTTTAATGGTTTCCTAAATTTTAGTTGTTTGCTGTCAAATACATAATATTAACTAAATTATTAATTTTAATTACTACAGATAATTATTGTACCTAATGAAATTAAATTATTAAATAAATAAAGTAATACTCGTAGATGAGTGCGTAGAATGTAATTTTATTGGACATTAAATTAATGCGCATTATTTCGTACATATTAATTGAAAGCAAAATATCATCCGTGTATGTGTTATTTATTACAAATAAAACTTGCAATTATGGACATTATTGAATATTATTTTTACCATCAATGTTGAAATTAATTTCCTAATTAATTTATTTTACGAAGCTTAACTGATAAAATGTAACAAAACGAAAACAAAAATATTACTTACTTTCTTTCTATTCGTTATGCAATAATTTAATTGACGATTTTTTTATCAATTTCAAATTTGGTTCACTGAAATTCAAGCCTGAAAGATAAAAAAGTAATAAAAACGATCGACAAAAATCTCAACGAAATCATTAATATCAGTATATAAACTTGAAAAATTATGTCTCAGGCGGGACTGGAAATCATTAATATTAATTAAAGTAAAAAACTTACAGACAACATTCCAATTGGGTACTTTTACCCAATAAAAGCGAATGCTCGCTGAACTACAAATTGTCTAAATATATTTGCGTTGTCGTTGTATTTTATTTTTAATTAAATTACTTTAGCTATTCCAAGAGAGGCAGCGGAACGGTAGCCTTTGTAACGGCCGGTCCTGCGGTCGTCCACATGTTGCTTGCAAGACATTAGCATATCAAAGGGTCTTCTCAATTACAATGATGACAGGCCGACAGACACGCTTTGCTTTAGGTAATACCGGTATCAAGTGGAGCTTGTTCTGCTATGCTTAGCGAAACAATGGTTTTTGTAGTAATAAACCCATAGAGGTTTGCAGACACATTACTATTCTCTGAGAAGTCTAATTGTCTCAGAGGAGTTACACAGAAAATATTTCTTAAATAGTGCTATTATTATTTATACATTAACAATTATGAATATTTTCCAAAAGACATGAATGTTTTTATGTTGAGAAAAAGGTCAATCAATATATCAATTTAAACTTAATAAACCTTGTAGCTACAGCAACGGCTTTGATAAACCGAATCTTAAATTAACTGTCAATACAATTATTTGCTATATCACAAGTAGGAGCCGATAATAAGACTAGAGTAAGAAGCAGCCAAACAGTTATGTAAAAAAAAATATATATTTTAGTATTATTAAATTACTCGTACACTCCTCCTTTCTAAACTCAAAACTTTAGAAAGGAGAGGAGCTCCTTTCTAAAGTTTTGAGTTTAGAAAGGAGGAGGCAAGAACGCGAAATTAAGCGCCGCATCCAGTTAGGGTGGGGTGCTTTTGGCAAGTTGTCCGATGTGCTCAAATCAAGACAAGTACCTCTGAACCTAAAGCGCCAAGTGTATGTCGTCGAGATGATGGGAGATGGGGACGAAAAATTCTTGAGTGGAGACCACGGACAGGTCGTAGAAACGTAGGAAGGCAACCAGCAAGATGGACAGATGACCTTAGACGAGTGGCAGGACGAGAATGGATACAGAAAGCTCTGGACCGCTTGCTATGGAAACATCCATGTCTAATTAAAAATTGCTAAATGGAGTGTAAAATCGCCTCCTGGGGCCTATTTGCAGAAATGAAACTGATTTTAACTGATTTTTTAACAAATGGAAGTGGCCTACACCCAGCATTGGGCTGATACAGGCTGAGAGAGAGAGAGAGAGAGAAATTACAAAACATAAATTTATGGGAGAAAATAATTTCAAATGGAGTTGAGTCCGATCGTCTAGTCAGGTGTTATTTAATTAACTAATAATGGCTATCAACATCGCTTGCACCTCAATCTCAAATTACCTGGCTGTGACTGACAACAGAGAAAATCTTTGTAAACGCACAAATATTCCTATGGAAGCATTGAGAGCAGATGCTGAGAGGGGAATATTTAGTTACCTGGCCGTGGCCATTAGACAGTGCTTTTAAAAGATTTCTAAAACGAAACCTTAAAGTGCTGTGTATAAAATAACATCAGGTCTTACGTGTAGCAAAATGAATCCCGCGATTCAGTTTTTAGAAATCAAATCAGTTCAAATCAAGTCAATAATATTTAACTTAAATAAATGTTTTTATGATTTGTAAATTTTAATAATAGCGCAGTTAAGTGAAAACAAATGCTAAATATCTGAACTAAGTATGTACCTAAATGTAATCAGATATTTAGCATGACTCCTTTAGTGACTCGTTATATCTGGAATTCAAGCAAGTTTACATGACGATAGAGAATAATGACCAGTATACATCATGTCGATTCAAAACATCTGCGCCGAGAGAAAGATAGATCACTCGAGAATTATCCAATTCACTAACGAAGTGGACACCAACAATCCCTAACCCCAAGGATTAAATCGCCACAAGGTCTCTCACTGGCCGTACCTTTGACTGCCGAAATTGTACTCTGCAATAAATCAGTGCGTACAAACATGTATGCAGGCGAGCATCGGGGTGAAAACCGCTTGCTTGGCAACGAGCCCACAGTCGCGGTTGAATTATCAAGCACCACCATAGATTAGCGACCCGCGCAGACAGGACACGGCGTCGAAGTTACCCTGCAGCCAACCTAAATAAATTAACTGCCTGTAAATTCACTAACTTACTCACTCAACTCTATTCAGTCCAGTATTTGTCTTGCTTAATTCATTTAGCAATTGAAGATTTTAATTACATGAATAAATCGTCTGGAAAGTTAAGAAATCTATATCACTTAGAAAAGTTTTCGAATAGGGCATGCTTCATTGAAACAAATTGCCAATTATGTGCCTAATTAGAAGAGTTTTAAAAGCTACTCAACTTAATACCTGTATTGTGAGCGCGTAATAATTTCACGCTCTTTTAAATTTATTATGAGTTATGAATTATGAATTTATGAATGATTTACCAAGTTTTTACTACAATGGCTTTCTATTTGGAAATATTTATAATACCTATCTTTATATGTAAAAAATACTTAGACAAAACACTCAACAAATTCCACCTTAATTTATTTTTATAATAGTGACCATGTCATTGTAATAGGGGTTAAAGTATGAAATTGCCGATTATTTTCCCACTTTTTATTTTGTTTATAGCTCTTAAGTATAGTCATATTATTGCGTAATTCTTTATGTATTGTATCAAAAACTAAATAAAGTAACTTTTGACTAAAAAAAATGCAATACTAGTGCCTATTACTTCAAAGGAAGTCGTTGAAAACAAAGCCCTTACAATGTGTCAGCTAACCTTCTTGCTTCAATTAAGTATATTTGTATTATTTACTTTGATTTTCAGAAATTTAAATACTATAATGCGTAGCTTTATAACCATCTAACTTTCACCTTTAATTGCATCGAAGACGGTTCAGTCGTTTTTAAAAAAACTAAAAAATTGTTAGTATGGAAAAATTACTTTTCTCGATTTCGTCCATACAAATGGCAATTTCATACTTTAACCCCTAATATTACAGGGTTGCTTTCTTTGGTTTTTAACAAATAAGTTTCCGAAAACCAACATTATAAATGTGTTTGTCCGGCAAAACTAGATGCTAAGCAACACATTACGCAAAAACCTTTGATTAAAGTATATATCGTCTCTTCTACTCGAAATATTTAATCTCTTCGTACTCGTATATATCACGTTTTGCGGGAGCCTTATATCAACTTCAAATCTAGTGCTGTGGCGTTGAATGGAAGTTCGTTAAGTTGTTTATTAAATTTGTTTCTAGCACTTTAATAGACGGTTTGATATGTTAAATAACATTAGTTTATGATAGCTAGAAACTGGTTTAAATCAAATTAAATAAGTTTATTTAGTTCCTGTCTAATTCTGAGTTTTGTTTGCTCTCTGGAAATATAATTGTTTGTGTTATTGTTGTTTGTTGATATATTATTATTACAATACAAATAACAAACATTCATTACGTTGTTAGTGCTCAAGGCTCTTTTGGATCGTAATAATTATTGAACACTATTTCGAACCAAATAGCAGACAAAAATAATGTATATATTACAAATATACACATAACAAGAAAATCCTTCTTTTTGTGTTGGTTTTAAAAAACTGTGTGTAGCTTGTACACACAATACTCGAACTCTTTGGTGAAAGTAGCTAAGTACACGACAAATACGACAACACTAATTTATACCAACGTTAAAAACTGCCTACATTTGTATTGTGTCTCTTAAACGCTTGGTATGTACATATTAAGGGCATTTAATGTCGACTGTCAAATTAAATATTTTTTTATAAATTTAGCTAGACTTTTTACACTCAGCATTTAGGCTACTCGAAATGCTCCGTTATAGTATTTAATGCGTATAAAATACCATGGCTACTTCAGACAAAAAAAATGTTTCAAAAGACATGTCTTTTACGTGGACATAAATCTACGCTAGAATTCAATACTTAAGTTTATTTCAATATTTATGTGATTTTAAAGCCTTGTTTATCTAAACATGAATTAATTAGTCAATTAACAGGAGTAATAAAGCTAGCAAATTAACAATGACTGAAAACAAAGGATTTCACGCCTTAGTAATTCGTTTTAAGATTAAGAATCGTTATCCAAAATTGGAAACAAGTTTATTACATTTACACAAAAGGTCTGAAACTTCATAAATTGTTCAGAGCTACTATTAAACAGAGATTCATTTGCAATCAGTATATCAGTCGATTTAACAATATATTTACAATCTTCTATACATATAAAAATGTTATGTTGGTTTGTGTACGCTTCAAAAACTCAAAAAGTTCTGCACCGATCGAGCTGAAATTTTAGCATGATATATAATCCGCATCAAGGATTGTTTTTATCTATTTATCCGCGACCGCGAAAAAAATATATTCAATCACAATGTGCCACAGCGAAGCGTAGCAGGGAACAGCTAGTTAAAAATATTTATTTTAAGATTAGTAGTTTACCCTTAAATGATTAATTTTATTATATAAATCCAGTAAAGTGTCAAGTTGTGTGTATAAAAAATGCATTCAGAAACTTTAAAGTCTTCAACACTTTTGACAGTATTCAAAACTTAGCAAATTTGATCACCGTCCGCGAGAGCGCGCGAAGAAGTAGAATTATCTTAAATAAATATACTTTATACATCATTATCATAACCGCCCCGTTGCTGGGCCCCAATTCCGCTAATTTACAAATGGCTCAATAGAATCGCAATTGCATCTCAATCATATATTTTGACATTACTGCCATAATGAATGTGTCTATTGAACCATTTGTAAATTAGCGTAATTGATGCCCTGGTCTAGTGGTTTAAATACCGGGCTAAGATCTGGGCTCCCGGGTTTCCGAATTTTTTAGAACATTTGGTAAGCGTGGCGATTATGCCTGTGCTTATAATTGCTATGGTAACTTGAATTCAATGATTGGGACCTTTGCCGTTATTACTACATGATCATCATAACCAGCTTAAGCTAGTCCACTGCTGGCCTGGCCAATGGAAGAGAAAAGAGGCTGCTCCCCGACTGCTTGCAACCCTCCTTTGGCCGCCTCTTACGACATCAGTAAGAGATAGGGTGTGCGACGGCGATTACTTGGAAAAAACCTCCCGAAGGATCCACGATCGGTCCAATGCTTCCGTTCAACACTTCCCACGAGCTTCAATAGATCAATAGTCGCCAATTTTTTTTTTTTATTTACAACTGCAGTAAATCATAAATTACAAAAAACATATGGATAACGGTTTGCGAACCGCATATTTTCAACAGTTGCAAATAAAAGTCGTCTCGATTTTTGTGAACTGTACTTGAATTAAACCATCAATTTGTCCATGACTTTAATAAACTTTATAATACTTTTATGTTTCCTCAAGAAGACCAGGTGCTGACCAGTCAGACGACCACACACCGGACCATCGCAAAAAGTCGACAGCTGAGAAGCCTTACTTGAGAAATCGCGAGGTCGGGACTGGCATACTTAGTGTTGCATGCTGGTGTTGAGTTGATTATCGAAAGCAAACAGGATAGATATCGATTAAATCCCGTTTGTTGTTGCGGAAAACAAGTTAAGACAAAAAAGAACTGAACTGTACGCTGAGCTGTACTAATTGAATTTTAATGTCGATACAATAGTGCTATCAATTTAAGATTTGTCATGTTATATTTTTAATTTTGAGTAGGTATTAGGCAAAGCAGATGGTATCGTTGTATATTTTTTCTATATTAGGTATCATGAGTATTTTAAAAACAATTTGAATGTTATTAAGTTAGGAGATTTCTTTTTTGCTGATCTTCACTAAATGACCTTTGTAAAACGTCCAGTCACGTCATATCAAATTAAAACATTTTGTAATTTATGAACATATGTATATCATTCGCTTGGTGGCCTAGCACATCCTATCAAATCCTTTAAATTCAAGATTTTCTTTCAAAAGCAATAACTCTAAATGTTTTTACAATATTAAGTGCATCTGTCATCACGACAAAGCATACTATATAAAAATAGACGCATCATTATTATGTGCGTTAAAGATAAGTGGTTATTCTGATGTGATCGTTTCTATTATTATTAAATAATTGTCTCTATCGACAGTTTTTTCGATATATAGCCCACACTAGCTGGCGAACTGTCGCCGCGTCAAAACGCATCAGAAGGGGATGCGCGGCCGCGCGTAAAATTGGACCTGCGATGAGCTCGACCGCGAAATACAATCGCGAAGATGATCGGAGGTAACGTCAGGATAGGGGTGTCAGCACTGACTAAGAATGTTCTAATAAAATGATAATTTATTAGTCATATTTTCATTCAGTACCCATCATTGCTATGGTAACTTTTAAAGATGGAGGCCGGCAAAACTGCAGTGGAAAAATTATAGGCTGTTACTTCGCTTTTTTTGGCGTTACGGTAATTTGCATTCAATGCAAAGGATCAAAACTTGACAAGTTATTTTTTTTTTGTACAAACTCTTACTATAAAGTTTCTTAATAGAATATTAGGTGCCTATCTACTAAGATGTGGACGACAAAGAAAGTAATATACACCGTGGTTTTTGAACCACCTGGAAAGCGAAGCCCACGTTATTGGACCATTAAGTATTATATCATGGCAGTGTTATTTAATATTATACAATTATTATTTTTTAAATATTAAATTTAATTAAAACTTTTAATTTTGTAACACGCTGTGACGCGCCCAGACGTATTATTTTGCTGCGGCGGGATCTCTGTGGAATGGACCTTACACAACTACATCTGTGTGCGTCAGAGCGTGTTTAAAAATTAATAGCTGAACCATATTAATATTTAATATTTTTGTAAAAAAAAATTTGAAAAAAAAAACACTGCTAAGATATTATACCTAGTGGCTAGTGGTTACATAACGTAGCTTTCGTTTTTTTTTTTTTTGATAATGCTCCGTGTATAAATATATAGTAGTAGAAGTAGTATTCTAAATAATATAATACATTACATATCTTAGAATCAGTAGCTCAATACTCAAGTTTATATCACAAAACAGGCTATTTTTAATATAATCTATAAGTGTTGAATCTTAGATTAAAAATTTAAAATATGTATTTGCATATAGGGATCACAATAGCTTTGCAAAAGATAAAAATAAAAAGGCTGTGCTATGAACATGCTCAATTTTCGGTAAATGTCGTCGTACCAGTTCTAATTTATTTTTACATAGTTGGAACAAAATTGACAAAACCGAGTCGTTTATTTTTTGTCTTTAAACAACAACAACAAAAAAAGCAATCGTCTATCACATCACTTGATAGAATCTTAATAAAATAATCCGATAGTGTTGACTCATAGATAAAACATTAAAAATCGTTTTAAGCCGAGTTTATGAGCCACTTCAAAAGTTCAAACCCATTGCACACATAGAAGTGATTATAGGACCATTGTTTGTAATACTCCCATTGGAGAAGAACTATTTAAAGATAAATATTATATACTGCTATTGGAAATATAGTAAAAACTTAACCTAGTAAAGCATACGTAAACGTCGCACTTAAAATCATAGTTCATTCGTTGTTAACAGTTTTGTAGAAGCCAAACAAAAAAACGGCTTTCGTCCTATTCGTAATAGGTACAGCTAATTTGGGTCAATGACCTTTAATGTGTATGTTAATATGGATATGCCCCGGGATTACAGATTTCTATAATCATCTGGCAAAAAATAAAAAACTCTGCAAAGAATCCTGCGTCATTTATGTTTTCTATCTTAAAACACTTTAAAAATGTCAGTTTATTTCTGTTCTTGTCTATTTAGCTGTTCTTTTACTTTGATTTACATAGTAAACATCAGGTAGTTATAAACCTCAAAGTATATTTGTGGAATGCATAACCCAGACAATGATGTACCGTTAGCAAATATCGTATCTCTTGAACGCAGCCTTTTGCGATGGGACATTCCCAATGATTTATACCAAAGAATTAACCGCACGTAAAATTTATATACCATTGTTGGTCTTCAGTAATAAGAATTAAATAGGAATACATCTCTGTCGTTTTGCTATTCATATTACATTACCGTATCTTCCTTTTCCAGACGTTTTAAGCGTTGATTATTCAGCGTTATCTTCGCGTACCATCTGTTGGTTTTGGCGAGACAAAATGCACTTTGTTACAGCTGTTGTAGGGTGTATTTTTGGTCGGTAGGAGGACGTAAGACGGTATAGTGAGGAGACATTATTTTGTCACAATGGTGGGTACCGCCCACTCGCCAGAAGTCTTCACTGATGCACCGCTTTAGGGAACGAATAAATTAGAACTCGCTCCTCAGCGGTGCAGTTCCACAGTATCTTTACGGTTGTTTTAGAACACCCTGCAGATAGTCTCGGCTAGTCGTTTGAATTTAAACCTGAACTCGGCCTCATGTATTTTCTAGTGTAAGCGAATTAATTAAACACTTTCCCTGTCTTTGGCACTGTCCGCTTTGCAACACAATTAAGAAATGTGGCAAGAAATATCTCTGGTAAAAACAAATATTTATTGCTTCTTAGTTATTTCTGTTTGGTTAATGACTTCTTGTTACAAAAAATTACGTAGCAACCTCAGATTATTTATTTAAATGTTTATCCATCAAATCCACCATCAATCTTTAATGAATCAACTTCATTCTACAGCTGGACACCAGTGACCCCATTCCGGTTTTTCGCAAACCACAGCATACCTGAAGGAATAAATAAAATAAAAAAAGAGTTTCATCTATATTACTACCTTTAGTACGTTACTTTGGCTGTATGTACTTCAGGATTGGGTTCAGAGAGAAGTTAATAATGAAATATAAATATGGTATACCAAGCAACACCATCCATTGTCTGTGACACGTGACTTCATACAAAATACAAAAATAATGCCGTATTACCGTGGAAACAACACAAAGTTACTGAATAAATTAGGTAAAAAGGACGATTTTATATTTTCATTTCTTTGAGAAAAATGCGTACATGTCAAAATAAATACAATAATACCAATCCTACAATTATTATGACAAAAAGGCAACAGTATTAATAAGAGTATAGTTCATGTCAATTATATGACAATTGAGGTGTCTGTAATGCATAACATTACCGCAACCAATATACAGTCGATACTGACAGACACCATCAAAACGAGTCTCAAAAAAAAACTATTAACACAGATCTGTACATCTGATTATCGGTTACAATGTTGTATTGGGTCACAATTGACATCTGCTATTCCATACAAAGTAATCGGTATGTTTATTATGTAAATGGCGGATGTCAAGTTGTCAACTGTTTCTTAACCCGCCAATGCTGAAGTCAAACTTTCATTGTTAGTGGCTCTGGTCCCACGCACTGTAGTCTGAAACCAAGGTCTTTAAGTACAACAGCAGAAAGCAAGAGAACCCACCCACAAGTGATTTTTCTGTGAGTTCTATGAAACATTAACGACACACTGTATTTCTTTTCAGTGCTGTTCGAAAAGTCGAAGTTGCTAGGACTTCTCTGCTTTCGGCTGCACGAAACTGTTGTTGATAAAGTGAATACAGTAAAATGATTGCAGTTTTTAATTCGGAATGTAATTCAGCACAATTTATGTGATTGTGTCTACCTTTGTTTGAAAAATAACATATTAATACACAAGCCACCCGGTCTCACAGACACCACATCACTGGTGGAGGGTTCAACACAAGTTGGTATAACAGAAACCGGGAAAGCTAGAGATTAGCCTGAACTTACATTCGTGTGAAGCACTAACCACAATGCTCATGACGGCTCCACAGACCGCAAAGACTTGTAACCTAATACGTGAAGCTCAGCGACACTGGTTTTCATGGCATCAAATCTCGAATTACACTCCCACAGTCAACGTTTCCTTAACAAATAATCGTTGGAAAATAAGCTTTAGCTGTAAATATTTAAGAGGCAAGGTCTATTTTGATGTGAGAAGGAATGTACTGCGCAGTGGCCGATTCGTAGATTGCTTTTTCTACCACAAATGAAAAAAGTCTTACTGACGACTATCGTATGTCGTACCGCAAAACAACACAGCGTCATTGAGAAGTATTAGTATTAAAACTTTGTTTCTTGGATAGAAAAATTTCATTTAATAAAAAAACAACACTTGAAAAGTCAGTCGGAAAGTCAAAGACAAGGAATCGATTCCCGGATGAGTCAAACGATTTTTATTTACACGTTCTTTTTTACGGGTATTTTAAAAGTTTCATTCAACAATACATTTTATCTAGTTACTTTGTTATTACAGTTTGCAATAAGTCAATACGGATAATTAAATGTAAACAAAAACTTAATTTTGTAGCGAAAAGTAATTACATTAATTTATCATATCAGTAAATTTTCCTACATCGATAAACATTAAAGAGAATTTACAAAATAGATCATAATTATTACCAATCAGGTTTTATGGCAGTGCTGATATTTAATTATTAATTTTAACTTTGAAGTTGGCAAATTAAATTTGAATTCAGATAAAAGCGTGTATTTAAAACAGTTGGTATGGTCACGATGCACAGGTTCGCAGAATTACACTTTTTTGTAAATATTACTGATATTGTAGAGTGTAAAATTAAACTGATCCTACCTATGAATAATTATATTTCTCTAAAAGCGTAGCGAAGATCTGTGAGTAGGCCCCGGGCAGGTTGCGGGAAGTTGCTGGATGAAGATGACGCGGGTCCCAACGAGGTAAAGTAACTCAGGCCTACGTCCAGTAGTATTTGAGCACGTGCTTTGTAGAAATCAGAAACCATGAAGGCACCACAAACACCATCAGAGAAAATATAAATAAGCAGTTTTCTGCAGTGTCTCACTCGAAAATCGAACTGGGACCTCGGAGCTGGCGACACCTTGAAAACCGGTATATGCACACCACTCCACCACGGAGGACGTTAAACTCAATGTCTTTGAAAACCGAGGTTAGCTTGATAAAGTATTTAGATAGAACTAGGTTTCTGACATCAGCCATATTTATTTCCAGCCATGGATTATAAATCTAACGATAGGATGCAAACATAATAACCAATGTTTTACGTTTGATGCCATTTACTAAAGTTTTACGTAGAAGCTTCAGATGTATAACTAATAACGACTTCTTGTTACATACATGAATATGAGATTGCTCATTTAGAAACCCTATTTGATTTATTGGTCTAGCACAATCTAGTTTTTTTAGTACTGAAGTGCTTAAATGGGCAACTTCGTTGGCATTATTAATGATGTTTGGAATTGAAGAATCCATTAATAATTGTTGGAATTCGACTGAAAGTGGAGCAAAGCTTGTTAAGAAATACTTCGTTCAATTAGTACTATCAAAGTATTCGAATTTAAAGAACAAGAGATGTTGAATATTAAGGTACACAATTTTTAAAATGTTAATGCAAATAATAGTCACTATACTACACATAACACTAATTTGACCAAATCCACGGGGATACAGGTTAAGTTAATTCAAAATACATATTTCGGAGTACCATTATGAATTCTTCGCGATTTTGCAGCACCTGTATATTAACGAAAGGTAATAAATTGTTACTTTATTAATGTTTAAATTTACAGTGAATTTATTATTTTCTTAGACCTGTGCAAATATCACTCAAATCTTACTCAAACCCTAGTTATTCATTCTATAATTTATAAAAGCATTCGAAATAAATTAATTCAAGTAATTAAACTAGCTGTTTTTTAGTATGTCATCAGATAAATCAAGAATTACTATGCCATGACCATCGAAATAAAAAATTCAATATCATGATAAAATCAATGTTAAGATACTAAATTCCACGATTTTAACACCACAAACTTTTGCTATTCTGACCAAAATTTAATTACCTTATACAAGACTAATTACCGTAAACTTAACCCAAAACATCAAAGCAGACAATAGAAATGACTTCACCCCAAGCTTCAAAACTTCAAGCCAGGCCGAGTTGGCAAGAAAAGCGTCGACTTTAATATGCACCTCAGTAGAGGGTTTCAGTTTTGAAGAGGTGGGTCCTGCAATGTACTTTATCTTGCCACAAGCCCCTTTTTGAGCAAAGGGTCGCTTGGAGGATACGATTAGAAGTCTTAATCTTTAAAAGGGAACGGACAGTTGCGTTGATTTTTTCCGCTAAGCTCCTGGAGAATAATTGGACGGACCGTTTCGAGGGGGAACTGAAAGCAGACTCAAGTGAACGTATTCTGTAGATAAACGGATAAAATTTTCACTAAAAGTGAAGTGACTGTTCCAAGGAACTATTTTATCCAACTTAAGAAAGTGAAAAAAATATTTTTTTTTATCTTTTTAATGTTCACTAAAATGAAGTACTGAATAGGTATATTTTTGGCTAAATTTATTTTATCATAAAAATTACCAACAAAAAGCTTTGAATAAGTAAGTCATCAATAAAATTTTAAGTCAGTAAGTGACGAATGTCGGTGATTTCTTGTTTAGCACGGACCTACAATTGGCTTATTTTTCCCTTTTCGTGTTCTTTATGGAAAATATTTTTTGTTTCATATTTTAATCCTAGAGAGATAAGAAAACCATAAAAAACGGTCTATCTAGTAACAATGTAAAAAAATGTTCAATAAAATACACATGCCTTAAACTGCGAACCTCCTCTTTTTCGTCGATTGTAACATGAATTTTATTCCAAGATAACGGTAATTTTATTAGACCATTGATATATTAATTGTTGTCTTTAATATCTCTTTCTCATCATCATCATCATCATCAGCCTATCACAGTCCACTGCTGGACATAGGCCTCTCCAATTGCACGCCACTTAGGTGGATCCTCGGCTTCTCACATCCAGCTCCTGCCAGCCACCTTGCGCAAATCATCACTTTCTCACACATGTTAAAATACCACATGTTGTCTCAATAGCAAGCATGTGTCTACCGTTGACAGATTTGCCAATGTTTTTGACAGTGAACGTACTTTTTAACTTAAACTCTAACCCTTATCCGTCTTCGGATTGTGCATACGCAAATTCACGGACGAGATGAAAAGATGAAACCCTTACATTATTAAGATGCTAAGCTTCTGAATGAAATATTTTACCCGTGGGTCGAAAATAAATTTTGATAAAATGGCCAAGGGAACAATGCAAGATCAAAGGGATGTTTTCGCAAGTTGTCGGCGAGGGGTACTTTATGCATGTGGTAATAAGATGGTAATGTAATTGTGCCTCTAAATGAGGGGGATGATATCATCGAGAATACAAATTCTGCTGATGTTATTACGATTTATCACATCATTATTCGTATTAGGTGTCAAATTTATTTCGACTTTTACTTAATGCCTAAAATCCGGTTAAAAGGAACGGCTATTTTAATTATTTGTGAACGTAGTCGTATAAATGTTAGCATGGTCTGCATGTCAAACTATCATTCCACTCTAGTAAATTGCATTGAACTATGACAGGCATAAGGCATGAACAAGTACAAATTACAAATCATAAGCAACAATTAGCAACAAGACAAATAACTAAAACTGTTCCTATTCGAAGTATTAAATTACTCAAGCTGAGGCGGAAGTCCACCCAGCTTAATTTATTAGGCACAAGAATTGTTTGCAACAAATTCTAATGAACCAGTTGAGCAGGCTGGTACGGCTATTGTTGGCGACAATAAATATAGCTATCAGACTGAAACAAGATAAAGATATAGAACTAAGAGCATGAGAATGATAACGCCAAGAAGATATACTAATGCAAATTCAAACTATACAAGTATTACTTTAGACCGAAAAGCGTTAGCTTGTAAATTTTTAAACTGCCATCCAACAATTTTCATAAAATAACGGTCATTCCATCACAGCACTTAAAAATAGCTCTAAAATTCAGAAAATGCGAAAAACAAAAGCCGTGTTGTTCAATGAAAAACACGATATGTATAAAAAATGCCAGCAAATATTAGGGTATCTCTACGGTTTTAATTTGTTCCTAAAGGTCGTGAAAAAAACAGGCATTGATCAAAATACGGAATAAAATTCGGGCACCAACGAAGCGTCAGACCATTTGCGTAAACAAAAAAAGTCAGGAACTCAATTACAACAAGCCGTATCAGCCCCGCTCAAGCGCAATATTGAAATGTTCTAATTTGCATAGTTATTATAAACATGAGTTGGGCGATTTACAGGCCCCAGTCGAGAGTGAGATGGGTAGTGCAATTACATAAAAAGAGATAAGTACGGCTATGGTTAACCTGCGAGCACTATGGTCCGGTATGAATTTGTAAATTATTATCATACCTTCACGTCATGATTCTTCCTTTGAGTTCTTTTAGATTGGAGTCGCAGATAATCGTTTCTTAAGTCTGTATTGAGAAATTTCTGTGTGTGTGTTACTTTTGGTTGACAATCGCAGCTTAGGCTAATGGTGGAGTTATACGTTAACAAACAGTGTGACAATTTAGGTAAATCTTAGTTTCTGTAGTGAATTAAGATATTCAGTTTAAAATAAGACACCTACTCTTTGAAGACCTCTTTGCAAACGATGTAGTTTTTTAAGGCTATAGTGTTTTGACCATCATCACAAAAGAAATAGCAATGAGGCGTTTATTCATTAGTACATTTTTATCATTTACTTAGTCGCCTTGATAAAGAATGTTTACATTGATACAAACAGGTTATTCATCAAGCTACCACTGGATCTCAAGATACACCGTAGTTTGGACATTTTTATATCCAAAAACTGCATAACTAAACAGCGCGGTTGGAATAATATATAAATTTATAATCATTATTATAAACACATTTCGTTGATGATTTGCAGGTGTCAAACAAATACAAGTATTTTATTTACTTTCGATTAAATGTAAATAATTTGAAAATAATAAATAATGATTTTATTACCTACGCATACTGAGTGTGAAGTATTCACAGCAAAAAAGTGCTATCAGATTAATATTATCAAACGGGATATGATTTATAGAATAATAGGTGATTAATTTAATTGGATTGATATTATGGTAACCGTAATTTTTTCGATATATAAAGTAGTCTATGTGCTAGTCCAGCTTATAATCTATCTCTTTATCAAATTTTACCCAGGTCCGTTTTGTCGTTCTGGCGTGATTGAGTAGCTCAATATATCATTTATATCCATCCAAAATTTTGAATTTACGAGCACTATATAGTTTTATTTGGTTTTGCTATTTCTATAACCATATATAAAAGCCAGATAAATCAAAAAATATATATTAAAGTTTTTCCAAGAAACTATTTCTTTGTGATATTTCTTTGAAACAAAATCCATCGTGGGTGTTGAAACTCGACGATTTTATTCAAGAAATGACTGAAAATAAACACTAAAATAAACTTGCATTTGCTAAGCAAATGCAAAAGCACTACATTTAGTATTATTAAGTACCTGAGCTAGATCCAAAATAAAACCAATGTTTCATGGTATACAAATATGAAAAGGTGCATTTACATAGTAAATTTTATTGAAAATTTATATAAGTCTGCACTGCCCCGAGATAAAATCCAAACGTATATGTAAACAGATTGATTAAAATACATACGCGTGTGTCATTCGCGCTTTCAGTCAACTGAATATCAATCGGTCATCAGCTTAACAACTAAAAGTAAGCATTACCGGTAAAAGCAAGATAACTGTACAAAAACGCTTTGCTTTACCGGTAGTCAGAATGCCACGATATACCTAAAGCCCGGAGTTCCGTCCGGACATGCCTACATCTACGATCGATGCGGATTAGGGCTGACCGACGAACGAACTGAATAAACAATGCGACGTACCGGTTCACCCTTTTAACGAATCCCCAACAGAACTGTGTAAGTATTATATGTTTCTTTTTGAGTATTTGCTATGTCCGAACTCTTGGAATTTGATAGATGCGGAGATTGTGATTCGTTAGGTGAGGAAGGGTGAACTTATTGGGTTGTGATTTTGGATACTTCAAGAATTAATATGTTTGTTTGACTACGACAAATAAAGGGTCACACTTGCTGTATTATGAAAGTACTAGTGGTGCCCGAAAATTTGTTCGCGTGGGCTACAGGATATGCATGTCTCATTCAAATTTTTATTAATTAAATTAAATGCCATTTGTAAAATAATAGAAGTCTAAATTACTCATACATCGTAGTTTACATTTCTCTATCCCTTCTTCGAATTTGAATTTAAATATTACAACTTGGAGTAACATAGGTATCTGGAATAAAGGTTCTACTAGAACATAAAACAACTTTTGTGCAAACGATACCAGAGACACAACTAGTTATTGTAAAAATCCTATGATATTTTAGGCTCAATAAATATATTTCTATAGATACGTTTCTAAGCGATACTACACCCTTCGGGACAGATTGTGGTCAAGGGCAACTTAAGCTATGGACGAGTCCTGCTTTATATGAAACCAAGATGGTATTGTGGTATTGAATTTCATAGACGTATGAATTATTAATTTCACTCACCAGTCAGCGATAAAGACGCAGCCATATTTATATTAACGTGTAACAAAGCATTCCTTACCTGTAACAAAAAAGGAAAATACTTTAGTAAAATATTCATCATCAAAGAGAAAAATTTCAATATATTTCATCCACAAATAAATTATGACCGCGATATAGGACAGAGTCGCAGCGTAAAATTTTCCACAATAGGGAAGTAACCTAGTTGGGATAGTAGACGAAGGTTTGATTACCGGCTGGATCAAGATAGGAAACGATCCTCCCTAAATCGGCTTGGGTCTGAAAGGGTAAGTTGTGTTCGTAACGTATATTAATCCGTTACTCCTGCATTCTGTGGCAATAAAGAAGTCATAGAAATAGGTCAGGTTAGAGGTCTTACAGATATTAGACAGGTTGAAAAACTCTGAAACCAGCTAAAACTTAAAAGATTATTATTAAACGACAAGAAGAATAATAGTTAATAAACTGATGCCTTAGCCAGAATTTTAGAAGGCCGTTGGATGTTAACTTTCCACTATCGTTCTTTGTGGAGTTCTATGGATATGGAATAAGTCTAGCAGTATTTTTAAAAAATGTTGACGATCAACCACAAATACGCTTCAAGCTACTTACGAAGATGGAGTTAATACCACTTTACTATTTTATACAGCCTAATGAAACAGTTTTTTAATAAAAAAACACGTGTTTTAGAGGTTTTTTTAGGGTATATTCAGGTTTCTGTATAAATTAAGCAATTTTATTGTCTTCTTATGGTTTATTTAAAAATTAACCATAAGAAGACAATAATAAAACTTGCTACATAAAATATGTATTTAAAAGGCGTTCTATGAAATGTCGAACACTTATGTAAACTATTCTAATGCGAGAGATGTACTAATAGCGGCACATTACTTCTCGATCGGGACTGAAGCTGGATGCATTATCGGAAGAGAATCATTATGGAACTCGTGCCATTATTCGATATAAAATCGTATCATAAGTTTTTAAAAACTAACGATGCATTTTGGGAATATGGTTTTTTTCTACCTTCGTCGCGTTAAAATTGTATATGATAAAACCTTGCTTACAACATAACATTTTCGATTTAGTAAGTAAGGTATGTTTGGTGCCAGCAATAATAGCATCATTAACCCTTCTCTTCCCATAGTGTTCACAAGAAACAACTGATGAGGTACCACCAGCATTGGCTAAAATACTATCGCAATCCGCCTGCCAAGACAAAATTCCTCTTTTGGAGGGATCTATGTCCAACAGATGTCTAAGTAATATACCTAAGACTCAAAAATATAATAAATTCACAATATATCTGATAGATGACAATGACCTTCCAATTCCCTCGATCGAAATGAAGTTGTTAAACATGATATTACATTTGCTAAACGTTAACAATACATCGAAGCAAGTTAAATTCACGCTCCCACTTTTATAGTTTGCAGAATAAGTTCACTAAGAATTTCATCGTCCGAATTCTGCACAAGCAAACTGTGTCACAAAGTCACTGTATTCCAAAGATGCGACAAAAATCTCGAACGCTTTGGATATCCTAATAGTCTCCATCTTCCGACCGATTGGAATGAGGGCGTTGCATTATACATAGAGAAACGAAAAGACTTTTACTGGAAGCGATTGTTTGTGTTTTCTTTTAGAGGTTTTTAGAACTTACTCCACACTGGGCAATAGAATCAGTTTTATGGGTGAATAGTATACAGAAACAACTGTTGGAACAATCTTTGATATGACTGGGGTTGTGATGTGATGTGTATAGTATATGCCATATGGTACTTAGTCCATCTTTTTTTACTTTAATTTATATTTGTGCAATAAAGTTAAGTAAATAAATAAATGTTTTAGTTGTTGCCATTATCTAAAACAAATAATTATTGTAGTAAATACGATCATGTAGTTGTCATTTGTCAAAGTACAATCATTACTTTTAAAACAAAATATATCTGTTTTGATTAAATAAAACATTTGAGTGATGATCTGCGGACTAAAAGAATCAATTACGTGTATTCTGAAGAAGCATTTTGGACTGAATACTAATACAGATAAAGGTGACTTTTACATGAAAGTAGTTTAGAAACATGTCACGAAATACGACACTTCTGTCCTATCTCTTACTCCTTGTTATCCGCTTTTAGGGTTCCACACCTAAAGGTTTCTATCGTTCTGACAAAATAGGTTAGAGGAAACGTATTTTTATGTGTAGAAGCCGATCTTCAGAAGTCATCAAGAGCTTCGCTGATAAGACCCAGAAAGATTTTCCTTTGGAATTCGGTTTTCGTTTAATAACAAATCATTTAAGACTAGCTTTAAGGAAATCCATTAGCTACAAGGTACTGAGAAAGTGTTGTAGAACCAGCCTTAATTTGTATTGCTACTCAAACGAATTTTCTGTTTATAATAGATTTCATTTATCTGCAAACACTTATCATTACGACAGTTTTTGCTTCAAATTCATACTTTAAAGATAAGTGCTATCGGACAACATTAAAAAAAAACTGTAGATTGGTCATAAAGATAAACTTGGTCGGTTTGAACGCTACAAGCCATGGTCTTGTTTACCTTCAGGTAAAGAAATTGCAACGGGAAATGCATGAAACCGCAACGTATTAATTTCACGTTCTTCCTTGGATCAGGCTTACGACACACACCGTGATAACCTTATTTCTTTGCATAGACGATCGACTGCTAATAAAATTAAGTAGTGCTTTAGATCGTCTGTATATTTATTTGATCTTAATCATGCGCGATCAGTCAATTTTTAGTCTAAATCGATGCTGCATCCCGTCCACTATTTGCTTATGACCACAAGTCACTTGAGTCGGTTTTGGAAATGCGGAAAATATCCGGCAAAATACGGCAAATCACCCGTTACTGCATTCTGCTTATAAGTGGCAATAACGCTGACGCTAGAAGAAGGAGTACACTTAACTTTTATGTCACAACGTACGTGTTTATCATTTGAATCTTTCAGTAAATTAAATACTTGTACAGAACCTATAAATATTTAATTTCAAACACAGGATCGGTTTTTTGCCATTTCTTGTGATAGTACCGTTTTGCAATTCAAAGGGCTCCCGGGTGCCTTGGGCAGAGTACTTCAAACTATTCCTCGGGAATACTGAGTGGCGATATTGTTTAATGCATAGTATCTTTTTGTTGGTATCTCCTTGTGTTGAATATTATGAGGTTTTTTGTTACTTGTAAAAGTGTTATTTCATTCTGAACATTAATAAACTGCAAAATGTACTTAAGTGTGAATATTTATTATAAAATAAACTGAAAATAGACATATTCTCGGCACTATGATCAGTACAGGAGTGTATGAATATTTTTTTTTAAAGTGTATCACATTTGTTTCATGTTTTATAACCTCACTAGACTTAGATTGCAAACTAACAATGTTCCCAATTGGAAAAAATCCCGACTACTATAGATATGTGTCACAGTCTAATTATACGGTGACACATATGGTAGTTGGGATTTTTTAAAGAACTGTAAAATCATATTTGAGTAACTCACTTTTAACTAATCTACATAAACATACACTTGTTGCCAATAATCTTGTTAGAACGGACAAATGCATTCATTGATACAAATTGCTTTTAACATCAACTGAATTTTATAAAATCATTAAACTAACTCAAAGTTCAGCAATTCAAATTTTGCATTATTTAGCGGGTAACTTTAGTATTATGTCATCTGTTGTATGGCAAATCTTCTTCTTATTGACATCGTACTTAGTTATCCACTATCTGTTGCCTGCGATTTCGTCCGCGTCAATTTCTGTTATTACGATCGCGATTAATAAGTTCATCAACAACACATTTATTTGGATAAGGATTAATATAATGTTGATAAAACTCTTTGGCAAATAATTGGCAATAGTGCATTAATTTCGTACAAATTTGATTACCAAGAAAAACGTAAGTGAATCAATCTTAAAAGATAGGCATAATTACACTGTCATGGAATTTTTTTCTAATCATTTAAAGAAGAATAATTCTTTCATACATATTTTTTGGGTAGCTTGAACCGTTTACGCAGCGAACGCAACGGATGCTTTCAAATAAGAATATTTTTTCCCGTTTTTGCAACATTTTTCACTGATGCTTCGCTCCTATTGGTCACAGCGTGATGTTATATAACCTAAAGCCTTTCTTGATAAACAGACTATCGAACTCAAAATTATTTTTTCAATTCGAACCAATACTTTCTGAGATTAGCGCGTTCAAACAAACAAACTAACAAAAAAACAAACAACTCTTCAGCTTTATAATATTAGTATAGATAGTAACCAAAAGGTTTTTGATAAATAACCACAACTTGTATTATGTATTGAGTTTGTACATCATCTGCATACACTCTGTGGGCCTTATATCATGACGAATTATCAAAAGTTTAGTTGCAGACATCCTTGCTGCGAAACTTCGACCATTAAAAAGGAAATATGCGTCGGTCTATTAGAAAATATGGTGTTCCAGACTTGGTGTATTGCACCATGTTTATGCCGGCATCGCGTGAGCTTACGTACTAAGTTACTAACTTAGCAAACATCGGAAAATGAGCTCTAATTATAAAGTGAGACGTGCCATTTTTAATTTTAAGAAAAAAGCAATTGTGGGATTTATTTATACTAAAATTACAGTATTTAGTCAATAGACGGGTTGGGACTTTCTATTAAGTAGGGTTGGTACATAGAGAAAAGAACCTATTGGTACCGTAGGTTGTAAAAGAAAAAAAACTTTTGCAAATATCAGTCTTGCGTGTATCTTCTAATAAAAGAAGCGAAACAGCTTACCAACTGAATACTTACTACGCCAGTATAAAATATAATGTTCCGTTTCTTTTCTACATTAGAAATAGAGCACAAGAAAAAAAAAAGACGTGTGGCACTCGGAGACTGCCGCGGTAAAGCTATTGCATAGCATTTTTTATCAACTTATGCAATTATAAAACTAAAAAGTATCACCGCTGTGCCGGTCGGAGTGGGGGGTGTTAGGTTATTTTCGTTACGGAATTTCTGGATTCGGTCTCTACGCTCAAGGCCCGCGATAGAAGCTATGCAATAGCTTAATTTTATAATTTTATGTATTTTCTAATTTTGACTTTTGTAATTAAATTTTTCTGTTATTTTGGCAGATATGGTTACCATAGGCAACCATACTGTCAAAATCCTTATTTTCTTCTAAATTCTTTTAAATTTTGGAAATTCAAAATTGTTCGATCGTGCCTCGCCCCGAGTGTTAGGTAAGGTTATTTTCGTTACGGAATTTCTGGATTCGGTCTCCACGCTCAAGGCCCGCGATATAAGCTATGCAATAGCTTAAACTATTATGAACGTTTATGTTTTTTAACTGTTTGTAAGCAATCAAATTGCTAGTACATTTTTACCAAAAATACCTAAAACAATAATTTGAAAGGTGTCTACGAAATTTACGCTGTAAGTCAACATACTTTTATAAGAGCTTTTATTTATTTACCTCCAACTTCCCAAAAGTAATATTTTAACGATTAATTAAATATTGGTAAAACAACCAATAATTCCTTGAATTGAAACAGTCGACATTTCAGAGTAATTAAAATTATGATTCAAATGGACACTTATTAATTTATGCAAATGTGAAATTAATTAAACTACTCAAAAAGTTATAATTATTTTTTCCATGCGAGCGTAATGTGAAAAAGTTATTATTTAGTTATTGAATTGAATTGAGAATATTTGAGCGGCTTACGCTACATGTTAGCATGACGTAACCCGGCTCGGGGATCGAACCCATGATCTCGAGATCTTGAGCCGATACTAAAAACGACTAAACAATCGAGGCGTTATGCTTGTAAAATGCGTCATCACCCTTATGTAAGAATCATTTGTTTTTTGCTCTTAAAGTTAAAAAATGACAACCCTACCATAGAAATCAGAATGGTTCTAATTATACGGCTAGTCACAGTTCGTCAAAGCGCCGATCGGCCGAACTTTCAGATAAGAAAACACATTCCTCATTGAGTATTCGAATTATCTCAACAATGTTGACACAGTTGCGCTTGACGAATGGCGGTTTAAGGCAAAAGGTGATGGCGATTCAAACTAATTATCGTCATAAGTTGCAGACTTTAAAATTTTCAAATAAGCTTGATTAAAGTTAAGAGTGTTGAATGTCTTGCCTTTTAAAATAAAAAAATATTTTTTATGTTCCTTTCTGTGTCTGTTTTTATTTCTGAAGAGTCATTTTGTGTATTTTTTTATTATTTATACACACAGCTTTATTGCCTCACAGCGCAAGGTGGCTGGAAGCAACTGGATGCTCAAAGCCCAAGATCGAGAAAAGTGGCGTGCCTTGGGAGAGGCCTATTGGGGATTTTGATGATAACTTTTGTTGAATATCTCACCAACTATTACAAATACAATAATTCGATTTTTCAAAGCCATCATATTGCTAGATGCTGACAATTTTTTAAATAAATTTATGCTTATCAGCATTGTGATATTGAGCATTGATTGAGCATCTATATATTCAGCACCTAATAAACAAATTATCTGCGATCATAGCGTACCTACTCGAAATTTGCTACTTGTGTCGTTGTTACATTTTAAAGGAATATAATATTTACTAGCCGTCGCTCGCGACTTCGCATGCGTTATATTTTGAATTGAAACTATCCTACAGGTACCGATATTTCTTCCAGGAAAAAACATTTGCCATTCGATCGTATAATTTATCTTCCTGCTCAATTTCATACAGACTTTAGTTGCCGAACTGGAGCATCTGACTACCAAAAATCTATATTTGGCATTTTTAATAATAGGGAGTAAGTGTCTTAACCCGCCACCTCTTACAACTTGCACAGTCCTCGCGATTTAGTAAACGTTATCGGAAGCATTGTAGTATTTATTCAGCACTGATTTCGGCCTCGCTGTGTCAACTAAGGGGGCGATAACCTACGATCTTGCTTATTTATCAACTAATTATTCACAAACATTGACTAAACTTTGTTTTAGCATTTTAAATTAGTTAATATTTGCAATAGTGTAGGGTTGAAACAGTTTGTAACAGAAAAATGCCGATTACAGGCGTTGTTTGTTTGAAATCGACTTCAAATAATATTTTATATGGAATGAAAGGTAACTGCAGGCATTACAGGCAAAAATCAGTACTTATTAAAATATTATTTATATACGGAATCAGTTTCTATTTATTCGATTACGTCATATGATAATTAAGATTACCTTCATAACTGTTCCAGTGATTCTAATGATCACAATACTGACTTATTATGCACATTGTTAAATCTTAATATGTATATCAAATTTTTCTTTTATTTTATTCTTGTTTTTTTTTTTTTTTTGGTTCTTTTGTTTTATTTGGTTGACCATTTTCATCTGTCCCAGCACTAGTGCACCAGGAGGCTAGCCTCCTCAGCTTGACAGGACGGTGTCATTTTAATGAAGCTATATTTTAAGGAGTTTATTGTATGGATGATAATCTGTCTGTCTATCTGTTCTGGGTAGGATTTTACCGTGAGCTCGGACGGAGTTGCGGGCGGAGGGTTAGTTCAACAACAATGTTAACGTTCCAGTTTTTCAATAACAAATTCATGCGACGACGTTCATCATAATATAAATTTTTTCTAATCTACAACCAGTGGGACAAAGCTTATTATAGAATCGCGTGCGTCCTATGAATTGCAGTCATGTTTTATTCACATTTTAGTACCAATGTAGTGTGGTCCGGTAGATTAACTTGGTTTACTGTTACTCAACGAAAGCCGAAAAATTACTTGTATATAGAACTAGGTGTTGCCCGCGACTTCGGACGCGTCAATTTCTGTTATTATGATCGCGATAATTTTTGCAACATTTTTCACTGATGCTTCGCTCCTATTGGTCACAGCGTGATGTTATATAGCTTAAAGCTTTCCTCGGTAAATGGACTATCCAACACAAAAATAATTTTTAAATTCGAACCTTTAGCTTTATAATATTTTTAGTATAGATAAAGCCACAAAAAATAAACCACAAAGAACTACTTTTTTAACAATAAAAGAAGAAAAAGTACCATATCTAATAAGTTTAGTTTACACTTAGTACTATGTGTTATTTAATGTTTGACAATGTGCAATTTGTTCAGTGGAGTAAATTTTAGTTGAAAAATGTATTAAAGGCTGTCAAAACTTATTTTCCTATCTATTAAAATGTTTCAGGTTATAACGATACTCAAAGGTTCAGTTTTGTGACGCCATTACGTGTATACTCGTAGAAAGTATAAGTAACTTTAATGAAATACGGAGTAAGCTAACTGTACCTATTTACTGTGGCAACATTTTATTCACATTTCAGTATTGTTACAGGTTACCTATCGCGCTCCAGTGGGACTCATTTGTTAGATGTATGCTACAGATTACGTTATCATCAACTAATGGTAACCCAAAATCAAGTTGGTCATACAATATAGAAAATTGAAATTGGAATATTTAATTTACGATTGGTACATAAATGCTGTGTAATGTCGCCTAAAAGAGCACCACCACCTCTCGTTTTATGGGTGTACTACCACTTCTCATTACCGTTGGCTAAAATGCGATTGCTAACTTAAGTGCCAAGAGTGGCGATAATGGCAAGATCCTCTTCTTAATAGGACATTTTTAACCAGATGTGACTGACCATGACGTTAATCAAATCGCCACACCAGGCAATGATGAACAGAAGACGCCAATGTCTGCCTTTATCTAGCAGTACTCAGTAAATAGCTACTTCTATGCAACACTCATATACCGAGAAGAAGTAGAGCTATTACATCACATTTACTGACAAAATGATGACAATGGCCGATACATTATTCTTCTTTTTCAGATTCATTATAGTTGTAGACAGTGTAGTGACAGAGTTACAATAACCGGCCAAGTGCGAGTCGGACTCGCGCACGAAGGGTTCCGTACCAAAAAGGCCAAAAAAATGGGTTTGTTGTATAGGAGCCCCCCTTAAATATTTATTTTATTTTGTTTTTAGTATTTGATGTTATTGCGGCAACAGAAATACACAATTTGTAAAAATTACAACTATCTAGCTATTGCGGCTCTTGAGATACAGCCTGGTGACAGAGCGACGGACAGACGGACAGACAGCGAAGTCTTAGTAATAGGGTCCCGTTTTTACCCTTTGGGTACGGAACCCTAATAAAAATGATTGTTTTGATGATCTACATAACTATACATAACAATAGATTAAAACCACAAACTGCGAAGAAATATGATAATCATACGACCACAGAATGACAATAATTCTCAATTAAAATTGATCTCTGTATCACGTAGTGTTAAACTGTTAATATTGAAATTCGATTAGAAATGATAGACTTTTATGGACAGGTTGATGTGTCTGGCCACTGTTAATTCGCCAAATAAAATTATTTATAAATGTCAATCAATTCTCCCAATAGATTTAAGACTTTGAGTCCAACTAATAAAGATCAATATAATTTCAGAAAATTTGACGTTTTATAACGATTTAAAGAGTTAAAGCAACAGTAGTTACATGAAAGTGTTTGTGTTTTATTACTAGTAGTTGCCCGCGACTTCGACGCGTGAAATATTGTAACGTTCGAAACTATCTTAAAGAAGTATATTTTCCCATAATAAAAAACACAAAGCTATGTGCTATTCCAGCCTATTATCTATCTAGACGCCAATTAATAATAGTAATTTCACCACGATCCGCAAAAGCCGTTCTGGCGTAATTAAGAAACAAACATCCATCAAAACAATCACATTTGGAACGAAGCTCCTTATCGCGCGTTGCGAAAGGGGGCTAGACGGAAAAAATTGTAACGACACTTTTTGCTAAGTATATTATTAGTTGTAAGCCGTGCGGCGTGCGCGTGAGGGAGAGGGAGAGAGGTAGAGAGAGAGAGAGAGGGAGAGAGAGAGAGCGAGAGAGCGAGAGAGAGAGTGAGGGAGAGGGAGGGAGGGAGAGAGGGAGAGGAAGAGGGAGAGAGAGAGAGAGTGAATTTAAAATAAATTTAAAATCAAATAAAATTTAATTACAATTCCTTCACTAAAAATGAACTTCGTTCCATCCGGGTGTCCCTTGACAACTTTCAAGATTTTTTTAACATGTATTAGTAACATTTCTAATCCTTGCTTATTAACTAGAAACTTTTAATGTGAAATTGATACATAAACTTCCCCATAATTGAATCAATTCAGCAATACCTCAAACTCCATATTCAAAGTTCTTAGAATGTTTCGTTATGAACATTTTTATTACGGTATAAAGTAATTTTTGTTAACAAATTCTACCTACTTTCCACTGAAGTTTCCTAAAAGCGGGTTCTATATCAGCTAAGTGGGTTACAAGTTAGAGATGAACTTTGAAACCGACTTTGGGAGTATTATTAACTTATATTTGGGGAGATAAACATGTTTCGTGTACTTATAATGGATAGCTGCTTAATTTCAACAATTCAGGGTGAAAACGAAGTATTGTATAGGTTTGCTAATCAATGTTATTAAGAACTATAACAATGATACTTATAATTACAGTGACCAAACAAAAAAAGGTGATTAATACGTTATATAAAAACTAACGCAACTTCCATGAAAGAGATCGTTTCAGAATATTGTGTTTCCATAATCTAAATTTTAATTAGTCTACTTACGTACACCTAGCAACCAAAGTCTTAAACTAGACATCTCCCGAAGTATTTAAGCTGTATACCAAGTTTATATTCTTGAAGTAGCCATAGTCCTGTATCAGCTATCAGAATCGATTCGAATAAAGAAAAGATCCGATTTCTTAATTCAAACTGATTAAAATTCTTGTCTTGCAGGGCAGCATGCTTATCGGCGTAAAATCCCAAATATTATTCTAAAAAAATCCGAAGATTATTTGTTAAGAAATCAGGTTGATAAAATCATTCGTAGCTACACTTTCATAGATTTCGCTATAAGATTATAGGGCTGTAAGGAGTGGCTTATCTTGTAATCTACAGGAGATTGCAAGAGGGATGAAACGTGACGTCAGAAAAAGGGGGTTTCAGAACGATATCCGTTCGGAGTGAAGTCATTTTGATCTTTACAGTATGGTAGTATCACGTTTGTATTACACCGTTAGCTATTTAGGTTTTCAAAATAACCTGTTTATTAAAATTGTAGACTTTATAACCGACGAGCAAAAAGGAGGTTTCCAATCGACGAGTATGTTCAATTTTTTTTAATGTACTTTGTATAACTTTTTGCTAGGTTGTGTAGGTGCCGATATCGTTTAGTTTTTCGTTCGATGGGGTTCTTTTAGGTCTGAATCAATGATATTTGAATAAACTATTATTATTTTCTGATTGCTATGATATAGATTGTTTATTTATTTAATGTTTTATATTCTGTAAATATTTATTGTATCTTCCACGACCTCCGTTTTGAACGACGATCGTACTTGACTTTAAGTCAAGTACGATAAAACTTCAAAATATTTCATTGTGATATCATTTTCTCTAGCCGTCCCACCAAGAATTTTACTACCAGCTTTTATGCTACATAAAATATTTTTAATAAGCCACGAAAGAACTGTCCCAGTTTCGAGACTGCATCCCTTGTTTCGGTATGAAAACAATTCGTCAAGAAAACAGCCCCACTTTTGTACGAAAAATGGGAGTCCAAACAAGCGAGCAACGAGTTAGCCCGTAACAAAAATCCAACAAAGGGATGATTAACGATTTTCTACCCCAAACTCATTCAAACCCCGTCGATATTGAATCCGTTAGACGGCGTAAAAATGAAAGTTTTCCTCTTTCTTTTGCTAACACGCGGCGAATACGGACACCAGGTTCATCAAGCTTGGAAGCAGAAAAGTTAGGCTGTTTATCCAATTTGCTCTCTTGTTTATCAACGGCTTCGGTATGCAGGTGTGTAATTTGTTTGTCATTTTTATGTCCTTTTGACCGTCGGTGGACCATTCGTGGATATCGGATGATTATTTTTCATTTCAGTATTGTAGTTTCGGAGCCTATACAATGCAATCAAAAAATATGCAAATCTTTCCTCTTTATAATATTTGTGTAGAATTGTATAATAAATTCAAACCAACAAAGTTTATCGCTTGTTACGTTGAGATCCTGTGTAAAAATGCACCGATTGAAAATCACTTTTTCAAGCTCGCTTGGTAAAACTTGAGCATGTGTGTCCCACACAAGTAACTTGGTTTCGTGACGTTACTACAGTAGCAGTTTTCCCTAGTTAGTTTTGGAGTTCAAAATAAATGACGCCGTTCGAGTGGAGTGACAAGAAACGTCAAGCTAAGATCGTTAGGAATTTCATAAAAAGAAAATACGTGTTCCCTGTGCAAGTTGAACTCGCACGCACCTCTTTATAACTTCGGAAGTTTCGAGAAATAATGAGATGTGTATTCTTTGTAGCTGGAAGTTTTGGTCCAAACGCGTTTTGTTTTTATTAACGTCTAAAGTTAGTCATAGTCACGTCGTTACATTATTGATGCAGACAATACACTTTTTATTGCAAATTCGCACTTATTTCAACGATATAGATGCCAAAACCTACTGACACCTATTTGCCAACTTAATAATACGAAAATAAGAATACTGAAAGTAAATTGACGCAACATAAACAAAAAAAATATAGTACGCCTTGGCTCATGGACTTAAGTATAACGTAAAAAAAAGAGTGAGATACTGATATTTAAATCTGGAACTAAAACATACTCACTCCCATCTATACTTCTAGACGGGTCTCCTCTTACAATCGTCAAATAATTTTAATATTTGGGTCACTGGGTCACGGAGGACCTAAAAGACGACACGGACATGGAGAGGGAGCGCAGAGCGATGTCTGTGAGGGGTAATATGCTATCACGCAGGTTCGCACGTTGCTCTAGTGAGGTAAAAATCACACTGTTCAAAGCATATTGTCAAACTTTATACACGTGCAGCCTGTGGGGCAATTACACCAAAAAAGCATACGATGCTCTGCGTATTCAGTATAACAACGTCTTCAGGGCGTTGTTGGGCCTGCCATGGCGCTGCAGTGCCTCGGAATTGTTCGCTAACTGCTACACCTACAGTTTCCAGACTGTTCTGCGCAAGCGAGTAGCCTCCCTGTAGGAGCGAGTGCGGGGCAGCTCCAACACCTTCCTGGGGATGTTTGCAGAGAGGACAGACAATCCTATACTCGCGCACTGGTCATCTGTCCACGTCCGGTCTAATCCTGACTTTAAGTTCTTTTAATGGACCTTAAAGTTTGTGGAGTTATTGTCCTAATTTTTAAAATAGTTTTAATTTTAGTTTTGATTCTGACTCCTATCCATATTCATAAATGGGAATAGGAATTAGAGTCGAAATTAAATGGCGCGGTTGTGGATACGGATGGGTCAGATCATAATCTGATTAATTTGTGTTTATAATTGCATTATTTTAAGTTGTGTATATTTTAAACTTGTGTTTATAGTTGCAGTATTTCGAATTTAATATTTTAATTTAGTATTACTCGTAAGTAATCAATGAATGGAAACGTGTTTCTGAATTAAATAAATTAATAATTACATTAATAATAATAATAGATGATTTCATTTTTAAATTCGTATTTTATTAACATCACATCACAATGCCTGTAATTCTTAACCCTGCGAATGTTCAATAGAGCGTGAACCAAGTGGCTCATCTATCCGACGAGTGCTCGGGTTGCAAAAATAATAAAAAAACGCAACTGGCCATATTAAGTTTCGCGATGAAGGATAAAATGCAGCAGGTGCATACAACTCACCTGGTCAACATGTGCGGAACACGTTCGGTTAATTATTTTAAATATTTTAACTTGAATTTGAATATACGATTACGGAATGGCGACTGCAGAATTAAATAAATAAAAAAAGATATTGTGTATGATAAAATCACGATTTGGAAAAGTTTTATCTCGTATAACATTGATTTTTATCACTCTGACTTAACAGTGGCTGGTAAAATTCTCAAATCATTACGGCACTTAATAAACCTATGTTTTGAATAACATAATGAAACAAACTGATATAATCTATGTATATGATCAAGCAAAATTCACTTGTTTTATCTTTAGTGTCATTATTATCTTACTTCACGATTATGATCCTGATGTTTCGGGATGAAGTTATAAATTTGAAATAATTCGAGAATTTCTAATTTTATCAAGCAAAGAGTAAACTTAAGAAAATAAACATTCCTTTCGTTAATATTGCAACAATTTAAGCGAAGAATGCGGATAAACCTGGTGAAGCGTAGTTCGGATTAATATTCACTTAATTAAAAATTCTTTAAGAATTTTTCAAGACTCAACTGCTAAGTATTTCATATAAAATGACATGAAGCCTAAACTAGGTCAAATGTAAAAGAATATCTATCATGAAAGCGGTAGAAATTGTAACGTGGATAGACATCTTTCAACTTGTATGAATTAAGAATTACTTTTGAAATACAATTAATCCCAAAACCATACTTAAAATACGTATATTGTTTGTGCTATGTTTCGTAACTCAAAAATGCGACTGTGGGCAGAACAATATTTAATATTTTTAATTAGGGGTCTCTGCGGCCCTTTGTCGTTAAAAGGTTAAGCCGCGGCGTGCCTTTTTAGCGATAAAATAGTTAATCAGTTGCACGCACGCTGGTTTAATGACATAATTAAAAATCCCCGAGCCAAGGTGGGGAAAGTTGGGGTTTTAGTGGCCCAGCTTATCCTTACAGTAAACCGAACAAGTTGGCCCCATTTGCTAATCTTCTAAGCCAAGTAACGAGTTGGTGGAAGTGACAAACTTTTAGGTAAATGTTACTTTAAAAGAGTGATCAGGTTAATAGGCACCCTTTATAATGTATGCAAAAACATTTTCGATATTGAATACTTAAGTGTGGAACAGTTTGACAGAAGAATACAATAGTATATGGAAATTGAAAATATCTGATAACGTGACAATAACTATAAGACTTCAAGTTTTCTAGGTGTTCAAAAACGGTGATCGTCAAATATAACAGAAATATTTTTGATTCCACAATATCTCCTGCATGTTATAAAAGTCTACAAAAGCGCTATGATTAATTGATTGATCGATGATGATTTTTGTGGATATTGTGGAATCAAAAATATTTCTGTTATATTTGTCAATTTCTGTTATTTTTTAACACCTAGAAAAGTGGTGTAAAAATTTTTCAAGATTTCGCCAGCTTATTCTTCTTAAGCCAGCTTAGCTTCCTAAGTTCGATTCCCAAACAGACCAAAAGAGAAAAAAACTATATTTTCTAGAACCTGGGTGTCTGTGGTATCTTCTTTCCATCGTTGTTTCTGATTTCCAAGAAACAAGTTCTTCAAATAGTCACTAACTTGCTTTGGGGTCATAACAATACAACGTGTTCCTTTTGATATCCCATAACTCTAGGGTATTAAACAGACCATGGTAAAGAATCAAATTGAATTTCTTTTTCAATTGTTGTTTTTTTTGTTTAATTTTCCATACAATATAATTCTAAAAAGTTACAACTGTTTATGTAAAACACCCTTACCTTGTTATGAATGAACTTTTGAATGAAAACGATTTACTCATACCTACTTATCAATGAAACACGTCACACGTCAATGTTTTTTACAAGTTACGCTCTCCCGCTACTATACTACTACACTTTAGTGTAAATTTGCCAACGCCTCGCAAAATTAAGGATTCGCCATACTTACAATTTATTAACAAAACTAAAATGGATGTTATATTCAAAACTATTGATTTTTGAACCACATGTTCTAGGGTGTTTTATATTATTTTTACCTATAGCACATAACCTTAAGAGTTATAGGATATCAAAAGGAACACGTTGTATAATATTTAATGCTGGCCACATTTATTTTCATATTGTTATCATCAGTATAGTTATCAAAATAAAAATTTAATACCATCACAATATTATATTTAAAACCAGTTTTTCTGAATTATACTGGCTTTAACCAGTTTGAACCTGCGAGGGCTTGATATGGCAGGACTAAGAGATTTTCGCGCACGGACTGCTTCCCAATTACTGAGAGAGAGGGCGAAAAGTGTTCTGTTCCTCCAATTTGACTGACACCCTCGCAGGCCGGAACCGGCAATAACCGCTAAAAAAGTACAAAGAGTGTACTTCCCTCTAGGGCACTTAAGCTGCTACTTTTATTGTTAACAGAAATTTAGACACAATTTATTTCTGCCGGTTTCAAATATCATTTTTCAATTTTCACGCTAGTTATTTATTTTTTTAGATACTAGACTTTTTGCGTGTTCTGAAAAAATCCCTTTACCGATGCTATTGATACGGTTATTTGTTACGATACTTACGATATGTAAATAATTTAGATTAATTTTGATGTTGGTTTACAAAAACTACAACAGGGTCAGTTCTTGGGGCTATGTATGTTTTGCGATCAAATATAGCTTTATCGATTTAAAATATTAGTATGTCGGCTTATTACGGCTTTCTTTACCCTACCTACGCATCAGAGCAATAATAACTAGGGATGTTTAAGATTAAATTATGGAAAACAGGTTTTTTATCTATAACCTTATTACAGATAACGTTTTAAGGGGATGGCTAATTTTAAGAATGTTAAGGTGTAAAGTTCAAATTTGGTTTCCTATTTTGACCTAAGAGTACATGATAGGGTTAAAAATAATATAAAAAATAACAAAAACTTAACCGACTATATCTCCCACTATTCTACAAAAATTGAAGTCGGTGCACAAATGGCATGTACTCAAATTTGGTAAGACAAATAAATTGAGTTGCTTTCATACTTTTTGTAGGTTCAGAAATATTGTAGCCAGAAAAGTATATTAATAAATATTTTTTCCAAAAAACTACATCAGCTTCTTCGACGTCGGTATATGTCGATAGGTATATACTCGTATCTTATACATACTTGAGCCGTGACAAGAATGTTACCCGCATAACTAATACACAGAAGCGCAGGCAAGTTTCTAACTATAGTTAACTCGCTAAGAGCTTATACTCCATGCCAAACCCAATACTAGTCGCCACTGCCAGGTAGTCCCCAAATAGCGCGAAGTAATGAGTTTTGTTGTTCAACATCCGTGGATTAAGGACACGGGCACAAAACACAGGGTTGCAAACACTGCATTTGTCCACTGCATTCAAGGGGTCAAAGGATTAGTGAAGCGAACAACGCAGTAGTTATAAAGGTTAAATTAGAAAACCATATCTTAATATACGAATAAAAATAAAATAAACGTGAACAACATCACATACATTTGTTCTGATCCCAATTTGAATCTATTTAGAGCATTCGTATTTTGGAAACCAGAAACAACGAAGGTACCACAAACACGCAGACCCGAGAAAATGTAGAAAAACACATTTTTTTCTACATTGACCCGTCCGGGAATCGAACCCGGGACCTCGGAACAGGCGACACCTTGAAAACCGGTGTGTACGTCACTCCGCCACGGAGGTCGTCGTATGTTTGTGTGCACATTAATGGGATTCGCTAGATTTTCCAAATACAATATTTTTTTAGGCATCAATCATAATCAGTAAGGTAATACTCTAAAAAGTTAAAATTCAGGCTAAAAGAGTACAGCATTTATAACTATCAAAACTTAAAAAAATACGCAATCATAAAATCGAAAACTGATACCATTAGTGTCAACACAAACTAATCTTAAAGGACAACAACGAAGGTTGTCCGATTAAACGGATAGGGTGTAGTATCCTAATTCGGACATGGCCCAAACATTGTCGCATCGATAAAATCATGTCCGCAAACAATTAAGTGGCCCGGCCTGCCCGGATCCCCAGGCGATTGTGCGAAGCGTGGAATGTCAATCGGACGGATTTGGACGCCGCTGGGCAAGCAGCCTTGCCCTAGTAATGCAAGGAACAAACACACATTATGCCAACGTTTACCGTTATTGGGTCCGTCACGGTGTTCCGGGAACGTTAACGGGTTGCAGGACACGCCTAACTGGTTATTGTAGATTTTTAAACAACATAAAACGTTATTGGGGTAAATTAAGAGAGCGTTACACTAGAAGATAATAAATAAGTTTTTTTTCAATATCTTCTTTTATACTCAAACAAAGTGTGAAAAGTGTAGTCAACCCAATTAAATGAATGAATCAACCTATTTACTTTCAATTAAAGGTTACAGGTGTAACTTCGAACACCTGGATATTAATTAAACCCCTTCATTAGAAAGGGTTCTGAAAAGTTAATTACTAACATGAATTTGCTCAAAATAGCTTATATGACTTTTTATTTTTTTCAAATCAGCTTCATGGTGTCTGACTATGATTTTCGATTAGTAACAAGTAGTCAAACTGGGACCAACTTTTGACGTATTTTCCGAAGCGTATACATCGCATCTGATCGATATCATTGCATATCATTGGAATTGTCACTCACCCACTGGCAATCGTGGGTTTACTTAACTTTGGTGACCATTTCCATGCTGTTAAGAGCTTTGATGTACATTCTTGATTTTATTTTGGATAAAGCAAACACAATATCGCTTACATTTGAAGATTAACCTTTAATAAGGTGCCTTACTTGCATGTTTAACAGAAAAAGTACTGACTTTAACACAAGACGCAAGATACAACTTGTTTCGAAGGAATCGTTAAAAAATTAACACATTTTAGCATAATCGTGACTCATGACAAACATTCCTTATTATTAAACAACTGTCGTTTCTATTTCGAGAAATAAATTTAATCATTTGTTTTCTATAGCAAAGGTGGGTCGTTGCACGCGACAAAATATTTAGTCAAGTAACTCCGATTACGGTCATGCAAAACTATGCTAAGCCGTTGCTATTTACCTTATCCAAATGCCAATTAAAAACTTCTAAACGAGATAACTCTTGCTGACTCATACAACTGAAGCCGTGGGTCAAACGTAAGCCCATTTTAAAGTAATCATATCCAGGAATTGCGTTACACCAAGTACCGAAATAACTTTCAAAAGATTGCAAAATAGGCAAACTTGCGATAATGGATATGACTTTATTGTGAGTAATGTTATTATAAAGATATTATTGTCCTTGTTGGTAAAATTGTATGCATTAGTAAACTTACAATTATATTGTGTTGAGGATATGGTAAATTAAACCAAAATGAATAAAATATACGTGTGAACACTGCGTGTACACTGTTTGCTTACTGATACACACGAAGGGCTCATACTATGCCCTCACATAAAGGGCTAAATTTAATAAGCTGCATTGAAGTTTCAGAACAAATAGGTATATAATATGATTATGTAAAATACAAACATTTGTATGTGAATTTGTTTTTGAGACAGATTCTCTCATAAAACTATTGTTAACGTAACACTAAAGGTTTTAAAAACTTTGAATCTATAACAAAAGCTATGAATACAAAGTTGTCTTGCATTCTAAATAATACAATTGCTGCAATTTCTAACAAATCGATAGAAATTTCATCATGTGAGTCACTTTTCTACTATTCGAACCAAAGACAAAGTGCTATAGCGATAATTACTTTAAATAGTTTACCGTCCGTTAGGTGTTGCCTACCACCATTGTAATAAAAACTCCTGTGTTTTGAATACAAACCGCCCGCAACAAACAGGGTAAAAAAATTAAAACAAAATCAACTGCCCTGTTTAATTTCGCGGGGTTGTCAACAAAAAATGTTGGCTCTGGCCTTTTTGTGAGCACAATGCATTGTTCCGTTATTCGTGCCTAGATGGAAAGAATGATATTCTTCCTTTATGCTCAACAGACTTAGTTTATTGGTGGATGCGTCAGAATGTAGGCCGGTGCCTCAGTTTAGACAACGATAACATTTCATCGATTTCTAGTTAAGATATGCCATACAAGGGTTTCGGTTTCACATGAACGAATAAAACTAAATGGACTTATCACTAGATATGTGATATATCAATCACTAGAGTTTGTATACGGGGTTTATAACATTTACCTTATTTTTTATGAGTATAGACATCTAGAGAGAGGAGATAAGTTCTTCTGTGATCATGGCACTAGTAACAGTGCCGAAATATCAGAAACTCACAAGGCACATAGTATAAGCCCTGCAGATTATTAACTCTAGCAAAAGTGACCATGCAATTTTAAATAAGGATATACTAATAAGTTAGTGTTGACCTTAGTATTGATTGATGATTATGTTATCAAAGTGTAGGATACGAAACCACTACTAAGGTTGCATTGGGATAAAACAATGCTTGAAGTAATTAATTGTATCCCTTTGTAATGAACTGAAATGTCGTATTAGGTATTATTAAGATTTTCTAAACTTTGAAAAAATCTATAAAACATTTATAATATGCGTTTCCAAATACACTTAAAGATTTTACAAGTTATTCTAAATACAATCCATAAAAATAATGTTCAAGAATGTACATTTCATTTCACTTTATGAAATTCCAAACTAAGAGAAAGTTTCAAGTTAGCCATGATTCCGAATCTTCCTATCGACGAAACCGTGGCAAGAGCTCATAAAAGCGTTTTTATATTTAGATGCCTGTGCTGCCTCGTCAGAATCCATTTCAATATTCGCAACTTCGAGGCTGGTCGATTTGCAAAAAAATACCTAATCGTCTGTGTAATGTTCTGATTTTTTCTGATGAAATCTGTTTGTTAAATGTATATTATATCACTAACTGGTTTTTATTTATCTACTTTACTTATGTACTTTCTTTTAATATCCAACTCCACCGTTCGTACATAGTTGTTTACAAAATGTCAAGATAAAATAAAATATGTTGTTTTTTATATTCAATACTGACACCAGTTATTAAGTTACATAAATAATAAATACGATTACACTTTCACAGTGAGTATTAAATGTATTTACTTTAAATCATACAATAAAGAATTCGAATAAGAAATTGATATTACAAAAGGCATAACCATCGATTACTCCCCAATATGGCTGACACGAAGGAGTGATAAACAAATTGTTTGTAACAAAGGACAGAGCAAAAGACTGGACAATTTACAGGTATGTAATAAATTAAGTTGATCGTGGGGACCATGTATAGGGTTCGATTCCCGCTGAGAACGGCGGCGAGGTAGCGGCGCCGTACTTGATGGATACAAACACGAAAATAACTGTCAAGTTCGAGCCCAAATCACACGGATGAATGAATCGAACAAATAAATTATGTGTAGGTGAGAAAGGGTTTTATTGTTACTATTGTATTTACTCTCAATTTGAAGCAGAATTTTTGAAAGAGGATTTTACTAATTGTATAAGTTCTGTCAAAATTTGTGTTTTTTTTTATCTTTGATGAACATAACAAAATGTCTATTCATGTAATATCTGAGACAAAAAAAAGCATCGATCTTTTTGTTATTTTAATCCAAAGTACTCGCATATAATACACCTTCTAGTAATCTAATTAGATGATGGTTACTCGGCAATCTAATCAAGAATGCTCAATAAACCAATACCTTTTGTCAAATTACGAAAACAACGTTCCAAAATTACTGTTTCTAGCAAAGGATGTGTGTAGTTTAACGACTTCTAAGACAGGGGTGTCAAAACCAGACATGAGATTTTCTAATTTTGTTACGGAACACTAAAAAAACCTGTCCATACGTGCGGGTTCCACCCACGCGCTATTAACTTACTCGGTTTATTGTCCCATTCATAGAGAAACATGAAACTGAGCAGTTCCACCTCTGGATGTAAATCTGCTCTGCCTATATTAAGTTACCCGGGCGAAATTGGGTCGTATAAATTCTATACGTAATTGAGCGGTCGATTTATTTTATGTAATTGAACGCACCTAAATTGTTGGCCCAATGTGCAGGTTGCCTTCGGTGAAGAATATCGACTTAGCCACTTATTAATATAACGATAAATGGAGTAATAATAGATCAACTTTGCACTAAATGCAAGTAATATTTTCAATACAAGCAAGTATTCCTTTAGACTGTATGTCTATTAGTACTGTCCGGATGTATGTGTTTCCTATACTGATATTGAAAATTCTGGTAGGTTCAAATCTCAAATGTTTTTTTTTTTTCATTTACAGTGACATCTTAGGAAAACAAGTCAACAAATCAGTACCTATTACCGATAATTATAACTAACTGATATCGCTGTGCCAAAGACAGATCTTTTAATAAATTTTTCATAATAAATTTTAAGATGTTCATCATTAAATTAGAAACTACATTGAATCCCAAACGGCAAATAAAGATAAGATAATAATGTTTTGTATGAAATTTCTGACATCAGAATAGGTAATACAAAGTATGTTATGTTTAGTTTTTTTATATTAGGTAAAATTGCTTTTAGTAGTTATTAAATATTAATATTTAATTTTAAAAATAGCTTTAGTTTTTAACCGTTATTATTCCTTCTCGAGCTCCTATAATCTTACCGTCGTCCTTTGTCTTAAAAAACGCATCCATTATCTTTTCGACTCCGTAAAATTATTGACCTACGATAATACAACGTTTATGTCCATCATAATTATGTTTTCCGGTTATAATAAGCGTCAATCGAACGTTATTATTTTCATATTATCCCGATTCAAGTTGACCACTGCCAATTTGATGCGCGCACGAATCGTTATATAATGATAGCCTGTGCTGGTCCCAAAACGATCATTGTTTCCTCCCGGTTCATTACATATTTTAAACTTTGAAATGTTTATATGACCTGCACAATACACTCATGTTCGAAAATAAATTAAATAAATATTTATATGTAATACTTACTTACATTTAAATTTATGTGAATTTTTCAGTGTACTCTAGTTTGTAGTATTTTTTACATGAATATTCATGCAATTAAAATGCGATTCGACTTTAATTGCATATACTAAGTTTAAAGTGAGCAATATGTTTTTAGGCTAACAAATTAAAATCACTTTAACATCAAACGAAATGCTATTAATACTATTAGTAAGTCTGATTCATCAAATTAAGCAATGTTATGTATTCATGTTACAAAATGCTTGATTTAATGTCATATTCGGCCGTGCTGATATTCTCTGCAGTAGTTCAATCGGTTGATTGATATTTACTGCTAATCAGAAATGCAGTCCGTTCCCTGATATATCAGCAATGTGAACTAGCCCAGATATGGCTGAACGTCAAATTTGCTCAGCATACAAACCATTGTCCATGCTGTTTGATCAAACCGACCACGAGGCAAAATTTACACCAACAAAGTGTGAAACAGTGCAAATGAAAAATTTCCACCGCACTTATTCAGCTATTGTTACAATTTGCGACGCCAGAGCGCGTTGTTAAAACTTTTTTATTCCCTCAGCTTTTTGTCGGTAATTTTTATTTGAAAGTCGCGATTATGGTGATAATGCCCGCATTGGATTCGTTGGGCGGGGGTGATAGAATTGAATGCCAGTTATTTAATCGATTCATTTAGAACGGTGTCGTTTAAAATAAAAATGGAAGTGAAAAAGTTTCAAATCTCAAATGTTGACCTTAACACTTATTCCAGATTGAGTTTTGTTTAAAAGGTTTTGGAACTGGGTACTGGTTATTTGCAGCTCTGATAAGTTACTCATTTAAGAAAACAAATTTAACTTTTAGTTATTCGGATTTTTAGTGACGTTTCACAAAAACGCCTGCAAACTGACAATAATGCGTTTATTATTTTTTTAGATTGTACAGTCAACAGTCGTTACAATACTGAACGCCAGATTTCCTCAATATTAAACCTTCTCTTTTGGATTTTAAGATGAAAGTCAGTTGAAAATAAATCTTTGAAGTAGGCTGATAAGCAGTTGACTGTGATAATATTAACACCCACTATTAAGTTTCAAGATGCTTATACTTCCGGTTCCCACACAAGAATAATAATCGGCAAATCGAGAATTATTCAATTGACTAACCAATATTGACTAAAGGGTTAGACTATTTATGCTGTACAAACTAACAGGCCAAATAAACACACGTGGAACCTGCCACCTAAGAAGGCAAAACAATGGCCGAACCACAGCACACAGATAAACAGTTTGGTATTTGGTGATAGCAATTGCATATTACAATGGTGTTTGGTGACGGTATCAAAATAAAAAGCACATGTTTTGAGACTGTTTTTAAGCAAAGGAGTTTTTTTTTTCCTTCCAGAAACTGTATTAAGAGCATACCCGATCATGTGGTGGTTGTGAGGCAATCAAAGGATTACGATCAGAAGAATCGATCACGCCAAAGAATTGTTTTTGGCTCGTCAAAGGTCTCGCCTTGTGTATTGCAGTAAACCAATGTGAGCTGATACTTAGCGTCATAAAAAAATAGTGTTATTTGTCATATGCAAAAGTTATCTCATCAAAATTACCTGATTTATTATTGTAAAAAATTAAGTAGTGTCAAAAAAATTTTTCCTAAGTGACTATTTTATATTTAAGCACTGAAAGCATAACACTTTTTAGTATTTAATGCTATTTATCATTCACAAATATATTTTTTCACTCACAAAGCAGGTACTTACCCCCGTATTTATAAACAACTAAAAGTAATTACTTGACTACAAGTAATTACTTGAGAGACAATTTGTATGCCTTAATCAAGAAATTACTAGAAGTTATAACTACCAAAAGTTAGCATTTTCAGGCAAATAATATGACTATTAATGGTGACCAATTTCTTTCACTTAAGCACTAGGTATGAACACTTTAAGTTAAGACTTTCTTAAGCAATAAGTAATTACTTCTTTATAAATACGGGGGTTAAAGTTAGTAATGTAATTAATCATAAGGTGTAGTGGCTGTTACCGTTATACTATCCATACAGTCTAACTCGAGACTTCTAAGAAGCGTATCGTGAGTTTGATTGAGAACCCTTATAAACAAACCTTCCGGATAAGTCTGTATCTCCAACAGTTGCCCACGAGTCCCAACACAGTCAATTCTGCTACTAAGTAGTATTGTTCTGTATGAACTTATGTACTTAACTCGTCTTCTTTCAGTGGATTTCCTTTTGCTAGGGGTTGTGTTCTTTTAAGCAAACTCAAGTAACTTCCAAAAGTTGGTCAGATACGAGTATGATATGGAACTCTTAAATCGCAAGGATCTGGTGTAGCGACTTGGAAAACAGCATAAGGAACCTCCAAAAAGGTTCCCATAAGCGATAATATGTCAAAAATGCTAGCATTAAATTAAAAGATTTGCCGAGGGTCGAGCTCAGTGGCGTTCACTCAGTAGGCCTATGGCCTGGCGTGAATTCGTTAAGATTATGAGGGTAAAATATTTTAATGAAGTACTTTTTATAATTGCAAATAGAACACTTAGCAAATAAAAATCGACTACATTAGATCTCATGCTACGACAAACCCAAAACATCTAACCATAGACCAGTAATGTCTAGTAAGACTTTGCCTGTATCAACGAATTCATTCATAAAAATAGTTTAATACGAGTAGCTTTGTCAATGTCAATATTTTGAGCACTTATCTGTAAGCATCTAGGTATTTCTGCACCGTGCCGATATTATATTTACAAATATAGCTTCGAATGTGTATGCAATACTTGTCTAAATTTGAAAAAATACCCATATTAATTATGGCTTGTTCTAAATAAGTTTCAAAAAATTACTATTTAAACATTTTCTGTTTCATTTTAATAATGTGCCAAACAATAAATTTGTTTTTATTAAACATCTTAAGCTAGTATGGCATTCGATACTTAGCTACTGCCTACGCATCGTTTACAATTCTCAAAGGTCTCTTTCTAAGTTTTGACAAATGTGCTTCCCACACTATAACGTTAATTTAAGCTTACCGCTTTTGAATTGTGTCTCATACATATGTAAGTATGTAATTTGAAAAATAAAATTTAAAAAAATATTTCATAAAACTTATTAAGTACTCGTATATTTTTATTTTTAGATTAACGTTGACAAGGCATTCAACGGCTTTGTACCTTTAATAAAATAGTCGTTACAAAAATATATTAACTTGAACTATCATATAATAGTATATTTCTTATTCTATCTATTACTTGTATCAAATTGCTACAGCAATTACCAAGTAAATATTCAAGTATACCTAATTTGCAAAAGTTAAATAAGTTTATGATCCTACGCTATTTATTTCAAAGAATCAAAATATAATTTCACCACCTCTACATCCAACAATAGCCATGCCCGCCCAATAGTCAGACGACAGACCCAGAACGTATACTATAGACTAGCCTAGACCCAACGAGCCGTCAGTTCCAGACCGAAGTCTAATTCATAGCTAACTAATTCTGACACTAGAAACTCCTTGACCTTACAATCACCGATGGTAATCTTCGAACAAGAGAATCTAGTCTACCATCTACTTGAACCGACTTGGCTCTGAGGAACTAACACTACTGGACTAGTGATGGTCCGTGTAGGCTAAACATCGATAACCTTAAAAATATTTAATTACCTTATCATTAATTAATTCATATTACAAAAATATCAAATATCAAATGTAGAGCTTCTTCTTTTAGTGGAAAATATACCCTATTCAAGTTAATCGATCAATAGAAATAAAAATTAATGACTTGTACGTTACAGCACAAATCACTGGCTAGCAAAATAGTAAATACTACACCCTGAACTAGAGTTTTAAATATTTTTCTAAACGTTTATGATAGATAAAAACTAACATTCAAATTGACATTGAAACTTCTTTTTGCAAGGCATGCAAATAATACAACTAATTTATAATATGCGCAAAGTAACTTACTCGTAAGCAAGTAAAGAAGTATATTTCTTTAATATCAGTATATAAACTTGAAAAATTTTTTGTCTCAGGCGGGACTCGAATCCGCATCTCCTCGCATGCCGGGCGGGCGCCATACCATTAGGCCACCGAGACACTGCAACACGGCGCGAATTTTGATGCGCGGAGATGCGGGTTCGAGTCCCGCCTGAGACAAAAAAAATTTCAAGTTTATATACTGATATTATAAGTGCAATTAAGTTGCTAAAATATCAAATAAAGTATATATTTCTTTAGTTTGTCAATTCCTAACTAGAGAGATGTCACTTTTCGTTTTCTCAAGAACAAGAGTGACAGTTGAATTAGATAAACGGCATATCGACATCAGATTTTGTCAAACATTTCCCATCCCTAGAAAACTAGCAAACATTGGAACTGGCTTGTGTTACCTGCAAGGTCTAAACTTGATCTGTCTTGCAGTTCCTAACTTTGAATCTAATGAGACTTCATTTGGAGACACTATGTGTCTGGTCCCCAGCCAGCCAGTTGTGGAGTAAAAGCGGAAAATTGTAACTTTTTCATTAGCCGGAAAGTGATAAATAATTCACAAGTTGATTATCTTTTGCGATATAAGTATTTGAACCTTTTTACCGAGTTCGCTTTCTTATCTGCTTGTTCTTGAAACAACATAAGGAGTTCATTCTATACCTACATTATTTTATAGGTGCAATTCACAAAAAATACCTATCTACCTTAACAATGTAAGTATGCCAAAACTATTGTTTATGTTGTTATTTCTTCAACTATCTAGGTTTGTTGTTGACATACCCTCTACCCTTGCATTGTAATTAACTTGTGTAAGTAAACAGTACTAAAATGGGTAGTACGACATTGTATGAAGTGCTTTGATTCTAAGTTTATATAGTATAAACTTAGAATCAAAGCCAACACACTGCATACAATGTCGTACTACATCTTAACTTGTCTTCGTTAAAACATTACGTAGTAATTGTCTGTGCAATACGGCTTGTCAGATAAACACTATTTTGCATCCAGAAATTGTTTTGTTGTTATTTATACTGTAATATATTTTAGTTGTTTGCTGCATCCTATTTATAAAACCATACAAAAGATGTGGAATAACAAGTTGGATATTTATATTTTAGGTTTTAGTAACGACGTAAGTTGTGCTTTTATTGGAATCGTGTGTTACCGTTTATTTAATTAAAGATGGCGCTCACAGTAGACTGGGGTTTCAGTAGTCCAAAAAAACTGGGGTTTATCTTTAGATTTTTTGTAAATCTGCTATCGTAACAAAGTCTGTATCAAAGAACGATGGCTGTATCAAAGCATGGACAGCTCCTCATAACATTAAGTATAAGCATATTTGATATTCTATAACTTTAATGTAGTACTAAATTTACTTTGTAGTGTTTCATTACGCTTATGGTTGTAATATAAGAGATAAAAGGAAAACATCAATTTGTTATCAAAACTAAAAGTCCTGAAGGCACAGATCGCAGCGTTGGCACTTCAAAAAATTTTCTCACTAGAATATCCTTGAAGTATAGTTACACTATAGAAATACTGTTAAAAACATTCAATATAATATTTTAAATAATACACTAAAGAATTGTACTGTAACATAATAGTATTTACATTTATCCTTATCATCGCTTTTATCGTACTCGGTAATCTGATATTTCGAAGGTCTTTAAGTGATACCTGTGAAATATCCTTATGTTTACATTCTACGAAATGGAATATTTTTTGCTTTACGGAGTCCAACTTGTATTTTTTTTTACCGGAGATTGAACGGAGCTAAAGGATTAAATGCATATCTTGGAGTTGGGACCTGATTAATGTCGCTGCATGGTTTGTTTTTCTCAAGACGTGTGACTTTTTTTCTTCGGTTTAAGTAACATTAAAATTAGCAATTTGCATAAAGCTATAACCTGCATAGTCTGTCAATTGAATATTTCGCACTTCAGTGTAGAATTAGCTCTTTAAAGTATCATTGAAAAAAATTATTGCTTTGGTTAAAAATAAATACATTTTTTTACAAAATATTTAGTTATAAAGTATTAGGAATTTTAAAAATGATAGACTATTTAATTAAAAAGGTTCGAGTCTATCGTTTATGATTGTTCAACATCGAGACAAATTGTGACAAAAAAAACTGATATTGCTAAACACATTTTTAACTAGTTTTAAGTATGTAGCTCAGATTTAGACTCGTCAATGATCCAACTTACTGAAAGGGTTAATAAAAATGTAGCTCAAACTAAATTTAAAAAAAAATCATTCATACACAATATAGACTCTTGTAAGAAAGCGATACACAAGGACTTACTTTTACGTTGCTTTTTAGTGTTATCGGCTAAGATAAAATATACTCTAAAACTGAATATTTGATCAACACTAATTGAAATTTGTTATTTATGAAGCGTCCAATTTATCTTTGTAACTTAAAATTTTTCGTTCAAATATAATTTTTCCGACGCTTTCTAATTTTATTACGACGAAGATATTTTTAATAGGCAATTATCTTTAAATGAAGGTAAATTTAAAACTTTGCCATCTTATTCTGGGTGTTTATGAAGACTTTGAATAAGTACAAATAGTACAATGATTTCTTACAGCTTCATTTTTAACCGACGTAAAACAAAGCAGGGTTGCGCAGAGGACACATTACTTATCTTAAGCCTTTTTTGTTTAATTTAAGTTATAGTTTAAAGTTAGCCCAAAATCAGCCGAAAATAATGATGAATAAGATTAGCAGATTTATAATATAAATCATTAGGTAATTCAAATACAATTCTTTGAATCAAAATTTTGACTGCTTGAGGTAAGACTCGAACCCACAGCCTGCCGGTACCTTTTATTAAAGCAATTTTTTTTTATGCTAACAATTTATTTCCGTATAAATTTATATCAAATACATAAAACTGCTGATAAAAAATTTACGATAAATTTCGATTATTTGTTCGGAGAAGTATACCTAAGTAGGTGGGAGACTTTTTAAATTAAATCAAAATCCTAATTCCAAGAAAAATAAGGTTCAATGTTTTAAAAAAAAACATTGAGTAAAATTACATCAAAAAAATTTTCGTCGGTACTGTAACAAAAGTTAACTCCGCAATGGTTTTATTCAATTTCATTTTGTTTATAATATTGGAGCATACCATCACAAATTTATTACGAGTACCAGGCATTCATAAAAGCCAAAGAGTACGGGTATGGCTGGAATACATAATACATGTATACTGGGAGGCGACAGAGACCGCATGGAACAGACAGACATCTTATTTACTAACTATTATTGTGCACAAGTTAGTACCACAATATAAAATAACTCACTAAAAATTACAAAGTAACACAAGAACAATGTTTTATTTTAAAACCTTTTTACCTACTTACAATATTATTTTAACTACTAACAACTAAACAGATCGAAGTCGTTGCCGAGCCAAATAGAATAATCACAACTGAATTGATTGCCACTCGCCAATATAGCAATTTTTTTTGAGTTTCATATTTGATTTGTTTTATTTGTAGAATTATTTTTGTATTGTTTGAGCACACGGGAAGCACCAGCTATCAAACAAAAAAAGAATTTTTTAAAATCCGTTCAACCAGTCAAAAGTTCTGAGGTAACAAACATAAAAAAAACAGTCGAATTGAGTTAGAACCTCCTCCTTTTTTTTGGAAGTCGGATAAAAAGTGTTTTGATTTGGTTATGATCACAGTCAATATTTTTTTGGTGGGCTTTTGTTTAATATTTTATTGTATCTCGGTGTTTTAGATTTAATAAAACTAATACTTTACTATTTCCTTTGGGACATCAGGACAATTTATATGATAATTTCTATGATATTTTAAACTCTCTCCCGTAAATACCTTTTGACCTATACAATAACAATGGTACAAACCAGAACTATTCTACGTCAACATAATAATTAACGCAAAAAAATATTGTGGGGTTATTGATGGTGTCAAAAAAGGGGGCATCATCATTTTGTAAATAAATATTCAGAAATAATAGAAACTGGTCTTATTAATTTAGTATTGAAATGTACAATCTTTGTAGTGATGCGTTGGCACTACTATTATTCAGAGGCACTAGAAGATTTCTTCGAAATTGACTTGGGTCTATGGCCTATGGTCAGAGGCCTGCAGTTGGCGGCTTCGGAAAACTAAACAGACGAGACTTGAAGACAGTCATACGATAAGGCAAAAAAAAATTAGAATTTAAGTCATTAGAAATTTAGAAGTAGTCATCTACTTATTTTGTTCACTGTACAAGAAGCCGGCCACACTCCGTGACTACACATTTCACACACTTACATAGAAACATTACGAAATATAACCTAAGACAATGAGTAAAGGTATAAAATTGAATGTGTCTGCTTCGCTCTTAGATTCAAAGCTTCAGGTATAAAAACCCGCCCGAGCTAATATTGAGCTGTTTAAGCAAACAAGCCTTTGTGTAGAAGCACAATTTTAATTAAAACAAATATTATGAGGCGGGTGTTAGTGACGTAAGCAATGCACATCACGAATACTAATTTGTCATCTGTTGTGTAATCACCTTTATGGAACAGAATAAGAAAATAGAATTCTTATTGGTATGGCAGACATATCAACCAGTACCTATTTACCTAATAATACCATCTGTTTTCATACTTATTTTGTTGATACTTTGTTTTGCTTATCTTTAGTAGTAGTATGCCTTTGTTGCTATAAAGTACAAGTCGCCATTTAAAACGCCTGTAAAATAATGCATAATTTTAGCACATTTAAAAGACTGATTTTTATTTATCTTTTTAATTTTCACTTATCACTTGACTGTAACCTTAACCTGAACTGTAAATTGCTTGTAATATCTATTACAAGCAATTTACAGTGGATCTCCACTTAACAATAATTTCATAAATTTTTATTGTTATTTAAATAAACATTTATATTACAAAAAAGAATTTAGAGAGAGTCGATGAACCAGCCTTAAAAATTCTAAATCCAAATTTTTTATAATCAATTTAAACTATCCATAAAACTTAACATCAAAATGATAAATAAGTCCAGAACAAAATTTCAAACATAAAATATTGATTAAAACCTTTTGATATACCGCGCCAGAACTGATTCATCGAATAAATAGATATCAAGACCACTTTTTACCGATTAAAGCAAAGTCTAATGTCAGACATTAATATCTTTTTTTAGCTTCATTAAAATATGCGTAGCATTTAAAACGTCTCCATATCGGAGTATCAGTGAGTGGACACGATAAAAACTCTTGCGTTTTTAAACTTGCTACTTTAAGCTTCCAATATATCTTTATCTCGTATAATGATGTCAATACATACATTTTATTTGGTACAATGGACAGTTTGTTGGATAATTTAAATCGTTTAACGCCTAATGATGATGTAGGTATGTATTTGTAATATTGGAATACCTTTTTTTAAGAATGTGCACAAATTATTTATTTATCAGTTTATCCCACATTTTTACAAATAAAAAGAAAGCGAATATAATTACTGATTTTATGTAAGACTGATTCACTTACATACTTACTACAATAATTTAAAAACACTATTTTAAAAGTAAGCAGTACATTACACCTGAATAGGTGAACACTAACATTGTTCTGTATTAACAATATTGAAAACAAAATTATTACTTTAAAGCAATTCATTCGAAAGTTGTATCTAAAAGCTGCTTCTATAAGCCATTAATTTTCTTTCAATGTATCTTTTCTCTAAATGAAACACGATCCGTTAAGAAGCGATAATAACGATCAAATCCGCTACATCCGCCGCTACTTACCACCCTCTAACAAAATTAGCGATTGACTAAGAAAGCTATGAAGGTATATCGAACTTACAACACAAAACGTTATTACTGTTATATCCGCAGATAATGATCCAGAACACTTTATTGGGTCTGACCGTGACCTCTGATTCGGCCTTAGAAATTGGCAACGTACATCACTGACAGAGGGCGGATGTTACAAACACACAATGGGTCGCAACAAAACATAAATATTAGCCTATTAGTCGGAACTACGATACTGATACCCCGAGAAATTTTGTCAGAGCTTTTGTGCACAGTTCCGGCGGTAATCGCTTCACAAATGGGTTAGAAAAAAAATCTGCTGCCAACGCTATTGTTTGAGCTGCGAACGGAGAAAAGGAACGATCCCAGGTATACATGAGGGTGTATCGATCATAATGTGAACGGGCATAGTGAACATTGAAATAATTTAATTGTGACGGCACGTTCGATTAATAACGGTGAAATTGATACAAATGGACAAATTAATGGGATAAACGTCAGCGCGTTTGAAACGACAAAATTGGGGAAATTTTCACGGTTAATTCAATTGTGTAATGTGATGCTGATGCTAAATTTGTTCTCGATAAACAGATTTGGTAAAAGTGTCGAGCAAAGTTGACTGTGTAAATGTTTAGTTTAGTGCTCAAGGGCGCAACTCTGTCGGCCGTTTGTGATGCCAGTGGCTTTCTTAGATTGTTTTTTTGCCGAGCAGCGAGCGACTGTTCGGTGTGGATTCTTGGCGCACTTGAGCCCGAACAGGTTTCAACATGGGGACCGAAACCGGTAAAAAATCATCACAGGTAATTACGGAAGGCTCATCTCTCGAATCCGATATAGAAACGTAATAGTGTGAGTAATTGAAAAACAGAATCCATTTAGTTTGAAATATTGTGCAGCTGTTTGTTACGAGTCTAGTCCTAAATCTTTGAGCGCCTAATGCTCCTCGGTAGAGTAAAATTTTATTTTAGAAAGCGTTTGAGTTACAGTGTATTATGCTGTCCATTGTAGCATTCCATTTCCAACCACTTGTTAGCGGGATTATTAGAAACAGTGCATTGTGCAGGGATCGAAACAAAGAATTTCTGCAAGTAGTAAAAAGCAAAGAGTACGCGGAAGGTTGGCTAAGTATTTTGTGTTTTTATGCTTAGGAGGCAGTAAAATTGTATTGGTAATGTGCTACGTGGACACAGTATTGGGGACGTCGTAAATGGCTTCAGGGTTTTACGTTTCAAATTCGGAATAAAATACTTTCAGTCGCATTAGTCATACGTAAAAATTATTTGTGAAGTAACATTCCAAAGTTTACTGTCTGATAAGAGAAATCTTTGAACGATAAGAGCGCAAGGTGAGTGTCTACGAATAGTAGGTATCAATTACCTAAAAACCAATAATTAGCATGATGTTACTTTTTATTATCTAGCATTAAATTTATTACCTGCAATAATTGTTTTCTTGCTTTTTGATAAAATAATTTGTGTTATCATTGAAATAATCAAACTTTCCGTAAAATCTTAAAGAAATCACATCCTTTTATACGTTGCACTTTATCGCATGTCTTCAGACAAATGTCGGATACATTTTACACGTCTAAGGGCGTGCCCTGCTCCCAACATTCCGCCCTCTTAATCACTACCCAGCGTAATAATTAATAACACCTCAATTAAAATATCAACTAAGCGCTTCCGCCCATGTGATGAAAATGTTGCGGTATGAGCAAACTAAATGCTTTGATATCTTGATGAAGACATTAAATATTTTGATTGTTACAAAGTGAAACCAGCGTAAAGCTGATTCTACAAAATCTGATCCAAATAACTATAGAACATAGTGTTACTTATTAACTATTTTAGTTAGTAAAGTTAATCATCGTAATAGATTCACTTCATGAAAAAATGTCCTTATAGGTACTCTTTTATCAAAGTAATAACAAAAATACGTAATATTGTCTACAAAAGAATGTTTGGAAAACTTTTAAAGGTGAAATTCCTAAACAATTATGCAAATAACCAGCGAGTTTCTAACGTCTAATCTAAGGTGGAATCTGCTACTATAGAAGGAAGGTAATGTTTACGAAGTTCAACAAGCTTTTCAATGATTAATTAAGGAAGTTATTTATCGTGCGGTATTGTGGCTTTTGTTTAATCCATTCAAAAATATTGATATTTGTTTTGAGATACTTATGCCGAAATTACTTAAATGACTTGAGAAATAAGTTTTGTGTGAAGATAAGGTTACTAAAGAAACGTATTTTATTACTCCTTTTCTCTCGAGATCATTAACAAATCACGAATGACCCGTAAAACGCGTAATCAGTTTCGGGCATTGAGATCTTTGTTTCATGTCGGAACAAGTTGTATTACTAATTAACGCCTAAGGGAGCTGGAACAGGTTACGCGATTTATCGTAAAACCCAATTTAGAGCCGGGAGGCACGCGATTACAATCTTCTCACGACAGGAAGGCGCGCAAACTCCTCATCTCGAGGGAAATCACGCACGCAACAAACTTTATGGCAACACGTCTAGAGAAGCGATCCGCCTGGGGCGACCGATGACGGCCGCGCCACACACAGCCTTATTCAAAAGAAGTAACAATACTCAGGCAGTGTTTCTACGCGGCATCACAACACAAATTCATTCATCAATACCAAAACTTCACTTTCACATCACGTGTCCGACCGCGAGAATCACTGCCCGGTTTGGGCTAAACACTGACCGTTGTCGAATACGGCTGCAGGCTCAGACGAATCCCATCCTGAGCCAAGCGCTCCCGAAGAAGACGCTTCAGCTGCATGCGAGGTATCTTCACCAACTCAGCCTTTCCTTCCTCGTACTCGTCTGCATACTTCGCCGGTTCCACTGAGACTGTCGCCAACTCCTTCCTTGCTTCCTCCTCACATCGGCAAGGATCTCTGGCAGCAGCAGCTTCTTCTAAAGTGAAGTACACGGCCGCTGCACCTTCTTCTCTCAAAGTTCTGACAGAATGCAGCAGCCTCTGACGGTGTGCTGGGTTTAGGACCCCGATTGCGTCCAAATCGGGCTCGCCGACTTGCTTGCATATCTCCAAGTCGTCATACCCGTTGTCGATAAAACTCTCCGCGTATTGGCCCAAGTGGAGAGATCGCAGCCACTCGACTACGATGTTACCGGTCGCGGACGAGGCCATGTCGCGTTAAGCGTCGCGCATCACAGGCGTGCTCGCGGCGCGGCGGACGGCGAGAAACTGGCGGCATCGTTCCCCTTCTCCCCACTTTCCCCTCCTAACCGCGGTCGCCGCCCCTAGTCCACCGAGCTTTTGCTTTTTGACATTTTGTACTATAATCGCTTCAAAGTTCAATTCATAGGTGTAACACCTATTAACGCCATGTGATGCTTTATTATGATACGGTCGTTGTTTGTTTTTACACGCAAAGGAGTTTACGTTAGTTGCTTAAAACTATAATGAATGTTTGAGCCATTAAGTTTTGAAGTTCATTCTATTGATAAAGTTTAAATGTGTTTGTTAAAGTAAATAAATAACAAAAACTCATAAAGGATAAACGTGTGAGCAGCGGGTGGCAATCGACCTGCATGATTTATACGTAGTTTTATTCAGAAGTTGATCTTGTGCGCCGTAACTATTATACCTGACTAATATGAACTAGAGAAATCATTTTATAAGTTCCATAGCAAATCGGAGAAGTAAATGAATTACGTCGATAGAGTAGGTATTAGTCTATGCAAATACGTGGAATCAATAAGTTTATTGGATTTTATCGCTGAAGATAGCATTTTATTGAAACGAATTTAATCAATTTTCAATCAGATCGTTCTGAAGTGACTTCTCGTTTTGTAGTCCATTTATATTTAATATTTGTTCCAAAAGTCGTTATTGAAATTAATTGCATTTCAATTAATCAAAATTTGTAAACAAAATGTAATTACAATTTTGCCAGCACATAATAAGTAACATCTTAACTAATATGTCGGGCAGATTAACATCAATTATTTTGTATTTTGTTAGATTGCTTTGGTTTCACGATAAGCTTTTTTATTTGCTTGCCACATAATATTTGGACACATCAAATATATCGAGCAACTTTTTGCGTAGATTGAAAGACAGTTAGTATCGTAAGCGATGAAACTGTGCAAGTAAACAGTCTTGCAGGCCAATTAGTAGTATATAGGCAGTATTGGCTATCACTGTAAGCTGGTTCATTCAAAGCGATCCAAACCACTTTTAATCATTTAGATTGTACAATAACTGTTTCTTAAGTTTTCTTATTTTATAACTAGATATTTTATCTGATATTATAAGTGCAATTAAGTTGCTAAAATATCAAATAAAGTATATAGATGGCTGTTTCATCTTAACTGACTGTCAAACATCTGCAAAGATGTTTCTTTCGGGTGTTGGGGGTGCAAGCTCCTAACATTTGATGAAGCAACGCTGGCTCACAGCGTAAGAATATGCTTGAAAAATTCGCGCCGTGTCGCAGTGTCTCGGTGGCCTAATGGTATGGCGCCCGCCCGGCACGCGAGGAGATGCAGGTTCGAGTCCCGCCTGAGACAACATTTTTCAAGTTTATATACTGATATTATAAGTGCAATTAAGTTGCTAAAATATCAAATAAAGTATATAGATGGCTGTTTCATCTTAACTGACTGTCAAACATCTGCAAAGATGTTTCTTTCGGGTGTTGGGGGTGCAAGCTCCTAACATTTGATGAAGCAACGCTGGCTCACAGCGTAAGAATATGCTTGAAAAATTCGCGCCGTGTCGCAGTGTCTCGGTGGCCTAATGGTATGGCGCCCGCCCGGCACGCGAGGAGATGCGGGTTCGAGTCCCGCCTGAGACAAAAAAATTTTTCAAGTTTATATACTGATATGTATAATGTACCTACGTTGGATTATTAACGTATGTTAAATATCATCACCATCATCATCACAAGCCCAATTTAGTCCACAGCTGAATAAAGGCCTCTCAATAAGGAGAATTTTGCCATAATCGTCACGCTTGGCATGCAGGCGGGTTGGCGATCGCAGTTTGGCCACTGGTAAAAAAAGACGCTGCTACCAGTCTTCTTGTGGCAGTACCTACTCCTTTAGTCGCTTCTCATGGCACCCACAGGTAGAGAAGACGGGCGCTAATCCTTCAACGTGCCGGCACCGCACGACAACGCTGAATACATTATGAGTAAAAAAAATCTGATATAGCTTCTGCATTTACATGTACCGTAGCATCATTATTTAGGTCACTCTCTCAATTTGATGTTTAAGATATAGAAGTAGTGAACATTATAGATACATAAGAATGTTTAGTATAATTATTTTGGAATCATTGTGATTAGTATAAGTTAACTATCTTAAAAATCCTATTTAGAGAGTAACCAAAATAGTCACACTAATCACAGTGATTCCAAAATAATTAGGTATACTAAACACTGTTTAGTATCTAGTATAATATTCACTATTTCTATATCTTAAGAATCTTATTGAAAGAGTGGCCTTGCTGCTCAAACACATTTCTGTTTCTTATCCAAAAAAAATAAGAACGTCAAAATAACATATTTGGTAGACAAAATCAGCCTCAGGGGCTAAATCTGGTATCACCTTATTCTTTATCTGGGTACTTCTTAAATATGAATGGTTTTTATTTTTCATTTTATAGTCGTTTAATAAAAAACATAAAATAGTCATTGTGTGCCAGGACGTTTGTCTTTACAGAAGGCCTAGTCAATTTCTAAAAAAAAAGGTACCTATATATGAATGTTCTTTCGAACAATAAGTTTTCTTGCATCAATTTAAAATTGGAAACCGATGGCAGAAGCAATATTCGCTAAGCTCAGATAGGCTAGATCACTAGATTATCCGACCTAGTTTTCCGCTCTCTCACCATCGCTATGTAATTAATAGAAGAGCCCTGCGTAATAATAAGTGCAACGGTTCGAGACTGCGCAACAATTTCGAATTACGGGAGATGAAGCTGCGTGTTAATAATTTTAATTTCGTTTAACACTGGAGATACTAAATCGCCAGGAATCATGTCTACACGTACCGTTTTCGCTAATTAATGAAAATTTTAGCATTTATTTTAATAATCAAACAATCCACATGTAAAATTAAAGTTGTTAGTAGAACTACGTACAAGTCTAGAATGTCTAAACAGATATTTACATTCATGGATTTATTCTGTTTGAAACAGCAGAAATTTTGTTACACAAAAATAGAAACAGAATAACCAATAGAAATCACCAAAAAAGACCGTTCGGAGATAGAACCCGGGACTTTACAGCTGGCGACGCTTTGAAAATCGGTGACTGAGGAGGTAATCTGACATGATTTGATATTGGCGATTGTATTTTTTTCTACATACGAGTGAGTTTATGATTTAGGTAATTCCTACTGGGATTTTTACAAAGATGTACGAATGTTTCCATGTCTAAAACCTTCACAGGTATCATCATCAACATTGTCAACATATAAACTCCATAAGCTTAGGGCCGAACGCTCCCAGCTTGGTGAAGTGACGATTTGAGAAAGCTCGTAGAGAGAATCTGGATGCGATAAACAGAAGTCAGGGCAATGGCGGCAATTTTAGAAGATCTTTGTCCAGGAGTGTACTGCTAAAGGTTACAGGCATACAACGATAAAAATTATGTGCGGAACCATATTTCTTTTATTTTTTTATTTTTTTATAAGGGATAACAAACAGCTTACACAATTACATTTAAAATCTAGTACAAGTATAAATAAGATACATTTTTCAATATGAAGCCCACACCGTTATCCTCGACTTAATACAATGTCATACTCGATTTAAAACTAACAAATATAATAAACATAATATTGAATTCGAAAACAGAAAAATAGTCAGTCAAATAAACAGTGCAATACAATAACAAACCAATATAAATTAATCAAAACTTAATCAGATTGACTTAGTAAAATCTCAATAACATGTTTTTTGAAACAAGATTCTGAGTCTGCAAAAATATCTAGACATGAAAACAAATTTGCACGTAAGTATAATAAACAGTGTCTTGGGTTAATTGTTTAACAAGCTAAAACCAGGCTATGTTAACATAAATGTGATCTAGGATGAAGTCAGAAATTTCATATCATCATTATATACATATATTTTTTTAATTCAAAAAGAGAGCTCTTTGACGCGTCTTAAGCGTCAGGGACATGTAGATTTTCTTCTTAATAAATTTCTCTTGAAAGGTCAGATTTTACCTTTCAAGAGAAATTTAAAAACACACAAAATACACTAAATTTATGCATTTGAAATTGTGAATGAAAAAGTTATAGGGACATTTTGCTTGCGGTTTGTGCCCAGCAGTAGTATACAAAAAGGTCTATGTTCTTTCTTAAGGTTCATCCTAAAATTTAGGTTAGCTTTGGAAAGCGTAAAAGACAGACAGAGAGACGAACAGAGTTGCTTTCGTATTTAAAATATTGGTGAGGATTGAATGCTATAATATTGGGTAACATAAGAAAAAAACATCCACGACTGTGATTCTTAGGATATTAGAAACCAAGGTCTAAGGCGCAAGCTCCAAGTGTGGCAATGGAAAGGTAGAAATTATTAACAGACAGACAGTTACTTTCGCATGCATAAAATTAGTAAGGATTAATAGGTTATGGAAATTTGGAGACACTTCCAGAAATTTTATAATTTTATTCTTATACGAGTATCATGTAACAAAAGCGTACTGGGCCATGAAATTATGTTAGAATCTGCTTTTAGATATTGCATTGTGAGGGCATTTTGTGAAATAGGCATTTTGCTTGATTGCTATTAAGTTCGCAGTTAATTGATGCGATTAGTTATTTTAAACTTGATTGCAGACGTATGTATGACTAGCTTATCCCTGTGGCTTTTGTCATCTGGTCCTCACAATCGTCCAATGCGAGTCAGATTTTAAAAACTGCTTTCATATTCAAAATTAAATCCTTACTTTACGAATATAGAAAAAACCTTGAAAAATAATTCCAATTTGCCGGTGCAGTTACATACCTATCAATGTCAAGTTACAGCATTCTTACCCTAAAAGCGGTTAACAACATTTTTTTTAGCTGAAAAACCTTGTTATTTGACAGATAGTGCAAAAACAACTTACTTTACAGCTCTAAAAAGCCCTGTGTAAAAATCTCAAAATATTTTCGAATAGAATTCCCTAAATTGTACCGTCCGCTGGAAAGATCAGAACAAAACGTTCAAACTACGGCGCCAATTTAATTCGTACTCCACAATAAACTGTTACACAATAAACAAATTTCAAACTAGTCAGCCCGCATCAGTGGGTCGGCTTTATGCAAACTTAAATACGCTTCTAGTTTCACACTGGGATGAGATAAAACAGGCCCAAGAAGTTAAATGAGTAACAGTTTGGGCAAAAGTAAACTTCTCCCCACTTCGTGGCCAATTAACTTCGAGTACACGCGTGTTCGTGTACATTTTGGTACTAATTTGAATTGTTACTGTTTGCTTTATACTCTCTAAATGACGAAAAGGTGGTTGTTTGGAGTATTACTTGTTATAATTTGATGCGTAAACTGTATATTGGGTAGCTGACTTGAGTTCGGCATGAACTTAGGTATGTCGCGTCCACGCAAATAAATATACATGACGTGGCTGCTTCTTCTTATGACAATACTATAAACAAATACGATTGTTTGTATGCTATTTGATGTGCACTCATGTCTTGAAAACTCTGCATAAACAAATTTTAATAAATCATTTCAAAGTGATGATTAGACTGAAATAAAGATTTAGGTATCTTATTCAGGCGCAATGAAAATTTCAATTTTAGTTTAAGTCAAGTAGTATTACTCTTCACAGGATACATAGAATTGGTGATGGCATTTATAACGAACGAATACGTTCGTCAAAGTGGGCACACCATTAGTAAAGACGGCATACTTGTTTACAGCCACAATTCAAAACAATCCAGTTGGCTTAGTAATATTTTTTTATTATTATATAAGCGGAAAAGACAACCAGATCTTTACCGTTAAAACCGTTTACCGTTACGTTTGAAGTAGTCGTGACCAAAATTAAGGTAAATTGAAACTAATTTATTTTTTTTGGGTTCATCACGTCCGTCCATCTGTACGTCCCTCCTTCCATCCAAAGTACGTTTCGAAGGCACCAGGTATTGAAGTCTGGACCTCAGAGCCGGCAATACCACAGTCTATAAAACCATACAGTCGTCCGACGCCTTTGATCTCATGGAAAATGCCGACAACGTCAAGACAGTATCGCGACGGCCAGGGATGTCACAAGTAAAAAATATATGAAAATATTTATTTAATAAGCACCCCCATGAATCTCAAAATTGACACCCATATCAAATTAAAAAAAATACGTCCACCATCTTGGATTTTAAAAAGGATGGCATTTTGGTAATCAGCACCCCAATGAACTTCAAAATTGACACCCGTGACAAATTATAAAAAATTACGTCCACCATCTTGGATTTAAAATAGGATGGCATTTTCGTAATCAGCACCCCAATAAACCTCAAAATTAACACCGATATCAAATTATAAAAAAATACGTCCGCCATCATGGATTTTAAAAACGATGGCATTTTGATAATCAGCACCCCAATGAACCTCAAAATTGACACTCGTATCAAATTATAAAAAAAATGAAGTCCGCCATCTTGGATTTTAAAAAGGATAGCATTTTCATAATCAGCACCCCAATTAACCTCAAAATAGACAACTATTTATCCCATTAAAAAAAAAATACGTCCACCATCTCGAAATTCACCCTTAGTGAATAATAAAAAAAGCCGCCATCTTAAATCAATTATTATGTAGATGTTATTTTCATTATCAGCATTCCAATAAAGCTTGAAAGCATCGTTATAATTTTAAATAAAAAAAATCCAAACTATATATTTTTTACCGTCGTCTACACAATACACCATTAAATTAACACTGTTAGCCCTGAATACTGTGTCCCGAACTACTAACATCGTTTTGTTCGCAGTTCGGGATCAGCTTTCCCGCCCCTCGCCCCTCACACCCCGCACAATTGCCCTGTCTAGACGTCTTCGTCGGACGACTGTATGGTTTAATAGACTGTGGCAATACCATGCAAATCGGTGTCTATCAAATCAAATCATATTTAATTCATACAAGTAAGTTATATAAGAGTTATTCTATGTGGTACAAGTAAGTTATTCTATGTGGCTTTGCTGCCAAAAGGTTATACACCGTGAAATTTTAGTGGTTGTTATCCCGCAGTAAAATTATTCTAACTTAGTAGTACAATAGATTTGTGCAGGTTTTTTTTATTCAAATAAAAAAATTGCAGTTTCACGATCGTGACAAACGAAACTCGAAAGCAACCTCGAACCAATAGTACCAGCCGCGCCGCAGCCAGTCACCGGCCGGGGTCATTGCCCCTCGCGCGGTGCAGTTTATGCTGTATTACTTAGTGTGTAGAGCTTCTTTTGCTTTGAACATTGATTTCGTGTGGCAAGCAGTACCCAAACACGTCACATTTTGTAAAGATACTATCGTATCTCACGCTTTTGAGTTGATGATTATTTTTTTGATTAGTTGAGAACAACGATATCTTTATTTTCAAAAAATAACTCGCACGATTCGATGGCGCTACTAAAGGTAAATCGTTCTGTTGCGGGAAAACAACCATAAAATTTCACGGTGTATACATATATGTATATGTATATGGCTATGGAAGTCGTCAAACTGAACTATAATTAATTCTGTTAGAGTTTAATTACTTAAGATGCCTATTACAGAGTTTTTACAGTTACATGTTTATTTACTGATCAGTGCATATTAACGAGCTAAATCGATAATCAGAGGTCACATTTTAAACCACTAGACCCACGAGGCGTTTATTTCCCAAGTAAGCCTACTTCATTGTTCTTCTATTGCGTTCATCTAAGAAGCGCTTAACATAGGTCTGACATCTGACCTCAGGATTTCAATCGACTAGTTAAACCTAAGAGTGCTTAGATCCGGCTTTGAACATTACAAACTGGTAGTACGGGGTAGCTGCTAAATGGAGCGAGATATTGCTCGAAGCGCTGCACTGTTGACTGAATGCGTTAAGGCAAAGATCGAGCTTTTGACCTAGTTTGTGACTTGAAACAATAATAGTGAAACCCCGTTTTTCGACCAACATATGCGTATATGCTCCTTTTATGGTTTTTATGTATATATGATGATTTTTTGATTCCGCATCTCAAAAGAAAATAACGGATCTATTATTGGATCACTTTGTTGTTCGTTAGTCCGTCTATAATGTAGTTGAAATTGAAGATGATACTGCCACTAAAACCGTGTATTTTGGCACTCACAAGGGAATCAGAATTTTTAAGGTATTTTCCGCTGACCTAGAACCGTGGGATTTGACAATTTAGGTGATACCTTCGTATACTACATACACATACAAGTCTAGTTAATTTAAAACTTAATAAGAATCAGGCTTTATTTAAAGTACGTAATCAGTCATCACGGTTAATCAAAGCCTACAAATTTGTTTGAAGCACTTGATATAAAGCCCTTTATATATTTATATCAAGTCGCTCGCACTAGTCAATCGCACTTGTTCAGTTTTTATTAAGTTTGACAGTGTTAGTATAGATTAAAATTGATCCCATTTCAAGTTGAAAAGAAAATATACACCGTGCAATTTTAACCACCTGTAAAACGAAGCCCACGTTATTGTATAACATCATGGCAGTGTTATTTTTTTTTTATTAAAAACAATTTTAGAATTTTTTTATTTTTGATTCATACTTTTAATTTTGTAACACGCTGTGACGCGCCCAGACGTATTATTTTGCTGCGGCGGGGTCTCGGTTGAATGGGCCTTACACAGCTACATCTGTAGGCGTCACAGCGTGTTTCAAAATAAATAGCTGAACCGATATTCAATATATAAAAAAAAAATTTAAAAAAAAAAAAACATTACGAAGATGTTATACATAATGGTTACATAACGTGGGCTTCGTTTTAAAGGTGGTTAAATTGCACGGTGTATAAATAAGTTTTACATCAAATTAATAACAAGTAAAAATATTTATCAAGCGCAGGTTTAAAATTTGTTATTTTCTCATTCTTCAAACGTGTATATATTTTCCATCAACAGCCTTATGGGGAAGTATTAGGTTAATATTATAAAAAGAATATATTCGGCATTTTCCAATCTTCTCATGTCCCTATCAGATAAGCATGCGAACGAAAGCACCATACAAAGGACTGGCTTAATCCACATTTGAAGGCTTTCCGGGCTTATCAGGGTATAATCAGTGCCGCCAGCTAGCGTCATGCAACTACGTTTTACATTTTACACGCATACGGGATGTGTGGTAGGGATTCTCATATGTAAAAGGCATCAGTCAGTTATAATATTGACTGAATTCATTTGTTGCTAGCTGTTAGAACTATGGAGACTGGTGTTGAATGACTTAAAATCATTTGCTATTTTCTATCTCACTCCTGCTGAGTCTTTTTATCTATGTCTTCAACTCTGAATATATGTAATGACTTAAAACTCAGGTTAACCTTTTATATTTGTTAAAAGTATCAATAGGTAAACCGTTTTAAAGAGTTATCAAATACAGTTGTTAGTAAATTAACCTATTTAAAGTGTTTGCCGTGTAGTGCCGGCACATAAAAAGAATAGCACTACCCCCTCTCTTCCCGTGGGTGTCGTAAGAGCCGACAGAGGGAAAACTGCCATCAGGAGATGGGCAGCAGCGTCTCCTAGAAGCAACAGGCCATACTGCGATCGCCAACCCGCCTGCCAAGCGTGGCGATTATGGCAAACCCCCCCCTAAATATGAATACACCGCTAAGAATTCGGCCCCCAGTCCCCGGCGGCCCCGCTAGTCCTAGCTATGGCAGCAGCTATGGTAACGGCGGGGCAGGGGGTGCTAAGAATCCCCGGGTAAGATCCGGCTGCCAACAACGACGACTCGACCTGGCAACATATAACACGCGCACACTGAGGCTTGACGCGAAGCTCGTAGAGTTGGAAGAGGCAATTGGTAAGTTACATTGGGATATCATTGGGCTGTCTGAAGTCCGAAGAGAGGGGGAGGACTCGATAACCCTAAAATCCGGTAACTTACTATACTACCGGGAGGGCGACCAACAGTCCCTAGGTGGTGTCGGGTTCATCGTCCACAAGTCCCTTGTCAACAACGTGATTACTATCGGAAGTGTTTCGAGCAGGGTAGCGTACCTGATACTCAGAATATCGAAACGATATTCGCTGAATGTCATTCAGGTTTACGCTCCGACCTCAAAACACGACGATGTCGAAGTGGAGGCTATGTATGAGGAGATCTCTAAAGCCATGCATAGCTTTAAAACCCACTACACGGTTGTGATGGGGGATTTCAATGCGAAGTTGGGGCAACGTTGCGGTAATGAGTTGAGAATGGGGAAATTTGGATTTGGGCAACGGAACAAAAGGGGTCAGATGCTGGCAGACTTCATGGAGAAGGAGAACCTCTTTATGATGAACTCCTTCTTCAAGAAGCCCGTAAGCCGCAAATGGACCTGGATCAGCCCGGACGGTAAAGTCAAAAACGAGATCGATTTTATCATGTCAACGAAGAAGCACATATTCGATGATGTCGCTGTGATCAACGCTGTTAAGACAGGAAGCGATCACCGCATGGTCAGAGGCACATTGAATATCGACGTAAAGCTTGAAAGAGCGCGACTGATAAAATCCACGCTCCGACCAATACCGGCTCAAATTCAAAACCCCGAGTGCTTTCAGCTCGAGCTTCAAAACCGTTTCGAAGCCCTTGAGAACAGCATCGATGTGGACGATCTATACAACATGGTGGTGGATACTGTCCGTACGGTAGGGTCTAAGTACTTTAAAACCCGCCGTCCCAAATCAAAGAAACTCTCCAGTCAGACTCTCCTACTCATGGATCAGAGAAACGAAATGAGGCTACAGAACTCAGCGGATGCCCATCGCTATCGGCAACTCAATAGACAGATATCTAAGTCTTTGAAGAGCGACCTTCGTCAATTTAATACCCGACGTATTAAAGAGACCATTGAGCGGAACAAAGGCTCCAAAGTGTTCGCCAGAGATCTGTCTATTGGGCAAAGCCAATTGACGAGGCTGAAAACTGAGACAGGTAGCATCATTGCGTCAACACCTGAAATCCTGAGGGAGATTGAGAGTTTCTATGGACAGTTATACTCCACGAAAACACCTGTTGAAAGCAAGGCTAAAGACCCTAGAGCCAAGCTTACCCGACACTATTCTGAAGATATCCCGGACGTCAGCCTGTGCGAGATTAGAATGGCTCTCAAGCAGCTTAAAAACAACAAGGCGGCGGGTGATGACGGAATCACAACAGAGCTCCTTAGAGCGGGCGGTAAGCCGATACTTAAGGTCCTCCAAAAGCTCTTTAATTCTGTCATCCTCGAGGGCAAAACGCCAAAGGCATGGGGCAGAGGCGATGTGATGCTGTTCTTCAAGAAGGGTGACAAAACTCTCTTGAAGAACTACAGACCCATTTCGCTTCTGAGCCATATCTATAAGTTGTTTTCGAGAGTCATTACGAATCGTCTCACTCGCAGGTTCGACGACTTCCAACCTCCCGAACAAGCCGGGTTCCGAAAAGGCTATAGTACCATAGACCACATTCATACGCTGCGGCAAGTTATACAGAAGACCGAAGAGTATAACTTGCCACTTTGCTTAGCGTTCGTGGACTATGAGAAAGCCTTTGATTCGATTGAGACATGGGCAGTGCTGCAGTCTCTCCAAAGGTGCCAAATAGACTACAGGTACATCGAGGTACTAAAGTACTTATACCAAAACGCCACCATGTCGGTCCGATTACAGAACCAGAGCTCTAATCCGATCCAACTACAGCGAGGTGTGAGACAGGGAGACGTTATTTCTCCGAAACTGTTCACAGCTGCGTTGGAGGATATTTTCAAGCTTCTGGACTGGAAAGGACGCGGCATCAACATCAATGGCGAATACCTAACACACCTGCGATTTGCCGATGATGTAGTTCTTATGGCTGAGACCTTGGAAGACCTGAACATTATGCTCGAAGATCTCAGTAATGCTTCTCAAAGAGTGGGTCTTAGGATGAACATGGACAAGACGAAAATCATGTTAAATGCCCATGTTGCACCCGCTCCAGTTAACGTTGGGAACATTGCACTCGAAGTTGTTGACCACTATGTTTACCTGGGACAGATAGTCCAGTTAGGTAAGTCCAACTTCGAGAAAGAGATCTCTCGTCGAATCCAGCTCGGATGGGCAGCGTTCGGGAAGCTCCGGCATATTTTCGCGTCCGAAATACCTCAGTGTCTCAAGACGAAAGTCTTTGACCAGTGTGTGTTGCCAGTAATGACCTATGGGAGTGAGACGTGGTCGTTTACTATGGGTCTCATAAGAAGGCTCAAGATCACCCAGCGAGCAATGGAGAGAGCGATGCTTGGTATTTCCCTACTCGATCGAATCAGAAATGATGAGATCCGCAGGAGAACTAAAACAACCGACATCGCTCGAAGGATTGCATCGTTGAAGTGGCAGTGGGCGGGACACATAGCGCGGAGAACCGATGGCCGTTGGGGCGGAAAGGTTCTCGAATGGCGACCACGTACCGGACGACGTTCCGTGGGCAGGCCCCCCACAAGGTGGACCGACGATCTGATCAAGGTCGCGGGAAGCCGCTGGATGCGGACAGCACAGGACCGATCGTTGTGGAGATCCTTGGGGGAGGCCTATGCCCAGCAGTGGGCGTCGTTCGGCTGATATGATGAAAGTGTTAACAGTATTAACACGTAACCGCATCCAAAGGGTTCCAAATGAATCTGTAACCGTTTATACAGGTTATTCTTATAAATGGGTTTTCCGTTCACTGCTGTGTGCCGAAGAAATGGAAAGGAAAATATTTTGAACATTTTTACCCTTAGAATTAAAACCCTTACAATAATTAACGGAGCTAAAGACCTATCGCTGACCTGTTGGAGACTAAAGCATAGCATGACACTTTTATTTTGACGTCTTAAATGTCATTGGCATCAAATATGGCGTGGTGGAAACAAATCAAAAAATACATTATCTTAATTTTTTTAACGTTAAATATTTAACGTTTTTAATATTTATTGTCCTATTCCCGATGAAGACAAATCCAAAAATACAAAAATCGTAAAAATCGGTCCAGCCGTTCTCTAGTTATAAGTGGTGTAACTGACACGACTTTCTTTTATTTGATATAGAAGATATAGATTTCGCAACTAAATTGCTATTATTTTATTAATGCAAATTTTAGCCCAAGCGAAAATCAAACCCGCCTCCCCATGTATACCGGGCGCGGTGCTTTGTCCATTTAAGCTACCGAAAAAATTTCATCAAGTTTTAATAGATACAGAATGATGTCATAGTATAACACTAAAGCTCATTTTTGAAAGACCGCGCGTCAAAGTATACCTTCCTTTTTTTACACTAATATTAAAAAGAGAAAACATTTGTATTTTGTAATGGATAAACTCAAAAACTACTGCGCTGATTTCAATAATTATTTTACGATTGAAAAGCTATATTCACCCTGAGTGACATAAGCTACGAGTATATTTATTGCTAGAAAATATTAGGGATCCTTACTAAAACTTAAAATAAAAGGTAAAAATATTTAAAAAAAACTTATGTCCACCCGTGCGAAGCCGGGACGGGCCGCTAGTTTGTTATAATCTGAGATTAACATGCTTACATTCAAGAGAGAATCTCACAAACCGCAACCGAAAACATCAACAATACAAATGTACGATTTCGGTACATCATTTCGGTTCTCGTCCAATTTCCATAACCGGAGAGCGTGAACGGATTAATGGAGCAAAAGATTGCTACTCGCCCTCCGAAACGGTTCTTTATTTATATAACTATTTCCTTTAGACCATTATGGGGGTTTGAACTAAGGAAAGAAACTCAATGTTATCGTGAATCAACGTGACAACCTGACTTGTGACCCAGTCGGCAGTGTTGGTCCTTAAATTTATACTCATGATTTTTTATTCAAATATAGTTTACCTTAAAAACTTTTTCTTATCTTGAAAGACGATTGTATTACACCTGATAACCTCCGTAGTGGCCACACACTCCAGTTTCTAAGGTTTTGTCTGCTCCTACAGCATCAGACGGGAATCGAAAATAGTCTTTCTCGGGTCTGGTTTGGTCTGTTCTTGTTCGTTCGTTCTCGCCCATCGTTGTTCTTGATTCTGACAAAATAAGTCCAAATTTTTGGACTTGATTTTTATTTGCAACCGACAATATATATATATATATATATTATAAAAAGAGTAATCTCAGTTCGACGCCTTTAAATTTTTTATGAATATCTACGACAACTTTTTACTAGGCGCATCGATATAAATATATTTTTTTTTTGATAATGTTGGTTTATCCAAAGTTTGTCATGTAGAAAAGAAAAAAAAAATTGTGTTGACAGCCTTCATAACATAAAAAATGAAAGTTTTTAACAAAAAAATTAACCAACTTAAAGCTGAAAATAAACCATAAATTTTAAATCGGTACCAAACTATGTAGTTACCGACAAACATCATGCGCAGACTTAACTGATTTATGGTTAAACTGCTATCTATATTAAAAAGACTAATAAAAGTTTATTTATAGCTCCAAATCTCGTAAGTATATTATTATGTAAAATAAACATCCAAAAAAAATATGCAAAGGACCTCATAAATGCAAAATACATACCATCCTAAAACAGCGTCACTAAAATATTTTCCTTCGTTGATTCCTTGAAAACGGCTAATATATCCGTCCCGAAATCAGTGGTGCCCTTAGGATGTAGATAAATGCCCGTCGTATCCCGTCCTGACACTTTCGTGGGGCTCCAGAGCGAATAATGACCTCGTACGGGCCTTTCAACTATTTGTGTCCATTTGGGTCAATTGGAGTTCGGCTTTATGCATGTTAGCCGCTAACATTCGCTTGAAAGCTTTTTTGCTCAGCCTCTGGGAGTCATTTATGTTGTTAGGGATCAGCTATCGAAATGACTATATGCATCGAGTTTGATTTTGCATAGTCATCAATTGTGATTGTAACTACGAATGGCTGCCGATTTTTTTTCAGTTGTAGTACTATATGTTTTTATCCTACATTTCTTTTTTTTTTTTTTTCATTTATTTTGGCAACAAACAGTCATATATATAAACATTTTGTAGGTAAAAAATAATTACAATAATTTATTGTGGTAAAAATTTGGGATTGCTTGCATAGAGTAAGAAAGTAATGTCAACTTAAATCATTTACTATAAAAAAAACTTGAGAGGTATCAAGGGACACCGGGATGGAATGAAGTTCATTTTAGTGAAGGAATTGTAATAAATTTTTTTTTTTTTTATTTTTTTTTTCCCTCTTCCTCCCCTCCGCCTCTTACTCTCACTCTCACTCTCTCTCTCTCCCTCTCCCCCTCCCTCTCCCTCTCCCTCTCCCTCTCCCTCTCTCTCTCCCTCTCCCTCTCACTCTCCCTCTCCCTTACGCGCACGCCGCACGGCTTACAACTAATAATATAACAAAAAGTGTCGTTCAAAGTGGCGGACCTAGGCTGAGCACCTTCAGCGCTCGCCACATTCTGCCCGGTTTAACTGAATAAAGCCTTCCATATAAGGTTTCAGTGATAAATCCGTCAAAAAAAAATAAAGTGTCGTTACTATTTTTTCCGTCTAGCCCCCTTTCGCAACGCGCGATAAGGAACTTCGTTCCAAAAGTTATTATTTAAGCCCTGTAGTGATATTTGGGACCATGCCTAAAGTCTTTTGTAGCATACACTCGAATAATACTTTTTATTTTCAAAAATTGAGAACTAAGTGATTATGGAACCAGTTTTGGATAGAACTTCATCACGCTTGCTACTTATTAACATTGTGAACATGCTCAAATAAAATCTTCTTCAGATTTAAATTCTCTTAGCACATTTCGATTAAATTATTTCAAAATGTCGTAAGTGATTCTGATGTCGTAAATCAACAGAACCAATCACTCATTTGTTTACGATTGTCTTATCGAGTACAAGCTCGAAAACACTCGAATCGGATGACATCACTATCTAATCCTTATTGTTCGTAGCAGTTTATGGCTTGCTGTAAAAAGGCTATTATTGTCTTGCTAATCGTCGGGATTACGATCAAAGGTCGTCACAGCCTTTAGATGTTTGTTTATTGGGTTAATCATGTTGTTTATTGAAATAGCTTTACTATAAAATTTGGTAAAGATTCTAATTACAATTTCATTTGCTGCTAATAAGTTATTTAAGATGGATACTTAAACTTTTTCATATCTAGGATTTTTCATATGCCAACCTAACAAAAATACTATTCTAGATTACAGATTTTTCAAGTAATCGTAAAAATACACACATCAAATTACCAATCTCCTCTCTCTCTCTTTTTGATTTTAAAATTTGATAGACAAACTTTACAAAAAACAGCAGCGATTACATCCTACAATGTACCTAATGTTATATTATGTTTGTGAAAATTTGCTTCGAAAAATATTGTCGTTGTGCAAGAAGTAATATACTGGTTTCATTCAAACTGGATTTCTCGGCTTCAATCCCAGCCGGGCTACTCAGGTCCATTGTTAAGTTTCAGTTTTATTTAAGGAAACTACTATAGATTAAACCTTTTAACAATGGGTTAATTTTACTAAAAAATAAGTTTCAGAACGTGTAACGTTTCGGAGAAACCAACGTTTTAAAGCATATTTTTCAATGGTTGCACGAAAAATTTACAAAATGATTACAGTCATTGTGTAATAACTTTATATTTTAAAATTGATAAAGATATTTTTACCTATCAACTTTAATGAAATAGAGTCTGTGTTTATGTTTATAGAACGTATGTTCATTCAAGTAATATTTTAATACAATTGATGGACTTTCCCTAAGAATAATAACAAAATGCACATCCCTACTGAGGAGTACAAATTAAAATTATTTCCATACAACAAAAAATGTTGAAAATCACTAAATTCCCAGCAAAAAGATAACGCCTAATGTCGAGCTTGTCCAGTGCAAACAAGGATACAAAGAAGGAAAAAAATCAGACAGGATTTTAGCGCATCAAAATTGTTAGTTGACTTGACTGCCATTTTTTCTTTACATCTATATCGTTTATTTTTATTAAATAGCGTTAATTATTTTGGCTCTTCTTTAATATAAAGTTCATTTAAATAACATGCCCCATCCAAATCGTTGTTAGCTGGAAAGTAAAGGCTACGTTGAAATAACAGCAGAGAACGGGGAAATAAAAATGTTTTTGCGGTACCGCGCCTCTAAATTGTGGTAATGAAGATTTGTGAACGCTCGGAACCGCTCGCACCTTATAATTACGGACCAAATTACATAATAATCCTAATTAGTATTTCTGAATTTGTTTCTTAGGGAATTGTATAAGGATTAGATTAATGTTTAAACTTGCAATTAGTACGTTAATTGTAGGAAAGTTACATTGCAAAATATTTTTGGTAATTTCATTAGATAGGGTTTTATTTAATACATTATTATTCAAAGCAAGACACTCATACTTTTTTTAAAACATAAAAATATAACGGTATACTTAATTTATTTCTATAAAGTGTATATAGCCTGCTAATGAAATTGGGTTTTTTCGTAAATTGTTGTGTGCTCGCCAGGGGATTTATTCAGCTATTTCGATTGCAATTCGATCGTGATTAAATTGTGCGATTTTGACATTTAGCCTACACTTAGTAGAACTGTCAAAAACCTGCAATTCAATTACGATTGTGATACGATTTGGTTAGCTGAATTAGGGGCCAGGACAGGCTATGAAAATCAATTGATGACCTCACCAAGAAAGTAACCACTATCAATATTAGTTTAGCCATGTTAATATAGCGTTGAACTAGTTTGCTGAAAGTTTATTGAATAAAAACTCAATTTAAATTTTTTGGAATGAACTTTTTTTCATACAAATACTGATTACTTATACAAAGTTCATTAACTAACGCCAAAAAAAACCTTCTTTTAATGCAAGAGTAAGTTTAAGTTTACGAAAATTACAAAAAAAGTTAATCAACGAAAGTCACCTTAATTAAGCCAGCAATTAGGTGCATAATTGTCATAAATTTTGACACAAAATTAAAAATTTTGTTATTTCGAGCTAGATTTACGCTTCAATTTTATGAGAGGTCGACCTTTGTATTTACTAATTACTAACAACATTCATCTAATCTACCTGAAAGATACGTTTCAGTTCAAAGCATTTTTTTATGCAGCTCAGCAAATGACAGTGCTTTAGTCCGCGTCATAGGCACGGCCCGGATACTTCTGATGACCGGCGTCCGACCCCCTAGGGCAGCCAGGGAAGGGTTGCGTATTATCGATAAAATGTCAACAAATCAAGCTACTCATGTAAAGCCATAGTTATAATTACGCCTGTGGGTGTGAAAGCCAAATTTAACAATCGAGTAAAATCTGTTATTATAAAATCATGTGGTGCATTATCAGCAAAATTAAAATTTATTTTGAGAAGCTGGCTTGTCATTGTAAACTAAGTTTGTCGAAAGGAGCGACAAAACGATACTGAGAGGGAGACGGGCAAAGCATCTTTTCTCTAAGAGCCCTCCACACGAGCGATTTTAATCGGCGATTCCTCGGCGAAGCGAGATTGCGATTTTTTAACGTTATCGCGGCGCCGCCGCGAGCCGCCGCGTGCTCGCTGCGATCTCGTTCCGCTGAGGAATCGCCGATTAAAATCGCTCGTGTGAAAGGGCTCTAACGTTGGACAAAAAACTGCGAGTGCCAACTTACCTGTCAATGGTTGCGATTATGGTAAAATTTTCCCTTTGAAGAGTCCTATGTTCTTTAGTATGTACTTTCAACTTTGTAAGCTGATGATGTGTATTTATAACACCAAGTTTTGCAAAATTTATACCTTATCACTATTTGCATATTTTTTTTTATTTCGTCAGTAAATTTAAAGCAAATCTTTAGTTATGTCTAATATAGAACCATAAATAGGATTTGAAGAGGTAAACATTGTATAGTATCAAACCATTACTCTTGTGTTAGGGTAGTGATATAGGGTTACCAATTTAGCATTCACCTCTTCCATAAAGATTGAATGTTATTATCTTTATTAAGTCGCTGCTAGAAAATCCTTTCACTATTCCTATGCAATGTTTATTTTATTTTTATTTATTTTATTTATTAAGGAGAACACAAACAGTAGTGTATAAATTGGATTACATAAAATTTAAATCTATATGTTAATACACACCAACAACGTATTCCGCGTATAAGTTACACTAATGAGGCTACTGTTGTTGACAATGTTTGCCTTTTTATTTGAAACAATAATAATTAAGATATGAATTCTGAAATTTACAAATTATAAGAAAACAAGTTTCTATATATGTATAAGAAAAGTTAATTGTACTAATATTTAAACAACAAATATGATTGTATTTTTTTTTTTAAATATTTATGGCTTTACTACAATACTAAAATTGCAAATATTTATCAGTATTAGTGGTTATGACTATTCTTAAGAAAGTTATTAACTTGGCTTCTATATCTTACAAGATTATATTGAAATGGATCTATATCGCGTGCAAACAATTCATTATAACGATTTAACATTCGGTACAGTGGTGAACGCCTCCCAGCATTGGTTCTGCAGATAGGTATAGAGAAAAGAGCTTTACTTTTATTTCTAAGTCTGCCTGATGGGATTCTGTAATATATTTTACTAACTAACGCTGAGCAATCGATGTAGTTGTTTACAATTTTGTAAAGAAAAACTGCCTCCAATTGAATACGTCTTTGACGCAGAGTAATAAGATTAAACCTTTTTAATAAGTTATCATAACTATCATAAAAATGAAAACATCTGTAATTTACTAATTTTAGAAATTTCTTTTGAATTTTTTCTATTGTTGCATCATATATCTTATAAAATGGATCCCATATAATAACTGCATATTCTAAAATGGTTCTTACTAATGTGAAATACAGATTCAAGTAAGTACTGGCCTTCCTGAAAGGTGAAATATTACGTGAAATGAATCCAAACATCTGATAAGCTTTACACGTTATTGAATCTACATGTAAGTCTAAAGTAAGCTTGGCATCTAACATGACACCTAGGTCTCTAATGTTATCTGATCTTTGAAGAGCAGCATGCTGAATGACATAAGAATAAGTTAAGAGATTTTTCTTCCGTGTAAAAGATAAAATTTTGCATTTATTAAAGCTTAGTTGAAGTTTATTTTTAATACAATAGTTATGAAGTAATGTCAAATCTTCCTGTAAGAGTAAACAGTCTTCTGTTGTACGAATCGTTCTGTAAATTTTAAGATCATCAGCGTATAGTTCAAAATTAGAGTGTTTTATGCAACTACCAATATCGTTAATATAAAGTATAAAGAGAAAAGGTCCTAAAATTGAACCTTGTGGTACTCCAGATGTGACATTAAACAAATCTGACTCATGTCCATTTACTACAATTCTCTGTTTTCTGTTATTAACGTATGAGGCAAACCATCTTAGGAGTGAGCCTTTTATACCGTTATAGGCTAACTTTTTCAACAATATCAAGTGATCTACCTTGTCGAAAGCCTTTTTAAAGTCCGTGTAAATTGAGTCTACTTGCTCCCCTTTATCTATAGCTTCAAACAAAAAAGTTGTATATAATGCAAGATTAGTAATCGTAGAACGATTTTTGACGAAGCCATGTTGATTTGGTATTATATGTTTTTCAATCATTGGGTAAAGAGACTGATGGACTAATTTTTCAAAAACCTTCGACAAGGCAGACAAAATTGAGATCGGCCGATAATTAGTTATATCTGCTCTGTTGTTATCTTTATGTATAGGAGTGATATTTGCAATTTTCCATCTTTCTGGAAAATCCCCTGCTTCCAAGCTTTTGTTTATAATTATATATAGCGGTAGTGATAACGTCTTAGCAGTACATTTCAAGAACAAAGGTGGTATAGAATCGGGGCCTGCTCCTTTACTGGTTTCTAATGACAAAAGTTCCTTTTCAATATCTTTGAGTAAAATATGTAGATCAGATATACTATCAATCCCGTCAGCGATCGAGGACTCTGGCATCCATGAAGCTAAGTCAAGCTCAGAGGGTTCATATACCGACTGAAAGAAAGATGCAAACATAGTACAGATCTCCTTAGGATTATTCGAACTTGTGTTATTATAAGACATCTTTTCAGGATATGAACTTTTGTTACTTTTTTTACTAGATATATAATGCCAAAAATGTTTTATATTTTTTGATATACCATCCTCTAAATTTTTTACGTATCTACTAAACGTGATTGCCGATAGTGTTTTAAAACTACGCCGATACATAGAAAAAAGATCATAATATTCTTTAGAGCAATTGTGACGCTTGTATGCTACCCAGGATTTATTTTTAAGCTTAAATAATTTAACTAACTCACTCGTAAACCATACCGGGTAAGAAGAAGGCCTGATTGTCTTTTGGGGAACATATTTTTTTATGATTGTATACAAGTGCTCATACAATATATGTACACATTCATTTATTTTGTCACTTGATAGCAGCGAAAGCCAGTCAAGCGCTAGGATTTCTTTATTAATTAATTCATAATCGGCTTTGTGGTAGCAATATTTTGTGCGTGTTGGCTTTGACAACCCCGTGTCCATGTCCACTATCAAGTAAGATAGGAAGGCTACATGATGCCTGTCCATAGGTATCAATGGAACAAGATTCTCACATAGTTGTAAGGGTGCACTACATAATAATAAATCTAAAATTCTGTCATTAACGTTGTAATATGAGTTATATTGTTGTAATTTCAAAATATTCATTGTGTTTAGTAAAGCCCTAGTAGTCTCAGAGTAAATGTTACTAGCAACTGGTTTTAAATAGCAGTTTTCGTCAGATTTTTCCCAGTGAATATCAGACAAATTAAAATCCCCCACGACGTATATTATTTGTGGATCTTCACGCATACACATATCACAAAGCTCCTCAAAATAGCTAACATACCTTTGTACTGGCGATTGCGGCGGTATGTAGGTAACTACAAATAAGCCAAATTCCGAAGAAGCGGCCGCGCCGGTCGCGCCCGCTCGGCCGCGCAGCGCCACCGACACCGCCACGGTCTCCACGCCGGCCACACAGCTGCATCGAATACCTACTACGCGGAGGTCGCGCTTTACGGCTATCAATACGCCCCCACCGCTTCGCTTCGATGTTGCACTGAGATCCCTATCACACCTAAACACGCTATACCTATCATCTATGAATTCACTATTATTTATATTGCATGTTAAATTTGTCTCAGTAAACATTAGAATGTCAAAATTGTTTTCTAAAATACTAAAATATAAAGAATTCAACTTAGTCCGTAGACCGTTGCAGTTTTGATAATAAATTGAAAGACTATTCATTAAAACTAGCTACAATAATATATAGTATGTGTAAAGAGTTGATATTACTTAAACTGACAAATAGTATACCTACATTTGAATGTGGGAAACGTTCAAAGACTGACTCAATAAATTTATACAGAAATATGAAATATTTAAAAATGTACCGAGGTTGAAGTAAACCTTGCACACGATATAGATGCCATAAATAAATACATATATTTAAATTAAACAAAAATAAGCCATTTTGCTCTATAACTCTAGTGTTTAAGAATCCGAAAAGTATATAAAAACAATAATCAAATGATTTTATCAAGATCGCTTTCCGACTTAATAAATATAACGGGGGAAGTTTCCTGTTTTCTAGCCATGATAGAAGCATTTTTAATCCAGACAAATTTATATTTTTTAAGTGCACATTTTTCTTTAGTTTGCCGAAACAAAAGCTTCCTCCTCAACGTAAGATGTTCATTTACAAATATCTTAGTGAGAGGTCCGACAAGTTGTAACTGCTCGGTATTTATCCCAGCTCGGTGTTGTTTACTTGAGGCAATGACGTTGTCCCGCAGTGTGCGTGAATGAAACTTAACAATAACGTTCTTTGGGACTTGTTTCTCGCCTTCATTGTACTTCTGTGCGTGTGGTACTCGGTGTGCAAAAGCCACATCCGTAGTTGAAATCGGCAGTTTTAATACCTTGCCTAAGTTTACAATTATACCCTCCAAATGTTCATTTTTACGTTCCGGTAAATTACGTATTTCAATATTTGTTTGTCTTGAGTACTGCTCCATGTCATCTAAACGTTTTGATAATATACTATTTTCGGATTTCAAACACAAAAGCTGATTCGTGCATTCCTCTTTTAAAGCGGTTATGTCTAGCGGAACTGTACTCAGATCCTGCATATAATTTGCGTGTGTTTCGAGGTCGGATACTCTGGATGTAATTTCAGATAGTGATGATTTTATTGTTTGAAAATCCGAAGACAAGCATTTAACTTCATTTTGGAGGGTGGCCATGGCCACAGTGAGATTTGTTAGCTCAGTGGAAATCGACTGTTGCACCGAGTGCTTAATTACATCTACGATACTGGCCTCAAATTGTGTCTTCCAGATATCCAAGGAATTAGTAATATCGCTTTTAAGATCACTGTAATCGTTGTCGCAAGAGATTCCAGGCCTACGCTTTCTCGGGTTTACGTAGTCGGTGTCCTCATCTATAGTAAGGTCCGGTGTTGATGAGCATCCAGGTGGTGTTCTTTGTAGGTTAAAGTTCGGCATCGTCAGTATTTTATGCGATGAAAAACGATCTAAACAAACACAATCACTTCACTTAGTAACCAATAAGTTATATTCTATTAACGTTTATGGACAGCGTAAATTCGTTCCGCAGCACAGACAACACACGTCCGTTCGCGACAGTAGCCGAATGTTGAATGATTATGATTTCAAATGTTAATGATTTCAGCACTTCATCACCATCCATCTAACAGGATGACACCCACATTTTATACTTTCTTTATGAACTAGGCCTATTTTGTGCATTTTCTGGCGTCGTCTTGTATTTACGTTTTTTGTGTCCTTGCAAAAATATTACGAGCGGAACAGCTTTTGTCGATATTACACGTCGACATCCAACAACACTAGACTAACAGCAATGCGGACAATTCGGGACGTGGACAAATGTGCCCAGCGACTCTCCGTGACACGTTCATTGAGCTTTCATTTGGGCAATTTTCGACTAAATCCCAGCCAATCGGATGCTGCTGTCCAATTCGCTACAATATACTCGATTTCACTTCAAAACGAAAGAAATTTTTAGGAACAGATATTTTTAATTCATGATTTATTTTTGTGAAGATCACAAAAACTTTAGCAGATTTTGTTACTGGCGTGATGTAAAATATTGAGCACCATATCTTGTGACATTTCGCAAATCACAAATGTGCACCGTCATGACCCAGAGCTGCAGACAGTGTTTCCGTAGAGATCAATATACTCGGACTTTATTTAATCCTTTCACCAGTGCTGAAAAGATAGTTGCTATCGTAATTTTAACTTTATGCTCACATGACAGGAAATCCAATGAAAATCAAGAATATTTTTGTGAGTTTAATTGACACAAAAGGTGCAGTAAGAACACTAAAAGTATAAAGGATCAGAAAAAGTATATATTTCTTATTAAATCATTAATCGTAATAACTAAGTTATTGGTATCATCATCATCATCAGCCTATCGCAGTCCACTGCTGGACATAGGCCTCTTCAGTTGCACGCCAATTAGGTCGAACCTTCGGTTGTTGGTATGATTATTAGATCTATTTATTTGTTGTAATGAATTGACATGTGGTTTGGTTAAAAATAGAACAGCTGACCAATTCGCCTCATCCTATTTGTAACAAAGGGTGACTGAAGGAATACCTATTGCCAATAGGTAGCTAGCAAACTTTTTTCATTGCTGTTGTACAACTGCCAATATCACTGCCAGCAGACGATAAGCTAAGCCCTCTATTTAGAGAGGTCTGTTTCTGGCAGTGAATTCATAGCATGATATGACCTGATTGATACTTTATTTTATTCTCTTCCTCTCGTCTACCTTACCCCTCTATGATTTGAGACCAACACTAATTGATACTTGAACCACAGATAATATAATACTAGGCTTGAACCAACTAAACGAAAACAGATCCCAATCAAACCTGTTTGAAACATCATAGACCTCACACTTTCATATTTTCGCTCCGCAAATTGCACATCATTTTTCTACAGAGGCGAAACTTTATCAAACATTGGAGGACCGAACATGATTATAAGTGTACGTGTTCGGAATGAGCCAAGCGACATCAAAGCGAGCAGAACAAACGCTTTGATTTTGACAAAAAGTGTTCTTGTTACTAAAAAGTATCGTTATAAGTTGAAGGGGGATGTTCTTGTTGTGTAAATTATCTGTTTTGTCTTACTCGCTTTTTTCGATACAATTGGACTTTCTTTTTTAACTTTGTTCTTTTGAGTTTGGTTGATGAATGAGACTCTCTTATATTGACAAAGTAATGTACTTACGTACGATGCGAGATGAAACTTTGGAGTTGTTGAATACTTACTAAAGCATAATAAATATCTTCACGTTGAAATTTAACACCTAAAGCCAGCGATAGATTAGTCTAAAAAAACTGAGTAACGAAGTAGACTGCCTGAACTGTTTTTTTAGTGTTGTCATTTCTCTTCAGGCAGTTTATGAACAAGCACAGAAATCGCAAAGGTCGAACATTTACAGGCCGGCATTTTAATTGTTCATAAATCCTATTTAGCCCCATAATCTGGGTGATTCTGTCGGTAGTAAATCGAATCGCGATCGCCAATAAAAATCAGCTGATTTACGGGAGTGACCTGCGACTTTCCGGCCCGTTTCGTTTGTGTTATAAAATACAGGGTGAAGCTGTTGTTTAAGACCGTCTAACAGTTCGCGACATGACCTGAACCAAGCCCTCCGTTAATTTGGTGGGTAGTATTTTTTACAAAAAGAAAAAGAGGATAAGGAAAGTAAAAGAGGATGTAGTGACCAGTATTAAAAAAGGAATGCTTAAATGGTTTGGACATGTTGAGAGAATGAATGAAAGCAGGTTGACTAAAAAGATATATATGGCGAGTATGAATGGAAATGTTGGAAGGGGAAGGCCTCGACGAACTTATCTTGATCAAATCGGGGAAGTTCTAAAGAAAGGTCAGGTCAAGAGTACCCTAAACCGGCGAACGTGTATGAAAAGATTAATGAATGTGGATGAAGCGAAAGTAGTCTGTAAGGATCGTAGCAAGTGGAAAGATGTGGTCTCTGCCTACCCCTCCGGGAAAAAGGCGTGAGTGTATGTATGTATGTATGTATGTAGTATTTTTTCTTGACCCATGGCACGGAAGTAAATTAAATTAATTAAACTCAAGATGAATCGCCATTAGTATCAGCAAGCTACCTATCTAGATACACTGGCTTCGTCTCATCTTCCAGAGGCCTCGTCAGAAGCTGGCATTGCTGGTACTCACGCGTAACAAATACGCACGATTAAACAGTTCCAAAATGTTAGAACCGGAGTCGGAGTCGAGACACTTGGTCCACGGGGAGCTGGCGCTCATCGGATGTGCAGCCAGCTAGTGAAGCAGCTGAAAGACTATACAAGCGATCGAAGGGGTGATCTTTTTTTAAGAGTTTGGCAGTTCAACAAAGAAATGCGGACAACCTTCTCTGCACCGTGTCGCTATCATTGGACTGTGATTTGGCCAATATTTTTTATTTGTTATATTTTTTTAATTATTTTTTGTTTCATTTTTAGATACGACCTGGTACTTAAAATGATCTGCACATCAGGCAGATGTTCAGATACTGTAATGTTATATTATGATCTAAACATTAAAACTATTAATCAATATAACAACATTATGTTTATCTACAGTTAGTCGCCGAAAGGTAAAATGTGATATATTTGGGCTTGGCTTGTTGCATATAATTACTTTTTTTTTTTTAATTTTACCGATTAAAAGCGTGAAATAAGCCATTAATGTTGAGTCGATGGAAAATTATACCTTAAGCGTGTATATGTGTCGCTTCAGATAACTAATTATTAATCTGATAAATATAATTCATATGTCAAAGGCTTTCTTTTAAATGTATAAATAAAACTTTAAAAAAGTTTCTCATATCCTCTACTTTGAATGTCAGAGAATTAACAAATATCCATCGTTTTAATTCCCTTAAACGTTTAAATGTTAATTAAAATCGTTTGGAATAATTACGAAAAGTATAAAACAATTTAAGTATTCATGAAAATCTAGCATCGTAACAAGTTTGGAGTAAGCTAAAGTACTAATTTATGCACGCCGTGTGTTAAATAATTAATAAGTACTACCCAAACAGAAGTCCAGAATTACCCGCATTGTTATAATGTTCGTAATGCGTAACGTTGAAGCCACGAAAACTGTACTTACAAGGGAAATACTATTAAAACATGCGACACCGAATTTATTTGACAATTGACTTCCAAAGGGTTCCGTATTTATAAATGTAACGACTCGTACAGTCAGTACCAATATTATAGCGATTAACAATTGTGTGACGAAAAATAGTTTTTGAAATCGAAGTCGAATCGAATACAAGGCCAGCTTTCTATTAAATGTTAAGTTATAATGAGCAAAATATTTTAATTCATTTTTTGAAAATATCAGTTAATTACTTACCGATCAATTGAGTGTTAAAAACACGAGAGCGCAAATGTACTAAATCAACTATAAAACTAAAAAACCTTACGATCTATTCTCAGATCAACTAAATATAATAAAACGTTTTATCCTTCATACACGTAACATGTGTGTGTATATTTGAAAAACATTTTCTTTCTATATTTCATAATCAATATCTTTCTTCTATACGTCTTCTCCTGACCATCTATATTTTTTAACGTTAATGGGGGATAATGAAAGCGCTTGCCCTAAGTTTTATGTATGGTACCTATCAAAATTATCATAAATTATTTTAATTCGATAGTGATGTTTACTTCTCCTACTCAATAGGGTAATTACAGAAATAAAGCCCTACTGCGTAACGAGATACCCGAAAAAAAGTATTAATCTGTACCTGTTACATACATTAAGAGAGTGGTATGAATAAGAGAGACAAAGTAGAATACAATAAAGTGAAATACTATAAACGGACATTGTGTTGCGGAGTAAGACCTCAGATAGTACCTACGCAGCTACGCACGAGTACGTGTTTTTGTTACAGACTGTACATATTACCACACTAAAAAAGTACGCGTTTGCGTGCCACCAAATTTTTATTTTCGCAGCCTCTCGCTCCACTAACCTTATTTGTTGCCATACAAATCCTTATATTTTCACTAAACTTCAAATCATGACCTTACACTGCTTTAAATAAGGTTCAAGGGGTACGCAAATGTAGGGTTGCCCCTTGTTGGTTTTTATTGCGAACTGTCACGTAACGATCCCAGGTGTGGAATGCTTTTACATGGAAAACAGAGGATTGCTTGACGCTTGCTTTAATACTAAAAAAAGAAACATTAACCGGCCAACTTAGTTTATACCATACAAGTTTTGCTTTCTGTTGGATTTTTAACTTTAAAACTGAGTGATTAGGGTTACTATGTTTAAATTGAGTGCATTTTAAGGATGGTTCCCACGTATTTTAGTAACGCAGCCTGTGAAACGACAATAGAACATGCGATTACGGCGTTCTTGAGTTAATTACTTAATTAAATTGCTTTACTCATGACTTACACGATATAAATGAAGTAATTTGATTTACCATTGATAGCGACACTGCCTGGTGTGGTGTTGTTATTCGGAGAATGCATTAAATCGTTCACTTGAGTTTCATTTTATTGGCACTCTGTTGCTAATCTATGATCCATAAATTATTTTTTGTGGCAAGAGTTTAATATTTAGCATTACTTGATTCTACTCGTACTCTTTGTCATTGAATTTGAGCTAAACCTTATGGACAAAAAAAATATGAAATCGGTACACTTGAATCAATAACCTCTTTTTTTCAGAGGTTAAAAATCCTTTTTAAGGCTCTCCTTAAAAAGAGGCCAATATCCGACGCTATCCAAGCTGATCTTCAATATGAGGTTATTTATGAATTCATTGTTCAATTGATTGCCATAACTTTTCATAATTTTATTAAAACTGCACTTTATAATTTCCGAGACTTCAACTTATTCTATTCCAAATTTCATCTTAGTCAATAGAGCAGTTTAAGTAGGATGACTCAATAGACGTACAGTCACACTCTAAAATTATGACATAAGAATGGATTAAGCATTTATAATATTATTATTATATTGATTCATAATAATCTATGTTTTACATCTATCCCACCGACATAATTTACAAAATACAAAAAAGCAGAGTAGAGAAATGTTTCGTGCATAACTGTACTGCATAATACGAAAGCGACAGAGTTTTCATTAAAATCTTAAGGTTCACTAGACACGTTACTATTTGTTAAAGTTAATTAACATCCAGTCGCTGTTTTTATCCAATTAGATGAAACAACAGGATTGTGATGCAAGTTTTATACCTTTAATGAAAGTACGAGGTTTTTGAAATTAAAATAGTAAATTTATTTATAAAATCTTCAAACCTCACCAGCCACAAAGTAAAATTTGTCCTTTGGCTACATAAGTAATAACTTATGACTTATGAACTAGATTCATACAAAAATGATAATTCGATTGAAAGCCATTAATATAAGCAAATTGTCATGTTCCAAACCTGCCATTAAAATAACTGAAATTAAGTCTTACGTACATGACATAAAGTTGAATGCTACTAAGTGTTACAAGAACACCTAAATACAAAAAAAAATACAAAATATTCATTGGTAAAAATATTTTTATTTATTGGTAAAAATACAAAATGTTCTAGGGGGCGCATTTAGTGAGGATGTTTTACTTTTCACATCTATACTTAATATTATAAAGCTGAAGAGTTTGTTTGTTTGAACGAGCTAAACTCAGGAAGTACTGGATCGAATTGAAAAAATATTTTTGTGTTGGAAAGTCCATTTATCAAGGAAGGTTTTAGGCTATATAACATCACACTGCGACTAATAGGAGCAAACTCAGATTATATAAGAAGGAGATATGATATTACTCGTAAATCCTTAGCGAACCCGTGTCTCCGAATTATTTATGTGTGCAACGCAACTACAATAACACTGTTGTAAACATAAGGACCACACTATATCAATTTACAACGGTCATTGGTGCGCACACAAACATGGACCCAATCACAGCGGCTACCACTTACTCGCTTACACAATGCGTCATTTGGTGTGTGCAAATTAGTGTGTCGCTACAAAGTGTGGTCACGACGCACACGTCGGGCAGTGAACGCTTCGATTAAACCTCGATACATTGCGCAGTCGCATAGCACTTACAACACAGCTAGTTAGTATCAAGCCTTCAATGTATATTGTGCCGATACAATTATCGTTACATGGATGTTTTCATTAAATATTTTGCCGCGGAGTGCAATAGTTCTGTTTGCCCATATTGGATTCGCACGCGCCACGCCCCCATTTCATATCTATTTCTTTATATGATCTGAGGGAGCGAAGCATCAGTGACAAATGTTGCAAAAATAATCGCGATCATAATAACAGAAATTAACGCGTACGAAGTTGCGGACAACAGCTAGTTATTAAGAAGACTACAACCTTTGGATTTAAATGATTAAGTGATCAGACTATGTTTTGACATAATGTGGTGGTTCAGGTTCACCAGCGTTCAGGATCTGTGCGCCTTTAGTGAATTATAGTGAATAACCTTTGAGGTGAACCTAACTAGTGGACTTTATTATGGTACAAATCCGGTGTCGTCAGGTAACAAAGTTGTAAATATGTGATAAGTCTTTAGCTCGGTTCAAGAACAAATATTTTTAACTATCTGCATAAACTTTAAATACCAACGGATACTCTATTTCAAACTATTTAAACGTCACTGGTCGCTGGAATGAAACGTATAATTAAATAACTTAATTTTCCTGACATTTCGATAGGGTTACACAGGATACGGTCACAATTAAGCCACAGATAATATAATACTGATTAAGCTGACTGGAATAGCAATTTACTCTTTCGTGTGCGTGTGCGATTTAATCCATCTCCAAATAGTATTTCTTCAAACACATACATAGCCATGTAGCCTGTAGCCTTAGGCTCTACTCCGCAACAAATTATACTCGTATACGACTCGTATAGTGTGTGACAGAGACATATAGGTCCGATTAGCCTTATTGGCCTAACTACTGGCATATACTTTTGAAAACATATTTATTTTGAAAGAGGCTGAGAAAAGTGACAGAGTTTCTTGCGCTGCTTCTTCCCATTATTAGTCCACACTTATCCCGAAGCAGTGGTAGGTTTAGAAATTAGGACGTGTAAAAGCGCCTACGTAGGGGGGGGGGGGCGAATTTACCGAAGTAAAGCTGATTTCAACTGATGTTTACTTCACTCGAACTTCAAACCTTTTAAGCATAGTGAAGCATCGTGTTAAGACCCCCGGGTCAGTAATTAATTTCCGGCAGCTGGGGGTGTTCATCCGTGTACGTGTAACATTTTAAAATGCCACCATGCCTTGGAACCAGTCGACTGCGAAAAGTCACTGGGAACTTCCGATATTGCTGAGTCATTGAATTGGAGGATCAACTTCTACCTAAATTATGTGAGGTACTGAGGATACGATAGGTTTATTTATAACCAAAATTATCTTCGATCGAGATAGAGCAGTATTAGCTAAGTACTGTACAAGTTAGTATGGACATGCATCGGAGTACCAAATTTTGTAAATTATGGAAAAATTTAAAAAAACTTCACTTGTACTAATTCATATTTTAAATCACTGTTTTTCATTAAAAAAACACCATTCACCTGATAAGCACCTTATGCACTCTACAACCTGGTACCACGAAAGAGTAGGATGGGAAGAACCCAAATATACGTATGCAATGGCGATTAGAATATCAGTAAAGACTTATTTTTCTCTCATACGCTGTAACGCAAATTGCATAGAGAATCCCAATGAGTATCCCATCCGATACGAGTGAACGAATTGACGCGTTCCTTCTTTCAAATGGCTATTTGTACGTGGAATTTTTCGAGTCGTAGATAACGGACAGTCAAATAAGAACAGACAAGTATTTATTTTTGGACTTGCGAAGAATCGAATAAGTTGGTATTTGCTATAGCAGGCAGCAATGGCAGCTATCCATACATGATTTGCTTTGGAGTCCAAATTTAGCGTTTAGATCTAAAAAAATATATTTAACCATGCTGCATCAGACCCTGATTAACCGTCTTTTAAAATTAATTACTATCGTAGGAAGTCTGGTATATTGTAATTCAACTTTAAATACTTTTGTTTGAGGTTATGAGACGTTGTTCTTATTTAAGTAACACTTTAAATGAATTTCGTTTTGTAGTTGTTTAGAACATTTATTTACAGTTTACAGAAATGTTTTAGGGCTAAATTAATGCAAACTTGTGTAAGTATAGCATTCAAATGGTCATGGTGTCGTGAATTAAATATAGGAAATGGCGGATTACCGTTCCGATTCAAGCGTTTCGTCACATTTAGGCTAACAATTGAAAAGATGGCAAATGTATAAAGACCGTCCGTTTCTAAGATCTGAAATATTTTTTTTTTTAAATATAAAGTGTTATAAATGAAGCTTTTTGAGCTTCTACACATTCAATATTCGCATTTTTCTGTGGTGAAATGACCGAGGCTGTAACTATGTCTAACAAAAAACCATATCCATTGTAGTATTAATTAGGTGATTATAATATGGTGTATAGTTCATTATAACGGAATACTTAACAATTCTTTGACGACACTTAAATAAATTAAGTGATTTTAAAAAACAAAATAATATAAGAGACTTGCTCAGCATAAGTTAGTATAATGAAAATTCGTTGATAATTATTGTATTCACGAATCTGAAGATTAAATTCTTAAACGCAAAAATTTTTCATAAACATTATTTCGTCATTGTTATTTGTCGTCTGGTTATTTTAGGTTGACGCAGTACCTACTGTTCGATTATTAGTATTGAAATTTATGACATACTCTGTATTATGTCGCATACATCCTAGTTAACTCTATTCTCTGTGTTGTGGTGTCTAAACTGATTTAAAAATATACAAAGGACAGACTTTGTTCAAGAACTTGGAACCTCCCCGTTTTTATTTGAGTCGCCAAATTGTCATGATGACTGGCACTGACTATAAATACTTAAGTGTTTTTTCTGTGTTTGGCCAAATTTTATATGATCAAATAAAACTGATTAATAGGTCTGGATAGGAAATAAAAAGTGAACGCAAGCAATGTTTTAAGATTTTAGTTCTTGGGTGTTTCTTCAAGGTGATTCATTTTGACTGAGGACAACAAAATGCAACGAAGGACCTAACAGTTTTAAAACCGGAAAACAATTATGACTTGAATCCGTTGAACATTTCTTTGACTAACATTTACCTTTTGTTTCATCATATTGGCTTTTTTCTGTAGGTAAGCCCAATATACATACACAAAAATGATTATTGTAGTATGATAAAAAGTGACACTTTTCAACGAAGTTTAGACTACGGTCTAACGTATTTTCAGAATGACTGGTCTGACTGTTACCTACTAGCTATGGGGTAACAAAGGGTGGAAATTTATCCCAAATCCCGTTAGCCGAGTTTTGAACACACCTGTTTCAGGGAGATTGTTTCCACTGCACCTTATGGGTGGGTCGTGAGGGGAATAAGAGGTGCGATCGAAGGTCCCACATTAAAGATGGCCGGTACTTACTCATTATCTTTTACTGTCTTCACATATTTTCCACGTGATATGAAAAAAACGGGAGGCTTCCGAGATAAGGGGTATATTTTTTATTGAGCTGTTTCAGAGGCCTCTCATGATATCTTATTTGAGTATAAGTATCAAGATATGTCTTTTTTTATTAGAGTTTAGTGTTGCGATAATAACTGAATACCTATGTGAACTTTGAATTTCAACATGTGCTGATTCAACAATCACTACATTTTTACAATTTATTTTAACATTATTTTTACCTGACAAAACTGGTCAAATATTGACCGTCTCGTGCCAACAACAGAATAAAACCACCTCTTACCGTTTACGTGACGAAAGACTAAAGGGCAACAGCGACTTCTCTGCACCATCGTCCAAACATAGATCGCCGCCAAGCATGGCGAATGAAGCAAAATCCTTCTTTTAGATAGACCTGATAGATAGGGTTGATGTGGGCTTAGAAAGATAAGGAATACGACGCGTCAATTCATGAATCTTATAATTTTTACCTCGGATGATAACGAACGACATTTCAGCAAACAAGACCACTGTTAGGCTTGGCTTCGCGTATAATTTGAAGTGATCTGTCATGACGATGTGAGTAGTAACACCTATTCAGGAGCACCTTGCATCCCACCAATAAGTGTCTCGATGTACATATCGGCTCTCCACAAGTACAGCAACATTTTTAAAGCCTTTTCTCCACCTTCCTGAGTCATATTCTCAGTTGCATCACAAAAAAACAACTGCACTTTACTGAAAACTGTTACTCAGACTCGTAAATATAAAAGCAATTCATAAAACACAACAAACTCAGATGAGTTACATAAACTGAAGTCACGCTGCAAAGTAACGAACTAACTACACAACAAACCTAATCCATCTAGATCTGTCATGATGTCGAGATAACATACAAGCTTTTCATATTTCACTTTATTCCTCTTACGAATTTCATTTGAACATATTTTTGTAGCAAACTGCTCCCGAACCCAATATTAGTTCTTGTTTGAGTTGTAAGTCTGTTTTATTTAAATCATGCGAATAAAGAATGTATCTTAAAGTCATATTATGTATTTTTATTAGTGAGTACCTACCTATTTTTATCCGACTACGCCAAAGCCAATAGGAAGGGTAATAATTTTAGCAGTCTATGTATAATGTATGTGGATATTTAGGTATGTGGGTTCCACTCCACGTTTGCGGCTTAACTACTGAGCCGATTTTGGTGAATGCGGTATCAATCGATTCCTTATTACAGTCCGGGTAACAAAGGCTACCTTTTGTTAAAAAAAGCTACACGGTGAATGCTACGATAATATATTGGGGTATTTTGAAAAAAAATTGTTCGCAGTGATAACGAGGGTGTATAAAATGGAAGTGGAAAAAAATCTGAGTACAAAAATGTTTAAACAGTACAGCAAACGTACAGGGTGACTTTGAAATCATTGTGTTTTCGTAGACGGGCGCAAAAACGGGTTCCTTATGGAGAAACTGAAGTGAAATTAGGTATGCTGAAGGCTACTGTAACTAAAATCTTACTAGCTTTAATACTATCTAACCAAATTTAATGTTTTGCTCCATTTTTCAATTTTTATAATAATTATACAAAGATAAATATTCCGCAACAGCGACACATGTTAAGTTTGGTGACTGAATATACTTTTCAGAATTTTCGTGCATTGAATTCAGCTCGTAAATTTATAAGGTTTTTTTTTTCAATACCAGCTTATATCAGTCCACTGCTGGACAGAGGCTTACCCAAAAAAAGATTTTGTCATAATCGCCACGCTTGGCAGACGGGCTGGCGGTCACAGTTTGGCCTATGATAGAGGTAAGACGCTGCAATCCGTCTCCTCCTGCCAGTTTTTTTAAGTCGCTTTTAAATATAAAATATTTTAAAGTACTACCAGAACGACTTGTAAAAACAAAAAATGGGAGTGCTATTAGAATTAGTTTTAAGGATAAATAGTCGCTTAATTGCAAATACTAAAAAAATCTAGTAAATATGGTTGCGCGTAGTATTGATATTATTAAATTTATAATTATTACATCTACCCTCCATGGCACGCACTTGGCACTGCCATAGACAGCAACTCCTGTCATAAAAAAGAAGATAACTAGCTGTCAAAATTCAACTAGAGACTTCAACTCCTGAGACTGATCTTCTTCTCACCTGAAAAAACATCAAGCTTTTTCAATCATCAAAATCACCGCACGTTCCTGGCTTCCCTGTCCTCGCTCACCAATTAACTTGAAACCCCACCCAGGAGAGAAGGGAACTGCATCACCAGATAGGTAAGTGCCTTGTGCGCATAATTTGTTTCAATTGTAGGTTTAGTAATTTTAGTACTGCCGCACCATTATATTCTCCTGCGCCTAGGTATTTAGTCGTATCTTTTTTTGGTTGGTTTATCTAATAAACCTTCCACCCTATCCCACCTGGTGTGGCTATTTACACGCCACACCATATTATTTTCTGGTCCTAACGAGACGGATTCCAATCGGCGTTTATTTTCACCTGCGTAATTTGACGCATATTTTCGCTCCCGCCATATTGTAACGTTTTCTTTTAATTATTTTCACCAATTTTTTCACCTAGAAAATGGATGTCAAAAAATTTACTTTATTAAAAGCTAAAAAAGAAGCTTTATTTCAAAGACTCTCTAAATTGTACGAGCAATCTAAAAAACTTAATGTTTCTGCCGATTTAGATTTACGTTCAACTGAAAATTTCATGGCCGACACTGAAACTATTGTTGAAGTGCGTCATGAATTTATATCCATTGTAGATAATATTAATCAGATGAATTTAACCTATGTTCCTGATTACGTGCCTGATTTTAAATGCTTAACTGACTTTGACGAAATATATAGCCGATTAAAGCGCATTCGTAACAAAATTGATCAAAAATCAGGAATCGTACTACCATCACCATCTGTGTCAAATGTTCCTCAGTATCCTCAAAATGTAATTAAATTACCACCAATAGAACTCCCCACTTTTGATGGGAATACTGATAACTGGCCTACCTTTTACGAGTCATTCAAGACTAACGTACATAACAATCCGCAATTGTCTGATTCGCAGAGGGTACAATATTTAATAGGTAAATTAACCCACAATGCTTTAAGGATCGTAGCCGGGATAGTTCCGACTGGCGATACTTACAATATTATTTGGAACAACTTAGAGAAAAAATACCAAAACAAGCGTGCCTTAGGTACATTTTATTTAAACAATATTTTTAATTCAAAAAATTGTGTTCATTCCTCAATTTCATTAGGCACATTTATTGACAAGTTTTCGGCTTCAATTGCTGCATTAAAACAACTTGATATTCCTGATCTTGCGGATTTCATGTTTTTATATTTTGCCTGTCAAAAGGTTGACACACAAACTGTACAATCTTTCGAATTGTCTGCACGTCATTCTGACATTCCGTCTTGCAAAGAGTTTATATCATTTGTCCAAGACCAAGTTAAAATATTAGACCTCACCACTAATAATAATACTTCATTTCTTCTAAGTCGACAGTCTACGTCAAATAATTCACGTAAATACGATAGTAATAACCGTAACACCCGAACTTTCTTTACACAAAGTAATTCTAACAAAACTCCAACTCCATGCTTAATGTGTGATAGTTGTGACCACTCTATATACAATTGTAATGCATTTAAGAGCTTACCATCGCCGCAAGCGCGATATGATTTCATAAAATCTAAAAATGGTTGTGTCAACTGTTTAAACAACAATCATTTAATTTCGTCGTGTAAGTCACGCCATGTCTGTAATTATTGTCAGAGAAAGCACCACACACTTTTGCATTTCAATAAGAATCTAGTATTATCGAATAATACTTCGCGTAATAATTGCGCTCATATCGATCAACCTTATTCGTGTGACAATAATGTCGCTTTTCCAACGACCACAAGGCCAGCTCCTGTGGTTGTACAGCCCGTACCGGAGCTCCAGCCGGGTAAGCCCGCTTCATGTATATCTTCTACTCTGGTCGGTGACTCTACCGTTTCTCCTGCTACTATGATATCTCGTAATAATGAGATGAAGTCCCGCACCACGATTGTATTGTCGACCGCTCAAGTGTATGCAGTTAGCAATAATAAAGAACGAAAGGTCATTCGTTTATTATTGGACAATGGGTCCCAAAATAATTTAATCACTAAGCAGTGCTGTGAGACACTGAATTTAAATATCAAACCACTTTATAATTCATCTCTCAAAGGCGTCGGTCTATCATCCCGTCCTATACTGGGTTACGTTTCTATGACAATTGAATCTCGCGTTTCTCCGCACAAATACGCTATTCAAGCGTTGGTGGTGGACTGCATTACGGATAAGTTACCTGCAGTAGAAATAAATAATTGTGATTTCGATTTTCTTAAGACAATACCACTAGCAGACCTTACGTGGAATGTACCTGGGAATATAGACATGGTGATAGGCGCTCAATTATTTCCCTATATTTATTTGGGTGATCGTCATATTTCTAGCACTGATGCTTTACCTGCTTTTTTGACCACATTTGGGTATGTTATCATGGGAGATGTTCCCTCTTCGTTTAAGAAACTTGATGGATCTGCCTCGTTTCATACAGTCACATTGAGTGACTTGGAGTCTTCTCTTCATAAATTTTGGGAACTAGAAGAAATGCCTAATAAGCGTTTTTTATCGCCGGACGAAACTGAGTGTGAAAATCAGTTTATTAATTCTGTAACTCGCGATAGTTCCGGTCGATACTCAGTGGCGCTGCCTTTCAGTAGAAATCCCACAGATTTGGGTAACTCGCGTGCAGTTGCTCACCGGCGTTTTCTTGCTTTAGAACGTAAGCTTAAACAGACACCACAGCTTCGTGATGACTATAATAAGGTAATTTTAGATTACATGATCAATGGTTATTTATCCGAAGTACCTTCTTCAGAAAATGCTGATGAAGGTTATTTTATTCCGCACCACGCTGTTATCAGGCAAGATAAATCCACCACCAAGTTGAGAGTTGTTCTGGACGCTAGTTCCAAAACTCACACTGGTTTGTCACTAAATGACATTTTACACTCGGGTCCGAACTTGCAAGCGGATCTTTTTTTACTTTTACTGGATTTCCGATTATATTCTATTGCGTTGACCGCTGATATAAAACAGATGTACCTTCAAATAGGTGTTCCAGAAGATCACCGTAAATATCTCAGAATATTATTTCGATTAAATGAAAATGAAAAGTTACGCACCTTTCAATTTAACCGTGTTCCATTTGGACTCAAATCTAGTCCCTTCGTCGCTATGCGCACGGTCCGCCAGCTAGCTGCTGATGAAGAGCACCGTTTTCCAAAAGCAGCTTCTATTGCTCGCTCTAATTTGTACATGGATGATCTTGTAACCTCAATTCCTGACGAGGAAAGTGCTATCAATATTTCACAAGAAATTATTGCCTTGTTTAAAAGTTGTAGCTTCGATATGGTGAAATGGGCAAGTAATTCGCCAACGCTTCTTGACAGCCTGCCTGATTCACATCGTGCGTCTATTAATTTCTCAGATAGTGGTAGCAATAAGCTAAAGGTCTTAGGTCTTTCGTGGCTCTCGGACGAAGATGTATTTTCATTGACTACTTCTTGTGTAGAAGATAAATGCACAAAGCGCACCATACTGTCTTTTGTCGCACGACTCTTTGATGTTCTTGGTCTTGTATCACCCGTCATAGTGTACGCTAAATTGCTAATAAAAGACCTTTGGACTAGCAAGGTGGATTGGGATGAGGAACCCCCTGAAGTTATCATTAAATATTACTCGGCACTTGTCAGAGAACTTCCTTTATTTTCTGAATTGAAAATCCCTCGTCATATTGCAGTTTCTAAGACTTCCACAGTGAATTTGGTAGCCTTTTGCGATGCAAGTCTTAAAGCCTATGGATGCATGATATACTTACACAATATTGATGCTGCTGGAAATGTTACAGTGAGGCTTCTCTGCTCCAAGTCCAAGGTTTCTCCTGTTAAAGTCACCACATTGGCTCGCTTAGAGTTATGTGCTACTGTTTTGATGTCCCGCCTAGTCAAAACTGTTTTCGAATTTTACAAGGATCGTGTACACATTGCAGGTGTTTATACATTTTCTGATTCCACTATTGCCCTTTCATGGTTACATTCCTCACCACACAGATGGTCAGTATTCGTCAGCAATCGTGTTTCCCAGTTTCAGGAAAATCTAGATCCGAATAATATCTATCACATTGGAGGAATTGAAAATCCTAGCGATTGCCTGTCTAGGGGATTGTTACCATCACAATTAATTGATAACAGTCTCTGGTGGAATGGTCCATCTTGGATGCATTTGCCAACTGTCGATTGGCCTATTCAACCATTTTCACCTTCAAAATTCGAACAACTTCCTGAGTTTAAAACAAACACTTTAGTTGCAACTGTTCAAAAAATTTCACCAATTCTTTACGAATGTTCTAAACGAATTTCCTCTTGGAACAAACTTTTGCGCGTGGTGGTGTACATACTACGTTTTGCAAAAATCTTACCTAGTGCCGGTTTGATTACAGCCGACGACTTGAATACAGCTGAAAAATACATAATTCGTTCAATTCAAGTTGTTTATTTTCCAGATGAAATTAACCGCTTGAAGAAAAATCAATTGCCGTCTAAGCAATTCATACACCTGTGTCCTTTCATTGATGAAGAGGGCATTCTTCGCATCGAAGGCAGATTGTCTAAATCTGACCTGCCTTTTGAATCCAAACACCCTGCTTTACTTCCGAAACATGATCACATACTTAATCTTTTGATTGACCATTATCACCGCACAAATTTGCACACAGGTGCAAATTTACTTATGTCTATAATACGACAACGCTTCTGGATAGTATCAGCCAGAAACATTATAAGAAAACGTGTTCGTATGTGTAATATTTGCTTCCGTTTATCACCAACGCATCCGATTCCTAAGATGGCTGATTTACCGGCGTATCGTGTATGTCAATCTAAAGCTTTTATTCACACCGGTGTGGACTACGCTGGTCCAATCAAACTCACCTTAACTCGTAGACGCGGTCAGCACGCACAAAAAGCATTTATTTGTTTGTTCATCTGCCTTAACACCAAAGCCATAAACATACAATTAGTAAGTGATTTATCAACGGACTCTTTTCTCTCAGCCTTTAAGAGATTTATTTCATGTCGAGGTCCTGTTTCTTGTATGTACTCAGACAATGGTACCAATTTTGTTGGCGCAAAAGCAAAATTGAACGAAATGCATGATTTTTTAATGTCACGAGAATTCCAAACCTCGATAGGTAGTGAATTAGCCAACCGTCGTATTCAATGGAAGACAATACCGCCCAGAGCTCCTCACTTCGGAGGTCAATGGGAATCAAATATAAAAAGCATAAAAACGCATTTATACAGGGTGATAGGTGCACAACTTCTCACATATGAAGAGCTTTTAACAATTCTAGCACAGATCGAGTGCTTACTGAATTCGCGCCCACTTTGTTTGTTATCATTCGAACCCCAGCCAGAGATATTAACCCCCGCTCATTTCTTAATGTCAACTCCACTTCAGTTTTTACCCGTTTCAGACTTATCGAACGAACGAGTTAATCTCTCAGATTGGAAAAAATGGAAAATTGAATATTTGCATACTCTGCAAACCAGACAAAAGTGGTGTACTCCTAATAACTCCATTCAAGTTGGAACTGTAGTTCTTGTTGATCAAGATAATACTCCACCACTACATTGGCCAACCGGCATTATAACGGAGGTTTATCCTGGCACAGATGGTGTGGTCAGAGTAGCTTTAGTTAAAACTCCGACTAGTACCTTTAAAAGGCCTGTTGTTAAACTTTACCCTATACCTACACAGTAATTGACAAACTTCACATTTAATATAGTTTAGTGTTAGGTCATTTCTTCTTATTTAATTTATCTTCACCATTTTAAAACCCCTTGATCTTTAAGTTATCTTTTACTTTTATTTCGTTCTTTTTCTTTGAAAGTTCTGAGAACTTCCAAGGCCGGGAGAATATGGTTGCGCGTAGTATTGATATTATTAAATTTATAATTATTACATCTACCCTCCATGGCACGCACTTGGCACTGCCATAGACAGCAACTCCTGTCATAAAAAAGAAGATAACTAGCTGTCAAAATTCAACTAGAGACTTCAACTCCTGAGACTGATCTTCTTCTCACCTGAAAAAACATCAAGCTTTTTCAATCATCAAAATCACCGCACGTTCCTGGCTTCCCTGTCCTCGCTCACCAATTAACTTGAAACCCCACCCAGGAGAGAAGGGAACTGCATCACCAGATAGGTGAGTGCCTTGTGCGCATAATTTGTTTCAATTGTAGGTTTAGTAATTTTAGTACTGCCGCACCATTATATTCTCCTGCGCCTAGGTATTTAGTCGTATCTTTTTTTGGTTGGTTTATCTAATAAACCTTCCATCCTATCCCACCTGGTGTGGCTATTTACACGCCACACCAAAATAAGTTAGGTGTACGAAATATGTCAAATAGTATCAGTTACTACTTTCTTTGTAAAGATCAAAATAATGAGTAAGTAATGGGCACAACTATTTTAAGTATTGCTAGCAGTACAAATTTGATGGTAAAGTTTACCGAAAATTGTGTTCAATGTACCAGAAAATTCACGTTACTAAAAACTAGATTTTTAAAATATAATTAATTATAAAATGTATAGTTATCACGTATAGCACTACACACGTTCTAGTTAACTTCCTCAAAATTCTGGTTAGTAAAACAAGACTTTTTCTCCGTGTATGATCGCGATTAAGAAGTTTTTAAAAGAATATAGCCTTAAGCCTTCCTCGATAAATGGACTATCCAACACAAAATTAATTTTTCAATTCGAACCAGTAATTCCAGAGACAAGCGCGTTCAAACAAACAAACTCTTCAGCTTTATAATATTAGTATAGATTATATATTGATGGTTTGAAGACAGTAAGAGATCACTATGATATTGTAACCCACGCCTTCTAGTTTCTATACAGCCGCGTCCCGACCCTTGCGACCCGATTCTTTGAAGGATGACCACTTCGGACGCAGGTGGCTCTTCGCGACGTACGTGAGACATCTTATTTTCGACATGTAGTCGTTTTCAGGTATATAACCTTGTAAGATAATATTCGCACGTAAGTAGGTTGTGGGGAGATGAAGTCGTGAATGTGGGGTACGTTTGTTTGGGTGACGAGTTGATGTTGTAGGATAAGATCCCACCATACAACGACCTTCACCGAACTGGTTAAATTGGATGAAAAGTATTTTATATTCAATTAAATATGCCAATAAATATATTACAAATGGGTTGACTAAAAAAATTCAGTCCAGAGTATATTTTTTTTAAATTCGACAACCGATTTTCAGGGCTGGTTTTTCGCATTCAACCCTATACCACCGTGTTCATAATTAAATAATATTTATTTTCATTTAACTTTATTTAATTAACCAGATCTGGTGCAAGTTACTAGTATCGATTTACCTGTTTATACCTGCCTACTTAAGAGTTCAAGTGACGGGAAAAAAATAGTCAACCTAACGTTTCCATATTCTATTATTGGGCTTCATACTTTCGATTGGTATGGAATTTGTCTATTAACCAAACCAGTGAAAAGTTTAAAAATCATAATAACAAAAAAGTTAATTAATCATACACTAGACTGATTTTTTTTGGGCAACCCATTTGTAATATATTTATTGGCATATTTAATTGAATATAAAATATTTTTCATCTAATAACCAGCTCGGTGCAGGTCGTTGTATGGTGGGATCTTAGACTATTGAGATAGGCTGCGAAAAGGTTTATTGGATAGGTGCGTGTATATCGTAAGGGCGCGCGCGCATTGCCAAAGATATGTAAAGATAATATGAAATAGTATGATAGTTAATTTTGTATCGACTAGAAGAAATAAAATTGTCTTGATACTCTGTTTTGGTAATCAGAAACAGAGGCCCACTAAAATCCAGCGTCCTGACCTACGTAGTAGGCCACGAAGTCCTTTTGTAGGGGTACACCTACCGTTTAAACATGATCAGTAATGTGAGTAGTGTTTTGACTAAAGTTTTTTTATGCATGTATGTTCTTTTCTAACTTTATATTTTCTCTTTTGTATAAATTTATTTTGTTATTGTATTTGTTCTGTGTAATGTAACATTTGTCTGAGATGCTGATTCTATAGAATGCTATGTTATTTGCATAGATTTAGTATAATAGATAACTAGACTTACTAGGATTAATGTTTTATTGTGATATTCATACAATAAACATTTCTTATTTATTTATTATACACTTTTTGATCAAAGGTTTAGTATGTTATTTTTTGCTTTTATTATTGAATTCAAAATTTCTAAATCTTGTATTACGTCAGTAAAAATGTTCGCAAAAAGCTTGCTATACAAACTCCTATTTTAAGGAAACCCGGCCAAGAATTAAATGCGAAACAAGGGATTTAATGAAACCTCCATCTAGCTTTCAACGTTTTTAATTAATCGGAATCGCTTAGAAAGTTCAATGGTCATATTGTGCTTAAAAACCAATTATCCAACACTCAATGGGTTGAATCTTAATAAAAGTTAACAAGCATTTTATTTTTAGTCTTTCCTCAAGAAATATTTGAGAGCATAAATAACCTACAAAAATTTAGTCCGCACACTACGGTAGCTGTCAATTGTTTGTTTAACACCAAGTTAGATTAGCGATTTATTTTATTCTAATTTTATACCTTTAAGCGTCAAAGAATGGTAGGAATTTTCTTCTCATTAGTAAATGTTACTATGAAGGGTCCTCAAAATTGTTTAACTTTAGTAAAATTTATGCGCCAGACACCAGTCACCATTGGCCAGACTACTATCGCCAACCCGTATGCCAGACGTGGCGATTATGACAAATTCCTCATTTTATAGAAGAACGCGTTCAGTCGTTGATACTAAATATAATTGCACATAGAACACAATATGTCAGCGAGATTTTTGAAAGAAATAATTAAAAAAAAAAGTCTCGGCAAACGAAAGATTTTCTGATTTTGATGACAGCGTGCGAGGCACGATGTTGGGCTAATGTTATTAATATAATAATATACTTTTCAATTTTTTACCCTATAATTGTTACCAATCATTTTGTAACATCAGAAACTGTCTCATATTTAGCACCCGAACCCACATTTATAAAAGAACCTCATTTGTAAATTACTCTTCACGTCTTGAAGATAATCATCGGTATCAATTGTAATCTCTTTCCTCGCCAAACGACCCATAAAAATCTAAGCTCGCTCTTGTGTAAATCTCGCTTTAAAAACTTTATAATCCCCATTTTACGGCTTTGTTCAAAAGGCCGCGACTTTAAGCTCATTAAACGCAAAAAGAACTTTTAATTAGAGGAAAAATGACTTATGGAACAAAGAGAATATGTGTCAGTATGTACGAGTTGCATAATTCCTTTGGAAATAATCTAGAAGTGATGTATTTTTTGTTATTAAATGTAGTAACAACTGTTTTGAACTACAGTCCTTCGGATATTTGATGTTATTTTAAGTTCTACTTATGGCTTTTTATTGTAGGATAAAGATTTACGAAATACTACTGTTGCCAATAAATTGTACGCATGATCTACCCCATATGAACTGCACATTTTTCCGATATAAAAAGAAGCCTTAGTGCTATTCCTTCAATGAAGCTTCATTTTAAATTTCATCTAAGTTAAACAGCCACCCAAACGTTCCAATAATATAAGTAAGAGGAAAGAATTTTCAGGAACAAATTATAAATTATTATGTATGTCATTATCATATTTGCATATGATTTGATACATTATATCAGTTATTAAACGTCTATTTTCTTAATTATGTGTTGAAATGCGTTAAAGTTATTTGAGAACAGTTGAAACCAAATTTGAGAAATTGATAAATTATAGGTACTCTTTGATAGGTATATTGTTTAACGGCCATTTCCAATAACCTATCTATCTTCAGTTTTGGCATATCGGAGATAGAAAACAACTTCTGTCTTTGTTTCTCTGGACGGCAAAAACAGAGATAGAAACTGTTTCCTATCTCCGATATGCCAAAACTGAAGATAGATAGGTTATTGGAACCGGCCGTAGGACCATATAAAAGAAAGGCTTTTGAATGAGGTTTTTTTTTTTTGACTGCTGTCAATCCTTATTATTTTTCTACCCTTAGGGGCGATTGTCAGATTTGAATGATACCAACTTTGCGATATGTTCTTTTACACAAAAAAAAGGTTATTAAAAAGTTATGCGAAAATCGTATCGTATAATCGTATATACCTTAATAACATGTGTTAAATTTAGTATTTCCCCTTATTTCGCTGATTGAAATAGCTAACAAATTTTCAAATCTGATGTGATCATACGGTTTGTATAGCAGGTAAAGAGTATCAAATTATAAGCTTTATTTTTTCTACCAAATGCTTATAATTGAAGAATTAAAGACACAGTTTACTCGCTATATAATATCATGTGTATTAGTTCACCGCTGGGCATAAGTTGAGACTTATACTCCGTAGCCAACTTTATGTAAGTAAGCTCTAAAAGAAGTTTCGACAATGATTTGCGAGCTAATGATCATAGATTGACCAATGACAATGATCATGAGCTGTGCCGCAGATGGTACCTACCACAAACCACATGGCATAGTAACCTAAATGTAAATAAAACGGAACTAGCACAAATTTATCTAACTTTCAAGTGGAACATTAAAACGTTAACAAGTGTAAATAGGTTTGGCATTCGACAAACATACGTGGTTTGGAAAGATAAATAGCAGTTGGATGCCAACTCTGCCACTTTTGAGGTCTATGCAAATACTTGTGTCTTTTCTGCAAATACTGAATATAAAAGTGTATGAGCTTACGTCGTGTTGGGCCGTCCTAAAAACAATTACACCATTTCTTCTCCTTCTATTGGTGTTGTAAAAGGCGAATCAAGAAATACAGATACATACATACCGGATGAAAGGCAGCGGGGAAGTTACTTATCGCCACCATTTGGCAAGAAGGACTAAAAGTGGCGATTATGGGGACATCATCCTTTAAGAGCTTATATCCAACAGTGAACGAATGTGAACTGATGATGATGATAACATTTCTTTTGTACATTCTGCCTGTCGCGTCAATGACCTTCAAACTCTCAGATGACCCATATATCTACTCTGCCAATATAATTATTTCAAGTTTGGAAGCTACAAGAATGTTATTCGGATAAATTGTACCAAAGAATAGCGTGAAATAAGCCACTTATCAACTTCGAGAAGCTGTCAGACAGTTGTCAATATTTTTATGTTTGACGCTGAATTAAAAATGGTGGCTTTTATTACAATTATAAATAAGTAGTTATATTTTACTGAAAACGGTTATTCTTATTTTTGATTGCTGTCAACCCTATTCTTCTGTCTTTCAGGGTGATATAAATAACAAAAATTTTTGTTCATAATATAAATGGGAGTTACAAAGGTAGATTAGACTTTGTGTGCTGATATAGGATATTTTTTATCCCTCGGCTGGGCACAGGTTTACGCCCGCGCGATATAACGCTAAGATCACGCGGGTAGAGCTGCCAGTAAAAAACTAGTACTTAATACAAATGCGACAGTTTAAATGGATTTATTGCGCCAACACGCCTGAAAGCTCAAACAGATTTTAATGAAATTTGCCACGGTTTGTAAAAGGCGATTTGTAAAAATCGATTTTATCTGATACTAGCTGTTGCCCGCGACTCCGTCCGCGTTAATTTCTGTTATTATGATTGCGATTATTTTTGCAACATTTTTCACTGATGCTTCGCTCCTATTGGTCGCAGCGTGATGTTTTATAGTCTAAAGCCTTCCTCGATAAATGGACTATTTAACTCAAAAATATTTTTTCAATACGAACCATTACTTCCGGAGATTAGCGCGTTCAAACAAACAAACAAACAAACAAACTCTTCAGCTTTATAATATTAGTATAGATTTTAATCCAGAGGTAAATTTTTATCCAGACTAAAGTTACGGTTCTCGTGGTATAGTCAAATTGAAAATACAACGAAAATTGTGTTACGCTGCAACAATGTCAATTACGATGACGACCATTTGGATCAGCGGTAGTAAACGCTGCTTCTGAGCCATGGGTCGCGGGTTCGATCCCCGCACAGTACAAATATTTGTGTGCATGAACATGTCTGTTTGTACTGGTCTGGGTGTTTTCTGTGTATTATAAGTATGTATTTCCAAAAAATATATAAGTAAGTTTATCGGTTGTCTAGTACCCCATACGACAAGGTACTTAATAGTACCTTAATTTGTGTGGCCCAGTGTGGCATGTCTTAAAATATTATTATTGATATTATATTAGGGGTTAAAGTATGAAATTGCCGTTTTGTATGGACGAAATCGAGAAAAGTCATTTTTCCATACTAACAAATTTTTAGTTTTTTTAAAAACGCCTGAACAGTTTTCGATGCAATTAAAGGTGAAAGTTAGATGGTTATAAAGCTACGCATTATAGTATTTAAATTTCTGAAAATCAAAGTATATGATACAAATATACCTAATTGAAGCAAGAAGGTCAGCTGACACATTGTAAGGGGTCTTTTCAACGACTTCCTTTGAAGTAATAGGCACTAGTATTGCATTTTTTTTTAGTCAAAAGTTACTTTATTTAGTTTTTGATACAATACAAAAAGAATTACGCAATAATATGACTATACCTAAGAGCTATGAACAAAATAAAAAGTGGGAAAATAATCGGCAATTTCATACTTTAACCCCTATTATTAATGTAAAGTTCGCATATCGAAGCAAGAATTTTTTTTTGGTATTTCTAACTTTACAAATAGTTGTTTACCCATTTTAAATGCTCGAAACATAATAAACAATATTTTATTCTTACAAAGTTAAATTCTGTACTATATACCTAGTAGGTATACATGTTTCTAGAGCGTTTCTTGGGGAAGAGCCGCATTACCCACATCATTTGCTTCGTACAGTTGCTTGCACATCAGGCAACACATTTTTGTTGCGAACTCGCACCTATGTCGACTACGTTAAGATACTTTAATGTATAGCCTGACGTGATGCCGTCTGTACAAGGTCTGTTGTCTATTTCCTTTAAAGAACAAAATTTTGCTGCGATAACAAAATGTTCTTAGTAGTTTCTTTATAGCTATACTCAAGACTATTTACCTAGTTGCTTTCGTATAATTTTATCAATTTTATACATAAATTTTAAAAGCTTTTTAATTATTAAACAGATGGAATGTACAAAATAAGAAAAAGCATGCACGTGATGATTTTTAGCTTAGCAAACTTAGTAAAAAGTATATTAAAAAGTGCAAAAGTTATATTATTTAAAATTGCGTCTTTTCCTATGGTGCCGTTAGGATTACCGCTAGAAGAGAACGGGTCGCAACTCGCAGCGTCTTCTCACCACCACCATTGCCAACATGTCACCAAGCACAGCGAATTTGGCGAATCATCTCCTTTAAAAAAGCCTTTTGCGGATGAAGGCTGATAAATATTATATAAAATTTTAATTTAAATATTTAGGGTTACAGTAAGTACCTACTTAACATTGAGACGGCGCGTAATGATTTTCAATGCCTTCCCTTTCTTCGACTGAAAGTAACGTAGATATTTTATAATAAGTATATAAAAGACTCATCCAATCAAATTTATCAACTGCTTATAGATGCGTGGCTCTTTGATGAAATAAGGTTATGAAATAAAATAAAAACTAATATTAACCTTTAAAAAACAAACAAGGACATAAATACCGAAGTAAAACTTTAATATATGGCAATTCCAGTAACTAAAACATTCAAAACTTATATAATATAAAAGTCCCTCTCGTTTCGAAAACAGAGAATGACTATTTGCACTCTTGATTGAATTTTTAAAAATCGCTTTAAGTAAACAGTTGTATAAAAGATTCTCATTTCGGAAGTCTTATGCACAGCCATTTGGCATAGGGGCTGCTTACGCCTTGGGTTAGTTGATTATTGCATGAAGCACTTAGACCGTACCATCGGTTCTCGATAGACCCTTAAAATAACAATTAGAATAGCAGAACTTTTTTTGAAAAACATTGAAACGCTAAATTTTGAGTCGGTGCTTGATGATTGTTGGTGTTGGTAGCTTATACGTTTATTTTTGTGTTTTTTTATTTTTAATAATACTCGGCTACTTATTTTTCTTTAATTTAAATGGGTTAATCTTTGAATTCTACTAACTTAAAAAAAAATGAAGTATGCTTGTTATTTGAGAAAAAAATACCTTAAGTATGTTGACAAGCTTAAAAAAAGAGCCTAAACGGAGAAACAGTCTCCTGAAAACCAAATCTTTTAAGTTTGAATCTTATAGTCAGTTGAGACTAGTAGAACGGTAACCTTATGGGTAATAATAGTAATACTAGTATAAGTGTAGTAACTACGAAGGTAGTAGTAGGCCTCGCGTTACTTAAACGCGATTAATTATTCAGCTGTAATGAAACAATTATGTGGGTCTGTAAGTGCGAATTATCCCTCCAGATAGAACTTAGGTAATCGTATTAATAAAATAACATTCATGCATACGACTATAACAAAGTCTAGTTTCGGTGTTTTAATTTTGTTAAACCATTTATCTAACATTCAGTACCTGTAAATAAAAAACTATATTTTTTTGTTTCCATGCGTTCCTAAAGATTTTTTTCAGATTGTGATGACAATTGTTACTTCTTGTGCGTATGAAGACATTTTAGGCAACTACTAAAAGCAAACACGCGATGTAACGGAGTACAGCGCCATCTTTAATCGCCGTATCATTACTGGTTTAAGTCAAGGTGAAGTCTGAATTAGAAAGTTTGTTAAGTCTTTTATCATGTAGTTTGAACTTTGGTTGAAATGATTTACGTGCAACACAAACAAAAGTTTTGGAAAAAAACTACTTTCCGACTTTATTTGTAACACCAAAGAATCCATCACGAGAACTCTTAGTACCACTCCCTTCGTGCAAAATTTAATGTCATGCTTCTACAATAAAATTAAATGTACCGTATGAAATTGCGCTATTCCACGAATGTGTACCGTCCCTATTGTATAATGCACTACTATTTCGGAACCGCGGTTTACTTTTCAATTTCTTTGAGCACAAAAAAAAATATTAATTCTAACTTTTATGAAAGTTGTCATCACTATACCATATTTACATACGTAAACTACGAATAATAAGATATTCCATATTGAAATAATAACTATGTTATTAAGAACATAATATCGTGTTCTCATACAAACAGATCTTCCTATAGATAGGTATAGTAAGAGAAAAGAAGTACTACCAGAAGAAGAAATGCAGCAGCGTATTCCACCCACCATTGCTTGGCCAAACTGTGATCGCTAACCCGCCTGTCAAGCGTTATGACTATGATTATAGCAAAACCCACCTTTTTGGCCATCAGTGGAATCATATGGGTAATGGTGATGATGATAGTAAATAAAATGATAAATGTCAGAAAAATATAAAGTCCATCATCAAATTATAGTAGACGAAAAAAAACTTAAATAAATGCGGTCTAAAACTTACTTACCCATTATTATGTACTTAGTTACTGTGAAATTCATTCATAATCCTTTTGAAGTATCAAATCTAGAGAAACATTTCCATGAAGGAAGTAAACGATTTTTAAAATGTACGACATCCATCCATACAAACAAAAAAATAAAAGGTAATTAAGGGCGATTGAACCATGAAAGTGAAATCTTGTTTTGCATACATTATATTCTTTGTCATGGAGATGGGGTCACTTTTCATCCCGCTATACAACCAATTTCCCGAGGGATGTATCAATTTGCCGATACCGAAACGCCTGATGAAAAATTTAAGGCAAATACTTTTATGTGCGTTTGGTGCCGACGGCAAGATAAGGAAATTTGCTGAGGCAAAGAAAATGCTGAGGCTACAAAGCAATATACTGAAATTTACGTGTAATTTTCAATATTAAATTTAGAGTTGTGTGGTGTCAGCGCGTTGAACGAATAGCACCACCCTTTCTCTGCCTATGGGTGTCGTAAAAGCCGACTAAATGAGTACCTATTGCTAGAAGAAGACGACCAGCAGCAGTCTTTTCTCTACTATCGGCCAAAACTGCGATCGCCAAGCCGCTTGCCAAGCATGGCGATTGTGTCAAAATCCTCCTATTGGAGGGGCTCTTGTCCAGCTGTGGACAGATATCGGCTGCTTATGATGAGTATTAATTTAGATTAAAGGTGAAAAGGAAGCAAAGTACCTTTTACCTGACAGTCGAATTTGTGATATTTTACATTCGGTATTTTAAATTGGATTCAAACTTGAAACATATCACGCTCATAGTTGTTAGTTTTTTTGTAACAAACCTTTCTTTTCTAAAAGTCAAGCATGTTTTTGTTTCTTCGGCGTGGATTTCCTTTATATAAAAGTGGGACCAAGTTTGTCAGAAAATAAGTTCATTCAAATATAAGAAATGTAGGTAGGCAAGTATATCGCGTACTTCGACGTGCGAAATACCAACTTTAACTTGTTTCATCGGTTAAAAAATCAACTAATAAAAATACAAAAATGGCAAATTATTAAATTTTAATTTAGCTGCTGGGATAAAAGGTAATTTACGTGCCGTGCCAAATTTCATCTATAAAAGCCTAGCCGTTTTGGAGTGAATTAATAATAAACATTCAAATTAGCAAGTTAAATCACTATTAATGCAGCATACCTGAGCATTTTATTTATTTCTCGACCAAATGGCCCATCCATTTGCTAAACGCCTAAGGTTTTTTAGATGAAATTTGGCACGGCACATAAATTACCTTTTATCCCAGTAAAAGTATAGATCCTATGCGATAGTTTCTTATTTGAAATAATTTCTAGAAATAAAATAAAAATATCCAAAGCAAAATATTCGTTAAACGTTAACATTATAAAAGTATAAAATCCACAGCTACCTAACAATAAGGCTTCGTGTAATTGAATTTCTGAGGCACAACGTGTCTACAGTCTCTACTCTGCCAAGATAAGGGTATACACTTTAATAATAAATCGCTCTTATGAGACATCACTTGGAAGCTGTGGAAGCATTTAAAGTAAAGAACGCGATTGCGAGAGCGTGATAAAGTTTTAAAATAGTGATATATGAAAATCTGTAGTTAAAAGCTGTTAAATATTATTTGCTACAACATACTCTGCGAACTTTATGTCGCATCATAATAATGAATATATAAAGAGTTTTACGTCCTAAATGTCATCGTCATTAAATATTGCGTGGTTGAAAAAAATTTAAGGAATAATGTACATTATTTTTTTTTATTTTGTCATTAACTCTCTAATACATTAATAGTGATTCTGCTAATTGGGATGGAGATTAATTCAACATATCAAGGACCAAGAAAACAGCTCCTACCGTTTTAAGGTGTTCGAACGAACTCGATACAGTGCTTCTTATACTAAGATTATAACTTTCCTAAATGTCATGTAAGAGCGTCATTTAATTTATACAATACAATTAAAAACGTTTTATCCGCATCCCCGCAAGAAAAGCCATAAGTTAGCCTCAAGCGGTTTTATATTGGAGAACTCTATCTCTTTACCATGAAACAGAAAAGTCGGCTAAGTACGAAGAGGACTACCACTAAGAGAATTCTGTAGCCACTAGTTTAATCCGTGCAGTTCTTTTTAAGATATTTGTTTTGTACAGTATTAAGATGTAAAAAAATATACAGAGTGAAATTTTCACCACCTTCCAAATAATTTTAATATATCAATCTACGAGACAAAAAACAAATGACGTATTTTTTCTTTTGGTATAGCCCAGTACAAAAATGTCTAAAATTTTTTATACGGCCGCGTAGCAACGTTTTTTTTACGCAATGCACATCACATTAATCCATTACGATACTAATCATAAGTTTTTGATTTTCCCTATTATACCCAAATAGGCCTAAAACTGTAAAATTTAAAACTATATTGCATAAAATATTTTCGGGTGAAAACTTGATTTACATTTTTTACTTCATAAATGGGCTCTAAATGCGATACTGAACGCCTACAAAAACTTTGGAAAGTGGTTAAAAAATCATCCTGTATGTGGTCATAAGTAGATTACAATTATTTCATAATTTGGCTTCTGTTTTTAAATATTTTATTTTTATTTTACCTAGAACAAAATACAATTCGAAATTTCACTAAATATGATACCAACTGTTTTTTTAGAGTAGTTTTAAGAGTTATTTAGGAGTTAATCACTGTGATTGAAATATTGTGACAAGCAGAAAGAAAATATATTAATGAATTTCTTTAAAACAAGCTTTCAAACCTATACGTACAAAGAATACTTTTAAAAAATTGTGATAAACAGCAATGAGACCGAATTTAAGCCCAACACGCGCTCGTTACGTTTTTCCGTTTTATACGCAGAACCCTAAAAATGGTCGACATTATCCCGAAGACAGGACGTCACTTGAAGCGGCGGTACCTACTGCATAATTTATTAAAATCTTATTAAAAAGTGTCACCGAACAAAAAAGGACGGTATTATAAAAGTCTCTATTAGGTCTCTTAACTTTTAGATTTTGTTGTATCAAGTTTTTTAATTAGGTGCTCTCGCTTACTTTTTCTTCAGCTGACGGCCTTTGCTATTGTTAATTTTGTTTTTCTGGAGCTCCCTTTATTGTTTAAGGAATGAACCAACACATAAAACAGGATGTAACCATGATCTTATAGAGAAGTTTTTTTAAACATATTTTTCTTTTCTTTTTAACGCCCCATTAGTTTAGCTGTTAAAATACCGGGCCAAGAGCACAGGGTCGTATTTATGATCGGGTTGTTACATTTTACCTACTTTTACCCCATACATTATGATGATAAGCCATACTTTTCGTAGTAAAACAACTGTTCATATAAAAAAAAGCTACTACTCAATGGTAAATTTTTATTGCATATCTCCATAGATAAATTCAATAAAACCGCTTTTTTATTTTATGTTTCTTACATTTTAATTTGTTTTTTACACTTGAATAGATATAACATAACTATGTAATTCAATCTGTAAATAGTATGTACATGAAATTAATCGTATCTACTATCAATATTATTAAAACATATTTTTTGATATCTAATGCCATAAGATAATTTATAGCAAGTTTTTGGACATACTAGTCTTAAATAATATCACAATACATTAAAGTTATTCTGACAGTACTTAAATTATTAACTAAATTGGTTCTTAAATATGTAAGTACTTAATTTACACTACAAACTTTAAGATCATTGGGATAGACATTTGTGATATGACCGTAACTCATTTTCTCATCTATGCGCGGTTGTATGCTATGTTGGTCCTGTACTGCAAACCGGAGTGATGGAAGATCCAACCATAGTGTGGTCCAACATCCGTGTAGACGACGTAGAAGCGAGGATCGCACTCCGTGTGACCCGGAGAGACCCCGCACTTGGACAGAACTCCTCGCAAGAACCAACTCACTTTGTGATCAAGCTGCATCACAGGTACGACCAGACCACCACCGCTGTCGCCATTTCTTGGGTTATTACCTAGATATTTAACAATTTGTCTATATAATGCCGTAAAGAGTATTCAGAAACGCAGAATAACGGTTCAGGCAAATATTTTCATAAATTACATAGGCTTTTGGACTTCACAAAATGGACATGGAATTGATGGCAAAAATATTTTGGAAAATAATAATGATAAAGATAAATGTGGAAAACATCACATTGTTCTGCCTTCAAAAGTAAGAAGCAGCTTGTAGAAATTACAAAAACGAAAAAACCACAAAGAGAGAAAGATATCCGTACAAAAAATAAAATTAAAACCGGCCAAGTGCGAGTCGGACTCGCGCACAAAAGGTTCCGTACCAAAAAGGCCAAAAAATCGGGTTTGTTGTATGGAAGCCCTCCTTAAATATTTATTTTATTTTGTTTTTAGTATTTGTTGTTATTGCGGCAATATAAATACACAATCTATGAAAATGTCAACTGTCTAGCTATCGCGGCTCTTGAGATACAGCCTGGTGACCGAGCGACGGACAGACGGACAGACGGCAGACAGCGAAGTCTTAGTAATAGGGTCCCGTTTTTACTCTTTGGGTACGGAACCCTAAAAAGACAAATAAGATAGCACGCCTAAAGAATATTGAAATCTCTACTAGAAACTAGGCTACCTAATTCAGATAATTCGTTAACCTAAAGTAACAAATATAAACCGAAACAAAATCTCACCAGAAGTAGGTCCATATCCAGCACAGATAGTGAACTCATTGATCAACTTCCTATACACGCCTGGCGAGTAGTCCAAGCAAGTGGTGTCGTTCTGTACCATAATGTAGGCAGCTCGCAACACGTCGGAAGGGTTATTGTCTACATCGTGGCCAAAACCGACGACCTGAAAATGAATACAGAGTTATCATAACAACAATAAGCTTGGTCAGTAGACTACAGAAAGCAAGATTTTCCCCAACGCAAAATGACTCATTCCAAGCCTTTTACTTTCATTACTCCTTTCCATAGCATACCAGCATTGTGTTTACTCATCAAGTTGTGTACTTTTGCTAAGTTGCATTCGCAATTTAACACGTCTACCCTAATATAGTTGTCAGTTCTCCGGCAAATGTCATGCTTTCATTATTAAACCCTATAAGTGTCCTACAAACAGAGACGAAAAGTTTAAGACCTGGGGCATATTGTGACCTCGGACTTGAAAGATAATTCAGGTTTAAAGAGAGAGCGTAGAGCTATGTCTATCCTTGCTAAATGATAGCTCATAAGTTTGGTCGCTGTTCTTGAGGCTTTCAGAATATACTTTTTAAGGCATATTGTGCGCTATATGAGTCCAATACAGCAAGGCATTCAGAGTGCTGTTTGGGCGACCCCGATTATGACGCAGCGCATCAGGGATGTGTTCGCTAAGGCGAGTGTACTATAACTACGAATCATGCTGCTGTAAGCTGAGGGCTAGCCGCAACAGCATTCTTAACGCATTCGCTATGCGTTATGACTGATGAGCCATATACCTACATGTTATTATACTTACTGCCAATAAAACATAACCTAACCTTTTTTGTAAGCTTATTATATATTTTTAATATCTGGATCACTTTCATCTAATATACAAGGTGAAATTCTAACCACTTTCCAAAAATTTATAGGCGTTCGGTATCGTATTTAGAGCCCATTTATGAAGTAAAAAATGTAAATCAAGCTTTCACCCGAAAATATTATTCGTAATATAGTTTTCAATTTTTACGGTCTTAGGCTTGATAAGGTATAAATGGATAATCAAAAACGTATGAATAGTATCGTAATGAATAAATGAAATGCGAATCGCGTAAAAAAAGTGTTGCTAGGCGGCCGTATCAAAAATTTTAGATTTTTTGCGGACATTTTCTAAGTACTTTATTTTGACATGTTTGTACTGGACTATAACAAAAGAAAAAAATACGTCATTTGCTTTTTATCTCGTAGATTGATATATTAAAATTTGGAAGGTGGTTAAAATTTCATCCTGTATAATAACAATAAAATAAGTAAAACTTAGTCTGCAGTCGTTTTATCCCAAGTTTGAAACCCAGAAAGCATCATCAGTCCCTCGAAACTTATTGACAACAATCAAATTAGCTCAACACAATTCACATATCTCTATAGAATAAAACACTGTTCGTTTCTGTACTACAGTAATAAGGTAATCTACGTTATCAAAGAACGTAGAACTTGAAGGTCACGTATCATTAAAGTCATTTCCAAACTCAGTAGGAGGTAAAAGATAGTGAAACAATAAATATACTGGTTCTGAAGTTCTTATGCAAAGACAAAATTACAAACAGCAAAAGTATTTACCGTTGCTTGTCGGCCCACTAGATTAGCTTTATCGTAAACAGGACCCCAGACACAAATAGGTTGGACGTAGGCTGTGTATCGGAAGCTATCCACTTTGAGTATAGCTATATCTGAGGTTGCTTGGTCGTCGTAGTTTGGATGTAGAACTATTTCTTTAACCTGCGGAATAAATTATTAATTTAGAAAATATTCCATAAAGTAAATATTTTATTTTTAAAAAAGAGCTTGAATGTTAAAATATTGTCTTTCTTGGTAGCTCAATCAGTCACAGTTAAAAATCCGAATTTTATTAAATAATATTGTCAGCTAAATTCTTATGAATAAAATTGTTTTTTGTATTAAAATTGTAATCAGTTCGATTTTCAATTGGCTATGCTTTGCTATTTGTTACTAAACGGTAAAAAATGATGACAATGACATCTCTTATTTATTTATTTATTTTTTATTTATTTAAGCTTTATTGCACAAACGAACAGTTATTGTACAAAAGGTGGACTTAATGCCACGAGGCATTCTCTGCCAGTCTACCATCGGGCTAAACAGAAATGCTTAGTAAGCGGTGCGATAAAAAAAAAAGTTATTAAATAAAATTATCAATAAAAAAAATACTAAACTACAAAAAATACATACCTATACTTACATATAAACTAAACACTAATATTTAGACAATTATTATACGAGTACATACTAAATACATGTAAAATATTAACATATACATACATACATACATAAATAGCTCAAACCATTAACTAAATGCTCTAAGATAAATAGTGACAAAAATATATTAATATAAATGGCGACAAGTATGGTGAAAGCAATGTTCATGTTGATGATTCCAATTGCTTCAGAAAATGAGACCGGACATTTTTCTTAAAAGTGTATTTACAGGACGATTGTTTGATGTTTTCGGGCAGAGAATTCCAGAGCCGAGTGGATTGAAGAACAAAGGAATTGGAGACAAAGCTAGTGCGGTGCGAAGGGATAGAAAGTGTGAGTTTGTTAGAGGAGCGCAGCTGACGCGGATGGGTCGAGCTAAGAAGAGCAAATTGAGACTTTAAATAAGAAGGAGAGTTGGGATCGTGTAAGATAGAAAATAGGGTGCATAAAATTCTGACGTTACGCCGAAGACAAAGTGGAAGCCATTGGAGCTGCAAACGGTGCTGAGAGATATGATTGTATTTACGTAAGCAGTAGATGAAACGCACACAGTTGTTCAATAAACGATCCAATTTATTAAGAAGGGATTGGTTCAAGTCGGAGTAGCACACATCAGCATAATCAATGAGAGGGAGGACAAGTGATTGGACAAGGGAAATTTTGGTTTTGACCGGGAAAAAAATGTTTAAACCTATAGAGGGAGCGTAGTGTGGCATTGACCTTTCGACTAACTTCATCCACATGGGCAATCCAACTAAGCGTGGAATCTATGTATAGACCCAGGTTTTTGACACATGAACAGTACGGGATAACTACTCCATCGAAGCATACCGGATCGACACTGGAAAAATCAATACGACAAATTTGCCGCTGGCTACCAACAATAATAGCTTGGCATTTGTTGGGGTTTACAGCAACACCATAACGATCTGACCAAGAAGAAATGTTCTTGAGATCATCATTAAGTTTTCCCACGGCAAGATCTAATTCGTCATAGCGGCACTGCTGGTATAGTTGGAGATCATCAGCATACAGATGGTGTGACGAGCCAATTTCGAGAGTAATAGAATTTATGAAAATTGAGAATAACAAAGGAGATAGTATGCCTCCCTGGGGCACACCGGCAAGCAGATCAAGCCAGTGGGAAATATTTTGATCTACACGAACCGCCTGCCGGCGATCCCGTAAGTAGGAGGCAAACCATTCCAAAGCGTCTGAAGTAAAATTAAAATAAGCTAATAGAGATAATAGGACATCATGGTCAACTGTATTGAAAGCATTAGAGAAGTCAATAAGAACAAGGACGGTAACTTTTCCATGCTCCATGCCATCTCTAATGTCCTCGGTGACTTTAAGTAAAGCAGTGCTGGTGCTGTGGCCAGGACGAAAGCCAGATTGAAATGAGCTTAAAAGATTATTGGCAAAGATGAATTTTGACATTTGGGAGTGGACAACGGCCTCCAGGACTTTGGATAGGAACGGGAGGATGGAAATGGGCCTAAAATTATTAAGTGCGCTTGGGATGGATATCTTAGGAACAGGAATAACAAAGGCTTTGCCCCAGATACTAGGATACGAGCCAGAGCTGATGGAGAAGTTGATAATATGGGTTATGTAGGGGAGAACCTCGTTAATAATCATTAAGATCATTTTGCGACTAATATTATCAAAACCAACAGCATTAGATTTTATGGACATAACAGTTTTCCTGACCACGTCATCAGACACCTGCAAGAAGGAGAAGGACTCAAGTGCAAGAGGGGGTTTGGAAGCAATTTCGGAGAGAGTGTTAGATTTAATACCTTGATCTAAGGCAGAAGTGGAAGAAAAATGAATATTAAGATCATCCGGTGAGAAAGAAGTAGAAATGGGGGTTTTAACAGAGTTATCACCTATACCTAAGGTCTTGAGAAACTTCCAAATGTCGGCAAAAGAGGAATCAGAGATGTTTTCGTGGATATATCGACGTTTGGCTGATCTCACCATCTGGTTGCAACGGTTTCTGACCGATTTAAAGTAGCTCCAGCTAGCATCCGACCGGTTCTTCTTAAATTTACGAAAGGCAAGATCACGTTGGGTCATAGCCACACGGACTTCACTGGTAATCCAAGGAGAAGGAGGGCGCTTGACCTTTACTCGACGAAGAGGCGCATATTTGTCAAAGAGCGAAAGCAAATTGGAATTGAAGTTGTTTACCTTAGTGCCGATCGAATCTGACAAAAGTACCGGTTCCCAGTCAAGTACTGCAACATCTTCCCTCAAAGCATTCACATCTATACCAGAGAAGTTACGCATGAGTACAATGTTGGGTTTGTGCTTAGTAGTGTGAAGCTTATATGAGGCAAAAATTAGGTCATGTCGAGAGAAGCCAGGAGCGGAGAATTGCCCATGGGAGATTATATTAGCTGGAGATGATGTAAGAATAAGGTCTAACCAAGTATCAGGTGAGTTAATATTATGATGGGTGGGTTGTAAAGATAGATTAGAAAGATCGAGAGACTTAATAAGGGAAAGAAGTTTACAAGAAGTAGATGACTGAACTAGAAGGTTTGTGTTAAAATCACCCATGATCAGCTGATGTGTGTAGTCGGAACTAATTGACTCTAGAGCAGACTCGAGATCCTCCATGTAATGAGCCCCCGGGGGGCAGTAAACCACACCGAGGATAGCTAAGGTACCCTTTATGTTGACCTCGATGAATATGTATTCGACCGAAGCATTGTAAGGGGTCGGTGACATTTTAACTACTTTAAATGGTATGTGTGAGCGAAGGTAGATGGCCACGCCACCACCACCCTTACCAATTCGATCATTACGGATTAAAATATATCCAGGGAGGGTATACACGGCCGAATCCAGTTCAGGTTTCAGCCAACTTTCGGAAATAAGAATAGCATCAAGGTAGTCGCAGGAAAAAGAATCAATTAGCTCCGAGTAATGGGAGGGAATACTCTGCGCATTAATGTGACAGACGTTAAGATATCGTTTGGAATTTATGAAACTTTGATTTATTAGATTACGGAGAGAGGAAGTGTTACAAATGGAATCATCATCACTTAAAGAGCAATCAAGGGCGGAATGGAACGAATCGTCACTCATATATAATACTTATACATACAATAAATAATAATAAATCAATAATTTAAGCTACGAACGAATGCACTCTAGAAAAAAAAACATTTCTGCCCTAACCTGCCGGCTTACAAGACAATGTTATAAAAAAAAAAAAAAAATTAAAAAGAAAGACAAAATTGAGAGTCTGCGGAACAAAACGCAGCAAATAAGTTTCTGAACGTCTTTAGAACGTCAGTTAGACATTGACATATTGAAATTAAGAGAAAAAAAAATAGATAAAAATAGATTGCAGTTAAGATAATCAGTTACAGATACAATTTCAAAATAGAAGATTAAAATTAAGTGGTGGGTAGTGTGAATATTAATCTTGGAAAGTTAAAAATTACTTCATTTTTTTCACCGTTGCTGCACGTTTGGGTCGTTGCGCCTGCGACAGCCCAGAGGGGCCAGGCTTAGGTTGATGATGAATGCTCTGCACCACAGGGCTTACACTATCGCTTTCTGATGGAACAAGACGCTTCGGGATGCTAGTGGCTAGGTCTAAATCTTCATCACAGCTAATTTGACAACGGTTACCATCAGGGGACTTTATGTAAATGTTCCCATCTAGTGTCCAGCAACTAGTAATGCCAAGCCGCTTGCGAGCCTCCATAAATAGCACCTGTCGCCTCCGAGTGAGGAACTCCGACACAACCATAGACGTACCCTTAAGAGCAGTCTTCCTCTTCCACACCAGCGACTTATCAGAGTGTTTGCTGAAGCGGACTAGTATTGGTCGAGGTCGACCTTCACTAATGGAGCCTAACCGATGACATGCTTCAAAGGTGGAAGTAGTAGCATCGCAAATCTTGAATCTCTCAGCTAAAATCCCACAAATAGTCCCTGGCACATCTTCCTTTGCGGCCTCCGGAATCCCACCAAACAGAACACAATTCTGCCGATGCCTCGTTTCAAGCTTATCAGTAACTTTTGTGAGCTCACCAATCTGCTGCCGTAGAAGCTGAAGAACACCATAAACATTGTCCCTAAATGCTCTGAAGTCATCACCCAGGCGGCTGATGGTTATAGGCTCAGAGGCAGAATCTAATTGAGCCTCAAATTCGCTCATTCGCTTGTGTAGCGACGCCTCCAGCGATGATTGCAGCCGATGAATTTCAGGATAAGAAGTCATGTTGTCAGTGAAATTTAGTAAGCCGGGGTCAGGTGCAAAGTGTTACAAAATTACACCATATAAAATGTTGCAAACACTTCTGTGATTGAGTGACAAAGTGAACACTCCAAAAGTTTTAAATCAAGGTAATAATTCACGTTTTAAATAATTTTAAAATAAATTAACAAAGAGAGTGTGATGCAAACAGTTTTCGCGCCTACCGCCAAAAAAAAGTTAAAAAAAAGTTAAGCTCTTAGTGTGTTACTTGGATAGGTACTTACAGGGAGACTTTGTTTTCCAATCTGATCAACTTCTTTATGATTATTAGTTCCTGCTACAACGGTAATTCTATCTGCTGTGACTTTTGCACCATCCTTGATGACACAGTGACCAGCTGCAATAGATAAAGGGAATTTAACAATTAATCAATGAACGGAAAATTAAACGGGTTCCTTCCTTCTTTCCAACTCTACCTGACGTGCAGACAAGCTGATACAGAATAAAAAGGTATGATCGTGATTAATTTCCAATGTAATACAAATGTTTTAACAAAGTCTCCGACAACGAACAGAAAAAACAGAAAGAAAATGTCAGCATCTCATGGGACAGAAATATTTTTATGGCTTTGTAAATATATAAATAGCGTACGAACCTGTGACAATAGCAGTCTTTGATATAATATTCCCTCCGCAGTAGTACGACAGTACATTCGTAGTAGGGTCTCTTATGAAGATGGCCACGTGCCAAGGCCAGTCGCCAGCTTTGGCTTCGGTTCTCACAGAGACCAGCTCAGTATGATCCAGGGATCTTCTCCCGCAAATGTGCTTCTCGTATTTTTCATCCTTTTTTGTGACATCTAACGACTCCACTGTTTGAGTTTTCTGCAAGAAAAGGTAAAAGGTTAAATTAACCTCTTAGCATAACCAACTCATTTCATATGGTCAGGAATGAAAAATCCGTTACCTATATCAAATGATTGTAATTAGTATAAAACTATTTTTGTTATTGTTACCCTGTTAGTTAAGTAAAGAATAATGTAACAATAGATATTATATTGACTATAATTTTTGGAAATATTCAGGTTCGATCGAATAACTGTAATATTTATGTTATGTCTAAAAAATGCAACAGAAGAACCTGAAACCAAGAGAATGACTGGAGTTTGTTTGTTTGAAATATTTGCTTTTGTAAAACCTCAATGGCGTCCACCACGGAGTTATTATGACAGTTCGTTTATTAAATCGAAAAAAGAATTACAATACAGGCTTCACAAAATTACTGGACTGTACAGTTCGTTGTTCGTTCAAGACTTCATAGGAATCTTACCTTTATATCTATACTGCAAAGGGTGATGTTATTCATTAAAAATTTTGTAACTGTTGGTACATCAGTAGTATTCTCTCCTAAGCCTTCAAGGGCTAGGTAGAATACAAACTGCTTAGGAATCTGACCTTTTGGTCTGATACGAAATGCTCGTCCGTCCATCGTTGATAGAACACTTGAATTTTGAGATGCCTGTAACAATAATACGAATAGCTGTTTCAACAGGCACCTACCTGAACATTGAATTGCGGTGGTAAGTCGCGTCATCGATGTTGTGACCAGACTAAATTATAACACAAAACACTTGCACAATAGGCAAATCTACGGCTCAATATATAATTTTGTGTTTCTTGAACAAATGAGGCTTTACCATTTACGATTAGCTGTAACGTACTTTATTTGATATTTTAGCAACTTAATTGCACTTATAATATCAGTATATAGACTTGAAAATTTTGTCTCAGGCGGGACTCGAACCCGCATCTCCTCGCATGCCGGGCGGGCGCCATACCTAATGGTATACCTAATGGTATGACGCCCGCCCGGCATGCGAGGAGATGCGGGTTCGAGTCCCGCCTGAGACAAAATTTTTCAAGTCTATATAGCTGTAACGTAATCACAATCATGTTTTTCTATCAGTCGGTGAAAAATTCTAAAGTAACACTGCCTGAAGAGTTCACCTTATTAGGGCGAACAAGTTTGATTATTTGAACAGTGTAAGTAATGTACGTAGGGCAGAGGTACCGTTTTTGGCTACCTTAGCACCATTTTTGGCCAGTGGACATTTGACGACCATTTGGATCAGCGGTAGTAAACGCTGCTTCTGAGCCATGGGTCGCGGGTTCGATCCCCGCACAGTACAAGTATTTGTGTGCATGAACATGTCTGTTTGTACTGGTCTGGGTGTTTTCTATGTATTATAAGTATATATTTAGAAAAAAAAAAAAAGTATATACGTTTATCGGTTGTCTAGTACCCCATACGACAGGCTACTTAATAGTAGCTTAATTTGGGACTAGATGGCTCTGTGTGGCCCAGTGAGGCATGTCCTAAATATAAGAATTAATTTATAAAAAATTACAATGTTAAAACCATATATTTAATGAATTTTCAAAGATTCATACTAAAATAAATCGAGTTTGTAACGCTTTGTTAATATAAATTCATTTTTATCGTTTATTTAAGCAATAAATGGCTATAAACGGTACAGTGGCCACAAACGGTACTTCTACTATGTATGTATAATTTTACAAAAAACACACATGCAGATGTTACAAAATAATATGCGACCAGTGTTTTGGACCCGGGCACGCAACTTGGGACTAGAAGAGGAGAAGCAATTTCAACTAAGATAAGTTTTTTTTTTTTATGTGAACATAATTCATTTGCGACTAAATTATCATTCCGTATAACTGCCATGTATCTCGTATCAATAAAATATTCATTAGTACTTTAACTACATTTACTTAATACGGACTTTCTAAATTAGATGTTACAATGATGCAGTTTTTTTTTATTTTCTGATAGTTTATTTTATTTTTTCCTCAACAATCTTCATTCGCTATCTCAAAATATGTAAAGGCAACGGTAGCTAAGTAAAAGAACAGTCTTCTTGATAGCAAAGTACTTAGATGATCAATGATAATTAATCAATGTAATTTATCTATCTAATAACGTACGTCACATAACTTTACATGTGTCTTCGGCACCGCACGTATCGTATCTCGCATCATTATTATCGAATCCGGATGGATACCAAGGGTGCTTGTTTCAAAGGCTAATAGACATCCCTCCAGTAATTGATGGATGGGAGGCTTAAGAGGATCTTTTTGTTCTGTGATCATATCTGTTCAATCATATGGATTTGATATTCACTGATTTAAACCAAAACATTCAGTATATTTTAGAATAGAATAATCAAATTCCTATGAGATATGATTGGATAATAATGATGGGAACTGGCATAATCACCACGTTTGCCAAATGCGGGTTGGTAATCCCCAGCAACGTTCGAAAATTCGAAACTTTTTGTTGCCCGACCCGGGGATCGAACCTGGGAATCTTGATTCGGTATTTAAACCACTAGCTAGACCAACGGGGCGTTATTCAGTTCTCATCATTGCAGTTGTAACTTGAATTCAATGATGGAGGCCTTTTCCCTGCAGCGGGATGATTATAGGCTGTTACTTTAAGGATTGGATAATGTGAACTAATCTTTTTCTTAGATCTATACCAACATCTTACTAAAAGTAATCTCTGGATCTACCTAAACCATTTTATAAAATCTTTTACTAATAGAAAACTACCTACGTTACTTGCGAGCGTCGTAGGCATAGCACGTATGCTACATTTTATACCAGAAATAGGTATAATTTCTATGGAATAGTTCAAATTTTGAAATTTCACGCAAATGAAGTCTCGGGCGCCAGCTAGTATCTAATAGGTAAATATATTCAATCTTGTTACGGACCTTCCAAATTTGTATAGACAAATAACACCTATCATAAACATCATAAATTTTATTTACCCAATTCAATTAACCCAAAATACCCAAATTGAAATTGAATATTTGAATATTTTTTGTATACCTATACAAAAAATATTCAAATATTCAATTTCAATATTGAACCTCGCGGTCGTCCGAAGGCGATTGTGGAAGCTGATGATATACAATCTCTGGCTGAATTAGCAGCAGCTTTCGACGTTAGCGTCAAAACAATATTGATCCATTTGCGTCAAATTGGCAAGGTAAAAAAGCTTGACAAATGGGAGCCCCACGAACTCAATGATCGCCAGCGCAAAGTACGCGTCGATACGTGCCTTGCACTGCTCAAAAGACACATAAATTAAGGAATTTTGAACCGCATTGTTACCTGTGATGAAAAATGGATTCTGTTTGATAACCGCAAGCGCTCAGCAAGTTGGTTGGATCCTGGTTCAGCACCTAAACAATGCCCTAAACGAAAACTTACCCCTAGAAAAGTGATAGTCACTGTTTGGTGGTCTAGCGCCGGTGTGATTCATCACAGCTTGTTACCAAACGGGGTGAGCATTTCTGCAGTTGTGTACTGTGAAGAACTGAACCCAATGATGGAGAAGCTGGCACATCTCCAACCAGCATTGGTCAATCGCTCGTCTCCGCTGCTTCTGCACGACAACGTGCGACCTCATACTGCACAGCAGACGGTCTCCAAGTTGCAAAAACTGGGATTGGAAGCTCTCCGTCATCCGCCCTACTCATCAGACCTTGCGCCTACAGACTAATACTTTTTCAAGAATTTGGATAACTTTTTGGCGGGAAAAAAATCAATACCCGAGAGGCAGTACAGAATGCCTTTGAAGAATTTGTTGCCTCCCCTCCAGCTGATTTAAGAAGGGCATCATTAAACTGCCACTGCGTTGGCAAAGATGCATTGATTGCATGGGTAATTACTTCGATTATTACAAATAAAAAATACATGAATAAAATTCGTTAAATTGTTTCATACAAAACGGCAATTTCATAGGTAAAGACCTAATAAAATTTAAGAATGTTTAAATTGGTTGATTCTATTTTTATTAATCACGTTTAAATTAATTAACTAAATAAAAAGAGCATATTTAATAATAAATATAACGAACAAATTTAAAAACTTACCCCATAAATCGTCACTTTCTTCTCAAAATGGATATCTATTTCAACCTCAATCAGATTTCTATATAATCCTAAATGCAAAACACCTTGCCAGTAATTATTTAGTAATCTATCAAAATGGATGACTCCTAGTCCACAAGGGTCATATCTAGTCAATGGTGGTCCTTTTAACGCCATAGAATTCACATTTGCCACACACACAAAGAACAAAACCAAATATCCTAAGCGCTGCATATTTAACTCGACTGTCCAAACGTTCTAACTATTCGAAGTACGAATTTAAATAGTTTTATTTTATCTGAACAAAAACACTGGCATTTACCAAGTTGTGACGATAATTACTATACAGTATGTCTGAAAACGTCTCCCACAAAAATTCGCGCCTCAAATCTTACGCAAACTGATTATAGTCATCAACACACCGGCTTTTAAGTGAAAGTTTTCAGTGAATCAGATTCTGAACAAAGTATTACGCAAAACGAAATTTCTTTGTTGAAAATGCAAAATTTTTGTTACATTATTAGGTTAGTATTACATATGTGACTAATTAAAGTGGTGCTGCGATTAATAATAGTGTAAATACAGTTGCAAGGATTACCTACTAACAAGTATGTTGACCTCAAATTACTTAATCACTATCAATACAGGTGCACAAAGAAAATCTATACTTAATATTATAAAGCTGAAGAGTTTGTTTGTTTGTTTGTTCGACGACTTTATGCTATATTCTTTTAAAAACTTCTTAATCGCGATCAAAATAACAGAAATTGACGCGGACGAAGTCGCGGGCAGCAGCTAGTGGTGAAAAAACTTTCTTGTTTCGTTTGCTAGATAGGAGTATAAAGTAAGTAGCTCCTGTTCTTACTGGCTGATATTTTCAAAATAATACACCTCGTGTCCAAATATAAGGTATAAGCATACCAAATGCAGGACAGTAACAGCACTTTGAATGCAGGCTCACGGTGAGCTGTAACGTAAAAAAATCTTACTACACCAAATTTTAACGACCATTTGGATCAGCGGTAGTAAACGCTGCTTATGAGCCATGGGTCGCGGGTTCGATCCCCGCACAATAAAAATATTTGTGTGCATGAACATGTCTGTTTGTGCTGGTTTGGGTGTTCTCTATATATTTTAAGTATATATTTACAAAAAAAAGTATATAAATAAGTTTATCGGTTGTCTAGTACCCTATTGGGTCGTATTCGACAGGGTACTTAATAGTAGCTTAATTTGGGACCAGATGGCTCTGTGTGGCCCAGTGAGGCGTGTCCTAAATATTAATTTATTTATTTAACGCAGGCCCGCGCTCGTACAGGCTCGCTGTGCCGTCCAGTTCTTGTTGTTTTCATTTAAACCAAGTTTGAAGCAAATTCATACCTTTCATCTTAGAGCCACGATTTGGATGTGGTGTCAAATCTACGGATTTGGTTGAAATATAATGTGGTGCAAACAAGTCGTTTGATATCTTTTGGTCAACTACAAGCCTATTGTTACCTATATAATCTGTCTCTCGCACACTGACCTGCGTTTGACAAAATGAAACCTTTATTTTATTAAGCCTAATCAATTAACTGTCACGTCGATAATTAATACAACTATTTTTGAAAACCATCTGCTTTAAAATATAAAGCCTTCATTGTGCAATATTACTAAGACGATATCTGAATAAATAGCCAGAAAGAGGCTTCAGACTTGAATGCAGTTATTAATATTCTTTTTTTCTAACACTCTAATAGTATTTTATGTATCCTATAACACTCTTTAGTTTGTAAGATTTCTATAAGTATTTTTTAAACCATTTAAAAAGGTTTCTTCTTAACTTCTACTTAAATCTAGGTCAATCCAGTAGCAAAAACAATGAAACTGTTGCTAAGTGCTTATATGTACATTCAGGTAGGTATTATTTATTCTGTAAATAAGCTTGAAATCTATAAAGGTATTTTATATTTTATGTCAATGGTTAAAATAATAGATCTTAATAATGTGATAATCTTCAAGTAATTATGTCTCAGGCATTTATTTAGTACATATTTCTAATTACTTTTCATAGGCTTAAATGTATACTTTACTATTTTTAACAAAAGAAATAGTAACAAAACAATAAACAACATTTGAAATCGCATTTGTCGAGTGTAAGCAGGGTTGGGGCGAACCTAAAGTGGATAACACGACCCCATCAGATCCTATCGTCTCAGGCAACCAAAGGAATGACAGAGAAAGTCAGGCCGCAGCGACTTCTCTCCGCCGCTGGCCAAACAGCGGCAGATCGAAAACCCGCTTGCCATATGTAGCGAATATGGCAGCATCTAACTGAGGTCTGATGAGCATCTGATGTTGATGTCAAACGCCGTTTATTGCTTTTTTTAAAGTATTCTAAACTAATTTAGAAACGTAACTTTTAATCAATTGAAAAATCAATAAAATAATTTAATTTAAAATTTTTTTCATAAAATCATAAAAAGTTGCTCGGATTTGTGATCACCAACCAACATTTGGCAAGCGTGGTGATTATGCCAGTTCCCATCATTGCTGTAACTTGTATTCAACGATGGAGGTCTTTTTCCTGCAGTGGGATGATTATAGGCTGATACTTTTACTTTTAATCAATTTTACATAATATTGGTTAAACTTGCTTAGTTACTAATAATATTAAATAAACTAATACACACTAAATGCAATCTCTTCCAAAGCAATTTTTTTTTCAATTGTTATATTTTTTTCGGTAAATGTTTAGCATTTAAATTGCTATTAAATAGATTGTTTTTAATTCTACGTCGAATATGTTGCCAGATATGTTATTCTTAATATAAACAATTATGACATCACCCCGTACAAAAGAATCGAGGATCAGATGACCCATCTGTTTGGTTGACCTGAATGGTTCTGCGGAATCGTTTATTTTTATCAGCGCAATTATTAATTTGTTATATTAATTGCTGAGTTCTGCGGAATGTGATGTTTCTGAAAATAATGAATGTCAACAACAGCGGTTCTCGTAATTTAAACATTTATAAGTACATTAGGGTTCCGTAGCCGAATGTAAAAAAACGGAACCCTTACAGATTTGTCAAGTCTGTCTGTCTGTCTGTCCGTTCGTGTTTCACAGCCACTTTATTCTGAAAGTATTAGCATTACACAGTTGAAACTTGGTAGATAGGTGTATCCTGTTGACCGCTTTACGATTCTCATACAAAAAATAAAAATAATGATATTTAGAACTAAAACAAAAAAAATATTTGGAACTTTTGGAAGATAGACGCTTCCAAAGTGGTAAAATGGGTGGCCCCCCGCCCCTCTAACTTTTAAACTAAACAAGTGAAAATTTTGAATAAAATACATGATGTAGATCTTAACAAAAACTTACAACGAAAATTGGTTTGAACGAAATCAAACCGGTAGTTTTTGAGAAATAGCACATTTTTAACAACCGCAATATAACTTACGACGAATACAATGAAAACAAAGTTATTTTTGCAGTCAATTTAATATTGTGGTATTTTGGCTATGTGGAAGTAAGTGGACCCCGAATTCAGTTAAAGTTGGCACGGAACCCTTAGTGCGCGAGTCCGACTCGCACTTGGCCGGTTTTATCATTCTGTCCGTTGATTAGAATGGAAACTAAGGTTTTTCGCCTTCAGACCAGTGGAGTCTAATAATAATGTTTTACATATTACTTATGTTATGTCTACCTATATTAACGTTTATTACTATGCCTTTGTTTTGGGGTACAATGATTGACTAAACTTACGTATTTTGATTCCTGATACTCAAGGAACAAGGGCAATATTATTTTTTATTTCTAAACTGCTTTATAATTCTTCAATCCGAATTACTCACACGTTTTTTCTACAACTACACCTTATATCGCGCGTGCGGAACCTTGTGCCCAACAGTGGGGTACCAAATAGCCTATGTTACTTTTAATACCTCCAAGAATATTTGTACAAAGTTTCATGATGATCAGTTTAAGAGTTTTTGCGTAAAAGCGTAACAAACTTAGATTCACATTTATAATATTGGTAAAGATCTCAGATCATTAAAGAAATAGATATGAAATGGGGGCGTGGCGCGTGCGAATCTAATATGGGCAAACAGAACTATTGCACTCCGCGGTGAAATATTTAAGGAAGACATCCATGTAACGATAATTGTATCGGCACAATATACATTGAAGGCTTGATACTAACTAGCTGTGTTGTGAGTACTATGCGACTGCGCAATGTATCGGGGTTTAATCGAAGCGTTCACTGCCAGACGTGTGCGTCGCGACCACACTAATTTGCAAACATCAAATGATAAGCGAGTAAGTGGTAGCCGCTGTGATTGGGTCCATGTTTGTGTGCGCACCAATGACCGTTGTAAATTGATATAGTGGTCCTTATGCTTACAACAGTGTTATTGTAGTTGCGTTGCACACATAAATAATTCGGTGACACGGGTTCGCTAAGGATTTACGAGTAATTTCATATCTCCTTCTTTATATGATCTGAGGTAAAGATAGTGTAGCATAAGGCTTTTAGTATTACATACATTGGTGGCACAGCCGTATCGCTAGTCGCTGCATATTTATATCCAAATGAATCCGTGTCTTCGAGCAGTTAGGTGCGTTAAAAGGAAAATATCTTCAATTCAGTACAGTCCAATCCAATAATGGAATCATTTTTCACATGAGTCGTTTGTTTATGGGGGGTAAATATGGATGTAGTGTAGTACTTATACTATAGAATAAAACTTCTTCCTGCCATTTGATTCAACTGAAACTTAACATACCTATGTCAACATTGTCGTCTTCATTATCATCCAATATTACGAGTATTAATCCACTCGCGAACATCGACCTCTTGAAATGAATGATTTTGTCATAATCCCCATGTTTGACAGGTGGGTTGTCAAAACTCTGATAGTTTGGCCAATCGTGAAGAGTAAACGCTACTCGTAATATTTTTCAGGCAATCTTTTAGTTTCCTATTCAGATAGCCGTAGGAAGAGAACTGGTTAACTTCTATTTTTGTGTCGGCACAACATGACACAAATACACGGTGCATTTTCGACCTCCTTGAAAACTAAGTCCACGTTATGTGACCATTATATATAACATCATGGCAACCCTGCCATGATGTTATACATAATAAATCTACAACAATATTTTTTGAAAAATATGAAATATTGATTCAGACTTTAATTTTTTTGACACGCTATTACTCGCACAGACGTACTATTTTGCTGCGGCGGGGTCCCGGATAAATGAACCTTACACAGCTACACCGTGCGCGTCACAGCTGAACCAATCTATACTAATATTATAAAGCTGAAGAGTTTGTTTGTTTGTTTGAACGCGCTAATATCCGGAAGTACTGGTTTGAAGTGAAAAATTATTTTTGTTTTGGATAGTCCATTTATCGAGGAAGGCTTTAGGTTATTTAACATCACGCTGCAACCAATAGGAGCGAAGCATCAGTGAAAAATGTTGGAAAAATAATCGCGTTCATAATAACAGAAATTAACGCGGACGAAGTCGCGGGCAAGAGCTAGTATTTTATATTATTATAAAAATACACGGTCATTTGCCAAGATCAGTATTTAAACTTGAAAAATTATGTCTCAGGCGGGACTCGAACCCGCATCTCCTCGCATGCCGGGTGCAAACTCCAAACATTTGATGAAGCAACGCCGGCTTACAGCGTTAAGAATATCCTTGAAAAATTTGCGCTGAGTCGCAGTGTCTCGGTGGCTTAATGGTTTAGCGCCCGCCCGGCATGCGAGGAGATGCGGGTTCGAATCCCGCCTAAGACATAATTTTTCAAGTTTAATACTGATATTAAAATTGCAATTTAATTGCTTAAAATATCATATAAAGTATTTGCCAAGATGTTATAAATACATAATGATTACATAAAGTGGGCTTCGTTTTACAGGTGGTTTAAATTTCACCGTATATAAGTTAGGGTAAAAAAGTTATTTTTTATTTAGGTATTGTTGAATTCATCAGACCAGAAAGTAAACCGCACGTGGACGGCATATTGTGAGTTCAAGAGACTTGTTAAGAAAAGAAACACACGAAACAGTAATCCAAAAAACATTTTAAATACACTCGTAGCTGTAGTAAAAAACCTATAAAAGGCATAATGATAAAATAAAAAAAATTAAGAAGGAGAATATCGCTATCAGTTTTATTACCCGTTAATACGAAATAATATTTGGATTTTAATAATATCAATAGAGATTTAATCTTTCATGGTCACTATCACTAGGTAGAGGTATTTGATTCGGGGTAAACAATGTAACCTGTTTCTTAGGAGTTTCACTATTTCAAGCGCCATGATCACAGTAGCACTCATAAAAAACAAACCCCAAATCAATTGTAACAGCCTACAATCATCCCACTGCAGGGAAAAGGCCTCCATCATTGAATTCAAGTTACCACAGCAATGATGGGTGTACTGGCAGAATCACCACGCTTGCCAAATGCGTGTTGGTGATAACAAAACCGGACAACGTTAGAAAATTCGAAACTTTTTGTTGCCCGACCCGGGATTCGAACCTGGGACCCCAAGATCTTGGCCCGGTATTTAAACCACTAGACCAACGGGGCGTTGATCTAGTGGTTTAAATCAATCAATTGACTCTAATCAAAATAGATGTTAATATTCATCCTATGTAGGTGGTAGCTTAATATCTCTTTTGAATACTGTCGTGTATTTAAATTTTGTGTTTGACTACTTTAAGGCGATCTAGGAAGTTGTAATTTTGTATTCACTACGGTAATCATAATTGTTTTTACAAAACCAGGAACGAGCTTGGTATTCATTCACTCTTTTATTTTGGGTCTTATTGACCTCAACTGTACATTCACACCGCTATCCATTCCCTACAATATATGAGATTCTTAGAATAGTGCTAACTGCGCACCCATGCAAATACGAGTTGTCTTGTATGAGCTTTTACCTTTATTACCAACCCAATTTATGGGCCCATTTAACTGTTTCCACGAATTCATTTACATTGCGGTCAGTTTCTCGAAAAATACTATGCAACTGTGTTGACAATACGACTACATTAACTAGGAAATGTAACACAAAGAGACCTGACTGACCCAAAAGCTATACACAATGTTACCTTACTTTAACATGCAGAAGGAATTCCTAATTTTCCTAAACAATTTTTGGTGACACCTCACTTAAAGTTGATGTATTCCAATTTTGAGCTAGTGATTTCCAGTCGAATCCAGCCCAAATGGGCAGCATTCAAAACCATTTCGCGTCCAAAATACTTCAGTGTCTCAAGGCAAGTATGTAACCATACTGGTTATGGATAGGTGTCGCCAATTATGACTTGTACTCGTATACTGAACGCTTACCTTGGACCCCTAAAAAAGTATCTATTACTCATTTGTTGTATTTCTTATAACAGTTCGTCTTTTAAATAGGCTTAATAGGGCTTAATTAGGCAGTCTTTGATTGCCTTTCCATTTATGATCAGATGACCTGGTGTACTTCCTATTACCTATACAAACAACATTGAAACACTCTCTTCGCTAAAATGGCAGAAAAAATTGATGTAGAACATTTTATATGGGAAAATTAAATTGATGTTTTTAGGGTTCCGTACCCAAAGGGTAAAAACGGGACCCTATTACTAAGACTTCGCTGTCTGTCTGTCTGTCCGTCTGTCCGTCGCTCTGTCACCAGGCTGTATCTCAAGAGCCGCGATAGCTAGACAGTTGAAATTTTCATAAATTATGTATTTCTGTTACCGCAATACTAACAAATACTAAAAACAAAATAAAATAAATATTGAAGGGGGCAAAAAAAACGTTTTTTTTTTGCCGAGTTGGTACGGAACCCTTAGTGCGCGAGTCCGACTCGCACTTGGCCGGTTTTATTTCTATCTTTTTCGCAATTTTTCCACATTTCCTTCTGTGGACTACGACAAAAATATCAAAACCAAAATCAGCTTAAATCGGCCTAGTCGTTTATGAGTTTTAGCGAGACAAACGAAGAGCAATTATCCGAAATAGAATTACTATAGGGTAAGGCTATCGCAGTACTAAGATGAAGAGGAAATGAGCCAAATTCTTATAAAGCAGATTACTGTTTGGGAAGAACAGTTTAGAGTTCCAATCACAAACCCCTAACTACCTTCCTAACCTACCTAACAACGTACTTATTAAAGCAGCCAAACCAAGTTATAATCCATTGCTTGCTAAGAGATCATCTAGCTACGAAGAATTGCAGAACCCGTTGGAAGCTAACGAATCTTAGTTCTGAATGTGTGGACTTACATTTACACCTTAGACAACATGGCAGAAACTAATAAGATAAATACATGATGGCTAAAAGTCGGACTCAATTTTATTCAGCAATAAGCTAACACAACATTAATTTATTCTGAGGCAATTCGAAATTTGCCAGGTCAGCCAGTGTTAAATAAAAAGTTTACTAGTTAAATGTCTGGTTAAACTTAAAATGTCTGGTTTTTTCTTACCAGCACATAAAATCGCACATAGACTTGAATTACCTACCAACAAGTTACTTAAAACATTGCCTATAAGAAAGCTCAAACACTACACTCCGTTTCTACTCGGTGAATTTCTAAAATATCCCTCGGGGTATTTCCATAAGGGTTCCAGAGTCAAAAGCATACCAGACGTGCCAAATCAGGGGTGAAATTAACACAATACTTTTAAGGATTGCAAACACGCTGGAATTTTCACTTTCAAAAAGCTTTGGTTGGCAGCCCTGTGGTCTACGTCACATACTTCTTGATGTAACTGGAAAAAATGTTTTTACAATCCTAGCGGGAGCTTTGTTCTGCGAATTCATGCATGCAAAAATATGTAAAGTTAAAATGTTGCATTATTTCGGTGTAGTGAAATATTTTTTTGGTTATTTTACTAACATAATTATAAAGGTTAGGATATAGCATGGGCAAAATATTTTTGGCAAACGTTTTTTATGTAAAATTGCATTGGTAATGACGACGGTACCTACTGATTTGATTGGCGCTAGCTAAAAATTTCTTAGTATTCTAAGCGTGATTTTTAATAATCTTCTCCACGCAATTTCATCACACTTCAGAACAAAAATTCAAAACCATATTCCATTTTTACGAATAATGTTATGAACAAAGCCAATTTAATAATGAATACACAATAACTGATATTTCGGCGTCTAGTTTTTGCTGATTTAACTATGGGCAGATATGGCAGTCTAGTATTTAGGACTGATAGACATCTAGAAAATGACGTCATCACTATGAATAGTGGTTATGCTAATCATGTCATCGATGGCACTATTAAATTGAACAATGGCCGTTGTAAGGCCTAATCGCTGCGTCGCAATAGATTTGAGTGCCACTCATGAACGACTAGGCACTATAAGCTATTGGCTTATCAGTGCAATCAGGCTTGAAATATGAAGTGATTCGATAGATCTAGTTGTACAATGTATAGTTAATTAAGTTATCAAAAAACGCTAATGTATTCCACGTTGCTACAGCAAATTAATAATTCTTGTAACTTTATTAAAGATTCCGAAATCGATCTTAATGAGATAGATTCGTACACAAATAAAATCATATAATCTGCCAAACAGTTTCGTAGGAGATGGGTGAAAACACTGTGACACGGAAATTTCATATATTAGATAGTGTAGATAACTATTTTAACTTCTCTTTAAGTAGAAATGAAAGATAGATTTACGAATTTAAACTTTATTTAACATTTTAATTTAGTGTATCCCGACGTTTCGAAAACTTTACAAGGTTTGTAGTCACGGGTAGACCAAGGTATTATTCGTCTTATAGATGGTAATTTTGAAAAAAGTTTTTCTTTTCGTAGTTCCTATGCTTGTTTCGTAGGGAGAATGCATTTTTACCATAGGTTTTTCACTTACACAAATGTCCTTATACGGTAATACAATAAAAAGAAGATTACCAAATCTCTATGGAAATTGAATCGTCGTTGTCAACCGCTAATTAACAACCATTGCCGTACTGTTTGCCGCTTAGAGTATTACGCATAAAGCATCTATTACCGTCTTTAGCTTTCAAGACGACTCAAGTTAATTGACATGAGTGTCAGGATATAAAGCTTTACTGGAACTGACATTCCATATCTATGCACTATACGCCATTGAGAATTTCGACGATATTAATGTATTAGTGCGGTGGTACTTCTATTTCGCAAGGGTCTTGGGATCACGGTCTGATCAATATGTCCTCAGCAATCGACTACACAAAATTAAGGAAATATTTTTTGTCCCGCAGACACACGATCACTCTTCTTTCACTTTCTACGAAGCATGATTTAATGGTAAAAAACTTACAACATATAATTTTCAGGGTCTCTTTAATCTTAATAACTAATTAATCTACAACGGTTACGAAATTTTTGATTACCTATACAAACTTTTTACCCCTATTAAACATGACTGGGATCAAAACTTTCCTTTTTCTTTCCCGGGACTCTCTCTCAACACAAATTTCATTCAAACTTGTTCAGCGGTTCAAGCGTGTAGGCTTATACTTATATCTGGATCTTGATCTTCAATGAAAGACTAGTATTCTCTTGTACAATACTTCATTTAATTATTCTTGTTACATTATTGTATGAAGCCAAGTCTGCGGCACACGCCTGGCAGCCTTGGCGTCCCAAAACAGACTGCCCCGCTGGCGTCCCGCTGCTCATAAAATCGTAATCCTGCGCTTCTTACCACCCTTTGAAGTCAATAAAAAATCGAACCTAACAATCGACGGTAACATACAGACAGTATGAATTATAACATTATATGGATTCAGCTTATAATAGCATCTATTAGGCGATCTGTATGTTTGTTTCCTAAAAAAAACAAAAACACTGCGTTGGGTGCTAAATTGCATTATCTGTACTGTATGCATTTTTTAGGGCGGGCGGGCGTCTTTTTGCATGTACTAGTGCTTGCTCACTCGGTGTCGGTGCGGGTTGTGTGATGTGCCAGTGTGAACGTGCGGAAATTACCTACTATATTTTTTTTAGTAGTTCTAGTAAGTTATGTACCTACACAATGTGGCCAGATGTGTGTGTCGTTTAGTATCGCCACATTATAAGAATAGCACCACTTCTTTTTCTATGGGTGTCGTAAGAACCGGCTTAAGGAGTACTGCGAGAAAAAGACCAGCAACAGGCTTTTATCTATCATTGGCCAATTTGCGATCTACAACCCGTCTGCTTAACGCAATTGGATAGCGTAAAAGGCCGTGTCCAGTAGTGTACTGGTATAAGCTGGGTTAATGATGAAAATAAATGGGGGTGTGGTCGCCTCAGATACGCTAAGCACCCTTGGTAATAGCGAATGCAGGTGTTGTTTAGCGAGTAAAAGTCTGACATAACCTCACAGCTGGCTGTGAGGTACCCATGATTCACCACCTCCTTCCCCCGTGGGAGTGTTGCCGGACGAGCGATCATTTCAATAGGAAATGACCGACCGTCTGAGAGCAAACAAAAAAAAATTGTGATAAACTGAGTAAGCGATGTGTTTAATTTTTACTTGGGTGAAGAAGGACTCTTCTAGTAATTTAACTTCGCATAGAGTTTATTGCTCTGCCACATACGTCGTTATGTGCGTAGGGCATACATCCACGAAGTCGGATCGATTGGGTTATTATTTCATTGGTACCACTTAATTGGTGTTGTTGTCTGTTTCCCCCCTAATAAAACTTTTTATTACTGTGGGAGTGACATTCGATTATGATGCTTTATTAATGAAAAAGTTGGATCTAATTACTTTTAGTGGCGGCCTATAATCACCCCACTACAGGGCAAAGGCCTCTATCATTGAATTCAAGCTACCACAGCATTGATGAGTATGGGCATAATAACCACGCTTACCAAATGCGGGTTGGTGATCACAATCCCGAGCAATGTTTGAAAATTCGGAACTGTTGTTGCCTGACCCAGGAATCGAACCCAAGACCCCGAGAACTTGACCCTGTAAGCCACTGGACCAACGGGATACTATAATAACTTTGAGTCAAGCTTCTCGAGTGCCATTTCGAATATTTGTAAAGCGAGGTCGAAACTATTTTGTATTAATGGGCTTGTAGTTGATTTTTTTATAAAGTTTCAAATCGATATTGCCGTTGCATAACTTTAGCAGGTAGGCCAATTTTAACGATTTTTTTGTTCTATATACATAGTTATAGCTTAAAGTTGGCCACATCTAAACTTAAAGAAAAAAACAAACAAGAAATGTGTACAAAAATAAAGTAAGCAACCTCCAAATTAAACAAAAACATTATCTAGAAAAACAAATTACCGACAAAAGGCGTGGATTAAACCACCAATAGGTATTTCAACGTAAATCCCCGACAGACGTCATACAACGGCTGTAACATTTCTCAAGTATAACTAAGTTGATAAATGTAATATTATATCGCTCTCCCTTTTATGCAGCCGTAAAAAAATAGACGCAAACTTCTCAAACAAAACAAAAAGTATTTATATCTTACAACCGAACCGCAAATAACTCACCTCACAACTAAAAGCCGAGGTGACATTGAAAGAACAAATAGCAATTTGAAAAAGGAAAATGGGGTCATCAAGGCACATATTTAAATAACATTTCAACATTTTCCACAGAGAACATCGAGCCCTGGGATTAAAGTTATACAACGGTTGGGACGCCAGCTCTGACCTAGCAAATGGACTTAAATATTAATTTAACAAAATTGTTTACCATCTTTTCAAAAAGGAATTAATATTAAACCATAAGAAATTATTTTTGAAAATATAATTATGTGCCTAACTATACATACCTACACGTATTCCTTAATTAAGGCGGTTTTTAAAAATCAGCATAAAAATACTCAAAATTAAATGTCTAGTAATGTAACTGCAACCTATTTATTTTTTATATTGCATACAGAAATGGATGAAAGGATCAGTCATGTAACATGTTTTAAGACATGGGTAGAGCGGAATATTAAGCAAAATATAGTAGGTAAACTAATTAATATTGTTTGTTACTCATTAAATATGACAGCATAATTACACAATAATGATAAATAAACTTTAACATCAAGCCCATTTGATACTGAACGACAATCAAGCGCCACTTTAATCAATAAACCTTGTCGTGTCTTCCATTAACTTCTATAATAAAAATAACTATATATGGATTATACTCAACCTAATTTGATGGTTCAATGTTAGATATAATTTTTGACCTTTTATAACGTTCCCTTTTTGGTTAGGGGTATTTAAAAAAAAATTAAATGGGTTGAAAAAAGCCTTTTATTCATCAGCAGAAAGAGTCGTTTCTTACAATCATTTATGTTTATTGACAAGACAAACAACATACTCGTTTTAAACCTTCAAAAGGCAAAAGTATAAAAAAATATAAAACATTTTTGCAAGTTTCAGCATAAAGTCTGCACCATGGCAATCCCTAGGGGAAATATTTCTAAGACTTCGCCAAGAAGTTTCGTCTTTGTCATGTAAGAAAGTAGGAAGAACAGCATCGTTTGTCTTACCAGTAAGCCGCGTTTTGCATCTGAGCAATAAATATTTGTAAATAAGCACAGTTTAGACAAGGATTCTACTTATCCGGATCGTTTTGTGAGTCCTAGCGTACAATGATTACAAGGAAATGAAATGCGCTTTGGGAAATTAATGTTTTGCCTAACATTGTTGCAAATTGAAATACAATTCCTTAAATGCCTTAGGTGGTACTTGACACCCATACTTTCGCTTACAGGGCAACTTATCTAATGAAAACATTGATGAATTTATAATGATATTTTAGTAATTTAATTGCAATTACAATATCAGTATATAAACTTAAAAAATTATACTTTTTATTTGATATTTTAGCAACTTAATTGCATGCGCCTCCGCCCGGCATGCGAGGAGATGCGGGTTCGAGTCCCGCCTGACACAAAATTTTTCAAGTTTATATACTGATATTAAAAAATTATGTCTCGAACCCGCATCTCCTCACATACCGGGCGCGGCGCTTTACCATTTAGCCACCGAGACACTACGTCACAGGCGTCAATTTTCAAAAGCATATTCTTATCGCTGTAAGACAGCGTTAAATAGTGCAAAACTCCTGACATTTGATAAATATGACGCTGGCTTACAGCGATAAGAAAGAAAATGCTTGAAAAATTGACGCCTGTTACGTAGTGCCTCGGTGGTTAACGGCCGGTTCCAATAACCTATCTATCTTCAGTTTTGGCATATCGAGATAGGAAACAGTTTCTATCTTTGTTTTTGCCGTCCAGAGAAACAAAGACAGAAGTTGTTTTGTATCTCCGATATGCCAAAACTGAAGATAGATAGGTTATTGGAAATGGTCGCAAATGGTAAAGCGCCGCGCCCGGTATGCGAGGAGATGCGGGTTCGAATCCCGTCTGAGACATAATTTTTCAAGTTTATATACTATCATTGATGAATCTCCGCTGGCTTACTACGTGAAGCTTTAAATAAATTCGTGGACACAAATAATGCTTGGCAACTCAATTGGCAGAGCAGTCGGCGGACAAGTGGAAGGTTTTTAGTTCAAGATAAATATTTCCATCCCTTTAGGTATGGGTAAAGGGATGGAAATATTTGTTTTAGGAAATCTATATACAATTAAGACCAGTTATTTGATTTCTTAAAAAATATATTTTCTTTTATCATCGTTTAACAACCAATAAAAAAAAAATTGGTTGCTTAGATTTACGCGCGCACTTTGAAATGTAAGATATAGGTATGTACGAGTATTTAACGTATTTATCTAGCGTTTATTAGGATTTTAGGTTCGTTTTATTTTGACGTTTCGAACACTTAACAGTCATGGTCATGGGTAGACTAAAATGTTATTCGTCGTTTTAAATTTTATTTTGTGAGGCCACATGGTTTGAATAGACGAGCACCATCATTCTCGTTTTATGGGTGTCTTAAAAGGCAATAAAAATAAGATAGCAGCGTTTTCTCCGCTATTGTTCAAATAGCAATCGCTATACTTCATCCCAGCTGCATTTTTATGAAAAAATGCGGTTATAGCAAAATCCTGCTGTTAGATAGGCCTAAGTCCGTACAGTTTTTCATATTCTAACTATTTGTATGAATGAAACTTATAAACGCATGACGTGACTGTAGTCTGTAAGTGAACTCACAAAATATCCCGAAGTCGATAATGCGATGTCCATAATATCAGGCGGACGCAAAGGGTGGTGTCACCCAGCCATTTGTTATTTATTGTCAATTTGCGTACCCAGACTGCGCCCGTTCGTTAGTCGAGGTACAGTAATAAACTTATTAAAAAAGCCGCCTGTCACACCGGAGTGAATACAGCCTAAAGTATAAAAAGTAACATAACGGCCTGAAATCATCCCATTGCAGGGCACAGGCCTCCATCACTGAACTTAAGATACCACAGCAAAGATGGGCAAGCTGGCCGATGCGGGTTGGTGATCACAAACCCAAACAATCCTCGAAACTCTATTTGGCCAACCCGGGGTTCGATCCCAGGAACCGAGATCTGGGCCCGGTACTTAGACCAACGGGGTGTTAAGCCAAAGGCAAAGTAATACAATAACACTAGTGAAAAATATTTTCTATAAGACTGTCTCTCGTCCTACGGACATCGTAAGAGGTAAATACTTTTTTCGTTAAAAATGAAAGAAAGGCTTTGGCCGTGTTCGTATGTCTTCCTTTTTTTCTAAAATTTTGCCAAATTTTTTTTCTGGATGTGTGAGCACAGCCGAAAATCTGGTGAAATTTTTCGATTTTTCAGGGCTCATATCTTTTTTATTAATTCATTTATGAAAAAACAGAAAACATAGAAACATGCTAATAGTGGCCATAGATTTTTATGATAAAAATTATTGCTCTACTGGCATTATCCAGGGAGGAAACAGGGGACTACGTTTGTATGGAAAAACGGCCGTGGTGTTCCTCTTAACTCTACGGTTAAGAAGAAGCCTAAGATCGAGCGAGCCCAGAGGTACTGGTTCTCCCACACATAAGCCGGGAGGAGGGTGGAGCTTCGAGGCAGCCTCTTACAAAACCTACCACCGCAGAGGGATCTGTTAGCCGTCATCATTGGTTAGAAAAACCAAAGATGCCGTTGCCCAGGGTTGGCCACTAGGAGGTAGATCCCACCACCCCAAAAACCTACCTACTTTATCTACCATCTAGCAAATTGCGATCGTCAACCCGCCTGCCAAGCGTAGCGATTATATCGAAACTTTTGGAATAATCTTACGCCAACTCTGGTTGGTTTTGTTCTGAGTAATGACTGCCTCAGAAACAACTCTGCGTACTGTGTTTAGAGATTAAGGCCCTAGCTTGGGAAATTTGCTGATCGCACAATAAAAAAATACCTTTACCAGGAATTTGCACATTATGTATGCTTCGGTGTAAATACATCCACATTTGTCTGTAGTACATTTAAGAGTCTGTACATGTTTTGTAATTATTTGCTTGCACATGGCTGGCCTATGAAATTTTGTATTGTACAGTCAACCACAAACTATCTTAACGCAACAAACTGGCTCAAACGATTTTAAACTTAAAGCCTGTCACATAAAAGTTTTATTTTTATTTTTTTTAAATGATGAAGCGTTTAATTCAATTCAATTCAAATATTTTATTGCGTTCCATAATATTACAATGATGTTATAAAATATGATATAAACAGTTCATTAAAGACCCTGTTCGGGCACAACAATACAATTAGTAATAGACAGAGACGATGACGCCATAATTACATTAAATATCAGCACAAAAGATTAAATAATAAGTGTTTACATACTTTTTAACATTGACTTTATATTCAATTTATAGATATTGATTAATTTTGTAATAGTTATTAATTTATATCAAAATATCAGCTAATCTCATATTTTTATTAGAATTTTTTATTAAACATTTTTATAAATTTGAATTTGAAAAATAAAATCAATTGTAATATTTGTTGTCATTGTATTAATTCATTTAATTATATATTTTTAAATTTTATAAGATTTTCGTCATTCAGGTATTGTAACAGTGGGGATATGTGTATACCAGTAAATAGAAACAAACGGTTGGCAGTTTCTAGTCAATTTATATTATTGAAACAAAATAAAACAAGGGGTAGGTACAAGCGAAGTAAATGACTAAGTATGGGCACAGATAAGGTAATCGTAAAGTAAACTATCTAACATTTATAATGGGACGGCTAGCTAACAGGGGTGATGGAGCAACGTATACTAAAGATCGTCGTGCGGTTCGCTAACGAAGCCAACACGGGAACAGTAATATACGCGCTGAGTAGTCTATGCTCGAAGAGGATCAGGCGCAATCAAAGACCGACCTAGGTCGATGCAAAGATGGTGCACCCGGAGCGCTCCGAACGTAGACTAGCCAGCGTTCGCTCGCGAACGCTTTATAAGGCCGCTGTGGGCTTAGCGGGGCTTGTGGCAGCGGGGCAGGGTGGCTCTGCGCTGCGTAGCTGGTTAACGGGCTCGGGTGGCGCGCCGCCGCGTTACAGGCTCCCCCTCTGGACTCGAAGACGCCCCGGCGAGAAGTCCAGTGGCTGCACTTGTCGTCGTCTTCTTTGGTCTTCCTCGTCTGCGCAAAGGTTTTTCGGGATTAGGTAGAGATAAGTCTGATCCTTTGTAAGGAGTCAGAGCTGAGGAGTGGTAAGTACCAAGAGGTACATTTGGTTGAGCGGGATCGGATATTTCGTAAGAACAAGGCCCATGTCGACGGAGGACGACATAGGGGCCATCACGGCGTGGGTTTAACTTAGCTGTTTGGTAACGGGATGCGTTGCTCAGTGTCTTTCCTGGGATGTAATTAATCGCTGGATTATAAGGCTGCAGTTGTAATGCCCATCTCGCAAGGCGGCCAGTAGGAGACTTGATTGACATCAACCACTTTAATGCTTGGTGATCAGTGGCAATTACTACCGAAGACCCCTCTATATAGCCTCTGAACTTCGATACCGCCCATATTGCTGCCAGTGCTTCACGCTCTGTTGTCGAGTAATTCCTTTCAGCACTTGTTAATAATCGACTCGCGTACTCTACTGGGTGTTCATCAGCACCCTCCCCCTGCACTAGTACAGCACCTAAGGCGTAATCACTAACATCCGTTTTAATTGTGTACGGTTTGGTAAAGTCCGCTTGACGCAGAATAGGCGCGCTAGTTAGGAAACCTTTTAGCTCGGTAAAGGCATTCTGTTCTAATATGGTGGCCAGCTTCGTTTCATGCTTTTGGTCGAGATCTCTCACACCTTCAACCGCCACCATGGCAATGTCAATATTGGGACCAAACTTACTGCAACTATCGGGTGAAAGTTCTATTTCGGACATGTTGATTGCCATCTGGGCATCTCTGAAAAGAGAACCAACAAATCTTGGTGAGTACCCTTTCAGCTTTGGGCTATCATGTGTTGGTGATGCTGGTGGTGTTACGAAATTAATCCTTATAGGCGGTCCGAAAACCGTTTCTAAGTTTTCTTCTACTGGAGAGGATGCAGTTTGAGTCGGAGTCATTTCCATTGGGCTCACCATTGGCTCTAATGCGGTCATCCTAATTAATTTTGAGATAGCGGTTTCTGGTGGTGTCTCCATATTCATTATGGCGACTGTTGTCGTCTCGTCGTCTTCGTTGATGAGGTTGTACTTTTTCCCAGGTTCATCAAGGAAGTGATACAAGAGTTGGGGTAGATTTAGCACTATCTTTGCGTCCTGTATGAAATCCACTCCCAAGAGAGTTCTGTTGTCTTGAGACTCCGGCAGAACGATAAAGTTAGTCATTATAGTTCGGTTGCTAATTGTGACAGGCACTAACGTTCTCATTATTTGCTGCCGACGTCGCAGTCCATCAGCCAAGGTAATAACAGCAGACTCAGTCACAAATTTAAAATCCTGTTCTTTCAATACCTTGAACAAAGATTGAGAAGCCACACTTAACTTAGCACCAGAATCAATATGTGCTCGTCCGCTGACTCCGCCAATTTTAATATCTACTGTTGGGCGCAGACGAGACATGTATGCGAGACTAGGACTCAGTGCGTAGAACCCAACCTCCACAGCACCTATTTTTGCAGGTGCGTTACATTTCTGGCATTTACTTCTAATGACACCAGGCTCGCCACATCCGTAACAAGTAATTTTGCTCGAAATTGGTCTCTGACTAAATGAGGTACTCGCAGGAGCCTGTGTTCGCTGTGTTCGCTGGTTATTCGCACTCTTCTTACGGCAGTTACTTTCGGTGTGCCCAAAAGCGCGGCAAAACGTACAACGAACTTTCCCTGATGGAGTATCAGCAACAGCATTCTTAGTTCGTTCGGCCATCACTTCTTCGATTTGGCGAGCTTTCTTGAGAAAATCATCAAAATTAATTACGCTGTCTCGGGGAATTTTATCCCTTATGTCTACGTGCAAGGAGGTGTATAGCAGATCCAAGCATTGAGAAGTGTTAGGAGATGGTTTGGGCAATTCGGCCATAAGCGCACGTTTTTTTGCTACGAATAGCTCTGTACCTCTTGGCTGTGATTGTTTGATGCAAACAATCTCTTCATAGAGTTTATAAGCCGGCCTTTTAGGCGCAAATGTTGTGCGCAGAAGCGATACTGCTTCTGTCCATGTTCGGACGTCATCCTTCACACCTAACCACCATATTGAAGCCTCTCCGGTGAGTAATAGCGTTATGCCATCAATGGCGTCACTATCTACGATTGACTCAATTTTCTTGAATGTAGTTATGGTTGATATAAAAGCCTCGACCAGTGATGTGTCGCGAGTTCCATCAAAACGGGCTGTGCATGATGCGAAACTACCAGTTCTTTGAGGTGAAGCGGAGTTTCTGCTTGCTAAAACTCCTAGGAGATCCCGGAACTGATCATCCGTAAAACTAACGTTCGACATATTCTTTAAAAGACGTTTACTACGTCTAGGTAAAATTCTATAAATATCAATCTCGGCGGCGAGATAATTTACAAAGTTAAAGCAAACGAACGCATAGACCGACCTAGGCCGATGCAGTGCGTATATTTGTATAAAATAAAATAAAATATTCAGACTAACATAGGACCTCCTTCTTTTGAAGTCGGTTAAAATAGCGAGTCTAAAACTAAATAAGAGGGCATAAAAATAACATAAATAAAAGTAAATACTGACTTGCAAAGAGGTAGAGGACAAATTAAAATTTTAGAGGGTATAAATAAATAAACTATGAACCTACAGTGAAAATAAAATATTAATTACTATTTTATGCCTATAACTACAACGGACTATGGCTTGTAAATAATAACAAAAGAGGGAATATCGAAATAAGTCTATAAGTATAATATATACACATACAATATAATTTAATGAATAAAGCCCCGCGTTGGGATGCCAATTGTAACAGTGGGGATATGTGTATACCAGTAAATAGAAACAAACGGTTGGCAGTTTCTAGTCAATTTATATTATTGAAACAAAATAAAACAAGGGGTAGGTACAAGCGAAGTAAATGACTAAGTATGGGCACAGATAAGGTAATCGTAAAGTAAACTATCTAACATTTATAATGGGACGGCTAGCTAACAGGGGTGATGGAGCAACGTATACTAAAGATCGTCGTGCGGTTCGCTAACGAAGCCAACACGGGAACAGTAATATACGCGCTGAGTAGTCTATGCTCGAAGAGGATCAGGCGCAATCAAAGACCGACCTAGGTCGATGCAAAGATGGTGCACCCGGAGCGCTCCGAACGTAGACTAGCCAGCGTTCGCTCGCGAACGCTTTATAAGGCCGCTGTGGGCTTAGCGGGGCTTGTGGCAGCGGGGCAGGGTGGCTCTGCGCTGCGTAGCTGGTTAACGGGCTCGGGTGGCGCGCCGCCGCGTTACAGTATTCATTTATTGTTTATTAGCAATTATTTAAAAGAATAGATTTAATTGATTTTAAATATTCAATTTTATTTGATTCCTCTTTTATAAATTCCGGTAGTATATTATAAATTTTTATAGACATGATTAGTGGGCTTGATGAATGAAGCTTTAGAAGGTAGTAACATTAATTTGTTCTTACGGACACTTCTCAATGAATGGTTCGAGGGTAAATCCGATCGTTTTGTATAAAATTCGGGGTGTTTACGGACGAATTTACATATTTCCAAGATGTACATACATGAATGGATTGCAACTTTCTGTCTGTTTTGTGTTAGCGAGAATTCTAATTAGCTTTTTTTGCAAAATAAAAAGGCTGGATGCGTCGGTGCTATTTCCCCATAGAATGATGCCATAGTTAAGCCAAGCGTTTGCATAGGCGTAGTAGTTCAATGTAAAGTAATTAAGTTTACGAAAATGCATTTAGGTTAAGGTGTAATGGGAATAATGCAAAGTATCTATGTAGATCTAGTAGATCTAAAACAGAGCAACCTTTAGTAACATAGCAACTTAAAAAAAAAATTGTATACTTTTTCATTAATATTGTAACAGCATCTCAATTGATTATTCTATAAAAAATAAATTTTCTTTTTAATGTTGTCCCCACGAAAAAAGTTGTTTGACCACCAGAGTTGTTCCTCAGGAGATTCTGCTCTGTATTTATAAACAAAGAACTCACTAGGTAGGCCACACAGAGCCATCTGTGTGGCCTACCTAGTGAGGAATGTCTTAAATATTTATTAATTTATGTATTTATTTATATATCGTATGATAATTGTATAGTTAATTGAATCTTCCCAAAAAATCCTAGGACGATTGCAAAAAGCTGAATGGTTGGAATCTAAAAAAACTTTCTTATCATGTTAAAATTTCTTACAAAAATTTGGCTCATTTTAGGATAATGGCAATTATTGGATCACGTTTTGTTAACATTTTAAATACTCTATTTTTTAAATACTCTATTACAAGTATCAGATTACAATGAAGACGAAGTTTAACAAAAACTAGGTTTGTAAACACAGTACTTTCGTATTTGTTCAGCTGTTTACCAATACAGTTGTGTTACAGCCTCCTATTTGCAATTGTTTCTCCGCGTTTTCATGAGATTAAACTCGAGATGGGTAATATCTTCAGACGCTTCAGTTTGAGAACTTTTACAGAGCCACACACTTGGGATTAATTTTATATTTTCTTTAAGTATGGAACGGTTTTTGTTTAAATTGGATATTAGTTAGACTGCGGATAACGCGTAAAATAATTGGTAAAAAGTTACTTATCATTTCTCAGTCGAAAGAAGAGGAGGTTCTGCCCTATCGCTTTTGTAATGCATGATATTTGGTTTTTATTTACCAAATGGAACAATTTCGATATATTATTATTTTCATCCTTCCTAAGGTGTAGCTCTAGGTACGACCCATTTGAACATTAGACACACCTTAATAACACTTTTTTCGAAAAACGTAAAATAAACCACCACTATTTTATTTAGTGCTCGATAATTGTTAGTAATTTTTTGTTTGTTTGTTGGTACACCATGGGACAGCGCATAGGAATGAAATAAAACAAATAAACTAAAATCATTTGGCGCCGGTATTTTAGCCTAATAGTACCTCGGTATTTCTGTGGGCGTCGTTAGAGGCGACCGAAGAAGTACTGACAGAAGAAGACTGGCAGCAGCTACTTCTCTCCACTATTGACCAAACTTCAATCGCCAAATTGTCTGACAAGAGTGATTATGGAAAAATCCTACTTATGTACAGCGCTCTTAGACCTGTGGCTTTCTAATATCGTTTACGCCAGACGAATAGATAACAAATGTATGAAAAGGACATTAACAAACGATCGAACGATCGTAAGCGTATGTCATTGTCATACATTTGACATCTATTCGTCTAGCGTAAACGATATTAGAAGTTACTTGTCTAAGGCCGCAGGCCTGTGATCAGCTGGGTATTGTAATGCGACTGGTGATGATGATGATTATGAAACTAAAGTGAAATTACCTTAAATAAATAAAATAATAGAAGAAAATCAAATTAGTGTGCGGCCGCATTAACGGGAAACTTTCCCTTCGTGTTTCTGAGAACGTAGGTATACGAGAGTTTTGCTTATGTAAAGATTGTTCTATTTTTTAAGTCTACCCTTGAATTTTGATCATATAACTCTGATTCGCTTTAATTTACATAGTTTTTATTGGATCTTTGAACTTTCAACCAAAAAAAATATATAATAAATCTAGTTATATACAAACACAAAACATACGTGTAAAACGCGACGAAAAAGAAAAACAATTTTTATCGTTAGAAAACTAATATTAACCTATCCGAATGCAGCGCATCGACAACGTCCAGCCGAATACCCAAATTACTTAATTTCCACAATTGGCATAGATAGCGGTTATTTTTCCCAATAAATCTCTGGCGCGGTCAAATCTGGAACATTAATCAGGAGTAGTCTGGCGTATCGGACGACCGCGCGCCAATACCAAGTAGTAGAGATTTATCGCGACGGCCACCTGTCTGCTTCGACGGGTTAACTCTGGAACCTCGGTCACTCACTGAATGCAAACTAAGCCATTTTTAGGCGACGAAAAAATTTGGTTATTTTTTTTATGCATAACTTTTTACTGGGTAAATTTATTCTGGTGATTTTTTGGTCAACTTACTCGAAATATTGAAAATTCTTGATTTGATTTGTATATTATTTAGTAATGTATGAGCACGGATAACTTTACATGGTTATAACAGATATATTTTTTGCTCGATACGTTGGGATCTTGAGATTGATAGGCTCAAAATACCATTTTAGTTTTTGAGTCAACACAGCATTTTTACATAAAACAATATTATTATGTTGGTGTAGGTGATTACCTTTTAGCATAGCATAATGAGGCAATAACCCACTAATAACGAGTTACGTCACGACTTTTCAAAATTACAAGAATTGACTTAATTATATACAACACACAGAATTGATAAAACAGTTCAGTCAAAATCGTAATCTTATCTAACAAAATCTGGGGATCTGAAAAATCCAAAATTATACCATTGATTGAGACGTATTGGTAAATCTGCAAGAAGAAAATAGGTAAGATCCGAAATCGCGATTTTGAGTTAACAGCGATCTTTGATACGCCAGTGAAATTTCTCCAAACTTTACAAAGACGTATTACATTCCAAAAATATATGCTGAAACGTGCTGAAACGTTAATACTTACCTAACACTTAACAGTTGTTCTAAAAAAGCTAATTACGAGTATAACGAAAAATTTTGATATCAGTTTCAGGAAAAACAACTTGCGCCGAATTAAACGTTTTCCATAAAGTCTCGGCTATTTTGCAAACGGAAAACCTTTGGTTCTGTTAAAATACTGTCTGTTACGAATACTGCAAAGAATATGGGCGAACGAATGAATGAGTAGATTAATTAGTGGCGACATGAAGACTTTGTATGCGTTCATTCATTCATTGTGCCATTGTGATCCGGCCGTATTGTTGCACGATCATTGTCCTGTAAAGTTAGATGTAAAAGAATACTATTTAAGAATAAATTAACATCGTATTACGGGCAAACTATTGTTCGAGTGTAAAATGTCGTATAAGATTAGTGAGATTTAAAAACTTTAAATATTAAAGGAAAATCTGCTACATTATTAAAACGTAAAAATCGACGCTGAACTGTGAAAAGAGAAGAAAACTCTTAGCGATAGTCAAACTAAGAAGTTTGACTTTTTTGGAAGAAGTTTTTCGGAAAACCACAATACTTTTTTACTACTGTATCACGTTTACTTAGGAAAAGATACAATAAAGTGTACCTATGATGTAGTTTAAATTAACTTTGTTAACAAGGTCATCTATGCAGAAAACTACCAGAACTTACCATCCTTCTTCGTAGTGCTTTCCGCGTGCTAAAACAGACGCTAACAATTTTTATAAAAGTTCATCAACACACAGAACAACTAACAATATTCATAAAAGTATATACATATAAACAACACATCATCCTCCTGTTTTTATTTTGTAATTTTGCATTAATTAAGCTATAAATTTTCATGTGGTTCTACTACACCTGTAAAATGCAAATTACGTTACAATTTAAAGTCCAAGTAGTATCAGCGTCTTTCAATACGAAATTGAAAGCAGACGAAACGGGTGGATAAATTAAATCCATGCAAAAAGTCGGTGGCCTGAGAAACTCATCCGGGATTCATCCGCAGTCCAAAAGCTCTATCCGCAACAGCGGCGTTTATGTTATAAAGCAGATCTGAGCTGTGCGGAGCGAGCTACATCCGCGCTCGCTCGCCCGGCACTAATGCGAAGCGAACGGAATGTATTTTTAAGCTATTTCTGACCCAACTTCAACTATTGCTGCAACAGACCTATAAATAAATTGGCGATCAAAAATAAAACAAACGAATAAAAAGCGATGTTTCTTACTTTTATGAAATTTTACAGACTTGTTTCGGCTGCGATACACAAAATTCAATATGTTTAAAAGTCCTGTTTAGAAAAAAAAAGGAATATCTTAAGCAAATTTGGTCTCAAAATAAAATACTCTTGCCCGCCAGCCTGGCACTAACTGAAATGTATTTTTAAGTTGTCTCTGTCTCGACTTCGATTCACTCAATTAAGTAAGAAGTAGATGATGCAATTAATTACGCAGATTGTACAAGCACTTTCTTTTATTGTGTGTCTAGTGTATAGTGTTTTTTTTTAATTTGTTTGCAAAGTGGAGATGTCTTTGTAATACTTACATTTCGGTTCCCAGTATCCTGTATACCTCTCCACAGTGCCATATAAAAATATATATACAGCAGCAGCGTGTTAAATTAATAAATAAGAGTGTAGTAACTGCAGACGGGTCACACAATGCATATGATGCATTAGATTGCTAACATTTTGTTTTACTGAAATCTGAACAATACACCAGAAGTCAAAATTTTGCCTTACAATAAGCGGTTTTTGTAGGGGACAAGAGTTTTTTTTAGTAAGTATATACTTATAATACATAGAAACCACCCAGACCAGTACAAACAGACATTCATTAACACAAATATTTGTACTGTCGGGGATCTAACCCGCGACCCATGGCTCAGAAGCAGCGTTTACTACCACTGATCCAAATGGTCGTCTTTTTATATTTTCATAATATTACAATGTAAGCTTCTTTTTTTTCTTTATATACTGAAATAATTTTTGCTACGACTAGCAAAGCCAAGTGAAGTCATTCATTAATTACAACGATCGCGAGTCGTCTGAGCGTTTAAATGGTATTACATCGTTATAAGAAAGTTAGTTGAGTTAGGAAATAGGAAGCTTTTCTGATTGACTTATTATGTCGTTATCTAGTTGCCCTAATCGCTGTAAAATTGTTTTTTATCTTATTTACAATCGGTACTGAGATCATAACGGTGCAATAAGCATTTAAAATGAATATCAAATAATAATTCAAGTTGACACAAAGGCAAATGACGAGCCAACCGGCTCACTATGCTGATGTGTACGTAGGCTACAAATCAAGCTATACATCTCCAATATAAGCTAAACTTTCATTTGAGAGGCCGCCCATCCAATGACAGTTCAGCTTATAATGGAAATGTATGACTTGATCTGGAGCTGTATACCAGAATGTTAATTAAGATCGGGGCAAATAGACCCAGTGGTACAGCAAACAGATTTAATTAATACAGCATGGCTGCGTCTTGTGTTAAGTCTGTCTTGCCTGTGTTGCCATTACAGGCGTTTTAACGCGTACAATGTGGATGAATTTAATAATTATACATATAAGTACTTATTGACTAGACTGGGACGAAATAATCAAGCAAGTTTAAATACCAATATTTTAACTATTAAACTTCCTTGTAGCGCTTCAGGCCCCATGAGACAACCGGTTGTCTCGATAACAATTGATATGACAATGTAATACGTTCTTGTAAACCTATAAATTTCTCAACAAAAACAAATGCTAAGTTTGGTTTTGATTAATTTTATCTCCTTTTTAATGTTAAACAAAAATTAATAAAAGTTTATGTTTAAAATGTAAATTATTTTTCTAAACTATCGTACTTTACAGTGCAGAACTGTTTCGATTTTTTATGAGTAGTTTAGTAGATACTCGTACGTAGGCTGAATGCAGCTTGTAGTCTACACGTTGGTATATTGCACTCCGATATCAAAAACAGACATCACTCAAGAAAATGCTAACTTGAGTTTAAAGTCATTAATGTTACACGCTTCAGATAAAAATAATTTTAATATTATCACAACTCTCGACCTTAATGGTCTTGTAAGAGACCACTAAACTAGTACTGTAAGAACACGGGCAACGCAACGTCTTCTTCTCATCGTTTGCCAAGCTATTTTGGCCAACCCGCGTGCCAATAGTGGATTTTTCGAACGTTGCTCGGGCTTGTGATCACAAACCCGAGCAACGTTCGAAAATTCGAAACTTTTTGTTGCCCGACCCGGGATTCAAACCTGGGACCCCGAGATCTTGGCCCGGTATTTAAACAACTAGACCAACGGGGCGTTCTTTCGACTTTCTTAAGCAATAAGTAATTACTTCTTTATAAATACGGGTGTTACTACTCAAACCAAAACAATCAACCCGTTTGTTCAAACCAAACCCATATATGTTAAAATATATCGGCGTCATAAAATAGTGTCTATCTATATTTAGATTTTATACTGCACAGTTTGCCGTGTGGTTTCTAGGGGCAACTTTCGGTTAGTTTTACTATCGGCTGGAATGTAAACACGACGTATAAACTTGCCATGGGTCGTAAAATACTATATCGTGGAACATCTCATTCGATGCAGGTAGTGTATCAAGTGAAATTGTTTCTTCACCTAGTTCTCATGTGATAAATTGACAATGCGATTCTTTGAATACATTTTTTTGACTGCCTTGATGGGACTTGGACCCAAAATTGGAGGTGGCGGGATCTACCTCCTACTAGTCCACCCTGGGTCACGGCATCTTTAGTTTTCTAACCAATGATGACGGCTAACAGATCCCTCTGCAGTGGTAGGCTTCGTAAGAGGCTGCCTGGATGCTACCCTCCTGCCGGAGTCCAGCTCCAAACAGTTTTTCTGTGTTCCGCTGATGTGTGGGAGAAGCAGTGCCTCTGGGTAAGCTCGCTCCATCTTAGGCTTCTTCTTAACCGTAGAGTTAAGAATGGAGTCAAGAGCAAGACCATTGATTATAAAAAAAACTTCTGCTTACCGATGACTGCTCTCAACAATTGAGCTACCAAAACAATGTTTGTGTTGTCAAATAATATGTAAGTCTATGCTGTAAGCTGGTGGAGTTTCATGGTCGTTTTTGGTTATGTCCCTCAAAATCCTGGAGAAATATGTATCAATCGGCTTAGATTATGCAGCATTTTTGTGTTTTAATCTATTTTAAGCAGATTTTGGGAAAGCTTTATACCGATGAGATAAGTCACTTCAGTATTCTATGGACATTAGTCTCATATAAAGCCCCATTTCCACTGACTCTGGGCTTCTGAGTATAGCCTTTAACCGCAATTTAACCAGGCTTTAATACACTGTAGAGTTCACTAACAGACGTTTAAGTGTTAAACAGCGTTTAAATAATAATTGGTGAACTCGGGTTTTAGACCCGAGTTCACCAATTCTTAAACAGCCGGTTAACATAGATTGACGATTAAATTGACACAATTCCCATACAAAATATGTCAAATAATATTTTAAACGCTGTTTAAAACTTAAACGTCTGTTGGTGAACTCTACCCTAAGTGAAAAGTCCATGATTCGTCTTCCAATTCGAAGTCACTACTTGAGAAACTTTCCCGATCGATAACATGTCATAAAACTCGAGTCTATGAAGTCTAGGTCTTGCTATACCATACAGACAACAGAGCATGTCAATATATCTATAGAAATCAAATTTCACCTGTTTTCCTCTTTATGGCCTAAACCTCACTATCATTCGGGATAATAATGACGTTCTGTGGTAGTTTGATGGTTTGTTGACTGCACAACAGAGAATGTCCAACAATATGTTGGGTGAATAATAATGACGGCATGTGACACGAATGAAATTTACGATGGTATGACAATGTGCTTGAAATATCATTTTTTATTCATAACCCATAGACTATGTCCTTTGACGAAGAGTGCAATCGGGTGTAGTTTTGCATTCGGGATCAAATTTTTAACCGAAATAATATTAAAATTGAATTTAACAAGAATTTATTAACAAACAACAATTTCTTCTTTCTTATAGAAGCTCTTCTATTGTACTTTTTATTAGAGAAAACTTAACTGTAGTTTAAAATGATGTAAAATGACACATACTAAAAAATCCCACCCAGACGTTAAAAATCACAATAAGTGTTGTATTTCACTGGTAGCTGTATTTTTTACTTTCAATTAGATTAAATAGACGTAACCCATGACTGCTAAAAATTACTGTTTTCTTAAGTTTACGCGAACACTATACATTGTATGCTGATGACCTGTGCTTCTTAGCGGAATCCCCAGATGGCCTGCAACAGCTTATGTCAGCGTTTCACCAGTTTGCTGTAAATTTGGACTAAAAGTCAGTGTTAAAAAGACGGAAGTTATGTCTTTGAACGTACATGGTCAGGAGACACTGAATGTAAAGCTTAATGATCTCGTGCTTAAGCAGGTCCAAAAATTCCGATACCTAGGGAGCACTATAACATCAAAGTGTGACCTGCATGCCGAAATAAACAGTAGAGTCGGCGCTGCAGCTGCGGCCTTTGGCAGACTGTGTTCCAAGGTTTTCTGCTCACACGATATAAAACTGCGAACCAAACTATGTGTTTATATTGCCGTTGTGCTGCCAAACCTTTTATATTCTTCCGAGGCGTGGTGCCTGTACCGTCATCAAATAGGCACACTTGACCGCTTTCACCTGAAATTTCTGCGACAAATTATGAATATCAAGTGATCCGATCGCGTGCGTAATACCGAGGTACTGCGACGTGCCAATGTTGATGGCATCGAGGCTTATATTATGCGTCGGCAGCTTCGCTGGTGCGGTCATGTATCTTGTATGACGGAGGAGAGAGTGGCGAAGCGCATCTTTTACTCTGAACTTGAGGAGGGCAAGCGTAAACGCGGCGGTCAACTCCTCAGGTATAAAGACGTTCAGAAACGACATATGAAAAGATGCAACATTGAGCCGTCTCAATGGGAGGATTTGGCTGCACAGCGGCCTGAGTGGCGCAGGCTTATTTTTAACCAAGTACGCGACTTCGAAAAGCAACGTCAAGCTGATCTCGACACTAAGCGCGACCAGTTGAAAGCCCGTACTCCTGCTGCCATTTCCTACAATTATATAAACGGCAAACTAACGTGCCCCCCCACTGCGCACGAGAGTTTGTTGCGAAGATAGGCTTTGTGAGTCATATTCGTGCACATCATCGCCTATGTGATTAGGAGTCGAAGTGGTCGCCATGGCCGAAATCGGTCGGAAGATAATAATAATAATACATTTAAATGAAAGATAAGTTTACGGGGAGACGGTGACCATGAACGCTGTAAAGGGTTCGAAACGTCGGGTTAAATTAAAAATAAACGTGTTATAAATCCGTAAACTTATCTACATTTCAATGCTAAAAATTACTTTTCTTCTTGTACCCTGTTTTTTTATAATCTAATTGCCATACTTGCAATTAGATAACAAAAAATATATTTTACATTACTGAAAAAATAAATCGATTTGTTATATCTTTGTTTTATCTAACAAATGTTCCCTTACTAACAGTAAAAAACTGAATGAAAACCTATGAAAAAATCAGAGCGTCATAAACCATCAGTCGCCATATATTTTTCCTGTCCCACGCAGGAAATATTGCAATCGATAAGGAAATGGGCTGTCAGTATAGTTGTCCACGGCTCCACGTAGATTTGTGTTATTTGCTTTTATTGTTATTGCGATAGCATTCATACGAAACAATAAATGGGGGTATAAAACGATTATTTCCGAAGAATTTGTCATTCATTGATTGGATGTAGAAGTTTAAATATTGTTCGTTGTGAAGATCAAAAGATGAAGTGATTGCGCATTATTCTTATGTAGTATGAATATTATACTTATATTCATACTATATATACAACGTGTTCCTTTTGATATCCCATAACTCTAAGGTATTAAACAGACCATGGTAAAGAATCAAATCGCATATGAATTATTTTTCAATTATATATTTTTTTTGTTTAATTTTTTCATACTAAATAATTCTAAAAAGTCACGACTGTTTATGTAAAACACCCTTACCTTGTTATGAATGAACTTTTGAATGAAAACGATTTACTCGTACCTACTTAACAATGAAACACCCACACACGTCAATGATTTTTACAAGTTACGCTCTCCCGCTACTTTACCACTACACTTTAGTGTAAGTTTGCTAACGTCCCGCATAACTAAAGACAAGACTCAACAAATTTAACTAAAATTGATGTTATATTCGAAACTATTGATCTTTAAACCACATGTTCTAGGGCGTTTTATATTATTTTTACCTACAAAACATAACCTTAGAGTTATGGGATGTTAAAAGGAACACGTATACTTATATTATTACGACTATTACTACTAATATTACTACTTATATTATATTATACTTATATACTTATGTATCTATGATTTGACAGCTAGCACAGTTTACTTAATAATCAGCAGAACGGCTTTTCTTTACGAGTAATTTCTAAGACTACAACAAAATTAAAATGAAATTTATTTAATATCAGTATATAAACTTGAAAAGATGCGAGGAGATGCGGGTTCCAGTCCCGCCTGAGACATAATTTTTCAAGTTTATATACTGATATTATAATTGCAATTTGATTGCTAAAATATCAAATGCCACACGTCTTTTTTATTTTTTTGGAACCACACAATTTGTCTTTCGGTTGAATATTCGAAGACTTTACTGTGGTGGTCCAGTGATGACCCTTTAACGCAAAGGATCTCAGTTGTTCTTTTTCGTAAAGTTTAAAAAAATGAGTTTTACAAATTTACTCGAGTTTTGTGTAAGAGACCATTTTTGCCTTAGAATGCTTCTAAGATTTTTACTATAGAAAAAATGTTTTGCTTGGTATATTGACTGACATCAATTTACCCATGAACCTCAATTTCTCCAAACGACTTTTAGGTTTTAACCATCTTGACAAGAAAATTTATCATTTTATGTTAAGTTGTTCTGCTGTCGTAACCTAGTAACACAAGCATGTGAAAACTTTACTTCCGGGCCCAAGATAAATTAATGATTTATTTGGAGCAAATATGACTTAAAATTCAATTCAGTCAAAAAAATGATTTGATTAATTCGCTATCGACATCGAATATTCCCTCCGATCGAGTTGACGATATGAACCGTAAAATGAGTTGTCCGCATCGGCGCTTCGGCCGTCTGCCAGCGAGCAGTAAACATCCATTGTCTTGCTCATAAAACGTACAAAGATTTCGTTCGGAAATTGCAAACGTCTTAGGCACAACAATAGAGGTTGGTGCAGTACGCTCACATTTACTAGTAGGTGAACCTAACAAAACTGTAAAATTAAAACGTTTTTTATCTAATATTTAGCTTTTAAGTATTACTTGTAGAGTTTGAAGAGTGCGTCTTTTGAAAAACTTTTTACGTTCAAACTTTCGTTACTCTAGACTGCTTAATAATAGATAATATTAAATGGTGCTTTCATTTGTCCACCTACTTAGTTGTTACAATATCAACTAGCTTGTAAGCACACAGAGTACATTTTCTTATTGCTGCGGCTAATTATCTGGTTATGTAATTGCTCGAAATTTTTGTAAAAATGTGTTAAAAACTACTCAAACATACTACCTTACATACAAAGACAACCTTAAGAAGTTGGTTTAGTCACTAAACAAGTCGATATCAAGAGCCTGACCCGACCCATTGGATATTCATATAAGATCCGTAAGACCTTAAACAGTAGGTATTTAAGTTGCTCTACATCAAGCTTTACACTCTGCAACTGACAGAAACCGATGACGACAAATAAGGCTATCTGTATTTCTAGGCAGAAAGAGAATCAGAGATTTATAAGAACCGTAAAGAACCATCCCAAGATGCCTTGAAGAGGAATAGTGTAAAAGTGCTATGTGGTGACGATCTGAAGTAGAACAACGGTATGAAATTGAATTCAAGTTACTACAGCAATGATGGGTACCCGAGCAGTGGTAGAAAATTCGAAACGCTTGCTACCCGATCCGATCTATTTCTTTCTAATACCAAAAACTAATACCAGTAGTATTTGTTTTAATAGTTATTAATTTTCTATTCTTTACGAATGAATCCCAAAAAAATTAGTTTTTTTTTTAATTTGATATTTTTTCGGAATAGAAAATTAATAACTATTAAAACAAATACCACTGGTATTCGTTTTTGGTATTAGAAAGGTAGATTATAAATAGATCCCCGATCCGGAGATCGAACACAGGACCCGAACCACCACTAGACCAACGGGTAGTTTTAATGATAACCTCTGTGTTACGGACACACGTCAATCTCGTTTAATTTAATATTTAGTTTATGTACTTAACCTTATTATTGTATTATTTTAGCTTTGACTATGTATGTATGTAAAGACTTTATATTTTATCACAAATAAACGTAACTTCTGTTAGGGCCTTAGTTTATAAGGAAATGTATTAGCGCAGGGCTTGTTATATTTTAATAAAATAGCAAACCGGTTTCTTATTTCCACTTACAATATCTAAAGTATTAGGTAGGATCTGGTATGGTTGTTTAAAGGTACGTGCGGCGGAGGTATCCTTTAGGCTGTCCCTGTCCCCCTAACAGATTCTGAAGGTCGGTAGAAAAAACCCATGTAGGTAGGATTGTAAGTGGAAAAAATGTTAAGAAGCCTGTAGGTAGGTTTAGAATATGTAAGACAGAGATAGCAATACACATATCGGACCTCTCTTTTCTCCGAAGTTATTATGTGGGTGGATCGAGAAAGTGTCCAAAGAGTAAAAGAGACTATGTGTGTTCTATCTTTGTCTATCTAAGGAAAATCACGAATTTTGTATAGTCACTAGGCTAATTTAAGAAAAGTAAATAATAATAGGACGTGATCAGGCGAAAATTGTCCCTGCTCTCACGGTCACCTTCAAGAAAAAGAAAATAAACTCTGAAGAAATCAACAAGTGTTTTCGTCCGCATACAGTCCACTCAGGAAGTCCATGGTCGGCTTGTTCCTACAACCTACAAGGTCTGGTCCATGCGATCCGGATAGGTGAAGCCAGCAAGATATCAAGATCAGTCTGAAGATCAGTGCAACAGTGAAGCAACATCGTCGTAACCGTTCATCGTGTAACGAAGAGAAGAAAGTGTAACCAGACGCGGGTGTACCGCGGCTCGGGCATTCACCACCTAACGGTGTCAAACGGTGTTTGTTCCGAGTTAACGCCGTTCCCAGGCGGTGCAGTCAACGGACGAGCTGCCGTATATCGTGCAAACGATTACGAACTAGTCCGACCACGCCAGTACGGTGTGCGCAAGCGTAGGGGCCGGACTGTAGGCACTGCTGAGGGTTCTGGTGATTCCAGCCAGGACAGAGCACCCTACGGCTGCGTACATTCTCTGCTGGGTGGTTCCTCCCTTTCCACTCCTGCACGACCATCCATCCCCAGACAGGCTCCCCACGGTAGCGTACCTGTCCGGGATTGTTAGGAGTAGGGGCTGCAAGTAAGAAGATGCCAACAACGCGAAGACAAGCTGAGGCCGCCGGGAGTCAAGCAATGGAAAACTCAAGACGATGTGATTTTGAAGAGTCACCTGCATCGCCATCGGTGCAAACATCAAGGAGTCAAGTACCCGCAGAAGGCGGATATATTATGGAGACGGACCCAGCACCGATAGAAAAGCGTCAAGATGCCAACGCCGACACAGACGTGCCACGGACAAAGGCACCGTCATCGAGGGGGTCAAGCGTTGCCGCACGAATTAGACAAGCGGAGTTATTGGCCGCAGAGAAGCTCGCCGCACTTGAGAAAAGCTTAATTCAAAAACGATTAGAATATGAAATAGCTACAATTAGGGAAACCGACGACGAGAGCATACCCGCCGGTGACAGTCAAGCCAGAATAGACGACTGGCTGGACAAGTCGCAGTCCCGGCGTCGCGAAGAAACGCAGCTACCCACCACAGAGGAGCCTTGCGACATTCTTACTCAAGAGCGACAAAGACAGAAAGATGTTCAAATGACAGAGATGGTTAGAAACCGTCATTTGAATCCATCACAACCTCCGGAAGAGAATAAAAAGGAGGAAGAGCCTCGAATGAAGATGGACGGGGCGGAGATTCTCGCAGCGACATTAGAGAAAATCATGTCAAGACGACCGACACCACGACAAGCAATAGAATTGCCGATATTTAGCGGGGCACCGACAGACTGGCTTTCTTTTAAGGCAGCAATGCAAGAATCAACCATGACAGGCGCATACACTAAAGCTGAGAACCTGGCTAGATTAAGAAGCTGTCTAAGAGGAGAAGCCAAAGAAGCAGTAGCGGCTTTATTATCATACGCATCCGATCCGGACATAATTATGAAAACTCTAGAACAGTGCTACGGAAGGCCGGAGATAATAATTGATCGAACGCTAAATGAATTGAAGAGTCTGCCGCGCCTAGGACCGACTGCCAGTGACTTGAATACATTTGCAATCAAAGTACAGAATATTGTTTGCACGCTGGACTCCATAGACAACAGAGGATACCTGAGAAATCCAATGCTAACACGGGAGATAATTGATAAACTTAGCCCGCATTTGAAATCTCGATGGTGCGACTATGCAGTACAATACTCAAGCTATTCGGAGCCAGAGATAATCACTTTGTCACATTTCCTAATGGAAGAGGCTAACAAAGCGCTACGCTACGCATATACGCCGCAGTCGAACTATTCCGCTACAAAAAGAGAAGTCGTGTCAGTCAAACCGAACACAAACATAAGAAAAAAAAATACGGGAGTGTACGTCACAGCCGAAGAAAGGAGGACGGCACAAAAAAAAACCTGTTTGTGTTGCAGTGGAGACCATGAGATGTCACTGTGTGAAAAGTTTATAGCTATGACAGTTAACCAAAGATGGAACTGGTTAAAGGAAGAAAGATTATGTTTTCTATGTTTATCAGATAGACATCGGCGTCTCAAATGCAAAGCGCAAGTATGTAATGAGAATGGTTGTGGTCGACGTCATCACAGAATGCTACATATGTCAGAGAGAGACAGCAAGAGTTCACAACATACATTAGAAAGGGACAGCAAGAGTCCAGAACAAAACCAAGAGGTAGTCGCATCTGTCAATCATTCGATAGACGCGTCCAAGGTATTGTTAAAAGTATGTCCGATCACTGTCGAAGGACCTATGGGTAGAGTACGTACGTACGCTCTACTTGACGAGGGGTCAACAATTACACTGATCGATAAAGAGTTAGCAGATTACGTCGGCGCAGAAGGGCCAGTTCGAGACTTACACATTTGCAGTGTGAATGCACAGAGCGTGCCACATAAAAGTACGGAAGTGGAGATTCAAATCATCGCTAAAGGCAATAAGAAGCACGCGGTGAGAGCGAGAACAATGGAGAATCTTCAACTTCATAGACAAACGATAAATGAAAGTTGTTTGAGATATAAACACATGCGTGTACTAAACAATGAAGACGTATGTTATGTAAGCGCCAAGCCGCGTATCCTGATCGGCGCGGATAATTGGCACCTGATAGTCAGCAGAAGGCTGCTAATAGGCAAACGTCATGAACCAGTAGCATCACTTACCACTCTGGGGTGGGTGATTCATGGAATAGCGCCGTCTCATGTGATAAAGGAGAAAAATACTGTGCTATATGTCAACGGCAAGCAAAGTTTAACTCAGTGCACGACGCGTGCCATGGATGACGAGTTACACAATATGGTGAAAGAACACTTTGAAATAGATTCATTGGGTATCTTAAGGAAAGAACGTGAAAATCCAGATGAGATTCGTGCCAAAGAAGCCTTTGAAACTTCAGTAAGATATGTCAAACGACAGTATGAAGTCGGATTACCATGGAAGGAAAATGTGAATGTTATGCCACCGAGCTACGATCTAGCACGGCGCAGACTCATGGCAATCGAGAAAAAGATGGACAAATCGAAAGAGTTCAAAGAAGCATACACGAAACAGATGAATAATATGTTTGAAAAAGGTTACGCCAAAGAGAGCCAAGACAACGAGATAGATAGCCCACGGCTTTGGTATCTACCACACTTCGCAGTGACCAATGTGAACAAACCCGGTAAACTGAGATTAGTGTTCGACGCTGCCGCTAGAAGCAATGGAGTGTGCCTGAACGACGCACTACTAGAAGGTCCCGATTTACTGAGAGATTTGGCGGGAATGCTTTTTAGATTCCGAGAACGAGCCATAGCAGTGACCGCGGATATCAGTGAGATGTTTCTACATATAAAAATCTTAGAAAGAGATCAGCCGGCGCAGATGTTTTTGTGGAGAGGCGACGACACAACGTCACCACCAAAGCGTTATAACATGACTTCAATGATCTTCGGAGCGAAGAGTTCACCGTTTTTAGCACATAGCGTACGTGATTACAACGCTCAGAAACACGCCAGTACGTACCCAAGAGCACACGAAGCGATAACGAAGAACCATTACATGGACGACTGGGTCGACTGTTTCGATACAACAAGAAGCAAGTGACGTCATCAAAGAAGTTCGTCATGTACACGCGCAGGCGGGATTCACGCTTACAGCCTTTAATACAAACGGGCCGGACGTGTTGCGTGAGCTGCCAATTGATAGCCGTGCCACGACACCGAAACAGCTCGGTGCCGCTATGACTCAATATGGACGAACGCTTGGACTTATGTGGGACGCTAACAACGACGAACTAAGTTTTAACACGGTGCTAGTCAAAGTGCCGCAAGAAGTGAAGACATTGAAACGAACGCCTACGAAGCGAGAAGCACTGAGCGCAGTCATGTCAATATTCGATCCACTTGGACTACTGAGTTATTACACCATCCGAGCGAAGATACTAATACAGAAGGTGTGGCGCCTAGACACAAGCTGGGACGAAGCGCTACCCGAGGAAATAGCCAATGAATTCCAGACATGGTTGAGTGGTGTGGACGCTCTAAGCAGTTTGAGTCTACCCCGTCTATACTCTCAGACGGGGGGAGTGACTAGAAAGCAGCTGCACGTATTCTGCGACGCCAGCGAGTCTGCTTACGCTACGGCCGCATACTGGGTCGTGGAATACGAAGATGGGTCGAAACGAGTGATGTTAGCCGCCGCTAAAGCGAAGGTAGCGCCGATAAAGGCTCGGACGATACCACGGCTGGAACTACAGGCGTGTCTGATCGCCGCACGACTTGCGTCAAATATAACGAGAGAGCACAGATAGCAACCCGATAGAGTTACATACTGGACGGACTCTAGAACGGTTCTACATTGGATAGAGAACGAGAGAGTGCGTTACACCCCGTTCGTATCGCATCGACTGAGTGAAATTACGGAGTTGACCGATCCTAGCCAATGGAGATGGGTGCCGACGCAAGAAAATGTAGCCGACGACGCAACGAGAGTCGACTACGATATAAAGTCTCGAGAAGAGCGATGGTTCACCGGACCGTCGTTTCTATACTCAAACGAAGAGCTATGGCCATCACCGAATGTGACAGCAGACGGCGATGACGAAGAAAACAACGAAGTCATATGTAACGTAACTACAAATGACTTATGGAGCGTGCCAGATGCGAGACGTTTCTCTAATTATGAACGTCTAGTGAGAGCAATGGCATATGTATTACTTTTCATAGAGAAATGTCGTAAACGTACTAGAGAAATGATTATACGACATATAGAAAAGGCAGAGACGTGGCTAGTGAAACAAGCACAGGAAGATTCATTCCGCGAAGATTTAGAACGCCTAAGAAAAGGCTACAACATAAAGGCGAGCAGTCGTATTAAGATGTTAGATCCATTCATCGACGGGGATGGTGTGTTGCGGGCTAGAGGACGTACGAGGGCAGCGGGTGTGTCTGCCCCCGATACTACGCCCGTAATATTGGACGGCAGCCACCCGTATACGCGGTTGTTGTGCAATAAGGAACACCGTCGCGCCCACCACTCGCACAACGAACGCGTCGTCAACGACCTACGACAAAGATATTGGATACTACGACTACGACCGACTGTACGCGCTGTAGCCTACAAGTGCGCTTTCTGTCGCATGAGGAAGACGAAGCCAAGGAGACCAGTCTTCGGAGATCTACCACGAGCTCGACTAGAAGCTTTCACTAGACCATTTTCAAACTGTGGCCTAGACTTTTTCGGGCCAATGACAGTGACTATAGGCCGCCGACATGAAAAGAGGTGGGGAGCGCTCTTCACTTGCCTCACCACAAGGGCCGTGCACATAGAATTAGTAGCTAGCCTGTCCACCGACTCGGCTATAATGGCTCTACGGCGCATGGGAGCACGGCGAGGGTGGCCACAAGTTATGTACTCAGACAACGCGACGAACTTCAGGGGCGCAGACAGCGAGCTACGTATGGCAATGGCGGAGTGGGAACTGGCTCTGCACGACTTCGCGCTCACCCAGCGCATAGACTGGCGCTACATATCACCGGGAGCACCACATCAGGGCGGGGCGTGGGAGCGGATGATACGCTCTGTCAAGAACGCTCTACGTGTCACGCTTAACGAGAAGGCGCCAAAAGAAGAAGTTCTACTGACGCTGTTGATGGAAGTCGAGCACACCATGAACGCTCGACCACTCACACATGTACCGGTTAGCGCTAACGATCCCGAGGCGCTAACCCCTAATCACTTCCTGCTGGGTGGTTCGCACGGCTTACCCATCACCGGGCCGTGTGAGCAATCGTCGAGGAAGACATGGCGGGCCGCGCAAGGTCTAGCCGACGAGTACTGGCGCAGATGGCTGAAGGAGTACCTACCCGAGCTCATACCGAGAAGAGGGGCTCGTGACGTCAACGAGGTCGCTATCAAACCAGGCGATCTAGTCATCGTGGTGGACCACACGCTTCCACGCAACGTGTGGCCCCGAGGGGTCGTCACACGTGTTCATCCCGGACCAGACGGAGGAGTAAGAAATGTTGAAGTAAGGACCAAGGGCGGCGTGTTTCGTCGACCGACGTCGAGATTGGCTGTCCTGCCGGTAGAAGAATGAAGAGGTTCCGCACTGCGCAGCGCTGCACCGGGGGGAGACTGTTACGGACACACGTCAATCTCGTTTAATTTAATATTTAGTTTATGTACTTAACCTTATTATTGTATTATTTTAGCTTTGACTATGTATGTATGTAAAGACTTTATATTTTATCACAAATAAACGTAATTTCTGTTAGGGCCTTAGTTTATAAGGAAATGTATTAGCGCAGGGCTTGTTTTATTTTAATAAAATAGCAAACCGGTTTCTTATTTCCACTTACAATATCTAAAGTATTAGGTAGGATCTGGTATGGTTGTTTAAATGTACTGGTGTGAAGGAAAATAACTGTAGGCCGTCCCGCTCACGCGCGGCGGAGGTATCCTTTAGGCTGTCCCTGTCCCCCTAACAGATTCTGAAGGTCGGTAGAAAAAACCCATGTAGGTAGGATTGTAAGTGGAAAAAATGTTAAGAAGCCTGTAGGTAGGTTTAGAATATGTAAGACAGAGATAGCAATACACATATCGGACCTCTCTTTTCTCCGAAGTTATTATGTGGGTGGATCGAGAAAGTGTCCAAAGAGTAAAAGAGACTATGTGTGTTCTATCTTTGTCTATCTAAGGAAAATCACGAATTTTGTATAGTCACTAGGCTAATTTAAGAAAAGTAAATAATAATAGGACGTGATCAGGCGAAAATTGTCCCTGCTCTCACGGTCACCTTCAAGAAAAAGAAAATAAACTCTGAAGAAATCAACAAGTGTTTTCGTCCGCATACAGTCCACTCAGGAAGTCCATGGTCGGCTTGTTCCTACAACCTACACTCTGTATAAAAACAAACTAAAGGACTACTATTACAATCAAGACTTTCAAAGGTGCTTACTGCATTTACTCGTATTGTGGCTTAGGTGCCCGTTGTAAAGTTGTTTTCATTACTACAACTTATTGGACGGATTCCAATATTTCGCGAACGGTTGCGTTTCGATTGCAGGCGATTATGACTGGATAGCAGTTTGGAGGGCGATTTTACATTTTTCGATGCATTAAATTGACAGTTGAATGTTAGGAATTCAGATGCAGTCTGAGTTTGGAGTTCTGAAATATTTTTATGCCTTGCATTGCTGAGTCGAGTGTTAGAGACATGATCAAATTAAGGTATATTAAATATAATAAGATATCACTGCAGTTGAAATGAAAAGTTTATAATACAATTATTTTATTTCGATATAGTGTGTTAATTTAAAAATATACTGTGTATAACTTTCTAAATTAAATTTTTAGTATTTAAATTTCAAACATGTAGTCACTTTTTTCATGAGGTTTACCCTATTAAAAAATCAAGAAGTATTTTAAAGCAGTAAACATGAAAAAGTTAGTCTACATTGCATTTCAGACGTATTATATAACGAGTAGTCGAGCAATGAGCTTGTTTTCTCGCTTCGACTCAATGATTGGTATAATTAATAATTAACTGAAGTTACGTCCGTTTCTGACTCAATCATAAAGCGAGGAACAAGATGTTTTGCAGAAGCTTAGTTTATACAATATTTTAAACGATTCTCAATCTTATTGAGATATCATTATGACTTAAATATTTCCGTCAGTCTTCCTTCAAAGCACCGAACATACAATAACGAAACTACGCAGGAAACAATGACTTGAGTTGTCGCAAATAGTCTAATTATGTGTCAAAACGTTTAACCGCTCGGATACCTAGTCAGAGATCTGAGCCTATATGACAATTGATTTCTATTGTGTCTGGAATTACCGGCTTAAAAGCGGTTAAGATACATAATCTTTTGTAAAGTCAGTTATTTAGTCATTTTAGACATATTTGTTAATTTTCTTAGCCAGTGTAAAACATTTTAGGGTTTATACCATGTAGGTACCTGGTTTTTTATAAGCTTCCGATATTTCGGTAGTTGTAAGCGCCATGACCACAGGACTTCACAGGAGGCCTGATGTATCTGTGGGTAAGTAGTTGTTATGAGCAGGCAAATCAGTAAATTACTTTCTTTTGCTTTAAAAATAGCTACAGTTTTATGAAATCAGCCTTAAGAGGAAATACAACGGCCGTTTTTTCCATACAAACGTAGTCCCCTGTTTCCTCCCTGGATAATGCCAGTAGAGCAATAATTTTTATTACAAAAATCTATGGCCACTGTTAGTATGTTTCAATGTTTTCTATTTTTTCATAAATTATTTAATAAAAAAGATATGAGCCCTCAAAAATCTAAAAAATTCGCCAGATTTTCCACTGTGTTCAAATATCCAGAAAAAAAATTTGGCAAAATTTTAGAAAAAAGGAAAACATACGAACATGGCCAAAGCCTTTCTTTAATTTTTAATGAAAAAATTATTTGAATCGATCTTGTTTTGGAAAAGTAATGTATCGTTGATTTGGTGTGCTTTTAGTAGGTACTTTCGGTCCAAGAAGCAGTTGTCTCTATCACACTCTGCGGTGAATGCGTTTGGAACTGCGCGACAGAAATAGATTTTACAAATACCTATTTTTCTCTCGCCCGTGTAGTGTTTCCTCTTAAACGAGGTAGTTTTTAGTGGATTGTGGCGATGGGGCTGCGCCGTTTTTTCCATATAGTTCATAGCACGGTTCACAGACTCTAAGCCCTGATACGCACAATATACACTAAAATACTGGCTGGTTTTCGCATTTGTTCATCTGTCAGATGAAGCTGTCAAGTTCTGAAACAGCACAGTAAATAAATTGCCTTTAAAAAAAAAGAGAATACTTAATTCAGTGCGATACCAAAACCGTTTGAACGCGTGCCATTCTGACATGCGTTACAATGTGGAAAGGGCCTTTAGAAACCATATAGAAACTGCGTATAACCGAATCTCTGTAGCTTTCAGTTAACTAACTTACGGCAAGTTAATAAAGGGGGTTGAACACAAACAGCTAACTCATAAACTTCAAATCGAGTGCGAAAATGGCCGCGGGTGTTGCAACAACCTCATGTTGCTGAAATTCACGTTAATAGCCCGATTTATGACTTTGAACAAGAACTGAAAATGAAGGTTTAACTTCAACAATGTTTTGTGCATATGAATTCAAAATTTCTTTGATGAAATACAAACATTGTTGGAATGGATGAAATACATACACAACGTTGGGGCTTACTTAAATTGATCCAAATGACGTACTCTATCACCTACTCACTTTGAGTGAAGATAGGCGTGTTTTTTAAACCGTTGTAGAATTAAAAGTAGTTCCGATCTAAAAATAGTTTTGAAATGTGTGATTAATGTACAGACGACAGCATATCAGGGCATACATTGAGGCATCTTATGCAGTTGAAATAGGTACGAGTTTGTAACAAAAATGTATTGCCTGATGTACCTGATAACGACGGACTTAACTGTTGAGATACAATTGCTCTTACAACGGAGGCAAAATTTAAATTGCAAAAACTATAACGTCTTTTGATCAACAAAAAAACATCAAAATCGGTCTTAGGTACTGATCGAAAATTATGCGTGATCTAAAAAAATATTTTTATATTAAATGAGAACCTCCTGTTTATTTCATCGCTTATTTTATTTTATTATAGTTCTTTATATACGAGTACTTATATACTGCTATATTTGAGTCTAGTTAAGCTGAAAATAGTTTTTAAGCTCTAAATAGTTTTAAGAAAATAGTCTTTAAATTTTAATGGAAGAACAAAGAAATGTGGCAATAGTTTACGCGACCAAAGCATTTGTTTGAATAGTACCTATAACGCAATTTAATATCTCACTAAAATAACAGGCCAACTTCGCAACAAAAGCGGTAGTGCTCAAAATAAAAGTTCACAGCGCAACTCCTCGCGAGTTTGCACTAACTTCGCCAAGTATTATCGCGCGCACGCAGGCAGCGAATTGTCGCCTTACTTTAGGGTTGTTAAAGGAACCTTCACTTGATTTTGGGAAATTAATTTTCTATTCAGGCCTATCTAATTATATTAAGAGACTAATTACATACTCAAAAAAAACTTAAAACAAAGAAAAAATAAAAATATAAGATGAAAAAAAGGGGAAAGTAATCATCTATACTCAAGCCGGACCCCGGTCTAGATCTGGTTTTGGGCCGTCCGATTTCCCATCTGAGCTATGATAACCTTGTAGATGGTGGTGAATTTTTCAAGCATTTTCTTATTGCTGTAAGCTTTTCGGTGGCTAAATGGTAAAGCGCCGCGCCCGGCATGCGAGGAGATGCGGGTTCGAGTCCCGCCTTGAACATAATTTTTCAAGTTTAAATACTGATTTTATAATAGCAATTACATAGCTAAAATATCATATTATAAAGTATGATAGTGAATTTTAAATTTCTTATGATATTGTAGCAGTTGTCGTTTTCATTGCCGTGTTTTGAACACGGATAAAACGACGTTTTCAAGTTAACCTATCTAAATCGAATCACCCCGAAAACCCCTGCATACTTCATTTCATGAAAATCGTAGGAGCCGTGTCCGAGTATGAGATTATCACACATACAAACATTGTTCGATTATAGATATTATATGTATAGATAAACTAAAACTGAGTGCATTCGTGTAAGGTAAACTGGGGGCAGAAGTGACAGTGAACATTTTAACAATAACGATATTTCTACTATACAATGGTACGCGCAAGTTCCTGTAGCAATACCGCCAGTGTTACAATTTGTCTTTTTTACAAAAAACAGGGACACGGGTTTTAAAATGATGTTGCATCGTTAGTATTGGTTCTTATGATAACATAGCAAAACACTGCTAATAGAACACTGTATTCATTTCTCACTGTATTCGGTATTGTCAAGAAAGGTTGTCCATCAAAATAATTTAAGGAACGATGCCTGGAAGCCCTAATTCATTAAGTATAGTGTATTGAATAAAACCTTGCTGAGTTTAACATGGTTAACTTATAGTTTCACTTGGAAACCTTAGATAGAATAAGTATGATACCATTAAACAACGGTTAAACGTTTATTTACATTGTTTTTAAGGTAAGGTTTTGAAATGGAAACCTTTTAACAAAAAGGCCAAAAAAATCACGAAATAATCGTACCAACAATAATACCTATGTATGTAAAGAGTTTATATTTTGTTACACTTTTTTTATACCTGCTTATGACCATTCATTGACAGAATTACAAGCATTTCCTCTTTTATCGTCGTTACGCGTCAATTGAAAATAACATTTACCAAGGAACTTCATGACCTTAAATAGGTAATTCAAATTAATTATTTTACGTTTGACTGTTATAGGTTACTTCTATTCGTAGTAACAGGCACGTACTAGCGCACTTTTTTGATCTAAACATGTAAAGTAAAGAGCCCATTTATGAAGTAAAAAATGTAAATCAAGTTTCCACCCGAAAATATTTTTCGCAACATAGTTTTAAGTTTTTACGGTCCTATGCCTTATAAGGTATGAAGGGAGAATCAAAATACTTATGAATAGTATCGTAATGAATGAATGAGATGCGCATCGCGTTTAAAAAGTGTTGCTAGGAGGCCGTATCAAACATTTTAGATTTTTGGCGGACATTTTCTAGTGCTCTAACTTGACATTTTTGTACTGGGCTATACCAAAAGAAAAAATACGTCATTTGTTTTTTGTCTCGTAGATTGCGATATTAAAATTTGGAAGGTGGTTAAGAGATAATACTACGGTCGTTTTTCCATAAAAAAGTAGTCCCCTGTTTCCTCCCTGGATAATGCCAGTAGAGCAAAAAAAATTATTATGAAAATCTATGGCCACTATTAGCATGTTCCTATGTTTTCTGTTTTTTCATAAATTTCTTAATAAAAAAGATATGAGCCCTCAAAAATCGAAAAAATTCGCCAGATTTTCCGCTTTGTTCAAACATCCAGAAAATAATTTTATATAAATTTTAGAAAAAAAGGAAACATACAAACCCTGCCAAAGCCTTTCTTTAATTTTTAATGAAAGTAATTAAATCGGTATAGTTCTGGAAAAGTAATCGGGGGATTACGAAACGTTGATTTGGTGTGCTTTTAGTAGGTATTTTCGGTCCAAGAAGCAGTTGTCTTTATCACACTCTGCGGTGAAGGCGTTTGGCACTGCGCGACAGCAATAGATTTTACAAATACCTATTTTTCAATTTTCTCGCCCGTAGTGTTTCCTCTTAACATTTCATCTTGTTTATTAAATAAGAACTATATACACAGTCCCACACGGAGAAAAAGCTCTAGTTTTACTAACCAGAATTTTGAGGAATTTAACTAGAACGCATAGTGCTATACGTGACAACTATACATTTTAAATGATATTTTAAAAATCTAGTTTTTAGTAACGAGAATTTTCTGGTACATTGAACACATTTTTCGGTACACTTTAACATCAAATTTGTACTGCTAGCAATACTCAAACATAGTTGTGACCATTACTAATTCATTATTTTGATCTTTACAAAGAAAATAGTAACTGATACTATTTGACATGTTTCGTACACTTAACTTATTTACCAGATTTATTTAGTATTTGAAATTAAGCGACTTTTTATCCTTAAAACTAATTCTGATAGCACTCGCAGCTTTTTGTTAACTTTTAATAGATTTGTTTTTACAAGTCGTTCTGGTAGTATTGTAAAATATTTTTTCTCCATGCATACAAAAATGACACCTAAACCTGTCCTCATTTAAATGACTGACGTTAATTTCATGTCAGTGTTAAAATTGTAGCCCGGCCAAATTATGTTGGCATGCAGTAGCATGAATATTTATGCCATGACGTGACTATTCGATAGTTACTACAAGTGCACCCTTATGTGAAATGGATCAGTTTTAGTTGGGTTTGGGTACAATTTTTGGAACGACGTTCCTTATCGCGCGTTGCGAAAGGGGTCTAGACGGAAAAAATTGTAACGACACTTTTTAAACGACACTTTTTGCTATAGTTGTAAGCCGTGCGGCTTGCTCGTGTTTCTCTGTCTGAGAGAGAGAGAGGGAGAGGGAGAGGAAGACGGAGAGGAAGAGGAAGAGGGAGAGGGAGAGAGAGAGAAAAATAATAATTGTAAAATAAAATAAAATTTTATTACAATTCCTTCACTAAAAATGAACTTCGTTCCATCCGGGTGTCCTTTGACACCTCTCAAGTTTTTTTTTACATCAATGGTCTGCAACAATTAATTTTAAGTATTATTACCTCTCAGCGAAGCCATCTAAGGACTAGTACACACTACTTATAACAACAGTACGTTATTGCAATCCACAGCCGCTCAGCGTGAAGTGAACACGTCACTGTATATTATTAGGCTCCTTGATTAACTCTCGACCCGGTCAATATTGTACCCTAAACAGTGTTTTGTTTATTTTCTTTGCTATTCATTCTGGGGTTACTGTTCCATATAAGTGTGACTTTGTTTTGATCCTAAACAAAGATATTTTAAGGTTACTTTTATTATGTAAATACTTATATTATGTAAATATTAAAGATAACCGGCCAAGTGCGAGTCGGACTCGCGCACGAAGGGTTCCGTACCAAAAAGGCCAAAAAAACGGATTTTTTGTATGGGAGCCTCCCTTAAATATTTATTTTATTTTGTTTTTAGTATTTGTTGTTGTTGCGGTAACAAAAATACACAATTTGTGAAAATTTTAACTGTCTAGCTATTGCGGCTCTTGAGATACAGCCTGGTGACAGAGCGACGGACAGACGGACAAACGGACCGACGGCCAGACGGACAGACGGGCAGACGGACAGACAGCGAAGTCTTAGTAATAGGGTCCCGTTTTTACCCTTTGGGTACGGAACCCTAAAAAACGACAGTTAATTTCTGATGTCTGCCATAACGCCCAAATCAAACCACATACCTGAAAGTTATTTGATGTAGAGGTTAACAAAAAAAAATGGAAACTAACAACAGGGTTTATTAATTCATATAAATGTTATTTACTGGAGTATTAATGTTACGAAATTGATCCTTATTTTAGGTATAATAAAAAGCAAAAGTAATTCCATCTCTTTATCTGTTTTGTTTTCACTTTCAGACAGATCAACCGATTTTGATTAAAGTTGATAGGTACTTGAATATCATCTTTAATGGCCTGCGCAGACGGAGGATTTTTGTCCGCGGACTTTTTTGTCCGCTAAAATAGATCGCTTACTACTGTATCGAGTAACGCAAACGAGGGATTAAAAGTACCGCGTACAAAAAGTCCCCCGAACTACCGAGGACATGCAGAGAGCGGACCGGACAAAAGTACGGGGGAGTCCCCGAAAGAAATAGTACTCGCGTGACTAGGCAAAGCAACGCACATGGCGGACTTTAGTCCGCGTTGTGCGCTCGAGAATGACGTACGTATGCACGAAGATAAACAAGAAAATCATCGCACACCGTGTGCGTTGAGTCCGCGGTAAATGAGCGACGGACTTTTTATTCGCGGAGCGTACTTTTTTCTCCGCCGCGGAGAAAAGTCCCTCGTCTGCACAGGCCATAAAAAGAATGAAAAGAATGAAAATCAGTAAAATCTCAACTGATTTAAATATAATTTGGTATGTAGATAGTGATAGTTTTCGTTCCGATAATCATCTCTCAAAAGGTGAAAGGTTTAAGAACCGATCATTTGTTCATTTCTCAGTGTGATATTAGGTTAACGCTATACCCAGCCGAATCAGACGCGGACGAAGTCGCATGAAAGATTGAATGTTTCTAAACCTACATAACAAATAGACATAACCACCTAAAATACAAAAAACAGTTATCTCAAACGTACGCTCAGGTGTTTTTTTTAATTCGTGTTCTCGTAGTTTAGATTGACGTCTATGTTACACATACTGACGAGACGACATATTTAGGATTAAATGATTATTAAAAAGAAGAGTTTTCGATTCCGTATAAAAATAAAAAACAAAACAACAAGGTAAAATTTGGTCTTTTTACAAGTGGGTTTGAAACGAGACCCACTTAAGAAAATGTCAAGGATCTAGAAAGGCACCTCAAAACTGATCTTTCATGAACAGCAGAAAAGGCAGAGAACACTTCTTGCCACGACAGATACACTTTTACAAGGGATAAATTATAAGTAAAACCTATAAAAAAGGTTACCATAATACTCGTATATGTTTTAATGGATTATATTTTATGAAATTGCAAGCCAACGAGGCATTTCATTTAACAAAAGTAATTCTGCTTTACTAATAATATTTCTCTACTAATACTCGTATTATTGTATAAAAACAAAGTATTGTATATTTTGCTATTATGGGGCCATGTCCTGAAATAAATTAATTTTAATTTGAATTTACAACATCCTACTAATATTGTAATGCGATATTGAATATTGGAAAATGCTTTTTGCATTAACTAAGGTTTTTTTATAGTGTTAAACAACAAAATATACTTACAAATAAAACTTTGCGTTGTCAATCATATCTACCGCCGCGAACTCCTGTCTTAACATACCTACCACCTACATAAAGAAAAATTGTGATATTACCATAACGAAGTCATACGGGACACAGGACCCTCAGTCGTGACACTGAGAGTGAATTATGTATAACACCAGGTCATAACTCAAACGGAAAAGGTATATCTATGCAAATACGAACAGTTTTTCGTAATGAAAAAGTTCACCTGATTCAGTATGAAGCCATAACATTATCGTGATTTCACACGTGGACTTGAATAGAGGTGGAATCCAGCAAATAGAGCCTCCAGATCAAAATAGGTGCAACTTACCATGCAAAAATATCCAAAATTAAATCGATGTCATTTCGATGCTACTCGCTATGGATATTTTAGAAGTCCTTACATAATAATAATATGGTAATTTAAAACTGAAATATTTTGTCAATTCTTCAGAAATAGCCATTTCAGCTGCATTAGATTTTTATAGCTGAATGCTAAAGAGTCATGAATTACAGAAATCGTATCTCTATTAAAACTAAACAACACACTACGTTTGATGAATTTGGTTGATCTTTCCCATTGCATTTGAAATTAATATAAAGTATTTCTTAACCTCGGACAAAGTAGAGCTAAGTTTGATGCAATATTTTATCAAATCAGAATCAGTTAAAAAATCTAAATTTTCCTAATTTTTTAACAGTTCTATATAGTAAGTAACAGCCTACAATCATTCTACTGCAAGGCCTCCATTATAAAAATTACCACAGCAAATTAATAAAGTTCTACAAAAGCATATTTCAAAAACATAATTTTCCACTTTAACCTTTACAAATCACTAACAAGCCTGTTGCATCTATCATACCTCTTGAATATTAAGAACACCCTAAAATTCGTTTCAAAGCCACCAATGTGTCGAAAAGTGAAGCTCATTCAAAAGGTGAGGACGTCGAGTCAAAGCGCTCCCTTTAGCTATAGCTCGCGCTGCTATTCCGATCAAAGACGTGCTTTAAGTATTCAGAGGTCATTACACTAATGAATCGTATCAGATTTTAGCGTCTCCATCCTCGTCTTTTGGCTTTCTTCGGTTCCCACAAGACGTCCTTTTGTTGTTTCTGCTTCAAGTTTCACAGCATGCATGGCTAGTTTTAAAATGTAGGCGAAAACGGACAAAAGGGCTGAAGGAGGTTTTATCTGTGTCCAAAAGCTTTGTAAGAACTTATATGTAAAACAATTTTGAATGTTTGGCGATATTAAACATGTCAGATTACGTATATTAACAAAGAAGCTCTAATTACACATTTCGTATCCTGTCGTACGGTTCAAGCACATTAAAAGAGCAACACCACTTCACGTTCTACGGGTGTCGTAAAAAGCGATAAAAGGATTACTATCAAAATAAGACGATCAGCAGCATTTTTTGTCCATCTTTGGCCTAGTTGCGATCGCCTGCCAAGGGTGGCGATCAAAATCATTCTTTTGGAGAGGTTTATGTCCAATAGTGAGATGATATAGACTGATGATGATGTAGATGATCTGCCTGCCTGAAATGTATAGCACCACCTCTCGTGCCATAGGAGTACTGAGGAACAAGACGGGCATCGTGGTCTTTTTTTAGTTCTTTTTTGGTCGCCTCTTGCGACACCCATATATCAAAAAGGGTAGTGCTATTTGTTAAGGCTCTACGATTTAATACTTAACTCTTTTGATTAAAAATTTAAAGTAACAAACAAACTCCATTAACTTTTCATGACCCTTTCAGCACCATTTAAATTCACCTGTCAGTATAATAAGAACTATTTAATGCATCAGTCAGACAATGGCCGAAGTTATTTTATACTGAGCCCTCTGATGAAAGGGTTGAATTCGCTAGGGAGGTGTCGAATCGCTCAAATGAACTCACTAACACTCTCCCCTGGGTTTCATGCACCCGGTGAATTGTGGCACAAGATATGGGTGGAAAGAGGGATACAATTAATTATTGTGTAAAAAGCCCTTTTTAAAAATATTTTTTTATGTTTCTCAATTATTTGACGCTAAAAATAGCTGGCCATCCAACCGACTTAGAAGAACTATAATAATAATAATAATTTTTATTTCAGTAATCTTTTTCACAAACATGATGCTGAGACCTCCCAGTAAGTAAGCATAATATGTTACTCGTATTGGGAATGTCCCGCTACTTCCCCAGAAGATAGTATCAGGTTCTTTAGATTACAGTATTTACTTATTCTAAATACAAGAAGGAAAAATAAATACAAGAAGTTTTACCTAATAGGTTTTTGATTGTGGCTAATGGATTAATTCTATCTGTAAGATGTAATAAACATGTGTGTGTGTGTGTGTGTGTGTGTGTGTGTGTGTGTGTGTGTGTGTGTGTGTGTGTGTGTGTGTGTGTGTGTGTGTGTGTGTTGAGTGCTTGTTAGTATGGTGTTGTTATAAAGTATGTGGGATGCATGTGTATGGTGACATATTATTATGAGTCTATGTAATTGTGAACAAATTGTGAACAAACACTAAGTGCCTATCTTTTTGCATTACTCAAGATTTCTTTCAGGTGATCCTTGTGAACAGATGTTCAACTTCATCATAGGTTAGTGTGCTCAACCATTTAGTTATAGTATTTTTACACATATAAAATTTCATGGGATAAATTTTAAGCATTTTATTTAGTTTATTATATATGAAAGCGGATTGGGAAGGATATTGCCTTTTGGCGAAAACAGTACGCACATAGGGTGCCGGGGCCACCAAATAATTTCTTCTTTTACTCAATAAAGCTGCATCAAATGGTAATGTTTTATGATATGTCAAGATCATGTTTAAAACATAGAGCTTTCTAATCGAAAGCAGATTGCAAACCTGGTATAACGCTTGTGTAGGGAATCTGTAAGGTTTGAAATACATGACCTTTAGAAGAGATCTCTGTGCCCTTTCCAAATCTAAGAAGTTGGTCTTACCGGCCCCGCCCCATATTGGGATACAATAAGAGATCACTGATTGTGCTAAAGAAATATAAATTTTGTTCAGAAGAGTACGATGTAAGACAAACCTTAATGACTTAAAGACCCAGATAAGTTTTCTGATTCTACTAGTTACTGATTCCAATTGTGGGTACCAACTAAGTCTTTGGTCGATAAGAATGCCGAGATATTTCGTCTGAGTAACTTTTTCAATAACAGGGCAGTCACATGAGGTATTATCTAAGCTGGGGCAGTGGTGGATTTTAAGACTTAAGTTACTATTAGGTTGTGAAGTATTGTATGGTGCAAAACATATATAATTGGTCTTATTGATATTTAGAGTAAGAAGATTACTCCTCAGCCAACTAGATACCCTCATCATACCTCCCATAGCAATATCATATACCGAATCCCAGGTTTTGCCTGAGAATACGATAGCAGTGTCATCCGCGTAGCAGAATATCCTGCCCCCGACTCCCTGAAGATTACAAAGCTCGTTTATATAAATTAGGAAGAGTGTCGGGCCAAGGACACTCCCCTGCGGGACACCAAATTTAATGGTTTTTTCATCACTAATGTGGCTACCTATCTTGACGACTTGGGTTCTGTCTCGAAGATAGCTGCTAAAGAGAGACAATGAAGTTCCCCTGATCCCAATATACTCTAGCCTGTCTAAAAGAACCGGAACAGACACAGTGTCGAAGGCCTTTTTCAAGTCTAAAAAGATGGTAAGGCATTTCTGCCCCTTGTCAACAACCTCAGTAATGATACCGATCAAATCTAATATTGCATCTTGAGTTGATATTCCTTTACGAAAACCATACTGAAATTTTGATAATATGTTAATTTTTTTTTAAATAATTGATCAGTCTAATATTAATGAGTTTTTCGATGATTTTCGAGACAGAAGTTAAAACAGAAATTGGCCTATAATTATTAATGTCGTCTTTATCTCCGCTCTTGTAGACAGGCGTTACTATGGCTCTTTTGAATGCACTAGGAAAAACTCCTGTACTGAAACAAAGATTTGCCAATTTACGGATTAATGGGACAGCAAAATCCCTTGCATGTTTCAAAAATGCAGTGCCGATTCCGTCCCAGCCAGGTGCACTGCTAGAGTCAAGGCTCTTTATTATAGAGTCAACCTCTTTTAAATCTGTCTCCAGCAGCACAAATGAGCTTGGGTTAGCATTGCTAGTTAAATTTGTATTTGGGCATAAGCCATCAGATAGAGATTCTTTTATAATAAGATCAGCCAAAGAAGAGCCAATATCCACAAAGAAGTTGTTGACAAGGTTGACTGAAATTTGAGGTTGCGGATTAATGTTAAGAAGTTCAACGTTATTTGTTTTAGAGGGTTTGTATTGGGTGATCTCATTTATGGTGGACCATAGTTTTTTAGGGTTTTGGAGAGATTTTTTTAGTTGAAGGCTGTTGTATTTTCTCTTGAGCTTCTTTATGAGGTTGGAACAGTAATTACGAAATCGTTTATACGTTATTTCCAAGATTGTGTTTTGAGGATTTTTTCTTAGTTTATATTGCATGTCATTTCTAAGTTTAATACATTTTAGAGCCCCTGGGGTAATCCAAGGCTTTAAAATCCTTTTACTACCTGATATTTTGACGATTTTAGAATTTGTTTCAATGGCTGACCCAATCATACCAATTAATGCAGTAGCGAAGGTTTCTGGGTCAGTATAAGTATCAAAGAAAGAAACATCTGATGAGTTTAGTATTTTAATAGTCTTTTCTATGTCTGTAATACGTTTTTGATGCCGAGTGACTATGATTTTATTAATTGTAGAAAATTTTACTAGAACTAAGTTGTGATCGGTCACTGTAGTATTTAAAACAGCAACGGAAGCAGAGCTGGAGTTACCGTCCAATTTGAACATAGTATGGTCTAAGCACGAGTCTTCCCTAGTGGAGTAAGTATGCCCAGGTAAAAGACCATGTAGGGATAAAACATTGAGGTAGTTAAGTCGGTTTCTACGCTCATATGATTTTTCTTTGTCAGTAGCAATTAAATCTATGTTAATATCTCCTATAACCAAAATATTTTTAAACTGCACTATAGTTTCAAGATGTTTTTCGAGGGAGTTTATAAAACAATCGGCGTTCACAAAAGATGGGGAGCGGTAGATAGCAAGAAAAACATAGTCGTCAATCACTAATTGAAGACCAGTAGCATTTGTGAGCTGGAGCTCTGTTATTTTAGCTTGAATACAGTTTTTTATGTACACTACGACGCCGTCATTTTGATTCAGTAAATTGGTCGTGTGAAAAGAAGTATAGTTGATTAGCAGTGGTACCCGTTTTCGCAAATCCAATCTACACTCAGTTAGGACTAATATATCAGCTTCATAATTTAATTGCGAGAGAGTAATTTGTAAGTCGTCAAAGTTCTTATATATACTCCTAACATTTTGTGTGATGACTATTAAGCCGTTGTGAGTACTACTTGGTATGTGGTGTGACAAGTCCTGAATATTGCACTTAAACGATTGACAGACTTGTAAAGAGTCCAGTTCTCTGATTGTGTTGAGATTATCCATTATGTAGTGATAATGGGATCACAAACTTAACTAAAATGACATTACTTGAAAAAATAAATACATAATTAAATGTTAAAATACATGAAATAGATGTGTTTGAAAACATTTGATTAACATAATATGGTATTATATTGTAGAAATAGAAATAGTGTACTTTATATGTATATTTTAATGATTGTGTATCAAGTAGTTTATGTGTGTATATGTGTGTGTATATGTAATGTATAAGAACTTTAATATTTAGGCATTTAGTGTGTGGTGCTTGATTGAGTGATGTGTGTACATACTTAGAGATACTTAAATTTTTAACAAGCATAATTTGATAAATTGTTCCAGTCTTAAATAATTTACCTGGATAATAATAATAAATGTAAAATAAGCTACAGAAAACAAAAACAATAAATAAAACCACTTTAGATAGTCAGTTTTCTTGCATGAGTTGGTTAACCTGAGCTTCATTTTGAATGCAAATTATTTTAGTGGTGTCGTCTTTACGAACAAAGACTCTTCCGAAAGCAGTCCAACAATATTTGTACTGTTTGGACTTAGCGAGGTCACGTGACAGGAAGAACAGACGAGCACCTCTAGTTGTTAGCAGCTCCGATAAGAAGACTGGAGAATCCTCGCTAAAAGTTAAGCCTAGGTGTTTTGCCTGTAGTTTGGATTTATTTTTGATGTTGTACTCCTTGCTCTTTTTCAGTAGGTCTGTTCTCAAAAGGGTAGAACCAAGTTCAATAATTATGGGGGGTTTATTTTCCTGTTCGTTTCTTCCCTTAAGTCTGTAAATGTCTTTGATGTCTCTAGAACATATATCGAGGTCCACAGTTTTGGATAAGTTTAGCACCATGTTGACTAGATCTTCTCTTTTTTCTTGATTTTTGCGTGGCACGTTTTTTAATTCTAGAGAAGTCTTACGTGCATTTCTCTGTAAGTCCTCAATTCTGCTTTCAAGGATAGTAATATACTCTCTGTCCCTTTTAGCCTGAAACTCAAGTGACTCAATTTTTTTTCCGGAATTCCTCATTTTGTGAGGCAAGCAAGGAGACAGATTGCTCAATATTAGTGTTGGATTGTTGTATCTCTTTTAAGTTTTCACTTATTACTCTCAACTCCTGTTTTTGCTCGTTCAATATTGAGGTCATAGTCTCTTTTATTTCATCTTTAAAGTTCCGGAATTGTGAAGGTGAAATCTCTTCGTCCCGTGGTCGTTTGTCGCGAAGAAAAACGTAACTCGGAGGCGAATAATCTCCTTGCTCAAGATCAGAATTTTTATTTGCCGACAGTTGGGGGTCAGATGCGTAGTTTGTCAAAGTCTGCTGCCTTAGATTTGTTCCTGAAGACATCTTAGCGGGCGGCGATCTTTTTACGGACATAGTCAATCAAGCCACCAAGGCCTTAGCAAGCAACAAAAAGATACAAAACAACACGACGACACACGGCGAAAGGCTCGTAGTGATAACGAGACGCGACGGCCGACGGCGAAACAAGTTACCAGGGCCGCAGCAAATGCAGGAGATGCGCGCAACCTGTCGCAGCGTAGCCCGCTTGCGTAGTGATGACGCGTGCTGACGCGTTGATGACGTAGATTACGTAGCACTAGCACTAGAGTGGGACGGTATTCACCGGTTGTACAAGTAACACAAGCACCTCTCACAGTTTATGCACGCCTAATATTTGCGTCTGATTTAAATTTTAGATATTATTCAAAAAACGATTTTAAAATTAAGTAACGTGGAAACACAGTCGACTACACTCAACAGCGGCCCGGGGGGAAGAGGAAAGGGAAGGGAACTCTAGATGGATTTTTATATTTGAAACGTATTTTTATTTTACCAGAACACGACACTGCTAAATGAGAGGGTTATTGGTTCGAGTAAATGTAAACCTATAGATGTTTAATACTTAAGTTAAATATAAGTTAAGCTAAGCTATATTCGAACAAATAGCAGTATAGTTTTGCAGTATCGTATTCTGGTTAAATGAAATACGTTTCAAATGTAAGGTTTTTCTGAGTCGGGCATGGTCAGTTATTTTAAACTTCAAATATATGACAAACATGAAAAGTTATTCTTTTACTATAAAATATCATCCTTGAAGGATAATTACACCATGAAAAAAAGAAGATACTTCATACGATAGTCTACGATTAATAATTCTAAAGGAAAGTAACACTCCAACAACGACAATTTTTATTTTGGTTACAAATAAGCACTCAAATTAACAACAATTAAAATAAAACACTCACACTCTCATAGATTAAGCTTGCACACGATTGGTTGCATCGAGGTCAATGGCCCTATTTAATATCCCGTCCGCTAAGGGTTCTATTTTGTGGAACTTTTTTAGTTTCAGTTGCGTTAATTTTATTTTATGTTTTATTAAAACCTATCTCAGTGCTTTTATCTTGCAACTCACACGCTTTTAATTATAAGAATTTTTAGAAGGCTATACTCGTGCTCAGCGAGGAGAAATTTCCCATCGTTCCACATATCGACCGATTTTTTTATTTCATGACAAATAATAAGTCAAATTTGGTCCCATGTAATTTTTTAAAGTTAATTATACTGCTAACGATAGAAAAATTTATTCGATGGATTTGGATCAAATTAAAGCATTTGGTCACAATTTCTTTCAGTTTACTTTAATTAAAAATCTCTTACTTTAATAACCAAAATCTTCATAATAAGATGTAATCTCTAGGACAAATTTATCGCCAATCGCTCGTGATTTCTCTATGGTCGTTAATGTCAGTCTCTCGTGAATATTACAAAACTGCAATTTCCGTATCAACGAGATATAAATACGTAATGGATCAAACGCATTCTCTATTCACGCTGTAACATATAGCGGTGCGCGTTTTGTTGAGGATAACCTTGCAGGAATCTGTTGAGACGGGACGGAATTTGGGTTGGGGTGCATAACTTAAAATGCATTTAGGTAACATGATTACCGAAAAATTACTAAAACATTTCTTAGTGGAATTTAAAAAGTTACAGTAACAATTATTGTTTTATCAGTATATAAACTTGAAAAATTTTGTCTCAGGCGGGACTCGAACCCGCATCTCCTCGCATGCCGGGCGGGCGCCATACCATTAGGCCACCGAGACACTGCGACACGGCGCGAATTTTTCAAGCATATTCTTACGCTGTGAGCCAGCGTTGCTTCATCAAATGTTAGGAGTTTGCACCCTTAACACCCGAAAGAAACATCTTTGCAGATGTTTGACAGTCAGTTAAGATGAAACAGCTATTTATATACTTTATTTGATATTTTAGCAACTTAATTGCACTTATAATATCAGTATATAAACTTGAAAAATTTTTGAAAAAAGCAACGCTGGCTCACAGCGTAAGAATATGCTTGAAAAATTCGCGCCGTGTCGCAGTGTCTCGGTGGCCTAATGGTATGGCGCCCGCCCGGCATGCGAGGAGATGCGGGTTCGAGTCCCGCCTGAGACAAAATTTTTCAAGTTTATATACTGATATTATAAGTGCAATTAAGTTGCTAAAATATCAAATAAAGTATATAAATAGCTGTTTCATCTTAACTGACTGTCAAACATCTGCAAAGATGTTTCTTTCGGGTGTTAAGGGTGCAAACTCCTAACATTTGATGAAGCAACGCTGGCTCACAGCGTAAGAATATGCTTGAAAAATTCGCGCCGTGTCGCAGTGTCTCGGTGGCCTAATGGTATGGCGCCCGCCCGGCATGCGAGGAGATGCGGGTTCGAGTCCCGCCTGAGACAAAATTTTTCAAGTTTATATACTGATATTATAAGTGCAATTAAGTTGCTAAAATATCAAATAAAGTATATAAATAGCTGTTTCATCTTAACTGACTGTCAAACATCTGCAAAGATGTTTCTTTCGGGTGTTAAGGGTGCAAACTCCTAACATTTGATGAAGCAACGCTGGCTCACAGCGTAAGAATATGCTTGAAAAATTCGCGCCGTGTCGCAGTGTCTCGGTGGCCTAATGGTATGGCGCCCGCCCGGCATGCGAGGAGATGCGGGTTCGAGTCCCGCCTGAGACAAAATTTTTCAAGTTTATATACTGATATTATAAGTGCAATTAAGTTGCTAAAATATCAAATAAAGTAAATTATTGTTTTATTTTATTTGGAACACCAACAGCACTAACACCTTTTATGAAAACGAATTTTCTTTTAAACTCATTAGTCATTTAAAGGTACTCGCACATAGACAAATGCAACGTATGCATTTGTTACATGTGTTCTCTGTACACACATGCAACATTCTGAAATTATTGATCTAGAATATGGCTGTCGGCTGCTTTTAGGCTACAGAAAAAAATACTTCATTCCAAATAAAATTGTTTTTACCTTCATCATATTTTTCTTCCTCTTTCGTTTAAAGAGATTTAAAAAAACCTTATCAGGGAAATACCTACATAATTCAGTTTCAATTCCAGCAACCAGTCGAAGATCCATTCAAAGCGTACGGCACAGTATCGGTGGAAGCATAATTTCCTGTACTGAAATATTTATACCTCCGTAGAAAGAGCTACACGTAGCCGTGCTACGAATACGGCGGTAAGATGTAGAGCGGCGACTACGTCGTAGCGGAACAGAACTTTCAGGAGCAAAGTTTGACCAAGATGCTACGGTCGCTAACTGGTGGAGGATCATCTACATTTTTTTAACACTATGCCAGTGTACTGCTAGCTTAGGCATGTTTGGCGATCGCAGTTTGGCCAAAAGGATTGTGCCATGATTGCCAAGCTTGGCGGTTTGGCGATCGCAGTTTGGCCAAGAGGATTGAGCCATGATTGCCAAGCTTGGCAAGTTGGCGATCGCAGTTTGGCCAAGAGGATTGAGCCATGATTGCCAAGCTTGGCAAGTTGGCGATCGCTGTTTGGCCAATTGTGTAGACAAGACGTAGCTAGCAATGTTGTCCGTCTTCTTCAGACACCCATTAGAAGAGGATTGGTTCTATTCTTTTTTTTTTTTTTTTTTTTGTGCTGGCATCACAAGATGGTGAAAATGTCATGCTGACTCGCCTGGGGTTTGCCATCACGTCTAGGAGTGGTGCCACTCTATTTTAAACCGGCATCTGACGGCAGTATTAATACCTAGTTAAAAATAGCAGCCCCATTGCAAACACTGTAACCGCTACCAGACAGCCTTAGCCTAGACCGTGGATATGGAAATAAGCTCGCTTGAACCGCGAACATGTATTTTGTTATAGGAATTTTCGGCTTTTAAATCAGTTACTTCGACGCAAAATATCTACAGCACATTTGAAAACTTATGAGAACAAAATATTGCATTAAAGGATAACTTTATGTTGAGTAACCTGTCTTAAGCAAAAATATATATTGTTTTATCCAACTTCTAAACCGATATTTTAGTAATAAAATTTGCATAAATACTCGGTTCTTTCGTCAGCGTTTGACTATAAAATACAGCTTGTCAACTTTATAGGAATTTTACCTTGTTTTTGTAATAATGAAACATGTCATAACATTTTTATAGTTCATAACAACCCGTAAAATGAGTTTACTGTCATCGGAGCAGAACCATGTTTCGATGTTACTTTTATTCCTACCATTTACGCTCTTGTAAACCCTTTTGGCAGACGTAACAACTGTATTAGAACAGAACCCTGAAATAACATTTTTAAGGCCTGAACATTATGTTTTACGTCCAATATTAAGCTTATATACTCGTACATTTGTTAAATCATATTAAAGTATCTAACTAAATTTTAATATTATAATATGTTTACTAGTTGTTTGTTTGGTTTATTTAATCAAAATAACATAACAATGTTTCATGAGTTTTAGTCTGATTGTTTGTCGACTTCAAAATTTTTATCTTTCTCTAATTTATACTTTTTCTATTTTTTGTTGCAACATTTCCAATTTTGTACTAAAGCTTATTTTGACGTGACAACGTCTTATAAATTGGTTTGCCGGGTGACACTTCAAGAAACTGCGTTACGCTCCTCTCACGTTATGCGCTCACAATGAGAGCGAGTGAGAGGCACGCGTCCCTTCCACTCGGGCATGGTTAGCCCGCCTAAGAGCGAGAGAGACAGACATAAAAAGTGAAAGGCACGCGTCCCTTCCACTCGAGCACAGTTAGCCCGCCTAAGAGCGAGAGAGACAGAGCGAGAGAGAGAGAGTGAGAGAGATAGGCATACACACCGGTTCATGTCTTGCGCTTCTATAAAATCCAGTTCAATAAAATTTTGTTAATATGAATCGACGACTACCGAAGGGATAGCCCCTTCTCCCCGGACCCGCCTCGCTCAGAGGAGCCGGAAGAGGTAGCGCCCTCCGCGCACCCCCCGCCCCGCCCGTCGACGCCCTCTACCCCATCCCGCTCGCGCTCGCCGCTCCCGCTGGCGCAGCGGACCCCTCTCTCCCCCCCGGAGGAGGCATGCCCCTCTCCCGCCCCAGTCTCCGTGATGGAGTGTGACGTTCCGGAATCGGACTCCACTTCCTCTCTTTCCGCCACCGATGATGATGAATTCATCACGGTGAAACGTGCTAAACGCGCCCGCAAATCGCGCAAATCGCGCAATTCCCCGCCCCCGCCTCCCCCCGCTAAGGTCGTTAAGACCCAAAAGGGGCCCTTACCGTCGGCCGCCTCCCAGCCTTCTGGGACAAAGGCCACCACCCCATCCCCCACTCAGGCGAGCAAAGTGCCGCCTATCTTCGTCCAGGACAAATCGTCCTGGAACGTCATCAGCGCCGCCCTGAACGAGCGCAAAATCGCGTTTTCGCACGCGAAGACTTGTGCTGTGGGCATCAAGGTAGTGGTACCCACTTCGGGTGACCACCGCTCCCTCACCAGCTTTCTCGACGGGAGGATGATAGGGTACCATACCTATCCCCTCCCGGAGGAAAGGGAACTGCGGGTGATCATCCGCGGTCTCCCGAAAGAGCTGGACACTCCGGCCATCCTTCACGACCTGCAAGGCCAGGGCTTCCCAGCCAGGCAGGTCCACCGTCTTTTCAAGGGGCGCAGGCGCGAACCTTTCGACTTGGTCCAGGTGGTCCTAGACCACTCGGCCGAGGGAAAGGCAGTCTTCAACGTGAAGACGATCTGCGCCATTAGCGGCCTTAAAGTCGAACTCCCCCGTAAAAAGGGGTTCCCTGGGCAGTGTCATCGCTGCCAATTATATGGCCACGCAGCCCGGAACTGCCGTGCTCGCCCAAGGTGCGTAAAGTGCCACGGGGACCACGGCACAACTGACTGCGCGCGTGACAGGGAGACGGCGACCACGCCGCCCGGATGCGTCCTTTGCGGAGGTCTTGGACACCCTGCGAATTATCGCGGATGTCCCAGGGCCCCAAAGGCGCAACCTCGCCCAGTGGCCTCAGCCCCCTCCTCTCGACCCACCCCCCATAATACGGGGAAGCCACGGGTGATCATCTCACCGTCGGCCTTCCCCTCTCTCCGACCATGCCGACCTAACGCCTGGGCCAAACCCCTAATGGCGTCCATGGCCCCCGCGCCCCCCCCCGCCCCGACCCCCAGTCTCAGTCCGGCCGTGGTAGCAGCTCCGCCTGCAACACCGGCCGTACGAGCTGTTGCCCCCCCCCCACCACCAACACCCAAAGCCCCACGAGCTGAGCCGTCCCCCTCGAGGGACATGGAGGCCCAGCTAAACAGACTGGCCAATTTTATGGAGGACATCGACTACGAAGAGGTCGATGTCATCTGCCAGAAATTGGACGAGTCTGTGGGCAACGCCCATTTAAGGATTAAAATCCTCGTCGAGCATAGGGCTCTTCTTCAAACAATCAAATCCTTCCATCAATAATGGATAATACAAAAAATAGAATCAAGCCGAGGTCGATCACCATAGCATTTTTCAATGCTGATGGCCTTTTAGACCAACGGGATGAGGTATCCCTCTTCCTGACCGAGCACCAGGTAGACATCCTTCTGGTTCAGGAAACCCGTCTCAAACCTTCTTTTCGCAATCCTAATATTGCGAACTATCTTATTGTCAGAAATGATAGGTCCACACGTGGCGGCGGCACGCTTATCTACTATAAGCGTTCTCTACACTGTGCCCCAATCGACCCCCCACCCACGACGGACATAGAAGTCTCCTTATGCCGACTATCTATGACCGGCCACAGGCCCATTCTCATCGCTTCGGCCTACCTCTCCGGTAACAAAACCCCAGTCAGGAGTGACTTTGAGGCCCTTTTCGCTATGAATGAAACCGTCTTTATAGGCGGCGACTTCAATAGCAAAAACACCCAGTGGGGATGCCTATGCACGACCACTAGTGGCACGCGCTTAAGCAGACTCGCTGAAACCCTATCCTTTGACGTTGTACCGCCTCTAGAGCCCACCCACTACCCATACAACGTCGAACATCGTCCCGATATTCTTGACATGGCTATTCTAAAGAATGTAGGCCTTCGGCTTCATTCGATAGAAGTCGTGCATGCCCTCAACTCGGACCATCGTCCGGTGATAGTTCGTCTCGGCTCCCCGGAGTCATACTCTCCCCCCATGAGGTCGTTGATAGACTGGGACAAACTCAAGTGTAAACTTGAGGATTGTAACAGCCCCCAACTTTCCTCAATCCCCGACGACATTTCTTCGCCAAATGAGGCTGTAGAAGCGATCGACGCTCTCACCAGTCACATCTCGGTCGCCATCGGCGATTCGTCTAGGCAAGTGCCGGAGATGGGAAACCATCGTTTCAGGCTGCCTGATGACGCGCGAGAACTGCTGAGAGCCAAGAACGCGGCTATCAGGGCCTACGATGCGTGTCCCACCGAGGAAAATCGGGTTCTTTTGCGCGGCTTACAGCGTGCTGTTAAGCAACGTATTAAGGAGCTCCGAAACAATCGGTGGGACGATCTACTTAAAGAAATCTCGCCATCTCACCAGGCCTACTGGAAGCTGGCGAGAACCTTTAAGTCGGACATAGTCGCATCAATGCCCCCCCTCCAAAGACCCGATCAATCGTTAGCGCTTGACGATAACGAAAAAGCCGAATGCATGGCTGACAGTCTAGAGGCACAGTGTTCCCCTAGTACCCTCCCTTTCGACCAAGACCACCTTCAAATGGTGGACGATGAGGTCCAGCGCCGCTCGGTCATCCCCCCCTCAAGCCCTCTCACCCCTACTACCGTTGATGAGGTGCAGGCGATAGTCAAAGGTTTCCGCCCTAACAAGGCACCCGGGCCGGACCGTATCTCGAACAGAGTACTCCGCGCCCTGCCCGCCCAACTTCTCTGCCTATTGGTGGCAATCATTAACGCCGCAATGACCCACTGCGTCTTCCCCGACTCGTGGAAGGAGGCGGAGGTCATAGGCATCCGAAAACCGGGAAAAAACCCGGCCGACCCCACCAGCTATAGGCCCATCAGCCTCTTAAAGACTATGGGCAAGATATACGAACGCGTATTAGTTTCCCGATTAAGAGATTACCTCTTCTCTAACAATCTCTTAATCAACGAGCAATTCGGCTTCAGAGCCTCCCACTCCTGCGTCCATCAGGTGCACCGCCTCACGGAACACATTCTGGACGGTCTCAATAGACCCCGCCCCTTGGGAACGGGAGCGTTGTTCTTCGACGTGGCGAAAGCGTTCGACAAAGTCTGGCACAACGGCTTGATTTACAAGCTGTACGAACTCAAAGTGCCGGACAGTCTCGTGCTCATCTTACGGGACTTTTTGTCGAATCGCACTTTTCGTTACCGAGTTGACGGCACTCTCTCCTCCCCTCGACCCATCAGAGCCGGAGTCCCACAGGGCTCTGTGCTATCACCCCTACTCTTCTCCGTTTTCGTAAACGACATCCCCAAGACTCCAGACACGGAGCTAGCCCTTTTTGCTGACGATACCGCCATTTACAAAACCGGTCCAAACTCAAAATATGTGATCCTAGCGCTACAGCGCGCGGTCACCAAATTGGGTGAATGGTTTAGAAAGTGGCGTATCGAAGTCAATCCCGACAAAAGTGCAGCGATGTACTTCGGGCGGAACATCCCCGTAGCGCCCTCCCCTAATCCGTCCCGCCCTAATGTTCCCACTCATTTCACCCTATTCGACCAGCGGATCCCATGGGTCAAGCAGGTCAAATATTTAGGTGTCATCCTTGACCGACGACTATCGTTCGCATCGCACATCAATCGCGTCTGTAACCGAGCGAAGTTCTACACGCACCGACTATACCACCTAGTCGGCCGCAAGAGTAAAATGTCGCTTAGAAATAAGTTGACAATTTACAAAACTTGCATCCGCCCCGTGATGACTTACGCCAGTCCGGTGTTTGCTCACGCCGCCCCATCCCTCCTTAAGAAGTTTCAAACACTTCAAAATCTCTTTTTGCGTCGGGCCGCGGGTATCCCGTGGTTCGTACGCAACAATAATATCCACCGAGATCTCGAAATCCAATCCATTGCCCTCTATATGAAAGAAGCCTCTCAACGCTTTTTCGATAAGGCAGTGAATCACCCCAATCCGCTCATAGCGGAAGCCGCCACGTACAACCCCCAGAGGGATGTCGCCTTCCGACGCCGTCGGCCCAGGCACGTGCTGAACGACCCCGACGATCCGATCACCGCGTATGTCACAACAGCCAACACCGCCTTAAGCACTTCAATTACTGCACAACACAGTAGTTCTCCACACCGCACCCGTCGGAGGCGGGTGCGTGGTCCCGCCTTTCATTTCGGCCGACACAATCATGTGCCTGGCCGCTTCTCACCTGCCCCCCCCTCGGACGGCGACCCAAGCCGAGGTCCGAGCCTACAGAGGCGCCTTTGAGGTCGCTGTCCGATCCCCCCTCCCAGATCGGGCCCGCCAGAATGGAGCCCGACCGTGATCCGGCATGCCACGGCATCTCCGGTTCCGGCGGCGCCACCACTGGTGGGTTCGCCATTTGGTAGGGTGCCCTTAGCACCCCACACTGGCCCGATCACGCCCGCTAGTATGGGCCCCGGTGCGAGCGACCTTGGACCTCACGATCGAACGACTGCTACGCAGGTAAGCACTGCTACGAGCTTAGGTCAGTGCTACGAAATTATTACGGCTATTTTTCATTCACGACACTTTTTCTATTTGTTTGATATGCCTAATTGGCACATGTCTTATGTATTATTTTTTGATTACATATAATGTAATCAATAATCTATCTTTTCGTGTGATGAATACCATTTTTAAATATATGGTATATTATTGACACCGATGAGATTGTGTTTGCATTACGAAAGTCGTGAGTTCAAATCTTACCAAAGAGAATCGAAAAAACATTTGATAACTAATGTTGGTAAATTATTTACAGTAGTAAATTAGTTACACAATCAGCATGAAGAATAAATACTATGCACAAGTCTGTATCGATCTTATTTTTTAAGGTTACCGCGTTCGACATCTTAGTGTATGCAACACGTGTCTCTTAGCACCGGTTGTAATATATGGAACTATATTGAAGATGTCAGACCTAGCCTTGTGATTGTGCAGTCTGTGCAAGCAACGTATTTTAAAGTATGTTAGTTTCATTTCTGTTTTAAACTTTACAGCTTAAGAAATAAAGTATGATATTGTTACCATCACTATTTTGTATACTATTGGGATTCTTGCATTATGCAGAAGCTTTTAGTGTATTTCAAAAAACTTTTGAGAAAGTCTTCGACTTTCTTACAATTCATTTAACAGTTCGATAATTATTATATTTATTCAGCACAACAAATACGACTCGATGTTATGACTTATGGGTCGACGATTTTTATGTCACATAATAAACGAAGATGATAAATAGCTTAGATTGAACATTTTCTGGCACTTGAGTGAATTGATCAAATTACCTCGCTTCAAAGAAATCGATAACGCATGGTTGCCAAAACAATGATTGTCATTCCATCCACACGCTATCAAAATTCTCCCTGAAGCACTCGCAATTTCGATAAGATAATGTATTTTTTGGAGAAAATAAGAAAATCTCTCCCTTTGAAGGCGTTGCATCCCCGCATTGCGTTAATTTTACTCACCCTTACCTTTGAACTGGCCTAGTCAATCGGAAAGTCGATCCCTTGGTTAAACAACGCAAATGAAAAGTCGCCTGCGGGGATGTAGTGATGTACAATATTTTAAAGTAGCTCTGTATTACAAACACTGATTTCATATCGATACTGTTTAAGTAAGTACTAATGACAATCGATTGTGCTCGAACAATTTTTATCCTGTAAATTTTAACAAGCGCTTGAATGAAGGCATGTGAGAAATGTTATAAATAAAAATCTTCACTAAAATTAATACCATGAGAAGGCATGACTCTTGAGAACTCTTGGTGATTAGAAGGTTACGAACAATAATAATTGTAAGAACGAAGTAAGTACTTAAGTAAGAAAAAAATTTTCGAACTTATTTCTTTCCTTAATCAGAAGAAGCACAATTTGAAGTTTGTTACATCAAAAGGTATCAATTAATAAATCGAAAACTTTGACGAATGGTTAAAAATATATTGCGTATCGGCTTTGCACATCCCTAATGGAATGTTTTAAGTGATTGAAGAATCCCAAAGTGTTTTAAAAGATCCGACAATGAATCAAGGGCGAAATTGGGATTTCCAAATCGCATTTATTTCGTTTCTTTTTCTGTTATAAAAACTAATTGATTTGCCCCATCGATGTTGTTAGGAATTCACTTTTTATTCATTGGAATTCTTTTATCAAATGATTTCGTAAATAACCTTTTTTTTTTAAGAAATCTATACATTTTTGACTTAACTACTCTGTAATATTAATTATGCTTAACCAATTAATTTTGATAAACTCATGATACTTAATCTAAAAGTTTGTATTTGTGTTTGAAATACTTTATTATAAAATGTAATTATCAGCTTAAATGTGATCTAAGGAAGCGAAGAGGCTTGGTTTCGATCCTTACCTAGAGCCACAGAACATTGAAAAGAGCCTAGAGCTGACGTGATAGACGTTAGCTTAGGAATTGGCTATATCACACTCCTGGGTGACGCAATCAAATGATGATTGAAAACTACCCTATGCAGTTTTCTTATGGGTCTCAAGGCGTCACCTTGAAAACCGGTGTGTACGCCACTTCGCCACGGAGGTCGTTATAGATTTGTTGTAATAATCAATAATTCCCTCTTAAATTTTGTCAATTCATACAACAAATCTGTGATGACCTCCGTGGCGAAGTGGCGTACCGGTTTTCAAGGTGTCGCCTGCTCCGAGGACCCAGGTTCGATTCCCGGACGGTCTATCTAAAAAAAGTGTTTTTCTACATTATCTCGGGTCTGGGTGCTTGTGGTACCTTCGTTGTGTCTGGTTTCCAATATACGAGTGCTTTAAATAGTTATTCAAATTGAGATCAGAGCAACGTATGTGATGTTGTCCACATTTATTATTATAATTTATTATTTATAATATAGAATACAAACTTTTTGTGCCCCTCTCAGATACAAACTATTCTATGTCTTTTACTATGTCTATACCAAATTTTACCTAAGTCGGTTAAAGGAACAGACAGACAGCCACTTTTGCATTAAAATATTAAGGATAATAGTTAATATCCAATTGTGATAAAACATTGGTCAAAATAATATTTTGTAGTTGAAGACTTCGCTAACAAATCGCTGTCAATAAAAAGTTATTGTGATAATTTCAATACAAAATTATTTTAATCAGTTCTTTTAAATTTTTAGTGAAATTATACTTCAAATATACTACACTTTTCCATATGTTGACAGAGGCAACATATTCACCAAGGCATTTATCGACACAAAACAAACAGTGAATCTTATAAAACATTAACGTATTACCATAAGTGAGGAACGCAAGTACTCAGCCATCGTGTTAACGCTACTCTTTGACGCGGCCCAGTCGTCCGGAAACTTATTCTTTTGTTAAACATCGGGGAAAGAGGGACGCCCACGCAAACTAGCATCGATATCGATAAGAAAGTCGTGTTAGTTACACCTTATAACAAGAGAACGGCTGGACAGATTTGTATAATTATGGTGTTTCTGGATTTGTCTGTTTCGGGAATAGGATACATTGAAAATTTATTGTTAAAAAAATAAGATACTGAAATTTATTGATATATTTTCCCAACCACGCCATATTTGATGACAATGACTCTAAGACCAAGTGTTATTCTGAGGCGATACGAAGTTTGCGGGATTCACTAGTATATAATATATCAGCCTCATCATAATCATTTAAATAAAATAGTACCTTTTTTCTCGTCCTATGGGTGTCGTAAGAAGCCACTAAAAAAAGAGCGCCAAGCGTGAAGATAATAATTTCAAGTTTTGACGGTACCGGCATACATCCTTTAAGTCCCAAATTTAAACTTTGACATCTTTGCATACAAACTTTTAGAGTTATGCGTTACAAAAAAACAGAAACGGGTATATTTCTCCCTTCATTTAAAACCGTAGGTTACATACAACACAGCGACGATACTAGAAGTTGTAGTTTCTCAGTCAACATTTTTCATTACATTTTGATATTACGTTTTTTTTTTTTCAATGGGCTTGCTCTTGAATACATACTTAACTCTACGGTTAAGAAGAAGCCTAAGATGGAGCGAGCTTACCTAGAAGCAGCCTATTCACTCTTGCTCTAAAAATTACAGGGTTATAATTTTTCGGGAAAACAGACACAGGCAGGGCATTCCACTCCTTGGCGGTGCGCATCACAAAGAACGAGGAAAAGCGCTTGGTACGCGATCGCGGTATATCAACCAGGAAGGAATGATAACCTGCAGTGCGCCTAGATTCCCGAAGATAGAAAGGGGAAGGCGGAATGAGGTCATGCAGCTCAAGAGCACACTCTCCGAAGTACAACCTGTAAAAGACCGACAGGCAAGCAACTCTGCGACGGTGGCCCAGACTATGAAGCTTAGTTTTCACCAGCTCATCGTCTCCAATAATCTTTCTGGCTCTGCGTTCTACCAAGTCAAGTGCAGCCAGCTGGTATTGAGCTGAACCATCCCAGAGGTGAGAACAATACTCCATGCACGACCGAACTTGCGCTTTAAATAGAATCAAAAGCTGTTCCGGCGTGAAGTATATCTTAACCTTATTCAGGATTCCCAGATTTTTGGCAGCAGCCTTAGACTCAATATTGTCGCCGAAGTTAAGGTCGGATGTTAACTTCATGCCACGAAGGTCTAAGCTGTCAGTAACTTGTACTGTGGTACCCCGGAAAGTAGGAGTCAAGATGAAAGGACTCTTTTTAGCGGAGAATACGCCTGCGTTTTGGTGGCATTAAAATTGACCAGATTGTTGTCACCCCATTGGGAGACATAGCTTAAGGTCAAGTTAGTTAAATAGGTTTCGAGAAGAGAGAGTTTTCCGTTTTTAAAAACTTATTAACCTATTAGTTCCTTACAGAGGCCCAAACTATGAATTTTGAACAAGGCAAGGTTTCCATAACTCTGAAATATATTCAAAATAAATTTTAAAAGGTTTTATATTCATTTCGGCAACGTCTAATATCAGTTTCAGATTAGGTTTAATAATAATAGTTACTGAGTATTTAAATTATTTGATCCACTTTATCGATAGATTCCTGTTAAGTGACAACACTGTGAGTAACTCCATATAGGATAGAATATTATTTTTTCGCTTCGTTTGCTAAGAAGATTGGCGTCACGTGCACTTGAAAATTCTCTTTAGGGTTTGATTGTGTATGAATATTTTTACTTTATAAACTTCAACTTTGTCCAATAGTGATGGTTATGAGGAGTTTTTTTTTTCTTGACACTACGAGATTCAAGTTATTTAGCTTTTGACGTATTAGGTAGGTACCTACCTATGATTTATAATGGACAAAAAAGAGGTTTATTTCGCATATAGGATATTAATTTACGTTGACGTGTATAATATGTTTTTTAAATGAAAATGCGTCACCTTTTACAGGACCGGCTCGATTGACCGATTTCTATGTTTTTTTTTGTTTAAGAGAATTTAGTTTTTATTTGATAGATTTGATATAAAAGTAACCATCGAAAACCACGACAAAAGCTTTAAACTTTGAGTCAGTGCTAAACAAATAAACCGATTATAAACATGCATGCAAACTCAGAGTTTCGTTCTAACTGGCAAAAAAGTGTTTTTAAATTTATTGAAATAAAAAACAGGATTAAATCATCAAACAATACCTTTAAATCTACCATGATAAAAATTGTGTATGATTTAACTGACATTTTCGTCGATGATGCCTAAGATGGGACTCGAACCTTTAACTTTTTACTATATTCAGCCTACATTTTATCCACGCACAGCCTCGTAGAAATGTCAAAGGCGCTATATAAACTGCGGTACAGATTACAGTAACTCCTCTATCCTAACAGTTATTTACCACAATACAGAGGGAAAAGCAGTAAACCCCCGGCTTCGACGAGTAGATACAGAAGCTAGAAAAAAAAGACGTGTGGCACTCGGAGACTGCTGCGGTAAAGCTATTGCATAGCTTTTTTCTTTTCTAAGGCTTTTTTTTATCTACTTATGCAATTATAAAACTAAAAAGTATCACCGCTGTGCCGGTCGGAGTGTTAGGTTATTTTCGTTACGGAATTTCTGGATTCGGTCTCGGCCCGCGATAGAAGCTATGCAATAGCTTAATTTTATAATTTTATAATTTTATGTATTTTCTAATTTTGACTTTTGTAATTAATTTTTTCTGTTATTTTGGCAGACATGGTTACCATAGGTCCATACTGTCAAAATCCTTATTTTCTTCTAAATTCTTTTATATTTCGGAAATTCAAAATTGTTCGACTCGGGGCGTTAGGTTATAAAATTTTCGTTACGGAATTTCCGGATTCGGTCTCCACGCTCAAGGCCCGCGATAGAAGCTATGCAATAGCTTAAAACAAAGTCATCATGACTATATTGAGTACAGAGGACAACATAACATACATTTTTCTGATCCCAAAGTTAGTAGCTATTAAAAGCACCCGTATGACAACGAAGGTACCACAAACACTCAGACACGAGAAAATGTATGAAAAAGCATTGTTTTTCTACATTAACCGGTGACCTATCAGGGAATCGAACACATCAACACATCTTGAAAACTGGTGTGTACGCCACTACGCCACGGAGTCGAGTGTTAGTCGTCAAGAATAAATGAAAAAAAAAAACCAGTGAATTACAGTATAATTGATTGTTTGTTTTATCAGCACCTTCTTCGGAACCAATGGATAAAGTGCAGCAATAGACTGTATTGGAATGTGGAATGTTTGTTTACAACCAAATTATAATAAGTAATTAAGTAACAGCCTATAATCATCCCACTGCAGGGAAAAGGCCTCCATCATTGAATTCAAGTTACCACAGCAATGATGGGTGTACTGGCATAATCATCACGCTTGCCAAATGCGGGTTGGTGATCACAAACCCGAGCAACGTTCGAAAAGTCGAAACTTTTTTGTTGCCTGATCCGGGATTCGATCCTCGGACCCCGAGATCTTGGCCCGGTGTTTAAACCACTAGACCAACCGGGCGTTTGTAATAAGTTCGTACCAATTAGCAAACCTACCGCATATTCCCCATCCTGCCTTCACCTCAACTTGCGTATGTATACGACAGTAAAACGTTATGACGAGATATGAACCGAACTTGTGCTGCAAATTTACCTTTTCACTTCAAAGCCAAGTTTGTCAAAGGGAATCAGATCTTATTAAGTCCCGCAAAAGGTCTGAATGTTAAAATATGTTGTACAGAACCGCGTTGGTTTCCCCGCGCAAATGTTACGTGGAAGGGCCTAAACTTTTTACAGCTTGAATACTGTATGAAAGTCGATAAGACCCTTATAAACCACCTATCTAAACTTGAGGAATGTATCGGAATCCGTAGGACATACGAACATGATTGTGTTGACCAACTCCTATAAATAGCTTGGAAGATAGTATTTCCTAACTTTCTACTTTAACCGTGTCACTGCGTATATTGGCATATATATTGATATATTAACGTCCTCCGTGGCGGAGAAGCGTAAACGCCGGCTTTGAAGGTGTCGCCTACTTTGAGGTCCCTGGTTCCGAATATTTTTACATGATTTTTGTACTGTTCAATTAGGTATATTTCTCAAAAACTTACCAATTAAATTTGGAAACAGTAAAATTATACTGTTTTCTTCAAAAGGTAGGTAATAATTGTTGAAGGGGTAACTGCCATAACAGCCATTTCATTCAAACAAGGAATCATCAACGTTTTACGTAAGTATCTTAAATATACAGCTTTTATTACAACGCCTAAAGATAGTTGAAAAAAAAAAGGTTTGTCGATATTCAAGTTACCGCAACAATGATGGTTACAGACATAAAAACCATGCTTTTTAAATGCGGGCTTGTGATCACAAACTCGCGCAAATTTAGAAAACTCGGAACTATTGTTGCCCGACTCGGGGATCGAACCCAGAGCCCCGAGATATTAGTCCGGTACCTTAACCACTCGACTCGACTAGAGTCTAATTTATACAATAGTGTGATGTTTTCTTTCTAATAACCATACGCTCGCAGATAGTTGAACATTGTTACTAATTTAGAAGTGTTTGAACACACGTGCAACAATATAGATATCTATAAAGGTAGTATGATCTTATTTTGTAGCTGTTTTACACCATAACAAAAACAGGAGAAACATTTTAATTGATCAATTTGGCTTCTAAAGGCGGCCATGAATAAACAAATACAAACAAAGAACGGAAAACCCTGGAAAGAAATTCACTAAGAACACAGGGATAGCGAAGCTCCCTAATTTGTTTTAACAAATTGTTATAATCCATTTACCGAAACTGGTGAATTGGGCTTCGCGACAATCAACGAATAAAAAATTTCCCCTAATAGCTTTGTTTCTTCGCTCGTTAAATTGAATATGACGTTGAAGACAAAGAACGCAATATTTTTCCACAATATTGCCAGCATTTTTCTAGCAGATTTGTAACACTTAAAACTTCCGATCGGTAGTCATTTGACCGTTATTTTAAGCAAAATATCGTACAGATGCCTCAAATGTGACGTCAGACTTTTCAGGTTTCTGTCATTGATGTTTAAGAAACTAGGTAGATACACATCATACGTCAAAAAAGTGTCATAACTTAATGTCATCCATTTGACTTGGTACCTACGTTTAGTACAACCTATGTCAATCGAAAAGATACAACATAACATAGGTATTCATACTATTGCATGTCGACATAATTTGGCCGGATTATAAAATTGATACTGATATAAAATCAATCTCAATTCAATCGAGGACAGCTTGAGGTGTAATTTTTAGTATCTTCCTTTATTAAAATGTAAAGGTACCCTTCGAGACTCAGAATGGTGCGCATTGCTTGGTTATGTTCCAAAACGTTGACAAGATGACAGAAAGAGAAGTAGCTATGTAGGTACCTACTTATGTGCTTAGTGATTTATCAGAATACATAGTTTCAAATTTTCAAATCTCAATTCAAACTTTTCGAATTCAAAGTTGTGTAGGTATATAGATTACATAATTATTTCAGTTATTTTTTTGATTGTAATGCAACTGTGCACCTATTTTGATTAAAATGTAATTATGAGATAATGAGACCTATCTACAGCACAATAATTGAAAAACTTTGTAATGACAGCATTAAAGGCTTGCCTTATTATTCCATAAAGTTTACATTCAATTAGTAACTCAATTCAATTAAAATACACATAAGATAATCGTCAATCGACCATAAAGCGCATTCAGAAAATAAAGCCACAAACAGATAGAACTGCTTAGTAATCGGCCGCAGCGACAAATCCGAAACAATTCGCCATTACAGGTGTTTAAATTAAAAGCATAAATACACACGATGCGGAAATAATTACAGTAGCCGTTTCTAACTCATGGTAGACTGGGTCAGTGCCATTAAGGGTCCTTTAGACCACATAATGAGTGGAAGTGTGCGGTCACACCGTAGGAACATTGAAATTTGAATACTGGAAATGCTGGTAAAGTGCGAAGTAATAGTTACTTCGACATAAGTTTGAATAAAATTAATATTATTAAAATTTTATATACAGAATGGAATTTTAAGACAAAAAACAAATGACGTATTATTTCTTTTGGTATAGCCCAGTACAAAAATGTCAAGATAAAGCACTTAGAAAATGTCCGTCAATAATCTAAAATTTTTGATACGGCCTCCTAGCAACACTTTTTTTACGCGATGCGCATCTTTTTCATTTATTACGATACTATTCATGAGTTTTTGATTTTCCCTTCATACTTTAGGACCGTAAAAATTTAAAACTATGTTGCGAAAAATATTTTCGTGTGAAAGCTTGATAATTACATTTTTTACTCCAAAAATACTGAACGCCTATAAAAACTTATGAAGCTGATGAAAAAGTCACCTGTATATAAAATTAAAAAGAACATTAAAAAAAACTCGTGTGTTCACATATTTTTGTCCACATGACTTAGTTAATTATTTATTGGTAAACAAACTGATATTATTTACACCTACTTTTTCATATTATTATTCTGATTGTAGCATCAAAATTACAACTAACCTCTAAAATGTCGCACTATTTATTTAACTATATACCTTCTTCCTTATAACATACCTGTGTCATTTAAACTTTTTTTAAACCATCATTACATGTTCTAATTATTTTAAATAGCCTACCACTAACGCCTCGTTGGTCTGGCGGTTTGAATACCGGGCCTAGATCTAAGGGGACCGGGTTCGCTCCCAGTGTCGAGCAACAAAAGTTTCGAATTTTAGAAGATTGCTTTGGTTTCACCGCCAACCCGCATTTGGAAAGCGCGGTGATTACGCCAATATGTAACTTGAATTTAATTATGTAAACCTTACACTGCAGTTTAATTATTGGCCGTTATACTATACTTCTAAAATGTAGTCTGTTGACGTCCATCAAAGCACTTTTAGTTTCTCTACAACTGTGTCTACAAGTACAAGTGGCCAACAATCGTCGTTTGAATGAGCAAGGGAATTCCGGGACTCTTTAGTGCGAATTAAATAGCTTTAAGTGAGTAGAATAGTACAAATTGGACGTGACCATCTCCCCTTGGAATAGATGCACAGTTAGACTCCCAAGCTTATTCTGTACTAGCTTTTGCAATCTATATTTGCAATATATCTTTATTCTGGTCCGCGTGGACTTTGAAATTGGGTTCAGTAAGAAGTTATTATATATTTTTTGAAAATAGATATGACAACTGTCTTTTCTGTAGTATGTCGTCCGTATTATGTGACTGTAAATGAAATACACAACAGTGGGTCTAGCACAAAAACCTATCGAATTCGAATCGTTTACGTGTTCGTATCGCCATCGAAATATTTAGTATGAAAACTAAAACAGCGCTCGCGCGGTCAAAACGAGAACTACAAAACAAAGCACGAACTTTGTGTCGTTTGTTTTCAATACGCAAACGATTCGAAGTCGATAGTTTTTTGTGCTAGAGGTACTGTTATGTCGAGTTTCCGTGAGATCGTTACGGGATTATTTATTTCCTTAAGGTTATTCTGACGTCTAAGCTACAATACTAAGAAGTTTTATAAAAATCTGTAACAAATATCTATACATGCAACGCGTTTATAATATTAGTAGAAGTAAGATCTTGTTTCCTAAGCTTGTGTCTATTCAGTTTATAACGACATCCGTCAAATTGTTTATACGAAATCGACATGAGTTTTGGACTCTTTACCATACTAGAATCATTACCATATATTTCTAAAGTACTAAATAAGTATTAACAGGTGATAAAATTAAACAAATCATCCTATGTAAAGCATTGTTATTGAGTTTCTGATCTATCGGCACTGTTGCAAGCGCCATAATCACGGACTGAACAGTGCCAAAATATCTGAAACTAATAAACAGAGAATTAACCCTTGTGATTATTAGTTATTAGACAACTTTTGGATCACGGTGTAAGATGCACATAACAAAGTTGCACTTTACGAACTTTGTTCTTATGAAAATTTCACCAAACCAGAAAATCTTTTTGTATCCTTGCCCGCGTTCTGAAGATAAACATACATTGGCGTTATGGAATAACACTTGCTATCTACTTTAAGGAAATCGAACTATAAAGAGACATAATAAACGAGCCAAATCTGGGTCACGACGCGTAACGTTGCCTTGCCTTGCTTTGTTGGTGTAAGTATGTACACACGGCGGCACATCAGACTATACATGTTGACCTTGAGACCGCCTTTATGCCCTACGTAATAAAAGCTGTTATCGCAGTTCAACTGTTTAACTTGATGTGCTGTCGAGTGTACACATAAGAATGAATATCTTAAAGTTCCCACTCTGCATGATTACTGCCCGAATAAAGCAGAATTCGGTCAACTTAAATAGTATAGCATTGCTAGTACTATACCAATTTAAACTTTCATGGTCACTATCGTTTTTGGACTGTCGCAAGCTGCATGATCACGGAAGAACAGTGCCGAAATATCGGAAACTCAAAATCAAGGTACATGGTAGAAAAAACTCGAAAAAACAAACTCTCATTATAGCTAGTACTTTTAAACGCGACCTTTCCAATAATTTTATTACCTTTGTTCACGTGCTGTCAATATTATTTATTAACTAGCTATTGCCCGCGACTTACGGCCATTTCCAATAACCTATCTATCTTCAGTTTTGGCACAGATAATATAATACTGTTTTGGCATATCGGAGATAGGAAACAATTTCTATCTCTGTTTTTGCTGTCCAGAGAAACAAAGACAGAAGTTGTTTTCTATCTCCGATATGCCAAAACTGAAGATAGATAGGTTATTGGAAATGGCCGTTAGTAGATGTAGTGTTTGTATAGGCTTTAGTAGTATCTATAGCCATAACGATAGCTACAACACTATCTCGTGCTCACGGTGTGGCGGGGCGAGCGGGGTATTAACTGTGCGAGCCGTTGGCGAGAGCAGACGTATTGCCTGCGCACATCGTGTGTTGTCGAGCCAGTGTACCGTGTAACAAAGGGAACACTACAAGTGGCGACGAGGTCAAAGGTCAGATTTTACTCGTAATAAATAAATAAAAATTGCTTTTAAAAGGAAAATATGAGCGGGCAATGTACCTAATAATTTAAAATAATTTTGACAAAAACGTCAATCAAAACATGAATGGTCACTGTCTGTCACAGACTCTTTGAAAGATCACAGCCTTGGATTTATCCATACAACCAATTTCACGACTGACTTGTGAAGTTCAGTCACTGCTCACCTAATTTAAGATACGTTTAGAAATACGCTGGCAAACTTCGTAAATCTATTCTAGGTATTAAAAAAAATAGTTTCACAAGAAAGCAAACGAAATAAAACATTTCCTTTATGTTTCTTATTATTATATGACTAAAGTTAAAATGAATGCAATTTCATGTTGCTTATTGTGGTGTTTTTTGGCTATTGTTAGGCAATTACCTGTAGTAAAGATAACAATTAAATTCACAGAGGTGAAGCTTATACTTAAGATAATTTTTACTTCATTGTATAATTTTGGCATAATTTGAGGTACTAAACTAGAAGTGATAGTTAGGTTATTAGGTAGGAAGTGAGATACATTGACCTCTCTTGTTAGCATTGCATAAGCTCATTGGTATTTAAATGCCTCCATTAAATTGGAAAACTGGTACAAATGTACCCCCATTAAATTGGAAACATTTGGTACAAATGTACCCCCATTAAATTGGAAACATTTGGTACAAATGTACCCCCATTAAATTGGAGATGTTGGTTCAAAGGTACCCTGGCGAAATTTTAGATAATTTGTACAAATGTACGTGCCATGTAATCGAATTATATTGGTACAAAGGTACCTCCATTAAATTGGAAAGGAAGACAGTCGCACAAAAGCATTTTTGTTTTCAGGTTGGCCAATCTACCCACGATGTCTAGTCACTTACCGTCCTTAGAGAAACTTGATTTAGAAGGTGACACTGCCTCGTTAGGGCAGCGATGGGAGAAGTGGAAGAGGTCTTTGAAGATTTATTTGGAGGCAACAGATATCACATCACCAGTAAAGAAAAGAGCGACGTTGTTATTACTTGGTGGATCGAGTCTTCAAGAGATTTTTTATAACTTGCCAGGAGCTAATGAAGAACCAACTGATAGTAATAATGTTTTTGAAGTAGCAATACAGAAACTTAATGATTATTTTACTCCTAAGCAGAGTAAAGTCTATGAAAGACACGTTTTCCGCCTAATAAGACAGGAAGAGGGAGAAAAATTCGAAAAATTCATTATCAGGCTAAGAAACCAAGCCGAAAAATGCCAATTTGATAAACCTGAAGAGCATTTAATTGATCAGGTTACGGAGAAGTGTGTATCGGTTGATTTGAGGAAGAAAATTCTTACAATAGGAGATAGCATAACTTTAGATAAAATAATTACAGAAGCGAATACATTAGAGGTCGTCAGTCGACAACTAGAAGAATACGGACAACAAAATAAAAAACTTGATGTTAATGCTATTGCTCCGTTTAAAGGAAATAGAAACGCCCCAAAATTTGATATCAAAAAATCTAATTCGGCTCTGGACAAAGGGTGTGGCAGATGTGGGAACTCCAGACACACCTCAAATGACAAAAGTTGCTCAGCAATAGGAAAAACGTGCCATTATTGTGGAAAACTAGGACATTTTAGACAATATTGCAAGACACAATTTCTTAGAAAGAGAAAAATAGAAGACAATGAAAAACAAAAAGAAGAGAGACCATATAAACAAATTAGGAAACGGAAAGAAATCGATAATATAGAAGAAGAGGAAATAGACTATGTCTTTAACATCAACAATGATGCAAATATAGAATGTGACGTCGGAGGTATAAAAATAAAGATGCTTATTGATTCTGGGTCAAAGTATAACCTTATTACAGACCATACATGGAAAATGTTAAAAGAAAAAGGAGTGTTTTGTTTTAATCAGGATGGAAAGCCTGATAAAACGCTTTTGCCATATGGAACTAAAACTCCTTTGGAGATTATTGGTTCTTTCGGGACAGTAATAAAAGTTAATGACCGAAAAGAGCGCGCACACATATATGTTATCGCGAACGGATCCAGGAACTTACTAGGCAAAGATAGCGCCGTACAACTTGGAGTTTTAAAACTGGGCATTGGCGTTAATAGCATAAAAAATGAACCGTTTCCAAAATTTAAAAACGTTTTGTTGGAAATACCTATTGACGGCTCTCAAAATCCTGTTTCTCAGCCGTATCGACGTATTCCTATACCGCTTGAAGAAAAAATAGAAACTAAAATCAGGGAGCTACTTGAGTGTGACATAATTGAAGAAGTTCATGAACCATCGAAGTGGATATCTCCTATAGTACCAATATTGAAGGATAATGGGGAATTACGTTTATGTGTGGACATGAGACGTGCTAATAAAGCCATACTGCGGGAGAAACACCCACTGCCCTCCATGGATCACCTTTTGCTTAAAATAAGGAAAGCAGGATATTTTACAAAACTGGATATAAAAAATGCTTTTCACCAAGTGGAATTGCATCCAAACTCTAGACATATAACAACTTTCATTAGTTCAAAAGGTCTTTATCGTTATAAGCGCTTAATGTTCGGAATAACCTGTGCGCCTGAGTTATTTCAAAAAATACTTGAAAAAATGCTTCTCAAATGTGACGGAGCTATAAATTTTATCGACGATATTTTAATTTACGGCCGAACCGAACAGGAACATGATTTGCGCCTTCAAAAGGTGTTGCAGGTGCTAAAAGAAAATAATGTCCTTCTAAATGATGCCAAATGCTTATATAAAGTGACAAAAGTAAATTTCCTTGGACATGTACTAACCCCTGAGGGTGTCAGACCACTAAAAAAATATATAGAGAGTGTTGCTCATTTTAGGGTACCAAAAACTATAGAGGAATTGCAAAGTTTTTTAGGCCTTGTAAACTATATTAATAAATGGATTCCTAACATGGCTACAATGACGGAACCACTAAAGCAGCTATTGAGACAGAAGTTTGGAAAAAACGCAAACATCGAAGACTTTTGGACAACACAACAAGATCAAGCTTTTAAGCTTTTAAAAGAGACTTTGATGAAAATTCGAACACTAGGTTATTACGATATTAATGACAAAACCCAAGTCATAGCTGATGCCAGTCCAGTCGCATTAGGAGCAGTCTTAGTACAAATTGATTCTAAAGGTCCTAGGGTTATTGCGTATGGGAATCGGACATTAACGGACTGCGAAAGAAGATATAGTCAAACTGAAAAGGAGGCTCTTGCTTTGGTTTGGGCCATAGAACACTTCAATGTTTTTCTTTTTGGAAAGGAGTTCGATCTAATTACGGATCATAAATAAGCCTTTGGAAGTTTTGTTTGGAGCCAAGTCGAGACCATGTGCCAGAATAGAACGATGGGTATTGAGACTTCAGGCTTATCGGTATAATATTAAGTATAAGCCCGGAAAAACCAATATAGCTGACCCATTGTCTCGACTGTGTAAAAACGAAAACTACTCTTATACCAAAGATGACGAACATGTGCATCTGATTGTGGAAAATGCAAGACCTCGAGCAGTTTCTATGGCTGAAATAAGGATACAGTCAGCACTTCTGCTGACCGGAAATATGCAAAGTAAAAAAAGGGGTTTACAATAACGACTGGGACGACACTGTTAGAGGATACAAGTTATTCGAAAATGAACTGTGTTTCTTCGATAACGTACTCTTAAGGGGTAACAGACTGGTCATACCCTCTAGTTTACGGAAAATTGTTTTAGATGCGGCACACGAGGGTCACCCAGGGATCGTAGCTATGAAGGGTCGATTGCGATGCAAAATATGGTGGCCAAGAATTGACAAAGATGCAGAGAGCCTAGTCAAATGTTGTAAGGGTTGCACTTTGGTTGGACTGCCAAATCCACCTGCTCCTATGAAACGTCGCGAACTTCCAGAAGCCCCCTGGGTAGATGTTGCCATGGACCTGCTAGGACCATTACCTGGCGGAGAATATCTTTTAGTTGTAATTGACTATTATAGCCGCTACAAAGAGGTAAAAATTACTAAAACTATCACCAGTGCTGTTATAATTAAATTGCTAAAAGAAATATTTAGCCGATTGGGCTACCCCTTATCTATCACAGCCGACAATGGACGACAGTTCGTAAGTGACGAGTTTAAAGCATTCTGCAAAGAGTGTAATATATTGCTTTTTAACACCGTTCCTTATCATCCACAACAAAATGGCGAGGTTGAGAGGCAAAATCGGGACATACTAAAGCGTCTACGGATTGGCAAACTTGAGGGAAAAGACTTACAAGAGAGTTTGAATGAATACCTTATGATGTACAATTCGACACCCCATTCCGTGACGAGTAAAACACCAACAGAACTATTTTTCAGACGGCTAAACAGAGATTAAATACCAATATTCCGAGACATAACTAACAAAGACAATGACACAGAAATAAGAGACAAAGACAAGGAGCAAAAGGAAAAGGGGAAGGACTATGGAGATAAAAGAAGGAGAGCACAAGATTCGGATTTGACTGAAGGAGACAAAGTGTACGTCAAAGAAACTAACAGAATGAATAAACTTACCTTGAACTATAATCCAACACCACACATTGTAGAAAAGGCAAAGAATGGAGACGTCACAATCAGAAATGAGGAAACTGGTCAAACACTAAGAAGAAATATATTACATCTAAAAAGAATTGAAGGGCAATGGAAAGCTGTAGGGGAAAAAGAAGATAATGAAACCGCAAATCTAGAAGACAGTGAGAAACTTTAAGTCATTAATACAAAATTTAAATATGTTTCTGTTATGTGAACTTACTAAATAAAAATAAAGTTTTTAATAAGAAAGGGATGTAGTGTTTGTATAGGCTTTAGTAGTATCTATAGCCATAACGATAGCTACAACACTATCTCGTGCTCATGGTGTGGCGGGGCGAGCGGGGTATTAACTGTGCGAGCCGTTGGCGAGAGCAGACGTATTGCCTGCGCACATCGTGTGTTGTCGAGCCAGTGTACCGTGTAACAAAGGGAACACTACAGTAGAGATAGATAGATTTTGCTTGTAAAACCTAACAAGCTGTATAAGAAACAAAAGAAATGAATAAAGTGGGCATTTATTTTAAAATTAACTTTAAATTACCAATAAACATTTTAATTTATCATCATCATTGTCACCAGTCTTTGTCAGTCCTGTGCTGGAAAAAGGATTCTCTTAAAGTAGGACTTTGCCATAATCGCCACACTTGGCAAGCAGGTTGGCGATCGCAGTTATGCCTGTGGTGGAGAAAAGACGACGTTGTCCTTCTACTTCTGGCAATTCTTCTTTTTTCGCCTCATTACTATTAGATAGCCATAGGAAGGGGTGATGATATTCTTTTAACGACACTTAGACCCGAGTTCACCAACACTTAAACAGCCGGTAAACAAAGAGTGACGATTAATTTGACACAATTCCCATACAAAATACGTCAAATCATATTTTAAACGCTGTTTAAACTTAAACGTCTGTTGGTGAACTCGGGCCTTAGGTACCTACATTACATTTAAAACAGTAATTTAAAGTAACAACCCATTTTCGCTTAGTGTTTCTAATGAGAGGGGTTTAGGCCTTAGTACCAGTACGCTGGCGTAGTGCGGGTTGGTGGACGGCGAGGGTGACGCTGTGGCAACATCACCCCGTGGACGTTTCAAGCCCGAAGGCATCCAACAGGGCTTAACGATTGTTATCTCATGATAACAGCCGGGACTGACGGGTTAACGCGCCCTCCGAAGCACGGAAGCGTTTCAGGTATGATGCCACAAACGGCCACCCATCCAATTAGTGACAGCATTGGGCTATGAGCGCTTCATTACATTTAAATTTTATATTAATAAAATTGTTTGTAGATTCAATAAGCATAATATTGTAACAGTAATTTCACGGTTCATATGATCGTCGCTATGGTAGCAATTCCAGTGCTTCCGCCATACAGACTGTCGTAAAAGAATCATTACCTGCTCGATAGAGCAGTGAAAATTGGTTTATGGTAGTTCAGGGTTATTGATTTTATTTTATAATAACTGACAATGTCTTCTTTCTTTTAAGGGTTTTAAATAATTTCAATTGTGAATTGATTTTCCTTTAGTAACGCGACTTTGTACGCGAGGAATCTGATAAGTATTAATTATTGCCTATGATTCGGATTCGAGAAGCAGAATCACTCCTAAAACGATGTTAACTTATAAAGGACCATAATGTATGTGATTGATATACCTACCTACCTATTCAAATCGATCACATCAACGTGTGTCATCGATTCTTATCTCGATTCCTGAGTGAGCTCGTTTCACGCTCCATATACAAGATGTATGTAACTCGGTTATTCGCAACTTTCAATTGTCATAAACTTGAGTGGAATGGGTTCTGCGAATATGCTCTGGTTAGCTAGAAACTTTGCTACTTTAGGCTATTGGGACTGAAAATGGCGTTAGTAGGAATGCTCAGGTGACTAGAAAATTTTATCTGCCCGCGTTCTAAACGTAAGTGTTGATAATAAGGTATTTTCTTTTCTGCAACTACCAGAGTGCCCCCTGCAACTATAGTTGCACGATTTCACAAGGCCCGAGTGCCCCATGCAACTATAGTTGCAGTTTTTTTTCTTTTTTTAATCTCGACTATTTTAACGTTTCTTTGTCACTTTGGACAGTTTTTTGGTAGAAATAACTTGTCAAACGTATAGAATAATATTTTAGAATAATGTAGCAATACAAACATAGTATCATCAAGTAAAAAAAAATTGTATTAAATTAGCATAATAGTTAAGTTATTCGATTGTATCAGTTTTTCTTTATAAATTTTTCTGTTGGCCTCATTTTTTTACCCCGCAGTCCTCGTTTTAATGTCACTAATGTATTTTCTTTGCACGGGATTACATGAAAAGTTGTCCTAGCTAGCACTCAAAAATTATATATAGTACCCCTTTTTTTCCTAAGGGCGTCGTAAGAGGCGACTTAAGGAGTTTATTCCTTAGGGTAGGCCTATTGTATCCAGCAATAGGGGTCGTTCGGCTAATTTGATTATAATGGCGTAAAAAATATACTGTTTAGGTACATACTTTCTTTTACGTTTATGAAGATACTTTTTTGCCTTTACATTGGTACACCATTTTTGATCATTAAATCATAAACAACATAAAGCTGCCTGTCCACAACATCAATTATTAAACACTAAAATACCGCCTACTAAAAATATCTGATTACGAAACAATATTCTATATTCCGCTTACACTGCAAGGATCCTTCATAACAGGGAAAATCTTAAACCAAATCCCAGCGAGATTGACACGTACTCCTTAGTCCGGGTAATGAAGCGACGTAATGAGAGGAAGGCGGCTCTCAATACACAATGAGGCTTATTCCGACAACAAAGGACTCACGCGCCGCGCGCCCTCGAGCTGTGCTCTCCTGTGTACCCGAAATTGTAGTAGCTTGGGTGTTTTGCGAATGGATATACTTATTAATTTAATAATTGAATTTGGTTCCTTAGTTAAAAGAATAGCATGAATCTCTTTCTATGGATGTCGTAAGAGGCGACTAAATGAGCATCGCCAGGAGACGGGCTGCAGTGTTTTCCTTCCGCCATTGACCAAACTGCGGTCGCCAACTCACCTGCCAAGCGCCAAGCTATCACGGCAAAATCCTTCTTTTGGAAAAGCCTGTAAAATCAGTTTTATTTCTGCAAAAAGGCCCCTGGAGGCGCTTTTACACTTCCCAATATTTAAACTTACTACTTCTGCGGGACAATTGTGGGCTATTATAGTGCCGAGAAGAAGCATCGCAAGAAACTCGGTCACTATTTGTAAGCCTCTTTTTAAATAATAAATATGTTTACATAATATATATGCCAGTGCGAGCTAGGACAATTTAAAGCCACACGTTCCTATCATCCATATAATTATTAGTAGTATAATAGCCCTTTTTCATTAAAATAACTTTGATATATGATTTGACTTTATGTAAGTACCTACAGGAAGTTCAGCAATTATTGACAGTGGTAATTTGTTGAAAATACGAATACCTACTTACAATTTCCCATGAACGAATTAGGTACTTACCCACTTTTCGCAGTCTGAACCCTGGAACGGCAAGTTTATCATATCTTTATTTCTGGTATTGAAATTGTGTACGTCACTATTTTTGACAAATAACTTAAGGTTCTTACGGACGTACAGTATAATATTTTCAAAAATGTATTAAGCAGCAACTGTAAGTACCTATGTTGATCTCTTTGAATAGCTCTCTTAAAGAATCATGGGGTCGAAGGCCGTAAATAGCCGGCACAGCACGTTTTTTGCAGTATAAAAATAGATCTGTGTCCAGCAGTGGACTGATGTAGGCTTATGATGATGATGAATTCGGATCCTCGGTGTAAAATAAAAACTATGCTACAATGACGCAGATATGCAATTTTGCCTGAACAAAAATGTCAGGCGTTTGCTTTGTGTTAAACCTAAAGTACTATACGGTTACAATATAGTAACGGCCGGTCCCAATATTCTATCTATCGCCAGTTTTGACATTTCGGAGATAGGAAACAGTTTCTATCTTTGATTTTTCCGTCCAGAGAAACAAAGACAGAAATTGTTTTCTATCTCCGATATGCCAAAACTGAAGATAGATAGGTTTTAGGACCGGCCGTTAGTCATCAATAAAATATTTTATAAGAACTCGATTACAAATTTACTTCGAACAGTCCAAGATAAATTTAGGTAGCTTATATCATGTGAAATACCTAACGTAATGCAAATTCAAACCTTATGTACCAACGCAGTTAAAACATAAATAAAGCTTAAGGTAAAGCAGCATTTAAATGTGCAGTGGGTGTGAATATTTCTGTGACGTTAGTACAAATACGAATCTGAAAATAATACGGCTTTATTTATTTTATTTACCTCAATGGTTACAATAGAAGATTACTAGTATTAGATTTAAGTATTATCTTAACTGTGGTATTAGTAAGGTAATAAAATCGAAACTTTATTTATAAAGTAGCTATTATGCCGAAGGCATCAAAAAGGATTCTTATGTGATAAAAATGGAAATACAGTGTTTAAAATGTATGTGAAAGTTCACATTGGTACATTACAAGAATCACGATAGTATCCTACATCAGTCCAGTGCAGACAAAGACCTCTCCAAAATGATGATTTTCTATAGACGCCAAACTTTGCAATCGATTTGGCGAATGTAATTAGGAGAATGGTGAAGAGATGATGGAACTGTTTTTCTTCTTCTGGAAAAAAATCTTTGGCCGCCTCGTTTAACACCCGCAGGACGAGGAGGGGTGGTGCTATTCTCTATTCTATAAGCCGGCACCACTCGCAACTATTATTGTGGATTATTCTAGCATGTGAAGAGTAAACTTCTTATATAAATTATGACATAGATCCTTGACGCGGCACAGTGCCTTCGACGGCGAATCGAAACTTTACCTTCACGCCTTCACCATGAAAATACGTACCTACTAGGTATGTTGTTTCTCCAGTTTTATATTGAACCCATTTCAATCCAACAGGCAAAAGTATGTAAATACTTAACAAATGCACTTCCTAAGAGTAACGAATATTCTCGCAGCAAACGCAATGCAACTTATGCAACACGTAAAAAACTTGATCCATGAAATGTTTTTTTTTTTTTCATGAAAAACGAAGTTTAAACTTTAAGGGGACTACAAGAGCTAAGTGCTGCGAGTACCTCTAGTATTTAATGAATCACAGTAAACTTTTCATTTAGCTGTTTGAAAAGTCGAATTTGTCGCTAACGCCAAAAGCTAGAGGTAATTTGTTAAAATGATACTGTTCTAGTTTTTTGAGAATTGATTTTGTTTAGAAGAATTAAAATTAAATCAATGGGGGCTATCGCTAGTGAATTTGCCACTAGAGGCGCTAGTGTCGCGTGAGGTCCAATATCATTCACTTTGTACTGGTTTTAGCGGAATTTGTTGCATAAATTATAATTTCTTTAATTTTCCTGCTGGAAAGTGATCTCCTTCGTAAAATATCGCAAATATGGATTATTTGGCAATTAATGTGAAAGCTTTAAAAGCGGAATTAAGAAAAAGCGCAAAAATAGGCGGCCTCAAGAGCAACTATTTCAGAAGTTAGTTTGTTGATATCAATATATTTATTTATAAACAATATAACCTTAATTAGATTCAAGATATAACACTTTGTTTCGGCGCCAATCGCCTTTGACAGCTATAACTCCAGACCTCAGTCTACAGTGGCGCCAACTGGTGAGCAAAGAAACGGTAGTCCCCATTGGGGGCAGCACTTAGCTCTAATATTCACGTACGCGACTGAAACCGTATTTACTGACATCTATTTCGTATGCTACAAAATGCTTACTTCGACAATGACTGACATTTTGATATTAATTAAATCAAAAAGAAATCACAAGATGGCACTTTTGGCTGCGTTAGACCACAGATAAGATAATATACTAGTTAGACTGAGAAGCGCCACCTATATGGGACTGTTTGTACTTCTTAGTAACTTACAAGTCAAACTACTGTTTTGGATACGCCATCTATTAGATTTTTGTCAAACAATTTCCTAAAATTGTCAGTTGCTTGAGTGCTAAACTAAAAATTTATTCGATAGATGGCGCTCTATTCACAGCGTACGTTCAACGTTGTGTTAGGGTTCGATTCCTTAAAACCACATGTGCAGTTCAGTTGGTGCCTGCCTACTGCCTACGTAGTATATTTATTTACGAAAATAATCTTTAAAAGTAGTATTAGATTTTTTTTTTTAAAGTTATGCCTGATATGGATAGGTAGTGCCAAATTAACTCTGTGGATAAAACCACTGAGCCGATTTCAATAAAAATTCGTGCATAAAGATATTTAGTCCTACTCGATGGATACGTAGGTACACTACCCTATAAAGTAGCAAAAATAGTATGCCAATTAGGTATTTACAATAGATTTCAGGCCACCAAATCTTCCGGCTTCAAACCGGTTTTTAAAGGGGTTGCCAGCTCTGATAGCAGAGTTTGTTTCCCGCCCGGGTCAACAAAGAAAACCACTTTTCCATTTTTCTTGGGTCTGATTGTTTATAGTCCCTTCGTTGTAAGTATTTAATTTCCACAATGTATTGTGGATTGTATGTATGTAGGATAGAATTGGATAGGATGTAGTTAGGGATTTATTTCTTTATTTAGGTATTTATTTTTCATTTCGGCATTGTCATTTCTTTTTTGTACTGCAGCCAGTAAGTTTTTGTGATATGGTTATTACTGTATCGTATTTCGTAAAACCTTTTTTTTATCTTGGCTTGCGTACACATTTATATTGTTATGGGGTTAGAAGAAAACGAGTGAATAATATATATCATGACGTAATTTATTTCTCATTACCTCAACGAAAGATTACAGTTTCCTAAACAAAAGTAACATCTCGCTCTAAAATTACTGTTATAACATTGTAATTCTCTACTCAACATTTAGAGTTTCACGAAAATAATCATGGCTGAATTGTACCTATTAACTATCAACTTAATTCTCCAAAATATCAGGCTCAATATGAGCTATCTAAATTCTCGTCCGGCGGTCCTTTCAACTATGCTTTTAATTGACGAGTTATTTAAAGGCAATCGAAACAATTTTGCAGTTAATGTTATAGAATGCTTAATTTATTTATCACAGTAAGGACCGGGCGAAAACCGTATTTAACTACATCATGCAAGTAACGTAACGTTAAACGACCAGACTTTTTTAGTTCTCCATGCGAAACTACTGGATACAGTCAATAATATCAGAAAATAGATTGATATGAAAGTTAAAGATGTGTGTCACGTTACATATAAATTGTACCATAATTCAGTCTCACTCACAACACAAAATGAATGATATAAAAATACTGCATCAAACAATAAGGTCTTCACAATATCATCCTCCAAGACATACAGTACATACGTGTATAGATTCACAAACTATTTGATCGACGATCGTGCATGATGCGATCATACAATAAGTTGATGAACTACAAAATGCCCTAACAGACAAAACATTACATATAACAAGGCATCATCATAATTTTATATCATAATTATTGGATTTTCGTCACTAGTGTGCGCGACCGCACCTTCCTATTTCATTCATAACTTTAAATTAATTAAACTAAATTCATTTGACTATCACTCATGCTTACATAACATTCGAAAATTCTGCAACGGAACAACACTCACAAACATCAGTGTTCTAATACTTAATAATACGATTCTAGGCTTTAAATCACAATATTTAAGTGCTGAACGAAGGGAATTAGTACATTGGTCAATAAAGTTAAATAATTGGTCGAAACGATATGTTCTAAGATAAAGGCTGTTGGGCCGTGCAGATGTTCAAAGATAAAGTTTTTGAAGATATGATTATGATATTTTCAACCGCAGTTGAAGTCACCAGTCCTTCGCAGTCGAAGATTCCTGCTTCAGTGTTGTTGCTAAGATGTATTGTTTCGAGGTGGTTAATACACGTAGATCTCTTTGAGCTGGGGCTTGAGCTCAGGTGGAATCGCGTACACCTCTTGTTCGGGCTTCTTATTCACTAGCCGCTTCCATCGTCCACCGATGTTCTTGCGGAGGCTGCGGAAACTCGCACGTTCATTGCCCAAAGGCTGCAACGGGTTGTCCTGTAAAGAGGAAAGGTAACCGTTAGTCCGATTATATCATAATTACACCCAAACATTATAATGGGGAAGCACGTGAAGTTTGTTGACCCAGGTTTGGTGCCCGATATAGCGATACCGTTGCCGTCCCCAATGCGTTTGCTGCATTCGCACCGGTGAAACCACTTCCAGCTGTTACACAATACACTCTCAAGTTATTTTGGGACGTTGCTACCCGAAAAGAAGGTCGTTCGGAGTATTCAACGAGGGGATTTTTTGTTCCTAACAAACTTGTATTTATCAAAGAAACCGGATGACCGAATGTCTCAGTTAGCAACAAAAACATTCGTCTTAGGTCTGAGGTAGTATTGTTTGAAATGTGGGAGAAGTCTCTTACGAGTAGGAAGCTAATGTTGCGAAGTAACCGTTGAGGCCATACGTGTTCGAGGCAAGCCTTGAATACGCTATTCAAAGGCACATTAGCATTCTCTGCTTCCTGGTGCCGTCTCGTGTGGTCATGCAAACATTTAACAACCGCGGTTTTACAACATTGGGTGGTATCGGTAGCGATCGATAAACAATACATAAGAAACGGTGTTTAGGCAGACCTCGGGAAATGTTTATCGGAGCACGATATTGAGGTCATAACATTGTAAAAGATTGAAATTTTATGCAGTATACAAGAGCATGTTTCATTAGCCTTTGTTCAGACAATCGCAAAGAAAGAAGGTCACTGTATTACGACATGGTCGCCTTGTACAGCTTTCTATTCGACAAGCATGTCCCGACTTTTAAATTTTCGCACTTAGAATCGGTGCTGCGAGTGCTAGCAACTCTCTCTCGCGTGGGGACGTAAGGCGGACCAGTCACGTTTTCTTTCGTATCATGCAACTCAACAACTTTCCATATTGTTTGGACGTTACCAAGGCGATGAGGTTAACTGGCGCGTACAGCGAATGTAACAGAAACGCTGTTAAAATAGCATTGAGGTCAAGTATAACGGCTGGAACTGGTTTCGTTTCTCGAATTAGAACGTTGGTATTGGGTGTCGTATTTGTTGTAAGGAAGTAATGGTTGTTGTTAGAAATTTTTACTGACCTGATCGTGAGGATAGACGTAAGGCGGAGGCAGCGGAGGCGGGAATTGCCACAGGGGCTGCTGGCGGAAGGCGAGAGGCTCCGAAGGCGGCGCTGGAGGGGCCTGCAGCACCTCAGCGGGATGCACCGATGCCGAATGCTCCTCTCGCTTTCGCAGCTTGCTGTGAACGATGCGAATCGCCATCATAGTTCCGTTGTTCCCAACCATTGTGGAAAACAGTCCGTCAACGCAAGAATAACTGAACACACTGGGTTGGATCACAGGCAACAAGTTCCAGTCGGGCAGTCACAACATTATTTTCAGCTTTAAAGTTTTTCACTCACAGCCGTATCACGGTCTAATCGAAGCGCGTAACTAATAACTAAGTTTAAATAAATTATCACAATTATTTTAGTTAAGGCTATTGCACATATCACTGTTCATAGGAACGCGCGGAAGACCGCGTTACGCGAGCGATGAGCTGCGCGGTGACTAGATTTTTCGTGAAGATTGGCCGGCAGGTGCCTAGCAAAGCGCTCGCTCGTGCCAAACGACCTCTACGGAGTACTCCATGCGTCTGAGTTGAAGTGGAGGGGCGCGCATGGCTTTTATAGACGCGGTGTGACGCGGCGACGGCGCGGGGGGAGGGTGTGGGCCGGCCGATGTGGCCGTTTTCCGCGAAAAACTACGGTGATGATGGCGCCGTTGTCGATACTATCGTAGTGGAATGACGCACCCGAAGGCCCGACCGTTGGTTTGTCCCGTTTACTTGAGACATTAAATTAAACATTCGGTACCTACATGCGGTAAAATTAAACGGCTGTGAGTGATACCAACTATGTTCAGATATTCTTGCTTTAAAGTTCCGTACATTTCTTAGCTAATAACAAGAAAACAATCCTTAGTAAATACGAGTACATAAACATTGTAAGTGCATTATAAAAACAAGACACACCTCCATAAGTAAAGATAACAAAGCAAACTAGCGAAGTGATTAAACGCATAAACATTATCGATCCTATCGCTGATAATAATTCCGAGGGAGACAACGTTCAACATTTCACCATTAACAGAGTTCAAAGTCCACATATAAATATGCACAATGATCTATCTATAATATACAGTTTACGCACAGCTGGGCTTTCAGATGAAGTGGGCGCAACGGCTGACGTTGCATCTCTTTCCGTTAGGCTGTTGCACGCGCTTGCATAGAAGGGAGGCCTATATTTAGCAGTTTCGCCTTTTAAAAGCAAAGTAGGGCTACAGGGCATGGGAGAGCGGGAAGGTGCAATGCCCCTAGCCGCTCCTAACTTAAGTAAAGCTCCGGGCTGTGACTTGAATGCTGGGATAAAAAACACAGGTAGTGAGCCATTATGAGTCGTTACCCTTGAGAAGCGTCTAGAGGATATCGTCAAAGTAAAAAGACCAGCGTTCCACGAAGTCTATATTACTTCAGTTTCTTATTTCAGCTTGGAAGTATGACAGCTGCAGATAAGTTTTGAAATACAACTCTAATTGCCTCATGCTTGTGTTATGCAAGTACCTAGTTCAAATGCAACGAGGTATATGAAATAAAACATTAGAAGTTATTAAACAGATGATAAGTGGTATTTGAATTACGTGCTTGAAATGTCACGTTGGACAAAACTGTCAAGGGCACGTAGCTAATTGAACTTGGTCAGACATTTTTCAGTGTATCTTATCTGTTTAGCAATGTCAAGCAAATCATCGTATGTCTTTTGGAGAGTCAAGTAATTAATCTGCTTTGTAATAAATATGGTCAGGTTTAACAAAAAACTTGATTCATCATAAAATCCTAGAAATTAACTGATTTACTATTCAATTATATACCACGTGTTTTCTCAAATGGATGGAAATGGAATAAAGAATATTATCTTTAGAGCTTAGCACGTCAGCCATTTTAAATTACAAAACGACAATTACTATTTAAGATACAAAAGCTTCATCATGATCTATTATATGTCATGATGAAGCTTTTGTATCTTAAATTATTTTAAAGTATGTCGTGTTAATTTTTGTGAAATATTAATTTCTTGATGTCATTAACACAAAGATCGTCGAACCTACCTGATCCCTAGTCCTTTTTCAGAAGAGCATTCAAGCATAGAAATTTTAAGGCTGCCTTCTGAGAATGATAGCTTTGTCTAATAATAATGAGCATGGCCATTATTCAAGATGAAACAAACTAGAAATTGTAATGACATGTTTTGAGAAATGTGCCCTTCTACTAGTTAAAATTGTAAACGATAGGTAGTAAAAAATCAAATCACGACACGATCGAATGGCATTTGACATGAAAACCTTGATAATATTCCTATTCACATACAGATTAAAACACTCGTCTGCGTAACTCCCGATAATGAAATCTCAGTTAGCAATAAGAGTGACGTAATTTTTTTTTTGCATACAGACACTTTCTAGTTACTTTGTATGATTGACAACTAATTGATACGCGATTAATGAGAAATGTCGTTCAGCTATTTTAGTTGCATATACTTTATGTAATTGAAGATAAAAAAAGATCAGCTAGTAAAATCTCTGTTAGATATTTGCCAGGCGATTACTTTATTATAAACTGTTGCAAAATTGACAAATACGGTAAGCTATATTTTTTTCATTTGTAATTAAAATATGCTAGATGAAAAAGCATTGAACATGTGTAGTTTTTAAAGAAACAAGTACAGGTACGTTGTTGATTGAGTTTGATGTAATTAGTATTTTGTGTTTATTTGGTTTAAATTATTGCATAAGTACCTACAACTTTTGCTCCTGCTATTTCATTATTTATTTTACAGTAGCCAATTAAGATAAGCTGCTTACGTTAGGACCAAAAACATTTTGACCGTTACTACGTCAATGAATCTTACGATATCTACTACTTGAAAATGTTGATGCAATTAACATAATATCAAACCTACCTATTAGCATTACTACCAAAATGTCGTTTATTATAAGATAAATACGCACCTAATAACCCAAATAGTTTATCTTACATAAGTTTTTTATCTAACTATTTACAGTTTCTTAATGCCAAATGAACAGCAAGAAATCTAACGGAAAGAAGAAACATGAACTTCCTGACATAACCATTAGCTTTGATAAAATTTCTTCAACTCAAAGATACCTATATTTTGAAATAACGGACACGTGACGTGGCAGGAAATTACCGTTTAACAAAACATCATAACACTGTATTAGAAAATACAGATTTACGTAAACCTAAAATCAAATAAACAAAAAGTATAAAATTCTAAGTGATAAAACATTAGCACAGTCGATGTGCCCTGTTATTTTACCACGATAACATTATACTATCTGTTGAGTTGTAAGATATGTTCAGCTTGTGACAAGATAATTCCAAACATTATAATAATCATCATGATGGTAGAGGAAACGCCAACAAAACTAGGAAAGTACAAAATGAAAAAAGTAAACAACACAATGCAAATAAAACTCCTTATAAACCGATGAAATCACCTTATAACAAAGTCGAGTTGAATACGAATCAATAAAATGGTTATTAGTCTCATTCAAGTTTGATTGTTGACGTCAAAGGAACATTGGAAATCAAATGGAGTAATATTTGATATGGAGTACAATTCCATAAGACTCGTTATTGTTAGAAATGTTGACTAATATAATTGTAGAACATTTTGATAAACCCCTTACAGTACTTTACAGAAACATAATTAATGGTGAACCGGGAGATATGAATATGATTTTATAAGATAACATGTATTTGTGTTGGAGGATCCAGTATTATTGTTTTGGTTGATGTAACATTAGAATATTACATTAGTAGTTATCTAAATTGTTTAAATAGTTGAAGCAAAATGTTGTATTTAAAGTATGAAACCAAAGTAGGTTGCTAAATTAAGTTTTCTCAACAATGTAATAAGGATTTCACCTTCCTATTATTGACATCAGCGACTTGGTCATAGATATGAGCTCGGGAAAATCATGGGGTTTAAAAAGTGACTTCTACTTTGGGATTTGCACTACCTTAAATAAATAGTGGGTATTTTGCAAGGAAAACCAGTGGAGGAAAACTGCAAGATCTAATCTCGGAACATCATATCGGTGTCAATTGGATTCAATACTTGTATAACTTTGCCCGAGTGGGTAACCAGTCCATAGAGTGCGATTTCTAGTCATATTTTATAATGTTTGAGCTTAAGAGGAAACACTCCGGGCGAGAGAATTGAAAAATAGGTATTTGTAAAATCTACGCCTTCACCGCAGAGTGTGATAAAGACAACTGCTTCTTGGACCGAAAATACCTACTAAAAGCACACCAAATCAACGTTTCGTAATCCCCAGATTACTTTTCCAAAACTAGATTGATTTAAATACTTTTTTCATTAAAATTTAAAGAAAGGCTTTAGACGTGTTCGTATGATTTCCTTGTTTTCTAAAATTTAGCCAAATTTGTTTTCTGGATGTTTGAACACAGCAGAAAATCTGGCGATTTTTTTCGATTTTTGAGGGCTCATATCTTTTTTATTAATTAATTTATGAAAAAACAGAAAACATAGAAACATGCTAATAGTGGCCATAGATTTTTGTAATAAAAATTCTTGCTCTACTGGCTTTATCTAGGGAGGAAACAGGGGACTACGTTTGTATGGAAAAACGGCCCTTGTGTTTCCTCTTAAAGTTTAGTTATAAGCAGCAAGTAGAAGATATTACTTCAAATTAGACTTATTATAAACGACCACTTTATTGTATTACATTGATGCTTTCTTAGTATAGTACCAAGTTTCCAGGTTATAGGTAGGTGTAAAGCGTGTTGTTGGTTTTACAATTTTATTTAATCGTGTTCAAGCTGTGTGAAAGTAAGTGTAGGTACTAGTCTAAGTGCAATTTCTGTTGAGTCCACACACACAATGACCATTTAAATAAGTGATTAAACATACACATCCCGTTAGCTCCAGTCGTTTATATTAATGAGCTGCAAACACTAACTGCAAGCGATGTTTTATACACACACAAGACGTCACGGAGTTTAAATTGGTCGCTATCAAACATCGGTTAATCTGGATATAGTTTCTTGGCAAGCTTTTGTTTATGCAGTGCCCTGTCAGTGTTTATGAAGTCGTCGTATAGTGGTTATATAAACGTCGAAAGAAAGTACCGCACCTGTATACGCGCCCACCTGCCTATACTGTAGGTTAACGTGTTACTGATATAGACAGAAGGTTAACGCCTGCCAACCTCCATTTAACCTTTTTAACAAACGACACACTACGTCCTATTCTAATTAGTTTGCCATTTATAATAACACCGACATTTCTTCCGCGTGTTTCTATCTTGTAGTACGGAAGTTATTAGTTAGATTTTTTTATATTGCAATGGTTTGTGATAGACATAGCAGGTTAGTAACAAACCCATTTAACTTTTACCTAGACTTCTGTTATGTCTGTTGGGGTTTTCATCGAATTAATTACCATTTTCGGTTCGTCACTCGTCAATCTAGATTCGATTGGAGGCATTGTCCGACCGGCCACGACCTTGTCAGGTTCTTGCGGTCATCAGTTCCTGCTACGCTATACTTATACTACCTACTTTTTGTCAGCCTCTCCATTACGGCTGTAACTATCTGACTCATATAGAATGGATCGGTTTAAAATAGAACCACACTGTTAGATAAAACAACCAAACACCAGACGCGGAAACTCCTGAACAGTAACGAACAAAGTCTATTTTAGTTTTAAATGCAAAGATAGGCAAATAAAGAGACTGGTCTCTAGCCAATGGCGAAAACTTTGCCTTGGCCCAAGTAGAAGACAACCTTGGAAGGCGTCGGAATGATAGCAAACGAGTTCCACGCAGTATCGCACTGCATAAAGAAACGAATTTTTATATCAACCTTAAATGCCAGACAGCAAGTTCAATCCAATCATCACAAATGGCACATGACATCACAGTTCACAGCACAACACCAAATACATACTGTTTCCCGTTATATCTAGAGTGTAGAAGCGGCGTACCATAAAGTTAACGATGGGAATTACCCGCGCTCGAAGGGGTTGTTCCGGTCCCTCCCGCAGAGGCAGACGATGGTCTTGTTGACGGAGAGCACGATCAGTGAGTTGTGCTCAAGGACCACGCCGACCTCGCAGTTTTCCTCTTTACACTTCATCGCCTCAACGGCGATCGGAGCGAAGAGCATCGAAACGCGGGACACGAGCACTTTACGGGGTTTTAGGTGCGGGAAGCGTGAATGCGGGCCAAACGGCCGCGCGATTTCGCGCAGCGGGTCAACACATAGGTACAGCCGTTCCGACGGTGACTATTTGACTGCCTGAGCGTCGGCCGTGGCGGCCAGCACGCTCGCGCAGCGGTGGGTGGCGAACGCACCCGTTACCTTATTTCTATGTTATGGGGACTCGACCCCGCGTCGCGGCCCTCCAACCGCGTTACGGTGTTTCGCTCCAACATCGCAAACTTTACAATCGAACAAATAAACAGTTAATACTGACATATAGAACTAATTATATTGTCATGACCACCTCTCGATTCAAAAACGACTGAAAGAGACTTTGTTATTCCCTCGGTCGTGGGCTAACTGAAAACAGTCGGACGTCAACGGATATCGTCGCAATGCCGCATTCATACATAACAAATTCTAGTGTCTGCTGAAGACAATCGGTCAGGCATTGTTTAAGTAACAAATGAATATATTAAGGTTTACATTTCGATTGCATCAGTTAGCTGAGAGAATAAATCTTTTGAAATTACTGTCTTATTAGTTCAAAGGCAAAGCCTTCATCTCTTTAAGTAGCACAAGATAATGAAGTGAAACTGACATTGAATTTGTTTCAATAATATGAAAAAATCGAGTTTAAAATATCGTGATTGAAATCGAATTGGCAGGCTCATCCATTCTGACCAAACTGACGTCAAACTTAACCTAGCTCATTATGCAACGAGAGCTAATAGTGGTTGGTACAGCACTATCACACTTATAAAATAACTTCAAACGTTAATAGTCAGTGAGGTTTTAGTATCTATTAATACCATTAAAACTGATGCCTCATGAAGAAAAAGAAATAAATCATTTTTACCAGAATCCGCTGGTTAAATACGAATCTATTTAACCAAACGCAAAATTCACTCTTAAATCAGTTTAGCTAAAGAACATAGTTGCACGAAAACATATTCTTTACCTGCATTGCTCAAAGACACAATAAAAATGAATCGCACACAGAGGTAGTGGTGAAGCAATCATGGGAACATAACAGTGATGGCTGGCGCGTCATGGTGGTTCAATGGGTGACCTCCGATGGGCATGAATGCCAAACAATTACAAATCAAATACGAGATGCGACAAAAGAAATCAATTATTGCGTCCCATTTAACCGAAGGATTCGAGGAATAATTTGTTTTTTGTTAACCACATCTAAAAATCCTCATTCAATCCTTTTAATACTACAACTACTTTAATTATACTTAATATTCGTCAAGATAAAACACAGAATAAATGATATCAATACATTAAATTGGAAAGGATTTTTAAATACTTAATCAGACAACAAAAGCAGGATTATAGCAGTTCAACCCACAAGATTATGTGAATGTTAAAAAGCTATTTATATTAACTTTAACCGTGAATCTTTGTTGTCGTAAGAATAATATTTATTAATACAAAACGGTGCCAGTTGGACATATTCCCAGAAAACCAAATTCATAGGACATTTATCCAACGACATAAAACGCAATGACTTGGAAGCTGACCACAGTTAATTAACCAATAGCGAACGGTGAAATGTATACCTGTGTGTTGTTGTATTACGTAAAGCAATCACAAATAAGTGCTTGGCAGTAGATGTAACGCTTGTAATTATTTTGAACGGCACAGTTATCATGGTCCAGACTGTTCAAAAGCTACAACCCATACTAAATCTGCTCAATTTACCAAGAATGAACCTTAGTAAAACCAAGGCAAAGATCAAAGAATATTCTTTACTGCTGCAAAACCTCCGTGTTAACGGAGTCACTCTCGCGATTGTTCATGTATAGGTATGTTGATATCATCTTCGACAGATAAGCTCTTAAAAGAAGATGCTCTGGGCAGGTTTTAAGACACTTTCTTAAGCTGAAAACAAAAGCTTGTTGACTGACATGTCATGCTGGGTCAGAGACGTTGAAATGGGAGAAGGCATTCAGCTTGGCAAATAAAAGTTGTCCAGATTAACTTAGACTGATATTTTTTTAATCTTAATTGGTGTTAACCTTATTGCGTTTATGAGTAATGACATGGGGAAGGGATGTATGGGGATGCGCTTACCAATCCTACCTTTCCAGTAATACATCCTACCAACCAGACAACGAAGCTCTGGCGACCGACAAATGGCAGTATATCCATTCACTTAAATGTGCGATATACGATACCAGTGACGGGCTTCAGAAATACTGTTTTGAAAGTCAGGGTCAGGGTCTCAGGGTACAATGGCGCAGATGATGATGAGTGACATACATTTAAATTACGACAGCTCTAAATTACAGTCCCATTTGATACTAAAACAAGTACACGTAAGACGATAGAAGCGGGCGGTTGTTTTCCGACGTGTTGATAATGTTTAAAATACCATAGGAGCTACAAATCGTAATTTAAAAAAAGCAAAACGGTCCGTGAAAATATACAGAGACCATTGTAAAATATGTCCAGACTGAACGAAGATTTGGCAGTAGTCCAAATTCTAATCTCTGCAAACCTTGAGGTTTTATTGTGGTTATTAAAATTCTGCAATGTACAGTCAAATAGTTTAATTGTTTATCAGATGTACGAAATTTTAATTTTACCGGGTTATTTCACAAGATATATAAAGCTCGTGAAGATACCTACCACATAAGGACAAATTGTCTTAATTGATTTGATTTGATTGATTGATCGGAAATGTCCGTCGGTATTTTGAACATTTTGATACGTAGACGTAATGATACTATGGACCTTATGCACCGGAAGGCAATTTAGATCTTATTTTATATTCTTCTACCTAAGGCTATCTTTCTTTTAAATTTCAAACGACTTGCGCTTGCACAAAAAAACTTGCAATTAATCAACTCTGAAAATGATTGTGTGGTAGGAATACAGAAAAAAGTTTTTCGTAATTTTGATACAGGTAACATAATTCCATTTTAAAGTGAATATGATTGAAATATTTCAATTCTAATTACAAAATGTAGTTTATAATTGTGCTTTATTGATTATTGTTCATTAAAGTTTATTGCATAAAGATAAAATTTCTTACACGTGTTTCTCTTTGCATAACTTATATCGTTAAGGTAATAAACATTTTAAACTTTTGCAACTTTGCTAACGTTTTTGTAAGACATATTAAATAATTGGTCCATTCTGAAATATTACGAAAAAGATTAATACACTTATCGTTAAACTCCGTTAGCATTTTTACTGGAAATTCAATTACAAAAAATATTAATATAACTTGTTTCCAAAATGAATTTAGAGAATATGCAATTTAACATTTTTAGAAGTGTTTTTAGCATAGATTGCTTCATGATCCATAACCTGACGACCAAGACAGTAAATGTGTGTGTGACCAATTAGTGGAATGGAATGGAGCCATTGTTTTATTAGTTTAAGTATTACATTCTAAATTAATGCATCATCATCATGCTATTAATTTAGCAGCACGCGCGAACTACAATTAATAAACAGAGGCATTTATTGCCATATCCCATTGCGGAAACAACAATTAGATACTTGACAAAGGACATATCGAACTAATACTAAATATATCCGGTGGAAACCGGTTTTAACTCGTTGAAAGTGGATTACTAGTAGGTTTAATCAATTAGTGTATGCACGAGTGTTTGCCGATACGAACAGAAGTTTCCTAGGTAAGGCCAAAACCATTTAAAGCGCCATGCAAAATGTATTTACTTCACAGAAGAATTTAAACAGACATGACTTTTTTTGAATTTCAATTTTAGAACTCTTTGGTAACCTAATTGCATTCATTTGTCATTTGTTTTTGTGAATTGGCGGCAAATCTAAAACTCTTGTTACACGTGAAAATGAACCTAACGCGAGAACGTTTTCGGTCAATGATTTATTATGACTTTCGTTGTGGGCTTACTCAACAACAAAGCTATGATAGGCTGCGATTAGCATTTCTTAATGAAGCCCCATCTCGTGCCACTATTTACAATTGGTTTAACGAGTTTAAGCGTGGACGTAACAATCTCAATGATGATGCGCGTGAGGGACGTCCTTTAATAGCGACTACTGAAGATAACATCTGTGCTGTGCGACGCATGATAGAGGAAGATAAGAGAATGACCTATCAGCAGATACGGGCAAGCCTAGGCATTGATATGAGTCAAGTTCAAAAAATATTACACGAACATTTAGGCGTCAGGAAGCTTTGTACCAGATGGATTCCCCATACTTTAACCGACGACCAGAAACACCTTCGCATGGACTAGTGTCGCCAAATATTAGATAAGTTCAACGGCGGTGACTCAAATGCTGTATTTGATATCGTCACAGGTGATGAAAGCTGGATATATTGCTACAAACCCGAAACCAAAAGACAATCAGCTCAGTGGGTGTTTCCTTTTGAGGATCGGCCAACTAAGGCACAGATAATATAATACTACAAGAAAGGAATAAATCAAGGAAAAAAGATGATTGCCTCATTCTTTGGTCGGAAAGGTCATTTCGCGACAGCTGTGCTAGAAGATTAACTATATTTAAGGACAGTTACTGCAGACTAGTATGTCAATCGCTGTTTGCCTGTTGTCTTGGAAAAAAATCAACAGCAGCGCCCTCAAAGCAGGATCCTCTTTCACCACGACAATGCTTCAGCGCACTCCGCAAAACGGACTGTTGAATATTTGACTATGGCAGGTGTCGAGATAATGAGTCATCCGCCATACAGTCCTGACCTGGCGCCCTGCTACTTTCATTTATTCCCAAGAACTAAAGATACAATTCGAGGTATTCGCTTTACGAGCCCTGAAGATGCGGTGAAAGCGTACGAAAATGCCATAGAAGAGACCCCTAAGGAAGAATGGGCCTTCTGCTTTTCTCAGTGGTTCCATCGAATGCGACGATGTGTAGAGAGGAATGGAGATTACTTCGAAAAACAAAAGTATTGGCAACTTTCTACATTAAGCCGTTTTTCATTTTCTAAACATTTTCAGTGTTACCTAGGTATTAAAAAAGTTTCTTATCTTTTTAAATATCGACATCACAGTATGTCTTGTACGGTATGTATATGCAGTTCAAGACTCATTAAGGGTAACCTATCTAACTTTCGAAACTTTTCAGTTCGAATTTCAATAATTCGAAAACGGTTAAACGAACTTTTGAATACCAGATATATTTTAATACATAATATTGCAAATAATAAATTTATTTTATAGATGTTTCATTTACCAGAAAAACAGATACCGGATTATTAAAACACTTTTTTTTCTTTTCACAGATGTTTTGCATACTTACAATAATTTTATTTTCTAGATGTTTTAAAAATCAAACTAACCTTTTCCGTATACCTATTCCGTTACATACACACTTTTTTATTTGCTAACATGATTTATTCATCGAAAAAAAAAAACAAGTAAGTTTTTATCGTGTTATTTATTTTTATTGAAAAAAAAAATAATCGAAACATGCATAATCGTTGTTAATAAATCTGTACTATATCATACCTAGTACTATATTATACAAAATTTCGAAATTTCTTAAAATAACTACTTTATTTTCAATTATGTTTACCCCGACTCGCCGTGGTCACTTCGCCGTGGTCACTTCGCCGTGGTACTTGTCTGCCCAATACTATAGTGTAATTTGAAAGCCGGAGGCGCGGAGGGGCTGAGCCGTAGCGGCTGAGGCTGGTCGCCGTAGGCCGAAGGCCCAGGCGACCAAAGAGCCGAAGCTGCGAAGGCGAGCGTGGGTGACTGAGATTTGTTGCGCAAGGGCGGAGAGGCTGCACTTCCTGCAGCGCCGGATACGAGGAAATCCTAATGCATGTGTGCTTGCTTGCATGTGTTTTTGCCTTGCTTGCATGTTTGCTTGCTTGCATATACTAGCTTGTTTGCATGCAAACATGAGCTTGCATGCTTGCTTGCTTTGCTTTTACCTATTTTTACATAATCACTTTTTCATTTGTTAACATTTATTTATCGTAAAAAAAAACAAGTTGTTATGTATCGTCTAATTTGTTTTTATTTAATATATTTTTTGTCTTTTAATAATATTAGAAAGGTTTTTCTGGAAACTGAAATATCTGATAATTATATCTTTGGCATATGTTGAGTAATATTTCAAACCATATAATATAATTTAAAAAAAATAACAACCGACAATCGGAATATCTGCAATATGTCAATCGTGTTTCCGGTGAAATAAAAGTGTGGCAAAACGTTTTCGGAGAAATGAAATTCGTACTTATACAATGCGGTTTTAAAATAGGTAACCCTCATTAAGATTCAAGCCGCTAAAATTTTGTCGTCTCATAAGGTCTCATAAGAAGGCTCAAAGGCGCAAAACGGGCAATGGAGAGAGCAATGCTTGGTATTTCCCTGCGTGAAAGAATCAGAAATTAGAAAATCCGTAGGAGAACTAAGATAACCTGCATAGCTCGGAGAATTGCGGAGCTGAAGTTGCAGTGGGCGGGACACGTAGTTAGAAGAACTGGTGGCCGTTGTGCCGGAAAGGTTCTGAAATGGCGACCGCACACCGTACGTCGATCTGTGGGTCCTCACGTGGACCGACGGTCTGGTGAAGGACGCGGGAAGCCGTTGGATGCGGGCAGCGTGAAACCGATCATTGTGGAGATTCTTGGGGGAGGCCTACGTCCAGCAGTGGGCGTCACTTGATTGAGATATGATGATGATGAAATTTTGTCGGATTATAAAACTTTCCAAGAAAAGGCCAATGCCCAGCAGTGGATTGATTTACGCTGATAGGCATAATGATGTTGAATGAATAACCAATAAAACAGGTGTTTATATGACTTTAAGAACAAATCTAATTTCTATTACTAAATGTTCAGATTAATAGATAAATTATGTTGTTGCCCTAAAGATTGTTTTAAAGTAATTACGACGGAATAGGTACTAGTAGTAAACATAAACAATAATATTATTCGAAAAATTACTTATCTCCACAAACATTATGATTGTAAAATAATTAATTCGCAAATAAAATAAATACGTCTAAGTTTCAAGATAAAGTTGAGTAATGGAAAACATGTTTTGATAAAAATATATCATTTTTTTGCACATAATGCAAGTCAATAAATAATGATAGTGATTTTTATCATTCTACAAATAGATGACCTAATTGTGATTTCTATTTAAAGATAACTGTAATACATAACACTTCAACAATCCAATTTTTTCACTTTAACCTTTATGACTTATAAAATAGACACTTTATTTAATTCTGAATAATCAAATAGTTTTAATTACTTAAACAAGTCTTTGCATTAATGAAAATGTGGTCAACTGTAAAAAGTCAGATCAATTTCTGTTATTAACAGGCTTACGAACCTTATGTAGTAGATTTACTCAAAATAATATTAGTCTAGAGACGAGTTAAATATGTAAAAACAAATTAAATTTTAAATTGAACGGTGTCAAAACAGACAAAAATAAAAATACTTACATTTTCTTCACCAACTGCCTAATCGACCGATTTATAATAGTGATGATCAACATCATTTTAGAGTTTATAAATATAAACTAAAAAAGAGATAACAAATAACAAAGGTATAAATAATATTTACAAGACGTCTACCTAAGCACACGACCTACGAATAAATCGAAAATTATAAGGCACTCAGTCTCAAAGTAACTACAAATGTTAAAAAAGGGGGAGGTAGTTTGGCAAAATAAAATACATCATTACCTACACATTTTTAATGATAAGTTATTATTTAATATTGCGTTAAAAGAGAAAACATAGAAGCCGAGTGGTAATGCTAAAGTTCTATCCCTTATTTGATTGTTTTCAATATAGAGGTTTCATTATACTCGTAGTTTGAGTATGTAATGAGAGTTGATTTGAAATCTTATTTGAAAAAAAAAGGATATTTCTAATTCGACGCGCAATAATGCTAGTATGTATTAAATTTCTAAAAACAAAAGTCTTCGTAATCTGAGTATTTATTGGAATAAAGATATAAATAAGAGGGTCTGCATCCTTCAATACTTGAATTTTACCTTTTCTGGGATGCATCAAACGAAGTCGCTTTCACAAGTCGGTTCATGCATAGCAACTACACGGTTCTAACAGGTTCTAACCATGAAAGTTTTGATTATTTAACTTATAAATAATAAGCTGCACAAAGTTGAGCAACTATTCTGGTAATCTGCGGTATTGATTTTTTTTTTTAGTGTACAATGGCACATCAATCATATATTTTGTTTCGAATTTGCAACTAATCCAACTAGATAATATGACATAATGCTTGTTTTAGCCGGTTGCCTAGTGTGCATTGTGTCTGTCCATTGTAATTTAGATTAAAAAATATACCTACAAAGGTTTTAGTTGGTTGGCCCTGACATTATTATTTTCACTTCTTCGTCAACTTTTTTTTTAGGACCAATACATCGCAGACACAGATACGTTGGTAGGTTTCAAAAACTGTTAACATTACATTTAAAACTTATTAAAGGTAATACGAGTCATATCTACTGATAGTTTCAAATAACTGCCCGGACCTTGTGATACCATAAATAGATAAATATAATACTTATTGCAAATAGCTAGCATTGTAAATTGTTAACAAAATCACTGTAGCGTTTATGTAAGGTAAATATTATCAGTTAATACGTAATGACAGTGGCTGAACTACTTGGAACCGGTAGTTCACATAATTATCTTGAAATGCTAGTTAAAAAGGATAACCCGTCTATTGACACGAAGACTAAAGATAAGACCTTTGATATCACGTTCTATCAAAATGCAGTTAAGAACGTTATCGCCACATTTAATTCAGACCTCAAGTCCAAAATTTCAGAGATTATAAAAAGAGGTTTGTAGTGAAAAAATCAATCTCAAAAAATATTGTTGTGACTGGTGTGCCTTTTGAAAGCGTTCTGCGTTGTATGATTTTGCGTTTTCTAATTGTTTATTATTGCAAACTCAGCACTGCATGATCAGTGTGATCATTCAGCCGCTCTATCGCCTTGAGCCAACGATTAGACTCAAATTGCTCAAGTGCTTTAACAAACTAAGCTTACCACGTCATTACGTCATAGCGCAGGCGCAGCTGTTGGCCAACTAGGAAGTATTTACACAAAACGACATGTCAAAAGCATTTACATGCGACGACTTTCTATTTTTGGCTATTTAACTTGTATAATTCATTATTATACTAATATTGAGAAGTTTGTGTAAGTCAAGGTAGTTAGATTTTTCTTTTTATACTTATTTTATTTAAAATATATGAGTTTTTTGAGTAGTCAAGGTAGCTAATCAGTTTGACGAGAAATTTAAACATTTTTTTTTTCGATAAACATACAGGTACTTATATGTTTATCGAAAAAAAAATGTATAATAACCTTTTTAAATACATAATTTTCTACGATGTCTACCGCCAAAAAACGCAATTTAGATTAGTAAAATATTTAAAGTCTACAAAAACCAGTTAACGACATCTGTCATGTCCCGACTTATTTCATAGGTACATCGTCGATTATTTATTGTTTTGTTGCATATGTTTTTTACTTACTAAGTTACTACCAAAGTAGTTAAATATAAAATTCCACAAAAATTATATATTTCTGATGCATACTTTTTGCATAAATTTAGCTAGCACTAGCTTAATTCAATTTTACTTATTAGGTTATAAGACTTCCACCGGCCATTGACTCCGTGAAGTGTCAAGATTGGAAAGAACTGAAATCATCCATTGAGCAAATGACACTGACGCCATTTCAGTAAAGTAACTAAATTCACACTAGTCGATCGAGTGATATTGTAAGATGTAAAAGCCATTTTACTGGTAGGTTGTTGGAATGGAAGGCCTTTTGTGACAGGAACCGTATCCGCAGATTATGTAATGGTTGTGATAACATTGCGTGCAATCTGGATAACGTAATACAAGTACATTATTATTGAGTCCAATTTATTTATGTAAGCATGAGATTAGAAAATAAAGTAACTGTGGAAATGTACAGTGCTAAAAATTCGGATAATTTGAAAAGTATAAAAATGTGTCTTAATGTCAACAGTAGCCATCACAAAATATATTCTGATATATATTGATGGGTATGTAAATGAGAGAATAACAACAACAATAAAAGGAACCTTTAGTTAGAGGAAAGTTTTTGCATAAAAATAGTCACAGGTACTGGTAGACATAAGATTTAACTCGAAGTCACACTGCAGCTAACTACAGATTTTATCTGGGCACAGTCCAATTGTTTTTAAACAATCGTAACAGACTGAATTGGTTGACGACCCCATTCGCGATGCTCAGAAGATCAGAAGTTCAATTCTCGTATGTTTATTTAGAGTAAAGTTGACGTAGACGAGGAACTGTATGGAAAACTTCTCAAGATGTTTTATAGTCTGAACAGACGTAACATGAATATCAAAGAACTGGCACAAAAATGAAATCAGCAGATGAAAGGTTTGCGAGCAAAGTTGAATGAGAACTTATGAATTGTTTGCAAACAAACTCGTTTGTATCAGCTACAATAAAAGAGATCTCAAAGGTACCGTAGAAATTGGGACTATTCTTGACTCCTGACTACGTTAGGCATTTCGAAGTCTTGTTGACCTATTATTCTAATCTAATTATTGTAGCTATTAAACATTTTAAGGAACCCTATTATATTCACAAATCTATCTAAAACTACTTTCAAATATTGTTTAGTCTACGTCCAGGATATTGCTTCATCGACTGGGAATGCAAGTTATTGCACGTTTCTCACTGTCAATTTGCCAAAATGCACTAATGGTTGAGCCAAAATAAAGACATTTAGCAAAGTACTAGTACCTAAGTAGGGAAATAGTCATAACTTCAATAGAGGACTTTTGGAAACCAGAAATAATGATATTGTTTTGCTTTTACAATAATGAATGTATTATTGTATACAGGACGAAATTTTAATCACTTTCCAAAATTTTATAGGCGTTCAGTATCGTATTAATAGCCTATTTATGAAGTAAAAAATGTAAATCAAGTTATCACCCGAAAATATTTTTCGCGATATACCTAGTTTTGAATTTTTACGGTCCTAGACCTGTTAAGGTATAAAGGGAAAATCAAAAACTTATGAATAGTATACTAATTAATGAATGAGATGCACATCGCGTAAAAAAATTGTTGCTAGGCGGCCGTATCAATTTTATTTTTATTTTTGCGGACTTTTTCTAAAAGCTTTATCTTGTCATTTTTGTACTGGGCTATACCAAAAGAAAAAGTACGTCATTTGTTTTTTTTACTCGTAGATTGATATATTAAAATTTGGAAGGTGGTTAAAATTTCATCCTGCATATTCGATGTATTGTATTTTCAAGACCATTCGACTATAATATAAAAAAACTATGCTTTAGTTGAAATGTATTACCTACCATGATTGGTAGATATGTCAAAAGATATACATAATATTTATTCATAACTCTTCTCACAAAGTTTCTTGTTTCCAATATAAAAGAATGGATCTCATCTCTCAGATGAATTGTTGAACATCATTGTTCATGAAATAACGGCATGTTTCATACTCAAGAGAAGTAAGAAACATCAACAGAATCGATTGACGCCTTAAGCATTGTCTTCTAAATGTTATGTAACACGTGCAGACATGTTGCATATTTTTGCAGTAACTACAGATTATAATCTGTGACATTACTCTTAAATAATTATACTTCGCTATGCTTTCCCTCTTTAAACTCATCATCATTTCTGATTCTGAGATGATGGTGTGATGTGTGTAAGATTTACTGAGGATCTATAATGTTAAACTAAATTCAACGTTGCTTTCTCATCATAATATCTATTCATGTCTGTCTATTAAATGTTTTCTTTTTCATCGTGTAAGTTATAATTTCTCTTAAAAAATAGACCTTTTTATCGATCAAAAAGTTAACAGCTGCGTTAATAATAGGCTCTGGGACACATGGTGGATCTCTCACATTCTTCAAGATATCGTGTGAACTGGTCTTTAATACTATGGTGACGTGGAAATCCACTCTAATTTTAATTATGTACGTCTAATATATTTAGAAAAACACAGTGTCTTTTAAAACAAAATGTATCAAGTGCGTCTGGAACTCTGGACTATCTGATCTGAAAGTGCAGTCTTAATACCGTTTAACACATTGAGCGCCATGGGGGTCACCGGTGACCTCCAAACAATAAAATTTTAATTGTGTCTAGTACTTCGGCAGTTAAAGGCTTAACTACAACAGCTTAACAAATAAAGACTCAAGATATATTGATTCATTGCTTTTAATAAAAACATTCGTTCAGAAACTGCCATCTGCTTTAAAAGACGTAGCTTATGGGTAATTTGGCAAACGATTCATGACCGAATTGACATGATTTACGCATACACAACATCTATCATTTTAAAGCTTATATTAATCAAAACAGCAATTTTTCGAACGTTTATTACAAGAACTCTTTTATAGATAATTCAGTGTTCATAAAAACGAATGGTTCTATCAAATTGTTCGAAGTGTATCCAGATGTTGCTTAAAATATATTTAGATAACTGTATCTATAAATTGATATCGTTTATGTGATCCTAAGGATTGTATTCGCACTAATAATACTTTCAAAAATTTTATGCAATAAATGATATTTTAAAAGCTAAATTTGAATTATCTAATAAGTTTGTATCAATTTTGAGTTCGGAAACATTTCGCTACATTTTTGATTATTACTATTAATAAGTAGACTTTGTTTTACATTATTGTAACATGGTTATCATATTGGCTGCACAAGTCATAAGTAAATTAGTATAGTAAGTACTTAATTGCAGTTTTAACAACGCACATTTTTAGCACGTGATCGAATACGACAATAGTGATTGTTGTAAGTTGCAAAATAGTTACACTGATCTCAATACTGAAACTAAACTAAGGTCGTTGTAATATAAATACCGATGCTATTAAACTCATACTCACTTGATTGTAAGGGCCAGCAGCACAATAATCAGGCCCACTAGGGCCATGGCAATGACAACGCCGCATATCATGTAATTCGCATCATTCGGGGCATCTGTAACAAAGAAATCAAGACATTAACACAAGACATGAAAGTTGAAATTAAATTGTCATAATTATTAAACAACAGCATGCCTACTCCTGAAAATGATTTTAAATTAAAATATTGCGTACCATAGATTTGTCATTCATGTTGTTTACATTGGTAAAAACAATGATCTGTAACCTCAAACCTTAATCAACCACAAATAAATGAAACTGAATGAGTCTTGTAACGATTTGACCACAATAATATTTTGCTACTTTAGAAATACGAGTATCATCGTCATCACCCTCTTTACTATGCTCTTGACGACAATACTCAACTGGTTAATTATGTCATAATATTCACCACGATTGGCAGGCCAGTTGCCAAGCGCTGTTTGAAAGTTGAGTTTGCTGCCCATCTTCTTCTGGCAGTTTACTAAAGTCGCCTCTTATGATAACGACACCGATAGGTTTTAAGGCCGACAAGAACTAAACATGGCACCAAACTTTACCTATATTATGTAATAAATATTATGTACATATCTCAATATGGAAATACAGAGAACACTCGAACAGATCAGCATACAAACAATTCGTGATTTAGAAAGACTCATTCTGGTATCATGTAGCATTTGCAAGATGAATGTCTTTGACCACATCGTTACTTATTGAACCCAAAAAGATAAATGCCAATCAAATAAAAAATAAAATGTATTATTATATCAGGTTTAGTATCAGTTGTTGCCTGTTTATAAACTTGACCTTGTTAGATCTGTAGCAATAATATGATTCATTTCTGATGCAGCTATGGAACCTTTAAAGTCTAAATATTTATGATTGTTTTGCAGGCATCCTTGAAAAAATAATCTGACTTAGTCATCTTAACTCAACTTAAAATAGAATTAACAAAAGAAAGCTTCAAAACAGTTTTAAATACATAGAACCAATTAATTGAATAGGTACAGATTTTGAAACATTAGGGTTTACTTGGAAAAATAGCAATTATCATTTGAACAATGATTTTTTTTAAAATTAATAAATACTCTCAGAATCATGTTCAAAAACAGCTGTGTATATGTAGGTATGTATTATTTTTATTGCAATAAGTATTACAATCAAAATAATAATGATTTTGTGGTAGGTACGAGTAGTTTGACTTGATAAGTTGTAGGCAGGCCGGATATTAATAACTCTCCTCCGATCCATTGCAATATATAGTCGTATCAACTCGTATCCTGGCTTTGTTGCTTAGCAACCGTTGTTATTTTAAACAAAAATACCTAGGCAGCTAATTTATCGTTGCCTCGTTGGCCTATTTTTATCTGAGTATAATTTTTAGTATCAGCCGCTTGATTGCAACATTGTTTATGTTATTTTTCAATTTTCAATGCAAAAAGTTTTTACTGAAGTAGACAAATTGCATCTGTGACCCTCGACAGATACGGTTATTTGGAAACGTCACGATTTTTATCGCTTCAAATGAAAACCTTTATAAAATTAATATTTTATACTAATTATAGGTACCTATTGATACTGATAATTAAATCTCGAAATAACCAAGCTAAAGGTGAGGAGATGATTCACGGGTTTTATTATTCTGTAGATTTAAAACCACATTTAATTTTCAAGTTACATACCACCGATACCTACTTACAAGACGATAAATAACCACTACTTACTTGGCAACAACATGCGTGATGTATCATATCAATTAGTTTACGTAGTATCGGCTTTTGAAAATTACTTACCTACTTGTAAGTTTAATTAGTTCGCTTTGGCTCTTTGGTATTATTAATTATTTTATAGAGAAAGGAAATATTTGAAATAAATAAGTAAGTACTGTTAAAGCACAGATATGTGCCATATTATTACAATTGATTAATTTGTTTGTGTATTTAATTACTCCCATCAATTCACCAGTTTGCATGCCAAATTATTTTCATTATTATTCCATTATTTATGGCCAAATGTGAGCAGTGATTTATTGATTTGACTGTTTTTTTCCTTTTACTTACGCAATTCGTAGCTATTTTTAATAAGTAGGAATTCGTTTAATTTTACGAGTATAAAACCATACCAATTGAAGGTTATTCCATAAATGTCACGTAAGTTACGTTTATTATTTCACTTATCCTCTTATTAACATAGCAACAGTGTACACTCGACAGCACATCAAGTTAAACAGTTGAACTGCGATAACAGTTTTTATTACGTAGGGCATAAAGGCGGTCTCAAGGTCAACATGTATAGTCTGATGTGCCGTGTGTACATAAACCTACCTAACAACTACATCAAGGTCGATTTGGTAGAATCAATATTACTCCTCGTTGGTATAGTGGTTTAAATAACGGGTCTCGGGTTCCCGGGTTCGATCCCCGGGTCTTTCAAAATTTCAAACTTTGCTCGGGTTTGTGATCATTTGTCAAGCGTGGTGATTATGTCTGTACCTATCTATCATTGCTGCGGTATCATTAATTAATTAGTATTGCGTCCTAATGCCTCACATTAACTTGAAATTAAGATCAGGACAAGGTTAACATGAACAAAAAAAGGCATTCTAGATTATGATGGAATATTTCTTCCTGTTATATAAATATATTTCACTAAAATTACATTTTAATACAATAAATTAAATTTATATTATGTATTTCTAAACTTGTATCCTTCCTCATATTAACCTTCGGCATACAACGTGGGGTATTTTTAACCTCAGCTCGAGAAAAATACGTAAATTTATGAGAAATAATCGAGCAATAACTTTGAAATTATAAGTAGCTGGACGTTAAACATTGCCACGTCAACTCGTAAGCTTGGAAGAGTGCTGTGCGGACCGTGCTCTTGTATGCACGTGGGTATAGCGGGTCCCGGGTGTTGTAACCCCACGTTGTATGGGACGGTGCTGAAAAGGTATTTTATTTAGGTTACGGGAAATTCGTTGAATTTTAGAAGTACTTTTGTATTTGGTGTTCTATTTTATAAATAAAGTTTATTTAATTAATTAAATTGGGTTTTAATTATTACTATATAACTTATTAAGCCAAAAACTCTATCGAAGCCGTTGTATTTAAGGTTAAGGTTAAAATAGTTTTGATGTGTCCATTTTTATGCCTAACTTATTCATACCTCTTTTTTCCTCTATTTATTATATCATCAAAAGTAAATAACTAGAGAGAACTCTCCATTTCCACTACGTTCGGTGCAGACGTCCGTCTGCCCGTGCGCCCCTCCCTTCCTTCCGGTGATAGGCGAATGCCATACACCAGCGCTCGCACTCGCATTATTTTGCATCGTTGTGCAATTATCTGTTATTAACTGTACTCACTGTTTGTGTCAAAACAGTGATACTTTAAATAACCGATCGCGTTTGAGTTGGTTGATACCTTACGGTGGCAACGAAGCCCACTGAGCACACCCGGTTCGCTCTCCGGGGCCTCCAGGCCCTGGCAAAACCGCAGTCCCGGACCCACTGCACTTGGGCCTAGTCCCAAGGGGAAGGGAAGAACGGCTATCCACTAGGGATACCGTTCACTCGCCGCCCCCCCTCCCCCCTGCCTCTGGCGGGGGGTGTCCCATTGTTTTTGTCTTTCGTTTCTTTCAATACATTCAGTATATTATGGCCGACCTCAAGGCCAAACTCATTGCCCGTCTGGATAAAGATCCAGTATTCCTGGCTAAAGTTGCGGCAATTTTGCAAAACTACAAAGCCTCCCAAACCAATGAGACCTCATCTGGTCTTACAACTCCCGAGGACGTCCAGTCTTCAGACGAAATGGACGTCTGTCCAGCACCACCTAATCTGAAGCGCACCCTGTCTGACAGGTCCGCTTCCCCGACCCTATCTCAGGAGTCCTCCACGTCTCTCCCTTCTGATGAGGCATTCCAGCCTGTCACGAGAAAGGGGAAGCGCGGGAAACGCGCCAAGAACCGGGGCTCTCCGGTACTTGAGTCGCCAGCGTCCCCTTCCCCCGTTCCATCCCCGGCCACCCCGGCCACCCCCGCTGTCCCAATCCCTCTGCATCGAGCAGGGACTGCACCAACGGTGTCCCCTGCTCCCACTGCTCGCCTAGACTCGCGGTCTAAGCCCATTTCCGCCAAACAAAAGGCGCCCCCACCCATTTTCCTTAGATGCAAAGAAAAGTGGACTGAAGTGTCCCGGCTTTGCATCGAGGGCAAAATTAAATACACCCGTGCATCCAACACGGGTGAAGCCATAAAAATAGAGGTGCCGAGCATCTCAGACTTCCGTAGCCTTATCGAGCTACTAACAAAAAACAAACTCCCTTATCACACGTACGCTCTTCCTGAAGAGCGCAAAGTACCTCGCGGTCCTCCGCGGAGTCCCGGTAGAGCTCCACATGGATGAGGTCAAAGCCGACCTCACAAAACAAGGTTTCCCTGTCGAAGCTGTACATCCAATGTACGGCCAGGGCAAACGCCGTTTCCCCCTGATGTTGGTCGTCATGACCAACTGTCCCCGCGCCCGTGATTTGTTCAGGCACAAAGAGATTGTAGTCTGCGGCCTGTCCAATATCAGGGTAGAACCCCCGCGCAGCCGTGGGGTCCCAGGCCAATGTCACCGCTGCCAGCTCTATGGGCACGCAGCGGCTAACTGTACAGCCCCACCAAGGTGCGTTAAGTGCCTTGGCTCCCACTCCACCAGGGAGTGCGAACGCACGCGCGACACCCCCGGGGAACCGGCGTGCGTAAACTGCGGCCTTATTGGCCACCCCGCCAACTGGCGGGGATGTGCACGCGCGCCGCGCCCGAAACCCCAACCTCCCATGAGGTCGCAGGTTGGCCCCCCTACCCACACATTCACCAACTTCCCTGCTCTCCCGAAATCGGGCGGCAGGGAGGCAGCCCCGGCCACTAAGCCAGCAGGGAGGAAACCCCTCAACTCAGCACCCAAACCTCCCCCCTTCACCCCGCATGAGAGGGTCCTGATTCCGCCACAAAAATCGCGTTCACACAATAGTGACGACTATTTCATCTTGGTGTCCGACTTTATCGATAATATCGATATCGACGAAGTAAATATAATCGCAAATAAACTGCGAAATGCTCGCTCCACCCGAGACATTATTATGACACTCAGTCACCACGAAAGGTGTCTAAGAGTCATAAAAAGTCTCAAGCCCCAGGTTAACTAAGCCCACCCCATAAGACCCTTCAGGTCGCCCCCAGCCCTCTAAATCGGCTGCCACCCCTTCTGGGAGTCAGTCGATAAGTAAATAATTAATTCAGGCCTACGTTCATTACGAACAACGGCTCCTTAAATTCATTTATTCTAGGCTCACATTCCTCCCGAATGCCAGCCTCCTTCAACTCCAGTGCGTAAACCGCCTAGGCGAGAAACGCCTAGAGTGTGGTCGCCTCAGATACGCTACGGCACCTTTGGTGGTAGCGAATAAAGGTGGTGTTTAGTGAGTAGAAGTCTCACATAACCTCACAGCCGGCTGTGAGGTATCCATGAGGATTCACCACCTCCTTCCCCCGTGGGAGGGTTGCCGTTCGAGCGATCGTTTCAATAGGAAACGACCGGTCGTTCGTGTGCAAAAAAAAAAAAAAAAAGTAAATAACTACCTATTCAATATACTTAAAACGCTAAGATTTTTTTTTCGTTGATAGTTTTTACTCGGTTTCGATGTCACCAAGTATCGATAAAATATCGATAGCAACAAAATTCCAGAAGTCAGTCGGGGACCGGTCAGACCATTATCGAGAAACACGCGATTTCTCACGACCGATAACGTACGAGTATGATAACCTCGTGTGTGCGGTAGGATCTAAATTATCGCGACTTCGCCGAAATACCGGTTAGTACCAGTTAGCGGACGTGTGCGCTTATTCGCACAGGCAGTTGTCCCACCACCGGCGAGAAAGCGATTAACTATCGGCTATTTGCTACCTAATTTAATCATAATTAATTAGTTTCTTAATGCAATGTGTTTGTAACTGAATTGTAATTTTTAATATCTGTAATGCCCTAGCAGGGCTCATTTGTGTGACATATTATTTAGAGCTTGGCAACCAAATAATGTAATAAATAATTGTGACATGATGTGAAATGATATTTTCTCGTTTAAGAAACGTACAATGGCTACACACAGTCACACACGTTGTAGTGTAAACAAAAGTGATCGCTGACTTTACGGTTTACCGCTAGTTTATTATCATACAACACTCTCGCTTAGTCCGCTTCCCGCTGCTCGACAATTCGTTTGTAGTTTCTAGCACTAATAGCTTCACTATAATTTATTTGATATTTTAGCAACTTAATTGCACTAAATAATAGCTTCTCGTTCATCGCCGGCGGTGGAACAAGTGCCTTAGGGTTAGCACTTCACCATATTCATCATCATAATCATTACATGGAATATTATGTGAAACACACATGGCTTGGAATTGTGATGGAGTGGTTGGCAAATGCCTGTTCCACTTTAAACAGTAATTAACATGCCTTTCAAAGTCAATCAGTGCAAGGTTTGCACGTACTAACAGTGATGCATAATTTACATGCAATGCATACTTCTTACTACCAAACCTGTAAAATAATAATCTATCTGCGATCCAGAATTTTGGAAGATGGCTTTTAAAGGTGGCAAATTTATGAAATCTAAGTACATACTGCTGTTTAAAACTTGTGCTGAGAATTAAATTTTGTTATTCTTTCTTTGTCATAATGGCAACTCTTTCACACTTCCAACCCAAAAATACAAAAGATTGGAGTTAGTTGTTTCGCGTTCGCAAGCTCCATGATCAAGGAAGAAGTCATTAAAAACAACTTAGGAATTCCGAAACAATTAACTCCTATGATGGTTTTATTGATGTAAGAATAATCTGGAATGTACCTACTCAAACAAGCATGATCCATGCTCCAGGAATGTTCCTAGTACTAAGAAAATAATTGCCTAGCAGACTGGCAGTTGAGTTGAAACCGTTTCAAATTAATGCGCAAAGATTGAACGACTTCAGAAATTTCCGAATCAGGACAAAGACTTCGCCGACCCAACATAAATGACAAACACCAAATCAAACCAGTTAACTATAATGATCTTTATATTTCCGATGTCCTACATTTTAGTTTAACATCCGTATAATCAATTTAGGTCCGGTTAATCAAGTTTCAGTCAGGAAACGATTTCTGACAAAATAGCTTTAAAAGAAGGTTATACATCTACCAGCATCTTAGAGAATCTAGACACCAATTGACAAAGATAAACAAAATAATACTGTTTTCTTTATGTATCATTCACAGATACTTATACCTCTTTAGTTCCTATATTCTGTAATGTCAATTACATTTGACTGTAGACGGAAACTACGAGTGAATAAGACTTGGACAGTGACAGTGACATGAAAATTTTAGACTAAGAGAAATTGCCATTAAGTACTTAAAAAGATTAATTGTCTTCACGTATTGTGATTTGTGTCTAGGTATTGCAGTCTAACACTGAATCAAAGGTATAAGTTAAATTCAGTTGCTGTTGCGTGCGAGATCTACCTAAGTCCACAATTATATTAGATTCAGGTGGATGGCAATTGCTAATAATTATGACATGAACAGCTAATACTGTAACGTTAAATGATTTTTGGCATTTCAGATCTTCAGCCTGACATTTCAGTTTGACTTCTCCTTTTTTTTTTGACATAATAACTACTCTGCTTTTTTACTCTTCACGTTCAAGGCCTTTATTAGGGCCCTACCACGCAAACGTAAACATTTTAAAATGGTGCCACAATGCATCGCATCCTTAATAAACCAGTAACCGGTAAGGAATGACGGATCTATATTATTGTGTTAAGTGTTTATTTATTTTGTACTGTGTTATTTTATATTATTAATAAGATGTTAATTCAATTGATAGTACAACAAACCTAATATTTAATGTCAGAATAGGTTATTTCTAATATAATTTAATTTTCATGTCTTTAAGTTAGAAAACGGCTGAAAGAGATCACCATTATGTAGGTTTTACTTCGCATAAGTAGAAAAAGCCAAAAATAATGTATACTTACTTTCCTTTGCATATTCAAGTCTGCCTAGGTGTATGATATAAATGTGTTTATTAAATATTGTTGACATGCTTAATTCACAGAATATGAAATTTATTTAAACTTAATTGCACAATGACCATCTAACGGCAATAGCATTCAAAAATCCCATTAATTAAAATACAAGGAAAACGTGGGTTATAAAACAAAACCCAACTAATATAATACACAGGAAAATACAGTTTATGACGATTCGTCGGCCAATGAACAGTTCTGAAGATAACGTGGTTTACATATATTACCTGCCTATGCTTTTATCCTTAAAAATAAAACATAAACTTTAGAAATTAACCAAAATTTACTTGAGGATACGCCTAATTACTACAGCCAATTTTGGTACCCTACCTACATGGACAAAGTTAATTATGTTCAACAACAGAATCACCAAATAACATTGCAAACTAAATAGTCGACTATTATAATTACTATATCGTAATAAATATTTTTTGTTAACTTAGAAAATTTCAAAGGACATCGAATTAAAAAGAAATAAGTATAATCTCCAAAGAAAATGGATCCATAAACGCATTTATAATGGCTTAAAAGAGTACTTATTCTTTTGTCATCAAAACATCGTTATGCCCAATATGTTTTTACGACACATTTACAATCACTTCGTGGTCTTTTACCAAAAACAAATAACACGCTATCAACAAATTACCTCCAAAACTTACTTAAACAAATTCGCGGAACCGTGACAATGGACTTTCGCAAATCCACACAAAAGATTACTGGAACACTGCATGCGTCTTAATTTTACTAACAAAAAGTTTGTCTGCCACACAAGACGGGGCCCAGCAAACGAGAAAAGCATACACGAAACTAAAAAATACTGACAGAAGACACATAATATGTATTAAATGTTTTGTAGGAAAACATGAACTAAAAAATGTCATGTCCATTTCTGCACCCTTATCGCTTTATTCAACGGACCGTTTTTTATGTATGACCACGCATAACTTTTTTACCAGGTAGATAGACTAATTTCGATGTAATAGGGGTTAAAGTATGAAATTTGCCGATTATTTTCCCACTTTTTATTTTGTTTATAGCTAAGTATAGTCATATTATTGCGTAATTCTTTTTGTATTGTATCAAAAACTAAAAAAAGTAACTTATGACTAAAAAAAATGCAATACTAGTTCCTATTTTTACTTCAAAGGAAGTCGTTGAAAATACCCCTTACAAATGTGTCAGCTGACCTTCTTGCTTCAATTAAGTATATTTGTATTATATACTTTGATTTTCAGAAATTTTAATACTATAATGCGTAGCTTTATAACCATCTAACTTTCACCTTTAATTGCATCGAAAACGGTTCAGGCGTTTTTAAAAAAACTAAAAATTTTTAGTATGGATAAATGAATTTTCTCGATTTCGTCCATACTAAACGGCAATTTCATACATTAACCCCTAATATTTTATAGTTTGATAGATGATAGGTAGCTTAAAGTCAGTCCGATTAAAATTAGAAAAAAAAAACATTCCGAAGAGTAGAAAATAGGATTGGCCGTCTTCAAGAATTGAAAGAAAACCTTTTCCACAAAAAAAGAATTAACCAAAAATGCGAAAAAAACATCTAATTTGGAGACGGTGCATGATGGTTTATAGTCGAAAATAAAAAGTTGTTTGGCTGCTTTCTTATAAGTACCTAAACATTTTGAAAATCTTGGTTAGCAAAACGAATTTTAATTAGAGAATATTAGACCTTTATCATTACGTCGTTATTTATTAAGGCGACCATACGAAAAAGCAGTATAAATAATGGGTTCTTTACACTTCTATGCTTGGTTCGGTCACAATTCTGCCCACATTTGGCACAGTTGGAAAACGGTCACATATGTTTTGCCATACGCACGTTCTCTGAATCGGAAACGGGATAAAGCTCTGTCAGATAACTGAGCCAGCAAAATGTTTGGTCGCGGTGTTGCTGCGTCATAACATTGGTTTTATCGAAAACGAATATGTGCATTCCTGGAACTAATTTGTTTTGGATGCGGCTGTGTAAAGTATTGCACTGCTTATCTTTTGACGGTTTTATTCTTCATTCTAGGTTTTAGGTTGTATCGGTTGATTTTTCCTATCTCCTCTAGGAAGACACAACTTAGCATTTTCTTTAGTCGGTCTTTGCAAGATTGCCTGATACGATACCTTTATAAAGGTCCGACGAAAATCATAATTATCTGTGTGTAACCTACCTGCGTTGCGTCTTCTAGTTCATAGTCACGGAGCGGTCATAAGAGGTTTATCAAGAGTTATCGCCCTATCAGCAGAGATGATCATCCTGAAAAAGCCTTTGTGATTAACTGAGGTTGGCTACTGATGTTACCAACTACTGATTCAATAGGTATGTAGGTATCACGATTGCGGTCTACCAAGAAAATACAGTAAAGAGTTTGGAATAATCTGGCTGAAAATATGTTTTAGATAAACTAAAACTGGCTTAGCACTCTCTTAATTTTGTCCATAGTAGAAATTATTTCACATGATTTAATTTAATTATAACACAAACATATTTCTATTCAAATCATAAAGATCAAAACGAAAAAGACCAATTTCAATAAAAAAAATGCTGTTTGTGATAATTGGCATGATAACTTGTACTGGTTTGATCTGGGTAAATAGACAAGCTTCAAGCCTTCGCAGGGCAACAGCGATGTCTAACTAAATAAAAAAACTGGTTATTTAGTATGAAAAAATATTATATTAGTAAGCGTCTGCATGTTCACGAGGATTATTTTATTTTATTGCACTCAAAGTACCGCTAGGCCAATAAAATAAACAGTTTGACTTTGTCATACAATATCGTCTACACGTGTCGACCGTTGCAGACACCTATAAGTACCTACGTAGTACCAAAGTAATAAGTACGTGACTTACATTAAATAATAATAATAGTAGATATACCTAACTACAACATTTCCAAGCGTATTGATATTTTGTGGACATCTGACTTCAAATGATTTTTTAACGCAGAAGATTGTATTAGAAATCAATGAAAAACTAATTTTATAAATTATAATTAAAATAACTTAAATACGATCAAAACATCCATTGATATAATTTGGTATTATGTACATACTCGTATATAGGTACTGAAACGGCTATTGATTGTACCCAGTATTCACTATACGCTTTCTTAAAAATGTTTTATTATTCCAGCCAGCTTTTTCAAAGGCTTTTTCATAGAAAGATGAATTAACATAAGGATTTTTTTTTATGTTGACGATCGCAGTTTTTGCCTTTGGTAGAAAAAAGAGTTCTGATCGTATTATTCTGGCAGTACCTACTTAGGTACCCCTTTGGTCTGTACCCAGAACAAGAAAGGTGACTTTAGGCCGGCACTACGCATCGACATAATTTAAAAACAACAAAAAATTTTTAGAAAAATCGCCTTTTTACCAACATAAAATTACAATTTAATTTGTCCAAAATGGCTCGTTGTTCGCAAGTTCTTAAATGTATAATCCGCTTAGTAAATAAAAAAGAAGATTAGTACTTACTTACTTAATGCAAATTGCATACGATTGCAAAAACTTGGCAGATAATAGCAAATTAATTAAAAATAAACGACGCCATTAAGATTAAAACTATTTGTGTTACTAATTAAAAGTAGGTATAGGCACAGATAATATAATACTAGTGTATAGGTAATAAGGCCTGTTGCCAGTGGCGTGTGTGTGGTAGGTTAATTAGGATTAAATGTTAATTACCTGTTTGAAGCAAAGATTAAGACGAGTCTTAAATGTGTTTAACGTCAATTGTAATTTTTGTGTTAGGATCACCTGTTCATTTGATCACAGGTAATACACATAAGATGATAGGGCACTGTGTTAAACTTAAGAATCTTTTTAAAGTTGTTTCATTGCCAGAAAAATTTATGAAATCAAGTAATACAATATTTGCTGTAACTGAAATGATCATAAAATATACTTATATATTCTGATTATTTAAGTTACAGCAAACCTTTTATGACCTTAATGAATTTCAAAGCTATATACAAAATTCAAATTAAATAGATATATAAACTAATAGTAAAGTTCTATTATTTTTTTGTCTTGGCGTTAGTCATGAAATTTAATATTCAAATTAAAACTAAATCTCTGAACCTACTGTTGAAATTGATCAAAGTGGTCTATTTAAAACTTTAAGATAAATCGAGAGCCTTCTATTTTCAGCACCAAAAGTTTATTATCTACCCGCTCTACTCAAAAATTAAGAGAGAACTACTACAAAAAATGCTGATTTTACCGATCAACGACCTCATCTCTATTTCATCAGACTCGGGCCTGGAAGCCGACACCTAACTGTCGGCAGCACCAAGGTTGAGTCTGCTTGGTCGTATGAGGAGCGCATCGACCTTAGTTTTAATGCACCAACCATATTTTTTTGCTACACGATATTCGCCCGGGAAGGAAGAAAAGGCTGACCGCATTTTGACAGAGACGAAATTGCAATTTTAGTCTTGAGATTTTCATTTAAAAACAAAAAGTATTTCAAACAAAACACTTTTTTCATATTTTGCAATTTCCACCCAGATTGTAAGTTTTGCTAGTTTAGGATTTTTCTTGACATAATTTATTTAGTCAATATTATGGTTATTGTAGATGTTAAAATATCTTAATAGTATAAAGAAACTCTTTTTTCAGTATATAAACCAAATTTTCAAAATTATATTCTTTAGAATAAGTATTTTAATAATCATTCGGAGAGTGCTCATCTTTCAAAATATTTTCATTACTTTCCCTCTTAGAGATCAAATTAATAAAGTAAAATCTTGTATCAGTAATGTGTAACCGCGATTTTCCCCGCACGTGTAAATTTAATAAACCGCGAGCTGGCAGCATAATGTAATTCTTGACCGCATTGTAGCCGACAATGAGATGCAACATTTCTCTGAAAAAGCAAACTACTTTTTCTATTGAAAATTAATGGTCAATTCAAATTTGAATTGAAAGACTTTTTTTTAAATTACTTAAACAGCTTCATTTTTAATATCAATTGAACTTAAAATTAGTCACAGTATGTGGTATTGATCAACTAAAGACTAACTTAAGAGAGTATGATAAATTATTTCCCACCGTACCACGAATCCAATTTAAAGGAACACCCACTTAATTTAATAAAACCAGGCACATCAATGGCACGGATCTTTAAAATCTGCTGTTCGGAATTCCCAATTAAATACGGTAAAAAAGCTAGCGGTACTCTGAGTTTTTGTTATTTGTACTTACTCAAAAAAGTCACTAGTCAATCAAATCCGGCCCTGTCCATACAAAAGGTTGGCGCCATATTAAATATCAATCGGCGGGGTTATTAAGTAAAGGTGATCGCAACCGGTCGCTCAATAATTTCTGTTAAAATCGTTTCACAATAAGTAAACTTCGAGATCATTAGCGCATTGGCTTTCACAAATCGAAAGCGATGTCATATGTCAAGCGTGTACGGTAGATCTGATAAAGATTGACACTTTCTTTGAACGGAGACCGCTTTGAACCAGGGTCTCGATTCAAAACCAGCCGGGGTTTAGACGCTTCTCTGATCTTCAGTTCGGGTATCATCGGCAATCTTCGTATTTGTTGCTACGCTAAGCTTCTTGGATGCGGTCGGTAGAAGATGCCCTCTGGCTTTAGCCCCTCGATCGACTATTAACGGCATCCGACCTTATAGGAGCGATTCAATTTGGTTATAAAAAATAAACCACCTTCATATGGTTTATTTCTTAAAATCAAATTTAATCGCTCCTGTAAGGGCTAAGGCGTGTTTTATTTTTTAAGCCATAGGATCCAAACTCGATGTGCATGTGTTCTTAAACCAATCAACTTGACCTGTTTGAAACATGAAGATAAAGTACCTACATTATTTTCTTCAATATTTTATTTTCGTCAGTTATTTCTTTCTTTCAACTGAAGTTGCTGAAAATAAATGAGTATTACATTTATTTGCTAAAATTTGACCCCGAGCCAAATTAACACAGTAATCAGACGCCCTTGGCAAAATTAATTGTCTGGTGGATCAACACACGTGTCTCAATTTCCAGCATCTTTGTTATGACTAATGTATTAAGCCGTCGCAGCGTCGTGTATGTATTCCTTCCTCAAACTAGTAAAAAATTGCAAGCAACTTTAGATCCAAGCAAAATATTTTTAAAATGTATCAAAAATAAGTTTGTAAATTTCAATCGTACTTTTTTTAACCCTGTATATCAATCATCTTATTGGGTTAGCATAAGTAGTACGATACGACAAGTGTGCATGGTGCAAATTCTATTCTCTTTATTTCCGGACAAGGTTTTTCCATTTACAAAGCAATCTCATTAGAAAGTACTGCAGTTGCATTAAGCTTACTTAATACAAGTGCGTTCACCATTTCGCTACACGTGTAACCTGCTTGATGGCTGCGTATGCGCACCGCATGGAGTATTGCGTGCGCGAGCATGTTCGTGTTACGCTGACTACGGACAACCTGTTGCTCTGGCGACCGTCTTTGAGTTTCACTAATCGGAAATGATTAGCAAAGAATCAATCGAAAAGACACTTTAGAAAATATGTAGGTATATGAAGCACATGTGATGATGAGACAGCAATTGTTAAGATAATCAGGAAATGTAAGACAGTTCATGCTAATGATCATCGTCATCTAACATCAGTCTACAGCTGGGTAATGTCTCTCAAAAAGAAGACCATACTCACTACGCTTGGCAGAAGAGTTGGCGGTCGCAGTTTAGCCAGTGATAGAAATAAGACGATCAGGCCCCCAATTCCGCTAATTTACAAATGGCTCAATAGCATCGCAACTGTATATTTTGACACATTTAATATGGAAGTAATGTCAAAATATACGATTGCAATGCTATTGAGCCATTTATAAATTAGCAGAATTGGGGCCCTGGCTGCTCGTCTTCATTGAAATCGCGTCTCACGGTACTCCTTTGTTCGCCTCTTACGACACTTATACGGTGGATGAGAGGGGATGGTGGGTGCTATTCTGTTCGAAGCAGTATCGTAGGCACAAGGCCTAATATCTCATATTGAAGTCTAATAAAAAAGGTATAATATGTAAAGACACATTTGTTCTGTGTAGCAGTCATTACATGTTAAGAGGAAACACTACGGGCGAGAGAATTGAAAAATAGGTATTTGTAAAATCTATTGCTGTCGCGCTGTGCCAAACGCCTTCACCGCAGAGTGTGATAGAGACAGCTGCTTCTTGGACCGAAAATACCTACTAAAAGCACACCAAATCGACGTTTCGTAGTCCCTCGATTACTTTTCCAAAACTAGAATGATTTAAATACTTTTTTCATTAAAAATTAAAGAAAGGCTTTGGCCGTGTTCGTATATTTTCCTATTTTTCAAACATTTTGCCAAATTAGTTTTCTGGATGTTTGAACACAGAGGAAAATCTGGCGAATTTTTTCGATTTTTGAGGGCTCATATCTTTATTATTAATTAATTTATGAAAAATCAGAAAACATGGAAACATGCTAATAGTGGCCATAGAATTTTGTAATAAAAATTATTGCTCTACTGGCTTTATCCAGGGAGGAAACAGGGGACTACGTTTGTATAGAAAAACGGCCCTTGTGTTTCCTCTTAAGCATTGTTCAACCGACAAAAGACTGCATCGACAGTTGTTACTCTTTTTACCACGCTTTTATTAGCTTGGGTTGTATCTATGTAATGGAATCTTTGAGCATAAATTTGACCGATTTCCAGAAGTTTGATTAATTTGAAACTTTGCACACGTATCAAGGGCCGATGACAATGCAATAATTTAATAACAGTTTTCCCAGTTTTCCTCTGTAAGAGGGAGTAAAAGAGATAGAGCTAGCGCGCGATCTGTATCAATTATGTTTCCTGCATAGGTTTGGACTTACAGTCGGTAAAGAAGGAATCAAATCTTATAAACTAAACTAAAAAGTAAAAAATAAATTATAGTTTAAAAAACTAAAAAACCACGCTTTTAAAACAGATTGAACTAAAAAATTAAAAATAAAACTGTAGTAATCAATTGAAAAATTCATATTATTGTACAAAAAGCGTGGGGGCTTGATTTAGATTGTTGTAAATATTTTATCAATAATTTACTATATCTGTGGATATCATAACAAGCACCCCACGCTTTTTGTACAATAATATGAATTTTTCAATTGATTACTACAGTTTTATTTTTAATTTTTTAGTTCAATCTGTTTTTTTAATAAATATTAGTCACTCATTATCTTGTGTCTGGTTTTAACTAATTCAAGTTGGCAGTTGGTAACAAATTAATTTAAAAAGCAAATCCTTACCCTGAAAATTTAAAGAGATGACAAGCCCAAAAAGTTACCTATCAGTAGTAACATTCATTAAATTCTCTCCTATGGAAAAGTTCATCTTGTTTTTTTTTTAAATATAATTAATAGGTATTATAAAAGTTATCTATCAACGACTATTAAATAACTATTTTGCTTAGTTTTCTTTCTAATGATATAGGTAGTACTAGATATACCTATCCAGAAATAATTCCACATTTTGGACAATATACTACTAAGTTAGTAGATGGATTTTTAAAAATGTTAATAATAAACATTATAAGTTGCAAGTAATTCAACTTCGAAACAATAATGAAGTTGCCAGATTTAAACTTGCATGTATACTTAGATTAATCCTTTGACGATCGGATATTCCAGACACAATTAAAATCAATTGTTATCGCGACAACCGGTTGTCGCTTGGGGGTTGAGGGATTAAACCAATTTGGTTTATTCTAAGCATGTATACAAATAAATGACAGTCGAGGGGTGGCGAAGGCAAACTTATTTATTACAGACGGCGCCACAATCGTTGGTCTTTGACTGACAGTTTCGAAATCGTAAAGTGTATTTAAACTTTTGACGGAAGTTGTGGCTGGGGCTGGTCTTAGTTGTGGCTTGTGGCACTGAATAATAATCAATATGCATCTTGGCGTCCTTTTTTTGTGACATATTGCTTTAATCCACGACTGTAAATACTTTTAACCGTTGGGGAACATGCACCATTCTGGTATTTTAAAGAAAAAAATTAAGCATATTAATTCTGATGTGATATGTAACAAATTAGCTTTAGTTTAGTCTATGACAATACGCTGCCCATTGCATCGGCATAAATTGGCTCTTGTTCTTGTAATGGAGAAACTCCTTTTTTAATATGCAGCAACTACCTACATTGATTGCAATGCCATACCCAGCATGCAGCGTGGGTAGGAACTTACTTGTCATATTAATGTGGTTATTAACTTCAAATTCGTAAGAAGTGACTATTCGACAACAACAAACACAAATAGGAACTATTGTTCCATTAGAAAGCACGTGATTTCCTCTCCATCCATAAATTATATTACCACCACGTCTTATCACGACTAACCAATCAAGGTACTCACAAACGAAAGTAGCGTATAAGAAATCCCACGTGACTGGTAACGGCACGTTTTTTTTATTGAAGAAGGTAACCTTTATCTTTAAAGACACAAAGAACATATTTGTGGAACAGATCATGAGACAGAACTTAATGTCAATAATATCACGTTCGGCGCCGTGTCTTGTTCGCTTCAATACCTACCTACAAATGAAGTTCTATCGTAAAAAAATATTTAACGATGAGAAAATGCATGTATCGAAGCGGATAAAATATCTTTTTTTTTTTCGAGATCTAGTTAATTTTCTTAATGGCCAGTTATTTTGGGGTGGTGGGATCTACCTCCTAGTGGTCCACCCTGGGCAACGGCATCTTTGGTTTTCTTACCAATAATGACGGCTAACAGATCCCTCTGCGGTGGTAGGCTTCGTAAGAGGCCGCCTGGATGCTACCCTACCACCCTCCTGCGCCAAACAGTTTTTCTGTGTTCCGCTGGTGTGTGGGTGGAATGACCAGTACCTCTGGGTAAGCTCGCTTCTTCTTAACCGTATAGTTAAGTATGTAGTCATTATTTATCAAGCCCATTATTTATTAAAAAATAAATAGTAGGTATCTATTTCGAATGTCAATTATAGTTTTTTTTTTTATAAATAATGGGTTTGCTCTTGACTACATACTTAACTATACGGTTAAGAAGAAGCCTAAGATGGAGCGAGCTTACCCAGAGGTACTGGTTCTCCCATACACCAGCGGAACACAGAAAAACTGTTTGGCGCTGGAAGCTTACGAAGCCTACCACCGCAGAGGAATCTGTTAGCTGTCATTATTGGTTAGAAAACCAAAGATGCCGTTGCCCAGGGTGGACCACTAGGATGTAGATCCCACCACCCCAAAAGTTATTAGTATAATTTACAGAAATACACATTTTCAATTAGTGTGTCCATGTGCCTATTGAAAGACAATTTTTAATGATCACATCATTAAGAAGCTACCCAAATTTTAGTAAAAAAAATATGTGGCTTCTTGTGTAGAGGCTTAGGGAAAGTAGAAGTGAATTCGTAAGCTAATTAATAGCGATTAGAGACTGCTTGCTAAATTCCTATGTCTTTGTGTCATCCTTGACAGGGGGGGCCTGTCATTATATCATCTGAGACAAAACTCTGTGAAAGTCATACGAATGAGTTCCAATTATTTAAAATTGCTAGAATCACAACGGAATTATTGTTTGTAAAGTCAGAATTCCAAATTTGAAAATCATATGCCGGATTTACTTTAGTATATTTATTTGTATCCCAAATGCATCATATAAGAAACCCAATGAGAGATTAAATAACCATGCTAATTAAAAACATGGACATCTATAGAGAAAGTCTCAACATTACCATCTGCGTCATATTGACAGACGCCCTCACAACTTATAATTACATGTGACATCTATGAAATGATATTAATTAAATACTATTCCCGTCCGCTTTCAAAACGATCACAACATTTCATTTATAACTTCCACTGAATACTATTTAAGTACGATCCAGTTCTAGAGAAAGCTGAAATGGGTAAAGGAAACTTTTTAATAAGTGCATGGTAAAGCTATATTTTACCAAAGTAATAAAAAAAAATGTCTAACCAAATGATAAATCAGGCTAAGAACAGGAAAAACCCAAGTTGAGGAACTGTCCAAGTTCTTCCAGTCATTTATGTACCTCTAGGTACTTCATCCACTACAGACTTTTTTTCAAATTTATTTTATTTTTAAGGAAAAATACAATATTACACAAACTTGTATGTATGTATTTTGTAGCTTAGTTGATTTCGATTTTTCTTATTTGTAAACAAGATAACGTTAATTAATAAATAATATATTTGCAAAAAACATGGTACTTAAACAGCAAACATAATGTGCACATGTTTTGCCACTTGTCTAAGGCCGCAGTTCTATTTTAAAGAAAATATATAGGGTAATAAAGCCAAGTTAACAAAAATTTTGACTGTCTTTTCATTTAAAATTAAACATATATTTGCGACCTTACTATTCTTTTAAAACCATTTACATCCTTCTTGTTCTCAAGTCAATTTGTAATAAACCAGCCAGTAACTGTCTTTTAAAGAATAGTATTCAAACTGATTTTAATTTAAAAGGTATAAATATGCATACGTGACTATCAAATTGGTTGTCAATCGCTTTCAATGTTAAACAGGTCTTGCCATTGACGTACCTATTCGAAGTAACAAAGTTAAACGGTCTTTCAAATATTAAATTCACGAATAAATTGAGGTAAGTAGGTACCAGGTTTTTCTCAATCATTTAAAATAACATGAACTTTTAGTTGTTCAATTTAAATTGTACGTGGGTAACACTGAAAATGTTTAGAACTGGCCAGTTAGAAACATTGCTAATGAAAACTTTTTTTGGATTTAAATTTTAGGACTCTTTGGTAACCTAATGTAGTATATATATTGCATTCATTTGTCATTTGTTTTTGTGAATTGGCGGCAAATCTAAAACTCTTGTTACACGTGAAAATGAACCTAACGCGAGAAAATTTTCGGTCAATGATTTATTATGACTTTCGTTGTGGGCTTACTCAACAACAAAGCTATGATAGGCTGCGATTAGCATTTCTTAATGAAGCCCCATCTCGTGCCACTATTTAGAATTGGTTTAAGGAGTTTAAGCGTAGACGTAGCAATCTCAATGATGATCCGCGTGAGGAACGTCCTTTAACAGCGACTACTGAAGATAACATCAGTGCTGTGCGACGCATGATAGAGGAAGATAAGAGAATGACCTATCAGCAGATACGGGCAAGCTTAGGCATTGGTATGAGTCAAGTTCAAAAAATATTACACGAACATTTAGGCGTCAGGAAGCTTTGTACCAGATGGATTCCCCATACTTTAACCGACGACCAGAAACACCTTCGCATGGACTGGTGTCGCCAAATGTTAGATAAGTTCAACGGCGGTGACTCAAATGCTGTATTTGACATCGACACAGGTGATGAAAGCTGGATATATTGCTACGAACCCGAAACCAAAAGACAATCAGCTCAGTGGGTGTTTTCTTTGGAGTATCGGCAAACTAAGGTAAAGAAAGGAAGAAGTCAAGGAAAAAAGATGATTGCCTCATTCTTTGGTCGGAAAGGTCATTTCGTGACAGTTGTGCTAGAAGATGGAAGGACAGTTACTGCAGACTGGTATGTCAATCGCTGTTTGCCTGTTGTCTTGGTAAAAATTCGACAGCAGTGCCCTCGAAGCGGGATCCTCCTTCACCACGACAATGCTTCAGCGCACTCCGCAAAACGGACTGTTGAACATTTGACTATGGCAGGTGTCGAGATAATGAGTCATCCGCCATACAGTCCTGACCTGGCGCCCTGCGACTTTCATTCATTCCCTAGAACTAAAGATAAAATTCGAGGTATTCGCTTTACGAGCCCTGAAGATGCGGTGAAAGCGTACAAAAATGCCATAGAAGAGACCCCTAAGGAAGAATGGGCCCACTGCTTTTTTCAGTGGTTCCATCGAATGCGACGTTGTGTAGAGAGGAACGGAAATTACTTCGAAAAACAATAAAAGTATTGGCAACTTTCAACATTAAGCCGTTTTTCATTTTCTAAACATTTTCAGTGTTACCTAGGTACACGTTAAATTTTCTACTTCATTCTGTTGCTTATTTTAATTAAATGGAAACTTTATGGTTTTTTAGCTACTTAGGTAAACTATAATTTAGAAAAACCAAAACAAATGTTTTTTAATTTATTTTGACGGTAAAGAGTAAACACTTTGAAAACGTAAATATAATTTAACATAAAACCCTTCTCGTTTCAACGTGTAGGTAATAAAGTAAGGAATTCAAAACAAATTCTTACAGAAAAACAAAACGAATTTCAGGTCTCGAGAATAATTTACTTTTAGTTTCATCACAATATCGTGCCCTTATACACTTACAAACTCAATATCTATTCCTAGACATAGAAAATACATTAAACTAAACAAAACACATTCAGCTCTAAACACATTTCCATAGATAATAGAGTTTACGACTTACAAATTCTCATCTTCCGATGACTGCAAGGCTAAACAAAGCATTGTGACTAAACCCGAGCAGGCTTAACAAAATAAGACAAAGTGTAAACCCTTGTCTGCAGTCTGGACTGTTTTATCTCTGGATCCAACTTGACTAACAAAACTAATAATAAACCTATTACTAATATCCAAGATGGTGGACTTGTTGTTACCAAAACATTGTAACCACAGACATTGCGATAGTGACCCTACACGAGAGCTAAAATGTAATTCCTGTTCGCTTTTCAGAAACGATTTCATCACTCGAATTAGCGCCATTCTATGGAAGTTTTACTTATCTATGACTAAACACAAAAATCAAAGAGTTGATTAAAATTTTGAAGGTTATTCTGAAGTTAAATCGGTTACGTGCTGACGGGTATATATCGGGATGCCTAATTATTTGTACTCCTAATTGTCATTGGCGCACAAACTATTAGCCTAAAATTTTTTCGCACATTTTCACTATTCCTAAACGTGTTTAGCCTATTTTTACTACGCTTAACTTTATATCGCCGTATTATAATTTCGCCGAATATATCATAACACCTACCCTTTTGCAGTTCCAAATTTTTATTCGCAGAAAGTTAAAAACTTTATCAGCATGCATGCATGCTTGCAAAGAAGTAAGCATGCATGCAAGCAAGCAAGCAAGCAAGCATGCATGCAAGCAAGCAAGCAAGCAAGCATTAATGCATGCAAATAAGCATGCATGCATGCAAAGAAGTAAGCATGCATGCAAGCAAGCAAGCAAGCATGTATGCAAACAAGCAATCATGCATGCAAACAAGCAATCATGCATGCAATCAAGCAGACATGCATGCAAACAAGCAATCATGCATGCATCCAAACAATAAGACTTCCGTGACGGCTTCGGCGCTGCGGGGCTCCGGCGGTCCCACGCGTGCTTATCGTCGCAGATGGCTTACGCTCACCGCCGCAGCTTCGGCTTTCTGGCCGGCTGCGCCGGCCAGCCTCAGCCGCGGCGCCTCGCTTGCATCCTCCTGCTCCTCAGCCCGCGGGCCGCCTCGCCCCTCCGCGCCTACGCGCTTTTGAATTACACTCTAGGGGTAGGGCAGACAAGACTGCTTGGGGTCGGTTTGTGAGTGATTCGTTTCTTAAACTTTTCTGTTTAAAAAAAATAGAGCGTAATGTCAAAAAAAGATGCTAATACATTTTAGTGCTTTCGATATTAGACATACTGAAATTAGGGTTTTCAATTTTTAGACCAATCTATAATAGTGCGAAAACAACTGTTAGACTAGACATTAATTATACGTTATAAGTTTAGGCCAATACGGTTCGGTCAAATGAAATTAGGACTTTAAATTTTAGGCGAACCGAAGGGCACCCCGTGCTGACAGCCCTAGCGTAGCTAGTAGTATCCGCTGCATTTTTGTACACTAATATTGTAAACAACCTAACTTATACTCATAGTAAACATTCATTATTAATGATTTCTTATGGTGGTTAATATTGTATGAGTCAGTTAATGAATAATAGCTACGTAACACTAAAATTGCCTAAATGATTTGTATGCAATTTATTAACACAGAAAACCAATATTGTTGATCAAATTAATGACTCATAATTTATTATAATAGGGGTTAAAGTATGAAATTGCCGATTATTTTCCCACTTTTTATTTTTATTATAGCTCTTAAGTATAGTCGTATTATTGCGTAATTCTTTTTGTATTGTATCAAAAACTAAATATTGTAACTTTTGACTAAAAAAAAATGCAATACTGTGCCTATTACTTCAAAGAAAGTCGTTGAAAAGACCCCTTACAATGTGTCAGCTGACCTTCTTGCTTCAATTAAGTATATTTGTATTATATACTTTGATTTTCAGAAATTTAAATACTATAATGCGTAGTTTTATAACCATCTAACTTTCACCTTTAATTGCATCGAAAACGGGTCAGACGTTTTTAAAAAAACTAAAAAATTGTTAGTATGGAAAAATGACTTTTCTCGATTTCGTCCATACAAAACGGCAATTTCATACTTAAACCCCTAATATTAACGCTTACAAAATTTAAAACCTTATAGGTACCATCTTCCTTTCCACCTTTTAGTTTTGGATTATATTGCCTATTTGTGGATTTTGTGGTGGAAGTTTTGCTGAATAGTTCTAGTAGGTCCCATCGATAACATCCACTCATTTACTAAATTGTAAATATCCTGAAACCAAAAACGGCCTGAGGTTTGTGATTGTAATTTTTTAATATATTTTAGAAATTTTTCATCGTAGGTACCTAATAAATGTTTTAGGGAAGTGTCAGTAGTGCTAGCGGTGTTTTTTTTTATTTTTGCGTTCATTTTTAATATTTACCCCTCCTCCTTTGAACAGTGGGCGAAAATTTGCATCAACAATTTTTTTTTTTTTATGTAAACAAATACTGATGAACGAAAACAAATAAAAGAAATAGGTACTTGGATTGCGAACACGAAATATAAAATATTATGTTTATAATCGAAATACTCAAAACGGTTGCCCTTTTTGCAAACAGGGAATCACGCTTCAGTTATTATCACCCAACCACAAAAACACCTACAACCTGGGCCTCAATTCTGCTAATTTACAAATGGCTCAATAGAATCGGAATGGCATCGCAATCGTATATTTGGACATTACTAGTATTACTACCATATTAAATGTGTCAAAATATACAATTGCGATGCAATTGCGATTCTATTGAGCCATTTGTAAATTAGCGGAATTGGGGGCCTGGTAATATGTAAAAATGCCTACTAATTATGTAAACTGCTAAATAAAAAAAACATTCAATGGCAAAAAAACTGGTACTTATAGAGAACAATGCGCGATTAAGAAAGTAGGTAACACACCCAAAATTGCATAAAGTACGCAACACATTTGACGTAATTACTGTTTTTGAAATTTTCTCAAACCTTATCATATTGCGCAGACTGATAAAGGTTTCCCCGAACGGAAATTCGTCAAAAATATCGCACTAATATCTGTATCGCGTGACTATATCAATTTCAGTTCAGGTCGGGTCATTTAAAAACGATAAATCAAAATTACATGCGGTCACTGTAGTTACTGTCTTAAAGTTCAAGGTGATGCTGAAACAAACAAACGATGTTTTTGTCAAACATATTTGAGTGAGTAGTGTTTTGATATGCCTTCAGTACGATTACGCACTCACTGAACGTTTTAACAAAAAAAACATTGCACTACTTTTGACGCTTTTTTTGACGTTATGAAAGTGAAAACAAACAAAATACTCGCGACATTGCTATCACATCTACACGCCATATAATGGAAAAAACCGAACAAATGCGTGACACGTTGATTGCGCGAGTTGAGGGTTCCGTAGTAGTGTTCATCTGTTTTTCTTGTCTTAAAGATACTCTGGTGTAAGAGTATACCAAGCATCCTTTAACAGGCCTCTAACGTGGCTTGTTTTTAAGACATGCTTAAAAGCTTAAAAGACAGGACTAACGACTTAATGCACTAACACACGGCACGACCCACACGCCTTCCAGACCTTAGAAAAGATTGCACTACTTTTGACGCTTTTTATGACGTTATGAAAGTGAAAACAAACAAAACACTCGCGACATTGCTATCACACCTACACGCCATATAATGGAAAGTGACAGAAAAAACCGAACAAATGCGCGACACATTGATTGCGCGAGTTGAGGGTTCCGTACATAGATTGTAGTAGTGTTCATCTGTTTTTCTTGTCTTTTAAAGATACCCTGGTGTAAGAGTATACCAAGCATCCTTTAACAGGCCTCTAACGTGGCTTGTTTTTAAGACATGCTTAAAAGCTTAAAAGACAGGACTAACGACTTAATGCACTAACACACGGCACGACCCACACGCCTTCCAGACCTTAGAAAAGATTGCACTACTTTTGACGCTTTTTATGACGTTATGAAAGTGAAAACAAACAAAACACTCGCGACATTGCTATCACACCTACACGCCATATAATGGAAAGTGACAGAAAAAACCGAACAAATGCGCGACACATTGATTGCGCGAGTTGAGGGTTCCGTACATAGATTGTAGTAGTGTTCATCTGTTTTTCTTGTCTTTTAAAGATACCCTGGTGTAAGAGTATACCAAGCATCCTTTAACAGGCCTCTAACGTGGCTTGTTTTTAAGACATGCTTAAAAGCTTAAAAGACAGGACTAACGACTTAATGCACTAACACACGGCACGACCCACACGCCTTCCAGACCTTAGAAAAGATTGCACTACTTTTGACGCTTTTTATGACGTTATGAAAGTGAAAACAAACAAAACACTCGCGACATTGCTATCACACCTACACGCCATATAATGGAAAGTGACAGAAAAAAACCGAACAAATGCGCGACACATTGATTGCGCGAGTTGAGGGTTCCGTACATAGATTGTAGTAGTGTTCATCTGTTTTTCTTGTCTTTTAAAGATACTCTGGTGTAAGAGTATACCAAGCATCCTTTAACAGGCCTCTAACGTGGCTTGTTTTTAAGACATGCTTAAAAGCTTAAAAGACAGGACTAACGACTTTAAGCACTAACACACGGCACGACCCACACGCCTTCCAGACCTTAGAAAAGATGTTTTTTAAATTGCACCCGAAAAAACTAAAAACGTCGCGCCCATCAATATCCATTTAATTATACACCGTGAAATTTTAGTGGTTGTTTTCCCGCAACAGAACGATTTACCTTTAGTAGCCCCATCGAATCGTGCGAGTTATTTTTTGAAAATAAAGATATCGTTTTTATCAGTACATAAACTTGAAAAATTTTGTCTCAGGCGGGACTCGAACCCGCATCTCCTCGCAGTCGAGGTTCGAGTCCCGCCTGAGACAAAAAATTTTTCAAGTTTATATACTGATATTATAAGTGCAATTAAGTTGCTAAAATATCAAATAAAGTAGATATCGTTTTTCTTAATCATAATCATCAATTCAAAAGCGTGAGATACGATAGTATCTTTACAAAATGTGACGTGTTTGGGTACTGTTTGCCGCACGAAATCAATGTTCAAAGCAAAAGAAGCTCTACGCACTAAGTAATACAGCATAATCTGTACCGCGCGAGGGGCAATGACCCCGGCCGGTGACCGGCTGCGGCGCGGCTGGTACCATTGGTTCGAGGTTGCTTTCGAGTTTCGTTTATCACAATCGTGAAACTACTATTTTTTTATTTGAATAAAAAAAACTGCACAAATTTATTGTACTACTAAGATAGAATCATTTTACTGCGGGAAAACAACCACTAAAATTTCACGGTGTATATATTAAGTCAAACAGTTTTGCGATTATCTTGATGGAATGTTAATGAATTAATATTTTTCAAAGCCCTTCTGGAAGATATAAGATAAATAACTTAGCGCACTTATTAGGGCACAGTATTTTTTTTTTCCTTTCCTGCAGAGATTTGGCAGTAATATCGCTATGTCTTTTTACTTACCAACGTAACTCTAAAAACCCAAAGATACAGACTCTACATAGGAGTGACCACTCGTCACATTAACATTAAAGTGTATTCGACTGAGCACTCTAAATCTTTAGCTTAGTAGACAAAATTGCTTGGCAAAACTTACTGCTAAACAATGAAAGTGCGGAGTGAAGCGAGAGTGATTAACAAGACGAAACAGGGTTAGGTACCTACATGGAACGGATAAAAGAAAACCGTTAACTGTCAGTCCGCGAACGGTTTATTTTGCATACATTTCCTCGTAACACTTCTCTAGCTTTCTTTATTAGAACACGGTTGTCTTAGCCAAAAATAGAATTTATTCTATTGTCTACAGATTGTTTGAATGCATTACATTGGTTTAAGTTCAGTAGGTAACTATTACAGCTAAGACGCCAATTTTCTAGAGTTCGGATATTTAAAAAGTTATTTTTGATTTCACCATGAAATAAACAATACACATAAGAAAAAATATCTTAGTGTTTAGACTGATCTGCTGTCTGTACTCGGGGAAACACTGTTTTTTTTATTAGGAAAAACAGGTTTGCTCAGGTATTAACCACAAATCAAGAAATAAACTAAGAGACCTTATGGAGCTAAAAAAACGTCCCATTTGAACCTTATTTAACTGTGACACGGATAAAAACCAAAAAGTTAATTTTTGTTTTCGGATCATTAGCCGATCTAACCGATGTTTCTTTTCTGGTCCCAATTGTATAATTATCATAGAAAAGACTGCTTAGTTGAGGTGAAGAGGTAAAGAGGTAAAAATATAGGCGTAAGTAAGCGTAATTTTAAATACTTAAGTATTTCTTTTTTCTTTGATTGTAAAGACGCAGTCTTGCTTGACCTCGAATATAATAAGACAACACTAACGTTAGTAATGAAAGGTGAAGGCAAAACGATATGCATAATACTTACTGGTACGCACTGACCTTTCTCTGATATTTCGTAATACAATAAGCATAGAGTACAAATTCGAATGAACACAATGGTTACATAATCTTTAGTTAAAATAGAAATAACTCTATAGGTGTTTAGATTTATTCTTTCAATAGTTTCCACGATCAAAATCAAAATATAATACTTCGTAGGAATTTTATTTTATAAAAATAATAATGTTTGCAATAAACAATTTGACAAGTACACATAGTAGCTCTCTAAATGTGAAACTTATTTTTTACCGTTTTTTTTTCAGACATGCTTACTTTCCCAGACAATACGCTTAAGAAATAAGATAATTTAATGCGAACATTCGTGATTGGATTTACTAAAATGAATAATTATTATGTTAGGTAATTACTTACTCACACTACCTACAACAGTCAACAGGTTATCAAAATACCACAAAATGACGTTTTATAAACTGACCTTAACGAGATGAGAGTTAGAGTTGAAAATCCATTGAAGAAATTTGACACTATTTAAATTAACTAATTTAATTTCCGCAGTTTCGTAACATTATGAGAAACCTACTTAGCATAGTCGCTGACGCACGGATTTCCCCGGAAAATTCAATAACCTGCATGACTCACACCGCGCGTGGGCTAAAAGTTAATTTACGTGTTACATACATCAGTCATATAATTTTTATATAGTTTGACTACATATTTATTCGTGATGAAACAGTTCAACATAAATCCACAAAGTGTATCTGTTTGTCTAGCTCTCTGTCCGTTACCTTTTTACGCTTAAAACGTTGAACCGATTTATATGAAATTGGATTAGGAAATACCTAATCGGAAACCAGAACATTCTTTAAAAAAAATTTCACAGCGAGTTCTATCTAGAATTGAACTGAGTCATTCTACATAGGTATAAGTACTTGTAAAACCTATTTTGAAAAATGATCCTTGCTTATAGCACAGAATATATTTATTTATCTCCTGTGCTTATAGTCTCACTTTGTTGTACTAGGAGTTCAGCTAGTTTTACATAACATTACTTTTTTTCTTCTTTTTTTTGCTTGCTCTTGTCTACATACTTAACTATACGGTTAAGAAGAAGCCTAAGATGGAGCGAGCTTACCCAGAGGTACTGGTTCTCCCACACACCAGCGGAACACAGAAAAATTGTTTGGCGCTGGAATCCGGCAGGAGGATGGTAGCATCCAGGCGGTCTCTTACGAAGCCTACCACCGCAGAGGGATCTGTTAGCCGTCATCATTCAAATCATCAACCAAAGATGCCGTTACCCAGGGTGGACCACTAAGACGCATGCTACGTAAACACGGCAAGTCACACACTACCGTTATAAGATGAACTGCCGCTGTTTAAATCTCTCTTTTATTTCAGTTCAGTTTACATTGGGTTTGTATAATTATCTTGTGCCGCCCCTACCCATTTGCATTTCCTTCAGCTGATAGCTTCTTGTGTAGATGTCAAAGTAAATTCAAATGAGTTTTTGTTCGGAGCAATCAGTGCATGACCTCTCCCGACGTTGCAATACTTAGAATTCTCAGTCAGGAGGACATTTTGCAATCTAGACGTAGCCCAAGAAAATCTACCTTTCGTAACGTGTCACTGTTTATTACATAAAATCCTAAGTTAATGAATCTACACTATTTTCTGATTTTTTTTTCAAATATTCTTATTTAAAAAGAAAAGTAACGGGAGAATATAGTATTAAAGAGGACCTAAATTGTTCTAGACTACAGGTTTAGATACCAGAAATGTACTTGAAGCTTATTTTAACTTTTTTTGCTTTACTAAATATTAAAATTATAGGTAAGTGTAGTCATAGTTAGCCTACAGCAGCTAACTGCTAGAGATTTTATTATAGGTACTCGTACCTATAAAATCAGTAAAATTTGCACCAAGATGTGGTTAATTATTAAAGTTCGCCTCTTTGATTGACCTAGTGATTTAAATACCGGGTCAAGATTCAATCCCCGGGACGGATTACAAGAGTTAAGAATTTTTGAACATTGCTCGGGTTTGTGATCACCAACCCGCATTTGGCAAGCGTGGTGTTCATGTCTGTTGCTGTTATTCAATGACGGAGGCCTTTACCCTGCAGTGGAATGATACGAGCTAGGCCGTTTAAATTTAATATGCGGTTCAAGTTTTCGTACGGAAAATTCAAATGCAATTTCCCATGAACGAATTTCCCAGTTTAAGCAGTCTAAAACCTGGACTGGCAAGTTTACGTCTGGTAAACTACTATGCACAAGTAGATACCTAGACTTTTACGGAAAAAAATAAAGGTTTTTCTGTAAGCCTACCGTACCGCGGAGTAAAGACGCTGTAGTTCGTAAATAGGTAAGGTGTAGGTAGGTAGGTATTACCTACTTCTTACACTTTTTTTTTTCCTTTCGCAGTGAATTTTTTATAATACTTACCAATTTTAAGCTCTAAGATCTTAAGTAAGCTGAACAAAAACCAAAAAGCTGCTAAAAAGTTAATCGTATTTTAAATATGGTTTGTCTTCTTTACTACAAACTCATCTTTTTAGCGTTGGTTGTAAAATATTGGTTAACCAAACTATTAACAGGGGAACGATAAAGACAATCAATAAAAACTATCATTATTTATTATTTAGCAGTTAGTAACCTACTTCATTATATTATTTGTTCAATCAAACTAGTCAAATCGCTGAATAATAATAATACTGCCAATTGCAATGAACGAATTCATTCATCTTCTTAATAGTGTTGATGTCATACAAAAACAAACCGTAACTTCTACTACTTAGAGACCTTTCAAACGCGCGACCATAATAATTCGGAGCTAGCAGAGAGGTGGTGGCGACTAGCGAGATAGCGGGAGCATTGTCATGCTAAAACCGCCATTCCAATTTCATCTCTATGTTTATGGAAATAAAAGCGATTTGATAGTTATGAACACGCCGTGTGACGTTTTGTCGCGTCCGGTTTAGCAGCACGTTTGTGTCTCTCTGTCACGCGCGCTTGGGTTCAGTTAGGTGCGAAAGAGCAAGAAAATACGGAGGGAGCGGTTGCTTTCAGACCGGCAACGTTGCTTTTTCTAACCTTCCATCCAGTAAAAGCATGCTATTTCAAGACGACAGACGCTTGCTTTTATTGGTGTGCTTCTAGTGTTGTTATTACCTAGGTATTTAATTTACTTTCGGATCAAAGATGAGTTACGCAGCGCGTTGGGGTGAACGTGATACAATGAAGCTTATTGACCTATACAAAAGGTACAGATTTCTGTGGGATAGTGAATCGGATCTTTACAAGAACGCCTCAGCTAGAAGGAAAGCATTTATAGCAATTCTTAAACAACTGGACATTCCGGGTATGACGACTGCTGACATAAGATCAAAGATAAAGAATCTGAGGACATCTTATTATCAAGAAAAGAGAAAGATGGCAGTTGCCAAAGCGACTAATAAAGTAATTAAGCCGTTGAGATGGTTCAATGCTTTTAAAAGTGTAATGAACAATATTTACAATAGAAAGGTAGAGTAAATTTCATTTATTTTAATGCTAAGTTAGCAGTTTACTTGTAATATTGCCTTGAAAACATAATTTTCAAAATTAAGAAGGGTGCACACTGCACACTACCGAGTTTTTGTTGTGTACATCATTTTATTGATGTTTCTCGTATAGGTACTCGCGATACTTACTCCTAAGAGCCGTTTGCGCCGCCTAGTTACAATCTCGATACTTAAATTTTTTAGTTATTAATAAGTTAGCGTAAAGTGTTTATGCACTTGTTTTTTAGGTAAAATCTTGACATTATAGTGGTATTTTGTATCTATTTCAAAGACCGTTTGTAACTTATTAACGAGATTCAAATGGTATTTCAATTTAAACTATGTTGTTTTAGGTGGGTGACTCAGTTTCCGATGAAAGTGAAGCTAGCGAGGATGAAACAGAATCAGTGGTGCCATCTGAGGCCAATTTACAATCTGAATCATTTCTGGAAGAAGTACCATCTAATGACACAGACACATACGTAGTGTCTATTAAACAGGAGTTTTTAGACGAAATGGATAATCTAGGTGTTAAATCATCCACGCCAACGATTTGCGACTATTTAGAACCAGTTGCACCAAAACGCGTTAGATATGAAACGCCAAAAAGGATTGAATCACCTACAAATGTTGAAGTTCCAAGAAATGTTGAGTCACAAATAAGTATTCAAAAAAAGTCTCATAAAAAAATTGATGAATTTCAAATGTTTGCCAACAATATAGCTCATCAACTTAGGAAGTTGCCTTTAACTAGGGCTTTGACCTTACAAATAGAGGTGCAGACGTTAATAGCCAAAGAAAGAATTGAATTACTAAAGAAACAAGATGAAAATAATCAGGATGAAGATTCTTCATAGTATTAATAGTCATTTAAAAAGAGATACTAATGAACAAAATTGATAATTATAAAATGACATCTAACTAAGTAGATAGTAGTCACAAACAGTATGTATTATTAAAACAAAATATTTTTATGTGGCCCCGTGTCCATTATATTAAATAGTACTCGTAATTGTGGCACATTCAATCGTACCAAGAAGAAGGTTTTATAAAGTGCTTTAAAAATAAATTGAAAACCTACAAAATAAAAGTATGTGATACCCACTGTCGGTGTTATTATTTTCGTTATTATGTAAGCCTAAAATATTTTAGTTATCTAGATTACCAAGGTAGGAGCAGCTGTAGGTACTAGATTTTACTGGCCACCTTTTACAAAGTGTGCCACGGTGATGTCGGTCACATTACTCATTCTGCATGAAAAGACCTGTCTGTTTGTATATTAATATTAAATTATACAGTACTAGGTTTACAATTTGTGTCTAGATTATAATGAAAGTAAATAAAGAAAATTTCATATAAGATAGGTATTCAACATTATTCAATACCTGCTGAAAAAACTTATCTTGGTTATTAGAACTAAATCAATAGTTATATATTACTAAATTAATGATTAAAAAAACCTAATCATAAAATTAGAATCATTATTTAATTTACAGTGTTAAAATTTACCATTTCCAACTCTGTCTTTGAAGTAAAGTGCGCCAACTTACCTAAAACAAAAGACAATATATTAAAAAATCAAATAAAATACTCCATTTAATTCTAAGTATTACCTAAAGACGATTCAGAGTAGGTATTCTGTTAAATTTTATAGAAATAGTACATTAATTCAAACCACCCGTAAAAATTAGTCGAATGTGTGCGCTAGCCTTAATAATGGCGCGGCAGCTGGCGTCGCGCGTCGCCTCACTGAGCGTCTGAGTGAGCAGTGGCCTCCAGAGTTATGTTGCTATCCCTTTCGCGCTTAGATAGAACCGTGTTGTTGAACGGGCGGCGAACATCCGCGCGGTCGTTCGTTCGATTACCATTCTTTTCTTTCCACTGTTTCATTACGCTACGCATCCCGACTGAGAGATAACCTGCGTTTGGATTTTAATCAATTCGATCGTCGCCACAATAATTTTACAATCAAGAACCACCATGCACTGGAGCACAGATTCAATAAAACAACTTCTAAATTTATATTTAGAGCATCGAGTGTTATGGGACCCAAAACACCAAGGTTATGCTAACAAAGCCGAAAGAGAAAAGGCATTGGAACTAATCGCTGCGAAAATGAGGTTACCTAACGTAACGGCTGAATATATAAATCGCAAATACAGAAGCATGAGAGCGGCTTATCGTGTAGAAATCAGGAATATAAATACGGCGAAACTACGGGGATTTTTTTACAAGCCAACTTTGCATTGGTTTGGAATATTCAAAGAATACATGAAAGAAATGGACAAAATGAAGGTCGTTATTATGATTATGACAGATTCCTTTTTTGACTTTGAATAGACAGTGCTGTACCGTTAATACTATTTTATTTTACTTTTTCAGGACTTGGAGTGTGAAGTGCCGAAGCAGCTTTACCTTGAAGGTGGTTTGGTGGATGGTAACCAGTACGTGTTTACTATAAAAGATCAAAAAACGCAGTTTGGTCCCATTAATAAGGACCTGCCCCCTGAAGTTTATTTAGTACAAAATCCCGATGATGAAATGGACCAGGAGATTGAAGAGGAGTCTGCAGAGGAACCATTCTCATCGGAGGAGGAAAGCGAAGATGAATTTCAGAGTTTCGCTGACCATATAGCCGAGCAATTGCGAACCATGTCCGTTCACCGGGCTGTCTTGATTCAGAATAAAATTCAGAGAATATTTTCTAACGACAGAGAAGCAGAAACTCACGATGAATACAACGAGGAAGAATATGAAGAGATTATGGGTTGATTCAGTTTAGCCTTATTTTTTAAGTAATTTACCTTTGTTAAGTTAAGTAACTACGTAATGAATGTACTGCATTAAATTATTAAGTTTAAAGTTATTTGTATTTCATTATATTCTAGAACCTGACTATATGTCCATAAACAAACATTAAGATAAAATTAAACAAATATTGTTCGAAAATGTATACTAAGTAATATTAAGTGTGTCAGTCAAAGAATATTATTTTAAAGGAAATTCTTATATGAATGAATGAATGAATACACTTTATTGCACACCACAAAGAAATTACAAAATTTAATTTTTACAGTAAGATGTACAACTAAGGCGGTCTTATCGCCATCAGCGATCTCTTCCAGACAACCTTTACAGGAAAAACTGGAAAGAAAGGGGAAGGTGGTGCTAAGTACTAAGACAAAATGTAAAATTAATACTACTTAAGTTAATAATGATAATGATGGAATTTAGTCAACAAAAACTTATTATTACCTATGTATTAAATAAACTTAAATACAACACAACTACATAAATAAATAAATATAAATACATATTTAAACAAAATACACTACATACACTTAAATACATACTTGATATGAACAAGAAACCGTCGTGTCTAGGTGACCAAGAAGCGATTAATGTGACAAAAGTTGTTTTGATCAAAGCGCTAGAAAATACGTTTTGATCCTGGTTTTGAAAATAGCTAACGACTCAGATTGTCTGATAGTCAGTGGTAGGGAGTTCCACAAACGAATGGACTGTACAGTGAATGAGTATGTATGTAATGACCTATGTATGTACTTTATGATTTAAATATTTATAGCACATATTATGACACCCACAGCACCAAAAAGCGGTCCTATTGTGTCAAAAGAGGCAAATCAAAATTATAAGTAGGTAGGTAGCAGGCATCAGTTATTTCTCTCCACTGCTAGGCGCTGCGGTCGCCAACACGCCTAAAGAGATTTGTAAAAAAGAAAAAGGTCGTGATTGACGGACAGACAGACAATTTTAACGTTACAAAATTGAGACTTTCGACTAACTCAAAATGTGTTAGTTTAAAAAAACACACTTATGCTTAATTTATTGTGTATATTTCGCTTAAGAAAATCAGTTACAGCTCATTAAAAAGTGTTATGTGTTCTTAATTATTAAATTTAAACGTCAAACATAGGTATACTTACATTTGTGTTACGATACTAGGTCATGCTATCAATTTTTTTAGTTAAACGCTAAAAAAGTTAAATAACGATACTTTACCCTGAATTATTGATAAAGTTATCATGTCCTGTAACTGTAATGCAGACTACATAAGGCTGAGTCGGGGAAGAAAGGATATTATGCACAAATATCACAATTTTAATAGGACCATAAGGGATGATTTATATTAGACCGGGCCATGTCCGGGCCGGGCCGAGGTCGGGGCACGGATTTGAAACGTTAACTACATTTTGTATGAAATAATTTATATTACATAGTGCATGATCCGTGTCCCGTCCGGGCCCGGATGACACTCGTCTTTAAAACGACCCGGTCTCGGCACGGACTGGTCTAATATAAATCATTCCTAATGCAACTGTTTTAGAGAGCCAAGTCCACTAGTAAAAGTAGAATAAGTTCTTTAAGTGATACATATGGAATCTTAAATACTTGATGATTTAATATAACTTATGAATAATTCAAATTAATCGTATTTATAGACACAATGTATAACAGCAGAACAGATATAAGTACAATTATTTTATTCTCTGCTAGATTATTCTAGAAAAACTGGATATTAAAATTATGTAACAGCTAGATACAACATTTTTCAAATACCTTACTGTCTGATAAAAGCTTGTTAATAAAAGTAACCGATGAACTACGAGTAAGAACAATAAATTTTTACCGCATGACTAACTAAAATGTTGCTAGTCTTTATAATACATATTTTCTTCTAGTAATATTTGAGCAACCGCAAAAGCAAAGTACTTAGTTTATATATCTTTATATTTTTTACTACCTTTGCCTGTAACTCTACTTTTAATGGGTTTGATCACTATAGGTATTTTTCTAATGAATTTAAAGCTGAAAATTGGTCCCATTTAAATTTGAAAAGGAAACTCATCATCTGAAGGTAGCGAAAGGTCAGGAATCAGAGAATAATAGAAGAAACCTTTTTCCTACAACAAATTTAATTACGATTTCAAGCCATAAATTTTTAGTCGGTTGTCGCAGAATAACCAAAAATCATAAGCTCCGTCTAAAATTTTGTGTGTAATGTGCTTTTATTATCTTCGAGACTGACAATAACTGTCATCAGTTTGTTGTTAATCTTATACAGGGTGTAACAATACCTGTCCGATCAAGAGAGAGCTAATATACTGCTCAAATATAACATTTATTTCTATGAAACCAACAACTAAGAAAATAAAACCCTTTTTTATCAATTTAAAATACAACTAATCATAAATGTATTCATACCACACAACACGTTTATCGTTACGTAACCCAAACCCGGCCATGGCAACTTAAAATACCATCAACCTCATTTAGACCAGTATATACCATATGGCGTTATCGTATTCGTAACTGAAACCCATCAAATAACACCGCAATTATAATCAAACTAGACGGCCACTAACGTGTCTCACGCATCTCGCGTGTGATACGATCACACGTGACACTGACGTGACATCGTACAAGTCACACGACCGGTTTACAACTCTAAACTGTGAACGTTAAGATTTAAAATCCAATCACGTGATTACATCACGGAGTATGAGGCAGACGGGTCAAAAACTCGATCTTTAGGGCATCATGAAAAAACATTAATTGGTTTTTAATTTTATCCGTTCTGACTTGCTTAGAAACTCTTTCTTAGGGTTTCTCTCCACAAGTTTTTGATGAAAGTGCACATAGTTTAATAAAAAAATATACGTAGGTACTTCTATCTTAAACAAATAAATTTAATGAAACTGTTATTATATCGCAAATAATATTGATATTAGATTACTTATAAAAGAGATGTCACTCATATAAATATCGAAAAGCAATCGATGACTTCATTGATTTAACATAAACTGATTTTCTTCGAAGTTCTTTAGATTGGAGTTATCATCATATTACTATATTTTAAAGAGGTTTCAGGTTATGCGATTCTTAACAAGATTACTATCTAATGATAAAATTCAACGTAATTACTACTTGAAATTGTATCTTCCATTACCTAGAATATTAAGATAATACTTTTACTTAAATACATTGTTAGATAGCAAAGACTATAATTTATTTTGATGTTTCCATTGCAGTAATTTAAAACACAAAGAGCAAAAGTGTATCTCTATACTGTTGTTTCAGTTTACACAAGAATGTCCATATAATACGACTCTTTGAATAAACAGGTGTCAGAAATGCATATTGAAGAATTTTGTTCTTCATTCGCATCTCCAAAGTTCTTTTATGTCCATATAATACGACTCTTTGAATAAACACGTGTCAGAAATGCATATTGAAGAATTTTGTTCTTCATTCGCATCTCCAAAGTTCTTTTGGCACTTATCTTTTTGTAGCCCGGCCTCTCTTCTTTTCAGGGTGGAATTTCGTCAGAATTTACTATAAATAAATTACTATTATTTTTTTCCGTTGTTGTAATATAAGATTTTATTTCCCAAGCTACCTATAAAATCTTTTTAATATTTAATCATCATGCGGCAATTATTAATTATCACAGCTAACCAGTTATATCTGCATTAAAACTTCTTTGGTGGCTCGACTTTATCTCGCCCACACACACACGATTATTATTACACAGGAAACGCACACGTATTTCAACTGTATCCAAACGGTCTTGGGCTAGATGTGAAAAACCATGAAGTTTGAATTTGAGGCGTTAAATAAATAGTTGTTCGATTTTTGTAGTTGATTTACAATGGCAGTAACTCTAACTGTTAAGCAAATGTTATATCATTTCCAAACGATATAAAGACAAGGTTTTAATTAGAGGCCGACATTGCTAATTAATATTTTTTAAATAGGTATATATTTTTTACGCTCAGTAGCTCAAATTCTTCATATTAATAATATCAATCTTTGTTTTTTAAATAGTTTATCATAAAGTTGGTGTTATTTAAATGGAATTGCAAATTCGGCTATCACAAAACGTAATTATTTTTAATTTTAAATGCAATTCTTGTTTATACACATGATAATGATTGCAAATAATTTACAATTTTCTCACTTAGAAATTGTCTTTCATAGTTGTGTACCACCTGTAAATCGAAGCTCACGTTATGAAAACATTATGTAAAACATCTTGGCAATGTTATTTAATTTAAAAAAAAAAATTTGTTTTTATTAAAATATGAATATCGGTTCAGCTATTCATTTTGAAACAAGCTGTGACGCCCACAGATGTAGATGTGGTTCATTCAACAGAGGCCCGCCGCATCAAAATAATACGTCTGGGCGCGTCACAGGGTGTTACAAAATTAAAAGTCGGAATCAAGAAATAAATTTTTCAGAAATTATTTTTATTAAAAAAAAAATAACACTGCCATGATGTTATACATAATGGTCCAATAACGTGGGCATCGTTTTACAGGTGGTTAAAATTGCACGGTGTATAATAATAATCAATTGGGGAAATTCTACATTCTTTAGTTCATGTGATGGCTCCTGTACAATGAGTTGCAGGATCTCTGTAATCTAGGCCGGACAGTTTTAGATATACCTACTGTACCTACCCAATGATTATTTGACCTGGATCTAATTTTCCAAATAGATTGCTATTTAGTATGATCGCAATCAGATCAGGTAAGTACTTAAATTTTCAATAGATTTAGGTAATACGATAAGAACCGGTAGAAACACTACATAACACTATCGAGGGAACTAACCGGGCGGAAAATTGGTAATCAAGATTGAGAATTTTTTGTGGTAATCAATAATTAACGAATAGTCACAGTAGAGCACGTCAATCTTTACATGCCAAATCAGCGTTTACATAGTAACGGAGTGGAGGAGTGGAGAGGAGTGGACTGTGACATTGACCACAGTGTTCTCAATCGATTTTCAAACTAAACAACAACAAAATTAGAATCTAAGTCTTTTCGTAGTTTGACGAGCTGTTATTATTACAAACTTTTTGAATATCTTATCTCATCCTAACTTAATATGATAAATCATAATAACGTGGTATTATCGTTTTTTTGTTAATTGCAAAGTTATTTATGACTTTGATGACGTGGTAAATTTAGAACTAGGTCTAGGAAGCAATTGTTTACAAATTATTTTCTCTCATGTCGTTAGAATGATTTATGATAACCCGGAAATAAATTTACCCTGGATTGCCAGCCACGTAATGAACAAGAAATGTATTTCTTACCAAGGGATAGTTAAGGTCAGGTACGATTAGACTATCATCAATTTATTAGGAAAATGTTTGTATAATAGTACAGAACTTAGTATACAGAACAGATACAGGATAAAATTTTAATCACTATCCAAAATTTTTGTAAGCGTTCAGTATCGTAATTAGAGCCTATTTATTAAGTATAAAATGTAAATCAAGTATTCACCCGAAAATATTTTTCGCAATATAGGTAGTTTTAAATTTTTACAGTTTTAGGCCTGTTTAGGTATAAAGGGAAAATAAAAAACTTATGATTAGTATCGTGATGAATGAATGTGATGTGCATTGCGTAAAAAAATTGTTGCTAGCCGGCTGTATCAAAACTTTTAGAATTTTGACGGACATTTTTATCTTGACATTTATGTACTGGGCTATACAAAAAAAAATTACATCATTTGTTTTTTGTCTCGTAGTTTGATATATTAAAATTGTGGTTAAAATTTCACCTTGTATATTTTTTTAAGCTTAGGCAAGCGAAGTTTTCAGTAATTTTATATTTCATTCTTCTGTTAGCACATTGGTAGAAGCAGTTATTCATTTGAGTGTTAGTACGTTGGTAAAAACAAAAAAAGCAATAAAGATAAAACATTAGTTATACTTCAACTTGATTTTATTCTTTGAATACAGTTGAGCGTTGACGGTAACAATTCAATTCAATTCAATTCTTTATTTGACAACAAGGCCCAATTTGTTAGTAACAATAACTTAAAACTATGTTAGTACTTAATTTCTAAAACAGATTTAGTGCGTTGAGCTAAAGCCCAAACAAGCGGACTGTCTAGCCGGTCTGCTATCGCACGCAGAATGATGTTGGGGCTGCCACGCAGCTTGCGCAAGAGTGAGGCAGATTTTTTGCGCCAGGTGGCGTCGAAACCGTCCGTGCGCGCCTCGGCGAACATTGAGGAAGCGCTGCAAAAACGCGGCAGCCGCAACAGCGCCCTGAATGCGTTGTTGTATTGGACCCGCAAGGCATTGTAAGCCCTTTGCGCATACTTGAACCACAGAGACCCCGAGTAGAGTGAAGTACAATACGCTTTGAACAGAGTTATTTTGACTGACACCGTACATCGTGAGAATCTGTGGATCAGCATATTCGCCCGGACTGACAATGCCCTGCGTTCCCTATCCATGTCTAAATTGTCTTTAAGATCTTCTGTTAACAGGTGTCCCAGATATTTAAAAGAATGTACCCGGTTTATGGGCTTATTATTAAGCAAAAATGGTGGTATACTGTGAGGACACCTGGTACCCGCTCTGAAGACCATGTACTCTGTCTTTTTTACATTGTACACCAGGCCATGTGATGCAGCATACGACTCGCACACCCCAAGCAGTCTACGAAGTGCACAAACCGAAGGAGCCAGCAGTACTAAATCATCCGCGTAACTTATGTTATTAAAGCATACTCCGTCAACAAAGCAGCCCACGCGCGTACCACTGAGCCTCTCGATCAGCGCGTTCACATACAGGCCAAAGAGTATCGGCGAGGTCAGCCCTCCCTGCCTCACTCCGCACTCAGGCCTGCACGGATCCGAGAGCTTGCCCGCCCAGCGCACCCTGCTCTCCTGATTTAAGTACCAGTATCTAAGGACGAATACGAGCTCCGGCGGCACCGTAGTCTCCTTCAATTTCTTCCAAAGTATGTCGTAAGAAACAAGGTCAAAGGCCTTGGACAAATCCAAGAAACAAGCATAAATAGGTGTGTGCCTATCTGTGTAATACTTGACAGCGTGCTTCAACCCTAAGATGGCAGCTTCAGTAGACAGCCCCGACCGGAAACCGAACTGAGCGTCATGCAGTTTGACATGCTTGTTTAAATATGAATTAAGCACGCCATCAAGCACCTTTGCTATGATAGTAGCTAACGAGATTGGCCTGTAATTTGAACTGTCCGACACATCTCCAGTTTTACATTTTACTATAGGTACCACCCGGGACCGCATCAGTTCACGCGGCAAGAATGAATGGCCAATGCACAAGTTGAAAAGAAGGGCAAGCGCACGGGGCAGGTGGGATCCAGCGTACCTCAGATGCTCGACGCTGAGCTCATCGTGACCGGGAGATTTACCTCTGGTCATCTTTTCTAATATGTGCCGGATATCTTTCGCTAGGATGACAGTTGATACTTCGGAACCCTGAGGCCCAGCGTCGAACTCCCGGCATGGAGGCCCCAATGGTGACGTCACAGCAAATCGCTCCCTAAAACTTTCGGCTATATCCTTAGGATCGGACACCTCGTCGACACTCACGGGAACGCCAGCTCTAGAATTCAATCGGTTTGTGCATTTCCAAAAGCTTTTAAAATTGGAGTCAGAATGATGTTTAGCTAAGGTGTCCATAATAATTTGCTGCTGATTTTTTTGACACCACTTGAGTTTTCCTTTAAAGATCTTTCGTGTGTTCATCATTGCCTCAAATATGACACCGTTTTTCGGTTTTCCATACCATAACCAATTATTGAATTCCAGTCTAGCATTACCGCGAGCCTCGCCAACATGCTTGTTCCAACCGGCCAATGGTTTCTTTCGCTTTCCTGATTTATTTATATAAGTATCAGAAGCACTAGTACATAAAATATCTACTATCTGTCTATACATGTCATTAATAAGCTTTTTATGATATGAATGATTACAATATTTGCCACAACAATTTTGCAATTCAATAGGTAAGTCTATTTGTTTTAACTTAGTATGACATATTTTTCTATAATTAATACATTGAGTCTCATTTCTCTCTCCCCATCGTACTCTATTACAGTCGGGCAGTTCGATATGTTTCTTCTGCCTAGTGATATCAAAATTACAAATAGTTACTAAAGGTAGGTGGTCCGACCAGTACACATCGTACTTAACATATACGTCAACCACACAGTTCAAGGCGGCACTTGTCACAACGGAGTGGTCCAGCCAGCGCTTACACCCGTGCGCCTCGCTAATAAAAGTAAACGTACCTGTTGGCAACCTTGCAGTGTCAACACTAGTCCAATCTTGTTCAGCAGAAAAACTTACGAGTTGATGGTAGAAACGCTCACCAGGATGAGCGTTAAAGTCACCTAGTATAAACACAGACTCGATTCCGCTGTCCTCGATTATGGCACTGATGGAGCTTAAACAGTCCGTTAGTTCAGGTACGTTATCTGCGCAATCTGTGGGCATGTACACACTGAACACTAGCACCGATCTATCACACGTCGTGACACGTATAGCCGCAATACGTGGGTTATCGCACTGAACCACCGAAACACACGGAAACACCTCCTTACGCCACAGCAGCGCGACTCCACCAAAAGGTCGACCCTTCAAGAGCCCCGCAGCCGCATCCACGGCCGAGGTCCCCGTGCTTCCGAAGTCCTCATGGACGCTAGCCAAAAAAGAAAGGTCACCCTGCAGCAGCCACGTCTCCTGCAGCGCGACAATGTCCGCAAAACTACACAGTAGACGGATGTCCTCAACTGACCGCTTGATATTCTTGCAATTAAATGTAATTAAAGTTGTAGTAGTTACGTTAGTACGACTTTGATACTACAGTCATTCTTAACAACTCGGAAGTCTCATCATCTTCGCAAACTTTAACAATATCTGGAACACTGTAATTGTAAATAATACCAAGTACGTCTAATACAAAATTCGCAGTATCCTTATTAATGGATTGAACTAGTTTACATCTGGGGCATGACGCTATACAAAAATGGGTGACTGAGTCAACTGTGATGTTTTAACGTGAATCATGGAAACCAGGCCGGTGTTGGATAACATCCGGACCTACAATAAACCTAAACATGTACAAATCAATCAGTTTTTTAACTGGAGCATTCCAGAACACGAATTACATATCTGTGTGTATCTGTATTGCATCATCATCAGCACATACAACTGCTGGACTTAGGTAATTCGCTCTAAAAGGAGATTTCTGACATAACGGCCACGCTTGCCACCTGTCTTCTCCTGGAATCCCTACTCAAGTCGCCCCTCAATACACCTATAGAACTCAACTAAAGGGGTTATAGTCGATTCGCCACAAAGTCGATATGCCACGAAAAAAAAATGTGTAACTCGCCACACTTAACATAATATTATATTTTCGAGTACTGTAAGCTCGCCACACATGATTTCTCAGTAAAGACAGCAGAAAAATCAAAAGTGATAGAAATAAAAAAGTATTTCTTATTATTGTTAAAATATTTGATAAGGCAATAGCTGAATGGATTCTTAGCAAAAAACAAAATATTGGCATCGAGCCAATTCGGATTTCGTAAAGGGAATTCCACCACAGAAGCATGTTTTTTCTTAGTCAAAAAAGTCATTGAATCCTTAGATAGCAAACATAAAGTTTTAGGCGTATTTTTGGACATGAGCAAAGCATTTGACTTTGTTTGCCATTCACGACTTCTGATAAAGCTAAATAATTATGGTATCAGGGGTAAAGCTTATGAATGGATGGTAAGCTACCTATCTAATAGGCAGCAACTAACGGAAATTTTAAAGGTTATTGACAACCGGAAGGTTACAGCCCAATATACAACAAAAACAACCAATTCTGGCGTACCTCAAGGAAGCATATTGGGCCCATTACTCTTCCTATTATATATTAATGACTTAACTAAAGCATTAAAACATGACTGCATTTTATTTGCTGACGATACGACATTATTGATTAAGTATAAAAATATATTGGACTAGAAACTGACGCTAATCAGGAACTTGAACGCATTATTGATTGGTTAGAACACAATAATTTAAAGATCAACTTAAACAAAATAAATGTAGTATTATTAAAAACTTACAATTAAATAGCACACACGCAAGTATAAATATAAATCATAAAAATTTCAACATAAATCAAGTTAATTCTGTGAAGTTTTTAGGAATTACGCTAGACCAACATTTGAATTGGAAAGAGCATATCGATGTTGTGTGCAGGCGTTTGGACAGATTTGTGTTTGCCCTACGACGATTAAGGCTGGATGTATCCCAGGAAGCCGCCCTATCCGTATATCATGTGGCATCTGTCTTGCGATATGGTCTCACTGTTTGGGGCAATTCAGTAGAGATTCTGCGTGCATTTATAGTGCAAAAAAAAATGTATACGAGCCATATGTGGTGCAGGTTACCAAGATCACTGCAGGCCGTTATTTAAGCTGCTAAAAATACTGCCTTTACCATGTCAATATATTTTAGAAGTCTGTCTATTTATAAGGAAACATCCTCAATACTTTCCTTTAAAAGACCAGATACTTGGTAAAACTACGAGAGACCCCAAAAATTATTTATTCCACCACGACGACTGAAATTGTGCTCTAATAATGTACCATGTCTAGCTATTAAAATATACAACAAACTTCCTTCTGAACTCAGGGCATTAGAAATAAATAAATTTAGAGCGAGAATGACTAATTGGCTTTTGAATCACTGCTTCTACACTCTAAGAGAGTATCTTGACTTTACTATTAATGATTCAATGTCTATAAATACTTACTACTCGCATAAATAAATAGATAAAGTTAATTTTTAATTTTAGGTGACTTATTTCGTAACGACTTATAATAATTCATATCTAATTGAATGTTTAATTTTTTGTAACCTGTTCTATTTAATGTAACTAGTATCACAAATGTATTTCTATGCTATAATGGCAGAATATGCTGTATCTTTAATTAAATTAAGAACTATTGTAACCATATTCTCAGAAATAAATGATTGAATGATTGATATTAAAATCACAAGTGGTTTGTAAATATGTTCATATTATTAGAAACTTAGTGGTTGGTAAAGCTTTTTCAAATTAAGAGTAGAACATTGCACATTGCTAGAACAAAGTTTAAACAAAAACAAATAGATTAGGCCTTGAAAAAAAAAATAGATGGGTTTAATAAATATATAAATTTTATAAATAAATGCGGAAAAATTCCATAAATTAAAAAAAAAACTTGAGACCTAAGTAAAATCTTTTGGTTAGTTATTTAACACCTCACCTGCCCCCCATTTTCGTATGTTCAACGTTCTTCCGAACACCTTGTATATTAATAATCATTTTTTTATTTTTACAATTGAGCTTTGGTACATGACAGGTAAACTAGGTTAATTTGTGCCTAATTTAAATAAATCATATCATGATTATATTAATATTTTTGCTAATCCTGAAATCAGTAAACAGAGTCACAATGTCTGGGGCATTTTTTGACGAAATTGTTTGATGTTAGACCTAACTAAAAGTATGAAACCTTACTTGGTAACGGTACTTTACTCAAAAATGGTATAGATTGAAGATGTGTGGCGAGTTTACAGCAACTTTTATTTGACTGTGGCGAATCGACATATACTTTTTCATGTTTGTGGCGAGTTTACTTTGTATGTATGGAACATACAAAAACGTGGCGAATCGACAATAACCCAACTAAAGGGGCGGTGATATTCTATTTAGTTGTGCTAAAGCATGTGTGAATTTGGTTTCCTCCGTCAAAGGATACGGTAGGAAAACATGGTCTCTGACAACACTCGAATATTTACAAGGGTTTTCTATCTCAAATGTTCTGTCATTTTATGTGGTTTTAAAAGGATTGATCAGATACAATTCAAGAGTAAAAATGGAGGTCCTCAAAAAAATTACTAAGCACATCTATTTACTGGGTTTCACTGATTCATCTGTTTGTTTGGTGGGTATATTTATAATAATATGTTTGATTCTACTTTTGTAAGAAGATTAAGAGAGTGTAACTATAATCACCATATTATTGTTTTCGCAAAATCCGACTATCTTAGTGTTTATTTATATTCTGTGATGTACATACTCGTACTAACAGCAACAGTGTGGTGGCACAGTATAGGTATTGGGATAAAGTACTGGAACGTTTGCTGATTACTCAACTGATATACATATAAGCTAATCACTGCAGGTCTGTACTACGCCTCACTATAACACCAATGCCGTTCACAAGGTTCGTTGCCGTTATCTGTAAATATTATGTAGGTAACTGCGTAGTTCCAGTAGTCTGCGGCTTTTGGCAGTTGGATCTACTAATTTGGGGAATCCACTCAATAGAGCAAAATTCCATTGTCTCAGGTGCGATTTAAAACCACCCTTTGCTATTTGGGCGACTGCTCTTCCAACTAAACAATACAAATTTGCTATATCCATTGTTCCAACTTGGTGCTGAGCTGAAAGATTTGTATGAATTGTAACTTGAAATATATTGGATAGATGTTTAATTCGTGGCATTAATGTAATAGTTGTTTGTATTCAATGGCAGAAGCCCTGTGACAGTGACAGAATGTGACAAAAGACTCTAAGTTAGTTAATAGTCAAAGTAAACGTCGAGTAATGAAGCTTATGCGGAATAAAAATACGAACTTTCTTGCTGTAGTAAGGCAAAAGGTTTGAGAATCTAAAATCGATCTGTATTGCTGGGCTACTAAAGCAGCATAACTCCTTTCTATCTAAAAGTTTTGAAAAGTCCTACTGAAACAGATTTTTTACTTCACCTTTTAAGGTTTGTCGCCAATTTTTGTTATTACGTACGTACATGTAGATAGAAAGGCTAATTCTATTAACGGTGCGATGATACGAATATGATTTCAAAGGTGTACGTATGTTCTGTTTTTATATATGTGACGACCTCACCGATTACTGAGACACTGTTATTTCTCTGGAAGTCGAGGCCAGCAAGATATGGGGCTCAGTTTTATGTTTGTTCTTTAAATTTCTTAGACATTGTAATTATCTGCCTACTGCATACCTTTCACTCTAGTAAGATAAGATATTGGTCATACATTTTCAGTCAAGATTGCTATCTCGCCCTTGATTTCAGACAAGTTGATAAAAAAGGCAATCATCTTATAGAATTAAAACTCTTACATCCTTAATATAAATCTATAGTTATCCATTTTCAACTCTAAGCCAAACAATCAAAGAATATAATATGAACCACCGTTAAAAATATCATCTCAAAATTATTATTATAAGCATACATATTTGCCTCTGTCAAAGACATTGCCCTAATCATCTATGAATAAGTCAGTAAATGTATGTTAAAACGGATCATTTATTTATTCAACATTTGTGACGATCGTACTTAATACATTGACAGAATTCCCTGCAATGCGCACACCGTTTTATGAACAGGTAGTTTTCCTAATCATGTTACAAAATCGTGATAATGGCATGTCTGTCACGGTTTTATTACTACCCGTGTGATTTTTTTTTATCAGTAAATATCACAATGGAAGATCCCTTGAGGACGCGTGCTCCAAACTCTCCAAGACACCAATTGTGTTTCAATGATTAGTTATTCATAATACATGACTTAATGAAATTATTCTGCGTAATTATTAGCTATGATAACTTTTCTGAATAATCTCAACATTTATATTGTTAATACTTCCTTAAAGTAATACAGCCAATAAATATCCTCTTTCGCTATGCTAATAAAATCAATCTGTAATGTGTAAAGTACTTCTGTCATTAAAATCATACAGATGAGTTAGGTTTTCGGTTATACTTACAACTTCTTATGGATAAAAGACTCTATTTCACTCATTAAAAATGTGTCGCCAGTCGCCAGCTCTAAGAATTGGATCTCCGGACGTGTAGAAAAACCTCGTGTATTTAGTCTTTGTGTTTGTAGTAACTCCGTTGTTTCTGATTCCATAAATAATTACTTTTAAAAGTAACCAAATTTTAGATAGGAGCAATGAATGAGTGAATGAATCTTTGCATTCACTTTTATATTTATAATTTTAATACGACGCCAAATAAACTAGGTTGCCATTAACATTGTTCAATGTCCTTTTGATAAGTTTTGTTACTTAAATATAAATGCATTTGTCTGTGAATTCTGGCAACCTTGTGTGAAATAATTTTAACTCTTCGTTAGTGATTAGCAGATTGGAAAAAAATTATCACTGTTTACATATAATTATCTTGCAATTCTTGTTAGTTCTAAAATCAAACTCAGTTAGGATTTTATGCCTTACTGTTAGTTGTTAAGGAAAAACATGCCTATTATTCTCAAATATTAATATATTTCCTAGAAAAGAGATTATTTAATTATTTAGCATTCGTTATTGGTTTTCCTAAATGACAGAACAGATACAATTGTCACATAAATTACCTACTTAGGCTAAGACTTTTTGCAATAGTTTTCATTGAAATTATTGAGGAAAATGATTAACAATAAATTTTGATCTATGAAGGCAAAGCTGTGTGGAACTTGAGCTCATATAAGTTGGCATTAATTACAGTTCTGTTAATTTCAGCCGAGTAGGACTAATATTGTCAAGTGGAAATTATAAGAAATGACTAATGGAGAGAGTGCCTATGCCAGAGGAGACTAACTGTAATCTCCAGTCCGCCTATCTAGGTCGGCAATAACGGCAAAATCTTTTTTTGGACAGGCCTTCGTCCATTTGTGGACTAAACGGGCTAATAATTATGGTAATTAGCTCGGTACCTTCACTTCTGTCAAAATACCTAACCAAAAATTACAAATTGTCACAGGAAACCAGTAATCAAATCATCAAGTTGGTAATGGACACTTCTGTTTAAACTACAATAACCAATACAATGGAGTTGAAACAAATGATTTTACACACTTGTGTCTACGGTCTCTCATGACGCCAATAACATTCGCAAACAATTTAACACGGTCTCATGCTGACAGCTGGCGAGGAACGTGCCTGACTGTGACGCTGCCGAACGAGATGATGTGGAACTTTTTGCTGTTTAAAACAAAAGACTTAGTTTTGCACGGTGAACAAAAATATACTTGGCCCATTGATGTTATAAATCATTACATCAATAGACTTATATCGATGACTTTAAGGCTCATTTTACATGTAGTTTAAGACTTGGTTTTAAGCGGAGGCATTGTTATTTCAGTAAAACAAGGCACGAAGGGCTACTCGGGTAATAAAGGCGACGCTGGCGGGCATCACATATACCTGGGTTGCAAATCCCAGGCACTGCCCCGCGTAGGTACCTTTTTTGAGAACGCGATGGACCCGGCATCAGCCGCATGGTAAATGGATAGAAAGAAGTTTTGTGTTGGCTTAGTCCTACTTACTGTACTATGTATATTTAACGAGTCCAAGTTAGGGCATTGGACTCATTAAAATATACTTAACGCAATGTTTTCCATTAACTTAGTACCTATACGACGTACACCTATAACATAAAATTCCTTAGTAATTGCATAGTGATATTCTATGATATGAAATTTTCTAGAAATAATAATCTTTGAAAACTGAGAATGTTTTTTTTTTTCATTTTTTGTTTCGTTTTAAAAGTACTTATTAAATAATTATAAACTTTACTTATTAAGAACATAATAATGAGCTATGTTAGTTGGCCGTGAAAAATGGTATTTTAGGCTGGTTTTGTCTAAAATACCATTCATCTTACACCCTATTTAAGTAGTGTATAAGTGTTATGAAAAGGAAAATAAGTTATTTATTCGAAATAATTAAATACATGGGAACCAACATCAATATAAATTTGAAAAAAAATAACCTTCTCCAATAAAAATAACCGAGCTGTTACGGTTTGTATGGATAAAATAGTTCAGGGTCATACAAAAAGTTGCAGAATGTAGCAATAGAATTGCCCCCGGTGCGATTTAATACAAGGTTTAAATACATTTATATCTTATAAATAAAACCACGTTTCCCTAATGTGATTCTAACCGTCTAACCGAAATAACGTGGAAATAACCATCATTCGAGGTTACTAACATTGGGGTCAAGAATCTACGGGTCCTTAACTGTAGTCCTTGAGTTTTTTACATGCCAACTGTTACTCCGGAAACGGGTTCAGTTTGCTGAGCTATTTTGAACTTTATGATGTAAAAATAGAGATTAGTGTTATCAAAGTAATCAGTATGAAGACGGGGAATCCTTGGTTGATAGAGGCGTCGGTGTCTTAAGAACCTTGTTATTGGGAGATAACAATCTTTAATCTATTCAATACATCGGAAACAATTGTTTTAGATAGCTATCTGAAAATATCTAGGTTCTATTGTTAGTAATGCTTTAACGTACAGTTATCCTACACGTAAATCACCCAACGATTTTCAATTTACAGTGTGCAATATGTATAAGTACTTATATTATAAAACTATATACTTACACAATAGGTGCCAGAAAAACACCTCCTAAACACTTAGGGTGCTCTTAACCTTAGTTTGATTGAACTTTAAGTCATTAACTTAGGGTAGAATTTGCATTTCGGTAGATATGAGCATGATACAAATAATATATCATTTAAATTTCGATTTTGGATGAAGCCTAAACATAAATAATAAAAAAACAAAAATCTATCGAATGAAGTATCTAAATTTGGCGGGAATGTAGAAACTAAAAAACTCCATGACATATTAAAGCTACAAATGATGATATCTGACATTTTTTGGTAGGTTTCTGTCTAAGTTTAACTTTGCCTATAAACCATACATAATTATTATATAAGTATGGCCTAAGCGTAGCGGAAAACTATATAAAAAAAACATATAACACCAAGGAAGTAAAATGTTGCAATAATCATACCTATAACATCAACTGTATGAGTCAGTTATACCTAATACCTATCAAGTAGGTATAAGCTTCTCGCGAATTCCTCGGTCAATGTTCATGGAAAAATTCCTACCTAAAATTTTCACGAAGGTAATAAAAATAACAAAATGTTTATGGAAATGTGTGCAATAGTTGTCAAAGTTTTGTTGGTTAATATTGCAACTATTTAGTTATATAATGATAAGCTGGTTTAATAAAGTTTCACTTTGAATATAGTAAATAAATGAAAAGACGAAGACAAAAACTAAATAAGTAGAAAACTCAAAAAAAACATTCTACCATCTATTACCCAGAATGTTAAGAAGACGAAATTACTAGATACATGAAAAAGATAAACATAAAACACATTTAATATACCATCTTATTTACTATAATACTATAAATGCTAAAGTTTTAATGGATGCTTGTTACTCAATCAAGCCAGAACGACTAAAGGATTTGGGTAAAATGTGTCACGAACATGGCAGGAATAGAACATAGACTACTTGAAATCCCGGAAAATGGTGAATAGTTTGCACAGATTAAAGTAGACATAGAAAGTGATAATGCCTAAGGCTTAAACTACGCACTTAAAAGAGTTTGACGGGTAAGCCCAGTTAGGAAATTAATCGTCCTTATAGCACGGTTTGAAAAGATACAGATATTCGATTATTAAATTTAAACCTAGCTAGATTCATCATCATTGTTACCACCATCACTAATCCATCAGCCTACATCAATTGACTAATGGACATTCTCCGAAATGATCATTTTGTATTATTTGCCATGCTCGACAGGTTGACAGGCGGGTTTACAGAACAGATAAAGAAGTTTGGATCTGATAGACAAAAGTCACTGCTGCCGGACTCCTTATGGTATTACTCCTTTAGTATCTCTTGCGACTATTATAATATAAGTATTAGTTAAAGTATTGCTTAAATCTTTATTACGTATGATATAAGTTATGTTGTTCTTAAGATCTTCTGGTTTCGGAGTCCTTTCGTCACACACGCATGCCGGTCACGCGATAATGTAAACCATCTGTCTGGCGGATATCCGGTTTTTTGTAGATTTGCATTCATTTTAAATATCCTTTACCAGTATCTATCCTGTTTTATTATCGTTATAGCATTCAACTGATAACTTGGAATAACTAAAAGTACCTATATCTGTTTAAAACAGTTGTTATGTCATATCTCGTTGATTGCTTGTTTGTTAACTACTCAGTCCTAATCGGGTCAGTGTTTTGTAAAAATTTCTTATAATCCGTTTGGTATATATTGGTATAATCCATATTCTGGTTATATAAAAAAGATACGTGTGTCGAATTCAGAGAACCTTCTCTCTCTCTGTCAACCAGACGTGAAACAAAAAAAGGTTCAAGGTTCCAAAATCAGGCAATAAGAAATCATCACCATTAAAGGATTAGGGTTGATATTCGTATGTATAAATCATTAGTCATGTTTAAGTATCAGACGACATAATAATTCTTGGTCCGCCTTGAAAAGTGGTGGTAATAAGTATTTTTTTTTTTGTTCATATAAAATTTTCTTATGGAATACGAGTTTTTCAATTCAAGTGATGGACACATTCAGTTGGTAAGACCGCAAAGTAAACAAATACAGTGCCGCGGCCGTTAGTCATATTTTTGTTTACATTTTGAGTGTCTGCGACAAAACACGTTGTAAACTACGTAGCTGTTACATCGCAAAGAATTTTTGAAGCAACGCCAAGAGCATATTTAGCCAAATATACGGCCAGACAAATCTATGTACACCAACCTCGTTCAAATGCATAAAGTCTGGGTCTGTTTCACGCTGCAAATTTTATTTGCTGAAGATATCTGATAACACAATTTTATTTCAAAAGCATAAAGTTCACATCTAAGCGAAGTTATCAGAAAAGTTAAATTGGAAAATTGTATTGGAGCATGCAACCCAGTCATGCATGGTAATGACAAAAAAATTTACACAAAATCTATGTAAGTACTAAGTCGGATTTCACGCCAAGATTCTACTAAAAATATTTCACGTTTGGCCCTTTTAAGTCATGAAAAGGTTATTACGAAAGAAAAGTTTTATGAATGTCAATAACATCATATTATGTCTGAGACAATCGAATTCATTGTCTGGGAAAACAGTAACGATATTTAAATAAATAAGGACTAATTGGAAGTAGTTTTATCGAATAAGAGAAAAATATCAATCAACCGAACCGATCAATCCTGTCATAATAAGTCAGGGTTATTTATTATTATACAAGTAGCAGTCCATCACGTTTTCGCACAGGTGGAATTGCATAATATTGTTATCAACAAAACGTCGTTAAAAAACAATAAACATGTATCTAAACCTTCCTTTTTAATCATACATCCATTAAAAAAACTGAATTAAAATCCGTTGAGTAGTTAGAAATACGAGTATATAGCACACCAAGTGAAGTGAATGCAAAAATATCGAAGCTAACGTAATACTGCCATAACCAAAGGCCATAACTTTCGATTTAAAAGATAATAATATATTACTTTTTGATCTCGTATACATTATTATAAATCAACCACAATCATAACATAAAACATTCGAACTAGAAATATGATTGCCAAAACCTATCAAAACTCATTGATCATTTTCATTGCGCAGAATTATCTTCTTTAAAGATTATTACGGCACTAATCCAATATTAGCCACGCAATGACGTCAAAGAGTCAAGGGAATCCTCAAAAGAAATGGGTCAGCTTTCCTCTTTCGTCAATGTTACGTCAAACATCAGTCCGTAATAGATACGTACAATTTATCATTGCGGCTATCAAAATTTCCTGTGATAGATTATAAACCTTATTTATTAAGACAAAAGAACGACGAATTAAATTTATGGCTAGAAGGTTGATCGTTTAAAGTTAAGTTTGCTTATAGGTCACCCCGATTTTTCAGGGTAAACACAAAAGCAATTGGATATGCGTTCGTGTCTCGAATAGATTCAAATGAAATGCTTAATGAAATCGGATCTGATGGACTTGAATATTAACGACATAAAAAGGGGGCACGAAACAATGGAGCGATGACTTATACAAATTTGCTAATGCGTAGTATAAAGTAATTATATACAGTCATTATTAATTTGTAGTCACAGTTGAGAACAAAGGTCTCAAATCAAAGTCTTAACTAGATCGTGAACCGTATGATCAAATTGCTCAGGTAGGTCACAATCAAATCAATGCGAAGTAGGTACTGCATCCGTGGCTACGATAAATTCTTTAACTTTAGTAATATATTGTTTTGACTCTGGCTGCTACTTTTAATTCATAGTTTTTCAAAAGTTTAGGTTAAGTAGTAAATATTATTCTCAAGAAAACTTATTGATGTTATCATATAATCAGTTCAGGTAGCTTCTTTAACTCTTCTTAACGTCTTTCTAGCTAGTAGACGTTAACGTACAAGGTACATGCTATTTTAATCTATGCTACCCAAACAATACAAGGAGTGCCTCTAGTTCGCGATAAAATATGACCGACATAACAAATCCCCCGACTTATCGGCCGGTCTAAATATAGCAAGAGCCGAAATAACCTAGCTCTATTTACGGACGGCTATTCAGAACAATAACTCTATTAGAAAGTATTGCCATATCAATTTTGAAGATGATCTGATAGCAAAATGTGTTTTATTTTTTAAATAATAGCCTAACTAACTGAGGCAATAGCATTTTGAGAGTATAGTTTCTTTATTACCCTTGAGATAGAATAAATTAGCAATATAACTTTTCTTGTCGTAGCCATAATAGGAAAGTGGGCGATGGAAATTTTGCCGATGTAATTCTATAAGTCTATCTCAGTCAAAAAGTATTGGCATGACATGACGTGCTGCCAAAATCTTTGTACTTCTACGAGTTGAGCTATTTTTATACACAACTAATGGATTCCATCAGCTTCAAATGTATGAGAGCATTCCAAATCATCGATCTAACTAAATCAATCTATCTAATGCAGTAGTATCATTTTATCGAAATAGAATTAGAAACTAGTCCTACTGCCAAGTTAACTTCTCCGTTGAATGTCTACGTAATATCACATGTCGTACCGTAGATATTAATAAGTTTACAGCTCTTGTTATCAAGGTCACTGTTAATCTAAAGAAACTTCTGTTGCCAGCCACGATAATGTATTGTGTTTTATTTCGGCTTGAAAAGATTAAACAATTGATGTTTGAAAGAACTCATTAATGATAGTACTTAGATTAACATTTGAATGACTGTCTGAATTGTCTGATACAATTAAAGCAATTTTGTCTATTTAAACTTTGTCTGTTCTGTGATTAAAACAATTTAAACTATGTTTTCTTATAAAATACATTTTACATAGCTTTTACCTTGATTGTGATGTTCATTGAATACAAGTCATTCACTTCATCAGACACTTAGGTTCATAATTGTATTTCTATTCCTGTTTTTTTTTAATTATTTGCTTTTGTACTTCGCTCAAATAGTTTCGCTTTATTGACATATTTATAAGTTTTGAACGTGATTGCTTTAGTGTAGCTCTAACAGACATAATATGAAATTATGAGTAAAGAAAACATAAAAGTAAGTGGTATAAGATAGGGTATTTCTATTATGCTATTGATAAAATAGTTTAGAATTAATTTGTAAGATATGCCTAAAATGTTATCTCTCGCAACTGTTTTACTTAGCAACAAATCTGTCGATCTTTAAAACACTTGGGATGTCACAATACTTAAATAATTTATCATTGTTATTCCATTTCACGTCACGAGCTGATGAAATTATTGCTATTGTCTTATAGGTTTCAATGGCTCGTTGACACAAGTGTGTAATACGTACTAAGTAAGGTCAAAGGCGTTAAATCTTGAATAAACAGTAGTCAATACTACACAGAGTACTTTTTAACATTAGCAAAGATAAGACTGCGTGGTTTTTTTGCGGAAACAATAACAGCTTACCTATTATACTCTAATAATAGTAATGAAGACCGCGAAGAAGTATTACGAGTAAATAATACAAGGCTAACTAACGAGCAGAAATGTAATGTATGCTAAATAACGTAAGGGTTGTGCGCTAGTGGATTTAGAGCTCTACCCTTAACCGAAATTATCTGAATTCTTTCATGACAAATCGGATTTCGGTAACATGCTACACTACCGGGAGTAAGAATCTACTTTCTTGATTCAACCTGCCCTCAAGCAGGTCAAGCTGCTTCCAAATTTAGATTCTGGAATCCGCCACTGGGTTTAATATATACATGAAGTCTCAAAACTGATTAATAGTGCCGTGAAAAAAATGTATGTATTATGTTCATTTGTTTTCGTATACCTGTAACCAGTAAATCGCACATAGCACAATATGCCTTAAAAGTAAGTTGACGAAACAGTTCAGTCTGAAGCCAATATCAGTGTTATATTTCCTGGAAGTTGTCTGAGAATTAGCAAAACTGGGTTTATGGAGTCGTGAAATCAGGTCTGTTTGAAGTGAAAGTGGATTGAAACGGCGCTTTACCGCTTCCGAAAACCATTCGAGTATTGGCAAGTTGGATAAAGTTTAATGTTTGATTTGCAGTTAAAAAATTATAAAATTTTCAATAATATTGGAAAACTATCTATTTTTATTCGTTGTATAGTTAATCATTTCTAAATCAGAAACAGCAGAAAAACGTAATGTAATATTTCTACAAGAATTCAAAGTTACTTTTAAATCAGATCACAAAGAAGACTTAATTACTGTTTCTTCTCGTCATACATTTCATATAACAATTATAGAAGAAATGAAAAAAGTCCACGTGTATAAGTACAATTACAGACAATTATAGTTTGTGGTCGAGGTCGGCATCCTTGATCATGCAAACCAAAGTAATATGTGATCAAATGCGTAGTGTCAATATACCAACAATACTCAAAGTTTATTAAAGTATTTAAGTGCGCTGTTTTAAAGACATTAAAAAGGTGTTTTATCTTAAACGATTGTTAAAATGTCTTTATCCGGAATAGCATTATTATAAGTAAAAATGTGACAATAATTAATAAAAGAAATTACTCATCTACTAGACAAAACCAGATTTTCCTGGTCAGCTAGTTTATGATATTAGAAGTAGGTAACTTAATAAGATTATTTCATTTTTAGGGACACAATATCTGTTGGTAGAGGTACGTAGAAATGATTGCATAAACATAAGATATAATCTAATCAATATATATGTATACCATTTTATTTTAAAATATGTATGTAACACTAATACATACATTCACTCGTAATACACATTTGAATTGGATAGAAAACACGAAGAAGTAAATTTATGCCGTTTTCATAGAAATCACGTTGACTTTTCACGTGGCTGAATATTTTTATATTACTATCATACAGAGTTTTGAGTTACAGCTCAATTCTAAATGACTAGTCAGAAAATGGGTACTAATACAATGATAACAAAAAAAAACAATATTAATGAAAATTAAATTCAATAATCGTTTATTTATCGTGTCTACAGCAAATTCATTTTCACCGAGTAGTATTATGAAATAAGTCACCAATTATGCGCCGGCGCACAATGACCGTAGGTATTATAATATGTTGTATTTTACACTGGCTTAAAACTGGAAACAATTTATTTTTTATTTTAAAAAAATATTGTTTTGCCAGTTGAACTTCTTCTTACCTCGAACCCAAAAATGTTTTTATTGTTGTTATCACCAATAATAAAAATTACAATAGACATAAACGAGCAACATCATTCTCAAGAATCAAATACATATCGTCAGTGGAAAGGAAAAAATGCTAAAGCGCCATTTGGGCCAAAATGAGTTACATATATTGTTGGATAGGCTTTTTTTTTCTGCGTCGATCTATGTAAGTTTCAACTCAATCAGACAATTTTTTTGGCGCTTTAGCATTCCGAAATTTGCAAGTATTTCTAAAATCACCGCCCTTGCGCTACTAAAACGACGTGTTGGTAGTGTTTTTACAACAAATGTCGCGTAAGAATTTTTTTGCTGGCACAATATTTTTGCTTTCACAACATAAGTATTTTTTTGTTACTTAAGAACTTGAATGAGGCTGTTACTTTAGCATTTTAAGCTTTTTGAATTTTAAAGTTTATTGGTACATTAGCAATTATTCATAACTGTTGTTCATAATGATTTGGCATGTAAGCAAAAGTAAGTGATCAAGATTCGATTAGTTTTTGCGCTTTAGGATTTTTTCACTCGCTGTTTGTGTAAGTAGGTTTAGTATGTTAGCAAAAATATTATACTTGAAATGTATTATTACACATTTGTTAGCAAAAAGTAGCCTTTTCTTACAAGTTTTAAAGTACTTAAGCGATAATTATCATTAAACAAAGCAAACATTATAGTAGTGAAGTAATATTAACATTACTCAAAAAACTTAAACATTATGATGCATTGAATGATTCTTTGGATCTAATAAGTTCTTACCTTAAAGGCAGAACACAAAAGGTTTGCATAAATGGAGCTGAGTCGTCAGGGTCGGCCCTTATTATGGGTGTCCCTCAGGGATCAGTATTAGGACCCCTGCTATTTTTAATTTATATTAAAGACCTTCCCTGTTATTTTCATAATCTTTGTGAGATGGTATTGTTTGCAAATGACACATCTATGATTTTACAAACTAAGAGGAACAAATCTTTATTTGACGATGTTAACAATACCCTTTCAAAATTATTGCATTGGTTCACAGCAAATAATGTTTTACTAAATGCAAATAAAACAAAATGGCATGTTAAATTGACCATGCCGTACGTACGGTTTGCTGTCACTCATCACAAATCGCGATAATTGTTAAAGATGAACCATTAAACTCTTTAGATTCTACTACGTTTTTAGGTATAACTGTAGACTCTCATTTGCAATAGGGTGCTCGTTATTAGGGGGCTCTGGAAGACTTAGTTCTGTTGCTGTGAGAAATATAAGGCAACTGACTGATGTTGGAACGGCATGATTCGTATATTTTAGCTACTTTCATAGCATAATGACATACGGAAGTATGTTATGGGGCTCAGCGGCAGATATTGAGTCAATTTTATATTACAAAAACGTGCTGTATGGGCTATTTATTTCTTACAAAAAATACGTACATAATTTTAATACCAAAAATAAAGATGAACTTGCCGTTCCAGGCTTCAGACTGCGAAAAGTAGGAAAATCGTTCATGGGAAATTGTATTCGTATTTTTCAACAAATTACCACAGGGTATTGCTGAACTCCTTGTACATCAACTTAAATCGTATGTCAAAGTAATTTTAATGAAAAAGGGCTATAACACTGTAAATGATTATTTGTATGATAGAAATGTAGGGCATTAAATTGTCCCAGCTCGTACTTTCTTAAACATTTTGTAAAAATTTATTTAAAACGGGGCTGACAATATTGACCGAGTTTCTTGCGCTGCTTCTTCTCGACACTAACCCAGACTTGTCCCCAAGCAGTGGTAGGTTTAAATATTAGGACATGTAAAAGAGCCTCCTGGGGCCTATTTGCAGAAATAAAACTGATTTTATACAGCACGTGACTATAAAGCACATTCCTGTTGGAACTTGTCGGTTTTTGTAGTTTAGTCGCCGTCCGGATCATCATTTTACCGTGTCAACTGGATTGTAAGTAAAGTTTAAAGGTATGTTTTTCTTTTCCGTAATATTATGATTGTGTTATAATAATGATGAGACAAAACATTTTTAAAGTGCCGTGCCTCAGTCAGCCAAACCGGAACCCTTATAGGATCAAGTATAAGTATCAATAGTACAAGAAGAAATACAAAATTATTTTCTTTTGTTTAAGGTCTTCATGGGCAGCAAACGCAATGTTTATTTAAAAAGTTCATTGGATTGGAAACAAGCTATCCGACCGACTAACCGAGTTGACCAACGCATCTGATGACATGTCTTCTCAGCATACTATGGCTCATGTGCTCTCACAATCTGCTCTAGAAATTATGTAAATTTATGCTGTCGAGCCCAAGTGCTCGGGCTGGGGTCGATGCATTGATCTAGAATTTAAAGTAACTCCTCAAACTCTAACTCACATGAATCTCGTGGATCACATAACCAATACGTTTTCTGATGTAATTCTGAGCTCAAAGATGTTAGTAATATGTTGTATGTTTCTTTGTATTGATATCATCACATCTGTTCAGTTTTAAATAAATATACAACTGTTTAATAAAGTTTTTAAATATTTCGTCCTTGTCTAATGGTACAATGTTTAATTTAGGTGTCATAAGGTCCTTTGCTTCTCAGTACCTCCTGCATACATGAAATTGTTTTGTGCTGTCGAATTCACTCTGCAGTTTTAGTATAAGCTGTGTAATTTCCTGAAAGTTATTTTTTTCTTCATTCTCATTTTCCCACTGTGTCGTCAGTACTCATCAGTAATATTAATTATTTGTAGTATATATTTTTTCTTCGTAAATATCAAATTTTGTACATTCATAACACTCGTAATTTAAATTCATAATCAGAAATTTCTCGTAGGGTTTGTATCTGGCTGCCGAGTTTTGTAATGCAGCCTTTAATCGAAGTTCGTGTACGTTTTACTTAGTTAATTTATCCATTTAGTCGCCAATTATTTCATTCTAAAATAATACCATTATATTTGAAAGCTATGATATTTATTTTCTGATTGACACATTAAATGTCATAACAACGAAAGTGTAGTCAGAGAGTACAAATATGTAAAGATGATGGATGTGACGTGAAACTGAACAAACTTCGCCACCATTTTTTACCCTCTTAAAGATTAAATTTTTAAGAATACTGAAAGACGTCATTAATAAATTTTAATCAGGTAGCTGGACACCAATTTTCATTATCATCGACTTAGCTTCAAAACTAACGGATTTTTATACAAACTAATGGGGCCCTTTTTACCCCATTATAGGCGGAATTTCCAAAAATCAAAAGTGCTTACCTACACTATAAAAAGAAGCACGGTGAAAAATTTCCGGTTTTAAATCCCAGTAGTTTAGGCTGTGCGTTGATATGTCAGTCAGTGTTTTATATTTAGGTAATTCAAAATATAGTCATTACCACAAACCTGTACCCGGTTAGTAGTAATGTCAATATTTTTAATTAAGGCATTAGGATAATTAGGCATTTTTTTCACAAAACATTTATACCTATTTAGTCTTTAAGTATAATTTTTGCTTAAAACGTGTAATGTAGTTATAGTTTAGCAACATTTGCCTTTATTCGTTCCATGGGGTCTGCGTATGTAAGCATATATTCCTGTTGGTTTCGTGAATAATGTTGCTTCTTACGCATTACTTCGCTGGCGTATGTGACTACAATAGTTGTAGTTTAGTAATTTATCTTTGACATACTTATTCAATTGTAACTCACTAAGCAATTATGTTATAATAAGAAAAATGTTGTTATAACTCTTTAGCACTTTGTGGTTGCTGGATATTTAAATATAATGGATGTTAGAAGTTTTATCCTGACTGACATTTGATTAATTTTCATGGTATTTTTTCTAAAGCGACAGCTATTTTGCGATCTAAATAAGCAAGGAACCTATGTATTATATCTAAATTTAGGTAAAAAATCTAGATCATGTTTCCATTTTAAAAGTCCGGTTTAACATTAATATCAAAAGAGATATGAATTTTTTTCCGAAAATTGAAACTTTGATCCTCTTTTTCCACAAGTACGGTTTTGGCGCTTTAGCAGTTTTTCCTTTCCACTGACGATATAATTATGATTAACTCAAATAAATCGCCCTCTTTATACTATATTAGTAATCACCCGTACAATAATTTAAGACAAAAAGAAGCACATTTAGTTACTTTATTTTATAAATAGTAATACAAAATTAATAACGTTACGCAGTCTAATAATATTTTCTACGTATAAAACATATTCAGAAATTTAAAGTGTCGAAAAATAAAAAATAATTCTTTATTTTCTAATAACTCATCTATGAATAAGTTCGTACTAATCATATACAGATAAGTTTAAGTACTCATCTCAATGTATCATCAAAGAAACTCATAGAAAAAGATACAATGATTTTTTAATAGATTTTATTTTACTATAATACAGATGATGGCGGAAAATAGAAAAGCTCGTTATATTCACAGTATATATTGTTACGCGAGAAAGGTATGTCCGGCAGTGAACTTCCACAGATGATGATGAAGAAATCTGCTGTGAGAAAATATAAGGTGAATAAATGATATTATACATAAGTTAAGTTAGTTTAGCCTGAAATATATACAAAGACTTGTAATGTATACAAAGTGTTTTTATTTGAGGTAAAAAAATATATTATTATATTACTTGCAGAAACAATGGCAAATTCTAGAATGATTCAAAATAACCATGTCTCTACAATCATACGATTCGTGACGTTAATCCGTTATTTATACTGTATTTCTGTCTCTATCTCAGAATAGTATTAGATGAGGGACAGAAGAGCTCTGTTTATTTGATTATAGCTGAAATGAATGATGTATATGACGTCGTGTTTATTTCAAGGAAATGTCGTTTCAGACAGTGTGGCTAACGGTTTAAATCAATTGGCAGTCGAGTTAGCAGATTAGCGTATTTCAGCCCTAAAGTATAAGGCATAAGACATTTTTTTCTGTACTATCCATGTCTGTGATCGTCCCTCGTAAATGCACACTCGTTTAAAATACGACTTAATAAAATGTACGTTCCTGAAATTATTACGTCTGGCCATTTTGATGGTCACATGATTTGTTGAAAAACACTTACGACTACAAAGCAACCTACATAATTCCATTATAAGATGAACTCTACTAAAAAAAAGATCTCTTGGACAATCAAAGTTCAAATTATAATGTAAATGTTTGACTTGACTTGAAGTGTGTCTATTAATTAAATTATTCCATAAAATCTATCTACAGCTTTGATCACTTCCTCTTCAATTTCTTAAAAGTAAGAATAAAATACTACACTGTAGTATGTTTTAGTGGAAAATTAATGAAGTAAAGAAGATATAAGAACAGCCATCGCGAAGACAAAATAGAAAAAAATCTCCAGATCCAGAACTATGGAGAAATCTAACACCTTAAAAATACATAAAACAATCATTATCATCATCATATCAGCCGAACGACGCCCACTTCTGGGCATAGGCCTCCCTCAAGGATCTCCACAACGATCGGTCCTGTGCTGTCCACATCCAGCGGCTTCCCGCGACCTTGACCAGCTCGTCGGTCCACCTTGTAGGGGGCCTGCCCACGGAACGTCGTCCGGTACGCGGGCAATAACAAAAAAATACCAACAATCAAATATTTTTCAATGTTTTCAAAACTATTATTAACCCCTTAGCTTATAGTTTTTATGATTGTTAGAAGTTGCAGGTGTGTTTTTAACTAAGATGTGTCACAAAGTTCATTTTTAGCAATTGGTCTAACAAAGATAATAATTGCATTAATAACTTCACTACCTTAAGAATGATCTGAATGTGGTCCTAAGGAAACATTTTGAAACAACGATAACCGCATAGTCGATAGCCATTGGCATAAGTCACAGTAATTATTCTCATTGACCATTATATTCCCCCACACAAACAACGTTTCTAAAGTTATGAAATCTAAACCGGTAGCCAAGAAAGCTGGTCTAGTCACGGAAGTTCTAAATCCTTGTACAAGGAAGAGAAATCAATCGTTTGTCGCTTTTATGGAAACATTCAATGGCTTATAAATAATTACAACACAACAGCTGAGCTATATTGTTAGCTACAGTCTTATTAATAGCCTTTATTTGTAAATCCTCGATTAAGATTTCTTTCATTCTATTGCAATTATCATAAAGATTAACAATTACTTCTCTTCAATCAGATTGAAAATGGAATAGCACATCTTTCAACCTGTTAAAAGGAAATGCAGAAAAGCCAAAACTAAGACACTCGTCATTTACATGTCCAGTATTTTAGTTAGTGCTGAAATCAGATATATGGAATTCAAATTAGTCAATTTATTTCTTGTCTAAACTAAAAGAAACAGAAAAGCCTTCAATTATATTGTAGTAATTTAACCTTGTTGCCATGCTTCTTACATAGATTAGTCACAATGGTATCATTGAGGCGGGATGTGTCGGATCGCCACATTAGTATCGAATTGACACGGCTGATGATTATAAAGTCAATGTTATGTCGGCAGGAAAGTGTAATATTTACTCAGGACTCCATTGCTTGCTTATCTTATACTGATGTTTTATTGCTTGAAGAGTATAAGAACACAGCTTTGATAGCGATGATAGGTCAGCGATCAATGTCTTACGTCTCGCATATGTGATTTTTAAGTTTGAATCCCAGCATGTAGATCTAGTGTTTTTGGAATCTTGAGTATATTATGAGAATAATGAGGAACATTTTTGTAACACTGGGTGTTTAATATAATATTTTAAACGAACGTAACTCGTCTAAAAAGGAAAAAAGTTTAAGAAAAAGAAAGATCAAATTAAATTGTATCATCTTTTTTAATGAAGAACACCGTCATTTACTACAAACAATTTCTACAAAACATATTAAGCGGAAAATATATTGTATTCAACTTGTAAGACTTTGCTAGCGTATTATCATCATGAAATTTTCAAAGTACCGTGACTGTATTTTTCCTAACATCGAATTAGCGTTAACACTTTATCCTCGGTTAAAAATAATAAGGAGTCCTCAGACAGCGCGGCTTCCTTATGTTTATTTTAAAAATCGTGTTTACATCGATGTGCGTCCGATTTGCCGACGCCATTTTGTTTTTCATACTAATGATTCAGTTACAGCATTTCACAACGAAGTTATGATTGTGAAATAATTTTAGAGCAGACGTACTTCCGTATTAGCCTTTCGTGAATATATATATATTTACATTTACTATTAAATTTAATTGTACTAAAGTATAATACCTTTTTTTTTTTTTTTTTGAGGCGGGGGAATGCGTTTGCGCACTTCCTGCGTCGGCGGGGGCCGTCGCAGGGGAGTGTGGGACTCGTCCTATCTAACGGACACTACCCACTAAACCACCCTCCGTGTACCTCGCGACGTATGTCGACAGTGTATGGGCTTCCCTTGGGATGCCTTCCATGCACCGTCTACGTACGGCCTATGCCGGGCCTCAGGCATAAATGTTATGGGTGATCCTGTACACTTCAGATCACCCAGCAGTCTGGTGGGCTGTGCAATGCAAGCTTCGGGTCCCAAGTAATCATAAAAAAGAAATAATACTACTGCAAGACATGAGTCATGAAATGCTGAGCTCCCAGATCTATGTTAATATACTGAAAAAGCTATACAATTGGAATACATTATTAATGTTATGTGCAATGTAATTGTTCTATTCCTTTGTTGATTCTGCGCTCTCGAGGTTTATTGATTGAACAATGAGTTAACGTATCAATCGTATTGCGTTATGCAGATATGTGTTCAGCATTGAAAAAAGGCCTTGCGGCCTCACTTTAAACAATAATTTATTGCTGTTATTATTTTGTCTTTGACTTTTTGCTTAATGAATTTTCGCATCTTTTTATTTTATATTGTCTCACTATTTATTAGGCCTGATACTTGTTCTTTTAGCTTAGTTAAAGGTCACATCTCAGTCCTCTGGCAATAAAACGGATCCCCCAGGGTATCAGATATGGGGAATCCGACCGGAATAACTCTCCAAAACGTCACGCCTCTTGTGTTAGCCGTTAGGCGGTCAGCCAAATCCTTCATAAGGATAAAAAAACTATTACAGAATCACCTACGTCTAAACATAAAATAGTTTCAAGTTTAAATACTGATATTATAATTGCAATTTAATTGCTTAAAATATCATAAATAAATATCATAGAAATGTATTTAAATAGCTGTTTCATCTTATCTGACTGTCAAACATCTGTAAAGATGTTTCTTTCAGGTGTTAAGGGTGCCAACTTCTAACATTTGATGAAACAACCCTGGCTTACAGCGAAAGAATATGCTTGAAAAATTGACGCCTATGACGTAGTGTCTCGGTGGCTAAAATTAAAGCGCCGCGCCCGGCATGCGAGGAGATGCGGCTTCGAGTCCCGCCTTAGACATAATTTTTCAAGTTTAAATACTGATATTATAATTGCAATTTAATTGCTTAAAATATCATAAAAAAGTATTCAATTATGATTGATGTTGACAAAGTTATGTTGAGTATTGGACATTGTGCGAACTGGACATTCTGCGAATTGGACATTTTGCGAACGCTGGACATTTTGCGAATTGGACATTCTGCGCCTAAACGTAACTGTGAACGAAACCGAACGTTCGCATGCAAGCGTCATTACTTGATCGACAGATAATAATTTTGGAGTGATTACTGTTTTAACTTGCCTCAATAACTTTATTCACACAATATCCATTTTACTTCTTCATTAGTACTAAAAAAAGAACCAACAGATATCTTCGAGCGTACAAAGCAAATCGCAGGATGCATTTAGTTTTACGATAATCGCTAAACACGATTAAGTCAATTCAACCGGGAAACGAGCAGCTTGCGGTATCGATGTGAGAGTTTGTTCACCTGTGGCGTGATTCGGGTTCATCAACCCAAAATAAAACGCAATTTGTTAATTTTGTCCTGTCTGTCTTTATGCACCTATTTGTGGATGCGGTTTGCCGACTTCGTAAGTCATTGTTTATTTTCTTTTGTTATCTTTTCCAAGCGATCAGAGTTGCTTTAGAAACACAAATATTCTTCTGCGAAAAATTTATAGAATACCAAGAAGCTAGCTGAAGTTACTATTTCAGTACTTACTACTGTAAGACAGTTGAAAAAAACTATGAAAACAACCAAAGTTTTTTATTTTTTGAGATCTAAATAATTTAAATATTCGTATAGGTACCTAACCTGTTACATAAAAATGTGCGCACCAAGTACCTATTTACTATTCAAATGTTTAGTGCGCATGGTTTATAATTTAAACCTTTTGCGCTTACAATACTAATAATTTAGTTATCCCGCCATCAGCATATCATTCATCAGAATTTTAAGTACCTTCGTCATAATCATAATAATATAGTTATGTGATATTGTTCTCATCGTTAAAACATACGTCAAATCTCTCACTAAAACACGTCAGATCTCTATCTCTCACCTGAAAATACAAGCGAATCTTTAGTTTTGTTACGCAATAACCACTAACTCCTTCGCGCCATTAGGCCAATGCTGCTATTGCTACATTAAAATGTCAGTGTTGACGTCAGAGGACTGAGAGGGCGAGAACTCTCCGTTTAAAATAACTAGCACCTTTACATCAAGGAGTATAAATAGGTACATGGGTATGCTACAAGTATGATGCACAGAAAAGTTGATAAGAGGGCGATTTTATTAAAATTAATTTAAATAATAACACTTTAATAACTTCGGCAGCCGATCTCATCCAATACCTAGGTAACACTAAAAATGTTTAGAAAATGAAAAACGGCTTAATGTAGAAAGTTGCAAATACTTTTAATGTTTTTCGAAGTAATCTCCGTTCCTCTCTACCTACACATCGTTGCATTCGATTGAACCACTGAGATAAGCAGTGGGCCCATTCTTCCTTAGGGGTCTCTTCTATGGCATTTTCGTAGGCTTTCACCGCATCTTCAGGGCTCGTAAAGCGAATACCTCGAATTTTATCTTTAGTTCTTGGAAATAAATGAAAGTCGCAGGGCAGATCTCGACACCTGCCACAGACAAATATTCAACAGTCCGTTTTGCGGAGTGCGCTGAAGCATTGTCGTGGTGAAGGAGGATCCTGCTTCGAAGGCTCTGCTGTCGAATTTTTTCCCTCACGCGGATCATCATTGAGATTGCTACGTCCACGGTTAAACTAATCGCAGTCTATCATAGCTTTGTTGTTGAGTAAACCCATAATGAAAGTCATAATAAATCATTGACCGAAAATTTTCTCGCGTTAGGTTCATTTTGACGTGAAACAAGAGTTTTATGCCGCAGCCACACATTAGAGATATTTGCACCAACGTAACGTTTTGCGTCCAATGCACCAATGTATGTATCGGTACTTTGACACAATGTAGACATTGCGTCCAATCACTGTCCAATGCCCAATACTAACCCGCTCAGTGTCGGTTTTTGTTACACGTTCAAAGTATAGCCAATATTGGACGCAAAGTTGAATCCAATGTGTGGCCGCGGCTTTAGATCTGCAGCCAATTCACAAAAACTAATTAGGTACAAATGAATGCAATATACTACATTAGGTTACCAAAGAGTCCTAAAATTAAATTCAAAAAAAGTTTTCATTGGTAATGTTTCTAACTGGCCAGTTCTAAACATTTTCAGTGTTGCCCACGTAAGTGTTGTATAGAGGTGACTGAAGGAGTACTGGCTGATCTAAATGAGTAGGTACTGCTGATACAACTTAATCCACTAAATAACAGAAACCTAAAGCAAAGCGAACGGTTTTACTATCATACTCGTACTTTATCCGTCCATAGATATGACTTTGAATATTAGTGTAAAATACGGTTATGTTGAGAAAATATAGGAAAGCAAATATTAGTATAATTGATCATAGATGTTTATTGCTACCGACATTATGAAGTTTAATGATTAGGATTTAAGAACATAGTAATGAGGGATTGTAATCGTTAGGATGAAAAATGTTAGGAAGAATATTTTTGGAGTTCCAAAATTATAGGAGTTGAAAATTTAGGTGAACTTTAGCGCACCCGTACTGCTATGCTAAGTGCTAGAAGAAAACTGGATGCAGCGTCTTCTCTACACCATTTGCCAAACCGCGATCGCCAACTTGACAGGGGTCAAGCATGGAGGTTGTGGTAAAATCGTTATTTCTGGAGAGACACGTGTCAACTGTGAAAGGACATGAGCTGGTCATAATGATGATATCGTTCTATATTTCTCTCATGTAAAATGCTAACAGCTCAAAGGCTGAGAAAGATAGACTTAAATATAGAAACAGTGTGTTATTTGTTGTGAAGTAAGGCACCCATAGTTCCACTTTCTCATTAAGATCAGCATTAATGTTGAGTTGTCTTTTTGACGTGTTTTAGTTGATATCAGTTGAATTTCTACTGCATTCTTTTATTCAGAAATTCATGTTGCTTCTTTACTTTTGCTACACCTACTTGTCGATACTCTTTTTATTTCGCTCTACCTTTGGCAATTTTAGCTTAAGATTATGAAAAGAGTTTTGTATGAAAGAAATATGCAAAATATGTTTTTCGCAATTCTATTTTCTGTTGCGAAATTGAAATCAAGTAAGCCTTTCCTGTTTTTTTGTTAAATAACTTTAATGGCATTTACGGTGTGTTTTTCGAGTTAACAGTTTCATTTTGTGCTTCCCCGAAAATGTAAACGTAAATCGGAAAACCTGAAAACAGTTTTATTACAAGATAAAACAAATGAAAATGTTTAATGGCTTTCAATATAAACAGTTTCGTAACACTACTAAATTAGATTGCATTGGATGCGTTCTATAAAAACCCGCGAAAAATAGATCAATGTTTATTTTGTAGGGCGCCATTGACGTCATACTGTGTGACATGAGTGTGTGCGTTGACGTGTGTGCATTGCAGGGGCCGGCCCTTTGCAGTAGTGTGGACGCAATTCGATTCGATATTTAATATTTATCGACAATTTATTTTAATATTAGACATAATAATATCATGTAGTGTGCGTGGTGCAACAAAGTTTCTGATCTATTTGTCTATTCTCTCAGATTCAAAAGGATAATGTGTAGCCACAGAATAAGATTTCTTAACCGTGATTAAACCATGCATGAATTCGTTCATATCAATACAATGGTGTAGAAAACATACATACATACATATTATCACGCCTCCTTCCCAACGGGGTAGGCAGAGACCAAGGCCTTCCACTTACTACGATCCTGGCATACATCTTTCGCTTCTTCCACATTCATCAATCTCTTCATGCATGCTCGTCGGTTTAGAGTACTCTTGACCTGACCTTTCTTCAGAACATCCCCGATTTGATCGTGATAAGTTCGTCTAGGCCTTCCTCTTCCAACGTTCCCTTTCACACTCGTCTCTCATTCATCCTCTCTACATGCCCAAACCATCTAAGCATCCCTTTCTCAATCCTTGTGACAATATCTTCTTTCACACCACAACGTTCTCATATCACACTATTTCTTATCCTGTCACTCAATTTCACTCCTAACATACTTCTTAGCGCTCTAATTTCTACTGCATTTATTCTACTTTCATGCTTTTTCTGCCATACCCAACTTTCACTTCCGTACATGATGTATGCTGGAACCAACACCCCTCTATGCACAGCCAGACGAGCTTTCATAGAAATCTTCTGGCTATTCACAAAGGCGTGCAGCGCACCATTCACTCTGTTACCAGCATTTACTCTCCTTTCAATATCACTTTCATACTTTCCGTCCCTAGTAAACACCGACCCCAAGTATACAAACTCATTCACTTGCTACAGTTCATTACCACCAATCCGAATACATACTTCTGTCATGCTCTCCTTTTCAAACACCATAACTTTTGTCTTTTTTGTGTTCACTTTCATTCCCTTTCTTTCCAAAGCTTCATTCATAATAGTCACCATCGCTTGCAAATCCTTAGCCGTCGATGCAAGTAATACTTGATCATCGGCGTAAAGAAGACATTTGACGCGTAACTCATTCATTCTTAGGCCAAAATCACTCACTTTCAGATCTGTCAGACAATTATCCATGGAAAGGTTGAACAGCCACGGAGACGCTACACATCCCTGTCTAACACCCTTTTGGATATTAAACCAATCAGTGTACGCTCCGTTTATCCTGACACAAGCACTAGAATCCTTATAGAGGGAATTCAATGCCCGTATCAGCTTACTGCTCACCCCATGCACAGCTAATGCCGACCACAACTCATTCCTCACCACTTTATCATAGGCCTTTTCCAAATCTACGAATGCACAAAAGACTTTTTGGTTTGTTGCCAAATATCTTTCCGTAATGCATCGTAGGGAAAAGACCTGATCCGTACATCCCATTCCCTTCCTAAATCCCGCTTGTACATCCCATATTCTGTCATCTGTTTCTAACATTACTCTTTCAATCATCACTTTAGCATACAGTTTGCAGACAACACTGAGGAGGCTTATTCCACGGTAACTTACACAGTCTTGTTGTGACCCTTTTCCCTTGTACAACGGCACGATCACAGCCTTGCACCAGTCTCCCGGTACCCGACCGTTCCTCCAGCACAAGTTGAAAAGGCAGTACAACTGACTTGCTACTACTCCCTGTCCAGCCTTCAGCATTTCGACGGAAACCCTGTCATATCCCGCAGCTTTACCTGATTTCATACTTTTCAATGCTTTCATAATCTTTTCCATACTAATATCGCTTTCATGCTCACTCTCGTTCACTTCAAGAGGAGGTGCTTGCATTTGTGCTAGGCCCTCTTCTCTTTCAAAAAGACTTTCAAAATATTCCTTCCATCTTCTCAGCACACATTCTTCTCCTTTTATAATATTCCCATCCTTAGTTCTGATTTTAGATAGCTCCGAGTTTGATGTTTTCCCTCGAGCTAATCTAATCGATTTCCAAAACAATTTAATATTGTCTTGGAAACTATCAGAGAGTCTTCTATCAAACTCATCCTTTTGCTCTTCTTTCTTCGTACTGATCACATTTTTCACTAGCCCTTTCATATTTTTATAAACCTTTCTTGCCTTATCCACATCCTCTAATGTCGCCTTTTGTACTCTTTGGTTAGCCTTGGTTGCTAACCAATCCAGCCATGCTTTCTTCTTATTACCTACAACCTTTTGCACTTCCTTATCCACCCACTCTTTCTTCTGCATTCTTCCTTTTCTTCTCTTACAGACACCACATACGTCAATTGCAACATTCACTACACCTTCCTTAAAAGTCTTCCAAAAACTTTCTATCTCACATTCCTTATCCAAATTAACAAATCGTTCTTACAACCTTTTAACGTATTCTTCTTTCACTCTCTCCTCTTGCAAATTTTCTACTTTCACGCGTTCTAGATTAGTTCTGGGTTCCGCTGTCGTATGTCGCCATCGTTTGAAAAGACCACTTATCCTGGACATCACCAGGAAGTGGTCTGTATCAATACCGACACCGCGGTACGCCCTTGTATCCATAACTTGCCCTTTCAGTCTTTCGTCTACGATCACAAAATCAATCATACTTCTTATGCCACATTCATCCCTTGTATACATATGGATTCTTTTATGAGCAAACATTGTGTTCGCTACTAAAAGATTCCATTCCAAACATACCTCAAGCAAACTTTTACCATTTTCATTTATTCTCTCATCACCAAACGTGCCTAAAACCCTTTCATACCCGTCACTCTTCACACCTACCCATCCATTAAAGTCGCCCAACATGATAATCCCTTCATTATCCTTACACTTCGTTAAAACTTCTCTCATGCTATCCCAGAACTCCTCTCTTTCCTTTTTGGCTATCGTAGACCCGCTTACACCCAAATCCGTAGGTGCATATACACCTAGGACAAAAATTCGGGTAAGCCCTACTTTTAACCTAATCCAGAGGAGTCTAGGGGTCACACATTCATACTCAATCATACAATCATTCATCCGCGCAGGCAAAATGACACCAACACCCTGGCAGCCTCTTTTGGCGCTGGGTACACCAGACCAATACGCCGTATAGGGTCCATGCTTTGTGGTGTCACATTCCTTTCGCTTCGTTTCATTCACGCACAGAACATCAATTCTCCTGTCATCCATCATCTGACATACTTCATTTAATTTAACATTCAATCCCCCTCTAACATTCAAAGTAGCAAAGCGGCTTTCCTCAGCCCGCTTTCCGCTCCCGTTAGAAACTAGACGTGATTACGATGACGTTAGAACTAGAGGTTGCGAACCGCACCGCCGCCTAATTGGGTGTTAAAATTAGTTGAGACCATTGCGTCCCGCCCGGTGAAGCTGTAACGGCCTTCTGCCACAGCATAGGTCCTTTCAAAAAAAAAAAAAAAGCTAGGGAAATATACTCGAGCCTGGCAGAGCCCCGCGTACCAGACAAGGGTAAGCCTTATTCTGGGGTCACCAGGCCCCAGGGCACCTTGGCACGCTATTGACTAGGCTCGCCCCTAGCCACGCATCCATCGGCACGGCAGACCTTGGATTGGCGGAGAGGATAGGAAAGGGAAACCCTGAAAGGAATGGGGACATAAGATAGGAAATGTATGATCATTGACAGGAAGAAGGTGTAAAGGATACTACTGTCTCGGAGGGCTAGGGATAATTCAGTCGTATCTCGGGGGGCCGGGGTCGCGTGCCCGTATACCATAACAGAATTTCCGGAAAGGAAAATCAGTATGTATACCCCTGACCTAAGTATGTATACCCCTGACCTAAGAAAAAAATAAAAATGGTTGCCTGCAAAGTCGGTTTTACGGGCGAAGATTTTACGTGACAACGTCTTTTCACTACAGACACAGCTGACGATACTTTAACCACACGTGTGAACTTGTATTATGACGCTTTCTTGTTTTTCCAACGCCAAGAACGTTCGAGAAAGACAAAGACAGAGACACAAGCATGCGCCGATTCAATGCGCCTAATTCTCTAGTGCTGCGCGCGCGGCAGACCGATCATAGTTGAGTGGGAGAGAGACGCAAGGCATTCGGCGGGCCTCTCTCTCGTTCGGTGACTCATCGTAACGTTACCGAGCGTTACACTTTTTCATAAGTGACTCCCAGCCGCAACCTAATTTAAGACGTTGTCACGTCAAAAAGTGTAGAAAAGCAACTATCTAACAACAACATAAATAAAATAGACAACTATAATTAAGAAAAGATTATTTATTAATTCATCAGGACAGTATCACAGATACAGCGGACATTTGATATCAATGACAGCGTTAACCATGTACTGACCATCGATATCTTAAATGTCAAATAAGGGCAAATCAGTAAGTAATATATTTAAACCACCGATTTCATTGCCTGATGCAACAGAATAACAAGCACTTCTCCACGTTTTACCTAGGTAGGTACTTACGAGTATTTAAAATTTCTATCAGTAAATATTACTTCTTTGTTGCTATTTACTCTCCTTCACTGCTTTCACTCTGGTTCAAGAATTTTATGCTATTCGATAAAAATATAACATACCATCGATTTAATTATCGAATCATATCGAATCGAGGTTTTAGTGTTAGGACAACACTGTAAAACAGCGTGTGTGATCCATTTCTGTTACTGCTATTGCCAATGTTTACAATCAGGCAGACAGTTTGATGCCATTTTTTATTTTTTTATTTTAAGTACCATATATTTGTATGCGCTTTACCGGAAGCTTTGAACTAATGTAATTCTTTGTCTCATTTGTTTTGAATTAGTGTTTGGTTGTAAAGTGTAAAGCGAAGGTTATTGCTGCAACACTTTCATGTTAATAAATGGCCGAAATGGAAGGAATTGAGATTATCTATAAGATTTTTCTAGTTATATTTTTTGAGTGATTGAACATCAGAACCATCCCGTTTTAGCAGGTTGTTAGTTTTTTGCAAATAACCATGTTAAAAACTGGTTGACAAAGTATGCCTAAATATCTTCCTAACCGCTCTAATTTTCTCTTTTTAATTTCTCTATAAAAATGAGGCTACATTCTAAACTGTAGTGACGATGACGGCACAAATGGGTACTAGTAACCGCAAAATTAAATCGTCTGGAAACTTCGTTTATAATTTTCGCACGCGCTGGGTCGAGTTTTAAATTCGTCTTCAAAAGTACAGTTTGCGTATCTTGGACGCCAGCCACACGTTGCTGTCGCATTTGCAAAGATAACTTTTCTCCAGTTATTTTCAAAATAATATAAATAAAGCCAATGCAATTCGATATTTAATTCAATGGTTCAGAACTGAAATTGGCTTGACTACGGTGCAGACACCGTTAGGGAGATCTTCCACTACCTGGATCACATCAAGTTTTTTGGGGTTTTAATTTGAACCTTTGCATTATGTATATCAGTGATTTGTTTACGCTAAAGCATTTATTATAATGTTTTAAGCCAGTTGCTTTATATGGAATTAATCTATAACGGGCAACGACTAAAAGAAGAGTAAGTACTTTACAATTATTTTTTTCTATGCACTGGTGGTTCGTGCATACTTGATTTAATTGTGTAGCCATAAATTACTACTATTTAAACCACTTTTAAAATAGGAGGTTTCCGATTCAGCTCAGTTATTTTTACGCATTTTGAAACCCTTAAACCACTTATTCTTTTATAATATAGAATCTAATGAATTTGTCGGTAATTATCAAAAATTTGGACGAGTTAGGAAGTAAAATTTCAACAGTGGTGGTAAGGGAGCAATATAGTTACGTAATAGAGTCATAAATAACGCATAAGTTAGTAACGAAATAATAAAAAATACAGCAACAATAAAACATAATGTGATGTCGCACCTTCCATTTATAAACCTTCGCATACCTATCCATAATTATATTATAATTTGTTATAATCATAATTAAAACGACCGTCGAAAGGTCAGTCTCGGTCGCACACGATACGAGTGCCGCAGTGAAAATTACATAGATGCTTTCGACCTTCGTTGTTAAGAGCCTCTTTACACTGTAGTTTCTCTATCGTTGGCATTCGGAGAACAAATCCACGCAATGGCAATGGATCAACATAATGCACGCTCGCAAACGTACGAGAGTCACGACTATCGTCACTCAAACCTTTCGCATCGCATCATCCCGCAGCGTTTGCGCATCAACTGAGTAGTAGTTAAGACGATTTTTTGCAACATTTCACCACACCAGCCCGTATATTATGTATTGCGAATCTTGTCACGCTCCATCGTGCTTTGTTAAGGCGCCACTAAGTTATTTGTTGAACGTCTTAATGCACGCAACGCTAGTGTGATGGGACGGACACCCAGTCCTACACAGCCGAAGCATGTCGCTGTCGTATTAGTCTCAATGCATCGATTCTATTAGTGAATAGTACCTTTGCTACAGAAACGCTAATGTAAAGGTCTAACTGACATGTTAGACATGATTACAAATATCAATATTAGTGATGAAACTACGAATATGAATTTTAATTACCTATATGTATAAAATAATTGTTACTACACTATTTTAATTGTTATATTTTTGTGTACCCTAGAATCCAAAAAGAGTTAGGTTTTAAATAAAACTAAACACAGGTACTTACCACATTTAAAATTAGTGACTAAGCAAAAGTAGGTATATGCATACTTTTTAAATTACTTGGCTAAACTTTCCGCCACATCGGAGAAACATCGGACAAACGACTTCGGAGAAAACAGAAGTTTGGGGTATGGTAAAGCCGCAAGAAAACCCAAACTTATCCGTTTCGGTATCCTATTGCAAATGCTCCATTACATTAATGGCTTTAAAGAGTAATGATAGCTAGCTGTCTTCGCAAATCAGGTGGACGAGCTTCAAGGAACGGCGTCTGCGCAATGTCTGCCGTCAGAGAACACTAACCGATTCGTGAGTCACGGATATTGTGAAATCGAATGGAAAATTCGCTTCTTTCTTTATTAGGCTAGTTTATAAATAAGTGAAAATGTGGATAGCGCGAAAAGTAAAATCAATTCCTGCAAACATTATAATATCGTTTATGAGTAAACTTCAACACTATTAGTTAGAAAGACAATTTTCTTTTTATTATGTTTAAATAGTAGGTGATAAAGTTTGAATAGATTATAGAAGTATTAATCACTAATAATCTTGTAGAAAAGAGTAGAAATTACACAAAGTACTGAGATATAGTATAACTAGCATAATTTCAATCGCAACAAACGCTTATGTTGCGTTGCTATTATGATGTCTGAAACTGAATAATTTTATACAACAGAAAAATAAATGTGTATACTTTATAAATATAAATAGATGCAAAAAAGCGGGTGTTTACTGTTAAGATGGTTTTGCACAAACGCCACTATCTTTGAAATTGATTTAACTATCTTTGTAAAATTTTAAATTGTAATGTGAGTTTTTTGGACAAACATGTTTACCCATATGATGTTTTTCTGTAGAATCTTTCATTGAGACAACAATACTTATAACTTGTTAGACATGAAATAAATAAAACTGATACATATTATGCTGTCCAAGTTTGTTACTTTCGAAAAAAAAGTATAAATGCGTATTTAAATTTGCATACGGACGTTGCCTTATTAAAGCGATCATTCACTTTGTAAACATGAGGAAACTCAGTGTGTCAACTGCGCAGAACCATGAACCTTCGGCGGAAAAATACCTACTCAAAAAACGTTGCTTAGTTATGATTTTTAACTTTCTTTTTTTTGGAAATTGCATTTAAAACTCATTACTTCACAGGATTTATGCAACATAATTAATTATTACACTGCCTGCGAGACTGATTCGTGCAATCGGATCGAAACGTGTCGGGAAGGTAAAATACTATTTAATTGTCATCATTTTGCATACCTAAATTCCGTGAAGAAATATGTTTTAAGTATCAAAAATTGAATTTACAAAAAGTCTGATCAACATTTACAGTGAGATTACGTCCTATAAAAAAGAGTAGCACTATGTTAGGGTACAGTTATCTGTAGGTAATTAAGTGCCTACGTACGATCCACTATCAATGTTTTAATTTAAGCTAAAATACGAAATATAAGGTTATTGACGTCATTACGATAGACTATATAATTAGGTACTTATACACGCTGTAACTAGGAAAGATTGCATCGTATCGGAGTTTTTATGATGAAATTAATGCACGATGTAAAACTTTTCCTTAACGACTAGGTAATCAAATTTGGTTCTAGTACAGAAAATGTCGAGAGATTCTTATTATATTTGTAAGAAAATTATGGCTAAGCGCTGGAGCAGGGCTGACTACTGACCACTACTGGTTTGTCCTACTTGGCCGAACAAACATAATATGGAATGAGGGACTAAAATTGTAAAATGCAATATTTTTTTATTATACTTTATTGTTTCCGAAAACTTTCTTTGCAAAAATTTATAATATTTGATCAGTCAGTTTTTTTTGTTATTTAATGCATTTAAGTCGTGTTTCATATAGAATTCCTACTAAAAACATGATGTAATAAATATGTGCAACAAAACCAATCTGATCGATCACAATCATATTGATTGAAAAAAACTTATTATGCTTTTAATAGAATAACATTAAAACGGATGTGACGTAATTGATATTTTTTTTGAATCAATATCAGCTTAATTGTGCAATTAAAGAGGTTAATTATCTTAAAAATACGTATAAGATCTAAAAAGAATAACAAATACGATAAAGAAATTATGAATAACAATCATAACAATCAGGTATGTGCGTGTTTATTTATGGATTTTCAGCTATCAGTCATTCATTTCTAGCTTTATAAGTGACATTCTACGAAAGAGTATCTATTATTGCAAACATTTGTAGTGTATGATAGAAAAATATATACTTGAATCGCAACAACAAGAAATGGGAAATACTTTGAGGAAAAACTGCGCACTTTCTGTCAAGTAGATTTAGTATTATAATAAACATTGATGTAACAGAAAAACGCCTTCAACATATGAGCACTCACTGAGCATATTTTGAGTGCTCTTTTACTTTAATTGCATTCAACTATAAGCCATATAATAGGTACAGACAACAGCACGTCATCCTACTACATAACGTAAAATTTTCTCAATTGATATTGATATCTACATGCTGGACTTAAAGTTGAAAATCAATTCAATGACCTTTAACTTTTTGAGTAAGTTGACCTGCCGTTGTCTGTACATGTAATGTTGAATTTACATTACAGTAGTTAACGGCCGTTTTCAATATCCTATCTATTTTCAGTTTTGGCATATCGGAGATAAAAAACAACTTCTGTCTTTGTTTCTCTGGACGGCAAAAACAGAGATAGAAACTGTTTTCTATCTACGTTATGCCAAAACTGAAGATATAGGTAGATAGGTTATTGGAACCGGCCGTAAGTCAGTTCGAACTTCGAAGTGTCATTTTGTATGGGACTGTGTAATGTGTGCCTGTTTCTTATATTAAAATTTTTATTCGTTCTGCTACTCTATTAACTCCATGGAAAATATTTCAGCCATAATAATATTTGGAAGTAGTTTTGTACCTACATTGTGATGTCGTAAATTGTCATCATCACTCAATTTGTGACAGTTGACGATGAACCTTCATTCATTTATATAATAATCTTTTAACGTTTATATTTAATCCTTCTTCGTACTTTTCTGTTTCTTGTTCCAGTTAATATTAAAACTAAATATCATTTGAAATTTATTATGAATGAATCGCTGAATGAGTTGTTAAGCGCCAATCTCGAGAACAGCTGAACCGATTTCGCTAATTATTGTTTTAGAATATTCCTTGAAGTAATAGGATGGTTCTTACGCAGAGAAAAATTTTAAAATATTGTACTCCCATACAAACATAAATTTTTTCAACCCCGCCATATTTGAGGACAATGAAATTTAAGACGTCAAAATCAAATATCTGAGGCGATACGTAGTTCATGGGGTCTTAATTAAAAGTCTTCAACAACCGTCTACTAAGTTTAAAAATAAAAAAAAATATGGATAAAATATAAGGTAGTCTCTCATTTGCTATCCCGAAGGCCCAGCACTGCGTCAGAAACGGCCAAGCTCTGGGTCAACCCCCGACTCCGGAGTCCGGACAAAAATAAACATATGTCCCGCCATGTCAATCACAGTGTAAACAGGAAAATAGAACAGCGTCATTTGATTACCTTGCACTATTTATAGACTTTGCAATCTTCAGAAGAAATCTAAGTAATGATTTGTTGTTGCGGCATCCCTTATATTTACTTTTTTTTTGGTCGATATGACCCTTTTGTATATGCAATATCTGTACACGTCGTAACACTCTTAATAAACATTGGTTATAGAATCAATTTTTTGACTGTCTTTTTCCTTGATTATCAGTACTATCACATCTAAGGTAAGGCGAAATGCTTTTGTCAGTTGAATTAAACAATTTAAATTTTGAAATTGGACTATTGTCCATTTGTTGTTGTTGTGCTATTGTGCACATTAAAAAAAACTTTATGATAAAATATATTACAGATGCAATTGACAACAACGCGAAATATACTTTAAAAGCTTTATGTAAGTATCAATCTTTCGAATATTTAAATATCGAATTCGTTTCTCTTCTTATCCGTCTTTGATTTGAAGGTTAGAAGTACTTATGACAGTAATATTCCGTGTTCTTTGCCTATTCCGTTATCATCAGGGATTAAGTTAAATGAAAGAAAACGTATACCTTTATCTAAGACCTATATATTTACCATTAAAAAAACTACCTTTCTGCACTAATCATATCTGTTACGTCATAAGATTCCACATGGCAACATCCTTAATTGGAACCTTGAACTTATTCACCTTTGTGAGGACTTCAAACCAAATCTTTTTATGAGGGTAAAACCAATCCATTACTTTAGAATAATTTTGGGAAAATGTGAATCCCGCCATCGAGGTCAAGGTCACTTCAGGCCAAGGTTACCGTTACTACTTTGACGTAGCTCGCGCCATCAGCGATTTATTGATCCGTCTAAAACACGTCTGATCCCCGTGGCAGATGAATATTTGATGACGCATGTGTGCCGTTCACAGTATTTTTATGTGCTCGTCTCATCGCAAAGGTACCATTGTGCGCATAGTAACGTATTTTTGTTTGGCCAGTCCGCGAGTTACATCATAACTAGTTATGGAAGTTCAATGTTATATGTCACCATATGTCACTCACTGTTTTATCTAGCCCAATCATGTCGACATTGTTAATTGATTTTCATTGCTCAATGTTTGTTAGCATCATGATTAGTTTAATATCTACGTAATGTTTTTAAAAAGGTTTTGTGATACTTCAAATTGCTAGTGTAAATTGTTATTCTGTAGTAGGTACGTACGCAAAAGTAACCTTGTAAATTTTTAACAGCATAGTTACGCGATAGAAGATTCGTAGGTTAAGGTGGCGCCGACTTACTAATATTTAATCCATTTTATGCAACTCGAAAAGAAAAAAAAACTAACAGACGACACGAAATGAAGATCTAACATCTGAACTATACGTAAATCCATTCCTTTAAATAATTCTATCTACACTGACGAAAGTCGCTTTAAAAACGATGTGTCACTTGAAAGATCTAAGCGTACACAGGGACAGTTGACAGCGCGAAGAAACTTTTTTTTATAGAGGAAGAGATTGAAGAAACCGGGATATCAACATATAAAATAGGAAATCATTCAAAAGATTCAGAGCCGCAAACATCGCTGAATACCTACTACGTATAGGAAACAGTTATGCACAAAGTTAAGAATATTGCGACTTAATTGCGTTTTGCCCAAAAGCCACTATGTAAGTAAATAGCAAACGTGTAAATCGTACCTACGTTGTTTCAAACTCGTCATTGTTTTTTATGTTTGGAACAACAGAATAGAGAATACAAAATGCGAAGTGTATTACGCTAATGTTGGATTGTGAGATGAAAATTGCGCATTGCGAGTAAGTGGTTTGTCAATTTGTGCTTTTATTTTAAGCACATAAGGTCCAGTTGTAGTTAGCAAGATTGATTTCAATGACATGACAGAGAAAAGCGTCTAATTGCGTCGCGTTGCGTGACACCGTCTGACATTGTTGCTCGAATGTTGACACCCACGTTTGGTCTACCATACGTATCTTTCATATCAAATTCGAAACCGTTTCTTTTTTCTTTCTCCTTGAGAGAGATATTTGAAAACCAGATTAAACTATTGAATTTACATGTTTCGAAACAAAAATATTGTTTATAAACAAATTGTTCAATAACGTCCATCTCCAAAAACATTTTTTTTTAATTTTTATAATATACATAATTTTGCTGTGATGTGTGAGGAACGTGTCCTCAGGAACTATAGGATTTATGTACTCAATATTTCTTTTATTACACTCCAAGTAATTGTTTCGCTCAGGATTCTTTATTCTTCTTTTGTTCAACTTGGTGATATTATTCATTTGAGTCTTAAACTCGTAGAGACTACGTCAAACGCTTTCACACCATTTAGTCTCGGCGATAAATATAATTACGATCTTAAATAAGACATAATGACGCCTGGCTTGTGCACAAAGACTTCGCTACCGTAACTAAAGGCACGATTGGCGTCAGTTTCCATCATTTGTTATGGAAAATCAGTGGAAATGAAAGACTGATAGCGAGCCATGCATCGGTGCAAAATGCAAAACATCACTCCAAGTAAATCCCCGCATATTATTTTCCTTTATTAACAAGGTAATTACCACTGTGACTGCATTATATTCCCACTGCAATAGCGGCTTGTGACAACGAGAATGATCAATTTACGCCATAAGAACAACATTAAGATAAAAAATGTCTGATGTTCTTTAAATTTCATTCGAGTGATATTGAAATCTTTGGCATGAAAACGCAAATGCGCATTTAACTCAACGCAAAATAAATACTTATAAATGAAACTGATGGAAGTAAAATTAAGATGCCTAAAATTAAAGCGACTTAATGATTAGGAATATTCGTAAGAAATTCCTATAATACAGGATAAAATTAAAATTATGACATAGCTAGTGTAAAATATGGTATGTTCCGATCTAAGGCAGTAGGCAATGATATTATATTACAAAGAAGCAGATATAAGCGCGCGCGTTGTGAAGACTCAAGTACGCCCTGATTAGGCAGTTTCTTCGAGTGCAGTAACGAGCGGTAATCATTACAAATTTTAGCTATCTCTTTCATTTGCGTCCTATTTCGCATCTTTTGTTGTGCTTATCAGTGAAACTTGTCAATGTGTGCAGTTTTGGATTGCTCGGAACAAATTTAATACGCGAATTACTATGATGGTAACATATGTATACTTTAAAATTTCACTGGCAGTAGGCCTTTTATTGTATTTTAAATGAACTCCTTTTTTATAACTTACACCAGACCCAAGATATATCCCTAGATTTCTTATAAATGAACAATTATCAATGAACATGGCTGATTAATTACTTATTATCCAAAAAGGTCATCAATATCACAAGTGAACGTCTCTGTGTCAAGGGAAGTGACGTCATTAACTACGTCAGAGCCAAATACACAGTTTTTCAGATGGTAAAAACGTTGTCGATGCAAAAAAGACGCAAGAGTCACGCCCCTTCGCCAGCAGGATAAATATAGCGCTATTCAAGTCTGTCTAGTCTTCCTGGTCAGGTGATGAGCCAGCTTTGGCACAAACGATGAGCTAGTATCTAGTATGTATATATTACAAACAACGTAGAAGTGTGAGAGTGAATTGCATTGCATGCTAGTGGTCTACCGCAAGGGGCTCGTCAATCACGTGGGACGTGGGTAGTTGGAAATCTTTCGTTGGTGAGAAATGTAACAATGTGTATTGAATAGAAATATTTGGGATTTCTACCATGTAGGTAGGTAGGTACCAATTTTTTTAAGACTCCATAATATTTAATAACTGTTGCAAGTGTCATGATCAGGAAGTTTTTTCATAACTAATAAACATAAAAATGACAATGTTTTCATGTAGAGGACATATTTTATTTGAGTAAGAAAAAATATTTTTTTTGTAAAATTGTTAGGTAGTTTTTCAAAAGTTATCGTAGTTTTTATCATACAGGATCAATAAAAATACTTTAACCTAAACCGTCTAATTTTTTGACGTGACAACGTCTTAAATTAGGTTGCGGCTGGGAGTCACTTATGAAAAAGTGTAACGCTCGGTAACGTTACGATGAGTCACCGAACGAGAGAGAGGCCCGCCGAATGCCTTGCGTCTCTCTCCCACTCAACTATGATCGGTCTGCCGCGCGCGCAGCACTAGAGAATTAGGCGCATTGAATCGGCGCATGCTTGTGTCTCTGTCTTTGTCTTTCTCGAACGTTCTTGGCGTTGGAAAAACAAGAAAGCGTCATAATACAAGTTCACACGTGTGGTTAAAGTATCGTCAGCTGTGTCTGTAGTGAAAAGACGTTGTCACGTAAAATCTTCGCCCGTAAAACCGACTTTGCAGGCAACCATATTTTTTTTTTTAAAGCGATGCATCAAATACGCGTGGCGTTTGCAGATGCATCCCATAAAACTCATAATATTAGACAATAGGTATGCATCGATAAACTTGTTTACACGAATCATTTCGGATACTTCAGGAAACGTTGAGATCGTCGGTTTGTTGAAGTAAACATCATCACTACCAGGAAGAGCTCTGAAGGTTGCACGGCCGGTTGTGATGGACAGAAAAACTAACATTAGCGTACTTACGTAATTTAATTACACACTGAAAATCATGTTTCGGAAGATGAAAGCTGTCACGATATGCATAATTGATGCAGCCATTTTGTTCCCGACATCTTCCTAGTAATAAAAACAAGTCGTTTCTAAAATAATTTAACTTGTGAGAATAACAATAAAAACAAATAGTTTAGCTAGCTACGCAATAGACTCCTTTTGTTTTGATAGTTTTAAATTTTATTTTCGCTCCATATTCACTTAGAAAGCCATCAAATAAGTAATTATTAAAATTATGCTGGTAGTCCTATAAATTAGCGTATTTACACAAACAATCTCTTCTGCTTTGGCAAACACACTGTATTTCATTTTAACGCGTCAGAAAAGATTATTCTAATTTACAATCGTTTCATCTTTTGATTATAACTGATGAATCTAGAAAATCTATAAAGAAACTAGCTGTTCACGACACGACATTTTTATATATTACTCGTAGATTTAATGTGATTTTACTAAGCCGCTAAATGTTATTAATAATACGAAATTCAGAAAAAACTACGCGCATAAAACGTGAATAACACAAAGTAATTTGTCTTACCTACTTAAAAGTGCGTGTTACACGACAACAAAAGCGAACATGAATGAAGTGGCCTATATGTAGGTATATCGAGTATAGCGACCAAATTATTAAGTTTCTTCAACATTTATTTAGGTTAGTGTGTCGGCAAGCTGCGTCATAATTACATGACTAGTAAGCAATGCCATTTTAATTTTTTTTACAGTTAAGATCAAACAATTTAGAACTTTACCCCTTTGAGATAGACGAGTATGTGCTGAATTCGAACTACGCTCCTTTGGGAATGGAAAGTAAAAATAATCCTATACCAGGTAGGCGGGAGTGATGTGACGAAGTGAGTCGACCGACCTCCTTCGTCATGTTGTGTAATTTTATGGGTCAACTGTCTGCATGCGTGATACATGCTAAACGTGAACTATTAATTTCAGAATAACAATACAAGTAATTTAAAATGACCTTTAAATAAAGTGTTAATTCGTATTGAAGGCATGTTTTGCTGCATGTGATGAAAATTGTTTCAAATAATTAAACTAACAAGGTTTATTTTTTTTAAATTTTGATTGAAGCAAAGTCCAAATGATTAATAAAGCATTTTATAATTAATCACATTATTTTGATCTCAGATCAACAACCTAACATCGCAAAATTTATACTTGGCAGACACATTTGAGAAGAAAGGAACTTATCATCAGTTAGTACTTACAACGAAGATTCTAGAATCCCAATTCAAGTAGAACAAAGCGTACTTTTTGCTCCAGTCAAATAATTAAACTGTTAATTGTTCATTTAATGCTCTCTGGACAGCATCAGGCCAGCCGAACTGCGCGTCAGGAAATTAAAAATAGTCTCGAAAACACACATGCGTGCTCTTTTGCAGAATAGAAGCCGTTAGTTTTTAATTACAACAACGCAGGAAGCCGCAGTTTACGAGCTATTTTGGCAAAGTCGGTCATCAAACATTTAAGTAATTTGTAACTATGCAATTAGGCTACATGAAGAGGATGCTTAAAGGAGGTCTAGATAAATATAATACCTGTATCATCTAAGTTCTGAGATATCCAGAAAAAAGTATTCAGGTGAGAAAAACCAAGATTATGACAAATAAATGTGATTAATATCCTGGTCATAAGAAAACTACAGAGAAAACACTGAGAATTAAAGAGTACTTACGAAGAATAGTCCTAAAATGAATTAAATATTTTTTTATCATTATACACAATATTCTCTGTCAAAATTCATGAGTTAAAGATTTTATAGCTTATCATCTCATCTTATCTATCATTATAAGAATGAAAACCCTAGGAGTTCATAGGTATCTTATTTCGAATTTGATAGGAACTAAACTTCAACCATTCCAATTATAAATTTTATTTTTATTTTATTTTATTATGTATTTGGACAACAAAACAGATTACAATCATATATAATCCAAGTAATGCAACTACAGCTTCGACCAAGATTGGAATCCTTAGATTGTTGACACATCATCATTATAAGTGCATTTTCACAGAAATTCTAAAACAAGTGTGATAGTGCCCAACAAACTCAGTTGTTGCGATGGATTATTTCTAGGGAAGTAGCCTAACTGCTTTCCTGAATACATTTAATCTAGGATCAAATATATCCAGGCTAGGGTCCTTAATTGACACCGAGTTGTAGAACCGACACATTCGAGACAAAGGGTTATAGTACGATGTATTGTTCCTATAAGTTTGTAATATGAAGGTCTCGTTCTCACGCCGAGGGTTATATTTAGTATTAAGTTTAATTAAGTTTAAGAGATAGGGAGAGTCAAAGCGACCATGGAGCAGTTTGTGCAAATGTAGTAAGTCATGCTGCTCTCGGCGACTGACTAAGGAATTTATTTTAAATTTATCCAGTCTTTCGCTATAACCCGAAAGAGTGCGACCATAACCATATTTGTAACTAAGTATCCTAAGGCACCTCCTCTGAACGCTCTCCAAGCTCTCTGAATGAACCGTATAACAAGGTGACCAAACAACACAAGCGTACTCAAGAATGCTTCGTATGAGACTACAGTAGACAGTAAGGAAACTTTGGGGATTTTTAAAGCCCTTGGTGCAACGTGCTATGAAACCGAGCAAATGAAAAGCTTTGTTCTTAAGAAAGGCATAGTGATCACGAAATGTAAGTTTATGGTCAAACAGTACGCCAAGATCTTTTGCTATAGTCTTCCTATCTAAGATTTCCCCATTTAATTGGTACTTATGAGTGGTTATGTATCTTTTGTTCGTAAATGTTATAGTAAAACATTTTTTTACGTTAAGGTACATTTTGTTTCGCTGACACCACTCACAAATAGTATCAATATCACGCTGCAATCTCAAACAATCGCCATGATCACCTATCTCTCTATATATCTTTAAGTCATCAGCATAAAGAAGACAGGGACTCGACATTTTGCCAATCAGATCGTTGATAAAAACTATAAAAAATAATGGGCCAAGGTGAGATCCTTGAGGAACCCCGGATTTGATAAATACAGGTGACGACCTGAAGCCTTTAAGAGCAACGATCTGACTTCTGTTATCAAGGTACGACTGAATCCAACGTAGAAGATTCCCGTGAATACCGGAACTAGCTAATTTATTACAGAGGAGAAAATGATTGACCTTGTCGAATGCTTTTGTGAAGTCGGTATAAATAGAGTCCACTTGACCACCACGTGCAAACACCTCACACAAATAATTTTTATACTCAAGCAAGTTAGTGACAGTCGACCTGTTCCTGACAAATCCGTGTTGTTTCTGAGAGATCGACGGCCCCAACTGATAGTACAAGTGATCGTAAATGAGGGACTCAAACAGCTTAGAGACACAAGACAAGACACTAATTGGACGGTAGTTTTCACAGCTGGTCTTATTACCCGATTTGTGGATAGGAACGATGTGTGCAATTTTCCAGATTGAGGGGAAGATGCCCAATTTGAGGGATTTGTCGAATATGATCATAAGAGGTTGACACAACTCATTAGCAGCGTTTAAGAAAAAAATGGCAGGAATTCCGTCATAACCAGGACCCTTGCACGGATCTAGTTGCTTTAATTTACGTAATATTGCATCTTCGTTTAAAACTATGTTACTAAGAGTGTGGTTGCTACAGATTAGGGAATTCAGATCTTGATTAATGCTCAATATATCTTTCGGATTAGTGGTCTCATCAAAAACAGAACTGAAATATCTGGATAGAAGGTTGCAAATTCCTTTTGTGTCAGAAGAAGAGTCTGAGCCAAGTGTCATTGTCTGTGGCAAGCCAAAGCTACCTTTTTTGTTGTTAATGAAATTCCAGAAAACTTTTATATTGTCTGAAAGACTGTCTTCGGTAGATGATAAAAGGACTCGTAGGCTAGCTTTGTGAGCAATTTACATCTTGCACGCAGCAAAGAGAACGTATCATAATCCCTAGGGTTATAATATTTCTTAAAGCGACGATGGTACTTATTTTTCTCCCTTAAACATTTGATTAATGTAGGCGTGTACCATGAAGGATACTTATTGCCAACGCGACTTACCAATGGTGTATGTATAGCAATTAATTTATTCAAAATACCATAAAAAGCCTCCACAGTATGATCCACATCAGACTCAGCCAACAAAACCGACCAGTCAGTATCCTTGAGATCTTGCCTAAGAGAAACAAATCTGCACCTATGGAAATTATATCTTGACTCACGACCACACCTCATCTTTTTAAATTTTTTTTAAAAATTACCAAATATAATAAAAAATCTTTTTTTTTTAAACCTCAAATAGACATCAGTGACATTGAAACAACTTCTTAGAGATATAGAGATATAGAGATATAGAGCTTTTTTTTTTTAAATTTCTTTATAATACTTGGTGCAGCCACAATAAGGGTAGCTACACACACGAGCGGGCCGGCATATTCGGTTCGGCAGTATTTATCGAACAACAAAGCCGTCCCGAAGTAATTACTCCACTTAATCGGCTTGTGCCGATCGGTTAGTTCATTCGGGTTGACATATCATTCGGTTCGGCATTCGTTGTGGAACAAAAAAGCCGAAGGCCACTTCGCACCCAGAACCTTCAAGGTTTTCGTAATAAAGATCCAGCAATAACAACAAAACTTGCAGAAACTAACAACACGTCAAATTCGTCCCACATTTTTAGCTGAACTTAATTTGCCGAGCGGTTTGTGATTCCCGAATATTCATCTAATATTCGATTTTACCGCCCGGCTTTGCCATTTAAAACTGACCCGATGTTGGACACCAACAGCGGGCCGGTATTAATCGGTATTAACCGGCTTAGTGAAAGCCGAGCGGTTTTTTTCTCGAATATTCATCTACATAATATATTCAATTTTACCGCCCGGCTGTGCTGATCAACCCTAACTCAGGTTTGTTTTGAATTAACGAAATTGAAACTACCAGTAATGCTACACAATTATTATTAATAGTGACAACGTTCCAACCTCACAAATTAATGATAATTGTCGTGGGCAAGACAATGTTACAGTAATTTATGAAATTACAAAATAAAAACAAAACTATTTACACGAAGCATACACTTGTGTTGTTAATATATCGTGAGTCGTGATGTCCGCATCTAAAAGTACCATCACATGCGGGTTGCAACGTGACAGTAATTGAGATACTAATTCATTCATTGGCAGTGTAAATTAATACTACTAAAGTAGAAATATTATTTATTAATAAAGCAAAAGTTATATTTAAGTTTGAGAATTAAACTAAACTCAGAAATGTAAGTAATGTATTAAATAATCAAATACTGAAATTGAAAGTTATATTAACAGATAGTGAGTTCAGTCCAACTATGAATAGAAATATGTATTAATTTAAAAATAACCCCGAATCCACTTAGCTATTTAGGCAGCACATCTTAAGTTTGCCTTTCCACAAAAAGGAGTCTTTGGCAACGACAAAAGACACAATCTCAAAAAGGTGTAAATGAAATGTAGGATCATGATGATTTAATGTGTTCAAATTCCTATGAATATAATTCTACACAATCTATATTGTTTTATGTAGAAGAAATCACTTTCAGGAAAGTTTTGTTTAGTCCAAACTAATTACTTCTACATAGAGGTTACAAGGAACTAGGAAACTCAGAAGAGTAATCGGTAAACAAGATAAATTTATGTATTGTTTATATGGGTTCTCGAAAAACATCTGACTTCAGTTATTTTTGTTCAAGTCTAGCAGCAAATAATATGTACAGTTACTTAAAATGCGTTTTCAAATTGTATTTTAATAAGAGCATCATACTTATAAGTTGTTTTAATAAATCCTCTTCTGTATCAACAAACACTTTGAACTAAATATTATGGGAAGGCGTTAAAAGACTATGTTAATATACTCCTATGTTGTATTTTTTACGCTTGCGTCGCTTCTATATTTAAGAGTAAAACAATATTACTATTTGCAGTAAAATATAAAATTATTGCTGGCTATGCTTCTGTTGAAATATTAGATATTGGACTATTAATAATATATTATAATAACATTGGTCGTCTAATAGTTTGCCAAATGAATCCGGATGGGACAAAACAAATAAACATAATGACTTCATAAAGTAGGTACTTCAATATTTAGAGGCGACTAAACTTTTGGTCATTTGCCAGGCTGACTAATATTAATTTAGCAAAGGAGACTAATGAACTTTTTTGAAATATAAAGTCTAAATTTTGATATCACGGTCTTTGCATACAAATGTACCTACATTAAAACGTGCTTCAGTTGTTTTAAATAATATGTATCAATGTGTTTGTGTATGTGTGTGTGTGTGTGTGTTTCAAATATAATAGTACTCGTTGTGCACAATACAAGTTGTCTATAATAGTATAGTCTTTTTTAAAGGAGTTTTTATTGTCTCTGTATCCTTCACTCTTCTCTTCTTCCTTTGACACTGCCATAGTTAAACATTTTTTTCGTGAAATTTATATTAATAAATAGTTTTGTCTGTGCCAAGCCTGGGCTTCTTACTTGCATAATTACAGTCCACACCTAAAGAGGAATGCAATCGACAATACCACCCTTATTCATCTAATAGGTGTTATAATAAGTGAATAAGTACTGCCAGAAGAATTCGAACAGCAGAGTCTTCTCTCCTCTATTGGCCGAACTGCGATCGTTAATACGCCTTAAAATTGCATCAAGTAAATACATATATACATTATTAATAAATTATTAATCATCATTTTGATTTACTTTATTTAACCTCTAAATCTAAAAGAGTGGCGATTAAAACCTAGCATCAGCTGTTTTGGTCCGATGCTATTAGTGTGAATGCTATTACGATGCAGTACCTACTCTGAATAGCTTTACAGCATGTCCTAATGTAAATTTTAAGCAAAAGAACAGTATTTTTTTGAAATTTTCTAATTCATTTTTCATCGTTCGACGCAGCAATAGTTTTGATCGAAATATTAGTAGTACCTAATCTAGGAACATGCACTAACAAAACCATTAATTTATACTTAACGAAGATTTATAATACCTCCAACTACATTTATTTACAACTATGTATATGTATATATCAGCAGTAGTATTACTGGTATCAATTACGACCAACAACTTTAATTGAAACGCACTATAATTACTGGCTTTGCAATCCTATCACGATACAATATGGAAAGCTCAACGACATCCGAAGTAATATTAGATTAATCAACAGTGATCATTGCGAGATAGATGTTATGTTCATATCGGTTGCAATCATTGGTCTTTTATTGGTTAGTTGAAATGCATTTGAATGTACACAATAATCGACGGTGTTTACAAAACTTACTTGTGTATGCTGTGTCAATTGTTCACAATCATCTTGTAAACTGGTTAACTAAAATGATGATTTTATAAACGTCTTTAAAACACATTACAGTAAACATTTAACAATTTATTTATTTACTATAAGACCCAGTCTAAACAGTGAAAACTGAACTGACAAGAGTTTATGTAAGTAGTCGAAATGATTTGATTATAGTCTGGATTTCTGAAGGCGTTCGTCTTTTATTCTGGGCATGTAAACAGTTTTTTTAGGAGTTCTAAACGAAATCAATTGCAGCTGTAAAGCGATATAAACTTCAGAATAGGGCTTTAAAACAGAACTACATCGTGTCTCAAAGACGCAAGCTGTATTAACATACATAATTATGTCAATACTAATACCGAACTAAAGAAATATCTACCATGATTTTAAAATTCAATATTTCCGTACAAAATAGTAGGTAACCCTGTTTTTAAACTCATTAAAAAATTACTAAAAGGGATATAAAGTTTTTAATTTCGAAATATTATTTACATGCATAATATGTCAATAACTATAGATTTTTGTCGAGTAACACCATTTACCTAACACCCTGAAGTTTCCAGATGCAAAAACTTGACCTACTGCATTTCGATATCGTTCTCAAACTTTGTCTACTTACATTTGTATATTCGTTAACTGTACTGTTTTCTTTAGTGATCATTGCGCCTAAAAGTGTCAAAATATTGTAGAGTCATCAAATCCAATTAATACGAGTTAGAAATCCCGAAACAACAATTTGCCTATGACTCTTGTTAAATATTGTCGTGTTCATTCACTGACCTCGAGTTCAGGCTATTTAGGTCCAGAATCTGATTGACTATTACACAACTGTTATACAACTTCCTAATTTTGAATCAGATCATGGCAAAATTACAGTTGATGGACGTCTTTTGCAAAATGTTGCCCTGGTAGTGCGACATGCAAGTTTATAATATAATGCATTTCCAAGTTATTTGAATCTAATTAATGACTGTCATCGGTTGGATTTAAAATCACATTTTGATTGCTGGAACAATACTCTTCTAACTAAGCAGTCGCAACATTATTTGTGTCGTCGAAATCTGTAGTGATATTGTTAATGGGCAAAAATCTGTTAATTATAATTGGTTTTGTTAAACTCTATTGCACTATCAAAAAGATTATTGTTGTAAATATAAAAATCAGTCATCATATTTTATAAAGAAAAGAATTAGATATTTGATATTGTAATCGTAACTCGTAATACTGAAATAGCAAGTGCACTGAACGACTATAACATAAGTAATATATGTGTAAGCCTAAGGTGTTATGCAACATCTGAATTGAAATAGCTGTTTGTTATGGATTTCCCGCCTCGTGTAACGTGTGTCCAAAACAAACGATTGGTTAGTGATACTAGTTACTTGTAGTAAACTAGATTCCAAGACAAGTATGCCGAAGTCAAATAAAATGTCAGAAGCAGCCGGGTGGGCAAATTTTATTTAGGACCCTATAAAGGTTGGTCTTCCTACCATAGACTCAATTGAGTAGCGGTGCGTCCCAGAAAATTTTGAGATTCGCGAGTTAAGCCCCAATGTGATCATCTAAATGATCTAAACTAACCAAACTGCCAGGATAACAGTAAAAAGTGCTGTAGACGTCAAGTGATATTTGGAATAGTCTGGCTTTTCCAAAAAATACATAATTTTTGACTGGTCGATATTTTTTACTGTGATAACGGATAGCTAACAGATAGATCTTTAAACGCAGTGCAGCCTACCCTGTAAACCGATTTTAAGCTGCTTGCTTAAAATGTCTACATACAGAAAATATATTTTTCCGTATAACAAGGTATAATAAATTATAATTGCAATTTAGCCATTGGCTGCTAACTCTGCAGGATCGCTGTAATATATCAAGCACTTCTTAAGTCGTGATGATGTTGATGGTGTTACAGAAACCATACTTGAGGGGAGTACGTACTACGTACTACGTAGGTGCTAGTCTTTTGAAGAAAAACCTCAGATACCGGTAGTTCTATCAATGGATGCTTGGGGGCAGTAAATTGTAGCTGTCAGGCATTTTACTATTATAAAACTAAAAAACTTTTAGAATAATCATTACGCATTTCGATAAGTTTACGCAGAGTGTAAATAAATTTGCTACATTATAGCCCCGACTCGTGGTTATAATGCTTATAAAATAATGTTCTCTTATATTTAATTAAACGTTTTTTCGTTTAAAAGATAAGCACATAAATATTATTTTAGATCGTATTAACATTTATTGAATTAATTGCCACTAAAAACTTTTGAAAAGACAATGAAAAGACGCAAGCGTATGCGTATGTGATGTGTAAATTATTTGATTCCTAACTTCCTACCTTATGTTTTATTAATAATTATTTTTTATTACTCTTTGTCAATTCTAACAACTGATTCAAATATTCAACAACACATGAGCACATAAAGTAGATTTTTTGTTGCTGTTCGTTATGTTTACTTTTCAAATAACACTTAGTTGAGTTCGGTTAAAACATCTGTCCTATTTTTATTTTCATTTTACAAAACAACACTGCCTACTTCTGTGTTCTGAATTCTGAGTAAAATTAAACTATCTTAAAATTGACAAAATAAATTGCAAAACTGTTGTGGTTTTAAATACAACACTGAAAAAATAGGTCGTTAAGAAACACACGAAAAATACAGTTCTTTACAAGATACTAGGTAATTACCAGACACCTTGAAATAAACTAAAAGATGTAAACACTGAAATGTCTTCGCTAGACTGCGAGTTTAGGCACTTAAAATCAACTTAGCTGTTGAACAAAAAAGTGTGTTAATATTTGCAAACGACGAAATACCTGCCTTTATTACAATAACAATAATCCACTTGGGTAAAACAAATATTGTACGATTTAGATAGTTAAAATTGCTGATAATGGTTCAGTTATTCATGCTATAAAGTTAGACCTCATAATAGCTTTCTTTCATAGTAGGTAAATAATGTAACAAACAAATCTATTATTTAAAACCAAAAGTAATAATCATACAATTTTCAATTTATAAATTCACAAAAAGTCTGCATTTACAGTCTAGCTGCGACAGTTAAAAAAATATATAATGATCCACTTACCAACATGCGATAAACTGGTGAGATCTGACTCTGAAATGAAAAAAACAATAATGTGTGAAAATAATGCAATGGTGTGCGTGCAACATAAAATGGCGTTCATGTCATTATGGAACGGCTAGTACTATGGATGGTAATGGCAAGTTCTTAAACAATTATAAAATAGACTTGGAAAAAATAATAATATGTTAGTACACGTGCAAAAGCATATTTAACTTTACGTATAAATGTTAATATTTATTTTAATCTTCCACAGTTATTGTCAATTGTTAAGAGATTTCTGCCTTTGTATCCTATTATATCTTGTTTACTAGTTAAAGTATCGATAGAGAAAAAAAACATAAACAGAAATCTCACAATGGATTCTTACAGGAATAAAACTAAAACGGAACTAGTTTTTTCAAAGTTCACTATCTTTTGGCCTGTGCTGTGCACTATTCTTCGGTATCTAAGTTCAAAACGTTTTAACGTTCAGAATGAGTTAAAGAACTATGAAAGTTACATGTGTCAATGGTCAGATGAGATGTTAAACCAAATATTTTAAGTGTAAACCAAGTTGTGACTAGTCGATATTTGTATTTCAATAGAGAGACCCTTAACTTTATTGTTAGGTGCAAGTTGAACGTATGTACATATTTCTCGTCGTCTAGTTAGGCGTTCAATGAAACTAACACCTATTAAATTAATAATACTTTTTTTGATGTCAATATAATTTTAGAGGATCGTGGTAATACGATCGGTATGTCTTTACAAAAGACCATTACAATAAAACTGTAAGTAATGTATTTTTACAATGCATAATATCACCATTATCCATAGCTTTGGATAGTATCATTACGCACAAAGGCACAACGGTAAGAACAAGTCAATAATTCCGCTATATAAGAGCAAAGCTGCGTTTGCGCAGGAGTATTCAATTGTTTCCTTGGTTATACACTTCCGTGATTATTGGTATTCTGCTATTGTCTGTTTGTTGTTCTACCGCGTCTGAAATCTTATCAATTTTAATTGTTGTATCATTGTTTACGGCAATGGAATTTGCAATCAGCATTTTTGCGAGGGAATCATGCATACTAAACTTCTTCGCCTGTGTTCAGACTCAAGAGCGTTAACTAACGCCTCTATGGATACGGTACAAGCTTTGAAGCCTTTCGAAACAATCTTTTTAATTAATGTTTTTAGGGTGAAACCGGCCTACGTTAACATATATGCATATACAACGTGTTCCTTTTGATATTCCATAACTCTAGCTAGGGTATTAAACAGACCATGGTAATGAATCAAATTGCATATAAATTATTTTTCAATTATTATTATTTTTGCTTAAATTTTCATACAAAATAATTCCAAAAAGTCACGACTGTTTATGTAAAACACCCTTAAATGAAAACGATTTACTCGTTCCTACTTACCAATGAAACACCCACACACGTCAATGTTTTTTACAAGTTACGCTCTTCCGCTACTTTACTACTACAATTTAGTGTAAGTTTGCCAACGTCTCGCAAAACTAAGGATTCGCCATTGTGTTACATTTTTTAACAAATTTAACTAAAATTAATATTATATTCGAAACTATTGATTTTTGAACCACATGTTCTAGGGCGTTTTAAATTATTTTTACCTATAGAACATAACCTTAGAGTTATCGGATATTAAAAGGAACACGTTGTATAAATAATATGGTGAAGTCAGAAATTTTATATTTTCATTTTTGAAAGAAAATTTTACATACTAATCGGAATCTCAAAATTTTAGTTTACCTACATGAAAAAAAATATATAATATCAAAATTTCTGACTTTACCATAGTATTTACATGCTTTAGTTAACATAGGGGTTTCGGCTTGCTATACCCTTTACCTAATACCCTTTACGAGTATAATGTTTATTAGAACAGAATGCGAAATAAGTTTGTAGAAAAATCTAGAGAAGTCTCTAATTTGGTAGTAAAATTGGAAGATAACATTTTGTTTGGTACAAGTACAAGCGTAGGTATAGTCCAAAAAAATATTTGTCAATTTATAAAACATTTAGCTCGAGTGAGCTTCAAGAGTTTAAATCAGTCTAAATAATTAATATGTACTCGAAATGGTAATAGGTACTGATACTTATTGCTAGTGACATACTCGTATTTCGTACTTTCTGGAGGTGATGCAGTGCGACTTCATAAATCTACATCATCATCGCGCCCACAGCAGGGCATAGGCCCCTAGGGATATTTTCAATGATTGGTCCTTCTCCACGCGGCTTCACGAGACCTTGTTAAGATCGTCGGTCCACCTGATGAGGAGTTACCTATAAATCTTAAGATGTCTTAGATGCAGATATATGTAACTGCTGTTGCTGAAATTTTGATAGATAAAAGAGATTTGTTTCCTAAAATGTTATGTATATTGAATAGTACTTAAATATTTTTTTTATGTCTTTCAGGAAACTATATTTCTGGATAAAAACTATTTTATTAATATTTTTAATTGCTATCTGGTTCGCAACTAAAAGGATTCGCTTCGAGGAATAGTTCAGGTGCGCCTTATTCGGTGCGCCTCAAAATGGGTGCGCCTCGAGGAATACCTACCTAATAACTATATTTCTGGATACTGCTTACGACAGAAAAAAAAATGATTTAGAATGTTTTTTTAACCAAAACCTTTGTAATGTTTCGAATTCAAAACAAACTGTGACGCAGACATATGTGTTTACTAAACCAGTTACAATTTGGACACAGCTGATGAAAAGGCCAAATATGACGTAGGAGGTCTAACTGCGTACAAAACATAGTTACAATATAATGTTAGGTATATGCCTACGCAATATACAGTTAAAAACATCTTGCACCATCGTATTCGGATCCCGTGAACTGGTGATAAGTATAATCTTATGTGGAAACAATAATATTTATCTGACGTATACTATAGTACGTTTTGCTAAATGTATGACAAATAAACAAGTCTCATTACGGAAGTGGAAAGTTTTTAAATTAAGACATAAGTATAAAAGGTTACTAAGATCGTGTGATTTCGCATAATGTAGGTATTAGCAATATGAATAAAAGTTAATCAACAAATGAATCGCCTGATGTGTTGCTATGCGCATTTTTTTTTGTTGACGGACCTATCACTAAAACCTTATATGGAAGGCTTTATTCAGTTAAACCGGGCAGAATTTGGCGAGCGCTGAAGGCGCTCAGCCCATACTAGCGGGCGTGATCAGGCCAGTGTGGGGTGCTAAAGACACCCTACCAAATGGCGAAACAACCAGTGGTGGCGCCGCCGGAACCGGAGATGCCGTGGCATGCCGGATTACGGTCGAGCTCGGGCATTTGTTTAATAGGTACCTATGTGTTGGTAGCACTTTGTTAAGATTGCTGGAAGAGCACAGTGAAGGACCCAGCAGTGGGTGTCGTTTGGCTTAGAGACAGAGAGAGCATGTTAACAATAATCAAATCACAACCCTATAAAAGCACAATTAATGCGAACGCAAAAAAACGTGATACCTACCTACTATCTTTCTACTCTGACAATAAGATAATCTAACGCTGAACTCTTCAAAGGCTATTAACATATAAATAGCCTGTAATAATTCCCGACAAATAAGTGCAATATTATTATTGTGTTGCCACTCGACATTGACTCGTAAAGACGTCAAACATTCGGTAAACACGATAAAAATAAAGCGAACAATCACGTCGGTATTATTCTGGTCTCCAGGGGGGCTGATAATGTTATCTGACAATTATAATTATAGCTACATAATCTGTTGACTCTCTAACCTTAGATTATGAAACAAGCTTTTCCTGTGACGCTGTCTGGGATGCTATTATTTGTAAAATTAAGTACCTATGGACGTACTAGGTGTTGCTCCTGTCTTTGTTCGCGTTTAGTGTATTATCTGTGGTTCGCGGATAATACGCAGCTTATTGTAAGTTACATGAAACCGCAAAATTACCGTAAAAAATATGTTGTCCAGTTGTTCCCTTTTAATAAAATCCTTTTGTGACAAATTTCACCATCATTTATCAGACATTTAATCAAACTTTTGTATTTTAGTAGGATTTTTAATTGATAATTTACCTAAGTTGCGATGTCAAACTAAGCCCAAACAAACCAACAAACAGTCTTCTGTACTCTTATAAGATGGGAAACAGTTATTAATATGTTGTAGCTTTATGCCAATTAATGATGAATTATACATTGATGATAGCCTTTAGATTTGTTGGGTAGGAAAAACAAGATTGTTATCAATGGAATACACCAGTACCCTCGGATCAAAGTTCCTTGATACTAGATAAGCCTGAGAACGAACCGATTGTAGGAGTTGTATGCAATTTTCCGTTGCATTTCGTCACGGAGCGACAATGAAAGGGTAATTAGCAGTAGATGCAAAAACGCAGGTTCCCACAGAAATCGTTATAAAGAAGATAAGTAGATGATTATTTGTGTCATCAAAATAATAGACGGGCTTATGTAACAAGTCAAACAAAAAAACAACACGCCTATTAGTTTAATCTTCTTCTTCTTCTTTCGTGTCGGCAAGAACACGGGCTAGATCTTACTTGCCCAGAAGGTAGCTACCGTGGTAGCCCTCTGGTTACTGACAAGTAAGTCCTCACGCGAGCAGGTGGTCGGGCATGCGGGGCAGTTAGTGAGGTGAGCTATGGTTTGCAGGGGTTCTCCACATTCACAGCTGGCGTCTGCGCTGCTTGAGTACCCCCACCGACACAGGCTATCTTTACTTCGACGAACCTGGGTCCTCAGCCTATTTAGACTTCTCCAGGTTGGCCAAGGTTCCTTATAGCCTGGATATTTAATACTTAAACAATAACCATTTATTGATTACCTACACTAAATAATTTCTGTATTTCTCTTTGACTTTTTAGAATGTTAACATCTTATGGACATTGAACTTTTGACTGTCGTTAGTCAGTTTGTTCGTATAATTCAAAGTCATTATCATTATTTATTATACTTAATGAGGTCAGTCAGGAGTAATCCAGCCCCCGGCAAACGATGACAGTAATCTAAATTACCTATGCGATGAAGTTATTAGGTATACATTGCTTTTGCCCGTGACTTAGTTTGCTCGGGTTGAATTGGTTTGAAAAGAGAAACACAAATAAGTGTTTAAAAAAAATTGAAACGCGATAACGCCAGCCGATAGCGCCATCTATCGGTGACTATACAAAATACTTACAGCTGTTATGCCATGTCCCCGAGAGAACAGGGCCCTAATTCTGCTAATTTACAAATTGCTCAATAGAATCGCAATGGCATCACAATCGTATATTTTGACATTACTACCATATTAAATGTGTCAAAATATACAATTGCGATTCTATTGAGCCATTTGTAAATTAGCGGAATTGGGGGCCTGCTCGGAATTTTGGGAAAAATCATAGTTATAATATGTTATTCAAATTTCTAAATTATGTTAAGTATTGGAAAGTTTAAAAAATAATAATTTAAATAAGAGAGTAAGTATACGACATACATATTGATAGCTGAAAACCTTAACTTATTCAATACTATAGAAAAAACGTATCTGCTTAGATCGAAAATAACCCACCTGTCCCCTGCCCCTCTTTTCCATTGGATTCTTGGCAAATGTAAGGGGCCCCCGCAACTAATAGAGGCCCCGCGATCGATATAGTAAGTTACAGCCTATAATCATCCCACAGCAGAGCAAAGGGTCCATAATTGACTTCAAGTTACCACAGCAATGACAGGTGCATGCAGGCATAACGCTTGTCAAATGCGGGTTTATGATCACAAACCCGAGCAATGTTCGCTTCGAAACTTTTGTTGCCCGACCCGGGAATTGAACCCAGGATCCCGAGTAATAGACTCGGTATTTAAACCACTAGACTTCCGGGGCCATTTATATGAAAAATGAAAATGGAAAAGTGAGCTTAAGCTTAAGCTTCCATCATGAAAAAGCCTACCTGCGTCATACCGTCGGTTCGAGATTGACCACCTTATTTTTAATTTTTAATTAGTGCCCTGCCTGTCATTGTCACAGGGGCCTTATCATCCTAGGTCCTGGCCTCTTAAAGGTTAAAGACGATCTGAATCCACAAAAAGAGATTTTTCTTCGGTGAGTTCAGGGACGTCTTTAGCTGCCAGTTAGTTGCGAACGTTAGTATACTACTTAATATGTTATCTTAAAAAAACATACAGCGTCAAATAAAATTTGCCTGTAAATTAGCCTTTCGGGTATTTAATTAATCTTTAAGTATGCTGTGCTAATCTGACGCAAGTAAACTGTTGATTACGTGTTGTAAAAATCTCACGTGCTCAATGCTGTATTTTGGCAAACAACACATCACGCGGGAGAGTGAGTACACACGAGTAAACAATAAAAATGTTGGTGAATTTCACGTGGACATTCTTGAGTAGTGTTTGGGCGGGCTTACTAGTTACTACTAGTATATAGAACAGTCTGTGACGTAGTAGGGCTGTCAAATATGGCCGACAAATTATCCTACTACTTTTTGAGAGGGCTACAAAATGGATAGTAATTATTTAATGCTAAAAATAATACGAATGGTATTTGTTTTTAGCGTAATAAATTTCCTATTCCGTACGAATACTCGGTAAGTATTTAAAATTTGGTATGAATCGTTTAGAATAGAAAATTTAGTATGATAATTATTTACGATAAAAAAGAAATACGATTGGTGCCATTGGTAGTAGTTTTTGGTATTAGGATGGAATTGATCGAAAAATATTGTGGTCTTTTCAAGTTTTTTCTTATGCGCACTTATTATTTTTTATAGAGTTAAATTTAATGTTTGCTCACATTGCGGCACAAACATTAAAATCAACTTTGGCTTAGGTCAGCAAATTATAAGAGTGTTAAATCCTACACCTGTTTCATACTTTTGGGTAAACAAAAGCTAACAGCCTATATGGCTAGTGTAAAATGAGTAGTACCACCCTCGCTTGTCCTACGGGGTGTAGTAAGAGTATTACCAGAAGAAAACTAAGCGGAGGTTTTCCATTGGCTAGAGATCTATTCTGCGGTCGCAGAATCGCCTACGAAGCGTGGCAACCATGGCTAAATCCTTCTACAGGCTCTCCTAACCTCTGCCTATGACTTATGTCTGTTACTTTGTGATCAGAACATCAGAAAGGGATGTTATCCACTTTTGTTTTTAATTTATTAGGTCACTGGCTATGTTTTGACAACCCTGGCCCCTTTGTGACAAGCCGGCGCCATGATAAGGTTTCTGAAACCGCAAACACTGTTAAAGGGGTCACTGGTGTACTTTACAACTATCGATCGTACCGAGTTAAGTGTTATATTAATAGCTTGACTACAGTAACTTATTTGATACTACTTCTTAAGATCGTATGATACTTCAAGGGTCTTCAAGGTTTTAGGGTTTTCCTATTACAGGCCTCAGACGTTACTTGGTGTTGCGGCTTCTATCTCCGGACAGAAGCTGGGACCAATCTCCTAACGTGCGCGCGTGCCTTGCAGCATAGCATGGATTAGTAGGAGTGGCATTCCATCCACACCTAGACCAATTTAAAATAGATTCGTGTTATTGATCATAAATATTGTTTTCCAAGTTTCCAAGTAATATCGCGCTGCCTGGTGTCATCACGTTTTATATAATATTGTGTTTTTGATTATTGCGCGCTCCCAGTTGTATAGTACGAGTTCAGTATTCTTCACAAAATTCTAGTTTCGTAAAATCACCGCATTGCCTTAAAAAATAAAGCATGACAAAACTGTTTTATTGCCAGTTGAAAAACAGGGATATTGTAGTAAAACTTTGTCTCCTTTCGTTGCAAACTATTTGACATGAATCCCCCACTGCGCGGGGAGCCGCTGGATGGCTGGATGCGGGCAGCGCTCTGCCGAGAACGATCGCTTTGTACCTAATTAGTCAGGGAAGGTGTTCGGTTCTTATGCACCGAACACTGTGACGTGTAGCTGACGTCACACGTCGCGCATCGTCGATGCGCCTGCATCCGCCGATATTGTTTTAACGTTAGTATGTATATTTCCACGGACTAATTCGGGTCGCGTGTACTTACTCAAAACATTTTAACATTGTTCTTGTGACAGAACATTATAATTACTTTTTAACATAAACATTGGTTATCATTCAACATTTTATCTCCGCTAACTCCCTGCTCTCCGAATAGAAGTGTCCAGCCGTGGGCTCGTTTGGCTTCGATTATGATGATGACGTAATTCGACAAAGGTGATAGGGAAAAAGATAATCAAAGACCAGAAAGGATCGGGGCGTCCGCGTGCTGTTAGAACTACAAAGGCTGTTAATGCTGTAAAAAGCCAGAATTCGTCGAAACTATATTTATGCTATTACCACACTGAGTATTCGCTCAATTTGGAAAGCTATTAATGCAAAATCAGGTACCTACTTGGGTTCATCCACGATTTCATCTAATCTTTTGTCTTATATCGTACAGTGATACTGGTGATACCATCGGAAAGTACCATCGCATCCACCACACATTTTTCCTTCTCCGTATTAGTAAATTAATATCCCTAGATCATTTACCCTAACGTCATGGTAACAACATCCTCCAATGACGTCACTGTCTTGACCGCATCTAAACGAAACTAGAGATCCTTACTTGCTAATCATTATCAGGAAAATGGCATGGTGATATGCCTTCTTATATTATCCAAATTGATTATCCCTAGATCATTTACCCTAACGTCATGGTAACAACATCCTCCAATGACGTCACTGTCTTGACCGCATCTAAACGAAACTAGAGATCCTTACTTGCTAATCATTATCAGGAAAATGGCATGGTGATATGCCTTCTTATATTATCCAAATTGATTATCATCCGAGAAATTGATATAAAAAATATATTTAGTAGAAAAACTTTTTTTTTCTACATTGGTCTCGTCCGGGAATCGAACCCGGGACCTCGAAGCAGGCGACACCTTAAAACCGGTGTGTACGCCACTCCGCCACGGAGGTCGTCAATTATATCAGTATTAATTGAAAAATAAATTATACATAATAATTATGTTGCATACAAACAAATGTTTTACTTTCTCTTTACTAAACAAAGGTTAAACTTATGATAAGTCACAAAGAATAAATTACATTGGCCTTATTTCAAACTAAATTGTTTAGATAATCATCTTTACACAATCTCATAGATTATATCTTTGTTTCTATAGGTATAGAACCTATCACACGAAGAATGCGTGCGGAAATATAATTATACAAATGAAACAATAAAAAAATATTGAGACAGTAGGCTCGAAGCAGGGACCTATCTAATGCTATACAGATGAAAGGGGTGAACATTTAGTACACAACCTACGTTTGTATTAGGGTTTAAAGTATGAAATTGCCGTTTTGTATGGACGAAATCGAGAAAAGTCATTTTTCCATACTAACAATTTATTAGTTATTTTAAAAACGCCTGAACCGTTTTCGAAGCAATTAAAGGTGAAAGTTAGATGGTTATAAAGCTACGCATTACAGTATTTAAATTTCTGAAAATCAAAGTATATAATACAATTATACTTAATTGAAGCAAGAAGGTCAGCTGACACATTGTAAGGGGTCTTTTCAACGACTTCCTTTGAAGTAATAGGCACTAGTATTGCATTTTTTTTAGTCAAAAATTACTTTATTTAGTTTTTGATACAATACAAAAAGAATTACGCAATAATATGACTATACTTAAGAGCTATAAACAAAATAAAAAGTGCGAAAATAATCGGCAATTTCATACTTTAACCCCTATTATATCAATCAAATAGATAACTCATTGACAAGACATGACATAATTTGGCCGGGTTTTACAGTTGATTTTGACATAAGTCATCGTCAATCATCCGACTGTGTATCTAGGTAGTTCTTATTACAGACCGTGCATACATCGATATGAATGCAGTAGACTTACGGCCATTTCCAATAACCTATCTATCTTCTGTTTTGGCATATCGGAGATAGAAAACAACTTCTGTCTTTGTTTCTCTGGACGGCAAAAACAGAGATAGAAACTGTTTCCTATCTCCGATATGCCAAAACTGAAGATAGATATGGTTATTGGAAATGGCCGTTATGATACTTCTTTTTATTGTTTGATTATCATTCAGTCTCGGGTCTGAGTTATAATATGTAGTCAGAGGCATCAATGTCGAGCTAGAAGCCGCAATAAAAAAAATGTTGTATGGGAGCCCGCTTACATATTTATTTTAGTTTTAGAATGTGTAACAGAAATACATCACCTGCGAAAATTTTAACTGCCTTGTGACAGACGGACAGTGGTATTTTAGGTCCTGTTTTTACTCTTTGAGTATGGAAACTTATAAATGTTGAAAAACTTACCTGAGCTCACGAAATAAATTGATAGTTAAAAGTTTTACGCTCACAACTTGGGACAGGTAAGTCTACCGTATCTCCTTCCACTATAAATATAGGTACAATTAGAACAAAGAAAAATATGATGAACGTTATGTAATTTATTAGTTTATATTACGCTAAAGTATTTTATTTTCCATAACATTGAATTATTTCCCGCTTCTCGTTCCATATAATAATTTTCCATTGGAAGGTATGGCTAGCGTTAATGAGAGCTGAATGATTAAGTGCTTGCGTTACGAGACTTATGTGTCCTTAGCACGTATGCATAGTTAAAAGTCAGGCTTTACATTCAAAATGATTAGTTTTATTTTTAATTTTTCTAAGAAAATTTGAATTAATATAAAAATTAAAATAACACTGTCAATATGTTATACATAATGGTGACATCGTGGGCTTCGTTTGTCAGGTGGTCAAAAATGAAATAAGTATTAATCCCTCGATCGTGAGTTATTCCAGACACAATTGAAATCAATTGTTATCGTGGCACACGGAGTGCCTCTTGGGGGTTGAGGGATTAAGCCGTTTTCAGGCTACGCTATACTGTTGTGATTTAAAGTATAGCAATGCACTGACTTACCTAATATATGGTACAGGTAATTGTGAACGTTTCCATAAATGAATGGTGCGCGATATTGTTGTTCTATGAACTACATAATATAATACAAATAATTTTATAAGAAGGTTTATCCTTTTTTTATATATAATTTAATTTGAAGTACGAGTATATTAGAGTGTAGTTTAAGTAGGTATATTTATCATTATCTTATGCTAGTTTTTTTTTTATTTTGTAAATTTTCTTTTTATCTTCTAAATGCACATTACTGTGCCCGTTTAAATTCTTCCACACCACCAGTTAGGTTGGCTGGAAGAGATCTCTAAAAGAGATAATAAGCTCACCTTTGTAAACTGTTTTACTGTAACAAACTTTGTTTTTTTTTTGTGCGCAATATAGAATATATACCTATATAATGCTATAAGCTATTATTAAAGCATAGGCTCTGAAACCACCTTAACTTGATCTATTCTTTTCTAATACCAAAAACGAATACCAGTGGTATTTGTTTTTGTCGTAATTAATTTACTATTCCGAACGAATACAAAATTTTCAAAGTTTCATATCGTATTTTGGGACTCATGGTATTCGACCGGAATTAAAAATTAATAACGATTACCAACAAATACCACTGGTATTATTTTTTGATATTAGAAAGGAAAAGATCCTTAACTTTTGCTATATATGTATAAGTAAATAAACCACAGGTGTTGAGTCGGTCGCCGCCGCGCCGGTGGATGATGGCTGTCGGTGATTTCTTGTTTAGCACCGACTAAATCTTAGTGGCATTACTGTTATTAAAAAAAAAGTTTGATTTATTTAATATTTGAAAGAGTTTTTTTTATTAATAAGCATTAAGGTACGTAGATAATCGTGATTATGTCACTGTATTGGATCTAACATAATACGAGTAACACGGATGTGTGATTGATTATTCTATATGACGTAAGATCTATACATAAAAACTAAAGTAATTCCATTTAAGGTGACTGAATGAATATTTTTATAATACTGCTTATACCTATTACATTTCAGGTAAATTAAACGTAAGTAAGTATGTTTTTTTAACAAGACTGTAGTGCAATTGTTACCTAGATAGATCAAGAACGCTGAAACTAAGCATAAAAATAATAACGAACATAGTTTAATAATTAAATGCATTTATTAATTAAAAAAAAACAAAATTATGACACCTGAAACAATTGAACTTTTTCAAAAATTAATAAGTTTACAAAATCCCCAATGCTTCGTGATATGGAAGGAAACATTCTACGCAAAGTCCTGGTTTATGATCGCAGTGAAGACACTGCCAACAAGTATCCTTCCGAATGAATTTCAGCGAGCACTGTGCGCAGGACTTTCGCTTGGTCTTACCGCGAGCATTCTTTTCTTGTATCCTAGAAATTCCATGCGCTTGCACTGACAAGCATTTTGGCGTGACTTCCTTTGTCTTTCCTGGCAGTAATGTATTTATGACACACTGACGAAAGTCGTACAAATTCAATTTCTTGTGTTCGGTAATCCTGTTAAACAACTTATGAGAGTTCATTAGCATTAGGTGAAACACGTGAATGATGACTTTTAAGTACTGACGCATAGCTTTCCTTTCACAAGGACAAAACGATAGAAGATTCTCCATCTTTTCTCTGGATACACATTCATCATACTTCGCTATCGCTTCGGGTCTTCTTAATGAACCCTTATAATACTGTATTGCCGCCATCTTTTCCCCAAACTGCGACGTTATATACGTCACCGGCCATTTATCTCTCCACATACCAACATGAACGCCATCTTGAAAACGAGAAATATTCTCACCTTTCTTCAAACGGTGACCAACAACTTCTTTTGGATTATCCTTCAAGTTTTGCAGAAGTATACCCGTGCAGTACGTCTTTTGGTCCAAAAGAACTCTTGACAAGCTTATGCTACTATAGAACTCATTCATATATACCGAATGTCCATTGTTTAGTTTTTCTGCAAGTAAATCAAGCGCTACTTTTTGAGTAAAGTTTCTTAGGCTCTTCTCAGTTTCGGGGCTGTCAGTATAAGCTTGGATTTTTAGCACTAGCCCATCAGGTTCTGTCAGCATAAACAACTTAACTCCACGTTTGTATCGCCCTTCCCTTGAATAATCACAAAACTTGAGACGACCTTTTCTAACTTCCATTCCTTCGTCTAAACATATGTCTCTACCAGGATAATAGCTTTGTATCATTACTTCATTAAAATGATTTAATAATGGTCTTATTTTAGCTAATGAATCCGTTTTGTCAATTTCCGTTGTAAAATGTAAACATTTTAAGATAATTGCAAACCTATTTCTGCTCATCTTTTCTCTAAATATAGGTATGTCAAATAGTCTATCTTTTTTCCAGTAATCTTGAAGGTGAACTATTTCAATAGTACCCATATGGAATAAAAGTCCTAAAAATATTTTAAGTTCCGGCACTGTTAATTTCTTCCAACGCGTGATACGAGCCTGTGGTGCATCACCAGATTCTATGATTTGTCTATCAGCTTTATTATTTGTTTCCCAGCAAATAGTTTCTAGAAACTCTTCAGTAAAAAATAAATTAAAGAAATCTATGGCAGTAGAATCACCAGTACGTGTGCCAGTAAACGTATTAGGCTTATTGAAAAGTAAACTTATCAGCTGACACGTGGTCGTCCAGGGAGAAGTAATAGTTGGTCCAACTAGTTGTTCTTCAATTTCGTCAGCGGAAGATTCATCGGTAAAATCGCCGGAAGAGTCATTTTTGCTATCTAAGTCGGAATTGTAGTCGTCTTCGTCACTATCACTGTGCGGTTTGCGTTTCATTCTTTTAATTGGTTGAGAAGGGCCTTCTTCATCCATTGTATTGTTTAAATATGACGTTAATTATTAATGTAATCGGCTGGCGGGGAGCTAACTCGGACACAACAATCGCTCGCGGTGTTCGAGCAGGCACTGGCCTTTATGCAGTAACAAGATGGCTGCCGCGCGAGAGCGCGGCGGGCGATCTGTAAGAAGCGGTGCGTGCATGATCAGCGGCCAGCATTTGAAAGCGTTTCGTTTGTCGCGTCAAGTCGAATAGGGATACAAAGGTACACAAGATATTTATGATTTCACGGCTACACGCCCTTCCTCTGTTGACTTATGGCAAAAAAGCCTACATTTAATCAAACCTTACTTGCTATTATGCGAAAAAAGCGTACCATGTAATATTATTATTGTACCATACACAGGTGTTTTTTTTGTATCAGACAAATCTGTATAATCAGGCGGTCTTATCGCTAAATACTCGCTCGCACTTTTAGATTAGGTACCTTTGGGTAGAGGAAAACTGTGTTGTAGTGGAATATGATGTACCTAATTAGCTAGGTAATATTACTTTAGTATTATCTTTTCTGTGGTAATATTAAGCAAAAGTTGGTGTTTTGAATCTTATGTAATAATGACGTTTCTTGCAATCTTAATTTGATATATTATAATGGCATCTTGAATTTTAAGAATACACACGACATCAGAATATGAAGCTACCACAAAATGTAAAAATAATCAATAAAATAAATATCTTTTCTTTTTGATCCCAAGGCCAAGGTTAGTAAGCACACGTATAATTGTGGAATTCAGAAGGTACCACATACATCCAGACTCGAAAAAATGTATAATTTACTTTTTTCTACATTGAAAATGAAATATCTCGTCCTCGGAATCGAATCCAGAACCTCGGAACAGTCGGGCGACACCTTGAAAACTGGTGTGTACGGCGTACGCCACTCCGCCAAGGAGGTTGTCAGAATCATTTTTAAGTATAATTTTTCTACCCTTGGTTTGAAATAGAGTTAGGTAAGAAGTATTTTAAGGACTTTGGTACCACCGATAAAATATTCAGTTTCCTATTTTGAAGTAGGTACGCATAAACAAAAAAGTGACGCAGGAAAACCATAGTGGAAATAATAAGTTTGTACCACAAACCATGACCCATTGACGTCACAAACAATAACACCATACGGTTATCTAACCGTATGGCTCTAAATCTTATAACCTATTCAATGAATGAATTATGTCCATTGACTCATACATAAGTCATAATTAAGTGGTACGCTACTACGCACTACTATACTCGCACGCAACTGCACTAAACCCGGCCTAGTAGTGACGTAATCGTTCATTTTGTTTCTTTATTGTCGAATGTCGACAAGTGTAATTTTGTAATCTTAAAACGGCATAGCATTAATATACCTACCAAAAAACATTTTTCAAATTTTTTGTCTGTCTGTCTGTTTGCTCAGGCTAATCTCTAAAACGGTTGAGCCGATTTTGACGGGACTTTCAATCGCAGGTAGATAATGTCATAAAAAGTAACTAAGGGTACTTTAGGTATTTCAAATAGATAATTAAAATAATAAAAAAAGAGGGTAAGTAATGCGTCCTACTATAAATGACGATTTAAAAAAAAAGTACCATCATTTGAATCGCTATTAACAATAATTGCGTTCACGTGACGGATATATACCTACATAATGTTTATCATCATAAATAAACTTGTCCTGAGACATAACAACAAGTAGGTAGGTACCTAGTCATTGTAACTTATGCTGTTATTACAACTTTATAATCATGCCTAAGAATTACATTCAGAAAAACCGGTGTGGTGTTATGATGAGGTACTTAGTAGGTGCAAAGTCAATCACATTCATTTTAAATCTAAACAAACCATAAAATTTGGAAAATATGCATTGGTATCATAAAAGTTTTAACAGGTTTTATTAACATTTTTTAATCCTAAAATCTTTAAGTGAAAGAAGTAGGTTGTCATTTCTATTTTTCTACTCTTTTGAGGATACTTTATTTAATTTATCAATTACCAACTTAAAGCTACATTAAGCTCAGCTAAGCTAAAATCCTGTAAAGAGTAATGCGTGGACATCCTACCTACATTTTGAAAATAAAAAAATCCTTATCGAATTGAGAGACTTTTTTTCAGTTTGTTGAATACATAAAACCGTCCAACAAATCACTCAACCTTTAATTTGTTTAAATACAATATAATTGAAAGAGTATTTTTATTGTTTTGTAGATTTAAAATATACAACAAATGAAATTGGCTTTGCCATCATAATACCTACGATAGATGGCGTCACAGTGACGCGAGATCCCGTTCTCTCTGACATGAATCCCAGAAATGAAAGGCTAGGAGCAATTGGATTTCGGTGCGGTATTGCACTTGTTTTTTTAAGGTTGGTGCAATCAGCTAAGTAGGTAGTAACTATAAATTGTAACATGACTATTTTGAACTGTGTAAGTAACTACCTACTTACCTACTCTCTTAAGTCTTATTATACAAGTTACTTAATCATAAGCTCACGAAGACTAAAAAAATTTACACCCTTGACGATCAATCAATTATAATTACCTTCAATTTATGGGTATGATCTTAGAATAATGTCTGCAAAACATTATAAAACAAAATCTTGGCTATTCTACCTTAGCTAAACTAGCGACATCTAGTTTCTATTCCCAGATGCAAGAGTTCAGTGATATTATTCTAGTAGTGACATCTAACGGAAACTTGAGAAACATCTTTATACAGCGCCATCTATCATTTGTACATGGCATTACTTCGTTATATGACAGACAACGCGGTATTTTAGTTACACCATACTACGATAGATGGCGCTCTAACAATTAAGCATGTTGTGTACTGCCATCTGTTACGAAAAAAAATTACTAGTTACAGAACGTTAGTGACAGACGCTATTTTAGTTTAGTGATTTCATAATAGATGTCAGGATTCTGTAAAGGTGCTGAGAAATTACATTATGAATTAGGTATAGATCTGCGGCAACTTACCGGTATCGTTGAGCAGCACATTGATATCCGTCGTCGACCCATCGGCCGACATGGCTGTAACAATAAGAAGAAACAAATAAGTTAAGAAAATAACAATTTCATAATTGTAAATATATAAAATAACAAGTCTTAGGATACATTCAGTCAGTAACACAAAATTTATGTAACGTGTTATTTTTAAAAGTAGTAACTAGGTATAATAAAAGTTTAAGGCAAGACGTTTGGCATGATTTAAGCCTCACACGTATCTATTTTCTTCTCACTGCAATTTGTTTTTCCTTAATTATTTCACACTATACACTTAGCCGTGTGTTGCCGTGAAAAAAGAGAATGGCACCACCTATTTTCCTATAGGTGTCGGCATCGATGGCTGGCAAACAGGCAGTGTCTTCTCTACCTTGCTTAAACCTTGTAAAAATTACCTTACCATGTAAAAATTTATTTAAAAAGAGGCTGACAATTGTGACCGAGTTTCTTGAGCTGCTTCTTCTCGGCACTAGCCCAGACTTGTCCCGAAGCAGTGGTAGGTTTAAATATTGGGACGTGTAAAAGCGCCTCCAGGGGCCCATTTGCAGAAATAAAACTGATTTTAACTGATTTTAACCATTAGTGATACTACGATTGCACTTGCCGGCCAAGAGTGGCGACTGGCGATTATTACAGAATTCTCCTTTTGAAGAGGTTTTTATCCAGGATCTCCTGAACACAATATGTGTGACCGAGTTACTTCCGCTGCTTCTTCTCGGCACTAGCTCAGACTTGTCCCGAAGCAGTGGTAGGTTTAAATATTGGGACGTGCAAAATCGCATGCTGCTGGGGTCTATTTTCTCAATGTTTCTGCCTCTGTTTCATGGCTTGGTTTAGATGATAATGGTGAACCACTTTAGCATCTACAGTACTAATTAGATATCCTAAAATATCACTACCTAAATGCATAGAGATGGCTTATCACAGCCGATCATGTCAGTCAATGTGACTATAATTAAAAAATATAATTCTGTAGCCATGGGAAGGCCGCGAGCCAACCGTGACGGTCGCGTCTGTATGATTTGTGATCAACATGATATTGTTTGATATTTCACGCTTTAGAATACAAATAGCACTAGTAGGTAGTACTAGTCATATGGAGAACAGTTACAGTAGTCACGACTAATGACCTTCTCCAGCCGTCTTAATGAAACAATATAATTTGCTTCCCCAGTGGCGGATTTTCAGTCTCGGACGCCGGCCCGGGCCTATCGGGCCTTAGGGTAAATCCGCCACTGTGCTTCCCTCAGACGGAGGAGCTGGAATTTGTAGAAGATTTGAAGACAGGTACCTACATACTTACAAAGGTAACGTCTTTTATTTAATTTTTATGACAAAAGAGAAGGCACAGATGCAAGAATTTCCGTATTAAGACTCTATTATATCATTATAAACTTTTCTTATTTTTAAATTATGTTCATCAAGAGCATAAACATCTGATTTCGTTAAACGATGTTTGAATTAAATGTAAAACAAATAAATAAATACACCTGCCTATCTACAACTTGCTTTTGTAGACGACAACGTTACAATAACATCGTTTTTTGTCCAATCTTTTGCTAAATAAACAACAAAAAACCATCAAAAGCCAGCTTAGATTTTATTCAGTCGGAATAAAGATTAAATTGCTTTTACATGTTATATTTGGTTCAATATGTCGTTGCTCGCGAGATTCGCGACGATGTTCTTAAGAAGTAGGGTTGCAAACTTTTTTTTGTCAAAATTAGTACTTAAGAAATTAATCAAAAATATAGAGTAGGTACACTGCTTCTAAAACTATAGTTACTAGTAAATCAATACTGACCCAGACTGTCTGGAAGAAATTTCTTCGAAGATAGATAAGATACCTAAATAATACGACTTAAAAAAGTATCTCTTGTGATATGTTTAATTGGTTTCATGTGTACTATAGAGTGAATATCTCTCTTTTAAGCCTATCTTTCCCTTTTGTGATCAACGAAGTAAATAATATAATCTCAACAGGTGCCAAAGAAAAGTGACTGATAGTTATTAAATACAAATATCGCTCAGAACTAATTCTTAAAGCAACATTCATTCCACAAGGAAGCATTCCGATTTAGAGTAAGTGAAAGTTTCACAAGTTTGACCGATTTCATTGTTTTTTTTAGTTGGATACAAAAATGATATGGTACAGAGTTGGCAACCCTATTAAGAAGAGTCATCAAGATATTCCGTTGAATAGGTAACTTCGGATGTAGGTACTTATTAGTTTTTTTGTGGACTATACGGAACATTGACATCGCCCTATTCAACTTAAAGATGTATGTTTGGTAGAGTATTTACTTTAATAATACGTTGTATTCAGCTGTGTTGTACCGTAAGCATCGGACCTTCACAATGTCGCTAGGTATCTTCTCATTCGTACATTGAACTTTAATAAGTTCCAAAGACTTTCCAACTTTATTTTACAGTATAATAGCTTTTTTGTAACCGACTGACTACAACTAGCAATGTTTTTAAATCTGTTCAATCAACGAAAAAACATATGGTTGGAGATGTTCTGAAACTCTTCTCGGATATTGGAGGTCCAAAAACATTGATAAAACGCTGCTTACTTACAGTGTAAAGCCTTGAATATATTGGTAAACACAAATAATGTCTATAAGTAATAGGTTAGAACATTAACCTGGAAAGTAAAAGAACGTGGGTTCCCATCACACTTACTTAGGTGAAAAAATATTGAAGGAATTGTATTAAATTAAAAAATAAAAACTTTTGGAATTGGTTAGAGATGGTCAAAGTTTTTTTTTACTTGTATGACTATTTATTACCAGTTAAACCGAAAGATTTTTTTTATCGACCGAAATTTAGTATCATAGTAGATATTGTTTGAATAATCCTTAAAATTCTCAAATATGGAAAAAAAACAAATGGCGTTTATAACGCTAACATTTTAAGTAAGTGCCAAACAAAAATTATCGACAATCATGCATGGCTTATTTCACGCTTTTTGTAGGTCTTTTTTTGTGATTTTTTCAAACATGCAAAGCTGCCTGTGTTAGTCAATGATTATGTATTGTTTTGTAAGCGTTACATAATTAGCTCGTATCATAGCCTGTGATTGATCATCTATGTCGGTCTGTGTAGTCGTGTCGGCGATTATCCAAGGCTGATTTATTTTTGTCCTGTCATATCGTGATTTATGGGAAAATTATGAAGATTCTGCGCCATTATCGTCATCTTGTTCCGCATGTTTTGTGTAACTCTGTCATGATTTGTTTGTTTTAAAGTTCCATGGATGAGAGCCATAACCGATTCACAGTTTGGTGCGGACCCTAAATGGAATAGCACCAACACTTCTCGTACTGTGGGTGTTAGCGACTGAGATCTATAGAAGAAGTGGCAGTAGTGTGTTCAACCGACAAAAATCATTATAAACCACCAATTTTGAAGCAGTATAAGATGATTGTGGTGATTTCTTGTATGGCACCGACATTGAATTGATGATTTTTACATCGTGCTTTCCATCCGTTCTATTTTGAAAGAAAAAAAGTTGTTCTGAAGGCTCTCTATTCTTTTTTCCTAACTTTGTGCTACAGGTATTAAAAACGTCAAATTAGGATCTCAACATAGGACCTCATTCAAAGTTATAAAATCTCCTATATTAATCAATGGTTGAAAACGTTTTTACGAACCTATAAGGTTACTTAACTTATAGAAAGATGCAATAGTGATGATGACACCAATACACAACGTGCAATATTCCTTTACGACTTAGAAGAAAGAATGGCCAATTGTCACAAGTTGCGTTGCCTCATGACTGCATGAGTTATGTTATGATGAAAGGAGTAAAGTACCTTATTAGGGCTGCCATCTCACAACGAGATATCTATGGGCTTGCGAAATAATTTGTCAACCAATGCACAAATGAAATAATGATATTTCAAGACATGCCACACTGAGCCATACATAGACATCTTGTCCGACACTAATGTGGCATGGTGATGAAGATAATAATGACTTAACTCGAGAGCATTCTTCATGTCACATGCTAGCTTATGGTCCACACTCAAGAACTACAGCCAACAGACCGTAGGTTAGTTCCTATTCACTGATACACACATTTGGTGAAGTTAAATAAAAATCATAAGAGTAAAATTGGTTATCATACTGTTTTCTTGAGTTTACGCAAACACTATACATTGAACTGCCGCCCGTGACCATGAAACCATGATCGCTGTACAGTGTTCGAAACGTCGCGCGGGTTATCCCAAAAATAAACGCGAATTAAAAAATCCGTAAACATATCTTTCATTGCAGTAAATTTAGTATTTCATTTATATAAAATCTAAAAATGTGATCACCTATCCGCATATTTTGGTAAGTGATTATGCCTGTACCCATCATTACTGTGGTAACTTGAATTCAGTGATGGAGGCCTTTGCTCTGCAGTGGGATAATTATAGGCTGTAACTTTACTTTATTTTTTTAGAGCATACTTTTATCTTTTAAGGTTGAGGTTTACCTCAAGATTACGTAACGAATGCAAAGTCCATCCAGATCCCATTCATTTCTTGATAATATGATGAATAAAAAATACAAATAATGCAGCTTTGCGGTTACCAACCGCATGGTTTAACATTTGTGGTTACCGGAAGAATAAGATTTTTATCCGATTAACAGGTTATTTGATAGTATTTGCTTAATATTTAGGTCAGTAATGCCATACATAGTTCATTGTTGTTTTGACCGCGAAGCCTTGTCATGTGTCGGGTTTTATAAATATCTATATTTTATCTAGAGGACAAAATTAGTTGTGTGGTGACAACGTCATTTACACAGTAGCAACACTTCGTCTCTTCCTACAAGTGTCGTAAGAGGCGACTACAGGAATACTGTCAGAAGAAGACCGGAGCAGCATTTATTCTCTACCATTGCCAAACTGCTGTCGTCAAACCTGCCAAACGTGGCAATTACTGCTAAGTGTTTCTTTTCGAGAGTCCCGTCTAAAGCAGTAATCTGGTTAAGATTTCAGTATTCATAATTCTCTGTGCGAACTTGAACCTTCTTACGAGATCAATAATAAGCGACTGACTGAGCTACTTGTTTGGTCAACCCAAATTATACTTTACTTAGCAAGTTAATAACATTTTCTTCTTATGTACTGAAATAAGGCGTCTTTGAACTCAACGTACTTTCAGCACCATTTTTTTTAGCAACCTTGTGGTAAGTGTTAACGTTTGTCAAAATTTTAAACAGATTTTCCATACTGATTGTATCTATGCAAACGTGAATACTTAAGTTATTATAAAAACATGTCGGCGGCTCGGCTGCAGCAAAAAACTCAATCAACTCTTACATCAAATCCTTAACAACTGGTATCATTCTTTCTCATATTGTTTTTTTGCCGCAAATGTATTTCAGTTGATTGCAGGCCTATTGTTATGGGCCCATAAAATTTTGATTCATCGCGAAATGGGTCATAAAAGTAATTAAATTATCTACTTTTGGATGTTGACCTTGAACTTTGTATAGTACAGCGTAGTTTTTGTTAATCTTTTAGCATTTATCTCAAATCTCGTAATTCAAAATACGTTTAAGGATCATCTAAAAATAATATCCATGTCTGTATCAGTCAATGAAAATATTAAGAGGAAAATATACAGTCGATTAATTATTTATTAAAATCGAATGCAGGATATTTAAGGCATTAAGAGCGTCGTCCTAAAAAAACCGGACAAGTGTGAGCAGGACTCACCACCTAAGGTTTCGTAAAAGTTTGAAGACGCGTAAACCTTTGCTTATTCTCGATGATTAATAACGTACTTTAAATAAAGACTATATTTTTTATGTTAAAATTGCAAATGTATAATTTTCAAAATTTTTTTTCAATAAATAGTTGCATACGACTATTACTCGCTATTAATTGACAAATTTCATAGTTCTAGGTAAACAGAAAACACCCTCTAAATTTAAATAAAGTAGTGTCGAAATATACGTCTTTTGCGGCTCAAACGGCCGTATTTCATTTTTACGTTTACAAAGACTTAAAAAAACACATCTTCAAGGTACTATAGACTTGAGTAATGGTTTTCATTTCATTTCGATACCTCTACGCATTCTTTAAATAACAGACAGACGGTCAACATAGTGATCCTATAAGAGTTCCGTTTTTCCTTTTGCAGATCGGAACCCTAAAAATAAATGAAATCCGATTTAAATCAGGATAAATTACTTTTTTTTAAAGTGTTCACGGGCATAGATGTATCTCGTGTGATAGTAAATCACTGAACTATTTCTTGTTTAACAAAAAGAGGATAAACCAGTCTTAGTATTAGATTGTGTTTAGATTAGATATCGTACAAATGGAGCATTCTAATCAAATAAAACCAAAGACCCAGACATCTGTAGGTACTAATATAATTTTTAACGACTTCAAAAATAATAGGATATGAGTTCGAAGCGATTCTTTATTAATTTCTGTTACAATTTCTGTAAAAGTGTGTCTGTGTGTTTAATAAGACACAGATTATATTAATTTTTAGCAGTGAATTTTATTGCACAGAAAACTATTGTGATTTTAAATTGATTAACTGAATAGTCATTGCCGTTTAGAACTAAGGAATAAAGGATTATGAATGGAAAATCCGTAGTCTAAAAATTTATGTTACGTACGAGAAAACAAAGTTATGGGAAACGAAAAATACGACTTACACTATTTTGATGAAATACCTACATTAATTATGAGAAAAAAAAAGACGTGTGGCACTCGGAGACTGCCACGGTAAAGCTATAGCATAGAATTTTTTATCAACTTATGCAATTATAAAACTAAAAAGTATCACCGCTGTGCCGGTCGGAGTGGGGGGTGTTAGGTTATTTTCGTTACGGAATTTCTGGATTCGGTCTTCACGCTCAAGGCCCGCGATAGAACCTATGCAATAGCTTAATAACGAGTAAGTTACAACGTCGACGACCTCCGTGGGGGAGTGGCGTACGCACCGGTTTTCCAGGTGTCGCCTGCCCCGAGGTCCCGGGTTCGATTCTCGGTCTTCAACGTAAACAAAGAGTGTTTTTCTACATGTTCTCGAGTCTGGGTGTTTGTGGTGCCGTCGTTGTTTCTGATTTCAACTACAATACGAGTGTTTTAAATAGTGAGTACCTACACTTTGGGATCATACCAATGTAAGAGATGTTGTCCACATTACAAAAGCAAAAAAAAAGAAAAAAAATTTCCGACAAATAACGTGAAATAAGTGAAGTGAATGAACTAATTTGAGTCGGTGCACACTGCACAATGTTTTTTTCAGTAATTTCTGGTTTTGGCATGAAAAAGGGATATTCAGGTTGACTAAAATTTCAACCAATTAAACCGAATTTTGGTTAAAAAAAATATATTTATGAATGAACATATTGAAAATTGAAAATTGAGAATATTGAAATACTAAAGAATATACTAAACTAGACTGTACCTTTCAGTTTGTCCTTTACATAGGTTTCCATGACCGATGTCACACATTAATAACTGAATAAATAAAACTAATATTACTAACATGACTATTTGAGTCATTATAACAATAAATACAAACATAAAGCATGCGTTCAATGGCTAGTCTTATCATCTTATCTTATTTAATATATATAAATTACGTGTCACGTTGTTTGTCCGCGATGGACTCCTAAACTACTTAATCGATTTTAATCAAATTTGCACACCGTGTGCAGTTTGATCCAACTTGAAAGATAGGATAGCATACATCTCAATTTATAGTCGCAATATTATTTTATTGCAAATGTTCTGTGTAACATGGTAAGGTAAACGCCATATTTGATGCCAATGACATTGTGTGACGTCTTATGTCAAAATCCAAATATATTATTCTGAGGCGATACGAAGTTCGCGGGGTCAGCTAGTTGTTATTATAAAATAATTGAAATCGAATATCTTTTGGGCTGCGAACAATATGAGAAAGTAAACAAAATGTCTTGATAACGGGAATATGTAACACTTGTACTTGAATAACATCAATAAATGTTATCACTTAATTACATAGAGGATTAACAGAGATTGATAACACATTGTTTCCCTCAGTTGAATAAACTTAAAATTGAATTCTGATTTGTTATATGGTTAACAATATTTGTACATACATTTGATAAAGGAAGAAATGATTGTATTTATAAGCACTTTTAAAATATTTTTTTCCCTTTAATGACTTCACTTGTTCTTAGGGGTGCAATATGATTGTCTTCATACGATATCCATACAATATGATTCCAAACTCATAAACAAATAAATAGAATTCAATAACAATAAATCAAAATCAAGTGAATAGATCAGTCAGATAGTTATACGATATACAAAAAAGCCATTTGTTTACTACTTGCTACTTTGCTTTGCATGCTCCTATGTTGAAAGAGCAACAACACATACAGTGGCTGCTTATTTGATGAGGATTTTCTATGACTGATTGTTTACCAAGCTTTTTAATTAAACCCTTCGAGCGTGGGTTATTCCAGACACAATTAAAATCAATTGTGATCGCGACAGCCTTAATATCTATGCAGTAAATTTAATTAAAAAAAAGTTCCATAGTAGTTTGACAAGCTGTTGCATTGCTGCTCACGTTGCATTCAATGAAATGAAATGACCTTGCAAACTATTACGGGGTACTGAACTTCGAGAGTAGGTAAGTTATTTTGAGGTGAAAGTGGAAACCAATTTGATACATACATAAACAGTATCTGAACTGCCTTTTAAGGCACCCAAAGAGTGCTAACTATCAATTTTAAGTGATAATTAGACAGTTTCAATTTTCAAAGTAAATCAATCTGTTGTGTAAAAACAGGCCAGGGAAACAAATAACGTGAGTTTTTCGTGAAAAACTCACTTTGTTTACTCGCTCCTCAATAGATATATCACAAAATGTTGAGCTAGTTAAAATACTTATGTTTTTGCTTCATGCAAATCTTATCCTGTTTGAAGGGAATGAAAAATGAAGTTTACAGATCGTGTACTAGATTATTTACACTTATTTACAACTTCTAGGGGTGGTAGGATCTACCTCCTAGTGGTCCACCCTGGGCAACGGCATCTTTGGTTTTCTAACCAATGATGACGGCTAACAGACCCCTCTGCAATGGTAGGCTTCGTAAGAGGCCGCCTGGATGCTACCACCCTCCTGCCGGAGTCCAGCGCCAAATTTTCTGTGTTCCGCTGGTGTTGGGAGAACCAGTACCTCTGGGTAAGCTCGCTCCATCATAGGCTTCTTCTTAACTGTATAGTTAAGTATGTAGTTAAGAGCAAGCCCATAATTTATTTTAAAAAAAACCCTGTTTTAAGGAAGCGCCCTCTTAATAAACAAACAGATTTACATTCATAATATTAGTATGGATGGATGTTGCGACTGTACTTCAAAACAGATCCAATGCAATCGGAAGTGCGTAGAGGCCTCTCATTCGTATGCTTCGCCGCGAGGAACCTAAATAAGGACCGCCAGGTGAGGTCGGCCATTGTTCGTGAACTTTTGGACGGCTTTATTATGTTACACTCGTAGTTAAGCCGTCATTTGTCTTGCCTGATTATCAGTTGTTTTTACTGATGTTTTAAAAAGAAGAACAAGGATTATAATAATGACTAGCTGTTCCCCGCGACTTCGTACGCGTCAATTTCTGTTTTTATGATCGAGATTATTTTTGCAACATTTTTCACTGATGCGTCGCTCCTATTGGTCGCAGCGTGATGTTATATAGCCTAAAGCCTTCCTCGATACATAGACTATCCAACACAAAAATAACTTCAATTCGAACCAGTACTTCCAGAGATTAGCGCGTTCAAACAAACAAACAAACAAACAAACTCTTCAGCTTTATAATATTAGTATAGATATACTAATAAAATATATTTTTTAAGAAATGTCACACGTGGCCACATGGAGCTATCTAGTCCCAAATTAAGCTACTACTAAGTAGCTTGTTGTATAGGTAATAGACGACCGATAAACATACTTAGAATACTTTTTTTCGGAAATATGTACTCGTTCTACAAAGAAAAATACCCAGACCAGTACAAACAGACATGTTAATTCACGCAAATATTTGCACTTTGCGGGTATTACACCCACGACCCATAGCTCAGAAGCAGCGTTTACTACCACTGAGCCAACTGGTAAACTAGTACGTAAAAAGTGTGAGGAATTACGTGTGAATTGCAATGTGCCTAGCATTCGCAAAATCCGCGTCTATCTCTCGCAATTCGGCCAGCTTAACCGCGAGTTTGTTATGGCCATTGTGGTTGGAGAAGTTGATGTTTTAAGAACCATTAAAGGCTATTTTATTGTATAGAAAACCCCAAATAGAATAACACCAGTCCTCGTACTAAAAGTAAATGTCGACTTAACAGGTAAGAGAAGTAAGCGTTTTCTCTCAATTATTAGCCACACTGTGATTGCCAAGCTGCCTGCTGGGGCGAGCAGCGAGGCATTTTTAGCAGCGTAATAATGTGCCTCATTATGAGATAATAGGCTACTGCAAATATAGATACATATTTGTTTACTTATATGGTGTCATCATCACCCATAATCAAATAATAATCCCAGGGAGACCGCACTAAATACAAAAGAATTCAACGCGTCAGCATCGGATATTGGGTACTAAGTACTAAGTCAACAACCTTGTTCCTTATGGGTTCCCGAATTTCAGTACTGTTGCAAAGGCTACAATTACAGAAGAAACAGGTACAGTACTATGTAAATGCTTATGTAAAATAAACAAACAATAAATAAATGATGAGCACTTTATTAAACAATTTAACAAGTTCGGGTAAACTCAACAAAGATCTATCTTTTTATTTTGGTCAAAGTTATTGTGTGGTCAATTAACTTCCCAAGTTTTGAAGTATTAAAATTACTAAAGTCAGAATGTAGCTTAACGGACAAAGCGCCGCGCCCGGATTGGATGGGGATGCGGGTTTGATTCCCGCCTGAAATTTAATACTTAAGTCACCGTAAAGTTGTAAACTCCGTCAGTTCATAATTGAACGTCGATGGATTACAATCTAACCTTTTTGTTTTTTGTTCTCGCACGAACGCGCACTCGCCGCCCAGCATAGCTCATACCATACTGGGAAGCGAGAAACTACCATCTACCGCGAGGCTGACGCCCCAAACGGCCACAACAGGCCACGGGCCGAAGCCCGCTACCACAGTCAGGAGACGCATTCAACAGCGGGCTGCCCAAGCCTACTGAGACAATGATATTATAATAGCGTTCCCCTATCCGCCACCTGGAGACGTGCCCGGTAGGAGACCCAAAACTCCCTCGGGATTACAATCAAACCTAACTTAACCCACCGTTAGTTTATAACCTCACGCGTTGTTTTGTAAACTGTCAGATTTCACCTTTTTTACGGTGACAATGATATTATAATAGCAATTAAATTGCTAAAAATATCATATAAAGTATCAGAACGTAGAGTTTGAAAGTCATCGACCTCGCAGTGTTGTGGGAAGTAATTTTAATTATTCGATATTATTATGGATAAAGTATTTTTTAGATAGCAGGAACATAACAATATACAAGTAAGGAGTATTCGAGGTAGCTTAAGTGATAGAATCGACGTGAGTAAATGTACAATTGGATTTTTAATTAATTTAAAGTCGAAATTGATTTCTTGTGTTGACAAAAAATAAACAGGAAATCCTTACTAACCAATTTTTATAATTTTTCAAACTCAGAGTTTGAAAGTCATCGATTAATTAAGTAGTTAAATACGTAATGTTAAAAAGGAAGGAAAATATTGGTATGTACATTGAAACATTAAAAGATCAATGAAGCAATGTTTACTTATGGTAGTCGACCAATTTTTTTCCGAAAATCAATCGTACTAAATTAATTACCCCATTTGGAGCAAATAAACGATTGATTCATTTATTGCCTGTGGCTTGATACTAGAAATTTGGCAAGCAGTTAGACTATAGGTCTGAATAGCACATAGGCTACATTTTATCCCAAAAAGATTCCGGTACACAGTACAGTTTCCGTGGGACCCGTACACAGTGCAGTCACATAAGATACTTTTCCATGCCTACACACAGATGAGAATGTTTGTTACTTAATCACGCCAGAATGGCTCAACGGATCTCAATGAATTCTATCAAAGAGATAGATTATAAGCTAGGAAAGGACGTAGGCTACTTTTTATCCTGGGAAAATTGGATTTTCCGGTACAGGCGTACGTTAAAAATACAGCAAGTGACAAATATCTCACAAAACAGTTTTCTATACAGCACGTGTAGTGGATAACAAAGTGACTATAAATAAAATAATGTCAGTGACGTCAACATTCTCATACTTAGTTAACAATTCAAGTCATGTATTTAATTCTGTCGTAACATTGCATAACGCGATCCATTCCTACTAATTAATCATGAAATAATCCTTTGAAGTTGTATTATCCGCATTATAATATTCATATTTCAAATGATAAGTTGAACTAAGATAACCGACATCGTTCGAAAAATTGCGGTGCTGAAGTGGCTGTGGGCGGGACACATAATAAAAAAACCGATGGTTGTTGGAGCGTAAAAGTTCTGGAATGAAAACTGCTCACCGGACGACGATTTGTGGGTAGGCTTCCCACCAGATGGAACAATGATCTAGCAAAGATCGCATGAGGCCGCAATGGGTGGCGCGGGACGTTTCGTTCTGGAGATCCTTAGGGAAGGCCTAATGTCCAGCAGTGGGCATCTTTTCGCTGAGCTGATGATGAATAATATTATTTTTAATGATTTTGGGAATTATGCTTAAACGTGTTGTACTATTCAGTAGCAACATAGTTGTAATAGAAGAACTTACATGAATACTACCAACTTAAAAACAAAAAAGTAGACAGATTATTTGAGCGGTTTTATTTTTGAGTAGGCAGCAGAGTAGGTACTCCTTTTTGTATTAGTTTTTAACGCTAATCTCTTTCATTAAGTAAGTTAACTAACAACTAGCATTGTTCTTTAAAAGATGTTCAATGAAAATATGTAATTAAACGTAGAGTGATCGCTTATTATAGTGAAGTAATTATCACTAATAGCTTTAGAGAAATTATTTTTCTTGTGATTTTCCATGCGTAGGACCTGTCGCCTGTTGACTGTTGTTTGCCTCAAGAATTTGACGTAAAAACAATGTGCTTAAATATAGTTTGACGTAGGTACTTGTTTAGACATACTATTCAATTAAATAATATGTATATTTGTATTAAATAAGGAAGTAGTTAAAGGTTTCAGGCAGATATGCTGGTTTACGTTACGTTGCTTTGGACCGATTTCTTGTATAATATGACAATAACGAGAATGTATGCTTTTAAATATAAATACTCATACAAAAAAATATGAAAGAAATTTATCAAAATAATCTCAATTAGTATATAAACTATACAGTACAAAGGCTACATAATACGAACAAACTTATGAAAATTTTAGTTTTTTGCAAGTTTGTGACATCTACCACATTCACTGGCACATTTTATATCCTCAAAAAGTTTTAGGTACCAATTACATTGTTAAGAAAACTCTTGTAAGGTCACTTTAAGTGAGTAGTCACTATTAGGTAGGTATTCATGCTTACTGCTTTTCGAGATATTTGCAAATACAGAGAAACAGAAATAAATTAGCATAGTTAAGTTCCGTTTACGTTAACATATCTCTAGAACTTTATTTACCACTAATATACAACTACTTACTGCTAATAAATTATTAAAGGTAATAACAACAAAATTATGCATAACTACCTTTAGTAGAATACATGGTTTAATCAAGTACTCTATGGCTATTACCCAATTGACGTCACAGTCGAGATAAAGGAACCAGTCCACACTAATTAGGTGTTTTAGAAATGAAATGAAATCGATTGAAAAAAACCGGCCAAGTGCGAGTCGGACTCGCGCACAAAGGGTTCCGTACTATTGAATAGGTAAATAACAGTAGGTACAGACAAGAGCAAATCAATCTACCACAAAACGGCTAGGCTTGAAATATTCTACAGAAATTGTTTGTTGGTTCTCGTCAGGCTTTTGACGTTACCTTAATGATCAGATAGCAGTATCTAATGGGATTGTAAGATGTCAATCTTACTTATGTAATGGAAACTGGTTTATGTGTGCCAATACCAACGGCTCTGGACGCTAAACCAATTAGAGATATGGATTTGCAAGGAAAATTACACATAACTTCGCCATTTCTAGTTCTCGGAATACTAATGCATTTAAGTACGCTTTTACCTTGTATCGAAAATTATTCAAAGTTTTCTTATGGAAGTTTTATCGCGTAATACCTACCTTTGTGCTCAGTTCATTGTGTTCATGATGATTTACACTGATTCATTGAGAAATTCAACTATTACTTATTTTCCTGTTGGATTTACAAATTGGGGTAAAATTTAAATAAAATCTGATTAAAACTTATGGTTTTTACTGGGACTCTTGTGACAGTTTGACGTGGAAACCTGTGCCTAGCAGTGGGATAAAAAGTAGTCCTTTGTCTGTATGTCTAAGGTCTAATCTAACAGTGTGCCAAATTTCATTAAAATCAGTTCAAAAGTTTAGTCGTGAAAGTGTAACAGACACAGACAAACAGCGATACTTTTGCTTTTATAAGTAAGGATAGGGATAAGTCACAACCCGAAGGAGTTTTGGGCCTCCTACCGGCCGCGTCCTCAGGTGGTGGATAGGGGAACGCCCTCCAGACATGGAGGGTACCGGCCATTTGGTTGGCGCGGACCAAAACCCACACGGGAAGCGCTTCCAGTGGGCTTGGGCAGTCCGCTGTTGAATCCGTCTCCAGACGGTGGTAGCGGGCTTCGGCCCGTGGCCTGTTGTGGCCGTTCGCGCTGGAAGGCGTGACGGCGGTGTTGCCGTTGGGGCGTCAGCCCCGTGGCGGACGGTAGTCGCTCGCTTCCCTGTATGGTTTGAGCTATGCTACGCGGCGAGTGGGCGTGAGATGTTGGCGGCCCCTTGCAACGACATACACTGTCGTTGCAAAGGGTGGCCACGGTTCGGGTCGGCGAGGTTGCTTGCGGACCCGACCCGAAGTCGTAGATGGGGGAGGACGAGAAGGCACACGCCGAACTCAACTTCCCCCCTTTAGCAGGCTAGTGGGCGTTGGGCCGGGGGCTCAACGCTCGCATCACACAGCTTGCCAGACTGGGGGTGATTCCTGGTGTACAGGATCACCCATACTTTATGCCTGAGGCCCGGCATAGGCCGTACGTAAGCGGTGCATGGAGGGCATCCTAAGGAAAACCCATACACTGCCAACATACGTTGCAAGGTACACCGCAGGTCTTTTTAGTGGGTATGCTTGTCGTAAACCCACATAACCTACTACTGCTGCCCCTAAAGCAGTAGGTATGCGTAATGCATTTTTTCCTGCGTAAACAAAAAAAAGTCACAAATAAACAAAGAGTATACAATGAACATTATCTTGTAACGATGTACAATTGGTGGCAAATTTTACGTAATTCAACGTTTTTTTTTTGTCAAACACCCCTTAGCTACAAACTCTGGCTTGCTACAAACAAACACAATTGACCGATTAAAAATTCAACTTGCAGAAGCAGGTTCTTGAATGAACTTATCTTAGACTGAACAGAGAACAACGAACTTATTAATTTTGCTATTTATTACCGATATGAGTAAATAAACTTGTACGAATTACCTTCGGTAAAAAAAGTGAAAGGAGTATCACAGCGTAATAATATTAACTTTTAATATAAATTGAACCGTTAAACACAACCTTTCTAACCTTTTTCCATGTTCTGTGGTGATGACTCATAATGGTCGGCTTCGCTTGTTTATTAAGTACAAACTAAAAGTTTGGACTCATGTTAGAGTCCAAACTAGAAAGGCCATGTAGACGGGGCAGGCGCGCCACAGACATTATGAGCATATGCTTGTAAGTGGGCGCTATGATTGGCTTTCATTAGTACGTACAGTTTTCATTGTTTCCTATTATGGAGAAAAGACTGCTCGTCTTCTTCTTGCAGTATTCCTTTAGTCGCTTCTTACGACAACAATGGTACGAGGAAAGGTGGTGCTAGTTTTTTTGTGCCGGCACTTTGAGTGCGCTAATGACTCGTTCATTAGCGCACTCAAAGTTTAAATAAAACGGCTGCTTTTATTTCAAATATATTTTGTTTTTCGTGTTACATTACGAAATTGTATAAAAGGTATTAGAAAATTCTGGATGCATTTACCGTTTTACCAATTTCATCGCTCAAGAGATAATCATAAGGAAAAAGCTTAGGAATGACAGACACAGTTGTTTTGTAATTTATAGTAATGGATGTATACTTTATTTGATACTTTAGCAACTTAATTGCACTTATAATATCAGTATATAAACTTGAAAAATTTGCATGCGAGGAGATGCGGGTTCGAGTCCCGCCTGAGACAAAATTTTTCAAGTTTATATACTGATAGTAATGGATGTATATTTCACATTTCTTATTTTTTCTTTAAAACGTTTTATACTCTGTCAGGACTTATTCCTTATCTTATCAAAGAAAAGGTGACAGAAAATGGAACAGTAAATCATGTCTGTCTTATCAGTTTTAATAAAAAAACATTGGTTGCTATCTGAAAAGCATTCCTGGCGTATCTTGATACAATTGAGATTTCCTTTATTTAATCTTATAACATATAAATTACATTTTTAAATATCTTTATAAAAAATAAATACATTTAAAAATATAAAAAATAGTTCCCAACCGGCATCGAGATCAGAGTCCAAGCTACCGGTGGTTAAGGCTCCAGAGACAGGAACCTCCTTACAATGCGGGCCGTGTCCAAGAGTACTGCCTTCTGTATCCTACTCTTGACCCAAGCGCCTAACGTGAGCCTCTTGAGGTGTTTATCTATCAATCAATCTCTACAAATCCTCTTAGCTATCAATCAGTCCGTGGGCAGAGACGACTATCGGTACAATGACAGCTGAATCGACGGGCCACATGTCGACAACCTCATGAGCTAAGTCAAAATATTTACATTCTTTATCTTTTTCAGCCTTTAAGAGGTTACCGTCATGCGGCACGGCGATGTCAACTATCATTGCATAGCGATCTTGACGATTGAGATTATTGTTTACCTTCCAATAAATGTCGGTACATACTTTCTACATTACTGTATATTTTAAAGACCTCCATAGGGGAGTGTAGCCAGTTTCGAGGTCCCAGGCTATAAGTAAATGATTGGTTTTATTCCCGAATGGTTTAATGTAGAGCAAAACGATTTTATTAATATAGTTTTGGATCCCATATTGTAATTTTCGTTATTTCTTATTCCCAAAAAAAATTGCTTCAATATTTTATTGCCTTGGGATTAGAAAACTGTTTGTGATGTTGTCCATATATTTTATAATATCTGAACTTGCGAACTTCCTTAGTACAGCCTTACTACTAGTATTATAAATTATCTGTGGTATAAGTTAATGCTTTGATTTCATTTAGTAGTCCTAAATGTAGTGGTAGGAAAAAATTAAGAAATTATTGTGTTGTATTTTTGTTTCATTATTTTTTCGGTGTTTTTAATACAGATATCTGCTATTCGGGGCCACAAATCTAACAAATAGCAGAAGGTATAAGGATCATACGTTCGAAATCTTAAACCTTTCGTTTGATCTATTATTTGTTATTAACTGTATTTAGTTTTAAGCAAGATATGGAATTTGAGTTGGATAAAAATAAGCATAAAATATACCGACTTGCAACATGTTAATTTCGAACGACGCTGAGATAAGTAACATGGTTGATTTTATCTTGATATATTTGTTAAAGTTCAAGGATGTATTTTAAATGATTTTGAGTTTTTGTGCATATTTCTAACAAAACATCGGTTAAAATCGTATTCGATTCCATACAGACGTTTTTGCGTGATGTCTATTTAACATACAACAACAAAAAAAATCTAAAAACTATTGTTTTGCCGTCCGCCCCGTTATAGGATTTCTTTAATATTTATAATGTACAGACATATGTCTGCTACAATTTTTATGTATAGAAAGAAGACCATGAGACATTTTCGCATAATTTTCTTAATTTATGCTAAATCACTTATTTTGAATGAATGTAAGCTATTTTCAATATTTTTGTGTTATTTCACCCGTATTTTACGCAGTAGTTAAAAGGAATATTTTGGTATTCACATTGAAACGTCCACAATCAGAAATGTGGGCGGTTACTTGTCTGACTTTTCGTCTTGTATTGTAAGCATTCCATTATTTTGTTTTTAAGTTGCGAAAAACCAGTCATCCGACAGCAGATAACGTTAAAAAATGGAGACAAGAAATTCAAAGAAGTGCTCATCGTTAAGTAGAATTACTAGATTTATTCGAGTCACGTTTTCGTATGTTAATTAATTTATACTTTGCCTGGCCACAGTGCCTACCATAAAACAGTTTTTTTTATTTGAAAAAAGACGGCATACACATTAACAAGCGACATGAGCAGGATGGTACCAAATTTTGGCTATTTGGAGGTTAGGTTAGGTTAGGTGCGTCAAAAAGCGGCCCTAACAATCTTAAAGTGGTCGCAAGTCATAGGAACTAGGTACATCGGTGTAAAATGAATATGGGTATTGTGTTATAAAAATTGATTGTTATACTGTAGAGATGTTAATCAAACGATAGAGTTAATTGATTCGGGGTTTATTATACCATGTGCCTTGTTTTTTTATGAGTTTCCGATATTCATAAACCCCCAACAAATCCCGAATCAGTTGATAATAGTTAAAGTGACCGTGAAAGTTTACATCGGTATATATATAATCAAACAAGGTTACTGGTTTAATAGTGTACTATGGATAGTTGTCTTAAATACTTCTTGAACTTATTATCTAATTCATAAAGATCTTTATTATCCAAATGATGGCTACACGATAATTATGACGCCAAAGGATGTAATCCAGCTACACAAAAGATAATTTTCATAATTATTTCGCAATTGCTATCATAGGATGAGCATAAAATAAGTCCATATCATAACGAAGGTATGTCTGTATGTCTGTTTGTAAGCGTTGATGATATTTGATATTGAAATAGATTCTCCAAAATGAAATAGGATAGACTTGAAGCAGAAAATCAAACCGTTAGGAGTTGAAAAGGGGAATAAAAGTTTGTAAAGGAATTATGTAAAATTATCTTTCCGAAGTACGATATAAACGGGAACGCGATATGACTGTCAGGGCGATTGCATTGAATCCCTAGCAGAGGTGGAGCCCTATTAGGGTAATAAATAAAGTAATAAAAATAACAAAACCAATACATGAACAAATTCAAAAAATACATCATATAATTTAATACTTTGAAGCGTTCGCAAGTAATTAAAGTATAAGTAGAATGCAGCCTATCGTACTAGTAGAATGCCAAAGAAGTGAGATATTTTTAATGTGGATTTACCTACTTACCTCATAAATTTAACTTTTGAATTCGGTCTTACAAAGTGCGTGTGTGTGTGTATGTGTGTGTTAGAGAGAGAGAGAGAGGGAGAGAGAGCGCGATGTGTGTGTGCTGCGTGATGCGTCAGATGTCGTCATAAATGCACGTGCACTTGCTCTCTTTTAATCACACACCTCATCACTCCTCCACCTTATCACAAAAATTACTTGCGAATTAGTCTTTTTTAAAAATATTCCTACTTGGGAGTGCAAAAATATGTTTAAAAAATTTAGGCTATTAACATCTTTGATATTATTCATGATTAATGTCGCTTCGACGACTTCGAACGATACAAAACAGGAATTTTAACATAAATTTCCAAAGGATTTTTTGTATATGTTTATCAGAAGATTTATGAATATCTTACTTGCCTTACAGATGCCGCAAAAAAAGACGACGAGGAAATGATCATCCTGGAACGCAATTGATGGATGAATAAATTATATTTTTTATATTTTCTCCTTTTACTTGTTTTATATTAGGCCAGTAACTCTTTTAACAATTATACGCTATGTAAAAGAGTATACAATCGCATGCGGCAAACCTACTCGTACAGCGATAGTGCAGCTCGATAACAACACAATAGAATGCCAAGAACGAGTTGATTATTTGCACGGATCAACGCGATACGACTCCGCAAAGCCGTCAATGACTTGATGATTAAGAAAAAACAAGTCAAGAGTAGAGAAAAAATAACTACAGTGTACTATATTCTTTTGTTTTCGAACGACTTTAGATTAAGATGATTCATTGACAAAGTTGAAAGAGAGCAAGTAAATGAGATGAGCTAGTTTGTTATGTGTGACTCAGATACATATAGAGAGTAGGTATCTTTTAGTCGATTAAGAAAAGTCGGTTCTTAGTACAATACGGTATAAGGTATGATATTACATACAGTTACTTGACTAACTAGAGATATTTTCTTTTATGCGATGTCATATAAGTTGAACTATTTGGAAGAACAATTTGACACAGTAGTTTAACATAGAATAAAAAGTTGCATCGTCGATGTCTTAAATCTACTGTCTGCATTTATATGACTATATGTGTCGAGTTACTTTGTTTTACGACGTAAAATATAGATCACCGATAAAAAAACAATTAAAAGAACTAAATTTTATTTTATACTAAATCACATGGCACGATTATGCTAATTACTTTATTCAAGAATATTAAAAAGGTGCACTGAAGTTGGAATCTAATACATGCATATTACATATTAGGATGCCCTAATACGAATTGGCACGTTTTTTAATAGTGGAAATGTATATCAAGCCAAACGAGAGAAACAGGTCATTAAATTACGAAGCAAAGAATACACCTTATATGTATATTTAGCCATCGCCAACATTATAATTTTATTGAAATCAATTTTATGTTATCTGCCATCGGATATCGGAGTACATTATATAGAATTTCCGTCTGGGTGTTTTTGGCATCTTCGTTATTTATAATTTTCCCAAAAACAACAGCTTTAATATCTATTTATCTATTTTTTGATCATCAAACACATACATTTGTGTGATGTTTAACACAATATTGATTGAAGCTCTATTTTGTAAGATAAAATATTGTTTCTTCTATTAAAACTGGTTTTTTCCCGCTGTTATCCTTTTGTGATTTCAGTATAATTCATCTCAGACACTGGTTGAAATACTTTTATTTCCTTATCTTGTCTTAATTCACTGGGATCCATAATTGTAATCTCTTTTTAGATAGATCATTAAAAATATAGTTAAGAAGCGTATATTTTTGTGTCTATTATTTGCATTTAGCCGCATGTTCAAATATTTCGTCTAAACCCTAATTAGGTTAGAGATTTAATCAATTGGCATACTTTAAGTGCGAGTGGACCGAGGGACCATGCGAATTATTATTGTTTAAGCTGTCAGCTAACTTTCAATATTTAAATTTAATTTATAATTAACTAGCTGACCCGGTGAACTTTGTGGCCTCTCAGATTAAACAGTTTCTCTCCATTTCGGATTACACGTCAAGTTGATAAATAAATCAGGAGCCTGATGACGAACATTATCATTGCATCTTGCGCTCTTTAGCAATAAGGCGATTAACCCAATGCAATGCACGGAGCTGCTATAAAGGATGAAATTTTTTTATATGTGTAGGTATCGTATTAAGAGCCTATCTATGAAGTAAAAAATGTAAATCAAGTTGTCACCCGAAAATATTTTTCGCGATATAGTTTTCAATTTTTACGGTCCTAGACCTGTTAAGGTATAAAGGGAAAATTAAAAACTTATGAATAGTATTGTAATGAATGAATGAGATGCACATCGCGTAAAAAAGGGTTACCAGGATGCTGTATCAAAAATTTTAGATTTTTGGCGGACATTTTCTATGTGTTACATTTACAGTAACATTTTTGTACTGGCCTATGACAAAAGAAAAAATACGTCATTTGATTTTTGCCTCGTAGATTGCTATATTAAAATTTGGAAAGTGGTTAAAATTTCACCTGTATATACAGTGTGTTAGGTAAACATTTACCATCATAACAAGCTGAAACCAGTCTATTAACATATTCATATAAATACTATGGTGAAGACAGTTTGATACCATCATTTTTGAAAAAAATTTTTTCATACAATATTTTTGTTCTTATGAAAAAAGGATGATATAAAATTTTTGACATCACCACAGTATTTAAATGCATAATTATGTAAACAGAGGCTGATTTCGGCTTGTTTTAACATTTACCTAACACCCTGTATGTCGCCCGGCGGAACGCGGTGCAGTAGGATAATGATCTACGAGTACGGGTAAGTATATGTATAGCGAGTGCCAAAGTGCCATGATGTTTATACATCGTGCCTGCACTTGGCAATTTGGCACTCGCTTATATAGATATAAATCTAGCAGAATTAATTTGCTTGAATTTTGGTAGGTTATAATAAAACTTTTCAGTCATTTGTGTCATTAGTCGCTTTTTTTTTTTTTATTTTTTTTTGAAAGGACCTATGCTGTGGCATAAGGCAGTTACAGCTTCACCGGGCGGGTTTTAGGCGAGTGCGGAAGGCACTCAGCCCAAAAGCGGCCTGCTAGTGGGTACGTCGAGCGCGAGGCGAGTCCTAGGCTTCGCGTAGCGAAGCCTAGGGCTCGCCCGCGCAGGGGCCCCGTACTAGCGGCGCGATCGGACCGTGTCGGGTGCTGAAGGCACCCGGCCAAGAGGTCAACCCGACTAGTGGTTGCATCGCGTAGCTCGGCGCTGCAACACAGACTGGTCTGTGCATACAGACCGATCTACGCGAGCCCCGTTCTAGTGGGCCCGATAGAGGGGGGTAGACTAGGCCTCAAGGGCGCCTCTGTAGGCTCGGACCTCGGCTTGGGCCGTCGTCCGAAGGGCGGACTGGTGAGAAGCGGCCAGGTACATGTCTGTACCTGCCGAAATGATGCAAGGGTCCTCGCACTCGCCGGCGAGTGCGCTGATTCGATCTAGTGCTTGTCGGGTGTGTACTGTTGTGAGTGGTGAATTGTTTTAAGAACGATGTGATTTCGTCGTCGGGATCTTCGAGAACGTTCCTCGGTCGGCGGAAACGAGCTTCGACATCTTTTTGGCACAAGTAGGTGGCGGCTTTGACTATGAGAGGATTCGTATGATTGACGGCTTTATCAAAGAAGTGTTGAGACGCTTCTTTCATAAAGCTGGCAATCGACGGAATGTTAAAGTCGCGATGCAAATTGTCGTTACGCACATACCACGGGGCATCCGAGGCAGAGCGTAAGAATTTGTTTTGGAGGATTTGGAGACTTTCTAGTTTTGAGGGGCTGGCATGAGCGAACACTGGACTAGCGTAAGTCATCACGGGTCGAATACAGGCTTTGTAAATTGTCAACTTATTTCTAAGTGACATTTTACTCTTCCTGCCGATATAGTGGTAGAGCCTTGAAAAGTAAAAGGCTGCAGTCTGACGGACGCGTTTGATGTGAGGTTTAAAGCTCATTCTACGGTCTAAGGTGACACCTAGGTATTTGACTGTCTTCTCCCAAGGGATCGGACGGTCGTATAGGGTGATAGGTGTGAGACATCGTTTAGGATGTTTTGAAGCGAAGAAACCTCGAGTAAAGTACACTGCTGCACTTTTCTCGGGGTTTACCTCTATTCGCCACATCCTAAACCAGTCACCTAGGGATTGGGCTGCACGTTGTAGTGCCTTAATGATGTAACCGGCATGGTAGCCAGAGTGATAGAGGGCTGTGTCGTCCGCAAATAGAGCTAGCTCTACTTGCGGTGACCTGGGAATGTCGTTAATGAAAATTGAAAAGAGAAGAGGGGATAGCACGGAGCCCTGAGGGACTCCAGCCCTGATGGGGCGGGGAGATGGATATGACCCCTCTACGCGGTAGCGAAAGGTACGATTTGACAGAAAGTCTCGAAGGATGAGCACGAGACTGTCGGGCACTTTGAGTTGGTACAGCTTGTAGATCAAGCCGTTGTGCCAGACTTTGTCAAATGCTTTCGCTACATCGAAGAAGAGTGCACCGGTTACCATCGGTTTGGGTCATTAGTCGCACTGAGTCGCACGATCTCTTATACTCGTAACCCGGCAAAATTGTATTTTCATAAAACCGCTAAACAAAAGAATTCCTTGTACGGTGCCGGTAAAACAATCAATTGATCCACAATAGTTTTATCTTTGAGAATTGAATATCGATAAAATCGCAAAATAAAATATTTAGTTACAGTAGAATAGAAACATCATGCAGTATTACGTTATTTTACATTAAAATTTGCCATCCGTTCAAATCTTTTGTGATTTTAAATAAAAAGAAAAAAAAAATTTTGAGTAATAAAATTTCGACCCATTCCATGGAACAAATAAATCATCAGAATTGGACAGCATGGTGATTCCACGATCATACGTTTAAATAAAGGCTCCGAATATAAAATTACACGCATATACGTATCGTTTGGCGTTTGCAAGAAAACTACTTTTAATTTATACATTATGCTTACACATCCGTCACGATCTCGCCCACATTATTTGTCGTCATTCCCACTCGATGTATCATGTTTAATTTGATTGAAGTACTCGACACCTAGCGTTGCGTGAATGAGTTGCATTTGCGCAAATGCCCATCGTAAGATTGGAAGGAGTGCCGCGAACAGGGTTGTCAATGTTTTTAGTTTCGTGTCCGAACATAATTATACAGTCGCTTGCAAGCTCAATTTCTTTTTAGAAAGTAAAAAATACAATAGCAGAAATTATGTTGGATTATCTTAAAACATTAAAATAGTTTATTTAAGACTGGCTGTTGCCTGCGACTTTGTACGCGTGGAATTTTGAATTTCTTGATCCCACAGGAACCGTACCTTTTCTCGGGATGAAAAGTAGCCTTTATGTGTTCCAGCCAATAAACTAACACCGTGCCACATTTCATTTAGATCCGTTAGATCGTTTTAGCGTGAAAGAGTAACAAACATCCATACATTCTTACAAACTTTCGCGTTTATAATATTAATAGGATAAATTAATTTCTTCTTTTTCTTATTGTGTCATTATAAATTGTAGGATGATCTGAAAATCCTTGAAGGAAGAGACTGCCAGTGTTATCCAAGCCTCTGACGTGATTTGTTTTACAACTACCATTTTGGGACGAGACAAATATTGATATTTTGCTCCAGATTTTCATTCATTGTTCTGGCAACCCTAACTGTGAACAATGGCGAACAACGTCATCGTAGAAAAAAGAACGATCATTATAACAGTCAACATTCAAACCCATAGATCGCTCTCGTTTTTTTTTTCACATAACGTTAACGAAACGTAAGCACAAATTTGTTATTAATGAAACTTTTTTTTGGAACTATGTACGAACACGTCATTTCCGTTTCCGGATAATGTTTTTTTTTTAATGTAGATGTTATGAGAAAATCCGTAAGAGAACTAAGATGAATCACCGCTTGAAGAATTGCTGAACCGAAGACGCAGTGGGTGGAACACAAAATAACAAGAACAGTGGAATGGCGACTGCACATCGGTCGACGATCTGTGGGTAGGTTCTCCGTCAGGTGGATTGACGATCTAGTGAAGGTCGTGGGAAGCCGCTGGATGCACGGGCGTGGGACTGATCGTTGTGGAGATCTTTAGTGGAGGTCTACGTCCTCCAGAGGGCGTTGTTTGACTGAGATGATGATGATATACCGTTCTCAAAATAAACACGAAAACTATAACACTGTGTAAACGTTAAAGAAAAATGATATATTAATGTTTTTCTCAAAAGGGAGAAGAAGGTGGTTAGGCTTAAGTAAAAGTGGCAATATTAAAGTATGTACTTACTTTGCTTAGTAGCCGGCTTAAGAGGAAACACCACGGCCGTTTTTCCATACAAACGTAGTCCCCTGTTTCCTCCCTGGATAATGCCAGTAGAGCAATAATTTTTATCATAAAAATCTATGGCCACTATTAGCATGTTTCTATGTTTTCTGTTTTTAATGAAAAAAGTATTTAAGTCTAGTTTTGGAAAAGTAATCGGGGGACTACGAAACGTTGATTTGGTGTGTTTTTAGTAGGTATTTTCGGTCCAAGAAGCAGTTGTCTCTATCACTATGACTGCGGTGAATGCGTTTGGCACTGCGCGACAGCAATAGATTTTACAAATACCTATTTTTCAATTCTCTCGCCCGTAGTGTTTCCTCTTAAGGTCATCGGCGTCAGTCGGCGTCATACAAGACGATATGTGTAATTTATACTATTTACGAACAAAAAGGAAACTGTTGATGTTGGAGTTCAGGAATAACCGACAAACTACATCATTGTCAATTCTTCGGTATACATATTTAAATAATGAAGTGTTTTAAAATTTTGATATTTACGCCCCGAAAGGTCAATGTACTCGTATCTGCGCACACAAATTCCCTTTATTAGCGAATTAAAAATAACCCTGTTAAAATCAATATACTAAATGATGTGTGCAAACCAAACTGACAGCTACCTACCTGTCAAAGTTCAATGACCAGCGGAGACGGGGGCAAAACTTTGAAGTGAGGGTCAAGGAGCCCTAGACGTATCGATATCGTGCTTACAAATATGTTAATAAACTTTTTATATTCATAAAAATACTGTTAGAAGCAAATTTCTTAGTGCCCTACTTAATTCCGAGTACCTATACAAACTAACTGCGAAGATTCGTCTGTTTTCCTAGTTATTTACCTTATCAATCTCATCGTTAGCCCATAAAGTCCATAGCTGGGTATACGTTTTCCCAAAAGGAAGATATTTCCATAATGCCGTTACTTGGAAGGTGGGTTAGTAAATTAATATCGTGAAGAAAAGTCGTAGCTGCTCATCTTCTTCTTGTAGGACTTCTTTCGTCACCTCTTACGACATCCAACAACAATGAAAATAATGAAAGGAATCGAAATACTGTATGTTATTTTGACGGCTAAGCTACATTGCATGAAAGTTTCGTCGAAACTCGTTCAGTAGTTTTTTTGTCAAATAGTTACAAACATACACATACTTTCACGTTTAAAATATTAGTAAAGTACCTTTACCATAGTACGTCACTGACACGGGTGAACAGCGAAGGTACCTACAGGTTCGTATTGACGTCCCGCCGTCTGGAGGGGTGAGCCCTTCAATTATTAACCCCTTTGAACGTCGCAAACCTAACTAATATTATGAATTCAAAAGTTGTCTGCCTGTGTGTTGGTCTTTAACCTCTTCACACGTAAAGTCGTTGAAAGTTTGAGTAATTTGAGTCCCGAGGAAGGACAAAAGATAGCTTCAACCTCAGAAGTGCTTCATGTCATGTTTGGTGTGGTGGAGTTGTGTAAACAACGGTTGTCAAGGTCGCTTTTGGATGTTTCAGATTCGATTCCCAGACTGGTCCATGTAGAGAAAAGTATTTTTCTATTTTTTCTCAGGATTGGGCGTTTCTGGTACCCTCGTTGTTTTTGATTTTCAAAAAACAAGTTTTTTAAATAGTTAAATCCCTAAGCAATTGGGATCAGAAAGTAACTATGTGCGTCTGTCTGTTACGTTTTTGATGAAATTTAGTACAAACGTAGAATGGACCTTGACGAAGGACACAAGTTATGTTGTCTCACTGTTGGACACAGGTTTCCAGCCGCTCGACATAACGTGTAATTCACGCAGGTAGATCCGTGGGTAAAAAGCTAGTGTTTGATAAATGCTTTGATGTGTCATACGTTTATTTCCACTGAATAAGAGATGGGGAGGTACTGTTATTATATTCTAAATATAAATTTTCTTACGGTGTCATCATAATACATAAATAGAACCATTCCTTCTTGTTCTATAGGTGTCGTGGGAAGATAGTCAGCAGGTTCTATTCACCAAGATAGGCCAACCAGATCTGTCGCCAACCAGCTTGGCATTCTCGGTGCAGCCGTATTTTGCCAAATTCGTTCTATTAAAGAGAGAAGTAGTGAGCTGATTAAGATAAAACTAATCTTCGACAACTCAATTCGATTAGTGGTATAATCAGGATCATCAGATTTGTCACTTTCCCTCAGAAATCTCTTGCAAACACAGAAATTTGTTACTAAGGTATTGAGCGAATAATTTTGCTGACTGTAATATGAACACCAAATCAGTTTTAAATCGGCAACTTGTCTCGAATCTGTTTGATACTTTGGCATAAATTATACTATCTCTGTATCTAAATCGATTCAGCTAATTACGGTTAAAAAGACGGACATTTGTCTGTCTATCTGTCACAGAAAGATAGAGTTACGTTAACAAATAAAACTTTAGTATTGATGGATTTAATAATAGTATTTCATATGTATTATTAAATGCATAATAATATTATTTCGCATAAATTCATCGTTTTGTGGCAGGATTGCGTTATAATTATCATAATAGCTTAAGAAATAACACAAATACTACTCATACAATAATTTACGCGTTACAAAAACCATTACTTAAGACAGGAACACTTAAGTATGCTAAATAGTTCTCAAACACGAAACCTATTCGTGGACTATATTTTTGGTAAAATTTGCGAGCAAGTGTTAAGATGTAGCGTTTCGAAGGAAGGCAAAGATTTTTGTTCAAGCTTATTAATTAAAAACAAGAGGTAGGCTTATAGAAGTCTTCGCTTGTATCAAAAAAGTGGTTTTAATTGAGATCCAGAGCCTGCTTGGAAAATATTGGTTAATATTTCACTAGCCCAAACCCAACCCAAAGAACACCCTACAAAACCGTTACCTCATCGTTTCATTTTGCTTTGTACATTCTAGATAAATAAAATAAAAATTCTTCAAAATTATATGGCATTACATTTACCTACATATAAATAAAGCCAAGTCATTGGTCGCGTGGTCATGGTACAAAAATATAAAACCATCATTCCTTCTCTCGTTATGGGTGTCGTATGAGGCAACTAAAGGACAACTGTCAGTAGTGACAGAAAAAAAAACCGGGTCTTCTCTTCATTATTAGCCAAACCTACACATGTCAAGAGTGACAAATATGTCATAATTTGTTTGTTGTTGTAGGCTTTAATATTTTTGTTCCCATGGCACACAGACTATAACTAATCTTATTATTGTTGATGCTTTACTTTTATTATAAAATTCAATTATTCACTTTTAGAATAACTCATACTCAAGTTTGTAACTTGCACCTGGGGAAAATAAAAGTGAATGACCCCGACCTTTTGACATTGGTGGCTTTTTAGCAGATTGGTCATTACCGGCCAGTGTCATTGAACAGGATTAACTATCGTTATATTGTTACGATTCGCTGCATAAAGCACATTTTAGAGGTCTGAACTATGTGGTTTGTTTTATATAATCGTAATGATACTATTTGTCCTTTTTGGAATTTTTAGTTTTTTTGTATGCGTCGTATAGGCCTATATTTTTTCTTGTAGCATCAGCTACTCCAAGCTCTGTACATCCTATACTTATTCGATTCCTAGCCGAGCCAGTTCTTTTCTTTAGCGTTACAATAAGTTCATCAATATGTAATCAAATTATATGGATACTGGGCCGTAAATTTTATAGTAATTAAAGCTATGTCTGTGCATAAAAACACAACATTATATCGTAAAAACTAATAGCTATTGAAACTTTGAACCTAATAACACGTTTTTATTATACAGTTGTTCAGCAATTATATTCTTTGTCATAGACACGATTGTATGCAATCAGTGTTATACATATTAAGTGTATGTATAGATATTATGTTCAATTTACATACAATACATAAAACAAACTTGCACAGTTTACTGTCACGAGTGCCTTTGTTATATTTTATGATGTTAAACTGCTCTATTGGTATAAATAAACATTGTGAGCTAAAATGGTCTTCTTAGAAAGAATGTTATTATATTAAAAGCTTTTTTCATGAATTGAAGCAAAATTTTGATGTCTTTGATGAATATTCAATTAATGTCATGTAAGAGCGTTTAGTATGTACATATTAGCACATGATGCACTTATACTGGATGCGAGAAGCCGAGGATCGACCTAAGTGGCGTGCAGCTGGAGAGGCCTATGTCCAGCAGTGGACCGCGATAGGCTGATGATGATGATGATATTAGCACATTGTGTTTTGCACCATTTGATAAGCAGCAAACGTCCTGTTTATAAACATTAAAATACTTAGAAAAATCTTATGGCCAAAGTATATTTTTCCTTGTTATTTTTAATCTGTACAGTAAAGTCAGATAACAAAATACACGCGATCTCCAGACACAAGTCACAGTACCGTTACAAGTTAGTTAGCAAACGCTATAAATAGTCTTAATAGCTAAAGAACAATATATCATCGCGGAAGACCATTCAATTTGCATAGATACCCATTTATTCACTGTCAGAAATGTACACAGACAACTATTGTTAATAGATCGCGCGTAATATTTTGTAAAAAGCTGTTAAAAATTTTGAAGCCCATTTTTTGGCACTGCTAATAATGACCAAGTTATCGTAGATTCGTGGTCTAGCCTGAAGGATTAGACCTGTGATCAAAAGTTTTAACCCATTAACCCTTTTAAGTTAAAACGAATTTATATTAATTGTAGAATATGGACTATCAATTTATATTCACAGTCAGTGATTTGTCATAACTAGTAGACTTGTAAAACGTATCGAATTATAAAGCGATTATTCGGTAGAGAAGGCTCTGCAGAGAAGGCTCGTCAACAGAAGGAGAGCCCTTCGACACCTATTAATACCTGGGTCTTAAATCTCAGGTACTGCCCTGACTACATGTTTCGGCAACACAAAAGTCCTGGCCCCGGGCAAACACCTTTTTTATAGAATCTTTGAGTGTTGAATGAGCAAGGAACTTAATGGGTATTTAGAACTTGACCTTATTCTTTGAGGCATAAGACCCAAACTAGTTTGATCATTCGCGATAAATAGACCGCGGGCGCGAGCGCAGTCTATACATCGGAGCTATGTAATAATATTATAGTATCATCATCATCATCATATCAGCCGAACGCTGCTTGGCATAGGCCTCCCCCAACGATCTCCGATTCGAGTGCAATGTTCCCAACGTTAATTGGAGCGGGTGCAACATGGGCATTCGTCTTGTCCATGTTCATCATAAGACCCACTCTTTGAAAAGCATTACCGAGATCTTCGAGCATAATGTTCAGGTCTTCAAAGGTTTTAGCCATAAGAACTACATCATCGGCAAATCGCAGGTGTGTTAAGTCTTCGCCATTGATGTTGATGCAGCGTCCTTTCCAATCCAGATGCTTGAAAATATCCTCCAACGCAGCTGTGAACACTTTTGGAGAAATAACGTTTGCCTATCTCACGCCTCGCTATAGTTGGATCGGATTAGAGCTCTGGTTCTGTAATCGCACCGACATGGTGGCATTTTGGTATAAGTACTTTAGCACCTTGATGTACCTGTAGTCTATTTGGCACCTTTGGAGAGACTGCAGCACTTCCCAGGTCTCAATCGAACACAGGCTTTCTCATAGTCCACGAACGCTAAGCAAAGTGGCAAGTTATACACTTCGGTCTTCTGTATGACTTGCCCCAGCAGCGTATGAATGTGGTCTATGGTTGGTATAACCTTTTCGGAACCCGGCTTGTTCGAGAGGTTGGAAGTCGTCGAACCAACGAGTGAGACGATTCGTAATGACTCTCGAAAACAACTTATAGATATGGCTCAGAAGCGAGATGGGTCTGTAGTTCTTCAAAAGAGTTTTGTCACCTTTCTTGAAGAACAGTATCACATCGCTTCTGCCCCATGCCTTTGACGTTTTGCCCTCGAGGATGACAGAATTAAAGAGCTTCTGGAAGACCTTAAGTATCGGCTTACCGCCCGCTCTAAGGAGTTCTGTTGAGATTCCGTCATCACCCGTCGCCTTGTTATTTTTAAGCTGCTTGAGAGCCATTCCAATCTCATACAGGCAATTAGTCTATTAGTATGTGTGTCGTCCATTTTGAATTATATCGCACAAATCTATTTTTATAACTATAGTTACACGATAATATTTTAGAAGTCGTCTTGTACACTTTTTTCTTCATCCGGTCGTCGGCACACTTTTAGTTCATATATAATTGTTTTGTGGTCTGTGGAGTCTATTGAATACAATTATCTAGGGCCGTAAACTACTCACGCGCAGTAAAATATATAATCTGCTTTGATTACCTGTAACAAAAAAATAGAGCGGTTATAAAATCGTGTTTCAATCAACAAATCTTAAATGTCTGCCAAGAATATTATTCAAATACTAGAAGTAATTTTGAATTCGTTCTTATCATAAATTGTTGGCGATTAATATGAAAAAACTACAACACACTTTTCATTGCTGCATGAAGCAAAGTTGCAATAAATGTATGATAAATGATCGTCACTGTACACATGCGTTGGCTTATTGTGCAGATTTTCAGTTAAACATAATTATGGGTAAAATAAATAAGGCGCTGTTTCTATGAAATTAAAAAAAAAACAATTAAGACAGCTGTCAGACTAAACAGTTGTCAATCATCTACACACAATTGAAAATGGCACCACCTACACAAAAAAACCTAAAAATGTTTTATGTTCTACAATCGTCTAGCTTTGACTCGATAAAGTAATATAATATTATAGTAAAAATATTAAGTGAAAAGACCGAATTGCCATCAAAGTTAACCTAAAAGGTGCTAAATTTGTTTACGACCAATCCAGTGTGTATGAATTCCTAAATTGTCGATTTTATTATTCCCTTATCAGAAATAGCGATGTATATGCGCGTACGCATATAAAATATGGTAAATTGCACGTGACAAACATATTTGGCAAGTCGTCACGTGACTTGAAATGCTACGAATTGCTTCGTAAAATAGCTACGGGCGAGTAATGCTACGCGTGGTCGTAGCATTTCAAATGAGGTTTGGTTCAATTTTGTTAGTGTAATCATGTGTAATTTAATATTAAATTATTTACGGTAGTATTGTCAAAGTACCGTCAACATCTCATCAATCTAAAAGAATACGGCGAATTTGACATTTATAGTTTTTTAATGTGCTCCTTGTACAAAACGTTTGTTGGATACTGGTTCAAATCGGAAGTAAGTGCACGGGAGTAGATAAATTTAGCAGCCTTGTGTGGGATACTGGTAACTAAGTGTAAAAATAATTAAATTGTAGATGTTCAATATTAAACACAACACAAGGTCGGATTATTACATAGATACTAATGTGTAATGTCAAAATATACAAACATGATTTATAATGTCTGGTCGAAATAATGATTTAAAAAACTAGTCAAACATAATGACTTATTTATTTACACTACGTCGAGTTTAATGGACGGATGGACTGGGATGGTAAGCATAATATTTACATATTTTAATATCTTATCTTTGTAACAAGAATTTTCCTTCTAAGACATTAATAAACTGCGATAAGGAATTAACGTTAAAACGGCTAGATAATTAAGAACTACTTAGTGCTATTTTTGATGGCATGTTAGAATAGTCGTATGATGACATAATCGTCACCAGCCTGTTTAGTCTGATTTTTTTTGACTGGTTTTGTATGAATTGCCTGAATATATATACAATAGCAGGAGCGACGAGTGGCGTATACACCGGTTTTTAAGTTGTCACCTGCTCCGAGGTCCCGGCTATGTTTCCCAAACGATCAATGTAGAAAAAAATACTTTTCTTTTTTTTCTCGGGTCGGTATGTTCGTTGTATCTTCGTTATTTTTGATTCCACAAAACAAGTGCTTTGAACAGTGTCGAAATAATAAGAAATAGTGTCTCCTAAACTGGTTCTTGACTTCTTCTAAGGCGGTAGTCAGAAACAACGACAAATATTTTCTTAAAAGCGGGTCTGGAAGGGCGAGGGTGTCATATTTGTGCTATGGAAGGCGGGATATGCTGTTTTTTCCGGCTTCTATCTTAGAACAAGTCAAGTCACGGGAGTAATAGGCCGCTTTATAATCTCTGACATAAGACTATCATTTGAGAAAATTCAAACGGAAAGAAGAAAAAGGTATAAGTCAACTTAATAGGCCGTGTATAAGTGTCTTCTGGGTCCAATTTTTAGCAAAATCGAAATTAGAATAACATGCCTGACAAATGGCGACTTTTAGTTAAAAAATGAGACCCTGTTGTAATTGAAAGGTAGATTAATCTAGATGAACAAAGGAAATTATATCCAAATACTATTTGGATATAATTTCCTTTGTTCATCTCTTCGTCACGTGACACCTAAATTCATGTGAAAATCGCACGAGGTCAATAACCCGAAGTTTTTTCATAGTCTGCTTAACTACCGTGTCCATGTTTTGAAATAATCAGGCATTTTCCTTACGCTAAATCGATTCTAATTCTAAACGTATTAAGATTAATTTCAACATTTTAACTGTTTAAAAACATTATTTTAGTGCATCATTGTGCAATTTGCATTCCTTTAAATGTTAAAATTGTGAAGTGTGTCAAATGCTTTGTTTGAATTATAATTATTGACTCGAATGATTTGGAACCTTTATTTGCACATACTACAAGTTTTGTGGGAATGTTGTGTATGTCATAAAATAAGAAAAAAAAGTGAAACTATCATAGTCAGTCTAGGTGTAGTCTTGTCGGTGTCTTCTAACGGCCTATGCTTGCTTAGTATAAAATTGGCTAAGCAAACTTAGTTTTTTTAAACAAGTTAACAATGTTACATAAGCTATTATTCTCTGATAGGCCTATCATTAGCCGTAAATTTGTCATTTGCAATATTGGTATACTTGAGCAACATGATGATAAATCATGACCGTTCGTACATTGTGTCAAAACAAAATGGTGATAAACAAAACTATTTTTACTTATTTTCCCTTGTTTTACATTTTAAATATGGATCTAGAAGTTTCAATATCATGTGCGTATTAATGAGAAATGGTAGATTTAATATTTAATGCAATTCGTGACAATTATTAAAAGAGTTCGCATGACTTGAAGGAATCAATACGTTAATAGAAAGATTAAAATCTTAGGCTTCTTCTTAACCGTATAGTTAAGTATGTAGTCAAGAGCAAGCCCATTGTTTATAAAAAAAAATGCTTAGCTGATCTCTTTGCGCTGTGATTGTTGTTACTGCCGAACAGGTGAACATTTCGATACTGCGGCTAACATTGACCTTTCCGCCGCCAACGAAGCGGTTAATCGCTAGATGGTATCGTGAAACGGTTTTACATATTGCGATCGCAGTCGTATCGTACCGGTTAATAGGTTTATCAACTAAACAACCGTTGGCATCAGAAATATTGTTCTGTTTTTTATTTATAACCTGCAATCAGCAGAATTACAAAACGTCAGTCGTTATTAAGTTTTAAGTTCTTAAATAATAGATCTTATTAGTGTTCACAAACAGCTAGTTAAAATTTTATCATTTCCCAGCACTGTTTCCCGTTCCTATCACGAGGTAAACATTTGGATTCTGCATCATTTAGCGACAGAAATGGTTTCTGTCTTATTTTTATATAAAAACCTTTGCTTGATGAGCTATGGTTTTGAGCATAAAGAGTATTCTGTCTATTTATATATCTTTTCTGAAAAACCACTATAGGCATACGAGATTACCAGATCTCATCAATAACTCTTTCAAAATTCTTAAAATATGTTGTCATTACAATCGTTCTGTGTAGAGACCCAGTCATGATTAACGTTTGAATTTTATGATTGAGTGGAGAAGTGATTGGAGTTGTTTGATTTTGATAAAGGTTTGTTTACTGTGCACAATATTACGAGGTTTGCAATATTGATATTGTTTTATAACAGGCTAAAAATAAATCAATCGAAGGACGTTTATTGCGGTCAAATGCACTTTTTTATTAACAAAATATTGATACAATTGGTTGATAGAATTCTTTGGAAATACAAAAATTCTGATGTGACGAGGGGTGGTCAACGTGCTGGCAAGTAGTGACGGCAGTAATGTATAACTAAATACTTAGTACACTACTTTCTTCTTTTTAGTTGTCCTAAGATGCGACTGAAAAAATACCGCCATATGAAGACGTGTCAGTATTGACCAAACTGCAATCGCCAATCGTGGCGATTATAACAAAATGCTTTCAGAGGGACCTATGTCTAGCAGTGACTTGATATTATGGGTTGATGATAGTAATTAACGTAGTCGTCAATTTATAAGTACCTAAGTAAGTACGTCAGTAACAGCCTATAATCATCCCACAGCAGGGCAAAGGCCTCCATCATTAAATTCAAGTTACCACAGCAATGATGAGTACTGGCATTATCACCACGCTTTGCTAAATGCATGGTGATCACAAACCCGAGCAATGTTCGAAAATTCGAAACTTTATGTTGCCCGACCCGGGGATCGAACCCGGGACCCCGAGATCTTGGCCCGGTATTTAAACCACTAGACCAACGGGGCGTTTAGTCAATCAATGCAGTCAATTTATAAAATGAATAAAAACGTACAGAGCTCATTTTAGAGGAGTCCTCATTGATGTGTACCTAATATAAATAAAACCGGCCAAGTGCGAGTCGGACTCGCGCACGAAGGGTTCCGTACCAAAAAGGCCAAAAAACGAGTTTGTTGTATGGGATACAACAAACTCGTACACACTAAAATATAGACGGACAGACGCGTAGACGGACAGACAGCAAAGTCTTAGAGCCCGTTCCCACTTATCCGATCAGTATTTTTTCTTGGTCAGTCTAAATAGACCCTAAAAACTAGATAAGCAATCAGCGTCACAAAAATGTCCCAACTAAATGTGCACCTATTTGACCCGTTTAATAGAACCTACATCAATCGAATCGATACCACACGACATAAATATCCATACTAAGTATTGCATGGCGACATAATTTCTTCTTCTTCTTTTTTATGGCCTAGAGATGGGTATCGCTGCGCTGCGCCGCGCAACTGCGCCAACTCAATTCAATGCGCCGGATGTGTCAACGCACTGTTTCAAAATGGGTTGGCGCACAGCGAACTACCTGGAGACTCAAAATATGCTGATACACTCGAACTAACTACCAAATTTTGGACAGATGGCTCAGTTGATAATTCACATTCAACTTTACTTTTACTTTACGTGTACTTTCGAAAATAAAAATTATTTAACTATTTTCTTCGACTTTCGGACTGGTAGCTTCATCGTTTAGCGAAAAAACTAGTCTGCACTGCAGATGGCGCCCGCTTCACTGTCCTAATCAATTGCGTTGTGCCTGCGCTTGAGTTACTGCGTTGACGCACGAAATTTTGCTGCGTTACCCATCTCCGTTATGGCCACAAAACTTGCGTTTCCGTAGTGGGTACACTGTTCCACGAGAATATGAGATTTTGGACGGCTTATAAAGTTGACTTGTACGTAAAGTCAACGTCAATCATTCCATCGAGGCCAGAGTCAGATGACATTTTTGTATCGGACTTATTATAGTATATCGATGACAGTCCTATTAATATATAATCTAAGGTAAGTTGACTTACTGCGACTGTACTACGTTTATCGCAGACACCTAACAGCAACACGTACTAGCCGGCACGTGGTCGATGAAGGCCGTTGAGCAAATTGAGTAATGGACCTCTTCCCTCTTCTCCGAGGTTCGAATGATGTGCGAAAACAGCAATAAAATGATTTCTGAGGAAATGTTTACACCTGAACGCGTGGTTTAGTTGTGAAATATGATTGTTTATTCATGTTATCTCATGATCTTTTTTGCTGAAATTTTAAATTTTTAATAATGGCGATCACAGGTCAGGGGTTCCCAATCTTTTTGTCGCGCTTATTACTACGCCCTAAACGGAAACCCTATTTGAAACAGATGAATGTTACCGATACCTAATTATTTTATAAATGTCTAATAAATCGATACCCACAAACAGGCACAGAAATTAACATGTCCACAATATGATCATGGAACTGAGTTTTTTATTACATTTATAAAAGTCCGGAATTGGAACAGCAAACAACAAAAACTACTAATAAACATTTATAAAAAAATAAAAATATATTAATAATAATTGTAAAGACTAAAAGCGTGTAAACAATAAGCCTTAAATTTTAAATCGGTGCCAAACAACTGACTGTCTACTGTCATTTATTTAGCACTTACTTAAAATTGGTGGCTTAGTTCACGTTTCACTACAAAAGTTTTATCACAAAAAGGAAACGTATATCTAAATTGCTATGCTAATTCAAGATGCTCTATATCTTTAACAAATTGCTATCGGTCATGGCAAACAATTTGTAATTATTGGTATTCTGGCCATTAGTCGTTCAGTCACTAATTTAGGCATCCATCACAATACATTAGTGAAGGTTTTGCTTAGTTAAAATTTTTTTGCAGCTACAAACATAATTTTCAACACTTTGAACCTTGTTTGGAAACTCTTAAGATTTATAATGGCAAGATGTCAGGTATGGTCTGCATATATAAGTTTGTGGTATGTTCATTGTATTCAGGACGTTGTCCAATGAAGCAAAAATTACTTGTTAGTACATGGACGAGCCAACGAATCGTCTGCTAAAATGGTATTTAGCGTATTTGTTTAAATGTTGGCCGCAGTTTTTTGTACGTTAGGCAGGCGGTAGCCAACAGGTCGGCAACTGGAAAGTTTCAAATGATATTGTACTTCAGATTTCATGTAAATGCAAACAGATGTGGTGTGAGCTCGCTTGGACCACGATACGCTAGGAGAACCAACACCGGATCCCTAAAACGATAGTATAAATCGGCCCCTTTCATCCAACTATTGTATCAACGGGCCCCGGTAAGTCGGCAACGACGTATCGGCTCCCACTAAGTGCCCACCACCACCTCGCCCGAGATGGGCACCCTCGGCACCGTAGGCAAAGGAAGTGGAGGAAAAGAGTGGAGGAGAGGGGGGTGAGTCGTGACGAAAACTTTGTAACAGATCAAAACCCACGCGTGCGAAGCCGCGGGCATCAGCTAGTTACTATAATTTATAATTTCAGTCATTCTTAATTCAGTGTACAAAAGTAACACGCCTCGATAGTTAACATAAAAGTGGGTTGGTTTTCTCGAAATAAATATAATGATGATACTTATTCTAAATGATATTGGCACGATCTTCTCTTCCCATTGTAGTCGTTTTTGGTGGGATCTACCTCCTGGTGGTCCACCCTGGGCAACGGCATCTTTGGTTTTCTAACCAATGATGACTGCTAACAGATCCCTCTGCGGTGGTAGGCTTCGTAAGAGGCTGCCTGGATGCTACCACACTCCTGCCGGAGTCCTCCAGCGCCAGTTTTTCTGTGTTCCGCTCGTGTGTGGGAGAACCAGTACCTCTGGGTAAGCTCGCTCGATCTTAGGCTTTATCTTAACCATATAGTTAAGTATGTAGTCAAGAGCAAACTCATTATTTATAAAATAGAGGCTACTAAAAGATTGAGAAAACGTGCAGCAGCGTCTCAGCTTTACCATTGGTCAAACTGAATCCATCTTGTGCCGTGTGATCTAGCTAGATATTTCTTTCGGTGCCGACTCGGCACTGCCGTGTGATCTAGCTAGATCTTCCTTTTGGACAGGCTCGTGTTCAGCAGTGGACTGATAGACACTGGTTATTATGATACAGAAAACATGTTATTTTATTGCTGGAAACAATATTATTGAGCTCATTTTGTCGGCTTTAGTGCCTAGCTTGAACTGCATTTTTATTTTTCTGCTTAAACAAAATATAGTACAATTGCAATAGCATGCAAGAGGTCGAATACCGAAGGACACGGCATTTTACTCAGGCTTTTTTCTGAGCACTTACGTCACCAACAGTTAAAAATTGTTAACTCTTATTTATTACATACATAAACACATAAATGGAGCATTTTATTTTCCGCTAATTTTCCATGCGGGTTTTATATTTTACTTCCAAGAAAGATTTACATGTTGGGACATTTAATGTTTATTTTTTGTGAGTAGGTACAGCTCATACAATTTAAAACTTGTTTGTAATACATGGTTACTAATTAGTTTTCCACGGCATGTGGTTACGAATAGGTATTGAATTTCATTAAGTACCTACTAGTTTTTGAAATTCAAAATTCTATACTTATGTGATCTCGTTGACCGCATCAGTGTTTTTATCAATAATAGTGAATGCAGTTTGATTTAAGATTCTAAAACAATAGAATGATGAGGACTAAAATAGAATAGCACTCTTCCATCTCGTCTTATGGGTGTCGACAGAGACGACTAAAGGAGTACTAACAAGAGACGGAGAGGAACGACTCCTCCACCATTGGTCAAACAGCGGTTACACCCAATACATCTTTTTGTAGTGATGTCCAGCTGTGGTGTGGATGATGATGACAAAAAAACATACCACATAGACCTTTTTGTTTGTACGGTAATGTTTTTTCGATTCGCATTTGTTACTTTAACACTTTTACGTAATTACGAAGTTAATAGACGTAAAGAAGATAATCAAGTATGATAAATACATGGCAGTTGTAAGGTGGATTCGAGCAGCAAGATACCACACTGCCTTTGAAAATTGTAAAATTACAAACTTTTTTTAAATTTAATTTTAGGAGTTATTACATATATACCTACTACATCAATTCATAATGAATCCTAACATGACGAATAAAATAAACACTACGCTAAACGGAATTCGTTTTACCCCAAAAGACAAACACCTTCTTTGGGTTTTTTGGCAACAAGTAATTAAAACATTAAGTTCTTGAAACTCGAAAATAGTTTGACAAACAGTACCGATGTCAATATTGATATAATTTTTCGACAAAAAATCTTTGTTCGCTTAAATTTGGTTCGGTGGCCAAGCCGGTTTCAACTCGATGTAGCCAAAAGAAATTTTAATGAAGTTCATGGTGTAGTAACCTGTTTTCAGTGAGTTGCGTGAAGTAAGATTCTTTACAAATTTATATTTACGACGATATTACGTGGATTCTGTGATCAAAATCGAGAGATTTGTTTTTGCAACTGAAGTTAATTAGTGATGTATTGTGTGATGATGTGCTAATAAGTTAATACGTCAAACTATAACCAAGCAATGTTTTTTCTGCCAATTTACATACTAAAAAACACAAGAAACTTAGGACGCTGCTGCCACAGATCATTGTTTGGCCGTCTTGTTTTTATCAGCGATTCGCCTCAGGATTATAAATCGACAGTCAATATTGTCCTCAAGCGACAAAAATGTTATGTTTACAAACGGCAAAACAAGTTTGTAAATGAAAAAGGTGACCAATACTGGTTTTTTGAGAAATATTATCACTGATAAATTTAAATTTCTCGCCGCTTTTGTTTGTCAATGTGTTTTTTAGGCAGTAAATTGCTGGTATAAATTAAAAAACACAAATCCTGGCATAAAACTACGATCCGATCACCGCGTATGTCACAACAGCCAACACCGCCTTAAGCACTTCAATTACTGCACAACACAGTAGTTCTCCACACCGCACCCGTCGGAGGCGGGTGCGTGGTCCCGCCTTTCATTTCGGCCGACACAATCATGTGCCTGGCCGCTTCTCACCTGGCCCCCCCTCGGACGGCGACCCAAGCCGAGGTCCGAGCCTACAGAGGCGCCCTTGAGGTCGCTGTCCGATCCCCCCTCCCAGATCGGGCCCGCCAGAATGGAGCCCGACTGTGATCCGGCATCTCCGGTTCCGGCGGCGCCACCACTGCAGCACTGGTGGGTTCGCCATTTGGTAGGGTGCCCTTAGCACCCCACACTGGCCCGATCACGCCCGCTAGTATGGGCCCCGGTGCGAGCGAGCCTGAGGCTCGAAGCCTCACCCTCGGCCGCACCGGAGTACCGCTAGCGTGGCGGACCTAGGCTGAGCGCCTTCAGCGCTCGCCACACTCTGCCCGGTTTAACTGATTAAAGCCTCCCATATGGGGTTTCAGTGATAGGTCCGTCTTAAAAAAAAAACAAATTGCATAAAACTCTCGAATGCCTTAGGCTGCTCGCCCACGTCCGATAATCGCTGACCGATTTTTTGTAGGAGAAAAATAGAACGTACTGATAGCAATGCAATGGAGCAACGCACACGTCTTACAAAAATTCGGTCATGAATGTGTATGGTGCTGCCTACTATAGAAAAATCGGCCCCCGATTATCGGTACTACAAAAAGCCTGACGTGGGCGGGCAGCCTTAGGGGAAATTTTGTTTGGTTTTCAACGTTAGAGTCTTTAATAAATTCGTCGAGACAAACAATATCTTAGTTCAATTGTTAAGAATACTCAAGTAAGAAAAGTCAAGCTCAACTGGTAAGAACAGCCATACGGTAAGCTGAAGGTTGAATTCAATTCCCACGTAAGGTAGACGATATTTTTATTAAACATATTATAAAGATCCGAAAATTTCTGCACCGGAGCCAAGTATATCATGGTGATTTCAAAGAAGGACCAGCTGTTTACGTTTCGTCAAGCGTCTGGGTCTTTCCCGGTAGGTATGTTCAGAACCCAGTCAAGTTCAGGCATCATGCCAAAACACAAGGGAATTTGGGATAGTCAACGTAAGCTGAATATTACGCAAGACAATGTCAGTCCTATCAATAAAACAATGTGGATCGATTGTTCTTATGCTACTCGTAAAGTATTGTTCCATCGAAAGGAGTGTAGAATGTAGCACAAATAGAATTGTAAAGTGTCCGTCATGTTATAAATGTCTGACCAATGCGACCGAGGAAATTGGTGATTTTCGATTTCAATGTGACCGGACATTTTGGACATTTATTGTCATTAAAGTCACATTCAATTCTATAGGAAAAGTATGCTAAATTCTTATTGCAATGCATTATAAGAGACAGGATTTATTAGAAATTGCATAAAACGAAATAAAATACTAAAAAGTGCAAAAAATACTAGAATAATGGTGCAAAAACTAGAATACAATAATAAACAGTAGGGTGACACTTAAAAACGCATACATAAATAAATAAATAATAAATAATAAATGTGGACAACATCACATACATTGTTCTGATCCCAATTTGAATAACTATTTAAAGCATTCGTATTTTGGAAACCAGCAACAACGAAGGTACCACAAACACCCAGACCCGAGAAAATGTAGAAAAACACATTTTTTCTACATTGACCCGTCCGGGAATCGAACCCGGGACCTTGGAGCAAGCGACACCTTGAAAACCGGTGTGTACGCCACTCCGCCACGGAGGTCGTCATAGTTGTTGAAAGGCAAATAATAACAAGCATAATAGTTTAAATCTATATTTTTGTTTGCTATAATTTCATTTAATTGGAATAAATTCATTTAATTTCTTCATTTTGTTAATTGTTAACAAATTTTTGTATGTGACCATCGTGACAATAAATGTCCAATGTGACCGAGCAATTATTATAAATGACGGACGCTTATAGTATATGACCGACAATTTACAACTCTAAGCACGAAGTGTTAGTCATCACTATCACTAGCCTATGTCGGTCCACTGCTGCACATGGCCTCTTCGGAAAAAGTTGCAGCATAAACGGCTGTATCTTTTGATTGTGTTGGCTTAGAAGTTTGATTTTTTCACAGCTTACAGGGACAGTAGACCTGAGTATCTTATATATAAAATTCTCGTGTCACAATATTAGTTACCTTACTCCTCCGAAACAGCTTTATTGATTTTTATCAAATTTTATATGGATATTAAGTAGGTCAGAGAGTCGGCTACTATCTATTTTTCATACCCCTAAGTGATAAGGGTTGTTCACCCTTAACATTTTTTTTTTAATTTTTAATAAAATTCTCGTGTCACGATGTTAGTTACCTTACTCCTCCGAAACGGCTTTACTGATTTTTACCAAATTTTATATGCATATTCAGTAGGTCAGAGAATCAGCTACTATCTATTTTTCACACCCTTAAGTGATAAGGTTTGTTCACCCTTAACATTTTTTTTTTATTTTTGGACAAAATTTTTCGTTTTTATTTTTCTATAATGTGGCATTAAAAATACATACAACCCTAAATTTTTACTCTTCTATCACCAACCCCTATTTTTTAATAGCCATTTTAGTAATTTAATCATTTTTATGGCAAAACAACGTTTGCCGGGTCAGCTAGTTTGATATAAATTCCAGCTTGTGTTCACAGGAACGCGTGGAGGTATTCCACGCGTTCCTGTGAAAAAGGGTCTTGACAGTCAGACAGACGGACGGACGGACATTAAAGTGATTATTTAGGGGTTCCGTTTTTTCCTTTCGAGGTACGAAACCCTAAAGACTTTGCAATAGTCGCCACACTTGGTAGGGTTGATAATCGCCGTCCAGCCAATGTTGAAGAGAAGTCCATACAAATGTTCTTTAAGCAGTACTCCTTTAGTCGCCTTGAACAACAACCATAGGGAGAGAGCAGGTATTGATATTCTTGTGCCGACACGGTCACACAGGAAGCGTGACGTAAGTCACCAATGAAGTAACGCCCCATTGGTCTAGTGGTTTAAGTACCGGGTCAAGATCCCGAGTTCGATCTCCGGGTCGGGCATCAAGAGTTTTTCGAAGGCTTTTATCGAACATTGCTCGGGTTTGTGATCACGAATTGGATGCATTTGACAATCGTGGTGATCATGCCTGTATTTTTAATTCAATGTTGGAGACCTATGTCCTGCAGAAAGATGAATATAGGCTGTTTGTTTTTTTTTTAAGACACCAATTTTAAGATGGTGTCAAAACAAGAAATCATGCACTATCATCATGCTCCGACTAAGAATTAGTGGCTTTTATCTCGGATTTCTTGTAAAAAGAAAAAAATACAGGTTTATGAACATCTTGGTGTAGGGTCAGAAGCAGGGTCGAGGTAAACGAGACCATTTTCCATTCTGTTGCAAAAAAACTGGCCCTATAATAATATACTTCCAAAACGTTTTATGTCGCCATTTTACCTTATTCTTGATTCATGGGGTCTTTTTCACTTCCTGACCTCCCAAAACTGTTGCTTTATATTAAGATTCAAGAGGCATTTTGTTTGTTTGAAGATGACATACGAGTATTACACGTTGTTTCCTATAAGGATCGGGTAAACTGCATTTATAATATAATCTTCGGCAATAAACAATTAAATTCAGTTACTAAAAGTTTACTACGGGTAAAATTATTAGTGACTCGTTTTCATATTATGTTAATATTATATCAACCGTCTAAAGAAAGTTTTTTTATTATTTAACACGTCCCGATTTTGGTGTTCATGAAAGTTTATTATAAAAAGATTTTAATAATAATGAAAATGCTACCGCTGAAAGAAAGGTTTCTCATTAGTATTAAAACCACTTTATTAAAATTTTGAAAAATCTTAACTGTAATTACATTTGCAATGTTTAATATAGGTTATGCTCATTGCTAAACTTTGCTATTCGACAATAACACTAACATAAACTAAGAACATGTTTTGTAAAAAAAAAACTGCTTACACGAATAAAATTAGCTTTTTTAAATCCATAAATTATTCAGAATCAGCGAAGTAATATGTTTGCTGTATATTTTTGAATTAGATGATTAATCTCTGCCATAAAAAGATTTAAAAAACGCAACGCAACTTAGATAACAATAATGTCCTTGGCAGTTTACTCGTATTTTTGCCTTAAGGACTAGTTTTTAGAGATTCATTTTCGAATAATGAAACCTTTGCCGAAGCATTCTTACTGTTTTGTTCATCTCCCGTCACACATATTAAGATTGTAAGCCTGATACGGAAGTTTAATGTATAATTAAAATTTATGAAACCATGACCGTTAATTAAGATAATTAGATTAATGTTGCTGTATATGTCTGTCATTATCATTTTAATATCGTGAAAAAGGTACTGCCACGTAAAATCTTGATATTAAGATAAGTTACGTGACATATAGAATATTTAGATCTGTCACGTAATTTATAAGTCAAGAAACACTGGACAGTATAATAAGTTCTTAGATTTGTTGAAATTTGTCTCCGCACAGAATATCGGAATAGGTAATAAAACATCAATATTTTTTTGCCTAGCGCTATATTTGATTACAATGTCAAAATCAAATGAAAGCCCTAATTATTCTGGGGTGGTACGAAGTACGAGTGGCTTTGCTCTGCAGTGGAATGATTATGATCATGCTGTTATCTTAAGGTAACGTAATTTATCATGTACCCCACCAATATATTTGCTAGATTTTATTTTATTAATGGGTGTGTAACTTTATCTTACGTTTCACACTTGGCTATATTTTTCGAATAATTTCCACAAACTCGTATATCGTCTCACGGTCGCAGATACGACACGTGCGCTCGATTGTATCGCTAGAAGTGTCGCCTTTTCCTTATTTTCATTCACAATTGTAGTTTTCCTCGCACGTGAATTGACTTATCTAATACATGTAATAAAATGTAACAATAGACGAAGATAACGGTATGCACACTATTTTTATTTGCCAACTGGTTATTTATTTATTTAAACTTTATTTCACAAGTAAGGCGAAAATGTTTGAAGTATGGACTGAAGTTGACTTAACGCCATATGGCATACTTTACCGGTTAACCATTAGGGTTCAACAGAAAAGTTTTGTGACAGTCTGACAGCTAAAAAAAAGAAAAAAATTCATGGTAAAAAAGGACTCTTGCAAAAACGTGATATCAACTACACATGTTTCCTATTTATATAACTATACTTAGAAACTAAATACAAGTATAAAATACTTAAACTAGAAATTTTTAATAAATAAGGAAAGAATTGACGATAAACACATTTGAAAATGTAATGTTTCTTAAAACAATACCATTTCCGGTTCCCATTGAATGAGGCATCTCTAGTTGAAACCAATGAATGTAGTGCCAGCCTAAAATAGAATATCACCACCCCTATAGGTTTACTGCCAGAAAAAAATAGCCAGAATTGTCTTTTCTCTATCATTAGCTTAACAGTGATCACCAACATGCCTGCCAAGTGCAGCGCTTTCGAGGAAATACAAGGGCCGTTTTTCCATACACACGTAGTCCCCTGTTTCCTCCCTGGATAAACCCAGTAGAGCAATAATTTTTATTGCAAAAATCTATGGCTACTATTAACATGTTTCTATGTTTTCTGTTTTTTCATAAATTAATTAATAAAAAAGACATGAGCCCTCAAAAATCGAAAAAAATCGCCAGATTTTCCGCTGTACTCAAAAATCCATAAAACAAATTTGGCTAAATTTTAGAACAAAAGGAAAACATACGAACACGGCCAAAGCCTTTCTTTAATTTTTAATGAAAAAAGTATTTAAATCGGTCCAGTTTTGGAAAAGTAATCGGGGGACTACGAAACGTTGATTTGGTGTGCTTTTAATAGGTCCAAGAAGCAATTGTCTCTATCACACTCTGCGGTCAAGGCGTTTGGCACTGCACGACAGCAATAGATTTTACAAATACCTATTTTTCAATTCTCTCGCCCGTAGTGTTTCCTGATGATGCATTATTTATTTCTCTATCGTCGTCATATAAATATTTTCGTAGTAAATTAGCACTTTTTTTTTTACTATAGTAAAGATTTTGGGGTTATGCAGCAAAGGCAAGTCAGCTCCACAGTCGGGATCAAGCCTACGGTATTAAACTTGTGTTGTAATCGAAACCACAGTTCGTGTCACGCATAATAAAACCACCAGGCTATCAGTGACATGCAATTCCAGATCAAACCCAGCAATTTGCAATAGGATAAGACAGTTTCTAGTATATAATTTCAAATGCAAGTCATATCAATAAATATTACACTGAGCGGTTGTACCTTGGTGAATTCCGATTTTTTACTGCACTGTGGTTCTTTTTGTTTAATCTAGTTAAAATGAAGTGAAAGTTCGATTGGAGCCTTGTATTAGGTTTGTTAAATAAATTAAAAAAGCTTCATACCGTTAAAAACTGTGGCAATGGCGCCTATTCTTAAAAAGTTCGATTCCCTTAATAATATGGGTTAAAGTATGAAATTGCCGTTTTGTATGGACGAAATCAAGAAAAGTCATTTTTCCATACTAACAATTTTTTAGATTTTTTAAAAAACACCTGAACCGTTTTCGATGCAATTAAAGGTGAAAGTTAGATGGTTATAAAGCTACGCATTATAGTATTTAAATTTCTGAAAATCAAAGTATATAATACAAATATACTTAATTGAAGCAGGAAGGTCAGCTGACACATTGTAAGGGGTCTTTTCAATGACTTCCTTTGAAGTAATAGGCAATAGTATTGCAATTTTTTTTAGTCAAAAGTTACTTTATTTAGTTTTTGATACAATACAAAAAGAATTACGCAATAATATGACTATACTTAAGAGCTATAAACAAAATAAAAAGTGGGAAAATAATCGGCAATTTCATACTTTAACCCCTATTACAAATTTAGCTGTGTATGTGAAGACTCGAATTCTGATTATCTTGTAAATGTTCTTACCATTGAACTATTAAGATATTATTTGTTTCAACAACTCTATTAAAGAAATAGTCATTTTTTTCACAAAAGCAAACTGCCATTTATAAAATTACACGCGTAGACGGTAATTATCCATTTTAAAATGCAATAAAGGCGATAATATTAAACGAACTAATTGAACTGTTGGATTACCTAGATTAAGTACTTCAGTTCATCTAATCAATTGATAGCCCTCACCTACATTACGCATTATTGTTATCTACCTAAACGTAATAGGAATTAATACCAGTCACAAAGACTGGTATTAAAACAACTGTATGAGTAACGTAAGAAATAAGTTTTATCTCATAACACTTATAATAAATTCATAAAAAAATAAAAAGGTTATGTTAAAAATACAAAAGTATTACAAAGCAAAGATATTTGAACTTTCTTATTTAGTTTGTTTCTGTCGTAACGCTCACGAAACATTTTCACTTAGCCCGGTCAGGTCAGGTCGGAACTATTGATATTTTCATCCCTGTGCAATAAAAGTTAATAATTGAAGACTGCCCATTTTTGTACCAGTGCTATTCGAACGTAGTTTTCTTCTCACGATATTTACCACAACACGGATCTAATAAACCGACCAAATGCGTGCCGGCCCAACGCAGTTTATGGTTCCGTAGTTGCAAGTCGCAAATGTCTACTTATTTGATTTTGCCGAGCCATAAGTGCACTAAATACGTACTTAAATATATGTTAATTTTTTTGTGTCAGTTAGATAAACCGATCTTATACATAATTATGATACTGATTTTCAGTGGAGTTTGTACGAAAAATGTTTCTTCTAAAAGTACACTTTATGAGTTGACCGACTTAAGTTGTAAACCTATCTTAGCTGTGATAACTATCACAGCATAATATGCTTGTAATGTCTTTTTTACCTTTCGATGAAGAATCGATCATTTAGCTGATAACTGGGACACGAGAAAGATGAGAAAATAAGATATTCCAATTAGTAATAATTTAATAGTAGTTAGTATTTTTTTTGCAAGATTTTAAATCTACCTCTTTGCTTGTGTTTTACATTTTTATATCGTTGCAACTAACAACATCTTTTTAGTAGGTCTCGGAGCAACAACGTCGAGAGTCAGACAGACAGCTATGGCGAAACTATAAGGGTTCCTAGTTTTTACTACGAACCCCCACAACCCGGAGATACCTATACTATACTATATACGAATTATGTGTTACTTAAACTCCCGACCCCCTGATGAAAGGAGACAAGACTATGTTTATATGTCACAATCATAGTCTGGCTAATGAAAGCTGAACCCAGGGTTTTTTGAAATAGCAACATCAACTATTATGACATTATGACAATGTCATTCAAACTGTTGTTTGTTGAGGATTAATTGATGTTGATACTTGATTTCAGGGGGAACGTTTAAATCTACTATTTAAAAAACATGTTACATACAATTTAACCGTGTAAGTGTGCGTGTAAAAAATTAAAAGTCAACCGACTCTACATAAAAAGCCAAAAGGCTTAATATTGAAATTAGTTACCATTTACCAAAAACAAGAAAACAGGAAAAGTGTCAAAATTGTTTATTCCTAATATGGTAGGTGATGCCATATTTAGATTTTTTGTAATTCCCGCCTTTTGCTAGGTTCTGCTTTCGTTGGCCAAACTATAGTAAGTTTGCTTATTTGTAGAACAATGTTATGCTAATCGGTGTTTCATGTCACATTCCACTGTTAATTAATAAAACGTATTGACAGTGCTAATGGTAATTGTTGATAAGGCAAACAAAGACAAGTACTCACTCAATGGAACTGATAAAAGAGGTTTGTACGTTTACCCTTATAAAGCTGTTCTAACACTTTGATGATTTATGCGGAATATTCGGACAGTAAAATCAAAACAGCTAGCTCATTTATAAATGAAATGTTAAAATTTCCTTGCGTTCACTAGTCACTATTTCTGCAGTCCTCTGTTTGGCCCTCTAGGGCCTACCAAAATGCATTTTTTGCTATAAACAACGCCTGGCAGCGGGTTGCCGATTACAATTTGGCCAATTTAATTTTAAATTACGTCAGTTTATTATTTATAAAAATATAACAAGTCAATATTTGTAGTAACAGAAAAAACCTGATATGGAGGTCTTACTAGTAATTTTGACTGAGCAACAACCTTTTTTAGAATTTTTGTCTGTATGTATACGCAAAGAAGACTGCAGCGAATTCAATGCAGTTTTCAGCGATGTGTTGCTGGAAGTCCAATTTAAAATACTTTTAAATTAGCACATTTGATGACTTTCATCAGAATAAATACCTAATAGTTAGTATCAAAAAATCTGCAGAATTATTAGAAACAAATACAACGCGGGCAAAATCTAGTCAATACTTAAATAAATATTTCTTTACAGTGTGGGTTGGCGGTTTAATTCTGTACATCTTATTAGTATGCTAGCGTCTAGTGTTCTCTCAGTATTTCTGCAATAAATTGTCCAGTTAGAAGCTCTATAATATTTTATAGTCTTCCAAGCTACTCATTAATCTTCCTTGATTTATTGATAGTTTTTATTGTCTATACGCTACATCTCATAGTAACTAAGAAAATGTAAATTAGTTACAGTAAAATATTAGGTACCCGTTTGATTGAGTACTGTTTTATTCAATTCAAAAATAGTGTTTGAATTTTGTTTTTTTCCTAAATGTGAGCAATAATAATAATTTAATAGGATTAGCTTTTATAAAACTTCACTATATATATGTATACCTACTTATTTGTTGTTTAATTCCGCGTAAGAAGATAGATCAGGGTTTTACTAATGCAGAGACGAGCAAAAAATCTTTAGTGATGAAAAAAAATGGTTCCTTGCAAATGATAAGTAATCAATAGACCTTTATTTCAGGTTAAATCATAATTTAATATGATAGTAATACCATACAGATTCTATAAAAAAATAAAGTTATAAACAAAGCTATACTTTGAGGAAAAGTATTACTCGTGATTCTAATGTAGGTATGCGCAATCACGGTAAATATGAAGTCTTCAAATTGAACATGATAAGTACACAAAACGATTCCGCCTAGCGAAACAAAAAAGTGTCATAGTTACTGATCCGAAAACAAAATAATGCCACGCACTTAGTCAGAGCCACAGACTCCACGCCAGTGAGTCAGTGATAACAGGGTCAGAGATCAAGGCCGCGGTAATAAAGCCTTCCTGATTATCCTCGGTAACGTGCGCGTGCGACGCGACGTGCCGGTGCCACAATTTGCACAGTGAGTTTTGATCGGGGTACTTATTTGGATAATAAAACTTAAAGTAAAAAGTTTATTGCTACGAAAAAGCAGTTAGTTGCAAATATAGTGAACACATTGTTCCTAGTCGAGAGTCGAGACAAAGTTATCAGGCCAACTGATGAACATAGACGCTCACCTGAAAGGATAATTTTGTTGTCATAATGTGATCGTGTTGTGTATGTATCAACAAGGCACCAACTTCTACCTTTTGTCAGTTGAAATCGAAATAGCCTTAAATCTGATACTCTATCTATTGTACAGCTCAGATCATAAATCATTTAAGATATAATTTTTTTAAGATATTGAACTTGACGATTGACTATCATGCAAAAACCAATTGAAGAAAATTGATATTTTTGTAGATTATATTACTCGTAGATTGAAGTGGGGCATTTGTTATAGATTGCCTTCTCTGAAAAATAAACTGATTGTTATATAAACTAGAAATATATAAGAAAATGTGCGAAAACACAAGATGAGAGGTTTTTTTTGGTGCGATGATTCTGCCAATATCTAGTTAATTTTAATGAACACGGAAAGAACTCTTCCAAGAGATAAGATGACGTAATTTTTGGAGCCAAAAAGGATAACACGCAAAAGACGCTTCCATGGTTCCGTTTAGGTGGCAAATAACAGCCTTGTTTCCTTCCTGTGTAGAGATGTCTGTACCTACTAATGTCCAGCTACATTCTTTTAGGATGAAAAATTAAAAATAAATCAAAATTCTGGTGGTCCATTAATCTAAGATCAAAATGCAGCATGTGTCTAGTGTACCTATATTATAGAGGACTATTTTTCCTAGGTAACTAAATCAAAGGTCACACTGTGCGATATCATATAAACTACGCAAAAGTGAACCGTGTTAGCCTCATAACAAAGATCACTTATGGCATGGCGTGAACCTTGCGAGAATGTTTCGATGCCATCCACGTACCGAATTATAGCAATCATATCGAATTATTCGCTTCCATATGTAATAAATGGTTCATTATTATCCGGTAAGTTTGGGAGTGTCATGCATTCATGTTTCATGCAACGAGGATGAATTATTGTCACGCGATGTCCTTAAGCGTCAATGAATGAGGATGTATTTTTATATTTGTATAAAACCTATTGTATTTATATTTGATGTTTAGAAGATTTTGTTAATATCTGATTACAAAAATTTAATTTAATTGCAGGATGCTTACATCATTGTGCGTCACTATAAAATGGCTGCGTCTGTTTAGCTATTGCAATATTCGAATTTTCGTTAAAGAATTGATTTGATCGAATACCTGTAAAAAATTATAAAAGAAACAATCCCCTTTGTAAGTTTTAAGTTTGTCTGTTAGTGAGAAAAGTATTCATCCAGAATAAACAAACATCTAGTATCATCTTCTTCAGTTGCAAACCAGCTAGCATATAAAAAATATAAAATATTCACTGTTTAAGTAAACTTTTTACGTTGAAACTTAATGTTAATAAATATGTCTGCCTCCTTTTATACTTACATGGCTTGGTTAATATACAAAAGGCAAATGAGTTCATCAACAGAGACAACTTTAAGAATGGTGGAAAAATGATAATCATAAATCAATAATCTGTTTTTTATGGTCAAGCGTTAGTTTGTATTTGTATACCAAGAGCATTCGATTTTTGTAACACTTCTGGATTCTACTGATAAACATATTCGTTACCGTTAATGTGTACAGAAACTATAAGATACAATAATATACATATTTTATAGTTTATCGTATATGTCATTATATAGTAACCTTAAGTCGATGTGCGTAGAGTTTGACGTCAAAACCATATACTATTAGGCTTTAGCATTTAATACGGGGTTCCTACGCAGAAAAGCCCAAGGCTACACAATTACGATGTACTTCAGGTGGCACGCAACTGTTTGCAGAGGTCATCAACTTTATACAGTCAGTAAAAACATAAGTAAAAATACTGTTTCATAGAAAAAACCTGGATATAAAGGGACGAAGTTTCAGTTGAACGCAAATTGCAATAAAATTTGGCGTTAGATAAGGCATGGACATTGGAAAGTACAAAAAAGCTATACACATGACTAGACTGCCTACGCGATCTTTCAGCAATTTATTCCTCACCTTGTAAAGAATCCTTTTGAGAACACGAAAAAGACATAGAAGTATTTTATTTATTAAAATAGTAATGTTATCTAGTATACAGACGAACATCGAACCTTCTCCTTTTTGGAAGTCGGTTAAGAAATGATAATATTTGGGTTAAAAACTGGGTTAAAAGGCATGGCTGAAGGAAGAGTAGTCCCAAATATCAGCAAAATGTTGCTGTTTGTGGATCATATAATTTCTGGATCATTAATCAACAACAATTGCACTTGCCGACTTTCATCAGTGTTGGCACCTGAAGAATAATTAGGATTTTTACTAGAAACACCTACATACATTTTGTGTTTAAGACCGGTTCATGACCAGATTTCAAATAATCATTAGTAAAACTAAGTCGAAAAAGCTCACGCTTAGGTTCCAAGCAAAAACTACAGTAAAATAACAAACCCATTATTGAATATCGTAGTTGACTACGATTGAAAAAAATAGTGCCCTGTCAAAGCCATAGGAAGCAGATACGCTAAATACAGTCTCATTATCCGAGTAGAGCATTAATTATTGACTGCAAGCATTGAGCCACGTTAAACTCATCGCAGATAAAAACCATTTATCTCGATTGAAGGCCTTTCTAATTTCATATAAAAACGCTAAATGTATTACTGGGTATCAGGTGCTATACAATATTTTTTTGTGTTCCGATGAGTGTATGGTTATAATAAATGCTCATGAGTGAACCAAGCTTGAATAGATGCTGGACGCATAAAAAGTGTAGGCAACACTGAGTGACATGCTTCTATGGTTTAATCGTTACTGCTCCCATGTCATAAAGTTGTTTTGTGCGCTTTGCTGTTTTGCAACGCAACAAATAAATTGCACGGAGATAGTGTATTAAGCGGAGTCACGAATACTTAGAAATAAAATGCAAACATTGATTGTACTCGAAGGTGCAATGTAAGGTACGTTTTTGCCTACAGGATAAACTTTTCTGATATTTTATTGCTTAATACGCAATATGCAGTTCTAATAGATACCATTAGGAATATAAGTATCTTTTTATGTAAGTATAGATATACTCTTACCCAATGATATATAAAAAGTATAGATAGGTTATTATACCCTTACGGCTGGTCCTAATAACCTATCTGTCTTCAGTTTTGGCATATCGGAGATAGAAAATAACTTCTGTCTTTGTTTCTCTGGACGGCAAAATCAGAGACAGCAGATGTTTTCTATCTCCGATAAGCCAAAACTGAAGATAGATAGATTATTGAGACCGGCCGTTTCTAAATATCTGTGCCGATTGCATAAGCAACAGCAGTCAGCAGTCAGCAGTCAGCAAACATGCGTAATTCTTATTTTAAATCGGGGACTGCGTGCAAGACGTCACAATTTAGGACGTTTTAGGGTCACGCACAATGCACGCACGTAACATATCTATTACTTTTTAAATATCATTGCTCTTACCAGTTTTTTCCTATTCTATTGGATTTTGATTAATTTTAAATGTCATTCTTAACAAAATATTGAAAAATGTTTATTATTATTTAAACTTTTAAATATTGTTCCGTATTAACTTGGTGAAGTGGTTCCGTTTGTCTACTACGCAAGATTCCTGAAATCGATTGCCGGTACAGTTAATTTAGGAAACTTTTACTTTCAATTGGCTTGGGTCTGGAAAGCGTTGGGGTTTATTATTTAAGCTGCGGAAGTCACGTAGAGGCTGTAATAGGGTGTTTGGAAAACTGATGCCAGACTATTCTTGAAAGATAGTCATCTACACTTATATTTTAAAGAGAAAATATTTGTATTTTTGCGTGTGTGTATGTTTGTAATGAATAAACTCAAAAACTACTTTGTCGATTTCAAAAATTCTTTCACCATTGGAAAGCTACATTCACCTTGAGTGACATAGGTTATATTTAATGCTAGAAAAGTTTAGAGATCCTTATAAAAAAATCTTATGTCCATCCGTGCGAAGCCGGGACGGGCTGCTAGTACTGTAATAAGAAGCAGACTGTTAACATGTGTCACATTTAATCCCGATGCGCGATGGCAAGCATCACCACATCACACTTGCAGCGCGTAAGATACATTTTACACCTAGGATTTGTTTAAGTGCATACTTATGTAAATGAAACGTAATCAGGCTCATTATAGGGTGCATGCTGATTACACGTGTCCTGTTTAATGTGACGGCGTTATTTATTTAGAAAAATACGCTCAGAACATAAACGGGATTAATATAAAACAATTAAGAAAAATCCGGCGGCTAAATTAAATAGTATGACTTACTGTATATGTTACACTAGCTGTTGCCCGTGACTTCGTCCGCGTCAATTTCTGTTATTATGATCGCGATTAATATTAATATTTTTTCCCGTGTTTGCAATATTTTTCACTGATGCGGCGGTGATGTGATATAGCCTAAAGCTTTCCTCGATAAATGGACTATCCAACACAAAAATATTTTTTCAATTCGAACCAGTACCTACTTCCGGAGATTAGCGCATTCAAACAAACAAACTCTTCAGCGTTATAATACTAGTATAGATAATGGAGACACAAAGGTTACCTATCTGTCAGTATATAAACTTGAAAAGTTTCGTCTCATGCGGGACTCGAACCCGCATCTCCTGTTCGAGTCCCGCATGAGCCAAAATTTTTCATGTTTATATACTGATATTATAATTGCAATTAAGTTGCTAAAATATCAAATAAAGTTTACCTATCTGTCTTTTGTGGTGGAGACTTTTTATCACATAAGCAGTCTTATAATTAGACAAGATAACGCTAAAACATGGTTTTGTTTTGTAGTGTACATAATTAATCTGTAAGATAGCGCACTACATTTATTAACTGACTTTTAATGAACAATTAATATTAAAATTAACAATACGAAAATTGACAAAAACAGCATTGTTATAACATTCTTCCTCTTCACCGTATTTTAGATAAAAACCAATGATTTGTTGATTTGTATTTTTGAATGTTTCTAACGAATAATTGCCCTCAAATACTCTTTGTACTAACATAGAACAATACAAACTATTATGTCTACATTATTCTGATCCCCAAAGTATGTAGCTATAAGCCCGTCTATGAAATCAGAAACAATAAATATAGAGTGAAAGATTGACAGAATGGCAGAACTGCAACTCATTATAAACAGTTTATCATCTCCGGCCACTGACGTCACGATGAGACGAAGTATTTTAAGCGCAAAAAAGTCAGTAAGTATTCGCTGATGTCAGTCACAAAGACCTGCGGTTGCAAGCCTCAAGCTAATTCCAAATAGCAATTACGGATAAGTGAACAGCAATGTTGTGATAAGTGAACAAAAGTCTGCTTTACGCAAAAGTTTCAATAAACTTGATTTACTTACCCCAAGCATAATTTATAAGCTTTTTTTATTATTTAACCTACATCATCCCACTGCTGGGCAAAGGTCTCCCAAAACGCTTTCCACTGGTCTCTGTCAGCGGCCAATGGCCAATTTATGAACAGCAAATATTAATTGTTCTGGGTTTCCTATTAGAAACTTATAAAATAATATAAAACATTATAGAAATAGATTTATCAATCAGCACTGTATCCAGTCTAGTAATAATTAACACGAAAGTTAAAATCAATTAAATCACAAATATTATTCAATGATTAAGTAGTTACTAGCACAGTAATTATTGTGAGCTATCAATTTTTAATTCATAAAATAAATAGGATGTTCTCAAAATTGATTGTAATGAAATTTATTTGCTAAGTAGTGTAATGTTTTCCCTATTTTAATTTGTGAAGAAAATTACATCCTCAAGGGAGTAAAATAAGGTTGACAGACAAGAAAAATTTAAACCTTTTTAGAAAGAATGAAACCGACAGCAAGTTTATAATAAGCCACATCCTTGATGAGTCGTGGAAACAGGACCATTATTGCCCGTCAGTGGTTGCATAACGATACCTTCAGGTTCAATTGGCGTATAAACCATTTTGGCCAAATCGAGTTAAATATACCATTTTGATCAGAATTTTTTTCTCTATCGATCTGTATATCCGAAATGTTTAAATTCGCTAAAAAAATATTTATACACCCTAAAAAATCATTGCCGGAAAGTTAAACCAATTCCATAAAAACAGTGTAAAAGCCGAGTGGTTGTTTTTGGTATTTCTGTTAAGATGTAATGACCATAAATTTTTTTAAGCCCGGGCGTAAAACTCTATGATGATTGCAAATGGTTTTTACGTTAAGAGTGTTAAGACGCATTCAAAGATTTCAATGTCGTAAGTCCACGGTTATGGTGCAAAATATAGTGACTTAAAACGTCTCTGCAATAATGGAGTAATACCAAAGAGATTTCATACTGACTTTTACAATTATCACACGGAAGTAATGTACCTGACACTCTAACGCTAACTGATGAAGAAGATGAGGAAGAACGGATTGACTAGTATTTTGTTTCACATATTCTACATAGGCCTAGGGTTATTTTGTTATTAATATGTTATTTTATTAGCCACTAAAAACGTATCTTGTTTGGTGGTCTAGGAACTTTTATTTTTTGAGTTTAACAAAGTTGATTAGTTATTTTTACTTTGAATTATTTTCATAACTATAAGGCTGTTTTTCAAGTCCAGTGAAAAACAGCCTTATAGTTATCAAAATACCTGAAGCTGCCTATCGACTTCGACTAAATGTGATAAATTCAGAAAACAAGCCACAGTGTACTCAAGAAAGCAATTTATAACTTTTTGAGATGCTCTCTAATGAATTTCTTTTTTTAAAAGTACCCAAACTTTTAATTATTGCCATAAATGGTCACTTTTAGCAATAATGAAAGTTGTAAAAAGATAAATTCCTCTTTAAACTTCTCAAAAAACTACAAATTCCTCTCCTGAGCACACCATGGCTCTACTCCCTGTTCAAAAGTCTCAAATTCATCACAACCAATCGAAATCAATTTTATTGGCAGCAGCCCTGAACCGGGAAAGAAGTCTTAATTTTTTGCCATAATTAAAGAAGTAAATATTAGTTTTGTCTTTTAAGTTGCAATATGTAGATTTTCTCTACTTAGAGTTATTAAAAATTCTTAATGGTGTGCCATAATTTTGCTACAAAATTGTAACATAAAAACAATAAAAGAAAGTTATTTTCGTACTTTGGCAATTTTATTTTATCTACATCAACCAAATATAGATAAAACACTAAAAATATATTTCTATACATTCTCGAACCAATAAAAGTGTGCTTATAGTCAACATTACATTAATTTTATACAATGTTTTATTAATTCATTTAAATAAATCACTATAATCAATGGTTGTAAAAACCAAAAAATCTACATCTATCGGTCTTTACGTCAGCAATTGCAATCTCATATTTATTAAAAATTCAAATACGACGTAAAGATATATTTTTAGATCCATTATAGGACGTCGTATAAACCACCGAGTGTGTTTTTTAAAGACTAAGCTAACTTTAAAATTAACGAAGATGGGCATGTTTTAAATATTTAGATTTTTCCATTGCAAAATTTTAAGAATGTTTTCTCTTGGTCATTTTTTAGTAATTTCTGAAATAAAAAAGTTATGATTTTTTTAATAAATAAAAAAACGTTTTTTGGCTCTCCTGAAAAGTACGGTTTTGGTTTATACGACAATTGAACCTGAAGGTATCGATAAGCTTTTAGTATTATATTATCTGTGCTTTAACTAAGAAATCCACGATCTAGGCAACCCAACCGCCCGCGAAGCTGTCAAAGCCCTACTCTCACAATCTTTTTTAACTATTTTTTTTTGTAGCGAAGCATAAATGTATATATACCCTGCAATAGCGAGAACATTTACAAAGTTATGTGGGGATCGTCTGCAGACTTTTTTTTTTCTTATTAAAAGCAATTACCTAGTCAAGAATTTTGCACGATATCGCTAATATGAACAATGTTTCGCGATAAACAAAAATACCAGAAACAACATGTTTTGTTTTGTACCTATGATAACTTTAATCAGACCGTTCCCACTGGTCAAGGAGCTCGATACAATACTTGAGTGATAAAAATAATGGATGTTTATAAAATTTATAGCTTGGGAAAATTCCTTGAGGGCTATCTGCGAACGCGTCACACGTCGCCGACTCGTAAAATGATCCATCACGCACGCACCGCTCTAAAACTCTAAACAAATTCGCATATGTCAGTAGGGTTGTGAATTACAAGAGAATATAATAAAATCCCTTAATTTCATGTCTTTTGAAAAAGTAATTGACTGACAGACAATTTGTGGGTAAAAGTAGCGAAAATAGTAGATCTTCAAAAAACGGTTTTATTTTTTCCTTCTTTAGGAATATACATATTCCACTATTTGGGTAATAAGTTATTACTAACAATAAATAGGCTAAAATTTTCAGTAGGTGTGTCTCACGGTTCAAATCACATTAGCGATGGAAAAAAAGCATCCCGTGTCGGTCTGCCAGCAATAAGGATTTATAAGTACTGGTAAAGATTATAAGGTTAAAAGATATATATTCCCTTAACACAATTTTATCATCATCATCAGCCAACAACGATCTACCGCTGGAGATACTTAGGCTTCTTCACTGGAAGGTATTCGCCATAATCGTCACGTTTGGCAGGCGGGTTGGTGATCACAGTTTGCTAATGGCAGAGAGAAGTCACGGTTGCTCTTCAGACATTAAATTTAAAGTACGGCTACAAAATGACAGCGTTCAACCCTACTCGTACAAAGGCTTAAGTAATGTATTTATTAAGGTACCGTGAGTTGCTACTAATTTGACAATCATTTTTTGCCAACGATAATTTGAGATTTAAGGTCATACATTTACTTTAAGAATTTTCCGTTGTTATTAATTTAGACAGTCTTTGACGAACAAAAACAAAATTAGATCCTATTGTGTAAGTGTAATTCCGTTTGCGAAAGGATAAAAAAAAACATTAGCAAACAAACTTTTCTATTGGTTATATTTTTATGCGTATTTATTATAATAACATTTGGAATAGACAAATAATTAAATGCATTTAGTTTGTTGCTTAATAATTCGTATATTTACATTTCCCTTGTCTAAATGAGGTAGTTTTTTTGCGAAAAGACAGTCTCACTTATGGAGTTCTTAAACTAATCCCAGTCCCTATCCTCTATTTATTTGGTTTTCAATGATGTTGACATAAAATACAACAATATAGTTAATTAAAGAAACAAAATTGTATCTACTCGTAATAACATTAGCAGCCTATTAGTTTGCTATTAAATTTTTCTTAAATTTTTACTATTTTACACAAAACGTAAAAATTCGATTCGAAATAAATATAGCTTCAAATTTATCAAATAAAATCAAACTAACCCAATCGAACTTTTATAATAACCAACCTTCTGATAAATACTAACATAATCTTATCATGATTTTTATGAAACCAAATTAGATTACAGCTCCTACGGTTTTCCCTAATGGATCTATTTATGTGAATTGATGTCTAAAAATATGCGAACTTTTTGCTAGCCACAACGATTTTTTACTGCAGACTTACGAAAAAAACCAGATTTGAATGAAACCGGTCTAAGTCCAAAGTTTAGTAGGCGTTTGCGGGTTACCACAACAGACAGTACAAAGTCTGAATACTATAAAGGCGGTTAAATAAAGTTTGTTAACATTGGAGTTACTCGTACATTTTCATGTCGTGCCGGCCCAAAAATAAAATAAAACCCTGTTCTTTCTCTTCCTGTAGGTTTCGAAAGAATAAAGGAGTATCCCCAGAAGAAGACTGTCACAAACGTCTTATCCATGGTGTACCTAACTGCGACCGCCAACTCGCCTGTCAAGCGTGGTGGTGATTAAAGTATAATCCTAATTAGGCCTATGTCCACTTGTGGACTATATGGGCTGAAGATGACGGTGCACCAGTTTGTGTTTTGTAAATTTTTGTTATTGAATATGTTTACGTTTTATTCTAGACCTAAAAGCGTGTACTTAACAAAAGTGGTTTAATGTTTGAGTTGGTTACAGGACCCAATTTCTAAGTTTGGTAATTCTTAATGAAAGTAACAAAACAAAGACAAATCAAAATCGGCCATCACTCCGTAAAAGTTATAAAAGGTTTTTTCACGAAAAATATATTCGATAACTTCTTGACTTTTTCGTCGCATAAAAAGGTAGATTGATAAAAATTGTAAATGTCACTTTAAATTAAACTAAATTATAATATCAGTATATGTATAAAATTACCTACACACCTATAAACTAAATTACCTACTTAAACAGCCCGGTTGAGTTCATTTCTTGACATTCGTGAATCGTTGTAGGTCTCTCTTTTTATCTGTAATATTCGATCCATATTTCAAAACTTGCAACAAAACATCAGTCACTTTGCTTTGTAATGTTAACTAATTAACAGTGCAAAGTACGATATTGCGGACTTTGTTCGCGCAGGACTTCGAAACAAAACTTGATACTTTTGACGTTCCATACATTTGGTATCTTCAAGGTGAAATTGTGATTTTTTAGCACATTACATTCGTACACCATCCTCAAACCACTTCACTAGCCATGAGCCTCTTCAAGTAAAATCAGTAAAATCAGTTATGTTTCTGCAAATAGACCCATTACGACCCCAGGAGGCGCTTTTACACGTCCCAATATTAAAACCTACTACTGCTTCGAGACAAGTCTGGGCTAGTGCCGAGAAGAAGCAGCGCAAGAAACTCGGTCATTATGGTCAGCCTCTTTTTAAATAAATGTTTACAAAAGGTTAAAGCAAGTACGAGCTAGGATAATTTAATGCCACACGTTCTTATCATTTAAATAATTATTATCAAGGTTATAGCCCTTTTTCATTAAAATTACTATGACATACGATTTAAGTTTATGTACAGGGAGCTCAGCAATAACTTGTGGTAATTTGTTGAAAGCAGAAGATTCTTTCATCGGCGCCACGCTTATCAGGCGGTTTGCAATGGAAAGAAAACTCCGCTGCCCTTTTCATCTGGCAATAGTCCTTTTAAACAGCATTTCACGATAAATAGGAAAAAAAAGTGTGGTGCTATTGTATTTTAACAAGGAACTTCCCTGCAACCGCTACATAGATTCTAATAATACTTACGTTTCTTTTGAATATTCTCCGTGTGATGTGTAACCACATACTATTTCTCATTTGCTATGTGTTTTATATAAATTACAAACCTATTATAAGGACACGTTTGTAGCTAATATTTAATAGCACATTTTACTACAGTAGTTAGACCGATAACATAATAAGTAATAGCTTTAACACCGGTCAGAAACAGAGAAACGTACGTGTATGTATAACAATTCTCAAATAATATAATGATAATCATACATGAATTTAATCGGTAGTAAAAATAAGCTTATTAAGCACATTGCTTATCAACATTTTCTTAAAAGAAAAATTATGAAACGTATGTTAATTTAATCGCTTGGAAGGCATTACTCGTAATTAGTTGACTTCTAGAGATCTATCGAAATAAAATGTAATAGATTACTTATCTCTTTCTTTATCTCTCATAAAACTGTAAATACGCGTCAACTTCATAAACCCTTTCCTTGTTTCGTCGGTTTAAAAGAGCACACATTTATTCGTTCTACTTAAGTAGGCTGAACCCGATGGTAGGCCGACATAGTAAAATGTCCCTACAAAACAAGCACAAGCACAAAAAATAAAACCAAAAATAAAAACTTAATCATTCTAACAAATGGGTTGCTTTGCTATCCTCTTATAACATTGAATCTATGTATTTTGCAGCCAATAACACTAAATCTGATAGCTGTCAGGACGGCCTCGTTCCGAATCTAAGCCGTGTTCGGTATAAATGTTGCTGGACCTAGCCAGACAGCCCTGGCCTTCTAAGGACACACTGTCACATAGTATTTCATCGAACATGTTCTCTATCTAGCTGTATCGAGTAACTAGGAATCCTAGAATCTAGGAATTTTAAATATTGTAGCCGTGTATAGTTGTAGTATGCTATGTTTGTATTATTATAATTCTCGTGTTGTATTATTTATTTTAAATAATAAAAAACTATATACCTACAAAAAATCAGCCCAAGAAAAACACTCACTGAATGCACTCCCACTAGAACTATTAGACCGTGTTCTTTCACCTTAAAAGCATTAATATTTTAAAGTCCATAAGATTGAATTTCCAATAAAACAGGAATAATACATGACAACAGCTTCGTATATTCAATCGCTGAAACTTTTATATTAAACTGTGAACACTCTAGTGGGTTCCCATTCTCCTATTTTATTTTATTTCGCCAAAAAGCAAGAAATTTTCGACAATCGTAAAGCAATTTTAATTGTACTTGTCTTCGCCTATTTTTTTTGTAAGGTCTTTCCTATTATATTTTTTTAACTATACTGATTTACTATTAAGGCTAGAGTTTTAACTAGATCCATCTATCAGTGTCAGTGAAAAATACAAACTGGTGTATAAAACTAATGACAAAACATCACTAAACGTTAGTAAAGCCATCATTTCTCTTAATTGTAAGTACTAAAGCGATAAACAAAGAAACCCACATATTTTTACAATGTCCTTTAACCAAACCGTACGTCACTGTCAAGCAGTCGTCTTCCGCAAATTATGTAGTAGTTTAGGATACTTAAAGAAATGTAACAAAGAAAGAGAAAAAGATTAAGTAAAGCACAAATTAAACCAATAACGAGTTGGTCTGTAATGACAGTTCTGAAATTTAACCCTCAATTTCATTTAGCTAACCGTCAGGAATAATTTTCTTTTCTAAATAGAATACCCTGAGTCCAACAATCTCCGGTGATCCAGTGGCAAAAACACTGGTTTTCAAAATAACTTATACCCTGAGATACTGGGTTTGATCTCTTTCCATGTTCTGTGGTTTGAAAGAAAGAAGAAGAAAGAAAGAAAATAATATTTTGCTCTCCAGATGAATCATTTTAGAATAAAACCCTTTTCTATTTTATCTTGGGTCTGGTTGGGTGTGGTACTGATATTGCAGTGATTTCATAAAACAAAGTTACCTATGTGAAGCTATCAACATTTATGTCATTTAATTTATATCACTGTATTGAACAAAAGGAACACATTTCATTCCGTCAACATAATAAAAAGTTATGCAAGTAGTTGCAAACCTCTTCTATATTTTGTCAAAATGTACGAGTATTATTTTTTAAATAATGTGTATTATATAGTTTTGTGACAAAGGTAACAGATAGTTATTATGAGTCAACTAGTATGAACGTTTATTTTATGAGCTTCTGTAATGACTAAAATTGCTAGCATTTTTTGTGACATAACATTACATTAAGTAGGTGAAAATTATCATTAACCCTTATTTATATGAGCATAAAGTCATTATTTGCAGTAAATTTGTGCTACACTGTCTACCATACCATAAAGAAATCCAGTAAACATTATTGGAACATACCTGGAAGTGGTCAGCGAGAACTAGTAATCTCAAGTTAATTAGCGAATAGTTTAGCGTCTACCCGAGAGCCGTCGTTGAGAAATTCCTAACGTCAAACTAACTACGTAAAATGATCGTGTTTTGTCGCATTCAGTTTATTTGATCTTTGATGTTGAATCTATTTTGTCTTACGTACAGTTTCTCTGAGCTATTTATGACTTGTTATACCCTACGTTATTAGATAGAACCTTTTATGTTAGGTGGTTTATGATTTTTTATACTATTGCCACATAAATTTGAATTTTACAATTTATCCTATAAGAAAGAACTTAAAAAAAAGAAAAACTTACAACTTTTAAAAAGTATTGCAAAAAAAGGATGTGAAGATGTTAAATAACAATTTGAAGTCGACAAATGACAATGTTTTTTGATTGTTTGCCTAAATTTCTGGCTTTCTATTTTTTTTACTTAGCCACCCTAATTTTCTAGGGGTAAGTACCAATTTTAAGACTTTGGAATCAATCATCCTCATCTAAAACAATGCATTGTTACATAATACGAGTAATGACAGTATCTTATTCTACTGACCCTATTTTTTAATCGGTTAAATCAACATGCAAGATGGGAACAACATTCAGCTTACTTGTCAAATCAAAATAAATACACAGAAAGGACGACTGTTAAGTTTATGCCTATCACCGTCCCGCTTCACGGGCTCACAGCTCGCATCGATGGTGGATTATTGTGATAATAATATACCGTATCCGATCCCGCGAGGTCGGGTGATATTGACATTGACATTGTAACTCGTTCCACCCGCAAGCGCTTGCGCATAGTTATTTACCTATTTTCGTTACAGTTCAAAGAATATTGTTTGCAACAAAATTATGCTTTGATGGAGACGAATAAGCGAGTAAAAAAAAAGTAAATGTTAATAATTTAATTACTTTTGTCAATAAGGCTTACTTAGGTACCAAAAAAAATTTAAGGTAACCGTCAAGTATAAAAATACTTAAAATTAACTTATTTATCCAAAATTAGTAAAATTATATACATATATTGTGTAATAAAAAAAGGGCATTTAAAGTTCATGTTGGTAATATATTCTTTAAAAGTTTTAAGTAGGTACTCTTACAATGCAGTCTAGTGTTTTGTGATGAATAAAGATAATTAACAATAATAAGTCTCTATTTCAAAAAAAAAATACATTTTAATATTGTATGATGTGTGAATGTGAAATCTTTGATTTCCTGTTCAGATTTAGTGATAAAATTACGTAACTCATTGCGTGGATTCCTTCATCAAACTCAAATTTCGATTTAAAAAGTCGAACTAGGAAGCAACAGTAGTTCTTTCGTCTTTCATTTTGAATCAATATAACTTCAAATACTTTTAAGGCTTGTTGCAATTATAAAAAAAACTATGTTCTCTATTCTATGATACTGTGTGTATCACGGCCTTTGCAAGGTCAGCGAAATGGTTGAGGGAGAGGCACTGACGTTGGCGAATCAAGGCCAAGTCCATTAAGGTGGGTGTGCCATCTTGTCTATTTGGGGAGAGGACCCTTACAATCGCGTCAATTTATTTAATAGCTATTCAATGGACTTGGTTGTTAAGATTAACTATTTTCTCTGTATTTTTAATGTTAATACTAGTTTTGTAGAATGATATATAGAGCTATAATACAACCAACTGAGTAAGACGCGGGTGCGTAATAGCTCGTAAATATGTAATGCTCAATCAGCGTTGACGTATAAATTATACTCTTGAAAAGGTACATTCAAAAGTGTATACCAATATCATTAGTATAAAAGACACGATCGGTATAAAAGTTAAAGTGGTCTAGCTAGATAGAGAGAGTATGGCCGGTATTTTTCTCTAGTCTTTTGGATAAACAATCTAGTAAAATATTATCATAAATAACAACTGCATTCAATAACAACGAAATAACAATATTAAATTCTAATAGTCATTAAATACAAATCATCTGAGTAGAGTCATCCCTTTTTCGGATGAGAGGTAATGATATTTTAATCATTTGGTTTTTGGTTGATTGTGACTTAATGTGACTTAGATCGAGTTTGTTCTTTAGGGTTATTAGTTGGTTAAAATAAATTATATGCAGCCATCGACCCATGTTCAGCTGACCATGTTCTACAGAAAAAAACTTTAATACATTTTACGTCATATTCTAGATGTGCTGTATAATTTCAAATCGAATTTTGGATTAACTACTTGCACTTCTTAATTCCGGCAGTTGAAAAAACCTGCCTACATTATGCGCACAAATCAGCTGATCAAGAGTATAGTATTACTTTTAATTAACTTAAAACTTGACTGTTTCGATTTAGCTGTTGTAAAGCAAATAATAAACAAAAAACCTTCCAATCATGGTAGGTAGGTAACTTACAAAAGTTACAGCCCTGAACCATGCGATTCAGACATTCAGTTGTTTCGACTGACATTTAGGCCTGGCATTTAGTAGAATCTAATCGATAGGAACTACATAATAAACTGCGCCCTTTATATTTTAATTCACACATAAGGCAGTGTAGAGTTATTTGATTCGGGATTTATACCATGTACCTTATTTATTATGAGTTTCCGATATATCGGCACTGTTGCAAGCGCCATGACCACGGGAGAAGAACGGGAGAGTTATCCCGTTTTTCTGGTATAAGTTCCGAATCAAGTAGCTCTAGTGATAGTGACCATGAAAGTTTAAATCAATATGAGACAGTGTATCTTACAAAAGTGGCGTTCTTTTGTTCAAATTAGAGTTATAGAATAACATGGGGCGCTAATTAATAAAATATGCACTAAATACCTTTAACAATCATACATTTGGGCAACCTTTAACGATTTTATGGCTATTAATCATTTCACCCATCATTCTACCCAAACCTACATGACAATTAATTTTAGAATTTGGAAAATTGTTAATATTGGTCTAGTATTTGTGATTAAGAATTTTAAAATTGAATTTTCTATGTCGACTTCACAATAACAAAACAGCCTATCGAGCAGAAATACATACATTTAAGTTTTTTTTTTCCTATTTCTTCATGTTTTGAATGTACTAATCAAAGTAAATATAACTTTTGTAAAACCGCTTCGCGAATTTTTCTTACGCAACAAAAAATTTTCTGATAAATCAGCCTTATAATATCGAAGTAATCGGTATGCCTGCATTGCAAATACAGAACCTCCTCCTTTATGCAGTCTTTTAGAAAGTTAACAATATTCAATACGTGTAATAAAAGTTCGCCTTACTACCTACTTGTTAATCATTTATACTTATTTCATTTGTAAACGCGTGTAACAATCGTTGCATTCGGTCCACTTAGTGTTCAACGCAAAATACTAACCGAAAAACGTGATAAATTATTTTGAAGGTGTTAAATGTTAAAATCAGTATAATTTGTATGACAATATTTTAACCTACTGCTGTTTTGGGAAAAGTGAGCAATGGGCAAACGCCGAGAAGAAGCAGCGCTAGAAACTCGATAACTATTGTCATATGCCAGTGCGAGCTAAGACAATTCAATGCCATCTTTTACAATCATTATGTAGCACTTTCTCTTCAAAATACTTTAACAAACGATTTAAGTGTATACCTATACAGGGAGTTCAGCAACATACTACCGTTATATTATTTGAAAAATACCAGTTTGCCAATGCCAATCTCCCATTAACAAAATTTCCACTTTACGTAGTCTGAATCCTGGAACGGCCAGTTTATCTTTATGTCTGGTATTTAAATTGTGTTCGTTACGTGTTGTAAATTTGTAGGCATGTCCTTTCAAGAACATACTTATTTTATTTAATGTTTGTTAACGGTTAACACTTATACCAACTCCACTTGGAAATTGATGATCAAGGAAAAACAAAAGGTCCAACAAATTATACACCGAATACTGATGAAGGTTTGCAAGAGGATGGGCAGTCAGATTAGATTTTTTTCTGAATTTTATTTTTATATGACGTGTGCCATATTTGCAAATATAAATTCATCAGCTGTGTACTTTAACATAACAGAGAGTTTGTCGGGTTAGAAAAAAAAAGGTATTTTCAATTTACAAGAAAGTACGATGGCTAAAAGCTGATATCTTCCAGTAAAACTCCTGATTTTTTGAATGTACAAAACGACAAACGTAAAAGCCGATGTCTAGACAGAAAAAACGTGACATGCGTACTAGGGGCTGTTACAACGATTGCTTACCGGAAAAGAAGTAACAGGGGTATGTTAGCATTGAACTGACGAAAACAGAAGAGGTTCCTCTAACGAAAACAGAGGAGGTTCCTGATTCAACCCCTAATTTTTTTAAATAATAGATTTATACTGTTTTCAGAATTATATTTTGGGGTCTGCACTCAATGTATTTATTTGTATGTATATTTTTTCGGTAGTTAAATATCATACATTTTACAGTAATCTTCTTCATATTAAGTAATTCAAATTTCTGTAATTCTTTGCCTCTTTCTTCTCACAATCTGAATTCAAGGATCCTCTACCTGAATACTGATTGGGCAGCTTTTAATGTATTTTCTGTTGTTAGTGTTAATATCGCTTATTGTACATATACATCTATTTTTAAAAAGAAACTTATACGACAAAATTAATTAATGTTTCAACAAAATAAAACCGAAAAAAAATCTAGGATAATTTAAGTAAAAGAGTAATAATAATTATTTATTGTTACAGTCGCTCTTTTAGTTCTAACTTGACTAACATCGATGAATGGACTCTGCAGACCTTAACTAATTCGAGGTTCGCATTCGTATTATCCTTGTAATGAGTAACGCCTATGACATTGTGGTTGTGTGATTGACAGCATATTTTGTATGTTTTTCAGTAAAGTTGTATGTTTGACTGAGAAGTTATTAAAGAAATATTGCCCAAATAAAATATAGTAGGCAGGTAAGTAGTAAGTGCACCTACAATTTACACGTAGGGAATGCAAACCAACGAATATATTGAAATTATTGACGAATCAATCAAACAATTATGATTGGGCTATGTTTTGAATACGAGTAATTTAAAAAAACCTACATTTGTTGTTATTTTATTATGTAATGTTTTGCACTGTTGATTAGATTTCTAACATGTTTTTGTGCACTGTTGCTCGCAACTTTAATCGCAGATAAAATGTAGCCTATTTTATCGGTACCCTGACTTCTAAACTAACACTATGCAAAAGCATGTTCCTTTTAATATCATGAATAAGCATGTGTATCCCACAAATATATTTTTTTTAGTTTGTTAATAAAGTGGCATTTGTTTTATTACAGCTAATAATCTATCTCCGTGCCAAGTCATACAGTATATCCATTAAAAATTTCGTATTTATATATATAAGTAACTTACGTCAGTAAGATACATTTTGAAAGTAATCCAAATCAATTAGAGAAACGCTTCAACAAAATATGAAACCAGTAACTTATTTTGAATTGGTGCGTAACGGTCCCCGAGCAATCAATTGCTTCCAAATATTATTATTTATTTTTATTTTTTATTAGTATTTATTTTTTCTAAGATAGACATTATTATGAGTCATATAAAAATAAAACATAATTTAGGTAATATAAATAAAGACTGAAAGGACAAGCTAGACGTCAGAACTGACTGATAAGGCGCAACCTTGTCCGGCTTATTGTATCTTCCTCCATTGGAGTTAAGGCCAGGATATTCGGGGCAAATGTTGCTTTTTAAACCTGCCAGTATTTAATATACAGTCAAAACATATTACGTAAACCTGTTCATAAATGTCAAATTTTCCCAAAAGATTTTCAACTAAACGTCAGAAAAGAAACAATATTATCATTTGCCATGTTACTGGACTATGAAATTATAGTTGTTTGTACTAACAAGTAGCAATAAGCACTTACCCCCGTATTTATAAACAAGTAAAAGTAATTACTTGACTAAAAGTAAGTACTTGAGAGACAATTTGTATGCCTTAATCAAGAGATTACCAGAAGTTATAACTACCAAAAGTTAGCATTCTTAGCCAAATAAATTGACTATTAAAGGTGACCAATTTCTTTCACTTAAGGACTAGGTATGAACACTTTAAGATATGACTTTCTTAAGCAATAAGTAATTACTTCCTTATAAATACGGGGGTAAGACTACTACATAAACTAAGAGTGCGCGTTCCATCGCGAACGCTGGAGCAGGACATGGAAGAGGCTTTACTTTGGACCCTAAGACCTGATACGCCAAAGAACCAGCTAGCCGGCCGCTTTAGGATGAATACATTCCAAAAACCCTTATGTGGCTAACCTAACCGTCCATCTAAATCCAAACGATACAAGTTTACGACAAAGAACTTAAAGACGCGCCTAATGACATTGATTTTATTGGAATACTAGCGGACCCGACAGACGTTGTCCTGTCTTAACTATGAATATTGATTTCAAATTATACTTAGGTATAATTAATTAAAAAAATATTTCAGATACAAATTTATTTATCGACATTGCAAATGCTAACCGCACTGTCAATGTCAAACGCCATAATATGTTACATTTAAAAAGTTTAAATTGTCAAAAGCTATAAGGTTACATAACAAATAATTTAGATGGTGATTATGTTTTCTTAAATTTTCTAACTATCCGCGCTATTTCCTTATTTTTTACTTTCATAAGAACATTCTCCTGACAATAACAAACAAAACAAAAAAAGAATTAGCGAAATCGGTCCAGCCGTTCATGCGTGATGCGATGACCAAGGGAAATAGGGATTCATTTTTATATATATGTATATGTATAGATAGATAACGAGTTGACCAATGAAGAAGTAATTTCGACAACACTTCTCATCAAGTTAATATCTTGGTATTCATTGTAATAACTATGGTCCTATTAGGGTAACCGTCGGTACAATTTCATCTTACACTGGAAAAGTTGAACTGCTGATGTGATAAATCAAAATTAGTACTAAAATTGATGCTTCAATGCATGACAAATTGGAGACTGCACAACATATTTTCGAGCTCTTTCTCGCAGATCATCTCGTGATCAGTTTGATTTCAATCTTAAATTTTCGTGATGTTAAGCTTCATGACGCATATTTTGATTCGAATTTCAAAACTTGTCAAATTTTACCTAAAGACGATTATTAGGCATTTATTCTTAGTTGATGCCTATGTTATAAAAGCTCTAAAAAGTACAAGGAAAGTAACAACTTACAATCATTCCACAGCAAAGAAAAGGCCTCCATTATTGAAAAAATTTACCGTCACGAAAAAGTTTTCGGACCGTCACGAAAAAGTTTTCGGTTGCACGTCACAGCGTCACATTTTTCGGTTACGCGCTTTCTTGCCCCTACCACGGTTGGTTCAGACGATAGCAAAAAGGTAAAGTGAAATAATATTTAACCAATTTAACCAATTTAACCAATTTAACCAATTTAACCAATTCAACCAATTCAACCAATTTAACCAATTTAACCAATTTAACCAATTTAACCAATTTAACCAATTTAACCAATTTAACCAATTTAACCAATTTAACCAATTTAACCAATTTAACTAATTTAACCAATTTAACCAATTTCTGAAAAGTTGCATGTAGATCATTTTTCGAAAAATAAGGCCATAAAGAAGTTTCACTTCTTACGTGTGTACACTAGTACACGCACAACTTTTTTTTAATTCAAGTTACCACAGCAATATTATTATGAGTGCCTACGATTGCCGATTGTGGGTTGGTGATCACAAATGCTCGTAAATTCAAAACTCTTGTTGCCTGACCCCGAGATCAATCCCCCCACAAATCCCCAAATCTTGACCTGCTACTTAATCCACAATACCAATAGCTATCTATATAATACATTTAGGCCTGTTTCATTCTGTGCTCTAAGGTGTACGATAGTGAAATACCTAATCATAAAAGGACAAGTAAGCATTGATAGTGATAAGACGAACTATCCTTGTCCGGCTTTGTTTTTACCCTTTTATCGTAACAGACGCATCGACAAGGTTACATTGCTTTTATTGCAAACACAATAACATTTACGCAAGGTCAAGTGTGAAAATACAAGCAATGAAAGCTATCCTAAAATAGAACAAACCTAGAATTATATGTATTGTCAAATGTATTTAAATTTTGTTGTAAAGAAGAAAATGGGTGACAACTTCATGAAATCTTATAAGTCTATTCGATTCGATTCGAGTGTGTACAGAGAACAAAAAATACTTGAAATTCGCAAGCAAATAATAATAAACAACGTAAGACAATAATCTTGTTCGTCGCTTAGCGACATTCATATTCATTATTTTTTGTCTCTTACAGTTATAGTAGTTTCATTACAAATACAGTTTAAAAATTTGCCTTGATAACTTACAAGCATTATTAAACTGTAAAGAAAAGAAGAATATAAAAAAAACATTAATTGTTGTACAACTAGGAGTACAACATTTTTTTTTATATATATATACTCATATAATTAATAATACAACTAAAAAAAGTTTTTAAATATTGATGTTAATAAAAAACTTGTATTATAAATCACGTGTACAAATTATCGCGAGAAAAGTGTAACATAATAATTTGTACCTCATTACAAAGCTACGTTGTTCACCGCAAGGTCAAAGATATTGAGCGCGATAGATGTTGATGGCGCACGACACCTGCATGCGTTTGCGCCGGTGCCCGACATAATGACTTTGAATTGTGGGCATTGTGGTTCGTTTTATGTTTAATATTATTGGAACGTACATGTCAACCAGTTAAATTAAAGCTTGTACAGTGATTTTTAAACTAATATTTAGAAAATGCCCTTATTTTTTTTTAATAAATAAGTAATCTTAAAACGTATTTATAAAATTACCTTATTTGTTATTTAATTTAAGAGACTGGTATACGCATCTGTGATTTCTTGTTTCGCACAGACTCTACTCAATATAGCTTTTTAATTACATTGTAAATACACACACACACACACACACACACACACACACACACACACACACACACACACACACACACACACACACACACACACACACATAAAATACTTTTATTGCACTAAACACCAGTGACATAAATAAAAAAAAACTGAAAATTTGGTACAAGTCGTAGGACCTCCTAAAAGCTAATATATATTATAAATAAGAATATTTTCATTTATATGTAACAATTTATTCAAGGCCATATCGTGACTTGAGCGGGACAGCCCGCCTGCGTGCGGGTTCGATGTTCGTGTCTCGCCGCCGCTTCGTACCGGCGTCATTTAACACAAAACTGAATGGAATTCTAAGAAACCTTAATGTATGGATTATTAACCTAATTCGAAGACGCGTTTAAGAAATGAACGAGTTTTAATTAAAGTAAACTGTCGATAGGCATGCGTACTTGAATAATTTAAAGCAATTAATTCTTTATCAATTTCATCGTATGCACTAAGTTTTGAGTGTTGTAAATGCGTACTTTAGACGATGTAAAACTTTTTTTACAAATATTTTACGAAACATTGTGAATGAGCTACCAATTAAAGATTAGGCGCATGCTCAGCGTCGGTGTTTTCTTGGTTGACATAAATTAACCTCTTTTCGTCAGTACGGTTTTGTGATTTTTTTAAAGGCTATATACTGTTTTTCTATGCTTCATCGTGTTTTACTTTGAAATGAAACCCAACTTAAGCTATCTTATCGAAAAAAAAAACATCGAAATCGGTCTTCCTTATTAAAAAGCAGTCAAAAATAAATTGAGATCCTTCTCTACATTCGTCAGTTGTTAACAGTTGTGATATCAATATAAATCTTGCTTGTTTCTTCCTAATAGTCAAAATAAAAGAATCCGTGGGATAGTCAACTTTTGAAATTCGACTTGCACGAAATCGACGGAACTAGCTATTTCCCTAGTATTTGTAAATAAACTTAAATCAATTTTAGCCAGTGAAAAAGGTTAAGAGAATGATGTCTTATAATGTATATAGGTGTTAAAAGTATTAACCTTGAGCCTATGTTTAATATGACTTGAACAAAGAATTAAATCCAAATCTAACACATTTTTAAGTTATGCCCTTTTGAAAATGTTACGACCTAATTAAACAATATATTTCACTCATGACGCTTAATGCATTAAAATGTCTTGATACTATGAATTATTTATTTATATGAAACTTGTAATCAAGAATCATTTGAGTGAGGAAGTAAACACTTCATCTGCAATTAATTTACCAGAAGTAAATGAATAAAGCATTGATTATTGATATAAAATTATAAATCCTTGTAAAGTCGAGAGGAAATATGTTTTTCTCAGAAGCTTTGAGTGAAGACACCTCAAGGTGGTAAAATGACGACTACTCGATTAAAATTTGCATGGTTACCATCATATTTGTCAATTTATGGGTTAAATTTAGGTCTTCCATCTTCTTTTTAATGATTTTCCGATTTTTCAGCACTGTTTGTCCTGGCAGCTGTCAGCCACTGAACAATGGTAAAAAGTAAAGTGAGTCAATTGTTTAGGGATCTCTACCTTATATCTACGTGGTAAAGGTGCGTAGTATACATCCCGAAACAATTAACTCATAAGACGTCTTCTTCATTTTTATTCTATTTTAATTGAGGTACTTTAAAAATAGTCATATCCGTACTTTAATCTAGAAATAAGTATTAATCATCGATTTAGCCCTTTTTTTATTTGTGTATCTATTATGTGGTCTGTGTTTCTAGTTCTTTTAATTTATCTGTGCATCCAGACCATAAAGGGTCTATGAGGAGCTAAATCCCTCAGGAACATTTCGATGTTTCTCATAAAAAATGACTCACCGTCAAACGGGGCGACATCTGTTGTCAGCTCGACGACAACTGACACTTCATACGTGTCGACCTCCAGTTTTTCTCCCGCACTATCTGCTTCAACGAACGATCGTCACTGATCACGTGACATAACTTTTTCTGACCACTCGCTCACTGAGTTCACTTAATCACTATTCACTTTAGGTGTTCAGCTGTGACGAATTTCCGCTTCCGAATCGTTTTTCGGTATCGATTGGAGACTTTCGATAATATCGAGCGATTTTTGCGTTACCTACAATTGATGAATTGAGAAATTAGCATAATGTACGATTATTATAAGTACTCGTATGTACGTGTGGTGACAATTTTACATCATTAGCACGATGTTTAAATATTCCACCACAATAGATATACATTAAAATGTCTATAAATTATAATTGTTAAACGACTAAAGATGGTAATTATTCACATGTTTTTCTCAAAAAAATATCGCGGTGAATTGAAGAAATAAGTAGACAATTTTGAATACCTACATTTAAAACAAAACCTTTTTCCCTACGTTTACTAAAGTATTACAATAATAATATTATTATGTTGTATTGTTATCAATATTTGAAATGTATTTGAATGACAGAACAATATCGTACCGTCTACGTACTATATCTTTTAATATAATTTGACTTGAGTTGTTATTCTAAGATAAGTAATGATTAAATAAAAAAAAACTGTTAGTATGCAACATATATGTAACTAATTATTTATGTATGTTACAAATGTTTGAAACCAAAAGGAATTTGTAATACCTATACCCATTTTGTTTATTCCTATCGAAACCTAACTTAGTGTATAATTGCTACGTTTTGTTTTAAATGAAACTGCAATTTAAACGATCGTGCATCGTTAGTACCGTAAATTGTTTGCTTCTCACAAATCTGATTTCAATATTATGGAGGTAAAAAAAATATTTGGTTGCTTTGATATCTTGATTAATTTGTAAAAAAAAACAAAAGACGCGTTTTTCGGCCTATCAGAAACAAGGAATCAAATAAATCAAGTTAAGTAGGTACAACGTTGTCAGTGAAATCATCGAGTTTATTTTGGCAAGATCGATCAGAGTCACAGACATTAATAGGCCTAGATGCCCCAAGTGTACGTACTGCGCGTGGCAAAAAAAGGTTGAACATGTTCAACTTTTGACCGCGCTTGTTATTGAAATGTGTGAATTTTATTTAAAAAACAATTATTTTATCTTATTTGTGTCTATTACTATGTAAATACATGTACCTGTGTACATACTACATGTTTAAATTACATTGCTGCATTTAGTTTTAGAGGTGTTGTACCTGTTCATTGAAGCAAGCAGTGAACAAACTTCGGCACGCGCGGGTTTTATAGAAATGAGTGCATTTGTGGCATCTAGGCCTATCAATGTCTGTGATCAGAGTCGTATTCGGTCGAATAATCGGATTAAAATTTTCAATTTGTAAGTCTTAATCGGTTTGACACCCAAGTCACAAACGAGGATAAATACAAAAAATAAATAATTTATTGTCTTGGTCGCCTTGTGGAAGTAGGAATACAATTTTCATTGCAAATCCTTATAAAGGAAAAAATGGTTCCTATGTAAAGTAAACTGTTACAAAACTAGTGATTATCATTAAAAGATGTTTTCCTTAATGGGTCTAAGCTATTTAAGACTTATTGTTACAGATCAACTTCTTAGAATAATGCTAATTATTCTTTAATGCTAAGAAATGTAATACTTTCCTAAGTTTCTGCAATTCTTGTTATTAAATTGTTAAAGTACAAAATAAAGAAATAAAATTACAAATCATCAATTTCGTGTCTTGCTAGCTTCGTCTAAAAGTATTTTTGTTTCTGTAGGAGCCGTTCATTTACTTTTAACATTTTACAGTGTTTACCAGAATGTCTTACCCCCGTATTTATAAAGAAGTAATTACTTATTGCTTAAGAAAGTCATAACTTAAAGTGTTCATACCTAGTGCTTAAGTGAAAGAAATTGGTCACCATTAATAGTCATATTATTTGGCTGAAAATGCTAACTTTTGGTAGTTATAACTTCTAGTAATTTCTTGGTTAAGGCATACAAATTTTCTCTCAATTAATTACTTGTAGTCAAGTAATTACTTTTACTTGTTTATAAATACGGGGGTTAGACTTAGACTCTCCATTACTTAATATGGATATTACACAACACTTGATATTGTTGTTATGGTGTGTCAATCAGTAGTCATATTGGTATGCGTACAATTCTTACCATAGCCCGACATTAATGCTAAAAAATGCTCATGCTTCATACATTATCGTTCGTGTAAGTAGAGCGTTTGTGTGTAGGTAGCGGGACGATCTGATTAGTTTTGAGATTTCGATTTTAATTTCATAGCTTTTAAGAACAAGATAAACACAGTCATTAAAATCTTTTACTCCAATGAAATTGATAATAGTCAAACGAGCAAGTTTGTAGGTACCTCTAGCGTTTTAAATTAAATTATTGAATGGAACTCCATCATATCAAGTAAGTTTAGGCAGTATAAAAATAGGCAGACACGATGTTTAACATCTTAATTAAAAATGTTTTAACAGTGGTTATCTGATCGTCAGAACAATGTCACATGTTGTTTGCACAAGTTAGATATTATTCGAATCAGTTTGCTCAGTAAAATTTGAAAATCTTATAAAATATCTAAAATGGGTCGACTCTACCGTTATGTAATAAAAGCCAATTTTGTTCAAGTATGTGACACAGAATTATTTAATAACATGATAACTATACGATTAGCCATTTAATTGTTGCTAGACAGTTTAATTTGATCAACGAATCAGGATTTACGGCACACAATTATCACATTAGTAAATACAGGTAATAAATTATTAACTGTAGTGTTAATCGACTTTTGATTTCATACAACGGATTCATCTAAAAGCTAAACGTTTATCATAGCCGTCACACTTTTTGCTTCGCCACGTGACTGACGGAAAATCTTACTGTTGCGCTCGACGGACGATCTACGAAGGTGAAAGAAAAAAAAACAGACCTTGTCAACTCCGATGATTAAACCAACAACTCGCACTGAGCACTGTTTCAAAAATAATCTATTAATATTAGTATTTAGTTCCACTGATAGCAGCCGGCAAAAAGAAAACCCGTCAACCCTAGATGACAGTGTAATTGAATCGTCATTTCCGCTAATTCACTACTCGTTTAGTTCAGTTACGAGTAACAATCCTAGCTCATCACATCTAGAATCAACATAACAATGATTCCAGAACAATAACTGGAGATAACGCGTTTTCCGGGTAAATAATGAAGGCGTATAAATATTCATAGGCTTGACTGATTGGGCTACTGAAAAACACGATTTTTTAAACACTTTTAACTCACTGATATTTAACGCGGCAATGTCAAGAGCATCGCTTCACGATCTCGGTCGATAAGTCATTTATCACTTGTCGGTACGTATCGAGATGATTGCACCTTTGGGAGGACGCGATAAGGCATTGATACGAGTACCTGTTCGCGGCCCGGCGTGCGTTTCACACCGTGTTCCACGCGCGAATGCCGCCTCGTCTTTTGTTTACGGTTGGCAATTACGTCGCCGATCGAGTTTGCAGGGCGAAGGCTCTGCCGGAAAATCTGGCTAGCGGCCGCTGTGACGTCACGAACTCGACCCAAGTGCAGCCGATCGCGTTCGAACTGCAGCCGACTGATAACGATTGTTTGAGAATGCGCTCGATTGATTCCTTTTGTTTAGAGCCATCCTATGAAAGTTGCCGCCATTTTTCTATTTTCATTTCCATTTACTGATAAACTTATCAGTGAGTAAAACTTAATGAAATTTGACTAGGCATATGTCTTAGTGCTGTGATGCACCATGAAAACTAAGTGTCCTGATTCGATACCCTGTTTTTGAGTTATTTAGGAAAATACATATCGTCAGTGGAAAGGAAAAACTGCTAAAGCGCCAAAACCGTACTTGTGGAAAAAGAGGATCAAAGTTTCAATTTTCGGAAAAAAAATCATATCTCTTTTGATATTAATGTTAAATTGGACTTTTAAAATGGAAACATGATCTAGATTTTTTACCTAAATTTAGATATAATACATAGGTTCCTTGCTTATTTAGATCGCAAAATAGCTGTCGCTTTAGAAAACATACCATGAAAATTAATCAAATGTCAGTCAGGATAAAACTTCTAACATCCATTATATTTAAATATCCAGCAACCACAAAGTGCTAAAGAGTTTTAACAACATTTTTCTTATTATAACATAATTGCTTAGTGAGTTACAATTGAATAAGTATGTCAAATATAAATTACTAAACTACAACTATTGTAGTCACATACGCCAGCGAAGTAATGCGTAAGAAGCAACATTATTCACGGAACCAACAGGAATATATGCTTACATACGCAGACCCCATGGAACGAATAAAGGCAAATGTTGCTAAACTATAACTACATTACACGTTTTAAGCAAAAATTATACTTAAAGATTAAATAGGTATAAATGCTTTGTGAAAAAAATGCCTAATTATCCTAATGCCTTAATTAAAATATTGACATTACTACTAACCGGGTACAGGTTTGTGGTAATGACTATATTTTGAATTACCTAAATATAAAACACTGACTGACATATCAACGCACAGCCTAAACTACTGGGATTTAAAACCGGAAAATTTTCACCGTGCTTCTTTTTATAGTGTAGGTAAGCACTTTTGATTTTTGGAAATTCCGCCTATAATGGGGTAAAAAGGGCCCCATAAGTTTGTATAAAAATCCGTTAGTTTTGAAGCTAAGTCGATGATAATGAAAATTGGTGTCCAGCTACCTGATTAAAAATTATTAATGACGTCTTTCAGTATTCTTAAAAATTTAATCTTTAAGAGGGTAAAAAATGGTGGCGAAATTTTGTTCAGTTTCACGTCACATCCATCATCTTTACATATTTGTACTCTCTGACTACACTTTCGTTGTTATGACATTTAATGTGTCAATCAGAAAATAAATATCATAGCTTTCAAATATAATGGTATTATTTTAGAATGAAATAATTGGCGACTAAATGGATAAATTAACTAAGTAAAACGTACACTAACTTCGATTAAAGGCTGCATTACAAAACTCGGCAGCCAGATACAAACCCTACGAGAAATTTCTGATTATGAATTTAAATTACGAGTGTTATGAATGTACAAAATTTGATATTTACGAAGAAAAAATATATACTACAAATAATTAATATTACTGATGAGTACTGATGACACAGTGGGAAAATGAAAATGAAGAAAAAAATAACTTTCAGGAAATTACACAGCTTATAGTAAAACTGCAGAGTGAATTCGACAGCACAAAAAAATTTCATGTATGCAGGAGGTACTGAGGAGCAAAGGACCTTATGACACCTAAATTAAACATTGTACCATTAGACAAGGGCGAAATATTTAAAAACTTTATTAAACAGTTGTATATTTATTTAAAACTGAACAGATGTGATGATATCAATACAAAGAAACATACAACATATTACTAACATCTTTGAGCTCAGAATTACATCAGAAAACGTATTGGTTATGTGATCCACGAGATCCATGTGAGTTAGAATTTGAGGAGTTACTTTAAATTCTAGATCAATGCATCGACCCCAGCCCGAGCACTTGGGCTCGACAGCATAAATTTACATAATTTCTAGAGCAGATTGTGAGAGCACATGAGCCATAGTATGCTGAGAAGACATGTCATCAGATGCGTTGGTCAACTCGGTTAGTCGGTCGGATTATCGGATAGCTTGTTTCCAATCTAATGAACTTTTTAAATAAACATTGCGTTTGCTGCCCATGAAGACCTTAAACAAAAGAAAATAATTTTGTATTTCTTCTTGTACTATTGATACTTATACTTGATCCTATAAGGGTTCCGGTTTGGCTGACTGAGGCACGGCACTTTAAAAATGTTTTGTCTATCATCATTATTATAACACAATCATAATATTACGGAAAAGAAAGACATACCTTTAAACTTTACTTACAGTTGACACGGTAAAATGATGATCCGGACGGCGACTAAACAACAAAAACCGACAAGTTCCAACAGGAATGTGCTTTATAGTCACGTGCTGTATAAAATCAGTTTTATTTCTGCAAATAGGCCCCAGGAGGCTCTTTTACATGTCCTAATATTTAAACCTACCACTGCTTGGGGACAAGTCTGGGCTAGTGTCGAGAAGAAGCAGCGCAAGAAACTCGGTCACTATTGTCAGCCCCTTTTTAAATAATTTTTTACAAAATGTTTAAGAAAGTACGAGCTGGGACAATTTAATGCCTTACATTTCTATCATACAAATAATCTTTTACCGTGTTATAGCCCTTTTTCATTAAAATTACTTTGACATACGATTTAAGTTGATGTACAAGGAGTTCAGCAATACCCTGTGGTAATTTGTTGAAAAATACGAATACAATTTCCCATGAACGATTTTCCTACTTTTCGCAGTCTGAAGCCTGGAACGGCAAGTTCATCTTTATTTTGGTATTAAAATTATGTACGTATTTTTTGTAAGAAATAAATAGCCCATACAGCACGTTTTTGTAATATAAAATTGACTCAATATCTGCCGCTGAGCCCCACAACATACTTCCGTATGTCATTATGCTATGAAAGTAGCTAAAATATACGAATCATGCCGTTCCAACATCAGTCAGTTGCCTTATATTTCTCACAGCAACAGAACTAAGTCTTCCAGAGCCCCCTAATAACGTGCACCCTATTGCAAATGAGAGTCTACAGTTATACCTAAAAACGTAGTAGAATCTAAAGAGTTTAATGGTTCATCTTTAACAATTATTATCGCGATTTGTGATGAGTGACAGCAAACCGTACGTACGGCATGGTCAATTTAACATGTCATTTTGTTTTATTTGCATTTAGTAAAACATTATTTGCTGTGAACCAATGCAATAATTTTGAAAGGGTATTGTTAACATCGTCAAATAAAGATTTGTCCCTCTTAGTTTGTAAAATCATAGATGTGTCATCTGCAAACAATACCATCTCACAAAGATTATGAAAATAACAGGAAAGGTCTTTAATATAAATTAAAAATAGCAGGGGTCCTAATACTGATCCCTGAGGGATACCCATAATAAGGGCCGACCCTGACGACTCAGCTCCATTTATGCAAACCTTTTGTGTTCTGCCTTTAAGGTAAGAACTTATTAGATCCAAAGAATCATTCAATGCATCATAATGTTCAAGTTTTTTGAGTAATGTTAATATTACTTCACTTACTATAATGTTTGCTTTATTTAATGATAATTATCGCTAAAGTACTTTAAAACTTGTAAGAAAAGGCTACTTTTTGCTAACAAATGTGTAATAATACATTTCAAGTATAATATTTTTGCTAACATACTAAACCTACTTACACAAATAGCGAGTGAAAAAATCCTAAAGCGCAAAAACTAATCGAATCTTGATCACTTACTTTTGCTTACATGCCAAATCATTATGAACAACAGTTATGAATAATTGCTAATGTACCAATAAACTTTAAAATTCAAAAAGCTTAAAATGCTAAAGTAACAGCCTCATTCAAGTTCTTAAGTAACAAAAAAATACTTATGTTGTGAAAGCAAAAATATTGTGCCAGCAAAAAAATTCTTACGCGACATTTGTTGTAAAAACACTACCAACACGTCGTTTTAGTAGCGCAAGGGCGGTGATTTTAGAAATACTTGCAAATTTCGGAATGCTAAAGCGCCAAAAAAATTGTCTGATTGAGTTGAAACCTACATAGATCGACGCAGAAAAAAAAAGCCTATCCAACAATATATGTAACTCATTTTGGCCCAAATGGCGCTTTAGCATTTCTTCCTTTCCACTGACGATATATTGTATATATATTGTTTTTATATGGTGTATTGGGATAATATTACTATCTGATGTACTGTAAGAGAATGACTACTTATTAGTGTATTTTCTAGAGCTTTCTTAATAATTTAATAAGTAGGTACAATATTATGCAACATTCAACGATCACAGAAATGGATTTAGGGATATTAAATGAAATATGTTTCAAGTGTAGGCATTAAAAAAAATCTTAGAATTACACGATAACACAAATAGAATAACACGATGAGACATTGAATGATTGATTTGTTATCGTTGATAATCGAGTAGATAGATCGAGATGTATGGTCTAATCCAGGGGTCGGCAACCTTATGGCAGGCTAGGGCCATAAGATGGCGAAATGAACTAATGGCGGGCCGCACTTGTGATATAAACGTATAATTGGTCATATCCCATAGAAAAAAAAGTAAAAGACAAAAAAAATGTGATGTCTGAGATCCCGCACGCAATGCAGGGTAGTTTTAGCTGTCATATTTGTAGTTGCAATTCGTAGAATGGCACTCAAGTTCTTATCATGGTTCGTTCATGCATTTAATTTGATATTTACAACTCATTTGTAAAATATTTACGGGCCGCAAGTAAGACATCCGCGGGCTGCGGTTTGCCGGCCCCTGGTCTAATCCATTGATATTATTTTTCCGTGCAACAACTTGTTTGTACCCACATTGCGATTGCTAGGCTGCGCACGAGTTACACTTACTTAAGAGCGAGAAGGCTCTTTTCATACATCACACAAAGTACAGTCCGACTGATAACTGACCGCATTCTAACTGATAACCCGTGTTTATCGTCTGAATTTGTTAATGTTTTAATTTGATTTGTTTAACAATTTCCCCAGCGATGCTGGCCTAAAATAAAATAACCCCAGCTTGTCTCAGGGTGAAGCAAGAGGCGACTACAAGAGTATTGAAGAAGACTGACTGAAGCGTCCTTTTCGCGGCAAAACTGCGATCGCCAACCCGTCTGCCATGCGTGGCGATTATGGCAAACTTCCCTTATGAAGAATTAGAAGAGTCCTATGCCAAGCTGTGTCATCTGGTTGAGATCGAATTATCTATAATAATAGGGGTTAAAGTATGAAATTGCCGATTATTTTTCCACTTTTTATTTTGTTTATAGCTCTTAAGTATAGTCATATTATTGCGTAATTCTTTTTGTATTGTATCAAAAACTAAATAAAGTAACTATTGACTAAAAAAAAAAATGCAATACTAGTGCCTATTACTTCGAAGGAAGTCGTTGAAAAGACCCCTTACAATGTGTCAGCTGACCTTCTTGCTTCAATTAAGTATATTTGTATTATATACTTTGATTTTCAGAAATTTAAATACTATAATGCGTAGCTTTATAACCATCTAACTTTCACCTTTAATTGCATAAAAAACGGTTCAGGCGTTTTTAAAAAAAGATGGAAAAATGACTTTTCTCGATTTACATAATATTACTTTTGTGTTTTAGCGACGAAATGGAAAATGAGGTCGCTAATTGTATTAACGGATTTCCGTCACAGTAATTTAGTAATTTAGAATATTTATTAGATTACTGATGCATTGGTTAAATAGTTTAAGCCGGTACTTAACCGAGATCTCGGGGTCCGGGGTTCGATTGTTTCTGTTGTTTACCCAGTCAAGGTAAGTACCTAGCAACCCTTCGTGTGTGATTCCGACTCGCACTTGGCCGGTTTTTTTTATTAGAATACTGTAAAATTGTTTAAGAATTAATTGAAACTCCATTATTTACGCTAACAAATGATTAACATGAACAGGTTTTATGACGTAAATAAAACTAGTATAGTAATCACAAAAAGCTTTTAGCACAATACAGACAATAAATGTAAATATACAGGGTGTAAAAAAAGGCTTAACGAAGCCTTAAGCCTCGCATTAGGTTTATCAAACCAAAACGCATGTAACAAAAATAATCGCTGGGAAACGACTTTTTTTTTGAGGCATTAAAAAAAATCAAGTATTTATTGCCCGCAATGTATAGCGCGCACGAAATGCTAGACGAGGTGTTGTGTACGTATGGGCTACGCGGGGCGGGGCGGGGGCAAACGCGGACCGCCTCGCTTTGCCCCTATCGCGTGTACATCGTCTTCGGTTGTAACTTGTAGGCAAGCACAACCTACTAAAATTGCACAGAACACAAATTGCTAAACAAAAGTACCTACTTACCTACTCTTCATCCGTGTCGTCCAGATCAGGCCTCTCCAAATGAACCAGCTGTGGCTCAAACTGTCGACCTCCCATCTCCAAACAAACACGCGCCCGATACCGCGTGTTCTGATGCACTCTCTCGAGAATGCCTCCTCGCACCGACCGCTGTTTAAAGTCTTCAAACACGTCAATGATTTTTTGACGCATTTCGTCACTCGATGTGCATGGCCGGTCAAAAACTCTGTCTTTCACGTAGCCCCACAAAAAAAAGTCGAGCGGTGTTAAATCTGGTGACCTGGCTGGCCATGCCTGAGGCCCATACCTCCTGATCCAGTGGTCACCAAACCACTCCGTCAGGCGTTCACGTACTGGCCTAACGATGTGAGGTGGTGCACCATCGTGCTGGAACCACGTCTCTCGCAGCTGGGCTAGTGGCATGTCATCCAGAGCCTCCGTCGTTCCATAAAGACGCAATGCTTCGGATGCATTGCCATGAGCCATCCCATTGCAGAACACCATGTTCACAAACTCACGAGCACTAAACTGATGCCAAGGCATTTCTAAAACACTTCACTGTCACGGGATTCACTGAAAAGATAACTGAACAACAACAAAAAGCACGCGAAAACAGAAAATTGCGATTTGCTAGCGGCTAGCGCATTCGATGACGTAAGAAACCGAACTAAATAAATTTCAAGTATGATTTTAGCTTTTGATTTCGCTGACGCCGACAAACGCCGGCCTTGTGACCGGCGCTCTCGGTTTCCTATTGGCTCGCGCGCGCGCCGCATCGCTTGCGGCGCGGGGAAAGCCCCCGCTCCCCGCGAATCCGCGCTAGCTGCTCTAAGATTTTTAACCGACTTATAATGATTGCTATTTTCTTTGCTAAGGATTTTGATCAAAGGGACATGAATGAATTGTTTTTTTTTAGTAGGCAGTCATACCATGCTCAGTACATTTTATCATTTGTAAGTATTATTTTAAACCGAAAAAAGAAGGAATTCAGTCAAATGGCGGTACTAATACAGCCTTACAGCTTTATTTTTGTTTTGGTACATTTAAATCGAACAAAGTATTTGCTAAAATTTGCAATTCGTGATTTTTTGTATCTCAAAGAAGTCATTTGGTTGCTTACTGTAGTAAATAGTAATTAGAATGGTAAAAAGAAATTCAAAGAACATTAATGTTGTTTTTAGTTGAGTTTAATTTTACGAAAGAAGAAACCTTATTGCAATTGTACGGTTTAAATGAAGATAGAATGCAAAATTGTTGATAAAAGTTACCTACTTTTATCAACAATTTTGCATTAGATAGCATAGCAATTGAAATATGCCTAGCTATAAATTAACTAAACCAATCATTTAGATGGAATCTTGCCAAATCCTTTAATGCAGGCGTTTTCATCAACAGGACTTGAATCTTACTTATTATCCATTTTTCAGTAACTTATTAACCGATGGAACTGTAAAGTACTCATTACTCGTATGAAACGAAAAAAAATCTTAAGTCATGATGTGGTACTACGCTACGCCTCATTTTGATGTTAGTTTAATCGACCAATTTACCTGAAAATAAAGCCAGTAAAGTGTAATTTGTGAAACTGTAGTGGGTGTAGGTGGTACGAGGCATGTCTTAATCTTCTAATGGTTAAAGTGTAGGCTTTTGATCGTAAGGTTCGATGTTCGAATCCTAGGCTGGCAACGCAAACAAAGTCAGAAAATCACCTACTTACTTAATGTATCAATAAGTGATGATTATGTAAATGTATGAGTATGTTGTAACGTTTGTGTGAAATGTACTCACAATGCTGTGTAGTAAATAAATAATGAATCTACCTAAAGTTAGATTCATTAAGATGTCAACTTATTTACTAGCGAGCAACTTTTAACTCCCTTCCGAAATTGTTCGGTTGTTTAGTAGCGTTAGAATGATTGCTATCTGTTTTGGTAAGGATTTCGATCAAAGGGACATGAATGAATTGTTAAGGCATACCATGTTCAGCACATTTTATCATTTGTAAGTATTATTGTACTACCGAAAAAAAAAAGAATTCAGTCAAATGACAGTACTAATACAGACATACAGATTTATTTTTGTTTGGTACGTTTAAAATGAACAAACTATTCGCTACAATGAATTTTTGTATCTCAGAGAAGTAATTTTCTTGCTGACTGTAGTAATTAGAATGGTGAAAAGAAGTACTAAGAACCTTAATTTTGTTTTTAGTTATGAGCTTAATTTTACGAAAAGAGAAACCTCATTGATATGCGCGTAGGTTTGCTCTCGGAAATGTTGCTAAACCTTTTTAGCTAGGCGTACAGGACTTAAAATTTCCGTATCCCATTTACGTAAGTAAGAAAAAAAAGGTAAACATAAGAGTTATGGTAAGCTCGTTGTGAGAGTAAAATAATTTGATAGCTTGTTTTCATTCGTGTAATCGAACGAATTATTCAAATTAAACTAGCAGCTTACAAATTGTACGGTTTTAATGAAGGTCGAATGAAAAATTGTTGATCAAAGTAGGTTACACAGATAGCATAGCAATTGAATTGATATGAAACTTTATTTTGGTTTTTGGATACGAGCTTAGTTATAAATTAACCAAACCAATCATTTGGATGGAATGTTGCCAAATCCTTTTATGCATCTGCATGCAGCCTGCGCGTTTTCATTAACAGGACTTGAATCATACGCATTCAGTAACTTATCAACCATTGGAACTGTAAAGTGCTCATTACTCGTATGAAACGAAAAAAAAACTTAAGTCATAATGTGGTACCTACTACGCAACGGCTAAAGCCTTATTTTGATGTTAATTTAATCGACCAAATTATCCGAAAATAAAGCCAATAAACTGTAATTTGTGAAACTTGAGTGGGTGTAGGTGGTAAGAAACTACGAGGCATGTCTTAATCTTTCTAATGGTTAAAGTGTAGGCTTTTGATCCTAAGGTTCGACGTTCGAAACCTAGGCTGGCAACGCAAACAAAGTCAGAAAATCACCTACTTACTTAATGTATCAATAAGTGATGATTATGTAAATGTATGAGTATGTTGTAACGTTTGTGTGAAATGTACTCACAATGCTGTGTAGTAAATAAATAATGAATCTACCTAAAGTTAGATTCATTAAGATGTCAACTTATTTACTAGCGAGCAACTTTTAACTCCCTTCCGAAATTGTTCGGTTGTTTAGTAGCGTTAGAATGATTGCTATCTGTTTTGGTAAGGATTTCGATCAAAGGGACATGAATGAATTGTTAAGGCATACCATGTTCAGCACATTTTATCATTTGTAAGTATTATTGTACTACCGAAAAAAAAAGAATTCAGTCAAATGACAGTACTAATGCAGACATACAGATTTATTTTTGTTTGGTACGTTTAAAATGAACAAACTATTCGCTACAATGAATTTTTGTATCTCAGAGAAGTAATTTTCTTGCTGACTGTAGTAATTAGAATGGTGAAAAGAAGTACTAAGAACCTTAATTTTGTTTTTAGTTATGAGCTTAATTTTACGAAAAGAGAAACCTCATTGATATGCGCGTAGGTTTGCGCTCGGAAATGTTGCTAAACCTTTTTAGCTAGGCGTACAGGACTTAAAATTTCCGTATCCCATTTACGTAAGTAAGAAAAAAAAGGTAAACATAAGAGTTATGGTAAGCTCGTTGTGAGAGTAAAATAATTTGATAGCTTGTTTTCATTCGTGTAATCGAACGAATTATTCAAATTAAACTAGCAGCTTACAAATTGTACGGTTTTAATGAAGGTCGAATGAAAAATTGTTGATCAAAGTAGGTTACACAGATAGCATAGCAATTGAATTGATATGAAACTTTATTTTGGTTTTTGGATAGGAGCTTAGTTATAAATTAACCAAACCAATCATTTGGATGGAATGTTGCCAAATCCTTTTATGCATCTGCATGCAGCCTGCGCGTTTTCATTAACAGGACTTGAATCATACGCATTCAGTAACTTATCAACCATTGGAACTGTAAAGTGCTCATTACTCGTATGAAACGAAAAAAAAACTTAAGTCATAATGTGGTACCTACTACGCAACGGCTAAAGCCTTATTTTGATGTTAATTTAATCGACCAAATTATCCGAAAATAAAGCCAATAAACTGTAATTTGTGAAACTTGAGTGGGTGTAGGTGGTAAGAAACTACGAGGCATGTCTTAATTTTTCTAATGGTTAAAGTGTAGGCTTTTGATCCTAAGGTTCGACGTTCGAAACCTAGGCTGGCAACGCAAACAAAGTCAGAAAAATACCTACCTACTTAATCTATCAATAACTGGTGATTAGTTATTTTGTTAGTTCATTAAAATCAGGATCAAGTGGTAAAGTCAGCAAGCCGTTCATTTAACTTTTCGAAGAACGACACAACAGCACAGCTACCAGCTGATCGTGCGGGGTGCGGGCATTGAACGAACGTTCATCGACCTCAACGCAAGCGTTACACAGCGAGTGCGCGCACACAATGAAGGACATTCGTGGTTGTGTGCGAGCGCGCGGTTTATTGCGGGTTGCTCTCTTTAAAGCGATTTTTATGAAAAAGTTGCGAACATTTTCAACATGTTTCTAAAGAAAAAAGTTTTGTTACAACAAACAGAAGATTTTCATGGAAAAATCTTGAAAAAAAAACTTTCACTTTGACCCTAATTATCTCAGGAACTATTCATTTCCCAGGTATGGTTTCCTGAAAAAAATATCGTACAAATGAGTTGAATATGTGGTATTCGGCTTCGTTAAGCCTTTTTTTACACCCGATATACAATATTATGAAATAAAATTAATACTTATGTTAATTATCATTAAATCTACTGTCAAACCATTGTGACAATAGGTTAACGGCAAACAGAAACGTAATTTATAATTAACTATGTTTTATTGAACACGTGCATGTTTAGCGATAGTATATTATACTCAGACATAATTTATTGGGTAAACAATTTTGACAAACGCATATTTTTTTATAATTTTCTACCTAGTACTTATTTTTGTTGCTTAATTACGAGTATTTGAACATTAACGGGAATTAAAAGCACCGTTGGTCTAATATATGGTTTTTGAACAAGTTTGACAAGTTCAAGGGGACTTGGTTCGATCCCCGGATCGGACCAGTGTTTCTATTTTTTGAACATTGTTCGGGTTTTGTGACCACCAACCCGCATTCGGCAAGCGTGGTGATTATGCCTGTACCCATCATTTCTGTGGTAACTTGAATCCAATGATGGAGGCCTTTGCCCAGTTGTGGGTTGGTTATATTACGTACGTACGATGTTACTTTACTTTTTTAAATGCGATCATACCTAACTATTTTGCCTCGCAGAATAGGGTGTGGTGAGGACAATGTGTGATTTTTTCTAAAAGACATCCCGCACTGAGTGCATCGTTGTTTTGGCTAGCTTGTGACCACGGTCGGTTTCTGATGGAAACGTTAAGCAAAATAACATAGTATGGTCGCCTTTAATTGATACCTACATACGTTAACACGTGTCACGATAATATTTCTTATTTTTTAACTCAAACGTTAATGAATTGTACCTTCTTACTTATTCACTGAAAGTTACGTAATGCCCCTTTTGAATGAATTATTTTGGCACACAATGAATATGACATGTGTAGTCCTGACTGTGTAATAGACTCTGTAGTCACAAGCACATAAAAACATAACTTTATAACCATTTACCCGGTTTGGAGTTATCTAATCAGAGAGAGACAATACATTATGCTTGAAGAGATCAATAAATAACTTAAAAGCTAATAAACATCGCTATTTTGTATGCAGTAATTACCGTTCTCATTTTTACTTGATTTCTTCAAATTAAGTAATAACGATTGTGTTAAGAAAACAAACGAACCATTTTGATTTTTATTTATCGACTGAATAAGGATGTGTCACGACTTATGTTTTTCAATGTATTGGATTATAAATTCAGACACCGTTATGAATTTGTATCGTTAAATTATATCTTAATTTTATCGTTTTACTGTTGCAGGGCTATGTTACTTGATTATCTATTTTATTAAGATTATGTAAACACGTGACGATAAAAACAATGACTATGTCTAAAAAAACTTGTTAACGTACTCCTACAAAATGGCTTACTTGTTTTTTTTTTGTTAGGTCTGAGAAATACTATAAGTTTTAGTATTCTCAGATCAAAAACAGAAAATATGTACCTATAGTTAGCCATGGGTTAGTTTCAATTTCTTGCGTACGAATTCGCAGGCAACACTTAGTAATCCTACTTCTTATACTTATATTATAAATGCGAGTTAGGATGGATAGTGGCTGAATGGATCTCAAAGAATTTTGGCACATAAGTAGACAGGTTATAGGCAAGAATAGCACAAAGGCTTTATTCCAAGAAAAACGTTTGAATCCGAGAATTAGTTTTTCCACGCGTAAAAAAAAACCGCGGGCAATAGATAGTGTTATAATAATACTAGCTGCTGTAGAAGACTTTTTCCGTCCAAAGTTATTGTCATGTCACAGTCCAATAGGAAAAAAAATACTCTTAGTACTGCAGCTGTACATAGGCATGGATTTAGGTATTAATTTATTCTATTTCTTGACAAATGGCAAAGTAAGGATGACAATAGGTATGACAAATATAACGTATGTACTCACTTATTAACACAACTATTACGACTCTAATTAGTAAATGAGGTTTTTCCAAACTATTAAATTTACGCACAGAATATAACAATACCTTAGGGCTATATCACACTTACGTTCAATATTGGTAGTACGTTTTATTGCACAATCAGATTAAGTTGATTACTAGAATCGTTATTTATCATGCAAACTATTTACGGTCACCAATTAATTTATTTCGCAAACAATTTGTTTTGCGATTCCTGTGTTTGAAATCATAAATTTTGTGGCGGCGCCATAGAAACAATCGTCATATATTGATTTGACGACGAATTGTCAATAAATTAACTTTAATCTTTGCTTTTACACGAGTTTTGTCAGTTCCAATAGAGTTGGAATCAAATTATTATATTTATGTAATGAAAATATTATAAGGTGTAAGATTGATATTCTTTTGTATTTAGTTTTGGTTAAAACTAAAAAAGTTAATTTTATTGAAGTTATTTTACTTTTTGTAACTCGAGCGATGTAACGTATTAGTAATACGATAGTATTATCTTATTTGTGGTAATTCCTACCTACTCCATCAGATGAATGCGGAAATCTCAAATGCAAAATTGTCCAAATATCGCAAAACATGAAAAATCGTGACGGATATTAATAAGTAAGTTTAACCATTTTGTGATTTAAATGTTATGTCATTTAGCATTTATGTACTAAATGCGCAAGCTTCATCATTTAATTTCAATATCTTATATGAAATCACGAGATGCATGACGCTATAAAACTGTAAACAACTCTTATAAATTTATATCTTAAAATAAAATAAAATTTCTTCAGGAGTACCAAGAAAGAAGGAGTAAAATAAGTCAATCTTGTTCCTCTTTTCATAAAGTCTATACTTACTAAGATAAAAATAATATTGTTGAATGAATGATAAATAATGTAAAAAAAATATCTAGCCTATACTTGTACTGCTACATACGTGGCATTACAATACGATGATTAACTTAATATTAATTAATATAAATTTGAATCATGATTTCTGCTGTACCCGTCATTTCTGTGGTAACTTAAATTCAATGATGGAGGCCTTTTCCCTGCAGTGAGATGATTACAGGCTGTTACTTACTTACTACCTTATTTTTTAGAATTAGGATTTACCGATAATAGGTTCTTCCATGTGATCACTGATCATGGCGCTTGCAACAGTGCCGAAATATCGGAAAATCATAAAAAAGGTACATGGTAGAAATCTCAAAACAACTGAATCATACATCTGTTTATGTGTACGATGTGTTGTAGTTCTAAACACGTACCTTTAAGTCAATGCTAACAAAACGATAGTCAAAGTGGACTAATCATGATGTGCTTAAATAGCAGACAAAATAAACAAATGTGACTAAGAATTGTCTCTGTAAATCTTTGCGTTGGACACAACATTAACGATGTTTGATAGGTGTATAAAGGCTATGAATCATCATCAGAAATTGAAATTGAATTTGAATCATCTGCTGACTATGTAGTTAAGGGGCCTTATTCAGCTATTTCAATCGCAGTTTGATCGTGATTGAATTGGACGATTTTGACATTTAGCCCATAGGTACTAGAACTGTCAAAAACCTGTCGTTCAGTTACGATTGTGGTACGATTCGGTTACGCGAATTAGGGGCAAGAGCAGTGTTGATTTTAAACTTTCATAACTGTTGAATTAAGGATAAATCAGGTTAGTTGCCTGGAAGGAAAAATCGCGAAGTAACGTAATAGTAATACAGGGTGTTAGCTAAATGGTATAACAGGCCGAAACCAGCATAATTATGTTAACATATGCATAGAAATACTAAGGTGAAGTCAGAAATTTGATATCATTATTTTAAAAAAAAAAGTTTTGGAAACCTACAAATCGGGATCTAAACTTTAATTTATAAGACAAAAAAAGACGTGTGGCACTCGGAGACTGCAGCGGTAAAGCTATTGTAAATTTATGTATAGGTAACTCACGTGCAAAAACTAGTATTTAATAAAACAACTAAACATTATACTTACAAATGAGGTAAACATCAAAAACTCCATATAAAATTCCAACAGCACGTTACCTGAAACAGAAAACACAAATAAATAAAACTCGCTAATATTGAACGTAATAATATTTACACAATTTAAAATTTAGTATATTGGTTCGAATGAGCAGATCAGGATTCTCTTTGAAGTGTTAAATATTTATTTTAAAAATTTACGTTTTATCTTAGTAATGAAGTGATGGGACACGAAGCGACCACAATGCAAGTGGATTGCATTGTGGTCGCTTCGTGTCCCATCACTTCATGCGCTGCAACACTGCAGATGGCGCAAAAAAATAATAAATCCTAACAAACGCGATTTCAATCCGTAAAATCAGTTCCAATGTATAGTGTTTGCGTAAATTCAAGAAACCAATACAACCCTGCAAATACCATATGTGAAAGTAACTCTGTCTGTTACGCTTTCAGGCCTAAACTACTGAACCGATGGATAAGACCTGGAGAACGGATATAGGGTATTTTGCACGCTGGGCATAGGTTTCCGCCCATGCGATACAACATGTAGTTGAGCTTTTTATTATCTCAGCCAAATGATGCACACAGTTGGACATACGCAGATCTCCACAACGATCGGTCTTGCACCCAGTGAGATGCCTACCCACAGATCGTCGTCCGGTGGGCGGTCGCCATTCCAGAACCTTTCCGCTCTCCAACGGCCATCGGTTCTTGTTACAACATGTTGTAATTTTTCTTACTGTGTGCTGTAGCTAATAGGTATTCATTTTTTTTATTTCAGCGTATTAGGTATTTACATGGTTATGTTAACTTAGGCTGATTTCGACTTGTGTCCTATAGAAGATTAGTAATCTAAGTAGGAATCATACTATAGAAAAAATAATAGCGTGGATTGTTTATGAATAGTCTTCTACAAGCAAAGCATGCAACATTTTAAAGTTGCTTTCAAAACCTTTCTGCGCTTGCATCGTCTCACAAAGAGCAATGTTTGCGCGCAAGGACATGCGGGTGCTGTATGACATACAACAGTTTGGGGCCACAACGTGAGCGTGAATTCAATGCATTAGTCCTAAGTCTTACTAAGTAAACAAATTTAGCTTTAGCTATAAAAAAATAAAAAATAAATATCCATTGACGCCTTAAAATGCTAATACTACTTTTGTATTTTTTTATACAAAATAAAAAAAAATACCGTTGGTAAGAGCACTTTGAGCAACGCAAACGGCGGAAAATATGTAAATTATGTAAAAAAAGGAAAATAAGTCGGCGCACGAAGAACTTCGTGTATTGCTTGCTTGGCACTATTCAATATTTTACAACATAATTTAACATAATATTATTCATATCTATGAAACCAAAACTAATTTGAATAGAGTACCACCTCGTTTTTAGTTGGTTTTAATAGGTGTATTTACGCGTTGTTAAGTGACTTAAGACCCGATATCGGGTCGGGCAACAAGAGTTTCAAATCTATACTAATATTATACAGCTGAAGAGTTTGTTTGTTTGAACGCGCTAATCTAAGAAAATACTGGTTGGAATTGAAAAAATATTTTTGTTTTAGATAGTCCATTTATCGAGGAAGGCTTTAGGCTATATAACATCACGCTGCAACCAATAGGAGCAAAGCATGAGTGAAAATGTTGCAAAAATAGTCGCGTTCATAAAAACAGAAATTAACGCGGACGAAGTCGCGGGCAACAGCTAGTTTCAAATATCGCTCGGCTTTGTGATCACCAACCCGCACTTGGCAAGTGCGGTGATTAGGCCTGTACCCATCATTTCTGTGGTAACTTGAATTTATTTAATGATAAAGGATTTGCCCTGCAGTGGGTTCATTATAAAGTAACAACCCATTTTCGCTCACTGTTGAGCACGGGTCTCTCTCCTTTTTGAGGAGAAGGCTTAAGGCCTTAGTACCACCACGCTGGCCTAGTGCGGGTTGGTGGACGGCTAGGGCGACGCTGTGTCAACATCACCCGCCTCGGTTCTCAAGCCGCCCGAAGGCCTCCAACAGGGCTTAACGACTGTTATCTCTTGATAACAGCCGGGACCGACGGCCTAACGTGCCCTCCGAAGCACGAAAGCGCTCAAGGTATAATGGCACAAACGGTCACCCATCCAATTAGTGACCGCTCCCATCGTTGCTTAACATTCGTGACAGAAACTGATCACAGAGAAGCATTGGGCTATGAGCGCTTCATTATAATAGACCGTTACATTTTTTTTACCGAATGTTTATTGTGCATTAGCTTATAGCGATAAAAAATACTGCTGTGTGGCCCTACACGAAAGTGCCCTGCCTTGCGCACGCGCCTTCGCGTCTCGCGTCGCGACCGCCATGACACTTCCGGTAGAAATTCCCGCGACTCTAGCGACAGTGGTATTCATATTCCGTTTACATACCAAGACACTACTTTATCGTAGTACACACAATGTTGCGTCATTTTGATTGTGTAATTCGTTTATATGTCGAATATGAATTGTCGATGTCGTTCATCATAAAACTTGTTGTCACTTGTTTTGATATTGTAAAACGTTCCAAGTTTGGTAACAATAAAGCGGTCGTTTCTTTTTTTTTTTATAAAAAATCCACGGAAGTACTAAGACACCCAAAAAGCTATAAAATGTAAAATGCCTACTCAACACCGTCGTCAGTATTTCGGAGTCCAGTGCTAGAGAAAGCCTCCTCATATTATAACAATCTCGTTAAATTCTTTTAATACTTGTAATCCTAACATTCCACTATCTTGAATAGGACATTTATCGATAGTCTTTCAATTAATTAACTTTTTTATTACTACACTACATTTTTCACAAATATATCTAACAATAATTATTTTATTGAAAATTCGTTAACCAGTAAAATATTCAAATATTTATTTCACACATTTTTAAGGTAGATTGATTGATTGATCGTTTGCGTAACTATTTTCAGTAAAATACATTATCATTATCGCGATTTTTAATTTAGCATTACATTTTGCACACTAAACAAAAGTTAACTTATAAAGAAATAGAATATAGACAAATTGTGTTTGAAAAAAGAAGCTCAATAAATGAGAACATCACTAATTAACATGGATTTAAAAAAAAAACTGACCATTTTATGTAGTCAAGGCCTTTTGTTCGACACGCACCATTAATGGCTAGGCGTACAAATTAATATTCCCGTCGATTAGCAAAGTAATACTTATATTAATTATTATTTACGATTGTCATATGACCATAGCTGACCATACTCGTAGTTTGGGATTGAGTAACTACACGTATTTCAGTGTCGTGTGATGTCGACCATGATTAAAAATCACCTACCCTTCTTTTCGTATAGGTAGGTACCGTCCCCTCTTAGGAGTGTTCTCAGCATCCGGAATAGTCCGGTCACAAATGCTCCCAAGCCGTAAATGTTGATTGAATCGATAAACGCGAAAAGCTGTCAAAGACTTAAAACAAAAGACTTAAGACACCAAAGTATAATGAAAAAACCGGCCAAGTGCGAGTCGGACTCGCGCACGAAGGCTTCCGTACCATTGACTATGTATCCATTGACAACAGTAGACCTGTACATAAATTTAGTCAATGTACTGCCTACCTGTAGCCATTACTGATATCTACTTAGCAAAAAAAGGGCAAGAAAATCGCGTTTGTTGTATGGGAGCCCCCCTTAAATATTTATTTAATTTTATTTTTAGTATTTGTTGTTATTGCGGCATCAGAAATACGTAATTTGTGAAAATTTCAATAGCTATCGCGGCTCTTGAGATACAGCCCGGTGACCACAGAGTCTGTGCTGGTGACAGACAGACGGACAGACAGTGAAGTCTTAGTAATAGGGTCCCGTTTTTACCCTTTGGGTACGAAACCCTAAAAAGGCGACTCAAATGTTCGGAATCAGGAAATCTATCCTCATACCGTCTATCTCCTTTGCCCCTATCTACAATGCATTTTAATAGCTTTACACCCTTCTCCTAATATACTAAGTGTTCGATAAAAATCGAATCATTTATAATAACCAAAATCAAAAATATTATATATAATTAAAAATAACTTCCGAATCAAAATAGCAACTTCAACACAATACCTACCTACCTAGTGTAATAGTAGTACGAAATTATTTTGCTAACAAAATCGAAACTGTGAATTGAAATAGTGCAATTGACTTATTTTATAAAGATTTGTAAAGTCAACAAAAAAAAAACACCTGTGTCATCTTTTTGTGACTTGTTTGAATGATGAACTATTGTCCTTTACAAAGCAAAAGCAAAGGGCAGATTCCTCTCTTAATCAGCTGGCCTTTATACATCGCGCGTTCAACCAACTTGACCTAGAGGTCGCTGTTCGGAAGTGCACCATCGAGGCATTTTCCTATACACATTTAGAATAAGTGTTGTTATGTTGTCGATACATTTCACACCGGTAGAGTAAAATAGGATTCTGGTGATATTACAATATTATATTTTTGCTGAGATTGACAGAGGATGCTATGATAGTTTTTTATGTTTTCGGTTTTCAGTATCACAGAAATTGAAGAAAAATTTAAAAATGCCCTTAGTAAGAAAAACATTAATAGCGCGGTAATAACGTCAAAACCACCAGAGGAGGTCTTGTGCCATTAACTTCTTAACTATTTTTCTTTTTCTGTATCGAATCTTGATCGAGAAATGAATAATTTACGTACTAAATTATAAACCTCTTTGTAATAAAAAATCTGAATTAAAAAAAAAACATCGTAGTCCAGTCCACCGTAGACAGCTACGCGTTGAAATTATTATTGTTGAAATAACATATTGAGTCCGACAAGTAAATGAATGTATCGATACTCAGCTATAAATGGACAACACTATTCAGGAGACGACATGTGCGGAATAGTAGATATGACAAGGATGCTTATAACTATTATCCTTCAATTGGTACTAAACGAATCAATCATAAACTAATTACGAATATGCACTTACTTTCCGGTATGATTGACATTGGTTATCTGATTCATAGATGTTTTCACAGTTTGCAACTTTTATAGGCTGACCTAGAATCTTCAGGAAGTGCGTAATTTATTACAAATAACACATATTGATATGATAATCATATCAATAACCCCTTAGGGGCAGATTGTAGTGAGCTAGAAACAATACAAATTATTTTATAATGTAGTAAACTTAATGTTTACAATATTATACAAGAGTCGTATCAATAACTATTTAAGTAACAGCCTATAATCATCCCACTGAGGGAAAAGGCCTCCATCATTGAATTCAAGTTACCACAGCAATGATGGGTGTACTAGCATAATCACCACGCTTGCCAAATGCGGGTTGGTGATCACAAACCCGAGCAACGTTCGAAAATTCGAAACTTTTTTGTTGCCCGACCCGGGATTCGAACCTGGGACCCCGAGATCTTGGCCCGGTGTTTAAACCACTAGACCAACGGGGCGTTACTAACTATTTACTAAAAGCAAATAAAATCTCAATAATTAGGTAGAATCAACCACTGTTATTGTTGATATTAATTTGATTTTAAATTTAATCAACAATTGGTACTGTTGATATTTATTCATTCATTTCATTCAGTACCTACGATAAATAGGTATTTATCATACTAGCTAGCATATTGTAAACAGTTTGCTGGCGAATGATTCGGCGCACGCGCATAACGAGATTGACCTAGGTCGACGTTAGGAAGTGACCGATTGTGTTATTTTCCTCGTGACTGATAGCAGGTACACATTTCAAACAGATGTATAGTAATACTGGATGTGCCTTTTGGTGGCGAGCAAGCGTTTTTGAAACCATATCAAGGTACATACTTCATGCTTTGGTCATCATCACCAAAGAAAGTAATTCATCACCATCACAAGCGCATAATCAGTGCGTGCCTCTACAACAGGAGCATTTGGCCGTGATCCACTTGCTACGCAGTTTAGTGATCACACTTCAGCTAAAATGGTTAAAATCAGTTTTATTTCTGCAAATAGGCCCCAGGAGGCGCTTTTACACGTCCCAATATTTAAACCTACCTATAGAAAGACGATGACCGTCTTCTTCTGGCAGTACTTCTTTAGTCTTTTTACGACACCCATGGGAAAAGAAGGGGTAGAGATAAGTTGGCAGCACCACACGAGACTATATGACCTTCATATTTTATAGTTTTTTGACGGACCTATTGAAGGGTTTTCATATAGTTCATTAATTTAACGTTATAATATCATGAAGGTATACCTTCATGATCCTGAAACAAAGCAAGTTTTGATGCTTTAAAATGATTGGTTTTTCGTTATTCCATACATTTTCAAACATAATCAACATCGAGTTGAATAACATTATATGTAGGAACTAACTGTTAAGGCCTTCATGTAAATAGATAGTACTAAATATATAATTTTGGTAACCTTCATATCAATAAGTAATAAATAACATAATTAATTATGTTTTTGTTACAAATAATTTACCGACACATGACTTAAACATCGAATGATTTCGCATAGAATGTCAAATAGTATTTAGTGGAAGTAGATATTTTAATTTCATTCCATACAAGTTCTTAAATGTCAAGGGAATTTGCGCATTATAATTTTTTGTGACTGGGTGAGTGAGGTAATTAAATTCTATCTATAAAGTTTACAGTAAGATTAATTAAATCTCTTTTTCTAAAACTTGTTTGAAATTATAAAAGAAAATAGCATCATACGTTTTGTACGTTCGGTTTGGTGTTGTATGCTTCGTTAAGACACAAGCTTCGCTACAATAAAATCTCAATAATTAGGTAGAATCTAAAAGGTCTACAAAGGTCAAAAAAAATGGTTGCCTGTAAAGTCGGTTTTACGGGCGAAGATTTTACGTGACAACGTCTTTTTCTCGGTAGAATATTTATTGATATGAATATAATTAAATTGCACAATAGGAACAAGGAATTGAATGAAAATAAGAATTGCACAAATTTTAACTATAGAAATATATTTTGTTTACTAAAACATTGTACATGTAAACTTAAACTTAACTAATTCCTATTTGAGTGATTTTGTTGAGGATAGGACGATGATAGGAGAAATATGAAATGAAAGGAAGTGTTTCTGCTGTAATGTGTCTTGCGAAAGTCAAGTCTTTTTCCAACGCCAAGAACGTTCGAGAAAAACAAAGACAGAGACACAAGCATGCGCCGATTCAATGCGCCTAATTCTCTAGTGCTGCGCGCGCGGCAGACCGATCATAGTTGAGTGGGAGAGAGACGCAAGGCATTCGGCGGGCCTCTCTCTCGTTCGGTGACTCATCGTAACGTTACCGAGCGTTACACTTTTTCATAAGTGACTCCCAGCCGCAACCTAATTTAAGACGTTGTCACGTCAAAATGTGTAGCACAAAATGCCACATCCATTAATTGTATATCCGCCACGTTCGAGGTGCCAGCGCTTGCCAGCCGCGCCCAAGGCGACCGTTTTACTGCACTCGAATACTAAACCGAAGGAATAGTTTGGGCTTCACGATTAGTGTAACTAAAAACGGTTGGTTCTCCTCCACCAGAGGTGTGTGGGTATAAGAGGTAGTTCGTAAGCATTAAACCCTCGATTGAAATTATTTCATACAATAAAACAATTAAAATCAATTATTATCGCGACCGCCGGCGGTCTTATGATCCTGTAGGAGTCAAGAGGGATCTTAAAAAACATTTACTCCACTTTTGTACATAAATATCTCTGGAATTCATGATTCCGTTTAAGAGAGATAAAGAGAGACGATATTATTTTATGTTGTGGTGCTAATAGTGTAGCTTTATTTATATCCCATTTTAACTAATAACAACCAAAAACCGAATATTATAACCCATTCTCGCCCTATGGGTGGCGTAAGGCGCGACTAACGGAATACTGTCAGAACCATGTCAGAACAAGAGTACATAAGAGTCTTATTTCCATCATTGGCCGATTTGCGACACTAACCCGCCTGCCAACCGTGACGATTAGGTCAAAATCCTCTTTTTGAAGTTCCTGCCCTATATTTGGGTAATGGTAATGGGTTCATCCATCATTGACTGTACATATTGTACAGGTCTAAGGTAAATGGTATAACAAGCCGAAGGCTATATTAACACAATATGCATTATAGATACTATGGTGAAGTCTGAAATTTTATATCAACATTTTTTTTTTCTCCATAAAAATAATATCAAATTTTCGGCTTCTTATACCATTTACCTAACATGCAGTAGCAGCAATTAAATATAGGTACTGACTACTGCTCTAGCAAAAAACATCAAATAATTCTATGCCAAGGCAATTTAGCGGTATAAATTTCCAGCATACAATTAAACAATTATGCTATCGCTAGAAAAGGTAGAGAGCGCTCTACACCTATTCATTATCTATCATTTTCTACTTTATTCCCAGGCCGTCCAATGATAGTATTGGTAGTATGTAATAGTCCTTTCTCCGTCTTTTTACGATAGTAACGAGTGCAAGAGCTCGCTACACAGTTTGACTATAGTGAAGATATCATGAAATTAGAACTCGGGTAAATTACTGAATCACTCGAAAACTATTGCACAATGAGTGGGATAAAAATGGAACAGGGTTTATGAGTACTACAGTAAATGGTTAATATGAAAGTAAAATTGTGAATAATTGCAGCGTTTTGCAGTATTTTACTAAGAATTTGTATGATCTAGGGATCTACAGACATTTACCAGCTTGATGTTACCTTTACGTTCTTGAAAACCGTAAAGGTTACCTATGTTATCTGACAGTTAGTATCATAATGATGTAGTGTCCCAAATCCACAACATGTTTCGGATATTTATACAATCCAAAAAAACCATGTTGCATGCGATTGTTTTACTGTCAAATACCTGTTATCAAAAAAGTTCATTCTTTCCTTACAATCATTTTCTTTATAAATTTTGTTATTATTTTTAAAACTAAACAAAATAGTCGTGTTAAATGCAAGGAGACAACACGTCCTACTGTCACTTAATTTCTAGCGGTTTATAGCGAGAGATTTCTTAATCACAACACTAAAGTTTACATACATGAGTTCTTACATAAAATCATGTTCTTCTCCAATGCACAGATTAATTACTGTATGACGTTACATGGACGTTGCGTTTGTTAAATAAGATAATGATAGGCTAGGAAGCAAGTGAAGAGATAAAGAAGACTATTGTATCTATGAGAAAAAACAAGAGTAGCTCGACTCGACGATGAGTAAGTATACATACGAGTATTATGTTTTTTGCACTAAATTATGATTTTTTTAACGCTTGACCATTTTATGATTTGCAAAAACGTGATTATGATTCAGATTTCGATTGGCAATATTGAAGTATAACATACGTTTGTATTTAAATAACTGACCAATTATTGATTTCAACTCTTTAAACAATAGGAGTATTTAGTTTAAATAAATTTGGATATACTTTTCCGGCTTCAATTAAGGTGATATTAATTAACCTTTTGTATGTGGTTATTTACAAACATAAGTATATCAATATGTTGTCATATGTGACCAAATTCTACTTGACGCTGTTGGAAAATGGTATTATCTGTTTTTGGTGCGGGACATTAAATTTAAAAAAATACTAATATTATTTTAATGTTATTCTTTCGCAAACATATTGATCAGCTTTATTAACATTCTGATGTCCTTTTTCGAAATCATCATCATCATGTGAACTAGTATGGGTAATATTTGTCTGCCATTATCGCCACTCTTGGCACGCAGTTTGATCAATGCTTACACTGCTGCTTGTCTTCTTTTGCCAGCAAAAATTATATTATGCATTATTAAGGCCTAGGCCTATGTTCAGCAGTGGACGTCTTATGGCTATAATTAATTTATACTAATATTGTAAAGCTGAAGAGTTTGTTTGTTTGTTTGTTTGAACGCGCTAATCTCAGGAAGTACTTGTTCGAATTGAAAAATTCTCTGTGTTGGATAGTCCATTTATCGAGGAAGGCTATATAACATCACGCTGCGACCAATAGGAGCGAAGCATCAGTGAAAAATGTTGCAAACATAGTCGCGATCATAATAACAGAAATTGACGCGGACGAAGTCGCGGGCAACAGCTAGTGATGAATGATGATGATAAATAATAATTATCATAAGTTATCCCAGTTAATAACTTACTCATAAATGCATCAATATTTACCACTGTTCAGATAGAAATAAATTGGCTTGTATAGTTTACACATTTTTAACTGTGCCTGTTACATAATTATGAGTATAAATACTTATGATGTTATTATTTATTCTGTCACAATAACATAACAATAAAGATTGAAGATGCAACTATTTCAAAATACTTAGCAACTGTATTGTTTAAAATAAAAAACAATTTGCATAAAACAAGGAAATATAGACAAGCATTGTTTCATAAGTGTTCTTGGTTAATGAACAAAGTCTGTTGTGTGATCGGTTATTACGAAAAGATCTTATTTGTGACTAAGATAGATCTAATAACAAATTTTTCATTGAAAAATTAAGCACCAATTCCGGACTAAGCTAAGTTTATTTTATGGCTACCAGTTAAGGAATCTACATCTTTACCTGAATGTTTTCATTTATGAACAATTAATTATTAATTATGTAGCACACATATTAAATAAATAAATAAATATAAATATTTTAAGACATGCCTCACTGGGCCACACAGAGCCATCTAGTCCCAAATTAAGATACTATTGAGTACCCTGTCGTATGGGGTACTAGACAACCGATAATCTTACTAATATACTTTTTTTTTGTAAATACATAGATACTTATAATACATAAAAAACACCCAGACCAGTACAAACAGACATGTTCATGCACACAAATATTTGTACTGTGCGGGGTTCGAACCCGCGACCCATGGCTCAGAAGCAGCGTTTACTACGCTGATCCAAATGGTCGTCATATTTTTTGCCTTTAACGGGATTCAAAACCTCGACCGCTGCTATACCTTTAGCCTGCATTGCGCTCCACTAAGCTAGGCCATCTTCTTCTCTCTGCTACTCTTTTTTTGCGCCGTCTGTAATTTTTTCTCGTTTGGTAGAGAATGCACTTGACTTTATTTCGAGGATTCAAAACCGCGACCGCTTCTACCTATAAGCCCGCGTTGCGAACCACTAAACTAGCTCATCTTCTTCTCTCTGCTAGTTCTGCTACTCTTATTTTGCGCCGTCTGTAATTGTTTCGCCGCATGGTAGAGAATGCTCTTGGCCTTATTTCTGCCGTATCGTACTACATTTGTATATGTGCTAATGTAAAGAGATCAGCTTTTCATAACTTCGTAGTGCCGGGAACCGTTAATCTACTTGCGATGCATGATATGTGCGGAATAACGATGTATGTAGGTGCAATAGGTGACAAGCATTTAATCCCCTACCATTAGCTCGGTAACAACTCGAATCTAAAATCACATTCCTTACAAGTTACACAATATGAATATGTTTAACAAAAGTTGAGGCAACTGCTAGATATGCCGATTGATTCCATCTAATAAAAGGAGAATTTTGACATAATAATCAGAGCAGACGGGTTGACCATCACAGAATGACTGCTGACCATCTCTTTCTGGCTAGAAATTTTCAATAAGCTTTTCTTTGGTTACACTTGAAGCTGTTACTACAATTCTCTAAATCTTGACTAATACAACAAAATTACCTCAGATATTACTAATTATACGTTTCTTCTTTTCTAAACTGTAAATTTACTCAAGATATTTCTAGCTCTAACAATCATCGCTGTGAGGGCTAACAAAATTTTACTAAGTTTTAGAAATCAGTCAATACAATTAAATCATGTAATACATTTAAGTGGTGCAAGGCATTTATGTTTATTATCAATATCTTGCTTATTTTTTCATGAAAATTTTGTTATTTCTTTTCAATCATGAATCGAAGAACAAATAGTAAATCTGGAATCCATCGCGTGAGCATATTAGCAATGGAAATGAGCGAACAGTCTTATTGAGCAATGGGGTAGGTCAGACACGGCACGCATGCTACTCCGATCAATTAATGCCATATTCGCGTATAGGTTACATAAAATATCACATATTTGCGATAAGTGTAAACCGACAAAATTGAATTTGAATTGAAACTCGGCCAAGTCAAGTAAGTTTCTTATCAGCTTCCGTTATTTTGACAATTTATAGCTATATTTCAAGTAATTTCTAATACACTACGTACCCGAAACGAGGATACCTAAATAGCTTCTCGTCATATTTTATTTTCTTTACGTTGCTTTAGTAGTAATAATTTAAAAAGGTATCGATGTGCTTCTGTTGCAAGTATTAAAATTAAATCATCTTTGAAATAACGTGATTTAGTTCTATGTGGTGTGTTTATTTCGCGAAATAAAACCATTTAGCGCCTTTTAGTACATATATTTCTAATTACTAGACTATATGAATGTCACAAACTGAGGATTCGAGGTTCTATATATCAATTTACCGGTACAGAAAAATTCGTCTACCAAATGGATGAAAAGTTTTAAAAATTGCACTTACGATTCCTCTTGTGTGTAATGCTATCATAGCACATTACTTTTGCTCCTTGCCAGTTTATTTTAATTTCACTAATATATTTATGTCTAACGTTGAGGTAAAAATTAGAAAACACTATGAAGATTCATCCGATCAAATATGTGATTTTATTTTTAATTAAACTAGCATAAATGGCCAGAACATAATATAAAATTATATGTAATGATGTTTTACATTCAAATCCTATTTTCTAGAAATTAATATGTATAGATATCGATAAGTACACAATTGGTAATGACAAAATTCATTAATTACATTTTTGTGAGCGATAATAAACAAAGGGTCACAAGGTAGATAAATAGAACGATACATAATACTCATAACGATATTCGATAACTTATTTTATAAATCAATTAAGTTAACGCATTCTTTAAAGTAATCAGTAAGTTAGAAACATCTGTTGTTTAGTCAACCAGATAAAGAATCTATGTTTGATAAGAATTACAAATAATAAAATGTACAAAATAAGATGCTTGTTAAAAACAGTTTCACTCACACTAAAAAAAGCTATAGAGACACACTCAGCAACTGTTAGACAACAATTAAACTTGTAGAGTACCTATATCATTACGATTATTTGTAGAGTTCAAAATGTAAACATTCAAATTTTGTAAGCCAACTTTCAAGACAAATCTAATCCCATTTCTTAATATAGCAATAAGTTGACATTATTTGTAAACACCTTGGGGCTCTACTTATTATCATCTGCAACAAAACGTTAAAGATAATATTATTTTTAAATACTTTTAACTGGCTGCAGCAGGCTGCTTAGTTCTATAAAAATATTAACTATCGTGTCTGGTCTGCATAGTTAATTTATTTGAAACTATTCGACAATAATTTTAAAACGTGTCATAACTTCTCGCTGCGGTTCGCACGTAAACCTGCAAATTGGCGCGTAAGATTTAAAGACACAGCGCATCTATAGCTTAATTTAGAGTGTTTTTCGACAAGCAATAAGATCTGCAGACAAAGATTATAAAAGAAAAAATCATCTTTGCTTCATTAATTTTAATTAATCAATAATTATCAATTCGAACAAATTTTAATTATTTTTACTGAAAAATAATAAAGTACATTATCTTATTTATGAAGTTAGCACAAATCTAAAAAAATAAGGTTACCCTGGCAATATATTGCTATCTGTGACTTAAGATTGTCGCGAAATATTTGGGACAGCGCTTTGGAGTCCGTCAAAACGTATTTCATATAGTTCAATAGTTAATTTATAATCTCCTACACCTGGATGCTGCTAACGTTGTTTTAATGGGCATTTGCAAACAAAACCTGTCAAGGCACCGTTACTAACGACTGACCGAGTATCAAACAAAAGTTGTTATTTTCGATAGTTTTTTGCTACTAATTCTATAGTGAAGACGAAAAATCTAATACCAATGTCGATAAGTAAAATCTGTCAATATCTACTTCTGCAGAAGATACAACCGAGACTCCAAACATAGCATTAGATGTATGTTTACAAAATATTGAACTAGGGATAAAAAAACTTTTCAATTAAAAAAAGATCCTACAAAATGGAAAAATTTAAATTTATTATTTAAATAAATTTAAATTGGTGCCTAAGAAACCTTCACTTACGATCATCAACGAAGAAAATGTCTGTTAATTAACTTTTCCGTGATTTAATATTAGCAGAATGGGAATGTATACTTTGCCAAGCTATCGACTAATCCATGTTTACAATTATAGCATCACTAGTCTGTTATTAAATAACGGCGTGCCACAAATGTAATGTATGTAACAATCATTCGTCTATAATTACTGCTCGCTGAGCCTCTTTAGGTTACCGTGAATTTTGTTATTTATAACCTTTTGTGTTTGTATTGAATTCTTGAATTTGAGGTACAAAGTTCATATGAAATTGCCGTTTTGTATGAAAAAAAAACGAAAAAACGAGACAAATGCCAGCTTCTCCATCATTGTGTTCAGTTCTTCACAGTACACATCTGCAGTAATGCTCACCCCGTTTGATAAGAAGCTGTGATCAATCACACCGGCGCTAGACCACCGAACAGTGACCATCACTTTTCTAAGGGTAAGTTTTCGTTTAGGGCATAGTTTAGATGCTGAACCAGGAGCCAACCAACTTGCTGAGCGCTTGCGGTTATCAAACAGAATCCATTTTTCATCGCAGGTATGCGGTTCAAAATTCCTTCATTTGTGTGTCTGTTGAGCAGTTCAAGGCACGTCTCGACGCGTACTTCGCGCTGGCGATCATTGAGTTCGTGGGGCACCCATTTGTCAAGTTTTTTACCTTGCCAATTTGACGCAAATGGACCAATATTGTTTTGACGCTAATGTCGAAAGCTGCTGCTAATTCAGCAGCCTCGCCTTTAATTCGTCATTGTCGACCAAAGTCTTCGGACGACCGCGAGGTTCATTTTTCAGGTTGAAATTTCCAGAACGGAAGCAAGCAAACCAATAACAGGTGGTGTGTAGTTACATACTCTTTGGCTCCGTAAACGTTGATGTTGCGTGTCACTTGTGCCGCGTTGCTGCCACGACGGTACCTACTCATATTTCATAATTACTCGAATTTTTAACGTATCCATGATGACGAAAAAGATTGAAATGCGATGAAAATGTAACACTAATCAATAAACAAATGACTACTTTTGGAAAAAGAATTCCATGTTTTTAAAATAAAACTAATTTGAAATTAGAATTCTTTTTTTATATAAATGATGGGCTTGCTCTTCTTGACTTCATACTTAACTGTACGGTTAAGAAGAAGCCTAAGATGGAGCGAGCTTACCCAGAGGTACTGGTTCTTCCACACACCAGCGGAACACAAAAAACCTGTTTAGCGCTGAACTCCGGCAGGAGGGTGGTAGCATCCAGGCGACCTCTTACGAACCGCAGAGGGATCTGTTAGCCGTCATCATTGGTTAGAAAACCAAAGATGCCGTTGTCCAGGGTGGATCACTAGGAGGTAGATCCCACCACCCCAAAAATTCTTAACCAAACAGAATTATGTTAATTTGAAATGGCCGGTACTGCAGAACGGCAATTTCATAGGTAAAGACCTATTATTACAAAAACTTTTTGCTATTTTGTACGAAAAAAAATGTACGTGTTTTTCTTAAACCAGTAAAGGAATGACTTTTGTGAAAATATAATACTTTGAATGATAATAATAGGGGTTAAAGTATGAAAATGCCGATTATTTTCCCACTTTTATTTTGTTTATAGCTCTTAAGTATAGTCATATTATTGCGTAATTCTTTTTGTATTGTATCAAAAACTAAATTAAGTAACTTTAGACTAAAAAAAAATGCAATACTAGTGCCTATTACTTCAAAGGAAGTCGTTGAAAAGACCCCTTACAATGACTCAGCTGACCTTCTTGCTTCAATTAAAAGTATATTTGTATTATATACTTTGATTTTCAGAAATTTAATTACTATAATGCGTAGCTTTATAACCATCTAACTTTCACCTTTAATTGCATCGAAAACGGCTTAGGCGTATTTAAAAAAAGTAAAAAAAAATTAGTATTGAAAAATGACTTCTCGATTTCGTCCATACAAAACGGCAATTTCATACTTTAACCCCTAAATCTACTGATTTTGCTTTGACTCGAACTCGCAACCATTGAGTTAGCAAGATATTCTTGTGAAGTGCATTTCAAGATGCCTTACTATACATATATAATATAATAAAAAAATAAAAAAAAAAAAAAAATATACGCAATCAAATAAAAAAACAAAGCTATACATTTTATTAAGAATAAAAAATCTTAGTGCATACTCCCCGAAGTTCGAGATTGCTGTGTAAGTAGTTAAAACTTTGAAACATCCTTTTTGTACTATTAAGAGGATTTTCAAAATATAACAGCCATCCTACTATAACCTAAAAGTTTTACTTTTGACCCTTTTTTCGGTAACTTGCAATTAATAATGTTGTGCTGTTGATTTTAATGTATGAAAGAGTGATTCAAGAGGATAATTTAGGAGAAAAAGGCCTAAAAAACCCTTAATGTGACAAAACAATTTGTGATTCGCTATACACATTTAAAAAGTCATAACTCCAAAACTGCAAAAAATCGCGGAACATACGGAATATTTTCGAATATATTCAGGTTTAAGGAAAAATTAACATTGTCACTTCGTATAGTGTCTACCCATAATAACCACCCGCATTTAACTCCGGTTCTTCCGTGTTCATAGCAATTACATACAAGGTCGTTTCAAATCCTGAAACCATTAACTCTTTAAGTTTATTTATTTTAGATAATACATTCTAAACTACTTCTTGTTACCTACTTCCTTAATCTTGAATATCATACTAACCTATTTACTTCAATACATAATATTTTGTGTACTTTTATTATGCAATATGTTTTTGCTCCAGTCAATGCTCCAGTCAACAAATTAGCGTTTTCGTTATATTTACTACAGTTATACATTCTATTTAGTACTGACATTATTACTCGGTTACTTAGGAAGTAAAAGAGCATTATTTTCTTTACAAGTTTAATCTTGATCTTGACTTCAACAATATTATATCCTAGATCAATAAATTATAATATCATTATATAGTTAGGTACCCTAGGGGTTCAAAAAGGTTTTTCGTAAATTAGTGATTTTGGCATTGGAATTCAAAAGCAATACTTCTACTTAATACTTCTACCATTGAACTCATCATCACAACTGAGTTATTATCATTTCTCCGAATGGAGAATTTTGCTGTAATAGCCACACTTGGCAGGTGACTTGGTGATCGAAGTTCAGCCAATGATGAAGAGAAAACGCGCTGCCCGTCCTATTCTGAATGCTCCTTTAGTCGCCACATACGACACCTTCAGGTAAAAAGGGGTGTGCTATTATAGTTTAGCGTAGTCCTTTAGTTCTTACCACTATTAACAAACACAGACAGTGCTTGTCGCAAACAGGTGTGATGAAAGCTATGATAAATCACATGTTACATACTATACCTCTTGACCCTATTTCAACCACCACCAAGAACGGGCTTCTACGATCCACAGTAAAAAGTTACTATCGGAAGTCGTTCGAAATGGGAAGTCGAAAGTTGAAAACCCTACCGAAGACTGGATTTTAGTGCAACGTAAACGTCTACGTAATCGTTTTGTAGGTAAGAAAGGAAAGGCAGATATGTCTCCAGAATGTAATTTTAAAGCGGCCGAGGTAAAGGTTCCCTTTTATATTTATAATATCGACAAAACGTCGTCAATAGTAGACATTGCAAATTATATAAATTGTAAAACTGGTGTGGAAGTCAATCTGCAAAAAGTAGATATGAAATTAGACAAGCAATATGTAGCCTACAAATTTTTAATCCCTAGAGATAAATTGTCAGTTTTCATGGATGAAAAATTGTGGCCTAGTGGCGTCTCCTTCCGCAGGTTTGTTAGTTTTTATAAAGCGCGAGAAAAGCAGCAAAATTTGTAAATTGTAAACGAAAATGAATTCTATTAATCATTCTAATTGTAATCTTATTTCAAAATTTGTAAGTTTTAATTGTAAAAGTATCAATAGATCAATTGAATGTGTGCAAAATCTTTGTAAGTCTGTAGATATTATAGCATTGCAAGAAACATGGCTTATGCCAAATGAAATTCCTTTATTAGGTGATATTGACAGTGACTTTGGGTTCTACGGTAAGTCTTCAATGGATCCTACCAAACTCATACGAGGTCGTCCCTTCGGTGGGATAGCCCTCCTATGGAGGAAGTCTATGTTTAGGATGGTAACTGTGGTTGAGTGCAGTAGTGACAGAATTGCTGGTATTAAGATTACCCTTGTCGACCGAGTGATACTGGTTTTTTGTGTGTATATGCCTACTAATTGCGCGGATAACCTAATAGAGTTTTGTGACTGTATGAGCAAAATAACAGCAATAGTAGAAAGTTGCAAAGTTGAATCCGTATTCATCTTAGGTGATTTTAATGCTGATCCTAAGGAATTATTTGGCAAAGAATTGCAATTATTTTGTAATGAGCAAAGTTGGCTCTGTGCCGACATCATTAAATTAGGATTAAACTCGGGTACTTATACATACGTCAGTGATGCCCATGGATCTACGAGCTGGCTTGATCATTGCCTCATCACGGAAGCGGCGTGGCGGTCGGTTGAGCATGTCGAAGTATATTACGACATATACTGGTCCGACCACCACCCGTTAATGATTCTAGTTAATTTGGGAGTTATTGGACTAACCTTACTAAGTCCCACGAAAAATAAGTCGGTTAATAAAGTTATATGGGGCATGAGAGATCCCTGTCAGGTTCAATGTTATCGCAAACGGTGTGCCGAATGTCTTAGAAAAATTGATTTTCCAAATGATTTTGCTTCATGTTGTGACAGCATGTGTAGTGATGTGCTTCATAGGTTAGTAATAGATAGGTTCTATGATGAAATTATAGTTGCGCTTCAGGAGGCAGCTGAGTACAGTCACGTACAACACAACCGTAAAAACCGAAGCCGTAACACTCCGGGTTGGAATAAGTTTATTAAGAAAGCACACGGGGAGGCGAGACGGGTATATTTAGACTGGTTATGGCATGGAAAACCTCGATCAGGTCCCTTGTATCAGGATATGTGTAACTGTAGAAAAATATTTAAGGCAAAGTTAAAATCATGTCAAAGGAAACAGGATCAGATTAAGATGGATTTACTGGCATCAGAACATAACAGTAAAAACTTCTCTAAATTTTGGAAATATACAAAAAAATTAAGTCCACGTGCGGCTACCCCCATTAGTGTTAATGGAATCAGTAAGCCTGATAAAATCGCAAATATGTTCAGGGATCACTTTTCGGTAAAACCGGTGCTCCAGCCTGATGCGGATGAGGCTGGGAATACGGGTGGTGTTGCGTCGGGTGCTCCTGTCCATATTACACCTAATGAAGTAAGAGCGATACTCAAAACAATGAATAAGGGTAAATCGCCGGGGCACGACGACCTCAGTATAGAACACCTTCAGTATGCTGGGCCTCATCTTCCTAGGGTTCTGTCATTACTGTACACATTTTGCATTAGGCACTCGTACCTACCTTCTGCACTAATGAAGACTATTGTGGTTCCAATTGTCAAAAATAAGACAGGAGACATATCTGACAAGGGCAACTATAGACCTATTTCGTTGGCTACTATACTGGCAAAGGTCCTTGACGGTGTGCTTGAGCGACGACTACGACACCATCTTAAGCTAAATGATGCTCAGTTTGGATTTCGACCCGGTCTGTCAACTGAGAGTGCTGTGTTTTCACTTAAGCATACAGTCAGGTACTATACCCAGAGGAAGACGCCTGTTTATGCTGCTTTCCTGGATCTCTCCAAGGCATTTGACCTGGTTAATTATAAATTACTATGGTCAAAACTATCTGACATAGCATTACCACCTGAACTAATCACCACCTTTCAGTACTGGTATAGCAATCAAATTAACCAGGTCAGATGGTCTGGAGTACTGTCTGATGAATATACTCTTGAATGTGGAGTAAGACAGGGAGGGCTGACATCTCCTGCACTTTTCAGCCTTTATGTGAATAACCTTATCGTTGAGCTCAGCAACACCAGGGTCGGCTGCTCAATTGACGGCCTTATGGTCAACAGCATTAGTTACGCAGACGATATGGCGCTGCTGTGCCCAACGGCTAACGGTCTATGTAAACTATTATCAGTGTGCGAAGAGTATGCCTCTAGGCATGGACTTCTTTATAATGTTAAAAAAAGTCAATTTATGGTGTTTCAGTCAGCTAATAAGAAACCGATTCCTGTATCTCCAGTGAAACTTCTTAATGTTGCACTAGAGAGGGTAACTCAATTTAGATACCTTGGACACATTGTTACTGAAAACCTATCGGATGACTGTGACATCGAACGAGAGAGGAGAGCGTTAGCGGTCCGTTGCAACATGCTCACTAGAAGGTTTGCTAGGTGCACAAGAAATGTCAAAATTACCCTCTTTAAAGCGTATTGTCAAACCTTTTACACCTGCAGCCTGTGGTGTAACTACACGCAAAAGACCTATAACGCTCTAAGGGTTCAGTACAACAATGCCTTCAGGATGCTAATGGGGCTACCAAGGTTCTGCAGTGCGTCAACTATGTTTGCGGAAGCGCGTGTGGACGACTTTTACGCTGTGATTCGTAAACGAACGGCTTCGATGCTTACTAGAACTCGAGATAGCGCCAACAGCATCCTGCTGGCTATCAAAGATAAGCCATCGTGTCCCATCTATAAGCACTGGGTTAATAATCATGTGTTAGGATCCAGGAACCGGTTTTTTGACTAATTTAGATTATTATTATTATTATTATTGTTATTATTTTAAGTATATTGTCTTTAACTCTAAAATGTATGGATCGAGGCGGTCTGAAATAAACGTTTTATTATTATTATTATTATTATATGACAGCTACAACTTTCCGTTCTGACTATAAAGTTTTTTGCAAATGAAACGCGTTAAAGCGTTACATCATTTGAATATTCATCACCACCTGCGTAATAGGGTGATACCAATACTTTTTTTCTAGCAAACGTCAACCTTATTGTCCTTAAGATAAGACCATAAAAGACTTTAAAAAAATAGACTGATAACTTACTAGAACCGGACTCATATTATTACAACGGTGTACTTCGATGTGACATAATCTTTAAACCACTTTTCCTTCAACACCTAATTCACATACTCTTCCTCCATAAACTAGTTAGCTTTAGCTAAGTCGCAATAACATATTAGTGATGTAATTAATGCAAGAAATAGTACTAAAAACAAAGAAATAAACGATAAAAAACATACAGGAAGTATTGGGGCACATTCTTTGCTAGTAACGTAAAAAATAGAATCAATTTAGTTTTAATAATGCTGTAACAACTGCGCAAAGAAACAAAGACTGTGCAAAATAAAAATACAAGTCTGAATAGCGGAAAGGGTTCTCCACATTACGTTTTCTTTTATTTGGTTTGTGATCTTTAGCGTCAATCTTATTCAAATTCGATAGGATAAGATATCTAACTGTTAGAATTATATTTTTGCTATGCCAAATAATTACTCTCAGTAAAACCAGTAGCAGCGTTTTATAAACTACGAAAAATCTTGGAGTCCAAATCAACTTAGTGTCTACAGATGAAAGTCTGGAACCAGCCAGAGTGTATTGCCAGTAATATTAGCATGTAGCACTGCAACACAATCTCGAAGCAAGGGTATAAATGAAAAAAGCGATGGTATTTCCCTACGCGTCAATCAGAAATGATAATTTCGTAGAAGAACTAAGTTAACCAATATCGCTTGATTACTAAGCTAAAATGCCAGTAGACGTTACAAATAAAGAAATAAATAGTTTTTGGAGCACCGATCGTCGTGGGGAAGAACTAAGATAACCAATAGATCCTTCGGGTTGGCAATAATTGCAGTTTGCCCAACAGTGAGCGAAAGTCGTTGCTGTCCGTCCTCCGTCTCAAATCTATCTTTTAACGTTTCTCATGACGAGACATTTTTACACCTACAAGACGAGAAAAAGATTGATATCTGTCATAACTTTTTTTCTTGCCTAAGAATATTTATATCCTTATTAATCAATTAGTTTGACCTATGAAGTGTTTTTTGATTGCCAGTTACGGATCCCTGAAGAGTATTAGCTATGTTAACAAATTTAATGTTACCAATTTTAAATACAACAATTTACCTATTTTTACTTTAAAATGTAATTGACTGTTTTGTAAATCGTTTCTAGTTAAATAAATTGAGGGGAGATTAGAAATGATTTGCAAGATAATGTCACTCATTAGGAGGACACATCTCGTTAATAGGCAATGCATGAAACTAAATGATGAAACGCTTAGTTCGTCCTCACACTTGCGTGTCTTAGCGTAGGTAGGTGATTGAAAGCCTATCTCGGCCATAAATAAAAAGAATTAAACGTTTTTTCCCAAAAAAATAAAGAAAAGTTTGAAATTTGCCACGAATTTAGAGTATGTTCCAATCAAGAATGAAGTTAGTCACAAATTAAGAGTTGGTGGCAAACACCAATCATTGCAAAACATCATTCATCGTCTCAAAATCAGTTACTCATTTCACAATATCAGCGGTTCAATTATTTGTAAAAAAAGTTTTTTTCAAGTTCAGTTAACATACAGTGTAAAGAAATTAACGCCAACAACATGTAAAAGACAATGTTTACACTGCTTGCTTAGTAGCTAAGACTTTTTACTACTGCCCCGGGTATCAGAAAATACGATGTGGGAAATGTCTTGCAAATAACACGCGGGCGTGACAAATAATTTTCTTGCGGCCACCTTGTTCTGGTTTAATTCTCGATTAGCGAGCCAGTCAGACGAGTACAGGCCGAGTGAATCGAAATATGCAATTATAAAATACTGAGTGAAGAGCGTAATAGTGAAAGTTTCAAAGCCGCCCGATGTAAATTGTCGATTAAAACAACACTAATTCTCATAGGGCTCAAAGTGTGAAGACCATTAATTAATTAATTAGCTGTGTGGTGCAGGCCAAATATAAAATAGCACCAACGTTCCCATGATTGTCACAGGCAAATAAAGGAGTACTGCCAGAAAAGACGGGCAACAGCCTCTTCTCTCTGTTATAAGCCAAACTGTGATCCTATGCCCAGCTGTGGCCAAATATCGGGTATTAATGATTATTTAATTTAATTTTCTAGTTTAATTAATTTTACAATTATGCATATTTTCCTTAAATTAAAATCTAAATAGTTTTTTTATATCAGTAACTAAGTATTTGCTGGACAAGTGCTCCAAAATTGGAGTTTAAATATTTTTTAAAATAAATTATAAATAATTAAATAAATGTGGAAAACATCACATACATTGTTCTGATACCAAAGAGAGTAACTATTTAAAGCATTCTCACTGTGGAAATCAGAAACAACGAAGGTACCACAACACCCAGCCCGGAAAATGAAAAAAAAAAACACTTTTTTCTACATTTACCCGTCTGGAAATCGAATCCGGGACCTCGTAGCAGGTGGTGACACCTTGAAAATCAGTATGTACGCCATCACTCCGCCACGGAGTTATTATGAAAACATTAATATCTCAATATGGTATGAAATAGGTATATTTGCCTAATAGGTATGTTTCGTTTTTGCGTAATTGAGTAACAATTCAAACATACTAACTTTCACTTTTACAATATTAATAGGATGGCCATCGGTGCGGTGTGGTCCACTACGCAAATGTCTTGTTCAAAAAATAACCTTTGGTCGGCCCGACCCTTATGTCATAGTATTGAATGAGTAGACATTTCTACAGGTCAAATTCTTTTAAGTGCTACTGGTAAATCCGCTTTGGTAATTATGACGTAAGTTAAAATAAAGGAAGGAAGGTGTGCATACTACCGTCCTTTAACCAAATCCGCGTTAAACCCAAAAAGTGATTTCAGAGAAAATTGACAAAAACGTGAGAAATGTTTCTAGAAAACCATTATATTTAGATCAACGATTGTTTGACAACATTTATTTCCGTGCTCGTACTTTTACAAATTTTTAAATAAGTATTTTTTTTATTTAGTCAAGTATTACAAATTTACTTTGAAATCCATTCAATTTCGAGGTTGTTCAGACCAGACTCTTCCACGCAGGCACAGTGCGGGATCATCTTCAATGCTAGATTCTATACAGACCTTTCATAAGGATACCGACATAGGCAACGGACTTACATCACACGGCTTCCAGGAATTCTAACCAGGTCATATAAACATGCATGTATTCTGCGTATAGCTTCCAATAGATAACTATATTTATGCATGTGTTGGCAGCCTTTAAATAAGGCAGCACTATTAAAAGCATCTCCAGTAATTTAAAATTACAATTATAATTACAAAATTACAAAGAATTACATAAAATTCGTACTATGCCATGCTATCATTTTGTGCCGCTATCAGTTCGAGTTCCCTGGTTCGCTTCTTAAAGCTGATTAGAACCTTATTGCTGCTTCCCGCTCTCCGCGCTGTTTTATTTTTCACTACTTATATATTGCTCTAAAATTGGCGTGTACATCAACGGTTATTTACGTGGTTTTAACGAGTAGGTATCATGTAGACAATCTGTATACTGTCTACACAATATTATTACAGTGGCATACGAAAGGTTAAATCAACTTTTTGCCGCATTACATTACATCGTTGTTTTCTTGGAAAAACCGCTATAAGTGCAGCTCAACAGATTGACGAAGACCCTGGGGGTGACCGTTCACCTTGGTATCATGGCTTACATTCCGATTAGAGGTAACAGTCGAGTATACCCACATGACGAGAAGTGTATAGCGGGAATATCGCAGTGGTAGCAGTATACGGGTGTTTTTTTTGCTACTCAACTATCTTTACTCTTCTCCATACGCTATGAACGAAGAGATGTGTAACTCATGTTTGTGTACACATTATCGATTTACATAAATTTTGAAGCTTCAATTTTTGTTTTGCTGTATCGTAGGTCAGTATACCGGCGTTCCGGCTGAGACTTAGTTGGCCTGGAATAATATAATACCTTGATCGCGCTTTCAGTTGTAACACGCTCTTTGTTTCAACGTGTTTCTAGGGTAATAAAAAATGTCTCTACCATATTCGTCCTTTCTGCTTTATATTTTATCAAATAAATTGCTAATACATATAATATCAGTATATAAACTTGAAAAATTAATTGTCGGGCGGGATTCGAAATTGGTTTCTCCTTTTATCTAAATTAGTTAAGCGGTTAAGGCGTGCAGATGTAACAGAGAACTGACACACTTTGGATTAAATAGTATTTGTCTTATTCTTACAGAATAAACGAAATTATTCTTTTAACAACAAACAAAAGACTCCAAGATTTTTTTACTCTGCAATCTTTAAAGACGCACATGTTTATTTTAAACAAAGATCGCATTAAATTTCTAAAACGATTTGCTATGAAAACCTAATAGTCGTAAAAAATACGACAGTCGGTTCCTTTTATTAAACTAGCCTAAAGCCGGCCGCACATTCGGTACGTTTTCCTTATAATGTGAAACGTTTCGGTAGAACCATACCAAAGAGGAAAGGGTCCCAATGTCGCTTTGATTGTGCCGGATTATGAAACTGATCAGTCATATGCGTCGTTTGCTTTTTGCTTGTCAACGGTCGTATCAGATCCCACAACCCGGTACAATTATTATTTTGTGAATCTGGTAAACCATAAAATTCGTTGAATGTAATGAGAACTTCAAATTCGGAAAAATTAATATTTCTTAATTTTGCTAAGCAGTTGAATTCTTTGGGGCCTCGGGCCACAATTGTTTGGGATCTTCGCGACCGGTTAAAAACTAAATCCGTCACGGGTCGGTTAATTCAGACAAAATTATAACCAGTTTGCCGAGAATCAGCCGGAAGCTAAAGATAAATTGTCAGTGCTCACCGCTTCCGTTCAGGGCGGCAGCGGGGGCAACAGAAAGAGTGTCTGCAGTCATCCGGGTGAAAATCAAAATCATAATATAATATTAAAATAATAAATTGTTTGAGTAACAGATTAAATACAGAATTGCTCAGTACCCTTTTTAAGCGATATTGAAAAAATCCTGATTTCGGAAAATCCGGACGAATCATATTCGTATAAAAACGTAACAATAGTGCGGCCGGCCTAAGGTTACACAACACTAAATACACGCTTACTTATTTCTCGAGTCGGAAATCGAACCCGGATCTGTCTGCCATTTGATAACATAAACAAATAAGGATAAGCTGCGCAATAACATCCTGAGCCAATTTCCTTACTGATTAGACTAATTAGTCGAAGAGCTAGCTTCTAAGTAATCTTTTAGTAATTACTTTCAGATTCTGCATTTTTTATTTGAAATTTAAACACCAACACAACAGCAGCATTTATTTTAAAACATACTTTAGTTAAGCAAAAAACAGTCCAATTTGGGACAGAAATCTTTGCGGAAGTGAAGACTTTGGTGTCAGCATTTTGAGAATTTTAATTTCTATACCAAAGTCAGTCATGGACCATTTTGTAGGTATGATGTTTTATTTTTAAAATTACGATATAAATTTATGACATCGCCATAATACCTACTCACATGCTTAACTCAACAAAGGCTAGTTTCGGCTTGTACTTAATGCCAATATTAGTTTAAAAACTAAAAAAAGTTGATCTTACTCAAAACACTTCATATTTAATTTTCTTCAGGTCAGTGGCGATGAACTAACTAATCGCAGTAAAAAGTAGAGATAGAGTTCACTGAACTCGCAGTATCGTTAATCAACCAAGTAGGTGGCCAGTCGCAAAAAAAGGTTGATGATTTCGAAAGCATTTCAATTTAAAAAGTTCATCTAGATAAATATATTGAGTGGATATTAAACATTCTTTTTTTTATTTCAAAATCAGATAGAAACTTTTCATCAGTTTGTTTTATATATTTTTGTTTAGAGAATATTTATTTTCTTTTTAAAAACCATACAGTCACTTAACATGAGAAGTTCAAATTACAATAATCGTGGGTAAATACAAAATCGGCCAGCAACAATCGAAAATAAGTTGGGAGGAGTCCTGAGCTCGGTCTACAGACAGCATATACTATTTACCAAAACACAGTTCAGTTTATAGTAATTGATAATGTTTTGTTGTTTTGAAAGTTACTTATTTGTTTCATAAGTACGTACATTTTACCTTATACCAGGAAAAAAACTTCAGAATGAGATAAAATGTGTAATGGCAAAGACAAGCCATTCATAACAATAATTTGGATCTCATAACACGTATTTTTATAACAATCCCAACTTTTTAAAACTTTGGAATCAATAAAATAATGTCAGCAAATGATGGTGATGACATATTTTTTGGAAAACACCAATGGAGTCTGCATCCTTTATATGATAATTGATTGTGTTGTGCTCTCTCAAAGGTGATACTTTTTTTTGACCTTGTTGAAATGTTACAGTTGTCCACTGTTACTTCTGCCACCGGTATAACCTACAAGAAAAATATGTTTACCTACATTAAGTCTTCGAGTCAGTACCACGTCATTATTAAATATTAAATGCAACTTCCTTTTATCCGGAAATGATCCTTGACTCACGCATTCAGCTACCCAAAAGATAAATAACCTTATCTTTGAACATTGACCTCTATTTAATTGCGATAAGGATACATTATTAAAAACGTCATCTGTACAAAGGATATATTAGCTTTGTCCTCAGTAGTGAGGTGATGTCATAATGTTTCTCAGGTTTATTGGACAAGTTCTGCGTCCCAAGGAACTTCAAAATATTTGCGGGGTCGTAAACAAATCCTCGTAAGACAAATAACAATTAATTATGACCAATAAGTAATGGAGTAAGTAAAAATTTGGATGTAAAAATTATATTCAACTGCGAAATATAAAAAAAAAAATATAAAAAAACATTTTACCGCAAAAAAGTGTAAAAAATAACCAGTTTAGATCCGGCGCATGACGATTGTAAGTAAGTAATTGTTTGATTGGCATAGTAATTAACTTGCTTGGTATATTGGTAATTGCACTGCTCGTTCATACAGTTTTACTATTTATACATTTAAACATTCTCGATTCGTAGCTCGAAATGAATAACGGAATCCTTATAGTTAACGCCCCGTTGGTTTAGTGGTTTAAATACCGGGCCATGATCTCGGGGTCCCAGGTTCGATTCCCGGATCGAGCAACAAAAAAAGCTTCGAATTTTCGAACGTTGCTCGGATTTGTGATCACCAACCCGCATTTGGCAAGCGTGGTGATTAAGCCATCCATCATTGATGTGGTTACTTGAATTCAATGATGGCCTTTTCCCTGCAGTGGGATGATTATAGGCTGTTAATATAGGAACACCATTTTTTCCGTCCTGTCTGTCAAGAGTGTCAAGACAGTTTATCTCGAGAACGTATAATACGAGTAGTATAGAACTATAGAGTATTTTCCTTGTGACCTAGAACTATTAAACTGGGATAGTAATACCACAGATAATATAATACTAGTGTAACACCTTAACTACAAGTATAGGGAAAATCTGAAAACAATACATTAAAATTGATCATTAAATCTTAAAAAATACTGTTTTCTTGAGTTTACGCGAACACTATACATTGAAATGAAAGATAGTTTATAGAACGCGTTTATTTTTGATTTAACCCGAAGTTTCGAGCCCTTTACAGCGTTCATGGTCACGGGTAGACTAAGGTGTTATATTCGTCTTTAATATGGTAATTTGAAAAAATGTTTTACGACCGCCTCTAATTTTTATTGTCAGTTATGTTCCTTTTCACACAAAATGAGCTAACTGTGTCCGAAGTCTTCGCAGTGTTGCCATGATTTGTGGACTTCAATGATGATAAGACAGGGTCCCAAGCAGCTGGTAAATTACAACCATCTTCTCTATTGAAAAATTGAAATTACTATAGACTTTATTTAAAGCACATAATCAATCATCCAGGTTCAGCAATGGCATGGTCATAATATACCTCTTTGTATGTGAAACCCGCGGTGGGCGAGTCCGACCTACACTTGTCTAGTTCTTTTTGAATTACTAAAGCTCTACGACCGTTAGTTTCCCGTTTTGAATTCGGTTAAATCTCACTCCCGGTTATACATATTATCGCGTTCTCGCTTAAATAGAAACACTCTTAAAATCGGTCTTAGATTTATTTTGGAGTCACGCTGATCGTACCCTGATCATCGGCGCTGACCGTCACAATTCGGACAAGTTTAATAATATTCTGTAAAACTTAAGCGCTGACGGCTGTCAGCGCTGACAGCGATTTCCGGGATACCGTATACATATAGGTACCCAAGGTACACTTTTTTTAAATAAATTCGGTTAAGGCATTCCTGAATAACAAACACTGACACGAGTTTTTATGTATTAGTTCGAAACAAACCTTTTAATCATATTTTTAGTGAGTTTATTGTGCGAGCTGTGTTTAAAGTCTTACCACCTATTTTTTATATATTATATAATTATCTGTAGCGAAAAATAGAAATGTAACAAGAAAAACAGGTGTTTTTTAAAATTCTTCTGTTGAATCTTGCTGCTTCCATACTACAGTAGTCTTTGGCTGCTTCTTAGGTTCTACTCGTAAGAACCTGTATTACAGGTCACTCCGCGAGTCAACCTACATCAACTTCTGTTGTTCAATAAAATAAAATTGGTATTACGTATTTACATCTCAAAAAGTTTAAGCTAAGAAAACGGTATGATGTCACTGGCTGTCAATCATCGCATACAATTTACGCAACGAAAACAGTTTTTTTCGCGCCATTTTGTCACGTGCCATTTTTTGTAAAGCGATGTACGTGAGCGTATTTACTTCCTTTTGTCAAGATTATTAAATTACATAAAGAGGTAGGGGTTTTTTAAACTAAATCCCATTTATTGTTTTTTTTTTAATTTATGCGATTACTACATTCAAATGAAAGATTTAATACCTATACGGATTTTGTTCGCGTTTATTTTTTACGGGACGGCTAAAATATTATTATTAATAATTTTACTTTTTTAATGTTGTTGTTACAATAGAATTAGAAAATATAAAACCTACGTAATGTTTCAACTTTTCTAATATTAAGTATTATAACAGCAATGTTAGCATAGTATCCAATTTATTCAATACTAAATTTCAAATGCACAATACTAACCTTCCTACTTATTTTTCAACCTTACTGCTACATAGTTACCTGTTTTAGATTGCAGTTTTTTCTACATTGACCCGTCCAGGAATAGAATCCGGAGCCCCGGAGCAGGCGCCACCTTGAAAATCGGTGTGGAAGCCACTTCACCACAGCGGTCATCAAGTTTGATATGTTTTAGACCAACTCAACATAGTAAGTATATAAATTACACCAGAGCGAAACTTAGGCGGGTCTGTCGCCAGTACCTTAGAGCATTTATATTATATAATCAAAGGCCAGAGTACCTACTTATTCATAAAGATTATTCATTTTACTAACTAGATAATACTAGTAACAAAAATGTATGGTACGGTACTTAACACTTACCGTACTAGTTATATGAATAGTACGAGTATAATCGTTTGCTAGAAAAACATAATGCTTATTTTTTATAACGTACTGGCTACTGAGACAAGCACAACGATTCAAAAAAGAAACATTTGACATTCCATGTTTGAATACATGACATAATACCTAGTCACTTACCTTACGACACTTTTATTTTTCACCGTTTAATTTTAAAGGATTTAAAAATCCAATTATCTCAAAGGTTTTATTTGTTGTAACTCATGTTTGCTATGCTAACTGATCAATTTTATGGTTAATAAAGTGTTGACCCGATGTGCAAGGAAAATTGTGAAACATCTTAAAATGGAGATGGTGAATCCGTTATGTTTAATATCCGAAAAACGGTAATTTTGCAAAAGTCCACCTTGAAACTGGTTTCGAATGGCGCTGGATATCGGTTTTTTAGCACAAAATTGCAGTCGCAGTTTGCTAAAGTATTTTGTCTTAAATTTTTGCCTGCTTTAGAAAATACTTACAATTTTTTGGTAACGAAGATCAATTTATATACAATTGAATGACTGATGATAAAATGTCCTTTTTATCGTATAGAAATAATGTATGGAGTTGATGAATCCTGGAGTAGAAAACACGCATCGGCAATGTAGGAAGCCTGCTACTCAGTCGACGATCGTCGCGGGAAAAAGCTAAGTAGTTTTTAAATGTTGTTCCTTTTCCTAGGCAACGACTATTGATAATTAGTAATTATACCATAGATATCTTTATCTAGTATTATATTATCTGTGTCTTTATGAAGGCGATGCACATAATTGTACATGAAGAATTGTGTCAACGTTTCGAAGTCTATTTATACCGTAATCGTTCAAATCGGTGTCATTTTTTCTTTTATAGTCATACGGTCTGACCGTTGTGTTTTATTGCGAACGCGATATATAAATTATGTTCAATTATGAGGTAATCAAAATATATTAACCTGGATAACACAACAATAGAAACAAAAAAATGTGATTTGAACTTACGTATGCGCTCCCGAAAACAGCCTTATTTGTCTAGATCTAGAATAAGGTAATTAACCTCCTTGTTTCACAATACTACACACGGTGCATTTTCAACCACCTGGAAAACGAAATCTACGTTATGCGACCATTATGTATTATATAATGGTGGTTGCAAACAACCAAAGTTTATCTATAAAAATATTTTTTGGAAAATATTGCATATAGATTCAGACTTTTATTTTGTAACAAGCTGTGACGCGCACAGACGTATTATTTTGCTGCGGCGGAGTCCTGAATGAACCTTACACACACAGCGTGTTTCAAAATAAATAGCTCCTAACCCACAATTTCATACATATTTTTACTAGCTGACCCGACAAACGTGGTTTTGCCATAAAAATGATTAAATTACTAAAATGGCTATTAAAAAATACGGGTTGGTGATAAAAGGGTAAAAATTTAGGGTTGTATGTATTTTTAATGCCATATTACAGAAAAATAAGAAACTAAAAATGTTGTCCAAAAATTTTAAAAAAATGTAAAGGCTGACCAACCCTTATCACTTAGGGTTATGAAAAATAGATACTTAGTAGCCGATTCTCAGACAGTACATATGCAGTAGGCATATGCATATAGGTATAAATCAGTAAATCCGTTTCGGAGGAGTAAGGTAACTAACATTGTGACACGAGAATTTTATATGTATAAGATTTAAAAAAATGGTAATAAAAATGAAAATAACACTGCCAAGATGTTATACATCATAGTTATATAACGTGGGTTTCGTTTTACAGGTGGTTGAAAATGCACCGTGTATGAGAGAAGAGGTAGTGCTATTATAGGAAGTATGTGATAACTTAAGAGGAAACACTACGGGCGAGAGAATTGAAAAATTGGTATTTGTAAAATCTATTGCTGTCGCGCAGTGCCAAACGCCTTCAGCGTAGAGTGTGATAGAGACAACTGCATCTTGGACCGAAAATACCTACTAAGCACACAAAATCAACGTTTCGTAGTCCCCCGATTACTTTCTAATTAAAAATTAAAGAAAGGCTTTGGCCGTGTTCGTATGTTTTCCTTTTTTTCTAAAATTTTGCCAGATTTGTTTTCTGGATGTTTGAACACAGCGGAAAATCTGGCGAATTTTTGCGATTTTTGAGGGCTCATATCTTTTTTATTAATTAATTTATGAAAAAACAATAAACATGCTTATAGTAGCCATAGATTTTTGTAATAAAAATTATTGCTCTACTGGCTTTATCCAGGGAGGAAACAGGAGACTACGTTTGTATGGAAAAAAGGCCCTTGTGTTTCCTCTTAATCTCTTAAGTCTTAGGGGTGTCGATAGTACCTACTTACTGCCAGAAAGAAACTTTAAGTGGCCTCTATTATCTCCGCCTTTGGCCAAACCGCGATCGCTAACACAGGGAGAGGCCTATGTCCATCAGTGGACTGATTCGGGGTGTTGATGATGACGATAATATGTCTGCATGTCTAAAATAGATGCAATTCAAAAAAATATGCTCTATTGAGTCTCATTAGACTCAATTCTTCCACATGACATGACACCCAACTTGGATGGACTTCTAGGTCTCTTCTTATTTATTTATTCCTTTTTTTATTTTTCTTTGAATCTTCAAGTCATTATAAAATCGTAATTTTCCAATCACGTTCTCAATTCATGAGAACACGAGTCAAAGTGTGCTTTGATTTAGAACAGTGAACGTTTCGATTTGTAGCTGTTATCAGCTGTAGGAAATATAAAGTTAAGCAATATACTTATAAATAGGTTTAATATGTTTAAATAAATTTAGACGAACAGTTTGGATTTTAAAATATAAAAATCAATTAGTCTAAGATCCCACCATACAACGACCTTCACCGAGCTGGTTATTAAATGAAATGTATTTTATATAAAATTAAATATGCCAATAAATATATTGCAAATGGGTTGACTAAAAAAATTCAGTCCAGAGTATGAAACGGTTGAATGCAAAAAAAAAGTCATGAAATTCGGTTGTCAAAGGAGATGTCCCAAATGGTGGACAGCGAAGTCGAACGTTTCTCGGCCCTCCCTCCAACCTGCCCCCTTGCACCCACCACCGCCGATGAGGTGCAAACCATCATCAAAGGTTTCCGTCCAAACAAGGCTCCCGGTCCAGACCGGATCTCCAACAGAGTCTTACGAGTCCTCCCCGCCCAACTGATTTGCCTATTGGTTGCTATCTTCAATAGTGCCATGGCAAACTGCATCTTTCCAACCGCGTGGAAAGAAGCAGACGTCATAGGTATCCCTAAGCCCGGCAAGGACCGCTCCAAGCCCGCCAACTACAGGCCCATCAGTCTCCTCAAGACTATGGGCAAATTATACGAGCGTGTTCTCGTCTCCCGCCTAAGAGATTACATTTTCTCGAACAATCTCTTAATCAACGAACAGTTTGGCTTCAGAGCCTCCCACTCTTGTGTCGAACAGGTGCACCGCCTAACGGAGCACATTCTCGACGGCCTCAACAGATCCAAACCGATGGTAACCGGTGCACTCTTCTTCGATGTAGCGAAAGCATTTGACAAAGTCTGGCACAACGGCTTGATCTACAAGCTGTACCAACTCAAAGTGCCCGACAGTCTCGTGCTCATCCTTCGAGACTTTCTGTCAAATCGTACCTTTCGCTACCGCGTAGAGGGGTCCTATTCATCTCCCCGCCCCATCAGGGCTGGAGTCCCTCAGGGCTCCGTGCTATCCCCTCTTCTCTTTTCAATTTTCATTAACGACATTCCCAGGTCACCGCAAGTAGAGCTAGCTCTATTTGCGGACGACACAGCCCTCTATCACTCTGGCTACCATGCCGGTTACATCATTAAGGCACTACAACGTGCAGCCCAATCCCTAGGTGACTGGTTTAGGATGTGGCGAATAGAGGTAAACCCCGAGAAAAGTGCAGCAGTGTACTTTACTCGAGGTTTCTTCGCTTCAAAACATCCTAAACGATGTCTCACACCTATCACCCTATACGACCGTCCGATCCCTTGGGAGAAGACAGTCAAATACCTAGGTGTCACCTTAGACCGTAGAATGAGCTTTAAACCTCACATAAAACGCGTCCGTCAGACTGCAGCCTTTTACTTTTCAAGGCTCTACTACTATATCGGCAGGAAGAGTAAAATGTCACTTAGAAATAAGTTGACAATTTACAAAGCCTGTATTCGACCCGTGATGACTTACGCTAGTCCAGTGTTCGCTCATGCCAGCCCCTCAGAACTAGAAAGACTCCAAATCCTCCAAAACAAATTCTTACGCTCTGCCTCGGACGCCCCGTGGTATGTGCGTAACGACAATTTGCATCGCGACCTTAACATTCCGTCGATTGCCAGCTTTATGAAAGAAGCGTCTCAACACTTCTTTGATAAAGCCGTCAATCATACGAATCCTCTCATAGTCAAAGCCGCCACCTACTTGTGCCAAAAAGATGTCGAAGCCCGTTTCCGCCGACCGAGGAACGTTCTCGAAGATCCCGACGACGAAATCACATCGTTCGTAAAACAATTCACCACTCACAACAGTACACACCAGACAAGCACTAGATCGAATCAGCGCACTCGCCGGCGAGTGCGAGGACCTTTGCATCATTTTGGCAGGTACAGACATGTACCTGGCCGCTTCTCACCAGTCCGCCCTTCGGACGACGGCCCAAGCCGAGGTCCGAGCCTACAGAGGCGCCCTTGAGGCCTAGTCTGCCCCCCTCGATCGGGCCCACTAGAACGGGGCTCGCGTAGATCGGTCTGTATGCACAGACCAGTCTGTGTTGCAGCGCCGAGCTACGCGATGCAACCACTAGTCGGGTTGACCTCTTGGCCGGGTGCCTTCAGCACCCGACACGATCCGATCGCGCCGCTAGTACGGGGCCCCTGCGCGGGCGAGCCCTAGGCTTCGCTACGCAAAGCCTAGGACTCGCCTCGCGCTCGAGGTACCCGCTAGCAGGCCGCTTTTGGGCTGAGTGCCTTCCGCACTCGCCTAAAACCCGCCCGGTGAAGCTGTAACGGCCTTCTGCCACAGCATAGGTCCTTTCAAAAAAAAAAAAAAAAAAGACCCAAATTGTATGGAGGCCAGGCCCAGAACCTGTACACCCCTAAAAAAGATAGACCAATACACCTACAAGATTTTGTTATTATCCAATTCTTTTAAATTGGCTTCGTTTAGTTGTTCAAATAAAGAGTTAAGTAAGAAAATAGCAATAAAAAACAACAAAACCATCATGGCGGAAAATGACATTTTGTTGACGTCTGTCAGTCTAGGAGTCGAGTGCCATCGCTTGCTGTAGTAACAACAAACATTATGAAAGTAATGTGTCGATCAATACCAAATTCAGAAATCGAAAATGAGGTCGTTATAATGAACTACATTTAAAACACGATTTAAAACAAACTTGAAGTGAATGATTATGCCAAAGTGACAAGGGGTATCTGACAGCTACTGACATTTAAAATTTTTTTAGATTGAGGCCATCTTGGAATGCCTATGGAGTTTGATAAATTATTCGATCTTGTTTATTTTCGAACCACTAAATTATACGTTATATAAATTTATATGTATTTTCCCAGAAACAGTAAATTTTTCTTGTTTTTTGTAAATAGTGTACTATGTGTGGGCCTATTATGTGACATCTCCTTTAAAAATTCTACTCTGGACTGAAATTTTTTAGGCAACCCATTTGCAATATATTTTTTGGCATATTTAATTGTATTTAAAATACTTTTCATCCAATAAACAGCTCGGTGAAGGTCGTTGTATGGTGGGATCTTAGACTAAATGTTTAGACTTTTTTTTCATCCTCCCTGTTTAACCAGTCCATATATGAACAACTTTTAGTTTTAGTTACAAAGTAGGTACTTTTAGTTATTGAGTTTAGTTATATTTTTACTTCAAACGGCAATACTGAAATGACAGATCAAAAGGGAGTTATCATCTTAATAAGTAAAATTATTACACAATAAAATTAAGGAAACAAACATGGCTTTACCGTGTGGGTGAAGCCGTGTCATATGGTTGCCGGAGAAGAAGGTACACCGGGCAGTGCCTGGGACTCAGGTGTAGGCTTAGGAGGCTTCCATAAGACGTGCGTCAACGCTCACCTTCACTGCCCGAGTATCCTGCCCTGCCTAACAATATTCGGTAAGAGCCTACTAATGTCGACATTCGTTTCTTTTTATAAGGACTAATTAATGTCCTTCGTAGATCGAGGTCTATTAGTAGATCAACGCCCCGTTGGTCTAGTGGTTTAAATACCGGGCCAAGACCTCGGGGTCCCAGGTTCGAATCCCGGGTCGGGCAACAAAAAAGTTTCCAATTTTCGAACGTTGCTCGGGTTTGTGATCACCAACCCGCATTTGGCAAGCGTGGTGATTATGCCAGTACACCCATCACTGCTGTGGTAACTTGAATTCAATGATGGAGGCCTTTTCCTTGCAGTGGGATGATTATAGGCTGTTACTTTACTAGTAGATCAAAGAAAGATTTCGATGGAATGACTCACCGAATACTTACAGATTAACTCTGTTACCACGTAGTATTTAATTCTTTATAATAAAAGCCAACATATTGAATTAAACGCAATCATTACATGCAAATGTCGAACTTGTAAATTCAATCATTTGGCTACGATTACAAGTAGGTATAGTACCTATAAGACTCATATAATATACAGGCACATGTAGGTATCCATGAGGATTCACCACCTCCTTCCCCCGTGGGAGGGTTGCCGTTCGAGCGATCGTTTCAATAGGAAACGACCGGTCGTCCGTGTGCAAAAAAAAAAAAAAAAAAAAAAGTATAGAACGAGATCGTATTTATTGCAAATCTCATTAGCACTCATCACATTTAAAGGAAGTAATAAACTACCTGTCATTGAATCGTACTTATTCATTGAACTATCGTTTAAATATACACGCAGAAAAACATACATAGTCATTAAATTTGCATGTTCGAATGATGCTTCAAGATCACAATCTAAGGACGTCAATAAAATATGATGGGCATAGATAAAGAAGGATCAGAAGAGACATTGCTTGTAGGTATTAATTAATGGTAGAATCAGTTTATGCATTGTTACATACTTGGATACTTGTAATATTTGACATGCATTAATTAATACACTAGAACTCTTATTTAAGCAAAGTTTTTATAGGCGTTGGATTTAAAACTGTTTTGTTTTTTGTTATTCGTAAGTAAATATTATTTGCGTGACATTATTTACGATAAGATAAGATAAGATTCAAAAACTTCAGATGATTTCAGTCAGAAGTCGAAAAGTAAACAGTGATTTATGAATCACGATATAATAATAAATAAGTGAAAAAAAGAATTCTTTACAGTTCCTGAAACAAATAAAACTGTATTGTGTTAGGTATTAGACGACCAGTTGGATCAGTGGTAGTAAACGCTGCTTCTGAGCCATGGGTCGCGGGTTCGATCCCTGTACAGTACAAACATTTGTGTGCATGAACATGTCTGTTTGTACTGGTCTGGGTGTTTTCTATGTATTATAAGTATGTATTTACAAAAAAAAGTAAATAAGTAAACTTTATTTGATATTTTAGCAACTTAATTGCAATTATAATATCAGTATATAAACTTGAAAAATTATATCTCAGGCGGGACTCGAACCCGCATCTCCTTGCAATCTTGGCGCGGCGCTATACCATTAAGCCACCGAGACACTACGTCATAGGCGTCAATTTTTCAAGCATATTCTTACCGCTTTTTTTTTCAAGTTTATACATATACTGATATTGTAGGTATATAATAAGTAAGTTTATCAGATGTCTAGTACCAATAGTAAAAGCTTAGTAGTCTAACTACAGCTTAGTTTGAGATTAGATGGCTCTGTATGGCCCAGTGTGGTATGTCTAAAAATATTTATTATTATTTAACGTAACGTAGCCCTTTATTTGGGGTATCTAGGCGTTCTGTTTGTGTTAATCTATGGCTCATCGTCATTACTATAGACCGATCAGACAATCGGATCGTTACAATATTCACGCACGTCAACTCATTGTCTACGGAACAAGTATACACTCGGATACTTTCGAGAACATCGGAAAATACCTTGACCTAATACCAAAGTGATAATAGACCTTGTCAACTACTTTGTAAACAAACCTTTTTGTCATATCAATAATTTATTAAGTCTGAGATATGTTCGAGATTCCACTCGCACCAAGGTACAATTTTACAACCGAAGGTATAGGAGAGGTTTCTTAAATCGATTAGAGTAGTTTTTATTTGTATATAATTTAAAGATTTTAATTGAAGTACTTTTTTCTTGCAGTTCCTAAAAAAAAACTTAAATAATATTCAAGCCTTCTTTATTTACAACTAGCGGACCCCGCGAACTTCGTATCGCCTAAGATATTTGATTTTGACCTCTTAAATGTCTTTGTCATCAAATATGGCGGGGTTAGAAAAAAATATGTTTGTATGGGAGTATAGAAAAGTTTTGTTTTTTGACTTTTTAGGCTATTTTTAAAATTTTTCACTGCGTAAAAAATATCCTCGTACTTCAAGGAATATTCTAAAAAAGAGAATCAGTGAAATCGGTCCAGCCGTTCACGCGTGATGCCGTGACCAAGGGAAATAGGGATTCATTTTTATAATATAGATTAAATTACAAGAACAAAATTGCCCAAAAAATTTTAAATTATTAATTAAATATCTCCTGTATTAAAGACAAGATTACTAATATCAAACGTGTTGTGTGCACAATCAAGGTCTTACAATTATAAAATAATAGGTGTTCAAACAAGCCAGTTAAGGACAACTTCTCACTTGAGGCCCCATAATCTTTAATTCTAAGTGTCTTTTATTTTGTTTTCTTTTATTTATTACTTGTCTCATCACACCTAATTATGATAAAAAATAAGAATTAGATACACAGTTCAGTTAACAAATGTTACTTTAATATCCGTTATAAAATTTACTTAGCATAATATGTTACGTCTCGAATGCATGTTGAATGCACCTAAAGGTTCGAGTAGGCATTTATTTGGTGATGTGTATAAAGCTATTTATGTTTTTAAAAATGCGCTTCAAGTAAATGAATTGCTAGTATTAATTGAAAACCTCTCTCCGCAACCTTCCGCTTATCAGGCGACTGCTCAAACCGTCTATTTATGTTATATCTATGACAGAAAATAACAAAGAGAGACTGTTTTACTGTTATAAAAAGCAATTTTTTAAAACGAAATTAGATAAAGTATAGAACTCAAACCAGTTCGTCAAAAAAACTTTACAATCATTCTATTACTATATTTTACGTAATTGCTTTTTATATTTCTTATAACGACAATTCTAATAACCTGGAAGTGAGAATACACACAGACGCCTCGTTAATAAAACTTTATGATTAATAATTTTTAACATTTTTTTTTTAAAACTTACCTAATTTTAGTACTGGACATGAAAGACCATTCCTTGTTTGGGGATAAAAATAATTATATTAGTTTTACTTGAGTTTACGCAAATCACCAATTCCTACGTCAAGTGTAGTTTGGGTTCTCTTACATAGGTCAACCCAAACGCGGTACATGGAATCAGGTCAAATAACACAGCCGATATGAAAAAAATGCGTGTAACAAAATGTGCAGTCTGTGGTCATGCGTTTTATAAGTCCAACCTTTTTAACACCTCAAGTTCTATCTAAGGAAAATAGCTATGTACCTAGAAGGATATCTGAAGCAATAGAAATTATAAGCATCTTAATTTTCACTATATAAGATGGTTGGAATTTGCCAGCTGCGTGGGGACCCCGTCATACTATCAATGAAGTCCACCAACTATGACAACACTGCTAAGACTCCGGACACAGTTATATTGCGTGAAAAGGAACATAACTGACGATAAAAATTAGAAGTGGTAGTTTTAAACATTTTTTCAAAGACCATGAACGCTGTAAAGTTTTCGGAACGTTGGGATAAGCCAAAATAATTGCTTTATAATGCGTAAACAAATCATTCATTTCAATTTATATTTGTTTCTGAGTATACTTCCAACATCCTAGAAAAACTAGCAAAAGGAAACTTCTTCGCATTCATGGATTGAATCGCGTTCCGAGAGTACCCGGGACAGGGCTAGAGGGCCGAGTCAAGCTTTAATGATAATTCAACCTTTATTTTACTATCATTTGGTAGGTACTATCAAAATAGGTCTGCTAATGATATTAAAAAATAATAGGTAGTAAATAATTAATGAATTTGAGTAATTGCAATAAAATTTTAGCCCAATCTAAGTGTTACCGTTTATCTTGACTACAATTTGTTGACATTCTTAGTGTTATTTTCTTTTTAGCTAGTAGAACAACTAATTTGAAACGTGTTGGTGTTATTAGATTTATTGTCTTGTCATACTTAAATATAGATCAGGGTTATTACGTCACACCTGACCATAAGAAGTCGTGTGAACAACTTTTTCTCTTAGTGTAAATAATAAATTGCGACATCTCTGAATGACCTTTGAAGACTTATGGGTATTTAAACATGCAAATTAATTCTATGTAACACCCAACTGGTTTTCTAGTAGTGAATGAGCTATGTCAAAGGCTTGCCCAATTAGGTATTAACAACTTTCGATTGTGATCAAAATGGTATCGATCTCATAAAGAAACCTGCCAAGGCGGTGTTGCAAAATTGTAAAAAATATTTGTTTTTGTGGATAACGTCTGTAAAGTAAGATCTTAGCATTAGAAAACTGGTAGAATACTATTTCCTATTAGATAAAATCAGCATTTACTTACTTGCCAAAACATTTTATTCATTTCTTCCTAATGCAGTAAAGGAAACACAATGATGATGAGATTTTAAATAACTATTTATGACTAGAGCTTTTTAGTAATAATTGATTGATTTGCTTAAGAGCAATGAATTTCCGAATAAAAATAAAACATACTTATATCTACTACTAGTCTATAGAAAAAGCTCTAGTCATGAATAGTTATTTAAAATCTCATCATCATTGTGTTTCCTTTACTGCATTAGGAAGAAATGAATAAAATGTTTTGGCAAGTAAGTAAATTAGTGGTATTCGAATTTCGTTGAATTCAGCAGAATTATACTTCGATAGAACATCTATAAGGTATTACTTGTGCAATGTGCATATAGGGAAAAAAACATATTTGATTTAATTAGGTAGTATTTTTTAGTACTACTGACATCAATGATAATTTTAGTTTGCGTAGTCATGATGAATACAAGTTTTCAATGATAAAAAAAACCCCGTCATCATAAATTACAAACCGATGTTCGACAAAGAAGAGCAGGTGATCAGCAAAAGGGTCAACTTTGATAAATTACTCGTCCAATCCCGAGATAATGACAGCAGCAGAGATAATTTGGGTTATCACATCACACTTGCTGAGTCTGATCAAAGTAAAACAACTGAATTCGTTCAGTTTCTTTGGATAATCTAAAATGTACTGAGACGTGGAATAGGAACATAGTTAGTGTAGAGTATGACGGTGCTTAAAGAAATAAACATTTAGCAGTACATTTAGATTAGTCTAACTTCTACACGGAGTAAGTGCATCGCTGTTTCAGCCAGCCTGTGTCCATGGTCGGTGTGACTTGATCAAAACGTCAGACGAAGTAATAAGGTATGTATATTGGTGTTAACTTTTGACATTTAAATAAAAACGTTTAAGTTTTAACTTAACTTTTGACATTAACTTTATTTTTCTTTTTTTTTTGTACAAGAACTTAACAGCCCATATAGATCATTGGGAAATGAGCCTTCGTTAAATAAACAAGTCTTTAAGTTAAAATACACCTTAGACGTAATAATATGAGGTACGAATCGCGACAACTCGATTTTTGTTTCTAACTGGTGCGAACCGGGATTCATACCCGTTCCGGTTTGCGTTGAAATGCCTACACGGAAATCGTAGGTAATTTATTGTTTCTCATTTTAACCATCCGTGTGTAAGACGCAACATCTGAAACCAACTGAGCATGACAAACGCTAACAAAACTCACTCGCAGTTAGTTGTGGGAAGAACGTGGTATTGTGACCTAACACACTTTTTGCATGGGGCCATTATAATAAACTTATTAATTTCGTTCCAACAAAAAAATACTTACATTTACCAACAAGACTAATAAGATGCAATGTGTCAGCATAAAGTCAAGGTTATGTGGATATTTGATAACATATTAATACAGCGTCAAATAATTTAAACGTGTTTGATATAAACTATGGTACAGTCAAATTCGGAACACTGTCAATGTAGGTAATAATTTTTCCAATTGAAATCTCTTGCAAACAAACAAACTTATTACTTTGACATGACATGGTACTATAAAGTGTTCAGTGAGTTCCATTACTGACTGTATATTCATCAATTACTCATTGATTTTGGATAAAGATTTTTACATGATCCGAGTAGCCGTTTTATAATAAAAAAATAAATAAATAAATAAATGTAGACAAATCAGGTAATTCAAAGTAAGTATGTAACAAGTCTCGTTATGTCGTGTGCTCGTGTCTTGTGGTGCGGCCGGCTTTAATAACAATAGCACTGTTCGTTTTCTTCCTATGGGTGTCCTAGGAGGAGTCTAAAGGAATACTGTCAGAACAAGACGGGAAGCAGCGTATTCTCTGAAATTCTCTGAAATTAAACTAAACGCAACTAGGGTTGCCCGCCTGCCAAGCTATTATATATATTATATAAAAATTTCTGTTTTTGAAGAGGTTCGTATCTAGCAGTGATATACGCTAGTAATGACGATAGTGATGAAAACATTTAAATAAAACCCACGAATTGTAAACATATTAACAAAAATTAATCATCAATAACAGTCTCAAAAGATAATCAGTCAATCATTCAAATAAATAGAATTCGGACGTGTAATGATCAGAATCTACACAAAAACAACTCCAATTAAGAATGCAAAAAACTCTTGACCTTCGTTGGATAACGCATTTTCCGATTTCCATACAACCGCTCCAGTTACCTACAAAAGTGTTATATTATGTAAATCCCAGTCTGATATAAATGATATAATGGATACGTGCGCTGACCTGACTTGCACTTTCTAATATACTTACTTACTTTCACAGCTATTGTGACTCTTGTGAGCATCGCTGGTCTGACGTAACTGCCGAATAGGGAACTCGTCATCTGCACTGTCATTTTGTTATCAACCTACGAAAAGAAAGAGGACGTTCTCTACTCGACGCACAAATTTTCTGCCACAGTGCCACATTTTAGCCGTAAGAGGCGACTAAAGGAGTATTTCCAGAAGAAAATGGAGACAACCATTTTTTTCTCTACCACGGCGTGGCGATGATGGCAATATTATCCGTTTAGGGAGGCCTGTACCTAGCTAAATGTTTTTTTGTGAAAAATATTAATTTATTATTCACTTTTTTATGTTTATCCGGTAGAAAAATCGCAAATACCTTCTCAAAAGATGGCTTTGTATGATTTGTTTAAATGTAAAGATACTCACTCTAAGTGTCATGTTATAAACTCAGATGGAAATTATCCGTCGTTATAAATTTTCCCACGTTCGGTTTACAAACAAAAGGAAGTACGTTAGAATCGTTAACACAAACACTACTCACTATCGTTGACTTGTGAACTTGTAGTACCTATAGAACGGAAAAGTTTTTATGCCGGAATTCTTTTGTCCTACTTTTTTTAAATGATTTGAATAAAGAAGTTAAAAACTACCAACGCAGTTTTTTGTTTGTTTATTTATATTTATTGGGTCCCCGCCCCGTTGGTCTAGTGGTTCAAATACCGGGCCAAGATCTCGGGTTCGCAGGTTCAATCCCCGGGTCGGGCAACAAATAGTTTCGGACCGCATTTGGCAAGCGTGTGCCATGGTGATTATGCCAGTTCCCATTATTGCAGTGGTAACTTGAATTCAATGATGGAGGCCTTTTCCCTGCAGTGGGATGATTATACGCTGTTACTTTACTTTACTTTACTTTACACCAGTAGTTTAAGGGTAATCTAGAAGTTTTACATACCTAGTTTTTTTTACTGTTGTTAATTTATGTCCAATTTTTTTTTTTTTACAGTAGTGTAAGTGTAATTTATTAGCAATATTTATAGTAAATAATTCCGTAACGTAGAACGCCCTATAGCCGTCACATTAAATCCGCCTTTATTATTATGGTGAAATAAATGCTAATATTGGTGTCAAGGTGCTCCTTTTGGCAAATGCTTGCTTAGATCCTAGAGATGTAACACTAAATTATTATAATTCAGGAACAAAAGAAAACATGTACAGAAAATAAGAAACTGCAAAATAAATGTCTTGCAAATTATTTATCACATGGCGATATTTGCTCTCTTATAAACAGACTGAAGATTACAAAGAAAATAAACACCTATTTAAACAAATATGTTGAAACGATAAATGAAAGAATTTCAAAGTCTTCAATGTATGTACAAAGTATTTACTTGCAATGACTCAACAGTCTTAACGTGCCGTGTGGTGCGGGATTAATAAAAGAATTGTACCATCCCTTCTTCTCTAGACGATTATGATGATGAGTCATTAAGGGGACAACTAGAGAAAAGTGCTGATCTCCAATTGATTTAATTTTATTACTTCTAAACAAAATCAATTCCCAAAATACTAGAGCTGTATCATTTTAGCAAAGTACTTCACTGTTAACTGCTTTTCATTCTGACATTATTTCGTGTCGTGTCGTGGTACATTATTGCTAAAAGCGGCCGCTTTTGGCGTTAGCGTCAAATTCGACTTTATAAACAACTAAATGAAAAGTTTACTGTGATTCAATAAATACTAGAGGTAATTTGCTAAAATGATAGTGTTCTGATTTTTTGAGAATTGATTTTGTTTAGAAGTAGTAAAATTAAATCAATTGGGGGCAGCTCATAGCTCTAGTCTTAAAATCATTAGAACTTTAACTTAGTAGGTATTCATATTAATTTACGAAATTAACTATTATACTGAGGTCTATGAGCTATTTTATTTTATTTGATTTGGAAAACACTACAGTATCTTATGACTAAATTACTCACTAGAATTGTATCTAAAAACCATTCACGTGTTTCCACATATAAATTCTAAGTATGGCTTGTACATATTAAAGTAACTTAGGAATAACAAACGACATGGGACAAAAATCAACCAAGTAAAAAAGAAGTCGTAGGAACTATCCAGTCAGTGCACCGCTTCAAACCATCTCTTTGACAAACGCTTTTTGAGTGAACAGACACTAGTGTTAAATAAGTCTAGTTCGAGGTCATCGGCCATAGCATTCAACACGTTAGGAGCCCTAATAAAAAAAGAGTTCTGCCTATATTTACCTATCTTACCAATCTTACTAATATTATTATGAGTTCAAAAGTCTGGATAGATGTTTGATACTCAATCACGCCACAACGGCTGAACGTATGTTTAATGGAATTTGGCATGGAAATAGATTATGGACGGGAATAGCATAAGGCTTTTTAACCTGTAAAATGTATGGTCACGTGGGATTTCTCTTAAAAAACTCAGTTTGAGCCAAATTTTATAACTGATTACTATTTCTGCTATAGGCGTGATGTATTATTAAGACATCTATCTTCCATCTAAACTTTTACATGTATAATATTAGGAGAATTTAATTACACATAAGTAGTTATGTTAGGAGGCATATCAAACAAACCATTTCAAACCTATTTGAAGGTAAATCTTCTATCAAACTTAATATATTCTTGACGCGGACAGTATCTAAGTCCATACACGTGTAATGTTCAACTGTATTCTCTTAATTATTATCCATATTCCTTAAACGGTAAGATACAAAATGGCACCGAAACCAATTTATGAGATAACAAGACTTACTTACCGTACCGACGAATGCAGTCTAGCAAGTGACAGGTCTAGACTTTTCTCGAAACTAATCGTGTTGTAGGAACTCTCGGTCGTTTCTTTGCATAAGCATAAATTTCATAAAAAATGGAAACGTTACCGCAATCAATTGGACTATCATACTTTTTGCATTCTTCGTAAAAGATTAAAGTAATGGAAGCTGAATGCTTTCAAAAATTTATTCAGATATCCGAAGATAAGATAAAAGTTTGCCCAAAACTTTTTTGGTCTTTTGTAAAGTCCAAAAAATCCCCTACTACTATACCTGAAAAGATGTTATATCAAGATAAAAGTGTTTTCGGCGGTAGTGAGATATGCGATGCCTTTAACAAATATTTTCAGTCTGTCTTTATACCAGCAGGTGATCGTGAACCCTGTTGTACTCAGAGAAGTCATGACGTACGCAATTCAATTGTGGACATAAAATCTGTAAATATCGAACATGACAACGTTCTTAAAGAGCTGAAGCTTGTAAACATTCATAAAGGATCAGGTTCCGATGGAATCCACCCGTTTCTCATAGTGAATTGCGCCAAAGAGCTTGCTACACCTATAACACTCATTTTTCATGCTTCCATCCAGACCGGGATATTTCCTAGTATTTGGAAGAAGTCAGTAATAACTCCAATTCCAAAGAACCATAAAAAAGGTCATATTGATCAATACAGACCAATATCTAAGCTTTGTGTACTGGGTAAGATCCTAGAGAAAATGATAACGACCGAAATGGCGTTCTTTTTTCGTAATCATATTTCTGAACAACAACATGGATTTTTTAGACACCGAAGCGTGGACACAAATATGATAACGTTTACTGACTTTTTACTAGAAGCCATGGACCAAGATCTGCAGGTGGATGCCGAGTACACCGACTTCTCCAAAGCATTCGATAAAATTAGTCACAACCTTCTCATAAATAAGCTTGCGAGGGCCGGTGTGCACGGCAACCTTCTCAGATGGATCCAGTCCTACATCAGTAACAGGAGTCAGGCAGTCTTTGTGAAGGGCTTCTCTTCACAATTTCTGCCTGTTCCCTCAGGGATTCCCCAGGGATCGCATATAGGACCGCTACTTTTCTCCGTATATATCAATGATATAGGTGACCCTATAAAGCATAGTCACCACCTTCTCTATGCCGATGATATGAAACTATTTCGAGTTATTAGATCAATTAGTGATTGCGAAAGGCTACTACAGGACTTACAAGCCCTTCATGGTTACTGTGGTTCAAACCAACTCTTTCTAAACAGCGACAAATGCTATACTATTTCGTACACACGTAAAAGAAACCCTATAAACTTTGACTACCATATAAACCAAAAACGCTTAGAAAGAGTGACAACGATCAGAGATCTAGGTATAATTATGGACTCAGCGCTATCTTTTCAAGCACACATTGATCATATGTTAGCTTTAGCATTCCGAAACTTAGGATTTATATTGCGTATCAGTAAACCCTTTAAGCGACCAGATACCCTTAAAATATTATATTTCTCATTTGTTCGTTCCTTTCTGGACTTCTGCAGTACTGTGTGGAATCCTTTTTATGAAGTTCACATAAACAGAGTAGAAAAGGTTCAAAAGAAATTCATCAAGTCCATGAATTATCGCTTCAATGTTACAAATGAATCGTATACATCCTCTTTATCAAGATATAAATTACTATCCTTGCGCAGCAGACGAGAAATGTTCGATATAGTGTTCTTATACAAAATACTCTCCAACTTAGTCGATTCTCCATCGCTACTCAGCAGCACCTACTTCGTGTCTCGCGTGCGACTCCCCGTGCGACCCTCACGTACCCGAACACTTTTTAATCCACCGCGTTATCGTAAGAACTATACACGTAACTCATTTTTATTCCGTTCCACTACCATTTATAATAAAAAATACACCAACATAGACTTATTTAATTTATCCCTACCTGAATTAAAACAGACTCTCTTAATGAGTCTTGCTTTGTAAATCTAACTAGGTGGGTTCATGCCTACCTAGGTACTTGATGTCTAGATTATATTACTGTAGATTTCCATTTATTACAGAAACAGATTGTAACTATATTCTTTGCTATATTACTATGTTACTTAATCTCAAAACATCAATCATCATTTAGAGGTAATCTCAGCATGTCTGATCACCTTTAGTGGCTCTTATATTATATTTTTATTGTATTTTACTTTATAGGCACTATTTTGGTCTTTTGTAAAGAAAAATTCTGTACTAATGTACTTATTTAATATGACTGTTTGATGCCTTAAATAAATTTAAAAAAAAACAATTTTATTGGTACTTATCTTAGGTACTTATGTATTTTTTTTAAACTTAAAAAAATATTTCTCAGGCGGGACTTGAACCCGCATCTCCTCGCATGCCGGGAGCGGCGCCTTAACCATTTATCCACCGAGACACTACGTCATAGGCGTCCATTTTTCAAGCATATTCTTATTGCTGTAAGCCAGCGTTGTAATTAGTAATTATACTGATATTATAATTGCAGTTTAATTGTTTAAAATATCATATAAGGTACTTATGTAGTTATCGCCGAAAGGGTTAAAATAAAGTGACATCGTAGTCTCCAAGTATGGAATTATCATTCATGTGTTGGCAATGTTGGCATGTATCAGACGACTTTTAAATTTTGATCTTAGGGTTCTTAATATATATTAAAATACTAAAATATGTTAACAATGTATTTGTTAGTACATTTCAGCTAATTATTTTATTTTATTTATGACTTATTGCATAATTACAAAACTATTAATGGTTGATTTTCATTTAACGTTGGAACTTCGTAATTTTAATGTAACATTGAATTCACGCGTTTTTCTTTTTTACAAAATCATCAGCAGCAACATTCAATTGATCATATTGATAATTTCACTGTTATTTTAATTTAAGAGGAAAGAACGATTTTATTATAATTTATCAAAAATGGCAGTTGCTGTAATCTAAGGCTGTAAACATGATCATCCTTTCTCCTCCAATTTTGAAATTATTTAGTTTCTCCTTAATAGTAAGCTGTCCCAGTCTATACCGATTTAAGTTTAACCAATTGAATACCAACCAAAAATAATAAAAGATTATGCTGTTACATACATCGGCATTGTAAATTATAACTAATGTATTATTAGTAAATATGTTAACATTGTATCGTTATGTAAAATAGCTGGCAATATGGATAATAGATTACCAACATTAAGACCAAAGACATAATAGATTTTCCTATGCTTCATTTGTCATAGCAAGCGGCATGCGCAGACGCGATTGAATTACAATCAAACATGGCCGAGAGGATAGAATAAGGGAGATAGGGCAAAAGCGTCCTTCATTGCAAAACCTTCATTTCGAGCGTTCCGATTATGTCTATATGCTCCCTTTGAAGAGGTATGTCCAGTGGAATGATGTGGGCAGCCGGTGATATTTTGGAGAGACCAATTTTTAGCTTGCACTGATTAGCTGGTAATAATGATAATGAAGATTGACGCATGAAATTCTCTGCCTATCAACTATTTCCATAGATTGAAGTATTTTGGTGACTCAGAATAAAGCAGGTTAAACTTAGCCAGTAATTAGTCTTAGTTATCAGTGTTATCTTTGCAAATAGGTCCCAGGAAATGCTTTTACTCATCCCAATATACTTTTTCATGTAGTTACATTCATTGTTCTTGTTTATGATCCATTACCTGTATAGTAGCCTTATTAATTACATCTTCTTTAACATTGCGATTTAAGTTTTTGTAGGTCAGCAATAGGCTATGATAATCTGTTAAAAATGCGAATGCAATTTCTCCATGACTGAATTTTATGTTTAACGCAGTCTGAAAAGTCTAAATAAGGGTTTAACCTCGTGAAACAAAATTGTATACTTAATATCAACGTGCATTCTTTAATGAGAACTCATTAATACTTAGGATTGTTTTTAGCATAATCATTAATTATTAGTTCATTTTTATAAAGACTCAATACTATATTATTTATTTACTACACAATATTTTTTAATTAAATAATCCTAATGAAGAATCAGATTACAGTTTTATTAAGCGATTATAGTCCTAAATTTGTAACTTCTCATTTCTCTACAAACTTTTTATTACATCTTACTCTTCAATTGCTAGGCTAGGCTGGAATCAACCGTTTTGACATTACCTGGAACAAAAAGTACAAACGTTAATATTCTCTACCCATAAAATATAACTTAGTGTCATTCCGTAAATATTTACAGTCGTCAGGCAAGTTGAGCCACAAAACATATTTATGAAAATGCGTCAACATAGATCTTGGATATGGTCCAAGGAAACCCTTCCTTGTTTCCTAAGGCACAAGAACGTGTACCTACATAAATGAGAAGGACCGACGAAATCAAGACTGGTGTGGACGGCCTACAGCTCATTAGACCTGCTGCGATCCTATATGATAACCGATGCCATAGTCAAAGAGTGAGCGACAAAGAAGAGAAAAAGAAGAGTGTAAACATTTATGTTAACCAATGCTCAAAAATAACAGAACCCCAGATGATTTTACTTCTAGTTTTTAAAATCTACAAGTTGTAATAGAACAGGCAATGCGAATTTCCTTAAAATTTATAGTCCGCAGGCCCTATATTTTAACTTTTGATTAATTCAAAGATACTTAATATTTAACAGTAATTTATGAATTTTTGACCCAAAATAACAGGTATTTTCCAAGATAGACCTTATATACTTGCTCTAATAGACCTAGCCAGCTTCATGCTCTAATATACCTTAAATACGAGTGTAAATAATTTCGTTGTTACAAAGATTGCTAATAATGCTTTTATATGTTCTTTTTTTTATTTAACGTCAAGTTATGCGTCAAGCATGTCTGATATAAACTAACTATTAAACAATTGCAGAAACACTTTTTGTTTTACAAATACAAGCGTGACGAATGCGCCCGTTAACATTTCAATACAAGTTGGACGTTTCACGCAAGTCAAGCGTAGCACTTGGGTTAATAAATGTAAGAAGAATGTTAAAGAACCTTTAGATTCGGTCGTTTGGTGGCTTGCTTTATGTTTTTAAAGAACGAAAAAAAACGAAGTTCTCGATTCGAGCAACACATGTACCGACTCTAAATTGGTAGACAATTTCAAGCTTTATAAAGCGGTATAGTAGTTTTTTTTTATCGCAATCCTAAAGAGCTGAATGAGGAAGAAATCATGTGGATGAGTTATAGTATTTCGGTTTATTACTGCAAGAACTTTTGGACTAAATATAATGGCTTATGTTAGATATCGAGATTTTAAATATACAATTATAATACGAGGGCAAAGTCACAAGCAAAAAGCTAGTAATCAATAAAATCAACATTTGCAATGTTACTGATGGAAAAAAAAATCTGAAACTAAAACAATGAAAATGTTAGAATCAGTATGAATTAGACTCGTTTCTGATAAAACTATGTTATTTTTATTTTTTACAATGGATTTCGTGAGTTATTCCAGACACAATTGAAATCAATTGTTATCGTGGCACCCGAGTGCCTCCTGGGGGTTGAGGGCTTAAAAAACAGTGTGCTAAAGTCGCACTCTTGAATTTAGCTTGTCTATTTTTCTAACTCTATACACAAAAGTTATTTTGTAAAACTGTATCATAAATTGTATGATTATAATTATTAGTTGGTTTTGGCAGCGTATATTTGAAACCGATATTCAATTATAGTTCATGTATAGCACTATAAAATTACGTTTTAAATGATACAATCTGTGACCTTCAATACGAATAATATGTATCAGTAACATAAGTTGTATGTGATCCTTTTACAACGAAGGTTATATTAGCATAATTGAACTCGTATGTCGTTTAGTTCGATAAACCAATCATAGACGCTGTCTTTAAATGTCTGTACGTCATTAACAGTACATATAGAATTATCATTAATGATAATATGCGCATAAAATTTGAACTAATTACAATCATGTTTTTATGTCAAGGTTTATTTTTGTAATTTTGCTTGATTTTTATGTCACTTGTAATAAAATAATTAAAGTTTTTAACGTTACAGTGTTAGTCATTGAATATGACGATAATAAATAAATAATAAAAATGTATTTATTTCAGTAAATCTTTTACAAATATATTGCCGGGGCTTCCCAGAATGTAATCGAATGATACTTGTGTTGGGAAAGCCTCGCTTTTCCTAGAACGATGAAAATATTAATAATTGAACTATAATGAAACAATTAACAACAATATAATGTATAGTAACAAAAATAAATCACTGCAATATATTTACACGCGCTTAGCACTTGATAGAGTGCACCAAATCTATACCCTACTTCTTATTCTGCTATATTGAGTTTTGTACAAGAGAAAATGAATGATAAAAAATTGTATGAGGTAAAAGCAGTTTGAGAAATATCTACATAAAAAACGTAAATGTGGCCATATAATTTTTGTCTTCAGTGGCAAGTCTGTGGGGAGGCGAGACGGTAGCATGTATAATTTAAACGACCAATTTTGAGTCGGTGGCAAACAACAAATCACCGAATAACGTTATTTTTAAACAATAAAATTGTGTATTAAAGATTTTTGTTTAATTGTAATTAAGATATTTCGGACATATTTAGGCTAAAAATATTACCTAAACATAACATACACACAACATAAGGGCCAGTCGTGTCAGTCGTTTTTCATTCTGCAAATATCTCCATCCATACAATGCTAAAAACAGTAAGTAGTAATAAGTCTAAAATCTTGCAAAAGTAAGCCTCTCTTCCTGATTTGCTGATACAATAGACATCAATTTTTGCAGTCTTATTTTGTTTTAGTTACAAAATATTCGATCTTTTTTTATTTCATAACTTGCAAACTTGGTATGCCGAATCAATATAAAGGTCATTAATTTGAAATATGTCTTCTTTCTTAAGGATACTAACTTGCCATTGTTGAAACTTGCATAAGTAACAGCGTCAAGATAATTTTTAAACATACTTATCACCTACGTTTGATTTCCGATTGCATGATGCATGATGCAGATACACTGTGAGAAATATACTCAGTTGACATTTATAATCCATTAGTGTTTCGTTTCGCGGTCAAACCAACTAAGCAAATGTATTATGGATTTGAGTTTTGGTGTGCGTGAAATCTGCAATATGCAATATAAGGATCTTAAGATCCGAGAGAAGAACGTAAGGCATTAATGTCTTAAGTTCATATGATAATATCTACTCATTTCAAAGATATCGGAAAAAAAATCTTTTATCACAGACTTCTAACGCGACTTGCTTTTTCAACTTCCATCTTGTAACAGTAAAGCAGTGTCCCATGCTCTTGTACAATTCTGTATTGTATCATGTTGAACTTTATTCGTTAATATCTTATCATGGTTGTATCATATCTTAGTACCTACTCTATTATTGTCCTTTTTTTCGCCACGCTCTGACATTGGTATCGATTACAACATAGAACCTTGCTCGATCATAACCTATGCAGGTCATTAACACGAATGTGGTAACAAAAATATTTGGTTTAGTAAATGCACAGCAACACGGCGTTATGGAATGAAAACATTACAAGTACTTGTTCTTCACCTGCCGTTCGGTTTCATCATCAATTTACTTACATCAGTCCACTGTCCAGGCATGTCCAAACATGCGCATTTCCAAAAAAAAGATTTTACAAAAAATCGCCAAGCTTGGCAAGTTGGCAGCCACATTAGTTTGGCCAATGTTTGAGAAAAGATTGCTGCCCGTCTCTTTGTCAATATCCTTTTAATCGCCAACTACGGCGCCCGTAGGCAACAATGGCACAAGTACAAATAATTATATTTTAGTCGAAGATTTCTAAACAGGAATTATTACATTACGATACAGTTATGCATTTACTATTAATATTATATGTATGACATAGGTACTCGTAATTATACAATAGGTTACGTACATCGATGCGCAACAATTTAACAGCTACTCGAAGAATACTTGATTGGCATTATTATCGACGTAGGATAACATATTATATAAAGCTTCATCACTATTCATCTACACTAATATAATAAAGTGGAAAGGTTTGTAGTTTTGTACATATTTCTGTCTACTCATTCAAGAAAGAGATAATAATCTATTTCTTCTCTTATAAACTAATTTGTAAACCTGCCATTGCGCAATCGCAACCGTTTTGTATTTCGAATTGTTAACCTGAAGCGTTTCGTAACCGTCAAAGGCGCAGTTTTTGGTCCAAATGTCAGTGAACATCTTAAATGTCAAAAACAAAATTCCAAATCTGGCAACATTTAAAGCAACATTTGAGTATTTATTAGTCTACTGCGCTATAATAATAGGGAGATCTTAGATTGAGGTTTATAAAATGCAGATATTGATTTAATAATCGCAACTGACAATCTAGAAGAATTCCGACTAAGAATTATTCTGGTCATCGTGTTTAATGAACAACTGGAAAGGTGATTTATTGAATAATGGTGTCACGTGACTTACATACTAATAAATAAGATTGAGTAGTCTTTGATTTTAAACTAAATCCCAAAATTTGAATGGAAACCGACCACTCAACTCATGCATCATTTCAAATCTATCTGTATATGTGAAAGTTTGTCTCGAGACTCTTAAAGTGCACACCTATTATAATAAAATAAGAAAACTAGAACATGTCCTAGTAGTATAGGGCTATAGGAAATAGAGTTCAATATAAAAGTATTATAAATAATGACAATGTTATCAATATTAGTCACTGTACATTTAGGTGACACAAAAATATTCATCACTGCAGTATTGGCTAAGGTTATGAAAATATTTCCCCTTTTTTGCGAGTGGTGTTTTTAAAACATTTGATCTGATTCATATCATGTTGCACCGCCAATGTCAACGGGCAGTCTAATCAAACTACTGTTTAACTATGAATCAAAATAATGTTTGTATTTAATCACATTTTAGATAATTAATTTGAATTCAATGTTATTAACACCTTTTGTAGTTACTAGTGAATATGCCATGAGTCTATCTAAGTAACGTGACAGGTATCTGTCATTGTGATTTTTCAGATTAGTGGAAGGCAACACTAAATTGTAAACACTCAAGGTAAGGCTTAAAAGGGTTAGTAGGTACCCAGAATCGTAAAAATAAAATTTAAAAAAAAAACACACAAGTTACTTCTTGTATTGTAAACAATGCAAATACATATTGGAACAGAAAAACAATCGTAAAAGCATTAAAAATTATACTTTTCCTCAGCAATAATACCCTCAACCACAAATCAGTTAAATTTCTTGCTCCCAACCGTACAATATTTTTGTTTACGTTTAACTAAATGTCATTTCTCAAGCTGAGACCGGTTCGCGTACGATTTACTACAATTACGAGATAATATGAGACCTGCGATATTAAATTCACTTTGCAAAGCCATAAACATTAAGAACCAGCCATGATCGAGATCAAATAAATACACTTGTGTATATGTCAACAGTACATCAACCTGCCTATAAAAGGTTTATTTTTTATTAACAAAATGTGACCATGTTCTTTAAAAATATGAAGTAATGCAAGTTAACTCGTTGATTAGGTTTTGACGGAATAAGTTCCGATTATCAAACCTGACCATAGAATAATTATTTTGAAGGTGAAGAAATTTATAACTACGTACTCCTTTTATTGCGATAAACGAATAATCACCAACATTACTATGCGCCGACTCAAAATTTGTTCCAACACGCGTGATGCGATGAACAAGTGAAATAGGGATTCATTTTTATATATATAGATTATTATGTCCAATGACTAAATAATAATCATAATGGCGGCTAACTAGCGCAGACTATAAAGAAGTAAGTGGCCGTATTCCTAAATGCTACACTACATATCAGTGTCACTTGGCGCAAAGCAAAAGATAAATAATAAAATTATGATAAATGTGAACAACATCACATACCTACATTGTTGTGATCCCAAAGTAAGTAACTATTTAAAGCCCTTGTCTTGTGAAAATCAGAGATAACGACTTAACAAACTTTTTTTTCTACTTCAACCGATCAGAATCGGAAGGTATCAATTAATTTAATGATTTAATTTCGTCTAGCATGTTTTTTTTTTTGTATAAATTTTTGCTCAGTTTTTCCAATTTACTAAGGGTAGGAAAATAGGCTCCAAAATACAACATTACTTACAATTTATAATACTTATATTTAGAAACACTCAGAGTAAATCATCCCACAAGGAGATAAGTTCTTAGCGTAGTGAGATTTTGTATAAAGAACAAATCATTTAATCTATCTCAATCTGGTATAAAGCTATCTTTCGGAAGCGCTATTGGTTGCAAAAGTTTGAAGTCCTAGATAAGGAGCTCATTAGAACCAGGAACATAGCGTTCGTGTTACTTGGAGCGTATTATAACCGAATCCCATGCGAACAAAAACGCGGGGAGCGCTGTGTTTATAAAACGTACTCAGAAAAGCGGAATAGTAGAATAAGTAACATTGAATTAAAAAAATATTTGTTTTCTTGAGGCCAAAGGCTATTGATTTAATAAACAGATTGCCTTTTAATTAAATTATCTGATTTAAAATATCATAAAATCAACACCAATAAAAGTCAATGTCCTTTGCAAAGCAATTTATATGTTCATTATGAATTCGAGGGGGCATGTCCCATGACCCACATTTGTAAACAATCTATGTCAGCCTTTGGTACAGTTAACGCCAAGAATACACTATTATTTGTAATTCCGCATCTGTCTTTTTAACTATTTGATATTGTTGATCGAAAAAAGCTCATACGAAAACTTTAGGGCCAGATATAAAATTGATATGGGAAGCATTTTCTTATTTATTTCATTTAGATAGAAACATTTTAATATAAGAAATTAAATACTTTCGATTTGGATTTCTAAGTTTGAGTTGAATCAAGTATTAGTTTGTATAATAAAAGCCCTCCCAATTAGTCAGTTAACTACTTGGATATTAAGTGGTAAGCGCACATTTCAAAAATGACCCTAAAATCAGAGGCCATATGTTACTACAATAACCGGCCAAGTGCAAGTCGGACTCGCGCACGAAGGGTTCCGTACCAAAAAGGCCAAAAATCAGGTCTGTTGTATGGGAGCCCCCTTTAAATATTTATTTTGTTTTGTTTTTAGTATTTGTTGTTATTGCGGCAACAGAAATACTTAATTTGTGAAAATTTCAACAGTCCAGCTATCGCGGCTCTTGAGATACAGCCTGGTGACAGAGCGACGGACAGACGGACAGACGGACAGACGGACAGACTGACAGACAGCGAAGTCTTAGTAATAGGGTCCCGTTTTTACCCTTTGGTTCCCCTAAAAACACAAAAGCTAAACACTTTAATTTTTGCAAAAGGGGTCGATTATCAGAAATAGCAAAATTAATTTATAAACTATACACTTTTATACTAACGGTATCTCACTACAATAAGGCCCAGTAGTTCGTGATTTATGGATCGATATCCATCGATCGCCTATTACGGAGCGCCTATGCGCACCGTAAGCGCCAGCGCGCGACAGTACGAGCCGCCGCGCTCACGTATTTTGTAGTTATTTAAACATAGTAATTAAGTATATCATTTAATGAATTCAAACTCAGCGAATATGTCTATAAATATTTAGTAGCTTTAATCTAGCATAAAAAAATATTTAAATTGTCCGTAGTTTAGTCGTCAAATTGAAAAAACATTTCGAAAAGATGTAGGTTTGTGATTTTTTTTCTATGGAGCCAAGTTAATCAAATACACGATTTGACCGGTAGCGACTGTGACTAGACCAGATTCTTAACTAATTCATTTTTTTTTAGACTTTATTACGCTGTTTTCTAGTTCTCAGATGGGTTTTAAAAACTCAAAAACGCTGCCTCTTAGAACTACACCGCCTTAACTCTTAGGTAAGTTTTCTTATGATTTTCCATTTGTTTTTAAAATTTTGTCACAGGTTTATGAATTGGAATCTCAAATGTATGTATAATGTGTACTTCACCCGAATATTCTAGTCACAAAACTAAATTACAAAGACACAATATTATTATAATTTTCTATTTTATGTATATCATAGAAGATACTGTCAGCCCTGACTGTACTGGTGATTGTCTATGGTGACTATAACAAGTGTAATGCAAGCATTCTTTTTGCCATGTCACACAAAGCGAGATAATTGGAAGGCCAAGGTTTCGCTGTTTGATTGTGTATGCTTATACAAATAAAAAAAGCTATTGATTCTAACATATTGTTATGGTGATGAAATATTTATCGTCAATGCATTCATATTAAAATATTTTTTGCTTAAATTGATTGGCGTTATATGGACGGAATAAGGACTTTAAACTCTTAAGGTTCTAAAATACTTAGAACCTTATGCGGTGAGAATATTTCACCGTAAAATTTATATGGACTCGTTTGTGTCTGAAATAAATGATTTCAATTTGAATTTGTTAAATTGTGAGATCTGTTAGTTTACAAAACAACGCTTGAGATTATAAAGTAACGGTGGGTTAGGTTAGGTTAAATTGTAATCCCCGCCCTTCACAGGGAAGGAGTTTTGGGTCTCCTACCGTGCGCGTCCCCAGGTGGCGGATAGGGGAACGCCCTCCAGACATGGAGGGTACCGGCCATTTGGCCGGCGCGGACCAAAACCCACAAGGGAGACGCTTCCAGTGGGCTTGGGCAGTCCGCTGTTGAATGCGTCTCCAGACGGTGGTAGCGGGCTTCGGCCCGTGGCCTGTTGTGGCCGTTCGCGCTGGAGGGCACGACGGCGGTGTTGCCGTTGGGGCGTCAGCCCCGCGGCGGATGGAAGTCGCTCGCTTCCCAGTATGGTTTGAGCCATGCTGGGCAGCGAGTGGGCGTGAGACGTTGGCGGCCCCTTGCAACTACATGCACTGTCGTTGCAAAGGGTGGCCACGGTTCGGGTCGGCGAGGTTGCTTGCGGACCCGACCCGAAGTCGTAGATGGGGGAAGACGAGAAGGCATACGCCGAACTCAACTTCCCCCCTCCAGGCTAGTTCGCATTGCACAGCTTGCCAGACTGGGGGTGATTCCTGGTGTACAGGATCACCCATACTTTATGCCTGAGGCCCGGCATTGGCCGTACGTAGGCGGTGCATGGAGGGCATCCTAAGGGAAACCCATACACTGCCAACATACGTTGCAAGGTACACCGCAGGTCTTTTTAGTGGGTATGCTTGTCGGCCACCGACAAGAGAGTCCCGCATACCCTACTGCTGCCCCTGAAGCAGTAGGTATGCGTAATGCATTTTTTCCTGCGAAAAAAGAAAAAAAAAAAAAAGGTTAAATTGTAATCGGAGGTGGCCGCTGGCGGGGTCCGTGGACTGTCGTTATCACAGACCCTGCCCTATCAGTCAGCGCAGCGGGCGACGCGAGGTTTTTAGTGGATATACCCCTGGGTCCTATTCCCAGGAGCAGCGCCCTTTTCAGGGCGCCGGGAGTCCCACAAACCGCCCTGCTGCCCTCCCCCGGGGCAGTGGTGATGATGCGTAACGCATTTTCATTGCGTAAAAAAAAGGTTAAATTGTAATCCATCGACTTTCAATGGGGGCTATCGCTAGTGAATTTGCCTCTAGAGGCGCTAGTGTCGCGTGAGGTCCAATTTCATTCACTTTGTACTGGTTATAGCGGAATTTGTTGCATAAATTATAATTTCTTTAATTTACCTGCTGGAAAGTAATCTCCTTCGTAAAGAATCGCAAATATGGATTATTTGGCGATTAATGTGAACGCTTTAAAAGCGGAATTAAGAAAAAGCGCAAAAATAGGCGGCCTCAAGAGAAACTATTTCAGAAGTTAGTTTGTTGATATCAAGATAGTTATTTATAAACAATATAACCTTAATTAGATTCAAGATATAACACTTTGTTTCGGCGCCAATCGCCTTTGGTAGCTATATCTCCGGACCTCAGTCTACAGTGGCGCCAACTGGTGAGCAAAGAAACGGTAGTCCCCATTATGAACTAACGATGTTTTCAATTTTACTTTTTTTAGTTTATAAACAGATATGTAATAAACTAATAATGAAACATGCAAAAAAAAGTTTTTTTTGTATTGATTCAGTCCAGCTGTGGGCGTTGTTTGGATGATGAAGTAAGTTGATCAACATAGCTCAAAGGAGCTCACATGAACCCGGGTTTTTTTAGCTTATTTTACTGGGCTAGTCATTTTTGCCATTGAGCCCATTACAGGTGGGAAAGACATGTTCTGTTTATGCAACAGAATAGATACCGAGTATTAGTCTTAATAGCATATTTGGGAGATGCAGTATTGGCTGAACATGATGATGACGACCATTACTTCTTCAAAACTTCATAAGACTGATAATTTAGTTTTTAAACTCATTGTCAGTTACTCTGATTAGTGTATTTAAGTAATTGTATACTTTACTGTTAATTTAGGTTAATGTTGGGCTCTGTGACGGCGCTTAACGTTTGCAATCAACTGTTAAGTCGTCCTAATTGCTTCACAAATGACAGGTTTTTTCTTTGTGTTTTGAATAACTGCATTTGCATATGATTTAAATGACAAAAAAATTACCAGTTAGGGCATGTATTGCAAGGTTTTTGGATAGAGATTTTAATTTTGGTTCATTTATGAGTACCTACAGAATAAAGTGGAAAATGCTTTTAAGATAACGACAGCTTTCATCCGTCCACTGCTAGACGCAGACGTTGGTACACATTTTGATTATCGCAGTTTGGCAAATGCTGGAGAGAAGACGCTGTTTACGACACACGTGAGGAGAGGAATGCTATTATTTTTGTGCTAGCACCACGAACTTAAGGACGAATATTGTTACTAAATTAACATGGAAGCAAGTCTTACTGTATGATATAAAACTATCTTTCGGAAATAATACGATTAAGTGTCGCAGGGAGGAGAGTTTAAACCTTTGATTTTTCGGATTTCAGACTAAGCTAGAAGCAAAATTTTATGGTGGACTGTGGAATAAAAAGAGAAAAACATATTTTTTACTAACATGCTCTAATAATTAATCATTAGATTATGATATTTCTTGTATACCAGATATTAATCTGGCATACAAGAAATATCATAAAACACTAATTGTAATAGCAAAATATGACGCTAAGAAATCAGCCAAGTATTTAAATTACTTACTATTTTAATAAACAGTCCTAAATCCTTACAAAATAATAGACCGAAACAACACTAGCTGGTTATATAAATATACCATGTTTATGTATGAAGTGAACATGTTTCTAACCCAACGAGGTGAGTGCGTGAAACAGTGAACCATGAATGCGTAAACCATACAAATAGAGAAATTATCTGCGGGCCGACTGTTAAGCCATAGAGCAGTGAAATCAGCCATTACAGTGGACAGATTGAAAAATCTATCACAGGAAAGAGTGCAATCGTCATTTAAAGTCAATAATCAGACTATTGGAGTGGACATTCGCTTCTCCAAAAAAAATAAAAAACATCGCGCTAGGTAAGAGTTTTTGGATGCAGTTTGACCAAATGTTCTTTATCGTATTCTTCTAGCGGTACCTATGACTTTAGCCACATCTCTTAACACACATATACATGACAAGACTGCTATTCAATTATGTGCTTCACTATACATGATAGTATGAAAACTACCCTAGAATTCAATGTCTTCTAGATAAATATAAATAAATATATCTTTCTTTCTTTCTTTCGTTCTAGCGTTTCAGTCCGACCTTATACTACATTTAGTACGAGTATAAGAGTAATATGATGACAATCATAGGTGGCGTCACGGGTAATTGAAATTTAATCAAAGTTCAATAAGCTGCCCAAGCTTTTAAGTTCACAGAAAGTATGAATTGTATCATAATTAAAATAATGGACAGTGACAACTATTATAGCGCTCATAAGGCTATCTAGTAGGAAATTCAAACTCAATAAGTTTTCCAAAGCTTGTAGCTTTGCAAAACCAAGTCTTACGAGTAATCAATCTTGGATTTGTGTTATCGAATAATGACCCTTATCAGCAAAAATAACAATCTATCATTCACATACTCAAATGTAAACGAACAAGGTCTCAATCGAAATCAAATGTGAATTATTCATCAAGTGATCAGTACAAATATTGATATTTATAGAACAACGCAACTATTAAACCACCTGGCCGATTAATTTGGGTTGTGTCCAGCCGATTGTTAAAGCGGCTAATTCCATTATGCGCGCATTCCTTCACTTTATCTTATTAACGTTGTTAATTTTAATCAGCGTAATGTCTTGAACGACAATCATGACTCGCTTCGCCCACGTAACGGGATGAATTGTGGTGGGTGTCCTGTTTTGATGTGACAATCCTTTGTTACATTAAACGATTATCACAAACTTATTTCTGCAAATTGGCGTGTCAGTAAAATTTTGATAGCACAAACATCAGCCATCTACAACTAATTTGGGTATGAAGAAAGTTTATTTTGGTTTATGGTAGATATGCATATGAGCACAGAAAAATCTGCATAACGAACTTTTTACTAATACGTTTTGTATATTCTTTTTTTTTATATAAATAATGGGCTTGCTCTTGACAACATACTTAACTATACGGTTAAGAAGAAGCCTAAGATGGAGCGAGCTTACCCAGAGGCACTGGTTCTCCCACACACCAGCGGAACACAGAAAGACTGTTTGGCGCTGGACTCCGGCAGGGGGGTGGTAGCATCCAGGTGGCCTCTTGCGAAGCCTACCACCGCAGGGGTATCTGTTGGCCGTCATCATTGGTTAGAAAACCAAAGATGCCGTTGCCAAGGGTGGACCACTAGGAGGTAGATGCCTCCACCCCATATATATATTCGTGAAAATTGTCCCTTAAAGTGGCGATAAAGTCGTTGAAATTTGTAGGTGCAGAATATTTTCCATTTTGGGTGTGGGTTGACGTGCATGTTCGCAAACTTCAAAAGAAAAACATCAGCATTTGCGCAGTTGCATCATAAGTATGATTATACCCAGCATCTAAGCACTAGAGATACAATTACCTAATAAATTCACACGCAGGGTCAAGTGCGCGGACCTTGTCTGATGCGATACCTACCGTCACAATTACACCGTTATTCATAACATACAGGGTAAAAAAATATTGTATTTATTTATTCAACTTTTTTTTGCTGAGCATCAGAGTTTCGCCTAGTGTCATGCTAACCGTGTGTTGTAAATTCGATTTACAATGTCCTACCGTATCCTTTTGAGTTTAAGAATCTACGTTCAGTTTTAAAAACCTTTCAGGTCAAGTTGGTAAGGCACAGAATTGATCTACTTCCACCACTGTGTACAGGTTACGAAGGTCGTCAGACCTTATTATTAGATAATATAATATGGTACTAAAACGAGCAATAACTACACTAGACATTTCTGGGATAAGGCAACACGTAGGATAAGGAGCTGATGAGTATGTACAAGTTATGAACAAGCAACCCCTCCTCCCCTATCGACCTATTACCTATCCTAACCTAACCTATCAACCTATTATTATCAAGTCTTGCTAATAGATTTTAGTTTAAGCTTAGTTTAAGAAAAAAATAATAACAAAATTCAGTTTAAAATTACCGATGTAAAAGACAAACATTTTGGGTTGATGCATGACGATTGTTGTTGATTTTTTGTTAGGCATCGCCTCAAAATTAGTGGCTTGTCACGCATTTTGTTGGTAATATTTTTGCTACACATTTTAATGTCAAGAGGAGTCATAATTATGTAGGATATCCTTTATGCAGAAATACACGGTTGAAAAGTCATTACCAACAGAGGAAATTTAACGATTAATGGTTTTTGATCCATCAATGAATCATGAACTTTTGTTAATGACGTTTTTGTGATATTATATTAACTACACATCTACGAGTAGCAGGATATTGAAGTAACAACAATCCATGGATAATATATTATCTTGTTCCACTGTCAAAAAGTTACATAGGTCAGATAGCAATTGTTACAATGTTGTTACAATACTTGCTAATCTAAGATCACGGTCCAGTGTACTCTGACCCACGCTTTGCCGTGTATCTACAGGACCAAGGTCTTGGCGAGAATCCGGAAACGTTTTAAGATAAGAGTTAAATGCTAGCTCTTCCATTGCTCAGGAGGCAATTTGTAATAAATCGCGAATAACATGGCGAAAGGCAGGATTATAAAACGAACAAGAAAAATATTTTCAATCTACAGTATTTTTGTTGTGTGTGTGTGTGTATTCATAAATTAAAGCAGCATCATTAGTAACCCATATCTGTTTACTGTTGGACATGAGTATTTACTTTCGGTTGCTAAGCTTAAGCCTCCGAGACCTTTCAGGCTTGTCTGATAAATTTAATCGTGAAGACAAGTCTTACCCCCGTATTTATAAACAAGTAAAAGTAATTACTTGACTACAAGTAATTACTTAAGAGACAATTTGTATGCCTTAATCAAGAAATTACTAGAAGTTATAACTACCAAAAATTAGCATTTTCAGCCAAATAATATGACTATTAATGGTGACCAATTTCTTTCACTTAAGCACTAGGTATGAACACTTTAAGTTATGACTTTCTTAAGCAATAAGTAATTACTTCTTTATAAATACGGGGGTTAGTCTAGCTAATATTAGTTGTTGGAGACAGGCCTCACAAATAATTTTGCCGAAATCACCAAGCTTCGCACGGTTTTTTAGAAGTACTCCTTTAGCCGCCTCTTACTCCACACTTAGGAAAAGCAGAATATGCTACCCTTCTTTTACATCCACACGATAAGGACATGTATCAGATTGTAATAGATGTGCACAATGCACATCGTATATATATAGATAAATCTTTTCCAAAACTTGTTTTTTAACTTTTTTTCTAAGAATAGCATCAGTAATTTCAAAGATGCAAGGTGTTAACTGTTGTTAATGATATAGAAAGAGCTATAACATTATAACTGATCTTTAGAATTAGAAAATCAAATAAGGTATGCAAAGTCGTACATTCCGTACAGTTATCCGCGAACCTGTCTTAGTCCTTATCTTGCGAATCGGTTTATATTATCATAATTTATTTCCTTTGATCTTACATTTGTTGTTGAAAATTATGTCTTTTGACTAAAAATATCGGTTTAAAATGAAACTTCACATAATAATATAAACCATCTAAGTAGTTTGTTAACTTTGACAGTAACGATGTAGGTATGATGAAAGTAACTGATTGTTTGTCGGCTACTCTTAAGTTCATCATCACCAGCCAGTATTAGATTATTACTGGACTTTTGCCATGATTTCTACGCTCGGCAGGCAGGTTGGCAATCAAAGTTTGCCCAATAGTGGAGAGAAGACGTTTCCTTCCGTTTCCTTGTCAATAATCCTTTAGTCAAATTTTTTTTTTACCCTTTGGCCAGATTTTGCGAGATGAGTAAAGTTTAGTTTCTTCCATAATATTTGCTCTAGCACTCAAACGTTTGTATCATAAATGATGTAGTTCATTTGATTTCATTATGAATGTTCGTCTGAAAATTGATTATTTCTCTACTAGTTAAAATAGAGAAAATTCACTATAGCAAATTAAGTCTAGTAAATCAGACGTTGTAACAAAGCGTAATCCCCTTTGACCATACTTTGTAAAACAAATTCGCGGTAACCTGAACCCACCCAAAACGCCAAGGCGATAATACTAAATTACTTGGTATTACACCGGCTAGCGTGTCAAAACTATTATAAAAACTGTCGTCAAAAAACTTTAGAGCTGCCAATGATAGATTGGACTTTATGTAACCGATGCACAGTGCACAACGTAAACAAACAGTAACTTGCTTAAGACAATAAACCGCTGAGGGGTAGAAAATACACTCATTTTCTGTCTCGGTACTACCATAGTGAATTTATTAAACAGAAAAAACAATCAAAACCGGACAAATCTGCAAATAGTATTAAGTAATTAACTTTTTTGTCAGCTGATAATGTAATGTTTTGTGGTAGATAGTACATGGTGGTAGAATAGTTTATTTTGGTGATAGTTCAATGACAATGTGATGATCACAAATAAATGAGATAGTAAATATTGCGATATTTTGGGTAAAATAGATCGGGTGATCGACTCAAAAAATGCTAATAGTGGGCATCAAAACGACTAAACCTAAGAAATACTTTTGACACCACACAGAATACACAGTAAGTTATATCATGAATATATTTAATGAACCGCAAAAGAAATGGGAAGTTTGGAATTTAAAACAATTAGTTACCGAATAGTAAGAAGTTAGTTCAATTTCAATATAAAAATCAGTCTACCTAGAAACACCTTGTTAAAGAAAAACTTAGATAAGAAGCACCTGACGCTACACCAAACAAACAACCAATAGCTTTTGTCATGCTGCAACTTATAATCGCTCTGGCTCATTTTTGTTAGCACCTACTTTCTTGTAACTATAAAATGTTTTATACAGCATAACTTACTTCTTACACCGGCACTGTGACGAATGCAAATTCCTTCGGCCGCGATCAAACGGGCAATGCTAGGAAGTGGACTATTTGGTCGTAAACGCAAATTGAACGATTACACTCGTACTGCCTACGTACGTGCATCTCATCTCTGTAGGAATAAACTTTCTCGTTATAAACCTTACATGTCAATCAATACTACTTATCTAGTAAATAACTGAGTTTGTTATGCGTAACGACTTGAGTGAATTAACTAAAGATTGATAAACAAATATAATTTAGTTAATATCAAGGTACACTACAGTATTCTCAATTTTAATGAAAACAAAATATATCTTTTCAATTCTATTAGTTTGCGGAGAAATATGTTTTACAATCACAAGTATTGTTTTTTTTATCTTACGTACCTATTCTGTACAAGTAATACGTAGGTATTACTTGTAAAAGGCCTTGACTTTCCGTTTAAAAACAATAAATTTAGGGATTTTAAACCAAAACTAACTTCTGAAAAAAAATCGGAGGTATCCTTTGAATATTACTTGGGCGATGCCCATGAAACTGATATTACCAATTAATACGTTAGTACTTTAAACGTTCACCCTAAATTTAAGATCGAAATAAAAATTAATCGAGTTAAAATGAAAGTCGCTTGCTATGCGAATTTGAACGTTATTTCAAGGTAATTAAGAACTGTCGTGAAATGTATGCGAATGCGGTTTACTGAAAGTCAAGTGCTCCACATTTGAGGCGCTTGCACATTCCGTTCGGTTAATCCAAACATTTGAGCTAGGGATGGCAAACTTTATAAAAATATATTAAATCGATTTTAATCGAAATCTGACTAATAATTGAATAAAGTACGTTGTCTCAGTAAATTATTATAATATTGGAGTGCTACCCAGTTAAGTGTACCTACGAGTACTTACATTTTATTTATCTCCCATATTAATGTAATATTTAATACAAATCATATGTATATAATAACGCCCCGTCGGTCTAGTGGTTTAAATACCGGGCCAAGATCTCGGGGTCCTAGGTTCGATCCCCTGGTCGGGCAACAAATAGTTTCGAATTTTCGAACGTTGCTCGGGTTTGTGATCACCAACCCGCATTTGGCAAGTGTGGTAATTATGCCAGTTCCCATCATTGCAGTGGTAACTTGAATTCAATGATGGAGGCTTACTTTACTTTCTTACTTTATATGTTTATTTTAGGGCACCATGTTATTCGACTTTCAAACATTTTGACTAACTACGGTGGTGTTTTTTCAATTAATTTATTTGTTGTTCCTGTGGAATTTTAAATATGAAACTATCTTAGGAAACTGTACATTTTTCGGGATTAAAACAGCCTACGACCCATTCTCCAACTTACCACATGTACCCGAAAAAATAATAAACATTCGAGGCAAAGAAAACGAAATACACAGAGTACCCTTCCAAGAGTTTTAGAATAATACTTGATTATTATATGTTATTCTTTAAATGTTTCTACATTCAACTAAGTAATTATAAATATTTTTTTGGTTCTTAATAATCTGGCAACGTAATACAAACCTGAATTGTCTCCTGCGACATAGACTTTCTAGATCCAGTGCGCTGCTAGCCTTATAAGTTACGTTCTTTTTTGTGGACTCGATATTATTAATCGATATCCTAGTTATTTTTCCGACTTATCGATCAGATCGTCATGTCTAATTTCAGAGTATTATTTCCTCGTTATAATTACTAAGAACATGAACGGTAGTACAGAAACTTCGCAAGCTGGCTCTCATGTTTAAACTAAGTATACCAAGGGTGACACTACTGTAGTAGGTACTATTATTTCGAATGAAAACGACAGTTGTAAGAACTATTTTGAGCTGACAAAATAACGAGGACAAATTAACGTGTATCTTTTTATTTTCATATAAGTACGTAATAACTTTAGAGTTATGACTTATGATGAAATTGATCGTTTTCGATCGTACTATTATTTTCCTTTAAGGTATCAAAGTGGGTTTGGTTTACTAAATAATTTTGAAGAATACAACTCTAAATTAATTAGTAGAAAAATGGGGCTGATAACCTGTAGGAAATTTTAATTTAAAATAAAAAAGGATGAAATATTAAATTGGTTTTTAAATAAACAGTAGACGACCCTCACTAACTTATTGGCAATTTATTCATAAAGTCTTCGAAAGTCAACTGAATATCTCGCCAGCCAGGTTTGAACTTGCGACCCCGGGCAATCAATTTCATCCTTCTGCCAATTCGGCCATTAATATCTTACATCCGCGGCCCGCCGACGAAATTCGTAATGGCTTGTTATTTGCCGTGACGTATTTAATTCTGTCGCTACATACAGTACTATGGTACTGATACATACTCGTAATAGATGATAGTGCTGGTGTCGGCACATGAAAAATCATAGTACCACCGCTTTTTTTCTATGGGTGTCGTTCCCAAGGAGACGGGCAGCAGCGTCTACTTTACTATTAGACAAAATGCCACAGAACATGGAAAAAGGTTAGAAAGGCTGTCGCGCCATTTATTTGAGAACCAATGTCGCCGGTTGCGCCCCACTACACATAAACGAGTTCAAAGAACGCCAATCAAGCGAACTCTTTTGATTTCGCGACGTCAAAAGGAACCAATCACATTGCTCACTTACAAGCATTTGCTCATAACCTCTGTGGCGCTCCTGCCCCGATTTCATCGCCTTTCTAACCTTTTTCCATGTTCTGTGCAAAATGCCGTCTGCCAAACGTGGCACTAAGGTAAAGTCCTTGACTAGGAGAGGCCTGTGTCCTGACTGACAGCAGACTGATATAGAAAGAAAGAAATTAATATTTATATAGACTGTTGATGACGATGATAATATAACTACTTTATCATAAAAACATAAACTATCATAGAAGGAGTAAAATATCATTTAGGGAAAACCAAAGGTATCATAGAAACCAAAAAAACTTGGCGTAAACAAATTACTTATTCTTTGTTCCTATTGAAAACACGTTACAGAGGCACCACAAAATTTGCACATTAACGCCCAAAAATTACTTTTGCGAACCAGACTTTAAATTGCTGTGAAGCAATCACAAAAAAGACAAATGCAATACTCAAAAACCTTTACTCGTTGAACTGTATTCATAACCATATTTAAGCCATAAAAAACTAACTCTCAATTTAAATACAGGGTGTTTGACAAAAATAGACTAACCATTTTTACCTGCACAAATCCAATTGAGATCATATATTACACAGATTAGACACGCGACAGAATGGAAAGGAAAAAAATACTCAATCAGACTAATCTCGAGTGCAAATAACATCCGGTTTCAAACTAGCTCAGTCAGGAAATGCAAGTGGTTTTGCCTATGTATGTTCAAACCAGCGTTCTTCTGAGACGCCATTAACAAATATTAATTTAGATTTGCCTTTTTGCAAATTTAAATACATTAAAATATTACTTTTAGTATTACATACCAGCCTGTATTAATTAGACATGGTGTTCTGACACCCATATTGTATTTATTGCTTAATATTCGCCTTTTGGGAACTGAGGGAATATGCTATTATTTGTTTGACTACGAAATTTATAGATTTTGATAGTAGTTTATCTAGTTATTGTTTTTTATTTAAGCTGGTCATTCACATGGTTTTATTTAGTCGCTTGAAACTCTTTTAAGGGTGCTTGCGAACTTATTCGTATCCAATACGTATTCGAATCGATACCTGAAAAACACGGTTTTTTCAGACGTTTAGAACACGAGTTGAATACAAATCTCAGCTAGGGAAAAATACAAATACGTCTTAAACCCAAAATACCTAAAATTCATAAAATAATTACTGTTTCTAAAAATATTATTTCCAATAATATTTTATTTTTTATATGTTACCAGCATTGGGTATTATTTGAATAGAACTAAGATCAAATTAACGATTCGACCAAAATATATAAAAGTACCTATTTTGGTAACTATGATCGCAAATACAATAAAATCAATCACAAGCTTTTAAACTCTTTCATAATTTAAGTGCTTGTTGAAGAAGCTTATCACAATTCTATTTAACTTAGCTTAAACTAAGTTATAATACAGTATTGTATTATACAGTATATACAGATCCATATCAAGTTTTGCGAAATAATATTAGTTAACACAACCTTGACAGCGCTGAATAAAAACGAAGTTAATCTAATACATTTTGCTAGATCTTAATTCTAGATATGAGGGTAATGTGGGTATACAAGTTTTTAACATGCAAATTCTGGCTTTCTTTCTGCAAGAAAAAAGGTTTTAGTTCCTTGAGAGTAATAGTTTCACTATACTTTCTTTGCGATGAATGAGAGTGAGATGATTGATTGGGTTTTAGTAGTATTTTTATTCTTGTATTATTAATTATGGCATCGAGTGAGTGGGAAGAAATGCAGAAGAAATCGAATACTCGTAAAAGAGAGATTTAATGGTTTGTTTTTTGAAAGGAAAATTGGGGCAAGTGGGATTTTACTTACGCTGATGCTTATAAGTTTTTTTTTAAGTTTTTTTTATTAGGGTATGAAATTTCGACAATAAGGATGTTAGTTTAATAAAATATTGAACCGTTAAAAAGCACGAAATGTTCAAGTAAATTTTAGTCAATACCAAACAAAACATTAACAATGATCGACATTCTACGTCTCGCTGTCGAAATTCAGTAAATTTATGATAATACAGTATTATTAACATTTTTGTATCTCGGTATATCATAAATTATACGAGCTTAAGGCTCACAAAAAAGAAATCATAACAAAATATGTATTAGTTAGTTTAACTAGTGAAAAGCTAAAGAGCTAAAGGGGACAAAGAGAACCTGAGACGCTTTCCCCACAAGGGACGCATATAATTAACATACATAGCTATGTGTCGATAGCTATAAAAAATTTACCACCATACCACCATTTTTACCCCCTTTTTTGTTACAGGTGTCAGTAGAGGTGACTAAACGATTACTGCCAGAAGAAGATGGACTGCAATGTGTTCTCCCCACCGATGCATGGTCTAATTTCGAGCGCCAACTATCTGCCAAGCGGCATCGCCAGAGAATGGTTATATATTATCCCCATGGAGAGACCTATATTCAGCTGTGAATTGATGATGCTGCACTCTTTTCTGCCGTGTTGTGTTTATTACAATAGTATATGCTCAATATACCTACCTAGAGATTTCTTAGAAGTAACTACTTTTTGCGACAAGAACGCCATGCTGTAAATTATTGCGGCTTATCGTTAACCACATTCTATTTTGTGTTATCAATAAACACGTTCTATTTCGTGTTATCACTCGATATCAGATCAAAACTTTATCATTTGCTTGTTTTTTTTAAAACAAAGAACCCACCTCACAATGAATATGAAAGCTAGTATTCATGATGAGGGATAAAGAGTATAAAGTTAATATGTTCTCTGTTCCCAATACGGGATGACGTAATGTAGGACATCATGTCCACTTTCATCCTTAGCGACATATTCAACAATCTACATTATCCAACTGGATGGCTTTGGATACAGGGAGCACTGAAAAAATACCATTTAAAATCTTGTTTGATAACTTGGACAGCTTATGCGTAATAAAAGTAATTTGAAGACTAAATAGTTTTCGAAGACATAAATCGGTAAATTTTGTTTCTGCAAATGGACCCCAGGAGGCGCTTTTACAGATCTCTTAATAATCAAACACTTGTAACTCTAAATGCATAATTTTAACCAAAAGTCACAAGACAAATATGTACCGGCGACAATAGTATTGTTACCAACAGTTTATGTGTTGTCCTAATAAGTACATCCTAACGCTCGCAGCATACAAAGTCTATACATAATGTAGGTATCTGCTATTCAGACATACATAGTAATCTTATCACTCTCTGTCACTAAACATGACATACTCGTATAAATATTAGAATAATCATTACTGTCACGGAATTCTAAGTCACGAATGAAATTCGGTTATCGCCTTGACTAACGAACTGTGTAAGTAAGTACAAGGCGTAGTTCCTACGTTGGTTTGATTTGTTAACCCACTCATCGGGTTGATCTGGTGTTGTAATGTTTTCCAAAACGCCTATTACAGGCCTCTCTCATTACTTGTAAGTATTAGGACTACCGTCATAAGAAAAAATACAAGTACCTACCAAAGGCTCAACTTGCGTTCAGAAGAACGACTAAAATCCTCTCCAAGAGAAGGGTTTCGCCAACAGAACACAGGAAAAAAACTCATAGGTTATGAGCAAATGCTCACACTTCTGCCCAAGTATGAATTTAAGTGAGCGCTGTGATTGGTTTCTTTTGACCAATCGATCAATAGGGTTGCGAAACGTCAAAAGAATTCGTTTGATTGGCGTTCCTTGAACTCGTTTATGTGTACGAAAGCTGGTGTTTATTATGTGCACAAGTAGTAGTGGGGCGCAAGCATTCAAATTGTGCATGACAGCTTTTCTAACATTTTTCCATGTTCTGTGGTTTTGCCGTAATCGCCACGCTATCTACGGGGTGATCTTTGCTCAATGCTGGAGAAGACGTTGTTGTCCGTCTTTAGCGGTATTCCTTTTTTCTCTCTCGTATTTAGTCTTTCTATGTTTGTTGTACCATCAATGTTTCTGAGTTTCATGAAACAAGCGCTTTAAGTAGTTACTTACTTTAAGGTCAGAACAATGTATGTGATGTTGGGCGCATTTATATGAATGTACTTAACCCATAATATTTATTAACAACTTCGGAACCCTACACTGCGCCTGTACAGACACGCACTTGGCCGGTTTTTTATATTTAGATTGCACGCGACCCGCATCAGTTTCGCGTGAGTAGCACTAATTATCGCCAACAATAAATACATACACAAACCTTCATCGCAAGACAAACTGTCTATAATCAATCAGTTACCTAGATCAGCTAATCGGGTAATTTTCAACCGACAGTAAAAAGATGAGATTCCAAATTCTAAAAATATGTTTTTTAACCCTTAACCAGGCCCAAGAAAACTATTAAACTTATAAAGATTTTAACTAGGTATTGATTATTTATGCTAATATAATTATTATGGCATGTCAAATATTGTAAGTAAATTGGAAAATTACTTGGAAAAGTACAGGAAAAACATGTGGGACAACGTGTTCCCGTTGCTTGGCAGAAAATTAAAAAAAAGTGCGTCTACATAATATCTGAACCATTTAATTTTATTTTGACAACCCTTTTTTTAATAAACATTTTTTTAATAAACAATTTCCAACATTTGTTTAATTAGCCTTGCTTATCTTGAATTTGGTGAAAACTTTTCATGCAAGAATGCACCCAAAGGGTTACATTACATATTTTGCACATGTAAAGAAAAACAAAAAAACAATCTAGGCCATGTCTTTTTAGATCTGCGTTCAATGGAATAGGAGCTGCGATAATGATTAAAATTATCGATCATTATCATTATCATCACGGCTCGCAATCGTCATCCTCGCTACTCTCTTCTGACGAATGCCAAAGTTGAAAAAGTTTCTCAATTTCGTGTTCTTCAACGGTTATCTAAAATAATAGAAGATTTATCAGGCAAAGGTAGTATATGTCCCACAAAACGAAAACGTTAACAGGCAGCGGTCACGTTTAATTTTGTCCCACATCATTTGGGAAGATATTGTGATGAATATTTACAATAATCTTCAAAAAACTACAAACAAAAAAACAGTGACTCTACAACATATCCAAAAATTGCACAACTTAACTTTTTTTTTGTTATCAATAAAAATGTTCAGTACACTACAAGAACTGATACTCGCAACCGTCTCACGAAATCAAATGACTGTCACTTTGACATTAACAACCGGATACGCATTTGGTTACTCTGGATTCATAGATTAATGTAATAGGGGTTAAAGTATGAAATTGCCGATTATTTTCCCACTTTTTATTTTGTTTATAGCTCTTAAGTATAGTCATATTAGTGCGTAATTCTTTTTGTATATATTGTAGAAAAACTAAATATTAATAAGAATTTTTCTTACGCAACAAAATTTTTTTGATAAATCAGCCTTATAATATCGAAGTAATCGGTATGCCTACATAGCAAATACAGAACCTCCTCCTTTATGAAGTCTGTTAGAAAGTTAACAATATACAATACGTGTAATAAAAGTTCGCCTTACTACCTACTTGTTAATCATTTATACTTATTTCATTTGTAATAGGGGTTAAAGTATGAAATTGCCGATTATTTTCCCACTTTTTATTTTGTTTATAGCTCTTAAGTATAGTCGTATTATTGCGTAATTCTTTTTGTATTGTATCAAAAACTAAATAAAGTAACTTTTGACTAAAAAATGCAATACTAGTGCCTATTACTTCAAAGGAAGTCGTTGAAAAGACCCCTTACATGTGTCAGCTGACCTTCTTGCTTCAATTAAGTATATTTGTATTATATACTCGTACTTTGATTTTCAGAAATTTAAATACTATAATGCGTAGCTTTATAACCATCTAACATTCACCTTTAATTGCTTCGAAAACGGTTCAAGCGTTTTAAAAAAAAAAATTGTTAGTATGGAAAAATGACTTTTCTCGATTTCGTCCATACAAAACGGCAATTTCATACTTTAACCCCTAATATTTAGGGAAGCCATTTTTGTACATTTTGGGCTTTATATCGCCGAAGCCTGGAAAGAACAACGAAAAAAGACGTGGTATCAAATCGTACCGGCGCGGCGCCTGGTTAAGGGTTAAAGTATAAAAACGCTTAACTTAATTCCAGTTGGACCGATTTCTTTTTTTTTTTGTTCAATAGGGTTTAGCACGAAGTTATCACTATGTAGGTATTTACAAAATATTGAAAGGATAAAATCGTGAAAAATAGCTGGCAGAAGTTACCAAAAATCATAGTGCATTCGACTCTAAATTCTTTGAAGCTTTTAAACGAATGATTGCGTTTGTTTACGGGTAAAAAAATAATTTTAAAATATTTTTCTAGTTTACTTTACCAAAATGTAATCACCAAATTATAATACTAATGGATATTACCAACACTAGTTAGTTTTACGTAAAATTCTAATTTAATTTTTACATTTGCGTAGATACTTACGTTACATGGTGTAGGTACGCACTTTTCACGCTCCAAAAAGTTGTAACTAAAATTCATAGATCCATATCATGCGGAAGAAAATATGTATTATATGAAAACCATGACGAGAATGAAGTAAGGAAAACTAGTATCAAGGTTTCGTAATGACATATTTTGGAATTGTAGGTCAATTCTTAAAATTAATCATCTTTACTTGTAGCTCTTAAGGTTGACTATTGTTCTGGACCTCACCGAAGTAGTATAAATGTTAGTGAAGAAGAGTTTGTTTCTTTGCCTTTTGGGTTCAGAAATTAAGAAAATTACCTTTGGAGTTTTTCATGTCCAAAAACTGTAAGTAATTTATAAACTAAGGAAACTTATTCAAAATGTAAGTATTAAGTAACCTACTTTCATTTGTAGTTCAAAATCTATCTTGAAGCTAACTTTAGTTTAATTAAATTTATTACCAATAGTCTTCTAGCTATCCAGAACAATGCCTAAGACAAAAACATTATTACTTTAAAAAAAATCGTCTGCCTCGATTTATATCGAGTTTACTTATACTTGTTACAGTTACTTATATCTTGAAGAGATGTATCTCTTCAAGATATAAGTAACTGCCTCTCCGAAGATCATTAAGTAGCCTAGTAGGTTATTGATAAAACAATATATGAAAAAACTTCATCTGCTTCTATTGGATTGTGGCGAAGCGATTTATGAAAAAACAATGTGAAGGAGATATGCACTACATTAGTAGGTAAATATCGACGGCAGAAAGCGGAAATGGCGTATCTCAAAAATTGGCCTATATGACTTTTTAATGTATTGTTGATAAGAAAAAAAAGCCGCGTCGAATGGTGTATGTCTCGTCTTTCCACGAGGAAAAAAATTAAAGATACGACTGACTTTTTTCTATTTAGTTTACAATTTGCTCGACCAATTGCTGTAAATAGTGAGAAAATCGCAACTTTTGAAAATAAAATAGATACGACAATACTACTAGAATAATAAACAGTTACAACGTTATTTTCCTGAGTTCGACATTGACTTTAAAGAGATACAGCATTTCAGCCGACCCAAAATATTACTTTGTCAAACATACAGCAAATGGTCCGAACTGGCGTGTGTACTTATCGAATAGTTACTACATTTTAAACGTTTCATCTAATAGAGAAAATCTCACTTAAATCATTAGAATAGAACTCTAGCCAGACAGAACCCCTTCCCCCACTCCGACGAGTTTTCATTCCACGCCATTTTATTTTTCTTTTCTTAGATCTCCATTGACCGATGCAGTGTTGAAGGATTACGTTACATTATAAGTACCAAATACGAGTACTTAAAGAAAAAGTAAACTGGGTTGTCAGTACCTAAAGGTTTTAAGGATGTTACAAATCGGTTATCGTACCGGATTTTATGTAAACACTTTTTTTACTTCTATTGTCTATTTTTAATTTTCCTATTTTTATGCATTTTATTCCGTCATTTTTGCTTGTGTCATTATCTGGTTTTCGGTTCTCCTCTTAACGGTGTGCTTTTGTAAGATTTTAGTTTTTCGTTATACGCTACTCTGATCTCGACCTGATCCCGAAAATGAGGACCCTAGAGCTGCGTTAACACGCCATTACAATCAAGAACTGCCGGAAGTCAACATTGATGAAATCGAAATGGCTCTTAAACAGCTGAAAAATGGATAAGCCCCTGGAGAGGATGGCGTTATAACAGAGTTGCTGAAGGCTAAAGGTAAACCCGTACTGAGGGAAAAGCTTTTTAACGCTATCTAGTTTGAAGGGAGAACTCCGGAGGCTTGGGGTAGGAGTGTGGTCGTCCTGTTCTTCGAAAAGGGAGATAAGACTCTGCTGAAGAACTATTGACCCATTTCCCTTCCATGTCACGTCTATAAGCTGTTTTCAAGAGTTATCACAAACCGCTTTGCGCGAAGACTCGACAAATTTCAATCACCGGAACAAGCTGGATTTCGGAGCGGATATGGCTCTTTATACCACATCCACACAGTGCGGCAGATTATACAGAAGACAGAAGAGTATAATCAGCCCTTGTGTCTAGCATTCGTGGACTATGAGAAAGCCTTCGACTCGATCGAGATCTTCTGTATGTCATGTAATGTGGACACTTCATGTCTATCTATACTAATATTATAAAGCTGAAGAGTTTGTTTGTTTGTTTGAACGTACTAATCTTTGGAACTACTGGTTCGAATTGAAAAAATATTTTTGTGTTGGATAGTCCATTTATTGAGGAGGGCTTTAGGCTATATTATTTTAAAAATTCCTTAATCGCGATCTCAATAACAGAAATCGACGCGGACGAAGTCGCGGACAACAGCTAGTTACTGATAATACTACATGCAACGTTGCACAACAGCTCGCAACGTTGATTTGTGTTTCCAGACATCTCTTCACGGGGCATTTTGAGCGAAAAAAAAGAGAGAAGCTAGAAATATGCCCACAAATTTATCTACATACATAATATAGTGAGCGAATGTTGCTAGGTGAATATAGCTAAATTAAAACTACAGTAGAAGATAATTATAGAAGCAATTGTTATTCAATGAAAGTCACATAAAAATTTGAAAAAGACTTATACAAATTAAATGAGATTCGACTTTCCACAAATATTGTAAAGTGATAATACTTTTTTCAAAAACTGTTGTTGAACTGTATTTGTATGGCGTTAAAAAGTAGCTAGCTAGCACAATCAGTTACATATATAAAGTCCCACGATCGAAATGAATATTACATACCATGGAAGGACTTTATTCTTTAAGTTTGTAAAAGTACCTAATTCAACGACTGTATATTTTATGGACTTGAATTATTGAGAGCAACAAAACAATTTTAGTGTTTTTCTTGACAAAAATTATCACCGACTTAAAAAAAAAACAAAGACTTTGTATTAAGCGAATTTTATGGCGATTTTTAAACGGGTCATGAATACGGAACCGGAATCCAGTTGTTCCGCCGTAACACTTGGTTTTAAACGCATTTAATAAAGATAACATTTCACTACACTAATTAAGTCAATCTTAAGTGCAGGAGGGTAATTCTGAAAACCTTATAATAAGATTAATATTGTAAATCTGAACTGTTTTCATCACAAAGAGACTTGATACTTTAATGTCACAAAAATAAAGATGACTTGATAATGATTTATGCTTTACTAGCTGACCCGGCGAACGTTGTTTTGCCATAAAAATGATTAAATTACTAAAATGGCTATTAAAAAATAGGGGTTGATGATAAAAGGGTAAAAATTTTGGGTTGTATGTATTTTTAATGCCGCATTATAGAAAAATAAAAACAAAAAATTCTGTCCAAAAATTAAAAAAAAAAAGTTAAGTGTGAACAACCCTTATCACTTAGGAGTATGAAAAATAGATAGTAGCCGATTCTCAGACCTACTAATTATGCATATAAAATTTGGTAAAAATCAGTAAAGCCGTTTCGGAGGAGTAAGGTAACTAACATTGTGACACGAGAATTTTATATATAAGATTATGCAGATGGTAAAAAGGAAAAGAAAATAAGAATGTCACACATAGATAGTATGAAAAAACAATTGACGTTTATTTATTTATTTATTTAAAACTTTATTGCACAAAAAAAAATATAAATGTATAATTGGTGGACTTAATGCCATGTGGCATTCTCTCCCAGTCGACCATTGGGCTAAGCAGAAAAGTTGTGTAGGCAGTGCGACAGACAAAACTAAATGAAACTAATGTAACAATAATTATAAGTTAAAAAAAGGGCAATAAACTACACATAGTACCTTTCATATATGAACTAAATACTAGAACAACTACTTATACTAAATAAATACTATAAATATAAAACATAAATAAATAAATATAGAATGACGACGCGTAATAATGTGAGAGCAAAGTTCATGATGATGATTCCGATTGATTTAGAAAATAAGACCGAACATTTTTCTTAAACGTGTTAAAATGTACTGGCAGACATTTTGATATTTTCGGGTAGTGCGTTCCAGAGCCGCGTGGATTGAAGAAGGAAGGAGTTGGAGACAAAGCTAGTGCGGTGAGAAGGTATGGAGAGTGTGAGTTTGTTGGAGGAGCGCAATTGGCGCGAATGTGTTGAATTAAGGAGGTTAAATTGGAGTTTTAGCGCTTGTTAAAAGGTCAAATGTCATATGAAATAAAGAAGAATAGACAACCGGAACCGTAAAGAGCATCCATGGTCTAAAATTAATAATGATCATGAAGGATGACTCAGAGGTATATTTCGTAAAACCAATTTTAATTAAAACACGTTGTTGAACTCTTGAACTCATCTTGTGAACAGCACAGAACAAAATCAACGAATTGCAACCGACCGACCGTTTTTGCTGACACTTATACCGCAAAGGTTACTAGATGGTATTGGTTAAGTCGAGTCGCTTATTTACATCATTAAAAGCCGGATTTTGAACTTAAAGTTTATTGTATTTCTTACTTAAGCGCTTAAGGTACTTTTTGCGTTTGAAGTTGTGCAAAGGTAACCGTATTATCCAATCATTAATCATTCTTGATTTTGAAATAAAAGCAGTTTTCCCCATTGATATTTTCATTGAATAACAAATATTGGCATACGGTCACTAACGCATATTCGCAAATCCTTTTCTTAGTTAAATAAAAAAATGATTTTTTTAATGACACCTTTATGATCTTATGCGACAAAAGAGTTTATGATTTCTACTGAGCAGGCGTGGCATTTTGATTATTATGAGTAAAGATCCTTTAATCCCTTGGACATAATTAATTAGTATATAATACCATTATCTACACATTTAAGCAGGAATTACCTTTATTTTTTAAAAACGAATTATTTTGTTTATCAAACATTACTAAAAATGTAACCAATTTAATTTGGTTTACTGTTAAAATCACATACCTACTTGTTTATTACCTACTTATACCTTAAATATTCATTGCGACTGTAAAAAAGGTAATCCGGCCGTAGACTGCCGTTATTAAGGGCACGATTGTGATAAAATACAGCAGAAATATAATAAGGGCTATATTCATTGAAACTCCCTTTTGAGGTTAGTCTAAAGAAAAAAAATTCGCGTCAGATTCTGTTATTATGATCGCGATTAATCTTGCAACATTTTTCACGGCTGCTTCGCTCCTATTGGTCGCAACGTGATGTTATACAGCCTAAAGCCTTCCTCGATAAATGGACTATATCTAGAATTTTTCAATTCGAACCAGTACTTTCTGAGATTAGCGCGTTCAAACAAACAAACAAACTCTTCAGCTTTATAATATTAGTATAGATATAAATTCCTATTTACAGCATCAGAACTTGACACACGATTATCGATCTAATTATAGTTTAAAGGGCAACATAATAAGATGATGTTTGTGTAGATCACGCCAACGCCGGGTTTAATAAGATTAACATCTTATAATTGCATCATTCAAAAGATATTTGTAAACACAAAACAGTACGGCGCTTTTCGGGCATTAGGTATTTTATAATAGGTACTTATTTCCAAAAAAATCTGTGGTATTTAAGAATGCCAAAGAATTCCTGCAATATTTCAATAGTGGTTTTTTTTGTCGCAGACTTTCTATTTTATTTGAGAATGTAAAAACGCCATCAACATCAAATGGAACGTACTTATTTACCCACTTATGTTTTTGTTATTAAACAGACTAGAATATAGTTATGATACGAAGAAGCCTGAATGCATTGATCATTGTTCTGTATTATAAACTAGTGATTCAGAAGAAATGAATTGAGTAACTACCGCTGTATGCAGTGGTTCTTTAGTCCATTTAGATTTCTCAATGAAAATTTTAAAATTATTTCAATTAGAAGTATAAACAAAACAGCATAACTACGATGAATTTGACCACTTGTTTGCTAAAAATCATGCATTTGAATGTCTGTAATATTCTAGACGGTAATTTCAATAAATATATTAGTCGCTTATTTACGCAAGTGTTTTAACCGATCTTACTTTTAACATACGCGGTTTGTATGTACTATCTACATTTCCAATGAATTGAGTAATGTCTATTAATATACGCTATTATCAGTAACTGCTTTCTTTTCATTCAACATTATAATTAAAAGATCATTAGATAATCATTCAATTTCATTTATTATCTCAAACTGCAGATATCATCAACCGAGAGAAATTAAAACTAGGTTTAGCAACGGTTATCCAATACCTCAGCGCTAAACGAAAGAGAAAACGATGAAGATTTGTTTGCACAAATATTTCGTCCAGTCGAGACGCGGCAAGCTCCAAAGCCGCGTCCAAGTTAACAGAGTGAAAACGCTCGCAATAGGCCGACTCGTTGCGTGATAGCTGCCACTAACACCTGTTCATTATTGCAACAAACCTTGTGTTTCAGCTAGGCTAATTGTTTCTATGCATCGTGGCGAATTTTGTTTTCATTACCCACAAAGGTCAAGATCGAAAACGTGAAGGAAATACAAAAAATATCATCAAACAAATTTAACTGGAACTTTGCACTTCATATCTCAATCAAGGATCGCGGCGAGACCTTCTCGCCAGTCTCATTTGTTATCATTAACGTTCACCCGCTAATTTAAAACAAACAATTTCATTGACTACACTTATCTTCATTGTTCTCAAACAGGTTGTTATAAAACTCGCTGTTATTCCGCAACTATGCAAACCTTACCTGAATCCTGAGCATTTTGGAGGTGGTGTATGTGATGGAGATGCGCGTAGTAATGGTGGTGGTGCAGGATGCATTCCAGATCGGTGCAATTCAACATTGTCACAAGGCGCCGGCCTGGCCGGCAGTCACTCACGCTCAATGCACTTTCACAAATATATTCCACTTGCACTAGTGTTGTCACATCACGTTATCACTGGTCCATTGGCGCCGTTTGGTCTGCACCGGCGCCGGGTGTTTAGAGCCGCATCACGCGCACTTGTTGATGCTTCACCTTCACGTTTTCGCACAGGTGTTATCCATGTTAGCGGGTCTCGATAAGGTTGTCGGCTGCGCGGTTGCAGTGTGCGTTGCGTGCGCGCAGCACTGTGGGCGCGCGCTGTGTGACTGACGTTCGCTGCCACCACCAGGCTCCCGGCCTCGACACTTGCGGACCCTGGGCTATCATATCACCCGTTGCCCTCTGAGGATAATACCGCGTTCAACGTCCGTTTCTATTATCATTTCGAAGTGGGAACGCGTCTTGATCGGCGTGCATTGTGAACAGTATTTGCATTTTTATTTGTCGTGTATTTGGTGTTTATATTCATAAGACCTTGCGAAAGCTTTCTTTAATGTTTTTTTCTTATATAATAGTATTATTAAAACCTAATACTTGTAATACCACAGTGTAGATGTACACAATTACTTCATCTAAACTTTGGAAGAATACCGATTTTGAATTTACAATTTCAGACAAGCAAATAAAACGTTTTTACAATTCACTACATTTTTATTTATATGCCTTAATTCTTATTGTGAACCTGTGTGATGCTATAGAAAAAAATGTAATTTTATTTAAAAACAAAACGAAATAATAATATAATATACTCAACATGTTCCGAACCATTTCCGCTAGGTACTACCACATGCACTAAGATTTCACTTTATCAAACTTCATAATTCGTACTAACAGGACAATTAGGTAAACAAAATGCTAAAGTTGTGTCTGAGTCCCTGCTCTTTTAGGGTGTATAAAAAGCTTGTTAATAGGATTCGCTTAATTCGTTGATTGTTTGCGGAAAAAAATGTATAAACTGTCTGGGTGCAAAATATTCGAGCGTGCGAAGGCCGAGACCTGTTCACCGTGGCTACTACACTTTCAAGCAACAATACTGTTTTGACAACGAAAAAAGAATGGAAGCAGACGTCCTAATCCAATAGTTGTGTAAAACAAACAAGAAACTAAATTACACTAATACTGCAGATAATACTGAAAAAGTTTGACGTTAAAAAACAACAATACTAATCTATTGCTTGACAGTAATCCTTAGGGCTTACATGGGAAATAAAAATCATGTAACACGTTACAATATTTGATTTTTAATTATATTTTATTAATCTCAGAAAATCGTAACTGACAAAAAAAACGATGAATAAGGTTGGAATAACCGTATATCAATCCAAAATGACAGCAGATTCATAGTAGGCCAGTCACCCATTTTATAGACTTTGGCACTGACTGATAAAATATGAAAATTATATAAACGGGCTTCACTATTAGTTTCCCATCAGTATTACATTATTTTCAACGTACAGACGGAAATATAGGAAATACAATTCCTTGAATAAAAAAAGTTCCATTCTCGACTGTTAATTTGCTTAAAAACTGACTTAAAACAATTATAATTTCCATCATTCTGTAAAATCAGTCTGTTATTTCCTGGGCTGCATGATCAGTCCTGCTCAGACTAAAGGAAGATACCTACTGATAAAATACTGATTGTCAAACCTTACGCACGGTCAATGGTACATCAGGGGTAAGTACCAAATGAAATCTTGCTAATGCATTCTTTACTTTTCTCTTTCACTTTGTAGGACTAGTTCATTAGTTGTTGTATGCAGATGCGTCGTGAATGTATTGACGCATTGAAGAGCTGTTGTCGACCTCATTGGCACTAGACATTTTTTGAATGACCTTCGAAACGGCGATAGTTATTTGTGTTTCTTTGTATGTAGATGGGTATGGGTATTTTTTCACGAGTATTTTTTTGTTTTTTATTTTAATTAGATTCCTGCAACTAATTGCGAAGATCGAATCAAATTCTATTCTAACTTATTGATATAAAATTAACGTGGAAGTACTTTCCAGGTCAACTCGTCATCTTTTCGATGTGAAAGCTTTCGCCTAGTAGATTGAAGAATGAACTATTTATTAGGACGATTCCAACAACGCCAACGTCATCTGTGGTTGAGTGGCTTAGACACCAGTTTTTAAGATTAAATGTAGGAAAACCACTTTTCTACATTTTCTTTGTTGCTAAATTCCACAACAACAAGTGCTTTAATAACTTGGCACTGACTTTGAAATCTAAACAATGCATTAGTTGTTTTAACACATGCATTATAAATTATATTACCTATAAGTTGATAATCCTTAATCATTTCCTACGACAACGGTGTCATGTCGTTGACTGTGAAATGTTGTCCCTAAGCTAATGAATGAATATCTATAATATAGAGTGGATGTAGTTCTTTAGGTGTTATTTATGTGTTTTTATGTGTTTTTTTGTGATGTTTGTCCTCTTTATAATTATGGTTCCAGATAAATATTTTTTCCTATCTTTTTTTACCAACTTCATAAAAGGAAGGGATTCTATACTATTTTATTATAAATTTAAGGTGAATCGTTTCGTAAAAACACCTTCGTGAAGATATCAATATAGAGATCTCGTTAATTTTCGTGATTTCAATATTAATCTCATATTTTAGTTAGATGCCGATGCCGTCGTATATCATCCATCATTAATCAAATACATTACTCAAACAAGGCATCCTAACTAAATCCATATGGAATTTACAGATCTCATCGATATAAGGTGTGGCTTGCCGTGCCTTCCTATTTAAGTGTATACGTATAGGTAGTTCCAGTCTTATCATTAGGCAAGAACTCCACACGTACTTGGCATTAATAAGCTATTGGTAACGCAGTTTATGAATCAAAGAAGATTAGCAGGTATATATCAATAAAACGATATCTACCTATTTAAATAGAAAAAAATACACATTTTTTTACGACAGGATAATGACCGGTTCTGGACCAAATGCTGCCCAAGCATGGGAACACTTTAATTTGTTTCCTTACATGAATAGATATAAAAAATATATAATCCTGCCACGGATTTATAAAATAAATCCTGGACCTCTCACACCAATTATTTAGTCATATACAGAGCATTGCTCGTATTACAGGGATCTATTGGGTAATATTTTCATTTTAGACAGAGGTTTTCGCGATTCTATAGCGTCGTCAGAAACCCACGGATATATTGGCATCATGCCACAATCGCAGGCTAGAAGAGGTTCTCAACTAGCCACAATCGAAGCCAATAAATCGCGGTTGTAAACCATTTATCGATGGCCTGTTGAGGTGGTAAACGGATGACGTGATTTTAAGATTTTTCGTCATGAATACTGTAATGTGGCCATGAGTCACTTCTTTACAGACCTTAAGATTGCTGCAGTGTTAACTAATGCCTTCCACGTTGATATTATAGACAATGTCAATGCACGTGAATTCATCAATATAGCTAGAGAACGGTTGAATGTTGCTAATCACTTAGCTGATTATGTTGACGAAAGAAGGCTAAACCGGAACAGAGCCAACTTCGCAAATATTTCGGTAGATAGGGATAATATTACTGCATTTCCTGTGTTAACACCGGAGGAATTGAGTCTTTTCGCAGTAGGAACTTACCAAATCAAACTTGCGCCTAGCTATTATAGCGAGCATATTCGCATTACGGATTCATTCGTTATTCAGAACTATAACGGTCATCTTAATGACTAATCCGATTTTTCAATGCCTTGCAAAGAGCAGACATACATCGTAGAAAGTGTACCATTGTAATCAACGAGAAGTGCCTAGTTTGGTTTTTGGGGTGGGCTAGGCACCAAGACGTTGTGAGATGCCCTGCATTATTTTTAGATACAATAATCTTAGACGACAATGATGATGGCGATTGATTATGTTAGTGCCTACATGAGGTATTATAACATAGGGTATCATTTTTGTTATGTTTATCATCTCTGTAAACCAAATTTTTTTCAAATAAATCCATTGCTTATAATATAGTCTTTCATTTTAAAAATAAGCTGTTGGTTATGATTTTTTGTTAATGTAAGACCTCTACATTCAATATTTTTTTTGACTTCTTACTACTCCTCGGATAGATTTTGAAGCGCTCTACAGACTAGTATTAATCTAAGGAACATTGTGCTCTATGTCTCAATGTTGGGCGGCAATTGGTCCAACGTCCATACATAGATGGTCAATGTCCTTTACTGAGCCACCAATTTTGTGTTCATAATAATTATCAACCATATCTTGTAATAATCAGTTTTATTTCTGCAAATAGGCCCCATTCCGAAACTCTGTCACTATTTTGAAAAGTTGCTTCTCGCCACTTGCTATCACTTGTCCCAGTCGTAGGTTTAAATATTGGGGCGCTTCCTGGGGCCTATTTGTAGAAATAAAACTCATTTTACTGATTTTATAACGCGTTCTCCCTCTCTCAACAATCGCGATCTTATAACCGCTTGTAGACTATTTTTCCAGACACAATTAAAATGGGGACAACTCCCCCCAAAAAGTCTACAAGCGTATATTGATGATATACCTTACAATTCCTTAAACCGGCTTTGTCGCAAAATTCGTTCTTAGCGGACGACTGCTTGCTTACTAAAGAAGGGTACTCCTCACCCCACTACATTTAATCCTTGTACCTACTAACAAGCGAAAATTTGATATTTCGTAATAACTTCATTTATGGCCTTTTAATGATTTACAGAATTACCCTTGAACGATATAATTGTACATAGAAATCACTGTTCATCGATACGAATATTTTTTTTTACCGACAGCTCGGTTCACCAAAAGAATGATATATATTTCTTTTAATTATGGTAATTATGTAAATCATTCGGAGCCCTTCATTTATATAGCTTTTATACAGGATGTACCAGAGCATTGACAAGTTAAGATTACAAGATGAAAAATAGGACACTGTACTATGTAAATTTTCGGAGAATACCATGCCGTTGGAAAGTTAATAAAAGTCAAAGATTAATAAATACTACTACTCACAAATCACGTAACTTTAGATTAATAAGTAATCAAAATAGGCACGCGGATAATACGGATTAATTACCTGACCGACCAAAGCACCATAACCTCAGCTGCTCCATGCTCTAGTATAAATAAATAAATAAATAAATATTTAAGACAAATGCCTTAATGGGCCACACTGAGCCATCTAGTCCCAAATTAAGGTACTATTAAGTACCCTGTCGTATGGGGTACTAGACAACCGATAAACTTACTTATATACTTTTTTTTTTTGTAAATACATACTTATAATACATAGAAAACACCCAGACCAGTACAAACAGACATGTTCATGCACACAAATATTTGTACTGTGCGGGGATCGAACCCGCGACCCATGGCTCAGAAGCAGCGTTAACTACCGCTGATCCAAATGGTCGTCATATATGTATACCCTGTATGTATACAGATTAGTATTGCTTCGTAATTTAAATTTTTAATTTCTTTCCGTGATTTATGACGCTTACAGAATGACAGAGGAAGCTTAGTGATGATTCTTAAAAATACACCTATCGATAGTACAGCGTCGTCAATCAAATCCAATGAATGACATGACGTAATGATAATTTACAAAATTAAACACAGTTTCCTCGTTGATTCGATTAGAAGGTCTTTAGTATTTTTATAACCTGTTTAATTAGAATTATCATGTAATTAACGTCTTAAAAATTAGTCATTTTACCGTATTTATTACTCGTGTTATTGGTCAGTAATTAGCAAATTAAATAAATATTTAGCTACTTTAAAAAATAACACTGCTTCTTCCCCTATCAAAATTTGCATGTTAGTAATCAAATGGGTAAATCGTTAGATAATAATTTTTGGGCCTAAACTGGAATGGCGCCACCCCTTCCTGTCGTAAAATGTCTAGAAGGCGAGAAGTTGAACTGCCAGAAGACAGGCAGCAGCGTCTTCTCTGGATCTAGAATATTAGCTAATCGCCAAGCGTGACGGACGGTGATTTGGATGAGCCTATTTCCAGTTGTGGACTTATATGGTGTGATGATGAGTATTAAATATATTATACATTTATCCGTTCTTTGCGAACGTTTACCAACCCTGCCAAATTTCGCATTTGCACGTCATGCGGTTTTTGACATTTTATGATGAATGAGCTTTCGCTTTTATCATACATTTAATTAATACTAGCTGATTCCCGTGACATTACTCGTATTTGAATTTAATTTTAAATTTGAAACTATCTCAAGGTATTCCTATTTTAATTTTTCCAGGATAAAATAAAGCTTATTATGTGTAAATACAGCATGTAATATATCAATGTGCAAAATTTTAAGCAGAGTCGTTTAATCATGTCATCAATTTTATCAGATAGGTGCATAAATAACTGTGTAAGTGCATAATATGATAAGTGTTTCTTTTTGAAATGTATACAATTTCTCTAATACTAATAATGTGTGTGTATTGTTTGTATTGTGTTAACAACTTTTTGGTATAGCCGCCCATGTATTATTATGATATTTAAACTGTGTACTGATTGTGGTGAGAAATAAAAGTTTATTATTATTATTTATTAATCGTGATTAAGTACTAAATACACAATATTGTATATATACAGAGTGAAATTTTACCCACCTTCCAAATTTTAATATATCAATCTACGAGACAAAAAACAAATGACGTATTTTTTCTTTTGGTATAGCCTAGTACAAAAATGTCAAGATAAAGCACTTAGAAAATGTCCGCCAAAAATCGAAAATTTTTGATACGGCCGCCTAGCAACACTTTTTTTACGCGTTGCGCATTCCATTCATTCATTACGATACTATTCATAAGTTTTTGATTTTCTCTTTATACCTTGACAGGTCTAGGACCGTAAAAATTGAAAACAATATCGCGAAAAATATTTTCGGGTGACAACTTGATTTACATTTTTTACTTCATTAATAAGATACTGAACGCATATAAAAATTTTGGAAAGTGGTTAAAATTTCATCCTGTATATATATGTATATATATTTTGCAATAGGATGAGCTAGGAATGCTTTTGGGATGAATAAAGAACTTAAAATTAAATATTCGTTGTTGGTTGAGTAGGGAACATAAATGGGATGAGTGGGGAAAACATTATGAGTGGGATGAGACGTCATAGGATGAATAAGGAATAACCCATTTATAACATTAATAAGATTTTGTGTATCGGTGTTCTCTCTAGCCGTATTTATTTACATACATTTACCACAGTACTGTATAAACGGTAATTGTTACTAACTAATTTCATTGTCGACTGTACAGCATTTTAGAGCCTTTGAGAGAGTCGATTGGCCGATTAACGTGTGTATCATTAAATTACCTTCTCGTGGAAATGCGCGTACGCATCTGATCTACAGTTAAGATAATTAGAGTAGGCCTATTACAATCTATGCGCTATTTTGATAATGTAAATCTAGCTTTAACTGTTTTTGCATTAATAGGAGTATATTAAGTTAGATAAGTCCTATTTTCCGTGCTGTTTCGTACCACTCTTTCTCATCCTAGGAGTTTCGTAAGAGAGAAGCAATTTCTCGCTGCCATTTCTCAAAAATTGATAGCCAAGCCAACGCGACCGCTTAGCGTGGCGATTGTAATACCTATAATAATTCTTCTATAAAAGAGAAGCCTATGTATAGCTTTGGGCCTAAGAAATTGATGATGGAGATCACAATGTTTTTTTTCATTTATCGTTAAATGTCACAATGGGGACTACCGTTTCTTTGCTCACCAGTTGGCGCTACTGTAGACTGAGGTCCGGAGTTATAGCTGTCAAAGGCGATCGGCGCCGAAACAAAGTGTAAATCTTGAGTCTAATTAAGGTTTATTATTTATAAATAACTATCTTGATATCAACAAACTAACTTCTGAAATAGTTGCTCTTTGAGGCAGCTTATTTTTGCGCTTTTTCTTAATTCCGCTTTCAAAGCGTTCACATTAATCGCCAAATAATCCATATTTGCGATATTTTACGAAGGAGATCACTTTCCAGCAGGTAAATTAAAGAAATTATAATTTTCGTAACGAAGCCCGCTAAATCCAGTGAAAAGTTAATGTTATTGGACCTCACGCGACACTAGCGCCTCTAGTGGCAAAGTCACTAGCGATAGCCCCCATTACCAACTGTTTCCTTGATATGTTATCCATTACATAACCATTCTAGCATAAAGCAAAACTAGAAAAGAGACAATACTGTCTAGCCTATTTGCTAACCAACATGCTACCTACTGATTAGTTGAATAGATTTTCTTAATACTTAAAAATTAGTTAAAAAATCAAAATTACTAAAGAAAAATAGTAGAAAAGACAAACTGGACCAGGACAAATTAAGAATCATAGAGAATTCGAGAACACAGAATAATAGGGAACGGGTCGCAGATTACGAATAACGTAGTGAAATACAAAAATTATAACAACATCATAACTGCTTTTTTTATAAACAAAGGTAAATAGTTTAACCAAAGTTTGATTGAAGTGGATGTATTCAGACAATCACTCTTAACAGAATTATTTAGTTAAGGAATAAAATAAATGGCACTTTTAATATATTATGTGCATGATATATTTTACCATATTAGAGTAAGCCTACTGGATCTAGTACTGTTATGTTCCTTCGCAGGTGCGCGTACAAAGTCCCTTTATGGCGATTCAATTAAATCGCTTTTGACCGATGCTGTGAGGAATCACAGATTACGTGTAACACTTAACGCGACGGTATAAAGTTAATTTTCCATTGAGAAATATTACGTCTCAGCCAGTAGACGCAGTGGGTCATTAAACCCAACATGGAGTTAGTTCGACCTAGAAAGGGCCCGCCCGTAATTCTGTCCGATAGCCATAATGGACGTGGGGAATTTCACAATTACGTTAGAAAGTCATACCTACGTCTATTTTCTATGAGAGAACTTATGGATTATCGTTTTCAGGCCTTCACGATAAACACTAAACAATGGCTAATCTTTATTCAGTTCTTATCTATCTGCAGTCTTTAGTTTATAATGGTTTATAATGCAAGTATATTAACTTTGTGTAGAAAAGTCACTATTTTTTTTAAATGTAGGTTAAATAAAAATAAAAAAGTGCTGTGCATCCCACTGCTGGGCAAAGGTCTCCCCAAACGCTTTCCACTGGTCTCTGTCAGCCGCCAGTGACTCCCAATCTCTCGCGAAGCTAGACAAATCGTCACACCACCTCTTTTTAGGTCTACCCCTTCGTCGGTAGCCGTCTGGTGGTATCCATCGCGTGACGATTTGAGCCCATCTATCCGGGTGCATTCTACACACATGAAAAGTCACAGTAGATATAAAAACTTCTATAACCTTGGGTAGAGTTTGAGTTAACATCTTTAGCAGGCACTTCACATCTTTGTTTCGACAAATATATTCAAGTGCTTTGCGCTGTTTGCCAAAGCAGTTACATTTTTATTATTTTGTACCTCAACAGTAACAACAATCCATCCACCACTGTTGAGCCCCGTGCTCTCTCTTTCCTTTTTTTAAGGAGAGCTTTAAGGCCTTATAAGTTGCACCACTGGTCCTCAATAATCGAAAATAAATATTTAACGTTAAAATAAAAAAGCTTTAAAATGTAATTCTAGAAATTTATTGACAGTGTAAATTGATAAAAAAAAAGTTATTTTGCGATTCAATTCCAATGAATAAAAAATAGTTTTTGAAAATAGTATCCTTACTTTATAGAAGGAGGTTAGCGAGTAAAATTAGACCTAAAGATCCGGTTATTGACTCCCTATATCCACAACGATGCGTGTTTCGTCATAATCACCGAGTTGATCGACGTCTGCCCAATTTCGCGCGCAGGACGCGGTTTTTTTCCCACCTCCTTACAGGTTTTGTAACTGGCTACGTCACAGATTATAAAACGACAGAATAGTACAGTAATTTTATTTCACTTGGACTTCAACATCGTAAACAACTGTGACAATCAGATATGGGAAGATAACGGTAGTGAATGTAGGTGACATATAGTTTTGAAGTTAAATTAACACGTTTAGCACGATACAGCCTAGGCAACTACCACGGAACGTCATACAACTGGTATTACTATAGATAGTTCTACATGTTACATCAAGAATTGAGTAATTTTGAAGTTTCATGGTAGTTAGCAACGTAGAGTAGGTATATTAAAGGATATGACGCTTTTAAGAGTACAGTTGTTTACACTTAGCGAATAACACCTTACCTGTGAAGGAAATACTCTTAATGCTATGCACGGTACATGTATCTGTTCTTAACAGGTTGACAAAGCATAGTTTCTAATAATTGTAACTCTGTTTTTTAAAACAAAGTTTTACATAAATTACGTTCGCGTAGCAACATAGGTATACAATAATGAATTTAAAAATGGTCAGCCCACATGCTTTTGATTTTAATACCAAAACATAAGATTAATGATCTTAAAATAAAACAATTATAATTGAAATTAAGGATGCCTTAACAGATATAATTCGCGTTTATTGTAATTTTGTATTGTATTTTGATTTATCCCGACGTTTCGAACACTTCACAGAGTTTATGGTCTACTCATGACCATAATAATAGTCCTACATCAATCTGTAATCAAACGTTGCATTTCAAAGTGTAGTGTTCACGCAAATTGAATAAACCAATACAATTAGGTCCTCCGAGTACGATGGTACTTATTGTACGGCAACAAGATTATGAATTCGGTCAGAAGCGTACCCGCGGGCCCCTAGTACACCCTGATACAATTCTATTTTGAATAATTGTTTTTATTAATTAATCCAGCCTGGAATCATGGATGAAGTCGTACGTCATTCTTTACAGTTCTATTCGCAATCTTTCACTATTCAGTCTGTTCGTCTTTGGAACTCTTTACCCCTTGCTGTTAGCGAATCAGAGACCCTTCAAATATTTAAGCATAGAGTTAAGTCACTATTCCTGTCATGCTGATTCTGTGTATCGGTTCGGGTTTGTATATATGGGTAGTTGTAGTTTATTTATTTACTTATTTATTTTTAAGTTAAGTAGGTTCTATTTATTTATTTATTTATTTTATTTATTTAATTTTATTTATAAAATGTATGTATGTATATTGTGTATAAATATTATTGTAATCATGTTTTTATTCTTGCACTGTGCTACTCCTATTCTTTATATTCGTTTTCCTCTACCCTAAGGTTGTCTGGTAGAGATCGCTATTTAGCGATAAGTCCGCCTTATTGTACCAATTTTTTGTTTTCATATTTTTTTTTTGTATCTTGTTTTGTGCAATAAAAGTGTATTGTATTGTATTGTCAAACAATATCAGAGAACAGACCCATCTGAGTGCCTACATACTCTTTTCTCACCAGCCTCAAGGCATGGGCCCTTCCAGTTTTTCTCTAAATCGCTTTGATTCGCCGAACCGACTCGTCTACAGCAGACTGATGGGAATGACGAGCGGCGATATAAATTAGGGCTGTAATAACACTAAGATTCAGTTCGGTATTTCGTATGAAGAAGATCGGAATGCACCTAATTATTGTTGAGGCTGTGTTTTAAGGGTTCCGTACCCAAAGGGTAAAAACGGGACCCTATTTCTAAGACTTCGCTGTCTCTCCGTCTGTCCGGCTGTCCGTCTGTCCGTCGCTCTGTCACCAGACTCTATCTCAAGAGCCGCGATAGCTAGACAGGTGAAATTTTCACAAATTATGTATTTCTGTTACCGCAATAACAACAAATACTAAAAACATAATAAAATAAATATTTAAGGGGGGCTCCCATACAACAAACCCGTTTTATTGGCCTTTTTGGTACGGAACCCTTCGTGCGCGAGTCCGACTCGCACTAGGCCGGTTTTATTTAAATATTCCCGGTTAATTTACGGTCCTCTGATTAAATACCTTTAATAAACCAAGAGGAGGTTTTTAATCCGAAGTTTTGTTTTTCAAAGTATGCGTCTTACTAAAAGTATTAGTTTTATAAAACTAAAATACAAAAGACAAAACTGACATGTAAACATTGGTCCCAATGTTTAGTTATTTAAACTTAAAAAAAAAAATACCGCTCATCAAATTTGAACGATGTCAAAAATAACCACCATTCGTCATGCAACTACTTAAAATGCATTACCTAATTCATCAATTTCATCGGTTTTTGTTTATTCCGTTCCATGTATTCGTGCGTGCTTACCAAATTAATGTTCTGTAATGTTTATAATCCGATCTTAACGTACTGAACAGATACATTACAGTAATGACCACTCACTTAAGTAATCATTTTTATGTCTAAATTGATGGTATAATTAAGAAACAACAATAATATTTCATGGTGATGATTTTCACATCAAAACAGATGACTTCATTTTATTAATTAGCACAATTAGTCCGTTCTTGGGACAAGCTCAGTTACTTTACATCGATTTATCAATAAACTTCCGTGCGTGGCCCAGGCAAGCAAGCTAGACCATTTTTATGGCGTTATTGTATTAATAATTGTGTCATTACAATTAAAAATTGGTAATCTGCACTAATATTGTAAAGCTAAAGAGTTTGTTTGTTTATTTGTTTGAACGCGCTAAACTCAGGAAGTACTGGTCCAAATTGAAAAAATATTTTTGTGTTGGATAGTCCATTTATCGAGGAAGGCTTTAGGCTATATAACATCACGCTGCGACTAATAGGAGCGAAGCATCAGAGAAAAATGTTGCAAATATAATCGCGATCATAATAACAGAAATTGACGCGTACGAAGTCGCTGGTAACAGCTAGTAAGATAATATTTTTTAATAAGTTTGACTAAGATAAACGACATCGCCCGAAGAATTGCGGAGCTGAAGTGGCAGTGGGGCGGGACTCATGGTACCTTCCTAAGAAGAACCGATTGCGCCGGACCGATCATTGCATTGTGGAGATTCTTTGACACATTGGAGGACACAGGCCTCCTCAAAGAATCTCCACAATGCCTGGACTCCAGGCGTTTTATCATTATCAGACTAAAATACAGCGATATTTGTGAGCGCAGCGAAGTAATGGTATTTCGTTTATAAGAATTAGATAGTAGCACTTAACGTAGATACGAGTCCAGAAAATATTACAAAGCGAATTTTCTCGTGTTATTGGTATATAAATTAGGGTAGAAGTACCGTTTGTGGTCACTGTACCGTTTATGGCATTTTATTGCTTAAATAAACGATAAAAATGAATTTATATTAATAAAGCGTTACAAACTCGATTTATTTTTGTATGAAACTTTGAAAATTCAATAAAGATATGGTTTTAACATTGTGGTTTTTTATAAATTAATACACTGGCCAAATACGTTCCTAAGGTGGCCAAAAACGGTACTTCTACCCTACCTACGTTATTTTAAAGGAACATCTGACTGTTGTTATATCTGTAATTTGATGAAAATTACAGTCATAATCTCTAATTTTCATATCTTAATGCTAAAACGATGCTATGATTTTTGTCTCAAAAGATCCCGAAGATAAAATAACAAAACACTTGTGTATGTAAATTAGGCTTAATAACAAAAACAAATAACACATACCTACATGGAAATTTTAAACTATACCTGCCGTTTCTACAAATATGTTATGTTAAATAAGTTAACTGCAAAGAGTTTTAAAGCAAATAGAAAGGTAGTGACGCTAGTAGGAAAGCTAGGCTTAGCCACGGCAATGTTTAGATTCAGTTGCGAGTAAATTTATATTACACCGACACAAAAATACAATAGCACCACCGTTTCTCTTCTTAAGGGTGTCGTCGTAGGAGGCGAATAGACAATTGCCGCAAGAAGAAGATAGCCTGCCAAATGTATTCTTGAAATGATAGTAGTCACTGATTCTAGTTAAAGATTATTTATTTAACTTTAAACAATAGTTACCTAATATTAATACTACTACTAAATAATCTAATTAAACTGATTATAATATAATGGCGCTCCAATCGATGCGCGTTCAATATTATAGTATAACGTAACAGAATATCCAAGGGGGTATTTCTCTCCAAGGGTACCCCACCCTTGGAGAGAAATACCCCCAGAAACCTAGGTTCTGCTACGCTATAAAATAAAATGAAGTAAGGGGAGAAAGCTAATGGGACCTACCTCCTGGGCCGAATGTCAATGCCTGCTTGACGTGCTCGCCTGACATGGGCGAGGCACGATCGAACAATTTTGAATTTCAAAATAAGAATAAAAAAATGAGTGAACCAAAAAGTTTCTAAACACAAATTTAAAAGAATTCAGAAAATACATAAAATTATAAAAAATGTAAGTAAAACTAGTAAAAATGACAATGGTATGAGAAGGTAATGAGAGATGAGGTATCTACATGCCACAATAGGTACATCATCGATATTGCTTACGCCAGCTTAACCTACTACACACACACTGCAAGAGATATCTCCTTTTGCAGAGGCTTGTGTCCAGTCTGTGGTCCAGTGGACTAATGTGGGCTGATGATGATGGTGGGTAGAAGTAAGTATGGGGATTTTACTTTATACTTTTGAAGAAACAATACCAGAAATCGATTGCAATAAGATCTCTAATGGCCGGTCCCAATAATCTATCGCCAGTTTTGACATTTTGGAGATAGGAAACAGTTTCTATCTCTGTTTTTGCCGTCCAGAGAAACAAAGACAGAAGTTGTTTTCAATCTCCGATATGCCAAAACTGAAGATAGATAGGTTATTAGGACCGGTCGTAAGGAGAGCGTTATGATCGAATCGGAACCCGGTATTTATGATATAACCGGGACTGTATTATAACCTTTTCCCACGCGGACGGAGTTGCGGGCGTATCGCTAGTATTATGAATTACACTTCATAATACAATTACTAATAGTCTGTTGTTATCTTGTTTTTGTCTTCTTACGTATGGAATTTTGAATTTGAAACCGTCCTAAGAAAACAAACCTATTTATCGTACAGTAATCACATCTATCGGGATAATGATTATCCTATGATCATGCCCAATTTCATCCAGATCTATTTAGCTGTTTTGGCTTGATTGAGTTACAAACATCTACCCAAAGTTTCACATTTGTAATATTTTAAGTACCACCTAGCGGTTTTAGTATATAGCAGAAAAACGTCTATTAGTTAAATTGGAGTGGTATTAGTATGGATTCTTGTTTATATTTTTCTTTTCTTTTACTATTCAAAGTATATCGCGTCCTTTCTTGAGGGTCTTTTTTATGTTAGATTTTTAAAAAAAATTGTGATAACGTCATTAATTGGAAATTTTTCATGCGAGACTCTATACAGACTTTAATGAGAAACAAATGTTCTCAAGCTAATCGTGCAGAATCTGAATTATTTATCATCAGTGCGACTGGTCGTTTCGATTTATACCACAATCGAGTCCATCGGATGTGTTAATCCGCGCATCTTACCCACTTTCCCTGCGCGGGCGCACGGTGATACATCGAGAGCTGTCACGAATACGATACAATTTAATGCAGTAGACTCAATCAATGGCTAATAAGGCTTCACTCCGCAACGCAATATCCGTATTCGTTACGTTTTTTTTTAAATATTTTAAGACATGCTTCACTGGGCCACACAAAGCCATCTAGTCCCAAATTAAGCTACTATTAAGTACCCTGTCGTATGGGGTACTAGACAACCGATAAACTTACTTATATCCTTTTTTTTGTAAATACATACTTAAAATACAGAAAACAACCAGACCAGTACAAACAGACATGTTCATGCACACAAATATTTGTACTGTGCGGGGATCGAACTACATTTGTCTCTCGTACTCATGCTATTGTTTTAAACTATGTGACAAAGATAGATAGCTACGTATTTACTGGAGTAGAGCCTCTGAGAGTGTGAGATATAGAGATATTATTGTCGATTCTTATTTTTTTAGCCTGTAAACAAAAGTTTTGAAAATTAAACCGATGGAATCTTCGTTACTTAAAACCAGGGCCAAGTTAAATTTTATCTTATCATTAAAAAGAACATCGAAATGGTTTAACACTGTAATTACCTATATGACTTCTTGCTATGTAAAAAAAGGATCAAATGAAACGCATCCTAATTATTCGTCGGTTAAATATTATAGTCTTTCACGATCGTCGAAATAAAAATGTTAAACAGTCGCTGCTGCCGCTGATTTTTTTCTGGTTAGTAAAAGAAAAAAAACAACGGATAACTAAAGTATATGTCATGTATTGAATAGTTAAGTGTTTATTATACTTAATAAATGGTTGATTCAAGACTTAAGTCCACATTTATTACAAAGTAAATATAGAGTTTAACCAGCAAAACTTTAACGACAACAGTCTGTGGTTCTCTTCAATGACACGTCTGTGAAAATTTTAGGAGACAAATATCTGGATATCAATTTGATCTGGCAGCAACCTCGGACAAAGAATTAGTCTAGCTTCGGAATCTGGCCTAAAGGGACTCCTTTTAATAATATACTTTAGTTATTATATTATATTTTTTAGTTTTAGTCTCATATGTATATATTTTCTATTTCTGTATAAATATAAATTAGATGGAATTCATTTGATCTGTAACATTTTTATCAGTTTCTTTTTCCTGTAAACCTTGTTACTTAACTAATTATTCAGATATCAAACAGGCAAACAAAATTGCTCTACCCACCTCTATTGTGGATACGTCGAGACGGCAATTGTTATTTTAATTAGCCTTATTTTTAGGTAATTAGACGCTTTCGTAGTGGACAGTGTGTTTATATGCTGGCTATATCCACATTATGTTAATTTGGCTGTTGATTGGTGTATTCAACGAACTAGTAACGAATATAAATTAAATAATTATGTGCACCGTGTGATGCCTGTATAAAATAGAAGAGCTCCGCCATTCCTCGTACTATTGGTGTCGTAAGAGGCAGTACACCTAGAAAAGTGATGCAGCGGGATTTATGTTGTAGTTGTCCAACAGTGGACTCATACCATCATGTGGTCTATAGATGATAAGTTAAGTAAATCATATGAAATACTACTCAGACATTAACTGTGATTAAATTTTCAATTTTTAATGCAAATTATTTTAAATTTTTAATGGAAAGTGTGGCAGCATCTTCTCTGCTAAGCTCCTTAGCCAAATGAAATTACACTACACATACAACGAACTGAGTAAAACAGCTGATTTTACATAAAGTGTAGAGCAGTTGTTAGATTTGGTTACATCTCAATGTTTAAAAAGAAATGATATGAACACCAGAATTAGAACCCAAAAGGTAGCTATTACACATACAACCCTGTACCTATGCAATAATAAGTGTAATTTCATTATGCTAAGAAACTTAGCATTAAGTATCATGATATCCATCAAGAATTTGCATGTAACAAGCCCCATAGCATTTTACGAGCGTTTCAACACGCACTTGACTGTTATACTGGCTCACTTCAAATAACTGATCAGACGCCTTGACCTTTAGCATTAATTTGTTTATTATTATGATCAAATCGATTTATAAATCATACTAAAATTAAATATGTCCGAATAAGTTGCAAGAAATGAGCCTAATCAAGTGACGGTATTGAAGAGCAACTGGCACACCCTATACATATTTATTATGACCATGGTCCAAAATCATGAGATCATCAAAAATCTTTATGAGTGGTAAACTAAAGATAATCAATTACAGCTGTTGAACTGTATTTTAAGAAACTGTATTTACGAGGATAGCAAATTCCTAATATTCTTTCTAAAATTAAATGAATCTATACGTTGAAAGCAAAGTCGTATTAGTCTTAGGTCAAGATTTGCTGGACTGGTTCTTTTAGGCTTTCAATATAACCGAGATAGGGATATAACGGATAGACGATATAACCCGACGAAATAATAATACAACATAACAATTTAAGAAGAGATTATTCACAACGTAATTTTGCCAGCTTAACCTTAATGATTTTTGTAATCTCAAATTGAAATAAATGTAACTGTGACTGAACAAATAATTGTTTATTTTTTTTATAAATAATGGGCTTGCTCTTGACTACATGACATACTTAACGGTACGGTTAAGAAGAAGCCTAAGATAGAGCGAACTTCCCAAAGGTACTGGTTGTCCCACACCACACACCAGCGGAACACAGAAAAGCTGTTTGGCGCTGGACTCCGGCAGGAGGGTGGTAGCATCCAGGCGGTCTCTTATGAAGCCTACCACCGCAGAGGGATCTGTTAGCCGTCATCATTGGTTAGAAAAGGGTAGACCACTAGGAGGTAGATCCCACCACCTCAAATTGGTGCTCAAACAACCTATTATATTTACCCTTAACGAAAGACCTCTCCAAAGACACTAAAGAGGAAAAACAACCCCTTTACATGCTGAGCATAAAGAACTTAAAAATACATATTTTTATTACCGCTTTATCGTCCTGATTAATATACCAATAAAGAAATTCCTGTTTTATAATCCTACTAAAACCCGAGTTCACCAATTCTTAAACAACCGGTAAACATAGAGTGACGATTAATTTGACACAATTCCCATACAAAATATGACAAATAATATTTGAAACGCTGTTTAAAACTTAAACGTCTGTTGGTGGACTCTACCCTCTGAGATAAACCACCGATAATACATAATCGCCACGCTTGACAGGCGGGTTGGCAATCGCATTTTGGCCAATGGTAATGGCGTGGCAAGAAGACGCTTGGGCCCGCTATCAGCTCTTTTTCTGGCTCCATCATTGGTTACCTCTGTCGACATTCATATGTTAAGACGGGATGCTGCTATTTTGAGGCCTGCACCACATTACATCTATACTTGTCATTAATACATACTTGTAGTCTAAACTAAGCTAGTTTTGAGTTAACTTCATTCAGAACTTTGCGTGGTAGGTACAAAACTAACAAAAAAATTTTTAGCTTTGTTTTGTCAATCTAATTTAAGACTAAACCTAGGAACGTAAGAACTAAAATGGATTTAGCGTTGATAGAGACATGTGCAATCGTTTGCATGTAGCCTTGTTCCAAATCTCATTCCAAATAATCAACTGTTTGTTGTCATAGTTCAACAGATACAATAAATTTTTATGTTTTTTGTAAACAAAGCATACGTGGTCGTAGCTAGAGTAACATAAGTCTTGGCTCAGACGTTCATAGAAACCTGGACTCTATTCAAATACAGAATGTGTTCCAAATCGCTAGAGCCATTTCTGAGATATAGTCATTATCTTCAACATTATCATCAGCCGATATCAGTATACCGCTTGAGGAGAGCTTCTCCAACAAGAGGAATTTGCCATAACATAATTGTCATGCTTGGCAAATGGATTGGCAATTGTAGTCCAGCCAGGGGTGGCGAGAAAACGGTAGTACCTGTCTGCTTCTAGCGGCATTCCTTCAGTCGCATCTTACGATACCCGCAGGAAGAGAGGCAGTGGTACTATTCTATTTTTGAGAGCACCACACTGCACATAAACACTTATAATATATAAAAATCTCGGTATTTGTAACCAAACTACGAAACTCCGAAACGGCTTGACTGTTTTTTTAATATATTTTTGCATAATATTTACTTAAAAGTTACTTAGTTACAAAAACTACTAAATAAATATAATAATTACCTATATATAAACTAGTAACATAATTAATAATTTTACATAAATATACAGGTTGAAATTTTCACCACCTTCCAAATTTTAAGACAAAAAACAAATGACGTATTTTTTGCTTTGGTATAGCCGAGTACAATAACCGGCCAAGTGCGAGTCACGAAGGGTTCCGTACCAAAAAGGCCAAAAAACGAGTTTGTTGTATGGGAGCCCCCTTAAATATTTATTTTATTTTGTTTTTAGTATTTGTTGTTATTGTGGCAACAGAAATACATTATTTGTGAAAATTTCAACTGTCTAGCTATCGCGGCTCTTGAGATACAGCCTGGTGACAGAGCGACGGACAGACGGACAGACAGCGAAGTCTTAGTAATAGGGTCCCATTTTTACCCTTTGGGTACGGAACCCTAAAAATGACAAGATAAAGCACTTAGAAATTGTCTGCCAGAAATCTTAAATTTTTGATACGGCATGCGGCATTCTCACAACACTTTTTTTACGCCATTTGCATCTTATTTATTAATTAGATTACCTACTACCTATTCATAAGTTGTTGATTTTCCCTTAATACCTTCACAGGCTTAGGACCGTATAAATTGAAAACTATGTTGCGAAAAATATTTTCCGATGATAACATGACCTACATTTTTTATAAAAACTTAATTTGAAGGTGATGAAAGAATCATCCTGTATACAAGATAAAAACCAAGACCCGGGAAAGTTACTTAAAAATTCTAATAAACGAGATAAATCCGTAAATATAAAAATGTATTTCAATTTCATCATCATCATCAGCCTATCACAGTCCACTGCTGGACATAGGCCTCTCCAATTGCACGCCACTTAGGTCGATCGTCGGCTTCTCCTATCCAGATTCAGCTCAATATTTCAATTTAATGCCTAATAAATATTGGTGTGATTTCAAGAAACCAAAAAGTCAAATTTTTGTTCCCGAATCCGTTACAAAGCTGTACTACTAGTACGCTATCAAAACAAGCTACCAAAGGCCAGTTAAATAATAATGTAATAAGTCGTACTGTACTTCAAACTTAGGCATTAGTAGTGATGACATAGATTTACTAAATATACCTATCATTGAGTTCAGCGTAGACAAGCTTCTTAGAAAAACCTTGACATACTAAACCAATATTATAACAATTCTCGCATGATTCTCATCGAAAGCTTCATTTATATGGACAATCGAACAATTTACTTTTATGTATATACAGGTGACTTTTTCATCACCTTTTAAGTTTTTTATAGGCGTTCAGTATCGTATTTAGAACCCATTTATGAAGTAAAAAATGTAGTCAAGTAGGTATATCAAGTTTTCACCCGAAGATATTTTTCGCAACATAGTTTTCAATTTTAACGGTGCTAATCAAGGGAAAATCAACAACTTATGAATAGTATATTATTTTAACCATTTTCCAAATTTTTATATATCAATCTAAGAGACAAAAAACAAATGACGTATTTTGTCTTTTGCTATAGCCCAGTACAAAAATGTCAAGATAAAGCATTTAGAAAATGTCCGCTAAAAATATAAAATTTTTAATACGGCCGCCTAGCAACACTTTTTTTACGCGTTGCGCATCTCATTCTATCATTACGATACTATTCATAAGTTTTTGATTTTCCCTTTATACCTCAACAGATCTAGGACCGTAAAAATTTAAAACTATATCGCGAAAAATATTTTTGTGTGACAATTTGATTTAAATTTTTTACTTCATAAATAGGCTCTAAATACGATACTGAACGGCCATAAAAATTTTGGAAAGTGGTTAAAATTTCATCCTGTATTATTGCAATTTGTTATTTCGTTTTAGTTTAGCTTGTTATGTTATTAACGGTCAACTAGTTTGTAAAAATATCATTAAAATAATTATGGTAATTAAATTATTCATCCTCAAATTTTATTTATTAGAAACCAATTGCAGTGAGCCAATGACATAAAAAAGTTTTAGATATGAAAAAGATGGCAAAAGGTATGGCCTATAATCATCCCACTGCAGAGCAAAGACCACCAAAATTGAATTTATGTTACCATAGCAATGATGGGTACAGGCATAATCACCACGCTTGCCAAATGCGGGTTGGTGATCATAAACCTTAGTAATGTTCGAAAATTCTTGGTATCGGGGTGAAAAAGAAGGTACCTACCTATTCGACGGCAAATGACAAATGTACCAAATATTACGTAAGTGTATGTAAAACAGAATACAAACTTTAAAATTTCAAAAATGTTACGACGATTATGTAAGTAAAATTCACGAATTTCAAAATAATTAACATAAATTCACTTTCACTCCTCAAAATAACTTTCTTTGGTAATTGAATTTGATTGTTACCTGAGAATATCACTTTTGATAAGTAAGTGGTCTGCTTTTAATATACTCGTAAAAGGTTACACAGTTAGGATTTTTAAAGATTATCGGCTTAAAATATAAGCCCTCAGATTTCAGGTCACAGTTACTTAAAATTTTGGCCCTTCAGGGTAAAGTACTAACTAAAACCTGAATAGCCATTTAGAGACAGGAAACATCAGGGTTCTTGGCAAAACATACCAAGTGGAGCTCCAAAGAAACATCTGCTATTAGATCTTCTTACGGTCACTCCTTCCTTACTCCTATCACGTTGCAGGACTTAGGATACATCATTCAGTTGCTGGGTCGTGACACGATTTCGGCCAGGAACATTCACCAGTTATGTCGCCATGAAATGGTGACGGCTTAAAATAGAAGCAACACCACATCAATCTATTTATTACTCCTCTGGATTTCGTAAGTTAAGTTATCTAAAGAAGGATATAAAATCTTTCTTTAGGAAACTTTACGCGCCTTTATGGGCAGCAGCATATTCCCTCTTATTATTGGCTAAAATTTTATCACCAACTCCCATTTTGGCAAAATCCTTCATTAGGAAAAGCCAATGTTCTGCTGTGAAATTATACAAGCTAATGATGGAATTATAGAAGCTTGAGTAATGTCATGGTTCGTCCCACCATCGGCGCGGAGGAGAAATCTTTGGTTCATCATTTGGTAATTCAATTGGCTGATACAAACTGCAGCCTGCGACAAAACTGCAATATTAATTTGCGGAACGAGTAATGCGTTGGCATTTAATAAAATCGCTTGATTCGTTAAAACAAAAACGGTTATACACACTTCGTTACAGAACATTAACGGCGATAAGTAATAAAACAACGATATTCATTACGCTGCTAAAAGTAAAGTCCACTTGATCGTAAGGTTGTTTCCAAAACGCCTGTGCATTTTGTAAGACGGGTTATACACGAAAACTTTCTATTAGCCGAAAGTGAATGTTTGGTGCCTAGGTAATTCTAGATTTCTTGAACGTAAGTATAATACTTTTTCTGTGACTTACTTTGTGTTTTAACAATATAACATTATTTATCAGTTTTAGATTTGTTGACAACTTACAGGTTGTGATTTCTTTTATGACACTTATGGTAATTAAATAATTTACAGTTGTTAATAATCATAATAAACGCTATATTCATCATTTCAGCCCAACGACGTCCACAGCTGGACATAGAACTCTCTTAAGGATCTCCACGCCTACTGCTCTACCGGGGCAGCTGTTCTAACCATTTAACTACCAAGATACATAAGGTTTATGTCGACGGATTTATTCACATCAAAATGTTCCAGGGTTATCTAAAACAGGGTTGATCTGATGGCTATTACTTTGTGGTATAGATGTTATGGCTATGTAGAGCCAATGATGATTACACAGATCACTAACAACGGAAAAAAACGCTGCGAGAATCAGTGTACTTTTGTAAGTAAGACCTATATCACTTTCTTTGCCATCTTCATCAACAACATCAGCCTCGGTAGTTCATTGCTTATCCAGCAAAAGGCCTCTGCAAAAGAAGGCTTTTGCAATAATCGCCGTGCTTGGCAGGCGGGTTGGCGATCACAGATTGGCCAATTGTGGAGGGAACATTCTGCCCGTCTTCCAGCATTTCTCCGATAATCGTCCCTTACGACACTTTTACGAAAAAAGGTGGTGCTATTAATTTTTGTGGACCAATCGACACGACACGCCTGACTTTGGTACCTCATGAATATTTGTAATGCTGTATATAGCTAATTATATTGTTTGAGTTATTTAAACAAAATATATTTAGTGTTGTTAAAGCAGTCTTCTTTTTTATTTGTTTCGTGTAAGACCTTGAAATAATTGATAGCTTTGTCTTTTTTGTTAGAAATGTGTGTAACATTCAATTTTGTTCTATTATTGGAAAACAGGCATTGTTAGGATAGAAAATAATTTAAAATTTTTAACACCTTAAACCATGTCTACTTGTTTCAAAATGTGTACATATTTTTTGTTTGTCTTAATGGAGTTAACGATTGTTTGTTTTTAGCAAACATAGTAAGAGCTAGCTTTCTATATTTCACGATACCATATATCATGTGCATTATACCTACCTACCACGTAATTGCAACATTTAGTCTTTTCCTTATCTAGGTAATTAACTTGTTCTAACCTGGGGCACTGGAGGTACTATTTCTCTGTTTCAAAAAAGCGTTGGACTCTTTCTTATATCTCTCTTATTATTCCTTACATGGGTGGTATCTACCACGAGACGTTATAATACATCATCACTATCAACACAGTCATATCTCTGGCTGACCTTAGCTCGGAGTACGCGATTTGGGTGCTAATTTACTCCTGTCCCTTTCACACGTAGTTGCATTGAACCATTCTATGGAAGGTTAGAACAAGATAGATTATCTGAATGTGTTTGAAAAGTCAAGAAGAGGAATTTAAGATGTTTCACGACGAGTATTTTAAGTATGTTCTCACGCTTTGTTCACGGCTAATTTTATGTTTTGGCTCATCAAATGATAAACATGTTAAATGAACTGAATAAACAGCAACTGTGGTGTCTAGTACATTTGCCGTACATACAACTGAGAGATTTTGAGGTACAAGAACTCTTACTAAAAGACGTTTTACGTAACTACTATAATACCTGACCAGGACCTTAAAACGACCTGCTCCTTAACTCGCTGGCTGCCCCACCCCTTCGCGACAACGCGGAGGGGTTTTACGGAGGTTTACGGGGGTTACGCTAGGGGTAGTACAGACAAGACTACATGGAGTAGGTTTTGCAGCGATTCGTTTTAGACTTTTGTAGGCTTTTTGTAACAATTTTTTGTTAAATTCAGTTTAAGGTTGAAATACTGAATTTCAAATGACATTCTACTATCTTGATAATATGCCAAGAGTAATAATACCAAAATGAAAGTTATGTGAAACAACATGCTAAATAAAATTCTACCATATCAAAATTTAAAAGTATGCTAATGCAGATTCAGAATTATTATGCCTTGATTATTCGAACAAAGAATGCCAATTGCATTTGGGATCAACAAAATTCTGCCATAAACAGGGATCCCGGTTACAAAATAACCTTGGTAATATAAGTCTAAATTGAAGACATTGCAGTGCCAAATAAATAATGCTAAAATAAGCTAAAATGACAGACAACAAAAAAAAGACCGAGACAGTCCGCGATCAACACGAATAAGAACAACATGTAGGTAAATAATAATTTAATCTCAACTGCAAGGTATAAAAATGTATATTAAGTTTCAGTTCCTGCTTGAATCTTTCCATCAATTTAATTTATCCGTTTGCAGCCAATCGAAGACAACGTCTCAGACAGCAGACTGGATTATAATTCCAAATACATCAAAACATAATATAATCTATACTAATATTATAAAGCTGAAGAGTTTGTTTGTTTGTTTGTTTGTTTGAACGCGCTAATCTCAGAAGGTATTGGTCCGATTTGAAAAATTCTTTTTGAGTTAGATAGTGCGTTTATCGATGAAAGCTTTAGGCCATATAACATCACGCTGCGACTAATAGGAGCGAAGCATGAGTGAAAAATGTTGCAAAAATAATCGCGATCATAATAATGGAAATTGACGCGGACGAAGTCGCGGGGAACAGCTAGTAAATAAATAAATGTCACATACCTACATTGTTCTGATCTTAAAAGAGTAACTATTTAAAGCACTCGTATTGCGGGAATCAGAAATAACGAAACACTTTTTCTACATTGACCCGACCGGGAATCGAACTCGGGACCTCGAAGCAGGCTACGCCTTGAAAACCGAGGGGTACGCTACAGAAACCGTCAAATAATATATTAGGTAGGTACCTACCTACCCCTTCATGTCCTATGGGTGTCGTAAGACGCGACTAAAGGCATGGCTTAAAGGAGCAGCAGCGTCTTCTTTCCATGGCGCATCCTGCCAAACTTTGCGATTACGACAAAATCCTTTTTTTGGAGAGGCCTGTGTCCAGCACTGGTCTAATTGAGCTGATGTGGCCATGAAGTTAAAATCTAAGCAGTGTACTTGGTATTAAATTAAGAGCAAGGAAATAATTATGAAACATTTCTGTCTTTAATTTTATTACACTATCCACTTAAATGAATATTATCTCGTGAGACGAAATTCATGATAAAAGGCTTAGTTAGAACCCTCGATAGTTGAGTTTTAGAGTTTTTTAATTTACTCATAGCCTATAATAAGAATAAGATATGTCTGAGAATAAATACTATAAATTCTTATTAAGTTTCATTTTGGTTGGTACATGACGCTACAACAAATGATCTCGAGTATTCTAGAGTGATGTAGCCTTAGAGTATAAATAAAGGGAATTAATACTCTAAGGATGTAGCTGTGTTCTTAAATCCTCCCGTGTATTTCATGTCTCAATAACATTGGTGTATAAATGGTTTATGTTTTTAAATAAAGTGTAGTATTAGGCGTTAAAGTATGAAATTGCCGTTTTGTATGGACGAAATCGAGAAAAGTCATTTTTCCATCCTAACAATTTTTTAGTTTTTTTAAAAACGCCTGAACCGTTTTCAATGCAATTAAAGGTAAAAGTTATATGGTTATAAAGCTACGCATTATAGTATTTGTATTTCTGAAAATCAAAGTATATAATACAAATATACTTAATTGAAGCAAGAAGGTCAGCTGACACATTGTAAGGGATCTTTTCAACGACTTCCTTTGAAGTAATATGCACTAATTATGGATTTAGAAAATTATTTTGCTAATGATTTCTGCTTGTTAATATACCGGCCTAGATACCTTCACCACACTACCCGCACTAACACTGATTTGAGGAAGCACCTGCACCACACTAACACTGATTGAGCAAGCACTATTTCATGCAGGAAAGCCGCCCGCCCTCCCTCAAAAATGCATGCAGTACAGTTAATGCAAGTATTAGTACCCAACACCAATATAATAAATACCTCGACGCGTTTCGCCACTTCACGTGGCATCCTCAGGAGATGTTGTCGCCTTCGCTGCGCTCCGACGACTAAATATATTGGTGTTGGGTACTAATAATTGCATTAACTGACTGCATGCATTTTTGAGGGAGGGCGGGCGGTTTTCCTGCATGAAATAGTGCTTGCTCAATCAGTGTTAGTGTGGTGCAGGTGCTTCCTCAAATCAGTGTTAGTGCGGGTAGTGTGGTGAAGGTATCTAGGCCGGTATATTAAAAGCAGAAATCATTAGCAAAATAATTTTCTAAATCCATAATTAGTTATGGATTTCCGCAAAGTAACGCCTGAGTCTAGTAATAGGCACTAGTATTGCTTTTTTTTTAGTCAAAAGTTACTTTATTTAATTTTTGATACAATACAAAAAGAATTACGCAATAATATGACTATACTTAAGAGCTATAAACAAAATAAAAAGTGGGAAAATAATCGGCAATTTCATACTTTAACCCCTATTATTTAATGCGTCACAAAAAAATAATGGTCACAAGCACGCGTAGGTACACTTACAGGAAGCTTCGAGAAACTTTATTTTTCATGTAAACTCTTTGTATGTTTGTTAAAAACTATAGTGTTTCTCTATGAAACCTAATCTTACCCAATTCGTCTTGTAGTATTGCAAACAATGTCACGCGTGACCAGAATGTAGACGATTGCCCAACATTTGTTTGGTAACTTAAAACACTATCTTGTAACAAATTGTTTATAATAGTTTTACTGGCAGTTTGCTATTAAACCCATTTATTAGCAAATAATGTTAAATTATTATATCTTTTACTGTGTACTAACACTAGCCTTATGTTACTCTGTTACTAAAAATTATGGAGCTATATGACCGGAATAAATAAACAATATTAATAAAAAGATGTATTTGTTCAAGAATCCTCAAAAAAAGTTTCGCGTAATACGAAGGGTATTTGGTTGTCGCGGGACATCGAATCATTAAGTAAAGCATAGGGAGAAAAGACGCCCCGTTAGTCTAGTGGTTTAAATACCGGGCCAAGATCTCGGGGTCCCAGGTTCGATCCCCGGGTTGGGCAACAAAAAGTTTCTAATTTTCGAACGTTGCTCGGGTTTGTAATCACCAACCCGCATTTGGCAAGCGTGGTGATTATGCCAGTTCCCATCATTGCTGTGGTAACTTGAATTCAATGATGGAGGCCTTTTCCCTGCAGTGGGATGATTATAGGCTGTTACTTTTAGGGAGAAAAAGGAAGGCATAATTAGTATGGCTTGATCAAGTCATTGGATTGGAGTCAGCTACCAAAAGAGTATTGTCATAGATTTCGTATAGCAAAATTTTCACTCTGCCATCAACGTGTCAACCTAGGTGATTGATTATTCTTAAATCCTTTTGGAAAGGCCTAATTGATGGTTAAGTATACTAGTTCACATTCAATTTTTACCTTCATACATAATAAAAAATATAAACAAATAAAAAGTTTATTTTCTCACAAAAACATTGCTACAGATCATAATAGTACAACATACCTACCAAAAAGATGCCAATTACAATATAAGGGTGAGACTGGAGTCTAAATAAGACAGTTTTCCTGTCTGTATTTTAAATCACATAAAGTTTATAAATACATTTTTCACAAAAAAAATATCTACGAGAAGCATTAAATAAACCAATGCTGTATAATTTTCATTTACTTCTTGTTTGGCACCGTTTCACTTTAAAGTTTTTTTTAATTTTTTATGTATGATTTCAAAAGTTTGTCAACTCCATTTTCAAAACTTTCGCTATTTTTCTTTTTTTAATTGAAAAGGGTCCAAGTATGAGCTTAATCAATAAAAAAAACATCAAAATCGTTCGATTTAGCTCGAATACCTGATTATAAAAAATTACATATCCGTCAAATTGAGAATCTCCTCCTCTTTTATCGCAATAGTAGCCTCCGCTTCTTTTGCAAAATTAGGCCGAATCATTCAGTCAGCAAAGGCATTGAAAATAGAACCTAGGTATGCGACTATCAGGAATTGGCCTCGCGACCTTTATTACATCACACTATTCATTCAGTCATGTGACTCGCTCATACATTTCATGTGATCTCCATTGACCCCACAACCCCTTTATCATGGACTAAAGGGAAGTACATACCGCAACGTCAATTTTAAAAAATTGTAATAACGTAGAAAACTTTTTATCACAAAAATTTAACTGACGAAAAGGGTGGAAATATGCCATAATTTTTTATCGATAGATAATGATGGTAGTCTATGATTTCTTTTCTGGCACCATACTAAATTGCTGGATTATTTCACAATTATTGTGTGTGGGGGTGGATTGGGGATGGTAATGGGTTTTCAAACATATTCACTTTGTTTGTTATGTACCTAACGTCCAGAGTAAAAAAAGATGGATAAACCGTCGTGATGCAATCTGCACATTCAAATAATAGAGATTTATTAACATAGAATAATATTTTCTTTCTTTCTTCTTTCCTTCTTATAAGCGAGTAGTGCTAGAAACTAGAAATAATTTATCGAGCAGCGGAAAACGGTGTGTTGATTGATAAACTAGTGGAGCAAGTCCTCGGGCAGTGTAAATAGGTACCCGTAGCGATCAATAAAGTTATTTCAATGATTTTAGAAATTCTAATGCTACGTCAGCAAATCATAGTTAAGAGAACAGTGGCCTGGACAGCAAAAGGTACAACCTAGTCGAATCAAACGTATATAGAGCAGCCTATTTCTAGTAATACCATCACTTTAATTAACTCGTAAAAAGGTTAAATCAGATGTAAAAAAAAATTGGTAACTATGTGTTCTTAGCCTATATAGAGGATGCGCGAAATGACGACCGTTGGTCCTTATTGCTAAATTACTTCACTGTTCGTTCAATGTGCGCATGCACATCTAGAGCGTTCCTTGTAAGTGTGTGCGTGTATTTGGATAGTTACCTATTTGGATAACATTGAGGATGTATCTATGATGGGCAAGATAGTGGGATTACCTATATAAGGTGGATTGTATTGTATTTTTTAGCTAGGGAAGTCAAATTTCGAGAAAGAGACGTCTCGCCCAATCCAACTCGGGTAGCGTTAGGGACTACGAAAATCTTTGCGTTTAAATTACCTACCTTAATGTCTCAAGACGAAAGACTTTGACCGCGCACCTTTAGCCTTCTTTTGGGACCCATATTAAGCGACCACGTTTCAGTTCCAATGTCACTTCTAGTAAGAGCACAGCGAGCAGTGGAGAGAGTAATGCTTGGTATTTCCCTGCGCGATAGAATTAGAAATGTGGTAATCCGTAGGAGAACTAAGATAACCGATATCGCTGGAAGAATCGTAGATACTCATAGCAAGGAGGACCAATAACTGTCCAAAAGTTTCTGGAATCGAGACCGTGCGCCGGAGAACGATCAGAGGGTAGGCCTCCTACCAAGTGAACCGACGTTCTGGTAAAGGCTGTGGGTTCAATCATGGTGGACTTCCTTGGAGATGGCCTATGCTGTTGTTTGTCTGAGATAATGATTATCATGAAAAATAGGTATTTAGCAGCGAATCGGCTGGTACATAAAGTAAAGAACAACTCTAAGGACCTTAATAGTAAAACAAATAGGTTCAACATCATGACTCTCATTGAAAACATTGCCTGACTTCGATTGCCACTTGTGCAAAACCAACTTATTTTTATAAGCTGTCAAACGTGATTTTCTGTGGACTAATTTATCATAATAATACTAGTGTATGATATCACTAACAGATTATTTTTAACCGGAAGTCAAATGACTACTTACTGGCAGCATACAGGGTAAACATGAAGTACACAGGTCTAAGGCAAAATTTTATTAGCTACTAATAAGAAACTACTTTTACATACTAATACAGAATACTAAAACAAAAAAAACTCCTTTAATTATCCCGTACTCCTCAAACCCTTCGCAATTCTTGTCACAATGGAAATTAATTATTGTAATGACAGTAACCGACTGCTTCTCGGGGTTTTATTACTAGCCAACTTCATCTGATGGTCTACTTTGACGCTCATTTCTAAATACTTCAGCTTAACGTAAGCTAGGAAAACCCCCTAGCCATATTAATTATTGGCTCACTTGGACCGAAGACAATTATGATGTAGTTGACACCATTTACAAATAGATCGAATACATAATTTCTTTGAAATAACACCTTAATGAAGGTCAGAAAATTCGGACACATTCCAACTATGTGACAACAAACCTTTGATTTGTTCGAAGTAAATAATTAATACTAACTAGATATCAGTACTAACTAGTGAAGTCATAGTTTCCGGAATTATCTGCTGTTTGAATTGCGTATTGAAGGATCATAAAAAGTATGTCAATTGTTTGAAACGAAAACTGTATATTGGTGCGTTTGCCTAAACAAAAGTCACGCCTGGTAGTAGTATTATTAGGCATATTTTGTTTATTATTTTTTTCGAACAGTGCATTGACCAATTAAAAATGTCGTGTCTCTACAAAGCAATAAATCGACATTAAGCTTGAGACCAGTCACTGGCCGGTCGTGGGCCGCTAGTGGATCACCTCGAAACACGTCACAGTCTAATTAGCCTAGACTAGTATTACTCCGTTATGTACAGGGTGGCCTAAGTCTAAATGCAAATGGATTTATTTGCATTAAAATGAGTAGCAAATTTAACTTATGGGATGGACTCTTTGATGAGTTCTATAAATCGCTGACCAAAAAGAATATGGGTTGATCGATTATAAGACATTATTAGATATTGTCCAAGCTCGTACTTGCTTAAACCTTGTGTAAATATTTATTTAAAAAGAGGCTGACAATAGTGACCGAGTTTCTTGCGTTGCTTCTTCACGGCACTAGCCCAGACTTGTCCCTAGCAGTGGTAGGTTTAAATATTGGGACGTGTAAAAGCGCCTCTTGGGGTCTATTTGCAGAAATAAAACTGATTTAACTTACCGCAGAAAAAAATACATATGAACTAAAATTTGATAAGTAATAAATACAAATTACTTGGGACAACCTGTATCTCACTGTAGCCTTCCGTATTGTAGTGTTCCAACACTTTGCATTAAGACAAAGCCCTTTTAATAAGTATGATGTTTGCGTATTATCACTTTGTTTATTAACCGAAGAAAAAAGAGTGGGTTCTTTTATTAATGCTTTTTTTAAAACTAATCAGTGGATCATACATATAAATTTGAATTTAGACTAGATCGTCTGATCATGTTGTTTTTCTGTGTTAAATGAGGGTTACAGTACAGCCGACCGTTTTAAAACTTCGCCTTTAGAGTAGAAAAATTGGGTTACCAGTAACAGAAAGAAAATACCGATGAAATGGATTGAAAGGAATAGATGGGTGTGGATTGCTTGTTAAGCACCAACTCAAACTTTATTTCATTGTTGCTTACTTCGTTTAAAAGTGAGGACCATTTGGATCAGCGGTAGTAAACGCTGCTTCTGAGCCATGAGTCGCGGGTTTGATCCCCGCACAGTACAAATATTTGTGTGCATGAACATGTCTGTTTGTACTGGTCTGGGTGTTTTCTATGTATTTTAAGTATGTATTTACAAAAAAAAAGTATATAAGTAAGTTTACATAGTGGTAAGCGGGCAGAGAATAGAGTATGTTGACGAGTACATACCTATATACTTAGGCCAGATAGTCTCCTTCGAAAACAGGCAGGACAAAGAGATCGGTCGTAGTATCGATGACGCCTGGAAGAGCTTCTGGTCAATGAAAGCGTATATGAAGGGAGATCTTCCAATGTCACTGAAACGCAAACTCGTTGACATTTGTATCCTGCCCGTGCTAACTTAGGTGCGCAAACGTGGTCATTGACCGAAAGTCAAAAACCCAAACTCAAGGTTTGCCAAACAGCTATGAAAAGGAGCGTGTTGAGTATTAAAAGGATTGATAAGGTCCGGAATACCACAATACGCTCCAGAACTGGTATAGCAGATGCAGGCGAAAGGACAGCAAAGCTTAAATGGGAATGGGCGGGGCATGTGTGTAGAATGCACCCGGATAGACGGGCCCAAATCGTCACGCGATGGATACCACCAGACGGCTACCGACGAAGAGGTAGACCTAAAAAGAGGTGGTGTGACGATTTGTCCAGCTTCGCGAGAGATTGGGAGTCTTTGGCCGCTGACAGAGACCAATGGAAAGCGTTGGGGGAGACCTTTGCCCAGCAGTGGGATGATGTAGGTTGAGTAAAAAAAAGTAAGTTTATCGGTTGTCTAGTACCCCATACTACTAGATTAGATGGCTCTGTGTGGCCCAGTGAGGCATGTCTTAAATATTATTATTTTAATATTATTATTTATTTTTATTTTATTTTATTTATTTATTTATTTAATTATTATTATGTTGGTCATTTTCCAATCACGGGACTATGGAGTCCCGGACCTTTGGAAGGCGTACGAGGGGCCGAAGCCAACTCGCAGAGGCCCGTTAGACAACATTTATCTAAATGATGTATTGTTACACCAACCGACGATTATCTCTGTGCGCACTATACAAGTACACCCAAGGATAACCCCCGGTTAGTGCAGGACTTTTGCAGAAAGTGGATACAAAGGATACTGGGCTATGGGTTTGGGTGCTAGTGGACTGGGTAACTGGGACAATGGAAGGACTATAGCCCCTGCCTCACCTATGTTACTCACACGGATGAAATGGCAGAGGGTAACTCGCACACTCGTTTAATGGGCCCCCGAAAACGGCCGCTAGCACAGTGATGTGGCGACAAGGGGGCAACATAGCCTGAGGTTCTTGAGGAGTGGACAGGTATTACACGGCTCTCAGGACAATCCCGGTAATCCGTTTAAGATCCCTACAAGCATCTTACTACAATACTTCCTTCCTCTCTCTCCACTCAAGCCGGCCAATGAAGGCAAGCAAGAGGTGAGGAACAGGGATACTCCCGGGAGCAATCAGGTCCGTATGGGGTCGCTACTGCCCAACAGCTCGCCACAAGCTGCCCTGCGCGGAATATTATTATCATCATCATCTCAGCCATTGCCACACAAACGACGCCCACAACGGGGCATAGGCCTCCTCTAAAGGTCTCCACAACAATCGGTCCAGCACCACCCGCATGCAGCGGATTCCGGCTACCTTCGCCGGATCGTTAGTTCACCTGGTGGAGGGCCTATCCACAGATCATCCTGGTGCGTTCAATCAGTTCTTCTTTCGATGTATCGTGTGAGCTGGGCATAGGTCTCTCCAAAAAGAGCACTTTACTAGTTAGGGCAGTTAGGGCACCGCAGATAGTGAAGAGAATACGCTGCTGCCGTCCTCATCTGGCTGGAAATACTCCTTTAGTCCCTCTTTGGACAATCTTAGGAAGAAGAGGGGTCCACTAACCCTCGTTATCAATATCTAGCCATAAACGGCAAAAAACACGTTTATTTAGCCGGTAAAATATTTTATTTTGTATTCAGTATCAGTATTTGTTGTTATACAGAAACAGTAACAGAAAGTTTGGATTTGTGAATTCTGACTGTCCAACTATCACGGTCCAGAAGATAAAGCCTGGTGACAGAAAAATAGTCATACACAGACAGAAAGACAGACGGTCAGAGGATAGGGTCCCGTTTTTACCATTTGGGTACGAAACCATGGATTTTTTTTTTATTGGCTGAAAATAGCTTCGACAGATACATGGATAGTATCGATTTTATCTTAAATAGCCAAAATAAAGAAAGAAATGCTCTTTAATATAGCTAAAGCTATCACCTACATAAAATTGTGAACTAGATTTAACTTACTTGCTTTTATGGCAAAAACTACCTTAGTGCGTATTACGAGATGATTACGTGGTTATTTAAGTATCGCAAAAAGGAAGTCAAGTAACTTGTAACATTTTATTTAATTAGTCTGTTAGGCTAGTTAGGTTACTTAGTGATTTATTAAATTTCCTGCAGTTTTGAACACTGAACACTTTCGTAGCATTCATAAATATAAAATAATCAGAAACAGAAAAACAGTGACAGAAAAATGTTCGGACTACACCGACTAGACGTTTGGGTGTTCTTTTAAACTAGTTGCATTTAGTTTAGTAACGTAAGTAAGGTACTAACTAGTATTATATTATCTGTGGTAAGGTTCAACCTGAATTTGCGTTACGGTAGACTGCGTTGGAATAAAACATAACTGGCGATAATAATTCGAGGTGATAGTTTTGAATAATATGTTTCAAATTACCTTTTATCCGTACCCATAAAGCTGTTAGTGTTCGAAACATCGAGATTAATCAAAATATAATATGAATCTGATAAACCCGAGTTAAATCGATCAATCTATAATTTATTTCAATCATACAGATTAAAGTCAGGCCAATAGTCTTTTAAACTACAAAAACCAATACTTTATATGATATTTAAGCAATTTAATTGCGATTACAATATCAGTTAAAAAAATCAATGTAGCACAGAAAATAAGTAGGTAGGTACATTTTGAGCAACATCAATATTTTTCTATCGTTAGTTAGCGCTTTTTTCCAGACAACCATGGAGATACTCGTACTTAGTTGAATTAGAAATGAAAGAAAAAGGCGACAAAAAAAGATGTAAAACAATTAAAACACAACAAGTACCTACTTCTAGTATACACTATGTAGATCACCTTAATCTTCAAATCATGTACTAAGTGCATGTAAGGTGCAGGCCGTACCACCGCTACACGTCCTCGTTATATGGTAAGAAGTAGAAGCGACTCAAAAGTACACTAATGCTGAAGCAAAAAAATAGGTAAAAAAACTTTTTAAGTTAAACGGTTTTATGTTAAACATACATTGCAATGTTTAAGATAAATGTACTAAAAACCAAAAAATAATAAAATAGATACAGTCGTGGGAATTATAAACATATGCATAGACTAGACTAAAATAAAACCGTGGGGTCTAAAATAAAAAGTCGATAATTTGTAGACAATTGACGTGTCCCACGGTTTTATTTTAGTCTAGTCTATGCATATGTTTATAATTCCCACGACTGTATCTATTTTATTATTTTTTTGGTTTTTAGTACATTTATCTTAAACATTGCAATGTATGTTTAACATAAAACCGTTTAACTTAAAAAGATTTTTTACCTATTTTTATTTTCTAGTTTTTAGTTTTTATTTCGCATTTTGTTTAATTCATTTAGTGCTTCATTATTGCAAGGTTTCTTGCCCGTTAGTTTGTTGAGCACTTTCATTTGATACCCATATTGATGGGATCGATAAAACCTACGTTATCCGCCATTTTGTAGCGGCCGCCATCTTGTATTTCAATTTTTTATAGTATATTGTATTCTGCTTGTTGAGCCCTTTCATTTGATACCCATATTGATGGGATTGATAAAACCTACGTTATCCGCCATTTTGTAGCGGCCGCCATCTTGGATTTCAATTTTTTATAGTATATTGTATTCTGCTTGTTGAGCCCTTTCATTTGATACCCATATTGATGGGATTAATAAAACATAAATTATCCGCCATTTTGTAGCGGCGGCCATCTTGAATTTATAATGATAATGAATAAACATAATTGTATTGTCACCAAAATCCAAAGTGTATACAAAATTTCAGATTAATCGGTTGACAGGAAGAGGGTGAAATTTGAATTACTAAATTTGACCCAAGAATAAAACAAACGGGGTGAGCTAAATAAAACCGTTTAAAAAGCAGCTGCGTCTTCTCACACCAATAGCCTAAGTGTGATTGTCCACCCGCCTTCCAATATTGTGAAGATTTGGCCAACCCCTTTTCTTCAAGAGGCCATGTCCAGCTGTGGTAATTTAATTATGATGTTGGTGTTGGGTTGGGATATGGTCCGAACAACAGCAGCAAACCAACTAAAAAGGTAGTTTATAGAGGTAGAATGCTATTGATAGATAGATATCGACTTCCGTCATCGTAATATGTTTAGCCATTACTAATGTCCGTGCTAAATACTACTCTCTCGATTGTGAAGCTTCCGGCTACCTGCCTTGAGTAATTTTATTTTTAAATTGTCACGAGCAATTAAATTACTTGTTAATCTCATTATATTGTATCCGACCTGACAAGTTATTCAAATAGATCACAAAATTTTCAAACTATAGAAGTCTTAGGGTAGAAAATCTCTATCAGAATGAACTATAAGAAAAAAGACAATTGGTCAGGTCAACACAAAAGCAGAATACTTAAAAGCCGAAAAACGATTCAGCTTAAGGACACCAAATCAAACACAAACCCATCAGCAAATAGTCAATTCAGCGCGAAGCCTGGAAGTCTAAAAGATCAAGTAGCAAAACAGTGTCAAACAGCTGAAGAGGAAGAGAAATATTTTTATTGCCAATTAACTTAGGAAATTAATAAAATAAAGGTAGGTAAATTTTCGGCATCTTCCAAAAGTGATATTCACTTTTTAACAATTCAACTTTTTCCGTCCCTAGATTTGAACCAGAACACATTTTGATATTTTTTTAAATTAATAGTTTTTAGTTTATTTCCTACATAAAATAAGGTAAATTAAGAAACAGACATTTGCACCAGCAGCAGTAATGGAATACTGACACAAGTAGACATTAATTTAGTTTTAATTTAGTAACGATTATTACCTTCAAACGCCTATTACATAAACACCCCTTTGCTTATGGATGGACTCTCGTTGCTTTTAATAAAATCCCAGGCGCCTAGCATCTTGATTCGTCTTATATTATTGTTGTAGGTTAAGGTAAGTATAATGTTCATGTTTCCTAATAATATGACAACAATTATGAGCGCTGGTACTTAATAATATAGAGTCTTTATATTAGGTTAAAGAGTAAAAAAAAACTCATCCCAAAAACTACCCCCAAGGCATCTTGTAGAACCGTGTGGAATGATGTCAGCTTAAAATAGAACACCTACATTGCTTCTTCTTCAATCTGGTTGATTGTTGTAAAAGATGACTGAAGAATACTTGAAATTATTTAAAGGTAAAATCTGCCCGCCACCATGATTCGTGCAGTCAAATCGAAACATCGCGAAGGTGAAATATTATTCACCTTTAAATAATTAATTCAGTTGCAGTCCGTCAAGAGCTAAGTTTTGAGTAGATAAATAAGTATTTACTTATGATTATCAAACAAGAACAGCCAATGGAAAAAGCCATATCTTTGAAGAGGTCACGGTCGAAGGCGTAGGCATGTGACATGTCAACGCTACAAGAATGTATCGTAAATCATAAGGTATCTTGTTAAAGCCTCTTGACCGCGATTTGAAGCTGTATATTCTGTAATTAATATTGAATTCTCGTGTACCTTGAAATACACACAAAGTCACAGAACAGTTAAAGAAATTTGTCTGTTCTGTGCACCAAATTTATAAAACAAAGAGAGGAGGTTATATTTGCCCAACCAGGAATAAGAGTAGAAATTCTAGAAAAAATAATCGTGAAAAATTTATTAGTAGGAATTCTTCTTCTTTTTATCATAGGTAATATGACTATTCGTCAAGGATAATCTGGCATCAGATTATTTGCTCTTACGTGACTTGTTTTTACGTCTTCCATCTTCGCCGGGACCAAAAATGTTTCATGCCCAAGTCAATTTAAAAAGATCGTTTCCTTAATTGACTCGAATCAAACCTGGACCATTGCGTGGTAGGTGGACTACCGCACCTCTACATTAACCGGGTACCTAGTCAGTTGGGTATCAATGAAGATTTACCTGACAGTAAAGTATTATCTTACGGTCGTAAGAACACAGATTGGGTTAGAAAGAAACAAACAGAGTTATCATCTCAAGTAAGTAACATTAAGTAGGTACCTAGTAAAAATCAGTGCTGGTCTTATCCTTTTGCATTATTTATTTTCTAATCAAAGTAAAAACAATGTTAACATTTTACTTTGACTAGAATGATACGAAAAACTATTTTATAACATTTACCAACGAATACCCCATTAAACAAAACAAAATAAAATAGGGACCTACTTTTGAGGCTACATTCTGGAAGACCTTGATATGAATGAGGCAATATCGTTTGAAATGAGCACAGATATAATTGCATCACATATGTACATAAAAAGAACCAGTTTATTTACGGTCGTGAAAAATATTTACATAGCTAGAAAACGTGTCTTCGCCATGAACGTCGAATAAACTGATAGTACCTATTATGTAAATACAATAGCTCCTGCATTCATGTAAAATAAAAATAAAACCGGCCAAGAGTCCAACTAGGACTCGCGCACGAACGGTTCCGTAACTTAATTCATTTGATTATTTGCTTTTTAAATTACTACGCTAAATATTCTAGTTATAGGTCATGTTTTTACCCCTTGAGTACGGGCACCGAAAAATCAGATATACCCACTATCAGAGACAGAAAATAAGTGGCTGTTTTCTTCTGACAGTACTAATGGAGTATCTACTGTCAGACTCAAGAAAACAGCTAGCAGCGTCTTTTAAATACCATTGGCCAAACTGCGATCGTCAATTCGCCTGCCAAGCGTGGCGATAATGGCAAACTTCTATAGGTTTTTTTTTAATAATTGATTCCAATTTAGGTTTTGATATTTTTACGGCTGCCAAATACGAACCTATGTTTGACAGCAACTTAAAATTAAGTGACCCAATAGTTAGTTAAAAACTACGAGATTTCTACCACATGTATCTTGTTTTTATGAGATTCCGATATTTCGGCACAGATGCCTTATTTTGAAACACGAAGCTCATATTTGCGGATATATCTGTCTCTTTCCGATACATTTAGACACCGGTACGAGTGATAGAGACAGATGGATACGAATATCCGGACATTGTGTTGCGGAGTAAGACCTAAGTTGCAAGAAAAACAAGATTCATGGTGGAATTCTGAAAGCAGAATAGTGACTATGAAAATTGAAATCAGTATTAATGTCAACTACTGTTATATTGGCTCTATAACAGTAGTTGACATTATGAATATCCTGTTTATATTGGCTCTAGTTTATACAGGATGTTAATTAAATGGTATAACGCAACTAGCCTATAAATAGTACCTATAGTGAAATCAGAAATTTTATAACTTCATTTTAATTTTTTGATTACGATTTGTAATAAAAAAGTTTTATTCAAATTTTTTTTTGTTTTAATAATCTGACTCTACGGTTAAGAAGAAGCCTAAGATGGAGCGAGCTTACCCAGAAGCAGCCTATTCTGACTTCAATATAGTATACGTACGAGTGCATATTTTTACATAGGCTAGATTCGGCTTGATATACCATTTACCTAACACCCTGTATATCAAGATGATTTTTCAAGTTTTTCATATTCTAGAAAATAAGTAGGTTCTAATCCCAAACATGGCTAGCTCGCATAGCTCTTATATTCCATATCATACTATTTAAACATTTGCACCATATGTTTACCTAAAATCCCATGCATCTGATAAGATTACTTTTATTTGTTCTTATTAACGATTGCTTTTGCCGAAACACTATAAAACAGCAGAGATGAAGGCACAATTAGTTTGTAACTGTGACCTGTAGTTGAATTAAATACGAAAATGAAGGGTGTTGTTATTTTCGCGTTTGTGGTAAGATAATTTTTAAATTCCTTGCACAACCTATGCCATAAGTAGCTTCGAACTCCTGGTTTCTTCTGTCTATTTGCGATGGGCACTTCTACACCAAAGTCTGGCTGTCTCAACTTTATGTATCTTCTCCAGTATCACTTGCTCCCATTTTAGCTTGCTTTTTCTTTAACGTGTATCATTACTCTATCTGTATTATCATCATCATCAGCCCACATTAGTCTTCAGCTTGAGATAGGCCTCTCCAAAGGGAGGATTTCACCTTAAGGGGACTACTAGAGTTAATTTTTCATTTCAAACATTTTCATTTTCATTTTCAATAAAATTAAATCAATTGGGGGCAGCACATGTTATAGCTCTAGTAGTCCCCTTAATCGATACGCTTTGGCAGACAAGTTGGTGATCGCAATTTGGCAAATGATGGAGATAAAGATACTGCTTGTTTTGTCCCGTGGGTACTCCTTTAGGTGCCTGTTATGACATGGGTAACTATCATAGGCTAAAAAGAGGTAGTGCTATTATATTTAAGGCTGACACCATTCAAAAACATAGGCCATTCTGTTCTAGGCTTCAGACTGCGAAAAGTGGGAAATTGTATTCGTATTTTTAAACAAATTACCTCAGGGTGAGCTTCCTGTACATAAACTTAAATCTTATGTCAAAGTAATTTTAATATAAAAGGGGTAAAACACGATTTATAGAATAGGAACGTATTAACTCGTACGTGCATAAACCTTTTGTAAAGAATTATTTAATAAGACGCTGACAATATTGACCAAGTTTCTTGCGTGGCTTCCACTCGGCACTAGCCCAGACTTGTCCCGAAGCAGGTAGGTTTAAATATTGGGACATGTAAAAGCGCCTCCTTGGCCTATTTGCAGAAATAAAATTGATTTTAGATAGACCTAAATTTTGTACGATGGTACGAAACCGAGGTCAACTCGCACTTGGCCAGTTTTATGTTAGATTTTTGTTTCATTCTTAGATATGCTCGGCTTTGGCTATCCCATCAGATGGCAATGCTGTGATTCTGCGTCAGCGGCGAGATTTGGACATTTTCGGAAACACGAGGTATACAATATCTGTCAATTTATTTTCTCTATTTTTTATTGTTGTGAACGTAAAAATACACATATATAGAAATCAACAAAGTGAAAGACTAGGCCTCCCTAAATCTCTAGGATTAAGGTTAGAATGTCTTTTTTAAAGAGTTTGTTGAGTAAAAAACTAACGTTTTATATTATTTTATCAGGTTACTAATAGAAGAACTGGTGTTGAATCTACGTAAAGCTGCAAGTGATGCCCTAGAAGCTATCAGTATCTTTGAAGACGGGCTTATTGAGCAAGCTAAGGCGATCCGGGATAAAATAAACGCTGACATTCAGAATCTAAAGGAGCGTGTGAGCCAAGCCATCCAGGGAGTTCTAGACCGAATCACTGGAACTGGTGCTGCGGTTCGAGATTGTGTTGAGGTAACTAAAGTTCTGTAGACTTACGCACTTAACCTATCGCTGATGTTGAGCGAGAAGCGAGTAGTGCTTTTAAACTAGAAACGAATTGTCGAGCAGCGGGAAGCGAGTGTGTTGAATGATAAAGTAGTGGAGCAAGTCCTCGCCGGCATGCGCGGCAGTGTAAACCATAGATTGTAAACAATTAGCGATCAAGTATTAATATATGGATCTCTTTTGTTTACACGGAATGAATATCTATTGTACCTTTCTTGAGCGAGAAAAATAGCTGATGGTTAGTCCCTTCCTCGCCGTGGTGGGATAAGTGTTTACTCTTGAAACTCGATTTCGTTCGGGATTGGGATTGGGATCGTAATCTTGCTTAGGTATTTAATAGGCTAGGATTCAGATTTGCAAAATGATATTCATATTTTCGTGGATTTTAATAAAACTATTTTAATTCGATATTCGAAATGGATTGACGTCGATCCAAATGACCATAATAATCCTGATTCCTAATAGTTAATTACATAGATTTAATATAGATGAGTATATAAAATCTATGGTTAAATACAACGCGTTTTATGTAGTTTAGGATGTCTATTTTCTGTGTTCATAATTATTTTTTATATAGGAGTTTTGTCAATCTCAGAGGGCTCTCTGAGATTAACGACGGATGGACTGACAGATGGACATAGCCTAACTATAAGGGTTCCCTATGATCTACTGAACCCTTTAAAATTAATAAGTATGCTAATACTCTAGTATTACCTATATTATCTGTGCTAAAACCAAAATAACACATCCTAAGGCATATTGTATGCTAATAATACATAAGGCATATTGTATGGCTAATACAATATGCGATATGCCGCACGCTTAAAATGATTAAAAGAATAAAGATAAAACCATCGGCATACTTAGTCTGGCGGGGACCTGATAACCTTGAATTTTGCAAGTCATACGATGCGACTATTTTCCAACTACAAAAAAAGAAGTTCTCGGTTGGACGCGTTTTTATAAGTATGATTTCTTTTGTTTGATTAAGAAGGTATAGCTTGATGTTATTGCAATTTAAATTAAAACCAACGGAAAGGGTATATGAATAGAATCGTATAGTAGCCTTCAAAAATTCTATATTTTGAGTCGGTTTCAAACAAAAAAAATACTGCTAATTGTCAAGCACTCGGTGGTTAGTGATGAGAAGGTAGGCAAATGGACCGATAGCAATTAACCCACCAAAATACTTAGGTATTGACTATCGTTAGGGTTCCGTACTATAACGGGATTAACGGGACCCTATTACAAAGCCTTGTCACACTCTGTAGATGTATAAATAAATAAATAAATATTTTAAGTCATGCCTCACTAGGCCACACAGAGCCATCTAGTCCCAAATTAAGCTACTATTAAGTACCCTGTCCCTGGGGTACAAGACAACCGATAAACTTACTTATATACTTTTTTTTTGTAAATACATAGAAAACACCCAGACCAGTACAAACAGACGTGTTCATGCACACAAATATTTGTACTGTGCGGGGATCGAACCCGCGACCCATGGCTCAGAAGCAGCGTTTTCTACCGCTGATCCAAATGGTCGTCAATGTACCTATATTTACTTTAAAAATAAATACTTATTGTATACAACTACAATAAGTACCTACAACCTACGTACATGTGGATAGGTAGGTATTGTAAACCTTAATTTTAATGTACCTACCTACATAAGGTGGGTGGACCATGGAAGGCCACCGTAACGAATAAACTGTGTTTATTAGTTCATTTAATATTTAATCAATAAATGTATTTTCTTTCTTTCTATAAATGACAAAAACAAATTTTTTATTAGCACTTTGTTTTATTGTGTAACAAATAAATAACTTTTTTTTATTGTAGATGTAATCACTATTTCTTAAACTTAACTTTTATAAAGCTGTTCCAAACGGCCTTGCAAGGAACAGAGCTCCATACAAGGCCAATGTTACAAATCAGTCGTTCAACATACAACTAGAATTGTAATAATCAAAATATCCGCTTTTACTGAAACTACAAATATCTTTGATCTAAACGAAAAATTTGATGCCCAATATAATATGATGTTCTTAAAAAAACTCATCAAACATTCCCTGAACGCCATCCTATAACTAAGCGTATTTTAATGAAAAATATAGTAATGAGTACCTATTATATCGATAACAGATAAGTTGCCAATGCATTTTACCATGAAATCATAAAAAATATTTAACCTATAATGGCCTACTAATGGGTCCGTTCTTTGCAAGGCCAAAATGTTCCTAAGAAGGCCAAAATAACAAATATCATCTAAATATCCTCTAAAATAGAATTTTCACACCGCAGCTTTTGAATTAAGTTGATTATTTTGTACTGCTTCCTAAACTATCTTCGTCCCATGACTACTTACCTCTTTTTCTAGGTTTTTTCCTGATATTTTTGAAATCTGAAATGTCTGTATAAAATTTAATAATTTGTTTGATCATTGACTTATTTATATTATAGCAATGTTTACCGATATAACTTTTTTATAAAATAAATTAAAAGATGTATTTGAAACATAATAATTATAAAAAAATGTCTATTCAGTTTAAGTTAAAAAGTAAAAAATCCTTATAAATAGTAAAAGCATAAACATAAACATTTTGTAACTTTCCCGGTACGTATTTATAGCAAAAAAAACGGTGTTTATATTTTCAGTATTTCTAAATGCTCCTAAAAAGGTTCATGTACCCTAGCAAGGCCGACCGTCGAATTTTTGATTGGCCTTACAAGGAACCATCGGCTTTCAAAGGAACACTGCCGATATTTCATCTAAAATCACAGCAAAATCATTATTAATTTTTATTTTCCTTAGCATTATAAGCAATCCTTGCATAACAATTTACAGTAAAAAAAACAGGTAATTCACATAAAAACTTACCTTTTGTTGAGCATACGAATTACCATTTTGACGTTGACGACCGAAGTCTACAAAGCAAGCGACCGTACTGGCAAAAATAGCGACGCGAGCGACTCGACGCCGCGTGTGTGTCTTTGAGTTTGATGGAACTTTGTGGTAATGGAAGGAATTCATCATCACCATTGGAAGGCCAACTATAAAATCATATTATTAGTCAAATAATATGATTTTATAGTTGGCCTTCCAAGGAGCATGGCCTTCCATGGTCCACCCACCTTAGTATCGAGTATCTACATAAGATATTTAGAATCGAAGCTTATATTTTCCAAATCAAATAAGTATCTAACTACCCTATATATAACTACATACAATATCAAATCTTTAGAAAATTCGAACCGATCGATACAAAATAAGAAACTTTGAGATGGCGCATTTCGAATTTTCGATCGTTTTGGTGGTTTGAATACCTATTCAAATACTTAAAATTAATATTTTAATAAAAAGTCTAGACTTTACTTTAATAAGTAGGTATAGCAATATTGATCTTCACTTCAATATAAATCCGAAAATGTTTTGAATCGTCTTAGAGAAAAAAATAAACGTCGAGTTTGCACCTCTTTTTGTTCAGTCATATACAAGTACTATTATGAGATCTTATGCGTTTTATTTCCACTATGCAGCTATGTACAATTTGCCATCTTGATATGAGTAAAAGGTAATGCGAGTTTCTTTTGTTATGCTTACAGTCTCATCGCAAAGATGCCAATACCCTCTTCAACGAGACCCTGACCAAAACACTTGAATGCGCTGACGACCGCATTGCAGAGATAGGCCTACAGATCGGTAACCTCAAGAATCTTACCGATGAAGCTGTGGAGTTCGCTAATGGTGCCTTGGTGCAGATGAAGAAGTGTGTCGAAGAAAACCCTGGAAACATTCTGAGAGTAGGAGCTTGTCTGGGAAGCACCGCCTTGAAAACCGAACTGAAGAGTGTTGTTTACGCGACGCAAAGTGGATACTCGGTACTTACTTAGCTATTATAGTTTAGAAACTACTGAGTATAGGTAGATAATATCATATGTGTGCGGCGTAGAGTGTGCTAATATAGAATATCACCATCCCTGCTCGTCTAATGGGTGGCGTAAGATACGATTAACGGAGTACCGCCAGAGGAAGCCTGATAGCAAAAATTTTTCCTTCTCAATTTATAAAACCACAGATGATGATTCTAACTATTCCATGGCTAGAACTACGATGCCCCCACCTGACAAACGTGGCCATTATGACAAAATCCTCCTAAAGGCACACGAGGGACAATCCCCAGCGTACTTTTTGGTTCATCAAAATAGATCCCTTCCAACAACTGTATTGATTAACGCACACTATGTACGACTACGGATTAAAAGTACCGCGTACAAAAAGTCTCCTCTGCGGACATAAGTCCCTCGTCAGTGCAGACACCTAATTCGTCTAACCAAATCGTATCACAATCGTAATTGAATAGCAGGTTTTTGACAGTTCTAGTATGGGCTAAATGTCAAAATCGCACAATTCAATCACGATCGAACTGCAATTGAAATAGCTGAATAAGGCCCCAGGCTTTACGGAGACTTCTATACAGACGAATGTTGTGTTGAATAAGTTAGCAGTGCGGTGGCAGATCAATGGCTGTAGATTTATTCATCATCTGTGGATTATGAGTTAGTGTAATTGAAACATTCTGTAAATTTTCGGGAATCTTACAAATCAATACCACCTGACCTGCCCAGGGTTGAGGAAAAACATCTTTAGTATAATCTGCGCATTTAGAAGCACTATGCTATCTATGGTACAAATTAGTCTCCCTTAAGGGATTACGTCCATCGATATATTATCAGTGCTATTAATAAAAATCGCCTATTCCTATTACGACGGAGGTTTATTGACAATTGCCCCAAAGGTCAATGTTATTTTATATATGAACAGAATAAATCGATAGAAATAGTAGCTAAACAAGTTATTTTAGAAATAATTGTTCGTTTTCCTTTTCTAGATCGCTCGCCTCAATCTGGCTTTGGCCACCGTCCCAGCATCATTAGAAGTATGCGCTGGAAACAACCTAGTTGCAGCAGGAATGATCACAGGCAAAATTGTCATGGAAATAGGCAGCTGTTCAGCTTCTTCTATCTACACTACTCTGACTGGCTCTAACTCTAACGCTTTGTAAAAGACTTAAGGAATTTGTCAATAAATGAATGCCTACAAGTTTTGTTTCCATCTGAAGTGCCCTCGGATTATCAATGGATTGATATGGACGTAACGTCCCGTTGGTCCAGTGCTTTAGGTTCCAGACCACAATCTCGGGGTCCTGGATCCCCGGATCTGAGACCTTACTCCACAACGCAATGTCCCTATATTCGAATCCATCTGTCCCCATACCGATGTCTTAAAGTATCTGAAAGAGACAGATATATCCGTAAATACGAGCTTCGTGTTGCAGAGTAAGGTATCTGGCCAAATGAGCTTTGAATTTTCCAACATTGCTCGGGATTCTTATCACCAAGGCCCATTTATCAAGCGTGGTGACTATGCCTGTACCCATCACGCTGTGGTTGAATTCAATTATGGAGGCCTTTGACCTGCAGCGGGATGATTATAAGCTGTTACTTGATGATGACCGCGTGATTGCTTAAAGCAGGTTTCAAATTGATAATAAATTGTTGTTTAAAATAGATCACTAGGTAAACACTTAGAAAGAAAGTACTACCTATATAGTACAAACTATTTAAAATAGTTTAAAAACCGAACCAAAAATTAAAGTATAAGCTAACTTTTGCAATACAATAAACATCCCCAGCGTCTCCTTGCACCCCCAGACTCGAGTCATTTAGCAGATTTGTTAAATTTATATGAACAACTAGGTAGGTATATGTGTTAATCGGGTAGTGAAATAATCGAAATAGGCATTGATCATATGATCTGGAATCTGTTATCTTTCCATGTTTAATCAAAAATGATACTAACTACCTAGACCTACCTTATTGAATTGTTGTTACAAGATTGTAAAATGCCACAAATAGCACTTACAGGGAAAACATCAACGAATGATAAGAGAAATCAGAAACTGTTTGGCAACCCTAGAAAATTAAGTGAATGACAGATTAATTTCAAAAAGCCTCTTGAAAAGGGATATAAAACATCATGCGCCTATACTCCCTTATGTGTCGCTCAATCTTTCATCATGCACTGTGCATTAAAATTTGTGATATTCATACAACTTATTGTACTACAAGTAAGTAAGCAATATTAAATGATTTGTAATGTTAAGCGTCAAACCATGTCATAATGAAACTTACTTATTTCGGAAATACTGTGATTTACCATTTCTAATTACCTACCCTATAAAAAAAATACATGCATTGATCATAAACCATGGTAAAATGTGGTAGGAATCTCGAAACAGCTACTGTTATAATATTATTAACTTTTGTGCATTAATTATATAATTATTAATCAACTGTTAATCTTTAAAATTTATTTCAGAATGCTTTCTCGAGAGAAATAACAGCTGTATATGATACTAACCAGATAAAACAAAAATATGTTTTATTTAATGATTTGAAGCTTGTTAATGATAACACACAACGCAGTATGACAGATCTATGGAATCACATAAAAAACAGTGCAAAAACAACTTGGGATTCGTTAAAAACTTTAGTAGAGAAAACCAAAGAAAACATTGGTACTTGGATACAGCATATAAAAAATCGAGCTACCACTATAAGAGAAACATTAAAGGAAAAGTTCACGATATTGAGAACTAAAATAAGAAGCATAGTTGACAATGTTTGGGAAAATGAAAAGGTCCAAAGTTGTGTGAAGGTAATTTTTTGTAATAGTATTAACGATAAGCAAGTTACGCAATTGTTGATTAACCACTCTACCCTTTATTTTTACGTGGGTTGATTATAGGCCGTTACTTTATTTTTGTAGAAAAATGCAGAAGATGTGGATCATATTTTAATAGAAATACTAAATAATGTATTTTTGTGCATATCTGAAAAAGTCAGCAGTATATCTGCTTTAGAAGAATATGACGTTAAAGATATGCAAAATGATACTGAATTTATGGAAGAAATTGAAAAGAAACTAAATAAATGTTCGCAAAGCGGAGGAAATGTTGAAGAATGTCTATTAAATGTAAGAATTGATATTATAAAAGAAACTGAACTTATAAAAGATGAAGTTCTTAAAAAGGTAAGGAATTAACACTTATTGTCCAATGTTGCTTAATAAAGTTATGTTAACATAAATATATGATTTTTAATAAGAAAATAGAACTGAAGTCGAAACACCGAACAAGTTAATTGCAGTTCAACAAGATGTTACTTAGTCTAAAGAGGGTAGAAGTACAACACCTCACATTTGTAATTTAGGTTCGAGTGCGCAATAAAATTGGTAAAATTAATTTATAACTTACTTTAATGCAAGATTTTAATGCTTTCAGACACTTGAATCAAGAAATTTAGCTGATGACATCTTAGATGCCATAACCACATGTTTCACAGATGGATTAATTAAAGCAACTGCTGCTATAAGTACTGAAGCGGTTAACATCTTACAGTGTCTAGTCCAACATGGAGTGCCGGCATCGAACGTAACTAATGTTCAAAGCATTATGTTCTTAGGTTAGCGAATGTTATGAGATTAAAACACAGAACATGGAAAAAGGTTAGAAAGGTTGTCATGCGCCTTTTGTATGAGAACCGATGTCGCCGCTTGCGCCCCACTACTACTTGTGCTCAAATTAACACAAGCTTTCGCACACATAAACAAGTTCCAAGTACGCCAATCAAGCGAATTCTTCGCGACGTCAAAAGAAACCAGTCACAGCGCTCACATACACAGTTTGGGCAGAAATATGAAATGCTTAAAATCTCTGTGGCGCGCCTGTCCCGCCTACATCGCCTTTCTAACCTTTTTTCGGTATTCTTTGGTTTAAAACAAAATGAAAATCAGATTCTGTAACAAACACTGTATATTAGTGATTAATAAAAATATATAAGTAAGTACATTTCTCATTATCTTTTAACTATTATCGCGGACACATAACTCCACGTCCACCATCAACAGACAATGTTACACCAGTAATATTACTAGCACCATCTCCCGCTAAAAATAGAATAGACGAAGCGACTTCCTTAGTAGTACCAATTCTCCCTAATGCGTGCGTTGATTTACACCTCTCAAGATACGCTGCAAAATCTTGCTCACTCATGCCACCTCTCTTAAGTAAATCTGTTTCTATAACTCCTGGATTAACTGCATTTACTCGAACTCCTTTGGGCCCCAATTCTAGTGCCACGCACCTTGTGAACTGGTCAATAGCAGATTTAGACATGCAATATGCTAATATATTCGGGAAAGATCTTACACCAGTGACGCTTGACACATTGACGATATTTCCTTTGCTTTTTAAAAGGTGCGGAACAGAGAGCATTGTTAGATAGTACACAGCTCGCACATTTGTGGACATAACCTTATCATATTGCTCCAAAGTTGTCGTTTCTATTGACCCAGATGGCATTATTCCGGCATTATTAACCAACACGTCAATTCTCTTGAGCTGTTCGATAGTTGTGTTTACAGTTCTCTCCACATCACTTTCACTGTCTAAATCTGCGATAATAGTTAGCGGTTTTAGGTTCTTTGGCGAAATCACTTCACATTGTTTGGCTACTTTCTCTAGATTGTCCTTGTTTCTTCCTACTAAAGCTAGAATAGCTTCTTCTTTCGCGAAATGCAAAGCAGTTTCAGCGCCAATACCGGCACTTGCTCCAGTTAATAACACAACTTTACTCGAAAACGTTGCGACTGTGAATAAAATAATACGATCGGAATAGAGGTAGGTATTACTCGGTTGAAGTATTCTCGACATGAATTAGGTATGACGTAACGTTGCGCAATAGCTGATAACTGAACCACTTTAACGCAGTTACGATCTATAAGTTAGGTAGCTTAGTAAAAGTTATTACTTAAGTACATTTTATCATTCTTCATTTGAAATTGACAAAATGATATTGTTATTCATAGATTTAATAAATTTTCAATCTTGAATGCTAATTGAATATTATTAAATGAATATCATAATCAGCAAAAATAGTAGGCAAAAGTGAGTTTTTGCTTGCACCAAACACACATGCCATACACAAAGAGTGGCTTAAAACAGAGAAAAATAAGTCACATACATCTATCATCATAATTATACCTATTATCCCATGAAAATAGAGCCTGTTCTTAAATAGAATTGGATACATAATAGAAATTCCCCATACTCAAGACTCAAGAGTAAAAGGGCTTAGTTATCGAATTTAGTTTAGTCAGTGGAATATAAGTAGTTACTTAATTAAAAATTTACGAAATATTTTTACTATATGACCTACATACAGGTCATATAGTAATATAATTATTTGGTTATCTTACGACCAGCTGTGCTACAGTTTATAATCTACACTGTGTGTCAAACTCATAACTTTTATCTTTAACACGCATACTCATACTATTAAGTAAGTACACCAGGCACTTTTTAAAATGCATATTTCTTATACTTTACAAATATAACTAAATAGGTAAAGTTATGTATCATAAATTAATGTAACATTTAGTGCAATGGCTTGTATTCAAAGGTACAATAGACAAATTAAATAAAAAATTTACATATAATATTGCAAAATAATATACAGCCATATTTAGCGTGGGCACATAGCATGTCGTCCTCCATCTACAGGCAAAGTGGCACCAGCAATGTTGCTTGCCCCATCCCCTGCCAAAAATATTATCGCAGATGCAACTTCTTTGGCATCACCTGGTCTTCCCAGAGCATGGCTTTCAACACATTTCTTCAGAAATTCCTCATATTGCTGCTCATTCATACTGGACTTCATGTGTATTCCAGTAGTTATAACCCCAGGATTAACTGCATTTACACGAACTCCTTTTGGTGCCAGTTCTAGTGCTACACATCTTGTGAATTGATCTAACGCAGCTTTTGACATGCAGTAAGCAAGAACATTAGGGAATGACCTCAAGCCAGTCACACTTGACACATTGACAATGCTTCCTTTAGTTTTAATCAAATGTGGCGCTGCTAACATGGTCAAATGATAAGGACCACGGACATTTGTGTTCATAACTCTGTCGTATTGCTCAAGTGAAGTTGTTTCTATAGTGCCTGATTCTAATATACCAGCATTGTTGATTAACACGTCTAACCTGGAGAATTGTTCGATTGCACACTTCATGATGTTTTCAACATCACTTTCTTTATTCATGTCGGCAATAACAACTAAGGGTTTTAGATTCTTGGGGGAAAACTCTGTACATTGTTCGGCAACTTGATTTAAGTTATCTTTATTTCTACCGGTCAGCACTAAATTCGCTTCAAGTTTAGAGAATTCCACGGCAGTATCCGCACCAATGCCAGAGCTGGCACCAGTTATCAAAACAACTTTGTCAGTGAACATATTGATTCAGCACCTGAACAATATAATACATTTGTTTACTTCAATCAGAAAAAAAAATCACTAAGTTTTCCCAATTTAAATTATTATGCCAATATACAAACCGGTTATTGCACAGGCCTTAGATATTGAACAAATGTATGCATACTTACAAGTATAAATTCTTAATGGATTTTTTTTCGGGAAAAACAAACTCACAAAAGTTACAAAAGAACTTGTTTTCAGAATTCAGACAGTTCAGCAGGCCCAGGCAGGCTTACAGTTTTTTTTTTCTGCCTGTCGCGGTTTGCGTTTAGCCACGACAGGGTAAAAGGTACTTAAGGAAACTAATATTTTATTTTTTAACATCGAAAATAAGTAAGAAAGGGAAGAAACGGAATAAAATATGATCAGTAAAGGGAAGTAGAGTAGAATTCGTCCCGCTCTCAGGACAGGCGAAGACATGAGCCATACTGCCTGGTCTTTTATAGAGTTTCTTGATTTAATATACTTACACATAATAGCCTAACCTAACCTAAACCTAAACTAACTTAAGTCATTGCAATGTATGGGTGGTTTATACATTTCAATGATTAAAGGAGTTTTACGCGAGAATGTGGATCAGAGTCAAATAGGAGCGCCTTTCCTTTTTTCTCAATTTTGTTTGATTTATCCTACTCACTGACACATTGTTATAACAATGCCACCACTTTATCACATTAAATGCCGCTTAGGATAATTTCACAAAAATACTAAACAAAGTCCATCTTTCTCTTCTCGTTTCCCGCGCAAAACTCCACCACCACACAACAGTCAGTATATTAAAAGAGCATCACGGTTTTTTTTTGTTATTAGTTCCTTTTAGATCCGTCTAAGGTCTGAGACGTCTGAGACTATGCTAACAATATGTCATAAGAATTCAACATTTATAACCTAATTCATTGAAATTTATGGGTTGTTTATATATTTCAATGATAACAGGAGTTTTAGGCGAGAACGTGGATCCGAGTCAAATAGGAGCATCTTTCCTTGTTTCTCTATTTGATTTGATTTATCCTACACACATTTCTGAACATACGTGTACCTCGGGCAGACATTGTAGTTATGTAGAAACAACTTTGAGGATGAGGTTCACCTCAGAAATTCAGTTGAAGAATTCAGTTGGGTTGGGCAGCATTTAGGAAACTAGGTACGTTGAGTCTTCTCATCGTCGTCATTCGTCGATCCCACAATGCCTCAAGACGAAAGTCTTCGACGACGGACGCGCCTATGAGTAAAGTGTAGATCCCATGCACGGTGTATGCGTGAAGGAAGACTGAAGACTAAGAACAGTAATCTGAGTGTTAACTAAAATCAGTTTTGCCAGAATTTGATAGACTCCGGGATTTTATTTAATTAAAATAATATTAGGTCTTTACTCGTAAAATTGCCGTTTTGTATATAAAAATTAAACGAATTTTTTTCGTGTATTTTTTATTTGTGTTAATCGAAGTAATCACCCATGCAATCAATGCATCTTTGCCAACGCATTTTTTTTTCCCGGCAAGAAGTTATCCAAATTCTGGAAAAAGTAGTAGTCCGTAGGCCTGCGCAAGGTCTGGTGAGTAGGGCGGATGACGGAGAGCTTCCATTCCCAGTTCTTGCAACTTGGAGACCATCGTCTGTGCAGTATGAGGTCGCGCGTTGTCGTGCAGCAGGAGCAGCGGAGACGGGCGATGACCAATGCTGGTTGGAGATGTACTAGCTTCTCCATTATTGTGTTCAGTTCTTCACAGTAGGCACATCTGCAGTAATGCTCACCCCGTTTGATAAGAAGCTGTGATGAATCAAACTGGCGCTAGACCACCAAACAGTGGCATTGTTTAGGTGCTGAACCAGGATCCAACCAACTTGCTGAGCGCTTGCGGTTATCAAACAGAATCCCATTTTTCATCGCAGGTAACAATGCGGTTCAAAATTCCTTCATTTATGTGTCTGTTGAACAGTGCAAGGCACGTCTCGACGCGTACTTCGCGCTGGCGATCATTGAGTTCTTGGGACACCCATTTGTCAAGCTTTTTTACCTTGCCAATTTGACGCAAATGGACCAATATTGTTTTGACGCTAACGTCAAAGCTGCTGCTAATTCTGCCGTAGATTGAGTATCATCAGCTTCCACAATCGCCTTTAAATCGTCATTGTCGACCAAAGTCTTCGGACGACCGCGAGGTTCATTTTTCAGGTTGAAATTTTCAGAACGGAAGCTAGCAAACCAATAACAGGTGGTGCGTTGGTTTGTAGTGTTAAGTGTCGTTGATGTTGCTTGCCGCTTGTGCCGCGTTGCTGCCACGGCGGTACTCACATATTCCATAATTACTCGAATTTTTAACGTATCCATGAAGACGAAAAAGATTGAAATGAGATGAAAATGTAACACTAATCAATAAACAAATGACTACTTTTGGAAAAAGAATTCCATTTTTTTGAAAGTAAGTAAAATTAATTTAAAATTAGAATTCTTAGCCAAACAAAATTATAGGTAGGTAAATATATTTCATAGGTAAAGACAATATTTAAAAAGTAAAGTAAGTACCAGACTTGGTAAAGACTTTGATTATTTATCCAACCAAAGAACCGGTGGTTAGATACTCAAAGTGTCTTTGATATAACTTCATAGCTGTGTCATCTGTCTGACTGACTTTGCTGTTGGTTTGTGTGTGTGTGGCACGGATTTAAATATTAAACTGGATCGAGTACTTCTATATCTCATATTTTCAAATATGCACTCTAAAACAATAGCGCTAAGATTCTCTGCTAAATGGAAAAGTAGGAAAACGAGCTAAGGAGATAACTAAAATAGTAGTGTATCCTTTTTTAGCAAGTATGTTATGGAGAAGCGTGTCCACGCTATAAGTAATTTATGATAATAAGTTTTTTTTAATTTAGAAATGACCGGGTTTTTTTTTCACTGTCTCAAATTGCATAATTTGATGGTTGATGTTTAATAATGATAGCTTCTTAATTCTCAAAATGTGTGATATTATTGTGTAGTATGATAATAATTATTTATGATCCAAACATGAATTTTAATACTAATTAAAAATCATAAGTTTAAGCCACTGCTGGGACTTGAACCTGCAACCTTATAGTGTGAGTCAAGCATTTTTCCAATTGGGCTACCACGGCTCATTAATTATTAAATAAAAATATTAAGTTAGATTTTACTCTATGTGTATTTTATTGCTGTACAGGATGCCTAAGGATGAATCTGTTTCTGGAAAGTGGAAAGAAACCTGGCAAAAAAATATTTGTTACCCTCCAATGAAAACAAAATTTTTCGAACAAATATCAATTTTGTCCTCGCTTAAATTCTCTCACTACTGAATCAAGACACGAACTAATTACAAGTATAGCAAACAGATAATTAAGCTTAAGATTAAAAACTTACGCCAACGAAGATACTCTTTAAATGGCGGGGAAAAAACTGACGATTCGACAACGGCTGCATATAAAATATTTAATCAATAATGTTTAAATTTCTAATAAATGTTTTGTCATTCATTTCTTGTTTTATTTCCTTTGCTCCGATTCGGTCCTAAACAAGTCTACTACCACTTCAACTTATCGATCCACTGTAACTCTCCTATTCCACAATAGTAAAGAACATACCTAATTAAATAAAGATAAATAGCATGGGCTAGCAGGTGACTATTAGTGCTTATATCAAGTAAAGGTGACACTCTTTCGAGCCTTTTGCACCTCTTTATACACGTGCAGCCTGTGGGTTACTCGTACGTGACGAGCGATTGATGCTCTTCGCGTTCAATATAACAACGCCTTTAGGGCGCTCATGCGGCTGCCCCGCTTTTGTAGCGCTTCGGGGATGTTTGCCGTCGCTCGAAAGGACAGTTTCCAAACATTAATGACCTTGATAGCGCGGCGAACGCGGGACAGCCGCAACAACCTCCTGGCTGTAGTCGCAGAACGTTTGGACGGACCGTTTTTGGGGCACTGGATGTCATTGCATGCACCAGTACCCAGTAATAATTATAATATATACTAACATAGTTTTAAGAATGGATTGTTACTAACACGAATGGACTTATGTCTGAATAAATGAATTTGAATTTAAAATGATAGTTTTTAATACAATAAGTATTTTATCAATCCAGTAAGGCTATCCGAGAAGATAATATTTTATGGACACCGTAATAGAAAAGGAGGCATTTCTACTTTCGAACCTCTCTCTCGGCTCGTTTTTTTTGAGATACTGCGCAGTCCAAAGAGTATGTAACTCCAGCATGAGTAAGACAGGTTCATGGTGTGTGGTTGTGTGAGATTGTGTGTGTTTTGTAGTTAGTAGCAGTAGTAGCCAGCCATTTAGCCAAAAAAGCCAAAGCAAGCCTGGATGAATTTTAATTGGTTTTGTTGTTTAGAGTTCTTGTGTGTGTACAAATTAACTTATTTAAAGCGGATCATCACATTCATCATGTCTTCTGCGCCTTCGGCCTCAAAAGCAGAATCATTTGATGAATTCTACACAGAGGTAATGATCGAAGCTATCACCAAATAAAAGTGACGGTGTGACATCGTAATTCTTCGAACTCATGGCTTTTTCTGTTTACAGGTCAAAGAAATTGAGAAACGAGACTCGGTTTTGACTCCAAAACAACAAATAGAGAGGCTTTTGCGTCCAGGTTCGACCTATTTCAATCTAAATCCATTCGAAGTGTTGCAAGTCGAACCCGACTCTACGCTCGATGAAATCAAGAAAAAGTATCGTAGATTGTCCATTTTGGTCCATCCAGATAAAAACATCGTAAGTAGTAATCGTTATTTAAGTAGGTAATTACCGTGTGTGAGCGTGCCCTTTTCTCATTAGCGATCACATTACTGATGCAAATTAATAAAACAGTAATTGCACGAAGTAGTATCCGATCTATTTTGTGACAGTGCTGTAACATACCTTTAAGGTGTTTAAAATGACCAATTGCAATAATTCACTCTCTTTGTTAATACCGCATTGTAGGATTTGATAGTGAAAATGAATTCAGTTAAATCATCAGTGAATTTTCATATTCCTACCAAACAGGACTTCTTTACAATCTCATTTCGTAAAAATACTTTTGGTGCAGAACTTCGTTTGTTTAGTTTAGACGGTTATGCCCGTCAATATTTCCTTTTTATCCACAGATGGGAACAATCTCGTGACATGAGCAGACACACCGGTTCATAGGTAAGGAACAAACATGAGTGTGTGAGTGAATGAAAGAATATATAGATTACAATAAATTCAAAGAATACCTGAAGAATAAAAATAATATTTCTGCATTTGCCACTACACAATAGTTTGGTTTTAAGTAAGTCCAAAAAATAATGAATTCTTTGTTTTACTCAATTGCAGGATGACTCAGAGCGAGCCCAACAAGCATTTGAAATTGTAAACCGATCGTGGAAAATACTTGAAAATGAAGATACACGGAAGAAATGTTTGGATGTTTATCAAGAGGCAAAAGAGCGTACAGATCACATGGTATGTTCCCGATGTTATTCTGTAGCGCTTCAAGCCCCAAGAGACAACCGGTTGTCTCGATAACAATTGATTTTAATTGTATCTGGAATATCCGATCGTCAAAGGGTTAAATTGGTTATGGATCTCTTCCCAAAAGGCTAACTAAAACCATATGTTTGTCTGTATAATTTCTAGTCTAGATAGGTCAAGGCAGTAAATATTTTTTAATTTTGGACAGTAAACAATACAATTTAATATGAGTTACCTATTCGTTTTCATCAAATGATACTAAAATAATATCAGGATTCAATGTAATGTTCGAACTGTATGAAAAACAGATTATTACATATAGACATAGACTTACTACAGTTAAAAGCAAGGTTTTACTCTTTAATTAACTCTAAATTTTGGAAGTTTACTAACATTATTTAAGTGATTAGGATAATAGATAAACATCTAAATTAAAAAAAAACACAATTGACATTACAGATAGAGCAGAAAAGAAAGAAGATGAAGAAAGAAAAAAATAATGCTGAGGGCATACCAGAGGATGATCCCGTGAAATTCAAGCACGCAGTCTATGTTATGACCATGAAGGTACATTTGAAAATTTTTAAATAATTTATTTAAACTGTTGTTGCAGCAATTGTACAAATACATTTAGGTATCACTCATAGGTTTCATAAATTTTAAATACATAATTTTATTATTATGACTCATGGTAGTCATCGTATAATCTTTTTTGAATGTTAATCACATTTCATTGGTCTAGTGGTTTAAATACCGGGCCAAAATATCGAGATCTTAGGTTCAATCCCCAGGTTGGGCAACAAAGGTTTCGAATTTTCAACTATTGCTCGGGTTTGTGATCAATGATCATCAAGTGTTCAGATCAGATCATTGGCATAGTGATTATGCCTGTAGCCATCATTGCTTCATTAACTGGTATTCAATGATGGAGGCATACCTTAAAATAATGATTAAAAAGCTAGTCGTAATTGATGATTAACATTATTATTCCTCCTTTTTATTAATGTTATTAATCCAAATATTTTTAGGTGCACATAAGTACTTTTACACAAAAATTACTGAATGGATATTGATGAAAGTTGTCAGTAATGAAGCTTAGATCAGAATAACATGTAGGATTTAATTTATCCTGAATTCAAACAGAACACATCGTCTGGGGCTTACCGCCTGCTATCACAAGTTCTGTGGTGATTCCATAGTCACCTGGGGCCTTTTTCGTTTTTAATTTACAAAAAAAATTATGATTAAAACAGTAAATCGGCTCTGACATCCCGGGTTCGATTTTCGGAGTGGTCAATGTAGAAAACTACTTTCCTGTATCGTCCTGGGTCTAGGTGTTTGTGATGCCTTCGTTGAGAAGATTTCCATATAAACAAATTATTTTATAATAAGTCTTTATGATCAAATCAGTGTTATTTATTATTTTATACTTACGTTTGGTTTTTCAGTTGTTTGCTGATATGGAAAGGAAGAGGCAACATTTGGAAACCCGTGACATGGAAGAGAGGAAAAGGAAACGGGAAGCGGAAATTGAAAGCGAAGAGCAGATGTCCCTAGAAAAAGAATGGGCTAAAAACTTCGAGGTAAATTTATAAACTTGAATAAATCTCACAGTAAAATGCCTACTCATACTCATCAACATTAACAACTTGTTGATTATACATTCATAAAACAGTTTTCTTTGCTTTTTTACGTAGTTTGGTGCTAGTTTAAAATAAAATAGCAAGAGGTGACTGAAAGATTATGCCAGAAGACAGATCGGGGTAATCTCTCTATCATAAGCTAAGCTTAGCGAATATAGCTAAATCCTCCTTTTGGAGATGATATGGTCATTAGCTGATATAGGCAGAGTCTGTTGTAGCCTCCAGCGTTGCCAGACGATTTTTTAGTCATAATTAAATGAGTTTGTATACTTGGGGTCGGTGTTTACTAGGGACGGAAAGTATGAAAGTGATATTGAAAGGAGAGTAAATGCTGGTAACAGAGTGAATGGTACGCCTTTGTAAATAGCCAGAAGATTTCTATGAAAGCTCGTCTGGCTGTGCATAGAGGGGTGTTGGTTCCAACACTCATGTACGGAAGTGAAAGTTGGGTATGGCAGAAAAAGCATGAAAGTAGAATAAATGCAGTGGAAATGAGAGCGCCAAGAAGTATGTTAGGAGTGAAATTGAGTGACAGGATAAGAAATAGTGTGATAAGAGAATGTTGTGGTGTGAAAGAAGATATTGTCACAAGGATTGAGAAAGGGATGCTGAGATGGTTTGGACATGTAGAGAGGATGAATGAGAGGAGAATGACTAGACAGATCTACAAGACGAGTGTGAAAGGGAACGTTGGAAGAGGAAGGCCTAGACGAACCTATCACGATCAAATCGGGGATGTTCTGAAGAAAGGTCAGGTCAAGAGTACTCTAAACCGACGAGCATGCATGAAAAGATTGATGAATGTGGAAGAAGCGAAAGATGTATGCCAGGATCGTAGTAAGTGGAAGGCCTTGGTCTCTGCCTACCCCGTTGGGAAGGAGGCGTGATAATATGTATGTATGTAATTAAATCTCCTCGCACAATTGACTCAGTCCCGCTTTCCGGGAAACAAGTGGTTAAAGATGCCTAGTGCAGTGTTTCCCAAATTTTGTTCTGCCATGGCCCGGTAATTTTCACACTGGCTATTTGTGACCCACTCAATACTTTTAAACCCATCAAGTAAAATAATATACATTTATCAATAGTAGAAATACTATTATACACTATTTAGTCACTAAATTTTAGAGCGAAGTATGGAGCTGCTGCTAATTTTTTACTTGAAAATGACAAAAGAAGTTTTTTTTATGCGTCGATCGATAAGTATTATTTTTAAAACAGGACGGGATTTTGCGACACGGTATTTTATTTTGATGGCCCGGTACTAGGTCGCGACCCGGCAAATGGGAAACGCTGGCCTAGTGCTTTATTATTGGGAAAACCAGGCAAAACATTATCACCAGCCTATGTCAGCCCACTGCTGGACCTTCTGTCCAAACGGTTTTAGCCACAACCACCATGCTTGGCAAGAGGGGTTTTGCCATCGAAGTTTGTGACTAATGGTGAAGAGATAACTCAGATACTCGTCTTCTTATCGGCACTACCACAGAACAAGGAAAAAGGTTGGAAAGGCTGTCATGCGCCATTTGTATAAGAAACGATGTCGCCGCTTGCGCCCCACTGCATATAAAGAATTCAAAGAACACAAATGGGGGCTATCGCTAGTGAATTTGCCACCAGAGGCGCTTCTGTTGCGTGAGGTCCGTGACATAAATTATATTATTTTTAATTTACACACTGTAAAGTGATCTCCTTCGTAAAATTATCGCAAATATGAATTATTTGGCGATGAATGTGAAGGCTTTGAGAGCGGAATTAACAAAAAGCGCAAAAATAGGCGGCTTCAAAGAGCAACTATTTCAGAAGTTAGTTTGTTGATATGAAAATAGTTATTTATATATAATAAACCTTAATTAGATTCAAGATATAACACTTTGTTACGACGCCAATCGCCTTTAACAGCTATACCTCCGGACCTCAGTCTACAGTGGCGCCAACTGGTGAGCAAAGAATCGGTAGTCCCCATTAAGCGATACTTGACTTCATTTGACGTCAAAAGAAACCAACCACAGTTAACTTACAAGCATTTGCTCATAACCTCTGTGGCGCGCCTGCCCCGCCTCCATCGCCTTTCTAACCTTTTCCCATGTTCTGTGGGCACTACCTTGTTCGACGACACTCTTAGGAAGAGAACGGATGCTATTCTTATAAAGTGCCGTCACCACATGACACTTTTGTAGCTATTTTATTTCATTAAAATGCTTCACTGATTTATTGCCACTTTTGTAATGTCTTGTAATTTATTATTAAGTAATGAGTATTTAAAAATTTGGTATGTAATACATACTAATCTACTGCTAATTCTTAAATATTAGTACCTACATAAAATTCATTTATTTCAGTCAATTTTCAGTTTTAAAGATCCGGCAACACACACAAGTTTGACATAAAAATAATATCTGTTGTTACAATAAAATAATGTGGACATCACATACATTGTTCTGATCCCAAATTGAATAACTATTTTAAAGCACTTGTATTTTGAAAACCATAAACAACGAAGGTACCACAAACACCCAGACCCAAAAAAATGTAGAAAAACTTACTTTTTTATACATTGACCCGTCCGGGAATTGAACCCGGGACCTCGGAGCAGGCGACATCTTGAAAACCGGTGTGTACGCCACTCCGCCACGGAGGTCGTCGAAACCATAAACGTAGAATATAATAGACGGACAAAGCCTGCGAGATAGAAGAAAACCTCTTATGGAAATCTAGCAAGATGGAAAAAGAAAACAAATCTTTTCGTTTTGTGACCTGTCGTATTTGACAGAGTGACATCCAGTGGCATATGCGATATAAGGTTCAACATTTTATGTAATTATTAGTACATCGTAGATTATCTAAAGTAAATACAGTTTTATCTAACAATGGTCACATGTTCTGTGAGTGCCTGTGGAGTCAACCACAAAAATAATCCAGAAAATTGCTCATTTCACAGGTAAATACGTAGAAAGTCGTCATCGTAAAAACGCGTTATTTTTGTTGAATTTGATCTTGTTGTTAAGTTGTAAATATAAAATTATTTCAATCCACTTGTTCATTTTAATATTTTGTATAGATAAAGTTCTATGTATTGATTATTTACATTATTTTGGTGGATAAATAATTTATCGAAATATTTTACATGTACGCTAGAGCTTGACTCAAATTTATCGATACTATTGTCGACATTTATCTTGAGTGTTTCCGGAGAAATTTGATGTTATTTTACGTTTAGCGTCTCAAATGAATGTCAACTTAACAATTTGAAGAAGGAAACTGTAAGGAATCACATAACTAACATAATCTTGTTTAAAAGTCAATAATCAGTGTAAATGTTTATTCAGATTTTGTTTTCTTGTTCTTTTTCACTTACTGCCATTGATAAGCTCACACGGCACAGCAGATGACAAGGGAAAATCTTTTGAAGAAAGAAATAAAGAAAACTAATTAACAATGGCTGTTATTTTTTTTATTAATTAAGACTGTTTATTTTTAAATTATATGTAAAAAATATACTCACCGGGCACATTTATCTGCCCACTATTATAGTTGTAAGAAGTGAGGGCGGTTAGGTATGCCGCAAAGTAGGTGCATAATCTCGAGATAAAAACAGTGTGACAGTAAACATTATTTTCCAAACGACAAACTGCAATTATTATCGATAGTCTAAAAATGTTAAAGGTACGTCACTAGTTAACACACACATTGACAAATCAAAACTGGTCACGTATTATCGGGCTGTCAGTGGATCTACTTGTATCCTATATCTATGGTCGAAACACTATACAATGTTATGTTCATAGTGTTATAAATTTTGTGCAGCCAGTTAATTTTTTAATGATTACAGGAATCCCGACAAAACCGCGTAGACAGCTGGAAGACCTTCCAATCTGGTGGTAGCAAAGAGAAGAAAAAGAAAAAGATGGGCATGGGATTTAAGCCGCCCAAGCCCAAACCGGAGAGCAGATAACTCTTGTGTCTCTTTAGAATAGTCAACAACTAGCATAGACTAGCTAATAGTTTCAGATCTTTGATGACTGCCCAAGTATCTTCTAATCGTACAGATAACAGCACGCCAACCTACCACAAAACGTCAAATTTTCTTGTAGTCCATATAAGCTTGATTAGAATGACACCTGTCAAACTGACGTGACTAGTAATGGGACTGACTCGACTGATCAAACGACAGAAAAAAACAGTTAAAGCGAATAAAATAAAATGAAAATCAGATATATTAAGGTTTAACAGTAAGTCAGTATAGTGATCATTATGAGAATTATTAGAACGATCGTGAAAATCAATTAGATTTTTTTTATCGCTTATAGAATCTAATAAATTTAAACACTTTTCATAAACTATTAATAATTGCAATTTGATGTTCTTAGCATCAACCAATGCTCATTAAATCATTTGTAACATTTATGTTACATTACTTCGATTTTGTAATACTGTTAGTTAGGCGATTTAGATTTTTCCATTTTACGTCATCACTAGCGATTACGAAAAATTACGTACTCTTGTAAAGACGTCTAAAGTAAGGTGAAATTTTTGTGACTGGATTATTTTAATGTTTTTAACTTTAAATATATATTTTATATAATTAAATTGATTAATATGTACATCAATGTATAAAAAAATATTCTTAACATGCAAATTACCAATATTTTTTCGTGTGCAAATGTGTTTCACTTGTGTGACGCTGGTACAAAGTTACGTCGTCTCTTTCAGTGAGAACTGTCATTCTAATCAAGCTATATTTTAAGGACTCTAATTGATATTGATCTCTACTTGTTGGACTTAAAGTTGAAAATCAATTTAATGACCTGTAACTTTTTGGGTAGGTTGACCTGCCGCTGTCTGTACTTTATAAAATCGCCATGGGATTGACAATTGTCTTATTATAACTTGTCCATTCAGACTGACTCGGCCATTCGCAGACTTGGAATTCTGTTGCAAAGTGATTTTGTTACAAATCCCTCTGCTGTTAGCCTGTTAATGAGATTTAACTGTAATAGGTACACATGATATAAAAGAGTGTGGAAATAGACGTAATAATTTTAACCGATTCAGTGCGGCGGTGGTTTTTCTAGACTTTAGCGCCTGGCGGCGAACAAATGTTTCGTGGCTCCTCTGTGGCACCATTCGCCATGAACTTTAATGGCTCCTCACGAGCGCCACCCGCCATGTTGTATAACTAACCGCTGTTTCGTCGGTTTCCACTTGTTTTTATTATAGTTTAAATTCAACAGCGAACGTCAGCGGTCTAATAAATCATTTAAAGTGTTTATTAGTGACTAATTAAGTATTTATACGGAAATGGAAGTTAAGACGCTGACATGAGCCAAATTCAGCTCAATGAAGATTATTTTGCTTTAAGCCTATGGCTCGTATTGTTGCCAAATTCTATGTAGTTGTAATTGATCATATTTTTGACCAGGTGGTTGTTTCCAAAACACGATTCTAAAAACTTTTCTCGATAGAAAATAATCTCTAAGTAGCCTCTGAAAATACATACATTACCATTTTTCTCAGCAGTCCGTATAACAATGATAATAAAATTTTGCTATATTGTATATTACATGTTGTTTAAGCAAATGGCTGATTTAGATTTTTAATAAAATAGCAATTTTAATGAATTTTGTTGTTTGGCACTTAGGCCCTTCTATTCAATGCGCTTTTTCTCTGTCACTCCTACGGGAATCGACAGTGATAGCTGCGGCGCGTTCCAAAGAAATTCAAAGACGAATAAATTTGTGGGCGTGTTTATTGCTCAAGGTCATCGGCTGCAGTTAGCGTCTTAAGTGACTTATTTTTATCAGTTGTTGTAAACCTTTTGCTATATGTTTGGCACGATTGATTTATCAATTCGTTTCTTTTTATTATTGTTTAATGCCACGCAGACAAAGTAGACATAAAAACACTATACCTTTAACAATTGTGAGTAAAATTATTTCTTAATTATTTTTAAGAAGCTAACATAAAAAATAATTCGGTATCCGTATTAATCATATTGATCTTTGTATTGAAAAGGTTTACAACTTTTGAAGTGTGTTTTTTCATGAAATATCCCGAAACGAACACTGAAATCGTAGTCTGTGGGACAAATAAAGACACTTTTATTAAGAGGGGTAATCTTTAGAAATTCTATTTTATCAGTGTTTTACATGTAAATATTTTGTCGCCACTCGGGCGCCACCCGCCATTCACAAAAAATACCCATGGCGCCACTACGGAGCCATCCGCACGGAATCGGTTAAAAATAGTGAATTCGATACAAGATTCTTAGATAATGCAAAGTCGTAGCAGTGATGGTGACAAATAGATGTATATAAAAAGCTTTAACGAATTTAAAGCGTGAGTAATAGTGAGTATAGCGCCTCATTCAATACGCGTCTAATTAGCGAATTGTCGATTGATTTCATTTTGGAACTCATAAATTCTTTTTTTGACGTGTACCATAGAACGGGAGGCAATCGAAAGCCCTTGCTCTCCTTTTTACCTTCGCTTAGTGTTGTAAGTTGAAGGGAGTTAACTAATGAAATATAATCTTATAAAAACAGTTGCGGAAAATATTTTTGTTTGAAAACTTTACCTACATTTTTTACTTCATAAATGGGCTCCAAATTAAAGCCTCTACCATTTTTGACGGTGATTAAAAAGACATTCTGTATCTTTACTAATATTAAAAAGCTTAACACATTACGGGGTTTAATGCAACGAACCGTTATTATAAGTGTTAAGTGTAAAAATGCAAAAAGGAAGTTTAAAATCCTATTATAAAGCTGTTTGTTTGTTTGTTTGAACGCGCTAATCTCAGGAAGTACTGGTTCGAATTAAAAAAATCTTTTTGTGTTGGATAGTCTATTTATCGAGGAAGGCTTTAGGCTATAAGACATCACGCTGCGACTAATAGGAGCGAAGCATCAGTGAAAAATGTTGCAAAAACGGCGAAAATTCTTTAAATCATTTGACGCGGACGAAGTCGCGGGCAACGGCTAGTAGCTAATAAACTGATTTAAACTTTCCTATTACAATAATATGTAAAGGACTATAATGTTTGTACTGCCTAATGTATCGAAAAATATGTTTCATAATAGTTATCAGAGATTTGAATAACTTCTCATAATTTAGGTAATTTTAAGAGTCCACTAGGACGGTTTAGCCTTATATTACATTAGATTATGCGTAATCTATGTGTTTTAGTTATTTAATTTGGTTGATTAATTAAATAAACAACTAACAAGCAATAGTCAGAAATTGTTTTCATTTATTAATACGTATTTTACGTATTTTTATATAAAAGTACCTAATAAACAAATGTAATGGATGTAGTCCACGAAGAATGGATTGGTCACGGCGTCGACGTCACCGTCAAGGAAACACGGAGACAGGTTGATGGGGTTTATTAACTTAAAGTACGGCTACAGTAAATGTACAGTTAAGTTCCAAAGAAGATGTGTATTCCTTTGGATAGGAGTATCTCAATGTCTTAGAAGGTCCAAAAGCTTGAAAAGCCAACTTTGAGCTGTTGAGATACCCTGAGGAATTCTTCTTCTTTACTCCTTACCACCAGATCGCCTCTTCATCTTGTAGCAATAATGAGATTTCATCCAAAACACCCGTGTCAGAGTTTCGCTTCTACTTCTTGTTCTTGTAATCCCGTACAGCAGTCAGGAACGCTTCCACGGTTTCAGAACATTCATTCCAGTTTGTCTCGGTGAGATCTTCTACGTAGTTTTCCGTCCGTACTTCGTGACTATGTATTTCGGGTTGATGAGGCCCCACTTTAGGCGCCAGTTTGTAATGGATGTAGTCCACGAAGTATGGATTGGTCACGGCGTCGACGTCACCGTCAAGGAAACACAGAGACAGATTGATGGAGTTTATTAACTTAAAGTACGGATGAAGTAAATGTACAGTTAAGCTCCAAAGAAGATATGTATTCCTTTGGATAGGAGTATCTCAATGTCTAAGAAGGTCCAAAAGCTTGAAAAACCAACTTTGTGCTGTTGAGTAAGATACCCTGAGGAATTCTTCTTAACTTACAGAACATAGGCCTGGAGTACTTATCATCATATAAAAATACTTACGTCTTGCGTTGTAACAGACATACAACGCCATCTATTAACATTTCAGGTAAACTAAAAATTTACATCTAATACATTTGCTAAAACGAAAACCTGCCGCAAGGCAAGGTACAAGCAGCGCCATCTATGTATATGTTAGGGAACTAACACTATCTGAAGTTACGGTCTAACTAGCGTTTTATGAGAAGTCATGATTATTACATATTGTTACATACTGTTACACAAAGTAATAAAATTTGGATTTAAAATCTTCTATAAAAACATCATTTATCGTTTATACAGGATGTTAGGTAAAGTGACATTTAGTTTAGTTAAACATTTTTAACATTTAGTTTAGAGACAAAAAACAAATGACGTTTTTTTTTCTCTTGGTATAGCCCAGTACAAAAATTTCATGATAAAGCACTTAGAAAATGTCCGCAAAAAATCTAAAATTTTTGATACGGCCGCCTAGCAACACTCTTTTTACGCGATTCGCATCTCATTTAATAATTACGATACTATTCATATGTTTTTAATTTTCCCTTTATACCTTATCAGGCCTAGGACCGTAAAAATTGAAAACTATATTGCGATAAATATTTTCCAGTGAAAGCTTGATTTACATTTTTTACTTCATAAATGGGCTCTAAATACAATACCGAACGCCTATAAAAATTTTGGAAAGTGGTTAAAATTTCACCCTGTATGCATATAAATAGTCTAGTGAAGTCAGAAAATTGATATCATCATTTTTATTTTTTCATTTTCATACAAATCAAAATTTTTGATTCCGTTTCGTATGAAAATATTTTTTTCAAAAATGTTGACATCAAATTCTGACTTCAACATAGTATTTATATATGCATATGTTAACATGGCTCGTTTCGGCTTGCTATACCATTTATCTAACACCCTGTATACACCAAAAATAAATTGAATAAGTACAAACATTTCTGTTTGACCCAAAGGTCTGACTGGTAGAGAATGCCATCTGGCATTAAGTCCACCTTTTGTACATTTTACTAATTTGTGCAATAAAGTTTAAATAAATAAAATAAATGACTATTTTCCTAAAATATGTTACTCAATTATTGAAAGAGAAATATCCGACGCGCGACGTCTTCCTAATTCATAAGACTAGCTGAACATAAACATAATAATAGGGGTTAAAGTATGAAATTGCCGATTATTTTCCCACTTTTTATTTTGTTTATAGCTCTTAAGTGAAGTCATATTATTTCGAATTCTTTTTGTATTGTATCAAAAACTAAATAAAGTAACTTTTGACTAAAAAAAAATGCAATACTAGTGCCTATTACTTCAAAGGAAGTCGTTGAAAAGACCCCTTACAATGTGTCAGCTGTCCTTCTTGCTTCAATTAAGTATATTTGTATTATATACTTTGATTTTCAGAAATTTAAGTACTATAATGCGTAGCTTTTTAACCATCTAACTTTCACCTTTAATTGCATCGAAAACGGTGCAGGCGTTTTTAAAAAAACTAAAAAATTGTTAGTATGGAAAAATAACTTTTCTCGATTTTGTCCATACAAAACGGCAATTTCATACTTTAACCCCTAATATACTTTATTTGATATTTTAGAAATTAAATTGCAATATCAGTATATAAACTTGAAAAATTATGTCTCAGGCGGGACTCGAACCCGCATCTGAAAAAACGAAATCTGAAAAAATTTAAATGAATAAAACTAATAATATGAAAAGTCTTTATCATGAATTATCTTTATATTTTTAGTACTACGTAACATAGTTTTAAAATTCACACAACTTGTGTATATATATATATCCACGCCGTATCCGACGACGGCGACTCCTTGCTGTCAAGTAACTGTCAGGTGATGCTATTAGGATGGAATGCTCTTAGGTGACTAGCAAAACCGAACTTCGTTTTGAAAATTCGGCTATATGGAACACAGAAAAGCTGCCCAGCTGCGTTAAATGTATATGCATAGGAAGGCTTTGGTTGTGACTTCCGAATTTGATGTTTTGCGTCAAGGTTTTCTAGACGAACTTCCTCAAATTTGTCTACGTTCCTGTGAACTGTCCGACGCCACTCCGGTCTGAGACGTGCGCGTTCTTCCCAACTCTCAGCCGGAATACCGCTTGCTATCAGATTTCGCTTAATCACGTCCTTATAGCGAAGGTACTGCCCGCCCCGCCTACGCTTTCCGCATGAGAGCTCAGAGTAAAAAACCGCCTTTGGCAATCTTCTGTCGTCCATGCGTACCACGTGACCTGACCATCTTAGCTGTTGCTTCATAACAAGTGCCTCAATGCCCGACACCCCAGCTCTACGCAGAACTTCTGTGTTTGAAACACGATCATGCCATTTGATCCGCTATATAAATCGAAGACATTTCAGATGATATATGTCAAGCCGCCTTAGATCGGCTTTGTAGGCGGACCAAGTCTCTGCGGCGTAAAGTAGCGTCGGGAGAACAATTGCTTTGTAAAGTAATATTTTAGTTTTAAGCTTAATGTCGTGAGAGTTCCAAACACGAGATCTGAGCCTGCCAAATGCTGCTGCAGCACCGGCCATTCGGGCTGGCAACTCCGATGCCAAGGTGTTATCATTTCTGATTCGGCTACCGAAGTATTTGAAGCAATTTACTTCCTCTAGATTAGTACCATTGAGACCGATACCAGATGCATCAGCAGATCTCCCCCTCGGAGGCTGTTTAAGAATTTGGGTCTTACTAGCACTTATGATTAGCCCGAATCTACGACACAAGTCATTCAGCGAGTCAACATACCTTTGGAGGGAATGCAATGTCTCGGCCATAAGACATACATCATCAGCGTATAAAATGTCACAGATGGAGAGCTTAGAAACTCGGCGCTTGGCTCTGAAACGAGAGAGGTCAAAAACGCCTTTATCAGTCCTAGAGTTAATCTCGATTAAACCTTCACAAGATTTAGCGGCATCGCGCATTACAGTGCCAAAGTCAAGCGAGAATAAAGACAGACTGGTGTAAATAATGTTTAGCTGTTGTGATTTTGCGGCTAGTAGCGGACGCTATAATTTAATGGTATAGCGCTGCGCCCGGCATGCGAGGAGATGCGGGTTCGAGTCCCGCCCGAGACATAATTTTTCAAGTTTATATACTGGTATTATAAACATAATATTTTTACGATAATATTGGAAATATCGATATATAAACTAGATTCACAGTTTGACACAAAAATTACACCTAAAACTATCCACATTTGAACGATTGACGCTGATTTTATGTCAGTGTCAACTTTATAACCCGGCTAAATTATGTCGGAATGCATAAATAAGAATATTTATATTATGTTGTAACTACTTTTGTGTGATATTTAAGCAACTTTATTGCAATTATAATATCAGTATTTAAACTTGAAAAAATATGTCTCAAGGGGGAATCGAACCAGCATCTCCTCGCATGCCGGGCGCGGCATACGGCATACCATTAAATTATAGCGTCCGCTACTAGCCGCAAAATCACAACAGCTAAACATTATTTACACCAGTCTGTATACACAAGTTGTGTGAATTTTAAAACTATGTTGCGTAGTACTAAAAATATAAAGATAATTCATGATAGAGACTTCATATTATTAGTTTTCTTCATTTTCATTCTTTCTCCAATCTTCGACTTACGTTTTAAATGTGCACTAAACATAAAATTACCTAAAAATGACAAAACTTTGTCTCTTACTCTTAAAACCCTACTAATCGCTATTTTGGTTCATGGTCATATGAACGCTATGAGGAAGTCTATAATTATTGGTAGGTACCTAGAAGTTATTATAATGCCTCCACAATGTGCCAACGATATCACATTAGTATCTCAAGGGACATTTTTATTATGAAACTTTTGGAATACTTAACGCAATGTAACGCAGATTTTTTTTATTACGAGTTCGCGAAGTTTTTATTACACCGAGAGCTATTTCTAAAGGTTTTTATGAGTTTTAGTCATCAGTTTATAATAAAGTCGTATGAAACTTGTACGATCCCACATAGGTAGTGCGGTTTGAATGGTTATTTGGTTTAGGATATGGAGGATGGATAGGTAGAGCTTGGAGTTTCTTGGTAGGATCGAATTTGGAGCGAGTTGATCCGACAGACAAACACTTGGTAGGAGTGTTGATGATCGCAGTTTGGCAAAGGACGGAGAGGATACGCTGCAGCCTGTTTTCTTTTAACAAAGGTCCTGTAGTCGCCTTTCACGACACCCATGAGAAGAAAATGAGTGATGCTATTATTTTTACGTGCCGTCACCTTTCGGTACTTTTAGAATGTGCATTAATTACTTAACCGATTACCTAACCATTTGCCATGTCTTTTTAAATACTTATGTCCTATTAATAAATAACATTAAATAATAAACTTTTTGGATGTTGTCTGAGTATGTTATACGTGACGCTTATTTAGTTAGCGTGTTTTTTACATAGTTAAATCGAAATATTATGTTTAGGTAGGTAAGCCTAAAGCTGGCCATTACCAACACTATGGCTCATATAAAATTAAAGACCATTGACATTTGTCAAGTGTGAAGTGTAATGTATGAATACAATTTGTGACGTGTATCAAAACCTATAGATTTCAATTTCACAGATCTCAATAAATTGTTTTGCAAAAACATGAGATCAAGAATTTTGGCTTTAAAACTAGCTGTAACTACGCCTAATCGTACGTTTGCCACCACAAAAAGATTTTTGGCAAGACATGGTGGGTACATAAGGGTACATACATATCCCTGTTTGTTGATTTTAATAAGGAATGAATTAAATTGTCGTCGCTCAATTATACCTATTGGTAAAAATACGGGGTTCGATTCCCATCTGAGGTTATTAAGTTATCCCTTAGGATAGTAGAGTTACTAGGTATAACTTATCCTACCTTGTAACTCTACTATTGAGCTTAAACATATTTTTGTGAAAGTACCATATGAACCTTTTTCTTCTTCACAAGAAAATAGGATGAAGTAAGTACCTACCTACATACATATTCTCAACTAAATTCACATCCTCCCGCCCCCTCTCCGAATTTATTACTTATCGAAGTAATGGAATAACGTAATATAGTGAAGGCATTAAATAATTGCTTACCAAATATCCTGCGTACTGACAGATCGCTGCGATGCCCACATGAATGAGCTGCCAGTGCCCTGCGGACCGTGGGACACTTGGTACAAAGACAAGCAGAGTTATTACAACAAGGTCTTAGTTGTTGGCGCGCTCTGGTTAGTTAAAAACAAGGTCATCAACCTTACAACCTGTAACCCATTACTTATTGAGCTATTCTCAAGCTTCTTTGTGCTGCTTAAAAGCATAGCACCACTTCTCGTGGGTGTCGTAAATGCGACTAAAGGAGTAGGTACTACCAGAAGAAGACGGGAAACAGCGTCTTCTCTTCTCCCAAGTGTGGTATTGTTTCCTAAATTGACCATACGGGGAATCGAACCCGGGACCCTTGCGTATGCCCTAGGATGATGATATCTGACTAATTTAGGAGAACTAGAATAAGTGACATTGATATGTCTTGATAACAAAAGAAAATGCGGAAGTTTATACAGATGTTTGTTAAATCTTAAATGAATCTTGCCAAAATTAGTAAGTAAGTAACAGCCTATACAACGTTTTCCTTTTGATATCCCATAACTCTAGGGTATTAAACAGACCATGGTAAAGAATCAAATTGCATTTGAATTATTTTTCAATAATTTTTTTTTTGTTTAATTTTTCATACTAAATAATTCTAAAAAGACACGATTGTTTATGTAAAACACCCTTACCCTGTTATGAATGAACTTTTGAATGAAAACGATTTACTCCTTATCAAGGAAACACCCACGCACGTCAATGTTTTTTACAAGTTACGCTCTCCCGCTACTTTACTACTACACTTTAGTGTAAGTTTGCCAACGTTTCGCAAAACTAAGGATTCGCCATACTGGTTACTTGGCCGTGTTCGTATATTTTGCTTTTTTTCTAAAATTCCGCCAAATTTGTTTTCTGGATGATTGACAGCAGCGGAAAATGTTGCGAATTTTTTAGATTTTTAAGGCTCATATCTGTTTTAATAATTAATTTATGAAAAAAAGGAAAATATAGAAACATGCCAATAGTGGCCATGGATTTTTGTAATATAAATTATCCCTCTCCTGGCATTATCCAGGGAGGAAACAAGGGACTACGTTTGTATGGAAAAACGGCCCTTGTGTTTCCTCTTAAACCACTAGACCAACGGGACGCAAGTAGCAAATACTTACTTGTGAAGCAAGCAGCCAGTTAATAAAAAATCATTTATTAAATGTTTAGCCGCTTTTGATTTTCAGGTGGATTTTCTCGTTCTCTATGATGTTGTACACTGAATCAGTGTTCCTGAATTGGGGGCCTCCCGCACAACCCGGCCCGCCCAGCGATATGGTGGAAGAATGTGAGGATATAGAGTAATTTTGTTTTTCTGCTTTGCTAATAAATTTACTGTTGTAGTGAGTAAATTGTTTTAATTTAGCTAGCCGCACCTGCTGTGTTGTGCAGTTAAGAAGATATTTAATTATAAAAAAATATTTAACGTTTCGGTCGTGTTATAGTGACCATGGTCACAAAGATCAGTCGCTTTGTGCCTCTGTTTAAATTGAACCTTTACAAAAATATTTCAGATCAAGCATATTATTCACTTGAGTAACTTGTTACGCCTAACTTTATAGGCAGGCAGGTAATCGGGACATGAATAAAACAACCAATTAAATTTTGAAAACAATATCAAATTTAATACATAAATAATATTTATGTACTTCTACATACATGTTTTCGTCTATTATATTTACAAAGAAACACATATTTTCTCCTAATTATCCTAAGTTTTCACATAGTCATAAAAATAATAAGCAACTGAAAAAAAATCAACAAATTCATGTAAAATTACGCGATAAACATAAACGATAAACGATAATAATGCAAACATAGAAAAAAATAACATTGTACAAAATAATTTACATACAAGATATTCTGCTAAGGGGTGCGTACCCTTACTATAAATACATGGATACCAAAGCGATAACCATGGTCTAATATTAAAATATGTTATATAATACAATCTAAAGACATTCCGCGATAGTCGACCGCACTCAATATTCAATATTTACTCATTCATAGGTATAAACAATTGTCGTCCTATTAAAACCATTTGTTTTGGGTACAAAACTACCCGATAGAAGTCATACAGGTAAAGAAATCGAAACAAAACATTTTGGGCACACGGCAGTGTGTACTCGCTTGGTGCCAAGTTCCGCACTATACGTCAATTTTTTTTGTTATTTTTTGTGATAAGTGTTACCGTAAAATCGTGAACTGCGTCGGTTTATACGTCGATAGATTACTTAAGTTAACATAACCTACCGTTAGTTTAAAATCGGAGCTCACGATTTTCCAGTAACATTTTATATATAGCCACTCATTCGCATTACTTATACTGTCAATCTGTAAATTACTATTCGGTGCTACTAACAGATTCCTTCCAAAATCAAGTCCAATTGTTTAGCTCTGTGCGAAACTCGTCATGCGAAATTGTCTCTATCTAAATCCGAAATTAGAGTCTACCTGTATGATTTCTAAACATTATATTCATCACTTTGTGCCTCTAGTCGTAGTTTCTGCTTCTGACATAATTATCTAGAAATAATTTTAATTGTAGTAAAATAAAATCGAATTAAATATTTATATTTAAATTTTTAACGCGCTCAATCACAAATCCCAACTCCTAGGAGGCTATAAGACGGCAGTAGGGCACGTCAAGTCAAAAGTCTCCATAACCTTCTTCTTGTTTTTGATTATAGTGAAACGGGTTGGTTAAAAAAATGACTGAACAGAGCATCGAATAACCATTTTATAGTATGCTACAACCACTTCTACTTCTATAATTGACTAAAGCCATTTTGACAAAATCAGGACTAAAAGCACATTACATCAAATCTTAGCTCACATTCCCATCTACTTTATGGGAACCATACTTAATTCGGTCCAAACTAATTGACCACATGGACTGATGTAACCAATAATCGCGTCACTTAAATTCAATACAATTCAACAACCAGGAGATACATTAACTAACATCCTTATCTTACCTATTCATGAGATACCTCCGAAGAGCTCAAACATTCTACAACAATCATAATCATATAATACAACTATAGCAATTTACTTTTCGTTTTTATTATACATTTAATCGAATAGTTATTGGATTTTTACGTATGTATATTTGGCAAATTGTTTTATAATAATTCCCGTCACCTAGGTAATGGGGTCGTTCTAGTACAATCAACACATTCATGACTTTAAGCCAACTCACGACTAAGTAAAACTATTTATTAGCTATCTACATTTTTTTAAAATAAAAATAATATGTGTTACACCTCGCGTCCCATGCCACAGCGTAAGTACCTAATTGTAATCTTATAAGGTAGGCACAGTTTTTCTAAAGAATTTTTTCAAATTAGACCACTTTTTAACTAAACAGGGTAGAACATACAAATCCTACAGCGAATGGAGTTGCCTACAATTATTTAAAATAATAAAGTAACCTCTCATCGCGTGTACTACATCTAGCACATAGCTACAGTCATACTAAATATATAATAATTTAATGATCGTAATGAAAAGTAAACGGTGCGTAAATTTGTAGAACTACAAAAATCTTACACCCATGACGCATAACAAAATTTCTTAAATTTAAATAAACTTGTACGAAAAAAAATAGAAATAAATAACAAATGATTTTGCAAGAGATCTAATCAGAAAAAAATAAGCAGTTATATTCTATGGAACGCATCTTATAATGCATGGATTTTGTATGTCAATTCCAATTTATAAACACAATTTTCAAACAAAAATTGCAATCCAATATGCAGTTAACAAATTAGTATTTATAGCACCATTATCAGCTGCATACATATACGTAGACAGTATATGGCAGTAAATAATAATTAAAAATTTTTAGGAATAAAAATCCGAGCGCAATCAATTGGTGTCATCAAAAATATAAAATGGACGCCAAATGTACAAGAATTGACTTATATGATACATGCACTAAATTGAACACTTATTGGCTAAATCTATCACAAACAGTCCATTGAGGTAATTCATAGAATGAATTTTTGTTAAAGTTTATTATATTGGGATAGCCCTTAACACTGCTTAAATGAGTAATTCAGCACTTACTAGATGACGTAAGTGTTAGCTTATACAAAAAATAATATCTGGGACTAGAGATCTGACTAAACGGGATTTTACTTGTGCGTATTTTCCTGAAACAAAATTAAATCTTAAAACAATTTGGCTGGCATATTATTGATATTCTCTCAGAGCTAACAGTAGGTATTAAAGAATTGTTTATTACCTATATAGGTACTTCAAATATGTTTGGTGTTGAGCAATGTATAAACAAAGTATTTTTTGGTACAAAATGGCTTGTTGTCTGTGTATGTTAACGAGTAATAACTAAATAGATCTACATAATATTCTATGGCGCATTATTACAATTGAATTTATCACCCATTTGGTGTGTTGCGAGAAAAACAGGGGTACAGTTTAGGACTTGGACCAAAGTTCTGGGTTACCACAATGTTGTGGCTAAATATTAGTTACCAAAATCTATAAAAAGCTAATTATTAGTTTTTTAAAGATTTTGATTTTTATATGAGCATTTCCCTTTTTGACAACAGATTTGCATTTTTTTTTTCATACAGGTCAAATGAAATGCGTTTTATGTACGGTGCTTTTACTATTAACGAAAAAAAAAAACATTTAATGATATTGAATTGCATACAAAATCCAGTAGGTTAGGTTAGGTTAGAACAGTGACCATAGAAAGTACAAAAAAAATCCGATTTTTGAATTCTAACCGATTTCTTTTTTTTTTTTTTACCTAAACTTTTCTTCACTGAGTGGTTCCTGACCTAACCTTGCCCCTCCCCCGCTCCTTAACTCTATGGTCCAAGTCCTCAAATTTTACCAGAAACAGGCATATAAATGCTTACTGCACGAAAAATACGATCTTATTAATAGAATTTCATAAAATTTTATCCAGGTATTAAAATTTAATTGGCCCACATAATGAAATATTTATTACAAAGTCGGAATAAAATTTGTAGGTAGTGGTACAGATAGATGTATGGCAAATCTATGAAATTACAAATATTGTATATTAGTATTGCAATAGGTATTGTATTATGGCAATATTCCATGAACTAGTTAATTTAACAATAGTTTTCATTTGCCAGTTAATTTCGAAAATCAGAAAAAATTTCAACCCCAATAGGAGTGTATTTAGTCCACAGCTGGCGAATAAAAACATTAACTCGTATTTGTAACTAGTTTTATGCTTTTCTTACTTACTCGTAGTTTTTTTTTTATAGTCTTAAGACATTTTATAAAATTGAGACAGTCGCGATTATGATGACATAATATATACTGGATTTTATTAAAAAAATATTTGTTCCTACCCAGTTCAAAACTTTCAAAGAATAACTCTCGTTTCTATAAACAATCTTAAGACACAAAATATTACTGGCATTAACATAGACAACGTTGGTTGTTACTTCATTTACAAATTATTAAGGGGACTGCGAGAAGATGGTCATAACTTCACGCTATATAATATTTAGGTCACTTAAATTTATTTCATCGTCCAAAATATCACTTCATTTCAATCGCACTTTTGATCGTCAATTATTTTTGCCAATATCAAATGTAACACTAGCATCAGTCTCCACAATAACTGGTCTTCTTCATTTTAGTTCATAATTGTGATGTTCGTTGTTTTAGAACGCTCGTTTCGATGTGTTTTACAACTGAATATACCTACTCTAATTCATCTGTAAATTTGTAGGTAGTATTCATTTGATCGCGTCGTAACAACTACCCGTGTTTGATTGACCTGTAACAAGACAAAAATAAAACGTTATTATGAAACATTGGGTATTGGACATTTGTGACAAAGGATCGAAAACAATTAATTGAGCTTCAAAATTAACACCAAAAACGGATCAATATTTATTAAACCGCGATTACAAAAATCTTTCCGCGACTCTACCGTGTCTTTATATTTTTTACAAATATTTGCCGCATAATAATATGAAGCTCGAACCCGCAACCGCTGGTTTTGTAGTTCGTGTTGCTTGCCAATCCAAATAGCTTAAGAATTGTCTTATGCTTACTGTTTGAAGTAAAACAGGTAGTATCAATATTTAAACTTGAAGATTACCTTACAGTGATAAAAACATACTTGAAAAATTGCCGCTGTGACGTAATGTCTCGGTAGCTTCATTGGACAAAGCACCGTACCTGGTATGCATGGAGATTATTGGAGATGCGGGTTCGAGTCCCGCCTGAGACAATTTTTTTCAAATTTGAATACTAATATTATAATAAAATTGCAATTAAGTTGCTAAAATATCATATAAAGTATATAAAATAGGTAGCAGCATAAGACTTTATCAAATGGCATTGAGAGGAATCAAGAATACTTATGTCTTGCTTTTTGCGTTAAACTCTACATTGCACTTTAGTAGGGAGATCTCATCAACTTCTGAGACTATTCTTTCTTTAATATTAATTTTCAAGTCTTAAAACCTTCATCTGAAACATACTTCTACAATCGAGGCTAAAATAGATGTTGTTTTTTTCTTGAAACAAATAAATAAGAATAAATTCAAATGTCAATGAACTCCAAAACTATGTAGTTAATAAAAAGCCTTAGTCAACCCTATCCCATAACACAGTTAAATCAAAAGACGCTATAAAAGCATCGTAGAGATGGCAGCATCATAGTAATCTCTGTGTAATTCTCACGCAGTCTGAATGTGGATTATCAGCGTTTTCCTCCGGGCAGAGTTTGTGCTGAGTTTGTGGAGTGTAAATCGTAACCTGCCCGCCGTAGCGACGCCAAGTCTGCGGCTCCCGCCCCGCGCCCTCCAGGTGACGACCCAGTAGAGCTGCTTACACCACTGACTATCGATATCGGTAACTGAATACTTCCAAAACGGCCAAATCACCATGCAACATTACACGCACTTGAGTTGAATGCAGGCCTCATCAAAATCAAAATAACCCGACATTCTATTTACATAATATTACCGTAGAAAATTCCTAAATCTTTGGTCAAATTAATCAATATATTCACGGTGTAAACAGTGAGTATGTAAGTAAACGCTTTAAATGTACCTAGCCTTGAATCTGCTACTAAAACAGGAATACTTAACTATAAAAGCTAAGCACTTAAAAACCTTATAAACAAATAGATTTTAGTAAACTGCTTTGAAATATCCTGGCTAGGCCCTAAAGACTCAAGGAAAACTCATTATCAGCGACTCATAATCAATAATTACGGCTGACTTTTACTATAATATATTCATATTATGTCCTTGAATCAAGTTCGCCTAATTACGCACTGTCTTATTAATTTAAACACGTTGGTCTGTTTTCTCCAAGCGCTTAATTTGTTATTCATTAATACGATTGTCAATGGAATTCTATCGACACAGTCGGTCATACGGCCCGCCTATAGCCCGCCCTATCAAACCACGATAAATCTGTCGCATATTCAGCGATGTAACGGACTTTCTCTGCGTGACTCATAGCCCAGAATAAAGTCACTCGCTCTTAATACACGACGTAGATAATTGGCATACTTATACCGAAATAAGAAGCGTAAAACAGGCTTATGCGAAGAAATACCTACAGCCTAACAGATAGTCAGGGATTTATGATCGTGTGAAAGACCCAGTATTATTGGGAGGTCAATCAAAGATTTGATGCTAAAATATGCTAGAGGTCGTATAACGTGATTGCCTTTGTGTGTACATCGTATGCATGGAATTCTTAATTTTTGGATAAAAGAGAAACTTGGTGTTTTTTTTAATTTCATGCCAACCAAATGCGAGGATTATTTCTGACAATTTCGAGAAGTTTATCGATATATTGTTTACAGTCGGCTTAACATTTATAGCTTTGCATGGATTCTGATAAACAATTCCCGTTGAAGCAGTGTTCTAGATGTCTAAATGACTTAATCCATTTTTATGGTTCCGTACGGACCCCTTATAGGATCACTTTGCTGTCCTCTGGTATGGGGTGGTGGGATCTACCTCCTAGTGGTCCACCCTGGGCAACGGCATCTTTGGTTTTCTAACCAATGGTGACGGCTAACCGATCCCTCTGCAGCGGTAGGCTTCGTAAGAGACTGCCTGGAAGCTACCACCCTCCTGCCGGAATCCAGCAAATCCGAACAGTTTTTCTGTGTTCAGCTGGTGTGTGGGAGAACCAGTGCCACTATCTGGGTAAGCTAGCGAGTTTACCCAGATAGTGGCACTGGTTCTGATAGTGGCAATGGAGCGCCATCTTAGGCTGTTTCTGAACTGTTTAGTTAGGTATGTATTCAAGAGCAGGCCCATTTTTTATATAAAAAAAAAGTCCTCCCGTCCGTCCGGGACATCGCGGGAACGCGTAAAGGTATAGAGTTATACTCAAGTCTGTCCCTTGAAGCTGTGAAACATATCAAACTTCTAAGTTAACGTTAAAAATATACCGCCGCTTATGCCGCGAAAAGCGTGTATATTATTTCGACACTCATCGTAATCAAAATTGATGAGGGCGTTTTCCTTTGACCTAAAACTACACTCACCGGCACGAAAACTTGGCCACGTTCATTTTTTGATGTGGTTCGCTTAAATACTTTTTTTTTATCACTAAAAATTAATTTTAATCGGATTTAATATGCTTTTATTATTATTTTTAAGGCTTTCTATTGTCTCTAATAACATTTTAGGGGAGAACATAAATTTAATGTAAAATCAGTAATTTTCATAAAAAATTAACACTGTTTTAATACACTGCAAAATTAATTAATACCTAATAAAATTTCTTGGTTTTTCAACCATTTTAATATCGTGCCCTGACAACAGCATGCATGCGATCAGGGCCCCAATTCTACTAATTTATAAATGGCTCAATAGCATCGCAATCGTGTATTTTGACATTACTTCCATATTAAATGTGTCAAAATATACAGTTGCGATGCTATTGAGCCATTTGTAAATTAGCGGAATTGGGGGCCAGTCATGTTTTCAATCATGTTTTTTACATCGACTTACGAATGGCTGTCCCAAACAATCAATGCTGCACTTCGGAGCACTCTGAGAGTTGGCGGTCGGTTGGAAGAGGATTTAATCCTGCTTTTCGGCATGTCCTAGATGTGCTCGATAGGGTTAAACCAACGTCTTAATGGTATTCGTTTTCACAAAGAGCTACGAGTTAACAGGCATTGTTGTGCATCTAAAGAAACTCGTCGTATCCAATCAATCCCATGTAGGGCACAACATGATCCTGAAGGATCTCTGCGATGTACCGAGTTGCTGTCAATAATCAAATCGATTGTCAACGATATCCAATTCTATACGACACTGAAAACTTATTCCTCCCCACACCATTGTAGTCTCCATGAAAACTGACGGTTTCTGTTATTGTGATGAGCAGGAACCACTCTCCTCATCTTCTGCACACACTTTGTTGGCCTCAGGTGCACGCAAAGCAATTCTGCACTATATACATCAAATCTGCAAATACGTCATCAAATCGCGCTATATACTTCTATATATTTTATTTCATTTGATAATAATTCACGAATACCTCGTTGAGGTCATAATGTAATTACTTTTACCATCTCTTGTACCTAAATGTTTGTAGCCATTCTAATTATGTTATGAGTGAATAAATGAATAATATATATATATATATATAGTCTTCAACAAAATTATTAAGTATTAGCCTGATATGCTAGCCACAATACCTGACAGTAGTCATAGTCATACAATTTATTGAAACATAGGTATTGGTGTAATAGGTACCTATTCAAATATTGAGTTCCATTATCATGAAGTGGTATCGCAAAAATATAAAAAAGGAATTTTAAACCCAAATCCTAAACAAAACCAAGTTTAAAAATACTTAAATCCAATTTCAAATGTATTTGCTATGAAATGAAGCGCCAAAGACATGTTAAATCATGTAGGTAAGTACCTAATAATAAATCTAATTGATTGTCAACGGTCTATTAAAATTGGCCCTTAATTGAAACTACTGGTCTGCTCCAATTAAAAACCAATCCAACAAATTGTTTTGTTTATCAACATTTGCGACTGCTACTATCAACGGAATGAGGATAAAAATTGTACTTATTTATAAAACGCTTTAATTAGTTAATGTTAACTTTAGGATGATTTAACTAATAACTTTATGCGAATACTGTTGATTGAAATGAGCTGCTTTTTTTTCTTTTTGTGACGACAAACAGTGTAAACTCATTATTGCCTCATATAACTACTATCTATCTTAACAGCCTATAATCTTCCCACTGCAGGGAAAAGGCCTCCATCATTGAATTCAAGTTACCACAGCAATGATGGGTGTACAGGCAGAATCACCACGCTTGTCAAATGCGGGTTGGTGATCACAAACCCGAGCAACGTTCGAAAATTCTAAACTTTTTGTTGCCCGACCCGGGATTCGAACCTGGGACCCCGAGATCTTGTCCCGGTATTTAAACCACTATCTATCAACCAATGATTATCAACAAACATTAACGAACCTTACATCAAAAAATCCGATCAGTGGAAAAACCTTTCGATACTGTTAAGTCTGCTAAAACTTAAAACGCGTTACAAAAATATAAAAATCAATCCAATGTCCCGCAATCACCAATAAAAACTGGATGCGGCAAATAAATTCAAAGTGCGCCCGCAACCCGTGACAATCGGCTTTCCTAGCACTTAAAAAGGCACATCGCAAAGTGTTACAAATCTCGAGCGATCGCTATAAAGGAAGTATGCCCTAAATAAGAAGAGGTCGAGTCCCCTGTATGAATAAATTTGGGAAGACCGCCCCGGAATGACTCGATAACCAGCAACGCCTATGCTTTATAACCCGTGACATCCGAAACTGGATTTATAGTCACACTGTCATGCAGGACGAAAAAAAAATCGGAAAAGCTTGGTGAAATTCGGAGGTTACAAAAGAAACATGCTAATTTAGACCTTGTTTTGTTTAAAACTATGAAGATCGTATTAATTTTTCTGTGTTGTTTCCATTTTCTACCCGCATTACAAAAATGAAACAAGTGGTAACAATATTAGGGTTTCGTACTGCAAAAAAAAAAAAACGGAAACCTTGTAGGTTTGTTGTTCGTCCGTGTCGGTCCGTCGCCTGTAAGTCAAGACCGTTTATTTCGGGAACGCGTGGTGCTATCGAGTTGAAATTAAAACAATATACTTACTCAGGTCTACGGTACTTTGAAGTTGAGGAAAATTGCAATTTCTTAGTTAACGTAAAAAGATACGGCCGTTGATGCCGCAAAAAACGTAGGTACGTTTCGACACTCATCAGGGAATCAAAATTTATCGAGTGCTTCCCGTTGTCCTAGAACTATGAAGTTCGGTAAGTAATATCGTCTTATACTACAAATATTCTCAAATATGCTAAGTATTCTAGAGAACTGCAATTCGACATGAATAGGAATATGCTAACAAAGTGATAATTATATCACAATTAGTAGGTACATCATATAAGTTGGCCAAAATTTTTATCTTATTGTGTAGATATGAAACGCATAGGCCTATCAAAAATATTATACACCATTTTTCGTACAGGAAATCTATTTGTGAAGTATAAAGCTTTAATGTGCAAATTGTTGCCAGCTAATGGAAAGCTATCAGAAGGTTTGCAAGTTATAGAGTTGTCGAACTACTTATAAAATGTACTTGGAGAATATAAAAATTGTCAAGATCAACTGAAAATTATTTTCATATTTTATAAAATTGGATACATTTTTATCTGAATTTAATTGTTAGTGTTCTTTTTTTATTTAAAATTGTAAAGCAGCATTACCGCAACCTATGAGTAGTAAATACTCAAAGACCACAATCGACTTAATATTTATAAAGTCTACGACCGCAACCGTATTTGTGACGTCTCGGAACTCTACATTACGCGTGGTCCGAAACGCACTGAGAGGTTTTTATCTTTTGTGATCGGCGATATATTTCACTATCATCATTCATCATATATTACACTATATAGGATGGTTTATGATAGATAGATTCAAAAGGTAGATTTTGCTACAATCGCCTCGCTTGGCAGGCCAACCATCAACCTTCTATCTTAGTTTATGTTATGGTGAAGATAAAGCGCTGCTGCCGGTCATCTTCTGACAGTATCCTTTAGTCGCCTTTTTCGACTTCCATAGGAGGAGAGCGACCCATATATTTAATAAGTATCAATATTTTATGCTCAGGTACGTTACATTCGGTTCCTCATACAAAGTCATACTTTTATACTATGTAGTGTAGCGGTTTGAATACCGGGCCAAGATCTCGGGGTCCCGGGTTCGAACCCCGGGTCGGGCAACAAAAGTTTCGAATTTTCGAACATTGCTCGGGTTTGATCACCATCCCGCATTTGGCAACCGTGGTGATTATGCCTATACCCATCATTGCTCTTCCAATGATGGAGGCTTTTGCCCTGCAGTTATTAGAAAATGTCTAAATTGACAACCGCCAGTAGTCTGAGCGCGGAGTGCGGGAGGCACCTGTTGCATGAAGGCGGGGCGGCGCCGCCCAACGCCCTACCACGTGGATGACTTGCCTCTGGAACTTTTAAAGCATAGTACAGTCCAAGAAAGTGGTCTACCAGCGGTGGCTTGCACACCATACATGCTTATAAGCACTGCATACCCTGCCTACTTAAAGAAATGACATTATGGTTCATTCCGACGTCTCGAACACGAAACCCTAATAAACGCGAATTAAAATTAATTTTTACGCACTTATGTCTTAGAATGCTAAACGTATATGTATAACTTAGCAAGAAATGGTTACGTTAATAATATTAATGAATATGCGGTAGGAATGGAAACGAGAGATACTATCGAAATTCCCCTTTTATTTTTTTTCTATTTAATTCTCCTTGTAGAGAGCTGAGCCTGTGTGGACTATATGATAATATTTACAGAACTTAAGAAAGTTTTTTTTTAATAGGACAAGTACAGAATGTTTCTAATATTCTATGTTTAATATTTGTACGCTACATAATAGCATATTTAGTCTCTGATATAATATAATTAACAAGACCTAACACATACCTAAACCTAATACGAATAAATAGGTTAATTTGATTTGATAATTAAAAAAAATATAATCTAGATTTAAAAGTTAATCAAAGTTCCAAATAAGCAATAAAATACTAACAAAATATAGATTTTATGACCATCACCATAAAAGCAGTTGAGTTTAAACAAAAAGTGCAATATCTAAATCACAAAATCTTTCTCCCTATTGACGCAACTTCCGAATCCCTTCTTATCCCGGCCCCTTAACCGGCCTAATTTGATCCCTGTAGGGTTACCAAACGTATGTTACATTGGCCTTTGGATCCTTAAAGGATAATAAACGAAGGACAAAATAAATTTTTCTTTGTTTTTCATATACTTAAAGCATTATTTTAATAATTTGAACACGACTAATGTCTTGGTATTTTGAGATACTGTTTTTAAGCAAATTTATTGCTGAAGTAACTTGAAAATACAATTTCTAGTATATATTAAAAAGAAACAACTTAATCAAGAAATTGATTTTTCTAATGTCTTGGTAGAATGATCAAAGCTGTATCGCCTGGTAAGCGGGGAGGCTGAGGCGTCGAGTCACAACTGAGGCACATTCAGCTTAAACACGCATACGTGCAAGACGCATTGTTAAAATAGTGCGTTTAAAGTATAAATTTAAAAAAACTTATGGGGTTTTCGTCACCATTGTTCTATCTCCAAGCGGTATAAATCCACAGTAGTGTAATAATCAAAAATTTGTAAAACGACCAAAAGTTGTAATGATTTTGGTCGCTTACATCTGTCTTAGAACATTACTTTCGATGTAAATAACCAATTTAAAATAAACAAAAAAAAAACGTAAGATTTTTTGATGTAACGTATCGTATTTGATATTAATATTCCTATAACTTCTTTTTTTGCCTGCCACATAAACAAACGCATTTTAGTTACAGTTTAAAAATCGAAATCCCTCTTACAGGCAGCCCTTGATAATCTACGTTTAGAGTCCGCAATAAAATCATAAAATCGTTAGCAGTGCGGGCGCGCCGGGGTCGACATTAACACGTAATCCAATTTAGCCAGGCTCGACAGCCGAGAAGAATGCTAAACCAGCCCCAAAAAACGTCAAACAAGCTTTTAGCTAACGTTAGGCCAATTTTAGATTATTAAAGCTCCACCTCCCGAAGATAAGATTACCCGAGAACCACCGAACCCAGAGTGTTGAGGATAGTAGGACATTTAGTAACAAAAGTCTTAACAAAAAAAAATTTTCTTCCAAAAGACATTAGTTACTGTAAAGTAGACAGTAAAAGTAAAAAATAATAATATATAGGTTGAATTACTGGATCTTCAGAAAGCTCAACATGAGCAATAATAAAAAAACTGACACGGATTGCAACGCACAGAATATTAAGCAAAAATCTAAAAGCAGTAACATCTTTTCAAGTAATAAGATAACCCAATATTATCGTTATGAATTGATTTACGTTCACGTCAATTTTTCAACATTAACTTAGCAACGCGAAAGTGTGTAAATGAGACAGCAAGGACGTGATAAAAATATCGGATCCAGAGAATAAGTCACGTAAGGGCATGGAAAGTTGACAGCCCTAACTATATTGGCCTTATTTAAATAGCTGATCAAACTCAAGCTCTGCTCAGTGATATAAAGAAAACATTAAAACTTTAAAAAAAAACAAGTCGCTATCTGTTACGGACTTTTTGTAGTAACGTTGACAGACTGGCTATCACAGTTTGAAAATTATATGACCGTATTTTGAAGACTAGTTTTGACAGCGACACGGACGACATATATACGTTTTTCTCTAACTATAATTTAATATTATTTTTTTGTTTATTTGTTTAGTTTTTCAGATTTTCTGAAAATATTCAATTAAATTTTAGTGTATAATAAACTCCTTAGCCGACGTATCGATCAGTTTCCTTGAGCCCCTTCACTATCTTTTAAGTATCTAAAGAAGAATGGTACTAATTCAGGAACTCGTATTTTTAATTAAACCTTTACTTTATATTTTTTCTGGCAAATGGCCTTTTTTTTTGGAGTCCTAAGCAATAAATATAGTTCACAGATGAATACCACAAAAATAGTATTTAAAAGTTATTGTTTTAAAGCACTATCTCACCATTGTCCAGTGCAGTATTAGGATAAAATACTGGCACCTTAAATCGCCTCCTGGGGCCTGGGATTTATCCACAGAAAAAAAAAACGACTGACTGATTTTTGTTTCCTGTCTATAAGTTCATTATTCGAACTCGATCTGTCAAACAATAACTGCAGGTACAGGACAACTTATTGGATATGCCGCACCGTCCGCCTGACTTATATTGGATGCGAAAATTGAGACGCAACTTTTAAATTGGTATTTGAAATTTTTTCACAGGGTTAGGTGACGATTGCCTTGGTAATAACATTACGCTAAATTATTTAGTTTATATTCCGTTTTATAAAGAGGCATAGGTTGGAAACTGATACCTAATTTTATCCAGAATATTATCAAAAATACTTTATTCAGTTTTTTGGGTTAAATAGCTTTAATTGGAAAAAAAGAAGATGATTTTAGCAACTAAATACAAATGATATTTAAGTAGGAAATTGAAATTGTTATATCCATCTTATACAAATTCGTCATTTCAAGGGAGCCATATCCCATCGAACAAAAAAGATGTAATAAATATACTCCTGTGATTATTAAAAAAACTCTTTTAATAGAACCTTATCTTTTTTCCACGTTTTAAGCAGCCACAACACTTATATGATCAATGGTCATCCAACGGCATCTTATGTCAGCTCTTCGAACCATATTAGCTTGCGTGTTAAATTTACTGGCGCCTTTGGTAGTTTTTGACATTATCAAATAAATGTGGACAGCATCACAACATTGTTAAGATCCAAAATTGAATAATATGATTAGATCCCAAATTGAATAAATTTTATTTTAAGATACCGATTTGATGGTCCTATACCGAAGCCTTTATTTACAAATTTTAACCACCACTCACCAGAATCAAGCCTGTAATGTTTTAAAACGTTTATACACTTCCCAGCCGACTCCGGCTACGGTGATTGCTAGGAACTTATTATTGGTAGAGGAGCTAGGATGATCAGCTCTCGCATGTGCCCTTTTATGGCTACAGTATTATATTTCTGTAAGAGTCTGCATTTAAGATATAATTTTAAAAATAATAATTACGAACGTAACAGAATACTTAATTTTAGGGATTTTGCTTGCGCTTTTTAACATATGTGTTATTTTTTAAGACATTTTTTTGTAAGACAATAACAGTTAAGTCAACCCAAAATCACAACTTTCTAGAATTTCAAAACTTCGATATGTAAATAAAAATCTAAATTTGACAAAAGCGAGTTAGAAAAGTAAATAAAGCATTAAATTTAATCTGTACATAGTGTAAATTTCAGAAGACAATATTAATAATGTATTTAAATTATGATATGCAGCAGTCATTAACATTTGTAAAAGGGAATGTTTAGTTTGTCGTTCATCAACGATGGCAGGAGGCAAATATTTTAAGTACACATTTAAGGCTGCGCAGAACGAGAAAATAAAAAGAGCAAAGGAGCTTTTTATTAAGCAGGAGGGGGGGGGGGGCCGAATATAATGAATAAATTCGGCGTAAGGGCCCCCTAACGCAATTGAAAACTTTTAACAAGTGCCGAGAAATCGTGTGTTAAGGTGGCTCGCACCTAATTATGGGCAAGCTGAACGGAATACGCGATGAGTTGGGAAATTTAAACGACGCTAGCGTCGGGACTCTTTATGAAAATCAGCTTGTTAATAAAATCTCCGTGTTGACCGATGACTTGGTAACGCCCAAATTTATACAACGAAATTTGAAAATTTGTGACTTCAATATGCTTAGGTATACAAAAGTCACACTAAGTAGCTAGCTGTCGAATTAATGTTTCTTTTCCTCGTATATTTTTTTACATTTCTCCTGTTAACAACGACAAAACCCTTTTCTGTAAATAATTAATCCATTAGGCGAAACAAAACTCTTTCCGAGAACTGAAAAAAAAAACAACTAACACGTGCCTTTTTAACTAAACAAGGGCGAATTAAGGAAATATCAAGTTTCTTTTTAAAGTGAAAAATGTTTGATAAACGAGCGACATCCCCCATTAACTCTCATTTAGTTTACAAGTATTAAAAATTAACAAGATTTTCCGTAGCCCACCGTCTGCTGAAGACGTATTCATTGTATTGTAACCCTAAAAAACAAGTCATTAGAGGGAGTTAAATCTAGCGTTCGGGCGATTTTTTCGTGGCGTTTCTTTATTCGTGAGCGCTCACCGCGGCGGGCACCGCTAACGCTAAAATGATATGATTAATTACTGGGACCGGTCGCCCTCATTAGTGAACAAATAGGATCGTTCATCGGTGAAATTGAATCAGGAATCCGGCGAACCGCGCTTGATCGGAGTCTAATCATAATAATTATTATTCATGCTGCCAAGAGTTTTGCATGGACGTTTTTGTAAAACTAAAGCATTTGTTTTATATAATAACCGAATTTTAATTTATTTATTGGACCAGAAAAACGTTTGGTCTTTATTGATACATGTTTAAGTATACGAGTACTATCGTATGTAGGCTTATTTACTTGCTATTTTTTTAATCGCATAGCAAGATGTCATAAAGCGCATTAAGGACAAAAACTTCACAGACCTGCAAAATTGCATAATAAAAAGCGTCTTAAAATTCTAGCAGATACTTTTTATTTTAAGGTTATCATCCCGTGGACATAATTCAAAATGTATGCTAACAATGAATTGCTAGTGACTGCACTTCAAGTTACCGAGTATGTAATATAAGGTCACACGATACAAACCACGAAAAAGATTGTCCGTGATAAAAGCAAACATGAGCACAAATTATTCATAGGCTAATATAATTTGCAAAAGAATACTATTGGACGCGTGTATCACCTAAGGCTTTCTCTAGGTTTTTACATAAAAAAGAGGGCATCACGTCTCATAATCCACGTACAAAGAAACATAAACATGAGTGACGTACTTATCTTTTGTAATACGTAATGTCGTAAAGCTGAATGATGGAGGAAATTCGCAGCTTCGGATTTTTGGAGGTCGCGACAAAACCAGGAGTGTAAGGGTGTATCGCAAGGTTATTCTCACTCGTTTGGATGATACATAGTTTAGTGTCAATAAGAACCGGCCAAGTGCGAGTCGGACTAGCGCACGAAGGGTTCCGTACCATTGACTAGGCAAAACTGTTACCATTTATTGAAATAGAGTAAAAAAGGCCAAAAAAATCGCGTTTGTTGTTTGAGAGCCCCCCTTGTTTTTTTTTAGTATTTGTTGTTATTGCGCCGATTGAAATACATAATTTGTGAAAATTTCAACTGTCTAGCTATCGCGGCTCTTGAGATACAGCCTGATGACAGACAGACGGACAGACAGCGAAGTCTTAGTGGTAGGGTTCCGTGTTTACCCTTTGGGTAAGGAACCTTAAAAAGGCCTGTCTTATTGACGGAATTGACCACAAAACAGATTCAAGATTAAGACGGATGCAATTTTTTTGTTGAAGTTGAAAGTTTTCATTTTTGTTTTAATTTGATTACGAATGAATAATTCATACAGATTCCTAAATACTAAAGACTTGATAAAAGTAGGTAAGTACCCCAAACTTAATAAAATAAAAAAGTTGAAATGTTGCTTCATTACACATGAACTTTTCGGTTCGAGATTAAGACATGATTCGGTATTTATGAATATCATACAAACTGAAACCTAATAAGGTATGAATTTGATCCGCTAACCTTGTACTGCATGCTGCATAAGAAGAATATTGGTATGCCCAGAACATTTGTTAAGTGCCAGTGTCCCCCCCATTCATTAACGAAGGAGAAACAAAAAAAGTACATAATATAAATTGTGAATTGGAATTACACCCCCAGATTCTCGGTTTCCTACTTTTCACCTACAAAACTTTTCCGTCAATTCCCGTAAATACCGGCGAATAAGGTCAGATTCCCGTTTACAGCTCAGCGAAACCACAGAGTTATAGTTTTGTTAGCCTGCGATACAGGAGCAACTTATCGGATACTACAGTGCAAACTTTTCGCAGATTATCGCTGATATTCCACCGATTTATTGCCAGCCAGTATTGTTAACCGTTCGCTAATATTTCACTGGCTTTGTTCATATTTTTGAGTTTGACCAAACGGTTCTTTAAGTCGCATCCTCGAGTTTGGAGCGCGTCTTTTGCTATTGGATTTTCATTTTCTTTATTGGCTTCCAGATAGTTTTGCTCCTTTGAATTATTTCTTTGAAAGTATGAAATATTACGCAGGACTTTCGTGATATACTATGAAAGTTTATACATTGAATTTTAAGATGCTTATTTTAGGTGCCAGCGAATGAGAGCTGATTTCACTCTAACTAATACTTCATGATTTAAGCAATAATATAAGACTGCTCTGGGGTAACTAACAAATTACAGCTGATGTGTGTGATTATGTCCTGAGATCAGCACAGACTCCAATCGAGTATTTGGTTATGTAGAACAAGTAAATTATATTTAATAAAAAAGTGAGTAAGTATTATTAAAATATAAAAAGTTAAACAAGTACAAACCTTTTATTTCAACCGCAGCGTGCCACAAAGGATGTCCCCGCGCCCCCCGGTCCAAATTATTCAAATAACAATACCCTATCTATATCACAAGCTTCCACCTAGCTTAGCACTAAAGCTCTACACTAACACAATTGACACTTCAACAACGATCGGTAACGGTCCACTTATGTTAACGCTAAATAAAAATCTACCATTAGTTAACATGATAAAATGAACAAAAATCTCGACTACAATGCCAAAGTAACAATAAAAAAAAAACTCAAACAGTAAGTCCGTTCGCGTCGTATTTACAATAGGAAACGTCGTTGGACGTGGTACAGGACAACCTGTAAGTAGGTAACTAGTCCGATATTAGGGGGTTGTACTTCAATGGACCCAAGAGGGGGTTGCGGAGTAGGGGGTCCGGGGAGCGCCCCCTCCCGAAAGCGTGGTTGGGACGGGGGGCGCGGGCGCAACGAACTGGCTCTCGGCCTCGGCAGCCATCGCGGAGTGTTGCTGGGGGAAGTTGAAGTCAAGGCTCCCGTCCATACTCAGCTCGTGCTTTATGACCTGTATGAAAATTATGATTAATTATAATCCTGATGAACACTTAAAAGAAACAGCACGATCTTCAGAACTTCAACACCGATATAATCTTCTGAGCTTGTAAACGTAATAGATATCACACAACTTTCCAAGCTAACCAGACTTACTTTTTAAACATTGAACGCTAAGCAATCCTATGAATCAGTTCGAGATTCCTACCATACTTATTTTGTTATGCCCGTGGCCAGGACCAATCTTCTCGCAAAGACATCGCTTGTCCGTACAATCCTCATTGTGAACCAAGTTCACGAGGGGATTGACGTGTTCTGAGGTAACCTGAGTGATCTCTCTAACTGTATTTTACATATTGTTTGTTATTTTATCGTGCTTTTTAATTTTGTATTGATGTTTTGGTCCCCTTTATCGCATTTGATGCTCATATTATGTCTGTCATGATAGAACTAAAATGGCTATAAAAACATGAAAGTTTAAAATAGCTATTCAATCCTATTTTTTTTATCTCTTAACTGTTTACATTGGTAATAGTTATGTAATATCTGATTTATTTAATTTATAGCCTAAAAAGTTTTCATAGAAATTATTTGTAAAACGCCACATTATGATATAACTACCCAAGCTATGCTTGATTTAATGAAATTATTTATTACTTCTAGAGTAAAAATGGTTTAGTTCCATGGTCGCTCTTTGTAATTTGACGAATGATAGCAATATTGGTTGTGTGGTGTACCTCACCTCATCAACGTTGCAGTCAAAGCCGTGCTCTAACGCTTCTATGTTCAAATCCTCCGCTAATCCCGTGTTGAGGGCTCCCATGATCTGCCCCATCACTGTCGTTGGCCCCATCGCACCCGCCTGCACCATCAGTCCCCCATTCATCAGCGACGCATCTGATGTCGCCACCATTTGGGTTTGACTGTTTTCTGCAGGATTAAAAATATATTAACTATCAAACAGTTTTAGTTTTTGGGAAACAGATGTCAAACTGACAAAATATCACCCGCGTTTACGATTTTTACATTAGATATTTAAGTTGTCTATATGTGTTGCTTATAAAATGCAAACTCTTTATGTTGCTGCTATTGTCTTGCATAATGTTTGCCGGGTCACCAGGTTCAAACCGTAAGTTAACAACTTACAGGCGAAAATATTCGGAGGGTCAGCAAGAAGTGGTGATTTCTGTGTGTGATGAGAGTATAGTGAGTTCAAAGAGGCATAGGTACTAAAGTTATTTCAGGGCATCACTAGAAGTGTTTGTTATGGAAAATAATGTAGAGAAAAATAATCTTAACATCATCAGCATGTCAGTCCACTGCTGGACATAAGCATCTCAAAAAGGAGGAATTTTATAATCGTCATTTTTGTCACTTGATCTGGCCTATGATAGAAAGAAGACTTTTCTGGAATTACTCCTGTCACCTCTTACAACACCCACAGGACGAGAAAAAATAATAAATAAATAGCTGTGGACTACATCACATACATTGTTCTAACCCCAAAGTAAGTAACTATTAAAAGCACTGGAAATCAGAAACAACGTAAGTACCACCATCTATATTTTCTTCATTGAGCCTTCCGGAGCAGGCCTTGACCTTAAAAAATCGTGCCTACGCCTCTTCACCACGGAGGACGTCTAAACTAGAAACGTACAGAACTATAAAGAAGGACACTTACCAGTTTGCATAATGTCTGCCGGGTCAGCCGGAGGCGGTGGTCTCACGAAGTGGTCCAGGGCGTGTTGGTGGGGAAGCGTCGGGTGTGCCGGGTGCGCCGAGTGAGCGTACAGCGGGTGCCTCGGGCAAGCACCGTACGCGTACCGGTAGTTGCCGCCAGACGACGAAGACGAGGTCGTTGGGACGTACCTGAATGACAACATTTGTACTGCACATCTGCACTGGAAGTGTTTGAAAATTCCGAGTGCGAAACTCTATTGGTTACTCAATGATATGCTGTGATTGCTTTTAAAAATTGCATAAAATTCTAATGAAAATTATAACAATACTAGCTGTTATCTGCGACTTTGTATGTGTAGAATTTTGACTTCAAAAGTATAAAACACATTTTTTCGGTAATTAGCCTTCGACCAATTATCTAACCTTCTTGCCGTTTCGGAAGAGATCGATAACAAAATACTTTAACAAGTGATTTTTGATATAAGATGATGTACACATTCAGTGTTCTTAAGACCCAAATTTACTTGTGTATCTTACGGTTAATAAAAGGATGTAATAAATGTGTCTAAGTGTTATTACTAAGATGTACGACCAAGAAAGTGGTGTACCAGTTTTGTCAAAATTTCATGTGTCAGTAAAATAGCGATAGGGACTATGACCTTTTGGTATTAGTAGCTTTTAGAAAATATTTGCATGGGAAAATCAACCCTGTTGTTCTCTGACGCGCGAATGACTTTCAACCTTAGGGTGATTAACCACTTCGTGGCCGGCTGTATGTTAAAAATCCACCAGGTGCTATTGCCGCGATTTTTGTCGGACCTTTGTCAGAATTCAGATTACTGATATAAGAATAACCAGTTTACTTTTAAACTATTTTAGGGGAAAAAAACACTTCGCAGTTCTGAAGGTCAGTCCTAAGCGTCTAAAGTCAGCCTATGATATTTTCATAGGCTGACTTTAGACGCTTAGGTGCGCGACATAGTGTGCGTGGAATTTTAAATAGCAAGATTGAGCGTATGTTCTAAATTAGACTTCTAGTAATGTATTAGTAAAAACAATGGTTAATAGTTTTAGCGTGATCACGTATCACGCTACAACAAAGAGAAAGAGAAAATTTTAAAACTGTTATTTTGGCATTTGTTGATCTTCCCATATTAGGTTTTTATTATATACAATATCAGACATCTGGGGTTTCAGTGTGTTACAATTTTTTCCTGTTTATAAACTTACAGCAGAAGTGGTAGGTTAATCTCAATATGACTAATATTGCAGATTTAAATTCAAAAAATATTGTCAGATAAATAATGACAAAAAATCTAACACTATTAAGAACAAAATCTAAACATGTTTAAGTATTAGATAAGAGTAAAATCACACAAGTATGATCGAATGTTGGTAACACGCATACATAGTTTTAATGTTTCTATAATAACATTAAATTTTTTTTCTCTTACAAAAGTTACTTGTATACTAAACAAGAATTCGTGACCTAAAAACACAAGGTCCTGTTTTGGTTATCTCAAAATTATCCAACAACAAGAAGTTATCATGGAAATCATGGAATAACAGAACAATAAATTTAGTTATTAAGTTCTGAGGTTTTCCAAGGACTCGTCAAGGAAATGCTAATCAGTCTTTAATTTTCAATAGCAACTGTTACTAAGAGCTGCGGCTATTGTTCGTAATTTCATTACACGGAAAACTGTTTCTTTATTCATATAGATATTACATGAGTGCCTATTCTGTAAAACGTAACAGTAGGTTAAATTCCCTGAACTGATTCCAGTTGCATCATATTGATATCAGGATACTTATCACTTCGTGCATGAATACTTAGGAGTTTCGCCTATTAAACAAATAAGAAATAAACTCGGCACATGTCTAAAGAAGCAAAGCGTCTAAGACTAAACAACTGCACTATTACTTCACGAACGAAGCGGTAAGCAGCAATAGGTATACTGCTATTTTTTAAATCTGGCTTGTCAGAACTTAGGTGGAAGCGAGCTATTGCTACTCACGTGTTGAGGAATGGGTCTGTTCCCTGCAGTTTCATGGAGTCGGCTAGCGAACCAGCCAGCTGCTCCTCTTGCGCGTAGTCGACTTGAGAGAATTCGCTACTCGGTGTGAAGTCCCCAGCGGCTGTGTACTCCGTAACCCAGTCTGGCTCCGTTGCGATCAACGAAGGGATCGGCGACAGCCGACCACACGAGGAAGCGTTGGAAGGCGCCCTCTGGCGGAAGTCCGGCGACAACTGGAAACTGTTGCTACGCGCAAGCGAATAAGCGTCAAAAAACTTAATCAACCTTAAACATCGACTCTAAATCACATCATCGCCTGAGTTCACTTTCGACCACATGATTTAGAAGTTGATATTCAAACGGCAAATAATGAAAATTTATAGCAGAAAAAAAACTTAAAGCTAGGTCATCTAATAGGATTTCTCTAGACAGTATAACACAGTGTAATGGGGAACATGCAAATCTAATGTCTATTTAGAGGCCCGCTAACATATAAAGTATGCTAAATGAAGCGATCACCATAACGGGTTCAATGGTCAGCGCAGAAATATTTTTATTGCTACAAACAATGACAAAAATGCTCTATAAGAAATGTGCTGTTCAGCCCGTTCTTCGAACGTCGAGGACGATTGTCCAAAATAAAAGTTATGCCCGCAATCCGGATAGATATTCGGCAATAAAAATGTTAAATATCGGTGAAATGACGAGATTCAGCGTCCACATAACTCATCATCTAATGGTTGTGAATGATTTAAAACCTTTTATCATAAAGTAGCAGTGTTGCAATAACTCAATTTTATTAGTCTGGTCAACGCTGCTTTATGCCGATAGTTTTATTATAGTGAGTGTATCACTAATAATACCTCACTTTGTTTCTAGCACTCGTAAAATTTCAATATTCCTAAGAAGCCGTATTTAAAATGTATCGGAGATATTCACGGTTTTGGCAAAACTCACAACTGCATTACGCGTAGATGTAAGTTATTATGCCTTTAAAGTCGAATTAGTATCACAATCCGTTGCATCCGTTCAGGTTGACATTTCTGGCGTAGTGCCACAGTTAAAAAAAAAACACTTTGCATCTGTAGCTTATGTCTGACCGTGGAACTATTCTGGTAGGACTCTAATCATCTAAATTCTATGCTATGCTTAGTCATATAGGTACGTAAAGAAATTGATAGATACCTGTGTAACGGTGATTCTGGGAACATATCTAGGCTTTCTGAGATCGAACTGCTGGGGCTTGGAGTAGCATCAGCTGTGACGCCATTCCTTAATGCCTCGGTCTGTAAAAAAAGGTATTTGTAGAATAAAATCTAAATGTCATCATTTATTTATTTATTATTTATTACTTCTAACTTTATATAGTTTTTTCAATGTTTCTTAGTTTAAATGATTTTAAAATAAAGGACAATCATAAACTATAAAAAGACAACTATAAAGACCACATAAGCTGATGCTGCATGCGTCATTGTCTGAGACTTACGAATATGTTGAGGTATGCGCTTATGGCACCGTTTTCTATGTAGTAGATAAACCTACATGTCTTTAAAACTCCATTTAAGCATTTGATGTTCAGTATATTAATATAACATTGTAGCTTCTCAATTTAATAATTGAAATCGTAAACAGTCACGGCACAAAAGGCTCCTGCATTATGCATGATTTAACAATATTTGTTAATACAAAGAATATCGCGACCGTCTAGGATTTTGTAGCTTAGTTCTAAATAATTATTGCTAAAATTGCTAAAATTTCTTTGATGTTTTTTGTGTCTTTTTAATTGTATCATGGTTTCCTTACGCCCCGTTGGTCTAGTGGTTTAGATACCAGGCCAAAGTCTCGGGGTCTTATGTTCGAACCCTTAATGGGGCATCAAGAGTTTTGAATTTTTGAATATTGCTCGGGTTTATTACCGTTTATCACCAACCAGCATTTGGCAAGCGTGGTGATTATGCCTGCACCCATTATTGTTGTGGTAATTTGAATTCAATGATGAAGCCCTTTGCCCTGCTGGGATGAGTTACTTTACTTTTATTATTTCTTACCTTCTTCTTAACCCTTCCTCTTCTTTTTTCGAACTTCGACGTCTCCATTGACGCGGCACGTCTTCTGACTGACTTTCCGGGCTTCGCATCTGGGTTGATCATCCACCATGAAGATTTCCCCGTCCCTTCGTTCTGCACTCTCATGAACCGGTTGTGTAGTGACAGGTTATGCCGGATCGAGTTCTGAAATAACAACCGCTCGTTAATACTCGTATCTAGATTCGTGCAGAATATTTAAATATGTCATTAGATTCACGGGGTCAGAAAAATGAGGTTTTTTTTGAAAAATATTGCTTGCTTTAATAAATCAGTACGCCTTTTACAATATTAGGTAAATAACGGATTATACAGGGTGAAATTTTAACCACTTTCCAAATTTTAATATAGCAATCTACGAGGCAAAAAACCAATGACGTATTTTTTCTTTTGGTATAGCCCAGTACAAAAATGTGAAGATAAAGCACTTTAAAAATGTCCGCCAAAAATAAAAATAAATTGATAATGCATCCTAGTAGCACTTTTTTACGCGATGTGCATTTCATTTATTCATTACAATACTATTAATAAGTTTTTGTATTTCCCTTTATACCTTAACAGGTCTGGGACCGTAAAAATTGAAAACTACATCGCGAAAAATATTTTCGGGTGACAACTTAATTTACATTTTTTACTTCATAAATAGGCTCTAAATACGATACTGAACGCCTATAAAAATTTTGGAAAGTGGTTTAAATTTCATCCTGTATAAATGTGGATATGACACATTTTATTATGAAGATTCAGTGTATATGATTAGAAGTAAGCAATAAAAGTAAGGTCGTCAACATGTTAATGTGTCATATTGTCAATTTGTTTTCAGTATTGGCAGCATTTTAATTATCTAACAACGATGATAGTAGGTACTCGTATGCTTATATATGTCGCTACTACAAAGTGGTTTTGAGGTAGAGTTAAAAATAGTCGGTCATAATCATAAAGTGCAGAAGGACGCATCCGGGCGCTCCCGCTTCTGACCACAAAAAATCTATTTTAATTCCGTATACTGTGCAAAGTTAGTGCAATAACGTGTCCTATCTCACACCGGCAATAAAATCTCACAACTTTTTCGCGTCGAAGGAATAACAGCGACCGCAGAAACGAATGAAGTTTAGCAATAAAAGAGTCCATAAATAATTTCTGCGTGCCCACCGAGAAACGCCACTTACTCTTCGTATCGCTCCATGTAAATATGTGGCTCTTTACTTTTTAAAATCACCGGATCATTCCAATGCTCGCTATTCGAAGTCCATAGGAATTATTGCTTCTAGTAACATATTATATTTTACTAGAATACACCACTTTTAATCGTCGGTTACTTTTCCAATATATGTTAACAGCAAGATAACTTATCCCATTTCAAAAAAAAAATATGGCACAGGTTGTTTCATTTAATCGAATTACCCGAATAGTTTACTAGTAGTAAACTATTCGGGTAATTGACTTTCAATTGTGGAAATGCATTTAGTACGAGTACCTTTAATTGCCATTAGTGGAAAATAAGCGTAGCTTATCATCTGGCCAATTAAGTTTATGTATTACACAACAATTGGGTCTGTTCATAAATCGCGCGAATGTGGACAACTCCTCGATTTATCAAGCGTGAAAACACACGCAACAAATGGCCCGTCGACGCATTGATGGATTTGTCGCCAGTAGCCCTTACCACGGAATGAGATCAAACTGGTACATTTAGACCCGTCTACGGGATTGCTGACAGTTTTGTAACACGCAACGAATTATCCGTTGGTGCCTTGCAATTTTTTACAACAGGATACTGTTAAATGTTTGATGGATTCGGCACAGAAGAAAGGAGACACAATTTTCAAAGTTATTAAATATTCTGAATCTACGAGTAGTCTTACCAATTACGTTAAGGTTCAGACATTTTCGATTCGAATTGTAAGCCACTAAAATGTTACTGTATTGAAAACCTGACCAGAGAAAAGATTTTTTTTTAACATGGATAGTTTTAATAAAGTCCACAAAGCTGCCGCTGCTCTGGTATATTATTAAATAATATGATTATGAGTTGAGATATTGTTCGAAAATGTTTCTATGACATTTGGAATTAAAAGAAGAAACTAACTAGTCTGAAAAGTACATCGTCAAAATCGGAGTCTCCTGATGAAAGCATTATATATGCTTAAAGGAAGGCCCCAACATCTAGTTTAAAAACAATGTATCTATAATATATTTTTTAAGGGCCGATAAAAAAATTAACTTAATAGAAACAAACTAAAACAACGACAGAAAAACGGTAAATGTACGTGAAAACATGATAGAAACCGACGAGAAATTAACAATATTATCACAGTAGGCGCTACAGAGGAATGACAACTTTTACGATGCAAAGTAATTGGCCCTATCTATAGTCACCAGGTCCATTTCATGAAGGAATCCGAACCCCATCTAGATTTAGTGTGCTACTGGATTTATGAGTGTGGCATTAATATTTATTCCTGAATTTCGGCCTGTAATAATTTCTCTTGTATAATTTATCGTTCGAAAAGATAGCGGTATAGTTTGCTGACTGCCAGTTAAGGTTAATCAAATTTTCTGCTTATGTGACGTCACGTACGAACTATGTTGGGATCTCGTAACTTACCTGATTTTTTTGCACGCTATATTACGGGTTGTAATGTCATATATCTCTGCGCTTCGGTAAAGATTGAGCGGGTAGTGAAAGCCGTACCTGTGTACATACAACGGTACGTTTAATCTTGGGGGATGTGCCTCATTTTATTTTTACGCAACGTACTGTAGCCGCACAATCGTTTCGGTACTCATTCGGTATTATTGGAACATGACATGAGAAAATTTATACATAACAGTAGCACGTGAGTGTTAGTGCAGTAGAAGTAGCAGTTTTTTTAATAATAATAACTTTGTTTTTAGTAACATTTTAACTGGTAATTCCATTACCAGTTATAACTGGTAATAGATGTTTCTTGATGATTACTGCTACGAGGTTTTAATTTAGGAGAATCCGATAAATATATCATAAACAAATTATGATAACAAACATTTTAAATTGAGAAAAATAATATGCCTATACGAAGTTAAAAATATACATAATGTATGACCCAATTAAGCGAAGTGTGGAGCCTAATAAACCTACCTAAACAAAACGAAAGAGGTACAATATTAAGAAGAAAAAACACTTGCAGCTTCGCATGCAAATCAAACAGTTATACTTTTTAAATTGAATATTCGTCGATGAATTCTTTCTTGTCAGTGATTTGTCTTTTCCAGTAAAATAAGACAGGAGTTCGGTGCGTCGGCAAGACCCGTTCCCGCACTTAGAATTTTGTCTACGGCAAGATCCGCGGCGCCAACGCGACCCTTATGGGGAGAATTAACCGTCTACCGTCGCACTCCCCTAAATGCATCACCGACTTAAATTTCGAATTCCCACCGTTGTCATAATCCGTTACGCAATCGAACCAATGGCTTATAATTTTCTTTATGGTTGACATTTGTTTCTGACGCAGATTAGGCCTTTTCGTTTTTCAGAAACCTCGAATTGATGGTACCTTCTCTATCGGTTCGGTAGGTAGATGTTAATATTTGTGTACAGATCCTTTTGGCGGGTTAATATAATACATTTTATAAAAAATAAAAATACATTTTATCAACGAAAAGTATGATTATCTAAGCCAACAATTTTGGGTCGGCGCATAGTGATTGTAAATTTTTTGGTTTAATATCGTATCAAAATTGATTTGGTGTAGGTAATTCTTTTTGTAAAGGCGTTGTTATGGTTACTTCTTTTTCAAGTTGAAATAGAAAAATGAAAGATTGATCACTGAAAATAGTAAAAAAAACATTGAATCGGCAAAATGCCTGGTCATCCATAAGGGGACTACTAGAGCTAAGTGCTGCCCCAAATTGATTTAATTTTATTCTTCTAAACAAAATCAATTCTCAAAAAACTAGAACTGTATCATTTTACCAAATTACCTCTAGTATTTATTAAATCACAGTAATCTTTTCATTTAGTTGTTAATAAAGTCGAATAACGCCAAAAGCTGCCGCTTTTAGCAATAATGTACAAACGAAAGAATGCCAGAATGAAAAGCAGTTAACAGGGATTCAATAAATACTAGAGGTAATATGCTAAAATGATACTATTCCAGTTTTTTTGAGAACTGATTTTGTTCAGAAATAATAACATTAAATCAATTGGGGGGTCAGCACTTAGCTCTAGTGTCGCCATAAGAAAGAGTTTTTTTGACTACGCAAATTAACGGCCTCCGTTTTAAAATGATTTATTTTAAGTCTGATTGTTTAAATTTCGAGGTCCTGCATATATTAACGTGCAGTAGGTTCGTATTGACTTAACACATTTTTTTATTCAGCAGTAACAGTAATAAGTTAGATCAACGGTTTGAGGCCAACGTGATAAAAACAGCTCAGTTTTTGAAATTCAAATATAACGTTACCTACCTGAGCTATCAATGTAGAAATTTCTACAGAACACAACGGCCACTGAAGGCTTGATGCATTATTCAAAACAGCATTATTCTCTTAGTTTGACACACTGAGTGTAGAACGATGCCTGGTTAATGCATTTTAATACACTACAGAGGTTCAGTTTACATTTGTATTTAACTGCGTGCTATGTTGTCGCTAAAGTATTTTATCATCTTCTTTTCATGTATTTTAAGAGGCATCTAAAGGAGTATCGTTAAAAGGCGGGCAGTATTCTTTCCACCATAGGACAAATTGTGATCGTCAACTCGTCTGCTAATCTTGGCGATTAAAGCAATATTCTCGTTTTGGAGAGGCCTGTGTCCAGTGAACTGATGAAGACTGTTGATGATTAAAAATAACTTGAGCTTATGAAGTCTGTATATACTGTCTTGCTCAAATTAAACAGATGTAGGAAATAAGAAACATTTAAGAGGAAACACCACGGCCGTTTTTCCATACAAACGTAGTCCCCTGTTTCCTCCCTGGATAATACCAGTAGAGCAATAATTTTTATTACAAAAATTTATGGTCACTATTTGCATGTTTCTATGTTTTCTGTTTTTTCATAAATTAATTAATAAAAAAGATATGAGCCCTCAAAAATCGAAAAAATTCGCCAGATTTTCCTCTGTGTTCAAACATCCAGAAAACAAATTTGGCTAAATTTTTGAAAAAAAGGAAAACATCCGAACACGGCCAAAGCCTTTCTTTAATTAATGAATTTAATGAAAAAAGTATTTCAATCGGTCTAGTTTTGGAAAAGTAATCGGTGGATTACGAAACGTTGATTTAGTGTGTTTTTAGTAGGTATTTTCGGTCCAAGAAGCAGTTGTCTCTATCACACTCTGCGGCGAATGCGTTTGGCACTGCGCGACAGCAATAGATTTTACAAATACCTATTTTTCAATTATCTCGCCCGTAGTGTTTCCTCTTAATGTATTTAAGGATTTCATTGTTCCATTCCAAATTATAACTAGCTCAGGTAGAAGTCGAACCCCCGCGATTAACACGACTGCTGCCAATTATTCCAACGAACTCATTGGCTAACGCATTCAATACTCTCCAGTGTATTGCTTTTGCTTCTGTAGCACAAGTCTTATTCTATCACTTTAATACCAACTGTCATAAACGATTGGGTTATACGAGTACACTGTCAACATCTTATTAATGTGTTCTTTAACATGTTTCTTTCTTTAGTCCTGTTTAAGGTAATAGACTTGACGTAGACTACTTTTTTGGATCAAGTCTGCATTTAGGTCATTTGAGACTTCAGAAAACATTTTAAGCCAAGAATATTGACAAAAAGATAATTCAAAACTACATCCTGTGTTGTCTGTGTAGTTCCAGAAAATGCGTCACATCATAATGTATGCGCATATAAACGCCCATGCGGTATTAGGTGAATGAAATTATCGAACTTACCAAATATTGGTCGCTTATGGATTTCGTTAAGCGATTGCGTTTGTAACCTTGTTTCTTTGGTGTTTCGACACATTCATTTAAATATTGACTGATGATACTTAGTTTAATAATGTTTACCCCCTTTCAAAATTTTCAAAGAATGAGCAGGTTAATAAGAAGTAAAAAAAATAAAATGCTACAATCTGGAAATCAAAAGAAACGCAAATGAAGTTCCTAAACATTCCAAACGTTAAATTCATCTAAAAACGTGGCACATTTGAATTCATTCAACAAGATTCAAATCGAATTACAACAAAAATCGGGAAAGCGCTCTTCAAGTCAAAGTGCTAAATCAAATAATAAATAATTCAAATTAGAGAATCGCGATTACACAATAAGACGAGTGTCTCACGACGTGACGGTCTCTAAATTTGAACAAAATCCAGTGACGTGTCAACCGCCAGTGACAAATTTAATTATTCAACTTACCGAAACGTTAGCAAGATGACTTTTCCACGAGCCGATAACTAAGTAGGAATAAATTCACTTAGAACTGCCGAAGCAAAGTTTAACTTAATAAAACATTGAAATTTTCGTAATTCTATTTAACTGAGGTCGGAATCCTGAGTCGACCTGATTTGAATACGTCATTACGCACAATTTTCTAGCCCACCTGGTAAGCGAGTTGAACAAGATATGAGTAATGAGCGAAACTAATGTATCTTCTTGGAAGCGAGCTGACAAAATACATAAATTGGAGATAGAATCAAACATTTCGGTGTTGAGATTAGTTAGTAATGTGGCATTATCAATTAGTGTTCAGCTTAATTGTACAGTACATTAGATAAACATACAAGTAAATTAAATATCTTGCACTATTTTTGTAGGGTTTATTGAGGTTTGAAACTTAAATATTTAACATAATTTTTAAAAATCAAATGTTACATAAGCATGTAAGTACTGCCAGCCTAAACAACTAACCTAAGTTTCCCTATTTTACAATAAAGCCGCACAAATTACCGAAGGAAATGCCAATCAATAGAAGGTATTAAACTAAACAATGGTCACATAACACGAAGAAAGGTGGGAGAACCTTTGAAAATTAATTCCAACAACTTGTAATCAATTTTACATTTTGGAAACTCCGAATTAATATATTGTTGGGATGTTTGAAGTCAATTTGAAATTCACAACTCGAAAGCAAGTTAAGTGAAGATATAATAAGATTTTACATACATTGACAAACAAAAATTTTGACTCTAATATTAAAATATGAAAAATATGCTGGACACAAACAATCTTACTTATTTAACTGCGAGATTATAAAGCTTCCATTTATGACAACAAATATTAAATAAAGCTCAATTGGTCTTAAATACGAAAAAAAAAACTATAAAATTAACTCAAATATAGTCAAGTGTATACAAAATAGCTGAGGATAATCTGCAGGATTGAGAAACTTTCTCGACTATTCTGCTCGTGAAAGAAGTCATTAAATAGACAGTAAATACGTAGAAAGTGGAGATAGGGAAACTGTAGGCGTTCTTTGGCCCCCATACTCTTGGATTTATAACTGGGAAGTATATAAATCACTTTAATGTTCTCGGCAATGGACCACGGCTAGGTAAAACTAGGCTTTTTAGCCGATACAAATACTTTGACTGTAACATTTTTATGTATTTTTACTTTTTTTGCACTTCACTCGTTAATATATTTAATCACATGTGGTGTAGGTATATGACGTCAGTAAGCTGGAACAATGTGCTCTCCCTTGTTAGATTGCCCTAACTTATTTGCTATAAACAAATATATTTTCTATAGACAACATTTTAGAAGTTTAAGGTTTTTTAACTTTTCTCTTTCGAGTGGTTTGTTTGGAGATACAAATCCATTATTCTGTATATTACAGATTATTGGTTCATGAAAGATTATAAATCTTTGAAGTACATCAGCAATCCTGGAAATAAAAATATTTCTCTCGTTGGATAACATATATTTGCAAAATAAAAAAATGCAAAATACCAACTTCCAGAATCTCCGATCGTGTTCTAGGAAGGAGACTAAAAGCTAGGAAAATTTGTTAGTTTACTTATGCATCTCAATTCGAGCCGTCTACTTATCTCTGACCTAGGCATGGGTCGTACTTGATAAAATCAGTACCAGGGCGCCCTGGTACGCAAGCCAACAAATACTAGGGCCAAAAACCAGGTTTCTAAATACTTGCAAGTATTTTCTTAGTACCTAGGAAAATTAGACCTTAACATATTACAATAAGGTACATAAATGTGTGTCACTCTGCTTGCGCGACGGTATACAAACCGATCGTACACGAGACGCCGCGACATGGTTTCCGAGCGAGTCCGAAGACGCGAGACGGCCTCCGAGTAAAATACTTTCAAAGTATTTTACTTAAAATTAAGTCCTACCTTAATACACTTAAGGATTACAATTGGTTTGGCAAAAAAAATACTTTTTCGGTTAGCATGTTTTTAACTTAGTTTATACGATTATGTTCCTTAATCCAATGTGAATAATTTTGAATTTCCTACTTCATGTTTAAAGGGCTCCAAATACTAGAAGTTTTCGAACGAACCTGGAGGCGCGAGACGGCCATCGGGTAAAAAACTTTTAAAGTATTTTGTTTGAATTTAATCTCTACTGTACTACACATACGGATGACCATAGTTTTGGCAAAAAAAAACTTTTATGGTTTGCAAGTTTTAATTTAGATTATACGATTATGTTCCTTATTCTAAGATCGGTAAAATTTAATTTCCTATTTCATGTTTGAAGGGCTCCAAAGACGCGCTGGCCTGACAAACGTTCGAGTGCGCCCTCGTAAAATACCTTAAAAGTATTGCAAGTATTTGAGGTTGAAACCTGGTTTACGGACTTCGAAGCAGAAACCTGGTTTTAAAACCTGGTCGCGTAAATACGCCCCACCTCTACTCTGACCTTTAATTTTATTACTATAAAATAATCAATCATCGTTAATTATGCTTTGGAGGCGGATACTTGAGATAACCTATATCATATGCCATCATAGGCTTAATATAAGGACGTGTCTATCAATAATCAATAACTGTCATGGTCTTATTGTGGGGAATTTCCTATATAGACAAGTAAATAAATACATAGTGACCAGTTAAACTCAGGAATAAGGTATACACAGCAGAGAAACAATCAGATTTTTTATTATAGTTCATTGGTAAAGATAATACGCTGGTATTCGTTTAGGGTCAGACCCTGGTGTTCAAACTGTAATCAAATTGTCGATGATCTGGTCTAGAAATTTATTTATTTTCGGATTTTGTTGTAGCTTTCATAAATAATGTTGTCAACCAGAGTTAAATGCAGTTTAGTTTTAGTAAGTCAGAAGTGTGTACTGTGTTAATCTGTTATTGAGTTTGTTGTGGTATGAGATTATTAATTTTTTGTGCACATGTTTATCTAATACTAATTTAGTTGCATGAAAACTCACTACGATCACATGAAATTTGTTTTGTTCTAACAGTTTGGCGTTAAGTAAAACGTACTTTTGGATTTCATAGTTAGGTCCAAGTAATAAATTTCAAATAGACTACACCGTGTTATCTTTGTGATAACTATGCTGACTTCTTGTTGAAGTATACCGTTTAGAAATATAGCCATCCCGTTTTCACACGTACAGAAAAATGGGTCTGCCACACATTATCAGTAACATTGGCCTTTGTGGAGTTAAACTAGTGATATCAAATCATAATTAGGTCTGATGACGTCATTATTTATTGTGACCGCTAAACGTGTATTGACCAATACGTAAAAATGAGTACATTGCAGTAGGGAGTGACCCTGAAGGGAAAATATTAGGTGAAAATAAAATTTACACTCTAGCCGGAAACGTGATCTATCTACTCTAATAAAATTAAACTAATACTTACTAACAAGTGAATCGTTTAAATAGTATTATTAAGTCAATAGTTGATAGTCATCTAGTCAACAATGAACATTATAGGTAACAGATGTTAAATATCGACTTATTAGGGTCTGCGCTAGATTATGACAGTGATGACCTTCACCATCAGCGTGCTGATTTCTTAACTGGACTTGCCACATATGAGTTTATACCAACCGGCTCTAAAGCTAGGGTAGAGCTAGGAGAATTTCGCAGGCTAAGGTCTTTTTCCGGATCTATTTCGACATGCTTGGTTGACATCAGTTTTACCTGTCCACGTTAAATGTAAATGTAAATGTGGACAACATCACATGCATTGTTCTGATCCCAATTTGAATAACTATTTAAAGCACTCGTATTTTGGAAACCAGAAACAACGAAGGTACCACAAACACCCAGACCCGAGAAAATGTAGAAAAACCCTTTTTTCTACATTGACCCGTCCGGGAATCGAACCCGGGACCTCGGAGCAGGCGACACCTTGAAAACCGGTGTGTACGCCACTCCGCCACGGAGGTCGTCGTAAAGAGGTATATTGGACCCTCTAAAAGAGAAGGCAAATCACGTCAAAACACGGTGTTGCAAATAAGACATAATTTGTAGCACTATTAATGACAACATTAAAAATATAATTTATGATTTAGTATACTTTACCTATTAATGTAACTAATGGTGACTACGATTTGTGGTTAACAGCGGTATTTTCCAATACAAAGAAAAGGAAGAAATTAAATACAATGGGTTTGTTTCATCCGACCAATTTGCTCAATGGATTGGATGACCTTGTTCATGGGTTCAAGTTAATAATAGGTTGATTAAATTCGAAATTTTATTGTAGGTTGATAAGCTGTTGACTGTACGTTGTTACATTCAAATTTATAAATTACTTATCATAAGCATTCGTCATTTAATTCTGTTTCATTTGCGACGAGCAGACCGTTGCAATAGCATAATGATTAGACTGCCATGACCAAAACGATAGTTCGGAAAAAATTCGGATCTGGAGATCCTGGGAATGCTTGGTTTACTAGTTTTATTCTGAGACCATATTGATATGAGAAAGGGTGGTGGGATCTATCTCCTAGTGGTCCACCCTGGGCAACGGCATCTTACCCTCCTGCCGGAGTCCAGCGCCAAACAGTTTTCTGTGTTCCGCTGGTGTGTGGAGAACCAGTACCTTTGGGTAAGCTCGCTCCATCTTAGGATTCTTCTTAACCGTATAGTTAAGTATGTAGCCAAGAGCAAGCCCATTATTTATTAAAAAAAATAATTAACGTAGCCTGCTCTCCATTAAATCATACGAACATACATATTATAGGTATCTACTGAACGTCAAAATCATTACTTTTATGTAGACTTATGATTTAGGGCCGGGTCTCTTGAAATTTCAGGTTCTTTTTTAGAATACTTTTTCATGCACCAGCCTCTTGCAGTTATGGGTTTTGGATATGGTTTTTTTTCTACAGTTCTAGAGTTCAATTGCCTGTAATTGTTATGACAAAAATAAATATATTTCATAATTATAATATTATCGCTTAACAAGGCGCCTTCTGCTCCAGCAGCTCAACGTCGCCATTGTCTTTTTAATCATACACCGCGTGTCTTTGACTTATAAAATAAACAAGACTTTTCGCTACACCAGTTAAATAACGGCTAATGTATTTTCTACAATTCTGCCTATTCTACTATTATTCACTACAATTAGTTGGCAGAAATAATATTGTTTTTAACTAGTTAAAATTTACAATCGCGTACTATTCCCGTTGGGTGGCATTTGACATCTGCCAAATTATCTCATGCCACTGACGCAACAGCTTTAATTCATCAGGAACAGAAATAATTGAGAGCAAATTTAGCCTAAGCTTGAATGGTTCTGTAGGTACATACAAAAGAAAGTGTTTGATGAATCGAGTAATGATTCGATTCAACAGAAACAGAAAGAACATAACAGTGTTAACCTGTTATAACTGTACCTAATACCAACAATCTTAAAAACTAAATAAATACTAAAGAATCAAACTAAATAAAGACTTTCTATCTACAGGTTTTGCAACAGCATAGGTCTTTCTTTAGCGATAACTTTGGGTCATAATGATAGACAATGAAGTAGGAAAGAAAAATCAGTTTACCATCATTTTTATTCCAAGGCCCTAGGCGGCGCTTTTATTTAAACCTACCATTGCTTCAGGACAATTGTGGGCAAGTGCCGAGAAAAAGCAGCGCAAGAAACTCGGTTACTATTGTCAGCCTCTTGTTAAATAAATATGTTAACAAAAGACATATACCAGTGCGAGCTAGGACTATTTTAAAACCATACGTTCCTATCATTTGTATAATCATTAATAGTAGTATAATAGGCATTTTTCATGAAAATTACTTTTTCATAAATGATTTAAGTTTATGTACAGGAAGATCAGCAATTTTCTGTGGTAATCTGTTGAAAATAGGAATACAATTTCCCATACAATTTAAAATACGAATTTCATTTAATGTTGATGAACAAATTTCTACAGGCACATCAAGATGGAATGTACGAGTACTTTTAAGTAATTTGCAACCTACGAAATTTTTTGAAGAATCCTTGTAATAAACTAACTACTAAATCTTGTCTCCTGGGGGTCGATTTTTGAACTTAAGACGCGGAACCCCACAAAATAAATAAATAATTTATGCAACGAGCTTGTGTGAAGAAGGAACTTGGCTCCAACCCAGATCTAAATCCGACGATCATCGCTCTTGACCCCACCTAAGATCTTTTGCAGTGCGTAATTTAAACTGTTTAGCTGTAAATTAGTTAGCTTCGTTTTATGCGGTTAATGAAAAGATTTCTATTGCAAGTAGTAATAAATATAATTTGTTGCATTTATTCTTTCTTTTAAATTTTTTAATGGTATCCATATATTCTAACACTGAGTTGCATGAATACAACCGTATTTCGTCGTATTGTTTTGTTAATTGAAGTATGAATACTTTTCATGCCGTTAACAATAGAAACAGTTACGTAACTGAAAGACCTGATTTGAAAGAAACACAAAGAGGATGTGCATCTGTACGCACCACCGAAAAAACGCTCCATTGAAATATCCTTTGAAAGAATGACTGTATAAAATTCGCTTAGTGAGTTCCATTGTCAGTGAATGACGATGGAAGATTAAAACATTTCCTTCGTATAATAACTATCGAAGCCTAAGTGGTCCCGAAAAAATGCTTCTAAAACCGAGGGGAGACCTATTTTTACGCCGCGAACGAAAACACCCATTCAATTCGTCAAAGGGTCCAAGATGAGGCGGTGGGAGCGTTGGAACACCAACTAGCAGTGTCAGTTTCTTAATGGTATTGTAAGAGAGCAAAAATACCGTGCTACCGGTACAATGGTGTGCCGAATATTTGCAAAGGAAAAGATTAATCGTCCGTTCGTTCGGCTACACGCACTCACGCGCCGCGCGGCTTCCTCCGGTTTAAAAATTAATCATTTTAACGCGTCATTGTCGCTCGGCCGCCTCCCACGCGTGAAAACTTCCACTGCTAATTAAATTAAAATTAGGGGACCGTTTGACGGATTACGTTCGAATTTTTCACTCGAAGATTTCCCGACAAATCTTACAACTGCCAACAGAACCGCATTCTTGATTAATAGATGCGTGCGAGAATTTAATTTCGTCGAAGAAAGAATTACACAAAGCTTTCAGAAAGTGTGATGTAATCTCGGCCGTCGTTTCCATAAACTTAATGGCGAAGTATCACAGAACTTACATATCGTCGGTATAACAACCTAAGTTGGCATATTTGTTACTCCCTCAGTCAGCATATTCGCGTCGAATGACCGCCAATTTATGTGAAAAGTTCCACCGGTTAGAGCATGACCTATCTGTGGCAATAAAACTTTTCACTCGTCAAGCTATCGGTGTTTCGAGAAGAAGAATATCATAAGTAAATACGCCTGGTTAAAGTTTTCACGCGAAACTTTATGGTGAGAGAGAGCAATGTGTCAATTCCGCGATTGAAATATGGTGGCGTTGGTGGCGCGACGCCACACTTCCGGATCTGACGTATTCCGCGCATACAAATTCGTGCACAAAATCGCTCGTATTTCAACATTTTCAACCTGTGAATGCTTTACCCTAAAAATGTCCATTGCGATTTTTATCGGTATCTGCACAGAATCGAGCAGCTCGACAGATAACATCGATACATGTTGTGATTATCGGACGTTTACCTATCACCTTTAATGGTATAACATTGTCTGGAACACTTTTACATCAATACATAATACCTATTGTGCATCCAAAACCGGATTTAGACGATCCTCATTAATATGATGTCCAGATAACTTAAGTAGTCACCTTTTTAATTACTACGATATAGTTTTAATAGAATACAATAAAGCAAAACAAAGTTACGCAGCTGTCTTTTATCGGTATTTTTTCTCTTTTTTTGCTTCGTCTCGTTTCTTAGTATTAGACTTTACAGTTGGAGTTAATGATAGCTAGCAGTCTTTAATCTTAAAATGTATTAAAGTTTTGAGATTAACCCTTACGTGAGGCAAGTTGTGTGTAATATACAGATTTAAGTTTTTATGGGTGACCATGTCATATCGTATGAGTTGGTTGTTTCAAGATTACTACCATGTACATTGTTTATTATGAGTTTTTCTTATGTGATGATCATGGCATTGAACATGGCCGAAATATCGGAAAAACAAGACATGGTAAAAATCTCGAAATTAATGTCTCGCAAGAAGCGTAATTCTGTAAAAGTACGTATTACGTATATTCCAAATAATATTGTACCGATGCCGTGATGTTAAGATAACTGACTTACTAGTTAATATAATTACTGGTCAATATATTTTGTGCTTCTAAATTACATTTTGCTTTATTGTTGAGCTGTCTTAATAAATATGTTCACCTAAGTTTAGCAAATTTCGACAACATTTGTTTTGATCGCGTCTAAACATCAATATTGCCTATTATAGGTACGCAATGAATGAGGCGATATGTCACAATATATAACGCGTAGGTGGTCGTGCCTCATTCTGTTCCAAAGGGATAAGTAAACAGGCCACTCAGTAAATTGGTGTACGTGGATTGTGGTAATTACTATGGCGATCTATGAATGTCGTTCAGTCGTTACAATTTAAACGTGACAGCGAACCAGTGTTTCAGGAGTTACCGATTTCGTAGCTAATGTTACGTATTACTAATCTGCTACGTACTTCGTGTGTGTTTTAAAGATCACTGATACAAATTTTTGTTCCTCTTAGATGTGGATTTGCTGGCTGTTAAGGTCGTTATTAATTCAATGCACAGCACGGAACGACAGACAAATTAATTTCGAAATCTTTTAAACTTCATTCATTTTAAATACACCTGCAAGCATGTAGCGGGGGACATCCCTGAACTTATTGTTCTGTTTGTTGGTTTTTTAATCAGGCGTAATTTAGAATAATAAAATAAATTATTTATTTTAGATTTATATTTAGAAATCTACCATACCACTTCATTTTACTGTTGAAAGTTTTAGAAAGGTTGGGTCTCTTTGGGTGGATAGCAAAAGCAGTAATATTTTAACGTAGAGTCATAGGACTCCTTTTTGAATTATCTGTTAGTATACATTTTACATTCGAAATGTAACTTACTACTCCAATGACTCGACTCTATGTCAACATAATTGAAATATTTAATTTTTATAGACAAATCTGTAACTCAATTCGGTTTTATCACGAGGTAAGTTTGTGAAAAGATTTTTTTAACTATTGATTACTTGAGTCGGCTAAGTTTCATAAATGTAGGGACTATGTCACAATACAGCGTAGGTGGCTGTGTCTCTTTGGTCCACGGGGATAGTAAACGATCCACTTAGTGAATTGCTATACGAGGAAAGCGGTAATTAATATAGCGTTTCACTGCTCTGGTTAAGGCCAGGGTAGTTAGCGGGAATTGTCTCTATTTAACCTCCCGTAGGTTTTTCCGTAGGTACCATTTTGTAAGGGTTTTGACTAGGTATTTCTACAGATTTTATTCGGTATTTGGAATAACATTTAACTCAAAATTTTGATAACACAAATATTCTTCCTTCCTTCATATGGCAGCTGCAACATAAAAATTCACGTACTCATCCATTACCTTTTCATTATCAGGTTAAATCAGTCTACAGCTGGCGGCTCTCATAGCCTATAGTTTTTTTGATTATTTTATTAATGTCATTAGTGAAATACCTAGTTTAGTTTTTTTAACCCTAACGGTTAAATTCACCCGCTGTTTCATCAACAATCCATATCAGTCCACATTTGGACACAATCCTCTCCAAAAGGCGGATTTTGCCAATGTTGGAGAAATGACGCTGCTGCCCGTCTTCTGGCAGTCTGGTACTCATTTAGTCGCCTCTCATGACACCCATAGAAAGAATGGGGTGGTGCTTAATTTTTTTGAATTTTTTATACTATCAATTCATGAATACAACACATCACTAATGTACGAAGAGTGGTTAGAACGTCAACCAACTAAAATTAAATTTTCCCCTAACGATTCTCAACTTACAGTACACCCCACTAAGATCAGTATTAATTGAGAAAATTGAACTTTCTGTGGTAGGTTGATGAACTGTACCATGTGGGTCTCGTAAAACTTTAACATTCTCTACGCATTTCCGCAGCTACATTTTCTTTCATTAAACCGGTATTAGGCTCCACATTCCAAGGATCCGGCTCTACATACGACCGATAAATATACGGAAAACCTTATCCGGAATTATTTCCGGAATCACAGACTACACGTCCCCCAGATATACGATACAAACTTCTATACAACGCTTCTAAATGGATAGATAAGAAAGGATATACAATGCCACTTAGTTTCCTTGTAAAAATATGTGAGTGTCTAACCTAGTTTAGTTTGGTATTTTCTGAATCGTTTTGAGATTACTTGTTGAGATAAGTAATAGGAATTTTGTTTGATTAAATCAACTGTAATAAAAGTTACGAATGTGCCAGCACAATAATAAAATAACACCACCCCTTTCTTCCTATAAATGTCGTAAGAGGCGACTGAAAAAGGGGTGGTGGGATCTACCTCCTAGTGCTCCACCCTGGGCAACGGCATCTTTGGTTTTCTTACCAATGATGACGGCTAACAGATCCCTCTGCGGTGGTAGGCTTCGTAAGAGGCTGCCTGGATGCTACTACCACCCTCCTGCCGGAGTCCAGCGCCAAACAGTTTTTTTTTGTTTCCACTGGTGAGTGGGAGAACCAGTGCCACTTTCTGGGTAAGCTCGCTCCATCTTACGCTTCTTCTTAACCGTAGAATTAAGTTAAGTATGTAGTCAATAGCAAGCCTATTGATTGTATAAAAAAAAACCGGCCGAAGAAGACAGCAATGTTTTCCCTTAACTATTGCCAAACTGTGATCACCATACTAGGCGGTATTCTAGGCGGTGTACCGCTGCTTTTATGGTAGAATCTTCCTTTCGGAGAGGAATTTGTCCAGCACTGGGCTGATGTAGACGCTGATGAGGAGTATGAGTTAGAATTTTTTATATAACTGAAGTAATTGATAGATATATTGCTATAGTTAATAGAACTGACATAGGTGTAATTAAATTAAACTAGAAATAAATTGATGTTACATGAATCCTATTTTTATGAAAGTATGTTAATGTTTGTCGTAATTCGTTATTATATTTTTCTTTCGCTTTGTGATTATCTTGCAAGGATATCATAGTCTGGTGTCAGATTTCTCTGAGACGCTTACAGACCTCCGACGTTGCTTGTTTTTAACGTCATCCATTTTTGGAAGTTGCAATAGAGCACAGGACCAACGGCTTAAACCTAATTGACCTAATTGACTGACCATTTCTATCGTTTTCTAAATGGACCCATCGGGAATCTGTTTCGGCACCCTTGCGCAGTCCACGATAATACCGACCCGGTCGTTTGTTTTTCTATTTAAATTCTAGTGAGATTTAACTTTTAAATGGTCTTATTTGTTTTGGTAAACTAGTACCTACACTTCTCTTATTTGTAATTAAAGTATCTTATATTAAGTAGAGAGCAAAATGTCTATCAAATTATTATGCAGTGAGAATAGTGTGGATACTTAACACACACTCAGTTTTTAGCGGGTGTTTCTAGTGCATTCAACAGTATTAACAGACAACATGTAATATACATTTATTTATTATATTAATGATTGTTAGTAAAAACATGTTTTAAATAAAAAATAAACAAATTTACTAAAATAAACTGTATTCAAAAGTCTTAGGTACATTACACATACATTTTTGGAGGAGTTTTTGAGCGCAAAACGACTAATCTAACACATTTCAGGTTGTCAGTTACAAAGTAATATATAAAATATACATATGGATAAACCAAATTAAAATGTGAAATATACGCGAGTTTAAATCCGTAAACCTGTCTTTCATTTAAAAAATATATAGTGCAGTTGCTGCCTTCGACCATACATCTGGTAGGATGGTTTTACGGTGTTTTAAGATTCGAAAAGCCATCATCCCTAACCGGACCACTTTTAACTGGTGGTGAATTCTGACATTAACTCCGCCATTGGTGGCCAAGTGAAAATATTTTATATCGGATAAATAATAGCACTTGTAGGCTACAACCCGTAAAAATTTAACCTGTTCCGTTCCACACGTTGGTAATGTACGATGGATGTCGTTACGTAGGCGTCCGCGCGTCGCGTCGCAGGTATGTCGCTGGCGCCGCATGGGTTTCTGCCAGATTAATGGATCATTGCCCCTCCACCCCACCTTCCTCAGATGCGAAACTACTGTTCGACGACGGCACTCCTTCCTCCGCGATATATCACAGTAACTCACGTTTTCAACATTTAATTGGAAGAGGTAAAAGCGGATGGATCGGAAGAATCGATGAGGAGAAACTTTGTCAGTAACCTCTCGCCGTACGAGTTTAATTATTAATGTGAAAAAGTATTACTTACCAGAAATTACCTAGGTTAAATAGATTGTCATAGAAATGTTTGGATAAGAGATATTACATTTTGGAGACTAAAAATAAATAAAAAATAAATAAACTTTCCATACTTCAGTTTGTTCAAAAACGTGATGTAACTCAAAAACGACTCAGAAATTAAAAAACATTGTCACTTGTGATTCTTACCTGGGAATCCTAGGATCTATCTTGTATGTAACAAGATAAGAAAAATTGAATATTTCTGGCAAACATTCGAATAGTTTTCAAACGACCTGCTGTTAACAATTAAAGGTTTTTTTCGCTGACCCACTGAAACTGTTAACCTTCAATCTCAAGTAGCGAACTTACATTTATGCTCGATAAAACACTTCGGAATGGCTCCTCGTAAATCACGAAGACATCGAAAGTTACAGCACTTAAAGTTTAATAATAACTGGCGATGAAAAAAGACACGGCCTCGGGGTATAAAAAGTAATGTGGCAATAGTGCCGCTCAAAGGGCTAAGTTGGTGAGTGGGTAAGTTTTGAGGGATGTCGTAATGAGTCGACAATCGATAAATTTGAATGTTCGTCGGCGCCGCCTAGCGACTTGCAACTTTTTTCGGCAGCGGGGGAGAGGGCGCCAGTGCGACGCCACTACGCTATGAGCAACTGTGCAGTGGATGCTAAGCTATAGCTTAGAAGCTTTAGCTATGTAAAAAAAGTAGCTATGAAAGTAAAGTAACAGCCTATAATCATCCCGCTGCAGAAAAAGGCCTCCAGCATTGAATTCAAGTTACCACAGCAATGATGGGTACTGGCATCTGGCATAAGCACCACGCTTGCCAAATGCGGGTTGGTGATCACAAACCCGAGAAATGTTCGAAAATTCGAAACTTTTGGATGCCCGCCCCGGGGATTGAACCCGGAATCCCAAGATCTTGGTCCGGTATATAAACCACTAGACCAGCGGGACGTTCAGCTTTGTGCATTAACACTATTCAAACCAGGTTATATTTTTTATGACAATGTAACTAGGTAAACATTATTTAAGCCTTTTTAAAATTATTTGAGATTTTTCAAAATTATTTCACAAACTCACTGAAATCTTTAAAGTCCTATAGCCAATCACTATAACGATTCTTTATCGCATGTCAAGCAATTACACCAAGTTAATAAATTAATAATAAATAAATGACTAAGACCCGAGTTCACCAACACTTAAACAGCCGGTAAACAAAGAGTGACGATTAATTTGACACAATTCCCATACAAAATATGTCAAATAATATTTTAAACGCTGTTTAAACGCTGTTTAAACTTAAACGTCTGTTGGTGAACTCGGGCCTAAATAAATAAATGAGAACAACATCACAAAAATTGTTCTGATCCCGAAGTAACTATTTAAAGCACTCGTATTGTGGAAATCAGGACAACAAAGGTACCACAAACACCCAAACCCGTGAAAATATAGAAAACCACTTTTTTCTGCATTTACCCGTCCGGGAATCGACCCCGGAACCGGGACGGGAGCAGGTCGACCGCCACGGAGGTCGTCGAATCTGATATCTGACCCTAGTCGTTTTGATTAGCGAACTACTGTAAAACAATTCGTTCCGCCTATCTTTATGTAGAGTCAGTACTATAGCCTGCCACTGGACGACAACTTAACTCAGGGCTGTCTAACACCATTCACTAGATTAGATAGCTGCATCTGTAGAGATCGATTTATGTAACAGCTTGCATTACTTACATTAATCTTTCTTATACATTTCGTGAAGGTCATTGAACGTCTAAATCATACCTAATCTGATATGTATTTATTATAGGTATGGTTTATTATGCGTGCATTAGCTTATTGCGTACTTTTTTTCTTAATAAGTACACTTAAGAAATTATGTTACAGCACTAGGCATTCAAACATTATTTTTCAACCTAAAAAATTAATTAAATGTTTACTATTTGTTACATTACTTTTATGAATTTCAGGTAGTACCTACAGGAAAATAAGGTCGAAAACAGAAAAGAAAAATCTTTATTGTTCTTCTTATTTTACTTTTGTCTTAACTCGTAAGCCTTACGTTCCAGTCTCAGTAGTCTTGAGATATATCATAGATAAGTACAGAAATATATTACAAAAGCGTAATAAAACCTATGTTACAGCCCTATAAATAGGCAGGTAAAGGCACCAGTATTCCAGTAACCAGTAGGCGGACAGGAAGTGATAATCTTAAAAGTTAGATTGACATAGTTCTGTCGTATAAAACTGTACCGAAGTTACAATGTCAGATCCTATGAATATACGTATACTGATTTATTGGCCCTGGCACTCTTTCAACAAGTAATTGGGCCAAAATACGTAAATCGGAGACGGAGGAAACTTTTTATGGGTACCTTAGGGTAGTGTCTTAAAGTTTTATTAGGTAACATTATTAAAGAGTGAAAAGTTGCTAGACGACGAGTCTGCTTTTAAGGAAGCGGGTATTTGCATCTGTCTATTTTCGCGATAATCTTACTTTAGAGTTGGATAATAAACTTAAATAGCGCATACTTTTTTTAAATAATCGATATTTTTCCAACTTCAATGGGAAAATTTAACTTTTCTGTGTTGTAAACGAAACAAACGTTGAACTTGTTGTATGTTTGTTACCTCAGAACTCGGCCACGTCTCCTCTGTCAATTGCTGTAAATTTTAAATGATTCATGTAGTTTTAAATTATTAATTATAGGGCACATCAGGAATAAAGACCTGTTTACTAACTTACTTTTATTTGATATCATCATTTTTGGAAATAATATTTTCATACAAATCGGAATTTAATATTTTGAGTTTCTCTGAAAATAAAAAAAAATCATATGATGATATTAAATTTCTGACTATACACCATACCTTAGTATTTATATGCATATGTTCACATCTGCTTGATATACCATTTACCTGACACCCTGAATATTGCCTCGGGTCTAGGTTTTTATGGTACCTTCTTTTTATTTGATCGCCACAAAAGCAAGTGTATTAAAAGGTACTTTAATTTATAAACTTGAAAAATTCAGTACTTTCATAAACTTAACAATTTTGTCATAAGTGGGAATTGAACCGGCATCCCCATGCATACCAAGCGCGGTGCTTTGTCCATTTAAGTTAAGGAGACATTACTTCACTGCTTTAATTTTTAAGTATATTTTTATCGCTGTAAGCCAGCGTAATATCTACTTACTTTGTGATCAAAACAATTTATGTAATGTTGTCCACATTTATTTACTAACGGAAACATGTTCATGATGTGTAGGCAGGTAAGAAATATGTTTATTATTGAATTGAATATGTTTATAAAATTCACAGATAATTATCTGTGAATTTTATAAACATATTCAATTCAAGCAATTAGTGATTAAGGTTATGAAAAAGTTACAAACATCTTACGGCAGACTTATTTTTAGAATATTGTATTCAGCTGTATGTGCATAATATTACGAAGTAACTATTGTTGTTATCGTTGAGGTAACAAATAAAATAATTTTTTCGTAAAGGAATTCATGGTGTTGTAATAAATGATACGAAAGCGAATTACAAACAATTACATAATAAATAAAACTATGAATATAAATTATTCAAAGGTCGCGCTAAACTTCTTATTGGCCCAGGGGCCTAATTCGCGTAACCGAATCGCAGTTCGATCGTGATTGAATAGGGACTACTGTTTCTTTTCTCACCAGTTGGCGCCACTGTAGACTGAGGTCCGGAGGTATAGCTGTCAAAGGCGATTGGCGCCGAAACAAAGTGTTATATCTTGAATCTCATTAAGGTAAATATTGTTTATAAATAACTATCGTGATATCAACAAACTAACTTCTGAAATAGTTGCTCTTGAGGCCGCCTATTTTTGCGCTTTTTCTTAATTCCGCTTTTAAAGCGTTCACATTAATCGCCAAATAATCCATATTTGCGATATTTTACGAAGGAGATCACTTTCCAGCAGGTAAATTAAAGAAATTATAATTTATGCAACAAATTCCGCTAAAACAAGTACAAAGTAAATTCACTAGCGATAGCCCCCATTGGACGATTTTGACATTTAGCCCATACTAGAACTGTCAAAAAGTTCAATTACGATTGTGATACGATTCGGTTACGCGAATTAGGGGCCAGGCCCCTAATTGACAGTTCTAGTATGGGCTTAATGTCAAAATAGCACAATCCAATCACGATCGAACTGCAATTGAAATAGCTGAATAAGTCCCCTGGAACTTTATGCTGGTCATAATAGTATACATAAATAATAAAGGAAATCAAAAGAATAGCACAGTCGCTTCTGTGCCCATAGGTGACACCACGGAACATGGAAAAAAGTTAGAAAGGCTGGCATGCGCTATTTGTATGAGAGCCGATGTTGCCGCTTGCGGGCCCCCATAACACATAAAAGAGTTCAAAGAACGCCAATCAAGCGAATTCTTCAAAACCAATCACAGCGCTCACTTACATTCATGTTTGGGCAGAAGTATGTGTATTTGCTCATTCATACCCTCTGTGGCGCGCCTGCCCCATCTACATTGCTTTTCTAACATTTTTCCCGTGTTCTGGGGTGACACCCATAAGAACTTATTTAACTTCACGACACCTGATTATAGAGTGTCGTAAGAGGCGACTTAAGAAGTACCGCCAGTAGAAATAGCGTGTCCTCTCCAGCGTTGGGCGAACCGCGACCACCAAGTACCGCCAGTAGAAGTTTTCTCCACCAAGGTCAAACCTGCCTGCCATGCGCGGCGATTTTGCAAAATCATAATTTTGGAGAAACCATGTGTTTGGGTAATTATCTGTTACAGTAAAGTACCGCCAAGTAAGTCACCAGTATAGGATGTATCCTATACAGGTGACTTTTTCATCATATTAAAAATTCTTTATAGGCGTTCAGTATCGTATTTAGAACCCATTTATGAAGCAAAAAATGTAAATCTAGTTTTCACCCGAAAATATTTTTCGCAACAAAGTTTTCAATTTTTAGTCTTTTAAGGTATAAAAGGAAATCAAAAACTTATGGATACTCGTAATGAATGAATGAGATGCGCATCGCGTAAAAAAAGTGTTGCTAGGAGGCTGTATCAAAATTTTTAGATTTTTTGCGGAAATTTTCTAAGTGCTTTATCTTGACATTTTTGTACTGGGCTATACCAAAATAATAAATACATCATGTGTATTTTGTCTTGTAGATTGCTATATTAGAATTCGGAAGGTGGTTAAAATTTCATCCTATATAGTAGGCTGAAAGCTAGTCCCGTTCCTCGTTTTATATCATCGTTTGATCATACTAACTAGCCTATATACCCCCAGACAGCGAGTGTAATGATATATTTTGTAAAAAGATTTTTTTCTGGTTATCAAATTTTATCTTGCAAATGAATTGATATGAATAAGATTGACATGTCAGGGAACTCATTGACTTGTTTTTTTTTTTTTTAATAAATTTGTGCATAATTCTACTAATATTATAATCGCGAAAGTTTGATAAGGGACGTACATGTGTGGACCTTTGTTACTCTTTCGGGAAAAAACTACTGAATTGGTTTATTTGAAACTTAACTATAATGTATCTCATACATCAGAAGAATATAATTATTAATGGATATGATTTATACCGAATTGACAAATGGCGCTGCAGGTTGGTTCATCTATCGTTTTTTAGTGTCAAAAAATTTTTAATGACCTTATTCGTTTCTCTCGGAACACAATTCCTAATTCCACGCAAAGTTGCGAGCAAAAGCAATTCGATACTACGACCATGTAACTGGAGAAAATCGGATGCCGAGGAATGTATATTATGTGACATTATAATAGGTATTTATGGGTCAATCGTTTAGGTAACAATAGAGCTTTTATCACTGACAGCATGCCACAAGCAATTGAGGCGCCCAGTGAAAACAAAAGAATGTATAATTTTCCTGGTAGGCATCGGTATTGTATGAATGAATCCGTTATTCAACAGGATAAGGATAAGCCCTATTTGTTAATAAAAACAAAGAAAATATTTTGCCTTATATTTTAATGCTAAATAGCTTGAAATGCAAAAATGGGAATGCAAGTATACTTTAAATATTTGAAACAAAAGTTTGTAGCTCAACAGACTTTCAATTTAAGCAATGGTACCAGTTGTTATTAAAAAAAAAAACATTGACACAAAACCTATCAAAATTGGCCGGCTCCGAAAAAAGTTTCGTGTACGTAGGTCATACGTAAAGAGGTTACGTACCGATTTGAGAACTCTTTTTTCTTTTCAGTCAGCTGAAAACATTTGAAACATCTTCTTGAAATTAGATACGATCTTACCTACCAAGCAAGATACATGCATTTCTAAAGCAGAATCGATTTAATTTCAGATAGATAGAACGATTACATCAGCGACCAGAGCGTAGGTGAATCGGGGGTGAACTTTTGTATCTAGAGAAGTAGCAGCAAACTTGGCACTTACAATAAATTACAAGTTCCCTTCAAACAAGAATGGATTAAAACTAGTTCGTGAAGTGCGGCCCTGGGAGCGAAGAAACTTTCAATTTTTATGACAAATTCAATTAGGGCGAGATTTATGTGTCTCTATCGCACCATAAAGCCATTACTATTGGTGCGAGGGAGACAGTAATTTGTCCACAAGCTAAGCCTTTTATTACTAAGTTTCTGTCGTAATTTGTAAATGCATTTTGTTCACCAACTAAACTAACATTAGCGTTAATCTCACTTTTGTAATTTGGATGTTGAATGAATTATTCGTTTGGGTAGTTTATGGTTTGTAATGGAAAAGTCATTGGTAAAAATGTGAAATGTGAATTAATTATTTTTATCAAATTACTGGAATAGAAGGGCTGAACTGAATTTTCACTGTTTTATGAATTCTTAGTAGAAAAACTCGGTTACGAACACACGGCGATGAATAGACACAATATTGATATGCTTGCCGATGTATAATCATTCTTGTAATGACTGATTAACACTTATAGTTATTACAATAGCCTGCAGGGTATTCGGTGCATCGTGTGCTAAATTAAGAATGTCGAAATGGTATAATACCTTTAAAAAAATCCACAGGGATTGATAGGTGTTAAAAAGGATAGCAGAAGATTTTTTCAGTCAACCATTTAAATTTGCCACATAATGCACCAAACATCCAACATATTAACATATGAATGCATAACTAAGATTCATTTCAAAATAGACACAGTTTCGTCTACGTCCTTTGAAGTTGCAATATTGACAATTCTCAAGTACTCTCACGTTTTAAGTTCCACGGTAGTCGCCGGCCACAGCTCACGCCACCATCCCATTACCGATAGAGATCTAGCGACATCGGTGGACAATAAAATGGTTCCATCATATCTGAAACTTTGCCCCATAATGAAGCGTATGGGGTGGATGCTTTACGACAGCCGTCGGCGAATCTTTATTGGTAGCGAACCAATTTAGATAAAAGGAAAGAGCTTTCGCCCTAAAACACCAGAGATAGCAGTCTTAACTATCGCCAAGTTAGCGATAGTTAATCCGGGCGGTTCGCAAATAAATCAACAGTGGAAAGCGATAAATTTTCTCTCACGGTAATAGGTGAAAACTATTAGGTCCACGCAATTTAGGTGCTGTGTGAAAAAAATATGAACATCGGCCCGGCGCGGCGCCAGATTTGACTGCGTAACTTTATCTGGGTCAATTATGGAAAAAGTTTTTCGTAATAAATAGGCCTTAATAAATATTTTAGGACCCGTTATTTTATTTGTTAACTTCCATTTGGATGATCTTACATGCGAATGGCACCATTTTTTTTATCAACTATAATTTTGAATTCGAAATGGAACCAAGTGATTTTTTTAAAAGCAAGATTTATTTAAGCCAAATTTTATTAGCTATAAATTAAAGTTACTTAATGATTTTAGTCTTGTTCCTATGCATAAAAAGCCTTGACACGCAACATACAAATCAATAGCATGTAGGTTTAACAAAATACTTTTAAAACATCAGGCATTTCCTCAGATTTAACTTGAACATATTTCTTTTCCACACGACTTAAAGTGTCAGATAATCGTTATTTCAAAATTATGAAACCGGCACCAAACAAAATGTCTTAAAATTCAATGGCCCGCGCAGGAATACGGAGGAATCATGAAAATGAAGATGTCAAAGTAACGGAAGGGGAGAACGAAACTATTCTGAAGAGAAACATTTTATTCCCCATGGAAATGTTCATCCCGCAGCGTCGAATTACGGAATCAAATACATTAGTCCATGAACCAATGACACAGAAAAATTATACTTTTTTTATTAATCCTGAACACCGTCTTTACGATAACCTCTTTGGTTCTTGTCGATTTATTACCGGATGGTTTCATTAAAAACCGATTATCTCCATTGCCTTTACAGAGCAGTTAACATTTGAATACTTTAATAAAACATGGTGAATGATTGTCATGTAATTTACGGTCAACTTAAAGATTTATACGTTGATTGTTATATCGATTGATTCTTAGAATATTACTTAAGTGTTAAGACTTCAATTGGGATATTAAACCTTTTATCATCAATGACTTTTAAATTAGGGATGCATCCGATACCGATACCGATACCTATATTTTGGCGATACTTCGAGTTTTCCGATATATCGGTATCGGCGATATTTTTATGGCAGATTCAACGATACTTTAAAAAAAATGGCGCAGAAGAACTTAGTTTCCAAATGAGTTCTACCGTATCTTCTCAGATATAGTCTCTCGACTATTTTCCAACGCAGGTCTTATTCAAACAGACTTGCGAAATCGCCTTTGCCCGCAAAACGTAAGAATACTTTGTTTTTTAAATAAAAATCTTATAAATGTTAATTTTGATTACTAAAACTATTAATGAATTGTGTTTTATTTATTCTACCTTCCTTTTTGAATTCAATAAGCGTATCGGTATCGGTATCAGTATCGCCGATACTCTTTCGAGTCGAAGCATCCCTATTTTTAATGCTATGACGCAGTAATCAGTTTTAGGACTTGCCTGCAATGCCTTCATATCATCATGCTTACCTTCTTCTTATTTTGGAGGTGCACCTTCAGACATTCGTAAGGGTAATTATAATACATTTTGACCTCATCTAAGGAGGCTACGACGAGGCATATTGTTATTTGAGTTCTCCTAAATATCCGAGTTTCTACCTACTATGTAATACAATAATTGTATTACTTAACTGTAACACTGCACATACGAGTACATCTAAAAATTAACCTGGACAAGTCGAAGCAAAATTTTCCTTCAGATATCTGTGTCTTATTCAAGATAAAATCCACTTATAATCTTGCGTTTGGCGTTACTGCTTCCAATTATACCATGTCCAATCAGGAAGACCTTTAGATAATTTGTTTGTTCTATCTAAAAGAGCTCTTGTTAAGATGGACAACTTTGTCGAATAGCATGCATGTTGGACGGGCCGTTCATTCGGCAGGCGTCGGCCGCCGTCGGCAGTCGTCTGCGAGCTCTTTAGATATTTCTGTCGAAACTTCGAGAATTTTCGACAGGTTGTTGTCTATATCTTAGGAAACGACGTTCTTTCGTTGAGAGAACTCTTAAAAATATTGCTTTGTAGAAACCTACATGCAAAAGGTACGTTGTGGAGTTTATTGTAAACCTACTGAAGATTTATGAGACATTTTTTATTCAATCAATTCAAGTGTTTCAGAATAGTGTAGATAATGTGGCCTCGGTACCCGTATTGCTCTTATGTAAAATTAGCTTTAACTTTAATCACACAATAGAAATTGGCCATCACAGTATTATATTATCTGTTTAATATTAAATATTATTTGTCATGTTTATTAAGAAAATGAAATTTAAAAAAAAAACTATTTAAATATTGAGGTTATTTTTTTCAGCAAGAATAAGTTTAAAATTTTAAGATTGTGCCAAACATTGTCATTCCGAAACGTTTTTCCCCGGAAGAAGTAACGTAATCCCGCCATCTCAAAGTGGACTTAGCCAAATCGGCGTCTCCCTTTCTTAGCTTGTTATCTCATATCCTAAAAGTTTAAAACGCAGGAGCCATCGAAACGGGAACTTATTAACTCGATGCGATCGCCCCGGTAGAAAACTGCTCCGCGATAAAATGTTACAGGAGGCAAACTTTCGACAAACTGCAAAAAGAAACTGAAGTTTAAAAGGAGAGCCCTAAATGCGTTTCTACTTAGCGACGCGACGTTACGCTCTAAACGCTCAGAATTTCAGAAATCGTTGAAATTTTTCGTCTAATCAGGAAAATACATTTTAGTTTCAGCGGATTTGTAGAAATGAAATAGAAATGTAAAATCTCTGATAACTTCACTTTGAATGTAGCAATTGATCAGTTTAAAAATAAAATTCGTTTGTCTTAAAACTGTTTCAGATTTTATGAGATACCGATTCGAGATTTTGTAGCTAACCGAATTTTGGAGTCAAATCAAATTAAGTTCAGTTTTAGAAAAACGCGTTTCAAATGCATCAGAAATTTACGGTTGCTAGCAGGATTTATTATATTTGTCTGTGCTTTATTGGCGCGTATTCGGAGTGACGTTACAGAGAGCGATTTAAAAGTTTACAGAATCGGTACGTTTTCAGGTTCCCTGCTCGTCAGAACTTTGGACTTGCGAAATATGGCGTTTCTTTTTATTGTAGCTCAGGTACGAGTATGCATTGCGTTTTATACCCCGAAATTTTTACGTCGAATTTCGTGTTCTCATATAACAGTGATATGTCCAAACTTGAATTGGATAAATTATGAGCTATAGTAAAAGGGGAAATTATTTTTCCTCTCCAAAATAAAATCTTTTGCAGTATTACTGTGATCTGTAATTTGAAATTTTTCATGGACGTTATGTGGGGAGAATGAATTATGAACGTCGATTGAGTTATGGGATTAGCTATACTAAAAATATATTAGATTAAAATATTCAATGAATATTAATAAAGCGCGGACGGTGGTAAAATAATTCTTACAGAAACCTAAATTGCAGATACTTAGCGATTTCCGTGGTAAAGAAAATTTGCGTACCTACTGCGGAGTGACCATAGGGCAATCCGCCTCTGGACAAATTGACTTCCAACTAACAAAGATATATAATACCATGGTGCGACTAAAACTTCTGAAATTTAATATTTTTGAAAGTATGAGTTGAAGGTCATCAACTATAATTTATTCAATTACAGTAGATTATCATAGATAACCTGACAAGAGATGTACTTGTTCATTACTAAAACTGATATGCATTTATTTATTTCTGGACACCTTCTTATAGGACTCAAAGCCATATCATTATACCTATTATACGTATTACATTAGAGAATCCAGTTTACTTTTTATTAGTTAAAACTATAGTTTTATTATTTCTTATAGTCCTTGCGACTTAATATGTATTGTATTTTAATTTATTTTTTATTTTTATTATATACTCAGGGGGCTTGCTCTTAACTTTATACTTAACTATAGGGTTAAGAAGAAGCCTAAGATGGAGCGAGCTTACCCGGAGGCACTGGTTTTCCCACACACCAGCGGAACACAGAAAAACTGTTTGGCGCTGGACCTACCACCGCAGAGGGATCTGTTAGCCGTCATCATTGATTAGAAAACCAAAGATGCCGTTGCCCAGGGTGGACCACTATGAGGTAGATCCCACCACCCCAAAATTCCATCTAATAAAAAACCAATACTAATTACTAGTTATCAGCAATATTAAAGTCGTGGAAATTAAAGTAGTTACTTACATTTTAACAACGAAGTATTTTTTTTAGATGTATATTTTTAAATTATGCCCTCATGTTACTGATTTCTATATAACCTTTTCTTCCTTTAACTAAGATTTAGTATTAGTGTTGATAGTTAACTATATCAAACGAGTATACTGAGAGAAAGAAATTAAGTACTTAAATAAAATTTATAATGGTGATTCCATTACCTTTTTACATCCGGAAAAGATGGAAATTAGCGATCCTAGTGGCAAGTGCAGCTAGGTTTGTCAATTTTGTACTAGATTTTCAGGAATTATTAGTATTATTAAGAGACACCAATTATAGGGATAAAATAGAGAATGTTAAGATAATATTAGTAGAAGTGTAAAAGTTAAATAAAAATAACCCAATTAACTCCTAAATCAAACATTTAGCCTCGCGACTGCTTGTAGGTTTTATGAGATTAATTTTGAAATTTCTAGTTACTATTACCTGGTACAAACACCATCGTGGTCTGCTTTTTGCAAGATTTGTAACCGCATGTGTTTGCCGGGATGCTAATGGAATTGTTAATAATGAATTGCAATCAAAATAAAAGTTAAGTAGTGAAATATTCATCACATATTAACTAGACACGTAATCTTAATATATAAAAACTTCGTGTCACGTTGTTTGTCTGCGATGGAATCCTAAACTACTGAACCGATTTTAATCAATTTTTGCACACTGTGTGCAGTTTGAGTCAATTTAAAAGATAGGATAGTTTGTAACTCAATTTATAGGCGCATTATTTTTTTATTGGAAATTATTTGTCTCGAATGTAACAAACTGTGAGTTCCATACGATTTTTACAGATGACGGTGTAAAGTAATTTGGTAAGGTAAGGCCATTGACTGATAACAATGAAATTAAGATGTCAAAATGAAATTATATTATTCTAAGGCGCTACGAAGTTTGCGGGGTCAGCTATAGTATATAATCCAATATTTTATGTATATGCGAAAGTGTGTGAGGATGCATGGATATTTGTTTCTATATAACGCCAAAATGACTAACAAAATAATTATCCCGCAATAACCTACTCGGTACAACAATAATGTTAGGTTTTTGTTTTTTTCATGTTCTAATTTAATTGTACCAAGAAGTTCTATCTTACTTTATTATCAATATCCACGTTATTGAGCAGATAGCTTGCTCACCCTACCGGGCCGGTTGCACTGCAAGATGCATGAGCATGCATTACTAACCGCGGGTCATTCTAATTGTGGAAATTACCCGCATTCACCGGTAAATTTGTATAAAATCGCTAAAGGTTTCGACGGACGGCCACCTAAATTATTCAACTTTACACTGGCTTAAAAAGCAGCGGGAAATTGACAAATGAACAGGGATATTTTCGTGTTATGTAACAGGCATTAGATTTTTCGAGTATTTCCTTGATTTTTATTTTATTGGAAAGGTCGGCAACAGTTTTACTCATTTTATCTTTACTGTTATTCTAACGTATTTTTTATGTTTTTTACTTTTCCAAGTAAAGAAACTTATTGGCATAAGATCGTAATATCGAATTTTTCAAAAATCTTGGAACAAGGAGAGATGAATGAGAATTAATAGAAAGTGGCTAGCCTTACACTGTTAGAGTGATAATGGATTTAAAAAAATACATTTTTAAGTATGTTAAATCAATATGAAACTGTTAATAAACAAAATATGATTTTTAACATAGGCCAATATTGTCCTTGCTCTAAAAAACATATAAGATTACCTATAAAGCAGTTCAAGTACATTAAAAAGATGTAACGTGCATGTTAGTAATCAAGCAGTGCTTATCGAGTCATTTCATTGATGTAATTAGTGAATGGTAATGTGTAAGTTACTAGTTAACTAGAAATTAAATAATGCGGCAAAGGAGTCGAGAAAGGGAAACGTTATTCTATCAACAAACATCCCAAAAGCGGACCTTCCTAATTGGGTAGTTGAAACTGCAACTGACTCTCGGTTTGTATAGCAATAGGACACTATGACGTCAAGAGTTATCGTAATCAATCAACCTACTTGTTGATTTGAAAGCAATTATTATTATTCGTATAATCGCAACACTTAGTTGGTAACAGTGGTGTGCCACGTCAGAGACCTGCAAACCTACAATGAGCGGCTTTGAACACTTAGACCAGCTTATCCTTGAGAGATAATCGCCGAACATAACATACGATGAGAAAAAGATGAAGAAAGCAATTTTAAACAGATTTGCTGTCCATAAATAAGGTGTAATATTTAAAAAAAAACCTGGTTACGAATAATTTGTATGTACCCAACTGACCAAATATATGTTTAGCTTACTTCTTGATGTCAATAAGAGCGTCACAAATGAGACGATTGTAACCTTTGGTTGTACAGAACTTTATTTTTATGGTTTTATTTGGCTATTACTGCCTGATCGATAAGATTCCTGTGACCTTTCTAATTTGATGTCAAATCATGGATCAATTGATGCTGAGGTTTGGGAATTAGTGATCGTAGAACTAACTGTATTATAATACCTGACAATCCACTTTATGATTTAGGAAGTGGATTTGAATTTGATCAATAAAGATTGAACTCGTATTTAAAAATATAAAAATTAAAGGAAAATAAATCTAAAGGTGGACGCTCAACAGAAATGTAATGTACTATGGGGAATAACAAATAATAAAATACATAAAACACTGTATGTCATCTATGACAGAGTAACAAATTCTTCACAAATAACTCGAAACCTTGATGAATCTTGAGTGTGAGCCTTGTATCCCAAATGTAGAATTCCTAAACCATTTTTCATTTACACTACTGTTGGAATTTAACATATTTAAAAATAAATAAATATTAAGCTTATTACAGAAAAATATGACCCACATAAAACTTAGAAGGGTTTACTACAGAACCTTGAAACACCTTCTTGCTAAAGGGAACTAGGTATTATATGTTCTACCTTTTTAAATCAGTTCCTCAAAATGTTATTTACCAAAATTACAGTTCTAAGGAGTTCATTGCTTTTCCTTAAGCGGGATTCTCATAAGAAAAACCGCTTTCTCCAATCATTGCAATATATTAAAATTAATTTGATCCCATAGTATAGCGTGGTAACCGTGAAGCCTGAAAAACACGAACGACCTTGACTCACTCAAGCCACGTGTATAAAGCGTGCAAACGTCTGCAGTAATCCAAAGCGAAATTGAATCTTATGTTTATGACGCGTAAGTTGTATATTGAGAAAACAGTTTACAATCTCTAGAAACAGTATTTGGCATTCCTGGAGTAATTACAAACTAAACGTGCAGCTTATATTCGGATATTAGATTCCAGTTTGAAAACGACATTTCAGTCTAATGATATATTTTCACGGCTGATTCGATCGCTTGAAATGTGAACTCTGGAAACGGGCTAGCAATATTCGAATATTAAATAATAAAATCCACAAAGAGAAATTTGCTTGACGACAAAGATCGTTGCTTACTTAACTCGATTATACTTTTGAATAAATATATTTCAGCTGTGTCGAAGATGATGTATGTATATTTAGAAGATAAGTCCTGAGCGGATTATTCTTTTAGTAAGTAAAAAATATAAGTAGGTACTCGTAAATGTGCTGATTTGTGTAAGTTGTCTCTTAGATGTATGATGAATTGATGATGTATGATAACTAATTCAAATTATAATATGAATAAGAGTAACAAGATTATGTTATAAATGTATAATGTATAATGTTATACATAGTAAGAAGTAAGATAAGATTAAACTTTTCATGATACTGACGTACTGCTGATAGCAAAGTTGATAGCTTTGCCGATCCTATAAGTATGAAAATAATCGCATTAATAATTGTATTACCGAATATTAGTATTAGGTTATTGATAACACTCAAAATTACACATACATACTTTGAAGATTTAGTCAACGACCTGCAGATTAACCTAACGAGGCAAGGTTGGGCGGGTGACATTGCACCGAGCGCTTCGCAGTACGCAGGCGCGGGCGTCGATGCACCGCGCTGTGCGTAGAGATTGCGTGGAACCTATAATCGATATCGATATGATCTATTTCATTGCATTGTATTTGTCTATCTTATCTTTCACAGATAGTGACAAGGTGGCTATTATACTTAAGTTGTGTAGAGTTATTACTTCGTTAAATCTTGAATTAAATAGTTAAATATGTAATTTAGAATGTTCTGCTTTAAATTTTCATGGAAACTATTACTGGAATAAATGTTAATTAATACTAAAACGGTGTTAATTTTGATAAAATCTATGACTTACGGGTTGTAAGCAGACATCATGCATCCAGTGCTAAAGATATTTTAATTTAATGTCCCATTCCTGTACGATACTTTAGGTTTTCATTGCTTTGTGCTATTATAATGAAAAGGTATATTTTTATTTATTTATTTTAGTTATTAGTAGATTTCTACCATGCCTACCTTGTTTTTTATGAGTTAAGAGAGTAAGAACTAGAACGGAGTTCTTCCGCGATCATGGCGCTTGCAACAGTGCCGAAATATCGGAAACGTACATGGTAGAAATCTCCAAATAACTAACTCTTACGATGGTGACCATGAAAGTTTAAGTCAGTATATCCTAAAAGTAATAAACAACATAGTAAATAGGTAACGATAAAAAGCAACACACAAAAACAACGTGATCAGTTTTGTTGTTATAATTTAAATAAAGAATAATAAATACGTATCGATAAAATGTAGCGTACAGTACAACATTCCTATCACGAGAGTGTGCGTGCCACGGTGTGCGCTCATCGCCCAACTCAAGCGCATAGAGGCGTCATAAAAACATAATGTCTGTTACAAGGCCATACTTTTTCATAATCGTAACTATTAAGTTTTATTGTTCTATAATTTGATGCAATGTCAAGTGCATTTTTTCTACTTTAAACTGGAGTCAAGGTTAACGATGTACGTCACGTGTTGCACGTGTGGGACAGTGATTGCGTGTGATTGCGTACTGATTAGATATAGGTATTGAGATACGTTTTGCAAGTTATATTTGAGCGACAGATTATTTTATTGCATGCCATATAGAGTATTTATTATCAGCCAGCATCAGTACATGCAGGAAACTAGAGTATAAAAAAAACTAATACAGGACGAAGATTGTAGTGGTGCTACAATATATAAGCATGGTACAAGTAGACATCAAACATAAGGAAATTATAAACACAACGATTTTTATAACTTGTGTCTGTGTCGTAAATATCGTGGGTCTTTATAAATTAATAGATACACTGCGCAGCACCCCCTTTTAATGTCTTTACACAGGTTAGCCTGCATTCGTATTACAAGAGTAATACAATTTTATTGTTCTTATCTCTATAAGTGAAGTGCTTCTGCACTACAGTTGACATGAAAAATGGTTGTATGATCGATTAGACAGTACCGTGCTAGCTTATTTTCAACCGAAGAAAAAAGCTTACATATCGATTTAGATACTAACAAAATATGCATCCCGATCGCGAAAAAACTTCGGTTACTCATGTTGGATAAATAAATAGTTAGAACGAAATAAAAACACACAAGACATAAAAAAGAATTCAACTTATCGGAAAACTTGATTGATAGTGCCTATAAAACGTGCCCATAATCACATTTTCATTCAAAACGACACAAAAAAAACGAAAGAAAACGTCATTATGTTAATATATATTTTATTGCAGTAAACTTTACGACTTGCCACGGATAAGTTGCGCCTCCCGACCGTTAAATGACAGAAGAGGCGTTAAGAGAAAGAGTGAAAAATTAACATAAAATTTAGAGTTCCATAATGTGGAGGTGATAAACCGCGTGGTTGGATCACTGCGCGATTGTAGGAATCCCGGGAGCGCTAAAGGATCTCTTTTATAGCTCCGAGCTGCATAATGTTGGTATGTAATGCCTAGCGGAATTTGGCAGGTTTACGAACAGTGTGAAAGAAATCCGATTTTTGTTATAATAGTAAAAAAATCAGATATTTCATATACAATACCCGATTCATATCCAATATTATATTAAATTACACTTATCTAATTTAGATGCAGAAAAAACTACATTAAGAGCTTTATTTTAATACATTACGAACGTTTTATCATTATGATTCCTATCTCAAAAATCATTTCTTAAACGCTTGATGTAGGGGTTGGAAGTTTGAATGGAGAATCAGTTTAATTAACCATGCTGTATGATCCTGCTTCCTAAAACTGACTAAATCTATGGAAAAAAAAACGAAAGTTTTCTCAGACGTACTATTTAAATTGATTTTTGGATTTTATTTTACCGAAAAAAAAGGTCCAATAATACATGATCCTCGCATACTATCTTACGAAGAGCTCCTTTAATTTAATTTCCCTCTAATAACATGGTCAATGTGCGGCTTCCAAGTCAATTTGTCATCAATTTATAGTCCTAAGTATTTTTCCTGACTAGATTTTTGGATCAGTTCATTATTTATTGTGAGTGGAAAAAAATCAGGATCACTTTTTTTCTATTAGTCAACAGGTTACCGACTCCGTGGTAGATAAGTGCAACATAATGTCCAATTGTCCAAATACCCAACTTTTATTCATAATTTCTTTTTCTATGTTTTAAGTTAAAAATCTATTGGAATTTGAGTTTTGGGTTGAAGTACTGTGAATTCCACTTTCAAATCTGTTCGGTTCATTTCCAATGAAACTTTTTTTTTCTTGATAACTATCGTAGTTGTGATTTAAGATTTAGTTATTGTAATTTCGGAAGTTCTTCTAACTCATAAAGTTACAATATTTATTAATATATTTTGTTCATACTTTATGATTGTAAAATATGTGGCAAATGCTAATAAGTAATTACTTAACTTTACTTCTTTTCAATATTAATGTTAGAGTTTATTTAGTATGGGTATACTGCGGAATTAATAGTCATACCATTACAAAGCAATATCATAATTAAGAAAAAAATACATAATACACACTATTTAGAGCAACATTACCTAATTTGAATTTTAATAAAGAAATACCTTTTTGGTTGCTGTCATCATTATATTTTTAGAATTCAATTATTGCGTTTAAAACTACCTACGATGTATAATGAAGTGTTAATTTATTGTTCATTCAAATATTTCTAGCAAACAGTGTGAATATTCTCAGATCGGAGTTATTGCACTTTCTTTATTTTTAATTGGTTGGATAAAATGCCTGGATAAAGAGTCAGACACCTATTATAGTTTAATCTATTTTTGTTTTTAATGTGTTTAGTAATAAAAATAAACACTTTATTTAAATCTTTTAAACTACGTACCACCATAATTTATTGACTGAGGACCTTCGTCCGTCGAGTGGTTTAGACACCAGTTTTCAAAGGGTGGCCAGCTCTGTGGTCCCGGTTTCGATTTCCGGACGGGTGAATTAAGGTAATAATTTTTCGTAACGGTGTATTCATGATTCTATCTAATAAAATAATTCGTAACGTAAGTAATTATATAATAAGATGGAATCATTCATAAAAAGTTTACTAAGTCTTAAAATCTGTTAGCGCTGACTACTCACTTAAAACATAGGTTAAGCTACTACGTACGATAACGTTATTTTGAATGAAAATTACTCTATTCTATTCAACCTTAAGTTCAAACTCGTTAGAAAATAAATATTTAACATTATGTTTTCTACTTCGAATTATACACTAAATAACCTAAAGCAGTGGTAAATTAAAATATTGGGAACGTTAAAGCGCTTCTATTGCCTATTTGCAGAAATAAACTGAGTTAACTATGACATGGGACATCACTCTTCTTAATCACCACATGAGCATATAGATTTCATTGTTACCTACAGAAGACAAAAACCAATGCGAACCTAAAAAATAATTAATGTAACTAACAACCAAACGCATTTTAAATTACCAGGGCCAAGTTTTCTTGTTCACGCCTTCATAAAGTGATTCGAAGGGCTTATAATTTTGTATCAGTTATATAACATTAGCAGTAATTTATTCTTATTCGCCGGTTCAAAAGCCCTTTGGACGGAGTGGCCAGCCTTGGCAAGTTTTTACTACCTGGATATATTTCCGCGTAACATATAGTTATGGTTTTTAGGGATTGTGAAGGTTAATTGAACGAGTCAAGTTTTTTTAACTACAAAATTGTTACTGAAGTTTTTTTTTCAACTTCTAAAGGCAGTCCATAAATTACGTGAGATGTTTAAGGGGGGGAGGGGGTCGAGTCAAATCAAGTCAAATCTCATCTAATCTTACGTTGGAGAGAGGGGGGGTCTCGGCAAATATCACGCAATTTTTTTTCTGAGTAAATAAAAAAATATATACTACTAGCGGACCCGACAGACGTTGTCCTGTCTTAACTATGAATATTGATTACGAAATGGTTTATAAAAAAAAATACCCATTGTTTATTATTATTATGCTATATATTAGCAGCACACATTCTGTCAATGTTATGTCAAACGCCATACATTAAAAAAGTTTAAATTGTCAAAAGCGATAAGGTTTCATTACAAACAATTTAGTATTGTGATTAAGTTTTCTTCAGTTTTCTAATTTTCCGCACAATTTTCTTAATTTTTTCTTTCATAAGAACATTCTCTTGACAATAACAAACAAAACAAAAAAAAGAATTAGCATAATCAGTACAGCCGTTCACGCGTGATGCGATGACCAAGGGAAATAGGGATTCATTTTTATAAATATAGAGTTTGGTCCATTTAATCCAGATTGTACATGCTTAAGATTTAATCTTATACGTAATCGTAATACGATTAAGATCATTCACTAATTCATTCGAAAGAAAATAATTTTATTCAAGTTTACGTGAGAAACCCACATTTTGAAAAATCTCACGTGAGATTGGGGGATGGGGGAGGGGGTTGAATAAAATCTCATGACATCTCACCAGGGGGGGGGGAGGGACAGAAAATTCAAAAAAACACCTCACGTAATATATGGACGCCCCCAAATTTGGATATTGTTAGACGAATTTTATACTTTTTTTGGGGATTATAAATATTTTTTCATTGATTTATATGGTGTGCAAAAGGTGACTAAAACCACGTAATAAGTTGATTCACTCCGATTGCTATTCGCTGTTTTTATCAAAAGCCAATAATGAGGTTTTTTAAGTTAATGTGAGTAATGTGTCATTCTTTCAAAGTCAACATTCTATAAAGAATGAACATCATAATTATTTTATTCCAATCCAAAAAAAAACGGTGGGTTATTTTAATTTGTATCGAAACAAGAGATGGGCCATCTCCAAAAATTAAGTTGACTAATAAAATACGAATGATTGAAAGATTGTTTAATTTTCTGATAAAAAGAACCAGTTAGTAAAAATTGCAATATTACAGATCATTAAGATGAGCGATTTAATCCGATTTCGATAGCGTCCGCCCTATTATAGGGAGCTTCGTAAAATGGATATAATTTTTCACCAGCCATACTTTTTACCGTACTACCACGTTGTGGGCAAATTGAATTTTTCCCTATGCCTCGGCGGAGTAATTCGACTAATGCATTTAGTGCGATGCATGCCCCTCGTACGATGTTAAGTCTTTAGCCAGTTAATTTCCATCTTAATTTCTTAGGATTAATACAAGCAGAATGTGAATTAATGTGTACTAAAATGTATAGGTGGTACTGTTCATTTAACCATTTTTTTCTGCATTTGTATCTTGAACTTCGTTTTTTCATTATTCCTTTTTTATTACTATGTAAACCTAATACACCTATAACTCTTGACTTGGCAATCAACGTTGACAGTCGACGTTGATCGTGCATTTTTAATACAGAAAAAGTGTCTCAGGGCTATATGTGGTTCTGATCCTGTGGATTCCTGCCGACCATTGTTTAAAGAACTTAATCTATTAACACTACCTTGTATGTACATATTTGAATTATGCGTTTTCACAAAAAATAATATACATTTATTTAAAAAAAAGCATGAGGTTTGTAATTTTCGAACTAGGTATCCAAATCGTTTGGTGATACCATCTTGTTCAACGAAGGGTTGCCAAAGGAACTGTTTCTTTATGTCAATAAAATTATTTAATAAGTTGCCAGATGACATGAAAATCTTACCTATAAAAAAGTTCAAATATTCTTTGTATCAATTATTAAGTAAGAAATGTTTTTATAGTGTGAATGAATTTATCAATTGTAAAATGTGAGTGAATGAATTAATTGTTATTATTTTAATAATCAATCCTATTGTATTCTATAATTATTTTTTGTTGTGCTTTTATTTTGTTCTATTTTTTATTTGTTTATAATTTAATTTAATTGTTAATCTCCTAACTTATTGCATGCCATTGTTTTCTGGCTAAATGTGAGCAGCCATGTATTTTGTTTCATCTCTTTGTACCACATTTACTGCAATAAAAACCTATTCTATTCTATTCTATTCTATTCTATTCTATTCTAATCTTGACCTTTTTGAGTTTTTTGAGTCATCATTGCGTCAAACTTCAAAAGCGATCAAATGGAATTTATGGAATGCACATGATGGAACAGGGAAACATGTGCAATGTTCAAAGTATTCATAGCTTCATGCATAGATTTAAAATCTATGGCTTCATGAGACGTTAAGAAATCCATTTTACTTCCTTAATTAAATAATTAAAAGTAAAAATCTAAAATTTCCTATAGTGTTTGTCTGTTTTACATTATAAATTTCTCAACGCGTCGTTGCATTTACCTTTGGTTACACAGAGTAGGTATGTAATTTTAAAGGGTAGTAAGATTATAGGCTAACATTGATTCTACACAAAGAGAATGCATTTTATAATAAGTAAATAATTAATAGTAAGTAGGATAAGCACACAGATGTTTAATACTGTCTATTGTATATTACAGATAACACAGACTAACGTAGAAATGGGTAAAGTAGATCGTTTAACTGATTACTGGGAATTACATACTGATATAGAGGAAAGGAAAACCCAGTAAATATATAGCCAATCAGTTTGAGTTGGTCAGTTTTATTTCTGCAAATAGGCCCCAGGAGGCGCTTTTCAGCAGACATAAAGAACTATTTGATGTCAATAATAACTTCTGATCAGTACCTACACTTATTCAAATATTTTGTAAAAATACTTCGACTAGAGACCCAATGGATAAAAGGGATTATATTAATGAGCCAGCTCACCTCCGCGATCTGATATTCTGCTAACCCCATATTTTGGCAAATAGAGGAACAGGTACGACCAACCAGCAGTTAAATCCTATACAGTCATTTAGCGGCTCTACGAAGAGCGCTACGACCGATCTACTAATACTTAGATATTATCTTAATATATAAAAATTTCGTGTCACGTTGTTTGTCCGCGATGGAATCCTTAACTATTCAACTGATTTTAATCAAATTTTGTGCACTGTGTGCAGTTTGATCCACTTGAAAGATAGGATAGTTATTAACTAAATTTATAGGAGCATTATTTTTTTATTGCACATTATTTGTTTATGGCAAGGTAATTTGGTAAAGAAAAACGCTATGTTTGATGACAATGACATTTAAGACGTCATAATCAAATTATATTAATCTGAGAGGAGTTTTGCGCGGGAAACGAAAAGAGAAAGATGGACTTAGTTTCGTAATTTTGTGAAATTATCCTAAGCGGCATTTATTGTGATAAAGTGGTGGCATTGTTATAATAATGTGTCAGTGAGTAGGATAAATCAAATAAAAGTGGGAAACAAGAAAAGACACTCCTATTTGACTCTGATACACGTTCTCGCGTAAAACTCCTTTAATCATTGAAATGTATAAACCACCCTTACATTTTACTAAGTTAGGTTAGTTCAGATTTAGGTTATGCCAGGCTATGTAAGTATTGATGATATTGTATGTATTTTAAATTGACCATAAAACTAAAGACTAGGCTGTATGGACTGATCCAAAGCCGTTAAATTTTTATGAAGAAAAAAAATATTCTGAGGCAGTACGAAGTTCGCGGGATAAGCTATTTATTATATGCATTTCGTTAGAAGAAGTAATCACTGTTTCAAGTATTGTACAAAATTGTTTAAGATAAAGTAATTATAAGAGTAATTAAGCCATTAGATAGCAGTTTTTATCATCCTGTCTAATAATATACCTAATCTTAATGGAAAATTGTTAGTCTTCGATAATGTTACTTAGCGTTGTCTTCTTGTCTTTGTAGTGAGATTTAAGAAGTGCATAGATAAAAATTTTGGTAATATAATTTCAAAATACGCTCTTTCGTGCTTATACTAATGATTGAACTTATTTACCAACGAAATAGTTATATAAAAACAAATTATTATTATCTACAATACATCTTATGTTTATTTTTTCAATCTAATTGTCATATTTATAATATTAGAATAACAATAGAAAAAAATATTTTACTAAAAACATTATAACATGATCGCTTACAGTTCTCTTGATAATTTGAAAACTGCACTGGCTCTGTTTAAAGCGCCATGATCACGATGGTGAACATCTCGAAACAAGTACCTAACAAAAACATAGCATGGGTTAAATGCAAAATTCAAGTCGGCGCCTGATAATTGATATTACTACAAACTGTAAAAAAAGTCCTCTCTTGCATTTGTACACTTAGACATTTTGGACTAATTAGTACAGATTTTAGCCATCACACCTAAATTAAAAATAATAATGAAAGGGAAAAATTACGACTATCAGGAATGCATCGTTCCTTTTTAACCATTGGTTATATTTTTTGCGGTTTTATGGTTCGTCATTCGTATCGATGAGATGGCAAATCAGTTTCATATTCGATTATGGGTTCTCTGCGGTTTTATCTGCAATTGTCGATCGCAACCTTTCATGTCTCGTTATCTTTAGGGATTCGATTTTGATTACTATGAAACATTGTCCCACTTTTCTGTCTTAGCGGTGTAGATTGTTATACAGTCAATATGACTTTTTTATTTTTCAATATACCAAAGTATCCATTATCAATTAAAAAAAAATGACAAATTGCAACCGGAAAGACAAATATGTCTCCATCTACTTTACACACACAGTTTAATAAATATTCGTTTTCTAAATTAAACCATCTTGCCAATCTAACTGTTTATTTTAAATTAAATTCACTTGGAACTGAATGGACTTGAATTTGTATACTCGGCAGCGTTGTCTTGTGTGTTGTCAAAGCATTTTTCCTACACAAAAGCGTATGCATTTTTATTCATTTTAAACCTGAACTAGACCGTTAACCATGGGTTAAAGGAAACGGTTCAATTATAAGTCGACACCCCATTGTTTGCAGGAACATTAAAAAAATATACAAGTGTGTATGTAGTTCACAATTGAGCTATTATCGCGTGTTCGTTTAGTCCACCGCAAGTTACAGACGAATATAATCATTATTAATAATAGTGTGGTAATATTCCTGCTATCTACAGTATCAGCTGGACGTTTCCATTATGGAGGAACACCTGTGACGTCTCACGGTGTAAGGCGGCTCATTAAAAGCGGTCCTACTGTCGCAAAGTGTGGGTGAACGTTTTCATACAACTTTATGTTCGCTTCTAAATTGGCCTAAGCACATTGATATAATAAGAACTAGATACAGTCCAAGAAAAAAATGTCTAAGCTGTCCTCGATTGAATGACTGACTTCGACTTTATGAAAAAGTCAACATTATAACCCAAAAAAATTATGTCGACATGCAATAGTATAGATATTTATGTCATGTTGTATCTATTTGATTGATATAGGATGTACTAAATGTGCACACTTACGTCAAATGGGTGCACATTTATTTGGGATACTTTTGATGGTGATCTATCTAGTTCTAGTTTTTTATATTACATCAAAGCCTAAACAGGATAGGCTTTACTTACATGTTGTTTTTACCTTGCAATGAAGATGACACAATGACATGTGGTAAGAATCTTTTTTTTGTTTTCAGTGTCAGTGGTTTGAGCAGTGTTGTTCTTTAATGTGTGTACCACGGTATAGAGCGCGACAATTAATTGAATAGAGTCGAACGTTAGGTAGAGACCTTAAACATTGAACACTTTTACGTAATAACTGTGTACGATCTTTAATTTATGACACGAAATAATCGTTGTAAAGTCAACCAACTTATTTTTTAAATGTTTATTTGAAAACTACACAATTTTGAATTCGTAATAGAGAAAATAACTTTCTTTTTGAAATAAGTTAGTTGACTTTATAACGATTATTTAGTATCGTGAATTGAAGATCATATAAGTACAGTAATTACGTAAAAATAATCAATCATTATCTATAAAAACTATACTTTTATAAAACAAAAAGTGCCTGAATGTAATAATTTCGAATTACATTCATTGGAATTTCTAATGTCCTAAAAAGTTTATATTCACTTAGTTATTAAATTATATAAATCACATCTAAATTGTTCACCTCACCAAATCAGGAGAGCACTTTCTCGATTTAATCCATGTATCAATTTAATGTGATTGTAATTACCTGAAACAAAAGAATTGTAGATTAGTTAAATATACATTAAGGCAATCAATTTTTAAAATTGGAACATATTTTAATCCCCGATTGTCGGGAACAAAATGGACCTGCCGTATTCTTTGGACATAAGCCAGAAGCGAGTGCAGGCGTTTGGTGAATTTTGCATAAAACTTACTCCCAAACGCATTTGATGAATAAAACACCGTCATGGGAAGTTCGAGACCTTTTTTTAACTCCTGAAATTTATCGGTGAAATGTTATATATAGATCAGGAACCCGTTGAAACCGCGCCAACGTCTGCCAAGTTGGAAAACTATAACTGCTATTCGAAGGCACAAAATGCGGTTTTGGAAACTTGTCTTTACGACGCCGATTACTTTCGATTTTTGAACGGTCGGTTAACGGCCGGTCCCAATAATCTATCTACCTTCAGTTTTGGCATATCGGAGATAGAAAACTTCTGTCTTTGTTTCTCTGGACGGCAAAATCAGAGACAGATGATGTTTTCTATCTCCGATATGCCAAAACTGAAGATAGATAGATTATTGGGACCGGTCGTAAGCCAATGAAAAAAAGTAAAGTAAAGTAACAGCCTATAATCATCCCACTGCAGGGAAAAGGCCTCCATCATTGAATTCAAGTTACCACAGCAATGATGGGTGTACTGGCATAATCACCACGCTTGCCAAATGCGGGTTGGTGATCACAAACCCGAGCAACGTTCGAAAATTCGAAACTATTTGTTGCCCGACCCGGGGATCGAACCTGGGACCCCGAGATCTTGGCCCGGTATTTAAACCACTAGACCAACGGGGCGTTGAGCCAATGAGATTATGTCGAATTAAGGAGCTCTTTTAATTCACAACTATTACGTTTACTTTGGGTTTGACGTATACATCGATCGATCGATCGATCGATTGATGGATCGATCAACTTTGGTTTGACAATGTTTATTTAGTGGTATGTTAGTAGGACATGATAATTTTAACGTGTAAAAACAGATTATGTTTTGAATACAATTAAGCAGGTACGGGTTTGTAATTGTGCTAGAAATTCGTATTGGATAAGACTAAATGATTGAACGACCTCTGTGGTCTTGAAACTCGCTCTCGATGGTTCGATCCCCGAACGTATCGAGAGAGAAAAATATATATCTCAGGACTAAATAAAAAAAATGCTTTCGCACTACTATATTAATAACATGAGAAAAATACACACATTATATCAAGAAAATAACTATAAACTCCCAACAGTTAACTGATTTAATGTGTACACCATATAGGTACTGTTTTTTAGGAGGTACCGATATTTCGTTGCAAGCGCCATGATCACAGCAGAATAGTTCATCGATTATACAGACTCGGAGCTAAGTATACAATAATGTTTAACACCGTATTAGTACCTATATAAAATGAAATTTTAATCACCTTCCAAATTTATATACAACAATCTACGAGACAAAAAACAAATGACGGGTCTTTTCTTTTAGTATAGCCCAGTACAAAAATGACAGGATAAAGCACTGAAAAAAAAACAAGAAACTAAAATTTTTGATACCGCCTCCTAGCAAAACTTTTTTTACGCAATGCGCATCTCATTCATTCATTACGATACTACTATACATAAGTTGTTGATTTTCCCTTTATACCTTTACTTTACAGACGGTAAAAATTGAAAACTATGTTGCGAAAAATATTTTCGGGTGAAAACTTGACCCACATTTTTTTAAATGGGCACTAAATACGATACTGAACGTCTATTGGGTCTGATCTGTTTTAAACTTCGAATCGTTTGTAATTTTCGCTATTAAAATGGGTTTGACGCATACCGTCTCATTCGCATTTCGTCACGAATTCAAAAATGGTCCCATTCGCATTTGGTCCCATTCGCATTCGGTCCCATTATAGCATCTGTCATCATCACATCAAAGACATCGCTATCAATGCTGGCAGCGAAGGGCCGCATTCATGCCGAGCACGACAAGCTGGCACAATAATTATCTGCATTATACATGTAGATAGGATTCCACACGGAAGTCATTAGCGTTTAGTGGCCTTCGTTCGCGGGGCCGAGGTATAGTAGTGACTTATTTCCCAGATGATGTAATTACTAACCCAATAGTTCGTTTAACAGATTGTAACTGACCTCTGGAGACAGAATCTTACTTCTCACTAATCTTACTTATATTATATATGCCAAAGTTTGGATATTTTTTACACATTCACGTTAGAATAGCTAGACGAATCTGGATGATAGGTACATTGTAGGCAGAAATAGGCTAACTTTTTACCCAAAAAATATTTACAGTTTCAGTTGGTATAGATTCAAATTCTACGCGTACGAAGCCACGGGCTACAGCTAGTATAGTAAATGAGGTTGGATGGACGGCACGCCAGAACGAATCTGAATAAAATAGCTCAGAGATAGGTTTATAGTCTTTGAATAGTACAAAAGCTACTTTTTATCCCGAAAATATAGACTGTTACTGTGAGATAAACATGTTTGTATAATCTTGAAAGGGATCTACATAATATTTTGCATCTTGGTAGTTTAGGGGTCTGTCTGGGTATAACATAGGCTACATTCTATCCGGGAACAAAGTCACGGGCAATAATAAATTTTGTCTGGCGATAAGTTTTTCTATTGAGCAAACATCCACTGATAATTGACGATTTTTAGCCTTTCAAAGTAAATCAATGCTTATTCAATCCTCAAGTAAAATTATTTAAAAGTCCAATTTTATTACACAATATAATGTGATCAGGTAAAATTTAAATTGGGTAAGTATCTAAAAGTTTTCTCGTGATATTAATTTCCAATATTTATAATTCTTAACTACTATCTCACTATGCACTAATTTGTAATCTATATTCCCATTTGAAACTAGGACATTATCTGTGAGTAAATATTTATCATGACCCAGGTCATCTTATCGCAAAGGTCACACGTTAGCACTACGTGGAAGCAGCGAGAGAACTTGAACCATAACCTAAACCATGGAATCACATCTGGCCGTTATCAACTGTGCAGCCGTAAACTCAGTTTACGAATAAAAAGTAATGCAGCAAGCCGTTACTGTGTAGAGCCCACGGTAGAGCCTAGATGATTTAAAAAACATTACGACCTTGAATTGTGTCTGTGGAGTTCGAAAAACAAAACTGCTAATTGATTTGCGTCCATGCCACAGATTATTCAGATAAAATTAACTAATGAAACAGGTACCAGCTACAGTTTTTTTTAAGTACCAGTATTATTGATAAGTATGTATTTTATTATTGGTTTCCGTCGTTTAAGCTAGTTAGGTGTACCTACATAATACGTTACATAATACGTTACCTACTTATAGGTAACGTATTTATATATAATGTGTTTTTTTTTTCGAGGTATAGAACTTTAAGTTGGCATTACTGTTCAAGATGGCGACCGATTTAACAGCTGTCAAGTAATTTATTCTCAGTTTGGTTTGGCAATTCATCATGGATAGACTCACGCCTGAACAACGCTTGCAAATAGTGCAATTTTATTTCGAAAATAATGGTTCTGTGCGGAATACGTATCGCGCACTACGTCCATTTTATCGTCGACAAAATCGTCCATCAGAGCAGTTAATTCGATTAACCATGGAACGTTTTCGCACCACGTTTACTCTTATTGATAACTCGCATCCCCACAGACGCCGTACAGTGCTGTACAGTGCAGTAAAGAAGAAGCTATTGCTGCTGTAGAGCGTAGCATTGAGGAAGACCCGAATGAGTCAATCCGCCATCGAGCACAGGAATTGGATCTGTGTCCATCCACTTTATGGAAGATTTTGCGGAAGGATCTTGGTTTGCGTGCTTACAAAATCCAACTTGTGCAAGAATTGAAGCCAAACGATCATCAAGTAAGGCGTAGATTCGTCGAATGGGCCCAAAACGAGATTGCCGTTGTTCCCGATTTTCATAAGCGAATTTTGTTTAGCGATGAAGCGCACTTCTGGTTGAATGGCTACGTCAACAAACAAAACTGCCGCATTTGGAGTGAAGCTAATCCTCAAGTGTATGTCGAAACACCGTTACATCCAGAAAAACTGACTGTTTGGTGCGCTTTATGGGCTGGTGGAATCATTGGTCTGTACTTCTTCAAAAACGATGATGGCCAGAACGTTGCAGTCAATGGTAATCGATATAGAGCCATGATTACTAACTTTTTCATTCCTGAATTGAACAACCATGATGTCCAGGAGCTTTGGTTCCAACAAGACGGCGCAACATGTCACACAGCTCGTGCCACAATCGATTTATTGAAAGACACGTTTGGTGACCGCCTAATTTCACGTTATGGACCTGTGAATTGGCCTCCAAGATCTTGTGATTTAATGTGATTTAAACGCTAGACTACTTTTTGTGGGGCTATGTAAAGTCATTGGTCTATGCGGATAAGCCACAAACGCTTGACCATTTGGAAGACAACATTCGCCGTCTTATTGCCGATATACGGCCACAAATGTTGGAAAGTCATCGAAAATTGGACGTCCAGATTGGACTATATCCGAGCCCACCGTGGCGGTCATATGCCAGAAATCATATTTAAAATGTAATGCCACAAGATTATCTTTCGGATAGATAAAATTCATGTCAATCGAATAATCCATCGTTGTTTTATTGCAATTTAAAGTTCTATACCTCTATAAAAACTCCTTTTATTATTATTTTAATAAAAATTACAACTGTTATCAATTATAAACCAGGCCATATGTATAGTGTCTTCATATTCATTGTTGACTTTATTATTACGTATTCATGAGAATTCATTCATAATTTGAGGTCAAGTACAGACCTACGTAATATTATTCATCCGTAATACAGTAAAATTTCAGTATTTATTTGGCTCTTTCACATTATCTGATGGAACTTAAGTACCTAATAAAGGTGACAACGATACTAAATTTTTTTGAAAGTGTTCATAAAACACCTTATTTGTAGAGAATAATTATAGCGGTCTCCTTTTTCATTGGTTGAAATTTTAGGCGTAGGCGCTTAAAAAAAAAGAGATTACATATTATGATGAAAAGTCTGAACATTCCTCAACTGATTTTTAAATTAAAGCCAACAAAACCTTAATTTCAATAGCGGAAATAGCTCGAAAATCTGTACCAATCAAAAAGATTATACACACCATACCACAGATTATCACGGATACGTAATATTATGTAACAATAACGCCACATCGCCTGTACTGTGCAACCCTGAAAAAGCGCGAAGCTTGAGGCAAGGCCGTGCGGCAGCAGTAGCACGTGGTCGGCGCCTGTTGCTACGGGGCGCCCCGCCCCCCGCGGCGCGACGTTGCCGCTCCGGCGCTAAATTATTTGGCTGTAAGTTTGACTAATCAGAGTACATACAAGTCCTCATTTTAGCGTTCTTAGATAGATAAAATACTTCATTGCATAGGCAAACAAAGTAATGCAAACAACGTTTACACAACGATCAAACGTTTAAACAGTTTACCGATTAATTAAACGTAGCGTACCTACATACGACGATATATTCCGTACTGTTTATTAATTAATTGAATTTAGAATTCGATCAGACAGCGCGTTTTATATAACTTATATAACTTTTTGTAAATGGCTTGAATTTTGGTGGCCAGTTATATTATGACAGCAGAGCTGCTCTTAGGAATCATACTAGGTACCTACTTATAGAAAGTCGCCGCGGCGCCGTCTAGAATATTGGCAAAGGTGTGTGTGTGTGTGTGTGGTATGTATGGGAGTATGTTTTAAAATTAGAATTCGACAAAAAAATCTGTTAAATAGATTCAGCTTCTTCAAAAAAAAAAGTTTCGATCAATACCAATGATATTTTATACATCTTTGATATATTTGTTACTTGTTATAGTGTACTTTCTATTAATTTATTAATTGGGAAAAATTCTTTAACTATTTTTATTAATCATCTACATTTTCAGATCGTATTGTAAGAGGAAACACATGTAATATGTGGATAAAGTTACATCATTGTGCGTAAGATTTAAAAGTCGGTCAAGTACGATTTAAACTGGTGTCATTCCACTTACTTTAGAAAAGTCTAGAATAACAACTTTTCATTCACCACAATCGGTAGTGTCAATTTTTGTATAATATTTTGTATCCGCACCGCAGTCCTTGAACTTACAAAGAACACGGTGATCTCAATTGTTATTCAAAAACAGTGTTTAAAATTGGCTTGTCATATTTTTCTTTCTTTTTTTATAGGCACAATTCAAATTCGCAACTTGTTGTGACATTTTGTTATCGCCATTTTAGTGCTATCCTAAAATAGAACAGTACTTACCAACTCTTTTCGTAATATGGGTAACGTAAAAGTTGACTATAAAAGTGGTACCGGCAAAAGTGGTACCGTCTTCTCTCTACTCTCTACTAATAAGTAGCCAAACCGAGATCGCCAACCCGCCTGCCAAGTGTGTTTAATATGGCAAAAGCTTTTTGACGAGGCCTGTTTCCACAATTGGACTGATATGGGTTGATGATGACCCAGCTAATCTCATACTTGACCAAGTTTTATTAGTTCTTGTATCATCCAACATACCACACCTACACCAATCAGTTCGCACACACACATTAGCATAATTATCTATCTAAACACTACGGAATCTTATGTCGTTTAAATAAGTGCGATTTTGCAATAAGAATGTAATGACTACTTTGCAGGGAACTGCACAAAGTATAATAATAAACAATTTACAGAGCATTCAAAAATGGAAGCAGTACAGCATTACACTCTTGTAGGCTGGTTTTGAAATAAAATTAAAAAAGAATGCGTGACATCGCATTCTATCGAGTGACGTGACGTGACGAGTTGTCATGTCAAAATTTTTGCTAAAAATAATCGTGTACGCCTCGAACGAGTGTTTATAAACATGGCGTGACGTAAGCCATTATAAATACCCTTCAAACGCCATTTCTTGTCGCAGCCGTTCGACTGTTAATGATTACGGACGATAAAAAATATTATTTTCACTATTGGAAAGCTGATAATCTTTCGTGGGAGGTTAAAAAAGTTCGCTGGCAATAACACTATGTGGAAACAGTTGTATTTTGAGTTATTGTCTGGTATAATATTTTGCTCCTGCAATGTGAACAATGCAGTATTATTTTGCGAATGATGCTTAGTCATCTCATTATCGTATGACAAAGTCGCTTCCCGCCGTCTGTCTGTCCGATTAGATCTGATAGATAGATAAACACATTATAGCACAAAACACAAGGCTATAAAATATTACAAACAAGACAGTAACGTTACCTACGTTACCTACGTTACTGTCTGTTGTCAATACAGCGGTCTTATATTTTACAGCGATTTCCTTCAGACAACCTTTGGGTATAAGAAATCACGTATTAACGATAAAGGAGTAACGCAGTGGGAAAAAAATTGTGCGGAACAGGCAAACAATCAGACCTGCTAGTACGCAACCTAATTTATGAGGTTTTCGTTAATGTACAGGTTGTTTAGGAATAGACTGAATTTTTTTTTGTGAGGCAATGAAATGTGTTATCGATCCACACTTGGACCTTGGCTTCTTAAAGTTCCGGTTTTTGTTAATTTTTTTAGTTATTATTACTGATAACCTGGCATGTAGAGGTCCGTTTTGCCACTTTTTGCGGCTTCGCCCCAACTCTACCCGATCCCATCTCTACCCGATTTAAAATTACCTAACAAAAAATCCCATCTCTACCCGATTTCATTTTTGCTAATAGAAAAAAGTATAAGTACAGTTAAAACGATAAATAATAAAAATTTATGTATGAAAAAATGTTTCAATCATGATATTATTATGATTGGGATGTTGTTGTGTTTAAAAATATATCGTTTAAGGGTTTTTTCATTTTGACTGTACTTTTTATCATATCGGGTATAGAAAAGAAAATGTACAAATAGGCGGCCTTATCGCTTTAAGCGATCTCTACCAGACAACCTTTGGGTAGAGGAAATTTAGTTTTAGTAGAGTAGGGGTAGCACTGTGCAAGACAAGCGATGTATAACAGATACAATAACATACGAGTACATGTTACTAAAATACAATACACATATACTCGTACCTACATACCAATACCTAATATACAATACACATAATACAAAATAATATACCTACTTAAAATACATACACCTACCTAAAGAACAGTATAATATTTTAAATAAGTTCAGTAGAGCCACTAACGCAAGTAGACAGGTGCCAATAGTTTCCTGTGATAAAACGGCTACGAAGTGTTTATATCCCAATTAGGTATTAATAAGTAGGTACTTTTGACCAGGAGTTTAATAACGATACAAGATTCGGCTTAATAATTAAATAAATAATAAATAAATGTGGACAAAATCACATAATAGGTACATTGTTCTGATCCTGATATGAATACCTATTTAAAGTACTGGTATTTTGGAAACCAGAAACAACGAAGGTACACAAACAAACAGGCCCAAGAAAATGTAGAAAAATAAAACATTGACCCATCCGGGAATCGAACCCGAGACCTCGGAGCAGGCGACACCTTAAAAATCTTGCCCATACCACAGATAAGATAATACTAAAGTATGTGCCCATACCAACTTCTATGAGAAGCAAAATCCTATGGGTGAAAATAATAGTGTTTATTATGAAACTTGTTTAGTTATCTTTAGCAAATTTTAGTAAGTAATAAAATAAATAAGATTACGGTTGTTATTGTGTTTAGTTGTGAACTGACTTTATTATAAATTAAATATATTTTTGTCACGTGTCCTGTTTTATTCATTGTTCCCGCCAATTTAGGGATGCGTCTTCAAGTTATTCAATTATGTACTTACCTACCAAATTCAACCTATATGTGCATACAAATATGATAAGCGGCAAATACTGAGAACACTTTTGCTTCTATTGTTAAATAGATATGTTTATTCAACGATTAAGGTGTTAGTCAAAGCCGATTATATTTTTAGTTTTGATTTGTTAGTGGACATTAGCGACCTATCACCCGAATGGGTAAAGTACAGATAGGTATCAACAATTTTGTGTTGATAGTCGAGTGTCACGCGATACATACATCACTGACGTAGGTCTCCGATAAATCGGTCAATCACAGAATGGTAACGTGTTAAGTGTTTGGAATTTACATGACAAGTGAATTATATTATGCCTATTTTTTACACGGTTTGACACACTATGCCTTGTTTTTTTAATGGGACAAGGATTCAGTGTTGATGAACTAAAACAATAAATTCATCTTAGAAAAACTTAAACCAACGAAAACAAGAAATCAGTACAAGTATTCAGTTGGTGCCAACAAGAAATCGTCGACAATCATAATGTACCGTCTCAAAGTTGCTAGTTTTCATCGTTTTTCAATGTTCAAGCATATCAACACTTGCTTTTGTAACCTATTTATTAAATTAAAAGTCATTGTTGGTCATAATGATACTGCAATCATGATCACTCTTTACAAGCGACCTATTTTAGTAAGACAATCTTTAGCGTCCCTACAATACGATAACGAAAATTATGTACTTATGTTCAAATAGAATAACACCACCCCTTCTTATCCTATGGGCGTCGTAGGATAGGACGATTATGGGAAAACCAATATAATAATAATAAAAAAAGATTTCCGTACCGAATAAGATGTTTGTTTAACTTTGAATTTGAATAGACCCACTCTAAGCAGCTATAGCTTCTGGAACATTCTATAGATTGCCAATAAAAGCAGTTATGCGACTTTTCAATGCGTATACCTAAGGCGTATACCGAATAAGTAGAGCGTCCGCGGTCAACCGTCGTCATGGCAACGAAGGCGCGGCGCGGCGCCTCTCAGCCCACACCGTATCTTCCTATTTGACAAACTATTAATGCAAACAAACATTTTAGCAACAAAAATACAACCCACAACATGCATGAAATAACTAATTTTCATAGTTGTTTCTTTACTATATCTATATCTATAAGTACAACCTACCAATTAACTTGCTTTAATATACCTAGTCAGGTCATAAGTTCTGTCACATGTGTAATATGAAATAATTTAGACATGTTTATTATTTTTGTAACTATTTATATAGCAAAATAAACTTAATAAAACATAGATTCATATGGTAATAAAGTTTATTCAAAATGACCCCCGCGATTTTGAATACAGGCCTTCAATCTGCGCGGCCAGTCGTCTATCGCAGCACGAACGAGGTCCATGTCAATATAGGCGGCTGCCTTAATCAAGGATGCCTTGAGTGACTCCAAATCAGGACGAGGCTTTGAGCAGGCCTTTTCCTCCAAGTGTTGCCATATCTTGTAATCTAACGGACTCAAATCTGGACTGGAGGAGGGCCAGTCTTCGTGCCGGATGAAGTAGATTTCACGCGCCGCCAGCCAGTCTTGTGTGCTTTTCGCTCTATGAGCTGGCGCATAATCTTGTTGGAATACCCAGTGCCTGTTATTAAACATGGTATGAGAAGCAGGTTCCACAAGGTTCTTGAGGACTGCATTTTGATACACAACTGCATTCGTTTTTACGCCTTTATCACAAAAATGTACCCGATGCTTTTTTCCCGCGTACCGCTTTAACAAAGCGCGGCATCTCTTCAGTCTCAGGTCCATTAAACGAGCGTACAAACGATGTCCTGTTTTTCTTCGATATGCCCTAAGCCCTAAGTCTTCATTTAACACCCTTTTCACCATGGTCCTGCTTAACCCCATCTGAAGGGCCAACAGTTTCTGCTTACGTATGGGATTTCTTTGAATTCGCGCCATTACAGCTTTTATCACTGCTGGAATCCTAACAGAGCGAGGGCGACCACTTCTTGACCTGTCATCTACACTAGAGTCTTCATTGTATCGTTTTATGGTACGATAAACGAATCTTTTGGTTATATTCAAATTTTTCAGTAAGTCGAAAATCTGAATTGGCGCGTAACCGCAACGATGCAACGCAATAACCGCTACACGGTCTTCTTTAAGTGTCCACTCCATATTTAAAAATGAGGAAAATTCTTAAAGTACACATTTTTATTTTCATGAAAAATTCGAAATTCGAATTCAATAAACTTTTTTGTGGCCAGCATTCTAAATTCAAATTTTTTTATTGTGTGGCAGAACTTATGACCTGACTAAGTATTTTCAAAAGTTTCTATTCATTTGTGACTATCATTCACATTCTGTGATCATTCCTTTAGTGTACTTATGTAGCCTTCCGATTGAAATTTTCATTTTCAATTCAACTGGTTAAGTGTTAAAAACCAGTCAGTAAAATTGGTCAACCTTTTAAAAGTTATAAATAATAAAAAAGTGCGACTCGGACTCGCGCACTGAGGATTCCGTACCAACTTTAACTAAATTAGGGGTCCACTTACTTCCACTTAGCCAAAATACCACAATATTGCAAAAATAACTTTGTTTTTCATAGTGTTTATATAAACGACAAAGTTATATTTGCGGTTGTTAAAAATGTCCTATTTCTCAAAAAGTACTGGTTGGATCTCGTTTAAACCGATTTTCTACATTATGTATTTTTTTCAAAATTTTCGCTTGCTTAGTTTAGAGGGAGGGACACCCATTTTACCATTTTGGAAGCGTCTATCTTCCAAATGTTAGACTTTTAGAAAAAATGGTTCTAGAAACCTCTAAATCATTTTAAAAGACCCATCCATAAATACCCCATACGCATAGGTTTGAGTTGAAATTTTTTTTTAATTTAATTCTATGTATGGGAAGCCCCTTCCCCTTAAATATCATTATTTTTTATTTTTTGTATGAGAATCGTAAAGCGGTCAACAGGATACACCTACCTACCAAGTTTCAACTGTGGAGGTAATGCTAATACTTTCAGAATAAAGTAGCTGTGACATACGGACGGACAGACAGACAGACAGACTTGACGAAACTATAAGGGTTCCGTTTTTTGGCATTCGGCCACGGAACCCTAATAATAAAAAGCAATTATTAACTTTTCTGTTCAAGAGAAATTTTAATGTTCTTAATTATTCGGAATAGCAAACTCGGGAGCATGTAACAAATGCATACCGATATATTATTATCACATAAAACGAAACGCAAAAAGACGTTCGAAATCCAAATTTCCCGCCACGTTTCCCACGTTTCCATCGCGTAATCAAAGAATTCCAATCACTCGTCATTCTGCCTAAGGGAAGTCAAAAGGAACGCAACCGAGCCCAGATCAGGGCTGGCAGAGCTAAAAATCTGACACCACACACTCGTACTGTACAAAGCTTATTCTAAGGTTTAAGTAGCTCTACGGTTTTGCACTTTAGGAGTTAACACCAATTTAAAGGACAACCTATTTTGAACATATTATAATAATATCACATGTGTGATCTATCCAAGGCAGTTTTGTTACTGCTGGACATAGACCTACCCTAAGGATCTCCACGCTGATACCGCGCCATCAGCATTCAGCGGCTTTCCAGAGGCATAGTCAGTCAAGAAAAACAACTAGAAGAATTATCTACTCTACTATAATTTAAATTACAAAAGTTGTCTTATTAATGAACTTAATCAGGTTAAAAAGGCGTCGCGTCGTCAACAACTATGAGCATTAAGGTTCCTATTGGGGAGTGATAGCCCTAGTTGAGATTATCCCTGAGGGCCCGGATTCGCACATAATTCGGTGTGGGACGAACAGATCGCTTAATTACATACTGTTCACACCTCGTCGCGCAATCGTAATAGTCCAATAATTGCCTAGGGCTAGTGGCTTTGGGATTTCAAGTAAATTAAAAAAAAGAGAGAGTTATTAGATTACCTTTTGGAGACTGAAGCTATGTAGCAGCTGCTAACAAAGATTATTTGCTAGCGTTGTCCTTTCATCCGTTTAAACTAAAGAATAAAGGGCTTTTAAAATTATAACTCCTCATTTAGCATCCACATCTAATATCGGCTGATAAAAAATATGGCCATGAATTACTCTATCCGAAGCGAGAGTTAAATAAATATCACCATGACTATAGGACTTATCAGCAAAGCCAAAGATAGTGCAGTTGAATTATTGTCAACCATCATTTACAAAGTATAATATTTTAATAGGTATGTGTTTTTTCTTCAAGTTGAACAGTTATAATAAACGGTTACTGTGTTTTGTTGTGTTGTAATGTGAGTAAACATATTCAAATGTTTACAAACCTTCAAGGAAAATAGACGTACAAATTAGCGCGAAACGTTTCTACCTGTTCTTTAATACCACGAGTAATAATTACTTTTCAAGCTTGCCCTTCAAAAGAAATGTTTGATCACACCTTATATTTAGTTCACGGGTTCACGTTCATTTTTACATCATCGTAACACGTGCTTATTAAAGATTGTAACTGTGGATAGTTGTTCAATTTGATAAAGTTTACTGATGATAACAATATGGATCCATTATGAAAACGCGACGTGATGTAACAGTGTTTTAGGTACAATTGTTTTTTCTTCAGAAGTCTTCATTACTTTTACTAAGACTGAATTTTTTAGCTTAAATAGGAGCATTTTCCTGTTTTCAAACATGTCGCAATTTGTTGTTTACTAAACGAATTTAAGGCCGAATTTATAGTAAAATTCTAAAACTCGCATCGTTCGTTATGTCTATGAAATTTCGAACGAATTTTTCCTTTCTCAGTGGCCAGTTTCTAGTGGAAAAGTACAGTTGTCGGTGCAGGTTCCGCTGGGGTGGTTGCCTAAGGCGCATGCGTAGCTTTCGCTTACTTGTTGAGTCCACGTGGCGAAGGCGCCGCGGGGGTCAGGAGGGGTGTGGGAAACCACCGATCACCTGAGCGTGGAAAGACGTGCGGATTGTAGCAATGTGTTCGGGGAATGTTGAGGTCTGCCCGGATCAGGGTTGGCGAATGAAATTATATATTTTTCAGATTAAATATAAATTAAAATCAAAACATTATTCTTGACATAAACGTATGATTGTGATGGCTGTCTCATGGCATTAGTCGGCATTAATTTCCAGCTAGGTAGTTTCACGGACGAGTGCAGTTCTAAATATAGTACGACCAGACGCCATGACCATCTAGCTTTTTCACTTATTGTCTGTCTTTTATCTCATAGCCAGGGTACCTGATGGAATTCTTAAGCAGTTAAAATTCAAGGTATCGTAAAAAACCCAAAAGGTTGCCTTTTTTTTTAGAGCAATAGCTATCAGTTTTATAGAAAAGAATAAGTAATCAAAGCGATAATGATGATATTCATAACTATATTCATAACTATGGTTCATCCTATGTAGGCAGAGTTTTAAATCTTCGGTAGGTTCTTCCAGTTTTTACATTTGCAACTAGAAATCTTTTTTGCGACAAGTTATAAGGTATATTTTTATTTGCGAAGAGAAAATAACATCACACTTGGAGATTGAGTGGAAAAAAAAATCTTAAAATTTACAGTACAAGAAATGATCACATTACTCTGGATTCATTTTGGTCTCTATCCGCAGTAGGTAATTCAACAGTGCAAGGTTGCAGTCGTCACAAGCGCCCGCGCAACTATTAGGTCAACGACCTTTCTTAGCCAGTGCGTCAGCTCGCTTTATAAAGAGCAAAGCGAGAAAATAAATGACAGATAAACGCATCTGTACTACTCCTCAGCGTAGTCGGCAAACGAACCATGTTAAATAGGTCGTAAACCAGTCATATAATTGTTACACAAGGGTATCCTGACATGACCAGGGTTAATTGGAGGTTGGAGATGACTAATCTCCATGTGGACGTTTCCATTTTATTCCTAAAATACGCGATAAGACGGCACGTCCTTATAGGTTTTATGATAAGTTTTAAAACGGTGTTACGTACCATATATAGACTTTTTAGTTGCAGTTAAGTAACAGGTCTATTCATAAGGGTGCCTTTTGCCGTCATAAAGCTGTTGACAATTTCAATATTGATAATATGCTACCTATGCTAAATAGTCACAATAATATAATAAAAAATAGTCATGAATTTAATTTAAAACACTAAATAGGTAGCTACAATTTGAACAGATACATCATTTTTCCTGATTTATCTTCCTTTTTTTGTCATTAACAGACTTGCAAGTTATCCGGCCCTTGTCCATTTAAAGATAATATTATCAGCTTTTACTAATTTAATGTTCTAATGGAAAAAAATATCAGTAAATTCATAATTTTATCGCACTTCCTATAGAATAAAATATGCTTCTGAATATTGATATATAATTTAAGGCCTGTGAATGCAGCGGCTTTATCGTATTAGGTAGGGCAATAAAACTAGTATTTTATTGTGTAGTCCTCGGAGCCAGTTGAACAAGGTTGGCCGGCAAATGTCAGGCGCGATAGAAGCGCAATGTCAGTAAAATGTCACAGTTTACGATTGAGTGCGCGCGCGCAGGGTTCACGGACGCACGCGCGAGGTTTAAGGTTTGATGTTTCAAACGCGATGATTCTGCAGCGGCTACGGCGACTTTATATTCCATTAGCTAAAAATCTCGTTTTAGGCACAAACAGTAATCAGTTTAAATTGTCTAGATTTTTTAGGGAGGAAGAACAGATGCATAGGTTGTGTAAAAGATGAATTACGGAGAATAGGGATGACTTGATGATGTGGCTAACATTTATTGCATGAATAAGCAGACCCGAAAAGTCTTGGGAGCGGAGCAAACGAATCTTAGCTCTAAGAATGTTGGTGATAGTTACAAACTATAAAACTAACGACATTCTGCAAGTCTGGATTTCAGGATTTTAGTTTTAAAAAATTAATCGACTAGAAGTATCGAGTATTATACATGAAGTAGTACAGTCTTAATTGGTAGTGTATATTTTCCAACAAAAAATGATTGTACAAAAACTAAAGCCCCGTCCCATTTTGAACCTGTAGCTTACGCAAGATTCCAGCTCAATAATTGGCACGATTTAAAAACTGATCATTACTCTCGAAGCCAAAAGTTTTCGTATAATTGGTTGACAAAAAAAGGGGACGAAAAAGTTATGTGCCGTCCCTTTTCAATGCTTTAACATGATTTTAAATTGCAACAATGCACCAGACTTGTTACAGTTACGCTGCCAAGTGCCAAGGTTATACAAGTACCGATTTATGAAGGTACGATTGCATATCGAAAAGGCCAACCAGATTCGCAAAAGTGTTTACCGTTACACATATCAAAAACTGTGCCAAAGCCATATCGTTCAAAATTACGGGATCAACAATGCCACCGAAATGCAAAAGAAATTTTTGCTGAAAGCGCCATAAGATGTTAATAAAATCTTTAATTACTTTAAACTGAATTTAATTTCTGCAAGAGTTACATTTTTGAAGACTTTTTTATAGCTTTTTTAAAGTATTTACAACGTTAATAATACTAAATGTAAGTTTGCAGTAGTCTAAATGATGCCGAATAAGGAAACTAAGTAACAATGAAGTTATAATTGACATAACAGGAGCGTCATAAAAATCAGCAGGACACAAATTGGAATCAACAAGGAGTAGATTATTTCAATAGGGATACCAATTACCGAGCCAGTAAACACTATAGCTTCTTTATTTAGCTTACATGATAAATATACTTTACACTGTGCTTTACTGTTAATGTTATTAAGGTCACTAATGCAGGAATCATATCGCTGCTTTTTTATTAAAATGTACTTGCTATTAATTTGTAAGGAAACCTGCACGTTCAGATATCACCGGTTATTTCAAAATCTGTGGACCAAAATGGTCTAAATAAGTAGTATTTTATGACTTAACTTGAGTAACTTATGACGATATGTACAATAACTTTTATTCATTAAAAAGAAAAAGAGATGTAAGTACTTACTTACTTTGTTTTGATAGACATCAATGACATCTCTTTATAATATGTTTACAAGTTTATTTTTTAATTTAGATTTTAAAGATAAAAAGTAGTATCATATATTATTATGTTAAGTCAGTTTCCCATGTCAATACTCGTAAATTAACAAGTGATTCATTTGTTTCACACGTTGAATTTATTAATAAATTGATGTAGATCTTTGATTCGAAACAATCTGTTTTTTACGGCTATTTGATTATTTCATGGCAAAAGCGATCACGATGTCTAATTCATAATAGATATTAAAGTTTTTAGAGTTCAGAATAATGGTCGTAGTACTCGTATTAATTCAATGTAGGTATAAAGTGTTTTGTCTGTTTCGAAAATAAAATCACTCCGAAAATGACAGACGTTTACCTTACTTATCATTAAACGTGAGCACGCGGAGACATTACTCGCATGTTGTACGCAAATGTTAAACCGACCCGCATAATAAGATCAAGTAGGTACATACCTACTAAAAATAGATTTGGGAAATTTCCTTAGATTTTCTGTATTAGTTTGTAAACAGGGAGTAGCAAATTTGTAATTTTATTGCTTAGGGAATTAGAGACTGCTTTCATCTTTAAAAAACATTACCTAAAAAATCAACTATCGGCGATATGTGACTTTATGGCACTTGTATCTTACCAATAGTATTTGACGACTGTGTTCTGTCGAAAGTCGCTTATTCCTTCGCTGCGGTATTGTGATTTATGACTCACGCACAGGTGACGGAGGTTGGATGTTCAAGCGTTGCCTGCTTCGGCAAGATCATCTGTGGTCGTTACTCTGGGAAGTTGGCATGAGTCGGACATCATGCTGATCGGAGGCATTGTAAATGCTCACTCGCAGTCACTTTCAGGCCTACCAAAACGCCGATCTTCTATGCTAGCTTCCAGTCATCACCGAATGTAGTCACTACTTCAATCAATCATACAATAAATTACATTGAATATTCTACTAGTATTGTTAGGAACATATTGTTATAAGTATTTTGAATTCATCTGATGATCCTAACCTTATAAAATTGTATGTACAGTCCAACAAATTATTCAACGGGTCGAATTGGTCCAATCGATTTTACAACATCAACCAAACATTAATAGAGTTCATTACGAACTAAACTTGTATTCCAGCTGAGTTAATATCGAAGGTTTCTATTGAAGAAATGACAACAAAAATAAAAATAGATTTATGGATACAAGCGTTAAATCACGACACAACAGAAAACTGCGTTCAATATAGGACATAAGAATAAAATGTGTCTGGGAAAGTGATATATTAAAAGATAAAAAAATACTGCAAAATGTTACATTTTCATTCAAAATAACTCTACCCCACCAACTTTTATCTTAATCAACCTGAGATTTGGGATTGATATGTCATCATCATCATCACCTGGTGATCATGATATAGCAGTCCGAAATCTTAATTCGAATCATTAGGTTTTACAGAATAAATTTTCGTAGGTAGGGGATTGTTAGAATAAGCATGCGGCTGCACACCGGCCCCCCCAAGAAGAGAGATTTGCCATGAAAGCCTTGGCAGGCGGGTTGGATATCTTAGTCGATCAATGGTGAAGAAAAGATGTTGATTCCAAATGGTTGGTTAACAAATGGTAACAGTATAACGCAAAATATGGAATCTATGACACTTACAGGCAAAAATCGAACATAATTTCTAAGTGACGTCAATATGTACATTGAGCCCAAGAAACGAAATTATCGAGAAATTTCTGTTAGCAGACAAGTTTTCCGTCCACAACAACTACGATTAGTTTATGCTAATATAAAATTTTTGCAATTTGGTGTGTAGAAAATATACAATATAAAAACAAATCACAAAGAAAACATTAAAAAAAATGAATAGAAACGACGTTAAGACAGCAGAAAATATTAAATAATTATAGACGAAATAAGAAGCGCAATAATGGTCATGAGATGAAGCAAAGACAACTTTACCGTATAATTTTGTATCAGGCCAAACAATACACTGGACAACAGGATAAACTCAAAGCATATTATCTTTGATTGGTAAGCAAACGAGGCATTAAGTTTTTGCATACCAAAGTTGGTTGTGTTGTGATGATGAAATGTTGATCTTGCAAGTCAGAAAGTGCGTTCATGCGCACTGATACATGTAATATAACGTAATCGTGTAACTTACTGAACAATCATTTACTTCACACATGCTGGTTCTGCCTACTGGTATTATGTTTAGTATCAATATCATTGTTGGTATTGTTTTAAGTTACAACTTCGTACCGTAGCTTGACCAATCGAGATTTTTATGCAAGAGATTAGTCTAAGACGCTTATTTTGCGCAGTGACAGGTTTATGGCTCAAAATGTACTGTCTTCACTGAATGTGGAGGTAGACATGATAAAAACATTGGAAGTTAACGCAGAAAATATTTAAATAACGTTTACGACATCATAAATACTCTTAACCTGCCATTGGCCATCAATAATCCATGCAATAACATCAGACACGTTTATTATCCTATTGATGTTCAAATGAAACGAAAGATTAAAAGTAGGAAATTGGTTCTTAGATAACATTGTTGCTTCCTTTTCTTTTAGAAAACCGTACACAGTTCCTACTTTGAATGCAACATCTGTTTCAAATGTATATAATACGGCAAAGGAACATTACGAGACTACATTTTTTCAGATTTTTTAAGTGTACGTAATAATTACTACCAACACACAATCATTTAAATTTGTCTTTCAGGTCAAATTGGCGAGAGAGAAACTCTTAGCCCAAAAAACTAACGGTGTCATAGGCTAAAATACTATTGCACTATCCAAATTAGAATACTTAAATCTATATGGATGCGATCGACCAGTAATTCTTCCCCATGGAACAGTATTTACGTCTCGCATGGCGCATTCCGACAAGTTAACCCACACAAACACACATATCGACTATATTAGCGCCAATTTCACACGTGTACATTTAACAACGCAAAGCTTAAACTTTTAAACATTTTGAATAGTTTTCTTGTTTAATACATGCTATGTTGTTTTTGTACTTGCAGTTAGCAATATAGTGAGATTTATGTAATTTTTATTGATACATTTGATGAACTCTTTTGTTATAAGCCTGTTAATTGTTTTCAAAATGGTAAAAATCCATAGGTCTGATTTCACATACCTGTTTTTTAACTTCATTATCAACCTTAATCAGTTCAGTACTGCTGAACACAAGCATCGCTAAAAGGAAGTTCTTTCCAGTACCGCCAAGCTTAGGTATTAGGTGGGCGATCGCAGTCTAGTATGTGTCAATACTAAAGAGAAGACGCTGCTGCCTGTAGAGTATTGTTTGTGATTTTAATGTGCCGGCACTACACGACCCTGAACTCCACAATACACATTTGACAAGACATAACCAATCTTTTTTCGGATCAGGGATTTATAAATCTTTTCATCAAAAGATTTAAATCACTCTTTTAAATCTTTAAATCCCAAATACATCAGTTGCAGCGTTGTAAAAATTCAATTTGACTCAAAACGTTAATGATTCTTTTAATCCAATGTGATTAGAAGAGTTGTCGGCGTTTTAAAGGATATGATAAGTTTTATATATTCAATCATCTTCTATCTCTTTTCGTTTTTAGTCACGCTGCAATAGCCGTCTCGATCTACATCTTTTCGTGTTTTAATCAATCCTAACTTAATCTTAACTCAATAGATTCAAGGCTTAGTTAGGATTTACATATTTAAAGATGTACTTATCATCTTTTCGTGTTTCAATCAATCCTAACTGAATCTTAACTTAATAGATTCAAGGCTCAGTTAGGATTTACAGATTTAAAGATGTATTTGGGAATCGTGGGATTTAGAGAGTGATTCAATCCTTCACACGAATGTACATCTTTTTTTCGAATCACTCCGCAGTTACACACCACACCATAGAGTATGCGTTAGTCATAAGGATTTTGTCAGCGATTGTACCAGTCCACACTATGTTACTACTCAATTATGGTCGCGGATGCAGAGTGGCGCCGAGTCACAATATCGCCGTCGTAATGCGAACAGACGTAACTAGCGTTTCACGCATAACCCGTTTCCGACAAAGATTTAAATAGATAGCTTCGCTTATCAGATTATTTACAAAAATAAAATAGAGTGCTCGTTAAGTTACAGTTCTTATTAATAATATGTAAGTACAAATAATCCGCATTGGTTTAATACTTTGTGTTGAATGTCATCATTTATATTGTATTCAGACAAACCATTGGATGTATGTAAATAAAAGTGAGGTCTCTGTACACGTTACATATATTTGGGTCTTTTTTCGTATCTGTGTGTTTAAATTGTTGATAAGTACATAGATGGTGCCAATGAAGCCAATGTTGAAGAAAGACGTTGCTGCCCGTCTACTTTAGGCAGTCATTTTAAGTAGCCAATTATTACACCAGTAGGCAGAGAAAGGGATGTGTTTTTTTTGTGCCGACATAACACGGCCTATGAAAAATGTTGATCCGTTCCGCTCTTGTTTCTGATTTTCAGCAAAAGTTTTTACCATCACACACAATTTTGGATTTCCAGTATGATTTTATTTGGCATCTAAAACAAATGTTTTAGATAAAAGTAAAAAGTGTGCTTAGATTGGATGTTCGACCAATATGCTGTAAAGCTAAAACGAACGAAACAGCCAGCAAAAGAAAAAAAAAACAGGAAACCATAGATCTATTTCCATTTTCATTTCTAGCTAAAAATGTACTGATATTTTTTTCTGTAGGGTTAAATAATATGTAACCGAAGAAAGCTAATAAAGTTACGAATTAAGCCTAGCCTAGACTTGATAACCCAAAGTATTGGCCTAAGTACTAGGTCAGACCGTTAAGTGCCAATAACCAGCCTATCTGTAGGAATGTCGTCAACATACGTGGGCATATTAGTAAGCGTTAGAAAAACCAGTGAGGTGCACCTGTTACCAATAAAACAGAATACAGATAAGTATTGTGGACTGTATTGTTTAGTTCGAATGCAGTGTCTGCACCTTGCCTCGTTATGACGGCCTGACATTGAAACTACTCATGTTGTTAACCTTTCGTCTGACGCGCAGATGAACGTTAGACCATTCGTGAGCGAGACCTCAACTAAAGCTTGTGGGTTTTGTAATTTCGGAGCATAAATATAGATTTTTATCAGCCTTTGGTCTTTGGCCGTTTTAATTTGAAGCAGCAGTATGTAAGCTCCACAAACATTGGTCTAACAAGCCCCAATGTTCAACTCATAGCTGTTAGTGTTAGCATTTCAGCGCGGTAACTGAAGGTTAATTGTCTCAACGATACGCTCTCTGACGTCACCTACACACGACAAGCTACTAGTGCCCTCTGTGTTGTTTACTATCCGAGAAGTAGGAGCGTGTGCGTTTAACATTTTTGCTTTATTTAGGCAATTGGGTGCGCGATCGTTTAATTGATACCATGTGAGTCATGTGACCTTAAGATAACGTTAATTATTAGTAATTTGGAATCAAAGTTTGGGTAACTTTCACGGAACTTTTTTATGTTGATATCCATTCATTTGCCATGAACTTGAACTTAAAACATGTTATGAGTAGATTTAGACAGCGTTTGCTAGTACGGTTTACTCGTATTAGTATAATAAAATGTAGACAAATGTAAAATAAAAGCTTCGCAAACTTCACATTGGCAAATTTTGATGAAACCTGTACAAGAAAAAAAATACAGAAATATAAAGTTTCGCATACCTGCCTATGGGGATTTAGCGCTTTTTGAGTATTTTAATTGTCAGTGAAGCGTTGACTTGTAATGCCAAGCGCTTTGTAGAAACGCAAAGTAAGATCGTGTTGTTAAACATTGTCGAATATGCACGCGGAGCCTTTCGAGGCCACCCGCCTTTCGAGTGTGATTAACATAATATAACAAATTATATACGAACTTACACACACATACATATATTACCAGGGCTTACAACCAAATTAAAAAGTAATGAAAACATTAATGAAAATCTTATATTTTCAAATATTTTTTGTGTATTTCAATTTAATAACCAATATTTTATAATCGACTACAGTCCAGTATAATACTATCGAATTGTACACTTATAATTTACGATCTACCCGCTTACTTTATTTGTTATTAAAAAAAATGAGCGCAATTAGAATTCTTAAAAAAAATATTAAAATAAAATAAAGCATGTAAAAATAAGTTTTTTAATTGACAACATTTATTTATATATATAAATGGAGCAGTTACATAATGTAACGTTCTAAATATGCAGTTTTTTTCTTCTTCAAATAATTACTAAATCTAGCGTTGACAACCCTAAACCGGACTCAGACGGAATGCGTACGTTTTCCTGCTGTGCTAAAGTCTACATTTGTAGCACTATAATTACTCCGACTACCTCCATCGTCGAGTTTGAATCTAGTGATGTTCTTCTACAATTCCCATAAGCACAGTCATTTCCAAAAATCTAAATGGAAGTGTATATTGAATTCAGGTAACCATAGCAATGATGGGTAACTTCAGGCATATACACCAGGCTTGCCAAATCTAAAAGGAAATTAATTCAAACATCGTAGATCATAGTATTGGGTCAAAAAAAAAACGCATTGCAAGAAATGTTTAAGAATTTCTAGGATAGCATATAAATTTGTGGGTTATATGATTTTATATTAGAGGAATTCTAATGAATCCAAATTCACAGGACTTCCTAGAACGCTAGTATTTTTATTATTTAACTACTTCTCGGCCACATCTCTCAAATCACCACCTACGAGACTGGTGCATTTGTAGCCACCGAAGTCTACATACTAAAGAAATAGTGATTTGACAGGCAATGCATTACTGTTATGACTAGGTTGCTAAGCACAATATAATAATGAAATCCGTCTAATACCTTGGATGAAAAGAGGTAAAGGTTGTATACATTAATATTAAATATGCCATCATCTAAAATTATTGTAACATATAATCAGGTTTTATTTTTATTTCAAGTCGTCAATACGCTTTGAACTAGTTAACGACAACTGTACCTCTGATTATACCGTTTTTATAAGGTTACATCCGAACCGTTTCGTAGAAATTCTGTTTAAAAGTTATAATAAAAGCTTCTCAGTTTATACGGTTGTTAAATTCAAACAAATATACAGGCTGAAATTTTAAATCACCTTCCAAAGTTTAGTCAAGCTAAAGCACCTAGAAAATGTCCTCAAAAATTCTAAAATTTTTGATACGGCCTCCTCGCGACACTTTTTTTACGCGATGCGCATCTCATTCATTCATTACTATACTATTCATTAGTTGTTGATTTTCCCTTCATATCTTCAGAGGCTTAGGACCGTAAAAATTGAAAACTATGTTGCCAAAAATATATTCTCGGGTGAAAACTTGACCTACCAAATTTTACTTCACAAATACTAATAACTAAGTAAAACACAATGTGTGTTGTTTTGTGACAAAAATTTTGCTTGTAATTCTCTCATGTTTTAATTGGTTGCTTTTGTAATAAATGTTTTTAAAAGGCTGTCAACCATTTAGTACATTTTACTTTACTTTTCTTTTCAAACTTAAACGTAAACAAAATTGCACTTGCAGCTGAAAAACTATCTAAATCGGTCGACCTCAAAATAGATTATGCGTCCATACGCAAAAAAGGTATCTTCGAATCGAGATCCTTCGCTTTTTTATGTCGGTTAAAATTTATTATGTATGTAGTGGAATTATTCACTAAGTGGCTCGCCCTATTATAGTGACATAGTATTAGAGATACACGATCAACGATCTACAATAACAAATTATACATTTACATTTTAGCGATTACAAGTCATTCTCGTACTACGCAGTTGGAAAATTGTATTACTAAAATCAGTGATTTATTTCACATTCTTTAAGTTTAAGATTACTGTATTGACAATTAGTTATCCAGGATGAATCACAGTTCCGGTTATAATAGCAGTTTTTCATAACTCTGATCAATCAGTTTGAACAAACTTAATAATGATGACAGAATGATGAATAAATTGCACGGTAAACACGATCATTTTAGAATGACGGCAGACTGATGGAATGGAGGTCAGTCACCCGTTCAGTTCGATCGACTTTGGCATTGACTGAAATATTGAATTCTCATTATTTTGGCTCATCAGTCCGTCATTCTATAGGTTAAGCGGTTAGTCTGGCAACCTGACAATCTGCTCAGACTGATAGATAAGACTGATGCAATACGGAATCTTGAAACCTCCCTCATTAATACCACACACGAATGAATACTCTTATGAGAATCTACTACAAAAACTAACATTTGTTTAGGATTATAAACTAACATGCACATTTGCTATGAAGGCGATTTAAATATGACAATATGACATAAATTAGTTAAGAAGTCAAAAATTAGTTTTCAAATACAAGTATCCTAACAAACTAACACTTCAAAACTAGTTTTGCCAAAATCCTCTAATTATGCACTGTTCTACAGTTTTAAAATTAAAGGAGATGGGTAGTCTTTCATAGGACCTTGGGCCTGACTGTTACATGGATAATATTTAGCACTTTACAAGGTTCTTGGATCTTAATTTCATGTGTGTTTAAATTTCACAGTTATTCAATGGGGTAATAGAAATATTGAATGTTTTGTTGTCGAAGGTTAGGTTATGCGAAGTATGTTCATTTACATAAGAAAATCTACAGATATTATAAATAACATGCATTTCATCAATTAATAAATAAATAAATCATTTATTTCGGGATTCCTTAGTTTCATATCATAGTATTTCATTAAATACAGTGAATCATGATAAGTCTCATGAGAGCCGATTCCATAGTGCCATAACTATTTTTTTTAAATAACCTACTATACTAAAGCAATAAAGACGAATGTCAGTCTCGTCACTGTGACATTTCATTGTTGCCACATAAAAAGGATAAATAATCAAATCGATGCAATTAATTAATGGCAATCGATTTTGGCACTATCGGAGATGATGAATACATTTTTAACCTACTTATACCTACAATCTTCCGCTTTTCTATGCAAGTTTCAATTTATTTGCTTAGAGAACAGTTTTAAAAACATTAAAAAAGCTGTTTCATCTTAACCTATTGTTAAAATATCTTACATATATTTGGGATATTATATGGGAGTTGTCGCAACTTAGACAGTTAAAAATATCATTTAAGGAATTGTATTTTACTAGCAACTTATAACAGGTGACAAAATATTTTTATCTTCATCAATCCCATAATTCTTCAATGATTTTCAGTAAAAAAAGCTTTCTACAATTGCAAGACCATTACTTATTTAAAATAGCTTATCTAAAGAGATTATCATTAAATCAACTAATTAAAATCGAACTGTCGAATGGAATCGAATCGAATTTAAATCAGTTTTTTTGTTACTGGCAACCTTGCGTAGTGGATAATGGATTTGGAATGAGAATATTGTGGTATCAGTTTAATTTTTCATTATAATTTTTATATTCTTTATCCCATAGAACAGATAATTGATATTTTACGACGAGCTCCAAAAAAATACATTATGAATTTTAGTAATTATCTGGTTCTTGTAACAGTCAGGCCCAAGTCTGCCTATTTCCTTTTAAAAATCTGTAAAGACATGTCTTTCTCGGAACCTCTCTTTATTAATAGTAAAAAATTCGCTTGGTAATGAATTTTTAGGTGAATAGGATTAAATAATTATTAATGTTAACATAAAAACCTTCTGTGACAGATCAAAACCCGTGCAAGCGAAGTAACATCTTGTAAAAGATATATCGGTGACGCAAATACGAGTATTAACCATTTAAACGTGGCGAGTCTAAAATTGTGTACTGAATACACATACGTGGGTAAAACTGAAAATGTTTAGAACTGGCCAGTTAGAAACATTGCTAATGAAAGCTTTTTTTGAATTTCAATTTTAGAACTCTTTGGTAACCTAATGTAGTATATTGCATTCATTTGTCATTTGTTTTTGTGAATTGGCGGCAAATCTAAAACTCTTGTTACACGTGAAAATGAACCTAATGCAAGAACATTTTCGGTAAATGATTTATTATGACTTTCGTTGTGGGCTTACTTAACAACAAAGCTATGATAGGCTGCGATTAGCATTTCTTAATGATGCCCCATCTCGTGCCACTATTTACATATTGGTTTAACGAGTTTAAGCGTGGACGTAGCAATCTCAATGATGATCCGCGTGAGGGACGTCCTTTAACAGCGACTACTGAAGATAACATCAGTGCTGTGCGACGCATGATAGAGGAAGATAAGAGAGTGACCTAGCAGCAGATACGGGCAAGCCTAGGCATTGGTATGAGTCAAGTTCAAAAAATATTACACGAACATTTAGACGTCAGCAAATGCTGCATTTGACATGGTCACAGGTGATGAAAGCTGGATATATTGCTACGAACCCGAAACCAAAAGACAATCAGCTCAGTGGGTGTTTTCTTTCGAGGATCGGCCAACTCCTTAGTTGGCCGATCCTCCTCGAAATTACCTTTAAAGAAAGGAAGAAGTCAAGGAAAAAATATGATTACCTCATTCTTTGGTCGGAATGGTCATTTCGCGACAGTTGTGCTAGAAGATGGAAGGACAGTTACTGCAGACTGGTATGTCAATCGCTGTTTGCCTGTTGTCTTGGAAAAAATTCGACAGCAGCGCCCTCGAAGCAGGATCCCCCTTCACCACGACAATGCTTCAGCGCACTCCACAAAACGGACTGTTGAATATTTGACTATGGCAGCTGGTGTCGAGATAATAAGTCATCCGCCATACAGTCCTGGGGCCTAATTCGCGTAACCGAATCGCAGTTCGATCTTGATTGAATTGGACGATTTTGACATTTAGCCCATACTAGAATTGTCAAAAACCTGTCGTTCAATTACGATTGTGATACGATTCGGTTACGCGAATTAGAGGCCTGACCTGGCGCCCTGCGACTATAATTTATTCCCAAGAACTGAAGATAAAATTTGAGGTATTCGCTTTACGAGCCCTAAAGATGCGGTGAAATCGTACGAAAATGCCATAGAAGAGACCCCTAAGGAAGATTGGGCCCACAGCTTTTCTCAGATGTTCCATCGAATGCGACGATGTGTAGAAAGGAAGGGAGATTACTTCGAAAAACAATAAAAGTATTGGCAACTTTCTACATTAAGCCGTTTTTCATTTTCTAAACATTTTCAGTGTTACCTAGGTATAGCGTTAGAACATTGTTATCGGTGAAGGTCGAGCCACTGAAACCACTCAGAGCTGTTACCTTGGAGCGCAGAAGCTACCGACATCGCGACATCGTATAGTTTTTAAAATAACGAAAGAGTTTGTTATTTTCTTAATTTATAAAAGTACCAAAATCATCCAGACTCAAGAAAAACATAATAATGTTTTAATTCTACATCGACAAGTCTAGGGACCTCAGACCTCGGACACATTGTAAACCAGTGTGTAACCACTCTACCACGAAGCGTCAGAACAATTACTAGGTGCTGTGCCTATTATTAGATTTGACAAGAATATTCTAAATTGTCTAATCAATAAAGCATCGTTCATATAGGTGCCGATGATATCTCGAGTCACCTTGTCAGTTTGGGATCGAGAATGACCGACGATTATGAATAATGAGGTCGGGCGAGGACAACTAATATTTGAAGGGGAAATTTTATCGTTATTTTCAATCTTGCTGGTATATTAAGTTGTGAAGTCCCTTAGTTTATAATCTAATATTGATACATTACAATCTAACCTAACCTAACCTACTACTCATCTGACCTAATGCATCCCAGCCCATTTAAGGAATAATTTATAGGCAAAATTTATGTTATAATTATTTTTTAGGGTCTCAAACTCAGTATCAAGTTTAGTCCATCATACACTAGGTACTATTAAAGATAATTTCTGGAATAAAAGATCCTGAGACCATGTCTTCAAAGTTCATCATAAATTTGTGTAACTAGTTCAGGTTTATCTGTATATTATACAAACGGTTTACAGAGTTTTTCAATTGTTTACATAAATCTATATTGATAACTAGGTCTTTTAAATGTATGTGAAATAACTTTAAATACTAACTAATAAAACAATGCGTAATCTATCTATCTTATATATATAAAAGAGAGTCGTGTTAGTTACACCACTTATAAGTCGAGAACGGCTGGACCGATTTTTATGATTTTGGTTTGTTTGGATTTGTCTTCGTAGGGAATAGAATATTAAGTGTTAAATCATTGGAAAGTTAACGTAAAAATAACCAATAAGAAACTATATTTCTTCATAAAAAATTCCAACCCCGCCATATTTGTTGACAATGTCATTTATGACGTCAAAACCAAGTAAACTATTCGGAGGCGATACGAAGTTCGCTTGTCCGCTAGTATTGAATAAAGGTTAAACATATTGTCTTTGAATCAAAATGTTACTTCTTAATTAAGCTTTACTAATAAAAAAATAAATGATGTGTAAATAACGAAAAAGAAAACAAAATTTAAAACCCATTACGTAAAGCGAATAATAGTATAAGTTTACAAACACTTTACGTATTCACGCAGCCGTGACCTTCCAGTATAGCGAAAAACGCCGAGGATTACGATTTGATAGCGGAAAATAACCGCGAATGGAACATGCGAATTATACGACGCAGTACGTCTTCTGAATCTGCTCGAATTTGCACATGTGCTAAAGAAACTTGTTCATTCAACAACTTAAAGTAATAAACCATTCAAGGTGTCTCCATGCAAGATTGTTTTGCAAAGTTATATCACTGATGATAAATTAATTAACACAACTAATACTTACTAATATTATAAATGGGAAAATAATACTGTCTGCCTGTCCGTCTGTCTGTCTGCCTGCCACGCTTTCACACTGAAATGAAATTTGGTACAATAATTATAGATTGGACCTTGGAAACAAGATACCGCCCGCAAGCGCGATACTTAAGTATAGTTTACGCGAGCAGAGCCGCGAGTAGATAGTTTCCCTATTAGTAGCATGTTGCAACCTTTTGTCAACAAATCAAACAAGAAAACAAATTGTCAAGAAATCTTAAATTGGCCGTTTTTCCTTATGGTTCTAGAGCAACTAATAGTTCTAGAACTGAAAATTTATGGATGTTTAATTCTTATCAGCCGATCATGTAACCACATCATGAAATGAGTAAGGTAAATGCAACTACCTACATGTGATCGTATGTTAACTGTGTGAATTTTAATTATCATTTTAAAAACCTTTACCATTGAAATTTACAAGCGATCTTTGTTAATAATATAAGCAATTAATCCTCCTAAGTCAAATAAAACACCATTTGAAATAATTGACTTTACTCAAACTTTAACCTGAACATCCGACTTAATATTTTTGTTGCAAAATCGCGTTTAATACAACTCACTACATAAGATGCCTCAGAGCTTAGCCTGATGAACTTTCTTTCGTACCTACGTAGATTAAAAAAATATTCACTTTGACTAAGGTGTGGCGCCCGTGTGGCCAGTATTTATCCATACATTCGATTCGAACCTCAACACTGCGAACACGGTAGCGTATGTGTATGACGTTTTGAAAATTAGCTCTTCCAATTATAACAATTATTGAAATTATTAACCCACTTTCCTATATGCAAAATAAATGTTTTATTTTGGTTTTCATACATATTGTTTGAATGTATTCGAATTTTAAGTCAAAGACAGTTTGAAAAGTAGTTTACACGGTATTTCGGCCGAACCCTTTTCAGATTCTGCGATGTTGCTCTGCACTTCAGTAGTAATTAAATTTAATACGTGAACCAGTAAAATTCTACACAACGATAAAATTAACAATAAAATAGTCCTAAAACGCAAATTAAAAAACTAACTTTTAAAGTTGAAAAACTTAACCCACTGCCTGCTTAACTTAGCAGGATTGGATGACGGGAGCGGGTGTGGCGTGACGAAGCCGTGACGCTTGCACCGGCACCGTCCGTAAATATGTTTGTAAACAAACCAACGTAAACAAACACGACCACGCGACGGTTCGCGGAACGCAGTGCGACCTTTTTAAAAACTGTGCTAACGATAACGGACGAGGCGTGAAAAGAAAACACTTAAAGGGTTAATTGGCCTGTTGGGTCTTTTTGTGATATTATGACGATTAGAACGCGTTTATAATCCTAAGCATTGTTAATGCGATATCTAAAGTCGAATTAGGTGCTATATTTTTAGGAATTAACCTTTCTAAGGATGACGTTTTAGGTTACATCTACCGTAATGTTTTAGGTTAGACGGACAATATCGAATTACATTTAAAAAAAAGTTACTTAAACAGCTGAGAGAGTACTAATTACGCGTTAATTACTATGCATAAGATTTTTTTGGAACAGAACCGTAGTCTTTATTTATGAATCTCATAAGATAGTTAAATTCGCACAGCGAGAGAGAACTAAGCACTGGCTTAACTCGAAGAATTGCTAAGTTAACATTGCAATGGTAGGAAGAACCGATGGCCGTTGGGGTGAAGAACGCGGGAAGCCGCTGAATGCGGGTCGTGGCGCGGGATTGATAGTTGTGAAGATCCTTACGCTGTAATTATGTCTAGAAGTGGGATCTTTTGGCTAAAATGAAGAAATTAAAACTTTGAAATATATTGTTGTTTCCCAGTATAGGTAAAGGATGGCGTAATCTTGGTGGCCGTAGTGTAACAAAGAACTGTTTATGCGGCGGTTAAGCAGAAACGGCAAATTTCATGATATTATCTTTAAAAGTTTGTAAACAATCAATTATCAAGTAACAGCTGTTACAATTTTTTAAACAATGTAAACGCTTTAAATTTTAAACATGTTTTCAATTTTGACGTAAATAGGGTCAAGTGATTACGTCTCAGTGTACGTTGGTTTATTGAACAACATCGTGAGTTATCACTTATCTACGATCATTACAAGGCATTGAAAGCGGACCACTTGTAGCATGTGCAAATAAAAATTCCCCTCACGTTTGCTCGACATTGCAGATATTGATGTGACCTTGTAACACGGACACAAAACGTGTTTTTCAAATTTTAGTTCCCGTGATATGCGTCTTTGTGTTTACATTATGTATCTGTAGTAATCTGTACTGGTTAATCAGGATAACTGGTTATTCTACTTGGATTCTAGAGCTGAAATAAAACTTCTCCTTCCTTTGCCTGTACGTAAATTGAATACTTGTGTGAATTTAATAGATAACTACATTTTAAAAAAAAATTTTTGGGCTGTCAACCCTATTATGTATGCTACGTTTCGTTGCGGAATTTTCCTTTTCTAGTTTAAGTAAGAATAACTTTAATCTTCACCCTTTTGTATTAAAAATAAAACATCAAAATCGCTCTACCTTGCCAAACGTTATGCATAACATAACACACATTAGATCCTCCTGTTTTTTTCGTCGGTTAAAAATAATAAATTGGCCGTAGAACTAAAATTTCAAACAAATGATTGGGCAATCGTTACAACCCGATTAAAAATATTGTAAACAATAGCAAACTGTTCAAATACTCGGAATGTCTAACGTATAAAATAGTAAAACGTAGTAACATTAAATTTGCATTTAAAACAGTATCACTGTAAGCTATGTATGACGCATCGCAAAGAAAAGCGTGACTATGTAATAATGTATGGAAGATATTGGCAACGGAAAATGCCATTGACGCTATACACCTAGATGTCCAACTATTTAGCGACGCCTGGTACACACAAGGGATTGAGTTATTAGGTCGCGTACGCTTTCGGGAAGATAGTGTTACCAGGAAATATAATATGACGGACTACAAATAAATGTTGCCGTGGGCTAATATAAAAATCCTGTTAGAAGGAGATGGGTAATAGCGTCATCTATGCACAATAAGAGAAATTGAGATCGCCAACCGGCTCGCATATCCTCATTTTGGAATGGCATATTATGTCCATTTGGAAGTGGACTGAGGTGGGTTGAAGATGATGACCATGTTAACGGTGAAATCCAAGTTAAAGGTAGCATAGTATAAAGATATGTGAGATTTAGTCCTCAATACAAAAAAATAGAAAAGTTTGATGTATTAAACAGTTGTCCTAAAGTAAAGTAATTAGGTACAATTATAGCGCTCAAAAGTTTGTTTTATTAATAACAGAAAACCTATTATAAAACTACAAGTAACTGCCATAACATAACGACACGTAAAAACTTGAAAATAACGAGTGCCTATATGAGAAATACGTAACAATTGAGAGGATCCTGTGATTTTCTACCCAAATAGCACCTGTATACGACCAACTTAAGAACGCAATCGGGAGGCTGTAATAACCGGGTAACGACTAGACAAGTTGATATGAATGTATCAGAGAGTCCCATCGATCAACTTTCACTTCGAAGTAATGTCGCAAATAAACAAGTACAGCCAACCCATTAGTTTTAAATTAGTTAAATACCTAACTGAAAAAAAAGCGATGCTAAAATCTAGCCAGAACTAAGCTAAGCTTAAAATATGACAACTAGATACGTATCGCAAAAATATACTTCGCTATTTTTATCAGCATAAGGCTGAAATATTTGTTTTTGTACACTTAATCCCACTAACGCTGGTTTGGTGCTGCTGCACCATACGCATCATCAGAAGATCGTCAAAAATAATACACCCAGTGTATAGGTACACTGGCCTGCACATCAGCTATACATTTTTGTTTAAAACTCGCACTTATTTCAAAGACGTTAGGATGTCTCAGGGTATAGCCTGATGTGCTGAGCAATGAACTTTGTCGAAACTATAATCGGCTCAAATGGGACCTTCGGATAGCATGTAGAATTTTTTAATACCTTGTATAAATTAAATATACTTACAAATTTAACTCGCGTTTAAAAGGTTTCTACCTATATCGATTTTATTTAAATTCTGGTGTATAGAACATTAGAGCATTTAGGTTACGGGTCTCTTCAATGTATGCGTAAATTCGAATGCCAAATACATTTTCTAAGGGTACACACAGATACAAACAATATACGATCTTTTACACATAACTATTGCCTTCATTTTAATGAATTGGCTGTTCCTATCTCTCTAAGTCATCGGGGAACTCGCTACCGTAGCTATGCGACCTCGAAACTTTTCGCTCTTGGAACGTTTCAAATAGAAATTGGACGAGTTGATCGTAAATCAACTAAATTGATTCTATTAAAATATAATCGCTCCCAGCTCTTAGCGGCGCTGATACATTAAGTACTTTGAAAATATGCACAGTATATTTGGCGCTAGCATTAAGCTATAGACTAAAAACGGACTAATTTCGCCCTCGCCTTCTTCGAGGGGCTGAGATATTACCTCTTATTAGAGATGGTAAGGTTGTGCTAGTAACCCATTAAAATAGGCACGTATTCTTTTCACTTTATCTACTCACAAATGATAAAGATTCATGAACTGCAATAATTTAAATATGAAAGCCTTCCCATAAGAGGCCTTCATTCAAAATGTTCTTTCAATTTAATGAAAGTGGTAACGGAGTAAATTATATTTGTACTTATAATATTATTCGATTAAAATATTCGTACGAAAACTTTTGAAACTGTTAGTACTTTAAGCTGTATCATTATCGAGAACCATTTCCTTTTATCGTCGGTGCATTCTACTACGAAATATACATATAAAGTCACCTATGTGTTTACATCTTATTCTTATTTATCTGATTTATATAAAACATATTACTTTTCAATGTATTCTAAAGGTAATAAGTACCTGTTATGGTAGTTTTATTATAAGATTTGATTCTAAAATAGTTGTTCCTTCGATTGGAAGGGCATTAATTTTAAATGAATAAATACAATATAATAATATCAAGGCAGCATACATAGTTTGAAGATCAACCGAGTTTTTCTGTAATGTGGCAACAGACCTTGTATGCCCGATAAATTAGTCATTTTACTTAAAATATAATCTTTATAAGCAAGACGTAATCCTTAATTCATGCATAATCACTCGCCAAGACCGGTTATGTTAATTAATATCGTAGGTACAGTCGAGAGCATAATTACAAGCTTATGAAGGCAATAATGTGTTTAATCAATTTGACATTATACAAAGAGTTAGTTTGAGCGATACAGATGTTAGAATCGGGAAAAATCGCTGTTATATAAATCAGGTGGAACAAAATTTATACAGGTGATTAATTAATGAGTTAATGTTTATTTTGTTGCTACAAATATCTAATACCTTTTATTTCTTGTGTTTTGTATATTTATAATCTGAATCTCGAAAACGGCTTCAACGTTCTTGATGAAATTTAGTGTGCAGGATGTTTCGGGAGTGATTAATCGGTCTAAAAAGGTTGCAAAATGTCGTTTTATCCGTGATTTAGAAATGATACAGTATCATTAGAAATGACGGTAAATTTCGCCACCATCTATCTTCAAGATTATAATTATAATGGCTCAGGTGGTTAATGTGGTAAATCCCTTGTTCGAGATCAGATTTTATTCCCTTTTCTTCAAGTTACATTTATTTTCTTGAGTATATTATTCGCATGTAAATAAAATTTCAAAAAAAAAGTGTTGTACCAAAAAATAATTAGTCATCCAGGTACTTTACAAAATGTGCACACACAGAAGAGTTACACAATCAATACAGGAAGCAGTGACACAGCAGAAAATGGTCCCCGTCTCAGCATCAGATCTATTTGCAGTTTTTTTGACAAGGGGTATAAAAGAATACTAGCGTAAATTAAAAAATATTTGTAGCGGCTCAAATAGGACTCTCGGTAAGTACAATTTGAATTTTTATACAGTTTTATATTGTGACACGAAACAAAATACGAACTTAAAAAATGCGACCGCATTTCCCAAGAATATATTATTATATTTACTTTTTTCAATCAATTCAATCAAATTCTTTATTTACTTTTTTGTTACAATTTGGATGTCAAATAAATATGTTTTCTTTCTTTCTTTCTTATAGGCTACTATCTAGCCCAGAAAAATGTATGGTTGCCAGAAAGGATAGTTTCTCTACCCGAACGAAGGCAACAAGTAATTATCATCAGCTACTTATAATAAATAAGAATATGTAGATAGTTTCAAATTCAAATTCTAAGTACGCGTAAGCTTTTAGCAACAGCTCTATGATTCCAAAATTAATTTTATTTATTATTCTATTTTAAAATTTATTGTTGCTTCCTGTATAAATTATGTGATGATTATGCATTCGACTATACAGTTGTGATTCTGTAGATCTCTTCATCAGTTTGAGGAAAACGTTGATAAATATTTTTGATGGAGACGTAGGAATTTAGAACAGTTAAAATTAGTAATGGGAAATCGCCTAGTGTGATTTCGTTCCGCAGATTGAGAGATATTTTATATTTTTCATACTAGGGCTTCGCCCGCGACGCTGTTCGCATGAGATTCAGCTATTTCGCATTCCCAGTTAAAGAACGTTCCAGAATATATCGCTTTCCACACACGGCCACCCGTAAAAGAGGGACATTTACCGATTTAAGGGATGCTTTCAAGGACAATATCTAATCTTTGTAATTATTAGGGTCTTAAACTACACAATGTCTACGGAACCAATTTCGAAATTTCGAATTAAGGAATATCTTTAAATGGATATTCGGACGTTGCAATGAATTTCACCGAGAATCAAATAAGTGTACCACTTTAGCTAACCCAATGTATCTTATGTAACAAAGCCAAAGATCACAAGTGGGCAGGCGGTCGTTGGAAACCCACTATAATCGCATTCATAATTCCATAATTAAACGTTATTATTAAGACGCTTAATTAAGGTCGCGGCCCTTTAAGTACTTCTTCGTTTAATGTCGTTTCGATTGCGATTACTGTTATTAGATGATAATCGTTCAGAATTATTTGAAAATGATAATTTAGATGAAGTGTAGTGATAGTAGCATCGTGGAGTATTTTTAATAAGTAACTTGTAAAAAAGGCAAATATTTTAGTTGATTGATTGAATTAACTTAATTAAGATTACGAGTAAAGATATGATTGAAGGGTTTTATCCAGGGACGCGATTCTCGTGCAATAGAAAAAAGTTCACATTCGTAAAAAACTTCGAAGCTCGAATTTTTCGAACGAAACACAGCTTGTGTATTCTCGGAAGTTCACACTCGAAATAGTTCGATTGAACGTCACTCGAACGCAACGAGTACTACGGACCAGTCGAAGTTGAAGTTCGTATACGAATTTAGAAATTTTGAGGTTAGCTTATCCTTAAAAAGACTGATTTCTCTATTAGGAACATTATAAATGAATGAAAAATAGTTTACTGTTGATTTATCCACTAATTTGGTTAAGCTGTTACATGCAACTTTTTTCTTCCTTATCAAATTAATTATTGCAACAAGTCTTTTTCGTACCCGGTTTTGTGTTTCGACAAATTGATTTTGACGCGACATTTTTACGCGTTCTGTTACACCAATGCACTTTAGGAAATACATATAAATAATTTATGATTTAACATAATATTTTGTAATTAAGTTTTAGGATAGGTATCAGTTTAAAAATAAATGGACTTCGTCATAAAATTTGATCATTTATGAACTATTTTTAGATGAAGTTTTATGATTGAAATGCTGTGACTTTTTAAAAATGTAATAACGAGACTTAGATATTGTCTATGGTATGCCTAATTCATACTTTAATTTGGTTTGGATAAATCCGAAGCCGTAATACTTGAAATTAAAATTACGAATAGTAATAGTTCTATTGGTGCACCAGAATAGGAGTTAAACGTAACATTCGAATTTTTTAGTAGAATCGGATAATTCGCGTACGAATTATCAGACGAAAAAAATTCGATTACATGAGAATTGTAGCAAATTGTAACAAATCATTTATATTCAGTTACCTAGTTGTTTCGAGATTTCTACCATGTCACTTGTTTTTTATGAGCGGAAATATTTCAGTTCTGTTGCAAGCGCCATCAGATCACGGAATATCCTAAGTTTAAATCAGTATATTAATTTTACTTTCAAAATCCTTATAAGATAATTATTTTTTGTTTAATGTTGATAAATGTTGTAAATAAAACATAAAAATCATGTCCACGAATTAATAATAATGTCGTGTTGTAAAAGTACGAAACGACTTCAATAATATTCATCTGCACGGTTCAATAGAAAACCGGTATTGATACGTCCGTCGCATCGTCGTGGAATTTTTTCTCTGGCACAGTTACTCGCGTGGTGGGGTTGTAATATTGAACCGGACGATAACACTATCGTGCGATCGATATTACGAAATAAACCTATGATTCAAAACTTCTAAAAATACAGGTTGTGCTGCCGGGCATGCGCCAATGGACCGTCAACATTTTTTAGGTCATCATATCATATTAAAACCGGCCTTAACAGTCCACTACTAGTCAGGCCTCCCCAAGAACCGGCCCGATCACGCCCGTTAGTATGGGCCCTGAGGCCTTACTCCGCAACACAATGTCCGTATATTCGGATCCATCCGTCCCTATCACTCATACCGATGTCTTAAGGTATCTCAAAGAGATAGATATACCCGTAAATACGAGCTTCGTATTGCAGAGTAAGGCATCTGGCACGAGCGAGCCTGAGGCTCACCCTCGGCCGCAGCGGGAGACCTAGGACCTAGGCTGAGCGCCCTTAACGCTCGCCAAATTTTTTACTGAATAAAGCCTTCCATATAAGGTTTCAGCAATAGGTCCGTCCGAATAAAATAACAAAGCCTCCCCAAGAGGAGGACTTTGCCATAATTATAGAGAAAAGACGCTGCCGCCCGTCTGCTTTTATTTGTTACTACCTACTCCTTTAGTCGAATTTTACTACAGTCATAGAAGGAATGGTGTTACAGTATTTAATAAGACGACACCACATGATCAAAGGCTAGCTGTTCTGTTAAATTAAATAACTATGTTATATAATTTTTAAAGATTGAAATCTTTTGGGTATAGAGAAACCTTAATCGAAAATTACTTCTCGCGCTTGCCACTTTTTTTGCTTGTTCGTTATTAGAAAGAGTTGATTGCGTTTCGAGTTACTTTGATGTTGCTTGCAGACATTAAGGTACGCATTGAGTTTTAAATTTTATGGTAGAACTACTTACAATCTTCTACTACTTCATAATTGATTACCGTTGAAGCATTTCAATTAACTCGGAAATTGCAATATTTATCTTTTTTTGGTATTTTGCACTACTTGTATGATGAACATGTCAATACCTAAATAGATGCTTGAATACGAACGGCATATTTAAAAGAAGAATTAATCAATACGTGATCATATTATGTCAATTTCAATATATTTAATTATAATATTAAAAGCTTTAACTTAATTACAAGTAAGTAAGTGATCTATAGTAAAAGATTTTATTTTAAATAAATGTTAGTTTCAGCGTTCCTATTCTACATTGTATTTTATTTTATTATCGGAATCCGTATTCGAATGAGTGTAATATTTTCCCTTAACGCTAATTTATGTTATATGGCAACCCCGGCCATTCGCGTGTCGGCACAACTCCAGTGTGCGATCGGTCCAAATCAGTAATACGCATTTTATATTTCCGCTATAAGCAGTTCGGCGTTTGGGGCTCAACACTAACCGCCGATAGCGACTCATTTGACTAAATCCAATACATTTTTTATTCATGGAACGATTGACGTTTGTATGTTAATTCAGCGTAGTCCCGTCCTGAAATATTGAATTATAGCCGAAACTCGGGGATACGGAGAAGGTCTGTTCGATATTAATCCTCTGGCTACCAAGCCCTGGCAGGAATTCAAATAAATCGGCTCTGTGACAAACAAGACGTATAAATCAATCAGGGCAAGGTGGTGTGCAGTATTGCCAGTATTGCAACCCCTCTATTCCTTTATATTAAAGTGAAACAAAATGTATCGATGAATTTATTGCCAAGGTTAAGTAAACTCGTTACGAGTTTCGCGTTTATTTGAAAATTTGATTTATATTTTTGAATTTTTTAACACCGCAAAAAGGTTACCTATAAGATAGCTTTTAGAATTTAGGGTAGCTGTTAGAATTCTTGTTCTGATAATCTAATTGGGCTAATATTTGTTGACATGAAACAATAATATTAAATTATAAAACAAGTTAGTCTTCATAACTCTAAGTTTATTATTATTGATATAAATTTAACGGCTTCGGACGAGTTCATACAGCCTAGTCTTTAGTTAAAATGTCATTTACATAAACTAGCCTAACATAACCTAAACCTATATTAACACATTGAAATGTGATGGTAGTTCACACTTTACAATCAATATCACTGGAGTTTTACGCGGGAACGTCGATTCCGAATCAGACAGGATAGCCAAGCTCTACTTACTTTGTCTCTCACTTCCATCTAAATAATCTTCCTCACTAACACTCTTAATACAATAATACCAACACATTATTACAGTAATTTCCGAGTATAATTAATTTATAAAACTTAGAAACAAAGTCCGTCCTTCTCCTTTCGTTTCCCGCGCAAAACTCAACTCTAAGCTTAATTTGGTAGTGACAGAATGTTCCGATTTTCTACTGGCATTGTTGAAATGTTTAGTAGTGTCAGATTACAGGGATCATGTTATACATATAGCAAGTTTATATGAGTAGGAAAAAACATGTAGAGAATGTGTCTGTGCAAAAAGAAACAATTCTTTTCCAACTAGTTATTTTATGAACACGCTAGCGATTCGATTTTAATTTCATGTACAAGCAACGGCAGGTCAACATACCCAAAAAGTTAAAGGTTATTTAATTGATTTTCAACTTTAAGTCCAACTAGTAGAGATCAATATCAATTGAGAAAATTTTGTGGTAGGTTGCCGTGCTGTGTCTGTACTTTAACGGCATTATATTAAATAAGATCACATAACGTCTCAACCCTGTATAATTGCATACGTGATCTGACACATAGTCCTACTAATCCGACGAAATAAAACATGTTTCATGTTTGAAGTATTCGACTTATGTTTTACGGTGAAAACAGTAACATAGCTGTCAACATAACTGTCATAACTATATCCACTGACATGTCAATGGAGGTGCATCACAAATCACAACACGTGTAGAACATAACAACGTAGTAAGTTCAAATCATAGTGTTCTGCGAATAAGTCATTTATAACAGAGTGTTATGTTTCTAATGTAGGGCTGTCAACAAAATAAAATCAAACAATACATTTGTAGAATTTCATAGTACAAATATATTTTTGAAATATTTAGATTACCATACGTTATTGAGTTTCAATCTACAAATACATAACAATTACATAACTTCATAACCAGCCTACATAAGCCTGCTGCTGAACCAATTTGGCTTTTCCAAAAGGAAGAGTTTTTGAGTGGAGGCCTCGTCTCGGCAAACGCTGACGCCCTTAGGCCAGGGCCCTTATGTTGCCATTTCAATTGCAGTTCAATCGTGATTGAATTGTGCGATTTTGACATTTACTAGCACTGTCAAAAACCTGCTATTCAATTACGATTGTGATACGATTTGGTTAGCAGAATTAGGGGCCAGGTGGAGTGATGATTTGCGCAAGGTGGCTGGCAGGAGCTGGATGCGAGTAGCCGAGGAGCTATGTCCAGCAGTGGACTGTGATAGGCTGATGATGAAAAGGCGGAGTTTACCATAATCACCACGTTTTGGAGGCTGGTTCAAGTCCAAGTCCAAGGTTCGATCCCCAGGTCGGGCAACAAAAAGTTTCAAATTTTCGAACGTTGCTCGGGTTTGTGATCACCAACCCGCATTTGGCAAGCGTGGTGACTGGTGATTATGCCAGTACCCATCATTGCTGTGGTAACTTGAATTCAATGATGGAGGCCTTTTCCCTGCAGTGGGATGATTATAGGCTGTTACTTTACTTTTTTTTCTACTTAAACATAATTTCAGCGTAAATTAATACTTAAGTAAAAATATTGGTACAACTTTTGTGAAAAAGTGAAGTTGATGAAGTGGTGGAGATTACTCTGCTCATTACAACAACTTTTATGCTGTCATTGTTGTTTTTTTTTAATGTCTTCATCGAAACTTGTTCTACAGAAAACGTAGTTGCATTTATTGTTTTTAACAAGTCGATTCGCCCCTTTAATCATAAAACAATAACTCATAATAAAAAGTAGTTAGGTTTCATGCAAACTAATTGACAACCCTTATGTTTTTAATGAATGGCGCTCAGGATTACCTACGTAGCGCTTATTCGACAAAATAGATGTACATTGCGTAGTCATCTTAGCTTACATTAAGGTTTAAGGGCTAGCCCACATACTAATATTTACGAGACACTATCAAATATCAGCAGCAACAAATATCTGAAACGAACTAATAATTACTGCACTAGTTCATCTCAGTTCAGAACTATGCTTACTGAATCAATTTACTTCAGAGCTATACTGACACGTCACCAAACATTATTTAAGTGTCTTACTGTCATATTAAATACTTCATTCTGTATTACACTCATCCAGTGATCCAGTGTTTCGACCAAAATGGTAGATAAGTCTTTATCCAAATTAAGCTGCTGCACCAAGCATTCTCGTGAGTTAAGATAACTTAATTAAAACTAACAAAAAATATTCCAATCTAAAGCCAGCAGTAATAATAAGTAGGCACATACAACATTTTCATATCTTATCAGCCCGCTGCCGACGCTTCGCCACTGATTTCTGACACCGACAGTCCTTTAAGTTTTATCTATATTGCTGCTTTAACACATAAATATCCCTTTCGTATCGTATCGAAAAGGCAATGTATTACAAGCTATTACAAATCGCCACCAGAGGTCTCCGCCGAAGGCGTGCCACCACAGCTGATATTGTTGTCCTTGGTACAGTTTAACCCAGAACATCGGAACTTAGTTGGTATGTTATTTGGATAAACAACCATTTTTAAGAATGTAGAAAGTATGAAATAAACCATAGATATAACATTTCGCCTTTGGTCGGTTTTTATAGTTGTTATGTATTTTTGATTATTAAGTGTTAATTTACATAGGTGTTTCTCTTTAGTTAAAGTTGTCTAAAGTTTTTGTTATGATGTTAAATCGGTAACTTTTGGTATAGGTACGGTTTTATTTTATTTTTTGGTTAGAATATGATTAAGTCAGAAATGTTTTAAGATTTGACGGTAATTTAAACTTAAATTAGCCTAATGTTACTAAAATATCTTTATATTTTTTTACTTGATAGTAATCTATACTAATATTATAAAGCTGAAGAGTTTGTATGTTTGTTTGTTTGAACGCGCTAATCTCAGGAAGTACTGGTTCGAATTGAAAAATTATTTTTGTGTTGGATAGTCCATTTATCGAGGAAGGCTTTAGGCTATATAATATCACGCTGAGACCAATAGGAGGGAAGCATGACTGAAAAATGTTGCAAAAATAATCGCGATCGTAATAACTGAAATTGACACGTACGAAGTCGCGGGCAACAGCTAGTGTAAAATAAGTAGTTGGATTGTTTAAAGAACAAAAAAAAACCTTCATATTTGATTTAGTAAATAAAACACGTACTAATTTGTTAATCGTGCAAACAAAATCCTAAACCATACCCGTAACTGTGCGGCATTAAACTCGTAACGTGCAACATGACAACAGTCCGAATATCCGGATATCCAGTAACAACTCAACAACTACGCAAAAGTGTGACATCTGACATGTTATTATGCCACCAATTTTAAGTGGGTTTAAAATGATTGTCCGTTGTGTCTTTGACACCAATTCAAAATTGTTGGCTAATTATTTCATGAATTAAATCGGTTTTCATGATTTAAATCGGTTCAATATTTTGAATCTATGCAAAAAATGTGGTTCAAACTATATAAAACTTCAGAGATAAAATTCAATTATTTTTATACTATTCCAAATTTGAAATTTTACATTTGACAAGTGATAAGCAAGAAGCGTCGAAAAAAACCTCGTTTGTTGATTTTTCGTATTCGATAACTTGCTTACTTCGGACGTGGAAACTTTTGAATTTTGTTTACCATACCAAATTTAGGATAACTGTGATGTTTGCACAGATAAAGCAGTGAGGGTTGATAGACGAAACACGGATGGATCAAACAGAAACCGACTTAATTTGATTTAAACTTCTAATCGAATGTAATCGAGTGATTGCATCGTTGGCAAAACATGAAAAGGGAGTAGGTATGAAGTTACACCAGCACCACTCCGTTAAAAATTTCTCGTAGCTGAAACGGAATTATTAAAACACGGTCAGATAGGACCTTCGGTTATTGCGTTCTAGTGTTTTTTAACATCAACCATCAATCAAAAAACAGTTTCCGATTGAGATATCGAGCAACAAAGTACAATCTAAAAAAAGGCGGTCGAATTCGTCTCGATCGTACTTTGTGGCTGTTACTTTGTTGTTGTTTTTGTTTTAAATTAATTCACAGTTTTTAGTTGTAAACAATACTTTGCTACCCTTTGGGGTTGTTAATGTTGTTTGCTAATTAAAGAGGATCAGTTGATGATCCTATTTAATTAGCAAAAAAGCAAAAAATCCAAGAAGTTAATCGAACAAAAATACCAAAGTAAGCATTATTTTCGTCAGTTAAAAAAGAGAAAGACTTACAAGTCCTTTATTGTTAGGTTTAAACTTCTACGTATCTATACTAATACTAGCTTTTGCCCGCGACTTCGTCCGCGTCATCATTTTCTGTATTATGATCGCAATTATTTTTGCAACATTTTTCACTGATGCTTCGCTCCTATTGGTTGCAGCGTGATGTTATATAGCCTAAAGCCTTCCTCGATAAATGGACTATCCAACACAAAAAGAGTTTTTCAATTCGAACCAGTGCTTCCTGAGATAAGCGCGTTCTAACAAACGGGTTATTGTCGATTCGCCCACTTGTCGATTCGCCATGTTTTTGTAAGTTCCATACATTCAAAGTAAATTCGCCACAAACATGAAAAAGTATATGTCGATTCGCCACAGTCAAATAAAAGTTGCTGTAAATTCGCCACACATCTTGAATCTAGGTATACCATTTTTAAGTAAAGTACTGTTATCAAGCAAAGTTAGGTCTAACATCAAACAAACTCGTCAAAAAAATGCACCAGACTTTGTGATACTGGTAACTGATTTCAGGTATTCATCTTATTAAGCAAAAATATTAATATTATCATGACATGATTTATTTAAATTAGACACAAATTATACTAGTTTACCTGTGCCTAAGCTCCATTTATTGTAAAAATAAATAAAAAATAATTACATTTAAATATAGGTGTACAGGGTGTTCGGAAGAACGTTGAACATACTCTGTATACGTCTGTTAACTAACTAGCCTAAAAGATCTTGTAGGTAAGTTTTTTTTTAATTTCTGGAAATTTCGCTTTTGTACCTTTTAACCCGTATTTTTTTTATTTTTTTATTTTACACTTTATTGCATTATACAAAGATAGTTCAAATGGTGGACTTAATGATAAAAGCATTATCTACCAGTCAACGTTAAAGTCAGTTTTAAGGCCAGATCTTTTTTTTTTAATTTAAACTTTGTATTTAGCAATGTGCAATGTACTAATTTTAATTTTAAAAGGCTCTAACAACCACTTTGTTTTCTAGACAAGAAAAAAAAATCTGGCCATAAAAAAAATTTGGCGGTTTTGAAGGTACATAAGCGAAAAATAACAGAAATTTATAAAAAAAAAAAACAAAAGAAAATCTTAACACTTATGTAAATTATTTTGGGCTTGCTACTTAGCAGGTGGGGTGGCCACCTGCCCCCCATTTTCTTATGTTCAACTTTCTTTCAAACACCCTGTAAAATTATTTCCTTGATGATGTAATTATGAATTTTAGACAAATAAGATAAATCGGGCAAATCACCCAACTGTACATAATTCTGCAATTAAAAAAACCTATGATTTTTAAACTGTGATTAATAAACAAATATTACTAAGAGTTAATATGCTCTTAATTATTTTTAGGCTATTTAAGTAAACAGCAAATCAGCTGACTTATTCTAACTCTGTAATTTTGTCGGTTGCTTTGTATATGCTTTGTTCATATTTTATCTACTGTTGCAAACCACCAGTGCTTTTAATAATCTATAATATATAAACATTTTATGTTGGTTTGTGTACGCTTCAAAAAACTCAAAAAGTTCTTACGATCGAGCTGAAATTTTAGTATGATATATAATCCGCATCAAGGATTGTTTTTATCAATTTATCTGCGACCGCGCAAAAAAACAATAAAAAACAAAAACCATTCAATCACAATGTGCCACAGCGAAGCGTGGCAGGGAACAGCTAGTAAGAAATATTTCTTTAATTCCTATCACCTGTTTGATGTTTCTGCTGTCTTTACTGAGAAAACATGTGTGGCGAGTTTACACATATACTTTTTCATGGCAAATCGACTTTGTGGCGAATCGACAATAACCCAAACAAACAAACAAACTCTTCAGCCTTATAATAGATTATAAATCTTCAGAGTTTGTTTGTCTGTTTGAACGCCCTCATCTCAGGAAGTACTGGTTCGAATTGAAAAAATATTTTTGTGGTGGGTATAAGGCTTTAGGCTATACATATAACATCACACTGCGACCAAATAAGAGCGATGCATCAGTGAAAAATGTTGCAAAAATAATCGCGATCATAATAACCAAAATTGACGCGGACGAAGTCGCAGGAAACAGCTAGTAATATAATAAATGTTATATAATTTTTACGTTTATTCAATTGACTGCTACGATAGGTATTTCTAACGGCACGCATCGTTTGCCTAGGACTTTCTCTAGCCTCTTTGGTTGTGCTCGAAAGTTGTAAAAATAGTCAAGTATTTTGATCAAATTGTACGAGTAATAAAGTTGTTTGAAACATAATTATTTATTGATATATATTTTTAATGTGCATTTCTTTGTTCCCATAGTACCAACTACAATTGCAATTTACTATCAAAAATGTATGTAAACTATAAATTATGTATGATGAATTTCAGTTTATTATGATTATTTTAAAGCATAACTTTTATACTCTCAAATTTACCTAATTTAGAGATACTAAATACCAATTTGTTTTAACAGTGTTCGTCAGACGATTGACTTTGGTTCATAATATTTTTTTATAAATAAGCATGTAGCTGCTGTAATTTACCCTAGCGACAGCCCGCTGTCGCGATAACCATTATTTTTTATCGGGTCCTTCCACTTTCGACCAACCATTTTTCTACCGGTAAATATTTTTTCCACATTCTACCGATCAGCAAAAATCAATCCACTTTCAACCGGTAACTTGGAAAATAAAGTAAACTATACATATATATACAAACTTCAAATTTATTATATGTATAACAGTAACAACTCAGAGCAATGCAATTTAAAAATAGAACTATTTTATATCGACAAATAAGTTTTAAGCTGCTAGACACACAAGTACCTGATAATAATTACAATAATAAGATCTAAAAATACTCTTAGAATTATGTATTTTTACAATATTGTAATTAGCGCTTCTTACGTCTGAATGATCGTCATTATGGTTTTGTTATCACTCGCACTGAACAAATATAGCATTTGTTATCACCACAAGATGGCGCATCATTGAATCAATGTAACCTCAATTATTTATTAAGAAAGGTCTCGGAATTTTCCAACGATTAAATAAGATTAAGATATTACATCTGCGGAAACTTATGTTTGCATAGCGATTCCTAGTATTTATGGGATGTTTATAAGTAGTTTGGTTGAGGTTGATTATTGAGTAAATAATGACATCATTGATTATTTAGTTGGGAAATCATCTAAATCAGTAAAAAGTTTTAATCCCAAGATCCTAGACAAATTAAAAAAAAACATAGCTGTCGTATTCCACCTTTGACCTTTTATAAGTTGAAAATAATTCAACCTACTTTTTATAGTGATGTACAGATCCAGCGAATGATGAGCTACAATTTGATAATGTTTACACTTGTTTTACATTATAAACAGTCAGGTACTAAATATGTTACGATTTTTTGTTCTTTATGTGAGTTCAATATGCGTATTAAGAAATTTTCCATTATTATACAAATAACTCTGTACATTCATCAACATACTTACTTGCCAAAAAAATTCTTAATTTTATTGAACGCTATACGCTTGAATACTAAGTTGAAAATCGGTTGAATAAATGAGACGTTTTTTGGCAGGTTGCTAAGCTGTGACTGTACAAAATGCGGTGTGTTAACTGTTTACGACGAGGTGTTACTGTAGAAACAAATTAATTAAAAGGATTTATCGACAACCCTAGTTTGCTAAGATTACAATTTTTTGATAAATACGCTTTAGTAAACAATAAAACCTGACGAAAAATATTCCTAAAGACCACCCGCGCTAAGGCCACAAAACAGAATAAATTTTCCATAACCGAAGTACCTAAATAACTTAAAAAAAGGTACCTAACTACCATCTATTTAACATAAATCCCGATGAGTAAGCCTATAAGAAAGAGCATGGAATAAGCATTGTAGCAAGTGGGTCAAGCAGGTCAAATACCTAGGTGTGATCTAAGACCGACAACAGCTATCGTTCGCAGCGCACATCAAACGTGTCTACAACCGAGCGAAGTTCTACACGCACCGACTGTACCACCTAGTCGGCCGCAATCTTGAGTAAAATGTCGCTTAGAAATAAGTTGACAATTTACAAAACTTGCATCCGCCCGTGATGACATACGCTCAGTCCGGTGTTTGCTCACGCCGCCCCGTCCATCCTAGCGAAGCTTCAAAGACTTCAAAATCTCTTTTGCGTCGGGCATCTCGTGGTTCGTACGTAACAGAAATATCCACCGAGACCTCTAAATCCAATCTATTGCCTTCTTTATGAAAGAAGCCTCTCAACGCTTCTTCGATAAGGCAGTGAATCACCCCAATCCGCTCATAGCGAAAGCCCAGAGGGATGTCGCTGTCCACTGGTGGATTCGCCATTTGGTAGGGTGCCTTTTGCACCCCACACTGGCCCGATCACGCCCGCTAGTATGGGCCCCGGCGCGAGCGAGCCTGAGGCTCCGCTTCAGGAAGCTTCTGCCTCGGTCGCACCGAGAGACCAATAACACAAGGTTAACATAGAACTCTCTGTCTTATACCTCTCTTTGTACTATAGGTACTAGTATATTATCTGTGCATATAAATAGGAGACTAAATGTAATTATCTAATACGATCCTTTACAAAACCTACAAGCTTTTCTCGGAAGTCATATTGTCCTGTATAAAGATGTTATTTGAGCGAAGGAGTAAATATGAGGCGTCCTAACGGTGCGTATAACGGTAGCGTTCATTTGTTATTCACGTAGAACTGCCGAATTCATATGGCGAATACGAGTATTTGCGTGCGCGCATTTCGAGGACAGAATGTTTGATGTAAGAATAATACTAGTCGTTTTTACTATTTAATATCAGGTTACCTATTCCTTCGCAATCAAACTTGTGTACTTAAGGGTTTAATAAGAAAGCCATGAGATCAAAAACATATCTTTAATATTCTTCATTTATTTCTGCAGTTCTATTCTGAGATCTTGACGACGATTCTAGTAAGTGCCTTGACAGCATTTATAAATTTTACTCGTAAAATTTACAGGCAAGTAATTTAGGTACTTCGTAATCACAGAAATAGAAATAGAATAGAATAGAAAGTTTTGAAAGGCCTATTTAGGTATTTCATTGTAAAAGTGTAAATGGAATGCGTTGCGTAAAACATTTTAGACCGCTTTTAAATCAGTTCGACATTTTTATAGTAAACACGTGTTATTTCACTGCAAAATGTTGGTTACATAATTAAGCAATTATGGCATCAAATTTTGATTAAATACAATTCTTTTAGGTCTACATAGATCTACAAAGCAGATAAGATAAGCGCAATAATGAATAAAGAATTTATGTCAAATGAATTTTCGTTCAATCGGATATTATCAAAATTATATCGATACGTAGAAATTTGTATATGTCCACACATGACTTTAAAAATTCATTCACCTATGAAATAGCAGCGCATTAGTTGTCTTTTTCACACACATCAACAAGTGTCACGTAAGAATGCGACGCACTGTTCGCTAATTAACTAAGCTTACAACTGTCTCCATGACTACTAACATAATACGGACTTTATTCTGTTGTCATTAAATCTAAATTAACACAGAATGCCCGTAGCGGTTGAATGGGCATTGTATGTGTAAACATTAATCAATGCCATGGTACACATCCGAAGGTCGGCCAGTTCGTGGCAATACGCAAATCTTCAATAAGCTGGATGGCTACTACAATTGACTAGGAGACGCAAATATCGACGGGAAACAGAAATAGCCAGTTCAGTTTTCCCGCGCACATGCAATGCGATGGCGGCCTTATTGGATGGCGCGAAAATTTTGAAAATTAACAAAGTCTTTGCTGATTTACGGGGAACTTTAAACATAATAAGTAAACAATGCAGTTAGGATCATTAAAACAGTTTTTCATGGTAAACTACACAGAAATATAAAAAAAATATGTTTCTAGTTACAATAATATATAGGGATCATGATCTAAATGCCGTGTGCTGATGAAAATAGAAATTAACCATTATTCTTTCTATAGGTGTCGTGAGAGTCGACTAAACTGCTGTAACGGTTCGTTACATTATCCTAAAACTAACTCAATAAAAACTTAACTAGTATAATTTTAATGAAAATAATATTAAGATAAAACGACTTGAAACTACCTAAACTTATGAACTATTATAAAAGAAACTAATAATTAAGATCCTACTTATTTACAAAAACAAATATACAAAACTAAATAAAAAACTATAAGCAAACCCGGGCGCAAACGTCTGTTAATTTATTATCCGGGCGTAGTGCCTATGAGCTAGAAGGAACGATGTATGGAAACAGGTTTGGCCAAAGCGCGGCGACGGGCACTCTGCGAAAATCACTTGGGAATCGTCTTCAACAGTCCGAGTTACACTGACTAAACGCAAGGACGTACTGCTAATACCTAAAAGTACTCACTCGTTACTACCAGAGTGTGATATTTAATTTCATTAAATATTTTACTAAAATCAGTGTTGTTTGCCCCGATATCGGGGTTCATGTTCCGGTTGGGAAGCCTGACTGCACGGCCTTCCCCGCACCCTACCTACTTGCTTGTCTGCGCACCCTGCATCACCTACCCACCGGTCTACGCTTCATCGGGTTCCGGTTCCGAGGACAGTGGTTTTGACATTCCATATACAGGACTGGTATCTGATTGGTTGTAATTATGATCTCACCACTACCCTGAGAAATCAATATTATAATAATTGCGATTGTTACCTTAAAATACCTTGTTATTATTTCTACCTATCTACTACCTATTTATGTTACCACCCGAACTAAAAGGATTAAACGGTACATTGGCGCCTAGCAACGGGTATAATTGCAACCAAAACGTTACCAGTTTTTTTTTGGGCATTTAATGGTTTTTCTTGGTGTCGGCTAGCTAAACCCTAGTTATAAGGCTGATTCTGCTCACTTTTCTATCTTTGTGTGGTATTTAAAAACTTGTTACTGCTGTTCTGATCTGATTTTTTTTCTTTTCCGAATTTATTGTAAGGTGCAAGTGTATATTACTACCACACATTGATTCCGCTTTTGTGATTATTGTTGTCATTTAGTTTTATTCCTTGCAACACACACCTGATTCATAATGTCATACCCAATTAAATTTTTGTCATTACAAAAGACTGAACTTGAATACGAGGTTGAACTGCGCGGTGGCTCTGGTGATTCTGTGTTGGAACTGCGGAAACAGATCGCGAAATTAGGCCATCTAGAATCTGATGACATATTAGAATCACATTTAGAACCCAGTGACGACCTCAAATGCGTCAAAGAGTCTCTCCTTAAGGCTCAAAACAATATCATTAACCTAAAAGCTAAATTTGATAAAAATCTATTCTTGAGAACAGAAACGCTACTGAACCACCTTTATCACCGCATCAATAGAATCACTAACATACCTGAAGTTGCGGACGTCTATAAAGTTTGTGTTTCCAGTTTTAATGCACAATACAAGGATCTTACTGCCCTAAAAAGTCAGTTGGCGATACCTAAAGCTCCGTCCACATCCACTACTTCGAATGTGGAGTCGCCAGCTATTTCAGTGTCCTGTGAGCGCAGTCTAACCTCAGACATAGGGAAACTTAAATTTTCTGGCAAATCGTGTGTTCACTCCTTCATTCAAAAGGTTGAAGAGTTTGTTCAGTCGCGAGGTATTTCCTTTGATAAAATACTATCTTTAGCTTACGAGATCTTTACCGATGATGCACTTCACTGGTACCGGTACATTAAAGATCGCGTTAGTACATGGCAAGAACTATGCATACTTCTTAAAAAAGATTTTAGTACCAGTGACTACGATTACCGACTTGCTACTGAAATAAGGTCACGCACACAAGGCGAAAAAGAAAATATCGTTATCTATATTTCTATTATGCATGGCTTGTTTTCCCGTCTCTCCAAGCCCTTTTCAGATGAAGAAAAATTAGACATACTTCTGCATAACATCCGCCCCTGTTACGCGAATACCTTAGCGGCTACTTCTGAAATTAAAAATATCGACGCACTTGTTTCCATATGCAGTAATTTTGAAAATATTCAGGCTAGATTTGCATCCTTTCAGGAGCCCCCTAAAGCATCTAGCAATACGCTTGCTCCCGAATTTGCTTACAAATATAGCCCAAATTTGAACACTAGTAATTTTAAAAATCAAAACAATCAACATCCAAAATATTATCCAAATTATAATCATAACAATAATAATGCCAATAAAAAAACTACAGTAGCTGCTATTCAAAGTGAAAGTAATTTTGAGTCCAACAATGCTATCAATGTTGATGATATTACTCTAAGTTCCTCTAGACAAGTTTTTTGTCCGAGATGCAGAGTGAACGGCCACTCACTAAGGAATTGTCAAGAGGAACGAATCATTCTCTGCTTTAGATGCGGTAAAAAAGATTTTCGTTACCCTGATTGCCCTGACTGTAACCCGAAACGTAACGAGCACCAAAAAAACTAGTTGGTCTGGATTGGAAAAATGGCGTCACTAAACTAACTCATAAACCCAACAAGTTCGATGCTTCTGAATGGCAAAATTGGCTCAATTTCGTGTCATCATTTTTTACTTACAACGCTATCTCTTCAATCCAGGGTAATCAATTTTCTAATATTAATGTATCCCGGCCCTATGTATCCGTGACTATCAATAACAAATCACTAACTGGTTTGTTAGATACGGGATCTTCCACTACGATACTCGGTAATGGAAGTCACGAGTTTCTTTTAAAAGCAGGCTTTCAACTACATCAGTCTGACACTGCTAATTTCATTACAGCTGGTGGCGAAAAATTAAACTCTTTAGGAATAATTTATATCCCTGTGTGTTTCTACGGGCAAACTCACACACTAAAGGCCTACGTAGTCCCGAATATAAAACATTACCTCATATTAGGTATGGATTTTTGGAGGATGTTTGGACTATTTCCCAAACACATTGACCATATCCTTTACTTTAAAGACAATGATAATATTTCCTCTGTTATTGCTGATAATCCTGAACCAGGCAACCTGTGCTCGTATGACCATTTGTCTAGTGAACAAAAAACTATGGCGGACAAAGTGATCTCTCTGTTTCGTAACATTTCCTACGAAGAACGCGGTTTAGGACGTACTACTTTAATTACACATCCAATTGACACTGGGGATGCTGCCCCCATCCGTCAACGATACTATAGGATGTCTCCGGAGAAGCAACGTATCATAGTCGAACAATTGGATGAGATGCTCAAGGAAGATGTGGTTGAACCGTGTGAGAGTCCGTGGTCATCTCCAGTCCTACTAACACCGAAAAAGAACGGCGAGTTGCGATTTTGCCTCGACAGTCGTAAACTCAATGCAGTTACAAAAAAAGACGCATATAACCTACCCTACATGGCTGAAATTCTAGATAACCTACGCGATGCTCGGTACCTGACCAGTATAGACCTTTCTAAAAGTTTCTGGCAAATTTTAATTCGTGAGGAAGACAGACAGAAAACTGCTTTCTATATTCCTTCCCGCGGCACCTTCCAATTTAAGGCCATGGCGTTTGGACTGACCAATGCTCCCGCTACCCAGCAAAGGTTAGTAGATGCCTTGTTTTACGGGCCCGAATTTGAGCACAGAGTCTTCGTCTTTGTTGATGACGTCATTATTGCTTCTAATACCTACGAGCAGCACATATCACTCCTAACGAGAGTCCTCGACAAATTAAAAACTGCTAATCTAACTATTAATTTCTCTAAGTGCCAATTTTTTAGGAACCAGCTTAAGTATTTAGGTTACATCGTGGACTCTAACGGCTTGCATGCCGATCCCGAGAAAGTCGAATCCATCGTCAACTATCCTACTCCTACGAACCGGAAAGAAGTCAGGCGATTTCTGGGCACAGCTTCCTGGTACCGTCGCTTTATTGAAAACTTCAGCACCCTAGCAGACCCTCTAAATAAATTGACGTCCCAGGGTAAAAATGCTCCTCCTTTCGTTTGGTCTGCTGAGGCCGATCTAGCCTTCCAAAAATTAAAAAAATGTCTGTCCTCCACACCCATTCTTACTTGCCCTGATTACGACCAACCCTTTGAAGTCCACACTGACGCTAGCGACTACGGCATTGGTGCAGTACTAACTCAAACTTTAGACGGAAAGGAACGAGTGATAGCCTACATGAGCAAGTCGTTATCCAAACCTGAACGTAACTACAGCGCAACGGAACGCGAAGCGTTGGCCGTGCTCTCCGCAATCGAACATTGGCGTTGCTATTTGGAAAATGGTCTCAAGTTCACTGTTTTTACAGACCATTCTTCCCTTAAGTGGTTTTTAAACCTTAATAACCCAACTGGTAGATTAGCTAGGTGGGGAGTACGTCTCTCGGCTTACAATTTTGAGATCAAGCATCGCAAGGGGTGTGAAAATGTAGTACCGGATAGTCTTTCACGCTCAGTCCCTATTTCTGCTATTGGCGTGGATGACGAAAACTTTCAAAAAACTAACGATGCCTGGTTCTTGAACATTTTTAACGGTTGTCTAAAGGCACCGACATCCTTCTTAAATTATCGCGTCGAAAATGGGAGATTGTTTCGCTACGTGAAATCATTAAATCCTCTTACCCGTGAATTTGAATGGAAAGAAGTAGTTCCCTCTGAATATCGAAATGACATCATAGTCAAAAATCACTCCGAACCTACGTCCGGACACTTCGGGATATTCAAAACTCACAAACGTGTTAGTTTAAATTATTTTTGGCCTAATATGCATCAAGACATATCTAGATTCGTAACTAGTTGTGAAATCTGCCTTTCTCACAAACACCCTAATCACGCAACACTCGGCGTAATGGGCAGACCTAAGGACTGCAGTCGGCCTTTTCAAATGCTTGGTGTAGATTTAGTGGGACCACTGCCCGTGTCTAGGAAACAAAATACATTTTTACTAGTCGTTACCTGTTGCTTTTCTAAATATTGTATGCTCTTTCCTATACGCCGTGCTACTGCCGAAATAATTGCTAAAATTATGGAGGAAAACGTCTTTTTAGTTCACGGAATCCCTAGCACAATTATTATGGATAACGGGAGACAGTTTATCAGCAATACCCTAAATAATTTGTTTAAAACTTATAATGTACCTAATATTTTTTACTGCCCTTTATATACTCCTCAAGTAAATACTGTCGAACGCTATAACAAAACTATTATAACCTCCGTTTCTTCTTTCATTGATCGTGATCATAGAGTCTGGGATGCAAATATTGCGAAAGTTCAATTTGCCCTCAATAGCGCTGTCAACGAAGTGACCGGCTTTACACCGTCATTTCTGGTTTTTGGCAGAGAGCTAATAAGCTGCGGGTCTCATTACGTTGATTCTGACTTGGAAAATCAAATCACATTTGCACCTCGTGATAGTTACGCAGAGAACTTGGGAGCTTTACACAAAATATTTGACAAAGTTCGATTATCGCTTATAAAAGCTCACTCGAGAAATAGCACAAATTACGATTTGCGACGCAAAAATGTTGACTTCAACGTCGGTGATGTCGTCTGGAAACGAACCTTCTACCAGAGCGATAAAGACAGTAGATTTTCTAAAAAGCTGGCTCCTAAATTTATAAAATGCCGCATTATAGGAAAAAAATCAAAACTTGTCTATGAACTTGAGGACATGGCAGGTAACAACTTAGGTATCTGGCATGTTAAGGACTTTAAGTTGACTTAGGTTTTTTAGTAATTTTAGATAAAGCGGATTTTTCTAGGAAAATCCTAACCTAAAAAGGGGGGTATGTAACGGTTCGTTACATTATCCTAAAACTAACTCAATAAAAACTTAACTAGTATAATTTTAATGAAAATAATATTAAGATAAAACGACTTGAAACTACCTAAACTTATGAACTATTATAAAAGAAACTAATAATTAAGATCCTACTTATTTACAAAAACAAATATACAAAACTAAATAAAAAACTATAAGCAAACCCGGGCGCAAACGTCTGTTAATTTATTATCCGGGCGTAGTGCCTATGAGCTAGAAGGAACGATGTATGGAAACAGGTTTGGCCAAAGCGCGGCGACGGGCACTCTGCGAAAATCACTTGGGAATCGTCTTCAACAGTCCGAGTTACACTGACTAAACGCAAGGACGTACTGCTAATACCTAAAAGTACTCACTCGTTACTACCAGAGTGTGATATTTAATTTCATTAAATATTTTACTAAAATCAGTGTTGTTTGCCCCGATATCGGGGTTCATGTTCCGGTTGGGAAGCCTGACTGCACGGCCTTCCCCGCACCCTACCTACTTGCTTGTCTGCGCACCCTGCATCACCTACCCACCGGTCTACGCTTCATCGGGTTCCGGTTCCGAGGACAGTGGTTTTGACATTCCATATACAGGACTGGTATCTGATTGGTTGTAATTATGATCTCACCACTACCCTGAGAAATCAATATTATAATAATTGCGATTGTTACCTTAAAATACCTTGTTATTATTTCTACCTATCTACTACCTATTTATGTTACCACCCGAACTAAAAGGATTAAACGGTACACTGCCTAAAGGACTGCACGAAAAAGGGAACCTAACAGCGTCTTCTCTCCAACATTGAGCCATCAGCGATCGCCAACTAACGTGCCAAGCTAGGCCGTTAGGCAAAATATTCCATTTGAGAGGCCTGTGTCCAACAGTGACAACAGAGCGTAATTCTGTGAAAATCTCAACTATTCCACTTTTATTATCATAAACCTAAACGTATCGGTGGTGTCATACAGATAACAGCAATGCGCAGTTCGCAAAAAATGCGTAGTAGTTCAGCGAAGAAAAAAAACACTTCGCTAGCCGAGACTTCGCGGAAGTCCAGTCTTAATAATGCTATTTGTAACCGACGAAAAAAGCGAGGGTTCTTAATTCGGCGTTTGTTTTATGTACTTGTATATTTTGTACATGTGACCACGTGTAACTTTTTACGGGGTTGTACGATTTGTTTTTTTTTATTAATAGTGTAACTCAAAGTGTGCAATTTTAATTTGAAAAGAAAATTGCACTCTTCATTTTATCAAAGTTAAAATTAAAAGTGCAATTTGTTAAAAACAAATTCGAAATAAGCCATCCAAAGTGAAGGCTTATTTTGGGCATTTCATTTTTACTCTTTTTATTTACGCAAAGCTGCTGGCAATAGTGAATAACTAGACAAAAATCAGTTACCTACGTGTGCAATGGACTACGATCAAACTATGATTATCATGATGAAGAAATAGATTTTAAAAGTTTTTTGCACTGCAAATGCAACACGTTATTTTTTACCGTTTCTCATGGTTTAGGATCATTTTGCCTACGCATGGCGGCTATGCATAAAAAGTAATATCAAATTTTTGTTAATATTTTTCAATAGTAGTGTTTTTGACCATGCTTAATATTAATTGATGTTTGCATACGTGAGATTTCAATAGTTTGTAGGTTCAGAAGGGGATCGTCCAAAACGTGAATTTCATATAAAATCTTAGTTCCGAAAATACCATCTGAAGGTGACAAACGGAAATTGGAGCTCGGAATTCCGGAAAAAATGATACAAGTGACATTGTCATCCTATAAATATGTATTAACGTAGTTTCCTGTTATAATTAAGTTCTTATTTTACCTACAGAGTCGTTCTAATTGTGCGCCGAGACCATCAAGAATCCCGGTGAGTTCTTTGCTCGTAATACTACTTCAATACTAGTACCAGTACATACCAACCTTACCAAGATAACACACAAGAGTACCTAATATAAAAGTTACCTTCTTTAAAAATGTTGAGTCGCTTTGAAAATATTTTTTTGGATAAAAGGGGATATAAAACACTATTTAAAATTATTTCTTAGAGGCGAATGTTCGCATTTTCTACAACTGGTTTTTTTTTAGAAAACTTATTATTTTTTGTATTACGTGCACGCGTTGCTTTGCTTTAAATTACTTTTTTTTTATTTTGCACACTTATATATGTATACACCTAAACTAAATGTTAAAATGATGTAATTTAAGGAAATCAGTGTTATATTAACTAATATTAAACCCGCCAGGCAGACAATAAGCATATGTAATAAGGAAAATATAGTTTATTTACTCACGATGTTTGGAACAAGACATTGTCACAGAGGTTTATGGTTGTAATAATAGAATTAATCACACTACATAATAATCTACACTCCTAGAATAGTTTCTCTTGGACATGACTATCAACGCAAAGCCAGAAGGCAGAACATGGTTATTTCTTGGAACAAGCGTTATTGTAGGTATACAGGCTGCTTCTAGAAAAGATTTTACATATTTATTTTTTTATTACTTAATAATGTTAACATTTTAAATGTAACAAAGCCCTGTGAAGGTGTAGCAAATCATGCAGATAAAATTTAAAAACTAAAACATTAAAAACTTAAAGTATTATCCCTTCAAAGGAGTAAAATGGAGAGTGTACTCGTAATAATACTAAGTTTTATTCCTTTGATTATTTTGTTAATTATAAAAACTGAACTAAACACGATATTTATTGCGTAACTGGTAACTACTATACGTCTTTGAAGTTTCGGTCGCGTCACTGAGGCCGTAAGTTTGTAAGGAAAATAATATATATTTCTGAATTGATATTTGTAGGAAATAATTATAGACTTAACTAAAGTTCTATTACGAATAGATTTTTTATAATAATTAATATTAAAGAGTTAAAATATGGAATGACAAGAAAATTTAGGAAATACAATCATTGGTCGGACGTAGACAAATAATAATTAGTCTAAGTAGAATTATTTTTTATACATAATTATTTTACGTTCATCCCACTGCAGATATGTTATTTTTAAACCAGAATATCGTCTGTCATATCTGTAGCGTGTTACAGGTCTTTTCGTCGCGTGTTCGGATGTCCTTACATTCGAAACATGAAGGTGGCCCTATAGTCGCTTATTCATATTATCATTACTGTGGCTGACTGACCTGAGTTCCCCAATACTATTAATATAATTGCCTAGTATAAGACATTAATAAGTTAAAGTGAGTTTATGCGGCCTCCAAGATATTAGATCGTATACTCGTACCTACGTAGCACGTTAAATGACGGAAAAAAATCTTATTCGATTTTTGAAAATTTTACTTCACTGGCATTGGCACTGAATCAATTCAATAGTAAAAGTGAGTGAGATATTTTCAATTCTGCTTAAAACTGATGGACGTAAGCCAAGTGAATCATCTGAGGAATGCCCTTAAAAACATTTTAAAGCTTCAGACTCGTTTCGCGGAAAGTCGACGCACAGACAAACGTAAACAGTGTACAAATTCTGTATTGTGGACTAATAATAGTCACTTTCAATTTGCAAATGAAATTAACTTCTATTGTGTCTAACCCGAAATGTGTTAACTATGAGAGCATGTGGTTTATATGGTTTATATCAAATCAATCTACCTTAAGTTGCCTTTCATTGAATTAAAAAATCACATGGTAGGAATCCTGTAAAAAAGTGTGTAATAAGAAGGTTCACAGTACCTTCCATCCAGCTGAGGAGTTGCTGTCTCCTTTATCCTTAAAATATGGCACATTCTGGACCATCCACTCGTAGATCTGAGACAGGGTGAGGCGGTTTTCAGGTGCTGAGGTGATGGCTTGGGTGATGAGATCGGCGTACGAGAGGTTGCCCCAAGCATTCCGACGGGAGGAGTTTTTTTTCGTGCCTACCGATGAAGGTAAGGGTGGGGCGCCTGGAAAATTAAAACAATGCGTCAGTTTCAGGTACTTTGCGAACACCAGAGTTTTATTATGAGTTTCTGTTTATCCTATGATTATGTTTTTTTTATCAAATATCATACGCTGGCAGGCACTAACTACAAAAACTTATGTGTTTGTTTTTTATTAGATGTTTAGTAGATTTTAATTTTACTCAAAATAATTTTTATTTACATATTGGCTTTTTTGTTCTTGTTAAGGGCAGTTTTTTATATTTATCAACAACGATGAATTACTGCACATCATATTATTCAGAATTTTCTTTGCGTCAAAAAACCTAAGCTAATTCAGCGTTACTTGTAAATATTGCTTTTAAGAAACCAAACAAGAAAGAAGAAAGGAAAATCCCTTTGATCTACCTACGTATAAAAAGCTGTGAGTTTAAAATCCTAGAATAGATTATGGTTAAATCAACTTTATTTAATCTCAAGGTTGATGTAGTGGTGCTGTGGTAGGATTTCAATTCAGGAAACGATTTTTTCTGAAAAGGCTTTGGGTCTGGAAGACGCAAACAAGATGGAAGTCGCAATATAGGTTTTTAAAACTCTGATACCAGATTATTTATTATTAAAGGAAAGTTATACAAAAATAACAAGAACCCTCGTCTTAGTAATGTGGTGAGATTTTAGGCAACCACAACCCCGTACTTAAAATCATGTTTATTTATTTGATAGAAAATACATTTGCATCCTGGCAGGGTCGCCATATACGGTAGGTGTTCGGGTAATCAATGAAAAGATGACAACCTCCGGTTATACGTTATTTATTAGTGTCTCAAATTATCAATACAAGTGTTTATATATTAGTATGCCTAACACATACAATCAAACATGTATACACACACTACATCAGAAAATTATTCAGAAACGGCTTTTCAGAAAATCAAAAAGCAAGTCACATTAGAGGCCTGTTGTAGGCGCCAATACTTTTTACAAAAAAAACACGGACATAAAAAGTGTAAGTCAACACATTTGAATTTGGTTCTTATCAAGAAATTACTGACACTGACGCAAAATTTGTAGATTAAACAAATTGTTGCTTTTTTTTCAGGAAAAAAAATTGACTTGGTAATTAACACAAAAATTAAGAACTAAATTCAGGTAAAAATAATTGTGTTTCTTATTTCTTTCATAACCTAATCTTTTATTTAGAGAACTGCCAGGACTTCCTGAATAGGTCAATCGTTTAATCGGCGCTCATTCGATGGGGACATTCTCTGGCTGACTATGAAACAAGTTTTTTTTTTTTTACATCCCTAACTGAACTATAACAAGAGGTACCGTGTAAAGATTTTATTACAGAGCTAACACTTAATAGTTTCTAGACACATAACTTAGAACAATCATAGTGCAAAAGTCGTAAATTACAGCCGTCACCGTGCGTACTAACGTCATAAATATTGTGTCATTAACTCAAATTACAACCATGGACTGCCGTGACACCTGTTGTGTCTAATTATAACTACTTAATCAAGTGACAGGGGTCAATTATATCGACTGGTTCTGGTTCACACTGCGTTTGTACTGTGGTCGTTTTTTGTTTTTGACCCACACAATTTTATTTTGTGAAATAAAAAAATAGAAGAGAAAGATTTTTGACACCAAAAAAATTCAGAAAAAAACCCGTGTTAAAGTACTAAATAGGCTCACTTATATGGTGGCCGAAGCAGAATGCCGACGATGGTATTCGTTTTTTAAGCTATTGCATAGCTTCTATCGCAGGCCTTGAGCGTGGAGACCGAATCCAGAAATTCCGTAACGAAAATAACCTAACCTAACACTCGGGGCGAGGCACGATAAAAGCGCCTCCAGGGGCCTATTTGCAGAAATAAAACTGATGATTTTAACTGATCGAACAATTTTGAATTTCCCAAATTTAAAAGATATTAAAAGCAAATAAGGATTTTGACAGTATGGTTGCCTATAGTAACCAAATCTGCCAAAATAACAGAAAAATTTAATTACAAAAGCCAAAATTAGAAAATACATAAAATTATAAAATTAAGCTATTGCATAGCTTCTATCGCGGGCCTTGAGCGTGGAGACCGAATCCAGAAATTCCGTAACGAAAATAACCTAACACCCCCCACTCCGACCGGCACACGGTGAAGTGATACTTTTTAGTTTTATAATTGCATAAGTTGATTAAAAATGCTATGCAATAGCTTTACCGCGGCAGTCTCCGAGTGAAACACGTCTTTTTTTTTCTTACCAGTATTTGGGTAATTTTCGGAACATTTTCCCAAGGAGTAGAAATTTAAAAAAAATTAGAAAAAGTTGGTATTAAAAACGTTAGTTTGAAATAGTTTTGCTGTCACTTTTTTAAATAAATACAAAGGCGTTACAAATTTTTTTTTGTTTTACCCTTATATATTCCTTAATTATCAGATTGCGATAACACTTGGAATTGTTGTGCAAACCCCCGACATTTCTTACTTGAAGAAAAAAAAATCTTTGTCGAAAATGCCATTAACTAATTATTATCACGTAAGTACCCCATTATTACTTAAATAATTATTGCAATATTTAACTGTCTTACTTTGCTGAAGCGATTCCTCGTGCAGCGTAATAAGTACAGAGAACTGTATTATGCAACAAGCCACAATGACGAACTTGACATCTGAACCCTTTAACAAAGCGGGCGAAGAACAATCTGAAATACTGTAAACGTGTACTATTAATATACCTATTGTGAATAATACAGATCTTGGCGGTTATAGAAAAATCCAATGAAATATTTTGGTGCACGTAAGTTGAAAATAGTTATACTATAGGATCCGCAGAAGACCAAAACTCTGATGGACTGGCCTACCCAAACTTTGAGCAGGACACATGGAGAGTGGAAAGAGAGGCTATTGCCCAGTAGTGGGATCCCTGAAGCTGGATTAGGTTAGATTATACGTTAATTGCGTTCGTTGCCGTATTCAGTCTCAAATTAAATAGCATCGACCTACTTTACTTCCTGTATATGTATAGCTGTCAACTAAATGGTCTGTAATAGTCAGCTAAAGGATTACCGATAGAGAAGACGGGTAGCGTAACACAGAAGCAGTATTTTAAGAAAAGGGTGGAGTCTTTTCTACATTATGGGCTTAAAGGGACTACTGAGCTAAGTGCTGCCCCCAATTGATTAAATTTGATTACTTTGAAATATAAAATCAATTCTCAAAAAACTAGAAAAGTATAATTTTAGGAAATTACCTCTAGTATTTATTAAATCACTGTTAACTGCTTTTTATCCTGGCATTCTTTCGTATTGTAGGTACATTATTGCTAAAAGCAGCCGCTTTTGGGATTAGCGACAATTTCGACTTTATAAACAACTAAATGAAAAGTTTACTGTGATTCAATAAATACTAGAGGTAATTTGCTAAAATTATACTGTTTAAAATTTTTTAGAATCTATTTCGTTAAGGAAAAATAAAATTAAAGCAATTGGGGGCAGCACATGGCTCTAGTAGTCCCCTTAACTGCAATCTCCAGTCGCCTGCCTAGCGTGGCTATTATGGCAACATCCTGCTTTCGGGCCTATGTTCAGCAGATGATAGATCCATGTCAATGCGGCTGACAATAATGAGACATAATTTTAACGAGAATTGGTATTTAATTATACAAATATGAACTCTTGAAAGACCTTCGTCACGCATATGTAGTATGTAAGGTGTCAGTCAAAAAGCCCAAATTAAATGGTCAAAATATGGCAATGTTAATTCTTCTTTTCTTTATGAAACAGGAATCAATCGTATCTTAAAAACCAACGTACATATTATTGATAAGTGACAAAAAAATCGGCCAAGTGCGAGTCGGACTCGCGCACGAAGGGTTCCGTACCAAAAAGGCCAAAAAAACGAGTTTGTTGTATGGAAGCCCCCCTTAAATATTTATTTTATTTTGTTTTTAGTATTTGTTGTTATTGCGGTAACAGAAATACATACGAGTAATTTGTGAAAATTTCAACTGTTTAGCTATCGCGGCTCTTGAGATACAGCCTGGTGACAGAGCGACGGACAGACGGACAGACAGCGAAGTCTTAGTAATAGAGTCCCGTTTTTACCCTTTGGGTACGGGACCCTAAAAAAAGGACAGCAATGCACTTGCTACCATTAATAATCAATAGTATCTCATGTTTCACCCATAGGACAAAACCATCCTTTAGAAGAGGCTTATTTGGACTAGTGGACTGTTCATGGAATAGAAGCTGATTGTGTCCGGAGTTCTTGCAATCTTGATTTGCCATTTTGACGTCTTCGAATTACGTAAGTCGAATAACAGACGGAGTCGTCTAATCACGTTGTTTTTAGCAAACTGTTACCCCTCCCTCTGACGACCTGCAGCATAACACAAGTTGCTTTCTAATAGCGTATGCGCTCGACGAAATGATAAAGAATGTCTGCAAATTTCTTTTTAGTAAGCCTTAAATTGTCTCCCATCCCACCGTATCTATTCTAATCACATTAAACTTTGTTTAGTGGAAAAATATTATGAAAATTCTGAATATTATCTTTAAACAGATATAAACTGATAAAAAACATAATATTTTGGAAAATTAAGCCTCGTGATAAAAATGTCCAGATAGACGGTAATATCTCGTTGCAGCCCGCTCCATCGTTACATTGTTTTCGAACTTATGTCAACCAACCAAAACCTTTTATGGTTACGTGAATAATGGGCGATCTCTTAGAAATGACCAACGACCACGCCGTAAAACGTCTGAATAATACAAAATTGTGTATTGATATATATTTCAATGATTTGTTCGATAAAAGTGAAATTAAAATTTAATTAGGTATTACAACCAAATTTCCTTGGAAACGGGATAGATTTCTCGGAATTAAGGGCAATAAAATTTTCCGGGCATTCCCAAGAATTTCAGTAGGCGAAATTCCAGTGAGCAATCCCAAGAGGTGTTATTCTATTTAAGGACGGCACCACATAGCAAATTATGTACCTATATTTTTTTAAGGGTTCCATACAAAGGAAGACAAACACTTATCTTATTTGTACTCTCTGTCAGCAAACTTATGTCATGATTACTCATGAACCGTAATATTAGGGGTTAAAGTATGAAATTGCCGTTTTGTATGGACGAAATCGAGAAAAGTCATTTTTCCATACTAACAATTTTTTAGTTTTTTATAAACGCCTGAACCGTTTTCGATGCAATTGGTGAAAGTTAGATGGTTATAAAGCTACGCATTATAGTATTTAAATTTCTGAAAATCAAAGTATATAATACAAATATGCTTAATTGAAGCAAGAAGGTCAGCTGACACATTGTAAGGGGTCTTTTCAACGACTTCCTTTGAAGTAATAGGCACTAGTATTGCATTTTTTTTTAATCAAAAGTTACTTTATTTAGTTTATGATACAATACAAAAAGAATTACGCAATAATATGACTATACTTAAGATCTATAAACAAAAGAAAAAGTGGGAAAATAATCGGCAATTTCATACTTTAACCCCTATTATAACTAGGTAACTATTCAAAGCACTCCTATTGTGGAAATCAAAAACAACGAAGGTAAACACCCAAACCAGAGAACTTGTAGAAAAACACTTTTTACTAGACCGTGAATCGAAACCGGGACCTAGCAGCAGGCGACACCTTGAAAACCGGTGTGTACGCCACTCCGCCTCGGAGGTCGTCAGCTATTCATCACAATTCAACGTTAATTAGGTATTTATTAATTAAACCTTAAATACGAATCTTATTCTAATGACCGTTTTTATCGATTACTATAGAGTTCGTACTTTTAAAGGTGTAATTTGAAAATACTTATGTCCTTATTTAATAAAATTAATTACGACAGGACATGATTAAAAGCCTAGAATTATTAGGTAGGTATGTATTGCTCTTAACTCTATGAACTATTTTCCGCTTACATTATGCACACGGTCAATGATTCATTAAAATTACATACCGAGATGTACTTATTTAATTTATTGATATAACACGAATACTCGTTTAAATTTACCTTATTTTCACTTATATCTGAAAACATCGAAATGATAATATTTGTTTCCCTTTTCATTTATATTTTAATCTCTTTTCATTCGGAAAGTATTTAATGGTGAAATTCTCATCAATGAGGTAATAACAATTGTTACAGTAATATTAAATGTTGGAATTTAAGCTTACTCTAATTGTTATAATATTAAATAGGCAAGAGTTTCAGCTTCATAACTTAAGGTTAATTATGTGAATAATAGCTTTATTTTAAGGGTCCGAAAATATTTATTTAAAGCGAGAAGTTCTTGCTATGTTTCTTTTTTATTTCAAACGTCGACTAAAACCAGAAGAATTGTGTGACTAAATTCCACATTATATGGCGCCTATGAACGTCGTTATAAAGCGACTGCTCCGCTGGTTCAACGGGTTTATTTATGCGTGGTTGATTGAATTTTGGGGACGAAGAAAGAAATGACCGACTTAGGCTGTGACTTTTAAATCAAGAGTATTGACGAAATGGCGAAATATGAACACATTCGGCATATAACGCAATTTGAATCGAGAAATGTGCATGCATAATTGCATGGAATTTCCTGTTAAGGAAGACAGTTTCACTGAGATACTCAATCTAACGCATGCTCAGAAGGAAGTTCGAGAGTTCGAGTAGAGTGATTACAATTTCTTCAACGGTTTATAAAGTCGGAGCTCGAAGAAGATTAATGAAATAATACTGCTGAATGGTATGTTACCAAATGTATGCAGTAATTTTTTACTGCTGTGGGGTTCACAGACCTCCTTGGACTACAGTTTTAAACACGACATAGCACCGGCTTACTTGACTTGCAGAACAAGGGATTTTTGGACCGCTTATAGGTCCTCCTTTATTCGGATTTGACAGTGTTGGCTTTTTTGAACTCCCAAAAGAAAAGTTAACTCAAAGGAAAACTGTTTTTGGCGCTGGGAGGTGCCACTGGCCGCATTCAAAAAAGAGGTTGAAGGAGTATCTGATTCGGTCTGGGAAATTTATTATAAAGACGGTTTATTTACTACCTAAACAAATAAGGTTTTTGAAGACGCTAATGAAAAAAAGTGTTTTTATGAAACCTGTTGTAATCTTTTTGTTGTAGCTCAAAATGCCCCATGCGCAATTTATTGCACTGCTTACCTACTAACATTAGTTTATGTTCTAGCATTATACATAGGTACAATAACCATCATGAAGGTAAGTTTAAAAAATATTTGACAAACTGCTGTTGCATCATAATTGGACTTGTAATTTATGCGCACTAACATAAATGCATAAGCAAAATAAATGCTTATCTCAAAATATTAATGTCGGTAACAGGATATTACGAGTAGGTAACTCCTGACTTGATGATTTTTTTAATGAGGTCTCTGTTGCTCTTGACTTGCATATGTTGTTATTATTATAAGTAACAAACGCAAAACTTGATGCCGACTGAGACCCGCTAACTTCTATGAATAACTAAACCGTGTTGTGAAACACATTTGTTTTGTTTACTTCTTTGCAGATTTGTTATCGTTCACCGATATATCATACGAATTCTTTTATCTACCCTAATTTTAATTGTAAACACAAAATTTGAGGTTCTCAGCCTAGGTGAGTGGGTATTTACGCGCCCAATTTTTTATCTTTCCTTGTTAAATATCGTGATTCGTGACTTCTTCAATGTTGTTTTGTTATTGGACTCGTACACGAACGAGCGTTGGGTACGTGGGCGACCTAAATAGCCGCGCGTATCGCGACCGCGACCCCACTATCGCGTTGGACAAGTGATATTTACCCGCCAGATTTTGGTTGGAGTTTTTCTTGGAGCCGGTGTCGTCACACGGGTCCACGTAGTTGTCAGGCCTGGGCAGCGGCCACGTGTTGGATCGCGCGCGCGTTTGCGGCTCAAACCCAACCTCCGTCAATTCCCCCAAGGGCTCTAATTCACCCATCGCTCCATCCAACTCCGCCAGCCCTGTCTGCGAAGACCACGGGCTCTGAAAACCACCGCTCCCCTGTAAAGACATAGCGCCGCCGCGATTTCGATCAGTGGAATTTTTTGGAAGGTGTGTCGGTCCGAGCGCTCATCGGCGCGTGCCGGCACCGGCCATTAGCATCTCAGCGCGCTCGCCTTTCTGATTTTTCAACAGATTTCTTTCTATTTCCAGAACGTCGCCGACCCGAGCTGCGATCAGTAGAGGTTATCTATCTTCTCCTTATCGGCTCTGTTATTCGAAGCCAATAACATGTGGCGTCTCGCTATTCATAAACAGCGATGTGCGCAGAGCCGTCGGGCCGCTCCAGAGAGGCGATTTTCGCTAAATATAAGCGCGGGCGAGCGGGGGCGGGGCGCGACCACGTGAGCCACTACGCGCCGATTTTCCAATTCATCACTGGCGGACTAGAGGCGAGTTAACCTTGTAACGTGGCTCGAATTGACGAAAAACACGAAAAACTGTTTCAAAGTTATAGTCACAATAGTCACGGGTCCCGAAATGTTGTCACTGCGCAAATTCGGCGTCTTTCCTAGTTCTACTGACACTTTACAACTTTTCCACACTGATAAGAGTTATCACTAATCGCGTTTGGAGGTTGTGCGTACACTAGTTTCGCGTCGTCGATTAGTTCGTTGGAGGCGTTTGTTGCACTGCAATTGTTTGGGAGAGACCACGCGGTTGTGGTTTGTGGCAACTGCGTAATAAACAAAGTGGCGCGTGTAGTGCGGCGTATCGTCTTAGGCCGCGAGCGGTCGCACGTACACTGAACTACGTCGCGAGGCCGGCGTTTGATGCGAATTCCGCTCGTCGCGGCGCCGCGCTGGCCGTGGGAGGCGGGAGGGAGACGGCCGCTGATAGAGAAGTGGCGTCGTGTGACCGCGCTCGGTCGACATCTCGGCCGCGCTCGGCTCGCTTCGTTTATAGCATAGTCCGAAATTCTTTTTGCTGTTTATCAGAGCGTGTGTAGGTAGGCCCCATCGCGCGTCCTTGATCCTCGCACGCAGGTTGCACCGGCATGTCACGTGTTGTTTTGTTTTGATGATTTTTCGATATGTATTCAAGTTATTCAGAGTTCAAACTTTTTACAGCGTCTGCATTCTAAACATCTACCGCCTACGTACTTTTAAATTGTTTGAATACAAAAGTTTGCTGAATGGAAATTTTATTTTGTCTGTTATGTTATTTATATTCATCGCATTTAGTACGAGTGAACTTATAGCACTTCATACCTACTTCTTATTATAAATATAATGTCAACATAAAAGACGCCATATTAGAATTACGTGCGCATGGGCCGATGTAATCGCTTGCAAGTTATCACGGGTCGTGCGACTCGTAACGCCATTGTAACACTACGAGGTTCCGTAGCAAAGTCACTTTAATGTTTTTATTTACTTAAATTTACATTGTAACTTAGGTAATACGATTTTTTCTAAATGGATTTAGTGAATTGAATGTGATAAAAACTTGACAACGTAATTATATTTTATGTATATTTCTTCGTGTATTTCTTAGATAAATATTAAAGCATTGAGACAAACTTCTGTCTGAGCGTCCATGGATTCACCGTGCGGGTGCCGGGTCCATCGTGTGGCAGAAAGAGAAACTCCGAGTAGTTCCCGGGACTTGTGACACGGGTGTAGGTTCAAGGGGCCCCTTTCCGAGGTACATCAACACTCACCTTCACTACTAAATATATACACACAAATAAATATATCTTTCTTTCTTTCCTTCTTTACTCGTGTTTTTCTCCCTGCCCAGCCAAATCTGGTACGAATCTGCTAAAATGCAGCTTTAGACACTCGCTCTAGTATAGAACTTAGTTACTGCAGTTCTGGCAGATTTTGCTGGTATACCTCTCGCTCCTACTTCTACAGAATACAGGCTAACTATATAACCGTTTTTCGTAAATTCATTTAGGAGATCATAATATTTGTTTTCTTTCGTTGCGTGGTCTTTAGGAAGGTATGTTAGTTTCTCACGGCACGGTAAGCTCTACAAGTAGGTACAATCCGTTTTGTAGCTCTAGAAAAAAGAAAAATGTCCGGTCTGGAAGATGAAACACACACATCTTCTGGGATTTTATAGTGCTTTTCATACGTGTCCATTAAAATAGTCCAGTCAGGTGCTGTACCCAGGATTAAGTAAGGCTTGTTCTTAGAATTTCCAGTATAGCCTTCTTTAATAAAGTTAATTTGTCTTTTGTTTGTGGTCAATCCTTTTTGGGCCCTAGCCACTGAAAGGCTTATCATAATAATATGAACGTAAGAACCACAGCTGTTTTCGTTTTGAAATAGTCTCTTTGGGATCCTAAAAGGTATACTTCTATTATATAATGTACTTCTTACTAATCTCAATTTATAATAAGTAACGGCCTAAAAACCATAACGCCTAGTTGGTCTTGTGGTTTAATTACCGGGCCAATATTTCGGGGTTCCAGGATCGATCCCCGGGTCGGGCAACTAAAGTTTCGAATTTTCAAACATCGCATGGGTTTTGATTGAGGGTGTGTAATGTCCACGCCAAATTACAGCATTTTAGTATTTGGAGTCTTTCAGGCTTACCTTAAATGGCGAAGGTAGGTATAGGGATTCCTTGTTGGAATGGTCGGACTACCAACCACAGAACACGGAAATAACAACTTTGTCCTTGTTCTCTGCTACCAAATGAGTATTATAGTTCCTATCTAAGAACTGCGAGTAGAATGCTACCTAGGTATTACCGGTCTATTCGTGCGTGTCTGTCCAGCAGTGGAAGCTGATGATGATGATGATGATAAATTAAACTGCCCTTTTTTGTATTATTCTAGTCGCCTTTTATGTAAGATACTCAAAGCACGAGAAAGGGTGTTTATTATTTAAGACTGATGATAACACAACGCACGGAAGAATAACAGATAACGGAGATGTAATGCCACCAAATTGCAGATGACATTAAGAGAATTTACCACATACAATGTAATTTTAGTTAGATCTTGCTGTGTGTATTAAATTAGTATCTCTACTATACAATTGCACAGCATCTGAAGTCTATATTTGAAATTAAAGTAAATAAACAATTATTTTTTTATAGAGACGCTGTTTCTTTCGGCTCGCTATTTGCTAGCCATCACAGAAAAAAACATTGCACATGCTCAAGGCGACATCGCCGTAATGCCGTTAAACGAAAAAATACTTACGCCTTAATTGTATAAAACCGCAAAGATATAAAACTATGAGAAATTAAGTATTTGCGGCACTTTTTTGCTTTCCTAAAGTATAGAGTACATGTACAATTACCTGAAATACCGTATAATTATAAAGTACGGGTGGCAACACTGGCAACCCTAGATACAATTGACTCATATTGCGTGGATAGGAACATAAATTACTATAATAATTTATTAGAGGCGGTAGTTATAAATGTATTTTTAAAATTAACTTCTAAAGACGAATAACACCTTAGTCTATCTACCCGTGCGTGGCCATGAAAGCTGTAAAGTGATCGTAGCGTCGAGATAATAAACAATCTAAGATTCTTAAAACGCGAGTTTAATCCGTAAATATATTTTCTAGAGAATTTGCTTGGATTCAAGAAAACAATATTGTATAATTATATTAATGACACCCTTCGTTTCTCTCTAAACTACCATCTTTTGAATGAATAACCTTTTTGATGAACCGTCTATGAACGTAATTACTAAGTTTAACTCTATTCGATCTATTATTTTCTAAATACTCACAGCACTAGATATTTAATTATTAGCTTATTATTATTTGCATATATTCGGTGAAATAATTTATTGCACGTCAAGGGTTTGACGAATAATAAATTATTTCACCCAAAATAAATTTAAATGTTACTATTTAATCAATTAAAATAGTATGATTATTTTAGAATATCACATTCGGCTATATAGACGACCATTTGGATCAGCGGTAGTTAACGCTGCTTCTGAGCCATGGGTCGCGGGTTCGATCCCCGCACAGTACAAATATTTGTGTGCATGAACATGTCTGTTTGTACTGGTCTGGGTGTTTTCTATGTATTATAAGTATGTATTTACAAAAAAAAAAAAGTATATAAGTAAGTTTATCGGTTGTCTATTACCCCATACGACAGGGTACTTAATAGTACCTTAATTTGGGACTAGATGGCTCTGTGTGGCCCAGTGTGGCATGTCTTAAATATTTATTTATTTATTTATTTATTTATATTTAAAATGGAAATAATGCCTATAATTTATAAAAAAATATATAAAAATTATAAACGTGCGTGCCAAGCTCAGTCATCTAGGTTCATTACTCTATCTATGGATTGAGAAAATCCATAATTAGTAATGGATTTCCGCAAAGTAACGCCTGAGTCTATTAATTTCATTAATCTAGCATTTTGCAAGTTATATCAATTCCCATAAAGCCACTAAAGCTGTTCACGTACATTAAACAGAAAAGTACTTAGACCAATTACTCGTTCATGCGGACTCGCTTAAATAATTTCACATGAGATAACGATCAGGTGTAAATGATAGGGCGGCTAATAGATCTAGGGAGGGAAGCGTAGGATCCCAATTAAAAGGTTCGGCGGACATTAGTAGTGATTAACTGAGTGCACATGGTAAGTCTCACTAGAAAAAGGTGTAGGCCATCTTGGGTAGGGCCTATGGTGAAGCTTGTAATGGCTCCGTACATAATATAGAGTTGAGCATTGAGTAATTTAAATCGTTAAGTGTTTATTATTGACACTTTTATTAAAAAGAGGAAAGATTTTTATTTTATCTACTTTTGAAATGACTTATCTCTAATTATCGAGCTCATAAATAAAAAAATAGCGAAACACGTTCTCTAGGCGTTGTTTTGCTAGAACCGGAATAGCTGAAGATAAATATTTAACCGGCGAAACACTAGATAAATGTCGAAAACTCAGGAAAGCACTGTTTGATGCCAGAAAAAAGGACACCACGTTGTATTGAAAGGAAACCTTAATAGTTTAAGGAAATATAACACCAGAACATACAGAGCAATACGAATAGATGAAGAGATGACAAGTACTCTCCTTATAATAATAATATCAAAAACCTCCTTTCGAACCCTATATTATGGTACTAAATGCCCAAAGTATAAAGAAAAAAGTAAACCTATTGGAAAGCTTGCTACAAGAAAACATTTACCCAACGTTTGTGTGTCCAAAATCTGGATCAATAAAAATTAAGAAGACAAGCCTACATCTACGCCGAAGTCTACGTGTTTGTAAGGTACTGGCGTGACGCGGCGGAGGCGTCGCCATTCTGCTGCCGGACGGGACCAGATTCGAAGCCAGGCTAGACTACGCGTGGGGACGCGGTAGCATGCGTAAGCCTTCCCGCAACCCTGCCTGGGTCACTGTGCCGTCGAGCGCCTCATCGTACCAAGGTGATCGTGAGATGTCGTGTGGTTTTTAGTGAGTAGGCTCCTGTACATCAATCTGATGGAACTTCTACCGGCGGATAAATTTGCAGGGGAGAGTTCAGTGGCAGTCGTATGCGTAACGCATTTTCCACACGTTAAAAATAACAGGCCACGCAGACTTAAAACTGAAATGTCGTCGAGTGTTTTACGGTTAAAAGAAAACCAAATTTTCGGGTAATTAGTTTTTATAGAGCAGATCATAAGATTAAAACTTTCACAAATAAAAAAATGTGGGAAATAAGCTACGAATCTTGAATAACTACTTTAAAACTTTCGCGTTGCATAATTATTTAAATGTTAACGGGAAATTAAACGCGATCATACCTTGTTTTTGTACCTAATTTTGAATGCTCAGTAATTGTCAGTATTTTTTTAGGGACCGACTCAAAGTTAGTGCCTTATTTCGTGCTTTTTTCGACCTTTTTTTTGAGGTAGGGGAATTCTTTAACGCATGCTATGCGATGGCGGGGGCCACCGCATAGTTAGTTACGTGGGACTCGACCGGTATCAGCGGAGCCTACCCACTAGACCACCCTCCGTGTCCTCCGGTGTCATTAGTGAGCTGGAACGACGGGTTAGAGCCCCGGGCATTATGTCCCCGGGTAATCATCCGCAGTTATGTTATCCGAAGTAATAATAAGAGATGGGTAGGATAGAGTCAGAGATGGCTCTGACTCTATCCCATCTCTTATTACCAACCCATCGTTAACATAAATCGACCAACATTGACCTATATATTTTGTCAAAAAAATCCTATCCTTCGAAGTGTTTTTTTTAAATTTTAAAGCGACGAGGCATTGAGCTATACATATACTCTGTCAAATCAAAAATATGCTATCATTGAAAAACAAAAATCCATGTAGACGCTTCGAATTGAAAAACACATTGATATTATGAATACGAAATTTCAGATGGTGAATTATTGATCGATAGGTACTATTACGCTAGAATGATTGCTCGGATCTGGATAGCAATGGAATAATATTGTACAAATCTTTTCAAAACGGATTGATTACGGGTAGCTAGGTGTATTTAGGTATAAGGTAATCGCCTGAGGACCCCCAAGACTCTTCGCCCAGATAACCTGCACCCCTAGCACCCCCGGGTAAAGACGGCCTTGGGTCCCAGGCTTGATTACCGGTCGAGTCAGTTTACAAAACGATAATCTCCTAATCTAATTTAAATTTTCATGTTTTTTCCGGAATTAATAACTCTTGTAATCTTTTATAAATTGGCTTGAGCCTGGAAGAGGTGGGTGGTTAAGTCATAGTCGTACCTTGGTAGGCACGTTAAGCCGTTGTTATCCAGTCGACTTTCGCACGATAGAATTAGTAAAAACAAGTCAAGTTAAGGCTACTAGAGCTATGTGCTGCCTCCAATTGATATTATTTTATTACTTCTAAACAAAATCAATTCTCAAAAAACTAGAACAGTATCATTTAAGCAAATTACGGCCGCTTTTAGCGTTAGCGACAAATTATTGAATCACAGTAAACTTTTCATTTAGTTGTTTATAAATCGAATTTGTCGCTAACGCCAAAAGCAGCCGCTTTAGCAATAATGTACCTACACTAAGAAAGAATGCCAGAATGAAAAGCAGTTAGGTAACAGTGATTCAATATATACGAGAGATAATTTGCTTTAATGATATAATGTTCTAGTTTTTTGAGAATTTATTTAGTATAAAAGCAATAAAATTAAATCAACTGGGGCCAGCACTTAGCTCTAGTGGTCCCCTTTAAAGCCAGTTATAGGTGGAAGGTGGAGGTGTTGGAAAACTCTGACACTACTTTAATTATCCCTAAAGGATTGATACGATAAGAAATGGAATTGGTTGAAGACATGATAATTGGTTACTGGTTTAAACTGGTTTCAACTGCAGCTAAATTTTAACGACATTGTGCCGACGTATTTATTTTAATGTGTTTACGCTGTGGTCTGAAATTTTCTCGGATAAAACGTGGCTGACCTATGGGAGGCCCCACTTTGCCTGCCGTCGTTAGCAGCAGCGTCACGCGCCTGTCGATCTAGTCCTTTCTAATACCAAAAGCTAATACTAGTGGTATTTGTTTTTAATCGTTATTAATTTTGTATTCCGAACGAATACCAAGAGTACCAAAATACGATATTGAAATTTTTAAAATTTGGTATTTGTTTGGAATAGTAAATTAATTACGACGATATACAAATCCCATTGGTATTAGCTTTTTGTATTATAAAGGAATAGATCCGCCAGTCACCCAGTATTATACTTATAGGGTAGAAGAAGGGAGAACCATCTGCATGTACCAAAGAGTGGCCGTCGAAAACTCGAGAGGGCCAATAATTATAGGTGGCGTCATTTTCGCAAGTGGAAAGATGTTTCAAATTGCGCCATAAATTTTATATCGGGGTAAACGCTATAGTGATTGTCCGCTTAAGGGACTGTTACAAGAAAATGCTTTAAAAAAATCTTTATTATCAAACAGAATCATTTTTTTTAATAATAATAATAATGCATTTATTTATTCAGACTACAGTGATCCAATTAAGGTTAGAAACAGTAATATTTAAAGCTATCAAACTAGACATCTAGACATCAAACAACTTTTTAACCTAACCCTTATAAATTACCTGTAGAAAGCATTCTTAAGAAAAATCATAAAAAACTTACTTTTTTTCAAGACTTACTCCTTTCTGGTTAAGACGCTGACTGTAGCCGATGACCTTGAGCAATGAATACGCCCACAAATTTATTCGTCTTTGAATTTCTTTGCAATGCGCCGCAGCTATCACTGTTGATTCCCGTAGGAGTGACAGAGAAAAAGCGCATGGAATAGATGGGCCTAAGTGCCAAACAACAAAATTCGTTGTGCAATTTAAAATTGCCATTTTTTTTATATCTAAATCAACCATTTGCTTAAGCAACATGTAATATACAATATAGCAAAATTTTATTATCATTGTTATACGGACTGCTGAGAAAAATTGTAATTTATGTATTTTCAGAGGCTACTTTGAGATTATTTTCTATCGAGAAAAGTTTTTAGAATTGTGTTTCGGAAACAACCACCTGGTCAAAAATATAATCAATTACAACTACATAGAATTTGGCAACAATACGAGCCATAGGCTTAAAGCAAAACAAACTTCATTGAGCTGAATTTGGCTCATGTCAGCGTCTTAAAGTCCGCCATTCAGTTTTTTTACTTTAGAGTGCTGCCAATTTATAATTTAAAAATGCTACCAAGAACTTTATAGTGCCATCTGGCGAGTAAATACCAAACAAGCTTCTTTGGACAACTGTGATTAAGGTAGGTAAGGTAGGTAGGTACAATAGAAATTCAAAATTGTATATTTTTCAGCTATACCTACCTACAAGTAACAAAAAATATTTTTGTGACTTGTATAGTATTCACTCTGTTTATAACCACTATATTCATGTAGACGTAGGTATAAGTATGATTTATTACTTCTGTTTTATTCATGGATCATGGCATCGGTTCGCAAGCATTCGTATTCGGTAGTAGGTATTTGGGTTTACACCTATGTCTTAGACATAACTTCAATGTATTTGCGCATACTTTTTTAAACAGTTACTGTTATATTTTATCGGTATCATTTTAATTACTAAATCTACCTGGGAGGAATGTCTAGAATATTAAGTCAAGAAGTTCAATATTTATGTGGTCCATTTTATTGTTCGCAAGCTTCATAATAAAAAAAAAATATTTGTACATCACGTACATTGTTCTGATCCCAATTTTAATACCACAAACACCCAGATCCAGAAATGAAAACGATTTTCTCGTACCTACTTATCAATGAAACACCCACACACGTCAATGTTTTCTACAAGTTACGCTCTCCCGCTACTTTACTGCTACACTTCAGTGTAAGTTTGCCAACGTCTCGCAAAACTAAGGATTAGGCATACTGGATACATTTTTTTTAACAATTTTAATTAAAATTGATGTTATATTCGAAACTATTGATATTTGAACCACATGTTCTAGGGTGACTCATTATCTCGACACCTGCCATAGTTAAATATTCAACAGTCCGTTTTGCGGAGTGCGCTGAAGCATTGTCGTGGTGAAGGAGGATAATGCTTTGAGGGCGCTGCCGTCGAATTTTTTCCAAGACAAAACAACAGCAGATTGACATACCAGTCTGCAGTAACTGTCCTTCCATCTTCTAGCACAACTATCGCGAAATGACCTTTCCGACCAATCATCTTTTTTCCTTGACTTCTTCCTTTCTTTACCTTAGTTGGTCGATCCTCGAAAGGAAGCACCCACTGAGCTGATTGTCTTTTGGTTTCGGGTTCGTAGCAATATATCCAGCTTTCATCACCTGTGACGATGTCAAATACAGCATTTGAGTCACCGCCGTTGAACTTATCTAACATTTGGCGACACCAGTCCATGCGAAGGTGTTTCTGGTCGTCGGTTAAAGTATGGGGAATCCATCTGGTACAAAGCTTCCTGGCGCCTAAATGTTCGTGTAATATTTTTTGAACTTGACTCATACCAATGCCTAGGCTTGCCCGTATCTGCTGATAGGCCACTCTCTTATCTTCCTCTATCATCCACTGATGTTACGAGTATCTTAAGTAGTCGCTGTTAAAGGACGTCCCTCACGCGGATCATCATTGAGATTGCTACGTCCGCGCTTAAACTCGTTAAACCAAAATTGTAAATAGTGGCACGTGATGGGGCTTCATTAGGAAATGCTAATCGCAGCCTATCATAGCTTTGTTGTTGAGTAAGCCCACAACGAAAGTCATAATAAATCATTGACCAAAAATTTTCTCGCGTTAGATTTATTTTCACGTGTAAAAAGAGTTTTAGATTTGCCGCCAATTCACAAAAATAAATGACAAATGAATGCAATATGCTACATTAGGTTACGTTGTTGTTGTTGTTTTCTTCACCCATTCTGGGTAGGCAAAGGGAACTATGCCCATACAGCCAAATCTTCAGTAGAATTTTTTATTGATATGAAATGAAAATGAAATTTAGTGAGATGAAATGAAATGAAACCTAACCTAAGTCTAAGTTTTACGCGAGAACGTGGATCAGAGTCAAATAGGAGCGCCTTTCCCTGTTTCTCACTTTTGTTTGATTTATCCTACTCACTGACACATTATTATAACAATGCCACCACTTTATCACAATAAATGCCGCTTATGATAATTTCACAAAATTACGAAACAAAGTCCATCTTTCTCTTCTCGTTTTCTCAGTTTTCATTAGCAATGTTTCTAACTGGTCAGTTCTAAACATTTTCAGTATTAGCCACGTATGTGTACAAAAGGAATTACACAAATACCGTATAATAATAAATGACCTATATTGCTTCTACAATTATCGGCGATTTAAAAATTTGCACTGACTTCTGGCACCACCACTTTAGTACGGCACTAGGTTTTTCGACATTTATTTTTAATCATCTATACACTATAACAAAGCCGTACATTAATAATTAGTCGTAATTTCTCATTTGTACCTGAGCAATTCCATTCACTCACGTACGGTGAGTACCGCTCAGAAATGACGGCATAGTGTTCAGAGTTAGTTTCTGATATAGTAACAGCCTTCTAAGCGTTATTCACGTTAGTTTATTTCACAGGTATTTTTTTCCAAGGGCTTGTAGTCTAGGTATTAGGTTTTATTTCCTACAATATGCCATACTTTATGAAAGATATTACATGGGCAAATAGTTATCTTTTAAATAATCTAAATTTTTCTACGAACAACTGAGTTAACACTTCTGTGGTTAGTGAAAGAAGTTTATTGTACTTTTCCAGTGGTTCCGTTCCGCGACGTGTGATGATTTTTCTGGTAACGACCTCTTCAGAAAATGTGTACAAACTAATTTCTGGTTGAAACAGTAGTTTTTCTCTGTTCATGTATCAACAAGTCTATGTAGTGTGTAGTTTCAAAAAATTTTAAGAGGTGGCGCTGTGCTTTCTATGTTTTCACAGAACAGATGGCGCTAGCTCCGATTAAGTTGAGGCTTCGGGTGTCCTTCGCGCCTTGCTCACAGCTTTCACAGAAAATGTGAAATCGGGAAAAGCCTTCCCGGATATGCTTCAGTCGGTTCGGGACACTCGGTGAGCGAACTTCACTCTTTCGCTTAAATTTCTCCCCGTACGATTTCCTTTCAAGGGGTTTAATTTTTTAATCACACCTGCCTCTGTCTTAGTTGCCGATTTTTGTGGGCAATGACAATTTAAATTTAAATGAACGTGTTGGTTTTTCAGTTTTATTTGTAAAATTTGTGAAAGAAACTTTTAAAACTATTATATAAGCGGTGAGGATTTCCGAAGTCCATCAAGGAATAGAATGATCGGTAAGTATAAGCAGAATTGAGTTTTGACTTTTTTATAACGGCTGTTATTTTTCAAACGGATTTTATATTTTATATACGCACATTTTCCACTTCAAAATTTAAAATCGGGGCATTTACGCCTGTTACGATACCAATGTTTTAACTAAAATAAGTTATTGCTGTCGTAACGAGCTAATACTTTTGTGTAATTGTAAATAAAAGGTAAAATTTGAAATAAGTCTCTTCATAAATGCAAAAATAAATTATTCTCATCTTTGAGGTACGTTTGTGACAAAAAGGGAATGTGAAATTTTGTCCCTTGGTGTTTTATCCTTTGCATTTCTAAAATATTTACCCCTACCCCTGAGATAGCTACTTATTTCAGACGTTTCGGGTTGAGTAGGGTAGATAAGAAATTTTCAGTATGTATCTACCGGTCGGTCAGAGAAAAGGGTATTCTTTTATTACTGTGATTATTGCAATTATGATGAAATTACATCATGTACCTCTAGTATAATTGTAATCAAATAATGTCTTCTTTCTTTTAAGACTTTCTAGTCTAGATAGATCTAGTTCTAGATACGAGTATCTTCTAGATACAACAAGTATAAATTTAACTTTGGCGCGAACATCCAGTTTGAGCTTTAGGCAGAAGGTCGCCACCTTTGATTCTGGATACAAGATTTTAATTAGGAAATTTTTTTTTTGGACAGTGACTATAATAGATTATTACGTTATATTAATAAGATACCATTTTTAACACCCAGTTGCTCTGGCTGTTTAAAACTCGGCCAAGATCTCGGGTCCACGGTTTGATCACGGATCGAGTCGGGCAACTAAAAGTTTCGAATTTTTTGAACCAATATTTGGCAAGCGTGATAATTATGCATGTACCCACTATTGCTATGGTAACTTGAATTCAATGAAGGAGTCCTTTGCCCTGCAGTGGGATGATTATAAGCTGCTACTACCTACTTTTTTAGGTTTCCACGCCAATATTGGCAGAATATGCTGAACTGAATAATTTTAATGACTTGATACCTACAATGTAACCGTAATCCAGTGCTGGTTTTACCCTGAGGCTATACATTTTTCGCGGCCCCTACTGACCGCTAAAAATTAGATACACTGATCACAATAACGTTAATGCCTTTTTTTACAACTTTAAAATAAGAAGAACAAACCTTTATTTTTACTACACTAATTAATTATATATTTTATGGCCTATTTTGCCGTCCCCTTTATTGTGCCGCCCTAAGCTTCTATGGTAAATCCGGCACTGCCATATTCTAAGAAATAAACGATTATAATTATTATGATTAGTTCACAAATTAATTAGTTTCAAAATTCACAAACCTTCCATAAAGCGTCGAGTTCTCCACATTGATATAGCTTAAAGCATAATATTCTTAGTTGAAAATCGCTACAGCACTACGAAAAAAATCTAGGTATGGCGAAAATAGTATACCTGGTCATATTTTTTTGAATAAATCTGCAGCCAATCTTCGCGATTAAAAATTTATTTATTTTTGACAAGAATTATCCCCATAAAAGAGACTACTATTGAAGAGAATTTCAAAATAAATTATTTTAACTTTGGTAAACACTTGACTTGATGCAATTTATTTGAATTTGCCTTTTAAAAGAGTACAATAAAGAAAAATCATTAGCACACAGTCTGCTGGGAGCGGTCCAGACCTCAGCGACAATATTATAACCGGCAAACGGAACAAAAACTTTCCACCGCCGTCACGTACAAATATTCATTTTTGACTCGTTTTTATGGAGCGATAAAACGTGCTTTATTAAGTTTTGTAAGATATTAAAAGCGTGAATGTATGTAGCTTATTTATTGCACTTTTAATTTTTTTTAAAAGGATTTGGGATTTATTTTGAACGCCCCGTTGATCTAGATAAGACTACTCTTTATCGCACACCAGAAACAAGAAATATATTTTCAGGAAATGTTACAGAAAGATGTACAACTTGAACGGTTTTTTCGCCTGTAGCGATTTCTTTCAGACAACCTTTGGGTGCAGGATACTACAAAGAAAGGGGAAGGTGCACAGAGTACTTTAAGTAAAAATAATCTAGTGGTTGTAGTACACTACACCACAACGTTTAGTCTCAGAATGTCCAATTTGCAAAATGTCAAGTGGTAGCAAAATGTCAAAGTCTCAAAATGTCCAAGTCTCAAAATGTCCAAGTCGTAAAATGTCCAATTCGCAAAACGTCCAAGTCGCAAAACGTCCAAGTCGCGAAATGTCCAAGTCTCAAAATGTCCAAGTTCAAAGTTTCAAAAGCAATTATGAAATAAAAACTCTTCTACTTTTTTTACTGTAACATTTTTCTTTATAATCAGAAAATAAAGATATAATTATGTACACTCTTGTAAAATTATACAAAAAATGTCCTATATTTATGTATCATTTTTGTGTTATAACTATTTCTTAGTTATAATAAGACCTTAGGGTTCTAGGTACGACCCCTGAGTTGGCAAATAAGAGTTCAGAATTTTTTAATATTGCTCGCGTTCGTGATCGTCAACCCGCATTTAGCTAACGTGGTGATTATGCGTATATCTATCATTGCTGTGGTAACTTGATTACATCAATCTAGGCACAATGAGCTATGACTGTGAAGATGACCATGTTGAAGTTGCTTCGTCCCAACTCTACACGATCCCAACTCTATCCGATTTCATTTTTGCAAATAGAAAAAAGTATGGGTACAGTTAAAACGAAAAATATAAAAATTTTAGGTATGAAAAAATGTTTCAATCATGATTTTATTATGATTGGGATGTTGTTGTTGCTACGTGTTTTGTGTAAAAATATTATTTTTAATATATCATTTTAAATGTCGATCGTTCTAATTGATGATAAAAATGTTGATGATTAAAAAAAATATATCGTTTAAAGGTTTTTCATTTTGACTGTACTTTTTATCATATCGGGTATAGTTGGGATTTTTTGTTAGGTAATTTTAAATCGGGTAGACCTGCGATCGGGTAGAGGTGGGACGGAGCCGTTGAAGTGACAGTTGGAAGGCCACATCGCTTGCAAAACCCCATAACCTTTATTCCCAACAGTGATCTATTTGATTATCCGTCTAAGAATGCTAGAGGCCAATACACCACAGGAAAGTTGAAGTTACTCTTTTTCACACACCACGCTTGCCAAATGCGCTTGGGGATCACAAACCCGAGTAACGTTCGAAAATTCGAAATATTTTGTTGTCCGACCAGGGGATCGAACCTGGGACCCCGAGATCATGGCCACTAAACCAACGGGGCGATATTTTTTTTCTCGTAGCCTAGATACTCGATATCTAAGACAACAGGTGGTGTAGGAATATCCCGACGGCATAAAACCTTTGTCCGGTCGGCGGACGGGCTAGCTCCGAAATTCTCTTAGAATCCCGAAATTTGTGAGAAAAACTCCGGATCGGGAATAAGCGTCGCGGAATGAGATCAATAGGGCGGGAGATTACGGGAATCGTTCACTTTCTTTCTATCAAAGGAAGCATATGTAACTTGATGTTAATAATTTGAAACGAATGGAGCGTGGTGCTGACAGTTTTCTTACATAATAATATGAAGATTTTAACCTCACGATTTGATGGAACTGTAAACAACAATATTGGACTACAATGCTCAAAAACACATTGAATAATGCATCGAACCTTATGCATTATTCAATGTGTTTTAGGCATTGTAGTCAAAAAAAGGCATCCATCTTTTGTAAATTTACCCAAATAAATATTCGCTATAAACGCATAAGCAAGAGCCAAGTCCCAAAGGAGTTGCGGAAAGTTTTCATAATTCTTTCGTAGTACCTACTTGGAATTAATTCCAGACTGCTTTGCATTGATTAGCCGAAGTTTAACGTTATCTACAAGGGACGGGAGTGGAGACAAGATTTACTTTGTATCTTGTAACTTCACGCCGCAGTTACAGATGAACATTCAGATCTACCAAACCCACATTCGTAAAAGGATTGTATGTGTTCATTTTAGAAACGTTATTGTGGCTGTGAACCAGAGGTGTAAAAGTAACGAAAAATTATGTACCCGTATGAACTCGTTACTTTGACAAAAAGTACTCGTTACTTTCGTATCGTTACGTTACTCGTTACTTTTGATACCTTATTAATAACACAGTGCGGAACAACAAATCGAGTCGTATTCCGTACGTGCTAACATACATAAAGTATAATATCACGGAGTCGCATCAATCGTAATATGTAGATGAAATACTTCTAAATTACAAAATTATTGAGGTTAATTTTTGTCTTTTTTTTTTCAATTATCCGAATAAGGCATTTCATAAAACATACGATCAGCAAACGGTTCTTTCGCGACCTAATACGGGAAATGCGAGTAACGAAATGCATACGTGAGTACCGATTCGTTACTCGGTACTACATGGATTACCCGTTACTCAGTAACGAATACATACGGTTTGTTACAGCTCTGTGAACATTTGCATGTTAAAACAGCAACACCACGTCTTACCGTCAATTTAATATCTTCATAGATTTGGTATATTCCAGGTGAATTTGTTGACAGTTTATTTATATAATGTCATAAAGAGTAATCTTATAAATATTGCAGCTTTACTGAAAGAATTTGTACACAGCCTACAGAGGATTCCACAAATCCGACTTTACATATCATTTTCATGATACGATTCAAGACAAAACTCGACGATTTTCAGAAGGACTTATCTTGCTACGGCTCCTTTAAATACAGTAAAAATTTGCCATGATGCGACAGGAAAGTGTGCAAAGCTGTTTAAACAAGTCTCTGAATTTTAGTAAATTAGAGTTTTCGGATATTTAAGCTGGAAGCTGATGGATGTGGAACTGATTGGTGCGGAGATCCCGGGGGGAGGCCTATGTCCCGCAGTGGACGTCTTTTGGCTGATATGATAATGAAATTTCATACTTATCTACTTGTGATATTATCCTAAAAAGAGGTTTTAAGTTGATTGTTATCCTTATCGATACTACTTAATCTTTTAAGTAGTTACTTACAGCAAACCAGTTAGCCAAGTCTCTCTAACTCTATGACCAAAGCATTCATCCCAAGTCATGGGATATTGGTTATTCTTGCAACAATCTCGACCCGTAAGTAATCCGAGCATTGAGGGGTGGGAACTGGTTATGAGGCATCGAAGCTTTTATGATTTCAATATCGGCTTAATCGACCGCGTAAATAATACACAGGTTTTGCTACGTGACATTTTTACACGCGGTGCTATGGACTAAATTTTTTTAATAAGCGCATTCTTGTGTATTTCTTGTTTATTTTTATATACGTGTACACAGATAGACATGGGCCTCTAAAGAGGTGGGTATTAGCATATTCGCCACCCTTGGCAGGCGGTTTGGCGATCATAGTTTGGCCAAAGAAAAGACGCTGCTGTCGTCTTCTTCTGGCAGAGTACTGCGAAGAAAAGGTTGCTTAAGAAGTATCTTTAGTTGCCTTTTACGACACCCATACGAAGAGAAGAGCCGCACTCATAGACATCATACTTAAATATGGCTGTACTCTATTTTATCAGACTAAATTTTCATTTTTTTTAATCAATCATAGTAAAGTCAGGGTATTGTTTGTAATTAATATATTTTGTATTTTGCCTTTTAGTAAATTTGTGTTATATAGAGGCCTGTATTTTTTTAAATCTGGCTAAATCGAGTCGGTTAAGAAAATTGTCTTCGTTTTCATTTCCAACCGGAAAACGGTTCCATCGATTTCTCGCTTAGCTAGCAAGCCTTTCCTAGTCATCGTAATTACAGAAAGCTGACAGAATGAGAAATATCTGACTAGCAAAGATAAAAAACCAAATCGAGTAAGATCCGTTCTAATATTATAACAGTTTTCACGCTTTATAAGCTGAATCAGTTCAAGTGAAATTTTGGTGAAGATTAAGTTGAGACAAATGGATAAAAAGGCGTGTGGAGGTTTTTATTGTAACATAATTTAGAGCAAATCTCACCCGAAGTAGTCTTTTTTCAAACGATAACACTTTCAAAAGTATTTACAACACTACTTTTCCGATTCAAAATTCATTACAGTCATTCCATCGTAGGTAAAAGTAAAATAAAATCAAAAAATAAAATAAATAAATATCAGGTTGGATAGTGAAATGAAAACTCGGCTTCTTGTGCTGGTGGTAAACCTTTTATAATCTCCTTTAAAATCCATAGGAAGAAAAGAGATGGGACGGTGCTTTTCTATTGGTCTGCGCCAGCATGCAATACCCAACATTCTCAGACAGCAACAACACGCACAACACTCGGCTCAAATTTATTTAAATTGAATTAACTGTGACCAAACTAGGAATACTAGGAAATTATAGTCAAACAAAACACCGACTGAATGTTTAGGAACAATAATTGTCTAACAAGTAACAACTTTGCCGCAAACTATTTCGTGTCTCGTTTTGTTTCATTCGGGACGGCTACATAGTGGCGTTTGAACAAATGAGATAATTCTGGTAATTAAAAAAAAAATTATTTCTACAAATTTATAAAGAGGCTTTAAAACAAGTTCTGATTGTTTTTTTGCCCACGTTAAATAATATATTTCTTTATTAATATATTTTTCATATTAAAGCTACAAAATAAAAACTAAAAACAACACAAATTTTTAATCAGCCCAACAATCTTGACCAGACAAACAAAAAAAATATTTTTTTTTAAAGTTTGAATTGTTTTCTTTTTGATTAAAGTTTTAACCATAAAATGTCTTTATATACTATCATTTATTTTGCTGTGCTTGAACAGCGTCTATAGTGAACAAAGAGTATACTTTGTAATGCCTTTGTCACGTTTTATAATGCAATAAATTATTCGAATGAAGCAAATCTCAAACTCAATATGCCTATATTGCCTCGCACAGCTTAACTTCTATTCACTCGAACCGAGCGAAATTTCAGTACATCGGTGTGAAATACCACATGCTTACATCCTGCGTGGCCCTGTCTTGATTAAATTCGAACAAAGTGAACCTGTATTTCCCAGGGGAGCGAACTGTGTTGCACCAGGACTATGTCTTGGTTGCGGCGTAATTCACTCAAGTAGGTACGAGGCTTACAAACTCCTGATTGTGTTCATAGGCGATGTTTCTTGTAGCGGCTTTATCATTATCAAATATGTCTTATTTCTTTACATTCATAAAATTGCTAGCCCTTACCCGAACTTTATTTCGCCAGGTTTTTTTTTAATTTTAAAGCTCAAATATAAGTAATAAATATAAGTAAGACTTTAAAATAAAATTTGATCTAACTGTAAATAAAAGGTAATTAGTATGTTCAACAATTGGTAGTAGCGTCACTATACCACCAATATAAGTGCATAAAAATCATACTTATAAAAACAAAATAGTAATGAGAATTAAAATACGGTAGATATCATGCTTAATCATGAAATAGTTCAATTGTCTTAGGGGTTTTACTTCATAATTTGAATACCCAGCTATAAACTTATAATATCCTAACACTTTTCTCGATATCTACATGTGTATGCGTCTATCAAAATCAAAGGTCAAAGTACAGAAAATATATTTTTTGCACGGTTTTTGCAAAAATATATATTTCGTTACCTATAGGTACGCGCTGTTTCAGGATGCCAGTTCTTAGTTCACAGCTTTTCAGACGTCAGAACAACTTTTGGCAATGTCTTTGAATGAGAACAGAACTTAAACCTCATAAACTAAGCATAACAATCAAACTAAGTAGATACTTTATTTGACCTATATGTTAGTATCGACCAAGCAAAGGAAAAGTCAACAATTTTAACACCTAATTTCAGTAGGTACGTATATACGTACCTACTGAAATAAGGTGTTAAAATTGTTTCTTTATATTAGTTTTATAGTTTTGTTTACTGATTTAAATGGTATTTTAAAGGAATAATTCAATATTACAAACATTTTTGTTTTTTAAAAGCCTTGTCCAAGTTTGGGCTTTCAAACCTTTTCGAACTCTCAAAATAGAAGTTTCATTGTGACCGCAGTACAATTTGTGATCTGTCTACAAAGGCTTTTGTAATTTATATAAAAGTTTTAGGTATAGGTATGTCTTGTCTCAACGGATTTTTTCCCAGGGTAACCTTCTTAGACCAAATTATACCAAACCATACACGAGAACATGAAAATTTACGCTTTTATAGGTTTCCGAAGTCAAAAAAGAACCCTTATACTTTGGCTATGTTTGTTTGTCTGTCTGTCCGTCTGTCTATTGTATAACAATATGTTTTCAGAGTTACTCGGTACAGGGATGCCTAATGATGATTGTGTTCAATAAAAAAAAAAGTAGATACGTGGGTAACACTGAAAATGTTTAGAACTGGCCAGCTAGAAACATTGCTAATGAATTTTTTTTTAAATTTCAATTTAAGACCTCTTTGGTAACCTAATGTAGTATATTGCATTCATTTGTCTTTTGTTTTTGGGAATTGGCGGCAAATCTAAAACTCTTGTTACACGTGAAAATGAACCTAACGCGAGAAAATTTTCGGTCAATGATTTATTATGACTTTCGTTGTGGGCTTACTCAACAACAAAGCTATGATAGGCTGCGATTAGCATTTCCTAATGAAGCCCCATCTCGTGCCACTGTTTACAATTTTATTGGTTTAACGAGTTTAAGCGTGGACGTAGCAATCTCAATGATGATCCGCGTGAGGGACGTCCTTTAACAGCGACTACTGAAGATAACATCAGTGCTGTGCGACGCATGATAGAGGAAGATAAGAAAGTGACCTATCAGCAGATACAGGCAAGCCTAGGCATTGGTATGAGTCAAGTTAAAAAAATATTACACGAACATTTAGCCATCAGGTAGCTTTGTACCAGATGGATTCCCCATACTTTAACCGACGACCAGAAACAGTACCATAACCAGGTACTAAATCACATCGTTTTGTATACAGTTAACGTTTTAGTAGATATAAAACTGAAAAAACGAAAAGTTTTTTTGATAGGTAAATTTGGGCTAATGAACAAATAACATTAAAATAGTTTTGCTAATTGGTGGTAAGTGGATTGCATTTTGATGTGTGTTTTATTTGAGTTGTTAGCTTGATGGTTTTCGTGGCATCATCTTATTTAAGGCAACACTTACTTAAGCATTATTTCTAATAATTTTAAGCATGTTCTAGTGTATGACCTTGTTTGTTGTCCTAATAAAATAATAAATAGAACTTTCTAAAACTACCTAAATATGATATGTACACTTATGTATCACACTGACTCTAAATTTAAATTATAAAAAAGCTTTTACAGTTTGTCGATACCCAAAAAGCTTTCCGAAACTACCTTGTCATGTCACAAATTAAAAGCTTTAGTATGAAACTCACACGTCATGGTTGATAAATTAAGTTGTCAGTGTTTCGTAAGCAAATTACTTACCCCGTATCCTGTCTTGCAACTGTGCGTTTTATTACGCTCTATACAAAGTTGAGTGATGTTACTTTTAATACCTAGGTGCACATGTAAAATGTTATTAAGCTATTGCATAGCTTCTATCGCGGGCCTTGAGCGTGGAGACCGAATCCAGAAATTCCGTAATGAAAATAACCTAACACCCCCCCACCCCGACCGGCACAGCGGTGATACTTTTTAGTTTTATAACTGCATAAGTTGATAAAAAATGCTATGCAATAGCTTTACCGCGGCAGTCTCCGAGTGCCACACGTCTTTTTTTAAGCAGTTAAATAAAATTAGAGGTAGACCCAAGAAACGGTGGTGTGACGATTTGGTCCGGCTGACGGGGGAATGGGAGTCGTTGGCGATGGATAGAGATCAGTGGCGGAGTTTGGGGGAGACCTTTTCCCAGCGATGAGATGATATAGGTTGATTAACAAAAAATAACTTTATTACTATTTAAATGAAAGAATTAATATGTCCATAATTCGTGCCGCGTGGCGCCGACACGTAAAAAGAATAGCACTCTCTTTCATTCATGCCAGTGGCTTAAAGTATCTATTTAGTATATATTTGTATAAACAGTCTTAGTGGACTAGAGCAGTAGTTCTCACTGTCATCGGTACAAGTTTACAGACTTGGGACCCACCTCTAGGACTATAAACCGTTATCAATATGCATAAAGGACTTTTTAAAGAACGTACAAAATTAGTCTTGTCACAGGCAGGGCTCACTCGATATTTGCGACCCATAGTTTGGGAAACTCTGTCGATGTAATAAACCCGTAAATCGAGATTTAACTGGACCTTGGTATCAAATATTATTGTGTCTATCCTGTTATGAAATTGATAAAGACAGGTAAATATGTTAACTAATTTACAACTAATTTCGACTTGAAAGATTCCGTCATGTTATGTATAATTGTAATATTTATAATCAAACTAATGAATTACTTCCTCTTAAAACACATTTTATTCACTACATAATATAATTTTGCAGACAATACAGGCATGAAGATGTTAATATGATTATATTATGACCTCAATGAGGTATTCGTGAATATACATATCATTTTAATTTATATTAAATTATCATTCAGAATTTCATTAAAAATTAAATAAAATAGTGTCAGCGTAGTAGTCAGTAAAATTTTGCAATAATAGTATGTCAATTATTAGTAATTAGAGATGTTAAATTAGATATAAGGTCAAAATTAAAAGTCAAAGATATATCAATATTTCAAAATAATAATAATAATAATGTCAATAGTATTAAATAATTAAATTTTATCAGTAAATATTCATCATTTAAATTTATCTAGACGCCAAACAAACATTGCATAAGCAGTTTAATAAGAAATTCATGAATTTCAACCCCACATGCGAACTATGCGAGGTTCGCGATATTAGATGCCCTCTTCAGACGTCACTCCTCCCCGCTTAACGGTTGCGAAATATATTAAAAGTTTTCGAACAGTCAATCCGTTGAAGGGACGCGATGTTTTCCCAAAACAAACGATTAAAATCTAAAAACTTTTTGAAATATTCAATAATTCAGAGACAGACTAATTTTGGTGTTAGAGTCTGATCAAACGATTCGTCCTGACTTGGATGGTATAGTCAGCAACTTACCTGTGTAATTATGTTTACTTACCTACCTACTTAGTTAGAAATACTTTCTAGACGCCCCGTTGGTCTAGTGGTTTAAATACCGAGCCAAGATCTCGGAGTCCCAGGTTCGATCCCCGAGTCGCGCAACAAATAGTTTCGAATTTTCGAACGTTGCTCAGGTTTGTGATCACCAACCCGCATTTGGCAAGCGTGGTGATTATGCCAGTTCCCATCATTGCAGTGGTAACTTGAATTTAATAATGGAGTGTAACGCGGCGGCGCGCCACCCGAGCCCGTTAACCAGCTACGCAGCGCAGAGCCACCCTGCCCCGCTGCCACAAGCCCCGCTAAGCCCACAGCGGCCTTATAAAGCGTTCGCGAGCGAACGCTGGCCAGTCTACGTTCGGAGCGCTCCGGGTGCACCATCTTTGCATCGACCTAGGTCGGTCTTTGATTGCGCCTGATCCTCTTCGAGCATAGACTACTCAGCGCGTATATTACTGTTCCCGTGTTGGCTTCGTTAGCGAACCGCACGACGATCTTTAGTATACGTTGCTCCATCACCCCTGTTAGCTAGCCGTCCCATTATAAATGTTAGATAGTTTACTTTACGATTACCTTATCTGTGCCCATACTTAGTCATTTACTTCGCTTGTACCTACCCCTTGTTTTATTTTGTTTCAATAATATAAATTGACTAGAAACTGCCAACCGTTTGTTTCTATTTACTGGTATACACATATCCCCACTGTTACAATTGGCATCCCAACGCGGGGCTTTATTCATTAAATTATATTGTATGTGTATATATTATACTTATAGACTTATTTCGATATTCCCTCTTTTGTTATTATTTACAAGCCATAGTCCGTTGTAGTTATAGGCATAAAATAGTAATTAATATTTTATTTTCACTGTAGGTTCATAGTTTATTTATTTATACCCTCTAAAATTTTAATTTGTCCTCTACCTCTTTGCAAGTCAGTATTTACTTTTATTTATGTTATTTTTATGCCCTCTTATTTAGTTTTAGACTCGCTATTTTAACCGACTTCAAAAGAAGGAGGTCCTATGTTAGTCTGAATATTTTATTTTATTTTATACAAATATACGCACTGCATCGGCCTAGGTCGGTCTATGCGTTCGTTTGCTTTAACTTTGTAAATTATCTCGCCGCCGAGATTGATATTTATAGAATTTTACCTAGACGTAGTAAACGTCTTTTAAAGAATATGTCGAACGTTAGTTTTACGGATGATCAGTTCCGGGATCTCCTAGGAGTTTTAGCAAGCAGAAACTCCGCTTCACCTCAAAGAACTGGTAGTTTCGCATCATGCACAGCCCGTTTTGATGGAACTCGCGACACATCACTGGTCGAGGCTTTTATATCAACCATAACTACATTCAAGAAAATTGAGTCAATCGTAGATAGTGACGCCATTGATGGCATAACGCTATTACTCACCGGAGAGGCTTCAATATGGTGGTTAGGTGTGAAGGATGACGTCCGAACATGGACAGAAGCAGTATCGCTTCTGCGCACAACATTTGCGCCTAAAAGGCCGGCTTATAAACTCTATGAAGAGATTGTTTGCATCAAACAATCACAGCCAAGAGGTACAGAGCTATTCGTAGCAAAAAAACGTGCGCTTATGGCCGAATTGCCCAAACCATCTCCTAACACTTCTCAATGCTTGGATCTGCTATACACCTCCTTGCACGTAGACATAAGGGATAAAATTCCCCGAGACAGCGTAATTAATTTTGATGATTTTCTCAAGAAAGCTCGCCAAATCGAAGAAGTGATGGCCGAACGAACTAAGAATGCTGTTGCTGATACTCCATCAGGGAAAGTTCGTTGTACGTTTTGCCGCGCTTTTGGGCACACCGAAAGTAACTGCCGTAAGAAGAGTGCGAATAACCAGCGAACACAGCGAACACAGGCTCCTGCGAGTACCTCATTTAGTCAGAGACCAATTTCGAGCAAAATTACTTGTTACGGATGTGGCGAGCCTGGTGTCATTAGAAGTAAATGCCAGAAATGTAACGCACCTGCAAAAATAGGTGCTGTGGAGGTTGGGTTCTACGCACTGAGTCCTAGTCTCGCATACATGTCTCGTCTGCGCCCAACAGTAGATATTAAAATTGGCGGAGTCAGCGGACGAGCACATATTGATTCTGGTGCTAAGTTAAGTGTGGCTTCTCAATCTTTGTTCAAGGTATTGAAAGAACAGGATTTTAAATTTGTGACTGAGTCTGCTGTTATTACCTTGGCTGATGGACTGCGACGTCGGCAGCAAATAATGAGAACGTTAGTGCCTGTCACAATTAGCAACCGAACTATAATGACTAACTTTATCGTTCTGCCGGAGTCTCAAGACAACAGAACTCTCTTGGGAGTGGATTTCATACAGGACGCAAAGATAGTGCTAAATCTACCCCAACTCTTGTATCACTTCCTTGATGAACCTGGGAAAAAGTACAACCTCATCAACGAAGACGACGAGACGACAACAGTCGCCATAATGAATATGGAGACACCACCAGAAACCGCTATCTCAAAATTAATTAGGATGACCGCATTAGAGCCAATGGTGAGCCCAATGGAAATGACTCCGACTCAAACTGCATCCTCTCCAGTAGAAGAAAACTTAGAAACGGTTTTCGGACCGCCTATAAGGATTAATTTCGTAACACCACCAGCATCACCAACACATGATAGCCCAAAGCTGAAAGGGTACTCACCAAGATTTGTTGGTTCTCTTTTCAGAGATGCCCAGATGGCAATCAACATGTCCGAAATAGAACTTTCACCCGATAGTTGCAGTAAGTTTGGTCCCAATATTGACATTGCCATGGTGGCGGTTGAAGGTGTGAGAGATCTCGACCAAAAGCATGAAACGAAGCTGGCCACCATATTAGAACAGAATGCCTTTACCGAGCTAAAAGGTTTCCTAACTAGCGCGCCTATTCTGCGTCAAGCGGACTTTACCAAACCGTACACAATTAAAACGGATGTTAGTGATTACGCCTTAGGTGCTGTACTAGTGCAGGGGGAGGGTGCTGATGAACACCCAGTAGAGTACGCGAGTCGATTATTAACAAGTGCTGAAAGGAATTACTCGACAACAGAGCGTGAAGCACTGGCAGCAATATGGGCGGTATCGAAGTTCAGAGGCTATATAGAGGGGTCTTCGGTAGTAATTGCCACTGATCACCAAGCATTAAAGTGGTTGATGTCAATCAAGTCTCCTACTGGCCGCCTTGCGAGATGGGCATTACAACTGCAGCCTTATAATCCAGCGATTAATTACATCCCAGGAAAGACACTGAGCAACGCATCCCGTTACCAAACAGCTAAGTTAAACCCACGCCGTGATGGCCCCTATGTCGTCCTCCGTCGACATGGGCCTTGTTCTTACGAAATATCCGATCCCGCTCAACCAAATGTACCTCTTGGTACTTACCACTCCTCAGCTCTGACTCCTTACAAAGGATCAGACTTATCTCTACCTAATCCCGAAAAACCTTTGCGCAGACGAGGAAGACCAAAGAAGACGACGACAAGTGCAGCCACTGGACTTCTCGCCGGGGCGTCTTCGAGTCCAGAGGGGGAGCCTGTAACGCGGCGGCGCGCCACCCGAGCCCGTTAACCAGCTACGCAGCGCAGAGCCACCCTGCCCCGCTGCCACAAGCCCCGCTAAGCCCACAGCGGCCTTATAAAGCGTTCGCGAGCGAACGCTGGCCAGTCTACGTTCGGAGCGCTCCGGGTGCACCATCTTTGCATCGACCTAGGTCGGTCTTTGATTGCGCCTGATCCTCTTCGAGCATAGACTACTCAGCGCGTATATTACTGTTCCCGTGTTGGCTTCGTTAGCGAACCGCACGACGATCTTTAGTATACGTTGCTCCATCACCCCTGTTAGCTAGCCGTCCCATTATAAATGTTAGATAGTTTACTTTACGATTACCTTATCTGTGCCCATACTTAGTCATTTACTTCGCTTGTACCTACCCCTTGTTTTATTTTGTTTCAATAATATAAATTGACTAGAAACTGCCAACCGTTTGTTTCTATTTACTGGTATACACATATCCCCACTGTTACAGGAGGCCTTTTCCCTGCAGTGGGATGATTATAGGCTGTTACTTACTTTCTAGTTAGAAATAATTCTTAGTAACTACAATTTTAGAATTAATATGAACATGAAAAGTGTGTGGGTAAGCATGGTCAATAAACAGGCTTATTTCCTTGAATTGTCTTCATTGATTTACCGCGCAAAACCGGACGAACAGCTAGTTTATAGTATTTCAATAGAGAAGATGGTTGGAATTTACCAGCTGCTTGGGACCCTGTCTTATCATCATTGAAGTCCACAAACCATGGCAACACTGCGAAGACTTCGGACACAGTTAGCTCATTTTGTGTGAAAAGGAGCATAACTGACGATAAAAATTAGAGGCGGTAGTTAAACATTTTTTCAAATTACCATCTTAAAGACGAATAACACCTTAGTCTACCCGTGACCATGAACGCTGTAAAGGGTTCGAAACGTCGTGTTAAATAAAAAAAAAAAAAAAAAAAAAAAAACGCGTTCTAAATCCGTAAACTATTTTTCATTTCAATGTATAGTGTTCGCGTAAACTCAAGAAAACAGTAAGCTAGTTTATCATTTAATACCAATAAAATTGTTAATTTTTATTGATAATTTCCCAATTACATTTACCTAGCTATTAAAAAGCCTCCAACATTTTAGCTCCGGTTGCCAGCACCATTATCACGGCAAAGCTTGCACTTTTTTATACGAGTAACACTAAATCAACATCCATTAACAGTTCTAGTCAATCAATTTGAATAAACAACGATATTGAAATGTTTAATTAAGGATTCGTATTTTCAAGTTGAAAATAGCTAATAGTATCATAGTATTTTGTACTGTACTCCAAAATTCTAATATTATTAAGTTTACCGATAAAACGCGTAGGTGGCGCTACTCAGGGCGAATAAGGGTGGATTATGCCTTTAATTGAATATTATTCTGGACTGAAGTCCAGGCAAAAGGTTTATCATTTAAGTAGGTAAAGACTTATAAGTTTTTGTTTTACTTTAGAGTATATAACGACCAACCTTAATCAGTCTAATATGATTGGTTTTGCCTCTACCAATTTACCGGTTATACACAGTGCTTTTTGAACCACCTGGAAAATGAAGCCCACGTTATTGGACCATTATGTATAACATCATGGCAGTGTTATTTATTTTTTGGTTAAAAATATTAAATTTTGATTCAGTCTTTTAACTTTGCAGCGTATGCTGTGACGCACACAGACGTATTATTTTGCTGCGGCGGGATCTCTGTAGAATAATAGAATAATAATATAATAGAATAATATAAAATGGACCTTACACAGCTATATCTGTGCGCGTGATAGCATGCTTCAAAATAAATATGTAAATAAACAAAATTAAAAGTTGTTGAAATCTTTTTATCAGAGACTGTTTAGATATGTATTTAGTTTAAAATGTAGATTAATAGTTTATGTAAGGTATCTTTTAATCTCCTTTTTTTTTAATTATTGTAAATTATTATCCTTTTATTTTATTTTTATTCCACGTTGTACAAAGAACCCACAGTCAAGCCGACTAGTCGGCTTTGTGGGTCTATATTCTGTAAAACCAATTGTAAACATTGATCTTTAATAAATAATAATAATAATATATTAATAATAAACCAATATTTAATATTTTTTAAATGATTTTTTAATAAAAAAAGTAAATAACACTGCCAAGATGTTATACATAATGGTTTAATAACGTTGGCTTCGTCTTACAGGTGGTTGAAAATGCACCGTGTATAACAATAATTGGATTATAATGTCGGAATAAGAACTTAATACGTGACTATTTGACGACCATTTGGATCAGCGGTAGTAAACGCTGCTTCTGAGCTATGGGTCACGGGGTCGATCCCCGCACAGTAGAAATATTTGTGTGCACATGTGTGTTTGTACTGGTCTGGGTGTTTTCTATATATTATAAGTATGTAATTACAAAAAAAAAGTATATAAGTAAGTTTATCGGTTGTCTAGTACCCAATATGACAGGGTACTTTAATAGTAGCTTAATTTGGGACTACATGGCTCTGTGAGGCCCAGTGAGGCATGTCCTAAATATTTATCTTTATTATTTATTATTATTATCAGTAACTCTTAAATATTAAGTTCTTAGCGTTTATTGTCCATTTACTTGGACCGTTACAATTAAAACTTACAAAGACCCGAATTGCAAGCGTTGGAGATTACAATTAACGGTATTCGTTATCGTTGTTTGCATGTAGCTAATTATGTGGGTAAATTAGCTTGTTACGGCTCGTTCTATCGTGAACGCTGGCAACTAGCCAATTCGCCGTAATGTCCCGAATCCCGATGCGTTGCAATTTGTTGTTGGTGTTACGTTTAGGGCATCAGCAGATCAACGGTAATTAAAGTTTGTGACTACTACACAGATCCATAAACACGATAGAGGAGTCAAGTATAGATAACGTTACCTACATTGTTATTACTTCCTTTATTTTTGAAACCAATTACTTAAGAAGTTTATAGGTATAATACAACCAACAGCATATATCTAAATAATTATAAGATTAAACGAACTTACCTTAAGTGAAGTTCTATCTTAATTATACGAAGATACTTGTCCGAGATGGGTTTAACATGTAGTAACGGTGAAGATACTAGCGCTGTCACAATTTTTTCAAAGCTAGAAAAAAAAAGAGAAACAGAACGTTTTCTATGGCAACACTATCAAATGTCATTACGTTTAAAGACAAGCATTATTACAACCCAATTAATGGGATAAAACTATACAATTTAGTATTAGTGGGTGGGTTTATTAAGGGACTGCCATCTCGGACAAGTATCTTCGTATAATTAAGATAGAACTTCACTTAAGGTAAGTCCGTTTAATCTTATAATTATACGTAATACTTGTCCGAGATGGGTTTAACATGTAGATGTTAGAAGAATACAATTTTTAAAAATGAAAAAAAAATTGTTATTAAGTACAATAAATCTTAAAACTTTGTAATTAATAAAATAAAACATTTTATTTATTTACTCCGAAAAATACTATTACACACTGTATTATTGAATTCTGCTACGTGTTGAACTATTGGCCTAGAATATAGAAGAATTCTGAGACCATCCTGCAGTTTTTTTAATAATAAATCATTTCTAACACGTGACCTTTGCTTCACGGCAGATGTTGTTGTATGTCTTGTGGTATAAGCCAAGAATATTTGTATCATTAATACCAGCTGCTCTCAAAATCTACTTAATCCACCAGCTTATGGCTGGATTTTTGATGGTTAAAATCAAAAGGTCATCAATTTTTTCCTTGACAATTTTGTCCTCTCTATATACAATTTGATTGTAGACACAATATTATTTTATGTTTGCTGAACAAAGGTTTCTATTTGAAACAAAGGCTGAGGATTTCCTTTTCTTGAAGTTTAATGAGTAATATTTTGAACATCAAGAACGTTTGCTAACGCCCACAGATCCAAGTAATGCGTCCCGTTTTTCAGTTAACTCTTTTAGTGACACATTCTGTCGCTTGATCTAACTGTAGGACCAATCAGTAGAGACAGAGCTGATCATTCTCATAGATCTGTGTTAAAAAACTAACAATGAGAGGAATGGAAACCTCATGAGTATCAATATTGTGCTTTCTGCAAAATAGTCACTATAATTTTAAGGGTGAGTCATATCGCTTTAACCCTCGTATTTATAAAGAAGTAATTACTTATTGCTTAAGAAATTCATAACTTAAAGTGTTAATACTTAGTGCATAATTGAAGGAAATGGGTCACCATTAATAGTCATATTATTTGGCTTAGAATGCTAACTTTTGATAGTTCTCACTTCTAGTAATTACTTGATTAAGGAATACTTATTGTCACTTAAATAATTACTTTCAGTCAAGTAATCACTTTTACTTGTTTATAAATACGGGTGTTGGATACACAGATGAAATACTCTTTATTGCACACCAAATAAAGGGATAACATACTTTTTGATAATATTAAGGTGTACAATTTTGGGGGTCTTATTGCTAAAGAGCGATGTCTACCAGACAACCTTTGGGTACAGGGAAAACTATGACAATATTTAGGGTATTTAAGAAAAGAGAATTGACCATTATGTCAAGTGCTGAGTTTGGAGGGCACCGCTTTATGAATCCTTGTCTGTCAACAGCCCTACAGCCAGGGTAAGCTGCTGGTATAAGTGACAGTAATATTTGAAATATATTATTTTTATTAGTTTCGATGGCGTTGACTAGGGGAAACCATGGTTGTAATGGCCAATAGGGGAAAACTAATATATTATTTAAATAAGCTATTACAGTTGTGTTTTCAATACTCATTAAAATTTCATAGTTAAAGTAAAACATTGTAGGTCCAACAGTGCAGCTTTCAATTCTAAATACAATGGTTAATATGCTGAGTTTGTTCTGCACAGGACCAAGACCCAGAAGCCTTATTGAGGCCACATACAGTACCCCAGGTACTGGGGTTGAGGCATTGGTGTGTATTTCCATGAAAAGGTTAAGTTGTTTAATTAATATATAATTGTTGGATTGCTAATAATTTTCATATTGTTTTTCCCCAAATAGTTAATATCTTTATTTTCTTATTTATTTATCTTTATTTATTAAAAAGGTTAAGTTGTATAATTAGGTTGCTAATTTTTTTCTTAATGCTAGGTATAACTGCATCCAGTTTTCATGTGATTTTAGTAATTCTCTAAGTCTTTTTCTTCCTATTACTTTTGTATATAGCCATCCATACAACAGCTGGATAAATTGGCTTAAGTGTACCTAACAATTTCTCTGGATTCAATTCTTTCTTAAAGTAACAGCCTATAGTTTTCTTATACAATTGTATTTAGGTACTTTTTAAGATTAGTCTTACACTTTATGTTTTTGTATAACTTTTTACACTATAAGTCTAAAAAAAAAACCCATGTATTTTTAGATTTAAGCATACATCTCGACTGAAGGTTTAAATAAATAAATTTGAATGTGGACTGCTTCATTGCACTGTTAGGGTTTGGTCAGTGGTAAATCATAAGTATTTGCAATTTTAATTAGTAATAAGTGCACTTTTCTCAAAGTTCAAAACTTAAGTTATGTAAGAGTTTACATGCAACAATAATGTTGTCTTTGCAATTGTTTGCTTCTTTCAAATCGTTGAGAAGGTAAATACGATTTTACATATAAATATATAACATTACATTTGTAAATCCCGATGCAGTGATAAGTTCTTTTAAATCTTTTGATGCCATATAACAGTCTTAAGACATAAGTTTGTAAGCAGTTATAATATTTTCAAGTTCAAAATGTCTGTACCTATATAATCATTTAGATAAAGTTTTTTCAAGTTCGATATAAAACTGTAGTACCATTGGGTTTTTCAACCAAGAATACAGAAAAGTAGTTGAGAAATTATTCTGTACATACAGTATGGGCACACAGATTTCGCTCCCTGAATTTAAAGTTTCTTTATCTCAGAGCCAATTATATTTTTCTCTATGATAGGCAATTGTTGTGATTCTATGAAATCGGAAGGTGGAATGGTATTGAAAGGGATTTCATATCCCTCATGATTCATCATCATTTGTAATATCAAGTCAATTATAAATAAAGTATTTAAGCCGTCCATTTTTACTTATTTTTGGATATTCTTATCGGCTTTCGATAAGGCAAGGAATTTTCTAGAACTGGAATTCAGGTAATGTAAGGGATCTGCCCAAAAAAGTCCTCAATTTCCTGTCAGGTTCTGTCGGTAAAACAATTTGGCTGTCTCTTCTAATTGAAGCCGTTAATGGCTGGGTTTAAAATTGATAACCTCATTTTCTAAATAAGAGGGAGTTTGTATTTGTCTAAATATTGGAGAGTGCTTCTTTACGAAGACCTTCTGTCAATATTTTCGCCCATGTAGGGCAACTTCTGGCCTGATAGGTAGGCTATCCAATTTCTTCTTTTTCCCGGAGCCAAAAAAAAAAACTTTTTTGTAAGAGGGTTGTCATCTGACGGGAACAATTTTGATTGTTCAGTACAAGGAAGCAAATTGTCTTCCTGCTATGTGGTAGTGCTCTGTGAAGAACCGGCATAATCCCATGTAATCTTTATTTTCTTTGCATGTAATATAAGGCAAGCAACGCTGGCTTACAGCGTTAAGTTCATGCATGCATGAAAAATTCACACTGAGTCGCAGTGTCTCGGTGGCTTAAAAATACAGCGCCCGCCCTGCATGCGAGGGGATGCGGGTTCAAGTCCCGCCTGAGACATAATTTTTCATGTTTACAAACTGATAACACGTAGTCTCATGTAAGCATGTTTATTCTCATAGGCCTTCTCTCATTATTTTCGCCCAGCATAGGGCAAATTCCGGCCTGATAGTCTTTCCCATTTCTGCTTTTCCTACACCCTCTTTTCCCAGAGCCAGAAGAAGCTCTTTTGTCAGATGGTTGTCATCTGAAAGGAACAATTTTCATTGTCCATTACAAAGAAGCAAATTGTCTACAACTATGTGGTAGCGCTTATGCTGATATGAAGGCTTTGTCTAGTCGCAGCGTACTAGCACTTGCCCTTCATGTAAGCATGTGTATCTTTGAGCGATAGCACTTGCCTAATAGAAAGTTTAGCATGTCTAGCCAATGTTTGTGATTATTCAGACTATTTCACACGAAATTAGAGCTTGTGGGTCTGTTCAGCATACATGAAACTACCAAGGCGTTTAAAGTTGTTATAGGGAAAAGTCATATTTGTTGAAATATGTAAGCCTCACCTATTGGTGTATCTGTGTCATAATCTATGACAACACATTCAAGAGGGTGTGGTCAAAGATGTTTCCTTATCGCTGCTCTGAGAATCTTAAAGTTTCCTTTATTAGCTTCCATTTTCCGATTCTTCCTCTTGTTTCTTTTCCTTTCCTGATCTTCTTTCTTGAATTTAATTTTCTTCAAACACTTGGATTTCATTAGAATAGATATTCAAACAAGTGAGAAAAACGGTTACGAAAAGATAAACGTGCTCTCCGAAAAGAAATCATGAAAAGCAATTTTGTTTTTACAGTAAACTAACGGAAAGTTTATGCATTATGAATAAATATTGAATCTGCGGAATGCCTAAATAGATCATTGTTTTCGTTGTAGCGCTTTAAGCCCCAAGCGACAACCGGTTGTTGCGATAACAATTGATTTTAATTGTGTCTGGAATATCCGAGCGTCAAAGGGACAACGCAATGAAAACAGAAAAAATGGTGTAAGGTGATAATATAGGTTATGGATTATGACGTTACCTACCTATTTAATTTTTTCTGAAGTTTCAACTCGAAACTATCGTAACTACAACATTTCTCTATACGTAAAAGTAAAAATAAATTGAATCATACCTGTGATTAATGTTATATATCGCTTTTGTTTACATAGCAAGCCTTGACCTTGAATAAGCTTCTCTTTGATCTTCTTGTAATTTTCCCAAAAGTCTCAAAAGACATATTGTAAACACTTTGAATAATGACCACCTTAATTTTATAGCATGATTATAAACATTTATGGTATATTTCATAAGAGTAATAGATATTTTACACATCTTTTATAAAACGATGATGTGACCGCGCTCGCACAAAAAACCGTAATGACATTTGATAGTGTTGCCATAGAAAACGTTCTGTTTCTCTTTTTTTTTCTAGCTTTGAAAAAATTGTGACAGCGCTAGTATCTTCACCGTTACTACATGTTAAACCCATCTCGGACAAGTATTAAGTATAATATTATAATATATTTAATATATAATATATAATAATATTTAAGACATGCCTCACTGGGCCACACAGAGCCATCTAGTATCAAATTAAGCTACTGTTAAGTACCCTGTCGTATGGGGTACTAGACAACCGATAAACTTACTTATATACTTATTTTTTGTAAATACATACTTATAATACATAGAAAACACCCAACCAGTACAAACAGAGATGTTCATGCACACAAATGTTTTTACTGTGCGGGGATCGAACCCGCGGCCCATGGCTCAGAAGCAGCGTTTTCTACCGCTGATCCAAAAATTATATTTTCAAAAATCTACTTTTGGTAATTTTTGTCTTTAAAGTGGTTAAAAAGTTTTGTATTTTTTCGAAGGTTTAGTTTGTTGAAGTAATTGCTACACTCAAAAGTCATAAACAAAATTAAAGTCAGAAAGTGAAGATTTAAACAACACTTTTTTGCTAACTTGATGAAGCAGAATGTAATTAAATCTGGCTTTGAGTTGAGGTCACTAATTCTGGGCCCGGTCCCTAAAGTTTCCTAAACGACGTTATATAAGTTCTGTATTGTTAACCCTTTCACTTTATTACAAAATAATACCTAGGCACATTCAAATGGGATATTTTTTATAAGCACTATCACTGAGGCTTATCTCATCATCATCATAATTACCAGCATACACCGTGTCACCACCACCAAACGAAGCCCACATTATTTTGAACCACCATTATGTACAACATCATGGCAGTGTTATTTAGTTTAGGAGCAAAAATATTTTTTGAAAAATATTAAATTTTGATTCAGACTTTTAATTTTGTAACACGCTGTGACGCGCACAGACGCATTATTTTACGGCAGGTCTCAGTTAAATGGATCTTACACATCTACATCTGTGCGCATCACAGCGTGTTTAAAAAAAAATCGCTAAAACAATATGTAATAATTCTATTAAAAAAATTTGGTAAAAAAATTAAAATAACACTGTCAATATGTTATACATAATGGTGACATAATGTGGGATTCATTTTATAGGTAGTTGAAAATGCACCGTGTAACTCAGTTCACAGAATGGACAAGAGCTTTTCATAATGGAGGATTTATCTATCATCGCCACTATTGGGTAAAGCGATCGCAGTTTGAAAAATTGTGTAGAGACGCTGCTGCTACTCTTTTTCTAGTAGTACTTCTTTAGTCGTCCCTAACGACACCCATAGTAGAGAATGGGTATACATGATGAAATTTTAACCACCTTCCAAATTTTAATGTACTTATCAATCTACGAAACAAAAAACAAATGACGTAGTTATTTTTTCTTTTGGTATAGCCCATGTCAAGATAAAGCTCTTAGAAAATGACCGCCAAAAATCTAAAATTTTTGATACAGCCGTCTAGCAACACTTTTTTTACGCGTAACGTATCTCATTCATTCATTACTATATTATTCATCAGTTTTTGATTTTCCATTTATACCTTAACAGGCCTAGGACCGTAAAAATTTAAAACTATATTGCGAAAAATATTTTCGGGTGACAACTTGGTTTACATTTTTTCTTCATAAATGGGCACTAAATACGGTACTGAACGCCTATAAAAATTTTGGAAAGTGGTTAAAATTTCATCCTGTATTTTCATAATGTTTCGGCACCACACGACATGAAGGCTGTACTCGGGTTCATCTAAATATGTAGGTTGTCCATGACCTTTTTAATCTTAAAGGTCGATGTTGACTGATTAATTAAAGCAGAGCCTTAAAATTTTGGCCCAATTCGTTTAGATTAAATCTTAACGAATCGGGCTAAAATTTTGCATACATATATCTTTTATGACGTAGGCCTCCGCTAAGAAGCTACGATTTTTTTTTATCAGTCCAGTAAGTCAGTTTTGAAGATAGAATGATATTGAGTACTTGAGACGTTTTGACAATTAGCGCGAGCGAAGTCTCCAACAGGTTATTCTTGCTTAAGTTTTACAGTTAAAGAATATATTAAATTTAGGAATAAACTGGTTGTACGAGGACGCCTAAGTACCCAAAGATAAGGAAGAAATGGAGACCCAAGTGTAACGTTTTCTATGAGTTTCTTTTGGCGTTACATTCATTCATTAACTCGGCCCTTGAGGGTTAAAATCATTCTATGATGTCGATCATAAGTTTTCATTCACATCTTTGATTTGCGTGTAAATTCATGAAAAGAGTTGCAAGGTAAGTAGTTCGTGCAGATCTAATTTTTTTTACTTAGTAACTTATAATATCATAGACTAGTTTTGCCCAGTAAAATCCTATTCACCAAACAGCGTGTATTTAGAAAGTACTTTTTTTTACAAAGTTTTATCAAACACCACACACGATAAAATCTCAAGCATTATCTGTATGAACATGAACATGCATTAACCCAAGTACAATCTCTATTACTAAATACGATATCTATTATCTACCCGGGATGGGTAGACCATTACCCCACACAAGTCAAGATACACAATTCCATCACTAGCTGAACTTTTATTGTACTGTCGAACCTTTCAGTGAAAGCTCAGCTTATAATGGAAACATAAAGCTTCACTTGTGCGTACATCGCAAGTCTTATTTGTATTGAAGGCACTCCAAGTCCCGTATCTGGGTCTGCTCTAATTGTCGGGGATAGGCTTCCGAAGAGCTTTCGGAAGTGCCAAACGCTATCTACAAATGTTATGTTATTTTCCTTTTGTGTTATAGGTAATTAGTGTCGGGTTTCTGGACTATTCTTCTATATCCATTAAGATAATATATTATGTTCGTGAACTACGTACACTGGTCAGTAAATAAGAAAAATATAAGGTAACGATGACTATGAGAATACACCCTTCACTGAAAAACAAAAAGAAAGTTAGTGTTTCCTTTATGTACGTATACTTATTAGAATAGCAACGAAATACAAGTTTCGTGCCATAACGGTTCAGTCGGTTCATAATGTCATAAATAACAATATAATTCCTACCCCCGATATGAATGATTTTAAATTGAAAATGGTTCAGTAGATGTTTTGCTGATTATAATAAATCATTGACAAATCCAAATTATCGAATAAAATCAGTGGTCTGGGGTTGGTAACTTCATATATATTTTGGTCAACACATTATTCCTTATTAATTAACTATGTAACCACTTCTATTTAAGTGACTTGTAAGTTCGCAGTATTTTTTAGACGCGTGTTTTAATTATGCCTTATAAAAGAATCCAAATAAATTATTGCAAATCTATTAGTAAGACAACATCATTGAAATATAATATTAGGGGTTAAAATATGAAATTGCCGTTTTATTGTAATAAGTTCTTTGAATTGACATAGAATCTTCATGGTTTGAGGTTTTCGAATGAAACTTTTTTCACATGGTTTCTATGATGTTCTTCTTTTAAAAAATGTGAAACATTTGAATATCGACTTTCAATTGTTTTTGTTATTTAACTTAGACAAGAAAGATGGATACTGCGAAAATTCGAGTGATTTTTGAATACGAGTTACGACGCGGAAGTAATGCGGCAGAAACAGCCCGCAATATCAATGTTGCGTTTGGAGAGGGATCTGCTAATGAACACACTGTGCAATTTTGGTTTAAACGCTTTCGTGATGGAAAATTCGACTTGAAGAACGAGCCACGAGGAAGACCGCCCACACAGGTGATTAACGATGAATTAAGAGAGATGGTGGAAGTCGATCCTAGTCAAACTACCCAGGAATTAGCGGCATGGTTTAACGTAACCTTACCTACAATATTGACTCATTTGCGTCAAATCAATAAAATAAAAAATACGAAAAATGGGTGCCTCATGATTTGACTGATGTGCAGAAAGAAACGCGTGTTGAAACTTGTGTTGCCTTGTTGAATCGGTACAGAAATGAAGGAATATTAAATCGAATTGTGACATGTGATGAAAAGTGGATTCTTTACGACAGCCGTAAAAAAAAAATGCAATGGCTGACCCCAGGTCAAACGCCACAACAGTGTCCTAAAGCAAAACTTACCAATAAAAAAGGCAATGGTAACTGTTTGGTGGTCTCAGCATGGTGTTATTCACTATAGTTTTCTCCGATCTGGTCAATCATTAACGGCAGATGTCTATTGTGCCGAACCCCGAACAATGTTGGCAAAACTAGCAGTAAAACAGCCCCGACTCATGAATCGATCTTCACCATTATTGCTCCATGACAACGCGAGACCTCATACAGCACGAGAAACCGTTTTGACCCTTCAGGAACTGCAATTAGAAACCATTCGACATCCTCCGTATTCGCCAGACCTTGCTCCAATGGACTACCATTTTTTCGTGATTTGGACAATTATCTACGTGACAAGAAGTTATCTTCCCAGGAGGCAGTACAAAATGCTTTCACACAGTTTGTCTAGATCCTCAGAGTTCTATCACAAAGGCATAAATGACCTTCCTATTGGATGGCAGCAATGTATAGATAATAATGGTAACTATTTTGATTAAATAAATTTGTTAAAAATTAAAAAATAAACAATTTTGATTTTCAGTACAAATCGGCAATTTCATACTTTATCACCTATTATTAGGGGTTAAAGTATGAAATTGCCGTTTTGTATGGACGAAATCGAGAAAAGACATTTTTCCATACTAAAAATTTTTTAGTTTTTTTAAAAACGCCTGAATCGTTTTCTATGCAATTAAAGGTGAAAGTTAGGTGGTTATAAAGGTACGCATTATAGTGTTTAAATTTCTGAAAATCAAAGTATATAATACAAATATACTTGATTGAAGCAAGAAGGTCAGCTGACACATTATTAGCTCCGATTTAAATATTACCTCAAACCTTTTGCTATAATTATAAACTTATTTCACACAACGCCTCCTAAATAGCGAATAAATATTTCATGCGACCTAAGAGGTGCCGGGAGAGAGAGGAAATTTAATTTCGTGGAACCCTTAGTACTCCAGGTAGAGCCGTAAGCTGATTAGAAAAATCATAGTATTTCTCATGATTTTTATTTCGGTTATATTATTTGCGTTTGCATGACTAATAACAGATTTTCTTATGAGTTTAAATTAGATTGGAAAGATATGAGTTTTCAAATTTCGCCTTCGTCGACACATTGTGTTATAATCCTTGAAATAATCCCAAAAAAGTTATGCTGTATTTTTGCAGAGATCTAACCCAACTTCAAACAAAAACTAAGATTGAATTTTTACGCCAAAATCTGTATTAAGTTTTTTTTTTCAAATATACAAAAAAAATTGTGAGTTGCTTCCTAACTACCTTAATAGGTACTACTACGAACATAAATTAAATTATTATAAACAATCAAAATAATAGGGGTTAAAGTATGAAATTGCCGATTATTTTCCCACTTTTAATTTTTATTATAGCTCTTAAGTATAGTCGTATTATTGCGTAATTCTTTTTGTATTGTATCAAGAACTAAATAAAGTAACTTTTGATTAAAAAAAAATGCAATACTAGTGCCTATTACTTCAAAGGAAGTCGTTCAAAAGACCCCTTACAATGTGTCAGCTGACCTTCTTGCTTCAATCAAGTATATTTGTATTATATACTTTGATTTTCAGAAATTTAAACACTATAATGCGTACCTTTATAACCACCTAACTTTCACCTTTAATTGCATAGAAAACGATTCAGGCGTTTTTAAAAAAACTAAAAAATTTTTAGTATGGAAAAATGTCTTTTCTCGATTTCGTCCATACAAAACGGCAATTTCATACTTTATCACCTATTATTAGGGGTTAAAGTATGAAATTGCCGTTTTGTAATATCAGTCAAATGGCTCATTACAATGTTTCGTGTTCGTTCATAGTGAATATTAAAAATTGCCTTTGCTTTGAACGGATTCTTAATAAATCTTAAAAATTGCCTTTGTTTTAGTCCCTTTCACAAACAACTATATTTGACAAAGCATTTAACTATAATTCATGTAAATTAGTATTAGCAGGCAATCTAAGAGTGCTGCGGGACCTATCCAGCCATATGGCCATAAATCTAATACGTGTGACAGAGCCAGAGGCTACACTGTGTGACGTGAGAAATTCAGGGACCTACCGCCATTATTTCCCCACCCAGTCTTGCTAACACATGTAACGTCAGTTATGGTAACACCAAGATTGACATATATATTTTGACGCTTATGGTTTACGACATAGGATTCAATGTTGCGGATATTATTTACGTATACTGTTTGCATATTTAAGAGGTTGTAGGACGTCATAGGAGTAAACCAAATTGTGCAATATGTCTCAGTAGTTTCCTCACTTCAATAATGTTTCTGTTGCGATAGTTTTTAATTACGAGTTTACAACTCTATGAGTAAATTTTTATTGTTTATTTTACTTTAATTTGAATATAAGGTACCTACAGAATGTTGAATTTCCCCCAGTCAACCAACAAAACATTATAAAAAAAATATTTTTTCAGTTCTAATAAGGAAAATGTATTTGAATCGACTTAGAAATTGCCTGAAAGAAAAGGATAAGATACTGAACAATTTGATGTTTCAGGCAGATTTTGAAGACCAAATACTAAATCTAACTTTGTTCCGTATCTATTTATCATAATCAACAATATCGTTTGCATCGAAAAGGAAGGTTCGTCTTATAGTGTGACATAATTCATTCGGGAAATACAGAATTATAGCTTGGTTGAGAGATTTATTTTCTGCTTCTACGTGCGATAACATTGTAAAATAGTTGTTCAATCTTATAAATCGCATTCTGCAAGCCCATGAAGCAAAATATAATTAAATATAAATTCCACAATAATCCTGTTTCCTTGGTGCCCTGCTAATTTAAAATATGCCACCATAATGTTGCGTTGATTGACATTGCTTTGCTTTCATGAGATTCTCTACAAGTTAAAGAAATTATGTAAATATGTACCTCAAAATGCCCTGAGATGGCGCTATAGCTTATAATACAATGTTCAAAAAATAAGGAACCTCCTTTCTTAGGGATATGGTACGTTTAAAGATGATAATCTCATATTAAAATGTTATCAAAGTTAAAAAGAAACTAGAAGTTTTTGGGATAGCATTAAATTTTGTATGTAAGCAGGTGTATTTTATATTTGCATTAACAATAGACATTGTTAACAATTATTTTTCATTGAGGCTAGAGAGAAAACGTTGGAAAACTTGAAAGTTATCTCATCAATGGATTCTAGTTTGAATAGTCGTCCGCTTTAGATATAACTATTAAGAACACTTCACAAAACTGGACCAGTCCACATCTGGCTAGATTTGTTCTTCTTTAATAGAAGATCCCTTGTTCCCAAGTTTTTGATTCTCAATCCACCTATTTCGAACACGGTGTGATGTGTAAAGAAAATGTTCTGCAAGCAAACTATACTGAAATTCTGAATTCAAATATTTGTAGCCTTTGTCGGATATCGTAAAAGTTTTTAAAGCTTGTAAGTATTATGATTTTCATATTTTGAATAAGCAGTTGTCTTATCGGCGAGAAAGCGACTAACTATCGACTTTTTTCACTAAAGAAAAGATACGATAACAATAGATATACAATCCCTGTAAACAAAAAAGATGTATTTATTAATATTTGATCGCTGACTGATTACACTGCCGGCAAGGACTCTCTCCACTACTTTAGCATACAATACACTCGCATCACGTTGCTCGACAGTCTTTTTCTTGTTTCTAGCACTACTTGCTTCTCGTTCATCGTCGGCAGTGGGAAAAATGCCTTAGCAATGTAAGTACATGAAGAAAAGTATTGTACAAATATAATGTGGTACAAAACGCGCTACGCTTCTGCTCGACCTCTTTGCAGAGGCCGCCGTGCCTAATTGCCCGCTGGGGGCTTTACCATGTTGGGAACCGCTGTATATTAAAACCGCCACAGTCATAGATATACAGATCGCAGTGCCACAGCTGCCTGGCGGCCGGTGTTGGCAACAATAACAAATGTTCCGCTCTAGAGATAAACCGCCCGTTTGTTCGTGAAGTTATATTTGCTATGCATTTGTTTTTTAACTCCCGCGAAGGGAAAGGAGGATGTTAACTACCGCCTTTTATGTAGCGGCTGCATGATCTTGAATTTAGATAAAAGTTACTTATGACTACATTTTCATGGAAAGTCGTTTCAGATTTGAATCGCTTCAATGGCTTACGTTTAATTTGATTATGTCTCATTGGTCCTTATTGTGATCACAGAGTAAATGAAGAATCATAATTTTATCCAATGAAGAATCAACAATGTAAAATTAGAAAGATTCACATCATTACCCTGATCGAAAATTGCAAATTATGATTACTAAGCCAATTAGGTATCGCGAGCAGTTAACTTGCTCGTCAATTAAACAATTATTGTCAAGTTAGACTAAAATTGGTTGTTGGTATTCACACGATAATAATATTTCAACAATGTAATACAAAAAGAAATTTGTACTGAGACAATGTTTTATCTGAAAATCTTCTTTCTTTATTCTATTTTATTATATTAAATGATATTTTTATCAAGGAAACGTAAAGTAACGGTTTATAATATTGCTAACGCTCTAGATGCGTAAATTAACCATAAATACGGTTCCACGAAATAAAACCCAAAATGGGCAAAGCATAGGGACATAACGATATTGACGTTAAAGCAAATTGTGCAAGTTTTGTCTATAAGACATTCCTGTTAGTTTGAAAGAATTGATGTTAGACGATGATGTTGATGTTGTGTATGTAACTAAAATAACTTAGTAATTTACGTATTAAAACTTTCATGATTACAGGAGTTCATTGGTTGAGGGTTATACTATGTACCTTGTTTTTTCTGAGTTCCCCATATTTCGATAGCCAGCGCCAGTATCACAGAGGATCACAGTGGTACAAGTCTCATGTGTAATATAACACTGCGACAGAGGGTGTATCGATTTGTGTGCTCAATAACTACCCGCATGGATACCAGCTCACCCATGATAATGGCGCTTGCAACAGTGCCGAAATATCGGAAACTCATAAAAATCAAGGTGAATGGTATAAACCCCGAAAACGGTTATTGTTAAAGAGTTATTTTGCCAGAAACTTCTAATTGGGCGTTGTGCTTTGATATAATTTTAAGGGATCTTATACATTTTAACAGGTTGATTAATAGTAAAACGACTTGGGTCAGGTTTTCCGACAATAGGGTCAGAATAACTTTACGAAAAATACATGATCCGATTTGTGTAGTGGCCTTATAAATTGCCTAAAAGGCAAAGGGTCCAACCGGTTTCTATTCAGGAATTATTGTTTCCAAAATTAATTATGTGTACAAAATTCTTATTGGTAACAGGATCGAGATCGACCTTATAACAAGTAAATAGGGTTAATAATACTTCGAGGCCACGACAACAGAACTGAGGCTTTACTCCGCAACACAATGTCCGTATATTCGAAGTCATCTGTCCCTATCACTCATACCGATGTCTAAAAGTATCCGAAAAAGACACATATATCTGTAAATACGAGCTTCGTGTTGCAGAGTAAGGCATCTGATGCGTTGTCTGGTGCTTATTAATCATTATTTATTAAAATTAATTACTGGCACAGTCAAACAAAGCCTGAAGATAAAGTAATTTTGAAGCAAACGACATACACATTAGGAAGTCGCAAACAGCGCAATATGAGAACGTTGAAACCAAATATTTGCGAATTGTATAATCCGTTTTATTAATACGTGCCGAATGAACAAAACACTTATTTTGTTCATGACTGTCGTTTGCAATACATTTCGAAGCTTATACCCCCTAGTTAGAAGGCATAATTTATGCGTAGTGCTAGTGAGAACGAATTGCTCCACCCGGAGGGTAACGAGAGGGTAGGTCCTATCAGGCAAAAATTACGTCAGTTTCCACAGATAGCAGTTGCGTTGTGCTCACGTATGAATTCCCGATACATTTGCCATGTATTCCATTTCTGACGTTTGTACTCGCTGGCAGTTTGAAGCTTTTGTAATGGAAGTAGTAGAGTACGAACTTCCTGCACGAATGTTTAAAACATGAAAAAAAGAACAGTTGTATTAAAAAAACTTGACTTGTATTTAAAAATCTTTCATCATGTATAATTATTTGAAGAGAATAAATACATTTAATGCTGCAAATAAAATGCCGGCTGGTTTATTACCAGTCATTATTATAACATTAATCCGAAACACGTAGGTACATACAAGTGGTAATTCATAGCAAAGAAAATAAAGACACTTTATTTTCTTTGTTCATAGTGATTTTAAATTTAATATTCGAATTATTCCTTTTTCTCATATAATCGCATACGTAAAAAGAAATTTGCAGTGTATGTGCGACCGAACCAAACCGGTGGTAAGGTAAAAACAATTTACTTTTTAATAAAATTTATGTAGCCCGTGCTAGTTTCATCAAATCTAGAATGTTCATTAGAGAACCTGCACTTTATAGTGCTGGTGTTAATTGAAAATAGGATTCCTTAAATAAAAATTTCACCTGCCTTGGGTGGGACTTGAACCTCAACCTTTCACTTACCAGCAGGGACCGGAAAACCCCTTTTTAAGAGTAACCCTATTAAAAAGGAAAGAAAATTAAAAAGGTTACCCGTGCAATAGGGTTAGTAGGGTTACCCATTTGATAGGGTTACCCATGTGATAGCGGTTACGTTTGATTGTGTTAGCTTATTAGTTCGGTAACCTTTTAAATAAGGTTTAACCGCTTACCACAAATTATAGGTTGCGCATAAAAATTAAAATAGCCTAACAGCATTCCAAAACACTTTATAGGGTAAGCCTATTAAGGGTTTTCAGTTTCAGTCAGTCAGGGTAAGCGCTTACCTGGATTAATCGTATTGTTTGGTTAAGCATATCATCGGGGTAAACCCGTTGATAAGCTTACTTTTCGGATAGGTTTTTAAATTAAAAACCCGAACATATACCCCTTTAAAGGTAAGCGGTTCCGGTCCCTGCTTACCAGGCGACTGCTCTAACCAATTAAGTTTACAAGATATTGTGTTGACTACAGCACATGGAAAAGGTTAGAAAGGCGATGTGGGCGGGGCAGGCGTGCCACGAAGGTTACGAGCAAATGCATGTAAGTAAGCGCTGTGAATGGTTTATTGATTTATTGGACCAATAGGGTCGCGCGACGTCAAAATGAATTCGCTTGATTGGCGTTTTTTGAACTCGTTAATGTGTAGTGGGGCGCAAGCGGCGACAGCCGACATCGGATCTCATACAAATGGTGCATGACAGCTTTTCTACCCTTTCTCCATGTTCTGTGGTGTTGACGGATTCATCCAAGCCTTTTTAAGCTGTTAGTCACCGAAGTTTCGTCAATATTTTCGGTTACTTAATACAACTAATGAATAGAACAAAGTCATATCGTGATTATGTTTAATGAACATACGACTATGCATTGCAAATTGCGTGTGGAAATATCGGTAAAATTGTTTTTATTTTTCATCCAATGAAATAGAAAGCATTTTCATGTTTCATTTAGTAACTACGCTTTGGCGGCTCATATCCGTTGGATTATAATTGTAATTTACGACTTATAGCAACGGCATAAAAGCTATTTTAACTGTACTTTGTTAGTTTCATTGGATTTATGTTAGCTAGTCTTAGTTACCGAGTGTTACCGTGGAAAGGATAAAATTAGCGGCAGATAAATATGCGATGATAAATAATTAGTACAGTTGCATACTCATTATCATAACTCAGCAAAATGTTTCATTTAATAGCTTAGTAAAGGTCACGCGATATTTTGTAAATTATTTCTATGAATCTTAGTACTTAGTAGTAAAATTTTAAACCATCTGAACATAAAATATGTACCATAACGTTCACCTTTCATAATTTACAGTATAATTTTTAAAGACCTTATGTAATAAATGTCTTTAAAAATACTAATAATGTTTTGTATCAGCTAAGTTCTAATTACTAAAACGTTAGTTTTCTGTTATTTAATAAAAAAAGTAACAGTTCTCGAAAAAAAATCAATTAAACAAAAATAAATGCACACCGCGCTAAATCCATTTGAGCGAAAACAAGAAATATTTATTTTTTGGCTGGCGGTTCCCTCTGACAACGGATTAGCATCCGAGCGCTGCAACTAGCTATATGTACATAATACCCGGTGGTTACTCTAGGGCCGTGTATATGTCGTTGGCAAATAATTTATTCCGACCATTAATTTATAATCCAGATCAGTATTCAAGCTTCAGTAGCGAATTCAGCATTTTGGATTGGGAGGAACTTAACCCGGTGTTATATTATTAAAACACCACTTCAGAAACAAGAAAAACAAACACAATCGTTTTAAATACCATAGAGATCACGTTGTAGGAGGTTACCGGAATTCGATTTTGAAAAAAATCTTAAAAGTACAAAATTTTGTCAAAAAGCGTGATCGTTGCTTTGCTCGCTCAGCTTACAAATAGGTTGTGGTTTAGAAATATCAAACTTGCAGTGCCAAAATATACGGTGAATTTTCTGACTATCTTAAATGCTTATTCTGCTACCTGTACTGTAAATCTTGGTGTAACAGTATAGGTATAAATACACTACCAGAAGCAAGCGTCGATAAGACGTAGGGTGATCGATGCTCGGCACTTAGCTTCGCGCGCTCAGCTTACAAATAATGATGCTGAACTATCGCTGGAGATGAGCATAATATCTCTCATTTAATTTTACGGTGCAAGAGCATTTTATTTTCCTTTTATTGAATATTTAGTAGGTCTTAAAAAAAAAATTCGGAAATTTTATGTTTTAGTTTGTGGCTGTATTAAAGGATAATTAAAACAACTTTTACTGTTGAACTTGTGTCAAAATGAAATGTAAATAATTATATCTTCGAATGAAGCGACTTCTATAATAGTGATCGAACATCACTTGAAAGTTCGTTTGATCATCTATAACTTTAAACTGTTGAACTTGTGTCAAAATGGTGAAAAATCAAGCGCTTTTCATAAACTGATGCAGCATGTACTTAGCTACTGATTTATACACAGCTTTAAATACCTAGTAACTAACTACCTATACGTCAATTATTCTGCTCTTTTTCTTGCGTAAAATCATAACAGTAAATAAAACACACTAATTTCAACAGAGAAGATGGTTAGAAATTATCAAATATCAGCTGCTCGGGACCTCGTCATACCACCAAAGAAGTAATAAACCATGGATAGGGCCATAACTGACGCTAATAGGGGCGGTAGTTTAAAGAATTTCGTGTTATTACCTTCTGTAAGACGAATTACATCTTGTCTACCCGTGACTACAAAGGCTGTGAAGTGTTCGAATCGTTTGGATAAACAAAATATGTAGGTACAATGTAAAACCCTAATTAACGTGAGGTAAATCAGTGTAAAATTATCTTTTATTTCACAGTGAATAAAGTCTTAAGTATGCAATATATGCCTCAGTCAAATATATCTACCTACATTTACCTACCTACACTGTTTTTCATGTAAAATTGGACATATGTAACGATTTCATAATACTACCCCAAATTATGATATATAATTAATATACCCATAGTGTTACGACACTAATTAAACATTAATCATTCCTAAGTAGGTACCTTATTACACGAAGCATCTATATTGCGCTTAATTAAGATCCGTCATGGTCCGTTTACCAAAATTCTAATAACATGGCCTTGAAAATATTTCTTTACATCCATCGGTTCAATATAAAAGAACAGGGTGATCTACATCATCATCATTCAAGACCCTCTTGAAGATAAGGAAACCTGCAAAATGTTTGCTAAGGTAAATAAAATGCCTTGTTATTTTTGTAAAGTCGCACAATATTTACAAAGAATATAACGAAGTCGCTTCCTGTCGTCTGTCCTTTTGCGCGCTTTTATATTTTAATCTGGTCAAGGGATTTTAGTACTGTATACTTCATTAGATAATGCAATTCAAGTGAAAGTTTATGTGTAGGTAAAGTTAAAAATTGTTTGGATTTTTAAAGTCAGTATCCGAAGCCAAGGAGGAACCGAACTTGCCGCTAGTTTGATCAGAAGCGAAAAATAGCTTTAACGGCATAGTCGGCATACTTTTGCACGCCTTCTTTATGATAAAACAAAATTTTTACGATTCCGTATCCTAATACCCTATTCTGAGCCTCCTATGTCAGTCAATCTGTCAGTAGACTGTTCTCTAAATTAAAATAATTTATTTTAGAAATATGATATTGAAAGGTATTAATAATTTTACAGAGGTGTGTTGCTTTTGCTGCTAGAACAACTAAGTAATTAGAAACATTAAATCAAGTTAACAATTATTATTGTAGCTTGCATAGCCACATGATGTTTTAGATGAAATTATCTCTTAAATATGTTTGCTGTATCAAAATATAAGTGCATTGTTTTAACATTCATTCAAAGTTCAACACCATTAGCCCTTAACTATTCATAGCTGGACATGGCTGGACATAAACTTATCGATATGGAAAATTTTGGCACTATCGCCATGCTTGGCAAACAGATGGGTTTTCACTTAGCCGATAGCGAAGAAAAAACGCTGCTGCTCGATTATTTCTAACAAACTATACTCTTTTAGTCGCCTCTTACGGCACCTATGGAAAGAGAAGCAATAATGCTATTCTATTTAATGGCGGCACCGCAAAATATTTATAATTATTATTTAAATTAACGTTCAAGGCCACATTCCAGATTGCCGTAATCGCCAGTTTCATCGGCCTAGTCCGTTCGGGTGCTCTCAGCAACCCGGCTTTGAATGGACTGGGGGCGTATGGTGGTGGCTACGACGGATATAGCGGCTACGGCGGCTACGCTGGCTACGGTGGCTACGGCAGCTACGGCGGCTACGGAGCTGGACACCCTGGCTTGACTCCTGGAGGCGTAGCCACCTCTTATGTGTCGTTTAACAAGTATAGCGGCCCTCACGTGCCATACAATGGAGCGTATGCTGACGACTATGGATTCAGTGGTCCATACATCCGCGCTGGGTTGGCTGGTCTATCTTACCCAGGAGCTGGTCTCCCGTACGCTGGTGCTTCCAATGTCCTCAACAATGGACTCCGAGGAGTTCACGGCTTAGGGGCATACGGCCCTGCCGGTCTTCCTTACGGAAACGCCTTGGGATACCCTGGCTATGGAAACGGTATCGGCGCTTATGGAAATAATGCCTGGTAGACGAAGTGTAGTAATTAAAAAAGTAACGATGTTGAATTGCACAATAAACACTTATGTAAGACTGCCACTTCTATTTTATTTTTTTCCTTAAAGTCGAATGGATTCAGGTATTACCAGCTTTATGGAAATTTAAAACTAAACTGGGATGAAAAAATTAAGTGAGCAGTGAAAGCGAATACACACTGTAGGACTGGCGGCATGCATTCGCTTGCGCTCTCAAAATAAATGCAGCACAAGGGTGTACTTATGTTACAAACATATTATAATTTTATTCGGATAACCTGTTGTCTTCTCAGAGAAGTACTGATGTAATAGTAGTCTATTGATCCCCAAGTTCACATTGCCATACATATACAGCTTATTTAAAAAATTTGATTTTGAAATTCAAGGAAGTGATTTAAAAGTATTTTTAGATTACAACAAAAACTTTTGGAAAATAAACTTGGTAAAAATAAATTAAAAAATCCCTAAAAAACATTAAAAACAGTTTCCACAATAAAAAAAGTTGTACTCAATAGAGTCCATCTTTTGTTTTAACAACCTTGAAATCGTGCGCCTGATATACACTATTGAAACCTTTTTCTTTTCTAGTCGCTTCCGAACGCCATTCACTTGATTTTTGGATCAAACTTTTTTTAACAGCCTGTACGATAGCCCATAGCACTATCTCGATCCTGTATAAATGATGAGGTCGTGCTCAGAGGAACGGAAACTCCATATCCTGAGTGTAGTGAGCTGTGTTAACCAGCGTCCAAGGGATGAATACTATGTTAACTGTTGACCTAGATGTGTGTTAGATTTGAACTCATTGTTTTGACAACTATCAATCATTAAAATCGTCAGTAAAAGTTCTCTTTTTGAAAATAGGAGGTTTTCTTGCATTACCCAATATTTTATCCTGACACTGCTTTGAAGAAGAAACTCTGTCAATATTATCAGCCTCTCTTTACACAAGTATGCTACAAAAAAATATACTCCTGGGCGAACTCTGGGACCTTTAAATTTAGGTAGGCGAGATATCCCTTCTACTTAAATTCAAACAAGTAGGTAGGTATTTAAATTAAAAATCAAATTATATAAAGTCTTAAAATCATGATGATACAAGATTATAAAATGCCATTTATACGAACAGATATAAAAACTATACACTTAACACTTACGGGGTTTAATGCAACGAACCGTTATTTCAAGGTAAATAATAATTTACCTTCCCGACTGTACGAGTGACAATTTTATCACTCGTACAGTCAGCTCGACAAACCACACTAGTAGTACTGACTGTACGAGTGACAAAATTGTTAAAGAAGTGCGGGTAGAAGAAAACATTTCGTCTCAACCGCCCAGACGACGCCGTTAGCCTCCAGTCTGCCCGCGACCATGATTCGTGCAACCGGATCGAAACGTCGGGAAGGTAGATTACTATTTACCTTTAAATTACGGTTCGTTGCATTAAACCCCGTAAGTGTTAAGTGTATAGTGTAAAAATGCAACAAGAAAGTTTAAAATCCTAGATATAAAAACGTTTATAATGAAACAGAAAAATCTATCTTACCTATACATACAGGCTAACTTTTTCATCACCTTTCAAATTTTTTATAGGCGTTAAGTATAGTATTTAGATCCCATTTATGAAGCAAAAAAAGTAGGTCAAATGTTAACCCGAACATATTTTTTGCAACATAGTTTTCAATTTTTGCGGTCCTACCTAAGCCTGTGAAGGTATAAAGGGAAAATCAACAACTTATGAACAGTATTCGAATGAATGAATGAGATGCGAATCGCGTAAAAAAAAGGCCTGAGGAGACTGTATCAAAATTTTGGATTTTTGGCCAACATTTTCTAAGTGCTTTATCTTGACATTTTTGTACTGGGCTTTACCAAAAAAATATACGTCATTTGTTTTTTTGTCTCGTAGATTGTTGTATTAAAATTTGGAAGGATTAACTTTCATCCTGTATTGTTTAAGTGAATTAATTAAAAGAATTCTGCGAATTTAATTTCGAAGTAACTTGTAACAAACTACTGACTTTGCGTTGCTTGTTTAGTTCCAATCTATTATTTAATAAACTTTTGACTTATCTGCGACCAGTACATAGCTAATAATTACGTCGCCCGATCTCACAGGTGATATATTGCAAACTATCAGCTAGCCTTTGGTGTTAAGATACCTATGTCTATGGCTCTAGCGCTCTGGGATAAATTAAGATGTATCCTTAGATAAATAGGATTAAACGACGAAACACAGAGTTAAAACCGGAATCTCGCTAGTTATGTCTATATGGCCGACGACGACCATTTGGTCACGAGTTCGATCCCCGCTCAGTACAAATATTTGTGTGCATAAACATGTCTGTTTGTACTGGTCTGGGTGTTGTGTACAAGAAAAAAGTATATAAGTATAAATTAAGCTACTTAATAGTAGCTTAAAATTAAAATATTCTTAAAATATTATTATTTAGTCACCTATGTTCATAGTGTCGTATTGTTCATTTAAAGAATATAGGTGTCGCAAGAGGCGACAAAAGGAGTACTGCTAGAAGAAGACAAGAGTAGCAGCGCCTTTTCTCTATCTTTGGTCAAACTGCGGTCGGCAACCCGCCTGGCAAGGGTTGCGATTATGACAAAGTCCTTCATTTGGGGATGCGCGTGTCCAGCCGTGGACTGAATAGGATGGTTATGATAATGTTGTCCTGTGTTTTCTTCAACAGCAATTTTACAATACAGTGTATTACTCGTCTTAATAAGATCAGCACCTCTTCTTGTGTCACGGGTGTCGTAAGAGTTAAAGACGCCCTTAGAAGACGGTAGCGACTTCTCACTATAATTGGCTAAACTACGGTCACCAGGAGTTGTGATTATGGTGAAATCCTTTTCCCGAGAGGCCTACGAGCACAGAACACGGAGAAAAAAGGTTAGAAAGGCGATTAAGGCGGGGCAGGCGCGCCACAGAGGTTATGAGCAAATGCTAATACTTCTGCCGAAACATGAATGTAAGTGAGCGCTGTAATTGGTAACGAATTCGCTTGATTGGCGTTCTTTGAACTGGTTTATGCGTAGTGGGGCGCAAGCGGCGACAACGGATCTCATACAAATGGCGCATGACAGCCTTTCTAACCTTTTCCCATGTTCGGCGCCCTACGAGTATATCTGATAGGCTGATGATTAACGGCCGGTCCCAACAATCTATCTATCTTCAGTTTTGGCATATCGGAGATAGAAAACAACTTCTGTCTTTGTTTCTCTGGACGGCAAAATCAGAGACAGAAGATGTTTTCTATCTCCGATATGCCAAAACTGAAGATAGATAGGTTATTGGGACCGGCCGTAAGTGTCTTGTGAACGATGGATTCTGCGAACCGTATAAATCTCTCTACTCCTAAAGCCCCTGAGGAGGAAATGGTAGCCAATTTTTGCACCTATTTATTGAATCGTGTGAGTGATTTGTAATTTTATCTATGTAGACCTAATTCCTAATTCTAGTTATATTCGATTTACACAAAATATAACTATCTAAGTATATTATTTTGTTTATAGTCAATACTATTAGAAATTAATATTACCTTCACAACGTTAACGTACATGTAGGTTTAACTATGAGATTCTGGCATCACCCTTTGGGATATGCCAGTTGATCGGTAGTAAGAAATGTGATCTTTAAATACAAGTGATATAATATTATACATAGGTACTCTGTAAATGTGTGCCTTGCCTAGAAAATAGCATCGAATAAGAATTAGAGTCTGAAATATATTTTATTTCATCTCAAAGATGCTAAGTTTCATGAATAAAGGCATTCGGAAACCCATTTAAAGGTATGTTTCAGGTACAGTGCTCGTTTTTCCATGTATCATTTCGAAAAGTTAAATAATTTGTATTTCAGCATGTTTCGGACGATGAAATATAAAAAAAATAAAAATAAATGTGGCCCCACAGTAACTAACCATTGAATGCACTTGTTGTTTGAAAATCTGAAACAACAAAGGTACCACCCAGACCCGAGAAGTACAGTTTATTTCCTACTTTGACTAGTCCGGGAATCGAACCCGAGACCTAGAAGCAGTACGCGTCAGCTTGAAAACCAGTGTGTGCTCCACTCCGCCACAAAGTTCGTCAGTCGTCAGTCATGTTTAGCGATCCATATAAATTGAGGAACCACTTTCGACATACGCAACCTTCGTCCTAATTAGAAACATTATAATATCATCGAATTTGTTTGTTTGTCATCGTATTTCTTTCACTCGTCCACACATTGCCCCACAGGGCTCAGCAGTGAATCGATCGCGTCACCCACACGTCAGCACGAATCCACCATTGGCTCTAAATTGCTTTGATCGTTTTTCCGGATCATTAATGAATTATCCACCCCAGTAAACCCCTCGGCTGAACGGTCGGGACTCAGAGTAACTAATATGTATACTCACAATTAAAATCGCTGTGTTTGTCCCGGATTTTGAAGACTTATTGGAAATTAGATATTCGATTAGTGAAGATGTTTATGTATATTTACGAATTATACTTCTCTTCTATTGAGAATGTGTTGTTTCGATGCTATTATGGCGTAGGTGTACTTGTAGAGAATTCTTTGCAAAATCAACAAATTTCTTGAAAACTTATACCGAATAAGGGTGAAATAAGTCACAGAATTTGAGTTGGTGTCAAAAAAGAAATTAGAAACAATTATCGAGCATTGTCTTAATAATTACCGTTACTGTTTAAATTATTGAAGGCTACAAAACCTGTTTTCCTGTATTCGGGTAATTATTTATTTTAATTTTCGTTTTAGAGCAAAAAATCCACTATTAAAATCGGTAAACCATGTAAAAGTTATGCGTGGTTTAACACATTTGATACATTACTCACACACTAAGTATTGTGTTTGCTCTTCGTTAAATGTCGGATCTTTTTCTCATTTATTTATTCGATAAAGTGTTTAACGAACTGGTTTGTATTATCAATTTCTAACAGTTCTATGTTTCTTTAGTGGTAAGGTAACCCCGAATTGAAGAGGCACGGTAGGTAGACCGATGAATGAGTAAAGTTCGGTGGCATAATTAATATAATAATATTTTAAGACATGCCACAGTGGGCCACAACGAGCCCAGTCCCAAGTTAAGCTACTACTAAGCTTGTACTCTGAGTACAAGACGACCAATAAACTTACTTATACGTATACTTTTTTTTTCTTAGTATGTACATACTTACGTAGTTGGTCTAGTGGTTTAAATACCGGGCCAAGATCTCGGGGTCCCAGGTTCGATCCCCGGGTCGGGCAACAAAAAGTTTCGAATTTTCGAACGTTGCTCGGGTTTGTGATCACCAACCCGCATTTGGCAAGCGTGGTGATTATACCAGTTCCCATCATTGCAGTGGTAACTTGAATTCAATGATGGAGGCCTTTTCCCTGCAGTTGGATGATTATAGGCTGTTACTTTACTTTTTTACTTTTTACGTATTATTTACAAAAAAAATATGATTTCCAAATATATGTATAGAAAACACCCAGACCAGTGTAAAGTAACATATTCATGCACACAAATTTTTGTACTGTGCGGGGAGCGAACCCGTGACCCATATTGCCCAGAAGCAGCGTTTACCATCACAAAACCAAGTATTTGTCGATGCCAATGGCCGAGTCTCTCGTGGATAGCTTTTTCTATGGGAAGGCTCACGTTTAACTCTGAGCTTCTAGAAGCTGATAGTTTCGAACTGAAAGTTGTGTATAGGTTAATTTCGTGATAACCTCAACTTTATTTTCAATTATTCTGCTCTGGAACCTTTTCCACTAAACGTAAAACTATAGTATACCCACATTAAGTCCTCAATTAAATCGTTCACATATAAAAGAGGTATTTGGAACCATTCCAAGCTCATGGATTTGGCTGGCTTTGCTATTTTTAGGTCTCCTCTTTGGATATCCACTGATACACCGGCGGTTATCTAATCGAATTTGGGGATATTAGACGCTCCGATGATGGTTATTGCAGCTACATGTTTCTGGAATATTCCCTTAAAAAAAGTGATATATCGTTATGTTTAGGTTACGTGCTAGTTAATAAATGATAATAATAGTGGAAAACATCACATACATTGTCCTGATCCCAATTTGAATAACTATTTAAAGCATTCGTATTTTGGAATCCAGAAACAACGAAGGTACCACAAACACCCAGACCCGAGAAAATGTAGAAAATCACATTTTTTCTACATTGACCCGTCCGTGAATCGAACCAGGGACCTCGGAGCAGGCGACACCTAGAAAACCAGTGTGAACGCCACTCCGCCACGGAGGTCGTCAAAAGTTAGCTAGTTGTGTTGTGTTTTTGCTTTGTAACCTTTTTATCGAAACGATCTTATAGAACTTCGGTTAGTGAACGTCAAATATTAGTGCAGCGTTGTGTTTTTTATGTTTTCGTGAGGTATCTGCACATTAAAAAAATACCACCACCCCCTTATCTCTATTTGGGTGTTTTAATGGGTTATCAAATGAGTACTCCCAGAGGAAAACAGGCAGCAGCGTTTTTATCTACCACTAGCGGCTCGTTTCGGCTTCGCACGGTAGACCCGTTAAGTTTTAGTAAGGATCCCTAATCTTTCCTAGCAATAAATATAGCCTATGTCACTCAGGTTGAATGTAGCTTTCCAATGGTAAAATAATTTTTGAAGTCGGCAAAGTAGTTTTTGAGTTTATTCATTACAAACATGCACACACACACACACAAAAAAAATACAAATCTTATCTCTTTATAATATTAGTGTACTCGTAGAACTGTAGATGTACAGTGAAAACCGTTTATAACGACATCGAAGGGACCGTATAGTTGCCGACGTTATATCCGATAGTCGTTATAAGCAATACAGTCATAAAAAACAAGTACAGTATGTAGTTTTATTATCATATGTAGTTATCTATCTAGTGTAGGTATAGGTTATGTATGTAAACGAGCCAGAAAAGAAATAACTCTTTTTTTGCGACATGATAAAACATAAATGCACAGTCTAAGCAACACCAACACTTATAAATCTATCTGTTACTCACGCAGTCAACTAGCGCACTAAAAAATTGGTGTAAAATATGCAAGGTCAAATGGCCGCAAAGAGGTTCGGATGAGGTGGGAGAAAGTGCGTAAGTAATAATATGGCTAAATATTTCTTCAATGTTTATCAATAAGATTTAAAATTGTTTGTATTGTTTTGTTTTGCTGAGACAAGGAGCGGTTGGTCGTTATAGCCGATGAATATCGATAAAGTTTCGTCGTTGTAAGCGATAAGTCGCTGTATCCGATGTTGTTATAAGCAGTTTGTTTACTGAATAGTTTACTAGGAATTCGGACGGGACCATACAATCTGGCTGTAATAACCGATAGGTCGTTGTAAACGATGTCGTTATAAACGGTTTTGACTGTAGTTAGTGTAGATGTAGATAGACCAAACTGCGATCGCCAACCCGCCTGCAAATCAGTAAAATCAGTATTATTTTTACAAATAGGCCCCAGGAGGCGCATTTACACATCGCAAAATTTAATATACTGATTTAAACTTCCATGGTCACTATTACTAGAGTTGATTGATACGGGGTTTATACCATGTACCTTAGTTTTTATGAGTTCCCGATATTTCGGCACTGTTGCAAGCGCCATGATCACGGGAGAACTGTTCTCTCAGTTCTATTATAAACATACACCAACGACAACATACCTATTATAAACAGACTTTTTTGTTTAACAGAATAACAACGTGTGTTGTGTAAGTAATAATGATTCATCTGCATTACGGATGTAACCACATTTAGAAATCGAAACTCGGAAATCTCTAGATGGCGAATCTTACGTTAGAAAAGCGGGGCTTGGTTACTGTTCTCTCAGTTCTCCCGTGATCATGGCGCTTGCAACAGTGCCGAAATATCGGGAACTCATAAAAACTAAGGTACATGGTATAAACCCCGTATCAATCAACTCTCGCAAAATTTAAACCTAGAAAAAAAGAAAACATAGAAACATGCTAATAGTAGCCATAGATTTTTGTAAAAAAAAATATTGCTCTACTGGCATTATCCAGGGAGGAAACAGGGGACTACGTTTGTATGGAAAAACGGCTAAAATCAGTTAAAAATCAGTTAAAATCAGTTTTATTTCTGCAAATAGGCCCCTGGAGGCGCTTTTACACGTCCCAATATTTAACCTACCACTGCTTCGGGACAAGTGTGGGCTAGAGCCGCGAAGAAGCAGAGCAAGAAACTCGGTCACTATTGTCAGCCCCTTTTTAAATACACGTTTCAAAAAGGTTAAGAAAGTGCGAGCTAGAATAATTTAATGCAATACGTTCCTATCATTTAGTTAATCACGATAAGTGTTTAATAGTAGTTCTATTATTAGGTATTCTGTAGTAATAGCCCTTTTTCATTTAAATTACTTTGACATACGAAATCGTTTGTGGTATTGTATTAGCCCTGGGATTGTCGACAAATACGTTTAATGAAATCGCGGCACATCCTTGTTCAACTTCAAACTAAGTATTGACTGCATCTCCCGGGTCTTCCTAGTTTGGAACTTAATCCCGACATTTGATATCTTTGCCGAAGTTTGGAGTTTCTCGGAGCAATCAGGTGGCAAAAGCGCTTTTAATATATTCTCATACAACTTGGCAGGCACTTGATGTATCGATGAAGCCATACATTAAATTTCTGACAGCCTTGACCTTTACATGTTTGAGGAATTGGATTCCAATATCTAAGGGTACTTTTAAACGTTTTAAGTTTCAGTTAGCAGAAGCTAAGCAAAGATTCTTACTTAAGTTGGTTGGAATCAGGTAGCAATAAAGTGACTGCACGAGTCTATAGGCAAGTCTACGGATCTATTTATGTCATAGAAAAAAGGCCTTTGGTTTCTTGTTTTAAAATAGTTTTCCTAATAAGGTAAAGTAAGTACCTAACCTATATATGTTTTCTTCCTGGCTTGCAGTTTCATAACACCGTAAGCGGCTCGCGTACAAAACAACGGCGTTGCTTTTGTTTTTTTTCCTTCCTTATAGCCGCTAGCTAATTTTTTGGATATTTTGTTTGTGTTTTCGCATTCGTAGATACAATGTCTAATTACTGTTTTGTTTAAATATGTTGTTTTCTCAGAATATCAGTTTACAAAAAATGCAAACCTACTATAATGTTAGTTCGCTTCTTAAAAAATACTTTTTAAATGGGATACCTACTCACAGTTTCTCTTGGAGTTCAATTCTACCTGAGGTAAACTATAGCAGGTAATAGTTAAACTTTAAATGGTAAATATGACCATTAAAAGTTTAATTATTTTAATTGTGTTGATTTTTATATTAAGTCTGGGTAATCTTAAATCAGTGCATCTGCCCCTTGGCTGTCAAAAACTTTTATGATTAAGATTATTCCTTACCATAAGGGTTAAAAATTACTAACTCATTATTATTTCAATCAAATCAAAACTTTTTGTAACAGGTATTTGGCACAACCACGAGAACACGGTGGCACTGTGCGCGGGCGCAGGGGGCGCGGGCCGGGGCCGATAGTACCAAGGCGCGGCGCGCCGCCCGCCCCGCCCCGCGCACCGCCCTGCCACCATGGTGCGCGATAAAAAGCTGCCGGCAAAGCAGGACTCGCAGAAGTGTAAGTCTACCACTCTTTATTCATATGTTTAGTAAGGACACCAACACCAAAATTTTTTATAGGCGTTCAGTATCGTATTTAGATCCCATTTATAAAGTAAAAAATGTAGGTCAAGTTTTCACCGGAAAATATTTTTCCCAACATAGTTTTTTAATTTTTACGGTCCTTAGACTGATAAATAAGGTGTGAAGGGAAAATCAAAAACTTATGAATAGCATCTTAATTATTGAATGAGATGCGCATTAAGTGAAAAAAGGTTTACACCAAATATCTAAATTTTGCCAAAAATTAAGCACTTGTGTTATAAGAAGCGAATTAAATATTTTCACGAATACATTCGCATATTTTGTTTTTGAAATATGTAAAGTAGAGATATCCAGGGACACAAACAAAACATTTTTTTTTTAGCTCTGTTATGCGTGTTTTGAATAGATTATGCGACTTTATTGATTTTGATCGACTGCCCGACTAACTTTATTCTGAGATATTTATATTGTTACATGTTCGTAAATTAAGCATTATTCAAAGGAGTATACTCCTTTGAATAATATGTAAGAGTAGTTATGTATTATTGGATACGTATTTGCTAAGATTTATTACCTTACAACTTTCTCAAAATCTTACCATATACATACCTACTTACTTTTTTCTTAGCATCCCATAGTAATTGATATTAAATTCAGAAGTTTGTCATCAGTTTAGAACGACGAACAGTGATGTATTGTCAACTCGCGCTAACGAGCAGATTTAAACGGCTTAATAAGCTTAAGGATTATTTCCTGTCTGGATGACTAATGATTCAGGGATCCAGGTATAACAATATCTACAAACCATTTCAAGAAACTTCTTACCAGGTGACTACCTATTTTTGAAAGATAATCTTCAACAACGCTGGCTTACAGCGATAAGAATATGCTTGAAAAATTGACGCCTATGACGTTGTGTCTCGGTGGCTAAATAGTAAAGCGCCGCGCCCGGCATGCGAGGAGATGCGGGTTCGAGTCCCTCCTGGGACATAATTTTTCAAGTTTAAATACTGATAAGATAATCTTCAATAAGCCACGTCAGAACGTAGCACGTTATTACTGCTTTCATCTTGCGACAGAAGGCACGTCCAGCGGTGTAAGCTGCTATCTGAAGAACATAAGCCGAACACCTCGAGACCAAAGTCAGGCCTGATCGATAAATCTATTGACCCGACCGGGAATCAAACCCGAGATCCTTAAGTAGAAGGCGGCCTGCTGGATAATTACATCAACCGGGTCTTCAAACTAATTAATAAGAATGAATACCTTCTTCAAAAGATGACGAGGACATAGATCCTGTATACATAAAAATATGTTCCAAAACATATTTTTAAACCATGATTACATAATAGCCCGTCAAACAAACATCGGATAACGTGTATCGCGTGTAAACTATTTCTTTAACCTTGTTGTTGATTTTCTTAAAGTAATTTAATTTAGTCTTCGGTAATGAATTTCCGAAGCGTATAGTGGCTCTCAAACTGTTCAGACCTTTTTGGGCTTTCGTGTGCCCCTAATTGATCTTCTTTTATAGGCACTAAGCTCGCGCTTTAACGTTAATTAGTGACGTAACAACTTTTCACCGCCGGCATATTGTACCAACCGTATATAGTAATAAATTGCAACGTATCTAGTCATTATCGCGGATGAACATCGCCTTTTCTTTTAGCTATGACATTAACCTTTTGTCGGACTAACTACAGACGACAGGACATTAGCATGCACTGGGGCAAGGGACATCTTAACGTCTTTGAAATAGGTGCGAATTTGCAACAAAAATGTACACCAGGTGAGCAGGCTTCTGAAACATGCAATGTAATATTTTGTTTGTGCATTCTAAATTTTATTTATGTCCCAATTATTCCAGTACATATTGTAGATAATAGAGATGCTATAGGTCGCCGTAGCATCAAATAATACGAAACTTTATAGCTACTTCTAAAACATGCTAAACAAGATGTATAAGCAAGTATAGGTAATTTCCTTTCTTACCGTATATAAACATGCCTTTATAAATCTTAAATCATTTACAGAAAAGAAAGATACCAGATAAACTAATGAAATACCTCAACTAGTTTAGTCTGTGTTATGGCAACGTAAGAATACTAAATACTAAAATATTAAAATCACATATTATAAAACAGAAATATATATTATCTATATTTATAATTTAAAAGCACATACAAGGTTTAAGAACTTCTATTGCTTCATAAATTATTACGTCACAGGATATTATTTTTCATCAGTCGAGCTCAACGTGTGAGATAGGATTTCATCCAAAAATATTTTCCCATTCTTTCTGCGATGTACAACCATAGGGTATTCGATCGCGAACACGAATAGGCTTGTGGCTCGCATTACATAAATTTATTGTACGGCAAGGCTGAGCCTTGTCTACTTGATTTCGTCTTCCAACCGTAGAAAATGACATTATTTGACAAGCAAGTTCTTGGAAAGGGTTTTTGTCTACACAAACTTCCAAAATAGTTGCAAGAAATACGATAACCATGCTATGGATGTTTTGACTGTGGCATTTCTTTTGTATCGTAATTCGTGATCACATATTATAAAACAGTATGTATTGGTATTGGAAACTCTAAGTATAATGTTCTTGCTTTGTATTTTGGTCAAGAGTTTGGGTTTTTGCAGTACATTGTTTAGATAATGAACGCCCCGTTGGTTTGGTCGTTTATATACCGGGCCAAGATCTTGGGGTCCCGGGTTCGATCCCCGGGTCAGGCAACAAGAAGTTTCGAATTTTTAACATTGCTCGGGTTTGAGATCACTAACCCGCATTTGGCAAGCGTGGTGATTATGCCAGTACCCATCATTGCTATGGTAACTTGAATTCAATGATGGAGGTCTTTTCCCTGCAGTGGGATTATTATAGGCTGTTACTTTTTTACTTAACTTACATTGTTTATGTTCCTAGCGTAGTTCAAATACACTTTCCTTATTAGTGTTTAAATCGAAAATACAACTCAAAACTTGTCTCAGACGGCTTTAAAGTCTAAGATTTGTTTTTATTCACATTACGCAGCTGCAAAATCTGTTTGTTCGGAAACGGTTCCGTCTAGAGAACAAATTCTGGACCCGAGAAGTATTTCCAAAGTATTTCTCGTTTGGAGTTTCAGATACATGGTCGATTAACTTCATTGGTGGAATAACGTCAGTGTTTATTTATTCAAGAGTAAAATGGAATGTTACAGTTTCATATGACATTTGTTTACACATACTATTACATAACAGAAGCGAGCCTGATGATACATAACATAGCTTTTCACCTGATAAGTACATGTTATGTCATGTTTCCAACAATAAACACATTTCGCAAATATCGACCACAGCGTCTCTTGTCTGCTCTGTCCACTTTATCACAGCTTATATTACACTGAAATATCTGTACACATGATATTTTGCAGCGCAATCCGCACATGAATCCGGTATCCGAATTAACACTCGAATACTGCCCGATACATTTAGGCTACCAGTCAGAACATTGGCTGTACTGATACTTTTAAACTCCCTGTACCTGTTCGATAAATGGCTTCATTAGTGTTCCGATAGTGTTGCTGCGGATACTTTTTTACTTTCCGTTACTACCATTTAATGGGCGTGTTTGTCGTTCGGATTAAATGTTTAATGTTCAAATATGTTACTGGTTTGAAATGCATTTTATTTCGGTACGGAATTTTTTGTAGAAATTTTTAATAAAAACTAATATTATGAAAGCTACTCCTGGATGTATGCTTATCTCTTCAAAAGTCACAACTAATAACTTAAAATCAATGCAATGTTGTAGTTTAAGTTATAATGCTATTGAAAATATTGTACATTTGAAAGTAGGTAAAACAAAGCTTACTGGATCTTGACCGTCACTAGAGCCAACTAAAATCAAACTTCTGACTGAGCAAATTGTTTTCAAAAGTAAATGATGCCAATCCCAACCGAAATATTTGATTATCGTCGTGAAAGCTTTTATATGTGTTCCGTGCGTCGTAAGTATCAGTAAAATCGTTAAAAAATTTGATTGGTGATCAAATTTTTCCTCAAATTCTCAATGTTGTATCCTACATATTTTATAGCGATTGGTAAATTTTAATATAGTAAATTCTCCAAGTAGTGCGGTTGACAGATTTCACTCAAACAAATTCGCAGGCGGAGCCCTAGTTTACAGTGAAGTTTCATATTTGTTTAATAAGCGTTTGTTTATTTATCTAGTAAACTACAAAATGAGTCCAGGCATTGAACCAAAACATCCTGTGTATTTGTGTTCGTTTCATATCTGAAATGTGAATCCGAGCGTTTCTCTCCAAACTATTTCCCATTTAAAATTCGGAATCACGCTCGATAAATGGCTTCATTTGCTCAATAGGCGATTCAGTTTTAGGCTAGGTACTATAATAATATGAATTTTAATTCGACATAAGGAAAATTTGGTTTCACTCTTAAAAATAGTATGATAAGTTAGGTACACATTTTCAAATTAATTTACTTATCTGTAAATTAACCTTAGCACACATCTTATTATAAAATGTATATATTATATGTATACATACAATACTTATATTCATCTTATACGATAGCAATCGATACGATACTCAACATGTTTGTTACTTTTTCGTAGTTGGTTTACAGCTTTCTAAACTATTTATATTATTTTTAAAAAACTTCATAAAAAAATAACAGTTCTTTTTGCACGTTAAGCAGTACCTAACACTGCCACGAATATACTATTGTAAGCCTCCTGCGTCAGGAGACTTTTGAATTGTTTTTTAATGTACGCTGGGTAAACCTTTTTTTAACCAACATTATGGACTTGTATGAAATTAACTATATTTTGTTATCTAATTAGTTTGATTTGGAACGAATATAAAAATAATTGTGATTGCCAACTCGCCTAAAAAGCGTTACTTTAATGGCAAAGCACTCCTTTTTTAATTTTTGTTCAGCACTAGTCTAAATCTAGAATAAAAGTTACCAATATAGCAAGAAAAACCGATTAAGAATCATTAAAAAAAATAATAGGGGTTAAAGTATGAAATTGCCAATTTGTACTGAAAATCTAAATTGTTTATTTTTTAATTTTTAAACCATGCCGCTAATTCCTGGGTAGTTTAACTAGGATTGGCTTCCACCATCTCTCTTAATTCATCGTTAATCACCTGTGTGGGCGGTCTTCCTTGTGGCTCGTTCTTCAAGTCGAAGTTTCCATCACGAAGGTGTTTAAACCAAAATCGCACGGTGCGTTCATTAGCAGATCCCTCTCCAAACGTAACATTGATATTGCGGGCTGTTTCTGCCGCGTTACTTCCGCATCGGAACTCGTATTCAAAAATCACTTGAATTTTCGCAGTATCCATCTTTCTTGTCTAAGTTAAATAACAAAAACAATTGAAAGTCGATATTCAAATGTTTCACATTTTTTAAAACAAGAACATCATAGAAACCATGTGAAAAAAGTTTCATTCGAAAACCTCAAACCATGAAGATTCTATGTCAATTCAAAGAACCTATTACAATAAAACGGCAATTTCATATTTTAACTCCTATATAATAAACGGGAACCGATTACTTTTCCGAAATTTACTTGACAGAATTTCAGTTGTCCGAAAATTATAGAACGACATTTCTTTTGCTATATGTATCATTTGACATATTATTTGTCCATCGAAATATCTCTAGACATAAGCATCATTGTACCGAACTACGTTTCATCGATTTTCAGGATAACTTTTTACTGTTGGCCGAAGTTACTTTTGAACTTTTTTCATTTACCATACATATGGCTTATTTGCCATACGTTCACTTGACCTAAATCACATCTTACCGAATATTATTAGGCTACATTCTACAATTATGTGCCCGACAGCCCGACTCGCCGTGGTCCTTTGCCGTGGTACTTGTCTGCCCAATACTAGAGTGTAATTTAAAAGCTGGAGGCGCGGAGGGAGTGCATCCTCCGCCCGCTGTAACAAGGCGCAGGCTGTGCGAGCTGGAGAGGCTGGTCGAAAAAAAAAGCCGAAGCTGCGGAAGCGAGCATAGGTGCTTGCGATGCTTGCGCCTTGTTACGTAAGGGCAAAGAGGCTGCACTTTCCGCAGCGCCGGACAAGAGGAACTCCGCTTGCTTCCGTGCTTGCTTGCTGCTGCATGCTTGCTTGCATGTTGCATGATTGCTTTCATGCTGTATTCATGCTTGCATGCTGATGGTTGCTTACATGCTGCATGCTTGCTGGTATGTTGCATGTTTGCTTGCATGCTGCATGCTTGCTTGCATGCTACACTACATTACACCATTATGCAACGCTTTAGTATTTACGTAGAAACAATTTTACCTTCGAGTTCATTAATGAGTTTGATGTAGTACGAGTATTATAGTATTATTATAAAAATATGGCAAATAAAACAGTGGTGTAATGAATGTTCGGAAAAAAATATTTTCGAACAAATGTTATTTCGGCCAAGCATAAGTTCGGTAACAACTTTTTGACCAATTGAAACGTCGGGGTAACGATAAAAATCGAATTAATAATATGTTAACTGATACAGTCCGAAACGTTATTTCGGCGAAATAAAAAAAAGACGAAACGAAATTAGTTGTAAGGTTTTCGGTAAAATAAAATTCGGTAAAAAACAATTCGGACATAAGATAGGTAACCATAATAAACAGTGAAATACCAGACGAAGGAAAAGCCACAGAGAATTAAGTTAATAAATCTTTTTGTGGTCTTTTAACAAAACCAATTGAACTTGTTTACTTGGTAGCTCAATACATTCACCAGTGCAGTAGCAGTCGGATGCAATAGGGGCGTCAATCGGCACTGCTGGATGCAATTTGTCGGATCGGCGCTCGTTGAAAATGCAATATTTTAACCAACCCCGCCGGCCTCGCCTGCACATCACTACAAATTCAAATTCGAAAAATATTTACACGAAATACTACCGTACGATTTTAATATTTTACATCATCTAGCTAGATCGTTGGAGAAAAATATTTGAAGAAGAATTAATTTAAACTTGAATTTAAATATTTGTATAAAACTTATTTTGCAAAGTTTATAAGCCACGCATAAATATTTGAGGTAACAGCAGACAGCTGACAACGTATTATAGGAAGCTACAAGAGATATCGGTAACCCTTATAAGTCTTGTTCAATTAAAGTTTCACTTATATGATCATTTCAAACGATAAAAACAAAGTAAAGAACACGTCGCATTTACTTCTTTGTTTCCTACAAATAGTTTCTACATAATACTAAAAATAAATCGGTTCTTATTGTGTATAACAAAACGAGCTTTAAACAGTAGATGTTTAATAAAGACAGGGAAGCCATCTAATTAGTCACTGAAAAGTCTTTGTAAGCTCTTTTCAAAGTTTTCAGGCGGCCGTTATTAAAAGAGCTGGTAATGTTGTATTTTTTTTTATTGGTGGATTGTTTTACATAGCAGGTTTATCTACTATTTTTAACAGGTACCTTTGTCTGGTATCCAATGCCTGCGACTTTGTAAACCTTTTCAACTCTATTATTAGTAAGATTTGTATGTTAAATAAAGTAAATGTATTATATAGGTTACGTTAAATCTAACTGAGTTTCACGTAACATCACAGTGTTCTTGTTAAAGACATTTTGAATAAACTAGCATATTCTGATTACTTTATGGGTATTGCCAAGGTCCAAAAAACTGCTGTTCCCCTGTAAAAGTTCGAAAGGTCTAATGGTACGCAGAAAAATCAATAAAATCAGTTGTATTTCTGCAAAAACTTCAATATCTTTTATACAATTGACTTGATCAGCTATGAATATATTCCTTATAAGTAAATCTATCACATAAAAAGGATTAACCTGATTTGAATTCTTGTTCCGTTTTGATGAGAGATGCTAGCTACCTCTTAAACCAAGCAACACCGGCCCTCAAGTAAACTTCATGCTGAAGCCTAGGTTTCTTCTCGTGACTTGCGGGATGTGTGAGATACTTCTATTTGGGAGCTTGGCATAAGTACCTACTTGTCACGACAGCTTAATCTGAGCCTTGGTGAAGGTGAAATTGCTTAAACGTGTAAAAGACATTAGGTTTTCTAAAAATACGTCCAAAATATTTTCTTAAACAAAAATGCAATAACCCTGAAATTAATTACTGAACAAGCAAGTTTCCTCATTCTATAAATCATCAGCGATTTATTCAGAACGTCTGAGTGGCTCGAAACGGCATTTTAATCAACTTTCTCGGTGCGCGGGAACTTTGTGGAAACTTCTCAAAAACCGTTTGCACTTCAAACGATACTTTGTGGTAATATACATGTTTCTAAACAAGTAATTTGATATCTTCCCCTTCCTTTTGTAAATTATAACATATTAGTACCTGAAAAAAAATCTTGTGTTTTTGACTAGAAGAATGCGACTTGCCAATCTTGAATCATACTAATGTAACTAGTACTAGGTACTGACATTTGCATTAACATTGTATATTTTGAAAAAATCAAGTCATTTTATATGTTGGATTATTACATTAATTTAGAACCTATCATAAAGTTTTTTGTGACTTCCACATGAAATGTCCTAGTTTAATTCTAATGCTAAATTATTGCGTCGTCAAGATAATGAAACAATCAAAATTTTTACGCTTTGGTACAAAAAATTTACACATTGATTAAACTTTCTATTTTTTTAAATCGGTGGCATAATCAATTCTTGTTTAATCAACATACAAACTAACTTTGTTAGTATATTGCTGTCGAGTATCACCAGAATAACACAGAATAACAGACATGCAAACCGTTTTCTATTGCATCCATATAGACAGTGAGATAGAAGTTAAAATTGAATCACATGTCCAACAGTATTGACATTTCTACAATACTCATGGCCACCGAACTGGCTAATTTGACTGCGAACTGAAGGTATGGATCACAACTTGCCTAGTTACACTAAACTCAGCCGTATTACCTTTGAAATAACAGCGAAGGGTTCACTCTGTAACAAAGTGTATGGTCTGCCCATATAGAATACTTGATTATTTTGAAGTCCGTTTATGCAATGGATATATTGCACTTAATATCAGTTTATGTATTCATACCAAATTTCATCCTAACTGGAAGTTTATGCTTGAAATGACAACACAGAGTTAGTTTCCCATTTATAATTATAATAGTCCGGGTATAGCTATGGAATAAGTAAGTTATCATCATACATACCTACTTGACGGTTTGATTTTATTAAGCAAGGTGACACCAATTTTAAAAGGCGTATATAGAGATGAAATGAAATGAAATGAAATTTATTTGCGTATGAAAGAGGGTACAATATGGATCTTATTTTATAATAAAGTTCAGCTTTTTCAACTATATACAGATATCATGCAAAATATTTAAACAAAGCAATCATAACTAAATATTAAAATACAATCAAATGTCGAAATAAATGAAATTATAGAAAATTAAATGTCCAGCACGATAGGTACACATTATAAAAGAGATTAAGATCACTTAATAACTAACACTTGAGTACCTTCGACTGTGAAGTAGTTTAATAAGTAAGGTGTTGAACAATCATCATCTCAGCCAAACAACGGGCCTATAGCTGAATACTCCTCCGGACTCCGACGCCCACTGCTGGGATCTAAACACTAATCAGGGCCCGCACCACAATAATTTTTGCAGACAAATGACTTGGTAGCTCAATGATTACACACCCTATTTTCCTACCCTTAGAGGTGTTTTTTTTTTTCAAATTTAATTGAAATTTCGAGCTATAACCGATCAAAATAAAATAAATGCTCGATATCGGTCGGCATGGTAAATAATAAACAAAGATACAATTTGCATTGAGAATCTATATTTTTTTCGTCGGTCGAGAAAGTAACCTGTCGAAAGTCATGTTAGGTATCGCTCGATGTGCTTTGCAATAATCAACCTAATGGAGGCAAAAGTTCAGTTTCGTCCAACTGTATAGGTGATCTGATATTTTAAAAAGAATTTTAAATAACCCAATTCCGCTTAGTGTTCGATAAAACCCAAAGCCTTGTTTTGTTATGCATAAAGGCTCCATTTTTGTTTTATGATGTTAATTTTTTAGTTGACCGTTCATTCCGCTAATCCATAACTCTTTCAAAATGTATTCTGTTAGACATTTTAATTAACTGGAGCGAAAATGCTTTAAGATTTATAATCAGACGCGTTTCAAGCATTATTCAGAAGTTGCATTATAATACCTGAAACCCAGAAGCGTATCATCATCATCATCATCATCATCATGGACGATTTTGCCATAATGGCTGTGCATGGCAAGCCAATTGCCCTGTCAGCCTTCTAGTTCTTCTGCAGTATTCACATAAGACAAGAAGGAACGATACTTTTAAATATTTGCTAATACTTAACTTGGTAGCTTAAGGCGATTACAGCTAATCTGTTAAAACAAACGTTTAGCTTAAATAGTGGAGCGACGATGCCAACATCTTTGACTCAGATTTTTGATGAAAAGAAGACTTTGAGAAAAGATTATTGACAGTATTGTTGCGTGATAAGTCGTAAGAGGCGACAATAAACTATAAACCAAGAATATCATAACAGAATATTGATAGCGACTTTAGTGATGGTACCTCGGGCAACAAAGGTGAACGCTGACTCTTGTCAGAACCAGGCCTAAGCCTTCGCCTGAGTCGTAAGTCCCAGGCACTGCCCCGAGTACCTATTTTGGCAACGCGATGGATAAGGCATCCGTACGGGGAAACCATTGATGATAAGATGTTTCGTTTTGTTTATAACAAAAAGTAAAGTAACAACCTATACATGCCACTGCACTGTACTGTAAAGACCTCTACCATTGTAAATAAGTTAACACATCAACGATGGGTACAGGCATAATCACTACGCTAGCCAAATGCGGGTTGGTGAACACTAACCCGATCAATTTTCGGAAATTTAATCGATCAAACCCAGAGATATTGGCCAGGTACTTAAACGAATTCTAAGACCAAACGGGGTGTACAGAATATTCTTCACAGCCTTGGCTGGTATACATTTTTCCGCTTTTCCCTTAGAACAAGTTTAAGACAACTTATTCCTAAGAAAGGCGCAGTGAAGTTGAGCGCCTCGTATTATCTTGACAGGCGGAGATCAGACTCAGGCTTATCTTCATAAATTCACAGTTGAGGTGTGGTACAGGGATGTTATGAAGCTTGACAATTTATTGTAACCGAAACTATCGGGTATACGGAATAAAAAGGTATCCGTAATCGTAACACATTACAGAGTAAAAGTTTCGGTTAGTTTCAGTAAGCAGCAGAGTTTAGATTGGCACGTTTTTGTCGGCTGGGTACTCAGCCTCAAGTAATACTAAACTCAAGTAATTATTTATTAGTATGATTGATCGTTGTTTTATAAAATACTTAGGCATTGGGGAGGGGGTGTTTGATATACATATCCTGCTATGTTATGTTGCTTTCATAGAAAAAGCCAGTAATTTTTAAAAAAGAACATTTAAGTCCTACATATGAAATGTATGTTTAAATTCGGACTCAAGATTTAAAAAAAATCTAATAACCGCAACTCAAACTATACGAAACTAAAGGATAACCCAAGTTTATATCATATCCGTAGCCGAAACCAAAATAATGTCATTCCTACAACCGTATCCGTAGATCCTAAATTATACATCCTAACATCCCTGGTGTGGAATACTAGGATAGTACAATATCACCTGCACTATACAATACATTGTTTGTTACCTATTCACTCGTGTCGTTAGCATGGGCAAAGTTATGTTTGTTATGTAAGACATCTAGACTGTCGAACGTTGCGTCTTCTTAACGTGAGTACTTTTAATCAGCTTTTTAACTTTTGTGAGGCTTTGATGCTTATATCGAAATGAAACTTGTCTAAATTTTGAAAAGTCTAAGTTTCATAAACACTTATGCGCGTCTAAACATACTTACTTAATCTAGCGAACAAAAATTTATTGTTTCGTACCAAGTCATAGTTTAAACCTGATACCAAATAAATTCATTTTATTTCCTTTATCTTTGTACTTGAGCTGAAAATCAATTGTGAAATATCCATTCTCTACAAACTCTCCCATCTGAAGTAAAGAGACATTTCAAACTTTTGACGATGTAATTCTTCATCATTCTTTAAAGATTTTTTGCTGTTGTTTCATAATAATTATGTTTCTTTAATAATGAAAAATATAATTTTCCATGAAAACAGTTCTGATAAAAGTACCGCTTCTCTTACTAATTTAAATCTTACTAATGTTGTGTGCTATACAGGATAAAATTTTAACCACTTTCCAAAATTTTGTGGGCATTCAGTTTCGTATTTAGAGCCTATTTATGAAGTAAAAATTGTAAATCAAGTTTTCACCCGAAAATATTTTTCGCAATATAGTTTTAAATTTTTACAGTTTTAGGCCTGTTTAGGTATAAAGGGAATATCAAAAACTTATGATTAGTATCGTAATGAATGAATGTGATGTGCATTGCGTAAAAAAAGTGTTGCTAGGAGGCCGTATTAAACATTTTAGATTTTTGGCGGACATTTTCTAAGTGCTTTATCTTGACATTTTTGTACTGGGCTATACCAAAAGAAAAAATACGTCATTTGTTTTTTGTCTCGTAGATTGATATATTAAAATTTGGAAGGTGGTTAAAATTTCACCCTGTATATACATGTATTACTCTTAATGATGTGTGTAACTCAATAACGACTGAAGGGCTACAGAAGAATCACAAACTGGAGTAGCACATAACTTGCATACTATTTTGGAATAACGTGCAGTTTTTGAAGTGTAGTTTAAAATTCCACGCTTACTAAGTCTGGAGCAATAGCTAGTTTATTCAATAAATTGATAGATGTGCCGAATGGAGTTAATTGATTGGTACTATGGACTGACATTTGAATCATTGGAGTTAATAAATAAAATATGATTTTTTATATCCTGATAAAATATAACGAGCTGATGCAGTGATCGTGAAGCACGTAACATGGCTCGGGGTCAAACAGGTTCTCGAATACATTATGCATAATAGGATTTCCACACGATTGTAGTTAATGTAGACAGGATAACATTTCACCGCCATTTTATACTCCAGTCGACAAACTTTTAGAGAAGTTTATGCAAGGTTAGGTTTTCATTTTTATAAGAATTAGCTTTTGTTAAGCTTCTACCATGGAATATACTATAAAGTAAGTTTGCAAACAGTGGTACCAGTATCGTGTGTAATAAAAAACTTTGACGACCGATTTGTCTGCTCTTAACAACCCGCATAGATTCCTTCCGTGATCATCGCGCTTGAAATAGTGCCGAAATTTCGGAAGCTCATATAAAACGAGGTACATCATCTGTTGTATTTTAGCACCAGAGTACCTAAGCTTATTAATATGTCAGTTGCATTTAAAATTTGTACTTAAGCTTTAATAGCTCTATATGTATATCCACATAGTCGTGTGAAATGAGGTGTAAAGGGCATAGTTCACGGATAATCTAGGTGCTATTATATTGGTGGCTCTAAAGCTACGCGCGTGCATTCACGTCTCTGACCCATACTTTCTGCAAATGTCGTACTACCAATTACAGAACGGAATAAGCTTTTGTCTCTTGTTTTTTGTTAAACTGATATTTGTTAAGTACATTTTTCCACAGTAAAATAACTAGTCTTAAAAGCAATGACATATCATTATGCTTGAATTTTAGACATTCGTTGCATTATTTCTGTTAATTATCAGAATTAACGAAATATTCATTGTGTATCCACCTGATATTCTACCACTTACTTCTTCAGTAGCTTTTGTGACCACGGCCGCTGTGCTGCGACCGAAACGTCAAAGAAATAAGTTTTTGTAAGTGTAACAGTTAAGCAATGTATATCCGGTTCAGTCCTATTTTGTCATCAACACTTAAGTTAGCTGCTTAATTGTAAGCAACTAAGACCGGCCCGATCTCGCCCGCTAGTATTGGCCCCGGCTCGAGCGAGCCCGAGGCTTTGCTTCTCGAAGCCTCACCCTCGGCTTTACCGGGAGACTCCTAGCACGGCGTACCTAGGCTGAGCGCTCTCAGCACTCGCCGATATCTACCCGGTTGAACTGATTAAAGCTTCCCCATTAGGCTTCAGTGATAGGTCCGTCCGAAAAAACAAAACTAAGGTCGTCAAAATTTTATCAGATCATATAAGAATATGTTTACTGTACCACAGTTAAATATTATAAAAATATACAAAAACTCAACTTAGCAAAATCATGTTGCGACGCTTGATGTTTATTGTTTTGAAATATCTGTGCTAGTATCTCACATGATGAGTGTACTCTTGACTTAATTACAATCTGACCCAAGATTTGGCAATGCCAGCTAAAAAAAGTATTTTTAGAATCCATCTTAAACTGTCATCACAATCACGTAAATCTGTTAAGGAAGTTTAAAACATTTTTAGATAAATATATGTATAACTCATCCTGGATATCTTTCCGCACTACAAACTTTTTATAAAATAAAAAAAAAATAAAAAAAATAAAATAAAATACATTTTAATTCAGATAAATTACATCCATATTTGTCAGTACATTGCGTTAAAAATAGTAATTAAATTATATTATATTACTTAACTATATTTTATTATTTAAATTATATTATATTATTAAATTACATTTTACATTTTATTATTTAAATTATATTATACCATTAAATTACATTATACCATTTAAATTCAAATTAATTTATCATTTATTACATTAAGCACAAATACACAGTAATACCAATTCTTAGAGGAAGGGGTAAGCTCCGGTGGCTGTCACTCTTTTACAAAAGCATGTCCACAGTGGGGAAGTGTATCGATCTGCCAGGGTCTTCAGAATGCTATTTTGACTGCCTCGCACTCTGCTGACCAGTGAAGCGGTCTTTTTACGTAACACGGCTTCGAAGCCATCAGTTTGATACTCAGCAAACATGCCGGATGCACTGCAGAACCGAGGCAGACCCAGCAACATCCTGAACACATTATTATAAAGGATTCGCAGGGTCTCCATCGACTTTTTAGTATTCTTTACCCACAGGTTTCCCGTGTATATGCTTTGGCAATATGCCTTAAAAAGTGTGACTTTGACGTCTTCAGAACAACGAGAAAATCTGCGGGTCAACATGTTACCTCTAATCGACAGAGCCCTACGCTCCCTCTCAATATCTCCATCATCTTTGAGGTCACTAGCAATGATATGTCCCAGATATTTAAATTTTTTCACACGATTTATGCTCTCGCCATTAAGGGTAATATTACATATATTATCGGGACATTTGCCAGCCACCTCAAAGACCATGAATTCAGTCTTTTTCACATTATATACAAGCCCATGTTCAGCAGCATATGTCTCACAGACCTGCAACATATCTCTGAGGCCACCCACCGTGGGGCTCAGCAGGACCATGTCGTCAGCATAGCTTATATTATTTATGCTTACGCCATCTATACTACATCCAACACGCATGCTGCCCAGCCCCACGATGAGCTCGTCAACGTACATGTTGAAGAGTTTGGGGGATGTTAGCCCACCCTGCCTCACGCCACACTCCAAGATGTACGGATTTGAGATACCTTTGTTCCATTTAACATAATTAGTTTGGTTTGCATACCAAAAACTAAGCAATGCTTGCACATGTTCTGGCACACCCATCCTCCCCAGCTTCTCCCAGAGCACATCATATGACACCAAATCAAATGCCCTGGAAAAATCCAAGAAACATGCGTATACCGGCGTCCCTCGGTCTGTATAATATTGGACAGTATGCTTAAGACTTACGATTGCGCTTTCAGTAGAAAGCCCAGGCCGAAACCCGAACTGTGCGTCATTTATCTTATAATATTTTTCTAATTCAGAGTTAAGCACACTGTCCAATACCTTAGCAATCGTTGTCGCTAGAGATATAGGCCGATAGTTTCCCCTATCCGAGATATCGCCAGTCCTATCCTTCACAATGGGAACAACGATCGTTTTCATTAAGTCCGGTGGTAAATGTGTGTGACTTATGCACATTGAGAAAAACAAGGCCAGCACCCTGGGCAGATGATGTCCAGCGTATCTCAGATGTTCCACACTGATACCGTCATGGCCGGGAGATTTTCCGCCACTCATTTTCTTTAATGCCTCTCTAATTTGCTTTGCAGTTATGAGTAACGGCAGCTCATCCCCCTGAAATGACGACCCTGTGCTTCGCGTAGAGACTGAGGGACCCAGAGGAGAGTGTATCCTAAAGTGCCTCACAAAAGAATTGGCAATCTCTATTGGATCACTCTCCCCATCCACGCTCACAGGGGGGCCAGGCCTAACATCACACTTTCTCGTAGCTTTCCAGAAACTTTTAAAGTTTTTCGCTATCCGGTGTTTGGTTAGAACATCCATTCTAATTTGGTCTTGGTTACGTTGACACCAATTTAGACGACTCTTAAATATTTTCCTGGATTCGTACATATCATCATAGACTTTTCCTGATGATGGTCGATTGCACAAAAGCCATATATTGAAATTAAGCCTGGCAACCCTATGAGCTTCACCGACGTGCTTATTCCATCCACAAAGATGCCTATTTTTGTTTTGGTTACAGCAAGGTTTCTTAAAAGACTTTTTTGTTTTAATAGCTGCATCACTTAGGGTACTTACAATATTAAGATAAAAATCATTTAACACCAATTTATGCTCTTCCAAACCACAGGAGCCATGACTGCAATGAATGAACTCCGAAGGGAAATCAATTTTGCGCAACATACTATGACAGAGTTCTCGATACTTATGTATTTGCGCATCGTCTCTTTCACCCCAAACAACTGAGTTAATATGCAAGTCACGTGCTATCTGTTTTGGCTGCACAATATTAAAATCACATTTAACAATTAAAGGCAAGTGGTCTGACACAAAGACATCCTCCACCACCTTCACCTCAACAACAGTTTGCCAGGCTGACTTAGATACAATGCAGTGGTCCAACCAACGTTTACATCCATGGGCTGCGCTTACATAAGTGTAGGTATTAGAGTGCAATCCTAGTTTTTCAATGTCCGCACAGATCCAATTCTGGTCATCACAAAAATTTGACAATTCATCGAAAAATAATTCATGGGGATGCGCATTAAAATCGCCTAAGATGAATACATTTTCAACTGTTACGCTTTCTACAATTGCACTTATTTCACCTAGAACCTCAACAAAAACAGGCAAGTTATCGACGGAATCAGTGGGCATGTACACCGAGATTACAACAATACTACGTCCTCCGTGAGTAGCCTTAATAGCTACTAACCGATTACTACAACAATTTATAACCGTTACGCTATCAAAAATACCCTTCCTCCACAGAATGGCCACTCCCCCATACGGCCTTCCCTTCAACAGTCCTTTCGATAAATCCACAGCTGACTTACCGGTATATTCAAAGTCACCAGATATAATACCCAGAAATGGGACATCATGGGGGAGTAAACAAGTCTCCTGAAGTGCCACTACTTTATAAACGCCATATGAAAATTACTATAAAATACCCTAAAATTGGGGAGTTTCTTCATCTAGATGGAATTATTGACCGTATGGAGATCATAACTACCTTTTTCGGCAACGTGACAGACCAATATGTTTCGTTTAGTTAAAACCAAGCAAACTGCATTAAAATTCGTAATCCACATACTTATATTGTTTTGCAACCTTTTACAGTATGTGATGTGTTTCGCGGTCAGAAGCGATTAAATAGTGAGATCGCAAACGATGGTACCAGTGTCGTTAGTAATAAAAGACAGCGACGGAGGGCAGATCAATTCGTCTGCCCATCTCGGATAGACTATAGTTCTTTCGAGCTTCTACGTTGGGAAAGTGATGAAACATCGTGCAAACATGATGCACATGTAAATATCTTTAAATAGAACACTCTTACTAATTTTGTTCTTTAGTGAACTAGAAATTTTTCAGCATAGTCTCAGGTTGTTTCGCCACAAAATCATATCGCCCATAAATATTGCCCCAGAAAAATGGCTGAGCATGAGCAATGGGAAATCCAATAAAGTGTCTCGCTTTTATACCCTAATACCTTACAATGACTGCTATAGCAGATGCCGCGTGATCGTGACTTGAGTGTCGAAACCAAACATCAATGCTCTTAGATAAAATAAAGTAGAGAGTGTACAAGTCAAGGCTATCAATAACCAGAATAGGTTCAGGCGTTGCTTTGTGGAAATCAAAACTACTAAACTAACTTACGAAGTATCCCATCCTTATTAATTTGGTATCTGCAACCAAATCAACACGGCCGTGTAGAGCGTCGTAAATGCCCTTTATATCACACCTTTGGCTCAGAGACCGTGGTCTCATTAATGCGCCGACATCCGCGCCCTCTGGCGGTATTTATGTAACGGAATTTTCAGCAACACTTGCAGGAAGCGTGACGAAGTATACCTATTTTTAGCCGACAAAAAACAAAAAAGCTTCTCAATTCTCAAATCAAATTACCAACAACCACCATGCACAAAGTTCAAGTTAAGGCTCGGTAGTTTGGGATTTATGCGTCTATGCGCACCGTAAGTGCCAGCGCGCGACAGTACAGGCCTGACGAGCCGCCGCGCTCTCGTATTTTGTAGTTATTTTAACATAGTCACTATGTATATCATTTAATGAATTCAAACTCAGCGAATATTTCTTCAAATGTTTAGTAGCTTTAAACAAGCATATTTTTTTCTTTTTATATTTCCATATTTGAGTCGTCAAATTAAAAAAACATTTCGAAGTGATGTAGGTTTGTGATATTTTTCTATCCAGCTAAGTTAATGACGTGTAACTGATAGCAACTGTGACTAGACTAGATTCTCAACTAATACATTTATTTTTTTCAGACTTTAAAACGCTGTTTTCTAGTTCTCAGATGGGTTTTAAAAATTTAAAAACGCTGCCTCTACAACTACGCTGAACTACGCCACCTTAAAGGCTTGTTTGTGCCTATTGTCGCTTTTTAATGATGTAAAATCCACTCCGAAATTCGGAGTAGGTTTTTTAGTGTTTTCATTGTTTTTGGTACTTAGGGTTTTAGATTAACCCTAAGGTATTTAAGAAATGTTCTTTACTCATACGTACAATCATCATCAAGCGAATAATACACCTTCTTCCTTATGTTACTTTAGCGAATTAGCGAAAAATGTGAAGGTACCATTTTGAAGTCACATGCATATCCTGTTAGACAGCAAAATATTTGTTTGCTTTGTTTTTTATAGAATTTATAATGTTTACATAAACTAATGTCTGCTGAGAAGAATGAGACTTATTTCGTGGAAAACCAGCTTTATCCGTTAAAGGTCTTCTCACAAAATTGTAATACGTTGCTTCTACTAATAATATCCTCAAAATAGAATTCAACAAGCAAATGTAATTAACACATACATTTATAATAGACCTTTTGGCTGAGGTGTTAAAGTGTTACGTGACGGGCGATAACCTTTAATGTGAGTCAATAATAATGTAGGTAATGTAACAAAACGTCCGCCCTCAGGGGTAACATACGCTTGGAGGGAAGTTCTAAACATAAGGCAAGTATGTAGGGTTATCCTCTATACCTATACTGTATACTTACTGTAAATTTTAATTGAAAAACAATGCTTTACAAAACTTGATGTAATTTTAATTTTCATGGGACCGGTTCACTTGATGACTCGTCGTAACAGTTGTTTAAAGATCTTTCAGTTACCCACCGGTCATACATGCTAATAAGCACTCTAACTCTGATATCTAATTAGATCAATAAAATTCCGGTACCAATAACTTCATACCGTAATTTATAAATTTAATAAAGTTAAAATATAATTTTATTTATGACTAGCTGTTGCCCGCGACTTTGTCCGCTTCAATTACTGTTATTATGGCCGCGATTATTTTTGCTACATTTTTCACTGATGCTTTGCTCCTATTGGTCGAAGCGTGAATCATCACGCTATCTATATATCAATATAGCCTAAAACTTTCCTCGATAAATAGACTATCCAATACAAAAAAAAAATCAATTCGAACCAGTACTTCCTGAGATTTGCACGTTCAAACAAACAAACTCTTCAGCTTTATAATATTAGCATAGATTTGGTTTACTACAAATACCTTTCTTATCATTGTATTCAAGTTACCACAGCAAAATAGGTACAGGCATAATCACCTTGCTTGCCAAAAAATACAGGTTGATTATGACAAACCCGAGCAATATTTGAAAATTCTGAACTCTTGTAGCCCGACACGAGGGTCGGCCCGACAACTTTGGTTCGTTACTTAAACCACTAGACCAAACGGGCGTCTATTATCTTTCCTTTTCAAGATTATTCATAATACCTCCTCCAAATTCCTCCCAGTTTATCTATTTATCTATGTTGTGGGATTTTCAAATTTTGTCGATTCCGGAAAGAGCCGCACCTATATACACTTTGATATTTGTTTTGCATGTATATCGTCACAACCGTCACTCCACTACCTTTACTTTGTTTACAACAAAGTGACGAAACTGGAGTTGGTAATTGGAGTATATGCTTATAGTAATAATAGTTTAGAATTCAAACATCAGTGCAAACAGGCCACGTAATATTAACGAAATTGTCCGTAATTAAAAACATTACTTTTCGTTATGTTAACATTAACTTCTACTCTGGTATATATGGGTAGGATAATGTGGGTATGCCTCTCTGGACGGTCATTAAGGGCATACAGTTCAGGTGCGTACTGATAATATGTGACTTAATTAAATAAACCGTTCTAATTATTAGGCCTTTGGGATAATAATAATTGCAAATTCTTTTTTTACACAATTCATGTAAATGTGATTTTTTGAAGTAAATTTTCTTTACACATTAAGGTAGAGTCCACCATTGATACGGCACGGCAAGGGTTTAGGTTAAAGAATAATTTATATTTTTTTTTCTTAATATAATAGGGGTTAAAGTATGAAATTGCCGATTATTTTCCCACTTTTTATTTTGTTTATAGCTCTTAAGTATAGTCATATTATTGCGTAATTCTTTTTGTATTGTATCAAAAACTAAATAAAGTAACTTTTGACTAAAAACAAATGCAATACTAGTGCCTATTACTTCAAAGGAAGTCGTTCAAAAGACCCCTTACAATGTGTCAGCTGACCTTCTTACTTCAATTAAGTGTATTTGCATTATATACTTTGATTTTCAGAAATTTAAATACTTTAATGCGTAGCTTTATAACCATCTTACTTTCACCTCTAATTGCATCGAAAACGGTACAGGCGTTTCTAAAAAACTAAAAATTTTTAGTATGTAAAAATGAATTTTCTCGATTTCGTCCATACAAAACGGCAATTTCATACTTTAACCCCTAATACTATGATTGAAATCGCAATATCAAGAATGTCACGGTATGCTTAGGAGATATTTACAACGTTCCGTTCCAAAAATCTAATTTCATGACGAATATTTTACATACACGCAGCATTTTTGAAATAGACAAGAAAATTATATAGAAGATAATGTGAGATATGTTTAGGTATGTATGATAAGAGTTCATTAGTTTAGACGAAAATTAATCATAATTATTAAGTGAATAATTTAGATAACATTAGATATGTTGATTTGAATTATGGACTATCAAAAATATGTTTGTTTGAGTATATATTAAATAGGCTTATAAAATTAAATCACTCGCAGCATGAAGATGGTAAAGGAGCAAGTGCAATATTTCTGAATAAGAAAACATACACCGTGCAATTTTAACCACCTGAAAAATGAAGATCACGTTATGTACTATTATGTATAACATCTTAGCAGTTTTATTTTTATTTTTTATTAATATACCTAAGTCTTAGAAAAATATAAAATATAGATTCAGCTATACATTTTAAATAGCGCCGTGACGCGCACGGACGTAGCTGTGTAAGGTTCATCCATCCGGTACCCCGCCGCAACAAAGTACCTAATACGTCCGTGCGCGTCACAGCGTGTTTCAAAATTTAAAGTCTGTATTAATATTTAATAGTTTTCTAAAATTATTTTTCTTCATAAAATAAATAACACCGCCATGATGTTATATAATGGTTACTTACCGTGAGCTTCATTTTTTAGGTGGTTGAATTGTATTTGATGCTGTTACGTAATGTCTCGGTAGATTTAATAGACCGCACCGAGCCCGGTATGCATGGGGTTGCAGGTTCGTTCCCACCTAAGGCAAAAAAACTTACAAGTAAAAAAAAATTGCTCCGCCGGGAGAGTTTGCACTGCCGTGACCAGGATTCGAACCTGGGTTACTACGGCCACAACGTAGGGTCCTAACCACTAGACGATTACGGCTATCGGAGCTGTGACCAAACATGCAAAATTCCTTAAGTATTTACGATAGCATTGGATTACTTTCACCTCAGTGATTGAGCGATTTCTTAAGTGACTCCAATTTTATTTATTTTATTTAATCACGATATAAAAACACAGCTCTTTTTAATACAAGTTACAGATATCACGTTTGTTTTTTTCAAAAGTTCGGAAATAATAGTTTTTGGTTTCATATTTAACAAACACAAAAAAATGAATAAATCAATTCGTTTGAAAGTACTTACCTAAACGGTACCTAGATTAACAAAAAAAGTTTTTGGGTCATTGCATCCTGACGTGATTATAGAAACATTTCTGAAAAGCAGGAATTTTTACAATGTTACTTAGCTACATTTTTTAAATACTTCAGTTCTAAGATTAACTAAAATGTGTAATATTTTGATTTCACGGGTGTTGCCGGTAAAACACATAAAATTTTAATCTTGAAAAAAAAAACAATACTCAGAACTTTTGAAACTTATAATCCAAAACCAAATTAGTAATAGGTAGGTACTAATCAACTTTTTATATGTTAAGTAGGATATACTAGGTACTCGTAAAGTGCATAGTAATTTTAAATGTACACCTTACAAGTAATTGCTTCATACAATTTAAATTTAAAACCAAAAAAATTTTTCTAATCATATACGATTTGTTTTTTAAACTAAAGTGAAAATATATTCAACCTTTCAATTCATGTTTGTAAATAAAATTTAAAACTGGCATTACACGAAAATTCAAGCGGAAAAAAAAGAAAAATCGTGACGTCACTGCTTTTAACGGTGACGAGCTATTTGTGAAACGTCACTCCGACGATATTTATTGGCGGAAGCCATCGATCAATCAGAGTGAACAAATACGCCTTTGTTAGGGTTTATAACATCAGCCATGTGGTGCCGGCTTAAAATGTACCGTGTGGTGCCCGCTTAAAATGTACCGTGTGGTGCCCGGTTTAAAATATTAGCACCGCCTATATCGTCCTGTGGGTATGAATGAAGCGTCAAACGACTAAAGAAGCACTGCTAGCCGCTTGTAGACTTTTTTTCCAGACACAATTAAAATGGGGACAACTCCCTCAAAAAGTCTACAAGCGTCTAGAAGACGACAGGCAGCATCGTCTTCTCTTCATCATTGGTGAAATTGTGATCGTAATCCCAATTTCAAATAGTGGAAATTACGGAGGTACACTCGTAACTCCTTGGGGGTCTCCCTAAGGAGGGTACCTCCGTAATTGCCACTATTGACAAAAAGCATTTCCCCAATGAAGTAGATACTTAATACATCTAGACATCTGCCTCTTGCGGTTGTGCAGTGATATACGTTCTGTCAATAAAAGTATTGAGAATAGATGATATTTTGTTAAGGCTACGAAATCCGATTTTTGTTTTGGGTAGATTTGTGGAATACAGCGTTCAAAAGCGGTAGAGATGTGATGGATGAATTGTCTCGCTCTGGTAGGTAGGTCATCAACGTTTTCAACTGAACTTACCATTGTAAAAGTAGGAAAGAAATGGTGACTGAAAATCCTCATTTAAACTTATGAGACAAAGCCGCTAAATTCTTCGTGTCCTATGACTTCATGAGTCGATCTTTATTATTCAAGGTTTGTGTTATTATGGGTCCACCGAGAAGTGTATACTGAACGCAGTACAAAGTCAATAACACACATAGTAGGTGAGTGTACAAGCTGTACCGTATTCTAAGATAAACCGTGAATTAAATCTGAACTAGGTTGATGTACTTGCTAATTTCACAAAGGAAACTTTTGAATGTTGAAACAACAGCAGTTTGAGTGTTGCGTAGTTTACACATTACCTACAAATTATAGGTGAAGGCTGTACTCTCCAGACTTATGCAGTTCGTGATTTAATTTTTATGGTAAAAATTATTTTGTATAAATAAATAAATATTTAGGACATGCCTCACTGGGCCACACAGAGCCATCTAGTCCCAAATTAAGCTACTATTAAGTACCCTGTCGTATGGGGTACTAGACAACCGATAAACTTACTTATATACTTTTTTTTTGTAAATATACACTTATAATATATAGAGAACACCCAGACCAGTACAAACAGACATGTTCATGCACACAAATATTTGTACTGTGCGGGGATCGAACCCGCGGCCCATGGCTCAGAAGCAGCGTTTACTACCGCTGATCCAAATGGTCGCCCAGGAAGTGTATCATAAAGAATATGTCTATTTATCTATCTTATCACCGAAATGACAGTGAAAGTTTGGTGTACCTATTTTTATACATATCGAACTAGATAAGCTGATAAATGGTAGCTTTAACAAAATAGTGGCACAACAAATCCAGCTTGGTTGAAAGACGTTTATGTAACTACGAGATCATTGCACCTCTCATATTCTGTATTCTGTGTAAAAATGCATTGTGCAATATGGAATATCTATCGATATTTTGAAATAAATATGTCGACTGTCTCAGATAGGACTTGAAGTTACAAGCATTTTCAATAGAAACGTTGGTTGAAACCTATCACTAAACGTCACTGTTCCGAATTTCATACATAATGCATCACCTTATTACACGAAAAAAATACACCAATTACGCAGTAGATGTGCAAGATTTGAAACTCTTTTGCAAAATAACAAAACTAAAAAAAAAAGATTTTTAACCCTAACAATTTTATCGCCAACAAATAACTAGCGGCTGTAAAAAGAAAAGCGCTAGGAAAAACGGCCGCCGTAGTGAACCGAGAACATAATAAAATTTATAGATACAGTAAGTTCATTATGTAACAACGCTCGGTTAGAAACCCTGGTGTTGTTTTTGTTTTAGACATTAGCCATACAACTAATACCTTATATCTTCCATGTGAACTTCTTGAATATTGTAGTTTTAAGTTTTGCAACAAAAATTCAACCTATAAAAAAAATATAACTAGTAATATTGGAGGTATTAGTTTTTCTTGTTGATATGCTACCATGAAAGTAACGGTCTCTAATCATTTTACTGCAGGGCAAAGGCCTCCATCATTTAATTCAAGTTACCATTGCAATGATGGGTATACTACCATACTTTAAGCTGAATACTAAAGAAAGAAGTCACGTTTAGTGCGGTGGCCCGCCTACTATGCAAGGGTCCCGGGATGGACTCCCGGTCGGGTGTCGATCCTTCTAAATTGTTAGGAAGTGATATTTTTTGAGTTGGCTTGCGTCTGGAAGGTGTCGGAAGTTTTAGTTGTGCTTCGAAAGGCACATTAAGCTGTTAGTCCCGTTCTGAGCCCTAATTCACGTATTTTATAACAGACCAAATGTCGCCAACGTTTAGAAGTAGTCTTATTGAAAAACAGTCATGAATCCGTATTTACGTGTCATTTCGATAGAACGATAACTCAATAGGATAGCAACTCAGCTATTTGTCAACTATTAGTACTTAAATTTGCCATTACAATTCTACCAAATAAATTCCAATACTTTTTGTTTACGAAAATATGCAGAAATGTAGATTATTTTGTAGAATGATGTTTGTAAACATTATACTGCATCTACATTCGATCAAACTAAATTTCAAAATAATAGTTGAATACCGCGGAGGCAACGATCGTACTTCGATTATTGCACGTAAATACGAATACACCAAAGCTGACTTAAACAAAATCGTGCTATTAATACGAGAATACGTAAAGTGACATTAGCGATCAAATCGCTTGCATGTCGCTGTAGTTTTGTTAGGTGAATTAGGTCACTGGCTTCTGTCACAAGATAGAAGTTCTAAAAACATGTCACGTCACAGGGCTGTAATTCATTGGAGAATTATAACACCAGACAATCCTTAAAGGCAGAAAAAAAAGCTTAGAATGATTACTAGCAAATTGTGGCTCAGTGTACTCGTACTAGTATGTGAGCCACTACGTGCGTTTAGTGAGAACTCAACTTACTAGCTCCATCTTTACTATGGCGCACCTGCGACCTCGAACAATAATAATTGCGGACGACACGAGCGCGGCGCGAAACGTGACAGGTTAGACTTTTTCTTTTTTAGTTTAGCTATGCTATTCTCTAAGGGATAAATTGTATACCTTACCGGCAGTATATTGTCTTCACATAACGACTATCATGGAATTTTTATTGGAATAGTTTGCGTTTGTCTTCTGCTTTCGACATATTTCACTTGGAGTTTGGAGGCCCTATGTTCCGTCCCCACTCACAATACTAACTCTTTGTTGCACGTTCCGATACGCACTTGTAGAATTTTTTCTATTTGTATTCGATTCATGCAATATACAGCGAATTCTTTTCTGTATTTTTTCCGTTGCTGGATTATTCAGTAATTGTTTATCCCTTTGACAGACGAATCAGAAGTAACAAAGGGAAGGCAGGGGCTAATACAACTGAAAAAGTAATAACTACATACCAATGCTATATTACTATTACCACTGATGAAAATAGGCCTCTCTTAAAAAAAGGTTTTGTAAGAGAAGAACTAAGAAGTATTGCCAAAAGATGGTTTTGCTAGATTCGCCCTAGATTTTTACTGAGCGGTTTGACATAGAAAATAAGCTGAAAATAAAATTTTAAGAGGATCTAAACATGTTAAAATAAAAAATGAAAAGTTCTTATATAACGCAAAAACTGTGATTGGTATGACCGTAAAAAGGCAATATTCAGGCATTGTAGATCCGGATACAGGTGCATATAGTCTAGTATATGCATTATGTGATTATACTAAACTGTATTAGCTAAAACACTTTAGTAAAAATTGAATAGACTATGTATAACAGCGTCTCTGCAGAATAACAAAGGATAGACGGAATCATATTAATAAATAAAAAACTGCGATTGTCAAAACGGGCTTCCAAACGTGAGGATTATTGCGAAATTCTTCTTTACGAGAGACTTATTACCAGCAGTAGACTAAGAAAGCTGACGACAATAATAGTAATATAAAAGATGACCAAAGAGGCCACATCTGTGGCGCTTTATCTGACATCCAGTACCTACTTATAAATTCGTTTAATTAATTGCGTCAATGACTTTTAAATTGGAAAGGCTATGGCCGTTCCTAAGTTTGGGTATTGGCCACAGAACATGGAAAAGAGGTCTATGTTCTGTGGTATTGGCCCAAAAAAAGATAAATTGTTTCATGAGAACGAGTAAGTTTCGCTAGCGATTTTCAATTAGTTACTTAACACTTTTTTTAATTTTGCTCATCAAAAATTGTGAAAAACATAAAAATTACAATCTTACCAAAATTGGTGATGTTATTTGATAGGCTATTTCTCAAATAATTTAACAAAGCAAGTCTACTCCTTGGCTTAGAATGAATAAGTATTTGAAAAAAAAAACATTTTAACAATAACTGAAGTGTCGGCATTTAAATAGAATAGCACCTTTTCCTATGGATGACGTAAAAAAATCTATGGGAAAAGTACAGTAATTGTTAAATTTGTTTTTTTTTTCTTTAAATACTTATTCACATTCACGCTAAAGCAATACCGCTAGAGGAAGACGGGCAGCATCGTCTTCTTTGCACCATTCGCCAAACTGCGATCGTTAGTTAACCTACCAAGAGTAAAGATTATGGCAACATTTTCATCTTGACGACACATATGTATCTGCAAGATATGAGTCCAACTGTAGAATAACTTGGCTGATGATAAAGATGAAGCTGAAGTTTGAAACAACTAAAAGGACTCGGCAGCAAAAAAGCACTGATCGATAAACATCAAAATCGCTGACGTATTACAAGCTTTACGCTGGTAATTTTGGTCGTAAGAAAGTATTATTTGTTAACCGACTTCCAAAAAAAGGAGGAGGTTCTCAATTCGACTGTATTTTTTTAATGTCTGTTACCTCAGATCTTTCGACTGGTTGAAAATTGATTTTGAAAATTCTTTTTTTGTTTGATAGCTGGTGCTTCCCGTGTGGTCCCATTTTAACGAGGTCATGATCTGATGGTGGAATCCGGGAAATCCAGGGAAACCCTCAAATTTTATAAGCACGTATTACGTTTTAACATATTTTTTTTAAGGTTTATCAGTATTTGCGTCTGGTACTCATCATTTCATGTTGTTGAGCTGATAATGGAAGGTACAACTCCTTAACGGTTAGGAGTAGGAGGATTATTCTTTAAATATCATAGGCGCGTATAGTCAGATAGTTGTCTTCTTTCAGGTTATTCACGTGAGCTGATGATGGTGGAAGTTCAAACTCCTAAGCATTTAGGAGTTGGAGGATGATGCTTAAGATTCTATAGAGAATGAGGGGGGGGGAGTTTCTCAAATAGTTCATACATTTGCATCTAGAAGTCGTCATCACTATTTTTATGTAGGTACCGTTACCGGCCAATAGAGGATTATTAACTGTCTTAGTTAACTGTGTAATTTATTCAACACTAAAAAGAGAAAAAAAAATTACCTATTTTTAAATAAAAAATTGAACCGACTTCAATAATAAACTCACTAAAAAGTAAAAAACGTGTGGCACTCGGAGACTGCCGCGGTAAAGCTATTGCATAGCATTTTTATCAACTTATGTAGTTATAAAACTAAAAAGTATCACCGCTGTGCCGGTCGGAGTGGGGGGTGTTAGATTATTTTCGTTACGGAATTTCTGGATTCGGTCTCCACGCTCAAGGCCCGCGATAGAAGCTATGCAATAGCTTAATTTTATAATTTTATGTATTTTCTAATTTTGACTTTAGTAATTAAATTTTTCTGTTATTTTGGCAGATATAGGCAACCATACTGTCAAAATCCTTATTTTCTTCTAAATTCTTTTAAATTACGAAAATTCAAAATTGTTCGATCGTGCCTCGCCCCGAGTGTTAGGTTAGGTTATTTTCGTTACGGAATTTCTGGATTCGGTCTCCACGCTCAAGGCCCGCGATAGAAGCTATGCAATAGCTTAAAAATAACACAAGAACAACGTTATATTTTAAAACCTATTTACCTACTTACAATATGATTTTAACTAATAACAACTAAACAGATTGAAGTCGGTGCCGAGCCCAAACAATACAAAAATAATTCTACAAACGAAACAAATCAAAAATGGAATTTAAAAAAAATTGCTGTGTTGGCGATATATAGATATATAGATGATTTTCACCTATTCTATTTGGCTCGGCAACGACTTCGAACTGTTTAGTTGTAATTAGTTAAAATAATATTGTACTGTAGGTAAATAGGTTTTAAAATAAAACGTTTTTCTTGTGTTATTTTTACTTTTTAGTTAGTTTTTTTGAAGTCGGTTCATTCCTAAATCAGATAAGTTTAGAACAATTACTAACTAATCAAGTTTAGTTGTTTGTAGCTTTAGAGTAACGGACTTGGAGTTTCAAATATATTGGGCGCAAGTTAAAATGTAAATTTAGTTAACAAGTTAAGGTTTGGACAATGATTGATTTAATTAATCCAAAACAATAAATCTTGGAGTCAGGTTGTGTTTGTTCTGTTTATACTATTAAATTACAAACAATTACATTGTTTATTAACCTATGTGGTTAAGGAGTAGAATGGTTGGTACCTACTAAGCAAAAAAGAAATAGCAGGAGACAGAAACATATTTTGTAGTTCGCCGTAAGTTTTTTTTTAAAAACAAGACAAAGCCCTGTCAAGCAAAGCGTCATTAAATATTTTATCACATACAAGTGTAGTTTGATGATGTTAAGAGGAGTACTGTATGCACTTTCTTTCAGTGTTCAAGAAAAGTGTATTTTTATAACAGATCGCCTAGTTAATTAATTTATAAAAAATAGATTTTCTATAATTATATGATGTTAGTCATACTTATACAATTTTTTTTTCTACGGAGCCGAGCGATTTTTAATTTTGTTAGTGCGAAATAACTCAAAGCTAGTTATTTTGTAATATCCTTCTTAGGGCCTATTTATAAGTAAGAAGTTTTTATGAGTTCATAACAATGCCGAGTGCGGAAAAGTTACAAGACTAATATCGCATTATTAGATTATAAGAAATACTCCAGTAAATTCGAGAAATGAGATATTTGAGGGCCTAACAATTTGATTAAGCGTTCAATGATTTACGAAACATTCCGACCGGTTTGAACTGTCAGTTAATATTATATTGAGTCTTAGCTTTGTGGCCGAATACTTAATTAGGTACCTTTGGGTCTAATCTTATTATCTTTTGGAATTATAATCAAAATTACGGTTTGTTTTGATGTTATTTCTATTTTAATAAGTTCTTACGCTGTTATATATAGATATCTTGGTATCAGCCCTAAGAATTGTTTGTCACAGATTACTTAATACTATAACTGTAAGTATTAGTAAATAAATGAATAAATGAAGAAAGAGTAGGCGTTAATATCCAAAAAAACAAATGTGTACAATATTTATGTGTACCTACAACAATCTTGTAAATTAACAGATTTTTTATGTACAGACAGCTGCACGTCAACCTACCCAAAAAGTTTAAAGGTCAATAAATTGATTTTGAACTTTAAGTCCAACAAGTAGAGATCAGTATCAGTTAGGAAAATTTAAAGATTTGTGGTAGGTTGACGTGCTGTACTTATAATTTCAATATTACACTTAGGTAAGTACAATATTACAAAATTATATTTTTAAAACGTACTTTAACTAATAAATATCTCAGAAGAACAGTTATGAGAAACTAGAAATATTCGTTTGTATTTCTAATTAACGCAATGCAAACAAATTATTATAATTACAAGAGCGATTTGGCAATGTTTCCCTCGTGAGTCTAAGGGCTCACGTTTATTTCAACCAATAAAATATTAAATGGCTGGTGAAGAATTACATACTATACTACTTAGCAAAATAGACACTTTAAAATGCTAATATTTTGGGAAAAACAAAATTGTATTGCTTCCGTCCAGGAAAAAGAAATTGTATTGCTTCCGTCTGACGTGTTGACGGTGATTCTACAGTATTGACTCTGGCCAAATCTAGGAAGGTTTTACGGCATTTTGTGTCTATTATTTATGATCCACTTCGACTTTTTAGATTACATCATGTACACAGTAGCCACCATCAGTAATTTTTTCTGCTGGAATAAGGACCTCTTTAAAAACACAATTGCCATAATCGCAACCCTTCACACCTGCTGAGCGCCATAAAGAAGGCCTTTTAGCGGTATTCCTGAGTCGACTCTTACGACACCAATACTTTACAAAGAAGTTAAACAAATAAACAAATTGTGCTATGTTTCTAAGCTGGCACTACACAGTTCGATTCCGGAGTCACTTCCGTCAAACCTGGTATGAATCATCCGACCTCTGCACAAGTGTACAACAACATTAGCGCCATTCACCTAGGCTGTTCCTGGTTTTTTGTGCAACGCTGCTACATACCCAAGTGTGATTGCTTAATGCTTTTTGAATCCTTAACTTCTGAAAGAGTTCTGAGAATTCAGAACATTGACCTCAATGAGCAAATTAACTTGAAGAATTGAACGCATAATAATATTCAAACGTTTAAGGGTCCATACTTTGGTAATGTTTTTGCATTCATGATTAATATCTCTATGACTAGACTAAAAGAATAAATTGTTGGATGCCGCAGTTAGGTTACTTTGTCGCGTCTAAGTATCAGTTGGTCTGTGTAAACAGAACATATTTTATACTGCAGTAAAGAGGCCCCAGGTGCCGTCCGCTGTTGCCTTTACGGCCTATTTGAAGCTTTGAAGCACACTGATAAGAAATTGGGAGTGATAATATTTTTAGGAAAAATAAAAAATGAGCTTCATGTACCTATTGCGAGCCTGTTTTATGGCACGCTATTGTTCGGTGTTTTTTATATTAACACATAAAATTTATATGCTCAACGTTTTTGCTTTCGATTCATTTACATATTTTAGACAGTTAATGCTAATATTTTTTATAAATGATCCTTCGTTGACAGAAGTCTTTTATTATTATGATAAATATTAAACTGTTATAAATAAATAAATAAATATTTTAGGACATGCCTCACTGGGCCACACAAAGCCATCTAGTCCCAAATTAAGCTACTATTAAGTACCCTGTCGTATGGGGTACTAGAAAACCGATAAACTTACTTATATACTTTTTTTTTTTTGTAAATACATACTTATAATACATAGAAAACACCCAGACCAGTACAAACAGACATGTTCATGCACACAAATATTTGTACTGTGCGGGGATCGAACCCGTGACCCATGGGTCAGAAGCAGCGTTAACTACCGCTGATCCAAATGGTCGTCAAATAGATGTACAGATACAAATAAGATGTTATAGAAAGCTTTTCCATTATTAGTAAAATAGCTGTAGCTAGCGACTAAGTAAGTAGGTACTCGTGGTACTTTGTTTTTGCAATCAACTCACAGAGGGAGACACACATAATTTATTTCTGAGATAAAAAAATAGCCGATGTTTTGTAAATTTTAGAAAACTTTTTTCACAAATAGTCCTTTTTCTTTGCTTTCTATTTAATTATCCGAAAAAGGTATTTGAAAACGCTAATACTATACATTAAAATAAAAATGAACATATTCCATTTCAAAGTATCTGAAAAGTTGAGTTTTCAATTGTAACACTTAACACATTACGGAGTTTAATGCAACGTTATTCCCTCGATCGTGAGTTATTCCAGACACAATTGAAATCAATTGTTATCGTGGCACCCGAGTGCCTCCTGGGGATTGAGGGATTAAAGGTAAATACTAATTTTTACCTTCCCGACGTTTCGATCCAGTTGCACTTTCAATTGTATTTATAAAGAACGGAAAACTGTAGCTACTTCAAGGCTGCGAACTGGCGTCGTAAAGCCTGGTTGCCGTTCCCTCAGGAACTTAAAGCTATAAAACGATCGTTCAAAATATTCCTTTACTCTAGAACGAAGATAATTTTATTCTCACCGTTGATATTGTTGTTTATTTATGACTTTTGTTGAGAAAGAAACGTCGCAGTTGTTTTAAAGAGTATCTTAATAACCGTAGAGTTTTTATGGTTCAGTAAAAATAAAATTCACAGTGTACATTTTGTGTTTTATTGATAGAGGTACGTAATGTTACTTGTTGCCTCAAGCGACAGGCGGACTGGCGCCAAGCCAAGAGAATTTATCTCTTTTTAACTTAAACCAAATTTGGCTCCATTGTTGCCTTTTTATTTCTTTATGCAACTATCGTGATAGTGTTTTACTTAAAATCGTGTGTAAAACAATCTCAGTTGGTTAATATATGTGGACACTTTCTTAACAACAGTCAATTTTTAGGGTTCAGTAGCCGAATGGCAAAAAACGGAACTCTTTTAGTTTCGTCAAGTCTGTCTGTCTGTCTGTCCGTATGTCACAGCCACTTTATTCTGAAAGTATTAGCATTACAGAGTTTAAAAATTGGTAAGTAGGTATAGGTATTCTGTTGACCGCTTTAGGAATCTCATACAAAAAATAAAAAATAATGATATATATAATAAATAAATAATTTAAGGGGGGCGTAAAGATAGACGCTTCCAAAGTAGTAAAATGTGTGCCTCTAGCTTTTAAACTAAGCAAGTGAAAATTTTGAAAAAAATACGTAATGTAGATCTTAACAAATACTTTCAACAAAAATTGGTTTAAACAAGATCAAACCGGTAGTTCTTGAGAAATAGCACATTTTTAACAAATATAAATTTTGTCCTTCATACAAACACTATGAAAAATTTGTTTTTGCAGTCAATTAAATATTGTGGTATTTTGGCTAAATGGAAGTAAGTGGACTCCTAATTCAGTTAAAGTTGGTACGGAACCCTCAGTGCGCGAGTCCGACTCGCACTTGGCCGGTTTTTTAAAGTTTTTTTCTTGATTGTACTTACCTGTAAAAAAGAGTATAAGTAATCTGAAGGGGATCAGACCGGAATGGCAAAGTATTTAGTGGATCAGACCGGAATTAAATAATAATAATAACCAGCAAGGGATCAGATTAGGGGATCCGACCGGAATAACTCGTTATTCTTGTAACAGGAGTTACACATTTCCCTGGCGAGGAGAAATGAATTTATTAAAAAGACTGTTTTTAAGTATATTGTTTACAAATATTAATCATTTCAGATTAATTCTTTTAAATTGATTGACTGAACCCCGTACACCCCGAATTTGATGAATGAGATTGAGGAAATTTTAATATAATCAATCAGTAAGTAGGTACTTATACATTTTCGTATGTTGTATGTTATAGGTCGTTAAACACTTTGAACCAGCAAATCTCACTGGAATGGAATACTAAAGATTCCGTATTTCCTTATTTACTCTTCCGTAATTCCACGTTTATTTTTTAAAGAAAATAATTTACATTTACAATTAAAAAGCGTATAAAATATTTAGCCTGTTCAAAATGTAAATCTGGCTCGAGTAACTTCTAGAACTTTGTTTAATGTGTTGTTTGTGAGCAGATGCTAACAAAGTAGTTTGCTTCACTTTGTATTCTCGCAGGTTGAGTTGTATAACATTTGTAGTAAATCTTTACATTAACCTAGTCACAGTGAGACTACGAGTTATGTATGAAATGAGTCTCACGACATGTTTGTTGTGCTTTAGGGATTGTCATTTTACCAATCATTAATTTTAAACGACGTAAAATAATATTATATTTGCTTGTACGCGCCTGATGATATTATAAATGACGCTTCTGAGATCAGATGCTGTTGACTATAATATGTATAAGGGGAAAACGTTATAAAAAGTTATAAAGTATGAAATGGCCGATTATTTTCCCACTTTTTATTTTGTTTCTAGCTCTTAAGTATAGTCATATTATTGCGTAATTCTTTTTTTATTGTATCAAAAACTAAATAAAGTAACTTTGGCCTAAAAAAAAACATGCAATACTAGTGCCTATTACTTCAAAGGAAGTCGTTGAAAAGACCCCTTACAATATGTCAGCTGACCTTCTTGCTTCAACTAAGTATATTTGTATTATATACTTTGATTTTCAGAAATTTAAATACTATAATGCGTAGCTTTATAACCATCTAACTTTCACCTTTAATTGCATCGAAAACGGTTAAGGCGTTTTTAATAAAACTAAAAAATTGTTAGTATGAAAAAATGACTTTTCTCGATTTCGTCCATACAAAACGGCAATTTCATATTTTAACACCTAATATTTGTCACATGTTTAGTATAAATAAATAGGTGTTATTTTTTTGTTAATCATTACACTCTAAAATGTCTTATTTATAAATATTATTGGAAACAAAGAAAATATTAATATGACTAGGGAACATTTAATAATGAAACCTTAAAGTAGACATCAATTGACAAAACGTTCACTAATATCAACCTAATAGTTTAAGTGCTACGGTAGGACATTCATAAATACAAACTTCAATTAATATCTGCGTACATAATCAGCTCAATTTTTGGCTGCCAAAGCCGATTAAAAAGCACTTCATTTTCCAATTCCAATTTGTTCAGAATAATAAAAACACACATCAATTGATATTATTCAAATTGAACTGTTCATAGAAAGTTCTCGCTGCGTTCAAAGCGTCTATCACAAACTTTTCACTGCACGGATTTACATCAAAGAAGTAGGCTCCGCAGTTTAACGATTCTGAACAGCTTTCGTTCATGACGGACCCTTTACAACAGCCTAGTATTGCGCGAGCGCATGGTGTCAGTGTCTTCGGCGGTCTCACGTCATCTCCCCGTCTCACTCCCACAATAAACTTCAGCTCGTCTAAAGAAAGGTTGGCAGGACTTCGGATAGTGCTGGGATTCTCAATTTTCCTCTTCACTTGAGGTGCGCAGATCACTTGAGCGATGAGTGTTGCTATTAAAACGAATGATGTGTGTCTCGACATTGTATCTGAAAGCAAGCATAATATGACTTCAGTAGCCAATTTTTGTGTTGTGTAGTTGTAATTAGCAACAAATAAAAAAATTTAGAGGCTTGATAGAAAGAGGTAGGATTTGGCAGTTAAGAGTTCGCTTCAAAATAGGAGGCTCTCTCAAACCCAAACAAATACCTAAGTCGCATCTAGACTGTTTCGTTCGAGTGCGGTCAGCTAAAAGATGGCCATAGTTACGTTGCCTCAGTTCCCAAAAGCTAATTAGTCATATAAAAAAAGGGACTATAGTCCCTTTCGGGAACTGAGGGATTATGAGTTACCCTTAATAGCGGATTTTCATCTATGCTTATTATTTATATTATTATGCTCATAACATAGTGTTAGGTGATCCATAGTGAAGAAAAAAAATCTGTTAGAGACGAATTTAAAGTACAATTGTATCAACTGGTAGCTATGTAGGTTCATCTAGAAGTTAACGAGTTAACAAAGCGTGTAAATGAAGTTGGCGTCACTATAAAATCAGTTACACGCTTACTTGTAGAACTTGTTACAACCGAGATAAAAGCTGAACTATATTCAAATATAATTTTGGTTTTGTTAGTTTTGAACTAAGAAACAACAATAGAGTACAACCGTATGGTTTTGTGTATGATACTTAATGTAACTAAATACCTATCACTTTATTTAATCAAGTATGTATTTTGTTGGTAACCCTGATGAGAAAAGCAAATAAAAAACGAAACATTAGCATTTATAATAATGAATGTATGAAATTACATGATGTGTTCAGGTGACGCAATACTTGCTACTGATTCAGGCCCGGTGCCCATTGGTAAAATTTTGTTTTTAGGAAACGAATAGTATGAATCCAAACAATGATATTTCTACTAAGTATTTATTTATTACTCAACTATGACAGTTGAAATCTGCAACAGTTTTGACTTGCCTGTATACCTACAAGGCTTAAAATTTAAATTATTTGAAATTTTTTATTATCGTAAAATATACTTTATATAAGTAGAGCGTCTTGATTTAAATTCGTATTCCTCGTATGTACTTTCAAGCATTTATGGCATAAAAGAATACACCAAAACTAAAATTCCAGTATTGTAAAAAATATAGATACTTATAAATATTGGTAGGTACTATTATGAAATTATTAAAAAAAAAATTTAACCGACTTAAAAAAAACTCACTAAAAAGTACTTAACAGAAGAACAATGTTTTATTTTAAAACCTATTTACCTACTTATAATATCATTTTACTACCTACTAACAACTAAACAGATCGAAGTCGTTGCCGAGCAAAATAGAATAGGAGTATAATCAGTACTTAATTGATTGCCGCTCGCCAACATAGCAATTTTTTTTATTCCATATTTGATTTGTTTCATTTGTAGAATTATCTTTGTATTGTTTGGGCTCGGCACCGACTTTAATCTGTTTAGTTGTTACTAGTTAAAATAATATTGTAAGTAGGTAAATAGGTTTTAAAATAAAACATTGTTCTTGTGTTATTTTGTACTTTTTAGTTAGGTTTTTTTGAAGTTGGTTCAATTTTTTATTTAAAAATAATTTATTTTTCTCTTTTTAGTGTTAAATAAATTACACAATTATTAATCCTCTGTTAGCCGGTAACAGTACCTACAAAAACTAGTGATGCCGACTTCTAGATGAAAATGTATGAATTATTTGAAGAACTTCTCCCCTCATCGCTATAGAATCTTAAGAATCATCCTTCAACTCCTAACTGCTTAGGAGTTTGACCTTCCATCATCAGCTTACGTGACTACCCTGAAGGAAGACAACTATCTGCCTATACGCGCCTATAATATTTCAAGAATAATCCTCCTACTCCTAACCGTTAAGGAGTTGTGCCTTCCATCATCATTCATGCAAAAACGTAATACGTGCTCATAAAATTTGAGGGTTTCCCTCGATTTCCCTGGATTCCACCATCAGATTATGACTTCGTTAAAATGGAACCACATGGGAAGCACCAGCTTTCAAACAAAAAAAGAATTTTTAAAATTTGTTCAACCAGTCGAAAATTCTGAGGTAACAAACATAAAAAATAATAAAAAAATACAGTCGAATTGAGAACGACCTCCTTTTTTTGGAAGTCGGTTAAAAAAAATCGTCCAGATAGTTACAGAAGTTGAATTCCTGCTATAAATGCAAATGTAGCATTCACATTCATTCATAGTTATGTTAAAGCTATTAAAATTATCTGCGGTTAAAGGCGTTTATAAAATTACAACCCGTTCTGCGCGTGCGCCTGACGTCTATCGCGATAAGAAACTTGTAATGTCGCAGTTGGGTTTCCCCACACTTAGTCGACTATACAAAAGATTAAAGTCCTTATCAAAAGCACACATACAGACAGATGACAGGAAGTCATCTGTCTGTACGAGTATCATAGATCCCATGGATTACAGATGACTAGATTTGAGCGCCCCGTTTTGATTTGCCAAGATCTCGGTTCTATCCCCGGGTCATTTAACAAAAAGTTTCGAATTTTCGAACGTTGCTCGGGTTTGTGATCACCAACCCTCATTTGGCAAACGTTTTATGCCTATACTCATCATTGCTATGGTAACTTGAATTTAAAGATTGAGGCCTTTGCTGTGGGATGATTATAGGCCGTTACGTCATATGACTAAGACTAGTGTAACTTAAACCTTGATCTATCTGTTTCACATCATGTTAAGCCTATTCAGTCTACTGGAATGGCTATCCATTCACAGCCTATGGCTCTCTAAGAACAGAAGTCAGTCATAACCGTCACGCTTGGCAGGATTGGCGATCGCTGTTTGTCCAACAGTCGAGAGAAGACGCTCTTTTATGATGAAAACGGATACTGAGAGATTATCTTAGACCAGTAAAATAAATCATTTCTGTAAGAGTTTGACAGAAAAGCAAAATCGGTAAAATATTGACTGACGTTAAAGGTTCCTCAGTTTACATCGAGATTAATGACAAGTCATTAAACGCCAATTAAACAAACTATTAGTATGTTCAAAATAAGATCAAAACTTTTTGTGTCAAGACATACCTACATACTCATTAATTTAACAACAACGTAAAAAATATGCGAAATATAAGTTAAACAAAAAATATATCCTGATTTTGATTTCATTGAATTTATAACAACTTTTGATTTTTAACTGATATTTAAGTATTTTTTGTGCGAAAATTAATTGTTTTTTGGTTATTTATTCTGGTATGATTCAACTGTTTTTTTCAATAAGTTTTTAGCAATTATAATGTACTAGTTTTTCAAAAAACAAAGTAATGGTATTAATTTAATTATCAAGGTACACTAGCAGAAAGGCATTTAAGTAAGATTACCAAACAAGGTGCTGAGGATAAACATTTTCTAAGGATACCATTAAGTATTAGGCGTACATTTTTTCATTGTATTCTCTCAATATGTAAGTACTCAAATAACGTTATTTTTCGGTAAATAACAACATAATGGGAACATATGCACCATAATAATTTAATGTTGATGCGGAAGCAGTAACCTTGTACATGGACAAAGCCCTACATGGTCAGTTGTTCCATAGAAACGTGTGATGGAATTTTCAATTTATAACTTTATAAACTGAAAATTCCATCACAAGTTTCTCTTTTAACCTAACTTTCTTATTACAAGAACTGTGACTTACTTGTACAAAGTTTATTGTTCTTGAAGTTCCTCTGTCCACTGTTTGTTTCTCAGTATTGCACTTAGTAAGGAAAACACTCCTCTGTGATACGTCCGACAGTCAGCTGTTACTTGGACGATCTGCACTCGAGTCGCTCCACACACAATATTTACCTCCAACCGCAAAAGCGTTGCGAAAACGGGAAAAAGTTAATTCTTTTATATTTTGGCCGAACCGATTACGTCCGGTGATTCTAGCTATTATTTTTGGGGTTTCCCATCTTTTTGGAAGTTGTCATTTTTGTAACGTAATCTGCGTGAAGCTTAAATCAAACCGAGCAAATTAAAACATAACGCCTGCTTGCTTTACAAAAGGACAAAAGAGGTTTGATTTCCATTATGTTTTATACTGATACCATTAATTTAACGGTTTTTTTTAAAGGATTTTAAACTTTCTTGTTGCATTTTTACACTAAACACTTAACACTTACGGGGTTTAATGCAACGAACCGTTATTTAAAGGTAAATAGTAATTTACCTTCGACGTTTCGATCCGGTTGCACGAATCATGGTCGCGGGCTGCCGGCGACCCCGTAAGTGTTAGGTGTTTGGTTTTTTTAAAGACATTTAACATGTAAACGATGCATTGCTTTTTTTCCTTGATGTTTATAAATTGAGCTTGGTAATTATTCAGTGTCAAATCAATTAGTTTTCTAGTATTTAGAGTAGTTTCACCATACTTAAAAATTTAAAGTTATCCAAGTATTTAAATATGTTTTACACCTAACTGCGAAACCCGTTTAAGCGATGCATGTTGTGCTTACTTATGTGCATAATATTGTCTGCAATGAACGCAGATATAGTCCGATTTGGAGCCTACATGAGGCCAACTTTTAGACAGACAGACAGACAGATATACATATACAATCATAAGGTGAACTGTATATTTTAAAAGCTTTATTGGCATACATTTTAGAATCACAGATACACATTTTTCAGTTTTTAGGTTGTATAGGTGCTCCAATAAAATTACTGAATCGGCTTTTATTTACCAAAAGTTACTATTTCCGAATATATTATTATATTCTGTAGGCTTTTGTTTATTCAAAACTAGTATATAGACTGTAGAGAATTACCGACGCAATATACCCAGACAAAGCCTAGAAACGTTCGCTAGTATATTACAATGTTATATCGTGAGAAAGTCGGTGCTTACGTTAACAATAGCTGCCGCAAAAGCAATAGCCGTTGGAGCAAACGGCTCTTCGGATGGGAACTGCGTCTACATAATCAAAGTGTTACATGTAACATGCGCTAGATGGCGCGATAATCTGCACAAAAAAAGGTCAAACGCAATAAGTTTTGAAGAAGGGAAGACCCTGATATCTTGTAGGTATATTCAATAAATTTATATGGGTCTACACAAAATGATTTTTAAATGTCCGATTATTTTGATTGATCCAATACGAAGAAGCTTGTGTGCTACAAAAGTAAAAATTCCGAAATTCCCGGGCAGGAAACTACTTTGAACAGGTTGGTTGACTCTCAAACTATGAAATGCGTGGAACAATCGAAGTTGTCAAACATGTTTCGATGTGTGATAAAAACGAAAATCAGTATCAAGCAGTCATGGTTGCATTGCATTTGAACCGTTTGGATTGTATTTAAAGTAACTATTTTGGGTTCATCTCTTCCCAAATAAAAAAAATGGTATGCAACCTGCTGAATCGTTGATAATCATTTTTTTTAATAGCATACAACATAACCTACAATAGTAACATAAATAACATACAAGACTCCTTCCCTGTTCTATGTACTTCTTTAACGCGTATCTATATATCTTGCAATTATCCGGTTTTCTTTACTAGCAGGTTTGCCGTCTTATGCTTAAGACACTACATCAAGTACTCACAACATCCTGTATTCAATATTCTAATAATTTGCACTCAGGTGTAAACAAAGGTCGAAGAGCTAATAAACTGAAGTGTTAAAATCTTATTTTTACCATTAAATAAGTGTTTCTGCATTCGAAACTGAGTAATACTGGGATCACATTATCACGATTTCACATTAGATTGTTTTATTTGTATTTTGTATTTTTACATAAGCTGCTTGTGTTGAAATCGAAGGTACGTTTATAAAAATGCAATTTAATGACTGGATTTAAGTTTAGCATTTTAAAGGAGCATTTTTGCCATACAAAACTTAAGGCGATCTATTTTGAATATACAGGAGTAAAAATACAGAGCAATAATTGATATTATATTTGCTTAATAGGCACCTAATTAAATATTGTAATTTATAGTCATATTACATACATATAATCTTCAATATATTATTAAATTAAATATCCTAAGCTATAAGATTGACTATAAATAAGTATATAAGATTGTGATGATAACTTTTGTATTACTTTTTTTTTGTTTCCTCAGTAAAGTTATTATATTACTATACTTAAAGAAATTAATAAAATATAATAATATTTCATCCTCATAAAGAATACTTTATGAATAGATAGTTTACAAAATAATTTTAGATGTATAATTTATTGTGAACGACTGTACGGAATCGAAGCATGAAACAAAATCAATACTGCGTATTTGGCTGAGGATTCATTTTTTATTGTACCTACTTTAAATCCTTATCATACCTGAACATAATTAGGAATAATAAGTTTCATCTCATATTTGTATTAATACTATTAGCAATAATAACAAGGAAACAAGACACGTAAAATTCCTAAGGAACTCATGTTTATTTATAGGAACTATATTTACATTAATATTATGTATGTATAGATACGGTAATCGATCCCCGATCCAATTTATTAATTTATCTGAGATACCAGATCAAAAACGAGAAATAGTAAAGCTGTTATCTTGCGGGTCGACACCACAAAGCCACATACGAGTATTATAGTTTTTAGATAGTTCAAAGATTTTATAATGTACTAGCGGCCCGCCTCGGCTTCACACGGGTGGACCCGTTAAGTTTTAGTAAGGATCCCTAATCTTTTCTAGCAATAAATATAGCCTATGTCACTCAAGGTGAATGTAGCTTTCCAATGATTAAAGAATTTTTGAAATCGGCAAAGTAGTTTTTGAGTTTATACAATACACACACACAAAAATACAAATATTTTCTATATTAGTGTGGATTTGTTACTTATCTAACTACAGCAACGGATTGTTAATAAAAGGCATCTCAGTATGAGATTTTATTCATTAAATTTATATAATACGAGTATAACCTCTTTAGACATATTTTGTTCGGTCTCTATGTCAATATTTCAACATAAATTTTCAGCTAAGGCCAATTTCACATGTGGATGATTCTAGTCAATCGAGGTTGCGTAGTACCAGGGCGGTCAATAAGTCCGTGACTTTTTGAATTTCTGACCTCTTTACCGAAAAAGCAACACTACTCCTGGCAACAGGTATCTGTCAGTTGACTCCTACCAAAATTTGAACTTGCTGCGTCAGTTAGTTTGTGTCTGACAGCTATCTTTATCAGACTACCCAGTAATATGAGGAATAAATGGAAAAAAGTGAATTTCATGTGCTTATTAAGCATTATTTTTTGCGAAAAAAGACCATTACCGAGACCAAGGCTAAGCTTGATAAATACTATGGGGACTCTGCACCATCGATTTCAATGGTAAAAAAGTGGTTTACTGAATTTCATTGTGGCCGTACAAGCACTGAAGATGCCGAACGTCCTGGACGCCCAGTTGAGGTCTCTACACCCGAAACAATCGAAAAAATTCACGATATGGTGTTGGCCGACCGAAGATTGAAAGTGCAAGAGATTGTGGAAGCCGTAGGGATCTCGCATGGCTCAGTGGTTTCAATTTTGAAAGATCACTTGGGTATGAGAAAGCTTTCCGCAAGATGGGTGCCGCGTTTGCTCACAGTCGACCACAAACGCAATCGTGTAACAACTTCACAGGAAGGTTTGGCGTTGTTTAGTCGCAATATGGAGGAGTTTTTGCGCCGTTTTGTAACCGTGGACGAAACATGGATCCATCACAACACACCAGAGACCAAACAACAGTCAAAACAGTGGGTTTCTAAGGGTTAATCAGCGCCAAAGAAGGCCAAGGTGGGTTTGTCAGCCAATAAAGTTAAGGCGACTGTTTTTTGGGATGCACGTGGGATAATCTACATTGACTACCTTCAAAAGGGAAGAACAATCAATGGGGAATATTATGCCAACTTATTGGACCGCTTCAATGAAGATTTGAAAAAAAAACCGACCTCATTTGGCCAAGAAAAAAGTTCTTTTCCACCAAGACAATGCAAGGGTGCACACATGTGCAGTTGCCATGGCAAAAATCCATGAATTGGGCTATGAATTGCTCTCTCATCCGCCCTATTCTCCAGATCTAGCTCCGAGTGACTACTTCTTGTTCCCAAATCTGAAGAAATGGCTTGGTGGAAAAAGATTTGACTCCAATGATAAAGTCATCTCGCAAACAAAGGTCTATTCTATCTATATATGAGGACCTCGACAAATCATATTTTTTGGAAGGGATAAAAAAATTGGAGAAGCGTTGGACAAAGTGTATAGAGCTCAAGGGAGACTACGTTGAAAATTAAATGATTTATTTATCAAAAAATCTGTGTTTTATTCCAAATGTCACGGACTTATTGACCCGCCCTCGTAGCTTTCCGAAGTAAAAAAAAAAATGTGAAGTTACTTCGATATATTTCATGTTGTGACTTCTAGTTATAAGCTTAAACAAAGAGACATCTATTTTATTGCAACCTTTAGTAAAAATGGTCTGGAACAATTGGCATGTCTATAGTTACAAGTTTACATATAAAGCAGCTTAGTTTGTACACAATTATTTCATTTAATGTTTTTCCGGCAATTTGACAAGTCATTCACAAAAAAAATTTTGCATAGCACCTGCCAATCTAAGGGAATCGGGATTACGGTACAGCAAATTCCTTGTGACCGTTTTTAATAACATAACATAAATGGGATATTACATTACATCAATATAATAATAATTAGAGAAATATATCTATTTGTACTAGTATTTATAAATATTTCAAATATTTGTAATACAATATTTCACATAACAAATGATTACTTACTTTAAAATAAATATAGTATTAGAAAAATCACAGATGGACACACTTTGAATGCAAAAGTGTACAAATCGAAAAAACTCAGCCATTTCGCTGACCATAAAATCGTTGAAACCTTTCTATAACTCTGAAAATTACCCCAGAGTCGCAGGGGTTTCCATATGCTGAAGGGTCTGGGCATCCTTGGAGGGCAAAGCAGTCGTACGTCACTTGCGGTTGGTGACAGCAGCTCAGTACAGCGCCATCACAAGCCGAAGGGGGTGCGAGCCCAGAAGGACCTGGTCTATTTGGCCCTGGTCTGCTAGTTGTAGTTGTTGTATCAGTATTCACGTTTGCTGCTTCTCCTTGACTGCTACCATGTTCTACGGGGGGTGGAGGTCTACTCATGGGTCTGATCGGCGTTATGGGGTCAAATGAAATCGGCCTGCTACCATCTCCATCATCTACCACCGGTTCATTAGACTCCGTATTGTTCATAACTATACCCCAGTTCTGGCGCTCATCTTCCATCTCCGGCCACCTGTTAAAAACGCCAGGATTATCAGTTGTGTTCTGATTGCCTTGAGGGGGTGATGGCCTGTCAGTTGGATTTTGTGGTGTGTCATCTGGTGTGCAAGAGCATCCCACTTGTGGAATGTAGATGATTGGGACAAATGCTGGGAACTGGGGTATTGGTGGCGGGAATTGAGGTATTGGTGGTTGTCTAACAAAATTGTTGATTTCCTGCAACCGTCTGTGAATGTTTACGAGTGGGTCTTGCGCTCCGAAAGCGCCGGTGTTCAATGTATCGTCACTGCTAAACCCGATCGGATTAAATGGAGGAAATCCGTAATAGTTGTACCACCTCTTTTGTCGGTTGCCCTGCGACACGTTGTCACTCGAGTTTTCTGCTAATAAAGTGTTTGGTTTGATATCAGCGTTGTCTTCCGCTTGTTTCGGTTGTTCCGCTTGTTTGACTTCAGCTATGTCTTCCAGCTTTATGTCGCTGGGTGCTGCCTTCACCCATTGGAAGATTAAGAGGGTAAAGATGAGCTTCTGCATCGCTTTCACCATCTGAAATGAGACAACAACTAAGTTAATATTTAGGTATTTGAACTTTTTTGTTGCATTTTTACACGTACAAATTATTACTACACAGGATTTTTGCAGTTTTTTAAAGTTAAAACAGATTTCACTTCCCGAAGTGTCGACTCTAAATCGGTAAAATCAGTTTTATTTCTACAAATAGGCCCCAGGCGTTTTTACACGTCCCAATATTTACACCTATCACTGTTCCGGGACAAGTATGAGCCAAGAAAAATCAGCGCAAAAAACTCGGTCACTAATGTCAGCCTTTTTTTAAATAAATGTTTACAAAAGGTATATGCAAGTACAAGCTAGGACAATTTAATGATATACGTCCCTATTATAGAAATAATCATTAATAGTTAATAGCCCTTTTTTCTTTAGAATTAATTTTACATGCGATTTAAGCTTATGTGCACGGAGTTCAGCTGTTCCCTGTGGTATTGTGTTGAAAAAACCAAAACATTTCCCACTTTGCGACTTCGTACGCGTCAATTTCTGTTATATAACGATCGCGATTAATTTTGCAACATTTTTCACTGATCGAAGCATCATCCTATTGGTCGCAGCGTGATGTAATATCTCGATAAATGGGCTATCCAACACAAAATTAATTTTTCAATTCGAACCAGTACTTTCTGAGATTAGCGCGTTCAAACAAACAAACAAACTCTTCAGCTTTATAATATTAATATAGATTTCTTGTTGCTCTATAGGATAAGTATAATTCAGGATAAAATTTTAATCACCATCTAAGTTATTGTACAAAAATCTACGAGACAAAAAACAAATGATGCATTTTTTCTTTTGGTATAGCCCAGTACAAAAAGGTCAAGATAAAGCACCTAGAAAATGTCCGCATAAAATCTAAAATTTTGGATACTGCCTCCCCGCAACACATTTTATGCGCCATGCGCATCTCATTTATTCATTACGATAAGTACTATTCATAAGTTTTAGGTTTACCCTTCATACCTTCACAAGCATAGTACTGTATAAATTGAAAACTTTGTTGAGAAATTTTTTTCGGGTGGAAACTTGACCTACATTTTTATTTCATAAATGGGCTATAAAATTGTAGGCGTTAACGCCTATAATTTTTTTCTTTATATTCTGTCATTCTGTATATTCTGATCGAAATAAGTAAAATTTTTGCACTGTCATCTCTGCAATTTACATGGTACACAAATCTTGTGATGAGTAAGTTTTTTAACAAAGAAAGAACTTGATATTATAACAAAAATTAAACAAATAGGGGTCAACGACTACCATTGTCATTGTATTGTTCAAAATATTTGATTACTAATTGACATTCGATATATCATTTGACACTAATGTTAAATCATATTGTGGCTCGTGATTAATTGGCTGTCATTACGTTTCCGATTGGCTCTGAATCGGTGGCCTCTAGACACTTACGGCCAGTTCCAATAACCTATCTATCTTCAGTTTTGGCATATTGGAGATAGTAGGAAACAGTTTCTATTTCTGTTTTTGCCGTCCAGAGAAACAAAGACAGAAGTTGTTTTCTATCTCCGATATGCCAAAACTGAAGATAGATAGGTTATTGGAAACGGCCGTTAGTCTTTATCAAAGTAATCACTATAAATTAGTGAGCAAAGTCAGCAACGAGAAAATTGTTGGCAAACAATTCTAATCTTAGTAAATGGGTAGTTCAGCAAAAATGTGGCTTTCACTACTGTCGCGTAAGCATACAATGTGTGTCTTCAGTAAATGAAAAACCATTGACCTCTGGCCGAGACTTAGTAGACATTTTCTTTTCGATTGCTTTCGAGTTGAGTAGAATCTTCCAGGCGACCGCGTAGGATAGTAGATTGAATGGTTCATGCACAATTGCACACATTTATTGTGCGAAACTAAATTGACAATTGTTCAACCGTTAAAACTATTTCGGGACGATCTATTGCTTTTTTTGAGGAAAGGATTATTAAAGTAACTTATGGGATATATATGCGCAAAATCCTGCGCAGATTTTGGCCGAACACTATCAGCAATCTATGGAATCGATGCCACCAAATCCCGATCAAGCAAGAAATTGCACATCGGAAGTGGAAGTGGATAGGGCACACCCTCCGAAGACCAGAGGACAAAATTGCATGGGATATATATTAAAAATATTTTACAAATAGTTGAAGCCGATAAAAAGGATCCGATATGTAACAAATCAAACCGGGGAAGAATTTGAATTAAATTTTGTTAAATATTATATTTTGATTATCAATTCTTTATTCTTGTTAACTATGGACCCTAATGTCTCAAGGAAATTGACTTTTTTTTATTTTTTATTTTTGTTATAAATTCTAGAGTCAGTGGAATGTTGTCTTTTTAATTTTAATCCTAATTGGTAGAATTAATTTGCAAATTTAAACAGGCTTTATTTTGATCTTTACTTCGAAGAAGCAAAAAGAAGAGCATACTAATGCGTGACCATATAAAAGAAGACGGTAGACGTCCTTTTGAGAGCCTTTACTTTTTGTCGGCTTAATAACAACTTGTAAAATTAACGTCTTGCTTATCCTTAAGTCAGACGACGTACTGCCTAAATAATCGTAAACATCCGGAAAACATTATGAGTATAAGTCATTAGATATGTTTACATAAACAGTTAAAGAGCTGGTGATAATGATGTTAATATATATCCACGAAATTCAATAGCGATGGTTAAAAGCTATACGATAAGGTTCATTATTACAAAGCAACATCAAGGATTATTCTGGTTTGAATAGTAATAGTTTGAATCAAATAATGGAACATATTATTATGCCTGTTAAAAACTATGAATGTGTCAAATCATCAAAGGACATTTTTAGGGTTCCGTACCCAAAGGGTAAAAACGGGACCCTATTACTAAGACTTCGCTGTCTGTCCGTCTGTCCGTCTGTCCGTCGCTCTGTCACCAGGCTGTATCTCAAGAGCCGCGATAGCTAGACAGTTGAAATTTTCACATAAAATATTATGTATTTCTGTTACCGCAATAACAACAAATACTAAAAACAAAATAAAATAAATATTTAAGGGGGCTCCCATACAACAAACTCGTTTTTTTTTTGGCCTTTTTGGTACGGAACCCTTCGTGCGCGAGTCCGACTCGCACTTGGCCGGTTTTATTCAGTTTTGTATGGAGCCTCGGCTAGGATTTTGTAAACTACACCATAGGCAAGCAAAAAATAAATATAATAACCAAAAACTAATAATATCGCAATAAGCTAACGCGTTTTATGGTAAAAAGCATTTTCTAGTACTAATTGTGCAACCCCGGTTCAATATGTTGCGCAAACATCACAGTCACATAAAAATAAAATATCAGTGAACGGAAATGAAATATATCCTTTTTCAAAATATAATCTATTAAGTATAAATTTTGAATGCCTTAGGTGCCGAAAAGACTTGAATAAATTCGTCGACACAACCAACGTCTTCGTATCTCAAGAACTGTCCACCATCACCTAAGGCAAGTCTGCGTCAGTCAAATTTTATTCAAGATTATTAATTCTTTTATTTTAAAATACCATTTAAAATAAAATAATTAAAATATAATAAAAAAGGTATTCTCTTATCACAAACAATTACATGAATTTGTATATTCATTATACATGATAGCTAAATTAAATATTAATAAAATAAATTAAAATAATTGCATAAAAACAGTTAAAAAATGTCATCAAGTTTTATCAAACGAAATAAGAGGAAAAAAAAATTCGACGCATAGCTTTTTACAGAGGTAACCGATGTAAATGATTTTTGTTCGTTAGATAAATAAAATTTATCCCTAAATATTAAATTGATAGCCCACAAAAAATTATACTATATTATGTTTCCCCTAAAATACGTGACGAAAATCAAGAAATAAGTTTCTAATTTTGAACCAGTATCAAACAAGTATTCGATCAAGAGTCATCTTATACCAATTCTAAATTAAGCTTATTTGGTGCATATTGTCGGTGTTTTTTGTTTTTGTAAAAAAACCTTTTATAATTTTATTTCATAAATTGTAAATTAAAATAGTGCACTCTCTTGCGTAAAACTTGCTTTAAACCAAAGTCGCATCAAGTCAAAGTTTTCTCGGAGCTATCAGCTATTGTGAATTTGTGAGCTACACAATCGCCACTCTTATTACTGCGAACGGCATCGGAAAGGTACAGCATACTAGCTAGTATTATATTATCTGTGCTAGTGGTGACACTTGGAGGTTCAGTCATGAAAAAGCCGTTCATTGATCTCTACAATTGAGGGCGAATTCCTCAATGTCTTTAAATGGCTAGCGACGAAGTGACTAGCATATTATTATAACTTACTTATATTTTATACTAGATATTGTAACTTTATTTCGATTTATAGGGTTGAAAGCGATATACGTAAAAAATATATGACCTTAATTAAAAGAATTGATAATTAACTAAGTATTATTTAATTTTTAAAACTTACTTACAAAATAAATATATGAAAACCTTAATAAATTGGCACTAAATTATTACTAAAATCAATGATATTTAAAAAGTAATAGATATGTTACATGCGCTCTCAATATGCGTCCCTAAAACGTCACAATTGTGACGTCTTTTCAAATCCATCATACATTATAGATGCCAAGGCGAAAGAGAAAGTAGTTGTTCTTTTCACGAGTATGACAAGAACAAAATAAGAATTACGCATGTGTGCAGTTGTTCGCAAGCGGCACAGATATTTCGATAGTTTTGTAAGGGCATAACCTATCTATACTTTTTAAATATCATTGACTAAGATACAACAGAACAATTAACATGGAACACTAAAGTTATTAGCAATCATCTTTTAAATAACGTATAAAAAAACGTAAGTAACTGTAAAGATTTCAACGGAGGTTCTTTATTGACATTTAATCACTGCCAATAACAAAACTTATATAAAACATTCTTCACTCAATCCATTTGTACTAGCTCGCAGACACAGCTTATGACAGGTGCAGTGCATAACGCAACATATTACTTTTCTATAGAAGACATAGTTCACACTTCACGATCCAATCATACTCGTATACACATTGAGACGTTGACCGATACCGCTATTGCTCACAAAGGAAGCCATGACATAGACTTATACGAACAATCATAGAGATTGATGACGAAGAATCTGCCCATAGACCTTTTATTGTGTTGAAAATTAGATTTTCGCAGTGCATTATACTCGATAATAATACTCGATCAATGCAGAAATATGTGCAACTAGGTGTGTAGGATGTAACGCCCCGTTAGTGGTTTAAATACCGGGCCATGTCCTAAGTTCGATCCCAGGGTCGAGAAAGAATTTAGAATTATCAATCAACCCACATTTGGCAAGCTTGGTGATTATGCCTGTACGAAACATTACTGTGGCAACTTGAATACAATGAAAAAAGCTTTTGCCCTCTAGTAGAATAAGGCGTTACTTACCTAAATTTTTTATGTAGGATAATAATATGTTTCACTTCGCGTGAAGCGATGTTCCTGTCATTTGTTTCATAAAAACTGCCCTGTAGATGTTTCTTCTTGCATGTATATATACATTGTAATTGTAATTTACCTTTGTTTTCTGATTGGGAAGTAGCGAGTCATTCTCCATACGAGTATTTTTAATTGCTCAATGGGAAGTTTAACTCTCAACACAACATTGTAATAAGTTTTATGTAAATAAATAATTTTTAATGTTAAAGAATTTTTAATTTTAAAGAATTTTTTTTATTTTTTTTTTATTTTCTTCTTGTGTAAATATACAGCTTTAATAGTATCTTTACAAACTTCTTTACAAGCTAGCTAAACTGTTTCGTGAATTTGCAAGACCGATAAAAAAATTGTCCCTAGATCTGTTTGTACGATTTGAATGTATGCAAAAAAACCATTGTGTCTGTTTTTGTGTGACCAGTCAAAATAAAGGCATGTCTAAATAAAGCAAAGCGTAGGTTTGGGATCACAGACATTTATTTGGCTTGGGCGGTGATTATCCCATAAAAACAGTAACGGCGCTATGAATGCCGGGCTGTATGGCTGGTTGGCCATTTACAGACAGGTACGAGTACCTACTCTTAGGCTTTGTACCCACTGGAGAGCATAGTGTAGAGATCATTTAGGATCCAAATAGTTAATTAAATCGACTCGATATCGTGCACCTTGTCTTTTATGAGTTTCAGATATGACGACCTCCGTGGCGGTGTGGCGTACACACTGGTTTTCATGGTGTCGCCTATTCCGAGGTCCCGGGTTCAATTCCCGGACGGGTCAATGTAGAAAAAATTTTCTACATTTTCTCGGGTCTGGGTGTTTGTGGTACCTTTGTTGTTTCTGGTTTCCAAAAATACGAATGCTTTAAATAGTTATTCAAATTGGGATCAGAACAATGTATGTGATGTTGTCCACATTTTTTTTTTTTAGATATTTTAGCACTGTTGCAAGTGCGGTGGTTACACAAGAACTTTTGAGTTTTTATCAAAACAATGCAAACTCCATGTGTTTTACATTTTTCGACTAAGTCCATCTTTTATAAGATTACCAAAAGGTTGTTATCATAATTAGCCGCGATTGTCTTCGGATTTTGACTGTTGCTAAGTTGGGTTAGAAAACTATGGCTTGCCAATATGATGATTGTGTTGGCAAGCCCAGCTAGGCTACTAAGTCTAGTTTTTCCCATTGATTTTGAAATGATTCTCAAAGAATATCCGAAATAAAGAGGACAATATCGTAATACAATTCCATAATTTTTAACGGACTCTAATTAGAATCGCGACTGGATAAAACAAGAACTTCACCCGTCCAGCGTCCCTGTTAGGACCCCCTTCTACACCGGACGCGTCTAGGCCATTATTTTAATCTAGATTTTTTATGACTAATATGTGTTAAAATGAAATGAAATTTTTTTGTCTTTAAAAGATATCGCTTAGTATCTAACGACATTTTTCGGCGTCCTACATTTTTTATTTAGGAATGTATGGTCCAAAAGGTCAGAGGAGGTCAGGAAATTTTGTCTAACATGGGACAAGATCACTAACACGTGCAGAGTGAATCTAAGGATTAAAAACTACAGTTTTACATAGTAATATATACATTATTCCGTCGATGAATGTCTAATTAAACTATTGTTAATATTACTTGTGTCCTTTATGGCATACTTTAAAATGCAAGTATACAGAAATAATGTTTTGGTACCTCAACAGAAACCTCCTTGTGGGTTTGAGCTTCAATGAATTGTATTTTTAAACCAGTGTCACCACTTATATCAGAAGAATTGCTCAGAACATACTCTCGTGCATTCATTGAATGACTATTATTAGCCAGTGTTGTGTTAATTACTGTATTTATCAATGAGTCATTTTCATCAGTTTTCAGATGACTATTATTCTGTGTGACACGAAGAGTGATTACTGATTACTCAACTCAATGATTAGTTGCGCTACACGTCTGAATTGGATTTGTATAGTGTTTTGTAATCGACTGGTGCAGTAAATAAAGAAAACGGGTGCCCTTCGGTTCGCCTAAAATTTAAAGTCCTTATTTCATTTGGCCGAACCGTATTGGCCTAAACTTATAACGTATTTGTCTAGTCTAACAGTTGTTTTCGCACTATTATAGATTGGTCTAAAAATTGAAAACCCTAATTTGAGTATGTCTAATATCGAAAGCACTAAAATGTATTAGCATCTTTTTTGGCATTACGCTCTATTTTTTTTAAACCGATAAGTTTAAGAAACGAATCGCTCACAAACCGACCCCAAGCAGTCTTGTCTGCCCTACCCCTAGAGTGTAATTCAAAAACGCGTAGGCGCGGAAGGGCGAGGCGGCCCGCGGGCTGAGGAGCAGGAGGCTGTGAGGTAGGCGCCGCGGCTGAAAGCTGCGGTGGTGAGCGTAAGCCATCTGCGACGATAAGCACGCGTGGGACCGCCGGAGCCCTGCAGCGCCGAAGCCGTCACGGAAGTCTGATTGTTTGGATGCATGCATGATTGCTTGTTTGCATGCATGTCTGCTTGGTTGCATGCATGATTGCTTGTTTGCATGCATGATTGCTTGTTTGCATACATGCTTGCTTGCTTGCTTGCATGCATGCTTACTTCTTTGCATGCATGCATGCTTGTTTGCATGCATTCATGCTTGCTTGCTTGCTTGCTTGCTTGCTTGCATGCATGCTTACTTCTTTGCAAGCATGCATGCATGCTGATAAAGTTTTTAACTTTCTGCGAATAAAAATTTGGAACTGCAAAAGGGTAGGTCTTATGATATATTCGGCTAAATGTCGCAATTGGGAAATTATAATACGGCGATATAAAGTTAAACGTAGTGAAAATAGGCTAAACACGTTTAAGAATAGTAAAAAAGTGCGAAAAAATTTTAGGCTAATAGTTTGTGCGCCAATGACAATTAGGATTACAAATAATTAGGCGGGATGCCTAATTATTTGTAATCCTAATTGTCATATGTACCCAAAGAAAACTGCATATTCATGTTTGCTTTTTATGTATTGCATTGGTCTTCATCATAAACAAGACTATTTAATGTGATATTTTTTGCATTTAATACTTTATCCTAATTATTTTATTATATTGTTTTCTTGAATATAGGCGAACAGTAACTGAAGGTACTAGTAGGTATTGAAATCAAGATTTCGGAAGATTTACGGAACTTCGGAATAAACCAAATACTTTTTTATTAACTTAAAGAGACAGCTTCGTAGGTATATATGATCGTTTAGATAGCTCGAATTAAAGGTATTTGACAAAGTAACGTTGGCCGCATTTATGGTCGGGCGCAATGCTTTCACAAAGCATACCTACAGAAATTACAGAAAGCATCAGTGAAAAATGTGCAAATATAAAAACAGAAATTGACGCGTACAAAGTCGCGGGGAACAGCTAGTTGAACTTAGAGTTATGGGATATCAAAAGGAACACGTTGTATAATAAGTCTAATATCACTTTATAGAAGATGTTAAGTATGCATGATGTTTCAAATAAGACACACAAAGAATGTGTTATCGAGCTAAAAGTCAATGCAAATGCTTTCCATTCAGAGTAACTCAATCGGAACTGATATAGCATTACCTTCACGCTCTCTGTCAGTGAAATTGTAATCGTGAAATCCACTGCACCGATATAATATACATATACTTTGCAAATTCATGACATATTTAATCTATACTAATATTATAAAGCTGAAGAGTTTGTTTGTTTGTTTGTTTGAACGCGCTAATCTCAGGAAGTACTGATTTGAATTAAAAAATTATTTTTTTGTTAGATAATCCATTTATCGAGGAAGGTTTTAGGCTATAAACCTTTGCGCTGCGACTAATAGGAGCGAAGCATCAGTGAAAAATGTTGCAAAAATAATCACGATCATAATAACAGAAATTGACGCGTACGAACTTGCGGGCAACAGCTAGTACATATATATAGAAATATCAGTAAATCAACATTAACTATAGTTTTAATAAAGAAGTTCAAGTTAGCTTAAATTCTCATTCAAATAACAAATTGCTTGACATAGTTAGCAAGAGGTATACGTCAATTATCCTAGAATTTCGTACAAATATTTCTTCTTATTGGCTCACAGTGTCTCAGGTTTAACAATAGCCTCACAAATGTGAGTGACCTAATTAAATAATTAGGTGTATAAAACTGTTTGCAATACCTTTGTTACTCGTATTTTTCTACATATCTTAACTCAATACACTAAGATGTGATAATCACCTGTTTTATCTTTTTGATGATGAATGTCTTAATTTCGACTGGTAAGTTGCACAATTGGCATTTTTTTTCTCGTAGACTATTTTTGAAGGCTAATATTTTTTTATTGTTTCATGAAGTATATGATATGCGTATTGGTTTTTTTTAACCAGTGTCCTTAGACTTCAGTCTGGCGTAGTGTCATCGAATTCCTATTTTCTACTAATACGATGCTATTAGACTATAAGTCTTAACTCTGGAGGACTTTATGGTATTTCCGATGACTGATCATAGGATCATCTATACTAATATTATAAAGCTAAAGAGTTGTTTGTTAATTTGTTTGTTTGAACGCGCTAATCTCAGGAAGTACTGATTCAAATTCAAAAATGTTTTTTGTGTTAGATAATCCATTTATCGAGGAAGGCTTTCAGCTATATTATAACATCACGCTGCGACTAATAGGAGCGAAGCAACAGTGAAAAGTGTTGCAAAAATAGTCGCGATCATGATAACAGATAATTAACGCAGACGAAGTCGCGGGCAACAGCTAGTTACTCTATAAAATATTGCGAAGAGTACGTAGGTGTTATTACACAAGGTATATGATTTAAGATTTTTACCGCAGCCGGACGAATTACACGTAAGTTACCCTTTATTTTGATGATGAGTTCAAGGTCTAAATGTTCATTCATAGATAGATATAGATAGATTACATTTCCGCAAATTTTCCTTTCCTGAGAACTGATAAAATTTGATATAAAGATAGTTTGAGACCCCGCAAAGAACACATAAAAGTATTTTATAAAAATATCAACAAGAGGTAAAACTTTGGATAGTTAATTATCTTACCCAATTCAGATTACATTTGTTATGAAGACAGTTTGAGGACACACTAGCGTACATCATTATTAGACTTGATATCAATGTTTTGGTTATTTGGCGAGTTATATGAGAGAGTATAAAGTTATAGCAAACATAAAAACAATATTGGTATTCCTCTGATGTCAGTCATAGCTGGTGTATTATTGAAATGGGGTTTGCTATCCTTTATTTAAGGTCAGGTTGGAAAAGCGAACACAATATCAAGCCGAGCAAATAAACCTATCGATGCTGGCGGCATCAACGCGACGCCAGAGCCGGAGCCAGAGCAATCTTAACTCTAATATTCAGTACCTTTATGAGTTTTAATCGTAATATTTACGAGACCAAAATACAGGATTTCTTTACAAACGTAATGATTAACCCATACCCGCATGGCAAATAAACTAAACAATATACCTGGTTTGCAATTTATCCATTAACCGATTCAGCTATCCGCGACTGATTGACTGACAGCGATCGTTTCCTATTTCTTTATAGACCGAGTTTAGTTTGCGGTTGAATGTGTGAATTCTAACTTCACGACTTCTACTTGACACTAATTATTAAGTTTAATGATTTGCACGAATTTAGAAACGCACTACAGACTGCAAATTAACGGCGCATTGTTATTATGTTGGTGTAAACAATTTTCGTTTGGTTCGGCTATGTAAAAAGTTTGCGGTATAGTTGGCCAAAAACGTGGTCTACCCGTTTTGATAAAATTACATATTATGTAAGTAAAATAGCTATAGTAAGGTGAGCTCATGGACCTGGATGGAAAGTTAATTTTAACAATGAAAGTGATACACAGTTATGACGTATTGGAATTAGGAGCCGACAGAATAAAAAAGAAATCAACACTGTTGTTCTATGACGCGCGAAAGATTTTCTATCTTAGGATCATACACCACTTTCATGGCTGACCGTTATTACTGTACTAAGCTTATTCTACTTCATTTAATTACATCGCCCGTATCAGGCAATGGCAATGCCCGCAATGAAGAGAACAATACTTTGTATTTTCCTGAGTCATAGAATCATAAAGTGAACCAGACGGAGAAGAATTGCGAAGCTGAAGTTGCAATGGGCGAGACACATAGTAAGACACCGATTGTCGTTGGACCAGAAAGGTTTTGGAATGGTGACCGCTCACTGGACGACGATCTGTGGATAGGCCCCTTACTAGATGGATCTGGCGAAGATCGCGGAAAGCCGCTGAATAGATCGATCGTTATGGAGATCCTTAGGGTTGGCCTATGTCCAGCAGTTAGAATAGAATTTTATTTGGCACTTCAAAAATTAGTTAAATAAACAAAAAGCCCCCCCCCCACCCTTGGTCCACCCAAGCATTGGTCGCACTCTATGGTTACAACAGCCAAAGGCATGCTGCGACGCTGATTTCCAGTGTTGAGTTGGGAAAACACAATAACATTCTAGCCGATTTATTAATTCAATATGGAAATAAACTATTGCGGAGCTTCATTCATTCCAAGATAACATTTTTAAAGTATTTCACTGTGAAACTGTAGTACAATTTAAATATAAGAATTTGAACAAAGCATTAGACTCTGACTATGCCAATTTACCACAACCACAACAATTGTGTTTATCGTGTGACACGAAATCGATGCCGTGAGCTCGCAGACACATTGCTTACGATACAAAAAAAAACGCAATAGTTGCGCAATTTTTCTTTGATCCAACAATGTGTCTAACAATCGATTGTTGCGGTCGCCGGCAATTATTTTGTAATGTGATGAGAGATGTAATTAACGGTTAATTCAACTTTTTACTATTACGCGAGATGGAAATCGTTTGTGTTGTGACCCAACTTGGATGGCCGAACTTACTAAAAAATCAATTTAAACTTAAATAAATAATTCGAAAACGAAACATTGTAGTTAAGTAAATTTTGTTACCGTCGACAACGATAAATCAATTGTGAAAATAAAAATTTTCGCAATGTCTTATAACAATATAATCATTTAGGTAAATTATATTGGGCAACGACGCGTAAAAAATCAGCTTAGATAAATATAACCATGTGCTTTGACTCAACGACCGCTAATGTAAATTAATTTAAGCCTATTGGGACGTTTCATCACCTCTCATGATTGTTAGTTTGGAATATGGATATATTTAATTAAATTATGTTTCACATTAAAACAGTAACATAGGTACCTCAGACATGAAATGTTAAGTTAAATCCCCTGCGTAAATTGACATTTCCTGTCAAAAGTTTTTGGAGATAAAAATACCGGAGATCTAATGATCTAGATTAAAACGTTTGGTTTTTTATACCCTGTACCTTTATGATGGTACAGATTTTGTTTTCAGATTCTTGGCCTTATATATTTTTTTTGTTTTCATATCTTAACTTTTAAGTGAGATATTAATTTACATAAACCTAAAAAAAATGACTGAGGTTTCTCTACGTATGAACGTCCGGCAGAGATTATTAAGAAAACGTAGAAACAACCAAAGTTTTTGTTTTTAATGCAGTAAGTACTTAAAGTGTTATTTTTATTATTTACAGACGAAAGCACTTCGAGATGTGAATTATTTGTACTTTTTATGGATAATATCATTAATTTATTCATTTTCGGACCCGGCTGTTTGTTTGTGTCTGTCGCATTATTCTACCTTTTTTTGTCCTTACGTCGCTAGAGAAATTTTTAGAAACTCAGAGAGGCGGTCTAATGGCACATGATGTCCTCAGTCGTTATATCTACCATTATTCAACCGACGAAAAAAGACGAGGTCCGCCGACATTTATGCTAGTGCTCAATGTGGTAGCTTAAACCAGGCTTTTTGTCGGTTATTTAAATGTTAGGGAAGTTATACTAATATATTCTTCCTCTAATAGTATGCAAAGGGGTCAAAACGCAGCGGTCACCCACTGGCATTGGCCGTTTGTCTTGCGTAACAATGTTCGGTGGAACTTCTTAGGCTGCCCGCCCACGTCCGACTTTTTGTAGGACCGATAATCGGGCCGATTTTTCTATAGTAGGCAGCAGCATACACAATAATGACCGATTTTTGTAGGACGTGTGCGTTGCTCCATTGCTATCAGTACGTTCGATTTTTCTCCTACAAAAAATCGGTCACCGATTATCGGACGTGGGCGGGCAGCCTTAATCTTCTGCGCAAACGCAACGTTGCGAAAATGACCCGAATATCTATTACCCCCGTTTATATTTTAACGGCGTGATAATTTTATGAGAACGTTATATAGTAGTCGAAATGTAATGTTACTAATATTATAAATGGGAAAGATTGGTTGTCTGTTACATAATCAAGCCACGGCCAAACGGATTAATTCTAGGTTGGAATAGCATAATACTAATTTAACTCTCGGAAAAAGTACTGATTCTTGGAATAATATTTATAATTAAAAGTAATGTTTTAGAGCTTTTCCTCTATGCATTCCAAAACCTTAGGTTGCTTAGGTTGTGTTAAAAAAAGTATAATATAGTATGTTTATCGGTGATGGTTACTGAATCAAAGTGAAGAAGACGCGAACAAGGTCGCTGTCAATCAGTAAATTATAATAAACACTAAATAATATCAATATCAATCAATCAATCGTTTATTTGCATTGATAGTAGTTAGGTCAAAAACTTATAATATGCTTTATTACAAAATACAGGATGAAATTTTAACTATTATCTTCTGGTATAGCCCAGTACAAAAATGTCAAGATAAAGCACTTAGAAAATGGCCGCCAAAAATCTAAAATTTTTGATACGACCGCCTAGCAACCCTTTTTTTACGCGATGCGCAGCTCATTCATTCATTACGATACTATTCATAAGTTTTTGATTTTACCTTCATACCTTAACAGGATTAGGACCGTAAAAATTGAAAACTGTGTTGCGAAAAATATTTTCGTATGAAAACATGATTCAAATTTTTTACTTCATATTTGGGCTCTAAAATACTATACTGCACGCCTAAAAAAATTTTGGAAAGTGGTTAAAATTTCATCCTGTATATTTAGTTTGAAAATGTTACTTAAAATACGATAAAATGATTTTAATTTTATTATTTGAAAGCTAAATTACAAATAGTTTTTTAATACGTCCTTTTCGAACTATCTCTTGACCAAAATTCGTTAAAATTTTTACAGATGCATGCTTAGTTTGTTGTACAAATTAAAAAAAAAAGATTTGTCAGGAAGGTTTTATTGGTGTGTTGTAGTTTAAAAAAATATACTAACAACAACATTTAGTATTAAATGTTTGTTTCTGCAAAATTTATTTTGATTTGAATAAGCGATAAGTGATTAATAGTAATTTTTCTCAACTCATGAACTATTGTTAATTACACCAACGTTATTATTAAAAATATCTTTATAAGTTAACGGTAATTGCCTACTGTTATAACAAAAGTTACATAAATTATGCTAATGACGACAGTAACTGTTTAATCCAAACATAAAGATATTCAAATATCGCTTTTACTGAGGTCGTTGTTGTAATAAACTGCTAGATTACATTTAACGTAGTGTAAATTCATATTGTTATTCATATTAAGTATATTTTTATCTAAGTCGTCTAAAGGGCTTGTAGGGCATATCAATATGGTGTAACTTTAAGTTGTTAATGGCTTATAAGCTGTTATAAATAATAAATAAATAAATATTTTAAGACATGCCTCACTGGGCCACACAAAGCCATCTAGTCCCAAATTAAGCTACTATTAAGTACCCTGTCGTATGGGGTACTAGATAACCGATAAACTTACTTATATACTTTTTTTTGACGTGACAACGTCTTAAATTAGGTTGCGGCTGGGAGTCACTTATGAAAAAGTGTAACGCTCGGTAACGTTACGATGAGTCACCGAACGAGAGAGAGGCCCGCCGAATGCCTTGCGTCTCTCTCCTACTCAACTATGATCGGTCTGCCGCGCGCGCAGCACTAGAGAATTAGGCGCATTGAATCGGCGCATGCTTGTGTCTCTGTCTTTGTCTTTCTCGAACGTTCTTGGCGTTGGAAAAACAAGAAAGCGTCTACGTTAAAAGGAACAACTATCGACTTGACTTTCGCAAGACACATTACAGCAGAAACACTTCCTTTCATTTCATATTTCTCCTATCATCGTCCTATCCTCAACAAAATCACTCAAATAGGAATTAGTTAAGTTTAAGTTTACATGTACAATGTTTTAGTAAACAAAATATATTTCTATAGTTAAAATTTGTGCAATTCTTATTTTCATTCAATTCCTTGTTCCTATTGTGCAATTTAATTATATTCATATCAATAAATATTCTACCGAGAAAAAGACGTTGTCACGTAAAATCTTCGCCCGTAAAACCGACTTTACAGGCAACCATTTTTTTTTTGTAAATAAATACTTATAATACATAGAAAACACCCAGACCAGTACAAACAGACATGTTCATGCACACAAATATTTGTACTGTGCGGGGATCGAACCCGCGACCCATGGGTCAGAAGCAGCGTTTACCGCTGATCCAAATGGTCCAATTACAATTAGATTTTATTACACTACATTAAAGATTTGACAGCTTTAAAAAAAGATATTGAAAAAAGATTAAACCAACGAAAGGCTTTGAAATCAGCGACCAATTTTGAGCCGGTGCATAATGAATTGATGACTTTCGGTGATTTCTTGTTTCTTAAAATATCTTCCAAAAATAGTCCTACTTTTTTATTTTTTTTTATTTAACAAAATTTTAAAATATTCTTTTTTAAATACATTTCTTTTACATTTTAGCAATACTGACAGCCAATAACGGATTTACTTTATTATTAACAATCTTAAGTGTGTGTGTGTGTGTGTGTGTGTGTGTGTGTGTGTGTGTGTGTGTGTGTGTGTGTGTGTGTGTGTGTGTGTGTATATTTGAAAGAACTTAAGCTACAACAATAAGCAATTAAGATACAAACTTTAACACAAACATATTGTGCTGAAGTTGAATTTAAATTGAATCTACTGCCGTAGCAAAACCATTATAAACCGATTAAATGCATCTTCTTTGTTAACACCATTTAAATCGTTTTTTACTACCATAACATTAAGCACTTAGGTAGCCTTGGCTCAAGCCAAGTAATGCGTGAGTACCTATAACAGATTTGTGGAAGCAAGTTTCCGATATAAGATGCACGATTTCGTTATATTAGCAGCGATATGCCTCATAGGTAATTAAGAAACGTAAAATATAGCAGCTATTTATAAATAATATTTTGACGGCTAATGCATACATTACGGATGCTGGGTATCACGAAATAGTTATTAAAAAACTGATTTTAATTAATTCCTACCTACTAGTCTAGTAGACATATTAGTGACTGTCTGTTTGTCTGTTATCTCTTCACGCTTAAATTTCTTAACAGTTTCGATGAAATTGAATATACAAATAGTTTCAGTGTAGAAAAAGGGTAATATAGGCTAACTTCATAGTGTAGTGTGTTTTTAAAAAAAAGCGTAGTACCTCTTAAATACTTACCTACTGCGATGATGCGATTAATTAACAACCTATCAGGACAGTGTCAATTAAAACTGTTATTAGATCTGAACATAACATGCGTAGGTTTATACGTGTATTTTCCTAAGGAAAACAAGTAAGACCAAGATACTGGTGGTTGTCGTATAATATACTTCCTGTAGGCTCGTACAACATTTTCTTTATCATCAATTAACGCTCCGCTTTGGCCTGCGGCTTTGTCCGCATAAAATTAGAGATATCTAATAATGGTAAAGTGTTTTTCTTAGTTTTCACTTCTAATTTCTCGTTATTATCCCGCTCCTTAAACATGAATTCATATTTCCCGATTATATCGCATTTTGTAGAGATCCCTTGAAAATGTATGATAACATCGTCCTTCTTTAATTCTGCGATTCATTGGTTTCAAATATTGCGATAATATTTTGCTACTTACGTATATAGATCACTTAATATCCTAGTAATATCGCCCTCCTTAAATATCGTTTCAAATTTCCCGAATAAGTCGCGCTCCTTAAAAATCGTTCAACATGTCTCAGTAAAATCGCGTTCTTCAAAGATTATTTCAAATGACCAGGTAGCATTGCGCTTTTTAAAAATTAATGTGCTGCTTAGAGATCATGAAAAATAAAATTTCCCTGTAATATCCCGCTCCTTAAAGATTGTTTTACATTTCCCGACAATATAGCGCTCCTTAGAGTTCATTCGAAATATCCCAATAATAATGCGCTTATAGAAATCAATCCAAAGTTCTCTGTTATATCGCGCTATATCCAAACTCCTTAGAGAGCACTTTATCCCGGTATTATCGGTATCCTTAGAAATCACTTTAAATTTCCCGGCATTATAATTTCTATTATTCATACGTGTGTACAAACTTTCATATTTCCCTTAAGAAATGACTTCGCAATAAGAACTATCCCATTTTCTTAAGCAGGGTATAAAGCCATTTCCATGTAAAAACGATATATTGGTTAAGCGGTTAGGTGTGACCTAATACTATAGATACTATAGGTAACTAAGATTGTATGTAGTACAATTTAATAAAGAACAATTAAATCTAAGATAGTTGCGGTAACATACAAACATAAAATAGTTGCGGTTGATTTTATCAATTTAATTCAAACTTCTTGACACCTAAATTCTGGACCTTGTAAAATATTGTTTTTTTTTCTGCTATTAACATTAAATTAATTTGTTTTTTTTTTAATAAATTGTTTCTATGCACATTACATTATATCAATTTAGATATTACTTAGCTACCTATAATATTTCATTGTCCTATACGTACTACGTTTTGACTTGGCGGGTTCATTTATGCAGGTTTATGTGCGAGAAAAATATATCATCAAAGCCACTTTCCTATACAAGTTGTGGAAGTAAAAGTTGTTTTGTATTGGGATTTCATTTAGGATACATAAAAAGCTTGGAAAGTTAAACGTTAGATTCGTTAAGCATTATTTGACACTGAACTATGAACCTGTAGACTGAGAAGCAGTGTTAATTCACAAATTGGATCTAATAAAAAACTATTAGTTTTTATGACCGAAATCTATTTATGGGCCTTGACTTTATTTTGTCTTGTTGTGTGTTTAATACCATTAATTTAAAAATAAATTCACTTGCCTACCAGTACCTACTCTGAAGTTAAAGAAAATATTGAATATATACCTAATAGTGGAAATTAAAAAATATTATTTACTTAAAATTTAACCGTCTGACCGAATGAATGTTGGTGCATGATTTTTTGTGATATCTTGCTTGACACGGATTTCAAATTAGTTGCTTATTTCGTACTTTATGTCGGTTCAATTTCAAATCACCTAAATCGATCGTTACTTTTTGGTGGTAATTGAAAAAGTATAGGCGTCAAATCGAGAATCTCCTCTTGTTTTCGTAGGTTGAATAGCTACGAAATTATTGATCAATGACCGTCTCAAAATATATTCATGTTAACTTTTCCGTTTGTGATTTTTAAACGTTTTATTAATTCAAAATATTGTAACATTTTTGGTATTCTTAAGTTATTCAAATTAATTTTTATTGTCACAATCTTAAATAATAACGTCACAATGTTATACTTTTGCGTGTTGCGTGAGGATTTTTTTTACATAAAAAATGATATATTTGACATATTAAGTTGAACCGATCGTCTGCCAAGCTGCTTGCCTTGGACTCCATCAATATAAACATGGGATGATCTTTACGATTTCAAAAACTATGCAAATCTACCTTTGTCCTATTCCTAAATCAGGTTATATTCACTAATTTCGGTTAAATAAACGTATAATCGATATAATTATACAACGGGGACAGCAAAACTGGTAGTAACTGGTAGTTACGGGTTCGAATTATGCAAAGGGCAAATGTTTATGCGACGAGCACGAATATTATAGTTTGAGAAGTATTAGTAGTATGTACCTACGTATCTGTTATTAAGTCGTCAAAAGATAAGCTTCACTTTAACATATTGTATTTATATTAACATAAACATAAAAAACTACAATATTTACAACTTATAAATAAAAATAACATGAAAAAGAAACAAATACTTAGATAGACTAGATAAAAAGGGAAAAAACTATAAAAATGGTCCTCGTGGTAAGGTGCCCAAGATACTGGCAGCATTACCTCGCTGGATTTCGATGCTCAGTCGCTGTGCGAGGTAGCTGTCAGCTCTTGGGTCACCGCTGACGTCAGATAATCGTTTAGCAATCTCTTTAAATAAAGACTCTCTTTATTAACGAAACCCTAGGTCTGTGGGGCCCTAATGCACTCGCATTAGGGCCCCACAGACCTAGGGTTTCGTTACCAAAAGGTACGAAACAGTGCTGGGTGCCTATTTGGCTATATTTGGTTATCTTAATGTTTTCGGCTTTAATCGCCGCCGCCCCAGCACATTGGCTCGTTCCGGGCAGATGGGACGCCGCCAGTGTGTCGACACAGGTAGCGTCCCACACTAGAGTCCGACCCATCCGCTAGGGAATAAGCGACATACCGTCAGGTCTCTTGCCATCATCACGTTGCTTTTTAACCTTCTTGACACATTGATTATTATCATAATATGTGTAAATATCGTAAAAGTGCCAAATAAAATTATATTCTACGTCACTTACGTCTCTAAGTAGAAGATGTAACATGAAGAATGTGGGTTGCAGTGTCATTACGTTAAAAGAAGAGCATAACCTCTTTTGTTCTCACCGGTGTCGTAGGAGGCGACTGAAAGAGAACTTCTAGAAAGATACTGCTCTACGGACCAAACGGATTATGCTGAAATTCTCCTTCTGAAGGTCTGTGTGCAGCAATGAACTGGCATAGGCTGATGATTATTATAATAAATTTGTCATCAGCACGATATAAAGTTGAGAATAAGATAGAGTTATTTGATTCGGGATTTATACCATGTAGGTACCTTATTTATTATGAGTTTCCGAAATTTCGGCACTGTCAAGCGCCATGATCACGGGAATATAATATATTGAGAATAAGATGTTTGCTTATAATATCAATGATATATTCACTTTCTCTCAGTAAAGAACCAGAGCTCAGAATCCGGTTTACTGAACCGGAATAATTAAGATTTTTGATAAATTATCTTTTTTATGTTCAATGTGATCTATTTAGTTTAATGGCATCATTTTTAACATCTTGTTAAACATGGTTTAGTAAATGTAATTTTCAGGAATATCAATTTACCGATTCCTTTAGATATTGCAAAGAAAAATCTATTAAATATTATATATATCTATATGATCAATATAGGTAGTTTCTATTTATAATAACAACCATTTTGAATCTACTGTTTAATATAATACACACCTCTGTAATGTTAAGTTCTCAATACTTTTAGTCATTTATTTACATTAACTTTATAAATATCTATTTAAAAACTAACTTTTCTTTCTAAACTCGAATAACAAAGAACAACTTTCACAATGGACCAAAATAAAGATCTTAAACATATTTTCCCGTATACTAAGAATGCACTGTATAAACTAATTTGCTTCTTTTTTATCAGGTATGTCCATTGATTTACTTGTATTGGAACAAGATCACTTTGAAGGATGTAAAACATTAGGGTTCTTTCAAACCGTCATAACAAACCCACAAAGCACTAGCTTATAACGTACTAAAACAAAACCTATGCCTTAACACTCTATGCAGTTTGAATTGCATACTGTAAAATACTCTTTATAAGTTGATATGTTTTTAAACCATACCATACCATACCTAACATAAATAATTTTGCTACGCAGTGTATCGAATATTATCTTGATAAAAAATATTACTTTTTTTAAACTAAATTTACCGCTTAGCTTCGAAATAAATATAAGTTTATTTAAAAATTAAGTAATAATAATAAAATAATATTACGTTATTTTTCGGTTAGTTATGTAATCTCTTTACAAATACAATTTCTAAAAGCAGTGTCCATAATTGGCCAATTTCTTTACTACATTTAATGTATTTGTAATTTATTTTGTAATAAAAAACAGACAACAGACAGCAGACATTTATTTCTACATATATACTTTGTACAGCATCTTCATTCAGTGCATCATCATTGAGTGCAACAAATTGTGTAAGTATTTATTTACAACTCTCCATGACAAACTATAACTTTATGTTTTTGGGTCTAGTTCGGATAATTGGTGTATGTAATTAATACATCGTGTATTGCATAAACCTTAGTATTCCAACATTATTTTTAAATCAAACTAATGTTCTGAAATTGAATGAACAAAAGAAAATCAAAAATAGAGTTCAAAAACGGTGTTAGAATTTGAGTTTTTTGCGTAGTAAATTTCTATCACGATAACTCTTAGCTGGCCATCCAGGTTAAATTTTTATTGAAAGTAAAGTAAACTAAAAGCTTGAAAAAAAGTTTTTTTTGCTGTAACATTTTGGTTCTGGCGTCGATATTTCTAAATAAGTTAATTTAAAATATTAGTTACTTTCTACAATGTTACACAGTGTTGTAGGCGCTATAAATAAACACATAAAATGCACCTGTAAGGACCCTGTAAGGTACAACGATAATATCATGATGGTCACACGCAATCGTCAAAACATTGTAATTGGAAAGTTTAAATATCTCTCGCTATTTAGATGTTGCTTTAGTAAAAGCTATCGTCATGATTGTATTTGTATATTTTATACCTGCATAACACTATTTCACACCGACCATATAGGAGTATAACGTAACAAATGGGTTATTTATTCATACAAATTATTTGCATTACAAAAACTCGTCCACACAATCCGTCATTGTAAGTGCTCTCTTTTTTTTTGCGCCAAATAAAATGTCATTTAAAAGTTCACCAACTAACCTTGAATAAATCCTTTGTGGTTCTTTATTCACTGTCACTGGCACAAATCGTAGCTTCTAATCACTTTTAAATAAAAAGGAGTGAAACTGACGAACTATTGGCGACGCGGGAGCATCATGCGCGAGGTATGCCGAATGCCTGCGCGCACGCAACTAGAATGGCTTATACTCGCCGCATCTATAGGATGGACCCTCGACTCCTCGCTCCACCACTACCAGTGCCACTTGTATTTAGCTAAATCAGTCAGATAGATAATTGGCTGGACAGCGACAGCAATTAATTCGATTGTTGCGGTGTTAGTAACAACTAAAATACGTGTTTGTGTTATGTTTAGTAGTTTAGTGATAAAGATGAAACTGAAACCGTAAAACCATGTAGTCCATGCATTAAGTTTAAATAGGGTACATCGTTGTAATACAATGAAAGGAGATGAAAATCGTTAGAATCAAGCAAAAGATGCACCAAGCGAGTTCTACCTACTAAAGTTTAACTGTGACTTCAGGGCCATCATAGATGGGTGGAAGATATATTTTGGAAAATAATAAAAATGGTTTTTATGGATGTATAGACTGGAAGAAAATTTTAAATTTATCTGTTCTTTATTTATTACTTCTTAATCTTTATATCCTCTGGTTTAGGCTGCTTATTAAGTCGTTCGAATAAAACAATGTGGATTTGGATTGGCAATCTTTTCAGTTGCTCAATATTTTTTAGTTTCATCAAAAACGACAAGTTGTTTTTTGTCTTAAAACCGTAATGGACAGATATAGTTTTGTCTACCACAGTAGTTTATATGTACAGATCAGAAAAATATAAGTATGTTATTGGAAACAGAAATATAGGCAATAGTGTAAAAATGTTTTAAATTTCAGTTCAAAAAGTTAGTTTAGGCGTTTCAGCAAAAGTTTAGTCTTGCAACTTGCTCGTAGCTTATTCAAACGTGTAACTTACCGTTACTTCGCATATAGTGCCACTGGTAACTAAAATTTACATTTGAATAAACACTGTGAGAGTATTTGCGTACTTACTGCATCTGATCAAAATACAAAATTTGACGGGCCAACTACTTAGCGACTCCTTAAAATTACAATTCCTTGAATAAAAATTTATTTTTAAATGGACACTTATAAAACAGATTATTGCTAGTTTAAACAGAAACATTAGTAAATCAGTTTTTCAAACATTTTATTATCCAAATAACATTAGAAACGCGAAATTGTTCGGATTGCTCATCAGATATAAATTTAATTTGGCACAGACAGAATTTCAAATTGTATTAGAATATTAAAATTTGATTTTTAAATAATTATAATTTTCATCAAATATGGCGTTCACCGTGCGTTTACCATACCAAATCACCATCATCTGTTAGAACTGTATGAAATTCACACTTTGTTAAACAATCAACAAATAAATTGCATTAAAAAAATAAAGTGACTACTTAAAAGTTGAGTTATAAACTATCCTATCTTTCTAGTTGGATCAAACTGCACGCAGTGTGCAAAATTTGACTAAAATTGGATCAGTAGTTAGGATGCCATCGCAGACGAACAACGTGATACGAAATTTTGATACATTAAGATATTAAGATATGTTGAAATGGTTGGTATTCTGAGAAGTAATGCTGCCAGCCTTTTGTTCACCATCCTGGTGCAACGCCGAGGCTGATATCTTTTCCTTTTTGTAACTATTGTGGTGGGTATATTAGTCTGTATCTGGATATATTGTAAATACGAGTATCAGGTAAATATTGTTCTCCTCCTTGCATATTAGTATTATACTATTTAGTTTTCTGGATATATATATTTCTTTTTCCTCTCATTGTAGCGCTTAAAAACCCTCCTTACCAATTTAAAATAGAGAGTGTCAGAATCAGAGCATTTTCACCGTTATTCTCATGGATGCATTAAAAGTTATTCTCCTGTGTAATGATGATGACAAAATGTAAAAACGCTACGCTGTGACGCTCTGCAATTCTGTTTCAAAATGATACTACGGCTACTTGACAATGCGCAAACACTCAAACTTCACTTTTAACTACAGAGGACATGGTGATATGACGGACATAATAATACAATATACATTAATTGAGTCGTCGAGGATAGTAAAGCAATTTATCACTGCTCTCGCTCAGTTAATGTTTATCATTGAATTATATTCGTGACCTATGAAAATATTTTAGAAAACTTTCAAAAGAAATACTCTAAGAAAAATCGATGGCCGTTGGAGAGGAAAGGATCTGGAATGACAACCACGCACCGGAAGAAGATCTGGGTAGGGCCAATCAGGTAGACTGACGATTTTTCGAAGGTCGCTGAAAGCTTACTGGATGCGGGTGGCGCGGTGCCGGTCGTTGTGGAGATCTTTTGGGTAGCCTACATCCAACTGTAGGCTTGATTAAGCTTTAAAAATAAAAATAATTCTTTAAAACATTTAAAATCACATATACCTACAGACTTGGATGTTAATACCTTCTCTTGGTTTCAAACTAGTCAGTAACAAGCGGTGTCTGCTTTTCACTACTTTCACTGATTCCGAAAACCAACTTTAGTTTTGCATATTAAGTTTTGGAATGGCAAATTTCCTTGAACGCTCGATTTCAGTGGGGAATGAAGCTTTGCGAGTTTATTTGGATTTCGTGACTTTTGCGTCACATCTAATTATGATTACTTCCTATTTTGTGACTATAAACCTTATGATAATTTTAGGCATACTTTTATCTATTCATACTATACATATAGGTCATACAACAATATATTATTATTCAATAAAAAAGGCCTGTCTTGTTTTTTTTTATTTGTATGCTGATATAAATTGTTTATAATTACTTGTTGTAGTCATATTTTTGTTGGAAACTGACTGCAAGCTCATTGGCTTATTAATTGACTACTCCACCTTTGTAAATAGGTTATTATTTATGTAATACGAGTATATTATCTTTTACCCATAAAAACACTAAAACCGGGGCACCGTCTTTCCATCATTAACCTTGCCCTACAGTCCGTCTGGTAACATTTACCTTTAGAGATCAAATGTTTAAGAAGTACGCTCCAAAATTTGGTGTATTTTTAAGTAAATAATTTTTAATTGTATTGAAGGTCATTCTAACAATTCATTTCAGTCATTTTCATTGTCACTGTCTATTTATGCTACTTTTTAGTGCTATGTTACTAAGGTGTTTTGTAAAATTCGAAAACATTGCACTATCCTCTATTTTGCAGCGACGTAGTAGCCTTCAAAACTAATTGTATAGCTTCCCTCACGACTTTTAGCTGGGCAAATACATTTTGACAGCATCATTACAATGCATTGTTATTGTATACGTAATATTCATTCAAAATTATGATAAATTCATAACTAATATTAGTCGCCTTGAAACAGCTAGAGTCATGCTAGCCATATATACGTACGTGACATTTTAGGATAACAGGATATCTACTCAAAAGTAATTCTTAAAGCAATTTAGTTAATGAGTAAAAAAATTATGAGAAGGACCGAAAAAAACCCACTCAACCTTATATTTAAAAAACAACGACCTATTGTATAGAGCTTTCGTGACTGCGTGATTAGTTTTGGACAATGAAATGAATATTTAGGGCGTCTTTTGTTTTGTTTTGGTATTCGTTCGTTTCTGTAGGTTGGCAGCCATGAGTCATATTTCAACCGCCTTCAGAACTGGAGAAAGTACCTATTTTTGGACAGCCTTAAAGTAAGGAATTAATATCCTCATGCGAGAAATTACAAAGTGATTGTGCCAGACACAAGATTATTATATATTTGTCTGTATTGCGCCAAGAGGCTTATTTTTAAGTGGGCAGATAATAGTTATCTGTTGGTTTAATGCCATGAATCTTTTGCAAATCAGCCATCGTAGATTTTATCCAACATTAAACTTATATCCGATCATTAAAAAATCAGCCCTTGGTCTACTGTCAGTTCGTCTACGAGATAAGCCTAAGTCTGAAGCGTTCAATTAATTGGCGCTGAGCGAACGCCATCGTTCTACGCCACCCTGTGACGTATAGGAGATGAAAGTTGCTTAGTCATTAGTCTAAAATAATAGCTTGCTATGACTTTTAACTTTCTATTAATCTAATATCTAAATCTTTTAAAATCAAGAGTGAATAGGCTGCTTCTGGATAAGCTGGCTCCATTTTAGGCTTCTTCTTAGCCGTAGAAATAAATATGTGGTCAAGAGCAACCCATTGATTATTAAAAAAATACAAAATAAAACTTTAAACAGGCCTCAAAGGCGAGTCAGCTTGTGAACGCGTTGGTGCAGGGACCGGAAAACCCCTTTTTAAGAGTAACCCTATTACCTTTGATTGTGTTAGATTATTATTCGGTAACCTTTTTGTCAACTTTGGCATGCAAGTTTGCGATCGCAGTTTATCCAATGGTGTAAAGAAACGCTGCTGCCCGACTGCTATTTGCTCCGTCTTCCTGGCATTCCCATTAAAAAAGAGATGATACTCTATTTTTGTGCAGGCGCCACACACACAGGAAATGTAGTTGCGTTTAGTACTCGTTATATCTTTAAATCAAAGGTTATCGTTACAAAATATAGCTTAACCTCGCATCTATTAATATTTCAATGCTAAAACCCTAATATGCAAATCTCAAACCGTAAATTATGTTTTAACTAGATAAGATGAACTTATAACAAGCCAAACATTGCATAATTGAAAGTGTGTGCGATATAGTTGGCCTTTTTGAATTTGATAGACGCATAACAAAAAATGAAAATGTCAATACTCGCTTCTAATAACTAAACCAGTTCACAAGCGAAGCTTAGGCACATTCGTAACCTTCTGTTTTGCTATAAATATAACTGTCAATCTTATGTAGAGTTACGTGTTTATTCCTAAGGGAAATTAAATTTTGAATACCAAATTGAAGTTGAATGTCCGGCATTACATTATTATTACGTTTAATTTAAGAATGGATTTATTTCAACTCTCAGTTATAAGAAAGTAAAACAGGACACGTAAATAGAAGTAATGCATTTTATAATTCTAAAAACAAACACAACAAAAACCAAACATTTCATTGCCATGTTATATGTGATATTGTGCCTATTAGATGTGATAGGTCACATTTTTTCATTCTTTATAAAACAGGTACTGACATAACATAATGACGCGTATGGCAACATTAACATTTCGTTGTGGTCTCTCGAGTTTGTGCCGTGGTAAGAATTTTAATGGCATACGAAAGTTGTTTGTGCAAATGTTTCTTTTTACTTTCATGAGTATTTCTTATCTCCAAGATCGCGGTTAAACGGGTCGATGATCCATTATAAAAGCCGACTAAGCGGCTGCGTGACAGCGAAGGCTAAATCATCTATAAATTCCTGAAGGATGGTTTTCACTGAATTAGTAATTAAAAAGTTACTCTAAACTTCTTGTAACATCAGAGCATGAAAACCGGGGATTAAATAATTGTTTTTCATTCAGTCTAAGTAATAGATAAGTTTTGTCTTTATCGGAGAAAATATATTACGCACCATCTATTGTGATCGTTAATGTATAGCAGGTATCTGCTTTTTCCTTTATAAAGCTGTATTCAAATATCTTTAAATACTTTATTATAAAGTATCAAACCTCTTTTAGTTCTGGTTCTTATGTCCGTATGTTAGCTCTTTTATTTTCAGTATACTTTTTCTGATCAGCAGCACGTATTTCTCACTTTTGACTTAAAAGATCAAAATTTGTTGATTAGCTGTTTGCTTATTACCTATGTTTAAGTTTGATTTTAACATACATTATTTTTAAGTTCTTGCATTACGAGAACATTGACTTTGTGTAAACGTTACTTTGTTGTAAATGTTGTTGTATAACATTTTATTTCTTTATTTGCAGGTAAGTCATCCCATCCCTAATTTTCTAGAAGACACATATGTAAGGCGTAAGTACTAATCTAATTTACATGTCAGTCACATCCTAAGATATCGTGTTGTGTTATCATTGTGATTTACGTCAAAAAAGTGTTTGGTTTATAGTACAAATCGCTGCTCTAATTAAGTGTTACTTTTATCAGAGCTTGTGTACAATCGATCAATTTAATGGAATAGCTGTAATCGACATCACAATAACATGCTCCGAGTGTTACTGTGAAAAATAACGGTCACGTATTTATGTGACAACGGTACTTTATTATCAGCTGAAGGCTGGTTTCTTGACACTCTTATTTAGGATTCCGTTAACAAAGGGTGATAAAGAAAATCTATGTTAGGTTTGGTAGTCATTCAATTCGTTTTTTTTTTAATATCTAATGCCTGCTACTTCGTACGCGTGTAATTTAGATATTAAAACTATCCCTCGGAACTCGTACTTTTTCCAGGGTAAAATTAGAGTGAATGTTTTTCCGGCATTTAATATACTTCCTAATCATTCATTCAGTTCCATTATGCCATTTTGATGTAATGTTACTTACTACAAACAACTATTTAAACTTTCAGATTCATAGGCTGAATACGAATTGCTATTAAGAGGCGGTTGATGAGCGTAGTATATTGTTAAAATTCCGTACCATATTATTGGTAGCCAGTATTTTTTTGCAGACAGAGTCATTATGACGGTAATTTAACGATATTTTGCAGACTTTGTATTAAAATAATTGTAAAGTAATTTAAATTTGATTATTATTTTGAGCCTTTTGCAGATTTTTGTTTATGAAGTTTTTTTTAAAATGACAGTTACATTAACTAAGGTCTGTGGATAAAGCTATTATCTTTAAAACAGGATTCCAGTTATCTTGTGAATATAACTTTAGATAGATATTCAAATATGAACTCTACAGCTACTCTGTCGTATTTATTTTCTTACAATGGTACAAACTTTCCCGTTACCCGTTCAATCATGTCAGTGTTGTCACGTAATACTAATTACTTCATCCTCCACAAACATGTTATGATAATGTATGATCTTAATTCTAATGTATCTTTGAACAGTGTAAATGTTTTTTTTTATTAAAAGATTTAAATGGTACGCTGCACAACTGACGAAAGTTTTGCTATTGACATTTTGGACTTCAATGCAGAATATTGATGTAAAAGTCATAATATGAGAACATGGCCGTGCTAATATTAAACAGTTATTAGTAAAAAATAAGAAGTAATTTATTGATTAAAGGTCAAGTTTATTCTACTGTTAAGTTATAGTCTCATAATTTAACACTTATAGAAAATAAGAAAAGTAGCTCTTGCTGAAAATTACTCGTTTTACGCATCATCTTGTACATATTTCTAAACTGAGAATAATTCCGCTTACCTTCCGTTTACAATCAGCCACATACACATAACACATCTGTTTAATGTCGAGGCTAATTTAAGAAATCCTTCAAGCTCAGTTTGAATGTTAACGTCAAAAGTTTTTTTTTACAACAGTACATAAGTACTTACAGTTTTGTTGATTACATTTGTTAAAATGATTTTTATATGTATTACAGATTTTATAATTAAATAATATTTAAAGACACCATCAGCAATAATTTTCAAATTTTAATTTAGTGTTAATTGAAATACGTATAGCTCAGTTATGGCAAAATTTTACTCTTAATATAAAAGCAACTACGACAGCAAAAATATAAAAAATAAAAATAAACACCATTCTTTGATAACAACAAAAAAATTAAAACTTTTAATTTACTACTGATACTTAGTAATTATTACTACATTAAAATGAGTTTCTTACCTACTTGAATATTCACATATGGAGATTTGTAATAGGTATAGAATTAGTAATATGTTGTTATTCATTGTAAATATTTAAGCTGTAAATCTTCCTAAAATAAATAAATACTTTATCGTATAAAGACAGAAAGTTAATAGTATAAACTGAAGCTTAGAATCAAATTATAATTGGAATAAACATCTATTGAATACATAAATAAAGTTAGCTAAATATATTAGTACTTAATATCGTGACAGGTATTAAGGTCAATACTAGAAAATGTTTTTTTTTGAACAGACAACAGCACGTCAACCTACCACAAAACGTCAAATTTTCTCAATTGATATTGATCTCTACTTGTTGGACTTAAAGTTGAAAATCTAAACCTTTAACTTTTTGGGTAGGTTGACCTGCCGTTGTCTGTGCATTAATGTTTTCAAACAAATTTCGACATTAAAAGTAGTGTTCAAAATAACAGATTCATTTTCACGTTACTTAATAATAACTGTCGTTTAATATTCATCTGAATAGTTGATGAATAGTGTTCTTATATTCTTGACACCCCATATAGTCTAGTGATTTAGGACTAGTGAGAAGGACAAAGTATTTTCACATCCGAAAAAAAGACACTGTATACATTAAATAAATTGATTGTTATAATTATATGTGTATGTGTAACATTATTTTATTTGTATCCTTTTGTGAAGATGAAAATATTTAAAAAAAATGATTTGAAATTTTAAAAACATGATTTTAAAATATATTATTTAATCAGAATTCCTGCAGTTTTTATTTAATTTTAATAAAATGTCCTCAATACAAAAGTTAACAAAACTTAAATTTTTTTTAAATATTTTTTTTCGACCTTACACAAAAGTCTTAAATTTTTTAATTGGTATTGCAATAGGATGAGCTAGGAATGTTTTTGGGATGAGTAAGGAACTTAAAATGAAATATTTGTTGTGTGTTGAGTAGGGAACACAAATGGGATGAGTGGGCAAAAAATAATGAGTGCGATGAGACGTCATAGGATGAATAAGGAATAACCCAGATAAGTACCTTGCCATATCTCGTGTTTATGGGTTCGATACCCGAGTCGAGCAACAAGCATGGTAAGTGTGGTAATTTCCCTTTACCCATCGTTGCTGTGGTGACTTAAATTTAATGATGGAGCCCTTTGCCCTGCAGCAGGATGATTATAGGATGTTACTTTACTTAACTTTCCTATTCTTCTATTTTTAGTGTTAATAGTCGTAGGTGCCTAATACCTTGATAATTATTTGACGTAGGTTGATAGTATTAATAGTATTTAAGCATATTGTATTTAGTTGTAAGTCTTGCTCTGCGAGCTCTATTTTTCACAATAGTTTTAGTCCATTTGGAATGGAATAGCTCTTAAATTTTTAGTAGTTTAATAATCAAAAATTGTGTTTCATTCTACAAAGTAAGGAAATAAAGTAAAGAGAGAAAAATATAAAAAAATCTCCTATATAAAATCCCTGAAAGTATATCAGGGGACAGAAAGCAGAAAAAAAATACCTTGATTAACTTCTTTGGTTATGAATTATTCATTTAGCACCTACCACTAGGTAGACTGCAGCGTCTTTTCTTAACCATTGGCCTAAGGAATCGCCAATACTACTAGCAACGTAGCGATTAAAAACCTAACTTTTGAAAAAGCTTGTGTTCATGGGCTGATGATGACAAAACTAATACGCTGGTAATACGTAGGTGATGATTAAGTAAGATAAACAAAATTATTGAGCCGTTAACGGTTGAAGCAAGTTTTAATTATGGAATAGCCAGTCGAGCGGGATAATGTAAAATTGAGGGTAGAAGTTTTAATCGAGTGTGACCAGGCTTAAACAAGGACTGTGTGCTTTGGAAGTACAACAATCTACAATATACAACTAGTAACAATCTTATATCAATGGTATAGGGTACAATATGTTATTAAATGATGTGATTATTTCCAGATCATATTTGTTTCTTTAAAAATTACTAGGGTAAAGTTTTAATTACAGAATTGAAATGACACTTGGTGATAGAGAAATGACACGTTAGTAACGTAAGTTGGTTCTTTGAAAATGACTATGGTTAACTTTTAAGTTAAATTTACTAACAGACTGACAGGATTTACAGAGCAACTCTACCCAGTTAGCATCTATTATCTTTTCGCAACTTAAACTAGTCATCAGTCCACTGGGTTACAGGACTCACCATGCTGAGTATTCTAACTGCAGTCGTCCAATTAGAAGTATAATATTAATTGTAACTTTCTTCCTTAGAATTATTTATTTTAAGTAGTACTTGAGAGTATCGGTTAAATAATTCCAGAATTAAAGTGTCCAAAACAGAAAAGTATTTTTATTTGTGATTTTAAAAAGCGCCATCTATGAATACACATCAGAAACACCACATTCTTTAACTCATTGTTTAGCAGAGTCAACCACTTACAAAAATACTTCTATACGTCAATCTTCTAGATGGCTGTTTGTATTAAAATTTTGGCGTTAGCGACAAATTTGACTTAATAAACAACTAAACGAAAAGTTTACTGTGATTTAATAAATACTAGAGGTAATTTGCTAAGGTGTTCTAGTTTTTTGAATTGGTTTTGTTTAGAAGTAATAACATTAAATCAATTGGGGGCAGAACATAGCTCTAGTAGTCCCCTTAAAATATTGGCAACACCTCGTGTCGTAAAAGTCGACTAAAAAAGTAAAAACTGCCAGAAGATCATGGCAAAATCCTTCTTTTGGAGAGAAATTGTGTCCTGTCGTGTACAGAATTGGGCTGGTGATGATTATAATGATGATACACAGGAGTCTACACAAGATCATCGGAGACGATGAGCTGGTGAAAACTAAGCTTCATAGTCTGGGCCACCGTCGCTGAGTTGCTTGCCTGTCGGTCTTTTACAGGTTGTACTTGGGAGAGTGTGCTCTTGAGCTGCATGAGCTCATTCCGCCTTCCCCTTTCTATCTTTGGGAATCTAGGCGCACTGCGGGTTATCATCCCTTCCTGGTTGATATACCGCGATCGCGTACCAAGCGCTTTTCCTCGTCCTTTGTGATGCGCACCGCCAAGGAGTGGAATGCGCTGCCTGCGTCTGTTTTCCCGAAAAACCATAACCCCAAAATTTTTAAAGCAAGAGTGAATAGGCTGCTTCTGGGTAAGCTCGGTCCATCTTAGGCTTCTTCTTAACTTGTTAAGTATTTAGTCAAGAGCAAGCCCATTGAATATTAAAAAAAAGATGTTTTGTAAAATATAAAAGATAAGGGGATCGGAATCAACAATAGTTTTCAATGCAGTAAAAGGGAAACGGTTTACAAATAACATTAAACCAATGCACGTAACAGCATATAATGGAAATTTTAAATAGCTCAATGAGTTGTAACTTTTAGTGCATTTAAATCTTCCCTAAATACACTGGGAAAATCCAACAAACCCATTAGCATGATAAATGTTTGAGTCGCATATATCCTCATGTACGTATAGGAATTCATTGATTGTATAAAATATTATAGAATATTTTTTACGTTTTCCTTCCTAAATAAAAACATAGTCACGGCGTAAAGGACCAAATCTATGTCATAACTAATACGTCAGTATGTGGGTGTGTGTAGTTTCCAATTTACTTGTAATTAAAATAGTAATAGCTCTACATAGGTAAACGAAAAAACATAGAGGTGTAATCAAAACATTGTTGAAGCTTTTTATAAATAAGTAACCTGTCACAGCTAGGGATGTGTTTACATCCGAATATTTATCCGACATGCCCAGAATACCCTGGCGTATAGGTAGAGAGTCCATCGTAAAGATGGGATTATGCCCAGGCATTTATCTAGGCATCTCTAGTCACAACACTACACAACACAATAGAATGTGAGTTAATCTTAATAATTAAAATAAACTTATATTTAAATAAAATATTATACAAGTTGACGTTCAGGTTAATATTGAGATGTTATAATAATATATATAAATTTAAAATGTGAATAAATTATACCTAATGGTATTTATGATTTAGGAATGATCTGGTTTCAGAGTTTTCCAAGCCGAATATTATACTCTGACTTCAACTTAGTTGTATGACTTCATTCTTGTAAAAGAAGCCCGGACTTACAGTTTAACGCGCCTCGAATTCACTATTGAATGTAATTTTCCGTTTTGTTGACTATCCCACTATGTATATGTTCTACATAACTCACGTCGGATTGCGTATTTGCTACTAATTTCTATGCTTACACCGTTAACCGTCCTCAGGATATTGAGGCCAAAAGTACACACGTCTTTACTCATTGCTTGTGAATGACCCAAATCCTTCAGATAGTAGAGTGTCATCAGATATTTACGAAGCTCCTAATCTCAGCAAAACCGCTAACGCATACCTAATTAATTTTCTGTATTTTTTAATATCACTTAATGTTGTTTCTTTTTTTTAAGTAATCGACAGAGACCGTAATGAACATTTTGTATTATTAATATTATTTTATTTTCAGATATAGGGTGGATTTACAATATTTAACCTGTCATAGGTATTACAGAAAAATTTGACTAAACTGAAATCTCTGTTGAAACCGAAGTTTTTCATTTGTTGCTGTAAAATGCTATAAGCATTGGTGTCTCCCTGAGGGAAGTAACAATATACGCACTTCATACCTCATGAGAACCGTACGCCCACTAAAAGTGTAATAATGATGAACGGGGACTTTGATTGGTGTCCTCTTCTTAAGGTAGATGTTATATTACGTACCGTAAATGCTATACCTACTTATGTTATATCAACTGTGTAGGTAGGCTTCAATGACAAATGCATTCGTCACCATGCGGTGGGTGTGCGTAAGAAATCACGTGCGAAATTTACTACGCCCGAATACTATAGGTGTTTCGAAGAACTACTTAAGCGATTGGGTTTTCCAGACGATACAATTTACCTGCACTTTGATTGAGTGATAAGATTTTTATTAAATATTTTTAAATAACCGTTTAGTCATGAATGAATAGTAACATGACCAGTTGCCTATTGAAGAGTAATGTTATGTTCTTTTCGTGCCTAGAACCAAAACGATAGAGTGGAAAAACAGTGATAAGACACGTTGTTATAGCATAAATAGTATTTGGAGTACGCTAGTAGTAGCAGTAGTACTGTTTTTTTGAGAATCAGATCTCTCGAAATACTACAAAGTGCAATTCGAAATAATACATACCGCAATTGTCAAGGTGTGAGAAATTAACACAATTGTGTTACTAAACCTGATACTATAAATATATTTTTTTCGATTTACCCATCACACAGATCATGATCATCATCACCAGTCTATATTGGTCCACTGCTGTCAACGGGCCTCTCCAAAAAGGAAGATTTGGCCACAATATCCATGCTTGGAAGGTGATCACATTTTGACCAGTGCAGCTGAGCGGACGATACTATCCGAGTTCTTCTAGCAATACTCCTAAATGGCCTCTTACGAAACCCTTAGGAAGAGAAAAGGTGGGGATATTATTTTAATGTGCCATCACCACACGAGACTCAGATATTCGAGCCTTAATGTTTCTTTAATTTATATTATTATACAATCTTTAGGTACTACAAGTTAAAATTACCGTTGCGTATTGTATATGTATACATATACATATACAATGGAAATAGAAGAATACTTGGAAAAGTATGAAAAACCAATCACTAAAATTCACAGTCTATCAGCGGAACATTATGATAATAAGCAAGGGATTAACACACAATGACAATTTAAACCGACGACAAAACCTTTGGAATTCAATAATTTGTTAACTAGCAACACTTAATGGCTTTCGTGTCAATGGTGATTTTAGTAATAATTACAAGGTTTTGAGACTGTAATTACATATTGAATAATTAAACATGGGCAACCTAATTAGGTTCTACACCCGGATCCTAATTATAAAACATACCCGAGTTCAATATATTTTTTTCTATATTGCAAGATAGATGCACATGCCTTGAGTGTAATTGTTTAAAGCGTTAAAATGAGTCATTTTTTAGGGTTCCGTACCCAAAGGGTAAAAACGGGACCCTATTACTAAGACTTCGCTGTCTGTCCGTCTGTCCGTCGCTCTGTCACCAGGCTCATTATGTATTTCTGTTACCGCAATAACAACAAATACTAAAAACAAAATAAAATCTATATTTAAGGGCCCCCATACAAAAATCGCCATTTTTTGCCTATTTTTGCTCGATATCTTTAAATGGTAACAGGTAGGCACTGCATTAACTAGTCAATGATACGGAATCCTTCGTGCGCGAGTCCGACTCGCACTTGGCCGATTATTTTACTACTTAACTCTCAATAAGCCATAATCTCACAGATTTTTATGACATAAAGCGCACCGGGCAGGCGTTACCGGAACAGCACGACCTAACAGTTAGGAATCCAATGAAATAAACAACCAAAGTTGAAATTGTAAATACATGGTGAAGACATTTTCGGACACTGATTGTGTATGAGGTTTAAGTTTCCTGTAAATAGAATACATTTGTGACATCTACCAATATGTGTCATCAATAATCATACCATTGAAAATAATGTATTAAGAGCATCTATAAAATATAAGTATAAGCTAAATACACAGGTTCATACAAAAATGTCTTTTCGAATTTTCCAAGTTTGTATCCTGTCGGTGCTCATTTGGTGTGAACGTTCTTTCTTTCACTGCTTGTGTTGTAGTCTATTATTTACTTACATCCATGGTTGGGAGTCTAAATAGGCTTTCAAACCGTCTTTTTTCTCCATATCGGTTGAAAAACTTCACCCTCTTACATTTTCTTAGTTTTATGAAAACAAAATAGTCACAGAGTAATCATTCCAGGATGTGACTATTTACTTTTAAAAAAATTTAAGGAAAAATTCTGTTTTGATTCACCGCTTCGATTTTCATCGAATAAATCACGCTATAGGGGAAATAAATATTTAAGTTAAGGTTGGAAAAGTTAAGGCAATTTGCGTAAGAACAGAACATAACAGAAACATTGCTGTCAATTAACACTTTCAACTTGAAATTAAGTTTGTAACACAATTAAGTCTGAGCGTATCGATATATAAAGTACCTACCTAGATATAATCTACTATACTTCCTAGATATTTTATACGCAGTAATTAGTTGTTTACAACTCTGACCGAAGTTCAAATCACAAGTTGTTTTGCACTTCAAACCTGCAAAAACCCACGCTATACTAGGTCGGTGTCATACTAAACTATGTACCTACTTACACACATGCACAATATATGTAATTAAAGTTTGGTAATGTGATACATGTTCATTAAACAGCACCTAAACATTGACATTATACTAAAGAAAGTTATAACGAACTATGAATATTACCCACGATTCTGGTCCCAACCCCACCGACAGTCGACTGTCGGTGGGGTTGGGGGGCTTTTTGTTAAAAAAATGATATTTCCAATATTTAGGCAAAATAGAGTTGAATGAATTTTTACAGACTGTTTTAAATATAAAAATCTAATATTGCTTCTAACGAAGTTGTTATCAACCTTTAAACAGTGACACCATAGGATCGCGATTACAGGTTTTTCCAAGGCTTTATTTTTTACCTTGCACAATATTGCAGGACAACTGCAATAAACTTTACGAATTTCATATTTCAGCGCACAGATGGCTCTGTAAGATGAATTCATACTATAGCGGATATGAATAAACTCATTTCCGACTTCCAAGGATCGATAGCAATGATTTATTATCATACTAGCTGTTTCCCACGACTTCGACTGCAATGATTTAGTATTTCAAGTAGTTTTTTCAATATTATACCCGATATATGATAAAGCTACTTTCTATGACTAAATCTGACAGTGGTTATTATAAATATACCTAAATAAGTAGAAGTATTAGTTAGAGCAAACTTTTATTATGTTTGTGATACAAACCCTTTTTATGGGTTCCGCAGTCACGACAAGGTATCAGACAGACTTTTCGTAGGTACTAGAAAGCTGTACTGTAAACGGATAAAATAGAAAAAAAACATGCCGATAAAGTCGTAAAATAAAGTGGTGTAAAAATATTTTTACGGTGCGTTTATGTATGCTTCCAGGTACTATATGTACAGTTTTTTTTATCATCTATCCGTTGTGATGCTGGATCACGAAGTCTTTCTAAAATTTTGTGGACTAGTAAACACTATTTTTCCAGGGATTCATAATATGTGACGTAATTATTTTAAAATACTATTTTTTGCTTGAGTTATGAGTGTCTCTGTCTAACAGATCAAGATAAAATTTGACATGGAGATCGATTATAAGATGGAATAGCAAATAGTTTATTTTGTATCTCGCAAACATGTACGTTTCCCGTGCGATAGTATTAAAACTAAATTATAACTAATATCAAAATTGATCTTACTGTGTTGTCCCTTGAGGTACGCGCCTTATTTACTGCCACAGAACATGGAAAAAGATTAGAAAGGCTGTCATGCGCCATTTGTATGAAAACCGATGTCGCCGCTTGCTTACTACACATAAATGAGTTCAAAGAACGCCAATCAAGCGAATTATTTCTCGGCGCGCGACCAATATGCTTGCGCGATGTCAAAAGATACCAATCACAGGGGAACCAATTACTTGTCCGAAATTTACGTGACAGAATTTCAGTTGTCCGAAAATTATAGACCGTAATTTTTTTTGCTATATGTATCATTTGACATACTGTTAGTCCATTGAAATATCTCCTGACATAAGCATCATTTTACCAAACTACGTTTCATCGATTTTCATGTTAACTTTTTACTGTTAGCCGAAGTTACTTTTAAACTTTTTTCATTTACCAGATGGCTTATTTGCCATACGTTCACTTGACCGAAATCACATCTTACCGAATATTATTAGGCTACATTCTACAATTATAATTTACATTTTAGTAGGTGCCCGACAGCCCGACTAGCCGTGGTCCTTCGCGGCGCGGAGGAAGAGCAGCCTCCGCCCGCTGTCGCCGAAGGCGACCAAAAAGCCGAAACTGCGAAAGCGAGCCTGGGTGCTTGCACCTTGTTACGTAAGGGGAAAGAGGCTGCACTTCCCGCAGCGCCGGAGAAGAGGAACTCCTAATGCTTGCATGCATGCTTGCTTGCTGCTGCATGCTTGCGTGCATGCTGCATGCTTGCTTGCATGCTTGCTTGCTGCTGCATGCTTGCGTGCATGCTGCACGACATTACACCATTATGAAACGCTTTAGTATCTACGTAGAAACAGTTTTACCTTTGAGTTCTTTAATATATCATTTAGTATTATTATAAAAATATGACAAATAAAACAGTGGTGTAGTAAATGTTCGAAAAAAATTTTTTTCAAACGAACAAATGTTATTTCGGCCGAACATAAGTTCGGTAACAAGTTTTTTGGCCAAATGAAATGTCAGGGTAACGATAAAAATCGAATTAATAATAGGTCCACTGATACAGTCCGAACCGTCATTTCGGCGAAATGAAAAAAGGCGAAATGAAATTAGTTGTAAAGTTTTCGGTAAAATATAATTCGGTAAGAAACAATCGGACATAAGATAGGTAACCCAATCACAGCGCTCACTTACAAGCATTTGCTCATAACCTCTGTAGCGCCTGCCCCGCCTACTTCACCTTTCTAACCTTATTTCATGTTCTGCGTTAACTACTTTGTAATCAAAATAAACATTGAGTCACCACTTATCAGCAGCTCAGACGTAACCGAAGTACTTTGACACTAGACCGGTCTGACTCATATCGGCAAAACAATCTACCCGTATCGCGTATGGTGGGTTTTTCCATATTCTCACATAACACTGAAGGACAGAAGGCTCAATGTTGTTTGTGTTTTTCGTAACTGAGCTCATTACGCATGCATATAAATACTATAGTGACGTCAGATTGATATCATTTTTGAAAAAAATATTTTCATATAAAGCGGAATCTAAAAGTTTCAATTTGTATAAAAATAATGATGGTACAAGTTGGCAAGGCCTTTTTTTTAAAGGGTTATAACATGATGAAATTTTAATCACCTTCCAAATTTTAATACAACAATCTACGAGATAAAAAACGAATGACGTATTTTTTCTTTTGGTAAATATATCTCAGTACAAAAATGACAAAATAAAGCACTTAGAAAATGTCCACCAAAAATCTAAGATCTTTGATACGGCCTCCTAGTAACATTTTTTTACGCGATGCGCATCTCATTCATTCATTACGATACTCATAAGCTGTTGATTTTCCCTTAATACCTTAACAGGCTTAGGACCGTAAAAATTGAAAACTATGTTGCGAAAAATATTTTCGGGTGAAAACTTGACCTACATTTTTAAGTTCATAAATAGGCTCTAAATACGATACTGAACTCCTATAAAAAATTTGGAAGGTGATGAAAAAATCAAGTCAAAGTCAGTATAGTAACCTTAACAGGCTTAGGACCGTAAAAATTGAAAATATAATAATAGTAGGTAAAGTGAATATCTTGGAAAATCAGAATGATTATCTGCGAATTTTACATTCTAAGATGGCGAAGTGGCTTTCACTATTGAGCCATTAACAAGAAAATATAGAAAGAATCTACTTTGCAATACAACTCTCTACCTCTTTATAGAAGGACTGAGAGCAAAGTTTTATAACAGTATAAATAGTTTACACTCGAAAATCCTCAAGCATAGCAAGTGCAATATGAATATTGCAATACCAATCCTAAGAAGTAACCCACAATAGGAATATGCTTAACAGAGAGTCTACTGCATATAAATATACAGTACAGCAATATCGCTAATTCACTATCTGGCTCGCAATTTGTAGTGTTAACTGCAGCTGCTGCATGAGTTTAAACTGCTGAGTTATTATTCGAGCGATACGAGTATTCAAATTAAATTTGAAAGTATACATTTATGTAATAGGTTGTGGAATAGTGTTATAAGCTACCTGTGGGTTAGATTTTTTCAGCTTTTAACATTTTGAACAGTACATTGACAGTACTACTTACCTAAAGTTAAAAATTTAACAATCTTTAAATTTAACAATCTTTTGATACTATAGATTAAATATTGCCCTTAACCCTAAATCTAAACTGCAGCCTTAAACCAAATAACACTTTGAATGGAACATTGTTTTTTTTACTATAAAATTATTAACAGAATTTTGATACCTGTAAAATATATTTATTTTCAGAATTTGTGACCTTTAACTCGTTGAGCGCCATGGGTTTAACAGATAAGCCCCAAACACAGAAATCTATTGAGGCTAGTTTCTTGACAGTCAAAGACTAAATTATTCAAGAATATTCATAACAACGAAAGAAAACGAATTTCACAGTTTATTGATGCAACTGCTTATTGAACATAGTATCTCTGTAGTACGTTCATGTATTTTTTTTCATACAAGAATGTAGGAATTCTTACAATAACTGGCAATGTCAACCAGTAGCTGTGAATTAAAACAAATAGCGGTTTAATGCACTCACTTCCCAGTGAACCGGTTATACCGTGTATGCCCTTATCAATCCGTTTCGCTTTATCTCACCAATAATCCAATGCGTGGGACGGGGACAGAAGATAGCCTGTTGCTTTAGCCCTACTTACTTGGGGAAAGCAAGAGAAAATGAATTTCGTCCTTTTTGCCAACCGTCCCAGCCTTATTGTTTTTCAGGCGCTTCAAGATAAATGTACGATTTAAGGGAAGATTTGTTGAGAACGTACGAGTTTCTGGAATACAAATAAAATTTACGTATTTTGTGTTTTAGTAGTAAGAATAAATAATATTTGAGACATGTACCTTAGAAGCATTTATGACAGTAGTTAAATTAATGAAAATGAGCACCAGGTAGTGATGTACAGTAACTTATTGAAAAAAGAGGTTATTTTCAAATTTTATCAAGTGAGATGGTTATTTACCGAATCTAAATTGTTTCTTTTTTCATTCTAAATGAGTTCAATTTTTAGCAAGGTTATTTAACTAATTTTTACATCATTCAATCGACATCTGACTGTAAGCCGTATTGATATGTACGTTTTTTTGGTCCCTTAAACTAGGTTACAAAAAAAACAACGTCATAACAATATTAAACGGAGTTTTGGAATGCTGGGTATTCAACAATATCAAATTTACGTTCTTTGATATACTCGTATTTGGAGTTTGGTTGGTAAAAAAAATATAATTTAAAAAAATTAAATTGTTTAGGGTTTGCTACTGCAAGCTGCTAAGTAACGGTAAGCAAGTCACATCACTATCGGAACAGACTACCGTTAAGGAGGCAAGATTCTAAAGGGGCTCCCATCCGGTAAAGCAATGACCTGGTTTAAACTACTGGAAGCCGTTAAACGCAAACCGACCAGGCCCCTAATTCGCGTAACCGATTGTATCACAATCGTAATTGAACGACAGGTTTTTGACAGTTCTAGTATGGGCTAAATGTCAAAATCGTCCAATTCAATCACGATCGAACTGCGATTCGGTTACGCGAATTAGGCCCCTGATAAGATCGTTTTGTTTTTCTGTAGGTGCTATAAGTGGCCCTTTATACAAATAATGATGTCAATTACAACTTGTAAACAAAAAATACTACAAAAAGCACTTAGACCACAAACGATGCAATCGTTTGTTTTGCACCGGCTTTAGGATTTTTTACCCTATCAACACTAAATTATCTAATAAAAAAGGAATTTACTTTTGAATATAAATGAGACAAATTTCGTGAAGTAGATAAAAAATATTACAATTGAAGCAAAAAAATACGCGCAAATTTTTTATACAAAAATTCAAACTTATAAATTAAAAATCAGAAGTGAGATATTCAAAAATACGAATACGAATAAAAATAGGTACTTACGCCAATAAAATATTATTCTTAGGTAAAATTGAATCCAATTAGTTAAAACGTGTGTTGTTAGGACGGTTACGCACAAATGTGTCTGATTGAAGGCAGGTACAATTTGGATAGGTAATGAAAACTCTATGCTGATTTGTAAAAACACTTAGCAAGAAGTTTTGATGCGAGCTTTGTAGATTGTCTTTTGTCCCCCTAATCTAAAAATGGTCAATATGAATAAATATTTAAATAAAAAAAATGAAAAGTAGTTTTAATATTAGCTTAATTTTAATAACATTAAAACAGAAGCACTTATTTTCTTATGTCAATTTATTGTTACTTAAATTAGATGTAATACATACATTACAACAAATATAGACTAGGAACACTTACATATAATTTAGTCACCATTAATATAGATCATTTATAATTCACTTGTTTTAGGATCATATTTAATAGATTTGAAACATATGTGCCTGAATATTATCAGCCTAAAACAAATGAAATATAAAATGCTATGATATCTTTATTTGGCTCATAGATATCACGCGTATTTAAATGCTTTTGTCCATCGACCATGGTCGCAATGTGACATATCAGCCGCCTATTGTAGCTTTACAAAAACCTTACATCACGAGGTCAATGCCGTTCAATTCCTTTTCAAGGATTCCAAGTATTATAATCATAAATCGGCGTAGTGTAAAATGGCTCAACAAAAAATATCCATACAACAAGGAACAATAATATGGCATTAAGACGAGACAGCTAAAAGTTAAGTACAAATAAATACTAAAAGTATTATTTTTAAAAGCGAATGGCATTTTAGTCGTCTCTAAAATACATCAACCAGCAAGTACATACATAATAGTTTTAAGACTAGTGGTAGCAGAATCAAAAAGTCCTGCAATTGCATTGTTTTGGCGTAAGCAAAAAGGGTCTATAGCTTCACTAAATAAAAACGAAATTGGCTTAAAATAAGGTTTTCTCAGTCCCATGTTGGAGACAGTCGAGGTAAACGACCGTAATACTCGGCGGGATGTTATGCATGACTCGCTCCGAGGAGCCGACCACAAAAAAAACAGATTCTGCTTCTGTGACAAGCTTTACTAAAATCTATTCTGCGATTCTTATCTCCTAGTTCTTTAACGTATTATGTGACTTTAGAATAACCCAATAAAGCAACGAATCTTTCTATAACATCAAAATGATAACATGATCTAAAAAGGTTTTGACTGTTACGGAAGAATAAAAAATATCTGCTAGCGTATGCTTGTTTTTTGGATTTAATTGAAACGAACTATCATAAGAATACTGATCAGGCTTTAAGCTTTGCCGCTTTAGTTTATAATGATGTGTACACATTCCTATAGGAATCTATTGCTGCTGAAATTGATTGTTGACTGCAAGCGTTTCCTCTTGAGAAAGTCATACCGCATCCTTTTCTCGTAAAGCAAGTTTTCTGTTGCTTCTGCTCACTGCAGCACAGTAGAATGGCAGCATTGCAAGCACTTGCCATTTTACCTCCACTGGGAATTCTTTCTTGTTTGTCGCTCTGCTGCTATAAAAGAAATAAAAACGTTATTGATTTTCTAAGCATTTACCTTGGTATCAAATGTGAAATATTTTCAAGCAGATAGGTAAGTAGGCATTTGTATAGGTAGATACATTGAAACATGTACAAATATGCAGTTCTAACAAACTAAACATATTTATTTAGACCTTAGTGATGCATTTAATTTATTTTAAATCGCATTATTTTAATTGTCATAATTAGTAGTAATTTATTTTACATAATACTTCTGTATGCGTGTTTGTCACCTAACTCCTCCTAAATGGCCGAAACAATTTGGATAAAATTTTGTGAGTATACTCCAAAGAATTCCTGGATGGTATGAAAACACTATTTAACACGGTAGGTAGGTGGCACTATTTTCCGGGCAGGACGACGTCTGCCGGGTTTGCTGGTATTTCTTTAGAACATAATTATATCTACAATAACATTTGAAAAAACACTTACTGCAGCTTGATTACTGCCGTGTTCAACTTCAGGTTGAGGCCTTATCATTGGAGTTTTTGGCTTGATCGGATCGAAAGAGATCGGCCTCGAGCCATCAGAACCATCGTCCACGATTTCCTCTTCCTCATTCGTTTCAGCTATACCCCAATTTTGGTTAATGTCATCCATATCAGGGAAACGTTTTGTAACATTCGGAGTCCCCGTCACCTGGACATTACAGGTGCAGTTTTGAGGGACCGGATAAGGAACCGGATACGGGATGTAAATGGGCTGAGGTGGCAACACAGGTCGCCTCACGTAAGCAGATATCTCGTCTAAAAGCCTCCAGATTTGGGGCATCATTTCCTGATTGCGGTCATAGTCCCTTCGATCCGGGTAATAAGGATTAGGTGGTAGAGGGTAGTCATAGCCGTAGTTCATTTGCCAGCGCTTCCTCCGATGCCGTGATTGGCCTCCCCGGTAATCCCTTCCAGAGTCGACACTATCTGTCAGCTCATCATCTCGTTTTTCGTTTTCGATTCGATCGGTGTAGTGGCGTGCGTTCACAGCTATTATGCAAAATGCAAGAGCAAGGAACACGGCCAATGACTTCATCTGTAACAGGTAAAAAAACATACTTAGACTATATACTCGTAGCATTCATAACCTTAGTGGCCAAGAATTATGGGCATGTGTGAGCAAAGGAGTAATTTTTGAGAAGCACGAGAATGTTTATTGATTGAGAAACAGGTTTGGCTGGTAATTCACTTGCTTGTGCGGGTTATTATTAAACTGCGGAATATCGATTGCAATTTATGAGTGTGTGGCTTTAAAGGTTGCCATTTAGCTAGCTAGAAATGATTATCATTAATTAGCCTGAAGACGAAGATTCTCCCTTAAATTGTATACTCTTTAAAATGTCTTGTAGTGTAATAATTTTATAATTCTGTCACGTCTTAAAATGTAGTTTTTCTTTAGTCGTAGTTATACTCATAAAGATACATAAAAACTGGCTGATAAATAAAACTCACATTAACGCATAATGATCAAAGACATTAGGGTCATTTTGATTGCGCCGTATTTAAGTAATAAATTTCGTAGCGGTAAGCAATTTGAAATAGTAAACTACGTCACAAAGTGATTAATTAGATCCCCAATAGCTAATTAAACTTTTGGATTTGATTCGATATCACATCCTTGTTTCAAGATAACATTGATATCATGTATCATAAATAATCCACGTTTTCATTTGGATAATGTAGCATGGTTTTGCTTGACAACGCATCCTGTAGAAAGTTGGTCCAATAGAAAGTATTTAAACAATATTTTTACACTTATGTTAGTTCGCCTAAACTAAAGGTTATGAAACATCTGAATGTATTTTGGCATTAAACATTAGCCGTTACGCACCTTTTTTCTATTTTGGTATAGCTGTAGGACACCGGCTAAATATACACTGTGATTGATTTAGGACGCACAATTCTCACTGTTTCACTATTTTCGTATCACAGAAATGCCGGTGTGTCGGTGACGACCGGCCGTGTCAACGATTTGGAGTAGACTAGAGAACGTCTGCGGCTCAAGCGACCGTGACAATGAATGCGCACGAGTTGCCGCGCCTCGTCAATATATACTAATAAACTCAAATTCATGTTTAGGTATGATTGTGTTGTATGGATTCATCGTGAGGACGTCATGGCAACCGTACTGAATAAAATTCTTAATCATCAATTTTATAAAATTTTGGTATTCAGTCATGCTGATTTGTAAAAGGTATTTGTGAAATACAGCATTGTGTGTTTGACATCGCTATTGTAATTTATTACTTTCGGAGAATATTCGTTGAATCCGAAGACCAAAAATTTATACGATTAATTAACGAAAAAAAAGAGAAAGATTTTGTTTTTTGGATTTAAATTGTATATTTACCTAATTTTGTAAACTAAGAAAGTTTACTGCACTATGCGTGTAGTGTAGGGAAATGAGTTATTTAAAGAACAATGAATCTAATTCGTTAACACAGCATATTAAAAAAAAAATGGTAAAAATTGTCCTATTACTTTTTTCTTAAAAAAACGAAAAAAATATTTAAATGCATTAAAAATATTAAAAGTGATTTTAGTGCATGCATGTTTGTGTTGTGACAGTGCATATGACTGTTCAAGTAGGTAGTATAATCATCCCCAAAAGACAGAAATCATACAATAGGACCTAGGAGTTTTAAATGACCTGAAATCTAATATTATGTGTAGAGATAGTGATTCGATAGTGATTCCATCAATAAATTCCATGATATCTTGTCTAAATGTACGAGTAATACTCAGTTTTTACATGAAAAGCATTTTAAAATAACACGAAAAACTAAAGTGTTAGCGTTTATCAGTCTAACATTTTGCGAATCGGAAATGACTTACCTTAATATATCGTAATCGGTTTTCCTTGTTTAGAATGATAATTACTTATTTATTTGATAATGTGTCAAATCAATTCCCTTCCTATTTCATATAAAGTTTTTATGTCTCTATCATCCAAGTCAAGTCCACCGGACACAAGCATTTTCACCTTTGGTAAGGCCTTTGGAAAGATTGCGCCGTATTCGCCACGTTTGGCAGGGCGGTTAATGATTGCAGTTTGGCCAAGGATAGAGAGCAGACGTGTATTTCAATACACGTCTTCAATCTATCTACGGGAGCCCTTTCAGTCGCATAATCTCTTTTGTCATAATGTAGTTTGGCATAACAGTGTGTTATAAACCCATAATGGTTTCAGTGGCATAACGGTAACTTACTATATTTGACTTTATCATAATTTTTATCAGCGTGAAGGTAAAAAACAATTGTTTACGTCTAAATCTAATTTATCATAAAAATAAATAAATGCCAATAAATGTTATGATTAGTAATCGTTATTGTAAAAATAATTATGCATGAAAGTTTGATGCTGATATAACATTATTATAAAATATGTTATGGGGAAATAAACTATGCTAAATGATTAATTCTGAATGAACGTTATGCGAAACGAAGAGAATGCCAAAAAACGTTATGCAGCCTGAAAATATGCTTCTTTAATTTATGCAACCCAATAGGGACCCTCAATCTACGTCACGAAATTCAGAGGCTGTGAGACTATAATTCTTTTATGGGTTAGTACCACACAGTGGTTTCTTTTGTGCCATAATGAATGGATCCATAACACTTAAAGTCATAAATGGCGCTGCGGGAATAGCAGCCTCTTCGCCCATACGTAACGTTAGTTCAGCTCAGTAAAAAGTTTGTTTAGGTAAGCTTGCTTGGTCCCGAATCAGGTAGACCCCGACTTGCCGTGGTCTCCTCGCCGTGGTACTTGTCTGTCCAATACTAGAGTGTAATTTAAAAGCCGCAGGCGCGAAGAAAGATCAGCCTCCGCCCACTGTTACAAAGCGTGGCCGTCTGTGATTTATAACGTATGGGCGAAGAGGCTGCTATCCCCGCAGCGCCGGAGAAGAGGTAATACAAATGCTCGCATGCATGCATGCATGGTTGCTTGCATGGTTGCTTGCATGCTTGCTTGCTTATGCATGCTTGCTGCTTGCTTGCGTTTGCGGGTCCATATTGGGTTGCATAAATTAAAGAAGCATATTTTCAGGCTGCATAACTATATGTTAATGATATTCTAAATATTAACATTATGGTATTCTATACGTATGACTTGTAATCTATATGCCATAGGGTGAGATGCCAATAAATGTTATGATTAGTAATCGTTATTGTAAAAATAATTATGCATGAAAGTTTGATGCTGATATAACATTATTATAAAATATGTTATGGGGAAATAAACTATGCTAAATGATTAATTCTGAATGAACGTTATGCGAAACGAAGAGAATGCCAAAAAACGTTATGCAGCCTGAAAATATGCTTCTTTAATTTATGCAACCCAATATGGACCCTCAATCTACGTCACGAAATTCAGAGGCTGTGAGACTATAATTCTGTTATGGGTTAGTACCACACAGTGGTTTCTTTTGTGCCATCACCATCAACAACGACGTCTAATGGTCCTTCCCTAAGGATAAAGGATAAGATTAAAAAGTAAAACTAAAATTGTCCTAAAGATTATTTTGTGTACCTTGACACAATCAAAAGAGGCTTACAGTATATTCATCTTTAGGATTCGGGTGAAAACCTCATTAGTGTTATTGAACGTAATAACCGATTCTTTGGTGTTGATAGTAAAATAGCCAACTTCAATAAAACGTCGACAACTACACCTACTAAGCCTATTTACGTAATATTTTATTGAGGCCAAAAACAGTTTCTGTGTTTTTCCTGCTCCATTAATATAAAGTCGACTATTATAAAATGTATAGCAAAAGCAATTTTAGCCTTATTAAAATAATGACAACTATTATGAACTTCCTAATTGAGTCATAGTCAGAAAACCCGTATCTGACGCTTTCTGTAACATAACGAATGAAGAAAACGTCACCATATAAATAGTTTAAGTGACATCTGCTTTTCTAAGAAAGAAGGAAATAGACAAAATATTAAGCGAAAGAACATTATGAACTTTTCCAAATATAAGATGGAGCGTAGAGGCCGTATATATCGCCTTGCTGTCCGTCCCCGCTTTACCAATGATGATAAGCAAACGTTTTTTTATGACCATATTTACCCTTTACATTTTTTTTTCAACAATCATACAACATTTTCTTCCATACAAACCTCTTGACCATTAGACACATAAAAGAAAAAAAATATCCAATTTGATGCAGTTGTTCGGAAGTTATGCGCGTATTTAAAATGTGGTGATTTATTTTTATAAATAAATAAATAAATGTAGACGATATCACATAAGGTACTTGCGGCAAATAAGAGCCACTATTATTTAAAGTTTAATATTTCAAAACGTGAGGGAACTACGAATTAAACTAGTATATATTATGATAATTCGTTTAATAGACTTTGTGAGAAAATATAACATTTAGTGGAAATTTTTGAAAAAAATATAAAAATAACAGAGTTAAAAAAAGTCTTAAATGGCCCTTATTAAAATCCAGCTGGACATTAAGGGCCACAACACAACTATAAAAATTAAAGAGATAAATCGAAAAAAAATTGAGTCACTTATCAAATAAGCATTAAATAAAAATTGTAAGTCAACGACGTTGAAGAATAGTCACTAATGTGAACAAAAAAATGTCCTGGCCCTTATTAAAATCAAGCATAACGTTTTTTAAAAAAAAACTAGTCAATTTCGACTAAAAATATCAAAAACTTTTTTTACTAAATAAAGACAAAGCTTAGCCAAAGTTAACAATAAAAAGAAAACAACAAATAGAAATGATAATTTTAGAGCAAAAGATTGCTTGGCCCTTATTAAAATAACAGATTTAATATTTTAATGTTGAAGGTGATTATTATTTTTTCTGAATGATAATAAATGACGAGCTGATCATTGACACACAAGAAAATCACCTTTAACCGTAATAACATAACTATCCTTAGTACTTAGGTAGGTATACAGGTGGATATTTTGGAATCATACCTGGAGTAAGTGGACTCACTTATTATAGATAGCTATACTAAAAGAAAAAATACGTCATTTGTTTTTTGTCTCGTAGATTGATATATTAAAATTTAAATGGTGGTTTAAATTTCATGTTGTATATAAGAACATAACTATGATAATATTTATACTTAAACATAAATTAGTATTTATATTTTGCTGTTGGTGTACCGTATATAAATAAATAACCTAAACAGTACTGTATACGTTAGTCATATATTTATATTTAAGTTGGGTACTTTTTTTATATTAATAATATAAAATATTTTTTAAAAACCCCAGAAAGTATGGTAACTTTTCGATGATAGTGATATTTTGAAAGCTTAATAAGGGCCGGCCCTTAATCACCGCAATACAAGTGGCTCTTATTGCACATCTAAATCACTTTTTGCAAAAAGTATCATAAATATGGGAAAATGGCAACTATTTAATAGGACTTACCTTGAGTTGTAGTTTCTGCTGTCTAATAAACATTACTTGATAGTTCTTTGATTAAAACGCACTAAAAATTCCGCGTAATTATCGTATTTATACGGAATATTTTTTCAAAACGGGCGTCGCCTACATACTTAACCGACAGACTGGAGCGTACTAACAAGATGGCGGCGCATCTGATCCTGCGGCGGCGGGTAATTGCTTTCCTATTGGTCTATTTCATGTAGGTGTGAAAGGTCTAACAAATTAAACCGTTGAAGTGCGATTTATCTAGTGGTTCTTATTACACACCGGCCCTTATTTGCCGCGGGTACCTTACATCTGATACTAATTTGAATAACTATTTAAAGCACTCGTATTTTGGAAACCAGAAACAACGAAGGTACCATAAACACCCAGACCCGAGAAAATGTAGATAAACACTTTTTTCGACATTGAACCGTCTGCGAACCCGGGACCTCGGAGCAGGCGACACCTTGAAAACCGGTGTGTACGCCATCGCCACTCCGCCACTCCGTCAATTTTTATTTGTATAGATGATTAGCCTTCTTAATACTAACCCATTAGGGATATTTAAGACCAATTGAATCCTCATCATCGTTAGTCTAAATCTGTCAACAGAAGGACATGGGCTTACCAGAATAATAACTTGGATAACTTCTTTTGGTTGATACGGGGTTTATAATATTAATAGTAATATTTATTTCAGTTTTTATCCATATTTGTACATGTAGCTTAATATTTATTACAAAAAATTATAAAGGAAAACAAATACAAAAATAAATTAATTTAAACTAAATACTAACAATAAAAATAAAGGGATTATAAAATCTGTTGAGAAATTTGACCGTTCCATATTTGCCTTTGAATGGGAAAGTCAAATTTATATTTAATCACCTCGAGGATACTATTTGAGCTCTTCCGTAGCCTGCATTGCATCGACGCAGTTTACTTCCTCATGATGCCATTAAAATCTACGACACCAGCTTTAGCAAACATGCATGAAGCACTGTAGTATCTAGGAAGGCCCATCAGCATCCTAAAGGCGTTATTATACTGAACGCGAAGAGCATTGTAGGTCTTCTGCATGTAGTCGCACCACAGGCTGCATGCGTAAAACATTTGACAATACACCTTAAACAGAATTATTTTGACGTCACCTGTACACCTAGCAAACCTGCGTGCGAGCATATTGCATTAGACCGCCAATACCCTTCGCTCCCTCTCTATATCATTGTTGTCAGACAAATATTCATTAAGAATGTGCCCCAAATATTTAAATTGACACAATATTCTTAACGGGTTTACCAAGAAGCTGTACTGGAGGTACTACCATGGACTTATTGCGGTTACTACGGAACACCATTAACTCACTCTTTTTGGTGTTATAGAGGAGTCCATATTCAGCGGCGTATGCCTCACACACAGCTAGCAGTCTACGCAACGCACTCACCAATGGACTCAGCATCATCATGTCATCAGCGTAACTTATACTATTAATAATATGTCAATCAATAGAACAGCCTATTCTGGTGTCGCTGAGTGCACTAATGAGTCCGTTTACGTGGAGGCTGAATTAGTGTTGTAAAAGAACTGAGTCTTTTAGTCCTAATATTGAGACTAGAGTCCCTTTTTAAGACTCGAAGTCAAAAAAGAATAAGTACAAGCTCAAGTCTCTCCGAGTTTTTAGTGTTTTTAAAAAAGACTCCAGTCTTTAAAAGAGAACTCGAGACAGAGTCTTTTAAAAGAGCTCACTCTTTATGAAAAGAACTCAAGACTTTAACTAAAAATTTAGATTTTCTAAAAATAACTAGTGACTGAGTGCTTTTAAAAAGAGCTTAGTCGTAAGAAAAGAACTCGCGACTGAGTCCTTTTAAAACTTGAAATACAATTTCATTGTATATTAATTTTGTATTAAATATCATAGTATTAAAATGTGTAAGTGAATGAATTAAGAACCTCCTCCCTTTTTTTGAAGTTGTTCAAAAACGTCACGATGATTTACATGTCTTGTTTTGAGCCTGATTAATTGTTTATTCGAACTATCAGTGATGTGATTATTATTACTGCAGTCCTCTGCTTAAACAATGCAAAATCTTCATAATATGCGAGTCTTTTTGATAGGGCTCCTCAGTCCTCTACTTTAAAGTTTACGACTCAAAGAACTCATAAGATTCATGACCCAAGTCCTTTTGATTGGACTGCAGTCCTGCTGTATAACTCATTACTCATAGGACTTGAAAGAACTCAAGGGACTCAAAGAGCTCAAAGGACTGAATAAAACCGGAAGGACTTAGAATAAATCTTACGACTCAAAACATTTTAGGTTTGAAAGAACTAAAAAGACTCAAAAGAACTCAAGACTCAGGACTCGGAAGACTAATTAGTCTTGAGTTCTGCAAAAAGAACTCACAGCCGCAAAATGAGGACTAAAAGACTCAGTTCTTTTACAACACTAGGCTGAATAGCACAGGCGAAGACAAACCCCCCTGTCTCACCCCACATTCCAGTACATACTCGTCAGATAGTGCACCAGACCATCTGACCTGGTTAATTTGATGACCGTACCAATATTTAAACGTGTTGATAAGTTCCGCTGGAAAAATATTTTACATAGTTTCGTCCACAGTATATCATAATTAACCATGTACTTAGTTTTAATGAGTTTCCGATATTTCTGCACTTTTGCAAGCGCCATGATCACGGAAGAATTCGGAAACTCATAAAAAAGTTTAAATCAGTATTCTTTTGGTAAGTCTATGGATATAAACACTACGCTTCGCACGCGGGGTTGGTGATCGCACGTTTGGCAAATAGCAGAAAGAAGATGTTGCTGTTTGTATTCTTCTTACGGACCTTTAGTCATTCTCTTACGATACCCTTAGGCCAGAGGGTCGGATGTATTCTATTTGGGATCAGCACCGTTCCTAATTTTCTTATTGGTGTAGACTTTAGGCTTACTGTTTTTAATTATGACCTTGCGACATGTGTAGGCTGTAATTTATAAGCTGGTTTATTTCCTTGAAAATAAGAATAAAATGTCGTGGCGCGAACTCATCTCTACGCCTGTTATTACTACGCCCTAGCATTTTGGTTATATTGGTTAAATTTTTGGACGTAACCCATCTCTATAGCACCCAATTATTTATTCCTCATCATATCTGTTCCACCTCGTGCAAGGCAATTTTAGGTTACACTTCCACTTAAATAACTTAAAATGTTTTGGGAGATCGCAGTTTTTTTCATGTCTTTATTCGCAACGCTTAACCATCGCTTTTGTGGCTTTAAATGCGTCCTCCTCATCTAAAACTAAAAACAAAATAACCTATAATCATCACAATGCAGGGCAAATGCCTCCATAATTGAATTTAAGTTAACACAGAAATAATGGGTTTACGCATAATCACCACGCTTGCCAAACTCAGGATCTTGGCCCGGTCTTTTTTTAATTTACAGTAGGTAAACTTTAAAGTAATTTATTATTCATTTACATCGCAATAAGGAGACAACACAGGCACATTGTTGTGCCGCCCGCCGTCTAACCACACATTGAAGGATTTAATGCTACAAAACACATGTTTCTACTATTTACTGTTTTATGGCAAATAAATACTTATCGATATAACAATAACATCATTTCCTTGACACAAATCGCGCATCAGTTACGCTACTTACGCGTAGTAGCATTATCTACGGTGACATATACAAAACACTGATATTCTTTATTGGTTGGTGTAAATAAAATTTATGACAAACTCTTATATGAACAAGTGGTACGAATCATTGACAAAAGGTGTATGATAAATAAAGGGTTAAAGTATAATCATTTCTGTCTTAGTAATATATCCACGTAACGTAAGTAAATAGGATTATCATGGCGAGTAAAAAGGATTGGATTCTCAACGAGTTTTCAAATAAACCATTTCGTGATGGTAAAACTAAAACTTGAATATTCATAAATCATCATTGAGTCATCATAAGTTACAATAACAAATATACTTAGCTAATTCTAACACGTCTGTCCCGTCATTATGGTAGGATATATTTTTAATCGGATGTATCGGATCATAATCGCTTTTTATTCTCCTTAAAATTTACCTCGCTCCTATTAGCATACGTTAAACAATAATCACACAGTTATGTAGCTAGCTGTTATAAATCAGAATAGATTCCTCAAATCTTCATTATACCATCCTCGCACTAATACAGGTGACTTTGTCGTCACCTTCAAAAATTTTTAACGCGTTCGTATCATATTTAGATTAGAGCCCATATAAGTAGTAAAAAATGTAGGTCAAGTTTTAAACCAAAAATTTTTTTGCTACATAGTTTTCAATTTTTGCGGTCCTAAACCTGTTAAGGTATGAAGGGAAAATAAACAAATTATGAATAGTATCGTAATGAATGAATGAGATGCGCATCGCGTAAAAAAAGTATTTTAGTTTTTTGGCGGACATTTTATAAGTGCTTTATCTTGTCATTTTTGTACTGGTATATACCAAAAGAAAATATACTTCATTTGTTTTTAAATTTGAGATAGATTGTTGTATTAAAATTTGGATGTCATTAAATTTTTAAAATAAAAACTCTAAGATAACATTAAAATTTATCTTAAAATAAAATCATATTCCCTCTATATTTGTTTTTCCACCCGATATTTTTATATCGGGTGGAGTCCACTCGACCTCCTCAGCTATGCAGACAGCAAAACCAACACGTATAGTCTACGCCATTTTATTGAAATGAAGTGGCACAAACGTACAGTCGTATGCATAATGTTCTTATCAGCATGGACGAGGGTCTGCAAACATGCTGCACGCAATACGCACTTGACCGAGTTAACTCGTGTGCATTGTGTAGCAAAGGAAGAACAGCCTCGTCTTAAAAAACGTACGCAAAATTAATACCTATGGCAAAAGGTCATCTGGAGTAGTTTGCGGTTTACTTAAAAATCATAAAGGAATACCATATTAGTTGCGATGCTGCAGCGCAACGCAACGCATCAAAAAGGCTAAGCGATAAATTAGACCAAAAGCATGATATCAGACAAGCTATTGTGAGATTTAAATCATGCTAACTCTAGTTAAACATCACATTTTTTACTCCAAGCTTCTACAAATAATCACATGTATGCTTAAAATTCTGCACATTATTGTTACTCGTTTGGTAGGAAACTACGTCATGCCGCATATAGTGAAATAAAATACTCGAGTCCCCTAGTTCTAACTTTGGAGACAAGAGTCAGATGTTCTATGAGTTTAATAAGCCCAGAGTCCCGAGTCTCGTCAAGCGCGAGTTCTTTTAGGAACCACATGACCTTTCAAAATAGCTTTAAAATTAGACGCATGCTTTCAATAAAAGCTCGATTTTAAAAGAGTACTGAGAAATACGAGTAGATTCGAGCGTAGAAAAATAGTTTAACTATCCGAGGTTTAGAGAAATTTAAGGAAACTCAAATGGAATCTCTAAGTAAAAGGATGCTTGGGACTCCAGTCTTAAAATAAATTTAATAAAAAAAGGGAACCAATGCAAGATGTACAACTCTCTTTTCCGTGTCCATCAATATGTGGAATTATCTCACTTCAAGTAGGGCACTTTCAAGTGCTCGTCTGGATGGTACTGTTCAAGCGTGTTTTAGGTCCAAACCTAAGCCAATGCAGTCTGAATTGGCTTGGATCTGGAGGGTGCTTGTTGTACTTGGGACGACTTGCAAAGCCGCAAAAATAAGTTACATCAGGGGCTTGTAATATGTAGCTTTGAAAATTCTGATAGGAGATTATCCTTGATGGATAATTTGTAACTACGTTAGTAGGTATATATGTCGCAGGAAAATGAGGATAACAGGGATTTCATGAAATTCTTAGGGATATGACGAAATCCCGGAAGATGTCGAATATTCTTGTTTATTACGTCTTCTTACTAAAAGTATGTAATGATATGACAAAATACCAAATTATCGTCAGTGATATGTCGTTCCAACGTTACAAGCCACGGCTTTAGTAGAAGTGGTCGGTCTGTTCTCTTTTAGCTTCTGACTAACCAATACGACAGTTGATTTAATTACAGCATTCACCGGCATCAAACGTAAACGATCGACTAAATATTTCAATATTTTTGCCGTCTATATCTCGTACCAAAGCGCTAGACATTATTTATTTTCAATTTAAAAAAACAGGTTTATGAACTTACGTATATTTGCTGCGAGTATATAATTGTCATTACAAACACGAAACATATAGTTGACTTGAATACTAATAGGTCGTTTATTGTTGGTTGATAAATCTTTTTAGCATTGCTGAGTTCATTAACATCATCAACACGTTTTTTTATAAGGCATCAACGGTATTTCGGTTTTCCATGATAGGATATGGTATAATATGTCAGGAAAATTACAACCTATTAATAATTGTTATATGATGTTTTGCAGTAACATTTTAGATGTAATCGTAAGTTTATTGAGAATATGTAAAATAGACTTTGAGATAAGACCTGACCTAATTAGTCCTTGAGAAAGAACATAGGCTATTTTGTATTCCACTAATGGGCACAGGGCAGAGTTCGGCTCTTTGCGTTCGCGCGCGAACGCAAAGAGCCGAAGACACATGATACTCGTATATATTTCTTTCGGCGAACCGAGCTGTCGGCAAAAAAAAAATTGTATCGATGAACGATGAACAGTGATTTCTATGTACAATTATTTCGTTCAAGGGTAATTCTGTAAATCATTCGGAGCCCGAACACAAAAGCTAGTTAGAATATAAAATATAACAAAATGGCAATGGCATTTTTATTACACGTAAAATTGGAACAGATATTAGTTTAGAAAGTCCCATTAAGAGAAATGAAAAACAATAAAGTTTAAAATAGAGGGTGTGGCAGGTTACAAGAGAAAACACTTTAAGAAAGCGTTCTGGTAGCCGCAAAACTACTTAGAATTATGTTATAAATTCATGATATAGGTAGCTATGTACAAATTCTATTAGAGACGAACATTTCTCAAACCTACTCGTAGTTTGCATCCAATAGTAAATTCGGAAAAATCGCGATTCCATTTATTTCGCCGTTGAACGTTACAAGTGGTATAAATCCATAAAGTAAAAAACTGCATGATTTTTCAGACACCATTAAGTGTCATTTTAACAGCTGTTATGCTAGCTATAAATAATTATACTATTAGCTATACCTACAGTTGTATGTACTGTGTGTGTATAATATCTGTTAGTTTCACGCCTTTCCTAATAAGATTTAAAATATATAACGTTCCTTCTTTTTCTGTGGATAAAAGTAACCTTGTTTTCTTTACCAGATGGGATGAAGCATCTAAAACTTCAAAAACTTACACTTGTTAGATTAAAGCAGCAAGTACGGAGGTTGTTTTCGTTATACCTATGTTTTTTTGTTTATATTATAAGATATGATTATAAAAAAAAATTAGGTTACATAAAAGCACTTATTAAATAATATCCATGTCCTTCGTTCAGAACATCAATGTAAAAGTTAAACGGACCGTCACGAAAAAGATATAGAGTTATTTAAAACCGTTTTTTTTTTCAAATTGTATAACAAATGACTTAATATTTGGGCATGTTAAGGACGCGATTTTATGTACACTCTGTTTGCACTGATTAATCTTTAATAAAATATTACAGAAATTGATAAAATTCTAGATGAAAAAAAATCCATATAACCGAGGACTTAAATTATGAATTTCAATTTATCGGCCATTGTGAGCTCAAGGGGCGAAATTCAATTTTTATGACTAGGCACCCTTATTTGCAGACGATAACGACGAGAAGATTCACGAATCTCTCAAAAATAACCGCGCATTTTTTTCGCAATTTTTTAACTTACTAAGTTGTAGTGAAACGTTCTTGTTTTTATTTGACAATGTGGTTTAAAAATGCCTGCAACTAAATGCAAAACAATTTAATATTATTATTAGATTTTCTTATAAAATTTATCGACACATAGCATACTTTACCCTCGGATTTATCCGCGCGAGGTTTGATGACAAGTATTATTTTACCTAATTTATTTAGCTAACTACTTAAAAGTTAGCACACAATGAAATATTAGAATAAAATCATACAGTTTCATATAAAAAGTAAAATCACTAACTTACAAGTAAATAAAACATGCACTATTAATTATCTTATCGCCTAACTTACCATTTTGTAGAATAAATAATAAGTTAGCGAGAATTACTCTTCTTTCTTGTTCTAACTTCAAAACTGATCGGCTTTCGGACAGGTTTCAAACTCCTACTTTGCCTACATGGATGTGATTTTCTAAAACATTTTTGGGATGAGATTCTCAAAAAACTAGAACAGTATCATTTTAGCAAATTACCTCTAGTATTTATTGAATCACTGTTAACTGCTTTTTATTCTGGCATTCTTTCGTATTGTACACTATTGCTAAAAACGCGCTTTTGGCGTTAACGACAAATTCGACTATATGAACAATTAAATAAAAAGTTAACAGTGATTCAATAAATACTAAAGGTAATTTGCTAAAATGATACTGTTCTAGTTTTTTCGGAATTGAATTTGTTTAGAAGTAATAACATTAAATCAATTGAGGGCAGCACATGGCTCTAGTAGTCCCCTTAATAGCATTTAGTAATATTGTGATGTTCGCATAGACTCAATCAAATCTAGGACACATTACAGAATAAACTATATTAAAGTTCAAGTAATAATAATTATATCAAGTAATAATAATTATATTAAGTATTAATAATTATATCGTAAACATCACATACTTAACTATTGTTATGTATTCTAAGGGCAGTCCGCTTGTATTGTACCAGCAATAAAATCATACAATCACAACTTTAATTGGTTCTCTGAATTAGCCACAAGCCTGCGTCCAGGAATGAAGGTTCACGGACCAAATCGTACATTTTACGACACCCATTCCACACACAGACAGACAGATAACAAAGCCAGATTACTAAAGCCAAGCTCATAAACTTATAGAGCCTAATTAACTGTCATTTTCCATTTATAGTCTTAATTCACGTAGGTTGAAAAACAAACGTTTTTTAAAACTGAAAAAAATAGGCCGTCTATGATATAGTAGTTGTTTTACTAATTTTAAACGAAGATCGTCGTCGATTATTTGTTTGACACTGACACAAACTAAATTATTTAAGAATACTCGTGATTTGTGTGTAAATAATTATTTTTAATAATTATTTTTTTTATTGTTTTATCAGTAGTAGTATTACGTATCGTCCCTCTTTTTCTACCCTTACATAAGTAACACACATTATAAATAAATACAAATTACTCCTTAAATGTGGCCAACATCATACACATTTAATGATCATCACCATCAGCCAGCATCAGTCCATTAACGGACAAAGTTTCTAAGAGGACGGAGCCACAATCGCCATGCAGTCTCTATTTCTCTATCTTTTCGAGAAAAGTTATTAGCACTCCTTAAATTTTCTCTTCTGACATTCATATGACAAGAAGGATTTGCTACTCCAGGCAGCCACCGAATCCGTAAGTTACAAAAGTTATGAGTGTCATTGCGATCACTTATACTTAAGACACTACACTACACTTCTAATGGAAAAAAAAACTTCTGCTTATCGTGTGATTATGCTTCGAGGGTAGTGGGATCTACCTCCTAGTGGTCCACCCTGGGCAACGGCATCTTTGATTTTCTTATCAATGATGACGGCTAACAGATCCTTCTGAGGTGGTAGGCTTCGTAAGAGGCTGCCTGGATGCTACCACCCTCCTGCCGGAGTCCAGCGCCAAACAATTTCTCTGTGATCCGCTAGTGTGTGCGAGAACCAGTGCCACTTTCTGGGTAAGCTCGCTCCATCTTAGGTTTCTACTTAACCGTAGAGTTAAGTATGTAGTCAAGAGCAAGCCTATTGATTATAAAAAAGGGTGATCTTGTGTCAGAGTTTTCCAAGCCGCTTATATCAGGCGTCTGACTTTAACGGCTTAACGTGCCTTCCGAATTACGACTATAGCCCCCCCCCCTGCCTTCAAGACCCTAGCCAATTTGGTCAAGATCATATCCTAAATTGACTCGACCGGTAATCAAACCCAGATCCCTCGGGTAGTTCTGAACCACTAAGACAGCCGGGTCTGCTAAAAAAATTTAATAGGAATTTTGATATGCAACTTGTCTCAGTATGTGTTAATTGATTGTATGTCGAATTATCTCCTTGTCATCAATATGACTGTAATTAGATTACAGAGAGCGCCATTACATTCCGAATTAATTGATACAGATCTTGAACATTAATTGAGGTTGTATGTTTGATTAATATTAACATTTAAGATGTAATTTAAGACCTCTCAGTCACCATCATTAAACCGTCATTTTTCTGATGGTCAGCAACGAAATTACACAGTAAGTCCTTTATTGATAGAGCTTCCGTCATCCACAAATCTTCTTCCGTAGTAGGCCCTTCATCAGGTTAATGTCATAGAATAAATATAAATTGAGTGACTGTTTTTGTGTCAGTGCCTGAAGAATTTTACGACTAATTCATCTCGCGGTAAGAAATCAGTATATAAATAAAAAAGTGGTTGTCTAGTTGTAAAGCAGTTGCAAATGAAATCACCAAACTGAACACAAAATTATGACTTCCTCTAATTATTATTATTTGTTTCGTACATTTATTATTAGAAATTGTACACATGTTGTAGCAGCTGGTCACTAACTGACCCAATTTTATCGGAACGTTCATAATTTAGCCGTTAAAATGACCTTGGCATAAAATATTTTTGCCTTCATGATAAATGGATCACGACTCGCGAGAATTGATTTTGCTGGGACACTAATGGTTTTTTACATGTAGTTTATAACTTAAAAGTAAAAGTAAAGTATGGCCTAAAATCATTCCCATTGCAGGGACCATTACAGTAACATATTTTGAAAGAAACTTTTTTTCGTTTAAACTACTATATTAAGAATAAGACCAACCAAGTTGTTGTTCTGTAACATTGCCTGTAAATGTATTTCTTTTTTCTGGTGTGCAATAAAAAGTATTCAATCTATTTATCTATGAAAAACAAATAAACGCGAGTTAAATCCTTAAACGATGGTAAATAATGGTAAATGTGTAAGCATTCGCTTACTGAGTTAGTTCACAATCTCAAAGGAGATGTCTCAAATTGTATGGAGGCCAGGCCCAGAACCTGTACACCCCAACAAAAGATAGACCAATACACCTACAAGATTTTGTTATTATCCAATTCTTTTAAAATGGCTTCGTTAAGTGGTTCAAATAAAGAGATAAGTAAGAAAATAACAATACAAAACAACAAAACCATCATGGCGGAAGATGACATTTTGATGACGTCTGTCAGTTTTGGCAGTTACAAAATCGCGCATCTAGGAGTTGAGTGCCATCGCTTGCTGTAGTAACAACAAACATTATGAAAGTAATGTGTCGATCAATACCAAATCCAGAAAACGATAAAGAGGTTGTTATTATGAACTACATTTAAAACGCGACAAGCAGAACAAAAACTTTAAGTGAATGATTATGCCAAAATGACAAGGGGTATCTGACAGCTACTGACATTTAAAGTTTTTTTAGATTGACGCCATCGTGGAATGTCTAATGGAGTTTGATAAATTATTCGATCTTATTTATTTTTGAACCACTAAATTATACGTTAAATCAATTTATTTGTATTTTTCCCAGAAACAGTATTTTTTTCTTGATTTTTGTAAATGGTGTACTATGTCTGGGCCTATTATGGGACATCTCCTTTTAAAAAACTTTTCTTGGAAGTGGTATTAGTGGCCTGCACATGAGGCTATATATTTTTGCACTAAAATAATACTTAAATCAACTAAAAAGCTGACCCAGTGTTTAGCCTAATGCTATCATCCGTGCATAGGTACTTATTTTTCCATTCATCTTGTATCAAAATTGTAAACTTATGACAGCTCAAGTTTAATAAACCTTCGTGGCTTCGAGATTGTTGTACGAGTATGTACAGACAACGGCAGCCTAGGTTAACCTACCCAAAAAGTTAAAGGTCATTGAATTGATTTTCAACTTTAAGTCCAACGAGTAGAGATCAATATCAATTGAGAAAATTTGACGATTTGTGGTAGGTTGACGTGCTGTTGTCAGTACAAACCTTGTAATTTTTTTTTAATTAAAATGTATGTGTTATAAAACCAAATCAAAAGCAGACTGTTTTCTCTAAATGTTTATTTGCTCTCTTACACATTTGCATAAATACAATAACTTAGTTCTAAGTTTGATGGCTTTAAAACTAATTAATGTTGGAGCGACGTGCCGCGTGGTACGAGACCGAGACGGAAGAGAGGCAGAAAGAGACATCAATATTTGTCATGATTTGCTTAAATTCAAGAAACCAATATGAAGCTATGAAATCGTATACATATATTTAATTTATCTGTAACTGTAACAGCATTAAGACATAGTTTTGAGCGCATCTTAATGTTAAAATTAGAAGAAAAAAAACCCAGGCTGGTTTGATGATCGCAGTAGCGTATTTCTAGTTGATTGGTGGTCACTGATTAAGAACCTGCTGTAGCAGCCCTGGGTTCGATCCTCGGGTCGGCAATAAGAGTTTAGGATTTTCGAAGATTGCTCGGATTTGTGATCACCAACCCACATTTGGCAAGCTTGGTGATTATGCCTGTACCACTGCTGTGGTAATTTAATTTAAAGATGAAGGCCTTAACACTGCAGTGGGATGATTGTAGGCCGTTATTTACTTTTAGCAGCCTTAAAATTGCTATTAAGCGTACTTTTAAAGTAATATTTCAAACATCACAATTCACTATAGTTTTACACTCAAATAGTCACATCAAAGCAACTCTTGGTGTGATTTTAGGTTTTTCACAGTGTCGTCACTTGAAAGCTACGTACAAACGATTTCCTCTCACTAAAAGTTTTTCCGTGTAAGAAAAGGTTGTTTTCGTGTCCTCTAAACTCATTTCACCTCGGCGATGTCCCATTTGTTCCACTTAGTCGTGGGTTATTGTCATTTAACGCGTCGTTAAACCTTACCTAATGAACTGTCAAAGATTTACAGTGACTTGTTGTTTTATTAAAACGCTGAAACCGTTTTCAGAATCATCGTTACGAGGGTGGAGTGATCCTTAAGTTTATTGATACATTTTATTATGTAAAATTATTATAACACAGTTAAAGGGTAGAGCAGTTAATACATATGCACATACACATACACAATACAAGTTCATTGATATAATTTTTCATGTAAAATTATTATAACACAGTTATAAGGTGGAGCAGTTAATACATATACAAAAAATGTGCTGTATGCTTTAAAGCGACGAGAGCCATTGCTGTTGTAAGGCATGTAGCCTAACCTAACCTTTCCAAATGAATGAATTAAGGAGGCCTAAGAATTATTTTACGCTAGACGAAACTTATAAAGCAACTAGCTGTTCCCCGCGACTTCGTACACTTCAATTTCTGTTTTTATAAGCGCGAGTATTTTTGCAACATTTTTCACTGATGCTTCGCTCCTATTGGTCGCAGCGTGATCTTATTAGCCTAAAGCCTTCCTCTATGCATGGACTATCCAACACAAAAACGAATTTTTCAATTCGAACCAGTACTTCCAGAGATTAGCGCGTTCAAACAAACAAACAAACAAACTCTTCAGCTTTATAATATTAGTATAGATAAGGCGACATCAGCTCGCTAACCTGCTTTTCGATCTATTAATAAGCTATTTTTTACAATAAGCAACCAAAAGGGCTGCCATTCTGAAATTCAGGCACATCACCGTCCAACAGATTAAATATGACCTTAGTGTCAAAAACATTAGGTTCTCCGGATTTTTTTTAAAACTAGTACTAGAACATGTATTGCTGAATCCTTTATAGACTAATGGTACCAAATAGTACCACTTACATACGACTTTAGTTAACCATGTAATAAAATAGACACGCACTAATTGACTTAATCAGATATGACGACTCTAGTCTAGTTAAAGGAATGAAGAATGACAGATTTTATTTTTTAGTTGAGCGTTATTGATGAGCCTTTAAATGTGTTAACTTTGTTGAACATATTTTAATAAACTTAAATTGAATTAAAAGACCCACCGTATGACGACGGCCAGATTCATAGAAGAGGACCACTTCTTATCGACTTATATTGTCCATAGGGGTAAGAGGCGATTGATGATGTACTGCCAGTGGAAGTCGAGGAGCAGCATCTTCTTTTCAAAATACGCTAATGTGTGACCGTCTCTGAAGCCTAATAACCCTTATTTCAAAATCCTACTATTAGCAAGATCAATGAGATGATGATATTATAAGCAGGTAAATTTTTATTATGCTTGTTTACTATAGGTAAATTGGGTCATCATTTTCAAATATTTTACGAATTTTATTTAATGCTTAAGTAATATAAATTGAGCCATTATTTACAAATATTTTACGAATTACAAAACTGGAAGCCCATCTGAGGCAATCGAAATAAACTTTGTAAAAAATATAATACCTCAAAATATCAGGATATAACATGGTGACTTGACGACATCACTGTTACTGTAACACGGCTGAAGCGTCATAGAAAAAGGTGCTAGTAGAAACCAGTTACGCTAGGAATAATAATATCGTGTTTAGTCCTTCTTAAATGTTCTATTTATTTAGTACTTGTATGTAGTTTATATATAATATATTGTAGCTATATATGTAGTATATATATTGGAAATTTTATGTCTGTTAATTTGCTTTTTTATGTCGCACCGCCCACAAAATTATTTCTGCTTGGCCCGATGGTCGACTGGGAGAGAATGCCTTAAGGCATTAAGTCCACTGTTGTACTTCATTTAAGTGTTTGTGCAATAAGGTTTAAATAAATAAATAAATAAATGTAATGCGAAAGCCTAAAATTCTAGCTTTATGATAATAAAATTGTAATGCCATAAAGGTGCCATGTTATGCTAAGGTTACAAATTTTGACGACCTCCGTGGCGGAGTGGCGTACACACCGGTTTTCAATGTGTCGCCTGCTCCGAGGTCCCGGGTTCGATTCCCGGACACAATGTAGAAAAAATGTGTTTTTCTACATTTTCTCGGGACTGGGTGTTTGTGGTACCTTCGTTGTTTCTGGTTTTCAAAATACGAATGCTTTAAATAGTTATTCAAATAGGGATCAGAACAATGTATGTGATGTTGTCCACATTTACATTTTACGGGGAATTGCACCATTTTAATGTTTACAACTCAATTTTAAGCATTTCTCGTGAATTTTAAACCATTCGATAATTGTATCATTATTATCGACGCTCTTTGTTTCCATAAATTGTAATTACTCACACTATATAATATGATTAATTTTGCAAAGGCTTATTGTTCACGCATAATTTGTTATGGAAGTAGAGAGTCTGTAGATATTCATGCATGGGTTCTGTTTAACATGTTCAACATAATTGCTCAAATATTATAATTAAATGGCACATTTTGTTACCTAAGGTACAAAATTATTCCTTTAACAAGTCACTTATTCAAGCACAGGTATTATGTGCCACAGTCATACGAAAGGAGAAGTCATAATAAGTATAGAATAATAAAATTCTAATACAGCCTTAAGCATATGATTTAGAATGCAATGTTAATATGTTTTTATATTAGAATATACTTATAAGTTTATAAATATGCTATGCAGTGAGCACCACATTAAATATTAATTAAAAGTTATTTACATAAGATTTAAAATAATGATGTCATAAAGAATTAACTAACCACAAACATGAAACCAGTTTTTAATGTTTAACTTGTTAATTTTATAAATAATGTTGACCTTGGTCACATCAATCTGCACTTGAATAAATAAACATAGGAATATTGGTTAATAGCGAAGTCACTAAACATAAATTATGTATGACATTTATTCAGAATGTCTGCGCACATTTGGCAAGCCGTTAGTGGGTAACGAGAATAATAATATAACAACTGAAACTGACGTAAATTATTCGCATTAGGAAACACGAGCGTCTTACGCTGAATTTACAAATAGATATTGAAAACTGGGGAACATGTTTAAGAACGTCAACATCTGTCAAAGAATCTTCCAAAAAAATTTACCAGCAAAAACCACTAAAAAATAAGCACTAAATTTATAGTCCTTCATAGCCTTAAACAAAGTCATGTCTCACATAAGAAAGACGCTTCAAAATGTCCGCCAATGAAACAACGTTGCTGTTGTCATGTTTCATACTTGCCACACGGAGAAAAAAATATTTTACAATACTACCAGAACGAAATGTAAAAACAAATCTATTAAAAGTTAACAAAAAACGGCGAGTGCTATCAGAATTAGTTTTAAGGATAAATAGTCGCTTAATTGCAAATACTTAAAAAATCTGGTAAATAAGTTAAGTGTACGAAACATGTCAAATAGTATCAGTTACTGCTTTCTTTGTAAAGATCAAAAGAATAAGTTAGTGATGGGCACAACTATGATTAAGTATTGCTAGCAGTACAAATTCGATGGTAAAGTGTACCGAAAAATGTGTTCAATGTACCAGAAAATTAACGTAACTAAAAAGTAGATTTTTAAAATGTCATTTACCAAATGTATAGTTGTCACGTATAGCACTATGCGTTCTAGTTAACTTCCTCAAAATTCTGGTTAGTAAAACTAGACCTTTTTCTCCGTGCACAGTGGAAATTCAACCTTACGTATGCATTAAATTTAGGTTTCATGCTACTAAGTTGAAAGAGCACCGAAATTTTTTAGTAGGTATCGGTAATTTTTTAGTATTTCATTATATATGGAATAAAGTCATTATTATAAGGTGCATGATGGTTGTTGGTGAATCCTAAAATTCATCTTCAGGGTGGCTTCAATATTGGGGTGGTGGGATCTATCTCCTAGTGGTCCACCCTGGGCAACGGCATCTTTGGTTTTCTAACCAATGATGACGTATAACACATCCCTCTGCGGTGGTAGGCTTCGTAAGAGGCCGCCTGGATGCTACCACCCTTCTGCCAGAGTCCAGCGCCAAACAGTTTTTCTGTGTTCCGCTGGTGTGTGGGAGAACCAGTGCTTTTGGGAAGCTCACCTATCTTAAGGCTTCTTCTTAACCGTATAGTTAAGTATGTAGCCAAGAGCAAGCCCAGTATTAATAAATATATATATATATATATATTTATGGTCGGTTTATTGTGAATATTTCTTTTGTGTGTTGTTTCCCCTTTTTGTGTCTTTTGAAGTAAGTAATGGTTTCCAAATTTAAATGGGACCAACTTTGAACTTAAAGAACAATAAATATACATCGAAATCAGTTTTAAGTCAAAACATACATACATAACATTTAATCTAAACATTAAAATGCAAAATTATTATAATACTGACATAAAATTTTGGAACACACCTGTTTGTGTAATAAAAAGAATAGCCGGTATTTCATTGTTCGTAAAAAGCATGGCAGGTAGCAACTATTTTCTTTTATTTATTCATTTATTTTTAGGGTACCGTACATCAAAACTAAAAAAAGGAAAATTCGTTTAACATCATAAATATAGTATTTATTTAAAGAACAACATCGAAGCTAAGCAACGGTTCTGAAATGAAACTACACATTTGTACGAAACCCTCGCTGGACGAGTCCGACTCGCACTTGTCTAGTTTTTTTAGGATAATTCAACAGTTTACTCTAAATTCAACAACTGATTGATGTAGTTAATTATAAAACAAGTCGTATTTTGGCATACCATTTCATTGGCTTATAAATATTACCTACTTCGACAGCTTCTATAGAAGTAATTGAGTGACGCTATGAAACGAATTCCCATTAAGCATCCATCAATCTATACTTGCATTACTTAGTAACATTATTGTCATGTTGAATTTTGTAACTGACTTACTATACGCTTGGTATTTAGAATCATAAAATTTATGCTAGACTTCGAGAATCGATGTTGCAGCTTGCGCCCCACTACACAAAAATTAGTTTAAAGAATTCGCTGAAGAAACCAATCACAGCGCTTACTTACAGGCATTTGCTCATAACCTTTGTGGCGCGCCTACCCCGCCTAAATCGTCTTTCTAACCTTTTTCCATGTTCTGTGCTGCCCACCTTCTTCTGGCAGTCCTCCTGTTGCACTAAACAAAGCAAAATCACAAAAAAAAAATTTCAAGTTTATATACTGATATTAAAATCACAAAAGTAATACTCTAATTTACTTCTTTCTAATACTCATTTATAAAAAGGGCCCTAACAAACCGTAAGCAAATGTCAACGCGAGACAAGGTCTAATTTTTAAAATGCGAACCCAAACAGAAGCATGTGTTTAACAACAATGCAATTAACCGTTGCCGCAAGGCCGCAATCTCTAATCAGGGTTAGTGTGAACTGGGCACTTTTTACTCGGAGACTTGTTAGGGCCCAGTCAGCTATCTGATACTTTTTTGCGTCCTAACGAAGACAGTGAAATTTAAACTAAAACCAATTAGTAACACCTTCACAACAGTATAAGATTTTATGCCATGGACCTTAACAATACACGAGAATACAACAATACAATACACTTTATTGCACATAAAACACATGAAAAAAAAAACATTTAGAATTACAAAAAAATCGTACAAATAGGCGGTCTTATCGCTAAGAAGGTATTGTCTAATTTTACTAATATTATATAAATGCGGAAATTTACACGGGAATTAATACAACTATTTTAATTACTAGCTGTATCCCGCAGCTTTATTTTTTATTTATTTAAACTTTATTGCACAAATATAAATAAGTACAAAAGGTGGACTTAATGCCAAATGGCATTCTCTACCAGTCTACCAGTGGCTAAGCAGAAATGTTTGTGGGCGGTGCGACAAAGTTATTACAAAATGACATAAAATTGATTTAGAGCACTGGAGTTACTCTTACAAATAAAAGATGATAATTATAATAAACTACACATAATATCTATCTAGAAATAGATAAACTAAACAAAAGTATAGAATATATAAACTAAATAAGTAGGTACATTAAATATGATATATATAATATACATAAATAAGATGACGATTATAGGACCAAAGCTATGTAGATGATGATGATAACAGCTTGTTAAAATGAGACTTGAGCAGTTTCTTGAAGCTATACTTACTGGGAATCTGTTTGATATCTTCGGGAAGAGAATTCCAAAGCCGAGTGGATTGTAGAAGAAAAGAGTTGGATACGAAGCCGGTGCGGTGAGAGGGAATACTGAGAGTAAGCGTGTTAGATGATCGTAATTGACGGGAGTGAGTAAAACTAAGAAAAGTGAATTGGGATTTAAGATAAGAGTGCATAAGATTCTGATATTGCGCCGTAATGAAGCCACTGAAATTGCAATCTGCACTTTGAGATATGGTCGTATTTGCGTAGGCAGTATATAAAACGAACGCCATTATTAATTAGACGGTCCAATTTGTTAAGTAGGGCTTTGTTTAAGTCAGTGGGAAGATCAAAGATTGGACAAGAGAGATTTTAGTCTTAATGGGGAGCTTTGTACGTGTGGAAATTTTAATTTGCAATTGTTCCACGGTAGCTGTACAAATTTCGTATGGGATTTTCAAATAGCACATAAGCTACTTTCTATCCAAAGTAGCGTATGTGCTCCAGTCTGTAATACCTAATATATGTTCATGCCAAATTTCATCCCCAAACCTTTTACAAGAGTAATAAGATGAGATATTTACTCTACAAGTCCTCAGCTGGACATTATAGAGTGTCATAGACCAAGACGAGCGACTTGGAATTTTATCTAAAAACTAGTGGACCCTGGAAACTTCGTATCGCCTCAGAACAGTATTTGGTTTTGACGTCTTAAATAACATTGTCATCAAGGCGTGGTTTGATAAATTTTTATATAATTTTTTTTTACGTTTACTTTCTAACGTTTTTAATATTTATTATCCTATTCCCGACGAAAACAAATCCAAAAACACAAAAGTCATAAAAATTTGTCCAGCTGTTCTCGACTTAAGAGTGGTGTAACTAACACGACTTTTTTATGTTTCTGTATAAGAAATAAGATAAAGACTAAAAATTTTACCAAAAAGTTGACCTTACAAAATGCTGTATAGGATTTAAAAATTTCTTGTTGCATTTTTACACTTATCCCTCGATCGTGAGTTATTCCAGACACAATTGAAATCAATTGTTATCGTGGCACCCGAGTGCCTCCTGGGGGTTGAGGGATTAACACTTAACACATTACACAGACTAGTCTGCCCGCGACCATGATTCGTGCAAATTAGTATTTACATTTAAATAACGGTTCGTTGCATTAAACCCCGTAATGTGTTAAGTGTTACAAAATGCTGTTTAAACGGTAATTTTTTGGTGAAAATCGATGTACGATTTATCATGGATGTAAATGAAATACCAAAATATTACCATAAATAATTAGTGCCACCGTTGTCTGTGCGGTAATACCTTTTACTAGGTATTTCCACGTTCATATTTAGTATGTTACTTCATTAGTCAATAACAGCTCTTCTGAACATACATTTAAGTTCAAATTTCATCAACCAAAGGTCGCAGTAACCCCAAATAGCTTTGTGTACACGAATCGTATTAACTCCGCCGTAAATTATATTTAACTTCATCGAGAACCCGTCGCGTCATTGCCAATTTAACTTATGACTTTGTGATGGCTAATGAATCTTACTGATAGGTAGGTAAGGTTATGTTGGATATTATACGTATTCGATTCAGAATTGTAAGTCAATAAGAGTTGTAAGGCTACGAACATACACGATCAATATTCCACTATTTTTGTTCTATCTTTGTTCTGAATAAATTAAAGTTAGTATTAATCAGTATCATATTGGTTACCGGTAAGATACAGAAGCGTATATTCAAATACGGTTGATTCGTTGAAATGGATTTACCAATATATCGTTGATGTTTATATGCACGAAATTGATAGATTCATAAATAAAATACATAGTTTTCCGACACTTTTCTAATTGAGTACATACGATTACTTAACACTGATTGGACAATGCCGCGACGTCGACGCTCGAGAGACGCTAGTGTGGGGAGGCCTTTAGACTGCAGAGCAAGAGCCTCCATCATTGAAATCAAGTTACCACAGCAATGATGAGTACAGGCATAATCACCACGCTTGCAAAATGCGGGTTTGTGATCTCAAACCCGAGCAATGTTCGAAAATTTGAAACTCTCGTTGCCCGACCCTGAGATCGAACCCAGGACCCAGTGATCAGGGCCCGGTACTTTAACCACTAGACCAACAGGGCGTTGATGTCATACGTCATACATATTAAACTAAATTTGTTTGAAATTAGAGAAAGATGATCTTTTGCTTTAAATATCTCCATATTCAAGTGGATTCATAGTTTGTCTTACATAAATTTTGTTATTTACACCATCCTTGTTACAAGTGTTTGCGTTATTATTAAAAAGTATCTAAATAGGCTACTAACTTTAGTTTAGTGGAGTACGTTACGATTAGGTACCTATCATAAATAGCTTAGCATCTATGACGCCTTTCGTAGACTATTATACTAGACAGAGAAATTGTTACCAAAAAGCTTCTTATTTTTGTTTTTTAGAAGCGAATTGTCTTTTTTCTAGGCTGTGTACGCGTTTATATAAACACAAACTCGGCAGGACTGTTTTATACATTTTAAAAAACTTACGTTTTTAATGGAACCCTGAAAACCAAACTATTAGGCTCATGGCTACACTTGGAAATATTTCTTAATGTACAATCTATACTAATATTAAAAGGCTGAAGATTTTTTTTTTTTTTTTAAATGTTTATTGCTTACTAAGTGTGTTGGTTACATTGATGTTCTTATGTTAACTATCGTACTTACAACTTAGTCACCTGGGTGGTATTGCAATATCGAGGGCTAGCATTAATCTAATATTAGGTACTTACTATTAATATAAACTTAAATTATAGATATTCTCTATTGCACAACATATTATTTATCTCAGAAATGTTCGAAATGAAAAAATCTTTTTGTGTTGGATAGTCCATTTATCAAGAAAGGCTTTAGGGTATATAACATCACGCTGCAACCAATAGGAGCGAAGCTTCAGTGAAAATGGTTGCAAAAATAGTCGCGATCATAATAACAGAAATTGACGCGGACGAAGTCGCGGGCAACAGCTAGTATCTTATCTAACTGCTAAGCAATCTATAGGAGTAGATCCGATAGATCCCAGCCGACTATTTAAATGTATTTACATATATTTAACTATTTTTCCCTCCCCAATTAACTCATCCGGATGTATTGGAAGATACAGACAAGAATTCCTAAAGTAGTTTTTTACTCTAAAAATCCAGATGTTCCATCAACATCTAATAATATAAACTCAACACAGAACATCGAATATCTTCAAAAGATATTGGAGTATGTTTGTTTGGATTTCAGTTGAAAGGTACGAGGAATTTAACGTTTCGTGGTAGATTATAGCAGTACCTGGAAATCAGCTTCGTCATCATGGTCAAAAATATTACGGCTGGAGATAGGTTTTTTGGCAGGCCAGTTGGCGATAGCATTTTGGCCAATAGTGGAAAAAAAATGTTGCTTATATTAGGTACTTCTTGAGTCGCCTCGTGCGATACCCGAAGAACAAGAAGAACGGAAATATGTACTGTTCCTGTTGGATTGTTTCAAACACAATATTCCACGCATATGAAGTCGCGGGATGCAACAAGTCTTACCTATACTTTATATGATATTCTAGCAATTTACGCGGTACCTAAATGGTAAAGCGCCGCGCCCTGTAGGTATGTGAAGAGATGCGGGTTCGAGTCCCGCCTGAGACATATTTTTTTCAAGTTTATATACTGATATTATAAGTCTTACCTATCTTACCTCTTACTAAGAGTAAGAGTATTATTTTATGCTTAGATAAATACGAAAATTTAGATAGATCTTTGTTACTCAAACACGTCGAAATTGCTAAAAAGATCTGATTGTTATTTGACACAGTAAACAACATAAACTACTTTTTATTCTGTAAATAATCTATAGTAATAATTACTGTTCCCTGTACTAATATTCTAATTGCATTCAACAGTTTGAAATTTAATATTCCACGCATTTATGAAACCAGTTCGTGTAGCTCTTAATACAGCATGTGAACAAAATCATTTGAAATTGAATTAAACCTACATTCATTTTTAACTTCAGTTCTATGTTTTACTTCATTCACTGACAATTGTCAATAAAAAATGTACGTACTCGCAAAACTTTTATCGGTGCTTCGCTGGAAGCGTTTGAATTTTATATAGGAAGGCAAACCTCTCTGGCCGCAAATGTAATAAAAATATTCTCACTAATTCAGACCCAGTGTCTGCATTAATTAAAGCGGAAGAGAAAGGTGACTTTATATTGTGCATTATTCTGTAAATGTCCGAAATAAATGAATGTTAAAATTCACCATCTGGGCTTCATTTATGAAAAAACTAGCTGTTGCCCGCGACTTCGTTCGCGTCAATTACTGTTATTATGATCGCGACTATTTTTGCAATATTTTTCACTCATACTTCGCTTCTATTGGCCCTATTGGTCGCAGCGTGATGTTCTATAACCTAAAGCCTTCCTCGATAAATGGACTATCCAACACAAAAATATTTTTTCAATTCGGACTAGTACTTCCTGAGATTAGCGCGTTCAAACAAACAAACAAACTCTTCAGCTTTATATATTAAGTATAGATTTAGGAATTACTTTGTGTCTGTTTTTCCTTTTGGCATTTATAAAACTTTAATGTGTTTATAGACTGTTTTTAAGCTAATGCTAAGAAATTAAAGGAATTTTATTACTTACTGTTTTAGTCCAGGTGTAATATCGGTGAATGTTAACACAAAAACAGGCTACTTTAAGCATCTTAGATGACTTCAGGTAGGGGAGGCTAGGGCAAAAGTAACAGAGGACAATTGCAACATTGGCCATAATTATTTCTGCTACTAAAGCACCAACATGTGTGTTCGTGAGTATTGTGCGTACCTATTAAAAAACATTTAGGCTGAGGAAGAAACCAATAAAATCTGTTAAAACTTTTTTCTTTAAGGAATCAATTTAAAGAAAATATAAGACCCATAACTGAATCTAATTAAATTAATTATATTAAGTTAATTACTAAATCAACTTGCGTGTATCATAACTGATTAAAATCTCCTGATAGTATATTTTTTTTTAAATTGACATTCCAATTATAGTGACACGAGTTTCTTGTGCTGTTTCTTCTCGGCACTCCTGCACCTAAGTATTTTCAGAAATAAAATCAATGTTTAGGGACCTTTTTTTATTGCCACTTTAAGCATATTATTAAAATGATCGAATAGGTGCGTTACAAGCTTGTCGACTCCACTACGCGTCACATGTCTGAAAAATTGCATCGAACAATTTCCGTGAAATACAACACCCGGAACTAGAACTGGGAACAGATTGGAGAAAATTAGATATTTTATAGTGAAATAGTCCGGCAGTTAGCTACGCTATTTTGTATATATGATACATATGTGTACTAGTACTTAAATAAATAAGTATGTATTATGATGTACTAACAATTAAGTGTTCTTCAAATTCTACAAATAAGAAGTACGTATAGGTACGCATGGGTTTTTATTAATATATGCGAATTTATCAAGTATTAATAAATATCATGAACCTTAGTCTGTTTTTAAATTCTCGTAAATGACACATTATGACAAAATTGTTAATTAAATAATAAATAAATATAAATAAATGTGGACAACAGAAACAACGAAGGTACCACAAACACCCAGACCCGAGAAAATGTAGAAAAACTCATTTTTTCTACATTGACCCGTTCGGGAATCGAACCTAAATAATTATATCGAACAGATTTTTACACTTTTTCTCTTTTACCCTTACCCTTCCTTTTTGTCCATAATTTGGAAAAAATCGATTTTGGCGGTAATATAATCTTATCTTCTTAATTATATATAAATTACGTGTCACGTTGTTTGTCCGCGATGGACTCCTAAACTACTGAACCGATTTCAAATTTGATTTGCACACCGTATGCAGTTTGATTCAACTTGAAAGATAGGATAGCTTACATCTCAATTTATCGTCGCAATATTATTTTATTGCAAATTTTCTGTGTAACATGGTAAGGTAAACGCCATATTTGATGCCAATGACATTGTGTGACATCTTACGTCACAATCCAATTATATTATTCTGAGGCGATACGAAGTTGGCGGGGTCAGCTAGTCAATATAGAATCAAGATCATCATGGCAAGAACTTTTTAGCTTAAACTCTACTTCTTTCAAACCAGAAAGCTATGTGTTTTTTAAAGTAAGCTCTGCAAGGACGGAGTAATCCATTTTGATCACAATAGATAAGAAATCTTAAATGTACGATAATCGCCAAGTTTGGAAAGTAGGCTGTCAATGGCAGTTTGTCCATTGGTGGAGGTTTCATCATCTTCAATTTTTTTATAGGCGTGCAGTATCGTATTTAGAGACCATTTATGAAGTAAAAATGTTGGTCAAGTTTTCACCCGAAAATATTTTTCGCAACATAGTTTTAAATTTTTACGGTCCTAAAATGTATGAAGGGAAAATCAAAAACTCATGAATAGTATCGTAATGAATGAATGACATGCGCATCGGGTAAAAAAGTGTTGCTAGGAGGCCGTATCAAAAATTTCATATTTTTGGTGGACATTTTCTAAGTGCTTTATCCTTACATTTGAGTACTGGGCTATACCAAAAGAAAAATACGTCATTTGTTTTCTTCTCGTAGATTGTTATATAAAAATTTGGAAGGTGGTTAAAATTTCATCCTGTATACGTAACATACAACGAGGCATAGCTTTGAGCGCTACAGGGGTTCTTAATTTTGTTAATCACCTACATGTAGCACACTTGTGCACATTGTGTATGTTATGTATGTTACCTAAGTGCATGCGTCTAACCAATTTTATTCCTACCTCTAGAGCACTCACCCTTCCTAGAACATTATTTACGTCCATTAAAACCTTAATTTATAACTTTAAAAGTGACGTACACAGTTTTTATACTAGAAATAAAAATAAACTTGCCGCTTTAGGTTTCAGATTGTGAAAAGTGGGTAATTCATTTATGGTCATAGGACATTGTATTCGTATTTTCAACATATTACCACAGACTATTGCTCAACTCCCTGTACATAAACTTAAAATCGTATGTCACAGTAATTTTAAAGAAAAGGATGGTAACGTATTTAGTAACCAGAGAGTTTTTTAAGGTTTAATGTTTTTTTGTTAGTTCATTATTTTTGAATTCACACTGTAATGTGATTAGATAACCATGTAGTTGTCAACATCAAATAAGTACTCGATAAATGAATAAATTGGATGAAAAGTCACATTTTAGAAAAATAAACAACCTCAGGTCGTTGCGATTTTGCAGTAACTTTGTAAGGAAACAAAAGTTAGCTTTGCAATGGCCGATCTGAAAGACAACATTCTCGAGAGTAATGGCGGCAGACAATACTATTTCCGCCTGAGTCCGATAAGTCAAGATGAGGATATCCGGAGTTACGGAACGAATGTCACTTGAGTTCAACATAATAAAAATAGATAGGGTAGAATCGAAATGTCGTGTCTTGTCTGACTTTACAACAGTGAAAAATGTGTTTAAAATTTATTTTATGCTGTTCATCACCATCATCATCACAGCCAAATGATGTCCATAGCTGGACAAAGATTTTTTTTTATAAATAATGTGCTTGCTCTTAACCACATACATAACTATACGATTAAGAAGAAGCCTAAGATGAAGCGAGCTTACCCAGAGGTACTGGTTCTCCCACACACCAGCGGAACACAGAAAAACTGCTTGGCGCTGGACTCCGGCAGGAGGGTGGTAGCATCCAGGCGGCCTCTTACGAAGCCTACCACCACAGACTAAGCACCACTAAGAGGTAGATCCCACCACCCCATGACACTGCCTTGTCTTCACACCGATGGGTGGATATTAAATATGAGTACTGTCATATTTCTACAGTTACTATGACATCAAAGGTTTGATATCGAATCAACATGTAAGATATTATCACAAGATTTTGTGTTTGAAAAATATGAAAAAAAAACGGAATGTTACTATAGGAATTATTAGTAGTAGGTAGGAATAACATCTAGCTTTGTAAAATTATATGAGTTGCTACGAAATTTCTACCATGTACCTTGTTTGACACTACGCGTTACTACGCCGTGATCACGGAACAACTTTACAGGGTGTTAGGTAAATGGTGTTACAAGCTGAAAACACCCTATGCTAACGTATGCATATAAATATTAAAGTCAGAAATATGATATCATTAAAAAACATATAGTCTATTTGGTACCTTTTGAGAGACTACAGCACCGCCAGGTCTCAATCGAAAATCAGACCTAGAAGTGAGACGATTAGTGATATTTTTTTTTTTTTTTTTTTTTGCACACGGACGATCGGTCGTTTCCTATTGAAACGATCGCTCGAACGGCAACCCTCCCACGGGGGAAGGAGGTGGTGAATCCTAATGGATACCTCACAGCCGGCTGTGAGGTTATGTGAGACTCCTACTCACTAAACACCACCTATAATCGCTATCACCAAAGGGTGTTATAGCATATCTGAGCGACCACACCCCCTGGAGGGGGTGTGGTGCAGGGCGTCACTCACCTAGGCGAAGTGCGCACTGAAGAGGGCTGGCATTCAGAAGGAATGATCAGCTGAATTGAATTTAAAAATAGGCCTGTGTCCAGAGTGGACGTGGGCCGGAATGGAATAAATTTAATTTAATTCGACGGACTCCCAGAAGGGTTGACTGCCGATTGAGAGGACTGGGGTTGACCTGAAGGGTCCTGTGGAAGTGAGTGGGGTTGACCTGAAGGGTCTTGGGAGAGAATGGCTTCTGCGGCTTCCTGAGCCTCCAATAGGCGGTTCAGGTCGGCCGTGAGCTCGTCGGGCAGGTCGTTTAGAACAGATTTGGGTTTGCGGGATAGCGGAGGGTCAGAGGAGGTGGGTGGGTCATAGTCCGCCGCGGATTTGATTAGGGGGTTAGAATGGTTCTTTGCGGATTCGAAGAATCGCTCGGAGACCTTTCGGAAGTGTTGTTGGAGTGTGGGAAGCTGAAGGTCCCTATGTAAGTCCGCATTGCGGACATAGTAGGGGGCATTGACCGCACGGCGGCAAAAGATGTTTTGAACTCGCTGTAGTTCTTCAAGTTTGTTTGGATTGGCATGGGCGAATACGACTGATGCGTATGACAGTACCGGTCGTATGCAAACCTTGTAAAGCGTGCGCTTGTTTTGTAAGGACATTTTACTGTATCCGCCTATCATTGGGCTCAGTCTATTTAGATAAAATCGGGCGTTTCGTGTCACATTTTGAACGTGAGGCTTAAAACTGAGTCTCTGATCTAATGTGACACCTAAGTATTTAACTGTACTTTGCCAGGGGATGGCTTTGCCTAGTAGGGTCGGGGGGCGGTGATTGGGAGGTCGAATGTGTCGCTTTGAATCGAAGTAAATCGCGGAAGACTTTTCCGGGTTTACTTCGATTCGCCATTTGCAAAACCATTCACCTAGCTTGTCTATTGAGGTTTGGAGCCTCGGTAGGATTTTACTAAGGGAGGACGCTCGTGCGTATAGTGCCGTGTCATCGGCGAAAAGGGATAGTTGAACATTTTTGTTCGGGATGGGGATGTCATTAGTGTAGGCTGTGTACAGCAGTGGCGCCAGGACCGAGCCCTGCGGGACACCGGCTGTAATAGCCCTGGGAGAGGAGAGCGTTTTTTCGTGCCTAAACCGAAAAGTACGATTTTGTAGGAAGGAGGCGATCAGCCGGACTAATCGAACTGACAGATTGAGTCTGTACAGTTTGACTATAAGTCCGGTGTGCCAGACCTTGTCGAAGGCTTTGGCAACATCAAAGAAGACTGCTACGGTCTTGTACTTGCGTGGCCAGAAACCGTTCAGGATAAACTCGACAATGCGATGTACTTGTTGGGGGCACGAGTGTTTAGCTCTGAATCCAAATTGATGGGGAATGATTAGGTCCTCACCGTGGAGGTGCTCTTTCATACGAGCCAGAATACATTTTTCTAAGAGCTTTGCCATTGCCTTGAGGAGGCTGATGGGGCGGTAACTCGACGGTTGGTTAAGGGGTTTCCCTGGCTTTGGTATGCCTATTACAATAGCTTCTTTCCAGGAATCCGGAAAGTAGCTGTTCTTGAAACAGGCATTGAAAATGAGAGAGAGGAAAGTCAGGACTTGTATTGGGAAATACTTCAGCGCCATGTTGGAGACACCGTCGGCTCCAGGGGCTTTTTTGACTTTAAGCTCTCTGATGAAGGTTTTAATTTCATCAGTAGAGATCAAAATAGGGTCGGTGTCAGGAGATAGGGGGGCGGAGTTCAGAGTACTGAGCTCCTTCTCTATTTTCCGGATATGGGCTGGGTCGCAGGGTTGTGTACTGACAGAGCATTGTGAAGCAATGCTGTCAGCAAAGCATTCCGCTTTTTCGTCATCCGCGAAGGCTACGGAGCCATCGGGACGGACGAGTGGGGGAGTATAGGTAATAGCGTCAGTACGAAGGGCTCTCGCCACTTGGTAGTACGCTTTGTGAGATGGGGAGACCTCGGCCATGAGGTCATTGAACTGGTTCGACCTTAGTTCCTTTAGCTGGGTTTGGATTTGGCGCTAAAGGCGATTGGCAGTGGCTCTATACTCGGGAGTGGGGTATTGGGCTGCCCTTCTAAGGGCTCGGTTTTTATTCGTAATCAACTTTCTGAGGGACGCGGGAATGTCACTGCGAGGTTTCGCTGGGACAGACTTTACGTTCTCCTCAATTGATTTTTGAATAAGGTTGGTGAGGGAGCTCACCGCACTGTCTATCTTTTCCTTACTATCAAGATAGTCGGGTTCGATAGCGTACGGGGAGTTTTCGGCATCCATTGCCGTCCTGAGTGACTTTTCAAAACCGTCCCAGTCGGTGATGGTTTTAGTAAGGGGCTGGGGAGGATCACGGTGCCCTAGGACGAGTGACACCGGCCTATGGTCTGAGCCAAGGTCGTGGAGTGTTTCGATCGATCTAAGGTCTAGGGACACGTCTTTGACTAGCGCAAAGTCTAGTACATCGGGTTCGCAATCTAGTCGATCGGGGTAGTGAGTGGGCTCGTAAGGTGAGATTACGGATAGGTCGAGGGCTTCGGTGATTTCTAATAACCTATTGCCAGAGGTGTTGGTTTGGCGGCACGTCCAATCGGTGTGCTTTGAGTTGAAGTCACCAAAGAAGATAACTGACTCGCCTAGGGATAGGAGTGTTTGGAAGTCACTCAGGAGGGGAGTAGTACCAGACGGTATGTAAACTGACACTATGATAATGGTGCGGTGACCAGTCATAGCCAGTCTACACACCGTGGCTTCCATGTTGGAGAGTGGAGGGGTTGGTATAGGTGAGCAATGCAAGCTCCTCCTATAGTAAATGGCTGTACCGCCTCCGTGCGGTTCTCTAGTACGGCTGGGAGTGGGGGGTGGTACCCTATCGTTTCGTAGTAGAGTGTACGAGGGGATTGTTAGTCCCTTCCGGAAGCGTGGCTTAAGCCACGTTTCCTGGAGGAGAAGAAGGTCAACTCCCGTTTTGCTTACGAAGTCCCTTATTTCGGGAATATGTAAGCGTAGGGAACGAGTGTTAAAGCTCACAAGCGATAAGCCTTTTGGTTTGACACGACCGGCACTGAGAGCCCCGGTGTACACCATAGGGGAGGAAGAACCTAACATATTAATCAGCTAATCAGTTGCACTCGGCAACTATTTAGTTGATCAATAACCTAATCGCCTACCAACCGAATAGTTAACTGAGTAACTAACCGGTTGCCTAGCAGAGGGATGCTTGTTGAGACTTATAGATCCTTTGAATAGCTCTTAGGCTTTTCTGGTGTTGATCTAATGCGTTCATAATGTCAAAGGAGGAGCGGGCATTCCTAACTTTGATGGCAGCTACAGTGATATCGTCAAAGTCGATGTCAGCTGTGAGTTTGCCGAGAAAGCCAATGTCGCCCTCACCAGAGGCGTTTATAGCCTGAGACGGCGAAGACGGTGGCGTTTGGGAGCGCTCACGAAGGGCGGGGGCGGGAGTCGGGGTTGTGAGCGACTTAGCCCAGCTCCCTGCTGGTCTAGTGACCGGAGCTGTTGGCTTGCCAACCGCTTTCGGGAGGGCTGGGAAGTTGTGAGCGTCACTAGTAGGAGGGCCAGCCTGCGACCTCTTAATAGGTTGCTGATTGGCTCCTCCTTGCGTAAGGGACTGGGGTTTCGGGCGCGGGGCGCGTGCACACCCCCGCCAGTTGGCGGGATGGCCAGTAAGGCCACAATTGACGCACGCCGGCTCACCGGGGGAGTCGCGCGTGCGCTCACACTCCTTGGTGAAGTGAGAGCCAAGGCATTTAACACACCTTGGCGGGGCTGTGCAGTTCGCCGCCGCGTGCCCATAGAGTTGGCAGCGGTGGCATTGGGCGGGGACTCCACGGCTTCGTGGGGGCTCAATTTGGATCTTTGACAGACCGCAGACAGTTATGTCTTTGAATCTGAACAGATCCCTAGCTCGGGGGCTATTGGTCATTGCGACCAAGACAAGAGGGAATCGACGGCCGCCATGGCCGAACATAGGGTGGACGGATTCAGCTGGGAAGCCTTGTTTAATGAGATCGGATTTGATCTCATCAGGCTGAAGTTCGATGGGGACTCCGCGGAGGACCGCACGTACTTTACGCTCTTCCGGAAGAGCGTAAGTGTGGTACGCGTATTTATGCGTAGTGAGAAGGTCAATGAGTCTGCGGAAGTCAGAGATGGTTGGCACCTCTATCTTGATCGCAGTCCCTGTGTTGGACGCTCGGGTGAATGAGATCTTTGACTCAAAGCAAAGTCGGGACACTTCGGTCCACTTTTCTTTAAGTCGAAGAAATACTGGGGGTGGTGGCTTGGGCTTGGTGGGTACGGGGTTAGACTGCGTGTGTGGACGGGGTTGGGAGTTTGAGTCAGGTGCGGAGGACACCGTAAGAACGGGCCCCGTTCCCTGCAGGGGGATGTTGATGGGGGCGGCTTGAGTAGCCGGGGATGGGACTGGGGATGGGGAGTCCGGGAAGTCAAGAACCGGCGAACGCCTGTTCTTGGCGCGCTTCCGGTTCTTCTTCTTCCTGCTGGTGACGGGCAGGAAGGGGTCCTCAGGAGCGGAAGACTCCTGGGAGGAAGTGGGGGAGGCGGACCTTTCAGACAAGGTCCGCTTGAGGGGGTGGGCAGGCGAGCGGGCACAGTCCATCTCTTCAGAGGAGTGGACTTCTGCAGGGGTGACATAGCCGGGTGAGGTTGGGACGGCTGAGGGGGAGACAAACCTCGAAAGGTTGGCTTGCATAAACTCCAGCAAGGCTGGAGTTTTGAGAAGGAGGTCTGCTAATTCCGCTATATCCATCGCGGAGAGGTTGAGGGGGAGGCAAAAAGGATCAAAGAGACACCCCCCGCCAGAGGCAGGGGGGAGGGGGGGGGCGGTGAGTGAGCAGGTATCCCTAATGGATAGCCGCTCTTCCCTTCCCCTTGGGACTAGGCCCAAGTGCAATGGGTCCGGGACTGCGGTTTTTTCCAGGGCCTGGAGGCCCTAGAGAGCGAACCGGGTGCGCTCAGTTGGCTTCGTTGCCACCGTAAGGTATCAACCAACTCAAACGCGATCGGTTATTTAAAGTAACACTGTTTTGATACAAACAGTGAAACTAAAAATAACAGATTAAGTGCACAACGATGCAAACGTAGCAAGTGCGAGCGCTGGTGTATGGCCTTCGCCTATCACCGGTAGGAAAGGAAGGGGCGCACGGGCAGACGGACGTCTGCACCGCACGGAGTGGAAATGGAAAAGTGATTAGTGATAACTCTTGGAAACAACTTATAGAAATGGTTCAGAAGCGACATCATTCCATAGTTCTTCAAAGAGTGTCTGCAATCTTTTCAAGGAAAATAACAATCTCGCCTATGCTCCATGCTTTCGGATTTAGACTTCGGATGATAGCGTAATTTGATAGTTTCTGGAGGTCTTTGAGTAGCGGCTTTAAAACTGCGCCATATTATTTTAAAGTTATTTTTTTTTATATTTAGCAAATACAAGCCCATAACGCGACAGTATAGCATCGGCCGAAAAAAAATATGTAAGCACATCCATGTCCACTAGAAAAAACTGACCTGAGTATGAACAATTTTTAGTAACTCACTTTTTTTTTGGTAGCTGCATGAAGTAACATACCCTCTACTGTGAATCGGACACACATCAATAGGTTTATGCCTATCAAAGCACAAAAATCACGTGACCATTCTACACGTGCGCGCGTTCATAATACCTACCTACTGCGACGGGAAGCCTGCAGGATATTACATGCTCTTTGCGTTCGCATCCTGTGATAAGATGCAATCCTTTACACGCTCATCCGATGCACTTCCGCTCGCCATTAGAGTTAAATTTGATTATTATAATAACCGGAATACTTCTATAGTTAGCCTCGTTAAAGAAATAGGTACTTCGTGTACCTAACAAATGCTAACCAATTATAAGGGCCTGTTACAGATACTCTTTGCACCTTACATTAAGTTACTTTAAGATGTGATCATGTCAATAAATCATGGCAAAGGTTATGAAGATCTATCTGGTTTTTATTTAACTACGTTTAACTTATTTAATGTATCTGATAACAACAAAGTTTCGAAAGACAAAGAAATGCATACTTACTGTAATTCTTTCCCCTTCATTAATGTGAAATGGGAAACCGCACTTGATTGCGATGTACGTAGTGCAGATAAAATTCACAGCATTCACAATAATAGTTTTTCTTTTACTTTCACAAGTGTCCCTGAAGTCAAGTGTCCGCAATATTGTTAACTAGTAAATCACGGCAATGATTCGGCGTGACGATCCAACACGTGCTGGCCAAGCCCATTCATCCGTTTTCCGCATAAAAACGTTATCGATACTTCCAATCGATATTTTGACGCGATCAATGACGTCTCTAAATTGTGACATCATAATATCATGCGTTACTGCAATGTGCACAATAGAATCGTGACCACGAGCTTACCTCAATGAATCCTGGGTCAGACCTGTGACTGTATCGATGATTGAATCACTCGATTAAACCCACTAATTGGGGGTCATTGATTCTAATTACGCGTGATGATAATCGGGATACGATTTTAATTGCATGGCGGGAGATGATTAATTATCATTTGTCATCTGAACATATCAATTTAGGAGAATCAGTTAAGCCCTGTTGAATATGAATGTGCCGGAATTAATTCGATATGACACTACTTAATTTGATTCGGTTACCCAGCGCATCTATACGTACCCGTAAATCGTTTGTAAGTAATTTCCCTAAATTTCCCGGATACTTGCGCCTTTTTTCTAAAAACTGGTTTATTGTACTAGTTGTTCAAAAAAGGCGCAAGTATGGGTAATTCATGTTTTAAATTACATGTATATTTTATTTATTCCTCTCCTAGAAATTAAGAATCAAGGAACGGCTATTGCTCTTAAGGTAACTAAACAACTAATAAGATATATTTTACGACTAATTATCACAGAAATTTTGTTAAAATATCTAGACCCTAATTTTGATCGTCATTTTGTTGTTCACGTTTCATATTTTCAAATCCTGAATTCTCCGAATATTTTAGTATCGCGTAGGAATCGGGATTAGTCCGAATATTATCTAGAATATTTTGCATTGATAACAACATAAATAAAATAATTAAAAGACACCGTTTATTTAAAATTACACCCATTTGTTGAGATTTTTACAAGTTTTGAAGTCATCTAAAATTATAACATTTGAGCGTGGTACTTAGCTCGTGATTTCTTAGATTAGTTCAACATGCCTTGCAAAATCCATGGCAAAATTACATTTTGATTGATATTAAATGGTATTTGAATTGTTTACAGTGTCAAATATATAAATTAATAATTAAAATGTTTTCAAATACATCCATCGGTAGTTGCCATTACCCAAGTAATAGTAATAACCCGTAAATTATTAATACCTAAAATTTAATAATACAAGGTTTTAGGTCATAAAATGAGTGTAAAAATAATATAACCTAGTTACAATTTGAGTGCTACAAACCTTTCATCAAAAGGACTTTGTCGACAAACGAATATTTGGCGTGCTTCGACCGGCGCGGCTACAAAGGAATGTATAAACACATTACACTATGCAGGTTGTGTAATACAGTTAAAGGTAACAGGACTTCCCAGAACATACAGTCAAAGGTCCACCTTTCAGGACCTCCTTGGGCTTATAGGAATTTAGGCAATATACCTTAGGAATTTGCTTGTTAAACTAGGTACATGTAGCAGTAACTATTTAAATCTCCCTTTGTGAACCTCAAGATGTAAACTCCTCTTTTTGGAGAGGCTTATATCCGGTAGTGGACCGCTGTACTATGATGATGGTGAACATTGCTTTTTTTCAATGCTAGGTGCATTAAACAAAATTTTAATGTTTAGTGTACACCTTTCGTGATTATGGCGCTTGCAACAGGGCCGAAATTACTCCGCAGCACAATGTCCGTATATTCGAATCCATCTGTCCCTATCACTGATACCGATGTCTTAAAGTAACTGAAAGAGACAGATATATCCGTAAAAACGAGTTTCGTGTTGCAGAGTAAGGTATCTGATGCCATTGATGTTATACGTAATGATTACATGATTTGGGCTACACGGGGTATAAATAAATGGCATCAAAGTCTAAATCTAGTCTTAGTTCAAAAAATAAGGAAACAATAAGAAATATCTTTGATCCCTTCATTAACGTAAAATGGGAAACCCCATTTAATTAAATGGGGTTTTCCATTTTACTAAGCATAATAGTTAATACTGATAATGCCTGGTAAAAGACCATTTTACTGCAAGAGTTCGAGAAACTCATGAACATTACGATGCTGGTAATTTATTTGTATTAGCACAATAAATATTTTGAAGTAATAATATTTTAGGTACAAATAGTTTTTATTTTAATGCCTTAGGTAAACAATTTAATCAATATAAAAACTCCAACAGAAGCATCTGTTTTAAATGATAAATTTCAGTTTTTTTAGATCCTTTGGCGATATACAATGTGCATCACGCATTCTGTCAATGTTGTATCAAAACCACTAAGTTTACATCAGAAATAATTCAATAAGGTAGTAAAATATTCTTATCTTTAAATTAAATTCCCGCAATTGCTTATTTTTTTCTATCCTGACAATAACTAGCAAAAAAACCGTTAAAGAAATCGGTCCAGCCATTCATACGTAATGCCGTGACTGAGGGAAATAGGGGTTCATTTTCATATACATATAGATAACATTTTCTTTGTTTTGTGTATATTATCTTGTTAACAGAAATGCTCGAAATACTTTATTTTTTAAAGAGTTTGATGCAAAAACCATACTTTGCTCACGCATGACGTTCATGGTTAAGCCCATATGTCAATGATCTACAAAAATAAAGTAGTTTGTAGTAATGTTGTATAATGATATCATGATTGGCTCCCTGCATTACTTTCATCTTGCTTTGTTTTTTCTTCGACGCAGGTTGTTGCAAAAATAATTCTTCTAAGATATTTCTATAGCGTTCTCAGTACAGGCATTACCATTATCAAATCGATCTATATCAGCTACTGCTACAGGTCTCTTCCAACCAAGGAGTTATAGCTGCGTATGTTAGGCGGTTTAGCGATCGCAGTTTGTCCTATGGAGACGAAACGCTGCTTGCCGTTTTCTTCTGGCAGAACTCAAATCCTTGACATTAGTGACTTTTGAACCAAGAAACAAATCAACCAAACAGACAGACATAAAAAAAAACTATTTATACTTGAAGCATTGTTAGTTAAAATAAATTAATTACATGTGAAAAAACAGTGTTAAAAGAATTTCAGACTTAAATTGATGTTACCTCGTAGTACTGTTTGATAAACATTTATGATACTAAGCAGACGCTTATTTCAGAACCTGGGAACCTAAACAAATTTATATTCTAGCGCTTTGTTTACAATTAGGCACCGCACATAAATACGTGTCAGGGCTGAATTTAGTAACGTTTTAAACAGCAAACCTGTTAATAACCAGACAGTAAAACATTTTTCCGACGGTGTTTTAATTTTGGCTTCAGATAATTGGCTTATTTTATGCTTTTCGTGTTAATTTTTTATGTAAAAGTAAATTTTTATGTAAAACTTTTAGGGTAAATCAAATTTATATCGAAGAAACTTTGAGCCACACCAACAACTAAAAAACTTATATAATACTAACTGTTGCGTGCGACTTCGAACGCGTGGAATATTGAATTTAAAACTGTGTATTAAAATTTACCAGGATATAAAGTAACTTTTGTTCCAGCCAATAAACTAACATCGTGTCAAATTTCATTTAAGTCTGTTAAATTAAACTATGTAATAAAATTATCCCACAGGAACCGTGCCTTTTCCCGGGATAAAGAGTAATGTTATTCCAGCCAATAAACTATCACCGATGAAGGACTTCCGTCAAAGTTGAAATAGATCCTTTATCGTTACAATTAAAAGTTTTTTTTTTCAAATCTTCAAAGCACGGCTGCATAGGAAGCTTATATTATTGTTACTTAAACTAAAACAATGGTTTAACTGATTTTTATCTGCCACACGATTATTCCATTTAACACAGATACGGCGAAGGTCTTAAAATTCATGATAATGTGAATGTACAGTCAAGAGTATAAACAAAAATATACCAAACGCATTGTTAGATAAAAAGTTGCTTGTATGTCTGAATTTAGTTTTATTTATTCATTTCTTGAATTTACGCCAGAACTACATCATTTGAATTCAATGATGGAAGCCTTTGCCCTGTAGTGGGATTATTATAGGCCGTTATTTTACTTTTTACTTTTAAATAAATTGTATTTTTATTGTTCTTTTTATTGTATGATTATCCATTAAGAATAGTGGTGTCAGGTCTTTCATGCCGCCTATTTTCTACAGGACTCTAACATGACTTAGGTATCTTACGAATTCCATCTTGTCACTAATGGCTTGACGTTCCTCGCTATTTAAGGCGACTACTAGAGCTAAGTGTCAATTGATTTAATTTTCACATAGTCAATTCTCAAAAAACATATCATTTTAGCAAATTACCTCTAGCGTTATTGAATCACTGATAACTGCTTTTCATTCTGGCTTTCTTTCGTATTGTACATTATTGCTAAAAGCGGCCGCTTTTGGCGTTAGCGACAAGTTCGACTTTATAAACAACTAAATGAAAAGTTTACTGTGATTCAATAAATACTAGAGGTGATTTACTAAAATGATACTGTTCTAGTTTTTTGAGAATTGATTTTGTTTAGAAGTAATAAAATTTAATCAATTGGGGGTAGCACTTAGCTCTAGTAGTTAGTTGCCTTAAGCACGACAATAGTTTCCACCTCTTCCATACCATAAGTCAAATTATAAAAGATCGTTTCCTAAATTGTTCGGGATAAAGCGGGATTCGAACTCGGAATCCTTGCACAACTAGTCCGCTGCTGTTACTTCTACATGATATTTTAATGCATTTTCGATATTTCATGATGCAAATAAATATTATTGACTGTACGGCAATAGAATTTAAACGCATGAAGGTTCAAAATTATTATCGGTTTATTGTAGACAGGATATCACGATGTATGAAATTATGGGTAAATTTTTAACCGTAAGCATTGCTTCTGATTCTTATTATTATTATTTTTAAAATCAAATGCTAAAAATCAGTAGAATTGCAAAAGTAACTCTGTCTGTCTGTCTGTTACGCTTTCAAGATTTAACTACTGAACCAATTTTTAAGAAATTGGTACTAAAATAGATTAAGCTCCTAGAATGGACATAGGCTATTGTTATCCCAATGCTAGCCACACGTTTCCGCCTGCGCTACATACGTGTAATTCAGGCGGGCAGAGCCGCGGGCAAAAAGCTAGCTAATATATTTATAATACATCAAAAAAAAAAGACGTGTGGCACTCGGAGACTGCCGCGGTAAAGCTATTGCATAGCATTTTTTATCAACTTATGCAATTTTAAAACTAAAAAGTATCACCGCTGTGCCGGTCGGAGTGGGGGGTGTTAGGTTATTTTCGTTACGGAATTTCTGGATTCGGTCTCCACGCTCAAGGCCCGCGATAGAAGCTATGCAATAGCTTAAAAATCTTACTACGACAGATGGGACTTAAATACACGTATCTACATAATTCGGGCGACTGCGTTTCTTTATCACTACTCGTATTACAGCTAGTCTTATAAAGATTTATGACTGGAAATCACTGGTAATTAATAGTTTCATAGGCAATTACCGTCCTCAGGTGTGTAAGAGCGGATTAATAGTAGCGGAGAGGTCCGAAAGCTAGGTCGAATCCTGCCTAAAGCATAAAGTAAAAATACATGACGATTCTAAGTTTATTCTCGTCACACACGTCTACAAGGAGACGTAAGGTAAGTATTTTGTTAAATAAATTTAGGTAAGGCCCATTTTCAACAGCTGTCTTCTATTTATTATTAGCAAATTACCTAATTAATCGCCAATGACGCAACTACGCTACCAAAAGTGGTACTATAAAATTGTATATGCATTACGGTTTTAAGCCTTATTAGCAAATGTCCAATTTACTGTCGTATTGTTGCATAAATTGCCATCTATTATCATGGAGATTGCATCGTGATAATGGGATTGGCTTATTGCCTTGATGCGAATCCGAAATACTTTTCGACCTCATAATGAATACAATATGCAGTGAAAATATTGGGGGTTAAAGTATGAAATTGCCGTTTTGTATGGACGAAATCGAGAAAAGTCATTTTTCTATACTAATAATTTTTTTGTTTTTTTCAAAACGCCTGAATCGTTTTCGATGCAATTAAAGGTGAAAGTTAGATGGTTATAAAGCTACGCATTATAGTATTTAAATTTCTGAAAATCAAAGTATATAATACAAATATACTTAATTGAAGCAAGAAGGTCAGCTGACACATTGTAAGGGGTCTTTTCAACGACTTCCTTTGAAGTAATAGGCACTAGTATTGCATTTGGTTTTTTAGTCAAAAGTTACTTTATTTAGTTTTTGATACAATACAAAAAGAATTACGCAATAATACGACTATACTTAAAAGCTATAAACAAAATAAAAAGTAGGAAAATAATCGGCAATTTCATACTTTAACCCCTATTATTAATTGATGTTACAATATGAATAATCTAGAAAAGTAACTATCCAACAATGACTGCGTTTTGGTTCCATTTACGCACACAAACTAACAGCAATTGAAACGACATACTAACAAGACAAAGCTTGTAGGAGGCGATTGCGCTGTCCCTATTTAACGCCCCACTTCTCACTTTCTTTATCACACACTCTCCATTTCCACTCCGTGCGGTGCAGACGTCCGTCTGCCCGTGCGCCCCTCCCATCCTTCCGGTGATAGGCGAATGCCATACACCAACGCTCGCACTCGCATTATTTTGCATCGTTGTGCAATTATCTGTTATTGACTGTACTCACTGTTTGTATCAAAACAGTGATACTTTAAATAACCGATCGCGTTTGAGTTGGTGGATACCTTACGGTGGCAACGAAACCAACTGAGCGCACCCGGTTCGCTCTCCGGGGCCTCCAGGCCCTGGCAAAACCGCAGTCCCGGACCCATTGCACTTGGGCCTAGTCCCAAGGGGAAGGGAAGAACGGCTATCCACTAGGGATACCGTTCACTCGCCGCCCCCCCTCCCCCCTGCCTCTGGCGGGGGTTGTCTCTTTGATCTATTGATCTTGCTCTTAATTTCTTTGACTTTTTTACTCCCCGTTCACAACATGGCTGCTGTGGAAAAAGCCATGGAGCTCCTCCGCAAATCCCCAGAATTTGCAGAATTCGTCATGGCGGTCGTGCCTCAATTCCTCTACATAACTGCCGCAGAAGAACCCGACCAGGCTCCGTCTGGCTTAACCACTCCCGAGGACACCCAGTCCACAGACGGTATGGACGTCTGTTCAGCACCACCCACTCTCAAGCGCACCCTGTCTGACAGGTCCGCTTCCCCGACCTTATCTCAGGAGTCCTCCACGTCTCTCCCTTCTGATGAGGCATTCCAGCCTGTCTCGAGAAAGGGGAAGCGCGGTAAACGCGCCAAGAACCGGGGCTCTCCGGTACTTGAGTCACCAGCGTCCCCTTCCCCCGTCCCATCCCCGGCCACCCCGGCCACCCCCGCTGTCTCAATCCCTCTGCATCGAGCAGGGACTACACCAACGGTGTCCCCTGCTCCCACTGCTCGCCAAGACTCGCGGTCTAAGCCCACTTCCGCCAAACAAAGGCCGCCCCCACCAATTTTCCTAAGATGCAAAGAAAAGTGGACTGAAGTGTCCCGGCTTTGCATCGAGGGCAAAATTAAATACACCCGTGCATCCAACACGGGTGAAGCCATCAAAATAGAGGTGCCGAGCATCTCTGACTTCCGTAGCCTTATCGAGCTACTAACCAAAAACAAACTCCCTTATCACACTTACGCTCTTCCTGAAGAGCGCAAAGTACGCGCGGTCCTCCGCGGAGTCCCGGTAGAGCTCCACATGGATGAGGTCAAAGCCGACCTCACAAAACAAGGTTTCCCTGTTGAAGCTGTACATCCAATGTACGGCCAGGGCAAACGCCGTTTCCCCCTGATGTTGGTCGTCATGACCAACTGTCCCCGCGCCCGTGATTTGTTCAGGCACAAAGAGATTGTAGTCTGCGGCCTGTCCAATATCAGGGTAGAACCCCCGCGCAGCCGTGGGGTCCCAGGCCAATGTCACCGCTGCCAGCTCTATGGGCACGCAGCGGCTAACTGTACAGCCCCACCAAGGTGCGTTAAGTGCCTTGGCTCCCACTCCACCAGGGAGTGCGAACGCACGCGCGACACCCCCGGGGAACCGGCGTGCGTGAACTGCGGCCTTTTTGGCCACCCTGCCAACTGGCGGGGATGTGCACGCGCGCCGCGCCCGAAACCCCAACCTCCCATGAGGTCGCAGGTTGGCCCCCCTACCCATTCATTCACCAACTTCCCTGCTCTCCCGAAATCGGGCGGCAGGGAGGCAGCCCCGGCCACTAAGCCGGCAGGGAGCTGGAGGAAACCCCTCAACTCAGCTCCCAAACCTCCCCCCTTCACCCCGCATGAGAGGGTCCTAATTCCGCCACAAAAATCGCGTTCACACAATAGTGACGACGATTTCACCTTGGTGTCCGACTTTATCGATAATATCGATATCGACGAAATAAATATAATCGCAAACAAACTGCGAAATGCCCGTTCCACCCGAGACATTATTATGACACTTAGTCACCACGAAAGGTGTCTGAGAGTCATAAAAAGTCTCAAGCCCCAGATTAATTAATTAAGCCCACCCCATAAGACCCTTCAGGTCACCCCCAGCCCTCTAAATCGGCTGCCACCCCTTCTGGGAGTCAGTCGATAAGTAAATAATTAATTTAAGCCTACGTTCATTACGAACAACGGCTCCTTAAATTCATTTATTCTAGGCTCACATTCCTCCCGAATGCCAGCCTCCTTCAGTGCGTAAACCGCTTAGGCGAGAAACGCCCTGCGCCACACTCCCCCATGGGGTGTGGTCGCCTCAGATACGCTACGGCACCTTTGGTGGTAGCGAATAAGGGTGGTGTTTAGTGAGTAGAAGTCTCACATAACCTCACAGCCGGCTGTGAGGTATCCATGAGGATTCACCACCTCCTTCCCCCGTGGGAGGGTTGCCGTTCGAGCGATCGTTTCAATAGGAAACGACCGGTCGTCCGTGTGCAAAAAAAAAAAAAAAAAAAAAAAAAAAAACTTTCTTTATCGTGGAACTGTTTTTATTTGGATTAATTACGCTTCTAACTTCACCTTTAGGATTAATTATTGAGGGCTAAGTTTTCTGCTTAATAAGTTTTACATCTATTAATAAACTTGTACTTACCTTAAATATTAAATAATATTTTTTTTTCTATAGATAACGAAAAAACAATATAATATTTTTTCGATATTTAAGCGACAGAAAAATCTACTCACCTGTACACTTTTTTTGGTGTACTCGTATATGTAAACGTATAGCTTATTATGGAGTGATTGATTACAATGTTTTTTTATTTGTTTGATATTTTTACGGGTGGTAATAATGAAATTCTGTCATTGAAAAAAAAAGTTTTTTAATAGAATAACCCTGAACAAAGTAAATGGTTTCAATAAAACATAATTATTTAGTAAGTGCAATTAAACATCAAAGAAAACGAAACGAACGGAAGACTGGTTATGTAGTAACAAAAATGTAAAAGCTCCTAAAAGTTCTAGAAAGTTTCATCCAGAATCCGAGTTTATTTAATCTCTTCGGAAAAGTAAATCAAAATTTATTAAGTAGGTACCTAATAATGAGGGCTCAGTTTGTTCAAAATAAAAACAAATCCTAACTAATCCACTAACAACTTTGCAAACTATGTATGGTCATTGATTATACGTACCTAAATATATTTTAGTAGAGTTTTTTGACCTCACTCTCTGATTCGATTTGACGCCCACTTTGTTGTTTTCTTGGTCCATTTGCTCATATTACGTATCTTCCTTTTATATCTTTCACCTCCGTTATACTTTGAATAAAGGTATTTAGAGCAAAAAGCAACACCCACGAATAGTTTCGGCCTGACATCATTAACTTTTTGTCATCGTAGGTATGACAATTCTTTAAGAATAGTTCGGTGTCTTGAGTTTTCCGAGCTGCACATTACAGGCCTCCAAAGCACGTCTTTGACCCCTTGCGGACTCTAGCCAATTTAGAAAACCTCGTTTCCAGAATTGAACCGACCAACGCATCACTACACCAACCGAATCGTGAATCATCATTATGACAAGTACTATGTCTTGTAGTACTTATTAGTTAAATGTCGTCTTGGGGTGATTAAAGCTACAGCAACACATTTTTTACTCTGGTACTACCTAATAACTGGACTTAATTTACGTCCCTTAAAAAATATTTTGATGGCTGGTCCGTTATTTCTATTAACAAGTGTTTTTTTCTCATTCTATTATTGTTCCGATAAAAGAGGTGTTTGAGCAATTTCCCCTATCGAATCACGAATTCGAGAACCTTGGGCAAAGACTGACCACTTACGACATTGATACACTTTTCGAGTTACTTCTAGCTACTAGCTTCGTTTTCTAACATTTTAGTACCATGTCAAAGTAGCAAGATGGTTGGTTTGCAAGAGTTTTCTAAAGGATATTGACGATTGTTGCTTCGACGAGGTCGAAAGATTAAAGTTTTTAGCGACTTTCGATCTGTGAGCAGCCAATGTATTTATGTATAGGTACAGGATGACTTTTTCATCATCTTCAAAAATTTTTATAGACGTTAAATATCGCATTTAGAACCCATTTATGAAGTACATAAAAAATTTAAATCATGTTTTTACACAAATATATTTTACGCACAATAGTTTTCAAATTTAACGGTCCTAATCCTGTTGAGGTATGAAGGGAAAATCAAAAACTTATTGATAGTACCGCAATAAATGAATGACATGCGCATCGCGTAAAAAAAATGTTGCTAGGAGGCCGTATCAATTTTTTTTTTGATTTTTGGTAGACATTTTCTATGTGCTCTTCTATCTTGATATTTTTGGACTGGGCTATACCAAAAGAAAAATACGTCATTTGTTTATTGTCTCGTAGAGTTATATTAAAATTTGGAAGGTGGTTATTATTTATCCTGTATATCTTGTTACGATCATTTTACACCCTAACGATTATATTTAATCAACTAATAAAACATCCGTCTTAGAACCTATACTACGTACGTCTTAGAACGTATTATTTTACACTACTGCCAAAGATATCAGCACTAACATAGATCTATTTGTTAATCCGATGCTTACAACAGTAAACTACAACCAGATTAATATAAACGTATTTGTGCGTGATAAATTCACGAACTCAATTGTAATCTATTAGCCAATTTCATCTGTATCGCAGTAATCCCCCTCGTTTCTATTGGACTATTGACAGAATATACACATAGTATCTAGGTAGTGAAAGATAAACATGCAGACACGATAATAAACTTAACTTGAACATTGCTACGTTAGAAAGGCAAATGAATAAATAAATAGTAGGTTTTTTTTAAATTTATTATACTTTTAATCCCTCAAATCCCGAAAGGGACTATAGTCCCTTTTTGGATATGACTAATTAGCGTTTGGGATTTAAGGGGATGGGAATGTACAGGAAAACTTGTAAAACATAAGAAAAGATATATGTAAATATATAAAACTTTTAAGGTCGACCTGGTTGATAAATACTTATAAGCGTTTTATTTTATGATGATACTTCATGTGTTATTTGTCTATAAAAATACCCACGGAATTAAGATTCTAACTCAAGTTTATAGTAGGTATACTGATGGAGGTAGTCTTAACTGGAAGTGCCGTAACTAACGGGAACCATGCCCATGCCATGACTACACAACATGTAAAAAGTAAAGTAAAGTAACAGCCTATAATCATCCCACTGCAGGGAAAAGGCCTCCATCATTGAATTCATGTTACCACAGCAATGATGGGTGTACTGGCATAATCACCACGCTTGCCAAATGCGGGTTGGTGATCACAAACCCGAGCAACGTTCGAAAATTCGTAACTTTTTGTTGCCCGCCTCGGGATTCGAAGCTGGGACCCCGAGATCTTGGCCCGGTATTTAAACCACTAGACCAACGGGACTAACACAACATGTACCTACTAATAAAATAAAATAAAAACATATACAGGTGACTTTTTTATAACCTTCAAAAATTTTTATAGGCGTTCAGTATCGTATTATATTTAGAGCCCATTTATGAAGTAAAAAATGTAAATGAAGTTAGATATACGAAAATATTTCTCGCAACATAGTTTTAAATGTTTACGGTCCTGAGCCTGTGAAGGTACTTATGAAGGGAAAATCAAAAACTTATGGATAGTAGCGTAATAATGAATGAGATGCGCATCGCGTAAAAAAGTGTTGCTAGGAGGCCGTATCAAAAATTTCCGATTTTTGGCGGACATTTTCTAAGTGCTTTATCTTGACTTTTTTGTACTCGGCTAAAAAATACGTCATTTGTTTTTTTTCTCGTAGATACGAGTAGCTATATTAAAATTTGTATGGTGGTTGAAATTTTATCCTGTATACATGCGCGCACGTAACTTGAGTGTCGGAGATGAATGATTTTTTTTCCGTTATTAAATTCAACGTCCCAGGTTTCCTATTTGTTTGGCCTTGCGAAAACAGTCAGATGTGACACCTGTCAAAATAAATAAAAATTAATCCCTCACATGAGCTGGCAAAATGAATCAGCCCCAAAATGTTGAGTTTAAAAGAAATACCGACATTAAGCACAGTGTGTTCTGAAAGCGCCATAATTTTCCTCCGCAGGCATTTTCCGAGTCATAAATATTATTAAACACCACTGACTAATGAGGGGAAGCGTGAATGTGAAATGAAACTGACATACGTATAACAAACAACATTTCGCTACAGAGGAATTAAAATATTAGGGAGCTCTTCAGCTAAAATGCAGAATTATCCCTCGCAGCATTACCAGGATCGAAAAAAATTATTCGATGTGTACATGTGCAAACATAGTACGTTTAGGAATATATTTTATTTTTAAACGAAAACGATGATTTTCAGAACATCTGGGATGTTATGTTTAGATTTTTATGGGTCTTCTGACCTCAAATTTACAGACTGATAAAGATAAACTTTCTTACGGTCTCAAGGGGGAAAGAGAGAAAAATTTAAATTGAATTCGCAATTTCCACGTCGAAAAGAAACAGATGTACTCGTAGCATCTAGGGCACATTTTTTGTCAAATTTTTAGTTAATCCCAAAGGCTACCTTATTAAAATATGAAGTTGATTCATTTGGATCTCACTCAAAAGTTTACTAAGCATTCTACAAATACTTCACTGTTTGTATAGCTATTGGAAAACACGCAGGCAAGACACCGAGAGGAGGAAGAACTCAGTCATAAGACTCCATGCTTTGCTTCATGGTTTGCAATTGTAATTTCAAAATCAAACTAAACATTTTCGCCTTAATTTCGATCGTGTAAATGGCAGTTTCATTTTAAATGTAATATAAAAAATGGAGTAATTTGCCAATTATAGGTTAAAACAGAAATATGCACGATTTTTATATTTTCATATCAATAGGAAAAGGGCTAGTAGTAAGTGATGATCAATATCAACACACACAGTTCATAAGATATGGATATAAGTATTTGTAAACTACTAATTTTTTTAGCAATTAAGGCGAGAAAATATTATTCTGACAAATCATACACGTAGATCAAATGTTTGCTTGTCTCACAACAAAGTTCTCGCTTAACAAGTTTCATCACGAAACAATCCATAACTACACAAAGTTCCCTGCTTGTAGAAATTGTTTCGATGGAATCTTGCTATCCAAATTATTTAAACACGAGTTAGCAAAATTTCTAGAATAATGCTAGTTAACAAAATTCAACAGCTTCTCCTCCTCGAAAATTAAAATTTCCTGGAGTTTTGGTCGAGTAGTAATATTAAACGTAAGCTGACTCTTTTAAATAGACTCACTCCTCTTTAGATAAAACTTCACGCAAATAGGCGACTAAATGTAGCTAAATACGAGTACGTACGTTTATTTACTTATTCCAGTATCTGCACATTTGTGTAGGTAACGATAATTCGTTCAATTTTTATATTGATGAGATGATTGCCCAAAACGATGTCTCATGCGAGTTCATAGTAATGTTCTGAATTAATCTTCATCAATCAATCCACTGTAGCACTTAAACTATTTGCGTAGTTGGTATTTGCGTGGTTGGTAGGTACGTACACGCAAAACTCAAATGTAAAGGTGTGTTCAAAAGTGCAAGCAAATATCAACCAACTATTTATAGACATACATGTCATTGCGATGTCTGACTTTCAATATTGTATCCAATGGCCTGAATTATAAAGGGTGAAAGGAGATGTCCCATAATAGGCCCAGACATAGTACACCATTTACAAAAATCAAGAAAAATTTACTGTTTCTAGAAAAAATACATATAAATTTATATAACGTATAATTTAGTGGTTCAAAAATAAACAAGATCGGATAATTTATCAAACTTCATAGGCATTCCAAGATGGCGTCAGTCTAAAAAAACTTTAAATGTCAGTAGCTGTCAGATACCCCTTGTCACTTTGGCATAATCATTCACTTCAAGTTTTTGTTCTGCTTGTCGTGTTTTAAATGTAGTTCATTATAACGACCTCATTTTCGATTTCTGGATTTGGTATTGATCGACACATTACTTTCATAATGTTTGTTGTTACGCACTCGACTCCTAGATGCGCGATTATGAAACCAAAACTGACAGACGTCATCAAAATGTCATCTTCCGCCATGATGGTTTTGTTGTTTATTTTCTTACCTAACACTTTATTTGAACCACTTAACGAAGCCAATTTAAAAGAATTGGATAATAACAAAATCTTATAGGTGTATTGGTCTATCTTTTGGTTGGGTGTACAGGTTCTGGGCCTGGCCTCCATACAATTTGGGACATCTCCTTTATCTTAAACTTAAACTAGAGTAGCATTTTAACATTCCCAGCAGACTGCCGCGGCAATAATAAACTGCATATCATCAGCCCATACCTATGCCACATCAGGTTACTTAAATTCAGTTTCTGCAAATTGGCCCCCAGAGGTACTTTCAAATTTTTGGCTAGTGTTCAGAAAAAGCAGCTAGAAGCAGCCCGGTCACCATTGTCAGTCTCTTTTTAAAATACATACCATTGCGAGCTAGAACATTTAATGCCATACATTTCTATCATTTATTTGACGACCTCCGTGGCGGAGTGGCGTACACACCGGTTTTCAAGGTGTCGCCTGCTCCAAGGTCCCGGGTTCGATTCCCGGCCGGGTGTAGAAAAAATGTGTTTTCTACATTTTCTCGGGTCTGGGTGTTTGTGGTACCTTCGTTGTTTCTGGTTTCCAAAATACGAATGCTTTAAATAGTTATTCAAATTGGGATCAGAACAATGTATGTGATGTTGTCCACATTTATTATTTATTTATTATTATTATTTATTATCATTCGCATTAACTGATTTGGTTGTGCGTTTCTCCGGTACGTTTTAGGTATACCTTAACTAGAGTAGCATTCTTGTTTTAATTAGAAAATATTAACAAAAACGTTTAAAGAGCTGTGTAAAGAAATGTCATAAAAAAATTAAACTTCTCCGAAACTTGGGATCTATGTTTCTGACGTTTTCTCAGTTGAGTCAAAGGCATTTTAATGATAATTTCACAGTTGAATGATCGCAGTGAAAACGCCCCTTAATTTTGTTATAAAAAGGGAACAGAAAATGGGGTTAGGCATTGAGAAACTACTTCCCTTTTAGTATTGAGTTGATACCGGAGCTTTGGAGTTGACAAATTGGATTTCCTTAGCTGTAAAAGTTTTAGTTCAGATTTATACTAAATTAGGTTTAAGTATTAAACCGGCGTAAATGTAAGTTTTTAAAATTTATTTAGTTAGAACATCTATGGTCGCCAGTAGCTCGAGTCAAATATATGTACATTTAAATAAAATGGATGGTAAAAAATAACTGAATTCTTTAGGGTGGATTTAAATTATGTAACGCCGGCCTAAAATAGACAACCACCAACTATTTACCATAGATCTATATTTAATCTATTTTACTACTTAAAAGTTACATTTTATCTCTGTAATCTGAATAATACATGCAGATAAAACGCGACTTCTTTACTTGTTACAAAGGTCTGGAAAAACAACATTATTTACATAAATCGACACCAATAACGATCGTCCAACAGGTTCATCAAAACAGCCAATACGCTAAGTTCCAGCCATGATGAACACAGTAGTAGTGGCTAAACTAAAAATGGTTGAACTTAAAAGTGGCTTCCGTTTTGCCCACTAGTGCATAATAATAAGCACTATAGACCTAACACAGTTGGATTAAAGACTATCAAAAAAAAAATTTTGCCCTATGATTTTGCCTCTTCGGAGGCGTCGCTATTTGTCTTTTCTGTTAATTTTTCCTAAAGCCTAGTTCGCATTAGGCCAGTATTTTAGTAGAGTGACTTGCTTTCAACTCGCTACTTACCGGAAAACCGTTCGCACTTTCGTTCGAGTTCAGTTCACATTTGAGTGTGTGTTTGAATGATATTAAATTACTCGCTACTCGACTAAAATACTGGCCTAATGCGAACTAGGATTTCGTCCTTAGTTATTTTATTTTAAGCCAACCCATGGTCCTATAAAAATAGATCCCTGATTACTGTGTTAAGGGTTTGTAGATACAGGATGAAATTTTAACCACTTTCCAAAATTTTTATATGTGGTCAGTACCGTATTTAGAGCCTATTTATGAAGTAAAAAATGTAAATCAAGTTGTCACCCGAAAATATTTTTCGCGATATAGCTTTCAATTTTTACGGTCCTAGACCTGTTGAGGTATAAAGGGAAAATCAAAAACTTATGAATAGTATTGTAATGAATGAATGAGATGCACATCGCGCAAAAAAAGTGTTACTAGGATGCCGTATCAAAATTTTTGATTTTTGGTGGACATTTTCTAAGTGCTTTATCTTGACATTTTTGTACTGGGCTATACCAAAAGAAAAAGTACGTCATTTGTTTTTTGCCTCGTAGATTGCTATATTAAAATTTGGAAAGTGGTTAAAATTTCACCCTGTATATAAATCCGTGATCGCCAACGCGCCGGCCAAGTGTGGCAAAATCCTACTTTTGACAAGTTTTGTGAAAATGATGCTTTTACAGGATTTCTCTTACCACGAGCGATTGGAGCCATGCATAAGTAAATCGTGGAAAGGGTGCTGCGACTTATTTTTAGGGTTCCGCAGCCGAATGGGAAAAAACGGAACCCTTATAGTTTCGTCAAGTCTGTCTGTCTGTCACAGCCATTTTATTCTGAAAGTATTAGCATTACACAGTTGATACTTGGTAGGTAGGTGTATCCTGTTGACCGCTTTACGATTCTGATGCAAAAATTAAAAAATAATGATATTTAAGGGGGACTTCCCATACATGGAACTAAAACAAAGTGTCGCACATTTTCAACAACCGCAAATATAACTTTCTCCTGTATGAAGGACACAACAAGTACACTATAAAAAAAGTTATTTTTGCAGTCAACAAAATATTGTAGTGTTTTGGCTAAGTGGAAGTAAGTGGACCCCTAATTCAGTTAAAGTTGGTACGGAACCCTCAGTGCGCGAGTTCGACTCGCACTTGACCAGTTTTTTAAAATGCTTTGACGGTTCTATTTGAGCCATAAGACTTGTTAACACAATCTGTCAACGACCTTGAACTTCTAATGACCTGACCGAAAACAATCCACATGTCAGTGATGACTTCATTCTTTGCCCACATGCCATGTTAGACGAAACTTGGCATACAAAATAAAGTTGTTGGCATACAAAAAAAATGACACGCAGACACGGTCATGTTCATTAGCTTTGAAATATTATCTTTATGATAAAAATCAATTGCCGGACGTTTTTAAGTGCATGACATCAGAACAGGTTCTGTTTAGTTACTTATTTTTGTACTGAATTATTTCAAATATCAGGACTTTTATGCCCGAAAATATAAAATATATTACGGAAAAGTAAAAATTGGAGTTTTAGAATATCTTAACAGTAAGAAAATCTTAAACAGCAGATATTTAACTATACAACATATAAATTAAATTTTTAAATATCTTTATAAAAAATAAACACATTTAAAATATAAAAAATAGGGCATCGAGATCAGGGTCCAAGCTACCGGTGGTTAAGGCCCCAGAGACAGGAACCTCCTCGCAATGCGGGCCGTGTCCAAGAGTACTGCCTTCTGTATCCTACTTTTGACCCAAGCGCCTAACGTGAGCCTCTTGAGGTGTTTATCGAGGCTCTTGGCTATCAGTCCGTGGGCAGAGACGACTATCGGTACAATGACAGCTGAATCGACGGGTCACATGTCGACAACCTCATGAGCTAAGTCAAGATATTTACATTCTTTATCTTTTTCAGCCTTTAAGAGGTTGCCGTCATGCGGCACGGCGATGTCAACTATCATTGCATGACGATCTTGACGATCCATCACCACAATTTCAGGCTTGTTGGCTACAATAGTTCTGTATGTGATGATAGATCGGTCCCAGTACAATGTGACACGACTGTTTTCGAGAACTGGCTCAGGCAAGTATTGGTAGTAAGGGACCTCCGACGACACAAGGTTGTATTTCAGAGCAAGTTGCTGGTGTATGATTCTGGCCACTTGGTTATGCCTGTGCAAGTACTCGCCGTTAGCGTGACGCGAACAACCGGAAATAATATGCCTGAGGGATTCACCTGGACAGTGACATGCTCTACAAATGTCAACTGTCCCATCTCGCAGGATATATTTCAGGTAGTTATTTGTCATAATTACCTCGTCCATAATTGCACAGACAAACCCTTCGGTTTCCCCGAACAAGTCTCCGAAGCGTAGCCAGGCCACAGAAGCAGGAAGGTCTAAATCTCTATTATTATTATTATTGATATTTATTAAAGAACAATGTTTACAATTGGTTTTACAGGCATATAGACCCACAAAGCCGACTAGTCTGCTTGATTAGTTGCAAATAGATGAACTGGTCCCATTTTCTCTATAATCGCATAGTAGACAATGCCAGAGCGATCAATTTAATTTTAATAGGAAATATACCATTTGAAAGATAGGTACATAATTTCAATAATCTTGAATAATCTTATAATGTAGGTACATCCTTTATTTTATATTTATACCATTTATTAAACTTTTTTATCACAATCTATATTTTTTTTAAATATAAAAGAATGACCTCTTCAAGATTATCTTCTGTTTGTCAAACAGAAGACAAACAGAAGTTATTGTCAAACAGTGTTTGACAATAACTTGTAAGAGGCGATTGAGTGAGAGCCAGAAGAACTCGCCTGCCAAGCGTGCCGGTAATGGCGAAATTCTCCTATTGTTGCTTTATAATTATTTTATTGCATAATAAAATAAAAATAAATGTTCCTTCACCTTCAGTAAATTCATTCGCATTTTATGTAATATTGCTTACTTTTAGTTTTTTATGTTTACCGTACAGTCGACTGTAATAGCAGTAAAGTTAAAAATATTTTTATCTGAATAAATATAAATATAAAAGTGGAAAACATCACAATCATTTTTCTGATCCCATAATGAATAACTATTCAATAGCACTCCTTGTGGAAATCAGAAACAACTAAGGTACACCAAACACCCAGACCAGAAAATGTGGAACTTTTGATGTGAAACATCTATAGGCGCACGTGAGACCGATTTCTGGCGTGGCGACGCGTCGCCACGCGCAATCGACTGTGCGTTTCTCTCTCACTCGATCCGGCGTTAAGCCATCTCTTTCGCTCCACTGAGCTCGCAACTTAACCAACTTAACCAACTTAACCAACTTAACCAACTTAACCAATTTAACCAATTTAACCAATTTAACCAATTTAACCAATTTAACCAACTTAACCAACTTAACCAACTTAACCAACTTAACCAACTTAACCAACTTAACCAACTTAACCAATTTAACCAATTTAACCAACTTAACCAATTTAACCAATTTAACCAACTTAACCAACTTAACCAACTTAACCAACTTAACCAACTTAACCAATTGAACCAATTTAACCAATTTAACCAATTTAACCAATTTAACCAATTTAACCAACTTAACCAATTTAACCAACTTAACCAACTTAACCAACGTAACCAATTTAACCAACTTAACCAACTTAACCAACTTAACCAACTTAACCAATTTAACCAATTTAACCAATTTAACCAACTTAACCAACTTAACCAACTTAACCAACTTAACCAACTTAACCAATTTAACCAATTTAACCAATTTAACCAATTTAACCAACTTAACCAACTTAACCAACTTAACCAACTTAACCAACTTAACCAATTGAACCAATTTAACCAATTTAACCAATTTAACCAATTTAACCAATTTAACCAATTTAACCAACTTAACCAACTTAACCAACTTAACCAACTTAACCAACTTAACCAACTTAACCAACTTAACCAACGTAACCAATTTAACCAATTTAACCAACTTAACCAACTTAACCAACTTAACCAACTTAACCAATTTAACCAATTTAACCAATTTAACTAATTTTACCAATTTTACCAATTTAACCAATTTAACTAATTTAACCAATTTCTGGAAAGTTGCATGTAGATCATTTTTCGAAAAATAAGGCCATAAAGAAGTTTCACTTCTTACGTGTGTACACTAGTACACGCACAACTTTTTTATTTTATTTTATTGACATTTTTAGTTCCTACCACAATCTGTTCTTTTCTGCATACTACTTTTACGAAATAACGTCGATGTTTCACATCTACCAGGCGTCCCGTGACGGCTCCATTTGTGGAAAATGATTGTCCATGTCCAGAAAATGTGGAACTTTTTTTTTCTACGTTGACCTGTCCGGGAATCGAGCCCGGGACCTCAGAACAGGTGACACCTTAAAAACCGTTGTGTACGCCACTCCGCTACGGAGCTCGATCGAATCAAAATTACCTAAATATAAAAATATCACTGTTAATGATTATCGGAAGAAAACAATCTGTAGAAAATGTAGAAATCGTATACGTATTTTGCCACTGATTGTACATATTAAATATAGTGTATCAGTAACTCCAACATTATAATCGGATCTGAACAAAGGTTAGAATCGTGACTTTGAAATCTTCAAGAAGATTTACTTGATTTATTGACGTTTGCAAAAAGCTTTTAAAGTATCAAACTTGACTTTTTAAGAGCTGAATCTTAAAACGAAAAGTAATCTTCGAATAAAAAATCTAACTTTATTGCACAAAAAAAATCGGTTGTGCGAAATGTACACTTTGTTGCAAACATAATTTACCAATGGGCCATTGGACTGCACAAAAATGCTTTGTAGGAGTTGAGATAAAGTGAAAGCAAAGAGTGACAAACTAAATCTAAATTTATTTTAAAATCCGAAGTGCATGCAAAGTTCAAAAAAATTTCTTGTAACATTGCAAGAATTAATTAATAACATAACTTTTACCGCGTCATAAATTACTTTTCGGTAAACTCAAAAGCAATGTAATGCTGTCAATATTTGAGTCGGTGTAAGACGATTATTATTTTCTGCATGTTTGGTTTCGACCAAAAATTTTACCGACGAAAACCGGGAAATAAGCCACCAATTTCTATTCTTTGCCAAACATGAAACCACCGATATTCATCACGCACTGACTTATCTTATGCTAATCTCCAGTAAAATTTTCCAAGAAAAATCAACCAACAATTTTTGGTCATGTTGCAAATTCGCCTTAAAACTGTCATACTAGTTAAGTGCTTCGCAATATAAATAAGTAATAAGCAGTACATACGCGTTGCACTTAGCTCTGCCGGGCTTTACTAATACTTGGAATACATTAGGTAACTAGTGCTCGTCTACTTTTAAAGTAATCATCAAAGTTCTAGATTCTGGTAGATTAAAACTATAGGGTTACCAGAATAGCTTCAAATATTATAAAGCAGCAAAAATGCGGGTAGCTTTCAAAAAGTGCACCTAAGCTATGGTGAACTAAAAAAAAATATTGAATTAAGTAAAAATATTATTCATAGGATTTATTAAGATCTTTTTTTATTACTTCTTCATATTCTTTGAGCTTTTTGCTTAAAAATCCTCTAACATACATAGTTTATGTACCTACTTAGTTCATTTAAAAAGAAAGGCATAGGAATCAGATCAATATCCAGTGTCAGTCTTCCAACCTATCTGTCTTCAACTCATCGTAATTTGGACTTAATCAGCAAAATTCTCCGAAATTCCCATCAGTCAAACTCCATTCATATTCCTATTTTGGCCGATGCTATTGACGCGTGGAGAACCCAAACCTTAGATGAGCTGCCTCGCAACCAGTCAGCTCAGCGGCTGTAAGTCAAGCCGCTTTGTAGAGTTGTGCGTGATAATTTATTACTAACGACAACTAACTCTGCAGACCATGCTCGTCTTTTAGCTGTTGCTGAATGGGAATCAGGCCTATGGTTAAAGTCCCTCCCTTCACCTGCCTTAGGCACATTAATAGATAATGTTTCTTTTAGAGTAGCCTTAAGCCTTCGATTAGGAGCATTCAATTCTGTTTCACATCTCTGTACTTGTGGAAAGGTTGCAGATCTGCTTGCTCACCACGGTCTCTCTTGCTCAAGTGCTGGCAGAATCCCCCGTCATGCCAGTTTAAACGATGTCATCCGTCGGGATCTTGTCAGCGCGCGTATACCGCTTTGGAACCAAACGGTCTCGCTCGTAGCGATGGCAAGCGTCCTGATGGTATGACTCTCGTTCCTTGGAAGATGGGTAGGCCTCTAATGTGGGATGCTACATGTGTTGATACTCTAGCGCCATCTCATCTTTCATCGACTGGCAACAGGGCAGGTTCAGCTGCCGCTTCTGCAGAGCTCCTCAAACGGCGCAAATATGAAAGTCTTGGTGAGACTTACATATTTGGAACGTTTGGTGTAGAAACCTCGGGACCATGGGGACCAAGCGCCCACAAACTGTATCGTGAGCTATCTAAAAGGTTGATCGAGACATCTCACAATACCAAGGCTGGCCTGTACCTGGCCCAAAGAATAAGTTTGGCTATTCAGCGCGGTAATGTGGCTAGCTTGCTGGGCACCTTTCCACCAGATAGTGATCTTAAACCTAACAGATATTCTATTGATAGTTATAATAGATTATCTGTTTAATTATAAGTATAGTATAGGATTTGTTATGTAAATATTTTTATTTTTATAATATTACTCGATTCTTTGTAAAATTTTATTATATAAACATAATTTAATACTTAGTTCATTTGTAAATGCATTTAAGGAATTTTACTACACTACATATTATACAATAGTTTCAAAAAACAGGGTCAAAATGAGCTGATTTGCGTACAAATTTATATTGAACTCTGTTGTTGCCGCAGTTAACTACGAGTATTTTACTAACGGAACTCGAGCTCAATCTTACGCGGCTCGTTGATACAGAGTATATGTATTCATCGACTGGGAATCAAACACGTGACCCTTGCGTTGTAGGTGGACCACAGCGGCACTACACCAACCAGGTCAATGTATGATTTCATTCGTTGATATTCAAACAAAATTATGCAACTCGAAGTTTTTAAGTGCGTGTGATAAAGAAATTGACAGTTGGCCTATGTGCTCAGATAAAAAACCCAAATGTATCAGCACTACCAAAAACCTAAGCAAATACAAAATATGGGTTATCATTAGTCCACTATTGGACATGAGCCCCAACAAGGAGTATTTAGTTTCAGTGTTAGAAAATTGAAACACACGAAAGTGACGAAAATATAGTCAACATTATAAATTGTTGATTAAAAGGAAACTATTCATAATAAATACCTACTAAACCAGTATAAACTAATGGCTTATTAAAAGGCATCTTGTCAATAAGAAACCGATTTAATGTCTCAAGACAGAGATTAGAATTTCAAATATCACTTTGATACCATACCGGAATACGATTGTATGATAATATCGGAATTTAAAGTATTTGATGAAGGAACAATTAAATTAGATTCTTTATTGTAATTACTATGGCATTCGTAAATTGACAATAATTTATTACCAGCATAACAAATGGTAATGTAACTACATTTATGTTGATAATTTTCTACTCGATTTCAAACTGAGGTCGCAAACAAATGCAATTTGTTGAGAATGGAAATGTCATGGATCCAATCTTAAAGCTTCAATCAAGAGGATTTAAAATCAAGTGACATTTTCAATTGGACTGCCTTGCATATCTTTTTCATTTGATACGGAGAGTTGTTCTGAAAAGTTCATGGACGTTTCAATTCAAATAACAGTTCCTGATTAAACTATTTAGTAAACTAAATTTTTTGAACACTATCATTTCATATAAAATGCTCTACTAAGGTTATCAATCCTCACTATGAATACGAAATTAGCTCCGTCTGTTTGTTTTTTACGCTTTCACGTATTAATTACTGAATCGATTTTCATAAAATTTGGTACAAAGATACCTTAAGGGGACTACTAGAGCTAAGTGCTGCCCCCAATTAATTTAAACAAAACTAATTCTTAAAAAGCGTTTTGATTATGCCAGTGCTCATCGTTGCTATGTTAACTTGAATTCAATGATGGAGACCCTTTCCCTGTAGTGGGTTGATTATAGGCTACTACTTACTTCACACTGGCACTAAGTAGTTACATACTGACACTAGTAAGTTACCTTGCGCCAGAGTTCGATACGATTTGAATAATTGCCAGATTCTGAATTACATGCATGAAAGGTATTCCACCATACAGCAATCCGTTTGCAATTACGCGTATGTAATGACGTCATCAGAGGCCAAACTATCAGACATGTGTTCTGGGATTATTGCGTGATTGATTGCGACCGGGATGTTCTTATTATTGGGATGTTATCATCTATAATTACAAGTCTGCATATCTACTTTGATCTTGTTTTACAAAGATTCTACACAGTTGTTTTGGGGTTTGGACCGGGCACTTTGTTTTAGATGTGTTTCCGATATTTCGTCACTGTTGCAAGCGCCGTGGTAGCATACATGGAAGTTTAAAAAACTGGCCAAGTGCGAGTCTGTCGCTCTGAGGGTTTCGTGCCAACTTTAACTAAATTAGGAGTCCACTTACTACCACTTAGCCAAAATACCACAATATTTAATTGGCTGCAAAAGTAACTTTGTTTTTCATAGTGTTTGTATGAAGGACAAAGTAATATTTGCGGTTGTTAAAAATGTGGTATTTATCAAAAACTACTGGTGTGATCTCGTTCAAACCAATTTTTGTTGTAAGTTTTTGTTAAGATCTACATTAGGATTTATAAATATATATTATTAAATAGATAAATTTTCGCTTGCTTAGTTTAAAAGTTAGAGGGGGGGACGCCCATTTTACCACTTTGGAAGCGCCTATCTTCCAAACGTTAGACTTTTGGAAAAACTGGTTTTAGAAACCTCTATGTCATTTTAAAAGACCTATCCATAGATACCCCATACGCGTAGGTTAGAGTAATAAAACTTTTTTTGTTTTAGTTCTATGTATGGGAAGCCCCCCTTAAATATATATATTTTTTATTTTTTATTTGTGAATCGTAAAGCGGTCAACAGGATACATCTATCTACTAAGTTTCAACTGTATAATGCTAATACTTTCAGAATAAAGCGGCTGTGACATACAGACGGACAGACAGACAGACAGACTTGACGAATCTATAAGGGTTCCGTTTTTTGCCATTCGGCTACGGAACCCTAAAAATGATTCTATAATTCACAAAAAAGAAAGAAACGAACGGTTGTTTGAAATCGTATATGAACTGTTCTCCTTTGAAATGGCGAACGCAATTTGACCAATGGTAGGTTGATAGCTGTCTTCTCCTAGCAGTACTCGTTCAGTCGACTCTTGCGACGCCCCTATGACAAGACGGTATTCTTTTATTGAGCAGAAACCACTTGGCTGCTGAATTATTTTACATACAAATTTTCAATCCCGAGATTTCTAATGGTGGCCGTGAAAATATATGCGATACTCGTCACAAGTGTCTTCGTCGTTTAACGCTGCTTAGGTAATTTGAAATCCACGCATGCGCCCGTCTTTAGTTAGAAATTCCTACTTATTTAGAATGTAAACGTTTTCATGTGTTTTGGAATAAACAGTTTTAACATCAGTTACAAGCCCTAAAATGTCTAACACCATTTGTTTGCAAAGCCGTATGTAGCCGGTCTAAACTTTGTTGTTTAATTCTGTCGGCCTAAACTAGCCAATTTTGTTCTGCCCACACCTCATCTTGTCTTCCTGTGGTTTTTCGTAAGAGGCGACTTAAAGAGCACTGTCAGAAGAAGGCAAGCAACGGCGTCTTCTCTCCTCAATTCCCTAAACTGTAATCTCCGATTCTCTTTGTTGTCTAAACTGGTGTCTACGGAAAAATCCTATATCCAGCAGTATTCTGCTTGGGATGATAGTGATAGTAATTTAATTTAAAAAGCCTATATAGGTATCCCAAACAGACTGACATTCTGACTTAACAAAAGACACCTGTAGAATTTCCGACCCCAAACTATTCATATATTTCTGGCTACCGACCCCACGTAAGGGTCGAATTAGACAAAGGTTCTAACATAACTCACGGTCCAAAAGTATCATTTCTAGTGCTGTGACATGATCGCTTTTTGGAGCTTTGAGTAGCGGAATATCGTTATATTCAGTAGTGCGTCTTGCTATATTTATTAAGGTAAAGAACTACACTTAAATTTGATTCACACTTGAAAGTGTTAGCCGAAAGATAAGATGGAAGGTTTTATAATATGCTTTTGATTGGTGATTTGTAATGGGTTACGTAATGACTTGGAGAAAAACATATTTTTATGTTGTCATTGTTATTATTTATTTGCTTTTACCTCGTTTTTAATGTATTTTTTTTTCTCTGTGTCTCGTCAAATAAATAAATGAATCTAAATGAATCTAATCTAAATATTTTAATAACGGGGGCTCTTAATCAGTATTGGTTTGCATTACAATTTATCCATAAAGATACAGAGTACCAAGTGATTGTAGAAACATGAAATTTACAGAACGAGTTGTGATTGTCTGGATATTTCCGCAAGAATTATTTTTACTGATATAAGCTACTTCAAAAAGTCTTCGTTATAATCTATATACTATACACGATTTGACGGTAAAGGAAACCCTTTAAAATTAAGCAAACTCTACCTTTTTTATATAAATAATGGGCTTGCTCTTGACTACATACTTAACTATACGGTTAAGAATAAACTTAGATGGAGCAAGCTTATATACCCAGAGGTACTGGTTCTCCCACACACCAGCGGAACACAGAAAAACTGTTTGGTGCTGGACTCCGGCAGGAGAGTGGTAGCATCCAGGCAGCCTCTCACGAAGCCTACCACCGCAGAGGGATCTGTTAGCCGTCATCATTGGTTAGAAAACCAAAGATGCCATTGCCCAGGGTGGACCACTTGGAGGTAGATCCCACCACCCCTTAAACACACCCCACCCCATAAATTGAAATATAGTAGTAATAGTAGTAGTACCTACTATAAATTGAAATATAATGTAGCAGTAAAAATTTTATTCGATCCTTTAAAGCATTCGATTCGATGATTTAATGAATTCGAACTCTGTTGCTAGCCGAATATTTAAATATTCGGCTAGCAACAGAGTTCGAATTCATCACAACACTAACCTGTTTACCTGTAATTGTGCCCGCGTTCATATAGGGAACATTCTGCTCTGTGCCTTATTCACCTCGTTGGGTGACACTTAAATATCGCCCTACTTCACTAATGGCGCCTACGGTAACTCGTTAGCAATAAAACTAACCTTTAGACTTTAGAAAATTTGCAATTTGAACGCTTGGTAATGTCTTTCAAATATCTGTGTAATTCGCAATGAAGTCATATATCCTGATAGTCCGTTTGAGTAAAATAAAGATATGTATATTTTATGTATATGTGAATCAATACTACTCTGAAATAGAGCCCCGATTGTTTTTCTTTGACAGAACCATTAATTAAAACTGATATTTTATTACATATTAATTGCATAAAGGTAGATGAAGACATACAAGTTACCTATACATAGGTACTCACGAACCAAATCAAAATAGGATAAATCTTCGAAACAAGAATTCGATTAGGCAATGAAACAAATCGAAAATTAACCCAACACTCATTGCACATACGATTACGTAGCCGTTACAATGTTTAATACTATTTAAAGAGGATAATAAGAAATGAAGTTATGTATTCTATTTATAAGGTAGTTAGTAGTGTTAGTACGACAATTATGTTCTTTTTTTTTATAAATAATGGGCTTGCTCTTGACTACATACTTAACTCTACGGTTAAGCAGAAGCCTAAAATGAAGCGAGCTTACCCAGAAAGTGGCACTGGTTCTCCCACACACCAGCGGAACACAGAAAAACTGTTTGGCGCTGGACTCCGGCAGCAGTGTGGTAGCATCCAGGCAGCCTCTTACGAAGCCTACCACCGCAGAGGTATCTGTTAGCCGTCATCATTGGTTAGGAAACCAAAGATACCTTTGCCCAGGGTGGAGCACTAGAAGATAGATCCCACCACCATAGATAAGAATAAGTACTAAAGTCTCACCACCCCAAAACTGCTGATTCTGATGCTATTGAAACTTTATTAAAGAAGATAATAAGAAATGAAGATACGTGTTTTATGATAAGGTAGTCCGTACATAATTACGTTCTAGTGTCAACTGAACTACATTCAGTAAAGGTACCAGGTATTTCAAATTCAAATTCAAATCATTTATTTCAGACACGTACGAGTCCATAATATGGCATGTTTAAAATTGAAATAAAAATATACACATGAAAGTAGATTATAAAAGATAAAAGATTGTCTGAAAATAATTACTTATACACGGTGCATTTTAAACCTACTGGAAAAACGAAACCCACGTTATGTGACCATTATGTATAACATAATGGCAGTGTTTTATTTTTTATACTGTATTTTTTTAATAAAAAAAAACAGTATAAAAATAAAATAACACTGTCGGTTTAAAATGCGTATAATTACTTATACACGGTGCATTTTAAACCTCCTGGAAAACGAAAACCACGTTATGTGACCATTATGTATAACTTATGTTATACATGGCAGTGTTATTTTATTTTAATACTGTATTATTTTTAATAAAAATTTTAAATATTGGTTTAACTATTTTTTGTAAACACGTTGTGACGCGTACAAATGTAGCTTTTTAAGGTAAATTCAACCGAGACCCCGCTGCAAAAAAATAATTCGTCTGTGCGCGTCATAGCGTGTCACAAAATACTAAATCAAAATTAAATTTTTTCCACTAAAAATAAACAAAAAAATAACACTGCCATGATGTTATAAATAACGGTCCAATAACGTGGGCTTCGCTTTCCAGGTGGTTCAAAAAGCACGGTGTATATTAATAACGCTGCACGTATATCGGGGTTTGTGTAATATGACAACTAGGTAAATACTATTTTTAAATGACATAGTATACTTCAAAATATTATTAATGATTTATTTGATATTTTAGTAACTTAATTGCAATTATAATATCAGTATATAAACTTGAAAAAAAAAATGTCCCGCCTGAGACATAATTTTTCATGTTTATATGCTGATATTGTTATTATGCTAATGCCAAACTGTCAAAATAATGTGTAACATCGTACATAAAAAAAAGTTTGTACACTCGAAAACCTACCCTCTCTATTTAAACTTTAGTATTGTACATTCTGTGCTTAAACGTTAATTAAACGCCATCGTAGCTTATTATGTTGCTTTATATTTCGTCGGCTAAGACAATGCAACTTACAGTTACAACATAGTGTCAAGGTCCATTGTTTTGTGGTTATCTTGGTGGAACTGCACTCTACATTGATCATTGTCGGTTAGATAAAGATATATCTAAGCAGTTATAATAAACTAGCTGATTCCCACGAATTCGTTTGTATGTTCAGTTCAGTAAAATGGATTCATCAGGCAGTAATATACTGGTACACTTTGTATGAAGACGTACCAGACAACGGCAGGTCAACCTACCCAAAAAAGTTAAAGGTCATTGAATTGATTTTCAACTTTAAGTCCAACAAGTAGAGATCAATATCCATTGAGAAAATTTGACGTTATGTGGTAGGCTGACGTGCTGTTGTCAAGTACTTAAGTACTACATAATGGAAGTTGTATGTAACTTTTTCTTGATCCAAACAAACCTTTTTTGTTTCCAAGCACTTAACTAACGGGATTTCCTCCATCAACACTAAGTAATTAAGTCTATGTAATTACTATCTGGTGGTAATCATTTATTTTCACGCGTTAAGCGTGAATCAATTAACGTATCTAGTTGTAAGTATTTGTTTTGTAATCCCGGTTTCTTACTAAGCTTAAACTTTTAAAATGCAGTGCAGTGCCGCAGTGCAGATCTTTATTTAGTATGTAAAATTCCTTAAAAGACCCAAAATTAGGTATGTCACCATCAGTGGCGTGCTCGCTATACATGCCAATAAGCATTGCATACCCTGCATACTACGTCTTACTAAATAAAATACAGATCCCTGCATTACTTCTATAGTTAAATTTAAAACTAGGTACTGCATATCCTACCTAGAATTGTTGTGCACTCCTCTGGTCACCATTCTTAGTTCAGTGATGGTAAACGCTGCTTCTAAACCATAGGTTACGCCTTCAAGCCTTCAATCTTAGGACTGAATGTTGGTAAATAAAGTAACTTTTGACTAAAAAAAAAATGCAATACTAGTGCCTATTACTTCAAAGGAAGTCGTTGAATAGACCCCTTACAATGTGTCAGCTGACCTTCTTGCTTCAATTAAGTATATTTGTATTATATACTTTGATTTTCAGAAATTTAAATACTATAATGCGTAGCTTTATAACCATCTAACTTTCACCTTTAATCGCATCGAAAACGGTTCTGCCGTTTTTAAAAAAACTAAAAAATTGTTAGTATAGAAAAATGACTTTTCTCGATTTCGTCCATACAAAACGGCAATTTCATACTTTAACCCGTAATAGTTTCATTGTTTCTGATTTCTACAATACGAATGCTTAAAAGAGTTACTCCCTTTGGGATCAGAACGACGTTGTCCACATTTTTAATTAATAATTAATTTATAAAGAAATATAAAAGTTAGTTTCTCGGTTGATACTTACTTACTTATACTTGTGATACTTACTAAAGTTGAATTTCGCAGCACACGTCATGTCATAGTTTGAGATTTTTTCTTGATAGACAGTGACTTTAAAATATATGTGCTTTTAAAGTGCATATATTAACTGTAGGTGGTGAATAAAATGGTAGGATAAAGGTACCACGTTTTCTAACTTAGTTCTCTATATAATTATTCGATAGACTTGGATTTGAGTTTGGCAATTTTATTTAAGGCATTTTACTCGTATTTGTTCTACATTTAAATTCAAAGTATAATTAAGGCGTCAACATGTTTAAATAAGTCACTAGGAGTTTTATGGCAAAGTGGCACTTAACTCCCTTAACATGTTTTAGCTCAAACGGCCATGGTTGTAAATGAACTGCTGATAACACTATGCATGAAGAATTGTTTATAAATATATTATCTTTAAAGTAAAAAATATAACTATGAGACCTACAATGAAATCAAATGTTGCATCGCATAACCCGATGAACAACCAGCCTTAGATAAACCTTAAAAGCTTTTCAAGGCAATCCGAACAAAGCAGGAATGGACTGTAACCAAATGATTCTGTCCCGTAAGTGCCAACTCTCAGATTTGTACTTTGACTGCTCTCAAATAGAGTATAGGTTCTAACGAAAACATTTCTAGGTGGAGAATTATTATTCAAATGATCTAATTGTTAGATAGTAATGCGTCGGCCTCGCGTACATTGTATGATTTATGTTCTCCTCGCATATGATGTCACGGTGTGATCACCGAGTAATATATTTTTAAGTTACTGTAAAATTAAACCATTAAATGACGTTAGTCGTCAAACGTTTGTTAATTTTCGTAACTACATTTCTATTAATATATACATTGTTAAACACACAAGAAAAACTTTAAGTCTGTGTTAAGTGAGAGTTTCTCTATTGTCATATTATTCAGTAATTCATGGTGACTTCTTTATATCTAATAATTAACTTGTTTCAGATAGTAAGCCTTAAACCCTCAAATTTAACAACAGCAATTTGATTCCTAAAAAAACAGTTTAAAAACTGACATACATTTGATTCTACTATCTCCACAATAATTATAGCTGTACAGTAAACTGTTTTTAGTATTGACGAAATACATTGCAAATATAAATCTAATAAAATATTGCATAGCTGCCAGTACGGTTTTCAGAAGGGGCAGGGCACAGCCGCCTAATTGTCTAAATTCTCAGATGAAATTAACGATAGCCTAGAACATAACAAAATAGTTGTCGCTGTATTTTTCGATTATAAGAAAGCTTTCGATACCTCGGAGCACGAGACACTACTCAAAGCCATAGAATCCTGTGGTATCCACTACCCTATAAGTCCATGGTTCCGCGACTACCTGACGGGAAGTACCTTTGCGGTTAAAGTCGGCGACAGCCTAAGTGAGTCGCACTCTATGCCGTACGGTGTGGCGCAGGGTTCAGGATGTGGACCTCTTTGATTTTAATGCACGTGAACAGCCTTTGCAATGTAGTGGAACACAGTTCACTGTATATGTTCGCTGATGATCTTTGTGTACTAATGGCTGGTTACGATCCCATCGAAGTATGCCGTCTCGTGCAACAACATTGTTTTTGAATCATTTTGAGCTATTTATTAAAGTTTGCACTTTGATTACTAGAAAAACGTAAGATTTTATGTTATATTGATAAATCTTACGTTTTTCTAGTAATTAAAGTGTAAATTTTAATAAATAGCTCAAAATTATACATAATGATTCAAAAAAATTTAAATTTTCAGATTCAAGTTTTCTTCATTATTTGCATTTTCTGAGAACATTTAAGTACCATGGTAATGTATATTTTTTATACCATCAGAAAGTAGAGATTTCAACGAACAAAAAACACACCAACTTTTAAAAAAAATCAGATATTTTGACGTGAGAATTTTTGATTGATAATTAGGGTTCTTTTTCGATATTAAGTCAAAATAAGGTGAAAAAATGAATATTTTAAATAAAAAAAAATACTGTATGTTTGGGACATACAAAGGTAAGTTTTCACCAAAGGAGTTGGCTAAAAGACTGCCCTGAACCTAAACTTGCAAGAATAAATATATATTACTAGCACAAAATACTAATATATTCTGTTATTAATTATTACATGTTTATTATTCTACAAGAACTTTCACGAAAATATTCTAAAATTATAAGTATTCTGCTTGACCACACTTCATTTAAACATGAATAGGGCTGCCATTAAAAGGATTATCGATTCTTTCATTTGGACAGAATGAAATCGATCAATAGACTTTGGCAAGAAGAATCATGTTAGAGCCTATTCAAATAATGCAATAACCATTCGTTTAAAGTAAATTATCTACTAGTATGACTGTTAATCGACAAAAACAATCACTAAGTTAGTGACAAACAAGCGGTAATTCATAAATCGACCGTTTCGATTACTAATCGATTATTTGTCATAATGTTGAATCCTTCTCAATGGAAAAAAAAACAAACGTCAGACATCTTCAGAATATTTTCTCTGCCTGTATGACAGACAATTTGAATTTTGTTGTGTTTCCATGTGTTTGGTAAACTTCTGAACCTGGTCTTCGTAATTGACAAAATGAATGTGCTTGCCTAACTACGCATTGTGATCTGAACTTGATTTAATCTATCATTTAGAAGGATCAAGACCTACCTCACCAATTAAATCAAAACGAGGCATATCAGTCAAAGAACGTAGTACCTATGTACGCTCTTGTAAGGTTCACGGAATAAATATAAATAAATCAGAATGCTGTTTTTCACTTAAGTATTAATATAATACTGGTACCGTTATTAATTAATCATAGGTGCTACAAAAAACAGACTTTTATACCGTGTTTATACAGACGCATGTAGGCTTTGTGCACAGTCGTGTATGATTAGCGTACATTTTATAAGTAATTAGCAAAAGTCTTTTAACAAGCCCTTACGAGCTACTGTTTTGGTGGGTTTGGCGTATCAAATCATATAAGGCTATACGGGCGCTATCGGAAAATCGTAACAAAAACCGAGGGTGCCCCATTATCGCAATTTCGAGCAACTATACGAGTTTTTAAGCGCATTTAATGTGGTGTTATGTATTAAAGCTATAAGTCGTTTCATTGCAGCCTATCAAACATTTGTATTTTTTTTTGTAAATCTCATTTTCCTAGAAAATATTTAGAACGCCTTGTTTGAAATTCATAGCAAAATCATTATCTCAAGTTTTGCATACGTGATAACGTCAGAATTTTTGGTCATATTTTTGAATATTGCAATGATTTGAAAAGTTTCTAAAACTCAGAAAACGTGTAAAACTATTTCTCAGATACCCATAAATATACATAAATAGGTACTATATTTATTCGTGCCAGGGCAATCGTCCATACTGTATTTAGCCATCTCCTTTCGTGAACAAATATGTTTTTTTGCAAAAAATAAAAATAAAAAACCAATAACACGGTTATTCGAATTTTTCACATAAATTTTGAGGTTATGTGAAAAAAGTGTTGATACAAAAGTTGTAGATCTTTTTATTACCTACAACTTTACCATTATAATTTTTTTCATAAGACTTGCAGTTTTACCGGAAATCGAGATTAACCGTTTTTTACCCTTAAAAACTCACCCCCTCCCTCTTCCCGACCTCAGATCGCCCGTTATTTATTTTTCCTTTCGTTTTTGTTATATTCTCTACCTCTTCCAATGGGTTTCATCCTATTATAATTTTTTTTCACTTTTTACCATTTTTAAAATTATCGACCCTGGTCTACTTATACTATCAATATGTTACCTTCCGACGTACTAAATAGTAATTAAAGGTAATTTTCAAAAAAAAATCAAAAACATTTAATCTCTAATCTTCCTTGATCTAACAGTTTATTGTTAGCTGCATTTTATTGATAGTAACATTTTGTTGTTATCAATATTTTATTTATGTTATTTAATTTAAAATAGGAATGAATAATAGGAAAAAATATTGAGCATTATGTAATTTTAAATTCTGAGTGTAACTATGTACTCGCAGTCAAACCTTTTTAAAGGTTTTGCGAGACCTTACCTATAATATATAATAAAGATATTTGTTAATATAAATAAATAATAACCAACGGTCAAGATTATTGTAAGCTGCAGTGAAAATCTTAGAACAACGAGAGTATTTGGTGTACTGTCAAAGTGCAAGTCTGCTTCGATCACGATTCACGTTGAACTCGCTTTGTCGCCTTAAGTTTCTGCATGCCTTCTGAATAATGTATTTTAAAGCTCATGAAATGTGTCTTTAGTTCTGAAAGCTTAACTACATGTCTAGTATGATCGCTCGGTATAATATATCGATATCTTACATTCAGAATTCGGAAAGCCCAGCCTAGCCTAGCGCTGAAGCTGATTTAGTAAATGCATTACGTTATTCTATTATTGTTTATTATTTAGATAAGCTTGTCTTAGAATAGACAAGGTTTTCCACCCATTAAAGTCAGTAAAGGCAAATGCAAAATAGGTTTCGAGTGTTTTCCTTATAATTAAAGGATTATTTTTTATTCTGTTGTTCAAATACGGCTACAGAATGAATGGAAACCTTTTGCTAAAGGGGCTATAACAAAAATGTTATTATAAATAGTAAAATTTATTTGATGCTATTTAACCCGCCCCGAACTAATTAACTTCTATAGTGACCCTGAAACTTGCAGCAAGTAAGATAATCTTTGAGATTAAAAAAAAAAAAAAAAACTTACTTTATGATAACGCATTGTATTGTATATTAATTTAATCGTTTTATTTGAAGCGGAAAGTCAGGTCGGAGCGTTAATTTCCAATTCACGATTAAATGTTCCGTGTTACCTACCCGTTAAGGTTTAAATATAACCTTGCGGTTACGCATCCAGCTTGAAAAAATAGGATTACAAGGCAATTTTATACTGTAGGAAGATTCCCACCTGAGACAGGTCGCCTGTCGCCAGGTTTTTTTAAGTCGTGGTGTCACCGTCTAAAAGGCATTCTTTATTGGACAGTATTATCGAATTCTCTTCGAGTTCTCCCGCAAAAATGTTGTTCACGACATCAAATTTTTACCGCCTCTATTCTTGGAAATATTTTATTTATCTGCATAATCCTCTTCGGAAGAATCGGGGTATTTTTGATGAAAGTATGATTAGATTTGTTCTCGTTCCTTGATACAGATTTCGGGTAACGTTTGACATGCAGCACCGCTTGTCTTTTAAAGTGGAGAGATAAAATATTTTACGAAAACTGTAGTCAGAAAAATAGGGTGTTAAATTTGTATTATCACAGCCAGATCAAATCTACACTTGCTTGCAAAAAAATGTCCTTACCCCATAAGTTTTGGTTTACGAAAATCGAAAAATGTAGACTTCATCACTTTTAACTCTTTTCAAAGAATGTTAATCTAAGGTATATGAATATAAGTTTTTACTGAGACAGATTTTAATGTTGACAAGGTAGATACGCTGCAGCAAGTTATACAGAAGACCAAAGAGTATAACTTGCCACTTTGCTTAGCGTTCGTGGACTATGAGAAAGCCTTTGATTCGATTGAGACCTGGGCAGTGCTGCAGTCTCTCCAAAGGTGCCAAGGTGCTAGACTACAGGTACATCGAGGTACTAAAGTATTTATACCAAAACGCCACCATGTCGGTCCGATTACAGAACCAGAGCTCTAATCCGATCCAACTACAGCGAGGTGTGAGACATGGAGACGTTATTTCTCCGAAACTGTTCACAGCTGCGTTGGAGGATATTTTCAAGCTTCTGGACTGGAAAGGACGCGGCATCAACATCAATGGCGAATACCTAACACACGTGCGATTTGCCGATGATGTAGTTCTTATGGCTGAGACCTTGGAAGACCTGAACATTATGCTTGAAGATCTCGGTAATGCTTCTCAAAGAGTGGGTTTAGGATGAACATGGACAAGACGAAAATCATGTTAAATGCCCATGTTGCACCCGCTCCAGTTTACGTTGGGAACATTGCACTCGAAGTTGTTGACCACTATGTTTACCTGGGACAGATAGTCCAGTTAGGTAAGTCCAACTTCGAGAAAGAGATCTCTCGTCGAATCCAGCTCGGATGGGCAGCGTTTGGGAAGCTCCGGCATATATTCGCGTCCGAAATACCTCAGTGTCTCAAGACGAAAGTCTTTGACCAGTGTGTGTTGCCAGTAATGACCTCTGGGAGTGAGACGTGGTCGTTTACTATGGGTCTCATAAGAAGGCTCAAGATCACCCAGCGAGCAATGGAGAGAGCGATGCTTGGTATTTCCCTACTCGATCGAATCAGAAATGATGAGATCCGTAAGAGAACTAAAACAACCGATATCGCTCGAAGGATTGCATCGTTGAAGTGGCAGTGGGCGGGACACATAGCGCGGAGAACCGATGGCCGTTGGGGCGGAAAGGTTCTCGAATGGCGACCGCGTACCGGACGACGTTCCGTGGGCAGGCCCCCTACAAGGTGGACCGATGATCTGATCAAGGTCGCGGGAAGCCGCTGGATGCGGACAGCACAGGACCGATCGTTGTGGAGATCCTTGGGGGAGGCCTATGCCCAGCAGTGGGCGTCGTACAGCTGATATGATGATGAGGAAGATTGACATAAATTTACCAATAATTCTATCATGTCAAATGAGGTGCCAGTGGACTGGACACAGTAAGAAGAATCGTTGACCGTTGGGAAGGAAAGGTTCTGGAATGGCGACCGTGCACCGGTCGACGATCTGTGGGTTAGCTCTGTATTAATTGGACTGAGGATCTTACGAAGGTGAATCTAATGATCTTGGGAAGCCGCTGAATGTGGATGGCGCGGGCCAGATCATTATGACCCTTAAGGCACTGGGCGCCGTTTTGATGAGGTGATGATCATGTCGGAGGAATTTATCGCTTGTATGCAGCATTATTCTAAGTATGCAGCTTACAATCACTGCCGTCATGCGTCAAAACTACCACTGCAATATTTGGTACAAATTTAGTCACCACGCTTGCCAAACGCTTGGTGATCACGAACCCGAGCAATATTCGATAATTCAAAACTCTTGTTTCTGGCCATGAAATCTTGGCTACTTAAATCAATTGAAAGTCATCAAGTATTAAGGTACCTGCGGCAAATAAGGGCCGGCGTGTAATAAGAACCACTAGATAAAAATCGCACTTCAACGGTTTAATTTGTTAGACCTTTCACACATACATGAAATAGACCAATAGGAAAGCAACTACCCGCCGCCGCAGGATCAGATGCGCCGCCATCTTGTTAGTACGCTCCAGTCTGTCGGTTAAGTATGTAGGCGACGCCCGTTTTGAAAAAATATTCCGTATAAATACGATAATTACGCGGAATTTTTAGTGCGTTTTAATCAAAGAACTATCAAGTAATGTTTATTAGACAGCAGAAACTACAACTCAAGGTAAGTCCTATTAAATAGTTGCCATTTTCCCATATTTATGATACTTTTTGCAAAAAGTGATTTAGATGTGCAATAAGAGCCACTTGTATTGCGGTGATTAAGGGCCGGCCCTTATTAAACTTTCAAAATATCACTATCATCGAAAAGTTACCATACTTTCTTGGGTTTTTAAAATATGTTTTATATCATTAATATATAAAAAAAGTACCCAACTTAAATATAAATATATGACTAACGTATACAGTACTGTTTAGGTTATTTATTTATATACGGTACACCAACAGCAAAATATATATACTAATTTATGTTTAAGTATAAATATTATCATAGTTATGTTCTTATATACAGCATGAAATTTTAACCACCTTCTAAATTTTAATATATCAATCTACGAGACAAAAAACAAATGACGTATTTTTTCTTTTAGTATAGCTATCTATAATAAGTGAGTCCACTTACTCCAGGTATGATTCCAAAATATCCACCTGTATACCTACCTACCTAAGTACTAAGGATAGTTATGTTATTACGGTTAAAGGTGATTTTCTTGTGTGTTAATGATCAGCTCGTCATTTATTATCATTCAGAAAAAATAATAATCACCTTTAACATTAAAATATTAAATCTGTTATTTTAATAAGGGCCAAGCAATCTTTTGCTCTAAAATTATCATTTCTATTTGTTGTTTTCTTTTTATTGTTAACTTTGGCTAAGCAGTCTTTATTTAGTAAAAAAAGTTTTTGATATTTTTAGTCGAAATTGACTAGTTTTTTTTTTAAAAACATTATGCTTGATTTTAATAAGGGCTATTCTTCAACGTCGTTGACTTACAATTTTTATTTAATGCTTATTTGATAAGTGACTCAATTTTTTTTCGATTTATCTCTTTAATTTTTATAGTTGTGTTGTGGCCCTTAATGTCCAGCTGGATTTTAATAAGAGCCATTTAAGACTTTTTTTAACTCTGTTATTTTATTATTTTTTTCAAAAATTTCCACTCATTGTTATATTTTCTCACAAAGTTTATTAAACGAATTATCATAATATATACTAGTTTAATTCGTAGTTCCCTCACGTTTTGAAATATTAAACTTTAAATAAGAGTGGCTCTTATTTGCCGCAAGTACCTTAGAGCCGGAGAAGTTGCTATTATCTATGCAGGGGCCTACAAAACCTCAAATTTAACCATTGCCTTTTAAAATACCTTCTGAGTGTAGACCAAACAGTAGTAGCCTGATTGAAGTTGCGCTCTGCGTGTATAGACAATTATTATTACGAGTATATCATTACACAGTATATTGTTGTAATATCGTCACAACACCCAACTTTAATCATATCACTAATGAGCGTTATCCACGCCGATCCAGTGACTATATATTACATGAGCGCGTATGTAAATGTATGGCAGAAATTAGCACTGAATTAATTTGGGCCGCTTGCTGTAGCACCAAGTGTTTACCCGCTAGAGCGCTGCAGCGCTTTGCAGCGGTTTTAGAATTTGCATTATTAGAGGCCGCTGCTGCTTTACGCTGTGTAATTTTTGAGCTTGAACAGAGCAACGAGATTATATCAAAGTACATTTTCGGCGGGGAATAGATACGCTTTATTGCGGCCGTGCGAATTTATCACCGTAGATGTTTCAAAAGATCCATAAACGAGTTAAATCACAAAAATAACTAAATATTTATGTGTTAATGAAAACATATATTGTCTTTTCCTTACCGTATGAGTTTTCATTGGGTAAAGTTAATTTATACAGTAAGAAGACTACTTACCTGGTGTTAAAGCTTAATCCCATTTAAGACTACAGCCAAAGATATGATTATTACCTAGCACAACCGAACTGAAAACCCTTGTGTTATAGGCGTACCACCACGGGGATAAGGAAAGTGGATTGTTTCGTTTGACTGGTCATTATGTACTCTGAACCAGGCCTCGTCACGTATTTATTTTAGCTTTTCCAAACCACAGCTCAGGCTACTCGTTATGTCCATTATTAATAAAAAAATAAAAAAACTTTGGTTTAACACAAATTCATTTAATATGTTTTTTTTTTGTTCTTGTATATTTAGGTATATGTGTTTCTAATATTTTTCTGTTGTTAACAAGAAACACAATTTAATACCTACATTTCTTGCCATTTTTAGAAAATTTTAACTTTATTTTAAGGTACTTTTATCAGGTAAGCCATTAGAAGTCTTGACGATTTTGAGAAATCACATAATCTATAAACATTTAAATTCAAATCAGTTCTAGTATGTTATTGTAAAACTTCTATTAGGTACACACGTAAATATTTCACATAATATACAATGCAAAAGCAAACAAAATAAGCAAATGTGCAATCAAAACAGAATATCGATAGTGGAACCTCAAGAAAAAATACTGACACAAAACGAAATCTTGATAACACTTCAAAAGGCGATATTGAGGAGCGTAATGATATGCCGTAGTCAACCCCAAAAAATGCTAACCTGTGAACGATTGTGCACTTATCATTTACCCGCCTCACTTTGGCCGATAGTATTCTCTGGAACATGGAAATGGGCGGAACTCACTATGAAAGATTCATGAAGCCATTCCGTACCAAAGAGATGGTATACATTTTGATATGTCCTTGCGGTCGATAGAGACTAATCTCTAAAGTAGTGATGTCCAAATGGTTTTACTTGCTGGTTGTTCATGAATTCATTTGAATCAGTGGACAAGTCATCCATTCTGATGGTGATAAAGTAAGGAAAGAAGACGTATGTTCTGGGATACTAGCTATCCTGTTAGAGTTGTTGGTACACTCACGCACAAAGATAAATTTTATTAAATAATTCAGATTTTTATGAACTGACCTGATATGATGCCTTTCGTTTTTTATTGTCATGGACATACAATTTATGCTTAAGGTTCTGTCTTACAAAATTATGTGATTCCAAACTATTTTCTGCCAAATAAAGTTAATTCTATCCGCTGTTATTCTTAATAGTTTTAACGATGAAATATCCTGCGATAAACATGACATACTTACACTGTGTAAACAAAATTCATCAGATCTGCTGCACATAGGCTTTTCAAAGACCGACTTTCCAAAATCGTTACCGCCTCGCTTGGCAGGCAAATTGGAAATTTCAGTTTGGCCAATAAAGAAAAAATCAACTTCTGGCAGTACCTACTCTTTTAGTCGCCTCTTATACCCATATGAATAGAAAGGGTGGTGCTACGCGACATCTACTTAGTTTGTATTTAAATAAATTTCCATACATTCGTACAGAATACTAATTTGCGTCCATCCCAAACTATTCAAATTTTATATTCTTTTTGTGTTTGTAGTCCATTTTTGCTGTCTTATTTGTTCCATGACAATAGGCAAATTATCTTCTCTCTTCCTTTGTTGTTTGAGAACAAAAAAACTCCGCTGCTTAAAACGTATTATTGAAAACTACTTTGTCTAGAAACAGTATACCTAATTATACCTATACCTGTTTTGTCACATGAATACAAAACTAAATACTAAAATGAAGAATGGTTTAATAAAAAGTAGTTTACCTTCTTTTTAACATGAATTCTATGGTTTCATATTATTGAATTAGAAAATTCGGACCACCTACTTAAAATAGAGAGTTGACGCAATGAAGTACCGTTTTACACCATTAATAAATTTCAAAACTAGAGGCATCTTGTAATAAAGTATCTTTCCTAAATAACTCTACACATTTAAAAATATAAGCAAATCCATTTAGGTCCTGTAAAACTGCATTTGGCAAGCATGGTGATTATGCTTCTACACATTATTACTGTGGTAATTTGAATTCAATGATGGAGGCCTTTTCAGACTTATAAAAACAATATTAAATACTATCCATATTTGTAAGTATTTTTATGACAGTAACAAAAACAGTGAAAAGGATTAAATATACTCAGAAAGTAGTGCGAGTTGTAACGGGTCAAGTCGTTTCGTGTGATTGCCAATTGCAGGAACCAGCAACTTCTGGTACGAAGTAAATTGCTCTTTGCAGCATTTTGATTAAGCGTCTAGAATACTGTGTCAGTACAACAACATTTTCCTTAAAACTTTTTTTTCTATCGCTGAGATTGCTTTGCATATTACAATAAAGAAATGACTCGTATTATCATTAAATATGTATTTCTATTGCTCTAAGTACCACCGTTATACCGATTTACGCCATTTAGCTGATTTATACGTAGGCGTAGGAGTTATCATTCCATCTACATAGTAATTCACAGATCCCGTTTCGAATTTGGCGATGGTCTGAACAATAGGCATGACCTCAGAAACTAAGTCAGATGCGAGGTAATAAAGATACGATTGTTTAAAATGTTGTGTTGAATAAATCTTGGTCTAATATCTTTCTACCAGAGGTTACAATTTATGTAACATATAATAGCCTCGTAAGTCCTGTAATTTTTCAACTGCAGCATTAATACCTGCCGGATGTACTATACTAAGTAAAAACTAAATATAGTGTGTGACCGAGATGAAAAAATGGTTGAAGTTTTCGAAGCATTATTTTTATTTTTGCTGTACTTATATCATAATACTTCTTTTAAAATGACTACATTGAAAATAGTTTTATTCTGGAAGTTCGAAAGGCTTTTATAAAGCTAAACAAAAAAGCAAATTCTAAGTATATTAGGCAGTTTCAGTCAGGTCTGAACTATAACTTTAGTTTGTACACACGGCGGCTCATCAGACTATACATGTTGACCTTGAGACCGCCTTTATGCTCTACGTAATAAAAGCTGTAATCGCAGTTCAACTGTTTAACTTGATGTGCTGTCGGTGTACTTTTAAAGGTCGCGTGGATTTGCGAAGTTAATGGTTTTCTTAGCGGCTTAAACAAATGTAATAATGATGTCATCACCACCAGTTCCCTGCTAGGCACGGCCTACTATATCATTTTTGCCATATCGCCACGCTTGACAGACTGGTTAGCGATCACAGTTTAGTCAACAGTGGGAAAAAACGCTGCTGTCTTTCTTCTTATAGCAGCACTCTTCCATTCGCCTATTACGACACCCTATCCTATGAAAAGCGTGAAAGTTTGTGAGTATGGATATCTGGACGTTTATTGCTCTTTCACGCTAAAACGAGTCAACGGATCTGAATGAAATTTGGCACGGTGTAAGTTTATGACTGAAATAACATATAAGCTCCTTTTTGTATCGGGAAAGGATACGTTTTCCGTGGGATAATTGAAATACATAGTTTTAAATTTAATATTCCACGCGTTTAAAATCGCGGGCAATAGCTGATTCATAATGATTGTGTTACTCGACAAAAAATTGTGTATTACATTTAAAATTATCCGACTCAGGGTCTACTGACTAACCAAGATACTAGACTGGTGATGATTATAATAATTTCATTTAGAGAATAACAGATAGTGATTGTAAGGAAAGTGACCCTTCTACCATGAGTTATTCCAGACACAGTTAAAATAAATCGTTATCGCGACCACCAGTTGTTGCTTGGAGTTCGAAGCGTTAAAAGGCAGTGCGATGTTAACTGCTTCCTTCGCGGACGGAGTAGCAGTCAAAGCGCTAGTTCTGTAATAAAGTGTTCTTACTATTACTTTGTCTCAATCGAAACATTATATTATTCATGACCTGATGACGTTATCAACACAGCACAGTACAAATTTATAGGCATAATAAATGTAAAACATGTAAATACCTACATTTGACTTGCAATTAATTTACAATTCTAGTACGTATCATGCAAGTGTCATTAAAACACCAATTCCGCAAAGCTTTAAATAGACCTGAGTTCATGTTGTAAAGAATGCAATCATAGCTGTGCGTAGTAAAATAATTCCTTGATATAAAAGATCTGCAAAAGTTTTTGTCAAGTGTTTTTCTTTTTTAACTATTCATGGGGCTCATACGGAATTTAAAAGTCTAATAAAAGACGACTAACGACGGTTGCAATAGTCTGTATACTACGCTAAGTTCGGTTCCCGGTTAAGACAACTTAGGAAACAATCTTTTCGAAATTGTCTGAAAGGAGCGTCAATATGGAAGTCGTAAAAGTAAGTAGATAAGGTCAGAAGTCTGTAATAGGTGGCTTGCAAAACCACCACCAGACTGTACCTAAACCATAAGACAACAAGAAGAAGAAAAAGTACGTACTAACTACTACTATACTATGCAATGATCACCTGCTTCAGTTTCAGGAAACCATTGTATACAAGCGGCCTGGAGTCTTTTTTTTGTGACGATCTACGTCTAGGTGTGGACTTCTAAAAGCTGATGAACGCTAATTGAATGGAATTAGAGCAATGCTCTAGAATAGAAATAGAGTAATAACCTAGGCCAGCGTGGTGGAAACGAAGACCTTAACCCCGCTCCTTAAAAAGGAGAGACACCCGTGATCAACAGAGCAATAGGAGCTCTCAAGCAAACGTAAGATTTGTTAGTGAACGAAATAGTATAGTCTCTTTGTCATACCTTTTAAGTTAGTTCTATTATTATTACTAACAAAATACACTTTTGTTTTCTGGCTACACCACATAATGATTTGTTCTGGTTTAGCCTCGTAAATGCAACTTTAAACAGCTTCGCTAATTGGGTATCTAAAGGATTCATTATTAAGAACATAAAACAAATCCATTGTTAGGCAAATTCAATGATAGGTATTGTTTCCATTCGTATTGGTGATTACATCTTATGGAATATCGTAATGGAACATTTTGAGGTCATGTGCCAGATAAAACTCGTGAAGCTGATATGATATTCAGATTACGTAGGAATTCAAACTTGATGTACTTAAGTGAGTAATGTTTTCGTAGTTTTTGAAATGCCTTTAAATAATAATTTAAGTATAGTGTGATTAAAAGTGGGTATCGCTTTAGATGATACTAAACTTGGACCTGTAACATCCGTTAACCTATTGAATACTTTGCCAATTTGAGGCAGTCTACTCATAATTTACTCATAGTTTCACAAAAGGGCCTATTAAAAGGGTAGGATTTACAGTTAAAAGTTCTTTCTTGAAATTTCACTGGGCTTAAGGGGATTAATTCAATGTGTTGCTGGAACATTTTTTAACTAACTTATCACTCGCGGCTCTGCCACGTGCTACACGTAATCGCGTGGGCACCGGTATGCCACTGTTGGGCACAGGTTAGAAACCTGTGTGTCCAGGCAGTAGGAAACAAAAGATAACTTATGTACTTTCTTAGGGTCTTATCTATCTTAGCATCAAATTTTATTAGAATCGGTTATGGTTATGTAGTTTCTGCATGAAAGCGTAACAAATAACTCACATTCACATTAATAATTAAACTGGAGATAATGTATAAATATGCAATATTCCAACAATATTCAATTTGTAGACAAAAACCAGAGAGATATGCGGTACATCAGAATATCCCAGAAATGTGCTGATTTTATTAAAAATGGTCTGATTGAAAGTCAATCGAAAATTCAAATATCGCCCCTTTGCTACTTAAGGACTTTTCGGAGAAGATTAGACAGTATAGTTCACGCCAAAGAATTCTATCAATATATTTCCATTTTCCATGTGACACGTTTCATTTCATTTCGATTGTTTTCATAACTTTACAACAAATTGTAGCTTATTGGAACATAAAAAATCTACAATAACATATATATGTAAATCGGAACAACGGTCGTGTGATGCTACCAATATTTTATCCAATGGTCATTGTCCAAGAGCCTTTATTTGCCAATGAATAAATACAGCAATTTATGCTGAAAACAGAGGAAGAATGGAATATTTGTAGGAAACAACCCTTTGCAGACAATTTATAAATTAGGCAAATGATATTGCCAACCCGTCACAATGTAATCATGTCTTTAAACGCCAATTTTGTTTCTGATTTGGGTCACTACCAATATTTCTTTTGCTAAAAGGATTTTGTTTTGAAGATATAAAATATTTTTTATTGCATCAGGACAATGTTTTTTTTCCTTTGTATTGCAAAATAATATTAGGTGGGTTAAAGCATCTTGAAATGAATTGAAATGAAAGATAGTTTACGGATTTAGAACGCGTTTATTTTTGATTTAACCCGACGTTTCGAACCCTTTACAGCGTTCATGGTCACGGGTAGACTAAGGTGTTATTCGTCTTTAAGATGGTAATTTGAAAAAATGTTTAACTACCGCCTCTAATTTTTATCGTCAGTTATGTTCCTTTTCACACAAAATGAGTTAACTGTGTCCGAAGTCTTCGCAGTGTTGCCATGGTTTGTGGACTTCAATGATGATAGGACAGGGTCCCAAGCAGCTGGTAAATTCCAACCATCTTATCTATTGAAATTAGGATGATTTTTTAATTTCTATTGCTTCGCGTATCATTCTAGGTACATATCGGTGTTCCTTAGCAAGAACTTTAGGTTTATCAAATCTAATGAAATGGTTGGGCTTATCAAACGCATGACTACAGATTGCAGATTTCGTTATATGCTTGTTTTTCATATCGGCCATGTGTTCTAAATCCGTAAACTATCTTTCATTTCAATGTATAGTGCTCGCGTAAACTCAAGAAAACAGTATATTAAAGCACCTTTTTTGGCTATCATACTAAATAAGATAGAATAAAAATAGAAAGAAAAAAACATAAAATTAAACAAATTTTTCAACGAAATTTCTTTAACATTGATTGGCTATTGTTCCAATGATGTTAATATCATAATTCACAAAACGATTTCTTCAGAACGTACGAGTATTAATATCTAAATTAACTATATACAACTAATGCCATTTCAGATCCTTATTTAAATTATCAAGAAAGAGAAACAACTAACTGGAGTGTCGTAGATGGGAACTTACGAAGCTTTAGGAGTATTTCAAATACATAATTTGAACACTTGTGAAGTTTGCTTCGTGACTTTGATAAAACTTGCTACGAATGTACCTACTTGAACTAGCACAGGTAGTCCATGTCCTGAATAAATCGTCTGTAATTGTCGGGGACGAATAAATTATTGTAAATAGTTTAATTAAACCGTAAGCATTTTATCAAAGAAATATTTATTTGATTAAGTACAACAATTTCAAATATTTTGATTAATGGCAACCTTAAACTGCTCTTATCAATAACTTTTTTATGTGTACCACATAAAAACACACTTTAAAATTAAAGATATGTTTACGGGTTTTAATTCGCGTTTATTTATCGTTTATTTTTTCGTTCGTTCCCGAAATTTCAAACACTTTACAACGTTCATGGTCACGGGCAGACTCAGTCACATCTCTCACTTCAATGTGTAAGTGTTTGCGTGAACTTAAAAAAACAGTACATTCTAAATGTTGTATGATTTAATGTTGTATGATTTAAACAGTTGTTATTTAAAATAACGTTTTATGTATACCAGAAGAAGAGTATGCCAACACAATTTGTAGTACCGAAATATGAATGAATTGTATGCCTTTTTAAAAACTAAGGCAGCATGCTTCTGCTTCCTCTGGATGCTTTCAGAGCTTTAAGGAACATATTGTTTACAAGTAGAGTGGCGTCATTATTTCTTAACTTATGCAGATTGTAAAGATATTTCATTATACGTATGAGTGTGCAGTCATCTAGACTTTCAGGTTCAAGCATTTAGCTATATTTTTTTAGAATTGAGCTGCTTTTTCACGGACTTTAGTCAAGATAATGTTTGGTTGGCAAATAATTCGAACGCGTACATTTGCTCTCTGAATTTTAGTACACTCAGAGAGCAAATGTTTATCGCTTTTTAATCGCACTATTTACATTAATCGTTTTTTGTCGATAAATAAAAGACAGTTAACAAATTTTCCATGGTCCATTTCTTTGTTACCTACTTTAACATAGTTTACATTTGACTTTGTAGGTAGTTTAAAAATTGGAGGTCTTGTTTTAGGGGGTGATACTACCTCTCAAATCAATGCAGTATTCGTCCCGCATAGTTTTTTAGCAGAAGCATAATCCACAATTAAGAACAAAGTGCGTATTTAAAGTAGGACCTACCTACAAATAACTATTAACTATAAAATTACATAGTCAGTCCATAAAAGCAAAACAAAATACACACGATTTTACTCAATTATTATATTTTACAGCTAATTTGCTGTTAAAGAACATATTTATTCTAAGAGAAACGTTTAACCTATACGAAAAACGATAAAGTAAGCTATTTCGCAAACAAACTACATTGTTGTTAATTGGCTAAAATAGCCGTGTTAGCTGGCAACATAGCGTTTTAAAAGAAACCACCGCTTTTATTAGCCATAAAAGTGCTTATTTTAAAATGCGGAACAAAAGCTGCGAGCAAACGAAGTGAGTACTAATAAAGGAAATGAAATGACCACGCGGTTGCCTCGCCCCTTCTGCCGTTCTTATTGCGGTCCGGTAGGGTTGTCGCTAGTCAGAAAACGTTTACTTGTATCTAATTAACATGATTAATAATCTTTTACCCCAGTGCAGCGTCTCAAGGCGTACGTCTTCGACCACTTACGAAACTGAATTAAGTCGCTTGACTCATCGTATTACTTATGGTCTCTTATAAAAATGACCCACAGCTGACAATGTAGAGGTGTATGCTCGATATTTCTCTGTGTGACAGAATCAGAAATGAGGAAATCCGAAAGAGAACTAAGGTAGAGCTTGAAAAATAACGTCATTCCATCGTGTTCTCTTAACATAAATACTACGGTCAGTTTATAGTATCGTGTCACAAAAATCTACTTATCTTCTTCTCACCCTTCTAGAGGAATACGGCTAGCATCATCTTCACTTTACCATTGATGAAACTACTGCATAGTGATTATGGCATAAACCTCCTTTTTGGACTTGTCAGCAGTGGACTAATATAGACTTATATGATCAGTTTGTAATAATTCTAAGTTGTACTAGATATTTCTGAAAACAATCAATGGCGTGCCTTAGCCTTAACCGGAAGGGGCAACCAGAATACTGGTGCTCTTACTGTAGGTTTGTTCTCTTAATAATGCCGAAACAGTTGTGCGTATTTAAACAATACTACATTAACCTTGTTTATTGTGTTGTATATACCTAAAAAGTAAATGCTTATTTATAGCTTAACGTTCACAGACAACAAGAAACTATTTTTAAAATAGCAGTCATTCAAACAATAAAAAAAGTTACTGTACAAAACGTAGTTTAATTTTCGCGCCAACCCTACTTTCGCTACAAATAAAATCACTTTGATTCCCTTAATTCCAATAGGAACCATATTGAAAGGCTTGCCTGATAAAATTCCAACAAATACCATTTGTCTTTGAAATAGGGTTCTTATTAAATATCGGGATCTCTGAATTCATTCAACGTTATCTCTTTTGTAAGACGAATTGACATAGAATGAAGAAAAGTATTTAAAACGGAATTCTATTTATTAGCAAAACGAATTGCCTTTTATCACAAAGAGCAGTTTGGAAATAAAATACGTTTGGATGGATACGTATGTAAATAAATATTTACATTATCATATAGTGAGTACATTGCGCTGATCCCTAAATAGGATAGTTAACTATTTAAAGGTTAAATACAATCGTAAACAACTTAATCACAACATTTGAAGTATTATTTACATACAATTTTAACAACTTAATAAGATTATTTTATTGAAAAAACCCAATGAATCATAAATTGTGTTTTTGTAGTGTGCAGCTGCTAACGGATCAAATAATAAAACTTTCTTTAAATCGAACAACCAACATCGAAACCATCACTTTCTCCATACAGAAGAGACATCAGGTCCATTTTTGTTACCTTCTTTTGAGAGATATTTACAAACAGTAATTGAAATTACAAAAACATTAAACAATATATACAATTGAAATTAAAATTACTATTCCTAAAATATTAGATTAATAAAGATCAATCCGTATATACTCAATCTATATGTATATTTGATAGGTAAAAACCAATTCAATTGCAATTTCAATATAAGTGGGAAGAGGGTGTAAACAAAATGTAATATTAACTAATCCAGAGAAATCAATAAACATTTACCTCCTTCTTTCTTCATAGTTTTTTTTTATATAAATGAAACTAAACTTAAAGAAGTAAAATTAGGTTTATAATAAGTAATCACAACAGGCATAAGTGTGCTATGCTGGACTGGAGGAGGGCCAGTCTTCGTGCCGGATGAAGTCGATTTCACGCGCCGCCATCCAGTCTTGTGTGCTTTTCGCTCTATGAGCTGGCGCAGAATCTTGTTGGAATACCCAGTGCCTGTTATTAAACATGGAATGAGAAACAGGTTCCAGAAGGTTCTTGAGAACCGTATTTTGATACACAACTGCATTCGTTTTTACGCCTTTCTGACAAAAATGTACCTCAGTTAAGCCCCAATAAGAGACTCCCAACCAAACCATGAGCGAGGATGGAAAATGACCTCGTTGGACACGCGGAATACGGTTGCTCGCTTCTTCACTGCTGTGTGCGTACACCTTATCATTTTGTTTGTTGTAGCTCTCTTCCACGGTGAAAATTTTTTCATCCGAAAAAATAATTTCCCGATGCTTTTTTCCCGCGTACCGCTTCAACAAAGCGCGGCATCTCTTCAGTCTCAGGTCCATTAAACGAGCGTCCAAACGATGTCCTGTTTTTCTTCGATATGCCCTAAGCCCTAAGTCTTCATTTAACACCCTTTTCACCGTGGTCCTGCTTAGCCCCATCTGAAGGGCGAACAGTTTCTGCTTAGGGTAGACCGGGGACAATGGTACCATTTTTTAAACATTGGTTGATAGCGACAAATCTACTGAAATATATTTTATTCTGCATTTAAACTTCACTACCTACACTCTTAAGCTGCAAATGTATGTATTTAAATAAAACCTATGGTACCGAAAAGTCAATGAAAACCACATCTGAACAGAATGGTGTCGTGTGTTCGTGTTGACCCCTACTTTGGGTTAATTGTACCAAAAATAAGTTTGGTAATAAAACTCTGTTATATGTGTTAATAATAATGTCTTTATTAATGGTTGGTAATTTTACGTGGTAATAAAGCTACAGTAACAGTCTTTACTCTTAGGAATCGAAATACTTAATAGTAATCAGTCGAAAAAGACAACACGTCATAAACTTAAATAAAAACAACTATTCTACTCCAATAACAAAAAATAGTCAACTCTTGCATAATATACTATTCTTTTGACTCAAACATTACGTAATTATCTTACTAACAATCTCTCAAATCACAAAAATCAAAAACTATCAATTTGTATGAGGGTACAATTGACCCCCGGTACAATTAACCCTGACAGGCAGTACTTAATATTATGATATTTATATTTTAATTAATAATTAGAGTCACCGTTATGGCAAACATAATTGGCTTCTTGTGCCGTACATTCTTCGTGTGCCCACATTCCGCAAATTATGCACTGAACCCAAACTTCGTTTCGGCACTTTTGTACCCGGTCTAACCTACGTAAGGGATTTCTTTGAATTCGCGCCTTCACAGCTTTTTTCACTGCTGGAGTCCTAACAGAGCGAGGACGACCACTTCTTGACCTGTCATCTACACAAGGGTCTTCATTGTATCGTTTTATGGTGAGATAAACGAATCTTTTGGTTAAATTCAAATTTTTCAGTAAGTTGAAAATCTGAATTGGAGCGTAACCGCAACGATGCAACGCAATAACCACGACACGGTCTTCTTTAAGTGTCCACTCCATATTTAAAAATGAGGAAAATTCTAAAAAGTACACATTTTTATTTTCATGAAAAATTCGAAATTCGAATTCAATAAAGTTTTTAGTGGCCAGTATTCTAAATTCAAGTTTTTATTGTGTGACAGAACTTATGACCTGACTATGTATATAGGTCGTTGACCTTGTTCACTTTCCATAGTCTATAGAGGAGAGTAATATTATTACTTTCCTCTATGGTATTAGACCGTTTCAAGTTCAGCCAATGTGTGATGCTGATAAGATAGCAGAATAGCTCTGATACCCGCAATAAATTTTTAGTAGTTTCAAGCATAAGTACTTCGCGAACCGGCTAACCTAAGCTTTAGTTGGAAAATCTATACAGACGACGGTATATCATGCTTAACACTGGGGCATCTTATCTAGTTGAAATAGGTGCGAATTCGCAACAAAACTTTGTGCAGGCAAATTATCCAATTTTAGTCGCCTTGAAACTGTTCAACACCATAATCGTTCTAAAGTAGGGTTGGTAAGGATAAGGCCAATTTGCTCGCTTTTATGGTGCTGAAGTTAACAATAAACCCTTACAGTTTTTCAATGGTACATACGTCTGTCTGTCTATTCGACTGCGGTTTATCTTAGAGACTCAGCAGTACCTACTCGACAGCTAGCTAATATAAAGCGCAAAACCTCAGACACCCCAACTTATTTTTATTACACAAGAAATTATTTTGATCATCAAATTTAGTTTTCGTAGATTATTTACAAAGATATCAGCTTCTTTTGTTTTCTTGTGATTGTTGCAAATAATAAAGTCTATATGGGAATTACGCGCGATCTAGTGCGACGTTGTTAGGTTATGATTGAACACGGCGTAAAAAAAATATTTTTTAATTAAAATTTGACTTTTTATTAGTGGTGTCGATTCAACTCTCGATTCTGAACAAACTAATTTCAGGTTTTGCGCTTTTTCATTAGCACTTTATATAACTTCGCCCATGCCAGAATCTGCTATCGTGACTTTTCTATAAGGATAGTCTGGTAGTGTTTTGAGCCGCCTAGGTACTACAGAGCACTGAAAAGACATTATTTTATGACTTCCATCTTGTGACAAGAGACGAGTCCAAAGGCTGAGGGTGCCTTCCGGAAGACGACTAAAACCCAAGCACTTGCAGACCCAAGCCAGTTTCGAAAAACGAATGTTTCCTGAAATGACCAGACCGGGAAGCGTAACCGCCTAAGACTCTTGCGTCTTAGGCGGACTATCACACCACTTCACCACACGGGTCGTCTATGCAGGGATTAGAACTTAAAACACCTACTCTGGCATACCAATGCCAGAGATATGAATTGCATGTACCTACATAATATTAAATTAATTTTACTAAATTAAAAAAGGCAGTTTTTTAACTGCAATGATGTTTTAGTTGCCACGTTTTCTATCATCCTATCTTCCACAAAAATAGGGACTTGAATTATTATTATTTTTGTTGGCTAAACATCGCCTTTAATAAGTTAATAGGTATTCAATATCGATGATTACGCGATAGAAGGTCGTATAATCTATTACACAAAGGCGCGTTTGATATACGGTCACATTATCAGGCACAAACACTCATCCCTGTTCCTTGCAGATAACCCAAGTTCCGGACACGTTCCCAAGAAAATGTTCCTACAAAAATTTGGGACCGTTCGCTACACTTATTCTACACTTCGTTATTTTGGTTGTATTTCGGTTTAAATGTCGTGTGTGATTGGAATAGGTTTTTATTTTTAAACCAGTTTAGATTTATGGAGTACAGATCAAGTATCAGATTAATCTAACGGACATTTTCGTCATGTAAAGTATTTACTGCTTTCAATAGGTGGAGTCGTAAATTTTTTTGTAAGAAAAGTTTTCTAATATAAAGTTCACATAAAAATCGGTGTTCTTACATTTAATTTAGCGTTCACAACATGAGCACTAAGCTGTCGCATAGAAACCACAGAACTAAATAAACAAGTAATCCTTAAAAACAGCAATAAATCAAATCACAGCGAGCGGTGGCGCTGACAGTCAATCCCGAAGGAACCAATTACGCCGTCTCAAACTGCTCGTATTTCTCCCTGACGGCTATTGTTGCCTTATTTTCTTTGCGATCTAAGATTATAGCTCAAGGAAATTAATTGACTTATACTGGGTGACCATTACATCAAGACAAATAGATGAATACGCGTATTGGTTTCTAATCTACCAGTGACCACGAGCCCTGCGAAGTGTTTGAAACGTATGTATCAAAATAAATAATTTATTAATCGGTAGTGCGATACTAGACGATACTTACGCAGATGGAGTCGCGGGTAGTTATTCAAAGCCTCGTTGGAGTATTGGTAGTAGTTTGCATAGCGAGCCAAGATCTCGGGGTCCTGGGTTTGATTCCCGGATCGAGCAACAAGAGTTTCTAATTTTAAGACAATTGTTCAGGTCTGTGATCAGTGATCACCAACCCGCATTTGGCAAGAGTGGTTTACGCCTGCGCCTATCATTGCTGTGGCAACTGGAGTTCAATGATGAGAGCCTTTGCCCTGCACTGGGATGATTTAATAGGTCGTTATTTTTTTTAATCAAAAATTTTTAACCAGCACCTATATCGGAAATGCATAACTCTGCACAAGCTAACTTTCAACATTTCTCAGTAAATCCACTTTCAAAACAAGACGGAAGATTAACAGGCGGGTTTTCCTTATCCAGCTACAATAACCTCAAAAATAAGCCGCAGCTGCGTTAAACAGCAGCGAATTGTACAAACAACCCTTAAAAATTCAAAGTAATTAGCATTTATTTGCATGGCGAGTCCGCCAGCCGACTTTTAGGCAGCTTTCGGAAGTTAAGGACTTTTGTAATACCGCAATAGTACACGGGTATACTTAAGCGACAATTTAAGTTAAGGGACTGTTATTTTACCTGTCATCACATCAATGTATCAACACAATGTAGTCATCGAATGTGTAAGTTTCCTTCTATGACCAAATTGATACTTTGCCATGGGTGCATCACAATGATATTTACTTTTATAATATCATTGGTGCATCACAATGGGGACTAACGTTTCTTTGCTCACCAGTTGGCGCCACTGTTGACTGAGGTCCAGGCCCCCAATTCCGCTAATTTACAAATGGCTCAATAGCATCTCAACTGTATATTTTGACACATTTAATATGGAAGTAATGTCAAAATATACGATTGCGATGCTATTGAGCCATTTATAAATTAGCAGAATTGGGGCCCAGAAGTATAGCTGTCAAAGGCGACTTTATAAGATCAGAGCCGAAACAAAGTTTTAAATCTTAAATCTAATTAAGTTTATTATTTATAAATAACTGTCTTCATATCAATAAACTAACTTCTAAAATAGTTGCTCTTAGAGGCCGCCTATTTTTGCGCCTTTTCTTAATTCCGCTTTCAAAGCGTTCATATTAATCGCCTAAAAATCCATATTTGCGATATTTTACGAAGGAGATCACTTTCCAGTAGGTAAATTAAAAAAATATACAATTTATGGCGCAAAGCCCGCAAAAACCAGTGAAAAGTGGATGTTAAAGGACCTCACGCGACAGAAGCGCCTCTAGTGGCAAATTCATTAGCGATCAACATCACATACATTGTTCAGGGCCCCAATTCTGCTAATTTACAAATGGCTCAATAGATTCGCAATGGCATCGCAATCGTATATTTTGACATTACTACCATATTAAATGTGTCAAAATATACAATTGCGACACATTTATTATGGTAGTAATGTCAAAATATACGATTGAGATGCAATTGCGATTCTAATTGAGCCATTTCTAAATTAGCGGAATTGAGGCCCTGATCCCAAAGTAAGTGACTATTTAAAACACTCGTATTGTGGACATCAGGAACAACAAAGGTACACGGAAACCACAAACACCCATACCCTAGAAAATGTATAAACACACTATATCTACATTGACCCGTCCGGAAATAGAACTCGGGACCACGGAGCAAGCGACACCTTGAAAATCAGTACGTACGCCACAGAGGTCGTCGAAATTATAAATAAAAATTATAAATAGTTGCTATTTAAAAAGTATCTACTTACTTTTTTATTAGCTATATAAAAAACCGGCCAAGTGCGATTCGGACTCGCGCACGAAGGGTTCCGTACCAAAAAGGCCAAAAAAACGGGTTTGTTGTATGGGAGCCCCCCTTAAATATTTATTTTATCTTGTTTTTAGTATTTGTTGTTATTGCGGTAACAGAAATACACAATTTGTGAAAATTACAACTGTCTAGCTATTGCGGCTCTTGAGATACAGCCTGGTGACAGAGCGACGGACAGACGGACAGACAGCGAAGTCTTAGTAATAGGGTCCCGATTTTACCCTTTGGGTACGGAACCCTAAAAAGTATATAAAAAAGTATCTACTTACTTTTTTTATTAGCAAATATTTATAATTTTTATTTATAATTTTGACGACTTCTGTGGCGTACGTACTGATTTTCAAGGTGTCGCTTGCTCCGTAAGATAACCAATCCTAAATTCCCGTTGTACAAAGTGTTGTTAATAGCTAGTTGAAAAATTATTGTGCTAGTAGGTAATTTAGGCTGAATATCATCGGCATAAGCAAACATTTATTATTTGCAGCCTTGACCTTGAACAAGCGCGTACAAATACTGTTAGAGAGATACTCATACATCACAGATAATGAAATCGTGTCATCTTCAGGAGATTTGCCATATTTTATTATAGAATGTTATCTTATTACCTGTACCTCGTTCCGGTCGGTGCACATGTCCTTTTGAATTTCCACAAAGTAAAGCCTGAAATCTTCGAATTTTATCATAGGGTAGACAGGGGGCAGAAATGACAGAGGGTAATATAAGTATAAAGTTAGCGGTATTTTTATCACTAAAGAAAAATTAAAGTTTTTGTTCTGACCCCAGGCTCCCCTGCCTCCTTATCATAAGGTTTGCAAGATGATTCAAACTGCATTTTACATTATCTGTTGTAAGTATCTTATTAAGCTATATAAATCACTAGCAATTGCCCGCGATATCGTCCGCGTCAATTTCTGTTATAATGATCGCGATTAAAAAGTTTTTAAAAGAATTTATCCTAAAGCCTTCCTCAATAAATGGACTGTCCAACACAAAAATATTTTTTCAATTCGAACCAGTAGTACCAGAGATTAGCGCGTTTAAACAAACAAACAAACTCTTCAGTTTTATAATATTAGTAGGTATATAACTGTTGCATATAACCTAAGAGGTGCGGTTAAGATTAATGATCTATACCACAAAAACAGCACATCTTACACTCTAGTAGGTAACAGTTGTAGGATATTGTCTTTGTCAATAATAGTTTACTAAATAAAGAAACAGAATAACCAAATTAAAGGTAAGAGCTTACCATAATCGTTTTTGGACATCACTATAAGCACAAGTAGGTACCTCCTCTTTCGAGATAAAGTAATATCGTGCAAGGAAACAGCCGCGTAAATCTGAATGGCGACATAAAACCTATCTCTAAAGCTCCAAAAAGTCGCGATTACCATCAGCCGGCGCTATATGATTTTCGTTACGATTTTTGGCTATTTGACACCAGAAAGTGCTTAGTAGATCTTTGTTCACTTCAATTCTGTTTTGAGTACTACTTACATTATGATACAACAATACACGTACTTACCTATACTTCATAATAGAACTTCGTGAAGATAATTTCACTCATAATAAATGCGAAAGTTTGGGTGTATTTTTGTTAATCAATCACACCAAAACGCCTGAACTGATCTGGTTGAAATTGGGCACAAAGATAGATAATAATTTGGTTCAGATAATAATGGAGAAAAACCTAGCCGTTTTTCTCCATAGGAACCGTGTTCTTTTCTCCCCTCTCAACATATCCTTTTTCTTTGCGCTGTCCTATGTTGTTGAGTTGTCGAAATAAATGTAACAATGTTAAAGTTTGCATTTAGTCCAGGTAAAAATCGAAAGATACCAATTTTTGTTTGGTAGATCTACAAATATAAATATTCATTATAATTCGAAAAACTATTGAGATATGATTTGAAATAAAAAAGCCAACCTAACTAACATTTTTTGTGAATAGCCGTACTAAACTTAACACTGGGTTGGCTGGCACGGATCATGGACTCATTTTACGAGCAATGAATACAGCTAGAACCTTAGAACCCTTATTATAAGGCATAAAATTTTAAGTGGGTCTAATGCAGCATCATCATTAGTTCGTAAAAATATATAGCCTCCTTCCATACACTCATAAATCTAAAACATCAAGTACAAAAAGGAGAAAACACTAAGTTTTTTTCTTAGGCATGATAGTCGTAAAGAGAAGTTTCTACTCCACAACACACAGGAATACCAAATACAATCAAATGATCCGACACACAACGGCACTATTTGGTCATTGATATCCAGGATGTACAAGAACATGGAACAGCTGCTACACCGGGTTATTAGTACATCGAAAGTTTAACATATTCATGACAGCTTTTTAACTCTTATCCACTTATTACTGAAATTATATTCGGAATAAAAATATTTAGACGTTTCCCTTGACGTTTGATTACATTATGGTCGGTCAGGTAATTAATTCGTATCGTATTAATTTTTGATTAAGTTAATATGACGTAATTTGTGAATTTTGGTAAAGGAACTGTTTTCCTGAAAATTCATGGTCTAATTCAGTTTTTGTATCGTGAAGCCTTTATACACTGTTATTGTTCACAAATACTTGTACAAGCAAGCCGCAGAAGCTTGTAGCCAAACTCTCGTGCATATCTTTACTTTCCTTTACCCTATTTACTTACAAGATTGCTCCATAGGTTTCTTAGTGACCCATCTATTTCCCAACAAATCTTAGTAATTACATTCATTCGCTTTTGAACTCTAAGGGGATTGCACGGCTCTCCATCACGACTGAACTTAATAGGGTCTCAATGACTCGTTCGGTCGTGATGCGATAGTACCGTCAACAAACTCTAACCTATCCGTCAATTTTAAAATCCCCCAATCGATTTGAACTTTAAGTCAAACACATAAAGATGGGATTCAGCTGAGAAAAAAATCACATTCTGTGTGATGTTGATAAGGTGCTGATTGTACTATCGTTATTTTAGTCCTACACAGTCTTTACAATAATTTAATCCATAATACTGTGGAATTATTGCCATGTGCTAGATTTAAAAAACATAAGTAAGTTAATATAAGGTATACAGGATGAAATTTTAACCACTTTCCAAAATTTTTATAGGCGTTCAGTACCGTATTTAGAGACAATTTATGAAAAAAAAAATTAAATCAAGTTATCACCCGAAAATATCTTGCGCAACATAGTTTTAAATTTTTACGGTCCTAAGCCTGTTAAGGTATAAATGGAAAATCAAAAACTTATAAACAGTATCGTAATGAATGAATGAGATGCGCATCTCGTAAAAAAAGAAACCGTATCAAATATTTAAGATTTTTGGCGTACATTTTCAAAGTGCTTTTTCTTGATATTTTTGTAATGAACTATACCAAAAGAAAAAATACGTCATTTGTCTTTTGTCTCGTAGATTGCTATATTAAAATTTCAGCCTGTATGTATTACTATATTATTATGTATTACTATACATATTGTTTGTTATCACTAGAAGAGAACGGGCAGCATCGTTTTCTGCGGTTTTCTTCACCATTTGGTAGAACTGAGATTGACAACCTGCCAGCTGAAATTTCGACTTCTGAAGAGCGTTATTTCCAGTGGACATATTATTATTTGGGATGATAATGGTATAGGTTTATTACTTAAATGTATGTATTACAATTAATGTAATCCCATGTTGACTTTCCTACAAATTGTACATAACTTTTTACAAAGTTGCAAAATTTTCGTGATAATCTCATACCGTTCAAATTTTAAAAGAAAATGCCTGGCATGCCAAAAACAGGGTTGAAACTTTGAAACTATAGGCTTAGTATATACTCTGAGATACTCTAAAATAAAAAATTTGCAACTACTTAACACCGTTTGAGAGATACAAAAAATAAATGAATAAATATGGACAGTAACATAGATGGATAAAAATTATCTTTAATGCAAATTCATGAAACATAAAAATAATCGCATACTACATATATGTGTGTGTTTATCATAGGTGCCCCATAAATTAGTGCCGAAGATACTTCCGCGTGACACTACCACTTAGCCAACTTTAACTCCTTTGCAAAACTGCAGAAAGACGGTCATGTCTCCGGAGTATCCGGTTCTTAACTATGACGAAGGAACTTTGATTCCTGAAGCAATTACGCGCGTATGCCTCCCTATGAACTTCAACCAAAAGTACAGTACACACCAAATTAGAATATTCATAATATTTTAGCGTTTAAAAACTTCATGAATAGTTTGTTTTCTCTTTTTTCTTTATAAACATTTACCTTTCCGTCTTCTATTAAACGTAGAAATCATCTAATGTGAAATTCTCCTACAGCTTCTGACATGCTATCGGCATTGTAGAATCTACAGTTCAACGTTGTTTTTAGGTATTACATTGGGATCAGATCAATGTATGTGTGTGTTCCATTTTTATTAATACCTTTTATGTTGCAGATACTTTTAAAGTGTACGAGAGGTATTCTGAATAAGCTAAATCAATTTTTAGTTATATCGAGACTAGAGCATCAGAAATATTCACCAGAAAACGTAATTTGTTTTATATTATAAACTACGAAAAAAGTGTACCTACGACTTTGCCAAGTGAATAATTTAATGGGATTAATGTTTAAAGAAATATTAAGACCAGTATGTCAAACTGATTTCAGGCGATCTATTCAAAATCATGTCATCCGTTCTTAATACAAATGGGGTATTCCACAAAAAGTTGAGGAGCTGAGCTCCCAAACCAATTTTGTCGCCACCTCGACACTTTGGAACGCTTTGTGCCCAATTCCGTGTTTCAAATTGTGTCGGAATGCGGACCGAAGCAGATCAAATACGTTTCTACGAACTATCCATAAAATAGAAAGTGACAGCAAGACCTATTTTTTTTCTTCATAAATGGTGTTGCTCTTGACTACATACTTAACTATACGGCTAAGAAGAAGCCTTAGATGGAGCGAGCTTACCCAGAGGTACTGGTTCTCCCACACACCAGCGGTACACAGAAAAACTGTTTGGCGCTGGACTACGGCAGGAGGGTGGTAGCATCCAGGCGGCCTCTTACGAAGCCTACCACCGCAGAGGGATCTGTTAGCCGTCATCATTGGTTAGAAAACCAAAGATGCCGTTGCCCAGGGTGGACCACTAGGAAAATGTACAGACAACAGCACGTCAACCTACCACAAAACGTCAAATTTTCTCAATTGATATCATAGGGAAAGCCTATGATTGATATTGATCTCTATCTGTTAGACTTAAAGTTGAAAATCAATTCAATGACCTTTAACTTTTTGGGTAGGTTGACCTGTCGTTGTATGTACATACACAGGAATGTACAAAATTATCAAAAATCTTTACAAAAATACTGTGCCAATAGCATATTGGTCAAGCTTTTCCCAAGTAATGAGGCGCATGATTTCACACTGCAGTACAGCTGTACGGTCACGAAATAAATTCACTGCGTTATTTAAAGATGTCTTCATAGGTAGCACCACTGAATACTGAACATAATACTTCACTGGCTTATCAGATTCACATAATGGCTTGTCATGCACAATTCTTTACATGTATGTTTATCTGCGCTTCAACATCCCAGCGAGATCTTTGCTTAGCTATAAGTACATACGTATGGGACCAACGATGAAGATACGTTTTACAAATTATCATAATCAGCCTAGATCAGTCTATTGCTGGACACAGACTTCCCCAAAAGGAGGATTTAGCCATAATCGCCACGCTTGGCAGGTGGGTTGGCGATCGCAGTTTGGCTTATAGTAGAGAAAAGGCGCTGCTGCCCGTCTTTTTCTGCTAGTACAGTCGCTAATAAAGTGGTCTATCATCCTAAGGTTGAATTATTCGCGCGTCATAGAACAACAGGGTTAATTTTCTAATGCAAAAATATACTAACGACATAAACGTAAATTGAAATTTAGGTACAACAAGCATTCGGGCATACTGCTATTTCCTATACTGTGTCGTTGCCCTCATACGCGTAATATATTTATCACGCACCCCCACCGGCTTGGGATATTCTAATGCCATTTTGTTACGAGCGTTTGATATTCAGATCTTTGAATTAAATTTACCAAGAGAAGTCTTAGTGGTGAGCGCATGAATTTTACTGAACAAGGATACATTTATTATATTCATTTTAGGTATCGGTTTACCCATGTTCCGAGTCTGATGATAACCAGGCGGTTAGAAGCCAGATTGCCTTCAGAACTCCTGAACGCTTACATGATAGGTACTATGTGGAGACCATGCTATGCAAAGGTACCTAATCGTCGAATAGATTTATTTGTTTTTTTATAGTACGCGATAGTGCAATACAGAAGTAGGTACAGTTCCTTGAAGTATGATACATAAATTTACGGATTTTAAATTCGCGTTTATTTTGGTTTAACTCGACGTTTTAAACACTTTACAGCGTTCATGGTCACGGGCAAACCCAGTTCCTGTAATTGAACTAGTTGCCAAGGCTTTTTTAGTGTGATTATACACAACACAAAGAACACATATCTAAATGTCATCCATGAAACTAGATTGGTATAATTTTATGAAATGATATCAAAATTGACAAAATCGTGCCAGGATGTGGTGCAGTGACTCATCATGAATATTAATGCTTTAGTTACTGGATCACATTTTTTTATTTAAGGAGATATAAACCAGCTACGCAATTTCAAATCAAACAAGAATTTGACTGCGAGAACCTTTACGTTTAATGTTACCCAATCCCTGCACCGGAAGTAAGAATGATCGAAGGTTTGATAGGCATTTGGGTTTGATAGGTTGTTTTTTTGATTTGATAAAACCCAAATAGTTTAATTTGATACGATGTTACCTAAGTAGTTCTATTATAGACACACCAACAAAATCAAAAAAATACAGAATCCACTTTTTATTTAATTGTTTGGTGTAAATTGGCTCTAAATTATACTATAACTTCATTTTAGTTTCAAAACAGCACCTGTTTCAACTACCTAAGTAAAATGCCATAGTGTTGAGACTAATGTGCTGTCGTTATGTTACATAGAAAAACCGATTAGTCTTAAATTATATTTCAACGATTTTTCAAACTTAGCGTTTCAAATAACGAGCTCTGCGAACTGATTAAAGGATATTTTTTTTCCGTAAGTAACAAGTTTACGCTTAAGAGCGTGAAAAGCAAATACTGCTGATGCGAGGAAAGTGTAATTTGTCATATTCGCGTTTCTCCGCCATTTTCCTTCATTTTCTACTATATTAGGGCGGGCCCTAGTAATGGATTCGTACGTGAGGCGTTCACGGTTAGTTACTCCACCATCTGTTACGTCATCCTAATTGTGTTGTATATACATAGGTATTATGACATCGCGTGTATACCTAAACTTTATCCTTTATTCGTAGTGGTAATGTGTTCGAATTTCGGTTATGATATCGCATGGTACTCGTAGGTAGTAACAGAACAAAAGAACAGTTAAGTACGGCGATCAAAGATAGACAAAATACTTTAAAAGTGAGTCAGAACCTTTACTGGGTAAATCCAAAAATGCTAAAGAGTTCTGTTTTGTTTAAACACAGCATTTTCTATTTAAAGTAAAATATATTATTTTCGAAAGATACCAGTAATTTGTACATTTTACTTTGTTAAGGCACTAATTAGTAAGTATTACTATAATCTACAAAGTGTCATGTGGTTCGGATAGAATGGGATCACACCATTCCTCCCCGTCCACCCTGTCCTAATCGTATGTCTGTCTGATGTCGTAAAAGAGGTTAAAAGAGATCCAAAAAAGACGGCCAGCAGCATTACGAAGCAAATTTTAATAAATTGCTTCTTCGAATTGTAAAAATGTTATATAAATTGGGATCAGAGCACATTATTTAAAAAAGTGAGTCATTTTAAAGTTAACTAGGCTAACTTTTAAAGTTAACCCGCATCTCTCTCTCGAACCTGCGAGGAGATGCGGGTTCGAGTCCCGCCTGAGACAAAATTTTTCAAGTTTATATACTGATATTATTAGTGCAATTAAGTTGCTAAAATATCAAATAAAGTATTTAACTAGGTAATTTATTTTTATATATATTTAATGCTTGCGCTCTAGGGCCTCAGTAGGTACAAATAAAATTAAAGTACTAACGTACTCGAACCTGTTCTAGTTTTTGATTTACAGCCGCGGTAGCCCGTTGCCACGATGATAATTATTCAATTTCAATCATCTATTACTAATAAAGCTATAAAGCTAAAGAATTTGTTTGTTTGTTTGTGTAAACGCGCTAATCTCTAAAACTACTGGTACAAATTGAAAAAATATTTTTGTGTTGGATAGTCCATTTATCGAGGAAGGCTTTAAGCTATATTCTTTTAAAAACAGAAATTGACGCGGACGAGGTCGCAGGCAACAGCTAGTATCGAATATACTGAAATGGTTAATAAGTTTTGTTTTGTGTAAAACATAAATGACCGTTTTCTTGATAGCTTTGAAATAAAAGGTTTTGATGATGTTCACCCCTCAAGAAACTCCAAGTAAAATAATGTTTACAAATGAAAATACTTTGTGTTTCTTTGTACCTACCTACGTACTTTTTTAGGGGTAGGGGTAGGGTAGGGGTAGGGTAGGGTAGGGGTAGGGTAGTAAAATATTAAAATTTTATAAAATATATATGTTACCGGCCAAACCCGATTTCAGGATAAACTAGTAATGCCCAGGCTAAGCTAATTCATCCTACGTGCAATGGGACAAACTGGTATAGTCTAGGCTAAACTAGTTCGTCCTAAGCCCGATAGGATAAACCAGTTTAGCCTAGGCCAAACTAGTTTATCCTCATAGAAATACATACTCTTAGGATAAACTGGTATGGCCTAGTATAAACATATACATAGAAAGACAAAATAAATAGGTAAATTGAATAAAATACCATTTAATTGAAAACAATCATTTTTATTCAAACGATAATGATTCTATTCGCTATAACTATTGGATGATTGTTAACACAAACAATCATGATGTAACAATAATAAGAGACTCAAATATTTATCTAGATAAATAAGTCTCCCGGCCCCCGCACTATAAGCCTACGATTACGTCGTCGAACAGCACCCCGCTCGTTGAACAGCACCCCGCTCGTCAAACAGCACCCACCTCGTTAAACAGCACCCCGCTCGTCGAACAGCACCCACCTCTTAAACAGCACCTCACTCGTCGAACAGCACCCACCTCGTTAAACAGCACCCCACCCGTCAAACAGCACCCACCTAGTTAAACAGTACCCCGCTCGTCAAACAGCACCCACCTCGTTAAACAGCACCCCACCCGTCAAACAGCACCCCTCTCGTCAAACAGCACCCACCTCGACAAACAGCACCCCTCTCGTCAAACAGCACCCACCTCGTTAAACAGCACCCCACCCGTCAAACGGCATCCACCTCGTCGAACGGCACCCACCTCATCAAACGGAACCCACCTCTTCGAACAGCACCCACCTCATCAAACAGCACCCCACTCGTCAAACAGCACCCAACTTGACGAACGACACCTGCCTCGTCGAATGGCACCCACTTCGTCGAACGGCACCCACCTCGTCGAACAGCCGTATCACCGCTGTGCTGGTTAGGTTATTTTTGTTACGGAATTTCTGAATTCGGTCTCTACGCTCAAGGCCCGCGATAGAAGCTGTGCAATAGCTTAAAAAAGAAAACTTTGTAATGTTACTAAATACGTAAACTTCTAACTTAAATTTGCAATAATGAACTAAACGCACGGTCGCACGGCTGACAACTAGATGCAAACTGCGAAGGGAAGAGTGGCGCGGGGCGCTCGGGGCGCGACTTGGGAATCCCGCATGTACAAGTCCTGACATGTTCGCTAAATTACTGTCGGTTTTTTTTTTGTTTTTAACTTTTGATTGGGCTAAACCAGTTTAGTCTAGGCTATACCAGTTTATCCTGACAGAGTGAGTATTTTTATCAGGATAAACTAGTTTGGCCTAGGTTAAACTGGTTTATCCCATCGGGCTTAGGACGAACTAGTATGGCCTAGGCTATACCAGTTTGTCCTATTGCATGTAGGATGAATTAGTTTAGCCTAGGCAAAACTAGTTTATCCTGAAATCGGGTTTGGCCGGTAACATATACAACTCTAAATTTTTATCCTTTTACCACCAACCCTTATTTTTTGTAAGCCATTTTAGTAATTTAATCATTTTTATGTCAAAACAACGTTTGCCGGGTCAGCTAGTATACATATAAAAACTATGGCGAAGACAGAAATTTTATATCACCATTTAAAAAATAACTTGTTGCACCATTTACCTAAAACACTGTAGAGTACAAGAAATACTGTAATAATAATATTGACAACGTATTTTATTTAAATGTTATCGTAGTAATAATCGCTTCTGTCGACACCGAATGTTTTGCTTACAATAATTTCATTTATTATAACTATCAATTTACTATGAAAAACTGTAAACCAGAACGAGCTTGTTTCTTAAAAGAAAGTTATAAACATGGACGTACAAAAACGTCCATGGTTATAAATATTCATATTTCATACGTTGATGTAGAGTTTAGATTACTCTATATAGAGATTAGTTAAAAGTGCTAGATAATTAAGCAATTTCTCGCGTTTGAAAGGCACTCTTAGCACAATCAACTTAAGACTAACACAAGCTTGAGCAACAGACAAAGCTTTTGATGACTGAATAAAGTTTGGTCACGACAAGCGCTTATGTGCATTGTATTCTATAAATACCAATGTACGGTTATTGTAATTTGATGTAAATATCAGTTAAAAAGCCATCTGAATCATGGCCCCATCATGTTTGCAGTAACGACTCACGACACATTGGAACTGTGAATCAATATGCAAATTCTTGTGATTCAGACACTCTTTATTAGATGGGGCAGGACCTTATGAGATCACGTGTAGATTATCGCTGAGAAAACTGCAAAAGCAGAGATATTCCAGGTATAGCTAAGAATACAATAAACCTTTTAAAATGCAAATTAGAATTTGTCATCATCGGTTATACTGTAAAATATGATACCGCTCACCTATTTAACGTAACTAGATGTAACTCAATACTGTATATTTAAACACTTCAGTAACGATATCCTATTTCAAATATCTACATAATAATTTAATAATATATAGAATAACAGACAACAAGACAGCAGATGTAATTTCATGGTCATTTTGTAAGATGAATGTGACTTTCAACTCAAGTTATACTTATTTTTGAGTTACATCTCTTTTGATCTAGGTGTGCGATGTGTCAAGGTGTTGTTATTTCAAGATTATTCAGCTAAGCTACAATTGCTACCGCACAAATAGCAATTTACTTATATAGTTTGCCTATTAATGCATTTCAGCAGATTATTTTTTTCACAAAGTTTTTATCATTCAGAAACTATTTCAGATTGCTTACGTCAGCCACAGTAAACAATAAAGAATTCCCACGGAGATCACTTTCGTTACAGTTGAGACATCCAGTAATGGCGCTTAGATTGCATCTTTCCCAGATCTCGCAAGCACTGGCCTCACTATCACCGACCATTAACTTCCAGCTTATAAAAGTACCTAGCCGTAATACGTCTTCAAGATAACGAAATGCTCCCAAAGGAACGTTATTAACGAACATGAGTTATAACGCCGCCATTTTAGTAATGCGAGATACTTAATTGGCAAAAGAGTCGCGTAGGCAACTTTCAGTTTTACCTAATTAAATTGGTAGTTTGAGGTGCTGGCTCTCAAGATAACACTCTGGTTGATATAGGGTGCGCCATTTAGAATTTGATTTATTTGTTGCCATAATAATCGACAGCCAACATAGTTTTTTAGTTGATGGACATGTCGAATTTTTTCGCTTAGCCTCGAGATTAAGCGCCGCACTCACAGACGTTATTTATTATTAGTCTCAATCGTCTATTAAATTGAAACGTCAAACAATGTCGCTCTTAAAATTTCGTTCATAAGGTTGACATTATTTGACGTCTACATTAATGGACGATTAAGACTAAATAAAGTCTGTGACTGCGGCAGTTAGTCTTTGTATTTATATGTCACTGTAAAATTATAAGATGTCTCAGTTTACAAAACAACGCGTGAGATTATAAACTAACGATCCATCTCCGTTCAAATATGAACTGACGAAGTTTACAATTTTACGGTGACAATAATATGTCACCGTAGATGTATAAACATACATTCGGTTAATTAAAACCATGTTAGGTTAGTCCAGAAATGTATCTGTGTCATCATCATCATCATCATCATTAACAGCTGGACACAGTTTCGGGGTTGCATTTGCAGCAGATGATCTGCCTCCAATGGTTACTTCGTCTTGCTACTCTACTCTATATGTTGTATTTAATCCATGCTTGATGTTTTCATGCTTTCAGTAACATGGAGTCACAGTGACTCGTTAGTGACACTTCAGTATGAGCTTACTAAAGTAAAAGTTTCTATTAAGAGCTTGCAGAACGAAGGCATCGTCAAAGAGTATATTATAGATAGGACGATGTACAACAAATGTCGATGTTAATCAGATTTTACGGGTACTGACTGATGTTTGGGTTGTCTCTCAAATCCTATTTTAACATAGATACCGAACACATCTATTGGTTGACAGGGTCAAACGTTGTCTATACTTCAGCCGAGTAGTTTGTCAGCCAACCAACCAGTTGATCTAAAGTCCTTTGATAAATTTGAATAGGCTAATGTAACACTACAACACGTCAAACTAATCTGTGCGTCACCGGCAACCATGTTATTAATGTTATACAATACACAGGCGTTCAGCCCATTCTGTTGGGGGTAGGTTATAACTTATAATATGACGCCTTGTTGGCCTAAAGCACTAGACTAATGGGGCGTTATCGCGGGGTTCGGAATCCGATTCCCGGGTCAAGACACCATAATTATGTATTTCAATAAAGATTCGTACAGTTTGTGCCATAACGGCAACGAAATATGAAAAATACAAAGTAATTTAAAAATTAACTCGATAGAAAATATCACCAAAAATGTGCAATATCAGTATAATACGGTAAAGGCTTTCAAAATAATCTATACTAATATTATAAAGCTGAAGAGTTTGTTTGTTTGTTTGAACGCGCTAATCTCAGGAAGTACTAGTTCGAATTGAAAAATTATTTTTGTCTCGATAGTCTATTTATCGAGGAAGGCTTTAGGTTACATAACATCATGCTGCGACCAATAAGAGCGAAGTATTAGTGAAAAATGTTGCAAAAATAGTCGCGATCATAATAACAGAAATTGACGCGGACGAAGTCGCGGGGGGGACAGCTAGTTTACAATAAACTTTTTGTACTTTTTATTTTCGCGGTGTATCTTTAATCTGTAGTGGTGCAATTTGACTCAGATCCTATGTCCATTATTTCTTGGTATATTCCAGTTTAGTGCAATTTCTAGTTGGAAATTCATTAATTTTCATGTTAATTGTCTCGGGTTTGAGTATACCAACGTGTATTTAGCTCTTCGTGTAGTAAACGCAAGCAATTCAGCTGTAATTGCAGCCTGTCTGGCTAATGTGTTCGTGTCAAGTGAAATGTTCTAGAATAATCAGAAATAATTTACCATCGTACCATTTTAGAATGTTTTGTTGCTACCTAAGTCAAGATATCAACACTATGGACGTAGCCTTATTTTTATTAAATAATAATAGTGTAGCTTGAAGTTTTTTTAGATAAGGTTAATGAACCGTAATCTCTTATAGCAGTATCACTTCAACCGTCTTTCGTTATTTTGGCAAGTACAGCAGTTGGATATAAAAAAACATATTTTTAAGGTCGAGTGAATATATACTGGTTTTCAATATTACCTTAGCTCTAAGACCTGAGGTTCAATACCCGGACGGGTCAATGTAGAAAACCAAGCGTACGAAACTGCGGGCTACAGATAGTTTAAAAATATTCAAATAATGGCGGTACAGTTGGTGACGTATTACCCTGAAACAATAATGAGTCAAAATTGTGTCTGCAGTAATTGTTCCTGTTGAAATTTTAGAAGAGATCAACTAGCCTATGTCATTCATGCATATAATGCCGTGTGGGTCTCTAAAAGTATAGTATCGCCCCACCGTTTCTGGTCTTTTAAAACTGTTAAGATGTTATGATAAAAAAAAATAACACTGCTAAGATGTGATACACAATCGTTACATATACATGCACAGTGTATAATAACGATAAAAGGAATGATCGTTAAAACCAAAGCCATTTTTGCTTAGCCGACTTAAATAACCTACCTCTGTCTCATTTCTGATGTCGCAGTACTTACTACGAAGAGCCAATTAACAAAGTGTTAATTCTGTTTAAGACGCGAGATTAGATTGGGGGTGTTGTGTCGCAAACCCGCTATAAACCAGTTGCTCGACGTCTAATGAAAAATATAAAATACGGATCAGTACCGGAATTACGGAGGGAATTGACAATCTAAGGCTTTTCGAAATAATACGGAAGGGAACGGTTTTAGGATCTTCATAGGCGTCAGGACCAGTATCAGGGTCTGAAATCTTTGTTTTTTTAATCAAAAACTATAAACTTAATTTCTAAATTATATTTGGTTAGGTGCCTTAAGGTCCAGTAGTTCGTGATTTATGGATCGATATCCATCGATCGCCTATAACGGAGCGCCTATGCCCACTGTAAGCGCCAGCGCGCGACAGTGCGGGCCTGACGAGCCGCCGCGCTCACGTATTTTGTAGTTATTTAAACATAGTAATTTAGTACCTATATCATTTAATGAATTCAAACTCAGCGAATATTTCTATAAATATTTAGCAGCTTTAAACATGCATAAAAATTTTATTTAAAATGTCCGTAGTTTAGTCGTGAAATTGAAAAAACATTTCGAAGAGAGGTAGGTTTGTGGTTTTTTTCTATCGAGCCAAGTTTATCATGTAACCGTTAGCGACTGTGACTAGAGTATATTCTCAACTAATACATTTTTTTTCAGACTTTATAACGCTGTTTTCTAGTTTTAAAATGGGTTTTAAAAATCAAAAATGCTGCCTCTTAGAACTACATCGCCTTAAATTAAAGCAGTTAAATATGTTTTGCGTAAAACGTTTTAGACTTAATTGATACGGGGTTTGTAGTTTGTACCATGTAGATACCACGTTTTTTATTAGTTACCGCTATCTCGGCACTATTGTTTTTTAGTGATCTTGATTCTTTCGTTTGTTCACATCATAGATTTAGTAGATTAAATCTATGGTTCACATACATTAACTAGCTGTTGCTTGCGACTTCGTCCGCGTCATATTCTGTTATTATGATCGCGATTATTTTTGCACTCACTGATGTTTCGCTTCTATTGGTCGCAGCGTGAAGTTATAAAGCCTTCCTCAATAAATTGAGTATCCAACACAACAAGATTTTTTCAATTCGAACCAGTACTTTTTGAGATTAGCGCGTTTAAACAAACAAACAAACTCTTTAGCTTTATAATATTAGTAAAGACTAGCTGTTGCCCGCGACTTCGTCCGCGACAATTTCTGTTAATGAAATAGTGATTATTTTTGCAACATTTTTCACTGATGCTTCGCTCCTTTTGGTCGCAGCGTGATGTTATATAGTCTAAAGCCTTCCTCAATAAATAGACTATCCAACACAAAAAGAATTTTTCAATTCGGACCAGTACTTCCTGAGATTAGCGCGTTCAAACAAATAAACAAACAAACTCTTCAGCTTTATACATTAGTATAGATTAGTATAGAAACATTTCTAATAATAATGATAGGTGGTAAGGGATGCTCATAAGATAATAAATGTTTATACAATAACCTTCGTTATTGAATTATCCAAATTTGATCAAGTCTCATAAAGAATTTGAACTATGGTGATTTTGGTTGATGTCTTACCATTTTTTAATGATCATTTAGACCAAAACTAGTGTTTTGAGAGGCATTCAATAACAATTTTACCAGTTAAGACTTAATAAAAATCTTTACTTCATCTATTAGTAATATAGTATACTGTCTATGTTTAGCCTCAATATCTATCTAGCAATAGCACCGTAAACCACCTAAGGTGTTCTTAGGATGTAATAAACTTGGCTATAAACTGTCGTCAGCCACATAGTTCTCCTAATGAAAAGTACTAAAGTACCTACAGGAGTACCGACATGCACTGAGAAGTACAAATAGTTTTTTGAAAATTATAATTATAGAAAACATATACTTACATATAATATCATAAACACGAAAGTTCATATGTATGGATTTAATAGATGTTTGTTATTTCACGGAAAAACTACTAAAAGGGATTTGTTTAAACTTTCCAGTAATGTAGCTTAGACATCAGATAAACATAAATAAAGGCTTTAATTTATACCAGAATTACGTGTAATTACTCCGGAAACAAGGCCTAATAATTGTATTTTAGGTGAAGTCACGTGTCAGAGACGATAGATGGCGCTGCAGCCGGTTGGTAACCGTATCATTTTTTTAAGCAATCATTAGTTTCTCTCTGAACCCATTAATAAAGTCCATATTGACGAAGTTGCGGGAAAAGGTTAGTTAGTTAATGAAAGTAACTATGTCTGTATGTTAGTCTACTACTGTAACCGCTGAACAGAATTAGATATATTGAAAATACGATATTTAAATAAAAAATTCGACAGCCGTAGATGGGACTCAAACGCAAACCTTTCACTTTAACCTAACCTTTTATTCTTCTTTTTTACACGAGGAAAGTGCGTTACGCATCATCACCACCGCCCCGGAGGAGGGCAGGGCGGTATGTGGGACTCCCGGCGCCCTGAAAAGAGCGGGTCTTGGGAATGGGACCCTGGGGTATACACACTAAAAACCTCGCGTCGCCCGCCGCGCTGACTGAGGACAGGGTCTGTGGTGACTCAATCGTCCACGGAACCCACCAGCGGCCACCTCCACCCTGAAAAGGGCAGACGTCCTCAAAAGGGGTGCTTTAATGACACCCCACTTCTACATATGAACGACACGCTGGGCGAACAGCGCGCGCCGTCCTGGTCCCATGTGCTAGGCAACTGGTGCCCCCGCACCTGCCGCTCGGGACCCTGGCGGGGCTCACCGCCCCGCCTACGCCAACAGTTTGCCCGTTGGTGGCCATAATGGCTAACTCGGTTAGCTAGACCTGCCCACCAGCCGCGATGACCACGGACTGGCAGACCCACCGCGCCGCGGAATACTTCAGCTAACCCACGAGCCCAGAGGCTCCACTGGCCATAAAAGGACCAGGACTACAACTAACGGACACAATATTGTGTCCTCCTCCTCAGGGTGCCGCAAGCCGCGAGCCGTTCCCGCCATCCCACGCCGCACGAAGCTGGCCACCACGAGGCGAGGAGACGCTCAGTGCGCCCTTCCCTCTGGGTTTTGGTCCCGCCGGCCAAATGGCCGGGACCCCCCATAACTGGGGGGCGTTCCCCTATCCGCCACCTGGGGACGCGAACGGTAGAAGACCCAAAACTCCCTCGGGACTTTAACCTAACCTAACCTAACCTTACCATATAGCTACAAAAAGATGTTTTCAGTAAACGAATTTATATTCAATCAACAAATCAAATCATCGCGTACATACGAGTACCAAATATTTCGAGCTTATAGTCGCAAGAAAGATTTTTCGCTACAAGAAGTTGTAAGATATTTTTTTTTACTAATAGATTGTTCAAAACTGACTTAAAACTACGACATAAAATATCGCCTTCATTCCACTGTCTGGTAAGTCTAATAAATACTCAAGTAACTGCCTCCGAGTGTCATTAGGTGGTATAACAATGACAAACGAGTGTTTAGTGCGTGTTTATAAGAGAGTCTTGATATTGCTACCGCGCCCAGCCCTTATTGTGAGCTCGTCAGTACCATACATATTAATATATCCACACTAATATAATAAATTACACATTAAAAAGAGCGGGCATTGCGTCGTGTAACGTAAATTAATTTTTCAAAAAAAACTCGAACTATTCGAGATAATTAATTTCTTTAGTCACACACAAATAGATGGAATTCCAACGTGACTTTTCGCCATCCAAATGACTACCTATATCGCCAAATGTAATCAAAAAATTTATGTTGACGATTTTATTTAAATAAATAATGCATTTATGAGATCACATACATGGATCCCAAAGTGAGTTGTAAGGATCAAAAATGACTTGTTTTTGTTTATCAGAGACAACAAATACACAAACTAGAGAAAATATGGTTGTGTAAGTGTTTCTACATTGACCTGTCTGGAGATCGAAGCTGGGACCTCTAAGTCACTCGACCACGGAGGTCGTCATGTAAGGATCGTTACATTAATGTATTAACCCAATATGACCAGTGTTTCATATTAAGGCCGAGTAGTACATAATAAACCGCATTAAACGCAAAGCGGCTATGGATTTTGGGGTGGCGGGATCTACCTTCTCGTGGTCCACCCTGGGCAACGGCATCTTTGGTTTTCTAACTAATGATGACGGCTAACAGATCCCTCTGCTGCGGTGGTACGCTTCGTAAGATGCCGCCTGGATGCTACCACCCTCCTGCAGGAGTCCAGTGCCAAACAGTTTTTCTGTGTTCCGCTGGTGTGTGGGGGAACCAGTTCCTCTGGGTAAGCTCGCTCCATCTTAGGCTTCTTCTTAACCGTATAGTTAAGTATGTTGTCAAGAGCAAGCCCAATTTTTATAAAAAAAAAACACCAGTTTGGATTAATTTAGAAGAAGACTTAATTTAGAAGAACAGTGGTTCTAGTAAAAAAAATATTATTGTGTAGTAACATTGGTCAGTAAGTTTCTAACACAATAAGATATTGGCGCAATCTTCACATCAGCAAGTATTAGCTTCTCTCCACCAAATGCCAAAATGCGATCGCCAACCTCAGATAAGCGTGGCGATCATTGCAAATACTAACTCTTGGATAAGCCTATGGCCAGCAGCGGACTGATTATATATCCCTATCATATAATTTTGTACTGTGCGTTAATTGGAGAAAACGAAGTCTTAATAAAAATCTTTCAATCCATTGGAAGTTCCTTGCTAAATTACTTACGAATAATAGAAAGATAAAACAGACTAAAAGGAACCCATCGAAATTACGCTGATAAAAAGTCCATGAAAAAAAGATTGTTTCCCTACAGGTCTAATCGGAAAGGGTCTGAACTCTTAAGAACTGTTTGATGTTCCTTCTAATAAAATACCTTACATGAAATTAAGAGTTTGTTCCTTACTCCCTCACTTACTTAATTGTTTAGCTTTACAATACTTCACTACTTCCCGGTTTTCCCTAGTTACTATTTTAGGTTTTTAAACTTTCTTGATGCATTGTTACACATAAAACTTATCACTGAACCGGGATTTTCGATTCAATGTTATAATTTATGGAATAATGGTCGCAGACTGAAGTCTGCCCGCGACCATGATTCGTGCATCGAAACATCGGGAAGGTAGATACGATTTTACCTATAAATTATAACATTGCATTGAAAATCCTGGTTCAGTGATAAGTTTTACAGTATTTTCTCGTTGTCTTGTAAACTTAACTTCAAACCTTAAGGGTAATAATAACACAACATCGAGCAATTCCTTGGTCTCATAACTAAAGTACATAATACGCAAAATATTGTGAGTAAACTACCAAAAAAATAATTTATTAAAGACTAAGGGGAAAGGGTAAACAGAACAGCGCTCAAAGTAAAGGAATAATATGGAAAAAACTAAAAACTTACTAAAGCACACCGCAAACACCAGAAACGAAGAACAGATAATGCCACAAATAGAATGACAGAAGAAAAAATGCATAAAAAAGAGGAAAATTTAAAATAGACACTATGTATAAGCAAAAAATTTATTTACATAAAATCCGGTCCGATGACCGATTCCTAACATATTTATTTGAAAAACATAATTCAATTTTCAAATTACAGTATTTTTTACTTTAAATATCCGAAATTTATATTTCAATTGTATGTTTGGTCACGTATATTCACATGGTTATATCACGTACAATCACAATATTTTCAAAGATTATACAAGGAGGCCTATGTTTTGTGCAGCTCCATTCATTTGTTCGCTCCTCTTTGTCACCCGGTCCTTCATATTATTCCGTGGTGTCATAATAACATCATTAATTTGTAAAACTCTTATTACCATCATTATCCGGATGAAAACTTGGGAGCCGAGTAACAAGCGTTTACGGAAAAAAAATCCGACAACAGCCTGCTGAAAATAATGCTTTTTGTCCAACAATGTCCCCTGAATTGCTTTATAGGCATATTTTTAATTTAGGGGCGCCACTTACTGATTCTATTAGTTAATTGCCGACTTCCAACTGCCTTTCAATCAGTTCGCCGATCGTGGCATGTAAATGACAGAAATAAGAAGGAATACGCTTGGGAAATCAAACACACATTGCAAAATTACCAGGGCCCCAATTCCGCTAATTTACAAATGGCTCAATAGAATTGCAATTGCATCGCAATTGTATATTTTGACACATTTATTATGGTAGTAATGTCAAAATATACGATTGCGATGCAATTGCGATTCTATTGAGCCAATTGTAAATTAGCGGAATCGGGGCCCAGATTGTACGTTATATAAACATTGACTTAGTGAAAATCATTCAACTAAACCAAGATAATGTTAATTATGCTGTTATTATTACGGTCTACGATAGCTCTAACTAATCTGTATGTATGTCTGTCAAGCCTAACCTACTGAACCGACTTTTATGAAATTTAGCACAAAGATAGATGGCGTTGAGGAAGGACACAGATTATTTTATCTTCCACTGCTGAGATCAGGTTTCCACCCTGGCCATATTTGCGTGTACCTAGTTCACGCGGGCAGAGCCGTTGTTACAAGCTTATTCATAAAAATAAATCTGTTTTTTTTTTCGATGTTCTAATAGATATTCTGCTTTTTGGGACGAAGACAAATACTACAACGAATCCAAGAACATAAAAATCGATCCCGCCGGTTCTGTCGTATGGTGTCGCCTCACTAACATGACTTTGTTTTGTATTGTACTAGCTATTTACTTTTATTCTCTTTATTTTTATCTTTATAATACTTAGTAATTTTTTAATTTAAAACTATCCCACGGAAACTGTAAATTAATTTTGCGATTAAAGGAAGCCTGTATGCTATTCAATATTTATCCTAACTTTCACATCTATAGTATTAGAAATATTACTAAGATATAAGTAATATTACTAAGATATTAGTAATATAAATAAGATATGCTATAAAATGTACGCTCAAAGATTTAAGTTGTATAGTAGATAAAAGTCGATTTACGAATTGATTCATGTCACTTGCTTGCTGGCATTAGTCGTTTAGCTTACGTTCCGGCAAAATAAATTTTAAGTTTATAGAATCTGCTAACCATGTTACTCTTTGACTGTGTATCTGTACAGACTGACACACATACACACATTAGGATAACCTTGGGAGTTTTACCGGCTGCCTCATCTCACCGCGCTTGATGTGAGCAGCATAAAACCTTTTTATTTTGAATAACTTACAAGGGTAAAATAATCCTTATATAAAACTACCACGCTGTTTAAAGCTACCTAAAAGGCGCTCTTAATGTAATGGTGCTGAAGTTTATTTTAGTTTTATCTCTCTAACATAAAATATTACTAGGTACTTGTAGTAGTAAGTAAAGTAAAGTAAAGTCAGGGTTGTAGCCTTCTAAAACAAAAAATCATTTCAGTTTCTTTGAATTATGCTAATACATATTAAAATAGTAGATGTTTGTGGATTTTAGATGCAATTATGAAAAAATTGTTTTTTATTTATAACCCTGTACAATTTCGAACGCTACCCGTGACCACGCATGCAGCAAAATGTTCTGAAAGTCTGGTAGCCAATTTAAAGACAAGTTAAATCCGTAAATAAATGTTTCATTTAAAATATTCAAGTTAAACAGAAAATAACACTTTTAAATCGATCCAAGCGTTTTTGAGTAATTAGGGAACATAAGAGTTATTTAATACGGGAGAACTGAGAGTTCTCCCGTGATCATGGCGCTTGCAACAGTGCCGAAATATCGGAAACTCATAATAAATAAGGTACATGGTATAAACCCCGAATTAAATAACTCTAGTGATAGTGACCATGAAAGTTTAAATCAGTATATTAGGGAACATAAATCAACAACAATAAAAATAAATCTTTTATTGTTGTTGATTTTCTCAAAAAGCTCGAAATCAATGTCAATAAAAAATATGTGGGACCAGCTCTGAAATACGAGTATGACGTAACAAATATTATCACACCACTGCTTCGGGACAGGAGTGAACACAAGAAGCTTTTCACTATTTTCAGCATCTTTTAAAATAATTATCTGTACAAAAAAATTATAACAGCGTAATTGTTTATAGTTTTTCAGCAACCCTAGTTCTTGCTAGCAATAACTTTATTAAATCGGTAAGCCCAGGGCCGAACTGAGAGCCTGTAATTAATTTTCATTAGGAGCGACGGGTTACTTTTAGCGTTTCCCGAATTCCCGCAGGGATTTATCACTGAATTTGAATCGAAGTTTTTCTAACACTTTAAACTCAAACGTTCTTTACAACTTTCTCTATTTTTCTTTGCTTTTTAAAGATTTGTTTCGGCAATTTTTCCTTCATGCCACGAAATCTTAAATAAAAACATTCGTCCAAAAGTTCAGAATAGCTTAATTCTAATCGTACTCCGTAGCCTTTGAGTTCCTTACATACTCTCTTATCTAATTGTCATTATTGTAATACTGTTCTAAGTATTATTTGCACAAAGGCTTAGATGCTTCAAACTCAGATTTTTCCTAGTATGTAGGAATCTAGGAAACGCTGACTACCTACACCAAGCCAGGCTCAGTATTTACTCATTCTCGTAACACTTATCCGACAGTAGGGTAGGGCTGTCTATTGCTGCATTTTCAATTTCACATTTATAATAACTTAGCACCTTATCAGTTTTTTTGTTAAATTAAATACTTCAATTTAATGTGAAATTTGTTGTATAATTGTATTTTCATCTGTCCCTAACATCCCAACCATGATTCGTGCACTCGGGTTGAATGATTTCGAAACGGTTCGAACTCATTTAAAGTTTATCATTAAATTGCTAGTTGCATAAGATCCCGTTTTTGTGTTCAACCAAAGTTGAATGATTAGTTCTCCCTTCTTTTTTTTTATGGTGTGGCTCCCGGGACATTGACTGTCACTGGATGGTAAATGTAAAAAAAATAAAAAGTACTACGAGGTACTCGTAATGGTTAAACAGTGTATATTTTTATCAGGTATATTATTTGCATTAGAGATTTAATAGGCATTAAAGCTATTACAACATTTTGGTAAGCTCATCCGATCTATTCCTTTCTAATACCAATAACTAATACCAATGGGATTTGTTTTTGTCGTAATTAATTTACTATTCCGAACGAATACCAAATTTAAAAATTTCAGTATCGTATTTCGGGACTCATGGTATTCGTTCAGAATAGAAAATTTATAACGATAAAAACAAATACCACTGGTATTAATTTTATGTATTAGAAAGGAACAGATCGAAATTTTCTATTTTTTTAAGTCTTTTGATTCGCGTTCTTTCTTACATTATAATAATATGTAACGGGTAGTAAATAACTTAAATACGTTCATGTTTAGAATTATAAGTGAGTCGCTTCGAGATTAATAACATCTTTTGTTTTTTATGATTTTTCGCCATGAGTGAGCGCCATTGATCACAAATCTTTTTTCCCTGATTCTTGTTCTTCAGGCATAATGGTGCTATTAACAGTGCCAAAATATCTTAAACTCATACAAACAAGGTAGGTACATGATAAAAATCTCGAAGCAACTAACTAACTCAATTAAAATAGTGCCCTACTTCATTTTAAATCACACTCACTCCTTCTTCGCATGAGCACTCTATGTTGTTTATCATAACCACAACAATTGAATATAATTACGTATTGTATGTGAAATATGGCTCAAATGAATCAAATTTTAATGAATCTAATTGCAAAATGGCAGCCCTACTAAAACATATTTTACAAACTATCGCAGTGAAATTCCATTTCCTTGGTCGCGTGCGCAAACATCCACGACCCGGAGTCGGTCGCTCACCGTTCCAGAAATATTTGCCGATTGATTGACTAGGGACTGGGCGGGACTAAATCATTTTAAAATATTCCAGTACGTCACAGTCCGTTCGCAGCGATTGAAGTCACTATTTTTACGACTGTGTTACAATATTATTGCAACAGCACATTACTTACCTACAAGGTTTTTTTTTCGGATCTTGATTAAAATTTTATTAATATCCCGCCAATATTCCGTTCATTAAGAGATAGACTACTGGCTTTGGTCACATGAGTAAAAATCATGTGCTTTGGTGCTTAACAACCATTGCTATTTTGAAAAAAAAACTATACTTCTAATCTCTGGTATGCCTATCTATAAATGAGTATAGGTTATTAATATCGACAGTTAGTCTGCTTAGTCTTTTGAACAAAAGACAAAATTAGTTTAAGCAAATATTTCTAAAAAATAAACTTATTTTTTTTATATAATCAAAGTGTAAGACCGGCGCTTGCCGATACTCTATGTTTGTAGGTTAATTGTTTTGTTTATTAACATTTCATGACGTTTTTTTTTGTTGAAAACTTTGTTAATCTATGAGTTTTTTTATTAACCTAGTTCTTACCATTAATTGATAAATTAAACTCTCTAGGAGAAAATGTATGTCTCGATTAGAATATTTTATGTTTATTTTCTTTATAAAATAGCATGACAAGTCATTTGGAGTAAGGAGGTTAGACAAAATATAATTTAATCGGAAAAAAATCCAATTACACATTCCTTTCATCTTTCTTCTTCAAATCTAAAGATTCCAATCTCCTTCGTTGTGATCTGAACATTCAAAACGTCTTGCACATAAGGAAAATCCTTTTCAATCACTTCATCCCTAATTCAAAAAAGGCAGGAAACCAACAAGTGAATTCCACAGGGAATCTCATTACTCGCTTATAGGAATGAAATACAACAAGATGTGCATCGCGGAATTCCAGTATCATTATTTACTAGGATTTAGTCTTGATACGCTAAAAGACTAAAGAAAATAAACCTTATTATTACTATTTGTTTGGCAATATAACTTTTTTGTAAGAGAGCTTAGTTTTATACAACTTAACAGTCTTACTAATTAACCTAAAATTAAATACAGAATTATGAATACCACCGCATTAAAAAGGAAATTTCTAACAAGGCAAAAATACTATTCATCAAATATTGATTAATACATGAAATTCGATCGTAAGTAAAAGTAATCCTATTAATCATCCCACTTCAGGGCAAAGGCCTCTATCATTGAATTCATATTACCACAGCAATGATGAGTATAAAATGAACATAATCAATCGCTTGCTAAATGCAGGCGGGTGATCACAAACAGTTAATGGAAGGCACGACAAGGTCTGATTTAGGAATGTAACTGAGTCAAAAGAGTACTGATATATTCAGTACCTATTCGCATTTGATGAGGACATTTTATTTTACGAGTACATTAATGTAGCTTATAGATATGTCAGAACTCCTAATCGTCAGAGGTATAAATCGAAACCACAATTAATTGCCTGTTGGTTCCAACCAATTGTTATTAAGCGAACATATTGAGGTAACACGTTACAAAAACTTTTCTAATTCCAAGCATACACGTATTTCCTTACCTACTAAGCTTTTGAAGAGTATTTCTACCAGGCATACAATACTACCTCGTGCTAGTCTAGGGTTGCCATATTTTGCTGAACCAATATTATTGATATTGGTACTAAAACTATTATAAAAGTATACTACATCGGAAAGTCTCCCTCCGGGCAGGGATCTGCCGTGGCCGACCTGGAAAACCCTTAACAGGCTGCGGACTCAGGTCGGCCGATGCAAGGACAACCTATGCAGGTGGGGATATCTGGACCAGGACCTCAACATCAGTTGCGAGTGCGGTGCTACTCCACAAAACATGGCTCACCTTATAACATGTCCCGCGTGTCCGCACACCTGCTCACGCAAAGACCTACTTCGCGCCACCGAAAATGCTGTCCGAGTGGCGGAGTATTGGTCACATAAAAATATATAGTTCGCCATCGACACGATAAGAAGAAGAAGATAAAAGTATACTATAATGTGAAAGTTTAGATGAATGATTGTTACACAGTCATGCGAGAACGTCTCATCATATCTAGATGAAATTTAGCACAGAGAAGATCGTAGGCTGGAATAGCAAATAGACTAAGAAATTCTTATTCGGGGAGTTCATCAGAATTTACAAGCGTTCGAAGTTGCTGGCGGCAGCTGCTGTAACGTACCTAATATACCTAAGTGCATTGATCACATCTATAAGACATTAAAGTCTCTTACCTGTCGCTTCGCTGCATAAAGACATGAAATACTAAATTACATTTATCTTGAAATAAAATTCTTCAAACTTGTTTTTTTTACCCGACTATGGTAAAGCCAACAGGAAGGGTTTAGGGATTTTAGCAGTCATGTATATGTCACCGTAAAATTGTAAACTTCGTCAGTTCATAATTAAACGTCGATGGATTACAATCTAGTTAACCGTCGAGTTCGGGCGGTTGATCGGAGCGGCGAGGATAGAGTACTTTGAGCGAAACAGCGGAATTGGTTCCAAGTTATTTAATTAAACTTTCAAAAGATTTTATAAAATGTTACAAAAATCAACTAGGGCTAGACTAAGTGACTAACGCTCTATGAGACCGCCGGTGGTAGAATGTCGCTTCTTTGTCCACCCAGGGCCTTTTATAGGCACCGATAACATACCTCTACGTGCTGCCCTTGAGATTCCAAGAGTTTCCATAGGTGTAAAATCTCAGTTCCTTATCGGAGCTCATAAATTATGTTCCCGCGATAAGACACGGCACCTGCGCGATAAGCAGGTCCTGATGCGGAACTAATCGCAAAAGTAATAAAAGTTTTATGACTTGGGTCACAGATCAAAGGCAAAAATATTAAATTATGAATATGAACTATTTTAATGTGCGTCACAAGTTTCACAATGCGGAACTTGTAAACTACTAATCATTCTAATAATAAGGTTGGAGGGCCCCCTTTTAGGTGCCTCACATAACTCCTCCCTCCTTAAGATCAAAATTATTTAGATGAAATAATGAAATTTAATATAATTTTGTCCAAACTATTATCTGTACCCGTAGAGAACTGTTATCGGCTTTATTACATTTTTTTTTTTTATATAATGTTTAATCTTAATTATTACATACATTAAGGTACACATGGTTTTAAAATATTACTTTAAATCGCATAATGTGGTGCTTACTTCTTAGTTTCACCACTACTAACTTAATTCTTATTCTTTACCCATTACCAAGTTACAATTCAATTTTATTAACCATTATTATAAATTCTTATTACTAATAAATACATAAGTAAACATTTTATAACGTTTCTTAATATTTTCACTTGTTTCACCTCACTTTTGATTTCACTTCACTTATAGTTGAAGGTTACACGGTGTACCGTTTTTATGGGTCTTTGTTTCGCAGTACAGTTCTTATGTTTATGGTTCAGTGTACTAGTAGTGCTTTCTGATTTTACAAAAATACATCTTATAACTTATAATTAAATTACATTATTTTATGTCGAAAATATCGACTTCGACATTCAGCTATTAGCTGTTAATGATTAATTACGAACCCATAGGCGATGCGTAACATTCGCATTCAATCATAAAAGTTACATTCAAATCTTACTTTTCATTAGTAAGGCCACCCACGGAATCCGAGAAATTTACCTATCCCACCCACAGTATTACTGAGTTGAGTAAGAGGCTCATTTCTACTAATTGATGGCTGAGGTTCTAAATTTGTTCCTTGACTCGACTTTGTTTTTGAAGGCTGTCCAGTTTCAGTTGAAGGCTTTTCAGACTGGACTGGCATTTCATTAGATAGTTCTTGGATGTCTAAACGATTCTCAGTAGACTTTTCCGGACGTCTAACATTTTTAATTGGAACGGTAGTCTCTCTTTGCCCAATTTTAATTGGCACTATATTTTTATTAACTTTGCCTATTACTTGCGCCTTTTCATAACGGGGTTTGTCCTTTCCCTTTCTCTTGTTAACCGGTTTCATGTAAATTGTATCGCCTATTTCTAAATTAATTTCCTCACCTGGTTTACTGCGCTTAACCTTTTCGTCACGGAGTTTTTCCGTTATATGTTTATAAAGAAAAGACGTTCTTTTAGCATGGTCTCGCATTAATTGTTGAAGGTAATTTTTCTGCAAATTCACATCAAAAATTGAGTGTAAGTCAGTATGCGCGAATACTATTTCGAACGGACTTAAGCCTGTGGCAGTATGAATGGTATTATTGTAAGCCATAATAGCATAAGTCATTACAGACGCTGCGTCGCTAACTTTTTGTTCGTATTTAGCAAGTCTGTAAATTTCTATAATTGTGGAATGAAAACGCTCTACGATTCCCATTGAGTTAGGATTATTAGGCGTTCCTATATGAAGATTTACCTTATAAAAATCTAATGTTTCTCTCATTAGCTTATTATTAAATTCCGATCCTGGATCACAACTTATTTTCGTAGGGGTCCCATAAAATGAAAAGTATTTTATTAATGCACGAATTGTTTCGGGAGTTGACTTATTTTGCACCTCAATTGCTTGACCTAACTTTGAAAAAGCATCTACAATTGTAAGGTAAGTTTTTCCTTCAATGGAAAATAAATCAATGAATATTTCTTGAAATGGTTTCAGTTGTGTTTGAGTTATAAGGGATTTTGGATTTATAGGGTGTCTGTCATATTTCATGCGTTTACATAAATCACATGAGTTTATAATAATTGCGACAGTTTGTTCTAGATTTGGCCAGTAATAATTTCGTTTTATCCTAGTGCTTGTCTCTTTAATCCCCCTATGACAAGTTTTACCTTCGTGATAATTTTGAATTATTTGTTTCTGTGAATCTTCGTCATCAACATAAATTACACGCTCCGTACATTCAAATAATTGAATCGGATTATTTTTATAAAGCTCGAAATAAATTCTTGTAAAGATTTTTCTAAAATCTTTATTATCAAAGTATATAAAAATCTTTTTATCGTGTTTCATATTATCCTTTAAAAATGTTCTAATTAAATCTTCGTTGTCTAATGGTAGTCTGACTTCGATAATTTTCTGTTTTTCTCGAGATTTATCTGTAATTTTGATGTCTTGGTTATACCAACTTATCACTATGATTTGATACGACTTAGTATCAATTGCTTCATGTAAAATTGGTATCCCGTTGGTTTGAATTATTTGCGATTCATTATCCGGCTGTGAACCAGTCAGAGTTTCTTCTGAATCTACGGAACTAATTGATCTCGTATCATCTCCTAATGTCGCTGCTAGTGATTCATTAACTTGAGTGAAATTAAGTTTTATTCGAGAAAGTGCATCAGCATTCGAATTTTGCTTTCCGCTTCGATAAATAATTTCAAAGTCATATTCTTGTAGGCGTAATCTCCAACGTGTTAATTTACTATTTGGTTCCTGTAGGGAGTATAACCAAACTAATGGCCTATGATCTGTATAAATTAAAAATTTTCTGCCATACAAATAGGGTCTAAATACTTTTGTTGCCCATATTACAGCCAATAATTCTTTTTCAATAGCGCTGTATTTCGTTTCCGCATCGTTAAGTGTGCGACTTGCATAAGCGATCGGCTTATCTTGACCTATGGTTCCCTGCGATAGTACTGCGCCTAACGCGATGTTTGACGCGTCCGTGGTCAGAACAAAAGGCTTTGCGAAATCCGGGAATTGTAACAATGGGGCATTAACTAGCAGTTCCTTACAGGTTTCAAATGCCTTTACATATTCGTCGTCCTCGTATTTTATCTTTTGGTTTTTCTTTAGACAGTTAGTTAATGGTTTTGTTATTTTTGCAAAGTCTTTGATAAATCTCCTATAGTATCCGATTAAGCCAAGAAATGCTTTAATTTCCTTTGAGGTTTTAGGTATTGGGTACTTTAAAACTGATTTAATTTTATCTTCATTTGGTTTAAGACCATCTTTAGTTATCGTATGGCCCAAGTAAAGAACTTCGGTCTTAAGAAATTCTGACTTATCGAGTTGTACCTTTAGATTTGCTTTTCTTAAAGTTTCAAAAACTATTTGTAGCTTTTTAATATGACTTTGGAGGCTTTGCGAAAATATAATTATATCATCTAAATATATAAGGCAGTGTTCACCCTGTAGCCCTTTTAGAACATTATCCATCGTTCTTTGAAAAGTAGCTGGTGCTGTCTTTAATCCAAACGGCATTCGTTTAAATTCATAATGTCCGTACTGGGTTGAAAAGGCAGTTTTCGGTCTATCCTCTTCTTTAATCTCTATTTGATGGTAGCCACTTGCCAAATCTAATGTTGAGAAATAAATGCTATTACCCAATTTATCAAATAAATCACTTATATTCGGTATTGGATATTTATCATCAATAGTAATTTCATTTAGTTTTCGATAATCTACAACCATTCTATATTTTTGCTCTCCAGTAGCATCTAATTTTTTTGGTACTAAATGTACAGGTGCACTCCAAGGTGAAAAACTAGGCTGAATTACGTTATCCGCCAATAGTTTCTCGATTTGAGCTTTTATTTCTGCTGTCTGAGCTGGTGGTTGTCGATATGCTTTGACATAAATTGGATTGTCATTTTTTGTTCGTATGCAATGCTTCACTTCATTAGTAAAAGATAATGGGATTCCGTCACAATAGAATATGTCACGGAACTCATAACACAAATTACTAATTTCCTCTTTCTCTAATGGATCCTTAATGTGATCTAATCGTAACTTACTTAAGTTCTGAATTAAAAGTTGTTCTTTACTACCATCGTAATTTGTATTAATGTAATATGAACTAATTTTTTCAACATCTTCCGTAATTTCAAATGGATCGAATATGGATAAAACTAATTCTTTGTTTAATCCGTTATTAATTTTAGTTATCGCGTGACCCTGTTCACAGTTAACCAATGCAGCGGGCATTGTAACGTTCGCAGCAAACTCAACAAAAGGTAAAAATCCTTTCCCATTATATAAGTCGGTGGGAACTCTAACGGGTTGCACACAATTAGGTTTTAAAACTAACCTTTCCGTTTCGAACTTAGGATGATATCGTATGGACATGACTAAATCTTTAATTTTAAATTTAAATGTTTTAAAATCTAGATTAATTTGAAAACGTGACATGAAGTCTATCCCAATTAATCCATCATATTCAGGTGAAAAATCATAGATAAAGAATTTATGTGTTTCGTTTATATGAAACAAATCTTGCAATAAAATTGTAACGCACCCATTATGCTTGCTATGAGCATGGGTGGTAACGATTTCAAAAGTTTCATTTTGTATTTCATTTGGAAAATGTTTTTTAATTATTTGTGAACTTATAAATGATCTAGCACTTCCCGTATCGATCATAAAATTTGCATTTAATTTGGCAACGTGAATATATGGTAATTTAGCTTTGACTACACTTATTTCTGGGTTAAAGTTGAGGCTTTTATTCGAAAATTCGATTTTCCATTACCTTGAGAAGTGGATGGCATATCCATATTAAGTTGTTCGACTTCTACCTCGTCGTTGACATTTATGACGTTAAGAGGCTGTGGCGCGTATGAATTACGGCCGCTACCGCTGGATTCCGGAATTGGAACCATCGGTGCCCTTGGATTATGCATACGCGTTGTTGTTCCGAAGTTACTGGGTCGAGAGGTGTTTGACCTCTGATAATGATGATTATTCTGACTCATCTGTTGAGGAAAAGCCCGATTGAATTGTATAGGGGCTTTGTTAAATTGATTTTGATACACGGGTGCCTTATTATATTGTCCACAGTTTGAATTACGAGGGTGCCATTGGTTGTGAGGTAGATTTGGTTGTACTGATCGATTGAATGGCTTATAACTAAAAGCTGGCTTAGAAACCTTTTTGTCCCTATCACTTTTATGTCTTAGATTGTATTGTTCATGGAAATTTTCTTCCTCAAGAACAATTTCCAAGGCCTCCTCCAAAGTTTTAGGAGCCTTTAATCTAACGATTCGTACTAACTCCTCCGGTAAGTTATATAGGAAAATGTTCAAAGCCATATTATCATAAATTTTTATTTTATTTGCCTTCAATGTCTCGTCAGGAATCAAGTTAACCTTAGCAAGTAAATTACTACGCACGCTTTGAATTCGGTGGCAGAAATCTAAATACTTTTCTTTTGGGCGCAATTGCATAGTTTCTAACTTGATGGCTATGCACCCTTCAGATCTCGGATCTCCGAAGTGCTGATTAAAAAGAGCTTTCAATTCTTCAAAAGTATTAACATCCTGCCGTTCGCTTATAAGGGCAGCGGCTCTGCCCGCGAGACGACTAGTTAACACGTGCATATTATAAGTTTCTTGGGGTTCTTCCCCCGCAAACTGCGTGATAACAAATTCGCATTTTCGCAAGAATAAGTTTAAGTGTCGATAATCTCCGTCAAATATCGGAATGATTTTGACTAATTCATTAGGAATCGTTACGATTTCGGCCATTGCGTATGAGTTCGCTTTGCTTTAATTTAATTCGCTTAGCTTTTACAACTTCCTAATCACACAAAAGTTTAGGCTTTATTTGCCTTTTTATTAACAATTTCAAATATTAATCAGCTCATTGATTGAAAAGATTCCAAATCTATATTTTTCGATATTGGATCTTGCAAAAACTTATCTTTGAAATTTAAAAGATTCCAAATCTATATTTTTCGATATTGGATCTTATTATAATTTGCGATGATGTCCAGTTTGCACGAGCATATGCAAATAATAATTATATAATTCTGACAATTTTTTCAATAAAGTGTCTATTAGACTTAAAATTGCACGCAACCAGACGACACGTTCGTCTCCTCTACAAGCGGCAGTGTGTCTATGCATTAATACTCGTATTAAACAAATAAAATGTACTTAAAATCTAAATTAAGGATGGATAATATAAAATCCAACCGATTCTACCATCGAGGAATATGATTTAATGGACGATACCGTTGATCATTGATGCTCTGCCTCCTTTTTCTCGACTGCTCACCCGGTCGTTGATTGACACGTTCTCGGCGTTGTCCCTGGACTGCGGCTGCTGGCCCGTAGCGGCTGCTCTGCTGGCTGGCTCGCTGTGGCTGCTTGCTGCCTGACCTGACGTTGCTTCTTCGAACTTCGAGTGGCTGCTCTGATTCTTCGCGTATTCTTCAGTTAAATAATTTCTTTATATGGAGGTCGCGATCGTATTTAATTCGTTGAAACGAATACTTGCTTTCCGATGCAAGCCACGACGCGATCCTACCGACTGCGCCAGTTAACCGTCGAGTTCGGGCGGTTGATCGGAGCGGCGAGGATAGAGTACTTTGAGCGAAACAGCGGAATTGGTTCCAAGTTATTTAATTAAACTTTCAAAAGATTTTATAAAATGTTACAAAAATCAACTAGGGCTAGACTAAGTGACTAACGCTCTATGAGACCGCCGGTGGTAGAATGTCGCTTCTTTGTCCACCCAGGGCCTTTTATAGGCACCGATAACATACCTCTACGTGCTGCCCTTGAGATTCCAAGAGTTTCCATAGGTGTAAAATCTCAGTTCCTTATCGGAGCTCATAAATTATGTTCCCGCGATAAGACACGGCACCTGCGCGATAAGCAGGTCCTGATGCGGAACTAATCGCAAAAGTAATAAAAGTTTTATGACTTGGGTCACAGATCAAAGGCAAAAATATTAAATTATGAATATGAACTATTTTAATGTGCGTCACAAGTTTCACAATGCGGAACTTGTAAACTACTAATCATTCTAATAATAAGGTTGGAGGGCCCCCTTTTAGGTGCCTCACATAACTATCTAACCTAACCTAACTCACCGTTAGTTTATAATCTCACGCGTTGTTTTGTAAACTGACAGATCTCGACATATACAATGTTCTATGTGGGTATTTTCCACATTTGCAGCTGAACTACTAAGCAGTAAACTTATTGAATTGAATTGCAGATTTTGGTGAATGAGGTATCAATCGATTCCTTATTATACCTATATAGTCCGCGTAACATAGGCTTTCTATGAAATCTATAATTTTTGATACGGCCTCATAGCAACACTTTTTTAACGCGATGCGCATCTCATTCATTCATTACGATAGTATTCATAAGTTGTTGATTTTCCCTTCATACCTTAACAGGCGACAATTACCGATTACAATACCGAAAATTATTTTCGGGTGAAAACTTGACCTACATTTTTTACTACATAAATGGGCTTTAAATAATATTTTTAAAAAAATATACTGATCGAAAGCCTATAAAAAAATTTGAAGACGATGTAAAAGTTATTCTGTATAAAAGAAAGTCGTGTTAGTTATACCACTTAGAAGTCGTGAACGGCTAGACCGATTTTTATGATTTTGGTGTTTTTGGATTTGTTTTCGTAATAGGATAATAACGGTGGAAAGTTAAAGAAAATGTATTTCTTAATTTTTTTTCCAACCACATCATACTTGATGAATTTAAGATTAGTTTAATATAAAAATTTAAATAAAAAAAAACAGTACTTCGACAGCCCTAGGCTACGCTGCCTAACTTCCACATTAAACTTGGTGTAGGGAAAGAATAGAATCGTGAACAGTTACACGCTGTATTTACCCCGAGTTTTCTACCGGGTAACTGGTACAAACTACCTATTGAATTACATCATAAGATTACGGTGAAGTTAAGGTGAAAAGTTGCATAATACATTTTCTAAATCATTTGAGATACAAAAAGTAGCTGAAAAAGAAACTTAGGCACTGGTGCTCAAGGCACATTTATATGAAACCAGCAAAGAATTTAAGCAGAAAAAACATTTACCTATTATAAAATAGTTCTATGTTATACATTTAAATTCTTGTGTATTTTAATATTCATTTATTTTGTGTTTCCCAGGCATGGCTCTAACGGTTTGGACCTAATAATTTCTTTTGAAAATCATATAGGCTTTTTGTATTTCTTGTAATATGGCAATATTCACAAAATAACTAGCGAAACTTGATCGCCTAGATACTAATTTAATATGTCAGAATCCCGCTAGCTATAATAGACTAGCTGATATAAACTAGCTGCAAAAAAGATCGTCGTAATCGGACAATTTAGGATTTTAAACTTTCTTGTTGCATTTTTACACTTATCACTTAACATTTTTGGTGTTAAATGCAACGAACTACATTATTTAAAGGTAAATAACAACTTACCTTCCCGACGTTTCGATCCGGTTGCACGAATCATTGTCGCGGAACATATTTAGTTTAAAAAAGTGAAGTCACTTATGACAAAAAAAGGTATTAGGAAGATAATGATTAGAATATTACATTACAATAGGGCTATGATATGCTGCTACTATTTATAAACGAGAGCTAGAGCTGAGTACCACAGCCCAGTAGATGTATAAAATAAATTATGCTCGCACAAACGCAGTAAAAATGCCCTTATTTCGGGTACAAAATTAACTTCCATTCATAAAGTTCATGTAAATTTTATTACCGTCCGTATAATTAAGGTAATATCTGCTTGCTCGTATTTCTCTTTAATTGGACTGTTTATGGCACGAAATTTTTGATGAAGTAATTACGAGTAAATGTAGTTGCTAAGTCTGTGAAAGGTAAAAATAAAATAATGGAAACTGACCCTGATTTTCAAACAAATGATTTCAAGCTGACAATTTATTAGCTTAATAAACTCAAAATAATCAGCATAACCGTAATGAAACCAAAAAGATTGTGGAATTTGCTTCGTCCTATCCAAAATTATATCGTTCAAACCAAGTCAATCAATGTACCTTATGCTAACAAACAATACCTATATCAACAATGTACAGTCGAATATAATATAATCACAAAATTGTATTTTTTTTATTAATATGATGTACGTTTTATTATGTTTTACGCAGAAAACGTTGCTTATCTCAAGAAAAAAAATCATTGCAACACATATTTTTACATGCATTTTTCATGAACCATAAGAATTAAATATTCAGCTACACAAAGAGAAAGAATTCGTTTTTAGTAAAGGAAAAATAAAAAAACATTTTCATAGAACAATTTACAAGTCCGTTCAAAAATTGGTTGCGAAATGCGTGCTCTGAATTTCTATTGCAGTTGTACGAGCGGTCACAACCGACAATATTATTGTATTAGGTTTTTGAAAAAGACTGTAGTCAACAGTCGAGCTTAACAATTCTATCATAGACCCCGCGACATGGAGAAAATACAAAGCTCGATGTATCATGGATGATGTATAGGAGAAGATAATTAATAAATTCTATAGCTGTTCTCTGTTGGTACTACCTACGATCATATGACTTAAAGTCAATTTTTTAACCTATTGTAGACCGTATTTATATGACCATCATAACTAATATTTTTTTACAATTTCATGGATCCCCCTGTGCCGGTTTAACATTGCCATTATTTGATTTTTCTCTTATATGATGAGGAAAAACAACGTATGAAACTTTTTATCCACCTGCACAATATAAACGTTAGGCGATTTAATTAAACTAAAAAAGAAAACCTTATTATGTGCAGGATAGCTCAGAATTAATGGGAAAACTAGGGAACCTAACTAGGGAATTCGGGAACACAATAAAATAGCACGAGTAACAGATGACAACTTATATACCTAATGCCAAAAGACATGTAAAAACAATAAAACTAAACATAAAGAATATACATAAAAAGGTTTGCTATGCAGTTCGCCACATTTAATGGTGTAAAATTTTGAGTAAAAGTTTTTCTGATGATACATGAAAGGTTTTACTTACAAAAAAATGTGCTTATGTACAGACAAACGTCAACCTACCACAAAGCGTCAAATTTTCTCAATTGATATTGATCTCTACTCGTTGGACTTAGGCGTCGTCCTAATTGGCCACAATCGTACGATGGCGCGATGCGTTCTCGTCGTGCTATTGGTTCAAATATACAGATTTCTTCATGTGCTCGCATGATTACTTGCGAGGTTCAAATAGGACACTCTGATGAAATCTGTATATTTGAACTAATCGCACGACGAGAACGCATCGCGCCATCGTAAGATTGTGGCCAATTAGGACGACGCTTTAAAGTTGAAAATCAATTCAATGACCTTTAACTTTTTGGGTAGGTTGACCTGCCCTTGTCTGTAACTTAGTAGGATAAATGAACTTCCTTACAGATGTAGTAGAGTAGATATACATATTTTGATACCTACCTTCCTACCTACAGATTTTGACTCAATAATACCTATATTAATCTTAGAGCTAGAGTTTGAATTTTAATCACCTTTATAACCTGTAACTATACTTCCTGTTGAAGAAATTAATTATTAACGAAATTATTTTTAAAAACAAATTAATTCAGGTCTACAGAATATTAGATTTTGCTTTTAGACTGCAGTAACCTGCACTGTAGCCATTAACACGATACACAGAACGGAAAAAGAATCAAGATTTTTAGCTTTGCTTTGGAAAGAACTCCGTTTTATAAAAAGATAATATTTTTGTTTCACATTCAATTTCCATTTATTTTTCGTTCGTTTACTTTTTTCATCAACGGATACGAGTACACTTTTTTGCAGACAACGGTAGGTCAGCCTACCCAAAAAGTTAAAGGTCATTGAATTGATTTTCAACTTTAAGTCCAACAAGTAGAGATCAATATCTATTGAGAAAATTTGACGTTTTAAGGCAGGTTCACCAATACAAAAAATGCAGCTCTAATGCTATAGTCTTGTCTAAAACAGAACTCATCTACGAATGCAACAAAATATCAGTATTTTTCAACTCGACGAGTAAATTATGTTATTTAATAAAATGTGCATGACATTTCCTATTCAAAATAAAATTAATAAGATGTTCCTGATTTAACACACCCGAAGGACTTAAAGCATACTATCTACATAATTTAACAATTTGTATGCTAAAGGAAACAGATATACATATATACGAGAATGTCTGCATAAGAACTTACGCGAAATGAAAACTTGACGCTAGAAGTATATAAGAGTATTACACAGTAAAGCATATTCCACTATCTGCAAGAACATTAGAAATACTGCAACGCATAAAATTTGCATTTTGATACATTTCACCTACTTCTGCTAAAGATAAATATGCGTCTGAGAACCGGTTGGAGTAGTAGTGTAGCCCACTACGCAAGGGTATCAGGTTTGATTGGACTTTAAGGAAGAGCTTTTTTTTAATTGACTTGGTTACGTAAGGGGTGAGGGTTTAACTTGAGCTTCTCAAGGTACGTTTAGCCGTTGATCTCAGCAAAATGGAAGTCGTAAAAAAGTCACTTTAGAGGACTGTAAAAGGTGTTTTTTTTTTTATATTAGTCTATTCATTAAGGATAGTCACACACAACACATAACACAAAGACGAAGGCTACGTCATTTTTTACTTCTATCACAGACTAGTGCTCCTCCTGAGGCTCAATCCATCTTTACCGTCTCAGGTAAATAAAAAATGGGTATTGAAATTTGAAAGTTGAAAGCATTGATCAAATAAACACTGCATTAGTCCGAAAGTTGCTCAAAAAAGTCTAAGAGATAAATTATGTAAAGAAAATTTCAAATTTAATACAATGGTGCCTTGTCAAACGCGTTAATGGAAGTCGTAAAAAAAAGTCACTTTAGATTCCTGTCAAAGGCGTATTTTTTTAATATTAGTCCATTCATTAAGGATAGTCACAACACATAACACAAAGACGAAGGCTACGTAATCTTGTCATTTTTTTACTTCTATCACAGACTAGTGCTCCTCCTAGGGCTCAATCCATTTTTACCGTCTCAGCAAAATAAAAAATGGGTATTGAAATTTGAAAGATGAAAGTATGGAACAAATAAACACTACATCCGAAAATAGCTCATTGAAAAAGAAGTCTAAGAGATATTATGTGAAGAAAGTTAAATAAAACTTACATCATGAAGGTTTAATGCTAATTAAAAGTATGTAACGTAACTATAAAACGGCAATTTTATTATTCATCTACTATCAAATAGAGTAATTCAAGAGGACGGCTTATACATAGGTAAACAACAACGACAATTGTTGAACACCATATGATAGGTATACGAAACTGAATAGCGTTACTAATATACCTAACATTAATGATCCATATCGTCTTTACTCTCTGCGTCTACTTGTTGAGCCCCATAATTTCACAAGGTCGATTTAACTGTCAGGGAAATATAATTAATAACGTCGTCTGGTATCCTATCGCACGGAGTAAATCGCCCCGGCTACCGCGTCAAACTTTTTCAATTTTCAACACGACGCGACAGAATTGTTAATGGTGGCGATAGTGGGACGACAAAAGGCTAACATGTTGAAGCGGATAAATCGCTGTGCAACCAGATAAATCTGGATCTAGGAAGTTTTATTAGATGAAAACAAAACACGGTTAGGTAAACTGATGATAGTAGTAAAATTTTGTTGTTTTTCGTATAATCTGACAGTGGGCTTTATGACCGGCCTGAAATAGAATAGATCACCCTTTCTCGTCCTAAGGATGTCCAAAGAGACGGCTAAAGGAATGCTGCCAGAAGACGAAGGGCATCTTTCACCAACGTTGGACAGCCTGCAATAGCCAACTTTCATGCAATTCGTGACAATTGTAGCAAAATATTCTTACAAAATCGTCAGATTACAGATTTCAAGCACTGTGATTGGTCAATTCACAGACTGCTCCTCTCCAATCCGCTCAGCTCCGCTTTTGCGTAAATGCAGCTACGGATAGGCCTATGTCCAACTTATGATGGTATAAAATACTCTAAAAAGGGTTGCAGTAAGTAATCGCCGGCCCGGCTGTAAAGAGTATAGAACGTCTTAGAGGTAGGCAGGCAAAAAATTAAAAGTCTGTGCTATATATATAAAATATTTAAGTTTATATTATGGGAACTGCATTTTTTCCTCGTTTGAGAGAAGCAAAAATAGCAGTCGCCTTTTTAAATCTTCGTTTCGACCATTTCAGTGGTTGCTTGCAGATATTATTTTTCATCGCGACACTTAGCAGTCGCATTAGCCATCGCAATCTTAGAGCATAAGATCGCAGTTTGCATTAGGGCCTTGTTATTCTTTTTAAGCCTTGGCATCACGCTGTACTGACTAACTAACTTAGCCTTAAGTATTATCAGAAGGCATTAATCCTAAATGAAAACTAAAAGTCATAAAATCTTGTCGTTTTTTATTTGGTGCCGAGTTCGACTCTCGGCGGTCGGCTCAGACGGATCAGTTCCCCATCTGAGTGCACAAACGTGTCGGAATTGGAACTTGCGGGCATCAACAGTAACTTAGTTTCCACTAAATCGGTTAATTCTACTTTAGTAAGTACTATGAATATAGACGCCAAATTAGGAATATTCCAGAATGTATGTTAAGGTAATTCCGAGACAAGTAGGTAATATGGAATATGATGAAACAACTCAATAAAAATGTAATGTTTCTTAACACTTTGAAGAATAATTTAGCACAGAGATATTATTGGACTGCCGCTAGCAGGATACCAAAACTTGAAAAATACCTGCTTCTAGGTTAAAAGTAGCTTTTACAATATTAATAAAAGCCAATAAAACGTAAATCACTTATAATAAAGTGTTAACTATTCGACATGCACAAAATAAACTTCTGACTTTAACTTTGAGTTATTGTTTTGTTAGGACCGACTAAAATTTGTTACTGTTTCATACTTTTTACCTGTTTTCGGTGAACATTGTTTATTGTTTATATCTTTTCTTTTTTGTACTTTAACTTTCTTCCCTTGGGTAGACTTTTCTTTTTAACTTTGAATGGGAACAAAAAATAATTATAAAACGCGGTCAAACCCGTAAATATAAGAAGACATTCCTCGTTTCTTCGTTTGAAATAACGTTTTCCATGTGATTTAACACGCTACTCGCTCGATATATTTTTCTTAAAAAAACATCGATTCGTATTAATCGTTCGGAATTCACCGCTCGGCTTTTAATGCTCAGCTTAAACTGCCTAATCTGCTTATCTGAGTGCACAACCGTGTTTGAACATGCAAAATCTAGGACCAACGCTAACTGTTCAATTTAATTTCTAATCAATTAAACCATTTGCTAATATTAGAACATTTAATTGAATTAGCCATTGGATCAATCTTCATTGGTTTACATGCGTTCCTTATGTTATTCAGAAAACGTCGCCTGAATTATGTAATTAAATATTTAATCTGTTTTTGTTTCAGCGAGCACCAACCTCGTCGGCAAGTTTACGCAGAGCGTTCGTCGGATTGTTCAGGACGTCAAAGATGAAGGGACTTCAAGTAAGTATACCAAAACTATTATTATGATTTATTTAGTATGAACAATATTTTTGTAGTTCTATGTAGGGTATATGTTAGCATGCTTAGCAGAATATCTCATAGAACGTATTACATAAAAAGAAAAATTAAAAATAATAATAAAATAAGATAGTTCGAATTTAATAAAATTTAAAATACTTGGTAGGTAAACAAGACACTATTTGCTGTTGTTTAGTCGACCTTTTAAAATTCGTTATTATCTCCTTTAACACCAAATAGATATACAAAAAAGCTGAAATTTTGTACGATCGTATGGGTAGTCTTTGTGTATAGGTAAGGTAGTCCTTGTATATAGGTAGTCCAACACGAGCTAGATGGATTTTTCATTGAAATGTTGCCCTCTCGTAAGACTTTTAGTTTCAGTAAAAGCATTTATTTCGTTGCGTCGAAGGTAAAAAATAATAATAACCTTTACCGAAAATTACTACTGTTCATTAAGTTATGTAAGTTTTTAATTTATACCGATATTATTTATTCTATGTAATGTTCAACTAATTCTTACGACCTAATTCTTCCGACAGATTATGGGTATAAAGGAGATGTCCCATAATAGGCCCAGACATAGTACACTATTTACAAAAAACAAGAAAAATATAAATTTATATAACGTATAATTTAGTGGTTCGAAAATAAACAAGATCGAATAATTTATCAAACTCCATAGGCATTCCAAGATGGCGTCAATCTAAAAAAACTTTAAATGTCAGTAGCTGTCAGATACCCCTTGTCACTTTGGCATAATCATTCACTTCAAGTTTGTTTTAAATCGTGTTTTAAATGTAGTTCATTATAACGACCTCATTTTCGATTTCTGGATTTGGTATTGATCGACACATTACTTTCATAATGTTTGTTGTTACTACAGCAAGCGATGGCACTCGACTCCTAGACTGACAGACGTCATCAAAATGTCATCTTCCGCCATGATGGTTTTGTTGTTTTGTATTGCTATTTTCTTACTTAACTCTTTATTTGAACCACTAAACGAAGCCAATTTAAAAGAACTGGATAATAACAAAATCTTGTAGGTGTATTGGTCTATCTTTTGGTGGGGTGTACAGGTTCTGGGCCTGTCCTCCATACAATTTGGGACATCTCCTTTGTTAAGAGAAGCACGGTGAAACCATATGATTGTGGGGTCAACTAAATTGCATTTAAAAATATCTACCAAAACAATAACATTTTATATTTCCCCAAACACTAGTCAAAATCATTCGAACATAAGCCAATCGGCTTCTGAAATCGATTCACAATCGGATGCACACCATAACGAGTTGAACATCGAGCGAATTCATACCACATACAATCGGAATACAAATCCGACCAAAGAATAGTCGACAAAGTGTTAAGCATTGTTAGAAGTCCGGGTTTATAGTCCAAATGCTGGAAATCCAATCATTGATTTGTATGGACAAGCTCTACGTGAACGATTAATTGCGGTTGAGGACTGATTCTATCAAATTGGTTTCTTTAATTTAACACTATACATTTAAATGAAAGATACATATAGTTACGAATCAATGCAATATGAGCTAACTATATCCATAGTTTTGCATTGTTGACATAATTTGTAGTCTTCGTTGATAGTATGACTGGGTCTAGGATTGATAATTTTCAACCATCTTCTTTACAGTGAAATTAAGTTTTTTTTTTTCGCTTAACGTATCATTCTACATACGTAGCGATTTTTTTAGCTAGTATTTAGGGTTCAAATTTAATAAAATGGTGCCTTGTCAAACGCATTACCGCAGATTTCAGATTTTGTTACGCGCATATATATATGCTTTTCATATTGTCACCTAAACGCTTAATAGGAGCTTTATCACGTAAAATAACTAGGATTTTTTTACCAGAGTTCCTAATACTGCGTTCAGTTTGTCCTATGGTAGACAGCCCACATTCACAGACTTTGAATTCAATGTTACACTTGACTGATCGTAAGAATTAGTTGCCTTAAAGAGTACCGCTGGTAGAGGCTCAACTTTTGGATGGTTTTGGGCGGTTTGTAAAATGGAATACCGTATAATATTACTATTACATTAAATACAACAGATAAATATCACTCGCCTCACTCCAAATCTAACAATAACGTACGCGAAAAAGAGATAGAAAAGAAAAATAAACATCGTTCCAGCCAGAATCACGTCCCTACCACGATTACGAAGGGTCCCATTGTCGTCGGCAATTTTAATATAATCAGTTCATTGCGTTTGTGGTATTGTGCGAATTGTTATTTTTTACGCCGAATGCCGTTTTATTAACGAATAATCGTGTGTGGCTTTATTCCACGGTACAATGGCGTAATTTTAATTGGAACCGGGTGAGGCGTGTTTGCGTTTTGCAGACGTTTGATACAGCGAAATGTAAGACCGCGAATTAATTAAGATGATTGTGTGTGTGTATGGTATGTAGATGTAACGCTCATCACGATTTGTTTCTTTTAAGACTATGGCTACCTAATGAAAATTTGTTACTGTATATAGGATTTTAAACTGTCTTGTTGCAACTAGAGTTAATTGATACGGGGTTTATGCCATGTACCTTAGTTTTTATGAGTTTCTGCTATTTCGGCACCTTTGCAAGCGCCATGATCACGGAAGAACTGAATTATTTATATATTTATTGTTGCATTTTTATACTTAAAATATAACACTGAAAGGATTTATTGCAACCGATTGTGCGATAATCGCCACGTTTAATGGAAGAAAGACGCTCTTAGCGACGAAGAAGATTGTCTCCTTCTAAGAGTTCTATGTAACATCATCCGACTTTACTTACGAAATGATAAAAGTCTATTTACATTTAGATAGATAGTAACAGCCTATAATCATCCCACTGCAGGGAAAAGGCCTCCATCATTGAATTCAAGTTACCACTGCAATGATGGGAACTGGCATAATCACCACGCTTGCCAAATGCGGGTTGGTGATCACAAACCCGAGCAACGTTCGAAAATTCGAAAATTTTTGTTGCCCGACCCGGGGTTCGAATCCTGGGACCCCGAGATCTTGGCCCGGTATTTAAACCACTGGACCAACGGGGCGTTATTTACATTTATATATTCCCAAAACATGTAACAGGATAATTAAAAATCTCCATCAAAATTTAATCTGACCCATACAATGCACTCGTCGCTTCGATTAACTCGTTATTTATTGGTTCGTGATCGAGTTCGTTTACGAATATGTTTAATTAAACTCGCCGATTGATGGGGTTGAAATATTGCACCCGCTTTTAGTTTTACAGATCGTCCGCCGCGTCAATGGTTCCATTAATTATTCACATTCGAAATCAAATCATTGAATAACGTCGATTACAATACTCGTACACTTATTAAATAACTATCCAATCAAGAGTTAAAGCAACTATATTTAGATATATTACAAATACTGTTTTTAACTTTAGGCATCTTTCAAATTAATGTACTTATATTATGTGTTATTTTTTGTTCGTAATAAATGATTGCCTCCCTTAACAAATCACAATCAAAGGAATACTAAATAAATTTTATGGCAAACCATAATGCGCTCTTTTCTCTTTAACCATAAACATATTAAAAAATTTTGTAGTAATAAATATGTGACTAGTTTTTATTTATTTTAATAATACATAATAATTAATTACTAAATAATATAATTAATTAGTAGTTTTTTTTTTGTTTTATAATTCATGGTTTAATTAATTCATGGGTTTGTGATCAACAACCCGCATTCGGCAGGCGGTGATTTTGCCTGTAGGTACCCATAATTGCTGTGGTAACTTGAATTTGTTTGTATCGGATATGTGTACTTTTGCCCAAGTTCCTAAATTGCGTTTAATTTGTACTATGTAGAGAGCCCACACTAATAGTCAAGTTTGTATACGCTTCCTACCTGCTGGGGAATGTTACACTTGACTGGTCGTAAGAGTTAGTTGATCTTCTTCAGCTTGCTCGAAGTAATTCTTGGTAAAAGCACGCTTCAAGCATTTGACAAGAGTCGTGATTTCCTGTCCCCATAATTGCTGTGGTAACTTGAATGATACAGGCTTTTTCCCAGCAGTGTGATGATTATAGGCTATTACTTTACTTTTATGTAAATCCTTTTATCACCAGGCGGGCAGACGAAGGAGGAGGTGATAGAGACGAATGAGCGGCTTCGCAATGTGCGCGTGCGCCTCGACGAGAATTATGACACCGCTAAGAAGGCGCTCGTCACCCTCATGACGCGTTACAGCGAATCGAAGACGCAGAGGAACCTCTTCACCAGATATGCCATGCTTAAGGCAATGATTAAGGTAAGAACTGACTTTATGTTCTAACGTCAATTACAATCGACGACAAAGGAGACCAGATTTTAATTGGATTGTTTTGTAACGCTTGAGTTTCTTTTTTTCTCAAAATTATTTCTAGATCAAGGATTTCGATGATGATCAAATAGTAAAAAAAAATTATTGATAAAAACATTTTATATTGAGAATACTGCACTCGAAGCTGTTGACCAATACGTATAACTGGGACAGATACTTTTCTCTGAAAGAGGCTGGGTCCAACGCCTAAATTTGCCTTCCCAAGCAAGACTGTAACCCATCCACTCCATACAAAGCCAAGATCGAACCCTGGACCCTTGCATTTTGATCACATATTAAGTATCAGTAATCATTGTTGAATCAGTAAAAATCACCCATGACTTTTTACACACATATACTTAAAGAATCTATCATGCAAAATCGTTATCTTAGCTAAAACTCCAGAATGGCCAAGTAGGAGTTGGTCCAATTAGAATTACACCCTCGTCATTTCAAGCCGAATTTGTGAAACACTGCGCCGACCGGACCACATGCGATTCAGATGAAAAAGCGATATTCATAAAGTCATTTCACTTTGACTTTCTCGCTATTAAAACTTATCCGACCGTATCCATAATGCAGGAGCCACAGCTGTCATATTGCATTAAGTATGGCGACGATACCACTTTTTTCCGCGCTATATTATCATGAATACATAAGCAGTCCCGAAGGCGGGCTCTATCTGCTAGTTAAATTACCCGCTTCCTTGCAACTGGGACCTTTGTAATTGCCTTTCCAAGTTAACCTCAGCTCTCAGTTCAAGACTTGTCCTTTTTCGTATTCTGAATCTTACAAACAAATGACACTATTTTAGATCTTTTGCGTTGCATGAAACTGTATAGCATACATAGCTTTTTTGATTGCCAAATACTTTCATAAGGATACACTGAATTTTAAAATGGTCACCGGCTGACTGAATGTTCTTTTGTCAGCGCGTGATAATTTAATTTTTGTGTTTAAAATGCACTGACTCACTCCGCTAAAGCTTATCTGAATCTACTCCTAAATATTTATCTAATACGCCAAGCACCGTCACACACTAAACTGGTTATGTTCATGTTAAGCTAGACCAATTCCTACGTAGGTAGGTATTTGGTACTTACACTGACCTCTATATTACAAGTACGTATTATTTATATAGAGGTCAGTGGATACTTACTCGAACGCAAACTGAACCGTGGCTATGTATTTTCAATCGCCTGGTTTTTATTTCATAAATAATATAAAACAGTTTTCCCTATTGATCATTTAACACAAAAAATTCTATGCTTCAAATACTTTCGTTCTGTCCTCGCATAAAAGTACCTAAGCATGTAAATCAGTGCCAAGCCAGTGATAATATTTTCTGACCTAAAATTACTGACTGAGTTTAGATTTATTAAACTTTTGGGGCAATCGATAAATGTTTTATTGTGAATATTTTACTTTTAACATACTAATATCGTAAATTTAGAAATTTATGTCCAAATAGGTCATTTAAATGGTGCATTTAACCAAAAGCTTTAGTCTATGAATTAAAAACGTCATACTTACCGTAGAGATACCTGAGAAGGAGGTTCATAAACTTTAGTTAGAGGAACAGGCTTTTATTTCTTTGAGCTTCACTTAGTCGTCCAAGTGAAACTCAAACAAATAAAACTACGACGCTAATAAACCCCGGACAAGTAAGATTGGTCTTAGTTTGTGATTGGCATCGTAGCTCGCAATCGATTCGATCGAATAAAATAAAGTTATTCAATTTAACTTGATAATAATCTCGTAGGATTGGACGTTGTTTTAAAGCCCTGCAAAGACATTTTTTAAAGTCCTAAATAAATATTTTGTTCAGATGAATCAGTCGTCGTTGACATTCAACATTTAAAATGTCTTGGTAGATCAATGGTTAGAGCAGTCACCCAGTAAGCAAAGTTTGTGGGTTGAAGTCCCACCATGGCAATACACTTGCTCATAAAGAAAGCCAGTTTAATAAAAACCGGCCAAGTACGAGTCAGACAGATATAAAAAAACTTCGAATATAATTCTTATCAATAACGATCAAAACAGAGCAAATAAACACGTTTATTTGTTTGCGATATTTTTTTTTTTTATTTTAATTTAATTAAATATATTACTTTACTTAAAAATAAATAATTAAAGTAAAATAAACAATCGTAACACTTTTTCAATCGTTAACCTGTTCAATCTATCTCGAGCAAAAACGTTCCACAGAATCACGTTTGTTGTATTTGAATTTTGAGCCCCTCGTATATATTTATTTTATTTTATTTTTTAGTGTTTGTTGCTATAGCGGCAACAGAAATACATCATCTCTGTAAATGTCAATCGTCTCACAATCACGGTTCATGAATCATGAGATACAGCCTGGTGACAGACGGACGGACACCGAAGTCTTAGTAATACGGTCCCGTTTTAAGCTTTGGGTACGGAACCCTATATAAAATGAAAGTGATGAAATGTTGAGAAAGCGTATGTATTATTATTACAAAAGTAACAGCCTATAATCATCCCACTGCAGGGAAAAGGCCTCCATCATCGAATTCAAGTTACCACAGCAATGATGGGTGTACTGGCATAATCACTACGCTTGCCAAATGCGGGTTATTATTACAAAACATCCTAAAAAGACATAAGACCTAAAGCGGCATGTCTGTAATACAAACAATACATACTTACCGTTGTTAAAATTAAACTCGTTTTATTATTGTTATTCTAAATCTCTTTGTTATTATGATATGATTAATTAACTGAAAAACTCATGGGAAGACTATTGTGTGCAGTTTATATTCTCAAGCGATTGCAAAACGCTTAGGTTAGCATTGGGTAACATTTGAAACGTTACCACCTTATTCGTATGTTTGTACGGGATTAGGTTAGACGGATAGACGAAAAAAGAGCAGCACCCATTTTTTTTATGTCTTATGAATGACAACTCTTACATTTTTACCACATTGACCAATTTCCTTTATAATTTTTTCACGATGCCCTATCGGGAATTTGCTAGATGGCGTCATTTGAATTTGAAGAAAAACATCAAGAATGGTAGGACGAAAGGGTTGACAACACATGGAAAAAAGGTTAGAAAGGCTGTCATTCGCCTTTTCCTTGACCAATAGGGTCGCGAGACGTCAATAGAAACCAATCAAAGCGCTCAATTACAAGCATTTGCTCATAATCTTTGTGGCGTACCTGCCCCGTCTACATCGCCCTTCCAACGTTTTTCCATGTTCTGTGGTTGACAGTCTTAAAAATTTTATTACAAATTTTTCTTTACAAAAATTTTACCATAGAGAAGCGTGAAATAAGCTTCCAATTTAAATCGTGAACAAAACCACTATGTTTTACTTATATAGTTGGTGCCAAACACAAAATTACTGGCAATTATCAAGCACCATCTCAAAATTGGCAGCTTATTTGACGAAACTCTTATTTTTTCATATAAATGTATTAAATAATGTTACTATTTTAGAATGCACAGATAAATTTATTCAACTGTTTTCAGATATGATGCAAGTTAGACTAATTTAAAAATAATTGAAGACTAAATATAACCAATAAAATGTATTATTTACCCATGTCAAAGATTTTCGCAGTGATGTACTTACCTCAACCAAATCATCATTCGGCGCGTTGAATGAGCCGCAACATCAAGATTCAACACATAAATACATCGATAAATCGATAGGCTAACTTCTAACTATAAAAGGAAATAAACCATTTGTATTTTCTAAAACATATCGTTCTTATTCGGTAGAGAAGTCAAGAAATGTCTTAGAATAATGAAGAGAAATGTCAAGAACCTCTTGTACTCGTATCATCCATGCGCTGTCTATAGATAAAATATAAAATGTGTTTGACTTATTTATTTACATTTTGAGATGCTCCGATTTATCTTTGCAATGCAGTCACGATCTGTACAAGGAGTGATATTCGTTTTGCGAAATGCGTGACTCGTGTCTGAATAGTTATATTATCAACGGTTTGAAGATCATATCAAACATTCATACCTTATGATCTTCGATTAGGAATGTCAGATATGAAATTTATGAGCACAAAACAAGAATAAATGTAAAGGATCGTATCGACATCGCTGTCAATTTTTATTTGCTGCAAAAGAGGAATGCTGTCTGTGTGTTCGTTAATAAGAATAAAGAGCCACCCATTAATTTTACTGACTAAACTTTAATTAGTTTAACAGGAGTGAAATAGACTGCAAGGGGGAATTAGTACCCAAAGGAAATGAAGCACTTAACGCTAGCGGGAGATGAGAGCGCCGCACATCTTTTCCTATAAAATAATGCATGTAAGCAGAATAATTTATGTTTGTTTCAGTGTCATATTTCCGTTTATATATAAAATTATCGATATCTGGTTAAAGACGTTTATTTCTCATAAAGAAATTACATAATTTCACTTACATGAGACATTTTTACGTGTTAAATAGTTCGGCAGTCATACAGAGGTTGAAAATAACAAATAATATTCACTTTTGTAACAACGAAATAAGTAACGGCATACACATTACACATACCTACATACAACGGCAGAATTCTCATACCCATTAAACTGCACCCAATTTTGTTCACAGATTCACAAATTCACTAGTTGCATCAATGGAAAACATCTTTTAGTAGGATATACAGAATATGTGCTGAATCGGGCGGTCTCAAATTATCCCTCGTCCAGATGTGAAAACAAAGGTCACATGAGCATAAGAGAAATAGGTACCTATAATAGCTTAAGAATAACTTATCTTGTTACACGTATCTAAAAGCAAAACAAAAAGTATTTCATCGAACAAAACTCAATGACATTAATATCGAATTTTTTGAGTAAAACTTCATTTGTATTCAATAGAGCATTTTGCACTAGTTTTATATTTAATGATATTTTATGTTTCAAGTAAATTGATTAAAGAACGCATTCAAGTATCAAATACGTTTAAACCACAATATTCCAACAATAGATAAAACGTTGCGAATTTAGTTATATCTGGGTAATGCTTAACCTGACCTGAATTTAGATTGTGGAAATTGCGGTAAGGAAACCTTACCAGAACAATAGCAATTCCTTAAATCTACTACAAATATAAGGTGGAGAACATGTTAAACCCTAATTTCTAAAGGAAATCCCCAGCCTAGAAACGCCTAACAAAATTTCCTACTAATCTAACTAGTTTTCTTCAGGACAGCAATAATTGGGTGAAAACATTGTAACTGAGTTAGCAATCTCGAGGTGACTACGTGCTCTTGAAGATTGGCCCTTATAGCAAACGAGTCACGTCTCACCAGCCTTCCCGTTAGTCAAGACCGTCTACTGAATTTCGGGCTCCCATTATATCTGGTGTGCGTTGAATGTAAAACACGAAAACAATTAGATTTCGTTCGATGTTCGCTAAATATTTCTGACTTTAACTTGGAAAACCACAAGGATGGGTTCAATTGAAAGTCTTTTTAGGGTTCCGTAGCCGAATGGCAAAAAACGGAGCCCTTATAATTTTGTCAAGTCTGTCTGTCTGTCTTTCTGTCCGTATGTCACAGCCACTGCATTCTGAAAGTATTAATGCATTACACAGTTGAAACATCGTAGGTAGGTGTATCCTGTTGACCGGTTTACGTTTCTCATATAAAAAAAATAAAAAATAAATATTTATGGGGCTTCCCATACATAGAACTAAAAAATTTGTTTTTTACTTAAACCTATGCGTATCTGTAAATATCTCTTTTAAAATAACCTAGAGAGTTTCTAGAACTATTTTTTCCCAAAAGTCTAACATTTAGAAGATAGATGCTTCCAACGTGGTAAAATGGGTTCCCTCTAACTTTTAAACTCAGAAAGAGAAAATTTTGAAAAATTACATAATGTAAATCTTAACAAATACTTTCAACGAGATCCAACCGGTAGTTTTTGAGAAATAGCACATTTTTAACAACCGCAAATATAACTTTGTCCTTCATACAAACACTATGAAAAACAAAGTTAATTTTGCAATTTTGGCTAATTTGAAGTAAGTGAGTTGACCCCTAATTCAGTTAAAGTTGGTACGGAACCCTCAGTGTGCGAATCCGATTTGCACTTGGCCGGTTTTTTTTATCAATGCATGAACACACCTAACAATATAGATAAGAGAATGGATAAAATCCATCCAATCCAATACCATCAATCTCAAAAGTATTAAGTAACAAAACATAACACTACGTCCGATTTTCTTAGAAATCACTTACCTAGAAACAGACAAACTCTTTACTTTGACTCGGTACTAAAGAGTGCGGCACTTTACGATGCTGCCAGTACTTTTATTGTTTCTGTTTTCAAAATACAAGACGTGCTTTAAACAGCTACAAACTTTGGACGTTGTCTACCTTTACTTTTTATTTTATTGTTGTATGTGTGCAATCATTATCATTACACAACAATTCTTAATCAATCCAAACTAGTGTGTAGCTGATTAAATTCGTTTCAATTTTTTAGGGCTTAGAAACTGAGGAGTTGAGGAGTTAGTCATATTTAAAAAAAAAGACGTGTGTGTGGCACACGGAGACTGCCGCGGTAAAGCTATTGCATAGCATTTTTCATCAACTTATGCAATTATAAAACTAAAAATTTTATAATTTCATGTATTTTCTAATTTTGACTTTTGTAATTAAATTTTTCTGTTATTTTGGCAGATATTACCATAGGCAACCATACTGTCAAAATCCTTATTTTCTTCTAAATTCTTTTAAATTTCAGGAATTCAAAATTGTTCGATCGTGCCTTGCCCCGAGTATTAGGTAAGGTTATTTTCGTTACGGAATTTCTGGATTCGGTCTCCACGCTCAAGGCCCGCGATAAAAGCTAAGCAATAGCTTAATAAAAGTTTCGTAAATTCGTTTAACAATTGCTTTCCTTGACTGTACGTAGGTATGGCATTTTTACCATATTCACATGCGGGTTGCTTAACATAAGAGAGTGCCCCATTTTAAAAATAATTGAGAAAACGAAATATCTACCATCACCCTAAAATACTCGAAAAATTATTAATTATAAATGACATTATTGTTAGGTATAGCTATTAGGTACAGTAAAGACGAGAGACCGTCATTAGTTCGTGACCTTACTCCCCTTATCTATTAATCCTGTGACAACACATTAAAACGTAATTAAACGTAGTCTACCATGAAAACTCCGCGATAATCCAATAAAAAGGTAATTTACAACACGTCAAAGCTCGGGACACAATAGTGTTAGAGTTGGGACACGGGTTTAATAGTAAAATTCAAACCAGGGCCGTCTTAAAACGGGGCCGCGGGGGTGCAAGTTATGTACGACACCAGACGCCGGGTCCTGAATGAATGAACCTTACTCAAATACGTCCGTGTGCTTCACAACATGTTTCGAAATGGATAGCTGAATCAATATTTTATATTTTTCAAAGATAATTTTTTGATTAAAAATTAAAAATAAAACACTGCCAAGATGTTACACATAGTAGTTACATAACGTGGGCTTCGTTTTCCAGGAGGTTCGAAATGCACGTTGTATATCGTTCGTTTGTAGGTTCGTCTCTAGAAGTTAATTATAGTAATATCTATATTTAAAATTACAGCCTTTCATCATTTTAGTGAGTCATCCGGAGTTTCAGCAGTGTTGGTATGGTTTGTGGACTTCATTGATAGTCTGGACGGGGTCCCAAGCAGCTGGTAGTTTTCAACCGTATTCTCTATTGAAATTGGGGTTTTATAAAGAACTGTATTTTTATTACTTTTGTAGCTATAAATTGAAAATTCTATGAAATACGAGTAATACAGGAATCTAAAAAATGTATTAAATACACAATGATTTCAATAGAGAAGATGGTTTGAAACTACAAGCTGCTTGAGACCCCGTCATACCAATTGAAAGCGCGTTTTTATTATTTTCGCACCCCATCGCCCGATATGGTTATGACGGCCGGCCCTGGTTGGGTAGCTCACCACTTATACCTCATTCGACATCTTTTAAACATACCATAAAAAGAATAGCTCCACTCTTTATTTGCCTTGCCTTTAAGTGTCTTATGAGGCGACTAAAGGAGTACTGACGGAAGAAGACGAGCAGCAGCAACAGCACCTGCGTGGTAAAATCTTCTTTAATTTTCCGAATGGTTTGAGCAATGATTATCATATAAACAATTTGCAAATTATTGCTGTATTTGAATACGAGTACAGTAAAATAAACAAGGTGATTTAGAACCGAACTGAGACAAGACAATAGAAGAAATATTTTTATGAAACACTTCACCATCATCACGGAAAATGGAACACTATCCCACGGGTACCGTATTTTTTTCCAGGATAAAGAATAACCTGTATTATATTTCATGCCTTCATTTCATCCAGATCTTTTAAGCCGTTCTAGCGTGATTGAGTAACAAACATCCATTCGTAAAATTTATGACATTAGTAAAATAAGCTTTACAAAAGTGAGTAATATTTCTTTTCAAGGCTATCAACCCGTTTTATCGATAATATATTAGGTCGATGATCCGTTATTATGGTAACCAAAACAACAAAGCAGCATTTTTTCAAAGACTTCGCAAACCATGATTTGGTGAATTAAGAAATAGACGGTGCCAATCATGGAACAGTCTTCCGTAAAATTCAAATCATTTTTAAAAATCTGTGTTAGATACACAAGTGACTTTTTCATCATCTTCAAAATGTTTCATAGGCGTTCAGCATCATCAAGTAAAAAATGGTAATCAAATTTTCACCCGAAAATATTTTTTGCAACATAGTTTCAACTTTTACGGTTTAAGCCTGTTAAGCTATGAAGGGAATATTAAAAACTTATGGATAGTATCGTAATGAATGAATGAGATGCGCATCGCGTAAGAAAAGTGTTGCTAGGAGGCCGTATCAAAAATTTTAGATTTTTGGCAGTCGTTTTCTAAGTGCTTTACCTATCTTGACATTTTTGTACTGGCCTAAATTAAAAGAAAAAATACGTCATTTGTTTTTTTTTTCTTGTAGATTGCTATATTATAATTTGAAAGGTGGTTAAAATTGTATCCTGTATATAAGAGATAGAGAGAGATAGAGTATATAAGAGAAAGAGAGAGAGAGAGAGACCAAATATTGGGCAAAAAATGATTTTTTTTACTGTCGATTTTATGACCTCGATGGCATCACTGCGCCACGATAAACGACGCCGTGCACACCAATTTTCGATTCGATATTGAGACGATTCAATGTAAAAAAAACTACTTTATCTGGGGTCTGGGTGTCTGTGGTTCCTTTATTGATTTATGATATCCACAAAACAAGTGATTTAATAGCTGCATATTTCGGGAAAATGTATGTGACGTTGCCCATATTTATTTATTTCTTGAATATAAACTAAGTAACTTAATTATGTTTTGTCATAATTAAGTAATTTAGTTTGACAAAATCCAACAACCGTTTGACAAAGTTAAAATCAAAATCAATTAAAATCAGTCTTATTTCTGCAAATAGGCCCCAGGAGGCGCTTTTACACGTCCCAATATTTAAACCTACCACTGCTTCGGGACAAGTCTGGGCTAGTTCCGAGAATAAGCAGCGCAAGAAACTCGGTCACTATTTAATTGTCAGAACCTTTTAAAGTAAATGTTTACAAAAGATTTAAGCAACTACGAGCTAGGACAATTTAATGCCATACATTTCTATAATTTAAATAATCGTAAAACGTTCTGGGCCAAAAATGGGCACAAATATCGCACAAACATTATACAGAACCACCAAACAGAGGAATTTAACATTTCAAAGCAGCAAAGGTTTTCATTAGGAACGGAGTGCCGCCTCTAAAGCTGCGAACAAAATGTACCCTCTTCCATCTTTGTTAGTATATTAAATTTCCAACTCAGATTTTTTATTTTTTAAGGACCGATGGGCAATGGCACAAAGACTCCTATCTATAGGTAATAATATTTATAATAATATTTTTAAAATCACGAGTAGAAAAACATATGTCTTTTTCTTGAATTATATTTGTAACCGAGAATAAATTGGTTTTCATGACTGCACTTTTTTGTGGCTGACCAAGACCACGCAAAATAAGAATTCTGAACACCCGTCATCTAATTTTGACTTTGTGACAAGGAGTGCCGAAAAAGTGATTACTCATAAGTTCTTACATGTTGAATTGTTTATACCCTTTAGCAGATGATTACCTATGTGCAAGCTTAGGTACGCGTTTATCGATCAACACATTTAGGCTGGTTTAAGAGTCACGCGGTCGAATAGCGCCGTTCAGACGCGTACACTCGCAAGCGCACACTGCTTAGAAGTTTCGTTTTATAATAACGCTGCTGAATCACGCCGCTAGAGTAAAGATGTTTCTTTCGGGTGTTAAAAGTGAAAAACTCCTAACATTTGAATAAACCGCGCTGTCTTACAGCGACAAGAATGTGCTTGAAAAATTGACGTCTGTGACGTAGTGTCTTGGTGGCTTAATAGGTAAAGCGCCGTGCCCGGTATGCATGGAGATGCGGGTTCAAGTCTCGTCTGAGACATAATTTTTTAAGTTTAACTACTGATACCTAAAACTCGTTCTACGTGGTCTGCTGTAAAAGCGCTCGCAGTTTGACAGCGCGTCTAGCGGCGAGATTTTGAAGCCAGCCTTATCAACGTGAATCGATCACGATCTCAATGAACTGGTTGATGTTTCTCAACTGATAAATGGTCTTGGAAAATATCACATGAATCATCATTGTTGCATCGATCACAATAGATTTTTGAATTACTTGGTCATATGGCTATATGGCTGGATCTAGTTTTCAATCAACAAACAGGGGGGAAGATCTCAATTTGAAACGAATCTTTTTTTGTGTTACTACTCTTTACGAATTGGTCGATGGCCTGTGAATTTACATATTTATAATAATACTTTTAAAAGACCGAATGTCTTAGTCATACATACATATGTATAGCTGGACGTTCGTATATGCTACGTTTCCCAGTATTATATACAGCTACCAGAGACTTACCCCCGTATTTATAAACAAGTAAAAGTTTTTAATTACTTGACTACAAGTAATTACTTAAGAGACAATTTGTATGCCTTAATCAAGAAATTACAAGAAGTTATAACTACCAAAAGTTAGCATTTTCAGCCAAATATTATGACTATTAATGGTGACCAATTTCTTTCACTTAAGCACTAGGTATGAACACTTTAAGTTCTGACTTTCTTAAGCAATAAGTAATTACTTCTTTATAAATACGGGGGTTATTAGCCTAATTGCTATCGGTTCGTAGTATAACGTGCTCTGCCAATTTTCAATTCAGTCTGGTTTTTCACTGTTCCAGTTAGTTTCATGTCTTGGCAATACTTTTATTTTACTGGTTTAGAGTTTTCACTATTTCAACAAAAACTAAATGTTAGACGTACCTAACGGTTGATTTAAGTATATAAATAGTATTTTTAAGCATTATTTTCGTAGTTCCTTTGGCGTTACTTTATAAAAGCCATTTAGAATATTTTTGAAAGCATTTAACTGAAGGTTTCTTTTTGTTATGAACAAAATGTTCTCATTGACAGAGTTATAATTTTGTCCACTCTATTAGAAATTTAGTTTGTTTCTAGTTATTTTTTACCAGAACCATAAAGGCATAACAAAAAAAACAAGCATATGACCCATACATCTTTTCGAGTGGTATGAAAAAGTAGATAAAGTTATAATTCGTACATAAACTTTACACTCTCACGTTTTAATCGCAAAATTGGTTAAAAGTGTTTTAGATAATAATCCCATCTATGAGGCGCTTTTAATCCTAGCCCAAGCTAAAGCAATACTGTTAAAAAGTCGAATCAGCGCACACAGTTAGCACTTTGCAGGGTGGGTAATTAAATTGCAGAATCGTGCCGACGCCTCTTCATACACTTTTAATGAAAGAACGAGATAGCGCTAATTGGAATTGCAGAGAATATTTTCTCGATGTCCATTATCGCAGCAGAAAAGGAAATGGTTATCCGGTACTTAACTAGGATTTATTATCATTTTTGGTAAGATATGGACTTTCTATGATGATCGCAGATAAATCTCTTATTTATCAGCAAAAAATAAATTTACTCTTATCCGGTCCTGTGCTGTGTCTCCACCTCTTCTTGTCCTATGTATCTTAAGAAACGACAAAAAGAATAATGCCAGCAAAAAACGAACAGAAGCTTCTTTTCTCCAGCTCTCTCTCTCTCTCTCTCTATCTTCTTTTTTTTTATAAATACAGGGCTTGCTCTTGACTACTTAACTATACGGGTTAGAAGAAGCCTAAGATGCAGCGAGCTTACCCAGAGGTACTGGTTCTCCCACACACCAGCGGAACACAGAAAAACTGTTTGGCGCTGGACTCTGGCAGGAGGGTGGTACGAGTAGCATCCAGGCGGCCTCTACGAAGCCTACCACCGCAGAGGGATCTGTTAGCCGTCATCATTGGTTAGCAAACCAAAGATGCCGTTGCCCAGGGTGGACCACTAGGAGGTAGATCCCACCACCCCTAAGTTCCTCGCCTTCCAAGAGTCCAACCGGCATTGACTAGAAACAAGAAAGATCAACAAACATAAATCATACAATGTAAATGTAAAACCTATAACCCTCATACATCACAGGCTCGAACAAGATAAAATAAGAAAGTTTAGTTTGTTTTTAGCTAGTTCAACCCTTCGAGTTTTGTAAAAAAGAATATTTTATTGACTTATCTATCATCAAGAAAATCGGACTTGCCTACGAGGGTCCTGTAGAAATTTGTAGTTACATACTATAAATAGTTATTTGATCGAGTACCGAAGTTTTGCCGAGTTTTTATCGAAAGTCAGTTAGACCAATGGTGAAGTGATGACGCTGCTATCCATCTTCTTCTTTCGGTAGTTATTCCTTCGTTCGTCTCTAACGACACCCATAGCACAGATAATATAATACTAGTTAGTACTAGTAGCCCATAGGAAGAAAAGCGGTGATACAATTGTATTTTTGTGCCAGCATTACACAAGCTCATACAAAAAAATCATTTTTAAAATTATTTTATCCAGTACAAATGTTTTTAATCCTTGCATAGTCTCACAAAAGCTTAAAGCTTAATATTGCTTAAAATTTAAGAAGTTTCGACTCTGAGTAGCAAATCAATATTGCATTTTGCTGTAAAAGCTTTGTAGCTATGCAAAGCCGAATGAGGACGGCAATGCTCAAGCGTATGATGTTTTAACATACCATTATCGGATCGCGTCATAAATATTCAATTTATCCCCTGGCTTTCACTTGACTCGGGAGCTTTTTCTGTTAGAAGGTACTCGTAACATTGCTTCTCTTTTAAACTCTAGTAATATAATAATAATCTCTATTCTAGTTTATTGGTAGAGTAAAATGAGACTTAAAAAATCGATACAATACTAAAATTAAAAAAAAAACTGCCTAATATATGTGTTTTATTTATCAGGGTGTGTAATAGTGTGTATGAGATTAAGTATTTGAATACGTGTTTGGAGAAATTAAGTATTGTGTTTCATAAAGCTATACCTACACATAATATGTAAAAATGAATCCTATCCGAAATCCGAAAAAGCGGGACCAATTTTTCAATTTACACAAGCAATTTATTTGATTAAAAAACAGTTTTCAAACAGTCATTTGGTAATATTTTCTTTTTACATACACGTTAGCAAAGACGAGACGGCCCGATAGTTTTAATGAGAACACATTCGGTTTTTAATCTGTGGATCATCAGAACCACGAGCTATCAGAGAAAAATCAAATGTCGTTTTAACCTGTCCTAGATCAATACGAAATGACAGTCTAATTCTGTTCAGTAGTGCAAGGGTTACTAGAGCCCACAGAACAGAGCACACAGAACATGTTCCTACTGTCTGTGACACATGGATTGCCAGAACAGCAAATTTCCATCATAACCAAGGGTCATAACTAAGAAAGAGTCATGTCTGACACGTCGCATAGGTGCGGCTGTTCAGCTCGACAACACAAACAGCAATGACGGCATTGACAAATATTTGTTGGCTTGGTATTTTGGAAAGCTCATGCTACTGATTTACGGCCAATCAACTAACTACGTCTACACTTGTTTATTCACTTTTGTATCATTAATCAATCATCATACAGCACTAAGTTGGCGTTGTAATTCTTCTTCTTAGCTATTATTTACTAAATGTCTAAAGTAGATCAAGGTGTTTATCCTTTATTACGCTCAGTAAGATCATTCTTTAAAATATAGATAGATGTTAAATGTAGTACTTTTTTTAGTAATCAGCTTTAAAATTCGATAACGACCTTGGTTTAGTTAATTTAGTAGACTTGCTAAACTTTCAGTAATAAATCAAAGGCTTGTTTTTTTTCGGAGTAGTATCTAAGCGAGGTTATTATGTAAATGGTCAGCCGAAGACGGTTGCGGGCGTGCAGCCAACTACTTACTGCTACAGATGTTCCCTGTTTGTTGCTGATACAATTACTATTTAAAACCTCTGGTTCTTAACTTGGACGTTACCCCAACTAGAGAATATGGTTAAGAAAAAAAAACAATAGCCTGTGACCCCTTGTCTGTAGATTATTGATCCAAATATTTTAACATTTTATTCATCCTCGTAAGTAGAGACTAGAGTGCTTTATAGCAATTTCTTTTAACATTTCTGACCCTAGCTATCCACTTTAAATAAAGCATATTATAGGTTTTGTGCCTATAAATCAGTTCAAAAACTTAAATTTGAATCCTTCTTAAAATAAAAAAGTTGTAGGAAAACTTACATTGTCCTGCTTGTGGCAACACTTCACAGCAATGTTTCAGGTAATGGTAACTTTCTAAAGAGTTTGCGGCTAAGCGCAACAGAAATCTCTTGGTCTCTCTAGTTAGTCTATATTATTCATTCATAATAAAATAAGTGAGCGATTTGTGTGATCTATTTTTCACATTTCTGGGTTTTGGCTCCAAAGTTTGAGTACAACTGGCGGAAACCCAACTCAAACTGGGACTGTCTGCTCCCTTTTTGTTTCCGCTTCGTAGTCCGCCGTCTCAGACAGCATTGTTTTGGCGAATGAGTTTCTTAAAGATTGTTAGCATGAATTGCAATGTTGCAACTAGTTTTTGACAAACTCGTCGAGCCTTGTTTAGAGACATTGTGTATTATTTTTGAGACAAATTGATCTTGAAACTTTTGGTTTATTGTTAACAATCTGGTTAACAATCGATGACACAAATAAGAAAAAATATTATGTTTTGTGATACATCACAAAACATAATATTTTTTCTTAAGTGTGTTTACTTTAAACGTTGCTACCATAACATTTGCTCAAAATTTGGGATTGTGGGTACTTATTGATGATTTTTTTACTTACCTTTCATACGCTGAACATTCGACGTCAAACATTGTGTACATTTTTTGACCAAAATGTTCTCTGTACCAAAATAAACACAGTCATGTTTTTTTACCAATTAGTAGTATAGATTTTGGTGTATAGACAGTATCAACTCTGTGGTATCAACTGTCACAATTGTTAATTTTTTATTTTTATAGATCGATTCCTGTTTGATTTATAGTTGAAAATCGATTAGACAAAGGTAGTGATCAAAATTTCTGCCCCTTTTCGCAAATTGTTATACACATATAAATTGTTTTGGTGTGCTACGACTGTTTAATTTCTTCCTAACATCAGTTAACTCCTAAGCGTATCTGAATAATTTTCAGTGGAATCCTCTCGAAACAAATGAAGCAGTGAATTAGATCATGCCACAAAACCACAGTGAATCGCGAGTGAATAAAGAACAATACAAGTCGAGGCTGAAGGGCCCTCAGTTGTTCATTTTGTTTGCGCATCCCCGAGAGGCTGCGAGACTTCCGTAGGTCATGGCCTACTGGTTACACTTTCTGAGACGTAACGTGTAGCGGCCATCGCAAGGCACAGGACCAAGCGATTTGTTTTGACCACTTAAGTCTACAACCCTCAAAATCCTCCTGGTTGAAATCGAAAACGATAACATTTTCCTATTCTAACAAAAAAGCTTTTTTCGGCCGTCAAAACCAAGGGAGATTCGTGTTAGAGTGAAGAGAAAAGTTTTTAATTAAATTTATTTATTTTTATAAAATTCGGGGTAATTCTTTTGCCTTTCTTCTCTTAATAAGTTCCAAAATTCATGGTCATAAAGATAAGTTTTCATTTCATCGTAAAGTTAAAATCTGTCATCAAAAATAATATTTTGTTTACTCGCATTTTCCAATGCTTTATTTGAATATTCTCGTAGTATATCAGTATACTTAAGCTGTGGCCTTAAATGCCATATTAAATATGGCATTAAAATTATAATAAAACTACGTATTTCAATGACCGTGACACTTAGTTTAGAACACTGCGTTCAAGAGTGAAAAGGTAGTAACCTGAAAATATACCTGTATTATAAAATATGTAGAAAATCAGTTTTAAGGTATCCATGGCTCTGTCAACAGTGCCACAGATAAGAAATACGTGGGTAACACTGAAAATGTTTAGAACTGGCCAGTTAGAAACATTGCAGTTAGAAACTTTTTTTTAATTTCAATTTTAGAACTCTTTGGTAACCTAATGTAGTATATTGCATTCATTTGTCATTTGTTTTTGTGAATTGGCGGCAAATCTAAAACTCTTGTTACATGTGAAAATGAACCTAACGCGAGAAAATTTTCGGTCAACGATGTATTATGACTTTCGTTGTGGGCTTACTCAACAACAAAGCTATAATAGGCTACGATTAGCATTTCTTAATGAAGCCCCATCTGGTACCACTATTTACAATTGGTTTGACGAGTTTAAGCGTGGACGTAGCAATCTCAATGATGATCCGCGTGAGAGAAGATAACATCAGTGCTGTGCGACGCATGATAGAGGAAGATAAGAGAGTGACCTATCAGCAGACACGGGCAAGCCTAGGCATTGGTATGAGTCAAGTTCAAAAAATATTACACGAACATTTAGGCGTCAGGAAGCTTTGTACCAGATGGATTCCCCATACTTTAACCGACGACCAGAAACACCTTCGCATGGACTGGTGTCGCCAAATGTTAGATAAGTTCAACGGCGTTGACTCAAATGCTGTATTTGACATCGTCAGAGGTAATGAAAGCTAGATATATTGTTACGAACCCAAAACCAAAAGACAATCAGCTCAGTGGGTGTTTCCTTTCGAGAATCGGCCAACTAAGGTAAAGAAAGGAAGAAGTCAAGGAAAAAAGATGATTGCCTCATTTTTTGGTCGGAAAGGTCATTTCGCGACAGTTGTGCTAGAAAATGGAAGGACAGTTACTGCAGACTGGTATGTCAATCGCTGTTGCCTTTTGTCTTGGAAAAAATTCGACAGCAACGCCTCCGAAGCAGGATCCTCCTTTACCACGACAATGCTTCAGCGCACTCCGCAAAACGGACTGTTGAATATTTGACTATAGCAGGTGTCGAGATAAGTCATCCGCCATATAGTCCTGACATGACGCCCTGCGACTTTCATTTATTCCCAAGAACTAAGGATAAAATTCGAGGTATTCGCTTTACAAGCCAGATGCGGTGAAAGCGTACGAAAATGCCATAGAAGAGACCCCTAAGGAAGAATGGGCCCACTGCTTTTCTCAGTGGTTCCATCGAATGCGACGACTCCGAGAGGAACGGAGATTACTTCGAAAAACAATAAAAGTATTGGCAACTTTCTACATTAAGCCGTTTTTCATTTTTTAAACATTTTCAGTGTTACCTAGGTACTAAACAACTACAGCAACCAACTAAGACCAGAGTTCACCAATTCTTAAACAGCCGGTAAACATAGATTAACGATTAATTTGACACAATTCCCATACAAAATATGTCAAACAATATTTTAAACGCTGTTTAAAACTTAAACGTCTGTTGGTGAACTCTACCCTAAGCAGTGTAAAAATTTGTCATAATCTACCTACAACATAAAAGATGAAAGTAAAACTACTAAGTGATTATGTCAATATAATTTAATTATGTCTGGTTGCTAATATTTAAAATAACTAGGTACTGCTAGATTTAGTATACTTACCCGCTACTCTTAATAGTGTAACCTCAATTCAACTCTTTGTTGGACACAACTTCAATCTCAACGGAAAAGCTGAGGGCCTATTTGATTATGGCTTCAATAAAATTCTTTTCACAAATGCCTCCTACGCACAAGTGTCCTTATAGATCTGCAATTTGTAGAGTTTATTGCATTTTTCTCGTGTAGCATTCAAGTAATGTGGCCACATTTAGTGCCTTTTTGTAACGTTAATTTTTTGAAGTGAAAACTTCTTTAGCGGCGCTGAGCACTTTTTGTTGGATGGGTAAAAACTTCCAAACTCGCGTCAGGGTCACGTGATGCTGATCGAAAAAGCGTAAGATCGAGGGGAAGGGAGAGGAACTAGTATCTCCCACTCTTTCTACCGTGCCTGAGTGTGCTGTTTTCTATTATTTTTAAAGTGAAACTTCTTTATCGGCGTTGGAAAAAATTTACCGTCACGTTTTGCGTCAAATTTTCGTCACATTTTTCGGTTACGCGCCATCTTTTTCTTGCCCCTACCACGGTTGGTTCAGACGATAGCAAAAAGGTAAAGTGAAATAATATTTAACCAATTTAACCAATTTAACCAATTTAACCAATTTAACCAATTTAACCAATTTAACCAATTAAATCAATTTAACCAATTTAACCAATTTAACCAATTTAACCAATTTAACCAATTTAACCAATTTAACCAATTTAACCAATTTAACCAAGTTAACCAATTTAACCAATTTAACCAATTTAACCAATTTAACTAATTTAACCAATTTCTGGAAAGTTGCGTCAAATTTTCGTCACATTTTTCGGTTACGCGCCATCTTTTACTTGCCCCTACCACGGTTGGTTCAGACGATAGCAAAAAGGTAAAGTGAAATAATATTTAACCAATTTAACCAATTTAACCAATTTAACCAATTTAACCAATTTAACCAATTTAACCAACTTAACCAACTTAACCAAATTAACCAATTTAACCAATTTAACCAATTTAACCAATTTAACCAATTTAACCAATTTAATCAATTTAACCAATTTAATTAATTTAACCAATTTCTGGAAAGTTGCGTCAAATTTTCGTCACATTTTTCGGTTACGCGCCATCTTTTACTTGCCCCTACCACGGTTGGTTCAGACGATAGCAAAAAGGTAAAGTGAAATAATATTTAACCAATTTAACCAATTTAACCAATTTAACCAATTTAACCAATTTAACCAATTTAACCAATTTAACCAACTTAACCAACTTAACCAAATTAACCAATTTAACCAATTTAACCAATTTAACCAATTTAACCAATTTAACCAATTTAACCAATGTAACCAATTTAACCAATTTCTGGAAAGTTGCGTCAAATTTTCGTCACATTTTTCGGTTACGCGCCATCTTTTTCTTGCCCCTACCACGGTTGGTTCAGACGATAGCAAAAAGGTAAAGTGAAATAATATTTAACCAATTTAACCAATTTAACCAATTTAACCAATTTATCCAATGTAACCAATTTAACCAATTTAACCAATTAAACCAATTTAACCAATTAAACCAATTTAACCAATTTAACCAACTTAACCAACTTAACCAACTTAACCAACTTAACCAACTTAACCAATTTAACCAATTTAACCAATTTAACCAATATAACCAATATAACCAATTTAACCAATTTAACCAATGTAACCAATTTAACCAATTTCTGGAAAGTTGCGTCAAATTTTCGTCACATTTTTCGGTTACGCGCCATCTTTTTCTTGCCCCTACCACGGTTGGTTCAGACGATAGCAAAAAGGTAAAGTGAAATAATATTTAACCAATTTAACCAATTTAACCAATTTAACCAATTTAACCAATTTAACCAATTTAACCAATTTAACCAATTTAACCAATTTAACCAATTTAACCAATTTAACCAATTTAACCAATTTAACCAATTTAACCAATTTAACCAAGTTAACCAAGTTAACCAATTTAACCAATTTAACCAATTTAATCAATTTAACCAATTTAATTAATTTAACCAATTTCTGGAAAGTTGCGTCAAATTTTCGTCACATTTTTCGGTTACGCGCCATCTTTTACTTGCCCCTACCACGGTTGGTTCAGACGATAGCAAAAAGGTAAAGTGAAATAATATTTAACCAATTTAACCAATTTAACCAATTTAACCAATTTAACCAATTTAACCAATTTAACCAACTTAACCAGTTTAACCAATTTATCCAATGTAACCAATTTAACCAATTTAACCAATTTAACCAATTTAACCAACTTAACCAACTTAACCAACTTAACCAACGTAACTAACTTAACCAACTTAACCAACTTAACCAACTTAACCAACTTAACCAATTTAACCAATTTAACCAATTTAACCAATTTAACCAATTAAACCAATTAAACCAATTTAACCAATGTAACCAATTTAACCAATTTAACCAATTTAACCAATTTAACCAATTTAACTAATTTAACCAATTTCTGGAAAGTTTAAAATAAGGCCATAAAGAAGTTTCACTTCTTACGTGTGTACACTAGTACACGCACAACTTTTTTTTTAAGCAAGCCGTATGGCCAGCGTTTTTTATGAAGAAGGCATTAACGAGAAAGTTTTTTTTAGAAAGAGTTTATGAGTAATACTGGCAGAAATATTTGATTTTTTAAGCTAGCGAAAAGGTCTCAATAAATTTCCACCATAGATTTGCTTCACAAAAATAAAACCGTTTGCCTGTTAGAAGACTAACTAAGTAGTCAATACCTACAACATACAATAAAACTTTTTGAAGGTACTCCAACTATTAGGAGAGGCACCAAATATGTAAAGCTTAAATGTCTAGAAATTAAAAATCTTTCAGTCGCAATCCCCAGACATCCCCATCAGAATTTGCATTTGTGCAACTAAAGTCACCAAGAAAATAAGTGTCCAATTTCGATTACACTTTCACATAGAAGGAATCTACACCGTCATTTCCAACCGTACTTTTATGAATACAGTTAGTTAGTAATATGACCAGCTCTGGCTTGGAGCCAGAAGAAACTTAACCAGCTGGAGACATCATTGCACATGCTCGGGTCGTCGGCAGAATTTAGTTCGAGATAGTTCGTTTGTTCGGAACTGTTAACTTTCCTTTATACACTGTGGTCGACTTGAAGAAATGCGTTTGATTTTAATCAGAACGTTTTCGCTCAATCAGTGTAAAAAAAGAAGAGTAATTAAGCAGTAAGAAAAAAGCGAATTGCGATGAACTATTTGTACCAACCCTAAATTAGAGGTCATCGTTAACTCATTAAAACTGGGGTCAGGTCTTCAAAACTTTGATTAATTGAAACCTTATTAAAAAGGAAATGTGCCCTGCGTTTCTATCTGGTTAATTGAAAAAGGAAAACCCTACAGCACCCCTAATGATATCATTAAAACGCGCGTGGTACTTGTTTTTTTTTTTGTTGTTAGGTTATTCTAAAACGATTATATCTAGTATAACGATCAATGCAATCAATTAATAGTACGGAAAATTAAGTTTAAAATTGAAAACATATTTGTGATGACTAACGTATTTTTTTTTATAAGTATCAACGTCATTGATAACAAAAACAGCTTCGAAAACGATGCATTGTTTTAAAACAAATTTGATTACGATGAAAAAGGTTATAGTGAATTAACCTTAAAAGATACACATATTACTTATGCAGTTGTAATATCATATTATGGTATGCAAATCATGATGTCATTTGTAGAGACAAACTTCTTAGCGTTCCATGGATTCACCGTGCGGATGCAGGGTCCATCGTGTGGCAGAAAGAGAAACTCCGAGTAGTTCTCGGGACTTGTGAAGTTGTGACACGGGTGTAGAATGTGATATGAGCCACATAATTATGTAATAACATCATTTGACAAAAAAATTATAGGCATAATTCTCTCAGTTCACTTAACATTTAAATATAGAACTCAACAAATTGTCGTAATATTTGGTTCAGCCGGAGTTTTCCAATAAAAGTTTCTAGTGATGAGTAGCAACGACACAAAGAAAGCTGTTAGCGACTCACCGCAATACTAACGAGTCGTTTCAAACTTTTGTTGTAACGGTTTAGAACTTTAGAGCTCGTGGAAACCGAAAAAGTCTGTAACTTTTGATCGGGGCATAGTAGGATCTATGTTTTAGTTAATGCACACAGGATTATTAGTGTTAGTTATTTTGAGGTATACGCCATATTGTTTTTAATGAGTTACTTATATAAAATAGTGGAAACCCCGAAAAAACAAACTCTTTTGATAGTGACCGTGAAAGTTTAAATCATAAAAACAAGTTTATCGTAAATCAGGATGTATAAGTAGGTACCTCTTAGGGCTTGCTTTTGGGGCTTAATACAATAAGTGTTTCTATTTGATAAATATTACACCCGAAAATAAAATTATATTGCCATATGCGTTATAATTATATAGTGCACTGCATATTCAGTGGGCTTCCTCATCAAATTTTAGCTTTTCTTTTTTAAAAAAAAACCTCCTTTTTAGCTGCTTATAATGTCATTTGTATTAAACCTGATATGTCTATCATTTGTATAATATAAATGAAGTACTAAATTTTCCTTACTTAAAAATCCCACCAAAAACATTAATGTGAAAGTTCGTTAACGGCTTTGCAAATAAGAGCTCCTTTTACCACAGTTCTTATACATACGTCTGTCAATTCCATAAAATGTTATGTTATTCACCACTTAACACAATTACTGTTCTACACACTCTTGAATATGGATCAGTTCGAGCCCTAACCGCCGTTTTATCGTAAGCGTCATTTTTCCAAAAATGCTTTTTTTATCGTAATCGGCATTTTAAACCATACCGGGCCTTGCTCTATTGACGTTTTTTGCCTAAACTCAATAGTTTTTGAGATATAACAAAGCTAATTTTATCTTAACCGTCACCATTTTCGAAAAATTAACGTAAGCAACACATCATTATTTGTCGTAAGTGACATTAAAAACAAATATTGTATCGCAACCGACCCAACTTGTTATAGTAAAAGAAGCAAACATTAATATTCCAGAAGTTCCCAGCAGGATAGAACTCGAAAGTGAAGGTCTTGTTGATAACAGTAATTCTAATAGTGAGGACTTAACTCCATTCTGGATTTCGATAGCTAAAAAATTAAAAGAAACCCATCGACTTTTACGAATCAAACTTTTCCTGCTGGATGTACACGAAAGAAATCAAACCATAGCCTAGTAAAAGCTCTGAGCCTGATCAACCAGATTATAACGTATCCGTTACGTCCCAGAACATGTATTCTACAGTTAGTAAAGATCCATGGAAGACATCATCGCTGGCTGCATCTACAAACGATCACACACAGGGTAAAATTAGTGAGTGAGTCTAGTAATCAGAAGAATAAACACCTCAACAAATTTAGCTTAAACTCGCGTTTATTTGACGTTAGGTACATTTTGCTTCATCCCGACGTTCCGAACACTTAACAGGTATTTGTAGTCACTTGTAGAGTAAGATGTTATTCGTCTTAAAAAAAAAATATTGTACCGTCTCTAATTTTTATCGTCATTATGTTCCTATCCACGCATTATGCCATGATTTGTGGACTTCATTGATGGTATGACGGGGTCCTGAGCTGCTAGTAAATCCAACGATCTTCTTTTGTTTGAGTGTCTCATAATTTCTGTAGCTTCACATATCATTTTAGGTATACAGTGATTTTGTTTAGCTAGAACTTGAGGTTTGACAATTAGGTAAAATAAAATGGTTGAACTTATCAAACGCATGACCAAAGACTGCAGATTTTATCCGAGATTCTATACTGCGTATAGTTTGACCTCATTCACAGTCGATCAGTATACGCCTGGTACATAATTGGTCTGCTCGTAAGAATTGATGGACTTTATCTATGGAATCTATGGAATACTGTTGGTAGATGCTCAACAGTGGATGGTTTGTAAAGCGGAGTCGTACAACAAGTACCGCAAAAGTTTATAGAATTTAAATGCTCGCTTTCGCTTGACATGCTAGAGTTCAGCATGCTGGTGTTGGTCATGGCTCTCTGAAACAATGTTTTACCGACAGTAGCTAACTGCGAAGGATGGTAGTGAGAATCACCGTTTAGGTATCTATCAGTATGAAGAGCTTTTAAGGCAACAAAGCCACATTGTAATGTTTTCAGTCTGAATTGCAATGCATTGCAATTTAGATCCAGGGTTTGCCCTGGTGCTATGTGTAGTGCTAGTATTCAAATAGGACCAACGCAATCAAATCACGAAGCTCTTACAATCTCAGCTGCTAAGTACAGAGACCTAGTGAACCTATGTAATAAAATTGAAATACTAAGCAGGTACCACGCAGAATGTTTAAGTTGGGTTGGGATCATGATGGAGAAATCCCAGATAAATTAAATGAAACCGACGAAGATGACTTAGATGAAGAGAATTAAAACTTTTAATCTACTTGACAGGTTGAATCATTTTTTATTGTAGTCTGATTGGTTTATTGTTTCGTTGTGTTTAAAAAGAAAAGAAAAAAAGTTAATTATTTATTAATTTTTGGTTGATTTCATTGATTTCATTTTTTTCCATCATATTTAATTTACGCAATATTGGTTAAGGCTGATTTAATAGATTTCTCAATTTTTGTTAAATGTTAATTATTCTTGTGTATTAATAATGTTTTTTTTTCTTATTGTTTCAATGAAAAGTTCATGTCGTTGGTTTTACGAGTATTTTAGCTTAATAGAATTCGTCTTTCTTAAAAACATGAAGCTGAATGGAATAAAAAGATATAACATTTTTTTTTTTATTACAATCTTAGGTAAAGCTACTAAAACATACTTGTTATTGATATAATTTATTGAAAAATGGGTAAAAGTCACTTATTTTATCGTTGCATAATTTATCTCAACGCCCTAATGTATGGCCTTGTCTTTTTCAGTGACGGCAAAATTATTGTAAGCGCCAAAATCACTGTAAATAATGAATATTTTAAAATTTTCTGGTCAATATAATATATATCATCAAAAAATATGTATTTATTGTAAATTTCATATTAATCCAACAGTTATTGACTGAAATATTAAAAAAAACCTTCTCTTGTAAAGTTTGGTTTTTGTCGCTCACGCTAAAGTGGCGGTTATGGCTCGAATTGCTTTTTATGAATATGCACATAAATTAACAGAATATAGCAGTCAATCAATCCAGCGGTATTTGTATGTAAAGGTATTCAAAAAAGCTAGTTAGTTCTATAGTGGAGTAAATAAATAAAACAATTTGCACCTGGGTAATACAGGTTCTACCCGAGTTAAAACTTTCCCTGTAGCCGCTATAGAACTGTTAACTTTTCTTTCATTTCGCAACTTTTTTGCTTCATAGTGAGTATAAATTGCAACTTTCTCTCGATCATTTCCGTGTAATATTGCGTTGCGGATATTATATGACCCTAAAAAACGCTATTTTCAACTATTTTTGTTTACTATTTATATTATTATGAGTCCGTCTCTCATTCAAACGTTTACATAGTGATTATCAAATATTATAAGAAATCACGCAATTTTAAAAATCGCTTTACGCTGTGTTGTATACATCCTTTTTTGTTATTAACTTTGTGTTACACGAAATTAACAGAAAATAGAGGGAATATGACATCATTACTTTATATTTCTTGTTTTGTAATTGCATGGCTTTCTTCTTCAACATTTGACATTTCTGATTTTAATGGCATTTACATTTTACCAAGCGAAAAATTCGCTAGTGAACATTCTTTTGGCTCAGCGCCATTTGCGAACACGTAATTCAATTTGTCAATTTCAATTTGGGCACCAATCAAGTACAAGGTGCAAGTTGATTTCATACTGCTACCTACCCTTAAATATTTGTTTCTGCAATAAATATAACGGGTTCCGTATGCATTCGAACACGTATGTACGAATGTTTTTTTTTGTGATAATCTTCTGGAACATTTGTTGGTAAAACGTGACGAACTTCGAGGTTATTAAGTAGAAGGAGCGCGGAAGTGGCCAGACCAAGACCACAAGCAATAACTTTCGAGCCAGTTGCGGCACCCCATAAGAACTCACACGTTAAACTTGACCTTTTTTATAACGCTGTTGTTAATCTCCTCAAACATAGTAAGGAAACTGCAAACTTAGATAGCTATGTTAGGTATCCATGATCAATGTCCATGTCCATGGATACCTAACATGGTCCATGGTCCACAATGGTCAGGTCCACCACCGACCGAAAGGTATCTATTACTTTATTAATAATAAAAACTTTTATATAATACATATTTTCAGACACACCACACTGGGCCACACAGAGCCATCTAGTCCCAAACTAAGCTACTAATACGAAGCTTGTCGTATTGGCTACTAGACAACCGATGAAATTACTATATTGTAAATATATACTTATAATACATAGAAAACACCCAGACCAGTACAAACAGACATGTTAGTGCACACAAATATTTGTACGGTACGGGGATCGATCCCGCGACCCTTGGCTCAGAAGCAGCGTTTACAATCACTGATCCAAATGGTCGTTTGAATGGTTACTATCCCTCAGAATGTGATTCACGATTACCAGACTCAAAATAGACTTCGACTGTAATCGGGCTGAAGCTCTAAGTGGAGGAAGTTTATATTTAAACGGTAATTATCTTGGTAAGGAGGCTTATTTAACTTCCACCATTCGTAGTCTGAGTTGCAACACTCTATCATAGCTGTATCAAATTAAAACTACTTGCAAAGTTGTTATTTATCAAGTAAAGTAAAGTTTTCATCCAGAAGAAAGTTATCTCATCAAATTGTTTGATCACAGCAAAGACATCCTCGTCATAAACATATTTAGTATTGTATTGAGTTTTTCAATTTTTCGTATCAAGAAAAAATATTTTATTCTCATAATAAAATAAATTGTAGAATAAATACAAAATTAATAGACTCAGGGTTGTGGAAATCCATAACCTAATATGAAATTTCAAAAAATATTTTTCTTTCATGCTGTGTCATAGCATAGTGCTTGCGTACCTAGTGTCGGTGCAGGCCGTGCAGGTAGTGTGGTATAGGTACCTAGGCCGGTATGAACAAGCGGAACTTATTAACAAAACTATTTTCAATACTTATATTTATAATATGTGTCTAAGACCCGAGTTCACCAATACTTAAACAGCCGGTAAACATAGACTGACGATTAATATGACACAATTCCCATACAAAATGTGTCAAATAATATTTTAAACGCTGTTTAAAACTTAAACGTCTGTTGTTGAACTCGGGCCTAAACAGTTGGCTATTGTTTGATTTTATAATCTACTTGTACTAGCGAACGTTTCACGAAAAATCAGTTAATTTATCAATCATCATAGTATCTTAATAAGTTTATGTCTTCACCTAGGTAACTAAATGACACCCCAAGTTTTCGAAATATATGATTCTGAAATTGAATACTCTGATTTTGAAACTATGAAAACCATGATTAAAATTTTCCAGATATTAAAAAGCTCAAATATTTTTTTCCATACCTCAATAATACGAGTTGTGTTAATGGCCGAAAAACTTTATTTCAAATTTCCGAGAATACATTGTTAAAATTAAGAATTTGGTTGTATCCTGACTCGCCGTGGACTTTCCGCCGTGGTACTTGTCTGCCTAACACTAGAGTGCAATTTAAAATCAGGCGCTGAAGGAGTGCAGTCCTCCCGGCTCGCAGTAACGAAGCTCGGGCGCCCAGGCGAGCTGAAGCTGCGAAAGCGAGAGTGGGTGCCAGAAATATGCTTACCTGTTTGCCTGCAAGCTTGCCTGCATGCACGCTGCTAGCCTGCATGCATGATGCTTGCCCGCATCCATGCTTTTATTTTCGGGTGTATGTGTATTCGGATTTTTGATTTTCGGAATTCGTATTTATGATATTTGGGATTATTATAGATTCGATATTTTAGGGGTTATTATTATAGTGATGTAGTAGAACTACATTCCGAATCTACAATAATCCTAAATATCATAAATACGAATTCCGAATATCAAAAATCCGAAAACACATACCCGCTACACTACGTGTCTCACAGTAAAAGAAGATTTTACAATACCCCACTATAGTCAATATTGACTAACACTTCTGCTCAGGTCCAACAATGAAAAATCATTGTTGTTAATAATGAATTGGTACCACAATTTGTCAAAAGCTATTTTCTGGGTAAAGTCTTGGGTATAAAACAAAACTTATTACTATTAACTTCGTAAGAAGTAAGTAATTAGTTAATATTACCATCTTTCCCTATGATATTACTTGAAACAAAACTGCCATAATAACATGACTTAACTGCAAGAATACTACCTTTATTTGTATTTCTACAAATTTAACTAATAAGCACTTTTTAGGCCCTCTTGGCTGTGGACATGAAATGATTTTCTTTTCCATTCTCGTTTGTTCGTCATATGGTATGTTAATGAGAATATACATATTTCCATTACAAGAGCCTTGATGCTGAAAATATCGAGTGTAGGATTTTATCTCATATCTCTTAAAAAGTTTATTGTGGTGTGGCTTACACAGATTTTCTGCTAAATCGAACTTACCAATTTTTTTTCAACTTTCGTTTGGGTGTACGATTCATGTTTTAGGTGTTTAATCAATTAATAGACTACTGTAAAAAACTAATACCTTTTTTAAATATTAATTTTAATTAAAAAGTTTTCGACTGCTTCAGGTGAGATTTAATCACACGACGTTTTGGAGGATTAACTTATGACTTCTTCTTCTAGTTTTTGTATGATTTTCCTTTATTAGACCTCTGACTACGATACTACTTAAATCCCCATTTAGTATGCTGACATATTTACCATCCAAGTTTAATACGGTTTTTGTCATCTGTCAAGAGAATAACCTAACCCTTTCATTATCCACTTTCCAGGATGTGATTCGTCTGGAAACGCAGTACTGGTCATTAGTGGAGATCCCTCGTCAGGAGAAGGCGGAGACGGTCCCGGCATTCGTGCTGCGAGCATGCTCTATCATGGAGAAAACCCAGAAGTCTGGGGAGGGTGTAAAGACTTCCGCCAAGCTGGCAGAGGAGGCCGCTGATAGACGTGAGCGGATAGAAAGATTGAATGGTTAGTGCGAAAATACCTTTCCCACTTCAAGGCACAAATCATTTTTAACTAATCTGCTATGGGTTATTAGGCAAAAGAGAAGCAGAGTCAAAAGATCAGATAATTTATTAAATTAATCATACCTTTCCAAATTCACTTCGATGTGTTATACAGGGTGTTAGTTATAGGGTATAACAAACCGAAGCTAGCCTATGTTAACATATGGATATAAGTAATCTTTGATTGTGAAGTCAGAAATTTGAAATCATCATTATAATTTTTTAAATTTTCATACAATTCAAAATTTTGTGATTCCGTATTGTATGAAAATATTTTTTCATAAATAATGATATCTAATCTCTGACTTCACCATTGTATTCATATGCACATGTTAACATAGACTGGTTTTGACTTGTTATACCATTTACATAATACCCTGTATATATATAAATAATTCTTACCAAACTAAGTTAGAAATACTTTATTTGATATTTTAGCAACTTAATTGCACTTATAATATCAGTATATAAACTTGAAAAATCCCGCCTGAGACAAAATTTTTCAAGTTTATATACTAAGTTAGAAATGGTAAATTTTAGTAGTATTTATTAACTTTTAGTGATATGTAGGACAAAGTGGATGAAAAGGCAGGCAGTGTAAGGAAGCTATGTTAGAACAGATTTTATCGAAGTTGGGCAAATTTATATTATATCTAGAATTCTGCACAGGAGTAAAAAGCTACTCGCAGTCGTATGAAATATGACTAGTTAAAACTTTAGCGAGTTTGGCTGGCAGCCAAATTTTTATCTCACTACAAAATTCTTGCTTCCAATTAGTTTCGGGCAAAAAGGACTACTTCATTATTTTATAAATTCAGTTAAAAGAAGTAATGCAGTTACACCTACCTGTATGACAATCTATATCCAACATATATTAGTCAACTTTTGGTCACGAGCCTCTCCATAACGAGGATTTTGTCGTAATTGTAGGTAGGCGGGATGCCCATCGCAGTTTTGCTTATGGTAGAGAAAAGGCACAGTACTCCTTTAGTCACCTCTCACGACACCCATAGGAAGAGAAAGATATTCTTTTAATGTGCCGTCATCACACTTTAAGTAATTACTGTATATTCGTAGATTTATGATTTCACATATTAACGTTGACCCTGTTTCTGAACAGAGCATATTTCATGACGACCCCCTCCCTCTGAGAACCCAAATTTTAAAGTCTGTCTATTTTTCATTACTGTCCATAACAAATCTCTTTGTAAATTAATTGAAGTTGGGTACCCGAATTCAAATTAAGCAGTGCGGTCGGAGTGAACCCCGTCCTAAGCACGAATTAAGCTCAGACAATAAAATGAGTAAAGCTCCGGGCCGCGAGCTTTACCGGAAAACAGGGTTTACGTTACCTACCATCATTGTAAATAATAATGATATGGGGAATATAAGATGAGTGGTTGATTAGATACTTATAAATAACTTGTAAACCTTTTCATGTCAACCAGAAATAATGTGCATTAGAAACATAAATACCGCTCAAACTAGTCACGATAGGAAATACATTTATAATAATTATTATTTATTTGTGTATACTCGTATCTTGGCCATGAATCACAAAAGTATAAAAGTTTTCTTTTGTCTTAAAAAATTACGAATCTTTTGTTTAAAAAAACACAAATTGAACACACTGAATCGTCTCAAACTTTGTTTTTAACGCTGAATGTTACAGACATGACAACATCCCAGATAGAAACGGAGAACACTCAAATGACAAACGATCTCTACCGGCTTTTGAAGAAGTACACAGGCCTGAGGAACCTCATCAGGGAGCTAAAGGTACAGAGCAGGCTATTAATCAAAATAACACTAATCACTTTAAAATGGAAATTCGCCCTTCCCTGAGCGTTTGGACAAGTCCCAAAATCTGCGTAAGCGTCACTAAGCAAAGTTTAAACCAAGGTAAGACTTTGTTCGTGGTTACAAAGGAAATAACGGGTGTTTTGGTAAGGGTTTTGAAATAAATATGTTCATACAAGACAGTTCCTGAGTAATTAAGTTTAGTTTGTTGAAAATGTAATGGCATATTTTTTGCCACTATAGCATTTATAATTATGCTATGGCTGAGAGTAGGCTGACTTCGGCATCAAATGATATTTATTTTACCTGTATTTCCTGAATAGTACCTACTCAAAATACTTGGGATTATTTTGGTAACAATGTGTGCAAATTTAAAACTGTATTTTTTAATTTTTTAATAGAGCATCTGTAGAAAATTAGTACAGCTTTTCTTTAGGTTCATAATAAAAAGGTCAGGTAGTCATTATTAATGTAAATTCCTTTTACTACCGAAATTAAGAACAAAAATCTGAGTAATACGTACAATAAATAACTAATTTTGGGCATGCTCATGCGAGAACATTGTTTTGCTTTAAAATAATTTACTTTTCTGAACTGTACTCAGTTTACCTTTTCATTACGTTAGCCAACCCTATAAATAACTAAGTAGTAAAATAGTCGTCAAACAATGTCAACAATAATAAACAAGCCCATGACGCAGTTTAGTGGTAGCAAACTTAAAATTTTAACGACCCATTTGTGGTCATTGTTTTGGCAGAACACTGGAGTATGCGTTATTATGACTCCCTTGACTGACATTTTCCTGTTAAATATATACTCTCTATTTTGTTTAAAATTACTTAATTATAATATTGATTCAGGGACCTTATTCTTTATGGGTTTCCGATGTTTTGCTTATATGGTTTCCATTCGGTTTATTGGGTAATGCTTTTTTCTGAAAAGATAGGCCCAGAAATTCATGTCTCAGCATCGACGTTATTAATTTATCCATTCTCACTGTAGTTGACTGATTTTGGTGGAATAAATATTAAAATTAGTGCCATAAAGACAAAAAAGGCAGTACAATAAAGGCCTTCGTAGATCCTTAAATAATAGTAATTTTGAAATATAATCGTGATAAATATTACAACAATTATGTGTAGGTTTGTCAATAGACCAATGTACTTGCGATTATTCTTTTCTCAGTCGGAGTACGTCAGCTCGAAGATATACCCGATGTTCCCCCGGTACACAATGCTGAAGGACATGATTAAAGACATCATGCACGATCCCGACTACATGGAGGTGTGCCATGAAGTGGACCCATAGCGCGGGGTGCGCAAATAGATGAGGCATTCGTTCACCGACCGCCAGAGGTCGTGTCGTCGCTAAGGCTTGGAGCAAGGGTTGTCAACTGTCACTTCAAATGCAACGATGGAAAAAAATGTGCTGTGGATAAGGTTATGCGAACGAACACGGGCTGTTTTCTACGAATGCTATAAGCAGAAATGCGGTTTAAATCAAACAAACCGCTTAAACTTCCAAAACATTGCTAAGCAAAACATTAGAATGCAAAATTGATTAAAAAGCATCGCATCCTTTGAAAAGGAGTAGATAACAAACAAATGCAACAAAGATCGTTCGTGTTTGAAGTTTCTACTCTCAAAAATACTCTTTGGTTGCATTAAATTATGCTTCAGTGGCGATTGCATGCTGTATAATACTTGATCGCTTTATTTGGTTTTAGAAATTGATATTGCAAGTTTTGTGTGAATAATTTCGTTTTCGCTTTGAAAATACATGCTTCGTTGTGTCGGTCCGTTGTGTTTGAAGTTGACAGCGTTTGCTGGCGGTGGTAGGGGCGAGTACTCATTTATTTTGCGCTACTTTGATTGGACTGTTTCTTTCATAGATTTAAATATTAAATCTATGGTTTCTTTAGTTGTAAGTTTAGATTCGTACTTAGTGTTAGTACTCGTCGTCAATTCGATGTCATTTATTTCCGTTGTAAATATTCCTTAAGTTAAATATATTTCTTTATTTTAATGAGTTACTGTAGGCTTACTATTTTGAATGTTATGACTGTCATACATGTGAGAATTATGTAATCTATAAATAAATACATGGTAGTCAATAAATCAGTAGACAGGCCTTCTTGTTTATGTTCATCAGCTAAATATTACCTGTTTGCTATCGTCTAGACTGTTCGATTTTAGAAACATATCTTATACAAATCTGTCTCATATCAACCGAACATATAGAATTGTTACAGAACATATCTATTTAATAGTTAGACTGAAATGTATGTCTCTTCAATATCACTTCCTATTGATAGTTCAATAATATTTCATCGCTTATGTATACATGTAACCATTTTGGATCTTAAATAGCTATTGGTGTATTTGTATAAATGGTGCACCTGCTCGTTTGATGTTTATAATGTTATGCCATTGAATGTGTTCAATGTTAAAAGTTAAAAAAACGCTTACTTCGTTATCAACTTAGGTATATTTGTGACCAATGTGTTTTATTGTTAAATTTATTTGACTTGTTTATGGTCTTTTTGTAGACTGTTAAAACTATTGTTAATATTTTAATAAAGTTTCAAAATCTAATCAAAATCTCTCGTTCCAAAGTAGTGTTAGACTTTTAATTTCGTTTCGTTTAAATGTTATGTTTTACACATATTTAGTATTTATATTTTCTATGTTATTTAGAAATTATCTTTGTTATTTAGATTGGTCAATCATATTATAGCTTCACGCTTCATGTAAAATGTATATTAGAAATTCAAAATAGCGTACAACTAGGATAATTTGTAGTTTTAAGAAAAAAATGCAGTGCGTTTATGGATTTGGAAAAATCTAGCAATCGCATTAAGTATACATTTTTACGTATAAATTAACTAGTTATCGTGAAATGTTATAAATGTACAAACTGTGATTATATTCGAATTGTTTTGATTATTTAGTTAGGAGTATTTATTTAGGCGTATCTAGGGCGTATCATGCTTATAATATTGTATTAAATAACTAAAAAATATGTAAGTAGTTAATTTCTGAAAATCGCCAAAATGTATAATAAATCGATATAATATGTAATCTTAATTGTAATTTATAATAGTTACTCATTTAAAATTGTTATTAAGCTAAGCTTTTTGTAAAAAAATACAATCATGAAAGCAAAATAGTGAGGCCGATTCGTTAGATTAGAAAACATAGTAATATTGCCGTATTAATATGATTTACAATAGAAAATAATAGATTTACTGTTATACGTAAAAATAGATTAGAACCACCGATTTAGGTTTTCAAATAATTATTTAAAAAAATAAATTTGAAAGACATCTAAAATAAAGTTTGTAATTAGCATGACCCCCACATTACCTTCGTTGTTCTGTAGGTAACTAATACTTACGTACCTATCTAGGTATTGATTTATATGATTTATGTGTAGCATTTTACTTCAAACGCCAAAGCTGGCTACGACTTTGATTGCTGGACCTAGAACTCTCCTAAGGATCTCCACAACGGTCGGTTCCTCATTGCTCGCATTCGGCGCCTTCCCACCACCTTCACCATCTCATCAGCCTACCTGGTCCCACCAAACGATCGTCACTAACATCTAATTGGTCTGGTGAAATTAAAGAAACCGCTTCCAATATAAAAATTTTAGCAACAACACGTTGAAGTTAGTCTTATCTACCGTAAAATTAATACACTCAGGCGTTACTTTGCGGATATCCATAACTAAATATGGATTTTGAACTATCGTTGTCGGAGCGCAGCGGAGGCGACATCTCCTGAGGATGCTACGCGAAGTGGCGAAACGCGTCAAGGTTTTTCTTATATCGGTGTTGGGTATTAATAATTGCATTAACTGTTTTGCATGCATTTTTGAGGGAGGGCGGACGGTTTTCCTACATGAAATAGTGCTTGCTCAATCTGTGTTAGTGCGGGTAGTGTGGTGAAGGTACCTAGACCGGTGTTAACAAGCGGAAATCATAAGCAAAATAATTTTCAAAATCCATATTATCTACCGTATTCAATTCCGCGGAATTATCATTTCCTAAAATTTACAACCCTATAATTTAAAGGTAAATTCTACAACATTTTATTTGTTAATATTTAATAGAAAATTTACAATTACGATTTAAAATAAACAATGATTGATGTAGATTATTTCGAATACTGCCATTGTATAAAGACGGATAAATTTAATCTAAGAATTTAATGTTATGTCTTAAGTAACTAATGTAGATCATCTCCGTAAACTTTCACGTGATCATAAACAAAAAGGCTTACAGCTATCATCATCATCTCAGCCAAATAAAATGTATAGGCTCCCTTAGGAATTTCGACGAATAGGTCCCTCGCACCCGGCATCCAAAAGCTTCACCCGACGTTTATCAAAGCATTGGTCTACAGGGTGGAGGGCCTACCCACAATCATTGTCCAGTGCGCAACCGCCATTCCAGAACTTTCTGCCTCAGCGGGCCATTTCTGATTCTTTTGTATATGTCCCACCAACTGCCACCAGCTCAGCTATTTTTTGGGTGATGTTTTAAATTCTTACAATATCAAAATGTGTTAATACAATTTGTATGACAAAATTCCTGGTATGTTAGTACCATATTATAAAATTGTGTCCTAAAATGTACTTCATTGCTTACAAGATACACAAATAACATTATAGGTAGAACCAAGTTAAGCTGCAGACTTAAACTAGGTAAGTATAGAGACTATGTTTTCTGCTGCTCTTTGCATCAAAAGAACCTTAATTAACATAATGTCATTCTGTTTCTATAAACTTGAAACATGTTATTAAAATAAGTATTGGTGGATGAACATTAGGTTTCTCAAACGCATGATAGTCGACTGTTTCAACCTCCTAAAGAGGCTTGTGATCAGCAGGCTGAGAGAACTAATGTCTGGAGTTTCTTTGCTGTATTGTCAGCGAACAACTGTTCTCTATTGGACACAGCCCCCACCAAAATTTCCAAAATTGTCTAAAATTTACTATAATCGCTCAGCTTACAAGCGCTCAGCTCACAGGTGATCAAAGTTTGGCCAGTGGTAAAAAGAAGAAACTGGTACCCATCTTCGGGCTGCTCATTGCAGATTGGCCCATTTCCAACAGTCCTCTTATATGTTTTCAACTTATTTAAAGTGTATAGAGGCAGAATAAGAAGTATTGGAGAAACATCATACTAATTATTTACTTATCGATTACGACAAAATCCTTCTCTTGTTGATTGTGATTCTGCTTGCAGTGAACTGAGATAGGCTGATGATAATGAATTATCTGCCTAACCTGAACTAGGAAAAGCTATAGCGACTACATTACATATTTGTGAATAGGACCTAACTTACGTACGAGTTAATAACTTATTAGGGAGAATATCCGACGTTACGAGGCCAGACAGTCTTCTGCACTTGCTTAATTTCTATTCAGGAAGTTCATTTACGTAGTTCTAAGAAATTATACCTAATCGTCATTCCAGTATTTAAGTTGTAAATTTAGATTAACCTTCAGTATAACCAAAATCCAGTCCATTTTAAGGTTTTTATCATTAAACAAAATTCAAATAAGTTACTACTTATTGATAGTGAATGTTAAAAATGTTGCTTATTGGTAGTGAATATCTCGTTAATCTATTATCGTAAGCTGGTAAAGTAATCTATGTCATATTAAACTATGAATATAAAGCTATATACAATCAATTGTATAATAATACTTAGATTATAACGTATATTAATTAGTTATCCATGGATATGGTCCTATTTCATTAATTAAGTAGTTGTTCTTCTGTTTCTACTAAAACTATTGTTATTAGACCATCATCAAAGTTATAAAAAAAATCCTGATACACATATTGAGGAAACATGAGGAAGTTTTGGAGATGATGTTGGTGTAATGGTAGAGTGTTTATAACTTTTATGGAATAGAAACACCTTCTGGAAGTAGTTATGTGAACAGTAAAATTTATATCAGTATGTTGTGATATTTTTAATTGCCAAATACTTACCTGTAACATTCGTGGGGAAAAATATGAGGTGTGTAAATTAAAATATTTGTCGATCCTATCCTCGATAGGGATGTTAAAAAAATATTCTTATACGAATTGTAAATTACTTTTAGGAACTTCTTATTTTTGTTTGAGCTTTTGTTAACGCAGCTCTGGTATAATTCAATAAGTATTCGTTGGTAATTGTAAAAGCAATATTTGTTATATCACTACTGCTTATGAGAATGTTAATTAATAAAATAGGAACATGTGTGCGAAGGATAAACACTAAGGATTTAATCAATAGTCTTTATTCGATAAACTATAATGCCATAGACATTAGCATAACGATTCTAGCTTTTAACCAACCAACCCTGCCATGAATAAGGCTTCTGATATATTATGATAAATGTTATTTTACACTTTTTCCGATTTCAATCTGCCATTTCTGAATGTATACCTACCTTAAGGATCTATTTAGTATTTTTACCTTATCTATACAGAGATATAAAATGAAAACTAGATACACGAGCAAGACAGAAAAACGTCATCAACAAAATGAGCTCTTCTAAAACATATACAACGTGTTCCTGTTGATATCCCATAACTCTAGGGTATTAAACAGACCATGGTAAAGAATCAAATTGCATATGAATTATTTTTCAATTATTAATATTTTTTTGTTTAATTTTGATACAAAATAATTCTAAAAAGTCACGACTGTTTATGTAAAACACCCTTACCTTGTTATGAATAAACTTTTGCATGAAAACGATTTACACGTACCTACTTATCAATGAAACACCCACACACGTCAATGTTTTTTACAAGTTACGCTCTCCAGCTACCTACTTTACTACTACACTTTAGTGTAAGTTTGCCAACGTCTCGCAAAACTAAGGATTCGCCATACATTTTTTTTTTAAATTTAACTAAAATTGATGTTATATTCGAAACTATTGATTTTTGAACCACATATTCTAGGGCGTTTTATATTATTTTTACCTATAGAATATTACCTTAGCGTTATGGGATATCAAAAGGAACACGTTGTATTCTGTCAACTTTAATAAACTGTCTAACATGTAAGTAAAGTTGAATTCCTATGAAACATAAGACATGACAACAGCTACGTCGATGTAATCGCTGACATATCAAACAAAAGGTCATTTTTGAGAAGGACTGTGTGTGTGTGTATCTAATTCTTGATTATTCTCTTTGAATCTATCGCTCACAATATAATCAATGTACTTGTTCTAAAGCTTGTCAAACCTCATTGAATAAGGAAATCAGTAATATTAGTATCTAGTGATATATGTATGTTGCTAACAATAAATGTTAAATGGATGCAAGGCATTATATTAGATGTGTATAATGTGTACCGATGTGATCTTTCGGATATTGTCTAAAACGCTTTGTTACAAGAAATGTAATACATTATTTTTTGGGCTAATTGTCTTTCATTTCGTTTCACCACTTAACATCTTTTATCCATAAAATTAATCCTAATTCAATGCTTTTACCTTACCTTCTCTTAAAGATAGACTATTTACCTACCTACCTTTTTTTTTTTAATCTTTTATTTTTTGAGGCTTTTGCCAATTTAGCATGCCAGCCCCATCGAATCTTAATCTATGTACGACGCACCTATTACTAAACTAAACTAAATTAAAGAGTACTAATTACGCAAAATCATATTGACTAACAATTTTGCAGCTTCGCTTGTTGGTTCTGCCAATATACTAATAAAAGATTCTGTGTCTTTCTTACTTATATTGAATTTTTGCATAATTAGGTCTCTTTCAATTCTAAACTTAGTACATTCTACAAGGATGTGATGTACATCATCAATCCTACCACATAGGTCGCAGTTTGGGGAGTTGACCTTCTTCATCATATAGGCAAACTTATTACTAGGATAATGTCCAGACCGCAACCTATGAAGAGTAACAATGTACGCCCTATTTAATTTTATATTAAAAAACCACGGTATTCGAGGAGGCTGACACTGCAAAGTTTTGAACCATATGCCTTTTTCTTTACTTTTTGCGTCAAAATATTCTTTAAACTTTAAATGACAAATGTTTTTAAATTTTGTTAAAACTTCTGTATAGAAAGGCAAGATCGAATAATGTGTGCCATCAGTACAAGCAAGTTTAGCCAGTCTGTCAGCCTCCTCGTTACCTACCTACCTGAAGTGGAATGAAAGATGCAAATACGAGTAGTTATAACAAAAATTGACTAATAAATAAAAAAACAACTAGATATGTAGTAGTGTACAGAACATTTGTTGCTATTTTACCTTAGTTGCTCCCATCTTAAAGTCATGGATAAAAGTAAGGTGGGATTAAAATTAAAGAAGCATTGGGCTGCTTATATTACAACTTCGACAGTTCTAAGTGTCATTTTTGTAGAAGATAAAAATGTAGGTAAATACGATTATGACGAATCAAAAAGACACTATATTTGTGGTGCCAGCCGAAACAAGAAAGACACCCATATTATGGGTGTCGATATATGAAGGATTACAGAATTGCCAGAAGGAAATGGGTAGGTACAACCTTTTTCTCTCCACCGTTAGCCTTACTTCACATTGCAATTTTATTATACCTATAGTACCTGAGTCTCCTTTTGGAGAGATGCGTCGAGCTGTGGACAATCAGGCTGATGTCAGTCATGGTAGATATAAACTTACTTTTTTGATGTTTCGGCCGCTGTAACGCGACGGAGAATAATTGCGTGTTCCAGTTGTCTAATACTACCTTACGACCGTATACCAATATCGCTTTTAGACCTGTTTATTATAATTTTACAGTTAAGATGCAACGCTAAAGTCCAAAACCTTGATCCTTGAGGCCAATCCTCAGCTTATATCCTTTTTATAGTTCATAGAGTTTTTATTACGGTACTTCCCATGTAAAGTGCAGATGTAATTACTATTTCCATGGCTATCATATTGTGTTTACTGATAGCTTTGATACATAAAAATTATATCACGAAAGGGTGGCATAATTAAGGAAAGCTATCCTAGGGCTTACAACTACAAAAGTTGTGGACCAACATGTCAAATGTTGTTAATGTTACGGAAGATAACTTTCGCACAAGTTCATTGATAATTAGTAACATAAAAATATTGGTAAATAAATTAATTAATGAGTCAATAAATATACATTTACGAACCATGTAAAATAAGGGAAACAGCAATTAAAAAAGAATGTGTGACGTAAAACTCTTCGGAAACAAACCAGGCTAAACTGTAGGAGGTCCGACTCGCAATTTGCAGGTTTTCTTTTATAATTCAAATTTACATAATTTCATTTTACTTTCATTTTTATTTTAAACTCACTTTGTTTATAATTTTTTTAAATTGCATTTTACGCCATCTATTAAAACTATTAAAAACTAAGCTTAACATCTACTTCCATCTAGGTAATAACATTAGAACTATCTTCGAAGGCAAAAATTATAGCACGTTGTTCTGTGCTTAGTCACTAGATGTCACAAAACGAAGCATTTTTGTAAAATGTTGCCAGTTTTTAAAATTATAAATTTCACCAATTCCAGTAAAAAGTTACCTTTTGAAACCAAGTACACAATAATGAAAGTTTATCGCTTTGGTTTCAACTCGGGTCGGTTTCTTCATTCATAGGTTTTTAAGTAATTATTTGTGTTTTTAAGAGTTTCGTGATGGTTTACATTACAATAAATTAATGCATTAAGTATCAAAATAAAATTGTATTATTTTACAGATATTTGAGCTTCTAATGTTTAACCTTAATAATATGTATATTAATATTAAATTAATCATTTTTAAAATTTTAGACCTTGTGTGACACTGCAACATAAAACGAACATTAATAATGCTCGGCTAATGCTTATTTTAAGCTTACTCTAACTTTTTTTGATAGCAATAACAGTTGCGCTTGGTCTCAGAAGAAAGAAAAAGTTTTAGAATATAATAACATGTAATTTATTAAATTTACTATACCTATTTGTGGGTACGCTGAATGAAAATATGGCAACCCAGTTAACCGCATTCATTATTTCAATATCCATTCATTCGGCCGGAGGCTGTTATTCGTGACGGAGCGCGTAGCGCTACAACCGTAATGGCGGGATTTCGTCAGCGACAAAAGTTTACATTAAACTTTTCAACTTCACTTCGATGAACTAAAACATATTTATTTTAACTAAAACGTATCAAAAACTGAATTGCGACGATAAAACACCGCAAATAAGTGAAAGTTCACCGGTCAGGATGTCGGTTAATTCAAAGTGGCGGTTACCTGACGTTTTTTGTGCTGGTGTGTTGAATGAATGTCGAAATTACGTATAATTCGCATCGCGGGGATGGGTGAGTAAGTGGTGCGAGGTGATTTGGGACAATTCGAAATGCCTTTCGTGCAGCGTGTGGTTGAACCGAAGTATCTTTCACGGACGAGTTTGCGGGACGAAGCCGGGAAGCCGAGAGTGACTGATGAGGAGCTTCAGGCGGTCACGAACTGCACCCTGAGCAATGCATTACGGCAGCTCGCCTCCCTCGTGCTGTTGGCCGAGGACATATTCAGCGAGCTAACGTCGCAGCTCCAGGGTATCACCGAACGTTCCAAACTAGCGCAGACGAAGATCGAGAGGATCAACGAGATCGTCGAAAAATATGACCCGAAGAAGGTGCCAGTCCGTAAGTATCTGTGTTATACAAACTTACTTACACGTTTTAAAATTGTGGTTATTAGTAGCTGTAAAAAAACGTTGGAATAAACGACACCAGCTTGACTCTACGTTACGGAAATGTAATTAATAAATCAAAAAACATAGGTAGATAGGTACCTATTATGTGCAATCGAAATTGAGTTTTCGAATCGAAATTTTTAAGACTTAAATTTGTTCTACCTGTGTGTGTAGGTAAAAACGGTATAATTTAATACTAACTGCATTAGCAATTTATCACGAAATACATAAAACGATGATCTAACTTCATGACGATGCTTATATTAACGCTCTTCCTATCTGCATTTCTTTTAATTGTCGTAGCAAGTATCTTACATTTTACCTACGTTATTAAGAAATGTGTAGGTATCTAATTGCGGTTTTCTTGCGATTTTGCCGCGCAAATAGCGACCGCCACATGCATGCTCCAATCATAATTTACACCGGAGGCAATACGAATCAAGATAAGCTAATATTAGGTAACCAAAATGAATTCTGACCTAAATTTTTCAACCTTGGTAAAGACATTGCACGTTATGTTTCAATTGCGTATAAAATTTCATTAATTATTATATATTAATTTAGATTTTATTCAAACTAATGTTTTTACTTGTTTTTTTAATTACTGAATACGGAACTGTTAAATTAGGTACAAATAACAAACTATCTTTTTAGTAAAAGTTAAGGCTTAATTGGTCTATCAAGAGCCTGTCTGAGCAATGAACCTACAAAATGATTAATTCTAATGTTTTTATTTCATTGCCTATTCACAATTTTTTACCGCCAATATGCAACAACTCTGCCTTATCCCACCAAAAACTCTGTTAAATAAAACAAACGTAGAAACATAATAACTACTTGGTCTGAGCCGCAAAATAACTGTATTGGTAATTGATATTTTTCAGTCCATAGACTAATCCGAACAGTTGTCTTATCTTTTTCATAAAATTTAATAGACAGTATATTTTATGTATAAGCTGCTCTACATTTACACTTACATTATATTTAGAAGATAAGCTTTGTGTTGCCTACTTAAACATAATTATCGAATATCTGCAACCAAAATGAGGTACCTACCTAGTTGCCTACTTAAACTAATAAATTATAATATTTTGTTAGCTAGGATCTAATCGTTTCCACTTTGCCGTCATTGTTCTAGATTTTGTTTACGCAAATGAATAATAACAGTAATAATACCTATGATAATAATACAACAATTTTATTTAGGTAAACTAAGTGATTCTAGATAAGATTCTAATGAAACATATAGAAATACTTTTTTTACCTCTATCTAGGTACTGTATCAACCGTATTTCTATGTAATCTTCAGTAATCCTTCCTTATAGGCTAAGTAAGTAGGTTCATCAGAAATTGGAACTTCAATATCTTTGCGGTTGTAAATTTATCAGATAATAACCTACCTTGGCAAGCTCATTGTACACTAGGTAGGCTCGTCTGATAACCTTCACATGCCTAGGCATCAAGTAAATAAGCTCATTGAATAAAACGACCGTTCCGAAACCTCATTACCTCTTCATCCTTGAATATGCCGCCTTCACAAAAACGCTCCATGTTGATGCATTACAGCGCGCTATCTAAAAACCTGTTTGGGCGTTCGAACGGGCTCGCGATGGGAAAAAAACTTCCAGATTCCAATGCGGACCATAAAAACGTCTCGAGATAATTTCCAACCCATCCTATGCGTGCGTCCGCGCACGATCTGACCGCTGAAGTATTTAACACTCGGAGAACGCCGGATCAGTTTAATTGTATTGATAAACCTTGGGCTATTTCTATGGCCATATCGATAACCGAGTTAAGCGTTTGGAGATAGCACGATTGATGTTCCTGATACCGAACTCAATTAAACCTGTAAAGGCACTCAAACAAAATGAAGCTATCAGCAAATTCTTAGCATTCAAAATATGTCTGAACTGAACCAATGGACTTGAACGCTATTTATAAAGAAAATAACGATGTCATCGTTTGTATGTAACTAAACAAACTAAATTATACTCGCATTAAAAAGTCTGGTCCACAATAAGTTCTGCGACAGACACGACCAATTGATGATGACACGAGGCTACGTTTATGCGAGGAACACTTAAGTGCATTCGAATGGAAAGAAAACAAAAGCAAACGTATGGGAAGAAAACATAATGTTTAAACAAACATATCACGATTCACGGCTAAGTAACCGACATCGTCTCGAGTATAAACACCGCGATTCATTTGACAACCTTTCACCTGGCAGATAAGCGCTAAGTGTAGTTCCCGACTCGCCTTTTACCTACCTACTCTTACCCCTTCTGGAGTCCTTTCGAACGCTTGTGAAACTGAACAAGCAACCTAAAAAGATACTAAGAGAACTTGCGTAGGTAGTTACATATATCCTTGAACGCAAAATGGAAACTTAGGATCATCTTCTAGAATATTTTTTTTAATTGGAATGGTTGCAAATGTCCTCAATGATTAAAAAAAATATATGTAGTAGGTACTCTAGAAAAAAATCAATTTTGCTTTCAAAACGCATAACTAAAAGGAACGTAAGAAATTTGAACTAGTACGAAACCTAGTTTATCCTGCTTTGCATTGCGCAAAGCAGGTTAGAGTTCATTGGCCGATAAAAGTTCTTATCAGTTTTCTTTATAAGTAGGAAATGAGTGCGTCTCGTAAGAATTTAATTAGGCGATTGCGAAATCAGTTATGCATAATAAGTTTCTTAACTTTGCTCTCAAAATATAATTAAAATGTCACCTGGTGGACCCAAAATTCTGCAAGTTTGTTTATCAAGTTGCTAATTAAAACGAGGAGTTTCTAAAAAAGGGAATGTCAAAAGCACTTCCTTTTAAAATTTGATAATTTAGAATTGAATTCGCTCTTATTTTCGTCAAAATTGTTTAGTAAGTTTTAAAAACAACAAGGTTTAACAATTTAAAAAAATGCATTTTAAAGTTAAGTTTGAGATTTATAAAAAAAGTCTTTTGAACGATTTACTTATTTATGGGTTTGGAATCGTTACTGATAATCTTCCCTTTAAAATAATCTGTTTCTTACGTTTATAAAGCTGACATTAATTCCTACACTTACGAGTATCTCTACGAACTAATGCTGACTACATACCTCCAAACGGTATACCTACTCCCATAGATCTTAGTGATAATAACACAGGACATGACAGTGTCCATGTAAATCACTGCCTTCTGTATCGTGAGGAAGAAATTATAGAGAGTGTGTCCGTAACCCGCATCTTCGATTGGAGAGATTACAGACATAATAAATTAGATTTGTCGATTTATCAAAACTTAAGAAGTTATGATATTTTATGAACTGATTTTTTTTCAGCATTTTTGATTTCAAGAATTTTTTTTTTCTGAACTTGAAGTGTTCAGAAATAAACTTTTTTTTTTAAATCGCACGCTCAAGTATTTTCCCAAATTACGGTATGCAATTCCTGTAAGCCGTTTTGGATCTTAATGTAGTTTTAGACAAACTGAAAGAAACAAACCTAAAGACGGTTATGTAATGACTTGACATCGTTATATTAAATATAAATAACAAACTAATGTTTATATTAATTATAAAATTTTAATGTAAAATATTTATTAAAATTATTTTTTAAATAATGATAGTCACATGTATTTTCAGACTTTCTTTATTATAAAGTTTTGTATCTAACCTGTTTCATTTTTCGACTATTAAGAATTATCTGTTATCGAAGGATTTCCCTTGCCGTATCTGTGCATAGTTTACTATGACACTTACGAATAAAGTTCACATAAAACTGGGAACGGATACAAATATGCATATTATACACATTTATATAACCGTTTATTTATCTGACTCTCTGTACCGGACTTGATCCTATCTCCTTGGATAACCGCCCAGTTATTAAGTAGTTAGATCATTAGATTCCTACACCAGTTATAAAGCTACTATGTGAATTTTATTCAGACACAGATTAATCTATATTTTATTCATAACTACTAAAATAACTTGAAGATTAGGTTACATTCGTCCGAAAATAAGGCTTTGAAAGGCAGAGCAGATCTAATCTGGTGCCCTAGTTGCTAATAGCCTCTGTAATCTACCATGAATCTTGTAACCGTTGTTGCCAAATTACCCATTTGAAATAGACAAAATAATTTCAACGCCTGTCTAGCTCACGCCTTAGCTGTCTGTCATAATAAAGCATCTCGTTACTGTATACGGGTCTTGCGTGTTCAACGAGACATCATAAGCGGACATGCCAAAACACGGCTTTGACATGCGCTCGTTCAGAGTTCCTAAGGCCCCTTGAAGATTATCGACATTAGTACTAAAGCGTGAATCACGAACGAAACGTTTCGAGCGGCGAGTCTGGTCCCTATATATCTAATGCCACAGGCATCGGTGTCACCTTTCGTCCCCGATAGGTCCTTTCCACGCCGTGGTGTTGTTTTGCAGGCTATTGAATGACTGCAGTCGGCCCGTATTAAGCAAGTCTTCGTCAGGTAATCTGAACCTCGGCTTAAATCTAACGACTCCGTACTTAATGCGTTATGCCTGAATAACTTACGAAAACCAATACTTTGCGAAAGGCTTAGTAAAATACACAGAAGATCTAAAATGTCGGTGCGCCTTGCCTTCAAGTACCTACACCAGCTAGGCTATAGCAACAGTCTGCTTGAAGTGGTTAGTTGCATTAGGGTCGGATTTTATTATCGCACTCCACAAATAGACAAGACAAAAACGTACTTGAGATGTTCACCCCTCTCCGTCTTCATTGTGGGAACTTTAAGCTAACAGGGTAGCCCAATCTTTTTTTGTCGCACTTTTCTTAGAAAGAAGTGTTCCAGGTAGCCCGGTACTAATGCGTTCTTTTGTATGCATGAGTTGAGTTATTATTTGCAAATGGGCGAAAAACTTATAAAACTTGGATGAGATTTTTTAAACACAAAACTTTGCAATGACAAAAACATGGTTATGCAAAATTGCAAAATGATGTTTACCGCCTACGATAAAGTAAAGTTATATACTGACCATCGATCAAGGATGATATTTAAATAATAATAAATAATAAATAATAAATGTGGACAACATCACATACATTGTTCTGATCCCAATTTGAATAACTATTTAAAGCATTCGTATTTTGGAAAACAGAAACAACGAAGGTATCACACACACCCAGACCCGAGAAAATGTAGAAAAACAATTTTTTTCTACATTGAACCGTCCGGGAATCGAACCCGGGACCTCGGAGCAGGCGACACCTTGAAAACCGGTGTGTACGCCACTCCGCTACGGAGGTATATTAATAGCCTATGAGTGCAACACAATAGCTCTATTTCAGTGAATACATCTCGGCGACGATATAGTAGAGCTGCGACAATGACCTTTAGAGCCCACGCTAATTATATAACGTCTACCCAAACCAGACTGGTTGGTATGTTCAACAACACTCAAATAATTTTAACTCCAAAGTTACCTTGCAATCCTTGCTTTTTTATAAATGGTCATGTTTCAACTGCAACTCAATGAAGCTAGGTGATGACTCTGCGTACCTTAGAATATTATACAAATTACAATTTTACAAAAACATTGCAATGTTAATGTATGTTGTTAAATAAACTCAAGGCATTACAGTAATATATTATATAATATCTATATATGTATATAAAAACGTTATGTTGATTTGTGTACGCTTCAAAAACTCAAAAAGTTCTGCACCGATCGAGCTGAAATTTTAGCATGATATATAATCCGCATCAAGGATTGTTATTATCTATTTATCCGCGACCGCTGAAAAAAAAAAACATAAAAAACAAAAACCATTTAATCACAATGTGCCACAGCGAAGCGTGGCAGGGTACAGCTAGTACATAATAATGGTGTATATCCGTGTAAATGCGACTATAAAGGAACAGCCAAGATGTAGGTATACGTCATCATAATTCTTAAACTGTGTTTTGGTATAAAAAGCAACTCTTATGAATCATATTTTCGATTAGACAACCATCATTTACTATTATTTTTAAGACAATGTTGACTGTAGTAATCATTTCGTCATTCTCGTACATCATTTCTATATTCGGACTTAAAACAAAAATGTTTTAGATTTAGTACTTTACATACTACTACTCAATTTATAAATAATAGGGGTTAAAGTATGAAATTGCCGCTTATTTTCCCACTTTTTATTTTTATTATAGCTGTTAAGTATAGTCGTATTATTGCGTAATTCTTTTTGTATTGTATCAAGAACTAAATAAAGTAACTTTTGACTAAAACAAAAATGCAATACTAGTGCCTATTACTTCAAAGGAAGTCGTTCAAAAGACCCCTTACAATGTGTCAGCTGACCTTCTTGCTTCAATTAAGTATATTTGTATTATATACTTTGATTTTCAGAAATTTTAATACTATAATGCGTAGCTTTATAACCACCTAACTTTCACCTTCAATTGCATCGAAAACGGTTCAGGCGTTTTTAAAAAAACTAAAAAATTGTTAGTATGGAAAAATGACTTTTCTCGATTTCGTCCATACAAAACGGCAATTTCATACTTTAACCCCTAATAATAGGATTTTGTGTACCTAGATTTTACATATTAAATGTCTTTTTAAATTAAAATAGTTCCAACTATTATTAAAAATTAATAGGTACGACGACACCTTATTATAAATGAAGGTTTGCAAAATTCTGGTAACAAACTAAATATTAAGTTACCGCGCAATGTTATGAAGCAATAAGTCTACTAATTCACTGCAATAAATTTAACGTACCCTCCCATCACTGGCATATGGTGCAATAAAGCAATGAACATAATCTTCCTATCCTAGATGCTTATCAAATATCTTCTGTTTGCCGCAATCTGTGCTTCAGTTAAAGTTTTAGAGTACGTACTATTTGTAACAAATTCGCTATTTCTCTTTCTATACCCATTAATTATACTTTTTAGTTTTCACATCATAATGGATTTAGCATTTAGAGTATTAATATAGCAACTGATCCCACTAACAAAACCACACATTATCCCCATAAATAGACTCCATACCTACCTAATTATTTTCAAGTAGGGATTTGTTTTAATTGATTTTGGATTTCACTTCCGTTACAAGAACTTTTGTTGGAAGTCAAAATGTTACTCCCTTTGCCAGTAACCACAGCAACAAATTTGCGTGAATCCTTTCCCTCCAAACTAACGGGCTTGACGAGGGTCTGACGATTTCGACGTAGTGTCTCTACATGTTAAGTCGTATTCTGTAGTTCATTGGATTTGATAATATGATGTAGTTTTATAATTGCCGTGTCATTCTTGTCTTCTGTATGTTTTATATTTCAATATTCTTAGTCCTCAATACGTACCTTAGAAACTTTAAAAACAAAAATGACGAACTCTATCGGCCCCAAGGCCGCAAGAAATATATTTTAAAACGCACCATCGGCAATTCTATTGATACCGATAACATCTAGTTGGTTTTGAGTTATCTTCTTGCGTGTGGTTCGAGCACTAGTTAATATTAGATGAAGCCCCGTAAAACGTGGGGCGCCGGCAGCTGATCGGAAGTCCTGCCCTTTGTTCGACTCTTTACCACATTTTTTGTACTTAAGGAAGGAAGGAACCATTCTATTATTTCTATTAATAAATACGCTATGTAAACATTAGTTCAAAACTGAATCATTCTGACTTGCAAACGAACGATCATTTTGAATTGTTAGGTGAAGCCGCAATTTAAATCACAGACCGATGCACACTTAGAGACAAAATCAGTGACCTGATGCCATCAAGTTTCATTTCGACATTTCTCTTTGCTGTCACGATTTTTGTGTTGCGCCCCATTGTCCTTCATTTGAATTATTCGTATTTTTATCCGTACAAAGCAGGAAAAGTTCCATTATTCCGAATTTTTTCGGATACAATGGTTCGCGCAACGGCGCGCGCGCAGCGTGTGATCCGTCGCCATCGAGACCGATTGTTCGCGATATACACCGAGGTGGTTATTTAAAATTTTCGGCTTTTGTTAGATGTTGTGAACATAAAGGACACACACCTAGACGGCTTTTACCTTTCAAAGTTTTATTACCTACTTCCTGACACTCCTGGGACGGTTTCCGTCGGATAGATAACTATTTTTTTATGTTTTTCATTGATTTCAAAACATTCGCTAATTTACCAATGCTATTTTACATGAACGTTTTTCTTTTTACAGGGGCCATATTCAGCTATTTAATTCGCAGTTTGATCGTGATTGAATTGGACGATTTTGACATTTAGCCCATACTAGAACCGTCAAAAACCTGCAATTCAATTACGATTGTGATACGATTTGGTTACGCGAATTAGGGGACAGGCTACAAAGCCTTAGAAAGGTAAAATACATATCGTAAGCTACCGATTGCAATTGCCCAACAAAAAGACGTGATATCCATTTGCTTCTGAATTCTGCAATCGTATACATAGCTTTTAAAAGGCGATTCTGGCTATAAAATTACGGCCAAGGGCATAAACACTGCACGGCCGGTTTCTCGTAAGTGCGGGTTCGAGATGATTAGTATTGTGTGTGAGGTTACAGCTGATGGAAACCATAAACTAGCATTAATTATTATTGACTTGATTCTTGCGCCGGCACGTGACCGTCTAGTTACGCTGCCACTTCCATTAGGTACTATTCTGTTTTGTGGCTTCTGCAAATAGCGTTTATTGCTCTGCAACCACGAACTTGGTTATGCGGAAGGATAGGAATGTTCTCAGAAACCAATTAAACTATCGTCGATTGTTAACACTGAGATTTGCTTTTGCTTTTGCTATGCCTAAAGTTTGTGCAGTCAAATGTTTTTATTAATTAGTTATCACATGGTTTTTAATGTAGGCGTCGTTAGTGGGAACGAGTTGATTTGTGCTAAAAAGTGTTAATGATAAATATTACAACTATTAATGGACTAACCTAATTGTTAGTTTTAGACAAAAATAATCAATTTTTTGCAAGTAAGCACAATAATATTAAATACGACATGTGTCTTAAATCTGTGTTATTTAAAACCACTATTTTTGTTAGCGGTCCACTAACAACAGATGACGTTATAAGCCGTGGGAATGTGATGCAATCAAATAAGGAAGAGAAAGGATATTAACCAATGACTACATCATTGGTTTCCTATGCAATATCCTGTGTGTGTGCACAGACAAATTAACTAATTGGTGTACCTAGATAGTTGGAAATTATTTTGACAGAGTAAAAAATGAAGTTATTTTACCTTTACTTCCAAGTAAGTATTGTTTAGCGTATGTTAATAAAATATTTAACTTTACAATTGTAATCGTCGACTAACAATAACGCTTAACACCTTCGACATGGCATTGACCTTACTTGTTTTCTTTCCATAGACCATTCAATACAAGTTTGTCTTGCTCTAACGGTTTTGCAGCTGTGTAAATTGTCGGCTTGGCAGACTTCTGCTAGGTTTGTTGCAATACTTGTCATTCATTGTGACTGGTACTGGACTATAATAATCTAGTTCCGCTGGTCAATGACTTCAGATTCGTGAAACTAACTGCAATTAAAGAAAAACATTTTGCAAAAGACGAAATAAAGAAGTTTATATCGAATCGACTTGATTTTTTTTTTAATTTTCAGAGTCAAATATATTTTGCATAGTTATTACATATTAATGATTCCTGTATGTTCACTAGGATTAAATTGAATTTAGTAATATATTAGTAGTAGCCATTAGATAAAAAAAAATTGTATGTTGTTCAGGTATCGTTTCTATCAGGAAATTCCTTTCAGTTAATAATAAGCAATGCTATTGAAGAATTTACAGTACTTTAAATAACAAGTCTAACTATGTAGCATAGGAATTAAGCACGCAGCGGCTCGATAAAGATTTGATAGGAATGTACTGCCATATAACACTCTTAGGTTTTGTTTCATTCTAACCGATCTTTCAATCAAACGATCGTAAGATCTCAATCAAGACTCAAGAGGCAATCTTTAAATGACTAAGCCAGTCTGATTTTGTTCGTCTCAATGTTTGATATTCTCATAAACTTTGGACTGTTGAAGACATAATTTAACTGAATTCCAATGATTTTCTTTTCTAACCAAATTTTGGTAAGGCATAATTTAAATAATCTAAGTATAAATAATCAACAACCTCTTAGGATTCGTATATATCTAGCAAAAATCACATTACTAAATATCTTTAAAGCATAAATCTTTTGAGTTCGAGCGGCAAAGTTATCGACACCGTTGTTTATTGGGAGTTGGGACACGCACACGTATGGCGTTACTTAGCACCTACCGCTCGGAGACAGCCGGGCAAGGCTAATATGGGCAAAACAGGCCTCTCTCATCCATATTGCAGGTTCCCGTTCGAAGAGCCCATTTATTTTGCACACGGATACTCTTCGCAACTCAGTAGTCTTGATGGCGCTCAGATATAGAATCTAGGCGAAGATGGAAACATTATTTATTGTGTGTGTCTTTACATTCAACCTCGAAATGGTAATTGATAGTGTCGGTTCACGAAATTGTTGCAGTATTACCTGTAGTAATAAATGCGCTTCGTGGAAATTTTATTCCATCATAGATATTCAGCGTGAGAAACGTTGGTTGTTTCCAAATAAACGCTCAAAGCAATTTAGATTCCATAAAAGAGTTCGATGATCGTGCTTGCTCAAATGTACTCCAATCGACACACCCTAGACAACGCCCAAGTTGATGAACAGAATGATGTTACAGAAACGTCGGACGAATACAAGATTCCTGTTAAGTCGTAACAAGGAACATCAAACTATCAGCTTTAACAAGATCTGACAATCGAATTGAAATTTCCGAGTAGTCTCGCAGGCTATAGATTTTGTTATGTAGCATGACTTGTCTGTTCGCACTATGGTTCGTAGCAGCAGGTATTCGGACCTCAAATTACGATATTGTTGCTTCATTAAAAATTCAACTAGTGTCTGTAGTCTGTACGTATTGATTTTAAACTGAGAAACCATTTGAACAAGGAAAGGGTTATCGTAGCAGTTATTTCTAATAGACGCAATAGAATGGTACAATTTCACTCGTCTACATCGCCGCTAGATTAACGTCGATATTTGTATAATTTGAATGTAGAGTCGGGACTCCTTATTCAAATATCTATCCCAGGGGATATAGTCGTTTTCGCAGTCAAAGTATGACTAGGTAATATTTTACGACAAAGTAAGTACATGATATAAGTTCAGACTATTATTTTAAAAATCCGTCGCGTTCTCTATGAATGCACAATAAACGTGAATCATGGCAAAGATAAAAACATTGTTTCAGTCGGGTGACAGCATAAAAATAAAGGTGAAAATATCTGATCGCAAACGTAATGGTTTAGATAAGGGTTTCACGTCCGCGCAATAATGGCTGTAGCCGGCACGCCGACCGACCAATGACACAAACGGTGTGGAACACTATTATTTATGATTAGGATTGTATTATACCTAAATATCTAGTTGTAGATTGTCTTTATACGCACTAATCAATATTAAAAGATCTTTCTGCTAAAGGAAATTAAATTTGCCTTGAAGTTCTATAATTCTCCCCGAAAGCTTAAAGTCTAAACTTGTGAAATCTCTTCAGTTTCGGTTCCAATGCTGAAATAATGACTCGAAACGATTTTCATATTGAGATTAATATCCTGAGTAATTCCGATACAAATCCTTTGATTATTGGGATAGTGTGAGGATAAATGATATAATATACTTATAATCATTAGGTTCTACACAACACGATTTTCCTGTTCTACCCGAAAGAAATGAATGTAATATGCCACCCAGAGTTCCTAATAAGCTTGACGAGTGAAGAAAAATATTATACTACAATATGTAATCTTAAAGGCATTTGCATTGAGTCGTTGCGAGGAGGTCTTACGTAAGGGCGCGCGGACAGAATATGTAATGTTTACGTTAGGCAGGTAGGTACCTACGCTTCATTAATTTGTTATGTCGGCGTTTTGCCGGCAAGCTCATGTAACAGATGATTTATTTGGTGGCTTCGACGGAGCCAGCTCGGCTTCTGCGGTTAACGAACCCTGTCACTAGCGCGGCGCAAGCGCACCTCTCTGGTACTTGTTTCGGCATTGGCAGATTCTGTACGACTATGCCGCATATTGACCGTTTATGGACGAGTCTTGAGGCACAGCGGCAGTTCATTCAATAAGAATCAATAAAATGTAATGTGGGTGTGTCCTGCATTTAAAGGACTTATTAGTTGTCCATAAAAAGCTATAAACGCGTTTCCGAATATAACCAACGTGTGTTTGTTTTCAACAAAAAGTTTCTTTAAAGTTTAATGATGCTTGGAAGATATTATTCAACAATAAAACACTGCAGATGTAAAGACCGATGAACACAATTTAATTGCCTTCGGTATTAAATTGCTTACGATTTACACCTTTTTTAATGAGAAACTAAAAGCTAACTTTTATTAACAGTATGTGTTGAAATTGACCTTTGATAAACACATAAATAACAACATTCCCATGTCGTGTTCCACAGAATGTATTTTTATGAGACCGACAGATTGAATCTTATCGTCTCTATACTTACCTTGGTAAACATTTAAAAAATAATTTATACAGTTAAATCCCGGTGACGGCGAACAGCTGCTCCCCAATCCGTGCAGCTTACTTACCAAATTATTAAAAGCCATAAAACGAGTCTCACATAGAAGGGTGAGCAGCCCTATTGTCGACTTTCGTGTCTAAAACTCGCATGAGCGTTATTATTTCACGACAGGCGAGGTGATCGACGGTTCGATCGATTTTTGACCGCATGCTTTATGTATTACCCGTAGGTAGGTACCTATGTTATGGTGCTGTGAATACGTGACACACGCTTTAAATGCATGTGTAATTGAGCGCAACGACTATTAATAAATAGTAGAGTCTGTGTCTTCGAGTCGCTATGTAGTCACGTATAGGTACAAAAAACCTAATATCGATTACGAATTTTACAATTAATCGTAGGTACAGGTAATAAATACTGAAGTTTACCGTTAAACTAGGCAGAAGCGAAAATGACTTTTAAGCGCTATTTTAAGTGCGCTGCATAAATATTATTCATTTTATTGTTATTTGAGAGATACCTACCTATGTCAAATAACATTAAAATGAATAATACTCGTATGATCCATGCAGCGCACTTAACTGTATAAGTTTTGCTTTTTGTCATTCAAATTATTTGTAATAAAATGCTTATATCAAATCATATGTTAATTTGATGCATGCTAAATTAAATTAAGGAATAAATACCCACCTAACACAATAACGCATTACTAGCGATAGTTTTTAAAAGTCAGCTTTTAACTTAGTATCTACCATTAGGTTGTTCTGATGTATCTCTTGGTAAGTTAAATAGGAGGCGACTTGGCGCGAAAAAGCTTCTTATTATTTTGCGCCCTCTCCCAACTCGGTGTCTACTGCCTCGCTTGGTCTTCTATCCGCACCTGTATTACGTAAAGCAAACGCGAGCACTCGTGCGACAGCTGGCTGACATTTATATCTAAAGTCGCCCTTAAAGCTAAGGGGCTTTGCAGTTTTGACAGCAGTTATGCGACCGGTTGCGATCGCGTTTACATCATGACCCCGGTCGTGACGACCGTTACTCGCCCACCTGCGGCATCGCAGACTGCCCAGTGAACCGAGGGAGACGCGCGCCCGACACGTGTGTCAAGGGTTAAAATGAATTTGCATAATCGAGCATTGGAACTGCTGCAATTTATGATACGCTACCCAAACGTCCCACTGTGGAATTTAAATTTAATTTCCACGTAGACTCGAGATCTATTTAGATAACCATTCTAGGTATTTTTGAATATGAGATGAACGTAGACAGTAGAGCTTAACTGGAAACATTTGCAAACCCAATAAGAGTTGTTTCTTCTAATTCTGAATTCTCATAGATGGCTGTCTACTGACTCCAATTTATGCTCTCAAAAATACTTGCAATTCTCGTTGAGGTATAATGTATGTCAACTACTTTAGTAAACCATTATTTGTTTTAATACATATTTATTATTTAAAGACAGGAAATCGCCCATGTCAACACTCCCAAATATAGGAAGCCATAATTACGTAATGCGTGTTCAATTATATTTGTGGAACGCGCCAATGCATCGCAATGCGTTCGATCGGTTATCGCTAGCAAATACACATGATAACTCATATCGATTCGTGACGAGTTATCGAATTACGACACAGACACTCGATACTTTGACACCTAGCCACCAACGAGTCTGTTTGTATTCAACGATTATCTTTTATAGACATTCTCGGTTTGCATTTGACCCACTTCTGAGAAGTAATCCAATAACAAAAAAATTATATTCGAGTTTCATATCTCTTTTATTCAGCCAATTGAAAATCTGGTTAGATTTTAATAATGTTCGTTTGCGCCTTATACGTTTGAAAGATATTTTCAATAAATTAATTTATAACTTACCTACCATGCTCGTCAAACAATAGGTAAATTATTTTGTTTTGCGTAAAACTCTAAGCTCTATACAGAAAAACAAAACAGGGTAAGAAGTAATACCGTTTTACGAGATAAGTTGTGGGAGCTTTAAAAAGTGATGCATAGATATAGACGATTTCTTCATAGAATCCGTATTAGATTTCGTAGATTGGTCGGCTTAATGTTAAAAATGTTCTATAGCATAATTAAGAAGCATTTAAATGACGTAAAACGTTAACGAGTTTTAATTTATCTTTTACTATTAATAAATGTATTTTACTTACAGCTACTCAATTTTTTTATAAATATCTTAATATGCGTCAGTGTCAGTTTAAATGTCACATCACAATTTTTAATTGGCTTCTAGTTGTACAATGATGCCAGAAAAGCTCTATAACCAATGATCTATAACCATGTGTTTTATATGTTTATAGCTTGATGTAAAATGTAACTATTTTAAAAAAATATAAAAAAAAATTATGCCCAGTTAGAGTTACCCAAATAAGCTCAATGAGATTTCATCTACAATCTACAATTTCAAAATTTATCTCAAGTTAATTCCTTTATTACTGACGATTGGCTGATTCCCAGTGAACAACATTAATAAATTTCTTAACTAAAACGAACAGTACGAAGTAAGGTAATACAAAACTAAACTAACTCAAAGAATGCCGCTCTAAAAAAATAACCACTTATTTTCGCCCGTAGCAAGTGGACAGATTAGCAACTGGACAGATTCTCAGGTGGACGGATTAGCAACTGGACAGAGCACAGTCGTCAACATTAAAGTATAGGTAATACTTATTATTATCAAAATCTTTATTTAAGGAAAACAAATTACAAAACTCAAGTACAAGTTTCAACGTTCTAGCCTTAGGTTCTAGCTTCAGAAACGATAAATGTTTATTTTATTCAAAATGTGAGCCTAAAAAATAAGTTTCAAGCTTCTAGTGTTAAAAATACTTTAGATACTTCCATACAACCTTCATCCCCCCTTTCAACCTCGTAACAAAAAGTTATTTTTTTAGGATGTTAGTAAGTTTAATTTATAAAGATCATACTGCAAAAAAATCTGACATAACATAATAAAAAAAGTGAAGAAACCATTTTTTAAAAACTGATTAAGTACACCGAAAATTCTGAAAATTTAATAATAAAAAATTATATCTCGTAAACTAAGAATAATCGGGTAACATTATAGTATATTATATATTGTATATGTATATTTGGATAGCCCTGGATGAAGGAATCCAAAAAAAATTTTTGGACGTCACCTTTTGGACCAGCCTGTGCCATGACTTGTGTGTATGTTTGTAATGAATAAACTCAGAAACTACTGTGACGATTTCAAAAATTATTTCACCATTGGAAAGCTACATTCACCCTGAGTGACATAGGCTATATTTATAGCTAGAAAAAATTAGGAATCCTTACTAAAACTTAACGGGTCCACCCGTGCGAAGCCGGGACGTGCCGCTAGTATTTAATAACATATTTTGATTTTGAGTATGAAGTAATCAACAGAATTGGCTACAAAAAAAAGTGACAACTGAACTAGTGCGAATAAAGGAGTTTCACTTCACGTGTATCATTGAAAAAAAAAATAGTAAAGAAGTTATATAATTGCACAAATGACTGGTTATCGCTATGTTATGGACTGTACAATACTGTACATGTCCTGTCCAGTTGCTAATCCGTCCACCTGAGAATCTTTTCAGTTGAGAATCTGTCCACTTGCTACGGAGGCTTATTTTTTTACCTGCCGAAAGATATTTTTTCCCAAAATTTTGAGGTATTTGTTCGCAAGCTGAAAATACTGTTCGAGCGTATTATCGAAGATGACATGGCGCTAAGCCAAAGCCGACTTATTGTGATGTAAATAAGGTTGAACACGTACAATGGAACGTAGGAGAGGGTGTGGGTAGAACGGCCCTCTTGAATATAAACAACCCTGTATCTTAGTGTGCCAGTTGCTTAACCTACACGCAGGATGACTCTTGAGGCTTGGAATACCTTCGAGTCGCTTAATCGTAGCGACTATCGAGTGAGTTCTTTGGTGTTTTTCTTTCTAGCAGCTTCTAAGATCGAACATAAATTGTGTTTAGATTTTGTTCTTGTCACTTATCTTTGGAAGACTAGTAGAAATTGAATACTTTTACTCACACTGGCGAAATCAGATGTGATCAGAACAAGGTCCCAAGCATGATAAAATTTATAAAAAATATGTAGGTACGGTAGCTTACGTGAAAGCACAATCTCGTTTTGAAATACACAACAAAATTAGAAAGTTTAATCCTTATTTGGAATAACTAAATAATTACCATTACAAAAAAAACACACCTTGCCTTGCCTATCATAATATTATTTACGTAGTCTACAAAATATCATGTTGATATAATGTAACATGAATACTTAACGCGAAACTGTCACATATCCTTACATCGTAGCGTGCGAACGTAAATGTGCGTGCTGTGGAAACATGATTAATTAGGATTAATTCTGCATTATAACTGCTAGTGCAGGTAAAACACTAGACTCTACGAACATATTCCTATCTGTTCGTAGGACGTAGAGTCTTATTACATACAGAGGTAACATTATACTAAAGTGGACAATGATATAAAACATCTACTTCAAATACGATGGGATTAAATAAATTTAGTATTATCACGCCCTCTCAAACCAGCCCCACACCATCCTGTTTATTTCAATCATCAAACAGTTTCACTGTTTGTTAAATTAAATAACCAGATAGGTACTTAAAGTCTTTACTGAGTAATGATACCTTAAATAGATGTATTTTATTGCTCTAAGCAACTGTCCCTCTATCTTAAGGTTGTCATGTCAGAGAACTAAAGGCAACCCTTAGGTAGTGAACAATTGAATTACTTCTTCGAATTCGCTAACAGCTGATAATTAAGACGACGAAGACAAGCGTTCGCACTACCTTAATTTACTTATGGACGGGTTAACATTCTTAAGTAAGATATAAAGAGCTATTTAAAATATAGCCGTTCACTTAGGAAAACACATATATAATTTCAAAATTATGGGAATTATGTAATCTTCTGAATTTTGTTTTTGATCTAAGCACATCTTGACAAATTTTTGAAGAATCTACATGAATTCAAAGTATGTGGACTATGTGTTATCTTAAGTACACTTCTTCAAAGCCAGGTACCGATTTTAAGTGATCCCCTCTTATTAGAATCAAAATTTAGTAGGACTAGTGATCCCCTATAAGTAGTACTATAAAATCCTGACACTCAGAGTGACATCATACTACGAACGACTGCTTTATTTGATGTAAGCTTAAGTGGACATAACAGACTCAAAGCTCAGCGAAATTTAAGACGATACGATAGCTTTCCAAGATTATTTCTAAAGTCTATTCTATTTAAACGCGGATTATTTATTACGTAAGTAAACATGGACATAGCCCCGTATTACAGGTTAATGCGTGGCTATCCCGCGTGGGTGTTGGGTTTCCTGCATTCAAAACTCACATAGAGAAAGCACACAGTCAGCGTTCCACATAATGCGTCTCAGTAGAGAGCGATACTTGACACCTTGCCCTTCATTAAAGACATCATGGTTCATACTCGGTGTTGTCCATGTTAGAATTTTACAAAGGCGGACATTTACACCACAAGTATAGTCAATGTCGTAATGATATTGGTACTTACAGTAAAATGTTTGTCATGAGTTAAAAAGATAATAATATTATTACGTACGTACATTGAACATCCATAAATGTTGTCCATGGATAATATTATTTTATTACATGCTGTCACATATATCTCACCATCCCTTACTTAAATTGTTTATTACAGTTAAAATCATTATTGACAGTTCAACATTTTGCAAATAAAATAATAACTTTCCACCAGACTCTCGTGGGAAAAAAACATATCTTGTCATTTCTCATAAAGTGAAATCACTAAATTCAAGGAATGAAATACAATAGGTATCAGCGATGCTATCTTCTACGGACGTCGTCCATTTAACATCCTTAAGAAATTTATATTTCTGTCTGACTGCGCAATACATACGTGAATATCAATCAATTGGGTTTCTTCGACAATGCGTATTCAAGTTCAATGACTCCCTGCTGATCGTCGTAAGATTGACAAATTGGCCCTTCACAAAATACCTACCTACTTTGATGTTTCATATTAATGATCAATTTCTCAAAGATATTAATTTAATTTGTCTTCGTGCTCCGAAAATAATGATAATTATGTAGGTGTGCCCTGTACAGTGTGTAATACAATCTTATCATGAAAATAAGTACCTGCTTGATGTGTTAAAACCTGTTAAATGATTAGATAAGGTTCATTTTAGTACACAAAAGTATTCTCTTATAATTTTTTACTTTAATATTCGACCTAATTTTATTATTGCAAACATCAATTATAGCTACTTTTGTTCATTGATTCATAGTTTCATATTTATCTTATAGAATTATATTGATTAATATACCTTTGATGGATACTATCTTACCTCATTAAATTGCTAACAACTAAAACATAAACTAGGTACAACTTCATCATACTTGCCTAACTTCTAGTAGGTGCTTATCTTTGGAAGTTAGTAACTTGGCTTACAGAGCTGTCGCATAAATTCCTAACATTACGCATCTAAATTAGAATCACAAATCCCGACATGATCTACCATAATATTATTATCTATTTATAGTATGGTTTATCAATCCGTCAATCTGTTTTTGGTATGGTTTAGCTGATCAGCTTAAGTAACTATTACATACACGTTTTGTTTCCATACTCAATGCGTAATTTGTTAAACCGTTCACAAGTTACTTATTCCGTCGCTGTTATGAGGTTGCAAGCGAAAGTGACAACACACAATATACATTCTGGCGTCGTGTAATCATAAACGTGCACCTAATAAGGTAGGTACTGCGTCATTCTTTTTTATAAGATAAAAGATCCGATCTGCCGGTAGCGGAGGATCTTTAAAATGCTTTTACGTCATTACACAGTATTACTCGTAATCACAACGTCTCTCAACGTGCGCCGTATCGTGCTCAGCAAGTTTTCAGTTCTGTAATAACCGCCATTATTTTTTTTATCTTTAGTACCGACAACACATATATGACAGATTATAAATTTTTCTTCTTTTTGTTGTGTGGAATTTTCCTTTTCAAGGATAGACTGATTGCAGAGCGTCACAAGTCGCCTATAACAAGCTTTTGACTAGTTCTGACGTAAATGTTTATACGACTTCCATCCTGACCTAGGCAAGGAACATCAGCGTAATGTGCTTCCGAAGCACGAGATTATAAATCATACTAGGTACCTATACTTACATTTTTGTTAATTGATTGTACCTACTTTACTTTATATAACTATCTACATTTAGTTTTTGAGATAGTACCACATGAGTAATATTTATTCATGTGATAGTACTACATGCTTTATGTAACTTGTTTGTAACGTGTTTTAGTTCCAAATAAATATTATCTTATTATATCTTATTATTATTAGATAAACGTTTTATTTAGATTTATTTTTTATTTTGTTATATTATCATGTACAAGTAGATATGCGTTCAAAATCTCAAACTTTTTTATCGCCTGTACCTATACGAAATGAAACGAGTCAATAATACCATAATAAATTGAATGTATTGAAAAGTGTAATGCTTTACGTACCGTTTCGAATCTTAACATTGCTATATAACAGACACATCAGAAAACACGATGGTAACGTGGTTCAATATTTTTTATTTACAATTATGTACTTAAATGTTTGTCTCGCTTTGTGGAGTGTTTTATACAATCAACAGTTATGTGCGTAGGCGGTTTGAGGTCAGGCGCATGCGTACATACAGCCCTCCTCAGAGACACCTACGCATCTGTCCATATTATTGTCTTTTGATCTTCCTCTTGTAACAATTACATAACGCTCTTCCGTTGATACATGTAACCGTCCGACATATTTGAGTGTTATATTGCGTTCTACCAAAAAAGATGCACCAACAAAAATATTTCAAACTGATAATGTTATAGAGTTGGTGTAGGTATATCACGAGGGTCGGTGATTGCTTGTTTAGCTCCGATATAAAATATATTATCTGTTACGTCCTTTACGTCGTTAAAGTTTTATAATGATATTTTTATATAGTATGTATGTCAACCCTTTTTTCCCTCCCTTGAGTATTTCTTTGAATTATATTCTCTATTAAAACTTAAATGTATTTTTTTAAACACAGCAATCGCATGCGTTTAGGAGAACCTTCTCCTTTATTGTTGGTTTAAAATTGAAGTGCTAGCAAAACATGCAAGGAAGCCATAGGTTTCTGTAAAATTATACTGTTGAGTTTATCGATCTAAGTTTGTACTTAAAAATGTGTCATATTACTGACGAGACCACCATTGATCGATATGAGGTCTAATATTGTTACTTTACTTCCTTTTATAGAGAAATTTTACCCTACTACCTACTCAAATACTATGTACTACCATTTGATCAATGGAACCGAGACATAGAAAACAGCAACAAAATAACTGTTCGATACTCGATGTTCCGATTTGTAACACGTTTTATAGGAAGTTCGCCTTGCTAATTGCGATTTTGAGGTTTTTTTAAATAATAAAATTACACTCTTAAAGGTAATAAGACTTAAATGCCACCTCATATTAGAATAGAAAATAAATGTGCGATGTAAGAAATCCCTTGTTGTCGTCTGTATACATTTTGAAAAATGACCTAACTGCCATTGCTCTCTCACATAAAAACTACTAGAAATTTGAAAGTACGTGTTATAACTTATATCATACAGTATCCCAACGAACCTTGTCCTAATTGAAAAGCAAAAATGAGCAAAATATTTACACCACTGTTTCATTATTCGTTTGTTAAAGTAACCAGTACCTTCCAGGGAAGTTAAGCTAATGAAATAAGCCTAGAGCCTATTTACTTAAACTGAATTTACAACTTGTTAACTAACTTTAGTGTCCCATTTTGCCCCACCGTTTTCTGTTTACAACATTTTCTCGCATAGTGCTCCTTATCCATCACTTCACTTCGTATTTGTCTGTAACAAAAGTTTACATTTATGTGAGAAAAACAATTTGTTGCCTGCGTGTGGCACCCCAAGTTAACAGAAATAGCTGTGCGCGTGTTCCTTGAGGTAATCTAGCTACATGACATTACACGGGTAAGGTGTGAACGGAGGTAAAGCACTCTCCACCCTCACGTTATATTTAGCTTAAAAATGTAAACACAACAAACGCGATGTAATTATGTTTCAACAGTAATATTATGGCTTACTGCGCAATTAGGGGCGTGCACAATTGCACATGCTGTTGCGTAGTGCGCGCTATTGGATGTACTGTAGGTACCTACTTAGATTAGTTCACACTTCACAAGAGTATAGTTTTACAGCTAAAACGTGACAGTCTTCTACAGACTAAGTTTTCTTAGCGTGATCCCTATTGATCCTTAATTCAAGTTTCCTAACATTAATAAAATGCAAACGCTTATGCTCCACGAATATAATTGTCTGTCAAATAGCTTTCTTTAAAAATTCTGCAGAAGTTCAACGTACGAGTATCTAAGCCTGTCTAGGCTTATACCTTAGTTATGAAGCGCCTTATCAATATAGCTAATTGACGTTACCGTCATAAATACCTTAATTACACAAAAAATATGTGACTTGCACTGGAAATGGTGTGTGACGCACCAATTATTGTACAATTTAGACCAAAACATACACTTGAATCATCAGATTAGGACAAATTAGTTAAAATTTTCTACTTTGTGTATTTCTCTATAAACGACTATTGCCTGTAATTGAAGACATGATTGCAGATAGTGAATAGTTTGTCACTACATACATGAAACTGCTTCATTTCGTACACAATTGCTGTCAACAATTCAGCATCTAATATAACTCGTAAGACACAACATCGTTCTCTACAATATGACGTGAATAATCTAGTTTAAACGCCTACGTAAAACAAACCTGATTTAGAAACATGTGAAATGATTTTAGCCCTTATTCTAAAAGTGGCAAGAGCTCGTATAAGTAGTTTTTGTGTGATAGAGGCCGACTGCAGCCTGAATTTGTCGAATTTTTATCCCAGCCTCTTGAACATTTCGAATAGAAACCAGATACAGCGGCTTTGTATCGAAGATTTAATAACGTGGCTACTCGTATCAACTAGAAGAGATGAATATTCCGAAAAGTAACTTTTGGTTCTTCCAAACTTTAGGGAAAAAATGGTTTTCACCAACTTAGTCAACATCAGATTGATACTTACAGTCCCTAATCCATGTCCAATACGTAGTTACATGTATAAAAAGGTTGAATTAAGTAATGTTGCTCAAATGTTTTTCTAAAATTTTTGCTTAAAAGCATTTACAAAGGTACCCTCCGATTCTTCCCTTCATTATTGATTGAGACTTCATGACCCTTTTAATAAATAGTACCTACATTTTAATATCGATTTCATTGTCATGTAAGTATTGAATAGTCTAATGAACTATTAACCTTTAACACAGATAATAAATAATACATATAATAGTGTAACCACTGTTCACTGTACAAAGAATTAAAGAGAGCATTTCTACTAGCTCTATGTCAGTGAATTCAGAGAACGAACTACAGACAATGCCGGCGCCCGCGGCGCTCACGTCACAACAAAACAAACACCGCTTGATGCTATCGAACGAACTTGAACCCGACGCGACGCCCCGCTTAACTATACACGGCTGGACACCGCTGATCCTCGCCTAATGCCCATCCTGTCACGTACCATCTAATACGAAGGACTTTCCATTTCATCCACCTACACTATTTTCTATCAACAAATTCTAACTTCACAATTTCAGATACGTGATACACCTTCAAAAGGTACAGTTAGTATATGCGCTGTCAAAGGAAGCCAGATCGTTTTCGCTTTTATGACATCGTGAGTGGCTACCGATTTACGCCCTGAAAAAACACCCATCTAAAATTATGACTGTTGGTTCACACTTCTCTATTTATGGACTTTAAAAAGAGAACCGGATAACAATAGGGAATGTTATAAACTGGCAGACGGGAAATTGGTTTACCGAATCCCTTCAGCGCTGAAAACACAGTTTACCTATATATATTAACGTGTATGTTAGGATAATTTTGAAAAAAGACCCACTTTTAATTCACATGAAATCTGCGCTCCATTTGTTTTGTCCTTTTTCTCATTATTTCTGCAGTAACGGTTGAAATACTTTTACACGCATACGGACTTTACAAATATGAGTAATTAAATAAAGCGAGGTGTGTTTGTTTTGGTCGTTTAAATCCCGACGTTAAAATTTGCCGGATTATGACGGCGTTAACACATTATCGTGGACATTAATCCGTAATACGTACAAAAACGGTGAGCAACCAGCGACAATACAAAACAAATACTCGTTCACAGTGATGAAGTTAAGCTCTCGTTAGCCGTTTCGTTTCTCCGGAGGCAGGAATAGCAAACAATAAAGACATCCCACTTTACAACTCTTCCGCGCTTCCTTTTGTTTGCTGTAATAATGAATTATGAAAACTTAAGATAAATCATGGGTAAAGTGGCTGTTTACTTAATATATTTGTTTTTCTCACAGAAATGGTGTGTTTTATGCCCTATTTTCCTACTTAATGGAGTGGTAATGTCCGATTGAAGCAGTGGTTGGACGATCGTGAGAGTTCTGCAGAGTACTCGGGAGATCATTGGGAATGATAGATGAAACATTTGATCAATAAATCCTTCATAAAGCGATGTCTTGATTGCAACAATGTTAGCTTACGACTTTACGAATATAATAACTGGCTCCTGGGAATGTCTCCCTTAACATGAAAAAATTTAACTTAGGTATATTATAATTTCACTATAAAAAGACTCAATTGTTATTATTAATAATGGTCCTAGAGGATATAATGGGCATTATGGACAGCACAATATTATTATGGATTGAGAATACAATTCCTGAAAAAAAACTTCGATTGCTTGGGGTGGGGCTGAGGTGGTGGGAAAAAGTTTTAAAAATACTAAGGAACCAAACTACAGATTGCGTGCCATGCACCATACGATTTCACGGCATCTCATGTGACAATCTCTTGACATGATCAGACTTGACATGAATTTTAATATTAAATATTACCAGTTTATTGACCTACAAGTATGTTCTTGATGAGGTTTGTAATAATTTATAACTAGCAGAAGTAACCAACCGGAAAATAAACATTCTCCCTGGTGTGGGGACGGGATGATTCGATGCCAGAGGCTGCGTCCCGGGTCTGCTATATTGAATTCAAGTTATGATTAAGAAAGTTTCTGCCCCGTTTCTTGAACAAATCTCTTTTGGTTAACGAGCCGTGGATTTGTTTTATGAACGTGTTTGCAACGGTGAAACTCTTATATTTGTGTTTCGTACGTATGTGATGCAGAAACCTCTGAAACGCAAATGCAGATTGTTAAATACCGAGTAGCATAACGCTGAATTGCAATATTTATTTATAATTATTATGATATAATATGCATCTACTGACATTCAATGGGCTGAGGGTGAAATATTCAGTGGGTCAAAATACCACTAGACCACATGTCTTTAATTTCTGCAATCGTTTACATAACCATATGGGTCGTTATTCGTTGAGTAGGGTTAATATATTTACTGCACTTCCATCTGATATTATTTTGTATAATATATTCTATTAGGTGAATTAGCTTCATTAGCTTTTTTATTAAAAACAATGTTTAATATTGTAATTAAATTAACATAGATACTCTTACCGTTGTTTTTGGGTATACACCGTCCACTCAATAGGTTTATATCTTGAAATTCGGCTTTTTTACAATCTAGCTAACAACGCTTATATTTGCCTTAACTTTTAATTATGAAAGCTATTCGTTTATCTACACTAATATTATAAAGCTGAAGAGTTTGTTTGTTTGTTTATTTGAACGCGCTAATATCAGGAAGTACTGGTTCGAATTGAAAAATTATTTTTGTGTTGGATAGTCCATTTATCGAGGAAGGCTTTAGGCTATATAACACGCTGCGACCAATAGGAGCGATGCATCAGTGAAAAATGTTGCAAAAATAATCGCGATCATAATAACAATTGACGCCGACGTTGAAGTCGCGGGCAACAGCTAGTTAACTATAAAATTTTTGGCGCCGAAACCTTAAGTAGATACTGAAATGTATCTGTTCTGTTCGAAAACTTACAAACCGGCTACTATACTAGATGCATCATAATGCATATGAATGAGATGACCATGTGGCTGCATGAAACGCGGGGCGCATTTTTATTGTTATTGCATAAAAGAGCAGATGATAGGTGATCGAGATTGCATTGCGAGAGAAAAGCTTGCATCCGACCTTCTACGAGTTGGTATCTTTTGTTGCAACTTTTTACAGTGGCAGCTGCTAAAACGCGTGCCCCATCACGACACAGTAACCCGGTGTGCGACCAAATTAATTACTTCAAAACATAAACATCTCATTATTAAACATTAGAAATTAATTACGAATACACTTAACGCCCCGAGTTATAATACTCAAATTAGGAAAATGTTTCGGGTTAATTATGCGTAATGCGTTTGTAATGTGTGGTTGACTTAGTGTTCCCCGACTCGAAATGATATTCGGATGACTTCACTTTGCGTCCGCAGTTACCTCAAGTCGCCGTTATGGCCGGCCCGGGAGATTGCGTCGTGAGTGAATGGCTGCGTTTTTTTCCTCACCGCTCGTTATTGACCATAAAAGTCGTCTCCCACAAGTTATCACGTTAATTCACCTCCAACAAAAATGAAACGCCTCGTGGTCACAATTAATGCTTGTACTTTTATTTTGATCACAACTCGGTTTGAACACGTGCCGATCGTAACGTGAAAAAGTATAAACTTTTTCGTTGTCCCCTTTTTAGATCGATCTGTAATCTCGGTATAATGAGATAGATGTAATTTAATGGATAGGGCGGTGCATTGGTTGCGGGCATGCTTATTATCGCGCTTATCATTTTAAAAATTCTGTTGTGTTGTGCGATACAACCCAGATGTCAAGCCTCCCCCTAGTAATAAATGTGCACTTACTCAATCTCACTAAAGTATAACTAAAAGTACAATCATTTTAAATTAAATGTTTTGGTGGACTCGCCACGCATAATGTGTAAGTAATTTATGCTGCGGATTTACATACTCTTCGAATGAATTGTTTAATGCTTTCGTCGCGTTCTTCGCGAATGTTTAAACCTTTTAAAGACTTAATTTACCACGTTTTTAAAATGGAAAATGTACGTTTCGAAAATACGTAAATTTATCGACACAATTTGGTAACTCAATTGGAAAGAGCTGTCGCCCGCTTAAGGAAAGGTTTTTTGGTTACCTGAGGCGGTAGAAATTTTGATTCAGGGAATTATATTTAAAATACATATAAGCTAAACTAAAAATTTAAAAAAGACGTGTGGCACTCGGAGACAGCCGCGGTAAAGCTATTGCATAGCATTTTTTATCAACTTATGCAATTATTAAACTAAGAAGTATCACCGCTGTGCCGGTCGGAGTGGTGGTGTTATTAGGTCATTTTCGTTACGGAATTTCTGGATTCAGTCTCCACGCTCAAGGCCCGCGATAGAAGCTATGCAATAGCTTAATTTTATAATTTTATGCTAAGATTTTATGTATTTTCTAATTTTGACTTTTGTAATTAAATTTTTCTGTTATTTTGGCAGATATGGTTACCATAGGCAACCATACTGTCAAAATCCTTATTTCCTTCTAAATACTTTTAAATTTCGGAAATTCAAAATTGTTCGATCGTGCCTCGCCCCGAGTGTTAGGTTAGGTTATTTTCGTTACGGAATTTCTGGATTCGGTCTCCACGCTCAAGGCCCGCGATAGAAGCTATGCAATAGCTTAATAAATTGAAAAAAGGCTTTATTTTTAACAATTACGTTACTAGTTTTTAATACAGCGTTTTATTTTCAATCGATAGAAACAAAAAGGAGAATCTGAGTTCTTCGGCTGTACCTATATTTTTTATTTCCTTTTATGTGTGACCTGGCACAACTTTTTACCAGGTTTACAGATTTCAATGATATTTTTACAGTTCTAAGCTGGTCCAAAAGGTAAGGTTTAGGTTGTAGGAGTTACAAAAAATTTTAAACATAATTTTATTTCACGTAACTTGATCCAAAAACAGTGAAACCAGCTACCACTTTTAGTCGTTTCCATACAATAAATTACTGACAATAATAAAGCACTGACTAAAAATTAGTTAAAAAATTTTGTTGCACACATTTCATTGTTGTAAAATTACGTGTCAAGTGTTTTCCACCGCTGTAACTGACACAATTTGATTTATTATTTTTTGTCAAAACTGCCACCGTCAATTTGAATTGCTCAGATTCGCATGCATCTGTCCGAAACGTGTGAGCAAACATCTGTTAATAGTGTGTTCGCCCTTAGCCAAACCTATGGCGGCCATTATTATCTATCAGTCCCTCTTTAATTAGGGCCTATTCACTTATCGTTACATTCCTATTTGAATCGGTTTACATTTTCACGGACGGCTGCGCGGGCGCCGAAGTCACAATACTCCGCATCAATGATTATTTGATTAGTATTCTGTAGATGTTTCGTTAATGATATTTTTTAAACTATCACCATTGTTAATGATATCTTGATCATTGCAGCGTGTTAAGATATCGCAAATAACTTCATTTAAATTATATTTGTACTGGAATATAGAGATTTTTCTAATGCCGCGGGCAGAAACCGTATCCCAATTTCCACTGAAAAAAAATATTAAAATTATAAAAAATATATCGAACAATAAATATTTTCCTTATGTAAGAAAGCTCGGAAAAAGTTTTCCTTTAATAGTCAGGTATAAATAAAAATTTAAAGTAAACCTTCATTGCTGTATTGTTTTAAAACGACAGTAGCAATAAGTGGGTTAAGTCTTTACGCGCTATTTTCGAAATATTTTACTGTTGGTAATGTAGTTATAAAATAAAATAGCTTAATAAACCGACGTCAAAGAATTTAGATACCTTACTATAGGACATTAAGGACATAATCAAATCAGAACTCTAACCAGTAATCTTTATCCGTAGAAAACGTAGCAACATAAGTACTAATAGCTTTATGAGCATAAGACCCCTAGAAAAGAAAATAAAATTCCTTGAATATTTTTTTTAACTGTCTTAGTTGGGATAGGAACCCTTTCCCTTACCGGGCGACTGCTCTAGCCAATTGATCTACCAAGACATTGTGTTGACGAATTTATTCAAGGCCTGTACGTGTTCATACCTTGTGGTTCATACGCCGTAAGCCAGCGGAGTTTCATTAAATGTTTTTGTTTGCTCCAAAACCCGATAAAAACATTTTACTTTCGGTTAAAATGTAACAGCTTTATAAATGTTTTAAAAAAAATTTTAAGTTTTAGCAAATAAAATTTAAAATTCCATGATTTTATTTTTCGACTATCAAAAGTTAGACTAGTGTAGCGAATCTTTAAGGGAGTTATATTAAAATAGGTAGGTAGGTAGGTAGGTAGTTTAAGGATTTCTGACCGACAAAACCTCGTAAAATTTCGATTTGCAGTTTCGTGTTGTTTATCCCAAAAATAAACGTAAAACAAAAATATATGGGTGCGTACGAGTGAAGTTCACATACGCGATGGTATTTTAACCTTACCCAATCGTAAATCATATGAAATGTTCACGCATCGCTTCACAATCGAATTTGTAAGCATTTTTCAATTATCCGTTATTGACCACAATGGCCGTTCTTATTGGCCTTTTCGTTGTCGTTAACAATTTGTACTCGGTTCTAAGGTGAACTTGTCCCCGAAAAGGCACCTAATTTTGGGTACGTTAAGAGCCATATTGGTATTTCATTGACGTCAAAACGGACCCGCACTCGTCTGCATAGAGTGGGGCCGACCTACTTGAACATTTCGATTGTTACCGCCTGCATTTGGGGACCCTTGTGCAACCACTAAAACAATAAAACAGCTATAAATTATTTTTGTCCTTTTATTTTATTTCTCTGTATTCCATTGTTTTTTACTTATTTTCTTTTATTTCAGGTAAGTACACATACACACATCAGGGTTACTGTGTTAATCGGCCAGGTAATCAATACTTACAACAGACAACAAACGAGCTATGACACCGAAATTGTAACCGAGGAAAAACAAAATAAAAAAACAACTTTATACAGTTTTATTCAAGTATTATGTGCACAGAACTTGATCCCTTGCTTTCATCAAGTCTCCGGTCTTTAAATAACTTTAATTTAACTCTCTGTAGGATTTCCACTAAGTACCGAGTAACAGTTGGTCCACATTGCAGTTTTTCATTCTTAGCCTCGGTACAAGACAGACGAATACGAAATGAAATTTCTTAAACTTCAAAACAAAAAGACCCTATTGAATATTCTCGTAAAAAAATTATAAAAAAAAGATTAAACATAGGATCCACACATTACTACATACTGCAGTAGCATAATAATTATATGTTTAATAGGTAATAATTTGTATACTACTCAATAGTCGTCCTGTAGTAGAAGTCCTGTTGTGTAGTAATTGATCCTGTAGTAAGCTTTAACGTCTTGTAGCCCCTACTACAGGATCAAACTCGAAATTTCAGAAAAATAACAGATTATTATTACTTCATTACAAACTAACGCGCTATCTCGCTGATAATCTGTCGAGTATTAGTGATGCATATTCATACAAATATTCTCGAGTCTTTTATCTCCACTTTTTATACTTACATCGTATTTTAGAAATTCCAAAGGGTTATCAAATCTAATACATGGCTTTCGAGTCAAGCAAGGCACGTTTATGTAGAAGATTACAAAGTCGACTTTAATTAAAGAGCCATCCACTGCCCCTTGGCCCTTCGTTTGTACAGATGGGTCTTGTTGTGACCTTATTGCGAAACAAATTGCCTACAGCACTTCCGAACAGAACCTCCTTAAATTATTATTATTTGTTTGTGCCCAGCGGTCATTTTAATTAGTCAAATGCTTTTTAATTTAGAGAAGACGTAAAGTCACGCATGATTACACAAGCTATTAGCAAATTGTGAACGCATACCTTTTTAAAGCCATTTTTAAAAAACAAAAACAATTAACAGCTTTATCCCGAAGAAATACTTAGTACTCGTATGTTTAGCACATATACCTACTTATAATATCAGTATATAAACTCGAAAAATTATGTCTCAGGCGGGACTCGAACCCGCATCTCTTTTTCGAGTTTATATACTGATATTATATTTGCAGTTTAATTGCTAAAATATCAAATAAAGTAAATACCTACTTGTTTATTTGTAGTAAGTAATAGGGGTCAGGATCAGAGGTCAGGATGTAACATAGGCGGCATATTTTACGAGAACGAATAGTCAGCATTAATTAAGTAAAAAGTAGTAAACGAATGCTAATACAATTATTAGTATTCTAGCACCATCCGCCTTAGTCTGAAGTAACTGTAAAAACATTTAAGCCTGTAATATCAGTCTAAAGCGGGACTTTGCCCGATAAACTTAAGTGTTAGTTGAGTGAATCGTCCTCACCTCGAACTATCCGACCTTAAATAAGATAAGTACAACACATTTTGCACTTAGAAATTCTACTTAGCTATGAGCATTCCACCATACAGTTACTCTACTCATCTGGACACAATTTTTAGGCCTCACAGCTATTAAAGTCGTCAGCATAGTATGTAATAGAGTTGAATTGTCAAACACATATAAACTGAATAATGGCCCACTTCCAAAATGATTAATACTGCCTTTATAGGAAGTGCTTAACATCAGCACGGGAAGGCCATTATTTGTAACGTGTCACTAACTCCGTAATATCAAGCGCGTGCGCCGACATCGCACGAAATTAATTAATGGCTTTATCCGCTACTTGTTTGTCCACTCATCGAGTTGTAATTAGGCTTTAAATATAAAAATCGGAAAAAAGTCTATGGAGTTTGCTTGCGTTGAACTCGATATCCTTATTCGCGAGAAATTAAGTCTACTGAAAGCCATAATTTGATATCCACGAAAAATTACGTAATGGTCCGATTGTGGAATCTACACGGCTCTCTTTGTTCTAACATAGAGCTCTTCCGGATCACAAAGTGCCCTCTAGTCGGGTCATGTCGAGCCGGATAACGCCGAATCACCGGTTCCACTCACCACTTCCTACCAACAAAAACGTACGGCTCTAATGTCGTCTCACTTTTCGTAAAAACTAATCGCCGCCGTCAATCTTATCCTTGGTCAACTGCCTACAATGATTCACTTTGCATTTTATTCCCTCGCTCAAAGTTTAATAGTGCCGGTAGGAAAGATGTTTCAGTAATATTTTCCTTTTTGCATTTGAATAAAGTGAGACATAGTCCACTTTTGAATTTAGACGAGATCATTTGACTTGCGATTGTCCACTTCCAAGGGTCCAATTATGCACATTATCGTTTGCCGACCATTCTACAGCAGTCATTGAAAAGGATTTTCCAATTAGGGTCTCTCGTTGAATTAATGAGAGGGCTCCAACACTGATAAAATACTTCTCTGTTCCGCCATTTCATTTGAACAGGACCGCCGTTTAGATAAATTTCTCCTCTTCAACACAAGTGTCCATGTTATCTCATTCTTCCCCATTTTGTACGTACTGAAAATGTTTCGAGCGTTGAAATTGTGAAATAAAATAGTATGCTATAGAAGATACGAGTATTGTAAATTTGTACTATAGTACGTTCGGAGCAGAGCAGGAATATACTACGTTTTAGCCAGTCAGTAAACCATGATATCATAAATCTCGTCAATTGTTTTGCCGTACGATCGTATCCATATGACAAAGAGGCTCGAGCTCAGCGTATCTCAAAACATGAACGCTCAATGTGAGATACACGCAAACCTAATTTATAACCACTGCGGCAAGAGTGAAATTGCGGTTTCGAAATGGAAATTATATCAGTCATTAAGGGCGACAACAGTAATTTGCAACGAACTGCCGTTGTTAGATGCAGCAGGACTTGTCTAAACGCTTAAAGCCTTCTCCATTGCATTTCGAACAATAGAACCATAACTTAGCTAAGTGAAAAGCTAGCGTTGACAAGGGTAATGTCCTCTAGCTATTTGCGTTGCGTCTATGCTCAAGTTAAAATTACGTTGTCGATGCTAGATTGTGTTATACCGATGTTTCTATTAAACTTTGCTGTGAACTCATGGTCACTATGCTTTTAATCTCTCTAATGACCACTGGATGATCTTTTTGATTTATGTTATTTTTACAAAACAATATGTAATAGGTAAATTCTATTTATTTTAGGGATTGTTTGTTATAGGCTATCACGTTGATTGTATTTGATAATAAATGAAACCATATAGAGGTGTCTGAAACTTCATAAGTCCTGTAAAATTTACAAAACAAACTTATATTTTCACACCCTACAGTCACGTTCGCCACGGTTCTCCTATTTAGTTAATATAAATAAGCCTGTATTAAATTTCATACACCATTTCAGTTTACGGACTAACGAGATTTTAATTACTAGCTGTTTCTCCCAACTTTTGCGAATCTAAACATCATATTATTTTATGATATACCTCCACTAAAATTCTGCATATCTTAGCAAAAAGAAACCTTCCCATTTACAGTTAAGGTATTAGCAACTAAGTACTCGCTATCTGTAAAATAATTTTCTGCCATTTCGTTTCTCTGTGACAATAATGTATGAGTGGTATGAATTACGAGCGCGCCCCACAAAGTTATCTCGAATTTGTAATAAAATGCCGTCACTTAAAACTGAACGAACGGTTTCAGTTTTATGGAACGTAAGGTTAGGTTACTGTGCTTCGAAGAATAGTTATTATCATTTATAAACAAATGTTATATTAAATTTAATAAGACTATAAATATAATTGCAAAAAACACTGCGTCAGAAAGATGCTTGTTCGGTTGAAAATAGCATTTACAATAATTACAACAAATCACCGCATATCTTCCACTTGGCTTCCCACATTTTACGAGCAAAAAGCACTGACTTAGTGCTCTTCTAAAATTAAACCGCTTCTTGCGCCTGTTTATAGGCATCGAAGTTTATTGCTTCCTTCAGTCGCTAATTAATATTCGTTTTATTAAGTTTCACACAGTCGACACCGAAGCCGTGCACTTCGTGGTTGAACGTGAAAATTAATTACTACCTTCTAATAAATCATATCGCTAACTTCGGGATCATTTCGACACGTACGGAAATTGCCGCTGCCAGTTCCTAGTCCGTGTTTACTCTCATGTTTACCACCCCCATTACGTACCTAATATACTTACATTGATAACTATCAAATACACGAGCCAAACTACATGTTATATGATTAAGAATGATACAACGTTGATTTATATTACCACGACAATAGGGGCACTGATTTCCTGCTGTAAAAGTTCACTTCATTCAATAATTGGCACCTGCTGCATCATGTCGTCAAATCGATAAAATGGATTAAATGAATATAAGCTTACCTACTTTTGTTTATTATAAAGTGATAGAGCGGAAATTAAATATTTTTCCAGCATCATGATCCTGTAAATTTTATTCCAACATAAAGGAAGTGATTATTACCTGCGTATCTTTTAACAAGCACGGTTATGGTCGTAAATTCGTAATATAACAGTTGATAACTTAACAGGGCTGAATTTAGGTATACTGTGCCTGATAAAGAACATCAGAATAATAATGAGGTTTTTATGAGTTGGAAGCGGATCTCTGGTGGCAGGTACCAGTGAGTTGGCCTTGGTTGGCCAGCCAAACGTTGGCCCAATGACCTTGTGTCTATCCGCGATGGTTTTAGTCACGCTATTCAACTCACTAGCTACTTACACAAATTACAATGTTATGCCACAGAGACTTATGGACACGTGTTATACGATTAAACTTCTCAAAAGACGTATTCACCAGTTAATCGTTGAATATATGACATTATACACACATAAAAAGTTTTACTTATTTTATTTATTTATTGCAAAAATATACTTAGAACTATGTACATACACAGAGCTAAAGTACAAACCCTATTAGGGTACAGCAATGTAAGAATATCATAGAAATACAAAGTTATTTTAAATTGTCTGTCAAAAATTCTTCTGCCTTATAGTAACTTTCTAATTAATAAGTTTTTTAGTTTGCCTTGAAAGGTTTTGTCTGAGTCTAGTAGTTTTAGGGAATCTGGAAGCTTATTATAAATCAGACCGCTTCTATAAAGTGGGCAAAAGGGGCTATCTCTGAACATTTCTATTCTATTCACTTGTTTAGTCACAACGCCTTTATTATAAATGTTTCTTTTAAAAAACGCTAAACTAACTTCTGACACATTTATAGGATAAGGCTTATCAAAATCTTTTAAAGTAGGTATGATATACAGGAAAAGATGCCCGTTTGGTCGTAATGAATCCTAAATGCGGGTAATACACAATTGAAAGTTGCAACAACTAAATTGTTTAATCAAGACGCATACTTTCCAAATTGCACACTACGTGCAATATACTATCCAAGCATAGATTAGCGCCGTACACTCACATACGGTGTCAGTGGCATTGGCAGGTAATCTGTGTATTGGCCAAAATGTTTGAGCAAGCGGGTATTTGTCGGTCGGCTGGACATGTCGAAAGGCGCCTTATAAAGCATGCAGTATGAAAGTTGTACCTTCAGGAATGCTGTCACCAAGAAAAAAGTTAACGCTCAGTAAATTACCGACTGGTCCATGCAACATTTCCTCTAAACTTAACTTTTCGTTTGGATTAACTTACGGACTATTGTATTGTTATTATAAACTAGATCGATCTCTATAATTGCAATAAGTTGGGCCATCACATTGGCAATTAAATCGTATAAGCAGTAACTTAAGAAGGCATTCAAGCTTTTCATATTACCGTCTAATAATTGAACATAATTAAATATCAGTATATAAACTTGAAAAATTTTGTCTCAGGCGGGACTCGAACCCGCATCTCCTCGCATGCCGGGCGGTTAAGTGCAATTAAGTTGCTAAAATATCAAATAAAGTATATAATTAAATAAATAACTCGATTAGGCCTGAGAGCTTTTGACGTGATACGTGGGTAACACTGAAAATGTTTAAAACTGGCCAGTTAAAAACATTGCTGATGGAAACTTTTTTGAATTTCAATTTTAGAACTCTTTGGAAATCTAATGTAGTATATTGCAATATTGCATTCATTTGTCATTTGATTTTGTGAATTGGCGGCATATAAAACTCTTGTTACACGTGAAAATGAACCTAACGCGAGAAAATGTTCGTTGTGGGCTTACTCAACAGCATTTCTTAATAAAGCCCCATCTGGTGCCACTATTTACAATTTGATTTAATGAGTTTAAGCGTGGACGTACCCATCTCAATGATGATCCGCGTGAGAGACGTCCTGTAACAGCGACTACTGAAGATAACATCAGTGCTGTGCGACGCATGATAGAGGAAGATAAGAGAGTGACCTATCAGCAGACACGGGCAAGCCTAGGCATTGGTATGAGTCAAGTTCAAAAAATATTACACGAACATATAGGCGTCAGGAAGCTTTGTACCAGATGGATTCCCCATACTTTAACCGACGACTAGAAACACCTTCGCATGGACTGGTATCGCCAAATGTTAGATAAATTCAACGGCGGTGACTCAAATGCTGTATTTGACATCGTCAGAGTTGATGAAAGCTGAATATATTGCTACGAACCCGAAACCAAAAGACAATCAGCTCAGTGGGTGTTTCCTTTCGAGGATCGGCCAACTAAGGTACAGAAAGGAAGAAGTCAAGGAACAAAGATGATTGCCTCATTCTTTGGTCGGAAAGGTCATTTCGCGATAGTTGTGCTAGAAAATGGAAGGACAGTTACTGCAGACTGGTATGTCAATCGCTGTTTGCCTGTTGTCTTGGAAAAAATTCGACAGCAACGCCCTCGAAGCAGGATCCTCCTTCACCACGACAATGCTTCAGCGCACTCCGCATAACGGACTGTTGACTATTTGACCATGGCAGGTGTCGAGATAATGAGTCATCCGCCATACAGTCCTGACCTGGCGCCTTGCAACTTTCATTTATTCCCAAGAACTAAAGATAAAATTCGAGTTATTCGCTTTACGAGCCCTGAAGATGCGGTGAAAGCGTACGAAAATGCCATAGAAGAGACCCCTTAGGACGAATGGGCCCACTGCTTTTCTCAGTGGTTCCATCGAATGCGATGATGTGTAGAGAGGAACGGAGATTACTTCGAAAAACAATAAAAGTATTGGCAACTTTCCACATTAAGCCGTATTTACGAGAAAACGACACATTCCATTTAAGATTTCTCTTAACCTTAGAAAGCCTTAGCAATATTTAAAGTATTATCCATACTAATGATATGTTATTATTTATTTTTTCTAAATTTTTATTGTTACAACATAACATATACAAAAGCAGTACCTTCACGTACGGTCTATCAATATGTTTTAAGTTACGCCCTGTAAATCTTAGCTTTATTCTTCTTGTATATGCTTTCAGTGCGCGGCAGGTGTATGAGAGCTAAGCATATTTCTTAAGGGAGTAATCTACTTACAGCCAATAAAATAAAATTAGGTCATGCTCTAACCAGTCTTAAAAGTCCATCAAATGCAAATAAAAGAATGCTCCACACTCGTTATGAGAGTAGTACTCCAGTCTACTAGTAAAAATCAGAAAAGTTTAATCTATTGTGAAAAATTCTAATTCCGTAATCCACTAAAATGGAAACCATTAATTTAGATAATTATGTAATCAATATAACCCTATAGTACAAAGCAACCCCACTCCGCAACCCGACTGATCCAAAAGTTCCTATTACGCTGGCTGCATTGCCACGTTGAATGGCGATGGAGACCTTTTAAACCAAACACCTAAATGAAAACTATTGGTACATAAGTCAAGTTAAAATGAAATATCTCATAAGGAACCGAATGACTACACTGTACTGCTTGGATTTCATCCAAAAAATATGGCGGGTTTTTCCATGGAAGGAGTTGGGAGCTGTTTCTTTACACATGCATAGGAGGCACATGCCTTCTCCTTCCAAAAGCTCCGTAGTATTCGCGTTGCGTAACACTAATAATGCAAGTACAGAAAAAGTACAAGTAAAATTTTTACCCTCGTTTAATTAAAAGCTCAAACTCGCGTTATCGAGTGCCTCATTGGATAATAATATTTTATTACAACGTTACAGTTAATCAGCTTATAAAGTAACGCCTTTTAACTGAACCTTGGCAAGACGGTGTTATCGAAAGACTTTTGAGAATGGCACAATTAATTGGTTATTTTATGCAGCCATAAACTTTTAGACTTGTGATAAGTATGTAAATATATTTCTCTTGTCCTAATTTTGTACAATTAACAATCAAAGCCCATTTTATTCTTATTATAATGAACATTACAGTAATCTTTCTTGAAAAGGGGATTTGAAGTATGTATAAGGATTAAAAGTTTTCTTAATTTGGTATAGATAATAACAGATAGCCATTGCAACAGTTTTAAGTGACTTTTTTAAAGTTTGCGTTCCTACAATATAAGAAGGTATGTACGCGTTTAAAAACCGTAATACGTCACAAAAAATAAAATGAACTCTAAGGATAGCGTTATAATCAGGAACGCGATACAACTCTTAAATTAATGTTGTGTCTTTTAATATTTTCAGGATCGATCTTACAGCAACTAACCTAAAGGAGATGTCCCATAATAGGCCCAGACATAGTACACCATTTACAAAAATCAAGAAAAATTTACTGTTTCTGTAAAAAAATACATATAAATTTATATAACGTATAATTTAGTGGTTCAAAAATAAACAAGATCGAATAATTTATCAAACTCCATAGGCATTCCAAGATGGCGTCAATCTAAAAAAACTTTAAATGTCAGTAGCTGTCAGATACCCCTTGTCATTTTGGCATAATCATTCACTTCAAGTTTTTGTTCTGCTTGTCGTGTTTTAAATGTAGTTCATTATAACGACCTCATTTTAGATTTCTGGATTTGGTATTGATCGACACATTACTTTCATAATGTTTGTTGTTACTACAGCAAGCGATGGCACGCACTCGACTCCTAGATGCGCGATTATGAAACCAAAACTGACAGACGTTATCAAAATGTCATCTTCCGCCATGATGGCTTTGGTTGTTTTGTATTGCTATTTTCTTACTTAACTCTTTATTTGAACCACTTAACGAAGCCAATTTAAAAGAATTAGATAATAACAAAATCTTGTAGGTGTATTTGCCTATCTTTTGGTGGGGTGTACAGGTTCTGGCCCTGGCCTCCATACAATTTGGGACATCTCCTTTCCTTATTAATCCATAGAACTAAAATCTTGGTGCTATAAGTGAGAACTGACCCAACGTAGTCGTTTGATCCCACGCGCATGACTCACGCGCAGACTGCGCGCAGACCAACAAACAAAACTCATCATGTTAATCATTTTCTATGCCTTACTGCGCACCAACGTAGGTGGTTGCGAAAGGTAAAAATTATGCATTTGCTATTCAAATGCTTGTAAAAGTAATTAGTGCTCCAAGAACGGGTTGTATCCTTAATCCTGCAATACTGTTTTTTATTTACTGTAACCAGTACTTTATTAACTGCTACATCACGATTTGGCTATCCAAAGGCCTAATGCCGTATTGCCGTAACAAAAAATGCGATCTACAATGATATCATGTAACCTCGAGTCAATTTGGTATGCGAAGGGCACGATATGGATTATAATTATGCATTGTTAATTTATACATACCTACACCACGGTAAGAGTAGTATTAAACTTATCTTTATATATGTCAGTAATCAATGTTCGCCAAAAATCATTCATTATGAAGTCCGGTGCTTTCATTATGTCAGCCTGAATGACTGCGGTTACTTACGTTTCTTGTCAATCTTAGTAGCCAATTCCGAGAATTACGACTCAACATAAATTAAGTAAACATTGTTAAACCTTAAATATATTTATAACTTTCATATGTAGTCCATCCATAGTAGACCTATGTAGTCTGTAATAAATAAATTTTGAATTTGAATATTATTTAATGCAAGTTAACCTAAAGTAACGAGTTCACTAAATTTATTTGACGTTCTGTTGTTTCATTCGCGTGTAGTTCTGCCTCGTCTAAATGCATTCAGAGTACATGACCGAGATGCTTACATTGCCGACAATTGGAGCCGCTGTGGATTGGCCCACTTACTAAATGCCTTTAATTTCCTGCACAAACAATTATCTCCTTGACTTTTGACCGCTTTCTTCATGAGCACTTACACAACTTCCCGCTGTTTCCCTATATAAATGTATCTAACCCACTAACTGTATACCTATTTACTATTTCAATTATTGCAAACAGTACCAAGCGTTCAGTTCAATTTATTCCACTAATGAGCACCGATATGCAGCACAAGATATTAGCTTAACATTCCTAGCCGGCATGACTTACACACCTGAACCAATAGGCATTGTGTCCTAGACCCGTCACTCCTCGTTAAGCAAGCGTGCAGTCGGCTGAAACTCACAGTCGCAGATCTCTTGACATTTCAAAATAAAATTTAACACCAAGCAATAAAGATCACTCGACGACCTTAGTTAAACGCAAGCTGCAGTTTGACATATGCGTTATATTCTGAAACCGACAGATGTAATGTAGCCGACAGCCGCTAGCTAAGAGACCTGCTGAGAAATAAATCGCAAAATATAGCGCGTCATGTTACCAACATATCCTAAGTTAATGCCTAAAACCACAACGACTGTGGTGCAGGCGTTAATAACTTGGAAACCGGATTGAATTCTCATTTCAGTTGAATTTAGCCGGTACACTTTGAAATTGATAATCCGGTTCCGGAACGTTTCTGTTTTCATTTCATTTACCACGGTGCAATAGATATGACGGATATTGTCATTCAAATCCAGCCTGTGCAATAATGAAATGGGATGATTTATTGTTTAATTACAAATTAGAGCAACACAATTTAAATATTAAAATCTCACCTTGACTCTCCTATTGTTTTCTGAACTACACGTAAATGGGTCAGAAGGTTTTAGGAAGCTTTACAATTTGGTTGCTTGCGGTACATTAAGCAATCATTTACCAATCCCTACAATTCAAAGATTCTCATTTTCAATGATCTGTCTCCAACAAAATAGATTTATACCAGTTTCCTTATTAAGTTGATAGGCATCTTAAACCTTACAAAATGTACTCAAGCCAGCTTCGTTAATTCAATCACGACTACAAATTACCTATAGGCCCAAGACGAAAGCGTATAACCACAGATATATATGTACAACATAACAGCAGACGCTGTGACGAAACCATACTACGCTCTTCGGTTATATTAAATTGCTTTTTGGTTGATTGAATCTTATCTTGATCACTATTCTTGTTTGCGTTAACGAGTCGTGACGTAAATTATATTTTAAATTAATAAGCTGATTTACTCATTGACTTACAATTCAAGAGAATAAGAGCAGGAATGTGAAATAATTATAGCAATTAACGTAGGGTTTGTTTAGTGTAAAAGTAAAAGTCGAAAATAATATGTTAACTAGGTTATTCAAACGTTAACCTATTTTTTATATCTGTGTCTATATGAGTGATGTTTTAGCTAAATGGAAAAAATATTCAAATGTCTCAAAAAGAGCAGTCATATTCGATGGTATCGTCTATGCAAGCGCTGAACCAAGAACAAAGAGGCTTTCTATCGACAGCCCTTGACATGGAAAGGCTTTTTTGCTGTCGATAAGGAACGGTTACTGAAGACCGATATCGGCAAAGGATTGACTAGTGGCCCGAACACTTTGTTCCTTGAAAGCATTGTTGTCGCTCCCGTCGACGGATATTAATACAGGGAACCCCAGGGAATTCCAACAGGGAAATCGCAAAATAAACACGAAATAAATAGCCACGAAGTATTTTGGACGAGTCTATTGAGTTCGAAGATTTATATAGGACCGATAAATAATCTTGAGACGGAGAAAATCTAAAATAAAAATAAGATAACATAATGCCGCATAAAGAATAAGGACCTGAATTTAGGAATTATTTTGCACATTGCTTTGCTTAGTTTTTATATTATAATATATGCAACATTAAGAATTTAAATAAATGCATTAAGTAATTATAGTAATCCACGTTATGTCCTTAAAGAGTTTAAGTAGTTATTAAATTTTAAAGTACTTATTTAATAAGTAGCAATTCTCAGCGAAACAGATAATTTTGAAAACTCTACAAAACATTGTTAAATCTATGTATAAGCCTTAACTTTTGTATCGACTTAAAACGCAACCATGTTTGTCATTTAAAGCTATTTAACTCCACAACATTAAATATCTCTAAATTATGGTATGCTCGTAAAATAAGAGCTCAATTATATTAATCAATACTAGGAACTATGCAAAACGGTTCCAAATACATCTATGATAATTAAGCTTCATCTGCACGAACACGGTGGTAGACCACACAAACGGCGCCCGGTGCCCGCAGCTAGTCGTGCGCCATAAGTCCGAGGCCTGCGCCCGCGCTCCTATAAAGACTTTCCACTTCTAACCAATCTCGCTATGAAGCTATAAAATTATTTTATTTGTTTCTGTACCCGTTTATAACGCCCTACTCTTTGACGCGTAGCTCTTCAAATATCCCATTGCAAGATAAAATTGCTGTTGCTGGAAAAGATATAAACCGTTTTCTACAAACCATAAGTGTGAATGAGATGTCAGCTATTTACAGTTAAGTCAATTTTTTAAATGTTTTTATACCTTTCCATCTTAAAAGAAGCTCGCAATGACATTACTCATGTTATTGTTTTAACCATTCGTGCAATTTCATAAGTAATGCAACACTAGTCATTCTCTTTAGAATAAAACTTTTCTCTAAAACTCATAATTTGAATTTTTTTAAGTGAAATACGATTGACTGACGACATTATTTTTTTTATTTTTTTTATATTCGGAATAACAACAGCTAATGCAACGTAAAAAACAATAACAGAAAGCCAATAACAGATCCTCTCAATTAACTAAATTTTCGTGAAACAGAAAAACCAGTGAGGTAGCTCGCCATTTGCATCTCTAATATAATTTGACGAGTGACTGAGCTCTGACTGAGAGAACTCCCTTGAGTATTACCTAAATAACTACTTGTAAGATATACGAGTATGATTACCTAAGCCTTTGCAAGTCATAGATATCCACTTCATCGCTATTTATCATCAAATCACTGTTCTTGTGTTAGATAAGAATGTAACATCTTGCAATGGTCAAAAATACGCGTTTATTCTTTACACATATTTACACGTAAAGTGATTTATCCTCCTAATAAACCTTGTCTGAAACTTTATTTATGACAAGGTGTATCAATCAAGTAAGGATCTAAAATTATTTTATGTGTAGGTACTTCATCTGCCTATGTTATTTTATGACAGATATAATAAATGACGGAACTCAGTGTAATGTAATATATCAAGTCTATTACGTAGTTAATGTCTCAAAACGTTTAGTCACTAAATCAATAAATAATAAAAAAATAATAAATAAATATTTTTAAGACATGCCTCACTGGGCCACACAGAGCCATCTAGTCCCAAATTAAGGTAGTATTAAGTACCCTGTCGTATGGGGTACTAGACAACCGATAATCTTACTTATACATATACTTTTTTTTTGTAAATACATACTTATAATACATAGAAAACACCCAGACCAGTACAAACAGACATGTTCATGCACACAAATATTTGTACTGTGCGGGGATCTAACCCGCGACCCATGGCTCAGAAGCAGCGTTAACTACCGCTCATCCAAATGGTCGTATCCTTGTAATAACTAGAAGTCAGGTTACGTTACACCTCAGTGCAAATAACCTCGAGGCGAGTCTTTATCTTATGATAACGATGTCGTAGTAAAATTTTAATGAGCCAGACCCAAGTCTTTAACTGTCGGATACCGCTAATCGAACTAAACCGTACAGTTGTTAGGTTCAAAATGCAAAGTGAAACCCAATAGCAAACACGTCATCATGACTGTAGTGAGTATAAAGTTACTTCTGCCACACATTTCCCGTGTATGATATTCTGTGTAACTGCGTCTACAAATCAAAGTAAACACTTGTACTAAGTTAAAATAAATCCCTTAAGATAACTCGAATCGGTCACAGAACTGTATAATCAACTTTTTAGTACCGAGAAACACATTTAGAATACCATCAAGCTTCATTGATGTGATTGGTTCAGTAATGTGTTTTTAGTTCTTTAGCCATATCAATAAAGTCTTTACGAGCTTTTTATAGTTCTATATTTGCTTTGCTCTTGGCAAGTTTAGCTCTTGACTCGGCATTTATTTGATTTATTACTTTCAAACTAATACTTTGTTTCATAAAGTCAAGCTGTGGCTTTTGTTCTCAATGTAAGATTGCAACTTTGATATCAAAATTGACACTTGCAGTATTTACGATAACGATAAGTATTATATTTTATGCTAACACTCTGTGTTTAGATATGCTGATTGGTAGTACCTTTTCCTACATTGTGGACGTGATTTCGTCAGTACACAGCTGGACACACGTATTTCTAGATTAGAATATTGCCATAGTAGCCACGCTTGGCAATCGCACATTAGCCTATGGTGGAAAGTAGACGCTGATATCCGCCTTTTTCCGGCAGTACTTTTTTTTTATTTTTTTTATTACCAAATCACTTATATTTGTTACATCTTTCTCACATCTGCCAAACTGCGTAGCAGTTTGTCGGCAGTAGTTCTCGACTTAAGAATCTTATTTACTAAGTATAGCTATTACAAACAAATCCCATATTACGACACTTATAGGAAGAGAAGGGGTGGGCTATTCTACATGGCTATCACAATCATGGCTAATATTTTATCAATACATCAAGAATTCGATTTTGTTTAAGGCGCCTATCATATTTTTGCATGTATTTCGTGGCATAGGTACGAGTATAACTGCTACCAAGAAAAGTTACTTATAAGTTGTATTAAAAACTTTATCGTTGTGACACTTATGAAATATAGAGATTGTATGCATAAACGGGTGATAAATCACAGCACAGTTATTGGTTCCCCGGAGAATCCTGTTCTATACCCGCTTAAAATTAGCGACACTGGTTGTTTGTGCCATGTTCCTTATAATCAACAGTATAGGGGTTTAAATGGCTCTTCTGCATGTTAGCAAGAAGTTGTTTTACCAAGAAGCAGACCTTTATACGAATTTGGTGAAACGGCTTCTGCTCCCCACTTTCTTATTATTAGTAAAACATCACAAACTTAATCGAAATTAGGACTATAATCTTATTTGAAACAAAATTCAGTTTATCTTTTACCTTTACTAGGTACCTACATCATTTTTCTAATATGGCCTGATTACGGCCTTTTTTGCGGAATAAATTTTACTTTTAAAAGACTGACAAAGATCCTCTCTTAAAATTTACACAGACGTAACCTTTAGGTATTATCGACGAATTATTAACTTGTTTTGCCAGTAAAGTAGTTCGTATTATTATCATAGCGATAACAGAAAATAATGAATATGAATAGTAATATTAATTAAGTAAAAGTTTTTATTTAATGTTTGGATTTTCATCTTGGTTTTTGACATGATGACACGACATTAGAGCATATTAATGGCATAATAATTTGCCTTAAAACCCTTTAGTCATGGGTGAAAAATAAACCAATATAAAACTGGTACATAACATTTTAGAGCAACAAATCTTGTTAACGCGCTTTCCAATTGGAATGAAAAGTTCAATTTTTATAAAGTGCAAACCAACCTAGATTACATTAATATGAAACGGATACAAGTGGGAAGCTCAACAAAATCGGTATCAGACCGTAACGAAATGGGTTAACAACCTTGATTTGTGTTGAGTGACTTTAGGTCGGTATAGCACAAACATTAGTCTGTCTTTTTATTACTATCGCTCCGCCCGTGTCTTCGTCTGCGTGGAGTTCGGTTTCACCTATCGTGTTTCCGGTTATGTCGCGCTTCTTATAAGTCACTTTAAAATTCCGCATCGAATTAAAAGATCTTTAAATTCCTATAAAACCCACGCGTTTTTTAATTAAGGAACGATGATTTTCTATGTTATATCCCTTCTCAGGATCGCTAACTATCTCCACATCAAATTTCATACAAATTGATTCAGCTGTTTAAGTGTGATGATAATAACAGATATATGTACATGGTTATTTTCGCATATGTACCTTCTATCACTAATTATGAATACATTTTGCATGTATGTACTTAGTGTGTGAGTGATACTTTTTTGCGCTAAAAAATAAAGTTCTTTTTTAGGCTATTTATTTTCAAGTTTCAAGTATAATCTTATCTGCTATTTTTTAATTTACCAAGCTCTTTGATATTTACATTATTATGAGCTAAGCGCACATGTTCGCTCTATTTTTAATATTCTTCTTATGCTACCATCGTATGCGCTTCTTTTAATTATCCCGCAACGTAAACTACGCTGACGTGATTGGGTCGATCGATGTCTATCAAACATTTTTCATGTGGTTTATTTTAAGAGTTCCTGTATCGTGTTCCTTAAGTAAATATTTACGTTTTAAAATATAGATTCTCAATTGTTACTCCACCTTTGGCAACGCAACAAACAAGTCATAATAATCCAACCTTGAATATCATGATATTCTGAATGAAACGAATCGATTCGCGTTGAATAATTTTCGTATCTGTCGACATCAGCACTCAAAAGCTACTTATCTTTAGTGCAACAAGAATGACAGCCACAATAAATCCCCAGTATTCCTACAAAAATAAACGTAAAAGTAACTTTTAGAGATAAACTCCCGATAAGAATGTATTTCACAATTTGTTTCCAAAGCCAAACATCCTAAGCGAAGACGTTAAATAGGTGAGGTGTTAAATGTTTAAAGCGCATTGTTTGGGTTGCGTCAAACAAGTCCGCCATCGGCACCTCAAAGCGCGTTGTATAAACACAAGATACCGCTAATGCACTCGGAAGTTCTCGGTGCTATCCACTGCAGCGATTTACAGCCAGCCAAGCTAGTGTCAGGGAACTCGCGATTCCTTGCGAAAACGGGAAATTAAAGGAATAAACCAATGGCGTGTGAATACAAGAGAATAACATGAGTCGTATATCAAATGATAATGATACTACTCATGAGTATTATGAACAAACAAACCTCATAGATGAAATATTTAAGGAAAAAATAACATGTTTGTCACAATTCTTACCAAAGATTCCAAAGAATATCTTTCCTACATAGACATTTAGATGCGACGTATCGTAGGGCGCGGAAGAGCCAGCGTATAATCGTAAAAACAGTGAACAAACAGCTTTACGCTTCGTTTATATTGCGGTTATCTGCACTACGCTTGTGTTCATCGCCATCCACCGCTTTAACAGCCGACCAATGTTTTCGATCAATTTGAACCTAATATTTCGTAACATATCTTTCTGTGTCTTATAACGACTGGGACTGATAGTCGTACAGGTACAGAAAACTGGTTTGACCTTCTAACAGAGTCTTTAATCTCGTATTCCAAACTTCTCCGCCCACTTTGCCTCTGGGTTATGAACCCAACTTTAGTTAAAGCCAACAACTTCTCTCGGTATCACTGTGGCATATACAATGTATATACCTTTTTATGCTTACGTCACAATTTACGAGAGGTATCTCGCATTGTGTCTCTTTTAGCCAATATCGTATATTGGCACGAACTTTATGTTGAAACCATCTGTGCCAACATCGGTGAAACTTTCTGCTCTAATAGTTTAACTAGACTTACTTTAAAGCTGCGAAATTCAAATTAGTTTAAATCCCTCTTCAAAACTAAAGTCAGTAATTTTTCGTTAATAAACTAGCAACTAATTAATCTTGTCTAAGTTTATAAACGACGTTGCTGTCAATGTTATGTGCTAAATCTATGGTTATGTGAAATGGTTATACTTGCCGTAAAAGATATTGCTTTGACATGTGACCCGATATGTTTTACTTTTACAACCTAATCTCAGTTAGGTTGAATGTATGAATATGTAGAGCGTACCACTCTCATCCAATAACTTCTTTTAATAGTCTATAAAGATCGAGTACAGTTAGATTTCATTGTAAGAACCCTTAAACGTGTGCTCTGAAATTACTGTGTTCTAGACCAAGACGGAGCCAGCTATTAATTTGACGTATAGACTTCCTAGGCGGGGTTATTGACACCCGCACCTCGTGGGATGCTGGTATGGGCACGCGCACCATAGCTTACTGGACGACCACATGGGAATTTAATTAAAACGTTCCTCCACTTGTGAAAGTTAGTTGCACACACACCGACACTGACCGGTAATAGCAGATGTAAATTTCTGTTAATTTAAACTTACTAGCAGCCAACCCAAACACAATGTTACCATTATCAGATCTGTTGTATTGTTATTGTGTCGATTTAATAATCGACAACCTTACTTTTGTAAATTGTATTTATAATGAATTTTAAAAAATACAACATCAATTCAGATCCCAATAGTAACCAAATGTTACATCACTTATTTTTTGGTATTCAGAAACAAGAAGGTACCTACTACAAACGCACACCGAGACAATATACAAAGGTATTTTTTATTTTATTTTAATCTAGGACCTTAGATCCTTGCGACACTTTTAATAACGGTTTGTGCGCTACTCCGCCACGAAAGTCGTGAACTATTTTACTATTTTGCAATTTTCTATAATTATCAAACAAACTACTATTTAAGAAAATTCTGATTAATTAGATTGTGTTTGCTACCCTAATAACTTCGTCTTACTATGAATAATTAAAATTAAACGTGCCTAGTTTAGTTATACAATTCTGATTACGTCAGCAATTTCACCACTCGACATCCACAACAAGATATCGACAAAGGGCTTTTGTCAATCGGTTCGTCTCTAGCAGTCATCAAGAAATCGGGTCAGTGAGGACGTGATAGAACGACTGGGCGTTCAACATCGGTTTGTTATCGACTTCCACAAGAGACGTTGTTGCGCCCAACTTCCAAACTTTTCGTTCTACAGAACCGATGCAAAATCTGAGAATAATGCCCCTATTGTCCATAAACAAACTACAGTTGCTTACTTGAGAGTTTCATCATAACTTTCTGGGACGAGTTTGCGTGACAAAACAAGTATTAAGCACGAGTAGTATAAAACAAGATAAAAACGTTTTATGAATACAACTAAAACTTTGTGTTATCAGTGGGTCAAACTTTCTGAATAGAACTTCTGTGTGATAGAGTTTATAATTTATGACAATAAAAGAAGGCAATTTATGTATGCTATGATTACCTATTCCCGTAGGAGTACACCATTAAGTTCTGTATACTGCCTTGCTATTGTACAGTCGTCGACAGACCAGCTCAGCTGATGTGAATGTGACTTGGGAAATAAGGACACGTCATTCAATACCATACCGCAAAGCAATGTAGCGTGAACATTTGCAATGTCTGTCTGTAACCCCTTACATTGTTTTGTACTCTATGTAGACGACATAAGACCTTTGAGTAATCAGTTATCCATGCAAGCTACCGTTTTCGTGCCTACGTTTGTGCAAATACGTATTCTTAAGGGATATCTTGTATGCCACTTTTGTCGTTTATTTGACATTTGATTGAATTATTTAGTTAGTCTGTCTGCCCTATTAAGTTTGATATTAGCTGTTAATGTTGCAATTCTGTACTGTTTCATTTTTTGTTAATTAGTATTAGTAGGCACCTTATTTGCATTTAGCAGCATTAATAACTTGAAATAAATTATTCTGTCTGGTGCATAATACACATCTGCTCTACTTGATAATCCTCCAGTGGTATGAATTTAAGCGATCACTTCTTCTTTATACCTGTTATTACGATGGGATATCATTAAAATAGTCCCACCTGTAAGAAGAAAACATCACGAGCTGCAGCCACGCCTACCCATTGTGGAACAGAGAGCAGACCTTAAAATTTATAACTTGAGCGTTAACGAGGCGCAGATTTTATCGCAGCACTAGCTTCTGGCCATTTAAACACCGACAATCCTATAAAACAAATCGACAGCCGCTTCTGTTGCAATTGTTACTGTAATTACTTTCATAACATTCTAAAGTTCTTCAATTTGCAAAGGTCTCCGCTAATCTTCGCAGCTTTAGCCGCCTCGAAAAAAAGGAGAAGGAAACATTAGTCTCCCCCAATTTACGTAAAGTCGACGATCCCTTATAATACCTGTTTACGCATTTCTTCGTAATTTGTGTTTGGCTAATGTTGTGCCATAGCCATTAGAGCGGGGCTGGGCCTCTCCGCGCATAATTGTAATTCATTACTTTATTCATTATGACGTACTGTATCGGCACTGAAGTAAAGCTGTGCGAAGGTAATAGGCGGTTGATTATATTTCGCGAAAGTTACTTTGAACAACGGACTCGATGGTTTGAAAGTAACAGAGTGAGGAAGTGCATACGTAAACTCCATTTCACGGACGGTGAACACCCGCAACGTTTGTAAAAAACCCTTGGTCCATGAAAGGCAGGGAGGCCCGTAAAATGCGTCGTGTGTCATTCGAAACTCACCGTTTCGCTGTGTACATTCGCACAGTGTATGTATGAGTATACTATAAATCAATTTTATCCGTTCTTGCGGATACCGCAACGAATCGTATTACGTGCGGTCACTGACATCTTCCTGTATTGCATAAATTCATCAAACAATACACAATACAGGCAGACCCGTTGAACCATTTGATAAAACCATTTAATATGAAAATTGGTTTAACCTGCATTTCAAAGAAAGCCCAGAACATTCAAATAATAATACAATTAGAATTTATCTAGGGTCATCAACATTTACAGTACTAATTGTAAAGATATTCTGACCTAACCCCTAATTCTTGCGGCAAATTTTTTGGTGTCATAAAAACAAAGTATGAAAAATATCTCGTAATCCTAGTCGGGACTTGAGGTCGCGTTGATGAGGCGATTTGGTGGGCCTTGCTCGCACAAAAACCGCAAGTATTCAGAATATATTGCTTGGAGATCCTGCCTTTTGTTTTGCACAATTTATTGCAATGAGGCTGTCAAAACATGGAGCTTATGATGCGGGCTGCACAATGTACCGTCTCCAGTTTGTTGCTGTATGTAGGTATCTACTTTGCTACTATACTCTCTAGCTGTCTTTAAAAGGCAACTCTAACGGTTCTACAAATACTATACCATATTAGTCGCAATGGATGGGTGCTTTACTTGAAAGTCCAGTTACGAGGAGTGCTTATTTTTTCTGAAACATTCTTGCCGGGAGCCTTCCCGCGCTGTCTTGAATCCGGTTCTACGCTTCCTATAAGCCTTAAATGGCCTCATCCATCATTTTATACGTGTAATATCCTGTAAAAAGTTTTTTGTCGCACATGTGCTTTGAATTAATTGTACAACTTCGCTAAACTTGAACGTATAACTTTGCATCAAGATAACTTAGGTAAACGTTTTCTGACGTAATTCAGTCTTGCTCTACATATTTAGCGACTATCCGGGGTTTCCTACATTCATCAACAGCCGGCTCTCTACAATTTGTAAACATGTTATTCATAAATAAAGGACTGGCGTTCTTATTTGTCACTTTTATCTTATTTATGTTGGGACCACGTGTGCATAGGTCCATGTTTAGCAATCCAACTTTAACTTAGAATGCTACTAAAACTCTATTATGTAACATTTTGCCAATGAATCAAATGACTCCACGCTAGATGTCAGGGCTGACAATCCTTTGAATAAAGAAAAAATGAGAGCGTCTGCATAACAACGATATTACCACTTTGAAACATTCAGGTAGCTGTAACCTATTGCATGATATTTATGCGCAATTTATTGAGGTGTATAGTCTTCTGTTCTGAATTATTGACTCGTTGCAAAGTAACAGGTATCAGCCCTCGCGGGTTCATTCAGAATTCAGCAGGAAGGCGTCAGCTGTGCGCAAGATTTATTCCCGGGACGAGGCGCGCTACACTCCCCACGAAGCTTCGCACGGAAAGAAAAAAAATTGCAACCGTTTTACAGTGATTGCGTCGTGATTGGAAATTTTAAGGACGCTTAATAAAGTCACCGACTGTAAAAAATGGGGTACCCGGAAATATGACTTTTTTTACCTACAACTCGTGTTTTTTGATGTTGATTTTTTATACGTTTGGGTTTATTTATCAAAGCTCACTTTATTTTATGTAAGCGTTAAAGTCCCAATCTACTGTCAATGTGCGGCAATTTTTCTCCGTACAGAAATTTCAGTCAGTTGTGAAAGAAAATGAGTTTTTAACGACATTTAAACGGCAATAATTACAACAACCTTCAAAAGTTTTGCTTAACCATACACCGATAATGATCAGAGCTCGTCGTAAAAGCATTCGTTGATATTAATGGTGCTATAAAACCTTATGAAGAAAAAGATAAAAATGCGCTCGCAAATATAAGCATTTTGCACATTTTTATTGTTTGCGAGTATTTTACGAGAACAAAGTATAACAATTTGTTAATATTTGCAGATTCAATGACTTCGAATTAGCTTTGTACAGTAATTGGCTCATTTTATGCTTGAGCAAACGGTTCATTCGACGGAAAATCGTCTTTTGAGACAGTAATATTTACTGATAAGTAAATAAATTAAGTGATATAAAAATATTATAGTTTTTATATATGTTACAAAGATGTTATACACTGACTGATGCTTGCTTTTCATTACTTGAATTACATTATCTTTTTCATATTTGAAAAACGTGGTATCCAGCCTCATTTAACTTGAAAAGGCAAATCCTTAGATTTTTTCAATAATCGTTACATTCCGCTCAAATTAACCTTACCGTATTCCGAGAGCTTACCTTCCAATCGGATAGATAGCCGGCAATCCGCTGGGATGATTGCGCCGGTCGGTTCTTGAAGAAGGAGAATTCAAATAATTCTCAAACAACTGCGGTCGGCTTCTACTGAATCAATTACGTACATTTACAGCAATGATGTTCCATTACAAAACCAATTAAGCATGTAATCTGATGCTTTTTGCCGTATCTGCGATTGATTGAACGCCTATAACTGCGATTAGTGTAATTTTCTTCGGCGCGATTATAATTATTTAGTACCTATACTATTAATTTCTTCTTTACGGCAACACGTACTAATACATTTATAGTAGGTAAACATACTTGTAATAGGATAAATAATAATAATATGATGTCTGATGATTTTATAATCAACCCATCCAATCAAAAATCTTGTAATGATTCTCCTTTCTGTATACATGACAGAAAGGAGAATTTTAGACTTGCATGGGCTAAAATATTAATTTTTGTAATTTACTTGACATTTTAAAGAACCTCGTGACATTTGCGTGCGTTTCATTTTTTTTTGTCATCCTGGTCTGACCAGAATTAAAAATACATTATTCATTCAGACATTCGCACGCTTTAAGCTATTCAGTCTTCAAATACATTGTCCATTAATCTTCGTATTCGGCTTTTCAGAAAGCTTTTTATCCTGAAAACCTGACCTAGATAAGTCAGCTTCCTTGGGCTCTGAGGTTTACGTCTATTCAAGCTGAAGATTACCTTTTAGGCTTATTATGTGTGTATTTGTACGCTTGAGTGCAATTAAGTGTGTAGGATGTAGACGGTTTAACTCGGAAGGTATTTTAACATGAAAATGAATGTTTAGGACGGTGGTAGCTTATCATTAATGATGTTATGAAAGTAGTTTGTCACAGTTTGTGTCCATAAAGAATCAACATAGAAATTGACAAAGTAGTTTAGACATAGTCAAAAAATAAAATAACCTAATCTCAATAAGTCAACTTACTTTTAAAAAATAGTTATTAAGTACTAATAATAATTAGTTTTTTGATTATGGCTAAACTACTTCGTCAATTTCTATGTTGTTTCTTAATAGTTGTTTGTTTATTGTGTGATGGTAATCGCTCCCTTAAGTAGGTAATAACTAGACTTTAGGCATCTCGCCAGAAAAAAAAGGTTTAGATATGATATTACCTATATGAAATTTGTTTCTAAATTGAATGTTATCCGAACTTTTTTTTACTGTGCTGTGTTCAACACAGCACAGTAAAAAGTCAATCAGTGTTAAATGTCTAACATACGCAAAGATAATTATAATTTTCTGTTATATATTAAAATACCGACTTTTAGAACCACCGTTAACATTGCTTCGTAGTCAGATGTCCATGAATACAACTCTTCCCGCTTAATGGTTTCCAAGGTCGTAAAGAGTAACACCTAGATTAGTTTGAAATCCGAGAGCTGAGGGCTAATACGGCTGTCCTCTTGAACGATAAATCCTTGCGCTTGCCGCACACGCACCTCTATATTTATAGCCCTCACACTTCGCATACAATAATTAAAACATATATCATACAACAGAAATCGCTCTAGGCTCCATAACGAAAACCTGCACTTACTCGCTCCCGTAAATAATTGTGAAAATAAATCGCACTTAGGTATTCCCGTTTTGTAACAACGATTGAAATAAACTAAGTGATGTGGATTTATTTATACCGGGGTTAGAACTATAATTACAAAAAAGGTTATTTTATATAGACAATAATTTCGTTACAGAAGACACGCAACTGGAAAATTATCTAGTAATAAAAAAATGTATCACCAATATTGGTTATGATGACTCCCTTCACCTCGCCTGGACATTCTGTATAATGCAACTCTACTGTATAATGACCGCTCGTCCGTCCATTCTACTCAATGATAAGTGTAGCTAAATAATTTAATTAAACAGTACAAAGTAAAGATAAGAACATATTATTCAGAGATTTAAAAGGTATCGATAGGTACTGATTTGATATGTTGGAATTTCTCAACATCGAATGTAGGAAATTCGGGTATCTATCAAGACACATAATTTTTTGATACCGAATTTCATTTCACAGAAAACTATTCCATGAATGTTAATATCTTTTTTTCTTGATTTATCGAATAGTTAATAATCGCCGTTTCATAACATCGAATAACATTTCACAAAAAAAATGTTTCGCAATTGTTTTGTTAAGCAGAATAACGATACATCAAACTAATGTTTAATAGAATTATTAAGTTATCTATAAAACCATTCATAAAAACATGTTTCAATGTGTAACGGTTCCCATAGCATTTTTTTCCTTAAATAACTTTTACATTTGCATACGCATACTTCTATGCATATGGAAGAAGGAATGCATGCATGCATTAATGCATGCAAGCAAGCAAGCAGGCATGCATGAAAGCAGGCAGGCATGCAGCAGGTACGCATGCATTCATGCATGCAAGTAAGCACATGCATGCATACGCATGCAAGTAAAAAGGCATGCATGCAGCAAGCAAGCAGGCATGCAAACAAGCAGCATGCATTAGGATTTCCTCGTCTCCGGCGCTGCGGGAATAGCAGCCTCGTCGCCCTTGCGTAACAAGGCTGCTCTCCCTCCACGCCTCCGGCTTTTGAATTACACTCTAGTATCGGCCAGACTAGTACCACGGCGAGGAGACCACGGCGAGTCGGGATTAACGCAGTTTATTTATTATATCAATATTTATTACATATTTATTTATATATCAGTTATGCTTTAAATTGTCTATCCCTCGATCGTGAGTTATTCCAGACACAATTGAAATCAATTGTTATCGTGGCACCCGAGTGCCTCCTGGGGGTTGAGGGATTAATAAAGTATGCAATATAATATTAGTAACAAAAATCGTTTGGCAATAAGGACTTGAGTGAAGTAAAATTGGATGTTTCAACAATTCTGCATATTGAAACTTACGTGGAAATAAAATTATGGGTAACAAAAAAGTAAACTAACATTACTTCGATAAAATACATAATTTATGAAAAGAAGTAACGATGAAGTAAGTTTGTAGATAATAAGCATTCGACCAAATGAAATTGTGATGTAACATGATTCTAGAATATGTTGAATATCGCTTAGAAACATCTGCGAATGGTTTTATGGGGAATGAAAATCGTTGAAGAAAATTGCGATTAAGTGATGGGTTCCCAGGAAATTCAATTGTGAATCCACTCTGGCTGATTTTTATGTTGAGTCTTTTTGTACCCTCCAAGAGTAATATTTTCTTTTTAAAAGTGACCAACTACTCGTATTATTAAAAAGTTGACAAGCAAATCTTATTGAAAAAAGACGTAAAATGTCTAATTGAAAACCTTTCATTTGACGGTCGATCCGAAGATTGCATGATTTACGAATAACAACAGATAAAGTCCGTTTTGCATTGAGACGGCCACTCAGTAGCGAGAGATAATAGCAATTATGCGGCACGTCTCAGATTCTATGGATTGCCTTTATCTTAGTGTACAGCTATAGCATTTATTACGCATTGTTTTAACTGTAAAGTTATAGAATGAAGCTTTTTAGTGGATTCGCTTACCGTTATTTTAGAAAGCGTACCAAATCTTTGTTAGACAGTTTTCTTCCTTAGGTGATGTTGCTGACACAACAAATTCTTTATAAAATTCAGGTCACTAATACTTACCTACCATAAAGTTTCACCCCAACTTAATCATTATAATGTTGTGTGGAACGCTGCCTGAGGTGACCCGTCTTGTGATCCGCGCGTGCTTCGCTTACAAACATAATAAGAAGCTTATTAACATGCACCGCTGAGCCATTTTAGTCCCTTGTAGACCTTACTATGTAGTACAAAATGATTATAAAGTTCTTAAAAAGGTGCACCGAGCGAACATTAGTAGGGTATGGTCAAACGCGTGGGTGACCCTAAAATATTTTCGTTGCACCTATAGACGGTTCGTTGGTTACTTAACTGTTAGTTCCGTTTCTATTTCGTGTGTATCAAAGTTGTCAAACAGCTTAAACAAGACATTCTTAAGATACCTATTATAATAAAAATACAGTTATAAGTTTACCTATATAGTGAAGCATGCGTGCAAATTAAACGAAAAACAAGAGGTCGAAAGTTACGTGTTAATCTTTTTATTACCTTTAACCATTGGACATAAATACAACGTGTTCCTTTAGATATCCCATAACTCTAGGGTATATTGTATTAAACAGACCATGGTAAAGAATCAAAGTGCATATGATCTATTTTTTAATTATTTTTTGTTTAATTTTTTCATACAAAATAAGTCTAAAAAGTCACGACTGTTTATGTAAAACACCCTTACCTTGTTATGAATGAACTTTTGAATGAAAACGATTTACTCGTACCTACTTATCAATGAAACACCCACACACGTCAATGTTTTTTACAAGTGACGCCCTCCCGCTACTTTACTACTACACTTTAGTGTAAGTTTGCCAACGTCTCGCAAAACTAAGGATTCGCCATAGTACCTACTGGTTAATTTTTTTTTAACAAATTTAACTAAAATTGATGTTATATTCGAAACTATTGATTTTAGGACCACACATCTAGGACGTTTTATATTATTTTTAACTATAGAACATAACCTTAGAGTCCTAAGGGGATATCAAAAGGAACACGTTGTATAGTTTTTTTTTTGCATAATACAAAAATTCAGTGTGTACCTACTTAAAAAATAATATTGCATGTTGTGTGAATACGATGTTTCAAGTTAATAAAAGTTGGTTCTAATAGGAATGCTACGGGCGTATATGGATCAATTTTGTTACATTTATTTCTAAATATTTTTTTTTATTATATCTCTTATATTCAGTTCCAAACACAAAATAACCTAAATGAAATCAAGTTGACAATAAATTGTTAAAATTACTTCAGCTACTTTCTTTCTAAGCTAAAATATTAATGATATAAAAAAGCACTAAATAAAATATAACTAACTATAAAATAATTATTTCAGTCTCTCCGCGCTGCCTGGCCGATCCAAAGGTTCTAATTTTTTTTCAAAATAATAGAAATTAGTCCCTCCATAAAAATGGCAAGGCCCACGTATATCTGAAAAGCCAATATCGAACGGATAACCGAAATCGAATGCTCTTATCCGAAAATATTGCATTGCTTCCAGGGAAGATTACCGATGTCGGATTTATAAATTTAGTTTGAGCGTGCCATTACGTTTTAGTGCCTTCGATTCGGGGCCTGTGGGAGCTACCGCGGCCGAAGAAACAGTCGGGACCCATTTAATGTGCCCGAGCGTGTCGATAGTGCACATTGTAAATCGTCCGGACAGTAAAAATGTCGCGTTTATCGCCCAACAGTAATTTGTACTTGCTTAAAGAGTAGTCGTGTGCTTTTATTTAATTTAACAATCGTTTGTTATTTTGAAACCTGTGAAGATGTTGAATCTGAGCCTTGGACATCGACATTGAAATCGACAGACAGGGATGCCAGGAATTTAATAATTAACTAAGAGCCAAATATGGTTCACTACTACAGTGTATTAAGACGAAAAAAGAGGAGGTGTTATAACTTTTTATCGGTTTGACCACAGATAAGATAATCCGAATTTGATGATTTTTTTATGTACGCTATATAGATGAAATACATATAATATCTCTTATTACACTCATTTCAAATTGAACAAAAAAAACACCCGTTTCAATGAAACTTATTTTCTGTCGGTCCAGAAAAGAAAAAAAGCACTCAGCTATGATATTCGTACGTCAAAGCAACGAATGCGTCAAAGATGCGCAAAATATTTCTAACTGTTATTTTCAAATGAATACGTCATGTTGATCGATGTTGACAGATCGTACACGTACGATACGTGTATCATAAATAATGTAGTTTTGACTGTACCATACATACGTTAGTAACTTCACATTCCAGTTCAGTAAGCTTTGTTTGACTTTAAACTCCAAAATTAAACGCAAACATGGGAAACCCGAAGCATTTTCTTTATAATTTCATAAGAGACCCTTTTAAGTAGATGGGTCTTTTGATATTAAACCAAAGGGTCCGAACATTGTCGGGTAAGATGTACATATAAGGATGTGGTAACCGTTATGTGATAATACGCATAATTATGTCGCTAACAGTTGAGCTCCTTTCTTGATAGAAGCATGTAATAAATATTTTAGGGACATAAACTTAACTTATTTTATATAATCGTTCTTTTTTTAAACATTGTTTAATTTTATTTATCATCAGAATATAAAGTAGGTAACTATAAAACGCAATTTTTATGGTATTTTATTAATTTTACTCTATTAGAGCACAAAGCAGCCAACATCGTAAGTCGCTGAACACTTTAATACCTTGTCGAAGTAACAACAGTTTCGTTTGAAAGAAATGTCTAATGTACAATAAACGAATTATTACGGTGACATGATGCTAAAGAGTTCAGTGACTTGTACTGACTGCCGTAATATTAATATTTTTCCAGTGTTAAATAAGATAATTGAATATTTAAGCTTATATTCTGATATGATAACTGTACGAATTTTAAGGCGAGAATAATTACTTCGTTCATGATGTCTCACAGTTATTATAACACTTAAATTTTGCGCTGTTTCTATAAGCTAAAGGGTGTTTAACATACAATAAAGATTAATATCATACACGAAGATCTGAGTAGCAAGCTTTAACCTAAATAACCAAATACCATCTGTGTTGTTTATCCAAGCTAAGAGAATTACATCTAACTTTTGTTGTAAATCATTGTTATACTGGTTATGGTGTTTTCTAATTAAGTTATCTCCCGTGAATAATTAATGTACGCAATCTCTCTACGGTTAATTAGAAAAGTAAATATTTATTATTTAATTATAATTGGTTATAGCAGTCAAGCACATACACAATTTGAGTAACGTCATTTCATCTGAAGCTGCAAAACAAATAGGTGAGTAAACTTATCAGATAAAAATTAAAAACTTAATCGGACGATGGAATGCAACTCTGCGAAAAATCTAGTTTGCCTACTACTAGCATACTTTATTTTTTTAAATAATGCCAGATTGACATCTTAGATCTTGTTTAATAATATTGGCAACCCTACGCGTACACTGCTGATTCGGCGGCTATCAAAAACATCCCCGCATTCAAGTACGGTAAGTGAATGGCTGGTTTAAACATCTTGCAATAACTCTAAGACAAAAGATGACCACCTAACTAAGCTATAGCCGGCATTAATCTTTAATAGGTACCTATCGGAGCCGATTACCCAAGAACATCTAGACTTTTAATATACCTAGGTACCGATAATACTGTGATTAACGAGCATTGACCCTTGACGTTTGAGAAAATATATGCTTATATCAACGTCAGTAAATTATGAATAGGCATTACACTGGTTTTCAGTAAAAACCGTAGCTAACATTACCGGCCATCAAGATAAAATAAAAATGACATAATATATTGCTTTAAGTACTCTGCTTGTGTGTGTAACAAAAAAATATATTAATTGTTGTAGTGTGTTGTGATACAGTGTGAGCTTTGGGTATGCATGCATGCAAGCTTTGTATTGCGCTATGAATAATCATCGATATATAGTTTTTTACGTATATTGATAATATAGCACTTATACCTGCCCGTTCAATAGAAAATTCTGAACTTGACGTTTATAAGTAGTAAAAGCAGATTCGGACTTTACTCCAACTGTAACTGCTGTTTATGTTTAATTCCAGCGAAAAATCCTACTTTACTTCTAGTCGATCGTTCTGTGTTGTATATAGAAATATATATTATTGTAGAATTATTCGAAGTATTCGAACTATGCAGGCTTTGGCTAAGTGTGTATAAATCTTTAAGTTAAACTGTATGTGAGCGATCGTGTACTTCAAAACATGTTTGTCTGCAAATATCAATCAGCATTATTTATTTGCGCAATCAATTTTGTCGGATTACTATAGAGTTGCATTCAATCTATCGCGATAACATTTCGAGATTGTTATTGATGGCCATCTAATTAATGAAGCAAGCAAATAGTTCGTCTGGATGGTTCACTGCACTTGGAGGACGAAAATTTACAGTGAGACAAATGGTTGGAGATGCCTAGGACGTCTGCACTCGGTTCCCAGACGGTCCGAAAATACGCGACGGTAAACCCGGGTGGCACATTCTTTTTATTTATACAGGGTTCGTTACATAGGAGCCAGTGATATGTTCAGACGGCTATCACTGAATCTTGACTGTTGCAAGTTCAGATATTTCGTAATTATTCGTAATTATTGCAGACCACTATGAACTGAAACATCACAACTTTTTGTTCCATAAACAATGTGTTAAATATTACATGTTTAGGTTAAGATTAAAAAATATTTTAGTCTCAGGTGGAAACACAACCACACATTTTGCTTATTTACTAGACGACACCACAACCACTGAGCAAGCAGAACGTCAATTACTCGTCGAATTCTTTCAAGTGCTTTGCTATTAAAGCCAGCATCGTTAAGTAATATTGTTGGATTAAAACATTGTTCTTCTTAGATAAAAGCTACCGACATCATTAAGAAAGAATGTTTATTGTTTTCATCAAAAGCGGTAATAAAGAGCTAATGTGTATTTTATTTTTATCGTTATCGTAGGAAAACCCTTAATTCGATACTTTGTATGTGCCATTTAACTTAGGTAATTTTGTGGTCACGTAATAAATTCAAATGGGATTATATTAGGAGATCCATCAACAGTAATATTTACTCATTAAATTTTACAGCAGGTTTCCTTACCCTACTTTACGAATACACAAGTAGATACTTTATTCATGACTGCACAATAACTACGATTTAATATTGTGTCACCTTCTTCGGAGAACCGACGGTTGGAAGTTAGTTTAAATTGAGAACTATTCTGAACTTTTTTTATATATTTATTGAGTTCATTAACGATTGTTACACTACTGACAGACAACATGCGTGTTACAGTGGCGTATGCACACCCATGTCGCTCCCGGTCCCGAGTTCGACTCCCGGATGGGTAAATGAAGAAAAAAAAACAATTTTTCAACATTGTCCCGGATCTGGGTTTATGTTATTCATTGTGTCTGATTTCCACAAAACAATTGCTCAGTACTGTTAATTACTTTGAGACCAAACCAAATATATGTTGTCCACATCAAAAAAAAAAACATTGATACCAGTTACTCAGGTTATAGGCAATATGTTTCCTTCCTGTGCAAAATAAAACTAGTGTCTGCTTGCAACCACTGAACAAGTAATCACTACGTTTTACTTGCAACTATTATCAATAACGTCTCTTAGCAAGAATGCGACAAAATGCCATCTGGTTTTCAATACTAAAACCTCTGTGTAATCGTAGGGGTCGTGATTTCGTAACTCATCCTCATACAAGCGTTTTATGAATCTTTAACACCCACAATCAGGACGACCAGTCCCATCGTGAACTGCACAACATTGCAATGCAAAGTAATTTGAGATAGCAACCGTACATTCTAAATTCCAAGTAGTCGTGTTAGGAAATGCCAGTAAGTAAAGTTCACGCATTTGAGCGATCTATAACTAAATGTACGATTTAGTCAAGCAAATACTAATTTAAGTCTTGCAGTGCCTATGCATCAAAGTGATAATAAAATATTATCAATGTGAAAATTACAATTCATTGAAAATAAATTTTGACGGCCTTAGGTGAACCATAGTCACAGAACATGGATCTGTGACCATAGTCATCCTTCTACCCGGCGTCTGCACTTCCCTCCCGACTCGTAGTCACACCAGATTGTCACACCAGTTCAAAGAATATTAATATTTTTTGCACCAGTATGACAAACAGGATTTGACCTACCAAAACATTATTCATGTCCACGATTTTTTTGTTCATGTATGTATTGCTGAGCCCCTGTAACCTGTAAGCGAGCGCAGTTGCAAAACAATATTTGGTTATATACTGAAAAGCAAACAATATGACAATCGGTTAAGAGTAAACATCTTTTAAAGTGAAGATTATTCAAAGAAGACAACACTTAAAAAATTACATCCTTATGTGGATACGGCGATATATTTAGGCGACTTCCAATTAAGGTTTAAAAACGCTTTTGAAACTAATTATTAACAATCATAGAAACACTCAAAAACACTACCTGTTTTTCTGCAAAAATTTCAATGAGAGTTTTCTGCAATGAGAGTGTAATTTCTCAACGGTACAATAAAAAGAGATGGCGATCCCCTCGCACCATGAAAATTTAATGATTCTCAAGAAGCCATGCCAGATTATGGTGGTTAATCCGACACGCCACACACCCAGGCTTAAATATTAAACTGCAGGCTGCATTTAATGTTGCCTTAAATCACTAACTTTAAGGTATCCCTCTTATCGTATTAGGTTACTGGTGCTTTGGAAGTGAAGCTATAGTCTTTTAAATCCAATTTGATGAAAAATATTATAATAGGTATTTGGTTCCGTCAAGGTGGCCTGTCGCTTAGTTCACTAATATTTCTTTGTTTTAATACTTAATCAACATAATTGATAAATCAACACCAACTTGAAGTTTTCTTTCACTATGGCATTGAGGCCACGTAAACTTATTTCCCATCGTTCAATCAGGGTTGGAAATAGATGTCTATAATTGAGCTAGTGAGGACATCTTTTCCCCGTAAATCCTTCTCCGTCCGAAGTTATGGATGAAGTAACCTCGTTTGCTGAGCCTCAAGTCTTTTCACAAGTTCTTAGCCGATAAATTGTTACGGCCGATTGCGTGCGAATTACTTTCCTTTAGTTCGGCTCCTTATCTCTCTCAGAAATGAGTGACGTATTTCACTGACTGCGGATTCTTTTACATTAATGTTGCCTTGGTGAAGATTGAATTTAAATAGGTATTAGTGAGTCATTTGAAATCATCTACCTCACTTCGTCAGCATTAGCAAAACAATACAAAGCAATGGCTAGCACTTTATCGACGCACGACGAGATTGTTTTAAATTACGAAGCATATTCGGTTAAAAACCTTCAAACCATTGTTATGTCAGTCAAACAAGATCAAAAAGTAAAATTCATTCAGCGATAACCCAATAAATAAACAAGCATCTTTTTACAAAACTTATTGACCATACCTTGTATAAGTCAATCATTAAATCACGGCATACGTATGAATGCTATCCCTAGAAGTGACCATGGGCACGATGTATCTTGCATTATCACAGTAATAGTATTGGAACCTGTTCCACACACTGGTGTTCGCCCTTGCGAGACCTTCGCGAGTCGTGACCTCACAAAGCCTTGCCTGGAGCGATATACAGCTCTACGCATGCCACACTTACATCGGTAACGCATCAAGAGGCTCCTACATCCACTTCGTGATCTAGTCTGAATTAACTTGCCTTTGTTGTTACGTTTCTTTTTACAGTAAGGATAAAAATAAAATAAAAATTTTGATTTAATGTCAGTGTGGCGTGTTATGATCGCCTACACTCGATATTGGTTTGAAAGACCAAAATTAATAACAATAAAACCGACAATGTCCGAGATCTCCTAACCCATAAAGCTTTTCGTCTTCCTAATAATAACAATAAACAAACTACGCAACTCAATGACTCAACATACTCGCATTACGAAACCATATCGCTAAAAGGAATCTACTAAATTCAAATTCGGCTGTTACAACTTCAGAACAAGAAATGCAAGGATCGTGGGTTCCTATATCAACCCCGCCACCCACGGCGCGCGCGCAGGTCCGCGGGGAGCCAAGGCCGGCTCACAATAGGCCCACTTGCGCACTTCTTATTGCCAGCCAATACTATTCAATCTCACTATCTGTTTATAAGGAACTAGATTCCTGCGGGCAGCGGCCACTGCCTCCAACTCTCAGGAGAGTTGATTTTGCAGTCACAATGATATCTAAATCTGCATACATGGAGCATAATATTAATGAGTAGGCATGTTTATAACGCTAACATTGTATCGACTGATATGTTACTGATAATACCTTAGAGTATATATTACAGAATACTGTATCCACATCACTCCTTATCAGCATTTTGACTTCCCTTGACCTTAAGAATAACTGTTAGCCGCTAATCTACCGTTTGTTATTATTACCTACTTATAAAGTGACTTTAAGCTTTCAACACTAAGTTCTTTATTTGGTTTAATTTGTTAATTCATAACAAAGACTTGATGTTGAAACATTGTAGCAGCTAAAACAAGTTTCCTAAAAGAATCACAATACGAAGGATTGCAATTCGAGTGTCCACCTCAAAAGGACTTTTCTCAATGGTTTGTGTGAAGCGACAAACGCGACCGCACATCCGCAGAAATGTATACGACAATAGTAAATTTACATCCTGTACCGCACCTCGAGCGGCTCCATGGAATGCGCCCGTTGCACTGACCAATGTAAATGCACTAACACAGATAAACATTCTTCCTAGACAGAGCTCTTAAGTTTTTTTTAACTAGTAGTACAGGAATTAATATAAGCTACTGCTGATTCAGCTCCGATTTGAATTTTTTTTTTGTAATAGCAAATGTTATAGGTATTTCCTAATTATAGTTCTTATCTCTCTTCACCGATAGTATTCAAGCGTAAAGATTTATTAGTATGATCAGCGGGCTTATGTCAAAATTCAGGTTTCCTCACGCTCTCAGAATCGGTAGAGGTTTGAGAATGCTACAAACATTTCTACCGTAAAGCTTAGTACAAAATAACTACATCACACGACTCTGTTTCGTCTCTGGCTAATTTATTACAACTTGCCATATTTACATAATTTGCAGTGGCCCTAATGAAAGTTAAGCCCTTACGTCTGATATTTAACTATTGTTTACGAGTATATAACCATCTTCAAACAAGTAAACGACACGTTTATAAGTCAGAAGATTAATTTATTTGTCCCTATTGCATAAGATATCGCTTTGTTCTCAAACAAATATTAATGATACTAATAGTGCCTATTATTTCCTCCATCCGATAATTAGAATCCAAAATAGGTTTAGTCACGACACGTCACGATCGTTCGCCGAACACGATTCAATGCTGGGTTCATAAATCACAGGGTAGTATTTTGTATCTGTATCGTTTAGTTAGTTACAATATCGTATTTGTAAATGGCCACGGTTTCAGATTTATGCACATTTCAATTTAGTTAAAACTGGTTACTACAAATTAGCACTCCTGTCCACTTCTGTACAAAGTTCAAGGAAAAGGTGTAAATGGCTGAATTGTGGTATATATCCAATCGAAACGGCACTCAGTGCTTGCTGGTGCATACTTGTACTTGAATCCATTAGGTTGGTACTTTATTCTCGCAATGTTGTTTTCTCATGGTGGTTCTTCAGACATAATGACTTGAGTAAATCAAGCCTAATGTTCCCGAGTTCCAGACGTAGATTTCTACTATCTACAAAAGTGAAAGCATTCGACTGAACCCTCCTGTGACCTAGCTTGCCTTGCATGTAAATTCATTCATTGGTTTTATTGCATTCCTCTACGTCTTTAAGGCGCTTCGTTCTGTGCAGCACTTTTCTTTGTATCCATATGCATGATTGCGTCTAGCTCTTTGTTTGAATTATGCCTCCTTTGAAACGCGAGAATAAATCGCACCCGTCTCATAATATTAGCATTGCTTAACAAATCGCAACTCGTAATAGAAAGTTTATCTCCCGTTAAACATTTACTATGATTATAATAATGATTCTGTGTAAATAATTTTTAATTACTTTATTTAAAACTCACTGTTTTGTTGGAAATATACACCTTTTTTTTAGAACGATTTGCAGGTAATTTATAGATTACCCAAAGGCTGTATCAGATACTGCATTGTGCTGCGCAACTGTTAAATATCCTTACTTCAATACGAAGAGGCCGTGACATTTAACGTTGAGAAACGTGCTTTGGTATAATAGTGTAGTAATCAGGAAAGGTGAAATGAAGTATCTTGTAGGCTGGTGCTATTAATCCCGATAACCTGGGGGGCGGACGGTTGAATAATGGCCTGTATTTGTCTGGTTGCGATTAAACGTCGGTGTTTTTGAACTAATTGTCGATTATCTATGCTGAGAGTTTGATCACATGCATTGTATTTTAATTTTATCTGAACGATACTTTGTTAATATACATAATAACCGTTTCTAGTTCTACCTTTTAATATTTAGTTATAAGACCGTGAGATTGATTGCAAAATTAGGCATCTTATTAAAATGCGTATAACAAACATACTATGCTGCTATTGCTGTTATTGTAGCTACTATTATTGTTATAATTTTGCTGTTATTTAACTATACAATTACAGTTTACGTAGCTGTACCTACATGATTAATATTTACTTTCTATCATAATAAGTACCTACTTAATTACTGACAAGACATCTGTCTTTAACAACTTAAGACGGAAGAACTAGTTAAAAATGTGTGTATAATTTAATCACAGTGAAATTATCAACAAAATTATAAACTAAATCTTATTATTACTAGTTCGACTAATAAAGTTCTTTGTTACAGCGGAGGGAAGCCTGTCCGACTTTGCTGCACGCAAAGTCCACTACACGGCGAGCAACCCCCTCAAAAAGGGACTGTTTACACCCGACACCAGGTATGTTTGCCTGCCCTCAAACCTTAAATTAACATAAGAATCCCTAACATGTTACATGCTAATGACTACCTGTCTAAAACTAGTCTCTTCCAAATTTTGGGATGTTCCAAAGTAAGTATGTTTGCACGATCTTACGGAATTCGAAAAACGTGATTGATGGTCTGTCTTCGGCGTCCGAATTTAATTCAAACTGGTTTATAAAAATGCCAGACACGATATTTACATTAACCAATAATAAAAGTTTTCCGTACACGATTTTGAGCTGCAAGCTTTGGAAACTTCGTGAATTTGAGACGACTTAAAAGGAAAATTGCAGATTATAACAATACGATTAACATTCCAGACCAGCGAGTTTGCGCAACCTGTACGAGAGAGCAACCACAGATCGTCTTTCCGCGTCCGTTCTGGACCAGATGCGAAAAGACTGCCAACACTCACCATACTTGCTTTGCACACCTGTTCTTGGCTCGAAGAGAAGGCGCATTTATCAGAAACTTGACGTCGAAATTGAAACCCGCATTGTGAGTTAAAAAAGTTTGCTTACGACACTGACAAATCACGGCATACATTGGTTAAGCACCTGCATAATGGAAAGAAGTTTCAGTTATTCGCAGTACTTAGTAGCTAAATGTAATTTATCGACTCTACGTTATTAGTTTAAGACTTTAATGCAAGTATGTTTAGTATTTCCAATCTATATATATATATATATATATATATATATATATATATATATATATAAAAATCAATTGCTGTTCGTTAGTCTCGCTAAAACTCGAGAACGGCTGGGCCGATTAAGCTGATTTTGGTTTTGAAATGTTTGTCGTAGTCCAGGGAAGGTTTAAAAGGTGAGAAAACATGGAAAAATTGCGAGGAAGATAGTAAAAACGTTAATTTCATATTCCCATATAAAATGCTCTACATCAAATTTTTGAGCCATTAAGTCAGTTTTAATGATGTTAGGATCAGGTGATATGAAGTACACCGGAATATATATAATTCTTCTGTGAGTGTGTATGTCACTGAACTTCTCTCAAACGACTGGACCGATTTTGATGAAATTTTTTGTGTGTGTTCAAGGGGATCTGGGAATGGTTTAGATTCACAATTTTTGGGGTTAGGGTAGAGGTAGGGTATGTGTAGGGTAGGGTAGGGTAGGTTAGGGGTAGGGTAGGGGTAGGGTAGGGGTAGGGGTAGGGTAGGGGTAGGGTAGGGGTAGGGTAGGGGTAGGGTAGGGTAGGGTGGGGTAGGGTAGGGTAGGGTAGGGTAGTAAAATATTAAAATTTTATAAAATATATACAAACCTAAATTTTTACCCTTTTACCACCAACCCCTATTTTTTGTTAGCCATTTTAGTAATTTAATCATTTTTATGGCAAAACAACGTTTGCCGGGTCAGCTAGTTTAATATAAAAATAACTGGGTAAGTGCGAGTCGGACTTGCGCATTAAGAGTTCCGTACTACCACCAAGAAACAGACAATGATGTAAAAATACGGGTTATGGTTCCTTGATTCAAGGTTTTTTTAGAAGTTTGATTTTTGGGGACAGCTTGGACAGTATTTGATATTAATTTCAACTTTAGAAGTTCCAGAGAAAAAAGGGTCTTGACTTTTGGAGGACATACAGACAGACAGATGGACGAAAAATGATTGTTACCAACGATCTTAAAATGGTTCCTTTGGTCTTTAAAAACAAATATGTAGGTATTGTATTTATATTTTTGCAGGTTACTAACTTAAATTTAAGTTACTTTTATTCGACGACCTAGGTGGTCGAGTAAGGCGAATTTACTGGTTTTAAGAACTGGACTCCGATCTCGTGACAAGTAATATCGAAAAAGAACACTTTTCTGCATTGTCCCTTGCCGGATTAGGTGTTAATGATACTTATATTCGTTGTTTCTTATTCTACAAGACAAGTGATATGATTTAGTTGATTACTTTAGCTATTGATATTGTGTGCATTTATAAAATTATAAAATTAATTTAACTTCATTATGTAATCGTTTGAACATCGTTTTTACAAAAGACCGTTTTGTCTCTTGATTCTTCGTTATTTCATGAACTTTCATCGTTCTACTCGTAATTTACTGTCCATCACAAATCATTATTAATTTCCGTCATACAGGATAGCAATAAGCCATGACCCAATTATTAAATTTTCAGCCACTGGTTGTAGAGCAGCTACGGAAATGGACGTCAAAAGAGGCGGTCGGTGACGTGACTGTGTTGCCCGATGCGTCGATACGAATCGCGAGCTGTGTCACGCTGACGCCAGACGAGCTTTCCGAGTGCGGGTCGGGAGATGACGAGCCTATAGACCACCGATTGCCAAGCCCTGACGAGCAGTTGCGGGTTATCGCGTCTAAGTAAGATTTTATAACGTTAAAATCCCTGCTAATATGAAAGGAATACGCAAATTTGGAGCGCAAGACTGATTTTGTAACTTATTTTTGTAACCTAACAATTTTTTAATTAACAATGTGCAACATATTTATATTAATATGAATATGTTGACGCCTGACACACATCTTGGCAGTGTCAAGCTGGGGTGTTGATCGGAAGATGAAAATTCGGTTAAACCTTATTTGACTGAGAACAAGCTACCGGTCATAGCCTCCAAGTATTGCGAGTTTAAATACTAAATGTAACGGCCTATAATCATCTCAGTACAGGACAAAGGCCTCCATCATTGAATTTAAGTTACCAAAGCAATTATTAATATAAATAAAATTAAGATCATTCCTAATGACAGTAACTAAAACGTAAGCATTATTCCTCAGATTTCCTCCGGAACTTGTTGCGATCGACACCTCTGGCAAATTCTTCGAGAGGATGTGCACCTCCCGAAAGTCGCTCCACATAGAGAGTACCGGCGAGACGGACACGGTGAAGCGACGCACGCGCACTAGAAAACCCCGGGGTAAAAGACGAAACACCATATCGGGCACTGATCAGAAAGAGCTTAGAGAGGCTATAGCTGGGTAAGCTTCTAGATTGCACTGTACACTCACTCATCCAGGTTACATTATCACGTATAATTAACTATCTACTTTATTATCCGTTGCCAACGTAGATAATGTAATCTCTCATCAATTCAGTTAATAACCGTTCGGCACAGTAACGTGTGTAAAGCTTAAAAGTTCGATTAAAATCTTGAGCACATTTTTAACAATTTGTTTATTTACTATCTTGTGCTTCTGTGGATACATAATGTTATCATTGGCTGTCGTTGTATCTTTACTTTTAATACGTTACAAAGACAACCAATCATTTGTGCACTTGAACACTAATAGTGCCATTGTTCATTGCCTTCATGATTAATTACGTCTTTGAATAGTGCCGTTGTAACAGGACGAAGCGGCATTATTTGAAGATTTTTCGAACATAGGCCTCTAGCGTGTGACTAATGCTTTGCTTGGTTTGTTCTATCATAGTGATACACCCAACGCTGTGGCTTCAGAAGAAATCGAAGAAAGCACTGTCATCAGGTCTCGATCTAGTGACTTGCTTAAGAAAAGCCCTATCGACCCGATCACGAAGAAAGGACACTTCAACAGCCTAAAACAATGGGGAAAGAATAGATTGAAAATGATTGGAAGATCTCCAAGCGCCAGTAGAGATAGTTTTAAGGATTCTAAGACTGAGAAAACTAAAGAATCGTTGTCCCCTTCACGGCCAGAGGAAAGTGCAACTGAAGAAACAGTGACTATGCGTAAGAAGCGCCAAGGAGATGATGACCGCAGGACACATCAAAGATGCGCTTCCTACTCTTCCTCCGAGAAAAGTATAGGTGTTCCTTCTAGTGCACCAGCAACTACAGCTACCATTAACACAGGTGTTAAACTACGAGCCACATCGGCTCAACGTAGACTGAGGAGGTCAGGTGTCGGTAAAGAGGAACCTCATTCTTCAAGTGGGAATTGGTCAGCCAGTTCGGAATCAGGCAGAACTAGTATCGGATCTGAAATCACTACAACTACGGTGCCACCCAAGAGTACAACTTCTGCCGCAACGTCTAATAACTCGCTGAACTTCCATGGTCACGGCCCACCCAGTTCAATTATAAGTCGACGGAGGTTCCTTAACACTTCCGGCTCGGGAAGTGTTACTAGCGAAGGGACACTGACTCCTGACATTATACACGACCTACACGAAGATCTAGAAACAAGTTCTGAATTTTCTTGCGACACTGAAGGATACTACACATCTTTCCACATGGATTCTGGGTTAAAAACTTTAAAAGAAGAGGAAATATCTCCAAGCACTCCAATGCATACCAGCAATGCTCTCTCTAATTCGTCTAACAGTCAAACCATGACTGCCGAAAATGAATATGAATTATTTGGTAAAGGTTCTACTAGTACAACTACAAGCTCTGCAGGTACTGTGTGTACAACATTAATGGCAGCTGGAAGTGATCGCTCATTAGTAATAGGGCCAACAGTTCCTGAAAGAAAAAGTTCGTTAACAAAAATGAACCGTAGTCGGAGTAATATACATAGCGCCAATGCGAGTTTAGATAGAAGTATAAATTCATCATTTACCAAGTCTCCCTTTAGCAGCTTAAGATACAATCCTGTTCGTGCGTATAAAGATAAGCAGATGTGCAATAATTCCTCACCCGAAATCAATAGCGTGCCTACATCTACAATCACTATTACCGACAGCGTTGGTAACCATAGAGAAATTACTGCAGTTGCAGAAATTCATACTGAAACTGAACTTGAGAGTGCAAAGAAAAGTACAGGAACGAGTTCGCCTGATTCTGGCCACAACACTTCTAGTTCTCCAATCGAAGATTCCGTATCAAGTGCACATGGAAAGAATAGTCTATCCGAACAAGATTACTCTGAATCCTCTGACTTAGAGGGGACTGATAGAATAGAAAGAATTAGGTACAAGACAACAATAAATAGTTCCAGAATACCTTCACTTTGTGTGATAACACCGACAAACTCCGATGATGAAAGTGAGACTAGTAATAAATCTGAAACAAGTAAAAAACATGATTTAGATAAACAAGGAGAAAATATTAGTAAAAAACAAATTGGTCGACCTAAGTTGGAACTGCCTGTTGAGGAAAAAATAAAAGAGACAAAGGCTTCAGATAACATAAAATCCGGTAAACCCCAGTCACAAATAAATTTAAAACCATTTAATAGTCTTATGTGTAAATTAAAAGGAGTACTTCCAAGTAAACTTTCAAACAAAAAGTCACCGATCGCAAAAGAACCTGAGCTTAATGACGATTTGTATGACACTGGCGATTATGTTACAATAGCAGATGTTAAAAACAACAACCAAAAATCTAATCTTAACAGGGGCATTTACGGAACCAGTGATATTGTAGGGAAAAATCTACAAGCTGTTCTCTCCGGTAAACCAGAAACTGAATATGTATCTCTTAACGAGCTGCCTCATTATTTGAACGTAAGCAAAGATTTTTTGGACCAAAATACAGACGAAAAACCGTCACCTGCCTTAGATGAAATTCAAAGAAAGGGTGCTAAAGTTACTCTTGACTCACACGGACAAGTTATTTACTCATCTGATACGTTGAAACGAAGGAAAGGAGCCCACACAACTTTTGAGCCTGGACCATTTGTTCAAGAGATTAGCCCAACGACGGCTGTCATTCAACCAGAAATTGCTGATGTCGTGAAAATCACCGATGAAACCGATTTCCCGTATGAACCTCAGCCTCCACCTTCAAGCATAAGTAAGCCTACATCGCCGCAACTAGGAAAAATGATCATAAAAGCGCCAATGGTCCCGGATGGTCCCGTTACTACAGAATACATACCATTGCCGACCCCGAAGCCTAGTACAATAATAACTGCTGCACCACTAACCGATTCGCCTGTCCTAACAAAACAAGCTACAGCAACCAGAACTACACAAGATCTGCCCCGCGTGGTAGAGGCCATCACTAGAACCGGTGCATATGTAAATATACACGATGCAGAGGGTGTCAGCTTGTCTCCGACGAAAGATGATTTAGCAGGTAAGAACAAAATTTGTTCAAAATCAGTCACAAACAATCTGTTCATTAAAACTAAATTGCAGAATCCTGATCAGTCTTTCCCATCTCACGAGATAATTACACCATTTGTTCCTAATTTTCAAACACCTATGCTACAAAATAAACGTCAGTTTGAACTAAATAACAAATCAGGCCGTAAAGTTGCGGAAGTCATGAAAATGTTTTCTAATAAATTCAATGGTGTTAATATCTGTGAATCAGTAAGTCCTGATGATAACGATGGTAGTATTAAGTGCCAGAACAATAAAGTTAAGCGAAGCGATAGTTATAAGCTTGCTAATTCCCCATTACTTCCTATAAAAAAACTTCTCAAACTAGAATCATTTACGGGCAACGCTAAGAAAGTCGACTCTCTAGAAATGATTCAGGCTGAAATAACAGCTGATTTATTGCGTGAGGAAATCAATTACCCACCTACTGTATCGCCTAAACTTAGTCATAGAAATGTTATAAACGGTTTAGATAGTTGTGAATGCATCAACGATATAGACCATAGATTTGAATCTAAACTTAGTGCTTTAGCGCTTAGCCCATTTACAACTCCTCTGCCTAAACGCCACTCGGTCGCGTCTATTCCTGATACCCGAGATACTTCTTTCGATATGTTAACTGCTATCCTAGACTCTGATCCCGATGAAGTGTGTGTACTTCATTCACCTCCTGGTTGTCCTCTTACTCCTTCCAAAGTCACTGTACCTGTCGATAGTTCTAAGCATAGAGCTAGGATCTTGTCAATATCTGAGTCTGATTACGGCACTGAAATCTGGTAATCATTGTGGCATTATGTTAGTTTAGTTCATCGGGTTTGTAAGTTTTAATTGAAAAAAATTAATTGCAAATTTTGTTACCTTAATTTTTAACCTTATTATGCTTGTATTTAAAAAATATTTATGCAGTGACTTGTAAATTAAAAAAGACTATAATCGAATCCGTCCTTTTAGATGTACCTTTAAATTCGTCTTCCTTAAATTGATACTTCTGTGATAGTTTATTGTAGTATTTGTTAAGTTAGATCTATAATTATTTTGTATCAGTATTCTATGAAATGTCGATAGTATTTAATACGTTATACTTGTGTTATTTCTTGTAAAATCGATGCATGGTGGCTTTTTTCACCGCAGAGTGCACAGCTTATGAGTGGTAAATATTCTTCGTATGTAAGTGCATGGTGTGTTATTCTGTGTGTCTCTATGTGTTTTGTAAATAATGTTATTATAGAACTATTGTGAATTAACGCACTTATTTCATTTGTTGTCACTCCTTCATCTATCACCCTCACTTCACTCATTTCAGCACAAAGCACTAGGCCTTTGCGGTCTGATTAGGATAAAAATTGTGTTCTGTTTCTATTATTCTTAAATAAAAAATATTTTCCCTCCTTTACTTAAGAATGACTGATACTTAAAGAAGAATGTTTGACAAACTAATAACTTGTGCTTAAAAAAAGTTTTATCTTACATAAATACGATTATAATAGTAACAGAATTCGATTTAATTGCAAAATTTATTTAAATATACATTACGAAATGTAAATACTGTCACCAATTTCACATTATGGGTTCAAATTACATGTTAACTAAAAACTAATTCGTTTTTGACTCGGTTCGAAGTCATCTGTATAACATAACTAATGAGAAAACTCATAATCTAGTTGAATAAACACTAATTCAATGAGGTTTTTATTTGGAAGGTTTACTTACAGTTTCTCTTAATGCACCCATCTTACACCGCTTTGCACAGTGAAGGAGAATGCTTCAATGTTGCGACTTGTTAACATCAAGTTAAAAGGTAAAGTTTTGTGTTGCTTTTTTAGCATGGTCTATACTTAGGTTTGCAACTGGTGTCTAATCATAGACAACCAGAAGGTAAAGTTCAGTCTAAAAAAATACTAATTCGGGATGAGACATCCATTTACCTAGTCTAACGTGTTTACTGCATCACGTTATACTGTTAAATTGCTTTCCTAAAATACTACCCACTTACCTATTAAGGATTATAGGTTTTAACATAACTGCACGTACTAACAAAAGTTATATCATAAGTACTAATATTTTTAACTAAACTAATCATATTAATTAACTCAATTTTTGCACTAATATCTATGAATTCACCACACTAACTACTATTTTAGACACAATAGACTTTGATATAGCCCTACAGTGAGATTTACGATGATGTGTTCTAAATTACAGTTTTATGTGTGTTAATTAATAAAATACCATGCACTTATAATATTGAGAATAGCTAAAATTACATTTTTGTTTGTTACTTACGTGTTCTATCTCTAAGCTTTTGGGTTGGTGCCATTATATTTTGAATATACCTATTAATTACGTATACATAGTATGTAGTTGAAATAGTATTATTTTTATAGACCAACCGTTGTTAACCAAGACTACACCACGTTATTAAAGAAAGTTGTAGCTATTCTTATTTTTATCAATTGTTGCAAAAAGCAACTGCGGACATAGCTAGGTCATTGTTGGTATTTGCTCCACTTGTTTTGCTAACTTGGCTCACAAATGGTTGGCCATTGTATTTTATAGCATGCCTCGGATCGCTGTCAGTCAGTGCAATCCCAGATGTATTTCAAATCTACGGGGCGAATATGACGTTGCGTATTCTTTAAAATTTGAGCTGCTGATATTTAACAACGACTACGCGACAAAAAAAACTACTTAACTATTGGGAAGCTGCCATTTACACAGGGAAATTTTATCTTGCTTAGTATAAATTTAGTTTTTTATAATGATGTTATCTTCGCCTCATGATGATAATAATATCTTCATAAAATATTTTTGGACTGATATTTTTTAATATGTACACTTATTACTTATTATGTAACGTATAAAAAAAATGTAGTTGCTTATTTTAGATGGTTCTTACCTGTATTTTATATTTGTGTGCCATATGTTTTTAGACAGCCTCATAATATTGTCAATCTGTAAGCTTTATTCCAAACTAAGTATAGGAATAAGTATATCGTTACATAAAACAGTTTAGTCCTAACAGAAAGTTTCATTTCTTTTGTTTTATATTTTTCAGACTATCGACATTCCAGTGCTGACAAGCCCTACTTGAGTATACCGCAAAGCGTAGTCCAAGGCAAGGGACCAACGGTCGACTTAAATGCGCTCAATCCCACCCTGCACAGACACCACACTGCCCATCTACGGGGCAGGCACGGTGTCGTCAACTACGTAACATCCACTAACCCTCCTTTGGAACAACCTAAATTCTGGACACTTCCTAAAAGAAGCACCCTAGAACAAAATTCATCAAGGTTCAACTACCCACCGCCACAACAGATGCTCACAGAACAAAGATTAGCACCAACCACAACTAACAACGAATCTATACGAATATCACCCATTGACCCACGAACAACAGGCCCCTTCAAATCATCCACTCCATCTAACAAAGAAAACGTCATCGATCTTAGCTCTAAACTACTTTCACCAGTTAAATCTACAATGACCAACGAAGAGCTTTACGCTGTTATTCATAAGAGCAAAAAGAAGCTAAATATAAAAGATACTACAGAAAGAGCAGAATCACCTGCTCTGTCTACAATTAGCTTGTCTCCAGTAAGTTCGGAAACATCGCTGTATTGTAAGGGCAGCCAACGATACCCAGAAACAGGGTATTTAGGAGACCCACGTATCAGAATGAGTTGGTCTCCTGCAGACAAATATTCTATGCCTCCATCCATGGGCTCTACATTTGGTGTTCAAAAGCAAGAATCTACCTGTGCAGACAGATACGGTCCTATACCACAAACATCGAGACTCGATTTCAAAAAACTTCTGTTGCAACACAATGTGAAACTGAATACACTAAGTCCTCAAAATAAATCAACCAAATTGTCAGCAGTAGAGCAACTGAAACTATCAAAAGAAAAGCAACAACCTCCTGCAATACAACCGTCAGTCAACAGATCACAAATTAATATTCTAGATCTAAGTGGTTCTCCAAAAACATATAGCCATAGAAAAGTAATAAAAACAAATCCACAACCAGCTTCACCCGGGAGAACAGGTGCCTTAATAAAAGAACACAAAAATACTCAAAAAATTTTATTGTCCCCAAAATCGCAATGGAGGTTTTCAAGTCCTCGATCCGATGTTCTCTCGACTCCTATTCCCGAAGCAAACAACGAAGACGAGAACTCGAATAGTTCTGGTGAGAGACATGATGTGTCTCCTAACCCACCGCCTAAAACAGTTCCTATAATAACAAACCAACACTTTGGTGCGCGAAGAAATCTTATACCGATAAACGAAAACGCATACGAAGTTGAAAATGATTTCGCCGAATCGATAGAGCACGGCGTATTCCCACTTAGTGCAGATTTCGCTAAAGCCCATGGAATGTCTAGGTCAGAAATGATGCAAGCAAAGCGAGCAGAATTTTTCACTAGGTCTCCTGAATCTTCGCCTCCTAAATTTACCTCATTCAAGAGTCCCACAGCAGGACCGTCAGTAGCAAGTCTAAGGAGCAAAGCCTCTCCGGAAAGAGGGAAGACCTCACCTACTACTTTAGAAACGGCATTATGATGGTTTCCATGAATAAGAAATAGGTGCTTTTAATTTTTTGATTCTCGAGAGATTTCGTTTGATAAGGCAATGAAATTGATAGAAGCTTTAATCTAGTCTTTTCTTGCTTAATGTGCCATTTTTACTGGCACCAATGGCGTATTCGATACCAGTGTTTGATTGATTGATCAATAAAAATAGTGTTAATCAGCTCAAAATCATTTTAATGCTCTAACGGGGCCAATTTTGTTTTGTGTATTTGATAATAATGTACAACGTCATGGTTATAAACTAGTGTGTAAGTATTTATTGACTACATGATAGGAACTATGTAAGTAGTGTTTTGGACTTTTTCAAAGTTTTTAAGTTATTCGAAATACAATTTTAATTAAATGTGTTGAATAATAAGCTATGTCGAGTTTTTTTACCTTGTCACCACGCCGAGATTCTAAGTATAAACAGTTAGTACCTACCAAGTACCTACCTATGTTATGAAATAATCAAGACTTTAAAATGATTTGCAAACAGGTCCAATGGTTAGGTATACAACGATGATAAAAATATTTTAAAAGCTCAGTTATGCTGATAGCTAATTTTGGCTGGTGGCTTTATTCCCAATGCAACAACTAGACTCGTAGTTATTGAAGGATGTTGATGTTATGGAGCCAGGCAGTCGAATCTTTCACAAGTACTTGGGTACTATTATATCGGGGGATCGTGTAACGCATAGCGCGAACGCTATTAAAATAGTTTAAAAAATGTAGACAAGATTTATGCTATCCCAAAGCTAGTCTACACTATCTACATCTACACCATAATCTACACTAATACATATTATAAAGCTAAAAGATTTGTATTTTTGTGTGTGTGTACCTATGTTTGTATTGAATACTACTGGACCGATTTCAAAAATTGTTTTACTATTAAAAGCTGACACTATCCTTGATGAACATAGGCTACTTTTTACCGCGGGATCCGGTAGGTGGCGCTGCTGTCGGTATGTCAACTACTAAACGGCTTGACCGATTGGGTTGAAATTTTGTATGTGTATTTCCATGGTTTCAGACACGAATGTATTAATTATCTATCTCCACCGCTAGGCAAAAGTTTCCGCCCGTGCGATATGACGTGGAGTTCACGCGGGCGAAGAGATAGTAACTAATAAAGCACTTGTTTAATGGAAGTCAGAAACAACGGATCTACCATAGATATACATCTAAACCTGAGGATACCCAATATAGAAAAATTACGTGTTTTCGCCAGGGAATCGTAATCGAGACCTCGAAGAAGCTAGCGCCACGTTTAAAACCGGTATGAACGCCACTCCACTACGGAGGTATTTTTATACAAATGGTTGCTATTAAAATAAACTATTTAAATTTCGTTTTATTAAGATTTCAATTAAAAGTCAGTTCCAAAATATGAAAGCTTTTGCTTTCATGCCAACACAAGATGAGCCGACACCGAAAAAACATGCTCTACGACGATCCCAGAATTCAATTCTGATTTTAACCAAGGCCGTGGCTAGCTCATAAGTCATAAGCACAGAACATGGAAAACCTCTTTCAATGTTCTGTGGTCATTAAAACCAGTAAAAACTATAATTCATTGTGTTGGAAATTAAAATTAAAATCACAATTACAAATTCACAGTAAGAAATTAATCTATGTCCGCAGTGTCTTTGGCTGGCAGTATTGTCCCCACAACTCAAATCGCAGGGACCTGCGAATTGAATTCTGGGATCGTGGAGCCTGTTTTTTTTCTATTCAGTTTTTATATACGTACTTAACTTGTTATAGCAGTTGGGTTTTTTTTTTATTTTAGACGACATCCATTTTGCGCGTATCTGTTTAACGTGCCTTTCGAAACACGATTTTATGTTAAGTGCGTAAGTTGACCCGACCATGAATAGAACTCGGTACCTTTGCGTAATAGGCAAACCACCGCACCACTACACCAATTCCGGTTGGTTGGTGTAGTGTTGCATAACGTACCTATATTTTAATGGTATATGAACTGATAAATATCATCAGTATATTAACTTGAAAAAATATTTCTCAGGCGGGACTCGAACCCGCATCTCCTCGCATAAATATCAAATTCATAGTAACCTTTTTAAAAGGTCGTTTCCACAGAAGCAGAGCTGGGCGTCGCGGACCGTGAATGACCAATGACAATGCACTCAAAATGAAACATGAAATCTTTGATCTGTGTATGTAGAGCATCATTGGTCATCCCAGCTTTTATTACGCGTATATTTTATTTTTTATTCGCAAAGCTAACGCATACCTATCTCTTTACCAGGTCGAACGATCGATGTTTTTTATTTTACATCAAAAGGTATAAAAGTCGGCTTAATAAAAATTTTAAAATAACACTCAAAAGCGTATAAAAATATGTTTGTAAGCTTTTTTCACAAAAGGATGAACTATAACTAATTTTGAGTCGGGGCCAAATAAGAAATCTGATGGCTTATTTCACGCTTTACGATGGCAATTTTTTTGGGAAAAAAGATTTTTACTCACATGACAAAATCTAATTCTTTGACTGCAGCTGCGGGTCAACTCTTAAAGTATTAAATCCATAGGTACGGCGCAATATAAGATAAAAAGATAAATTCATTTCAGTTATGTACTACCTAGATACTACATTTTTACCTTTGTCTATTTTACATTGTAGGTACCATATAAGTTTGTTTTCAATCTGTCACAACAACAACGTAGACTTGCTTAGCTTACGTCTTGTTACAACTATGTCAAATAACATGACTTCCTAAAATATATATACCTACTTACTTATGCTTGGAACAATCAAAATATTCCGAGTTAAGACTGAAAATAATAATATGATATGAACCATTTCTGTACTTCTTAAAGCTTTAAAGTATATAATCATTAATAATGATTATTGAATTGGAGCAGCTTTTACTAGTCAAAAACTGTTCGACATGAAGTGCACGCCAGACGGAAGTGAGGAGACCCCGATGAGCGCCGAATGCTGCTCACTGAAACTCAGAGTTCTCGCATTAGTAGTGACTACTGCAGACCTCATCAACGAGAGAGCTACGCCTACATTGGGAATGTCCCACGCGATAATATCACCAATAGCAATCTTCACCACATACTTTTTAATAGGCGTCTTAGTTGTCGGTTCTCTTAGAAAAAAGTTTGCCTCATACTTCTTACAAACTTATGCTCTACTTGCGTGTTCAGCAGTTCATATGTACCTATCTATAATTGTGTTTAAAGAACTCCGATGGTATGGGCCTCAAGTACAACGCCATTCAACAGCCGCTCTAGTGCTGAATGGAGTGTTGCCCATGTTTTTAATCTTCATAGCACTTGCAGACCTCATAGTGGTAGCATTCTCTAATCGTATCATTCCATCACCTGTACTTCCTGAAAGTTCATGACACCTGTCGCATATTATTACTACAACATTTTCAAATGATTTTGATAAACACCAGATGTTATTTAACAGTTATTAAAATATTGTTTAGTAAATGTCTAGTAGTGATTTTATTATTACATATTAGCATTATAGTATACCTTCCTATTATGTTTGTAAATGGTGATTTAGACAGGTCCTCAGGTGGTTTAGACAGATCCTCAGGTACCTACACCATGTACCTGAAGATCTGTCTAAAAGTCTGTACTTAACCTGATTGCTGTTATATTAATAAACAAAACATTATTTGTACAGAATTTGATAGTGTAATGAAATGTAAAATACAAATACTCAACTTAAGATGATTTATTTTCATGATTTGCAGGAATTAGTTGTATCATGGGGTATCTCAGCAGTGTACTAAAACAGTCACACATTGTTAGTTATCTATAGGAAAAACTGTATAAAATGTTTCATAATCATATGACAAGGTGTATATCCCTGGCTTATTGTATTTTAGATATTTTTGTATTTTACAAAAATAATAGTTGTGTCAGATTTATGTAGAAATGAAAACAGAAGTCATGATTTCAGTAAAAATCTTTTATTAAAACTAACTTAAACTAAATTATTTTTAAGACCACGAAAATTTATAAATACTGCTTCTAAATAGGGATATGACAAAATTAAATTTCATATTACTTGAATCTTAAACATATCGTACTGAATAAAGAGCCACAAAATAACACAATTTTTAACCTGTTTGTAGTTTAGGCATGTTAATCACAAATAGTATTCAGTATCAACTGAGAAAATTTTAATTACAAAAGTTTACCATTAATCCCTCAACCCCCAGGAGGCACTCGGGTGATTCGGGTGGGTAACAATTGATTTCAATTGTGTCTGGAATAACTCACGATCGAGGGAATAAGAAGCCTATCACAAAACTGACAGTTTGATGGTTATTTACAACTTAGTGCACATCATACAGGAGATAAATCGAGAACCACGGGCCGCTACGTAGTAAGTATATTATAATAAAACTAGTGTAAATAAGTAATCGCAAAACTTTTTTTTTTTTAAACCATATCCATAATTTTAAATGTTCCCAATATATTTTATTAACAGAGATCGGATAATCAGATGCATATTTACCTAAAGTTAGTTTTCGGCTAGGATATTCTGGAAGATTCTGAAATCCCGGAATTTTTCGATACTTCAACTTAACCCATATGGACCCGCCGTGCCCAAACGAGGACACTTTTCAAAGTACCTTAATTTTTTGACATTTAGGTTTCTACTTGTTGTTATTGTAAGTATTTATCAAACAATACTGTATTTTTGTATTTGTAGATAGAACTAACTGTAAAATTATATTTGGTAGTGTATTATAGTCCTTTTTTTGAACCTGTTTTGAACATCAGAGATAACGCAAAGTAAGTATTTTTTATATCAAACTTTTCCTCAAAACATTTCTTTTTTTTTCACTTGAAATGGCTAAATATACTACAACCTATAAAATTAAATTATATTGCTGTCAAAAACTGGAGTATTGATATGATAAGGAGTAGTTTTATACCAGTGTCCCCAAATGGGGCCAGTGGGCACATAAGAGGTAAATTATTCATGTTTTTGTCCACATATCAATTTCGTATAAACAATGAGGAGAAGACTATTCAATAGCTGTAATAAATACTATGAGCTTCAGGAAGCTCTCGAGGCTGTGATGAATAAAGAAAATGGGTGCAGAGAATATAGATTTATTCACAACTCCGCCGGAACCGAATACTTACCGATGAAGAAGAAGTGATGAAGATAATATACAAAGCGATACTGTGCCGCGAGACTTACCAGAGAGAATCAAAGCATTTACGAATACAGATGAAGGGGATTGGGATTGGGACAGTAGTGATGACAAGCATTAGCTGTAACCAAGGAACGAAGAACTAGTTTTGATGCGCCCCGTAGGCGTAAATCTGAATCTACATATAATTCTATACCTTCTAGATCATGTGGTATATTTTTATAATTTCTTTACCAGTTTTGCATTGCTTCGAAATCTCCGGAAAGCTGGCTATTGTGCAACTGGCACTGCTTGCGAAGACAGGACGAAGAAGTGTCCTCATCCTCAAGTATCCTAAAGGATCGTAATCGTAGGAAGTATCGTAAGGACTACCGTTTCGACAAAGTCAATCAGATTTTGTTCTCCGTTTGGTTGGACAACAGTGTCTGTACCATGGAGTCAAACTATGACAGCGTTTTTCCTCTGGGAAAAGTAAAGAGATGCATTACCTTAGAGAAGAAAAAGGGGGACGTTGGCATCCCACATGTTTATCAAACTATAACAAGGGTATGAGCGGGGTGGTCGATCTAGCTTATCAGTCGATTTCCCTGTGCCGTACTGATATACGGGGCAAAAAATGGCCTGTTTATGTACATGCTGGATCTAGCTGTGGCAAACGCATGGTGGCTGCACCTTCTAACTCATGAAAACAAGATGAATCAGCTTCAACAGCGTCATTAGTTGGGACACAAGCGCTGTGACTTTGCGTTCAGCAGCATCTGTATTGCCAAGCCTACAGCATGATGGGTTGGGTCAATACCCCGCTAAACTTTTCCAACAATTGTTATGGGCTGTATGTCCTAAAACAGCTCGTTGGCCATGTAAGAAATGTATGAAAACACTGTGCACCGAAAAATAATATTTGTAAAATTTTACCCCATTTGAGCCCAGTGGCCCCATATGAGGACGGCATTTTTTTTAGTATAAATAATCCAAAAAAAATATTTTTTTTTGTGTTTTTATACTGATAGTACTAGTTTCTAATAATTAATAAAGAAATTTCGAGTTTCTCATGGCCGAGTTGTATTTGGGTCTAAATGGGTTAAGGCAAATATGCATCAGAGTATTCAATCTCTACTTATTAATCCCTCGATAGTGAGTTATTCCAGACACAATTGAAATCAATTGTTATCGTGGCACCCGAGTGCCTCCTGGGGGTTGAGGGATTAATATGTAGAAGTTATGATATTCTCTGGACTTACATAGTAGCATCTTAATTTTCAATCTATTAAACAATGTGCACTAATCACTAAATAGTCATATTTCAACTGTATAAAATTTGTAATAGGGTTCATAAATAGTTCAAAATATTATTTAGTTTAAAGTCTCTTTCCTATTGAATTATGACATGTGGAAGTGATTTTAAAGTGAAATGAAATGAAATTTTCAATCACTTTACTAACTTGCTAGCCAGTATTTCTAGATATTTTATTACCTATTTTTTTTTTTTAGTAGAGATGGATTGATGTAAGTCACTGCATTACAAATCATTTCAGATACATATCCATGAAATTTATTCTGCGAGTCACAATTACATACACTTTCACTATTTGTTCATTGGAGGTCCATTCATTAGAGGTGGTCTCATTTGACCCATTGGTCCCATGGGACCCATAGGTCCCATCATAGGTCCCATCATCGGTCTCATTCCCATCATAGGTGGCATAGGTCCATGTGGTCCCATCATCATTGGAGGAGCCATCGGGCCTCCTGGGCCCATTCCACCTCCCATCGCAGGTGGTGGCAACATTCCCGGTGGACCACCAGGGGCGGGTACTGGAGGCCTGGGTCCACCAGGACCCATTACAGAAGGATCCCACGGTGGAGGGATGGCTGCGCCTTTGTTTCCAAATGGATTCTGAGCAATTTTACCGGCTTTGAACGCTGCTGTGGTGGCGTCGATAAGATGCTGAGCTTGTTCCTCCATCCATTTCTGATAGTAAAACTTCACATTATCTTTATGTTTTCTACCCGTGCAGTGAGTTTTTCTAACGCTAGGAGAGTCGTGCGTTAGATATGTATCACAGTAATCACAATAATACTTCGGCATCTTTTAATAGTTCCTTTTCGTCCAAGACTAAGGTCCAAGAAAACTCACTTCACTTTATTTAGGATTGAGACAGAAGAATTACCACTGATTACCACTCACTCACCACCACAGAACCACGCTACGCTCTATTCTTAGTTTAGTTAGCTTTTACTTACTTTTTTTTTTTAAGTTTAACGGCCTCGGATACTTGTTCACACAGCCAATTCTTTAGTAATATCATAATATGGTTTCTTTCCCTATGGTAATATCACAGTCTATGAATCCATGCAGTCGTCCGACGAAGACGTGTAGACAGGGCAATTGTGTGGGGTGTGAGGGGCGAGACGCGGGAAGGCCGAGCCCGAACTGCGAACAAAACGATGTTAGCAGTTCGGCGGGACACAGCATTCAGGGCTAACAAATGTTAGTGTTTTAAATAATTTTATATTTGTTTGTTGGAATTTATTGGAATGCTGATAATGAAAATAACACATCTTCATAATAATTAATTTAAGATGGCGGACTTTTTTACCCCTCACCCTGATAACCGGTCATAATATGACTGCGAAAAGTAAGCGGACATTTGATATACAGTCATAATATGACTCTTCGCACAGACCGGTTTTCAAGTCTGTTTCCTTAAAACAATTGATGTTTTGTTACACGTGCGGACGGCAGAATGGCTCTCTAGTCTGTGTTTTGTCGTATAGCTCAATAAAAACTTGCTTGAAGAAAAAAAAAATGTTTGTTTAATCTGTTCGAGTGTGAGATTCTGTGGTAGTTTGCTGTGCTGTGGATTCGCATACAGTGTATTTTTTGTGATAAATTTAAAGTTTAATTACAAGAATATCATGCCTAGGTAAGTGCTTTTTCAATTTTTATCAAAGTTATTCAGATTCGAGCCAGTAATTTAGGATAAAAACACATTTTCTTAGATTACTAGCCATCAATTCGTCGGTATACCGACATATTTCGTATGATTTTACCTATTAATTCTTGATTTGTTCTATATGTTTTTGTTGTATTGAGTGAATAATTTCATAAACAAACAGTTAATGATGTGCAGAATTCCTTAAATTCATATTGAAATATTTAACGGCAATAGCACTGCAGGGTTAGGCCGGTCATTTTATGACCGGCTATCAAGCAGTGGCAGATTTAAATTAGTAAGTTAGTATCATCATCATCATCAGCCTATCACAGTCCACTGCTGAACATAGGCCTCTCCAATTGCACGCCACTTAGGTCGATCCTCGGCTTCTTGCATCCAGCTCCTGCCAGCCACCTCGCGCAAATCATCACTCCACCTAGCCTGAGGGCGTCCTACACTACGTTTGCCGAGACGAGGTCTCCACTCAAGAACTCGTTTACCCCAGCGGTTGTCGGTTCTGCGGCTAATATGGCCAGCCCACTGCCACTTCAGCTTGCTAATCCGGTGGGCTATGTCGGTAACTTTAGTTCTCTGCCGGATCACCTCATTTCTGATTTTATCCCTAAGAGAAACTCCGAGCATAGCTCTTTCCATAGCCCGCTGAGCGACTTTGAACTTGTGGACTAGCCGTACCGTCAGTGTCCACGTTTCGGCTCCGTATGTCATGACGGGTAGGACGCACTGATTGAAGACTTTCGTCTTGAGGCATTGTGGGATCAACGATGAGAAGACTCGACGTAGTTTCCCAAATGCTGCCCAACCCAACTGAATTCTTCTGTTCACCTCATCCTCAAAGTTGTTTCTACCTAACTGCAATGTCTGCCCGAGGTACACGTATTTCTAAACAACTTCGAGGACGACGCCTTGCATCGCAATCGGTTGCGGTAGTACATGTTTATTGAACACAACCTTGGTTTTATCCAGGTTCATCCGCAAGCCGATGCGTACAGAAGAGTCAGCCAGGTCATTCAGCATCTGTTGTAGGTCCTGCAGCGTTTCTGCCATAATGACGATGTCGTCTGCAAATCGCAAGTGAGAGATGTATTCGCCATTGATGTTGATGCCTCGTCCTTTCCAGTGCAGCGTCTTGAACATATCCTCCATTGCATTTGTGAACAATTTCGGGGAAATCACGTCTCCTTGTCTCACTCCTCGATGCAACGGTATAGGTTTTGTTTGCTGATTCTGTACTTGGACGGACATGGTGGCGGCTTTGTAGAGACATCTCATCCCTTGCACGTACCGCCAATCTACTTGGCAACGCTGCAGGGACTCCAGAACGGACCAGATTTCTATCGAGTCGAAGGCTTTCTCATAGTCCACGAATGCAAGACACAAGGGCTGATTGTACTCTTCGGTCTTCTGTATAATCTGCCGCACTGTGTGGATGTGGTCTATGGTGCCGTATCCGCTCCGAAATCAAGCCTGTTACGGTGGTTGGAATTCGTCGAATCTTCGCGCAAGGCTGTTCATGACGACTCTTGAAAACAGCTTATAGACGTGGCTTAGAAGGGAAATGGGTCGATAGTTCTTTAGCAGGGTCTTATCTCCTTTTTTGAAGAACAGGACGACAACACTCCTACTCCACGCCTCCGGAGTTCTCCCTTCAAACAGGACAGCGTTAAAAACCTTTTGAAGCTCCCTCAGTACGGGTTTACCTCCAGCCTTTAGCAACTCTGTTGTAACGCCATCCTCTCCAGGGGCTTTTCCATTTTTCAGCTGTTTAAGAGCCATCTCGATTTCGTCAATGCTGACTTCTGGCAGGTCTTGAGTGTAGTGACGTGTTAACGCGGCTCTAGGGTCCTCATTTTCAGGATCAGGTCGACATGCCTGCGAAGCGTATAACCGGCCATAGAAGCGTTCTACTTCGGAAAGGACTGCTGGCTTCGAAGCAACGACTTCTCCACTTGGTGTGGTCAGTTTCGTCAGGTGGCTTCTTCTAAGAGATTGTGCGAACACTTTCGACCCCCGATTTTGCTCGATCGCTCTTTCAATCGCAAAAGTATTGGAGCAACGGAGGTCGTGTCGTACGAGCTTACTGATCTCTCGGTTTAGAGCGCGCTTTCCTGACGAAGTGACAGGTGGGTTTTCACGTCGTTCCTTAATCAGCCCTAAAGTTCCTTCCGAAAGCTTTGACTTCCTGCCCTTACGCTGCATTTCACAAAATCTCGTACCTTCTTCCCTGAGGATCCGAACCACATTTTCGAGGTTCTGGTTTACGTCTGTTGTGGTTTCCACGGCAGCAAGTCGGTTTTCCAGGTTTGACTGGAACGTTTCAGATCCTATCATGGTTTGGAGCAAAGTAGGTCGGAGCCTTGACTTCATCAGACGGACACGTTCAGCCTTAAAATCAATATTCAGAGAGCCTCGAACGAGTCGGTGATCGCTTCCGGTATTAAACCTGTTAATCACGGAGACGTCTCTGAATATATGCTTCTTGTTGGTCATGATGAAGTCAATCTCATTTTTCGTCATAGTGTCGGGGCTTTGCCACGTCCACTTCCTTTGGGGCTGTTTCTTGAAGAAGGAGTTCATCAAGAAGAGCCCCTCCCGTTCGAGGAAGTTGACAAGCATTTGCCCCCTATGGTTTCTGCATCAAAATCCATGGAATCCTACTACCGATTCGTTGCAATTCTGTACTCCCACTTTAGCGTTGAAGTCCTCCATAACAACGCTGTAGTGAGTCTTAGTGGTGAAGTGGAGGGCCTTTGATATGTCATCAAACATATCCTCCACCTCTTCGTCCAAGTTAGTATGGATAAGAAAAAAACCCCTTACCCTTTTTTGAAGTCGGTTAAAAAGTTGGGTCTGCAAATTTTATTTAAAAGGTAAATATCTGTACCCATGTAACCATAATAACCAACAACATAATATTTTGTCAAAAAAAAATCGACACGTAGACACCATGCATCTATAGTCGTATCCATACTAATCACGCCGTACTTAGGCGGAAAGGCCCATAAATTTCGTATTTGTAAAAGCTTGTAACTATTTTTTATAGTGGTATGCAGTGTTGTTTTTTATGTAAATAAATGTTCATTGTTTCATGTTTTGGCTTTGTTTTTTTTTAAGAGCGTAGTTATAAAGGTCATTCTCCCTACCGCCAAAGCGAAGGGTTTGATGTTTTACCTATTGTTTGAAATAAACGCAGTTTTGTGCCCTAACTGTTAACGTATTCTTTTATTCATGGAATAAACTTTCTAAAAATATGCACATTACTTAGATTTAATCAATAATTGTAACGTTATACGTTCTTCTTATATTAATAACTAGCTGATGCCCGCGGCTTCGCACGCGTGGGTTTTGATCTGTTACAAAGTTTTCGTCACGATTCACCCCCCTCTCCTCCACTTCCTTTGCCTAAGGTGCCGAGGGTGCCCATCTCGGGCGAGGTGGTGGTGGGCACTTAGTGGGAGCCGATACGTCGTTGCCGACTTACCGGGGCCCGTTGGTACAATAGTTGGATGAAAGAGACCGATTTAAACTATTTAGGGATCCGGTGTTAGTTCTCCTAGCGAACCGTGGTCCAAGCGAGCTCGCACCACATCTGTTTGCATTAACATGAAATCTGAAGTACAATATCCTTTGAAACTTTCAAAACTGTCAACGCTGTAGTACAACAAACCATTCAAAGCAGCTTGCAAGGCTTTTTTCGAATATGATCAACACTGGCGTAGAGCCCTGGAAGAAGTGGCCCTGTGTAAAAAACCACATTCTTAATTTCCAACAAAGTACTCGTAGGTTACCATTTTTCTCGATCCATTAGCGTTAGAAGGCGATTTTACAAAGACAATTTGCTTGCATACTACGTTTGGATAGAAGACCGGTGTAGTACCAGCATCGGTGTAGAGCTCTGAAAAAGCCAGTCCTATGTCATTCTCCCTTCATGATCAATAAACGAAGTTTCAAGTACCTCAATATGATGTTAAACACAAATAATGAACCACAAAATTTTCAACCGTTTTTCACCCCCTCAAATATTTAATTATAAAAAAATCCTTATAAACAACATAACAAAATTTATACCATAAAGCTGACGTAGTTTCACAAAACTTTCATGTGGGATGTTGGTTCGAGGCATGAATGGTAGAGGATGATCAGTAGGATAAAAAGTGTTCAGAAACTTGACAGGATAGAGAACTGATTCGACTGTACTGACCACTGTGTCTACAAATTTTTAAATTTCTTCAGCTTCAAATGATGTCAGCAAAACATCATTAATTGCTGCTGCTTGGTCATTAGTGGGTGCGTGGTGGTAGCTATTCCTAAGTTAAACAACACGGAATTATGAAGTGAGGTGTTTTTTTTTCAACGTTTTATTTTCATGTTTTAAAAGTGTATTTTTTGAAATATGGAGGATATTAAATAAAAAGATAAATTGGATGCGTTAGAAAGGCAGTTTTACTAAACAAACTTTGCCAGGCCCCCAAAAGCGGTGCGTCCTAGAAAAAATAAATCGTTACTAAATGGAAGTTTATCAAATTATCTTCTAAATGGAAGCTGGTCAAATGGTCTACCAGTCTATATTGATTTAATCCACCAGTCAGCTGCTTAGTGTTGTTGCAACACACCTGTTACCTTTTCTTACCTGAGATACGGGTCTATGCCCAGTTTAGGAATTATTTTTGTACTGCTTAATATAGTTGATAATGTCATAAGGTACAACAGTGTAATTCTATACACTTTTTTCGATTTCCCAACATTTGTCTCTACCGTATAAACAAAAGTCGGCCAAGTGCAAGTCGGACACGCGCACGAAGGGTTCCGTACCATTGACTACGAAAACAACAGTAGGTACCTACATTAATTTTGTTAATGTAGTGCCTACCTGTTACCATTTATTGATATCAAGCAAAAATAAGCAAAAAATAGTTTTTTTGTGTGGGAACCTCCCTTAAATATTAATTTAATTATTGATTATTAAAGTTAGAAATGTAACTGAGTGTTTTGTGAATATTTCAAGTGCCTACCTGTTGCCATTATTAATATCGAACAAAAAAGTTTTTATTTTGTTTTTAGTATTTGTTGTTATTGCGGTAGCAAAAATACATAATTTGTGAAAGTTTCAACTGTCTAGCTATCGCGGCTTTTGAGATACAGCCTGGTGACAGGCAGACGGACAGACGGACTGACAGCGAAGTCTTAGTAATAGGGTTCCGTTTTTACCCTTTGGGTACGGAACCCTAAAAATGATTAAGTTCTAAATAATACCATTCTTATGGTAAGTACCGATATTTATTTTGTGAATATGTACCAATAACATATAGATAAGACATCCAATAGGAATTTTCAAGTTTTGTCTTTTCGTTACATAGCCTCATTATTTCTTCGTCAACTTTGTCCTTCAGGGCATATGGAATACGTCGCGGCTAGATGAAAATTGGTGTCACATTTTCTTGAAGCACTAATTGAGCTTTGTAGTTTGATATTCAAACAAGAGTTCCGTCAAACACCATTGTTAAATCTTCTAGTAATCTCTCCGATTTTGAGTTGTTGATAATTTACTAACTGAATTTTATCCAACTCTTCAAATTCTAACTCACAAGGATCCCGTGGAGCACAAAAATATAATACAATACGTTTTCTGATGTAATTCTGGGCTCAAAGATGTATGATTGACGTGTATTTCCTTGTATCGATATCATCACATCTGTTCAGTTTTAAGTACGTATCCAACCGTTTAATGATGTTTTTGAATGTTTCGTCCTTGTCTAATGGTACTGAGTTCAATTTAGATGTCCTAAGATTTGTTTGTGACCGACCTTTGCTCCTCAGTACCTACCTTCTGCATACATGGAATTGTTTCGTACTATCGAATTCAAACTCTGCAGTTTTAGTTTAAGCTGTGTTGTAATACCCTAAAGGTTATTTTTTTCTTCAATCTCAGTTTCCAACTGTGGGTCATCAGTAATATTATTTGTAGTCGTATCTCTTCCAAATTATTCTTGGTAAATTTGTTCATTTGTCACTTCACCAGCTGATCACTCACTAATTTTAATTCATAATCAGAAATTTCTCGTAGGTTTTGTATCTGGCTGCCGAATTTTGTAATGCAGCCTTTAATTAAAATTCTACACGTTTTAATTCAGTTAATTCATCCATTTCGGCGCCAATTATTAAATTCTAAAATAATAACATTCTGTTTATAAGAAAATACCTATTTATTTTCTGATTGACACATTGAATGTCATAACAAACTAAGTAAAGTCAGAGAGTACAAATATGTAAAGAGTATGGATATGACGCGGAACCGAACAAACTTTGCCCCCATTGTTTATCCCCTTAAAAATTAAATTTTCAAAAATACTGAAAGACGTCATTCTTAATTTTTAATCAGGTAGCTGCATACCAATTTTCATCGACTTAGCTTCAAAACTGACGGAGTTTCATACAAACTTATGGGGCCCTTTTTACCCCCTTAGAGGCGGAATTTCCAAAATTCCTTTCTTAGTGCTCACCTACACTATAAAAGGAAGCCCGATGAAAATTTTCAGATTTTAATTCCCAGTAGTTTGGGCTGTGCGTTGATATGTCTGTCAGTCAGTCAGTCAGTCAGTCATTAAATCAGTTTTCATTTTTATATATTTAGATTAAATTAGTTAAATATTGTTCTTTTTTAAAAAAAAAGTAATTAAAATACTTTATTTGATATTTTAGCAACTTAATTGCACTTATAATATCAGTATATAAACTTGAAAAATTTTGTCTCAGGCGGGACTCGAACCCGCATCTCCTCGCATGCCGGGCGGGCGCCATACCATTAGGCCACCGAGACACTGCGACACGGCGCGAATTTTTCAAGCATATTCTTACGCTGTGAGCCAGCGTTGTTCCATCAAATGTTAGGAGTTTGCACCCTTAACACCCGAAAGAAACATCTTTGCAGATATTTGACAGTCAGTTAAGATGAAACAGCTATTTATATACTTTATTTGATATTTTAGCAACTTAATTGCACTTATAATATCAGTATATAAACTTGAAAAATTTTGTCTCAGGCGGGACTCGAACCCGCATCTCCTCGCATGCCGGGCGATAAAATTTTTCAAGTTTATATACTGATATTATAAGTGCAATTAAGTTGCTAAAATATCAAATAAAGTATATAAATAGCTGTTTCATCTTAACTGACTGTCAAATATCTGCAAAGATGTTTCTTTCGGGTGTTAAGGGTGCAAACTCCTAACATTTGATGGAACAACGCTGGCTCACAGCGTAAGAATATGCTTGAAAAATTCGCGCCGTGTCGCAGTGTCTCGGTGGCCTAATGGTATGGCGCCCGCCCGGCATGCGAGGAGATGCGGGTTCGAGTCCCGCCTGAGACAAAATTTTTCAAGTTTATATACTGATATTATAAGTGCAATTAAGTTGCTAAAATATCAAATAAAGTATATAAATAGCTGTTTCATCTTAACTGACTGTCAAATATCTGCAAAGATGTTTCTTTCGGGTGTTAAGGGTGCAAACTCCTAACATTTGATGGAACAACGCTGGCTCACAGCGTAAGAATATGCTTGAAAAATTCGCGCCGTGTCGCAGTGTCTCGGTGGCCTAATGGTATGGCGCCCGCCCGGCATGCGAGGAGATGCGGGTTCGAGTCCCGCCTGAGACAAAATTTTTCAAGTTTATATACTGATATTATAAGTGCAATTAAGTTGCTAAAATATCAAATAAAGTATATAAATAGCTGTTTCATCTTAACTGACTGTCAAATATCTGCAAAGATGTTTCTTTCGGGTGTTAAGGGTGCAAACTCCTAACATTTGATGGAACAACGCTGGCTCACAGCGTAAGAATATGCTTGAAAAATTCGCGCCGTGTCGCAGTGTCTCGGTGGCCTAATGGTATGGCGCCCGCCCGGCATGCGAGGAGATGCGGGTTCGAGTCCCGCCTGAGACAAAATTTTTCAAGTTTATATACTGATATTATAAGTAATTAAAACTTTTGTTAATAATTAACCTACATCAAACTAATTAAAATTGAAGATACTAATACAGATTACATTCTTAAAATTTAATAATATTATTTCTTAATCAAAATGTCACACGCATCAAACATGATTTATAATTAGTAGATAAAAAAAACAAAATAATTAACTTTCCAAATAATTATATCCTACTAAATAAAACTCAACTTCATAAAACGTTTTAAGCTAATGGTTCGCTTGAGTGTTGTGCGGATCCCTAACTCGTCCTTTTGTTTGCGAGAAATCGTATGATCTTGGGGGCGGGGCCAAGCCACCGCAGCCGGTCGCTGGAAGTGGAATGCAGGACACCATTTTTACCACGACACGGCACGCACTAGTGGTGGGTAATATCATATTTTTACGATATCGTATCGAAACTATATATCGATATCTGATATCAGATTCTGAAACTATATATTTTTTGAAACTATATATTGGTGTATCAGTCTGTATTTGGTAACGTTAAACCTATAAAACGATGTGTACTGATACTTACTAATAATCACAATGCAATGATATCATTTTATGATACAGTCTATTACATAGAAGTAGGTAGGTACTCTAAACTGTCTCGATTTAGTACTTTAGGCGTATTATGAATGTTTCAAAAGAATTTATTTTGTTATTTTGTTTTAAACATATTTAAAACTTATAATATCAATGAACATTCCATCATATTCGAATTTATGCGAGACATTTCGAAATGATTCAAACCATTACTCAAACCAATACCTAACCAACTTTATATAAGTAGGTACACGATATCAACACTTTTTACACTTAGTAACTTTATATGTAAGTACAACTTAAAATAACTGACTACTTATCTGAAACCTATAATAAACTTGCACAAAAAAACGCAAAGTTATTTACATTTGTTTGCTCGCGCCACATAATCTATTACTAGAATTTATAAAAAACGTTAGAAATGGATCACCGAAGCTATGAGTTCAAGGACAAAGGTCAGTGAGAGTTGCTTAAATTTGCGAATCAAAAATGCATCGTAATGTTGACAAAATAAGGTTTATTAAAAGTGTTCACTCACAAACCCTTTCAGTCGGCCTGCATCGGTTCTGTAGCCCGTATCGCGACCCGATACGGTTTGATATCCTATAACGATATAATGGATATCGAGTGAGATACCGAACCGAGACGTATCGCATCGATGCAGCAATATCGTGTTTAACCAAATATATAGTTTTGGTGCGCACCGATATCGGATAATACGATATCGGTCTAATATACGTTTCAATATCTATATACGATTTGTATCGGCCATTCCTAGCACGCACACCTTAACTTCACACTGAGTCGAGAGGACGTTACTTCCTCGAGCAATAAGTGCAATACCTAGACATATTCTAGACCAAAAGTTAAAGTTCGAATAGACTTATTTTATTCGCAGTCGTGCTATTAACAGTTGCTTTCAAATACTTACTTCCTACGTAATTAGGAAGAGGTGTTTTCCCCGATAGGGTAAGTGATGAACTTGTATACTTTTAATTTAGCGAACCATAGTTGTAATAGTGTTTCGAACGTATTGTGTTGAGTAGGATTATTGTAAATTTGTTAACTTTTTTTCTAGTGGCCTATCTACTTACGTATTTCTTCAGCCTAGACTTTATTTCGCTTTTGCTTCGGTGTAAATTAAAATAATTAGGTACCTATTTGCCAAGCTATAACTTTCCTTTGTAATACAAAGTTAAATTAATAAAAATAAAATATTCAATAAAATCCCTAATTTAAATTAAAACTATTTTCCATATTTACATAATCTGTAATTGTAGTTTATCGTAAATTAAATTAATTTATCTACCTACGTACCTAGCTTTTGCACTCCGTTCTAATTGCGATCTTTTAAAGCCATATCACCATCTACTGAAATACAGAACCCGTCTTCTTTGCTTAGGCTTGGCTTGTAAATGGGAAATGTTGGCGATCGCAATCAGCGGATTAATTTAAGAGAATGAATATTAAGCTGGGACGTTTTTCCAGGGAACGAAGTTGACATTTGAAATTGGGTCACACCTTCGCATCTACCCTCGCATGCTGCTTGCTGCCGTCCGTCCAACGAGCCACCATCTATCCTCGCGTCACCATCGCAAAGGAAGTACGGGCCTACGGAAGCAAATTAACAGTCGGGCATACGAACCCATACCCATAGTGCTCAACCTTATTTTTAATAAATGTTTATTTTGTGTACGCTGGGTTTTACTTATAAATAAATCCCCAATTGCGACATAATTTGAACTAAATCAAGGTACAAAGTTGAGCTTTTTTAGAGATGTTTTTACGCGGCCAAAAATGTCTATATGCGGAAATTGTTGATTTCCTTGACATTTCACTATGAAAAGATGTAAATATTTTTAAATATTTTATTTACTATGTAGTAAGAGGTTTAATGAAACTCAAAAGGGAATCTATAAGTTGTTTTTTTTTTAATTTAATTTGATAGGAAAGTCAGAAATAACCCAATTTTCACTTTTACTTGCATGCTGTTTGAATATAGTAAAAAAGTTTGTAATGAAAGTACTATTAGATTATAGATAATTTATCTACAAATCCAACGATATGCAATATGTGTGGTATTTATAAACAGGAAAGCCACAAAAACCAATAAAGTTAAACATTTGACACAGAGCGTGGCCCCGGCTCAAGTGCCGTATAAAATTACGTCCTGCAGCGCTCGGCGCGGCCATCAGGTGAGGGGTTATTTACTAAGGGTTAATTTTGAGATGGTGAACTTTTTTTTTTAAATAAGATAAATAGTTGTCAATTTGAGGTTAATTGGGGCCCATTGGGCTGCTGATTACGAAAATGCTATCCTTTTTTAAATTCAAGATGGCAGACGTAATTTTTTATAATTTGATATTGGTGACAATTTTGAGGTTCACTGGGGTGCTGGTGCTGATTACGAGTGTTTATCTGCAATAAATAAATATTTTTATATATTGTTTACTTTTGACAACCCTGGCCGTCACGATACTGTCTAGACGTTGTCGGCATTTTCCATGAGATCAAAAGCGTCGAACGACTATATGGTTTTATAGACTGTGGTAATATTGTCTTTATTTTTCCATTAAAACGTTGATGTTAGACGTTTTAATGCTTCGATGGAGTTTTTGGAGACAGTCGAAAGATTGAAGGAATGTAGAGAAGTCTCCAAGAAAGAGGTGAACTGTTCGCGTTCCCACGCAAAATTCACGGTCCACTTTTCTTGGTTACGACCCATACACCATCTTAATTCACCGAACTGTATATTGTTCACTCGCACGACACTTTGTTTCGCAAAAAAACACCACTTTTACGACCCAAAACTATAAACAATAAAAATTCGGTAAAATAAACGGACTCCAAACGAATCTCACGAAGTCCCGCCCAAAATCGTTTAATTCAATCACGATCGCGCTGCGATTGAAATAGCTGATTATGGCTGTTCACAAGTGGTGTGTGTTTTGAACGAACTCGACTAATTCGAGAGGTTTAGAGTTGTTTATCCGGTAAGCCAGTGAGTAGGGTCACGTGGTGAGCAGGCAATTGATTGGCTCGATTAAATAAGGAGGAACCACCAATGAAGTCAGGGGGTCGCGGGGTAAAAAATAAATTAAGATTAATAATCGGAATTTTTTGGGCTTTTGGCACGTTCGCTCCGTTCGCTGCGCTCGCTCGTTGTCACGTCACGTCACGTCACGTCACCGTTCCTATGCCTATCCCATATAATTATAAGATTAAACGAACTCACCTTAAGTGAAGTTCAATCTTAATTATACGAAGATACTTGTCCGAGATGGCAGTCCCAAAAAACCCACCCACTAATACTAAATTCTATAGTATTATCCCATTAGTTGGATTGTTCATATTGCTTAGCTTTAAACGTAATGACATTTGATAGTGTTGCCATAGAAAACGTTCTGTTTCTCTTTTTTTTTTAGTTTAGTTAGTATAAGTATTAAGTATAATTAGTTTTTTCTTTGTAGTTTCGCAAGACTGCACAAAATTTCGGAAACCCAGGGGCCTTACCATTAGCTCTTAAAGCAGGACTGCTATTGGACTGCATTGCTCTTTTGTACTATGACATCGTTTTTAGTAGGCCTGTGGCAGGCCAATTTACGTCGACGTTTCAAAACCGTTCACCATTTTTTTACTATGAACTTTTCAATCTTTTCATACCATGACAGTCAATTTGACAGCAGGTAAACGTCCTTAATTGAGTGGCTTACAGCAAGCTATAAGCTGATGGTTAGCCCCCGGAACTCAGGTCCAAGTTCTAAACTTTATTCCCATTAAAAAATACGGCATGTCAATGTCAATGTCAATCGCTCATCTCGCGGGTCGAATCAAGTCATTCAAGTCGACTCTTCATATCTGTGCTTCATATCACCAACCACGCACAAGCGACTAGCGAGCCCACGTGCGTGCACGACGTGCTTGCTGGTGTGGTGTGCTTAGTGCTAGTGCGTTTAAAACATTTTAATTTTTACGTTGATCCCCTTTTGAGGAGTTAAAATCGAAGGGAGAATCGAAACAACTATTGTGTTTTGTACACAAAATGCCTGACATGAAATATATTTTAGTAACTGGTGGTGTTATAAGTGGAGTAGGGAAAGGCGTGATAGCAAGTTCATTTGGCACAATTTTGAAGAGTTGTGGGATAGATGTGACTTCAATAAAAATTGATCCATACATAAATATCGACGCTGGTACTTTCTCTCCCTACGAGCATGGTAAGTAGGTCATTGAATTAGTTGGTGTAACAGGAACTTTGGTTATGTTTCGTTTCCGCGTGTAGATTGCTATTATTGTGTTTTCACATGGCTATTTTTATTCTCTAGGTGAAGTTTACGTTCTGGACGACGGAGGTGAAGTTGACCTTGATCTTGGCAACTATGAGCGGTTTTTAGACATAACACTGCATAGAGACAACAACATAACTACGGGCAAAATATACCAGCAGGTTATAGAAAGAGAAAGGCGCGGTGATTATCTAGGGAAAACGGTTCAAGGTATGTTTTTTATGCACCAAGACCTCATATGCATTCAGTAAATATTTACTTGAGGTATATATGAATTGCTTGTTTCTTTGTTATAGTCATTCCACACATAACTGATGCGATTCAGGAATGGGTCCAAAGAGTTGCCCATATCCCTGTTACCAAAGACAATGCGCCCCCAAGAGTGTGCATAGTCGAGCTTGGTGGTACTATTGGTGACATCGAGAGCATGTCTTTTGTGGAAGCTTTCAGACAATTTCAATTTAGAGTAAAACGTGAAAATTTCTGCTGTGCCCATGTCTCGTTGGTGCCAATGGTAAGCAATTGTATTTTTATTAAATAATAAAGTTTTTGAAATTACATGCTTAACTCTATATTCATAAATAACTAGTAACTTAATTGATATTTACCAAGCTTCAGTGATATTATTTGTATTTAAATGAATGTATAACCATTAAGTATTTAAATTCAAATAATATAACTCAGTAATAAGGCAAATAAAACATCAAACAAAAAAAAAATTGTTGCTTGTATCTTGTCAATCTGAAGAGTAATTAGCAAACTGCTTCTTAACATGATCAATAACAAACGAAAATTATAACCAATTTTGTTAAATTTTAAAAATAACAGTAATAAATTCTTACTTATTTTACTACTGTAAGAAATATTTGAATAAAAGGCTATAATTAAATTACACTCCTCTGTTTGTACTGGAAAAACATTTACAAGGTTTCATTTCCTTGCAGTTAGATAATTTAGTACTTTCATAATTTATTCTACTTTGAACTCCTTTAGCAATGTGTTTAGTACAAATATTTTATTTCAAATGAAGGTAAACAATTTGTTTCAGCCAAAAGCAACAGGTGAACCTAAAACAAAACCGACACAGTCTTCTGTACGAGAGCTCCGGGGACTGGGTTTATCGCCTGACCTTATATTGTGTCGATCTGAAAAACCAATTAACCATACAGTAAAAGAGAAAATATCAAATTTCTGCCATGTTGCTCCTGAACAGGTAAATACTTTTTGTTATTACAATTTAATCCCACGGACCTTAAAAAATACAGACGTAACATCACACTAAAAAAATGTGAAGCATGCAAGCTACTACAATTTCGTTTGTTGTACATGATCTACACTCACACAAACAGACTAGGTCCGACAACCTGCTGCCATTTCGTCCCCTGTGACAGCGCCAGTGACACGTACTAGTGCGTACGTTGCATCTACGATTTATTTTTCAAAAATGCCGTCTTGTGTGTTGAAATCGTGTAAAAACTACATGAGTAAACGTAAAAAATCACATGGAATCACCTATCATACGTAAATTATTACGATTCGTGATATTTTTCCTTATTTATGTTTTAAAATTTTCACCAGAATTCTAGAAGTAAAATGCAACAGTGTTGTCACTTTATTTACGGGAAAATTTTCCTAAAAGTGGGGAAATCTGTGGAAAGATTTGTATGCAACAAACTATGTATGTGACTGTGAAATCTGATTTCGTCAGTTTTTGGGTGCCGTTTCTTAAAAGGAAAATAAAAGATCCCGTAATTAGAATATATAATATCTCTTGCGTCCTTTTAAAAGGTTTCCTAGAAACAAAAACCGTAGAGATGACTAGATTTTAGTTATTCGAAACTGCAGAGGAGAAAACAGTTAGGTTGGAACCCATCATCTGCCAGTACCGTGTGCAGTGCACATTTTGATGACATAGATTTTATGACTACAGCTAAGGGGCTACGTTGTTTGGTTCCGCATGCCATTCCAAAAAGAGTAAGTTATATTGTATTTGAATTAGGGTCATGTCGCCTGTTCGCGTCCATTTAGTGCAGTTGGCAAGTTAAAGCGACTTATTACGAATAATTGATGTGTAAAAATACATTTCTTTACACGCAACATGTGTCTTATTTTCTATCACAGTGGTCATTAAAATTATGTTAGGTAGGTCAACATAGGTCAACCGTTTAAATTTCTGATAAAAATATATTATGTATATTACATAAGTTAACTGGGACCGATTATTTCCACCTCGCGATTGAAACAGTAGGGTAATTGATATCCACCTAAATAAAGTAAAATCTTTTCAAGTATTTGTTATTTTTACTTTTTATATGGTATCATTGTCACTTAAAAACTTTTTTATCTTTTATATATAATTTCAGAGTTATAGATACATGTTACCATGATCACTTAACAGAATCATTATTTCCTCAAATGCATTAAGAAACCACTCATTGTTCATGTAGTGGATAAAATAAGCTTACAAAGTAATTTTGTTATTCTTGCTCAGCTACAAAGTTATTAAACTCAATGTCTTAATGAATGGATTGACTACTAAGAATGAATAATACAATGTTCCTTTTCTGAGAATATTTAGTTAATCAAATTTATACAATATCTACCTAACATACCACTTCCTACATATTACACTTTATGATTTCCCTAATGTAAAATCAGCAATAATTATTTGTAAATGAAGAGCTTCCAAGAAAATTGGCTGTGATTTTCTATACAGGGTATGTTTACACAGTTTATTTGTAACTTTTTAGGGTTCCGTAGCCGAATGGCCAAAAACGGAACCCTTATAGTTTTGTCAGGTCAGGCCCCCAATTCCGCTAATTTACAAATGGCTCAATAGCATCGCAATTGTATATTTTGACACATTTAATATGGAAGTAATGTCAAAATATACGATTGCGATGCTATTGAGCCATTTGTAAATTAACAGAATTGGGGCCCTGTCTATCTGTCTGTCCGTCCGTATGTCACAGCCACTTTATTCTGAAAGTAGTAGCAGTAAACTTGGTAGGTAGGTGTATCATGTTTACCGCTTTAGATTCTCATACAATAAATAAAAAGTAATGATATTTAAGGGGGGCTTTTAAATTTTTGTATTACTAACCCACATATGGATTTAAGTTATCCGAAATAAACTTTTTTTTTTTTTATTCCCATACATAGAACTAAAACAAAAATATTTTTTTTACTCAAACCTTTGCTTACGGGGCATCTGTGGCTAGCTCTTTTTAAATGAGATAGAGGTTCCTAGAACCACTTTTTCCAAAAGTCAAACATTTGGAAGATACACGCTTCCAAAGTAGTAAAATGGGTGTGTGTGTGTCCCCCCCCAATTTTGGTGATGTGTCAAAAATTTTGAAAAAAATAATGATGTAGGTCTTAATAAATACTTTCAACGAAGATTGAATTCAAGATCAAACCAGTAGTTTTTGAGAAATAGCACATTTTTAACAACTGCAAATATAACTTTGTCCTTCATACAAACACTATAAAAAACAAAGTAATTTTTGCAGTCAATGAAATATTGTGGTATTTTGGCTAAGTGGAAGTAAGTGGACCTCCCCCTAATTCAGTTAAAGTTGGTACGGTACCCTCAGTGCGCGAGTCCGACTCGCACTTGGCCGGTTTATTTAAATGCTTGGTTTGGTATATCTGGCTTCTGAGTTCAAATCAAACTGATAATAATTTATTTTCCTTACCTTCCTAAGAGGAAACGTAGTCCCCTGTTTCCTCCCTGGATAAAGTCAGTAGAGCAATAATTTTTATTACAAAAATCTATGGCCACCATTAGAATATTTCTATGTTTTCTGTTTTTTCATAAATTAATTAATAAAGAAGATCTGCGGTAAAGGCGTTTGGCACTGCGTGACAGCAATAGATTTTACAAATACCTATTTTTCAATTCTCTCGTCCGTAGTGTTTCCACGTATCGTATCGTATCGTAACATTTAAAAGCTTGTTAATAAACTTTGCAAGCGCATTTGGCAAGTGTGGTGATTATGCCTATATTCATCATTGTTTTAATTTTGGTAACTTGAATATAATGATGGAAGCCTGTACCCTGCAGAGGGATGATTATAGGCCCTTAATTTCATTTTTCGAATTTTTTATTTATTTAATAGGTGCGTAAAATAAGGACATTGCAGCGACCTTCGACCTTGACTTGAGTTTTTGTGTTTTTGTACGTGCTGGAGAGTTTCTTTTCTAACTAATTAATGTTTGTAGCGTTTATACATGATTGTTGTCTTTGTTGCAGGTTTTATGCATACACGATTTAAGTTCGGTATATCACGTGCCACTTCTAATGGAATCACAAGGACTAGTCCAGTATTTAAATGACAGGCTCCAACTGAACATATCTATGCCACGACCTGGAAGGTAATCCTCACTTAATATAATAAACGCTGAAGTAACTCTGTCTTTGTGTCGCTTTCACGCCTAAACAACTGAACCGATTTTTATAAAATTTGTTACAAAAATAGATTAAATCTTGAGAAAGCGCATAGGCTACTTTGTATTACACTGCTGGGCACATGCCCGTACGATATAACATGTAGTTCACGCGACGCGGCCAGAGCCGCGAGCGAAAAGCTAGTGTCATAAAGTTTAAAAAGTACTCCTATTTAGTTATAAATAAGTGAGAACTAGTAATGCAGGTTTAAATTTGTCAAACACAAAACATAATAACTGCAGATCTTGTTTAGTTTTATCCGAAAAATACACACTTTACTTATTAACTTTTTAATGTTAGGAATGAAAAATTAAATATTCTTCAATATTAATTTGAGTAAATTTATTCAAATTAATATTAAAGACAAAACAATGAACAACTATGGAATATAAAAGCTTCATGCATTAAAATACAGAACAAGTGACGGCTAAACAATAATTTCCTATCACTTATTAATTTAGGTACATGCAGAAGTGGCGTAATCTCGCAAAACGTGTGGATAACCTCCGCAAAGAAGTGAACATAGCACTAGTAGGCAAGTACACTAAACTCGAAGACAGCTACGCGAGTGTTACCAAGGCGTTGCAGCATGCGTGCATTGCCGCCGGCTCTAAACTGAACCTAACCTATATTGAAGCTGTGAACTTGGAGAAACAAACTAAGATTGATGATCCAGTTGGCTATCACAAGGCTTGGCAAAATCTGTGCAAAAGCGAGTAAGTAAAGATGTACCATAAACTAACTATAACGACCTCCGTGGCTGAGTGGCGTAAACACCGGTTTTTAAAGTATCGCCTGCTCCGAGGTCCCGGGTTCGATTCCCGGACGGGACAATGTAGAAAAAAAGTATTTTTCAACATTTTCTCGGGTCTGGGTGGATCACTGGATCTACTGAACCGATTTTAAAAATATTTCACCAACAGAAACCCACTTTATTTGTTACTTAGCTGAAAAATGATAAGACTATTGTATGTTATTCTTAACTACTGATCCGGTTTTGATGAAATTTGTATAGAGATAGAATATACACCAGGAAAAGACATATTATCATGTTGCCCAAAGTATCTACTCCACACAGATAAAGTAGCATTGAGTTGAAAGAATTTGTTCAATATATTGCATGTTTTTTCCCTTCTTATACCCTGCGTTTCGACTGATGTGGACTGTAGACCTGGAGAGAGTTTAGTGGAGAGAACTAGATCGTAAATTGACCAATCACAGAGCTCCAAATCGTGATCTGTGTAGATATTGAACACTGGGATAGGTCAATTCAAGGACTGCTCTGCCGTGTTCACAAAACGCAAGCAGTTTACTACTTTAACGCCCCGTTGGTCTAGTGGTTTAAATACCGGGCCAAGATCTCGGGGTCCCAGGTTCGATCCCCGGGTCGGGCAACAAAAAGTTTCGAATTTTCGAACGTTGCTCGTGTTTGTGATCACCAACCCGTTGCTGTGTTAACTCAAATTCATTGATGAAAGGCCTTTTCCTTGCAGTGGGATGATAAAGGCTGTTACTTTTACTACTTTTTAGACAAAATTCGGTTCATTGAAAAATATTTTTGATGAAAACAACACGGATTCTTACTGACGAATATGTTGCTATGCAATATTCAACCTTAAATTATTATTTATTTTGTCCTTTTGAACTTACAAACAATCAAAAATGGAGGAACAGTGAATTTTAATATTCATGATCAAGAGGTTATTACATCGGGCTTTATACCATGTACCTTGTTTACCATATGAGTTTCCGATATTTCGGCACTGATTTTTCAGTTTAAATATCCACATTTGGCCTTTCTTGGATTAAAACCAGTGACAAATTTTTACAAAACAATATGCACTACTAAACTATGTCTACTTCTTACGGTTTTCAATTCTTTTGAGTAAAATTGTCCTACATTTAATCCCTCGATTGTATTAGGGGTTAAAGTATGAAATTGCCGTTTTGTATGGACGAAATCGAGAAAAGTCATTTTTCCATACTAACAATTTTTTAGTTTTTTTAAAAACGCCTGAACCGTTTTCTATGCAATTAAAGGTGAAAGTTAGATGGTTATAAAGCTACGCATTATAGTATTTAAATTTCTGAAAATCAAAGCATATAATACAAATATACTTAATTGAAGCAAGAAGGTCAGCTGACACATTGTAAGGGGTCTTTTCAACGACTTCCTTTGAAGTAATAGGCACTAGTATTGAATTTTTTTTTTTTAGTTAAAAGTTACTTTATTTAGTTTTTGATACAATACAAAAAGAATTACGCAATAATACGACTATACTTAAGAGCTATAAACAAAATAAAAAGTGGGAAAATAATCGGCAATTTCATACTTTAATGTTATTCCAAACACAATTAAAATCAATTGTTATCGCGATCCTGTCGGAGTTATTGCTAATATTAACCAAAACAAAGTCAATGTAATAATGTCTGTTTTAGTGGCGTCATAGTACCAGGTGGCTTTGGCCAAAGAGGCATGGAAGGCAAAATCGAAGCTTGCCAATGGTGTCGCGAAACACAGAAACCAATGCTAGGAATATGTCTCGGACTCCAAGCAGCTGTAATAGAGTTTGCCAGAAACGTTCTCGGGCTGAAAGCAGCGAACACAACAGAAGTGGACCCCAACTGTGAGGACAAACTAATAATTGACATGCCAGAACATCATCCCGGTAACCTTGGAGGCACAATGAGGTTGGGGAAAAGAAAAACATATCTAGAACCAAGCGTTATAGGTGAGTCCACATACATATTGAGTGACGCGTTTTATTAGCATTGCAAATTTTATAGAATTGTTATACTTAACTGCAGGCATTTAACGCTATTGTTTGAATAAATATTCCATAAATACGTAATCTTCATAGCAACAAAGTATTAGTGTATTAATAATGTTTTTTTAATTCTGTGATTCCGATGTACGATTTTGGAATGGCTGTCGGTAAAAGTCGTTCACATTCACGAGTGTCTTTTCACTCTTTACAGGCGCCAGGAATGTCTTTACTAATATTATAAAGCCGTTAATAGTGGGTAGACTGAACCGATTTTGAAAATTCTTATTAAATACCAACAAACTAGATGTAGAACATCCAAACCACGATCCTCAGTCATGAGGGAGCGACCACAAAGAGAGATACCAATAGAAAGCCATGTTATTAAGGCTTAGCACATCTCATAGCTACTTTTTATTTCCGAAAAAAGTACAGTTTCCTTGGAGTAGTTTTAAATTTTAAGAAGACGCTTTTAAAAAGAGGTATTATAATTCGACAGTTAAGTAAAAAGTTTATATAGAACAAAAAATTAAGTCATCTTATTGTTAAAATGGTTTAAATGTTACCCTGACCATAATAACTGATTGGTAAACAACTTATTTATCAAAATCGGATGAATAGCTGAGGTGCTGCAGAGGACATACATAAAAAGAAACAATACATACATACACTGCTAAAATCATAATCCTTTCTTTCTTTAAGCATAGCCATATGGTAAAAAGACTAGAATCAGACCAGCACCAGAATCAGGCTACCTATTCTTCTTCTATTACTATTTTTCTTTTCTATCTTCAATCAGAGTTTAAAAATTTCTATCTTTACCAATAGATACGTAATAACACTTTAACGTTTCTAGCTCGCCTTTACAACAGCGACATAATCGAGGAACGCCACAGGCATCGGTACGAAGTGAACCCGGAGTACATAGCTGATCTGGAAGCGGGCGGGCTCCGATTCTTGGGCAAGGACGAGAGCCGCACGCGCATGGAGGTGGCGTGCGTGGAATCGCACCCGTACTACGTGACCGTACAGTTCCACCCTGAATATCTGTCACGCCCGCTGACGCCTAGCCCACCATTCTTAGGGTAAGATTTAATGACTGGATAATAAAACAAAAAAAAAAAAATTTTTATTTGAATTAATAAAAATTTTTACTTTTTAAAATTACTTTTTTGAGTTATCATTTACATCCATTTCATGAATTATGTCGAGAGTAATTAAAATATATTTTGTTACAGACTTATACTGGCTTCTCTAGGCAAATTAAAAACCTATTTATCTAAAGGATGTCGATTCAGCCCTAGAAACCAATCCGACGTCAGCTCAGGTAAATTAAACGTCTTTGATTGTTTTTTTATTAAAATTAGTTTTATTTTTTTATAAATTTTATTTTGATTTTTTCAGACGAAGAAGACGACCTATGCTTGAGCGATGAAAACGACAAAACAGTAGTCGAAAACGGAAATGTAGTAAATGGACTAAAAAAATTAGTAATAGAATCATAAGAGTAACTTAAGCATACTATTCCTTTCAACTTTAAGTATAGTTGTATTGTTTTACCTTTGCGGTACTGTTTTCTTTTGAACCCTTTTTTTATTACATTTTAAATATCAACTTAGTCCCGTGTTAAACCGACTTTGTTAGTATTGTTTTTTGATGGTGTTAACCTAAACACGTGTATGGACCTAGGACTTTTTATTTACACTGTATTTCGTTTGATTCGTTTTTTTCTTTCGTTCTTTTGCATTGTGTATCCCATTGACGTATTGTTAGAAATGTATCGTAATTTCTTGTGATTTTTTGACGAATTATAGCAAAATGCCCATCCTTACTAATATATCTCTTAAATACCGATCGATAACAAAATTTTTAGAATGTTATCTTTAGCTATTGTATCCTCTTTCAAAAAGTCGAGTATTACGTTAAGACATTATCATCTTGCTCGTAACCAGTTACTGTTACACTACTATTCGCTAGTCGGTATACATATATGCTGCATAATATAGTTTAACACATTTTGTTGTCCGAAAAATACTATATTATAGTTATATTAAATCAGTAAAAACATTACATCATACACGCAACATACATTTTAAGATATTTCGATAGTCTTATAATTTGCCTCTCTCAAAAGGTGAATGGCGAACACTTACACGGATATACTTAACCGACACGGAAAACTCACCATCATCAATAAGTTTTTTTTTGTTTTTAGCCATTTGGAAACTCAGGTTTACAACTTAATTAAATAAGTTATCAATATCATATACAGGGTGAAATTTTAACTACTTTCCGAAAATTTTATAGGCGTTCAGTATCATATTTAGAGCCCATTTATGAAGTAAAAAAAATAAATTAAGTTTTCACCCGAAAATATTTTTCGCAATATAGTTTTTAATTTTTACGGTCCTCCTAGGTCTGATAAGGTATAAAGGGAAAATAAAAAACGTATGAATGGTATTGTAATGAATAAATGAGATGCGAACCGCGTAATAAAAAGTGTTGCTAGGCGGCCGTATCAAAAATTTTAGATTTTTAGCGGACATTTTCTAAGTCTTGACATTTTTGTACTGGGCTATACCACAAGAAAAAATACGTCATTTCTCTTTTTTCTCGTAGATTGATACATTAAAATTTGGAAGATGGTTAAAATTTCATGTCATCATCCTGTAATGTTTTGTTAAGCGTCTTGATAACTGCGAAGATATGTCTTCTATGTAGAAAAAGGCGAAAAAGGCATATTGTACTATGTTAAAAGGTGCCAAATCAATTAATTATTATCATATCTGTTAAATATTCTTTTTATATAGATTTCTTAAAGATAAGTTTGTACGAGTATTTCTGAAATAGAAAATAACAAAAATGCCATAGTTAATTATATTTAGGTAGGTAATATATAAAATTTTAGGCTGAAGATTAAACATAATGATAAATGGCTAACTATGTACTAAAAATTAACAGAGAGAACTAAATCACAGACAATTTCCGAGGATGTTTCTTTTTTTATAAGATTCAATGTGAATTTTTGTTTCATTACAAAATAATTGATTACTGTGAAGTATTAAGACACTGGAAGTAAACATTATTAAAAAACTTTTTCTAGGTGTTCTATTACTATAAAGACCCACTTTTGTAATTTAAAATGATGTTTTAAGGACTTCCGCCCGGCAGCGGATGCTATCGCCTACCTAACTATTGTATACGGATTATATCTTCGTTCTTTTGATATTATTCCATACATATTTGGAGTGATGTAGAATCCCTAATTGTATAGCATATTGTGATGCATACTTAATAACCAATAGTACAAGTAGAGTATGCGACCCTTTCATACAAGTGTCTGTCACAGAACGTGACTTTCATTCGAACGAGGAGTGTGTAAATTAATGATATAATTGAAAAATCGGAACATGCTCAACCACCCTACTGGAACTAGGTACTATGTTAAAACGCTACCAATAAAAAAAATAAAAATGAATCTCTTTCATACTGAAATTGGTTCACACTGTGTATCACATTGTCGCCTTCATGTATAAAGAAATATATATTTATGATTTATATGCAACTTATCCTTATTACTTATTATGTATACATTTTATTGGTGATATAATTCTAAAAGAATTAAGTAAAACTCGGCTGCATAAAATATATCGCAAGTAATTATTCATAACAATGAAAATATCAAAACTTTAGTAAAGTTAACCTTGTACGTTAGAAATAAGCCAAAGTGAAGATACTTTTCATGATTTTTTTACTTTGTCTATTGGGCACTTAATAGTTACAATACTTTTAAATATGTTTGACTTATTTGTGATTGATGTTATATCATAAATTGTGATGTTGTGGCTGTTGTAAGAAATTGCAGTGTCGATCTAACGATTAAAATTACGGGATCATTATATTAATCCCTCAACCCCCAGGAGGCACTCGGGTGCCACGATAACAATTGATTTCAATTGTGTCTGGAATAACGATCGAGGGATTAAGTCTATTGGGATCATGGCGGCAGCCATTTACCAATTATTTTTTTAATAACTGTTATGTACTTCTTAAAACTTTAAAAGAAATGTTTCAAGACTTAGAACCTTAAGGGCGACACAAACGTAGAAGTTGTGTTAGGGTAAATTTATTGTTTAGATTATAATATGTATGTTGACAAGATAGAAGATGATATTTCTTCACCGTTAATATCATTATTATTCGTCCCACGTCAGTTTACTTCTGGACTGTTACTGTTAGCGGCCGACTGAGTTTGCGGCCTATCGATTTAATACGCCCTTTTATATATTTGAAATGGAGTGTTCACAGTTTGCTAGTTCTGCGCTCACTGTACGCAGTTTCCAGCGTTACGCGCGCCGACTATCTCAGCGAGCAGCTGACTCCCAGCAAAATCGGTCCCAGTCGTCGGCGGCGATATGGATTTTCGCCGGGCGTAGTGAATCAGTTTGCCGCAAACTTCACGCGGACAGTTGGAAAGATGCTATCGACGTGTATGGACGTGTTTTTTTGCATCGCACCTAATTCAGTCGGTCGACCTAAATAAGCAGCTAACTCATACATAACAGTTTGCTTGCGACGCACGAAAATTGATCTGAGTTTGTAGCTAACTCAAATTTCAGTTCGCCACAAATTTGCGACTCACTCAGTCGGCCGCTAACAGTTCACCTACTGGGGACACAGCCTAAAGCCCTATCTACTGCTAATATTTTTGAGTATGCTATTGCGCCACGTTGTTAGAGAGCGTCCTGCGTTGCGTTTTCCAGTTGTGGTTTTTCACTGAATAACTTACCCGTTATTAAATCCCAAGGTATGACAAATTCATAACTTAACTGACTGAATCCATGTATAACTTTTTCCATGACCCGTTTCAAGCTGATCTTTACTTCCAGAGACACTTTGTAGTTGCTCGGTATGTTATAGAAAAATATATGAAGTATAGTTTTAAAATATTGAATGTTTCATGTATCAAAAAAGTATATCAGATTTACTATTGAATAAATGCCACAGCAATAAGATATTCATTATTTATTATGTACCGACATATAAAACATTTTATACCTAATGTTGTACTTATTTATTTATGTATTGTATTGCTTAGCAGACGCATTCCATTGTCATCGCAGTGTATACTTTTATTTACTTTCATTCTATCTATCTATAATAAAAATGTGATTTTATAAAACAAGACTCATGAAATTAAAATTATTTATCAGAGAAATTGTTTAATTTTGAAATGTAATACATACCTATTATACGTATAAATGGATTAATAGGTCTGCATTGCAATATATTACCCTACCCCAAAGCACCGGATGTCCGTGACCCCAGCGGAATAACCTGAACTCTAAGGCCCGAGTTCACCAACACTTAAACAGCCGGTAAACAAAGAGTGACGATTAATTTGACACAATTCCCATACAAAATACTTGGTGAACTCGGGCCTAGACCCCACAGTTTCCATACAAAATATGTCAAATAATATTTTAAACGCTGTTTAAACTTAAACGTCTGTTGGTGAACTCGGGCCTTAGTATTTTTAATACCACATTTTTATTTTATTTTTATTTTTATTTTATTATTCATTACACTTGTAAACTTACAGATTAAAAATCCAAGTCGCAAACAAGTTTAGGCAATTTTACAAGTTAACACCAAAGAGTTTAAGTTTACACATACATTATTAGTCAAGAACATCAGAAATATCATCAAAAACTTACAATTAGGTACATTACATATTTATCCTATATATAAATCAATGTCATAAAAATGGTCGTCATCAATCATATAAAATAAAATAGTCACAATTACAGTAGGCATGTCAAGTATTAATACATTTTAAATTAACGAAAAGAGATAATGTCAAAATAGGATATATTTTAATTTATTAAATACTAATACTAATAACAGTAAGGATCGGTCAGAAAATTTTGACAATTACATTATGCCAGTCAAATGCATACGAAATTTATTAAGTGCCCCAAATGGTCAGAAAAAATGTCGACGTCATTGTGCTGGGCGAGCAAGTCTCCTAAACAGCGCAACGCGCGGTTGGTAGGCGCATAGCCGGCACGCTTGGTGCGCGCCGCCGGCCGGGCCAGCAGCCGCGGTCTGCGGCGCGGCGCCAGCGATCCATATTCGTCCGTCTGAATATTCCGTGGAGCCAATAAGCATATCTTTTCTATTATTTCTGGAGAATCTATTTTGTGGTGGACAACTGATAGATAGTGCTTCAAGAGTAACATAACCCTTCTAAATTTGAGCGTGTCCATATCTACCATGCCTGATACAAACATAGATGGATATAGATATGGGTAGTAACCATATCGCTGTTTGTACTGCCAACGCGCAAACTTGCGCTGTAGCTTTTCTATCATGAGCCCATATTTGTCTTCGTATGGATCCCAGATTATAGCACAGTATTCTAGCTTGCTGCGGACGTATGCATTGTATAAAACTAATGCAACCTTAGGATTGTTAAACTGACCAGCAGTTCGTATAACAAAGCCTAACGTTCTACTAGCGAGTTTGCAAATTGTTGTCACATGTGTATGAAAGTCAAATTCTGTGTCAATTTCCAATCCCAAATCACGAATGCTACCCACTCTTTCCAATGGTGCGTCAGATAAATTATAAGTCACATGAAGCGGGTGTCGCTTTCGAGAGCAAGTGATGACTTTACATTTGTCACTATTGAGGGGAAGGTGATTTTCTCGACTCCATGCCCAGATAGTATGTATGTCTTCCTGCAACTTTAGAGTATCGCGGACATCAATAATACTGAGACTCAACTTTAGATCATCCGCAAACAAGAGACATTTAGCCTCCTGTACACCCTTCGGGAGGTCATTGACAAAGATCAGAAATAAGGTAGGCCCTAAAGTACTACCTTGACTCACCCCTGATCTTGTATAGTATATTTCTGATTCGTATCCATTCAATCTCACATATTGACACCGATTGTGTAGATAACAGGCCATCAACTTAAGCAGGCTTGGTGTAAAACCTATCATCGCAAGTTTCTGCAGGAGAACATCATTATCCACCAGATCGAAGGCCTTCCTGAAATCAAAGTAGGCCACGTCTACTTGATGTCCTTTATCCATCTCAGCGGAGACGTAATCAACATGCGCCACCAGGTTTGTTGTAGTGGAGCGTGCCTTGCGGAACCCGTGTTGGCTGTTGTGTAATAAGTGATCGATTTGTCGGCTAATATGTTGATTTAGGATATGTTCAAAAATCTTGGCAAAAACCGATAGCACTGCTATTGGTCTAAAAGACGACACATCCATACCTCCCTCGCATTTAGGTACTGGAGTAACTCGTGAAAGTTTCCATCTCTCCGGATAAATTGCTTTGTTGAGAGAAAGGTTAAATATGTGAAGCAGCGGATCCCTCAGAACAGCAATGCAATCCCTCGCTAGGAACACAGGAATTCGATCAGGACCTTCAGAAGATCGCGGTTTAAGGCGTTTCACTGCCAATCTAAGGTCCGTTTCGTCTACTGATAAGATCGAGATGGAAGTGGCATCAGGTTTAGCGTAAGCTGTGGCAGCTACGCCATGATCCAGTTGTGGAACGTCTGCTCGAAAGACAGAACTAAAATACTTTGCAAAAGAGTCAGCCGCTTCCTGACCCTGCACGTCGAGACCCTGATACATGTATGTATTAACACCTCGTCGCTGTTTTTTCTTATCATTGACATAGTTCCAGAATTGAACGGGATCATCAATAATCTTGCTCTGGATATAATTTAAATGTCGCCGATACTCCAAATCCATCAGTTTCTTAACACGATGTCGATAATATTTGAAAAGCTCTTTGTTAAATTCTTTGCCCTCTTCTTTGTACCTAACCAGATGGAAATATTTCTGCTTGATATTATCTATTATTTCTGTAGTAAACCATACTGGATAGGTGTTAGGTCGGCGTTTTGGTGAATGATTTTTAAGCGGTACAGAGCCTGCTATAGTGTCATATAGCTTATCATAAAAAAGTTCAACCGCAGCGTTTACATTTCTACTTTCTAATAAGTCCGACCAGTTTAAGCTTAGTAGTGCATTATACAACCCTTGTAGATCGGCTTTGCGCCAGTTAAAATCTGGACCAGAGGCAGAAAACTGCGTGGGCGGAGACAATGTTGTCAAGGTACGATTCCGGAGACTGAGTTTAATCTCCACCTCAATAGCCGGATGGTGTTTATCGAGGTGAACTAGGGGGTCTAGACAAGAAGTAACCGAGATATCGTCGAGCTCAAGATCACTCAGCACAAGATCTAACATGACGCCATTATCATTGAATATGCTATTGTGTTGCTGCAGCGAACAGAAGTCACAAAAGAAATCAAATTGCTTTCTGGCATTAACACTACAAGAGTTAAGATTAAAGTCACCTAAAACTAATATATCTAAGTCAGAGTAAGTGCATAGTGCGTTTTCAATACATGTCAAGACATTTACATACTGTTCGTCATTATAATTAGGAGGGAGATATACTACACAACACAAAAATTTCACAGTCTTATTACTAATAATTACAAAGATTAGTTCTTTGTCATCAGTCAAAGTTGGAATGTCATTAATAACACGCACTGAGTACCAGTCACGGACTGCAATCAATACTCCACCCCACCCAGCGTCACCAGCTCTATCTTTACGCACTATCGTGTACCCAGGAGGAAATAGTTCACCATCGCATACAGAACTTGTTAAAAATGTCTCAGTTAAGGTGATAATATCGAATTTACTTTTAGTTACATTGTTATGAAAAACACTAGTTTTTGATCGAAGACCACGCACGTTTTGATAAAACAAGCTTATCTTATTACACTTATTACGCACGCCCCTCTTTTGAACGAAAGTTCTGACGCCAAGGCTTCACACATATATCTTCGGCCCAACTATTAGGACACATGGTTTTTCCACAGGAATAAAGTCAGTAACGAGTTTATGACTAAGCCAAGATTTTGTGGGTGTTTCTACACTCACACAATCTTTCTAACCATCTTTTTGACGTCCTCCGTGAGTGGCGTATACACCGGTTTTCAAGGTGTCGCCTGCTCCGAGGTCCCGGGTTTGATTCCCGGACGGGTCAATGCAGAAAAAAAGTGTTTTTCTACATTTTCTCGGATCTCTCGGTCTTCCTTCGTTGTTTCTGGTGTCCAAAATATGTGCTTTAAATAGTTATCCAAATTGGGATCAGAACAATGTAGGTATGTGAAGCCTACGATATTTTTACAATGAATTGATTTTGTTCGGGGATAATTAAATATAAAATAAAAAACATACCTATTTACTAGCAGTTTTTTTTTGTTTTCTTATAATATTAAATAATAAGTGACCTGCGTCATCGAAAACTGTGTCGATTGAATCGATATCGAAAGCAAGCAGGCAATGCAGTACCTGCAATAATCTAGTTTTGGTCTCGTTTTCAGGATCTATCTATCATCTATATTAAATCTATGGTGTTAGTGGTACCTTCCCTGTTTTTGATTTATAAAGTCCACATTTGAATTTTTTTCTTATATACCTACTTAATTTGTAGTTTATATTTAGGGGTTGTATGTTCCTATTTACATTATTATCTTTTGAATTTTTCACTGTTCAAGTTGCTTTTTAACAAAGGCGAAATACTGTTTCTCAAAGCATGAATAAAGTTATAAAAAAAAAATAACAGACAAATTTATCTGACAGTAGTTAATAGTGTTGCAAGCTAGATAAAATTACCCTACAACAGAGCAACTGTAATTATGCCAGAAACTACTTAGAACTTTATAATCCGATTTTACGTAGTTTTAAAAATCTAAGTGTACGTACCTAGGAAGTAGGGAGGGGCAGACAGCGGAAAGCGACTATGTTTTATACTGTGTTAGTGATTAATAGTGATATTAAATAATGTGCAGATGTCCAAAAAAAGTTTTAAGAAATAAGAGGTAACATGACTAACTTGATGACATGGCTTCTTTTGTTGATCAAAGTGTTTTATATTCCTGTAACGGCGATGTGAATAAAAAATAACTGTCCACCCCTACCAAATTGTTGGTTCAAAACTGCCAACTAAATGTAGGGAATAGACTAAAAAAACTTGGCAATACCAATGATTTCCTTGTTGATTTTAGCGATCATCTCGCAAAATATTTTTGATTTTCAAATAGATTTCCATGCGCGTAAAATACATGATACGTTTATTTAAGTTGTATTTAGAAAATTTATCCGAAGCAAATTATTTGGTGCATTAATCGAGTGAAATTTTGCTAACATGTGTTGCCGGACCACGACATGAGTAGAAAATAATTGTTCTAGTGTTTATAAAAGTTTTCATAAAAGTTCACGATGGTTTTCGAGTCGATTGTGGTAGATGTGCTGAACAGGTTCCTGGGGGACTATGTGGAGAACCTCAACAGGTCCCAGCTGAAACTTGGCATTTGGGGAGGTAGGGAATCAGGTTCATCACATGCATGATGTCATACCTACTCAAACACTTCGATAGTGGTTATTTATGTCCGCTATGATTGTTTTCAGGCGACGTTGTGTTGGAAAACTTGATATTGAAGCAAAATGCTCTGGAAGAGCTTAATATTCCTGTACAAACTGTCTATGGTCATTTAGGTGAGTATTTTAAACAATAAATACCTACTAAACTAAGTACTATTATTTTGTTCGCTGATATTAAACCCTCGATCGCGAGTTATTCCAGACACAATTGAAATCAATTGTTGTCATGGCATCCGAGTGCCTCCTGGGAGTTGAGGAATTAATATTAAGGCTTATCACATATTTTATGTTTCAAGTTGATTACAATATTGTGCTATAATTATTTTTGTTATATTCTTGTACTGTCTGCCTGTTACATTAACATCTTTATTTTGTAATAGGCGTAAATTCTTGTTTAATGCAAGAAATATTTTCAAATTTCATATGACAAAACTTTTAAATGAAGATTGTTATAAGGGTGATTCTACAATAAGCAGTAACTTGTGCAGCATCAGTTTAAAACTGTTATTTTATTCTATATGTTGCTATATTTTGCAATGAATTACATCATCTTAGTGTACTTCATTAAATAAAATCATGATTTAACTCCTACAGGATCATAAGATCGCCGGTGGTCAGGATAAAAATTGATTTTAATTGTGTCTGGAATAACATACAATCGAGGGGTTAATGCCTGTTCAAAACATATTTTTCTAAAATTCCTTACAAAGCCTAAAAAAATCTCTACCCTGGTATGTCCCCTTGCTAGTTTCAATTTAACTTTCAGACAATACATATCTTTTTTGTATCAGATGCTAAACTAAAGTATGTTTAATCTGAATTTAAATAATATTACTTGAGTATTATTGAATTAAAAATAAAATAATTTAGTTAAACCACTAACAGAGTGTTCTAGGGCAGATATTAATTCACATTTGCCAATTTAGGTTGACCAAACATTTCTGTCTAGTAAATATTATAATAATTAAAAATGATCTAAAATTATTTTAAAAATATCTTTAACAAAATAAAAATTCAAAAATTGAATGAATTAGGACACTTTTTATCTATATTTTGTTAGTAACTTGGTATCTGTCTAACAATGTTTGTTTTTCTGTATTGATCATGCAGTCCTTCCGACTATGAGCAGATGTGGTGCAAGATGAATTTTGGGAGGAGATATTTCGCATTTGAAGCATCATCTATGTTTATATAATGGCTTATTCCATGGAGCCGAGTTCCAAGGTCCTGCGCCGTCCAACCATGTTTAATAAAATTATCACACACTTAGGCTTCAATTGGCACACCTTAATAAAGTTCAGGTCAGATGACATCATGCCCTCAAGCAGTCTAACTGAAATCTGACTGGTGGCTAGTTTTACTGAATGTGAAGGTCACAGTCTGAACCTCAGTTTTATGTTAAATGTACCTATTGAATGTGTCTAAATAAAGGTGTCTTATCACGAATTTATTTGAGAAGATAGTGTAACAATTTTATTTGTTAAATTGTTAGATCAAGAAATTATGATTTCAAAGTTACCCTGTGATTGTGTGTATATTTGCTGTATTGCTTTAACATTTTTGCACTCATAAATGTGTTTTCTTTTATTTGAAACCCCACTTGTTATGACTGAAAACTTTTTTCTTTTAAGTACCCCTATTTATTATTGTGGCATTCGCCCTCTAGCTTTTTTTTTACTAAAACAAAGGGTAGCCTATGTGACCAGGACTTTAAGTAATCAATTGATACCTCTTTCACAAAAATTGGCTCAGAAGTACCCACATTCATTCATAATATGTTAACCTACATAGATTGCTAAAATCATTACCCTTCCTGTTGCCTTTGCCATAGCATTATTTGTTAAGAAAAAACCGGTAGTGTTGCAGATTGCTTTAACAAAAATAATATTATCAATGCATGATTCAAGGCCTTTGAAACGCTTATTTATAAAATTCGACTAATAATATCTATACCTACAGGTTGTTTGATACATCTTTGTCGAATTTAATAAGTTGTTATAAGTGTTTATTAGCTAGCTTAAGCTATAAAATAATCTATCCTACGTCCTAAGGTGTGAAATAGTGTTTTTAAAATTACAATCAGTGACGCCCTAGCTAGAACTTGGCCCCATGGCTGCTGACCTCAGCAATCAAAAATTTTCACGGTGCATTAGTCAATACAGTATTGGATAGTACAATGGAGCCCTCCTTGCTACTCAGGATTTATTGTAGTGCATCATACCTACATCACGTAGGCCGCCAAAGCCGGCGGTGGCAGTGGTGAAACGAAAAGACGGGTCATAATGTCCATGTCGCGCTCGTATATTTGGAGTGTTTTGAGTGACAATATTCTCGGAACTTTAGGGTAATATATCCTATGGATGTTTAATTGTGTACAGGGCGGATTGTGTTTGTGAGACCCTGGGCTAATTGAGAAAGGCTGTGGGTTAGACTTCCGCCTAAGGCAGTAGTTATTATTTTATATCGCATTTTCAATAGATTAAAAGGTTTTGCCCGCTCCGAGGACCCGGGTTCGATTCCTGGACGGATTATAGTAGAAAAAGGTGTTTTTCTACATTTTCTCGGGTCTGGGTGTTTTTGGTACGTGCGTTGTTTCTGGTTTTTTCGTGCTTTAATTAGACGCTTGTAGACTTTTTGGGGGGAGTTGTCCCCATTTTAATTGTGTCTGGAAAAAAGTCTACAAGCGGATAGTTACTCACTTTGGGATCAGGACAATTATTGTGATGTTGTCAACATTTTAATGGAGACTGGGGGCCTTCTGTACCCACGGAGCCCTGGGCGGCAGCGCAAAAAGCCCTTAGGGGGTGTCCATAAAATACGTGAGGTGTTTTTTTAATTTTCTGTCCCTCTCTCCCCCCCTGGTGAGATATCGTGAGATTTTATTCAACCCCCTCCCCCATCCCCCAATCTCACGTGAGATTTTTCAAAATGTGGGTTTCTTACGTAAACTTGAATGAAATTATTTTCTTTCGAACGAATTAGTGAATCTTAATCGTATTACGATTACGCTTAAGATTAAATCTTAAGCATGTATATGTACAATCTGGATTAAATGGACCATAATAGTATAATTTTTTTTTGTTTCAATCAGAAAAAAAATTGCGTGATATTTGCCGAGACCCCCCCTCTCTCCAACGTAAGATTAGATGAGATTTGAGTCGACCCCCTCCCTCCCTTAAACATCTCACGTAATTTATGGACGCCCCCTAGTTAGATCCGCCCCTGATTGTGTATACCTAGGGTTTTGAGTATGTTTTATTAGGTAGGTCCATCCAATTTAGAATGTCGGAACTCGCCGCGTTCGGGTAACTGAGATTTTCACGTTCCAGACATGCTCTTCAGGATCTAGAGATTTAATGTAGACCAAAATGTTTTACATTTAAGTCCAGGCTGACACTGAAGGAGACACCACTATTTTTCTACTGTATGATGACTTTTGGCATACTCATTGCCTGCTCGCTAATCGCAATCGCAACCAATAAATCTTGCTTGAAGTAAACAAAGCGTGTTTGTTTGGCCCTGATGGCGGTATTTTTTACGTTTATCTTATCATTTTGATTGGCTGTATAGGACCTACATTTTAAACCGATAACAAATTAATAAAACAAACAAAAGAGTGTTTCCGAAATTAATAAAAAACGGTCCTTAAACTGCGTGCTTCTTTAAGAGGAAATACAAGGGCCGTTTTTCCATACAAACGTAGTCCCCTGTTTCCTCCCTGGATAAAGCCAGTAGAGCAATAATTTTTATTACAAAAATCTATGACCACTATTAGCATGTTTCTATGTTTTCTGTTTTTTCATAAATTAATTAATAAAAAAGATGTGAGCCCTCAAGAATTTCCGCTGTGTTCAAACATCCAGAAAACAAATTTGGCTAAATTTTAGAAAAAAAGTAGAACATACGAACACGGCCAAAGCCTTTGTTTGATTTTTAATGAAAAAAGTATTTAAATCGGTCTAGTTTTGGAAAAGTAATCGGGGGACTACGAAACGTTGATTTGGTGTGCTTTTAGTAGGTATTTTCGGACCAAGAAGCAGAGTTGTCTCTATCACACTCTGCGGTAAAGGCGTTTGGAACTGCGCGACAGCAATAGATTTTACAAATACCTATTTTTCAATTCTCTCACCCGTAGTGTTTCCTCTTAAAATGTCTTTATTAGGGATTATTACTTTAATGAAGTTGTTGCCCTTATCCAGTACAGATTTTGATAATGATCATCATTATTCATTAATCATCATCATTTAATGATGCGCACACTGATAACATTTTTAATATTATGTTTAAGATATCCATAGGAAGTTGTAAATTATTGTATCCAATAAAATTGTGATTTGAAGCAGAGAAAAATTGTATTGTTTTGTGATACAGATTCTGTTAATTAATGTAGGTATAAGGTGAATTGTGTAAAAAAAAACTTTCTTGGCCTACTCTTACTGTGCCTTTGAAAACGCCCACGCAAATTGATCGTATCAGAAGCCTGTATCTTTTATGGCCTAGGCACGGCGGCTACGTTGTTAGAATATGAAAGCAGACACTAACTACTACCGTACTGCGAAAGTTTGCTATGCTATTTATAGATTTTGTTATAGAGTTTTAAGGTTCAATATTATTTATCACGAAACTCCTTTGGCGGCTTATCACATTTAGCACGTCGCTGTCAGAATTACAGGCATTGTTTTACTTAACTAATTTTAGGTGTACCTATTAGTATTACGTTAAAGTGACGCATTTGAAACCATATTTGTGACGATCGATGCTATAAATTCGTCGCATAGATAGGTACCTACATAGGTTTAAGTATGGACTATGGATGTTTTTTATTAGCACGTCAAATTCAATCGATAGAGGTAATTTGTTGTGGGACAGAGCTGCATTGTTGACCTTCCTATATTTTCAATGAAATAATGATGCCATTAGCAATTGAGATATAGATTGCTTTCTCGTGATACTTATCGGATATCTTCACTGATCACACTAGAACAATTATAGGTATGTCAGGAACTCAGGAACTGGCTAATCCCAAGCGACGGCCGGCTGTCGCGATAACAATTGATTTTAATTGTATCTTGAATAACCCACCCTCGAAGGGTTCATAAATAGGTGACCTTAGGTTAATCTCGTAAAAAACATAGTACTTATATAAAATCTAATCCAACATACATCATCATGCTTTCAATTTCAATATGTTAAATGCTATAAATATTTACCTGATTACATTTTTTTAATTATTATTAGGTATTGTTTTTAGTTCCTATCGGATATTAGAGTTCCATTTATTGATAAAATGTGTTAATGTAAGTTGATCGTTAATACCTACGTAGTCTGATAACTGTTTTCATTATTTATTATATTATGGCGAACTACATAAACCTTTATCGTAACACTTAAAAACAGTATTAAAAATATAAAATAGTAATGTAGTTTACACGATAAGAGAACAAAGACTTTAATTTACAATAATCTATCGTAATATCAATTGAATTTTTAATAACAGGTAAACTTGTACTTAAAATACCATGGAAGAACCTTTACGGGGCGTCGGTGGAGGCAACTGTGGACCGGTTGTTCCTTATTGTCAACCCGACGGCCGAGATCAAGTACGATGCTGAGAAGGAAGAGAAGATGGCCCTGGCCTCCAAACAGGCTGAACTTGCCAGGGTCGAGGAAGCAAAGAAAATGGAAGCTGAGAAAGGTAAGGATGACAATATTTTTCATACTTATATAATCGTGTGATTATCAATCGAGGATAATCTGGTGTCAGATGTTTCCAAGCTATCTATTACAGGCCTTTGACGTGATTTGTTTTTGAAGACGGAGCCAATGACTTAACGTGCCTTTGAAAACGCGACTAACCTGGGTAGGTTTTTCCATTCCAGAGGCCTTACTCTGCAACACAATGCCCGTATATTCGAAGCCATCTGTCCCTATCACTCATACTGATGTCTTAAAGTATCTGAAAGAGACAGATATATCCGAAAAATACGAGCTTCGTGTTGCAGAGTAAGGCATATTCTGATCCAAGCTAATTTAGAAAAGTTAGTTTTCTACATTGACCCAAACGGGAATCTAAACCGGGATCCTTGCATTGCATCACCCTTGCGTATCTGCCGTGTAAGCCGTGAGTCTCCTGCCTAGATAAAATATGACCACCACCTCTTGTCCTATGGGTGTTGTATAAGGCGATTTCGTCATCATGATCATCGCCAGCCACTGCTCTGATCAGTCCACTGCTGAACACGGGCCTCTCCAATAGGATGATCGCCAAAATCGCCGCTTTTGGCAAGCTGTATGGCGATCACAATTGAACCAATGGTGGAGAAAAGACGCTGCTACCCTTCTTCTTCGGGCAGTACTCCTCTAGTCGCCACTTATGTCACCTATACAGTGTGCTAGAGATCCGACTAGGGAATGCAATCCCGTAACATAATTTCGATCCCGGTATTTGCGAGACCTTAGTCCTTAGTCCCGCGGGATCCTGGTATTTGCGGGATCCCGCGTGATGCTAAAAGTGGCCATTGGTCAGAGGATAGCAATACTGTATCATAAATTCATAAGTGTATCTAAAACTAAAAATAAAACAAAAAATTACATCCTATTTTGATGATTACTTGCATTTTGCCGTTTGCGAATTTATGCTTTTAGAAAGTATTTCCAAACAATTACTGTACCGGCAAAGACTTTATAAATAATGTTCGACATAATTGTACTTTTCCCTCTGTGTTAGTACGTACAGGAAAAGCCAAAAGTTCACAGTGAAAAGATATATCACATCAATAAAACTTAACACGTTATTGGATTATGTTACGCACAATCATAAATGGCAGCTTCTGACAAAAAATAGTCAGGCAATAACCGCGCGCGTTGAAGAAAGCCCCCGCCCCCGCTGCCTACTTTGTTTCCGTCCGTCATAAGCTAGATTCTCTCTATCTGGCTGAGTAACGGAAGCAGTGCTGCCAGAACGTGGGAAAAAAGGTGGGATAATCTTTACCCACGTTTTAGAAGTACTACGCGGGAGTCAGTTTAGGCGCATGGACGTACCGAATATCGTTGCCCAATCCCGCTAGATTTTTGTGCGGGACTGATCCCGCAAAAATCGTGCGGGATCACGGTATTTCGGGATCCTGGTATCCCGGTATTGCATTCCCTAGATCCGACTTTTTATATTTTACCTGCGTGATATACATTCAATTTCATCGTCTTAAACCATAGAAATGAAATTCTAGACGAGTTTAGTGACAGTAACTGCTCGCTAGAAAAATATTGAGAAAAGTCTGACGGAGCTTGCATGTTCCCTGGGTAATTAAAATTTTCCTCGCTGTCGTTTAGGGTACATCCACGAATCTTCGTCCTATGCGTCTCACATGTCTTCTGTCATCTGTGACGTGAAAACTTATAAATCTCTTCGTAAACATTTATACGAACCATGAACAGATCAAATCGGGCAATCGCATCCTTTGCTTAAGCATTGATTATCTCTTTATTTCAGATGAAAACAAACTTGATGAGACATTCGTCGAGAAATTGGTGACACAAATAATAAAAAATGTACAGCTCAAAATAACTGACATACACATACGATATGAGGATAGTATTACGAACCCGAAGGCGCCATTTTCCTTTGGCATAACGCTGCACAACCTCTCCGTCCACACGACTGATGAAAATTGGAAGCAAACGGTCATACAAGAGGCTGTAACTAAAATCTTCAAGGTGATTTGCCATTTTATACAATAGCTAGTAGGGTAGTTGGAAGTTTTCTACAAAAGTACTTGTACTAATCTTTTGATTATCCCAATTGCCCACATAATTGGTCTAAAATAGTCCAAATTGGGTTTAGACTCAATATTTTGGACCTAATTTATATACCAAATATTTCTTTCAAAATTTTGATTACTTGCTCTTTTGTCAGATATTAAACTTGGAAGGATTAGCAATTTACTGGAATCCCGCGACAGAATTGTATTCAAAATCGAATCCGAAAGACATCAAAACCCGTCTGGAGACAGAGATAGCCACGAAAACGTCTCAGCCTTTATTCTATAACTATGGTAAGATTCCATTACTGAGGAAATCTAAACTTATTAACATTGCTATGCAAAACATCGTCTAGAAGTAATTGAGATGATTTTTGTGTAGTCTTATCTTTAAAGCTATAATTTTATTTTTTGAATGTCTCTTTGCTTTAGAGATTCAATTTGCTTGCCGAGGAATGATAATTGAATCTCAAGACGATTGTGTTTTTGTATGCGAATTTAAATTGTAGCTCTATAAAATACGATTTCTAAATTTTTAATTCTGTTCTATTCAAATAATATGATGTTTCTAGCACTTGGGCCAATAAACGCGACTGCAAAATTAAAGCTTAATCCAAAGCCTGAAGGTGATACTCCAAAGTTCAGTATACCCAAAGTTATCCTTAGTTTACACATGGAGCAACTATCAGTGAGCTTGACCAAAAATCAGTACCAAGATATGATGTTACTAGCCGACTCCATGGACAGAATGAGTAAAGGCAGCCCATACAGGTATGCTAATTAAGTTAAACAGTACAACTTAATTGACCATTGTACTCTGATCTTTAAATAGTTTGAGTAGGTATTAATAGAAGAGGCCAGGAAATGCTGGCATGTATGCATGGGCTATGTTGAATCTGTTTGTTAATTTGGGTCAGATGTGTTTGATGTTATGATTGATTCACGGTTTGAGAATCTACATTGTTACTGTAGTTACGTAATGGACAAGCGCTTTAAGGCTTTAACTCATTATTTATTTATTTTATTTTTTGTTTAGTTTGTTTTTAGGAAATGTCGCCAATTTGTTTTGGACGTATGCCAGTAAAGGCTAACGAACTGTAGTTACATTAGCTGAAAGGCTAGCAGAATGGCAATAAATATTTTTACGCTAAAGCCTTGTCGACGCGTTATTCTAGAAATACGAAGTTTAAGTGTTATGGTATTGTTGGAGCTAAAACATCGTTATCAGGAGTTATTACCATTATTAATTTAATGTTACTAGGAAATATAAATATTTGTTTTGAACGGACATCTATTAAATGTCAAGACTAATTTATCGCACATACCCTTCTTTAATTTTTTTTTTACTTAACCTACATCATCCTGGGCAAAGGTCTCCCCCAACGCTTTCCACTGGTCTCTGTCAGGGGGCAATGACTCCCAATCTCTCGCGAAGCTGGACAAATCGCACACCACCTCTTTTTAGCTCTACCCCTTCGTCGGGAGCCTTCTGGTGGTATCCATCGCGTGACGATTTGGGCTCATCTATCCGGGTGCATTCTAGACACATGCCCCGCCCACTCCCATTTAAGCTTTACTGTCTTTTCGCCTAAATCTGCTATGCCATCACTTCTTTCAATTATTTTATAAATATTCTGTATTGGACTGCTGAACCGTCCTAAAAAGGAAGTAGAAATTTATAATAGGCATCAGTAATTTTTTAACCGATTTATATGAAATTTGGGATGAAAGTAGTTAGACACCTTGATAATCCCTTATAAAAAATTAAAAGTAACGGCTTATAATCATTCCACTGGAGGGTGAATGCCTCTATCTTTGGATTCAAGTTACCATAGCAATGATGGGTACAGGCATAATCAACACGCTTGCCAAATTCGGGTTAGTAATCACAAACCCAAGCAATGTTCGAAAATTCGAAACCTTTATGTTGTCCGACCCAGGGATCGAACCCGGGACCCCGAGACTTTACCCCTTGGCCCGGTAATCAAACCACTAGAACAACGGGGCATGACAATTCCTTGTGAGAGTTTTTTTGAAAGGGGGTGGGATGTGTATATGGGAAATATTTTTTTTAATATTTGGTAATGTCAATAACAGAGACCTGTTGCAGTAATTTTATGTGTACTCTGAGCAGAGATATCTTTTTAATGAACTCTTTCCGTTAAATATTTCTTATGTTATAATATTTACACAGATGTGATATAATATTTACATAGATGTGTGAATAAAATCACAATCCTTTTCTCACAGAAAATACCGGCCAGACCTCAAAACGTACAAAGGCCACTACAAAGAATGGTGGAAGTTTGCCTACACATGCATCCTGGAGGAGGAAGTCCTCCGAAGGCGGAGGAACTGGGACTGGACCCACATGCTCACACATAGGAACCTCTGCAAGAGCTACGCGACTGCGTATCAAACGAAGCTCAGCAACAAAGGCAAAGTGCCCGCCGATCAGCAGATTGTATTAGATCATGGCGAGAAAACGTTAGATCTGTTCAATTTGGTCGTCATTCGGCAAAGGATAGAAATGGAGGTTTGTTGCGTTTGTTTTTTTATTTGATTTTTGCTCGAAATAAGCATTTTATTCCCTTTATTCAGGCCTGAAAATCTGAATTGATTACAACTATTTCCTAAATGACTAATCGTGTCTATGCAAAGTGTCATATATATTCAAAATGACCAATACACATTGCGCAATGGCAAATACGCTGAATGACCAATACGCCAACTAAATGACCAATCGTCTTTACGCATAATGTCACATACAATAAGGGCAAAGGCAAGCATAAAAGAAAATAAGGGTTTTCGATTTGATGCATATTGTCCAATACGCTATTGCGTATTGATCATTTTGCGTAAAGATATATTTGTCTTTACGCAAAATGATCAATACGCCAAACGACACACGAGAGTGCTAAAATTAATAGACTCGGGCATTACTTTGCAGAATTCCATAAATTAATATGGATTGTGAAAATTATTTTGCTAATGATTTCCGCTCGATGACACCGGCCTAGGTATCTGCACCACACTACCCGCACTAACACTAAATGAGCAAGCACTATCTAGGCAATGCCTGCATGAAATATTTACATGAGAGTACTTATTATGCACTACAATCTTCTTTACTTCAATCCCATAATATAAAGTGTGGTTGAAACTTAAGATCCGACGTCTGATCGATAAATGTTTTTATTACTAGGTGGAAAGGTTAGGAAAACTGGAAGAAGAGGCAAAGAAATCCCGAGGTTGGTTTAGCGGTTGGTGGGGCAACAGTTCTAAGGATGACGAGCTTGAAGAAGGCACTGCTATAAGTAAGTGAAAATATGCAGAGACTGTATCATACAATCACCGTTTTATTCCTCCGTTTGATAAAGTCAGTTGTCAATGTAGCGGGCTTGACGAATGATGCTTGATTCGCCAAATTGGTTTAAATAGTCTGATTTGCCACCCGTTAACATGTAAATAATTATTTTGAGGGAAAATGCAATCACAAGAAAATAATTCATAAGCAGTGACGTTTGCTTTACTATGCACTTAACTGTCTAATTATGTAAACATATCGAAGTCCATAAAAGTTTATATTTTCCAAAAAATCAAAGTAACGAATGGAATTCTGGAGTTATTCAAAAAGTCTTTAGGAATGTTGGACACTTGATTATAGACATCGCTTTTGATTCTGGTAAAATAACCCTTAGCATCCGCCTTATCTTACTATACAATATAACCATCTTTAAATCATCCCCACTCTTTCAACCGCAGTGAGACAATTCGAGAAAGCAATGACACCAGACGAAAAAGAAAAGCTGTTCCGTGCCATAGACTACCAAGAGAACACAGCGCCACTTCACCTGCCGACGGAATACGTGGCCATAGAGAGCCATTTCCGTTTAGATAGACTCCAGGTCGCAGTTAATGACACAGTTGAAGTACTGAAGGCTAGCGTTGATAATGTGGTGGTGGATATGAGGCAGCGGCCCAGCGCAAATGCTTTGAGGTAACAGTAGATTTCTGACTTATTAGACCACTTAGACATCAAAAACGAATACATATCTTTGGATATATTTTGCAATTTAACGTATTGTCACTTTGATGAAGGGTCCGCAGGATAGTACTCCGTTTTTGCAGTTCTATTGTATTGATACCATAGACACTAGATCCGGGGCGAATGGTATAGTTTTTTTGAGAAAACTAGTTAACCTAGTATAGTTTAAACGCTTCTACTACTCGCTTTTTCAACTGATCCCGATCAGCCTAGCTTTTTCTACTTAACACTATAGTCTATGGATAGAGCTTTGTCATATCTTATTTACAAGTTTACTTGTACAATAGATATCAGATCCGGTAGTATACCAGGCTTTACTAGTTTTTTAACACATGAGAATTTATTTTAAATATTACGTTAGCAAAAATCGAATATATTATTGATGAAGCTAAGGCAGAGAATTTCAAAACAACATTTTGAGTCAATTATATCATTTTAAAGTTACATACCTACCTGATTTCAATGAGCTTTTATGTTTTTAGGGTGGATGTCCAAATGCAAGCGTTCACCGTGACTGGTGTTAAGCAAGGCGACTTTGAGCCACAGTTGGTGGTTTCCAAAGAAGTCACAAAAGACGTTAACTTACTTAACGTTATTTTCGAAACGAATCCTTTAGGTATGTTTTAAACTGCCGTTAATCGTTTAATCAGTTACTGTTTTTTTTTATTATAAAGTTGCTAATATTATATTTGCAAATACCCCGTTCCTGTGTGAAATATGAGTTCGAATTTATTTGTAAAATTGTTTAATTATCCTTTGCCAGATGGCGCTTGCGATCAAAGAGTGAAAGTGTCTGCGCGTCCACTGCAGATAGTATACGATGCGCAAACAGTGATAGAGATTGTGAACGTGTTCAAGCCTCCCACCGAATCAACAGCTTTAACTACGTTAGTATTTTTATCTTGTTAAAACGTAAGAAACTCCATTATGAGGAAGAACAGCCCGACTTAAATGGAATGCTTTCAAATTGGAGAAATATTCACTGGATACTGACTATTGTTAAACTAAACTAGGGTCAGACTTTGAAGAGATGGCATGCTGACTAAATAAGGCAATGATGATTGAATGACTGAATGATGAAAATTAAGATCGGATAGCTTAACTTTATTACACAATGATTAAAGTATAGTAATGATTATGTCTTCATATTAATCGTTTTTCTTCAGCAAGTACTCTAACCAGAGGAGTTTTCAGTTCGTAGCGTAACGCAGTCATCTTACATTTATTTATTGCCTCTCGATACACTGGATAGGGCATTCTTGTTATTGTCATTGCAATGACTTACACAGTTGCAATCGATTCCCTTGAACCTTCTTATGCAATTTCATAAATCAAGCAACTTGAACTGTCATCGTAGTGAATTACACAGTTGCAAACTATTATCTTGAACTTTAAGCGAATTGATTAATCAAGCAACTCTCACTTTATCTTAGGTTACAAGCAGCAGCAGAGAACAAACTCTCAGATCTGAAAGAGAAGTCAGCGCTTGGTATGCAGTACGCGGTGCATCATCACACGTTCATTGAGTTGGACGTCGATATAGCTGCCTCGTACATCATCGTGCCGCAAACGGGAATGTATAGAGGGTATGCTCGTTTCGTTTTTATGTCATAATTATTATTAGTAGAAATGATTTTCAAATTAATTACAGAAACATCGTAAAAAAAGCAGTTATCAGGATTAAAAGTATGCAAGCGAGATGTGATTGTCTTATGATTATTATCCTACTTTTTATTTGGGTTGAGTTGAATGCCCCGGTTAGATCCGAGGTTTTTAAACTTCTTGATCTAGTTGACAAATTTTAGAGATGGCAACCCTAGTAATATATTATCATCTGTCAGGCAAATTAGGTATTACTAAAGGGCTAAAAATATGGTAGTGTACTTTAATGGTACGCGGGAGTGTTTAAATATTTCTGTATGAATGTGTAAAAATACGTAAACATATCGTTCATCTCAATGTATAGTGTTCGCGAAAACTCTAGGAAACAGTATTTTAAAATAAGTTTCATTTTGTTTACCACAATACCTTTACGGTTAAGAATCAAAGTCGGTATATATTCAAATGACAGATTTCGGCTTTCACAGTGAGGAATCGTGTGTGGTCGTTAAACTCGGTGCCATAAGCGTTAAGTCCGATCCGCGATCGCAGGCATTGAACGTTCACAAGCTCTACAAAGAGGGGCTCGCCGACGAGGATATACTAAAGGAAATCAAACACCACAGCTATGACAAGATGACTCTTGAGCTGACGGAAATACAGGTAAGTGATTGTTCCAGTATTACTTACTGTTTCAAAAAAACAAGGTATATTATGTTTTGGCAATCATGAATTTGCACCCACTAGCGGCCTAAAGTGCCTGCCTCTCTACGATTTTTCTGGGAAAACAGGCTACCTATTTTTTTATTTGTTTAACATGTTCTGTGTACAGGGTGTTAGAAAAAGTACGAGCCAAATTTAAGGGGGTGGTTGTCAATCGAGTTTAGAATACAGGAGAAATATAAAAAAAAAAGTAGTCTATTATTTACTACAGGAAAGCCACTACGTAAGTAAATAATAAATAAATAAATAAATAAATAAATATTTAAGACATGCCTCACTGGGCAACACTGAGCCATCTAGTCCCAAATTAAGGTACTATTAAGTACCCTGTCGTATGGGGTACTAGACAACCGATAAACTTACTTATATACTTTTTTTTTTGTAAATATATACTTATAATACATAGAAAACACCCAGACCAGTACAAACAGACATGTTCATGCACACAAATATTTGTACTGTGCGGGGATCGAACCCGCGACCCATGGCTCAGAAGCAGCTGTAACTACCGCTGATCCGAATGGTCGTAAGTACAAACGCAGTACGTACGTACTACTTAAATTTTAATAGCAATGTTATGTTTCTCCTACTATGTAGATGACGAATCGCTGAATTGCATTGTTTCATTGAGATCAACAGTGCGGCTGAGGCCCTACGCACGAAAGAGTGAGGCACGCTACAAGAAGTGTAGACTCATGATTTTGATGAGGTTTCGCTTTAATTATTTCTAAACTTATAACTATAGATGGATGGACAGTTAACTTTTCTGTATAACAATTGATAGCAAACAAAAATTGATTGCAACAAAAAAAAGATTTATTACAATTTTTATAATTTATTAAAAAACAATCTCATGTATTCTAAACTAGATTGACAACCCCTTGAATTTGGCTCGTACTTTTTCTTACACCCTGTATTATCTCGGTGTAATACGCTTCATGTGAGGGTTTTGATTTGAATAAATGGCGTATTTAAGGGCATTTTACTGTTCTTCCTTTCAGATAGTAATAGCAACGTCCAAAGAAGACTGGCACTCAGCTATAGCGTCCAACGAAGCGACTCCACTGCACTTGCTTCAGCCGACCAATCTGGTGATACAGATACACAAGTGCCTTATCACGGATGACCCGCGTCTGCCCAAGGTTAGGGTTCGGGGTGAGCTACAGAAAATCGCGATCAGTGCTTCGGAAGATAGGTGAGCAAATAAATTTAAGCAGTGTCCGTTAGCCAGTATGTAGTGTGTTATAGCCAATGTGTTATAGCCAAAAGGCCGTATCGTAATCTTTGATATAATTTATATCCAGTTCAGTAACATGATGTTGCCACGAATTATAAAGCCAAAGCAACCATTATACTGCATGCATAATATAGTATGCAATGCAGAGGCGAGCACAGTACCTTAATCTCAATTAGAAATCACACACACATGGAATAAATGTAAAAAAGCCTAAAACAACACACCGTCAAGTCGTATCTCTTAAACAAGAAAATATTTTTTTTAATGTCAAATTCACTATCCTGATGACTTGACTATAAGTTTTGCCATAGAAGTCCTCCTGCATAACGAGATCCAAACTAATCTGTAGTACTTATGTTGTTAATCTTATATTTTCAGATTACTAACACTATGCGAAATAATAGTAAGCATGCCTCTTCCCCACTCTGAAGAAGCTGTTGCATTAAAGGTATGTTTTCAAGAATAATCGTTTTTTAAATATAACTTTTCTTTAATTTTTTCATTTCCTGTTTTTAATCCCAAGATTTTTTGCATCAAATTTGCATATACTATAAGTGGTAAAATGTTGGACACCCAAGATATTTTGGTGTATGAAGTATGTGAAGAAACCCTTGGGGTAATTCATGACGATATCGGTATTAATTTGTCACTTTCATGTCTAAATAAATTAGTATACATTAGAATTATTAACATTTTTGTGTTTAAAATTCACCAACTTAAACATAATGTTGTATCATTAGAATTGATGTAATAAGGTTCATCAATCATCAGTACTCATCATGAATATTTTAGTTAGTCTTATAATAAGTAGACATCTTTATGGTCATTACAGTATCTTGTAAGATTTGTAGTAGAATTTAGCACCAAGAAAAAAACAGAAGTTTTGTAAACAAAACAAGAACTTTTAAATTGTAATACCTAAAACTACGTAAGTAAATGAAGAATAAATTAGCGACCTTTGTTCGGTACTGTTGTAAAGCTTCAGACGTAGGGGGATTATGAAAAAAAAATGTAATTGAACTACCAATGTTAAAGGAAATTGATCGGGATCGGGATGGTGCGCGAGTATACAATATAACTCGCACTTACCCATCTAGAATCTAAGTCAAGACTTTTGTTTTATTATAAAGAAATTTTTATTGTGAATTTCATATAAGTATTTAAAATTCATTGATTTTAAACTATTTAAATTCTAGCCCAGCGAATCGAAAGGGTCTAGTTTGTCCCTATTGAGGTACTTAGATCCAGTAGAGAAACAAAAACGCGACACAGCGCGATCGAACCAAAGAGACCCCGACGAGCAATCGGTTCAGTTGACTGAAGTAGATGCAGTTTTCATTATGAAAGGTGGGTTTAAGGATCAACAATATTTATAGAAGAGCTTTCCGGAAAACAAAAATCATCATTTATTTGGTCCACAGAACTGGAACTCAGTATAAACCGCAAGACAATCCACGTGACTAACACGTACGACAAATTCTTAGTGTTCTCTCTAAACCAGTTGAAACTGACCGTTGTTCAGAAGACGTTTAACCTGGAAGCGACGGTCCGCCTGGGCGCGGTCAACATGCAGCACCATAGAGCCGGCTGCAAAATAATAAACATGATAGAGACACCTGACGTGGAAAAGTCTCAGGACGCTCAAGAGTCGCTCGCAAATCAATACCTGTTTGCCGTCACCTATAGTAATGTGAGTAGATCCTGCAATATGCTAAGTGATTGGTGATGTCAGAGCTAAATAATGGGATTTTGAATCTTGATGTCAATAGTGCGGTTGGCCAAGAAAGTGGTCTATCACCCTAAGGTTAAAAATCATTAGCGCGTCATACGGATAAAATTTTAATACAATAATCTACTAGACAAAAACAAATGACGTCTTTTTTTTCTTTTGGTATAGCCCAGTACAAAACTTATGTTCCGAAAAATATTTTCGGGTAAAAACTTGACCTACATTTTTTACTTCATAAATGGGCCCTAAATACGCTACTTAACACCTATAAGAAAATTGACAGTGGTGAAAAACTCATCCAGTAGAGAAACAGGGTTGATCTTCCCATGCAAAAATATTCTGACAGCTGCTAATACTGTGCATCTCTTTAATATATTTTTTATCTATCTTCCACATTTGCTTGTGCGTGCGTGCGTGCGTGTGTGCGTTATTTATTTATTTCTTGTTCTTTCATTGTTAAAAAGGTAATAGGTCTATGAATTCAATTTTACTCACGAAATTTAGTTAAAACAGCTAGACTAGACTCCTTCTTGGCTGACCATACTTATGAATTATAACTTTCTAGAATAGTATCTAACTGTCTATAAAACTGATCCAAGAAATTAGAAACTGCCCGCGACATTCTAAATTTAAAATAAGGGTGCTTTGTTGACATATCCGATGACTTTTTTCGGCCTCCAATCACGTGCAAGATTTATGATTAAAAAAGTAGTTTGTGTTCGTAGATGAAACGAAATTAGGAATTTATCAAGAAAAATGTTATTTGGTGAGTATAACCAAAGAAATAAATTTTTTAGGTGGACAAGAAATGCCCAGAGTTTCGAAGTCATTACGGATCAGTGGAACAGCTTATTGATATGGACTTCACTAATTTACGAGTTCTCCTTCATCTGCAAGGATTACAAGAAATATTGGTCATTGTCAACGAGTATCAGGTAATACATATATCAAAAATAATCCTAATTTCTACAAAGATAAAGTTTAATTGGGTTTGTATTCTATGATTTAGACAAGGTTGCAAGCTATTCAAAGTACAGTCGACAGAACAGCAAATGCAGGGCCCTTGGAAACTATCATGGAGGATGAAGAGTTTACTGCTGCGAAATCTAAAGGTAAATGTTAAAATTTACTGACAAACAATATGCAAACAAGTCTCGCTACCGAAATTCGAAAGCATCTAGCTTTGCACTATTTACGTATGTATACGTAAACACTGGACAAACAATAACAGAGTAATAAGTGAAAGAAAAGTGGTAACATCACAAACATTGATATTGTTCCGGGCCCCAATTCCGCTAATTTACAAATGGCTCAATAGAATCGCAATAGCATCGCAATCGTATATTTTGACACATTTATTATGATAGTAATATCAAAATATACGATTGCGATGCAATTGCGATTCTATTGAGCCATTTGTAAATTAACGGAATTGGGGCCCTGATCCCAAAGTGAGTAATTATTTAAAGCACACGTACTGTGGTAATCAGAAACAACGAAGGTACCACAAACACCTAGAAACCACACCACCCGAGAAAATGTAGAAAAACACTTTTTTCTGCATTGATCCGTCCGGTAAGCGAAACCGGGACCTTGGCACAAAAGCAAGAAGTGACTACAAACAGTCGTGATTACCAATATTTTATTTGTCAGCGTAGGTTGTATTACTTACGCACCATATTTTTTCAGTGAGCGTCGCAAAGCCTTCTCGCCGCAAGCAAGTCGAAAGCATCCAACTTAAAGTGAACATTAAGATAGGGGCTATAGAGATCGAATTCGCTACAGACAAGCGACCGTTGTCTGTGATCCAACTGAAGAGGGCCACCACAGGCTTGGTCATGAAGACCTCGTACACTCAAGTGGACTGCGCTATCGGTTCTATCAAAGTGGAGGACTTAAATCCAGTTACGATCCATAAAGAAGTAAGAAATAATTAAAAGTATCTACTAACTTTATCTGATCGAAAATCCATTTAATCCGTAAACTGAAATATAAAATAATCGGTATACATTTTATGAGTTGCTACTTTGTTGCCAGCTATAAGAAAGTCAAAAAACATTATATAAAAATTTATAACGGGATTTAAACGCTAACACACTTTTTTAAATTGCTTGATGTTTCCACCGAGTTACATCGGCCATGGTCACAGGCTGACTGCTTTATTCATTTTCAAATAGGAATGAAAAAGTATACAAGCAATTTAAAATACGAGTACATTAATTACAAACTTTTAAACTTTCTGAAGGGTGTTTCGTATTTACATAAATTGATATTAAAAGTTTTTTTAACTATACAGTTTTTATGATTACTAATGTTATTTTAGATTTTAAAAGTCGTCAGTGGCGATGTGATGAACGTCCAAATAGTGATGTTCAATTTGGATCAGTATCCGTCGGTCAGTGACGTGAATATGTCGATAGACGCGCAAATCAACTGTTTGCGCATCATATTCCTCAACTGGTTCGTCACTTCTATGCTGGTATGTATATACTATACATGTGTTACACAATGCATACTGTCTAAATAATATACATTTATAGAAGAAATGTATTTGTATATTTTGAATTCGTATTATCGAGAGAAGATGCAAATGTCCGTCTTCTTCTGGCAGCACTCCGTTAGTTTAGTTAGCCTCTTACGACACCCGTACAAAGAGGCATGGTGGTGCTATTCTTTTTATGAACCGGCACCAAATGACACAAGCACCAATATGCAATTGCATTATGCCCATATTATTAATTAAATGTAAATGTGGACAACATCACCTACATTAACAAACCAACTAAGACATTACAGAATATCTATTAATGTTTTTTCCAGGAATTCCTAAACAATTTCCAAACGGCTCAGCAAGCGATCATAGACGCGTCGTCCCAAGCTGCAGACGCTGCCCGAGCAAACGTCCAGAACGCCTATGAGAACTCTACGAAACTTTCATTGAAAGTCCGTCTGGCGGCTCCTATTATTGTCGTTCCGGAGAATTCGCACAGTCTCAACGCGATGCTTGTGGACTTGGGTAAAATGACTTTGAACAACAAGTTCGTCGATCTGCCTGTTGCTGTAAGTTGCATTTGATTAATCTAGAAATGGTCGCTTACTAATTACTACTACACACTATGTTGGTGACATACCGCGCAACCCTATCTGGCGAATGCGATCTTGGTGCGTAAACGAGCCATTAAACGTTTTAAAGTTCATAGTCCCTTGCTCTTCCCAAAGGGAGACAAACCAAATTTTTGAAAAGCTCATACACAATCTGTGATACATATCTGGACACAGTTCGCGCTGCGTCTATGATTTTTACAATTCTGCTACTTAAGTATATTCAAGCCTTTTTCATCTGAAATATTATAATTATAACATCTTAAACATAATCTGATATTATCTTTAAAAACATAAAGTCTCAATATCAGTTTGCATCATGCAATGATTGTCTCTATTCTTAGGATGTCAGTAACAAAGTTACAGTCGACGAGCTGACCCTTGAACTGGAAGATATGAAGGTCTCCTGCGTTCAGCTGGACGACGAACAAGCAGTTCAGCAAGAGAGGAAACTACTTCGACCAACAAGTTTCAAGTTGTTTGTCAAACGGAGCCTCTCCGCTTGGTATGAGACGCTTCCAGACCTGGACATATCGGGACGGATGAGGACTATCGCCGTGAGTATGATTATGTATATATAACATGAACATGAGAAATACAGAAATATTACTTGCGTTCTTAAAATTACACATAAGATATGAAAGAAGTTTTTTGGTGGTGTGTTCATTTAACACAACTTTATCTTGTCTGCCATGGATGGTAAAATACTGAAATTCTTTCTAAAGTTAAGGCTTGGTTTTATGCCATCGTCTTTTAGCACCAATTATATTATGTAAGTTGTCATTATTGCAAGTTGCATGGACTTAAAATAGTAATTTTATTCATTATTTTACTATAAAAGTTTTAGCTATGTGTTTTTATAGATAACAGTCGGGCATAGCGACTACAAAAGCATTATGAAGATTCTGAACCAAAATCTCCAAGAAGGCCAAACGAAAGCAGACGAGACCAAACCCAAACAGGATGTGTCTAAAGTGGTATCGAAGGCCACAGTCAAGAGTCAGACGAGCAAAGTGCAGACCAAGTCTACCATTGCGGTTGTCAACTCAAAAGACACCAAGAAGCCAAGGACAACCATTAAGTTCTCATTCACTATGGACAGCTTCGTTATCGACTTGATGAATACTATTAGCGTGAGTATTATTGGGAAATCAATATTATACAAGCCTAGCTAACCTATACACGGTGCAATTTCAACCACCTGTAAAATGAAGCCCATGATAGATTATAATGTGAAATGATAGGCAAGTTCAGTTCATCAGTATGACTTGGTTCACGTTAACGACAAAGGTGAGATCTTAATAGGTGCCTAGTTCAATGCTTAGACCTGAAATTTATTTATGACAAATTAAAATATAATTTATTCCTTAAACTTAGGATTATTTAATGAAGCCTTAAGTCTGACTTGGCTAGTTTTCATAGTTTGGGTAAATGTGACTTGGACAGTACTCTGCTAAGTTAGGAGTATTTTAGAGCTAAATAATATATTGTTGAAGTATTTGCAAGTTTATTGTAATCTTTCTAGTCAAGAAAATCTTTGAAATAACATATTGCTAGTTTAACCTTTCAAGAGAAAAAGAACCACGTTGATCTTCGCGTCGCGACCGCTAAATTACTAACTAAATATATCTTTTACCCGTAGACGGATGACGCCATGTTCGTAAAAGACGTAGAGCTTGCGAGATTCTGCCTCGCGCTGCTCTCTGTCAAAGGCAGAATGTACTCGGATAGTTCTATGCACACCTCCGTGTTACTGGTCGACTGCACGCTCGATGACACCAGGCCAGGACGAGGGGCTAAGATTACAAGGTAACAAAGAGAAATGAAAGCTTTATTCATACCCATTCATCTATAGTGCGAATTAAAAAATATCGAAGAACTTTGAGGGTGTATTCTTTTACTGAAACAACGAGACACATATATTTTGTGAAGTAAATTTTAAACCAGAAAATAGGGTATTTATCACTTCAACACATTATCACTTCAAAAACAGTAAAATAAAGTTTACAAAATACGTGTTACGGCGCGCGATACAAAGCAATCTTCCATGCACTCAATGTAAGTAAAAAGTAAAGGAGAGTACAAAGTAAAAAAATTTTGATTTGTGATGTGAAAATAAATTCCTCTTAAATTTTTTCGTCTAATTTCAAATTGACTCTGTAGAAAAGTAACTCATCATCAATTAATTGAAATCCCTTTTTATGGCAGAAGTAAACTATGACATAAGACACTCAAACAGGAAATCCCCTTTAGACACTTTTTTGCTTTGCCATTGCGCCACTATTGGTGTTAATATCTAGGCAGTATAATTGTCATTCACTGCTTCTTCGAGGCTCTAAATTGAAAAAGCTCATTAAGAATATTAAACATCACGATTTATAAAAACGAAATGTACATAACACTTGGCAAGAATACTTATTTCAGTTTAGGATAAAATCCATACTGAAAATATAGCACTAAAAATAATTACAGAGCTTCAATTTTATGTATCGATTCATTTAGTTAAACTGCATGTCTTTATACAGGTGACCTTTTCATCATCTTCAAAATTTTAAAGTCGTTCAGTATCGTATTTAGAGCCCATTAATGAAGTAAAAAATGTATTCAAGTTTTCACCCTAAAATATTTTTCGCAACATAAATTTTTTACGGTCCTAAGCCTGTTAAGGTATGAAGGGAAAATCAAAAACTTATGGATAGTATCGTAATAAATGAATGAGATGCGCATCGCGTATAAAAAGTGTTGCGTGGAGGCTGTATCAAAAATTTTAGATTTTTGGCGGAAATTTTTTAAGTACTTTATCTTGACATTTTTGTACTGGGCCAAAACCAAAAGAAAAAAATAGGTCATTGCTTTTTGTGTCGTAGATTGCTATATTAAAATTTGAAAAGTGGTTAACATTTCATCCTGTATAAGGTGCATTCAGAAATTTATGGCATTTTATATTGTATTTTTGTATTAAAAGGTATCTCGAGAGACGAAGAGAGCGGACTGACTCAAGATCTGAGTACACATTAGATGAGTCCCAGCGTGCTATAATGGAAGCTCATGACAAGATACGCAGCATGATCGACATCACTTACACCATGAAGAATTCTGACACTTTTAGTAAGAAACCTCGTATTATCAGATAACTACAAGATTAATTTATAAATTGGGTACTCTGATGTTTGTGCTGTTCCTTTCTTCGATCCTATTATCTAACTAAAGTATTAATGGCATTCATCAACAGGCAGTTGGAATCTATTGGAATAATGATATGAATTTTAAACAAAATTATGCCATTTCAAAGAATTTCTTTTGAAAATTAAGGTTAACATCAGTGTTACATGTTCAGTTATTTTTCTTTTCTAATCTCTTTATAAATCAACAAGTCTATACTTCAAACGTCTAAACAAACTGTCCGCTTTACAGTTGACATGAGAATCTTCAGCTTCAACCTTATCCTCGCCATGGACTTCCTGAACAAAATTGGGGAGTTCCTGACATTAGGGCTAGCGGAGGACTCGCCTGGCGGTAAACCAAAAGAAGAAGTCAAGATCGTCAAGTCTTCTATCGAGAAGCCGTCAGACAGCTTATCGGTATGTGTACTTAACTCTTGATCGTATGCTGTGATCATTAAAACAGAGGTTCTGACTCTAGCAGTCTAAGAGTATAAGATAATTAAGTTGGGTGAAAGGTCTTCCAACTTCTAAGTATGCTGACAGATTTAGAGGTTAGTTTGTTAAAGTATGGTTAACAGAATGGTAAAGTTCCAGATCCTAGGACCGCATAATACTGTAAGCTCGTCGAGTTTCGGATGATTCTTCCAACAGTTTAACGCAGGTTCACGCTTGTTTGTAGCAAAATCGCACTTATTCCAACTAAGATACCCCAGTATTTGACGTGACAGATCGTCAAATCTTTACAAGAGTAAACGCAAGAAAAAGTTGTGAAGTATCAAGATAAGATCTAGAAGATATTTTCATCCAACATTGTAGGGTTTTGACATCTTGTCGTTATACTATTACTTTAAGGACAGGAGCCTAAGTTATGTATTTTTTATGACGATTGTAATTGATTATTAAACTTCGAAACATATTCGTCCCAATAACAGAAGAAGAAATTATCCGTGGCGTCCGCGCCGTCGATGGCGGACCAGGCGCCGAAGGCGTCCATGATGACCGTCAACGTCAAGATCGAGCAGCCTGACATCATTTTAGTAGAATCACTTGAACAAAAGAAGTGCGATGCCCTTGTGTTGAATGTAAGTGATTAATTATTCATTCCTAGTTCCAGTAATAAAAAAAATAGAAAATAAAACATTTAAAAATAGGCTCAGTCAATAAATTGTTTTTTTCATCAATGTAACTTTTTGTGACTGTGTGATAATAATTAAAGGGTTATGAATGAAATCCATAGGATTTTATCATCATCAATTAAGTCAAAAATTCAAAACATCATCGAAATGAGGAATCATTAAATCGTGAAAAGTTATGCTTGGTTATACAAAATAAATTATATACAGGGCGTAAGGTAAATGGTATTACACGCCATATGCTAACATAGGTATTATGCAAATAAATAGCTATGGCGAAGTCTAATCATTATTTTGAATATTTTCATTTTAATGCTTAATTCAATTAGGGACCATTATGTTTGATTTTATTTATTGTCAAAATAATGATATTATATTTGAACTTTACTAAGAATTTACATGCGTTCTGACTTGTAAAACCATTACCTAAAATCCTGATTCGTGACTAATTACCCCTAGTATTATTTTCACCATTTGAAAAACGCCTAGTTTGGTTGATAAGATCTAATTTGAACAGATGGAAGCCCGCTTCAAGTTGCGAACGACAGAGGAGCGTATGGTGGCCGATGGCGGTATATCCGGACTGCAGATGGTGGTACGCACTTTGGGGGCGGCGGAATCGACACCGCGGTACCTACTGGCCCCCGCCACGCTGTCTCTAGCGGTGTCGCGGCCGCCCAACAGTGGGGTGCACGCCGATATAGCCGTGTCTGACATCAAGATCACCGTGTCGCCTGGTGAGATCAATGTTTTTATATACCTACATTATTGATTTGTACGCACTCTGGGGGCGGCGGAATCGACACCGCGGTACCTACTGGCCCCCGCCACGCTGTCTCTAGCGGTGTCGCGGCCGCCCAACAGTTGGGTGCACGCCGATATAGCCGTGTCTGACATCAAGATCACCGTGTCGCCTGGTGAGATCAATGTTTTTATATACCTACATTATTGATTTGTACGCACTCTGGGGGCGGCGGAATCGACACCGCGGTACCTACTGGCCCCCGCCGCGCTGTCTCTAGCGGTGTCGCGGCCGCCCAACAGTGGGGTGCACGCCGATATAGCTGTGTCTGACATTAAGATCACCGTGTCGCCTGGTGAGATCAACCTATTTATATACCTACATTATTTCCTTGTTGATTTGTGAACCAACTTCAATCCACGAAAACCCTCAACTTGTTTATTCATTCTATAATCATTCATAAAAGAAACAATCTTCGACAGCCCCTGTACTCGGATGTGCGGCTATACAATGACAGTGTTGCGAAGTGTTCTTTGGATATGTTTATGAATAAGTTTTGAAAATTCAAATAAGAAACACGTCTTTTTCAGGGTTCCGTACCCAAAGGGTAAAAACGGGACCCTATTACTAAGACTTCGCTGTCTGTCCGTCGGTCCGTCTGGCCGTCTGGCCGTCTGTCCGTCTGTCCGTCGCTCTGTCACCAGGCTGTATCTCAAGAGCCGCGATAGCTAGACAGTTGAAATTTTCACAAATTATGTATTTCTGTTACCCCAATAACAACAAATACTTAAAACAAAATAAAATAAATATTTAAGGGGGTCTCCCATACAACAAACTCGTTTTTTTTGGCCTTTTTGGTACGGAACCCTTCGTGCGCGAGACCGACTCGCACTTGGCCGGTTTATTTAAATTACTATTTTTAGCAACATAACCCTCAAATATTAATTTTAATTGTTAATAATTATTAATCTATATGGACTGTACTAGTTTTTTAAGACAAATAAATTTAAAAAAGAAACTTTCAACATAGGTGATAGGCAAATCAAATAGATAGGAAACACCTCCTTTCACTTTAGTTAGATACCTAGTTTAGACACTTTTTATGTTCTAGTGTTTTTTTTTTTTTTTTTTTTTATTGATATTTAATATTCATCGTTTTGTCCAGATATTATATCGCTTCTCAACCGCGTGCTGGCTACGATCACGAGTAGCGACGAAGACCAAACGGAGCAGGTGAACAAGGCGATATTCTACAAAAACCTGTGGAGCATGCAACCGTTCAGGCCCAACTCCTATTGGTTCCTCAAGACAGGTCAGATATATTTTGATGTTTTTTTATTAAGTAATGCCGACTAAATTACGATTGATGATACCTGAATAAAAATGAATAAAGGAACTTGTCTAGTTTTCTTGTCTTGAGTGGTTTATTTTTTATATCAAACAAAAAATGTACTTTGTATATTGATTGTTATTTCTCACTTTATGATTGTTATTTAATCATTCGTCGTCAGGCAATAAAAAAGTTTCGAATTTTCGAACATTAAGCCAAGAGTTAAGCGTTCCAATCATTGCTGTGGTAACGTGAATTCAATGATGGAGGCCTTTTCCCTGCAGTGGGATAATTATAGGCTGTTACTTTACTTTTGACTTTTTAGCGTATCTAGTTCATGTGTATGTTTCTACCGCCAATGATATTGAATCTAGTACTATCTTCTAACTTGTAAGCCACAGTATCAATCTAAATAAAAATGGTAGATACGGCACTAGCGTCTAGTCAGGTGGAATCATATATAACTTCACTTCACTCTGCTGTAGTCACAATGGGGCTAACCAGCGCTGTAGATACGTTTTTGACGTGTTCTGCTTGACTTTTAAATGTGAGGCATCTGTTCGTTTAAAAATTTAACCTTAGTTTTATTATAGTTTGCTCATCACGCTGGTGGTATTTAATTTGAGTAAAATTTATTAAGCTATTCTATGTAATTTAACTAGATGTGGCAGAAGAAGCGATCACCATCGAAGAGCAGTCCCTCGACCAGCCTGAAGTAGCGCCACCTACCGGCGAGATATGTCTCTTGTCTAGCCCGTCTATCGTAGTCTCTCTGGAAATGGACATCGGTAACGAGACTATCCCAGTGCTGGTCATGCAGGCATCGCTCACTGGGCAACTCAAGGATTGGAGTTCTGAAGTAAGTGGGTCAATAAACATAGCCGCTTTAAAAAAAAAACCTATTTATCGAGGATAGTTTGGTCCTACAGTTTTCCAAGCCGCCTATTACAGGACTCTAACACGACTTGAAAAATGTTAATGACAGCGACATGATATAATGTTACTGACGGATAATACACCAAACAACAAATATTATTTGAAAACCGCGTGCTAAAAACTTCCATATTTCCGTCTACCGTACATCTACACTAATAATATTATAAAGAGGAAATATTTGTATTTTTGTGTGTGTGTATGTTTGTAATGAATAAACTCAAAAACCAAACTACTGTGACGATTTCAAAAATTATTTCACCATTAGAAAGCTACATTCACCCCGAGTTACATAGGATATATTTATTGCTAGAAAAGATTAGGGACTTATACAGGATGAAATTTTAACCACTTTCCAAAATTTTTATATGTGTTCAGTATCGTATTTAGAGCCTATTAATGAAGTAAAAAATGTAAATCAAGTTGTCACCCGAAAATATTTCTCGCGTTATAGTTTTCAATTTTTACGGTCCTAGACCTGTTATGGTATAAAGGGAAAATCAAAAACTTATGAATAGTATTGTAATTAATGAATGCGATAAACATCGCGTAAAAAAAGTGTTACTAGGATGTCATATCAAAAATTTTAGATTTTTGGCGGACATGTTCAAGTGCTTTATCTTGACATTTTTGTACTGGGCTATACCAAAAGAAAAAATACGTCATTTGATTTATGCCTCGTAGATTGCTATATTAAAATTTGGAAAGTGTATAACTTAACGGGTCCACCAGTGCCAAGCCGGGACGGGCCGCTAGTCTTTAATGTTTTGAGGGTATAATATACAGAATGACTTTTTCATCCTCTTCGTTTTTCTTTATACTCGTTCAGTGTCGTATTTAGAATATGAATAGTACCTATCGTAATGAATGAATGAGATGCGCATAGCGTAAAAAAAGTGTTGCTAGAAGTTATATTAAAATTTGGAAGGTGGGTAAAATTTCGTACTCTATTTTCCATTAAACAAACATTTGACAGACTCGGAGTTTTGATGACCTCCGTGGTAGAGAGACTTAAAGACCAGGTTTTCAAATTGTCGCCATGTTTGAGGTCGCTTGTTCGGTGAATCCCATGTCGAACTAGAAATAAAAAATGTATACTGTAAGAGAATTCATGACGATTGCTTGAGTATCCAATAGCCTAGCATTTATTTTATTTTATTAAGAAAACCAACGGTGTTTTACATGCATTAAATTTAACAATGTTCTTATCAAATAGTAAGGCTTACGATAGGTTTCCCTTTATTCACAAATAGTACCTTGTCGCGAGTTAATAATACTCGGTATTGTTTCGGTTCTAGGTGTTTGTGGTGTCTTCGCTGTTTCTGATTACCACTAATCAAGCGCTTTAATACTTACTTACTCTAATAGTACAATGTATTTGATGTTGTCCACTTTTATTTATTTAGCTATACATGGAGTCTACCTGGGCGATGCAAGTGTCGTACTACAACATAGGTCGTGCGGTGTGGGAGCCGCTGATTGAGCCCGTAGAAGTCCTCAAGGACTACCAGTACAAACATGTGCCTTGGGAGCTGAAGATGGAGGCAAGTGATATTTACTAGTTTATCTATACCAGGGTTTCTCAAAGACTCACAACAAGATTTACCTAACGGTGGCTTGATGACTGACTGGAACGTGGCAAAAAAAAAACAAAAGAAATACAAAAATCTACTTTTTACTGAGTTGGAATTTAGGTAAAAACTGTCCAGAATAAATATGAAAATAATATTTTTAATGGCACTAACACTCAACGGTCAATTTAATTATTTTCTTTGGGGTCTAACTAACTAATTTAATCCGGGGGGGATTACTTTAGTTACTTAAGAGGTTTGCTGCCATCTAAGAACTTTAAGAGGGGTTAGAGGAGCAAAAACTTTGAAAAACCCGGATGTATTTCAATAGTATTGGCCCAATACAATTTTTACAAACATTTTTTTACTGTTTTTTATTTTTTATTTAATCTGATTGTGTGTTTTATTATGAACAGGTAGTGATGCGTTCGCAAGAGAACGTTTCGACAATCGACACACAGGACGAGGCTGCTAACATCCAGGCAGTCGCTTTGCGGCAAGCCAACAAAACTATTACGATATCTAGCAGCGAGCCGCTCGAGATTACTATTACTAGAAGCGGAATGGAGGTAATTATTTATTACGGTTCCATTTAATACAGCCGTAGGCGGAGCGTTACTTCATACATAGTACGTTTGCGATATATTCGACTCGCTCCGTCTCTTTCCTTTACTTTGCTGTAGGTGAAATGGGTAGAGCTAAATTCGAATTGTATATGGAAATATGGTTTTAATAATATATACGTAACTTTCTATCTTCTGTAATTACTTTGTCTGAGATTGCTTTAACATTTATTTTACAGGTACTAACACAGTTAGGAAACTCATTTTCAGCCGCTATTGCGGAAACAGACTCATCGATGGTGTCCAAATCTAAAGTCGATGTAAGTACCAAAAATTTTTTTGTGTCATATTTTATTTTATTGACAAATTAATATCACATTTCTGTATCAGGGCGCCCACTCAAAGTATTTCGGAGCTCCGTACGTCCTACACAACTGCACTGGTTTGACGACCAAACTGATGTTGCAAGACAACCATGACTTCTCTGTCTTCCTTACAGAAGATTACGTTGCTTCAGACTATAGGTAGGTATTCAATATGTTATTGACAATTAAAAAGCTTGATAATTCGAAGATAATGAGATTTTAATATATAAATATGTGATTAATTTGACAGGGAAGTGGTGTTGGAACCAAGTGCGTGTTTGCCACTACAGTTAAAACATGGTGGACTTAATTTGATGAAACTCAACGAACCACCGCCGCCTCTTAAGTTGAATGTTAAGGTAACCTATTATTTTATTTTACAACAATTTTAAAAAATATTAGGCATTTGTTGAATAGCTTAATTGACAGATTAAATGATTAACATAAAGATTAATAAATTGTTTACATGTCAACAAGCCTATACGGAAAGCGTGTTTTTGCATTGCCTCAAAATAATCGAATCAATAAAGTTATTTTTAAATGGTCTCAGTGCTTTGATAACGAGGTTAGTTGCAAATTATATTTTACCAACAGCAACTTAACTTCGACCTATCACCCACCATTACCAAAGGGTGGATCTTATTCCGTTCCATCATGTATTGAAAATGAAGTAAAATTTCGGACTAAATAATTACATTACGTTATTTCACAAAAATCACACATATTACCTATACTAATTACCTAGTTAATTATCATGCAACTTTATTGCTATTTTCATTTATCAAACTCATTAAAGCTCCTCCATGAATCAAAAAACTTAAACAAAAAAAGTGTTGCTAGGACGCCCGAATCAAAAATTTTAGATTCTTGGCGGACATTTTCTAAGTGCTTTGTCTTGACAATTTTATACTGGGCTATACCAAAAGAAAAAATACGTCATTTGTTTTTTGTCTCGTAGATTGTTATATTAAAATTTGGAAGGTGTTTAAAATTTCATCCTGTACAAATAGATAATAGAAATGGACGAAGAAGTCCAGATCCCTGTCGAGCGGGCAGACAAGCGGTACTTCACCCTGGGCCGCAGATCAGGTGGAGGCACTTTAGAGAAAAATGTGCCACACGTAGCCGCCATAGAGCCGCGCGGGCTCATCTCCGAAGTCGTCATGCAGGAGGCGGCCTTGCATATCTACTTGAGAAGCGTTGTCCAGGTTTGTGGTATACCACTAGTTAGGCAAAAGTATATAAGAAGTAAGGAAAAAGTAATCGCAATTTATCCTCTAGCGCAGTGTTTCCCAAACATTGTTCTGCCATGGCCCGGTAATTTTCACACTGCCCCTATGTAACCCACTTAATACTTTTAAAACCAAATTGGTTGCATTAGGTAAAATAGTACACGTTTATTAATAGCAAAAATGTTTTATAAATACTACTATTTAGTCACTAAATTTTAGTCCTATTTAAACTTATTTAGTCACGCTGCCCATGTTTTACTAAAGAATTCAAGTTCCCCGAAAATGACGAAAGCTTAAGAAGAATATTTACCATACTTAGATCAATAGTAGGTATTATTTTACAAACAAGGCGGGAATGTTGCGACCCGGTATTTTATTTTGATGACCCGGTACCGGGTCGCGACCCGGCATTGGGAAACGCTGCTCTAGCGTTATTATGTTTATAAATGTGTTTTTTTAACACATTCACGGACACAATGCTAGACACAGTAGAAGTTTTATTGTGGTCACGTCGACAGGCGGTTGGTATCCCGGAAAGTGTTAAGTAAATATGTTTACGATTTATTATGTAATCCTATTTTCTATTTTTTTTTTTATAAAATTATATTTTCTATTTATTTTACGAAATGTGTAATAATTATTATTAAAGTGAGACAGAGACTTATATCCGTCCCCACGAAGTCACTACAATTCGCACTGACCGGTACCACTACCGCAGTAAACTGTTTATCAAATTGCAGTGTGCATCTTTAAGCACTAGATTCATATTCATCTGCAAGGATCCGGTTTTGTGACTAATCCTAATTTATATTGTCATTATTTTTAAGTATGTTGTTATAACCTTTAAACTGTATGTATTGTGATGGTCTGAAATAATTGTTTTATTTATTTATAGTAGTTTATAAAGTTTCAGCATTGAATGTAAATATTTCAAACAATTCTGTGAGGAATCCAACACAGGTACAGCTGCAATAACTAAGTATTCAAATTTTCTTAAGGTAACAAACACGTTAGCAGTGAACGTGTCTGTGTACTACATGACACTGAGCGGCAACGAAGTCCGTTTGCTTGGTGACGTGAAACCCGGCGGCGTACTTCGCTTGCCACTGCAGGCGGTGCACACGCCTACCGCTGAGATATTCTTTTCTGTGGAAGGTAAATACAAAGTATTAGTAATTACTTATTATATTTATGTAAGATTATTGGTACTTGGTAGTTGTATGCTTGCTTAAATAATTTAATTTTTTTTTCTCTTTTTGCACCGCCTGTGTCATTTCTGCTTGGCCCCCAAGGTTGACTGGTAGAGAATGCTTTTAGCATTAAGTCCGCCTTTTGTACTTTTTTTTTAAATTGTGCAATAAAGTGTAAAATAAATAAATGAATAAAATATTATGTAAGGGCGCATTCACGTAGAAAGCTGGCTACCGGCGCCGATCTGCCAGCGCAGCTGTTTCTATACTTTTGGTTCGGCTCAAAGTATAGAGACTGCCTGCGCTGGCAGATCGGCGCCGGTAGCCAGCTCTCTATGTGAATGTGCCTTAAGAAACAATACTGGAACCGGTATATATGCTTAGTTCTCTCGTTCGAGCCATAATTATTATGGCTCATCCGCTTTAAGGCTTACTTGGTCGAATTTCAAAACCTCTCTACGTTAGTGATTATAAGCATTTCTTTTATTGTTGCACTTATTGATAATGTGTATTGTTTGCAACTAGACATTTTAGAAAACCCTTTGTTTGGCCGGCTGTTATTTAATTCGAATCTTTTCAATCGCAGTAATTACACATTTTATCAAATTAATAATGCTTTTTGTGCGAATACATAGCTGTTCTTTTTTTCAGATTTTACTGTGTCTGTATCTCCTTTCATCTGGCGTGAACTTCAGCAAGAAGTTAAAATATCAAAATTGTTGCAATGCGATTCCAAAGACAAAAACAGCGGGGAAAAGTTCTACTTAAAGGTAACATACTTCATTATTGAATTCATCTTTGTCGTCATGACTTAAAAACTTCTGTTGTTTACTTTTATATCCAAATTATTAAAAAATTAACAACTAATTTCAGTATGCTTAAAATTATGTAAGTTGTTGACATGTTTATTTTATTTATGTAACAAAATGTTTGAATAAAAAAATTTCAGAAAGGCAAATGCCCCTATTATATGGGTATGCATTGATCTGATAGATAAATCATGTTCATTTATTAACATTATCTTTTTCCCCCCAGGCTTTAGGTACAATGGAACAAGTGTTCTATGAGCATTCGAACAGGCATACATTCGCGTCATCTTGCTACGACATCGTCTTGAAACCAGCCGTCAAGCTTCAGAACTGTTTGCCAGTTGATATCGTAGTCTCACAGCTGGGACTCAAGCGCACACAGATCTTCAAGCCGGGAGAGATGTTCCACTTGTCACATTTGGCTCCTAATAGAGCTTCTATTGTGCTTATGGTAAGAACAATAAGAACCATATTTGATTATCAGTGACCGCAGTAGGTAGGCCTATTTGGGGTCAATGATCTGTGATGTGTATGTTGTAATGGATCTTCCGTCATTCACAGCATGTGCCATATTCTTTTAATACTTTCAACCGGGCCTGATTACCACTATCTAGTATTCAAATAATAAATAATATATATAAATAAATGTTTTAAGACATGCCTCACTGGGCCACACAGAGCCATCTAGTCCCAAAGTCGTACTAGACAACCGATTAACTTAATTATATACATATTTTTTTTGTAAATACATACTTATAATACATAGAAAACACCCAGACCAGTACAAACAGACATGTTCATGCACACAAATATTAGTACTGTGCGGGCATCGAACCCGCGACCCATGGCTCAGAAGCGGTGTTAACTACCGCTGATTCAAATGGTCGTCAAATAAATTACAGAACACTGTAAAGCTTTCAGAGAACATTTATGGAGCAAGTGTGTAAAATCGGATTACCTTCTTTGATCAATGTTGATTACAAAGTCGATAAAACCTTCATCGTTTGTCAGACAAAACACGAAATTTCAAACATGCTAATAAATAGATAATGTTGTGAAAAAATCATAATACTGGAATTATTGGTATAATGGGAATTCGTTTCAGATACAAAACTACTTAGACAAATGCTGGGTCTGTACAAAGAATCTCCCTGAAATTGAAACAGAACTGTCAGTTTGGACGTTCGAGTCCCACGATAGTCCATCCGTGATGACCTTAGACCTAGGAATGCACAGCGTAGACATGGAAGGCACGCAAGTGCTGTCGCTTTACTGTCCTTTCTGGATGTTGAACAAGACTGGATTCACTCTCTGCTACAGGGTAAGTCTTGAGTATTCTATATCCTAATTGTTTTCTTCAATTTATTGAAATAGACAATCAATCATCGGGGATGAATGAATCCACATTTATAACTGGATGATCAGTAAGTGCTTTTGTGAAAGTACAAATACCGTCAACTTTATTGACAGTTCTAGCAACCTCTAAAATAATATTATCTTAAAACAGTATTCGTCAGCTACATCCAAAGTAGAGGCAGCTAAGACACATTTTCGCTATATCCACGTAGCTAAAGTAGGGGAGACCGAGGGGAGTTGAAACAATTTTCACATTTTGTTTCATACACGAAATACTATAGAGAGAAATCGTATGATATTAGTACCAATCGATAGGTCATTCTTTACACTTGCGAAGGACTAACATGAAAAAATTGCAAGCGTTAAATATTGTGGTGAAAAATCGACTAAACCGTTACAAGTCAACTTGTTTCAACTCCCCTCATACCGAGGTAAGATGAAACAGAGGCCGAGGAGAGTTGAAACACATGATTTTTGAAAAGTATTAAGGGCTTTAAAATAAAAATGATGATATAATTAAAAGGTATTTATTAAAATTATACTTTTCAAATAATAAACCAACTTTTTTTATTATCATTTTGTACTGATATATCAGTTAAGTAGGTAATTAACTACAGGTCTTATTCAATTAATCAACTCCCAAAGTAGTTAAAAGTACCATAACGTCTTATTCGTAACATTAATATAACAACAGTCAGATTAACAAAATGTTTTACATTCTAAATCTTTGACATAAAATAATTATTAACGTTCAGTCGTTTCTTAAGAATTACAATCAGTCTTGACCAATATTTCTTCATATATTTAATTTACAGTAATCTCACAAATGATAAAAGTAAAAATATTATGAAAATAAAAAACCCCAATCCGACAAGCAGTTATGGCAAACATAAGAAAGTTCCCCAGCAGTGCAAGCTTCGTGAGCCCAGTGGTGGCATTCCAGACATTGCACCCATTTTTCTTTGGCTCTGCTATTGGAATATGGCTCCAAACAACATAGGCAAAAGGATTCTTCCTCTTTCTTCGTTTCCTCTTTGTTTCTTGACAACTTTGACTTTTTTAGTTTTAGTGCCTGGTTTTGATCTTTTTCTTGTTTTTATATCTTCAAAGTTAGATTTTTTCACCTTTTTCTTAGCTGTTCTAGCTGCTTCAATTGCAGCTAGTTCATCCTTTACGGGAGTTTTTCATATTATTAGAGTTATCCTTTCATCATAAGCAGTTTTTTTTTAATATACCTGTAGGTAGAGGGATGTATGGTTCAAGTTGTTACTCGAAAGCGTCACGAAAAGTTTTCCCTCGCAAAGTTACTTCTTCTGCTCCGAGATCATATATTTTGCGACTCGCCATACCTCTGTCAGTCTTTATTTAATAATCAGTAGGCATTCTGAAACAAATTAAATCAAATGTTTTCTTGTGCCCGTTATTTATTGACCTCTGTCTGACACAAAATTGAAAACGAGTAGAGTTGAAACAGCCTGTTTCAAATCTCCTCAGAAAGAAAAAATCTCCCAATTTTTATTTAATCCACAACCAAGAAGCAAATACACAGAAATCAATTACACCAAACATATATAATAAATCTTTAGATATTGAGCTTTCGAAACATATATAACTTAAACCAAAATACAAAATCCTAATCACAATATAGGAATCGTAAAAAAACGTTAAAAACTTACTTTTCACGATTTTTGTCACATGGCACGCAGAACTCCACAACCGCACGACTTACGCCACTGACGCGAACTGACACATCCGCGGGCGGAGGGAAGTGAATAAAAAGCGACGTTGCCAACTCGGTAACGGTTTTAAGTTCCGAGAAATCTGCTCTGTTTCAAATCACCTTTGTTTCAACTCCCCTCGGTCTCCCCTAAGCACTTGTGTGACACAAAATAAATATCAAATTGGCCATAAAACATTCCGTGATTACAGAAATCAAAGAAACCAGAAAAAGACTCCGGAACCCCCAACAAGGTACCTTTGAGATGATCTAGCCACATCGCGTTGATTCAATAGATATTTCACTATTTTTTTACTACTCTAAAGTTTAATCGCCCATTTATATTGCCGATGACATTTAAGATGTCGGTGTTGGCAGTATGAAGTGTTGATGAAGTAAACATTTTAAGATTTAAAAAATTGAAAATGTTTATTTCTGCCTTTGCTGAAACAGTAGCGCTGTTGCAGTTGTTACAATCTACTATTATGCTTCATAAAAAAATAACCAGCTTCATCTCAAAGTAATAGTTTTAGGATTTTTTGGTTTCGACTAAATTGTATGGCGTTCGTGTATTTTTATTTACTAGCATGCTCAGTAGGGTCATGATATCCGATACCTTAAAAATATTTCCGCGACATTTAATATGGATGTAAGGACCATAATGTTCACTGTCGATTGCAGATAAAACATTCACGTTGCAGTAAATTTATTAGACGCCATACGTCATGTTTGCCGGTGAGTGCACTAGTTCAGGCACTGTGGTGGTTGCACATAAGGGAACATGTTGCGTAACATTTGTCAAATACAACAATTTATTAGTGCAGTTCTTGTGATTCATTAACAAGCGTAGGCTTTACAATAGAGGCTATACATACATACAGGCTTTAACCTGATTCACACTGTTGCGTCAGGATACAAATAAACGACTGCGATTACTATTGAGGCGGCGCGCAAGGGATGTTAGTTGAAGAATAGTATTGTACCTTATGTTATATGACTTTACATTTGCAATTGGAATATTAATGGTCTATAAAGATACCGCGTAGGTAACACGCCGTGTACAGTTGATGGTTTTATTTTAGAAACATCATCATTGAAAATTCAACTGTATCGTTATAACATAAGATAAAATAATATTCGCTAACTAAAAATCCCTTGCCGTACCGTCCCAGTAGTCGGCACACTTCCCAAGACGCAGAACTCATGCTCACGCTAGTAGTATAGCGGTTAAGAATATTGGTCAAGCTCATAAATATATTCGAATTGGATTAACTAAAGTTAGCGTTTTCGGTTGATCCCTGTAGAAATCGTATAGCAAAGCGCGTTTTAAAGAGTTTGGCACTGTACCTCATTCCACTCCGAAAAATATGGCGGCTTAAAATAATTATTCTTCTTGTCTACTTGTATATTCATGAGAAATTTAAACAAATTTTACAACGCGATTAAATTAATTATTCTTACTTTAAATTTACTTTTAGACTTCGAGTTTTTAACCATTTTTAAATTATTTATCATCTGTTACTATTCATAAAGATGCAGAGAAATTACTCCGCGATACAATCTCCGTATATTCGACTTAATTCGTCTCTCGTATTCATACCAATATTTAAAAGAATGTGAAAGAGACAGATGGTCCCGTATTCACGGGCATTGTGAGAAATAGGGCCTAACTAAGTTACAGGGTAAGGGTGAAACGTTCGGTGAATTCTGAACCCAAGCGTAACGTTTGTTTGTGAATTACAAAAACCTTACAATACACTCGCCGCTTCGAGATACTTATCTAAATAATCTGTTTGTCATGTGCATGTATCGATCGATTGACTGATGTATGTGCACATCGTACACTGTCGTTTTGGCGAACAAAATGCTTCTAAGGATGCGCTTACACTAGAGCATTCATTTGCAAGCTTTCGAATGTATGACCAATTTTAAATGTCTAGTGGTAAGTCTATAAGTGAGCACAACTATTTAATTGTTCTTTCACACGAATGCTCTATTTGAGTGTTCCGTATTTTATGTATTATTTTTTACAATTCAAATAAAACCATCCCCGAAAGACATAAAAATACGGTTATTCAATTGTATATAATTGCACCTTTTTTTTAACGAACAGAATCTCGATGCGTCGGTTTTTTATATTTACACTGGTATTTGGTATTTGATTATTTTTTCTTCTGAAATCTGTGGTGTTTCGCAGTACCATTAGATGGCGTGTAAGATCAATTTACTGATTGGAATATAAATAATTAATGTATTTTTTAACAATTATTGAATAAGTATCTCATTCAGGACCATTCGATTACGAAGTGTCTAACTGTAAGTCACATGACACTAATTTGACTTATAAACAGGGTGCAAAAAATACGATTTTTATAAATAAAAAACTGTTTTTTTAATATAAATATCGTACATAATAATATATTAAACTAGTATAACTTGATTTGTGTGCAGAAAAATAATATTACGAGCCTTTTAATGAAAATACTTCCGAAGTCCCAATATTGAATAAATTATTTAAAATCCTTGTTACCAATTAAGTAACCAAAGTGAGTTATTAATAATTATTCACTGTCTTTACTATTTATAACATCATATCATTATGATACTTAATTTAGATCACCCACACTATAAATTTCTTTAGATCCAAAAGAAAATCACATTCACGCACTGTCGTAGTATAGAAGGTCCATTTTCAACTATAAAAAAGGATATTTACCAAACATTGATATAAATCCTGGTACATAACATCATGATATTTATCCTTGCACCCTGCTTATCAACAATTTGTCGGTTGTCTATTTGTTTTGAGTAGTTCTGAATCGGGATACAGGTGAAGTTTTAACCGGGAAAATATTTTAACGACTTGTGGATTATGATGACCCTACTGTTTGTAACAGAAAATATTTGATTTAAATTTAATATATTGTTGTTTACTAGTAAGTAGTGTATTTCATCATGATCACAAACATTGCATGAATGCTACTGCATGATTTTACTTTAGATCTATCACTCATGTTTAGTTTAAATCTTTTTTGGTTCTGCATACTATTAAAAATATTATGCGAAAATGCGTTCCGCTTAATGGAATGTTATATGGAGTTCTGCATTTAAAAACACACTCTTTGCACACGCCTGTATAATAATGTAAAATAGATTTAACACCCTTCAGTAGCTGTCAGCTTCTTTGAATGGCGTTGGAGTTAATAACGAATCATGAGCGCGCGTTACTTTTGCTTTTAATACTAGCTAGTTATGTAGAACGTACTCTTGAGTTTAGACTACGTACATTTTATCTTGACTGTCAGAATTTGAGTTTAAATAAAAGATATATTTGGCTTATTTAGACGTTTAATATTAATCAATTAGGTCTAAATACTGGTTCAGGGTGTAACTTCTATTTGCATAAGATTTTTAATTTTGATGCCTATTGGTATGAAAGGGTCAAAGACCCTATCAAAACATCAATAATTAAAATAATATTGTTCTTTCATCTTACAAGATATTATGTTAACGGAGTCAAGACCTTTAAAACAGTAGATACTTAGATATCAAAGTGGACGCGCGCTTATTGCTTACATCACAAGCAGTACCTATAAAGTAGTATAAACTATATATTTACAAAGTGCCTCATTTCAGAACATGGACGAGACGGGAAACGTTATATTCCACCCCAAGGAATACAAAGAACCGATCCTATTCTCATTCAGAGCGAAGAACTTCTTTGGAAAGAAAAAGGCAGCCATTAGAGTTGAATTCGGAGAGTGGTCGGAGAAATTCCCACTGGATGTGCCTGGGAGCTCCGGTCTGGTTTTATGTAAACATGAGGGTAGGACGTTTCAGGTATTTCATGTTATATTTTTGTATAGTGCTTTTTTGGTATTGTAAAATATATATTACATTAAAAATTCAACTCGCTCTCGCCGGGGCTTGTACCCGAAATTATCTCTAGCGCTCGACTTTATATTAATTAGACTACATGATTCCCATGGCTTGATTTATAAAGGCAAGAAGTTTAGTTTATATCTGAAAGGTCGTGAGCAAGCCAAGTAATATGTAAAGTAATAGCCTTTAATCATCCCACTACAGGGAAAAGGCCTTCGTAAAGGTAGGTAGGTAGATAAATAAATGAATTTAATTTACGATAAACTACAATTACAGATTATGCAAATATGGAAAATAGTTTTAATTTAAATTAGGGATTTTGTTGAATATTTTATTTTTATTAATTTAACATTGTATTACAAGGTAAAAGTATAGCTTGGCAAATAGGTACCTAATTATTTTAGTTTACACCGAAGCAAAAGCGAAATAAAGTCTAGGCTGAAGAAATACCTAAGTAGATAGGCCACTATAAAAAAAGTTAACAAATTTACAATAATCCTACTCAACACAATACGTTCGAAACACTATGTAATAGTGTTTCGAACTACTATGGTTCGCTAAATTAAAAGAATACAAGTTCATCACTTACCCTATCGGGGAAACTCGTCTTCCTATTACCTAGGAAGTAAGTATTTGAAAGCAACTGTTAATAGCACGACTGCGAATAAAATAAGTCTAGTCGAATTTTAACTTCTGGTCTAGAATATGTCTAGGTATTGCACTTATTGCTCGAGGAAGTAACGTCCTCTCGACTCAGTGTGAAGTTAAGGTGTGTCGGCCGTGCCGTGGTAAAAATGGTCTCCTGCATTCCACTTCCAGCGACCGGCTGCGGTGGCTTGGCCCCGCCCCCAAGATCATACGATTTCTCGCAAACAAAAGGACGAGTTAGGGATCCGCACAACACTCAAGCGAACCATTAGCTTAAAACGTTTTATGAAGTTCAGTTTTATTTAATAGGATATAATTATTTGGACAGTTAATTATTTTGTTTTTTATCTACTAATTATGAATCATGTTTGATGCATGTGATATTTTGATTAAGAAATAATATTATTTAATTTTAAGAATGTGATCTGTATCAGATTCTTCAATTTTTATTAGTTTGATGTAGGTTAACTATTAACAAAAGTTTTAAGTATTAACAAAAGTTTTGAGTTTTAATTATTATTATTTAAAAAAAAAATATTATATTAATAATGAAATTAACTAATTTAATTATTAATATAAGACGAACGTATAACGTTACACATTGAATCCAAGGTACCACAGCAATGATGGGTACAGGCATAATCACCACGCTTGCTAAATGGGGTTGGTGACCATTTTTAAAAATATATATTTTAGCTACTTTACAAATACCTACTTCACCGGCCGAAAGATGAATTGTTCCTATTTTTAAAGGTGGCAGTGACGAATCAACTGACGTTCAACAGTTTGACAAAAATGGTGGTGTTCACACCTTTCTTCCTCATAATCAATGAAGCACCGTTTGCGATCCAATATCAAGAGTTGCACAGATCCGGAGATCCGTGGAGAGAGGTACTTCAGAAATATATTGTTTTTATCTGTCAATATATTTTGTAAATTTTAAATGCTAGCCTTCGTTTATTGTAAAAGTAACTGTGCCCGCGTTTTCGTTCACGTGGACTTCTGCATTTTTGGAATATATAACCTTCCTTTTTTTTATCAATTATAAAAAACTAAAATAAATGTAGCCTATGCTAACATAACATAAACATAGTAAAAGTCCCGTAAAAATCGGTACAGCCGTTTCAGAGATTAGCTGGAACAAACAAACAGACAGACAGAATGCATTCAGTGAAAAGCTGTTAATTTGAAATTACAATTAGACATCAGTATACAGGGTGTAAAAAAACTAAACGCAGACCCTGAAGTTACGCAATCTGAAAAGCAAACCAAGCCATATTACAAAATATTATAGCTGGGAAATGATTTTTATTTATGGAGCTCAAAAAAATATTATAATTCGTAGCGCGCAATGTATAGCAGCCGTAGTGTAGGCCGCTGCGCTGGAGATGGCTGCTAGCTAAGTTCACAAGTCGTCCGCTCCGCGCTGAGCCGTACATTGCGTATTGTCATTATTAAAGCCTTATTGTGAACGAAATAATAAAAACAACCACTATGTTTGTATGAAGAAAAGTTTTTAAGTATCCTTTGGCAACAGTTTTTGTAATAAAATGGAAAACAAAATTGTAACTTTGACCCTCAATATCTTCGGAACCAGCTGTTTCCCAGGTATGGTCCTAAAGAGAAAAATGATCCTAATGATGGGGACAATACGTAGTTTTCGGATCTGCGTTTGGTTTTTTTACACCCGTTATATACTGATATTATAATTGCAATTTAATTGCTAAAATATCAAATAAAGTTTACAATTAGACACTTTATTTTGATTTATCTGTGTGGACAAGATTGTGACATAAAGGAATATATTTTTAGGTAGAGCAAAACTCCAGTGCACCGCTTTGGCCCGTGGTAGACAAGGAAGACAAGCTGTTGCTATTGCGAGTGTCGGGCTCAACCGAGATAGCGGCGCCTTTCTTGTACACTGAGCAACATAGCGTTTGTCTAAAGCTGAATAATGACGTAAGTTTACAACAATTATATGATTCTTTCTTACCAATAAATTACAACAATCTGAATGAGTTCATAATAAAAGTACGAATTTGTCGACACAAATAGTATTGTTAGTTGCGCAATGGTTAGAGCAGTCACTCGGTAAGTGGGAGGTTGTGGGTTCGAGTGTCTTATCACTTATGCAATCAAGGTTTAAATTTGAGAAAAAATATTTTTAATTTACTCTAGCAATACAGGATGAAAGAACCTTGGTCAAAGTGGACCTTGATGTGTCCGTAAATGATTTAAATACGAAAAAATCCCTATTTTTCCTAGTTTTTATTAATGTCAGTCATTAAAATTTTACAGGACAAGGCCATGAAAAAAATATATTTCAATTTTTCTATGATAATTTAGAATGCTTTGGCATAATGCTTAATGCATGGAACGCAATCGATGTTTCATTTTAATGCGTTTCGTTCTATAAAGTTGAAACAGCATTGAATTGTTTCAAGCTTAATAAAAAGTATTTTATAAATATATATTATGAAAAAGAATAAGGGTCTCTTTCACAATCATTCAGGCTTAAGTAGTTACTCAACGAGTTAATTACATAGAGGTTAAATCCTTTCGTTAACTTTCTTTGCATTTCACAATCATCCAATCAGTAAATTAAAGTGAAGATTATATAATTAATACTTACTTACAAGTTACGTTTCGTTTCAAGGTAAGAATAATTTATGTGTTTCTATAAAGTATAGTAATCACAGAATTATCATTAAAAATATTTTTTGTTATAATTATAAGTAATAAAAACAATAAATTCGTACAAAAAATGTTTACACTGTGATGTAAATAAGTCATTTCACCTTTTCTAAAATCAATGTTTCTGTAAGAATGGAACGCAACGAGGTTTCAACAAAAAGTCTATGTCGATTTTGATTGCATTGAATTTACCATTACGAACATTGTGTAATTTTACAATGTCTGCAAAACTGTCCATTTAAATAATAAAATAACTTGTTGTTGATAAAAATTTGGAAATGACGTATTTGAGGTTATCTTTTTAAATTGACTTGTCAAGTAAAAGGCTACTTGGCAGTGCATCCGGTGATTAACTTAACGAGCAGATAAAGTGGTGATTAACCCTACTCGGGGATTGTGAAACGTGAAAAATAGTTTACTGAGCAGATAGGGTCGAAGTAGCATACCCAGAACTTTACTCAGCGATTGTGAAACAGGCCCTTAATTACCTATTTTAAAAACAGAAGAAGTTAATTTATTTGTTGCAGGAGTGTTTAACATTGCACAAATAATGTACCAAATCTGGATTAATTTATATTGTATATAACGAAACGTCAAACTGTCAATGTCACTGACATACTTGTCAATTAACACATCTGTCATTCTCTATCTCTGCGTTGTTGGGATGGTGCCCTGCGATTTTGGATTTCTTTATTTTTATGACCATAGAGTAACCCTTGCATCAACTTACGGACCCTGATATCTGTAACTTAAAACGACGACTGTGCTTGTGATTCGGGACATCGCTATCGCCTTTTGTGTTGGAATTGTCGGACGACGTCTCGTTCTGGAAGCGCATGCAGTTTTTATTCATTACTAAAAAACCTGGCCTTTATTCGGAAATATTTGTATATGTTAATATTTGTTACTTCCTTATCTGATGAATTTAAAATAAATCGCCCTTGGACATTCTCATAAGAATCTAGGTCCACCTTTATGTATGGGATTTGGCCAATGCTCTTTTAACCACTTTCTAAAATTTTTATAGGCGTTCAGTATCATATTTAGAGCCCATTTATGAAGTAAAAAATGTAAATCAAGTTTTTAACCGAAAGTAGTTTTCGGAATATAGTTTTCAATTTTTACGGTGCTAGGTCTGTTAAGGTATAAAGGGAAAATCAAAAACTTATGAGTAGTATCGTAATGAATGAATGAGATGCGTATCGCGTAAAAAAAGTGTTGCTAGGCGGCCGTATCAAACATTTTAGATTTTTGGCGGACATTTTCTAGATGATTTTGATTTATCTTGACATTTTTGTACTGGGCTATGACAAAAAAAAAAAATACGTCATTTGTTTTTTGTTTCGTAGATTGTTATATTAAATTTTGAAAAGTTGTTAAAATTTCATTTTGTATATAGTGTAACCTCCTAATACCCACAATACTTTCATTACTAGTACGGTGGATTGCACGTAGAAGTACAGCTGAGCGAAGGCGGCACGTACATCACGGTTCGCCAGTACCGCGACGGCCACGCGCCCGCGCTCCTCGTCAACTTCACGCAGTTCCCCGTCGTTGTCTACGAGAAGGAGAACGTTAATGTCAAGTTAGTGACATTTTATACACAGCTAGCTGTTGCCACGACTTCTTAGTCGCGGGAATTTCGAATTTGATAGCCCATGGGATAAATAGCCTATGTGCTATTATTGCATAGTAATATAATCTATATCAATGCCTATTTCATTCAGCTGTTTCGGCGTAGTTAAGTAACAAAGATGGGTATACAGGGTGTCCCAGAACTCAACGTCAAGCCGAAACGGGGTGAAAGGATTGATTGTAACCATCATGAGAAAAATCAGAAACAAAATCTATCCCACGCAGTTTGAAAATTATGGACATTTATGAAAAACATATAAATTTGGTCAAACTTTAACCATTTTTCGGTTATTGTGGTTAATTTTTATTATTTTTGTTCATTTAAACTTTGGAACCGTAACCCTAAATAACATTTCTAGAATCACAGTCAAAAATAATGACACAATTGCCCCAAGTTTCGTAGAATTTAGAGTATTTGTTAAATTATGAAATTAAAATTTTCAAAATTTGTCAATTTTGAAAGGCCCTCCTTTAAAAAGTAACAAAGATCCATCCAATCAAACGCATTTAGAATTTTAAGTTTGAAAAACATTAGTATGATAGTAATAGTAAATGAGGACAACATCACATTGTACAGACAACGGCTGGTTTACCGACCCAAAAAGTTAAAGGTCATTGAGTTTTTTTTTTTTTTTTAATAAATAATAATTAAATAAATAAATGTGGACAACATCACATACATTGTTCTGATCCCAATTTGAATAACTATTTAAAGCATTCGTATTTTGGAAACCAGAAACAACGAAGGTACCACAAACACCCAGACCCGAGAAAATGTAGAAAAACACATTTTTTCTACATTGACCCGTCCGGGAATCGAACCCGGGACCTCGGAGCAGGCGACACCTTGAAAACCGGTGTGTACGCCACTCCGCCACGGAGGTCTTTTGGTCGCGTGATTTTCAACTTTAAGTCCAACAAGTAGAGATCAATATTAATTGTGAAAATTTGACGTTTTGTGGTAGGTTGACGTGCTGTTGTCTATACATTGTTCTGAATAGTTCTGATCCCAAGTGAGAAGTTAAATCATTCATTATCATGGAATCATTTTTGCAATAATTTCTTGGAAAATATTACATTATATGCAAGACCGTATCATCTAACATTTCAGTTTATTTATTATTTTTCAGAACCTTAGCCTCAATGCACAAAACGTTATTCACATGGGATAACCCAGCTGGGCCGCGTACTCTTATTTTCGAAGGTTTCAAGAAGAAAGAAATCGAAAATGACCTAAGGAAGGATGGTATTGGAGACTTCATGTAAGTTCTGTTCGTTGGTCGTGTGACGAGATTTTAGCTACCAATTTACTCAAACCACTTATATCGTATTATATATTGAGCTCTATTTAACGTTACATCGAGTAACTTGTTTTTTTTTTGCTGTATTTGGATAAAGTTGCAGCAAAATAAATACCTGAATAATACTTAGAATATTTAAAAATTGCTTTATTATTTACTTTAATTAGTTATGAAACTGTAAATCGCTCAGTGTTTCCGAAATATTGCTAACTTAGAAAACATGTAATACGGCTGTTGAGTTTCTTAATAAATAAATCAAGTATTGATATTTGAGACCGTTCTGTATTAGTAATTTGATAAGCTCGATTGAAGGTTTTTCTGACACAGTTAGTTAGGTACTGAATTAATCGTCACTTGATTAAAGTACAATTCTACTCTTACTATGTTTATTAATGTCTAATCCATTTAGCTACATGCAAAAATAAATAAACAATGTTTTGATACTTTCAGGATAAATGAAACCGTCAGAATATCATGGGTATCTTTCCTAGACGGACTTCAGAGAGTAATATTATTTACCGACGACCCGAACTTGGCAAGTGGTGCTCATACAATAGGCGAAGCAGAATTTGTAGACACAGAAATCGTTCTGTCTATGCAGGGGATGGGATTATCTCTGGTTAACGATCCACAGTTGTTGGAGATCATTTACGTCAGCATATCTAAGTATGTATTTTTTAATAATCAAAGCGTATTTTACTAAGTTAGCGTTAGTGACCTTAGAGTTGGCTAAAGTTTTCTTACTATCATACGGAACGAAGTTTTTATGACACGTATTACAAGTAAAATAATGCGTTATATTATTTTGGAGCCGTAAACGACACTTTTCGTTCCTAAGTAAATGGTAGTGATAATGAATTACAGTTGTTGGATGATTTAGAATCGAGAATATGATTTAAAAAAATTAATTAATGTAAGTAGACTAATCGTAAAAAATAACTTACAATAATCTAATACAATACAAGAATATAAAATATGCTTAAAAGACACCAAATTTATTCGATTCTATTATAAGTTCGAATAAAAGCGTGGCTGCTCTTTCACCCGTATTATTAAAGAAGTAATTACTTATTATTTAGTAAAGTCATAGCTTTAGGTGTACTACCAATTGCTTAAGTGAAGGTAATGGATCACCATGATTAGTCATATTATTAGACTGAGAATGCAACTTTGTAAGTTCTAACTCTAGTAATTACTGGATTAAAGAATACAAATTGTATTTACTTTTACTTGTTTATAAATACGGGTGCTTAACTTGTATTTGTGTTCAATCCAAGTAATAATTAATATGTTGTTTCACCAGCTCCGGCATTATATGGGAACAGTGTAAGATGGGAGCTCGTCGTTACAAAAAGATTGACGCTCAAAAACTGGCACTTTATGAGGACAATTACCAGCAGTATCTAATAGATAAAATAGCCAGTGACGTCCCAATACCACCGTGCAGAATGATTGATGAAAAAACTGAGGTATGATGCTTTTTATTTAATTATATGAATGATTTGTTATCTCTAGTAAGGGGTCGTCCACATACTACGTCACACATTAAGGGGTGGGGGGGGGGGGGTCTAACTTATGCGCGTAAAATGCATGACAAGGGGAGGGGGGGGGGGGTATGAAAATCTTACAAATCCTGTGACGTAATTTATGCATGACCCCTAAAAAGTTTTCATTATACATTAAATTTGCTCTAACGCTCAGTGTATTGATTTTACTGTGCATTGCCAAATGCAATATATGACGTTCGTGGTTAGTAGACAAGGTAGTATATAAATAAACAACACCAATCGACAGCTATTTTTAAACAAAATGTTTTACACAGTTAAAACTACAGTTAAATACGTGTTTCCCACGCTAGTAAAATTATGTCACCCGTAACATATTTTAGGTGAACTTTGAAGAGATGCGAATACTGAAACCGTCTCCGCGTTTGCTCCGCCGTACGCTGCAGCCTGGTCTGTGGGCGTCGTACGGCCTCACTCCTCACTCGAGACGGCTTCACGCCCGACTGCACAGGCTGCAGATAGACCAACAGCTACCGTTGCCCACATTCCCTGTAATGCTAGCCCCGGTGCCTCCACCAAGGTCCATAGCAAACGATGGACCCAGTGGTAAGACCAGTAAAACGCACTGGAAAATCAAGCTATCTACACGTTTCCATTGTAAGCTGAACTCTCACAAGATCTTATTTAAACGTTTATGGTCACTGTCAATAGAGTTCATTGATTCGAGGTTTATTTCATTTTATGTTGACCACCATATTTCAATCCGCAATTGCATCTCAATTGTATATTTTGACACATATATTATGGTAGTAATGTCAGAATATACGATTGAGATGCAATAGCGAATTGGGGCCCTGAACTGTTGCGAGCGCACTGATCTGCGTGATCTTCGTTTCAATCATCTCTACTCACACAAGATCGCCTTACTTGAAAGTTTAGCTTGTAATAGAAATGTGTGTACATATTAGAATAACTTTCTCGTTTTCTTTCTTTAAACCTTGATGCAATACTCTTCTTTTTAAAGCCAACGAGATGCCTAGATATGTTGGAGGTGAATGAGCTTTATTCTAATACAATGCTCAATGGCAATTTATGATTATTTTACCATAAGCTTCTTTATTTTCAAAGCTAACAATGAAAATAACATTAGCTTACATATTTTGCCTCATATGTTCACCCAACATATTTTTAAACTAACTCTTACTCTTATATTATTACGTATACATATAACATATAATCTGCTTAACGTGCTGCTTCGTATAGTACGGGTGTCTTATATATTGATGCACAATCACAATAAACTCTCTGAATCTAAGCCTCAAAAGGTTTAAGTATGATTGCAGCACGCATGAACGAGTTTAAAGAACGCCAATCAAGCGAATTCTTTCGACGTCACGCCACCAATAGGGTTGCGCGACGTCAAAAGAACCAATCACAGCGCTCACTTACATTCATGTTTGGACAGAAGTATGAGCATTTGCTCATAACCTCTGTAGCGCGCCTGCCCCATCTACAACGCCTTTCTAACCTTTTTTCCTTGTCTGTGATTTTATCAGCTTGTCATCTGCATGCATGTCACTGCAGTCGGGAGCCTGAATTTATATTACCTGAGCTAGTATGAATTTTAGTTACCAATTCACCTACATTACGTTCGTTCATTCATAAAATTTTGTGTAATATGTGCCTTTTCGCTCACCACTGTAAAAAATAGAATTCTTAAGACAATTTTATTTTTTCAATTTATCTTAATTAAACAATTTTGTATCTTGTTTTGTGCAATAAAAGTGTATTATATTGTATTGTAACAATTATATTAAGTCGTGTAAAAATAAAATACGTTAGAAATTTTCTTCATGGTCTCCAGTTTTGATTGCCTTGTTAATATTTTTGATAACGATTTTTGAAAGTCGGTAACTTTTTAATGAATAACTTAAAATTAGTTTTGTCAGATAGTTTGTAAGCTTAAACCGAAAATGTTTACACACAGGTATGAAACCTTTCATAGAAGTATCTATAGTGGAGCGTATTATGGAGCACAGCAAAGTGCGTCAGTACAAGTACTACAAGGTGCTCATCCAGGAGTTCCACGTGAAGGTGGACATGGGGCTCGTCAACGCTCTCATGGGCATGTTCCCGCAACGACTTCTCACAGAACAGGAGGCGGTCAGTAGTACATAAATCTATATAAATCATGAATAAATCTTTATTATCTAAAAGAAAGTCGTGTTAGTTACACCGCTTATAAGTCGAGAACGGAATGATTTTTTTTTATGGTTTTGGTGTTTTTGGATACGTCTTCGTCGGGAATAGGATAATAAGTATTAAAAATGTTGAAAAGTTACTGTTAAAAAAATCATCTCTTAATTATTTTTTTCCAACCACGCCATATTTGATGACAACAACATTTAAGACGTCAAAATCAAAAACTATTCTGAGGCGATACGATGACGAAGGTCGCAGGGTCCGCTAGTAAATAATAAATAAACATAAATTGATCTGATCACAAAATAAGTGAACATTTAAAGCACTTGTTTTGTAGAAATCAGAAACGACGAAGGTAGCTCAAACATGCAAACCCGGGAAAATGTAGAAAAACCCTTTTCGAATCGAACCCAAATCCTCGGAGCAGGCGACACCTTAAAAACCGTTGCGTATGCCATTCCGGCACGAAGGTCTTCAAAATATGAAAGTTGACTGATTAATTTGCATAAAAATCGAGTGTGTCCAATATTTATAAACTAGTATTCAGTCACGTGTTCGAAAATATCTACATTATGTCGGTCAATTTATATTATTATCATCCAAATTGTCTCTGCCGAACGACGCCCACTGGCGGCGTGGCATATGCATCCCCTAAGGATCTCCTCGACGATCGGTTAAAATGCACTAGATCGTAGTCTACCCATTGGGGGTCATCCCACGAATTACCATCCGGTGCGCCCCAACGGCCATCATTTTTTTAGATGTTTATGGTACACATAGCAACCGTTGGTCTAGTAGTTTAAATACCGGACCAAGATCTCGGGGTCCCAGGTTCAATCCCCGGGTCGGGCAACAAAAAGTTTCGACTTTTCGAACGTTGCTCGGGTTTGTGATCACCAACCCGCATTTGGCAAGCGTGGTGATTATGCAGGTACCCATCATTGCTGTGGTAACTTGAATTCAATGATGGAGGCCTTTGCTCTGCAGTGGGATGATTATAGGCTGTTACTTTTAGCAAAAAGAACCGACGACCGTTGGGCCCACTGCCGCTTTAGCTCGGTGATTCTTCGAGTGATATCGGACTTTTAGAGCGATTCTAGATACTTCTTTTATGACCCCTTAACTGTGTTAGTAAAATATCCACAACTGAGTATTCTAATCATAATCGTTGCCTACCCTTTGTGTGTACCGCGAACACTGATCGTTAGCAAAATAGTCTTAGACTAAACATCGACAAAATACTGATTTGAGTTACGTATAAAAGATCTTGGTAGATTCTTATGTGTGGTAATTGGATATGTCTTCTATAGAGGGAGTCAGTGTTAATTAAATGTTTGTTGCACATAACATGTCACATAATACATAACTTATGAATGTTTTATTGCAGCTGGACTCCTTCCAGTCAGACTTGGAAAAAGCCGGACAGCCTTTAGAAGCTTTGGCTGCTTTAGGAGTAGCTTCAGACCAAAAGAACTTCTATGACAACCTACACTTGTCCCCATTAAAGGTGAGAAACGACTTTTATACCTAAACATTATTGTGGTTATTGAAATAATAAACTTTATTATAACTGTTTTAGGTGCACGTTTCGTTCTCACTCGGTGGAGCTACACAACTGCCTACTTTCATCGGCACGGTGCTACAAAGTATAGGTGTAACTTTGACCGACATGAACGATGTAGTTTTCAAGTAAGTTTGCAAATGAATACAGAGTAGGTAATAAGCCAGTTACCAATCATGTGGCCGGTCGTAGTACGATAAACCGATGTGGTCGATGAGAATATACAATTGGCTACTGTTGAAAATTATGGAGGTGGTTTATTAGAAGCCCATTCAGATTTGGACTGTATATATTCTCCCAAAAAACTCTATAACTAACCGCTTAATTTGAACTCATACGCAAATGTAATTTAAAGGTAAATTTCAAAATAAGCCTTCTTTGGACAATGTTGTATTTGTAATTATTAAAAATATTAAGGCACATCGTTTAATATGTTTGTCGTTAATTTTGATCTCGAAGTAAGTACCACAGCCATTAAAAGAAATATTGTTACGTTATACCAAAACCGAATAAATTACAATTGTCAATATTATTACAGAACCAGAATTTTTTAAGTATCAACAATTGTAGCGCCACCTGTAAAACACTTTGTTTTGGCCACCCAACTCAACCGTTTTTTTTTTAATTTAGCCATAGTGAAAAAGAGTGGGAAGTAGACTTTACTTTCACTACTTTATTGTCCCCAGGTTGTCATACTACGAACGCAATTACGAGTTTCTTTCGCAAAAGGAATTGATATCGCAAGCGCAAAGCCACTACACGGGGCAAGCTCTCAAGCAACTATACGTGTTGGTTCTGGGACTGGATGTAATAGGAAACCCATACGGGCTGGTCATAGGTCTCAAGAAGGGTGTTGAGGATCTCTTCTACGAGCCTTTCCAGGTTTGTATTTAAGGAAACTCAAAGGAGTTGATTTAGGGCCTGTATTTTCTAGTTCCGACCTAAGAACTAAGCTAATAAACACGTCTAAATAGATACTTTATATGATATTTTAGCAATTTAATTGCAATTATAATATCAGCATTTAAACTTGAAAAATTATGTCTCGGGCAGGACTCGAACCCGCATCTTCCTCGCATACCGGGCGCGGCGCCATACCATTAACCTTTCGAATTCGGGTAATTCCAGACACAATAGAAATCAATTGTCATATAGATCAGATCTGCTCCCGGTTAAGCCACCCAGACACTGCGTCACAGCACGAATCTTTCAAGCATATTCTTATCGCTGTAAGCCAGCGTAGTTTCATCAAATGTAAGGAGTTTGCACTCTTAACACCCGAAAGAAACATCTTTACGGATGTTTGACGGACATATGATATTTTAGCACCCGGTATGCGAGGAGATGCGGGTTTGAGACCAGCCTGAGACATAATTTTTTCATGTTTAAATACTGATATTACGTCTAAATAGCGATGAAAATTGCACCAAAACAAATATCTGTAACTTACATAAAAAATGACTGGTAATTTAATTCATCGGATGTTTCTCAAACACAGGAGGTTTTACTGTGTCTGGAATTCCCAGCATTCTTCATTTAAATTTCAGATACTTACCCCCATACCCCTTATTCATAATAACGCAAACAGACTAATAAACCTATTTTAGCTTTTGTCTTGTTCTTTCTTAGCGCTGTCATCATTTGAAAGAAAGTGACAAAAATGTGTAATAGCTAAAATAGATTCATTATACTGTTTGCGTTATTGTGAATAAAGGGGTTAGAGAGTATCACAACATAGAAAAAAAATGAATTTATTTATCCAGGGTGCTATCCAAGGACCGGGCGAGTTTGCCGAGGGTCTGTTCCTGGGCGTTCGGTCTCTTGTGGGACACACAGTGGGGGGCGCTGCTGGGGCGGTGTCTCGCATCACTGGCGCTATGGGACACGGACTAGCTGCGCTTTCATTAGATAAGGTAAAAGTTAAAAAGAGTATTACATCAAAGACAAGCTTCTTAACTTACCTGTTTTTCCTTCTTGCTACTGTCCGTTTATTTTTTTAAAAACATACTGCTCTAATGTTATATTGTACATTGTATATTGGTTCCCTCCAAACTGTGCCACAAACCTTTATCCATTGCTAATGATTTCCACCCTTTCTTAAATTCGACCTATTTCATCAGCGAATCAATAGTTTATAAAAGTCCGATGATGTACATTCGAGAACTGATGGGTCTTTTGTTTTGTTTGCGTGGTTTTTGTCGTATGATTTCTTAAAACCCGGCAAAATTGAAGTAAAAAGTTGAATTCTTTGACTGTACAGACACTGGGGCATCTTAACATCTTTGACATAGGTGCGAGTTTGCAACTAAAATGTATAGCCTGATGGGTAGGCTGCCATTACTATATTTATCCACCTCGTTTAGTCTTATGATTTCTTTTGATGTTTTATCGTTTATTACAAACTTTGTATTTATTGTAACAGGATTATCAAAGACGTCGTCGAGATAATATAAACAAGCCGCCTGCGAACTTACAAGAGGGACTCGCAAGAAGTGGCAAGGGACTTGTTATGGTATGTACTCACGAAATCTTATAGTAATACTATACAGTCGCCATTATTACTCTTAAAGATCATCGATGACGTGGTTGCAGTTATGATAACAAAACAAATAACGGCGAGCATCGAAAGATTAGTCATTTCATCTTGATTCTTTCGGGACTCGGGTCTAGCTTCGTGATTTTAATTTTCGATTTTTTTTTTAAATTTAATGTGGCGTGGAACTATTCTTTAATGCGCAAGAGCAAAAACGTTAATGACCCAAGCCTATCATTTAGCATTTTCGCTGTTGTACTTGTGCAAATAGAGTTTTAGACAACATCAATCATAAATACAATAATTTTAATGGGCAGTCATAATAACGCACATCTTTCAGGTAACCTATAGGATGAAGTTTGAATCACCGTCCAAATTTTAATACAGCAATCTACGAGACAAAAAACAAATGATGTTTTTTTTTGTATAGCCCAGTACAAAAATGTCAAGATAAAGCTAGAAAATGTCCGCCAAAAATCATTTTTTTTTATATGGCATCCTAGCAACACTTTTGTCCACCCGATGCGTCAGAAGTTGTTGATTTTCCCTTTATACCTTCACAGGCCTAGCCGTAAAAGTTTAAAAATTAATTTGGTGGGAAAAATATTTTCGGTTGAAAATTAGATCTACATTTCTAACTCTACATTCATAAATAGGCTCTAAATACGATACTTAACGCCTATAAAAAATTTGGAATGTGATGAAAAAGTAATGCTATTTGAACGATAACGGGAAATTAAACGCTATCGTACCTTATTATTTTGCCTGACGTTTCGATCGGGTTGCACCGACCATGGTCATAGGCTGACTGGAGACAGGGAAGACGGTTTCAAACTATCTGCGACGTGGAATCCGGTGATTGAAAATACAAAGCCTCCTTTTAGTACGTAGTCGAGAAAGCATCGTAATACGGACGCGGCAGCTGTCTCGCGAAATAAGGCCACGGTTAGTGTGTGTGTGATGGTGCTTGGAGAAATAAACATTTAGAAGGTAGATTTATATGAATCTACCTTCCCCACGGAGTGAGTGCATTGCTGTCTCCAGTCAGCCTGTGACCATGGTCGGTGTAACCTGATCGAAACGTCAGGCAAAATAATAAGGTATGATCGCGTTTAATTTCCCGTTATCGTTCAAATAATTATGCAACCCGAAATTTTAATAGTTAAAAGTAATCCTGTATAGGGCAAAATTCATTTATATAAAGAATTGACAATGAACAAGGTTTTCAGACTTTACCCAAGGTCTTGTAACTGAAGACAAAATCCAAAATCCAAATTGCTTTTTCTGTATGATTAAAATGTAACACAGGGGGTGTTTGATGGCGTGACCGGAGTTTTTACTAAGCCGATAGAGGGCGCGCGGGAAGAGGGCGTCGAGGGGTTCTTCAAGGGGCTGGGCAGGGGGGCCGTGGGCCTGGTTGCCAGGCCCACCGCTGGAGTCGTGGACTTTGCTTCAGGCTCCTTGGATGCCGTTAAGAGGTTCGATGATCACTGGAAGCGATGCATGTATCATTGAATGGTGTTTCGGTGCTTACACTATCATACTTAGACCCATTTTTTTATCATTAGCTAATCGAGTTACATGCTTCGTTAGTAAACGTGTTTGCAGTAAAACGGATGTGAGGTGTTATGTTGCCGAGGTTATTGTATTACGTGATTAGGGATTATGATCAAAATGAAGGAAACATAGATTGGTTTCTGGTTTAATAAAATCATATAAGGTAAAAGGTTTTCTTTGTGAAACCTTAAATCGATTCAACATATTGTAAGACCCTTCAATGCAATTTATTGCGTTGTTAACGTTCATATACAATAAAATAACGCTTAAATTGTTTATTGCCCTTCTAATAAGCCTAATCTGTCATTGGTATATTTTTCATAGCAAAAAAGGTATGGGGAGGATTATCATTGAATTTTTATCTATGGATAAAATAGTTTCCATCACGTTTTGGTCTCAAATAGTCACTGATAAAAAAAACTAGATACTCGTACATAGTCTCATACAAAAATGATACTTCGAAATGTCCGCGATGGAATCTATGTAGATGTTGTCACGTTTTATACCTGTCTGAATGGACCTTTAACCTTACGTACATGCGTTAATTATGAATGTAATTTAGGTTAAAAAAACCACCCAAACTTTCAGTAGGTGCTCATTTAGTGAGCACTTATTTCGGTCGCCAACTGTTTCGTTTAGGTTTTTTATTTGATGTCGCTGAAAATAAGTGATTTATTGGCCAAAGAACAATGGCAAGATTTTACTTGATTGAATTTTGAAGCGTCTAAAAATGTGACTTATACAAAAACTAATAATTTAATTAGCATGTTTTTTTCACGTAAACAGTTTTTAATGTGAAAGCTGGAAGTAAATTGTAGTTCTTAAAAAGCACTTAATTGATTAAATTTGGTAAATTCGTTAGTGTTGTCGTTAAAAAAAATACTGTGTGCGTAATATGTTATTCAATTCGATTCTACTTTAAATAAAATACAAAATACAAATTATTATTGCATTTCTATGCAGAATGATGTTAATATATCCTTAAATCTATAATAAATACACGGTGCAATTTCAACCACCTGTAAAACGAAGCCTATGTTATGTAACCTTAATGTATAACATCTTGGCAGTGATATTAAATTTTTTTTTGTAATTTTTTTTATATACATATAAAATATTGGTTCATCTATTTATTTTGAAACAAGCTGTGACGCGCACGGATGTAGCTGTGTAAGGTTCATTCATCCGAGACCCCGCTTCAGCCAAATAATACGTCTATGCGCGTCACAGCTTGTTACAAAATTAAAAGTCTTAATAAATAATTAAAAAATTTCAAAACATTTTTTTATGGATAGATTAAATAACACTGCCATGATGTTATACATAATGGTCACATAACGTGGGCTTCGTTTTCCAGGTGGTTTTAAATGCACCGTGTATATCTATCTATCTTAAATATATATCAGAATGCAAAAAGATTAATTATAAAAAAATTGACCCTTGGCAGAAACCATGAAATACAATGGCAACACTGATAAACGTAACAAAACAAAAACTAACCGTTATTGACAGTAGGGGCACGGTATCGAATAGAAAATATCGTACTGATATTTTGATCATGAGTAGTATAAAAAAATGTATCGAACTCATAAAAGTATCGAGATAAAAGTTTATTAGGCTGTACCTAAATAAGAAAGTAAGTATACAGTTTGGTAAACAGTTTATTTTGCAAAGCCAGATTTTTTGGCAATTGTGTTTTATTTTTTACTACCTAGTTCTTAGGAACGTTATTTTTGTAGGTATTTTAGGAAATTGAAATTGCTGATTATTTCAATATAACCTCAAAATACAATAAAAAATATAACTTTTTTTTTGTGGCCTCGATAAAACAAAATTCTTATTGATTATGATTAAGCAGTGCACCTGCTATCATTTAAGCATTTTTTTCTCTGGTTTTGCCCTACTAGAAATAGAAATATCTATCCGTCTTTAATTTTTTCGCTCCAATAAACCTACTGAAGATAGACAATCCTATTTCCGATTGCTATCTGTCGATGGGAGGACGGATAGCTTACTATGGATAGACATTTGTATGAAAATGACTTTTAGGGTGTGGTGGACGGCGTCTGTGGCGTAGTAGTCCGACCGATACAAGGTGCACAAGAAAGCGGCGCGGGCGGGTTTTTCAAAGGTCTGGGCCGCGGTGTCATCGGATTAGTTGTACGGCCAATCGGTGGAGTGATCGATTTCACTTCAGGACTCCTGTCTTCAGTTAAAAGGTTAACTATTATATTTAAAATGGGTGTCTCTGTCTGTTGAATGGTCGAAAAATATACGGACTTACTTCGTTTGGAACCTCGTTTGGTTTTACATTATATTTTGTTTCATATTTTATGCATTTTTATCATTTATGTCTTGTCCTCATCATGTATTACGTACATCAAAGGATAAATCGTATTAGTTGATCGACCATACAATTGACCCTATTATATAAGTATAGCCTTAAATATAATTGCATCGTCCATCTTATCATTAACGCATCTTCATTCCTCATTTTTAGTTTTAAAACCAATATTTATTAAGTTTTTATACTGAGTTTGAATTTGAAATGAAGTCTCACATTCCGAACTTACGAGTACAAGATCTCCCCTTTCGTTTTAATAGTGGCCCAGACCAGTACTCGACCCTAGACTGTATACGTTATTCCACAAGAAAATGTCACAGGCTCGTGCGTGAATTGCTACGTTCCACAATGCCATGATTGATAGTGTATATGATTTAAACTTTCATGGTCACTATCATAAGAGTTTGTTGTTACGCGGTAGATGTCATGTCCCTTGTTCTTTTATAAGTTTTGATGCAATATTAAACAAACTAGATACACAATTAGCTTCAAAATAGTGTTCCAACTAAAAGTGCACCCATCTATACTAATATTATAAAGCTGAAGAGTTTGTTTGTTTGTTTGAACGCGCTAATCTAAGAAAGTACTGGTCCGAATTGAAAAATTCTTTTTGTGTTGGATAGTCCATTTATCGAGGTAGGTTTTAGTCTATTTACCATCACGCTGCGACCAATAAGAGCGAAGCAGCAGTGAAAAATGTTGCAAAAATAATCGCGATCATAATAACAGAAAAAGACGCGGACGAAGTCGCGGGCAACAGCTAGTTTGACATAAAGGTGCACTTTTAGTACAACCTATATCAATTGAAAAGTAACAACATGACATTAAATATCCATACCATTGCATGTTTCAAGCGCTATGTTATAGGGAGAATCGTTAAGGTCTCAATAGGTGTCGTCAAGGTCTAAATTAAGACTTATTTAATGCACTTATTTCTAAAGTATACTTGAAAATATTTGCCCGATTTGTAATTTACATCTATAGCCTTGTTTATGTGTGTGTATACGGTGTAAGGTTAATGGTATCACAGACTGGATCCAACCGACGTTGTTAATACCATAGATATCAGACTACAAATTGTTTTTTTTTAAATTCGGACCAAATGGATTTGGCACCTATGTTAAAAAAGGTCTTATAATAAGTTAACAAGTTTACGTTTCCTTAGTTTTTTTTAAATACAACGTGTCTCGTATTCCTTCGGTGCAATTCATACATTCCAACTGTCGGCGTTCAAGTTTGCTATTAGTTACAAACAAACTTCGGTAACATTTCACCTCGCCCGGCCCGTGTGATGTATTGGAACGGGCACCTAAGTTCATAGCTTGAACTTAGTATGAAGTAGTGGGGGCTTGGTTTTCGTGTAATTCTATAATATTTTGGTTTTTTTTTTTTTTCGTAGCCTAATAAATAGCGCTGTGTGTTTGTGTAGTATGCATGCCTATATATTTATAGTTTACGTTTGCTTACTTTTTTATAGTAATTTGGACTCTTGTTTGAGAAAATACAATATTTTTTAGGATTCAATTAAATTTTTTTTTAAATAAAAAATGCACATTAATGTCTCAAAAAGTAACAATAGGTACAAAGATAGACGCTACCTATTGTTACTTTTTGAAACGTTACATTACCTCAAGGCTTGAACTTTATTTGGTTTAATGAATGATTTAATGATGATATGAATTATTTTTCTAAAATTAGTTTGAAGGAACTACATGACTTCACATTCACCCCGTTATTTTGCTACATTAATCTATTTACAATGAATATATTGCACATTTATTATTTTGCTTCTTAATTGTGTCTATGCATTAGAAATCCTCATCAATATATTCATCAAAGATAAAAACTTGCATTACTTTGAAAGTAAAATAACCAGATGCTATTGAAACTATGAAATTAATAAGATAATTCCGAACTAAGGTACACTACATAGATTCTTAATAACCTATAAGAAGATATTAATGATTTAGATTAATTTTTAGCTCGTAACAGTTTTGTTTTCCTATAATAATGAAGTTGATCCTAGAGTAAAAAGTATGTCAGCAGATGGTTACGTACTTTCAAAGAATTTTGAATCCTATTAAGTCTGTTTATGCATAACTAACAGGGCGGCAGATCTGTCTGAAGAGGTGACAAAGAGACGTGCGGCGAGGTACCTACCCGCTGACACGGGTGTCACTCCGTACTCCAGGCTCCACGCTGAAGGCTATAAGATGCTGTTCGAATTGGAAAAGGTTTGTGAAAGGTTTTCATTTATTTGAATGTACGAGTATAACGGGAATTAAACACTTAACCTTTTTGATTGCCTGGTACAGTCAGCCTGTAAACACGGTCTTTGCTACATTACCCGTGCAATCAAAAAAGGTACTTATCTAGTTTGATTCATGGTATACTTTTAAGTACTATTGTTGTTTTTTAAGATACCTATATAATATCACTTTTAGCAATGACTCTGCCTAAATGATTCTATGAGTAAAGTATCTGTCTACAGATTAGTAAATGTCCCACTCACGTACCTTTGCAAGCCAGGTAACTAGCATTGCGATTGACTGATGTCTGTCACATAGACATCGATTTAGAACCGAGAATCATTTTATATTTTTAATACACATGTCTGAAGGTCTGAATTGCCTCTAAAACTTTGTGAACGTTTTCTAATATGGATATTTAAATCTCCATTCAGCTGCTCATTTGCACTGCATAGGGATATTAAAAAGATTCCAAATTACACTCCCATTTTATGACGCAAATCGCTATTTTATTGCTCTCAGATTTATTATTGAGAGGTAATAACTGCCTATAACTTTATGCGAATTATTCTATCTTAATCTATAAGGGGTACGATGGGGGTACCTATCTGAAAGTTGGTTACGAATAAATTTGAACCTACATACATTAAACAGGGGCCCACCCGTGTCCGGTGTTAGTAAAATTAAAGCATTTTCTTTACGCTTAAAAACAGGTCAAGTATTATTAGAATTAGACAAAATGGAAAAATTTTAATACATAGGAAATAATGCGCAACATTTTTGTGCTATGATAGTGAAAACAGGTATTATTTTAGCAAAAAAAAAGTGATATTTCAATTAAGTGCAATGAAACTGTAATTTTTAAAATTGCATTTTTTAATGTTGGATGGTATGACAGAAGCGTACTGTGACGATACTATACATGACGTATCTTTTTGGCTGTCAACTCTTAATTGGGTTAAGCCGGCTTATTTATAAGATATTGTTAAACCATTATTTTTCTACGACATAATCTGTAGTAGGTTTTAATTATTAAATGAAACCTAAAAATCGCTATAAATAAACAAAGTCAGTTTAGTTACCTTATAGGTAATGACTTTACAGATTTTGAATATCTATGATTCGTTAGATTCGTCTCCACTCCGAATTGCAAAATTAATAAAAAAAAATGCTAAAAAAACTAAAATTTATAAAATGTATTTTCTCATACAATTCATCATACGCCATATCCAGGCTATCTTTTATGCCAAAAACTACAAACATAAATTATCACAGACGATCATATGACAAAATAGAGATTTGATTCTGAGGTGATACAAAGTCATATACCAGGCAACAAAATCAAAATATAATGTATGAGTATCACTTAACAGGGCAAGTTTGTGAGCACGGATAACTACGAAGCCCACGTGTGGGTGATCCCCGCCAAGGAGGTCGTGATGTGCACGGACAAGCGACTGCTCTACTTGGAGAAGAACAATGTATTCGGCGGGTGGCAGGTACGGTTACTGTTTTCCCTCTCAAAATTATCTATCATAGGTACCATAGTTACATTTCAGAACTAGATACACAGTCCCTAAACAAAAATATGACTCCCAAACTGTCCAAGTTTAAATAGAAGCAGCATAAGTCATGTGTCATACCCAGGTACCGGAACTGCTTACCTTTAAAGAGGTATTTGTTCGGGTTTTTAATAGTCTTGTTTTTAAAAACCCTATCCGAAAGGTAAGGTTAACATAGGGCTTACCCCGACGATATGCTAAACCAAACAATACGATTAATACGTAATAACCAGGTAAGCGCTTACCAATACTGAAAACCCCTTAATAGGCTTACCCTAAAAAGTGTTTTGGAATGTTGTTAGGCTATTTTAATTTCTATGCGCAACCCATAAATTGTGGTAAGAGGTTAAACCTTATCTAAAAGGTTACCGAACTAATAAGCTAACACAATCAAAGGTATTGGTATTGTGATAGGGTTACCCATGTGGTACCCTATCACATGGGTAACCCTATCACATGGTAACCTTTTCAATAGGCTTTCCTTTTTAATAGGGTTACTCTTAAAAAGGGGTTTTCCGGTCCCTGGTCATACCTACTGTGATGCAAATTCCACCTTACGTAGGTACATGACTTAGAGATGAATGCTACTAATATAAAAGAGCACCCTTATCTTCAGTGGGTGATCATTTGGTTAGGATGTTTTTCTGTTGATTGTGGATCTATTTTATTTTTATTTTACATCAATGACCATATCGAAGAAGTCTACGGGCAAACTAATATGACGTGTCAACACAGATCTTAAAGAACTGAAGTTATTAATATTGCCTATAGTTTTTAAAACGGGTACGTGTTTCTACGCTTAACTACGTACCGTTATATGGGTAAAAAGGTGGTTCTAAAGCATCATCATCAGCATCATCATCATCAGCTTATATCAGTCCACTAATCGTTCACTCCAAAAAGCGGATGTTACACGGGCCTCACCAAAAAGCGGATGTTGCACATAATCTCTGCGCTTGTTCTATAGTCCTTAAAATATAGCTTGATTAGAATGACACCTGCCAAACTGAGGAGACTAGTGCTGGGACTGACTCGACTGATCAAACGAAAAAAAAAACCAGTCGTGGCGAATGTAATAAAAGAAAATTAGGTATATTAAGATTTAACACTTACGGCTATTTCCAATAGCCTATCTATCTTCAGTTTTGGCATATCGGAGATAGGAAACAGTTTCTATCTCTGTTTTTGCCATAGATTTAATAAAGATGACAGATTGGCAATTGAATCCTGAAAACGAGACCAAAACTAGGTTACGCTAGTGTGGATAAAGTGAGCATGTGCGTGAGATAAATAGTGCAGGTACTCCATTGTCTGCTTGCTTTCGATATCGATTCCATCGACACAGTTTACGTTGACGCCGGTGACTCCTAACATTTGATGAAACAACGCTGGCTTATAGCGTAAGAATATGCTTGAAAAATTCGCGCCGTGTCGCAGTGTCTCGGTGGTCTAATGGTATGGCGCCCGCCCGGCATGCGAGGAGATGCGGGTTCGAGTCCCGCCTAAGACAAAATTTTTCAAGTTTATATACTGATATTATAAGTGCAATTAAGTTGCTAAAATATCAAATAAAGTATATAAATAGCTGTTTCATCTTAACTGACTGTCAAACATCTGCAAAGATGTTTCTTTCGGGTGTTAAGGGTGCAAACTCCTAACATTTGATGAAACAACGCTGGCTTATAGCGTAAGAATATGCTTGAAAAATTCGCGCCGTGTCGCAGTGTCTCGGTGGCCTAATGGTATGGCGCCCGCCTGGCATGCGAGGAGATGCGGGTTCGAGTCCCGCCTGAGACAAAATTTTTCAAGTTTATATACTGATATTATAAGTGCAATTAAGTTGCTAAAATATCAAATAAAGTATATAAATAGCTGTTTCATCTTAACTGACTGTCAAACATCTGCAAAGATGTTTCTTTCGGGTGTTAAGGGTGCAAACTCCTAACATTTGATGAAACAACGCTGGCTTATAGCGTAAGAATATGCTTGAAAAATTCGCGCCGTGTCGCAGTGTCTCGGTGGCCTAATGGTATGGCGCCCGCCCGGCATGCGAGGAGATGCGGGTTCGAGTCCCGCCTGAGACATAATTTTTCAAGTTTATATACTGATAAAATCAATTTATTGTAAAAAAAATCGTAGGCTTTACTTGCCAGTATTTAACAATTTTGCCTCATTTTGCGATCGCGATCGCCAAAGTTGAAATAAAACTGATATTTATTTTTCAATTACATATTACAAACGTACACTAAATATATTTAATAATTTACATATATTTAATGTTTAACTAATGGGGATTGATGGGGGCTTGAACAATATGGAGATTGATCCAAGCGTAATTTTACAGGCTGAACGCCTCTGTGTTAAAAACACTTAGGGTCCAAATGCAAACTGCAAATGCTCGAATATTTATTGGGTGAACATTCTTTTCTATTAGGAAATTTCAACCATTTCTAACGTATTTCAACAATTTAGGCTGTATGCGGTTTACAATGTGAAATATGTCAGCTAATGAAATGTCGATAAGATATCATCGACAACGTCAATCACTAAAATACAAAAGTGACGTTAGTAATTGCTGAAATTCACGTATTTGATATTATTTTTAATTGAATTCATATGAATTTAAATCCTTCTTCCGATGAAATGCCCTATCAATTAGTATACAAAATTTTAGTCAAAGCTCTGAAACATTGTATTTTGCTGCTGATAATCGCGATTGTGTGTTGACCTGTGAAATGTACAACTATGTTGGTTCCCTTTTTTAGATGAGTTACTTCCAGGTACTGAACATGTAACCATAATGAAAATACATCAACTCGACACTTTTTTACAATAATAAAAATGAAACTAGTAAAACTAAAGGGAATATTGTGTTGCGCGTGACAGACGTCAGAACTCAGAAAAACACTACGGGTTCCTAGCGTGTACGTGAACGATCTTGTGGTCTATCTCATTCTATCATATAGCTGCATTATATTCTGTCTCTTTTCATTGCCAATCTAACAGTAGTATATTAAATCTATGGTTTTTGCCGTCCAGAGAAACAAAGTCAGAAGTTGTTTTCTATCTCCAATATGCCAAAACTGAAGATAGATAGGTTATTGGAAATGGCCGTAAGTCAGTATCGTGATCATCATCAGAACCACTGGAACAATCATGAAGATCAACTAGAAATTCTTTATCACTTATAGAATCTAATAATTATGAACGTATTTCGTAAACTAATAATAATAATGGCAATTTGATGTCATTAGCACCAACCAATGCTTATCAAATCATTTGTAACATTTGTTTTACATTACTTCGATTTTGAATTATTTATTATTAAATTATGTCGATTTCGATTTGTCCATTTTACGTCATCACTAGCGATTATGAAAAATGACGTTATCTTGTAAAGAGATAAGTCTAATTTTTGTGACTGGATTATTATGATGTTTTTGACTTGTAATGTCTATTTTATGAAATTATTGTGATAAATAGGTGCTGCATCGTATAAAAAATATTCTTAACTTGCCAGATACCAATATTTCTTCGTGTACAAATGTGTTTCACTATTGTGACGTTGGTACAAAGTTACGTCGTCTCTTTCATTGAGAACTGTCATTCTAATCAAGCTATATTTTAAGGACTATAGTTGGCGTTCGAAGAGAAGAGAGAAGACGCTGTTGCTCGTCTTCTTCTGGAAGTAACTACTTCTTTCCTCTTCCATAGAAACAGAAGGGGCGATTATTATTTTATGTGCCGACTGCCGACACCACATGACACCTCTAAAGTTTATTAATCTGCATTTTATTTGAAAGAAAGAAAGAAATGTTTTATATCAAATGAATGAGACGAAATGGGAATACATACAGGACAGTAGAATTATTTTTTTACTTGGGCATATTACCCAACAAGAAGATGGGATCAAGAGACTAACATAGTTATTAAAGTTCAAGGAACGCATTGACTTTCCGATTTCTTGTACGTTATCTCGCGGCCTACCAATACATACGGTCTATCTCAATCCATTTCCACGGTAATACAGAACGTGTAACACTCGCCATAGATGTTTGTTTATGGGAACATACATACAATAATTGGCCAAAGTTGTTTACACCGCGATGTTCTCGACGGGTCATGTTTTATGTATATGAAAACGTCGCCTCGCGTTTCTCAATGTATTCAATAACTAGTAAATATTTCATGAAATTACCCACTTTGGAGTACGCTACAGAAGCAATTTTTGTGTATAACCATCACTTGGATTGCCTGAAAACTTGAGTGAAGCCGATTTTACATTTTACGCGTGACGTGTGTGTCTGTTTTTTTTAATATTATAAACAGAGACAACATTACATAAGGCGAAAAAGCTATAGTGATATCCTGCTTAGGGAATTGATACAAGAAAATTCTTTATAAAATCTTTATTATCAAAGAGAATCATTTAAACTTTTTTTTTAACATATCCATAATAAATTACCAGTTTTGGGAATTGGAATTTTTGTATTAAAAAAAATAAAGTTATAGAAATCACTAAAATCATAGTCATTGCCCCGCTGGCAAAATTATTGCCATGTAGACTGTACAGTTATTGACCACCTATCAGTTCTCTATTTTTTTATCATCATCATCATCATCAGTTTATCGCAGTCCACTGCTGGACATAGGCCTCTCCAGATGCACGCCACTTAGGTCGATCCTCGGCTTCTCGATGTTCTTTATCCCTTTGTTTTTTTTGTAACGCCAATTTAAAGCTATCAGATGTAAATGCAAATGGCTGTATTTCTGTTTGTCTCTTTCCTTTCCGTATTGAAGTTTTAGGATAAGCCAAATATTCCCCGAAAGATGATTTTGTTTTTACTATCTTTCATTCCGTATGAATATCAGCATATGATGTACTAGGTTGTGGTAAGTCAAAGCATCAAGGTTGGAAATCTCGTTGACTTTGAGATGTTGCAAGTGGTGAATAGACATTCACATCACTATTAGATGTCCCATGAAGACAAAGCTCTGGTAGTAGGACTGCAAGTTTGCTTATCATTTGTGTATCATCAGGTCTCATGGTTGAATCACAAGGTTTTAGAATTGAATTTTTGTAGCTACGAGTAAAACCACTTTGTCTAAATATTCTTCGTTTGTTTAAAATTCTTTCACAAAGATTGTAGATTATTTCAAGGTCACATCAATAGCGCAGAACAATTCGTCTTAAAATCTTTTGCACAATGAAGATCCAACAATGTTTTTGAATGTTTCATAAGTAATTGTTCAGTGTCAGGAATGTCTTTTAGAGCTTTTGTTCCTGGCGGGACAGAATTCTCAAAGTTGATGGCATCTGGATCAAATGGGCAGAGACCACAAGCCCTGAAACCATTTATCAAGCAAAAGTTTGCTTGTTTATGCCTTTATCTTGATTTGATACCTGCCACTTTTTTAGGTGCCTTCTCCAGCCAAGTTTTAGGGGTCGAAAAGCAGAGACATCAGCTGCTCTGGCAAATTTGAAGACTGCATTGAAGACTCTCTTAGGTTGGCTGAGAATCTCTATTAAACCTTTTTCCCCAGCATTTTTCGTATTTCGTCGAACTAACCTCTTATATCCGTTTCGGATACGCATGAACTTGCTTTGGTCACTCCTTCAGAAGTTCTTATGCTCAATTGCGGGCTCCTCTTTAAAAAAGCTTTTCACAATCTTATACCAGGCCTATTATTCTGCAATGGTTTAGATCTGGGGTTGTCCACAAGAAACTTTTGAACGCTATCTAAAATATTGTCCTTATTTTTTGGCCGAACCTTTTTGTGCCGAAGTGATGATCCAGCCCTCAAGAAATGCTTCTTCGTTTGGCCTCAGGACAGGAGAAGTCCGAGAATAGTTTTGTGACCAGGGTTCTTATTAAAGAATCTGAAGGTAGATCTGAGTACGCCATATTTTTGAGCAATTTAGCGATCTGAAATTGGTCCTCTTTTTTTTTGTAGTTCTGCGAGAGCAAGTTCAAGACTTTCTTGCGAATACTCTAGTTTTGAGATCTTCGGAATTCAGCAAGAAAATATTTTGCACGTAGGTAACACAAGAAATTAAAAAAAAAACCGTTGGGAAACATGCATTACCCGGGCAATAACTGTAACTATTGTCTATGGCAATAACTAAATATGAGTATGGCAATAACCAAATTTATTAAAATTCTGGCACATTTATTGCTCACCCCTCGTAAACAATCAATAATAAAGTTGGCAACTAGTTAACTGGTTTGTAATAGATAAAAATACCATTTTATCTTATGCATTATAAACAACAAACACAAAAACAAAAAAAAACTAGCAAACAAAGCAAATACAAAACGGCTGTTCTTAAGAAAAATCATAAAAAACTTACTTTTTTCTTACAGACTTACTCCTTTCATGTTAAAGTCCTCCATTCACATTATTTTTTCTTTAGAATGTTGCCAATTTATAGTTTAAAATGCTACCAAGTACTTTACAGTGCCATCTGGCGAGTGAATACCAAACAAGCTTCTTTGGAAACTGTTATTATGGCGTCTTTTGCTTAGGGTTGGCAATCACTATATCCTGGGCAATCTCCATAGCGTAACCCTACCTTGTTCTAATTTCAAAGTAACTAACTATTCAAGTACTTTTTTTTCGGAAATGAGAAACTAACACCCAGACCTAAGAAAATGTTAACTTTAATTTTTCTATGTTGACTCGTCCGGTAATCGAACCCGGAACCTCGGAGCAGATGACACCTTGAAGATTGGCGTACGCACCACTCTACTACGGAGGTCGTCAGACGTTGTTTTATTCACAATGTTTAGCATTAAGATAAGATAAGAAAACGTTTATTTGGTACAATAATATTAATGTCACATAAAGATGCAAAGAAACATAACATTTGTGGTAAAAAAAAACAATTGTCTACCGTAACTAGTCGTCTGAATCATGTGATATTTGTCATCAGATCGTTTGGACGTACCTATGGTCTGAGATCCCAGATGTGCCAACGGCGGCCAACAAGGGCGTCTACATACCCACGGCCAAAAAGAAGGTGCTAGGCATGTTCCCCTCTTCGGGATCGGGCAAGCTGATATTCCTCTACGACGAGCAGCAGAAGAGGTATCTACTCGCCCAGTGCGAACGGCTTATGCGCGCGGCGCGTTGACATGAAGACGTAGAAAGAATCACGATCGCCGAATGGCTCGAGCAATTCTTTCTACTTATATTCGACTATCGCACCGCGTTACTTACTATCGCCTATCACTTTAACCTACACCATATCGGCCCTAAAGGCTTTCGCTGATCAACGCCTTCGCCTGTGCTAAGTGATCGGACGTTTCCTGACTTAGTTTTAGCTTTATACTTGTGCTTTTTTATTACTTTATTACTGAGATGCATCTCTCGAGTACATTAGTACGGAATTGTTGCTTTTAAAGTCCACGAGATATAAAAGACTTCCTTTCTGACAGAAATGTATACTATTATTTTTACAACTGTAATATCCTTAAACTTAATTATAAGTGCATATTTTCTACTATTAATAATGACCTTGTATCTTGAGATTAATGTTGGGTACCTACACGTACGGGGTACTGAGAATAGTTTACACTTATTGTATTATTAATAATTCGTATTTATCTTTGCGGTTATGTACAACTTATACAAACAGTAACTATACTTTTTTCTCATACTTGATCAATAGATGGTATAAATTTAAGGGTGCGTCAGAGCTTTCTCCTTCAAGTATTTCGCGATGCATTTATGTAGTACTAATGTTTTGTTTTCTGTTTTCACAATATTTCAGTCTTCCGTTACCACATAGACTAATATGATATAACTTACAAACAATGTTTTTACTGTTCACAATAAGCAAATAAATCGGTAAGAAGCTGTTAAATACTCGAATATCTTAGCAGAACTATAATTAGTATGCTCCCGTGATAATTAGGTCTACTTAATCATGTTATATTTTGTTAATTTTATAAGTACATACGACTAGTGATGACGAAATCGATCTTTAGTAATTTACCAGTGATTGTTGTTTTACTTACCGAGTATAAGAGTACAAATATTGTTACTGTTAATGAATGCAGTTTAAAATTTTGTTTATGTTAACATAGTCTCTACAAAACGTTAAATGGTAACTATAGTATATTGGCTCATTGCTGAAGCGTTCAGTCCTAGTGCCTTATGTTTACATGTCTTGGAAATTGGTAATTCCATGGTAACCTGTGGCATATATTACGGGAAAGTCAAAAGATAAGATCAATACTATATTTTTTATTAGCTACTTATAAATGGGTACCTTGATAATTGGGAATCATGGAATTACCCGCTACAAATACCATAGAGGAGGGTATTTCTATTCGAAATGTCGTTTGTTTCCAAAGCGGTAGGTTAACGGCACGGAGCCGAGAGGATGCGTCGAGCGCTGGCTTTGCAAGTCTCGAGCTGGTTTGTTTATTGTGTATTTTATCGTATTTATTTTATTTTGTTGTAGCCTTTTGTGCATACATTCGTTACATTATAATAACGTTTGTAATGTTTGCTTATTGCACAATTTACTAATAATTTCGACTCGTTTTGTTTTGTTCAAGCTTGTGTACAATCGATTTTAATAAATACCAAGAAATTATATATGTGTTTGAATTGAATAGTACCCTTGGATTTTCAGATCGAATTTAAAACCATTAATATCAAAGAACAACAGAAGTCTAAATCTCGGTAAGCATTTGACGACTTGTAAAAAAGATTTAACCTTCACCTTACTTTAAATAGCCTGTTATTCAAGTCTCACGTCTACATTACTAATTTACAGCGATGATTAATATGTAAAATTATGTCATAAACCCAATTCGTAACGTGTTATACAATCAAATAGATATAAAGGGTTTTATACTCGGACAGTAAAAGCGATATTTTGTGAGCGATGTCTTACGTCTTCCATCGTAATGACGTCTTCACTTTACGGACGTTTAAGTTTACAAGCGAATCGTTAACTTAATAACGGTGTTTGAATCGAACCTACATTGGAATAAAGGGGTGGTATGATACTTAGCATGACGAATTGTCACGTGGGCGCTAAGTAGATGGTACGGTTTCAGGCTTTTTTCAAAGATCAAATACAGACTTTACATCGTAAAATTCTTCGCTTATGAAAGCAAGATAAGTTTATAAAAATAATGTGATTCTTACACCTCAGAAAATATATGGGTTTTCAAAGGCAAACAAATACTTTGAATAATTTATGCAAAGACAATCGCTACTTCCTATTTGAATGTTTCCCTCTATGCTGAAATTATCTCCTTTTAAATTCTTAAGTCCTAGGTATTACTTATCATTATTTACGGTTAGCTACATTTTCCAGTATTATTCTGGCTTTAAAGGTAACATTTTCTTAAACTTTTCCCAATAAGTGTCGGCATTAAAGTCGGATTAAGGTGCGCTTTGCATTTGCACCGCGTATTTTAAATATAAAATTTGCATACTATCCTCTAGAACAGAACTAAGCATAGTTAGTGGTGCGAACAAACATATCCATTAGATTATTTGCGAAACTCAAAGCCTGGCTTATGCACTTAGCGGTTATGCGTTACATTGGAAACTAGTAATCCGAAGACAGATAAAAACAGTAGGCTTGCTCAGACCTTATTAAAGACTTTAACAAAGGGGAACTTTATTGCTGAGGGGAATCCATGACTTGTTCGAATTTCAAATGACTTTAACGGTTTACTAATGTTACGACGTTTGCGATGTTAGAGTTTCGCAACCGTGATTTCGACGAAGTAGAAAATAAAACCGGCCAAGTGCGAGTCGGACTCGCGCACGAAGGGTTCCGTACCAAAACGGCCAAAAAAACAGGTTTGTTGTATGGGAACCTTAACCTTAAATATTTATTTTATTTTGTTTTTAGTATTTGTTGTTATTTCGGTAATAGAAATACATAATCTGTGAAAATTTCAACTGCCTAGCTATCGCGGCTCTTGAGATACAGCCTGGTGACAGAGCGACGGACAGACGGACAGACGGACAGACGGCCAGACGGCCAGACGGCCAGACGGCCAGACGGCCAGACGGACAGACAGAAAAATTATGTCTCAGGCGGGATTCGAACCAGCACCTTCATGCATATCGGGCGCGGTGCTTTTCCAAATTAAGCTACCGAGACACTGCGTCACAGCGCCAATTTCTTTTAAATACTGATAGACAAGTATCTACTTAACTACCCGTGCGCCAGCAACGTATTTCTTCTATACTTACGTAGTTTTCACCTCTGAAGGTGAAGCTTGAGTGCTAACTCAGCTGTGGAAAATGAGCCATTACTCACTCGCAGACGCTTTGACCGTTTGCATTGATTTTAATGTGCGATTTATCAGAATGGCACACCCTCGACTTAACCACTTAAGGGTGGAACGAGCCTTCTCTTTGCTTTTTTCTAACTACCTACGTTACATCGAGCTATGTATGCTGGAGGTTAACAATTTTCATGAAGTTTTAATCTACATCAGCATAAGCCTACATGTAGGCTTCGAGTATAATTCAACAGATAAAAAACAAATTAAAAATATAAGGATTCTTATGTAAGATAACTGGTCAATATAAAATCAGATGATGCTTTACTTGCGCCTGTCGTAAATTAAGCTAGTATTTTTTTAAAAGTGATTTAACTTGTGTCAAACCGTCAGGAATCAACCTAAAAGGTTTTAGGTTGATTTTACATTAATGCTGTTTTTTGGTATAATTAATCTACATTTATTTAAATAATAATTTTCTTTAACACCATAATAAATATAATGACAAACTAACAATGTATTTTTGGTACTGATTCATGAAATAGACCGAAATATTATTAGCAATAGTACAAATAGGTTTTCTATATATTTATTTCCGTCCAAAAAATCCCATATATTTAGTTATTAGTTGTGCGATTCGATCATTGACGAAGAAAATCCGTTAGCAAATAACTAACATCAACTATCATCTTAAGTTTATACGAGTATTTCAAATGTTCCAAAGAAATAAGTTTTAGGTATGTCTTTCTCTCTCTGCAGTTGTTAAAAAACAACTGCAAATATAACTTTGGCCTTTGTTTTGTAAGGTATAAAAGCTGTAAAACAAATCCCTTAATAGTTCAGTTAGGTAGGTTAAATATATTCCTAAGTAATTACATACTTCAGTGTAGATAATTAAATCGTAAGAATTAACGTCTCCTAGAGCTATGCAAAGTTGATTTACAGTTTGTTTAGGACTGCAAATGTACCGCCCTTAGTGTTAATGGGAAAATTAAATAGAAACTTCAATAATTTATTAAGTAAACTGTCCTGTATTAATTTGAGCAGTCCGACTATTCTTGCAGTACGTGATATGTAAGAATTGCACATTTAATAAATAAATTGTTAAACAATTCTATAAGGTGACGAAGGTCAAAATCACAGAAACAAACATTCATTATCTCAAAGGGTATTCGACTCGAATACGAGACCAACGGTAGAGGGTTCAAATCCCGCGCTCGAGCATTTGGATGAAGAGTTATGGCCTAGAAATTTGCACCTATACATTGAGTTAACTTCAATGACAGTCATATTTCACATTGACTAATGTTAATGTTAAATTAGCATATTTATTAAAAATACACAATTGAAATTTGTCTAAGAAATATGAGCCGAAATATGTAACTAATATACGTATGTTGGACATTCCCTTATACTGAAAATATCAGGCCAATTATTTTTCATGTTACATAATAACCATATCTGATATATGTCGGAACGTACAACTTTTACAACGCTTTATGTAAGTTTACTCATAATCTAGTCTCCAAAGTACAAGCATTGCTCAGTTCGGAGAGCTAGATAATTGGAATGATTGTAGGAAGGGGAAATCCTCTAAATTGGCTCGCTAAATTCTCTTCATTCTATTTTCACAATTGTTAGAAGTAGTTGCATGAAGTTGTCCGGCTTCGTTGTTATTTTTGCAGTTGAAACAGATGGCCAGGTCCGGTATTGAAGTAAGCTAATTAAAATAGTATGAATGTTCATTGAAAATTTTAATAATTTATTATTAAATATATTTCTTTGCAGGCTGTGTTTGAGACTCGGTTTATTACCCATAGCTACTTTAGTATGTGTGCAGACCATGTGACTTAGGTATCTACCTACTCAACCGGGGGGTGATTATTTTCGTTTCACTGAGGAATGTTTTGGAGTAACATAAAGAACAATGTAATTTAGTTAATTAGTAATTAGTACCTAAATGATCTATCTGTGTTAGGATTTCCACCGGGCCTTGGACTGTTCAGAGCTTAGTACAACTACTTACATTTAATTTAAAAGGTGTAACTAAAATATAGCTTATCCTCATAAGGAGCGATTCTGGTACAAACAGTAGTAATGTATTGTATGAGACAAAATAAGTAAAAAACTTTTAAATAACCGAGCAGAGCAGTTGTGTAGAGAAGTAAGAAAAGTGCGATAACTATGAATTTCGAAAAAAGTGTTACCATTTTGTTACCTACGCAGCTAATTGCAGGTATACGAACTTTTAAGAAAGATCTAATGCACACTGAAATTTTCGTACAGTGCTTTTAGCTTGTACGAAGGGTTTCCGGTAGATGAGCAGGAGGGTGGCAAATTGGCAATCGAGCCGGTTGAGTGGTGGCGTGTACAAGAGCCCGGCCGATACGCTGACGTGGTGCATCGGATCCAGTGATAAACAAGTACCCACCGAGGCGCCAAACTTTAAATACTTTAATCACAATTCTTATTTAATTTTGTCGTTTCACTGCAGATGAAGTTGCACTTATACCCGATAGGAAATGTGGACAACATCACATACATTGTTCTAATCTCAAAGTGAGTAACAATCTAAAGCATTCGTATTGTGGAAATCAGAGAAATGAAGATAGCACAAACACCCGGACCCGAGAAAATTTAGAAAAACACTTTTTTCCTACATTGAACCGTCAGGAAATCGATCCCGGGGTCTAGGAGCAGGTGCCACCTTCAAAACCGGTGTGCACCTCTCCACCACGAAAGTCCTCAAATGGAACTAGTGTTCCATTTGAGGACTAGTGTGCAACTACTTTAAAAATATTATCTCGAGACTAAAGCACGATTATTTATAAGTATTCAGAAGAACTTTGGTAACTGTATCTAGTATTTCATAAGTACCTACCGTACATCATTTATCATTTTTCAAATGTCTTTATTTTTAAGATACGAAGCTACACCTTGCACCTTTTTGCCTTAATATAAAACCTTCGTTAATCTGGCTATGGAAATACAAAAGCTAAAACAATGATTAATTGAAACACAAATTTAGGTTTATTAAAAGGAGTAACCTACGAGTATTCACTGTTCCAAAAATTCCGAAATTGTTTTTCTTTCGTCGCTTATGATAAGTACTTAATTTAAAGAGCGCATGTGTTGTTAATGTTTATTTCTATGTGCAGGGAAAAATACATAAACGATGAATATAATATCTGGAAAAATATTTCTTTCTTACGGTACCTGTACTTCGAAATCCGGAAACTCATAGATAACTCATCGCTCGATGTGTTGTTTTAAGGTGTTTTATTTACTTTATTTAGGTATTCACTTAACATAAAAAAACAAATATTATTGTCCAAGTTATGCTAAATATTCGCGTTAATTTAAGAAACTAAGGCTGATTTTACACCCGTATTTATAAACAAGTAATTACTTATTGCTTAAGAAAGTCATAACTTAAGGTGTTACTACCTAGTGCTTAAGTGAAAGAAAAGGGTCACCATTAATAGTCATATTATTTGGCTGAGAATGCTAACTTTTGATAGTTCCCACTTCTATATATTATTTGATTAAGGTATACTTATTGTCACTTAAGTTATTACTTTTAGTCTAGTGATTACTTTTACTTATTTATATAAATACGGGTGTTAGAGTCACGCTGATTGTACACAGTCAGTGTCGCCGCAATCAGCGCCGAGCACCGAAATGTATGGAAATCGCTGCCAGCGCTGACCGCCGCGGTTGGCGCTCAAGTTCATACTTTTTGACGGTCAGCGCCGATGATCAGCGTACGATCAGCGTGACTCTAAAATCAGCCTAATATGTTAACCAGTAAGAAAAGGAAACAGCAAACAAGATTCTAAGCCGAATCTCAAGACCAAGCACGCTTAAAAATCTTCTTGAAGAGAAGTTTCATTTCAGCGTGTATGCCGACCTTACCTACCAAGAAAAAATAGGTAGGTACAATGTACATTTTTTTAAATTCATGGCTACCAACCAACCGGTGTAGTTGTGCGGTGGCCCGCCTACTAGGCAAGGGTCCTGGGCTCGATTCCGAGAAAGATAAAATATTTTCGGTTTCGAAAAGTGAAGTAATGTCCTATAATCATCCCTCTGCTGAGCTAAGGCCAGGAGTTGAATTCAAGATACCATAGAAATGGTGGTTCAGATTATTACCACGCTTGTCAAATGCGGTTCGGTGATCACAAACCCGAGCAATGTTCGAAAATTCGAAATTCTCGTTGCCCGACAAGGCGTTCGAACCCAGGGTGATTTTTTTAAAAGAAACAAGTCGTGTTCATGACAATATTAGGATATAAGTAATTTAGTAGTTAATAAGTAGTAGATGATCGTGTTGATGTCTGATCGTGCCTATATGTTTTGGCACCCACACACTGTAATGCGTGAAATCATTACGCTACATTGCTGCCACATGTTGAATATTTTGATGGCAATGCGTTTTGAGTGTGTGGTTGAATACAAAACAAGCCCGGTGAAACGCGCTGCTATTACTTGGCAATATGGCGCCACCCGCGACCCTGCCAATATTTAACTGTAACCAACTCGTGTGTCACATTCACAATTTCACATAGCTTACCACCATTATGCAGCAGCAGACGCTATCCAAATAAATAAGGTGGCAACCAAATGCATAGATAAACAGGATGGTCCATTTGTTTGATGGCGCGAATTGAAATGGCAATTGCAAAGTATGTGTTTTTAATTTTTTTAAACTCCCTAACACCAGACGAGGTCACTCTTTTATAAAAACTAATTAACAGAATGACCGTTAGGTTACGATATTCAGCGTAGGACTACTTAGTACAGCCGTGGAACAAAATGGCCTTGAGAGCTGTTTTGTAATGTCGAGAGTATTAATTAATAACGATAACAACAAATACCTACCGCTGGTATTACTTTTGGTATTGAAAAGGAATAGATCTTTATACCTGAAATACAGAGCATTATTAAAAAAAAAGTATTAGTGATGCTTTTAAACGAAAAAAACTTTGAATGCTTTATTAATGGACCAAGCTCCTTTATTTGGACTAAGCTCCTTTATATGGGATAGTTATTGGTATATTAAAAAGAATATAACCTCTATACTCTATAGCTAATACCCTTTTTAACTCTCTCACTTTGAAAACTCGCTAATACCTACTCTGGAAATGTCATAAGACACTAACACCCGTATTTACAAAGAAGTAATTACTTATTGCTTAGTAAAGTCATATGTGTGTTATTACCTAGTGCTTAAGTGAAGGAAATGGGTCACCATTAATAGTCATATTATTTGGCTGAGAATGCTAACTTTTGGTAGTTCTACCTTCTAGTAATTTCTAGATTAAGGTATACTACAAAATGTTTACTACTTTTACTCAAGTAATTAAACTTTTACATGTTTGTAAATACGGGTGTAAGGTACTAAGTTTTACTTTTCATGTTGGTAAAAAACTAATTGCCCGTTTCACATAGAAACCATTATAGAAAAATCTATCTTACCTGAACTCGAAACCACTTCTAGTTTGAAGCTTGTATCTGCTTTAGATCTACGGCAAGCAAGTTTTGAGTTGTGTTGCTAACGCGTGCCCGGTAGCTGGTTTTCTAGATGTTTGAACACAGCGGAAAATATGGCGAATTTTTTCGATTTTTTAGGGCTCATATCTTTTTTATTAATTAATTTATGAAAAAAAGAAAACAAAGAAACATGCAAATAGTGGCTATAGATTTTTGTAATAAAAATTATTGCTCTACTGGCTTTATACAGGGAGAAAACAAGGGACTACGTTTGTATGGAAAAACAGCCCTTGTGTTTCCTCTTAAGTACGCTCGTAGATATTTATTATAAGTAATTATATTGTTTTTAACTCACAAAAGTGAATTGTATTCTTGTGAGAAATAAAGATTCTTTAAACCTAATATTTTTGCTCTGGGAGATATTAGATTTCTAAAGTATGGCCCCATTTCTATTCTATCTGTAACTATACAATTACATTAGATATAAAGGGTCAAAATATGAACGTTTTTTTGATTGTATATCTCCTCCTCCTCCTTGCAACACTTTTTTTTACGCGATGTTCATTCATCATTACGATATTATTAACAAGTTGTGGATTTTCCCTTCATACCTTCACAGGCTTAGGACCGTAAAAATTGAAAACTATGTTGCGAAAAATATTTTCGGGTAATAGTTTAACCTAATTTTTTTACTTCATAAATGGGCTCTAAATACGAAACTTAACGGATATAAAAAATTTGGCAGGTGATGAAAAATTCATTCTGTATAGATATAAATAGATGGCATGTTCTTATAACTATCTCGGTGTTGATTGGTTTCTTCAAGTCTTAATATTAAGTAGTACCTACAAAACAATTAAGTAGTCCTTTAAAGTGGCGCAAGTCTCGAAAAGGTGTCATCTCAGCACCAACTGGATTTGACAATGCTTAGATGGCCAAGCTGCACACTCGAAGTGTTTCGAATTAAATCATTCGCTGATACTGCGCTGAAGACTTCGATCGTGGTAGCGACCAAAGAAGAGTGAAAAGCGGGTGACTATATTTACTCAATATTCATTAGACTTTTTCAGGATATATCCATTGAAGATTTCAGCAAATGTTTGATTAGCTATCTCCGTGATATTACATTAAGATATAATTACCATGTAGGTAAAAGTGTAACTCGTAGATTAATCATTTTATTATTAACTATCTATTTAACTTCTAAACACATGAATATCGTTGCATGTCGTGCTTGCGTTGCTTTCTTACCGCGTATTAAGATTCGAGCTCCCTTTAAAAAAGGTTACTTTAAACACATGGGTTCATACAGTTCATTAATGTTAATTTGTAGTGTGTGTGAAGACTTTTATAAAATATGCATAAAGCAAATACACGATTCCTGTGGTTGAACACAATTAATCTTTTTGAAACAATGGTGTATTCTAGTGATTTTTATGTGGTTCTCCTTACTTACACCCGTATTTATAAAGAAGTAATTACTTATTGCTTAGTAAAGTCGTAACTTTAGGTGTTATTCCCTAGTGCTTATGTGGAGGAAATTGGTCACCATTAATAGTCATAATATTTGGCTATGAATGCTAGCTTTTGATAGTTCTAACTTTCAGTAATTTCTAGATTAAGGCTTACAAATTGTCTCTCAAGTAATGACTTTTACTCAAGCGATTACTTTTACTTGTTTATAAGTACGGGCGTTAATCTTTTGCCTAAATTTTATTATAAATTCATAGGGTTAATTAAAAAATTCACATATAATCTAAGTTTTTTGCTTATAACTGTTTTGTGACATACACCGTTTTATTCTGGGCCAAACTGTTCTGAAATTCTGTAGTACCTACACTACCTACGGCCTACTTAGCAATACTGACTTTGTAGCCGCTAAGGTAGACTTTTTTAAAACCAACGGAAGGCTTGCTTTATTTCTCGCAGCGCTCCAACACGTTAGCAGTAGTCTTTTAACACATTGGATACAGGATCATGAAACCTTCGAAATCCCTAAAGAAGTTCCGCTCTGCTTGTCTCTGTGGTCAAGACCGTGCGGTGTAAGGCAGAGGCCGTCGGCAGCAGCCCGCGCGCTTGGTTGCACCCAATCTATTAATAGCGGCTACGTCTTATACATTTTTATCGATTACCCTGATAATACACTCGAGACGACATGTGTGTAGGAGGTTATTGAGGATATTAACATAATTCGTTTTAAGAAAACCGTTATAAATATTGATATACAGAACATAAGATTCAAACAAGCAGACACTGCAGTTTTAACGTTTGTCGCTTGCAGAATAATGGAAGTTCACAAAATATACTTTGGTAGTGATTTATTTGAACTACATAGTTTATTACCTTAAACGAATGAGACCCTGTGCTTGAAATGGGCAGGCCAAGTGTGTAAAACGTTGACAAAAACCTACCTAATACTGTAATTACCTTCGCAGGTAATTAATTAATAAAAAATTTTTTTAAATAAGCATCTTTTAAGGGTTCCTTACCCAAAGGGTAAAAACGGGACCCTATTACTAACGGCCGGTCCCAATAATCTATCTATCTTCAGTTTTGGCATATCGGAGATAAAAAAACATCTTCTGTCTCTGATTTTGCCGTCCAGAGTAACAAAGACAGAAGTTGTTTTCTATCTCCGATATGCCAAAACTGAAGATAGATAGATTATTGGGACCGGCCGTTAGACATCGCTGTCTGTGCGTCAACAGTCCGGCAATAACAACAAATACTAAAAAAGAAATAAAACAAATACTTAAGGGGGCTCCCATACAACAAACGAGATTTTTTTTACCTTTTTTGCTTGATATTAATAAGCAACAGGTAGGCACTTGAAATATTTAAAAAAACACTCAGTTGTATTTTAACTTTAATAAGAAATAATAAAATTTATATTTAAGGGGGGCTCCCATACAAAAAAGCCACTTTTTTGCCTATTTTTGCTCGATATCAATTAATGGTAACAGGTAGGCACTACATTAACTAAATTAATGTAGGTAGGTACCTACTGTTGTTTACCTAGTCAATAGTACGGAACCCTTCGTGCGCGAGTCCGACTCGCACTTGGCCGATTTTTTATATTCAAAAAGATAAAATTTTTAAAAACAACAACAACTTCATTATTATTGGGCTCAACTATTTTCATTAGGATTAAAATTTAAAAAAAAACCAACGACTAGCTGCAATAATAGCTGATCTGTAGAAAATTGTTATAAATCATTGAAACCAAGTTACGTGAGCAATGATGGAAACAGATATAATCACCACGCTTGCGAAATGCGGCTTGGTGATCACAAACCCGAGCAATGTTCGAAAATTCGAAACTTTTGTTGCCTGACCCGGGGATTAAACCCGGGACCCCGAGATCTTGGCGTGGTATTCAAAAAACTGGACCAACGCGACGGGGCGTATAAAAAATATTGACATTCAAGCAAAAATCGACCTTATCTATTTTCACATGCATTGCGATATTTAGCATTTAGGTGGCACCTTTTCGACATACTTATACCTAAATGAAAGTAAGCGAGAATTTTAAATTGGCTGTTTGTGAAATATTTCATGTCGGCAGTTGTTCTGTGCTCGTTACGCAGAATTAATGATTCGTATCGCGGCTGCAGCTTCGCGGATAGACGTAGCTTCGAGAGTAGTGCTTGACAAAATTTCAGTAGTACGCCGTCAATAAGTTTTATTAATTATAATAACAACACTCCAGCTACAGGTGCTAGACAATACTTACAGTCCATAAATATCTTCTTCTATATACGAGTATATTAAAGATGAAATGGTATATGATTTTGGTGTTTTTGGATTTGTCTTCTTTGGGATTAGGATAATATGTATAAAAAACGTTAAGAAGTATTATAACCGTAAAAATTAAGACGGGTATTTTATTCCAACTACGGCATATTTGTGGAAAAACGTCAAAATCAAACTATTCTGACGGGATACGAAGTTCGCGGGGTCCACTAGTAAGCAATAAAGTTGAGCTTGCAAAAGTGGTAAACCTAGACTAAAGTTTTAGTTTGTTGAAAAAATTTTCATAATGCTTTTATTAAACATGTGTGATGCGTATATGAATAGCACCACCCCTTGTCTTTCTTTTGTGTCGTAAAAGGCGACTAAAAGAGCACTGCCAGAGAGCGAAAATAAGTTTAAGAGAGAAAAAATAATGAAATAGTTATAAGAAAATGGGTTATTTCTAATAAACTAAATAAAGCGCAGGTAAACCCTTTAACGTATTTTATTGTTGAATGTAAAAGTAACAACCCATTTTCGCTCACTGCTGAACACGGGTCTCTCTCCTTTTTTAAGGAGAGGGCTTAAGGCCTTAGTACTACCACGCTGGCCTAGTGCGGGTTGGTGGACGGCGGGGGCGACGCTGTGGCAACATCACTCCGCCGTTGGACGTTTCTCAAGCCGCCCGCAGGCCTCAAACAGGGCTTAACGACTGTTATCTTATGATAACAGCCAGGACCGACGGCTTAACGTGCCCTCCGAAGCACGGAAGCGCTCAAGGTATGATGCCACAAACGGTCACCCATCTAATTAGTGACCGCTCTCACGTTGCTTAACATTCGTGACAGAAACTGATCACGAAGAAGCATTGGGCTTGCGCTTGAATGTACGACGGTACAAACCAAAAACAGGTTAGTAAGTATTAGGGGATCAGATGGGAATAAAATATTAATATTAATATTCTATTCCCTTCTGTACGGGATCAGATGGGGAATAGAAAATAATACAAAATAAAACCGATCCACAAGGAGATCGATTGCAGGGGATCGGATGGGAATAACTCGTTTTCTCTTCACCAATTGCCAAACTATGATTGCCAAACCGCCTATAAGGCGTGGCGATTATGGCAAAATCTTATTTTTAGAGAAGCTCGGGTCGAGCAGTGCACTGATATCAGCTGAAGATGACAATAATGAAATAACATTCTTACTTTTTGCAAAGGAGAGGCAAGACCGTGCTGTTTTTTTTTATATTTACTAAAACCGATCTCTGTGTTTGGATTTTCAGTGACAGAGGGAACATACTATAAATAATATATTATGTGACTTCAATAATAATGCTAAATATTAAGTCCCATTTAATAGCATGATACGTAAAATAAAATTTTGAGCACCACTAAGTGCTCAAAATTAAAAACTTGACTGCAAAGTATTGAAATTTTGTTAGTAAACATAGTCCACCTATCATCAAGATTAATATTTACTTTATGCACTCACTTACACTTGAAACTACAAATTTGATTTTAGTTTTGCCATATTATTCTGCTGATTATAAATGCAAGTTTGGACCGATATTAGTTATTCAGTCACGCAAGAACGGCTGAACCGATCTGGATGAAATAGGCACGGAGATAGATTTTAGACTGGAATACTCGTAGCACCTAGCCTTTTTTACCAGAAAAATCGGTTAGTTACCGTGGAATATATTCACCAAAGTTGTTTGCACTTTCCAGTATTTAGTGGGCCAATCTGCAGTTTCTAATAAACATTTTCTTTTTGAGCTCTCATGAAATGGTGTCTGAACTTTAGGAAATCGTATTACTGTATCTAAAATTTAGTGATTTTTTCATCCTATATTTTTTCTTATAATCTTATACTCGAAATTTTATTACACCTACTGGCACGGAATTGGAAGCATTAGGATTTTAGGCTCTCACGCTGTGATATTTACGACAAGCATTAATCATTTGTCGCCAAACTCCTATAAAGATCTATGTGGATCACTGAATCACCTGTAGATTTCACGTTTCCAAATCGTTGTTACGGTCACATTCACAATTATCAAAGGGACACATTAGTCCTGCGAAGTGGACAACGCGTAATGTATTCGTCCCTTGAGTTTTACTAGACCTGAAAAGGAAAGTAATAATCTTATGTTTAGCTTTTATGGGGCAAGTGTACATTAAGGGGTAACTGCTTTTAGACTTACGGTCAAGCATTACGATCACTTACGTTTACATAATGGCCTAAAAACTAATTAATATACCAAGTCGGTTAGCATTGACATGACGGTTTGTACATATAGTTATATATTTTTCCCTATTTTTCGCCACTACTATGAGAGGAATTTTTGTAACTGACTAAAGGAAAGATGGAGAAAATCGATCGTGTACTAAAATGTGGAAAATAAATACAACCTATTAAGTCTTATAAAATCACTATCACTAGAATAGCTCTTAGATATTTCATAATATTACTAACTTATAATATTAAAAAAACAATAATTATCTCTGAAATATAATAAATACCTACCAAATCGCCTCAGACCAAGCAAAAGGTCGAACAAACTGCATTTGCTTTTTTTTTTATAAGTTTGTTGTGGCATTACTTTGATATAAAATATTGGTATAGGTAAGCAGACTTTGGCAAGCAAGACTACCTATGCAGAATGATACAATGTTGAATGAAGTGGAAAAATTATAATACTCATCTTAAAACGTCTTTGAGGGAAACAGTTATCATATAGCATGCATTTCTTCAGACTGAAGTACCCTTAGGAAAAGGAAAAATTCTCTGTATTTCTCATATCATGGCGACCCATTCATCTGTTAACACAGATAAGTTACCACGTCCCCTATAAAAGTCAAACGAAAAGAGAGTCTAGGTTAAGGGACGAAGAGTTAAAATTGTTTGCTGTTCCGAGGCACAGAAAATTGATTTTAAGATTCAGCTTGTAGGCAAATGAGCGGTGTAAATGTTCAATTACATTATTCTGAACGCGTCCTTGTTATCAATTTGCGTCTGACTTAAATAATTGAAACTTTAAGCTCTGATTGTAAACAACTTGCTCGATTACGCTTTATCTATTAAACAGGTGTAGGTTGAGTCACGTTCAGTGATAACTAAACAACTTTCAGACTACCTTGTTTTTGGGTAACATGATGTGTACCTATGTTGTGTAGGTGAATCACGTTAACTGTCAGAGACTATTCTGTTAAGTAACGAGATAATATTTTATTTTCTACTAGCTTTTTGCTCGCGGCTCGTGCGCGTTGACTACACGTTATATCATCGTCCTGGCGAAAATCTGTGCAGTGGAATAAAAAATGGCTTAGGATTTTCAGAAAGAGAAAGTCCTGTCTATCTGTTTCATAAAAGTCGGCTCAATAGTCTAGGTGTGTGTGTGTATCAGCCAGGCTGACAGAGTTACTTTGGCATTTATAGGTTTTATTTAACTTTTACTATAAGCATACATCTAAAACGTATCTTTAAATTAATTCAGCACCCAATAACTCAACTTTATAGGCATCATCATCATCAGCATCGCCATCCACTGATATACTAGGCCACTGCAGGACACGATTTTCCAAACATAGCTATCAACATTTAAACATTGGCACAATGGGCAGTTAGGTTTAAAAAAAATCCCAGTGGTGGAGGGAACATGCTGCTACCCGTTTTTTTCTGGCAGTACTTCTTCAGACGCTTCTTACGACACCCATAAGAAGAGAGAGAGTGGTGCTAATCTGTTTATTCTTAAAAAAACACAACATAATAATATGTTCTGTTTTGATATTTTAATCACCTTCCAAATTTTAATAAAACAATCTACGAGACAAAAAACAAATGACGTGTTTTTCTGTTTGGTATACCCTACGGGCTATAGTCCAGTACAAAAATGGTAAGATAAAGCACCTAGATAATGTCCGCCAAAAATCTAAAATTTTAGATAGCCTCCTTGCAATACTTTTTTTACGCGATGGGCATCTCATTCATTCATTACGATACTATTCTTAAGTTGTTGATTTTCCCTTCATACCTTCACAGGTTCAGGACTGTAAAAAGTGAAAACTATGTTGCGAAAAATATTTTCGGGTGAAAACTTGACCTACATTTTTTACTTCATAAATGGGCTCTAAATACGATACTTAACGCCTATAAAAAATTTCGACGGTGATGAAAAAGTCACCCGTATATTTAAATTTTATACTTAATTAATAGATATAACATTGGTAGAATAAATAAAAAAAAAAGTCATTTGGTGAGGAAAAGAACACATCGTAATATTTTGTATTTGAGCACCCTGAGGTTGTTTGTTATCATTTGACAAAACCTTTTATTGTGTGTTATTAAAAAAATAATCCTGTGAATTACATAGCAGAAACCGTTCGTTTTTGGTCTGGTCTTCATAAACTTCTTACCCTATCTAATACACTTTGGCTGCCATGATTGATAAAATACTATCACCTATACGTGAGGCCAATGTAACATGACATGACGTATCAGTATCAATATGTGATTTATTGTCAACACCTTTTACCTTGACGGTGCTATTATTTTATTTTTCCCGCGTTATTTTCGTTGGGTGATTCAGATTAGGTCGAAACACAATCATTGTACTGTCACTTCTTATTTCATTCCTCTTTGTTCCTCAACAACTTTCATCGTTGGTCAGGTCGAATTTGTTCAGATTATTACTAAGTTTAATTCTGTTGATACCTCAAAAGGAAAATATGAACTCTGATAAAGGTTAAGTATTAGTGTTATTTTTTTAATAAGGAATGCTTAGTACTTACTCATTTAAGACTAATTGAATTCTTATTGAATCGCAATCCACTGCTGGTCATAGGCCTGAACATAACCTTGGTTTTAACCTTGATTATTTTTAGGTTCATCCGTAGGCCGATGCGTACAGAAGAGTAGCATCTGTTGTAGGTCCTGCAGAGTTTCTTCGTTTGCAAATCACAAGTGAGGGATGTATTCGCCATTGATGTTGATGCCTCACCCTTTGCAGTATAGCGTCTTGATCATATCCTCCATTGCACTTGTGAACAATTTCGGGGAAATGATGTCCCTTGTCTCACTCCTCGATGCTAAGGTATAGGTTTTGTTTGCTTATTCTGTACTTGGACGGACATGGTGGCGGCTTTGTAGAGACATCTTATCACTTGGGCGTACCGTCATTTTCCTTGGCAACGCTGCAAAGACTCCAAAACGGACCAGATCTCGATCGAGTCGAAGGCTTTCTCATAGTCCACGAATGCTAGATACAAAGGCTGATTATACTCTTCGGTCTTCTGTATAATTTGCCGCACTTAATGGATGTGGTTTATGGTGTCGTATCCACTCCGAAATCCAGCCTGCTCGGTTGGAATTCCTCGAGTCTTAGCGCAAGGCGGTTCCTGATGACTATTGAAAACAGCTTATAGAAGTGGCTTAGAAGGGAAATGGGTAGATAGTTCTTCAGCAGGGGGAGTGGGTAGATACTTCTTATCTCCCTTTTTGAAGAACAGGACGACCACACTCCTATTCCACGCCTCACAAGGGTACATATCTATCGATTTTATCTGTTTGACAGTCACAAAAATTAGGTACTTATTTAATGCTTTTCGTTAGTATAACTTTTGGTTAACGTTTTTATATCGGAATCCTATCCACAGAAGTAAGTATCATTTCTTAACTATGGAATCACCAAATCGATCAACACCGATAAAATTTAGGTGTAATTGTATACCTCTTTTTTCTTTGTTGAAAAAGTTTTGTGGCACGATCATAAGCTGTGGGTTTCAGCTGCTCTACTAGCACATAGTTTTTATTTGCAAATCGTGTTTGATATAATTTGAATAGCAAAAAAACTATATGTCTTTGAAATGCTCTTGCAGCTTCACATAAGTACAATACTTTAAATTGTATTTTTGCACAGTTACAGCACGATGTCGAACTCCTTATCCTTATGTCGCATAACGCATAAGTTGGTTTGGTACAAGTCTGATTGTATCAATAAAACCACAAGTTCTAGACAAGATATGAGGGTACATAAAAATAAGTAGGTAAATCTCTATTTTACAATACAGTATCATGCGATTAAAACAGAGTAGGTACCTACAGTAAGGCAGCCTTATTCTCAATTTAGAACTCCCACACACAACCTGCAGCTAAAAAAAGTTCATTTGCCTTATATCAATCAATCAATCATTTATTTGCGTCAAATATGGTATACAAGATGTCAGATTACAATAAAAGAATCACATATTTGGGTTACAATAATTAGCATGCAAACGTCAGGTTACAATAAAAGATGAAAAATAATGTTGTCGTTAAAATGTTAAACAAATCTGCTTATGTCCGAATTCCAAATTATTAATATTAAAAGGCGAATTATATTATATTATAAATTACACAAAATTACTGAGTCAGTGTTAATGCCTTAACCTAAATACCTTTTGCCAATATGCAAAGCAAGCAAGCAAAATTACGAATAAAGAAAGAAAGTAAAGAAAGAAAGAAACATTTATTCAACACACATTTGATAAACAATTACACAGAAACATTACATAAAAAAAGGTGTCAAAAAGGACTCCTGCTCAGCAAAGTCGTGGCTGCTTAAGGCGTGCCACGACATAGGCGTGATATTCTGCAGGAGCCTAATATAATGTAAATAAAACTTTATTCAAAATTAATACCCGTAACCATCGTTGCTGTGGTACCTAACTTTAATTTAATGACGGAAGCCCTTTCCCTGCAGTGGGACGATTATAGGCTGTTACTTTTACTACCTACTTAAAATAGACCATACTTTACACTTAAGTAAAAAACTTTTATTCTCCCCTACCTTTAATATGTAGTTTATTTTAAGTTATTTATAATCCCGCTGCTCTGTCCTCAGAGAGTATTGGGAATTTCTCTCCTGTAAAAATGGTTCGAATACAAATTCAAACTTTTATTGCGAGTCACATTACAAATGCTGTGTTACTTTGATAAAGGTGTACACGTGACGCTCTGCAAGGGCGCAGCAAACACATAACAAAACTATTTTGCACATTAATATATATGGGTAAGTGTACGAGTATGTTGTGCATCTGTTGTTTATTGTGCATAAATAATATTTTTTCTTATCGTATCGTCTTATTGGCAAGTTCACCTCATAAGCTTTTTTTTATAATACGATTCAGTTTTAAGGAGTTATTATCTGTACTAAAGGGTTTTGATCACTATGTGAGTTTTGAAGGTATCTAGGTACTTATTAAGAAATTGCAGCCACTATGCCTAGAGGCTTTTATCTATAGGTACACTCATCAATTTTGATGAGAATAAAGCATGAAAATGCAAGGTAATATTCAGTTAAAAGTACGCCCACTTCTACTTATTTTATGTCTATCCTTTAAGTCTTGTATTAGAGTTTTAAGCAAGTCTGCTTTTCCGACTTCCATTTTTTGACAGAATCCAGAATGACCCTAAATTGTTCCAAACGTTAATCAAACCTGGAACCCTTGCGTAAAGACATATTACGAAACCACTACACCTGCGGATTCGTCGTAAACAGTCTTTTCACTTGATCCAGTTACATCAAAATATAATTTCACACATTATTTTACAACGTGTTTGTAAATATAGACTATATCAGGATACCGTTTTGAGCTGACACAAAACAACTAAGCCTATTAAACTGGGCCAAAAGATTCAATATAAATCGAACTCTCCATTCAATTCACCGGAATAATTGACGCCATCTTACCCAAATCCCTTGACACAATTTCCTGTTATTGAAAAGTTTTTAGGATGATTTCAATGCTTTTGTTTTTCAAAAAAACCTGTCTTCTATGCTTAATAATGAAAATGTTTCTTTTGTCTTACCGTTAGCGACTGTGACTAGACTAGATTCTTAACTAATACAAATATTTTTTTCAGACTCTAAAACCCTGTTTTCTAGTTCTCAGATGGGTTATAAAAACTGAAAAACGCTGCCTCATAAAACTACGCCGCCTTAACCGAATTCCGCGTGGACTAAGACGCGATCGTAGCGCTAGGCTATTAGGCCCATTTAAAAAGAAATATTATTTTATTTCAATTGACAATTTAGGCTAATACTCGTAAAAAATCTAGATTACTGCAAATATTATGTATTTTACGTATTCTGTATACATTTTCATTTTTAATTTTTTTGTTGAAAATTCAGTTCTAAAAGACTAATAAATATTAATAAATGTAGGTACATGAATCTGGAAATTGTAAACGGTTGATATTAGTACACAAATCGTTTTTTAATTACTTTTTGTGCTAATATTTGTGTAATCACTCGAGTGTCGCAATTGATTGATTAGGGTGTATGACGCAAGTTGTAACAGGGACAAAGCTTTTAATACCGAATCGAAAAGCTTTGCAAAAATTGACATTTAAAATTGTATCTTTATACATTAATTTACGAGAATAGACGGATGTTCATGGAAGATTTAAAATGATTTATTAGATTTCAGCAATATATTTAGAAGATTATTATCTTTTTTGGCAATGATAAAATTTTTAATCTAGATGTCACAGTCCTATAAAGAATGTCACTTCGAACTATCCAAGTTTAAATATAATGTCACGTGTCATATCTACCATAACGCAAACGCGATATAAAGATTATTGTACCTAAGGTAAAAGGGCACACAAATGTTCAGAGGGTGCCCATTTGGTGAGGCCGTTTCAATCACTAATTCACCAGTTGTGTCTAGATACACGTATTTTAAATCAATGGACGTAATTGTAAAAACATAATGCCTGTCTTCATGGTAAAATTTAAGCCTAAGTATTTAATTTTTTGTACTTGAATATTAACAAATATCATTTAAAATCGCTGGTGGACTCATGATAGGAGTTTAGCTTTTTATATGTAGGTTCCAGTTTAATCTAGTTTACGGTTTATTATGATAATAATAATCTAATAATAATTTTTTATTTGTAATAACAGTTTTTTACATAAACTTGACATTTACGTTAACAACTATCATTAGTCAAAGACTGAATAGCAGTTATTAGCGCCCACCTCGAGCATACATCAACATTACAATAAAGACATAAGAATTACCTGAATAACAATTAAAAAAAAAATTTTTTTTTTTTTTTTAAATCACACACGACAACTAGTTTATCAGAAATCAGATTTCGATTGGGGCAAAATCTTCATTTTGGATAGGCCTGTATCCAGCAGTGGACTGATATAGGCTGGTGATGATAATACAGATGATAACTGTCCACTTGTATATATACGCCAATTTAAACTCATTTTTCTTTGTGATTTTACTTACGTTGTCCGTCATGTGTGATTGTGGTTAAATTGTATTAAGTAAATGGAGCAAAGACGTGTTATTGGACTAATAGTACCATTCGCCATTATTCAGACATCCTCATCAATTAGAAAGAAAAAGGAAGGAAACAAATACTTTCCTTATTTCTGTACTAAGGCAATATTATAAGATGTTATCAATGCTAGGTAGAAAATCAAAGGTTAATTGTACATGAAATATTTTTAGCGATTCCAAAGCATTTTTTTTTTTGAAAGGACCTATGCTGTGGCAGAAGGCCGTTACAGCTTCACCGGGCGGGTTTAAGGCGAGTGCGAGAAGGCACTCAGCCCAAAAGCGGCCTGCTAGCGGGTACCTCGAGCGCGAGGCGAGTCCAAGGCCTAGTCCTAGGGCTCGCCCGCGCAGAGGCCCCGTACTAGCGGCGCGATCGGACCGTGCTGGGTGCTGAAGGCACCCGCCCAAGAGGTCAACCCGACTAGTGGTTGCATCGCGTAGCTCGGCGCTGCAACACAGACTGGTCTGTGCATACAGACCGATCTACGCGAGCCCCGTTCTAGTAGGCCCGATCGAGGGGGGCAGACTAGGCCTCAAGGGCGCCTGTAGGCTCGGACCTCGGCTTGGGCCGTCGTCCGAAGGGCGGAAAGCACGTGTATTTTTAAGGAAAACACCAAATTTTCATTGTTTCTTCGCAATTAAAACTTAGAAACAGATTTTCCATCCACCTTTATTTAAACGAGAACTCTGAAAGCAGAAATGCAATTTTTTTTGGCCAAAATTTTGTGTTTTTTTCGTAATCAATGATTTTCCATTTTCGATTTATGGTAGGTACTTCAAACAAATAGGTGCAATGTGGTGCAAGGCTGAATACGTATGCACACTGCACAGTGCACACCTTCCCTAGGGGTTTTGTAAATTAAAATTATTGATTTTTCCGTTACTCAGACCTCATTCAGGTAAGGTTTACTTTGCTTGAGAATACGTAATTATTGCTAGGTACTGTCTCAATATAAAAACAGTATTTAAAGTAATTAATGGAATTTGTAAAATAAAATGCAAAGTTACATAATAATTTAACTACATTCACCGTGGAAAGATACGTTTTTTTTAATTCTTGTCTTTGATTTACCGCAATAATCGGCTACGGCCTTTGTATGGCATCCTGGAGTACCGCGCCGAAAGCTGAATGAACTTGAATGCATCCGTAAAAAGTGTAAGTTAGCAAAAACTTGTTGACGCGCCGTGTTTGACGCGGAGGCTGTAGGGCGGCCCGCCCCGAGGCGGTGGGCGGAGCGGGCCACTATATAAGCTTTTGCATGGCTCAAAACTTTGTTATTGAATGCGCGCGATCACCCGACGTGACACGACTAGTGACCCAAGTGACTTCGCTCGCTGTGCTCCAGGCCCAGGTAAGTTCGCTCAAAGTTACGGATTGGTGAAAAAATATTTCGCCATAATGCGATTGAATTTTCATTTTACCATTTCTGCATTCAAATTTATTTTTATCATTACAAATCTCTATATGTATAAAGGAAGTAGATGTAATATTGTTCGCAGCTGTCATTATCGAAGTAGGTATTTTAAAAGGTAATTAATATTTTTAAACAACTTTTAACGCTTCTGTGAAGCTGTCCAAATACTTAAGCAAAAGGCATAAATCCATGTAAATCCAGTGTCGAAAAACAGACTCAAGTTTTCATTATAAAGTGGACTTCAGATAAGCCTGTTTTGTTGTGTTGCCTAAAAACGACTTCTTAGCACCTGAATAAATTTGAGTTTTAATGTAATTAAAGATCAACAGACCTTAGGATAAAGTGAAATGTAAGTTTCAGACATCGAAAAGTTCGCTTTCAATTAAAGTTAGTACTAGTTAAAGTTAGTAATAAAACAACTGATACATTTATCAAAATGTATTAAATATCTTAAAATGTCACACTTATTAAAGTAAAATAAAAAACTAGTTACAAAATAAGAGACAGAAAAATGTCCTAAGCAAATGAGCACCCAAGGAAAAATTTGGGTGCTCTTTTATTCATCTTTAAGTCATATAAATATGAAAGGTTGAAAATGTTCACGAATACTTATAATACTTATTTTTCTTTTCGGTTACCTACTAAAATTACCTCTCCGAAAAATATTCGTGCAGCATTCATAGGTCTTCCCACTTTTTTCCTTACAAATAAGTTTTAAGTAACATTAAATCTACAACTTTTTCTTCAGTACCTAATTTTAATTACTCAATGGCGGATATTTTAATTTGATGTAATTTGAGGAGCTGGTGAAAATAGTCCTACAATGTAGGGTTTACATTTTAGTTAGGCGAACACAGGCTTACAATATTAAAAATAAATTAAAAATTAGCCTTTTATGGCAGAAACGGGTTTCCTCTATCAATTTATGACTGAAACGCAAAAATTTGGTTTCCATTTCGGATAAATTTAATGAAATTGTCTTGTGTCTGGTTGTGTTAGCTACATACAACCTCATTTTTATTTTATTTTGAGGACACATCACAAAAATCCAATTAGTGATAGTGGACTAAATTATCTATAGTCATCAGATTTAGATATTACACTCTTCTTCTAATTTTACATCTTATTTTCTTATTAGCTGACCTTAATACATCGTTCTGCCTTAGAATGAGTTTGCCGGTCGCGACTTGGTTAGTAACAGAATTAAAACAATCGTCTGGAAAATCGTTTTAATATACTCAAACGTTGTAAAAATACCAGATTTTTTTCTGTTAAGATAGGACAAATATTGGCAATATGCTAATTGCAGAACTGAACAAAGAGAATGAACGTATTCTATTTTTCAAGTTTAAATACTGGCATTACATACGTTCGTACATAGAAAGTTAAATAAAAGTTTTAAAAAGTAGCTTCTATATGCTACGGTCTACGATTAGTTCATCATACATTAGCATGATTGTTTGATATGTTATTGATATATTAGGTGTTAAAGTATGAAATTGCCGTTTTTTATTGACGAAATCGAGAAAATTCATTTTTCCATACTAGCAATTTTTTTGTTTTTTTAAAAACGCCTGACCCGTTTTCGATGCAATTAAAGGTGAAAGTTAGATGGTTATAAAGCTACGCATTATAGTATTTAAATTTCTGAAAATCAAAGTATATAATACAAATATACTTAATTGAAGCAAGAAGGTCAGCTGACACATTGTAAGGGGTTTTTTCAACGACTTCCTTTGAAGTAATAGGCACTAGTATTGCATTTTTTTTTAGTTATAAGTTACTTTATTTAGTTTTTGATACAATACAAAAAGAATTACGCAATAATATGACTATACTTAAGAGCTATAAACAAAATAAATGGTGGGAAAATAATCGGCAATTTCATACTTTAACCCCTATTATAAATTAATGATCTGGTAGTTAGACCAAGTATAGGTAGGCAAAGAATTTCATGTTCTTTGATTCGTTGCTATTGTCTTTGTCCCAATTCAAATTAAAAAATATTTGTTTGTTCGTAGCGCCATTTTGGATGATTTGTAGAAACAACAAATAATTTCTTATTTTTTTATCATATTTTCCGATGTCTTAATAATTAATATTGTACTAATTGTTGCGGAGACAAATCCAACGAATCTTAGAACATAAAAATCAGTTTTCTTTACTTGTGGTCCAACTAACACGACTTAATATGGATAAAAATAATAGGTATACCGAAAAGTTGTTCACTTAGCGTACGTATAAAGAAAAATATCGCATGTAGGACTAAAAATCTTTGAAGCTGTTGAAAATAATCTATCTCAAATCTTACATAATCTATGTATGATGTATTATCTTAACGACAATAAAACGGCTCGGCTATCAGGAACAGACTTCACATTTCACAAATCTTGTCCTAATTTTCCCATTGAATAAAAACTCAGAAGTATATCATACATCATTATTACGAGTATTACTCACAATTATTCATAGATCTTCATTCATTGTGTCTTCGTCGAGTTGCCGGTGTTATTTATGCGGCAGGCGTGCGCTAATTTTGGGCTCGCTTAGAATAATGCGGCCTTTAAACGGGTGAAATTCTTTATTTTGAAACCTGAGTAGTATTGGGTTATTTATTGTTTTGTACTTTATACTAGAATGCTAAACGGTTCTAGAATTGTGTACTAAAGAAGTACAATAATAAGTAATAAGTAATTATAAATTTTCGCTCAAAGTTTTAGAGGAAGAAGCCATTTTCTGTACAGTTGTAATAAAATCGTACAGTTATTGGAGCACATACATAATTGGAGTAATTCAATTTTTGTTATGTATTATTTTACTTTGGAATAACAATTAAAGAAATTTCACTAACAGGTTTACTAGATTTGGTAGGTCTAATCTTTCTTTTTAAATCTTTATTTATTTACAGAGGGTTTTATGAAACTTTTATCATTCCACCCTCAAAGTAGATAGGTACACTTTTAAGTCTAATCTTATAGAATAAATTGCTCCAGCATCTACGCAAAAAAATATTATATCTGTAACTGTATTTACATATTTTATCATTTAATATGCCAATCTGACTTATACTTTCTAAATAGTATTGTTCCTTCCTGATGTTTCGATGGCACAAATCTTGGTCACGGGCTGAGTTTTATGTTTTAAGTGTCTAAAATGTAGCAAGATTTTTAAAATTTTTATCACTCGTAGGAGTAGAAAAACTGCTTTCTAGTTATTACTTAGTCTATTTTCCTACACTGACCGAGGGCCTACAAAGGTGTGTCGGTACGCGAGAAGGCGCGGATATTGTTACAACCCATTAAACCCGTCGACCTCTCAGAAATGGCCGCTTAAATAATGTTTCCACTACACTATCAAATGACGTAGTTCATTGATAAGCATTTTACAAGATAGACACTTAAGTATTGCATAGGAACAATTTAAGGACAATAAAATTAAATTTATAACTACAAAGCTCCCCAGCTAATAAGAACATTAATGTATTATATTTTTTATGAATAATAACTACGAATTATTTTCTTGAATCACTGCTAGTAGGCATCTCTTGTGATCAAGTGTTCAGAAAAAAATTACACAAACGTTAAACTTATAACACCGTAATAATAACGAAACTGACATAATGCCTATGACTGGGATGCAGTATTAGTGATTTTAAGTATGTATACAGTATGAAATTTTAAACACTTTCCAAAAAACATCATTTGATCTCAATAGCTATCTTAAAAAAGGTATGAGTTTTAATAAAAACTCCGCGTCAAAATAATGCTCGCAGGAAATCCAAAATTTACGCGGACGAAGTCGCGGGGGACCGCTAGTTAAAAATAAAACTGTAGTAATATTGTACAAAAAGCGTGGGGCGCTTGTTATGATATCCACAGATAGTAAATTATTGATAAAATATTTACAACAATCTAAATCAAGCCCCCCACGCTTTTTGTACAATAATATGAATTTTTCAATTTATTACTACAGTTTATTTTTAATTTTTTAGATCAATCTGTTTTTAAAGGGTGGTTTTTTAGTTTTTTAAACTATAATTTATTTTTTACTTTAGTTTAGTTTATAAGATTTGATTCCTTCTTTATCGACTGTAAGTCCAAAGCTATGCAGGAATCGTAATTGATACAGATCGCGCGCTAGCTCTATCTCTTTTACTCGGGATCTTACAGAGGAAAACTGGGAAACTGTTATTAAATTATTGCATTGTCATCGGTCCTTGATACGTGTAAAAAGTTTAAAATTAATCAAACTTCTAGAAATGGGTAAAAAATATGCTCAAAGATTCCATTACATACATAGATACATCCCAAGCTAATAACAGCGTGGTAAAAAAAAGTGAAGTCCCAGTATTACCCACTGCAATGGGTAATGGGTATAGTGGGACCGACCCAATTTGACGTGGGTTTATACAGGATGAAATTTTAACCACTTTCCAAATTTTAATATATCAATCTACGAGACAAAAAACAAATGACGTATTTTTTCTTTTGGTATAGCCCAGTACAAAAATGTCAAGATAAAGCACTTAGAAAATGTCCGCAAAAAATCTAAAATTTTTGATACGGCCGCCTAGCAACACTTTTTTTACGCGATTCGCATCTCATTTATTCATTACGATACTATTCATACGTTTTTGATTATCCTTTTATACCTTATCAGGCCTAGGACCGTAAAAATTAAAAACTATATTGCGAAAAATATTATCGGGTGAAAGCTTGATTTACAGTATTTACTTCATAAATGGGCTCTAAATACGATATCGAACGCCCATACAAATTTTGGAAAGTGGTTAAAATTTCACCCTGTATACATTTATAGTTACACTGAAGTGCTTTACACCAATACCACATGTCTCTTATTAAATAGTAGGTACCAAAGCAATGCATAGGTGGGCGAGTTGCTAGAAAACATATTATTTTGCCAGACAGACTCTATAGTCCCAAGTCCCATTCGAACTTTTTTAGCGTTTTTACGTTTTCATAATTTTGTATTTGGTAGATTTATGTAAATAATCAAAGGTTCCCTCAAACTTTGTTACCTAAAGAAAAAATGTAATACAAGACAATAAAGAAGTCCTAGTAACTCGAAAACTTTTCTGTTTAGCTATAAATTGTAATGAATTTATTCTCCGATACAAGTTACAGATACGGTCGAATTAAATAAGAAATCGGAGGCCATTCTACGAATAGGGGTCGTGGCGGAGAGGGTAGAAGGTCGATTGGTTTACTGCCATCATTGGTCATCCCCGTGTCCTACATTGATGGATTCGGAAGCCCTCATATGAAACTAATGTCCTTTTAAGGAAGCCTTTGGTTTACCCAAGGTTAGATAATCTAAAAACTCCAACAGTAAGTGAGTATGTACTTAGATTGGGTTTAACAGAATTTGTCAAAAAGACGATAAAGGCGTTATTAACTATGAAATAGATTTGCTAATTCTGAAAGCCATTTCGCTATTAGTTTATAAAATAAAGCTGCAAATTATAGTTCCAGTACTAAAGTGAAAGTTTCAAAAACACTAATAAGTAAAAACATTAAATTCTTAATATTTCAGTCATGGGTTTAAGATAACAATTACAGTTGCTTCGAAGTAGGAATTAGTTACAATGTTACGAAGGCTTTAGCGGCATACCGCGGCCTTTGTCAGACTGTACAGACAGACCGCAAACCTCCTAAGCTATTGTTTAATGTAAATTATAGCAGTGATTCGTAACAAATCTAATTATTTTAGTTTTTGAAAGTAATTAACAAATTTTTGACTGAATTTATTTGATAAATCCTATATTGGGATAAAATGTAGCCCATGTGTTAATAAAGGCTACCCTTATAGTGGAAAAATATTATACATCCTGTTTGAAAATATCAAATTACAAACACCACTCATGCGAAGTCGCGGGAAACAACTTGTTATATGAATGGTAATTTAACGCGAACATATTTTTGTAGTCCGACGCGACGTTTATTGTGTAGTGTTTTCTTATTAGAACTTATAATGATATCCTTGTTAAATTGTTTACTGCAATTAATTCTGACTGAAAACCTTGTTGTGGTGCAAGTTGTGCAAGTAAATACTTGACGAAAAACTTGTTTATTTACGATTTAAGCTTTTCATACGATTTTTGACAAAAAGTTTATTCTTTTATAGCCTCTCAACCTTATTTTACAACCTTACCTAAGTGACTGATGTATTATTAAATTACTTGTAGGTAATATAATTGAACAAAAAACTTAGTCAAAAATTAATACTTAATAATTAATTAACAACATCTTAGATAATACAAAGCCTCCATAAAGTCAACAAAATGCCTTACATTAAAAAAGTGAACGTATTTATTCAAGTTCAATTTAAGCATAAAGAACAGTTTACAAACCTCATTACAGGATTTCAGTTATTTTCTTTTTAGGGTCCGTACCCAAAGGGTAAAAACGGGACCCTATTACTAAGACTTTGCTGTCTGCCCGTCTGTCCGTCTGTCCGTCTGTCCGTCGCTCTGTCACCAGGCTGTATCTCAAGAGCCGCAATAGCTAGACAGGTGAAATTTTCGCAAATTATGTATTTCTGTTACCGCAATAACAACAAATACTAAAAACAAAATAAAATAAATATTCAAGAGGGGCTCCCATACAACAAACCCGTTTTTTTGGCCTATTTGGTACGGAACCCTTCGTGCGCGAGTCCGACTCGCACGTGGCCGGTTTTGTCAAAATTAAAATGAAAAACCATGAAACTAAATAAACACAATGCTACTGTACCATCTAAAAAGTACCTAACTCAAACTGCTTTTGAAACCAATGGGCCTCGAGCGAGAGCGCTCAAGCGCGCTTACCAATATTTGCGAAGGTGTCGATGTCTGACTTGCGTATTGACATTTTGTCTCTAAACAAGATTAGTGAGCTACTTCGTACTGTCTCAGCAGCACAATTATAAGTAAAGACAAACGTGTCATGTTTTTTTTTGTTAGTACTTTCATCATGTCTGGTAGATATCGCTATAAGCGATAAGACCGCCTACATTGTACAATCCTGTGTCTTCTTATGTGTTATTTTTCATTTGTTTTGGTGTTCAATAAAGAGTATTATCTATCTATCTATCTATCATCCGAAAGAAATAATGGAGTAATTTTGGCAGTCGCCCGGTAAGAGAAGCCAGTCCAAAAACTTTTATGTTAGGAATTGTATTTTCAATTCATACTTGCAAATTATTGGCTTAAAAACAGTTATCAAAATCAATAACGTGTTTATAATCAGTCTATATTAGTCCATTGTAGCCTCTCGAAAAAGAGGATTTACCAATCGCTACCCTTGGCAAGAGAGTTGGCGAACGCAGGCTGACCAATGCTGGAGAGAAGACGCTGCTGCCCGTCTATTGGCGACAATCCTTTAATTGCTTCTCACGGCACCAGGTAAAGAAGGGGTAATTTGAGTTTATTTGCGGGTAACATTTCTATAAATGTTTTGTTTCGAAACTTAAAGTGTTCATAATTATGAATAAATTCGAATACGAACTATGCAAGCATATATCTAGAAGCCGCTGGTTTTAAAAAAGTTGACCACGTAACAAGTCAACTGACAGTTGAAATTCGATGAGCACAAGACAATATTTAAATGACGTGATTTTTTTAAATAAGTTTTTTTAAAGTAATTACTTATGTGAAAATAAGTATTCGTTAATCAAGTAATTAGTAGAACATAGAACTAACAAAAGTTAGCATTCTCAGCCAAATAAAATGACTATTAATCGTAACCCATTTCCTTCACCTATGCACTAGGTAGTAACACCTTAAGTTATGACTTTCTTAAGCAATAAGTAATTACTTCTTTATAAATACAGGTGTAATTTTTTTTTTGGAATAAAGCTATCCACAACTTTGTAATGATTCTTATTTCAGTGTAAGATATTAAATGTAAATTAATAATTATCACAAAAATTGCATCAGATATCTTAATAAACAACACAAAAAAGCGTAATAAAAATGATAAACATTTAGTTTGATGGAAAGTTACACTTCCTACCTTCGAAGGAATCTATTACTTTACATTATACCGATTGCTATGACTCTGTTATTGTTGGATTGTATTTCCAATTTCAATGGATTACGCAACACAAATCTCTTACATTTAACTTAAACAAGGAAATACATTTTATTCTTCTCGTAAACTAGAAATAAAGCTGTAACGTAGGTAAATATGATTTCAATTCTGATATGATAATTAATACTTACAATTACAGAGTTAATTGGATCATTTTTACGTTTAACTATTCTACCTATGGCTGGATGAGTTTAGATGAATAATGAAGCATGACCACAATTTACTCGTACCAGTTGTACGTAATAAATAAAACATTGAATATGTACCTAAATATTGTAATGCAGAAAGAGCTAATTCTTGCTATATATACTCGACATGTATGAACGAATAATTGAGTAACATTGACAAAATCTGATTTTTATTACTTGTAATTGACTTGTAATTATTTCTATTACTTGTAATTGACTTGTAATAAAATGCACTTATGCTATCTTTTCTTGCCTTACGTTTCGATAGGGCTACCCCGACCGTAGTCAACGGCTGATTATACAATTAAGAAGTGCAAAAGTTGTTATAATTTGAAAATGAACAAATTAATAAGTTTTATATGGCATCATAAAAAAAAAATTATAAAAAAAGATTTGTACGGAATAGGATATGTTTTTTTTTTTAAGATAATGAAACTTCCTGATTCTATGCTATAATAATTTTTTGTTACCTCTTCTCGGCATGCTTTGGTTGAAACCAAGCTAACTGAAATAGCAAGAGAACATTGTCGTAGCAACTACAGCTATTTGTATCTGCTCTAACAGTTTTAGGTAAACATAACTCTTTACGCCGTTAGCCTCGATTAGACGCATAATGCTAACTAGTTATAAAAAATAACTAGCGTATAATTCTGATGACAATGCAGAAAGTTCTAATTGCAAAGCTGGTTTTGTACCGCGGGTACTGGGCTTCAACTTGAATTAGAATAGAAATAGTTGTCAGTGTTTACTTGGGCCGTCGCGGCCCATTACCCTCAAGATAGGGTAAATCTAAACATTGTCATAGAAATCGCCATTTTATTCCAGGAATGCGAGGCATGGGCCGTGATAAGTCTTAACCCTACTGAACAATCTTGGCAAGAAGTTGCTTTAATTTAGATAAACAATTTTTTAACAGTAAAATTGACTGTATTAAAGCACGAACGGAAATCTTACAACCTTTTTCACGTAACATGGCTACCGTTGCGATGATTACAGCACTTGTCTTGCATTGACCCAAAGGTGGCTTATTTATTCCACTTTACCAGTGAATTTGTTTAAAGTTCAAATTAATTTTACACGATTCTCAAACTTCTTCTTTTATTTTGATAATTTTGATCCATTCATAAATACTCTCTCTAAAGAATATGAAACTAAGAATTTTTCAATCTCGTAATAATATATGTGAGGGAAATATGTGCCAATTTAAATACCTCATCTTTGTCTTGTTAGTTATAACTGAAAAATTTCTTAAAAATTTGCTAAATATAATCTATCTAGGCATACAATGTTCCATCATATTGCTTACTTTCTCTCTCAAAATCTCATTATAAACCTTAGTAGCTCACTTATTTTGCCAATTATAAGGGGCAAGTGTTTTATGCGTTATTCTCGTCTCATAAAGTTTAATTTATGTAAGAACTTTCATACAGTAGAGCCACGTAAATACAATGTAAAATTTGTTAATAAAATTGTAGCTAACGTATTTAATTTATTTATTATTTATTGAGGCCTATCTATTTAGGCCAATAACAGGTTTTCTTGATTTGGATATTTTATAACACCGTCACAATAAATGCAAGTTAAATAATAAAGTTGAAAAAAACATACTTAGATACTAGTTTGATCATACGAATAATATATATATTTTTTCTTATATTAGGTCACTACGTCCGAACGTAGTGACCTAATATAAGGAATTCTGTGGACTCGTCCATAGAATTCCTTTAATTTTGGTAATAGATGCGTACAGACGATAAATAACACTAAATTTCATCAATCACTAAATAATACTGGAACAACTAAACACTTAAATGCAAGAATTAAAATTTATAAAAGTACAAGTTGTATACTTATTTTTTAAATGGCCAAACATCAGCATTTCGACACAATTACAAGTTTATTGTTATTTATTATTATAATATTTTATATTTGCTAAGTAATAATTTTGTAGATGTTATTGTTTGAGAAGTAAGAATTAATATAATTATTTTTTCTGCGGAACTAGGGTAACTAATTAAATGCACATGACTGTATGAACTCTTAACTAATTATTATATCGAAATAATGTACAATAATTTTTTGTGACGTTTTACGATTAAACAACGTTGATTGAAATGAACGAAATACCGGGTTAAAAACCAAATATGTTTTGCACGAATTGCCTATTCCAGAAGTCGAAACCAGTTTATGTATCAGATTTATAAGCAATAATGCTTGTCACGTTTTATATTACAGGTGTTTTAAACACTGGTCACGCAATTTTCGCATTTACCAAACTTTTGTACAGATTTATCAGAAGTCTAAAATCCACCTAAAAATTAATATTAGCACACAGATGAAACGAAAACCTTGTATAGTTATAATCACTTACAAAAGATTTACGTAGGTACAGACAAAGGCAGGTCAAGCTACCCAAAAAGTTAAAGGACATTGAATTGATTTTCAACTTTAAGTCCAACAAGTAGATATCAATATCAATTGAGAAAATTTTACGTTTTGTGGTAGGTTGACGTGGCGCTGTTATCTGTACAAGAAAAAACAGAAGTCATTCTTGTTAAAAGTCAGGAGTCATGAATGCTTACTCACGCTGTTGCATTGAAACGCGGTGCGCGTAGACACTTAAGCTTCGGTTATTTTTCACACCGTTAAAATCAATGAAATCAGTTTCATTTCTACAAATAGACCCAAGAGGCGCTTTTCCATGTCTTAATATTTTAACCTGTGGTAGGTTGCTTCGGGACAATTTTATTGTGGGCTAGTGCCCAGAAGAAGCACCGCTAGAAAAAGTCACTGTTTTCAACCTCATTTAACATTTATGTTTACAAAAAAAGCCAGTGTAAACTAGGACAATTGAATGCCATACATTATTATTATTTATTTCGATTTTTAGATCATCAATAGTATAGTAATCGTTTTAAGTAGTTCAGTAAAAGGTAATTTGTTGAAAATTAGAATAAAATAACTCATGAACGAGTTTCTCACTTTACGCAATCTGAAACATGGAACGGCAAGTTTATCTTTATGTCTGGTGAAATGGTGAACGTCACTTCACGTTAATTCGGATTGATTGCAGATCGCCAGAATCTGCGGGGGTAGGATTCTAATATCAATCGCCAACAGCTATAAAAAATATTTTTTAAATATGTCATTACGCTGTGCTTTACAATAACAAAATTTGTGACGAAATTTTTTTGGACGACCGCATTTTACAATCTTATGAAGGCTGCAGAAGTCATATCTCTCTATCATAACCCAACATTTTGGCACAAGCTGTCATATTTATAGAATTTATCTAGACGGACGCAGTACCCCATGCAAAACTAAACAGATGGAGGTCTGTATCAGTACTCGGCGAAACAATCAAAGTACTAATCGCAACGTGTTTGGAGTTGCGGCTGAGCTTAATTACGTACCGAGTTTAGCCGAGTGATACGTTGGGGGCGATGAGGGAATTAGTAGATATAGTAATTGGACAGTAATTTGTTATAATCAGTAGCAAATCAAAGGGTAGAAAATGCAAGCCGTGCTACGAAAATGGCTTGTTGCTTGCTTTTCAAATTCTTACCAATTTTAGCTAAGAAAAACAAAACATCAAAATCAACGCGATTTCGAAGTTTTTTATAACATGGTAAATAATGGTATTGTATGCTACAAAATTTAAAGTAAAATAAGCCATCTAAATATTATTAATTTTCTTCTAAAGGATCATTCTTTCTACTGCTCAAACCTCAAACACATCAAATGGAACTAACATTATAATTTCAAAAACATGGTAAATTTTCTCAATAGTTTCTATATTAATAATCTCGTCAGAACAATTTTTTTACGGTTACATGATTAGTCCTATAGAAAACATTGTATCAGGCAGTAGAATTATCCCATTACTAGCCAGTAAACGAATAAAATAGGATCTAAGATTTGTACTTAAATTTCTGTCTTAAATTTTGACTGTAATTTCTGTAGCAAAGACACGAGCGAGATTCTAACGCCGCTTCTTCTTGTCACCAGCCACTATGAGGTCACAATAAATAGATATATACAATAAAAGCCAAGAGTCACAGTGGTACAACATACAGACTAAAAAGTATTCAAAGTTTCTTAAATTCACGCGTATACATTCATTGAAATATTCATTAACGTATATGTTCTTTACGAATTAATCTCGCGCTTATTGAGATTTTGCATTATCATGAGTAAGTAGGTACTGAATTGCCTTTTATATGAGTTTTTCCCTTCGTTATCAATTTTCTATCGATTATCGTATCGGTAACCGATACCGTGCGCTCGCTCAAATCAGATTAAAACGTCCATCGATGAGTTCCAAACGTTTGCGGCTTCGCGAACACCGCAACCGCGGATTACACTAACTAGAGTAACTAAATAATAGTTTATATCTGTGGTTTTAGTTCTAATATAGTTGATCTTCGAGACCAAATGGTTTTTAGTTCTAATAAAGTTGGTTTTCGAGATCAACGACCATTATGTTTTGAAATCAAATAAATGTATACTTTATTTGATATTATAGCAATTTAATTGCAATTATAATAACAAAGGCTTAAGGCTATATTACATCACACTGCGAACAATAGGAGCAAAGCATCAGTGAAAAATGTTGCAAAAACAATCGCGATCATAAAAACAGAAATTGACGCGTACGAAGTCGCGGGGAACAGCTAGTCAGTATATAAACTTAAAAAAATTTGTCTCAGGCGGGACTCAAATCCGCATCTCCTCGTAATCGATCCCGCCTGAGACAAAATTTTTCAAGTTTATATACTGATATAAAATAAATCTATTTCAGACACTGGTCATATTTTGTATAATTCAACTGAATTTTTTAAACCAAAATACGATTACTTGAATAAAGATTTTGACTACTTTATACGCAGCCGCATCTCCTCGCATGCCGGGCGCGGCGCTTTATCATTTAGCTTTACCATGCGAGGAGATGCGGCTTCGCGTCCCGCCTGAGCCATAATTTTTAAAGATTTTGACTGCCTTAGGTGGGACTTGACCCCACAACCTTTCGGTCACTGGGGGACTGCTCTAACCAAACGACATTTTTACTACAAAGAGGATGAATTCAGCGGTTGCGCTTAGTAGAAAAAGTTACTTACAGGTATCTCTAAAGAATATAGTTATGCAAACTAAATAGGCACATCAAGTCAGCAATATAGTTAATTGCATTTCTCAGTTTTTTACAAACGGAAACTTTATTAACTATCTGTTTAAACTTGAGAGATATTTAACAAGACTCGTAATAAATAAAAGAATGAAGATATATTTCACATTCAAGTAACGTATCGGAGTGTGGCTATTTCAGGTCTTTGTTTCATACTTGAAGTTCGGTCTCAGATAAAATGAAGCTCTGTTTGAGCTTGCGGCGCTTGACACAAAACTGAATCTACGGGCTAGAGAGCTACGTCGTAGCCCGTAGCAATTTACATTCAATGCTTGCTACACCTCGTAGCAGCATTGTAGATACGTGCAATGTGCATATAAATATTAGAATTGGATTGAGTTATTCAATCACCTGTTTTTTTTTTGAAGTTTTAAGATTCTGGAACTACAAAACTATGTAAGTATTATGTGTGCGGTACTTAGTTAATATAAAAATGAAACAAAAAAACTTGACCTGGTACAGAAAGCTACAGCATTTAGCACAAAATTATATTAAAGTATAAACGTATAAACTTTTATCGTTTAAAATCTTTGCATTAAAATCCGGTGCGTAGTTTTAAAAGATCTTAAGACTGACAAGTGGATAGCCATTTTGGTTTTATATTATGTAGAGATAACTTTTTTTTTCTCATTAATTTTGCTTCACTTTTGACTGTAATTTGACAAATTAAAACAAATTAAAATTTAGCTTATACAAAATTGTTTGACAAACTCAAAATTTCAGTATACTGGGTGAAATTTTAACCACTTTCCAAAATTTTTATAGGCGTTCAGTATCGTATTTAGAGCCCATTTATGAAGAAAAAAATGTAAATCAAGTTGTCACCCGAAAATATTTTTCACGATATAGATTTCAATTTTTACGTTTCTAGACCTGTTAAGGTATAAAGGGAGAATCAAAAACTTATGAATAGTATCGCATTAATGAATGAGATACGCAATGCGTAAAAAAAGTGTTGCTAGGCGGCCATATCGCAAATTTTAGATTTTTGGCGGACATTTTCTAAGTGCTTTATCTTGACATTTTTGTACTGGTCTATACCAAAAGAAAAAATACGTCATTTGTTTTTTGTCTCGTAGATTAATATATTAAAATTTGGAAAGTGGTTAAAATTTCATCCTATAGAAACTTGAGTCCCGCCTGAGACATAATTTTTCAAGTTTATGTACTGATATTGTAATTGCAATTTAATTATTATTACTAAAATATCAAATAAAGTAAACTCAAAATTTGTTTGGTCCTTTGATTCGTTTAATTATTTAGGAGCTCAAAAATTATTAATAATATTGTCTGTACCTACGCGTACACATGAATCAGCTTATTATTTAGTATGATTAAGTATTTTGGAAAATACCCCGATTCGGTTTGCAGCTTAAACACTGTAAAATTGTTTGAACCATTTTATAATTTTAATGCTGTGAATTTATAATATGTAAGTGCAGATTTGTGTCATTTCCATTTGAAACTTTGAACGTTACCTACATTTCTGAGCAAAATTAAATTCTTGGCGCTAAATGTAATTAGATGCCAAACCCGTCATCTCAGCCGACTGTCCCTTGACGCAAATTAAATGAAGCCTATTGAATTTTTATGACGACTTTCTACACTCACTGCATAAGACGTCATGTATAAGTACGTTCGTACTAATTTTTTTAAATAAAAAATAAGTATACTTTATATAAGTATGTCAATAATCCATTTATACAGACACTGCCAATTCTGTACGAATAATGTTGGATTTTCGTTTTTTCTTTCCATATATTTAAGAGTATTTGGTATTGAAGTACGGTTCTCACTACAAAAGAAAAAACTTTACTCCTCCAAGTACTTACAAGATTTTCGATGCACTGGACTGGATAACATTAGGTATCCTATTATAATAATTATTGTTTTCTATTATTATCATTATCTCATGGTTAAACATGTACTTAGCATTTTGTATCATTACAACTGTTCAACAGACAAAATGGATAAGGAAAATAGAAATCGACAATTCGCGTGTATTTTCTTTGCAAACTTGCCGTCTGTAACAGTTAGAAGGGTTGGTTTTCCAACAGTAAAAACTGTTTTATGAGCAAATTATGCGTCCGCGCCGAGTGGACGCGGCACTAAAGTTGTTTTACGCCTACGGTGACGCGGCGCCTTCGATGCACCCGATTATATGCACTATTGTCTTTTGTTTCGATGACATTTTAAATTGAAAAGTGAACACTTGTTCGAAATTTCAAAATTCGTAACAATCAACTTCCAAATCGCAAAACCATATCTATTAGTATCTCTGATTGATACTCGTAGTTATAACCACAGATAATAACCATCAATATGAAAGACCGAACCAAAACACTGATCGTGAAATAGTATCCAGAGAATATTTATTTATGTATCATTTTGCTTTGATAAATACTGCTAGAACCATTTGTTTTAGAGTAGATACCAAGTATAAAATACTTAATAAAGTATATAAAACTTCATAGCATACCTAATAATAACGAAGACATTTTTCCCAAGCAAAGTTTGCTTTGTCAACTGACTATAAATGGATACCTTCTAAGTAAGACAATGCAAAATTGTTTCTTCAAAGTTAGCAAACGAAATTACACAAGACCCGCATTTTTTAGGAAGTTTGTCTTATTTTTTTATTGTAACTTGTTTTGGGAGTTGTTCGTTTAATTTATTGCGTTATCCCCAAAAATGCCGGGCGTTAATTAAAAAATGTAAAACTGAACAGATCTACTGTACTTGAGCAGCGGTTGTGTAACGAATGACTTGAAACACTTTCTTTTTGTTGAAGGTAACCTCGGGCATTGTAGATTCTCCAGATCTGTTATCTAGGATTATGTTAAACGCTCCATCTAGACGACTCAGATTTAACCCTCCTCTTTACGTTCCATTAGCCTCTACTAATTATCGCCAGAACTCGTATGTTTTGCGTGTTAGCAGTAATTTAAATAATGTATCCAAAATTGTTGACATCGACCTATTCGCTACGGGCATAGCTAAAGCTAAGCGATTACTTTATGAACACTTGCTCCAGTAATTTGATTATGTTTGTACTTAGATTTATTCCACCTCCTGTTGCGGTTAGCGCATTTGTCACTCACAATACTATAATGTAAGTTTATACTTCTTTTTTTCTTCTTTCTTAAAAAACAAAAAAACAATTTCAATATTGTTAATTTATTGTACTTTTTGTCTTGGTAGCGTGTTTTAATGTATTAGTGCTCAATTATTTGTGATCCTACATTGTCTCAATCGGTGAGGACCTCTAATTGGCTTTAATGTTACTACATTTGTTTTACTACTGTGTTTTATGTAGCTGTTGGTCTTCCTTTAAAATAAAATAAATAAATAAAAAAATAAATAAATAAATAAATAAACACAGAGTTTTCTTTTAAAAAAGAAACTCCTTACGCTATTTAATTATAAACTGTTTTTTGTAGGAAAATACAAAAAATATCATAAGATATCAGATTTAAACTTGATGAAGAGAATCAGAATATTCACAAATCTACAAGCCATTATAAAAATGTCATTTATTTAGACATAATGTATCTTTTAATGGTAACTTCTAACAAATTAAGTAGTAAGTATACACATAATGTTATTTCCAACAAAATAATTAAGTATTTCAACATCTTCCTTCTGAAAATTGATTAAGGAACTATCATAACTTTTCATTATATGCATATGGCATATAATGAAAAACTTACGATGGATTCGTGTCACGTATAAATTTTATTAAAACAGTTAGGTACTTGTTAAATGTAATTATAGCAATCTCTCATAAAAACCATCTGTAAAGGTTATATAGGATGAAATTTTAACCACTTTCCAAAATTTTTATAGGCGTTCAGTATCGTATTTAGAGTCTATTTATGAAGTAAAAAATGTAAATGAAGTTGTCATCCGAAAATATTTTTCGCGATATAGTTTTCAATTTTTACGGTCCTAGACCTGTTAAGGTATAAAGGGAAAATCAAAAACTTATGTATATTATCGTAATGAATAAATGAGATGCGCAACGCGTAAAAAAAAGTGTTGCTAGGCGGCCGTATCAAAAATTTTAGAATTTTGGCGGACATTTTATAAGTACTTTATCTTGACATTTTTGTACTGGGCTATACCAAAAGAAAAAATACATCATTTGTTTTTTGTCACGTAGATTAATATATTAAAATTTGGAAGGTGGTTAAAATTTTATCCTGTTCAATAGGTTGTTTGTTGTAGATCTATCGGTATACGTAGCTTCTGCGATTACGTTTGTCAAGATTATTATTGTTGTTAGGTAAGAGGAAAAAACAAAGGGTCGGTATTCATAAAGTAAGTTCAACGTTGTTATCAACCTGAAGCAATCTGTTTCTTAAAGATTGTCATGAAAAGGACGGTGAATTGAAATATAAATTATTATCAGTGATACAATGTAACTGTCCCATAGGTATTTTATTTGAGGCTGGTTGAAGTATTTTTGTATTAGCATTTGTCGGAAAAGAACTGTTAAATTACATGCCTTTCAAAATAAAGTTCCATTTTGTTTTCCGTACCCAATGTAGGGTTTCCCCCTAGGGTTTCATTGTCTGGCTTTCCAAAGCAAAGTTATGACGTCCATTCTGGTCTAATATGTTATCTGCAGCGGCGCCTGTTGCTGCAACGATAACGAGGGCCATGTCCCGCAGATAGAATAGCCGTGGTTGCACTGCGATACAAGTGAATAGAGGGCTGGAAGTGACAATGATATTTTGATACTAAGTTATGGCACTGTTTTGTCATTATGTTTAATATCTTTGTATTCTGAACCTATTCATTAAAATATATTTGTCTTTATTGCGATTTTTTATATTTTTATTTTGTTTAAAACTCTATTGCACAAAATAAACAAATGTACAAAAGGTTCTGTATGTTGTCGTTATTTGAATACCAACCACTGAAACGTCCACGGCAGCCACGATTTAATAAACAGTCCGTATCCACTGTGGCACCAGAGTGTGGGTGATTTTTTGTCTCGATAATATTATTGAAATCTTTTCTCTTTAAGCTGCTGCTAAGTGCTGTTTCATCAATGCCTCCAGCATTTAAAAGAAATCATGTAACTTCGGTTAAGTTGAAACAGATTTTCATGTCTTTACGCAAATATTATGCTACTTAAATTTAAAAAAAGTGCATCCATGTGCATCCTTGACATGTTCTATGTACCTTTAAATGGCTAAGTTTATAAGAAAATTTGTTCTTATGTAATGTATCAGTGCTGTTGGTGTTCCGAATAAAATAAAATAAATAAATAAATAAATCCTTGATCGTAATGTATTTTCAATTTGTCTCATCTAGTAGTTTGTTTCCTATTGCTGTAGGAATGCGAGATGGATTTGCGGTCTGCTCAATAGTTGGCTGCGGCGACGCTAGCTGTCAGAAGCACGCTATTGTACCTGAGGCATCTTCGACAACCGCGATTCATTTCCCGTTTCTATGGAATTGGAGTTTAGAACTTTGAGACGAGTGACAACGCAGCTGCAACATAGCTTTAAGCTTAATATGACAGACAGTAAGCTGAAGCGGAAATAATAAAACAAGTTATGATCCAAAAAACATTACCTTCGATCAGCAAGTCACTTACAAATTCGGGTTGGGAGGGTGGGGTGTTGCCACTAAAGTATTAAGATTGAAGCTAAGATGCATTGATAGTTAATTTTAAAAACTTGCAAGCTTGCTGAATTTATGATTTAACAACTTTTAACGTACCTACAACTTTTAGTGCCGTTCCATGTGATGCTAGACAAGACTAGCCTTCTTATTCTATAGGTGTCGTAAGAGGTGATTGAAGTATGAATAATATACTTCTACAGAAGTATATTATTCTGGGCTCTTCTACAGAATGAAATTTGAACCACCTTCCAAATTTTAATACAACAATCTACAAGACAAAAACCAAATGACGTATGTTTTCTTTTAGTATAGCCCAGTACAAAAATGTCAAGATATATACAGGATGAAATTTTAACCACCTTCCAAATTTTAATATATCAATCTACGAGACAAAAAAACAAATGACGTATTTTTTCTTTTGGTATAGCCTAGTACAAAAATGTCAAGATAAAGCACTTAGAAAATGTCCGCAAAAAATCTAAAATTTTTGGTACGGCCTCCTAGCAACATTTTTTACGCGATGCGCATCTCATTCATTCATTGCGATACTATCCATAAGTTTTAGATTTCCCTTTCATACCTTAACAGGCTTAGGACCGTAAAAATTTAAAACTATGTTGCGAAAAGTATTTCCGGGTGTAAACTTGATTTACATTTTTTACTTCATAAATGGTCTCTAAATACGATACTGAACGCCTATAAAAATTTTGAAGATGATGAAAAAGTCATCCTGTATTCACCCTTGGTCAAACTGCGATGCCTTGCAAATGTTAAAAATCCCCTAATTCCTCTTTTTGAGAGGCTTATGTTCAACAGTGGGCTGATGTGGGCTTACAGTACTGATGGTTTTTAAATTTGTGAGCCAAATTTAAATCCATTTACAATTGTGTGATAGAATAAAGTGTCAATGGTACATAATAACCATACGTTAATGATAATAACTACAACTAAATGGTATTTAACTAATTAAGTTTTGCAAATTATGTTTCAAAACTCTTAATCAGTTTTATTAAGTACATACTATAACTTTTGAGTAGAAATAACAATTTGCTATTCATCTTTTTATCCTTTATTAGATTTCCGCAATGCTGTCGTTTTAACGTTTCGTACACAGTAGATGTAAGCACAGAGAGTCCAGTTATTGCGAGTTTCTTGGTTAAATTTATTTTCCACAATATGCCAAATGTCCAAGTAAATTATTTTACATCATTAAATAAATACAAAGGCTTTTTTCATAATTAATATCACTCTTTATAAATATCATCATTGCGTACAATATTTTTGTTATTAAGTTAATTATGTCGACTAATACGTAGTAGGTAAGTGTCTATAGGTGCAACCGCGTTAATTATACAAAAGGCTGTAGGACCATAAGCGCAGAATGATTGGTAAAGACGCGAAGGTTCTGCATCTATAGGAAGAAGAGGAAAAAAATCCCGTAGTGTTTTTTAAGTAGGTAACTAAATAGGTACTCAAAGAATTGTACTTTCAAACCACGTGCAATAATCTAAGGCAAACATTTATGAAATTTGGAAAAATTCTAGTCCGATACCAAATGGGTGCAGCGCCTAAAGGTATCAAATTTATTGTAGTGGTCTCCCTCCCTTCCCCTTTAAATTTACAAATAAAAAAACCATGTTCGCAAGCCTACTGTTCAAAACTCATTTGAAATTTGAACGTCAAACGCATAACGCGTGTAGGCGCACAACAATGTCCATAACGGGCGTCAAACAAAATCAGACAAATAGTTTATATTTATTATATAAGTAATTATTATATAAGGAATATAATAACTTTGTGGAAGAACTTTATATGGCGCTATCACAATACAAATAGTGTTTCTATGTTGCATCACCAACAGACGAATGGTTAATATTTACATTTTACACGGTGCAATTTAAACCACCTGGAAAACTAAGGCCATTGCACTTTTTGAGACCCTTATGTACAACATCATGGCAGTATCAATTAATCAATCAATAAAAATATTTTTCGCAAAATTTTAAATATTTTTTCAGACTTTAAATTTTGTAACACGCTGTGACGCGTATAGACGTATTATTTTGCTGCAGCGGGGTCCAGGATGAATGAACCTTGCACAGCTACATTCGTGCGCGTCACAGCGTGTTTCAAAAATAAATAGCTGAACCAATATTATATATTTTTATAAAAAAAAAATATATATTTTTTTTAATAACCTTGCCAAGATGTTATAAATACATAGGTTACCGTGTATTTATTATCTAACATAGTAACTTGCTGTTAGAATTTATACGGTGAAATAATTACAGTAGTGTCTCAGCATCACATATCAATGCCAAGGTACGCCAGTAGATACCTAATTTGAATAGGTATCATTATGTTGACTATAGGCCAAAAGACAGGTGATTTTTCTATGATAAAAACAATAAATTTTATTTTACGCTATAAAGTAAAATTATTCATCTCACTTTTAATGCAAAGAAGGTTTTGATGGAATATGATATTAAATACAAATCTACTTACTTGTTGTGATTATAATAATAAAATAAAGGAATAAGATTATGAATGGAATATTTGTCAAAGAAACTAAGTAGTACTTAACGTTGTGTTGGTGTCCTATGAGTGAGAGTAGTCGTTATTACGATTCGCAGCACTTAGGTAATGTTGATTGTGATTATGTATGCCATTAGACGCGTTTATGGGGCCATCTTCTAAATCAAGTCACTGCTAATCTTGGAGGTAATGTGTCTAGTAATGGGTGATACTCTTTGAGTTTACTTGACAAATCTTTTACGAAACCAAGAGACTGAATACGGGAACGCTCTAGAACATTTATGCTGAACCCTACTCGAATGCACCAAGAATGTTAAGCGTTGTCTAGTGGTTTAAATACTAGGCCAGATCTCGGGGTCCTGAACTCAATCCCAGGGACAGGCAACAAAAAGTTTCGTATGTTTGAACATTGCTCGGGTTTGTTATCAGCAGTTATCACCAACCCGCAATTGGCAACGAGGTGATAATGCTTATATCCATCATTACTGTGGTTACTTGTATTCAATGATGGAGGCCTTTGCCCTGTAGTGGAATGATTATAGGCCGTTACTTCTTTACTTAAGATTAGTTAGATGTAGGTAAGTATAAAAAGTAAGGTGATGATATAAAAGTAGTGATCGAGATTCATGGGCTGCTTCTTCTCAGCACTAGCCTAAAATTGACCCGAAGCAATAGTAAAATATTGGAACGTGCACCACGCTTTAAGGCTTTCGCAGGAATTACACTGACTTTACATTTAGTGCTAAAATCCTTAGACGGTATTTAAAAAAAAAACTTCTCAGTAAGAGTATATATAATCTTATATTTATTTCAAGCAGGCTTTGACAATTGTACTTGGCACAATGTACTTTTACTATACAAAAACAACAGCAAAGTTATTATCGAACCAGATACCTACTAACTGATAAACTGATTCTATACTTTAAAGAAAGTGTAAATAATAAATTTAAACTTTTTAACGTTCCTTTAAATAAAAAACATTTTCTTCAATAAATTCTATTTTAATCCACTTGCTCGTATTTAGGATTCAGAAGTTATACTACTTACTTGCCCTAAAAATCTATGCTTCAATCATTATTGCTATCACAGAGAGTAGAGAGTCACCCAAAAATAACTACCGTTGCTTATTAATTAGTATGAATAACTCTGACTGCTTGTCTTTTGTTAAGACTGACGTGCCTTCGACGAAATTCCCGGGCCTACTCTGAGTCACGAAACTCCAATAGTCAAATTCTGTTTTAATTGTTTACGCTTAATCTTCATCGCTCTGAACGTCTTTTATTGTCAAGGACATCTTTAGGGTGTTGTTATTTGTAATAGAATGTCAATGAACGCCGTTTTGTCAAACTAGTGTGCGGATTCATTATCACTATTATTAGCTGTTGAGCTGGCCAGGAACATACTCCAGATAAAGTTTTTTTTCTATAATCGCCACGCATGGCACGAAATATAGGTCGAAAATACGTAAAGCTTTTACGTTTAGGCCAGCACTTGTTCACTTTTGTCCCGGACGCATGTCTTTGACACTAGCCCACACTTCAGGTCAAGCCCAAGTAATGTTATTTGCAAAAATATCACTGATTTTACAATGTTTACTGTATATTACGAGTAATCGTTTGTATCTTTTCTATAATTTAATGTTATTTTTAATCAAAGGTCTAATTAACCTTAATGATCACGTTAGCTATAATTTAGAAAAAAAGAAAATCTCATGGCTGTTTGGCTTGTGAATTACAATAATGTTTAAAAAAAAGCTACACCAGGAGTGCCACCATTTCATTAAACGGAATTGTTAAGATGATTAAATTAAGACAATACAGAGCCAAATCGAGTATGATACTCGTAATAACTTGATGCAATGTATTTTTTTGTGACAATGATTTCTTCAATTTACGTGAACCGTTCACATCAAAATAAAAGATTTTATACGGATTCAAGTCACGTCTGATTAAGATTTATTTCGTAAGATGAATAACAATTTAGTCTACCCATGACTACGACCGTTGGGTTCAGATCGTAGGGATAAATAAAACATAACAATCTTTATAAAGACGTCTTAAATTCGTTAATATAATAATTAACGAATTTCAGAGGCACGTTTAAGCTAGGCAGAATTTAAGTTAGCACGTTAATAGAATAGCACCACCCCTTCTTGTCCTGGGGTGTCGAAAGAGGCGACTAAAGTACTCCCAGAAGAAAACGGGCAGTAGCGTTGTCTCTCCACCACAGTCCAAATTGCGATCGCCAATGCCTGCATCCAGTGAATGGGCTGGTGATGACGATGATGATAATATCTATTTACTTTTTCTTTGGCAAAATTTAAAAATTCACCAATTTGTTTTTTTTTTCGGAAGGACCTATCACTGAATCCTTATATGGCAGGCTTTAATCAGTTAAACCGGACAGAAATTTGGCGAGCGCTGCCAAGCGAACAGTGTGAAAACTACAGATCCTGCCTTACTTTGGTTAAAAACCTGCCAAATCCTGCCAAAGCCTGTAGTAAAGAATGCCTAAATACTGCCAACTTCATTTACTGTTGTTTTAAACTATGGAAAGTAAAAAACACATGTATATGCAAAATTTTACTAAATTAAACATTCGCATCGTATTCTTCTATTTCTTCATCTCTAAACATAGATTTGTTGAAACAAACCCAAAAAGTACACGCACATAGACATAACACAAAGAATACAGGGCAATCCCCCTCATTCTCGCAAGTATCGAAGTTTTCAGATCTGAGAAGTACCTACTCTGTAAGCCAATACTAGTAGTTTCGATTGAGATTCGATTGATCGAAGACCAGTCTATGTTGTTTACACGAGAACTTTGTAAAATCAGATTTTGAAGGGTTTCATCGGATTTTGTAGGTCACGAGATAATCAATAGCGAATCCTGTTATCAGTTGGTCGATCTATAGGTGAAGGCTGTTGTAATTGAGCACCAGCAGAATCAATCTTCAGACGGATATTAGCGTTTTACAAATAACCATGAGTGAGCTGGGTCTATTATGTTTTTGAGTGGATTCTGGATTACCTATACATCTAAAATTGTGACAATTGTAATTGGTCATCTGTAGGTATGTACTAGAAAATCGCAACGTTAAACATATTTGTAAGGTTTTATTAAACAAGTAGAGTAGATGTAAAAAAAAATTGGCATCACAATTTTTTATGATATTTTTCAAAAAAATTTCAAAAGCTACCGTCCACAGCAAACAAAAAAAGAAAAAAATTAAAATGTTAACGTCTGACAATAAAAAGGGATTAAAGAATTCATTTACGTATAACTTTCTAGATTACCTTACATGTTACGGCCTTTGTGTGATGGTGTTATTAAAATACGACGCACAAAGAGAAAGAAGTACAGTATAGTACAGAGCGGCTCATTAGCTGCGATGCATAATGTACGTCCTCCTTCCTTGTATCTTGTAGTGGTATCATATGCTCCTCATTTACGTGGGACATGAGATTTTTGCTTTTGAAACAGATTGTTGCATGTGCCTTATCTTCCTGGGGCATTGTATTTTGCAAGTTGTGTTGGTGATGACACAATAGAGATCCATCCTAGTGTTGTGCATTACTTGTAAGTAGCTTAAATATTTATAACTATCGTCAGTTGTCAGTAGCTTAAATACTTACAACTAACGAAGCACTTAAATACCTAGATCGAATGTCAAAAGCGGCATTAGTAGAATCGTACTAAATATGGTTAGGCAAAGGCTAATCGGGTTGTGAACGTAGGTACTGACTCGCGTCATAATAAGTAGACCTCCTAAACTTATACCTGGGTTCTGAGTCTCGAGTCCCAGGCACTGCCCTGACTATCATTTTTCTTAACGCGATGGATTTAATGCCTCTCCGAAAGGTCTTGCCATGATCGCCATGCTTGCTAGGCAGCTTGGCGATTTTGTGATAGTTTGGCTAATGGTAATAAAAAGATGCTGTTGTTCGTCTTCTTCTACCAATACTCCTTTAGATTTACAGAAATTCTGATTTCAATGCCTGATGGCAGAGATGGCACCATACATCAGACAAATTAATGTATTGTTATCGTAGTCAATCCAGTTTCAATTAGTCAGAGGACATTGTATTGCTGGTATTGCTGGACAGAGGATTCACCAATTTTTAGTCATAAGTATTCAAGGAAAATCAAAATTACACGAATTTCAAATGTTCGATACGTGCGTGCAAGCGTGGTATACCCATTATCATTCTAAAGTGGGCTAATTATAATAGGCTGTTCCTTACTTATCTTTTATCGCTACAAAAACCCAAACAAGAAGAATCGCCGTGCAGAGATAAATTTTTTTGTTATGTTTTAGTAACTTATTTTTTATTATAATATCCCTGTTTAAACTTGAAATATTAAGTCTTAGGTGGGACGAAAATACGACGACTAAATTTAATAAAAAAATTGTGAGAATTATAGATACGGGAAGTTATACTCGCAGATACATAATGTGCGGGTAATGTTTTACTGTATATTTCGCGGTGACACTATATCCGCGGAAATATTTACTATCCTTGTTATTTAGTGGTCGTATTTTTCAATGCGAACTTACGCGTTGAAACTCGAGATGAGGTTATCTCTCAGTATTTTTACGGTTCCCGCCGCTCGCGAGGGGCTACGATTTTTTCCTGTCGACGCCATAAATATTGCATTGGAAGATAAGACAATTTCTAACACTATTACACTACTCAGTGTAGGAGCCACTTTATAATATAAAAAAGTCTACAATTCTTAAATATTTATCACTTTATCAACTTTCTGGAAAACTTATTTTGTTTATGGTTATTCATACTTACAACATAATTTCGATTCAAAGTAATCGACTGTTTTATTACAAGGAATAAAAAATGTATATTGCCCCGTCCGAAAATTCAACCCGGGATCTCGGAGCTAGCGAAACTTTAAAACCTTTTTGTGTTAAAAAAAGAAATTAAACCCTGTTTGTATTATTGTTGTCTGATCACGTTCCAAATGTCCCTAGGTTTGTGGATATCCAACGGCAAACATCCAACGCTTTTCGCATGTTTTATGAAATATTAAAAATAAATCGGTACTTACGCATATTGTCCTTAACGCTCGCCACTTGGAATATAACTGCTAAATCATACTATAAATCATAATTGATTCTAGTTTAATTAGACGAAGTTATAGGTGGCTCGGACGCTTCAAAAGACAATAAGTACCGGGTTGCCGCAGTTTCAAATTCCGCAAGGGACAAGTGTTTTTGTGCAGTTAAGCTAAGTCATGTTTGTCATATTATGTAATTTATAGTGATATATTATGTAAATTAGGCTTTGTATCAGTATATAAACTTGAAAAATTACATATTAAATATGTAAATGACATATGACATACATATTAATAGTGATAAGGTCTTCTTTGTTCAGTCATAGTTAAAAATCCTATATTAAAAATGCAGAATAACAGAAGCATAACCTAAACAGTAGGTATATATTCATATATTTTTTTAAATCTTTTGGTATTGATATTACACTTAACTACTAGATACGTCAATTTTTAATTTCAAAAAGGGACACAATTATTTATTTCTATAATTTATGTTTGGTTTACCCTAACTATTACGTTAATTAATAAAAGTCACAAATTATTTCTTTTGAAACATATTTTATCTACAGAAAAACCACAAAAGAATAATTTAATTACATTTCAGTCAAGGTTTTGTAGAACCTTGACAGTGTTCTGTTTTAAGTAGCGCGTTTAAATAAATTCTGGTTTAAAACAAAACATACCTAATAACAAGCCGTTATTTTATTCGTTAAACGTGCGTGTTTTGTCTGTATACGCATAATGCGGCGTATCGCAACACTGACACTGAAATATGGGGGCGACCTGAATAATATTAGTAAGTGTATTGTCCGAATACTGAATGAAATACCAAAGGTTTAAGGATGCTAACGCAACTCATCACGACAGGCGTTAATTTTTATAAGGTATGCTTTTTTTATTAGACATAACGTGCAGTTAAAATTCAATTGGTTATCTTCTGCTTACTCAGCAAAATTAAAGCATGTTGCTTCAACTTTGCCGGGTTATAGAACTGATAACTCATTCGTGTCATTTGCTTGTCATCAGTTGTGTGACCTTTCATAACCCGACAAACATAAATATTCGTAAATTTGGTATACAATAAAATTCCTTGTTGTACCAGTCATAAAATTATAAATACAATTACAACGTATGTCACGTTGATTCATTCATTCAACCGTCAGAAACCTTATCAATGATACCTAGCGAATGATATAATTTATACAACTTTTTATACATATATGTATGAATCTGTTTTTAAGCAGTTAAATTACTAGTTATAAAAAACTTGAATAAAGATGTTAACTGCCTTGTGTGGGGCTTGAAACCAGGCTTTATGTAATTTATGCAAGATAAATTTAATAGACAAATCAATATTAAGTAACTAAAAAATTTGGAGTCAAACTAACAATCTACAACAATCATCATGCGACGTCCCAACTTTAGTTGTATTGTTTATTTTACACTGCGCTGTCGAATTTTTTGCCGGTATAAAAATAAACAACCAATTTTTTTTGTAGGTGAAATTATCATAACAGAAACCAACAAATTTGGTCTATAGAATAAAATAATGCTTCATTTTATAAGAAAACAATTCGAAGTGACATCAGCCTTTTCTCATCATGATAAAAATACATCGTTTGAGAGTTTAACACAATTACTTTCCTTTTCAATACAAAATGTTTGAGAATAATCGAAATAACGTTGAATCACAAAATTGGTACAGGCGCCTGACGTATTTTTTTTAAGCCTAAATATAACCAGTGTGATTATATCAAATCTTTTCGATTTTAAAATGGGTGTATATAAGGGAGTCGCTATTTTCTACCGTTACCTTATACAAGCCAGACCAAATCAATAGCCAAGCTAAATTTTTGTAAAATTATTTATGCAAATTAATTGATATCATCATCATTATTTATCTAAACAACGACATCCACTAATGCATGTAGGTCTCTTGTAAGGACCTCCATGACGATCGGTCCCACGCTGTCCACATCTAGTGGCATCATGAGACCTTCACCAGAATCTTTGAACCAAAACCGCCCCAACCATACATTTACTTCAGTTCAGTAATTTTTCAAGTGATGTTGGTCATCGTAGTCCAAATGTCCTCATTTATGATTCTATCACGCAGGGAAATAGCAAGTATCGCTCTCTCCATTGTGCAAATTTATAAGTCCTTATGAGACCCTTAAAGGTATCAGTTCCAAAAGTCATCACGTCACACAGGCAACACGCAAAGACTTTCTATGGTTGCAATCTCAGATCATAAACATTTTAAAAATGATTTTTTTTTGACTCTGTCCCTAGTAATTTTATGTAACAGTTGACATAGGCTGGTTTGGGTTGGTAATACCATTTACCAAAGAGCCTATATGCATAGAACTTGTTCACTGGTTCCCTGATAAAACCAAATTGCCATTGGTATTCACTATGCATTTATGCATACACTGACTGCCATTTTCCACATTGGCCAGCGTGCTTACGCTTTATTGGATGCGCTGACAGGCAGCACATTTACAAAACAAAGTTTATGGAGTATGCAGTCCACGTAGAGGGACGAAATATTGCTACTACCCTCTGTCCGGGACTCTGATGGCGTGGGTGACAGTTATATCGTGTTTCCAATTATGTCGTTCTCCTTAGAGATCAATTTTTTTTATACTTACAATTGAAAATTAAAAAAAAAAGATTATGTATACAGCATGTTAGGTAAATAGTATACAAGCCGAAACCAGCTTAAGCATATGAATCAGTATTTAAACTTGAAAAAACAACTAATCTATTAAATTGGTAAAGCGCCGCGGCCGGCATGCGAAGAGATGCGGGTTCGAGTCGAGTCGAATTTTTCAAGTTTAAATACTGATATTATAATTGCAATTAAATTGCTTAAATATCATATAAAGTATATGCATATAAAAACTATGTTGAAGTCAGATTGATTTGATATCATAATTTTTGAATAAATATTTTCATACAAATCGGAATCTCTCGAATGATACTGAAATGAGTAGTCGAATTTCATTCAACTAGTTTGAGAACCGTCTACTTAGTTTGTAGTGGCTCATATTGTATCATGTCGTCTTTTCTTGTCCCTTACTTGAATCCCGATTACCAAAAATAACATTATTTATTTTTTTATATAGCAAGGCACCGGCAGTTTGTGATTTACTTTTTTCGCAAAACATACAAAATCGCGTGTTTGTATTAACTCAATTACGTGTTTGGATTAGTAAATAATTCACAAATGAAATAATATAAGTGTTCAGGTTTTTGACCCAAATGTGTGCGCTTAATTTAAGGTATCAGATATGTACCTATGTACGTGCTCCGAATAAAAATTCTGTTAAATATGCAAATCAATCCCATTCACTTGTAAAAATATCTTTTTGTTTCAGTAAATTGAAGAAATACAGTGCTAAGGGCTGTTTAATTACCTATTAATGTTAGGAAAAAAAATTGACGATATAATATTACGAGCGTGGTTTGGCGCGTCATTCTTACCCAGGTCCCGAGTTCGATTCCCGATCGGGCAATGTAGGAAAAAAAAGTATTTTTCTCTATTATCTCGTGTCTGGGTGCTTGCGGTAGGTACCCTCGATGTCTTTTTCAAACAACTTCTTTAAACGTTAAACTTTGTCCAGCACTTGTCAGAACAATGTATAAAATGTAGAACGAGTGTATGATTTTATTATTCATTGATCATTAATTATCTAGGAAAGAAGCTCTCCGAAAAGTACGGCTTTTATTTTATCTCCACTTAACCACACAGACTAACAGCTTTTACAAAGTAACACTATCATTCCTTATAGACAAAGATTGCACGCAATTGGTTGCATCAAGGTTACGTCTCGCTGCCCGACAACTAGGGTTCTATTTTGTGAAACATTTTTATTTTATTAAGTTGCTGCTCTCAGAAATGTCTATTCGTATGTGTAACGTCACGTCTTAACATAGAATAATTAGGTATCTAAAACACTAACACCCATAGATTTTAAATCTATGCTAACACCGCATATTTAAATAGTATACATAGACTTAAATAATTAAGCTGAATATAAACTTAAATAGCATATAGGCTATGTTCGCTTACCTTTGCACCCTTAAAAGAGGATTACTTAGTTATTAAAATTAATTCCAAGTACCCTTATCATTCAAATCCATGTATGTCGTATCTTTTTATTATGAATATACATTTCACTAAATTATTTTGTGTGAACATTGTTTTTTTAGGATGGATTAATTATGAACGTGGGTTGACATGATGTATGACAAACAATGGGCTGGGCAAACGGTGTAACGAAACCGAAATAAGGGAAGTCCTGGGGATACCTATTGCTACATAAGTATCTACACGGTGCATTTTAAACCACCTGGAATACGAAGCCTACGTTAAGTGACCATTATATATGACCATTAACATCATGGCAGTGTTATTTAATCTATCAATAAAATGTTAATTATTATGACTATGAATAATTATTTTTAATTTTTTAACACACATGATTATTAAATCTGACTTTTAATTTTTTAACACGCTATGAGTTGTGACGCGTACTGACGTATTATTTTGCTGCAGCAGGGTCCCTTACACAGCTACATCCGTGCGCGTCACAGCGTGTTTTAATAGCTGAACAAATATATTTTTACTTTTTAAATAAGTTTTTTGATTAAAAAAATGAAAAAAAAAAACACTGCCAAGATGTTATACATAATGGTTACATAACGTGGGCTTCGTTTTACAAGTGGTTGAAATTGCACCCTGTATATTGGAATTTACTTTTTTCCCGTACTTAATTTATGTACAGACAATGGCAGCTTAACCTACCCAAAAAGTTAAAGGTCATTGAATTGATTTTCAACTTTAAGACCAACAAGTAGAGATCAATATCAATTGAGAAAATTTGACGTTTTGTGGTAGGTAGGTTGACGTTCTGGGGCCTAATTCGCGTAACCGAATCGCAGTTCGATCGTGATTGAATTGGACGATTTTGACATTTAGCCCATACTAGAACTGTCAAAAACCTGTCGTTCAATTACGATTCTGATACGATTCGGTTACGCGAATTAGGGGGCTGTTCTTTCTGTCTGTACATAAACATTAATTTCATATTGTTTTGACAGTACTTTAATAGTGATTGTAAGTTAATTAACAGCCCACTGCAGGGCAAAGGCCTCTCTCATTAAATTCAAGTTATCAGAGCAATTATGGGTCTGTACCTATACTTGCTGTGTAATAATACTAGACTCGTACAATATACTACGGGCCTTACCATTTAAAAGTTCTGGAATGGCGACTGAACTCCTTATAACGGAACGGATTTCCTCATTTCTAATCACGTAGGGGAATAACAAGCATCAATCTATATTTTTCCCGCTATGCAAACTTTCAGTTCTTTAAGACATTATATAAAACGCACTAGATAAAGCTTAAGACGACAAATGACCTATTGCTAAGTTGGGTTTACCTATTTGCACTATCAGTCCTGGCCATCATCTTCAAGTGTGCACTCGACATGATGTCTTCTCCGTTTTCCTCTTAAGACCCACTATTTGGAATGCACTTCTAAAATCTGCGGCATTGTAGGTATTCAGGTTTAAAACTTGCCGTATGCTGGAAGAGCTCATAGCCCAATGCTTCTTCGTGATCAGTTTCTGTCACGAATATTAAGCAACGATGGGAGCGGTCACTAATTGGATGGGTGACCGTTTTTGGCATCATACCTTGAGCGCTTCCGTGCTTCGGATGGCACGTTAAGCCGTCGGTCCCGGCTGTTATCATGAGATAACAGTCGTTAAGCTCTGTTGGAGGCCTTCGGGCGGCTTGAGAAACGTCCAACGGCGGGGTGATGTTGCGCCACAGCGTCGCCCCCGCAGTCCACCAACCCGCACTAGGCCAGCGTGGTGGTACTAAGGCCTTAAGCCCTCTCCTTAAAAAGGAGAGAGACCCGTGCTCAGCAGTGAGCGAAAATGGGTTGTTACTTGCCGTATCTACTTAAACTAAATCACAGCTTAACAGACCAGAAAATTCGCTTAAGAAAATTGCCGACCTATACCGCAATAATATAAGATATATTTTTAAATGTTTTTCCCACGTAGTGAGCTTCGCCTTTTATGGTAAATACCTCGCGTAGAACTGATGTGGTGCTCGCTTCATTTGTGATCAAGGCGGCTTCCTGTAAACATCCGGGTCGCTATTAATAACACACATCCGGGGGACATTTTATATTTATATAAAATATACTTATTTTGGGAATTTAAATCTGTATAGAATATAATAAATACAACTAACACCGAATACAATCTGACTAGAGTTAAAATTTTGATATTTATTACGTAGAAGGTGCTAAAATTACCAATACATAATATTCTTGCTAGTCATTTGTTTAGAATAATCTTTAAAATAAGAATGTATGAGTTGGAGAAGAAGAAGACTTAACCGTAACAATCAAGCAAATATAACTTGTTATATTGATTCAATATTATTTATTCCAACAATGCCTTTAATTATTTATTTTCCACACCAATACTAGTTTAGTACTATTTTGAAAAATACAAAACAATTATTATTTTTATTAGTTTTTACTAATCACATTAATAATTGGTAACTATTAATACTTAAATCTACGACCTACCTATACAAAAGTGTCTTTTAATTACTCAAATTATTTTGCTTTATAAGACTTCGATTGACATGGCTCAATAGTATGTAGAAGTTAAGTAAGTACGAATCTTATCTAACAGATTTGTGTGCCGCGGTCGAAAACCTAGTTTTTAGTAAGTTCGTTTTAGAAATAAGTAAAGTTAGCCACTTCAAATCTTAAATTTGCAGTACAACAATAACTTCGTTAAAACTGAAGAGCAGTTACGTTTAGTTGAAACCAGTTTTTCAGTAAACGACCCCGACCTTTGTTACAGTTTACTGGGCAATTTGTTGGTACTTCTCTGAATTTTTACAGCCTTTTAGTACTGCCTACAAATTGGCTTAGGCTATTATGTTAAAGAGAGAGTCTTTCTCAAAAGGCATGATCTTTTACTTTCTTTTTCACAACCGTGCGGACATAATTTGTCGCCTCTTTCCATAGTCAACTTAGTCGTTCCAATGTTGGAACACCTCAAAGCATTCCAGTTAGCCTAACTAAAACGGGAGTCCCTTCAGACCTCAATTCGGTGATTAAACACATTAAATTAAATTAAGATTAGTCTCGTTTGATTTGCTAAATCAGACCGTCCGTGTGTAATCGGGTAACCCATGAATATTCAACATGAATAATGTAAAGGGCAAAGTGTCCAAGATAGCCCCGGGGCTAAGTGAGAGTGAAAATATTTTCAGAAATATTATTTTTTGAAATAATAAATGTGATAAATAAAAAATTACCATAATCGCACAAATTATCTCGTCATATACCAATCTTTAATGTTGGTTTGGTCGGAGTTTTCCAAGTCGCGTATTATAGGCCTCTTACGTGGCTTATTTTTATGACTTCCATCTTGCGACCTCTATTTGCACGACCATAACCCCTTACAGACCCAAGCCAATATAAAAAGTAAAATTTCCTAAATCGACACAGCCGAGAATCCAACCCTTGACCTTGACCCTTACGTAGTTGGCAGAACACCGCTCCACTACACGAACTGGGTTGACCTCAAACCTAGTGAGCTTTACTCTTCAAACCCCTCACGGCAGCCGGTTACCGCGATAAAAATTGATTTCCATTATGTTTGCAACGAGCTAGGGTTATTCTTAGTAAGTGGTAGGTAGGCCATAAAGATATTGACTTTGGATAGATATTAATTAGTTTTTAAAATAAACAGCTTAAAATTTTTATGTTTATAAATTTCACAATAGAATTTTGTTTATTTAATTTTATTTTAATGGTCACTATCATTAGAGCTAGATAAGAGGCTTTCATTTTTATTATTGTGATCTCTTTATTAGCAGCCAATGAATACCCAAATTGAATATTTAGAGATATATAAAAAAGTATTTTAAAATTCCTAAATTTTCTTCGAGAAGTTATCTTGGACATCGTTCCCATACGTGCAGATTGAAAGTGTTTTTCGCGGACATAATGACCACGAGAAGTTTGTTCGCAACGTTTTGATTGCGAATATGAATTTTCAATGGAGCAAACATTGTTTTGAGGCCCGCGGAAGATCAAACGGGTACACAAAGTTTGTACAGCGCCCGCAAATACCCGCACAAGGGCGGACACGATTACCTTCATTAACTCATATTTTAGGGACGTCTCATTTAAAACTTTGTCATTTGTTCATTTCAAACATATTTTTGATGTTCTGATTTGTTTCTGTTATCGGGATTATCTGATAATTCTACTCGACTTTGCTAAGTTACATTATGAAATTTTGTATTATAACTTCAATGCGATTTTTCAGGTTATTTACAGTAGGAAGTGATGTTTTACCTACATATATATAATTTTGTTCTCATGTGTCGCTCACGCAGGTTTTTAACCGCAATAGACTAGTTTCCACTTATTTCTAAATTAATACTTAATTCTTAACTATATCAATAACTATTAATATAGTAACTTGAATTTAATGATGAAGGCCTTTGCCCTGCCAGGAGATGATTATAGGCCTTAACCTTACTTTTTTGGTTTCAATTAGCTACCACACCGTGAACTACCTAGAAAACGAAGCACACGTTATTGGACTTTACCTTTGGCTTGGTGTGGGTGTTCACTAGGTCGGCTACTTGGGACTGATAAATGATAACTAATAGGTTTCACTGGAGATAATCGGGTTTATTGTCCAAAGTTCCTGAAGCTACATGACAAATATCTGACTCACGTTAATTACTATGCTTAGAGTAAACCTAACAACCTGACGGGACCGGAAGTGATGTGCGACTGGCGCGTTGCGCCCGCGTTCCTTCAAGCGCTACAAAATGTTTGCTCAGCATTGAGCAATCGGTGACGCCACAGGACCATTATGTATAAAATAATGGCAATGTTATACAGGGTGAAATTTTAACCACCATCCAAATTTTAATATATCAATCTACGAGACAAAAAACAAATGACGTATTTTTTCTTTTGGTACAGCCCAGTACAAAAATGTCAAGATAAAGCACTTTGAAAATGTCCGCAAAAATCTAAAATTTTTGATACGGGCCGCCTAGCAACACTTTTTTTACGCAATGCACATCACATTCATTCATTACGATACTAATCATAAGTTTTTGATTTTCCCTTTATACCTAAACAAGCCTAAAAGTGTAAAAATTTAAAACTAAAACATATTTTCGGGTGAAAACTTGATTTACATTTTTAACTTCATAAATGGGCTCTTAATACGATACTGAACGCCTAAAAAAATTTGGAAAGTGGTTAAAATTTCATCCTCTATATTTTTTGATTAATATTAAATTTTGATTCAGACTTTTAATTTTGTAACACTCTGTGACGCGCACAGACGTGTTATTTTGTTGCGGTGATCGGGGTCTCGGTTAAATGCTTACACAGCTACATCTGTGCGCGTCACAGCGTGTTTCAAAATAAATAGCTGAACCAATTTTTAACATTAAAATTTTATAAAAAACATTTGGTTAATAAAATGATAATAATACTGCCAAGATGTTATACATAATAGTTGCATAACGTGGGCTTCGTTTTACAGGTGGTTGAAAATGCACCGTGTATATGAATAGAAAATATGTTTCAATTATATAAATACATTTTAGTTTAAATATATATTAGAACAAAACGATAATACTAAAAATAGCTATAATTTTATAATTACCTATTATAAAATAGCCTAGTAATGGGTAGAAGCACAGAACATTTCCATGTTCACTTTATTTCTTTAGTAATATTGATGTAAAAACAAAATTTCATAACGTCACCCTCCGAAAGTAAAAGGTCACTGCATACCTCTGATGTAGGTAATATAATACATCGATTCATACGCGAAGAAAGCTTTCATGTTGACTTTACTTAACTTGTTGTTCTACATTTAATAGACCTTAAAAGATCGTAGATTGCGTCTGTATATTGTGATCGCGCTAAACTTTGTATTGACATTATCGAACTCTGAAGTTTTCAGCGAAGCATCGCTCCACATCAACTTGTAGGATTATATCTTCGGCTCATTACCGGTCGATGTGCCCTTCCGAAGATATTACGAAAAGTTTGTGTATGGTAATAAGAAGGTATTTCCATATTACTTTAAACAACCAGCTCGTGGCTATTAGTGGGCGTCATTTGGCTTAGATAATGATGTGGGTCATTATCTAAGCCAAATGACGCCCACTGATGAGCAAATGCCTCTTCCACAGGTTTCCTTTGATTTGTCTTTCCGCGACCTTTACCTGTTTGTTGGTCCATCTAGTGGTGTCTTACCCATAGGCCGCCATTTTAGAACCTTTCCGCCCCAACAGACATCAGTTCTTCTTGTTCTGTGTCCCGTTCGCTGCCACTTTAGCTCAATTTTTAAAGCGATGACGCCTAACTCATTTCTACGAATTTTCTCATTTCTGATTTTGTCGCGTAGGAAAATAACGAGCATCGCTCTCTCCATTGCCCGCTGTGCGATCTTATGCCTTCTTTTGATACGTGGATCTCATATTAAGGGTCCAAGTTTCAGTTCCGTTGTTATTTGTCCATATAAAGTCATTTATTTAATCAAGACAGTGTCCAACTTTGAATTTAATAAGTTAACACAGAAGCACATAGATAACTTACGTTTTGATATGAGGTAATTTTGAGGCGAAGATTAATCGTAGTGTCTTGAGCCGGTCTTATCTATAAAAGTTAAGGCAGTAAATGTTATTGAGCACAACAACAAAAAAGATAACATTTGTAATACAGCAGGCACGACTGAACCAGGGGCGTAAATGTCTCCGCTTACTGAATTGATTTGTCAATTTAATAATTCGCACTCCTACCGCGCGTTAAATAAATATTTCGTTGGGTAAAATTCTCGCGGTGAGAGCGAGTTTATCTGAATAGAAATGGAATAATTCCAGGAAATTAAATTACATGGACACCTCAAAAATACCTGAACGTCATACCTTCTTATCTTATCTTAAATTGATCTGTAACAACGTCTTTGAGTTAACACAGTTTGTATGTAGGTAATCTTTGTTTAGAAATTATCTTATAAACGGAAAGGATGAAGATGAAGAAGACCTATTTTGAGTCGAAACATGTATTTTTTTTTATTATTGGTTTGAATTATTTTTAAATTAAATCATATTGTTTTTAAACACTGCCAACCCTATTTTTTTTGATTTGGACTGGAAGCAACATGTAGACAAAGTATGTAGCTATGAACGTTAACGAATTCTCATTTGGAATTTGAAAATTCGTTAAAATGGCTACAAGGGCAGCTGTCACGTACTCTTGCTATGTTAATTCAGTGGTGCGTAACGGACTAATCAATTGGATCACAAGCAAATCCTTTATACAGTCGATTGCTTAAGGACGGATCTGGCCTTATTACAATAGATTTCTTTCTGTCTGTAAATAACCCATATACAAGGGGTTAAACCCTTAATTAAAATCCTTGAATACAAATAAATTTAAGTTCCCTGCATTTTCCTTAATAAAATACGAGTATAGTACTTGCGTGTTAATGGCTGAAATGGCGATCATAGGTAATCATTGTCGATTTTCATCCTGTTCAAAACATGAAAACATTATAATTTGTATTCGGATTGATTGATAGTGATTAGGACCACCTATTAAAATAAATATAATCATCATCTTCAGTATACGTACATCAGTCCACTGCTGGATACGGTCCTCTTCCAAAAGTACCATTACGTCAGGCTTACAAGGCGGGTTGGCGAATGCAGTTTAGTAAATCTTGAAAAGAAATTGAGGAGAGGCTGCCCATATTCTGACGGGAATCTTTTAGCCGCTTATTACAACACCCATAGCCCCATTTTTGTGCTGGCCCGTCCCAGCATTGAATATAAAATATAAATTGAAATAGTACAATATTGAGTCCAAATTACCATTTATTGCGTTTATTATTATAATGCCGTTAATAATGTTTTTTTTGTTACAGATAAAATCAACGCCAGCAAAAATAAAAATAAGTAAGTACAGTTGTTGTCAATATTCCATAATAGCTTATCATGCGCACATTATGGCTTGCGAAGCAGTAATGATAGTAAAACTTGTAGGGACATGTATGTTGTAAAGTTGTTATTGTATAAGAACTTCGACATAAGAGTATTAATATGGTTTAGAAATCAATTAAAATCATAAGAGAATTAAGTAAAACAATAAATAAATATTGTCCGATGTCATTCTAATTACGAAAGCGGTACTTTGATTCAGTTGATCTTACTTACAAGAGACTTTTTCCTAATGTTAATTCACCGAACAAATTCCTACGGCAATGGTTCAAGTAATAAAAGAAAAAAATGGACACAATATACCATCACATACCAAAGTAGGTAACTATTACAACATTTGTTTTGTGGAGATCAGAAAAAATGAAGGTACTACTAACGCCTAGTCCCGGAAAAATGCAGAACCCTAGACCTCAGAGATGGCAACATACTCCCCTCGGAGGTCGTAATGCAGTGACAGTCAAAAGTGTCAAAAAATGCTCAGTATACTGCTAGGGCTAAACTGTGAGCATTATGGATGTGAAAGTGTCATCAAAAGTGCGACTTTGAAAGTAATAGATAGCAAGTACTAGGAACTAAAAGTGCGACTGTTTTTTGTAGTCGACTGTATGGTTCTTCGTGTCTGAGTGACATAACCCGTTAATTGTAGGGAGCGGCGTTACAGAGCGCGACACGTCCTTTCATGCTCAGACGACTTAAATCATCTATAAGTTTGGAAATACAGATTTTTGTTAACCCAATTGTTTTAGGTTTTTATATTCATTGTCAATTTAACTATTTGCTAACAATGAATGAAGGTAACTACTTATTTATATTGTACTTTAGACATGTTAAGAATTTATACTTCTTGTGTGATTATTCTTCAGGAATGATCTGGTGACAGAGTTTTCTAAACGGCCTTTGACGTTACTTATTGTAGTCGAAAAATTACCTCTGAATTTAACCATTTAGCTGCACATCGTGCACATATAATTTACTTTCCTTTATATGGATATAGACTACTAGGGTTGGTGACAGCCAAAAAATTGGTTAATTGTTCCTTTTTTGACCGAGGAAAAAAGGAGGAGCTTGACCATTGTAAATTATTTTTTTAATGTAAGACTTATCATAACTTTTTATCAGTTTAACCGATTCTAATGATTTTTGGTTCGTTAGGGTAATAATGGTTAGGGTATTATAGGGTTAAGGGGTATTGCTCAAATTTGATCTTATTTAAAGTTGAAAAAAGACATAGGTATTGGTAAAAAAATGTGGTTGACAACCTTAAAAAACAATTTTCCAACATCAAATGAATAACCGTGATGCACAGACTTAAATTGGTGTGACAGGTCAAACCATAAACGTATAATATAATATCTATGGGTCAAACTACTTGTCTGTAAAATTTTTGCGCAAAAAGTTTTTTTTGCTCATACTAAAATTTATGCACGGCGTATCTGGCCATCAAGACAATATGTTTACCTAGGATCGGTAAATAAACTTAATGGTCTCTCCGCTTTCATTCTAGCCCGTCGGGCACGAGCCCTATTGTCGGTCGGATGGAGCACTATTGACTGGATTACACAGGCACACTTTCATAATAAAAGTACTTGAGCGAGTCCGACTGCCTGGAATTTGATAGGGCTTAGATGAAGAGTTCTTTGAAACCCCTTTTTGCTGAAAAGATGGCTGCCATCGTTCAGTTGGTTTTGTTACGATCTTTAAGTAATATACAGGGTGTTAAGTAAATGGTATTACAAGTCGATACCAGTTTTTACTAGCATAATATGCATAAAATATATCGATGAAGACAAAAATTTGGTATCAGCATTTTGAAAATAAAATAAATATACAAAATGGTTACCTAGTAGCAATTTTTTTTTATTGTGATGAATCATTGTTTTGACTTCACCATAATATTAACATAGGTACCTATATGTGTTAAGGCGGTGTAGTTCTAAGAGGCAGCGTTTTTGAGTTTTTAAAATCCATTTTAAAACTAGAAAACAGCGTTTTAAAGTTTGAAAAAAATATATGTATTAGTTGAGAATCTATTCTAGTCACAGTCGCTAACGGTTACACGATTTGATTAACTTGGCTCGATAGAAAAAAATCACAAACCTACTCTTCGATATGTTTTTTCAATTTCACGACTAAACTACGGACATTTTAAATAAAATATTTATGCATCAGTATATAATGGTGAAAAAAATTTTTTTTCCCCCTGAGACAAAATTTTTCAAGTTTATATACTGATTTTATAAGTGCAATTAAGTTGCTAAAATATCAAATAAAGTATATTTATGCATGTTAAAAGCTGCTAAATATTTATAGACATATTCGCTGAGTTTGAATTCATTAAAATAATGATATACTTAATTACTATGTTTAAATAACTTCAACGCGGCGGCTCGTCAGGCCCGTACTGTCGTGCGCTTGCGCTTACGGTGCGCATAGGCGCTCCGTAATAGGCGATCGATGGATATCGATCATAAATCACGAACTAATGGGCCTTAAGGTTGGTTTTGGCTTGTAATACAGGTATGGAATGTTGTTTAACATATTGTTTAGAATTTTATAAGATTCGACTAACTACTAAAAATTATTTGAAGAGTTTCACGGGGTAACATTTGAGTGTTTGTTTTCCTACAGTCTGCTTTTACTGTCAATAGTAAAATCGAATCATATGAATTATAATTAATAAAAAAAAGAAATATTTGTTTTTAAATGATTATAAAAAAACAATACAAAGTCGTTCAGAAACGAAAGCAACACATAAGTTTGCCATTTTATGATTAACAAAAAGTAAGCAAATCGAAAGTACTACAAATAAATTATTTTCGCTGCAGAAAAGAACTACCTATATTTTTAATAGTAACTCTAAGTACTTTTAGGGCATAATTGCAGACTACAAATACTTCTTGGTCAAATTTAATGAATTCTACAATTATTTACGTGTAATGCTAGGTCTATTATAGAACTTAGTATACCAGCTTTGGCTTTTCCAATGTTACTAATATGTTGTTTTACGACTGCTGCTAATGGCTCCTGCATGAGCAGAAACGGGGTAACTGCAAAAAGGGTTATTTTAAGGGATTGATTTGGCAATAAGGGAAAGGACAATAAGCATATTGTTAAAGATCTTAATTGCACTTAACTATGTTTTAATTAAATTAAAGTTAGTAAATAACTGTACTCCAAAAACTTCCAAAATACACATACATAGATAATACATAAACAGCAGTTTAGTACTATAATATATGTATATGCCATTTGGTATTTGCGTCCATAGAGTAAAAAAGACATGAAGTCTATATTTTAAAACTGATTCGTTAAACAAAAACAAACTATTTGTTGCTTAAGAATTTAGTATTTCTTATTTTGAAATTCCATGCTTAGCAATTAACCAATTTGAACCCTTTAAGGTAATATGTAGTAGGTAATTTAGAATCGCAAAAATTTGATAACTCCTCCCTGGACCCCCGGATTACTTTATTCGAAGTCCTAACCTACTAAACGTTCGAAGAGAAGTTCGAAGAGATGCTTGGGAGTGTATATTCAAATATAATTTACATCAAAGTACTTTCTTTGACACTCTTTTTTCAAATTACCATGTAGCTTTTGAATTCCAAAATCTTGATTTTTCCAAAGTATTACATCTAATTATTTTTTCACTAATTAAGTTGCTTATGCTTTAAAGTATGCTGCTAAATATCGTTTTAAGGATTGGTAATCAAAGTTTTTCAAGACCTTTTGTTCTTCAAGCTTCTTAAACCAAGTCTTAGATCATTTTCTATTTACAGTATCTTATTAAATCGATAGGCTCCACGAGCGTTACTGTCCTCGAATCATGTTTTGTTTGAACGAGAAATTGCTTCCAATTTATAACATCTAAGAGCAATGTCAACATTTCTGAGGAATAGGATTTGTCCAGTAAATACCGTCTGCAGCTTTACAATGCATTAGCTTTGGACGAATCACTCTTGGAGTATAATGGCATTTGAGATTGAGTCATAAATAACAGTGTGGTCCTTTTATTCATTAGGTAGATATAAAAAAACTTGCAACTAAAAGTTAAGGAGAGATTTCGTGTACTTTACAGCAGCATACTTTGTTTATTGAATTCAGTTTACCACAATGTCAGTCTTATGAAATATTCAAAGAAAGTTTTAGTAAAATTGATAACTTTTGTCTTCTCTTTGCGTTAACCCATAACCATTTATGCAAATATAATTAATTCGCTAATAATAAACTTTTATTGCTTTCATCAAGTTTTGAACTTGAGTTGTATTCTGCAGAGCCGGTAAATTATTCGTTATTCCATAGATATTAAGTTTTCTATCACAAAATTTTACCATGACATGAAACAGTTACCATAGATGGTTCATTCGATATTGCACATTTCAAAGATTAATCGAAAATTAGAGATTCTATGAACTACAAAATCTAATTTAAGAAAAAAACTATATTGATGAGTAATACTTTTATAATTCTATGTATCTCATTGTACCTAAGTGCAATCTAATTTTCCTATAAGAATAAAGTTCTTAAAAACTAATTTCAAATTACTATGTAGCTTTTGAATTCCAAAGTCTTGATTTTTCCAAAGTAATCTCATTATTTTTTCACAATATGATAACTTATTTGCTCAATTTCCAAAACCTAATTAGTTACTTATATCCAAAAAGTGACAAAAGTGTCTTTTGGGAATTGAGGGATTAAGTATTGCTGTTTTCTACGTTTCAAAGCTCGTAGGGGTCGCTGACATATATCTAAATGAGTACTTATCACTAAGTAACCCTAATCCTACCTTTTTTTAAATAGTCCTAAAATATAAATGTATTATTATATTTTTTTAGGGTTGTACCGACTAGTCGGCTGAAACGGCAGACTAGTTGGCCCGTTTTTTGCTCGTATATTAATACCTAAAAATTGATAAAATTGAAATCTTGATTGTTATAATTTTTTATTAGAAATACAAAATCTATTTTACAATGCATTTTCAGTGCAATTTAGAACAGGTTAAGAAATTAGGAACCATCCGTTCGATACATTAACTAATTGGGCTTAGATCTTGACATTAAACAAGTAACAAAACAAAAATAAAAAAATTGGCTATAATTTTATTAAGCTTACAACTTACATATTGGAACACTTCTCTTGACCAAATAATAATGAATTAGAACTTAGTACCAGATATAAAAATTTATAAAAAACTTCTTAATGTGACAACAGAAAGTTAAAATAAATAAAAATTCTATTACACTACAAACGAAGAATTAAGATGACAATCAGATAAAAGAAGGCACTTATCATAAAAAATGGCAATACAGTGTGATTAGAGCATGTTACTCTAATTATTATAACCTAAAGCAATAATCAGCTTGGCCGACTACCCGGCCGATTAGTCGGCCATTTTGGAGCCGACTAGTCGGCTAGTCGGCTAGTCGGCCAAAGTGATAGTCGGCCCAACCCTAATTTTTTTATCATTTTATTGGCAGATCCTGTTCCTTAATGAAATAGCCAGCGTAAAATTAATCAAGAAAGATATTCATCCGTGATTCATAATACAGGCATTTTGATATCGAGGTAACTAAGTAAACTGGATTTTCATTAATATTAGAGCAAAATTTGTGGAGATTCAATTAGTTGGCGTCCGCTCCGATTGCCCGGCGACGTCAATTTGCGCCGCGACGGCATGTGCGTTTTATCGTCAGATATTATGCTTTATAAAGGAAAATTTACACCTTGCACGTTATGTACAGTATTAAAATCAATGAAATAGATTTCATTGATGTATTAGAGGCGTTAACTTTCCACTATTGTTGATACTTATTATCCTATTCCCGACGAATAAAAATTCAAAAACACACAATCATGAAAATCGGTCCAGCCTTTCTCGAGTTATATGTGGTGTAACTAACACGACTTTTTTATATAATAAAGATTTGTATCCTGTCCTATTCTGTTTTGCGTGTAAATATGGTGTTGTTGTTATCACTCCTTTGAAACAACTATTTTTGGTTAAATTTATTTTGTTAAAACCTATGTTTGTATGATATGTAATGTACCTCAAGGCGAATACCAAAGCGCCGTTGAGATACTACTGTGAGATACATTTTTTGCCTATAGATTTTATGCTGATTTCTGTTCTATTATTCACTTAGAGAGCCTCATCTTTTACCCTTAAAGGAGGTTTATGGTCACAACTATTTTCACTGGCCCTGGAAATAGGTACCTAAATAAATAAATAAAAAAAACATGTAATCCTATCTTCAAATACTGGCCAGCAATAAAAGGTAGTCCCAAAAATCTTAAATCTAACCGGTCTTTTTGGTAATCAACTTTATTGTTAAGTTTTTATTAGTTTTCTTCTGTTTTTATGTTAAGTTTGTGTTGTGCTATCTTAGTGATTTTTTGTGCCCATTTCCCGCAATGTGAAGGTGTAAAACTTGTGTTTCAATCAGTGGGTTGGTGTTTGCCAATTTGCGGGTAATCGCGGTTTACGTGCGTTTTATTGTCGGCTATTATTCGTTTTTCCTGGTTTTACACCTTTGCCCTGGATGTTTGCTGGAATGGCTTAGTAAGGAAAATGTTGACATGATTAGAGTCTAATAAGTAGGCTATCTATCTATGTGAATTTATCTTGCTTAAGAGACTATTGGGTTTTAGAAAAGCTTAGGTGTTAAGTAATTAAACGATTTTAGCAGAAAGTTGTACCTTCAGATGTTATCATACTGTCACAAATGCTATGACGACGAAGTAAACAATTTGATTACGTTATTTTGAAAAGAAATAAGTATTTCATACAATATTTAATGTGTCCTTAGTAAATTGAGTTAATTTGGAAATGAAAATGTATCTTAATGCTGATATCAAAATTTAACTTCGCCATAGTGATTATATCCATACGTTAATACAGACAGGATTTGGCATTAATAAAATTAGCCAGAATCATAGACGCAACAACGTAATATTTGAGAAACCGAAAATTAAAAAAGTCGATTTAATTTAGGACCTCAGAACATTTTACTGAATAAATTAACTATTGAAACAGGGAATCGTCAATTAAAATTTCAAAAGGCCTCCTTAGATTAATTAAAATAATTAAAAGTAGGAGTAATTTTTACTGAAGACAAAGGAAGGTAATAAGAAAGATTAGAGAGAACTTCTTGGCGAACCCACGATTAAACATTGCGTTATTCTTATTTCCTTTAAAGGTTTATTTTACGAAGTGTTTGGCTTTAAATAAACCCTTTGAAACCCGAAGCACATCTAGAATAACTAATTACTTCAGTAAATTACGTTTTATCAAGTTACTAGGCTGTTGCCCGCGCGCGATTTCGTCCGCTTCAATTTCTGTTATTATGATCGCGATTATTTTTGCAACATTTTTCACAAATCTTCGCTCCTATTGGTCGCAGAGTGATGTTATACAGCCTAAAGCCTTCCTCGATAAATGTACTATTCAACACAATAATAATTTTTCAATTCGAACCAGTACTTCCTGAGATTAGCGCGTTCAAACAAACAAACCAACAAACTCTTCAGCTTTATAATAATAGGGGTTAAAGTATGAAATTGCCGATTATTTTCCCACTTTTTATTTTGTTTATAGCTCTTAAGTATAGTCATATTATTGCGTAATTCTTTTTGTATTATATCAAAAACTAAATACACTAACTTTGACTACAAAAAAAATGCAATACTAGTGCCTATTACTTCAAAGGAAGTCGTTGAAAAGACCCCTTACAATGTGTCAGCTGACCTTCTTGCTTCAATTAAGTATATTTGTATTATATACTTTGATTTTCAGAAATTTAAATACTATAATGCGTAGCTTTATAACCATCTAACTTTCACCTTTAATTGCATCGAAAACGGTTCAGGCGTTTTTAAAAAAACTAAAAAATTGTTAGTATGGAAAAATGACTTTTCTCGATTTCGTCCATACAAAACGGCAATTTCATACTTTAACCCCTAATATTAGTAAGTATGGATTTTCCCCGTTTTTGCAACATTGTTTACTGATGCTTCGCTCCTATTGGTCGCAGCGTGATATTATATAGCCTAAAGCCTTCCTCGATAAATGGACTATGCAACACAAAAATATTTTTTCAATTAGAACCAGATTAGCGCGTTTAAACAAACAAACAAACAAACTCTTCAACTTTATAATATTAAGCATAGATTTTTTTTATAACCAGTAATCTAATTTTACAGAAAATTAGTTAAACAGTAGCACTGACTTATTTATTTATTTTATAAAATAATCAATTACGAATTAAAAATATTTTAGTCAGTTTTTCATTAGCTAAGGGCTCAAGAAAAATAATTTCAGAAATACGTTTTGCCTTTTTACGTTCGGCATATTTTTAAGGGCAGGTTGAAGAGGCGCACCAGTGAAAATTAGGGTTGCTTAGAAAAAGTATACTTAAGCTATCATAATATTATGTGTACACTGTACACACAATTTTTGATTAAGAGTTATAATAGCACATTTATTTCTTGAGAATGACTACTAAAATTAGCTCTTACCTTAAAAAATATCTTAGAAATAGTTCATATATACTTGCCAAAAATTCTAAGTTATTTTTATAGAACTTTTAAGGTGGTTGAAAAGGAATGTAGTATGCAATTTGCGATAAAATATTGCTCGGGTTTGTAATCACTGGCATCGTATTCTAATGTCTAATCCGAGGCCGTGATTTGAAGGGTTTAATCACAACAAAGCTAGATTCAGTGACCTTACTTCCAATGAACAGTAGATGCATTGGATCTTAAAGTGCTGAAATTCATGCTTAGTGGTAGTATCTAATTTCAAAACATAGAGCAATTCACGGAAACCCATGAGGTGCTAATAAACAGGATATTAGCATAGTTATTTGTTGTATAGTTTTTACTTTTTTTTAATATATCATATACTGTAGGTACTTGACCAAAACCCTTTCTCACGGGAGGTGACTAAACAGCATTAGATTACTTAAGAATTAGAGATATAAGAACTTATTACTCTGATCACTAAGTAAATCATTATTGTTTAATGGAAATCAGAAACAACGAACGTACCAGTGACACCTAGATACGGGAAAATATAATAGTCTAGGTAACTAGGTAAGTAACCCGGGCCTCGGCACAAGCTTTACTATAAAAACCGGTGTAAACGCCATGCTTCAGACATTCTTATGTCCAAAAAAATTACGACCAAAAAAGAGATTCTGCTGAATATACCTCCATTGTTGATTAGTTATGCGCGCGTCAAACGCAATCAGAGGAAATTCTGCGTAGAGTGCGTTACATAAATTTGTGTTGAACGAGAGTGAAAATTACATTAACAGTACCCTCATTTCGTTCGAATCACTACCCTAAATCATCCGTAGGAACCGTTGCGTATTTGCAGCAATAGCGGAAAAATTTGAATGGATAAGTCGGCTTGTATACCTACGTAACTTTCGCATCATCTGTGAAGGCAAATACGCAATTTAAATTACGTGTCGTATTCGAATGACGTAAATATAACTACAAAACAATATTACGTCTTACATGTATTAATAATATAATGACTTACTAAATAAGGTGCATTAACTTACATATGTATTGTCAGAGTATTCTTTAACCATAATCTCGTGATGATCACGAATGAATCACGCGTGATGCGTGATTAAATTTTTTGTTAAGTCCAATATTTTTATAAATTTACTAGGGGAGCACAAAATACAAAAATATGAAGGCATCAAAATAAAATGTTGAAATCAGAAAGGTTTGATATTTCTCCATTCATTATTATAATAGTTTCAAGTATTTGATATATTACCTTGCATCACATAATTTAGTATGGTTTATGTATTGAACAAGGTTATTAACTTTGACAGTCAAATTTATTCCATTCAATTGTTAATTTGTTGCGATTACTTTTATTTGGTTACATTTCCTTCCAATTCTCGTTTACAATAACTTAGAATATCCTCTCCATCCGCTTCACACATTACCGGGGCGATGTTGTAATTCTGTTAGGAAAATTTAATTCAAGAGGCGCCTAGCCACAGAATTGCGGTCGTCGGCAGGCGGCCGACTAACAGACGTATCTACCGACGAGATTTTAAACGTCACCATCTATCATTTTACAATTTAACCAGGGAAAATGTCTACTGTCCTTCATTTACGCCGTGGAATTCCGCAAACTTGAAATTAATAATTACTTATTGGTTAGCTTCGGGTATGCTTTGCGATTAAGGATTTGTGCTGGCTACATTTGGATTATTGCTTACTTATGCTGTGATTGTCTAATAATTGTTTTAGATTTTGAGTAAACTTCAAGAGAGTTAATAGACAAAAAGTCGTTAATAAGTTAAGCAACTGACAAAAACACTTCAAACTTAAACATGAAAGGCATAGTGACAGATACAAACTTATATTTATTTCCATTCAGTCATTAGAATGCAAATTGCCATCTCAAGTTAACAATAAGCCATTATTAAGATAGGTTTCCTGTAAACTTTACAAATCCTCGATAACTTGTCAAAATTAATTTGAAATACAAAGCCTGTTCGTTTACTTTTGACGAAACGATAACTTTTTGGACGAGTGTCCTTTGTCATCATAAAATACCTCGAAGCACGAAGATAAAAGATATATTTATAATTAGGTATAGGTACAGTAATTTTACTTACAACGCGTTAAAATTGTTGATGACAATGTTTTTAGTGTTGTGACTCTTCATACTATCTTCTTTTCATTTTAGGTCATTGAGAATACCTTTAAGTATCAGAAATAGGAGGTTTGCCAATGATATTTAAAAAGTAATAGATATGTTACTTGCGCTCTCAATATGCGTCCCTAAAACGTCACGATTGTGACGTCTTTTAAAATCCATCATACAATATGGATGCCAAGGCGAAAGAGAAAGTAATTGTTCTTTTCACGAGTATGACAAGGACATAATAAGAATTACGCATGTGTGCAGTTGTTCGCAAGCGGCACAGATATTTCGATAGTTTTGTAAGGGCATAACCTATCTATACTTTTTACATATCATTGAGGTTTGCATTATAGATCTTTGATTATAATAACATTTGTATCCTTGTACAATTCAAAAATGCCAATACTATCAGGTTTTGACAATAAAGCCACTAAACCAATTTTGGTAAGAATAAGCATGATCCATTTTAAACAAAATATTTTGGAAAAAAAAACATTCAGTTCTACATAAAATAGTGTTGACGTCTACGTAGGATGCAAAAATGTAAAAAGCTTTTTTAAGTAACACTGAAACGAGTTTTAAATTTAAATTCAGTTGATAGCGAGCCATGACTGAAGCCGAATTTGAGCTCCCTCAAGCCTCAGGCAAAAAGACTAAATGTAAAGTGAATGCCACCATACCCTGGCAAAGGGTATGGCGCCAAAGTAAACAGTCGCTGTAAATTGTTTTATATTGACTTTGAAAATTTAAAAGGTTCCGTTTTTTTCCAGTGTTTTCTAACTCACAAAGTGGTTGGAAAAACTATTCGATTGATTATTCATAAAACACAAATAATCACAAAGTATGAAAAGATTGTTCAAAAGAATGCGAATGTTTGGCAATCAACATTTATTTGTTAGTGCTATTTTACGGACAACTATGCTACTGTGTATAGTGTGAGAGTGTGACTGATCCGTAAGCGGCTGTTTTTGCCGAGTTTTTTCGCTTCCCCCATGAAAGAGCTTCGTTACAGTGTGTTTTCCGGGACGTGATTGGCATCGTCGCTCCTACTCGCGATGCACTGCGTTTCATTCGAGATAGCACCCGAATGACGCCGGAGTTTCATTCAGGGTGATAGCAGGGGGTAGCTGATATGTGCCGTATGTTCTTCTTAATAGCATAAAGGTTTCAGTATATAAACTTGAAAAATAATGTCTTAGGCGGGACTCGAACCCGCATCTCCTCGCAATCCGGCGCGGCGCTATACCATTAAGCTTAATGGTATTATATTTCAAGTCGCGGGCAACAGCTAGTACTCAATAAAATGATTTATGTGAAGTAATTAGAACAAAAAAAAATGAAGTGAGAGCAGAATTTTAACCAAATAATTTAGAACAACCTTTAAATGCTGTATTTGATATTTTAGCAACTTAATTGCAACTATAATATCAGTATATAAACTTGAAACTTAATGGTATAGCTGTTGCCCGTGATCCCGTCCGTGTCGACTTCTGTTATTACCTATGATCGCGATTATTTTTGCATATCTTTTCACTATTTTTTCAATACGAACCAGTACTTCCTGAGATAAGCGCGTTCAAAAAACAAACAAACTCTTCAGCTTTATAATAAGTATTAATATAGATAGATATTCATTTCGATCTATTATTTATCATTGGTAATTTAATTTATTAATATTTTAAATTAACTAACAGGGTTCATATTATAATGGTTCTGTATGCGAACACAAATTTATACTCCATACTAATATAGTACAAATGGGAAAGTGTGTGTGTCTGTTTGTTTGGCCGTCTTTTACAGCAAAATGGAGCCTACTACCTACTTTATGTCCCCTTCTAACACCCCACTTCCCTAAAATGGGAGGTGGAAGTTTGTATGGAGCATTCCGCAATTTTCAAGGTAAAAAGCTGCAAAATTGGTATGCGGACTATTTGTGACTAACAAAATAATCATGTTTCTTTTTTTTTATACCCGGCAATCCCTTAAAAGAGGGGGTGAAACTTTATTACCCCGAATTTAACGCGAGCGAAGCCGCGGGAAAAAGCTAGTATCATATATTTTGTGAATAAACCACATGAGATGCAATAAATACATTTTAATTTGAATTTGACAAGTAAGTATCTTACAAAAGTATACTTAAATAATGTTACCCGTGTTATAACAAGTAATAAAGAAGCGATAGACATCTCCATCTTCACCATCAATAATTTAGAAAAATGAAATGAAACCTTATTTGTATAAAACAATTAAATAAGATATGTTAAAAAGTATTTTCCTTAGAAAGATAGATATGGTCTTATTCACATAACTTGTATAAAAATTACTAAAGTATATTTTGTTGGTTTGTTGTGATTTTGTAGTTCGCAGAGGTCTTTTGTGTACGATTAGGGTGCTTTTCCACCAGAGATGTGCTATGTAGCTATGCTGCGTAGATGTGAAATCTACGCTACGAAAATATGTGACCGTTTCCACCAATACTACGCTAGGTAGCTGTGCTAGGAAGATGCGCTACAAAGATACGCCGCCGCAAAGTAGCTGTGCTAAAAACTTTTTGCTTCCACGATGGCATGTCTCCTTTCAGCGAAAAACGCGGGCATACTGTAGGTACTCTGCTCTGCACATAGCTACACCACTCGCGATGGCTCATAGCAGGCATCATAGTACGCATCCTTAACACGCATCCATAGCACACATCCATAGCACGCATCCTTCCATATAAAAAACATATCTTAGTTGAATTCGTTTCCACCAGTGCTGAGCTATGTGCACCAATGAATATGATTGGTGGATATCAAACGCATCCATAGCATCGTAGCATAGCACATCTCTGGTGAAAAAGCACCCTTAATCTTTTAGATGTGCATCAATATTAAATTGATAACTTAACTGACAAAAAATTGTAGTAATTAGATATAGAGTCGATCGTTTAGAAATTATTACACCAATTCAGTTTTTTTTTGTTTGATACTTTATGATATCTCAAAGTTGGTACTGTTTTTTATTCTACCCCAAACAAGAATTCATCGAAGTCATACACTGATTTAAAATTCGTGGCTTATTTTACGTTCGGTACCTTTGTTCTTTAGTTAGTGCCTAAGCACATTTAATTTTGTTACCTACGCAACGTGAACTGAAATGGCACAACACGTATGGGTTTTTGGGTCGATATTGGGTACTAATAGTTGCAATATCTGTGTTTGCATGCTATTTGTGGAAGGGCAGCAGAAGCAGAATTGCTTATGCATGCGTTTGTCCACGTAGTGTGGGTGCGAGTAATGTGATTGGGGTGCCTATAGTGTTAAAGAGCGGGCTAAATATTAGTGATTCACATTTAAATTTCTCCATATTGTACTCGCATAAGATATTTCCTCGAAAAAACATTGTCAATACCGCAAATTATAAGTAGGTTTATCGTTTCTTGTAGTAATTATGTGAATTTCAATTACATTTTTGGGGTTAATTGGTAAATTATGTAATCCTTTTACATACCGAAATTTCTTGGTTTTATAATTCGAATAAACTTGCACCACAAACATCATAATAACTTAGCTTCACTGGTTGAAACTTGTTCACAGTTTTTTGACGTTTTGTTACTGAATCAATGGTATAGGTTTATTCATAAAATATTTTATATATTATTCTTAACAACAATGAGAAGGCTTATAATGGTTTGATCTTAACATGTTTAGAAACTCATGGATATAACAAAGTAATAAATAGCTTGCCACCTTGCAAATCGCTTAGTATGTTTAACGAAAATAATAGTTTATATCAAAACATTTTTGCACTGTCGGTACGTAAATGTTGGGTAGGTACTTACATTTAAGTACACGAATACATGATGTGACTTTGTTTGTTTTTTCTTTAGCCAAGGCGTCGAGCGAGGCCTATTGCTCATTAGCCGGAATGCAGGTCGCTCTCAATTTTTCGAATATTTTGCTAAAAGGTGCTTTTGCCAATAATAGTACTGGCATGACCAGCTCAGATACAGTCAAAGAGTTCTGATACAGAATAAAACTCATTTAAACGAACTTTGCTCACTAGTACTCTGGTCAATAATAACTGATTCAATATTTGATTTGTGACTGAAGAAGTGGTACCTACATGTATTTTATGTTTACTAATTTCGATAAATATTGAACTAGTATTTTAATAGATGTTTTTTATTTAACAAAAAAAATTCTTCGTACAACATTTAAACATTCGATCAACACATAAACAAGTCATGATACTCTGATTTCACGCCAATAATACTGAATGGCACATTCTCTTAAACTTTGAAAACCTATGTGCTTTACCAAATGAGCGAGGTGTGTACTGGTTATTAAACTACCCTTAAATGCAAAATGATTGATTGCAGACAGCAAGGCCTGAAGCCCTGAGGCCACAAAACCAATTAAAGTCGATTGAGAACGTTAGACAACTTGCACTAACATTTCCGATTCACGAAGCGTCTGTCTTGCGTCCTTGCATTCCGTTTGTGTTTTGGTTAGGCGAGCTGTTCCAAATTGAAACTATCTAGGTGTTTCTATGTATTCCGATACTCCTCCTTAATATTCCAGTTTCATGTATTTTGAGGTGATGAAAACATAATACCAGTTGGAGTTCCTTTTTCAAAGGACGTACGGTGTCGGCTGAAAGCCACTATTTCACGAGACAGTTAGACAAGTGCGGAAAGTACTCAAACCAAAACAGCCTACTAGCAATCGTATTGTACAGTGGTTTCTTATCACAATAATATCTCACCTAGAAAGGAATAGAATGCTAGCGTAGTGTATAATTAATACTATTCGACACCTATTAATTAAAACCTAGCTGTTCCAACAACTCTTTATGCGGGACTTTTAAATACCTATCGTATTTCGCATCGAACACTGCAAGATGTTATGTCAGAAGTTTAGTTAGCTTATCTATTTTAATCCCTCTATTATATTATTTTCATACCTTTGAGGCTTTTGGAGTTAAACTATGAAAATTATACAGGATGAAATTTTAACCACCTTCCAAATTTTAATATATCAATCTACGAGACAAAAACAAATGACATATTTTTTCTTTTATATAGCCCAGTACAAAAATGTCAAGATAAACCACTTAGAAAATGTCCGCCAAAAATCTAAAATTTCTGATACGGCCGCTTAGCAACTCTTTTTTTACGCAATGCACATCACATTCGTTCATTACGATACTAATCATAAGTTTTTGATTTTCCTTTTATACCTAAACAACTAGTTTTAAATTTTTACAGTTTTAAATTTTTACAGTTTTAACTGTGAAAATTTAAAACTATATTGCGAAAAATATTTTCGGGTGAAAACTTGATTTACATTTTTTAACTTCATAAATGGGCTCTAAATACGACGACAAAAATTTTGGAAAGTAGATAAAATTTCATCCTGTATAATCTCCTTAACAATTTAATATCTTTTACTTTAAATACACACACATCTAAAAAAACTCAACAGACATTCTGCCGTTTACTTTTTTATCTGCTGATTAATTTTTTTTATTAGCTGCGTTTGTTTAGAGCAAAATAATAGCAAGCAAAATAATTTACAACAAATGTTTAGCAAAATACAAAGTAAAGTTGTGTCTGGCCGCAAAAACTGGTTTAATTTTTAATCTGCACATTGAATGCAAAAACAACCCCTGACGATGCATGTAGGTACGAGTAATACACATTTTTATTTATCGCGAGCGCTTCAGATATTACGGCTATAACTTTTGCGAATGAATCTAGTGTAAAATTGACAAAAGGGAATTACAGTTTATGAAAACCAAATTTTTATTACCTAGGTACAGACAACAGCACGTCAACCTACCACAAAACGTCAAATTTTCTCAATTGATATTTATCTCTACTTGTTGAACTTAAAGTTGAAAATTAATTCAATGACCTTTAACTTTTTGGTAGGTTGACCTGCCGTTGTACAGACAACAACTGGTTGGGTTATGTACAGATATAAGATAAAGTATGTCTAGGTTGGTTATTATAGTTTACCTTAGTTTCATACTTTGTACAGTCAATTATTGTAGATAGATTTTTTCTAAGTGCAATACGACCGTAGCTGTAACTGAACATTTTAAAAACATTTTAGATAACAGCGGAACTGCAGTTAGACTATGTATAGTTAAAAGTACGTCGTCCTACTTTTCAACAATTGTTTTCAAATTAATAATATCAATTTATAATTTTTTCCGATCTCTGGAAGGAGCTCCGACTGTATTTGAACAAAGGAATATTGACCAGACACAATACAACTTTCTTGTCATTTCTAAAATGGAGAGATCACAAGTACAGAGTTATTAAAACTAATTATAAGTGTGCGTAAGCGAAGAACGGTTTGGCTGGTAATTAAGGCGACCAAGCTTCTTACGTCCCGCACCCACAGACTAAAATTACTTGCTTGTATAAATAATTAATCCCCTTGAAAGGTGCTGAGATTTGCATAACTGATGTATCTTTGGACAATTTGCATATAATTATGGTAGGCTTTTTGCAAAATCCCTGGGCAAGGATTCTGAATAATTGATTAGCCCAAAAAATAACGCGAAAGCTCATCTAGGACTAAGGTAAGCTTTCGAGTTGTTTTTTGTATATTGGATTTTAGTTCACGTCTCCGGTGATAATCTACACGACGACCGATCCTGCGCCATCAGATCGTCGATTTACCGGGTCCGATTACCGATAGTTCGTCTTTCAGAATCTTTTTTCTTAATGTAGAGCGTTGTACACTACTAAAAAAAACCCTATTCAAAGGGTTGGCGCTTTGTTCCGTTTCCAGTATGGGAAAACTAGGCTGTCCACGTTTAGTTTGTGTAAATTTTTAGTTTGGACCATGGCTAAACTTCCAGTATTAAGTATGTGGATTTCAGACAAAACTTACCGATTAGTTTTATAACCCAGCCAAATCAAAGCGTCTTTTTTTCTGCAAAACTAATAAATTATTGACTTAAATAAAATACAAGCTAGTATAAAGTATATCTAAATAAACCTAATATTATAAATTATTAATAAACATTGCAATAGCCGTTAATAACAAGAAAAAAGTTATTTAAGGATGAAGTTCTTTGAACATAAATTACAAGTTAGTTAGATTAAACCAATAACAAAGTTACGAGTTCGATGTCTGAAGTGTCAAGAGAAACGATTGCAAGCAGGTGCTGGCGTGAATTTTAATCGACGAATGGACTATAGAGCGAGTCTCTTAGCGGGATGAGGGACTAAAAGATTATTAAGGCTGTACCTTTAAGGCGCCATAAACGGGATCACATGCTTATGGTGGCTGTAGATATAGGCATTTTGACTTACTCATTGTAAAATTACTAAATAAATATTCTTTGGATGATATATTGTTGGGATATAGGTAAGTCTTTTGCCTTGATTATGTTTGGCGACCCGGTTAGAATCGTATAGTGCGGTAGCCTGCGTAATATGCAAGTGTCCGATGTTGACCGTTCTCGATTGTTTCCTAATTGATTCGACAGATTTCGATTCCCAGTCAAACCAATTAGGAAACTATTTCTCAAATCTGAAAACGTAATTATACGTATATAAAACATCGGGACAAACTCGGATACAACTATGAAACTTGCTGCACTATTAATGTTATAGGTACCTACAAATATGTCTAACTCGCACTTCTACGGCTTTATTACAATTACTTATGTTAAATCATATTTGGTCAATTTATATTTGAAAAAAAAAAACTCCCCGAAGATTAAATAAATAGGTTTGACATTGTATTATTTTTAAACCGTTTTTTGAGTAGTTTAATAGCAAATGTAAATAAAAATACAATTACTGAAAAAAAAATTTGACTGCCCGTGGTGAGACTCGAACCTACATTCGAAAGTGGTTTACTAATTTTAAAATAAAAACAATACTAGTATCGCAAAAAAAAAGATAACATTTTTAAGTTTCCACTAGCGTACCCCGCGAACTTCGTATCGCCTATTAATGTCATTGTCATCAAATATGGCGGGGTTAGAGAAACACAGTTTCTTAATTATTATTTTTACGTTAATTTCCAACGTTTTATGCATGCTTATTATCCTATTGCCGACGAAGACAAATCCAAAAACATGAAAATCATGTAACTAACATGACTTTCTTTTATAAAGATAGATAGATGATGATAAAATGTTGATTTTCGGTGATTTCTGGCTCGGTACCGTCTCAGAACTGGTTGTTTATTTCAGGCTTTACGTCGGTTAAATATTTTGTGAGGGAAGCTTCTTTCCACACGATTATACATAAAATCGGGCTATAAAATATGGCTATCCAATAATTTACTGCGACGAAAAATGATAATTTTGATAATGGATTCAGCTGACAGTACAACATCTATAATAATTTACTTTTACGACAATCGCAGTAAAACGCAACATAACAAAATCTCAATCGCTTCGATTTTTATTCGAATATGCGCAATTACGCATCCTCACTTGAAAACCAATATGTTACATAGGTACGAGTATATATGCGACGTATCAACGCGCGATAGAAAGTCGTGATCTGCGCTAAGCTTTAATCAAGTTATAATATTATCATCATATCATCATGAGCCTACTTCAGTATACCGGATGAAATATTAACCACCTTCCAAATTTTAATAGATCAATCTACGAGACAAAAAACAAATGACGTATTTTTTCTTTTGGTTTAGTCCAGTAAAAAATGTCAAGATAAAGCACTTAGTAAATGTCCGCCAAAAATCAAATACGTTGAAATTATAATTTACGCTATGCGCATCTCATTCATTCATTACGATACTATGCATATGTTTTTGATTTTCCCTTTCTACCTTAACAGGTCCAGGACCGTAAAAATTGAACACTATATTGAGGGTGAAAACTTGATTTACATTTTTTACTTCATAAATGGGCTCTAAATACGGTACTGAACGCCTATAAAAGTTTTGGAAAGTGGTTAAAATTTCATCCCGTATATCATTACGCTGCTGAACACAGGAGGATTCTGAAATTATCGCTAAGGTTGACAGGCAGATTGGCGGTTGTAGTTCGGTCAATAGTGAAATACCACAGAACATGGAAAAAGGTTAGAAAGGCTGTCATGCGCCATTTGTATGAGAATCGAAGTCGCCACTTTCGCTCCACTACTACTTGGTCCCGGATTCGATTCCCGGAGGGGTCAATGTAGGAAAAAAGTGTTTTTCTACATTTTCTCGGGTCTGGGTATTTGTGGTACCTTCGTTGTATCTGGTTGTCAAAATACGAGTGCTTTAAATAGTTATTCAAATTGGGATCAGAACAATGTATGTGATGTTGTCCACATTTGTTTATATTTATTTATTTTATTTATAAGTGTGTTTACTTGTGAATACAACTTCTTGAATTAAAAAACATATCCACTGGCTTAGGAAGGACTCGATCCCACAACCTTCCACCGGCCGGGTGACTGCCCCAACCATTTAGCTATCAGTTAAGTAATACTAGTAAGCTGTTTATTTCAAGGGTTGTATTAACACTAGCAGTTGAACTGCATAAAAATATTATTTAAAAAACAAGTAGGTACAATTTATATTAAAATTAGCTCTCAGCCCGCAGCTCTGCCCGCGTGAACTCCACGTCATATCACGCGGTGAAAAACCCATCAAGGATCACAAGGTGGCATATAGAAAGATAGATTATGTATTCATTCGTAGGCACGAATGTATAAAGCCACAGACTGAAACCATGGAAATACACATACAAAATTTAAACCCAATCGGTCAAGCCGTTTAGTAGTTGACATACCGACAGCAGCGCCTCCTACCGGGTCCTGCGGTAAAAAGTAGCCTATGTTCATCAGGGATAATGTCGGCTTCCAATGGTAATTTTTTTTCTCTCTCGCTCGTAGTTTCGGAGCCTATTCAATACAAAGAAACAATAAAATCTTCCTTTGTTATAATATTAGTGTAGATTGGAGGTTATACCTAGTCTAGTGAACATTACAAGTAACATAACTATCACCTAAAAGGCGTAAATCAAAGTAAAAGCAAAAAGGACATCGCGCGCAAACCGTTCATGAGTGAGAGCTGTTAGGGTCTGTGCACACCAACACTAGATAAGGGACATGATTGACGAATTTGGCATCACAAAAAATAAGTTTTTATGGCGGCATCTCTTATCAACGACTCGGTTTTGTAACACTTTGTACTTAGTCTAAGATCCCACCATGCAACGACCTTAACCGAGCTGGTTATTGGATAAAAAGTATTTTATATTCAATTAAATATGCCAATAAATATATTACAAATGGGTTGCCTAAAAAAAATCGGTCCAGAGTATGATTAATTAACTTTTTTGTTATTTTATTTCTTTAACTTTTCACTGGTTTGGTTAATAGAAAAATTCCATACCAATCGAAAGTATGAAGCCCATAGAATATGCAAACGTTAGGTTGACAATTTTTTTTCCCGTCACAACCCTTGAGTAGGCAGGTATAAACAGGTACCTAAATCGATACTAGTAACTTGCACCGGTCTGGTTAAGTAAATAAAGTTAAATACAAATAAATATTATTTAATTATGAACACGGTGGTACCTATAGGGTTGAATGCGAAAAACCATACCTGAAATTCGGTTGTCAAATTTTAAAAATTCTACTCTGGACTTAAATTTTTAGGCAACCCATTTGCAATATATTCATTTGCATATTTAATTGCATATAAAATACTTTTCATCCAATAACCAGCTCGGTGAAGGTCGTTGTATGGTGGGATAGTAAATGATACAAAAAAATTCCCATACTACACGCCTTTGTAAACGCACGTTCACAATGTACTTAATTGAATCCAAGTTACCAGAGCAATGATGGGTATAGGCATATATATATTCACCACGCTTGCCAAATGCGGGTGATCACAAACCCGAGCAATGTTCGACAATTCTAAACTCTTGTTGCCTGACCTGGGAATCGTACCCAGACCCCAAGATCTTGGACCGGTACTTAGGTAAATTCTACCACGCTGTAGATGGGCAGAATATTAAAAGAGCAATATCTATAGACTTCAGTTGACTAAGGATTATAGGTAATTTAAGTAATATTGGAAGTCGTCGGTCGGCCCATTGAAGACTAACTAATGTTAGTAGAACGATTGAATGAGTAGAATTCATAAGTTAAATAGATACTTCATTGATAACTACTGGGTTGAAGTGTGTTTGGGCTCTTACCGGGCGCATAGTATTAGGCATAGGGAGCATAACGCGGCGTTCCAATTTGCCGCCCGACGGATCAAAGACAACCATGAGCGAACGCGTTACCGCTGCTAGCTAAAATCATTATAACCTATCAGCAGACTGTAATTTCGATAATTAAGAGCTCGAGTAAATAGTTTTGAGACAGGGAAAGGACAAACTGAATGAATCGTATTACTTGCATAACCTACTTGAAACAGAGAAAGGAAAGGAAAAACATTCGTTGTAAAAAGCAGCATGCTCAGTGGTCTCATGTTAAGTGTATCTTGCTTAGTATTAAGGTTAGTATCTGACAAACTATACCTCGCAATAGTACAAAGTACTTTGATTTATTTAATAAGATTTATGTTCCATCGCAACAAATTAATCGCAGTGGGAGTAAACAAAAAAGTTTATTAAAAACCGTTTCAGGATATCTTTTACATTTAATTTTGATAGCCTACAGGTGTGTTTTTCATAAAAGAAATTCATTAAGTCGTTTTCGTAACTACAATTGGACGAAAATTACATTTTCAGCGTGTTGGGTCTGGAGACTGTGTTTTACTTAACTATTATATTAGGTTCAAAGTAAATCCAAGTTAATTGCTTTGTGCTTTATCATAATATGCTTTAAGGCTTTGTTATAACTGGTTAGTAAGAACAAGCCTGAAACGTCTGATCTACAGATTTTTTTTATCATAACTGTTCTGGTGTAACGACTGAATAAAGCCCTTGTTTCTTCTTTCGTTAAAGGATTGACGGAGATCCTTCAGTTATTAAGATGATCCCTTTAGTCCGGTCAAGTGTGAAGAAAATGCCTGTCGCCCAAAATAACTTTGCTGGCTCAAGGACCTTAAATTACCTCTCCTGATAAATATAAGGTTCTATTTTCAACAGACGATTACAAAATGAGGTTTAAGTTCTGAATATAAAGTAGGTTGTATTTTTACGAGTGCAAATTGATACAGTATTTTATTATATCAAAGAGGTCATAAATTTTATATTTTAGTTTCAGTGCAACAATTTTAATTAAATTATTGGCTTGCCTAGAACTGCAGTAAGTTCTACTCGACTTTGCTCGACACTGCCGTGCCCCCCGATACTACAGCGAGTGTCTAAAGCTGCATTAGCAGGTTCGTACACGATTTGGCTGAGCAGGCAGAGAAACACGAGTAGTGAAGGTGAGTGTTGATGTACGTCGGAAAGGGGCTTCTAAACCTACACCCGTGTCACAAGTCTCAGGAACTACTCGGAGTTTCTCTTTCTGCCACACGATGGACCCGGCACCCGCACGGTGAATCCATGGACCGCTAAGAAGTTTGCCTCATGGACTGAACGCAATAATTGTACTTACCTACATCAGCTGAATAAATTGTTTGTTATTTGGTTTAAAAAAACCGGGTTAGTGCTAGTCGGACTTACACACCGAGGGTTCCGTATCACCAAAAAATACTGAAAGATCTACAACAAACAGTACTGTTTTATAGATTTTTTGCTTAGACTTGAGCTACAAGATTTATTGTTTCTTGCCTAATTTTATTTTTGTAGATCAGTGGGATGGGAAGTCTTTATCTTGTTTTGATTCTATTGGCGAATGTTTAAGAAATGCAAATAATATCATATCTTTGCGACAAATGAGAGTTTTGGTTTTTTACAGCTTTCAAACTGAAGGTAGCAGAAATTCAAACTGAAGGTATGGTAGGTCTACATACTAGAATATTTTGTATTCATTTCACTGACGGACGGGCAGAGTGATTTTACAAGGCTCCCTTTTTTCATATTTCGTAATCGTAAGCTAATATCATTTTTATACATTTGATATCTATTCGAGCATTTACGATTTAGAAAGCAACTTGTCTTTGGCCGCAGGTCAAGCTAGCGTATGTCGTGTGTACCTACACCACGCCATTCAACATACTTTCAAACTACCCTAAGTCACTGGATCCCTCTACTGGGCAAAAACCCACTCTTCCCTGTCCACACTATAACATAAAAAAATTTTCAAGCGATATCACCGACATAAAATTGGTGGCTTTTTTCAAGCATCTCCTCAATCAAAATTTTGCGAAAAATGATTTTATACACGGCGACCATCGAGGCTAATGTTTTTAGACTTTAAACAGAGATAAGGTTTTCTATAAGGGGCCATACGAGGAGAAATGATTGATGAGGGATACCCCGATGGGCCACTGGACCGTGAAAGAGAATATTTTAAACCTCACTCGTCTGTAATATATTCTTTGTCATTTATGAACCGAACCTGCCTTTGTCTGAAAAGAATGGACCTGGAACTTTGAGCCAAATCAATAATGAACGTTACCACAGGTGAATTATCCTTTTTTCATTAACTCTCTAATGAGGGAGATATAAAAAGAGACGATGTGAACGCATTGAATTGCGTTGACTGAATTCTTTTCCATTCAGAAATTATTAGGTATACGAGATCAGTAAAACGTTTGGTTTCGTTAACAGCTCATAAAATTAACGATCATTAACATCGTAAATGTGTCATAAATATTACATTTGCCATAATCGCCACGTTTGGCAGGTGGGTTGGCGATAGCAATTGGGCAAATGGTGGACAGAATTTGTTGCTGGTTGTCTACTTCTGGATGTACTCTTTTAATCGCCTCTTATGACAACCATAGGAAAAGAAGGGGTGGTGCTGTTCTATTTGCCGACACTACACAGATTTCATGCATTTGTAAAAAAACTTTCCTTTCTTGGAATAGCTAGCTTCTAATATGGTCTCGGTTTAAAGAGTACATTCATATGACCGCATGGTGATAGCGTTCAAATATAATGGCACCACCGCGTAATATAATACGAAATAGTTGACCAAAAGAGTGCCGTTGAGTACCGTAAGTCTTCTTACGTGTGTTGCGATCCCACCCGGCCATGGCGGCAAAAAAGTTGTGGTGGTGGTTGTGTCAGTAAGCTGTATGGGTGCGTACTTTCTGGTACTCAGAAGGAAAAAAAGGGTACCGCAGAATTTTACTAGTTATAAGTACCACATTTTTTGTGGCCGAGCTACAGCGTATGCTACCCAGCCCGGCCACGCTTCTATCTAGAAGAATCGGCAACCTTATGACATTATTATTTACAACAGCGTCATCTCTCGAAACTGTGCCAACCCGCTTGCCAGGCGTGGCGAACATGGCAAGATCCTCCTTCAGGAGAGGCCTATGTGTAGTCCAGAGTTTTTACATACAGCTTTTGATTCATTTTAAAGCACATATATATAACAAAGCAGTGACAAGATTAAATTATTTATACTACTTACAATTCTCTGTAGTTGGCTCCGGTTTTAGCCACGGCTGCACACCATATATACCTACTTGTAGCAAAAAGTATCGTTGCACAGAAAGCATAATTTGTCGTGACAGATTGGTGTTAGTACAACAAATGACGTTCTCTAACGCTAGTGAGTATTTGCCCTGCAAATTTTGTGGTTCACTGAAAAATGATGTTTCTGACTCGTAGTAACGGAAAAACTTTATTTATTGTCGCTTACTTTTTCACTTTGTCCACATAACGTTGCTCTTTCGTTAAAACTAAAAAAGTAGTTTCAATAAAAAAGGGTGTGATCTAAAATATTTGTTCCGTATGCATATTTTACAATATGAATGCATGATAGATTATTCAGTATTAAACACAAATTACCCTTGCCGGCAAAGACCCCTTTTTATAAAAAGGGTCCTTTCATGAAATTATGCTTTCAAAACACCATTGCAAAAACTGTCCCTAAAGAAATACGCTAAGCAGCTAAGAGAAATGTTAATTAATCATCTACTGAACTGCAGTAACCATTTCCTCAATTAGCAGAACTTGTTCTGACATAATTTTGCAGAATGCAATTACATTAATCACCTGCTACAGCAAATATTAGATGCATTCTCAATTAAAACTTGGGGCTTGCAATTGCGAACGTATCCCGACAGGTTTGATCGAATTACAACTTGCCAGCAGATACAGACGACAAGTAACTTCACGTCCGGTTTATGTGACATACGGGATCTGCCAGGGGACGAGATCTTATTAGGCTTATCAATAATATTGTCCGATAAAAGTTCTAGTTGGTAGAGGGACCCTTAAAAAAATCCGCTCACATTAAAAATGATTTAAACGGGTTTTAGGTGGACAGAGCAGCTACAATAATTACAATACTACAACGAAAAGAAGTATATTGGTAGATTTCTTATTCAATCCGAAGTACGTAGATTTCGTAAAATAGTTGTAAATTTAGAAAGTTTTTCCTTTAGCGATATACATATACATGTGATGTTTTTATTCTATGCAGCAAACCTTTTTCACCTATTCGCTGACCTGTATTCCTTCCATGACGCGTCCATCAGACAGGGCATCCAGCATCTTGTTACAATTTTAATTGAGTTACGTTGAGACAGAGCTAACGATATCCAGGCGTGACCCGTGCTCACCTCACAGGCGATCCATACAATCTACTTTCATGAAGACAGCTCTTTTTGTAAAACTTGAGCCAGACTCAAGCACTGAGGGTTTAAATATTATTTCATTTGTGACTACATCAGCTAACATTTTACTGGTTTTATTATTTTCACTACTGCACTCGTTTTTATATGATACCATGGTGTTTATTGTTGATTTGTTCCAGTTTTTCCTACAGTTCTGAAAATGATGCGAAAAATTCAATTATAATTAATACAAAAACTTTAAAAACAATAAATCGAAATGCAGTGACGAAAATTTTGTTACTAATTTAACTACTCTGCTATAGCACTACAAGATAATAAATTTTTAACGAAGGCATTATTAACTAATAGTAATAGCGTTATTAAATTGACGACCATTTGGATCAGCGGTAGTTAACGCTGCTTCTGAGCCATGGGTCGCGGGTTCGATCCCCGCACAGTACAAATATTTGTGTGCATGAACATGTTTGTTTGTACTGGTCTGGGTGTTTTCTATGTGTTATAAGTATGTATTTACAAAAAAAAAAAGTATATAAGTAAGTTTATCGGTTGTCTAGTACCCCATATGACAGGGTACTTAATAGTACCTTAATTTGGGACTAGATGGCTCAGTGTGGCCCGGTGAGGCATGTCTTAGTTAAATTAAATTAAATTATTATTGGAAAATTACTGAATTGAAATGCTACTTTGAAAAATCCACACTATTATTAATATATATTATAAATGCGAAGATGTGTCTGTTTGTCGAAAATTAGTTATTTTTAGGATGATAGATCCTAAAATTACACAAATAAGATAGTTTCTGTCCTTGAAATCAGCCCTTAAAGGGTTCAAAGTGGGGTGAAAGCAGCTACGTAAGGGGAATCAATATTTTCTCAATTTGGTCTAGAGGATAAAATATAGCAATTGCAAAAAATATGTACATCTCTAAGGAGATCGGGCAGAGCGCTTAACAGAGGTGTAGATTGTAGGTTAGATATGGTCGACAGACTATAAAGTATGTATACATATACGAGTCAACATTCTGGTTTTATACTTTACTTTTTATTTTTTGTTAATTCTTACATATTTTTATAAACATATACTGCTGAAAATTAAGTGTAGGTGGCATAAGATAATAATAGGCAATCATATCATATTTAAGCAGCAATTCAAAATGTTAATTAAGATAATTGGTTAAACGCAGAGCAAATTGCCCCAATGAGCAAACACTCTTCAGCTAAATGAGTATGTGTAATATATTCAATCTGCTAACACGACACAAATCAACCGCGAACACATGAATGGAAAATAAACGGGTGAGCTATTTGATGATTTTATTCATTTACACCGTAAGTTGATAAATTTTAGGATTCTGTATCAAATGACTTGTAAATGAAACTCATGACGTTTTGATTATCTTGTTTGACATTGATAATGCAACCATATTGCATGCATTGCATGTCTGTCAACCATATTGTTACATTTGTTCTAATTATACTTAATACTTGTCCGAGATGGATTTTTACATGTAGTAACGGCGAAGCACTAGCGCAGAGCCACAATTTTTTCAAAGCTAAAAAAAAAAAAAGAGAAACAGAACGTGTTCTATGGCAACCTATCAAATGTCATTACGGTTTTTGTGCGAGCGCGGTCACATCGTCGTTTTATAAAAGATGGGTAAAATATCTATTACTCTTAAGAAATATACCATAAAAGTTTATAATCAGGCTTTAGAATTAAGGTAGTCAAGGTGCAAAGTGTTTACTTAGGTCGAATTGTGATTTTTGGGAAAATGACAAGAAGAAGCCTAATCAAGTTCAAGGCTTATTATGCAAATAGAAGGGATTTATAACATTAATCACAGGTATGATTCAATTTATTCTTACTTTTACATATAGAGCAATGTTGTAGTTAGGATGGTTTCGAGTTGAATCTTCAGAAAAAATTCATAACCTATAATATCACCTTCCACCATTTTTTCTGTTTTCATTTCGTTGTACCTTTGACGTTCGGATATTCCCAGACACAATTAAATATCAATTGTTATCGCAACAACCGGTTGTCGCTTGGGGCTAAAAGCGTTACAACGAAAGCAATGATATATCTATGCATTCTGCAGATTCAATATTTATTCCTAGTGCATAAACCTTCGGTTAGGTTACGGTAAAAACAAGATTGCTTTTCGTAATTTCTTTTCGGAGAGCACGTTTATCATTTCGTAACCGTTTTACTCACTTGTTTAAAAATCTCACCATTAAAATCCAAGTGTTTGAAGAAAATTAAATTCAAGAAAGAAGATCAAGAAAGGAAAAGAAACGAGGAAACAAGAGGAAGATTCGAAAAATGGAAGCTAATAAAGGAAACTTCAAGATTCTCAGAGCAATATGAGGAAACATCTTTGACCACACCCTCTTAAATGTGTTATCATAGAAGATGACACATACACCAATAGGTGAGGCTAACATATTTCAACAAATATGACTTTTCCCTATAACAACTTTAAACGTCTGGGTAGTTTCATGTATGATGAACAGAACCACAAGCTCTAATTTTGTGCGAGATATTCTGAATAATCACAAACAATGGCTAGACATGCTAAATGTGAGAGTTTTTCTATTAGGCAAGTGCTATCACTCGAAGATAGACATGCTTACATTAAGGGCAAGAGCTAGTATGCTGGAACTAGATGCCTTCATATTATATGAGCATGAGAGCTACCACATTTTTGTAGACAATTTGCTTCTTTGTACAGAACAATGAAAATTGTTCCTTTTAGATGACAATCATCTTACAGAAGAGCTTCTGCTGGCTCGGGAAAAAGAGGGTGTAGGAAAAGCAGAAATGGGAAAGCCTATCAGGCCGGATTCTTTCCCTATACGGGGCGAATATAACGAGAGAAGGCCTATGAGACATGCTTACATTAAGGGCGCAGGCTAGTACGATGGGACTAGAACGCCTTCATGTTATCAGTACATAAACTTGTAAAATCATGTCTCAGGCGGGACTTGAACCCGCATCTCCTAGCATGCGGGGCGGGCGCTGTATCGTTAAGCCACCGAGACACTGCGACTCAGTGCAAAATTTTTCTAACATAATCTTAACGCTGTAAGCCAGTTGCTTACCCTTATAGTACATGGGCTTATGCCGGTTCTTCACATAGTGGTACCACATTGCGGGTAGGCAATTTGCTTCCTTGTACTGAACAATAATAATTGTTCCTTTGAGATGACAACCCTCTTACAAAAAAGTTTATTTTTTGGCTCTGAGAAAAGAAAAAATTGGATAGACTATCAGACCAGAAGTTTCCCTACACGGGCGAAAATTATGACATAAGGTCTTTGTAAAGAAGTACGCTCCAATATCTAGGAAAATAGAAACTCCTTCCTTTTTACAGCTTTAAATATTTTATTTATAAATGGCTTGAGATTACAAAGGATGATGAATCATGGGGAATATAAAATCCTTTTCAGCACCATTCCACCCTCCGATTTCCTAGAACCACAGCAATTGCCTTTCATAGAGAAAAATATAATTGCCTATGAGATAAAGTAACTTAAAATTCAGGGAGCATAATCTGTGTGCCCATACTGTATGTACAGAATAATTTCTCAACAACTTTGCTGTATTCTTGGTTGCAAAACCCAATGGTACTTACAGTTTTATTTCGAACTTGAAAAAACTTTTTATAAATAATTATAGGTACAGAGATTTTGATTTTGAGAATATTATAACTGCTTACAAAACTTATGTCTGTTATATGGCATCAAAAGATTTGAAAGAAACTTATTACTGAACCGGGATTTCCAATGTAATGTTAAATATAATATATTTATAGATAACATCGTATTTACCTTCTCAACGATTTGAAGGAAACAAACAATTGCAAAGACAACATTATTGTTGCATGCAAACTCTTACATATCTTAAGTTATGAACTTTGAGAAAAGTGCATTGTTCCCAATTAAAATTGCAAATACCTAGGAGTTATTTTAAAATTCCACAGACTGATTTGAAATTTATTTATTTAAACCTTCAGTCGAGAAGTTAACTTAAATCTAAAAATACAGAGTGTTCAAAAGTATCCTTTGTGTCTGAACTGGAGTACCCTGTATTTTTTTTTGGACTTATAGTCTAAAAAGTTATACAAAAACATAAGAGCAAGACTATTCTTAAAAAGTAAATACAGTTAGATAAGAAAGAATTTGAAAAAACAACGCCCCGTTGGTCTAGTGGTTGAGGTACGGGGCCAAGATCTTGGGGTCCCAGGTTAGAATCCGGGGTCGGGCAACAAAAAATTTTGAATTTTCAAACATTTCTCGGCTTTTGATCACCAACCCACATTTGGCAAGAGTGGTGATTATGCCAGTACACCCATCATTGCTGTGGGAACTTGAATTCAATGATGGAGGCCTTTTTTCCCTGCAGTGGGATGATTATAGGCTGTTACTTTAAGAAAAAATTGAATCCAGAGAAATTGTTTGGTACCTACACTTAAGACAATTTATCCAGCTGTTGTATAGATGACTATATACAAAAGTAATGGAAAAACACAGACTTAAAGAATTACTAAAATCACATGAAAACTGGATTAAGTTATGCCTAGCATTAAGGAAATAAAGATATAATTAATTTGGGGAAAAACAATATGAAAATTAGCAATTCAAAAATTATATATTAAGTAAACAACTTAACCGTTTCATGGAAATACACACCAAGGCTTCAACCCCAGGACCTGGGGTGCTGTATGTGGGCCATAATAAGGCTTCGGGGTCTTGGTCCCATGCAGAACAAACACATCATATTAATCATATTAACCATTGTAAATCTTAATTGTGTAATAAATTCGTATTATTATTATTCTTATTTAGAATTAAAAGCTGCACTGTTGGACCTACAATGTTTTACTTTAACTAGGAAATTTTAATGAGTATTGATAACACAACCGCAATAGCTTATTTTAATAAAATAGATACACAGGTACACAGTCTCCTCACCTTGTAATTAAGTTATTTTAGTATTCTCACGAGCCCTATTTGAGAAAGCGGATGCGGGTGTGTTATTGGGCCGATATAAAAAATCTTAGGCCAGAATCCGTTTTAGTATCACTAAAAACATGTGACAATAATGTGAAAGTATATACTGAAGAAAATTTCTAGGGAAAAAGGAATCAAGAAAAGTTAAATAAGACTCAAAAATATTAGTTTTCCTCTATTGGCCATTACAACCATGGTTTCCCCTAGTCAAAAAGCCATCGACACTTATTAGTATTTTTATTAAAATAATTTATTTTTATTTATTTCAGCTTTATTGCACAAACGAACAGTTATTGTACAAAAGGTGGACTTAATGCCACGAGGCATTCTCTGCCATCGGGCTAAACAGAAATGCTATGCAAATATATTTGAGCTTAATAGAACATTATTTTAATTTCAAAGATTACTATCACTTATACCAGCAACTTACCCTGGCTGTAGGGCTGTTGACAGACAAGAATTTATAAGGTGGTGCCCTTCAAAACTTAGCACTTGTCATAATGGTCAATTCTCTTTTCTAAAATGCCCTAAATATTGTCATAGTTTTTTCCCTGTACACAATTATGGTAGTCTGGTAAACATCATTCTTTTGCGATAAGACCCCCAAAATTGTACATCTTAATATTATAAAATAGTATGTTATTCCTTTATTTGGTGTGCAATAAAGAGTATTCCATTTGGGTATCTAAAGGCGATATGACTCACTCTTAAAATTATGGTGACTATTTTGCAGAAAAGCACAATATTGATACTCATGCAGGAGGTTCCCATTCCTCTCATTGTTAGTTTTTTAAACACAGATCTATGAGAATGATCAGCTCTGTCTCTACTGATTGGTCCTACAGTTAGATCAGATGACAGAATGTGTCACTAAAAGAGTTAATTGAAAAACGGGACGCATTACTTGGCTCTGTGGGCGTTTGCAAAACGTTCTTGATGTTCAAAATATTACACATACTTCAAGAAAAGAAAATCCTCAGTCTTCTTTTCAATTAGAAACCTTTGTTCAGTAATAATAAATTAATATTGTGTCTACAATAAAATCGTATATAGAGAAGACCAACTTGTCAAGGAAAAAATGATAACCTTTTGATTTTAACCATCAAAAATCCAGTCATAAGTTGGTGGATTAAGTAGATTTTGAGAAAAGCTGGTATTAATGATACATATATTCTTGGATTATACCACAAGACATACAACAACATCTGCTGTGCAGCAGAGGTCACGTGTTAGAAATGATTTTATAATAAAAGACACTGCAGGTTGATCTCAACATTCTTCTATATTCTAGGCCAATATTTCAAATTGTAGCAGAATTCAATAATACAGTGTGTAATAGTATTTTTCAGAGTGAAAAAATTAAATGTTTTTACTTACTATTAATCTCTCTCAAATTGTTTATCGTATAAATTACAAAGTTTTAAGGTTTATTATTATACTTAATTACATATTTTTTTTTCATTCTTTAAAAATTGTACTAATGATTCACAACCCATCTTCAAACATCTACATGTAAAAATCCATCTCGGACAAGTATTAAGTATAATTATAAGATTAAACGAACTTACCTTAAGTGAAGTTCAATCTTAATTATACGAAGATACTTGTCCGAGATGGCAGTCCCAAAAACCCACCCACTAATACTAAATTCTATAGTATTATCCCATTAGTTGGGTTGTTCTCATTGCTTTAAACGTAATGACATTTGATAGGTTGCCATAGAACACGTTCTGTTTCTCTTTTTTTTTTTTTAGCTTTGAAAAAATTGTGGCTCTGCGCTAGTGCTTCGCCGTTACTACATGTAAAAATCCATCTCGGACAAGTATCTTCGTATAATTAAGATTGAACTTCACTTAAGGTAAGTTCGTTTAATCTTATAATTATCCGATCCCGTAGTTAAGAAAGTGGTTTTTTTAAATCTGAAACAACGAAAGTACTCACGGATCCGAGACGAGAAAAATAAAAGTGTTTTGTTGTATTGACTGGTCTGGGGATCGAACTCAGGATCTCAGAGCTGTCATCCTCTTGACAACTTATGTAAATATAAACACTTGACGACGGTGGTCGAGTAAGTGTTTACCCTTCTTTTTTTTAATGGAACTAAAAAATATAGTATAGGTAAACTTTCGAAGAAAAATACAGTTTCTCTCATAGCTTGATAGACCCTACATATGAAAATGTATTTTTGTTCTGTCAATTTCTATTATAGTCCAATTTTTATAACATGTTTAACGATTCAGAGATTATAGAATACCATTATGGAAAGCTCAAGCGTGGTAGGTACATCGACTAAATGTCCGGAATGTCGAGAAATTAATGGGCACATTAATCATACTGAACGCGTTGTGCATTACTGAGGTGACAACCATAATGTGTATTACGCCGATTACGCCTTCCTGTAACTGATTTCAGTTCAAGAGGTTTTTCTAGGTTGCCAACGATATGGACTTTTTTCTATTAAACTTTTTTCTATTCAAACTTAACATTTAACGGGATTGCCAGCAACCTCATTAATTTATTAATATCTTATTGAGCCTATATGCCTGCTCGCTTTTTCAAATAAATCCTACGTACTTTTCTCATTGATTCAATCTAAAATAAATATTGTGATAATCACAATGTTAGATATGATCAGTCCATCATTACACTTTGTTAGAAAACACTTTACGTTGCATTTTCTATGTCGAAGTCTTCACTCAAAAACAATCATTGAGTATAGGTAATATAATCATAAGGCCTATTAGATTCTTCTAAAAATCAACAAATAGTGAAGTTAAAGGTCTAGCAAAACCACACTTAAAGCTGTAACGATTTGCAGAATCCACAAACATTTTGCGTGTCCCGTACATAAAATACGTGGCAATAACTCTCGGGTATCCATCTGGAAATTTTTATTAAATACCTCTACGTCGAGATTTGGAATAGCAATGTTAGCATACGCAACATGCGGGCTGCGTGACGTGCGTGTCACGCGCGGTGATAACCGAGATTGATGACGTCACAGCCGCGCCCGCGGATACATTAGCTACTTGTTGAATATCGTTGCGGTACGCCGTTTTTCTATAGGCTATGATTTGATATTTGCGTGGTTGACATTGGCACGCTAATTTGTATCGGTAATACTTCTCTTGGCACGGCCTAATTTCCATTTTAAATTTTTTATGCACATAAAACAACGTGAAAAATAATAAAAAAAGTTACTGTCACATAAAATCGTCAGATGTGAACAAATAAATGTGCAGCGGTCGAATGACGACTTGTGTGTCGCTGCATTTATGTATTTCAATGTATTTCAGTAATGGGTGTGCGATTCTGCGGTCTAGCTTGTTCAGTTTAACGTACCCAGATTTCTGACTAGCTCAGCGCGACTGTTACGATCAAACGATATTGGCACTTTTTAAGATGATGCTCTAGCTATCAAATAGAGTTTACAGTTAAGTATCAGTTGAGTTAACTATTTCATAATGGTCCAACGGTAACATATTATGCAATAACTTAATTATAATATAATATTTTGGGATAAAAATTTAATTCCAAATTTCCAATCCAATCAACCGTTCTAGAGGTTGTAGTAACCAACAAATTCTTATTTTGAATATTAGAAGGATAAGATAAGATTATCTAGATTTGAGAAAATTAGTCATGAGTGACCTACTAAAATAAAAACACCATATTATCCCATGTAAAATTAAATTACTGGGTTTCCCGAAAAAAAATGAGATGGAGAAACGAGACGTTGTTCTTATTTTTATTTTATTTCGTCGTTTATAACGACAAGCAGAAAAATACCTACATTTATTTACATGACCAACTTTTAACAGGATCATACTGTGTGATATAGCATGAAATACTACACACACATTCTCCACATGTAAATCGACCTTAGGCACTTGGCATGTCTCAAACAATTGCTATTTGGTATTTGAATCTTATTTGATAAACGTCGACGATATTTATGAGAGCCTTGGCGTTTATTGTGTTACGGTCACGTGGTACCTACGTTGACAGCGGAAGGCTAATAGACAAGTAGTGTGAATATTAACTGTAGGTTGTTGGCATCTGGCATTATAATATAAAGATATTAGATATTATTATTAGATATTAGATTAAGAAAACTTGAAATGTATGAAACTAACTGTTCGTCCCGACTTTGCGCAGTCGCAAAGAGGTCTTCTGAAAGATGACTTTTATTGCGACTTAGTAATCTTCAAACAGTGTTTTTGTAAATATTTTTAAACATAAAATTTTCAAATATTTTCTTGGCTACAAACCTTTTTCTTGACTATATCACATGCGTAAATATTTATTAATGTGACTATAATATGACAAACATAATAAAAGAATAATTAACTAATTTGGTGCAGTCTATCATTAGTTATGCGTGTACTAACATTTCAATATTTAATATTATTTATATAAGAAAAAACCGGACGACGTTCCGTGGGCAGGCACAAGGTGGACCGACGATCTTATCAAGGTCGCGGGAAGCCGCTGGATGCGGACAGCACAGGACCGATCATTGTGGAGATCCTAGGGGGAGGCCTACGCCCAGCAGTGGGCGTCGTTCGGCTGATATGATGATGATAATGATGATATAAGAATTGAATAAAAGCTCATAAATCGATTTTCATAGTTTAAGAACATGATCTAAGTAAATCATGTGTCTGACTATAAAGGCTTAGTCAAGCAGCGAGCGTAGCGGGCCTTGGCACTAGCGTGGCGTATGATTGGCGTGGTAACTTACTATGGAAATATTATATGTAAGCACCTCACACACAGCGTGTTACGCGAAGCGGCACTTGGGTGGCGTGTTTTTGTCGCTACCCGCGGGCATCGCCGCTACGCTCGCTGTTTGGCAAAGCCTCAACCTTGCTTTGTTTTGGTTATAGATTTTGACATGAAAAAAAAACACATTGATTGCAATTATTTCACGTTCGTGATCACGCTTCAATTCTTTACAAATAATAGGGGTTAAAGTATGAAATTGCCGATTTGTACTGAAAATCAAAATTGATTATTTTTTAATTTTTAACAAATTTATTTAATCAACATAGTTACCATTATTATCTATGCATTGCTGCTATCTAATAGGAAGGTCATTTATGTCTTTGTGATAGAACTCTGAGGATCTAGACTGCACAAACTGTGTGAAAGCATTTTGTACTGCCTCCTGGGAAGAAAACTTCTTGTCACGTAGATAATTGTATGGTATGGTAGTCCGTTGGAGCAAGGTCTGGCGAATACGGAGGATGTCGAATGGTTTCTAATTGCAGTTCCTGAAGGGTCAAAACGGTTGCTCGTGCAGTATGAGGTCTCGCGTTGTCATGGAGAAATAATGGTGAAGATCGATTCATGAGTCGGGGCTGTTTTACTGCTAGTTTTGCCAACATTGTTCGGAGTTCGGCACAATAGACATCTACCGTTATTGATTGACCAGATCGGAGAAAACTATAGTGAATAACACCATGCTGAGACCACCAAACAGTTACCATTACCTTTTTATTGGTAAGTTTTGCTTTGGACACTGTTGTGGCGTTTGATCTGGGGTCAGCCATTGCATTTTTCTTTTATGGTTATCATAAAGAATCCTCTTTTTTATCACATGTCACAATTCGATTTAATATTCCTTCATTTCTGTACCGATTCAACAAGGCAACACAAGTTACAACACGCGTTTCTTTCTGCACATCAGTCAAATCATGAGGCACCCATTTTTCTTATTTTTTTATTTTATTGATTTGACGCAAATGAGTCAATATTGTGGGTAAGGTTACGTTAAACCATGCCGCTAATTCCTGGGTAGTTTGACTAGGATCGGCTTCCACTATCTCTCTTAATTCATCGTTAATCACCTGTGTGGGCGGTCTTCCTCGTGGCTCGTTCTTCAAGTCGAAGTTTCCATCACGAAAGCGTTTAAACCAAAATCGCACTGTGCGTTCATTAGCAGATCCCTCTCCAAACGCAACATTGATATTGCGGGCTGTTTCTGCCGCGTCGGAACTCGTATTCAAAAATCACTCGAATTTTCGCAGTATCCGTCTTTCTTGTCTAAGTTAAATAACAAAAACAATTGAAAGTCGATATTCAAATGTTTCACATTTTTTAAAAGAAGAATATCATAGAAACCATGTGAAAAAAGTTTTATTCGAAAACCTCAAACCATGAAGATTCTATGTCAATTCAAAGAACCTATTACAATAAAACGGCAATTTCATATTTTAACCCCTAATACTATGAAAAACATAAATGAACATCCCATACCAAAGTTTAAAATTGTATGTTTCGGTGGTATCATCACTTTAATATCAAACAGGCTACTAAAGAATTTGAAAAAATACATGCACACAGTTTTCTACGATAGTTGAACTTCCAAAGTTCAAGTATTTGTCTGAAAATACTGGTGCTACTGTTATAAGAGAAATATTATTCACCATACACGGTTCCTAGCACTTTGTCCCATTCCTATAATCGGTTTACGCTTGACAATCCGAGAAGCGGCTAGCCTAGTTATTCCAATTAGAGCGATTGCCATCAAACCTCCGTACCCCTTAGATAAGGGACCTAGACCGCTAATAGACCATGACACTTATATAGTTTGCCTAACTATGGGACCCACAGTAAGATACTGTGACCTTACTCTACATTTGAGCAGTTTTAACTGTTTGATGTTGTCTGCATAAAAAAATTTTTAATGAGATTACGTCCTATAAAGGATGAAATTTTAACCACCTTCCAAATTTTAATATAACAATCTACAAGACAAAAAACAAATGACGTATTTTATCTTTTGGTATAGCCCAGTACAAAAATGTCAAGATAAAGCACTTAGAAAATGTCCGCAAAAAATCTAAAATTTTTGATATGGCCGCCTAGCAACACTTTTTTTTACGCGATGCGCATCTCATTCATTCATTACGATACTATTCATAAGTTTTTGATTTTCTTTTTATACCTTAACAGGCCATTTATTAATTGTTTCATTTATCATTAATAATTAGGTGGACCATGACCTAGGTATACATACACATTTTTAGTTAACATATTACTCATCATTTAAGTGATCCACCGGCAAGAAAAAGTGCCCGTGGTCCACCCAGGTGGACTAAGCAGGTGGACCACGACCCAAGACTGGGCCTAAACCGTAAAAGATGAAAACATTATTACGAAAAATATTTTCGTGTGAAAACTTAATTTTCATTTTTTACTTCATAAATGAGCTCTAAATACGATATATCACCATTTTTGCACAGGATCAAAAATTGTGGGAAAGGGTACCTTGCTATGATCTGATACAAACAGACGACCTAAGAGATATTAGAGCTTCATATCTCTAAGATCGTCTGTAATTGTTAAAAATTGAGCTATGTATATAAAACTGTAGCGTTGTATCCTTATAATAAAATTCAAGATTCTGATAAAGAATTATATTTCTTTTATCTATGAAAAAAAGGTTAAATGTAAAGTAAGTACCTAAGTGTAAAGTAAAGTAGCAGCCTATGATCATCCCTCCGCAGGGCAAATGCATCCGTCATGAATTCAAGTTACATAATATCACGCTTGCCAAATGGGGGTTGGTCTTACAAACCCGAGCAATGTTTGAAAATTCTAAACAAAGACCGGGGATCGAAGCGTGGACCCAGAGATCATAGCCCGGTACTTAAAAAACCACTCGAACAATGGATCATTTACCCACTATGCACTTTTAATAATTGATAGGCTTACTATTTAGAATTTAAATTTTAGTGAAAGTAAAACAGATCCGTTTCTACAATACTTAATTTTTATATTATGTTGTTCAAGATTCAATGAGCGTTGTTTTGTTTGTTCCAGCCATGTCTAGTTGTGCAATCGTGCTGGCGCTGTGCGGGTTCGCGGCGGTCACCCTGCCTGGCTCCGCGGCGCAGGCCCTCAGCACATATGACAGTAAGCAACATTCTTATTGTATTTATTTCAATAAACACTTGTAGGCTTAAAGATGATCCAAATCGCATACTAGCTAGAACCACAAATTATTTATACAAATTACTTATTAGAAATTTAACATGGATAGGTAACTTGTCAAATTAAATTGTAAAAAACTGTAAATAAATATTAACAATAATCAATATGTCCATAAAATCAGGATAGGTACAATAATACTTTATTGCCCAGAATCAAAGTTTCAAATATTCGTAACATGCTACCAAAATAATAGCAAGAATAACTCTCATTTTAAGACCAAACAAATTATAATATTTTCAGATATCTCAGAAATTCACATTTTGAGTGTCATTTAAAAATGTGCAAAACTACCCAAAAGCCGACACTGCAATTCAGTCTATACCAGAGTTTCTTAAAATGGGGTCCACGGACCCCTTAGGGGTACATAGCTTGTGTATCAGGGGTCCGCAGAATGATCGTCATAGATGACATGTGCCTTGCCTCGTCAAAGAAAATCCCACAATTTCACGTTTCATTGAGGCCAAACAGCTGCACCCTTTTCAATAACTTATTGGTAAGTGTAATGAAAGAACCTATAAAAGTACTTTTTATCATTATAATATCAATAATATAATATATTTTTCATTTCTAAAAATATTTTTGACAAGGGTCTGTGGAATTGTTTAAATTGTAAAAGTTGTCCGTGTTTGCAAACACTTTTAGAAACCTAAGCCCTATAAGAACCAGTATATAAACTTGAAAAATTTTGTCTCAGGCGGGACTCGAACCCGCATCTCCTCGCATGCCGGGCGGGCGCCATTCCATTAGGCCACCGAGACACTGCGACACGGCGCGAATTTTTCAAGCATATTCTTACGCTGTGAGCCAGCGATGCTTCATCAAATGTTAGGAGTTTGCACCCTTAACACCCGAAAGAAACATCTTCGCAGATGTTTGACAGTCAGTTAAGATGAAACAGCTATTTATATACTTTATTTGATATTTTAGCAACTTAATTGCACTTATAATATCAGTATATAAACTTGAAAAATTTTGTCTCAGGCGGGACTCGAACCCGCATCTCCTCGCATGCCGGGCGGGCGCCATACCATTAGGCCACCGAGACACTGCGACACGGCGCGAATTTTTCAAGCATATTCTTACGCTGTGAGCCAGCGATGCTTCATCAAATGTTAGGAGTTTGCACCCTTAACACCCGAAAAAAACATCTTTGCAGATGTTTGACAGTCAGTTAAGATGAAACAGCTATTTATATACTTTATTTGATATTTTAGCAACTTAATAAGTGCAATTAAGTTGCTAAAATATCAAATAAAGTCTATAAGAACCTCTTACATCTCTAAATTTTTTGGGATAAATAAACCTACTACACTGAAACTTAAGGCATTAACGGACCCAGCAGGTGTCGTCCTGCCCGGAAAAGTATCACCACCTACTTACTGGGTCATGGTGAATCGTAACTGTTCGGGGAACTGTTCCTACTCAAACACAAAATTTTATGATAATCGACCCAGTTTAGGTAGAGTTCACTAGTGACACACACTTATCAATTCTTCGGTACATCACAAAGTTAGTTACACGCCACTTTTATCAAAACCGCTGGACCGAATTTTATGTTCTAGGATTTGTTTGTTGGATTTTTCTCCACCCCAAATTGCAGAATATTTATGAAGACATCATAAAAAGTAACTTGACATAAATATCCATACTACTTCATGTGTGGACATAATAATTAGGGTTTAACAAGTTGACACTGACATAAAATTAACTTCAATCATTCATTCGATGACAGTTTTTGGTGTCACTTTTGTTATTAATATCTTTGTTTTTTAATAGATCAAGCTAAACCTGTAAGTACTTTATAAAGAGGAAGACACACAAAATCATATAAAATATATCCTACCTTTATGTATAAAATAAACAGGAAGGTCTTTCTTAACACAAGGAAATATTCCGCTTTGCATCAAAGTTGTATATTTTATAATTAAATTAGTTAATAGATTCATATCCGTAACTTTGAAGGTGTCGAATGTTTATTAATGTCCTCAGAACAACACTTCCATCCTGATTAATCGTAAGTACTTTGCAGTTTTAATATTATTCTACACCGATCCCGCAAGTAATGAGAATCATGTTTATTAATAAACTGTCTTGCGATTATATTACGCTTTGACAGTTGTCAAAGAAAATGTATACATTTTAAGAAACACCATCCTTGTGATTTTCAATAAATTTCTTCAACTTTGAAACCCGACACTATCGCTTTGACTTGCACATTTATTACTTGTACCAGAAAGGCATTTAGATACAATGTAAAATAGAAAGCTGCACTAGTATGAATATCATTTAGAAACAAGAACTCAACCTATTTAGTATAACATTTTTTTTTATTCTTCCTAGTAGGTGTCTTAAGAATATGAATTTTTTATAGATAAGTGGACACCAATGTCTTAGAAGTGATCCATTAAGTCAAATTCTGTCATGTGGTACTGGCACGTTAAAAGAGTAGCAAGAGTAGTGATGTTACTTAATTTCTTGTGAGTGTCGTACGATACGACTAACGGCCGGTCCTAATAACCTATCTATCTTCAGTTTTGGCATATCGGAGATAGAAAACAACTTCTGTCTTTGTTTCTCTGGACGGCAAAATCAGAGACAGAAGATGTTTTCTATCTCCGATATGCCAAAACTGAAGATAGATAGATTATTAGGACCGGCCGTAAAGATGAAAACGGGGTGCAGCGTCTTCCCTCCACCATTAGGCAATATGCGATCGGCAACCCAAGATTATGAAAAATCCTCCTTTTAGAGAGAGGCTTGTGACCAGCAGTAGACTGAAATGGGCCGGTGATGATGATGAAGTCAAGGTTTAATGTAATTCGTACCATATTACAGACATTTGTCACAAATTCGCACCATATTACAGATTTTTGTTAAAAACAGTCCAGAGACATGACTTGAACCTTTTTTTTTTGTTTACGCAGGAAAAAATGCTTTACGCATACCTACTGCTTCAGGGGCAGCAGTAGGTTATATGGGACTCTCTTATCTCTCGTGTATGTTAGCAGTGTACCTATGGGTTTCCCTTAGAATGCCCTCCATGCACCGCCTACATACGGCCTATGCCGGGCCTCAGGCATAAAGTATGGGTGATCCTGTACACCAGGAATCACCCCCAGTCTGGCAAGCTTTGCTTTGCTGCCCAAGCCCACTGGAATCGCCTCTCGTGTAGTTTTTGATCCGCGCCGGCCAAATGACCGGTACCTTCCATGTCTGGAGGGCGTTCCCCTATCCGCCACCTGGAGACGCGCCCGTTAGGAGACCCAAAACTCCCTCGGGATGACTTGAACCACCTCACTCAATCGAGCCCAAGTTTTTTTTTCTTATAACCATTGGGCTTGCTCTTGACTACATATTTAACTCTACGGTTAAGAAGAAGCCTAAGATAAAGCGAGCTTACCCAGAGGCACTGGTTCTCCCACACACCAGCGGAACACAGAAAAACTGTTTGGCACTGAACTCCGTCAGGAGGGTGGTAGCATCCAGGCAGCCTCTTACGAATCCTACCACTGCAGAGGGATCTGTTAGCCGTCATCATTGGTTAGAAAAACCAAAGATGCCGTTGCCCAGGGTGGACCACTAGGAGGTAGTAGATCCCACCACCCCAAAATACTGAAGTGATACTGACTTTATAGTTAAGGACTCATCCTGAACCATGCACTGGGATGAATATCATCTTTAGATATTATCTTTCAGAAGGTCAGACCATTTTGGCACCAGCATTAAATCATCTACATCCCGTTTCTGTGTTAGCAGACCAAATTAATTGTACCAGTAAATTTTCCTAATTGTAGGCATTTTATCACAAGTAGGATGAATGTAAATAGCAATATAACATAATTTATTTTGATTCTAAAGCACAGATTACAAAAAAAAACTAAAATTAACTATTGAAGCACTAGTTTTATTTGAAATTACAAAACAACGAACTTTCACACAAATACTCAGACTCGACAAAAAGCACATGATTATTTTTAAGTCGATCAATCACGGAGGTCTCTCATACCTGAAAGAAAATTACATGTTTTTATGTTTGTATTCTAACTATTATATTATGAAGTGTGGATACTTTCAAATTGTATAATATTGTCTAATATTAAATAAATGGAAAAAAAGAATTACGGAGGTCGTTCATTTATTTACGATTTCAGCGATAACATTTCACTCATTCAGTGCATAACAGTCAGAGTGATTCAGAACGTATCAAGATCTATCAGTACGCTTGATAGAAGTAGACATATAAATCAATGGAAGTGGATGAATACAATGGAATGAAAGAAATGGGCACATCTTTTGTCTTATCACGTCATGAAGCACAAGAACCCGTATCACCGTGTAGTGACTGTGAACAAATAGAAAAAAGGCTCTAGTTTAAACTTGAAATCTATGACTCTACTCTTTCGTAAAGTTTGCTCAATGAAATTTCTAAATTCGACAAAATATTTAAACAAAGATTGACACCTTTGCAGTTATGTGTTATGGTCCACTAAAAAAACTATTGCGTATAATTGATAAGAATGCGCTCTTAAATCATTACCAATGTTTTTTCAAATAACTAGACAAAATGTTATTTTCAAAAACAAGTGGAATTATGAAATTATTGAAAGTGGTTTTGTTTTTTTGCAATTAACCTGTTAATTAATTTTAAGGCATCCAAAGTAATTGTCAAGTTTTTAATACCTTTTTTAACATCTGAAGCATTAAAACTGACCTACACCTCTCCACTTAATCCCGTATTGCACAACTCATGGGCAATGGGCTCAAAGTAGACTGCGCAGAAAAATGATTCCTATAAATATTCGCAATGCCCTTAATTTAAATTAAGCTCACGGAAGTCTAGGCTTATCATTTATCTTATTTGTAGCCTTCCAAAATCTTGTTCCAAGAATGTGTTACAGTTAGTTTGTTCATTTTATCTGATCTTGATGATTTTATCACAATTTTAGGCGGACTTTAAATATTTTATAATATATACATAACTTTGAAATCCCTTTGTTAAGGTTCCGTGCCTCAAAAGGGAAAGACAGAACACTTAATTGGAAGTTATAGCATCACTTTTAATGTCCATCCGTCTGTCCGTCAAGGCTGTTTATCTTGGGAACGCATTAGAGTTGAAGTGTACACGAAGCTGTGATAAAATTAAACTTCTAAATTAACGTGAAAAAGATAAAAAAAAGTCACTCTACAAGGGAATATAAATTTTCATACTATTTCCCGTTGACATAAAAAAAGGAAATTTGGAAAGTAAAGCAGTACACGCCTTCAGAAAAAGTTTGAAAACTATACATATACTACGTGAAATTTTAGTGGTTGTTTTCCCGCAGTAAAATGATTCTATCTTAGTAGTACAATAGATTTGTGCAGTTTTTTTTTATTCAACTAAAAAAATAGCAGTTTCACGATTGTGATAAACGAAACTCGAAAGCAACCTCGAACCAATAGTACCAGCCGCGCCGCAGCCGGTCATCGGTCGGGGTCATTGCCCCTCGCGCGGTGCAGTTTATGCTGTATTACTTAGTACGTAGAGCTTCTTTTGCTTTGAACATTGATTTCGTGCGGCAAGCAGTACCCAAACACGTCACATTTTGTAAAGATACTATCGTATCTCACGCTTTTGAGTTGATGATTATTTTTTTGATTAGTTGAGAACAACAATATCTTTATTTTCATAAAATAACTCGCACGATTCGATGATGCTACTAAAGGTAAATCGTTCTGTTGCGGGAAAACAACCACTAAAATTTCACGGTGTATATTTCATATGAGATTATAAAAAATAGTCTCTAGAGTACGGAATCAATCGTAGAGATTAAGCAACGGACTAGTGTTATTATTATATTATCTGTGGCAACGGTATACATGTTCATAAATGTACTTTGTACCAAAGAAAATTAAGTAATTTTCTTTGTTTGTACGGAACCCTCGGTGGGCGAGGCCGACTCGCACTTTTCCGCTTTTATTACTTTTAACAAAATGTGTACCTACATTAGATACAACGTCGAATAAAAAGGAAGTTCATCAAAATTTAAATTGGTTTTCAGAATTCTTTTCATCTTCCTTATTCTAAATTCGCTACTAAACAACCCTTAAAAGGTAGATTACTTAACATCTTGTCTAAAGAAATAACACAAGAAGTAGAGTACATAGACACTTTTAGTTTCCAGTTACCGACACCAAACACTTTTTGATCGTCAATTAGTATGAGTTAAGCGGAAGCAACTGGACCCAAAAAACAGTGAGAGGATGATTTCCTACTGGTTCTATAGGAATCAAATATACTTGTAATTATTCGATAAAAGTCACACGTTTGTGCCCTGCCTAAGTCTCCGATTTGTGTACTTAATACTTGACTCATGCCTTACTGATTTATCTGTATAAACAATCACTGGAGTGACGCTGACAATCTCGCCGGCCACAGAACAAACAGCACGCGTGTCTGCATTTGTCGAGGCCTGACAACATAATGTGCCGAAGTAATCGCTAGGATAAACACACATCGATTAATCCGCGGCGTGCCAAGCCGGCACGAACCCTATTACTATTATATGGTTGCTGTAACACCTGGAGTAACACTTTTATAACTTAAACAGCTCTTTAATACCGGACTTAGAACAACAAAGTAGTTCCAGTATAAATAAAAGAAGAGTAAATGCGGGCCTTATTAACGTTTTAGGTTACCCTTTTACTCGTTGTAATTTTAAACAAATAGTACCTTTAAACCTGCGTTGTATACTGTAACCTGCGTTTTTTCGTGTATTTGTGTGTGCATCTACATATAGTAGTTAGTTGTGTTTATATATCATGTTTTTTAATGAAGGTATTATTAAAGTTTTTAACATTTTTAATGAAATCGTTATGATTTTAATAGTAGTGTTAAAAAAAAAGTTATAATGTAAACGTACGAACGATCGGAAGTTATGCGCGTACATGCGTTTCGGAGATTCATATTTATTTATATATAGAAGCTAGTAAGTAATATTTAAACTCAGCGAAGGTTATTTTAACAGCCAAAACCTTTTAATCACATTAAGTTAACTGAAGAAGTCTGATCCAACGAATGCCCCGGTTAATGATTGAATTTGCATATCTATTATATTGTATCAACAAGACAATTACAAACCTAAGTGACGGAGTGCTTAAACTTGTTGCTTGTATTATTGTAACTTTGATAAACAAATTAATAAATGAACATAGCTCGTCGTTACAATAAATAAGTGCCAAGGTTTTTGAATATAAATTGAATGAAACTTTACTTTGAATTACAAGTATGTATTTCATTAGACCGCTATATTTTTCCTACTGAGGCAAATTTGAGTAAAAAATGTCTAAGGTACGTATACGAGGCGGACTCGTGCACAAAGGGATTTGTACCTAAACTAAGTTTAATTATTGATTTGTAAATCAAATATACAATTAAATATTCTGTAAATATTTCTAGCGTCTTCCGTTGGTGTTATTGATATCGGGGAACACGTTTGCTGTATAGTAGCTAAAACAAAAATCCATAATCTATTAAAAAAAATAACTGTCTAGCTACCACGGTATATCTGAGATATAGCTAGGTGACAAACAGACAGACAGGTTCGTGTACGGAACCGTAAAAAACTACTATGGTGTATTCCGAAGCTTAGTGAGAAACTTGACTACGGAATGGAAAGCGTCTTATTTTAGAATTACGCACTCAACAAGGTACCCTTATAAGTCCGTCTATCTTTCTGTCTGCCTTAAGTTAATCTAAGATGGTAGGGGTATAACATTAATCACGTCGACAATGTAGTAAAATACCCCCAACCATAGGTTCACAAATGTAAAGTGAGATAAAGTGTTTTCTTTTTCTCTGCTTTCCCATAGTGTAGAGTGTTGTTTTATGTCTTTTGAAAATGTTGGTGTGTTAGTAAACAACATTTTTCGATTCAGCATACATTCAAGCCCAAGTTTTTAAGAGCTTAGTTAGATTCGACTGACGATTGTATTAGAGGCGGTAGTTTTAAATAAATTATATTTTTTGAATTACTTGCCTTAGTTTACAGACCTACCTATTTCCACAAACTCTTAATCAAAATAAAATGTAAGACCTTAATAAACGCGAGATACTCGTATATCCGTGAATGAATCTTATATGTCAATATAGTGCTTGCGTTAGCAAGAAAACCAAGTTAATCTCTTAGGTATATCAGTTTTGTTACATTTTTGTTTTTCCATTGCCAAACGCATTTTTAATACGGATATTATACGTATACTTACTATCCAAGTAGGTATTTCTGTCCTATATTAATCAGAAACTATTAGGTGTTATAAAGGTTTCCAGGTATTCCCAAAGTCCCAAATATTAAAAAAAATGACTGACCATGGAAAAAAATGTAACAAAACTGACAGGTATAACAGATTTCTTAAGACCGCCCGAGTATTTAAAACGATTTATGTTTATTCGAAGTTTAAATACTTATTTTTCTTTTGTATATTACTACTATATCTTTATAACAATCTCACTAATATAACAGAAGTATAACGAATAGTTTTCAAAGTCAGCTATTATATCTGTAGTCATCAGTTCAGCACTCTATTAGACCTCATTATTCATTGCTCAGTGAGTAGTCAATTTACTCTGATCGGCGTTCCGTTGGGATGATGCCTTTCGCACTGACCTTTCATCCAAGGAGATAAGTTAAGATAACTAAGCTAAGTTGCCCTATTATAAAGCGTTGAGACTCCAAAGGAAAATATAAATGAGGCGGAATACCCACATTAGGACTTCATACTTCACAAATATATCACTGAATCTAAAATTTATATATAAATACTCACAATATTTCTTAAAGGACCGATCTAAAGTCACTCTATCTATACCATAGGATAGATGTAAAAAACCATCCCTACTTTATTCGGCGCAAATCGTCAAATGAGCCACTAATTTTGGGCCAGTGCCAATCAGGAAATAACTGACAATTATCAAGCATCGACTTAAAAAAATCACGCTTTGTGAAAAAGATATCGTTAAGAGTTTGGCATGTCTACTTCAAACTAGGTCTAAGCCTCTTCAAAACCACCACCACCCACAATCACCATGCTTGTGAAACGGGTAAGCGATCGCAGTTTGGCCTCTTCTGGAGATATGATGTGCTAGTATAGGCTTCCTGTGGCAGTATTCCTTCAGTCGTTTCATACGACACCCATGGGAAGAGAAAATGTAAAGTAAAGTAACAAGTCACAACCCATTTTCACTCACTGTTGAGCACGGGTCTCTCCCTTTTTTAAGGAGAGGGGTTAAAGGCTTACCTAGTACCACCATGCTGGCCTAGTGCGGGTTGGTGGACGTCGCGGGCGCCGCTGTTGCAACATCACCCCGCCGTTGGACATTATTCAAGCTGCCTAAGGCTTCCGACAGGGTTTACCCACTGTTATCAACAGCGTAGACCGACGGCTAAACATGCCCTCCGAAGCACGGAAACGCTCAAGGTATGATGCCACAAACGGTCACTCATCCAATTTGAAACTACTCCCATCGCTGCTTAACATTCCTGACAGAAACTGATCACGAAGTAGCATTGGGCTATGAGAGAAAAGGTAGTACTACTCTATTTTTGAGCCGGCAACACGTGACACCTATTACTTTGGTCTTTTGACCATTAAAAAGTATAGTACAAATAAAAATAAGCATATTCAAATTTATATGTAGCTCTCTAAATAATTTAAATTATCGGTATATAATAATCCCTTATTTATGAATTAATTAACCGGATAGGGTATATTTACGACAGCTTTCTCAGAAGCTAGCATAACAAAATAATGTTGTCACACTAAACTGTGCCAAAATATAATTAGCAAAACAGGAATTCCTTGAGCTATGTTCCTAATTACTCCAATTTAAACTGCCACGCTTCCAAGTCTTGCGTTTCTCGTCTTCACATAAGTGGCTTCCACTGAAGACAGTTTAGTGTATGGTTGCTACTTTTACGCTACTTACTGTATACAGCGGAATGTGATATTTGCTTTGCTGCTGATACATGATAAACAGGTTGGAAGAGAGCGTTTTTAACAATAAGACTGCTCAAATAGTATTTTAATTACCATAACACTCAACTAGTTACTACGAGATTTCCTGAAACCGAATGAATTATTTAAAGGTAAATTGTTCCTACCCGACGTTTCGATCCAGCAGATTACATACCGTTAAAAGTAGGTAAGGTTTTACTATAAGTGTAAATGCAACAAGAACGTTTGAAATCCTCTAAGTAGTAATAAATATAATAGATATATATAGTATAAGATCAACATCTTTTAACATAGAAAAAAATTCATTAAACAACATGAAAAATTTTGTTTCAGGCGGGACCCGAACCCGCAATTCTCTGCATACCGGGCGCGGTCCTTTTGCTGGTGTCCATTTAAGACCGTATGGTCTTGGTAGCTTAAATGGACAAGGCTAACTTGCTGAGAAAGGGTCCTCCGCTTGATATTGTCGACATAAGAGAGGCCAAATAGAAAAGGCTCATTCTAACATTTCTTTTTTTCCGTTTGGATCGGATACTCAAATGTAATATACACCGTGAAATTTTAGTGGTTGTTTTCCCGCAGTAAAATGATTCTATCTTAGTAGTACAATAGATTTGTGCAGTTTTTTTGAATTCAAAAAAAAAATAGCAGTTTCACGATTTTGATAAACGAAACTCGAAAGCAACCTCGAACCAATGGTACTAGCCGCACCACAGCCGGTCACCGGCCGGGGTCATTTCCCCTCGTGCAGTGCAGTTTATGCTGTATTACTTAGTACGTAGAGCTTCTTTTGCTTTGAACATTGGTTCGTGCGGCAAGCAGTACCCAAACACGTCACATTTTGTAAAGATACCATCGTATCTCACGCTTTTGAGTTGATGATTATTTTTTTGATTAATTGAGAACAACGATATCTTTATTTTCAAAAAATAACTCGCACGATTCGATGGTGCTACTAAGGTAAATCGTTCTGTTGCGGGAAAACAACCACTAAAATTTCACGGTGTATATGTATTACTGGTTTTTTTCTTAAAGTTTAAAAACGAATATGTACGAATACGTCTTTAATATGCAACCTGACTTTTCTATGTGTTGTATCTTGTATAATACAAGCATATGAAAAATGACATCTAAAATGGACCTAAGTTTTGTCTGAGATTATCCCCATGTACGACTGTTCGTTGCGCAATCTTATAATAAAGAATTAACAAGGCTTTATGCTTATTTGGCGGTAAAATAAAAAAAAAGAAGTAATTATTGAAAAACAAACATGATATTCCAGGTTTTAGACTCTGAAAAGTGGGAATTATGTCGATGGTTTTGGGTTCTTCTGTATGAATGTTACTTATATTTTTATGACTTTTATAATTTGTTATATTAATAACAGACCAACCTTATCATTAACCACCCTCAGTTTTGGGTTCTTCTATATGAATATGACTTATATTTTCATGACTTAAATAATTTGTTATATTTATAACCAGACCAACCTGTTAAATAATCTAGACTACGTACTAACTGCTGGTTTCTTTGAACAATTTTTTTTATATTAAAATTGACAGACAATGTAATAAATATCTCCTCCCGACAGTATGTCGCAAGTCAATGTAAGCCTACTTTACATCGGTGCTATTGTGTAGCAAGACTGCGAGTACCTAATTCATGTCAATGGGCCGATTGGCCCTCCTCCGATGACAATAGAGAGGGCTCTTCTAGTTTTCCTTTAACCACTATTAAGTTTCAGGCCGCGCTGATAAAACATTTGGGGAAGGACCGTTGACATTACGTGCTGGCTGATTTTTGTGAGCTAATGGGGGCTATCGCTAGTGAATTTGCCACTAGAGGCGCTAGTGTCGCGTGAGGTCCAATATCATTCACTTTGTACTGGTTTTAGCGGAATTTGTTGCATAAATTATAATTTCTTTAATTTACCTGCTGGAAAGTGATCTCCTTCGTAAAATATCGCAAATATGGATTATTTGGCGATTAATGTGAACGCTTTAAAAGCGGAATTAAGAAAAAGCGCAAAAATAGGCGGCCTCAAGAGCAACTATTTCAGAAGTTAGTTTGTTGATATCAAGATAGTTATTTATAAACAATATAACCTTAATTAGATTCAAGATATAACACTTTGTTTCGGCGCCAATCGCCTTTGACAGCTATACCTCCGGACCTCAGTCTACAGTGGCGCCAACTGGTGAGCAAAGAAACGGTAGTCCCCATTGGCTACAGAAAAACGTACTTTTTAGATCGTAAATACCTTATTTTTTAATATCTCCCTCTCTCTTCTCTGTATGTTTCTAGTCTTATCATATCTGACTATCTTACTAACATAATAGTTGGGATAGATGTTTGTTATTCTATCACGCCAGAACGGTTGAACGGATCGGGATAAAGAAGAGGGACTATAATGAGCTGGAATAGCGCACGGGCTTTTTATCGCTGAAAAATATACGTTTCCTTTGTGATTGTTTCAATTCAATTACCACGCGTAGGTACGAATTCGCGGAAAATAGATTTCTTCAAGATTACGTAAGTTTAAATGTTTTTTAAATCAACATTTCATATAGATATTTATTTCTAGTTTCTACATAGCATATAATAATGATACTTCCCGCCATCTTTCCGTTCATATCTTTTAAATTACGCAACGAATTCATGCGGAATTCAACAATAAATACAGTTATTTAAAAGGACGATTCATCATCAGCTCCATCATCGCCCCACATCAATTCAATGCCGGGCTTAATAGGTTTCTCCAAAAGGATGCGTTACTTTTCGATGTACTCTAATATCCTGTCAAGTAGCTGTTCCATGATTTTGTACATCCTGTATGTCAAGTCATCACTTATCAATGCAGATGCCAAACGATCTTAACTCTTTGAACATAATCTAAGTTTAAATTGTCTTGTTTCGCTTCCAAAATGCTTGGTATGTTGTATGATGCTAATTATACTTTGATTGCTACACTGTATAACGTCCTACTAAGTGATATTTTTCAAATCGTGTTGTGCTTGCAAAGGACTGGCAAAAGTGCAAAGGAGTGATTCTATATTTTTATATGTGCCACATAAAAAAATATAGAATCACTCCTTCCCTTCCTATGGGTGTGAGAGGTCACTAAAGAAGTGACGGCCAGCAGTGTATTCTGTGCATCTGGATTGCATCGTTAAATTGTTACATGTGACTACTTTTGTCCTGTTAATAATGGGCCTTATTTTCACAAACAATCTGTTGTTTCAGTAGCTTTCTACACGTTTGTAAGTAAGTAGTTAACTAGTCTTTTTGTGGTCGAAATTGGGGGTTGTCATTCGTTATGATTTTGATTGTCGATAGTTTAAATTTGGGAAAAATCACCCCGAAGAGTAAAAAAAATGATAAGATTTATGACAATTAGTAAGCAATAAAAACTGATGGCTTATTTAATTAATTAAATAAGAACTGATCCAATTTTTGTAAACAATTTTTATTAAAAATTAAAGTTAAAAAAATTATGCCTTATTTCTGAAAATCTCCCCTTAATACATACTCGTATAAGACAAAGTTGTAACAAGGCAATCATTAGCTATGAAATTCTTAGTTGACGCAGATAACTTCGGCCCTCTCCCTAAAGCCTTTGTATCAATAAAACTTATAAGGTAACTTATATTACTTGTTTGCTGCCAGTGGGATTAATAAGATAACATTGATGTTTTTGATTTACTCGGAGCTATTGATATCACAATAGAATACTTCTAATAAAGGACATGGTTACTGATTATAGTACGCGTTTATTTTGGATTTAACCCGACGCGTCGAAGACTTTACACTTTACAGCGTTCATGGTTGTGGTTCATGCTCTGCCCGTGACCATTAAAGTAGACCGTTCGTGTAAAGTGTTCGACGCGTCGGGTTAAATCAAAAATAAACGCGTAACTATCTTAAATCCGTAAAAATAATTATCTTTTATTTTAATGTAGTGTTCGCGTAAACTCAAGAAAACAGTATACTTCTAATTAGTTCTAATAATGGTATAAATACCTATTTATACATTTATAATATTTTACGCGATAACGACCCCTTAGTTTACTTTAAATAATATTATGTGTTCAAATTGCGAGAGGTTAAAATTGTTTACTTCTAATAAATCAATGTATAATTATTTATTTACAATTGCTGTTTGGTCAAGATGCCGCTGCTCGTCTTCTTCATGTAGCACTCCTTTATTTGCCTGTTATGACACTTAAAGTGGTTCTATATATTCTTTTAATGTGCCTTATCATACGACACGCCAAAATCTTCCTGTTGAAGAGGCCAGTGTTCGGCTGTGGACTAATATGGACTAATATAGGCTGAATACTATGATTTCGATATGAATGACGATATGAACTTTACATAATTGCATTTATTGACAGTTAGTTGCGTCAGTTAAAGTTAAAATAACATAGTCTCGTATTTGTTGGCTGGCAGATCACTGTTCTATTTTAACATACCTATTTGATTTTCTACATAATCACATTTTAATTTTTTGTACTGCATTGGAATTCGATGTTTGCCTAACGATTGATAAGCTTAGGGGTGGCATATGACTAGACTTACTTAACAATGTAAAAAGTATTAAGTAAAACTACTACAGCTATGCTGTCAGTGTTAATAAATAAAACCAGTTAAGTGCGAGTCGGACTCGCGCACGAAGGGTTCCGTACCAAAAAGGCCAAAAAAACGAGTTTATTGTATAGAAGCCCCCCTTAAATATTTATTTTATATTGTTTTTAGTATTTGTTGTTATTGCGGTAACAGAAATACATAATTTGTGAAAATTTCAACTGTCTAGCTATCGCGGCTCTTGAGATACAGCTTGGTGACAGAGCGACAGACAGACGGACAGACGGACAGACAGCGAAGTCTTAGTAAAAGGGTCCCGTTTTTACCCCTTGGGTACGGAACCCTAAAAAACAGTACTATATTTAACACGTGATTTCTTTGCGTCTCCGCGCTATCGATTTGACAAGTTGGTAATCAGTATGTTTATTGTTGTAGATTCGGCAGCCGCGTCAGACAGTAGGGGCTCGTGGGACGCGCTAGGCGGCCTGTACGCGCTGCTCGCGCAGCACGACGCGCTGGGCGGGCACGCGCTCGCGCGCAAGTCCGTCCGCTCGCCGTCCCGCCGCCTGCGCTTCGGCCGCCGATCCGACCCCGACATGCCTCCTCAGGCTCCGGTTTGTACCCACTTTATAATACATACATACCTACATACATACATTTACGCCTTTTTCCCGGAGGGGTAGGGTATCTTTTAGGGTATCTTTCCACTTGCTACGATCCTTACAGACTACTTTCGCTTCATCCACATTCATTAATCTTTTCATACACGCTCGCCGGTTTAGGGTACTCTTGACCTGACCTTTCTTTACAACTTCCCCGATTTGATCAAGATAAGTTCGTCGATGCCTTCCCCTTCCAACATTTCCATTCATACTCGCCATATATATCTTTTTGGTCAACCTGCTTTCATTCATCCTCTCAACATGTCCAAACCATTTAAGCATTCTTTTTTCAATACTGGTCACTACATCCTCTTTTACACCACATCGATCCCTTATCACACTATTTTTAATCCTGTCACTCAGATTGACTCCAACCATACTTCTTAACGCTCTCATTTCCATTGCATTTATTATGCTTTCATGTTTCACTTTATAATCTCAGCCATATAACGTCTACAGCTAGAAATAGGTCCTCCACGTATCTCCACGCCACGCCAATCGGTTCCACGCTACCCGCATCTACCGGTTTCTCGTGACCTTCACTAGATGACGCTCAAATCTACCACAGATCGTCATTGTATAATCTATATATAGCTTCCATCCATAAGGTTACATTCTTAACACTTGCAAATTTAATACACTTTTTTGTACGACACTAGCATTCATATTGCCTAAGAAACAATCAATAAATGGAAATAAATGTGTACAAGCCGATATTGCTACTTTTGAAAATCATAAACAACAATTGATGTAAGTAAGTAACAGCCTATAATCATCCCACTGCAGGAAAAAGGCCTCCATCATTGAATTTAAGTTACCACAGCAATGATGGGTGTACTGGCATAATCACCACGCTTGCCAAATGCGGGTTGGTGATCACAAACCCGAGCAACGTTCGAAAATTCGAAACTTTTTTGTTGCCCGACCCGGGATTCGAACCTGGGACCCCGCGATCTTGGCCCGGTATTTAAACCACTAGACCAACGGGGCGGTTTGCGGCAATTGATGTATTTCAGTTGACATGAAAACCGATGTGAATTTTCTCGGCTTCACCATAGACAAGTATTGTAATTGGAAAACACATATAGAAAAGCTATGCATTAAAATTAATAAATTTGTATACGCACTACGAAGATTAAGTAATATTTCGTCTATCGAAACTGCTGTATGTGCATATCATGGTTATGTGTCGTCCCTACTTAACTACGGTACGTTGTTGTGGGGTAACTCAGTTGAGATTAAAAAAGTTTTCATAGCACAAAAAAAATGTATCAGGGCAATTTGCAGAGTACATTTCATGGAGTCTTGTAAACCCCTATTCAAAAAACTTAAAATTTTACCATTTCCCTGCTTATACATAAAGCAAATGTGTATATTTGTATGGCAAAACCCTCAATATTTTGTAACAAGAGGTCAAAATAAACATAAGCCAGTAAGACATCACAATAGAATAATGTATCCTTGCATAAGACTGCAATTATTTAAACGAAGCCCGTATTGCATGGCTATTAAAATATATAATAAGTTGCCTGAATTTTTTAAACTATTGCCTTTAGTGTTGTTTCAAAAGCAGCTGCATGCCTGGCTTCTGAATAAATGTTACTACTCAATTCAGAAATATTTTGATGACAAATAATTAATTGTATTCATTATTTTATTAACTATTTCCTGACATGTAATTAATAGAATTTGTGGTAAAATATGCTCTATAATTGTAATCCTTTTGACATTGTACTTTTAATATTATTTTTTATATAATTCATTTTCTAGTTTAATATTTGCATGGCTAACTAAGTCAAACATGTGGATATACCAATTGTAAATATCTTGAAAAACCATGTTAAAAGCAAATAAATATTTCTGATTTCTGATTCCTGATTTCTGAAGGCATATCTTTTGGGTTGTATTTTTCTTTCTTACTGAATGTGTAATGATATGTCGTTGGTAAATCTTTTTCAATAATAAATTAACCGTTTTTGGAGGTTTATGTAATTTGACATAGTGCAAGGTCTCTAACTTGGAGTTAAATTAGTTGTATAAGTTAAAAGAAATGAATTTATTATTTATAGGCCTCTTATTGTCCGTTTGACCAGTAGACGAATATATTAGAAATAACATGCATTACAGGCGATTCCTTCATAAATTAGTTTACAAAAAGTCAATGAATATTATCGTACATTTTGTGGTAAAAAAACTGTCGGCGCGCGTTGAAAAGAAGCGGGGTTGGAATGTTTCCGAGTTGCCGCGTATTAATTAAAACCACCAAGGTTTAACGCTAAACTTTTCCTTTGCCTTAAAGTGTTGTTTTACAGGTTTTTAGCACTTGGAAATAAATTAACGAGGTGAACAAAATCACCATTTTATCTTCATTAAGAAACAATAACTTCAAACAGTTTATTTAAGCTTCGATTTTAGACCCGATTGACGTAATAATAAGTTCCACAAAAAAAATTCGAGGTACAATCCTTTTTCGTTTTGGTATCTGGTAGAAGTCGAATAGCAGACGCTCCTGACAAAATCAAACTTTTGGCAGTACGATGATGATAAATATATTTTGGCAAAAATTAATACCTACTTAAAAATATATCAATCAAAAATATTGTCTTCTCTTCTAGCTCTTCTGTTTGGAATGTATCTATCAACTTATGGGTATAAATTGTCAATAATGAGTTCAATAAGATATTTCCATGTATAAATCATGTCTAAAAGTTTGCCTTGGCGGCTTACGACTTCTGAATCCAGAAGTGATAACCCACTTTTTTGTCTACTGTACCGCAACGAACACTCGATCACAGAAATACATGAACAATTAGCGGGGGTGTCAATGAATAGGTCGTACAAATGTATAAAAGGGCTTTTAACACATTTTTCGCCGGCGCTAAAAGCTTTAATCTTCAAATATCATTCACTCAACCGTTTTATTTAAATGGATTACAATTTTCGGTCGTGTTATAAATACTTACATTGATTTAATGCTGGGAAACTTTGTAAATTTACACATTACATGTATATTTTTTACCGGTGGTTAGTTATAAATAGAATTCAAACCTTTCTTTGAATGATATACTCCTACATAAAAGTAGCAAAAGGTATTACCTAACAAATCCAATAAACTGGTCGTGAATAAAGTACAGAAAAACACGGTAAGGCCTTTCAGGTCCACATTTGTGAGAGTCATATTAAGATCAATTTTGATCTACGTATGTATTTTTAAATCTAAAACAAACAATCAGTGTCCCTTTAGAAGCCAGTTGAATTGTGAATTTCCCCTGAGCATTTATCACACCTGCCTTAATTATTCCGTTACAGGATCGGCACTATTTTACCCTTTATCAGAGATGTAGTTGTCCTTCCTACATTTATTTTTTTACATTCTTGCCTGATTCTATTCCTGTTCTGTTCCTTTCCCATACTTCCTGGTACAGGTAGGTATATTTCTTACCTTAAAGGAAGCTTGAGTAAATGTTTGTAACTATGGCTGTTTTACATGTAATAAATAATTTATTATTTATCATTATTAATAAAAGTTACTTCAGGAATTCAGGATATATAACTCGTATTCTTTATTAGTAGAAAACTTTTTTAACCTTATCCGATCAAAACCAATGAAATCACAACACAAACCGTTGTTAAACCTAAAGTTAATTAGAATCGAATACTACCTTCATGAGTAATCTATACCTACTAATATTACAAAGCTGAAGAGTTTGTTTGTTTGTTTGTTCGAACGCGCTAATCTTAAGAAGTACTGGTTCGAATTTAAAAATTATTTTTATGTTGGATAGTCCATTTATTTAGGTAGGCTTTAGGTTATATAACATCAGGCTGCGACCAATAGGAGCGAAGCATCAGTGAAAAATGTTGCAAAAATAATCGAAATCATAACAGAAATTGACGCGGACGAAGTCACGGGCAACAGCTAGTAGACACTAATATTCTTGTCACCAAGCCACATAATCATATTTCCTTTTAACAATAAATATGAATAGTTACGAAACTTTTGGCAAATGTACTTTGGTTGCCTCAAATTCGTCCCTCCTAAAGTAATCCTGAAACTCAAAATAGAGTTACAATCTAAGTTAATACTTATAAGTTAGTTTCAATGGATAACTAGAACAAGTATTTAATAGTAGTTTCCGTCACCAACTGACGCAATTATTTAAATGACTCAATGATAGCCGTATTGCTAGCTTCTTTGGTTTTTAGGGTTCCGTACCCAAAGGGTAAAAACGGGACCCTATTACTAAGACTTCGCTGTCTGTCCGTCTGTCCGTCTATCCGTCTGTCCGTCTGCCTGTCACCAGGCTGTATCTCAAGAGCCGCGATAGCTAGACAGTTGAAATTTTCACAAATTATGTAGTTCTGTTACCGCTATAACAACAAATACTAAAAACAAAATAAAATAAATATTTGAGGTGGGGTCCCATACAACAATCGCGCTTTTTTGTCCTTTTTGCTCGAAATTTGTGTGCCTTCTGTTTTTTACCCAGTCAATGGTACGGAACCCTTCGTGCGCGAGTCCGACTCGCACTTGGCCGGTTTTTAGAACTGATGCTTCTACGAGTATAACCGTCATTTTGCAAGAAATCTTTTCTTAGGAGGACTACTAGAGCTAAGTGCTGCCCCCAATTGATTTAATTTTATTATTTCTAAACAAAATCAAACCTCAAAAAACTAGAACAGTATCATTTTAGCTAATTAACTCTAGTATTCATTGAATCATATTAAACTTATCATTCCGTTATTTATAAAGTCGAATAGTTGCTAACGCCAAAAGCGGCCGCGATTAGCAATAATTTACCTACAATACGAAAGAATTCCAGAATGAAAAGCAGTTAACAGTGGCTCAATGAATGCTAGATGTAATTTCCTATAATGATAGATAAAATAAATGTTCTAGTATTTTTTAGAGAATTAATTCTGTTTAGAAATAATAAAATTAAATCATCATTAGAGCCAGCACTTAGCTCTTGTAGTCGCCATAAATGTATTTACCCAAATGTATTTTTTTTATTTCAAGAAACATTGTTTCTATATTATGAGGTATTAATAAGAATATGTACTCTCACACAAAAACATATGCCAGCTGTGGCACATTGTGATTGAATGTTTTTTGTTTTTTATGGTTTTTTTTCGCGGTCGCGGATAAATAGATTAAAGCAATCCTTGATGCGGATTTTTTTTAAATTATTCATGCTAAAATTTCAACTCGATCGGTGCAGAACTTTTTGAGTTTTTAAAGCGTACACAAACCAACATAACATTTTTATGTATATAGATTATTTATCGATATAAATGTTTTCATTCAAAAGGATCAGGAACAGATAAGCACCGAATATATCACACCCCTAATTTATAGCCTAGTAAAATGTATACGCACGGCTACACGTCGAGAGGAATACATTTCAGTTGTAAATAAGTTGAATTCTCACTAAAGGGCAGTCCCTTTACCGCGCTAAAATGAAAGTCCAGTTTATAATGAAAATCTTGCCGTTTGTCAGACACAATAAATTAAAACATTCTGTGAATGTTAATGAAAAGGAGATTGACAAAATTCATTCACACATTCGAAACTACAAAACTTGATCAAATGCGACGGAGCTATCAAGTAACGGAGCATGGAGTATAAAATTCATCTAAATTGCAAACAAAGTAGTTTGTTCAGTCACTGAAAGGGGCAAGATCAAAGGGATTATCATTACAAGCTCAGGCCAGAGAATGGCCAAGGTTCACTGAAAGGAATTAGGCTTAGTTGATAGTGGCAACTTAAATGAATCCAGCTAATCTGTTCTACTTTGACTACGCTTTTACAGCTTAGAGTAAAAAAAACAAATATTTTAACGATAGCAGCAAAGGAAACGCAATCATACTTTATTCTTTTGCCTGACGTTTCAATCGGGTTGCACTGACCGTAGCCACAGTCAGTCTGTACAAATAATTATGCATCGTGAAAGTTTAAAAGAATTTATAACAAAGCTCTTTCACAGAGTTAATTGCAGTTGTTTTCCCTAAATACACGGATGTACACACAAAAAGCTAGTAAAGTATATGTGGACAGTATTTAATTGATTGGGGGTTTATACCAATTACCGTTTTTTCATGATTTTCCGATATTTCAGCACTGAAGCGTCATGATGTCCGAAGCGTTGTCAAATTTTAATGTCTCTGTCATATCCAAGGGTTATATCAGTATAAACCTGGACAAAGTGGACAACATAACATACAATGTTTGATCACAAATAAGTATTAATGCATTTGTTGCCTGGTAAAGTTATTTATGCACTTTTAATGATCTTGTACAAAAGTGACCCCAACTTTAATCCATATTATTATAACTATACAGGGTGAAATTTTAACCACCTTCCAAATTTAAATATATCAATCTACGAGACAAAAAACAAATGACGTATTTTTTCTTTTGGTATAGTCCAGTACAAAAATATCAAGATAAAGCACTTAGAAAATGTCCGCAAAAAATCTAAAATTTTTGATACGGCCGCCTAGCAACACTTTTTTTACGCAGTGCACATCACAGTCATTCATTACGATACTAATCATAAGTTTTTGATTTTCCCTTTATACCTAAACAGGCCTAAAACTGTAAACATTTAAAACTGAAATGCAAAAAATATTTTCGGGTGTAAACTTGATTTACATTTTTTACTTCATAAATGGGCTCTAAATACGATACTGAACGCCTACAAAAATTTTGGGAAGTGGTTAAAATTTCATTTTGTATATTATTATGGTAAGAAGCCAAACAGTAAGTACCTACGCGTTAAGAATTCATTGCATTTTTTTTATTTGCTCTTCAAAGGAAGATAAAATAGCATGTTCTAAAATGTTTTGTTTTTGTTTAAGATGCTGTAGCATCAAGTTGGACAGATTTCAAATAACCGCAAAGGTAATTAGGTATAGTCGACAGCCTTTAAAATTTTAATAATGAAACTTTTTTCACAAAACAGTTACATACAACGATTAGGAATCGCTGTCAATCTAAAAAAACTGCCAATTATCAAGCAACGACTCGAAATTGGTGGTATGTTACATGTTATCTCGGTTAAATTTTTGTAATAAAAGTAAACTGATATCTGATAGAAAGGTTTCTAGACTTCTTAGTTACAAATAATTAAAACCAATAAAATTAATTAAATTTAACCCATTTAGTTAAAAACCTTCGTATAATTTAATTAAGGATGAAAAGTGAAACAAAAAAGAAATATTAAATATTTAAAAATGTATTTCGTAAAAGTCTAGTCATATGAAAAGCTTAAAACAACTTTTTTTTTAATTAAACGTCTCAGACTATTGTCTGTATCTTTTTATTTGCTCCTAAATCCTTTGAAATAGGTTTATTTATTTATATAATTAATAGTTTCAACTTTGCCTAAATTCTTGATAAAAAATAAGAAAAATAACATCGTTCTGGATGGAACCTTATTTTCCAGAACGCATTAAATACTCCACGTCGGATAATGCATGATAATGATCACTCGTGGATATACACCCTCGGTCCCGCTATCCGCTAAAAGCAATTTTATTGTCCAACGTATTTGGTTGTAAACGAGACTTACTCCACTTCTCTCTAAGATTTACTGTATCAGGGCTTTCTTCAAAATAATCGCTTATCGAACGACATTCACACATTTAAATATAAGGCAGGTAGTTGTTATAAGTAATTGAATTTCAAATAAATTTAATATTAATTGTAATTTTAAATATCTCCTTTTCATTAAATTTTCTAAACCTAGCATTGGAGCATCCAATGAGATACGTCTGCATACTTAAATATTACGACAACTAACACTGCAAGTTAATTTGTCGTGAGAGAAACGTCTAACCGATTGTGGTCTAAGAGTTCAAAATTCAAAAAGTCACACAATTTACTACCCTCGAGCCCAAAGCTACGATAATTTAGACAAAAAAACTTCAAGTGTAACATAAACGCAGGATATCTTGACGTTTATCATGTTTAGGAACGACGAACACTTTATAGAGTTCATGGTAACGGGAAGACTGTAACGTGTTCGAAACGTCTCGGATGAAATCAAAATAAACGCGAATTAAAATCAATCATCAATTTTGAAAGAAATGTTTTCGTATAAATCGGAATCTCAAAATTTTAGTTTGTATGTAAAAAAAAATATTATATCAAATTTCTGACTTCACCATAGTATTAAATGCATAATAATAGGGGTTAAAGTATGAAATTGCCGTTTTGTATGGACGAAATCGAGAAAAGTCAAAACGCCTGAACCGTTTTCGATGCAATTAAAGGTGAAAGTTAGATGGTTATAAAGCTACGCATTATAGTATTTAAATTTCTAAAAATCAAATTATATAATACAAATATACTTAATTGAAGCAAGAAGGTCAGCTGACACATTGTAAGGGGTCTTTTCAACGACTTCCTTTGAAGTAATAGGCACTAGTATTGCAATTTTTATATAGTCAATAGTTACTTTATTTAGTTTTTGATTCAATACAAAAAGAATTACGAAATAATATGACTATACTTAACAGCTATAAACAAAATAAAAAGTGGGAAAATAATCGGCAATTTCATACTTTAACCCCTATTATTAACATAAGCTGGTTTCGTCTTGTTGTGCCCTATAAAAGCCCGAAAAAAATGGAAAATCTTTGTGTTTCGAAGTACCTAATCAGATTAACGCATTTTAGCAGCGACGTTACTCGTGCATTTAAAAAAGTTGGTAAAAGTACCTACTCAGTAAACATAACATGTTATGTCAAATAAGTACTTCAATAGAGCCAATCGATATTCCTACCTTGAGGAAAACTCTATTAGCAAAAATGAAAATTTGAGGTAAAAGTTCCAGAACGCACCATATGAGACCATATTTACAAAGAACCTTGGTCGTTCCGAGTTTACATTAATATTTTTTCTCGTGTCCTACCTACCTGAATACGGTTTTAATTTCCTAATTCACTGAACTCCATGATTCCATTTGTCCGCTTGTTGATGTGTTCAGAATAGCCGTCAGGCCGTATGATCATGTCACAATGACTTATCTGAACATATAGATTTAATATTTGAATCTATGTCTGAACATGTTCAAACACGGGTGAATTCATAGCAGACATTACCTATCGGTTTATTTGATATAGCTGTTCCCCGCGACTTCGTACGCGTCAATTTCAGTTTTTAAGATCGCGATTATTTTTTCAACATTTTTCACTGATGTTTCGCTCCTACTGGTCGCAGCGTGATGTTATATAGCCTAAAGCCTTCCTCGAGGCATGGACTATCCAACACAAAAATAATTTTTCAATTCTAACCAGTACTTCCAGAGATTAGCGCGTTCAAACAAACAAACAAACAAACTCTTCAGCTTTATAATATTAGTAAGTATAGATACCATAGAGAACTATGGATATGGAGTGCTTTAAATAGTTATTCAAATTGGGATCAGAACAATGTTAGTTCTAAAAAAATATACTACCAAATAGTAAACGCGTATTAAAACCCTGGATCACACAGGGTATGGAGGTTTTCAACTTCAAATCCATTTTATAAATTGATCGACATATTTTTATTACATAAAGGTTTAACTTTATTAGTTATGTATGGCACTGGCACCACTGCGCATTTTAGGTCTATATTCGTCAAACAGTCGTTGCCTTCTCTTGAATTTGCTAATGATCAATACTATGTCCGTTTTTTGTTTAAAAATTGACGGCCCTTAGTTGGTACTTACTTTTATTACCAATCCAATCCTGTTCTCTTCCCTTCAGAAAATCAATGATTATTTAAAGTAATTATAAGACTACAATTTAAAACATTAATAATAAAACATTCATTATCATTGCTGTGGTACCATGACAATGATGGAGGCCTTTTCCCTGCAGTGGGATGATTATAGGCTGTTACTTTACTAACTTTTTTATTCATCATCTGCTTAAGGAAAGCTTAGTTCCTGATTTTAATTCAAAGTTAAATCTGAACCCTTCATAATAAGGACTCATCTCGACCTTTGATGCGAACATACAATCCGTTAGCATCTTCACATGGGGACAATATAAGTGAATTTTCTAAAGTTTCGTCACCCTTTCATCCCTAATTTAATAAAATCCGGTCTTATGAGAGATGTGTACACAAACAGTTTATCGATAAGTTTAATAATTTGAAATTCAAAATTATCAATAGGGGTTCCTTTAATTAGTGTTTAGCTTTATAATAAAATTGAAAAGTATGTGTGTTAGTAGATATGAATAAAACAAAAATTGAACTATCAAATTGTCCCAATAAATAAATACCTACACATACTTAAAACTTAACCTATCATCATTCAAATTTTAGTTTGACGCTATGCTATCGACAGTTTGTGCTTAATTTTCACAACACTAAACTTTATCCCTTACCTGTATTAGCAAGGTTTGAATAGCATAGTAGTTTATTTAACATAGTTTCCCTTTTTCCAGTGGAGTAAATTTACAGTTTGCTAATATTTCCGAATGGATATTACTATTATTTGAAACATTCGTATCATCATTTAAAATTAAAGTGTTATTAGTAGTTACACCGTTTTGTAAAAATGAAAATAAAGTATGATGAGAGGCGCCGGAGCGGTGCCGCTGGCATACAAAATGCTTGCGGTGCGGCGTCTTGTGGCACGGCTCTTACTTGTTCATATGGGATGGATAAATGATACGGTAAATTTCTACTCAAAGTTTTTCTCTGTCTGTTTTCAAAACTGGTTTATCTCCATGTAAGTCTAAAAATGTCGTAAGACGATAAGATGTTGAAGAATTGTCCTACAAGTAGATCCCCCTTGCGGGATTCAATTCTAAATCCGCTTGTGTAGTTCAGGTTGTTTTTAAATTGTGTCTATATTGTATCCAACAAGACGTTGTTTGTGTGAACATGGAACACACTAGCTTGTTACGTTGAAGGGCCCTTTTTCATTTAACCGAGTCAGGTGCCCACTTTTTAGTTGATGTAACAAACCTTTTTTTAATTGTTTTGGGTCTAGGTTTAAAGCATTGTCGTGTTTGTAGAAAAAAGAGTAAATGGTTTTGCTTTTACGGTATTATAAGAGGTATGAAATCCCAAAATAAAGCTGCTGACAATTTTTTTCTGGCAGCAGATGTTTTAGGAGTAGTTCTTCAGTCATCTCTCACAATAACGATGTAGTATCACAGAAAGGTTTAACTAGTGCTTATTTATTTTAGCTAAGCATCACACAGTGGCAATGATTGTAACTTGATGTAGTAAACGTTTAGTAATTTTTGATTTAAAGGGAAAAATCATTCCTGATCCTTAAGCTCCAAAGATCTGATATCTTATAAACAATAAAGGGATGCAAGTAAAAATACAAATGACAAAATTTTAAACTATATAGTTTTTACTTACAGATTAAAAAATAAAAGATTTCGTCGAATTGATAACGTATTCCTTTTTTTGAAATCGATTAAAAATCAGAAAATTTAATATTCTTATTACTTGCTCTAAAACCAAATGACGAAACTATAGTGGTATAGGATTCCTTAAAATGAGGTTATAATGTTTCTGTATATTTCAGCTTGACGAAATGGATGAGCTCCTGTCTCTCCGCGAGGTGCGTACCCCCGTGCGTCTGCGCTTCGGTCGCCGCTCAGACGAACATGCTGTCCCTCATGTTTTCCCTCAGGAGGTAAGGGATGCACAACTGTTATACGAACCCTGAACAACAGCAACTTCTATAATATAGTAGTAGGTGATATTACAGCACAGCTTAGCGTCTTAGCTTTAAGTGTAATTAAGTGGTCGACTATTTATAGTACCCGCGAACTATAAATAGTCGACCACTTAATGCGTATGCGTATATGTAGATGTATAAATATTACACTTACGACTTAAAACTAGGTCTAGTAGGCACTAAACTTTTTATCACATTACAAAGTAATCTTTTAACCAAAACATTTAACCGACGTATAGAAAGAAATAAGTAAAAAACAAGACATAACCAATCACCAAAAGTAGGTTTGAACCAATTTTAAGTTTTGTTACTGATTTAATAAAGGCTTCATTATCAGCCCATATTAGTCCAAAGCTTTACATAAGCCTCTCCAAAAGCAAGCTCCTTGCCATAATCGTCACCGGGCAGGCGGGTTGGCAACCGTATTTTGGCCGATGGCAGAGAGAGGGCGATACTGTCCACCTTCTTCTGGTTGTACTCCTTAAGACACCTCATACGACCCCTAATATTAGGGGTTAAAATATGAAATTGCCGTTTTATTGTAATAGGTTCTTTGAATTGACATAGAATCTTTATGGTTTGAGGTTTTCGAATGAAACTTTTTTCACATGGTTTCTATGATGTTCTTCTTTTAAAAATGTGAAACATTTGAATATCGACTTTCAATTGTTTTTGTTATTTAACTTAGACAAGAAAGACGGATACTGCGAAAATTCGAGTGATTTTTGAATACGAGTTCCGACGCGGAAGTAATGCGGCAGAAACAGCCCGCAATATCAATGTTGCGTTTGGAGAGGGATCTGCTAATGAACGCACCGTGCGATTTTGGTTTAAACGCTTTCGTGATGGAAACTTCGACTTGAAGAACGAGCCACGAGGAAGACCGCACACAGGTGATTAACGATGAATTAAGAAAGATGGTGGAAGCCGATCCTAGTCAAACTACCCAGGAATTAGCGGCATGGTTTAATGTAACCTTACCCACAAAATTGACTAATTTGCGTCAAATCAATAAAATAAAAAAATACGAAAAATGGGTGCCTCATGATTTGACTGATGTGCAGAAAGAAACGCGTGTTGAAACTTGTGTTGCCTTGTTGAATCGGTACAGAAATGAAGGAACATTAAATCGAATTGTGACATGTGATGAAAAGTGGATTCTTTATGATAACCGTAAAGGAAAAATGCAATGGTTGACCCCAGGTCAAACGCCACAACAGTGTCCTAAAGCAAAACTTAAACGTAATGGTAACTGTTTGGTGGTCTCAGCATGGTATTATTCACTATAGTTTTCTCCGATCTGGTCAATCAATAACGGCAGATGTCTATTGTGCCGAACTCCGAACAATGTTGGCAAAACTAGCAGTAAAACAGCCCCGACTCATGAATCGATCTTCACCATTATTGCTCCATGACAACGCGAGACCTCATACAGCACGAGAAACCGTTTTGACCCTTCAGGAACTGCAATTAGAAACCATTCGACATCCTCCGTATTCGCCAGACCTTGCTCCAACGGACTACCATTTTTTTCGTGATTTGGACAATTATCTACGTGACAAGAAGTTTTCTTCCCAGGAGGCAGTACAAAATGCTTTCACACAGTTTATGCAGTCTAGATCCTCAGAGTTCTATCACAAAGGCATAAATGACCTTCCTATTAGATGGCAGCAATGTATAGATAATAATGGTAACTATTTTGATTTAAAAAAATTGTTAAAAATTAAAAAATAAACAATTTTGATTTTCAGTACAAATCGGCAATTTATACTTTAACCCCTATTACAATGATAAGAGATGGTGTAGTTCTATTTTGTGCTGGCAACGTTCACAGACATAGATGTGTTCACATTTGTTTAGGAGTACAACATATAGGAAAGAAATTTATACACCTACAAATTTTATCTCAATGCAATACTTACCTACTTACAAGTACGTTATGTTTGTATGGATATCGTATCAAGCTTACCGATTCAGTTTTATTTTCCTTCTAGTTCATAAAAACTATCGAGATAATGGAAAAATGATAAAGAAAGTTATGCTTACAAAACTTACCTTTTACATAAATCCTTGTGGAAAAGACGTCTATTTTGTTTTCCAATGATTTCGGAGGAATATTTTATGAATAAAAACAGCAGATTGGATTCAATTCCCGTGAGAACGTTCTGCGGGTTTCAGCGATTCTAAAGAGTTAAGTATTTTCTGGTATTCCAAAAAAAGATTTCCTTGTAGTATGTTGCGTCGTTAATGAAGAAAAATTTTATATAAGTTTAAGCTCTTGAGTTCGAAATGGTAAGATCCTAGCGTTTTATCATTGAACATTTCTAAATGGAATTGGAATTACTATTGTGTCACAGTATGACGAAAAAAAACTATTTGAAGTATTTGATATCGTAGGCATTTCGAAATTTATGATTCAGATGCAGTGGTTGCTGCAAAACCTAGCTTATTAACCGATCGTCAGCGTAAGAACAGGGCCTAAGAATTGGGGGCCTGATCTGTGCCATATAGCAATTCTTTCCTAGTGTCTGTATTATCAACATATGAAGGGTTAAGAGTATTTTTTTGCTGACTTAACAAATGTAATCTGTGCTCTACCTGTCCGCATCGGCCCGACGCAGTCGTAAAATCTTTGATGCGATGTAAAGCCGTAATGAAGTTATTCGCCCTAACAAGCCACTATACGCTTTTATGACTATTGACCCAGTTTATGACGAATGGCACCATTTTGCAAAACATTGCTTTGCTACAATACTTGACCCCATAAATAAACCATAAATGGTCGCGATTAGTGGTTATACATTACCATAATCAGTTGTAACGAGATTTTTTCTGACAGAGATAGAAAACTAAATTCAAATAATAAGCAAAGCCAGAGTGGCAGTGGGCTGATCATATTTGTTCAAAAACTGATAGCTTATAAATCATACTGTGTTCTGCAAGTTAACTATTCCATAACTATGACTCTTCTGTTTCTTATGCAGTAGTAGTAGTAGTAGTAAGAGCCTATAATCATCCCACTGCAGGGAAAAGACCTCCATCATTGAATTCAAGGTATCACAGCAATGATGGGTGCTGGCATAATCACCACGCTTGCCAAATGCGGGTTGTTAATCACAAACCCGAGCAACGTTCGAAAATTCGAAACTTTTTGTTGCCCGACCCGGGGATCGAACCTGGGACCCCGAGATCTTGGCCCGGTATTTAAACCACTAGACCAACGGGGCCTTAACTTATGCAGTAATGAAAAGATAAAGTGATCTCTTCATTTTCGATTTAATTATAACATTTTTAATTACAGGAACAAGACCGTTCTGTGCGTGCCCCCTCAATGCGTCTCCGATTTGGCCGCCGATCAGACAACAACATGTTTCTCATGCCTTATGAAGTAAGTAAAATAATTTAGAGATGTAAAAGTTACTTACATTGAGTACATTGAACTCTATTGATTTGTTTTAAAGTTGGAATTCAGATAACAAAATTTGGAGATTTTGTCCTGTGGCTTGTACCCTTATGTTTTATAGGATCCTCATAACTGAAGATCGTGATCAATTTGAAGGACACGTTTTGTCAGCATTCTCCAGGCTTACCTGCTGGTTGCTCTTATAAGTACGAGTATGCATTTCATTTACCGGAATAGCAATCTACCTATCATGTTGCCTTCAACATGACAACTACTTATAAGTTTTCAAATTTTGTAAAAGTTTTCCATATTCGGTCAAGATTGATGCTTTGCGAAGTAGTATCTTACATTTGTCGCCGGCACCACGATCCAAAAGCTCCAGTTTTGTGTTCAAGAAAATTAATAAGAGATGGGCACGCATTATTACTACTTAGTCTAGTTTACTACTACAGAGTAATACATCCTGAATTAAATTGTGATAAGAACATAAAAAATTGTAGTCACATCTGAAAATAATGTTCGCTTTTGGTCCTCGTTATTACATGATAAAACAGTAAAGCATTCTAAGACTCTCGACAAAAAATAAATCGCACAAAAGGTTTGGCGATGACAGGTGCTCCTTACGTAATCTCCGTGTAGAGGGTATGCCGTCATAGATAAGGCCACTCGGCATTCTGGTTAGAAGCTCAATTATTTTATTGCCCATTTATCAATACGTGGAGCTTTTTATTGTTTTCATCATCTTATTGCGCTTACTGATATCTTCTTATTATAATATTCCTTGAAGTGCGAGGATGGTTCTTACGCAGAGTTTTTTTTAATTACCCCTAAAAGTAAAAAAAACAACACTTTTCTATACTCCCATACAAACATAATTTATTTCAACCCCGCCATATTTGATGACAATGACATTTAAGACGTCAAAATCAAATATCTGAGGCGATACGAAGTTCGCGGGATCCGCTAGTCTATATATATATAAATGAATCCCTATTTCCCTTGGTCATCGCATCACGCGTGAACGGCTGGATCGATTTCGCTACTTCTTTTTTTGTTTTGTTTGCTATTGTCAGGAGAATGTTCTTATGAAAGAAAAAATTAAGAAAAGTGCACGGAAAATAAAAAAAAATAAGAAAACTTAATCACTATTCTAAATTATTTGTAATGTAACCTTATCGCGTTTGACAATTTAAACTTTTTTAATTTATGGAATTTTACATAACATTGACAGAATGCGTGCTGAAAAAAAACTGAATTTTGCACATGACCAGTAATGTCTGTCGCCTGTTCCCGTGTCGGAATACCAACAAAACCATAATTTATATTTATATACCCGCCAGAAAAAAAAAACAAAGAATGCTGTGTATCATTTCATAAATCATAGTAACATTTTTTTTATCATACCATTTCGTAAGATATTTCAATATTCATAGTTAAGACAGGACAACGTCTGTCGGGTCCGCTAGCACATATTTATTCATGTGCCGCTAGTAAGTAATAAAAACGTTGAAAAGTTAACGTCATAAAAAAAAGAATTTCTGTAAAATGTTTGCTGACCACGTCATATTTGATAGCATTTAAGAGGTCATAATCAAATACTATTCAGGGGATATAAAGTTCGCGAGGTCCGCTAGTTAAATAAATAAATAAATGTGGACAACATCACATACATTGTTCTGATCCCAATTTGAATAACTATTTAAAGCATTCGTATTTTGGGAACCAGAAACAACGAAGGTACCACAAACACCCAGACCCGAGAAAATATAGAAAAAAACATTTTTTCTACATTGACCCGTCCGGGAATTGAATCGAATAGTTGAGTATAAATGTAAAAGTTCGGATAGATGTTTGTTACTCAATCAATCTGCAATATTATGGCAAGCAGGTAGATGCCCGAAAAATCACGTTACCCGCAGGTTGGTTCAAACATAGGCATTGTTTCAAATTCCGAATTCTACGCGAACGATGTCGCGTCCAACGTCTAGTACGGTTCTTCTTCGACTCATCATCATCAACAGCCCACATCAGACGCCTGCTAGACACCGGCCTCTTTAAAAGGAGGATGTTGCCAAAATTGTGGCAGGTGGTTTGCAATTATAGTTGGGCCAATGGTGGAGAGAAAACGCCGATGGCCGTCTTCTACTGACAAAACTACTTTAGTCGTCTCTTATGGCACTACCAAGCGTGATGACTAAGGCAAAATCTGCCAAAGTCATCCAGCAGTAATCTTATACACCGTGCTTTTTGAACCACCTGGAAAATGAAGCCCACGTTATTGGACCATTATGTTAAACATCATGGCAGTGTTATTTATTTTTATAATTTATTTTTTGAAAAATATTAACTATTTTTTTTTAAATAAATAAATAAATGTGGACTACATCACTAATTCATTAATTCAGACTTATAATTTTGTAACACGCGGGTCACGATTGAATGGACCTTACACAACTACATGTGTGCGCGTTAAGCGTGTTTTAATATAAATAGCTACACCATTATTTAATATTTTAATTAAAAAAAAATTGGAAAAAAATAACACTGCCAAGATGTTATACATAATGGTTACATAAATAAATTATAAATAAATAAATGTAGACAACATCACATACATTGTTCTGATCCCAATTTGAATAACTATTTAAAGCATTCGTATTTTGGAAACCAGAAACAACGAAGGTACCACAAACACCCAGACACGAGAAAATGTAGAAAAACACTTTTTTTCTACATTGACCCGTGAATCGAACCCATAACGTAGGCTTCGTTTTACAGGTGGTTGAAAATGCACCTTGTATAGGCTGGTTATCATAATGATATAAAATCGTATGTGTTCTTGGTGTACTAAATAAAAGTAGTCCAGACTTGCCTGTAACCCTCTATTACTTACTTATAAGATATGCTTTAATGAACTTAACAGTACGTGTTGTTATAGACTGCTCTGCCCAAGGAAGTAAAAGCCAGCAGCTCCGTGGAAGACGACAGACAAGATTAAGCCACCGAACTTAGCGCACGTATAGTCATATCCTCTCCGTAAAACACATACACAATATATTTCAAGGCCAACCATTTACTTATCAGATAAAATAATAAAATTTTAATGAAATGTTACTCCGTACTCGTAAGATATGTGTACATAACGGTCGTTATTAAATGTTGTTGACACCCGCTCTATGAACTGTCCTTTTCTGCATTTGATGATCTGTGATTATTCGATACTGTACTGTTTTCTGAATACTCTATTTGATATTTTTAAGATACAGATGATATTCTAGTCAATATTATGTAAGACTGTCGTTTAGTTCTTCTATTTCTTAAAGTATTTTTATTGTAGTAGGGTTTCAGCGAAGTGTTATACATTTTTAGAGCTGGGCAAATGTAAAACTACTTCGCTTCGTAGTTAGATACAACTTACTACTAAGCTATTGCAACTATCAACAGTATTTAAATGTTGTATTTATATCAATGTAAATCATGGCGTAATTATATTATATACTAAGTGTAGTAAACTATGTTTACTTTTGTATAGATATTAAATAGTGCAATTGATGAGTTGAAATATAAAATATTGCCAATGAATAATGTGGTTTTAATATCCCCTACCTACACACTAAGAATAATGTTTACTACGATCTAAATATGAGCAAATTACCTACTTAGTTTTTTTCCTTGATGAAAACTTAAAATCGGATGCAAAATGTTTTAATTTAAATGTTTCTTTCTTTCTTTCTCTTTCATAAGTCAATCAATATTTAAAGTTGCACAAAACATTTTCTTTTTCTATAATGGCTTTGAAAGGCATAGATAAATAGTTGGATATAATATTATAAGACCAAACACAACTTTCCACAGTACGTACTCTTTTTTTAAGGTCAGCATTGATCCTATATCAGTTTGATTAGAATGTTTTTCCATAAAACAGGGTTGACATCCTAGGTTACAGCACAGTGTATCTTTCCCCGACTTCACCATAGTGATGCTGATGCTGACGCATTTGTAGTTTTTCTTGACAGATTGTAGTTATAAGTAAGAATTTTGTAATAAAAACTTCTAATAACTAAACAGGAGAATATTTTCATTTCGTACATACGTCTTTTTTTCCTATAAACCAATAGTATTTACAAAATACTTTTGTGTCCTGGTAACTTCCTATACTAAATGAGACATAGATTACCGTTCCAAATAATATATATCTACATTATTTTAATCGTGTTTAACGATTTCGTTGGACTCTTATGAAAATACCGTTGCATAACGATTCTTTTATACAGAATTGGTAACGCTATCAAGATCTAGCTAACCACATTAAAAGTCTGCCAAATATTTCAAATTAGAATCAACACGATAAGCAAAATATAACATTTTTAGGGTAATTAATTACGAAACTAGGTAAATGTCATCTAGGCAATATTGCCTCTGGATATCCATCAGTGCCATTTTCATATCTGTAATAAAAAGTATTCTTGAATAAATATGGACGCTTACAAATAACAAGTAAATAGGATTCATATTACGGCATAAAAAAAATATTTTTTTCACTAAATGTACAGACAAAAGTTTGAAATAAGCCACCAACGTAGAGCCTGGGAACAAAGAAAGTTGATTGATTGTATTTTTGTCATTTATTATTTAGAGAAAAATTTTCCTTGATTATAATTTCTTTTTTTTGGCGATTTTTTACCTTATATCCTGCCTATGTCTTTTCCTGATTTTCCTATCCTTAAGGGTGTATTATTATTTTTTTATTTTACTGACTAATAAGAAGAGAGCAATCTTCATTTGAAACCAAAAATCCGAGAACAAGATAATAAAAATATAACAAAGACACCTCCTTATAAAGACTACGGTTAGATAAAGATAAAGGTGTTAAGTATATTATATTTACACTAGAAGGTAAAGTTGAAAACTCAGTTCGTGCCGCCATAGCTACGAGTATTATTCTTAAACCAACTACAATCCACTGCTGGACACAGGTCTGTCTGTCTGGAGATTTTTTTAATAACTGCCACGGTAAGCAGGTGGGTTGGCGATCGCAGCCTGGCCAATGATATAGAGAAGACGCTGCTGAATGTCTTCTTCTGGCAGTACTCCTTTTCGTTACGACAAATAGGAAGAGGACTGGTGGTGCTACTAGGTATTTTTAATGTCCCGGCACTTTACGACATCCGTCAGGAAGACTTAATGTATTTTATTGAATTGCTATTCAAATCACTTTTGACTATCGTCAATAGCTAAAATATTATTTTGAATAAACAGATAAAAATATATTAATTTGTTGGATAGGGCGGCCTATACATATAATGCTTAGCAGTGAATGGCTTTCAGGTGGAATTATGAATATTTTAGTAGCACTAAGTATGCATAATTTTGCTAGTATCAGCTGAATACTTGTATAAAGATTTCCTTGCTGAATGCTGATAATAAAGGAGAAACCTATGAGGTCAATAGACACCAGAGAAGCGGATAATACATTTTCAAAATCATGATAAATTATATAATTTGTCTTGTTTGAATTTAATTTATTCTAAAACGGTTTGACGAAGTTTGAAATGCTAAATAGTTCTTAATTTTATTTTTTTTAATTTAGAGTAGAATTATTATTTATTGTATATTTTTATTTTTCTTATAAACCGATAACCGATTTTCAAAACGTTTTTTTTTTCCTTGCAACAATTTTCAACGCAAGAAGTAAAAAAATCCAAAATAACGTCCTACTAAAATACAACATATTCAATGTTCCACCATTTCTTAACGTTAGTTGTCGACTAAGAATAGGTATTGCCTTTTTTATTTTTACATAAACTACAGAACGTACACATTAAACAGTAATTAAATACAATCTTCATAAATGAATACAAAATTATTAAATATTACTTTTATTTGTTTAACATATTTATACAGCCTATCCAAAGGTCCCCATTACTCGAGCTGCATTATGCCAAGTTGAATGCCAAAGAATTCCCTTTCTCTTGCAACCTCCGCTTAAAAAGGTAAAAAGGTATCTAGCCTCATTACCCCATGGTCCTGCCGTCTCTACGTCGACTGGTACAAAATCATACAGTATCTCCAAAGTTTAATATTTGGCGTGTAAACGGATATGTATCAAATACATTTTAGGGACACTTAATTTCATGTTGGGCGACTATATCACGAAAATTTCATCTTTAAAAATGTTTTTTGTGTGATTTTTTAATGAATTGTTTTTTACCGAATCTTATTTTACCGAAAACTTTACAACTAATTTCGTTTCGACTTTTTTCATTTCACCGAAATAACGTTTCGGACTGTATCAGTTGACCTATTATCAATTCGTTTTTTATCGTTACCCCGACATTTCATTTGGTCGGAAAAACTTGTTACCGAACTTATGCTTGGCCGAAATAACATTTCTTCGAAGTATTTTTTTCCGAACATTCATTACACCACTGTTATATTTGTCATATTTTTACAAAAATACTGTAATACATCAAATTCATTAATGAACTCGATGGTAAAATTGTTTCTACGTAGATACTAAAGCGTTTCATAATGGTTTAATGTAGTTTAGCATGCAAGCAAGCATGCAACATACCAGCAAGCTTGCAACGTACCAGCAAGCATGCAGCATGCAAGCAAGCGTGCAGCATTCAAGCAAGCATGCAGCATGCAAGCAAGCATGCAACATACCAGCAAGCATGCAACGCACCAGCAAGCATGCAGCATGCAAGCAGGCGTGCAGCATGCAAACAAGTATGCAGCATGCAAGCAAGCATTAGGAGTTCCTCTTCTCCGGCGCTGCGGGAAGTGCAGCCTCTTTGCCCTTACGTAACAAGGCGCAATAACCCACTTCCGCAGCTTGCGTGCCTGCGCCTCGTTACAGTGGACGGAGGCCTCTCACTCCGAGCCTCCGGCTTTTAAATTACACTCTAGTATTGGGCAGACAAGTACCACGGCGAGTCGGACTGGCGGGCACCTACTAAAACATAAATAATTGTAGCCTAATAATATTCGGTAAGATGTAATTTAGGTCAAGTGAACGTATAGCAAATAAGCCATCTGGTAAATGAAAAAAGTTCAAAAGGAACTTCGGCCAACAGTAAAAAGTTATCATGAAAATCGATGAAAAATAGTTCGGTAAAATGATACTGTGTTATGTCAAGAGATATTTCGATGGACTAAAAATATGTCAAATGATACATACAGCAAAAGAAACGTCGGTCTATAATTTTCGGACAACTGAAATTTTTGTCAAGTAAATTTCGGACAAGTAATCGGTTCCCTTTAAAAATTTTAAGTATTATTTTTCCGACTGCCTCAAGTGTGGTTTGAACTCATGCCCTTTAGCTAACTGGGTCAATGCTCTTTTAACTGTCGACGAATATTTTCGTGGATTCAAATTCTAACAAGTAAATAAACAGTCAAAATATTTTTGGCAGGCCTCCTAGTGGACCGATGATCTGGTGCGTAGCGTGATCATAGTAGAGATCCTTATTGGAGACCTATGCAGCAGTGAGCATTGTTGGGCTATGATGATTATGATTGTTATTGTATCCGTACTGTGCCGGATGACTGGAGTGGATGAGCGGAGCGGACGGTTAACTCGCTGATGCGCTGGTTCGGTGATCGGTTCTCCGGTAGGCGGTATCTCCAGCCGATGCACACTGTAGTTCGGTGGGTGGATCGTTGTTGGTCTATATTGAAGAACGGCGTCGGTACGGAATCCTAATCGCGAAGTTATACGGTGTCCAATATTGGGCGCTGAGGTCGTTGCGGTCTTCACTATAGTTCTTCGGTAGCGGCAGGAATCCAAGTCGTATGGCGGTGCGGTGTCCAATAGTCGGTGCTGAGGTCGTTGCTGTAGGCCGTATCGAAGACTGTTACTATAAACTGTAAAACTGTGAGACTGTCAAACTGTAAACTGAGAACTGAGAACTGTCATAATGTGCGAGCGTTCGGTCGGTTTATATAGCGGCTCGAAACCGCGGCGAGTAGGAACGAAGACCCGCCTCTTCTAGAATGTTTCGTTGACATGCCCAATTTCTAGTAGATTCTCCGATGCACGTGTTTCCAAGGACGATTTCATTCTTTCTAGAAAAATTATTCGATTTCTGTTATTTAATACTCTTCCTTGTCTTGTACCGGATACGGCCCTTTCTCGAATGCGTCCGCATTGCTCTCATCTTACTAGCGCGAGCGCAGTCTATATATTATAGCTATATGTATCGTCTATTGTATTTGGGCGCACGGATCTTTTTTATGATTATAGCTATTAATACGATAATATTAAGTCGTCCTGTACACGTACGAAGAAAATCTTAAAAGGAAATACAACGGCCGTTTTTCCATACAAACGTAGTCCCCTGCTTCCTCCATGGATAATGCCAGTAGAGCAATAATTTTTATTATAAAAATCTATGGCCACTATTAGCATGTTTCTATATTTTCTGTTTTTCATAAATTTATTAATAAAAAGATATGAGCCCTCAAAAATCCAAAAAATTCGCCAGATTTTCCGCTGTGTTCAAACATCCAGAAAACAAATTTGGCTAAATTTTAGAAAAAAAGGAAAACATACGAACACGGCCAAAGTCTTTCTTTAATTTTTAATGAAAAAAGTATTTAAATCGGTCTAGTTTTGGAAAGTAATCGGGGGACTACGAAACGTTGATTTGGTGTTCTTTTAGTAGGTATTTTCGGTCCAAGAAGCAGTTGTCTCTATCACATGCATCTATCTCTGCGGTGAATGCGTTTGGCACTGCGCGACAGCAATAGATTTTACAAATACCTATTTTCAATTCTCTCGCCCGTAGTGTTTCCTCTTAACATAAATACCTAGTTTTATATAGAAAAGTAGAAATCTTGCGAAGTCTTATCCTCGCGAGCAAGCACATATTGAAGCGATAAAGCCCAATGTGAGGAGAACACGTCAGTCAGAATAAAACTATGCTCAACAGGATATTAAAAAATTCCGGCAAAAAAGTGGTCGCATCTTACTATGCCCTATGTTAAACAAAAGAATACTTCGTACTAACTTGAAATGAAGCACATTGTTGTTAAGAAATTTGGAAAAACTTATTTTGAAACTTAAGCAGATAATCAACGTGAGTTGATGATGATGATGATTAGGGGTTAATGTATGAAATTGCCGTTTTGTATGGACGAAATCGAGAAAAGTCGTTTTTCCATACTAACAATTATTTAGTTTTTTTAAAAACGCCTTAACCGTTTTCGATGCATTTAAAGGTGAAAGTTAAATGGTTATAAAGCTACGCATTATAGTATTTAAATTTCTGAAAATCGAAGTATATAATACAAATATACTTAATTGAAGCAAGAAGGTCAGCTGACACATTGTAAGGGGTCTTTTCAACGACTTCCTTTGAAGTAATAGGCACTAGTATTGCATTTTTTTTTTAGTCAAAAGTTACTTTATTTAGTTTTTGATACAATACAAAAAGAATTACGCAATAATGTGACTCTACTTAAGAGCTATAAACAAAATAAAAAGTGGGAAAATAATCGGCAATTTCATACTTTAACCCCTATACGATGCTTATCAATAATGTTGAAAATCATTATGACGTCAATATAACAACTTTAGTATTATTATTTTTTCAACAAGTAACAAAGAATGGAAATCGATTATTGTAGGTAACTATCAAAATAAATTTAGTATTTTTTTTTAATTTACCAAATAACTTAGTGAACTTATCTTAATAATACAAGGCAATAGAGTTAAAAAAAGAATGTCTGACTAGGAAAAATCAAGAAAAAATATTTAAATAGCAACGTGTACCTTTTCTTTAGCAGTCGGTCATGTGTCAAAAAAATATATCTGTAAGTTTACCAATTCCGGAAACATGTTATTATTCAGTAAAAGGTCTACATTGCCAACTTTATTTTACCTCATGTCGTTTCGTATAACCGTCATTGAATATTGCTCAAATATGAACGAAAGGTTATTCAATGCATTTAAATATGCCATCACGTGGGTATAGAGCCTCGTTATATTGTAACCGTTTTATTTTAGATAAAGCTATATGTTTTTTACTTAGGCAGTAATCACAACACAACATAGGTACTGACGTTTTTGCTAAAGTTTAACAAAATAAAGTGCGCCTAAAAGAGTTTTCATATTGAAGTTAAAATTTTATTCTCTAATTTAACTAGGCTAAGATTGGAATCGGGATAACTCAGAATAAAATGTAGTATCCTAATAATCACGAATTAATTCCGTAAATATATTTGTGCGAATTCAAGGGATCAATAAAATTTTAAAAAACTCTATAGAAAGGCTCTACTTTTAAAAAAAGCAAAGATTTCACATAAAAATATTAAGGTTTTTTTGGGGATCGTCTATGAATGTATCTTCATATCTATACAGTATCTACACGACAAATATATAAAACTTATCTAAACCTTAGCTGAAGCTTAGGGAGAAATTAAATGCCTATACCATGTAAAGAAAAACTAGATTTTCGGAAAACACCATTCTGTTACAAAGTTATTAAAGGTTAAATATTCATAAACAACATTCACAAATTAGTAATTTATGCCACTTCAATTAATCATAAATAAAAATAGGTATAGGGCACTCGACAGGAATTTTTTACCTGACTGATAATTAGCAACCAAACGTCAAGGAAAAGCTCTCAATCTTTGTATTCCGAATTAAAGCAGCTTTCCTATGCTCTTGTACACTCAATAAATCCTAAACAGTATAGCATATAAGTACAGTACATACCTGAATTATTATAGCAAAAATTTAGTTAATATTAATTCATAAGTAATACAAATGTAAAACACGTTTGCCTAGAAGTCGATAAATATTTATGTGGTGTATATTCCTAGACACTTCCTGGAACGCCTGGCAATTTACGCGAATGACAGTTGCTTAGTGGGGCACTAATTGAAAACCCTCTCACGTAGGGCTGCCAACTGACATAGCTAGCTTATTTGATGTCTTTTTAACCAAGTTTTAAACACACCTCAAACTGATACAGTGGCTACATATTATACAGTGCTATCTGCATATGCAAGCTTCCTCACCGTATTTTCATACCTTCAATCGGGATGTATACTTAAATAAATACCTTTGTGATTTGAAGTGGCGATCTCCCTCTGAACTATCACAACTCTACACAAAGTAAGCAAGCATTGCACAATGCTAATTTGTAATGAACTAAGCAGTTTTATTTCCAAGATTTTAGCCTTTGATGGTCGCCAACCTGATAAGCAATGGCTCAGTGGCTCTTTCTCAGCAAGTACTTTAATCAGAGGTAAGTAATTTATAATCGGATGATTTTAAAATTTCTATCTCTACTTGAAAATTCATCCTTTTTCAGTCTAACAAATAAGCTTATAATGAAAACAGATCTGCTAATGATGAAAGATGTATTAATTTGTGTTGTATTGGCAACCCTGTATTGTTTGTACAGATATCCCAGCAGGTTACGTTTCGACACGAGGAGCGAGATGTCGCGCTGTCACCGACAAGGATTCAAGGCGATTTATACAGTCACCAACTCATCAACCTAACACAAAACGTAAAATTTACTCAATTGATATTGAACTCTATGTGTTTGACTATAAGTTGAAAACCGATAAAATAGTAATTTATCGTTTATTGGTCAATTGCTGAGCTGTCGACTGTACAACGATTACAACTAGCCGTAGTCTGCAGGCATAGACACCTATGCTGCATTTACTAGATTGCTAGGTATTTTCTTGATGTTAGGTAATAAGAAAACCATATTATAATTGCAATTAAGTAACTAAAATATCATATAAAGTATTTAAATAGCTGTTTTATCTTAACTCGCTGTCAAACGTCTGTAAAGATGTTTCTTTCGGGTGTAAGAGTGGAAAACCCCTATCTTTTGATGAAACTACGCTGGCTTACAGCAATAAGAATATACTTGAAAATTTGACGCTGTGACATAGTGGCTCGGTGGCTAAATTGCTAAAGCACCGCGCCCGGTATGCATGGAGATACGGGTTCGAGTCCCGCCTGAGACATAATTTTTCATGTTCAGCTTTTAAGGATCCTAGTTGTTTGTCCTGCATCGACCTAATGTTATCTATTCTTTTTATCAGTAGGTAATCTAGTTGTTTACCAATTATTAGTTTATTGAAACTAATGAATAACAATATAAAAACCGGCCAAGTGCGAGTCGGACTCGCGCACGAAGGGTTCCGTACCAAAAAGGCCAAAAAAACGAGTTTGCTGTATGGGAGCCCCCCGTAAATATTTATTTTATTTTGTTTTTAGTATTTGTTGTTATTGCGGTAACAGAAATACATAATTTGTGAATATATCAACTGTCTAGCTATCGTGGCTCTTGAGATACAGCCTGGTGACAGAGCGACGGACAGACGGACAGACGGACCGACGGACAGACGGACAGACAGCGAAGTCTTAGTAATAGGGTACCGTTTTTACCCTTTAGGTACGGAACCCTAAAAAAGGATTAAAGTGGCGTGGACATACATATCAAGATGAACCGCTGGCCGTTAGGGCGGAAAGTTTCTGAGGCCATACTCCGTAACACAATGTCCGTATATTCGATTGCACCTACCTCTCTCACTCATACCAATGTCTTAGAGTATCTGCAAGAGACAGCTATATCCGTATACACGTGCCTCGCGTTGTGGAGCAGGACATCAGATCTGGAATAGCGCCGCGCATTGGGCAACGATCTGGTAAAGATCACGGGAAGCTGCTTAATGGAAGTGGCGCGGGCCCATCGTCGTGGAGATCATTATGCCCAGCAGTTGGAGCTGATAATGATGATCGAAGAAGAAAGTGATCAAAAGTTTATAAATTATAAAATAAATCTCTAAGTATTTCCTTTGGTTTAAAAACGAGTGTGTTTCTAATATTTCAACATCATATGAATGCAACGATAACTAACAATAGAACTGAATTGTGAGTTCGCTATTTTTATGCGCCACATGCAAATGTGCGATGAGTTTGATGATGAGTAATTATATCCATCTGTTGTAATCTGTCCAAGTTGACTAATTGATTTCATTCACCAATAAAACAAATTAGAGATCACAAACAAATCCAGAACATTTTACTGGGTGCAGTTACAGTATGAGTACGTAGTGCCTATAACTTGTAACATAATTTGCCTTTGATTGGAGTAAGTATTTGAAGCCGAACATTTAGAAAACTAAATGTTATTACTATATGAAAACGTTCAATTATGAGAATATGATACAGCGAGTCAATTTTGTTAAGAGCACACTACGCGTGCGCTTTAAAGTTTTTGGACCGTTTTTTGTTTAACTAAATTAAAAACCTATTTTATTTTCTAATTCATAAAATTGTTTTTTATTGGTTTCTTGAATTCATGCAAACACTATACATTGAATAAAACGATTTACTTATAAAAAAATTGCGTTTGTGGTCACGGGTCTACTCGTAAATGCTCGAAACATCAGGATAAACCAAAATGTAATGGATAATCCTAATTAACGCGAGTTTAATCCGATAATTTCCTCTCTCATTTCAATTATCATTTTTCTTTTAAAGTTGCTTTTTCTTCTGTATATAGGTAGTACAAATATATGTGCAAATACATGTAGAGTACATGACAGATGTTTCCTTCAGATAGTGACGAATCTGCGTTACAGTCTATTAATAATGAATTTGCACTATTTTCGTTCTTAATGAAATCTCTACAATCTGAAAACATGCGTGCGAGGTTTATTTTCATTGCTGTGCAATTTATTAAAAAAAAAACATATAAAAGACTATTTCAAAATTAAATTCTACTATTAACATTCGTAGCCCTTAAAGCACAAATACAAAAAGAAAAGTCAACGACAATTTATCACCTTGCAAAGAGATAAAGCTTTCACGTTATTGTAAAATAAGCCAAAATGATAAAACATCGTATAAACACTGACTCATTTGCATTAGAGTTTTATTGGCCCACCGAGACTACAACAACGAAACCTTTTTGGTCGGTATACCGTACAATTTATAAAGTCCATTGCAAAACTTCTTGTGAGCATTGTGAATATCCTACATAATGAACCGGTGGACTTCTTAAAAAACAACATTGAATTGTATGTTCAGCCTTAATGTTTTGGGTTTAAGGATCTTTATTCTCACTAAGACTTAGTAACTAGGTCACTTACATGAGAACAATGCTTAAATGTAGGTTAAATATGCATTCACCGTCGAAATCACACAGTACACAAAGAAAACACAACTATCATCACACACACACACTTATTCACATTTAAATAGTATTGTTAGGTACGAAGCTTACCTACTATTTTTTAAATAAATAAATTAATCTTAGTTGGTATTACAAAATATTAAATGAGTGATTCATCTTCAATAAGATACTGGGCTAATTTTGTTTTGAATACATTGAACGACTTGATATTTTTTATATCTGAGGGTATATTATTATAAATATATGTTATAAATATATAATGTTTTAGGTACTATGAGTATTGTCATCTAGTAAGTAAGGAAGACTGGGTATAGCTGACTATAGTGGTAGGTTGATTATGAACAAAACTTGAACTATAAGTACTGTAACTGAGTGGGGGGGGGATACAATTATTAGTAACACTCTTAAATACGAGTAGGTCAAATTGATGACAGTTAGGCTACCTTGCTAATAACCTTTATTTTTATTTTATTTTATTTAATAAGTCTAACTAACAGCATAAGTAATACTTTATGCACTTAAAACAAAAATCCAATACATTTACACTTTTCTGATGTACATGTACATGTACATGTCAATTAAAAGCGAGAGCAACATTGTTAACAAAAATTGATAGTTATAAATAAGATTTGTACACAGTAGGTAACTATAAGAAATGATGAATAAAAGGACAAAAAAAGAGAATATAGGATAGAAAAAGCTATCAAAACACTTAAGTGTTAGTGAACACATGCAGCAGTATCTTGTTTTTAAATTTGGTATAACTATCGTTAAAAATATCGCTAAATTAACCTTAGTCGTGTGGTGCCGGCACGTACAAAATAGAGCACTATGCCTTCTCTTCCTATGACAGATGTGTGGTAAGAGGCTACTAAAGAAGTACCGCAAGAGGAAGACGGGCAACAGCGACTTCTCATCACCATTGGCCAAAATGCGATCTCCAATCCACCTGACAATCGTGGCGATTATGGCAAGGATCTCCATTTGGAGAGGCATCACTACCTAACTCTAGACAATGTAGCAATAGCCATTGACTGAAATAAATTTGTAATGATGATGATGATGTTATTTACCTATATTAAGTACTCATGTTTACATAACTCAAAGCAATGAAATATTAAGTATAAGAAATGCATCTGCAATTTCAGCCGAGCAAAAAAAACACGCATGAATGATTTTACTCGGCAAAATTCAAAAAAATATATATTGTCTGAACATCAATCTTCTAATGGCTTTCAGTACAGAACAAATTGGCTTTTATTCTAGAAATAAAAAGCCTACCTTTAAACTTTTGTGTCATCAAAATTGAGCTGTATTGTTTTATTTTTATAATTATCTCAACAGACTGCTAATTGTTCTTTAAGAAAAATGTTTATGTTCTAAGATGTTACGTAAAAAAAAAATTTGTAAATAAAATGACGTCCATGTTTTGACAAAAAGAACATCTGTGATTCTGTTGTTTTAGAAAACTTTAATTGGTCTCTTTTAATAATAAAATTCAAGTCACCACAGCAATGATGTGTACAGGCATAATCACCACGCTGGCCAAATGCCGGCTGGTGATGATTACAATCTTGAGCAATGATCGAAAATTCGAAACAACTAACAAATGAAGATTAATTATGTACTAAACACTTTTAAAAAAATGTAATGGCAAAAATTTCATCATGCTTGTTTTGCAGGTTATAATATTTAACTCATAACCCTAATATAATGTGAATAAGCATGTACTCATCTTTAACTTATAAGTAGGTAGGTATTACCGTCGTTATTTCAGCTTGCAGCTATAGGTACTTATCGCGATTCATCATATTAGTTTACTAAGCACATAATAAGTCTTCCTTGAAAGCATCCATGTGAAATAGGAGAAGGCTAAGTTCGCAATATTATGCGATACAGGGAAAACTGTCAGAAACTCTAAGAAACTCATTCACAACTTACCTACTGTATATTTTATAGACGACAGGTGCAAAACATAACACGGCAATTTAAATACTTGTTCATTGTTGTGCAAAGAAGATTTTAGTTACAATAGTTAGATACAGTTTACAATTTTCAGTTAAAAAACAGTTTAGGTTATCAAATACCAATACAAAATATAGCGCAATATTATTTAAACGTATTAAGTACGTACTTATGAGCCATTGCCTTCTGAATGATACGTAGAAACAAAGTTCAACAACCTTGTAAAAACCATTTATCGAACAACGTGATAATTTAAAAAAGGAATCCTCTGAAGTTTTGTCAACTTTTACAAACACGAAGCTAAAAATAAAACTGAATAAAATTCGGTTGATTCGCGGTAGAAGGCGCTGGATTCATTCGAGTGCTGGAAGCCGTGAGCTTCACACATTTTTGATAGTCTGGGACATTTTGATAGTAGTGAAGTTCAAGGTCTTACTGAAGATAATTCAGTTTAATTTAGGTTAGCTTTAGTTCAGACACTTTGTGTTCAAACACAAACAATATAATGTGAGTAAACATAAACAATGACAGTGATAACAATGTATTTAAGATTAACATTTATTTTCATTGACATCAATAACTCCTTAATGTACCCATTAAACCTCAAGGCTTACATACCTACACACAATTATTACACGTGCGTGAGTTGGGTATTTTTGATCTAGTCCGGTACTAAAATTATCTAGCATTGAGAATGCACCCACATTTTCCAAAATTAGGATAAACTGAAAAGAATATAAGAAATCCACAAAAGACACAGTTTTTTCTCTATCATGAGCTTTGTTACTAATGTGAAATAAAACATTTATTTTCGAAATAAAAAACTGCTGCATGATAAAGCTCTCCAAGTGCCAAAATGTAGTTTCAACTTAACTAATTCGTTGACTTTGAAGTTTTCTTCATCCTTTCATTGCGGTCAATGTTAACAAAGTTTGGCTTTGCACCATCATCACCTGTTGTGTTGAGCGCGAACGCCGCGATACATCGCAGGTGAGCAACACAAACTCGTGCGCAAGTCGCGGGGGCGGGCGCCGCCCGCCTCAGTAAGAGACGGGCTAGCAAGCCGCTCGCACGAAACCGCCGCACAAGGTACAAAAAATTTGAAAAAAACGCTTCGCTTCACCTAACATTCGCATTAATTAGAACAGCCACGCACTCACACGCTAATCACCTGGCGGCCTCGACATCCATGACTAACTTCATGAACAAGGTGTTCGGTTACAAAAATAATCCACCATGACTTCACAGTACTGAAATAACGCGGACCAATTTAGCGAGAAAGCGCTCCAGCGCTGAGCGATGCGACTGCTTTGCTCAGCACTTTGCATACGCACCTAAAACTTTGCATGTCCATTAGATCAGCTTGATTGATGTATGTATGCTCTGTCGTGTCAATCAGCTTTAATTTATGTAAAATCATGTATTTACCACTTAAATTGTCTCTTTTACAATAAAACTAAAATACCTACATGAACAATGTGAAACAATAAAATGCCTCCCGTTATAATTAAACGATCAAATCTACTTATAGCTTGGTTATTTTTGTATTTTGTGTAGTCGGGATTATACGGCGGGATCATTTTTAACCTTGATGACGGTATTGTTAACCTTGTTATGCTAAAAACAACTCTATTGGCCTTATGTCTCGTTAAAATATTATTTTCTCGGTTGTGTCTGGAATAGAGAATTTTAAACGTAATCTACGTCGTTTTGTTAAGCTCATTTTGTAGCAAATCCTGTTTCCTTCTGCCTTCATTCATTTAATGAAGTTTATCTAGAGAAAAACTGTTTTTGTGGCAGATTTGGATAAAACAGTTCTGACTACAACGCACAATAGTTCCACTTTGTCTGTAGCATGTTTGATAAATGTATATTTTTTAAATTGTGTATGTATAATCTACGTGTATTTTCAAAACCACATAGGAATTTAAATCTGCCAACTATTAACGCTGTAAATCTAATTTATAAATCAGTACCGTGTCAAACTGACTGACTTAGAATGCGTAAACTAAAACTGGTTGACTTTGATATTTCAAATATGAATAAGAAGTGCTCGAACAACAAGTGTATTTTTTTTTATATTGATTCCTAAAGGAAAGAAGCACGGGAGTGAGAGTCTGTCTGGTAATTGTAAAACCGTTCTTGTTTTTATATTAACTATATAAATACAAAGCTAAAACTATTAAATGCAAAAGACAAACCAACTTCCGCTCATAACTTTATTCTGAACAATCAAAAATTTATTGTAACCCAAAAAATAAGCGCGAAAATATGTATTACACGTTCGAGCGAAACCGACACAAAAATAGACGATATCTCTCGTCGTTCTCATTATATATCTCATCTTCCAAAGTGTATGCACGATAACACACTGGTACACCTACGCAAATTCTCTTTTAAAAACGCCAAAACTTCGTTCGAGGAACGAGACAAATAAAACTTCAAAGAGAGATTTCAGATTGTGGCTTTTGTCAGATGTTCCTGGCAACCGACAAGCCCGTGAACTATATTATGCGAAAACCGTGACCTCTACTAACGTGTCGTCGACTTGTACTTTGAGTCTCACCTTCTGAATGTCGAGTACCCACTTAAATGTGTGTCACAATCGTAATGCAATAGTACCTACATACATTCACGGTAACTGAAATCGCTTGGTCCTCTATCAAGAAAAGTAAAGAATACAAAAATGAAAGTTTGAATGATACTTAGCATTCATTTTTTATCAGGGTTGTAAGTATATGATTTGTGGTTGTACGAATATTCCGTAATGTTCTGTTTTTCTTTTTAGCAACTGAAACTTCGCTCGTTTCGTTCATTCAGTCATTCATCATTCAAAAGATGAGAATAGTTGATAATTTGAAAAAAACATAATATTATTAATAACTTCAATAACACTTGTGTGTACGAGTAAGTCTAAACTTATTATTACGTCAAAATCTGGTTACTAAACAGAGCAAAGATTTTAGTATTTAAAAACCAAATTTTAACTGTCTATTCCACGTGAAAAGGCTAAAAAAAATCGAAATACTACTTATTGCATCTTACTCATATAGATATCTTAAATTGTCATAGTTTTGATCTCAGGAATTTACATCCGTGTCATCAAGATACCAATGAATTTTCAGAAAGGCGGCATACTTACACCATTTCTAAATGCGACTTTAATATGTATCTAATTATTGTTAAAAATAATTAACGCCAATATGTTTCAAAGACTTAAGTATACCTATGTACTGAATTAGACTGAAAGCCGTTACTGCAAAGTGTGATGGTTCATTTGTTTTAGTGCTCTGACATCACCCACCTTGAACTCCAACTGATCTGAGTCTTAGCTTAGCACGTTCCGATGACAACGATGTCTTGATTCTTAGTGGAAGTTGAATGCTAAATGATTTATATTCATTCATGACTCTTTACTGCCTTAGAATAAGGCACACTGTCATGTGTCATTTTTAACTTAAGGCTGTTTTTTGTATGTGTCAGGTTGTTTATAGAGAAAAAGTTACGTTATAACCCAGGTCTAAGATAGGTATATCAACGTTTAAGAAAGTTGTATGTTTTTCTGAATTTTCATTCAAGAAAAAAACGTGACTTCTTTATTAATAAAAAAAATCTATGATATGATTTGCTTTACTTTGAGCTTTGGATGAACACTAAATAGATGTCGTTAAACAAAAATAATCCTTAGACGTCCACTTGAGTAGATTTGCGATATTGCACTTAAATCAAGTGATGATACATTCTGAATGAATGGAACTTTTATTATAAGCTGTCCACTACATCATAAACTGATCCAAACAAATGATTACATTTAACTAGAGACGTAGGTACTTTATAAATCCAGAAAGATGCTTAATGCCTAGTGGCGGCACACCTCAACGTGGCACATTCCTAGTAATTTTCTAGCGGAACACACAAGAGTTATGTTTTGTTTTTTCATTTGAGGCGCGGCTAATTCTAGAGCGTGTGACGGCTTCCGCGCGTTTCGTAACTAGGAGCAAGATATAATCGTCATAGAAAAATCTAAGTAATCAGTAGTGTAATCAATTACTTACTCGTATATTTTTCTATTACAATCATATTATAATGTAAGGTTCTATAATTAAATTACTATGAAAGTAGCTTCTCCTCTCCCTATTGTAATGCATGGCAAGCTCCACTACGACCTCGATCGTTCTTGACTTAAAAAAAAATGTGAAAAAAGGTGTATTACTGAATTCAATTATGACTAAAATTATTAAAAGTAATGAATTAACTAAAAAAATATTTATGCCTGAATTTGGTCTAGGAATAAGTATTTTTTATCAAATATGGTTGTGACTTGTGCATTTAGTTTGCGAAAAAAATGCATTTTCAGTCAATCCTTAATATTCGCTAAAAAGACCTAGTTTAATGACTGTTATCAAGTCAAGTCGAATAATAACTAAATTAGTTGTTTAATTAGTCGAGTCTAATTTGATGATGCAAAAGTTTTAGTCTTTGTACTTTCCCTACAAACAACTAAATAGTTAACCCTTGACAAACCGAAGTTGTATAAATTCTCTCTGTGATTTTGGGAACAGGTCTAGTAAATGATGATTCTACCTTATGTAATGTGAAAAAAAGTTAAGATAAAAGAATGGTGGCAATATTTTGGGTTAAACTTTTTACAGGTAACAAATAGATGATTCACATCAACGCAATGTTGTTTTGTAACCTTCTGTTTGCAGAATAGACCGCATAAACTATGACCTAGACTGACTAGCCGCTCGGCGAAAGTTTACGATCTTAAATAAACTTAGCCTTAACGTTACGTTTGTTTATTGAATGTCGGCCTAGAAACCCAGCAGACATTAACGACTGATTTCACGAGTGGATAAATAACTTGCGAACAGTCCTTGACAAATTATACGCGAGCGCCACTCGAAAAAATTAATATCCCCCAAATTGAGCGAGATGAGAAAACGTTTCAGACATAACAACCAATAATTTAACCTAACGCCCCCGTTCAAGTTAATATTGAAAACTTATTTGCACAAAGATACCTGTTCTGAGCATATTATTCGGGAAAATATGATATCCAACATCAACGCTGCGAACGGTAATAAAAACGCAATAAGACGAAGACGGGTCTTGCCCTCGGCGGGAATCTTGCGCGCGAGTAATAAAATTATCTCATGAGGAGGATATAAATCGCCACCTCAATTCTTGACACTACATTTGGCACGTAAACGGCCAATGGCATCTAAATACAAAATAACTTCATCGCTTGTCACTTCGGGGACAATAGTAAAACAAATTACGGGACGTAGACATCTGAAAGTTAAGATTTTCATTCTAAAATTTCATATAATTCACGATTTGGTGTCGTGTCGCAAAAAAAAATTACAGTCTAGTTTACAACCTAATTAGGTTGTAAACTAGATTGTAATTTTTTACGCCACTTAAGTGGCGTGCAATTGGAGAGTCCTATGTCCAGCAGTGGACTGCGATAGGCTGATGATGATGATGATGATGATGACTAGTTTACAATCAAATGATTATAATGATGAATATTAAGTTCCAGAAACTCTAGTTTATGTAAAAGCGGCAGTGTATGCGTGCATGATTTCAAAGCTAAGTGGTGTTATAAATAAATGTGGTATTGTTAACATACGTTCTTCTAATTCTAGCTTTTAAGACACCAATGAAAATTTCAATAAGACAATTAATTAATTAATTATGACGATTAGATAAGGTATAGAAGGAACATTTAAATTTTTACAATTGTCAAACCTATTTTTACAGAGATATATTAAAAAAAAAATATGCGCTATGCGTTACTTACAACTACATGACTACCTACTTATTGAATTTATAAAATAGCATTGTTGCACCCCCGACTTTAACATTCTTTTGACTCTTTATGTAAACTTTCACCCCCTTTCCTTAAACTACATTATTTCTTATACAAAACTACCCTATCTCTCAATCTATCCATCTATCCACATAAAAATTTAATCAAAAATTGGTTCAGCTTTTAAAGCTAGAAAACTTTACAGACACACACTACATTTTCTTACCAATTATTAAAGTCTACTACTCCTGCCGAGATTTAGTGGCGTGTCTTTATTAGGCCATAATGTGTTAATACACATTCGCAGCTCATAAACGAACTACTTCTGAGTAGTCAGGGTTCATAAATTTTATTGCGCTCTCGAGAAGGTAGTTTGCAACTACTAGAAGGTTTATCAGTAGTAGGTAACCATGAATAAATTGATACCTAATAACTATAAAACTCAATCAAATTGTATCAAACAGTTTGCAAATACTTACTTTAAAACTATCTTTGACAATTAAAAATTTGCTTAAGTAAATAAAAATAGGAAAAAAGTGACAAAAAGCATAACAAAAGAAACAAACTCAGAATCCATGCCTGAAAATGCAATTTTTGCTAAGAAACAGCAGTTAGTTGATCACTCAATACATGAATACTCCATGGAATTTATTCAGATAAAAGTTCTGTTTTTAAATTTGGTCTTTCAGATTATATTTATGATATTACAAGTACAATGGAATTAGCATCTGAACTGTGACTAAATATCTTTAAGATCGATAAAAAATATATTCATGCCAAATAACAAATCAATTTAGAATCATCTCAATCTCAATCATCAATTATCAATGCGCCTCGACTCAAAATATACTACAACCTACATTTAAAGTTCCCATTAAAAAGGTTACATCCTATTTAAAAAAAAAACAGCATCTGTTACAAACTTCCAGTATTAATATTTGTATGGTTTTTAATCAATTTAATTAACCGAATGTTGTATCTACATTTCAGCGCTGAACGAACGAATCCAAGATGGCCACCGGCCCTAAGATAGTGCACAAGCAATTCAACTCGCCCATCGGGCTGTACTCGCAACACAACATCCAGGAGACACTCAACAAGCACCTCTCCAACCTCGACAATGGCTCCGTAGGGTTAGTACATTTATTTTTATTTTATTAAACGACTTAAAAAAACTTTAATTAAGATATACCTAATGCCATGCCTAAGGCCTCAGCCTTGAATTTCGCGGGCAGCGGGGCGGGAGCGGCGCGGCGCTGCAAATGTATTCGAGTCCCGCCTGAGACATAATTTTTCAAGTTTAAATACTGATATATTAATTGCAATTTAATTGCTTAAAAATATCATATAAAGAAACTATTAGGGTTTTCTAATTTAACTGCGGAACCCTAAAAATTTATCAAAATGGACAAAAAAGCATAAGATTAAATGGGTACCAGCAATAGTACGAGTGGTACTCACTTTTGCGCCCGACCGGCCCACGTTACCGTGATTATTTCCGAGTCACCACTGCAACGACCTTTTCATTCAACCTTTCCAAATATTTGTGAAAAATCTAAATCAACAGGAATTTGACTGCGGGGTTTTCGTTTACATCGTAATTTACTAACAACTTTATACTGAATGGTAAACTTCATTTTGAAACGGAGGAACTAACTTTATGTGTCTGTATATTTTGTTCTTACGATGCTAAATGTGCTAATATACATAAAATGCTTATATTTTTTCAATTATTTTAAGTGTTATTTTTGGTCATTCATTCAGTGTTAATATTATGGAATTTATTAAATAAGCATTAACAAAGTTTAGTTTTACACAGTATATAAAAAAATCGAAAGAAAATACACTCTTAAGAAAGAGCTATTGGTATTGATGAACACAATCATCGCTTATTATTATACAGCTGATATTGCTCTCTTTTATGAAGCGTTATTTTGATTTTGATTTTATTGAAATACAGGTTTTTTTGACAACAGACTATTCTTAGCAAATCTGTCGTTTCATATCGAAGCGATTTTCGTAATCTCACTGCGTTTACTTGCATTTGCTTTTAGTAAAGCTGGGTCAATACTCTTGTGGATTGGTTTCTTGATGCTGAATAATAACATACAGCATATATTTTAAAAAGCTTACTTATATTCTGAACTAGCTGTTGCCCGCGACTTCGTCCGCGTCAATTTCTGTTATTATGATCGCGATTATTTTTGCAACATTTTTCACTGATGCTCCGCTCCTATTGGTTGCAGCGTCATGTTACTCGTATGTAGCCTAAAGCCTTCCTCGATAAATGGACTATCCAACAATTTTCCAATTCGAACTAGTACTTCCTGAGATTAGCGCGTTCAAACATACAAACTCTTCAGCTTTATAATATTAGTATAGATTTTTTTAAGTCTAGTCGAGACTATATAGCTCTAGCTTTAAGTACTACTCACTCAAACAAATTTATCAAAATAATGGACGACTTTGTATAATTATAACAATCGTTGAAGAGTTCAAACAGTGTCTTATGTTAAAGAAAACCGACATTTGACTTGTTTTGCAATGGCACAACGAACGCTGCTGATACTAAGGAAATCAAATAATATTTTGTTTCATATTTGTCTAACAAACAACCCTTTTGCCCTAAAGCTCATTATCCAAATATTACATTTACAGCATTTAATTAACATGATACAAATGTTTGTACAAACAATAAGAGACACGATAAATATAAATCTAATTACGTACTTTGCTATATATTTCATTTCCGTAAAAATGTTATATCTAGTCAATATTTTACTGTACTATGTGACGTGCTTATCCTTATGAGGTTTTCCTATTACAAACCTAAACTTTTAGTATCAAAGAACGCTTTCTTTTAATAAACAGCAAGTCAGTGATTATGGGTTGTAAGTTTTTTTTTTTTCGGTTTGATGAGGCCAACTGTACAGTAAAAAGTATTCTGTTTGTGCAAGATAAAATGACATAAGAATACTATTATCAGACCTTATAAAATAAAACAAAATCATCACAAATTTATTACAGTAATTAATAGCCACACAACAAAATATCTGTAATGAATTAATGGATCACACACAAACTTTTTATCGATCCCAAATTAAATAGCTATCAAAGCAACTTTGAGGTTACCAGAAACAATAAAGGTACCACAAACACCTAGACACGAGACAACACAGAAAAGTGTTTTATTGATCGATACGGGAATCGATCCCGGAACCTCAGAACTGACTGCCCCTTAAAATTCAGTACTTTTCGTCGAACTTGTTTTTAATTGATAAAGTTTTATTTTAAGGTATATTTTAATTTACTTTACGTGTATATTTATTTAAAACGTCAATGGTAAACTTTGTTACACAAAAACATGAATTAAGTTGCTGAGAGGAAAAATAGACTGTCCCAGACTGCTAAGCTGTTTCTCATTTTGCGCTCCATCTAGAATGCCACGTAAAAGAATAGCACCACTGTATCCGCCACAGCGCAGAACGGTTCTGGGTTCGAATTCCCCTGTTCCTAGGCTATGTAAAGCCCTTAACTCATGCAGTGACCTTCTTGATGTGAATTTCGACTCATATGGCAAGTTATACAAAACAGTGGTAGAATTTCTTGAATGTAAATATTTATGTGTATTCCCACTTAGTTAAATTGGGTTTAAGTAGTAAGAAAGCGCACAGAAATAAAAAAAAACTTAAAAATGTAAGAAAGTTAAAGTGATTGTGGAACTAACCTATAAGTGTCTGTTGCATTTAGTTATTAAGTTACTTATGTATTATTTGAATCTATTATTGTAAACAAATGTTGGTTGGTCTTAATAAATAAATAAATAAACAAAATTAATAGGTATTCGTGACGACCATTTGGATCAGCGGTAGTAAACGCTGCTTCTGAGCCATGGGTCGCGGGTTCGATCCCCGCACAGTACAAATATTTGTGTGCATGAACATGTCTGTTTGTACTGGTCTGGGTGTTTTCTGTGTATTATAAGTATGTATTTACAAAAAAAAAAGTATTTATGTAAGTTTATCGGTTGTCTAGTACCCCATACGACAGGGTACTTAATAGTAGCTTAATTTGGGACTAGATGGCTCTGTGTGGCCCAGTGAGGCATGTCTTAAATATTGATTGATTGATTGATTGATTCGTTTCATCAGTTTCTAACTATAGTAAGGTAACAAATAATAATCAATACAGGGTCTTATTTGCCAAGTAAACCTATATTTCCAAACGTCGATCACGTTAATGAAAAGGCACACAATAAGATTGCGTTCCCAAGAAACTAGATACCTTGTAGGTATTAACATAATAATTTTCACTTTATTATCCCAATACAATAAGAAAGGCATAGTGAGATATGAAACAACGGTGTTGGTTGTTATTTACTGTCTGTGTATGTTAAGGTTTGTTCTCTATAAAAAAATAAGCTGATAAAAATAATTCATACACAAAAAAATCGATAACAAACACACAATCAAAAGCACGTTAGGGTTTTATTTAGATTTTTAATTACATTTGTTTGATGAAATGAAAACCCTATGCAACTGAAGGTTAGTTACACAGAGAGAACAGCAATGTTCCGGACGACTTATGTCTATCTCTAAAGGTTAGTTATGTCTGTAAATAAACATTCATTATTTTTAAAATAAGTTCTTGTTCAAGTCACACTTTCATAATGTTCCTGACTGTAGCCGAATACTCCAATTAAGTCATTGAACTGAAAATTCAACAATCATTAGTGAACCATCAAAATTATCTAAACTGGTGAATAGGATAAACTTAATGTCTATCTATAGAGTAAACACGTCAACTAAGTATGTGTCGGAAGCCGATCAGATAAACATCGATGCAGCCGTGCCAAATAGGTACACTGAGTGAGTCATCTGAAGACACGCCGTGACTGACGGCATACCCTATGAATAAAGTAATAAACATTAAAAAGTACGAAATACTTTATTAATAAGAAGACGTATTTCAAAAATCATAATTTCTAACGGACGAGAATAGAAATTAAAAATTTTCAACACGTCGCACTTTTTACGGATTCTGATTTAGATTTTTGATATCGATAGTATATGTCTGAGCTGGGATGATCTTATTTAATATTAGTTTACCGCTTATTTGGGAAATTCGTAAAAATTTTATAGAAATAGATAGAATAATTATAATTAAGGCTAAAAAATAATTAAAGGTCAAACCAACATTCAACTAAGGGCACCATGCATACTCAAAATGGTTTACTTATTTCGTCTACAGATCACAAGATTGGTAAATTAAACTAAACTTCAGAACCTACTTCTTGTATAGCTATCTGAAAGAAACAGCTGCTAACAGCTGTCAAACTAAATTTAAAAAGGATTGCATATCTATCTACTACTTAAAGTATTTTTGCATAAAGTGTGAGTACACAAAATTTTAAGTGTTTTTTTACAAATATTATTATGCTGGGTTTGACAAGTTAATCACTATAAGTGACTCCGTCGATGACCCAAAAGACAGTTTTCAATTATGTCTAGTCAAATTTCTTGGCAGTCACATAAAAATGTTTCGGAAGCTGATCGGATAAACATCAATACAGTTCGTGCCAATAAACGTAACTATGAGTCATACAAATGCACTGAGCAATGACTGCAGTGATGTTAACTCCTGCAGTGGATGTTGCGCCCTACTTAGAGCCGCGTGTGGAATGAGGAAGTTAGGGAGAAGGTTGTTTACTGAATAAATTATCATTTCAAATGTAATTGTTTAACAAAATTTAAGTAATGAATTTAAAATAGAAGACTATTACTGAGTTGATTTTACAAAAGTAGAAACGTCTTGAATCATCCCACTACAGGGCAGGCCTCCATCATTGAAACCAAAGCGATGATGGGTAACGCCCCGTGGGTCAAGTGTCGGGGTCCTAGCATGGGTTCGATCTCCGGGTCAGACAAGAAGATTGCTCGGGTCTGTAATCACCAACTCGCATTTCGCAAGCGTACTGGTGATTATACCTATAAGCACTATAAGTACCCATCATTACTGTGGTAACTTGATTACAAAAATTACAGTTCTTGTTACTAAACAAAGTTTAAGCTTGTTTTGTTACTGCTTTACAACAGTAAAGCTTCATTTGTTGTAAGGCTAAAATCAATTTTAGCCTTACATTTTTGTTAGTCCTCTTTGTCAAGTTGCTAATCGAAGTCTATGATCATCAGATATTCGGAAAGTCTAGTATTTGTTCGTTGAGCTTTATTTCTGCAAGTAGGACCCAAAAGACGCTTTTACAAGTCCCAATATTTTGTTATACCATTACTGCATTGCTTTGGGTAAAGTTTAGGCTAGTACTGACAAGAAGCAGCGCAAGAAACTCTTTTTTTTTTTTTTTTACAATTATGTTTATAAAAAAATAAATGTCGGCGCAAGCTTCGACAATGCAATGCTGTAATTATTTATTTTTATCATTTATTGACCTTATTTTAATTTATAATAAATGTGGACAGCGAATTTTTCTACATTGACCCGTCCGAGAATCGAACCTGGGACTTCAGAGCAGGCGACACCTTGATAACCGTTACCTAAGTTGCTCGCGACTTAATTTTAAACTTGAGCTGTCCCACGGCTGCCGTACATTTTTCCGAGATCAAAGGTAATATAAAATTAAATATGCTATTCCTGCTTGTAATCTATCTACCTCCATGTCAATTTTTCCAAATGCCAATTGCTCCAATTGTCTAAAACCATATAAAACGTAGTGATTACTTATTCCATAGATTTATTATACTGACTTGTTCAGTGGTTAGAGCTTTCATCATTATTGAAAGTCTTGTCATAAGTGTCATTAAAATTAAGATTTCATAATAAGTATGTAGTATTTAATAGCATGTGTTTTAAGCCAAGGAATAGATCATTATGTACAAAGGATATCGGCTAATTAATAGCATTGTTAGTGCCTTTTTGGGCCCATTAGCAGGTCTTAATAAGGTATTACGTCTCGAACCTTAAAGTCGGAGGTACAATAATAAAAGCATTCACATTTTCATTAAGTAGATATGATCTCTTTGTTACTTACTCGAACCGTCCTTTCCTAATTGATTCAATTGTAACTGGATATTTTTCGCGCGTGTAAGATATCTACTAGCTAAAATATACCTTACCAGTCGGCAACACTGGTGAGAATGCAATAAAAATATCGTTATTATAAAAGTTTAATGTAATTATTAAAATGTATGTCGGCACATGATCTCATTCATTGAGTTATAATAATACTTAGAAAGGTAATACAAAAATCGTATCACACTGCTTTTGTTTTTAATGAAATTTGGGTTTAAGTACTTAGTTGTACCGTTGTACCTATCCTCGTAATAGCTAAATTTTTAGGACTGCTTGTGATATATTTTATTATAATAATATATGGGGTATCTATGGATAGGTCTTTTAAAATGACATAGAGGTTCCTAGAACCATTTGTTCCAAAAGTCTAACATTTGGAAGAGGACGCTCTAACTCTAAAATCTATGAAATGAAAATTTTGAAAAAAAATACATAAAGTATCTTAACAAATACTTTTAATTAAAAATGGTTTGAACGAGATCAAACAGATAGTTTTTGAGAAATAGCACATTTTTGACCACCGCATATATATATTGTCCTTCATACAAACACTGTTAAAAACAAAGTTATTTTTGCAGTCAATTAAATATTGTGGTATTTTGGCTAAATGGAAGTAAGTGGACCCCAGGTCAGTTAAATTTGGAACCATCAGTGCGCGAGTCCGACACGCACTTGGCCGGTTTTAGTATAGCGTTTCAAAGATAAAGATGAAGTACTAAAATCATTCCCTGCTACCTCTTGGATATTTAAAATATCGTCATAACAGTTGCGAGAGAAAATAGTAAAGACAAGAAGCGTATGCGGTGCCTGAGAGACAAAATCATTACTTTATATTTTTATATATAAAATATCCTAACACCTTAGAGATAGTTAAATTTGAATCTTTAAATCGCAAAATCTGAATCTTTAAACTCTTAAATCTTTAATTTTATGCAACAATACAATTGTTTTATTTCACAACAGTGTTTTTGGTAATTTTGACTATGAGACTATGTCAGCTGAAGTGTTTTGTTGAGGAAAGTACTCGTATAAAAGTTTATAATAAGAATAAACATTCGATATCAGAACACAGAACCAAGTAACCAACCCATATTGTACAGCAACACTACACAGGCCACAAACTTCATTTATCTAATTAATGCCTTTGCTCTACTTATTTTAAAGTGTTTTCGACATTTTAACTCATAACCTGGTAACGATCTCATAATTGCTACCAGAAATCAACAAAATTATCAAAAAGCAAAAACCCCTGCATTGAACAATGGACTGAATAACGAGGAACACCAAATAGAATAAATCCATTAGTCCATAGTTATTGAAAGAAAAAAACTAGATAAATCTAGCTAGTACGAGTAACATTTACATTTGAGGTAGACTATTAAAATTATTGAACTTTACAAGTGGGTAGGTTTTTGGTATTTAATAACTTTTCCTTTGTCTTACTTAAAAGTTAAAATTAAAACTCTCCTCGAAAAAGTTAGTTTACAGATAACAAGCTGTTTCCTGCGACTTCGAACGCGTAGTTTTAAATTTAAAACTATCTAACGGAATCGCACATTTTCACGGGATACCAAGTAAAGTTATAAATAAGCCATTCAAGCTTTTGATACGAGTATAATAATATATGCATGCCAAATTTCATTTTTTCTCAATAAATACAAATAAATAAATATATCTAAATAATAATGCATATCGTCGGGTGTCGAGTGGTGCCGGCACTTAAAAGGAATATGACCGTCCATTCTCTTTCTATACCTACGTGTGTTGTAATAGGCTGCTAAAAGAGAACTGCCCTAAGAAGACGAACCTTATCTACGCCATTGGTCAAACTGATATCTTGAAACCGCCTAGAAAACGCGTTGATTACCTATAGCAAAAACCCTTCTTTGGAGAGGCCTCTTCAGCATTGGATATGAAGTGGTGATATAAATATGATTTTTTTTTCTAACCAGGCCCATAAAACACACAAAACCTATCAATCCCGCTCAATGAGTAGTGTGAATACCAATGAACATGATACTGAGTGGTTCAACTATACCTAGCTAACCCTCTATGTATAAAGGAATTGACACCATCGTGGAATGCGTCCCAAGATAAACGGTGTTGTGCCGATTTGAATGTCGTTGACCGTTCAATTATGGAGCGTAGAACACGGAAGGGCACTGACATTTACGTGGACGAAAATTAGCACTGAGCCAACATTGCGCGCATTCTGCTTTATGCATGTGGATCATCAAAGTACTCAGATCACACGTCATGGGATTCGGGTATCGTCTTGTGTAGAAATATAGAAATGTTGGCTAAGTGTAGTTTGCCATTTAGATAATTGTGAAAGGAATAGAAGTAGTATGTACCTGTATGCGTTTTGGTTTTCAACAAATAGGTACTTACGTAATAAACAGTAAATCCATTAGAGCAGATAGGTACTTCTTATGTTCATTTTGGAGGCCTAGCTAAGTATGCTTCTTTTTATTACCTATTTAGCAGCTACTGAACTATTTATACTTGTATGCTTTTTTATGAAATAAAATTTATAGCCCAAGTTTGGTTAGCTGTTAAGTATTTACTATATTTTTAAAGCCATAAAAAAAATTACACTTAAAAATATGAAATACGAGTAGCTCAGGTGGTAGTTTGCTTTCGATTATTATTACACTCAAGAAAAAAGTTTTTATTTGCCAAGTAGGTGATTGTTTACGTTGCTATAATGAAAGTAAACCACAACGTCTGATATAATCTATCTTAACCTATATTTAAATACAAAACGCTATATACATTTTAACCAACTACTCGTGCGAGTAATTACTACTGATGTTACCGATTACCAAGCTCGGTGTTCCGACGCAAAATCGCAAAAAAGCCAAGATAACAAGCAAATGAGGAAGGCGCGCGCGCAGCAGTCGCGACGCGGCGCACCAGCGCATAACACTGCGCATGCGTGAAAATAGACAATTTATTAAAACTAATAAGTCATTTCATATTAGGCATCCTGGCCATTAACATATTAATGTTGAATTAAAAAGTTAGAAACGAACGTAACTTTAGCATTAACTTTAAAGAATCCAAACGTACCAAATCTGAAAATTGTATGGTTGAAACTGCAGTGCTTCTTTTATTTTTGCATCTCAAGACACTCCAATTATTTTTAAACCTTTCTAAAAATATTTCGTTTAAACATTGAAATCTTAAAAGACAAAGTATTTTACATCCCAATCCAGTTTTTGGCATAAAATCAGAAATACATACCTAGTCATTGTTATTAATGTTGATACAGCTGTACAATTAATTAAGTTCATTGTAGTTGTTCGGATTTCGTAAAGTGGATCACGTGCTTGGAATCATGGCTACGGATGTAGAGCTAAACGGGTGAGAACTATTTTTAATCGGGTACTGTATTTTTTTAACTTATCGCGGCATCAGAATGTTTAAAAATAAAACATTCTTGTCTTTTTACTTTCACAAAATTTTGTTCGCATTCTGTGCAAGCAGGTCATATCATAAATAATTAAAATGTTATGGTAATGAATTACGAGCTCCTGCTGGTCGAAAAAATGTATCTCATACAATTACGACTTTAACCTTCAACTAATTATATTATAGAATAAATCAATACTCATCGCATTATTGGTTCCATAATCAACTTATACAAAAGCTATGCGACCTATAGATCGATATGACAAATACTATAAGAGGTACAAAGGTTAATAAGATTCTGATTTCAATTGTTTCGGAAAAGGTAAATCATTTTGGTAACATTAATACAAATTTACTACCTATATTATTAGTTGACATACTAAATATTTCTACAGAATTTATGACTACAATGAGTCGTAGCACTTTCACTTCTAGATCAACGAGAAGTGCTTTTATATGCAAATGGTTATCGACATACGGCCGTCGCCATGATAATTAAAAGTCTAAATTCTCACACATAGACAACCCAATAACATTTCGTACCACCTAACGTAAAATTTAATAATGTCAAAAGTTTAAAAGAAGCTTGTGTTTTTACTTTGAACATGCTAAAATTATAGTTGATGGTTGCTTTGGAAGGCTTACGAAAAGTGCCGCAGACAACTTGCAGATAATCCGATAGACAACATTTATCTTAATAATATAATGTAGGTGGCACTGAATTATTATTGCATTAAGTTTGTATGGTAGTCAAAATACAAAATATGATTGCTATATACTCAATAACAAATAATAAATTATAACTCCACAAAAATGTAGGTTACTTAAATTATTCTGTAAATTAAATACAAACTTTAAAGCAGTATGTTCTCAATATCATAACATAGTATAATGGCGTCATCCTCTCTGTGTCCTATTACTGTACCCGAAATATGACTAAACTATAAAGAAACTATTTTAAAACAACACCTTTGTAACCTTATATAATTTAAAATAATTTGAAAAAATCACTTTGCTACCTTATGATAAAATCTTGCGAAAGATCTAATGAGGAATTATTTCTAAAATCTGAGACGTAAAATGTACAAAGTATACTTATGTTTTGCTTTCAAGCTATCGGCCATGTGCAGACTGCACAATATGCTCGGTTGCCATATATGGGATTCGAGTTTACGTTCACCTCGATACCATATCGGCATCAGGTGTCAATGACAGAAACGTTTTTTAAGCACGAAGCTCTTTAACATTTTATTTTTGTGGGCCTTTAGTTTCATCATCATCAGCACTAACTCAAATCAGAACACTAACAGAGGCTTCTCCAAAATTAGGACTTTGCCATAAAAGCCACATATGGCAAGCGGGTTGGGCGATCGCAGTTTAGCCAATGGTGAAGAGATAATGGCAGCTCCGTTGTCTTCTGACAGTAATCGTAGAGTCGCTTCTTATGGCACCCATAGGACAAGAATGTGTGGGTTGTAGGCAAACTTACACAAATTGCTTTAAATTTCACTTCTTTATCAAACCGAAAAAAAGACATAAACAAAAAACACTAGGCCACCTATGTGATAGCTCTGTAGCTTTCTAGTCCCAAATTAGAGTACCTAGTAGATATCCGATAAACGTACTTTTATACTTTTTTTGTATAAATATAATTATCATACAAATACGTGGGTAACACTGAAAATGTTTAGAACTGGCCAGTTAGAAACATTGCTAATGAAAACTTTTATGAATTTCAATTTTAGAACTCTTTGGTAACCTAATCACATGAATAAATAATATTTACTCATGTGACCTAATGTAGTATATTGCATTCATTTGCCATTTGTTTTTGTGAATTGGCGGCAAATCCAAAACTCTTGTTACACGTGAAAATTAACCTAACGCGAGAAAATTTTCGGTCAATGATTTACTCGTATTATGACTTTCGTTGTGGACTTTCTCAACAACAAAGCTATGATGGGCTGCGATTAGCATTTCCATATCGTGCCACTATTTACAATTGGTTTAACGAGTCTAACCATTCGAGTCTATTCAAGTTTTTTCCTACACAACCTTAGTGTCCACAATTTTCCGCGGTGCTTTGGAAATCAAATCGAATCGAATAAACGACAAATTCGTTTAATGTTAAGCCAGGGTCACTTAATAAGTATGAAGTTTATAAAAAGTGGTAGTTAAACTTTTAAAATAAAGGAAAAGTCAAAGAAAATATATTTTTTATTTTGCAATTAAAAGAAAGATTACGCTCTTTTTGTGTTTTATTTATAGAGTATATATACATACCAATTCTTTTATTTACATAAAAATTTCAACACGTACACGTACAAAAAAAAGTAACAGTTTTTAAAGTAAGAAGAACGATTTAACGCTATAGTATGGAGCGGGAACTTTAAGTCCATTTTTTATGATTATTTGGAACATCCAATCAAAAATAAATATCCAATAATGAAGATAAATGTCTATTCGATATAAAATAATAAGATAGGTCGTCTAGAATTAAAATTTAGACCACAATTGTTCAAAAGTCAAGTGGTAAAATTTATCCCGTGAAAAAAGTGTTTTCTTTACGATAAATAATATTGGATATTTACATGAATTTCTGCTGGTTTTGTTATGAAATAAATTAGACATATAACTGTAGTTTTACGTAGACTAATTAAAAATTCACTATTTAAAACGAAATCATCGGAAATTCGTACATTCTTCAAGCTCGAATAAATATTTTCTTACTAACAATGGCCGCCCATGCAAAATATTTTTTTTATTCATTTTTTCACTTGATGATAATATGTTTGTGTTGCTGCATTATTCTAAACTATCATTCTACACGTTTGACAAGTTATTTCTACCAAAAAACTGTCCAAAGTGACAAAGAAACGTTAAAATAGTCGAGAATAAAAAAAGACAAAAAAAATAAAAACTCTGCAACTATAGTTGCATGGGGCACTAGGGCCTTATGAAATCGTGCAACTATAGTTGCAGGGGGCACTCTGGTAATCGTGGACGTAGCAATCTCAATGATGATCTGCGTGAGGGACGTCCTTTGGTTTATTAATGTGGGGAAACGGGACTGATGTTAAAAAAATACTTATTGCCCAGAAGCGGTGTATTAGAGCCATATGCAATATAGCACCTGATATATCGTGTTTAACATATTTCAGATCGCTTCAAATACTGCCCCTGCCTTGCCTTTACATATTAGAAGTCGGTGTGTTTGTCAAGCGAAATACTGAAAAGTTCGTACAAGCAAAGGACGTATACCTAAGGTCAACGCGAAATCGTCATAGACTGGTGTTAGAGATAGTCCCAAAAACGAGACGATTTCAAAAAAAATGTTATGCGATGTGTAAAACCATATATAATAAAATACCAAGTTATATTAAAGAACTCCCATTTAATAGCTTTAGAAAATCGCTGCGTAGGTGGCTGTTGGACAAGACATTCTATTCAATTGATGAATTCTTAAAACATAAAGAACCCAATGTTTAAGGTCGATGCATTGTTCTTGAATTCTGGTCTTGTATAAAATCATTAATTAATTCATTCAATTCAATTTAATTTTAATTTATTATTTGCAGGCTACAACATTTGGCTAAGTAGGTTAAAGAACCTTTATATCAAATCTATATCACATCCTATGTACCTGTACCCTACTTAATGGCAAATAAAATGTTTGTATTTGTATTTGTATTTAACAGCGACTACTGAAGATAACATCAGTGCTGTGCGACGCATGATAGAGGAAGATAAGAGAGTGACCTATGAGCAGATACGGGCAAGCCTAGGCATTGGTAATTCAAGTTCAAAAAATATTACACGAACATTTAGGCGTCAGGAAGCTTTGTACCAGCTGGATTCCCCATACTTTAACCGACGACCAGAAACACCTTCGCATGGACTGGGTTCGCCAACCGCCAAATGTTAGATAAGTTCAACGGCGGAGACTCAAATGCTGTATTTGACATCGTCACAGGTGATGAAAGCTGGATATATTGCTACGAACCCGAAACCAAAAGACAATCAGCTCAGTGGGTGTTTCGTTTCGAGGATCGGCCAACTAAGGTAAAGAAAGGTCATTTCGCAATACTTGTGCTAGAAGATAGAAGAACAGTTACTGCAGACTGGAGTGTCAATCGCTGTTTGCCTGTTGTCTTGGGAAAAATTCGACAGCAGCGCCCTCGAAGCAGAATCCTCCTTCACCACGACAATGCTTCAACGCACTCCGCAAAACGAACTGTTGAATATTTGACTATGGCAGGTGTCGAGATAATGAGTCATCCGCCATACAGTCCTGACCTGGCACCCTGCGACTTTCATTTATTCCCAAGAACTAAAGATAAAATTCGAGGTATTCGCTTTACGAGCCCTGAAGATGACCGCATCTTTCACCGGAAAGCGTACGAAAATGCCATAGAAGAGACCCCTAAGGAAGAATGGGCCACAGCTTTTCTCAGTGGTTCCATCGAATGCGACGATGTGTAGAGAGGAACGGAGATTACTTCGAAAAACAATAAGTATCTTTAAACATTAAGGCAACTTTCTACATTAAGCCGTTTTTCATTTTCGAAACATTTTCAGTGTTATCTAGGTAAAAACACCAGACAAACAGACATGTTCATGCACACAAATCAGTACTGTGCGGGGTTCGAACTGCGACCCATAGCTGGTCCAGAAGTGGAGTTTTAGAATTACTACCACTCATCCAAGCGGTCGTCAAATAATTAATACAATTTTTATATCTACTTAAATTAAGTTTTCTGATCAAATAACACATTAAAGCAATTCATTTAATGCATACAATATTAGAATTAAAGTTAAAAAGTAAGAACTCTAATAATTTGAAAGTTCTGGACAAAACAGTTCCAAATCTGTAATAAAAACACGAGACACGTAAAGCAAAGTTAAATTTTATTGATACAATCAAAGTTATGCAACCTATTCAACAAGTCAGGAACTCGAAGGTAAAAGTGTACTGCTGTCAAGAGAGACATGTTTTTTTCTTTATCAGATGACAGATACTTGTGATTATTCAGACTAAATTTAACAAATGTACAAAGTAAAAGTAACGGCCAATATAATCTTCCCACTGCAGAACAATGAATTCAAGGTACCTACCACAGCAATGATGGGTATAAGCACCACTCTTGCTAAATGCGGGTTGGACAAATACGAGCAATGTTGGAGAATTCAAAGCTTTTTTTGCTGCCCTACCCGGGGTTCAAACCCAGGACCCCGAGATCTTGGCCTGGAATTGAAACCACTAGACCAACGGGGCGTTTACATGTTTGAACTTCCTATAAATAAACCGTTTTTTAACTGCTGCGGGATATACATTCTTACAAAAAGCCGCATACGAAATGTATATTTATATTAAACTTATCTATTAACAGCCGCAACAAAGTGAATGCTATGAGTAGCAAAGAATATTATGTTCTAGCTAAATAAACATTTATGATTGAGGAAAAACATCTTCAAGATATACCTACAGTTTTTATTTAGTTAAAAGAATTTGTTGTGGTTACACGCTGTTTAACACAGTTCCAAAAAGCAGATTTTACGTGTTCCGAACTCGCAATCACTCGCAAACTTGTTGTAGGTGGGATTAGCTATCTCTCCTTCGTTTTTGCGGCCACCTTCCCACGGCTTTTCAATGGAGATAGTTTTTACACGACTTTCCGATTGGAAAATTGATTTAGTGCAAACGACGGGAAAGTTGCGCAAAGAAGAAAAATAAAAAAATACCCAAATGTTATCTCGTGTTCCAAACTCAAACTTTCTTACTCATAAAATAAATAAAAAACAATGTAATGTCGGCGTTTTTTCTAACCAGATATCCAGGTCCTGTTTTATTAAACCGCACGTTATTAAGTCCAGATCCGCTAACCAACAATTTACTTTCATTTACTTTATAAGTGGACAAGACTTTAATACATACTAAATAGAGTAATTGATTCGGGGTTTATCTGGGCACTCTGGTCTTCTTGGTCATGGCGCTCGCAACAGTGACGAAATACACTACGATTAAATTAGCTCTTGCGGTAGTATTAAATTAAAGAAGTAAATTGTCAATGAAAGTATAAATCAGTACCTACCTATCCAACATTTATATCTTTTTTGGTCAGTTTACTTTAGTATAATTACTAGTTGTTGAAATAAACATACTTTATTTGATATTTTAGCAATTAAATTGCAATTATAATATCAGTATATAAACTTGAAAAATTATGTCTCTGGCGGGACTCGAACCCGCATCTCCTCGCCCGCCTGAGACATAACTTTTCAAGTTTATATACTGATAAAAATACTTGCTTATAATAGATAATTTTTTATCCTTGTCCTAACTAATATTCAACATCGTCGGGTTTTGTTTGCGACTGTTGGTAGAATTCCGGATTCCGTATACCCTGCTATCTGGCCCCCTGGCTCAGCTACTACTAAAAACATAAAACCAAAAGATGCTTAGTTAATTGCTTAGTACAATTTTTGACAGCTATCTGGTCATTTCGCGATCACATTTAAAAGCAAAATAGATAATCAGTTGCTGCCATAAAATATGAACTACAAAATTGCAGCAGCTAGGTACGAACATATACTTTAGTCGTAAACAAGTTTGTTTGAATTTTCAGGGACATGCAAAATAGTTCATAACAAATATTTATTATTAAGTACTGTTAGTAAATAAAGAAAAGTATTGTTGTAAAAAATTGTAATACTTATTTTTTTTATCAAAATGCACCACATTTTTGTCAGGCTGCAATTTTAGATTGATGAGTACTAGTAATTTTTGTTTACCAAAATCTGGCTTCCTAGCAAGTAAGGTAAGGTGTATAAGTAAGAAGGTCTAGCCTACTTATGTACTTACCTCTTATTTCTGCTTTTAAATAGGATAAAAATAAAGCAGCAAAAAAACAATAAGATACGCTCACGTTCTATTTTTAAATTGTATTCTTTGAACATTCGCCATTGCGCGATCATCGGTGCATTTGTGAATCACCGCATGACTGTGCAGACAGTGATCACCAACTGATTTTTATCATCATAAACCAACTGGCAGTTTGACAAGTAATTAGTTTCAATTATAAAGTGTGCTTTAATAAATGTATTAGTCAGTATCTCATTAGTAGATGCGTGTGTTGTTTGGACGTACACGTAACGTACACCACAAAATGCTAAGGTGTTTTTTATTTTATAATTCAAACCCCAAAACCAAAGAATAAAGTATCATGAAGGTTCAGTTTAAATTTGCTTTCCAATAACATAATTTTATTATTATTGTATCTCAATACAACACAGATTTTTTTACTATTTTCCATTCAGACTTTGATAACGAAGATAGATTTCTTTGTGACATTCAATAACGATATTTACTATCGAATAAAATATATACCTATTGTATTAACTAAAATATTTGATTGGATTATTGTAAGGTTTTCCATTATTTTACAAATGATACTAGTACCTTCGATGCTTTTTGTCTATGTCACTTGTGATTGTAAGTTTTATGTATGTTTTTTTTGTTGACAGCATTGACTTTAGCAACCCTACCACCGACAAGCCAGCCAACCTTGCCAACTCGGCGGTCCTCCGTATGCTTGAGGAGGAGGAGAGAAATCGACGAGGATATCCCAGTGAGTACATACTATTGTAATCCGAAAATTATTAGAAAATTGTGCAAAAAAAATTTTTTTTTTAAACTGCTACAGTGTGTAAGACACTTTTGGCGAAAGTTGTTTGTTCAGACTCACATTCGGAATATTTTCAACTACGTGTCCAAAATATTATATTTAATAAATAAATATTTTTCTGCTTGTCTAAATTCAAAGCGTTAAGATTTATTTAAGTAATAATTACTTAGTTGAAATGCAATGGATATTCTGCTACAAATAGCTTTTCAAAAGACAGATAAGTAAATATTGCATTGTTAGAAAGAAATTATTTTTATTTTTTAAATTTTGTACTCATCGCTCTTTTAACTGTTTAAAAAGTTTTAATTACTCAGAAATCTTTGTTTGACGCTTGTTATTATTTTACAGAAAAGTTTGAAACTTTCCCCAACCCTGTTTTTATTGTTTTACAGTCTACTGCACCTATGTAAATATATAAACATTTTTTTAAAGCATTCCTGCAAAATGTTCAGTTTATGTAATTTTTTTGGAACCCATCCACTACAATATTTTATTTAAAGCTTACTAACGCTACTAAATATGCACTGCTTTGCCAGAGTTAGACCCTACTCAAGTGCAGGCGATCTTGGAGACTATGGTCCACACCAACCGTCGGTTCGATTCCATCTGGCCACCGCAACACGACAGAATGCGTTCTGCGCGAAGCTGGGACGGCCAACTCAACGCTACAGGCAATATCAACTCTGAGTTCTTGAAAGCTACCAAAGGTACCAGCTAGACTGGTAGAATAGCGCGCTTTATATGTAACATATTCAAAGAGCCACCTTCATCTTGAATTGATCAGAGGCAGCAAGTCAGCACATGAAGATTCACATTCGTTCCCACACGATTTCACGTCACTTGTGAATAATTATTGACCACGAAACACATTCACTTTCAAGTTAATTTCGACCGTGCATCACAGCTAATGAGTTCTTAACATCTGAGCGCCATGATTACCTAGTAATTAATTGAATTTTGACATCAAGATATTCCAAAACGTGTAAATTAAACATTTGAAGCTTAATTAATTATCGTTGCACGCTAATTTTAACTTGCATCTGGTTCATAGGAAACCCATATAGTAGTGAGTTAGAACTGAGACAATGTCACGCAGGAAGCGATGATTCATGATGAATGAAAAGAAACCGTCCTATTTTCTTTTAAAAGTTTAACGTCCTCTAGATTTCTTACATGGAAATAACCCTTTTGTCTACGTGTCGAGCCGTCAGAAGCCCGCCTACGGTACGGCTACGTGTTTTTGTTCATTAGTGGAAAGTGTTTGGCAAGGATTGGAAGCTGCGACAATGTGTTTTTACCTGTTGTTTTTGATGGTAGTTCACACTAGACATCGAAACAGAAAGCAACATGCCTGAAACAGTTTTTGTGGGTAAAACAACTTTTCTTTATTGTGAAGTGAATATTCAAATTTAGATGAAAAATTGGCTGCAAAGCGTGTGTTTGCTGTAATCTACTAAAGCCGTGATGAGAGTAAAAAATATCATGTACCATACCCGAAATTGTGTTATTTTCTGCTCTGTTTATTATATTAGAGCATAATCATATTACATAAATTATTTGATCGGGGCTTCGTGCTATCCCTCGATCGTGAGTTATTCCAGACACAATTGAAATCAATTGTTATCGTGGCACCCGAGTGCCTCCTGGGGGTTGAGGCATTAACCCCTTAATACGATTGTACAGAAAAGTGAAAACAAAATGCGACAGATACGAAAGTTACATATTTCTACCACTCCGTTTTTCTACAGATATTTCACATGATTGTTATATTATCTTCTCAGAACTTAAGTTCTCACATAATATTCTAGCAAAAAATAATTTGAATCTCATTGCCAATGAATACAAAATAGTCCCAATTTTTTGATAATATTCCTTTTGTACCTGGTGATATTCCGATGATCAATTTGTATTTGTAAACTAATTGATCTTTGGTTCTGTTTTTGATTATAGACATAGTTTACACACATGAATAAATATATTTACTCATGTGGTTTACATACGCATGTTGTTCTATATTTCAAAACCCAGGTGTTTTAAATCAGTTTAGACACATTAAGCTGAAGTGGCTCACTCTCACATCTGCTTTTCGAATCTCGCGTTCTTTTTAATTTTAGAAATCCTAGACCGCATAACCACCTGGAAACATACTTTCAAAATGTATTGTACACCGCTATTTCTAATGTCGGCCGTGATACGTGGATGTTTCTCTAAGAATAACAAAAAGTGCTCTCTTGACGTAACCTGCAACTATTTCGGATGAGTCGCGCGCGCTCCGCACACTCCATGAATCAATGTCTAATATTAAACAAGCGCTGAAAAGATGCAAATGACCAATGAGTAGGTATATTATTGATATGACCACGCTTACGTTTAGCAGACGCACTCACTTCGTTGACTCATGTACCGCGACAATGATACGTTTGTTTGACATTGAGGCCCAAAACAATAGCAAACAAACCTACTCACTCTTAGTATGTCGAATATAATATTAGGTTCAGACAACTGGGTGAAGGTGTAGTCAGTTTTGTAGGAATTGGAACCTGCTAAAAAGCAGAGTAACCAGAACAAAATAGAACTAAACTAGGTATAAAGTCGCAAACAAAGTCTATAAAGAGTTGAGATATTTACCTAGTGTCTCAAGTCTGTCAACATTAATAGTTGATTAATTAATTTTTCGATGCGATATATAGCAAAAAAAGAAAAATCCTACATATGCAAGTGACAGAAGAAGATATTACAGTAGAATTATACTTGGTAGAAGTCAAGGAATTTAATTGCTTAGTAGACTCAAGTTACTTTAGTTTTGGCGGGGTATGAAACAGTTGTATTCATTCCTTATACTTATTTGCTTATTACCATCCTACTATTATATAGGAGCCCACTCTTATAATCTGGCAAAATTTTATTTTCGTATTACTGTTAAACAGTTCTTTGAACATACTGATAGAACAAATCGAGTAAGTATATAAACAAATGCATTGATAGTTTTTCTGCAATTTGTTATATGATTATTCGTAAAGGTAACTTGGTGTCGGACTTTTCAATGCCGCAAAGATAGGCCTTTTTATGTGTATTTTCCGACTCCCATTCCTTAACAGAAGGGGGATCAAATTGCTTAAAATACCATCCGAAGCACAATCATCACTATATTCCGCTTCATCCAGAAACAATCTTAGTAAAAAATTAACATTTCTAAATTTTACCTGACCGGAAACCTAAGTAAAAGCCTTCTGTTATAGCGAGCCATTGCACGATGTAGAGACACCAACATCGTCTGTAATATCGGTTAAAATTTTTATTAGTAGGGTAATTTTCTACGCTCTCGTTTTTTTCATTTTATTCAAGCCTCCATTGCGATTAAGGTAAAAAAATATATGTAGAACAGAATAGTTTGCTTTCTATCCGATCAAATTTAGCAGATAAGTAATATAAACATCCTCTACCTTTTTTTTGGTCGGTAGCATGTAGTTTTCAAACATAAAAAAGCTCATTTTAACAAACTGGTTATCGATTAACCATGCAACAAGCTTCATAAGAAATCACTTGTTTGTAACAGTAAAATCACTTTAAAACGGTGTGTTAAACAAGTATTTAACTTACGGGCATATAATAATAAAGTTTCTAAGAAAATGTTATCATCACCTTATCATAAAACATCTCGTGGCGTTATTAAAAACAGGTCGTTTAATTGTATCTACCCGCTTGGCTGGCGATGTGCAAGCCAAGTATGGCTGAGCGCCTTAAACAAGTTAATAACATATTATCCGTAGTAGCCGGTGGCGAGGGCGACGTTCAGTTATACGTACCGTTCGTAATCTATGTGCATCGCATGCCTCAATAGATGAGTTAATTGCAGCCATGCTCTATAATAAGGTACTGCTGCGTCCGCGATTATCACAAGCTGCGATAATCTTCCGACAAATTGAAATTGTTCTAATTAGTGACATCCTTGACGACGGATCCAAATCTGAAATAGTCCGATCATGAAATTCTATACTAAATTCCTCAGAAATAAGTTATTTCACCAAATTTTCTAAGTCAGTTATATTTGATGACATTTTCAAAGCCTTTAAAGTACCTACCTAATAAACTTGCTCTTGCAATTTGTTTTCTATCATTTAAAGTCAGCACCTTTCACGCATTTACATGAATCCAAACGTTATAAGTTTTTGATTTGTGTTCTCATTGTTTTCGAACTATTAATGGCAACTGTTTTTGTTACCTTTCCAAGAACGATAAATTTTAAGCGTGCAGTTGTAACGAATTCCAGGGTCTGTGAGAGGTGTGTCAAGATTTCCCGGTCTATCAGCATAGGTAGGAGAGAGTGAGACGGGTAGTGGTGTCCTAAAAATGTGGTCTCTCAAAATATAATATGCGGTAGATTTGCGCACCTGGCAACCGAGCCAAGTAGTCAAGAGTAGTCCTGGCCGGCAGTCGGTTGGCGCGTCTTGCGTTCCAGTCCGATTGGATAGACCAATCGTGAGTCATTTACTTTAATATCAGCTGTGTTAAATTACGAATTTTTCAAACAGTAAGTAGTCTAGTGGTTTGTTTTGCTGATTCCGCAAACATGTGACGTTTGGGTTCATAACTATTATGACTGTATCTCTTACCGTTGGACATATTCTATTGAGAAATTCTGGTAAACTAGTTAAACCTTTTGCTTTTCCGATACATTCTAATGCATTGCGATCATAATAATTCTCAAATCGGCTTATAGATATAAGAAACTATTGGTATATTTTTTCTTGGCTCTATAATTTTCAGCATGGAATTTACCTTAAAATTTGCATAGTATTACGCAGTGGAATTTATATGCTGAAATTTAGTATAAGTTCGCGTTTTAAAAGTACTTAGTAAGTAGCTAAGTACATGTAGAATGCGAGGTTTATACCTAAGTTTAAGCAGAGTTTACTTGTTGACTTCCTTCATACGTTGGTAATTGAAGCTCAATGCATCGCTGAAACTCTACACAGGTTATACCAATGTTTACCTACATTTAAATTGTTGTTAAGTACATGTTAGATTATATGATATTGAGACTACAATTTAGACAATTTATAAGCATTAATTCAAACTTAAATATTATATAGGTGTATGATTTAACTACTTATACATTCGGAGGGTATGGGCCTTGCAATTAAACTTCTAAAACTGTGTTCGCTCTTCACTCCTATGAATTTGACACATAAGTTCTAAGTACGAATCTCTGCAAATGTAGGTTTAACAAAAACACATTTACACCTAAAATGAGTAGTCTTAGTAAATTAACAATAAATAATTTGTTATGTTAGGTACTAATAAAAAATATTTAATCATATAAAAAGATGTTTCGTCGTGACAGATTGTCTAAAATTCAAAATTTAGTACCCAAAAAAAATAATGAAACCTTTGACTGGTATAGGCAATTTTAAAATTATTTGGTTTTAACTGTATCGTATAAGGCATAAGGTATGGTGACAATATACTTGGTACTACCTTATAAAGGGTTAAGAACAAAACCTTGAATAAACAACCTTGTCTACACAAGTCGTGTCTTGATAGCTAAATGGATAGAGCAGTCAATAAGTGGAAGATTGTGTAGGTTCGAGTCCCATCTGAGGCAGTCGAAATGTATTTGCAATTTAAAAACATGTTTCTAAAAGAGTGCCAGTTTTACTTTCTCTCTTATACTGTCTTTGATGGCCTTATAGCAAAGCTATGTATATAAGTCACAGATATATATCATCACCTAATCTCTAGTACTTTCTCCCTACATTAAGTTTTCCGTCTTCAGTTTTCTTATTCATTTCACTGACATGCGAGAAAATTATTCGGCTCTTAGCCAACAATGAAAATGATAGTTGGTTGGGTACCTGTATGTTAGACGTCATTCCGTGTTGTATTCACAATACTCGTGTTGTAAACTGAATTTATTATTTAAGAAAACTGATATTTTTCTTCCACCTGGCCACTTTCCAACAGTGCGGTAGGTAGGCCGGGCTAATTTCAAGAGAAATGTGTCATAATACCAACTTCAAAGAAATGAACACTTAAATTTGCGGTTTTCAGATTGCATCTCTTTTACCTAGTGTCAAGATGCTATCTCCCCGTCGTAAAGTTTATTTTTGAATATAATTTTTATAGACATACCAAGAGAGCACAATACGTGTTTTGATTTTAAATGACCGTTATCTCCTTCGACACGTCTAATTTAGTTCACGCCTAATTACACCAACGGGTATAATAATTTAATCTGCAAAAGATGGACTAATGCCATGTGCGGTGTGAGAAATACGAACTTAAAGTAATGTTATATCAAAATGTAACGTGTGGTGCTGGCAAATCAAATGCCACTCCTTCCCATCCTATGGATGTCGTAAGAGATAGCTAAAGAAGTACTGCGAGAAGAAGACATGATTTAGAACTTGGATCAGATTTCGGGGTTTCCGCATTTTTATAGCTAAATGGTAGTCACCTAATAAGTAGTCATTAAAGCAATGTTTCAACTTGCGGAGTATTGATCTTTTTTAGAAATAAAATTTTTAACATTTTGATTTTTCTATGAGCATTTCATTTTTTGACAGCAGATTTGCATTTTTTTTCACATAATTTGTCGAATGAAATGCGTTTGATGTATGGTGCTCATACTATTATCGAAAAAAAAAAACATTTAATGATATTTATTTGCCTACAAAGTCCCTTAGGTTAGGTTACGTTAGAACAGTGACCATACAAAGGCGAGACCGAGCGCCTTAAAAATACAAAAATCCGATCATTTAATACTAACCTAAATTATTTTTTTCAAATTTTTTTTACCCCTTGCCCCCCTGTCTTCACTGGAGGGTTACTCACCTCCCCTTTGCCCTCCTCCCCCTCCCTCGCCCCTTAACTCTATGTTCCAAGTCCTAAACTTTTATCAGAAGACGAGCAGCAGTCTTCTTTCTACTCCTATTGGACAAATTGCGATCGCCAACCCGCCTGCCAAGCGTGGCGATTATAGCAAAATCCTTCATTTGAAAAAGCCTGTGTCCATCAGTGACTAATATAAGATGATGATGATGATGATGAAAACACCAAAATTGTGTTTACTAATACTATCAAGTGATCACTGCTTATGTAGGATTTGTTTGTTACAGGCCAGAAGAAAGTTGTGTGGCCACCTGTGCCAGAAACTAACGGGTACCACCAACAGCAGCAGGTAATTTGGTTTAATTAGTAGAAACGCACATTAATTTACTTTAGACAATCACTGTACATAGAATTTGAGAGCAACGAAAGTGCTGCACATAGACGCTTAGGTGGCGGTCAGATAATATAATATTAAGCATGCATTACCCACCCAGATAAAAAAAGTCCGTTTCACAACTGGCTTTTTATTTCGGGATAGTTATTTACTTACCGAAGAAGCTATTCTCATTAATAAACTGTTCCAAACTGATAAGCAGTTGTGAAACACTGCTACCGACTGAATGATATTATATAAGCAAAAAATTGTGAATCCCAACAGCAGAGTCCTGCGTTCTACAACAACGCGCAGCACTCTCCTTCCGCGCAACAGCAGCCTCAACAGCCACAAACCCAGTCCCAATACCAACAACCCCAGTCCCCGTACCAGCAACCCCAGTCCCAGTACCAACAACCTCAGTCCCAGTACCAGCAACCCCAATCCCAGTACCAACAACCCCAGTCCCAGTACCAACAACCCCAGTATCAGCAGCCCCAGACCCAATACCAGGCTCAACAGCAGCCACAGTCTCAAGGCCAGCAGGGGTACTGCGAAGGCCGGCGACAGGAGGCGTGTGGCCTGAGCAAGCTTATCCCCGTAGGCCCGGGTGTGGCCCCGTCCCCTACATCTCCCTACCGTCAAGGCCCGCCGTCACCCGGAGTGGCGCAGCCCTATCGTCAGCCGAGCAGCCGCTGGGCCCCTGTGCCAAGCCCTCTTTCCCCCCAGGTACCACGGAATGGATCGTCACCGTCGCCACTAGAGTTAGCTGTCACGCATTTGTTTACTAATAACTTTGAGGTAAAAGATTCTCGGCTTTCAGGCAAGATTACCAACCCTAATCACAAGAAAAAAGAAGATTCCGTATTTGTTTGCAACAGTACCAGCTTTGTTCATAATGCTTATTTCGGGAACCGCTTAAAGTTAAGAATAAACATATCTACTAAAGTTAAACAAACAGTAATCGTTAAATAATCCTGAAAGCCGTGACTCTTGCATACCTACGTAATGCACTTTACTAATAGGAGCTGATAGTACCACTAGCTCGGCTTAATGCATCCATCTTTAATGGCTAAAATAAGCACCGCTATGATAACTACGCTTTTTACAGCAGACGAAATGGGAATCATAAATCTGTGTTACGTTTGTCACTAACGTCATTTGCTACTGAATATATTTCCGACTATGAACATGTCAACACTTCAATAAAGGTTATGAGTCTGTCTAATTTTATATCCTCCGTGTATTAATAATAACTTTTTTCAAGGATAAACCCGTCAACGATTTTATAGCATGAAAGGAAAGTCACAAATTAGACAAATGTAAATCTAACCTTATTAATCCTAAAAGTCCTAATGTACTACAGTCGACAGCACATCAGTTTAAGCACAGGCTTCGTTTGTGGGTACTTTGTTGAAATATGTACGATTTGCAACAAAAATTGTTAGTCTGATCTGCAGGCTACCGCATACCTTACATTAAAATTTACATACATAATTATAAAGAACTATTCATGACCCACTACCTACTCATGAGCCAATACAATAAAATGTATCTAATTTATGTGTTTAAAAAGGGACAAGGCGCACAGCCTTCTTACGGAGCGCAGAGTCAGTACTCGCCACAGCCACAGTACTCGCCACAGTCGCAATACTCGCCCCAGTACTCAGAGCCCGCGTACCAACAGCCACAGAGGCAGTACGAGCCGCCACCGGCGACCATCACACTCCGCCAGCAGCAGCCAATCCACCAGAAACCGCCACCAGTATTCTCTAGCCAGCCCGCAACAGCGTCTTTCCAAGGTATCACTAATAAATATGCACCAGTAAAATGGCAATTGTAAACGAAAGAAGGCAAAATTCCGAGTTTAAAAATGTTTAAAATACAGCAAATATACAGGGTGACTTTGGAATCATTGCATTTTCGTAGTTGGGTAACAGTTTTGAAACTATTTATTTATGTATGTTGTGGTCCTACTTATACAAAGCTTGCTGCTAGTTGAGAAGAAACCACACTTAGTAAATACATAGTAGTTAAACAACGCTAGTCCGACTACATTGTACCAGGGCCAAGCTTAACTGGTAAATAATAAAAAACTGTTAACAAAATAGTATTAACTGCAAAATTTAACTTAAAATAATTGCGAACATACTGTCTTTAAAGCTGTGTATACGTAAAGATACACCAAAAACATGCAAACAATCCCGTCAGCTCAAACAAAGCGGCGACAAATCATAACGCTAAAGTGAGCAAGTGTTAGAAGTTTATTAGATTTACAGCTGTAATATAGCAACTCGCGTAAACTTTAAGGGCGAGTCTGATACTTTCACACGGCTCATGAGTACTAAAACAAGACTGGCGTTATATTGTTCTTAAAACTGCCATTTGTACTTTGTTATTGTGGTACAAAAGAGGGGAGGGAGACTTGTATACAACCGTACGTAACCATATTCGTAATATCCGCAAAGGTGAGTTGTTTTTTTCTATAAAGAAAGTTTATAGGAAGTTGTGTGAAACGATACGACTTTTTCTAGGTTTCTTTCTATGGTTAGAAAAAGACAACGGAAGGCATAGATATGTATACATAGGATAGGTGAATGTTTGATTTTTAGGAAATCCCCTTGCTGTCCAATTAAATAAAGTACATAACTTCATATTAAGAGCTTTTGACATAATGTTGCTAAATTTTATAATATTAACAAAGATAGATTGGCGTTTTAATACTTTATTAAATTGTTTGTCCCATGATTGGTGAACGGATGAAAATAGACTCTTTAATTTTGAATTATTGTAGTTAATGCCCTAACCAATTATTTAAAAAATTAAGAATTCTTACCCCAGTAACTCGAATCCGGGACCATGGAGCAGACGGCACCTTGAAAATCAGCGTGTATCTACACCATTCCGCCACGGGGGTCGTCTAGCAAAACATGCTAGGATATTTATTCCAAAAAGTATTCAAGCGATACTTAAACTTAGAACGTACGCAGGCGGCGTCAACATGCGTGGTGATCAGAAGTGGCCGCCGCAGTCCGTGAAGGAAGCCGTGGAGGCTGAGAACGATGCGAGACGACAGCTCGCCAAGGGTCCTGCCTGCAGACCGCGCAAGGTACACACCACTCATTTCTTCGTTTCATCAAATTAACCATAGTATATTTTGCCGCACTTTAGTTTCGGAGCCCGTGATTCGTACGAAGATGAAATCATTTATTTATTCACATTTGGAGAGCCAAGACTAATATCAGAAAGACACCACAACGGCTAGCAGTTGCGTAAAAAATCAACTTTAACTATAAAAATCGAGTTATTTACTTACATGATATAATTAGTTATATCCTTTATAAACTTAGTTCCTTCTTTTTCGATGGTTGAAAACAAAGCACACATAAACCCATACCATGCCGTAGATGGCCCTCTTGAAAGTGAAACCAAACTTGATACATTTAAGGCGGCAAATTAATAAATTCAGTACAGAGTGTTTTTCATTCATGTTTCTAAAGTAGTTCCCAACTATTAGTAATTTAAGTTTTATAATAACCATACATTTGCTGCAATATCTTTTGTATTATACTTAGACATAAGTTTAAGAAGTGTCTACTTATGAAAAAGAGATAATACGTCTGAAATACTAACACACTCTGTTTGTATTGTTCAAATTAAATAAAAGTTTTGTAAATATATTCTACTAACATTAAACTTAATGCTTATGTATGTACTTTAGTTAAAACATGTACAAATTATGTAAATACTCATTTAAAATATCACTTAAAAGTAAACAATGTTAAAAAGATTCTCCTAAAAGAAAATTTACTTCATATACGAGTAGCTTCTGAACATCTTCAACTAAACTCTGCTCTCCTAAACGGAATTACGGAATGAGACAATGAGTCACCATAGATTAGCATATACCTACTAAATTTATGGTTTTAACAGATTTAAAAAGTGCATGATAATGATTCAAAGGAGTGACGTCATCAAAAATTTGAACGCAAAGTTTGTCTGTTTTAGCTGCGGCAATTCTCGCTTGCCGAATTAGTTGCCATGAACGAGGTGTAGGAGTCGTTCCGTCTGTCCCACAGGACTTTGTACCTCAGTTGTAAGTCGCTTGGGACATTACTGTGTTGAGCTACCTAACAGACTTCGGCACCACGAGAAATCTAGCATAGTTTAGTGTAGAGCCTGAGTGGACTTGTCAACCGTTTGAAAGCAGGCTGTGTTACGATCTTTTAAATTAGATACGATAAGTAATACTATAGCAACTGAATGTTACAAATGTCTTCGGTAACTATTAAAAATATGCCGCAAGTATATTTCTATCAACACTGGGCCAACAACATCAGGTTCTGCTCCCAAATACTCTTAAGTAGGTACACTGTACCCAGATGTACCAGTCGATAGAAATATACTACCTGGTACAGCCCGCTTTTAATACGCCCATAAAACTTTTCTCTCAGGCCTAGTCGTGCGTCGTCTGAATCCAGTCGCGACACCCTAACGCGTTCGTTTAGGCTTCGCAACGCTATTCTATGGGAAGACAACCGAGCGACATAAACGAAATTAAATGTTAAACTTCATCAAAATAATGTGAACCTTTTTATTTAAAAAAAAGTCACAAATTTTAATATTTGTATCAGATCTGAATTGTCGTTTCTGAAGTCAGTACCAACAGGGAATTTATTCAGTGGATCAGTAACCAGTTAAATAAAGTTCTGGCTGCTTCACAATACCGAGACGGGACACAGACAGTTGTCGACCTATAAACATCACAAGATCATGTAATTGACTAAACAACACACAGACATTCATTATTCTTGTCTATCTATGCTTTGCGAAGTAGAAAGTGTTAGGTTGCATGGGTGTAAAAACACGGAATCACAACTATGTCCGAAAATCGTTAACTAACCCAGTTCTACGAAATGCTGAAATATGCATCGACTTATCACACACAAATATTACCGTCACGACAATGTCATTAGAATACCCCAACTAGTGCAGTTAGAGTCAGTAGTAAAAGTTAGTATTAGGCTGTGTATCCACAGAAGCAAAGCTGGGTGAAGTAAAGAGGAGAGGAGAGCTCGAAATCTGTGATCTTCGCCCTGCTTCGCTTCTGTAGGATGGAAATGCAGACTTAGAATCATGAACATGCCCGGATTACCCATTAGGCAATCTAGGCAACTGCCTAGACTAAATTCTGGTTCATCACTTATTAACTACTTTTAAACTATAGCGTTGCATAATTAAATCATCACTTATTATTTGAGACAATTTTTAAGACTTGAAATAGGTACAACACGTTTACTGCAAGTTCTTGTGGATCTAAGTGAAATTTTCATAACATCCCATCAATGTCAAAAAGAGCAGCATTGCTTAAGGGGCCCGACATAAAACCCGGCCTTTACGATACAGGTTTAAAGAATCGCACGACTTATGACTGCGTTTTATAGGCAGTTAAACTAAATCTCTATAAACATACTACTAATTATATCAGTATATAAACTTGAAAAATTTTGTCTCAGGCGGGACTCGAACCCGCATCTCTCCGCCCGGCATGCGAGGAGATGCGAGTCCCGCCTAAAACAAAATTTTTCAAGTTTATATACTGATATTATAAGTGCAATTAAGTTGCTAAAATATCAAATAAAGTATATACTACTAATTAGGCAATAATTTAAAAAGACAGACTTCATTTTTTTAATTATATTAAGACTAGTTACAAAAAATGTTTAAATAGGTACTTGAGTTTTACCCTGTCGCGATAAGTAGGTTAATTTGGATGTGATAAGTCGCTTACATTAATCAGCGTACAAAAAACTGGGTTTTCTTTGGATAGTCGTTAATTATTTACAAGCTATTTTGAACGTTGCTATTATATATTTATAGGTAAAAAAGGATTACTCAACATTCTTCGCGCAGCACGCCCTCAACAACAACTACCCCGGATACCGCGCGCCGCCAGGCACGCAGCACTATGAGGACCATTCCGGCCGATCTTCGTACTAACTTTAAACAAACCATTTAGTATTCTATTAACCGACATGCATCATCAAATCAAATATTCTTGAATACGTTTTACACGAATATTCTTATACATTAATCGAAACATATAAATATTCAGTCATTAAAATTCTCGATGGCATTAGTAATATCGGAAACGTGTCTTAATCTATTTGGGGTAAACGGATTACTAATGTCACAGATATCGTTCACTATGTCGTCTCATCCGGGAATAAAATGGGGTAAAATACTTTGAGAAGCGAACTTTCGGAAGAATCGACTTCAAGAGTAAAGTACTTGTATAGACTTTAGGTATAAAGTCTTGAGGCATGTACGGGACATTACAATCAGTACTTAATTGTAGTATTAATTTATTGTTAACCATAAATTAGAAGGTAAGTTTAAAATATTTATCAAATAACAAAAAATATCATTACAACACTACTATTTTAAAATGCTTATATCTATCATTACATTTTATAATGTTTAACTTCTCGATGTAAATGTGCGGCTTTTATTATAGCGAACGTAACATGCGAAAATCTATTTATGCTTTTAAAAACAAATTGTATATATTGCTCAATTGTCACCGATATTATAAAATTACGTATAAATTTTATTGACATTTATTTTGTAATATTGGCAACATAATCGCTTTACGCCAAAATTTTAATTAACATTGCGTTTAAACGTTTTGTCAAATTGGCTAAGCTACCTACCTACCTAGTCATGAAGAGATTACCTATTCGAATATTTTGTATATAAAATGTTAAAATTTTAATATTGGTTTCGTATTATATAATTAAATATATTTTAATTAAATAAATTGTACAAAATACGTGTCTCGTTTTCTTTCAAACATTATTTTAAATTAAAATGTATTTTAAGAACAATAGCATTGAATACTTTTTAAGATATTTTAGCAACATAAATGCAATTATAATACATATAATACATATAACAATAACACCAGTACCTTTTCAAACATAAAAAAATCATGTCTCTGGCGGGAATCGAACCCGTATCTCCATGCATACCGGGCAGATCTATTCCTTTCCTATACCAAAAACAAATACTAGTAGTATTTGTTTTTAATTGTTATTATTTCCGGACGAATACCATGAGTCCCAAAATACGATATGATAATTTTTAAGTTTGGTATTGGTTCGGAATAGTAAAGTTATTTATGTTCTGTAGGTAAAAATTATATAAAACGCCCTAGAACATGCGGTTCAAAAATCAATAGTTTCGAATATAACATCAATTTTAGTTAAATTTGTTAAAAATAATTAACCAGTATGGCGAATCCTTAGTTTTGCGAGACGTTGGCAAACTTACACTAAAGTGTAGTAGTAAAGTAGCGGGAGAGCGTAACTTGTAATAAACATTAACGTGTGTGGGTGTTTCATTGATAAGTAGGTACGAGTAAATAGTTTTCATTCAAAAGTTCATTCATAACAAGGTAAGTGTGTTTTACAAACAGTCGTGACTTTTTAGAATTATTTTGTATGCAAAAATTAAACAAAAAAAACTAATAATTGAAAAATAATTCATATGCAATTTGATTCTTTACCATGGTCTGTTTAATACCCTAGAGTTATGGGATATCATAAGGAACAAGTTGTATATATGCAAAAGTAAAGTAAATTTTAGGATTTTTAGGTATGGTCTTACTTAGGTAAGTTAATTCGGTCTAAGTCCTTCGAGGTTTTTGGTTGGGCCGATTTAAGGGAATACCAATTAAAACGCATATTAATTACGAAAATAATATATTATCATACAATACATACATCGTGTACAAACCACGTTGTAACAGCTTCATCAGAGTGCACTTCAAAATGCTTCCAAACAATAACAATCTAGCCAAGCTACGTTTGTTCTACTCTATCATAACCATGTGTAATGGAACGCAGAAATTTCAGACACCAATAAAATTTTTGTTTGTACTGATAACACTATAGAGCTTTTAACTTTATTGTTGGCTGTCTGACAATTAAACCACCAGGAACAAATATGATTCGTTGTTTCTTGAAAAATGAAAACCTAATAAGAGGTTTTCTCTAACAAGTAAAATTTGCCTGAGGAAGATAGAAAGCAGTGACTGTCTCCACTTTAACCCAAGATGCGAGCGCCAATTTCGCAACCGAAAAATACTCCTTTTGGAGAGGCATATGTTTTGATATTAGGCATTTGTCGACCGTATGCATTTTTGGAAAGTCTCACTCACTAGGCATATAAAGTTTTTTGAACGCTAACTAGAGTCACAATGCCACGGCCTCTATGCTTATGCGCATTCGACAAACGCCTACGCTCGAAAAACGCATTTAAGTACGATCTTATGCTTTGCTGTTATACAGGATGAAATTATAACCACTTTCCAAAATTTTTATAGGCGTTCAGTATTGTTTTTAGAGCCCATTTATGAAGTAAAAAATGTAAATCAAGCTTTCACCCGAAAATATTTTTCGCAATATAGTTTTCAATTTTTACGGTCCTAGGCCTGATAAGGTATAAAGGGAAAATCAAAAACTTATGAATAGCATCGTAATGAATGAATGACATGCTAATCGCGTAAAAAAGTGTTTCTAGGCGGCTGTATCAAAAATTTTAGATTATTTGCGGACATTTTCTAAGTGCTTTATCGTGACATTTTTGTACTGGGCTATGCCAAAAGATAAAATACGTCATTTGTTGTTTGTCCCGTAGATTGATATATTAAAATTTGGAAGGTGGTTAAAATTTCATCCTGTATAGGTGCATATTTTACAAAAATAAGACTTATTATATATGTGATTAGAACTACGAGTTGGTGCCGAAATATGTGCCCATTATACGATGGTTACAACACCCCTATGTACAACATGTACAGGTTGTAAAAAACAGTATCAATTTTAAAATAAGCATTCAATGTTGTCTGCAAAGCGTCAATACATGTTATATACCCTAATATCACAGTGGTAACCAAGTTATTTACAAACATATGGCTACGACTACTGTCTGGGAATAAAGTAATGGATTCAAAGTGAATTGTAACTATCTGAAAATGTTCAACAGGTTTTGCTAATATGTACTTATATGAAATTAACTCCATTAAGGGACTACTAGAGCTACATGCTCCCAGTTGATTTAACTTTAGTACTTCCAAACAAAATCAATTTTCAAAAAACTACGATTTATTGAATAAAGTAATAAAATTCAATCAATTGGAGGCAGCACATAGCTCTAGTAGTCCCCTTAATCAATTATAACTGAGAGAGAGGGACAGTTATATTTTCACCTTGTGTTTATCGTTTTGTACCCTAAAGATACGACAAATCGGTAACAAATATATATTAACAACAACAAAATCAGTACAAATTAATATCACTTACTAATAACAGCAAAATTAATAGAAATCTAAACAAGTCTTCATACTTACTCACTGAGTTCAAACGTATTTGAATTTTGTAACAATGAACATTGTGTACTTTTTATAACTCTAGTATTTCACATTAATTTAGCCATTTTTAGCCAGGGTTTATTTTCCTAACACTCAAGGTAAATGCTAAACTATGAGACATAAAAAATGGCCGATAAGGCCCCGCGAACAGTATTAAAAAAATTGAACCATAACGGGAAATTAAACGCGATCATACCTTATTATTTTGCCTGACGTTAAGGTATGATCGTGTTTAAATTCCCGTTATCGTTCAAATAATTATGCAACGCGAAAATTTAAAAGTAGTTATAGTATTAAAGAAATTCAAAATGATATTATATCTTCTACAGCAGCCATTCCGGACGTATATTTGAGTATAAATTTATAGATTTAAAAAAAATCACTTTATTCTTCATAATATGACTTATATCCAGAATATACAAAAATATATGTCTAATATAAGGCAGTAAAATGACCCTTGAGGTCAAGAAAAACTTACCCCGCATACCTTTATAATAAACAATAGCTACTATATGTTAAGATTTATTTGTCCGATAACAACGCTTTAAGCATTTTATATAAAAAGAAATGAAAACGATAATTAATAATATACATACTGACTTGTTCCGGTACACACATTATAACAAAACAATACCGGAAAATTGTCCGGTTGCTAAATTGTCTCTAAAAATGATTAACTATCTTTTAGATTAACTAACAAACCATTACTCAATATGCATTGAGTTATTCTATAAAACATATTAAGTATGTACAGTATAAAAGGCACCAAATTGCTATCATATCCAGTAAAATTTTATAAGTAGAAGACAACGGATTTGAAAATTTACGGCGAAATAATCTCAATAATGGTTACAAATAACGAATTACAAACACAACATTTTAAATTTCATAAAAAATGATTCTCATTATTATTTATCATTTTAGACTTTAGACCGTAAAATTGTATTCAAATGTGGCAATGTCTTATCAAAACAGCTTTCGACGATCGTATGGTCAAATATATACTTATACTTGAGTTTTGGTAACAGATAACATATAAATAACGTAAAAAGAACGAGGAGCAAATATAGCGTCATATCTAAATGTCGCTTAAGTCGCGCATGACAATCAAGTGCTACCTACTCTAGCATTGATATGAATAAAAAACGTAGATACGGTACCCTAGCAGTACGGTTACCTAGCGTAGGTCACCAATGATAGTCAAAAACACTTTGTAAATTTTTTAAGAATTTTTTTTTTATATAGTTTTCAATGAACTTTATTTCTGTGGGACTATTTGTAATTTTTATTTAAACCCCAATAAGACAATCTTTTAGCTTTTTGATCATACAATTTGTAATAATTTCGCAGCCAAGAATGTGACTGCAGGTATATATTCTGAGTGAAATGAAGTGCAGCGAAATTATGATCACTATAAATAATAGAAGCACATGGCAAGCGAGACGCTGCCGATTCTACTTTTTTATTTATATCAGTCTACTTCAGTGAATTTACAACGCTTTACAAATATCGACCTACTGTAAACTTATTACTCCTTTACTCCCATAAATGCAATTACTGTGTGATCAATAACCACAAAACATTTTAAATAATGACACACTCTTATGTGACTTAACATTACTTTCAGTTCGCGCGGAGAATGAGCCCATGTTATTAAAATACAACATAAAAAATGTAGAATAGATCAGGCATATTTTAAGCAGATCTATTTTATTTTTTAAGTTACCTAAAGCTTGTTTAACTATTAACGTTGCGTCTTGTTTCGTTGTGAATCAAATACAGTTGACCATGACCTGAGATGACATGTGTCAAGTCAGGTTATTACATTTGAAGAGATTATTATAAGGCCGTAACTCTAAAAACGTCGATTGCAAAATAGTAGGCCACTATGTACTGCAAAAGTGCAGCATCATAAAATATTCATAAGCAATTACCACACAAGCTGGTGAACTATTAGGACCACGCGAAAAAAAATGTATCTTTGTATCAAAAGGTTGACAATTCATTAAAATAATTACTTATTCATATTTGAAGTTTTTTTTATATATTATAAGCCTCTTTTACAGAATCGGTCGTACCATAGCTACACAGTTCTATAGGAATGATCGAGTTACATCCCAAAGTTTTTCGCTAATTGCGCAATGTGGTAAAAATCTGATATTTACAGAGGGCACAGGCACAAAACTTTATGGTTTAGCAGATTTACGAAATTTACTTTGAATTACTTTACATATGCAAAACTTATGAATTCCGTGACTTTAAGCTTAAGATACCCGGATAACAAAAGTCAAAACAGTTTTACTACTGAATTGCCACTGCTAGCTAGTTTGTGAATAAGTTAGTTCAAACACAAAAGTCAACTCTTTGAAACATACCTTGATCAGATTTTATTAAATACACTCAATCATTAAATAACACTATCAATTAGTTGCGACCAAAAAATAAATATTGAACCAAATCAAATAAAGTAATGGTTTGACTTCTCAAACTATTACTTTATTGTGAAAGCCAGTTACGATTATTGAATCGAATGAATAGGTCAACAGGTATTGTGAAAGCCAGTTACGTTTATTGAATTGAATGAATAGGTCAACAGGTATTGTGAAAGCCAGTTACGTTTATTGAATTGAATGAATAGGTCAACATGCATTGTGAAAGCCAGTTACGTTTATTGAATTGAATGAATAGGTCAACATGCATTGTGAAAGCCAGTTACGTTTATGGAATTGAATGAATAGTTCAACATGCATTGTGAAAGCCAGTTACGTTTATTGAATTTAATGAATAGGTCAACATGCATTGTGAAAGCCAGTTACGTTTATTGAATTGAATGAATAGGTCAACATGCATTGTGAAAGCCAGTTACGTTTATGGAATTGAATGAATAGTTCAACATGCATTGTGAAAGCCAGTTACGTTTATTGAATTTAATGAATAGGTCAACATGCATTGTGAAAGCCAGTTACGTTTATTGAATTGAATGAATAGGTCAACATGCATTGTGAAAGCCAGTTACGTTTATGGAATTGAATGAATAGTTCAACATGCATTGTGAAAGCCAGTTACGTTTATGGAATTGAATGAATAGTTCAACATGCATTGTGAAAGCCAGTTACGTTTATTGAATTTAATGAATAGGTCAACATGCATTGTGAAAGCCAGTTACGTTTATTGAATTGAATGAATAGATAAGTAAACAAACTGTAACCCGACTACGAAAATGCCAATGATTTCCAAGTCACCCTGTCAAGTTGCTGTATTCTTTTAACATGTTTGTACTCAGAACTTTGTCTTTCTTTATTTGATACCCCACTCGTTATGACAATATACACCGTGAACTTTTAGTGGTTGTTTTCCCGCAGTAAAATGATTCTATCTTAATAGTACAATAGATTAGTGCAGTTTTCTTTTATTCAAATAAAAAAATCAAATAAAGTAATGGTTTGAATTCTCAAACTATTACTTTATTGTGAAAGCCAGTTACGATTATTGAATCGAATGAATAGGTCAACAGGTATTGTGAAAGCCAGTTACGTTTATTGAATTGAATGAATAGGTCAACAGGTATTGTGAAAGCCAGTTACGTTTATTGAATTGAATGAATAGGTCAACATGCATTGTGAAAGCCAGTTACGTTTATTGAATTGAATGAATAGGTCAACATGCATTGTGAAAGCCAGTTACGTTTATGGAATTGAATGAATAGTTCAACATGCATTGTGAAAGCCAGTTACGTTTATTGAATTTAATGAATAGGTCAACATGCATTGTGAAAGCCAGTTACGTTTATTGAATTGAATGAATAGGTCAACATGCATTGTGAAAGCCAGTTACGTTTATGGAATTGAATGAATAGTTCAACATGCATTGTGAAAGCCAGTTACGTTTATTGAATTTAATGAATAGGTCAACATGCATTGTGAAAGCCAGTTACGTTTATTGAATTGAATGAATAGGTCAACATGCATTGTGAAAGCCAGTTACGTTTATGGAATTGAATGAATAGTTCAACATGCATTGTGAAAGCCAGTTACGTTTATTGAATTTAATGAATAGGTCAACATGCATTGTGAAAGCCAGTTACGTTTATTGAATTGAATGAATAGGTCAACATGCATTGTGAAAGCCAGTTACGTTTATTGAATTTAATGAATAGGTCAACATGCATTGTGAAAGCCAGTTACGTTTATTGAATTGAATGAATAGGTCAACATGCATTGTGAAAGCCAGTTACGTTTATTGAATTGAATGAATAGGTCAACATGCATTGTGAAAGCCAGTTACGTTTATGGAATTGAATGAATAGTTCAACATGCATTGTGAAAGCCAGTTACGTTTATTGAATTTAATGAATAGGTCAACATGCATTGTGAATGCCAGTTACGTTTATTAAATTGAATGAATAGATAAGTAAACAAACTGTAACCCGACTACGAAAATGCCAATGATTTCCAAGTCACCCTGTCAAGTTGCTGTATTCTTTTAACATGTTTGTACTCAGAACTTTGTCTTTCTTTATTTGATACCCCACTCGTTATGACAATATACACCGTGAACTTTTAGAGGTTGTTTTCCCGCAGTAAAATGATTCTATCTTAATAGTACAATAGATTAGTGCAGTTTTCTTTTATTCAAATAAAAAAATAGCAGTTTTAAGATTGTAATAAACGAAACTCGAAAGCAACCTCGAACCAATGGTACCAGCCGCGCCGCAGCCGGTCACCGGCCGGGGTCATTGCCCCTCGCGTGGTGCAGTTTGTGATGTATTACTTAGTGCGTAGAGCTTCTTTTGCTTTGAACATTGTTTTCGTGCGGCAAGCAGTACCTAAACACGTCACATTTTGTAAAGATACTATCGTATCTCACGCTTTTGAGTTGATGATTATTTTTTTGATTAGTCGAGAACAACGATATCTTTATTTTCAAAAAATAACTCGCACGATTCGATGGTGCTTCTAAAGGTAAATCGTTCTGTTGCGGGAAAACAACCACTAAAATTTCACGGTGTATTGTAGCTTTCGCCATGTAGATTTTTTTTAACAAAAGTAAGCCCATATTAATCGGGCCATAATAAGAAATCGATTGATGCCTTATTCACCAAAATCGGCTGTAAAGTAAAGTATAAAAAGTAGTAAAGTAAAAAAAAGTAGTTTAGCCGCAAAATTGAAACCCACATAAATACCTGCCTACCACCTAGACTGCTAAAATCATATCCCTTCCTGTTGGCTTTGCCGTAGTCGGGTAAAAGTAATTAACCATAAATTCAAGATTTGACAAAAAATAAAGTTGATTAGTGATAAAAAACATTTTACCTATGATTCAAAACAATTTTACCCGATTTTATTATTATGACTTTGATTAGGTTCGTATTGTTTATTAATTTAGGATATCTATGAACGCAATTATACATAAAGTTAAAAAAAAACACATTTCAATTAAAATTCATTAAGATACATTAAATTTTTTCGTCATTACTAATTTCAAAACATGGTCACTCAGTGCCATAACACTAAAACAAAGGCAAATGAGCAAACCTTGCTAACGTCACGTATTTGGGGCACAGTAAAATTTTATATAAATGAAAAATGCAACAGAAATGGCTATACATTGTAATGAATATTATTTTAACGAATTTAATTAGGATTTTAAATTGTATTTCAATTTATCCCGACGTTTCGAACACTTTACACTGGTCATGGGTATACTGTTAGTCTTAAATCCGTAAATTTATCATTTTAATGTAGTGTTCGTCGCGTTATAAAAAATCAAAACCAGGCCCCTAAAATTTAACACGTGCTCATACAAATTCGCACCGAAATGAGAAAATACTCTTTTTCCCATCGGTTAATAAAATGCAACACTTCAGTGCCAATGAAAACTCTGCATCTAGAATATCTAGATAACAAATTTGTTAATTTCTTGCTATTAATTGACGTTTTGTACGTCAAACTTACTCAATTAATTTGACCTTTAAGTGTTGCTCTTTAAGTCAAAAATCGAATACGGACATGAGTAAGTGCTGTACATTTTAGTTTGACGCAGTAATATTTTAATTACACTCATTATTGCGCTCATAGAAATAAAATGTAGTAAAATTTTAGTCATATTATTTTAAAACAATATAATCGTATATGATACTGCCCCGACGATAACAATGTGTACTGAGCAAATGAAAGAATTACCTAATTTCCTATTACTTGCAGCGTGTATCAGACGAGGGAGAACCCCTGGGTCTGCTGTATGGCCTGCAAGAGGTAGTACTTAAGACGTTCTTTGGTTTTGTACCTGGGTAAGTCTAGCAGGTTGAAGCAGGTGTGGGCCACTGGGAAGTATCTGTCGTCGGCCACGGGTTGAATTCTTATCTATAAACAAGATAAAAATTGTTGCTAACCGAATTCCAAAGTCAATGTGAAACTATAGAGGATAAGGTAGAAATAATAATCTCTTAGTGAATTACATGTACTTGAAAGGAGGTACCATTCAAATTGAGTTATTTGTGAATAGAGATGTCAAAGAAGAAAATATAAAATAAACGATTAAAAATATATATTTACTTATCATTATTTATTAATTTAAGGTCTACCAATTGATTAGGGAATAAGCTTTTCTATGATGGTCACTTATCTGTCAGTATAAAAAAAAATCTTGTCGAATTTTCCGGAATTTACAACGTAAAATCTTCGAGATAGGTTTTTTCAATTTATCTTTCATTTCATTATACAGATAACCACTGTATTAATTAGTATTGTATAATATAGGTACAGATGATGTATTGAAATAAATCATGAAAAAAAAAACATCCAGCCGCAGCCGCGCGGCAATCCATATTTATAAGACCTTAAGAAAGTTGTCAATAGCGAATGAAAAACTATGAATTGATAAATTAGTGGTAAAACCTATTTATTTTGCTATAGGATAATAAAGTAACCAACCTTGATATCTCTCATTCCTTGGATAGGTACTCTGTCACTGCCCGTAAGAAACAATAGGAACTTTTTCTTATCTTCGATTGCTAGCTCGTGAAACACTTCCCAGAACCACCTGAAATTGTTTTGGGTACAGACAACAGCACGTCGTACCACAAAACGTCAAATTTTCTCAATTGATATTGATTTCTACTTGTTGGACTTTAAAGTTAAAAATCAATTCAATGACCTTAAACGTTTTGGGTAGATTGATCTGCCGTTGTCATGAATTCCAATACAAATAAACTATATCACGTCATATTGGATTTTAATTGTGCTAAGTAAGACTTGACATTTCTTTTTAGGGTTCCGTACCCAAAGGGTAAAAACGGGACCCTATTATTAAGGTTTCGCTGTCTGTCCGTCTGTGCGTCGCTCTGTCACCAGGCTGTATCACAAGAGCCGCGATAGCTCGACAGTTGAAACTTTCACAAATTATATATTTCTGTTACCGCAATAACAACAAATACTAAAACCAAAATAAAATACATATTTAAGGGGGGCTCCCTAACAACAAACCCGTTTTTTGGCCTTTTTGGTACGGAACCCTTCGTGCGCGAGTCCGACTCGCACTTGGCCGGTTTTATTTTTTATTTACCTGACTTGTTGATCATTAGCAGAATACCCATTCTTGTACTCGCAGTTACTTTCGAACATATCCCAGTCGTACTCCTCGTTGCCTATCACTACCGACATCAATTCATGTGATCTAAATAGCTTTATTATGCGTCCGCCACATACCTGCAACATAAGGCAAATAACATTCAAATCGGTTAAAGTATGGTGCTGGAACTTAAAAATAATAGGACCATTTGTCACTTATGAGTGTCGTAAACGAGTACCGCCAGAAGAAGATGGACAGCAGCTTTTTTTCAAAATATTTTTTTAATTTGAATTTTCTCAAATATTGTTCAAACTGCGATCGCCAACGCGCATGCCAAGGGTGGCAATTATTCATAGAATAGAATAGGATAGAATAGAATTGCATTTATTTGCAAGAATACATTAGAGATTGATAGTGTTGGGTGTATTTAACTAGACATCGTATTCAGTCTGTGAACAGACGTGCAAATTACCTTAAGAACTAGCTACTTATACGTATACTAAACACTATGCTATAAAGTTAATAGTTAATAGAGGCCATGAAGGTACTCATAACACTGTAAAAACGTCGTTCAGCTAACTTATTCGACAAAGTAAACTCAAATTCATGCCCCTCCAATAGTTTAATAGAGTCATCGTTTTAGAGAGGCCCGTGTCTAGCAGTGGACTAATACAGGCGGGTGATGATGATTCGAGTAGATTTTGTAAATTTTAGATTCACCATACACAAGTCCCTGCTGGAAACCGAAATCCGAAGTCTGATTAAAGGAGTAACATAATTTAAAATAAAATTTAATATTTTCTCCATGATATCTAATATCTGTGAATTCCGATTGACCGCTGGCTTGGAGTCCGGAAGGTGGAAGTTGAATGTTTTGGTATTGGACAGGAATAACGAAAGCAACCAAATTATTTCAACAAAACAAAGGCAAGATTCAAAAGCATCCCTTGTCGTTCATTCAAGAAGAAGAATCACCGGCTAAACATAATAAGAAATAAGATTCTCTGAAAACAAAGCGTTGTCTAGAATATCAGTATTACCTTCTGGAACCCTTGATTGAACGCTTTGAACTGGTTCTCTACAGACTTGTTGAGCAGGAAGTCGACGTACAAATCGACGTACTCGTTTTTGTTCTCGTGCGTAACCGGCACGTTTTCGCCGTCCTCTTTCAGCGGGTGCACTTGTATTTGGTCGAACACTTCGGTGTTCACCGCAAAGCATAGACTGAAAACCTTTAAAGAAAAATATATACATATATACACAAAATCTTAGTGATAAAATAACTAACTACTTTAATGAACGCGTAAGGCATTTTATGATAGAATACCAAAGTGAAACCTAAACCTGTTTCATAATGTTATCAGATGTTTGATTTGGTTCATGTTAGTCAATCATTGGTAGTTTGATCAACGTTATTTATTTACTACTACTAGAACTGATTCTAGATAGCCTTTGGATAATTATTTTTTATCACCATGAATAAAGGAAATAAAGCGAGTCCCGTAGTTCGTAGTTCTTTCAAGGCAGTATATTAAAACTTTCTAAGGTGGTTTATATTTCTGGTAAAAAAAAACTTACATCTTCAACATCCTCATCTGGGTAGTCCAATAAACTCTTCAGACTGTTGGCTAGAGTTGGGTACAGGTCAGACAAGTCATCAAGCATCACGCACTCGCCCAGCAACTTCTTGTATAAGACCAATGGGAAGGGAACATAGATGATTATCGAATTGTATATCGCTAAACCGTATATAGCACCTAAAAAGTAAAATACTCATAAAATAAAAATGATATACAAAAAATAAGTGGATTCAATTTGTGTATAAGAAACTGTTCTTTTTAACCGTCTTACAAACGAACACAAATTAATCTATATAATTTTATAAACCTTTTGGCAGGGTTTTTTTTATAAATTATCTAAGAAAAATAAAAAAAATGATTCGGACTATTCATTTTGAAACACGCGCTTGATTGGTCGCCAGTCTACGTAGGTAGACTATCATTGATTGGTGTAAGACATTTATCTTAACCAACGGAGAATACAATAATTGGCACGTGCGCATACTGTGCATGCGCATGTTGTTTTTAAATCGTAAAAGTTGTGCACAGGACGGTTTACAATTATTTATCTTGCATCATTTATCTTATTTTGCGGTAGTATAATTACTAGCGAAAACAAAATATAACACTGCCAAGAGGTTAACAAATACGCGTAGAAAAAATGGTATTCTTTTGTAAGACGGATCAAACGTACGGTGTTTAAATATATCTTATTTAAAAGTATTGTATAAATAAAATGGGTGTTTAAGGCACTTGTACCACCGCCGACGATGAACGAGAAGCGAGTTGTGCTTGAAACTAGAAACAAGTTGTCGAGCAGCGGGAAGCGAGTGTATTGTATGACAAACTAGTGGAGCGATTCCTAGCCAGCAGTGTTAACAATCAGTGATAAACTATAAATACATGAATTTCCTGTCTTTACACGGAATGTATATCTATTCTACTTTTCTTGAGCAAGCCGATAGTTAGTCGCTTTCTCGCTGGCGATGGGTTAAAACTGGTTATCCCTTTTGATTCGTCACCAGGATATAGAGGCTCACATCTCACATATATGATGTTACAACATTTTGCACAGGTCAAGTATATGACAGTCAACTATCACTGGTCTCTCTTACATTCAAAACTATAATGCTAAATCGACAAAGTATAGAACGCAACATAGCCGCCGTCCGAGCAAGCATGCGTACAACAACTGTACCGAATAATAAACTCTCATTTATGCCTACGTAGACTAAATATATCAAAGCAAAATATATTGTGGCACAAAAACAGCATGAAACAAAAAGTTTGAGTGTCCTGTGGTGCTGGAACATTAAAAATAGCACCACCTCATCTCTTCCTCTGTGGGTCGAGACGACTGTAGAAGTACTGCCAGAAGAAGACGGGCAGCAGCATCTTTTTGGCGATCGCAGCCACTTGCCACAATAATAGAGAAGGTCCCTACAATTGGTGGCTATTATGGGAAACTCCTCCATTTTCTAGAGGCCCGTGGCTGGTTATTATGTTGATGCGTTGCGAAATATCTCTGGTGACTTATAGCGCGCAGTCTTTAGGAACTAGCGGCGAACACAGGCTTTAAACCGTTTAGTCTACATTTGACAGATTTTACTTTTGACATTATAGTCTACTTATGACAGATTCTACATATGACAAGTTCTGCATTTGACATATTCTGTATTTGACAGATTCTACATAAGACAGATTTTGAAAAAGTAAAATCAGTTAAAATCTGTTTTATTTCTGCAAATAGGCCCCTAGAGGCGCTTTTACACGTCCCAATATTTAAACCTACCACTGCTTCGGGACAAATGAGGGCTAGTGCCGAGAAGAAGCAGCGCAAGAAACTCGGTCACTATAATTGTCAGCCCCTTTTTAAATAAACATGTTTACATAAGATATATGCCAGTGCGAGCTGGTACAATTTAAAGCCAAACGTTCCTATCATTTATATAATCATTAATAGTATAATAGCCCTTTTTCATTAAAACAACTTTGATATATGATTTGAGTTTATGTACATTGAGGTCAGCAATTAACAGTGGTAATTTGTTGAAAATACGAATACAATTTCCCATGAACGAATTACTCACTTTTCGCAGTCTGAATCCTGGAACGGCAAGTTTATCTTTATTTCGGGTATTGAAATTGTGTACGTCACTATTTTTGACAAAAAACTCTAGGTTTTTACGGGCGTACATAATGTTTTCGAAAATATATTGAGATGCAACTGTAAGTATGTTGATCTCTTTAAATAGCTCTCTTAGAGATTCACGGGGTCGAAGGCCGTAAATAGCCCGCACAGCACGTTTTTGCAGTATAAAAATAGACTCAATATCTGCCGCTGAGCCCCATAACAGAATTCCGTATGACATTATACTGTGAGAGTCTACAGTTATACCTAAAAAGGTAGAGGAGTCTACAGTAACTAATGGCTCATCTTTTACAATTTTATTTTATTTTATTTATTCATAGCACACAAAACAGATTACAATCAAAGTGAATATCTTATTATATCATGCATATAGTACAGATCTAGATCATAATCCAAAAATATATGTGCCTAGAAGCTTACAAATTGATTTTATTTGTTTATTTATGCGCTAAAGAGCGCTACACTTAAGAACCAATGCCAAACTTACAAAAAATTACACAAGTTTAAATTTTTAAAATTTTGTTAAGAATTAGTGTGAAAACCAGATAAATAAAATGAGAGAACTAATTAATTAGATACTTATTTATAAACAAATCTTACTTAAATGTGTGTTTAATTGTCTCCGAAACTGAGGCAGCGTGAGGTAGAATATATCTATTTCTCTGTTTATTGCAAGAATTGACAACATTTCATATTTTTTTTATGTACATATTATTTTTTTTCTTAAAAGAACACTAAAAAAGAAGGCATACGTATATTTTCTTTTTCATTTCTTTTCTTTATTTCCTCCGAAATTAAATAATGAAAAACTCTTTATTCTAAAAGAGCGTATGTACAAGAGTTAGGTTGTACGGAGGTCGTGTCTTTGCTTAATTTTATAAACTTTAAAAAAAATTGACACTGACGTCTAAAGAGTTGTATGTTGAGGCAGTAAATTATCGAATATCGAGTTCATAGAAGTCAAATGAAAGTAAAGTATAATGAACAAATATTTCAGAACACGGCTTCCTTTTTACAAGCTTTTTTCTTAAAGTTTATTTTATTTTAAATAAACTTAAAATTCCTTTAGTCTTATTATCCTATAAATCAGGATACTAATTATTAGTAGGACTATCTGATATTCCATGTTTCACTAGGTTAGTCTGTTAACTATTTTTATATCGTGTTTTATCCGTAAAAGGGAAATATGAATCATTTAATTAGATAAAGTTTTTTTACTTCAATTTACTTACTTGAAAAAACTATCGACTGTTACGACTAACTGACAAGCTTCAAGAGCAACACTAAGATTATTGTTGACAAATTGATGACACAAAGATAAATCTATTCTACGTACGTAGCATTATTTGGTTTCTTCTGTTGTGCTTTTTATTTAAAATTCATCATGGAAAATCGACCGGCAATGAGACTAGACCCCCTAGTTTCATGTTTTGTTCCTGTTTGCAAAAACAGTGTAATAATGTGTCAAGGAAAATATTTTTTCCATGTACCAAAATCAACACGGATTGAATGGTGTTCTGCTGTAAATAAACAAAACGTGCCCAAAAGTGCGGTTTACATATGTGAAGATCACCTAAATGTAAGTTTTCTAACCTATTTTGGTATGATTATGAGATTGAGATAGGTTATGTTCCTACCTGTATTAATGTAGCTTGATGAAAACAAAGCACCACAAAATGTAACATATTTACATATTTTACAGCTTGAGGAAGATCTACTTAACTATCAAGAATGGATAAATAGGACTGTCCAAAGGCCTCGGTTGAAATCACAAGTCCCAAGAACCCTAAGAAACATAGGGAGCATATTGCCATCTACTTCAACTGTAAACCAAGAAATAGAATATTGTGCATTGACTCACCAAGAAGAAAAAGGGGTATTGTGTAAACCTCAGATACATCACAAAACTGTACAAGTGAATCCAGTTATGGTGCATCGTTCTGTGGGTGTGAACATAAACAAAAGAAAATCAAAAGTTATGACAGCAGAGGCAAGCCCAGATGAATATACCCCTTCTCCTATTGGTTCTATTGCTGAGTTTACTGAAACTGAAACTGACGGTTCAAGTGTGCCATCAAAGCAGATAGATGGCAGAAAATTTATACTGAATTTAATAGAACAAAATCCTCTTGATTATCTAGGTCTGGTAAAACCATATTATTGGCTTATCAATTATATAGAAAAAACTTCCAATATTCCATCGTTACATGTTATTCTAACTCTTTATAAAATAAAAAATAATGATACTTTTAAAAGGATGAAAGATTTGTTTCAAGTGTCAATCGCTACCTTATGGAGAGTATTTTTCAAAACAATTAAAGTTCTTAGCTTGTTTTTCAGTCAATTTTTGTACTGGCCTAACTCAATTGATATAAAACGAAACCTGCCTCCTGTATTTCGATGTAATGTAAATCATGCATGTGTTCAATGCATTATTGATGCATTTGAAATAGAAATAGAGAAACCCAAGAAACCAATACAACAATCGCTGACTTGGTCTCAATATAAGCAATGTAACAGTATAAAGTATCTGATAGGTGCTACTCCTGATGGTTTTATAAACTTTATCTCAGATGGACACAGTGGTCGCATTTCAGATATGCATTTAGTTGAACAAAGTGGCTTTTTAGAATGTGTTCCTGAAAGTGCCACTATTTTAGCAGACAGAGGATTTAAACATCTCGAATCACATTTAATTAAAAAGTCTATTAAAGTGTTGCGGCCACCAAGTGTTACAAAAGATACAAAAATGACTAAGAGTGAGGTTATTGACAGTAAAGTCATAGCTAGTCTAAGAATACACATAGAGAGAGTTATAAGAAGAGTTAGATTATTTAAATTGTTAAAGCCACATTCTGTAGTTAATAATAAATTAGTCAATATTCTTGATGATTCAGTAATAATAGCTTGTGGATTGATTAACCTGCAAAGTCCTATATTGAAAAAGTAGGTTTACATGGTAGAAATAAAAATTGCTCTTTGGCCTTTAGTAACATTGTTTTATTTAATAATAAGTTATCATTTTACTATGTCTAAAAATTTGTTGTAGAGGAAAGTTTCCCAAAATTTCTCTCCTTCTCTTAACAGTTTTTCTACATATAAACGATCATAAAATTGCCAGAAGTGCTGATTTTTTTTATTTTCTTCAAATTTAGGATCTGCCACACAAAACAGGCCTTTTTGTTTGTGCATTGCATGCATTTGTGGTTGAATTTGGGCCTTAAATTTTTCAGACAGTTTCCCATTTTTAACATAATTATTTATGGTTTGCTCATTGTATGGGCACTTTATTTCCACAACAAAATTTTCACATATGCCATCTGGTGATGCTCCTATAAATGGTGTGATCAATTTAAATCCACAAGGGTTAATTTTTACATTAATTTCTTTTTCTATTTCTTTAATGACTTCTCGTTCTAAAATTTTGCCTCTTCTTATTGCTTTGGTCTCCGGTACTTTATATCCACCAAGGATGGATTTGACCAATACCCCATCAGTTTCGCATTTGCTAGCTTCATAAATTCTTGAGGCTGATACTCTGCCCTGTTTCAGTGTATGCCACAAAACATTGTTTGCTTGGCCACGAGTCTCTTTCTCAATAATTGAGATAGTTTCAGAACTCAAATGTGCTTCTGCAAACTGCTTTAAGTTTTGGAAATTTATATCTTCCTCAGGGTGAGTAGTCACAAATTCAAGCACTATTTGATATAATGTGTACTTGTCTAACCCTTCAATAACACTACTATTATAATTTATTAAGAGAGAATCTGTCAATTTCCTTTTCTTGCATTCATCCAAAAATACAGTAAGCTGCAATGACGGTGGTAATGCAACTGTGTGATGTTTCCTCTTGCCAATTTCTTTGGCCAATAGAAACTTGCTTTGAACCACTGCTTCTGATAATTTTGGCTTGGTCCAATAGCAGCTAGTGGATGTTACAGAAGGCTCTTCAGTACGTTTAATTAGCCACATAATAAAACATATAGAGTGTTTGCAACCACCTTCACTTGCTGCACAATCTTGACACGATACTTCTTTAATAGTATCTTCGACTTCATCGATAATCGCAGTTACTGTATATAATTTACATCGAACTTTATGCTCAGGAGTAACTCTTCCATTGATGTAGCAATGTGAACTTTCTCTTTTCACTTCAACATAGCCAACTGAAGTTTCCACATAAGCATCTCTGGATGACATCATAACCTTAGCCCCTCGAATTTCTGCTACATTGAAGGTGTCATTTTCCCGCATAAATTGCAGAAGCATCATAAAATCTACTTTCGGCAGGTTGCGGCTGTCGGCCATAGAAAATCCTTCAGAAACCTTCATCATGGATGAGTCCTCGGTCTTGCAGTAAATATGCACAGTCTAATTGCATGCACGTAAAGATAGGTAGTTGTTTTCTTTATAAAAGAGACGGAAATCAGAAATTATGTGAAAATACCACGATCGAAAGAAAGAATATAAGAAATGTCTATCTATCTATTGTAATTTGTCAAAGTGACAGCTAGCTAGCTAGCTTCTAGGTAGTTAAGATATATTTTTTTAACGTCAGATTAATCAGGCAAAGGCATGGTCCTCGGTATGCCTATATCCTCGAAGTATTCAGTTTTTTTCAATTATCTCTAAATATAAGACGTAAAAAAAATTGAAAACATTTTTAACGTGTTAAGCAACGCCAAATCTCTAAATGGTTTTCGGATTTTTGTACCTTTACAAAAATGAAATGTTGTCAATTTCATTGTATTGGCGGCACATCCGAACTATGGGGTTGTAGTAAGAGGTGTTATTAGAGAAGACTTCAAGAGAGAAAATATTATAATTACGATTGCGGACTCTAAATCTGGTGTTGAAATTCAGCAAAGAAAGAAGATTAGAGGAGTCCATCTGATGGTGCAGTATTTTATAGAGCAAGACAAGGTCAATCATCTGTCGGCGCATGTATAGAGGACTTATGTGGAAATAGCTTAAGCGTTCTTTGTAGGACCCGAGTTTTCGGCCCTTGCCATATCTATAACCGAGGATTTTTAGACAACGCCTCTGGACACCCTCCACACGATAACTATGTACCTTGTAGAAGGGAGACCAGATAGCCGAATTATATTCAAGAACACTACGTATTAGCGAGTAATATAAGTAAATTAAACTCTTACTTTGTCGAAACTGTTTGGTGGTCCGAGTTATAAATCCCAGTAGACGATAACTACGCTCTACGATATTATTGTAGTGTTCTCTGAAGGTAAGCTTGTCGTCGAAGATTATACCCAGATCTCTGGCCACCTGATTGCGGTCAAGAACCTTACCATTAAGGGAATAGTCGAAAATAAGTTTTTGCTTCTTCGTGGTGAAAGATATTACGAAGCACTTTCCAATGTTAAGTCGCATATGGTTTCGATCACACCAGTCAGATAGGGTGTTTAGATCTGACTGCAACCTGGCGGTGTCTGAACTACTACTGACAGTTGTAAATACTTTAAGGTCGTCCGCGTAAAGTAGGCATGGACAAGACAAGGTGTCAATAAGATCGTTTATGAAGATAACGAACAGCAATGGTCCCAAGTGACTGCCTTGAGGAACTCCGGATGTGACGAAGATTGGCTCTGAAATGTGACCCCTTAACGCGACGAGCTGACTCCTACGACTCAGATAAGACTGGAACCAGCGAAGAAGTGAACCGTGCACACCAAAAACAGCCAGTTTTCTGGAAAGTATTGTGTGGTTGACCTTATCGAATGCTTTTGCGAAATCAGTATAAACGGAGTCCACCTGCATTCTTTTAGCAAAAGCGCTGCATAGGTAGTTCTTATACTCAAGAAGGTTGGATGTGGTAGACTTGCCGTTCACAAATCCGTGCTGTCGTGGATGTAGAAAGGGCCTTACATGACCATACAAAACATCAAACACCACACTTTCGAATAGTTTAGATAGACAAGATAGAATGCTAATAGGTCTGTAATTGCTACAGTCCGACTTATCACCTGACTTGAAGATTGGAATCACATGAGCCACTTTCCAGAAGGTGGGGAAGTTCCCTGACTTAATGGACTTATTAAAGAGTATCTCTAGAGGTAAACAGAGTTCCTTAGCGCAGTTTCTAACAAATAGAGCTGGTATATCATCTGGGCCAGAACCCTTGTTCGTATCAAGCTTCTCTATTTTTCTCAATATCATGTCACCACTTATGTTTATGCTACACAAGGCATCAGAACATCCACATTCAACCGGAGCACTGGCGATCGGAGAAGTAGCATCCTCATAAACAGAGCTAAAATATTTCGAGAACAGCTCGCAAACTTCGGAGGGGTTGCTCGATGTAACGCTCCCAAATTTCATAGCTAAAGGAATCGAGTTATTTTTTTTTTACTGTTGACAAATCTCCAAAATGCTTTTATGTCAGTGCTCAGCGAGTTCTCTACAGATGCTAGGAATTTCTTATGGCAAGATTTTATTAAATGCTTAGTTTTTGTTCTATAATATGCGAAGTCGTCGTAGTCACGCGGATTGCCGAACTTTTTATAGCGCTTATGATATTTAATTTTCATTTTAATACTATGCTTAAGGGCGGGGCTAAACCAAGCCGGATAATTGTGATCGTTTTTCCCTGACAAAGGCGTATTTCTACCGACATTTGTAGCGGCAAACCTTACATTAGGCAAAGTAAATTTAACACATTTTGTTTTTCTTGCATTAAGCAAAAGATTATTCGTAGCAAACCAATGCAATAATTTAGAGAGGGTATTGTTAACATCGTCAAATGATAATTTGCCCCTATTAATTTAAAAAATTATTGAAGTGTCATCTGCAAACAATACCATCTCACAAAGACAAGTAAAAGACGGTTTACTATTGTTTAACAAAAAACGTATGACAAAAGATCACTTTACAAACAACGTTTGAAAAAAAACTAATCATTTGACAAACTTTCAATTCGCAAACATATTGCTTTAAAAAGAATCGTTTGACATAATACAGGTTTCGCAAAATGTTTTACTTAAGAAATATTTCAACTGTTAAAATATTATTTTAATAATGTTCACATGACTAAATTATTTTTTTGCCAAATTGGTGATTTTACAAAAAGTTTGTAGATAAATTATTAGTTTGTAAAAATAACTATTTTCTGTCTATTATTGGACGTATGAAATGCGGAAAAACGAAATACGTATATCAGTGACTTTTTTATGCCTTTTTGAGGCGTTTTTTTTATTGTCACTGTTCTAACCTAACCTAACCTATACTTTTCTAACCTAATGGACTTTTAAGGCAATTAAATAACATGAACACACATTTTGCGTTCCGTTACGAATTAAATCTATTTCAAAAATACCTAAAATCGTCACACTTATTGCACTATGCTTTTGTACTACATGTATTGGACAGATTGTTGTATTAATGTAGATTTTGGTAAATAAAATATTTACCAAGCAATGCATTTTGTCAAATGGTATTTATACTTTACGTTGTTTTGCCAACTAATTGTTTAAAAAATTATTAATTTGTGAAATAAGTTTTAGCATAATGAATTGTTTTTTAGTAAATATAGTGTCCCATAGTAGTTTATTAAACAATAGTTTGTGATATGATAAATTTATCAAGTATAATTTTGTCAAATGTTATTTTTCAAATGAAAATTTGTTATTTGTTTTTTGTCAAATGATTGGACACCGTAAAAGACATTGTGGAATCAAATCAAAAGTTATATAGAAATCACTAGCTATTACGATTTATCACGATAATTGGTTTCTATAAAATAAAAAAGTAAGGAATATTTTTCTAAGCAGTTACTTTTACCGAATACACAATTACCAAATTAACTTTTTTTTGTTACATACTTTATGGACACAACGTCCTTTACTTGTCTTACTTTTTTCAAAATCTTTCTTTTGTAGAATCTGTCACATACAGAATCTGTCAAATGTAGAATTTGTTATATGTAGAATCTGTCATAAGTAGACTATGATGTCAAAAGTATAATCTGTCAAATGCAGACTAAACGCTTTAAACAAGAAATGCCAAAAACTTGACAAGAAAATCATGTCATGAAAATCACAAGCTTTACCGGGGGTTACTCAAACTAGGATCTGTTGCTTGATTTACTTGTAATAAAGCAATACATAAAAACACCAGCCCTCGTCAAAATAAACTTTCTACAGCAACAGTAAACTTACCAATCAAATAATACATGATGTCTTCTTCAAAGGGATTGTTGGAGAACCAAATCATGTTGGTTTCCTCAGACTGCTTAAACATGCCATAGACTGGGTCGAATATTTCCTTGAGTAACAATATAAAGAACTCTTTTCGGACACCGCCGGCATCTTCTGCTTCCTCACCCACAAATTCTACCTGACAATGACATTTATATGAATTTACCAGCATAGCCTTGACACTTTGTTTGGCTACAAATATTGGTCACTTGATTGTTATATGCTAGAAATTATAACTTTTTTATTTCAATATAATATTTCTATATTACATGTAATTATTGAACATATATATCTGTAAAATTTGTTTAATCATACACTGGTGCATCAGTACGCCTACCATTATACGCTAGCGTAAGAGAGAGGCATAAGCGCTGTCCTATTCCCACATTTTATTGCAGCGCAGGTAGGTAGGTGTCTGACAAAAGTCTAATAAATTAATCTGTCAGCTAACTTTTCCTGTTCATATCTCTGTAACTCCATCGCAAATTTAGAACTAATACATTTTCTTACATTTATTCACCACGAGCAATTGCCTCGTTACTTGTATTACGTCTTTGTTGTTCGTTGATTTATTGACCATTGAATGTCAGTGCTTTTCTGACGAATGTCTAAAATGTTACCTTGACCAGAATATTGGCACTTTTATAATAAATACATCTTGTTTATCCATTTAGGCAATGGCAAGAATGGTTGAAACTGACTGAGAAATGTCGAAACAATACATATTAAGACCTGAAGCCGTAATAAGAATATTATTTACTTACTCTTAAAGGTTTCTTCAGTTGCGACGTGTCGTGATTACTGATTTGTAGCATCGTGTCTCTGACTATATGGTTCCTCGAGACGGTGAGGTTCAAGAACTGGTTTCCTTGGTGGTAGTCATACGTGGGGTCGGTGAAGAGCCGCGTAAATATCTGCGTGGCTGCCCTACTGATAGCCACTTGCATTTGCAACTGTTGGTCTATTTTCAGAAGCAAAGACTTACATTGGACGTCGAATAGGAAAGGATAGTTGCACATGTGCGCCTGTGTCGACTGTAAAAAATATTGCAGGTAAATAAAAATACGTGGACTGTAACAATAATATTAAGAAACGTCAGGCAAATAAAATAAGGTATGTTAGCGTTTAAATCCCGTTATACATTTTTAAATAGTAATGCAACGTGAAAGTTGATAATTAGTTAATTACATTAACACTTCAGACTTTTGGGTGGTTAAGTCTAACTTAATGAAGTCTTTATTATATTATTATACTCACAGAAAAATAAGTAGTGTAATGATGGTGCGTTAGTGTTCTTAAAAGTTTAACAAGAAAATTACTGTAGCAATACAGTGGTATACTCATATTTCATGGATGTTATATTTAATGGCTTTTTCTAGCTAAAGATAGCAAAACAAAAAAATTTTTACGTAATTAATATTTTGTTTAGGTTTTTACTTACGGTGTGGTCAGACAACCAGCTGATGTAGTCTGTAGCTATATCTACGTAACTAGATAGTTCTTCAATATAAAAACATTCCGCTGATATCTTAGGCTTCTTGGGGTTTGTGAAGTTAATTTTGTTTAGTGAAGACAACGTATTTAAAATTTGAACTATGCTGTGTGTAAAATATATTTTCTGAAAGTAAAAGTTGTAGTAAATTTTTGTTCAATTTAAGTCATAGTGACGAATCTTATAAGCAAAAACACAAGTAATATGGTGCAGTTACACCAATTTTATCGTCTACTTTCTAACGCTCGACATATCTCATTTATACTCATATTCTCATGAAGCTATATTAGTAAAGATATAACTAATTTTAATGTAGGTTTACACTAGACGAAGATGCTAAGTACAAGTACAAACACACAATACAATAATGTACCTTTTTTTTCGGTCAAGCAGTCAAAACATACGACCATTTACCATTTGCTCGCATGTCACACAAAACAGTCCAGTGCACCTAGATTCGTGGTAAAACAAAGAGAAATACGAAATCTCGGGTTCAACTATTACTTGCCAGATTCTTCTTTGCGTATTCGTCTTTATCTACTTCTAATCATTCGCTCAGATAGTTTTGAAATGAAAGATAAACCAGCAAAGTAAGGAATCAGTTTTCTTTACCTTGTTCGCTCGGACGGCTGGCTGCATCAACTCGTAAACAATAACACTTTTGAATATGTCGACTAACATCTCGAAATATTCGGGAGATTGCGCCTCCCACCACAGGTTCACTATCCTCTGGGGATGCATTGACAGATTGTTGTACGCTTCTGCGAATGGACCCTAAAAAATTACAGATAATAAATATATCCTATTAAAGTTCAAAGTTCAAAGTTCAAAGTTCTTTATTGCATCATGTTGTTTCCAAGATGTTAGTTACAGGTTTAGACCCAAACATGACCCTGCAAGGGCTCAGCAATTTCTTAAATACTATTATATTATTAACATTAATATTATATTTTCTATATAATAATATATTGATACTTAGATAATTGTTGTTACATTCAAATATTACATTATAATTATCAGTTATAGATTACACCATATTTATTGTATAATAATTTATTGTTATTACATTATTTCTTTAATTATAGTATTATTATTTATTTATTTTATCCATTTAAAAACTCTTGCAGCGAATAAAAACACTTTCCATTAAGATAATCCTTTAATATAATTTTAAATCTATCAATATTTTTTTCATTTTTAATGATGCAAGGTAAACCATCATAAATTCTCACACACATCGAGAGGGGGCCACTTCGAAATATTGCTAATTTAGAGTAAGGTTGGGCTAATTTATTTGTTGTTCTAAGATTTTGGGGACGCTGGTGACACGGAAAGAAGTCGGGGTGCCTTCTTACAAATTCACAAGCAGAGTATATATATAGGGATGAAAGAGTTAATATATAAAATTTTTTGAAGTATGGTTTGCAGCTATCCATAACAAATAAATTTCCTAATATTCTAATGCATCTCTTTTGCAAACGAAAAAGTTTATCTATTTCTGTACTATTTCCCCATAATAATATGCCATATGTCAGCCATGAATGTGCATAAGCATAATAAGCCTTTTTTGCTGAATCGAAATCTGTTAATTTTTTTAGTTCCTTTAATGCATAAGAAAATCTCGACAGCTTAATTGCAACTTTATTTACATGTTCTTTCCAATTTGTATATGAGTCTATGCTTATACCTAAGAGAGGATAGTTATCGACTAGTTCTATTTTCTCATTTTTAAATTTAAAATTTATGTCTAGTGGGTGTCTTTGGTAAGGTCTAAATTCTATTAATTTGGTTTTTTTAAGGTTAATTTGTAAATTATGCTCAGTTAACCAAGCATTTACTTTTGACAATGTGCTATGTAAAGTATTATTAATTTCGTTAATTTGGTTATTTTTAATGGCTAATACTAAAGATATGTCGTCTGCAAATAAAGAGCAAGGTACATCGATTACACAAGGCAGGTCGTTAATATAAATTAAAAACAAAACACATCCAAGGACACTGCCTTGTGGGATAGACATAGTTACTTCTGCCTTTTGAGAGCGTATTGTTTTTTTGTAGCCTGATATACTGTTATGATTTTCAATCTCTACATATTGACTTCGGTTGCTTAAATAAGAAGCAAACCATTTATAAGCTATACCTCTGACGCCTATCCCTTGTAATTTAGACAGCAGTATATCATACCGTACCCTATCATATGCTTTGCTCATATCGAGCAATAAGCCAATCGCACGTTTTTCATCGTTGAGAATTGAAAGGGCACTTTGTATGTAATTATATACTGCAAGAGTTGTTGATTTATTTTTCCTAAAACCATTCTGCCTGTCATTAAATATTTTATATTTTTCACAGTATGAGTAAAGACGGTTAGACATCGCGGTTTCAAATATTTTAGAAATCGTAGATAACAATGATATAGGCCGATAATTAGAAAGATCATATTTATCGTCTTTCTTAAATAGGGGCTTTACTATTGAAATTTTGAGCAAATCCGGAAATACGCCACTAATAAATGATTGATTTATTAAAATTACTAACGGTGAAATCAATTCGTCGGCGCATTTTTTTACAAGCGTGGGAGGCAATTCATCATGTCCAAAACTAGTTTTATTTTTTAACTGACGAATTATGTCAGAAATTTCTTTTGCATCGACCAACGATAAGAACATTGAGTTAGTAGAAGGGTGGAGAACGGGTCGGCCGGCCGGCGGCAGCGGCGGCGGGCCGCACAACGAGTCGCCGTCCTTCCCCAACGATGTGAAGTATTTATTAAATGTGTTAGCGATAACAGATGGATCCTCTATTACTGCGTTATGTATACGTAACTTTATATTACTTTTAGGTTTACTATTAACTTTATTTGTACATTCTTTTACAATTTGCCATGTAGTTCTAATTATATTATTTGATTTTTTAATACGTTTGATGTTTTGCAACTTTTTGGATTTTTCTACAATTTTTTTAAGGGTTTTTTCATACTGTTTATAATATTTATGTAAGATAGGATTATTGTTTTTAGCTAAAAATGACTTTAACCAACGTTTATTTTTACAAGATAGTTTTATTCCAAAAGTTAACCAAGTTTTTATTTTTTTATTTTTATATTTTATTTTGACTATAGGTATACACTTATTCAATACATGAATCAATGAGCTGAGAAATCTATTATAATTATCATTTACATTATCTGATGTTAGTAATTGGGTCCACTGAATTTTGTTGAGCTCTAATTTAAATTTATTGACATTCTGCTCACTAAAAATTCTTTTATTTATGTACTTACAGGTACTTTCATTCTGAAATGTTTTTGGACTTGGAAGAGATATAGAGACTCCTTTGTGATCAGAAAATCCATACTCGCGCACGTTAGTGATAAGGTTTTGTTCTTGAAAATTGGTGAATATTAAATCTATACAAGTTTCACTAGTGGCGGTTATTCGAGTTGGCTCTCTAATATGCTGATGAAAGTTGTAAGTTTTCATTAGTTCTAAAAGATTTAAGGTTAAGGTAGATTTTTCTAAAACATTTACGTTGAAGTCACCTCCAATAATTATTCTTTTTTTATTATATTTTACAAGTAAGAGCTGCAAAAGCTTTTTCAATGAATCGAAAAACAAATCAGGCATTCTTTTCCTATCCGGCCAATACAGACTAACAATGACAAGATTTGATTCTGGAATTTCTATAGCACATAGTTCAAACAGGTATTCTATAGTTAATGCGTTTATGTCTGAAAGGTTCTTGTAATTAATATTTTCATTTACCAAGATGCACACTCCACCTCCTTCGTGTACAGAGCGATAGAAGCATGATGCCAGCTTCATTCCATCAACGTGTAGTAAATCTATTTTTGAGTTGGTTAGCCATGTTTCTGAGAGACACATGACTTGTATATCACTAAAATCTTCAATTACTGCATCTATTAAATGTCTTTTTTTGATGACGCTGCATATATTTTGAAATAGTATGCTACACTGAGTCACGAAAATTATTTTCTTTTGATGTGGTGATTTTTGGTTTGATGATAGGTGATACGTGGGTGGGTGGAAGCAAACACTGGGTGGTTTGCTCTGCAGTATGACAGGTGTAGTTAGGACTCAAAATTGATTGACACAGGGTGGGGTCATGATTCACGGCGACTGCGTTTTTAGACTGAGAAGATGAATTTGGTGTAATATTTGTTTCAAGATTCTGGGTATACTCTTTGCCATCTATATAAAGTTTATTATGAATTATGTTTGCACGGGAACCATTTTTACGGGCTTCAATGAGAATATTTATCAGTGCTTTTCTTTCGTTTAATGTCCTCTCATCCAAGTAATGATTTACAGCTAAACCAGTATTTTTGAATCTGTGATAATTTTTTAAAATGTGCTCTGTCATCTTCTTGCTTAACAAATCGATAACCAATGGTCTTGTTCGTCCTTTTTTGCCCATCCTTGTTATACACTCTATGTATCCTGTTAAGTTAATTTTGAGAATATCATGGAAAGCTCCAACGACTCGATCATATAATTCGCTCTCTGACTCCTCTGTATATTCATTGAAACCGTAAACGACTAATTTCCTTTTATTTTCTATTTCAGATATAATTTGTGCTGTGGAAATTTCACTTTTTGAGTTGAATGAGCGCATATCAACCTGCTTAGTCATACTTTTGTTAATTATTAGTGTATTAAGTTCCTGTATTTTAGATTTCAATTTAATGTTCTCAGTTTCAAGATAAGATATTTTTGTGCTCATATCTTGAATCTGTTTTTCAATTCTTCCTTGTGCCTGGTATAAAGAGCTTTTTCCTTGCTTCATTTCAAGCTTAAGAGCTGAAATTTTACTATCTAATTCAGATGAGAATGTTAATTTCAATTCTAATAAAATATCTAATATTATAAACGCGAAAGTTGGTAAGAATGTATGTATGTTTGTTACTCTTTCACGCTAAAAACTACTCAACGGAACTGAATAAAACTTGGCACGGTGTTAGTTTATTAGCTGGAATAACATAGGCTACTTTTTGTCCCGAGAAAAGGTACGGTTCCCGAGGTATTATTTAAATAACAAGTTTTAAATTCAAAAATCCACGCATACGGAGTTGCGGGCAATAGCTAGTATATACATTTCCATTATAAAAAATTAAGCTCACTGAGGAGATGGCCAAAAATGTTCGTGTGTATATATTTTGTCAGATTTGTTAGTCATTTTTGATATGAGTGACAGTAATTGCATATGCCTCTGTTAATAGAACGGTTAGTCATTGCATATTTTATTGCATACACGGACTGCAGTAGGCAGACAAATATACAGCATTAGATACCAGAGGACTTAAGTTTATTTTTTTGTAATGTCAGCCCAGAATCTATTATAAATAACCAAAGTATTTTTTTTGTGAAATACAGCTTAAGTTAATTAAAACAGAAATGTAGCTGAGTAAAGGAGATTAACTACGAGATAGACAAAACAATATACGACGCATTTTTTTTATTCTGACGCATCCCATCATACCTCGGAACAAATATTTTCTTTTATTATCAGTCGCAATAAAAAATGGAGTTAAACACTGTTTAATACGATATCAGTATTTCCAATAAACTATTCACCTGTAATTCTGGATGTCGACGAGGATTCCTCATTTCGTGGTACAGAGGCAGTGTTAGGAACAACCTTAACGCCTCCGCATCAGGCGGAGATGCCTTCATTTTCTTTATAATATTTTCTGCTAGATGACTAAATATCTGCAAAGAATAATACATATATTAATTTAGACGTTCAAGATAGAAGCAAATGGCGTCGCATGATTGGGAAAGCCGACTCCGCGTAACAGGAAAAGGCGAGGCGGAAGAAGGCGGAAGAAGAAGAAGATACTGTTCAAATTTTTTGACAATTGGTTTTTTAGGAGTAATAAAATTAAATCAATTGGGGGCAGCACTCAACTGTAGTTGGTGAGGTTCGAGCTAGGGTACCTACGGAGGAAATAACGGAGGACACACTGGTTTAACAAACTGGTTATATTCGAGACTTGAATTGTATTTACATGAATTTAGATATTATGTATCGTTGCACTGTTGATGAGTGGCTCGGACGGAGCCTGGAGACCGAATGTCGCGTTCGTGCCGCGGCGATGACCGGCCGGTGTTGAGGTTGTGTGCGTGCGCTAACAGTAGTAGCCCCCTTAACAAGAACTCCCACTACGAAAACTTACCAGTTCTTTTATCGAGGTATTTTCAAGTCTGCTGATCAAAGCGAACGCTTCTTCCGCCGCGCCGAGATCAACGCCGGGCGTCTTCGTGTTGCAGCCGAAATGCGCGTTATGCGGCAGCAAGAAAGATGCGTTCACACACGCTATTGAACCAAACGCCGTTTCTAAGTACGCCAGTAGGTCCTGTTGAGAAGATTATAAGTATGTATTTGATGACTGACCTAAACAAATTGAAAAAATATTTGATTTCATATTTCGAATATTCGATTATAATCTTGCATTTTGAACTACCTGACAAACGAGTTCCATATTATGTAATGTATAACATGTTGGCAGTGTTTTTTTTATTTATATGTATCAAAAAAATATCTTACAAAAATATAAAATATTGATTTAGCTATTCAATTTGAAACACGCTGTGACTGTATCTGTGTAAGGTTCATTCATCCAGTACCCGGCCGAAGGAAAATAATACGTCCGTGTGCGTCACATCATGATTCTAAATGAATAGTCTTATTATTTACATTTTTATAAGACTATTAGTGTTTAATACGGTTCCATATTATACGATTTTGAAATTGAATCTGATCACTGACAACAATGGGCATAATTGTTTTCAGAAATTAAATGGAAAAAAATACTTCTAAAAATATTGTCTTTAAGACGCTGACTGCAGCCCATGACCTTGAGCAATGAATACGCCCACAAATTTATTCGTCTTTGAATTTCTTTGCAACGCGCCGCAGCTATCACTGTCGATTCCAGTAGGAGTGACAGAGAAAAAGCGCATGGAATAGAAGGGCCTAAGTGCCAAACAACAAAATTCGTTGTGCAATTTAAAATTGCCATTTTATTAAAAATCTAAATCAGCCATTTGCTTAAGCAACATGTAATATACAATATAGAAAAATTTTATTATCATTGTTATACGGACTGCTGAGAAAAATGGTAATTTATGTAATTTCAAAGGCTACTTTGAGATTATTTTCTATCGAGAAAAGTTTTTAGAATCGTGTTTTGGAAACAACCACCTGGTCAAAAATATGATCAATTACAACTACATAGAATTTGGCAACAATACGAGCCATAGGCTTAAAGCAAAACAATCTTCATTGAGCTGAATTTGGCTCATGTCAGCGTCTTAATATTACTATTTGTTAACTCACAATATATTAAATCTATCGTCGTAATTTGCCTTTTGGTTGAATAAATGCTTACTCGATTATTTTTAATAAGTTATGCTGCTAACACATACTCACACAACAAAATAGAGAATGATCGATAAAGAATCGATTGCATCATCTTATTTTCAATATTTTTTAGCAAAATACTAGTTTATGAACACTTTAATGTAATGTTAGCTGGCCACACTAAATAAACCATATTTTTATATCATTAGAACTAATAAACATTGAGTAATACTTCTTATTCGGGCGGGACATACATATCGATTTGAATCGATTTTATTAAATGAACTTTTGGTAAACTATGTTTTGGCAGCACTAAATCTTGAATAACAAACCGAATGCTGGGATAGTCAACTTATTTACTATAATTATTTGATTTTCTTTAAGGATGATTGACACAAAAATAAAAAGAAGCAATGCCTGTTTAATAATAAAGTAATTATTGGTTAAATTATTTTTTTTGTTAGCGATATGTTCATGCTAGGCCAAATATGAACATTGCCCTTCTGGGTTAGTTATGTTAGAAGAGAATTATCACTCTTAGCGAGACCTACTTGGTTAACGACATCGTCATCTTTGAAGACTTCGCAAGCGGTTAATTTGGATATCGTCAATGTCAAAATCTGTTTCGATTGGTCCGGTATTCGGTAGTCAGCTGACATTTTGTCACTGTTTACGACAAGGAAGCTGTGGTCTCCTCCAGCGAACACTTTGATGGGCCCGCTGAAGATATCAGGTGGAAACTGGAAAGAAGGACTAGATCTTTATTTACACGAAAACTGACCATGCAGGAACTATTTTACTAGAATTAAACGATTGTCAGCTGATCATCTTATAAACACAATTTTACTGACCAATCGTCAAGTGATGGAGTATAACTTTAATTGTAACTAAAATATAAAGAATTCAACATGAAATAGTCTAAAGTGAATCACGAAAACAGATCTCTATTATAAATAATTATTTAACATAAAGCAGCTATTGAAATTCCATAATATTTTAGATCTGTACTTAATAATTAAAAGGACGACAAATACAACAAACATTTAAACCAGGCATGTCAAAACTACATGATAACCAACTATAATGATCACTATAATACAGTGTTAGCAAAATTAAATTGTCTTTTTTCATAGTAATAAAGTTTAATATAGTTTGACTCAACATTTCGTTTAGACGCGCCCGCCATGTTGTACCGTACAGCTGTGGTGCTCTCGACCTTTGATTTCTTCTTCGGCTGAGAGGACAAAACCGTTGTCATTACTCCGAATGAGCAGTAGGTACACACTGTGCAAAAACTAAATTCACAAGGCGAAACCGAAATCATCATTGCGGCATTTACTTTGGGAATAAAAGTAAAACGGTAAAAAAATCATATTTATCCAGCAAAAACAAAAGAATTCTTCATATTCGTATAAGTCAGACGCTAATTAAGAAACAACTAAAGTATTTCAGAAGTAGTAAAAGGAAATTTAACCTTGAAACAAAGGACCTTATGTGTACATTGTTCAGTTAACTAACATAACAATAACATAGAGGAACCAATTTATCTAATCCTACCTCGAAATCGCAATGACCTCTCAGATTCCATATCTTCTGGGAATACAGTTTACAAGTAACTCTTGGTATATTCATTAAAAAATACTACTAGAAATGGACCGCCTGTACAACAACATCTACTGCAACTACACGTAAAAGACTAAATAATGAAAATATATATAGCCAATAAAAAAAAACTTGCACTACATTTGCGTAAAGCAGTAGGTAGTATAAACTTAGCATTACAAAAAACTAGAAAATAAAATGCTATAGTATTCACCTTACTTTGGCCCGGATTTTCAGTCTGCATAAAAAAAATTACGTTAACAGAGAGAACAATCAAAATGGTTAGTAAGTCATAATAATTATATGACTTACCATTTTGTACAAAATTGATTCATGGCATATACATAAAATATTAACTAGATAGATATACAGTTCTATTTAAAAATGACACTTCAAAACTTCCACGGTTGAATTTAGGTAACTAATGTCATGTGTCATTCATTAATGCAAACTCAACTTTATTTACATGACTTCAAGTTGAATTTAGAAAACACTTGGGAATTTTAAGCAAGTACCGGATGTGATTGCGTTTTTTGTTTTATATCTTTGATTTATGGTCCTAATTAAATCCAGCTGATCTAAGGCCTTTGACTAGGTTACACAAATATCAAATATTAACATAGTCATAGTGACCAACTTTATGCCTTCCGAAGCACGCAGACATTAGGTGATAAATTATACTAGGTTCGGTAAGAATAATTTCCTCATCTATCATCGATCCATAACCGCTGTGTGGTTCAAAATTTTCGTAATCTATACCCCTATAGTATGTCCTATGCTAGGGCCTCTTCAACTGATTCCAAGCCATACTTACAAGGCCGTAAAATTATGGAGATCCATAACCTTCATTAAACTACAAACCCAGACTTTTAAAATTCTACTAACTGGTGACTCCTCGTTGGGTGTGAACGGTACCGGTGTGGGTACCAAGGCCAGGGCCATGTGTGGACAGCCTAGCTGGCCCCGAGCCCCGTAGCCACAGGCCAGGATGCGGTCACCCACGCGGCAAAGTAAATGGCGCCTGCCGCATGCCACTTGGGTCACGGCACTCCCCATCAGCTCCATCACCTGGAAGTAATGTACACGTAGTATGACGATGGCATTCTGTGGTAGCCCTCGAACAAGTCACATCACCTGGAAGTAATGTACACATAGTATGACGACAGCAGTCTAGCTGTGGTAGCCCTCGGACAAGTCAGGTCCGAGGGATGTTCGAGGGATATACCAAAGTCACTACGTACACTCCGAATTCCCGGGTTCGTTTCCCGGGCGGGTCAATGCAGGAAAAATAAGTTTTTTTTGGTCTGGGTGTTTGTGGTACACTTACTTTGGGGTCAGAACAATGTACCTATGTTGTCCACATTTTTTTATAATTTTATTTTATTATGAGACAGATTTAGCAATGACGATCTAAATGCGCGGTGATTCGCTTAGGAAGAAAGTAGTCTTAGGAATCGATCCCCTGATTGGCGGTTTAATCAGTTTTCTTGAATTTACTCTCATCTGGCTATGCCCCAGCAGAGCAAGTACTAGTGTTAAGACAAGATTCGAAATTCCAATTATGCGACCAGAGTTATTGAAAGTATAACATCAAACATATCCTTTACTTGATGCTAAACTTTATGCAATAGCATGCATATCTTTCAGGTGTCGTAAGAGTCGATCAAAGGAGTACTGCCTTCACTCCACCGCGAAGGTCTAGCCAAGGCCTCTCCTTGTGTTGAGTGTCTAATCCCCAGCAGTGGACTGATGTAGGCTGGTGATGATGATGATGATGACGACGTTGTCATGAAAACGAAGCTAACAATTTTGTTTTATACGTTACCTTTCTAGGGAATAGCTCTTCCCGCGTTGTACCATGTCCGGTCTGGCCGTACTCGCCATTTCCACAAGTGAAAACCCCACCATCTAATGTTAGGAATGCTGTGAAGTCTTCCCCACAGGCAATATGACATACCTACAAAAAAATACAAATCTTCAACCGTTAGCCTCGTGTTCTTAGGTCATGACACCAAACGGAATTCAGTCATAGGTTTTGTATGGAAATAGTGAACTATGACGTCACGACTGGTAAAACGGCTATTTGAATTGATTTCAAAGCAATTAAAAATGTAATTTGACAGATTGTTTTGGTGTCAGTGAATTATTTGCCAACTATCTGTTTTAGTTATACAACTAAATAGCATCACATTATAAATGAAGAACAAGACAAGTGTTTCTTATAGCGTTTTATTACACATGACCTCAGCAAGCAGTGCGGTGTATAAAAATATCATTAAAATAAATACTAATTTATAGCAAAAATTAATAATTATTAAGATATAAAATTTGAACATACTTTTACGTCTCGTAGCGATTTCAAATGTGACGGATAACATCTGTTATCTTTATGTTGCAATCCTAGTTGCCCATGCGTGTTTTTACCCCAACCAAATACGGCACCTGATCTGTAAAAAACATTACCTCCATTATCAATGTGACTGCGACCAACTATACATATCATACAATAGTAGTGTTAAAGTTTAAATAAAAACAGCAACATTACCACAATGTTAACCACATTAACTGCTGATAATGTAGTGGTACATTAGTGTGTTTCCTGCACAAGCAAATATATAACATTTGGAATAAAGAAAACCAAGTTTAAATAAATACTATTCAAACGTATATGAAATTAGAATGTTTATTAAAACTGTTTCTATGAATTCATCTGACTTACTAGGTCAACAATTTTAAGTCACTGCTTGATTATTGCCGATGATTAATTCGTAACGTACGTGTGCCCTATACCTATTTTAATTTCTGAATAATTTAAAGAAGGTAATGTAATTTGTGAATGTTATTTATGAATCATTTTTAATAATTTTGTAATGGAATGGTATTTTCCGAAAAAAACTGTTTTTGTTTATATGGTATAGGCCCATACTTTTTCTCATAGCCTCAGCTATTCTATGCTCTTGTAAAGTCAGCTGCAAAAATATGTTTTTTTTTTACTTTTATTATTTCTGTCCAGCAGCAATCTGTAGTAAACTACAATAATCCACTCTTATGTCCGTATCAGTCACTGTATTTTTGGCATGTTTTAGGGTGGAGTCCACTGGCTATGTTTCCCCTGCTTTGTAATAGGGGTTAAAGTATGAAATTGCCGATTATTTTCCCACTTTTTATTTTTATTATAGCTCTTAAGTATAGTCGTATTATTTCGTAATTCTTTTTGTATTGTATCAAAAACTAAATAAAGTAACTTTTGACTAAAAAAAAATGCAATACTAGTGCCTATTACTTCAAAGGAAGTCGTTGAAAAGACCCCTTACAATGTGTCAGCTGACCTTCTTGCTTCAATTAAGTATATTTGTATTATATACTTTGATTTTCAGAAATTTAAATACTATAATGCGTAGCTTTATAACCATCTAACTTTCACCTTTAATTGCATCGAAAACGGTTCTGGCGTTTTTAAAAAAACAAAAAAATTGTTAGTATGGAAAAATTACTTTTCTCGATTTCGTCCATACAAAACGGCAATTTCAACCCCTAATATTTATGTGTATATTTTCATTTGTGTGTTTAAAATCGTATTAAGTTGCCCTTGACGCTTGATCTGTGCATTAGATTAGATGCCTAACATTAGATGGTGGTGCAGTCTTCTGAAAAAAAAACCTTTAGAGGTCATCAGCTGCTGGACTGACGTATTTGGATGGTGTGAGAGTCGTTCCTTATAGCTGGGGTATTTCTTTCAATCTCGCCTCTGACAGTTGGCAGCTGTAGATCCTGGTATATGAGCTTGTTGCTGATAAACCAGGGGATCTGGTAAATCCTGCGTATAGTTTTGGTCTGAAAACGCTCGATAATGTCCAAGTTAGAATTGGCAGAACTGGAGGACAACTGTCTCTTCTGAGGGTGAAAGCAACGTGCACTGCTTTCTCTCCGTTTGCCTTAATACGCCACCTATGGTACCACTGCTCCATTCTAGTAAGGCTTTCTTGAAGGTAAGTTGAGGCTATTAGTGGGTCATTATGCGCTGCCATTGTGACTGTATCGTCAGCAAATGTTCCCGTGAATGTGTCTGGTGTTGCTGGCAGATCTGCAGTAAACAGCAGGTATAGTATAGTACAGGTATAAAACACTGCCCTGGGGTATACCCGAAGTTATATTGTGGAGTCTAGAGTACACATCTCCAAATCTGACCTCGAAGCATCTATCAGTCAGGTAAGACTTAAGTATCGCGTAGAAGGAAAACGGTAGATTTTGTTTCAGCTTGTACAACAGCCCCTTATGCCAGACTTTGTCAAAGGCCTGGCTTATGTCGAGGAATGCAGCGGAACAATATTGTTTCCTTTCCAGTGCCTTTGATATTTTGTTTACTGTTCTGTCGACCTGTTCGTTTGTGGCATGCTTTTCTCGAAATCCAAATTGATGTTCCGGCATCAGGTCATTAAGGAAGGGTTTCATTCTTTTGAGCAGTACTTTTTCCAACACTTTTAAAAGCACTGGCAGGAGGCTAATGGGTCTGTAAGATGTGGTCACATTTACAGGTTTCCCAGGCTTAGGTATGGTATACTAAACAGGATGTACGGTCAACTGCAAAAATATATAAACACTTTTTGGTTTCACTAACCTTATAACGTTGTAATAAGAGTGAAACCAAAAAGAAGGTATGTTTACATACTTTTGCAGTTGACAGTACATCCTGTTTAGTCTACAGTAGCAACTTGCGTCAGAGATAAAGAAAAAAGAGGAAAAATAACAATTAGCATGCTAGCACACAAAAATATTAACAATAAAAAAGAGAAAATTATAAGCAGATACATTAAAGCCTAAGGTCTCCCGCTCCACCTAAATCGTGGCAGCTTTTTGATGGCCACAATGCTGGTATTCTGCGGGAGTCTAGAAGTAACATCAAAATAATAAAAAATAACAACATAATACAGTGCTATTTCATTTTTTTTTTGTGTAACACTCAGACAATAGTTAGTTACTATGAAATGGAATAACTAGAATTAGATACTCACTTAGACAAGGCAAAGGTGTGGTTACTGCCACAAGCAATCAAAGCTATGGGCACACCTAGCAGCGACGTTATTGGTTGAGGGACGGATTCTTTGTTAGACATAGTGCCTAAACCACACTGACCATAACTGTTAGCTCCCCAAGCATAGAGGTCACCATCTAAAAATTTTCAACTATACATCCACCTCATCCCAAAAGTTCAATTCCATATATTTTTTTTAATTTTAAATACTACAAGAAATAATCATGATCAAAGGCAATGTTTATTTAAGCCAGCAGTTAGCATAACAATGTAATACCTCTACACTACTCGCGAAGTTCCTCAGCGAGATACTTCTACAAAGTCCGGCGAAGTTCGCAGTGCGTCGCTACACTACTCGTTCCACTTCGCGATGTGCTCAGTCTCAACTTTGGGCCCTTTGACTCGGACTCAAAGACCGACAACAAATGGAAGTCGCCCGAGGCGAGGTAAGTTTGACGAGGTAAGCCGAAGTGCCTGTCTACACTATCATATTCTGCCCTGATATAGAAGAATACGACATTTGCGAAAACGTCGTATAGCCGCCTTCTTACATATCAGGGCAGTATTCGTCCAACTTCGTTCAACTTCGCGAGTAGTATAGAGAAGGTATTACACAATGTTATGGTGCAATCTCAATTACAAAAAAATTATAGCATAAATTAAGATTAAATTTATTTGCTAGTGTTTCTATAGTTAGCATGACACAATTTTTGTGCATTTTTAGCACCTAAACAGGATATTAAATTTGATCGTTTTTCTGCATATAACAAGGAAATGATAACAATCATTTTGTTAGAGCATGTCTGGCAGATAAACTAAGAACAATAAATTAGTGGAATCAGATACTTACTATTCGTTAATGCTATTGAGTGGTATGAACCACAGGCAATTTGCACTACACTTTTTGTAGCAAGTAGTCTAATAATGGCTGGGATGTTGTGTGACGTGGAATCATTCTTAGGGTCTAGTCCGAGCTGTCCCATGCTATTGCAACCCCAACTAAATGGCTGGCCCCATTCATTTAGAGCTAGCGAATGTTGCACACCACAAGCTACAGCTGATATTTTGAATTCCTTTAGTTTCTCCACTGATGCTAAAACAAATATTTCTATTTATTTTCCTGTGTGAATTTTAATAGGTAATGGCATTTGGTACTTATGTCACAAACAAACATTATTCATATATAAGTACTAGAAAAATTGTAAAGCCTACTGAACAAATGATTTAACTGGATTGCCTTCAAGTAAAGAGGTTTTGAAGATAATATTTCTTGAATACAAAATTTTACTGCTTTAAGTGGCCAACATCTTTCTGGCAAATATTATTTATTAAGGAGTCAATATTTAGATAAAGATATAAAATATACCAAGTCTACACTCTGTATAATCCTTGTTATATGTAAAAGATTAAACTTAAGGTATGTACAATTTACAAAATATTTATTCTACAAATCTACAACAAGGATTATTCAGTTTTTATATGTATAAATAGGTACATAATTTATTTTTTTTATTAATTTTAACAAGCTGCTGAAAACGTGTTTACGCGTGTTTTATCATTCAACGCTTGGGCTGATTTACACACATATGTGTTTGGGGCGAAATATTCACTGAAAGCATGTACGGCGCACGCGTTTGCGAGTCAAGTCCGTATTTTAGGAAAATTTATTACGAAAAGCCCGTAGCCGACGTGTTAACATCCTTTTCTTTTTATTGAAATATTTGTTTATATAAATTATTATTAAGTATCAAGGTACTTGTATCATGTGGTGCATCACCACTTCTTTTCCATGAGTGTAGTAAGAGGCAACTAAAGGAGAACTATGGAGGAGGAATTGGAGAGGCCTATGTCCAGCAGTGGACTGTGATAGGCTGATAATGATGATAATGATATAAGGAGAACTGCCAAAGAGACAGCAATATCAACTCTCACCATGAGCCTAACTGTGGTCACCAACCCACCTGCCAGGAATGGTAATTATGGCAGCAGTGCACTGATATGTACTGCTGATGATGATGATGAAGGACCGTTATGGAAAGGCCTTCTGCACAAGACAATAACTTCATTGCTGAGCTCATAAACTACATCATGTTTTACCTGGATACTTTCCTTCTCTAGAGTCTGCGTGTCGGCCTAACTGACCAACCTCATTGCTCCCACATGAGTACAAGTGGCCTTGATTTGATAAATATAAGACGTGAAACTCTCCAGCTGTTACCAGTTTGATGTGATTACTTTCTTTCCATTTTGACAATGTTGGTTTAATAACCTAAAAACAAATAGATTTATAGATTTTTTTAACACAGCAATTAATATAATTATAACTTATAAGCAAAAATAAAAACACAACGCTATTTATTTTGTTCTAAAATTTATTTGCTTGCAAATTTTGTAATTAAGTGCATTGACTAACTAAATAAATACAATATTTATATCATTAATGTAAATACTAATCAAATACTAATTCTGATTTTGAGTAACATACAGATATGTATAGCCTTGCAAAACAGTCCATTCCCGTAAGTTTAAAAAAAACTGTTTGTAAAGTTTCATTATCAGAATGACAATAGAAATAATTAGGAAAAGGTAAAAATACTATTAAATTATCTCATAATATTAAAAAATTTTGTCCCTCTTTAGGTGTTCCACTAATGGAACTGTGATTTTTAACCCAACATCCGGTCATAGGGCAAAACCACCTTTACGTGAGGCCTATGACTAGGATTGGGACAGGTGATGATAGAGATGATGATAATAACACATTAAAAATCAGCATAACAATACTATAACCACAATTGAGCATTTTGAACGACACAACATCGGAACATACCAAATCAATAGTTTCATGGCCTTCAATACACAATTCATGATGAGTTGCATTACCCCAACAAAACATTTTTGTATGCTTGGTCCTTGGTCAATGACTTTTAAATTTTACAACCTAGACCTTAGAATATTCTAAGACCTAGACATATAACTTAGAGAGGATATACACTACACGAACCAGTCTATTATGAACAACAGAGGTAGATAAGATTTTAAGTTAATTTAAAATAAACCGATAAACGAGGAATTTTAACACCGACATATTAAATTAATAAAATACAAATACATTTTGCAAAAGTCGAGAACAATCTCTCCAAATGTTATTCCAAAACGAAAAAAAAAGTAGTTTTAACAAAAACGTTGAACTAACTACGATTTCATTGTTTAGTTTATCTTTTTGTGAAAATGAATCATAATTTTGAAAAAAGTACTAATGTAAAAGAACACAATCTCCGCAGCTGGCTGACGACTACCTGACACTGACAGCTGTTGGTTGATGTTGTTGTTTTCTTCACCCATTCTGGGTAGGCAAAGGGAACTATACCCATACAGCCAAGTCTTCAGTAGATTTTTTTTATTGATATGAAATGAAAATGAAAATTAATGAGACGAAATGAAATGAAACCTAACCTAACTGCCATGCCACACTGGCGGATTACAAGCGTTTTCAAAGCGGAGCTGCCACGCAGCGAACACGTTGAGGACGCGGAGCGTACGTGTCGCGGATTCGCAACGTTTCCGCCTTGAGTGAGCGGCGAACGATACACTCAGTACCTGAATGGATTCCGACGAGGAAATACTGCTGTTAGCTTTGTTACTTCGGCGACGCAAGAAACGTAAACTAATACTTCGAAGACGAAGATATTGGGAGGATCCAATAACAACCAATCGAATGAATAAAAGCGACTACTGTGTTGTTTTGCAAAAGAATAAAAAATAATCCAAGATAATGTTTTTCTTACCTGCGTATATCAAGTCCTACATTTTATGAGTTGTTACATCTGATTCAAAGTGACATAAAACATAAAGATAAGATTTCGGTATGCGAGTGTACAAAATGGCGGCTATTCGCTGCGCAGCCGCTACGTTTTCGCCGCGCACACGCGGCGTGTTCGCTGCGTGGCCGCTCCGCTTTGAAAACGCTTGTAATCCGCCAGTGTGGCATGGCCCTAAGTCATTAAAATGTATGGGTGGTTTATACATTTCAATGATTACAGGAGTTTTACGCGTGAACGTGGATCAGAGTCAAATAGGAGTGCCTTTCCTTTAAGCTTTAAAACAAGATTGCATATTGTTCGCGGATGATACGACAATTGTAATAAAATGTACAAATATAAGGAATCTCTAGAAACACAAATTAATAATGAACTGAGAAACGTTATAAAATGGCTCGAGCTAAATGACCTTAAAGTTAATATTAAAAAAACAAATGCTATTTATTTAATACCATACAACAGCAAACATTTGACTATTAATATAATACATAAACCCATAAAAATTGTAATTTTCTCAACATTCTTAGGTATAACTATAGACCAACATCTAAACTGGAAAGAACATGTTCATCTATGTACGAAACTGGATAAATTTGTATTCGCTTTACGTCGCAAGTTAAAAAAAAATGCGTTCGCGCTGTATGTGGCGCAGACTACCTCGAACATTGCTCACCATTGTTTATGAGGCTTAAAATATTACCATTGCCATGCCAATATATTCCTTTACATGACGAAGTTATAGAAAACAACAGAGGGAAAAGAGATCAACATAAGATATAAGTACCACAGAGAAGTCTTAAAATGTTTTCCAATAATGTTTTTTGCTAAGAATAGGTTTTTTGTATCTCAATTAAAATTTACAATAAGCTGCCAGTTAAACTAAGAGCGATGACATTAAATAAGTTTAAGCTTAAGTATACGCTGAATAAATGGCTTTTAATCCTTCAACCCCCAGGAGCTTCGAGCAACGCGGCCTTCCGTCCCGGAAGGGAGTACGCATAGCGATTCTATTATATACAAAAAGTTCTGGCATTTTTTGCGGGGGGAAATGTGCACACAAGCACAGGTTCGCATACTCACATACAAAAACAACACTGTAGTGACGACACTCACACACAAAACATTAAACAATTCAGCAACAATTCGTGTACGGATAAGTTACAACTCACACATTGCCCCGTTTTCAACGTAAATAGAGTCTGACTTAACTGTTCATGTGGCAATATCGATATTTTTTTTTCTGAAGACGGAATAAAAGTAACAAAGTGAAACATTTATTTATTAGTAGGATAAATAAATAATAAATAAATAAATATTTAAGACATGCCTCACCGGGCCACACAGAGCCATCTAGTCCCAAATTAAGGTAGTATTAAGTACCCTGTCGTATGGGGTACTAGACAACCGATAATCTTACTTATATACTTTTTTTTTGTAAAAACATACTTATAATACATAGAAAACACCCAGACCAGTACAAACAGACATGTTCATGCACACAAATATTTGTACTGTGCGGGGATCGAACCCGCGACCCATGGCTCAGAAGCAGCGTTAACTACCACTGATCCAAATGGTCGTCAAAGGATCTTAACAACAACTTTTGATATTCAAATAACGATCGATTTTGATGTTGATTTTTTGTGTTAGATTTGATGGGTACGAAACTAGGACGAAGACTTAATTTTATACCGCTAAGAGCTGATGATTTTATACCGCTATCGCTACAAATGAGCTGTTTAGAGGAGTGACACCATATAAACCGTGACACGACATTTAAAAATATTAGAGGGATGGGAAGGACTGGAGGGATTGGAGGTATGGGTTGAGGGATGGGAGGGACTAACTCTGCCGGGTCCGCTAATTATGGATTAATAATGAATTTGAGAATAGTAAATTACGTATCTGCATGAAAATTAGTGATAAGAAGTTTATTGGTTCTTACGTTACTTAAAATGAATTAATTTTGTGTAAATTAAATTTGGCGGATGCAATTTTTTTCAATAAAAAAGAAATTCTTGTGTCAATATATTTTTCCATGATTGATCTTGCAAGTAAATTTAATAAAAAACCGAGTTTAAATGATTACATTAAAATCATTTCTATATATTTCAATGACAAAGGAAAAGAAACAAGTTGCACACAATACATAATAAAAACCGGCCAAGTGCGAGTCGGACTCGCGCACGAAGGGTTCCGTACCAAAAAGGCCAAAAAAACGGGCCCCCAATTCCGCTAATTTACAAATGGCAAATTAGCAGAATTGGGCCCCTGGTGTGTTGTATGGGAAGCCCCCTTAAATACATATTTATTTTATTTTGTTTTTAGTATTTGTTGTTATTGCGGTAACAGCTCTTGAGATACAGCCTGGTGACAGAGCGACAAACAGACGGACAGACAGTGAAGTCTTAGTAATAGGGTCCCGTTTTTACCCTTTTACCCAAAGGAACCCTAAAAACTACTAACTAGAATGATTAAATCAAATAAAAAATTGGTTGTTTGTAAAGTAGGTTTACGATCGAGATGTTTACGTGATAACGTCTTATTGGTGATATAAGTTTTTGGGAAGTAAGGAATTAATGAAGATAACAATTTTTTCAAATTTTAAATTACATCTTAAACATTCAACGAAAACTTAACCGCACGAGAAAATCTCCATTCGTTTGTATGCCGCTAGAGTGAGAGAGACGTAAGATCGGTCCACTCACTCGAACGCTATGCCAGCCTCCGCTCGTGAGGATTCCGCGTAACAAGTTTCACGGAATGACTGGCAGCGCTCGAGATGAGACGGGAGATCGGTCCGTCTCTCTCTCTCGTTATACCTGCGATCGCGCTCGTGAGGTTTTGTTGTGACACAAGTTTCTGAACATGCCACTCGACTAAAACGATTTTAAAGACGTTATCACGTCAAAATAAATTATTACTATTATGTTATTACTATTAAAGAGTTTCAAACTTAAAAACAGAAAAGAGATTTTAAATCACACATAAAACCATATCAACAATTATTTGTCTAATGTGATTAAATATATTATATAACGTCGTCGTCGATAACCACCACACTTTATCGACAAACATTATGTCAGGTGAAAGTAATAACATCACTATGTTGCCCAGCGGCAAGAAATCGGATTTATCGCGCGACCGATCTGAAATTTGCACGGGCGAGCGGACCTGATGTTGTCGAACAAATCCAACAACTATTCAAGAATAAAATATGCGAATTTAGTGTTTAAATGTAATTAAATGGCAATAATACGATACAAATTTACTTATATGTGAAATGTAACACCATCATTATGTAAACTTGATGTTGCAGACCTCTTTTTACAACAGAAAACTGAGCAATTCGGCATTTTTAATACGGCAGCGTTCACTTGCGCGACTGGACTCGGTCTAGGAAGAAATCTGAGCGCAACTAGTTTTTATAAACGCTAATGCCCAATTGGGCTTATACCTTTGACAGAGGGGAAACGCTTCGTATGGCTACGCCCTTACGGGACGGAAGGCCGCGTTGCTCGAAGCCCAGGAGGCATGCGCGTGCCGCGATAACAATTGATTTCAATTGTGTCTGGAATAACTCACGATCGAGGGATTAAAGAATGTTTTTATTCACTTATGGATTTTCTGGAAATGACATTAAAAGATGACATGTTTAACTTTTGATTTTATACATTTGATTACTAATTTTGACTGTAAATATTTCGACGCCAGATATGGCAGAAAGTGTCGCACCTGTATTATTACTAAGATCTTATGTTACCACTTTCTAAGAAATAAACGTATTTCATTCATTCATTTCATTTCTTGTTTCTCACTTTTATTTTAATTTATCCTACTGACTGACACATTATTATAACAATGCACAAAATTATGAAACAAAGTCCATCTTTCTCTTCTCGTTTCCCGCGCAAAACTCTCCAGCTTTAAGCTCCCGTATGTGTAGTGATTACGGGCTCAGTGTGTGTATCACGGAACAGAAAAAACAAGTGGAAGTGCGAAGTAGGTGGGACCCGCGTGCCACTACTAAGCGTAGTTACGCATACTCTACCTTAGTCGTGCTCCGATTTTTTGTTTGCGTAATTTTACAACGAAAATGCCTTATTGTGCCATTTTGCAGAGCAAAAATGATAGTAGGAGAAAAACTCTTAAAAATGGAGGTATTTCATACCACAGGTAAGCAACAATATCGTAGTTTTTCAATAAAATATTGTTTGATTTCAATTAATTAAAAATGAAATAAATGTCAATCTAAAATCAATCATGAGATAGAGAATCATAGAAATAAAGCTTGCTTTGGATTACACATATTCTCTTCTTATTCTGAAATACTGTCCGCTACTCATTTAGTGATATAATCTAGTGCGATATCTCGTTTCCAACGGGGGCGGAAAGCGGGCTGAGGATAGCCGCTTTGCTACTTTGAATGTTAGAGGGGGATTGAATGTTAAATTAAATGAAGTATGTCAGATGATGGATGACAGGAGAATTGATGTTCTGTGCGTGAATGAAACGAAGCGAAAGGAATGTGACACCACAAAGCATGGACCCTACACGGCGTATTGGTCTGGTGTACCCAGCGCCAAAAGAGGCTGCCAGGGTGTTGGTGTCAATTTTGTCTGCGCGGATGAATGATTGTATGATTGAGTATGAATGTGTGACCCCTAGACTCCTCTGGATTAGGTTAAAAGTAGGGCTTACCCGAATTTTTGTCCTAGGTGTGTATGCACCTACGGATTTGGGTGTAAGCGCGTCTACGATAGCCAAAAAGGAAAGGGAGGAGTTCTGGGATAGCATTCTGGGATAGTTCTGGGAAGTTTTAAAGAAGTGTAAGGATAATGAAAGGATTATCATGTTGGGCGACTTTAATGGATGGGTAGGTGTGAAGCGTGATGGGTATTAAAGGGTTTTAGGCACGTTTGGTGATGAGAGAATAAATGAAAATGGTAGAAGTTTGCTTGAGGTATGTTTGGAATGGAATCTTTTAGTAGCGAACACAATGTTTGCTCATAAAAGAATCCATATGTATACATGGGATGAATGTGGCATAAGAAGTATGATTGATTTTGTGATCGTAGACGAAAGACTGAAAGGGCAAGTTCTGGATACAAGGGCGTACCGCGGTGTCGGTATTGATACAGACCACTTCCTGGTGATGTCCAGGATAAGTGGTCTTTTCAAACGATGGCGACATAGCGGACAGTGGAACCCAGAACTAATCTAGAACGCGTGAAAGTAGAAAATTTGCAAGAGGAGAGAGTGAAAGAAGAATACGTTAAAAGGTTGAAAGAACGATTTGTTAATTTGGATAAGGAATGTGAGATAGAAAGTTTTTGGAAGACTTTTAAGGAAGGTGTAGTGAATGTTGCAATTGACGTATGTGGTGTCTGTAAGAGAAGAAAAGGAAGAATGCAGAAGAAAGAGTGGGTGGATAAGGAAGTGCAAAAGGTTGTAGGTAATAAGAAGAAAGCATGGCTGGATTGGTTAGCAACCAAGGCTAACCAAAGAGTACAAAAGGCGACATTAGAGGATGTGGATAAGGCAAGAAAGGTTTATAAAAATATGAAAGGGCTAGTGAAAAATGTGATCAGTACGAAGAAAGAAGAGCAAAAGGATGAGTTTGATAGAATACTCTCTGATAGTTTCCAAGATAATATTAAATTGTTTTGGAAATCGATTAGATTAGCTCGAGGGAAAACATCAAACTCGGAGCTATCTAAAATCAGAAGTAAGGATGGGAATATTATAAAAGGAGAAGAATGTGTGCTGAGAAGATGGAAGGAATATTTTGAAAGTCTTTTTGAAAGAGAAGAGGGCCTAGCACAAATGCAAGCACCTCCTCTTGAAGTGAACGAGAGTGAGCATGAAAGCGATATTAGTATGGAAGAGATTATGAAAGCATTGAAAAGTATGAAATCAGGTAAAGCTGCGGGATATGACAGGGTTTCCGTCGAAATGCTGAAGGCTGGACAGGGAGTAGTAGCAAGTCAGTTGTACTGCCTTTTCAACTTGTGCTGGAGGAACGGTCGGGTACCGGGAGACTGGTGCAAGGCTGTGATCGTGCCGTTGTACAAGGGAAAAGGGTCACAACAAGACTGTGTAAGTTACCGTGGAATAAGCCTCCTCAGTGTTGTCGGCAAACTGTATGCTAAACTGATGATTGAAAGAGTAATGTTAGAAACAGATGACAGAATATGGGATGTACAAGCGGGATTTAGGAAGGGAATGGGATGTACGGATCAGGTCTTTTCCATACGATGCATTACGGAAAGATATTTGGCAACAAACCAAAAAGTCTTTTGTGCATTCGTAGATTTGGAAAAGGCCTATGATAAAGTGGTGAGGAATGAGTTGTGGTCGGCATTAGCTGTGCATGGGGTGAGCAGTAAGCTGATACGGGCATTGAATTCCCTCTATAAGGATTCTAGTGCTTGTGTCAGGGTAAACGGAGCGTACACTGATTGGTTTAATATCCAAAAGGGTGTTAGACAGGGATGTGTAGCGTCTCCGTGGCTGTTCAACCTTTTCATGGATAATAGTCTGACAGATCTGAAAGAGAGTGATTTTGGTCTAAGAATGAATGAGTTACGCGTCAAATGTCTTCTTTACGCCGATGATCAAGTATTACTTGCATCGACGGCTAAGGATTTGCAAGCGATGGTGACTATTATGAATGAAGCATTGGAAAGAAAGGGAATGAAAGTGAACACAAAAAAGACGAAAGTTATGGTGTTTGAGAAGGAAGAGAGCATGACAGAAGTATGTATTCGGATTGGTGGTAATGAACTGGAGCAAGTGAATGAGTTTGTATACTTGAGGTCGGTGTTTACTAGGGACGGAAAGTATGAAAGTGATATTGAAAGGAGAGTAAATGCTGGTAACAGAGTGAATGGTGCGCTGCACGCCTTTGTGAATAGCCAGAAGATTTCGATGAAAGCTCGTCTGGCTGTGCATAGAGGGGTGTTGGTTCCAACACTCATGTACGGAAGTGAAAGTTGGGTATGGCAGAAAAAGTAGAATAAATGCAGTAGAAATGAGAGCGCTAAGAAGTATGTTAGGAGTGACATTGAGTGACAGGATAAGAAATAGTGTGATAAGAGAACGTTGTGGTGTGAAAGAAGATATTGTCACAAGGATTGAGAAAGGGATGCTTAGATGGTTTGAGCATGTAGAGAGGATGAATGAGAGAAGAATGACTAGACAGATCTACAAGACGAGTGTGAAAGGGAACGTTGGAAGAGGAAGGCCTAGACGAACCTATCACGATCAAATCGGGGATGTTCTGAAGAAAGGTCAGGTCAAGAGTACTCTAAACCGACGAGCATGCATGAAAAGATTGATGAATGTGGAAGAAGCGAAAGATGTATGCCAGGATCGTAGTAAGTGGAAGGCCTTGGTCTCTGCCTACCCCGTTGGGAAGGAGGCGTGATAATATGTATGTATGTATGTATGTATGTCTAGTGCGATAGCAGGTTTCGATATACCTGATATCGATATATCTGCTTATGTGTTAAAATTCTCACAAAAATAAATAAACTTTAATGATTTTTAACCCTTACCAAAATAAAGGGTTGCTACGAGTATTTATGAGTTTATCTTTGTATCATCGGGTTGTATTTAAATCCAGTTTCATAAAACCTTTTTCTTATTTTTTTATTTAGTTCCTATTGCTTTGGTCGCTTTGCTAATTACTTACATATTATTGTAATTTTCTAATTTGAATAAGACGCGTACATTTATTCATGCGCATTATTAATTACAATATCATGAACTTCGCAAAAAAAAAGGAAAACAATTTCTGTAGGTAAAGAATAATGATCTTAGTAAGTTTTGGTCAATTATTGAACTGGATTATCCTTATGCAAAAGATAACAATACCCTTTGTATCCTTTAACATTTTAGACAAACCCAAATCGGGTCCAATCTATCGATAATGACAATATTATGTGTCACCGAACTGGCTAGACTAGCGTTATAAATAATGTTTAAGGAAATGTCAACCTTATTTTGAGGAGGTTACAGTGCAAAGTTATTTTCCTTATTTTGCCTGCCATCTGTTGTGGAATAGCTGAACTTTTTCTGAAATCGAAGCTGGTGGATTCTTAAATATAAAACGTCGTAAATGCTTTATTTTATCGATAGCAATATTAACTGTATTATGCAAAACGCAGTAGTGTTTTGTTTTTGCACTTTGTACAATTTAGGCCAATTTGGAATAGGAGCCTAACGACGAATCAAAACCATTGTTCACTAGTAATGCAATGTATTATTTACCGTTTGTATGTGTGAGTTTGGCGAGCCATATCGCACTTCCACTGTTTTTTTTCTGTTCCGTGAATAAAAACCATTGTTCACTAGTAGTGCAACGTATTATTTACCGTTTGTATGTGTAAGTTTGGTGACAGCGGTTCTAGTATTGACTTTGCCATATCGCACTTCCACTGGTTTTTTCTGTTTCGTGGTATGTATGTTTAGGATCCGTCCCAGACACAATAAAATTTCTATTGTCTCTGGATATGGCACATGTGAGAGGCATGGATTTAAATATTAACCTGGATCGAGTACTTCTATATCTCGTATTTTCAAATGTGCACTCTAAAACAATAGCGCTAAGATTACTTTTTGTCTGCCAAATGGAAAAGTAGGAAAACGAGCCAACGAGATAACTTAAATAGTAGTGTGTCCTTGTCCAGCAAGTGTATTATGGAGAAGGGTGTCCACGCTATAAGTAATTTATAATAAAAAGTTTTTCTAAATTTAGAAATGACCGGGTTTTTTCCACTGTCTTAAATTGCATATTTTGATGGTTGATGTTTAATAATGATAGCTTATTAATTAACCCTTAATATGTGTGATATTATTGTGTAGTATGATAATTAGTTATGATCCAAACATTAATTTAAATACTAATTAAAAATCATTAGTTTAAGCCTCTGCTGGGACTTGAACCTGCAACCTCATAGTGTGAGTCAAGCATTTTTTCCAATTGGGCTACCATTGCTCATAAATTATTAAATAAAAATATTTAGTTAGATTTTACTCTATGTGTATTTTATTGCTGTACAGGATTTTTTTACTGCTTTTTTTTACTTTTACAGGATGCCTAAGGATGAATCTGTTGCTGAAAAGTGGAAAGAAACCTGGCAAAAAATATTTGTTACCCACCAATGACAACAAAATTTTTCGAAAAAATGTCAATTTTATTCTCGCTTAAATGATATTCCTCATCATCCAGTACAATCTCTCACTACTGAATCAAGACACAAACTAATTAAAAGTATCACAAACAGATAATTAAGCTTAAGATTAAAAACTTACGCCAACGAAGATACTCTTAAAATGACGGGGAAAAAACTGACGATGCGACAACGGCTGCATATAATAATTTTATTCAATAATGTTTAAATTTCTAATAAATGTTTTGTCATTAATTTCTTGTTTTATTTCCTTTGCTCCGATTCGGTCCTAAACGAGTCTACTATCACTTCAACTTAACGATCCACTGTAACTTTTCTATTCCTCAATAGTACAGAACATACCTAATTAAAAAAATATAAATAGCATGGGCTAGCAGGTGACTATTAGTGCTTAAAATCCGTTTTAGATAGTTTTTAATACAATAAGTATTTATCAATCCAGTAAGGCTATCCGAGAAGATAATATTTTATGGACACCGTATTAGAAAAGAAGGCACTTCTACTTTCGAACCTCTCTCTCTCGGTTCGTTTTTTTTGAGATACTGCGCAGTCCAGCTTAAGTGTAGGTTCATGGTCTTGTTACATTTTTTTTTTAACGTCAGAAAACCAAGCAAATGCATGGTCCTTGGTAATGCCTATATCATCGAAGTATTCAGTTTTTTAAATTATCTCTAGTTAAAAGACTTAAGAATTTAAAACATTTTTATTTCTGTACCTTTACAAACATGAATAATGTTGTCAATTATGGAAATACCGTATCTTTTTTATTTAAACCAAAGCTGAATGTGTATTTATTAAGAAGACAGTTTTTATAACGTTTTTCTTGCAATTGTAACTGCAGCTACAGATCGCTTTCTGGAGCTTCCCTGACAGTGAAGATGATATCCGATTATAGTCTTGCTTGGCAAATGGCTCGGCTGACGAATTTCAGACTTCAGAAAGGTTGGCTTATGATGAACTTGACTGCATGCTTATGTGATCTCCAGATCGAACACGATACTATTTCCGTAAAACTTTGATTATAATAATAATAATAGTTCAGTTCTTTATTTGACAACAAGGCCCAATTTGTTAGTAACAATAACTTAGACTATGTTAGTACTTAATTTCTAAAACAGATTTAGTGCGTTGAGCTAGAGCCCAAACAAACGGACTGTCTAGCCGGTCTGCTATCGCACGCAGAATGACGTTGGGGCTGCCACGCAGCTTGCGCAAGAGTGAGGCAGATATTTTGCGCCAGGTGGCGTCGAAACCATCCGTGCGCGCCTCGGCGAACATTGAGGAAGCGCTGCAAAAACACGGCAGCCGCAATAATTGACGGCGCTCTGAATGCGTTGTTGAATTGGACCCGCAAGGCATTGTAAGCCCTTTGCGCATACTTGAACCACAGAGACCCCGAGTAGAGAGAAGTACAATACGCTTTGAACAGAGTTATTTTGACTGACACCGTACATCGTGAGAATCTGTGGATCAGCATATTCGCCCGGACTGACAATGCCCTGCATTCCCTCTCCATGTCTAAATTGTCTTTAAGATCTTCTGTTACCAGGTGTCCCAGATATTTAAAAGAATGTACCCGGTTTATGGGCTTATTATTAAGCAAAAATGGTGGTATACTGTGAGGACACCTGGTACTTGCTCTGAAGACCATGTACTCTGTCTTTTTTACATTGTACACCAGGCCATGTGATGCAGCATACGACTCGCACACCCCAAGCAGTCTACGAAGTGCACAAACCGAAGGAGCCAGCAGTACTAAATCATCCGCGTAACTTATGTTGTTAAAGCATACTCCGTCAACAAAGCAGCCCACGCGCGTAGCGCTGAGCCTCTCGATCGTTGACCAAGCGATGAATAATTTTAGACTTTTGGTAGTAATGCCTTTCGCTTTGATTATTTATCCATTTTTGATCATTATGAAATGCTCTAAGTCTTTTCGCGATGGTAAGTTGAAACAAAAAAGGTTGAAATTTATTAGTCTATGGCCAGACGGGACGGGTACGGGACGTTGTTCGGCCATATTTGTTATTGTGCTCAATGGGGATTTATTTAGTAAATTTCGTTTGATTTCCAACTACAATTAGTAATGTTTTTTATTTCCTTGTATCTCTTATTTGAAATATTACCTATAGAGACATAAATACACTCATATACTTTATAGTTATGCTTATTTTATAATCGTGAATACCCCCCTTGTGGTAATTCGCTGAGATCCTCCAGCGAATTTCTTCGTTAATAAGTTTCTATTAAATTAATAAAAGTGGCGGGGGCATCAAACAATAATGGAAAAGGGGGCCGTCAAGCTGCCCCAGTCGACGTGGGATCTCCACTTCTCGACTGGGAAGAAGGAGATCATTTCAGTTTCGAGGACTCTGAACGTTTCGAAGAAGATTCTTTGTGTAGCTGGAGCTCGGAACCTGAAAGCCTGTGCAACAATTGGCGAGGATGGCGGAGACCAAACCTTCAGAACACATTCGCCCCCCGCTCTGCGAAAAAAACCGTTCAAGGTAAATGTCTCAGCTGATCCTTTGTTTCAATTATAGAAATGTAAGATGACGACTTCTCAAATTAAACAACAATGTTTGCATTCATAACTATAGTTTTTCTTTCATAACATCTTTGTATCAACCCATTTGCCCTTTACTTTCATTGAAAGTTTGATGTCATGACCTATAGGTATTAATTACATTGTGTATGTATTGTGTAGTGGTACAAAGAACAGGTGTTGTAAAGTCATTTACCTTTGAGTGGACTGAGTAGTTAATAATAATACCTTTGGATTGAAATCCCTGCCAATGGCTGTAGCATTTTCTTTGTTGCATAAGATAAGTTATTGTACATTTCATTGAGAGAAAGTTTACAATTATTTTAAACTTTCACAACTTTCACTACCTATTTTTAGTTTAAAATTTTTTTGCTTTGATTAATCTTTTCTATAGCTGAAATTATGTTATTAAAGTTCTTATAAGTATTGTTTCTGTCCTATATTATACTAATCTTAAGGAGACCAAAAATAAAAAAGCAGATGTATAGTATTATTTTTGTATTATTACTATTTACGTCTATGTAATAAAAATGACTAGATTGACTAAATTAAACCAGTTATTAAGTATGATTTCTAATAGTTTTTACATACAACTGGTTTTGTCTACTTTATTTCAGATCTTTACATTCTAATAAGAACACCACTCTAAAAGAAATTAAATTTTCAGACAAATTATCAGTATCAACCCTTAGTGAATTAGCAGCTAAGTGTGTTGCGTGTCATATACCATTTGAACTGGTAGAGCATGTTTATCCACCTGTGCCTGAGCAACTGCAGCTACAGATCGCTTTCTGGAGCTTCCCTGACAGTGAAGATGACATCCGATTATACTCTTGCTTGGCAAATGGCTCGGCTGATGAATTTCAGAGAGGTGAACATCTATTTAGAGATAGAGCAGTTAAAGATGTCCTGCAAATTGGTATGTTGAATAATACAGAAGTATTCAATATTCATAGATCAAATTATCTATATGGAACTTCAGCAATTGAAATGTGCTTCTAGGTTTTCACTTATCTGCAACAGTTATACTTACTGTGCCTCGAGCTTCGTTTAATGTGGCAGTGACATTTGATCGGCAAAGAATATCATCATGTAACTGTACCTGTTCATCAGCTGCGCACTGGTGTTCACATATTGTGGCAGTTTGTTTGTACAGGATACACCTAGTAAGTATTAGGCAGTTTAGTAAGTAAGTAGTAAAAAAAGTAACAGCCTATAATCATCCCACTGCAGGGAAAAGGCCTCCATCATTGAATTCAAGTTACCACTGCAATGATGGGAACTGGCATAATCACCACGCTTGCCAAATGCGGGTTGGTGATCACAAACCCGAGCAACGTTCGAAAATACGAAACTATTTGTTGCCCGACCCGGGGATCGAACCTGGGACCCCGAGATCTTGGCCCGGTATTTAAACCACTAGACCAACGGGGCGTTAAAAAGTTTTAGTTAAAATTAGGCAGTTTAAAAGTTTATATTTATTTACATCATCAAATCATTCAACATTGGTAAACTGAATTACTATTTGAAAAACCCAATTGATTTATTTCCTATACAATGACAATGATATATGCAGCAGGAAACTAATATGTTTTGTGTCCAGTTAATGTAGGTATACTTTTGTTTATTACTTTAGCCAACACAAGTATGTCTCAGAGCACCTGTGTCAGAATCCTTACAAAGACTACGAAGGGATCAGCTACAGAAATTCGCGCAGTACCTAATATCAGAGTTGCCGCGGCAAGTTTTGCCGACTGCTCAACGTATTCTGGATGAGTTACTGTCTGCCCAACCAAACACCATCAATACTACATGTGGAGCGCCCGACCCCACTGCGGGAGCGTCGGCCTATGAGTACACATCATGGTTCTTGGATGAAAAGACTTTGCACAATAACATTAATAAGATATTAGTCAAGTTCTGTGTTCCAGCACCTATAGTGTTTAGGTGAGATTTATTTATAAAAATTAAATATTCTTGCTGAAGTAGTATTGTATCTACTATCAAAGTTGTTAGTCTGTGAAAGATTAAACTTATGCCTATAAATTTTCTAGCGATGTGAACTATCTAAGCACAAGTGCGCCTCCGGCGGCTGCAGAATGGTCTTCCCTATTGAGGCCTTTACGAGGTCGCGAGCCCGAAGGCATGTGGAATCTGCTATCTATCGTCAGAGAAATGTTCCGCCGCAATGACAGAAATGCCATACCGCTCCTTGAAATCATCACAGAGGAAGTCATGGCTTGTGAACAGGTAAGTTTTCGAATGCATACATTCACTTTCATAATTATAGGAAAGGTACTGAGTGTGAAACCCAAGGCTAGAGGTAAAGGGTATGTCTACAAAATGCATTGTCGTTTGTAACAAAACCTACAAACCATACCTGCTGGTTAAAGACAATTTAAAATAACTTTGTATTTCTATGATATTCTTACATTGCTGTACCCTAATAGGGTTTGTACTTTAGCTCTGTGTATGTACATAGTTCTAAGTATATTTTTGCAATAACAAAAAAATAAAAAAAAAATATTCGTGCCAGGAAGAAAGTTTTTGTATGTAAGCAGTGAATCCTTATTTAAAAGTTGACTTAACTTTAATTTTTGGGAACTTTGAAATACAGACACTCCTCTTGGTTGTCTTGCAGGTTTATTGCTCAAGTTGACTGCAGACATAAGAAACTAACGATCATTTTGTTGTGGTAACCTTTGGCGGTCGCATCATGTTGCGATCGTGTGGGACTCGGGAACCTGCGCTCTGTATGCAGCGCGGACGCGCGGTACCGAAACATTATTTATTGCCGCTTGTAATAGGCAGGGGGTTAGTTAAGTGTTAAAATACTGATCCGCTCGATCGTGAGTTAGAATTATTGAAAAGCTATGAACAACAAACACCTAAATAAGGAACTTAGCTCTAAGAGTAGGACATCCTCACATAAATCAGGAAAGTAAAATTAGTTAAGATGATACTTATAGACTATTGGCAATTTGCCCTAGGTATAGACTGCGTCTTACATATCGCACGGTGCGTGGTATGGTCTCACTAAAAAGTTCTGTGCTGGTTCTTGTTAACAATTACATAATTTTAAGATTAATGTATATAAACATATCGGGCGACGTTGTACGACATGTCGAGCAGTATCTGCTCTACGTCGATTTTGATTCTTTAGCTATAATACGGGATTCTGCTACACCACCATTGGAAGCCGTGATCGAGAGCCAGTGTTATTGTTGTCTACATAGTAACTGTTTTCGTAGATAATTGTATGGTGGTACAGCACAAAAGCAGCATTGGTCGCGTGGGGCGGAGGGGGCGGTGGAGGGAAACACGGCGGCAGTGGGGGCAACTCATCAGCTCAACACGCGTGTTCTTCACTTTGTGACGAGGTGAATGTGAAAATCTTAACTTATTTATACATGTAGATATTTTTGTTTTGTAATAGTTACTGTTGGTATATTCTGCTTTGCAAGGTTAAAACAAATAAGTAATTTATTTTAATATGTTACAGTTGGGGCAAAACAGATAGTGCACAACAAACATATAGAAATATTCTAAGTTGATTAAATGAAAACAGTTTACTAGTTACGGGTTTAGTATATTCACAATGAATGATTATTTTCTAGCTACTGTACTTACCTATAATAATATTACTGGTACTGTTACTTCTATGACATAAAATATTTTAAAATAATCATGATTAGCGCCATGTAGTTTCAACAAAATTGTCATCTGTTTCCTTCCAAATGATTTCCGAATAATGAAGACAAACGAAGTATCTTAAGTTACCAATAAAAACAATTAAAAAACAAATGTTATGATTATACAGGTTGTAGTGTTATGGCGCCTTGCCGCATTGAACCCGGGCTTAGCGCCACACGAACGAGACACTTTGCACGAACAGTTCACCCAGTGGCACATGAAAGTTTTGGACAAGGTGAGTTAAAGTTTTTTTCTACAGATATGTATGTCCGGTAGGTAGTCAATTTGCGTTGCAAAATCGCATCTAATTCAACTACATAAGATGCCCCAGCGTTTGATGTGCTGTAGTCTGAGCATTGCAAAGATGAATTTCATAAAATATACTCTTCTACAATCTAGTTAATAAACAAGCTAAATTTTTATACTTTGCTCATAATTTATGCTGCATCACCCTTCTATTTCTGTGTCATATTAGGTGACTAAATGAGTACCACCAGAGGAAGACGGGCTGAAGCGTCTTCTATTCACCATTGGCTAAGCTGCGATCACAAATCCTTGTTTTGGAAAAGCCTGTAATTAAAATTTTTAATTGTCTACCTCAATGATTTTATTATAAACAATTTATTATCTGATAAGATTTAAGTTGCACAACAGTCACAATTGGTAACGCATCATTGACGGTATCAGGTGGCGAAAAACCGAAACAACCATATAGGTAGTTCGTCTCACGCACGACATGCATCGCGAGCCCACTCCCACCACCCGCCTTACATCAATGGCATCAGCGAGAACGAGGTCTTCCCCGGCTTCCACCCCGCTATGGAAGGCTGCTTCCTCGAATGGGACGACTACCCGATCCCGGGAGTCACATACACGAAGGATTTGAATCCGTTGTACCACAGTCCGTTTACTATCTTCCGACATTCGGACAAGCAAAACGACGCTCACCAGGTAAGTGTTGTTAGTACCTTGTTACCACACGATTATTAAAAAATTTTAGTTCAGTAAGATTATGGTTGGATAATCAATAAGGTTCTTAAGTCACGCGTATCTTCAAGTGACTATCAAGAAACCTAACCTTGTTTTAATGATGCGATCAAGATTGAACTACAATTCTTTGCATTGAGAGAAAGTGTTAACAAATTTCTTCTCAAAAAATGCATCAGTGTGTGATTTTGTCTTATAAGAACACTTAAGTATCCGTAATTATGCTGTTCGTTCGTAATATTGGAGTCCGTCCAAGTATTTATCAAGAGAAAAATACTTGGATTGCTAGCTTGATTTCTATATTGTAAACGTTTTTAAACAAAACCAAGGTATTGGACAAGATGCAGAATATATGCTTATGCATGCATTCATTATCTCTAACGCATCAGAGGCGATTTGAAATAGAATTGGACTACAAAACTTAGTTTTATTATGTTTACTCGTATGTAGTCATATAAAGCATTGTTAGATGTAAATGCTGTCTATTTTTTCCTAAAGCATTATTAGTTGTTAGGTAAAATAAAATAGCTTAATTGTCACTTATAGGTAAACTCATCGAAAGCAGTTTTGAACAACGAGATGTCCCTAAGTTATCGACTTACGAATCCTGATCCATCAATGCAAGGACACCGCACTTTGGTGAATAGGAGTAGCCGAATTAACGTCGACCTAGCTATACCCGGGCCTTCAAGCCAAGTAAGTAGATTTGTTTAAATCTGCTATGATTAATTTATTTTTTAAAATTATTCTGCTGATAAACTTTTCCCTAGGAAATTAACAGCAAGATGTAAACCAACTGTAACTGTTACAGTAATTGTTGACGAACCTATTAAATGAAATAAATAAAAAAAGTCTTATATTCTTTTCTGATCAGCTGTTTAGTATGTTTTTTTAATTTCACAACAGTTTTTTAGTAAAAACTGTTGCTTAACCCACAAAATCATGCAAACAATGTTTCTGAGTACTTTGAGTCCAAATTTTGTAAAAGCTATTTCAATTTTTAATTTTCAGCCATGTGGCTCCGGTGAAGGTCCAAGTGATCCCATTCGCGATTCAGGCCCTAGTGATGGAAATCACTCGAGCGTCTCGTCTGAAGGTAAGTTAATAGTTTATCATGATATTATAAAAAGTAATCATAGTCTGACAAATGGATTAGAAGATAGAGTGATGTGAATATAGGTATAGAAGATTGAAAAGTTGTACAACATTTTTAAATTACTTTGCATGAAAGTGTCGTGTGGTGTTGATATGTTAACGGCCGGTCCCAATAACCTATCTATCTTCAGTTTTGGCATATCGTTGATAGAAAACAACTTCTGTCTTTGTTTCTCTGGATGGCAAAATCAGAGACAGGAGATGTTTTCTATCTCCGATATGCCAAAACTGAAGATAGATAGATTATTGGGACCGGCCGTAAGAGATTAACGTCACCCTATATGTTCCTATATGGGAGTCGTTCGAGACGACTAAAGGAGAACTGCCAGAAGGAGACGGCAGCAGTCTTCTTTCCACCACTAGCCGAACTGCGATCACCTACTTGCCTACCAACTGTGGCGATTATGGAGAAATCCTCCTTTTGGAGAGACCTATATCCAGCAGTGGATGGATATGGGCTGGTGATGACGATGCTGAATATAAAACAAAAAAAAAACGCTACGTGACATATATTTATTTTGACGACCTCCGTGGCGGAATGGCATTCGCATCAGTTTTGAAGGTGTCGCTTGCGCCAAGGTTCGATTCCCGGATGGGTCAATTTAGAAAAAAGTAATTTTCTATATTTTCTCGAATATGCGTGTTTAGTACCACCGTTGTTTCTGATTTCCACGAAACGAGTGCTTCAAAAAGTTACTTGCTTTGGGATCAGAGCAATGTATGTGATGTTGTCCACATTTATTTATTTATTGTAGGGTTCTGCGAAAACGAGGAAGAGATACTCCAGCAAAGCGGCGGCGATACCGATTCGCAAGGATCGAGTTCTTCTCCGCCTGTGTCGTCAGATGATGCCCAGCGACGGGTCTCGAACGACGACTCCGTTTCAGACGACGAATGCAACATATACTTCTACGATACCGCGGCCGCCAGGCGAGCGGTCGTGGGCGAAGGCACGAGCGCTGGCACTGCTTTGGTAAGTGTATTCTACTAATATAAGAAATGCCAAAATTTGTGAGTTTGTATGGACGGTTGATTTAAAATTACAAAGACACTACAATTTTTATTTATTTTTATTATTGATATAGGTTATATTAAAAACTATCACAATCAGCTTCAAAAAAAAGTCCCGACTAAATGTCCACCTAAATATCCATCCATACTATTACATGTCGACATAATTTGGCTGGGTTATAAAGTTGACTCTGACAGTAATAATAATTCAATAATAAAAAAAAACAACGTCCATCATTCAATCGCAGACGGTTCATCAGTTAGGTGTCATTTTTTGTGTCGGGCTTTGTGTAGACGACCACCGCAGTAGTCTCGTTTCGTCCCGGATTTGATTCCCAGTAAAAAAAGTGCTATTCTACATATTCTTGGGTATGTTTGTGGTACATTCGTTTTATCTGATTTCCATAATACGAGTGCTTTAAATAGTTAATCACTTTGGGATCAGAACAATGTACAGACAACAGCACGTCAACCTACCACAAAACGTCAAATTTTCTCAATTGAAATTGATCTCTAGTTGTAGGACTTAAAGTTGAAAATCAATTCAATGACCTTTAACTTTTTGGGTAGGTTGACCTGCCGTTGTCTGTACTACCTATGTGATGTTGCCCACATTTATTTATGTATTTAATGGAGGACAGTTTAGGTGTCATTTTTAGGGTTCCGTACCCAAAGGGTAAAAATGGGACCCTATTACTAAGACTTCGCTGTCTGTCCGTCTGTCCGTCGCTCTGTCACCAGGCTGTATCTCAAGAGCCGCGATAGCTAGACTGTTGAAATTTTCACATATTATGTATTTCTGTTACCGCAATAACAACAAATACTAAAAACAAAATAAAATAAATATTTAAGGGGGGCTCTCATACAACAAACTCGTTTTTTTGGCCTTTTTGGTACGGAACCCTTCGTGCGCGAGTCCGACTCGCACTTGGCCGGTTTGTTATATCGAACTGTGTATATTATTGTACAATTTTAACCACCTGTAAAACGAAGCCCACATTATGTAACCATTATGTGTAACATCTTGGCAGTGTTATTTTCGTTTTTTAATCAAAATACTTCTTTTATAAAAATATACAATATTGGTTCAGCTATAAATTTTGAAACACACTGTGACGCGCACGGATGGAGCTGTGTAAGGTTCATTCATCCGGGACCCGGCCGCAGTAAAATAATTCGTCAGTGCGCGTCACAGCGTGTTACAAAATTAAAAGTCTGATTAAATTATTTATACTTTTCTAAAAATATTTTTTTTGTTAGATAAGTAACACTGCCATGATATACAAGGTGTTTCAAAAAAACGAGTAATGCCTGAAACGCCATAGAAAGTGAATGAAACTGAAATATCTAGCGCTGTCCCTTTTGTTCTAGCTGCCATGGTTTCGGAAAAAACTTATATCGAAGTTTTTCAAAAATATCGTTATGAATTTATCGAAATTTCCACAATGTTCAATCAGCTGCGCGAGTCAATAACCTCATAAATCATAGATAAATTTACTCCTGTCTGCTACTCCTGGTAGCGATTCTTTAGTGTGTTCCGTATAAAATAAAAACTCTTTTATTTCCGACCTTAAGCTGCCAATACTCAATAATTATTTAATTAGTTCATTTGTTTGTTTAAAAAACAAGAAAGAAGCTAAGAAAAAAACTTCGTCGTCACTTTTGGAAATCGGGTAAAATACATTGTACATTGACCTTGAGCATACACCATACACTTAAAATCGTTAAAATAACCGGCAGAATGAAGTAAGAGAACTCCATTTTTCTTGGCTTGTATGCAATAATACACCCAGGTGTCAGACTTTATGAGCCGCTATTTTAACATTTGATGTTTTATTTTCGACGTAGAAATCAAACCTAGAACCTTCGGTCACCGAGTTCCATACTCGAATCACTAGATTAAGGCGTTTACGTAATGGAGTACTAGGACAACATCACTGTTCCCGCCCACGAATTTTGGTTTTTACAATTTCTTGCGGAACCAAACAGACGAAAGAGATAAACAACATTTTGAAATTTTGTTGTTTTTAAATTAAATTAAACTTTGCTGATGACAATTTGATTAACTACACCTAGGAGGCAAGTGATAAAAGCAGGTCATCATAAGACAACAAATTGTCTCATTTATCATAAAAGTTTTAGTTAGATTAACTTACTTGAATACTTGGTTGATCGCTTGATCAAATATTCGAATCGAATCAATTGTTGTATGAAAATCAAAAATTACCTTACTTAAAAAAAATACTGGCTATCGAAACTTACAGAAAATAGCATCAGCTTTTACGTTCTGTAGGTTATCCACTTACGGCAGGTCCCAATAATCTATCTATCTTCAGTTTTGGCATATCGGAGATAGAAAACATCTTCTGTCTCTGATTTTGCCATCCAGAGAAACAAAGACAGAAGTTGTTTTCTATCTCCGATATGCCAAAACTGAAGATAGATAGGTTATTAGGACCGGCCGTTAACTAACTAAAAAAGGTAAATCTGCTAACATGATATGCCACCAGCACGAGAAGCAGAACCTTACGTAAACTAAACTCAACTAGGTTTAACTAGAAGAAAAATATTTTTGCGTACGTCTATGTCTTGTACACCTTATTTTTGCAATTAAGTTTATAAATAAATGTAAATAATTTTTAACAGAAATTCTAAATTGAATCTTTTAAAAACAAAAATACACGTTACCAACTGTTGACGACCACTTATAGCTAAGTACATGAAGACTAGTAGAAAAGAGAACCATCTTGTATGAGAAAAAGTGTCCACCTGTTGTAAATATCAAATTACAGGTGGCGCTAGTTTAGGTTGGAATTTGAAACGATAAGAATATTGCGATTATTGTTTTCACAGTATTATAATAATAAATTGTTCACCTATTACATACTTTGATACTGAAGTTAAAATCTACGTTTTATTTTATGTTGAAAATATGTTTTTTCTATTTGTTTCTGATTTAATATTGTACTGTTGGTAATAAATTATTATGTTTGCCTGTAATACGCCTTTTAATAAGTTTTTTAGATTACAACTATGAAAACCATGCATCAAAATGTTACTCTAAAAATTTGTAGCACAATTTTTAAAATCTTTACATTTCTAATTTAGCGCCATCTTTTAATTTGGTCCTGGACTTTTTACGGACACTTTTTGATAAAAGTTGATTCTCTTTTTTACTAGTTTTCATGCCGAGTACCAGGGCGCACTCGTTGCCAAGACCACGAGAACAATGGATTGCGCCCGCGCCGACACAAGCGCCGACAAATCTCCGCCATGATAGTTTGCCGGCGCGCGAGCCGCCCGCTTTGCGGCGACGCGAGGCGGTCTTCTTTGCGGTGTTGCCAATTTTGCTACTTTGTGGTTAGATGTTGGTAGCTATTATGGTGTTGGTTAGCTACAGTTTTTGAAAACTATTAGCTACTTTTTTAACACCTTTTTACGCATGAATGCATTTGGTTTTCGTAGTAGGTAGATTAGATAAATTATTATCTGAAATTAGTGTTTGTACAAATAAAACGAAGAAATCGATTGTTTTATTGTAATCAATAAGACGTGATGATTAAAATTATCCCAATCTAACTAAGAACTAGTTGCGTAGGTACATACTTCAAACTACCTTTGGGTTAAATTATGAATTTTCTTTTTATTTTAGGCAAATTTTTAAGTAGCAGTTGGCAACAAAGTAGGTACTTCAGTCGTTCATTTGCTTTGTGCGTGTTCGGTGTGATTTACTGGCGTTTTCGTTGCGAAATCTGTGTTTACGTGTGTGTTATGAAAAGGTCTGTGTTTTCTAATGCAGAATACTATGAAATGATGTTGTGTGTAGGTCGAGCTGATGGAAATTTAGCTCGAGCATGGGATCTTTATCGGGAAAGATTCATCAATGGTAGGCCGGCAGCTGAAAGGCGACGTCTGCCGTCGTATCGGTGCTTTCACAACATGGTGACTCGTCTCCACTCTACGGGTTCCTTTCATCATTCGGGTGGCAGTGGGCGTCCGAATACTAATGAAGAACGTGTAGAAGAGGTTCTGCAGCTTTTCGAAAGTGAACCGACAACCAGTACAAGGCGTGCCGGGGTGAGACTCAACATGAGCCATATTTCAGTGTGGCGAATACTCAAAGATGATGGTCAACACCCGTACCACTACCGTCGTACCCAGGAACTAATTCCGAATGACTTCGCGCCTCGGATCACGTTTTGCGAGTGGTATCTCGCGCAGCTGGAGGCCGACTCCAACTACGTAAACCGGGTAATTTTGACGGATGAGGCCACGTTCACCAGGTCCGGCCTTATGCCACTAGACTTTTTTTTGTGGGGTTATGTGAAGGACAAAGTTTATTTTACGGACTGCCATTCAGTGTCTGAAATGGAAAACCGTGTGCGGTCTGTGTTCGCTATCATAACGCCTACAATGGTGCGAAATGCCATACAGGCCATATCAAGGCGGGCAAGATTTTTCATATAAGAAGGCGGACAGCATGTTGAGCCACTATTGTAGGTAAAGTACCTAAACTTTAATAATACTTTCGAAATAAACTTTATTGATTGAATGATGGAACCGTCATGATAAAATGGTTGTGTTTTGTGCTAGTTATTTTCGTTTATTTGTTTGATTTGTTTGACTTTGTCTCGTACGTAAAAAATTGAACTTTGAGTATGTGCGTGTGTGTACTGTGTATGGGGATAAAAATGTACTAGGCGAACATGACTTATTGTCGGCTAGTCCATGTTTGTGAATACGAAAAAGATAACCAGGAGGGAGGAGGTGGTTGGTTATTATTACTCCTAGTAGGGTAATGAACCTGAATTAGTAGTGTGCTGCACGTTATCGATATTATTATTAAACATTATTTTTACTCGATATTAAAATTTAGTGCTATCAATATAAGAAATTTACTAAGGACTCATCAAAGGAGATTATGCAACACCCTTCAGTAATTACCCATTTTTTTGATACACCCTGTATAAAATGGTACAATAACGTGGGCTTCGTTTTCCAGGTGGTTCAAAAGCACGGTGTACATCGATGACTAGCTATTGTCCGCGAGTTTGTCCGCGTCAATTTCTGTTATTATGATCGCAATTATTTTTGCAACATTTTTCACTGATGCTTCGCTCCTATTGGTCGCAGTGTAATGTTATATAGCCTAAAGCCTTCCTCGACAAATGGACTATCCAACACAAAAATAATTTTACAATTCGAACCAGTACTTCCTGAGATTAGCGCGTTCAAACAAACAAACAAACAAACTCTTCAGCTTTATAATATTAGTATAGATTTGCATAGATTAAAGACGGGTACTTACAGGGCGCCGGAACGAGCGGAGCGGGTGCGGCGGGAAGCTGGGAGTGTATGTGGGAGGTATCATTCGCTCGAGCCGAGGGCCTTCAAGCCCACGGGCATCTGCGAGAGGCGTGCGCCCTGGGCGCTAGGCTGGCGAGGGAACTTCTGGCCAGGTGTGTTAAATTTATTGTTATTCATTATTTATTTAAATTAAGGATCACCAACATGACATATACCACCAGTAAAATTAACTTAAATATACATACATACATACACTCACGCCTTTTTCCTGGAGGGGTAGGCAGAAACGACATCTTTCCACTTGTTACGATCCTTACAGACTACTTTCGCTTCATTGTTATTCATTATTTATTTAAACTAATGGATCACCAACATGACATATACCACTAGTAAAATTAACTTAAATCTAGTGTACAATTTAGAGCTAAGTATTGTCACAATTACAGGAAATGCGATGAAATTTTAACAAAAAAAAAACTTAAGTAGTTAATAGTAAAATTTTACACGAACTTTACATATAATACAATATTTCGAGCTTACAACACAATTTAACAATGAATTGAACTATATAAATTTAACAATATTCTTAGTTTTTGGCCTATTTTTGTCCAATGATTGTCAACTGAAAGCCGTGTGGCACCGACCTTAAATAGAATAGTACCACTATTTCTCGTCCAAAAGAAGACTAACTCAGTACTTCACTGACAAAAAAAGATGGACAGCAGCATTTCTTCTCCACCATTGGCTGATTGGGATCGCCAAGCAAGCTGTTTGTGTTTAGTTTGTACACATGGTGTTAGGTAAATGGTATAATAAGCTGAAACTAGCCTTTGATAACATAATATGCATGTAAATGCTATGGTGAAGTCAGATTATGTGATATCATCATTTTAATTTTTATAGAATTCAAAATTTTTAGATTCCGATTCGTATGAAACAATTTTTTTTTTAAATATTTTAACATAGGCCAGTTTCGGATTGATATACCATTTACCTAACATCCTGTATACAATGAAAAAGCAATCGATGAAAACAAGAATTTTTGCCATCGATGATCCTGTAAGTACGACAAAAATAATCAATATCTCGTATACTACGAGTACTTACATATACTTCATAATATATAATATTATAAATCTGTGTGTCTGTTTGTTAGTCCGTCTTTCACGGCATAACGGAGCGACGAATTTATGTGTTTTTTTAAGTGGAGATAGTTGAAGGGATGGAGAGTGTCATAGGCTAGTTTCTGTCCCTTTCTAAGCCCCCACTTCCCAAAAATTGGGGGGTGGAAGTTTTTATGGAGAATTCCGCAATTTTCAAGGTAGAAAGCTAAAAATTTGTATGCGGACCGACTATTTGTGACTAACGAAAAAATCGTGCATTATTTTTTTTTGGAAATCCGCCCCCAATCCCTTTCAAGAGGGAATGAAATTTTATTGTTACCCCGAATTTTATGCGAGCGTAGCCGCGGGCATAAGCTAATAAAATCATATTTCTGACATAGGCCTCCAGCATTAGGTGGCGCTGCGGCCGCCCCGCCCCATGACCCCAGGAAGCTGAGGAGACGGCACGTGCCCTCGCCGAGGCTGTGCGCGGCGAGCCACAGGCTGTCCTGCCTGGCGTCGGCCACGCTAGCGAAGTGCGCTTTTCTTTGTACGGTAAGATTATTTAAATTTATCTGAATACCTACATAATACCAGGATGACTTTATCATCATCTTTAAAATTTTTTATAGGCGTTCAGTATCGTATTCAGAGCCCATTTATGAAGTAAAAAATGTCAAGTTTTCACCCGAAAATATATGTATTTCGCAACATAGTTTTCAATTTTTACGGTCCTAAGCCTATTAAGGTGTGAAGGGAAAATCAAAAACTTATAAATACTATCGTATCGTATTAATAATTGAGATGCGCATCGCGTAAAAAAAGTGTTGCTAGAGGTTGTATCAAAAATTTTAGATTCTTGGCGGTCCTTTTCGAAGTGCTTTATGTATTATGTATGTTTGACATTATATACTGGGCTGTAAGTACCGAAAGAAAAAATACGTCACTTTTTTTGTCTCGTAGATTGTTCTATGGTTAGAGAAGTGGTTAAAATTTCATCCTGTATACTGAAAATTCTATGGTCACTATCACTAGAGTTAATTGATACGGGGTTTATACCATGTACCTAAGTTTTTATGAGTTTCGGATATTTCGGCACTGTTGCAAGCGCCATGATCACTCAATCAATTATTAACTCTAGTACTAACATAATTTTTAGTGGGTACTAAAGCTACCTTAATCTCAGTAAAAGTAGACGGTAGTAAGCTACAGATTGTCTCCTGGTGTCTGCCATATTGGCAACTTGCGTTTGACGTTAATTATGACATACCTGGCCTAACCTACAATCCCTGATAGCCTATAATCTGAAACGAATAATCGCCGTGAATTGTCTCATCAACTACACATCACACATCGGGTTTTATGTTCCATACTTTAAAAAGCACCGTATTTATAGAAAGCTAAACCGCTTTGTACATAATACCCCATATGGTATCTATCTCGACTATGGCGACCAATACAGTGAGGTGTTAGGTGCTGCAATACATTGCGCACATATTTCTTTAGAATCATCGCTGTCGACTTCAAAATATCAAGTTATTTATTACCTATTTCTGTTACTATGACATCAAATTCATCGACCATTCCACAATCCACAGGTTTTAGCGGAATTCAGCGAACACCACGAGCTTGCTTTCCGTGTAGGGTTATTCGCGTTGGAAATGGCCCGTCCGCCCGCCAGTACCAAGGCCTTGGAAGTGAAGCTGAACAACCAGGAGACTGAGTTGGTCGCGCTGCTGAAGAGGCTGCCGAACGGTGCCGAACAACTAGCGCTGGCAAGAGAGAAGGCAGAGCAACTGCGAGACGGGACATTGAGGTAAAATTTTCTTGGTCTAAGTTGTATGGTGGCCTCATCGAGCACATACCCAATAGAGAAGAAATTACATTTATTGTGTAAGACAACGTTTCCGACAAATCACTGCAGCGGGCACTGCGCTCCTATTGGCCGACCCAATGTCACATGCTGTTCTGGCGCAAGCGAGACGGAGACGGATTTCACACTAATACTCTGGGTATTAGTGTGAAATCGCTAATGAGTTTCGTAAATGGATGGCTTGTATTACCGCTCTATTGGATATTTGCAGTATCGATGTAGATTAGTAGTGCTCGATGGCTGGCCTTTAAAAGAATAGCACTACTTATCTTATGGGCTACGTAAAAGATAAATAAACGAGGAGGAGGAGACAGCCTGAAGAAGTCGGGCTCAAGAGTCTTCTGTAATAAGCCAAACTGTAATTGTCAATTCGTCTGCCAACCATGTCGATTATGGCAAATCCGATCAGATCAGACCATGGCTGGACACATAGTAATGGTATATGCTGGTGATGGTTATGATAAAACCTCATCTTCAGACGTCGTCACCTTTCTGCCAAATGGTAATTTACTAATATTTAAGTTCGAACTGGTAATGTCACAAATTTTTAAGTTACAAAAGCCATTTTCTTTTTCAGAAACCGTGGTCCAGCTCTACTACCTATTGCTTTGGCTAGTTTCCTATTTGACGTATTAGCTTTATCAGCGACTGACAAAGAGAACAAACATCCAGTAAGTTTTATTACTCACATACATGGTTGATATTAACTGAATAGTAATGTTTGTAATTTTGTATTTTTTGTCCTTTTAGTCAAGAATCCCAACAGACGAAGCGTTAGGCTTCGAAGCGGCTGTGGCGGCTTTAGGGTTGAAAGCGAACGTTTCGGAGGCGGAACATCCCTTGCTATGCGAAGGAACGCGGCGACAGCGTGGGGAGTTGGCGCTTACACTGCTCTCGTTCTACAAAGATGATCCTGTCAAGTTGGCTAGGATTATGAACAAGGTAAGTGATTCTTAATATTAGGTTTATTAGCTACCGCTATTAAAAAAAAAACAAGGTTTGAGCCTTGCCGTCCGTGCCTAATTATAAGACGGCCAATTTTAGGTTGTATTGCAAAAAAAAAGTCTCTGTTGTATAATATCTACAGTCACTTACTTGCAGATATTTCTTTCCAATTAGAAGCCTTATAATTTAAGACAAGGTAAACCTTTTATAATAACACTTTGTTTATTAGAAAATCGTATTACGGATCAACATTGAGTATTTTTTTATATGTTGGTTATCATCAAGTATCCAAAAGAACCTGTGAATCCTTTGTAAAGAATTGTTGTGAGCTTTATTCCGTAGCTTCACTTATTACCTTAAACGATATTCGATTAATTCCAATTTCCAGTCTGAAGAATTTGAATATTCTCTGACATATTAAATGTCAGAGGCATAATATTAGCAAACTTCTAGGAGTTTTGTGCGGGAAACGAAAAGAGAAAGATGGACTTTGTTTGGTAATTATGTGAAAGCGGCATTTATTGCGATAAAGTGGTGGCTTTGTATAATAAATGTGTCAGTGAGTAGGATAAGTCAAAGAAAAGTGAGAAACAAGGAAAGGCGCTCCTATTTGACTCTAATCCACGTTCTCGCATAAAACTCCTGTAATCATTGAAATGTATAAACCACCCATACATTTTAATGAGTTAGGCTAGTTTAGGTTTATGTTAGGTTAGGCTATTATGTCATTTTAACCAAAGACTAGGCTGTATGAACTCGTCCGAAGCCGTTAAATTTTTATAAAAAAGGAAACTTCTGGTTTTATAACCTTGTTATGTCTTATTCCAGTTATTAGACCGGGACATCCACCAGCTGACCAAAGGCCCTATGGTCAGTATGTACTACACGAACAACCCGCGGCTGGCGGCCTACCGCGCTGACACGGCTTCCAATTCCAACGTCTACCCAGCGCACCCTGCGCCATGTGTACCAGCACCGGTATTTATATGATCTATACAGGGTGTAAAAAAACTAAACGCAGATCCTGAAGCTACGAAATCTATAAAATACATAGCGCGCAATGTATAGCAGCCGGAACGTGGACCGCTGCGCTGGAGATGGTTGCTAAGTTTTGTAGGAAGAAAAGTTTTTCAGTAACATTTGGCAACAGTTTTTGTAATAAAATGGAAAACAAAATTGTGACTTTGACCCTCAATATCTTCGGAACTAGCTGTTTCCCGGGTATGGTCCTGAAGAAAAAAAATATTCTCGTGATGGGGACATACGTGGTTTTCGGATCTGCGTTTGATTTTTTACACCCGTTATTTGTATTATAATATTATAAGTAGATAACTGTTTCTTGAAGTAGTATTAAAATTGATGTATAGACAACAGCACGTCAACCTACAACAAAACGTTAAAAATTTCTCAATTTGTATTGATCTCTACTTCTTGGCCTTAAAGTTGAAAATCAATTCAATGCCCTTTAACTTTTTGGGTAGGTTTACCTGACGTTGTCTGTACTATTCAAAAATGCTTACTTATAATTGCATTAGAATTTGAATGATTTTGAAAGCCCTTGCAAAGCTTTATCGGCACTGACGTACTGCGTTGTGACGTCATAAAAAGTAAGTAAGTAAGTAACAGCCTATAATCATCCCACTGCAGGGAAAAGGCCTCCATCATTGTATTCACCATAGCAATGATGGGTACAGGCACAATCTCCAAAAATCGGTCACCAAAAACCCGCACTAGGCCAGCGTGGTGGAACTAAGGAGAGAGACCCGTGATGAATCTCCTCTTCTTAAAGGAGAGAGACCTGTGCTCAAGTGAGCGTGAATGGGTTGTTACTTTATGTAACATAATAACTTGTTCCAACAGCCGCCCTGCCCGCTAGTATCGGACATGGAGCGTATGATGGTATCGGAGAGCGGGCCCTCGCCCCCCTCCCACGCGCACGCGCACGCGCACGCGCACGCGCACGCCACGCACGCGGCCCACGCCGCACACGCGTCGCACGCGTCGCACTCCGCCCACGCGAGCCACGGCGGCCACGCGTCGCACACGCCGGCGAGCCATCCGCCTCTCGCGAGACCTAAGGATTCAAGGTGAGACTAATATTGTACGAACTCTTACAGGCAGACGAAAAAAATTAACTCTCACAGGCAGTCGAAAAATCGTCTTATTCTACTCAATCACGCCCACGTGAAGCATAAGGCACAGTCGACGCATCCACCAATAAAGCCATCAAGATAAAACTTTGTTCCAGAACTATCTATTCTACTCATTCTCGTAGGTGGTCAAAAAAAAAAACCTATGCATATGAATACTATGGCGAAGTCAGAAAGTAGCTATCCTATCTTTTTTTAAAGACATTCAAATCGGAATTTCAAAATTTTACTTTGTATGAAAAAATATGGTATTAAATATCTGACTTTACCATAGTATTTATTTGTATGCATATTTTTACATAGCTGATTTCGCCTTGTTATACCATTAACCTAGCTAGCACCCTGTATATAACCATTGGGACTTAACTTTCCGCACCGCCCATGCAACCAATAATAACGCAGTCCACTCGGATCAAACCGCCACTTGTCAGACCATTTTAGTAAAATTATGCTTTTTATTAATCCCACTAAAATAGATCCTACTCTCACTTCACCCTCGATACTTCTCGCGTGCCTTCTAAGGCTCATGCGGTCCACATTAACTACACCGGCTATGCGGTACGTCCGCCGGTTGGTTATCCGGTCGCCAGGATTCAGGATTCCAGGTACAAATATGTTGCTACTCGAAGGCCTTCATTTGACACGACACAAACGTTGTGTTCTTTCAAACGAAGCGGCGGTATTGAAAAAGTTTCGACGGTTATTTTACTTCGCTGTCAAAATTTTTAAACTTTATTTTCCTTACCTTAAAAAAACCGATCTGTTTTTTCGTCAACATAGTTTTTACATAATACGTATTATATCATTGGTTCTTCTCGGCTTATAGTACCATTTACCTATCACCCGTATTATCCATATCTTACCAGGATGTGCCACCCTGATAACGTTTATTTACTAATGTTAAATATTTATACTCAAAAAACCTACACCAAGTGTTTTGTACTCCTAGTTCCTAAATCCCGTTAAAGACTAACAGAAGTTCTACGCAATATTGCAACCACCTCACATTGAGCTTTTCCATAAGAAAAATATTTGTAATCTTCAACATAAAACTGTTAAAAATTCTAAAAACACTATTTAAGAAGTCGTGAAAAAATTGTCCACAGATACAAAGGCAAACGCGTATATCCGTCCGTGCCGAACCAGCCGTCTGAGGCGTCGGCGCACTTCATGTTTGAACTGGCGAAGTCTGTACTGTTCAAGGCCGGCGGCTCGTCCAGCACCAGCCTATTTACACAGACCTCTTGCGCGAGGGAACATCATGGACCACACAGGCAAGTTATTGACTTGATATTAAAGATATATCAATAGATTTAACTCGCTTTTATTACCATTTTATATCTCACTAGCCTTTGCCCGCGACTTCGTCCGTGCGAAGTAGTTATTTTTTTATTATTTTAAAATAAAAAACATAATCAACCTTTTTTAAAGTCGGTTAAAAATCCTAGCTAGCCTATATCCTTCCCCAAAGTCTGATTGACCATCGTACAAAATTTTATCACAATAGGTTCAGCGCTTTTTGAGTTTATTCATTACAAACATACACATACACAAAAAAACGAATTTTCCTCTTTATAATATTAGTTTAGTTTTATCCCAGCATGTGGAACACTACAGCGTAGATATAATATGTCAAGGGTAGAATTCATACATTTCAAGAAACCAATAGGTTATAGAGTTATCCAAACATACGACAACGCTTTATGTGTAATAGTCAAAATCTGGTATATATAATTTATTCGTCTTAATCGGCATTTTCGGCAGATGAATGGAACTTGCATAATATCTTTATCAAAAGTAAATGAGCGGGTTTTGACACCATGGATCCTGGGATATGGTTGACATTGACAATACAGTGTTCACAAGATTGTTAGAAACGATCTTACATCTTTTCATCACGTCACTTATAATACGTGTGGGGTTCGGGATTAGCGAGTGTTAAAACGCAAAACCTCTCAGGTAAGTCAGCCCATGAAACTAAACAAGTTTTGTTCTACAAAAATATATTTGAACTTTCATACAAACTCATCAGCTGACCGAGTCAATTTGTATGAAAATTCTAATTTTATTTTTGGCATTTTGGGATTGTTGTCATGGGCGTAGCCAGCCATGGGCTCAGAGTGGGGCAGAAGTATAAAATATGACTAGCATAGTATTCCCACAGTCTTACTCCGGTTAATTTTTTCATACAAAATGGTTACACCCCATAGCACCTTGTATCTCATCATCATCATCATCATCATCAGTCTATCGCAGTCCACTGCTGGACAAAAGCCTCTCCAGTTGCACGCCACTTAGGTCGATTCTCGGCTTCTCGCATCTAGCTCCTGCCAGCCATCTTGCGCAAATCATCACTCCACCTAGCCTGAGGGTGTCCTACACTACGTTTGCCGAGACGCGGTCTCCAGTTCTCCACTCAAGAACTCGTTTACCCCTGCGGTGGTCGGTTCTGCGGCTAATATGGCCAGCCCACTGCCCCTTCAGCATTCTAATCCGGTGGGCTGTCGGTAACTTTAGTTCTCTGCCGGATCACCTCATTTCTGATTTTATCCCTTAGAGAAACTCCGAGCATAGCTCTTTCCATAGCCCGCTGAGCAACTTTGAACTTGTGGACTAGTCGTACCGTCATGTCGGTGTCCACGTTTCGGCTCCGTATGTCATGACGGGTAGGAAGCACTGATTGAAGGTTTTCGTCTTGAGGCATTGTGGGATCGACGATGAGAAGACATGACGTAGTTTCCCAAATGCTGCCCAACCCAACTGAATTCTTCTGTTCACCTCATCCTTAAAGTTGTTTCTACCTACCTGCAAAGTCTGCCCAAGGTACACATATTTTTGAACAACTTCGAGGACGGCGCCGTCCAGGTTCATCCGCAAGCCCGTGCGTACAGAAGAGTCAGCCAGGTCATTCAGCATCTGTTGTAGGTCCTACAGCGTTTCTGCAATAATGACAATGTCGTCTGCAAATCGCAAGTAAAAGATGTAAGTATTTACCATTTATGTTGATGCCTCGTCATTTGATATTTCCAGTGCAGCGTCTTGAACATATCCTCCATGGCATTTGTGAACAATTTCAGGGAAATGACGTCCCCTTGTCTCAGTCCTCGATGCAACGGTATAGATTTTGTTTGCTGATTCTGTACTTGGACGGACATGGTGGTGGCTTTGTAGAGACATCTCATCACTTGGACGTACCGCCAATCTACTTGGCAACGCTGGAGGGACTCCAAAACGGACCAGATCTCGATCGAGTCGAAGGCTTTCTCATAGTCCACGAATGCTAGACACAAGGGCTGAATACTTCTGTCTTCTGTATAATCTGCCACACTGTGTGGATGTGGTCTATAGTGCCATATTCGCTCCGAAATCCAGCCTGTTCCGGTGGTTGGGATTCGTCGAGTCTTCGCGCAAGGTGGTTCGTGATGATTCTTGAAAACAGCTTATAGACGTGGCTTAGAAGGGAAATGGGTCGATAGGTTTTCAGCAGGGTGTTATCGCCCTTTTTGAAGAACAGAACGACCACACTCCTACTCCACGCCTCCGGAGTTCTCCCTTTAAACAGGACAGCGTTAAAAAACTTTTGAAGCTCCCTCAGTACGGGTTTACTTCCAGCCTTCAGCAACTCTGTTGTAACGCCATCCTCTCCAGGGGCTTTTCCATTTTTCAGCTGTTTAAGAGCCATCTCGATTTCATCAATGCTGACTTCTGGCAGGTCTTGAGTGTAGTGGCGTGTTAACGCGGCTCTAGGGTCCTCATTTTCGGGATCAGGTCGAGGTTGTGTTTGTTAGTCAGTTGTTATCCGAAAAATGAGTTTCTGTGATCGTCCACATTTTTACAATGTTTTTAAAATAAAATAGTAAACAAGCAAATAATGCGAATAGCGCCGTGATAGAAGAAGCAAGAAGCTCTGCGCTGCGCGGATGCGGACGGGGGCGCGGCGGGTGGCGGGTCACTTTCCCTCTGAACTCAACCACTCACTCACACACACAAACAAAAGGATTAGAAAATGGAGAAATGAAAGAGGAAAACTTTTTGTTTTGATCGCTTTTTTGTGTCAACTGTCGAGTGTGAAATTTCTTACGGATATTAAGTGTTGTAGTAGTATTATATTATTTGTGGTTGTAGTTATAGTACCTAGATATTTTATTTTTTTTAGGTTTAATTATGTACCTTACAGGGCAAGTGCCCCACCCTGCCCCACCGTGGCTACGCCCATGATTGTTGTAGAACAAAATTTGTTCAGTTTCATAGGCTAAGCTACCACCTAAAATTAAATATTATTAATAATAGTTATTTGATTTTCAGAGGATTGCACATGGCGGCATTCCAGTTAGGTCTATACGCCCTCGGTCTACATAACTGCGTCAGCGCAAACTGGCTCAGTCGCACATATTCCTCACACGTCAGTTGGATAACTGGTTGGTACACGTTAAAATTTTATAACATTACAATTTAAATTGGGTTTAAGAAGGTATTGATGTTTTTTTGTTAAATTCTTTCAGGTCAAGCAATGGATATTGGAGCACCAGCTATATTATTTCTTATAGACGCTTGGGAAGGTCATTTGACGCCTCCTGAAGCTGCTGGAATTGCAGATAAGGTATATTTCAGAATATAAATTAACACCAATTTATGTAAATTGTTGATAAGTTCTTGAAGCCTAATTACTAATCGTGTCTTGTGGAAAATTTACTTTAGCCAGAATTGAATTGTTATTCCTCCATAAAAAATTCAAAAACATGTTCAATGATTTCGTTATACTGATCCCTTTCTACCAAGCATCTTAGTTACTAGGGGTGATATCAAAGATCTTGCAGTACATACAACATGATTATGCATCTTCGGTATTCTATTTCCAGGCGTCATCAGGTCGCGATGTGCACACAGTTCGGGCGGCGGCCGAGCTAGCACTGTCGGTGTTGCCGCACGCACACGCTTTAAATTACAATGAGATTCAACGCGCGGTGTTGCAATGTAAAGAACAGAGTGACGCCATGCTGGAACGCGCCTGTCTTACTGTTGAAGCCGCCGCTAAAGGTATGATCTTATTTGCTTTTGTGCACAGTTGTGTGCACTACTCAAATCCACCTAAATAGCCTTTGACATAACGTCTAATGCGACGCACGAGATAGCATGCTATAGAAACAACCCTTTTGATATGACGTCTTTTGCTATGGGAAAATCGAAATCAAAAAAAACCTATTAGATTCTTTATCTTTTGCATAGAAAGCGACTAACAATAATTATGTAAAAAAGTAACTCTGTACCAACGACAGCTTTGATTTTGATACCAGTTACGCATATATACTTATAAACAAAGCTTGCACGCGACTGGTTGCCTTTAGGTCACGTCTTCACTCGATTAGCGCAAGCGACTCTTTTCTCTTTTAGACAGGTTCTCTTTTAGACAAGGACAGGTATTATGTTTAAGATAAAGGGGCCAATATGCAGCAATTTATACTGAATAAGCTTGTTTCGTGTCTGAGACCCAAATATACAACCTAACCTAAATATACCTTGTTTGTGACCAATCGCTGAGTCAGTCGCAAATGTTATAACCTCAATTATTCTTTATTGTTCATCCAGGTGGTGGCGTCTACCCGGAAGTATTATACACTGTAGCCAGATATTGGCACGAGCTGTATTTGCGTCAAGCAAACGAAGAGACGGAGCCGCTGTTAGAAGAACCTCGGTACCAAGCCCCGCCGCCGGTGGCCGTACCAGTCCCGTACCCGTTGCCGTACCCGTTTACGTACCATCCTTACCCGCCGCCCATATACCAGTTGCAGGTCAGTGATAAGTTGTTAGCACAGTCAGGGTTTCGTCCCCACTATACCCGATCCCATCTCTACCCGATTTAAAATTACCGAACCAAAAATAACATCTCTACCCGATTTCATTTTTGCTAATAGATAAAATTAAGGGTACCGGTTACAGTTATAACGAAAAATATAAATTTTAGTTATGAAAAACTGTTTCAATCATGATATTATGATTGGGATGACCATGTAATACTTCTCTAGTTAGTTCAAGTAAAAGGATCATAGTTGTTATAGGATGCAAGCGCTGGCAAAGTTAAACCGGTTCTAGTTCTTTCGTGTTAAATGTCGATTGTTCTAATTGATGATAAAAATGTTAATGATTAAAAAAAATATATATTGTTTAAAGGTTTTTCATTTTGACTGAAATTTTTATCATATCGGTTAGAGTTGGGATATTTTGTTAGGTAATTTTAAATCAGGTAGAGATGGGATCGGGTAGAGTGGGGACGAAGCCACACTCAGTATGTATCAAAATGTGTAGTACTTTATTGAGATACATAATGATAGGTTGACCTATTTTTGCGAATTCGTTTAAATAGATCTATCCTAGATGAAATTCAGGGAACCCAAGTTCAGGTGCAAGTGTATTTTGCGTATTTGTAAGTATACTTAGTTTTTAGTTGTTATATTGGCAAAAAATTGTTTAGAATAAAGATTTTATTATTATTATTTATTTATAATAGATTGAGCAACAGAAGAATTCATATGAACTATGTAGAGCGTATTCTTGTATAGGAATTGAAAGCCATTAAATAGTAATCTGAGGTATAAGTGCACTCTTGGATACAGTAAAATTCTAATTCCAATCCTATTAAACTTCAGCTGTGTTTTTTTCATGAGGGTGTCGAACGATATTTCATATTTTTTAATGTAGTTATAATGCCTCGGGTGGTATATGAACTCACCTTTCGGACTTCGGACCTCTCTCCCGTAGGAGTAGTCGCCCGGTTAGTGTATGGTCTATCTTTTCGTTCCGGTGGATTTACGCCTGCATATTAAATATGCAGTATATTAAATACTAGCTTTTGCCCGCGACTTGGTCCGCGTGAAGTAGGTATTTTTGGTAATAATTTTGGGGATCCAGTTAAAAAGTAGCCTATATCCTTTTCCCAAAGGTCTAATCGACCATCGTGAAAATTTCATCAAAATCGGTTCAGTTGTTTCTACGTTTATTCATTACAAACATACACACACACACAAATACAAATCATTCCTATTTGTAATATTAGTTTAGATTAAATAACTGCATATTAAATAAATTTTATCCAGTATGCCGAAATCCCTAGCCGTATTATTATACCCATCTTTACTCTAAAATGTAAGTTTAATCCCACCTAATAATTTTTAATACGATATTACAGTAATAATGTTATCTGTTCCAGTACGGCGGCCCAGCGCCGGCCCCCCACCCGGGCCCCCAGTACGCGCTGCCCCAGTACTTCGTGCGGGGGCTCGTGGCCGGCCCGCACCCGCACCCGCATCCGCTGCCCACGCACCCGCCACATCCGCAGCATCCGGCGCATATACAGCATCCGACGCAGATTGCGGTCAATGTAAACGTCAACGTAAGTTTATAGTCTTATCCCCTATAGTCTTTTGTCATCCCACTGCAGGCCAAAGGACTGCAGGACGAAGGCCTCCATCACTGAGTTCAAGTTATCACAGCAATGATGGGTACAGGCACAATCACCACGCTTGCCAAATGCGGGTTGGTAATCATTAACCCGAGCAATGTTCGTTCGAGTCTTGCCGGCATTACAATGCCGTGAAATTTCTGAAAGTTTACCATTGATGTAAAATAAAAAACTAAATACAGAATCAATGTCAAAAAGAGTGTTTCAACCAAATGTGGACCCATTTGACATAAGTACATCATGCCATCAATATCACTGGTCAACAAAGATTTTGTCACACAAAAATAAGTATTGTTTATTAATTTCAACAAATTCTGGGTGTGTTAAACTATCCAAATTTATCTGTTAGGTCTTATTTTAGAGATGTAAGAGAACAAAGTTAGAGTAAATGGCTTTTAGACCCTTTTTCAAAATTAATAAATAAACTCGAAAATACTTTAGTTTTTGCTTAGTTGCTGGTTTTTGTAAGTAATATGACTGAATTCTAAATAACACTTATGTTATTGTTTCTATAATGATGTGATGAAAATATATTCGCATTTAAATCACATAAAGAAAAAGTTTATGTAAAGGGTTTTATAGGAGGATAACGAAAAAAATGAAGTGAAACTTAGTTGTGAATATCTTTGCATTGAAAAGCTGTAGATAATTTTTGTAAAAAGCATTAAAAATTTTAGAATTATGGCTTTTGATATAACATTTTTAGTAATCGATGACTTTGAATGTCTGAAATAAATTCGCAAACAACGCTATAATGGCACATTTTTGTGTGCTCACAAGCAAATATCTCTGAAATGAGACCTAACATAAAGACTACAGTATCTAATTCATTTTCTGCTAATATTGTTTAATAAAAAAAACAATAAGTTAGTTGTGTGAAATAAAAAAAGTTTAATTTTGTCGACTAGAGTATCCATACTATTGCATGTCGACATAATTCGGCCGGGTTATAAAAGTAAACTCTGACATAAACTCAACGTCAATCTAGGACAGTTTTAGGTGTTATGTTTGTATTATTGTCATATGTCTTATTTACATCAACATCACAGCCTATATCAGGCTACTGCCAAATATGGGCGTCTCCAAAAGAATGCCATAAACGCCACCTTTAAAAAGCGAGTATGAGATCGCTGTTTGATCAATAATGGACGGAAGACGCTACTGCCTGTCAAATCGTTTCGTACGGCAGGTAACTTACAGTACAGTTAGTACAAGATACTCCAAAAGAAATTTTTTCATAATCGAAAATAAATTAACGAATGAATGAATGTTTGAAGAAAATGTTCAGTTTAGTTGTGAAGTAAGTAGGTTATTTGATCTGGAGATTTATTGATCTCGAAATGCAAAATTGAAACCGGAAAAAAGGTTCCATTCATCCATCTTGAGCTTATGCGAACACTATACATTGAAATGAAAAATACATTTACAGATTCTACTTGCATTTATTCGGGCATCTGTCTACTCGTGACCTCGAATGCTGTAAAACGTTCGAAACGTCGGGATAAACCAAAATTTATGATGTAAAACCCTAATAAACGCGAATTAAATTCGTTAATTTGTCTTTAATTCCAATCCATACTAAGAGATAGGCCTATCCTGGTTATATTATATAGGAACTGCGTTGTTGCATTGTACAAATTAACAACAATACCTATGCAACTCTTTAATATAGGATAAGTTATTAGTATCAGTCGTAAGCCAATATGTCGGGTAGTAAACTGAATTCATCTTACGATTTTAAAGACTACACTCAAACATTTACCAGAACTAGTGCACGTATATTTGGTCCACTAAATTTACCAGATTCTGGGGTTGTCCTGCAAATGTTAACGAGTCATTATTTATATCAGCACCCAGCGCCGATCCCGCCGCCGATGCCGGCGCAACACAGCCAAGTGAACCAGGCGGTCCCTTTACCCCCCGGGGTGGGGGTGGTGGGGGTACCCCAGGCGGCGGTGGGGGCGGCGGCCGCCCCAGCCCCTCCCCCTTTACCTCAAGCCCAGCTGAGGAGGCTGTTGGCGGCGTACAGGGTGGGCATGCTGGCTTTGGAGACGCAAGCGAGGAGGGTGCATGATGACCGTCCCCAGAATAAATTCGGAAGGTAAGTTTTTTTCGTTATTATCTTAAAATAAGAAGAGTTGTGTACATTGTTGTGAGTGTTGTGCCCTTGACAGAATACGCTTATTGCAGCGATGTGTTTGTTTGAACATTGAATGCCAACATGTAAAATAATTAAATTGGAGACGTAACGGTATGAGATTTGGTCGATTCGATACCGATGCCGATAACAATATCGATGACTTAGTAGATAGTAAATCAAAATGTTGCCTATGTAAGTCGATATCGATTCAGTGAAGAGGGTAAACTGAAGAATAATATTATTACCTAACCTTAACCACCTAAATTAACAAATTGCCATATAAAAATTTAAAGCAACATTCATTTTGGTTAAAATACGAGTATGAATGAAAACCAACATTACATTCCTAAATTAAATAAAGTTGATGAAAAAGAAGAAAATTATTCACTGCGTGATGACATTCTGACATTTCTAACTATTTTTAACTTCGGCGATTCATTATCCATAGAAAATTATGGTTGCATTTTCATGTCTCAAAAACAATTAGGTACACCTTTTGCAATGGTAATTCACACCAACTACCTATATCCAATTATATAATCCGTACCAATTGCTTCAGAAATCCCCCGTACGGCGAGCACGTGAAATGGCTGCTACGCATATCAAAACGTCTCGGCGCGCAGTACTTGCACCAGTTCTGCGTTTGCGCCGTCAACTCTGTCGTCTCGCCGTTCGTGTTGTACGAGCTGTGCGTCGAGTCCGCGCACTGGCTGGCGCGCGGCGGGCCCCACCACCTGGTGATGCAGCACCTGCGGGGCACGCTGGCGCCGCTAGTGCAGAAGTGCCAGCAGATGTGAGTGTGTAGAGGCGAGTCGTGTCGCGAGTGCTGTACGAGCTGTGCGTCGAGTCCGCGCACTGGCTGGCGCGCGGCGGGCCCCACCACCTGGTGATGCAGCACCTGCGGGGCACGCTGGCGCCGCTAGTGCAGAAGTGCCAGCAGATGTGAGTGTGTAGAGGCGAGTCGTGTCGCGAGTGCTGTACGAGCTGTGCGTCGAGTCCGCGCACTGGCTGGCGCGCGGCGGGCCCCACCACCTGGTGATGCAGCACCTGCGGGGCACGCTGGCGCCGCTAGTGCAGAAGTGCCAGCAGATGTGAGTGTGTAGAGGCGAGTCGTGTCGCGAGTGCTGTACGAGCTGTGCGTCGAGTCCGCGCACTGGCTGGCGCGCGGCGGGCCCCACCACCTGGTGATGCAGCACCTGCGGGGCACGCTGGCGCCGCTAGTGCAGAAGTGCCAGCAGATGTGAGTGTGTAGAGGCGAGTCGTGTCGCGAGTGCTGTACGAGCTGTGCGTCGAGTCCGCGCACTGGCTGGCGCGCGGCGGGCCCCACCACCTGGTGATGCAGCACCTGCGGGGCACGCTGGCGCCGCTAGTGCAGAAGTGCCAGCAGATGTGAGTGTGTAGAGGCGAGTCGTGTCGCGAGTGCTGTACGAGCTGTGCGTCGAGTCCGCGCACTGGCTGGCGCGCGGCGGGCCCCACCACCTGGTGATGCAGCACCTGCGGGGCACGCTGGCGCCGCTAGTGCAGAAGTGCCAGCAGATGTGAGTGTGTAGAGGCGAGTCGTGTCGCGAGTGCTGTACGAGCTGTGCGTCGAGTCCGCGCACTGGCTGGCGCGCGGCGGGCCCCACCACCTGGTGATGCAGCACCTGCGGGGCACGCTGGCGCCGCTAGTGCAGAAGTGCCAGCAGATGTGAGTGTGTAGAGGCGAGTCGTGTCGCGAGTGCTGTACGAGCTGTGCGTCGAGTCCGCGCACTGGCTGGCGCGCGGCGGGCCCCACCACCTGGTGATGCAGCACCTGCGGGGCACGCTGGCGCCGCTAGTGCAGAAGTGCCAGCAGATGTGAGTGTGTAGAGGCGAGTCGTGTCGCGAGTGCTGTACGAGCTGTGCGTCGAGTCCGCGCACTGGCTGGCGCGCGGCGGGCCCCACCACCTGGTGATGCAGCACCTGCGGGGCACGCTGGCGCCGCTAGTGCAGAAGTGCCAGCAGATGTGAGTGTGTAGAGGCGAGTCGTGTCGCGAGTGCTGTACGAGCTGTGCGTCGAGTCCGCGCACTGGCTGGCGCGCGGCGGGCCCCACCACCTGGTGATGCAGCACCTGCGGGGCACGCTGGCGCCGCTAGTGCAGAAGTGCCAGCAGATGTGAGTGTGTAGAGGCGAGTCGTGTCGCGAGTGCTGTACGAGCTGTGCGTCGAGTCCGCGCACTGGCTGGCGCGCGGCGGGCCCCACCACCTGGTGATGCAGCACCTGCGGGGCACGCTGGCGCCGCTAGTGCAGAAGTGCCAGCAGATGTGAGTGTGTAGAGGCGAGTCGTGTCGCGAGTGCTGTACGAGCTGTGCGTCGAGTCCGCGCACTGGCTGGCGCGCGGCGGGCCCCACCACCTGGTGATGCAGCACCTGCGGGGCACGCTGGCGCCGCTAGTGCAGAAGTGCCAGCAGATGTGAGTGTGTAGAGGCGAGTCGTGTCGCGAGTGCTGTACGAGCTGTGCGTCGAGTCCGCGCACTGGCTGGCGCGCGGCGGGCCCCACCACCTGGTGATGCAGCACCTGCGGGGCACGCTGGCGCCGCTAGTGCAGAAGTGCCAGCAGATGTGAGTGTGTAGAGGCGAGTCGTGTCGCGAGTGCTGTACGAGCTGTGCGTCGAGTCCGCGCACTGGCTGGCGCGCGGCGGGCCCCACCACCTGGTGATGCAGCACCTGCGGGGCACGCTGGCGCCGCTAGTGCAGAAGTGCCAGCAGATGTGAGTGTGTAGAGGCGAGTCGTGTCGCGAGTGCTGTACGAGCTGTGCGTCGAGTCCGCGCACTGGCTGGCGCGCGGCGGGCCCCACCACCTGGTGATGCAGCACCTGCGGGGCACGCTGGCGCCGCTAGTGCAGAAGTGCCAGCAGATGTGAGTGTGTAGAGGCGAGTCGTGTCGCGAGTGCTGTACGAGCTGTGCGTCGAGTCCGCGCACTGGCTGGCGCGCGGCGGGCCCCACCACCTGGTGATGCAGCACCTGCGGGGCACGCTGGCGCCGCTAGTGCAGAAGTGCCAGCAGATGTGAGTGTGTAGAGGCGAGTCGTGTCGCGAGTGCTGTACGAGCTGTGCGTCGAGTCCGCGCACTGGCTGGCGCGCGGCGGGCCCCACCACCTGGTGATGCAGCACCTGCGGGGCACGCTGGCGCCGCTAGTGCAGAAGTGCCAGCAGATGTGAGTGTGTAGAGGCGAGTCGTGTCGCGAGTGCTGTACGAGCTGTGCGTCGAGTCCGCGCACTGGCTGGCGCGCGGCGGGCCCCACCACCTGGTGATGCAGCACCTGCGGGGCACGCTGGCGCCGCTAGTGCAGAAGTGCCAGCAGATGTGAGTGTGTAGAGGCGAGTCGTGTCGCGAGTGCTGTACGAGCTGTGCGTCGAGTCCACATAGTGGCACATTAGTTCCACTGACTGCGGTTGTAGAAGATTATGAATTTGAGTCCTACGTAAGGCAGTCAAAAACAAATAAATTTGAGTTGTTTTTTTTTGCTAGCCTATATCGATGCTCGGTCGAACACGCTAAGACCGCCTAATGTGCGTTTACACTTGTCCTTGATTATACTCAATCCTATATAGGTAATACAGTCAGTTTTTTATTCCATCTCATTTACTACTGTAGGCTGCAGCTCTTCACCTTTACAGAAAAATTTATACCTACGATATACATATTTGTCAGGTATATCCAGTGCATACACCAGAAGCTGTACCACCTTACGCCGGTGGAGTACGAGGAGTTCGTCAGCATCGTTCTGTCGGCTCGCACGGCGTTCCAGCTCACGCCCGAAGGGAACACGCAGTTCAAGGAATGGCTTGCATCGCTGCGCAGGTCAGTTGAACGCGTAACCTTATTTTTCCTTGTTTATGGCTTGCTCTTGGCTTTACTGAACCCTAGAGTTGAGAGGAAGCTATAATGGAGCGAGCTTACCCAGAAGCAGCCTATTCACTGTAACTTTAAAAATGATGCGGATTTAATCTTGAATATACAGGGTGTAAAAAAAGCACGAGCTAAATTCAAGGAGGCAGTTGTCAATCGAGTTTAAAATAGGCTATTTGACTGGTTTTTTAAATCCATTTTATATTATTAAGCAGAGGTTAAAGAACCCAGTAAAAGTAGTATTTTTAAATTCTGGTACATATTAGCTGAAAATTTCAAATTGAAAATTGAAATAGCGCGCCAAAACGCGATTTTGACAATATGGCGCTGCAATGGGGTCGGTGACATCGCCTGCCTGTGTTGTGATCTTTAGCACAAATCATCTACATACATTTGTTGCAAACAAATAACGAAAGTGCTATTGGATCTATATTTTAACAGTGACTTATGTAATAAAATGAGTTTCAAATGGTATAAATACTTAATATCAGTATATAAACTTGAAAAATTTTGTCTCAGGCGGGACTCGAACCCGCATCTCCTCGCATTTGCGTAGTATGAGTCAAGTTAAAAAAATACTACACGAACATTTAGGCGTCAGGAAGCTTTGTACCAGATGGATTCCCCATACTTTAACCGACGACCAGAAACACCTTCACATGGACTGTTGTCGCCAAATGTTAGATAATTCAACGGCGGTGACTCAAATGCTGTATTTGACATAGTCACAGGTGATAAAAGCTGGATATGTTGCTACATACCCGTAACCAAAAAACAATCAGCTCAGTGGGTGTTTCCTTTCGAGGATCGGCCAACTAAGGTAAAGAAAGGAAGAAGTCAAGGAAAAAAGATGATTGCCTCATTCTTTAGTCGGAAAGGACAGTTACTGCAGACTGGTATGCCAATCGCTGTTTGCCAGTTGTCTTGGAAAAAATTCGACAGCAGCACCCTTGAAGCAGGATCCTCCTTCACCACGACAATGCTTCAGCGCACTCCGCAAAACAGACTGTTGAATATTTGACTGTGTGTGGTGGTGTCGAGACAATGGGTCATCCGCCATACAGTCCTGGACCTGGCGCCCTGCGAATTTCATTTATTCCCAAGAACTAAAGATGAAATTCGAGGTATTCGCTTTACGAGCCCTGAAGATGCGTTGAAAGCGTACGAAAATGCCATAGAAGAGACTATTAAGGAAGAATGGGCCCACTGCTTTTCTCAGTGGTTCCATCGAATGCGACGATGTGTAGAGAGGAACGGAGATTACAATTACAATTACACGGAGAAAAACAATAAAAGTATTGGCAACTTTCTACATTAAGCCGTTTTTTATTTTCTAAACATTTTCAGTGTTACATAGGTATTAGCTAAAAATTGTAGCTACATTTTCAGTGTTACCTAGGTATTAGCTAAAAATTGTAGCTACAGTCTTATGATTTCAATAAACATTACACTTAAAGATCCTGACTAACTAGTTTGTTTGTTACAGATTTTAAATGAATGACCAGGTTACTGCTTTCTGCATTACAAAATCGTTGTCCATGGTAAAAGTAATTGACAGAATTTGTAAAATATTGGACATATATAGGAAAATATTATCAAAACATTTTGGAAAGCTAATATAGCACAAGTAGGCAAACGAAGTTATCAAGCAGGTGACGTCATCATAAACCCGACCAATCAGGAGCGTTTCGTGTCACGTGGCAAACGTTTAAATAAATGCATTTTTATTTCTGAATATACAAATAAATCGTTTATTAATTTCAACTTTCGTTAATAAATAACCATTTTTAAACTCATAATATATACTGATAATAGTAATTGGCACTTTATTTTTCGCATTGTCAAATAGCCTATAAAGGAAAAATATAAAAAATATATTTTTGAACAAATTATAAAAAAAAAGTATTGCCAACATTAGTTTAACTACGTAACTACAAACGCAGTCGCTTTTCTGGTTTAAATTGTAATAACAACGCTATGTTTCTCTTCCTATCTAGATCAGTGATAGTGTCAATTTTCCGAAAAGTTTAGTGCCTTAAAAATGTAAGTTCCAATGAGTTTGAGTGATGTCTATGGCATATATTAAGTTCACGTACCTATCTATGTGCGCCTGTAAAATAAAAAATCACGTTGATCTCCTGCTTTTCATTAAAAAAAACATATACCGTGCATTTTTAACCGCCTGACAAATGAAGCCCACGTTATGTAAACATTATGTATATTATCTTGGCAGTGTTGCAGTAGCAACCGTTTTAATTCTTAAGTTTTAATCCCAAGCAAGTAGCAACTTGAAGTAACTATTTGGATGTTGTCCACATTTTTTTTGTATTACTTGTTGATGTAACAGAATTTATCACGTTCATAAAAGTTTCTTACTTAATGAAACTTCAGCCTTACGCGCAAAGCAATGCCGTCTATGTTCAATACAGAAGCGCGGATATATTATCTCCAACATGTCCACAGCAAGAACTTCGTTTTCAGATCAAAGTCCTGCAAGAAGGATCTATGGACGCAACTGAACGCGGCCCTCCAAACGAACGGCAAATGACGTCGGCAGCCGATAGTTTGTATGGTGCGGTGTTCCGCGCGCAAACTGTCACATTGCATCGGCCACCGCCGGCCGCGATACCGGCTACTGTATCAGCTGCACACTCTCTAACTATATTATACGCTGTGTTATTTGTGATTCGAGACCGCGTCTCGCTCGAAACGCGGACGGAACTCCCATCCAATCGAGGATGAGTGAAAAATTCAAATAGCCGGTTGAACACTTGTTCAAATGTACTTAAATTACACTTGAATCACAAATAACATGCGCATTAAATCAGATTCATGAAGTAATTACTTCTTAGAATAGCATGACACTCGATTAGAGGGCGATCGATCTCAATAAAAAAAAGGTACGAACATTATTGTAAAGGTGATCACTGAAAAATGTTGCTAACTCCTTAAATGTGACGTTAATCTGATGAAATAACATTTTGTTTTTTTTAATAATGCTTGGTTCGAACCAGAAATTTCTTTTATTGTTTTAAATACCTTTCGAATTGGTTGGTTATTCTGAATCGTGGTTTGTACCTTATCTATATTATTTTCGATTTAGGGGGATATTGTTTAACTTTATGAGAATAGTGCATGCTTGTATTAATAAAAAAATAAAAACATATGACAGCAGGAAAATAAATTTGAATAACCCGTATATATGCTCTTCATTAATTTATGGATCTCATTTTGTAAATATTGTGTGTAAATCATCCTCACATTGTCGAATTGTCCCTAAATCAGGACTTCCTATCATCATCAAAAAGTTAAGAAGCTCATATATTAAGGTTGTGCTTATAATAGTCTGAGATTCGGTTGTAATTGGAGTTCTATTGTTAGACAATATGTACCATCACTGTTTGTACTGCAAGGGAGGTTAGCAACATTTCGCTTGTTTAGTAATCTAAGTGCAATGTAACTCTCTACTCGACTTTGCTACATCCCGGAAAGGGAGTTATAACTTTAGCAGTTAGTGCTTGTGACTATTGACTGTGAACTTTACAGAATCTATTTATTGCATTGCACAAATTGAAATCTTATACTTTAAATACTTTGTCGTCCCTAAATATGTATGAATTCAATATTAACGATAGTGACTTGACACACTGAACTATAAACTAGTCAATGGTTTTGAGGATCTGTCATGGGTGAACCATAGTGTTTCGTTACTGCAGTTTTATTTTCTTATAATAATAATAGTGTAATGTAATCCACTTGTTTGATTTTAATATCTTCTGCTTTATTGTGAGTTCTAATTACATGTTTTTAACAATAGTTTTGCGAAAGATATTACATGATGACAAGTCTTTATAAAATGTTAATCATTACTGAACTCTTTTTCTTAGTTTTAGAGATATGTTGGTTAAGTGTTTTATGGAAATAATACAAAATGTCTTTTAAAATAAACGAAGATTCAGTTATGGTTAACGTTTGGTTTTATTTTAGTTAATAATGCGTACCGGCAGACAATTGTTGTTTTAAATTTTATAATGCTTTATCATGATTTATCATGATCATGTCCTTTATTATTGTAACATCAAAGCATAACAATTTAAATTAATTAAGGTAAATGAAATTGTTATAATTATAATTACTACGCACATACTGACATTTTACTGTATTTAAAAGTAAATATAAAATGTGTCACAGTTGTTTGCCGAGAAAAAACGCTAATCAGTGTCTATTTAGCGAATTATTTTAAAGATCTCCGTCATGTTTATGAATAAGCGTTTAGAGTATGTAACTTCGCTCATTGTATTCGCTTTATATTATTTTAGTTTAATTTCATTTAATAATTCTATATCTGGATTGTGTTGAGCAAAATGTCTTGATAAATTCGAGAAAATCTTATAATTGTATCATATTTTTTTGATTGATACGTATATGACGTAAATATTAGAATTAATAATAATTGAAATGTGCTTATTGCTAACTCGTTTATTGGTTGGAATATAAGTATGGAGTCTTCAGAAATAATGACTTCCCTAGATTTACAATCGTGTGTGTTAAATAATACCTTAGATATGACTTATAACATGTTTGGATATGACATAAAATTATTATCTAAAAATGACAAATGAAAATTCAAAATTGATAACAATAGTCTATATGAGGATTGGCTTAAGGTGTTTCAAGTGACCTAAATAGCGTCAGTAGACTACACAGAATATTAGACAGAATGTAGACGTAAAGTACCGTCGACACACTATTTTTGATATTCTCTTGTCGAAATTTGCAGTTTCATGATTGTTTATGTAATGAGGTCTTGTGTAATTTAGAAGTGCGTTTGATTAAAACTATATTAACTTTATTTACACGATTATATTATATTACTCTATTGTAATGCAAAGTAGTTTTGAAAGCCTTTGGAATAGATATAATATATAGGGCGACAGCGCTGGCAACAAATCTATTAAATGTTACTATCAGACGTCCTCGTTTACCAACATAGCCATAATAGCGATGAACAAAAAGTACACATACTTATCCCATTACGTAATCGAACGTAGTAGGGCGAGATAAATTTGTTAACCTATTTCGTAAAAGTGGGGTCATTTAATTGCTTACTCTTAAATAAGCACAAGCGTTTGCCGAGTCCCAATTAGCTAAAGGATGCGCGTTTCACAGTCCAAAAGAAAATCGGTATATTAATGTTATTTGACTTCACTCTCAGGGCTGCAGTCGTCAACAGAACTTGCCTCACGGGAAGAAATTTCGGTATTCATATAAGTATGCTGAAATTGAAACGCCACGCAAAAGTGAAATAAAAAACTAAAAAAATAAGGTTTGCTATTAATATTTAAAATAATTGCAATTGCAATAATGCCCTTGCGTCCCTTGGTCACAGATTTTATTACATAATTATAACATTTAAAAAAATATCAGTAAATGAACACTTCATAAGCAATCTTAAAATATCATTTTATGAATATGTATATCATAAATATATTTAAATGTTTAGGATTAGGACTTTATTAGTCAATGTTTTTAGTTTTTAAAGCGTACGTGTTGTATACCTACTTAAATATATGAGTATTACCTAAACATAGTATTAAAATTATTTACAACCAATATATAAATACAATACCAATTTATTTACAATTAGATTTAATTTAAGTTTCATTTGAAATTAAATCAGGCGGTTTACAAACAAGATGGTGAGACAATTGCTCATTTACATCTTGCGAGTACGAGTGCAGTTGTGTGTGTGTCTCAAACTTCCGATGTGAAGTGGCTATTTTATATCCATGGCAGATAATTATATGAGACCACCATTTTGTGCCTTGAAAGCGAATAAGAAACTTGGCACCGCATCTAAGAACTCGAATGCATGTAGTTCTAGCGGAAATAAAATCATAAGCGCCATGATGTTAAAATTAATAATCATAGTTCATTGCCTTGCAAATAAACGAACAAAAATATTAAACTTATGCTGTTCGCATTGAATCGTGATTAAACACGTGTTAACATCCCATCACCATCCATAGCAAAGTATTTCCAATCGTATAAATAAATCCTGAAAACCATACCCGATTCTAAAGCCATTACTTTCAAGCATTCGGTTGTGCCCTAGTATTATACCTACACTCTAGACATTTGATGGTAAAACACGGTGTTCATACAAACGTAAGGGAAACTATATTCTGTTGCCAGCCAGTCGCCGAGTAGTTTTAGTTCAATATCTTTATAAATTAGATGTTAACGTGCATTCATTAAAGTGTGAATGTTCTCAGCATTCAGTAGATAGTAAATTTTAGAATGCTAGTTAGAATAAATTGACGACCGTAAAAATCGGATAAAGCTACGACATATAATATTTGTTTACAATCTCCATGTGCTTTATGCACTTGGTTTAATAGTATTTATGAAGTATTGTCATTGAATTATTTTTTGAACTATAGTTATTTAATTGGTTATTTATTAGTTTTCAGCGCAACAGTATTTATCTGTTACCGACTCGTTAATAATGCGCTTTGAGTTTGAGTTTCCGTAGCGTGTGAGATCGTCGTAAAGCCTTAGGTTTGTTAAACAGATCGAAAATACCATAAAAATATGATAAATCTATTTTTAAAATATTTGAATCTGCTAAAGGATATGTAACCTTATTCAATAGCTAGACAAAATCCTAGAAGACGAATTTATTTTGATTGTATTTAAAGTCTAAAATCATTTTGGATTTTTTTTCGAACTGACAGTACCTAAATGACACAGTGCCATTTCATTTGAATGCTAAATAATTAACAATTGTTGATTGTTGATTAAACTTGATTATCGTTGTGATGTGACTGCTATATCTACAATTTTTTGTTCATTTAAAGGTGTAATTTAATTTTAAATGACCTGAATTTGAGTGCTTTACACGTTTGCGACAATCTCACATAGTAAATTGCAAGTTTGATTGAAGTACGCGTCATTTTGGAGTAACGTTTGTCGTAACCATAGATTTAATATACTGCTGATAGATTGGCAATGAAAAGAGACAAAATACAATGCAGCTATACGATAGAACGAGATAGATCACAAGGCCGTTCACGTACACGCTAAGAACCCGTAGCGTTTTTCTGAGTTCTGACGTCTGTCACGCGCAACACAATATTCCCTTTAGTTTTACTAGTTTCATTTTTATTATTGTAAAAAAGTGTCGAGTTGATGTATTTTCATTATGGTTACATGTTCAGTACCTGGAAGTAACTCATCTAAAAAAGGGAACCAACATAATTGTACATTTCACCCGTCAACACACAATCGCGATTATCAGCAGCAAAATGCAATGTTTCAGAGCTTTGACTAAAGTTTTGTATACTAATTGATAGGGCATTTCATTAGAACAAGGATTTAAATTCATATGAATTCAATTAAAAATAATATCAAATACGTGAATTTCAGCAATTACTAACGTCACTTTTGTATTTTAGTGATTGACGTTGTCGATGACATCTTATCGACATTTTATTAGCTGACATATTTCACATTGTAAACCGCATACAGCCTAAATTGTTGAAATACGTTAGAAATGGTTGAAATTGCCTAATAGAAAAGAATGTTCGCCCAATAAATATTCGAGCATTTGCAGTTTACATTTGGACCCTAAGTGTTTTTAACACAGAGGCTGAAGCCTGTAAAATTACGCTCTGGATCAATCTCCATATTGTTCAAGCCCCCATCAATCCCCATTACTTAAACATTAAATATATGTATATTTAGTGTACGTTTGTAATGTGTAATTGAAAAATAAATATCAGTTTTATTTCAACTTTGGCGATCGCGATCACAAAATGAGGCAAAATTGTTAAATACTGGCAAGTAAAGCCTACGATATTTTTTACAATAAATTGATTTTGTTTTATTATACAATAAAAAACATATCTAGGTATTTACTTGCAGTTTTTTGGCGTTCTTTTAATAATACTAAAAAATAAGTCACCTGCGTCAACGTAAACTGTGTCGATGGAATCGATATCGAAAGCCAGCAGACAATGCAGTACCTGCATTATTTATCTCACGCACATGCTCACTTTATGCACACTAGCGTAACCTAGTTTTGGTCTCGTTTTCAGGATTCAATTGCCAATCTATCATCTATATTAAATCTATGGTCGTAACTACTTGCCGTCCATATTTACGTTGCAAAACTAAATGTTTTCATTCTTCAACGTTTTCCTATTTAGATGAGTAAAATTACACTACACAAATATGTACATTTACGTATATTTAAATATTACAGAAATTCATATTCATATTATTATTATGCTCGCTGGGCATTATTAACAATTCCTGGTATATTTTGTCAAAAAGCAATGATTCTTCTCCATTTTGGCATTCAATAATGCTTTGAAATTTGTCTCAAAGAACTATTTTTACACTTTAAAGCGTATTTAATAATATAAAAAGATAAATACTTATATCGTTAGTTTCGTAAATATAGAATGTTAGTACGGAGCATATTTTAATTAGTCGTTTAATGCATGTTCATAGTTGTATTTCCCAAGTATCAACCGAGTTCGCGAGGAGTGTTTTAGGTGTTGTGGTTTTGTTTTGTTTGCTCTTTGGTGTTCACATATCATTGTATGGAAACGAACTACACTACACACATGCCACAGAATGCAATAGTCTTTTAAATATCAGCAATTATACAAATAAATTTAAAGCAGGTTTGAAATTTAAAGCGATTTCAAGGAACATCGTGGATAAGATATACACCTACAATACATATAAAAAGACTCAAATTCTCACAAAAAGTGACTTAAGAGCGCCCAATCAAATAGATAATGACTAATTGATCCTATTAGCCTTTTCGGACGTGGTACATTTTGTATATCTTTTCCACAGATTGTCTTTGTACGATTTATACTGCAATTAGATTACTTGTTTGTGGGAAACGTGAGCAATGAAATGTTATTGTTCTGACTGCGACTATATCAAACTAGGCGGGGTGCGGAGTTCTATTGAAAGCTCGTTTTAATTATATAGTAAGGTTTGTAGTCATCGGGCAGTCTTTTTGGTTATATTAAATACGGAAATTCGTCAGATTTGATACAGTCCGGTCTCATATTGTAACTGATTATATCCTGTAATACTCATGTTGCTGAAATCTACGTCACATCACAGTCAGTTAGGTGTATCGAGGATAACAGAGTAACAATTCTATTTAGTTCTAAATCGACGATGCATAATTGTTTTATACATCTGGAGTTGTAGTTTAATTATTACACTTTGTAAGTGTGGTGTCTCCGCCTATTAAAGTATGTAACCATTGCAGATTTGGAATGGCTACTTATTAGTGTACGTAATAAAATATAATGATATTTTTATTGTTCATATCGCATATTATGTCATTTGCAAATTAAAAGAGGTACAGTGCAGAAGAAATGACTGTTTGTTATCTCAATATTAACTTGTTTGCGATAAGAACGTTTGTGCTCACTTGCATTGTGCATATATTTGACGAATAAATTTGTACCGTCTCGGAATATTTATATGAATGCTTGCAAACAGTTTTGTCTTCGCGTCGTCATTGGTTCGATTCAAAATTCCACCCTGTGGACTTTTCAAAGACGTAAGACTGACAATATAAAAATAGTCAAATGTGGAACGTTACTTTGGAAAGCCAGGATGTCTGTAAACAACAATCTCTCCGCTCGGTCGAGTCACATTATAAAACATTTCATTGATATCGTCAGTGCAATTGTTTTCTGACATCCTGTATAAGATAGAAGTGCCCATAATTATGATTATTGTAATATGATATTTATAAAATATATAGCACTAGACATTTTGCTCCTTTGTCGCAAGAGGTTGTAATTATAAAAGTATAGTAATATTAATTAGTAAATTGATAGACTGTTTTGCACGATTCTGGTTTGACCGTCGAGTCTCTCCACGTTGTCGCTTTCCATGCAAGCAAAATGTTTCTAACGCTTTGTGATGACAGGCTCGCTTGGAGCTTATGGTTGCATGACGAACTACAACGTGCTCGCGATTATCAACTAACGGTATTTTACCTACTTGCAATTTTCCCCACTTTGAATAAAAATCTACGTTTCCACTCAAACTCGACATATTTTGACCTCTAGAACATTTTTATTATTACTTTTACGATTACACATATTATAAGTCTTTTTTGGTAACATACTTGAAGTAACATTATTTAATTATTCAATATACTTATTCTATATTTAACTTGTGTGTTTTATTAAAATGTTTACAGAAAGAACCCTTATTATTTTCCATTGAATTATAAGCAGCAAGATTTTTTATGCAGCAAAGATTGGAGAGGTTAAGTATTACATTTATCTCAAACCTAAAGTTATTAAGTTTTTTTAAGTAATCATATTTCTTTTTAAAATTATAATTCACCTATTTTGTCGACCCGTTTGGAGTAGTGGCGCAGTGTTCCTTCTTCTAAGCAATCAATTAGTTCGAATAGTGTACAAAGCTAGCTGAAAATTAAAAATGTCGTTTATACAAGAAAAAAAAAGCTGTTTAAGTAAATGAATAGGTACAAGGTACGATTATGTCCATTGCATGCACAGAACATGCATACATTGGCCGTAATCTGGCGACCTAATTATTATCAAGTTTGTACTATTGCTCTAGTTAGATATCGGTAGCAGTACGGGTGTTCCTAGATTTGTCTATTTATAGTTGTGCATTTAGTAACCCTGAGGCCGATTCAATAAACTTGGGGGATAAATAAACAAAACAGCATTGTTAATTTCGCTAAAATTGTTTTGCAAGGTTAAAGGAGATGGCTGCCAAGAATAAAGTTCGTTCAAGGTGTCAACAAATACAGATGGGTACCTTTTCATATCTTACAAGCTTTTCGTCCGCGTCTTTGCGATTTTGTGACTTACACATTATATGGCTCGGGCGCAAATCTTTGCCCAGCAGTGGAGGTTACAAAATAGCCCATCTCCTTTCTTAAAGTCTAATCTAAATCAGTGCAGTAATTTAGGCATGAAAGTGAAAGAAACAGACAGACAGACTAGAGTTACTCTTGCGTTTATAATATTAGTAAGGATAACGATATACTGCTTATATGTCATGTATTTCAGTAATGCATTGGAATCATTTATGTGAGCCATTGTACTAACGTATTATGTGATATATAATATATGATAAACAGCATGATAAGTGATTATCAATTTCGAGTTCTAATAGAAAAAATGTTTTTTTTAGATCGTTCTTGTACATACTATAAGTATGTAAGCGCTCCTAGCCCAATGCTTCTTCGTGATCAGTTTGTCACGAATGTTAAGTAACGATGGGAGCGGTCACTAATTGGATAAGTGACCGTTTGTGGCATCATACCTTGAGCGCTTCCGTGGGCACGTTAAGCCGTCGGTCCCGGCTGTTATCATGAGATAACAGTCGTTAAGCCCTGTTGGAGGCCTTCGGGCGGCTTGAGAAACGTCCAACGGCGGGGTGATGTTGCCACAGCGTCGCCCCCGCCGTCCACCAACCCGCACTAGGCCAGCGTGGTGGTACTAAGGCCTTAAGCCCTCTCCTTAAAATAAAAAGGAGAGACCCGTGCTCAGCAGTGAGCGAAAATGGGTTGTTACTTTATAAGTATATGTTGGTTTATTTATTTTATTATATTTTGTCTCTTAGTAGTAAACCACCTATAAATGAAAATCAGTATATCACAGGGTTTTATTATTTATACATAAAGTTTAGTCTTTTCAAGAAAACCATTTCGGTAAGAGTTAGTTATTTCGAGATTTCTACCATGTACCTTGTTTTTTATGAGTTTCCGATATTTCAGCACTGTTGCAAGCGCCATGATCGCGGAAGAACTGATGTCACTGCGGGTGGGTGGTTGTTACGAGTAGATATATCGATCTACCCTCCGTCGTAGTCTTTTATTGCACTCGACATTGTTTTCAAAATCACTATTCACTCGAACCTGTTCTCGACACACAACACTCACAGTATATATCCGATCGCGAAACATTAGATTTGGATTTTTCTGGTTATTACAAATTTTAACCACTGGATTCCAGACCCACGACAATTTAAAGCCATCTTCACGATTAAAGTTTTTATGTTTGGTGATTTCGATCGCTTCTCTAACCATTCTTGGTGTGTAATGGCGTTCAGTGGAAATTATCCGTGTGTTGTGAAACTCAATCCAGTGGTTAGGACCCGAATGTATTAAATGTTCTGCGATGGCCGATTTCTGCGTATCGTTGTTTTTAACCGCTTTTATGTGTTCCTTTACGCGGCACGCTACTGTTCGTTTGGTTTGGCCGATATATGAGCTACCACAACTACAGTCAATTTTGTAGACACCAGGCTTCTCCAACGGGAAGTTATCCTTTGGGGAACGTAGACACTGCGCAATCTTTCTAAAGGGTGTGAAGATAGTATTCAATGAGAATTTCTTAAGTATATTAGAGATCTTATCTGTCACTCCCTTTATGTATGGCAAATACACAGGTTGTCTATCTACCTTGTTTCTCTGGGTTTTAGATTTTTTCCGAGAAACAAGTTTCCCGGTGTAGCCGTTTCTCCGAAGCACCCGTTGCACATGATCAAGTTCTTGTAGGTGTTCATCATCACACAGATCAAATACACGGTTTGCCAATGATATTATAACAGAATTTAGGTGTTTAGGGTGGTGGTGCGAAGTTGCGTGAAGGTCTGTGTGCGTAGGTTAATATATCGAAATAACTAACTCTTACGATAGTGACCATGAAAGTTTAAAACACCATTTCGGTAGATTTAAATTCAAAAAGCTGATCTTCATGCTACATCTGCTGGTCCGCATCCGTATCGTTAGAGCTCCTTCCGCACATTTAAAAGTAAAAACGTCCATTGTATTAGGTGTTAAAATATGAAATTGCCGTTTTGTATGGACGAAATCGAGAAAAGTCATTTTTCCATACTAACAATTTTCTTGTTTTTTTTAAAAAGGCCTGAATCGTTTTTGATGCAATTAAAAATGAAAGTTAGATGGTTATAAAGCTACGCATTATAGTATTTAAATTTCTGAAAATCAAAGTATATAATACAAATATACTTAATTGAAGCAAGAAGGTCAGCTGACACATTGTAAGGGGTCTTTTCAACGACTTCCTTTGAAGTAATAGGCACTAGTATTGCATTTTTTTTTGTCAAAAGTTACTTTATTTTGTTTTTGATACAAAACAAAAAGACTTTTTTACGCAATAATATGACTTAAGAGCTATAAACAAAATAAAAAGTGGGAAAATAATCGGCAATTTCATACTTTAACCCCTATTATGTAAAGTTGTTTTTTTATATCTATAAACAAACATCAGGATTATCAGTTCTTCACAACGTTTAATATTTTTATGTTAAACCATTTTACCGTATATTATTATACGGGGACAGGCCAGCATATTCCTTAATAATAAAAAAGACGTGTGGCACTCGGAGACTGCCGCGGTAAAGCTATTGCATAGCATTTTTTATCAACTTAGTCTTGTGCAATTATAAAACTAAAAAGTATCACCGCTGTGCCGGTCGGAGTGGGGGGGTGTTAGGTTATTTTCGTTACGGAATTTCTGGATTCGGTCTCCACGCTCAAGGCCCGCGATAGAAGCTATGCAATAGCTTAAAAGTTTTTATGCCGAAAAAAGTTAGTCAATGTGTTATTACAGTCTTAAATTTAATCTAGATTCGTTTAAGCAGGATTGAATTACAAACATCCATTCAAACAGACATATTTTTATTATAAAATAAGAGAATATAAACAAAAAAAAAGGGTTGTAATGTATAGATGGCCTTTGAAGTATTAGTTGAAGCTGTCGTCTGTACATTCGCGTTCATAACGTTTATCGGCAATTGTGGCATTTACATTGTGCGTCATAGTTTAAATGCTTGCGATATTATACCAATATACAGGCTGTTAAGTAAATGGTATAACAAGCTGAAACCAGCTTATATTAACATACTAGCTGTTCCCCGCGACTTCGTCCGCGTCAATTTCCGTTATTATGATCGCGATTATTTTTGCAATTATTTATTTTTCACTCATGCTTTGCTCCTATTGGTCACAGCGTGATGTTATATAGCCTAAAGCCTTCCTCGATAAATGGACTATCCAACACAAAAAGAATTTTTAAATCGGACCAGTGCTTCCCGAGATTAGCGCGTTCAAACAAACAAACAAACAAACAACCTCTTCAGCTTTATAATATTAGTATAGATTATGTATGTAAATACTAAATACTATGGTGAAGTCAGAAATTTGATATCATCATTTTATTTTCTTTTAGTACAAACTAAAATTTTAAGACCCCGATTTGTATAAAAACTTTTTTCAAAAATCATGATTTCAAATTTCTGACTTCACTATAGTATTTATTTATATGAATACTAGCTTACCCCGCGAACTTCGTATCGCCTCAAAATAAAATATAATTTGATAATGACGTCTTAAATGTCATTGTCATCAAACATGGCACTTTTATTTAGCAAATTACCTTGCCATAAACAAATAATGTGCAATAGAAAAATAATTCGCCAATAAATTGAGTCAATAACTATCCTATCTTTCAAGTTGGATCAAACTGCACACATTGTACAAAATTTGATAAAAATCAGTTGAATAGTTTAGGAGTCTATTGCGGACAAACATGTGACGCGTAATTTTTATATATGTATAAAGAAGATGTTAACATACGCTGGGTTTGGCTTGTTATACCAATTAACTAACACGCTGTATATGGTAATAGGTATTTGCCCGCTGCTCTGCTTACATGAACTACATGTTATATCGCTCCGGCGGAAACTTGTGTCCAGCAGTGAGCAGAGGATTACAAAAAAAATAGCCTAAGTCCCTTCTCAAGATCCAAATTATTTCTTACCAAATTTTATCATAATCGGTTCTGAGGTTTATGCGTAAAAGCTTAGCGTAACAGACAGACAGAGTTACTTTCGCATATATACACGGTGCATTTTCAACCACCTGTAAAACGAAGCCCACGTTATGTAACCATTATGTAAAATTGTCATTGGCACACAAGCTATTAGCCTAAAATTTTTTCGCTCAGTTTTACTTTTCATAAACGTGTTTAGCCTATTTTTAGTACGCCTAACTGTATATTATTATAATTTCCCAATAGCGACATTTAGCCGAATATATCCTAACACTAACCATTTACAGTTCCAAATTTTTATTCGCAGAAAGTTAAAAACTTTATCAATATTTGAAATAGCCATGTATGCATGCATGCTTGCAAAGAAGTAAGCGTGCATGCAAGCAAGCATGCATGCATGCAAACAAGCAAGCATGCATGCAAACAAGCAAGGATGCATGCAAACAAGCAAGCATGCATGCATCCAAACAACCAGACTTCCGTGACGGCTTCGGCGCTGCGGGGTTCCGGCGGTAGGGCAGACAAGATTGCTTGGGGGTCGGTTTGTGAGTGATTCGTTTCTTAAACTTTTTCGGTTTAAAAAAAAAAAAGCTTTCAATACTTAGTGTTATGCCAAAAAAATTATGTGCATACATTTTCGTGCTCTCGATATTAGATACTGAAATTAGGGTTTTCAATTTTTAGACCAAACTATCATAGTGCGAAAACAACTGTTAGACTAGACAATAATTATACGTTATAATAAGTTTAGGCCAATACGGTTCGGCCAAATGAAATTAGGACTTTACATTTTAGGCGAACCGAAGGGAACCTGACGCGCACAGATATAGTGTAAGGTCCATTCAACCGAGACCCCGCCGCAGCAAAATAATACGTTTGTGCGTGTCACAGCCTGTTACAAATTAATATTTTTAAAAAAATATTTTTGATCTAAAAATAAATAACACTGCCATGATCTTAAACATAACGGTCCAATAACGTAGGCTTCGTTTTCCAGGTGGTTCAAAAAGCACGGTGTATATAGTTATTAGAAAGGATTTATATTACAATCCTATTATTGATGTAACTTACTTATAATAGTAAACCTTAGAATAATAACAAAGTAGTAAACATAAGTAGGTAGGTACTTGGAATGGAAGTACTAAACTCAAAATTTCACTCATTTTAATCGGTAATCAGGATAAATGCTATAATAGCAAAATTTTCATTTGTCTTGCTCTATAACAGCTTTTTATAAACGTTTCACCGTTAAATTGAGAGCACAAGTCGAAAAGGCCAAAGTAAAAAACAAACAGTGTTTGTCACGTCATACTAAGCGCTGTCGTAATTGATCACTTAATCAGGTACCAATTGTTACTGTGTGCCCATCCTTAGCTATTGATAATGGTTCAGCAAAGAGGCCGCATGCTATCCACGGCTCCCAAGCGTGACTTCCACGTGCGGACTGTACTGTCAGCAAAAACATCCTGATACTGTTACTGTAAGTAACGAGACATACGTCAGGAGATTAGATAACTTTTGACCAGGAGATTATACTATCAGGAGCGATAAAACTATTTTTATTAGGGATACTAAGTTTATTTTTGTGCGTTTTTGACTTTATTGGGTTTAAGGGAAGTATGAAAACTTACTCATCTTAACATTATGCACATTTTATATGTTGATGTTGAATACAAATATCTCACACAGACGCTTAGCATAAAATTGTATTTACTATTGAATTATTCTAAAGATGTTTTCAGGAAGTGCGTAAGAGTGATGTTTACTATCGTTATTGAGTAGTTGTTGGCGTAAGTGCACTTGTACATAATAATTTCCTTAAATAATAAACAAACACAATGTGGGAGATTACAGCATCAATCAGTGATAACCGAAGAAGGTTGTTGCGGTTATTTCGGGTTCATGCTATTTGATAAAACACTAATAAGTTTGATAAGGCATTACTACACAGTTGTCTGATAAGGACATGAAAAATATGTACATACGACTTACATCATTATGTACCTACCTAGTAGTAGTGTGTCGGTTTGGAACTAGATATTGTGCATATCTGAATGCAACGGAGATCAATATCATGTAATGTAATGCATTTTCAAAGTCAAAGTGTTTCTAAGGATTGTCACCTACCAAAAGTATTGGATGATGTTGACGGAGTAACGGTAACGTGATAGAGAAAAAGACATTAATTTGTTTAGGTTTAGTTAGAGATCTTTAATATTTGTTTCTCGTTTATAAGATAAGTTTTTGTAACCAGGTACCTACAAAAGAGGATTACCAAAAACTTACCGCTATGTTTAGTACAGCGTCATACACGCTTATTAAAATGTTGCGTGAACTGGCGGACTAGGTCATTTAATTTAATACGAAGCTAACTTGCATGGTGATTTTTTTTTTTTAATATTAAATTTTGAGTTGACTTAAGTTCACATAATCAAATACCAGATAGGTAAGTAATTTATACTCTGTCTCTGTCGACACTTTGCATATTTTTGAATAAGTGCAATCTTCCATTAATGCAATTTCACGCCTTTCCGTACTACCAGAAAAGAACACGCTACGTGCCTATCTAATATAAATCTTCCTTACATACCTAAGTCGATAAAGGCATTTACCTATGATGTTCCGACGTGTAAAAAGGCGCGTTACAATACAAAGGTGCCTTTTCAATTTGTTTTTCACTTATTTTAACATACGTTCCGGCTTAGACTTAATCACAATAACTAGCAAGATTTAAAAAAGATAGGAGCGAACAAAGAAATAGCAGTTCAGCAAAAAATATCACTGTTACTTTAATAGTAGTATAAATGTTGTTTGGACTACATGCGTCTAAATAAGTATCACATGACAATGTTATTACACAGCAATTAAATGATGGAAAATTCTACAAATACGTTTGCCAAACAACTATATCAGTTTGTCTGCGTTACATTTCACATTTTAATAATTACTTGACACACTCATTGACGTATTATATAAGTACAGTTAGTAAAAAAAACTCTACCAGTTTTCGCATTAGATGTTGTATCATGTATAAGTAAAATAAAAAAAACCGGCTAAGTGCGAGTCGGACTCGCGCACTGAGGGTTCCGTACCAACTTTAACTGAATTAGGGGTATACTTACTTCCACTTAGCCAAAATACCACAATATTTTGTTGACTGCAAAAATAACTTTTTTTTTATAGTGTTTGTATGAAGGACAAAGTTATATTTGCGGTTGTTAAAAATGTGCTATTTCTTAAAAACTACCGGATTGACCTCGTTCAAACCAATTTTAGTTGACAGTATTTGTTAATATCTACATTACTTACGTATTTTTTTCAAAATTTTCAATTGCTTAGTTTAAAAGTTAGAGGGGGGGGCGGGACTTGGCAGTCATGTTGGCGATTGCAGTTTGGCTAATCGTGGACAAAAGACGCTGCGCTTCGTCTTATTCTGCCTGTACTAATTTAGTCGCCTTTTGCGACACCCATTAAAAGAGAAGGTGTAGTAGTAACTTCTGTTTTATGTGCCGGCACTACACGATAAATAGCACTTAATTTATAAGTGCTATATAAGTCAACTAACATACTCGTAGCTTACCAAACTGGTACTCGTATGTTGTTCTTAGAGTAGACAGACGAAAGGTATAGGCAGGCATACAGGTGACTTTTTTATCATCTTCAAAATTTTTTATAGGCATTCGTATCGTATTTAGAGCCCATTTATGAAGTAAACAATGTAAATCAACTTTTTACCTGAAAATATTTTTCGCAACATAGTTTTAAACTTTTACGGTCTTAAGCCTGTTAGGGTACGAGGGGAAAATCAAAAACTTATAAATAATATCGTAATGAATAAGTGAGATGCGCATCGCGTAGAAAAAGTTTTGCCAGGAGGCCGTATCAAAAATTTTAGATTTTTGTCGAACATTTCCTAAGTGCTTTATCTTGACATTTTTGTACTGGAATATACCAAAAGAAAAAATCGTCATTTGTTTTTTGTCTCGTAGATTGCTATGTTAAAATTTCACCCTGTATAGCTCAGTATGTCTGTGACGTATATTGGGAGTAAGTAAAAAATAAATATCCCGTACTTTATTGCCTAAATCTTACAATTAATTATTATTGTTTACCCCTAATTGGGCTCGAGGGGTCGCTGCGAACTTAAGTTGATATCGTTATACTTAGTTTTCAAGTTATGAAAATAACCGACTGGAGTTTTAGGAAGGGCCCCGACTTTATCATACAGCATGCACCGTATGCACCTAGAACTTTAGAGGCTTCGTGTTATATTTTTTGTACTCACTTGATGATTTTTATGGTATAATATATCATTTAGTAGATATTTAGTTTGGTGTGCAAAGTAACGATGACCTTTAACAATAGGTAATATAGGTAATTTTTTTTTTTATCATAGGTTGTTATTAGCAAATGTGCATCATAAATTAACTAAATATACTTAATTAATGATTTGTTCACGAAATTAGTTTATAATATCCCTACGAGTAGGTACGAGCTTTGAACAGATTTTTTGTATCAAAATCTTAATGCATTTTTAGTATTATGAGGTGTAAATAAGATGTGACAAAATTGTTATTTTTATAAGCACCAATTCAAAGAATTTACGTCAAAGTTAAGCGGTTTAAAATCATGAACGTCATTAATCAATGGATCGCATCATTAATTTAATATCATACTACGTACGAGTAATTATTTCCAATTTTGCTAGTAAAACAACATTAGGTTAAGTACCTACCTCTTAGGAGGTACCTTCCTTGTCATTAAATTAGTGTTAGTATATAATTAGTGTAGTCATAATAAAAACTATCGATGATTTTGCAATATAGTCATCACATTGTGCAGTAATATGTTTATGCAAAAGTGGACACCATGGAAAACGATGGACAAAGCAAAATCTATAACGAAATTTATATTTTGTGTCGGAATCTCATCAAAACACGTAAAATGTTTTGTTCCTATGTTGTAATTTAGAAATCAATTGTAAAATAAAGTCCCGCTAAATTACTTTATAAAATCGTTGTCTTCCACTATACAGCCATGCGTTCGCGTCATGGTATCGAGCCCCGTGTAGCGTGGACGGCGAATTGTGTAGTGATGCCGCTTATCATAGGGCTGATAGCAGCATCGCTTTCGGTTTTGTTTCTATTGGCCGCGCCGAGGGCGTGCGCGCCTAGCCCGTCTATATAACACGCTAATACGTACAAAATTCAGCATTCGATGCTCGTGTACCGTGCGTGACGCATCACTAGCGTTTACGACTTTGATTACACCGATTAACAACTCAACCTTTCAAATTTGTGACTTATAAAGACGCAACGCGTTTAGAACATTTAACAGGTAAATATTATAAATAAAAATTTTAGGTAACATTTCAATTAACCTTGTGATTTTAACGTGCATTTTTATTTTCAGAAAAAATATAAAAATGGCTTACCTACAATCCATGCCCAAGTCTGAAACTATCAAGCTACGTGAAAAACATATTGGGTATGTATACCTACATTTATACTTGATACATTTGTCGCGCCCTATGACTCCTAGGTAAAAGTGCCAATATCGGTCGGGTGCCAAATTGATGTCATAAATATCTACTCAATGTCCAAAACATACTGTGGCATTATATATGTGGAGAATCTATTTTGTTTCGCATTTGGCAACTGTTGTAGTAAAACGAGAGTTGATTCATATACAGCATGAAGTTTTTACAGACAAGTTTAAAAAAAAGTTAAGTAAAGCAAAATAATAAAAATAAATATTTACTTTCAAAATAGTTCCTGAGTTTTAACCGTTTTATACAAAATGCTTTAATCAAATGTTCGAATTCGCCCTTGTGTTTGAATGCACAATGTTAACATAGGCTATACCATTTATCTAACCACCTGTATATTATTTGACCGAAGAGTGCAGCTACGCTTTTTTTTAGTTCTTGTTTATTTGGGAATAAAATGTTTTGTTTTGTTTCAGAGCTGCATGCCAACTGTTTTTCCGTTCATCACCTCTGAAAATAGTCCGTGGTGTCGCCCAGTTCATGTATGATGAGACGGGTGACCGATACCTCGACTGCATCAACAATGTTGCACATGGTGAGCAGATAGAATCCTTTGTTATATGAATATTTAGCCGTGCAAAAGTAATTAAACGCGATCAAACTTCCTTTTGTTCCGTGTGGCGATAGCCTCAAATAATGTATCAGCCCTTTTTGACCGGTGTATGACGCAAGAGTTGACTAAAAGAGTAGGTTAGGTACTGCAATAGCGTTGTCTCTTTTCCAGTGACAAAACTGCGAACCGCCTGCTAAGCGTGGTGATTATCGCAAAATAATTTTAGAGATGCCAATGTCCAGCAGTGAAATTGAGCCGATGCTGATAAATAAATAAATTAAATATTTTCCAGATAAAACATAAAGAAAAGCTATAAAAATTTTAACATCATGTTGCTGAACGCGGCTCCACAAAAGTCCATCATCCGTCTTAGGAGCAGATCCGGGAGAAATTTCTTGACTTTCTCGGATCTGCTCTGTCTTGATCAAGCAACATATCAACATTCTCCTTTGTAATTATTAGTTAGATTAGTAAAGTAGTATACTTAATAGCCATCAAATTGATTAATGCAGTCGATTTGATTTGCTAATAACAGATTTTTTATTAACAGTTGGGCATTGTCACCCGCACGTGGTCGAGGCAGGCAGAAATCAAATGTCTTTGATATCGACCAACAACAGATATCTTCACGATGAGCTCGTGATCCTAGCCGAAAGACTAGTAAAAACCCTGCCTGAACCTCTCTCTGTTTGCTTCTTCGTCAACTCTGGATCTGAAGCTAATGACCTCGCACTAAGGCTGGCCAGAATACACACTAAGAACAAGGATGTCATCACGCTAGACCAGTAAGTATGCTTACATTTTGTAAAACTGTCCGAACAAAATGGGGGAAATCTTTAGACCAGTGTGGAAGCGGACTTTGTATGAAATTCCTTGGCAGTCAATTTTAATTTCGTAGGTGTATGTTTACCTATCATTTGTGTAATAAACATGTATTTTCGGATATTCCCATATAAGTCTTGATTGTATATTTAATAGATATAATAAAAGCTCATCGATGGTATCTCTTAGCTGATAATTATTTATGTCACAGTCAGACTGCAGAATCGTCGTTTTAAAAATCTATCCAGATCGTAATGACAATAACCTAGGTACAGTAGTGTGTGAATAGAATAATATACGCGATTTTAGTGAATATACTACCTACAAGTATTTGGTCATAAAAACATATGACGTGGTGAACTACCATGGCACTTTTTTCCGTGTAATTTCCGAATCTTCTGCTAACAGAGCCGAGGCAAGTCAAATATGATTTGCAGCGAAGAGGCATGACAAGAAACCAAAACAGCCGGAACACCGTTGCTGCGCTAATAGAATCAAGGTTCCTGTCTGTCGCCAGTAATATGTCATGTGCATAATAGGGTCTGCAAACTTTTGGTTTTTACCTATGCTATTAGCAGAAATGCTCGATTCTACAAACTGTCTGTGACTTAGTGTGTTTTGGTAGGTTCTATAATATTGTTTTATATTCAGCGTTAGAATAGGTACTCTTTACTTTTTATTTAGTATATCGCAAAACTAGATCAAAAAATAAGGTATGATCGCGTTTAATTCCCGTTATCGTTTCAAATAATTATGCAACGCGAAAGTTTAAAAGTAGTTATAGATCAAAAAAGATGTAACCAAAAATGCTAACTTAAGTTAAAAGTCATTTTCCTAAAATACCACGAAGACCATGAAAGCACATCCGTTGTGTTGTTGTTTGTTCACTTATACTATTATACAGTTGAATAAAGGGTTTAATTTTTGACGTGTCTGAAAATACAATTTTGAATACCATCCGTTTTCATCTAGGAGTGCGATATATTTAAAGAGAAAACCAATTGACAACATAAAGCGGATCTTTTAGAACCATGTAGTTATTAAATCCATACGCTCTATCTATATGTATGTATCCTGGGCCCCAATTCCGCTAATTTACAAATGGCTCAATAGAATCGCAATTGCATCTCAATTGTATTTTGACACATTTATTATGGTAGTAATGTCAAAATATACGATTGAGATGCAATTGCGATTCTATTGAGCCATTTGTAAATTAGCGGAATTGGGGCCCTGTATATAGGTCCCCGATACAGTAACATTCGATAACGAATAGACAACCGATATCATGTAATGTGATATTATAATAATATGTCTTACTAATTTTATCCTGAATTTGGGATGTCAGTTGGTTATCTAATGGTTCTGGGGCTTGTTCCGTCAAGTAGGGTTAATTTTACTCCATGAACATAATCTTTAAGATTGTTTTGCTTTATTTAGTTCAATTGTAAAATCTCTTTTAATTTCAACCCACTTTCTTGCCAAGGAATAGAGTGAATGTGCGTGTGTTAGATCGGTAGTGTTACTTCGCTCGTCGAAGTGTTTTAGGGTGCTACTAGCCCCTGTTTGTTGCAGCGCGTATCATGGCCACCTTACCTCCATGATTGATGTCTCCCCGTACAAACTGAACCTACCAGGAGGGCCAGAGAAGCCAGAGTGGGTTCATGTGGTAAGTTAGTCATGTATTAGGACCCGGAAATGTTATGGGTCAAAATTGGGAAGGTCTTTTGTGGGTAAATTATGGAAAATTAGAATTTTAATTTGAAAAGATGAAGTTATTTTGTGTCATCAACTTAGATATTTGTTTAATAAAGTTCAATGAACGTTTTATCTAAAAGTTAATATGTCAAAACAATGACATTCTTTGCTATCCGACTATTGTAAACTAAAAACTTATTTGTTAAATCGGATATTTAAAACAAAGCAAAAGTAGATAAATTACAAAGTAGTATAATAACAATGTACTATAGAAATCCTTAACCCCACAGGCATCGGTCCCAGATATCTACAGAGGCAAGTATACATACCCTAAAGACTCCACATCTGAAGAGGAGCTTGGGTTGATGTATGCTGATGAAGTTGGAAAACTGTGTAAGGAAGCAAAGGACAAGCATGGTGGCGTATGCGCATTTATTGCGGAGAGCCTTCAGAGCTGCGGAGGGCAGATCATACCGCCTGATGGCTATCTGAAGAAAGTTTTTGAGTAAGTTAGGTACTCTGTAAAATATAATTAAGAAATTAAAGTTGTATGCCATGCGTTATTAAACCATTGATAAGGTGGTGAGTTAAAGTGCAAGGTCGCAGAGAGTTCCTGTATTGTTATGAAGACCATGCGAAAGAAATCGCGGGCATTAGCTGGTCACAAGTATAATATAATAATTGCAAGACAACAGCTACCGGCCATTGTTAAAAAAAAATAGTAGATATCATGCGAAAATTGCACGTTAGCCTTGTTAGGCACGTAAAGTGTAACTAAACGTGAAAGATACTGAAATATGAGGTTACTGGAGCTGTATTCAAACAAAGGGAATGGAAATTGCTAGACATTAATTTTAGCCAAGGTCACGACGAGATTGCAACAAAGTACTTAGTACTTAAAATGTAGCTGCTATAATCATACTACCTACATTTTGAAGGGTACTCGTACTTACAATAATTGTTGTCGGATTAGCGATAGAAGTCAACTGTTAGGGTTGAGGTGATAGGAAACGTGAACTAGATATAACTGGAAAGAACTGTGCTGTTAATTAATGTGGCATATCTACGTAAATGTATGTATTGTTGAATAAGCTTGTATTCTAGGTAGAAATCGCGAAACAACTAATTATTGTATTCAAGATCAATCAACGGACTTCAGTAACGTATACGTACAGTTTGTTGCAAAATATTATGTAGGTATGCACTTTTATCGTTTCACCAACTTTGCGGCGTTGTCTTACGCATAGGCTTAGTATATTAATTAGGTGTCTACTTATCAAAAATGAATACATAATTTTGCAGATGAAAAATTTGTAACATTTTAAGCACATAGTAACGTTTCTTGATTACGGGCCTAAGCCCTGGTAAAGTCTCGAAAGTCAAAATATTACTATACATTTTAAGCGTTTACGCCAGTTAAATTATATCCCCTGTAGCGGGGCGGTGGCGATCTGATATGATTTATTTCTTGCAAATCATTAAAAACGCTGAGACAAGCCTTAACTCGGTTTGGGCGCATAATGTCAAAAACGCAAAATGACAGAATCGCAAAATGTCAGAAACGCAAAATGTCAGATGGCGTAAAATTCCCAGATTCGTAGAAAGACAGTTTCACAAAATGACAGATTCGCAATATGACAGATTCGCAATATGACAGATTCTCAAAATGACAGATTTACAAACTGATAGAAATTCAGCCTAAGGAGAATCTCATTACAATAAAAGACCTAAAATTATTATTTTTTTTATTTACCATTGTAAATGAACTTGTTCAGAGAAAATCAATAGTACAATCAACAAAAAAATAAAAAATAAAGTTACTAGCAAGATACTTAATAAAAAATCTGAGTTTCATACAGTCAACGAGGTTGACCCAAAGGTTTGACTGGTAGAGAATGCCATCTGTCATTAAGGCCACCTTTTGTACATTTTTTTACTAATTGTGCAATAAAGTTTCAATAAATAAATAAATAAACGAGAAAAATCATCTTCAGGGCAAATTATTAATCAATAATATGAAAATAGAGTCAAATAGCATTTATTATTAACCACAGGTATATACTAATTATGTATTAATCTTGCGTACCTATATCATTTTAAAAGTGATGGTAGTATTGTTCTAACAAATCGAGTTAACATTTTGAAAATCTGTCATTTTGGGAATCTAGCATTCCGCGAATCTGGCATTCTGCGACTATGGCATTCTGCGAATCTGACTATTCACGTTATTGACAATTTGCGACAATCTATTAACGTCTGCCATTTTGCGAATCTGTCATTTTGCGTTTTTGACATTTAGCCCATACTACAAGTAGCACAGTCGAAAACCTGCTATTCAATTACGATTGTGATACGATTTGGTTAGCTGAATTAGGGGCCAGATACTTCGAGGGCTAGGCTTATAATTTCTGATAGCTGCTTAGATTCTTGTCATTTCTAAGCCCATACCTTAGTTTTTGTTGTAACGACCAAATTTTTCAGGAATTTACCTTCTTCCCAGATATGTTCGCGAAGCTGATGGAGTATGCATTGCAGATGAAGTGCAAGTGGGTTTCGGTCGAGTAGGATCCCATATGTGGGCGTTCGAGACCCAAGACGTGGTCCCGGACATCGTTACTATGGGCAAGCCAATGGGTAATGGACACCCAGTCGCAGCAGTCATAACCACTCCTGAAATTGCTAAGAGTTTCGCTGATACTGGTGTGGAGTATTTTAATACGGTAAGTTGGCATTTTATTAATCGTTGGAATAATATAGATTAAACTACGTTGTATGCAGTTAGATGCGGCTATTCAAAGAATGTTTTCTAATGTTAGATATGCGATATTTGATGACCTCCGTGGGAGCGGTTTACAAATCGATTTAAACTGTGGCCGTCTTCGAGGTCCCTTGTTATATTCTGATTAACACAAACCAAATTCATCAATAGTTCCTTACTTTCCTTTTTTTTTTGTTTATTTACTACTTAAATATTGTTTTCTGTCAAGAAATAAAAGGCTTTTTAATTTTAATTTTAATTTTTATTTTTTATTTTAATTTTATTTACTTTGGGATGATTATCCACTTTTATTTATTTACATACGTCGTTATTTAAACCTAAACTACCGATATGTAGTTGTTATGTTGATTAATTTTATAAAAGAAAAAAAAGTAAAGTAACAACCTATAATCTACCCACTGCAGGGAAAAGGCCTCCATCATTGAATTCAAGTTACCACAGCAATGATGGCTGTACTGGCATAATCACCACGCTTGCCAAATGCGGGTTGGTGATCAATTTTATATTTAATATTTTTTTTATTTTTATATTTGGTTTTATCTGGCTGGCAGGATATAACTATGTCCCCTTTACTTTCGTCTGAAAGTTATTTATTCCAAATGGAACCATTTTATTTTAGAACCAACATTTAAAATAGTCTTATTATGCTAAATGTAGCTAGGTACCTATAACCTAGTATTATATTATCTGTGCTACAACACAAGACAGTGCGGTAATATTCCGGCCAATTTGCAAAACAACGTGATCTGTGATAAATGCGTTAGCAACGTTCGATTGTGCTAATTATATTATAGCAAACATTAATGTTTATCTGTTGCTATAAATAGAATGTGTTTTGTTTTCGAGGTGAAATATTCCTATGATAAAACAGATAAATGTTTGTATCTCTAATCAAAGACGCAAGCAAGCGTGGGTCGTTTAAATGTCGATCTGATTTAATATAGCTGTATCCATACAGAATTCATACGTAATCGTGAAACTCAGAGCGTGTACTTGTTTGGAATGACATTATTATAGCTTTTACACTTTTTATTGTCAGGAGAATTTAAGAAAACTTAATCACCATACTAAATTATTTGTAATGTAACCTTAGCCCTTTGGACAATTTAAACTTTTTTAATGTAACACTAGCTGATGCCCGCGGCTTCGCACGCGTGGGTTTTGATCTGTTACAAAGTTTTCGTCACGATTCACCCCCCTCTCCTCCACTCTTTTCCTCCACTTCCTTTGCCTACGGTGCCGAAGGTGCCCATTTTGGGCGAGGTGGTGGTGGGCACTTAGTGGGAGCCGATACGTCGTTGCCGCCTTACCGGGGCCCGTTGATACAATAGTTGGATGAAAGGGGCCGATTTAAACTATTTAGGGATCCGGTGTTAGTTCTCCTAGCGAACCGTGGTCCAAGCGAGCTCGCTTATATACAATATCATTTGAAACTTTCAAAACTGTCAACGCTGTAGTACAACAAATCATTCAAAGCAGCTTGCAAGGCTTTATTCGAATATGATCAACACTGGCGTAGAGCCCTGGAAGAAGTGGTCCTGTGTAAAAAAAACACATTCTTAATTTCCAACCAAGTAGGTTACCATTTTTCTCGATCCATAAGCGATAAATAGGCGGTTTTACAAAGACAATTTGCTTGCATACTACGTTTGGATAGAAGACCGGTGTAGTACCAGCATCGGTGTAGAGCTCTGAAAAAGCCAGTCCTATGTCATTCTCCCTTCATGATCGATAAACGAAGTTTCAAGTACCTCAATATGATGTTAAACACAAATAATTAACCACAAAATATTCAACCGTTTTTCACCCCCTCAAATATTTAATTATAAAAAAATCCTTATAAACAACATAACAAAATTTATACCAAAAAGCTGACGTAGTTTCACAAAACTTTCATGTGGGATGTGGGTTCGAGGCATGAATGGTAGAGGATGATCAGTAGGATAATAAAAAGTGTTCAGAAACTTGACAGGATAGAGAACTGATTCGACTGTACTGACCACTGTGTCTATAAATTTTTATATTTCTTCAGCTTCAAATGATGTCAGCAAAACATCATTAATTACTGCTGCTTGGTCATTAGCGGGTGGGTGGTGGTAGCTATTCCTAAGTTAAACAACACGGAATTATGAAGTTAGGTGATTATTTTTTCAACGTTTTATTTTCATGTTTTAAAAGTGTATTTGGGTACGGAACCCTAAAAATGATTAAGTTCTAAATAATACCATTCTTATGGTAAGTACCGATATTTTCTGAATATGTACCAATATACATATAGATAAGACATCCAATAGGAATTTTCAAGTTTTGTCTTTTCGTTACATAGCCTCCTTATTTCTTCGTCAACTTTGTCCTTCAGGGCATATGGAATACGTCGCGGCTAGATGAAAATTGGTGTCACATTTTCTTGAAGCACTAATTGAGCTTTGTAGTTTGATATTCAAACAAGAGTCCCGTCAAACACCATTGTTAAATCTTCTAGTAATCTGTCCAATTTTGAGTTGTTAATAATTTACTAACTGAATTTAACCAACTCTTCAAATTCTAACTCACAAGGATCCCGTGGAGCACAAAAATATAATATAATACGTTTTCTGATGTAATTCTGGGCTCAAAGATGTATGATTGACGTGTATTTCCTTGTATCGATATCATCACATCTGTTCAGTTTTAAGTACGTATCCAACCGTTTAATGATGTTTTTGAATGTTGCGTCCTTGTCTAATGGTACTGAGTTCAATTTAGATGTCCTAAGATTTGTTTGTGACCGACCTTTGCTCCTTAGTACCTTCTACATACATGGAATTGATTCGTGCTATCGAATTCAAACTCTGCAGTTTTAGTTTAAGCTGTGTTGTAATACCCTGAAGGTTATTTTTTTTCTTCAATCTCAGTTTCCAACTGTGGGTCATCAGTAATATTATTTGTAGTCGTATCTCTTCCAAATTATTCTTGGTAAATTTGTTCATTTGTCACTTCACCAGCTGATCACTCACTAATTTTAATTCATAATCAGAAATTTCTCGTAGGTTTTGTATCTGGCTGCCGAATTTTGTAATGCAGCCTTTAATTAAAGTTCTACACGTTTTAATTCAGTTAATTCATCCATTTCGGCGCCAATTATTAAATTCTAAAATAATACCATTCCGTTTGTAAGAAATTACATATTTATTTTCTGATTGACACATTGAATGTCATAACAAACTAAGTAAAGTCAGAGAGTACAAATATGTAAAGAGTATGGATATGACGCGGAACCGAACAAACTTTGCGCCCATTTTTTATCCCCTTAAAGATTAAATTTTCAAAAATCCTGAAAGACGTCATTCTTAATTTTTAATCAGGTAGCTGGATACTAATTTTTATCGACTTAGCTTCAAAACTGACGGAGTTTCATACAAACTTAAGGGGCCCTTTTTACCCCCTTGGAGGCGGAATTTCCAAAATTCCTTTCTTAGTGCTCACCTACACTATAAAAGGAAGCACGCTGAAAATTTTCAGATTTTAAATCCCAGTAGTTTGGGCTGTGCGTTGATATGTCAGTCAGTCAGTCAGTCAGTCAGTCATTAAATCAGTTTTCATTTTTATATATTTAGAATATTTAGATTATCGCGTTTGACATAACATTGACAGAATACGTGCTGCACAAACGGCATAGAGGAAAGTAAATGACAAACGGTTACAGTTTCCAGTGCGGTTAGCATTTGCAAGGTCGATAAGTAAATTAGTATCTGAAATATTTTTTATTAATTATACCCATTTGAAATTAATATTCATAGTTAAGACAAGACAACGTCTGTCGGGTCCGCTAGTATTTTATATTTTTCAAAGATATTATTCTGTTAAAAAAATTAAAATAACACTGCCAAGATGTTATACATAGTGGTAACATAACGTGGACTTCGTTTGTCAGGTGGTTCAACATGCACGGTGTATGCATATACAGGATGAAATTTTACCCACTTTCCAAAATTTTTGTAGACTTTCAGTATCGTATTTAGAGCCCATTTATTTATGAAGTAAAAAAAGTAAATGAAGTTTTCACCCGAAAATATTTTTCGCAATATAGTTTTAAATTTTTACAGTTTTAGCCTTGTTTAGGTATATAAAGGGAAAATCAAAAACTTATGATTAGTATCGTAATGGATGAATGTGATGTGCATTGCGTAAAAAAAGTGTTGCTAGGCGGCCGTATCAAAAATTTCAGATTTTTGGCGGACATTTTCTTAGTGCTTTATCTTGACATTTTATATATATACCAAAATAAAAAATACGTCATTTGTGTTTTGTCTCGTAGATTGATGTATTAAAATTTGGAAGGTGGTTAAAATTTCACCCTGTATTTAGTGAAGATGTGGATTATCCAACAGTCTTATTTTATTCTTTTCCAGTATGGTGGAAACCCCGTGTCCTGTGCTATCGCGAACGCAGTCCTCGACGTTATTGAAGAGGAACGCCTTATGGAACGCGCCGCTCGTGTAGGCAACCATCTCCTGTCGCGCTGTGAAGACCTAAAACACACGCATCGGCTGGTCGGCGATGTACGTGGCAGAGGATTGTTCGTCGGTGTCGAGTTAGTCACCGACCGGGATACGAGGACGCCGGCTACTGCCGAAGCTAAACATATTGTTAATAGGTAAGCTTAAACGTTATTTCAATGGTTTTTTGGATTGGTTGTTTGAAAATTTCCTAGCGATGTGACAGATCGAAAAAAGTCTTCACAGTTTTATGAGCGTTTATTGTTTCGGTATTCCGTCCGACCAGTAATGAGGGACCTTGTTTTGTTACTTACAACACACCGAATTGTTACAATACAATTTACTAGTACTTAGTCACGATGAAAGTTAAAATCAAAATTATGTCTCAAAAACTTATTTGTGATTTTAAAAGTCTTCAACAACTTTTTGCTAGAGGGAACTCATTTAAAAATATGATCAATTTCATAAAAAACTTTCCATACTTATTCCAAAATTTTTTTTAGTCACCTCCTAATTTTGATAAAATATTAGACACTTACTCAAATTAGTTATTGTCTATTGATTCAAAAGTAACCCAAAATGTTTACTAATTTATTTTAATTATTACCACAATAACAGATCAACATTTACCTCACTTATTTTATTCTATAGTTTGAAAATACAATTGTTTCTGCCCCAGAATGCGCGACGAGAAAATCCTGATAAGTCGCGATGGTCCTGACAGCAACGTGCTAAAGTTCAAGCCTCCCATGGTGTTCACCACACAAGACGCTGACAGACTCGTAGACACCCTAGATAGAGTGCTCGGTGAACTAGACGGAGGCAGCATGGCAGTACCTAAACTTACGCTCGAGGTAAGGACGTTAGATTGCTTAAAATGTTTCTTGACAAACAAAAATGCACAAGTATATGTTTAGTCGTGTTGCTGCACAACGGTTGTATATCGATTACTAACCGATGTATCAACGTGTTCAACTAAATTATCACTTTTAAACGATTAAGCGATGGTTATGATAGCATAGAGATAACATCAATTTCTTATTTGATCGGTTATGACCAATTAATCGATATTAATGCTTAGTAATTAAGATATAATCGATATAGTACCGATCGCTAATATTGAGAGCATACTATCTGATTTAATAGAATAGTATCGATATAATCGATAATGGCAAGACAATCGATTTATTTGATTTACTCAATATTTTTTGAAATAAAGTATATGTGTCAATAATTCAGGTATCGATTCAATCGATAGAGTTAGAGACGTAATAAATTACAATAAAAATCCAGGAACCGAGAATCAATATAGATATCAAATCCAGATATGAGAACCAAAAATAAGCTTGGTTTGACCAGTCCCTCACGTTAGTTAAATTACTCGAAGGGATCTATCGGCCGTCAGCAGGTCTATCATCTCAGATTATCATCTCTTCATTTGGTTGGACTTACAAAATCCCAATTTTTACTGAAGACTTTGCACTAATCAGTAATCAGTTTACGGCATATGACCACCCCATTATTACTTCAGCTTATAATTTCAAATGTAAATTGTTTAACTTCATCATCATCGTCATCGGTCTGTATGACTCCTCAGCTGGAGACAAACCTATCCAATATACTGTTTTAAACTTTCATGGTCACTATCGTAAGAGTAAGTTTTTTCGAGATTTCTACCATGTACCTTGTTTTTTATGAGTTTCCGATATTTCGGCACTGTTGCAAGCGCCATGATCGCGGAAGAACTCATAATCGCCACATTGGCGAGACGAGTGGGCGATCGCAGTTTGCCAAGTGATGGAGACATAACGTTGCAGTCTGTCTTCTTAAAACGTCAGTTAGACGATAAGGGTTGGTCCATTGTATTAGGAAGGAACCGAGTGGCAGAAATTAAGTTCTTTCACATTATATTCATCATTGTCATTATTATCTGGTGATTATGATTTGCTGGGGCCAATATTAGCTCACCGCTGGACATAGCCTCTCGAATAGGAAAACTTTGCTTGCCATAATCGCCACGCTTGGCAGGAGGTTTAGCGATCTCAGTTTGGCCAGTGCTGAAGTGAAGACGTCGCTGCACGTCTACTTCTAGTGTACTTTCGCCTCTTACGACATCCATAGGACGAAATAGGGTCATGCTATTAATTTTATGTACCGGCACCACACGACACAAAAGATAACTTATTTTTAATTACTTATTACTTATCGCACACAAAATATATATTTTTCAATTACTGATCTAACCCGTTTTTTCCAGGTCCGCGTCACACCCATAAGCGAAGGCGTGTCAAATTCAGACAACCTTAGGACTGCGATGCAGCAGAGTGTTAAAGCCACGTGATCAGCACTAAATAGTTGTAAAAGTCCACACGGAAGTCCGTCGTTAGGCGTTCAGGTTTATGTTCCTAAAATCCCTCAAAACGGACCGATTAGGTCGTTAAAAAAATTGTCAGGTTTTGGCGCTAATAATGGTTTTATACACTAACTTTTGCAGTGGACACTGTATGATAAGCTTCGATGTCATGATAAAGTCTGCGGTATTAACTAATATCGTAAAGATTTAGTGCATCAAACACTCATGTTTACTACAAATTATATAAGCATATTTTGTTTCCAATACCCATATAAAATACCGAATAAATATTATTATAGCTTTGCTTATTTTTCGAGATTTGTTACATAACCTTTGTTCAAATATATAATATTTATTTCGATTCTTTTAAACTAGGTATGTTAGTTGAAAACCAAATATGCTGCCTAGTGTTCAGTGTAAAGTTATTCAATTTAATTACCTAATTTGTTTGACTTGTTTTATGCTTTTTGCTTTGCAAAAGAAATGCCAGACAACTGTATATCTTTATAGTATTATCGAATAATAGAATTGTAAATAAATGTATCATTAAAAATAAGAGTTAGGTTAAGAAAGTAGTTGGTAGGTTTACAAATTATTGTTATTGTAAAATAGAGAATTTAAGCTGGTGCTATATAGCAATATTTTAATTTAAAAAAAATTACTTGATTATGACTAGTTAAATAAAAACATCGTTTACTTAAAATTCGTTTTATTAATTTAGTAATATATAATCACATGCACATTAAAACTGTTATACTGGACATATAAAATTCGTTTAAAATAGTAAGTTTCACAAAATATTAAACAATTAATAACATTTAAGATCAATCTACTGCCATATCATCATCTTGATCGCGAACATAGAACGTATCGACATTTTCAGAAGTCGCCAAGACCTTGGAGCACTTTTGTTTCTTTGCCTTCTTTCTCTTTTGCCACGATTTGTACACTTCTGAATTGGGACAGTGAAAACATTCCTTGTAGTTGGCTGTATGGTCGCCGCCACAGTTGGCGCAAGAGGGTGGTTCCTCTGGGTCCCGCGGGCACACTGCGAAGGCGTGCTCTCCCGCGCACTTGACGCACTTGACTCGTCCGCGGCAGTACCTCTGCGCGTGTCCCCACCTTTGACACCGATAGCACTGCTTAGGCTTCGTCTTTGCAGGCTCCATCGTCACTTCTTGTCCAAATATTTTGCTCACCTTCAACAACCTGAGCCCTTCTGCATTATGCGGCACGATCGCTAAAATAATATGCCAGGTACTCTTATGCATACCGTTGTACTGCATTTTGTGAAGCCTTACGATAGGAATGGAAGCCGCGATTAATTCTTCTTTTATTTTTTCCAAATCGATATCACCAGACAATCCCCTGATAACCACTCTTGTCATTTTTTCCGAAGGATTGCCAAACGTATGATATGGCATTTGAAATTCATCAAAATATTGAGTCAGCTTCTGCTGGTCGTCGAATGACGGGCCTAGGATTTTAGTGTAGTGGGTACCTCTTTTCGGATGATAGAACTGGATATTCCTTTCTAGAACACTTCTCATATGATTCCGGAACTCAAATGGTGGATGAAGAAATACATAAGGAACCCTTGATTTATGCCTTGGCCACATCGCTTGTGGTCTATAGTCATTGAAAACGATAGGTGCTTCACGATCCAGTAAACTAACTGCAAGATTTTGTATGTATTGGCTTCCAAAGTCAGGTGAATTGCTCGATTGCCGTGCGGTATCCATTTGCAAAATCTCTTTTTCAATGTCTTGAACATGTCTTATATTAATGTTTACATTAGTTGTTGAAATTCCGCACCTCTGCACTCTATCCGCTAGTGTTTCTACGTCTCTCGACGATACTACTGTTCGTCCTCGTCCTCTGGCGGATGCTTTTTCTGAAATTGAGGATGAAATCTGACTTATCTGTTTGCCGTAAGTTTTGTCTAAAAAAGAAGTACTGACCTGATCTTGTTTGCTGGTTGAAGGCTGGGGTTCGTCAGATGGTGGGATCTTACGCTTCAACTTACCAGGAGGTATTTTAAAATCACACATAATTTTCGGAGTACTGTCATCGTCAGTAGGTACTGTTGGTTCTCCCGAACTAATTTCACTTTTTTGGGCTTCAGTAAGTGTTTCACTGGGATCAATACGCATACACCTAGGTATTCCTAAAAAATTTGCTACAATCGAACTTTTCAGGTTCTTGTCAGTGTCTAAGCTACTAAGCATCGGCTGGGTACTGGGACCTGCTCCTGAATCTCTTGACTCAGTACTAGGGCCAGCTCCTGAATCTCGTGACTCAGTGCTAGGACCTGCACCTGAATCTCGTGACTCAGTACTAGGACCTGCTCCCGAATCTCTTAACCATGTGCTAGAACCTGCTCCCGTATCACTTAACCTAGTACTAGGACCAGCTCCCGAATCTCTTGAAGAAGCGCTGGGGCTTGCTCCCATATCCCTTGACAAATTAATGGGGCCTTCATCCGAATGCATTGACAAATCAATCGGTTCTGGTTCTGAGTCTCTTACCAAAGTACTTGGACCCGCTCCAGAATCTCTTGGCGAAGCACTAGGTCCTGCTCCTGAATCTCTTGCCGAAGTACTTGGACCCGCATCTAAATCTCTTAATGGAACATTCGGATCTGCTGCCAAATATCTTGCCAAAATACTAGTACCGGGCTGCAAATCTTTTGAATATATTTCACTTTTTGGGACGGTTGTATATCGTTCTAATTTAGGAGTCTCGATCCCTGTTATCTCAGGTCCTGGGGGGTTGGCTACTTGTTGATGCTCACGCTCCTGATCGGAAGGTGTTTCCATTCTGGGCTGTTTTGCATTGTGAGGCTTCGTATTCTTTGCGGAGGTTTTCCCGCGTTTATTTGATGCCTGAAATTTAAAATGTTCTCATTATTCCTACATATATTTATACGTAACATAACAGAGTTTAGATTCCTAGGAATGATATCATGAAATATGCATAATTTAATCACTCATGTGGCTTAGTATTTTTTGTATACCTTCGTATTCATAGACAATGTTAAGGTAGTTTCAGACTATGCAGCAATATCATAGCATACTTATAGTTCATAGCAAAACAATATTGCAAATATCGCACACACTACATTATTAAGGACACGTTCACACATAACTGTATGTACTATATATTAGGTTACTTAGTAAATTAGCTCCTCATTTACTATACTTTATAGCACAATAGTATAATGTAGTCTAAAAGAGCTTAACTGTTACAATTGATATTGCTTTAACTTTAATTAGTTTCTTCTATAAGTAGGTACTTACTTAAGTAACTTGCACGAAGTACATTTAAAAAAATCTTAGTTCTTACAACATGAATGCCAAGATAACACGGAAATAAAACAATTTAAGAGTAACTTGGTTTTATAATACACGTAAGTACTAACCTTTTTGCCTTTCTTCGACATTTTATAATATTTTTTATTTTATTTTTCAAACCAGTGCTTCTCCGATTGAAATTGCAGTGAATGTAACAATTGCAGTGGCTTGACGACTAGTACTAATGTTATCCTACCGCCTAATATGTTTTTAAAACAATTCGCAACTTACCCTTCTTTACGAATATCATTTAACGGTTCCTGCGGGTGTAGATATCTATTTAAATAACTTGCCATTTCATTGTATCTTATTTAAGAACAAAAGGAAATAACTTTTTTTAAATAGATTTCTGAATACGTACCTACGTCTTTTTTATTAATTTGATTAAATGGGAAGAAAATAAAACATTTTATTGTTGGCAACATTCTTTATTCGACCTTGATTGAATTTTGCAAAACGTAAAGCTACTTCAATGGGCAAGGCAAGTCATTATAACAAGATTCTAACAAAATATACGCACACAAAACCGTTCCGCTCCGAATATCAGCAAAGCTTTAAACTGTCTTGTGACAAAAAAGACGACCCTTTGAAACTGTTTTTATCATTGAGTAAACCAACTTTACTATGGAGCCATAAAAAATACACAATACGTAAGGCAAGACGGTACAGTCGTTAACAGAATACTTTCTGTGTTGTAAACTTTGTTATTGTTAGACATATTTCTCCTAGCGCTTTGTCCCGTTTCTAGTCGGGGTATGCTTGCTCAAGATCCGAGATGTACCAATTAAAATGATTATACATAAAGCGTCATCAATTTGCTATCAGACTTATTTAGCCCATAAACACTTTATAAACGATTGGTAATATTTTCTTATAGTGTCTAGGCAATTTGTGGAAATATGATTAGGTTCACAACGGAATAAATAACAATAATCATCAGCTTATTTTAGTATCATCTGTAATCGCCATGCTTGGCAGATACGATGGCAATCCCGGATTGGCCAATGGTGCAAGGAAGACGCTGCTGGTGCCCGTCATTATCTGGCACTTTTCTTTTAGTCTAATAAATAATTAAATTTTTTGAGTGATTTTTTATGATAATTCATATTTTCATACTTATTATTCAATTACAGATGAAGACAAATCAAAAAATCATAAGATATAATGTCAATGCAGTGCATACATACCTAAACTAAAGGATAAAAATTTTTCTCGTCATAGTCGCCTAACTATAGATTTATAATCGAAACATCGGGATAAATTGAAGTCTTATTATTATTACGAGTACTTATAAATGCGGAATTTATGAATGCTTGTTACTCAATCGCGCTATAACGATGAAAGTTAGTAATTTGGCAAAATTGGAGTGGCACATAGTCTAATTTTATTCAGAAAAACTGAGATAGTGTTTAATTCAATACTCCAAGCGGACAGAGTCGCGGGCAACAAGTTGTCATTATAGGATTGGTAAAGCACGATTTGACCAAAAGAGCATAAAATGAACAAACAATATAGTTATTATATGATATTTTAAGCAATTTAAATTGCAAATATAATATAAGTATTTAAACTTAAAAAAATATATCTGAGACGGGATTCGAACCGCGAGGAGATGCGGGTTCGAGTCCCGTCTGAGACATAATTTTTCAAGTTTAAATACTAATATAGTATAATTGTTAGCTAAAACTATTTATTTATGTGTAAAAGAATCTATATTTGTATCATTCGTGATCCTAACTCCTAACATTTTTTTCTCAATTAAGTATGAGGCTTTGTTGCGAAAAATATAGCAATAGATTTTAATGTAGGTCCTGTATTTTTTAATTAACAAATTGAAATCTCATTTTGCTTAGTATAGGTAGGTAGGTAATCACTTTTGCTCGTGCTTGTACAAAACAAATCATTCAAATCAATTATATTATCGTAATGAAACCTTTGAAGGCATTTTTGGGATTCCGTAAGAAGCAATCTTCAATATAAGTTTACATGTCTATCTACGTTAATTAAATTCGTCCCAGATGTACGAGCTCGAATATATCGGTTTTGATTTGATTGTATTATATCGGTACTTACTATGAATTAATTGTTTCATTGGTAACACTCATGTGATACCATATTAATGTAACATTAAGAAATCTTAATAGCTTTTCCAGCTTAGAATTAACAAAAAATTGTAGGTATCTACTTATTTCTTTGCTAAAACGAATATTGAAAAAAAAAAGGGTTCGTTATTTTGTTGGTCCCGGATTCTGTCGCTAAAACTTCGAAGTCATGAAACAAGTCACGCCTTACGGCTCAAACGGTTTGGAAGGCTCTGTTACCAGATCCTGGAAGAATAGTAACACAAAAACAAGATTTTAATCAGTGGAAACTGTTGGATTATGTATTACATTTGTGTTAAATTTTATTTGTAATTGTAAAGTTTTTGTTTCCCTACAATAAATAAAATAAAATGAAATAATCTTTAAAAAAATACGTTTTGGTTGGAGGGACCAAGCAAGTCTAGTTATTACATTTGTTATTATTGCCATTATTTATAACCAGCTAATTTTTAGACCATGTTACACAGTAGTGTCATTATAATAATTAATTATTCTAGCTCTTTGCCCGCGGCTCTGCCCGTGTTATCTCCGCGTCATATCGCACGGTCGGAAACCTGTGCCTAGCGGTGGCATATAGAAAGATAGATTAGGTAGGCTTAATATGTATTAAGCCTACCTAATCTATCTTTCTTAATACATTCGTGTCTGCAAAATCATGAAAATACACATAAAAAATTTCAACCCAATCGGTCAAGCCGTTTAGTAGTTAACATATCCCCGCGGTAAAAAGTAGCCTAGTGGCCTGTGGCTTTTAATATCATTTACGCCAGACGAATAGATGTCAAATGTATGAAAATGACATAAGCTTACGATCGTTCGATCGTTTGTTAATGTCATGTTCATACATTTGTTATCTAATAACTGTCTGGCGTAAGCGGTATTAGGAAATCACTTGTCTAAGGCCGTAGGTATGTTCATCAGGGTTAACGTCGGCTTCTAATAGAAAAAGATTTTTTTAAATCGGTCTAGCAGTTTCGGAGCCTATTCAATACAAACAAACAAACAATCAAATCTTTCCTCTTTATAATATTGTAGTGTAGATAACAATACGAAATTGCTTTGTGGTGAGGTAAAGCATCACCTGGCACATGTTATGAACACGTGACAGCCGATCAACCTACTTACATCAAAACCAAATTTTGATCTTTATGCAACATTTTACATAAATGGTAATGTGGTGGCCACTTTGAAAATTCTAGCTGCATACAAGCTGCAATTCGAATTTCATTACCCCCACAGTTAAGGCACATCATTAAAATTTCCTACCGCTGACCAGTCATCCATTTGGTAACATTGATTTAACTCGATGTTTGGTAAGCATAAAACTAACAATCACTTTTAACTATGGTAGTTGTAGAAAGCAAGCAAAAAGAAAGCGTAAGTAGATGTATGTTTCAATTTAACAAAGCTGTTATCCCTTTCATACTTGAAACAACCATTAAGATCCGATTTAACTAGCAGCGAGTAATTTTCCTAGCGAAATATATGGGATCCTTCGAGAAACTAACACGTATGTGCCGCAATCTTTTTTTATATCTTCTAAGATGGTGCCTCGCTTGCAGCCGCACCGAGCACGTGCGCAAACTTACCATCGGCCGTTACATCAATCTTGTCTACCTTTGTCCGTCTTGTGCAACCTTTTCTGACTACCCCCTTATCACAAAGTCAACTTAATGCCCTCGCATTAAGATGCACAATTCTGTGTACGAATTAATATAGTTGTACCCTTCCAATGTGAAGGAGCCTTCTGTAGACAATGAAGGCATTGAATGCCTGGACAATACGAGGAGGAGCCCAGTCTGCAGCGATTAGCCGGATTTATTTAACGGTCGCGATCTCCAAGGAGCAGATATCGGACGAACTTCAGTGGCTAACGGAGGGTGATTATAAAACTGCCACTTTTTATCGGCTGACTTGGGTTGACCGTGAATATATTGAGGAAATACCTATTACGTTGTTATAAGATATACCTCTTACGTTGATCTTAATAAAAACCTGTTTGGATTTAGCTAGTAAGTACATCTAGTATCTATTTGTATTGTTTTCAATCAATATAACGTAGCCAACCTATATTACTATAATTACTAACATAAAGGCTTATTAAAAAAAAACATGAAATTGAAATATTATCGCCACAGTTGGTATTAAATCACCTTTTGAATACTTATTTCCTAACACTAGTGATATAATATTAAAGACAGGAAGTACCTATCGACCTATATGGATATAGGCACAGAACATAGAAAGAGGTTTTCCATGTTATAGGTACTAACTAGCTGGTACCCGCGAATTCGATCGCCTTAAAATCCTTTGATTAAAAAATTATCCTACGGGAACGATGAAAAGTAGACAATTTTATTTTTTGACCTCTAGACGACTAGCGCACAAAAAATAATGAAGGTCCCTTTAAATTTTTAATTAAACGTAAAAATCCTACGGGAACCGAACATTTTCCGGGATTTCAAGTGGATATGCTATTTTTGACGATATACTAGGTATCCCATATTCATTTAGATCTGTTCACTCGATTTAACGTTACAAAAATCCATCCAAACATACATTATAATATTATAGTAAGATAATAAAATATGTATATAAACTTGAAAAATTTTGTCTCAGACGGGACTCGAACCCGCATCTCCTTGCATGCCGGGCGGGCGCCTTACCATTAGGCCACCGAGACACTGCGACACGGCGCGAATTTTTCAAGCATATTCTTACGCTGTAAGCCAGCGTTGTTTCATCAAATGTTAGGAGTTTGCACCCTTAACATCCGAAAGAAACATCTTTGCAGATGTTTTGACTGTCAAACATCTGCAAAGATGTTTCTTTCACATGCCGGGCGGGCGCCATACCATTAGGCCAAAATTCGCGCCGTGTCGCAGTGTCTCGGTGGCCTAATGGTATGGCACCCGCCCGGCATGCGAGGAGATGCGGGTTCGAGTCCCGCCTGAGACAAAATTTTTTCAAGTTTATATACTGATATTATAAGTGCAATTAAGTTGCTAAAATATCAAATAAAGTAAATAAAATATGTGTTCTTCAGATCAAGAGGTTTTTTCACTTATGCGGTTAGTAGATATAATTATTCACCTGGCTGTAGTAGCAGTCTGTTTGACCATGTCTACAACAATTCGACATATATATGATATGGTGAGTCTATCACTGTCAGAGTTCAGTATGATTACTCATAGGTTTCCAAATAAGTACTATTGAACAACAACTCCCTATAGGAGACTACCCCAAATCAACGAGTTTTGTTTCACTCAAGTACCGTTTAAACTCAAACAAAGATTTCGATCTCCGGTTGACTCGGTTAGAATTCACGCGCCGTTCTATGAACGCCATGCATAATAAAGTGATAGGGGAGTCATTATGTTGGAAAACGATTAACGAAAGTGGTTTGGCGCGCGCCACCCGCATGTGACGTCACCGCTTTGTAGCTCTATGATGTCACTGTCGCAGTGGTGGCTGCTCATCGATTTAAATGTATTGTCTATGTTTTGTTGATCATTCTGCTTATTCCATCCATAGGTACTATGGTTGGTTTGTAACTCAAGTAATGTTTTTAGTGTTGTTGCTAAAGCTCTTCATGGCTAATGTAACTAGATCACATATTTTTAATGGGGTAAAGGAACTTAGCTTACTTTTGTAGTCACCACTAGCTTTTAACTACACTTCATATAGCGGAAATATGTGCCCAGCAGTGGGATAAAAAGTACTTATGCCTATGTCGTTGAAAATATGTGCACAAAGTTTCATGATGATCGGTTGAGTAATTTCTGCGTGAAAGCGTAACATACAAACTCACATTAATAACGTTAGATTGTTTCAGTATATAAACTTAAATTTTTTTGTCTCAGGCGGGACTCGAACCCGCATCTCCTCGCATGCCGGGCGGGCGCCATACATCTACAAAGATGTTTCTTTCGGGTGTTAAGGGTGCAAACTCCTAACATTTGATGAAACAACGCTGGCTTATAGCGTAAGAATATGCTTGAAAAATTCGCGCCGTGTCGCAGTGTCTCGGTGGCCTATTGGTATGGCGCCCGCTCGGCATGCGAGGAGATGCGGGTTCGAGTCCCACCTGAAACAAAATTTTTCAAGTTTATATACTGATATTATAAGTGCAATTAAGTTGCTAAAATATCAAATAAAGTATGTTAGATTGTTTGATTGAATAGAAAATTAACGAAAATTTGTGATTTATCAAATCATAGTTTAGGGTAAATTTTAGGGTGCGGTGTGAAGAGGACTGTGTGAATCGTCCACTAATGTCGCGTATTCACAAGACCGGGATTGCTGAGGGTATGCGGGTGGCACGCGCCGGTACAGAATACATATCAAAATATACATACTTCCTCTTTATTTTTTTCAAATATATGGAACTTGGATGGCCCGCTAATTGATAACAAGTTGTACTTATCTGTCTTGTAACTGAGTGAGTTCAATCTCAGTAATCCTCTTATAATACAGATTAGTAAATTAGCAAGGGAAGTAGCAGGAACTTAGTAATTGGATATGTGTTAGTTTAAACTGTGTTACTTTTCAACTAACGAAAAAAAGGAAAATTGAAAAATTTAAATTTTTTATTCATTGCTACAGCGATATGAAAGATTTTAATTAAAAAAATCGACTTCCTCTGGTGGGACTTGAACCCACAACGGGTTCCACTTCGACAACAGATTTTTTTAATTCAACGTATTGTGCTTTCGATTTATACCATGGATTTGTTTGCTTAAAATACAGTCTTAAAACTATTACAATAACTTTATTCGTTTAACAGTGAATAAAGTGCCTAGCTAATTTGGAGTCTGTGCTAACCGAACAATTAATCACGGTCGTCAAGCGTCGACTGGAATATTGCTACGTGTTTCATACTTTTGATAACTACCTATAAGCTTAACATAAGCTTCGTTCATAATAAATAAGGAAAATAAGCTAATCTTTTAAACATTTCCCTTCTTAATATCAATTAATTTATCGCTGCGGGTCTTAGTCTAAACGCTGCAGGTTCCCCTTGGATTCAGGTAAAAAAAAAACCTTCTTTGCAATTCCTTTATTTGGAATACGATTTGTGGCCCTATATTACGAAAAATAACCGATAGTTCATCCTTTACTTCTACCTGACACCGTATGGTTCAGTTTCTGTCATGACAGTGTAAGTTTTTATCTATATATATAAAAATCAATTGCTGTTCGTTAGTCTCGCTAAAACTCGAGAACGGCTGGGCCGATTAAGCTGATTTTGGTTTTGAAATGTTTGTCGTAGTCCAGGGAAGGTTTAAAAGGTGAGAAAACATGGAAAAATTGCGAGGAAGATAGTAAAAACGTTAATTTCATATTCCCATATAAAATGCTCTACATCAAATTTTTGAGCCATTAAGTCAGTTTTAATGATGTTAGGATCAGGTGATATGAAGTACACCGGAATATATATAATTCTTCTGTGAGTGTGTATGTCACTGAACTTCTCTCAAACGACTGGACCGATTTTGATGAAATTTTTGTGTGTGTTCAAGGGGATCTGGGAATGGTTTAGATTCACAATTTTTGGGGGTAGGGTAGGGGTAGGGTATGTGTAGGGTAGGGTAGGGTAGGGTAGGTTAGGGGTAGGGTAGGGGTAGGGGTAGGGTAGGGATAGGGGAAGGGGTAGGGTAGGGGTAGGGTAGGGGTAGGGTAGGGGTAGGGTAGGGGTAGGGTAGGGGTAGGGTAGGGGTAGGGTAGGGGTAGGGTAGGGGTAGGGTAGGGGTAGGGTAGGGGTAGGGTAGGGTAGGGGTAGGGTAGGGTAGGGTAGGGGTAGGGTAGGGTAGGGGTAGGGTAGGGGTAGGGTAGAAGTAGGGTAGGGGTAGGGTAGGGTAGTAAAATATTAAAATTTTATAAAATATATACAAACCTAAATTTTTACCCTTTTACCACCAACCCTTATTTTTTGTTAGCCATTTTAGTAATTTAATCATTTTTATGGCAAAACAACGTTTGCCGGGTCAGCTAGTTAATAATATAAGTTTTGACCATAAATTTATTAACCATTAAGCTACATATCAACTAGCGTATCTCATTCCCATAGATTTGACCTGCACACTAGTAGTTCGCGAAATGAATTGCTTGTCGATAAACCCGGGCAACGGGTGTCAGACCCTCGGAAGGACAGATTAGACAGAACATGTCCTGAAGGAGCGCCCTGACATATTGCTCTAGCGCCGCGAGCCCCACATTTATATTCCGAACGGTTCCCGATCCTAGATAATGCCTTTACAATAACGACCTCAAGATGACGAATTCGATTTCAATACGGCACCGTCTGCACACCTATTTAGGTTTTATGTTAATACTGTTACCATCCAGTTTGAATTCAAAAAAACTTGAACGAAGCGGAAACGATCCCGCATAATGAGAAATTAATTATTAAACAGATGATCTTTGAGATAAGACGGTGGAAAGCTATTGTTTACATGAATAATTTACTGGAGTGCATTAAACAGTGAATTCTTTAGCATGTCAAAAGTGTGAGTAAGGAATTGGTTTCTTCGTAATGCTCGACATGAATTATTGTTGCTGGAATGCATAATACACTCCAGAAAAGGAATATACCTACGGTGAGATTTTTCAAGTTGTGTTCGCGAATTGAAGCAACAAATATCCTTTCTCCCTTAACAATAACCTCGTTATTCCGAATAATAGATATTTCGATTCCGCAGTCGCCGTCGGACTTTGGCAAAAAAGCAATCATGCTCGCGATCCTCTGGGTAAAGTGCAAATCGTCCGCCGCCAGATGTGTAAAGGCAAATTGCTGCACCTTACGCCTTCTGCTTTCCCACGCCTTATTTTAAATCTATGCTGGCATTGTAACTGCATATCGTAAGTGCTAACTTACGTTTGAAATCCGTTCCACGTAGAAATTATCACATTGATATTCATTGCGATGTAAAATATGGTTCTAGGAGATTAAGTGTAGAACTTTAGTTTTTTTTTTGTTTCAAAAAGTCTTGATTATTGGTGAATAATCAAGACTTTTCTTAGATAAAAATTATCAGTAGTAATTCGTCACTGTGCGTGCGAAACCGCGAAAGAGCAATTTGTAAATATCACAGAACATTTTCTTTGGTAAATATTTAACGCGTACCTGTATATGTAAAATTTTACAGGAGGTGAAATAAACTGGAAATTTTAGTCATTTGAATACCTACCTATATTTTACGAATAAAACTAAGTTGTAAGCTTTTTGTTACGGACGGCCTATTTACTTGCGTTAATAGTGTTACAGACGGCCTATTTACTTGTATAGTCTATTTACTTTATTATTATGTTGTGTGTTATAGTTTGATTTAAAAGTGTTTAAAATTTGTAAATTACCTTTGTATTGAATAGTTAGTGTAAGATAGTGTTAGAAATTGTATAAGTGTTCTATTTGTTTATGTGTCTTATTTAAGTTTATCGTATGTTGTTATTACGAATTGTAAAGTTTTACTAAATAAATAAAAGGCGAATAGGTACACTACACACCTTACACACATAAGAGGCTCTCCTTACGGTATTGCCGCGTAAGGAGGGTCTCATTTGCCATCTCGCTCGCACAATAGGGAGTTTCGCTCGCACAAAATATTGCTGACGCGTGCACTTGACGCTAAGCAGATATAGTCACTAATAGAATGCAGCGAAACTCCACATAACTGCGAGCGGGATTTGCAAAAAATAACATTCGTCGGAACACATTCAGACTGAACAGTCTACATGAAGACTCAACTGGTGCAGCCTCAAGAAATCAACATACAGTCCACTATACACCATCAAGCTACTATCGCCTTATTAGCAAGAAAATCCGCGTTTTCATTATCTACCTACTGGCATCTCCCTAGTCCAGCGCAATCCAGCAACATATATGTACCGACGTCACAATAGAGTCACACATAGGGGCGTTCGGTACATTGTCTGGTCCTTCGAGCCGGATTCATCGTTGGACATTGCCAGGCTTATCCAAGCCAGGCCATCACGGAAAATAGAAGATATTCGTCAAAATGCCAGTAACAAGATCAACGTCGGGAAAATCAAGAACGGCTGCACCGGCCACACCCAGTACGCAGACTACGTCGACTGAGGGACAGTCGGACACCGAGCAATCGTCTGCGGTCACAGGGATCGGCTTCAGTTCCGACGCCACAGCGTCCACAGCAAGAATAGAATCACCACAAAGAGGCCAACCTACGCCTGCAACGACGACCCAGGGTCGGGCACCGCAAGGCAACATCGAACCACCTCCAGTTATCGCTCAAACGTTCACGAGCCGGCCCGTTAGGCCGCCCGTGTCCAAAGCGTCCACATCGGCGTCGCGACGCGCCGCCCGACTTGTGAAAGCCCGAGAAGAATTACTCCGCCTCAAAGTCGAGTTAGCCGCCGCGAAGATAGCAGCCATAGAAGCCGAGTCGGACTCCGAAGACGAGAACGAGCACGATACAGTCATCGGTGATAAAGAAGTCAAAGAACGAGTCGACTCCTGGCTGAACAGTAGCGTCCAACCGCTGGCCATAGCCGGCGAACCCTACAATCAACCAGGCCCGCCGCCGCACGCGCCGCTACCTACAATAGCCGCAGCGGCACCGGCGGGAGAAGAAACGTCGAACATAGCGATGGCAGCGGTCAACAAGATAGACCTTTCAGAACTAGCCGCTGCCATAACACAAGCTGCCAGAACGGGACATAGCAGCCATTCAAGAATATTTCACGAGCTACCTGTCTTCACGGGGTGCCATCAAGAGTGGCTAGCCTTCAAAGCCGCGTATGAAGAATCGCAGGGCGGGTTCACCGAACTCGAAAACTTAGCCCGCCTGCGGAAGAGCCTACGCAACAAGGCACGAGAAGCAGTAGAATCCCTACTTATCTATGCATCGAAACCAAGGGACATCATGAAGATATTAGAAAGCCGCTTCGGGCGTACAGACGCCATCGCCATTGCAGAGGTCGACAAGATAAGAAGCCTGCCACGCCTGACAGACGCCCCTAGGGACGTGTGTATATTTGCCAGCAAAATCAACAACGTCGTGGCCACCCTGAGAGCTATCAACAAGCAACAATACCTCTGCAATCCCGAACTAGCGAAGGCAACCATCGAAAAATTACCGTCGACATTGAAGTATCGATGGTACGACTACAACGCTACGCAAAACGATCAAGCCGCCGAAATAGTGAAGATAGCGCGTTTCCTGAATAAAGAAGCCGAAATATGCAGTCCGTACGCGCAACCAGAGAGCGACAGGAAGGGACAGAAGACTTACACCGTGGAAACCAGCCGGCAGCAAGAGAAAGACACACAGCGGTGCCCGGTGTGTGACAGAGAAGGACATAGTGCGACTTCGTGTAACGACTTTAAGAAAGCAGACACCCCAGCAAGATGGGACATAGCAAAAGAAAAACGACTCTGCTTTCGCTGTCTACGATTTCGCAACAAAACTCATCACTGCCGGAGCAACCAGTGCGAGAAGAACGGGTGTCAATACAAACACCATCCGATGCTGCATCATGACAAGCCCGCGGTCAAGAAAGAAAGCGAAGTCGTCAGCTCTACGTGGACCGGCAAGGGAAAACAAGCGTTTCTGAAAATAGTACCGATCAAGATCCATGGCCCCCGAAGAAGAATAAACACCTTCGCGCTGCTCGACGACGGATCAACAGTGACACTCATAGATGAAGACTTAGCGCATCAAGCCGGGCTGCGAGGAAAACGGGAGCCATTAGTGATAGAAGCCATCGGCGAAGCGAAGGTGGACACCTCCACTTCGTGAAGGCTCACCGTACTCATCGGCGGCTCAGGCGCACGTCACAGAATAGAAGCACGCACTATGAAGAACCTACGACTGTCGCCGCAGAATATTCACGCCGAAGATCTTGCGGGATGCAGCCACCTTAAAGACTTGCCAGATGTCATACGCTACGAAGGAGCACGACCGCAAGTACTAATAGGCCAGGACAACTGGCACCTACTGATGGCCGAGGACAAGAGAATAGGAAGCAGGCACCAACCAGTCGCATCGAAGACACCACTGGGCTGGGTATTACACGGCACCTGCACAAGAACCCTCGGACATCGCGTCAACTTCGTGCAAGATATAGAAGAAAGTAGGCACATCGATCAACAACTAAATAATTTCTTCTCACTAGAATCGCTCGCCGTAACACCTAGACGCCCACGAAACGATCCTGAAGAAAAAGCTCTGAAGATCCTGAAAGAGAAGACAAAGAGATTAGAAGATGGACGTTTTCAAACGGGACTACTATGGAAGGAAGACAACATTAAGCTGCCGAACAATAGACAATACGCAATGAAGAGATTAGAAGCCACAGAGAGAAAAATAGAAAAGAACCCGGAGCTCAAAGTCAAGGTGCTAGAACAGATGAAGGACTTAGTCAAGAAAGGATACGCCGAGCCTGCACCCACCGAGACGACGCCAGATCGGACGTGGTACCTGCCCTGCTTCCCTGTGCTCAACCCCATGAAGCCAGGCAAGGTACGCATGGTGCACGACGCCGCAGCTACAACAAAAGGCGTATCCCTCAATGACGCTCTTCTCACCGGCCCGGACCTTCTTCAGTCTCTGCCAGGCGTGCTCATGCGAATGCGGCAGCACAAAGTCGCAGTGTCGGCCGACATCGCTGAAATGTTTCTTCAAGTCAAGATAGCACCGGAAGACCGTGACGCGATACGCTACCTGTGGCGCGACGGCGACGTAACAGCTGAAGTACAAGAATACAGAATGACGTCACTAATATTCGGCGCAACGTCATCTCCGGCGACGGCGATCTACGTGAAAGACAAGAACGCAGAAGAATTTATAGACAAGTGCCCAGCGGCAGTGAAAGCAATTCAACGCAACCACTACATGGATGACTACATCCAGAGTTTCGAAGATGAAGACACCGCCATCAGAACAGCGTGCCAGGTGCGCGACATACACGAACAGGCGCACTTCGTACTATGAAAATGGACTTCAAACTCGGGAAAAGTTCTTAACGCTTTAGAAGAAGAAGCGGAGACAACAGAACTCTGCATTGGCCCGAAAACAGAAAAAGTCCTCGGAATGGTGTGGGATACAGCAGGTGACTCGCTGCGATACAACCTGGATCTGTCAAGACTGCCAGAAGATGTGCTGCAAAAACAACGACCGACGAAAAGACAAGCCCTGCAAATAGTCATGTCTCTCTTCGATCCATTGGGCCTAGTCTCACCAGTGACAATCGGCGCAAAACAAATCCTGCAAGAAATATGGAGAAGAAGCACGAAGTGGGACGAACCCCTGGACGAAGACCTGGCCGAGCAGTGGGCCAAATGGACTCGTCATCTTGAAGCTCTACGGGAAATCGCAATACCACGATGCTATCACAACTATAGCAGCGGGCGCAACCTGCAACTCCACATCTTCGTCGACGCCAGCGAAGCAGCATATGCAGCAGCAGTATACTGGCGCGTGGAGGACGACCACGGGCAGGCGCACGTAACCTTAGCGCTAGCCAAAGCCAAGGTTGCGCCACTGAAGACGACATCGATCCCGCGCCTAGAACTACAAGCAGCCCTTATGGGCACTCGATTGGCCGACTGCGTAACGCAAGAGCATGACCTGGAGCCAACAGCGCGCACCTTCTGGACAGACAGCAAAACCGTCTTGACATGGTTAAGAACAGGCGCGCGGTCATACAAGCCTTTCGTCGCACACCGCATAGCTGAAATAGAAGAAAATACGAAAATAGAAGAATGGCGATGGGTCCCTACCAAGCTGAACGTTGCCGACGACGGGACGCGCGGAGTCCCTCAAGACTTCAACCAGCATCACCGCTGGTTCAAGGGCCCGAGCTTCCTACTACAAGACCCGTCGACCTGGCCTACAGAGAAGACGACAACTCAACAAGTCACCGGCGAAGAGAAAGTTATGAAAATACAAGAGAAGAAACCGTCAGTATATGAAGTTGTCCCAGATCCTTTCCGGTTCTCCAAGTGGGAAAGGCTCATCAGGACCACCGCCAGGGTACTGCAATTCGTGGCTGTCTGCAGAACGCGAGCCACAAAGATAGCGTACGCCAGAACGAAGGCGAACCGACAAGATGACCCCACCTGGAGCAACCGACGAGTCAAGAAAAATGAAAGTGAAAGGAAAATTGTCAGACAAGAAGACAAATATAGAAGAATACCGACGGAGCTCCTCATCGAAGCCGAGAAAATGATAGTCAAAGCGAGTCAAGCCGACAGCTTTGCCGAAGAAATAGAAGACTTGTCACGAGATCGTCGCGTTCGAAGAACCAGTAAACTACACAGAATATCATCAGAAATAATCAACGGTATAGTCGTCGTGAGAACAAGAATAGGAAAGGTGAAAGACGTTCCCGAAGAAACGAAGCGGCCACCCATCCTTGACGGGAAACACCACGTGGCGCGCCTATACATCGCACACATCCACCGGACCGGGCATCACCGGGGCGTAGAGGCGACTATCAACCAATGTCGCACCAGATACCACATCATCGGTCTACGCACCACAGCCAGAGGGGTGATCCACAACTGCGTCCCGTGCAGAAAAAGACGATTAGCGCCACCAGAACCACGAACCGGTGACCTCCCACTTGATCGGCTTGCTCATCATCAACGTCCGTTCACTCACACCGGGGTGGACTACTTCGGCCCACTGCTTACGACGCAAGGAAGAGCAACCAAGAAGACCTACGTAGCGCTCTTCACGTGCCTCACAACCAGAGCCGTCCACCTCGAAGTAGCAGCCTCTCTCACGACTGATTCCGCTGTCATGGCATTACGGCGATTTATCGCCCGTCGAGGATGCCCACACACCATCTGGTCCGACAACGGAACGAACCTTCATGGCGCGGAGAAAGAAATCCGTCTAGCAGCCGACGCCGCCACCGAAGAAGAAGCGGCGAAAAGAAGAATCTCTTGGCGGTTCACTCCCCCGAGCGCCCCGTTCATGGGAGGTGCCTGGGAACGGCTCGTACGAACTGTCAAGACCGCCCTTACTGCTGTCCTGGACAAGCCCACGTCAACAGAAGTCCTCGCCACAGTCCTCGCCGAAGTAGAGATGACCGTGAACAGTCGTCCCCTAACCCACGTGAGCGTCGACCCTGAAGAACCGGAAGCGCTGACTCCGAACCACTTCCTCATGCTGGGGCCAGCATACGATCCACCCACCGGGCCATCTTACCCTCAAGACCTCCATGGGAAGCACACCTGGAGGACGGCGCACCGACTGGCCGATTTATTCTGGGCCAGGTGGCTCAGAGAATACCTACCCGAGCTCCAGTACCGGCGGGAGCCCCACGGAAGAGGACCCTCGCTGCAGCAAGGCGACGTGGTGATCATCGCCGATAACACCTTGCCTCGAAACACGTGGCCCCTGGGACGAGTGAGCGCTACCTATCCGGGTCCTGACGGCGTGGTACGAGCAGCAGACGTGCAGACCAAAAACGGCATCCTACGAAGACCAACGAAGAAGCTGGTGATCATCGTGCCGGCAGAAGAAGCAGTAACAGCCGTCCATCCCAGTGAACTTCAAGTTGCGTCGGACTGAGCAAGCCCACACTCGACGCACGGCGGGAGAATGTTACGGACGGCCTATTTACTTGCGTTAATAGTGTTACAGACGGCCTATTTACTTGTATAGTCTATTTACTTTATTATTATGTTGTGTGTTATAGTTTGATTTAAAAGTGTTTAAAATTTGTAAATTACCTTTGTATTGAATAGTTAGTGTAAGATAGTGTTAGAAATTGTATAAGTGTTCTATTTGTTTATGTGTCTTATTTAAGTTTATCGTATGTTGTTATTACGAATTGTAAAGTTTTACTAAATAAATAAAAGGCGAATAGGTACACTACACACCTTACACACATAAGAGGCTCTCCTTACGGTATTGCCGCGTAAGGAGGGTCTCATTTGCCATCTCGCTCGCACAATAGGGAGTTTCGCTCGCACAAAATATTGCTGACGCGTGCACTTGACGCTAAGCAGATATAGTCACTAATAGAATGCAGCGAAACTCCACATAACTGCGAGCGGGATTTGCAAAAAATAACATTCGTCGGAACACATTCAGACTGAACAGTCTACATGAAGACTCAACTGGTGCAGCCTCAAGAAATCAACATACAGTCCACTATACACCATCAAGCTACTATCGCCTTATTAGCAAGAAAATCCGCGTTTTCATTATCTACCTACTGGCATCTCCCTAGTCCAGCGCAATCCAGCAACATATATGTACCGACGTCACAATAGAGTCACACATAGGGGCGTTCGGTACACTTTTTGTGACTTACTTAACAAGAAAGTGACTTCTTAGTTTGGTCCGTAAAATACAGTTAAATGGATTAAATTTCCAGTTTTATTCACCTTCTGTAAAATCATAAAAAAACAGATAACGCGGTATTTACAAACTGCTCTTTCGCGGTTTTGCATGCGCAGCGCATGGCTTATGAAGATAATAGAAGAAGGTGCTAATTTAAAATCAGTTCTTGTGAAGTGGGTAGGTAAGTATGAGATATAAAATACATCCAAAAGGATGAAATACATGCAAGGAACTTTGCAACCAAATGTAGATTTAAACTTTCCCCGATGTGTTTCTCTGGATGTAATACAACAGAATTCTCTGAAACTATCGAGCAGTTCTTGGTTGAACGTTACACATACGTTTCTTAGTCCACCCAAGAGGCTATCTTACTCGGTAGGAACCTAAAATAGGAATTCACAAGATTCTCCACTTTCCTAAAGTCCGAGAATTTGCAGCATCGAAACTAAGTATTATGTATATATAAGACGATACTTGCACATTGCACTATAATTACGTCCTTATTAAACACTGTTATTCTATCTATCTAAGCAGAAATCATCCTAAATTCACCCTTTACTGCGTTAAAACCTTTAGTCGCATTGGATTTGTTTTGACGATTTGAAATGTAAATAGAAGAAATATTTATAAATTATTTGAAACTTAATTTAACTTAATAACGTTTAACTTTTTCTGAATAGGTATATAATTGTCTTTTGCTAGAAATAGGCACAAGCTTTTCAACTTCAGTATTACTGATTAATTTCTTTAAATCATCCTTATTTCCGAGTATAAAGTAATAAGTAATCAAATTAATATAAAATTTGATATTCCAATTGATATTGTAAGCTTTAGAGTCAATATTGTTAGAAGATTCGCTGAAAAATAAAATAATTAAGATCTTATTTGAGATTGAGACTTATTAGCAGAAAAGGCTTTTAAAAGAGTACCCATTTAGGTGCTTAATTTAAATATTTCCAATTTTTTTCATCATACTTTATTTTTTTATGAAAATAAAATAAAAGTTTATGAAAGTAAACTTCGTTACAAACTGCTTTCATAGATTAAACACATAAGTAAAAGGTTTTCTGAATTATTCGGTTCTTTAAGTTTATTTTTACGACTGTATGTACAAATAACAGCACGTCAATCTACCACAAAACGTCAAATTTTCTTGATTGATATTGATACTACTGGTTGGACTTAAAGTTGAAAATCAATTCAATGACCTTTAACTTTTTGGGTAGGTTGACCTGCCGTTGTTTGTACAATTTTTTTTTTTGTAATTATTGCAGTATCCATTTTGTAGCTGTAGTTTAAACAATGTTCTGCAAAATTTAACCAAAAAAATATTTCTTTTCCTAAGCTAGCCAATTTAATTTCTATTTTATAACATCTAACTTACTGCTTGTGATTCAGTCACAGTACGTTTTTTTGGATGAAGGTTCCGTCTTCTGCCACTAGGTGGAATTTGCAGAACAAGTCACGTTAGCCTATTGTCCAAGCGGCTTAAAAAAAACTCTTACACCATCACCATCCCTGGGGAATAATATGGTAACAAGGAGAAGACTTACGAGAGGAAACCTGCATATTTAATGTGTTTGTAGTATCACTTGTATGTGATATAGGTCTTATGGCAAATTAGTACTAGACTGGATGAATGTTGAATCATGGTCAAGTATAGCTACGAAGACTAGGAAAGGTTCAAAATAGGCACATTATAGTAAATCTAAGTCGGTAGTGTGGGTGGTTGATGTGAGTGGATATGTCCAATCTGTTTTGACTAGTTACCTACCTGTTGTTTAAAGAGAAAATGAGTCGAGTCTATCAGCACTATCAACTTAATACGCTTTCTCCTATACATTTTCTATAGCTACTTATAATCATCATCATCAGTCCAAATTAATCCGCTACAGGACAGAAGCCCTTCCAAAGGAATGAAATTTCCATAATCGTTTGCCCAATGATAAAATAAAATAAATAAATGTGGACAACCTCACATACCTACTTACATTTTTTTTATGATCCCAATTTGATTAACTTTGTCCAAAAATGACTTTACGAACTGTCTACGCTTAAAAGCTGGTAATGAATTCAACCTTATATACATTACTTAAAGATGAATGCTACTAAAGTTAAAGAGCACCAAATGTAGGTATAGTGGGTAAGGACGTTTTTCTTTCACTGATTGCGAAAGAAAAACGTCTAGTTACTTGTTTAACGTCAAAGCCGGCACACAAAAAATTATAGGGAAAACTTTCAATCAGTTCACAAATGTAACTTAAATTTTCTGCCAAAAAGAGAAATGGTATTTCGAATTTTTGTTAGAAATAGTGTAGCGGCATGGAATCACCATATAACTCGGCGTCTACTGGAAATATATCAGAAGAATAGTACGTCTCAATATGCAATAAAACGGGGAAACGTACGCGACCTCAAATCCTCACGGATTTTTCTAGAGCACACCTGAACTAGATTACTGTATCCGTGCTATAAAAAACCTACCTTCAATCGTGTCCCTGCATTGGGGCGAATTTGAAAAGGACCCCGTTATTCTGCCCCCCGGTACTATATCAAACGAGGAGACGACGGCTCTTTGGTTCTGATTTACATAAACAGTTTCGCACGGAACCCTTCTGAACGAAAACAAGCTGGTTATCGGGGATTTGATGACATTACTTACAAGATTCAGAATCTACACCTACATACGGTGTATAATGTACATTCAACGTTTGATTTGTTTTTGAGGATACAATTCAAATAAAATTAAAAGAAAACAATTATTTTTCTTTTCTAGCGACAAAGGAGTTTGAGCAGCCTTAAAAGTTATCGTTGAAAAACGTTTACTTTGTTATGATAACAGAGAAGGGGTGATTAAAAATATTATTTAATAGCTAGGTTTCGCTTTTGTTATCTTTTTCTAACAAAAGTAAGTGTCAAAAAATATATCTGTATGTTGTACAACTGTACAAGGGAAGCCTAAACGCATATGAATGCCTAAAGCTTTGTAATCTATTATTAGCACTAGAAAGGCGAACAGTTTCAGTCCAGACAGCTACTAAACATCGCGTCGCGTAAAACTCCTACGTCGCTTTTGTTACGGAATAAAACAGGAGTGTTTCTGTCTATTCCTTTTATTTACGGAACACTTGCGGAGTGTATTACAAATACTCAGCGTGTTACATAAAGCCGTGTCGTGCACATAACATAATATTACATAACCATTTGCATATGACGCGTAATAAACTTGGCCCGGCCTCGTTTCGGCGCTTAATATTAAAGCTTAACTACTACCTATACTGTTAGCGAGTACACGGCCTTTGCAATCTTTCCGTTGTAACCACGACCTGAATCCGCTTTTGTCCCATATGAAAAGAACTGGGACCAGAAAAGGGAGTGTATGCGTGAATAATTGAGGAGCTCTGGCGCTGAGAAATCTTAACAAAACTCATAGGAAAGTGGTCTATTCTCGAGTTGCACGTGCGAGCTCCGTACGGAACTCGCCCGTTCTCCCGGCGATGTTTTATTATTGCGAGGACACAATGGATCGGTGGCCAATTGGGTCATTTGATAAGCATGACTGGGGTGACTGATTAGCACGTGTTAGCGCTAAGGAAATGGGAATCGTCGACGAATTTCCTCGACGTAATAAATGATTTTGACGCAATCTAATCTAATAATGATACAATGATGTGTTTATTTGGCGAGTATTTTTTTAAAACATTTGTAGGTAAGTTTGAAAATTTGGAAATGGAGATTCTTGGGGCACGCATTTTATGACCAGCAGTAACGATCTTAGATGATGATGATGATATAAGTAACATAAGGCTTACAACTTAGGTATGTATATTTTACATTTCAATTTGCCAGCAGATTGTATTTATTGATATACTACTCTGTCAACAAAGTACCGGGAAAAGATCATTAATACACGAAATGTTTGTTAATCATCCAAATTTATTTTATCACCTTCAAAGTATATGCTCCTTCAGAAACGATACACTTACGCCAACGAATAATCCAATCATCAAAACATTTTTTAAACGCTGTTGGGTGCCACGAAGTGGTAATTTGAGTTTAGGAAAAAGAAAGAAGTCGGCTGGTCAAAAATTTGCTTACAATGATGGCCTTGTGCGAAGGCGCAATATCGTGGTGCAAAACAACAAAAAAATACGAAATTTTGACTTTGGAACCATAGACAAATCATCCATTCCCGATACTTTTTTTAACTGAATGTAAAAGGTGTGAACAGGTATGAAGCCTAACAACAAAGTGAAAACATTTAAATTGGTCGTTGAATTGAGTGTTATTAATGATGGAAATTGGTCGCTTTGTAATATGTATTAAGTTGTTAATCAAATTAAATTAAATTTTATTTTGAATAAAAAAATTGAAAAGAATACGATATTGGCATATTCTATTGAAAAAAAAGGCAAGCGTGGAAATTAGGCACAGCAAAATCCTTCTCATGGAGAGACTAATGGAGTGATTGATTATGATAGTCTACATAGTATGATTGTAGTTAGCTTAATTTCAGTTAAAAATTTTCTTCCTCTCAACAATTTATCAGCCTCACCTAATATAACTACTTACTAACTATACAACTTTAGAACAGGCTAAAGAGCATAGTACCTAAGTACTTGATTTTTATCCCGAGGTCTAGGTAAGTTAAGAGGTGGAAGGAAACGGGTTGTTTATAGAATCATGTTGACGAGACACCCAAGACGTCTCACGTTTGAAAAATAGACGGCAACGTGACTTGCAGGATTTATGGAACAACTACTCGGTGCAAACTTCAAAACACCCGAGCAAAGTGTAGCTTTAAGTGTATTGGTGCAATGTTTTGTCAAAATCAAACTCTGAGAAATGCACTTAAAGAGAATATTGATATGAACTGTATACCTACCTAGTTACTATTATTTATATCTTATAAATTTTAACTATAACAATCACTGCTCTTATTTTGCAACGTAACCTTTATGTAGGTATGAAATGATGATCGTATTTTTCAATAATTTTTCTTGTATTTCATACTCAAGGTAACGCTACAAGACAACAATTAATTTCGTAATAGCCATTATTATTTATGCAGCAAATATGTCACGATGGGAAGAGGCTAATAATTAGTCAATTAATAAATAATTGATAGCTAAGCGTACGCCGCCGCCTCGTCCATCATAGTATTACCCACGCATTTAGCGTGTAATATTCACGCTTCAAGCAGATCCTGCTTAATGGTAAATGAGCCTATAAAATGTTACATTAATAGAGGTGGAGAGGCGCTGATTGCCGAAATACAGGATTTAAAAAAAAAAATCCTTGTTTGGCAACAGAGGCTATATGTATGTCAGTTAGTTTTAAGCTTGTTTAGTATTTTAAGCTTGTGTACATACTATGTATATTGTTATCTTTTGGCAAATAAATAAAAATAAATAAAAAAAAAAAGTGTCAATTATTTACTTGCAGAATTATACTAGTATTATAGTATACAGGAGGTACGTGTAGGTATTGTTTTATTGTCTTGTTGTACCTACTGACACATATAAATAATAGCAATATCTCTTTCTATGGGTGTCGAACTGTCGACGACTAAAGGAGTCGCCAGAAGAAGCCGGGCAACAGCGTCTTTTTTAACTTTTTACGATTATCTTACTCCTTAGCAGCCGTTATAATTGTATTTAGTAGTTTGCACTATAAGCTTCAATTGTTTAGGTGTCCTACTTACCTACATAGGTACATATAAATTAAATAATCTCTATTTTCCTCGGTCACGGAATCACGCGTGAACGGCTGAACCAATTTCGCTAATTCTTTATTTGTTTGTTTGTCAGGAGAAGGTACTTATGAAAGAAAAAAAAGTTGTGCGTGTACTAGTGTACACACGTAAGAAGTGAAACTTCTTTATGGCCTTATTTTTCGAAAAATGATCTACATGCAACTTTCCAGAAATTGGTTAAATTAGTTAAATTGGTTAAATTGGTTAAATTGGTTAAATTAGTTAAATTGGTTAAATTGGTTAAATTGGTTAAATTGGTTAAATTGGTTAAATTGGTTAAATTGGTTAAATTGGTTAAATTGGTTAAATATTATTTCACTTTACCTTTTTGCTATCGTCTGAACCAACCGTGGTAGAGGCAAGAAAAAGATGGCGCGTAACCGAAAAATGTGACGAAAATTTGACGCAAAACGTGACGGTAAATTTTTTCCAACGCCGATAAAGAAGTTTCACTTCAAAAATATGAAAATGGCATGGAACATTAGAAAAGTTTACATAACTTAACCAATACACTAAGTTTTCTAATGTAACTTACCTATCAATTTAAGACGTTTGAAATCAAAATCAACTGTCGGTCAATTGTTTAGGATGTAAAACGATTTTTTTTATTTTTTTTTATTGGGGTCAACAAACAGTTTCACAATAAGGATAACTTAATTATTGTAGGTACACGTTACAATAGAATAATCGTGAAACCAACACCGTTAACCACAAATTACTTTAATAGAGTGTACTTGCTATTTTTATTTAATTGTCAATTAGTAAATTTGACTTAAATTAATTATGTAAAATGAACTGTGGGTTCTTGGGTGGTGTATGTAGCACGCATGATGTTAATCGCAGCTAGACTTAGTATGTTGGTTAAGTTATAATGTTCTGATGTTCCACGCTACTGAGTCAAACGCCAAAAGTAGTAATATGTCACTTCTTTTCCGGAGAGGATAAAGACTGCCACGCCCGCCATTCCAAAATAAATTTAGAAGCAGATTTTAATCAATCAATCAATAAAGATGAAACTACTTATTTAATGAACGTCAAAAATTTAAAATAATTCAAATAGGAAATGCATAGAAGACAAGTTAATATCAAAGGCTCTGATATGTACTTATATGAACATTGAATGAGCAAGATTTTTTATTTCTATGAAAATATAAATCGATTTTTATTCAAAGTAGACGAAAAAGAAATATCACATTTTAAGATTCCAAAGTTTCAAATTGTTGATAGCTACCAACTGAAGTCCCCAACTTTGTCAAGAAAAATGTTTGAAATTTAACAACAGCTCAAACTTTACAAAAGCTGAATAGTACAAGTAAGTGCCTACTCTCTGTCAGGAATGAAATATGGCTACATTGGATTTATTTTTAAATAAAACATCAAACAAGCAGAAGTTTATAGGTCTCATTTCAATAAAAACTTGGTCAATGTGGAGGTAATTTAGACAGGAATTGATTGCAGAATATGGCCAAGTTCACTAGACAGGATTCCCTAAAGGCGAATTCAAATTCAAAATAACATTTGAGTAGGCATCTTCTTTACGTATTATAATAGTAACCGCATTACCTTATTTTTAGTAGTGCTAGTTTGCTAGTTTGCACCTCACTTAGATTAAACCTAAACGTTAAGTTATGCCAGGTGGATTAGAATGCACTGTTTCTGAAAGGACCTGTCAGTGTCCAATCCTTTGTTGCCGCATATTTGGTCCCCAGGCTGACCGCATGCCGACTGACCTGCCTACACGAAGCTAGAAACGATATACGAGTAAGCTGACATTATCGATATTCTGACATGTTAATAGCGATTATATTAGTCGTATTTACATTGAAAACAAACGTATCATATAATAAATTAGTTTCAAATTAACGCAATATTTCGTATTTTTCATTTATTTACATTTTATTTCACTTTATTTACTGTATTAAAACAAACAGTTTAAAATTACATTAAAAATATAACATAAATGTAGTTCAAAAGTAAAACTAAAAATATGAGCAACAGTACACAAATAACTAAGCAGCAGCTCCAGTAAACTACAAATTAAAAAACGATAACAGTAAAAATGTTGTTATTACCTAAAAGAAATTCATACTTACATGCGTTGTAGTTTGATTTTTACTTACATACTTATTCAGTTAGTTCCCAATAGTGATAACTGCATAAAATATTTCGTGGAAATGCAAAATTCGGAAACTATTGACTCCCAGTACTTATTAATTTATATTAAAGGTGGTTCTCTTCCTGAAGAAATAATTTACAAGATTTAAGTGTGAAAACATAACAAATAACAGACAAATAACAATATCAATATTAATGTATGAAGTTCATTTTAAAATAAAAAACACCTCACATCAAAGCGATGCAATATTCCTAGTAATTTAACCGACACTTTAGATCCATTGTACAATTTCCAAAATTATCCCATTGAATTTAAATATAGGCTTCAAAAGTCGCAACTAGACGCTAAGAGTAATTTAGAAAATAGTAAATAATTAAGAAAATTACGTTATGACTCATATGTAAACACTATAAATTATAACCAAGACGATTTAGTATTAGTTAAGAACGAGGCATGTAAAAGTAAATTAAATCCATTGTATTTAGGACCTTTCGAAGTAATCAAAGATTTGGAACCAAATGTTTTAATTAAGTATAATAACCTAGAAAAACTTATTCATAAGAATAGGACAAAATTATATAAGAGACTTTAACAATTTAAGGTATAAAAATAATAATAATACTGTACCATTATTATTATTTTTCTAAAACCCCAAGGACGTGTGGTGGTGTGAGTATAACTAATAAGTATATGTATGTAACGTAAGATACTTGAATCTTATAAATAGTATTGTAGCACTTATAATCAATCAATAAATCATGTAACTTCGAATAAGAAGCAGTGTTTCTTTTATCGTCCGTCACCGAACCTTACACCTAATTTCTACCAACCACTGTAGATTTCTGTTATCGTATCCTAATAGCTCCCAGTTAGTACCTATGTAGGAAATAATATGTGTTCCTTGGTCTGTCTGTGGCTAGGCTTTGTTTACGTTGGTTCTGGTTTAGAACGAACCATTATTGCGTTACTATTGTGAACCAGTTTCTACTGTTAATTGTAGAATGGTTGAATTTAGCAATACCCTGAAGCTACACCGGGATGGGATTAAGTTTGACACAAAAATATGTGCGGGTTATCTTGGGAATGTTCATGATTTTGGTATATTTTATACAATAAATCTATGCCATAACGTACGATCTAGTGACAAACTTGTGAGCAACGAGTGATGACACTGTTGCAGCTCATAAATGAAAAACATATTAAATAAAAGTTTAAAAGCGATTGTAAAAATTTAACATTAGTATTTATTACCCTGCTAAGCTAAGGTGTACCTTAGCTTTTACATTGAAAGAAAAAAGTGACTTAGGAAAACGAGAAAAAGCTAAGGCACTTCATTACTTTCACAACTTTATGACAAAGGCCACATTGGCTATATACCTACCTATCAGTAAGTTACATAGGGAAAAGATATTTCACAGTAGTAGGTACGAGAAAAACTACGATGTTATGTAACTGTCAATAAATCCTTGTAATTTCATAATACGATAACATAAACAAAATCTCATTTCACTATACAGCCTATAAAGTTCCGACATCACAGTAAACAACCGCTCACATACATGTCGGCTTTTAAAAATCTCCCCAGCTGTCCTTGACTGCGAAGGACTCGTAATATATTTACTATATCTGCAGTGCTGGAGATATTGCACTGTAGAAATACTCCGAAAATAATTCCCCCTGGAAATATAGCAAATAGAGTGCGGCCGAGTGGCCTGAGGCAATCGGTTGTTGTATCTTAGTGATGGGCGAGCTAGCGATAATACCGATACATTTATCATTTATTCATTTGAATAGGAAGACAATACATTTTTTTTTTAATACTATTAGGGCAACTTAAAATTTAACATGTTATAGAATCTAGCCGTATTATTATTACCATGAGTAAATTCATTATTAATTTCGCTGTTTTGAAAAACACAAAAAAATTTCTATTTTGGCTATAGTGCCCTCAATTACAAACTGTTAATAGTCGGCTTTTTCATTTGATTAATTGGTGAAGTCAAAAACAATTCAATTTTCAATCGACAAAACCAAGTCATAGGGTCTTGCCGGATTGGCTAATGGTGGAGACTGTGGAAAGAAGACACTTAAAGAAGGAGAAGGCACCACACGTCAATAATACTCCATTATTCAGCCCTTGTGTTGGTTAAAAGATTTATATTTGTTCCAAATCTATTCTGAAAATAGTTTCAGTAATGTGTGTGTAATGTGTTTCAATAGTAAGAATTCTTTATATCACTGTACGGTAAGAGGGAAGTTTGTACGGGGAATCAAATTTTTCATAACCGATTTAATAAATGTAGTTTTTATCTTGGAAATCAAAAAAGTGGTTCGGAAATTTGCTTACCTTTACAGCCTATAAAGTATCAGGACTTCAGGAGGAAGAATTACTATTTTTTAAGGGCTTTGAAAAAATAAAGCATCTTTCTTAGGAAAGCGCGATATACCTAACTAAACGAATATACGCGAACAAAGTCTCGGGCAGAGCAATAGTGTAAAAAAGCGGTATCAATGACGGCTGCATCGAAATTTAATGTTACTTGTGGCACCGTGAGAAAGTGGGATTAGCCGCGTAATACATCTTGCACCTGGACTCCTTCGCCCGGGAGTTTGAACTATCCACAAACACATAATAAATGTCATGCAATCTGTAAATTTAATAGTAACTATAAAAACTTTTTAACATCATTTTAATTTCATTCATTAATCATTTTTAGGACGCTTTCGCTTTAAACGGAATAATCATCATATTGCAAAGCTACTTCATAAGGAATCAACACCTGAAATACTTCTTATCTTGACATTAATTCTATTGGAAACAACACATTTATTTTTTTAAGGACAAGAAATTAATACCAACATACTTTCTGCACAAATTAAGAGGTTCATTATTTTAAAACTGCGCACGTCCTGGTATACCTACTCGTAGCGTTGAAAAGATCTTTTGTTCCGCTGCAAAACACTTGGGCAAGTCAATCGCCATCGCAATAGGCTTTGTGAGCCGCGCAAATTAATGACTTACGAGCACCGCAGCGCATGCTGGGTTAAGTTTCACCTCCTTGTTAAGAATGTATTTTTAGAATACAATTTCGCGTGGCACGGGCTAATAGGAATTTAAAAATTAATAATACTTCTTTAAAGACGAATGCAGAGACCGTTTTTGTTTATTCGGAACATAATTGAGCTGTGTTCGTGAAAACCGTATACATGTAATATGCAAAAGTTTGTGAAACGCTACCGTTTTAGGGTTGCACGGATGCTTTGAGATCGGGAAACAATCTGCGCGCCTTTAATGTCTGTAAATACAAATATTTCCTTTTTCTGAGAGAACCATTATAAGATTAAATAAATGCATTTTGCTGTATACGTTTTGATTTTGCTGGATCGCTTCAGTGTGGATTAAACTTTGCTAGTTCTCGGGATTCGGTGCAGAATTTACCGTAAAATACAAGTACAAATTTCCTATTTATGAGAGAACCATTATAAGATTAAATAAATGCATTCTGCTGTGTAGGTACGTTTTGATTTTACTGGATCGACTGGGTGTGGATTAAATTTTGCTAGTTTTCGGGATTGGGTGCGGAATTTACACTAAGTAGCTACAATGTTGTAGTCTGTACAGGAGGAAATGAAACTGCATTAATAAACTGGTTGCACAACAGATAAAAATGAAATGATAGATTCGCATAATCAAATCAAATAATCCGGGGATCTGAAGCTAAATTGCACGCTGAATTTTTTATACTCGTACCAAACATATAAAATTATTTATCTATCAGGTACATTTTAAATTGATTCGATGTTGCTACACTTTTTTAAATACGTTATAAGGCTTAAGAGATGACTTTCATGGTGCAGCGGCGCCCCGTACTCATCGGTTTTCAATGGTCGCCTGCTCCGAGGGCTCGAACCGCTCAAAGTACAGAAAAAAAGAGTTTTCTATTTTGTCTTGGTTCTGGGTGTTTGTGGTACCTTCGTTGTTTATAGTTTCTACAAAATAAGACTTTTAAATAGTGAGTTTCTTTGATCAGAATCATGTACGTGATGATTTCCAAATAAATTAATAACTAATTAAAACAGATATTAATTAAAAATTCTAGATAATGCACATTTGTGTTGAAACACGTACGATTGCATAACAAACGGTAGATTCAACGGCCCTACATATGTCTTGGCGCGCAATAAGGATGACCATTAACATAACAATACATCCGGCCCCGTGTGAACTGCGACTTCGCAACCCTCTTAAATACTCAAACTGATTGTACTCAATAATTTAATTTCAGTTACGACTGTACAAGTTCCCACCGGGCGAGATTTCTCCCCTAGTAAGTACAGGTAAACACAGATACGCAAGACGGTTGAGGGGTGAAAATAAAAGCGACGTAAGAAAGGAACCCATTGTGTGCGCTTACGCAAGTGACCCACGTGCTCCGGAGTTCCCACGGGCGCGCGGGGAGGCATCCCTGGATCCATATATAAGGGCAACGGGACACCAAAACGACCACTTCCAAATTTGACTAGCTACAGTAAACACCCCAGGGGGCAGCGCCCCCTGTGGGCTCTAAGTGCAAATTGAGTCTATAAAATTTTACCAGCAAGTTAGCAATAGTTTGTCAATTAAAAGTTCGAAGCTGAAGTGGTGGTAATTAATGTTTCATTAGTATAATGGTATTATTATTTCAATTTGTTCTCAAAGGCGAAGCGGCGCAGAATTTTCGTTTTTCTACGGTAAGTTCAGATATTAAGTTATATTTTTTACCTGTAAATTTATGCAAACCTAAAATGTTATACTGAAGTAATCTTTATTAAACTACAAAAAACGTAAACTGGCTTCTCACTCGCGGCTTTACGTAAACTATATGTTACATTCCATGGGCGAAAACTTGAGCCCATCAGTGGGTTAACAAATAGCTTAAATCCTTCTTCAAGGCCTAATCTATTTTTGTACCGAATTTCATCACAATCGGTTTCCTAGTTAGGCGTGAAAGCGTACAAACAGATAGACAGACTTACTTTCGCATTTGTGACTGTTTTATGAGTAAGGATAACATAAAAATGTAATAGTATTGTTAACAATGAAAACGAAATTTAAAAAAATGTATTTTTAATTGTTTCAGGTGTGATTTGCAAAATTGAATTACCAATTGGGTATACCAAAAAAGTATCGTCACATCATGAACAATCTTGAACTTGTTAACGAAATCAAGAGTTGAAGTTGAAACATCATCATGTCACTTCCTCGGGGTTATCTTGTAAATAAAGGAATCATCATCGTAGTAAGAACATCGAGGAAATTGGGCATCGAGAACAAACCAACAAACAAACTACTAAGGTGATGTGAAACCACTTTCTAAATTCCCAAAGATAGAATAGGCTTAGTTTAACAGTGTGTAGATAGGCTAGGTTGTTAATTAAGTTGTGAGTGTTGGTTCAATACCAAATTATTCCGCATCATCATATTTTTTTCGTATAACAGCGTTCAGTTCACTATCAGAAACATTTCTTCATTAGTGCCTTAATGATCGGTGTTGTTTGTTAAACTTTTCAAGTTACCATTCATGTTTTTGTTTTTAATGTTACGTTTGACAACTTTGTTGACGTTTTTGTTATAAATCCGATTAGTTTGTTACATTAATCAATTTTAAACACCTCTTCCGTGAACACTGTTTATGTTTCAGGATCAGTTTTTCACGTTATGAAATAATTAGTAACACCAAAACAGTTAAATTTGTCGTTGTTGCATTGTTATGTTTTCTGGTTGCACTTTGTTATGTTTTCTGGTTTTGTTAAGTATTGTTATTGTGTTAATAGTTATCGTTCCAAATTAAAAACTACATTAAAGTAATTCTTGATAGTTCGTTATTCATTAAAATTGTAAATTGCTTTTCACATAATGTAAATATGTTGATTTTTTGTTTGTACATTTGAATACCAGCTGGACTGGTATAAATTCAACTGTTGGTAATGTTAAATTCTCGTTAGACATATTTGAATTTTTGTTTTGTTGCTTTTTTTAGTGCTTCTGAAATACCTTTTTTGTACCCATTAAGCAATCTCAAATAGTTATTCATTTTTACAGTTGACTAGTACAGATCTTACTGATTTGCAAACTTAAAATTCTAAATATTTCATCATTACCAGATATTGCCTTTTGTGTAACATGGTTTATTTAATATTCATGCAATTCAAATCAATTATTAGAGAATACTGTACATTCAAACATACATACAACAAAGTTTCGATATGGCCAATTAATATCATTGCATATGGCTCAATAAATTCAACATTAGACTGACAGGTTACTATTTTGGTTATTATACGGGGTTTCTTCTTTGTTATCGTTTGTAAATTTCGTTGAATTTTTGTTTTGTTTATTAATTTTAACATGTATTTCTGGTAATTCGTTTTAAAGCCAAAAAATACACCAAAAACACAATTTTTTGTTGAAGTTTGACAACCTACATTTTTGTCTATAAATTAAAACTAAAATTTCAAACATGCAAATCAAAACCACACACCAATCTGATTTGTTCTAAGTTACACGAACACAATTTTGTTGATTGTTTTTTGGTAGATAATGATCGTTGAATTTTTGTTTTGTTAATTTTTTAAATACATAACCCGGTTTATTCTCGTAACCAAAAAAAGATAATATTCGACCATAATATCACATTAACACTATAAAAGACTTTTTATTTGTACCGTCTGAATCCACTATCACAACTTGTTGATTTAATTGTTATAGATAAAGTTGAGTTTTTGTTTCGTTAATGATTTGTAAAATCTTCGAAAATTTGAAATCGTTAAGTTGATTCTGCCTATCACTTCAAGCCTACATAGGTACATGTTTTTAAATATGGTTTCACAGATTTCATTCAACCAATGATATTTAAAAAGTATAGATAGGTTATGCCCTAACAAAACTATCGAAATATATGTGCCGCTTGCGAACTACCGCACACATGCGTAATTCTTATTTTGTCCTTGTCATACTCGTAAAAAGAACAATTACTTTCTCTTTCATGGATTTGAAAAGACGTCATAATTGTGACGTTTTAGGGACGCATATTGAGAGCGCATGTAACATATCTATTACTTTTTAAATATCATAGCATTCAACGCAAATCTTTGGTTAAGTTTCTGTTTTCGTTATCCCTGAAACAATCACAACGTGCCTTACGCCAAAAGTGCCTGATATTGTTTCATTTTTTTATTATCTCTTTGTGTTTGTGTTATTGCCTTCTGATGAGGTTTTGACTTTTGTGAAAACCTTATCAGGATGCTTTGTTCCTTTTTACGTGTATTTTAACTTAACCGGTTTCCGATGTACCTGTCAAAAACAACAAACAACGAACGACGATTTTTCATAAGTTTTTAGATGAAATAATTTTTGAGGAAAACGATACAAGCAATCAAACTGTAACATCCAGTTATTGTGAGTTTATACACGTAAAATTGTTATCTCTTGTTTTGTTTGTTTAACTTTTCCTTTGGTGGTTATTTTGTCCCCTATAATTTGATTCAATAGCTCACTTAAATATAGGTTGTGTTCCCTGCTATTATGTAAAAATACTTTATTAGAGGGATAAAAATACTCTATTCGCGCGAGTGACTTTATTGGAATTTTGTTTATATCTTAATAAACAACTCTTCAGTTTAAACTTAACAGTTTAGTTTACAATTTTACCTTTGACTCTTTTCATTTTGGGGACAAAATATCTACAACGGAATATTGTTATCTGTTGTTTTTGTTGATAATCTTAATGTTGCATATTTATAAGTGTTGAGTTGTTGTTAAGTTTTGTGATATTACTGTTAAATTAAAATGGCTGTGTTTGTTAGTTTTATGTTAAGTTTTCGTTTTAACTGTTTGTTTTTTTTTTGTTTTCCGACATTAAGGCCGCCTAATCCTGATATATGTTGATATCGTACAAAATAAAACTTGTAATATAGTAAGTAACTTAGATTAAGATCTGCTTTTGTAATGTTACACTGATAAGTTAAAACCGAAGCTTTGTATAAAATTAACAAATAGTGTAAGGTTATTTATTAGGGACGTCTGACAGTAATGTGTGTTTGATTGTGTGAAATAATTAAAAGAAAAACACGAATTTGCTTGTTTTATTTACATCTCAATTTATAATAGCACCAACTCCTTTAAAAATCAAGTAAGTACCTAAGTCAATTTGTGGTTCTAGCAAAACTTTTGAAGTATGTATGAACAAATACTTTCAATTACTTTTTCTTAATGGCTTAATGTGATATTATTTGTAGGTAAGTCCAAAATACACAATATGTTTTGGTTATAAGGTATGTAGGTATGATAATGATCACTTGATCACACATAATCAAGTACTGTTTTTTTTTTGTTTAATACTCCATAAATAGTTGGATCCATCTAGATTAGATTTTTTGTTAACCGCAAAACATAAATAAATAGGTAATGTTTAATTACCGAGGTTTTAAAAAAAGAAAAATTCTTGTTTGGCGTCAGTTTTATATTTACGCTTCGGTTTTTTTTGTATTTTTTTTTATGCTTTGCGGTTAACAAAAAATCTAATCTAGATGGATCCAACTATTTATGCCGTTTAAGATAGATTGTCGAATCAACCTTTTTAAAATTGGCGGTTAATTTCAAGTTTTTGGTTTCGAATTAATAAGGAAAATGTTTTATCGGGAACACCCAAAGATTCCGAAATAAAGAATCCTGAAATTGAATATTCCGATTTTCAAACCTATAAATATCAAAGTTCCGAAAATTCAAATTCCGACTACCTGTTCAAAAACCATGATACACATTTTTCAGAATATCAAAAGTACGAATATTTTATTTTCCGAATCTCATTAATACGAAGGATTAAAAATTCTTTGTGTTATTGACCCGAAAAAACATATTACGAATTTTAAATTTCCGAAAATTCATTGTATTAGTAAAGAATTTAGTAGAAATCCGACTAGCCTTGGTCTTTCCGTCGTGGTACTTGTCTGTCCTATACTAGAGTGCAATTTAAAAGCCGAAGGCGCGGGGGGAGTTTGGGTACCAGAGATTTGTTACGCAAAGGCGGAAGGACTGCACTTCCCGCAGCGCGCCGGAGAAGAGTAAAACTAAATGCATGCGTGCTTGCCTGCTTGCCTTTATGCATGCATACTCGCCTGTTTGACTGAATGCATGCATGCTTGCCTGCTTGCCTGAATGCATGCATGCTTAATTGCCTGTATGCATGAATGCTGTCTCCTAAATAAACTTGAACGCCTTCAGAACTTCTGCATTCGCATTGTCTATGGTCTGCGAAAGTACGACCATGTCTCAGAATACCGAACGCTCCTGAATTGGCTACCTATTCGTCGCCGGCGCGATTTCTACGTTCTCTCCTTTTTATATTCTATATTATTCAATCCAATTTCACCGCCATATCTAAAGGAGCGTTTCCATTTTCTGCAGTCAGCTCTCGGTCATGAAATGCGGTCATTCAACAAGCTTCGTCTCTCATTTCCTCCTCATTCTTCTCACGCCTACTCACAGTCTTTCACTGTGCAATCCATCCGACTATGGAACTCTCTACCGTTGTTTATTCGGCAGTCTGAAACACTTTCTACTTTTAAATACAAACTCAAAACCTATCTTTTATCTCTATAGTATTACTATTTCTCTTTCTTTCCTTTCAAACTTTTAGTAACAAGGTTCTTTTCAAAGTATTGTTGGGTCATATTTTACATGTATTTATTTGTTTATGTGTATTTAATATTTGCATTTGTGTGTATGTTTATTGATTGAGTAGAATATGTATTTTAAAATTAATTTGTAGCTTGATTATTTTATTCATTTTATATATTTGTAACATATTTATTTAATATTTACCTTAAATAACTCTTTGCCGCCTTTCCCCACTTATTTCGATTTAATTGTCCTTTATTGAGGTTGTCTGGAAGAGATCGCTTATAGCGATAAGACCGCCTAAATTGTACAGCTTAAAATGTATTACACGTTAACAATGTATCCTGTATGGTGTGCAATAAAGAGTATTTATGTTATGTTATGTTATGTCATGATTGTATGCTTTCTGGCCTGCATCCATGCTTGCTAGTCTGCATACAAGCTGCTTGCCTGCATGCATGATTGCATGCTTTCAGGCCTGCATCCATGCTTCCTAGTCTGCATACAAGCTGCTTGCCTGCATGCATGCTGCTTGCCTGCATGCATGATTGCATGCTTGCTTGCATATTAGCCGCAGAACCGACAACCGCTGGGGTAAACGAGTTCTTGAGTGGAGACCGCGTCTCGGCAAACGTAATGTAGGACGCTTTCAGGCCAGGTGGAGTGATGATTTGCGCAAGATGGCTGGCAGGAGTTGGATGCGAGAAGCCGAAGATCGACCTAAGTGGCGTGCAAATGTAGAGGCCTATATCCAGCAGTGGACTGCGACAGGCTGATGACGATGATGATGATGATGAAGCATGCATCCATGCATGCTACTCTACATGTATACCTACATGTTACCTGCATGCTTGCATTTGCATATGCTGCCAAGTCAGCACCTAGTTAAAGTAGGATTTAATATGCATCATTAGTATTGTGTAATAATATTATCGGTAGATTCTTAGGTTCGGGAAAGTAATAAATAATTTAAAAATTGAATTTTTATGTTTAAAAAAACAATTAAGCGTTTATGTAGACTGTTGCTAACATCTCTTAGGCAAGGTCGAGCACCTTCAGAATTTCTGCATTCGTATCATTTATGGTCTACGAAAGTACGACCATATCTCAGAATACCGAGCTCAGCTAAAATTGTTACCTATTCGTCACAGGCGTATAATATTGTAGGTATATAATGTTATGTAGGTAATTGAATTTTTTTTTATTATTTTGTAATGTTCACATTTAAAAACTCTTCGCCGCGCCGCCTTCCCCTTTCAACTCTGATTCAATTCTCCTCTTCTACCTAAAGGTTGTCTGGTAGAGATCGTTACAAGCGATAAGACAGTCTAAGTTGTACAATTCTGTATCTTCTTATGTGTTATGTTATTGTTCTTATGTATTGGTGTGCAATAAAGAGTATCTATCTATCTATCTATCTATCTATGTATTTTCAGATTATTAATAAAATTAATAGACTCAGGTGTTACTTTGCGGAAATCCAAAACTAATTATGGATTTAGAAAATTTTTTGCTAATGATTTCCGCTTGTTAACACCGGCCTAGATACCTTTACCACACTACCCGCACTAACACTGATTTGAGCAAGCACCTTCACCACACTACCCATACTAACACTGATTGAGCAAGCACTATTTCATGCGGGAAAACCGCCCGCCCTCCCTCAAAAATGCATGCAGTATTATGCAATTATTAGTACCCAACACATCTCATACATCCATCGACTGTTTTTAGTACCACTTAGCAAACCAAATTATACAAAAGAACTAAATACATTATAGGTATCATATCGCCATATCGAGCGGATACAGGAGATGCATTATTGACAATTTAATAAAAAACAAAATCCACAAAATCATTACGAATTTATTATACTCTGTTCCCGACAAAAAAGAAAATATACATGTATAGTTCTAGTATGGTTTACTTAGGTCAGTTATTAGAACGTATTTCTAAAACCCAAAAAAATCACGACATATACGCGACTTTTAACACAAATAATTCACTAAGAAAACTCTGTAACGGTAAAGATAGGTTAGAATAACATCAGAAATCTGGTGTTTATAAGATAGATTGTAGGGAGTGTAACTCGTCTTATATAGGACAGACCGGCCGTAGTTTCGTACGTTATAAATAACACATATTCGCCTATCGAAATAATCACGAAAAAAAGTCTCATTTCGCAAAACATCTCATAAATTCGGGACATAGAATCCCAGACGATCATACTTTTTCAATTTTACACACATGTAAAAAAAGTTTAAAACTGTCAGTGTTAGAACAATTAGAAATAGTAAAACATAAAAAAGATAATACGCTTACAATTTTGAATGAACAGGTCAGTTTCGTCACTTCCCTACTACTAAATATTTTTCAAATTCAATTATATATTAAATCAACCTCAAACCATTTATGAATTCCGAAAATAATACTTATAAACATAAGGAATTTTGAAATTTAGATTTTATAATATTCGGACTTATGATAGATCGGATTTATGATTTTCGGAAATCTGTATCATCCGGAATAATAAAAATCGGTTCTTGGAATTCGTGATTGTCAATATCGGAATTAAGTTTTTCGTATTGATGTAGTGTACCTAGTTTTATTATTTGTCGATAAAAATTACATAGCTGCCAATGTTAGCTTTACGAAAATTCCACATCAAATACAAGCACCTCAACACCTAGATACTCTAACATACTCTAATCGAATTACAAAAAGGTCCGAGGGAATCTCATCTCCCAATCCCATCGGGTCCGAATTGTGTCGGAACGATTTTGACTTGGGAAGCAATATGGCAGACTATCATCACCACAACATAAAATGTATCCTCACATTGGAGGCAGTGAGGCACTCGTCTACCCAGAGCATTACATTTGATTAAATTATCGCCATTTGGTTCCATGTTTGTTTGTTTATCTTAGTACTGGCACTAGATGTACCTTTACAATTTGGTGGTTTAGTAGTGTATCTAACATTGCCTTCTTCGTACTTAAGTCGGATAAAATGAAAAGTCATAAGAGAAACGTCCATCAAATTTTAGACAATGTTTTTACCACAGAACATGGAAAACTATGTTCTGTGGTTTTTACAATTATTATGTGAACTGAGCCGTCACAGTAAAAAGTCACTACGTATATCGTGTGACATCTTCAGCCCATTTCAGTCCAACGGTGGACATAGGCATATACGAGTATATCCAAAAGGGAGAATGTTTTCCTAATCGATTTGCAGTTTTGCTATTTTAATTTAACTGTTGTTTGGTTTTTATTTTCGGACCGACCTATTACTAAAACCTGATATGGAAGACTGTCTTCAGTTAAACCGGGCAGATCCAGCCCATTGCTTAATTTTGACTACATACTCAATTCTACGGTTAAGAAAAAGCCTAAGATGGAGCAAGCTTACCCAGAGGTACTGGTTCTCCCACACACCAGCGGAACACAGAAAAACTGTTTGGCTCCGGTATGAGGGTGGTAACATCTAGGCAGCCTCTTACGAAGCCTACCATTCGCAGAGGGATCTGTTAGCCGTCATCACTGGTTAGAAAAACCAAAGATGCCGTTGCCCGGGGTGAAATAGAAATACAAATATAAATATTTATTTACCATTGAACAGGGTCTACAGAAGATCGACCACAAGGAGGTAGTCCCACCACCCCAAATATTTAGCGGTGCCCCGATATGCCCGAGGATGAGGCTCGCTCGTGCCGGGGCCCATACTAGAAGCAGCGGGCGTGACCGGGCTGATGTGTTATTGTTTAGCTAAGACGCTGCCGCTGGCCGTCTTCTTCTGGTGGGTGGCAGTACTACTTTTGTCGCTTTATACAATGCCCTTGAATTGATTGTGTGTGTGTGAGTAGTGTTTTTATTCTATTTTACACTAGCAGGCACTACACTTCACGTTCTGTATACATTTAAGAACAATTAGAATAAGAAGACATTTTTTTGTATTTGTTTTTAGAATTAACAATTAAAATATAATTTTAATCTCTGCGCTGCAGATAAGAAATTAAAATAAAAAAATGGTGATACTAATTTCATCTCCAATTAAAACATTTTAAAAGGTTGGCGTTTTGTCCAACTCATAAAGCATTGTGCTCTGAATAAAGGCCACGTTTTAAAGCCACTAATCTAGTCGGATATTGTTGGAGCTTATCCAACTGTTCACTATCAGCAAAATACATAAGTTCCGTGCATCCGTGGGCGCAAAACATTGTACCACTGCGAACCATATATATATATATATATATATATATACACCGCATACAGATGTAATGAAGATAGTTTTCGGTAGAGAAACAAGAAGTTCGCCCCATGCAATCTCGCCGCTTAGCCTCTTCTTAATTGCTTAACTTTAACCGAAACGTCTTCCTGCTGTCGCTGGCTTCGTTTAACTTCACGCATACTTCACACGGAATAAGATACTTTGAGCGCCTACGAGGAATGCAGTCTACGATGCAGCATGAAGAGCGAGTAGCACCATTCACCAACTAATAAACTATGTGGAAAAGATAAGCGCCTGTACAAATATATTAGCAATAACACTGTTCGTCGATTCCCAATGCTTGCGGCATAAAAGGCGTAAAGCGTTTTACAATTAAGTATTAGGGATTAAAGTATGAAATTGCCATTTCGTATGGACAAAATCGAGAAAAGTCATTTTTCCATACTTACAATTTTTTTGTTTTTTTAAAAAAACCTAAACAGTTTTCGATGCAATTAAAGGTGAAAGTTAGATGGCTATAAAACTACACATTATAGCATTAAAATTTCTGAAAATCAAAGTATATAATACAAATATACTTAATTGAAGCAAGAAGGTCAGCTGACACATTGTAAGGGGTCTTTTCAACGACTTCCTTTGAAGTAATAGGCACTAGTATTGCATTTTTTTTTAGTCAAAAGTTACTTTATTTAGTTTTTGATACAATACAAAAAGAATTACGCAATAATATGACTATACTTAAGAGCTATAAACAAAATAAAAAGTGGAAAAATAATCGGCAATTTCATACTTTAACCCCTATTATTCTACTATTTTATTTAGTCCTCAGCTGTGTTGTAATTTAACAATTTAATTGTTGTAAACACTGATTACTTGATTACCCTAAAAAATTTATCAAAGATGTGATCTGTACTCTAAGTCTAAGTACGATTTGAATATATTTCATATTGATTAAACTATTCACTATATTGCTATAAATCAGTTTAATGTTGCCTTACTATGTTATCTTATGTAGTCACAACTTTTATTGCTCTAAAATATCAGCAAAACTTACACGAATAGTCTCAAAGAGAGCTGTATCGAAAATATGGAACATTTGCGACCGGCGAATGGCAAACTTTATAAGAAAACTTAGTTGCAGCCATATTCAGTTCGATATTTTAGAATTCAGTCTCCTGAGATTTGTACACACGCATATACGTAATATAAGTAATATTTGCTAATATATAAGCATACGTATGTCGCAGTGTATCTATACCTACTACAGTCGGAGAAGATTGTCGCCAGACTGATTGAATGATGGACCGATAAGTCAAGAATTGATGATAGTTAAATACTTCCGTCAGCCCGTTGTGAATGATTAAATAATAATGGGAAACAGATTGTGTAGCTCGAATTCATTCTCGCATCAGTTAGTGCCAAAGGCAAAGAAGTCAAACGGGTGTCTAGATTATAGCTTACATTCCATCAGTCTGCTATCGTTATGGAATTGTCATATCGCCGTGCAAATCTGTCTTCAGTCAAAGTTTTCTCAGACTGATGGATCAGACTGACGAAAGACTAACCTTGTAACCTTCGACATATTATTATCCACGTAGTGTCCAACTTGCGTAGTAAGTACTTTTGGAATTTTATTATTCAGTGATGTGCATCTGTGGCGGCGTTTTAGAGGCAGAAACTTTTCTAGACAGGGGAGATTTGGGCGTTATTTCTTTGTTGGCTCAGTGGAGCGAAGGCGCTGTGTGCTCGCGGACCGTCCACGGGAATTTGATATTGCCTCAAGTGAGGCGTTCTGGCTGCATTGTGCACTTTTATTCGCCATTGTAAGTCTGAGAGATGCCACTCCGCTTTGCTCCGATGATTGCGGTATCGTATTCTTTCTTTAGAAAACACTTAAAGTGGGATGAGATGGACTGTAGCGTTCTTTTTGTATTGGTTTTCATTACAAGCCGAGTTACTTTAGCTTGCTAGCCTATTCTCAGTTTTCTTAACGTTGGGTAGGTACTGCTGATAACAAGCTAATAATTCGCTATGACTAAGTCCTGATATCTTTTTTAATCCTAATTTATATAAAGATACGAATTGTGGTGTAGGTACCAATTTAGCATTATTCTTTTGTTTCTATGCATGACATAAAAAATATGTTGGCAGTTCGCTCTGTTCAGTCAAGATCCCGATAGAAAAATACGGTGGTAACAGAACTCTTGGTGCTTAGGTCGGACTAGCCCTTGGCAGGTAGTTTAAAAAATGTATGGTAACCGTCTAACTATCACGTCATTACAAAGCGACATTGCTAATTACTGGATATTAAATGCATTAGTCGATTACAGTCGTTACTGGTCGTTACAGTAAGTACCAACGTAACCAGCCGGTTACAAAAACTGACAGTACATACTTGCGCAACATCGTACTAGTTTAATACAAGATTACAAACATTATGCCTTCATTATTGTAAATAAAGTGTTGTTAATTGAAATTTTTAGATAATTTGGCAATTCTTGGATGCCAAAGTTGACTCAGTCAAAGGCTAAAACTGTATTAGGTCTTTCAAGCTCACGCGGGAGTGTTTCAGAGATTTCTTAAAGAGTACATCCCAAATAGTGGTATATTTCTGCTTTTGCGTGAGCATTGAGGCAGGTGGAAAAAAATCATAAGATATAGTAAATACAAACCTCTATAATAAGAGGATTTTACCAATTCTCCACAATTGGTAGGTGAATTGCAGTTTGGCTTATGATGGAAAAAGACGCTGCTGCTCGTCTTCTTCTGGTACTCTTTTACTATAAGGAAGAGAAATGTACTTACACTACTAACTAGGTACTTTGACTTTATTGAGGCTAGCAAAAATACACCTACATATACAATACCTACATACGATTACCTCTTGAGAATTTGATTGCCATTGTTGAATTGTCTTGAGGGACCTATTGGAAATGTTATATTGCAAGCAAAAAGAATGCAATTTTGTGGTAAAGTTATAAGATATTTTATACGATTAATTTTCGTTATCTATGGCTACATTTGGCAAATATGTCAATAGTTTTATCTGACATATTCAAATAAGTTTTCAATGATAAACAAACAAAATTTACAGTAATTTATTTATACCAGTCAGCATGAATCGTATGGACGATGATGCCGTGTTGTCTCCGTCTTACTTCTGGGACTGTGTGACCTTTAGCAAAGATTGTCCATTCCTGACAAATGTAGACCCGAAATTGTATTACTTCGGCGTCGGCCTTCTATTACTGTATGGTGCGTTGCTACTCGTGATTCTTGCTGACTTGAATTTCTACTGGTCCCTAGACAATTTTCAGCAGCAGATCGATTACTACATCAACTTAGTGAAAAAGAAAGTGCGTCATGTACAAATGGATCAACGGAGATTGGTCAGCACGCAGGAGAGGACTGAAAAGCTGCTAAAAAGAAGTGAAGAATGCAAACGCATGGTGACTGCCCTTAGGGGAGCAATACACGACGAAGATACCCGGTATTTATCTTTACTCACCAACACCGAAGATCCGAATTCATCGAGCACTCAAGGTGAATTGTGGAGTGAGGATCGCAGTGTCATTGATTTTTAGCAGCCTCTTCTTATATTTGTTAGGAAAACAAAATAGCTAGTTATTGGTAAACATAATAACATTCGAAGTCAGACAATGTGTATTTCTTTTTGTAGATACCGCTTGTATTCCTCTCGCTCCAATATTAGGAGCGTGACAGGCCACTGTTTGCTGAAGCGACGTGAATACCTTTATATTTTATCCTTTACACTCGGCTAGACGTAAAATACAGTTCAAAAGAGAATTACCTTCTCTGAACGTCGAAAATCTGTTTTAAACTGCCAGTCTCATGGTCATAGAAATTTGCTACTTTCGGTTTAAAGCGACAGAAAGGAAAATAAGTAGAGTTTGTGTTTGCGGAGATTGGTTTTTGAATAAATTATACAGACGTAAATGGTAAATTGATATAAAAAACAAATTTACCAACTTACATTTACTTACTTGATGAACCTGGAATAATTTGTAAGCTGTCTTGGTTTACAATCACCCTTTCATGCAAGACTATAGAGGGATGTAACTTACAATTTGTATATAACTTTAAACTACAAATGAAACACATAACCAATACCTGTCTAACATTATATGCACTCTAGTTACTATACTATAGGTACTTATATTAATTAAATTGTATCGTTAATTCGTTACTTATCAATACCAACTAGTTTTTCAGAAATTTTCCATAGTTTATGTGCCGTGTCTTCGTTTTGAGCAGCCGCTATTGTAGTCTTTTCTCGGCAGTCAGAAAAGTATTTACCGCTAACATTCTTCACATCAGGTGATACTGCCAGGTAGATTGTGGTCTGAGCGCCTTCCCATGGTGTTTTAAACATTGGCTTGAAGAAGGGAAGGGTATAATACTTAAATACTGGGATTCGAGACAATATATCTGTGTTCACTCCTCCAGGGTGTAGGCTGTTAGCAGTGACGCCAGTGCCTTTCAGCCTCTTTGCCAGCTCTACCGTCATCAGCACATTGCACATTTTCGTTGTACTGTAAACTTTATTGCAGTTGTACTTGCCTTCGAAGTTTAGATTATCAAGATCTAAATCGGCATAAGAATAAGCTATGGAGGACACGTTAATTATGCGGCTAGGTGCGCTAGACTTAACCAAAGGAAGTAAAAGTGACGTCAGCAGAAAAGGGCCGAAGTGGTTGGACTGCATATCAAACAATAGCCCGTCCTCCGTTTTGACAAATTTATCTCCGTACATTCCTGCATTATTAATGAGAATATCAAGGCGTTTCTCGTTTTTCAGTATATCTTCAGCAAATGCTCTCACCGATTTGAAGGAGGCCAGGTCTAATTGTTTAAAATGTACATCTTTGTTCTCTGTCTCATTTATAATTTGGTCTCTAGCTGCTGTTCCTTTTTCGATACTTCTGCAGGCTAAAACCACTTTAGCACCACGGGCTGCTAAATCCTTTGCGGTTTCGTATCCTATACCAGTATTCCCACCGGTTATTATTACTACTTTGCCCACAAGATGTCTACTACTTTTATTTATTCCACATGTCAGTTTGTTATACAATAAAATCGCAAAGTAAATACAAACATTAATAATGAAAAAACTGAGTAGAAACATGGTTGCTTTAAATAAACTACACGCGATCTATAAAAAGTTGATAGCGAGTAGGTACGAGTATTTGCCCTTTAGTCCTCAAGTTATTTTGCTGTTATCTGATAAGCAATATTGTTCTACCTATACCATTCCCACGATACGTTTTCGAAACGTAACACAAATCACTTGTATCTATAGTATTTCCACCTGTGAACTTTTACACTGTAGATTATAAAGATAATAATTGTCAATTCACCGCACAATAGCAACCGAGAAACTGGGCATCTGTAATATTACTAAACCAACCTCGTTCACGTGCGCTCAGTATGAAATAGTGAGTCAGACACTGACTTGCGCTGTGTGTACCTACATGTATGAATGTCCTAATCGGCTGGGTAACTCGCTCTAATTTTTTTAATCAAGTTTACGGCCTTGGTATTTTGGGCGCCGCCAGTGTAAACGTTTGTTGGTACTCGTAGTAACACTCACGAGAAGTAAACAAAATTAGGACCACCTACGAAATATAAAAAAAATATATCATTTAATTGTGTTTGTTGAAGTACAGACAAAGGCAGGTCAATCTTAAGTAGGTAGTGATCACTAAAAGGCGTAGCATGGATAGGCTCTCAACTCTGTGGATCATGGGATCAATGCCCTCGTGTATATTGTAGAAAGTGAATACTTGCGATTTGCGAACCCTATCCACTCGATGTGTCGTTTGAAGGGGAAAGCTTTAGTAGCATACCTACTTCAGATGGCTAGCGACAATTAATACCTATTGATATGGCTAGATAAGGAACATTGTGAGAAATCTATGTCGAAAATACTGAATCAGCAGTATGTCAAGTAAGTATTTAAATGCTTGAAATAAACATAAAATCCAAACTAAAAATAAATTAAGTATTTGACTATAATAAGATTAGTAATAATTGTTATTGTAAATATGTGGCACTGCACCTGATGAGCCTTGCAGGTCACTATTTATTTCTTTAAAAATACAACCTTTTCCAAGTCTCTACATTTTTGAAATTGCAAAGTTTGTTAGGAAAAACACGCTTTATTTCAGGTAAGCTAAAGAGGTATACGCGAGAAATACCAGAAATGGCAATAGACTTGTACCTGAAATTATACCAAAGAGTGCTCGTATAAAAAAAAAAATCTACTGGATGTGTTTTCTCATATTTAATAGATTATCTCAACATATAAAAGACTGGTCGTTAAATATGTTTAAAGGTGCCCTATATAGGTGGCTAAATGAACACTGTTTTTACAGTATAATGAATATTAAAATCTTTGTGTAAACTGATAATTTTGTATTTTAATTGCTTTCATTGATTTTATATTTTGGGACATATTATTATTGGTATTTGTATTTTATTGCTACATTTGATAATGTAATTTAAATGACATAATTGTAAAAATTGTATTTTGCATGCTATTTATTGATGGCTGAAAAAGCTGACCTCCGTTAGAAAATTACCACCTAAATGTACCCTTTTCAAAGGCAAATAAATATTCATATTTCATTGCATTTATGTCGTTTCATTTTATTTAATTTCATTTATAATGACAAATACCTACCTTCCAACGAACTTTGTTCAAAAGTAAAATTTATAAGCTTGTTGTTGTAGTTAGTATAATAATTATAATTTTAAAATTATGCGGACGTGAGACTGCTTTTTGATATTTGGTTAATAAATGAGCATGAGCATCCGTAGAATCAAGGCAAACATAGGAAGCTCTTATCATGATATTTTTTTTATCATATCTTACATTCATTTGCGACCAACAAATACATTGTCAGCAAGTAGGTACTTTCATTGTATAAGTATAAAAACATGTGTTTGTATAATTATTTTTAAAACAATTATAGGTTTTTATATTATCAAATGTGCAATCAAATTTCTCCTTTGCGCTACGGGTAGAAAATGCTTCTTGGCATGAATATTTGTGATTGGTTGTGGTTTTTTGGGTTGGTCGGATCTACCTCCTAGTGGTCCACCCTGGGCAACGGCATCATTGGTTTTTTTACCAATGATGACGGCTAACAAATCCCTCTGCGGTGGTAGGCTTCGTAAGAGGCTGCCTGGATGCAGTGCCACTTTCTGGGTAAGCTCTCCATCTTGGGCTTCTTCTTAACCGTAGAGTTAAGTATGTAGTCAAGAGTAAGCCTGTTGATTATTAAAAAAAAGTAAACTATTGCATGGTAATACTGTGGCAAAATTAAAAAATTGTTTAAAGAATTTTGATAACTTTAATTTAGGCGAACACTTAGTATGAATAAAATGAAATATTTAGGAGCATAAAATGCGAATTGGTCTTGCGTTCATTTAGAACATACATACATTTAAATTTTATTTTACCAAACATTTCAAAAAACCTACAGCGGTCGTGTTTACCGATGAACACAAATGAAGTACTTAATTAAAACGAAATGTAAAATTTCAATTAACGCCACTTGGATTCATTCATTCAGTAAGCCTGCATGACGATCCACCAAATACGAGTACAAACCTCTTTCTCACTCATGTCGGTTAATTTATGTTTAGATGCAAAATAAATAATCGTTTAATCTAAGTGCTATTGCAGGCCCACCATATACATGTGGTTCGTCGTGAGACATCACTAAAGGTAATGGTTTCCCATTCCATTAGAGGCCTGTCAGTCAGATGTAATTTGATAAAGGATAAATTCTAGTACGCTCACTGAATTGTTATCCTTTAATGTTAATTGTGTAGCTGTATTTGTGCAAATTTCACCAGCTGTACTACATAGTCAGAAATACAGAGAATATGCCATTTTGAAAAAAAGTTTTCTTTAAGTTACGATAGATTCAAAATCCGTAATTTACTTTATTTGATATTTTTGCATCTTAATTACAATTATAATATCTGTATATAAACTTGATAAATTCTATACCATTAAGCAACCGAGACCCTACGTCATAGGCGTCAATTTTTCAAGCATATTCTTATCGCTGTAAGCCAGCGTTGTTTCATCCTAAGTTAGGAATTTGCACCCTTAACACCCGAAAGAAAGATCTTTGCAGATGTTTAACTGTCAGTCCGTAATTTAGTTCTATGATGCCTTGTGGTGGAAACAGTACTCTTCGCATGGTGGCTTCAGGAGTGACTAAAGATGTATTGCCAGACAGAAGATGGGCACAGCCTTCTCTCTAAACTGCGATCACCAATCAGCCTGCCAATGCGTGGTGATAACGGCAAAATCCTAAATTTAAGACATTTTTTTTCTTAGCTGTGGACAAATTTCGGGTTATGAGTTGATGTACGTAGAGAATGCAGTAAGCTATTTCTTGAAATATGCTCATCATTTGCTCATAAGTCTAGATCTCAAATAATATTTTCCACCACCATAAAAACAGATGCTTAATTGAACGCAAATCTTTTTATTTTTTTTCTCTAATGTTGTTGCACAAAATTAAATAGTATTCTCACTTATTTTGTTTCCAGTGTCAGTATAAGTTAAAAAACCTCGAAATAATGTCATAATTGAGTTTATTCCACCACAAAAGACTGCAAGCGCTGCTCAGCTAATTTTCCGAGGAAAGAACGAAACTCCCAAAAATGATGTAATAAGCAATTACCAGTGCGTCGAATCTCCTTTGAGGTTGAAACTGTATTAACCCAGTTCCCTTCAGACGTATCGCCGTCATTTAAAGCAGATGCTCTCAACATGTCGGAGCCGCCCATTTTCCCTGAAATAGAAAAAAAATAATATTGAGTTTTGAAAATCCTGCTTAACAAAGTATTAAATTTTGACTCTTTTAGCAATCGATGAACTTACTAGCTGAGCCCGAGACGTGCCGAGACTTTGTTCATATTAAATTATGGAAATTCAGATATTTAGGAATGTTTGAGAATTTACTTCTAAAATACCCAATCTGTTACCACCTGCTCTTTAAAAATCAAAATTATCTTACTATTTGTTAAACTATCACATGTATCTATCTTTACGTACATCAAATACTAGCTGCTGCCCGCGACTTCGTCCGCGTCAATTTTTGTTAATAAGATTTTTTTGCAACATATTTCAGTGATCCTCCGCTCTTATTGGTCGCAGCGTGATCATATACAGCCTAAATCCTTGCTCGATAAAGGGACTATCCTACGCAAAAATAATTATTCAAATCGAACCAGTACTTCCTGAGATTAGCGCGTTCAAACAAACAAACAAACCAACAAACTCTTCAGCTTTATAATATTAGTATAGATTAGAGTTGATTGATACGGGGTTTATACCATGTACCTTAGTTTTTATGAGTTCCCGATATTTCGGCACTGTTGCAAGCGCCATGATCACGGGAGAACTGATGTCTATGCGGGTGGGTAGTTGTTAAGAGCAGACAAATCGGTCTACCCTCCGTCGTAGTCTTTTATTACACACGATACCGGTACCACTGTTTGAAAACTCACTATTACTACACTTCTGTTCTCGACACACAACACTTACAGTATCCAATCGAGATATAGCATTTTTTGAATTACTTCTGTTTCCGCAAATTTGAACCACTGGATTCCATACACTAGATAATTTAAAGCCATCTTCGCGATTGAAATTTTTGTGTTTGGTAATTTCAATCGCTTCTCTGACCATCCTTGGTATATAGTGGTGTTCTGTAGAAATTATCTTCGCGTTGTGAAATTCAATCCAGTGATTAGGACCCGAGTGTATGAGGTGTTCAGCGATAGCTGATTTATGTGTGTCGTTATTTTTGACCGCTTTAATGTGTTCCTTCACCCGGCAAGCCACCGTGCGTTTAGTTTGGCCGATGTACGAACTTCCACAACTGCAGTCAATCTTATAGACACCTGGTTTTTCTAAAACGAGATTGTCTTTAGGTGATCTTAGACACTGTGATACCTTTCTTAAGGGAGTGAAGACAGTATTTAATGAGAATTTCTTTAGGATGTTTGAGATCTTGTCTGTCACTCCTTTTATGTATGGCAAAAACACAGGTTGCCTGTCAACCTTATACCTTTGGTGTTTTAACAGTTTTCTGGTAGGAAGTCGTCCGGTGTATCCATTTCTCCGTAGTACATGTTGTACATGATCTAGCTCTTCCTGCAGGTGTTCTTCATCGCATAGATCATATGCACGGTTGGTCAAGGATGCTACTACGGAGTTGAGGTGTCTAGGGTGGTGGTGCGAAGTAGCGTGAAGGTAACGGTCAGTATGTGTAGGTTTTCTATACACTGAGTGGCTAAGTGAACCGTCTCCCCGCACTCCAATTTTAACATCTAAAAATGCCAGCTGTCTGTCATTCTCAATCTCACAGGTGAAGTTAACCTTGGGGTGGATACTATTAATACCTGCTAAATTCATTTCAACATCGTCCCTGTCACATTTCAGTATGCAAAACACGTCGTCGACATACCTCTTCCATAATTTAATTTCTGTGGGTGCAGTGGCGATGGCTTTCTCTTCCACATGTTCCATCCAGATATTAGCAGCAACTGGAGCTACGGGGCTACCCATAGCAACCCCCTCTATTTGCAGGTAGTACTGACCCCTATACAAAAAATAGTTTGTCGACAGACAATGTTGCATCAACTTGGCATACTCTATAGGGGGATGCCGTTGTTGATGATCCCTATTGGATCCCTATTATGAATTATGGAAGAGGTATGTCGACGACGTGTTTTGCATACTGAAATGTGACAGGGACGATGTTGAAATGAATTTAGCAGGTATTAATAGTATCCACCCCAAGGTTAACTTCACCTGTGAGATTGAGAATGACAGACAGCTGGCATTTTTAGATGTTAAAATTGGAGTGCGGGGAGACGGTTCACTTAGCCACTCAGTGTATAGAAAACCTACACATACTGACCGTTACCTTCACGCTACTTCGCACCACCACCCTAGACACCTCAACTCCGTAGTAGCATCCTTGACCAACCGTGCATATGATCTATGCGATGAAGAACACCTGCAGGAAGAGCTAGATCATGTACAACATGTACTACGGAGAAATGGATACACCGGACGACTTCCTACCAGAAAACTGTTAAAACACCAAAGGTATAAGGTTGACAGGCAACCTGTGTTTTTGCCATACATAAAAGGAGTGACAGACAAGATCTCAAACATCCTAAAGAAATTCTCATTAAATACTGTCTTCACTCCCTTAAGAAAGGTATCACAGTGTCTAAGATCACCTAAAGACAATCTCGTTTTAGAAAAACCAGGTGTCTATAAGATTGACTGCAGTTGTGGAAGTTCGTACATCGGCCAAACTAAACGCACGGTGGCTTGCCGGGTGAAGGAACACATTAAAGCGGTCAAAAATAACGACACACATAAATCAGCTATCGCTGAACACCTCATACACTCGGGTCCTAATCACTGGATTGAGTTTCACAACGCGAAGATAATTTCTACAGAACACCACTATATACCAAGGATGGTCAGAGAAGCGATTGAAATTACCAAACACAAAAATTTCAATCGCGAAGATGGCTTTAAATTATCTAGTGTATGGAATCCAGTGGTTCAAATTTGCGGAAACAGAAGTAATTCAAAAAATGCTATATCTCGATTGGATACTGTAAGTGTTGTGTGTCGAGAACAGAAGTGTAGTAATAGTGAGTTTTCAAACAGTGGTACCGGTATCGTGTGTAATAAAAGACTACGACGGAGGGTAGACCGATTTGTCTGCTCTTAACAACTACCCACCCGCATAGACATCAGTTCTCCCGTGATCATGGCGCTTGCAACAGTGCCGAAATATCGGGAACTCATAAAAACTAAGGTACATGGTATAAACCCCGTATCAATCAACTCTAGTAATAGTGACCATGGAAGTTTAAATCAGTATATTAGTATAGATTATCCAAATCTGGATTAAGTAGGTAATTAACATTTGATAGTCGCAAATATATTAGTATGTTGTGAACTGTATTACGAGCTGGGTCAAGTCAAATAATTAAGGAATTTTATGAAAACACTGAATACGATATCCTTACTTATGTTGGATTGTTGGTTACGGTTGTGATCTTAATCGAAATTAATGTGGCTGTAAGGCATGCTTCCTTTACTGATGTTACTTTACAAGCGTCTTTGCACCCACGTGGGAGCTTCAGAATCAGTTTCACATGTTGGGAACCAAATCCTAAGGCAGCGGCATGGCCCGCCTTGTATTGCCAAGCAATTTGTCGCGTCAGATCACATCAAACGATCTCATTACGCCGAGAGCATGGCGGACGGTGTTATTAAAGACCACCTTAATTTTAAACAAGGTTACAATTTCATTGCCTCGATTTGAACTGGGAAAGGCAACACACATGGCGGATTACGTTTTGCTGTTTTGGTTGAGAGACCAATTTATCACAAAATTGGTGTTATTATGAGGGGTTTCGAGAATAAATTTTATTTAAATATGTAAATAGCTACTGATTTACTTTTACGTGACTTGGCAGATTTATTTTAAATTAGCTTTTTCGTTCGGTTTCGCTCGGTTGGCCGTTATATATTTATTATTATTACAATCAACAGTGTTCCACAAAATAGTTGTCATAGTGTTGTGTGTAGAACCAGTGATTCTCGTTTAATAAATTAGAGATAAGATAAGTTTTGAGAATTATTTTAATAAGAATTTTAGAATCATAATGGTAACATTCTTAGACTTCGGAGTACCTAAGTAGACTTGATGACGTAAGAGCGAGCTGGATGGCAGATTTAACTGTAGGTAGATACTGCACTGACTCCAGGTCTTAGAAAATATAGAAAGTACTGAAATTAGGGGAAAAATTTAGAAAATGAATCGTTAAAGTACTGCGTTGGTTACTATAACATTTCATAGTGCTAATCACAAACAAAGTAGAAAATACAAACTGTTTTCTTATTCTTTACAGGAAAGTTTATAATAAAACGTACTAAGTTACTACCGCTGAACATAATGAATTGTTTAATAAGAGGCTAACAATTAATTAAGGTGTGCTTAGCTAATTAGCGAACATAATCGAGTCGGATACAGGCAGCTGAGACTATTTACTGGCTTGGTAAGTGTACTTTGCTTAAGTTCATTTTTATTTTATTAACAGCCAGGCAAACTCACAATAAAAAACCTCGTCTCGGAAGTAGAAAATATGAAAGGTATTTCATTTAAACAACAATATAGGTTTAAATACGTAAATATTTAATGTTTGAATAAATTCAATGTTAATAATATTCAAAATAATAGAACCGCTACTTAAACAGTTGTTTTACACCTATGTATCGAAACATTAGATGATTGAAACTTATTTGATCACATAATATACTTATACCTATATCATATACCTTGTTATGCCTGTTGCCGATATTTCTGTACTAAGACGTATTGCAAAATGTTACTCTTTAATTAAACGAGCTGGCCTTGCAATTTTTTAATAGCAATGTGTTTTATTATAAAACTTAATCCAAAAAAATTGAAGGAGCTGCAGATAAAAAAAATGCTGTATGTTGTAAGTATTAGCGGACAGGCTTCAAAGTAAAATAATAAAGTGTATAATTTAAAAATTTAGTTTTTTATAAAATATATACCCTAAGCAGCAAGCTACAAGAAAAATCTCTAGGTCATAATTACACTACACTTAGCTAAGTTAGATACTAAGACCATTATATTAAATGCACTTGCAACGTAATTACACTTTATACATACCTAGTTAGGCCATTATATATAATATACAATAAGTAAAATAATTACACTCTACAGGTAGCACTCGTTTCCTTCAAACTGTTACAGAGTTACAGATGTTAGGATAACAACTTGACGCTCTTAATCCAGTTCTATAAATATGGCCTTAAATCATGAGCGTTGGCGTCCTGTCTGAGGCGATCGTCAGTAGATACCATTATATAAACGAGTAGAAGATAAAGAGCCGCAATTGGCGTAATAAACAGCAGTGGTTTTGAGACTTATCACAGCTTTATTGCCACAATAGAGATGGACCAATTTTGATGACAGAAGTGTTCCTACAAACCCTGTGATTCGTTTTGAATACTTCGTCAAGTGTCTTGAAATTTTAAGTAGTACAATATCATCTTCATTTTAATGTAGCATTGCTGATATTCTATCATTCGTACCACGTCTCAATTCAAGTACCTATTTGTTGAATAACTTAACCTACCTACCGTTTTCATCTGTCATGACGTGTCTCCTGACGCGATAGACTTAAGTTTTGTGGATTAATATGACTAGTGATGATCATAATATTAAGTAGCCGCGAGAGCGTGTAGCATACCTCAATTAGTTCATGAAAAAAAAAACGGAATAAAAGTATTTTTTCAAACAAAGCAAATATCAATGCTTGCTTCCTTTTAAAAGTCATTTTTATACAGGATGTTCGGAAGAACGTTGAACATACGAAAATGGGGGGCAGATCTATTTGTTTTTGTTTTAACTTTGTTTTCAGCAATGTGCAATGTGCTACTTTTAATTTCAAAAGGCTCTATCAACCACTAAGTTTCTAGTAAAGAAAAAAATCTGGCCATACAAAAAAGTTAAAAGGGTTTAATGGTACAAAAGCGAAAAATTAAAGAAATTATAAAAATTATAATAGTAAAAAAATCTTGAGACCGAGATAAAATCTTTTGGGCTAGTTTGTTAACAGACCACCCCATCTGCCCTCCATTTTCGTATGTTCAACGTTCGTTCGAACACCCTGTATACTATTAATTTTTAAGAACAATATACATTGTATGAAATCGGTGATTTCTACGTTACTCATTTAGCTGATTACAATTTATTTATTTATTTATTTAGAAACTCTACAGCCACATTAAAATTTTCATCGATACATAACATTACTTAGTGTTACTTAGGCCAATTACAGAGTTTCATAACATGCTTAATTAATCATGCAAGGTAGATAATACATATATTACATTATGTTCTTACCGTGACATTAATTAGATACATTAATATTAGTGGTTCGTTAAGTTAATGTTTACGTATACATACACAAACTTTTAAAAATACATACATTACGTTATATTCTTACTTTAATTTGATACAATAATATACGAGTAAGTAGTCAGTTAAGTTACTTACTAGGTACTTAGTCATTGTTTGAGTATTCCTACAATTTATTTTAATAATTTAGTTAAATGAGTTACATTAAATGTTCTATCGAAAATTTAAATTAAAGCTCCTTTTCAATGCGACCTTACTCGTGTTAAATATGTCTATGTCTTTATATTTAAAATTGTAAGTTTTGGGTAAACGCGTTAACACAGCATTTTGCGCGTAGTTGGTACGATTGGTGGCTGAGGTATGTCGAACAAAGAGGTGTGTCTAGTGCGGTATTTAGGAGTACGGGAATTTAATTTAGATAAGAGGTTAGGAGTGTCCAAATTACCATGCAATATATCGTGTAATAGGCACATGTCGAGCATCTCACGTCGTGATTCTAGGGAATCGATATTATAATCCCTCAGTCCTCAGAATAACCTGTGCGGCGCCTATATTTCATATAAGTAATTGATGTTTAATGAAAAGTTTTTGTATTCTTTCTAAACTTCCTTTGTATTTAGCATAATGAGGAGACCAGATAGAACTTCCATATTCTAGTATGCTACATGGTAATTGCACACATGCATATGGAACTAAAAATTTTAGGTCCTTGTTTGTAGTTACTCTCATAAAGAGAAAGTAAATGTTTTAGAGCATCATTCATAACCATTTCAATTATTCCCTTTCCCGGATTTAGATCTCACAAGCAGCTAAAAGTACTCATTAAGCCAAACTTTTCTAGACCGAGCGCCGTTTTTAAATGAATTATACCATTTACGTACGTTTATAAAACCTATATTTAAGAATTTAAAAGATCTGCGCTGTAACTTAAAATTTTAAAAAGTCTGCATACTATCAAGGATTTCGCTATGTGAGTAATCGAACTGAAGTAGTAGTGTAGTACTGAAAATACAATTCCTTGTATAACTTTTTTTCAACTAAGTACCTACCTGAAGTAGGACTCGAACCCACAACCTTCCACTTACAAGGTGATAGCTCTAACTATTTAACTACCCAGACATTTGGTGTGTCGACTAATTTAGTTGAAGTGGCAGTGGCAATTATTTATGAAATAACAGACCTAAAAAAAGTGATTGGCAGGTTTATTTGTGTATTGGATGTAATACTTATTTTAAATAATACGTTTCTTTACCTAGGAAGTGTGCCTACTACAGCCCATGACAGTTATGTTACTTTAAAGTGCCCATCAGGAACACTGAGAAATCCGGAAGCATATTATCATTTGACGTGGAATTTGAGGGGATAAGCGTTTGAGCTCAACAGTTTATTTAATAAAACTCGATAAGTTTTTATGTAGGGTGACCCGTTTTAAGCGGGAATTCCAACATTTTCTCGTATCGAGGCGGTTGGCGATAGTTCCTCTATGTTTAATCCGTTTTTAAAGATCCTTTTTTATGCCGATACAAAAATATAATCCCACCACCCCTTTTCAAATGAGTGTTGTAAGAGGTTGCCAAAGAATTGTTTATTATTAAGTTTATTTATATTTCCCATAAATACATACATATAGTTTACAATCATATTCTAGCACATGTTGCCTTTTTGATAGGGATAAGACCTGGTGACCCAAAAGGCAGGGCTGAAACTATTTTGGGCATCAGTCTCCCGCTAGTTAGTATGAGAAAATGATTGTAAATTTTGTAGTATTTAAGGGAGATATAAATAAACAAAATTACCGACAGAAGAGGACTGACAGCATAGTCAACGCTGTTGTTGCATTAATGGAACTGAGTCCTCAGGCTCACCTCTTATTATGGATGTTCCGCAGGGATTAATATTAGGACCCCTGTAGTTTTTAATTAATTAACATGACATTCTGCACTATATTTAAAACTTGTGTAAAATGGTGCTCTTTGCGGAAGATAACCATCGAATTTTAAAATTGAAAGGGGCAAATGATTTCGCATTATTGTATAGGTTTACTAAAAACAGTCTCAATCTACAATGCCTAACGTAAATCTAGCTGCAATACTTGTTATTTAAAAAGTTGATCTGTTAGATAATGCTAATCCCACAACCTTTTTGAGTAGGCTCTTGTCTGCAATTCGGTGCTCATATTAGTCATATTAAGACTGTCAGAGAGCTTTAGTTTAGCTGCTTATGCCATGAGGAAGATAAACAATTGACTGATATCTAAACGGCTACATTATGCTGTATATTTTAGCTACTGTCAAAAAGAACCTGTACCTATTTGCGACCTCAGACCACGAAAAAAGTTGAGAGTTGAGAGAGCTGTTCAAGGAAATAAATATTTTTCAGTTTTATCTCAATACATTTCAGAGAACTTTCGGAGTCGTGGCTACCTAGCTCTGCGCTTTCATTCAAGGGTTTTGCTGGATGATGTCCAATAGTGTAGTTTCAGGATAGTGGAGGTTTTTATCACTTTAAATTTACAAAAAATAACTTGGAGTAAAAAGGTCCCATCCATCAAAATTTAACTACATTTCATACAATTACGATCTCTGTGTAGAGTAAGCTATTCACATGGCTCTAGATTAGAAAAAGATCAATAAAGCAGAGCTAGTTGATAATTGTGTGTATGTGTTGATACATACATACAAGTATTTCATTAATCACATGAAATTCTTGCTCTACCTACGCCCCTACTTGAAGGCGTACGCAAGCTTAGGTCTGTTCATTAAAATATATTATGTTGTACTGTATCGGAATCGAAAATTGTAAGTTAATAATTTATTATCTTCTATGGAATCATTCAATGCGTGCTTACTTTGTATTTCGAATTGGAAGATTTATTTATGGATTAAACTCGCAATAATAGAATCTAGATGTTTTTTTTCTATGTGATCCCCTGGGAATACTTATATGCATATTTGTGACATTAGTCAATTGTTGTCATCACTCGATTTTTTTTATGTTGGCGTTGGTCTATCGCGGCGTCAAATTTAAAGTAACAGACTTCTTCTGCGCTATTTTTATATTATTAGATAAATTTTTAATTTAAACATTGTTTATGATGCAAGTATTTGAAGCTTATTTATTTAAACGTATTTTATAGACAGCCTTATGAAATTTGCTTTGTCGTAGAGGATAGATGTGTTTTAATCTTGAACCACAGACTCTCGTTGATATCTTAGCTACTAAGGTCACCTACATTTACTATTGACTTGTTATAGTATTTAGTGAATAGTTACGTAGTAAAGATGACAATGACGTAGTGGCACAGTAATTGGTATAATTGGTAGTAGCGTAGTGTCGTCGCCCTTGGTGGAGTTTACTAGCTGGGACCTCTATGCTTTATCGGTATGAAATTAGTTTAATTGAAAATTCGAATATGTTTATATTCTGTATGTTAAACATTTACCTGTAGGTTACGGCGTAATAAAAGTAATTGCAAATCTTTATCCAATGACTTTCTAATTCCACAAGTTGTGTGTATGTAAACTGTTAGTAGAGTGAAACGGGTATTACGGACGGACTAGATATGGCATGGAAAAAAACATTTAGTTTTAACAAGTTGGAAAAAAACATGAACCGGTGTTGTGCTTAGTTCAGTTTATCACATTCTAAGCCCTTGACAGAAACTACCCAATAAATTTGGCGACTTGAACCTTCACTTGAAACTAAGGATTAATAAAGATATTAGTTCGCTTTAAAGTAACTTAAAAAATGTATCTGAACTAAAAACAACTATCTCTTAGTAAATATTACTAAACCTACTAAAGATCCTATGTGAAACTTACGACATTTTTTATCTTAAAAAAAAAAAAAAATACTACTGCCAAAACATTCCAAATGTTTTGACAGTAGTATTTTTAAAATAGCTGTTTCATCTCAAGTCTAGCTGGACCATGATCTTGCTGTAAGCTAAATTAGGGTTCCTTAAGATATATATTATGTCCTTCTTTTTTAGGACAGTGTTGACATTATAAATTTGCCCACAGTTACAGTGTTATCAGAATGAAACAATGTTTCAAATTTTTTAATGCCTCTGAAAAGTAACATTCACATCAGGAAATTTTTTGCTGAACGCTTAAATACCGGAAGAGTATTATTCCTTGTTTTTTATTTTAATTCAAGGTTGCTTCGGTATAGAACGGTACTCAATGGCACATTGCGTTACGCAACATCGTCAACTCACTGACGCGACGCGACGCGTGCGCATGCTGCCAACGAGTAGTGTCGCGTCGGGCTAGAGCTAGACGAACGTAACTTTACGCGACTCCAAAAATGTAAACACTTCGTATAATACTTACTCGTATCTAAAAGAACCGATAGATACCGTGCCTTATCGATACAACAAAGTCGAGTGACCTCTACATTTTCCGACTTAAAGACAACATTAATTAAGTAATCATTCTGTTTGTGCACGTTCAGTCGACTGCAATAATAACTACCCAGAATCATGTTTTTGTGGAGTTTGCTGGCGATCACGGGACTGTGTTTTGTGCTGATAAAGATTTATCAGAAGCTGACATGCGGGATTTGCAAGTCTAGTGCACATATGGTAGGCAATGTGGTAATAGTGACTGGAGGGAACTGCGGGATCGGACTGGAGACAGCAAAGGACTTGGCGAATCGTGGCGCACGAGTGATTCTGGCGTGCCGCAGTGTGCGTAGAGCGACCGCGGCCGTCGCGAAGATCGTGAGTGAAACCGGCAACACGGATGTGCACTTTAAACAGCTAGACTTAGCGTCACTTCGCTCTGTCAGAGAGTTTTGCGAACACATCATAAAAACAGAGAAACGACTCGACGTTCTAATCAATAATGCAGGCGCCGGCGGCCTCGGAAATTACAAAACCGAAGACGGTATCCATGTAGGAATGCAAGTCAATTATTTTGCACCATTTCTATTAACATGTCTGTTGCTGCCATTGCTGAAGTCCTCAGCGCCGAGCCGCATCATTAATGTGTCATCTGCAATGCACATGTACGGGGAATTAGACTTTGAAAATTTGAATATGGAGAAATATTGGAGTGACTATCTGGTGTATGCTAATAGTAAAATGTTTCTTAACTTGATGGCATTAGAGCTCAGTGAGCGATTAAAAGACACTGGTGTTACAGTAAACGCGTTACATCCTGGTGTGGCGGCAACAAATCTGTTTCGGAATATACCCAGTGACGTTATTCGTAAATTCGTGGAGAAAAGTATTGGAATTATGTATAAGAGTCCATGGGAGGCGTCTCAGACGTCAATATATTTGGCAGTTGCTCCCGAAGTGCGTGAAGTTAGTGGAAAATATTTCAGTGACTGTCGCGAAGCGAAACCTTCTAAGCTGTCACAAGATTCAAAAGAAGCCAAAAGATTGTGGGCTGAATCCGAACGACTAGTGAAGTTTTCATTGAATGACAATTATTGTAAATGATAAATGTGGTTTATTGTTAGTTATTTATTCTATACTAGTTGAATTTTCGTTAAGGGCTTAATTTATGTATTTTTTTGATACCAAAGTAGTAAAACTACTTTATAGACAAATTAAACACGTTCATTACTGATTTCAAGGTTAATATAAATTATCAAGGTTATGTTTATGATTACGCAAAAATGTCACGTGCGTAAAATGTCAACGTATCTATCTGATCGATAATTCACGAAGAGAATTTGATGCCGTTGCAAAATAATATTCTCAGTGGCATTGAATTTCCTATTAAAATGCAGGCTGACGAAGATCTTGAAAAAATATGTAAATAATTATTCACGAAACACGTACTTAAGTCAAGGAAAAAGTTATTGATTCGGAACAAAAATTTGATGTTCTTAATTTATTCGTGTTAAATTTTTTTGGATGTTGTGTATAACATGTAATACTAAAGAGAATTTAAAGGAATGGTTGCGAGATTTTACATTCAAGTGTATTTTTATTTCCTGGCTAGGTTAGTATCTAGTTAAAAAAATGCTATAAATGTTTTGAACTGTTGAAAAGTACTTTTTCTTTTGTATAATCAATGTGTGACGACAACAAAACTCACAAGATATTTATCACGTAGGTAGTGATGTCGCATTTTGTTTCAATGCAATAAAAAAAGCAAACACCTTTAATCACGTTTGAACGATTAAAATTCACAAGTAACCATTAACTATTAATTTAATAGAAAACAAACAAAACAAGTCGAGTTTGCTTATAAATAACGCCCAGGCGTTCAATTCGTGGCTGCCAGCTTTGCGGTTCTAATCTATTGGAGATGTATTATTTGGTGAATGCGATGTTTATTCGTAATCGATACAGTTTCATTTGGGATTCATTGAATTAATTCTATTTAATTATCTCATTTATCTGAAGAGAAAATGAAATACCAATGTGGATTTTGTGTATTTTCTAACACTTTCTTCTTTAACTGAGATTAGATTTGTCATTCTTCGCACATTTATACCTTAACAAAAATGTTTACGTAGCGATAGCGTTTTGTGATTTGTTGTTTTATACGACATTTTGAAACCCAATAATTCTTATATGTAGTTATGTGTCTTTAACGGTGGATTGAGAATCTGTTAAGCTCGGACTCTACATTATTATTTTCTAAGTTACACCATCACAAGCCTGTGTCAGATGTTGGACACAAAAGTGTCCTAAAGGAAGATTTTGACAGTTTAGCAGGTAGGTTGGTGGCGATCACAGTTTAGCCAATGGCAGAGAGAAGACGCTACTGCCCTACTTCTTCTGGCAGTACTCGTTTAGTCATCTTTTAGACTCACAGGAAGAGGTACTCATAGAAAAATGGTGCTATTTTTTAATGTACTAGCACCACACGACTCAGTTCTTACTTATCTATAAATACTTATTCATACCACGGTACGACTTCCAACCGTGCTACAACGTTTGCGAAGAGGTCAGTCCTCAAGGTAATTTAACGCAAACTGTAAGGTTGATGAGATTTTACGAGAAACCGATAACCGGTAGGGTATGAATTTTAGTCCCTCAACCCCCAGGAGGCACGCGCGTGCCGCGATAACAATTGATTTCAATTGTGTCTGGAATAACTCACGATCGAGGGATTAAAGAAGACATCGTGGCTTCACAAATATTGTGTTGAGCCTAAACTGCGTTACGGTATATGCAAAGCTAATAATGGTGAAGGTTGAAAATATATAAACGACGAATTATAGGCCCAGAGTGTGCTAACAGTCAATGTCTGTGTCTAGTAGACAGAAGCAAATTACTCGTACGATGGTGACGAATCTTCGTAAGAGATTAAAGTGACTGCATGTCGAGGTTAATATGATGTAATTTATGTTACCAATTACCATCAAAAGTGTCGCTATGTAACGATATTTTTATGCAGATACCTACCACACTGGCAGTCTTAAATAGCAATACCTAGTACCGTACGTTCATAAAAAGGTTTGAAAAATATCGGTATTCATTAATTTGTGTGGTGCCACCTCATTAAAAATAGCACGATGTCTTCCCTTCTTATGGGTGTAATTAAGAAAGCTAAAGGAGTACTGCTTGAAAATATCGAGCAGCTGCATCTTCTCTTTCTAATTCACTAAACTCAAATCGTCAACCTGTCAGCCAAGCCTGGCGGATGGCAAAATCCTTTTATGGAGGTCCGTACTCAGCAATGGACTGATAGAACCTAGTAATGATGATGCTGAATCTTATTTCATGCGATGTGGGTGTTTAAGCTTATTTCGTATAAAGTAATTAATAAATATACATCGACTTAGCCAAGGAGCTTGAAAAGTCTTCAAATTTAACTGTTAAATATCAATAAAACATAATATGACAACAGTGCAATTTCAGTTTGTTTTACTAACGATTTCTGCATTAAGTATAACAAATTTTCAATACTTTATATGATATTGATATCAAGAAAAATACTTTCTTACATCTCTCCTTAGTAATTTATAAAAGTAGCTGTGCTTTTAGTGATTATATAGTCGATAATGCGTTGGTAAAGCCATCAGTTTGTTATTTTAAGTCCTGTAATGTTAGTAGCTGACCACGTATCACGCAGAAGCAGCACTAAACACAGATAATAATGGAACACACTAACGAGTTTGTATCGATATGAGCTTACGTTAATTTGCGGGCGGGTAGCGTTAAATTGAAATAATTCCGAATGCCCACGAGCTGCGGTCGTTTTATTTGCGCATAAATCTCGAGGCGGTACATCTGATTTACAGAACAGCTCTGCTCACCTCAGTTTGTGGGAAATCCACTCGAGAGCGTGAATTCTCATTAGGGTTTCTGGATTGGGTGTACCACTACTTTCAGGTAGAATGTTTAGTGCTCATGACAATTTGGGTTGGCAAGCTCAAAGATGAGATATCACATAGAGTAACAGAGCTTAGCCCTGTAAAGAACCCTAGCTACCTTTAAGCAAATAAATGAATTAATTATTACTTCTATTAAAATTAACTTACTCGTACTAATCTTACCTTAGTGCCGAAGACTTTTTACGCTATAAGCCAGCGGAGTTTTACCAATGTTTTTGGTTATGTACTTCCTCCAACATCCAAGAGGTCTGTGTTCTGCTGGTGTGTGGGAGAACCAGTACCTCTGGGTAAGTTCGCTCCATAGTAGGCTTCTTCTTAACCGTATAGTTAAGTATGTAGTCGAGAGCAAGCCCATTGTTTATAAAAAAAAAAGGGAATTATATTTTAAATTTTCACCAACAATTTGTTTGCTTAAAAACAGTTTCTAAATAATCCTTGCTAATATTATAAATGGGAAAGTCTCTTAGTCTTGTAACGTTTTAGCGCCTAAACTACAGAAAAAGATTAGACATTGGAAATGGACATTGGCTATTTTACATGTCATTACTAAGCACGCGATTTACGCCCGCGCGACATAACGTGTATTTCACGCGGGTAGAGCCACGGGCAAAAAGCTAGTACAAATGTGAAAGTTTGGATTTTGTGATTCAATTATGCAAGAATGGATGAACAGGTCTGGCCTCCCAAATTAAAGGATTTTGACACAATCGCCAGGCTTTACAGGCGGGTTGGCGATCGCAGATTGGTCAATGGTAGAGAAAAGACCTCTCTACTTCTGGCAGTACTCTGTAGTGTGCGCGTTACCTGCATATATTTACACGCACACTCACTTCTTCCTATAGTATATAATAAGTGTAAACATAATCAATAAACAGGCTCTTAGATCGCAGTCAGTGTCTCATTAAAATCTCTCCCAACGCCCATCACTGCAACTCTTTTAGTCGTCTCTTACGAAAAATATAAGAAGATAAGGGGTGGTGATATTCTTTTAATGTTTCGACAGCTTGACACCATATTATGTTAAAAAAAAGTAACGGCCTGTAATCATCCCACTGCAGGGAAAGACCTACATCTTTCAATACTCGTTACCACAGCAATGATTGGCATACTATTGTAACATTGGTGATATACGCAGCCATGTAGTTAAATTAGCCAGCCAATTAGACGCCTAGGCAGTTCATTAAACGCCCATACACGTATGATTGCTTTTTCAAGATCAACATACACGTTTATGATTTTGTAGTAATACAGTAGAACCTCGTTAAGTCGAACCTCGATAAGTCGAAAAACTCCGAATCTCGAAAAAATGTTTTGTTCCTTTCCCTTCAAATACCAAAACCTCCCTTACTCGAAATTTCAACCCTCTATTAGTCGAAATAATCAGTGAGTCCCTCCAAGCCATTTTGGTACCCATTTTCCCTCCATAACTCGAAAAATATTTTTTTACCCCTGTATCTCGAACATAACAATGTTTTATTTTACAACCTTTACAACTCGATTATTTGAGACTCATTACCTTATAATTCGAATAAAAATAAGTTACCGACTTTAAAAGTTCGCCGACAGGGTAAGTAACACCATTGTTTCTTAGAAAGCAATTTAGGAGTATACAATTAATATAATTACCACGAACTTATGACTCACGTGTTTGCTTGCAAGTGTCAGGTGTTTCATTTCATTAGTCTTGATTTCATTTGAGTTTTTATCAAAGAGGCATTGAATACTTTACAGACTTTTATAGAGCAAACAAGCACCTTTGAAGAACAAGAATTTTCTGCTCTTTATACCTTAGAGTCTTAGACAATATTGTTATAGACAGAGAAAAACCGAATCGTCCAAAACTAAAAAAAATTACTGAATTTTTTTAATGCCATATTTTTTATTTTAAGGATGTTTTGAATTAATGTTGATTTATAATTAGAAACAAAAAAATATGTGTGTCACCTCTGCAACTTGAATTTTTATTTATTTCACCTCTCTAATTCAAAATTTATAAGAATGTATCTTAACCTCTTTATGTCGAATCAAAATCCGCCTAAATCGAAATTCTCTTTAAGTCGAAAACTCTATAACTCGAATGTTTTGGCGTCTCCCTTCAGTTTCGATTTATAGAGGTTCTACTGTATATCAATGTTACAATTTTCCATAGTTACTTCTGCCCACCAGTCACACCTTCACTCTGTATAACAATAAATTGTCTGCTAAATAGTAGGTATTGCAATTGTCGCATGAGTTAATTCGCGCGGGAAATATTTCCCGTGGCTCATTTTGTTTGTACATAAATCTCAGAGGTACATCTGATTTACGGAACTGTTCTGCCCAGCTCAGTGTGTGGGGCTTTGCGGCGACACACTCGCAGTGTTAAGGCTTATACTGCCTGATTTCACTATTGCACGTTGATGCACTGTGCCCGTAATAATTTTGCAGTGCCGGCTTAAAACTAATTAGGTTACGTCGTGCCTGATTTACGGGACAGTGTTGGGCACTTATAGCTACGACAACCTCTTTTTTAGGATTCCGTTTTTATAATTTCGTTTCACTGTTTTTCGGTGGGTCACAGAAGCAGTTTGCAAGATGTTTCAATTCTGTTTACAAACTAAAATAACGCTTGCTTAAGTACTTGTATTTTATAACGCCAAGCAAATTGTGATTAAAAATGTAGGCTGCCTTAGGTGATAATTCTACTTTTATCAGTCTAAATGAATGTTTAAGGTTTCGTCATAATCAGCCTACATTGGTGCTCTGCCAGACCCAGGCCTCTCCAAAAGCAGGAATTAACCATAATATCCAGGCATCACAGAAGGGTTTATAATCGCAATTTGGTCAATGGTAGGGAGAAGTCTCTGTTTATCGTCTTCTGGAGGCACTCCCCTTATACCACCGATATTCAGAGCCTTCTCTAAGGGGTTGTTATATTATTTTTAGGTGACAGCACCACACGCTGCTTTTTCTAGGTTAAAATAATGTTTTTTTTATTTTATTAAGAAAAATACACTATATATTATAATATATTACATGACAACAACGGTCGATGTGACGGCTGAGTCATCTGTGATTATAGCCACAAGCGCAGCGACGAATCGTATACAAGAGAATGCAAGGGCTGCACAGAACTGCGCGGCCTTCTAAGTAGAAGATTACTTTAACGTTTCGCGTAAGTACGCGATCAAAAGTACGCTTTGTTTTATTTTCCCAAAGTAGTGATGTGTTTATTGATTGACTCAAACAAAATATAAAAATATCCACTCTTCCAATTTTAATTTAACTTTACAAATTTGTTTATCAGTTATAGAAAGTACTCTTTAAGTTTGTCGCTAGTAGTATATACACTCATAGTTTCCACAAATGTCTTCCATAGAAAACACTGGGGGTTTCTCTTGATTCAGAGCACACAGATTTAGAAGCTGGAGAATAGGCGGGCGAGAGCGTAAGCGCGGACAATATTAATGCCTGCCATAAGTCAGCAGCCGCGTATTTTTCTCACACAGGAAGGGCAGCCGACACCACTAATTAACAAGATTAGCATATTCTCTTGAAAATACCTTTTTGCAGCCGGCAAATATATCTCTCTCTATGGTAATGGATTTAGCCTAATTTACGTGTCGCTCGCACCGTTCACCGTACGCGAAAAAGAGTGTTGTTTTAGGTATAGTATTAATAACATGACCCATTTTTGCGATAATAAAGTAGGATATTGATCTCAAGCGTATCAAGGAGAATTAATTCTTAGTTAGATAGACTTGCATTATTTGTCGGACGTATCTGGCAATATGTAGGTACACTCATTATGTTACTGATAATGTCTTAAGGTGGTGGATATCCAGATTGACCAGTGAATGTTTATATTTACTGACTTTGATTTTGTATGTTTAAATGTCTAATAAAAATGATTGTTTGGAGAAACCTTGACATATCGAGTTTTTGTTAAACTTAAAAAAGCATGATTGACAGTTATATCGTAATTGATAACAGTAAGTTTTTGTAGTATATTAGGGGTTAAAGTATGAAATTGCCGTTTTGTATGGACGAAATCGAGAAAAGTCATTTTTCCATACTAACAATTTTTTAGTTTTTTTAAAAACGCCTGAATCGTTTTCTATGCAATTAAAGGTGAAAGTTAGATAGTTATAAAGCTACGCATTATAGATATCTGAAAATCAAAGTATATAATACAAATATACTTAATTGAAGCAAGAAAGTCAGCTGACACATTGTAAGGGGTCTTTTCAACGACTTCCTTTGAAGTAATAGGCAGTAGTATTGCATTTTTTTTTTTAGTCAAAAGTTACTTTATTTAGTTTTTGATACAATACAAAAAGAATTGCGCAATAATATGACTATACTTAAGAGCTATAATAAAAATAAAAAGTAGGAAAATAATCAGCAATTTCATACTTTAACCCCTATTATTTTACTTGTTATTGTTTTATATTTATTAATACATACGTAGCAAGTAAATCTTGTAATTGATTCCCGGACGGGTCAATGTAGAAAAAAAGTGTTTTTCTACATTTTCTCGGGTCTGGGTGTTTGTGGTACCTTCGTTGTTTCTGGTTTCCAAAATACGAATGCTTTAAATAGTTATTCAAATTGGGATCAGAACAATGCTTATGATGTTGTCCACATTTATTTATAAAAAAAAAATGTATGCGCAAAGGTTTGTTAGTGCTTAGGCGATTGCTATTTATAAAACTCAATATAGTTACCATTCTGTTACATACTACAGAGTTTTAAAAGCTTGTATCCTGATATAAATTAAAAAATGTTTTACATTTAACCGCAAACATACACTCGTACAGCACACAAAAAAGGCGTTGTTTAGTTAGGGCGGTGATGTTTTCGGTGTGTTGTCTAACTACATACATTAATCATGATTTTGCTTCGCCCGTGTTATGGACCGGTACAGAAAGGGTCGCGGACTGTGCTTTTATTTATGCAAATCGAGAGTTCCGGACATTCCTCGCTCGCTTTGAGCCGCAAAGCTCTCATGATCTATTTCACACGAGTGTTTCTGTTACTACAGTCGCTTTTGGTGTTTAAAACTACAAAAAAAAGGAACGGCCTGAAATCTAATAGATGAGGGGCTTTCACGCGTTGAAGTCAATGACTACTTTTCCAACTATATTTATCTTATCTTCGTCTATATTTTAAAAACTGTAACGTTGAAATTGACTTCTAGAAGTAGTTGAAATGATTGTGCGTGCATTTGTTTTCTCTTTTTATCGGAACATCAAAATTGACAGTTTTTAATGGATTTGTGCTTAAATTGGAGTTGGTCATCATAAGTCAATACCACAATGCAAACGAAATTTTAATAAATGAAACCCTTATCAAAGATGTCGAACACTTAGTAATTGGCACCGCCAAACCGCTAATTTATTTATATTGAGTAAATAAAACCTTTTTGTTTTACTTTACGAACTAATCAGTGTTCTGGGGAATAACGAGGTAATCTCGACATTATCCGGTTAACGTTAATTATGTAAATAAGCTTCATTATTGTGTGGCGTGTTCATCAGGGCTTGTTGTGAATATGTTATAATTTGGTCGGATTAAAGTTTCCGACGGAAGATACATATGTATAAGTTGTCACGGATTCACGGAAATTTGTATCGTATCTTCGTTTAGATTGTGTCGTAGATGATTTTACAACTAAATATTTCTGGTTTGACGTAATAGCTAAATCTCATAATCTGAATATTATGCATGCGAAAGTTTCGATGGATGGATGTATCAGGATAATTATTGACACATACTGTTTATTGAAAAATGTAAGATCTTATGAATTGCCTTTTGTACGCGTTTATGGGATTAAAGTCTTAACTCAAGTATTTACCATAAAGAATATTGACTTGTAGAACCCAGGGTCATGTAGAATAGTTGATAGCAAATGACCCACCTAAAAAAATACACAGTTCAGACGACAGTCATTTAGGCTTTACACTGGGGCATTCTGCAACAAAAATTTATAACATGATGTGCAGGCCATTCTACATTTTATATTTCACACTAGCAAATTTGATAAGATTATAAATAAAATACTTGAATCATAAAAGATTTATTTCATTTACAAAGAATTAATTTTAAATGCTTCAGCGATACGGAATGTTTGAGTTTAAATAAAATGTATTTCTCGGAGGTACGGTATAAGTACACTTTCTTTCTGGGATTTCTGCAAAGTCGATTTAGATTCGACCCTGAATATAAGGATTGTATAGGTAAATAATGCAAGCGGGTTTAAGGGATAAAACTATTTACCGCGTTACAAACTCAATTCTATACACCAACGTTTCGAGCAACATTACAATAAATACTTATGCGATTAATCTTAGCTACCTACCTATGTGTTGAAAACGGTAGAAAGTGTTATAAAAATACCGTATGATTTAATGAGGAATGATACTAGTGCACTCAAATGAAAACTTGTATGGAACAGCATTTAGATCTTTCAAAATAAAATTGGTAATCAAAACAGCTAATCTACGTAACTTATTGACCTTAAAGGTACCTACTGCGATTCAATGACGTCAAAGGTACCTACTGCAATTATTTAAGTAGAATTATATCAACTTAACAGAAAAGTCGATATTAACAACCCAATGTAATTGGAAGATTAACATGAATGTCTTTTTTGTCATCACTCAGAAACCTTAAAAATATATGTGTATCAGAATCAGACAATTAAAAAAAAACGAATTGATTAAAAGTCAAATGAAACAGAAGCAAGCGTGATTTCGACGAAGTAAACAAACGGACAAAAACTGATGAAAAATTTTCCTTCAAAATTAAAATTTGGCCTAAACATTTTCGAGTTTATGATGGGTAATCGATGATCATGTGACTTCAAAGATTGTATCGATATCTTTATAGCTTTACAACTTCTTAAACAATCGCATTGAAATTCTGGGTATAAAAATGCAATACTTATTAGCCTTTTCCGCCATACTTTCTACGTAATTATTAGCTATAGAAACGAATTACTGAATCCGATTGAAGACATTATTTACTGCGTTAGGCGCTAAACGTTTCAGACTTTCAAATCACTACAAGATTAAGATGTATTGCTGGTTTTATAGTGCTCGGTTTGATGAGATATAGCAATACTGGTGGTATTTTTTATTTAATTTGTCAACCGTGTTGTTTTGCCGCTATACGAGTGAAAATTCCGTTCGACCTATTTTCAAAATGGTCGCATCCAATCGCTTTTCGGGTGGGAATGCAAAAAATTCGACATAAAATATTTTAACCGCCACTTTTCGGATCCAAAGTCCGAACGTATCAATCGGTCTACTTCAGTCAATTAATTAGCAGAAATAGTCCAGAATTGTTGCCAGTGAAATATTTTTATTTCATGCTAGCTGTTCCCCGCGACTTCGACCGCGTCAATTTCCGTTATGTTCGCGATTATTTTTGCAACATTTTTCACTCATGCTTCGCTCCTATTAGTCGCAGCGTGATGTTATATAGCCTAAAGCCTTCCTCGATTAATGGACTATCCAACACAAAAATATTTTTTTAAATCGGACCAGTACTTCCTGCGATTAGCGCGTTCAAACAAATAAATAAACAAACAAACAAACAAACAACTCGACCCCGAGACAACTCAACCCCGACAACTCGACACCGACAACTCGACCCCTTGACAACTCGACCCTATGACAACTCGACCCCGACAACTCGACCCCGACAACTCGACCCCGACAACTCGACCCCGACAACTCGACCCCGAGACAACTCGACCCCGACAACTCAACCCCGAGACAACTCGACCCCGAGACAACTCGACCCCGACAACTCAACCCCGACAACTCGACCCCGAGACAACTCGACCCCGACAACTCGACCCCGTCAACTCGACCCCGACAACTCGACCCCGACAACTCGACCTCGACAACTCGACCCCAACTACTCGGCCCCAACTATTCATCCTCGACTAATCAACCAGGATCACTCAACATCAGCTCTTTGTCTCCGACAATGATTCCCGACTCAACCTCTCTCTATCTAAAATAAATCCATATGCCGGGAGTACCTCCACGCGGTGAAGGCGGTAACACATAACCTTATGTGGCTAAAACTCCCGAAAAATATTAAAAGCCTTCGTGGCATATGCGATTGTCTTGTGGTTCTGGAATTGCCTGGAAGTAGCCTACCCGGTAACGCAGGGGAGCAGCCAGTAATTTTTGAAAATGGAGTTTACAACGAGTCAAAGAGGAATCCCTCAATTAATATACAAAGGTTACACATTTAATAAGCATAAACCCGGCGCTGACAAAGCAACTTGGCGCTGCACTGAATATTATAGAATTAGCTGTAGAGGAAGATGCCATACTAATGACATGGCTGTTATATGGCACTCTGACAACCATAACCATCCACCCAACAGAGCTCAGATTGAGCGTAATTTGGTTACAAATACTATCAAAGAAAAAGCTTCAACCTCGCAAGAAGCCCCGCAATCAATTATTGCAGATGCAGTAGCCGGAGCACCGCTTTCTGCATGTGCCAAATTACCGACAATTGCGAGTTTGAAAAGAAGTGTTCAGAGGGCGAGAAATAAAGCAGAAAGGCCACCTGCTTTACCTACCAACATTAGAGAACTTTCTTTGCCAGAAGAATACACAAAAACAGCAAGAGGAGATATTTTTTTACTTTTTGATAGTGGATGCGAAGAGAACCGGATACTCTTATTTGGTACAAATGCCAATTTAGATTTTCTGGCAAATGCAGATCATTGGTTTGTAGATGGCACTTTTAAAAGTTGTCCAACTATTTCTTGCCAGCTCTATACTATTCATGCAATTTACCGCACAACGGTTATGCCTATGATATATGCATTATTACCTAATAAAAATAAAGAAACATACATTAGGATGTTATGGGCTCTTAAAAATTTGCACCCTAATTTGAATCCAAAAACAGTGATGATGGATTTCGAAAAGGCCTCAATTTCTTCTTTTGAGCTTGAGTTCCCTCAGGCCACACCACGTGGCTGCTTTTTCCACTTCGGTCAGTGCATTTGGCGCAAAATTAATAGCAATAGCGACATTAGAGAGAAATACACTGAAGATGCTGATTTTGCTCTGATGATTAGGCAATTAAATGCATTAGCTTTTGTTCCGCCAGCTAGTGTTGAAAATGCTTTTACATCATTAGCACAAAGTGTTTTTTTCACATCTAATGAGGAGTTACTTCAACCACTAATGGACTATTTTGAAGATACTTGGATCGGCAGACCAAGAGGTAGCGGAAGAAGACCACCAACATTCAAAATAGAGCTCTGGAATTGTTTTGATGCTATTAACGAAGGACTTCCAAAAACAAATAACTCTGTGGAAGGTTTCCACAGAGCTTTTAGTTCGTTACTTTCTGCACATCATCCAACAATCTGGAAGTTTATTAAGGCTTTGCAGAAAGAACAAAGCATAAATGAGACCAGAAGGGAGCAATATCTATGTGGTCAACCGCCACCAAAACAAAGGAAAGAATATAAAAACTGTTCTGACCGAATACTCGATATTTCACAAAATTTTAATAACATACCCTTACTTGAATATCTTAGAGGTATGGCTCATAATTTCGATCTGAATGTGGATTAAAATATTATTGTAAAATCTAAAGTACGAAATAATTCATTAAAAAAACAATGTGTAGGTAAGCAAAATAAACCGGGCAATTTTAACCACGTGTAAAACGAAACCCACACTATGTAACCATTATGTATAACATCTTGGCAGTGTTACTTTAATTTTTTTAACCAAAAAAATTTTTTATTTAAATTTTAAATAATAATAATAATAATAAATTTATTTATTTTGCCTTTTCACAACATATACATAGAACATACTATAACAGAAAAGTGTTTAAAGACATAAACGGTGTATGACTCAGTGATTGCGGAGATAGTCCACAAACCCTGTTATTCTGTCATACCCTTTCTTTACAGATACATGATTTTAGATTAATTAAATTAGGGTTAGGTAGTCAACACAAATTTTAGCCCTGCGTGGACACCATGGATTGCCTCTCAAAGAGCCACCTGCGACATTTTTTACGGAACGTGGCAAGTGATCGACTAAGCGTCTTGCGAATGGGTGGAGGCAAGTCATTCCAAATTTTGGCAGCAGCATATTTGAAGCAACCCCTGGTTCCACGCAATTTTATAGCAGGTACACATAACCTGTACCCTCTATCTCTCAGTGAAGATATACACTTTTTAATGACAATTTTGTTGTATAAGTATACAGGATATTTAGTATTTAACAATCTGTACAGAAAACAAGCCTGCTTTAGTATAACATTATTAGCCATATTTAAGATACATTTTTCATTTAGGTATGGTGTGATTCTATGCCGTCTGGGTATCGCATAGCAGAAGCGCATGCACGCATTTTGCACCCTCTGTATATTTTTGGCTGTCTTTTTATACAAACAAGGCCCATACACAGTATCGCCATAGTTAAGATGTGATAGAACTAAAGTATTACATAACATCATTCGAGTTTCTACTTTTAGATATTTCCCGATTCTATACAAAGCCTTCAAGGAACCGAAACATTTTCCTATCTTGTTTCTCACGTGTTGTTCGAACTTTAATGACTCGTCCAACATAAGTCCCAAATCGCGTACACATTCCTCGTACGGCACGGGCGTATCTAGTACCTTAATAGGCGGTCTCCCGTCATTTATAGACCTGACTTGTGCGATTGTTCCGAGTGTAATGCAAACGCTCTTATCGGGGTTGAGAACCAGTCCGTGTTCCCTTGACCACTCCGCTACCGATTGCAGGTCACGATTGAGCTTCTGGGTGTTGAGGGAAACCTCATCATATGATGGTCGAGTGTGGATGTAAAGTTGACTATCATCAGCGTATAAGTGCAAACGACTATGAGTGACTGCCTCAGCAATAGTTGCTGTATAAATCGCAAATAATGTTGGTGCCAGAATCGAACCCTGAACCACGCCTCTGTCCAAACTAAGCCTACCCGACATGACCTCCCTGCCCTTGTTGTTGGAATGACGGACCTTTTGACCTCGATTTCGAAAGTATGAGCTAAACCATGTGCAAGCACCATCGCTGAACCCATAATATCTCAATTTTTTAATCAGAAGCGGTATGTCCACGCTGTCGAAGGCTCGGCTGAAGTCAAGCAGGGTCAGTAAGGTTCCTCTACCTTCATCCGATGCCGTAAGTATATCGTCTATAATGGTCGTGAGTGCTGTGATCGTGCTATGATTTTTACGAAATCCTGACTGAAACTGAGGCAATATCTTATTATTTTCAATGAAAGGGGTTATCTGTGATAAAACACATTTCTCTACGACTTTGGACAAAGCTGGTAGTATGCTGATGGGTCTGATATCTGACCAGTTTTTAACGTCAGGTTTTTTGGGTATTGGTGTTACAATTGCACACTTCCATGCATTCGGATAAACTCCCTCCAAAAGAGACTTATTAATAATAGTGTGTATGGCTTTAAGCGAGTGAGGGAGAGTCAACCCTAACATCGACATCGAGATGCCATCAGATCCTACTGAATTTGATGAGGATTCCCTAATGTATTTTTCTATAGCTCCCAGGGAAACAGGTTCAAAATAAAACGTTGCATTTGAGTGTTTCTTCCCTTCCATCTCTTTGAACATCCTATCGTTGACTTGCAACTTAGGTATACTATCTATAAAGTACTGGTTAAGAGAGTTAACATTATCCAAAAGATGGTCAGGTACAGAGTTTTTTCCTTTTGAACCTATTAGATTATTAATATGACGCCACATCTTTGTCGGATTATTTTTATTGTTATTCACAAACCTGTTGAAATACATTTTTTTCTCCGTATTCAAGGCACGGTTATAACAATTACGAAGATCCTGATAGTACCTCTGTGCCGAGGCAGAGCCCGTAGTCTTAGCCCGCTGACATGCTTTATCCCGTAAAGATTTCATTTCCCTCAGAGTATCAGTCATCCAGGGGATAGGAGGACGTCTGAATACCTGTGTCCTCCTAGGGGCGAATGTGTCTATCAGATCCAGTACCATAAAGTTGAAAGTATTGATCATACCATCAATATTGGGTTGAGACGAAATCAAGTCCCAGGGCGTATATTGGGCTGCATTTGCTATAGCCGCCGCCATATCCGAGATAGGCCTGTACGTTACCACACGCGGTGGTAGTTTATTAGTTTTAAAATTAAATTTGGCTACAACAAGTCCATGGTCACTTAGGTCGTCGTTATGTACAACTTCAGTAGACAACGGACTCACGGAGTCCCTCGTGAAAATTACATCAATAAGCGATTTAGTCGTTGAGGTAACCCGAGTTGGCTCCTTTATAATTTGTTGTAAACTATACGCGGTTGTTAAGGAGAAAAAGCAACTTGGTAGTATGATAACCCCGTCCTTCCGCATACAGTTGACATTAAGGTCACCAAGCAAAAATAGCCAGTCACACTGCACAGCAAATTGGGAGAGCGAATCGTTAAGGCATTCTATTGCCGTATTTACAGTGACTGATTCAGGGCGATACGCTGTCCCTATGATAACAGTATGGCGGTCAAGTTTAAGGGATAGCCACATCTGCTCGAGTTCACCTACAGGGTGGTCTAAACGTGTGGTCCTAATATTAGATTTGATATATGCGCCCACACCCCCGCCCCGCCCCGATCGAGGAATGTGTATCAATTTATAACCCGGTATAGAATATAATTTAGTACTAGAAATTTGTTTCAACCATGTTTCGGTCATACATAGAATATCAAAATCAGCTGTAAACATACATGATTTAAGTTCTTCGAGGCCTGTATTAAGAGATTGTACATTTAGTAATCCTAAAGTGAAATTATTGCTTTTAGACTTTGCCATTACGAATAGAGTTTTGATTACAAAGTAAGTTACATAGTTGATTGTAAAGTTACAAAAGGTGCATTTAGTACATCTACCCTATGTTAGTGATTTTAAGCAGTCTTGGTTTCTGATTAGAATTGCTGTACTGTTTTCGTTTTTCTTAACAAATATATTTCCTCTCTTAACCCATACAAATTTGAATTGTTTCTCCTTTCCAATTTTTCTTGCTTCTTTAAAAAGTTTTTTACACTCTAATGATATGTGCTCTGATAGATAAACTTTATTTTTCGTGCCTTCAAAGCCAAAGTGGGATGCATTCAATTTTTCATTTTGAGTTCTATTAAACTTAGTAGCCGCCGCAAGGACATAGTCACGTGTCATTGGTGATGAAAAGGTTATTAGAATATTGCGTGGCCTTGGTGAAGATTTATCTGGTTTCGCAACACGCCGACAATTTTGAATTACGCTGTCGGGGATCGATACATTAATAGTATTGCATAATTTTTGGAAAAGTTGATTCAGGTTTTCATTACGATTTTCTTGGAGGCCATGTATTTCAATGTTCCTATCCCGAGAAATTTTCTCTAAGGTTGATAGGCGATGATTTAAGTTAGTAATTTCCATCTGAAGCTGTAACTTATTGTTGTGTAGCTCATTAATTTCCCTACATTTTTGATCTAAACTAGTTTTCAGATCTACTTGTTCTGCGGACAAATAGTCAGTTGTTGAGGTGAAATCTGCCTTAATTTGGGATATAACCGAGTTAAGCTCTGCAGTTATCATATGTTTGATGTCTTCACGGAGGGCTGCTCTTAAGTTGTTCATAATGGTGGAGTTAGGAGATAGTTTCCTATCTATTAATTCACTAATGTCTTCTATGGTAGCTGGCAGGGAGCTTGTACCTTTATGGGAAGATGACTTTGCTGGTTTGTTTCGTAGAGTTACATTGCAATGCTCATATGATGCCTGTTGTACCTCCGTACCGGTTAATACGGTTTCCACGGCCCCACGTATAGGTGTATTTTGGTTATCGGACTTAGGTTGACGATTTTTACACGCTTGACACGTCCAGGCAGATTTACGGTCTTTATCCATTAATTGAAATAGTTTTTCGTTAATATTCAGACATCCTATGTCATATTTTAGTTTACACAGGCAGCAAGACATAAACAATCTATTTGTAATCTTATTGTTACATCCTGCACAAATTCCATTAGATGTAGGCATTTTTGTTCGAATGTTTTGTTCTAACGTATTTAATAGAAACGATATCACCAACCGTTCGATGAACACTCAGCAGCAAAAGCGCCCTCAAGCGCACAGCGTTGACTGTTGAATTAGCGCTGCAGCGTTGGAAGCGCTCAGCGAGAACGCAGCGAGCGCTTTACGAGTTGCCTTGTGTCAAGGCGGTAGCTGGTTTTCACAAATATATTTGATGATATTTTATCACTTCCAAAATACACCACTATCACATAGTTATCGTTCTGAAGGAAATTTTATCACTTTTCTTTTAGTATGCAACACGTCAATTAATATTCGGTTTATCTTCACTAAATTAATAAAAGAAACGGAGCAATCTAAAGCGAGTGTTTACTACCCGACGTAATATGTTAAAAATATTGGTTCAGCTATTTATTTTGAAACACGCTGTGACGCAAACAGATGTAGCTGTGTAAGGTCCATTCAACCGAGACCCCACCGCAGCAAAATAATACTTCAGGGCGCGTCACAGCGTGTTACAAAATTAAAAGTCTGAAACAAAATTTAAAATTTTTCAAAAATTATTTTTAATAAAAAAATAACTAACACTGCCATGATGTTATACATAATGGTCCAATAACGTAGGCTTTGTTTTACAGGTGGTTCAAATTGCACAGTGTATAACTTTTCTAACTTAAAACAATAAAAAACGAATGAATAAAAAAAACAAAAAAAAATGGTGAGCAAACCGTTCCTCCTCGTGGTCTCACTGGTAATCCTTTATGGAAACTGATGGCGGTACCTATGTTAATGTGATTAATAATATTTGTGGTACTAACTACAAGATATCGGGGTCCAGTTGTCGGGGTCGAGTTGTCCCGGGGTTGAGTTGTCGGGGTCGAGTTGTCGGGGTCGACTTGTCGGGGTCGAGTTGTCCCGGGGTTGAGTTGTCGGGGTCGAGTTGTCGGGGTCGACTTGTCGGGGTCGAGTTGTCCCAGGGTTGAGTTGCAGGGGTCGAGTTGTCGGGGTCGAGTTGTCTGGGTCGAGTTGTCGGGGTTGAGTTGTCATAGGGTTGAGATGTCATGGGGTCGAGTTGTCGAGGTCGGGTTGTCCGGGTCGAGTTGTCTCGGGGTCGAGTTGTCGTAGAATCGTATAGATTAAGTGGCCGTGTAGCGCGCGCTTAGAATATATTATTTTTACCACTCTTCTCTTTCTGTGATTGTTGTAAGAGGCGACTTAAGAAAAATCTTGGGCAGCGTCTTATCTCCACTATCGGCGAATTTGCGATCGCCAAGGCGAAGTGTGGCGGTCATGGAGATATCCTCCAAAAAGGCCTTTGTCCAACAGTGCTGATGCTGATATGATGTTTGAAGTATAGTAAATTAAAGTAGTGGAGACAATATTTACCAGACACATCACAGCGTGTTTCAAAATGAATAGCCTGAATTTATCAATATTTTATGTTTTTCTGTATCCTGTATACAAATTTTAACAACTTTCCAAAATTTTTTTATTCGTTCAGTATCGTATTTAGAGCCCATTTATGAAGTAAAAAATGCAAATCAAGCTTTCACCCGAACATTTTTTTCACAATAAAGTTTTCAATTTTTACGGTCCTAGGCCTGTTAAGGTATAAAGGGAAAATCAAAATCTTATGATTAGTATCTTAATTAATGAATTAAATGCGCATCTCGTAAAAAAAGCGTTGCTAGACGGCCTTATCAAAAATTTTAGATTTTTGGCGGACATTTTCTAAATGCTTTATCTTGACATTCTTATACTGAACTATACCAAAAGAAAAAATGCGTCATTTGTTTTTTGTCTCGTAGATTGATATATAAAAATTTGGAAGGTGGTTAAAATTTTGTATCGACCTGTGTCGCTATAATAAATTAAGGGAGATATCGTACTAAGCTTCGAATCGAGCCCCGCGCGACAGCCAGCTGTCGCGATAACAAACAATTGATTATAATTGTGTCTGGAATAACCCACGCTCGAAGGGTTAAGTTTATTTTTTAGTTTTATCAGACTGACAGTTTATCACTAGCAATTAAATATTTTTTAATGTGCCCAACTGACCAGTGACGATGATTATTGGTAATTTCTTATTTAGACGGACCTAAAGTTGATGGCTATTACACGTATTTTAACTTCCATTACAATGTTTTTGTTATTTTTTTTTTATTTTGGAAGGCGATCATTGTCTTTAAGTTCTTACACTTCGGAGTAAATTTTTCCTTCACATTTTAATCGGATTATCATTAATTACGAGCATATATCTAAAATTCGGATTGTGAACCTCTTCTTTATTTCGACACCTGAAACAGTAAAAAACTTCTATAAAAAACATTGTGTTACAGAGCATGATAGCTATAATTTTCCCGTTTACAGTGGAATGTTACAATTTTAAATATTTTAAAAGTTTTCCATTCAACCAAGAAAATACTCGAAAGTTTCTTAACATAAAAAAGCTAAAAGATAAGGGTGTGCAATCACTGGCGACGGGCCGCGACGACCCGCGAACCGTAACTATTCGGGAGAACTTATCACGTTTTACCCTTTTCTGGATCCGTAAAGAGGATTAAGCGGCTTTTGTTTTTGTCACTATTACAACTTAAGGGCGCTGTTCCACTTGGTGGGACTAACATAACGCGATTCTTTATATGATATTTAAGCAAATTAATTGCAATTATAATATCAATGATTATACTCCAGCGTATCCTTTAGCAGATCAAAGACACTGTAGTTGAGCGATGAATCGCGTGAAATCAGTATTTAAACTTGAAAAATGATGTCACAGGCGGGACTCGAAACCGCATGTCCTCGCATGCCGGACGCGGCGCTTTAACACCGAGACACTTCGTCATAGGCGTCAATTTTTCAAGCATATTCTTACCGCTGTAAGCCAGCGTTGTTTCATCAAATGTCAGGAGTTTGCACCCTTAACATTAGAAAGAAACATCTTTGCAGATGTTTGGCAGTCAGTTAAGATGAAACAGCTATTTAAATACTTTATATGATATTTAAGCAATTTAATTGCAATTATAATATCAGTATTTTAATCCCTCGATCGTGAGTTATTCCAGACACAATTAAAATCAATTGTTATCGCGAAGCGTTAACTTGAAATCAGTACTTATTTAACCTCGCCTCGCAACCTTGAGATGCGGGTTAGAGTCCCGCCGGATACATAATTTTTCAATATATAAACTTGACAAATTTTGTCTCAGGCGGGACTCGAACCCGCATCTCCTCGCATGCCGGGTGGGCGCCATACCATTAGGCCACCGAGACACTGCGACACGGCGCGAATTTTTCAAGCATATTCTTACGCTGTGAGCCAGCGTTGTTTCATCAAATGTTAGGAGTTTGCACCCTTAACACCCGAAAGAAACATCTTTGCAGATGTTTGACAGCCAGTTAAGATGAAACAGCTATTTATATACTTTATTTGATATTTTAGCAACTTAATTGCACTTATAATATCAGTATATAAACTTGAAAAATTTTGTCTCAGGCGGGACTCGAACCCGCATCTCCTCGCATGCCGGGCGGGTGCCATACCATTAGGCCACCGAGACACTGCGACACAGCGAGACAAAATTTTTCAAGTTTATATACTGATATTATATGTGTCTCTGATCTGGCTAAGGATACGCTGGAGTATAGTCATTGTAATTCTAATTAGTTTCACAAATTTAACGATGGATAACGAGTCGTTGCGTGAGACGTAAAAAATTAAGAAAATGAAACGTAAATTTATTTGCAATATCTTATGATTAGTATGTTAATATGGTGTTATAAATTGTTTCAACTTTTATAAATGCATGTTAAAATAATAGCAAATAAAAATATAATATGTCGAACATCTAACAATGTCAGATTTAAATAGAAATATGAAAGTACAACTAATATTAAGTTTAATGTAAAAATGCAACCGGAAAGTTTCAATTAATAAAAATTGCTAATTTATAGTAATCTAATATTAGAAAAATTTGAGTTGGTTTACTATTTCTGTTAAAACTTAGAGCTAGGTAAGTAGGTACTGTTTAACATGCTATAAAAATAATTAAACATTACTCAAAATAATTTGAGAATGTAGCTTTAAAGTTGATTGTTTCACCAAGCCTACCTCAACATTTTGTGTAATACAACTTGGTGAACTGTCATGGTATTTTGAAATATTTTCTTGACAATAGAAGGCTAGACTTCTCATAACAACACAACAGTGTTACCTCAACCTTGTTTTGTTTCTTCTGTTTAGTGTTTAACGTTATATTGCTTACCTTTGCAAATCATGCTCTGTCCTTCCTATCCTTAGCAATTAAGTCGCTTATGCTTTGACATTCGTCCACAGACTCATGTATCACGTGAGTCCAGCAGGCAGTTATGATGACCTCATGAATTGTAAAAACCCAGATTATTTGTACGCTAAACTGAAGTTCCCCTCGAATCCACGCTATTATGAATCCACGAAGCCTAAGGCTGCCCGGGCACCCTTGGCAACGTACTCTCATAGAACGGTGGCTTTAACGGGCAGTTTTAGATACCAGGCGACCAAGTATAGGAATAACGTCCCACCAAAAATATAAAGGTATACCACATAGTATAAGCAGGAATAACAGTAAGTAATATTATTATTTTTATAACCCATATGAAAGAACGAATTTAGCGATTACTTTCGAGTTTTCCTATATAAATGATATTTTAAAGGATTTCTGTTTAATATTGAGTTTTGCCAAAACCGATTAAAAGTGTTGGGAAACCTCTCTATCCATATAAATTTAACTGTAAAAGCTTTATTGTATTGAAAAACCGCAAAAAGTAATCACGGCGGACATTTTACAATAAATGAATAATTCCAATGTATTTTACTTTAACTCGGTTAGAAGTACAAAAGCGGATAGACGAGTCGGACCGGCGCCACACCGGATGAACAGACTACCATTCGCAGTTGACAACACCAAGTTTTATCTATTTTTTATAGCCTTTCGACAAATGCATTACGTTTGACAAGGACAGGGGCCTTATTCAGCTATTTCAATCGCAGTTCGATCGTGATTGAATTGGACGATTTTGACATTTAGCCCATACTAGAACTGTCAAAAACCTGCTATTCAGTTACGATTGTAATACGATTTGGTTGCCAGGGCGTGGGATGCGACAATTGTGATTCGTGACAAAATGTTTTAATCAATAGTGAAGGGGGCGTGACGCGTGCGAATCCAATATGGGCAAAAGAACTATTGCACACCGCGGCGAATTATTTAATAAAAACATCCATGTAACGATAATTGTATCGGCACAATATACATTAAAGGCTTAATACTAATTAGCTGTGTTGTGAGTACTATGCGACTGCGCAATATATCGAGGTTTAATTGAAGCGTTCACTGTCCGACGTGTGCGTCGCGACCACACTTTGTGGCAACACACTAATTTGCACACACCAAATGACGCATTGTGTAAGCGAGTAAGTGGTAGTCGCTGTGATTGGGTCCTTGTTTGTGTGCGCACTAATGAGCGTTGTAAATTGATATAGTGTGATTTGTAGTTGCGATGCACACATAAATAATTCGGAGACACGGGTTCGCTAAGGATTGACGAGTAATTTCATATCTTTATATGATCTGAGGTGGCGGGCCATGCGCAGCGTTAAGTTCTATAGTGGGACATATAGATTGCTGAATCGAAAAATTGTATGTACACTCACAAATTTTTGAAAAGATCTAGGTATCCAGATTCCAGCTTCACCTAACACCATTGCATAGACAAGAAAATAAAACATCTATACGCAAGGCGCGTATAGTAAGTTTTTTAAGATTTTAGTTTACAACTTTTTACGAAATCACAGCTTTATAGTCCTCAGAGTTAGAGATAAACCGCCGATGAACAGACAGGCAGATGAAAATGGCGCAAAACGAAGGGTTGCTTCAAAGAAGGAACATAAAATAGTGGACTGTATGATAGATAAGATAATCGAAATATGATCTCGGATAAACGAATTTGCTAATAATATAAAAAGCATAGAAAACGGGTAATTTTTCAGTGACGAACTGTCTCACAAAAACAATAATTAACATTAAATTTAAAAGTAAATATTCCAAAACGGTAACATAGTTGCTTTAATCACAATTGCTTTTAGACTACGGAACACAAGCATAATCATATCTACATAATCGATATTCAATTAAACAAACTCTTACTCTGTTGTTTTAAGAATCAATTGGTTGGTCATCACCAGTCTATACAATTCCACTGCTGGACACGGCGTCTTGGTGAAGAGGAGACGTTACTGCCCATGTTCTTCTGGCAGTAGAATTTTAGTGGCCTCTTACGACACCCATATCAACGAAAAAAAAGGTGCTGCTATTTTTCTTTTGTGCCGATACCACACCACAATTTGATAACTCAATGGGGACTACCGTTTTTTTGCTCACCAGTTGGCGCCACTGTAGACTGAGGTCCGGAGGTATAGCTATCAAAGGCGATTGGCGCCGAAACAAAGTGTTATATCTTGAATCTAATTAAGGTTATATTGTTTATAAATAACTATCTTGATATCAACAATCTAACTTCTGAAATAGTTGCTCTTGAGGCCGCCTATTTTTGCGCTTTTTCTTAATTCCGCTTTTAAAGCGTTCACATTAATCGCCAAATAGTCCATATTTGCGATATTTTACGAAGGAGATCACTTTCCAGCAGGTAAATTAAAGAAATTATAATTTATGCAACAAATTCCGCTAAATCCAGTACAAAGTGAATGATATTGGACCTCACGCGACACTAGCGCCTCTAGTGGCAAATTCACTAGCGATAGACCCCATTACGTAAAATCGCGCGCAAAAATCGAGTTCAATGCTTTTTATTTACGTTAAGGGGAGTACTCGAGCTATGTGCTAGCCCCAATTGATTTAATTTTATTACTTCTAAACAAAATTAGTTCTAAGAAAAAACTAGAACAGTATTATTTTAGCAAATGACCTCTCGTATTTATTGAATCACTAGTTAAATGCTTTTCATTTCGGGATACTTTCGTATTGTAAATTATTGCTAAAAAAGGGGTGGCTATTGTCGTTAGCGACAAATTTGACTTTATAAACAACTAAATGAAAAGTTTACTGTGATTCAATAAACACTAGAGGTAATTTGCTAAAAAATTACTGTTCTACTTTTTTGACAATTGATTTTGTTTAGAAATAATAAAATTAAATGAATTGGGGGCAGCACATAGCTCGATTAGTCCCCTTAATAAATTAATAGAACGCGTTTCGGTAACGAATATGTTATTTTTGTGTTAACATTGTTTCGTTTTCATTTATCCGTCGTATTACAGACAACGTAAGCTTGTTATAACAATTTAGTTGTTGTGGTATTTGGAACTCTCCAACAGAACTGCTTATTGTACAGTTAAAAATCAGTTAAAATTAAAATCATCAGTTAAAATCAGTTAAAAAATCAGTTAAAATCAGTTTTATTTCTGCAAATAGGCCCCAGGAGGCGCTTTTACACGTCCCAATTTAAACCTTCCACTGCTTCGGGACAAGTCTGGGCTAGTGCCGAGAAGAAGCAGCGCAAGAAACTCGGTCACTATTGTCAGCCTCTTTTTAAATACATTTTTACAAGGTAAGGTAATTTTTACAAGGTTTAAGCAAGTACTAGCTGGGACAACTTAATGCCATACGGTGTTTAAAGTAGCCTACGTGCTATTTCAGCCTTTTATCCACAGCTATAATTTATCTAGATTCATAATGACGTTCTGGCGTGATTGCGTAACAAACATACATCCAAACACATTGAACTTTTACAATATTAGTAACCCCCGTATTTATAAAGAAGTAATTACTTATTGCTTAAGAAAGTCATAACTTAAAGTGTTCATACGAGTACCTAGTGCTTTAGTGAAATTGGTCTCCATTAATAGTCATATTATTTGGCTAAAAATGCTAACTTTTGGTAGTTATAACTTCTAGGAATTCCTTGATTAAGGCATACAAATTGTCTCTCAAGTAATTACTTTTAGTCAAGTAATTACTTTTACTTGTTTATAAATACGGGGGTAAGAAGTAAGATAAGCCAGTAAGATTTATTGTTTACATAGTGTTTGGCAATTGCTGAAAGGCCAGACTGCCCGATACAAAGGCACTGGGTGGAGGTTGGAGCTATCTATAGGCCTCATTATTTATTTATATATTTATTTAGTCCGTTAACGGATCAGTCTGTATAACACCAGACAGATGTAACCAAATTGTAACCTACTTATGTATCAAATATCCGAATTCCCCAGTGTCTTGATATGAAAATTTTTAACCATTGCATGTTGACTGTGATGACTTAGGAAACTGATACGTGGTCACTTACAAGACATCGTAAGAAGGCTTAAAGTTGTACGGTGGGTAAGTGGCTGCTCTTTAGAGAACTTAAAACTTATTTGCTTGAAAAACAGTTTTATTGTGTAGGTCATGGCAAGATACATTAAAATAGTCCTAAAACAAAAAAAATGGTAGCAGCCAGCCTACGTTAACAAGTTAAAAACTAATGCAAAGTCAAAAAGATGGTTTAATCATTTTGAATCCATCATTTCACTTTTTTATTTTCATTTTTTTAAACTTAATCTACGAACCTAAATATTCCCATGCTGATATCACATTTTTGTATCCTGGTTAACCTAACACCCTGTATATATGTACAGCCTTGATAGTGTTAAAACAAACCAGAATGTTGTGGTTGGAAAATCCGAAAATCGCTAAAAATGATCACGCTTGGAACAGATTTTTCCGTAACTTTGTTAGGAAGCAAAAGCCGCATCGAGGCGGCGATGCGCGGCGACTAGCCGGACGCGCGGCAACTGTGCGACAACCGTGCGACAAGGGATGCGGTGGAATAACAGAATGCGGTTTCGTCAATAAAATAACAAGGAAACTTGTTGTTGGTTTTTTTTTTTTTTTTCCCTTTATTGGTTTATCAACTGTGGTTACAATAATTCTTATCTAGCGGTACATAATATTATAGGATTTTAATAAATTGTACTACAGGTTTACAGATAAACACAGCTTGCGTTGAAATACACACAAGTTAACAGATTTAAACTAGAATCACACATAAAATGAAAATTTGAACTACAACCTAGGTAAAATTAGAAATTGCTTATATATTTAACTATCAGAAACACTTTTACGAAATTGGCGGATGGAGTCAAAGTGAGCATCCAAGTGGCCACTAAGTTTGTTATACAGTTTACAGAGACGCGGAACGGGTGACGAGGCACCCAAGACCGTTCTGCGTTGAGGAGCATTCAGTAAATTATTAATTTTTTTACGGGGATAGTGAAACGGGATTTTGAAGCCGAACCTACTGAGAAGCTGGGGACAGTCGATAGAGTTAGTTAAAATTTTGAATAAAAAGGTAAGATCAAGAACCTCCCGTCGCTTCTCCAGCTTTATTATATCGAACCTTTTTAGTCTGGCGTTGTAAGATCGCAATGTTTTTGCTTCACCTACGGTGAAAGCCAAGTGCCTTAAGAACCTTTTTTGGATTCTTTCAATCCTTAGCGCGTGACTTGCATAGTGTGGGCGCCAGACGACAGACCCATATTCCAGAATGCTTCGCACCAAACTGTTGTACAGTAAGATTTTGGTTTTGTGGCTAGTGAACATCTTCACATTACGAAGCAGGAATCCTAGTGATCTCGAGGCTCTCTTCACGACACCTTCCATGTGTGGCACGAAGGTTAGTTTTTTATCGAGAAGAATGCCGAGATCCCTAATCGTATCTGCTTCTGATAAGGGAGAGCCGTCCATTTTGTAACTGTAGTTAACAGTACCGCTGATTTTTCTGGTGAAATTTATATGAAGGCATTTCTCCGTGTTGAGTAGCATACCGTTAAATTTGCACCACTTCACTAAACTGTTAAGGTCATTTTGTAGTAACTCCGCGTCAGCACTGGTATGCACTATTTTAAGTATCTTTAGATCATCGGCGTATAAGAAAGGCCGGGAGTGTTTGAAGTGTGCTGGGATGTCATTGACAAAAACGTTGAATAGGACAGGGCCCAGATGGGATCCCTGTGGAACGCCAGATGTCAACTTATATCTTGATGATTCATAACCGTTTGCCACGACAAAGAACGATCGATCACTAAGGTAAGACTCTATCCATTTCAAAAATGTTCCCGAAAAACCGTACATTGCGAGTTTTGAGACCAAAACCTCGTGAGATACCATGTCGAAAGCTTTGCGGAAATCTGTATATATTACATGGACTTGTTTACCACCATCCATTGCCCCAATGACGTCTTCAATAAACGTTACCAGGTTAGTACATGTGGATCGAGCCTGGACGAAGCCGTGTTGATGTTCGGAAATGTGTTGCTTGAAGTGGCTTTGTATAACTGAGCAGACCATCGACTCTAGTACTTTACCGAAAGTGCTCAGCACGGATATGGGTCGGTAGTTTTTAACAGACGTGTTGTCTCCATTTTTAAAGATAGGAACGACTTTAGCTATTTTCCAATGTTGGGGGAAAACACCTGTGCTAAGTGAGGTATTGAAAATGGTTAACAGGGGTAAAACTAGGCTCTCCGAACATCGTTTTATAAAGAACGGTGAAATTCCGTCGGGCCCGGCTCCCTTACTGTCGTCTAAAGATTCCAACCTTCGAAGTAAATCTTCATGTTTTATCTGTAATTTTGAACATGTTTCCGCACGATCTTCACTCCCTTGATCCATCACATTTCTATTTATATTAGGGGGATTTATCGAGGCAAAGAAGGCGCCGAACATGTTGCAGATGGTTGTACCGTCTCTGGAACTTGCATTGGTTTGGTCGACTAGTTGTCTATTTTTTCGTTCTTTTATCTATTGTCCAAATAAAATTTGATTGTGCTTTTAAAACGGTATTATAGTTAACACTTTATTTTAATAGTAACTTTTAAAAGTGACTATCATTTACGAATATTCCTTCCTACTTATTCTAATATTTTCTCTAATATGCTTACTTTTTTTTTAATGTTCAATACTTACAAAATACTGTGATTTTTCTTGCAGCAATATTACCTACTTTTACACTGAAAATGGTACCGACATATATGTCTATATTATCTAATTCTGTTACTTGCCTAGGACGCCCAGGCCGCCGTCCCCTCCCTCTAGGTTTTCTTTACAGCCCGATCCTCATTCTCCCCACATTAGCTTCTGCTAATTTAGGTACATACTGTAAATGTTACAACACCCACCCAAATCTTAAAGTTTGAATTTACTGCTACATTGACCTTAGGGCCTTTTTTATTTTACTTATTTAGTAACTTAACAATAGAACGTAAGAGTGCCAATAACAGAAAAATCTAAAAGAGACCTGATAGGGTTAAAGTAACCCACATTTACGATAAGAACTTATATCCACAAGAGGAGGAGAAAATAGGGATGTATCCAAAACGTCCTGCAATCCAATCCAATCTTAATGCAAATAGAATATAGAATAGAATAGAATATTTATGTTTATTTAGCACTTCAAAAAAAGGTTAAATTTTCAAAAAAAAAATGACTGTGCCAAAAAGGACCCCACTCAGCATTAGTCGCAACAGCCGAAGGCATATTGTCATACCACTTTGGTTATTACAGCTGCTGCCGCAGCAATGAACGACAATTAGTATTCACTTTTAACGCTGATCGACACTAGCGCCGCATGGCTACGAAACCAAAATAACAAAAAGCCGTGACAACAGCGGTCAATGTGTCGGCTTACCCATCCGTGATCACAGCCATAAGCGCAGCAACGAATCGTATTTAAGAGAATGCAAGGGCTGAAATGCGCATCAGCATGGTATTGCAGTTTCAATACTAAAGCCCTTCCTGGCGATGCCCCCATATGCAGATCTATCTCTTTTATACACTCTAAAACACTGGCACGGGGAAGAGAGAGAGACGTAGTCAAAATACGGACATGGTATTACGGAGTAAGACACACATAAGCCGTAAGATCGTGTCTTCACATTGATTATTGTGATTATCTATTAATGATATCGTTTATCTCCTGACCATATTAACCAAGACAAGATTGATAGTGTTGTAATTACATTACAAATTGCTCTGGCATAAGGAATAATCTAAACGCAAGAATATCATAAACGGTTATTTAAAAACCTAGCTTAGTGAACTCAAATACTGATTCTCAAACATAAAAGTAGGTACTAGTTTTTCTTGTTGTCTAGGTTCAGATTATTTAACAAAAAAACCTTTGAGAAATAAATTACGTAACGTAATAAATGATTAATGTAAGTTGTGTATAATATGCTGTACCATTGCATTGCTATGACAGTCACTCAGTAGTGAAGTTGTGCACCTTTGAAGTTCGGATGCAAAAATATTACACACAAAACATAGGTATATTAGATTACAAACACTTATCAAAGTGATTTTAGTTAAAATAAAGATGTTTTTTGAGGTATGCTCCTGATGACAATGCAAATTTTAAAAAACAACTCCTTGAATAATAATGTTAACTGCCTTAGGTGGGACTCGAACCCATAACCTTAATGATTCTATTAAGATGAAGAGAAATATTTTTTCAAGTATTTTAGAATCGGATAAGATGAAATAGCTTCATAAATACTATACTTATAGTACTATACACTACTTGCAAAACAAAGCCATTTTTCAGCGTGCCGTTGAACATACACCGTTTATCCCTCTCACCTTTAGAATAACCTGAAATATTATTTTCTCTTTAGATGCAAAGTCTAAGTAGTTGCGGTTTAACAATTGTAATTTATTGGGATCGGGGTCTCTATGAGGCTTATGACTGGATATTTAGAGTATGTGTGGAAGCGACAGTTCTGACTCTAAACGGTAACGAATGGTATCGTTATAGCTCTTCATATTTCTAGAAGTGCTCCCGTATCTGCATCGGAGTATCGCTATTGCAAAACGTTTGTATCTAACTCCTATAGGAAGGAAAAAGGATGGTGGAGCTATGATTAAGCTTTTTTCCTAGAAATTTTTACGACGAAAAGCGTGTCATTTTAATATGCCACCAAATTTGAGTCGGTGCCTGATAATTGCCAACACTGACACCATATTGCTTCCTTATTTGATGAATTTGTTGGTTACATTTTATTTATATAATATATTTCTATTTTTGAAGCCACATTACTTTTTTACAACCCTTCGTTTTTAATTGAGGACTGTTCTTTCTTTACTAGTTGAAAATATAATGGTAAGGTATAACAAATTTAAACAATAGATTTATGGAAAAAAAAAGTAATTAATTATTATGTTTATGGCGAAGTTAACAGACCGATTTAATAACCGAGCTATTTATTATATTGCTATAAATATTATATTTTCAACACCTATTTGCTATCTTTACATCTCACATTGTTTGATGGAACAAAAACGTCGTCGCCATATAATTGTCATTTGATTTCTCTTAAGTGCAATATTATTTATTGTAACAGATACAGGATAAGAGGCCGTAAATTAATAATGGTAGTCATTATTTGTACGTCATTCATTATGATTCGATCCAAAAGCAATTTTCCTCTTACCCTAAATGATTCTATCAAGATGAAGACTGATTGGCCAGTGAATGATAAATGGAAATATAAGACAATATTACTTTTATCCAAAGAATACGAAATATTTATTTGGTATTTTTATTTTATCATAAATAAATATTATTGTTAGGTATTAAAAAAGTACAAAGCTAAAACTAGCTTAAGCACTTGTTATATTTTTTACCTAAATAGTATGCAAACTAGGGATATTATTCTAGGAAACTTTTTTAATTTAATTTTAGAGACTACAAACAATTATACCCATAAATTACATTAACATTTAGGTACTTCTTAGAGTATAATCAGCCCCGTTGTCCACGGATTACTTTAAGTACAAAATAGGAGGTTATCAACACTATTTAAATAACAACAAATTAAAAAAAATCAAGGCTGAGTTGATAGAAAATCCCCTTCCATAAATGAATGATACTCATTCACACTGAGAGTAGTAGTAGAGACCTTCATTATCTTGTAAATAGTTTTTTTGAACGAACTAGGTGAGGTTGAGAACAGATCGACTCAGAGAAATACTGTGCAGTGGTGCACGTTTACCTGCGTTCGTTTTACAAGGAGCGTGCGCAAACACCTGGTACGCGCGTGTCTTTCGGATACATGAGCGGTACGGTACATTAAAACCTTTCTTTCGCTTTAAGGTCGTTAAAGAATATTTATTTAGGAGCACGCCATATTATAAATAACTAGAGTGATAACAGCGATAGTTCATAGTTCGTAAGAATTTACGTTGTACTGATTCTAGCTGTTCGTGATACTTTGCGTAGAAAGGATTCCATATAGAAGTAGCATATCAGTCTTGATTCGTCCTTTGCTTCTTCTGTCTCAAACTTTTCCTGAAGTTGTGGCATGATAATTATTAGGACACGTATTAACTGCCTCCTGGAGTCTATTTACAGAAACTTAACTGACTTTACTGATTTTACATCCAGTCCCCTTATTTGTTTAACCAAATCGTATCACAATCGTAATTGAACGACAGGTTTTCGACAGTTCTAGTATGGGCTAAATGTCAAAATCGTCCAATTCAATCACGATCAAACTGCGATTCGGTTACGCGAATTAGGCCCCAATGCTGCCAAATTCGAGACTCATTAGTATTTTTTTCGAGTGCGTGTTTCGTCGGTTTTTGTTGTTGAACAGACAACGGCAGGTCAATCTTAAAGTTTAACCTCTCGTATGCAGGTAATTCCAGACACAATAGAAATCAATTGTCATACGGCGCATATCTGCGCTTAAGCAGCCTACAGGTCATGGTCATTGAATGGATTTTCAAGTTTAAAACCAACAAGTAAAGATCAATATCAATGGGGACTACCGTTTCTTTGCTCACCAGTTGGCGCCACTGTAGACTGAGGTCCGGAGGTATAGCTGTCAAAGGCGATCGGCGCCGAAACAAAGTGTAAATCTTGAATCTAATTAAGATTTATTATTTATAAATAACTATCTTGATATCAACAAACTAACTTCTGAAATAGTTGCTCTTTGAGGCCGCCTATTTATGCGCTTTTTCTTAATTCCGCTTTCAAAACGTTCACATTAATCGCCAAATAATCCATATTTGCGATATTTCACGGAGGAGATCACTTTCCGGCAGGTAAATTAAAGAAATTATAATTCACGTAACGAAACCCGCTAAAACCAGTGAAAACTGAATGTTATTGGACCTCACGCGACACAAGCGCCTCTAGTGGCAAATTCACTAGCGATAGCCCCCATTGAGAAAATTTTACGTTTTGTGGTAGGTTGACGTGCTGTTGTCTGCACAATGAATTGGTCCAAGAACGCGAACTAGACTTAGCTGCAGTGAAATGAAAGAGAGTGTAAAAAAAAAGTTTGTTCGTTTCAGACGTGTTTGAGTAATAGGGAAACATACATAAAACTAAAAGATTTTGAAGCCTGCAGGCTTTATTAAAATTTCGAGGCCAGTCAATTCAAAAAAGGGATTATATTTTATAGTTTCTTCTTAAAACTTTTTAAACAAGTTTAAAAAAAAACGTTACCATATTTACTAAATAGTTTGCCTGAGGACATACGACGGGAACCAAATAAAAATATTTTTAAAACCGAACTAATTTTTTTTATTCCATTGGTTAACAGCTAAATGTATAATTAATCAATAGATCCTGCAATAGAAACTGTGTATACAGTTTTGCGGGACTTTGTTAAAGAAATCTGTCAATTATTGTATGTGTAATAATAAATAAATAATAAAAAAATAACTGAAAATATTTTTTTACGTTACTAACTATTACTATTTTATTTTCGTTGAATAAAGTTCTATGACGGAAGTAATTGTACTTTATATTAGGTTGTTGATATAATTATTTTATTTCTAGTCTGCATGAAAGTACGAGAGTTTCTAATAGGCTTTGCCATCCAAATCCACAATTTATATACAAATCCCGAAATTACGTTATGAGGTACCCACAGACAACTTTTTCTAACAAATGTCACAACTTTTCTTTAATCTGTTGTGTTAGACCAGTTTTAGCAAGGCATAATATCTTGTAGTAAATTTTTTTTTTAAACTATGGACAATTTATATACTTTATTTGATATTTTAGCAACTTAATTGCAATTATAATATCAGTATATAAACTTGAAAAATTATGTCTCAGGCGGGACTCGAACCCGCATCTCCTCGCATGCTGGACGGGCGCTATACCGTTAAGCCACCAAGACACTGCGACACAGCGCGAATTTTTCAAGCATATTCTTATCGCTGTAAGCCAGCGTTGTATAGCCCGGCCCGTTGTATGCGAGGAGATGCGGTTTCGAGTCCCGTCTGAGACATAATAATTTTTCAAGTTTATATACTGGTATCTAGACAATTTTTCAGTACCTTGAATAAATATTGGTTTATGCGTAGCTCTTAACTGTAAATACCGGACCAAGATCTCGGGGTCCCAGGTTCGATCTCCGGGTCGGGCAACTAAAAGTTTAGAATTTTCGAACATTGCTCGGGTTTGTGATCACCAACCCGCATTTGGCAAGCGTGGTGATTATGCCTGTACCCATCATTGCTATGGTAACTTGAATTCAATGATGGAGGCCTTTTCTCTGCAGTGGGATGATTATAGGCTGTTACTTACTTTACAGTAGTTTATATTTTGTTATCTTAGATGGCGTTGCATACGCAAAATGAATTGTTGACATTTTTATAGGAATTATTTTCTGCTGATTAGGGCGGAAAGACAAATCCAACAAACCCAAGAACATAAAAATAAACTCCGCTATTCTTGACTAATGTAGGTATGGTGCAAATACCACCATTTTGTTTAATATCAATTGTGGAATAATATGCGGCGTCTAATAGATGTAAATTGTCTATAGTGCCTTCCGATTCAAGTTTGTCGCTGTTATATTTTACGCATTTGCGATCTTCCAGATTATAGATAGTCAAACGAGTATTACTTTCTTGATTCTGTTTACGTTTTCATTTACCCACAGTATTCGTATTGAGGAAATCGAAATTTTTGACACAGGAAAACATTACGGGTGATTTATTTTAAAAGGAAAAAATACACTGCTTGAGAGATGAAATTTATTCCACATGTAGGTATTTGGAATTACCTATATCTTTTATTGTAGATCTATGATTTAACTGCGGTATTTTCTCGAGGTACACAACGACACAATGACCGACTTTTTATCTTTAACTAACTGTTGCCCGCGACTTCGTACGCGTCAATTTCTGTTATTATGGTCGCGATTATTTTTGCAACATTTGGCACGTATGCCTGGCTCCTATTGGTCGCGGCATGATGTTATATAGTCTAAAGCCTTCCTCGATAAATGGACTATCCAACAAAAAAAATATTTTTTCAATTCCAACCATTACTTCCTGAGATTCATACAAACAAACTCTTCAGTTTTATAATATTAGTATACATGTTATTTTTTGTTATCAATGTTATCATATACCTTAGTGTTTTTACTTTAGATAATTTTCAAGATTCAGCTAACATTTAACGCTAGTGGTTGGTTGTTTTGCTGGGCACTGATTGCAAATTAGTAAGACAATTGGTTTTATGTATTATGTTTGAGTAACAAACAGTATCTATCATGTGTTAGCAACATAGTACATACATTTTAATAACCCAAATAAAAGAGTCTCTTGTAAGTAATAAGTAAGGATTAAATAAAACACTGTTATTACAATTTTTAGTTCTTATCAGTTGTATAATGCTTTATGACCTTTAAAAAGTTCAATAAGCTTGGCTAACATATAGTAAAACTGAAATTCGGAATTGGAATTCTCGTGAAAATGATGTATATCCACTGTCACGCGAATGCGGGCAATTAGCGCTGGGCAGCCGCAATGACATGCCGATCTGCGTTAGCTTTGCGATTTACGCTTCAATTAAGTATACTTGCGTGATATTTAATGCTTCTATAGAGGAGAGTTGGTCGACGAGGAATCGGTAGATCAAAAACTGCCTATAATATAACCACACAATTTGAGAGTTTTGGTGTTAGGTTCATCAACCTAATAGCGTCAAGGAGTAGGAACTCCTTGGTAACCCTGTGGACTGATATAGGATGACTATAATGGTGATTATAGCCTTAACAACTCATGTATCAGTGTAAACGAATGTTGGTAGATCAATAAATAAATAAATAAATAAATAAATAAAATAAACAAAAAAGTTTTTTTTACCGGCATGACAATATAATCTCATTTTGTACGCGCGCCCCAATAAACAGTTAACCTAGTATTATTAAACTACACCCAATCATAAGAACATTTAGAACGCTCAAAGAATTGAATTGTTAATTTTTAAGTAGGTACTTCAGCGTGAATTGTACTGGAAACTATGACTCCATTATGTATAGTGTAAGTACTAACTGCTTACATAAACTCGCGCAGGATTAGTGAAGTGAAGGATTAAGACATTATCTGTGTCTAATGCTCTATCGACGTCATACAAACTGCTACCTTGAGGTTATTTATTTATTTTATGGAATCCTTAGATTGACATGTGGATTTTGAACAATTCAATTGCTTATATTAAAAATACAATCCCTTGAAAGACTGTTTTAATAAATAGGTCGACATACCACATGTCTAGTAAGTTCAATGGTTAGAACTGTCACCCGGTAAGCGAAAGGTTGGGGGTTCGAGTCCCACACCAGTCGAAATTTTTATTAAACCAATTGTATTTTCAATTTACACTAGCAATTAATTTCCTTAAAGAAGAGTTTTTAATAAATACTTAGATTAATATTAGATTTCATAAAATGGTTGACATTAGTAGTACCTAAGTTCTGTTATAGCGATCAATTCAGATAGGTAATAATTCTAGTATAAGTAATTGCTGTGATCGAAATATTTTACTGATCAGTATATAAACTTAAAAAATTATGTCTCAGGCGGGACTCGAACCCGCATCTCCTCGCTTGCCGGGCGGGCCCGCATTTTTCAAGTTTATATACTGATATTATAATTGCAATTTAATTGCTAAAATATCAAATAAAGTATATATTTTACTGACTTAAACTTACAACGTAGAATCCGTAAAAGTATACACTTACAAACGCCTTTATCAACTTTCTAATACCTGTTACTCGTGCCAATAATGTGTGATTGCCTTCGGGATTTTGCAAAGGCTCTTAAAAAGTTAAGCTGCAAAGCAGCTAATATGAAATCCCTTTTGTACACTCGCTAAGCGCATCGCATTGTGGGCCCATCCAATTTGCCTTTGAGCGGGCTCGAACCATACAACGATAACGTAATTATTCCAGGAAATATCATGTTTCGACAAACTTCCCGCTCAAATTAACTTTATAATTTTTGACAATTAATATGGCTGTGTTCTTTTATACAATAACATTAGGAGTCAAATAAGTTCATCTTTCTATTGACTTAAACTTTTTCGTTCAAATTATATAGAATAATAACCGGCCAAGTGCAAACAAAGAGTTCCGTACCTTAATTAAATGATTTAATTTTAAAGTAATTATAGGTACAAATAAATACTGTTACCATTATAATTATCGGTCATAAAAATGGCAAAAAATCACGTGTTTTGTGTTCCCTTCTAAAGCATTATGATTTTCCTATTTTTAGAAAATAACGAAAACAAAAATATATCATCTCTTCAAATTTTAACTGTCTAGCTATCACGGTTATGAGATACATCGTGCTGACCGACAGACAAACAGTCTATAATCATGCCACTGCAGGGCAAAGGTCTCCATCATTAAATTCAAGTTATTATAGCAATAATGGGTTCAGGCATAATCACCACGTTTGCCAAATTCGAGTCGGTGATCACAAATCCGAGCAATTTTAGAAAATTGAAACTCTTTTTGCCCGACCCGGGGATCGAACCCAAACTATAGGTACCAACAGGGCGTTGCCCTTTAAGTACTAATCCTAAAAACAGGTAGTTATTACGTTAGCATCTCATACATGCAACCGCTAGTTCATACTGGAGCGCTATTTTATTTTCTGTTCTCACTTCTTTGTTCTATAAAGACGTTAGCTAAGGTAAAAAGGTGCTGATGCTGAATCCGTTTTCTATGCTTGCTGAGCGCGTCGCAGCATTTTGTGGTCGCTATCCAATTTGCCTTAGAGCGGCGGGCTACGACAACGTTAAGGTTATTCTTCACCCTGTATAAGGTTTTACTAAGGACATAATTCCGTAACGCCATGTTGGTCTAGAGTCTAGTGGTTTAAGATGCCTTCTCTGTAACACGAAGCTCGTATTTACGGATATATCTGTCTCTTTCAGATACTTTAAGACATCTGTACGAGTGGCTTTAAATATATGGACGTTGTGATGAGGAGTAAGGCTTAGAACCGTGCCAAGACGTTCTGGATTCGGTCCACGGGTTTGTGATTACCTACCCGCATTTGGCCAGTGTGGTGATTATGCTTGTAGTTGTATCTATCTTTGCTATGGTAACTTGAATTCAATGGTGGAGGCCTTTGCCCTGAGGTGGGATTATTAAAGGCCGTCACTTTACTTTTTTTAAACATACATCTGTAGGTTTTCATGAATATGAACAATCTTCACTCTAGGTACATTATATACTCGAATTTACTATCATAATCGTATGTACATATAATACTTGCTACCGTCGAAGGCTTTGCGCACTGTGTTTGCGCAGGAGTTTACATATTCTATGTTCCACTACAGATTAGCTAAATAGGTTTATATCGGATTTACGCTGCGTTAAGAGTATTTGAACATACCATATCAAACCAATATTTTTTAGTTCTCAAAAAATTGTACTAAAACCTGCAAATAGAACAATCTTGCATATTGCAGTTTTTATATCGACATTAGCTGGTACAAAATATTGAAAATCGTATAGTTTAGCACCACCTTATATTGGATTTCGGTCCGTCGGTCTCACTCAGGTTTGTAGGCTAAGGCATGAATATTTGATTTCACTCCACTTTTTCTGCAAGCGTTCGTGTGACCCGAAAATGTTGGGCACGCAACATCAGCGGGCCGACACACGGTATTGGAATTTTCATCGCTATTTGGCCGCTGTGTACGACTCTTTTTCTCTAATACAGCCCGTGGTTAACAGCCAGTACAATGCTAGTGGTTGAAACGTAAGATTTAGACCCGAGTTCACCATTAAACAGCCGGTAAACATAGATTGACGATTAATTTGACACAATTCCCATACAAAATATGTCAAATAATATTTTAAACGCTGTTTAAAACTTAAACGTCTGTTGGTGAACTCTACCCTTACTTATTTGTCAGTTATTTAATATCTAATATCTAATTTACAAAATGGGTATGCATTTTACACGAAATATTCATCATCCTCAGCTCACATCGCGGGACATGCCCAGCTCAACGCGGGACACGGGCTTCACTTTAAGCGATGGTTTGTCATAATCACCGCAGGCAGGCAACCGCCTGCCAAGCAATGGCGACTGGAAATCAAGGAAGTTTAGCCTATGATGAAATAAAAACATTGCAGACCATCAGGCGGTCCTCCTTATGCCGTCTCTTACGTACCCATAGGAAGAGAAGGGGTTTTACTGTCATATTTTTGTACCGGTATGTCATTTGCCAGAGCCTAACGTACTAGTAGCTATTTGTATACTTTCATAATATCACGTCTCGTAGTGAATAGCAACGATATAAAAACAATCTTAAAATCCCTGTCAATAAATCAGGTTTCAAGTCAACGTACCAGAAGATCGGTGTGACCGTTTTTGCCACTCTGTAACTTGAAAGGGATAGGGTTGACCAGTGGAAATAATTGTAGCCCACTTTTATAGCAGTGTGTGACGACACCTATCCATTTTTATTAGCGAAACGGTATTCAGTTAGATCGCCACAAAGGATTTCCACACGAAACACGCAAAGAATGAGTTATTCGCAAAAAACTCGGTTTTTGTTAAATTACGCATGCATGACTGCCGCCAGTTTGAAGTTTGATGTTTGGAATGTAACTTTGCGAAAGTCACTATTTTCAGGCCATACTTTTCCCGTCAGAAATAGTTTAATAATGTTTATATTTGTACAGATATCACAAAATAAGGTCAAAGCTATATTGTTTCGTGATAGCATGATTAGTCCGTTAAGGCTTGGCCATAATGAACGTAGTCAAGAGCAAGCCGATTATTAAAAAAAAAACTGTCAGTTCCGACCGAATCTACAAAGCTTGAAATAGTTAATACTTAGTTCCGCATTAAAATACGTTTAATTGTATTTAATGCTCACGTTGTCTGTTAAAGCTTACAAACACCAAACACTAACAAAAAATATTATCACATTATTTTAACAATAGTTTCGTAGAATCTAAAATGTACACGAAAAAGCGAATTGGCAAACTAGATTTCTATTCTGCCAACAAAGAAAATGGCGTGTGACTGGTCGTTAAAAACTAGAGTCATTCGGGATAGAAAATTCAATTTACATATTACAAGAGAGGGTCGACTGGACACCTCATTATCCCGTATAACGGCCCCTGCCTGCACTCCCACAAGACTTAATTACCGCTAATCTGGCATTCTGCGAATCTAACAGAATCCTCGCTTGTGTAATTACGGTCCACTGTTCAGAAGCTAATGGACTCGTTTATTTATCTGTTAATTACACGTAATCCGAACGTCAAGAAGTACCTATGTAATATCCGGGACGATACGAAGTTGTAGTTATGAGAATCGCTCGGGGCGTTAAGGGAAACGTATCCGAAATGTTAAATCGAGTCGAATCCACGCCGTGCGGTTTGTGAACACGAATAGAAGTTTTCATTAAAACTTTTGTTTTATAATTTCCTACTTTTGTAAAATACCATAAATATAGTAGAAATATAGTTGGTAATGGATCCCCCACGCTATACCTGGCACTCGCGCTTATGAATGTGCTCCATGTGTGTGACTACTCTCGCTTGCCTATGATATTCAAGTAATACGCAAGCTCGGGCAGCATAATGCCTTAAGGTTATGCTGCCCGATTTTTTATGGTCCATTTGACGTTAACCATCCAAAGGTTTAAATAACAATAAAAGTATATGTAAAAAATGTAAGAAGCTGTGTTATGTGTTCGTATCGATTTATAATGTTGAAAATAGCTGGCGTGCTACTCGATACTGTTGTGTAGAACAGCTTACAATAAGATCTGCTGACAATGCACCGCATAATAGGCATACAGCATGAGAGTAGTAGTTATGCATACACATACATAGTGTTAGCGACACGAAATTGAACGTTTAAATGTACATTTCCCATCACTAATCAATTGATGCCTAGTGCACATCACTAGGAGCTGTCACTGTACTTTTTCTGCTGATCGCGCGCTAAATGGTGGAAAGTTTTGTAAGTCTTGGAATTTAATAATAAAACAGTAAAACATAAGATAATTATTTAATAAAGTTCAGAAGTGAGATAAATATAAACCCATAAACTATATTTCGTTCGATTTGTAAACAATTGTAGTGTGTATATGTGCGTGATATTTTAGTTGCTTAGCTGTTGAAAAGTACTTTAATTTACGTATATCTTCTTTAAGTGGACACTACAAGGTAAAATCAGCTTATTTTGTGTTCTAGTCTGTGTGTATGCCTAGTTTTCAGTGACATTTATTGCATAACTGATAAGTGAGAAACTAAAAAAAACTAATAACAAGTTGTGACAAGTTTCTGAGATGACTCTAGTTTTGTTAGTGAGTTATTTCCGGTTCAGAATAGCTGGCTGAGGTCATTAGATATTGTTTATGATCACAACAGTACAAATTACACATCTTAAAGTTGCAATCATTGATTTTGCTTGTCGGTGATCTGTATCATTTTGAACTAAAACTCTTATTTTCTGACATTATTGCTGAGAAATTACTGAATGAAACAGTAAAGAACATTTTTAATTCAGAGTTTTAAAAGCTTATTGCACATTTTCAAGAATTGAACAAATAATAATTATTAACAAAACTTCATTTTCATTATTTTTAATATATGTGGTCAAAGTAATGGCAAACAATTGACTGTATTCTAGTAAACTAAATCTGATCTTACTATAATAATTGTGTTTGTGTGAATTTTATTACTTTGTTTGTGTGTACAATGGGTAGATCAAAACATCATAAACGGTCACATAGCCGTTCAAGTACATGTTTGTCACCTGATAGGTACAAGAAAAAATATAAAAGAGAATTGAAGGATAAAGAAAGGCGTATTGATGTTTTAGAAGGGTTAATTAAAGAGTTGAGAAAGACCAGTAATTCTCATTGTGAATCAACACCACCCCCTCCGGAGAATTCATGTGAAATATTAAAACCAGTTGTGCGGTATGTAGGGCGTAATGACTTTTTACCTGAATTTAACCCCCAAACAACATCAGTTCCTGTTGAACATTGGATCAGAAACTTGGAGAGTACTGCTAAAATGCATGGATGGGATGAGCGTACTTTAATTTGTAATTGTACGGCCAAATTAAGTGGCTATGCTAAGGCATGGTATGAACAACAGGCATCTTATGAGAATAGTTGGAAAGAGTGGAAGGAGAAACTTACAAAAGCATTCCCATTCACTAAAAATAAATTATCACAGATAAGGGAGTTAGTGAATAGAGTCAAGTTGCCCACTGAAGAGCCTATAGAATTTTATTACAATAAATTAGGCATAGGCATGTCATGTCAATTGAGCGATGAAATGATCACAGAGGCCATTATTGGTCATTCGGAATCAACATGTTATAAGAAAAATATTAATAAACATTGTTCTTTCTGTAACATTAATGGGCACACTTTAGAAGACTGCAGAAAAAAGTAAGAGACTGGTTCTCAGAATAAATTAGTGCAAAAGATTCAAAAGAAGAGAACGGGTTGTTGTGACCGTTCCGATATAAAGTACTCGTTATTGGAATTTTGGCAGTGCATGTAATACAATGACACAAAACTTTTATGAGAAACAGAACTTAAGAGTTACAACCTAACAATGATGTAGTAAGACAAGGATATGGGGATGCAATGATGACACCTTTAGGTAAAGTTACTGCAGCTATTGTGGTTGATGGTGCAAAGCAGTATAATTCATTATATTTTTGTTTCTGATCAAGTTCAGAATGTGGATGTTTAGATAGGACAGGCATTTACCGAATCTCCAAATATAGTGATAGTAAAGACAGCTACTGGTGTCAATATTTGTGAAATCGAGCTGGCTCTTCAAGTGTCTGAGTTATGTGATAGTTTTGATTAGATTTGGTTATAAATACAGTCTGTTACGATAGTCATTTAAAAAAAAAAGGGTTGAGTTTCAGTCCTTGCAATGCTCCTTTTAGTGTTCCAGCGAGGTATGAATAAAATATTAGAGCCAGTAATTTACCGATGCGCCGAGGTATACATCGACGATGTGATTCTGTGGGGCATTGACACTAAAGAATGCCTTGCCAATCTAGACAGGGTGCTTAGTTTGATTGAGAAGTTGGGTGTCAAACTAAGAAAAACAAATGTTCTTTTCTCACTGAGAGCGTTGAGTATTTAGGTCATGTAATTGCAGGAGGTGAAATAAGGCCTTCCTCTTATAAAATAACAGTTGTGTCAAGGATTAAAGTTTCGTCGAATGTCCTTGAACTACGCCCGTTCCTTGGTCTTGCGAGTTATTTCCGCAAATATATTAAGGGGTTTGCGACTATTGCACTACCGCTTACCTCACTCGCAAAGAATACTGCAGAATGGCAATAGGGACCGGAACAAGAACAGGTTAGGCAAACTCTTAAGCAAACACTTACTTCAGATCCTGTGCTGGTAATTTATCACCCAGAGAGAGAGACACAAGTTCACACAGATGCATCTCAAAATTGAACTTGGTGGAGTATTCTCCAAAAGCAGCCAAATGGTGATACTAACGTAGTTAGTAGTAGGTAGTACTTATGCGAGCAGACAGACAACAATTACTGAAGCAAAATATCATGGCTTTGAATTAGAGGCTATAGCATTATTTTTGCTATTCAAATGTTTAAGGTGTACCTATCTGGAATCAAATTCCGAGTTGTTACGGATTGTTCAGCAATACGTATGGCTTGGCTGAAAAGAGATCTATCATCATAACGCATTGCCCGACAGTGGCTTGATCTGCAGGAATACAACTTTGAGGTAGAACACCGCCCAGGAAGTTCAATAGCACACGTTGATGCTCTCAGTTAGAACCCTGTGCCAGTATATCATATCGTAGAAAAGGATTTAATTGATGCGTTACAAGAAGTAGATGAAGAAATTCAAAGATTGATTATAAATTTAACATTGGAACCAATAAGAAAAATAATGGTAGACTTTCTAAACATTATAAAGTTGTAGAAGGCAAGTTATGTCGTCTTGTGGATAACTGTTACAAGCCTGTTTTGCCTAACGGCGCAATATTTCATATCCTAAAGTTGTATTATGACGAAAACGGTCATATAGGATCAGAAAAGTGTTTAGAAGCTATACGCACTAAGTACTGGTTTCCGAAATGTGAAAATGTGTCGGAAAATATGTTGAAACTGTCACCAGTGCGAATGCCAGAGGAGCTATCACAGCATTGACTAAGCTAAGTCAAGTTTCTGGTCACCCAGAACGGATCATCAGTGATCGGGGTACTGCTTTTACTGGAAAGGAGTTCGAGCGCTATTGTGCAGATAATGGAATTAAGCACGTATTAAATGCGGTCGCCTCTCCAAGGGCGAACGGGCAAGTTGAGCGCCTTAATCACACTATTCTCAGTTCATCGTCGTGTCATATAAGTGAAAAGCAAAAAAAGGCTGGGATGCATATTTGCCAAAAGTGCAATTAGGTATTAATTCATCAGTCAGTTCGGGGACAGGAAAGTCACCCTTAGAATTACTGTGTGGACTTAGGCCTCGCCTAGTAAATGATTTACAAGGTGCAGTTTAAAGTGGAAATATAGAGACACTACGAAATGAAGCTACTCAGAAAATAGAGATAAACGTGTTTAAAATGCAAGAACGGTAATTAGTCATGGTTGAGAGGAAAATTTTACGACCTGGTCTGTCCAGTTGAAAGTAAGTTCCCAGGTATGCGGGACCATATAAAGTGACTGCCGTGCTGCCTAACGATCGGTTTGAAGTGACGTCGTTTACAAAGGGGAAGCGAGCTTACAAAAATATTGTTGCGCTTGACAAAATTAAGGTGTGGTGTCACAGAGACAAAAGTTCTTCGTCCGGCGAAGATTAATTAAACAATATTTATTCTTTGGGTCAGCCTTACTTACGCTAATGATTGCCTTCGGGGCCTATAATTGCGTCTTGACGAAGTTGGTCATCTTCTTCCTGTTGATCGGTAATGTTTTGCCTTCGGGGCTTTATTACCCAGTGCCTGCTTTCGGAGCCTCACAGCACACAATCACAAACACAGTGGAGATTTGCTTACGAGAATTATGCCCATTGGCTTGACTTAAAGTTGACTCCGAAGTCTTACGATACTATGCTCATGTAAACTACGCTTGCCTTGGGGCCTACATAGCGTGTGATCTCTTTATAGTACCTTGACTGAGGAACCTCCTGGTGCTTGTTGGTAATGCTTGCCTAAGGGGCCTTACAGCATTTGTTAAGAATATGCCTTAGGGGCCTATCATTGTTCTTTCATGCTTGCCTAAGGGGCCTTACAGCATTTGTTAACAATATGCCTTAGGGGCCTATTATTGTTCTTTCATGCCTGCCTAAGGGGCCTTACAGCATTTGTTAAGAATATGCCTTAGGGGCCTATCATTGTTCTTTCATGCTTGCCTAAGGGGCCTTACAGCATTTGTTAGCAATATGCCTTAGGGGCCTTCCATTTGTTCTTTCATGCTTGCCTTCGGGGCCTAACAGCATTCGATAAGAATATGCCTTAGGGGCCTACCATTTGTTCTTTCATGCTTGCCTTCGGGGCCTCACAGCATTTGTTAAGAATATGCCTTAGGGGCCTACCATTTGTTCTTTCATGCTTGCCTAAGGGGCCTTGCAGCATTTGTTAAGAATATGCCTTAGGGGCCTACCATTTGTTCTTTCATGCTTGCCTTCGGGGCCTAACAGCATTTGTTAAGGATATGCCTTAGGGGCCTACCATTTGGTATTTCATGCTTGCCTTCGGGGCCTAATAGCATTCGACAAGAATATGCCTTTGGGGCCTATCATTTATTCTAATATGCTTGCCTTCGGGGCCTAACAGCATTAAACCAGTGTTTGCCTTAGGGGCCTAATAACACACTCAAAGTGGTTGCCTTAGGGGCCTCCCACTATCTGCCTGATCCTCTTCTCTGTAAGAGGATGCCTCATCATTGAAGATCGTGGTGAAGAGGGTCAGTGTACGAGGGTGTTGCCGCCTTGCAGACGCTGCTCGAGTGGATCATCTTCTTCGGAGGACCGAAGAGTTGTCAGGATGGCCGAACTGTTAGCGACACGAAATTGAACGTTTAAATGTACATTTCCCATCACTAATCAATTGATGCCTAGTGCACATCACTAGGAGCTGTCACTGTACTTTTTCTGCTGATCGCGCGCTAAATGGTGGAAAGTTTTGTAAGTCTTGGAATTTAATAATAAAACAGTAAAACATAAGATAATTATTTAATAATAGGTAGCGAAGAAAACTATCTCTATCTCTATATATATAATATTTACTGCTCTGTGAATAAAGTCATTGACAAGCGTCAAGTCACTCAGACACTCTAAACGTTTATTTCCATAGAGTTGATTGATATTACAGCGATTTATTCAGTCCGTTTAGTGCGCGTCACTCTTTTTGTGGCGCCGCGCGGTGCAAAAGTTGGAAAGAATTAAAGCGGAAAGCTTCATAAACCCGAGGCAGTCTCGTTTAAAAGTCGTGTGTAAACGTTATGATATCGCCCGGCCTGCTTACGTGCACTTTGCCTGCTCTTAATTGGAGGGGCTGCCGTGGTTCAACACGCGACTGTGTACACACGCAAACAAAATACAACCCTCTTCCAACTCCCCTACAGACTAATATCCTCAGGCATTTTAAATACCTCTAACTAAACGAGGTTAGCGATTTTATACTGAAATAGTTCATAAAAAGGCACTCCACGCATAGTAATGGTGTATATAATATTATAGCAACAAAGATTAATATTAGACAAGCTTTAAAGCTAAGCCGCCCAAACAATCCAGTAATTTTGTTAGCAGTCGATGGATATACATTATATACTTACATACTTTTATTAATTACAACATGTTGTTTTTGTACAGTCACGTTGTTTTAAGCTGTTCTGAAGGTTCAAGACTCATGTTTCATCTTTGCACTGATTAGTTTAGCCGATTTCCTTATAAGCTTGATAATGTTTTTCCTAGTACTTTGTGGAGTAAATTCAACAAAGCGGTTAGCTATGTTTTTTTTCCCGGCGAACGTTCAAGAAAGACCTCGGAGGAAATTGCCAATGAGGTTAAACTTTACTTTGTTTTTACTGCGGCGCTGTCTCGATATGTTTTGCTTTTGTTTTTTTTATTATTATTCAAGTGTGTATATAAGGAAGCACATTTAGCTTTATAGACATGTTTACACGTGTTTGAGATTACGGATTTCTTGTGAAGAGCCTTTTTATTTCATTTCCAATAAATTCATTTTCTAAGAGCTATTTTTTATAAAAATAACTGTTGTGAGATTTTTATTTATTTTTCCTTGTAATAATGTTTAAAAATTTGTGTGGTTATATTATACATATTCAAATTATGTAATCAACTATTGATCTCGGTGCAATGGCTTTTATAATATCGTGACTAAAGCTTTTATGGTGACTACCAAAGCTCTACCATGTTTTATTTTTTAAGATTCTCCAATCTTTAAGCAGTAGCGCATTTATATGTGTTGATGCATATTTTTACAAGTTTTCTACAGAGATTTTAATCATCGACATAGCCAAATAATTAGGCTAGCCAAAAAGATTAGCAGGCTGAAGTAGCAATAGATGGCCATAATGTTAAAGAACCGATGACCGTTGAAGGAAACGTGTTCTTGAGTATACACTCAAGAACTCGACACTCAATACCGAGTCTTCACCACGACTCGGCAAGTGTAGCGTAGGTTTTGCGAAATATCACAGGCAAAAGCAGGATACGATCTGCCTAAGTCAGTGAGGCATGTTTTAGGGTAAGGCCTACGTCCAGCATTGCAATGGCCTGATATAAGTTTGATGTTGATGCATTTATTTATACAGGATGAAATTTTAACCACCTTCCAAATTTTAATATGTCAATCTACGAGACAAAAACTAAAGACGTATTTTTTCTTTTGGTATAGCCCAGTACAAAAATGTCAAGATAAAGAACTTAGAAAATGTCAGCCAGAAATCCAAAAATTTTGATACGGCCGCCTAGCAACACTTTTTTTACGCGTAGCGCATCTCATTCTATCATTACGATACTATCCTTGTTTATGATTTTCCCTTTATACCTTAAAAGGTCTAGGACCGTAAAAATTTAAAACTATATCGCGAAAAATATTTTCGGGTGACAACTGGATTTACATTATTTACTTCATAAATAGGCTCTAAGTACGATACTCAACGCCTATAAAAATTTTGGAAAGTGGTTAAAATTTCATCCTGTATAAGCTCGCCACACAGATGAATGCACTATCTTTGCACGTACATTCTAAATTTACACGTGCACATGCACGTACAAATTTTGACGTCGTCGGTGATTATAGTTGTGGATCGGCAGCCGAACACAAGGTTATCCTGTACAGAACTGTAAAGACAGATGTGAGAAAGATGTGATAAATATAAGTGATTTGGTAATAAATAAAAAAAAAAAGATATCACTGGCCAAAAAAGCAAACGAATTAACTACGTTGAACACTAGAGAACATCTCGAGATAAAATATACTTGCCCATTCAAAATAGTATCCTTAAAGCGGTACATTTTTCTTTTTCTGGTATTGTCGCCTAATCGCCACTTTGTTATTCAATTTGGAGGGTTGCCAGGCTGCCCCTACTAAATAATAGACAACGGATTGAAGAGTTTATTCCTTCCACCCCTTATTTTGCAAGCAAATATGAGCTTTAAGAAGATTTTTGCTCCTATACAAATCTTTTAGGATATCAATGATTACATACCCTACTGATATTATTATGTCACTGATGCAATCAAAAATTGACAGTTTAAATAAATCAAAAAAGATAAGCTATTTAGTGAAACATTATAATTTAGTAAAAATATCTTAAGTTATTTTTAAAATTTATGATTAGTGATGCGCCGAGAAGCGGGCTCATGTCTCGATAAAATCGGCAGTTTTTTTATCACTTATTCTTACTAGGCCGAGTAACTCGGTTAAGCGGACGAGTAAAAATGTTATCCATATGGCCTGGGTAGTACCAGAGGGTAGTGCAGTAGATTGTTTGGGTTTTGTGCTTAATTATTTAAAATAAACCCGGTAGATGGGCCAGCAGATTTAGTGTGGATAGGCCAAATCCGCAGGTTGAATACAAGCTCTTATAGAAAATCGATGATTTCGAATTAATGATACTTTGTGTGCTTAAATGTAGGAATTGTTTAAGCTTAAAAAAAACTCACTAGCTACGGCGCAGCGTGTCTACGGGATCGGGCAGAAAAGTCCTCTCTCACTCGTCTGCCTCACAAACTACTACGAATTTGTAAGATAGAACCGACTTATTCGGCCGAGTTCTTTCTTTGCCTAACGTTAAAGTAATACACAGTATTCGGTTCTACTTAGTTAAGTAAGTAGGTACTAGATCAGCCAAGTACGGTACTTATACATAGGATAATTTATTGGCTTGAGGAGTTCTTCAAGTCAATAAATTATCCTATGTATATAATAAGTACGTACCTCAAAACGTTATTTCGTAATTCTTCAAAAGCGAATTAAATGGATCCGAAAAAAAAATAACTTAATGACGTTTGCCTGCAACAAACGACCTTTAATGTTTTGTTAACTTTAATGTGTTTTCTGACGCTAAAAATTAGAATGGTGCGAGACCTTTCTGTGATGTGTTTACACCCACTGAGCACTCGCTTGGGAGAGCATTGACTCTCCGCCTTACTCGATAATCAAGGCATTAGGTTATGTGAACCTGCAGTAGTATTATGTGATTTACATTAGTTTATTGGCTGTTGACATTGTCTCCTGCAGATCCACAAGATATGGACCATTTACTGTGTCCTTTCACCTGCAGGAAGGTGAGTCTCTCACTCCACAGAGCGACAAAGCGCCATAAAAGTTGGCAAGTTTTGATTGGATTTTGTCTAAAATTGCTATTGAGATGACGGAAGATATTACACCTGTTAAAACGTGCACTGGGTTAATAAAATAAATGAGTTTTGTTGGCTTTTTTTAACACCCCACCGGAATACCACACGTTGCGTAAGTTTGATGCTATTGTTTGGTGGTCGGTTCTGTTTTGTGGCATCGTATCTAATTTTCAAACGTCGTTATTATCATAAGTTTACAACGTATATTAATGAATTTGAAAGGCTTCTTCGAAAGGAGAAATTTGCCATAATCGTCCCGCTTGATAGAAGGGCTGGCGTTCACTGTTTGACCAGTCTGTAGTAAAGAGAAGACGCTGCTGTCTACTTATAGCGGTAATATTTTAGTTGCCACTAACGATACCCATCAAGAAGACGATACGATTCTCAAACAGATGACAATCAATTTTGACTACTTTATCTGGGATAGTTCTTAGCTATGAGTGATGAATATCAGGTCTGCCAGCCTAAAGTTTATCTGCCTCTTCCTTAACTCAGCTGCGAAAAGAAAATTTTACATTCGTCTAATCTACATCCAAAGCATAAGATCGACCTTTTAAGTGTGTAAAGTTGTTGTCATATGAGAAGAGGATGCGACTGCGACCGCCAAACCGCCTGTTAAGCTCGGCGATGATGACGAAATACTGCTTTTAGAGAGGCCTATGTCCAGCTGTGGACTATTGTCAGCTAATAACACTAAACGGGCAAAACGGAGAACAACACTAAAAATGAATTTAGGAAGGAACTTTGCTGAACTGGGCTCTGGGACATAATTAATCTTAAACAGTACAAGTAAATTAACGGCCTATAATTATCCCAATTCAAGGCAAAGAGCTCCATAATTGAATTCAAGTTACCATGACAATGATTGGTACAGGCATAATCACCACGCTTGCCAAATGCGGGTTGGTGATCACCAACCCGAGCAATGTTCCAAAATTCGAAATTACCATGCTTGCCAAATGCAATGTTTAAAAATTCGAAACTTTTTGTTGCCGACCCTGGGATTGAACCCAGGACGCCGAGTTCTTGGCCCGATATTTAAACACTAAACCAACGTTAAACAGTACCGCTGCTGCCAACCTGGCCCCCAATTCCGCTAATTTACAAATGGCTCAATAAATAAATAAATAAATAAATAAAGAATTGGGGCCCTGCTTGTTAATCGGTATGATCGTGGCAATATCCTCCTTTGGGGGACTTAGAAATATACCTTAGTAGCAGAGTGATGTGTCTTGAGAATGATGATGATGTACCTACCCTAACTGTCCAAAATTCAAACTGTCGCATGATATGAGCCATTCCAAATACCGTACGCACATTTTTTCCAGTAAATTTGCGATTTGATTAATTTATATCTCCATAAAACGGAGCAAGTTCGAATAGGGTAACGTGTATTTTATGCGATACAGATGTTGTCAGATTACAGTGATAAATTTATTACCATACGTGTTTTGCTTACGTTTTGGACCCAAAAAAAAAACATTCTTCGCTAAGTGAAGGATTGGAAATAATGTTACCAATTTTACGTTTACGTAATATTAGTATGCCTGAAGTTCATGAACTTGCTAAATACAATTTGTTGTGTAACGTAGTTTCTTTTTGTAGTTTATCCATGAATTCCTAGAATTATTTTGATTGGCATAAATTAAAACCGTCTTCTTTTTTCTTAATTTTAAGTTAATTGTAAGGTTTGCTTACTTTTCACATTGTACAGACAACAGCACGTCAACCTACCACAAAACGTCAAATTTTCTCAATTGATATTGATCTCTACTTGTTGGACTTAAAGTTGGAAATCAATTCAATGACCTTTAACTTTTTGGGTATATTGACCTGCCGTTGTCTGTACCAAGATAACAACAATTTAGAAAGATGGGTATTTCTTCGAAATTTCATTCGTCGACTGATTCATATGGCCAAATTTCAAATTCACTTTTAGCATTGTTACATGAGTTTTTACGGAAAAGGGTATACCAAATAACATACATTATTTTGAAGGAGGGACTCATTTTTATTAAGTAGTTTTCAAATAATGACGGGTAAAAATTCTGGGCCCAGGTAAATCAGAATTATAAATAAAAATGAAACAATTTATGTAAAAATTGACTCTGTATTAAGAAAAAAGAACAATAATCACCACCATTGATAATATTAACGGAAAAATAATCTGGTGAGTTTACGAATAATAATTTAGAAAATATTTTTGTAACTTTGATTTTGTATGATAAAGAGTTTGACTACCAGAATGAAAAAAGTGTCGCAATTTATTTTGAAGAATATGATAATAGTTGAACGTGCATGGGAAAACTGAATTTGTCACCAAAGGAAAAGTAATAAAAATAATCAGTTTCATACTGACAGAATCTACAACTGTTGTAAGATCATAAATTAACTGGATTCGGAACAAAGTAACAAAAAACTTATAAATAAAGAAACCGCTACTAGTGCAGGTAAATATAAACAATTAGCGCATACAGGCGCCACTATGGAAATACTATTGCTCAATTTAACAATTATAAAATATACTGAAGAATGGATCATGAAAAACATTTAACATAAATCAATTTATAAAGATATCTCAAAGGGATAAGGTGTCATCGACCATTACGTTCCGAAAAATGGGAAACGGACGCTCTATATGAATCAGGAGAACTGACTTAAAAAATTGTTTTTTTTATATTTAAAGAACAATTAATCCAAAAATTTCAGTGTACCTAATTAGGGGCAATGATAAACTATACCAAAAAAAATATTACAAGCCGTGCCATTTGTTTGCAGAAATATACCCACAGACATCGAAAATTTAGCCTCTGAAGAAGTACCCAGATAATAGACAAAAACTTTATATATTTATAAAATATTCAACTGTCGAAACTTATTTTGGTCTCGACGTATGGCTTTAAATAGTCTGACTTTGTTTGCTTTTTGCTATGATAAAACTAATAAATTTATATACACGCATGAATGGCTGTTAATATGATAAACCAACTAATACACCGTCTTAAGGTCGAATTTAGTTTTGCTGTAAATTAACTTTAATTATTCAAAATAAAACTACCTCTCTTATTTACTCCAAACTTTATGAGCTACTTTAGCAATGCCTTAGCTTGCTCTAAAAAGGTAAAATATATTTTCATACTTCTTTGTGTAAACTGCAAGCGTTTAGTTCAAAGCGTAAAATACTAGCTTAAGCATGAGTCAGCAGTGTAGCCTAAGACTGTTCCGAAGTAGGGGTAGGGATGTAATGGGAAATGTAAAAGCAAATTTTGGAGCATAGGTAGAAACAAAAGGTTTAACTGACGTGGCGTGTAAAGCCATCAATTTTGAGTCGGTGATTGGTAATTGTCAGTAATTTATTAGTTATTTCCTGCTTTTCGTCCTTAAAATTATTGTGATTTAGTTTTTTATTTTTCACACTACTAGCTTTTATTTGATTTTTGATAGCGGTCAACCCTATTTTCCAAGTCATTGGGGTGTTTTATTATACTCATAACTATACAGGATTACCGGTAATTCGATACATTCCTTTGGAGGGGTAAAAGTAGAGCTTATTTGCAATCGATTTTGTCATGATGTACGCTAGCCGATAGTGATTAGTTTTTAAGATATTCAAGGTTTTGTGCTTCTTTTTTTTAATTGCTCCTATATGAATGTCTCATTTTGATGCTATTTTTATGTATGAACCTTAGAATAATAACACCTAAAAGCCGCGTCTGAACCAAAACGTAAGCGTAAACGCGTGCCATTTAATTATCCTTGTGTGCGTAAGCTGAATAAATCTACACTCTTATAACGCACACAAATATGGCTTCAGTGTTACCATCATCGGGCGTTTACCCACAAAAAATGGGAAAACGTGTTGTTTTGTTATACGACGATTTGCCATGCGTTTGGTATGATCTTTAAATACATAAGAAAATATGATTACAATCATAAGTATATTACATATTTATTAATCTAATGATGAATGCCACCGTTCAATGTGTTTAAATTTAAATGCCTGTATGATTGTATAAATTCACATTAAGAAATGATTTTCATAGAATTAATAACACCCACATTTAGTCTAAACAGTATTAAATAGCTATTATGGCAAATTCAATATTTTTATCAATAAGCATCGTCATACATTAATATAAACGCGTCAAATTGATATACTCTCTCTCTCTCTCCTCCTCTTTTTTCGTCGGTTATAACAAAGTTGATTTTGTGGATAATTAATTTTGCTATCTCCTGTCTAAATCGTTACTGTTTACGTTGATGTTTCTGACCCAATTCAAGATTGATTTACAGTCTATTTTATGAATACAAATTTTGTACCTAAATGCACAAACACAATTTCCGGTTTACTGCCATCTCGTTAATTTCGTTAAGAAATTTCAAAACAGAGCTTTCAATTAGTAAAGTAATTTGATCTAAGAGCTGAATCAACAGTTTCGCTTATTTGATTTGACTACGATCCGAAGTGTTTTCGTTATTAACTCCGGATGGCCTTGTGAAGGAAATTTCATTTGGTTTCCACTTTCAAAATAATTCTACTTTTAGATTCTGTATTGCTTGTATATAAGTTGGTCCCACATCTATATAAACAAAACAAAGACGGGTTACTTACAATTTTCTGAAGAACGGCTAGACAAATTATGATGACATAGATCATTGTTGGATTTGTCTCCGTCCTGAATAGCAGAATAACTATCAGAAAAATGAAAATATTATAGTCTTCGAACACCACGCCATCATTGATGTCTTGACGGAAACTTAAGTAATTACCATAGTACCTATAAGTAGTTTTATACACCGTGGATTTTGTACCTCTTCGACAAACGAAGCCCACGTTGGGTTGGTGGGATCTACCTCCTAGTGGTCCACCCTGGGCAAAGGCATCTTTGGTTTTCTGATGACGATGACGGCTAAAAGATTCCTCTGCGGTGGTAGGTTTAATAAGAGGCTGCCTGGATGCTACCACCCTCCTACCGGAGTCCAGCGCCAAACAGTTTTTCTGTATTCCGCTGGTGTGTGGGAGACTTTTCTGGGTAAGCTTGCTCCATCTTAGGCTTCTTCTTAACCGTAGAGTTAAGTATGTAGTCAAGAGCAAGCCCATTGATTATAAAAAAAAAGTTATGTATCCATTTTGTATAACATTTTGGCAGTGCTTTTTAAAAATATTTTTTAAAAAGTATCTTAGAAATTTATAAAATATTAATTCAGCTCTTCATTTTGAAACACGCTGTGACGCACACAGACGTATCTGTGTAAGGTTCATCCATCTAGGACCCGGTCGAAGCAAAATAATACGTCCGTCACAGTATGATTCAAAATGAATAGTCTTATTTTTTAACATTTTTCTAAGACGATTTTAACTATAAAATAAATAATAGGGGTTAAAGTATGAAATTGCCGATTATTTTCCCACTTTTTATTTTGTTTATAGCTCTTAAGTATAGTCATATTATTGCGTAATTCTTTTTGTATTGTATCAATACAATAAGAATTACGCAATAATATGACTTAATGCAATACTAGTACCTATTACTTCAAAGGAAGTCGTTGAAAAGACCCCTTACAATGTGTCAGCTGACCTTCTTGCTTCAATTAAGTATATTTGTATTATATACTTTGATTTTCAGAAATTTAAATACTATAATGCGTAGCTTTTTAACCATCTAACTTTCACCTTTAATTGCATCAAAATGGTTCAGGCGGTTTTAAAAAAACTAAAAAATTGTTAGTATGGAAAAATTACTTTTCTCGATTTCGTCCCATACAAAACGGCAATTTCATACTTTAACTCCTAATATAACGCTACCGAGATGTTATGCATTATGATTACATAACGTGGGCTTCGTTCGTAAGGTGGTCATAAATGCACGGTGTAGGTATACAGTTTATGGTAAGTAATGTGCACAAGATGACATAATATTATTGTGAGATTATTATTTTATCTGATTTAATTCATCATGTGTTTTAATTTAACAGACTTTAACTGTTTCGAAATGTTAAGCTCAGTTTTTTTCGTGTTCGAGCAATCAAAAAATATTGAAAACACTTAAAAATCAGTTAAATGCTCGTATGTTCGAATTCCCGAAACAGTTAACTCTAAATTATTTTTCAATATGATTTTTCAATTCGATGTGAGACCTCTTAATCGGTTTTTATCATTCGTGTTTCAGGAAAATTTAATCCTTGTTGCGATAGTACACAGTCAAATACAAACGAACGCACGAAGGGTTCCGTACCATTGACTAGGTAAACAACATTTAGTAAAGTTAGTGTCTACCTGTTAGTTGTTACTATTTATTGATATTGAGCAAAAATAGGCAAAAATGGCGTTTTTGTTTTTAGTATTGGTTGTTATAGCGGCAACAGAAATACATAATTTGTGAAAATTTCAGCGGTCTAGCTAGCGTGGTTCTTGAGATACAGCCCGGTGACAGACAGACGGACAGACGGACAGACAGAGGAATCTTAGTATTAGGGTCCCGTTTTTAACCTTTAGGTACGGAACCCTAAAAATTACTCCTGAAACTGTTTTCATTAAAATGATTGACGATGATTTTATGTTTGTGTTTCTAGGTTTTTTATATTAATACATCAATGGTTCGCAATATACTCCGAGCCAAAATTTATTTAACCATCATTTTTGCAACATTGTTTACTGATGCTTCGCTCCTATTGGTCGCAGCCTAAAGCCTTCCTCGATAAATGGTCCAACCAACACAAAAAGAATTTTACAATTCGAACCAGTACTTCCTGAGATTAGCGCGTCCAAACAAACAAACAAACAATCTCTTCAGCTTTATAATATTAGTATAGATACTAGCTTTTCGTTCGCGGCTCGACCCGCGTAAACTACTAATTATATATCCTAATTTCAATAGAGAAGATGGATGGAATTTACCAGCTGCTTGGGACCCTGTCTTATCATAATTGAAGTCCACAAACCATGGCAACTGCGAAGACTCCGGACACAGTTAGCTCATTTTGTGTGAAAAGGATACATAGACATAACTGACGATAAAAATTAGAGGCGGTAGTTAAACATATTTTGCAAATTACCATCTTAAAGACGAATAACACCATAGTCTACCCGTGACCATGAACGCTGTAAAGGGTTCGAAACGTCGGGTTAAATCAAAAATAAACGCGTACTAAATCCGTTTCATCAAAATCGGTTTTAAGTTTAGGCGTGAAAGCGAAACAAACAGACAGAATCACATTTTTAATATTAGTAAGGATTATAATCTATTGACCGCGCACGAAAATATTCTAAGTAGCAAAATTCTTCGAATACGATTTCTATACAAAATAATCATCTGTCTAGACGAAAATTAAAATTATATTTCCCTGTCGATCTAGGCATTTTAATATCAAAAACTCTTCGGTTTTGTTTGTTTTCACTTTTTTGATGCCCTACATATTTAGATCGTCAAGCTTTTCCGGTCTAGAGAGTATCGGTATTATTTATAAATAATTGAAAATTTACGTCAGTCAATAAAAACTTCTAGCAGCCGCTGGGAGCAATTAAATAAAACAAGTTTACGAAATCAATTAGTTGCAATGTTGGCTTTTACACAAGTTGTTATTGAGTTTCGCAACTTGTAATATGTCCCGTATTAGCTTTTTGTTCGTTTCGTACCCAATTGTCGCGGGAACTTGCCGGCGTTAATTTTACTTCAGACTCCTTCAATGATAATTCGCATTAATTCGTCTGATGGTAGAATTTAATTACTCGTACTCTGTACAAGATGTCTTTTATGACAGTAAAAAGCAATTAAGTTGTTTCAATGCTTTCTAGCTTTTGTTACAGATACAATAATATGAACAATATACTCCATCCTTTTGATTTTATACGTTTTGCTAGACAAAAACCTTAGACAATTGCTCATCTAGACTAAATACGAGTAGTAATGCTTTGATATTTTATCATGATATAAACTGGTTTGGAATATATTTTTTAAATATACTTTTCTTGCTTATAAAGTTCTTAGTTGACATACAACAAGTTGGTATGTACAAAAAACCACACTTTACAGTTTAAAACTAAAAATGGTAATAAGTTTTGAATGTAAAAAATTTAATGTGAGCATCTCATGAATTTAAAAGCAGTATAGAAACCTAAATAGAATGTACCATAATTTTATCATTAGCATTACACAGTTGTAACTTGGTAAGTAGGTGTATCCTGTTAACCGCTTTACGATTCTCATACAAAAAAATAAAAATAATGATATTTAAGGGGGGCTTCCCATACATAGACTAAAATAAAAAAAAAAAACTCAAACCTATGCGTATGGGGTATCTATGGATAGGTCTTTTAAAATGACATAGAGGTTTTTCGAACCATTTTTTCCAAATGTCTAACATTTGGAAGATAAATGCTTCCAAAGTGGTAAAATGGGTGTAACTTATAAACCCCCTCTAACTTATAACCCAAGCTAGTAAACATTAAAAAAAAAAACATAATGTAGATCTTAACAAATACTTTCTACGAAAATTTAACGAGATCAAACCAGTAGTTTTTGAGAAATAGCACATTTTTAACAACCGCAAATATATTTGTCCTTCATACAAACACTATTAAAAACAACGTTATTTTTGCAGTTAACAATTTGTGTTCTACAATATTGTGGTATTTTGGCTAAGTGGAAGTAAGTGGACCACTAACTCAGTTAAAGTTGGTACGGAACCCTCAGTGCGCGAGTCCAACTTGCACTTGGCCGGTTTTATTTTTACATTGATCCTTCTGGTGTCAAGCCCGGTACGTCGGAGAAGGCGACAGGTGTGTTACACAACTCTACTATGGAGATGTTGAGCAAAATAATATTTACAGATTTCTTAAACACAGTTTCGTAGTATTACCATAATTTTCGAATCAATATAACTTTAATATAGATAAGAAGATAATATCATGAATATATCGCACTTTCGATGTACTTTTAACCCTATAAAGCAGCTGTTCCATGCTATTGTACACCCTGAGTAGTACACCCTGTGTATAGTAAGTAAAATTAGAGGTAAATTATTCACACACTATTCATTTTGCTTGGTAAACGAAATGAAATCTTTTATCAATATTTCTATTCTGCTTTCAAAGAACCTCACTTTTTGGGGTTCTGTACAAAAGGGTAAAACCGAATTCAATTACTAAAACTCCGCTGTCCGTCCGTCTGTCTGTCTATCTGTCGCCAAGATGCGTCTCATGAACCGTGATGGTTATACAGTTGAAATTTTCATAACGATGTATTTCTGTTTTTGCTATAACAAAAAATACTAAACACAGAATAAATTAGTTTTTTTTTTATAAATAATGGGCTTGCTCTTGACTACATACTTAACTATATGGTTAAGAAGAAGCCTCCCACAAACCAGCGGAACACAGAAAAACTCTTTGGCGCTGGAGGGTGGTAGGATCCAGGCGTCCTCTTACGAAGCCTACCACCGCAGAGGGATCTGTTAGCCGTCATCATTGGTTAGAAAACCAAAGATGCCGTTGCCCAGGGTAGACCACTAGGAGGTAGATCAAGATATAAAAGGGGCTCCCATAAAACGGACATGATTTTTTTGCTGTTTGTATGGATAATGTTATGGAACCCTTCGTGCGCGGGTCCGTCACGCACTTGGCCGGTTTTTATATTCATCCTTCTAAAATGTTTGAAAACATCAGACAAGAAATGTCTTCAAACTAATGATCTTGACTGACAAGGGTGAACTTGTAATTAAAGTATCTAAGATTCCCAACTCATGATGGAGCAAGACTGACGGGCAACTTTTAATTGTCAAATAATGCTCGTTATCTGAATGCAACTCTTCTTAAAACACAAAAACTTTGCGTAATGTAAAGATTTCCGCAAACAATGCTTTGCTAATTGACCAAACACGATGATCTTAGGATATTCGCCATCTACACTCAAAAGAACAACGCAACTTGGAAAACTTCCTTACTCAATAAACAAGTTTGTGAACAGTCGAAAACAACGAAACTAATTGATTTTCTGAAAGTTGTTTCTTTATTGCATTATTACTGTTTTATTCGTTAGGCATTTCTTAGGTTAAGGGTGGTCGCACTCTCGCACAGTTTTACAGTTTAGTAATGAGTTTTGAAATACGTTTTTAGTTTGTATGAAAATAAAATAAAAAAAACCGGCCAAGTGCGAGTCGAACTCGCGCACGAAGGGTTCCGTCCCAAAAGCCAAAAAAAACGGGTTTGTTGTGTGGGAGCCCCCCTAAATATTTATTTTATTTTGTTTTTAGTATTTGTTGTTATTGCGGCAACAGAAATACATAATTTGTGAAAATTTCAGCTGTCTAGCTATCGCGGCTCTTGAGATACAGCCTGGTGACAGAGCGACGGACAGACGGACAGACGGACAGACAGCGAAGTCTTAGTAATAGGAACCCTAAAAATGATAGTATCAAATTTCTGACTTTAATATCCTATTTATAATCATATTTTATGTTAACATAGGCTGGTATCGGCCTACCTAACACCCTGTGTATCTACATGGACATCTAAGAAAAAACCTTAGAATAATAACACCTAGAAGCCGCGTCTGAACCAAAACGTAAGCGTAAAAGCGTGCCATTTAATTATCCTTGTGTGCGTAAGCTGAATAAATCTACGCTCTTCTAACGCACACAAATATGGCTTCAGTGTTACCACCATCGGGCGTTTACCCACAAAAATGGGAAAACGTGTTGTTTTGTTATACGACGATTTGCCATGTGTTTAGTATGATCTTTCAATACATAAGAAAATATGATTACATTCATAGGTAGGTAGGTAGGTATTCAAGGTATATTACATATTTATTAATCTAATGACGAATGCCACCGTTCAATGTGTTTAAATTTAAATGCCTGTATGATGGTATAAATTCACACTAAGAAATTATTTTTATAGAATTAATAACACCAACATTTAGTTTAAACAGTATTAAATAGCTGTTATGGCAAATTCAATATTTTTCTCAATATTAAAAACAAACTAAACAAACTGTGTGCAATTTTTTTCCCAAAACTAGCAACACTGATGTTGATAGGTTTTGTGTTTCAAATTATTCGATTTTAATTCGATTTACGTAGAGAAAATTTATAAAATGTAAGTACTTACCTGTGAAATCAATCACTCTATCATTTTCTTTTTGTTTCTCTGATATGCTAGAACACTTCTTCATAGTGCAAACAGTCATTTTAAATTATTTTTCGCGAGCTGTGTTTGACTTAGCGCGTCGTTGAGCACTGACAGCTCGCGGAACAAAGTAAGCCAGATATGGCTAAGTTTTAGTTGCGCGTTGTTCGTGCTTACATTCGGTTTCTAGGTAACTAATAAATTTTGATTCGCTATAGATAGCCTAATTTAATTTTATGCTAAGCTTTATGGCGTTTGTATTAGGAAATGCCTTAGACAAAATTCGTTTTTAGGGTTCCGTACCCAAAGTGTAGGAACGGGACTCTATTAGTAAGCCTTCGCTGTTTGTCCGTCTGTCGGTCACCAGGCTGTATCTCAAGAGCCGCGATAGCTAAACAATCGGAATTTTCACAGGTTATGTAATTCTGTTGCTGCAAAAACAACAAATACCAAAAACAAAATAAAATAAATATTTAAACCCATACAACAAACGCGATTTTTTGTCCTTTTTTGCTCGATATCAATAATGGCAACAGGTAGGCACTTGAAATATTCACAAAACTCTTAGTTGTATTTTAACTTTAATAATTAATAATAAAATTTAAAATAGATAAATATTATAATCCTATACAAAAAACGCCATTTTTTGCCTATTTTTGCTCGATATCAATAAATAGTAACAGGTGGGCACTACGAGGGCGGCACTGAAAATTTCGGGAATCAAGGAAGTGACACAACATTACTATTTAAAAAGGTATTTATTGCTTTTCAAAGTATTCTCCGAAATTTGACACATTTTTCCATACGACGGAACCAATCATTGAAGCAACCATTCCATTCGTAAGTTTGGGTCTCCAAAAAGGCCGTTTTGTAGGCGTCGAAAGCTTCTTCAGGTGATAAAAATCTCTGACCACGCAATTTATTCTTTATTTTAGGGAAAGTATAGAAATCATTAGGGCTTAGGTCGGGGCTGTACGGCGGATGGTCTAAAAATTCTATGTTTTTTTGCTCTAAAAACTCTTTTGTTCTGTGCGCGGTGTGAGAACTCGCATTGTCGTGATGGATGATGATGCGGCGGTTGCAGTTCTCTTTACGGAGTTCAGAAACGACCTGTGGCAAACAAATGCTAGCATACCATTCTGCATTAACCGTTCTTTGTCTCTCAAGAGGAATAGTCGCAACATGGCCGGTTTTGGAGACAAACGTGGCCACCATTTTTTTTGCAACACTCCGTGAACGAACAATTTTTGTTGGCTTTAACTCATTTTCGAACACCCAAACTCCTGACTGGTTTTTTGTTTCGGGTTCGTACGCGTATATCCAGGATTCGTCACCTGATACGATGTTGTATACAGCATTTGAGGATCCTGCGTGGAATCTTTCGAGATTCCTGACGCACCAAGTACCGCGAGCCGCTTTTTGATCTTCACAGAGCGAATGCGGTATCTATCGGGAAAACAACTTTTTTGCACCTAATTGTTTATGCAAGATTATTTGTATTTGACTTATGCCAATGTCTAAAGTTGCCTGAATTTTGCGGTATGTCACATGTCGATCTTCCTCAATCAGCTTACGCACAGCATCAACGTTTTCTTGGGTGACTGCAGTTTTTGGACAACCTTGACGGGGATCATCACTGAGCTTGACACGTCCACGTTGAAATTCAGCAAACCAGCAATAAATTGTGGTTTTGGATGGGGCTTCATTACCAAATGCAGAAATCATCCGGTCAACACACTGTTTTTTTGTTATACCACTTCAAAAGTCATAATAAATTATCGCTCTTGAATTTTCTCGAGTCAATTCCATTTTCTCAACGACTAAACAAGTTTGACAAGACCTTGTGATAAGACCGAGAATCTTTTTTTAAATAAATAAATGGTATTCGTTTTTTAAAACCAAGGAGTTTGTAATTAAAAAGATTTTAATATGACAGGAACAGTGGAAATATTCCATTCCCGATACTTTTCGTGCAGCCTATGTACATTAACAAAATTTATGTACCTACTGTTATTTACCTAGTCAATGGTACGGAACCCTTCTAGCGCGAGTCCGACTTGCACTTGACCGGTTTTTTAATACACGTTATAACATGCCTATACATATTTGTTGCAAAATCATTGTTGAAAAAAAATTTATGGCCATTCTGTTCTATTTATTTACACTTAACACATTACATACAATTAAGTCACAATTTCTTACTATTTTTTAACTATCTTTGCTTGTTACGTCGATTTAGTGTTTCAACTTGTAAGAGAATAAATTCCAAATCCATGGCCACAAAACCCAATAAAGCTCCGGTATCAATCAATACGCCGAATCGTCGTACAGAGTTATCCTTTGCCGTAGCACCGGTCATTTCATTAAGTTCACTGACCTTCTGCTAGGATTATGATAATACGTGCTTACGTAATGGGCTACTCGCTTGAGTAGCCCAATTAGATTAGTAAGTGCATTTTTGATCACTTTAATTATCCTTTATTTTTTACTAGCGGACCCGACAGACGTTGTCTTAACTATGAATATTGATTTCAAATTGATATAATAAATAAAAAAAATATTTCAGATACAAAATTTAGCGACATTGCAAATGCTAACCGAACTGGAAATTGTAACCGTTTGCAGCACGCATTCTGTCAATGTTATGTCAAACGCCATAATGTTACTTTAATAACCGGCCAAGTGCGAGTCGGACTCGCGCACGAAGGGTTCCGTAACAAAAAGGCCAAAAAAACGGGTTTGTTGTATGGGAGCCCCCCCTAAATATTTATTTTATTTTGTTTTAGTATTTGTTGTTATTGCGGCAACAGAAATACATAATTTGTGAAAATTTCAGCTGTCTAGCTATCGCGGCTCTTGAGATACAGCCTAGTGACAGAGCGATACCGCATTCGCTCTGTGAAGATCAAAAAGCGGCTCGCGGTACTTGGTGCGTCAGGAATCTCGAAAGATTCCACGCAGGATCCTCAAATGCTGTATACAACATCGTATCAGGTGACGAATCCTGGATATACGCGTACGAACCCGAAACAAAAAACCAGTCAGGAGTTTGGGTGTTCGAAAATGAGTTAAAGCCAACAAAAATTGTTCGTTCACGGAGTGTTGCAAAAAAAATGGACAGACGGACAGACGGACAGACGGACAGACAGCGAAGTCTTAGTAATAGGGTCCTGTTTTTACCCTTTGGGTACGGAACCCTAAAAAAGTTTAAATTGTCAAAAGCGCTAAGGTTACATTACAAATAATTTAGTATGGTGATTAAGTTTTTTAAAATTTTCCAATTTTACGCGCAATTTTCTTAATTTTTTTTTCATAAGAACATTCTCCTGACAGTAATAACAAAACAAAAAAAGAATTATCGAAATCAGTCCAGCCGTTCACGCGTGATGCGATGACCAAGGGAAATAACAACTTATTACATAAAATATAGTATTAATAAAAAAATTAAAGGCTCTTCAAGTCGAACACAACTTGTGTAAAAATATTATCCATCTAGAATATCACACAGAATAAAGTAAAACTCTCAGAAGTACAAGAAGTAGTACACAACAGTAAAAAAAAAATATAGCGTTAGTGTTCTATTAAACTTGTCAAACTTATAAAAAAGTTAAGTAAAGAAACAGCCTAATTCTACTGCAGGGCAAAGACCTCCATCATGGAATTCAAGTTACTTACCACAGCAATGATGGAAAATTCGAAACTCTTGTAGCCCGATCCGGGGATCGAATCGGCGACCCCGAGATCTTGGCCCAGTTCTTAAACCACTAGACTAACCAGGGGTTAAACTTATAGTTTACTCATAATATGAATAGAACCACAGCTAGAACACTTTTAAAATTTTAGGTAGGATTCTCGTTTAAACGTATAACAGGAATGAAACGTTTATGACTTAATCGGTAAGGCCGGGCGGGCGGTTTAAGGCTATCAGCGACAAGAAATCCGGAGATTGAAAATACACAGCCTCGTTTTAGATTACAACCAAAGCGGAGTAGGCTTCAGAATACGGACGAGGTGGCGATCTCGCTCGCAGTGTAGGGACATGGTTAGTAGAAGTCATATACATTTGGGGGAAATTCGGATGAATTTGCGTATCGGCAGCGTAATTAGGGGGTAGAATAAGGAACTTTTTCATTCTAACGGACTGAGAACATCGCTGTTATTTCCTACCTTTGATAACGATCAGCGAACTAGGTTGAAAAGTCTGATCCGTAAACACCACTTATATTTATCTTATAAATATTTAAAATGCGAATCGTTCGGTAGATCTCGTATGTTATCACGCCGAAACTAAGCACGGATAAGTATTGGATTATAGACTTGAGTAGGACATCTACTACTACTTTTCGCCCCGGGAAAAACCTACAACTCTTGTTTTAACTCTACAACAACTTTAGTTATACTTCTCATTTCTCCCACAAGTTTGAGTTTTCAACTCTTCCCCTCTTAATTCTCGTAAGAAAGGTTGTAGAGCCTTATTTCCTAGAAGTTTTTAACCTTTTTGACCCCACTTGTAGTCGGCTCATCGGCTCAGACAGCTTGCACTATCTGTATCGCAAAAGTTGTAATCTAACCAATTATGGTTAGAGTACAACTTTTGTCCCTGTATCCCAACAAACAAACATACCCAAAGGTGCTTACCCAAAAGGATACTAACCAAAATTTCACAGTATTCTACAAAGCCTCCACTTTATACACAGAGGTGCATATACTTGTATATTTTTCGCATCGCATGATCCACGCTGTTAGTGCATCCATTGAATATGCACTCTCAAAGCGAATCGGGTACTCATACGAGTATGCCTGTGGCGCATTCAAAGGTGGTAGTCAGGTAAGTGCGCTCGCTTCTGACCTAGTGACTGTGGTCCCTGGACCGTGATGGTATATCTTAGTTATTTGGGCCTTTAGTTTAAAAATTTGACACAAGTTGCTTTTACTTTTTAGTTAACGTTATAGTTGCAAGTTATTGATAATGTGTATTTTGAACGTTAGTTGGTGCGTATGCACTGTTTATGTATGCAGCTACTTTTGTATATTAGATTGAGAACTTAGATTCGATACAATAAAAACTTTTTACAAAATAATTTAACTGATAAAAAATATTTTAGTCGATTTCATTTTCAGTTCTCGGTGATTTCGTGTTTGGTATGCTAAAAAGTGTTTGTTTATATTAAACCTGTGCAAACATTTTATTGCTCACATGGTAGTAGTTACAGTAACTTAGAGGGAGGTACAATTTAGTAAGGTCAATTATATAACCAAAAAAGACTCTCCTGGGGCCTATTTGCCTCTTAGGGCATATTTTATAGGCGTTAAGTATCGTATTTAGGGATTTATGAAATAAAAAATGTAGGTCAAGTTTTCACCTGAAAATAATTTTCCCAACATATTTTTCAATTTTTGCGGTTCTAAGCCTTTGAAGGTATGAAGGGAAAATCGAGAACTTAGGTATGAATAGTATCGTCATTAATGAAGGAGATGCGCATCGCGTAAAAAGTGTGATCCGAGGAGGTCGTATCCAAAATTTTAGATATTTGGCAGACATTTTCTAGGTGCTTTATCTTGAAATTTTTGTACTGGGCCATAGCAAAAGAAAAAATACTTCATTTGTGTTTTGTCTTCTAGATAGTTGTATTAAAATTTGGATGGTGATTAAAAGGTATGGTGATTTAGTGGGGATACCATTTTTGCCATCTATCGCATAGTCGATAATTTTTAAGATTAACCAAGACCCATTATTTTTAAGATTCAGCATGCCATTTTTGTTAGACTTAAAAGTTTAATAATTTATATGCGACGAATTGTATATTTACTGAATTTATATCTGTTAAAAAACAATATTATAGTAAGTATCTTCTCTAAACGTTAATAGATTATTCCATTGTATAGTATAGACAGTCTGCACATCCGATGTGGATCGTATCTTAGTGATGGTTTTCTGGTCGAGGAAGCTTGCAGCGCCGTGTACGACTGGGTGAACCTTGTCCCTGATTGCGGCTCCTTGCTCACTGTAATGGATTATAGGTGATAGAACATTCTGGAGAGCTAACTGGCGGTATAGAATGGAATTCAGTGTCGATGCCAACCTCAGTCACACTGCAGCTTTTAATTTAGGCTTTGGTTATAACCCTAGGAAGAATTATTTGACATCGTGTAAGATTAAAATTTTTAGTGACGCTGACAGTAATTCTTTAACTTTATTGCACAACATTTTTTTTACCTCTTCATATTAATATTAGTTTTATTACAAATGCGAAAGCTGGATTGGATGTTTGTTTCTCAGTCACGCTAAAACGGCATAAATAGGGATGACAGGGTAATGCTCATATTTGGCCTACCGTGAACTTATCGCATCAAATGTTTGGATTTATGTTTGTTACTCATTCACGCTAGAATTAGCAGATCGGGATGCAATTTTGCATATTTATAGATTACTAGCTTGGGTAGAACATGCCATTATTTATATAGGATAGTTTCATATTCATAGAAGTCGTAAGCAACAACTAGAAGAGTTCCTTTAATTATCATGTAGCACATTTTAAGTTATATACGTGGGTAACACTGAAAATGTTTAGAACTGGCCAGTTAGAAACATTGGTATGTAATGAAAACTTTTTTTGAATTTCAATTTTAGAACTCTTTGGTAACCTAATGTAGTATATTGCATTCATTTGTCATTTGTTTTTGTGAATTGGCGGCAAATCTAAAACTCTTGTTACACGTGAAAATGAACCTAAAGCGAGTAAATTTTCGGTCAATGATTTATTATGACTTTCGTTGTAGGCTTACTCAACAACAAAGCTATGTTAGGCTGCGATTAGCATTTCTTAATGAAGCCCCATCTTGTGCCACTATTTACAATTGGTTTAACGAGTTTAAGCGTGGACGTAGCAATCTCAATGATGATCCGCGTGAGGGACGTCCTTTAACAGCAACTACTGAAGATAACATCATTGCTGTGGATGCATGATAGAGGAAGATAAGAGAGTGACCTATCAGCAGATATAGGCAAGCCTAGGCATTGGTATGAGTCAAGTTCAAAAAATATTATCTACACGAACATTTAGGCGTCAGGAAGCTTTGTACCAGATGGATTTCCCATACTTTAACCGACGACTAGAAACACCTTCGCATGGACTGGTGTCGCAAAATGTTAGATAAGTTCAACGGCGGCGACTCAAATGCTGTATTTGACATCGTCGCAGGTGTGAAAGCTGGATATATTGCTACGAACCCGAAACCAAAAGACAATCAGCTCAGTGGGTGTTTCCTTTCGAGGATCGGCCAACTAAGGTAAAGAAAGGAAGAAGTCAAGGAAAAAAGATGATTGCCTCATTCTTTGGTCGGAAAGGTCATTTCGCGACAGTTGTGCTAGAAGATGGAAGGACAGTTACTGCAGACTAGTATGTCAGTCGCTGTTTGCCTGTTGTCTTGGTAAAAATTCGACAGCAGCGCCCTCGAAGCAGGATCCTCCTTCACCACGACAATGCTTCAGTGCACTCCACAAAACGGACTCTGGAATATTTGACTATGGCAGGTGTTGAGATAATGAGTCATCCGCCATACAGTCCTGACCTGGCGCCCTGCGACTTTCATTTATTCCCAAGAACTAAAGATAAAATGCGAGGTATTTGCTTTACGAGCCCTGAAGATGCGGTGAAAGCGTACGAAAATGCCATAGAAGAGACCCCTTAGGAAGAATGGGCCCACTGCTTTTGTCAGTGGTTCCATCGAATGCGACGATGTGTATAGAGGAACGGAGATTACTTCGAAAAACAATAAAAGTATTGGCAACTTTCTACATTAACCTGTTTTTCATTTTCTAAACATTTTCAGTGTTACCTAAGCATCATCATGACTCTAACAACATATTCAGCTTCAGTAAATACAGGATGAAATTTTAACCACTTTCCAAAATTTTTATAGGCATTAGTATCGTATTTAGAGCCCATTTATGAAGAAAAAATGTAAATCAAGCTTTCACCCGAAAATATTTTTCGCAATATAGTTTTAAATTTTTACGGTCCTAGGCCTGATAAGGTATAAAGGGAAAATCAAAAACTTATGAATAGTATCGTAATGAATGAATAAGATGCGAACCGCGTAAAAAAAGTGTTGCTAGGCAGCCGTATCAAACATTTTAGATTTTTTGCGGACATATTCTAAGTGCTCTATCTAGACATTTTTGTACTGGGCTATACAAAAAGAAAAAATACGTCATTTGTTTTTTGTCTCGTACATTGAAATATTAAAAATTGGAAGGTGGTTAAAATTTCACCCTGTATAGGTATACTAAAACAGTCGTATTAAAATCTCCAAGACAGATTTCCACTACCACGCAAAAAAATATTTACGTTATCTTTTTTTTATTTCATTGCCACGATTTTTCGACAGCTTCCCAAAAAAGATTTCCCAATATCAAAGTCGTATTCCATCAACAAAATCACGGCTAATATCTTTGTTAATAGCGCCGCCCTGCGTGGGTTTCTCTGGAATTTAATAGAATCAAATTGTATGCATTATCTGAAACGTGTTTCATGTCGCCCGTTTGAGGATGTGAGGAAGTGGGTGTGAGTAGGCATGATATATACACGACACGTGTCTTTAAATTATGCAAGGTGACCTTTGAAATGACGACAACATTATTTTGTCTTTGAAGTAAAAATAATAATATAAAAAAATGTGACGCTATCCCGGAAACGAGCGAAGAGGTTTTCACAGAATAACGATGGTGGATGGTTCATTTTTGATTTAAAAAAATCTGAAGAGATGAAAAAACCAAGAGAGCTGCTGACAATACTCCGGAACATCTACCAACTACGACCACTCTGACAAGAGTGTCCGATTAAAAGAAGAAGAAGTTTTAAGTCGAGTAGCTAGTGGTAAGTCAAATAAAATATACTAAGCAAATTACAATTACGTAAGTACTTTCGTAATTACATAACAGTTCCTATTTTAAAATCGGTTAAACAGTTTATTCAGTCTTGGAAATAATGCAAAACTTTTTTTAAGAGCTGAATTGTCGGGCATGAAATTTTGACTCGGTGCATGATGTTCGGTTATTTTTTGTTTGGGATAGACAAAAATTGTTTTTTTTTAAAGACGAACCACTATACTCTGTATATTCTACTACCTTTTAGGCATAACTGTAGATTCTCATTTGCAATGGAGTGCTCATATAAGGGGGCTGTCTGGAAGACTTAGATCTGATGCTTAGCTGTGAGAAAGTTAAGACTGATGTTGGAACAGCAAGATTAGTATATTTTTGCTACTTTCATGCATAATGTCGTACGGAATTCTGTTGTGGGGCTCAGCGGCAGATATTGAGTCAATTTTTATATCACAAAAACGTGCTGTACGGGCTATTTACGGCCTTCGACCCCGCGACTCGCTGCAAGAGCTCTTTAAAGAATTACAGTGGCTTCTCAATACATTTTCGAGAATATTATTTACGTTCGTAAGAACATACATTTATTTCTTAAAAAAAATAACGTACACAATTTCAATACCAGAAATAAAGATAAACTTGCCGTTCCAGGCTTCAGACTACGAAAAGTAGAAAAATCGTTCATGGGAATTTACCACAGGGTATTGCTGAACTCCCTGTACATAAACTTAAAGTAATTTTAATGAAAAAGGGCTATTACACTGTTAATGATTATTTAAATGATAGAAATGTATGGCATTAAATTGTCCCAGCTCGTACTTGCATAAAACCTTTTGTAAAAATTTATTTCAAAAGAGGCTAACAATAGTGACCAAGTTTCTTGCGCTGCTTCTTCTCGGTACTAGCCCAGACTTGCCCCGAAGCAGTGGTAGGTTTAAATATTGGGACGTGGAAAAGCGCCTCTTGGGGCCTATTTGCAGAAATAAAACATATTTTTATTAAATTTAACTGATTTTGTATGACAAGTTTTATTTTTTAATTCTTAAGGCCATAATTATCTTAGCTTGGTAGATTTCTTGTCAAACTTAAATGAGAACGCTGTAAAAAAAACTCATTAAAATTTACAATTTTGTATTTGACCTAGCGAATTGAAAACCCTTCCCTTTTGATCGGATGAAAATACAGGGTTCACTTACTATTTGTATTTAGATCAATAATAACAAAGAATGTAAGTGCAGCCAAGCGACACGTTATCTATACTAATATTATAAAGCTAAAGAGTTTGTTTGTTTGTTTGTTTGAACGCGCTAATCTCTGGAAGTACTGGTTCGAATTGAACAATTATTTTTGTGTTGGATAGTCCATTTATCGAGGAAGGTTTTAGGTTATATTACATCAAGCTGCGACCAATAGGAGCGAAGCATCAGTAAAAAATGTTGCAAAAATAATCGCGATCATAAAAACAGAAATTGACGCGTATGAAGTCGCGGGGAACAGCTAGTTGTACTTTATGGTGAGACAGTCAAATTATTTTGTTAGTATTATAATTTTAGGAAGATTCAAACGTACTACGCTATAACGCATCGTATAGCCCAACCTTTACTAGCTGTAAAAAGGGAAATGTTGTATGTGTCACTCAGTGTTCTTACTCAACTTTATTTGCATACGAAAGAACGTCATATGTACTGCCGGTAGGCGCCGAGACAGGGATAAAGCAATAAATTGTCTACATTTCAAGCGTCTTCAATAAGCGAACAATACCCGCTCTGGGAATTACGTTTTCCTTCGAAGCTGCAAAAGAACAAAAGTGCTACCAACGAGTTTCAAATTTAAATACCGTCTCGTGTTGAATTATTGCGACGGCATTTCACTTAATCGTTCCGAACTACTGTTTCTGTATAACGTCAAAGATTTTTAAAATTAAATATGTTGCTATTTTTATTCCTTGATTAAAGTTTAAAAATTTCATGAACTTAGATATTTACGAAAGCAGTGATTTGTTTATACTATTGATGATGGAAGGTCAATCTCCTAAGCAGTTATGAGTTGGAGGATGATTCTTAAGATTCTATAGCGATGAGGAGGGGATTCTATTCTCAAATGATTCATACATTTTTATCTAGAAGTCGTCATCACTACTTTTATGTAGGTACTGTTACCGGTCAAAAGAGGATTAATGATTGTGTAATTTATTTAACACTAAAAAGAGAAAAATAAGTTATTTTTAAATAAAAAATTTAACCGACTTCACAAAAAACTCACTAAAAAGTACAAAATAACACAAGAACAATGTTTTATTTTAAAACCTATTTACCTACTTACAATATTATTTTAACTACTAACAACTAAACAGATTGAAGTCGGTGCCGAGCCCAAACAACACAAAAATAATTCTACAAATGAAACAAATCAAATATGATATTTAAAAAAAAATGCTATGTTGGCGAGCAACAATCAATTCAGTAGTGATTATACTCCTATTCTATTTGGTTCGGTAACGACTTCGATCTGTTTAGTTGTTAGTAGTTAAAATAATATTGTAAGTAGGTAAATAGGTTTTAAAATAAAACATTGTTCTTGTGTAATTTTGTACTTTTTAGTGAGTTTTTTTTTGAAGTTGGGTAATTTTTTTATTTAAGTATAATTTATTTATGTAGGTAAGTACTACGTTTGTATTTTGAATGTTTTTTTTTTGAAACTCAACAGCTTTTTATACAATAAACAACTTTAATGGTTACTAACAAATGACTAGCCAATTGTGTATAAATATTATAATGTATGTTATTTTCATTTTCTTATCTTGCACTGCGTTAACCCCTATTCCTTGTAATCAGGTAAAAAGTTCGTATTGAAAGTGAATTTCTTCCTTTTAATATTACTAAAAGTGTCTTGAAATGAGTTTTGTCTTTCTTATGATATCATCCAAACTTTTTCTGACATAAAAACTATTATTCTTAACTGCTATAAATTCGTCCTTTGTCTTCTAGGTAGCCATCCAGATAAATTATTGTAGCGATAGCATAAAGAGCAGTATGCAAAGTTTTTCGAATAATTATGCTAATGGGAACATTTCCCGTGACCGCCATTGACATTCAAGTAGACACTTTGGTGCCAGAGCGTAGTGCAAATCTTTATACTTCATGCGTAGAGTTATTAAGGGATGAACATTTTTCTTAGGTATTCTCCGTATTCGTTAACGATTTATTTTCAAAGCTATCGGTCCTATTAGATAGCTTTTAACAGACTCAGAGTAGTAGGTACAGCGTGGGGTGCCTATTAGTGCCTACCTATACAAATACATAAACATTTTCTTTCGAAATGATCTGGCTAAGACCAATACAGATATGTCATAGCTTTCTTGGTTTGTTTATCAATCTATTTTGTACATTACGCTATGACAACTCATGAATCCGAATTCGCGCAATATCCTTTACTACGCCCGCAAACAATCGCTCACGCCTGATCAAATATTCTCGAATATCCTACCGAGAAATAGACCTCATTTATAAGAAAGGTCGATATTGATTTTTCGATTGAATAAGCGGCTCGTTGGCTCCGCGAAAATTCGACTTTTAATTCTCTATTGTTGGGCGGAGCGAAGGTCCGTAATGGAATCAAGGAGCCGGGTCACGTTGCGACCCCCAAACGGCTGACGGTGGAAGATAAACTTTACCTTCATTGTCAATTTCCTCAAGTCTTAAGGGCACTCCGCACGGCCGGAAACAATGAAAGAAAAGTACTTTGAAATGTACAGCTGTGTGCGTGTGGTCGCTACTGTTGACTTTTTAAATGGCCCGTAGTCTATTAAGATGTCTTTTCGCTGAATTGATGGAGTTGTTTATTTTACTTTTGAAGGATGCAACTTTTAAAGTAAAAATGTTGGTATTATGAGGATCCTTGGTATCTATAGGACGCCTATACGTTGTTAACAATCTTATTTCTTTTCTATACATACAAAGCTTGATCATATTGTTATACTTACTATTAAATAACACAGTGTTTGTAAGATCGTTTTCATGATAACAATAGAGATAGACGAAGCAAGCTCGCTTACAACTTGAGAGAAATTTATCGACATGGTTATGTACTGGCATTCTTAAAAACCTACGAATGTACAGGATAAAAAAAATAATTATTTTTTGATCCTTCCAAGCTCTGACTCAAAATTAGTTTCCTGTTACAGAACGTAATAATGTCAACGGCTAATCCAAAATGTTGGATCGGCTAATTAGTTTTATAAAACAAGTAGGTAGGTAGGTAGACTATACCTTCATACACTTGAAGAATGCTAGGTCGTAACTTCCACAAACTATCTCTGTCCACAGAGCGACATCGTAGCACAGAACTTACTGCATCACTTACTTTGTTTCCGTGGTGTGGGCTCGGCAGTAGTAACACAATTTTCTCTACCATAAGGTTTTACGTGTATTTTGACATCTACAATTTTTTTGTAGTGTATTTCAATCTATAGAAATAATAATTTTAACTTATTATTGTTGACCGTAGTATCGTCTCTAAAATCGTGATAGATTATTGTGTACTTTGTCGTGGAATACAAAAAAAAGAAAAAATAAAGGTTAATGTGGATGAGCCTACTGTCTGCCACTTGCGTCCAAGAAGTCAACTCTTTAATTGGGAGACGTGTTTTGGGAACGTGCCAAGAGAAACCGCATGGCAAGCAATGTTGATTAGCGGTTAATTCTATTCCATGCAAAATTAGAACTAGGTCTGATAACCATATACCCACGGGAGCTAAATTGCTGCCAGCAATTATAATTAACTGCGGATTAGTGTAACTACATTTACTGTTTGTAGAGACTTTAATGCAAACAACTAGCTGTAAAACCACAGAACTGACTGTTTATTTGAGGTTTGATATTATGAATTAGTTGATTCTTCTATAAATTTATATAAAAACTTATATGATTAATCTTTCAACGTACTGCTGCAACAATACAATTGAAATGTCTTCGATAATTCAAGTTTCAATTCTGACCGTATCGAAATTTGGACCACGCTATTGGGTACCTATTTGATCTTAATGTCACGAAACTTATTCGGTTTCCAAGATTATTTAGCGTAACGTAACTACGTTTGATTATAAAACTTGCAACAATATTTTTATTGAATGCTTATGGTTGACATAACTTGCACCTGCAAATATATGATTGCTCTCGTATATACAATAGTTGTTTTTGTCTTAAAGAGTCGAAACCTTAAAGGAATTTCAAGCGTAATAATTATTAACCTAGCTGTAGCAAGAACAATTGCTTAGTATTTTACGAATGTATGGTTTTGATTCAATTAATATTTGAATAGCCAAAACGTGAATGTTTAAAATGTAATCAAATACTATTGGCGTTAAGTCATCAATGGAGTAGGGCTAACTAAAGATAATGAAAATCAAAGTTGTATTTAAATTTTAAACGAGAGTTAAATCCGTAAATATATTCTGGCGATAAATTAGTTCTGGCATTCATTCTACTTACTTTTTACGAAAGTAAACTTTGAAATAAATGTTTGTTTAATAATTCTTGTGTTATCTAACCTAGACTAGATAACATACGAATGAAACTTTTGTTTCTAAACAGAAATATTTGACGTTTCAATTAAAACAGGGGCTGAGTTTAATTATAACTTTGAATTGGCAAAATTTGATAACAAAATAATTCAAGTAAAACTGTGCAGACAGATCATAGGCAGGTTAAAATATAATATCTGATTAATACTTATCACCTTGTTGAATTCATTGAGTTTTGATTTAAAATTAGCTTAGATTATGAATACTACGAGTAGAGAGATAATAATTTATCTTTGGCGCTGATTAAGTTCTACTAGTATTATTTTATTAATAAAATTTATTTTCTGCTTTTCTACGAGTATCCGATTTCAATAAAAATCCAAATTTAATTTGAATGGAATCTCTGAATATTATCGGACCGAAATTTTGGTGTGTCAGTAAGTGAGCTGAATTTGCCCAGAAGACTTATTAAAAAAAACAACAAAAAATATTTCTTCAAATTGGGATCCTCTTCCTTTCGTTGAAATCGGTTGAAAAAAAGACACATCAAGGATTCAGGAATGCATCATGAATATCCTGTTTGTTTTCCCATATCTAAAAATTCATTTGGCTTGTTATTAAATTGCTTGTGCGTGTGTTTTTATTGAATGTCAAATGAAATGCGCGTAGGTGGCTCACTTTTTACGAGTGTAAATCTGGTTTATAGCCGGTCGGATTGTAAACAGCGGCGAATGTATGTGCAATACATCACTCTCAGGCAATCGCGCAAGTTACATATTAGGCCCATATGTCACGGGTCTTCACCACGACAAAAACCACTCGCACGTTATGTTAAGCCCGGAATTGATTCCAGAAGCAGTCTCTTTGAGATAGGTCTGTTTTTAACGGCAGTGTTGCAAACACGTGCCGGGACATATTGCTTTTTTCGTTTGTTTTATAGATCCTTCGTATGTTCAATGTTAGACGTCAATATTGACGCATACCTGCGGGATGACGTACGGGTGTGATTGAATCTAATAAACGGAAAGTTAGACATCAAAATTTTTGCGTAAACTGTGTATCTAGTTATTTTTTTAGGGTTCCGTACCCAAAGGGTAAAAACGGGACCTTATTACTAAGACTTCGCTGTCTGTCCATCTGTCCGTCTGTCCGTCTGCCTGTCACCAGGCTGTATCTCAAGAGCCGCGATAGCTAGACAGTTAAAATTTTCTAAATTATGTATTTCTATTGCCGCTATAACAACAAATACTAAAAACAAAATAAATAAATATTTATGGGAGGCTCCCATTCAACAAACCCCTTTTTATTGGCCTTTTTGGTACGGAACCCTTCGTGTGCGAGTCCGATTCGCACTTGGCCGGTTTTATTTGTCTATACGTAAAGCTTTTCAAGTAATTGTGTTTTTTTGCCATTTTGCCTTTAGCAATAAATAAAAGTGATTATTTAGACGGAAGTTCACTGAACCGAACATCTTTATAATCAAATCTACCTTTGCAATATTATACGAATACGTAATTTTATTACTTTAAGGGACATTTCTCTTTTCACTTGTAGATATTATTATTTTTTGCTTTCCGTAAGTGAATGGCAGGCAATGACATCAACTTTTATACAATAATAACAACGGTAATATCTGTATTCAAACAACATTATGATTTTGTATGAAACGCATATATCGCTGGTCCCTATTAAGAAAGTCGGATCTGCAAAAATACAACTTTACAGGAGAGCAAATTAAAGTTGGTTTTGGTGATAAAATTTTATCCCTTTAAGCCTGGCGCTTAAAATTTGGACAACATGTAAATCAAAGTCATGTTTTTATGTTGCCTTATTGTATTTTTTATTTTTTCATGCTTATGATGAGTAAAGGCATATATGACATTTTTTAACGTAGTTAATTTGTGTTAAACTGTCACATGTGCCACATCCGACTTTATTATACGTTTTACGTACACAATTTTTTGTACGAAGTGGGATATCCTACATTTTTAAGTGGACTTAACATTCGTTTTTAATGTCCTATATTAATTTATGTATACATTTTTTATTAAAAGTAGGTGAAATAAACAACATAATGATAGGGAAATTATTATAAGGAGATAAGTTTCAATAGCCTCATTTTATTATGAGGCCTGATCAGTTTTTTTATTTCAGTAATAATACTAATCATTAGGAGAATCACAGTTAGAACATCTCTTTGTATTGTTATTAATATAAGTAACTTATCATAACTAATATCGATTTAAATAAATTTATTTCTCATTAAAAAAACATTACAGTTTCACTTTAAATGAGATTAGGTTAATAATGTTTTACATAAAATGTTATATCTTATACCTCTGGTGCCTTATTAATCAACTAACGAAAAGTTGTCTACAGCGTGCAAACATATTTTTTTAGTTTATATTTGAACAAAGAGACAAAATCACATTCTTTAATATCATTCGGCAAGTTATTGTATAGCTTTTTTTTAGTTAAGGCACATAAAGTATAGTTTGAACATCTTTTTTATTTAAATGGTAATCTCAATAAACAGTAAATGAGGTTTATTACGTTGCCTTGCCTCGGTCCTGTTTGTATGTTTTTTCGAAAGATCTTTCTAGAAGTTGTAGTTCCGTTTGTAAAAGTTGCCGTGACACTTGAAGGTGTAGGAAGATCAATACCATATAATTAATCGTTAGCAACGGTTTTCTCTACACAGAGAAACAAAAAAAGATTCTCCACATGGGAATGAGCTGGAGATGATATTAGCGTCGATGGATTATCTGTGTTATCAATCAATAATGACTCTGAAGAGTTATTTCAGTGGATGTAGAAGAGGGCTGGTTGGCTAAGAAAAACACTGCAGCTTTAGTCAACTTTAGTTAATTATATTATTGAGAAAAATGCACAGAGATACAGCTTATTCGCAAGCACACCAGATTGAAAAGAGAATGAAGTATGTCACATTCAATCTGAAGTTTTACATTTTTTGGTTGGTGTTGCCAACATGCTGGGGGCCCAGTCTAAAATGCCAGAGGCACATAGGTATCTAATAAAAAGGTAAGTATTACTAGTTCAAAATTAGCTTATATAGAAATTAACTACAAATCAGCATAAAATATTGGTATTACAATATGAGAAATACATTTTATCAAAAGAAATAAAATATTCCAAATTAAAGAAATTATTTTTCATTTACCTACTGAAATTATAAACGTAAAACAGTTCCTACTTTGAAATAGTAGCACAATTTAAACCACATTGTTTTCAGTACAATGTTTGGACTGGTGATTGTGCTGGTGTTGAATCTTTTGGATTTCCCACTGAATCGTGTTAAGTTGTGGCAGCATCAAAATTATATAAAATTGTTGGCGGGGCAGGTTTGTCTAAGTTATTATTGATAAATTGTTCGACTGGTCTTGAATCAGTGATATTGTCATCAAAGATATCATCTCCCAGTAAACCTTTTAATTGAACTAACTTTTCCGGTATTGGTGAGCTACTTCGATCTGAAATAAAACAAAAACAACATTTATGTAAAAAAACACACATAACATACTCAGACACGTTAATTAAAGTCGGTTTTGGCACATCTGACAAAATTTATGTAATAAAATCCATTTGACATTGTCGTTTGTGGCATTACTGACATAAATTAATTAACTGTATCGATTAAAAATGTCGATCTACCTTAACCAACAGTTTTAATCGCACCGAAACATAATCACCAGATAAAGGTATATAATAAACTAAAAGTAAGGTAATCAAATAAAAACTTATATTATGTTACTCGCTTAAAGAGTGTGTTACAACTTTATAATAATAATAATATAATTCTTACCTGAATGAGTTGAAATATTATGATTCACTTCACGTCTTCGTTTCTTTGGAGGGACAGACCTAGCCGAAGCTGTAGTTATTAGGTCTATAATTCGTTTAAAACGATCAGACATTATAATTAGTCACTAAAATTAGTACTAGCTACAGTAAAATACATCGATCAATCCGAAAACACCACGCGAGCGCTTCTCCCGCTAACAAAGCTGCGACTGGTAGATCCGCGCTCGCTCGGTGCAGTCCTCGCCCCGCTAAAAACGTCGCGTGGTTATTTCCTACGTTTTTATTCGGACGTTTGAGATAAACCGACTTTTTTAGCTTGGGTAATTTTGTTAAAATAAATACTAGATTTTTTTTTATCACGGATTACTATAAATCTCGGTATTTAGAGTACAAAAAATGAAAAAAGTGAAAATCGACCAAAACGTACTACCGACATTCTTAATAGGGACCAGCGATATTTTCACATAATTATTTTCAATCTGAATAGTGACTGTTCATTCGAATTAATGAGCTTACTACATTATCATAAACTATTATGGGATCCGGTTGCATTTACCATCGTCCATTTCATTGAAAATTTCACTCTGTTTTAATTTCTACTCGAATTGAATTAATATCAAACTCCAAATGTATGTTATTCATATTCAAGGTTCAAGCAATATAGTCAGTTTCGAATGGATGAATAGAATTAATGAATAGAGTTAATAACGAAAAAAGCAATATGTCTCATAAAAACTAAGGTACATGGTATAAACCCCGTATCAATCAACTCTAGAATTAATGTGATATGCATTTCGTTGGTTGCAATGTTGGTAGGTATCCCAGCCCGCTAATAGGAATAAATATTGTGTTGCTTAAAGTGGATGAAATAGATTGGGTATCGCGCAATAAAAAACTTTATTCAGCAGTGAATTTACTTGTGCTTATATTAATTGGGATGGTTACTGGCAGGGCTCGGAAAACGTTATATTTTTCGAAACGTTTTCGTCTTAAATACCTAAAAACGTAAGTGTTTCGTTTATGTTCGAACGGAATCACAAAAAGCAAACGTTATGACGGGAACAAATTTTTAAATCGTTCTTGCTCATTAAAACGTTTTTAACCATTTTAAACCGTTTTTGCCCGTTAGGCCCTAAAATACGAACGAACATGTGGCACGCGCTGTCTCGGTTCAGCTCTCTACGGATTAAACCGTTTTATTACGTTTTCATTTCGTTAGTGTTCTGAACAAAATGTTGAACAAGGAAGTGTCCTAAACGTTATTTTGAATAACGTTGCCGTGCCCTGGTTACTGGTATCGTTATTGAACACAAAAATCAACAATTAGTTCTAAAATATCAAAAACCTTTTTTTTAATTACAGCACAATTTTGAATGATAATTTATGGACCTTTTAACTTTCATTCATAAATTCGTAAATTAAAGTCGTGAGTATCATAAATCTGATTACCTACTCTTTTCGTTTTGTTTCACTTTGATCTAAAATTGGTAACATTTCTCATTATGAACATCATTTATACCAGTAAATAGAAGCAATCTGCCATTTTAAAACGTGATAAAATGTTGATTGAATTTAATTTCAAAGGTTTAATATATATTTAGTTTGCCTCAAATAGGCTAATTAATATATTTCAATTAAACCAGTATTATTCTACTGTACTTGTAAGCACGCAAGTAAAAATATGAAATGTATGATTATTTAATAAAAAAATATTTTTGCATTATTTGGAAGATTTCTGCGAAGAAGCAAGTGTAGTTTAAAATAAGCCACGCGGAATGTTCTAGATTCAACAAAACTGTCGACCCCTAATAAAATAGCAAAATCTCTCTATTAAAAAACCTTATACGCTCTATATTTCAATTGAACCCATTTCATCCCCGCGCGAACTGAATTCTTTTGGGAACGTGACCTGATTTGGTTAAGACGCTTATACTGCTAACCCTGTTTCACTAGCACTAACACAATTAATGGAGTTGTCAAGACTAAACACTTTTATTTTTTTATCATTAGCGATAAACGTTAACATCGCTCGCTGGTTTGGTTCTTATTTCGTCTATGGATGATGAAATAATATTTTTTATTGCACACTATACAAGGCAATTAAAATCAGTTTTTACAGAGAGATGTACAATTTGGGCGGTCTTATCGCTAAGAGTGATGTCTTCTAGACGACCTTTCGGTCAGGACAACAGGACAAAACTTAATATAGGTACTACTAATACCTACACACTATAGCGTTGATGTTATAATACTGGTAAGGGGTAGTAAAGCTTTCGATATTAAAACAGAGATTGCAAGGGAAGACTTTTTAAAGTTTTTAGGTATGCTCGTATTATTTATTTTAAGATTTATTCTAAAACCGTTTTTTTATTAATAAAGTGCATGTTTTTTATTACAAAAATAAAAAAATAGCATGTTTATTTTTGTTTCTTCATTTATAATAAAAGCAGTGTGTTTATTATAAATTATATGATAAACAATAAATGTCATGTTTTATACCTATCATAATGTAAATTCAACCTTACGTTCATGACTTAATTTGAATGCCACTAAGTTAAATGAGCACCAAACGCGCAGTGGTCTCTCATTAAGTGAGGTCGTTTATCTGTCATTGATTATTTTTATTTTATTTATTTTTAAAATATTTTATATATTTGGACAACCAACAAGATCATACACCTTAAAAGCTAAAGATAACAAAATATTATACAAGAGTTGGTGCGGCCTTTTACAGGTTGCCACGGAAAGCGCTAACAAAGTTAGTTGGGAGCATAAGGCTTCCCTTAGCTAAAAATGAAAAATATATACAAATACATATAAATACATATAAATTATGTATTTAGGTGTCTAGTTTTTATTTTACACCATTACTTTAGATCAATAAATAATTCGCAGCTGCAATCAAATACTTACTTCGAGAGAACTTTGACGCAACATCCACGTCTGCCATACAGGGAAATATTATAAGAAATTAACAACAAGAACCACAGTGTAGAAACGAATCGCGCCCCACTCAAGTCTTAATCAAAAGGTCGACTAGAGACGACGATAAATCACTGAATAGCGGGCCTTATTGACAGCCGGCGTTACATTTTGAGAGAACTCTTGAAATCAATTTCCGCTACGAGTTTAAAATCCGATATGGCGGTTGGGGACACCATAAACAAAAATGTTTTTTAGGACACAGAGCTTAGGTTCCGGTTGGCATTACCAATCATAGACATAGTATATTATGTTACCAATCGCGTTCAAAGTTTGTCTATAAAAATCAGTAAAATTAGTTTGTAAGGTTTTTTTTGTTAATTTTAATTATTAAAGCTATGAAATGCAAACTCTGAGCGATATGTGATTTCCTAAATTTCCCAATTTACATTAATTATAAACATTTTGTATTGTTCTTTGAAAAATTAATGAAGATGTTTCCAAAAATAAGACAATTTTAAAGTATGTGATATTTTTGAGAAAGGTGTCTTAGTGACTTAATAACTTTTCCGTATCTCCAAGCATCAAGCTCTATTCTTTAACCGACTTCCAAAAAAAGGAGGAGGTTCTTAATTCGACTGTATTTTTTTAATTTTTTTTTAAATGTTTGTTACCTCAGAACTGTCAACTGGTTGAACGGATTTAAAAAATTCTTTTTTTGTTAAAAAGCTGGTACTTTCCATGTGGTCCCATATTAACGAAGTCATGATCTGATGGTGGAATACGGGGAAATCGAGGAAAACTCTCAAATTTTATAAGCACGTATTACGTTTTTGCATATCTTTCTTAAGATTTTTTAGTATTTGTGTCTGGTACTCATCATTTTTTGTTGATGAGCTGATGATGGAAGGTACAACTCCTTAAAGGTTAGGAGTAGGAGGATTGTTCTTTAAATATTATAGGCGCAAATAGTCAAATAGTTGTCTTCCTTCAGGTTATTCACGTAAGCTGATGAAGGAAGGTCAAACTCCTAAGCAGTTAGGAGTTGGAGGATGATTCTTAAGATTCTATTGTGATGAGGGGGGAGTTTCTCAATTAATTCATACATTGTCATCTAGAAGTCGTCATTACTATTTTTATGTAGGTACTGTTTCCGGTCAACAGAGGATAAATAATTGTGTAATTTATTTAACACTAAAAAGGGAAAAATAAATTATTTTTAAATAAAAATTTTTACCGACATTAAAAAAAACTCACTAAAAAGTACAAAATACTCGTAACACAAGAACAATGTTTTATTTTAAGACCTACGTATTTACCTACTTACAATATTATTTTAACTACTAACAACTAAACAGATTGAAGTCGGTGCCGAGCCCAAACGATACAAAAATAATTCTACAAATGAAACAAATCAAATATGCAATTTAAAAAAAAACTATGTTGGCGAGCGGCAATCAATTCAGTAGTGATTATACTCCTATTCTATTTGGTTCGGTAACGACTTCGATCTGTTTAGTTGTTAGTAGTTAAAATAATATTGTAAGTAGGTAAAGAGGTTTTAAAATAAAACATTGTTCTTGTGTTATTTTGTACTTTTGAGTGAGTTTTTAGATATAATTTACTTTATAAGTGATGTATGAGACAAATTGCAAGATAGTGGAAAGTTTTAAATGTCACATCTTTCAACGACCAATCGGCTTTTATTTCAAATCACTTTACAATGGTGGAATCACGATAATAGAACTGAATTTATGAAATCTAGATTCGATTCCTGGTCGAGTCAATTCAGGAAACAATTTTTCCTAAATTGACTTGGGTTTGGAAAGGAGGAGTTTCGCAAGATGAAGGTCCTAAAAATAAGCCAAATCAAATCAAATAAAATTTATTTTCAGAAGTCTATCCATACTTTACTACTAACTTAAAACTAGAATTCTTAAAATATAAAAAAAAAGATAAATTAATAAACTTTAAAATTTTTATGTACATGTAAGGACATCCCAAAGTTTTCAAATTGTCCATCCTCTCAGCAGTAACCTACAGAAAACATTCATTCATTCATTAGTAAAAACAAGTCACGTCAGAGGCATTTATTATATTATGAGGTTTGGAACTGCTGACACATGGATCACAATCTATTAATGACAGCCATACCACAAAAAGATATAATTTTTATTTCAGGAGACAAAATTGGAAGCGTGGAAACCTTAGCTGGGGTCCACTCTCGGCCAACCGACCGTTCAAATCAGAGCCCTCCAGCTATGCGACCTTCGGACAACCTGAAAATTAGATTTTAGCTGTCGCTGCCATACGACTTGGCAGTCCCCCTTATGCTTGAAATAACTACCTATCCACTAAACTCACAGAACATGGTAAAAGGTGAACTCATACTACAAACTCTTACCCTATTCATAATCTTACCAAAGTATTGAATTTAAAATAAGATTAAAATATTAGCATCGACTCAAATTGTTTAAGATTTAAAAAATAATAATTGTTAAGGTATAGCTTGTTTATTTTATTCTGGCCTTATTTTGTTTTATTTGGAAACCATAAGCGCTATGATATATGATGTACATAGAGTACTAACCATAATATAATACGTAAGGCTAAATAGTAGTTACCTTAAATATATTACTAGTAGCAGATAGTATAAGAATTGAAAATTTCTCGTGTAAACTATAAACTTGAGTTTATTTTGGTGATCTTAGGTACTAATCTAGTAGGTACCTGGCTAATCAACGCAGTTTCATATATAAATACATTTATTTCTAAATAAATACTATTTAATAGATTATATTATATCTTTTATTCTATCTTATATCATCCAATACGGTTATTATTAAAGAGATAGCTTAACTAATTCTAATTTTGTCTATAAGAACCTCTTACGATAAGACAAATTTTATTAAATAAATTAAAGATTAATCTTGCAACTCTATTCGGTCAGATTTCAGTGAAAATATATCCAGCAATTTTATAAATCAGAGGTTATTCGTGATCGTATTTACGATAGCATTGTTGAGACATCTCTCAATTTCTTTGCCTCACCTAATAGCGATCGAACAGGCAAATTGGTCGCATAAATTGCAAAGATTTCGACAGTTCTGCTGGCTGTGCGCCAAGCTTTATCAATTCAACGAGTTCGTAACTTAACATCACTTTAATATAAAATTGATGTTTTGATATAATACTTAAAATTAGTCAATAATTGCTCTTTATGGATCTTATATTGCAGCATTAAAACCAAAAGTAAAATGTACCATGTGTTATGGTTCCCAATTCAAATGTAATGTGGTTATGAATGTTATTAAGATGAAAGTCTCCCCTCTTAACTTTTCGTGACACTGAGCGATAATAATAAGGTCGCTCTTATCTTAAGAAAAAAGTGTTATAACGCGACATTTATTACGTGTACTTGTCCCCAAGTTAATCAGATAACGAATTCACTTAGGCGGTATAAAAATGATGTACTATGCCACCAGGCGACTGTGACTCGAGCTTAGCGTTGTGTTAAGTGTCCCTCGTAAACAACGACCCTCAGCACGTCACTTGGTACAAATGGACTCTTTATGTCCCTGTCAAATATAAATTCCCCTGATTCCTTTCGCAATTCCGTTCCTTATTCCATTGTTTTGGTAAAATAAATACAATTCTATTTCCATTAAAGTAAAAAAATAAGAGAGTAAAGCTCACTGCACCGAACTGAGTGTTTGCGTTGGACGCGTTAGTTTTTGATGTACGGCGGGGCTAAAAACGCATAATAGACAAATGTTTGCGGGGCTGTGCGGTGGTGTGTTCAGTGTTCACCGGTACAGTGCATGATAAAAATCCACAGCAGTTTGTTTGGAGTTTTGGCGAGTGTAGCTACATGTCAAGAAGCGCTGACAGCGCTCATGCGGCGCTGTTTGCGCTCCCTTGCTTGTCGGATGTGTTTTTTCTTCTCACTAGCTTCGACACAATTCGCAATTCGACACTCGTTTTTCGTTTACTTCTCTTCAGCGTTTGCGTAGTTTGCAATCGGAGATCTGCTTTGTGACAATGTTGGTTGCGAGCGCAGTTTTTCAATTTGTGCGAATGGTTGTTAGACATCCTTTGATAGGTTAGATTAGGTTCTTTTGAAAAAATTGCCATGCTAATTAGATTCCGTCAAAAGACTTGCAGAGCTTAATCAAATACTACGGCGATTTGGATTTTTGTTTGGCCAAGGAATGTATTAACAAGGATAATACGCCCTACAAACAATGGCCAAATTAAAATTCCATGTATCGTTTATTAAAAGAAATCGGTTAAATTCTTACGAAACCAGCATTCATTATTTAATTTTAGTTGAGAGTCAGTTCAGAGTTTGTGTGAAATCGTAAGATCACTGTGATATCTTTGTTAAGATTTGTAAAATTTTGTATTGACTTGTTAAGTGTTACATCTCCGGTCGATCAGAAGGTATATCCATGATAAATTCATGTCAAATAAATGCTTGTATACATACCCCACAATTTGCCAAAATTATGTTTTTACAGATAAGATATCTTTTACAAAATAATGCGTCGTGCAGGTTGATGAGCAAGATTAATGAAGCAGAAAGACTTTGATCGATCGCGGTTTTACCTAATAAATGTCCCGTTCCCCGAAGACTGGGTTCCCATCACTAAATCAAATGATCTTGTAATGGATTTGTCAAATGTTTACGCGCTATCCACCGAATATAGTTCCGATATGTAGAACATTTCCAGTATTCGAATTAGGTCAAGAGCGTTAATGCGTTAGAAATGAGATCGAATGATTGATAAAATATGGTGAGAAACCAATTATAGTTACCAATAACAGGTTGGCTTTATAATCATTAATAAATCTGGTTCAATATGATTTTGGTAAGAGTATCGTCGATCCGTTCCGGATGAATTCGGTAACAAACACGACGACACAAGATTTTTATAATAAAAAAAAAGAATTTAAAAATATTTATTTATGAAGATAAGGTTAGAACAATACTGATGTTACAGCTAGATGACGTAGTATAAGCTTATCTCAGCAGCGCAGCTGGCATATGAATATTAAAATATTTGTACAAATAGATTTTTTTATTAACTTAATTGATTAACAATTAAGTTAAAAAAAATAAAAAAATAAACAAGTAATATGTATATGAGCTTACTGAACATGTTATTTATAACATTTTCTGGTTTACTTTCTTTGAACATCACTTCAACATAATAAGCAGACTTACTCCGAACTCGGCTTCTTTTACGTCTATAAATACAACGCGAATGAGTGATACAGTGGTACAACTGGTAATGTATGTGCTTTTAAATTATGCATACCAATTTGATTGCACTCGGTATGCCACCGTTCTTCCACATTTCTTCGCGTTATAACGTATTTTCATGATAAACGAGTAAAAACAAGATTTAAGACATGCAAAACTCGTTACTAGGAAAAATAGCGTTTCGGTTTAATGTTGACTTGTATACCTCGTATATAACCAGTGAAGCGGGTTTGGAGCGGTAAGGAAGGTATTAATAGTATTATGTAATACTTTTACAAGAAATTGAAATGAAAGATTTTATGTTTACGGACTTAATACGCGTTTATTTTTGATTTAACTCGACGTTTCGAACACGTTACAGCGTCAGACCGTCTGTCAGATAATTAATTTGTAAACATATTTTTCATTTCAATGTATAGTGTTCGCGTAAACTCAAGAAAACAGTATTTTTACAATACTTTCAAATAAAATGCTTAAAAAAGTAAAAGTGCTGAGAGCTAAACGTCAATAGAGGTGTGGTAAGATATTAAGTATGTAGGTATGTATTATGCATGGAGCTGCATCATTAAATCGATATATTACTCTTTATTGCGCATCAAAAAAATATAGACGATTTTTTAACTAAGATCTACTTACAATTTTGGCGGCCTTTTAGCGATAAGATATTATATTATTTTGAGTGAACTATTTAACTGATAATAAAGAAGAAATAGAGAAAAAATAAGAGATCATTGTAAGTTCTATGCTACTTAGACCTACTTATTAGCTGAGTTTTTGTGTAAGTATCTTCAAAGATCTGACCCTGAAACTCAATTTGCTAGGCTGTTAAAAAGGCTTAATGCATTTTTTATTTATAGAATTATTAGGTGTAACTTCTCCGTTTGTCATACTGAGACGACGAACCGACAGAGGTATACGTTAGTATTACAGATTATGGGGTCTAGCAATATTATTAGATTAGCTGTTGCCTTCGTCCGCGTCAATTTTAAACCTTCAAATATGAATTTCCCCCGTTTTTGATGCTTCGCTCTTATCGCAGCGTGAATGGCATATAGCTTAAAGCCTTTTTTGATAAATGGACTATCCAACCCAAAATAAATTTTTCATTTCGAACCAGTACTTCCTGAGATTAGCGCGTTCAAAGAAACAAACTCTTCAGCTTTATAATATTAGCATAGATTAGAAATTTGCATAAAATATTATAATAATTACGGCAATGAATCTGCGATTCTTCGTCGATGTAGGTTTTACAGATTATGAAAATTGTAAATGAGGTCGTATTAAAATCAATATACAGACCTACTGTGGCCCGACTGCTATTTAGGTAGGTCAAAACCACATGCGTGTCAAACGCTAACTTAAAAGTCACGCCCCAAATCCGTTCTATGTGTTTCATTGAAATAATTCAAAAGTTTAGAAAATAAGAATAACCAGTTATCTTGTCAGCCAGAATTCCAGATAATTGTGGAATTTACAATAATAGCAGCAGAGACGTGCTATACCTACGTAGAGACAGTAGCTTCATGGAAAACTGTGTTTTAGTATGTATCGGAAAATATGGCTTATACCTAAAATCTTTCATTATATAAATGTCAATCATGTGCAGCGGTGAAACCTCCACTAAAAATTTCTTAAAATAGCTACGTCGTGATAGTTTGTATGGAACTTTAAAGAAGCAAAAAAGTCATAAGTTTCAAATGTTAAGTAGCAAATTTATTTGCAGACAGACATAAAGATAAACTATATTATGTATTACTTACTTACTTTCTATATTTTAATGTAATAATCTACGAGACAAAAAACAAATAACGTATTTTTTCTTTTGGTATAGCCCAGTAAATAATGTCACGATAAATCATTTAGAAAATGTCCGCCAAAAATCTAAAATTTTTGATACGGCCGCCCAGCAACACTTTTTTACGCGATGCGCATCTCATTCATTCATTACAATACTATTCATAAGATTTTGATTTTCCCTTTATACCTTAACAGGCCTTGGACCGTAAAAATTTAAATCTGTATTGCGATAAATATTTCTGGGTGAAAACTTGATTTATATTTTTTACTTCATAAATGGGCTCTAAATACTATACTGAACGCCTACAAAATTTTTGGAAAGTGGTTAAAATTTCATTCTGTATAATATTAGTGAATACCCTACCCCTACCCCTACCCTACCCTACCCCTATTCGACGTAAAGCATTTTCGAGATTTTGAACGATCGGTGTGATAAGCCATCAAACATGTAACTTGTCGATTTGACGACATTCGATTTAACGTTTTCGGACTTTTTATATTCGATCAAATGAAATTCGATCTCAAGTAGGGGGGGACCAATATATATAGTCGAGCGCGCGGCGCTTGCTGTTGTTCTGGTGATTTATGTTACCAGTTTGATGTCTAACGTATGCCCTAGGTAGGTACAATATTATTATGATTCGACCGGCAACCTAATATTCGTCACATATAACATTAAAAATTTTTTTGAAAAATTGCTTAGCTCTTAAGAATATTGCTTGCATAGTGTTATTGAACAACTTAATGTTTTGTAAGGTCAACAAGAGCAGTATATAAAATTAAATGTTTGTTGAATCAATCTGATGAACATCTGAAATAATACGTCAACAGATGATTCTAAGAATTGACAAAATATGTGTATATTTCGATTTAATTAAAATAATTTTAAGGGTAAAAAAACATACTAAATAAAATAGAAAAGTATACCCTTACAAAATAGAGAGACTGCTTATATCACTGTAGTTAGTTTGCATATGAGAGTAGTCGAGCGATTGATTATGTTCTGCATCTCTCGAGATTTAGTCGTTACTGACTTGCCTTTGAGGAATTTCTCAAACTTTAACACGTTAATTAAGATCTCATGGAATGTTTGAAAGCTTTGCTCTATTGCAGGTGTAGTCAAGGTAGAGGATGTTATGAATACAATTAGTATGGAACCTTTAGGGCATCGAATAGATTGGTTGAAGCTGTTTGATTCGTCAACATTACAGATAAGCTCCATTTCATTGAATTGTATGCATGTTTAATTACCTAAGTTATCCTGAAATAGCGGACCCCGCGAACTTCATATCGCCTCAGAATAGCATTTGCATGCTATATACTACATACTTTTAAAATTCATAACAATTTTTATTGATAAATTATCAAAATTGAATTTTCTATTATCGAAATGAAACGAATAAATTAAACTTTCGCTATCATCATTTTAGCCAAATAACGCTAACTGCTGGACATAGGCCATAGACGTTGTGGAGATCCACAGGGTAGGATCTCCACAACGATTGGTCACACGCCACCCGAAACGGTTTCCCGCGGCCTTCGTCAGATTACCGGTCCACCTGGTAGGCCCAGGAGGCGGTTTTGCTAGTCCCAATATTTAAACCTACCACTGCCTTGGCACAAGTGTGGTCAGTGCCGAGAAGAAGCAGCGTAAGAAACTATTGTCAGCCTCTTTTCAAATAATTTCCATTACAAGAGATTATTCCATTACATATGCCAATGCGAGCTAGGACAATTCCTATCATTTAATCATTAAAGCCATACAATTCCTATCATTTAATCATTAATAATATAATAGTCCTTTTTCATTTACATTACTTTGACGTAAGATAACTACGAAACCTATAACACATATAATATAACCGACAATAATTTAACTTGACAAGAAACATATACATATAACTGAACAAAAAAATAAATAAAAACAGAAACAAGAGAAAAAAAACAAGTGAAGTCTATTATACAACACTTTGATACAGTTGCACGGAATTTCGATATTTTTGTGTTTGTTTAGATTTAATTTGATTTATAATACCTATGTCTTTCATTTGACTTACTTATTATAGCGTCCTCCGATAAATCCACTAATATCTATTTCTTTTAGAATTTTCTACTTTAAGTGGGTTTCTCAGTAGTGTGTTTAATGTGGCTGTGGACATTGAATACTTTACCTCTTTTATTTTTAGAGGGATAACTCTACATAAAAATGACGTTGCAATTTTTTTTTTTTCATAATCTCAAAAGATTACATTTAATGTCTTAGTTGGTGTTTCAAGAAGTTTTCTAACACTTATGTTAGTACTAGGCTACCAGAAAAAACAAAGTTTGCTACGATTTCACAATGGTGTAACGTTTTAATTTTTACTTAACTATAAAAGTTAAAACATATCCTAAAAATGGTTTTTAAAAACGGGAAAAAAATAACAGACAATCTGTGCTATAGCACGGGAGTTTAATCTAATGAATTTCCGTAATGCACTGGCTTTTAAAAAGCAAGCTTCGCAAAAAATACTATTAAACAAAACATCCGTTCTAGGCAATATATAACGCCGTTAAAATTTTCCGCCCAAAGTCATGTTTTCATAATGCGTTTTTAATGTTCTCATATTGCTATAAATCACCATGGCCTACCCCTGGTCCAGATAGCTTTAATGGTTTATTAAATTAGTTTATAAAGCTTTAACTGGCAGTATACAACCATTTAATAAAACCACCACCGAGGGCATCCTATTGAACTCCGCGATGAAATTAATTTTGTTATGCTCTTTATCGCGCTTTTAATGAACGAAAAATTGTTTTACGGAATCATAATGAACTGGCAACATTGTTCGCGATAGTCTGAATATTTAATATAAATTTACTATTAATGATAGCTTAATTTGGGAATGTTAATGACATCGTACGCGTTCCAATTAAAAGTGTATTTGCACAATATCACTACATTAGGGTAATTGTACAATTTAAAATAGATGTAATAACCCAGTACCTGCACATTTTGCTCTTATGTCAGCCAAATCCGGTGTCTGCCGTTGATGCTGTTGAAAATACCATATACTCGTACTTAGGACCGATTTCAGACTGTTTTATTTTAAAGGTATCATTAGGGGCTACTACATGACTACTGCCTAAAAAGCAGGCCGAGAGAATGAAAATAAAAGTCTCTAGTCTTCTGAAGACATGTCTCCATTATTGGTCAAATTGCAATTGCATACCCGTTTGCCAAGCGAGGCAATTATGCCAAAATCCACATTTTAAAAGTTTTATGTCCAGCAGCCATCAATGGGCTGCTGTCACCTGATGATAATATTAGGGTGTTTTACTTGAGGTCTTGAGAATCGCTATTCGATGACTGTTCTTCCAAATGACGACCATTTGGATCAGCGGTGGCAAACGCTGCTTCTGAGCCATGGCTCGCGGGTTCGATCCCCGCACAGTACAAATATGTCTGTGCATGAACATGTCTGTTTGTACTGGTCTGGGTGTTTTCTATGTATTATAAGTATGTATTTACAAAAAAAAGTATATAAGTAAGTTTATCGGTTGTCTAGTACCCTATACGACAGGGTACTTAATAGTAGCTTAATTTGGGACTAGATGGCTCTGTGTGGCCCAATATATATGTCTTAAATATTATTATATATATAATAAATCCCTAAGACATTATTTGTGTCCATGAATTTATACAATTGGTTTGCACTGTAAATCAGCGTACTTTTTTTTTTTTATCCTTTAATTTCTAAAGCTTCTTGTCACTATACTGAGGATATATCAGACATTGGCATGTATGAGATTAGTATGGCTTTCAAGAAACTTAAAAACCAACAAAGAGAGCCATGATAAAATCACCACTGAACTTCCGTGAGCGGGAGAGTAAGCGGCTCCCTAAAATTCTCCAAAAGATTGGCAATTTTAAATTAAGTGTCTTAAGTTGAAAGTTTTTGTGTGTATATTGACAGTGGTCAATTAAATGGATCTCATAAGAAGGTTCCATGACGCACAGTTGGCAATATAATCATCAAATCCAAAAATAACAGGCATATAGTAAAAAATAGGAATACAGTAACATAATCAACATTTCTCGATGGATTGCCGAACTGAAGTGGCACTTAGCGGAACACATAGTAAAACTGATCGCCGTTGGGGTAGAGGGGTGGACTTCTGGAATGGCGACCACGCACTGAACTTTGATCTAGGCAACTGCGCACTGAACAATAATCCGTGGGGAGTCGTCAAACTGGTGAGGCTGGAGCTGACCATAGAACAGATAAAGGGGCTAACCTGAAAATCGCGGGAACTGAATGCTTTCTGTCAAGATCAAGATCACCCATCTTGATCTTGACAGGAAGCTTATGCTTAGTTGCAGGCATCTTTTGGCTGAGATGATGATTATAAAGACCTCCACAGTGTGATTACGGCATGTGAGATGTTTAACCATTTACGTTGCTTTTATACATGTATTGCTTTGGCCTATTCTTTTTGATGATCTGTTTGAGTTGCTTGAAAGAAGAATAGTTATCGTACACTACAGAGCTCATCTAATACCATCGATTAGCTAGGATTAGAAATCTCGTTCCGCTGACTCGTGTAAGTCGCTAGAAATCATACGGAAAATAATAATTTGTTTAGTGACAAGCTTTATTTTTATATGTATAAGTGACAAGTTTTATTTTTTATAGGTATATGTGACAAGTTTTTTTTAATGTTTGTATATGTATGTAGGTATGAGATTGATCTTACGAAGAAAAGTTACATATTTTTTAAGTTTGCATAATTTTCAGATGGTCCATTTGGTCCCGGGCTCGACTCCTGAGCGGGTCAAATTAGGAAACGATATTTTCTATATTGGCTTAGTAGGTATAGTCGTGATTCAAAAGGCAAGTTTAGCTGTTATGCTGATTTCTGTTTTAATATGGTAGAAATAAAAGCAAGTGACGTGTGGGGCCTGGAATATGCGTTTTTAGAATCTAAGGCCCCAGATATCTTTAAAGAGTAATCAAACGATAGGAAAGAGTAAAAAAGGCTGTGTTTATATACTGTCTAGCTTTGATGGAATCAACTGCAAAAATACCTGAGTGACACACTAAAAAAAAAGATAAAATACTCTTGGATCGCAAAGTATCGTCGCATTTTCCCCACACGATAACATTCAGTTTACAAGCAAGATAAGTGGAACTCAAACCCGACGGAGCAACTTCGATATTGTACAGAATATATCAAGTCGTAATCAGAGTATGTGCTAACGCCAGACAAAATGCCACTGTAGCAGAGCATTCTTTTTAAAATATGGAAAGAAGTTGAATGGATTTCAGAGACAGTTTTCAGGCTCGGCGCACGGAAGATACAAGTTCCAAATTGAATCACGTATACGTTTTAAAAGTTAAGCGGTTACATTTCGCGCTGCAAACCACTTTTTATGTAACGCTCCTACGTGATTTCTTTGATAAAGCACCCACTTTTGTTCCGATATCTTTTTTCTCGTGATTAATACTTTTACTTGTTAGCTTAAATGGTCTTTTCAGTGCTCCGAGCCGGAACAGGGAATAAAAGTTGCCATTTCAAACGTTAAATGTCTGTTTTCTTTTGTGGTTTCTCTTGGTAATGTTTTCTTAAAGTTGTTTCGCGCCCAGATCATTACAGATGTTTGTGAAACCGTGTATTTTAGAAGTTTTAAGTGTTATTTTAATGAACTTTCCGCGCTCCGAGTAAAGCCGGAATGGAACACGTTTTATGCTGTAATTTAGATAATGAATCATTCTGTATAAAATTATGAGGGTGTAACAATTTGGCTGTGTGACATAATGAAAAATCTGACAAATGCAAGTCGGACTTGCCGTCGAGCCGTTTTCGTTCATATTTTTACGCTATTGTAAATAGTTTAGAAGTGAAATCTTGCAGTGTTTTCCAAATATATTTATGATTTAGTGACAACTGTATAGTTTTCAGATTTTTTCCTATACATGTAGTATAATAGACTTTACTACATATTTGACTTACGTAGCTCTAGTTCAACGGGAAACTCCCTATAAATTTAAATTCCCTTTGTGGCATAAAATGCCCTATCTGGTTCATTTTTTTTTGCGTTAGATTATTTGTTAGAATTTTCACAGCTTGAAGGCACTGTAGACTTGGATTACAGGTTTTTAATTTAAACTTAGTCTATTTTTTTACGTCCACACGTTCCCAAGATAAACGGCAAAGACAGGAAGACGATTAGACGGGCGGACGAACGGATAGCAAAGTGATCCTATAAAAATTTAGTTTTTCATTTTTAAGGTAGATATAGATCCCTAAAAATGGATTAATACTTGCACTCTTTGACGATGTCCGTGTTGTACCTACACGAGTTTTCAACATTTCGTTAAGGTTCGATTTTCGGTGTAAGTGGAAAAATCAACAACAGACCAATGACTTCGAACACAGAAAAATATTGTTTTATTTAAATTTTAAATTAAATAATGTTACAAATTTATTTTATCTGTTTAATAATTTTATCTTAACTAAGTACCTATAAACCAACGAAACTATAGCTATTCCATCGCACTATCGTACTAGTGTTTACATTGTAAACAGTCTTTGTGATGAGGTTAATTAACAACATATTGAAATTAAAGTCTAGGATCTAGTAATTCGGACCTGGCATGGTCCGAAGAAAATGTTTTGTTTTTGTTTCGTCAAATAAAGTCACGAAAGCAAAGTCGTTCGTGACTTTATTTGATGAACTTAATATTTGTATGAACTATTATACAAATATACAACCATTTATACATGTTATTAGATAAATCTTATATTTGATAGTAGATATTGTAAAATAAATATCGTTACTACTCGTATGTATTTTTACATCGAAAAACGGGTCGATATCAATTATACAATATGTTATAAAAACCCTGTCTGATCCATTAAGGTGTTATTAGGAATCTATATAAGATACTATTTGTGTAATAATTTTCATGAAACATTAGAAAGAAATTACCCCATGAAAAAAAATACAAAATTCGCTACATTAAAAAAGCTTACATGGTAATCCCAAGAGGCGGTGACCGGACGCGCGGGAGGCGCGGAGATGCGCCAGCGCTCGCACTCGCAGGTAGCAAAGTCATGACCCCAGTTGACCCCGGTACTTATTAGTCAGATAATAACGTGTCAATTGTACGAAACTGAGACTTCTTGGTAGCTCTGCAAGTAGCTTTTTTATTTGGTAGTATGAGGTCACTCAATAAGGACACTGATTTGATGGTTGTGGCGAAGACGTTGTTCCATATTTCTGCCACCGTCAGAAATACAGGCTTCACAGTGTCGCACTAGGTTGTCCCGCACCGATGTAACACACTCGTATCCGCTTTAAGCGCAACAATCCGCACACGCATTTTTGCTTCACTGTCACATAATTTTATGAAAACTATTTGTAGAATACGACATTTCGCGGAGCAGAACGGTACGACCACTCGGAAGTAATGTCTTCGCGAAACTGACCTGTCGTAATAATAAATAATAATGCATGATCAGGATATATCCACCGACACGTGCCGCGCGGCGAGTTGAATCAAAGCGGGCGGCTACCTTTAAGGCAAAAACTTTCACGCGGCGCGTTAGACTAGTTACTACGTTTCGTTCATAGAAAATTAAAACTCCTAGGTCAAAACATTAAAATTCTTTTGGACAACTACACCGCGCGGCGGCCGCGCGAAGGCCGCGCGGTCGCCTCCTAGCTCTCTTGCCCGAATTTTCTGGATGATGCGCCCGCGCGCCCCTCAATAGCGCGGCGGCCGCGCGGCCGCGCCGCGCTTATCTCAGTTGCTCGAGTTTTCTGGCGCCCGCCGCTCACTTCACAGTCACTCAAGTAACAACACGTATAATTCGTATTTCTTTTTCTTCTTTGCATTGTCGGTACAAGTAATATGCAATCACCACTTTTTTCTTCTTTATCAAGTAACTTATGACGAACACGTGTGTATTTAGAGAAGTACCAAAAGCAACTGAATGAGTCCAGGCCGCATTTGTAGCGTCTTTGCTAAATTAATTTTAACTTTAAATGTAGTTACTGAAGAGCTCATTTTACTATAACAGTCGACTCTTTAAAACGCGTACGCGGTGGCCAGGAGGTGGTAGTACGCGGTAGCCGCGCGGCGGCCGCGCGGCAGCTACGCGGCCTTTTGACGTACCAAATAAAGCTATCGCCCGGCCGCCGCGCGGCCTCTCAGCATCCAGCGCCGCCTATGTTTATTGCGGTGCCGAAAAGCGAGTAGTTTGCTTGCGTCAATGCCGACAATAGAGCCGCGCGACGGGGAGTGTTAACACATTTTGAAAATTTCCCCGTTGTAGGGTAAATGGGTGATAAACCTATTGACTTTAAAAATCGATAAAAAAGTTGTATTCATGAATTACGTAATTTTGATACTTATTTTGGTTATGTTAATCAACTTTATGACCCTTTCGGATCTGACAGGGTTTTTATAGCATATAGTGTGTACGAAAATAATTTAAAAACATAGGTGTAATTTATATAATAACTAAGCGATTTAATTGCAATTATAATATCAGTATTTCAACTTGAAAAAATATGTCTCAAGCGGGACTCGAACCCGCATCTCCACAGCGCGTGGCGCTTCACCATTTAGCTAAATTATTGCAGCCACATTTAGCGTAATGAAAGAAGGTAAACTTATTTAAAAATTGTTTGGTGGAAATTAAAATGCATCAATCATTTTCAAACTAATTTGATAAACAGCATTAAATGAGTTTTATACTTATTAATTATACTCGCGCCTCGTCCTCGAGATTAGTAATTTACACATGTAGTTACGCTAGTTGTCACCACTCATGCACTTAGTTGAGAAAATAAATATCATATTATTTTTTTCTTTCTATTATGACAGTTCGGATTGACATACCCACAAAAACTTAATATTTTTTATTTCTTTTTGTGGGTACTTCGTCCAGTTCCGTTCTCGGACAACTATCGCCAATCATTCGCATTTTAGTGCTCAACCACTCAACACCTATTTAGCGTCTTCGCACAGTTTTTTATAGAAAATGCCGAAACGTAAGAATTCTAGGTCCCGCGAAGAGGACATTAACCATTACAAACACAAAATTAGAAAATTAGAACGTAAAATTCGCGATAGGCAAATGAGTGCTTCGGAAAGTGTATCGGACTTGGAGGAAGCGGTTGTTCTACACGACGAAATAATTGGTGCAGGTATTTACCTACTTACTTGTTCTAAAGTGATAACTATTTTCTTACTACCCTGCTTACGTAAATACGTATCTATGTTTCTAAAATGCAACCTGAACAGTCACTGGGGCTGTTTCAACGCATTTAAAAATTTGTTGGCGTTCCTTCCGCTGGGGATTGTAACCTAACCTAATTATTATGACTATGACTATGACCATTATACAAACAATATTGTATCTTACATTTCTATTCTTTGTACTCATAATTATGGATTAAAGATTTCGATATTAATTGAAAATAGTCATGGACTTGTTAAAGTCCACTTTAGTAAGTTATTTAACTTACTTTTGAAAAAATTATCATATCTATGATAATTTTCAGATACCCCCGCACTGCGACCAGATGATTGGTTACTAGAATGGCCACCCGAGGAGGAAACAGTTCAAAATTCCAATAAAACGCCTGAACCTCAGCCTGGCCCTAGTACTTCTACGGATGTACCCACCGAAGAGCCTATTACTCATGAGGCTAATATTACTGATCTGGATAATGAAATTCTAGAAATTCTAGGCAATGATCCGACTAATACCGACAAATACGGGCCTGAAGTACGTAACGAACTCGCAAATAGATTGTTACATATTGTTAAAAATGGTCTGACCACGGAAAATCGTAAAAAATTGATCTCAAAATATATATTACCGAAAAATTGTATCCAACTAGATGCACCTAAAATAAATTTAGAAATTAAAGCGGCAATTGCTGATACTGCAGCTAAACGCGATAAAGGCATAGAAAATAAACAGAAACAAATGTCTAGCGCAATTGCTTGTTTGGCCGACATCATAAATTCCCAATTAAATTCAAAAATATTAACTAACGATGTGTTGCAAAAACTAATGGATATAAGCAGAATTTTATGCGATTTACAACATGCGGATTCCATCACACGTAGAAATTTCATTTTATTTGCCCTCGAAAATGATTTGAAGGAACACCTTAAGAACACCAAGATAGACACGTTCTTGTTCGGTGAAAATCTAGCAGAGACCTTAAAATCAGCTAAGGCTGTAAATAAATCAGGGATTGACCTAAAAGCAGAAACTAGCAACAAAACTGCAAACACTAACTATAAAGGACCAACACCGGGAGCTTTAAGCCGCAGAGCTCCCCTCCAGGCGCGCAGGCCGCCTGCGGGGCCGGCGCAAGCGCCGAGGAGCCACGAGCCTGCCGCGTCGCGCCCGTATCGCCCGCCGCCGCAGACACAGTACATGCCACGGCAAGCAAACGCATTGAAGACGTCATCGCGGGGCCATCAGTCGACGTACCCCCGTCGCCGTTTCTAGATGCAGTTAAGTACGCAGGCCGCTTATCTAAATTCTATCAGCAATGGGCTGCAATCACTAACGATCAGTCTATACTATCTTGGATAAAAGGTTACAAAATACCATTTGCATCAGCCGTTGTACAACACACACTCCCTGCTAGACCAACTTACTCGACCAATGAAAGACAGCTTTATCTAGAATCAATTAATAATTTAATCGAAATAGGCGCAGTCTCAGAATGTTCTCCGTGTGAAAACCAATTTGTCTCGAGTATTTTTTTGTTATCCAAGCCAAATGGCAAGGTGCGCTTTATTTTAAACTTAAAAAACCTCAATAAATTCGTGAAAACAGATCATTTTAAGTTAGAGGACTTAAGAACTGCATTAAAAATGGTTACTTATAATTGTAAAATGGCGACAATTGATCTTAAAGACGCGTATTTTTTAATTAAAATGCACAAAGAATCTCGAAAATACCTAAGATTTTGTTTTGAGGGTAAATTATTCGAATTTAATGTTCTGCCGTTTGGATTAAGTACAGCCCCCTACGTTTTCACAAAAATATGTAAACCTATAGCTAAGTTATTGCGCTCTGCAGAACTTTTGTCCACAGTTTATTTAGACGATTGGCTTTTGTTTGGATATTCCCGTCTGGAATGCCTAACTAACATTGATCTAACTAAGAGATTATTAACTTCACTCGGATTTATTATTAATGTGGAAAAAAGCACACCTTTTCCTTCAACCAAATGCAGATTCTTAGGCATGATTATACGCGAGTTTCAGATTAGTTTACCAACTGATAAAAGACTACGAATAAAAGAGCAACTATTAATATTTTCAAAATTAAAAAGTTGTAAAATAAGAAATTTTGCTCAGCTATTAGGTTTATTAGTTTCTTCATGTCCAGCGATTGAATACGGATGGCTGCACACAAAAGAAATGGAAAGATGCAAATATCTCAACTTGAAAGTTCATGATGATTATAACAAATCTATGAATTTACCTGAATCACTACAACCTGATTTCGACTGGTGGCTAAACAAAATAGAACATTCTGTCCATCGAATTAAAATCGATGTTTACCAAGTTGAGATATTTTCTGATGCCTCAACGACGGGGTGGGGGGCCGCCTGTGATGGAAAGTCCGCGAGCGGGCAATGGTCGAATACCGAACGAGAACGACACATAAATTATTTAGAACTGCTGGCCGCATTTATTGCCTTAAAAGTTTTTTCTAATAACCTTTCTAATTGCCAGATATTACTACGAGTTGACAATTCCACCGCAGTAGCTTATATAAATAAAATGGGGGGTATACAATACCCTCACCTAACACAAATAACTCGCGATATTTGGAACTGGTGTGAAAGCAAAAAGCTTTTCGTCTTTGCCTCTTACATAAAATCTAGTCATAATACAATTGCAGATTACGAATCACGAAGAACTCACCCGGATATAGAATGGGAGCTGTCTGATTGGGCGTTCGACACTCTTACCCACACATTCAGTCATCCAAAAATCGATCTGTTTGCCAGTCGCATAAATAACAAATGTGCCACATACATATCCTGGCACAGAGACCCAGACGCATTGGCAATAGACTCATTTACAGTTTCATGGACAAATTATGATTTCTACGCATTCCCGCCATTTTCAGTCATACTTAAAACTCTTAGAAAAATAATAACCGACAGGGCACAGGGTATCATGGTTGTACCTTTTTGGCCAACACAGCCATGGTACCCCTTGTTTCAATCCCTCCTTATTTCGAAAACTGTCACATTTCCACCTAAAAGCCATGCCTTACTGTCTCATTCCAGCTCCAGTCGGATACACGAGTCGATTACCCTGGTGGCAGGCATATTATCCGGGACTCATTTTCAAGACAAAACATACCAGAATCATCACTAGATATAATATTAGCATCATTAGCGCCTAACTCCATCAAACAATACGATGTTTACCTGAAGAAATGGTGGAATTTCTGCAAAATTAAGTCTTTAAACGTTTATGACGCCTCTGTTCCCAAAATAATTTCTTTTTTAACCCAACTCTTTAACGACGGTTGCCAATATGGTACACTCAATTCATGCAGATCTGCTCTTTCTTTGGTGCTGAGCCCAGTACTAATGAACGACGACAGAATAAAAAGATTCCTCAAAGGGGTTTTTAGACTAAAGCCACCAAGACCTAAATGTGAAGTTACCTGGGACACAAACCTAGTGTTAGACAAATTATGTTTATGGCATCCTAATGAGGAATTAACTTTAGATAAGCTATCAAATAAAACTATTTCTTTACTGGCCCTGTCGACCGCGCACAGAGATCAAACTCTCTCGAAGATTAAAAATTAGCAATATTCAAAACTTTTCCCAGCGCATCACAATTAAAATTCCCGATATTGTAAAGACTTCTCGACCGGGATTTCAACAACCAACTATTCACCTACCCTTCTTTTTTGAAAAAACAGCCATTTGCCCAGCCACTACATTACTATGTTATATAGAACGTACCTCATCACTAAGAACTTCTGATGATTTATTTATTGGAATTAGAAAACCACATAAACCAGTTGGAACACAATCTCTTAGCCGCTGGATAAAGCAAACACTCAGTGAGTGTGGGATCGACACGAGCATATTCAGTGCACACAGCACGAGGCACGCAGCATCGTCACGCGCGCACTCACTGGGCGTCAGCCTAGATACTATTCGTAAAACGGCAGGCTGGAGTAGGAATTCCACAACTTTTGCAAAATTCTATCAGAGAGTTATTGTCGATGATGATAGTACTACCTTAGCAGAATCAATAATAAATCAACAGTCAATATAATTATTTGATTACGATCAGCTATAATTAGACCAGAGCAGATTACAAACATTTATAATATTTAACTGCGATAGCTATTATAAGAATAGTTACTCCTTAGTTATTTAAGTAATTTCAATCGTCTCTGACTAATGTTACCCTTTGAGCAAATACTCAAAGAAATCTTTTAATTAATTGCTGTTAATCCTAGAAGTTCAATGTTGTTCTTTCTGTTTTTCGATTATTATCTAAACAAATAAAGTTTGTGTTAATCTTTACAAAAATTGTTACTCATTGATGATATTCCCAAAATACTCTCAAAGTCTACATGTGTAAATTACTAATCTCGAGGACGAGGCGCGAGTATAATTAATGATTAAACGAACTTACCTGTACGTGAAGTTCTATCATAATTATAAGAGCGCCGAGTCCGAAGAGATTAGTAATCCCACCCTCCCAATACTGTTTACACATACATACCCAAAATTGACAATAGTGCCTCGGAAATACATCAATGAACCACAGGAACTTTGGCTCTAAACTAAATGATTGGCGATAGTTGTCGAGAACGGAACTGGACGAAGTACCCACAAAAAGAAATAAAAATTATTAAGTTTTTGTGGGTATGTCAATCCGAACTGTCATAATAGAAAGAAAAAAATAATATGATATTTATTTTCTCAACTAAGTGCATGAGTGGTGACAACTAGCGTAACTACATGTGTAAATTACTAATCTCTTCGGACTCGGCGCTCGTATAATTATGATAGAACTTCACGTACAGGTAAGTTCGTTTAATCATTAATTATTATTATTATTCATTTATTCTCAAGTTACAGGACTCAATATTGGTTAGTTACAAACTTATTCTATGTTAGTCTCCTTATCTACATACATTTCTATTTAGACTGCGCAACTCCGGCAGAGATTGTGCAGCAAAAGTTTACATAGCGGCAGTCCAGCCTGCCTCCTATCATAGCCAGAATGCTGTTGGGGCTGCCCCGCACCCTGCGCACCAAGGAGGCACACCGCTTTCTTATAGTGGCATAAAAGCAGTCCACCTTTGCTTCTGCAAACATTCCCGATGCGCTACAGTACCTGGGCAACCCCATCAGCACCCTGAAAGCATTGTTGAACTGAACTCGCAGAGCGCTATAAGGCTCACGAGGGCAGTTAGCCCATAGGCTACACGTGTAAAAATTTGTGCAATAAGCTCTGAAAAGAGTAATCTTTACATGTTTTGAACAACTTGAAAACCTACGGGCCAACATGTTTGCCCTTACCGACAGCGCCCTGCGTTCCCTCTCAACATCCTCACCATCCTTGAGATCGGACGTTAACAAGTGGCCCAAATATTTAAATTGGTTCACCCGCTGCAACACACAACCATTCAATGAAACGTCTGGAACTCGTTTCAGCCGCTTGGGTCCCTCCTCAAAGACCATGACCTTACTCTTTTTTACGTTATATTCTAATCCGTGCGTCTTAGCATACGCCTCACATTTCGCTATGAGCGTTCTTAGGCCACATACAGATGCACTCAGTAGCACCATGTCATCCGCGTAACTTATATTATTAATATTAACACCATCAATGTGACAACCGGACCTAGTGCTACTGAGCTCTTCTATCAATTCATTCATATACAGGTTAAAGAGCGTAGGTGAGCTCAACCCACCCTGTCTCACTCCGCACTCCAACCCGAAAGAATGAGACATACACCCGTCCCATCGAACGCTATTGACCTGGTTCTTGTACCAATATTTAAATATGTTTAACAGTTCTCTTGGCAACTGGGTCTTTGCTAGCTTTAGCCAGAGCAGATCATACGAAACCAGGTCAAAAGCCCTAGAGAGATCGAGGAAGCAGGCAAATACTGGTGTCTTACGCTTAATATAATAGGTGACAGCGTGCTTAACACACAACACCGCCATCTCAGTAGACAAGCCCCGTCTAAAACCAAATTGGTTATCGTGATGTTTCAAATACATATTTAGTTGTGAATTAAGCACGCTATCAAGCACTTTGGATATTACAGTTGCCAGTGAGATCGGTCTATAGTTATTTATATCGGAGAGATCACCAGTCTTGTTTTTTACAATAGGCACAACTACAGTCTGTAACATCCTACCTGGTAAATGACCATGACCCAAACAAAAGTTGTATAACATAAAGAGAACTCTAGGCAAATGCGGGCCAGCAAACTTTAAGTGTTCAATACTGAGTCCATCCTGGCCAGGGGATTTCCCTCCAGATATGGATTTTATTGTAAGTGCAATGTTTTTAACAGTGATTTGCGTTTTCCTTTCCACAATAGACTCAGCATCCAGCACAGAGTGGGAGGAATTATGAAGTTGAGTTAAAGTAATTTTTTTTTAAATTTTAGTTACCTTAACGGACTGGGTAAACATACACAAACCATTTCTGATTACTCATATTTTCGGCCTTGAAAAAAGTTTTATTTCCTATCAAAAGGTTGTTCTGTGAAGGAAACAAAATCAACCCGCAACGAAGTAAGCGGGTATTTTCTAGTTACTAATTTTTAAATTGTTAATCGTCATCAACATTCATTATCTCACCTCGTCCGTCCGTTGACTTGGTTAGTCCTGGCCTGACTCCAAGCTGATTTGATTGATCGATAAGTGCACATCCCTAGAGTAATCCTTTAATTAGCTTTTAGTTTGATATGGTAACTAGCTGTGGTTATGATACTCGCTCATTAATTTTGCACTTGATTGTTGTTGGTTGGATAAAATTGTAAATGTTTGGAAACAATCTGCAACCACATCCGGGTGATCCGCGAAATCGGATGTGTTTTGTTTGCGGTGCCCACTATCGATGCGAATGCGGTATGGTGGCACGATTTTTAATTATAAACCTGGTCGTTTTGGATTTACCATTCGATTTGATACAAATCACCAGAGATTGCTGTTTGTTTTGGCTTTACCGTATTTGGTAACGGTTAAATGAGGGTAGAATTTAGTAATTAAATTTTACGCGCAAATAACAATGGCCGATATTGTCTAGCTCCAACAGCTATCGCGTTCTTGCTCCCTTGGGTTACGTTCAACGGCGATGCTTATGTAAGCAAAACAATTGTGCTTAAAATATACATTCAATGCTTTATAATACTTGTACTAATACTTAAATATTTTTATACGGCGACAGGTAACGTTTGCAATAGTATATTAATAACCACTATAAGTCTAAAACTGCTTCTTAATTGATCTACTATTAAACTCCATAGAAATGCATGTAGGTACAAACACAAACACAAAATGTACAATCCTGACGTTTTTGAACTGACTGTCAAGCTTTTGTTGGTAGAGAGTCACAAAATCAACCATAGAAGTAATTTTTACGCTTTAACGCTGTCTCAAGATTAGTTTTTTAAAATGGTTAAATCAGTAATTAATTTTAGTTCTTAAATAAACTCTAGAATATTGGCATGAGTGGGAGTGACAAGTAGAGCCTAATTTAGGAACATTGCATTGATCTTTATTTCAGGTTACAAAGAAACAAAGAAATTAATATAGTTTGAAGATCAAAATCATCATCATCATTATCAACACTGCTAAACGATTCTCATTCCGGAAGCTACGTCATGTTTTCTCGTCGCTTATACCCCGAAAACAAAAGTTTGACCAGTGCATCTTACCCGTGGTGACATAATATGGAGTCGAAACGTGGACACTGACGGTAGGACTGGTCCGCAAGCTTAAAGTTGCTCAGCGAGCTATTGAGAGAGCTATGCTTGGAGTATCTCTAAGGGATAGAATCCGAAATGAAGTAATTCGACAGAGAACCAAAGTTACCGACATAGCTACTCGGATAAGCAAGCTGAATTGGCAGTGGGCTGGTCACATCTGTCGCATAACTGATGAACGATGGAGTAATCGAGTTCTGCAGTGGAGACCGCACATGGGCAAACGTAGTGATGGACGCCCCCCTGCTAGATGGAGCGACGATCTGCGCAAGGTGGCTGAAATGCTCAAAGCTCAGGATCGAGAAAAGTGGCGTGCTTTGGGAGAGGACTGCCGTAGAAGTCCAGCAGTGGACTGCCGTAGGCTGATTGTAAAAGATCAAAATCATCATCATCATCCACACTGCTAAACAATTCTCACAGCTGGCCATATCTGGCCTGCTACACTTTGGGGGAAGGACGGGTTATGTAGGACTCTGCCACCGCCAACCCTTCTCGTAAAGAAGGGTCCGGTAGGCATACGCACTAAAATAAACCCCGGGGTGCACCCCTGCACGAAACCGCCATTCCTGGGTCCGGGCTGGCCGAAGCAATCTCCGGACCCTGGCGATGCGCCCCGGCCTTATGCCAGGGCGCCTAAGGAGGGGCAGTCCGGTGCACGTGGATCGCCCCCCAGACGAGTCAGGTCGTTTGGTGTGACCCGGGTCCCCCGAACCGTGCCACTGACCTGCTTAAGGGTGGGAGAGGAGATGTGCATATCTCCTTCTCCTAAACCCCCTTCGCCTGCGTCTGACCGGGTCCGCAAGGGCATTGTCCTCGCGGGCCCGCTCGGTGACCTCCTTCGCTGAGATGATTTCCTCAGCGAAGGTGGCCACCGCCTCCCACTTCCTCTGGCTACCGAAGTACCGAGCATTGCCCTGACTACCCTTGGCAGCCTGAGGTTGGACCCCACGACCGCCCGGAGGGCGAGGCGCTGATCCGACCATGCATCAACCGGAAGGTCAGGGTGCCATGCCTTCGGTCCACCCACTCATCCAGAACCGGACGGCTAGCCTCTATGGTTTGGAGGCCAAACTCCGGATCCACGAGAGCGGACCTCCATCCCGTCATGAGGTCGTCGCGTGCCCGTTGACGCAGCCTTCTTTTTTCTTCGATGGGAGACTCTCCCTCTTGTTCCCGCAACCCCTCCCTTGCCCGGAAAATAGTGCTGAGGGCGAGGGCCTCTAGATCCCAGGGTGGGGACCCCGCTAGCAGGCCGGCCGCCCCGAAGGAAACAGTCCGGTAGCCACGTATAGCCCTCACTGCTATTACCCGCTGCGGTTATCGCAGATGGCGGATATTGTCTGCGGTGAGGGCATCCGCCCAGACGGGTGCTCCGTAGAGCGCCATGCTGCGCACGACACCCCCATACAATTTTCGGGCCGAGGAGTCTGGGACACCCAGATTGGGGACTAGCCTCTCGAGAGCTGCCGCCGCCTTAATAAGTCTCGGTCCCAGGGACTAAAAGTGGGCCCGAAACCCCCACCTTCCGTCTAGCAGGAGCCCCAAATATTTCAATTGGGGGCCTTACGGCTATTCGGAATCCCTCCACCGTGATAGAGGCCCCAGGAGGAGGGCCTCTGCGTGGCCCATGGAAAAGTACCGCCTCTGTTTTTTCCAGGGCCACCCTCAGTCCGAGAAGACGAATGCGCTTAACAACCAGCGCAGCGCTAATCTCTGCCAGCCTTGCCGTCTCCTCGTAGGACCCCCCTTTTGGCCACGACTAGGGTGTCGTCTGCATAGCAGATGACAGCTGTCCGTGGTAGGATTTTACCGCGAAGCAACCAGTCGTAGCCGATATTCCATAGCAGGGGCCCCAAAACGGACCCCTGAGGGACACCACAATTGACAGGATGGTGAACGATGCCACCCTGGGGACCAACATAACGGTCTACGCCACCTGCATCCACTGTGTGATCTTCCTGCGATCTTCACAAGATCGTCATCCAGTATACGGTCGCTATTCTAGAACTAACAAGTTAAAGTATCAGTGTGGTTACATCTGCCGTGCATACATATTCTTAAGTTAAATTGGAACTTATAAATTAGTCAGCAAGTGTAAAACATGCTCCCCCCCACACAAGAGGTTGCTGCAATGCTAAGCTTAGAAAAACAACAGAATCACCATCATCAATCAGCCTATAATTATCCTACTGCAGGGCAAATGCCTCCATCATTGAATTCAAGTTACAAAAGCAATGTTAGGTAAAGGCATAATTATCACGCTCGCCAATTGGGGGTTGACGATCACAATCCCAAGCAATGTTAAGAAATTCGAAAATCTTGTTGCCCGGTATTTCAATCACTCGAACAAATCAGGGTGGCAAATAATGTTAGCTTTGATAAAGGTTTTCGCACTTTGTTTCCTGGAAACGTCACGTGACTGGATCATGCCATATGCCACCACCAAGATTCCGATTTCGCTTTGAAATGTAACTGCATCGGAACATTCTTACTTATTAATGTCTTCCTAAGCAACTACTCGTATGTTAATAGGTCCGTCAGGAACTGACGGTTGTATGTGATGCATATTTACACAGTCGCGTGGCTAATAGATCCACTTGCGTGCGGAATGATGGCACAAAACACGGACGGTGTTTGCTAATGCGGATTTAATGCGGTGGCACGATTTGGTCGCGGTGACCTACAGTCAGTGTACAGGTTTTTTTAACTGAAGTAAAGTTACATTACATTCTCTATAGCTATTGTTAATGTGAGACTTACAAAAAAAAATGTATGTGTTAATATCATCATCATCAGTCTATATCAGTCCACTGCTCGACCCTAAAAAAGTATTCTGTCATAATCGCCACGCTTTGTAGGAGAGTTGACGATCGCTGTTTGGCTAATGATGGAGAGGAGACGCTGCTGTAAATTTGTTTTCTGAGAGTACTCCTTTAGTTGCCTCTTACGATACCCATAATAAGAGCAGGTGCTATTCTTTTAATATGACTGCAAAACACGACACCTTCATAAGAATTAGTCCACTTCATCATTGTTTCTCCTTGTTGCCCGCCGCGTTGATCATGTATTTGTCTTCAGTGGTAATCAATTTAAATAATGTGACTTGCCTACTGCCAGAAGTAACTGTATGGTAGTCAACAAGCATTTTTTGACGTGATAACGTCTTTAAAATCGTTTTAGTCGGGTGACATGTTCAGAAACTTGTGTCACACCAAAACCTCACGAGCGCGATCGCAGGTATAACGAGAGAGAGACGGACCGATCTCCCGTCTCATCTCGAGCGCTGCCAGTCATTCCGTGAAACTTGTCACGCGGAATCCTCACGAGCGGAGGCTGGCATAGCGTTCGAGTGAGTGGACCGATCTTCCGTCTCTCTCACTCTAGCGGCATACAAACGAATGGAGATTTTCTCGTAAGTTTTCGTTGAATGTTTAACAGTGAAACAAAATGTGAAGTGCAAGTGAAGTGTTACAACAATTGCAACAAAAAAAGGTAAATAAAATAGCCTACTTACTAACAATTAACATTCTTGAATAAACTTGTAAAAGTAATGAAAGATGGAAAAAAGACACGTGTGTGTTATCACGTAAACATCTCGATCGTAAACCTACTTTACAAACAACCAATTTTTTACATTAATTATAGACTTATTTAATTCAACCGTAAAACCAATGACTCCATTCTGATAAGTACTTTTTGTGAAAGATAAAAAAAAAAATACATATAAATATAATTTATACAAAAGTTATTGCCTGTTACATAATTTTTGTGTTAACAAAATATATAATTGCATTAAATTTCAACAAAATAAACATTTTACGTATAAAGTGGAAACTTGGCAGTCGCTACGTTTATGTGACTGCTAAGCGTATCACTACATAATGAATTTTGCGATGTAACCGAAAAATTTCTGCGTATAATTTAATTTGGACCCCGTCCAGCCTCAACGGACAAATAATTTAAACGGTACGGAAGTTTGAGCTCAAATAAAGTATTAAACGAGTTTCATGAAGCTCACTTATTTTGAAGGATGGGCCGGTTTAACCACTTATAGGTCGCATTAATTTTCGTTATGAATCGACCTAATTTTACGTTAAATTCTCTCGGAATGTGTATTACTTGTGAGATTTTGGATTCAAAGAGAAAGGGTGTGCTCAGCAAATGTGATTCTTTAATTCTTACAGTTATATTATCATTTATAGAATTATTTTGATTACCCTAAAAAACTTTTGCATTTCCGAGGCCTGAGTTCTTAACACAGTATGTTTTTAAAGGTATTACGAAAGTGTGTTTACCTATTAAAATTAGTGATTAGAGATAATTAGCTATTTAGTAATTTACAGCAACGTTTTACTAGTAAAAAATGATTTTATATGCAAATAGGCGTACCGTTCGAAAGGAATATTTGATATTGTTTTTGTGTTTGATAATTTAGCGATTGAAGCGACGCGGTGACATATTAATATACTACATAGACACATATTAATACAGCTTACATCACACGTATAATTTGTAACCAAAGATTAGGGATGAACGTTGATAGCTAACTTGATTCCTCATACTAATTCCTAGGCCTGAATCTAATCTATGAAGTAGGATTAGAATGGCGCTATCCATGTGCCATTGAACGACCTTTATTACACCCTTTCAAAGATCTCGCTAATCTTATCTACACTAGGGTCGGCCCTTGGGACATTACTGGCTCCAGTATCATCAAAGACAGTCTCGTGTATCTCAAATTTTCGGTGTGAAGTGGGCCCGTGATCTTGATATTGATTTTCAAAGTGTCCTTATCGATATAATGAGAAATACTTGCTGCGTAATAGATATTGTTTAAGCATTTAATAGGAACCTGCCGAGTGCGTGTCGGGCTGGGTTTTGTAGTTCTTAATCAATTTTGTCGTTATTTAATTAAAATGTTTTTGTAAGATACTGCCTATGAATTTTCTGCTGGCGTAGGTAGGGAGACACTTGACTGTAACAAAAAGTAGCACTTTAAAGCTTATTATTTCACAATAATTGAATCAGTTTTTTTTTTAAATACATGCAGACTTTTTAAACCATTGGGTAAACGAGAATTTACATGTAGAGGAGGTAACTAAAAAATATATATATTTTGAAGAAAAACCAGTTTGTCGAAGTGATTAATATCCATGATATATAACAGGTATGATTTATTATCAACTAGACAATTAAGTAGGTTTTGTAAAATAGTTCATTTATTATTTCTGTTTGAGGCCTGCCTTGCCTTTGCACACAATGAAATACAGCAACACATCATAGACATTTCGTGTAGTAAAAATATAGAATTACTAATTCAAGTCTAATCAAAATGAATTCGGGTGTTTCGGTTTGTTAAATGTAGGTATGTATTATTATTGTAGTATTTGAATCTTATTCTAATACCATGTTCCATGCATCGCGCGGCTTCCCGCGACCTTTACCAGATCTTCGGTCAGTCCACCGTGTAGGGGCTTACCTACAGATCTTCGTCTGGTACTCGGTTGCCATTCCAGAACTTTTCCGCCCCAACGGCCATCAGGTCTTCTTACCATGTGTCCTACCACTCACTGCTTCCTCAGCTCTATAATTCTACAAGTGATGTTGATTATTTTATTTCCTCTTCTTATTTTCTCATATCTGCTTCTATTACGCTGACGAATACTGTTACTTCCTCCATTGCCAGTAAGCAACCTTGAGCCTTTTTATGCCATATTAAGAACTTGCCCATATTTTATATAGTATAGTGTTCCCGATTTAAACTGACGGGAGACGATATGGGCATACGACATGATTTCGTCATTCTCATGTTTATGTGTCCTGTTAAAAAATAGAATGTCAGTTTAGCCGTTAGTCAAGAGAAGACTCTACTGTCCCTTTTCTTCTGAAGGTACTCTTTTAGTCGTCTCTTACGACACCCATAGAAAGAGGCGGGGTGCTTATCTTATTTCGCGCCGGTACTCACCACACGGTCTGATAACAGTGACGATAAAATAATTTGGTTTTAGAAATACAGACTATTTGTCTGTATTTCTAAAACCAAATAATTTTATCGAATATTTTTATTAACCAAAATATTTCCAGTTTTATTTATCGGTCATAACAAAATTCGGTCCAAGGTTTTCTAATATTCCGTTTTAATGATCATAATTTGTGTCCCATGAAGGCACTTTTCTCCTTAACAGATATTATGACTTAATCTGTGTCCATCAAACGCAGAGAATAATAGTATAGCAAATTAGAAGGTGATGTTCAAGGTTTTAATGTAGTTGTAATTGCAACAAAATATAACTTCGTTATTTAAAATTATTGTTAGACTCGTTTCCTAGTCAGGCCGATTTCTAAAACGATCTTCATTAAATTGGCTTGGGTCAGGAATTAGTGGGTAAAATAGTCTCGTTTTAGAAAGCACTTTAAGCCTGTCATGTTCCTATCGCAAGATGGAAGTCGTAAAACATGTCATGTCAAAGGACTGTATTAGGTGACTTGGAAAATTCCAACAATAGTCTATCCTTGAAGGAAAGTCAATTCTAACGATATTCTTCTGATCTTGATTTCTTTCCAAAGAATCAATCTGGTCACAAAACAGACCCACCTATCTAGGCAACGAAGACTCTATTAGGACTCTGTATTAATTTCTTTCAACAAGTATACATGTGAGTGCATAATGTTTTGATACAAAGCCAACAATGCCAATGATCCAATAATGATTTAACACTTAAACCTTTGTATATTTTTTGGATTGCATTACTTTTTATTACTTAAAAACATGAGAAATGCACGCTCAAAGTTTATAAACGCATTCTAAGCCCTTTTCGTCGGTAAACTACAAATCTTTCGAAGTGAAGACTACCAAAGGAGATCGTTTGAATCTGGTTAAAGTATCAATCTCCGCTTTGGTAGAAGCGTTTCGTTAGACACTGACTACACTTCTGTACCTAACGTTCAATATTCGAGTGGCAGAGTATTGTATCACCAATACAAAAGCACCTTCACATCGGCGGTGTCGAACGTATTATGTTCTCAGACGCCATGGCAACGCAACGTTACCTAGCGCTGCGTAAAATTTGTATGCTGAGTTAGATGTAAGTAAAGGCCTCCGATAGGCGATATTGTGATTTGACGCAGTTCTAACACCGCAAACATAAATTACAGATATGAAAAATGGCCGCGGTCTCTATGTGCACTTTGACGCTACTGTATAAAAGCACTTAAGATACCCTAGACACGCAGAAGGAAAAAAAGAATAGTGCATTATTTGTGAACATCTTGTAGTGACAAGAACATTTTTGAGGCAATGTGCCTTCAAAAAGTAGATGTTGACTGAAATTCTTCCTTCATGGAAGTGAGCTAGGTTTGGAGCTATGTTTGTTTAAAAGGGAAGATTCCGATTACAATTACTTACTACTTGAAAGAATTTTCTACAATAGCCAGCGTTGATTGACCACATTATTATCGGAACTGCACGTACATTTAAATCAAAGGTGTCGGGGAGTAGTGTCGTGTCAATCAGTCTAATTACAATGCGGTGAACCCTTCAATTTATGGTCGAAGCGAGGGTGGCTCATTTTGTTAGTGCAGGTAGTAATTTGACCCATTTAAAACGTTTTAACTAAAATAGGGATACGGGACGCTCTTTTATGGCTCGCCTGTGTCAAGTGATAAATTGAGTAGTTAAGTGTTACCTGCTATATGGTCTTCGTTTATGGAGAGTTTAGCTTATTGGCTTTTTGTTCTGGCGGTATAACATTATAGAATGGTTTTATGTAGATTCTATACGATAAAAGACAGCACCTAAATATATAGCACTACTGGTGCACTTTCTACCAGTAATAATGTTTAATACTCACCGTTACTGCCATTACAGCAACGGTTTTTATCATCCCACAGCGGATCGATATTGAACTTCAATTGCTCGGCCTCTAGTTCAATTGGTTGAAGTACAAGTTAGGCCGCCTTTACCAGTACCTTGGTACCAGACCAAGGGAAAGGTTCCAAGGAAAACTTCTAGCCATTCCATACGTCCAAAAACTCATTACAGACATATAATATAATAGGTACTTCTAATAGGCGCACTCGTCAACAAGTGTGTTTGAACCTCTTTTTGCCTTGTTCTTACTTCACACCGTATCAAAGCCCAATATCAAGAATACGTAGACGCCTTTGCCTATTTTGCACCTCTATATCAGATCTAGCAGAAAAGAGCACTGTTAAGTTAAAGCAGTCAGTATGACTTTGTAATAAAACATAGAGCAGACATATTGATATCACTTCTTGGCGTGATACTCACTATACTAATGACAAATAGATATAATAAATATGTAAAAGTAAAAAAGTTTTAAAGTAACGGCTGTCATCCCACTGCAGGAAAAGGCCGCCATCATTGAAGTCAGGTTACCAGTTCAATGATAGGTATAGGCCACTATAATCACCGCTTGCCCAATGCAGGTTGATGTTCACAAACTCGAACTAATTCGAAACTTTTGTTGCCCGATCCTGAAGTCGAACCCAGGACCCCGAGGTCTTAGTCTCGTACTTAAGAGGAAACACAAGGGCCTTTTTTCCGTACAAACGTAGTCCCCTGTTTCCTCCCTGGATAAAGCCAGTAGAGCATTAATTTTTATTACAAAAATCTATGGCCACTATTAGCATGTTTCTATGTTTTCTGTTTTTTCATAAATTAATTAATAAAAAAGATATGAGCCCTCAAAAATCGAAAAAAATCGCCAGATTTTCCGCTGTGTTCAAACATCCAGAAAACAAATTTGGCAAAATTTAAGAAAAAACGGAAAACGTACGAACACGGCCAAAGCCTTTCTTTAATTTTCAATGAAAAAAGTATTTAAATCGGTCTAGTTTTGGAAAAGTAATCGGGGGACTACGAAACGTTGATTTGGTGTGCTTTTAGTAGGTATTTTCGTTCCAAGAAGCAGTTGTCTTTATCACACTCTGTGGTGAAGGCGTTTGGCACTGCGCGACAGCAATAGATTTTACAAATACCTATTTTTCAATTCTCTCGACCGTAGTGTTTCCTCTTAACTTCTCGACCAAAGGGGCGTTAAGAAATATTATTAAAGTAGATACCTAATAAACTTTCATCCTCAAAACTTTGTATTTCATAACGTAGTTACTTTACTATGTTCGGTAATATTTTGGGTCTCTTAACTTATATGACGGTATTTCAGGGCGAATGTAATTTAAAAAAAAAACGCTTTCCTATAAGAGGCTTGTAGCAATTAACAAGCTAATGAGACCAAAGGGTTTCCTTTAGGTTGCCAGATGTTTAATTAAAAAACCGGTCAAGTGCAAGTAGACTCTCAGAGTCTCAGAGCCCGTGTTCAGTAATTTAATCAAAAGACGTACACTTTGTTTTAGTTTTAAATTAAGATTATTTTTTATAGGGTTGATTATGAATGCTAATAGCATCTTCTGAATAAATGTTTATATTAGTGTGTTGTTACATTAGTTATCCTAAAGAAGCATTAATTTTTCATTTTTAATTACTAGCTGTTCCCTGCCACGCTTCGGTGTGGCACATTGTCATTGAATGGTTTTTGTTGTTTACTGTTTTTTAAGTTTTTTTTTTTTTTTTAACTCTGCCATGGCCGGTCCCAAGCCCGGATGCGAAAAGAGGAGGGTTGGCGGGATGATCATCCTTCCTGCCGTAAAAATTTTTAACGCCGAGTGTCGGGCGGCGGTTAATTAACCCGTCCAGTTTTGGGTTACAGTAACCTTGAGGACTAAATACCCTCAAAAAGACTGCACCACCAAGACACCTTGGGCAAGTGGGTGGTCCGTATAAGCCTAAACCCTTTCAAAAAGATGCAAGTACAACAAAAACAATGGCCCCGAGTCCCCAGCGGATCCACGATTCCCAACAACGGCAGTAGGATGGGCTCATGTGGAACCAGGGGTGCGAAGAATCCCTGGGGGAAAACCTGCCGAAAAAACAACTCGTTATCTACAACGAAACTCAAAATAGGGTCATATAACGCCAAAACACTAAGATCCGACGACAGGCTCGAAGAACTTCTACACGAATTGCAAAAAATAACCTGGGATGTGATAGGATTGTCAGAAGTGAGAAGACCGGGTGAAGAATGTCTTAAATTAAATTCTGGCCATACATTCTACTATAGAGGAAAAGCTAGCAGCCACGAACATGGAGTTGGACTACTTATTCATAAGCGGCTCAATACTCGTAGTAACATCATGACAATAGATTCAGTCTCCGATAGAGTCCTATACCTTACACTATCAATAACCAAAAAGGTAACTCTAAAAGTTATTCAGGTATATGCCCCGACCTCTAAAGCCCCTGACGAGGATATTGAACAGGTCTACGAAGATGTCAGTAAGTGTATACATGAAAACAAAACTACATATACAATCGTAACTGGCGATTTCAACGCCAAGATAGGCACAAGAGCAGATGACTCGGAAACCATTATGGGTCACTTTGGTTACGGGAATAGAAACTCTAGAGGAACTATGCTAATCGACTTTCTGGAACAACACAGGCTTTTTCATATGGGTTCTTTCTTCCAAAAGCGACCTGAGAGGAAATGGACATGGATATCCCCGGGACAGAGATATAAAAACGAAATAGACTATGTATTCTGCACTCAAAAATACATTGTCAAGGACGTAAGTGTACTGAACAGTTTCTACACCGGGAGTGTTCGTGACCACCGTCTCATAAGGGCAAGCATTGAGATTAATGCTAAACTAGAGAGGTATGCATCGGTGAAAGCTAGAAGACCAAAGATAGATACCGTGGGCTTAACCTTGCACAAAGAAGAGTTTAGGGACAAAGTGAAAGAACAGCTATCTTGTATTGATGCCACTAACTCTAATATTGACGACATTGCCGTTCATCTACAAAAAACACTCTGTGATGTAGCGCAGAAAGTAGCGCCACAAGGTAAAATAAAACGGCAAAAGTTAAAACAGGCTACCATTGATAAGCTGCAACAACGTCATTCTTTACTTAAGCAAGGTCTGGGCTACACAAACGTGTTTAAGCTCTTATGTAAAGAAACTCGCAAGCTAGTTGAAGAGGATATAGAGGAGTACAGGGAAGAAACTGTGAACAAGGTCATAGAGAACCACAAAGGCCCTAAAGTATTCAAAAAGGCTCTTTTACCAGGAACACAACAAATCACCAAACTCTTAGACGAAAATCAGAATCTTGTCAACAATAGAAACCATCTACAAGAAATAGTTGCTAAATATTATGAACAATTGTGTCAATCGACTAAAACTAAACCTGATACCATGGCCAGCAGAAGAGTTACCAATGTTGGCTCCGAAGATGTGCCTGAAATTACAGACTCCGAAATAGAAAACGCCTTAAGTAGAATGAAAAATGGTAAAGCAGCCGGAAGTGATAACGTATTAGTGGAAATGGTTAAGGCAGGAGGTGAAACTGTGATTAAGACCCTGAATTCACTCTTCAATAAATGCCTCGAGGAAGGAAAAATACCTAAAGAATGGCAATGCGCTAATGTGATCTTGCTGTTCAAAAAGGGTAATACGGCTGATCTTAACAACTATCGTCCAATCAGTTTATTGTCCCAGTTATACAAACTCTTAACCAAAATCCTAACTATTCGGCTTACAAGTAAACTAGATTTCTACCAACCCAAAGAGCAGGCCGGGTTTAGAAGTGGATACAGCACCATGGACCACATTCTGACGCTGCGAATTGTCATCGAAAAAACTACAGAATATAACATGCCTCTGTGGTTGGCTTTCATCGATTACAAGAAAGCATTTGATAGTGTCGAAACTTGGGCTATTATTCAATCACTGCAGAATGCTCGTATAGACCATAGATACTCGAGGCTCATTGACTATATCAACAAAACATCTACGATGAAAGTCAATATTCCGACAGAAACCAGGGCAATAAATATTGAGAAAGGAGTAAGACAGGGAGATACGCTCTCACCAAAATTATTCACCCTCGTCCTAGAAGATATTTTCAAAAACCTTCGATGGGAAAACCTTGGTCTAGAGATAGAAGGCAAAAGGTTGAATAATCTACGGTTCGCGGATGACATTGTCCTGCTCACTGATAGTCCTACCGATCTTCAGACCATGATCCAGGATTTAAGTGATGCTTCACTACAAGTGGGTTTGGAAATGAATTTAGGCAAAACCAAGATCATGACTAATTGCACTGACATTGCTACAAACATCACAGTAAACCAAACCAATATTGATAGAGTGGAGAAGTATATCTATCTTGATCAGGAGATTACGATGGGCAAAGAAAACCAGGTCAACGAAATTAGTAGACGCACACGTCTAGCATGGGTCGCGTACTTCAAGATAGATTTTGCTCTCAGGATGAACATCACCGCGGAACAAAAGGCTCGCATATTTGACGCATGTGTCTTGCCAGTGCTCACGTATGGTGCTGAAACTTGGGTTTTTACTAAAGACTCCATTAATAAACTGCGAGTGGCCCAAAGAGCAATAGAGAGAAAACTGGTAGGAGTAACACTGCGAGACCGCATGACAAATAAGTGGCTAAGAGAGCAAAGTAAAGTTACTGATGTTATCCAGCGAGTGGCGAAGCTTAAGTGGGAATGGGCAGGCCACGTCGCCCGCAAACATGACTCCTGGTGTAAGACGGTTGTTGAGTGGAGACCATGGGGAAAGAAACGCCCGGTGGGAAGACCCCAAATGCGATGGAGTGATGACGTCAAGAGAGAAGCCAGATCGATGTGGATACAGGTGGTTTAAGATAGAAGAGACTGGCATGAAAGAAAGGAGGCCTCCACCAAGAGAATGGTAGAAGAAGGCTGAGAAGAAGAGAAGAAGAAGAAGTTTTTTTTTTTCGCGGTCGCGGATAAATAGATAAAAACAATCCTTGATGCGGATTATATATTATGCTAAAATTTCAGCTCGATCGGTGCAGAACTTTTTGAGTTTTTGAAGCGTACACAAACCAACATAACATTTATATACCTAGTCAGTAAGTTCTGTCACATGTGTAATATGAAATAATTTAGACATGTTTATTATTTATGTAACCATTTATATAGCAAAATGATCTTAATCTATAATCTTAATAGATTCATATGGTAATAAAGTTTATTCAAAATGACCCCCGCGATTTTGGATACAGGCCTTCAATCTGCGCGGCCAGTCGTCTATTGCAGCACGAACGAGGTGCATGTCAATATAGGCGGCTGCCTTAATCAAGGATGCCTTGAGTGACTCCAAATCAGGATGAGGCTTTGGGCAGGCCTTTTCCTCCAAGTGTTGCCATATCTTGTAATCTAACGGACTCAAATCTGGACTGGAGGTGGGCCAGTCTTCGTGCCGGATGAAGTCGATTTCACGCGCCGCCAGCCAGTCTTTTGTGCTTTTCGCTCTATGAACTGGCGCAGAATCTTGTTGGAATACCCAGTGCCTGTTATTAAACATGGTATGAGAAACAGGTTCCACAAGGTTCTTGAGGACTGTTGGAGGCCTTTCTCACAAAAATGTACCTCAGTTAAGCCCCAATAAGAGACTCCCAAGCAAACCATGAGCGAGGATGGAAAATGACCTCGTTGGACACGCGGAATACGGTTGCTCGCTTCTTCACTGCTGTGTGCGTACACCTTATCATTTTGTTTGTTGTAGCTCTCTTCCACGGTGAAAATTTTTTCATCCGAAAAAATAATTTACCGATGCTTTTTTCCCGCGTACCGCTTCACCAAAGCGCGGCATCTCTTCAGTCTCAGGTCCATTAAACGAGCGTCCAAACGATGTCTTGTTTTTCTTCGATATGCACTGAGCCCTAAGTCTGCATTTAACACCCTTATCACCGTGGTCTTGCTTAACCCCATCTGAAGGGCCAACAGTTTCTGCTTACGTATGAGATTTCTTTGAATTCGCGCCTTCACAGCTTTTATCACTGCTGGAGTCCTAACAGAGCGAGGGCGACCACTTCTTGACCTGTCATCTTCACTAGAGTCTTCATTGTATCGTTTTATGGTACGATAAACGAATCTTTTGGTTATATTCAAATTTTTCAGTAAGATGAAAATCTGAATTGGCGCGTAACCGCAACGATGCAACGCAATAACCGCGACACAGTCTTCTTTAAAGTGTCCACTCCATATTTAAAAATGAGGAAAATTCTAAAAAGTATCCATTTTTTTTCCATGAAAAATTCGAAATTCGAATTCAATAAACTTTTTTGTGGCCCGCATTCTAAATTCAAAAGTTTTTATTGTGTGACAGAACTTATGACCTGACTATGTATATATAATAATATAATAATAATATTTTTTATATATATGATATAGATAGATGAAAACTGGTTTGCGTATTTTAGTAACAGCCTATAATCATCCCACTGAAGGGTAACGGCCTTCATCATTGAATTCGAGTAACAATAGCAATGATGGGTGCAGGCCCAATCATCACGCTTGCCAAATATGGGTTGGTAATCACGCTCTCGAGCCATGTTCGATAATTCGAAACTTTTCCTAGCCAAAGGCCTTACTGTGTAACACAATGTCCGAATATGTATTTGAATCCATCTGTCCCTGTCACTTATACCGATATCTTAAAGTATCTGAAACAGACAGATATATCCGTAAATACGAGCTTCGTGTTACAGAGTAAGGCATCCGACCCGGGGATCGAATCCGAGACTCCGAGATCTTGGCGCGGTATTTAAACTACTAGACCAACGGGGCATTTTGTATTTTATTTATATCTATCCATCATTATCGACCTTTAGAAGGTTTTAATCAATATAAATAAATTTGAAACATCATCGGAATGTACGCCCATCATAACAGTCTTGGGATTGAGAGAGAGAGATTAGAGATTGGGAGCATCAAATAGGGTAATTCTTTTTTGGTATGTTTGTAATCGTCAGGAGAAAGTTTGTATGGATTTATTGTCATAATTGTATGGAAAAAAACTGTTTTAGAAATAGATCTCCAGTAAAGTTTGTAAAAGGTAAACGTGGTCATAGACAGACTATTTGCATTAGGTATCTTTATTTTAGATCCCGTGAAAGCTGGTACGGACGTCTAGTATTTTATACATAGCTCTGTGTCGAAATATGATAATGTCTCGTATTCAATAAGTAACTTCATTCGTTTTAACCGCATTTTCACTTACCTAAAGGTGCCTTTTTAGCAATACTGTTCTAAGAAAAAGATCTAGAAAACGGTAGTGGCAGGCGTTTTAAGTGCCATACAATAACTTCCTAAGTAACCACTACAGTAATTTTCCTCGAAACAGTCGGCCGAATAAAAACTATGTATTATCCGGGAAACAGGCTATAACAATATCGATTGAAATTATACTTAGACATTTATAGCAGTAGTTACTCGTAGGATTGGAGGCCGTAAAAGTGATATAAAAAGGGTCCGCGGTCGTAACTACCCAACTCCAGAAGAGCAGACGTTCCGGAACCTTGTTTCCTGTTTTAAGACTATTCTGGATGTATGGAATTACAAAAAAAGTTGAAATGTGGGTCATAATTTTATTTCACAGATTTTCACATAAGTAAATTACTTTAATTTTTTTTTGGAAAAAAAAAACAACTAATAATAAGTAATGACTGTGATAGGTGACAGTTAAAATTGTTAAAAACCCATTTCATGAACAAAGCAATTATTCCTAGTGTATCTCACAATTCATCGTCACTTGAGTTTTAAATGTTGTATTATGAGTTAAATAAATAGATATATTTTATTATTTCCCTTGATTAAACAACAATTTTAGCATCGTAAATAATAAATATCACCCTTATTTTAATAGACGACCATTTGGATCAGCGGTAGTTAACGCTGCTTCTGACCCATGGGTCGCGGGTTCGATCCCCGCACAGTACAAATATTTGTGTGCATGAACATGACTGTTTGTACTGGTTTGGGTGTTTTCTATGTATTTTAAGTATGTATTTACAAAAAAAAAAGTATATAAGTAAGTTTATCGATTGTCTAGTACCCCATACGACAGGGTACTTAATAGTAGCTTAATTTGGGACTAGATGGCTCTGTGTGGCCCAGTGAGGCATGTCTTAAATATTTATTTATTTAATAGGGAACAATATGGTTGTTAGTTAAACTACTAGCTGGAATTTATCTGATGATGTTGGTAAGTTAAAAGCGGAAAATTGCAAATAATATATTCCTAAATTATCTTACCTGTTTGGTTAGTCTTAGTCTACCTTTGACCATTTTCACCTTAGTCTACGCTGTAAAGTGTTCGAAATGTTGGGATGAATAAAAATATAATCGTAAACCTATTAAAAATAAATTATAAATAGCAAACCAAGAAAATAAAACAAAAAGTTTAAATAAAACACGCTAGGAATAACTAATAAAGGCAACTTTAAAATTCAACAGGTTTTTTAGGTGAATTGTTTATGCTCTGACTTATTTTTTTATTTTATAATGGTATCTAATATAATGTTAAGTATATTTAAGTTAAATAACTCCAGTAAATAATTATCTTATAATAAATCTTAAATCAATTGACTAAGTCGAACTATGATATCGCCGACCCATAACGATATAGCTATTAACGATTTCTGTGAAGCTATTGCCGATCGCGTATGAGAGGTGGCTGAACTTTGTCTTGATACTGATGGGTCGCGGGTTCGATCCCCGCTCAGTACAAATATTTGTGTGCATGAACATGTCTGTTTGTACTGGTCTGGGTATTTTCTATGTATTATAAGTATGTATTTACAAAAAAAAAGTTTATAAGTAAGTTTATCGGTTGTCTAGTACCCCATACGACAGGGTACTTAATAGTAGCTTAATTTGGGACTAGATGGCTTTGTGTGGCCCAGTGAAGCATGTCTTAAAATATTTATTATATTTATTTATTATTTATTATTATACTAGAATTCAAAGGAACAGGGCTAGTATGACATAACATAACATACGTCAAAGCTGCCTCCTCAGTAAATGGTATTTCATCCTTTTTTTGCATTGCTACGAGTATTACACAAATATAAAAGTAAACAAAAGAGTGTGTAGCTTTGTCAAATCTAAACTAAAATAGTCCAGGCAACGCAAAGTGCTCGAAATACTGTAGTAGCAGGGTAGGAAAAAAACTAGTTTATTTTATATTTTATAAAACAAACAGTTCAAAATGTTTAAAACAAGTGGTATTTTTTCCTTTATTTAGGTATTAATTTCAAATCAATTATAGCGAATAATAATCCATTTATAAACTATTTCCTAATTCACATTAGTAAAATTTAATTAACAAGACCATAAATATTTACTTTTTGTTGCGTATCAGGTATCTCTGATAGTCTGATCTAATTATTAAAAAACATAATTATTATTAATCAATACAAAACACTTTACATACATTTAAAGGTACCCTATATAGTATGTAATTACCTTACTTAGTTATTAATTCTTTATTAAAATTGTCACTGTTTGTTTTAGATTAAATAAATTACTTCAAAAGAACATGTTTTAATTTCAATTCCAAATAAAGTTTTCCTTATCTTATAATTAGTAATTTAAATAAAAATACAATGAAACTCAACTCCTAAATTTATTTTAAGCTATTTAGAGTCCTACATATTTATTCGTTTGGATGTATTTCCATTTATTTTCAGTTAAGGGTCGTTTTAAACCCTGTTTTTTTTTTATGTTTGAAACATTGGTTAAAACTGGTTTTAAACTGTGTTTTGAAACACTTAATAAAAACATTATTTTATCTCAAACTGTTTTAAACACTGTTTTAAACACGTGTTTTAAAACAACTTGTTTTAATCATGCCAACCCTGAGAAGGTCGGCAATACCTTCAGAATTTCGTCGGGTCGATAATAGCTTCGTTTACCTTATTTTATTTTAATATCAGTTTGGTAATTTTTTATAAGAGATTTTAGTATTCAGAGAAAATTGTATTGTAATTATAATGTTCCATGAAATGTTTAGATTATTATTTTAAGTAATTAGTAACTATCCCGTAGAACCTCCCTAATGAGTTTTCAGAATAAAATTGTTTCAATTTCACTTGATTGGATTTGTGAAAAATATCATAAGAAGTTGCCGAACCTATTTCATTTATTCAACGTCAGTAAGAATCCATCTAAAAACTATATTAAGTACACAGCAACAGCCGTATGGAACGTATACGATAATTACCATTATGAAATACAAAAACACTTTGAAATTAAAACTATGATACTATAACTTTCAGATGGATCCTCGAAAATAACAGAACACTATTACTAAAAAGAACTGTTTGAGGAGGAAAATAATAAACGACAATTTTCATTCACTGAAACAAAATGTGTTACTAAATATTTTATGACAAGTTTTTTTAACGACATAAATTGTACGTGTAGGACTAATAATATACCAGTTCCTGACGTTATTGTATCATCATGCAAAACAACGATTTAATCACGACCCTATTATATAAACGACAATAAACCGAAGAATTTAATTTAATATTTTATTCCAGTAATTCATTGATTGCTCGTGGTCTCCTCGCGAAGCCTTCAAAGAACGCGCCCGCCTGAAGATATTTGAAATGCGCGGCATATTGAAATCGTTCGGCCATCATATCCGACGAAAATGACCTGTAAAGACGCCCTTATCCCCTATAATTACGTGGAAATATCTCCAGACAGATCCCAAGTTAAAATTTATTGTTATTAAATATACTTAAAACAGTAATAACACAGATTTAACGTACAACGTGCTATTTTAGGTTAATTATTAAGTAACGGCACGTATTAATTATATACCGTCTTATTAAAGGAAACCGGTATTTTAAGGGATTTGTTTTGATTTGTGGCTTTGTGTATTACTCGTTAAATGTACCTAATATTAGTTTACCTTTTGATTTACAATATAGGGTGGGTCCGAAGATTAATCGTTGTTAAGAGATAGTTGTTTAAGGATTTTTACCATGTACATTATTTTTTATGAATTTTCGATATTTTTGAGTACTTGCAAGCGCTATGATAAGAGTTTTGGCACGTGCAGCCAGGATGCCATGACAGTTTAACAAAAAAGTTCTCGAATTATCGTGTTTAAGAGATTTAAAAAAAAGGTTGCAAAATGTTTTTCAATTATTTTACAACTGAGTTTTACAATTTAAGATTCAAATAAAAACAAATATACAAAAGTTATTGGCAGCTGGGAGGCCCCATACAAAAATAAAGCTTATTTTTAATAATTATTTCTTGTTAATGATGAGGACAAAATAATTACTAGATCTTGTTTAGTACAATATGGTAGCTAAGCGCTCAGCTACGTTGCTTATCCTGAGATTTTAGTCTTTAGGCGATTTGCTACTGTTGTTGTTTGAGTATGAATCGACTACGTACTTACTTACCTAACACAACAAGCATGTGTGTTGGTCAGCACTTGCTAAACAAACACGAGCCGCCACATCGCGCCTCTGACCGTTCGCACAGATGCTAGACTATTTATTACAAGGAATTTACTAATAGATATACTAGAAGTGAAATTGAACACGAAAATGTTTACAGGATAATATTTTGTTAGTTATTCCTTTTTTCTGAACGCTAACAATGCCTTATGGTTAGTGTTACGGTGGCTCAAAACTCTTTATTATAGTACAGTAGCAGATTGAAGGTCAATCTGCTTGGAAGCAAAACCACAAGTTGTCCAGTCGGTCAACGGCCAATAACCATCCCGCCTTAACGATCATCGTTACTATTTACTATGTATCCCATCAATTACCGCTTCAGCTTGCAATTCTTCAAGCAATGTTGGTTATTTTAGTTCTCCTACGGATTTCCTCATTTCTAATTATATGGTGAGGGTGATTACCATGCATGGCTCTCTTTAATTCCGCTGTATGACTTTGAATCTTTTTATAAAACCCATATTAAGCGACCACGTTTCAGTTTAATTTTAATCATCATTGGCAACACGCACTGGTCAACGACTTTCGTGTAGAGACTCTGAGGTAATTTGGACATAAAGAAATTTCGTAATTTTCAGAAGTTAGATACGACGAGAGATCTCTTTCTCGAAATTGTACTAACCTAGCTGGACTGGTCCTAGGTGTATTAAGTGGTCAGAATCTTGAAGTGTAACGTTTCCAAGATTATCTGAAGCGGGAACTTCTACATGGACGTTTGATATTTTTTGTCTTCTCCACCATAGGTAAGTACTAACATAATAATAATATTTTAAATAGGAAAGTTTGAATAGCTGTTTGTTACTCAAACACGCTAAAAAATTTATTTGGAGATTAGATAGATTATGTGCTGGAATACGACTCCCTTTAGAAAGTTTCAAATTAATATTTCAAGGAGTGCCTACGAAGGGCAGCAGTTAATAAATACCTATTTATGTTAAATAATTTATTGGGTTTTGGAAAACAGCTGTTATTTAAAATGTATGTCAAATGATTTATTAGGTTTTAGGTACTTTGAAAATTTTATGAGTAATAGTTTGAGTTCTTTGACTTACGAGTAACTTTTTAAATTCATCAAATTTTCATCACAATCTAATTGATCCAGAAATATCTGAATCAATACAAAGACCACACGAACGAGGTCATGCAATCGCTCTAGTAAATTTTAAATACTAAACGCTCAAACGAAACATACCATAGAAAAACTTCAGTGTAGACTAAAGAAACGCTACAGTATTAAAACTTGAAAAATTATGTCACAGGCGGGACTCGAACCTGACGCCTATGACGCAGTGTCTCGGTGGCTAAATGGTTAAAGCGCCGCGACCGGCATGCGAGGAGACGCGGGTTCGAGTCCCGCCTGAGACATAATTTTTCAAGTTTAAATAGGTACTGATATCATAATTGCGATTGAATTGTTTAAAATATCATAAAAAAGTAAACGCTACAGTAATTTAAAATGTTGTTTACAAATATTTTTTAACAATTGCTTTAAAAAGAATATACATCGTCTAAAAACTGTAAGAAACAATCTCAATGGGCGAATGCAAAATGTATTCCCTTATCCAGGCAATCTAATTCCGTATTCTCAGTGGTCTAAAGCAACTATGTCTTGCACAGTAAAATACCGTTTACATTTCTGCTTTCCAGTTTACTTGTTTGTTATTCAGAGACCAAGTCAAAACGATACAGCCGCATTCAAGAAATTTAAGATTTGCATATAGGAATGCACGTAGGTATTGGATTTCCGACTTCTCCGGGTTACAATTTATCTGAAATATTTCCTTTACATTCTTCCGCTTCTACTTCTACCTCTTCCGTTCTTCTTTCATATAATCGGATAGTCATACGCCAGAGTTCACCAATACTGAAACAGCCGGTAAACATAGATTGACGATTAATTTGACACAATTCCCATACAAAATATGTCAAATAATATTTTATACGCTGTTTAAAACTTATACGTCTGTTGGTGAACTCGGGTCTAAGTATAGTCTGGTATCAGTTATTTCAAGCCGCCTAATTTAAGGCCTCTGACGTGTCTTTTTATTTTAAACTAGCTGTTGCCAATTGGTTATACGAAAATACTTTAAATAATATTCAAGAAGTTATGTTAATATAGTGTGAACTCTTAAAGTACGTAAGGCTATACAATATTTTTATATTGTAAAATGACATCAATAATTTTAAATTATTGACATAATACGAGTATTATAAGAAATAAGAGAATGCTAACTATTTTCGGAGTTATCTTTAAAATGTGAAATAATCACAAGATAGCCGTTTAGTTATAAAAATTTTGTAAAGGCATCCCCATGTTTTTCTTTGATTTCAAGAAAATAGTTATTTGTTGATGAAATCTTAACCACTTACAATTTTTTTTATAGGCGTTCAGTATCGTATTTAGAGCCCATTTATGAAGTAAAAAATGTAAATCAAGTTCAGTATATAAACTTGTTTTATTTTATGTCTCTGGCGGGACTCGAACCCGCATCTCCTCGCATGCCGGGCAAAGTATGCTAGGCGGCCATATCAAAAATTTTAGATTTTTGGCAGTCATTTTCTAAGTGCTTTCTTGACATTTTTGTACTGGGCTATACCAAAAGAAAAGATACGTCATTTGTTTTTGTCTCGTAGATTGATTTATAAAAATTTTGAAGGTGGTTAAAATTTCATCCTGTATTGAAAAAAAAAATACAAAAGAGATGAAAAGGTCCTTTACAGCTTAACTTTATCCATTTCTGTTTTTTTGAAGGCGAATAGAAAAATACAAGATCCTCGACTACCAAGTCACGTACGACCCAAGAGGTGCTAAAGGTTTCTTTAGAATGACGATAATTTATTTTCCCAAATGGACTACCTATTTATTAAATTAGCATCGATTTTACGGTTTGAATCAGTTGTCTGTTGTGTACAGAAAATAAATGGCCATACATGTGTATGTTAAAAGTAATTTTACACTAAAGGATTAGAACTTTAAAATAGATTTTTCAACATTACCTAAATTAATTTTGTGGCTTGAATTTCGTATAAAATACCTCTAATAATGGGAGTTTCTAATTGCGATGTACCTAAATTAACAACACCTGTAATCATTTAAATAGACTCGTTTTGGAATCAGTGTAGCTACCACATAAAACAGACAACTTTTTTAAAAATAAATAATAATTCATTGACATCATTATGATTTAACAATATAGCGGACCCCGCGACCTTAGTAGATATTCGATTTTGACGACTTAAATGTCATTTTCATCAAATATGGCGGAGTTGGGAAAAAATATATTTGTACGGGAGTATAAAAAAGAAACGGGACCCTATTACTAAAACTTCGCTGTGTGTCCGTCTGTCCGTCTGTCCGTCGCTCTGTCATCAGGCTGTATCTTAAGAGCCGCGATAGCTAAACAGTTGAAATTTTCACAAATTATGTATTTCTGTTACCGCAATAAAAACAAATACTAAAAACAAAATAAAATAAATATTTAGAGGTGGCTCCAATACAACAAACCCGTTTTTTTGGCCTTTTTGGTACGAAACCCTTCGTGCGCGAGTCCGACTCGCACTTGGTCGGTTTTATTTGACTTGCGAGGAGATGCGGGTCCGAGTACCGTCTGAGACATAATTTTTCAAGTTTAAATACCGATGTTATAATTGCAATTAAATTACTTAAATATCATAATTACTTATAAAGTATTTAAATAGCTGTTTCGGGTGTTAAGGGTGCAAACTCCTAACACTTGATGAAAAAACGCTGGCTTACAGCGATAAGAATATGCTTGAAAAATTTAAGCCAATGACGTGGTGACTCGGCGGCTAAATGGTAAAGCGCCGCGTCCGGCATGTGAGGAGATGCGGTTTCGAGTCCGCTTGAGACATAATTTTTCAAGTTTAAATACTGAAACTAACTACTAATTTTTCTATAATATTAACTTTTTTTATTTTAATTTTTTTTTTTATTATATCCAGTTGTACAATTAGTTGTTACATTTGTATCATCTGTCAAACTGCTCAGCAGTTTGTCGGCAGTAGTTCTCATCTAGTATGCAAGTACATTAGAATCTTAGCAAAACCACAAGACGAGTTATTCTATTTCTTATAATTACAACATTTAACTAATATTGTAATACTGTAGCGCCGACTCACACCACTCGGTAGGCAAAAGTGTAAGGCACCTTTGCCACCAAGCAGTGCCCATCAGCGCCACAGGATCACGGGCACAAGGAGAGATAATGTTTTTTTAATATACTCTTCAGTTGATGTTTAGAGCTCACAGCCTGAATCAGATCTGGTGGTAAATCATTTATCAATCTCGGAATATGACATCGCCTGGTTCGTTTCCCATAATAGTTTATAGATCTTGGTACTACATACTTTTTCCTTTTCGATTGTCGTATAGGATGCCTATAGATGCGCTCCTTTTTAAACTCGTGATTATTAAATTGTTCTATTATTAACTTCATGTTGACTTTTCTATCTATAGGTACAACTTCGCATATTCTAAACAATTTCTCATATTCTTTATCAACTAGCTGTGCGTCCCAGCTCTTGCACTCTTGCAGCTTTAGATGTTTATTAATGTGTAACAAACATTTTCTTACATACGAAACTTCTCCAGAACATAACAAAAAAAAATTTAGTCAATTTGGTACAATCGATTCGATATCCGTAGCTAAGTATATACGTGTACATATATACATTTCGATGGTTCAGTTTTATCTATATAGATTCTCGATTACAGCATGAAATAATTAGTTTTTACGCATATATGCTAAATGTTTTCCTTCAAATCAACATTTCATTACACATTTCATTAATACATAACTATAAACATTATTCGTAGCGGTGTAACTTCAGAAACTTTGTATAAATTGACTAGTCAATGTTACGAAACTACACAGATTGGCCACAATAATTCGCCGGAGTACAGCCGCGAACAAAACCTCTAAAACCATAGGATAGAAGTTTGGGAAAGTTGTCTGGTGTAACGTCGTATTTTAGCTTCAAGGCGATACCGTTAAAGTTTTCTACATTATGTTATTATACACCTGGGTTCTCACAGTTTTTTATGCTCTGACTCATTGAATTTTTAACATTTTAAATTTTATTTTTATAATTAGATAAGACTAAATACTAGAGATGGGCCGACTATCACTTTGGCCGACTAGCCGACTAACCGACTAGTCGGCTACAAAATGTAAGTTATAATTATTAGAGTAACATACTCTAATCACAGTGTATTGCCATTTTTTATGTTAAGTGCCTTCTTTTATCTGATTGTCATCTTAATTCTTTGTTTGTAGTGTCGTAGAATTTTTATTTATTTTATCTTTCTGTTGTCACATTAAGAAGTTTTTTATAATTTTTTATATCTGGTATGTACTAAGATCTAATTCATTTTATTAGGTCTAGAGAAGTGTTCCGATATTTAAGTTGTAAGCTTGTTTAATGTCTGGATCTAAGCCCAATTAGTTAATGTATCGAACGAATGGTTCCTAATTTCCTAACCTGTTCTAAATTATTTTTAAAACCAAATTACTAACTAAGGGTAACAACTACTTTGATTTAGTAAGTTCAACTAGCAAACTGTCTTTTATTCATTTTACGAAGCAATCGAATCAAAAATGTTTTGTAAAACTACAGAGAAGTCCCGTATAAGGAAAACTGCTTCTTTATAAAAGGAAACCCAATTGAAAGGGGAAATGTTCTCAGGAATATGGCCAATGCCCCAATTAACCAGGCGTGTGTTTAAAATAACGAGGCGATTTCATACGTTGTTTAACGTTCAATTTTCTTAATAGAACAGCAGTTAAGACTGGCGAGGAACGAACGGCGACACATAGCCATTTGCCATGCGATCAAAGTTCGGTTTCGGGATGGCCTACGCTCACGTTTAATTCAATTTGGCCTGTAGCCAGATTTCGAATTTGCTGGCAGCATGTCCTTTAAATAATAGAATAGCCGACTCGCATAAAAGTATAGGTATATTTAACATTTTACTGTCATAAACGCGATTACCCAGCTAAACGATAATAGGTCGGGTCGAGCTTTTATATAAACTTTAGCTGAATGTGTTGTTTATACGTCCCTAACAATGTTAAATTCTTGCTTACAGTGGCCCTTAGTCATGAGTTTCATGCGTTACAGAAAAAATATAAAATAATAATAATACTCTTTATTTTTCAACACAAACAAAAAAGGGATATGGTTTATAGTCGAGAACGTATTGTGCATAAAAGGTTTGTCTTTGAATAATGCCTAAGCCATAGCTGACTCATTTGTAAGACCGGAAAACTGGAATACATTCTTTCACATAAAATGTAACTAAGTTTCTTGGACTGGATAAATTCTAAGGCCGTGCAAATTAGGAGCATGAAGAGAACGTACAGGCGTAATTATTTTATTGCACTGTTGAAAAGAAACCTCTTGGCACATGTTATTCAGTAACATTAAGTCTTTGAATACTGCTTCTCAAGAAGTTAAATACAGCAACAAAACGGTTCTACAGAATAGAATCCGTAGTAGGTGGGTCGTGAAATAGGAACATCGCGGTGCACCAGTCAGTTTACGCCGTGACTTTGACACAACTAATCACGTACATGATTTGTAATAGTGTTAGGGTTCCATAAATTTCTGTTAGTTTGTGTGTGTAAGTGGAAAGAAAATCGAATCTGTAATTTTCTGAGATTTTTTTTATCTGAAAAGTATTATATACTTTAAGACGATCTGTTTGAAAATTCTCCTTTCCTAAGAGCCTGTACAATAGGTATAGTATGAGTCTCCCGATTTTAATCAATTTTTCAAGTTAGTTTGTCATGGACCAATTATAATTATAATTATGAGGTTTTGTAGTGTCCGGTAGAAAGATTAGGAGCGTTTTTCGAAAAATATTATTAAATCATCAATATTATATATATTAAAGTTAAAAAAATATGTTTGTAGAGTTTTATTAATCACGTCTACTCAATGACTTTTTAACCTATTAAAGTAGCTTTTTACACTTTCAACAAATTTCCGTAGTTCAATTGCATAAAATCAGCGTGTTAATTTTTATAGGCTGATTTAAATAAATCCAATTTATGTAATTGTCTTGGGGAAAAAAAATCTTCGAAACATATTTCCACAACCAAACAAACAACCATAATCGGATCAGTAAATTGCAGCGTAAGTGTCAGTTCATCTATTATTTACTCTTTACATTTCCATTTGTAATAGTTATCTATAAGATTATGCATTGTGTGTTGCAGCTTAAAAGATGCTTCTCTTTCCATAACAAAATTTTTATTCTGTATAGGAGAATCGATAGCGGAATATCCAAACGTATTAACAAGTTCGTTTGTGATTCCGCGCGAAAAGCCTCAGAACCATTCGAGACGGCGCTTTGTGTTCTCAAAGCGCCTTGTAGTGCGATGAAAAATTGCCTACAGGGTACACGTCAGCTATTCCAGGTTAGTTGTAGTGTAGTCTGTATTTATCAGATCGGCATATTTTTACATATAAAGCTTATTAATATTTTCATTCAATTCAGCCTACTAAAAAACTTAATAAATCTGGCATAAATTATTATGAGCAATTGTTTGTTTTTAATTTTTATAATAATAGGAAAATAGCCACGTTCACAATTTACTACGGGAAATCAGTTTTTGTTTGGTTAAAGCGTGTTTACGTATAAACGCATATTAGAGCGCAACTATGGCTCGATAAATATCATCGATTAATTTAAATTCAAATAAAAATAAGTGCTCTGTGCTTGCCTCACTCAAAGCCAACAGAGCACGGTTCGCAACTAAAGATGCAAATATTATAACCATAAAAAAAAACCGGCCAAGTGCGAGTCGGACTCGCGCACGAAGGTTTCCATACCAAGAAACGGGTTTGTTGTATGAGAACTGGCCTTAAATTTATTTATTTTATTTTGTTTTTAGTATTTGTTGTTATTGCAGCAACAGAAATACATAATTTGTGATAATTTTAACTGTCTAGCTATCGCGGCTCTTGAGTTACAGCCTGGTAACAGGTAGACGTACAGACGGACAGACAGCGAAGTCTTAGTAATAGGGTCCCGTTTTTACCTTTGGGTACAGAACCCTAAAAAACTGAAATTCATGTACTGACAATTGACACATGTAAAGCTACTGACACAAAATGGCTCATAAGTAACCTTAACAACCAAATAACTAACATAACAAGTACGTTATTGTTATTCGGGAGCAGGTTCAATAGCCGATACAATTTTGTAATAGTTATACTCGGGCCTTTAAACCTTAACTACAGGTATAACCTCAATTTAAGTAAAGAAAGATTTTTCTACCTTTATTTGCATTTGTAAATCCAACCATTTTAATAGATCCGGAAAGAAATACATTAACTAAAACTCTAGAATATTGTTCTTTACAATTGTGTAATGTTTAGACAGCTTTTTCACTGACACGAGCACGTTACCTCTTAAGTTCATTCCCTTAACATGATTAAATCTAACTTCAATTAGAGTAAAACGGAATTTCCAGAGGTAACTCGATCATAATCAATTTATATTAATAGGAAAACTCTTACATTGTTTTAATAAAATAACCTGCTTAGTGTTACGGTCACGACTCGCAAGATTAAGAGAACCGTTCCCAACAAAACGGGACTTAATTAAATGTGGAAAACATTCTATCCGTGTTTTCTTCAACATATTTTTGCAAGGAAAGTAAGAAATCTCTCTGAAATAGACGCGATCCTCTCAAACAAAGCGGTTGTAGATTTCGAGTTAGTAACAAATGTTTAACGTTTCGATACAAGTGGAAGTGCTAAATCTTAGGGCGTACCTAAATCACGAGTACACAGCCATAGCTTCGGGAAATAAATCTGTACTTACTTCCGTTGTTTTCAACGTCAGTTTGCACAAACGTACTGTGTTGTGCCCGGATAGCGTTTGGGTGAATAATTCAAAGATCACGCTGAGCGACTGGGCCGGGCTACGCACATCTGGCGAATAATTAACGAGCCTACGAAGGCTCTTGCTTAAGAATGGTGGAACGCAATTCGCTAGATGACGGGCGTTCTCTGTATGCGTACATCCGCCATTTTCAACAATTAAATCTGAAAGCATTTTAAAAAATTAACTCGGTTATTTTTTTATGAATGTTGTTATTTGACTAGAGATGATATTTTTCAGACTATTTCTTATAAACTAATTAAGACATTCAAGGAAATTGGTAAGCAAACTACCAATTTTAGATGTAATATAAAGCAAACAAAGTTTGTAATAAAAAGATAAACTGGGTAGGAAAGGGAACGCGACCTAAACCGTAGGCGTGAAACCGACTTTGAATTTCAAAAAGGCTTTGATGTGCCACTCTGGCCTCAAATTGTTTTGTAAACAGGCCCCGCGGCTTTTTTCGCATTTGTGTCAATAGTCAACACGTTAGGGTGCATGCATATTACTGTAACTGCACGTTAACAATATGAACTAAGCGCGAGTAAAGCGATAATTAATGCTTGGTAATTGGTTGCATCTTGCTCTCCCACCATATTGTTCGTAAAGTGTGCAAACTAGATGCAAACAATTCTAGTTTCATGTTATCGCGTACGAGTCGCAAGCATCTCTGGCAAAATTTGTGTTTCCACCCAAACAAGCAAACTGCCTAATTCGGTGGGTATTTTATAGTTGGTCTATTATTAATATTTTATACCTTGCCTAAAGGGTTGGTAACACTACACAATGCTTTAATATATATATTTTTTGCATAAGTAGCTTGCAATAGTGCAAATGGAATTGCAAACGTGCATCATTAGAAAGAGTTTACGACTACGAAGCACGCCAAATAAGTTTGGCCTAATGGATTCCATAAATAAGCTAGAATCATTGCAACGTCTTAGCTGTTATCGTTATGATTTCTATGGGCTGTTATAAGGATAGTTAATTAGTTTGTATTTTAAGCGCAAAATGTTTTGAAGAGGAGTCACCACAAATCATAACATTCCTTAAAAATTACCAAACTGCCACGCCTTAAGCCTTTTACGGGCCTAAATGTTTAAGTTTTTTGTTGTTGTTCCACTTCATTGCAATGGTAGCAATATTTCAACCTTTACCCGTCAAAGTTTCAGCTCATCAAAGAAGAATTCATCGCTTCTATACGTGTATCTGAACGTGACAATGACGAATACCAAAATATTTTTTAGTTTCCACTATAAAATTTCAATTGGTAAAATTTATAATTTAAATAACTTGGTAGTATTTGCTTCGCCACTTCTATAAAGAAGGAAACTATCAAGTTGAATTGTTTGTTAGTTCTATCTCATGATTGTCATATTAATTAGGAAGTTTACACAAATCACGGATTGAAGAGTAAATCAGAACTGTATCGTCCGCAGCTCTTGTTATTGAAACAAACCACAGAAGTGCTAGATTAAAATCGGTTTTACCAATGTGAACACACCCCTTAAGCGCATACAGTCGATTAAACACACGGTCACGTGGGATATTTATTCGACAAACAGAACTAAATGTACATTGGCAGTGTAGAATTAGTTTTGTTTTATAAAAAGGAAAATAAATACTGTCTGTACACAAGAGTGGACACACGTGTCGCGCGATTGCTCTTTATTTGGGTCATACTGTTTTTATAGCTAAATGAACCTTATAATAATGACATACAAATATGTTGAGCTGCTGAATTTTTTCAAATTTCTGTGATTTATATTTTACAATATCTTTAGCATTAAAGGTTAGATGAAGAATTCTAGGTTTCTATCCTGTTTTTTTACCAGGCTTTGATAAAAAATGTTTTAGTTTTATACATTATAAGGCAACACGCATTACGTTGCCAGTTATGACGTATAAAACAGAAACATGTTTGCCATATACAAGTATGGTTTTGAGATCACCAACCCGAATTTGGCAAGCGTGGTGATTATGCCTGTAACCATTATTGCTGCAGTAACTTGAATTCAATGATCAAGGCATTTGCCCTGCAGTGGGATGATTAAAGGTTACTTCACTTTTTTAAAAGTTGATCGAGAACAAAATTTTCACTTTTGCGTAATGCTCTAAAGCTAAATATCTGTCAACATAAATCAGTCGTATACATTAACAACGTTTGGTTTAGCATCATACACATTTCAGTTGCGGTTCGCTGGACATTGTTTAATGTTTGAGCAGAGTTTGTAAAACTACGAAATTAACAGGACACTGTGTTTGCTTATTTAACTGTTACTAAAAAAAAAAAACTTGAGAGGTGTCAAGGGACACCCGGATGGAACGAAGTTCATTTTTAGTGAAGGAATCGTAAAAAAAATATATTTTATTTTAAATTTATTTTTAATTCTCTCCCTCTCCATCTTCCTCACTCTTTCCCTCTCCCTCTCCTTCTCCTTACAACTAATAATATACAAAAAGTGTCGTTCAAAAAGTGTCGTTACAATTTTTTTCATCTAGCCCCCTTTCGCAACGCGCGACCAAAAGCATCCTGGTTAAACAAAAACAAATGAAGTCGTATTTATTTAGTCAAAAAGTTCCTTGAACCTTTTTAATGTTGTTAAATAGAAAAGTAAGTAAAGGCTAGTCAAATTGAATGAAATCCTAGGATGTTTAAATAAAACTCGCAAGTTTACTTAGACCAAAACTGCACTCAAACTTTTGATTCGCTTGAGATGATCTGTTCCTCTTTAATATGCCCCCTACGTAAACACCCAAAAGCAAATAGCAGCCACCTTTTGAAGTTCCCTCTCAAAGGGACGAAATGAGTTCAGTGGGTAAGTGAGGTGAAACATACAAACCGAAGCTAGAATCATAATTTAGTTGGTAACTTTGTTATATTTGCGGAATTTTGTTTTCTTGTAATTACTATCACGATGTATGATCCTTACTAATAATTTAAACGCGAAAGTTTGTATGTATAGATGTTTGTTAGTCTGTCACGCTAAAACTACTTAACGAGATTTAATGACACTTTTTACTAACAGCTAAGACATCAGAATAACAAATAAGTTATAATATATCATAAAGTTCCGTGTACTTACTGCGTTAACACGGCATAAAAGTTATATTTTAAGCGAAGTTACGTGGCACAGGCGATAGATAACGCTTCTGCCGGTTGGTTACTATATAATTTTATCAAGCAAATATTCGTTTCCATTTAAATGACTATAAGATGATAGTAAACCAGGTTATTGGTTAAACGCCTGAGAAGTTTACGTTGCGTTTTCAAGTCTGTGGCCACAACTCTAGGAACTTCTTTCCTGGTTGTCAATTTCTCTTGCTATGTTGCTACTAAGCAGTAGAAACATGCTCCTGTATATAATTATCTTCAATGGTATTGCTATTCTAAGGAGCTATTTGGTAGCCTTGACAGTTGTGCAAATATCCTATATATGGATCGCAGGTTCGATACCAGCACAGTACAAATATTTGTGTGCATGAACATGTCTGTTTGTACTGTTCTGGGTATTTTCTATGTATTATAAGTATGTATTTACAAAAGTATATAAGTAAGTTTATCGGTTGTGACCCAAACGACAGGGTACTTAATGTAGTTTAATTTGGGACTAGATGGCTCCGTGTGGCCCAGTAAGGCATGTCATAAATATTATTATTATTATTTTGGTTCACTTTCGTTTTCTCAAAGTAGCATTAAGGTACTTTGGTAATGTCGCTAGAGCACGGGCTTAAGCCAAGTGAGCTGCGTTTTTAGTGGATGTTGTAGGATGGGAGTCGTCTTGCAAAAAATTTCTTACTATACGGCACGTGTTGAGAATTGCAGCCTTCTGCATAGTCATGTATGTATTCTCTGGTATATTTAAGTTGCGGAGAGCAGTGAGTAAATGTTTTGGGATAGCACCAGTTCCGGAAAGGACCAACGGCACAATATGGTGGGTATTAGAAACAGCTTTGAATCAATCAATCAATCAATTAGCCTATTGCAGTCCACTGCTGGACGTAGGCCTCCCCAAGGGCACGCCACAGTGCACGATCCCCCGCTTTCCTCATCCAGCCACTACCAGCGACCTTCTTCAGGTCATCGGTCCAGCTTTGTCTATAATAGGTATATATATACTGTTTTGTGGTGCTTGTCAATGAGTGTGATGTCGGGTCTATTGTTATGAATCGGTAAGTATTCCGCGATCGAAGTATATTTTGTGAATGTCACTTTCCAGCACCGGCTTTGTAGTGTACTGGTAGTATGGTACTGGTTTTCCGAGTAAAAGTTTGTGTTTGAATGCAAATTTTTGATGTACAATGTTACAGATTTGGTTATGGCGATGAGTGTTTGTCTTTGTTATTTTTTTAAAATTTTATATTCAATGGGCTTGCTCTTGACTACATACTTAACAAGTTAAGAATAAGCCTAAGATGGAGCGACCCAGAAGCAGCCTATTCACTCTTGCTTTAAAAATTGGGGCATGCTCTATTATTATTATTATCTTCATTGAATGACTTTTGAGTTTGGTTAAGAGAATAACTATTAAGAACCACGTATCCAAGCTATTAAATATTACTCTCATTAACACATCTCAAAGATTGTAACACTTTGGTAAGATTTCTCGTAGTTTAAGAATTCAAGGACACATAGGGCACCATTACGTCAATTCGTACTTCCACCTTATTTCTCTTACTTCTTGTTAGGTGTGTAGCACATTTCCATTTTAGTTGTTTGATTTAGTATTTTTATACATCTTTATTCTTGTTTTTTTTTACTTGGGGAGGCCTATGCTAAAGAGCAAGACAATCAAGGTTTATTTTTTTTATTTAAATTCCACCATTAAACACCCATGCTATTAGCAGTAAATAAGTAGTTATATGCTATCAGTATTTAAACTTGAAAAATTACGTCTCAGGCGGGACTCGAACCCGATTAAGCTTAATGGTATAGCACCGCGCCCGGCCTGCGAGGAGATGCGGGTTCGAGGCCCGCCAGAGACATACTTTTTCAAGTTTATATACTGATATTATAATTGCATTTAAATTGCTTAAATATCATAGTTATATGATGACATGAAACATGTTGTTAATAAAGGCTTTTATTATTATAATTATATTATTTAGAATTCAAGGTGGCATAATTAAGGGAAACAGTGCAATTACAAAAAAGATTACCTTTAATGTACTAAATCAAAGCCGTTGTAAGTAGATATTCCAACCCAGGTCATAAATAACAAAACCTCGCTGTGACTTCTTAATGGTTAAGACGAGTCGGAAATCATTTAAATTGTTAACTGAGCTACAATTTGTGGCAACCGTTTATAAATACAGTTGTTAGAAACATTCTACACAAACTTATAGGTACTGAATTCAATATATTATATTGTTGTAAAACTGGACAAATTCGAATCGGATTAGTCCTTCGAGGGTTCCGTAAAAATTTTAAGGTGCATTTTATGACTAAGGGAACCTCGGTACCTACTGAATATATTCTTTATTGCGCATAAATCATCTAATATTTGTAATAGACTAAGTTACCGAAATAAAATATTTGAATTTGAATTTGAATAAATTACATAGAAATTGGTATATTAAAACAGTTTACAAAGGCTTATATCTTTCAGAAATCTCTTCCAGCCAATCTAACTGGTGTGAAAGAAATACATTGAACGGGCACAGTGATGTACCCACCTATATTTAGAAGAGTACAAGGAAAATTAACAAATAAAAAATGGCTAGCATAAGATAATGATAAAAATACCTACTTAAAAGCTACACTCTAATGTACGAGTACTTCAAATTACAATACAAATAAAAAGGCATACATAAAAACTACTATAAACCTACATATAAAATACCTACAACACATACATATATGTACATAGGCTGCACTAAAAGAATCGGGAATGGAGTATTTCCACTGTTCCTGTCATATTAAAATCTTTTTAATTGCAAACTCCTTGGTTTTAAAAATCTAATACCATTTATTTATTTAAAAAAGGTTCTCGGTCTTATCACAAGGTCTTGTCAAACTTGTTCAGTCGTTAAGAAAATGGAATTGACTCGAGAAAATTAAAGAGCGATGATTTAGTATGACTTTCGTAGTGGTTTAACACAAACACAGTGTGTTGACCGGATGATTTCTGCATTTGGTAATGAAGCCCCATCCAAAACCACAATTTATCGCTGGTTTGCTGAATTTCAACGTGGACGTGTCAAGCTCAGTGATGATCCCCGTCAAGGTCGTCCAAAAACTGCAGTCACCCAAGAAAACGTTGATGCTGTGCGTAAACTGATTGAGGAAGATCGACATGTGACATACCGCGAAATTCAGGCAACTGTAAACATTGGCATGAGTCAAATACAAATAATCTTGCATGAACAATTAGGTGTATTAAAGTTGTTTTCCCGATGGATACCGCATTCGCTCTGTGAAGAGCAAAAGCGGCTCGCGTTACTTGGTGCATCAGAACTCTCGAAAGATTCCACGCAGGATCCTCAAATGCTGTATACAACATCGTATCAGGTGACGAATCCTGGAAATACGCGTACGAACCCGAAACAAAAAACCAGTCACGAGTTTGGGTGTTCGAAAATGAGTTAAAGCCAACAAAAATTGTTTGTTTACGGAGTGTTGCAAAAAAAATGGTTCCCACGTTTGTCTCCAAAACCGGCCATGTTGCGACTATTCCTCTTGAGGGACAAAGAACGGTTAATGCAGAATGGTATGCTAGCATTTGTTTGCCACAGGTCGTTTCTGAACTCGATTACGACAATGCGAGTTCTCACACCGCGCACAGAACAAAAGAGTTTTTAGAGCAAAAAAACATAGAATTTTTAGACCATCCGCCGTACAGCCCCGACCTAAGCCCTAATGATTTCTATACTTTCCCTAAAATAAAGAATAAATTGCGTGGTCAGAGATTTTCATCACCTAAAGAAGCTGTGGACGCCCAGAAAACGGCCATTTTGGAGACCAAAACTTCCGAATGGAATGGTTTTTTCGATGATTGGTTCCGTCGTATGGAAAAATGTGTCAAATTTCGCGGAGAATACTTTGAAAAGCAATAGATACATTTTTAAATAGTAATGTTGTGTCACTTCCTTGATTCCCGAAATTTTCTGTGCCGTCCTCGTACCTACATAAACTACTAAACCCTATAAACGAATCTTAAACGATGTTATTTACTATATTGCTTCGTATAGCCATGGGGAGTTTGTTTCATGGTCGCACGACTTAGGAAGAAAAGGAGGTGAAAAATAATTTGGTGTTTGCTCTACGACACTCTTACATCGTAGTGATGCAGTCGCGCCTAGAGCGGGGATCACGAGGTAAAAGTTGGAAGCGGGATCGAAGGTACTCAGGGGTAGCAGGGTCATTCAGCAAGATCTTATAAAAGTCAGAAAGGATGTGCACATTACGACGAAGTCGGATTGGTAGCCATGAAGTAATTTGGAGACATGAACGTTTTTGCTGACCACGTTCTTAAAATGTGTATTATTATTATTAAATTGAAAATGTATAGTTTTCAGATTTTTCCTTTTAATACTATTTATAAGACGGGCATTACTTGCAAAGTTTCTTCTTCGTTTCATATTTTAATAAGTTTCATAAGTCATTAGTTAGCCATTGGCAAATATCCTATTAATTTTGATTTTCTTAAAACCGTCAAAACATACTTTGTATGATTTTTTAACAGCCGTATTTTTTTATTCACTTAATAGATTGATCTTATCAGATTGAAAGGACTGTGTATCTGAGTGAATCGTTTTATACAATACTATTATTAATGCATAATTTTGTAGTAAAATCATGATTTCATTGTTTTACTCATTAAACTAAGCCAATCAAAACGTATATGGTATTACAATATTTCGTGTTGACATAGCATATATTGTTATGTGTTTTAATGGATGAATAATTTTATTAACTACTCGTTCCAGTGAAATCGGCTTATCGATAATACCACTGATAGCAGCTGAAAGGATTCCATTATCTCAATTGCCCAACTGTTTGCATGAGCGAGACACTTTTATTTGCATTCAAGTCAAAAAGTTTAATAAAATCCTGTTCAATATTTATGATTCGAAAGCGCGTCAATATTTTGTATTTATAACTTTAAAAATCATTGTATTTCGCACACAAATGTTTTCCATTATTTATTATTTATTTGTTTATATAAGAACAAGTTTTACAAATATGTTGCTAACAGCAAACCGTTATATTTTTAGCTGAAATATGGTCACTTTTTAATTGTATTGTAAGTAGACAGTCATGCTGTTGGGGTCACAGTGCAGTGTAATGTATTTCTGTCTAAGATAGTTTTTTATTTTGTAATCAATGGGCTTGTTCTTGACTAGATACGTAACTCTACGGTTAAGAAAAAGCCTAAAATGGAGCGAGTGATACGGTCACCCGTTCAACTAGTTACCACTCCTAGCGTTGCTTAACATTAGTATTATACTGATCACTAAGAAGCATTGGGCTATGAGCGCTACACACACACCAGCGGAACACAGAAAAACTGTTTGGCGCTGGACTCCGGCAGGAGGGTGGTAGCATCCAGGCAACCTCCCACGAAGCCTACCACTGCAGAGGGATCTGTTAGCCATTATCATTGGTTAGAAAACCAAAGATGCCGTTGCCCAGGGTGGTCCATTATATTAGAGGTAGATCCCACCACCCCAAATACGTACTATCTACCTTATTAAGTACTACCAAAGTACAATCTACGTAGTGGAAGAACATGAAAATGTTTCTTACCATCTTTATTGATGACAATTAATGTATTATGTGAAGTTGGTTTCATTCGTTTACGATGATGTTTATTGAATAAAGCTTCTAAAAAGCCCCGACTTAACAGGTAATAGATTTAATTTGGAATGTCCTAAAATATTTGGAACATATCCTAAAATGTGGTCAATATTAAACGGTACCTATTTGAAGGCATCATACAAAAACGTGTATAATTAAAGTGGTTCCTCCAGGTTTAAACCCCTGAGTTGCGGTAATGAGGAAATACCACATGTTTAATCAACATCTGAATCTCGGCCCCAGGGTATACGAGTACACTCCACGGGTTAAACCACAGACCAATTATTATTATATGCGTATGACGTATGATTTGTGCACACTCGATGTTTGAAGCCATCTTAATTGTTTGTAGTTATTTCGGTATAACAGTCACCCAAGAAGCAAAGAGACGGATTCGGTATCCACATAAATTAGTCGTCATTATGGTATTATTATCATAAAGTATCGATAGAAAAAAAATACAATGACAAATTCGAAAGTTAATTTTCCGTTAAGCTTTAAAGTGAAATGCTGTTAGAGTTTTGGGTTAAAAGTATTTCAAATATTATTAAATTACTAAAAGTGTTATATTTATTTCGACATAACATTTTTCGACTGCCCCATTTGCAACCATATGCCATCTGGGTAAAGGTTTTTCCAACAAGTATATAATGCTCCTCTTCTCTTCATCTTAATTGTGTCTAAGATTGAAGTTAGTACCATATGATACCATAGGTTTTCCAGAGAAATCTACAAATTATAAATCGCTCAAAACATTTTTGCAATTTACTTTGTATGACACGGCACAAATTGTGTGAAACACTCTGCATTTCGTGCAAGCGTAGTTGTTACCTAATTCTTACTAAATTATAAATGCGATAGTAACTCTCTGTCCGTCTATTACGCTTGCACACCTAAACTACTAAACCGATTGGATGAAATTTAGTACAAAGATAGATGAGATTTAAGAAAGGACTTGCATAGGTTTCCGCTCGTGCGATATATTTTGTAGATTACGCGGGCAGAACCGTGGGCAAAAGCTAGTTAATTGTAATATTTTTTGTTTTTTAGTCCTAAACAGGATAACTTTTAACCACCGTCAAATTTTTTTAAGGACTTTAAGTGCCGTGCTTAAAGCCCATTTATGAAGTAAAAGGTCAAGTTTTCACCAGAAAAAAAATTCCACAACATAGTTTTAAATTATTACGGTCCTAAGGTTTTTCCCTTCATGAAAAATCAACAACTTATGAATAGTATCGCATTGAATGAAAGAGATGCGCATCGCGTAAAAAACATAGATTTAGATGGTAAAAAGTGGTGCTAGAAGGTCGTATCAAAATTTTTCGATTTTTGCTGGACATTTTCTAGGTGCTTTATCTTGACATTTTTGTACTGGGCTATACCAAAAGAAAAAATATGTCATTTGTTTTTTGTCTCGTAGATTGTTGTATTCAAATTGGATGGTGATTAAAATGTCATTCTGTATACAAGCAATCTGATCCTTGACCAACATCAGGCAGAGGTCAAACTCACAATTTTTATGTTGAACACTGGCCTGGTTAGTGGCGTCTACGGGATAAAATGTCCGCGGGCGCACACATTTTGATAAAGATGAAAAATTGTTTTCGCAAGCTTTGGGGTTCCTAAGACGATTAATCTTACCCCAGATGTATTGTTGATCTCAACGGGAACAACTTTTGTGTCTGGACCTTGGAAGATCAAAAGGTTGTGATGCGAAGCTTTGATTTTCATAACTTTCCGTTGTGAAGGTTGTTTCACAGCATATATTTTTGTACATAAAACCTACCTACTAAAATGATGTAGGTAGATACGTAAGCGATGAAAGTAGTGATTTGAATATTAAAGTTCATAAACATCTATTTCCACAAATGAAAACGGATTAAATCCCAACTGATTTACTAGCACGGTATTAAACAACCGTTAGTTTGAATGACGTTAATAGACACCAAAATATTTTATTACTAATCCTGCATTATTATTAATCGCTGCGCAAGTAAGTGGATAAAGTATTTAAAATGGTTAAATTAAAACATCCGCCATTGCTGTGAACGCTTAGTAATAGGGATTAAAGTATGAAATTGCCGATTATTTTCCCACTTTTTATTTTGTTTATAGCTCTTAAGTATAGTCTTATTATTGCGTTATTCTTTTTGTATTGTATCAAAAACTACATAAAGTAACTTTTGACTAAAAAAAAAATGAGGAACTTCAAAGGAAGTTGTTGAAAAGACCCCTTACAATGTGTCAGCTGACCTTCTTGCTTCAATTAAGTATATTTGTATTATATACTTTGATTTTCAGAAATTTAAACACTATAATGCGTAGCTTTATAACCATCTAACTTTCACCTTTAATTGCATCGAAAACGGTTCAGGCGTTTTTAAAAAAACTAAAAAATTGTTAGTATGGAAAAATGACTTTTCTCGATTTCGTCCATACAAAACGGCAATTTCATACTTTAACCCCTAATATAATGGTTATGATAAGAATCTAATTCATGAAATTGTTATTCTAAACTTGGCATAGACATATAAATGCTGGTGTACCTACTTTTAGTAAAAATAAATAAGGCAGTAAAATCTGAAATAAAAAGCAAAGGAAAGCTAAGCACAAATAACAGCAGATCAATTTAGCACCAAGTATCAAATGATCTTTACAGATTTGCAACATAAATATTCAAACATGGTTTCATGTTATTTTAGAACAAAGAAGACTTACCTAATTCGTCTTGGGTAGGTAATTGATAGTACTCAATACAAATTAGCGAATTTTATGGAGTTGGCGGACTTAGACGACATTTTAGGGTTTACAATGTCTTGTTTAAAATCAATTTTATTAAAAGTTTATAAAGAAGTGTGAATAACGTGACTTGCAGAAAATACAACAAATATTTGAATAATGAAAACGTGAAAGTGATAAGAATAATCAAAATAACGTATAAAAATTTTACCCTTAAAATTAAAAAATCGTATTTCACCGCAACGTGTCATTGTCTCCACCAATAAATCGTAAACGCAATGAAACACGTAAGCATGTGTCATTTATATGAACCTATAAATAAATTTCAATGTGCGAATCTTGCTAAAACGTCCGTACACAAATATATAGGGGTCGCAAAGCATTAATCTTTCCTTCATTTATACAATTGTTCGTATTCCGCAAACGTCCCTTTTTCAGTTTTTTTCCTTTGGATATATTTTGTACCTGCGTAAAACTTAGTCAAAACACGCGTTGAATTTAAAGATATCTGCTTTGTTGCATGAAAATCGTTTCCTAATTTATTGTCTCGTGTGCTGTTTTACTCAAATGGATGACTTTACTTCATAAGGAAACTTGAGTTAATTTTGTTGGTTCTTTTGGTTTTGAGTTTGTATTTAAAGTAAGTTTCCTAAATAAAATAAAAAAAGTTTTCACATCTATTAAGGTTAATATTTTTTGCTAGCGTCAGTAATACCTACCTTTTCCGTCCCTAAAACATGATAAACATAATTTAAAGTAACGTTAACGAGAGGCCTATGTCCAGCAGTGGACTGTGATAGGCTGATGATGATGATGAAAGTAACGTTGCAAATTATAAAAAGATTAAATTTTGGCCTGAGTAAACTCTTAAGTTACTTACTACGTAAACATTCATAAGTGCCTCGCATTTAGCTAGCATTTTGAATAACCCGGCATCATTTTTTCAATTTCATATGCAGTGAAAATGTCACAGCGGAAATTGTATAGCGGAGAAATATGGCGCACAGCTGGCTCGGCTAATGAACCGCTTCACGTAACTAATATAGTGCTTAATGTCGAACAAATTTAAAATATTAAGCGTTATGGTGTTTTGCATGGCCAGGCGCAGGTAAGCTGAAGTCTTACACCTAATCATTCTGCTTATCGTGGATTGTCTATGCAATCCATACAATGACGAGACATGTATGTCGATTTAATCTCAATCATTTATCCATTCTATTGTACCGTGTCTCTGAGTAAATAAATTATTTGATTTGATTTGATTTATCCAAGCCTCCTTTTGCAGGCATCTGACGTAACTTGTTTTTGCGATTTCCATCTTGTGACAAAAGCTTAAATCAACGGTTTAAGGGGACTACTAGAGCTACGTGCTGCCCCCAATTGATTCAATTTTATTACTTCTAAACAAAATCAATTCTCAAAAAACTAGAAAAGTATCATTTTAGCAAATTACCTTCAGTATTTATTGTCATCAGTCATTTATTTGTTTATAAAGTCGAATTTGTCGCTAACGCCAAAAGCGGCCGCATTTAGCAATAATGTACATAAAGAATGCCAGAATGAAAAGCAGTTAACAGTGATTCAATAAATACTAGAGGTAATTTGCTAAAATGATACATGATATATGATGATGTTCTAGTTTTTTGAGAATTGATTTTGTTTAGAAGTAATAAAATTGAATCAATTGAGGGCAGCACTTAGCTTTCGAAGCACGACTGGTAGGTATTGGGAAGTCGCTGGATGCGGGTGACTGAGTGTTGTGGAGATTCTTAGGAGAAGCCTAGCCTAACAGTTGGTGTCGTTTGGCTGAGGTGATGATAAAGCTGATTGAACTAAGCATAACGCAAGCGTGTCCATTAAAAAAGCTAGTTCACTTACAAAATTGTTAAAAACCAATAGTAAGCTGTTTGTATCCCATTTCCAGTTCCGAACCTGTCAAGTTTTGTTCTACGCGTTTTCAATCAGCAATATTTCTGTCGTGCAGTCCCTATAACGCAAAACATGTCCCAGCGAATTTGACACATAGCACAGCTGTGACATGATATTGACATTTTAATAATAGTGAGCATTTTTGATATTGAATATTAGTAACACCCACTTTTGAATATACCAAAACAATAATGTACACAAAAACTTGTATTAAAAAACTTAGGAAAAACACATCAGCTCGCAAACCTTCACTGGATTGCGATGACGTTAAATAATCAAGAAGTTTTTAACAAGCCTTAAGAGTATTTATTTCGTTGTGGATAATAGTATTCCATGTTATTTTATAGAACTTTAGATATTCAAATAATTTCTCAATTTTTTTTGGGTAATGGCGCCTTTAAGCGTTTAGGAAAATTAAGCTCTGGAGCACCACTCCACTGATCACATACTATGCCGACCAAAACCAGGACCTACCGTGTGTAAGGGTGAAATCTAAAGACTCGTGCACTCCTTATAACATCGCGAAAACCTCATTCAAAATTACAAATGACTTAAATTACTCAAGTAAATAACTTAAACGAGTTTTGTCTTTTCACTCAAGTCAGTTATTTTAGTATGTTTCAGAATATTTCTACTACAATAAAGGTGAAATTTAAATTACACATTTGAAACCCTTTTAAATTAAAACAGTAATTGCGCTACGAGAACAATGCGTTGGAAAGACGAAGCATGTATTGTGTAAATATTTATATACAAGCTATACAGTTAAATTGCTACATTTCTACAAGTTACATGCAAAACCAAAGGCCATTACTTTAAAAACAAGCAGAAATGAAACTAGAATGTTGAGGCTTAATTGAGAAGTTATAAAGATCTAAGGATGCCCTATGGACTAAGCAAAGAAAGATTTAGTTACTTTAATAATAAAAAAATACGTTATTATGAGGCTTACAAGACTAAGTGCCGCAATTGGAGGCTTATTGAAAAAAAAATAGAAACAATAAATTGGCTCTTATGATATTGAAGTGTTTGAATGTTCCCAGACTTTAAGATGTTTCACAATAAACCTAATTAAAATAAACTTATCAAGTCAATCCAGAAATACATAAAGCGAAAATATTAATAACAGTGCTATTTATTAAGTTGGTAATTCATTAAATTAACAGATTTTAATGGACCTAATTTGTTGAAGAGTCTAGAACGGTTATTGTATTTTATATAATTTTATTGGTTATATTGCTACAATAAATCAGTGGCTGAGTTTTCATTATTCAAGCCTTGCCTTTGTGTTCGATTATTAATTATTATTCTCGAGGTGGCTTTTGTTATATTGACGCGTTCATTTTGGAGTTTGCAAAGTTTGTAAGTGCTCCCACTTCCGAAGTTTCATTTCAGAATTATCAAACACGATTTATAACGTAAGGTTTTAAGATGCCTTCAGAGAGTTCAAACTACGAGTTCAATCTTGTTAGCGATTGATTTTAGAAGAATGCCAATCTCTTTCTGTACCTTTTTAGCAGTATAATATGTAATCTGTATCATCCTTAGGTATTTCATCGTTCAAATATTTGGTTACTACTTTGAGGCATAAATACTTAGTACCTATATGGGTTGTACAATACGGACTTCACATAACAAAGGGTATTGGGTGTGTGCTTTTTTTTTATCTTATTCCTATTGTTTTTATTTTGCTACCTATTTTTGTACACCTTTATCGGCCTTAGAACTCTGGGTCTCGACAAATAAATGTTTCTTTCTTTCTTTCTTTCTTTCATTTAAAAAATTAAAAACAACATCGCTTTATTACTACTGTACTACACTATAGCAAGTGAGATACTAGGTTTTTTTTTAATGGACCTATGCTGTGGCAGAAGGCCGTTACAGCTTCACAGGGCGGGGAGATTCTAGGTAGGTATACTAGGTACCTTGGTATGGGCACCATAATGTCATGTAAAATGATTACAAAATCTGTACAGACAGATCAATCTGTTGCAAATACTAACCATTTTAAAGTTATAGATATTTTATACAAAATTGAATTTATCAAAATGTAGGAAACGAACATAAATAAAATAAACATAGACAACAAAATGGTCTGGTATTCGTTTTCAAAGAATATGGAAAATACCTGTGGAAAATACGGAGGGAATATAGAATATCCATTCTAATATTTAGACATACTGCATCTAGAAATTGAGTAACCAACTAGAATCAAAATAGAAACTCCTGATGATGTGTGAATAGATATGTTAATTATTTTTTAACCCGACTACGCTAAAGTCAAATGGAAGGGTTATGATTTTAGAAGTCTATGTAAGTATTTATTAACGTGGGTGTTTATGTGGTTTCCTCATTTGCTTGATTTTGGTGATTGAAGTATCAATCGATTCCTTATAAAAAAACTCTAAATGTTGAAACAATACAGCAAATAATATATTATACATGAAACGATAGATTTTTTTTTTAAACTGTGACCCGACTGCGAAAAAGTAAGAAACAAGTTGAGTATCGTATCGATTGCTATCATCGTAGCAAATGCCGTGGTAGTACGTGCTGTGGGTGTTTGAGCTCAGCTTAAATCTGAACTGATCGTCTGAAGCAATAGGATCCGCCAGCTCTCTTTGCTATGGGAGGCAACTGCATCATACATGCACACCAATAGCACGCACGACCACGGAATTGCTAAGATAACAGTAATCGGTACGATACTCAACTTGGTTTTTACTTTTTCGTAGCCGGGTTAAAGTTTTTTAAACTATTAATTTAATTTTATTTAAGACTTATTTTTTAATTTTTCTGGTCTGTTTCAATTTGATGATAACATGTCCAACTGGCGAAGAATGCTATAACAGATGGCATAGAATGTCACGTTAGACCCCATTATTCTGAAATTTTGTCAAAGTATAAGAAATAATGTTATCTCATGTGTAAAGAACATTTCGATATTAATTCTCTTACGAAGAGTATCTGGTACAAAACTATGTTCTGTGTATAAAACCATGCAAAGTGTTCCTCCTCAAATACCGTGGTTTGCAAAGGTAGATCCAAGTAGAAAATACATTGTACAACTGCATAGACTACGGTCCGGTCACGTTCTATCTAGAAATTTATTTAATTTATTAAAAAATTTAAATGGAAAAAGTCCCTTAGTTAAAATGGAATAAAAAAAATGATAACATGTCGATGCTTGTGATTAGCTACGTTGAAATGATTTGCCTGTCATAGTACTAAGCATAAAAGTAATTAAATAAAACATCGTCGCCCCCACATAAATAAAAAAATAACTTCCTATTTTCCAATTACGGTAAGCCGCTTAGAGACCTTTGAAAGAAAAGTAAACAAGGAAAAACTGAAAATTCAACGTTATCTGATATCTATTCCGTTAACCGAAGTAATCTCAAAGTAATCAAAAAGGTAATAATATTTTCTTATTAGCTATAGGGAAAAGGTGAACTAGATGATGGCTTTAGGGCGTCTGCCCACCGCACCCGCTACTGATGCAAAGGTATTTATACCGCACTAGCTCTTCCCCGCGACTTCGTACGCGTCAATTTCTGTTTTTATGATCGCGATTATTTTTGCAACATTTTTCACTGATGCTTCGCTCCTATTGGTCGCAGCGTGATGTTATATAGCCTAAAGCCTTCATCGATACATGGACTATCTAACACAAAAAGAATTTTTCAATTCGAACCAGTACTTCCAGAGATTAGCGCGTTCAAACAAACAAACAAACAAACAAACAAACAAACTCTTCAGCTTTATAATATTAGTATAGATTACTCCCAGAGTCTAAAAACTAGTCTTTGAGCAACGTACTGTTTGTTGCGTGAAACAGGCGTAAAGCCACTTAGCAGGTTATGGAATAAAATGCTAAGTCTTTCTGATGCAAGATTTGCTCGCCACATGGTTCGACAACCAGACAACATTGGGGGAGCTAGTCAGCATTAGCTGTTGCAGGGGTAGACCTTTACCTAGTAAGCGTACACGCGTTAACTTATTTGAAAATGTCTTTGACAATTTTATTTTAATAGATTATTTATTGGTTACTTGTAACAAAACCTCTAAAACCGTATCCTTATACTTAGGTTTCTTCCTATAGATATGAATTTATTGCTAGCTCGAAGAAAAGGTAGCTGTTCCTATACCTTTACTCGGAAGGCAAAATATTTTATTAGGACCTAAAAAATTAAATTGCTATATTTGCAAAGGTCTGAAGATTATTAAAAAACAACCTTTTGTTTGAAATGGAACTCGTGACATAGAGACAAGCGTATGGTAATAGGTTATTTGCGAAGGTAGAATAAAATAGTTGTAAATACATGTGAACAGCATACATTGTATTGATCTCAAGTAAGTAGCTATTAAGGCATTAGTTTTTGTGGAACCTCGAAACCTAGAGCCTTTCTTGACCAGAGTACCGGCAACATATTCTTCTAATCATCTATAACTGGAATTTTAAAGCTTTTACGGTAGTCAGTATAGCGCAGTGAACTGGATATGCTGAAGTCCACTGAGAGTTATGGGCTGGTAATTAATGTATATTAATGATAACTTGATAGCCACTTGTTTTTTACTTTTAGGTATTCGGGTTACAGTTTTTGAAACTATTAATTTTATATTATTTTACATATTATATTTTTTTATTTCTTTGACCTGTTTCATCAATCTTGATTGTTTATGCAGACAATTACATCAAAATGCATGGTTGACAAAAATAAATAACTACACAGCAAGAACCAAATTGGAAGAGCAAGTGTTCACAATTTTTATCCCCGTCTTTAAGGGTGTCATAAAAGCTTAACGACAGCGTTATAAATCAGTGTATTTATAGCTACCAAAGTTGTGAACCACCCTTATCGTTTGAGTTGAAAAATTTCATGGCGGAGAAAAGGGAATCAGGCAAAGGAGCCCATCTATCATGCGGCCGGCCGAACCGCACCAACGGAAGTTATATGTCTGACGCACAAAATAATACGGCCTTCGGTCCCCTAAAATATCGTTTAATATTCCCCTAGGAGATACTTGTAGCCGTTTGTTGCGCGTGTACTGAAAACGATATGATGTACAGCGATTTTGTCGCCCGTCGTATTGATCTCTATTTTTGAGACGCGTTTGATTCCCTAAAAGGTCAATTTATAAAGACATAACTCTAATAAACTTAATTGAACATCTGAGGCCTATAACTGATTGGTGCCATAGAAAAATCTTGATACAGGCTATCCTTGAAAGGTCGTCAAACGATACGAAAAACTACAGTAAAATGGTGGCCAAGGGTCAAAGCAAAATTGGTTTAACAACATTATTGGTATGGCGTAATTTGACAGGACCTTTTTATCATTCGTAGGGCTGTCAGAAGTTGAGTATTCGTATTATTATTAATAATAGGTAAATCAATGAGATCACTTTTGTGAGAAAATGAGTTGAGAGAAAGTGAGTATTCTGTGTTATATTTGGGGTGGTGGGATCCTACCTCCTAGTGGTCCACCGTGGGCAACGGTATCTTTGGTTTTCTTACCAATGATGACGGCTAACAGATCCCTTTGCGGTGGTACGAGTAGGCTTCGTAATAAGAGGTTGCATGGTTGCTACCACCCTCCTGCCGGAGTCCAGCTTCAAACAGTTTTTCTGTGTTTCGCTGGTGTGTGGAAGAACCAGTGCCACTTTCTGGGTAAGTTCGCTCCACCTTAGGCTTCTTCTTAATCGTAGAGTTAAGTATGTAGTCAAGAGCAAACCCATGATTATAAAAAAAACATTTGGTAAAATAGTTCCGTATAATCCAGTCCATACCATCGCAGTTAGACCCGTGGCAGAAAAAAAACGCTGCTACTCGTACCTATTTTTTTCTAGCAAAAGGTACTTCCTCAGTCAATTTTAACAATATCCACAGGACAAAAAGTGATATACGAGTAGGATATCGTCAATTTAAAACCATTCTCATTATCATCTTAGCAAGACGACTCCCACCAATAGTCCTTAGGCCTAACATTGGGTCGCACGCCATTTGCATCCAGAATAATAAATATCCAATATACAGTTAGGGGAAACAGGAGAAAAGAGGAAATGTTGAAAAACATAAACATATCTTATGCCTCAAAAATGGTTGTCAATGAAAAAAAAACACGTTTTTTAATCGAAACATTCATGTCTGGCGAACGGTTCTCATTTCAGGGGTCATTACTCAAACGCGCGGGTTCTCAGTCAAATGAGATTTCATAATTAACGTAAGCCAGGTCGGCCCGTCAAGTGTATGTGAAAATTTAACGAGAGGGCTGGGGGTCGCTTAAGACCTATCTCAAGCGTATTTATGTTGGTAACGGTGCTTCTACACCGTTGGTAGATTTTAATTCAGAATGTTTCAATACAATAAGGTATACATTACGAGTTAGATACGGTACAGATTTGGCACTACTTTGGTACTGGTACGTACGTATTATCGTACCGAAGTCGGGCTAAAGATAAAATAATATGTTTAAAAATATAAATCTTTTCATTAAGATGTAAGTTTGAATTTATTTTTTGAATGACATAACATGTATTATTGTTAATAAATACTAACTGGAATGACTTGGATGGATCTCAATCTTAGCATGACAAGTTGAGAGACGAATACTAGATTACATAAAAATATAATATGTACTTTTATGGCCTGTTTGTCTTTGTGACATTTAACGATCTGTGTCGTGTGGTGTCGACACATAAAACTACCAGCCCTTTTTTCCTATGGGTTTTGTAGAGGCGAATAAAAGAGTGCTGCCAGAAGAAAATGCGTAGCAGCGTCTTATCTATACAATTGGCCAAACAACAATCGCTAACCCGCGTGCCAAACGTGGCGATTATAGACAAATCCGCCTTTTGGGGAGGGCCATGGCTGGCTGGTTATTATGGTAACCAACGAAAGTATAGTAATAAAAGAAAATTTCCAAAAAAAAAACAAAATGGAAGTATATTGGTACAATTTTTTTGTGTTATGCTAAGTGTGATTTCGTCGTCTTTTTATAAATGTGTATTATTATGATTTACAAATATTTTTGGCGTATTCCGAAGCCACAACCGCTGCTTTTGTCCAAGGAAAAGCCAAAGTAATAAGAATTATATTCCCTTATTAAGCGAGTAAATCAAAACGGAACTTCAGTGTGGAAACGCCATAATTCCGTCCATGTTCGTGACGTGAAAAACCCTTGGAAAATACGTATATTAGTAAATTTAATTACTTCGTCTAGTATCGAGGTGCTTGAAGCTCAGTGGCGGTATTTTGTATTGATTACAAAAGTTTAGATATTTTGCGAATAGTGTAATATACTATTATCAAATATTTTAACTTTAGCATAATAATTATTTTTTATGCCTTCCTATGATTATGTTTTTTCCTTTGATTATTTATACATCTCTGTATTTTATAATGTGTGCATTTTTATTTAGCATGGCAATCTTATATACGAGTACCTCAAATTTCCTCATCATCATCATCACCATCAGCCTATTGCAGTCCACTGCTGGATAGACTTCTCCAGTTGCACGCCACTTAGGTCGATCCTCGTCCAGTGTCAGACTTCCAAATTTATTCACTAGCTAGTTCATCATTAAACCACGACCACCACCAGATCACCACGCTTGCCATATGTTCGGGTCGGTGATCATAAACCCGAGCAATGTTGGATTTGATTGCTCGATCCAGTAAATGAACCCAGGATCCCGAGATTATGGTACTTAAAATACTAGACCAACGGGGCAAATAACCATAATGGCAAAGAATTACTGACAAGAGTTGCCGTTTTTTCACACGCTATGATAACTTGGAAAGACTAATGTAATCATTAAATTTTAACTATATTAAATGAAATCCTAGTTGCAGGTAAGAAATTAAAAAGACCTTGAATTAATATCCATCAGTATTACTTTGATTGGTCAAAACTAATGAAAACAGTTCCTTAAATCCTTAAACAACGCATCTTATGACGATTTCCTATCTTCTCTTAGTCCTTTTTATGAATCAAAAGTTGAATAATAATATGTTCTTGCAAATCATCAAAACAAAAATCTATTATAAAAAATATTATGCCAAAACCAATAATGCCAAAATGAGCCAGCGATCTAGGCATAAAATAAAATCGGCCAAGTGCGAGTCGGACTCGCGCACGAAGGGTTCCGTACCAAAAAGGCCAAAAAACGAGTTTGTTGTATGGGAGCCCCCCTTAAATATTCATTTTATTTTGTTGTTAGTATTTGTCGTTATTGCGGTAACAGAAATACATAATTTGTGAAATTTTCAACTGTCTAGCTATCGCGGCTCTTGAGATACAGCCTGGTGACAGAGCGACGGACAGACAGCGAAGTCTTAGTAATAGGGTCCCGTTTTTACCCTTTGGGTACGGAACCCTAATAAAAACTGACAGAGAAAAACAACTTTTCCGAAATAGTAATCACAAACCTTTTGAAACTTGTCAACAATATATCTGAGTGGATTTTTGGACGCCGACTTTCAAATGAACACTTTGTTGATATAATAAATCGTGGAAGGACCACTTCATTTTTACGTATGGGTTTAATTGTCCTAAAATTATTATATTTTTAAGTAACTATTTTAAGTATAAAACCGATGAATTGGAGAAAGTGCCGCGACAGATTTTCATAAAACGAAAATTGTTCGAAATCGAAAAAGTTTCACTGGGAAGGAAACTAAAAGCTACTTCATCTCACCATGCCAACGTCGAATTTCATTTCAATTTCGAATCGCCAGTCAAGTTTTTAAGCAAATAATCTTCGGAGACTATTTAATAATTTTAGGACTTATTGGCAAAAGCTTTTGAGTTTTGTGGTTTCTCTTAACATTTCCCGCCTTTGCGAGAGCTAACTACTTTGGTCTAAGTATTACAAAAGACAGTTGAATTTAAATTGCGTAGATGCATTACGTATTTGATATGCAAAACAGATCTCTTTTAATATTCCAGGAAATGATTTCCACCGTTTTGAATAATAACTTGCCGCTTAAGTCGCGTTTGAAATAAAAATAAGGAAATGAAGGCAGGTTCTCTCTTGCTAAAAATAAACGAGGCTCATAACTCGGCCGCAATTGCGGCATTTCTCAACAGCTGTTATACGGCTGTTATGCGACGTTTCTACCACTAATTAACCAGCTTTGCGTAAATTTGGGTAAAAAATCCACTCTATATAAAGAGCGGTTACACGATGTCTCGCACTAATTGTGTAAAATCTGTTTTATAGAAATTCTTGTAACAAAAAATGTTGATTATATTCCCAGGGTTTAGTATTATAAGTAAGATTAAGTAGTGATGACTTATGGAAGTGCATCGATGTCGCTTCACAGGTCCCACGAGGAGGCACAAACGGCAATTAAGAGAGGAAAGTTTTACTTTATTATGTCCTTACACGACAGATTCAGAAATGAGGACCCCGTAGAAAGAACTACATTGGTGAGTAAGTTAAATAAAATCGCTCGAAGATTTGCCGAGCTGAAGTAGCAGTAGGCAGAGCACTTAGTAAGAAAACCGATGTCGTTGGTTCATTATCTGTCTAAGTCCTTTTTTTACCTTACCATGTTTAAACCACTGATCTAATTTTGAATGAATAGCTTTAGACTCTACAAGAGACTCGAAAGTTCCTTTCAAGGAAACTATTTCTTAAGGGGTAAAAAATTGGGTGTAAGTTTGTATAGGTACCTAACTTACTTATGATTTCTCAATTTATTGACGAATTGCACGTGGATGAAGTTGCGTGCTTGCGGACCGATAATAGGAAAAAACTAGACATGATTTTAAAAGATAAATACTATTTAGTACAAACTAAGAAAGTTTTATGAATGTCTTTTGTCTATTATTCAATTTGTATTCGCCCGGGTTACGACCGGGTGTTTAGTGTAGTTTTTTTAAATTTTAGGTAACCTGTGTTTCTTACAACGCAGTGCCGCCCGTGAAGAAATATTTTTGTAATGTACGGTCTATGTGTATCCATATTAAGATTTTTGATGATATCACTAATAACTACCTACCATAAAAAAATGCAAAAAAAATATCTTGAGCTACTAAAATCCCAACTAAATACTAAATACTAAACTTGATGATACTAAACTTGACGACCATTTGGATCAGCAGTAGTTAACGCTGCTTCTGAGCCATAGGTCGCGGGTTCGATCCCCGCACAGTACAAATATTTGTGTGCATGAACATATCTGTTTGTACTGGTCTGGGTATTTTCTATGTATTATAAGTATCTATTTACAAAAAAAAAAAGTATATAAGTAAGTTTATCGGTTGTCTAGTACCCCATACGACAGGGTACTTAATAGTAGCTTAATTTGGGACTAGATGGCTCTGTGTGGCCCAGTGTGGCATGTCTTAAAAATATTTATTTATTATTATTTATTATTAAATATACCAATTTCAATTTTTCTGTTACAAGTTAAAGTTAAAGCTACAAATGTACACTGATTCATTTCGTACTTTTAGCCGAATGTTGTTAGTTTTTAGTCAGGCTATCTATTTTCGGGTTTATCTGTTTGAAAACATGTAGTGTAAAAAATGGGATTTGCTCGTTTCAATGGACCGTCGTCAGTGGTTTATGACTTAATAAATTTAAACAAGTACAACAGAACCGTAAATTGTGAAATTCACTCGCAAATTTCAAATGTAAATCCCGGCTTTCTAAACTACGCTTGACTTTATTCAGTTTTGATACTTGGGTCAAATTGTATTAGGTAAAACTTTTCCATTTCATAAAATATTTGAAATAAAATAATATTTGATATCAATGTAATATAAAGTAACAGCCTAATAATCATTCCACTGCAGGGAAAAGGCCTCCATCACTGAATTCAAGTTACCACAGCAATGATGGGTGTACTGGCATAATCACTACGCTTGCCAAATGCGGGTTAGTGACCACAAACCCGAGCAACGTTCGAAAATTCGAAACTTTTTGTTGCCCGACCCGGGATTCGAACCTGGGACCCCGAGATCTTGGCCCGGTATTTAAACCACTAGACAAACGGGGCGGGCAATGTAATATAAATCTTACTAATATTATAAATGCGAATGTTTTGACTGATGTTTTTGACGTGACAACGTGTTATAAATTGGTTTGCCGGGTGACACTTCAAGAAACTGCGTTACGCTCCGCTCACGTTATGCGCTCACAATGAGAGCGAGTGAGAGGCACGCGTCCCTTTCACTCGGGCATGGTTAGCCCGCCTAAGAGCGAGAGAGACAGAGCGAGAGAGAGAGAGTGAGAGAGATAGGCATACACACCGGTTCATGTCTTGCGCTTCTATAAAATCCAGTTCAATAAAATTTTGTTAATATGAAATTCAGTGCGAGATTCTTTGTATAAATTAATGTTTTAAATATAATTCTTTGTATAAATAAATGTTTTAAATTGTTACTATTATTTCATCCTTCTTCCTACTATACGAATGAATATTCACATTAAAATTATTTTACCACTCAAAGTCGTTGTCACGTAAAACTTTCGCCCGTATACCGACTTTACAGGCAACCAATTTTTTTACTTAATCATGCCATAACGATTGAACGGACCAATTTGGCATAGTTTTGTAAGCTGGAATAACACATAAGCTAGATCCTGCAGGATAGATCCTCGATTACGAAGTTGCGTGCGATGGTGAATATTAAATCTACTGCCAGTACTAGTCGCCTCTTATACATATACATACGTATAAGTCGAGAACAGGTTTAGTACTTTAGGCTAGTACCAGAGGAAGATGGGTATCTGCGTCTTCTCTCCATACGTTACGCCAAACTGTGGTCGCCACTTGCCAAGGTTTGCGATTGTGGCAAAATGCTCCTTTTATCGCATATGCTTATGCATGCACCAGCAGTAGACTTATGGCGATGAATGAGAAGTACAAAACAATTATAAAAGTAATTGAAATCCGTGAATCATTTTTATTAGCCCTAGAACTTTAATATCTTCAGTAAATCACAAAAGGGCTAAACTATTCTTACATTTTATATCGTCGACACACGCAAACCTTAGAGCAAAATGAAATTTTTCCTCTACATTTCTTAATAGTAATAGGGGTTAAAGTATGAAATTGCCGATTATTTTCCCACTTTTTATTTTGTGTATAGCTCTTAAGTATAGTCGTATTATTGCGTAATTCTTTTTGTATTGTATCAAAAACTAAATAAAGTAACTTTTGACTAAAAAAAATGCAATACTAGTGCCTATTACTTCAAAGGAAGTCGTTGAAAAGACCCCTTACAATGTGTCAGCTGACCTTCTTGCTTCAATTAAGTATATTTGTATTATATACTTTGATTTTCAGAAATTTAAATACTATAATGCGTAGCTTTATAACAATCTAACTTTCACCTTTAATTGCATCGAAAACGGTTCAGGCGTTTTCAAAAAAGCTAAAAAATTGTTAGTATGGAAAAATGACTTTTCTCGATTTTGTCCATACAAAACGGCAATTTTATACTTTAACCCCTAATATTTTTAACCTTGTTATAGTTCTTTTTATACGCAATAGTACTCCTAGTAAAAGCTAAAATAAGTTACACATTTTTGTGTAACTTATTGGCCATGGTATCGTAGGCCAGCTGTAGGCGTCATTTGAATTTAGATGTGTCGTATGTACGTGTGTACTTCTTTATCAAGCTCGTATGTCCTTTTTAAAACAACGAAGAAAAAGGCGATTTCTGTTTGTTTGTCTGTAAAGTTTTCGCGATTGATTTAGATAAATTTTAATCTCAAAAACAGTTCAGGCAATTGTTTTTTATTTAACAATCGGCCCTTGAAGGGCAAAAAGGGGTTTTGAACTTCGTATAGGGAAAAAAAAGTTCTTATCCGATTATATACGATTTGACTTATAGGTAGTATCAGATCCTGGAATAGACATCAAGTGGTTTAAATCAATTAAAAAAGAGTAAAGTGGTCGAAAGTTTGTATTAAGAATCAGTTATTTCTTATAGTTTGGCATTAGATAATAAATCAATTGCAAACATTTTGAACCATCTATAAGGAGCGTGATATAACCAGGAGCGAGATAAGTATTCGCCGCGGCGCTAGTAGATAATAAAATATTATAAAGAAAATAGTATTATATTTACATAAAATGCTAATAAACAGGTTGTTAGTTAAATATTATTAAAAGCCAAAAGTAGCTTGTATTGGCATAAGCTAATATGTGAATGAATGTTGGAAATTTATACTTATTTGCATACAAAATGGTTCCTGAGTAATTAAGTTCAGTACGAAAATTAATATTTTCAGGATTCTGATATCGTTTTTGAATTCGCTATAGTTTTATACGCATATATATTCAAGCCTGGTTTGGTTTGAGATGCAATTTTACTACCATTCTGTAAATACTCGTCGTATTACGGACTCCTCCTTTTCCGATGAGCAAATATTACCAATACCGACCAAGATGTGTGATACAACTTTATTTGTACGAGTACATTACCCAAAAAATGTGTTTGAGGGCACCACAAAAATGCGACCGAATTTTCGCTGGGGATTTTCGTAACAAATTGAGGATCCTTACAATTAGTGCCGCGCGTCTTTGAAAGAAGTGTCGTATTCAACTAGACTAATGAATGTCATAAATTTCGCACAGAGAGCTGTTCAAACAATTTTACAGACTTATTCCGAAGCTCAAAAGGAACATACATAATGATTTTATCTTTTCAAACTGCGCCATTATTTTAAAGGCAACATTATGGATATAAATCGGGGGTCTTCTACATTTTCATTTATTGAGGTGATTTTCGTGATGGTCTATAAATAGCGATCTTTATTATGCTATTGGATATGGAATCAATCAAGAGACGATATTTTTTTAACTAACAATGGGCATTTTTTTTGTTCAGCTTGTATTACCTACCACCTACCTTCGTGAATTCTTTGTGAATTATTTCAGGACCTGATTCTACTGTTCATCGTGATATCGATATGTTAAAGTAACAGCCTATAATCATCCCCCTGCAGGGAAAAGGCCTCCATCATTGAATTCAAGTTACCACTGCAATGATGGGAACTGGCATAATCACCACGCTTGCCAAATGCGGGTTGGTGATCACAAACCCGAGCAACGTTCGAAAATTCTAAACTTTTTGTTGCCCGACCCGGGGATCGAACCTGGGAGAGACCCGAGATCTTGGCCCGGTATTTAAACCACTAGACCAACGGGGCGGTATGTTAAGTAATATTTTAATACTAAGTCAGCTGCTATCTGTTGATCCAATAGTCTAAATTGTGTTATTTTTTTTATATGCCTGTCCATCTGTTGTAAAAATGTGATGTATCAAGTTTTTAACAGTATTAATATCATAGTAATAAATCGATATAAAACTTTAAAAGTGGACAGTAAAAGTCTGAACGATGAGCCACTATCCGATTCGGCGCTTCAATATCTATATATCAAACTCTATTCACTTGTTTCGAGAAATATACTGTGGCAGTTAGGCGGCGATAAAAGTAAAATAGTTTTTGAGGAATACTAGATGAAACTGATTGCTTTTATATGTTCTAGGATAATTCTTTTGAAGTTTTATAACTGTTTTAGCAAAGTTTAAATTTCTAAATATACGTAGAGTTATGAATTTTATCTAACCAATACTTCAAATGCGACAGTTTTGGCTGGATGGGTTCTGAATAAAATCTAGCACGCATGAGATGGAGTATAGGTTTACTGTAGAGATATAGAGCATATTAGCTACTTTTAATCCTGGTAAACATATTGTTGCCATGGGATGATTTTAAATTAAAATTAAACGCATACGGAGTGACAGGCAAGCGACAGTATGAAAAATTTTTTTTAACTTGGATTGCACGAACTGAAATATTAATTTTCTTTAGTTTTCAAAATATTTAAATTACTTTTAAAGCCCTCTTAACTTTGTAAGTATTGCTTGTGCATACAGATTCATTTAGAAGAGTGTCTTTTGCTTATATAGGTTCTAACAAACAGTGTCTATGAAACTGTCTTAAGAACTTAATGGTACGAGTATTTACGTAGTATACAGCAATTATTTAACAATTCACTTTGAGCTTAACACTTATCGACATTTACTGCAACCAAATTAATTATTTAAATTAAAGATTAACGCTGGTAATAATGACCCCCTTAAGGCAATTTTTAATTGAATAGATATTTTAGGCATTTGGTTATATTTTTCACTTTATTTGCACAGACTTATATTTTTATTTTACAATGGTACTTTATTGCATTAAAAGTTTATTTGATATGTTAAATAACTTTAACAAACAATAAGTTTTTCTAACGCCCCGTTGGTCTAGTGGTTTAAATACCGGGCCAAGATCTCTGGGTCCCATGTTTGATCCCCGGGTCGGGCAACTAATAGTTTCGAATTTTCGAACGTTGCTCGGGTTTGTGATCACCAACCCGCATTTGGCAAGCGTGGTGATTATGCCAGTTCCCATCATTGTAGTGGTAACTTAAATTCAATGAAGGAGGCCTTGCAGTGGAATGATTATAGGCTGCTACAAGCTACAAGCAAGTTTTTTTATATTTTCTCGGGGCCATCCCAGACTACGTTTTTGTGGTACCTCAAAAACGTAGTCCGAAACGGAGGTCCGTTGATTCTGATTTCCACAAAATGAGTGCTTCAAATTGCTTCTTAGTACGTAACTATGCTGGCTACATAATATTTAAAAAAAACGATTAGTAATTGACTCACCATAGTATTACCAGCCTTTTATCCAGATTATATTAATAAAAAAGCTGGTTTTGGCTAGTAATACCATTTCAATAGCAGCCATTGCTGTGAAATTACAGGTCTCAGAGAAATCAAAAGGAGAGCATTTCCAGCATGCCATAATGAACTCCATTACGTTATTGTAATTTGACAAAGTTCTGCTTACCCATAACCGGAGGTATATTCGAGTTACCTGATATTTGTCGAATATATAAGGCGATAAGGATCGCGGACCTAAATAAAAATCGCTTCAAAACACAATAACTTATCTGCTGCCGAACGGCACACTTTACAATCCTATTCAGCGGATCTCCCTTGAGTAATGTGGGTCAGACCCATTTCCGCAAATAAATCCCGGACTTCAAAATAAATAACCGCTTACCCCGACACGGTAAAGGTCGATTATACTTAATTATACAGTCCCCTGTCGAACTATAATAGTTGCCGATTATTGGAACTCAAAATCTACAGTTTAGTTTGTTTGTGTTGTGTCCTCTCAATCAGCATTTGAAGGTTTGTTTGATGTGGATTCACTTTAAGAATTAATTACAGCAGTACAAATTTATTTTATTGAAGTGGATGTTACCATAATAGAATTAAAATACAATGCTTTTTATTCGTGTTTAATATAAAAAATTAAGTTACCTGTTACCTGATAAGTTTATCTTAGCAATCGGTAAGGATATTCCTTTCTTATGTTATAAATGCGGAAGTAAAGTCTGTTTGTCTATTACGCTTTCACTCCTACACTATAAAACTGATTCTGATGACATTGATACAAATAAAGTTATATCCTAATAGGCCATAGATTTCCGCCCGCGCATTACATGTAGTTTACGCAGGCAGAGCCGCGGGCAAAAAACTAGAACTACATACTTTTAATGTTCATTGTATTTATACCTATAGCAATTTATTTAAAAAGAGTACACAAATTACCTATTATGAAAAGGCATCGCTAAGGCTAACTAGACGTGATAAAGGTACTCTGATAAGGTAAGTATGGTCTTTATTAAATACTCTTTCCATAACCATTATTACTTACAAGATGATAACGTAACTTGGATACTCAATTTAACACAAAACTAACATGTTTTTTTTCTTTTACTACACGTAGGTAATTAAATAACTGCACTTGTACTTAAAACCAAACAAAACGCTAGTTATCAAGGCGACTAACATTTAGGTCAGCTTTATAAAACGACCCTAATCAGTCACCCTAAATCGGTACATCATCTGTTTTCCGAACACACCCTTAAATAACTTAATAGATGGTTAATATTTGAAATCACTTACAGCTTGTAACAGGAACTTTAGACGTTATGATGTTGAGTTTACGGTAGTAGCGTTGCATGAATTAAGTATTAGCTGGCGCTTTAACGAGGTTCGAAGGTGCTATTATAACTAATTGGTATCTTAATCGGTATTATAAAGATCCCAGATTTTAGTGTTTTATTTACGAGAAATAAATATCAAACATTGGATAATAAAGTCCCGTTTGTTTAGTGGTTTAAATACCGGGCCAAGACCTCGAGGTTCTGGGTTCGATCCCAATTTAATTTTAGGATATTGCTCGGGTTTGTGATCACCAACCCGCATTTGGTAAGCGTGTTGATTATGCGTGTACCAGTCATTGCTGTGGTAACTTGATTGCCCTGCAGTAAGGCTTTACTTTACATCTTTTTATTTACGATAAATAAATATCTGATCATGGCACGTGGTGAAGACACAAAGATAAAATAGCACGATACCTTCTTTTCCTGTATGTGTAAAATACGAGTATATATCTATAATATGTATAATTCAATTCAAATCATTTATTTCAGACGCACACGAGTCCACATGGCATAACTAATTGTGAGAAAAGAAAAGGAAAGTAAATAAAGTTGCGTCAGTCACGAATTACAAAACAAATACCATTAAAAACACAGAAAAAAATATATATAATATCTACATATAATAATAAAAATTACCTAATGTGCAGCTAAACCCACCTCATGACAAATGGACAGTCCATTCTTTCAGCAACAACGCGCAAAATGCTATTAGTGCCGCCGCGAACACGGCTCAGCATCCAGGCGGCTCGTTTCCGGAGGATGGCATGGAAGCCATCTCTGTGTGAGCCTCCGCAAACATGCCTGACGCGCTGCAGTACCGCGGTAGCCCTAGTAACACTCTGAATGCGTTGTTGTATTGGACTCGAAGGGCGGTGATTGTCTTCAGCGTATAGCTTACCCAGAGGTTACACGTATAGAAAGACTGACAGAAAGCCTTAAAAAGAAGCACCTTAACGGGTTCTGAACAACGTGCAAGCCTGCGAGCCAGCATATTGCTTCTTACAGCCAACGCCCTCCGCTCCCTTTCGATGTCCTCATTATCAAGACTGGTCTTCCGTCACCCAATGACCCAGATACTTAAAACGCGTGACTTGTTTAAGTGCAACACCATCCAAATACGAGTAGACAGGGGGTTGTACCAGTGTGAGCTTGTGGTCGCGAGACTTAAACATCATAAGTTCACTTTTATTGGCGTTGTATCTAAGTTCGGCTTATTCCTCACATATTTTAACAAGTTTTCGAATGGCACTTATTGAGGAAGCCAGCAACACCATATCATCAGCATAACTCAGGTTGTTCATGAATTTTCCGTTTATGGAGCAGCCAACACCAGCGCCGCTGAGTTCCTCAATAAGCCCATTCAAATACAACAGAGAAGGGGACGTTAAGCCCCCCTGTCTCACGCCACACCTTAGCTTGTACTTATTTGAGACCTCTCTTCCCCATCGTACAATATTTATTTGATGTTTGTACCAATACTAAATAATGTAATGAATTGCTTGTTGAAGTCGCAGGCACCAGCCAGTTCTGAATAATCATTCCGATCACGCCCCTGGGCGGCTGTAGCTCGTTTACTTCTCAACTTAATAGTATCATTACGTTGTAGTTGCAAAACAAAAAGAAAGCTTATAGAGACCTCCAAAATTCTAAAACTCTAAAAGCATTTGGACTATCCCTGAACATTTCGTGCACGCGTCGGTGGAGTCCGTTCTGACTTTACAACGCAATGTGCTTACACCGGGTTATCCTAAGCGCAGTCGTAGCAATTAGTCCTTGGCGTCAGTTGGTAAATATTAACACTGGTAATTGTACACTGAGCGTCAGCCCTGTTCGTTACAGTGCCCACTTGCAACCAGAATACAAATGAATCCATTATCCGAAAGTGCGGAGATAGCAGATCGACGACAATAACACGTACGATCGCGCGTGTATCGGTGTTACTAAAGTATTTTTGTACACTTTGTACCGTTTCGTTTTATGCGGCATTAAATCTTGTGAGTAGTAACAGCGTTGAGGTATAAGTTACTTATCGCCTTTAAATATAGTTACTTTAACTTGCAGTAACTATTTGTTATTTAACTTTGAACTTACCTACATCTACACAAATATTATAAAGAGGAAAGATTTGTGTTTTTGTGTATGTGCAATAAACTCAAAAACTATTGTGCCGATTTAAAAATTATTTCACCACTGAAAAGCTACAATCACCCTGAGTGACATAGGCCGTATTTATTGCTATAAAAGATTAGAGATCCTTATAAAAAAAATCTTATGTCCACCCGTGCGCAGCCGAGAAGGGCCGCTATAATACACAAAAATCTTAAAGCACAGCAGCTGTGCTGCTTATTTCTAAAATGCAGAGTGATGCAGGCTGGAAAAAATAGTGAAAGTTTTAGTGTTGTAGGTAACACGAAATAAGTCCCAATACCATTTAACTGTTAGTTTATAAGGCAACATCAACGACCATACGAGTAACTACAAATCAATAATAGCCAGAGTCTTGAGCCACTGCTAACTAGCCCAGACGGAAACTAGTCTGTATTCGGATAACGTGCGCCTGTTATGCAACATCTGCTCTATTGCCAAGCTGTTTCCTACATCCTAGGTACATTGAAACATCACGGAGAAATTACTAGTTATCGTTCAGAAATGAGTGTTGTAGAGAGACGGTGAGCACGAGAAGAAATATTGAATGGGTGTGTGGTAACTACATCTCGATTTTATACGGTGTTGTAAGTTTATTTCTCGTAAGAGCGCATTGAAATTATCCGCTATATGTAACACTGCAGCACTGCGTGATTTTTTAACACTCGTAACTATTCTAAACGTTTCACTAATATGACTCTACTAGAGACTTATCACAAATCCATGTTTTAGATTTGAACTGTTGGTACTTGCTTTAATGAGCTTTATCTATTCAGGAATAACCTTAAAAAAAGTCAAGTTAATTTATATGTTCTAACAATTATTATATAAGCAGTAGGTTCAATGACTTTAATTTGAATGCGTTATTATGGAAATTTTGTTTGTGTTTTGATGACTTGACTTCCCATTGCGAGGTTATATGCAGACAGTGTTATCTTTTGAAAAATGACCTTTTGGAGAAGAAACATATGAATATTAATGCATCTATTATCTCTATCACTACAAATGAAACCTATGCCGATGCAAGTTTATTTATTTGCGTTCTTCTCTTGGAACATCAACGATACATATAGCAAACGGCTCGCGTATTTATCACAAAGGACGATAATTCTCTTAAACGGCATCGCTTTAAATGTACAACAAAGATTCCCCAAGGAAAATGCTTGTTGTAAACATCTTCTATTGTAGAACGCCTTATCTCAAATAAAATTAGAGTAACCGCCTCTTGGTACAAATTAGAACAAAACAACACGTACAATGGTGGAGCTAACGAGAAATTAGGTGTGAATTTATTGAGGACTCTAAGACAAAAGATGATACAACTACACAGCCCTTGGTTGAACATCAAGCTGGCTGTTTTGTGCTTTAATATCCCACTATGCGCGCATTAATGTCACAGAATAAATGAAAACTTAAAATTGAAGTTAAGAGCAAAAATCAGGATATCCTGTTAAAAATTGAATGAATGTGATTAAGAGCTAAACTATAAGCGTTAACTTTATGGTGCCGATCTGTAGGCATCTTTTGGATATGATCATTTTTAAGAATTTCTTTATATTGAAGATTATTATTACAAATTGAAGTTTCATTTTCGGGACTAGGTTTACGAGCTATAAACCCTGGACGGATAGATGCTGACATCAGAGTTACAGCAATGAAACTATTTATGGATAATAAAAATATTGAATAAAGAGAAAAACAATGAATCCCTTAATTTGTAGTGACACTAGAAAAAAAACATTGTATCGTGTCTATTATTGTTCCTTTCTAATTTATTGTATTCTAACGAATGTCTTGGGTGAATGTTTTCTTATACATAATGTTAAAATCAAGTAGGTACAAAATTTAACAGATATTATAAACTGTTTTGGAAAAAGTGCTTTCCAAAGATAAGCGGAAAATACTCGCGAACTGAGTCAGCGCCCAGCGAACATCGAATTGGCGTAGCCTGATAATTTATGAGTAGATAAAATATGGTGACTGGTATAAAAAGTATTATTTTTTACCTCAACTTGTAAACAGATACGTTAGGAACAAGATTTTTATTATTTTGTGATGGTATTGAATTCATTCCGGGAACGTTTTTGTGTTTCAGTTTTTCTGTAACAATATTATTACATGGTAATTTCTGACAATTCGATTTTTTTGTGTAGCTAATTGATCGATTAAAATACATTGCCGTCCACGTTTTGTAGGTAGGTTCTTTTTTGCCATATTTTCCTTGAAATAATAACAGCCCTATGTGACGAATTTTCCCAACAGCAAGTCAGTAGTTTTTCGTGTAATCGCATCGGAACGGTCGTGCTTCGTAGACTAGTGATCCAGTGCTAAATTAATTTTCATCCGATCGTGCGGGCTAGAATGTAGTGTGCTTTGATTATCTCTAACGCCCATATAGGCCAAGACACTTTGTAGCCCTATGACTTAGGTGCTAAAGTTCATTTTAATTGCAGTCAGCCTCTTAGGTGTTGCTAATGCACTAATGCATCGTTGTAGGACATCGTACGTTGGCTGATAATGTGGACTGAATCAACACGGCAGGTGTGTGGTGGTGATATACGGGCGGAATATTAATTTGTGTACGTAAGCACCTGCTATCGTGCCTGTTGGAAACCCACATAGAAATACAACCATTTAAAGGAACAGACTACCTTGAAACATTTAAAAGTTAATCGAGTGTGTGTTACTATGATATAATTACTTATAACTGTAAACATATAGTAATTAAAATACATTGTTCTGATCACAGTGGAAAACAAAAACAACGAGTTAATTTTTACAATTACTGCCTTACAATTCTGATAAAAACATGCACCTACAATCTCCTGTAGGTCTCAAACCACATAAAACATAAACAAACATATTTAAACATTACCTACACACAATTATTATCATAAACTGTTTGAAAAAAAAAAACAAAAAAAAACTAGTTGTTACAATTAAAATAACGTGTATAAAATAAATTTAACCTCTTATTATTCGGTATTTGGGAAGAATACTTATATGATATTTTAGCAATTTTTTGGAATTTTTAATATCAGTATTTAAACTCGAAAAATTATGTCCCAGGTCTCAGGATCTCCGATGGAGATGCGGTTTCCTATATTTGGGAAGAAGTACTTAATTAAACTACAAAATTAAATATTTAATATAATCAATAACTAATGTAGGACCGAATGTTCTTCAAATAACCGCTGTTACTACCAACCAACTGCACTTAGCTTTCGAACTCAGATTAGATGAATACATAACATTTAGGTAATATTAATTAAAATGAACGATTAATATTAACAGATGGACTAGCATTTATGAGGATTACACATAACATTTTGATTTATCCCGTCGTTTTGAACACTGCACCAGTGATCAAACTGTAAAGTTTTAAGAAATTATACAGAAAAAAAGTGAAGTTTTTTTTATAATACTATTTTTAGAGTTCCTTATCTCAGGAGGAAAAATCAAAATACTAATAAGGAAACTTTCTTTTTCGTTTGTCCGACAGTTCCAGTGACTACCAAAACCGTTTAAGTATATATAGAGGTGATTTGATCATATTTGACCGACATGATTTTGACATTTAAAGGTAATCCTATATTTGGGACCGTTATAGTATTTTGATTCGGTATAACTGACGTATAATTGGAAAATACTGCTTAATGGGGACTACCGTTTCTTTGCTCACCAGTTGGCGCCACTGTTGACTGAGGTCCAGAGGTATAGCTGTCAAAGGCGACTTTATTAGATCGGCACTGAAACAAAGTTTTAAATCTTGAATCTAATTAAGTTTATTACTTATAAATTACTATCTTTATTACAACAAATAACCTTCTGAAATAGTTGCTTTCTGAGGCCGCCTATTTTTGCGCCTTTTCTTAATTCAGCTTTCAAAGCGTTCACATTCATCGCCAAATAATCCATATTTCCGATAATTTTACGAAGGAGATCACTGATCATTTTCCAGCAGATGAATTAAAAAAAAAAAATGTCACGAAGCCTGCTAAAACCAGTGAAAAGTGAATGTTATTGGACCTCACGCGACAGAAGCGCCTCTAGTGGCAAATTTACTAGCGATAGCCCCCATTAAACAACTTTAAATGCGTTTATTGTGCAATGAATCTCTATGGTACTAAGTTACAAGTATCTATCTATATCTGCTTGTCCATATTTAGTTAAATGTTTGTTATATTCAGGAGTTCATTATTCTTATTCAGGAATTATTCTTATTGGTCATCTTAATAACATTCAGAATAATATCGTATTAAGACATCTGTTGCTATACGCTTTCCTGATATTGATGTAAGCATTCAGATCACATTAAGTATTCGAGAACATGATTGGTCTTCTATTATTATGGCTAATATGTTCGTGAAATTCTTGGCTAAATGTAAAAATTTAACGACTATAATTTATATGAAATTTAAGCAATTTAATTGCTATTATAATATCAGTATTCAATCTTGAAAAATTATGTTTCAATCGGGACTCAAACCCGCATCTCCTCGCATACCGTGCGCGACGCTTTACTATTTAGCCACCGAGACACTACGTCATAGGCGTCAGGTTTCCAAGCATATTCTTATCGCTGTAAGCCAGCGTTGTTTCATCATATGTTAGGAGTTTGCACCCTTAACACCCGAAAGAAACATCTTTGCAGATGTTTGACAGTCAGTTAAGATGAAACAGCTATTTAAATACTTTATATGATATTTAAGCAATTTCATTGCTATCATAATATCAGTATTTCAGCGCCGCGCCCGGTATGCTAGAAGATGCGGGTTCGAGTCCCGCCTGAGACATAATTTTTCAAGTTTATATACTACTATGTTTGAAATTCATTAAGATTTTTGTTAGTTTTTATCGTAAGTATAATTTTATTAGCATGTACCTAACCATTAAAATCGCATCAGTCAAATCATTTATGACATGGAAATAAATACTTTGTTACATAACTTAATGCTAAATATGCAAATTAAAAGTATATTTTATCCTAAATAAAAATGAATCACCGAAATGTATGACTTCATGACTTCCGATCGACTGCACTAAATTGAATAATACTTTTTCTATGTTTGTGATGGTCAAGATAAGGTTTCAAACAGAAAGAAAATGATTGATATCTGTTTAAAAATATGCTTTAGAAATACATATCTTTATTAGTAAACCAGGGCAAAGCCGAGACGGAGAGCTAGTGGTGAATAATTAAATGGTTTGGTTTGTTCAGCCATGTCTATTTATATGTTCGATCTAAATAGCTTCGAGGTTTCGATGAATAAAACGTTCAACTATAGAAACAAATCTATTAGTGTATTTGGCCGTACTGGTAAGCGCTTTTAATAAATTAATATTGCTTCTAACATTAATATCATTGTTTGACTCACAATGTTTTGGCATGTACTTACAAACTTAAGTGGCAATCGTAAAGTTCAAGTGTGTTTTTGACCATGTGTTTTAGTGAAAACCTATCTTCACAATAATTGGCTTTAATTGACTATTAGCTAATCTTCTTTAGCTCTACAGCTTTTTCTAAATGTAGTTTAGCTACTTTTTGAAAATGACCGTAACGTCCATACATTTTAATATTTCAAACACTGTTGTTCATTTTCTATGCTTAAAATAAGGACGTTTATTCACTGTATTTTGCTTTGTTTCCGCTATCCAGGCTTTAGCTGTATCGGCGATATGGATATCAGGTATTGTCAGCAGAGATCCAGTTTTGCATAGAACAACCACAGGCCGTGTTCAAAGTGAACACTGCGGATGGCACCGGCGAGGCTACTGCCGAATATCAAGCGACAAAATGCACTGTATTCAAAATTAAATTTCTAGTTTCTAGTCAAGGATACACCAACAGATAAATGAATTCATTCTGATTATTTTTTTTTTGCTTGGGCGATGCTTTATGTTATAGCTTTAGCAATTGGTAATATGAAGTGTGACACGTTCCAAAATAGTACTTAGTGTCAGCTTTGGGATGAAATCATTATATTTTTTCAAGGTAATATGGCTTAAAATATGCACTCTAGTAATATATTGGCGACACTTTTGTTAAATATATGCACTTGACAATTGTCATTTACATAAAAAATCAAGCACACAAACGGCTGATGATGGCAATTGTTCTGGCTCGTCACGTGGATAGTTTAAAAAGTAAACGAGTATTTATCAGCCCAAAAGTTGTTGGGCTCCGTAGTAATTTCATATTATTATAAGGATTAAAAATCACCCAATAGGTTTTTATTTAAACAACAACGAACCTGCGTTGATGCTTCAACATTTCTCAAAACAGCTAGTAGAAGTTATTTTCTTTTTGTTTTTTGTATTTATCCTATAACGGTACACCTTATTATGTATTTACAAATTACCGATACCGTAATCTGCACCGCTGTGACATCTACCCCGTAACATAATACTACTGTGTTTTTATAATCTTTACACTTAACTTTTCAATCACAACAAATATACCTTGTCGGACTGATGCTTAGCAATAAAATGCTGCTAAAGTGTTGGTTTTAAGTCCCAGCTACTACAGTCATGACTTTTTCTACCTAATACACTCTTCCATCTTATGGAAATCGAGATAACAATAATTATCATTAAAATTTTGAAGCAGTCCAACGTAACGGTGTTTATAAACATTGCAACATTGTATTTCTAAGAAGTCATCCTCATCAGTACAGACGGCAATATCCCTGTAGAAAAGAAGGATTTGCCATGATCGCCTCGCTTGGCAGACGGGTTGGCAATCGCAGTTAGGCCACTGGTTGAGGAAAAAAAACTGATGTTTGTCTGTTTTGGGCAGTAGTCCTTTTACAATATCTGTATTAGGACTAGGAAGATTGCTATTATATTTTAGACTAACACCATTTGGTCGGGAGTGAAAGTTAATTATATCATCATTACCAGCCTGTATCAGTCCATTGCTGGACAAGAGCCTTTTCAAAAGTAGGACAAACACTACACAGGCGGATTGGCGATCTCAGTTTGGCCAATGGTAGAGTGACAAAGCTGTTGTCCATCTTCTTCTTGCAGTACTTCTTTAGTCGCCTCCTACGACATTTGTAGTTGCTATAATATTAGATCAGCACCATGCGGCTGGGATAGAAAGTATGACCGGCCATCAATAAATTAGAATCTTAGAATTGGTCCCGAACGGTTTTGAACCATAGGAACCATTTAAACCATTCGTTTCAAAGTTGTTGTTGGTCATGTTAATAAGTAGAACATTAACAAAGACTTATTTCGTAAATCAACTTTGTTAATCTCTCTTTGAGGCTACCAAACCGAATGTATTACGTCAAATCTAAATCATAATCAATTTACCAGAATTAATCGACAACATACAATGTGCTTAGTCATATCTCCATCAAATATTTACACCAGCGTCGAATTGAGAACGTAGTATTTATTGGCGGTAGTTATAATAATAACACAAAACCTACATTGTTGACGCTATCATTATCACGAACAAAAAGACAGATTATTACACATTATTGAAGAGCAGATTGCGTGCTAGTCACAACAGCATTCTCCATGCAAACATTACCTATTTGAAGATTTATGGCGCCGAGGGTGATCTGATGAAAATGTATTTCGAGCCCTTGATAACTTTCATTTACTATGAATGATTTTTTCCTCTCGCTCGTTCTACATACTTACTAGGTGTAGGTGCAGGAGTAAATTACAGGGTCGAGATACGAACATGACAGTTATAAGAAAAACGTTATCAGCTTAGGGTCAGGCTTACATCACCTTTTTTAAATATTTCTAAAGTAGACTTATCATTCCCATTTAACTTACCTACCTATAAAGCAAAAAGACAAGAAAAGACTTGTGTTGGCTTGTGTTTTTTTTTTTAAATTTGATTATGGGCAGCTGTTTATGTTGTTTGATTGATACTTTTAATCACTTAATTTTACACAAAGATAGACTATAAAAACAATTCTGCAGGAATAATATATAGATAACTTTTTATCTTTTATTAAAGTATGGTTTCTGTGGGATAGTTTCATCACGCGTACGAAGCCGCAGGCATCAGCTAGGAATTAAGAATTTGAAAAGATAAGCATCTGTTTTAAAAACATAAAATGGGTTCAAAGTTCGACTACGGAGCCCTAAACCGTTATTAACGTAGCCAGTCGCGTGATACGGTTTTATTGTTACTTCATTTGCAGACAGAATATTTTTGTGATGTTGACATGTCATGTCGCATTCATTTCAGATACAAAAATATCGGTCAGATGAAGTGGACAGTCTTTGTGAATATGAGTTTCAGTATTTAACACATGGAAAACACAGATTCTTCAAATTAGACCTAAAGGTGATGTATTTTTCTGATAAAGTTCTGATTTAACCTACGTATGGTTTTTTTAAAAACGAACTTAACAATAATGATCGATTTAGATCCACTTGCAAACAAACGTAAACCTATAGTATGTAATATAGACTATATCTGTTACTTCCTGAATCCTGACTCCTATAACCTACTTTAACTATTATAACGTGAAAAATCAACGTTATATAGAGTACCTAACTTTTTTCTGGATTAAATGCGCTAATTGCTGGACTAAAACGAGTCCATAAAATTAATTTAACTATGATCCATTCAGCCGATGTGAAACAAAGAAGGTACCACAAAATTAAATACTTAAAGTAAGTAAAGTAAAAGTAACAGCCTATAATCATCCCACTGCAGGGAAAAGGCCTCCATCATTAAATTCAAGTTACCACAGCAATGATGGGTACTGGCTTAATCACCACGCTTGCCAAATGCGGGTTGGTGATCACAAACCCGAGCAACGTTCGAAAATTCGAAACTTTTTTTTTGTTGCCCGACCCGGGAATCGAACCTGGGACCCCGAGATCATGGCCCGGTATTTAAACCACTAGACCAACGGGGCGTTAGTAGACAATACTTAGACTGGAGTAAATATATTTAAATATTTTTACGTTTGGGAACCGAACCCAAACCTCAAAGCAGGCAACATTGGTTATTACCTTCAATATTAGTTTGTTTGCCAATCTCGTACCGCCGAGGTCGTCAATTAGTAATTAATCATATTTTAATACGGAACTGTGCGTCTTCGGCTGCACGGGCGACCTTGTGTATCTTCTTTCATCACAAAATTTTATTCAAATCGGTCAAGATGTTTTGATCTAGTTAGATGACAAACACACGTACAGGAGAATAAGTCATATTGATATAGGTAAGACCAGTAAGCGTATACTTACCCAATGATTACGTCACAGTAAAATACGAGTATATTAATATATTAAAATGTAAAACCAGCTCAGAATATAAAGTGCCTGCTTGTGACCTTTGCACTAACTCTTGAAATTAACTGGAGTAGTTATGTAACATGTGCCTCAGGAGATGTCTAAAACAGGTCAAGCATCACACACACGCTTTCCATATTTATATTTTTAAGCATTAATGAGCCAGTAAACACTTGGGGCTTGGGTAATTTCGAAAATGGATGTCGTATGCTACAAAAATGTTTTTGGCACATTAATTCTTGTTTGCAACGCCCTGTTGGTTTGAATACCAGGACAATATCTCGGAGACGCGGATTCTATCAACGGGTTGTTCAACAAAAGTTTAAAATTTTCCAACATTGCTCGGGTTTGTGACCACCAACCCGTATTTGGCAAGCGTGGTGATTATGCCTGCACCCATCATTGCTATGGTAACTTTAATTCTATGATGGAGGCCTCTTCCCTGCAGTAGGATGATTATAGGCCGTTACTTTATTAACTAATAAAAGTTCAAACGAATGTGTACCTTTTTAAAACGTGATTTGAAATCATTTTCATTCGATGCCCCTCAACGTTGCTGATAAATGATGAAGTTAATCAAGCATCATTATCAACAATCGCCATTTGACGTTCTCCGAGGCGGAGTTGAGTACACACCGGTTTTCAAGGTGTCGCCTGCTCCGAGAACCTTTTCGTATCCCGGACGGGTCAATGTAGAAAAAAATTATTTTCTACATTTCTGTTGTAGTACCTAAGTTGTGTCTGATTTTCACTATACGAGTGCTTTAGACGTATACTTTGGGATCAGTCAATGTATGTAATGTTGTCCACATATTTTGTTTATTTTATTTGTTATTCGCCAAACCTTTGTTTGTTCGTCCACCACCGTGTGAACCACCTACCAATTTTATCAAGGAATGTAGTACAAAATAATCAATTTTCCTTGTAATTACATTGCAAGTGTAAATAAAACGAGTCAAGAATGTCTCTGTAGCACAATGGATAGATCGCCCGAAAAGTGAATGGTTGTGGGTTCGAGACCCACCAAAGATAGTTAAAGAGAAAAAGAAACATACACCGATTGAATGCTGGCTAAGACCTAAGATGCATCCAACTTAATTATGCTTTATGAGCTAAGTTATTAACGTAACTTTGTTTTCAACTGTGCGTTATTTGTTTTATAGTTCAGTAGATATATTCTTATAAATCCTTACTGCATATTTCAGTCGGTATCACTGCCCACGTTACAGACATGTCAAGTAATCTCACTGGATTTCATTTTAATGGTCAAATTAAGCCGGTATGAATATTTCATATATGGGACTGTGTGCTTTCGCCGTGCGAGACCAAACTTCTATTTTGTCATTTATTTATATTTACGTTTTAATGATGTCGGATTCCATGGATCTCCTCATACGATTTAGTGGATCGAAAAATATAGGATCTGTTAACTCATGAATGAAGGGCAATAATTTAACCTAAATTTTGCCTTGTCACGCCCCGTTAGTCTAGTGGTTTAAATACCGGGCCAAGATCTAGGGGTCCCGGGTTCTATCCCCGGGTTGGTCAACAAAAGTTTAAAATTTTCCAACATTGCTCGGGTTTGTGACCACCAACCCGTATTTGGCAAGCGTGGTGATTATGCCTGCACCCATCATTGCTGTGGTAACTTCAATTCTATGAAGGAGGCCTCTTCCCTGCAGTCGGATGATTATAGGCTGTTACTTTACTTTACTTTTGCCTTGTAATTTGAGCACGTAATTTTATTATGATGAAAAGTCTTATCTTGGGCTTGATCTTGGTATTTATTTAGCTGCTGTGACTGAACATGCTGTCAGTTCATCAAAACTTCGTTCCTATTCAAAACATGGTAACTTTGGTTCCAATATGTCACTGATCACATATTTCTATCTTAATTGTGCAGTAGGCTGAACAATATGTTGTGGTGACCTTTTTGTCATAATAATATAATCATATCATAATAAGTAATGTCATAAGCACTGTCAGAAAAAAACCGGATATCACATGCGATCTCCGATAGGCGTAAAGAATATGGTATAATCTTTTTTTTAGAAAAGCCTGTGTCTAGCAAAACAATAATCAGCGCTGATTTGGTGATACATAATACTAGTAACATTAAAAAAAAAAGTTTTAAATCTGTGACGAAAGTTTTACAATTTACTGTATTTAGTTGGTAAGAAATTATTAAACAACAAATACACTCCTTCATCGACTAAAAAGCATTTTAGTTGATTTTACCCTTTTAGTTTTATAAACGCTTCCACGTGCATTACTTCAGTAGACTAGTTACATCATCAAGTCAGTCAGGTTTCAATACTTATGTTAAATATTATTCTTATGTTTTCGTTCCTATCTATAATATCCTGAGATCACAACTTTTATGATCTCAGATGATTGATATTATCTTTATTTCAAATGAAAAGGTCGGAAACATCAAATCAAATTTAAATATCTTTACTTCAGTCAACTCGACAATATTGCCTAGTACAATAACCAGCTAACAGATTTTACGCAAACTGTACAATTTTAGTTTGCCACTAAGTTTGGGACAAAGGGCCAAAGTTTACTAAGGAATGGAACTTGTTTGTTCCTTGATTAAATGTTTGTTTGTCAAACTATTGCACACAATTAAGGAATTCTAATAAGTAATGTCATTGTTACTATGCCGCATTCCAGAAGCTGTCCAAAACCTTTCGACTGTCAATTATTTCAAACCCTTGTTTTTATTTTTATCATAAGATTTTACTTGAGGGTCTGGTGTCATAGTTTTATAAACCGCCGATTACAGTTCTCTGACGTGACTGATTTCAACGAGTTCCATCTTAGAATGTAAGACAGGACTAACGGCTTAACCTGACTTTAGGAGCACGACTGTATTTCACTACCAGCTTTAACCTACTATAGCCTCTTTCAGACCAAAGCTAATTAGACAAGGTTCTTTCATAGGTGAACCCAACCGGGAAGTGAGCTCAGGCGTCTTTTCACTACAAGTAATTTTAAGTCAAATATTTCGATGTTTTCTTAGTTCAATGTTTTACAATTGTGGCGTGACTTGAAGAAGGCCTACGTCCAACAGTGACTGTGAACGGACAATGGCTGTTGATTTACTGATTGACAATGTAATTAAATGTAAGAAAGAGCAGTTCACCTTATTGCAATTAATGGTTAACAAAAAGTTACGTATTTAAAAAAAAATGTTACAATACAAATTCGCAGTTCTTACTAAGCAGTAGTGAGGTATTGCTAGTTTATCTACAATGTGGCACATGAACTCAAAAATGACAAATTAATCAAATCGATATTTAACTTAAAGCTTGAAGTTGATGTTTATTTTAAATTATTATAAAAGAACATTTAGTGGTATGTTATTGAAAGTTGTCTATCACTTCAGTCTGTATTGAGTTATTTGATGATTATACTCGTACTAGTTAGTGGCATAATGACGCCTAGGACACCAATTAATAAGCCTGTCTAATTCTATGGCCCCTTAGGACAGTACAGCGGAGACCTTGTATGTCAATACACAGCCTAAATGAAACTATTTCTCCTGGGTAACAATATTCGATCGACAATCGACGACCATTTAGATCAATGGTAGTAAACGCTGCTTCTGAGCCATGGGTTACGGGTTCGATCCCCGCACAGTACAAATATTTGTGTGCATGAACATGTCTGTTTGTACTGGTCTGGGTGTTTTCTATGTATTATAAGTACCTATTTACAAAAAAAAGTATTTATGTAAGTTTATCGGTTATCTAGTACCCCATACGACAGGGTATTAATAGTAGCTTAATTTGGGACTAGATGGCTCTGTGTGGCCCAGTGAGGCATGTCTTAAATATATATTTATTATTACTAATGTAGTTTAAACTGTTTACTTTATTTTATCAACCAGTAGAAAAACTATAACCTTTTCTGCATACCGCTTTGTACACAGCTATTGAAGCTTTTATATTTTAGTCAAGTTCAAAGTTTAAACAGCCGTTCCTTCATTATTTTTTTCTTAATATTGAGATAGCCCTCGGTTATCGTTATTATTTTTGAGCAAAGAAGTTTTACCCAACTCAAAAGTACCTAAGGCGATTTTCTTCCATTATACAAAAGATACGAAAAAAAAAAAAAAATGGGTGCAACAATTTATAAGTTCTTGTTCAAACAGGAGTTTGTATGTTGAAGTTGTACAAAAAACATTTTTGGTAACAACTTTATTTAATATTGAATATTTAATTAACTACAGTAATATTTTAACATTATTGTATCTATTAGAATAAATTGCATCTATTATCTACTCCCTACTCTATTTGATTTATACAGCTAGTTAAAAGCGACAGTCGTAGTGAAGCTTTCTATAACAAGATAGTAAATAATTTAGAATACGAGAAATATCTTTACAATATAATATAGGTCATTTCTAAAATGTTTAATTATTTTCACTACAGATTATCTAAGAAAGATATTAATTTCTATCTAATTTTTTTATACTAAGGCTACTTCAAATGGTCTATAGAGTGTTTACGGTTTTTGGTCATTCCTAATAATATGTTGTCTGTGGAAGCTGTCGTTGAGTTTTGTAAAATATCTTCTTTGCTTTGCATCGAATGATAGTCATTCATTTCGGCCCACACTGGATCAGCCTTAGCGATTCTTTGCCTTTCTTTAATTTTCGTATACGCTAAAATGGATGCCAATATGAAAAATACTACAAAACCTAAAGAACAACCAACTATTAAGCCCATACGACGGTTTAGTATTAAAGAAATATCGAACGCTTTAATTGGCTTGATTTTTATGCTTGTCTTTTTCTTGTAGGTATTAAATGAAATACATTCACTAGAAGGAGATTGCATAAGTATTGCTGCTGCAATGTCTTGGCTGATTTTAGCGGTAACGTTCAAATCCACATCCATGGTACCAGTGATATTTAATTCTTGTTCATATTCAAAATGCACAAGCGGTTCTTCGTATAGTGTTATCACGCAAACTACATACGAGTTTGTATTAGGTTTTAAATCAACAATCCGAGTTGATACTTCATTTTTCTCGAGAAACTTAGACTTGATCTGAAAATTGTAAGGTCCAATGATATATCTTTTGAACGAAAGTAATTAACAGTACTTAATTTTATCGAAAATACGTACATCATAGTTTTCATCTTCGTCGTAGTAAATAATCTGAAGCGCTTTAATAGCAGTTCTATTCCTAATAAACCATGATACTGACACAGAGTTGTCCTTATGCTTGTCTACGGATAGCTGGGATATTATGGGGATGTCACACTTTTCTTTCGGATACTCATCATTCAGGCATATTATTGCGTTTGATTTTATAATTCTGGGATGATCTTGTATCCATACCCAAATGTTATCCTTTTGGCAATTACAAATTATGGTATTACCTGAAAATAAAAAAAGATGTAAGTAGTTGAACTATGTATTAATGTTCTAATCGGTCGATTATTCTTCCACTGAGCTACTAACCTTTTATAGAGACGTCTTCAATGTGGTTTTCGATGGATGTAAGTAGTTCTAATGGTATGTTTTGTAGTTTGTTGTGGCCTAAGTCTATTTCTATTATTTTATTCAAGTTTCTAAAAGCTGTTACTGATATATACTTGATGTTATTGTAGCTCAAATACAATACTGTAAGATCCTTCAAGTTGATTAAATCTTCATTAAGAATGTTTTGCAACTTGTTGTGGGAGAGATCCAAAAGTTTTAAATTGCTCAAATCTTCGGTAAAAGATTCCATTGACTCAATATTGTTATTGGATAAACATAATGTTCTTAATTTAGTCAAGCCGCGAAAATTGCTCGCTTTAAGTTGTGAAATCTTGTTAAAACTCAAATCCAAATTTTCTAGTAAAAATAACTTCGCGAAAGGACTTATTGATAGTTTTCGTATTTTATTGAAGTTTAAATATAAGTGCTGCAAGCTAGTGAAAAATTCAAAGGCAACATCATCGATATTAGTCATATTGGTGGCACTAATATGCAATTCGTATATACTTCCTACTAACGTATTATTGTCTGGTCTTCTAAGTGATGTCCAAGAAATTGCCGGATTTTTACTTATATCTAAGTTAATGAGCGAAGAACCAAACATCCGAAATGTAATTAGAAAATCAAAGTAAACTATATCATTGTAAGATATATTTATGTTCTGAATATTGGGAAAGGTCTCCAAAATTACTAAGGGTAGAGTATCTAATTTATTATAACTAATATCGAATAAAATTAGATCTTTGAATTCAATTTTCTTTTTTACTGTAATAGATTTTATTTCATTCTTTCTCAAAATCAAATATTTTAATTTAGTCATTCTTTCAAAGCCGCTAATTTCAATTCGTGGTATCAAATTATCTGCAATGTCTAAAGTTTCGACTTGTGTAAAGTTGTGAAACGTGTTATATGGTACGACATCTAAAAAATTATTGCTAATATTAAACTCTTTAATTGAGTTTTGCATGTCAAATAATTTATTCGGTACTGAACTTATAATATTTTGTGCCACGTTCAGTCTTAATAGGTTTTTATTAAATCTGAATGTGTTTTCAAGAATGTGCTCTATGTTACAATGTTCCATAAATAAAACTTCTAGCAAAGGAAGTTGGTAAAAAGCTTCCTGAGGTAAATAATCAAGGACATTAAAAGATAGATATAAATATTTAAGTCCAGGAATATTCATTGACAAAATATCACTAGATTTTAATGAATTGTTTCTAAGCGAGAGAGTTTTAAGATTGTTTAATCCTTGAAAAGTATCATTTTCTATTAGATTTATCTCACAATTATCAAGGTAAAGTGAGCTTAATGGTAATCCTTGCTGAAAAATATTCTTTTGAATTAATTTCAAAGGGTTAAACGATAAATTAACACTTCGTAGTTTCTTCAATGTATCAAAAGCCATATCAAAAACAAACATCACTTTATTATGGGAAAGATCTAAATCTTCTAGCTCACTTAATCCAAAAAATGTGTAATTTGTAATATTTCTCATTAAATTATTCTGTATACTCAAATACCTTGTAGCGTTCAGGTGTTGGAATGAAAAATCGTCTATAATAGATAATTCGTTGTTATTTAATTCGAGGCGTGTTATGTGGCTCATGTTTCGAAAAGTGTGTTTGGTCAAAAATTTAAGTCGGTTATTGCGCAAACTTAAGTGACTCAACTTATCTTGAGATAGGAAAACAAAGTTACTTAACAAGGATATTGAATTAGAATCTAAGTGTAGAGTAAGTAAGTTTGAGCCTAATTTTGGCAAGACATCGTTTAAATCGATGAGATAATTATGATTTAGACTCAAATACTTCAAATTGTTCATATTAACAAATGCTCCCGGCTCAATAAAATTTATTTCATTGTGATTTAAATGAATTTCTTCCACATTTAAACAATTTCTAAAAAGATATTTAGATATTAATTTAAGCCTGTTATTATTTATTCTAATTTCATTGACGTTTATTAGAGATCCTAACGTGTTATTATTTAGCTCAAAAAAGTTATTATTGTCTAATCTTAGTTTCACTATATTTTTATTATTTGTAAAAATATTGTATGGCACTTGATTTAAATAATTAAAATCTAACTGCAGCTTAGCTAAATTGCCTAAATTACTAAAGCTCTCACTATGTATGTTGTTAATGCAATTTTTATTTAATAGTATTGCAGTAATTTTATTAGAATTAAGAAAAGAATCAATTGGCACATCCAAAATATTATTATGGCTTAAAACTACTTCTGTGAGAGATGGCAGGTTACAAAATAGACCATGAATGTGATGCAGATGATTGTGGCTCAAGTCAATGAATACAAGGTTTTTATTATTTTGAAAGAGATTGGGGTTTAACATTTTTATCCTATTGTGGCTTAAGTCTAATGACTTTAAATGAACTAATGAATGGAACGCCCGATAGTGAATACTATTAATGAAATTAAAATGAAACGATAACATCATGAGGGACGGACAAAATTTGAGGCAGTCTTCTGAAATAAATTCAAAATTATTAGAGTTTAAGTCTAAGTACTCTAAGGATACAAGGTCAGAATTTTCGACAATAGGAAAAAAAGACATTTCATTCCATGCCAGTCGCAAAGATCTTAGGTGTCTTAATTTAGCAAGAGCTGCAATCGGAAACGTTGTAAGATTGTTTTCACTCAAATCAATTTCAGACAGGGAAAGTTCCAAACTAGAAAAAGCGGAATCTGATATATCTCTTATCACATTTCCTTTTATGTTTAGTTTAATCAAAGGAAGACCATAAAAGCTATAACTGGGGATCTCTTCGATATAATTTGAAGTTAGGTCGATCGAGATTAGTTTGAGCATGCCTGAATATGCTTTTTGTGGTACGAATTTGACTTTGCTTGACACAATGCTTAACGTTTCAAGGCACTTTCGGAGCGGTATGAATGTGTCGTCTGCAATGTCTTTTATACTCGTTCTTGACATGTGTATGTGCTTTATGCAAACGCCTTGAGGTATGAAATGGGGTTCCAAAGTCTCTTCATTGTCCTCGAGATCATAAACAGACAATGAATTTATTTTCGACGTGCTCTTAATAGCATTTTTTACGTCTTTCAATATCGTGTCTTGGCAATCAAAAAACAACCCTGCAAAACATATTTTGAGTTAATAAAATACCATATATAGCTTATTTGTTTTATTATAATGATATCTTACCGTCTTCGAATGTATAACATGAACATTTATTACTTCTTGTTAAGTCAGGGCACCCCAGGGAATTTTGAGCTCGCAGAACGGAGGGTAAAACCAGTAATAATGAAATAATTTGCAAAACATCGTAATCATTTTTTGCTGTCTCAAAGTAAGAAATCTTTTTCATAGTTACATTATACTTGGCATTTTACATTTTACTGGTGCTTGAACCTGAAACAAATAACAATGTTTGAGCATCTATTTACTTGGTAGAACGTTACATGTTACACTTGGAGGTACAAATATTGATACGCTAAAGGCTATTATTTACTTAGACAATTTATTATTCATATAGAGGGTTATAGTCATAGAAAGATTATTTCGTAAGTCATGGTACAAGATGAAAATAATCATTTACTAAGTGATTGCAGAGCCTAAAACCACAATGTTCACAACAATACAATAAATGAAATAAAGAACAAAAACTTAGTGAATGCAATTCAATTGCGAAAAACTTTTGTAAAACTATTACATATAATTGATAAGATAAAGAGATTGTTAGATCGGTGTGTCAAAATAGTCTATTAATTGTCTTGCTTCAATGATCTTGCTATAAAGGTCCAACATCAGAAAATAAGATTCATTTTGTGGTAATTATTATTTTTGTACACTCAGTAAGACGAACATAAACCTACCCTTTTGAGCATACGTGGTGTTCGTAACGCCAAGATAAATAAAAATAAAAGTAAAATCCTAATAAAGGCAAGTAACATTTTCCAATGTTAATTAAAAAAATATCATGAATATCGCTGATTGTTTAAGTCAAAAACTTGCAACTATCCAAAGGTTCAAAGTATAATGCATAAAATATCAATTTCTGGTACCGCAAGATGATTATTATGCAAAAAGCTATTTAGTATGCACGAGTATATTGCGTCACAAATGCTAACAGATATTTGAACTTTGAAACGGATGCGGCATCGGAACATTTCCTGGTGAAGCTATTATCATACCATTCCATTGTACGTATCCGGGAGCTTTTTGTGACATGCTATCTCTTTTCAGCACTATAGTTGAGATATTAATACTACTACTTAGAAGGGATAAGAAACTTTTTTTAACTGTTAAAAAGGTTAAAATATATTTTAACTAAGACCGTGTCGTGAGGTAAGGCACAAAAATAGATAAATATGTATAAGGTAATATAGACAAAAAAAACCAGATTGTGGAAACGAATAAAAGTTGGGAGGCGTTTTTCCGAGTCTATGGAACGTACGGGTGCGGGCTGCGGCACTGGCACCGCTGTATCTACCGTGATAACTAAAACTTTTAAAATAAAACAAATTATTAAAATAAAATAAAAAAACCCGACTGCAAAAAAACTGAAAAGAAAAAAAACAAGCTCTACGATCCTAGAATTCAATTCGCAGACGGGGAAAATCATCAACCAAGCGGCCGTGGCTAGCTCAATTAAATCCGCAGTCTCTTTAATTGGTGATTGTCCCCACCTGCGAATTGAATTCTGGGATTGTAGAGCTTGGTTTTTTATTTTTAGTCAAGTTTTCGACGTTGGTCAAACTGCAACCGCTCACCTGCCGCCAATTGTTGCGTAATACTTCTATTGGAGAGGCCTGTGTCCAGCAATACACTAATGTAGGATGATGAAGCATTTACTATATAGTAACATACTTCTATCCAATTCGCAGACGGGGAAAATCATCAACCAAGCGGCCGTGGCTAGCTCAATTGAATCCGCAGTCTCTTTAATTGGTGATTGTCCCCACCTGCGAATTGAATTCTGGGATTGTAGAGGTTGGTTTTTTATTTTTAGTCAAGTTTTCGACGTTGGTCAAACTGCAACCGTTCACCTGCCGCCAATTATTGCGTAATACTTCTGTTGGAGAGGCCTGTGTCCAGCAATACACTAATGTAGGATGATGAAGCATTTACTATTTAGTAACATATTTCTTAATGTAGTCACGTGATTCTGTAATTTTAAAGATTTCATATCTGGCAGTAGGTACCATGGCAATATAAGCTTGGTAAAAATAATTACTCATGTATCAGGGATAAAAAAAATAGGGAATACTTGCTTAACAAGCCATGAGTTGATAATGATCGTCCTCCATTGTAACAAAATCATGGACGATCATCATACAGCTACTGGATTAATAGCTGTACATTCTTATTTTATTTAACTATCTACACAGCAAAAAAAACTTTCAATAATATAACACGTCGTAGATTTCTTCAGTGAGAACTCATAACTTTTAATTTTTCTGTTAGCCTGTTTTATAAATGTGCATTTCATGCAAATTTTGATATGGCTTGAAATAATGTTTGTCTTCACTTCAACCGTAATTCCAGTTTAGCATTTAAGAAAACTACAAACGTAAGATAGCATACAAGTAAACATTTGTAGCTCCGCAAATAGCGCACGTTTACGCGCAATTGTTAAAAACAACATCTGCACGTTGAAATAATGGAATCCGTGTCTTAATTTATTTATTTCAATGCTGAGCGACAAGCCGTACTGCCCCCTTCTGCGGCACTGGGTACAAGCACAAGTGTGTGTGCCAGCGCCCCAGACCGGGGCAGATATTTGAAGGAAATTTTGTTAAATATTATATTTTATTATCAATTTTATTCTTGTTAACTATGGACCCTAAGGTCTAAAATAAATTTGATTTTATCTGATTTATTTGATTTTATTGTATTTAATCTTATACTGCAGTTGTGTAATAGATTTTTACAAAAATACTTAAATTCTGACCCTAGGCCTCGAATTTCATCGCATAGCACTTCATCATCATCATCATCATCATATCAGCCGAACGACGCCTACTGCTGGGCATAGGCCTCCCCCAAGGATCCACAACGATCGGTCCTGTGCTGTCCGCATCCAGCGGCTTCCCGCGACCTTAACCAGATCGACGGTCCACCTTGTAGAGGGCCTGACCACGGAACGTCGTCCGGTATGCGGTCGCCATTCGAGAACCTTTCCGCCCCAACGGCCATCGGTTCTCCGCGCTATGTGTCCGACCAACTGCCAATTCAACGATGCAATCCTTCGAGCGAGGTCGGCTGTTTTAGTTCTCCTGCGGATCTCATAATTTCTGATTCGATCGAGTAGGGAAATACCAAGCATCGCTCTCTCCATTGCTCGCTGGGTGATCTTGAGCCTTCTTATAAGCCCATTCTCATAGTCTCACTTCCATAGGCCATTACTGGCAACACACACTGGTAGGAATAGTCGCAACATGGCCGGTTTTAGAGACAAACGTGGCCACCATTTTTTTTTGCAACATTCCGTGAGCGAACAATTTTTGAAATGAAATGAAAAGACTTTTGTCTTGAGACACTGAGGTATTTCGGACGCGAATATATGACGGAGCTTCCCGAACGCTGCCCATCCGAGCTGAATTCGACGAGAGATCTCTTTCTCGAAGTTGGACTTACCTAACTGGACTATCTGTCCCAGGTAAACATAGTGGTCAACAACTTCAAGTGTAATGTTCCCAACGTTAACTAGAGCGGTTGCAACATGGGCATTTAATATGATGACCGGAAAACCCCTTTTTAAGAGTAAACCTATTAAAAAGGAAAGCCCATTGAAAAGTTTACCCATGTGATAGGGTTACCTGTGCGATAGGGTAACCCATTTGATAGGGTTTTGTCCCCTGATTTTATTGTTCAGGGATTTTTCTAGGGGCTTTCCTTTTTAAATATTCTTTTTATCTTTATTGCCTAACATATTTTATAAATGAAACAACGAATTTTGATTTCTTAAACTACTAAGGTATAGTGGCTGTTCCATTGCAAATGGATTGTTACAAACTAACTTAACCATGTGATAGAGTAACCCCTGTGATAGCGGTTACCTTTGATTGTGTTAGCTTATTAGTTCGGTAACCTTTTAAATAAGGTTTAACTGCTTACCACAAAATGGGTAGCGCATAGAAATTATAATAGCCTAACAGCATTTCAAAACACTTTATAGGGTAAGCCTATTAAGGGGTTTTTAGTTTTGGTAAGCTCTTACCTGGATTAATCGTATTGTTTGGTTTAGCATATCGTCGGGGTAAGCCCGTTGATAAGCTTACCTTTCAAATAGGGTTTTTAAAAACAAGCCTATTACGTGGGAAACACTGAAAATGTTTAGAACTGGCCAGTTGGAAACATTGCTAATGAAAACTTTTTTTTAATTTCAATTTTAGAAGTTTTTGGTAACGTAGTATATTGCATTCATTTTTCATTACTTTTTGCTAATTGGCGGCAAATCTAAACTATTTAATTGTTAACACATGAAAATGAACCTAACGCGAGAAAATTTTCGGTCAATGATTTATTATGACTTTCGTTATGGGCTTACTCAACAACAAAGCCATGGTAGGCTGCGATTAGCATTTCTTAATGAAGCCCCATCTCGTGCCACTATTTATAATTGGTTTAACGAGTTTAAGCGTGGACGTAGCAATCTCAATGATGATCCCCGTGAGGGACGTCCTTTAACAGCGACTACTGAAGATAACATCAGTGCTCTGCGACGCATGATAGAGGAGGCAGATACGGGCAAGCCTAGGCATTGGTATGAGGCAAGTTCAAAAAATATTACACGAACATTTAGGCGTCAGGAAGCTTTGTACCAGATGGATTCCTCAAACTTTAACCGACGACCAGAAACACCTTCGCATGGACTGGTGGTGCCAAATGTTAGATAAGTTCTACGGCGGTGACTCAAATGCTGTATTTGACATCGTCACAGGTGACGAAAGCTGGATACGAGTATATTGCCACAAATCCGAAACCATAAGACAATCAGCTCAGTGGGTGTTTTGACAGCAGCGCCCTCGAAGAAGGATCCTCCTTCACCACGACAAAACTTCAGCGCACTCCGCAAAACGGACTGTTGAATATTTGACTATGGCAGGTATCGAGATAATGAGTCATCCGCCATATACTCCTGACCTGGCGCCCTGTGACTTTCATTTATTCCCAAGAATATTCAATAAAGAAGATGCGGTGAAAGCGTACGAAAATGCCATAGAAGAGACTCCTAAGGAAGAATGGGCCCACTGCTTTTCTCAGTGGTTCCATCAAATGCGACGATGTGTAGCGAGGAACGGAGATCTTACTTTGAAAAACAATAAAAGTATTGGCAACTTTCTACATTAAGCCGTTTTTCATTTTCTAAACATTTTCAGTGTTACCTAGGTAAAAACCCGAACAAATACCCCTTTAAAGGTAAGCGGTTCCGGTCCCTACTTAAGACCCACTCTTTAAGAAGCATTACCGAGGTCTTCGAGCATAATGTTCAGGTCTTCCAAGGTCTCAGCCATAAGAATTATATCATCGGCAAATCGCAGGTGTGTTAGGTATTCATCATTGATGTTGATGCCGCGTCTTTTCCAATCTAGAAACTTGAAAATATCCTCCAACGCAGCTGTGAACAGTTTCGGAGAAATAACGTCTCCCTGTCTCACGCTTTGCTGTAGTTATATCGGATAATAGCTCTGGTTCTGTAAGCACCTCGATGTACCTGTAGTCTATTTGGCACCTTTGGAGAGACTGCAGCACTGCCCAGGTCTCAATCGAATCAAAAGCTTTCTCATAGTCCACGATCGCGAAGCAAAGTGGCAAGTTATACTCTTCTGTATAACTTGCCGCAGCGTATGAATGTGGTCTATGGTACTATAGCCTTTTCGGAACCCGGCTTGTTCGGGAGGTTGAAAGTCGTCGAACTTGCGAGTGAGACGATTCGTAATGATATAAATATAACTTGATATTAAATGATAGCACTTAATATCAAGTTATAAACCATAACTACAAAAAACTTAACATAATTGATTGAATATAATTCTCAATACATTACCAACAGTTTTCATACGTCAAATCTTAATAAAAATATCCTTATTTTGCTACAAAAAAAATACTAGCTGTACTAATAATTTACTATTTTAAATTTCCTCTTCAATATCGAATCCGTCTATCTCTAAGATATTCGACTGAAAACCTCCGTGGCGGAGCGTCGAACAAACCGGTTTTCAAGGTGTCACCTGCTCCGAGATCTCGTGTTCGATTCCCGAACAATGTAGAAAAGATTTGGAGACTGCAACGAAGGGTAGATCAATTTGCCTGCTCTTAATACCCACCAGCATAACAACACTTTTTCCGTGATCATGGCACTAACAAAAGTGCTGAAATAAGGAAAACTCACTAAAAACAGGGCACATGATAAAAATCCGAATAGATATTAAAACCAAATAAAAAAATAATTAAATGCAATAACTATACTTGCAGCTTTCTTCAGAATAATAATTAAGTTTAAAGATAATTTTTATAAGCCATGTACAAACTCATCTTATAGTAATAGGTTTATTTAAAAAAGCGACTCAACATTTCAGTGAATAATTTGCGCATGCGTTGCAAAGTCGCGTGAGACTAAAGTATTTTAATTTTTTGTTTATACTCATACATCCAACGTATACTTTATAGTTAAGTTTATATTATAATCACACTTATCTTCATCATTATAGCTCATCAAGCCGCATAAGTCCACACATAACTGAACATGCCCCCTTGGCACTAGCCATTGAGGTGCCAAGCTGCGTTGGCTGCGATGGCCTATCTACCTAGATACGCCATCGCAGCTTTTTAGTAGAGAGAAGACTAAGCTATCTTCTTCTGGTGATATGAACCTTTAGCTGCTTCTTACGACACCTTGAGGACGAGAAGGGGTGGCTACTCCATTTTGTACCGGACACGGCTACGGAGTTGGCACAACTTGATCTTATGAATAAAAAATATCCACAATTATCTTTACGAGACTATATTATGGTGACAGATTCATTCATACTATACTTAATAAATGAGTCTACCTACTTTAGTTGGTTAAGTAAATGCAACTTTAGATTGAACCAACACCTAGTTCTATTTACTTTATTTCTCCCTGCCGCATATTTAAATACACACTACAAAGTAATGTTAGTTTCAAGGAACCCGTAACGAAATATATAACAACCTGAAAGTTCAAAGCTGCGGTGACTTTTGACATTTAGTTCGTTCTAATGATGACAAAATAATTAACACGAAATTCGTTTACCATCTATACTACTGAATAATTATATTGAAACGTATAATAATAACTCAAAGGTTGCTTTTTAAACAAAGTACACGCTGAGTCCTTATAAAAAGGGTTTATGTAAGTAATATACATTCAATCGTAAACATCATGCCCGCAAAAATATCGCACGTTCTTATTTATATACCGTTAGAGGCTAAAATTGAGCAAAATATTTTTCTCTGATAACAGAAGTCTGGATTATAGCGTTAATGCGCAAAATCATTTGTTCGGTGTATATTTAGATTAAGGCTTATTTGACTATCGATTTCCCGAGGAAATGAAAAGGAAGCAAGTATTTCACACTACTGAAAATTATACCTTTACTTTCATCCTTAACAGACCTAACTTATCAATGTCAAACAACACAAAAAAAAAGTGAAAACGCAGTAAGAGTCATCTAAATGAAAGGGTGCAACTGAACACAACACTCATTTACCGTAACCATATAATTATCCAGGAGCTTTAATCCCAGTAACTACTGACCGCTAGCCAATTAACCTAACAAAAGTTGTTGAAATGAAATATTTATACACTTACCTAGCTTTTCCTTTGCGTCAACATACGCAACTAGCTAATTATAAAACGTTATCCCAATAGCGTTAGGGTCCATTTTCGTGTTGCCCCCGTCCGCGAGTGCTGTGGTCGGCTGTCCTTGTCGTGTTTATGTTCACTACGCGTAATATGAGATATCCTTTGTGGTTTTTACTTTTTTAGGGTTTTTGAAATGTTTTGAGCGCAACAGAGAACGCTTGAGGTCATTAGAAAGCTCAACAGAAGACTGCCGTAGCGGCGCGCGCTCGGTAGGTCACCGCCTGTTGTTGCGGCGCCCCGACCCACTATTATTATACTTTTATGACGAATCGGATTTTGCTATACGAACGGCTTTGTAGTGATGTAAACGTGTAAGGGCTTATCTTACAGCGTTAGAGTCCGTTTTGGGTGTTCATTGTTTTGCGTAGTCACGTTTTCGCCTTTCTTATATTTAGGTCACGGTATTGTTCGATATATCGCTCTATTTTCGCACACGTAAGCCTAAGAAAAAATGTTAGCGCTGAAACCTGTTATTTATTGTATTTAATAAAGCGTCATTGAAAAAATTCGCTTGAATTTCCCTTTGGACTCACGATTTTCCCAGGCAGCGTTTTAAATTATTAATAGCTTAATGCAGCGTAGGAAATGAAGCTTTATTAAATGTTTACGTCGAGTTGTATTCTTTTGACCTACTTTATTTGAATGACAGTTCGAATAAACACATAATATACTGTAATAATTTCACGTAGTAGCCGTACCTACACCGTTTTGGCGTTGTTTCGGTTTTGACGCGGCGCTCATAATATTACGTTGCGGTGGCGTTTGTAGTCTAACTGCTGACACCCACAATAACATGGGTCGGAAATCGCCTATTCGTATGCCTACCAAATATATTATTACGGGCTTAGGAGTAACTAAACGGTTATAAAGTGAAAACCGAATGGGTGGTTGACATCTGTCATAGCCGTATACAAGTAGACCTTTATTGTTAAGTATATAAATGTACATAACTCAACCGTATTGTAGTTTGTTATTGGCATTGATACTAACTACGTTAATCCCCAGGATCATGGAAACGAAATTTGATAGGCATTTCACTCACCAGATTCTTGAATCTAATCAAAACGCTTTAAGCATTCGTAGTCTAAGTGGTAATGTTGCTATTAACTAGACATTTAAAAATAAATTATACTTAAGTGATATAACTGGCCATAAAAAAAGTGTGAGGTGCTTCATAGCCTTAAACAGTAGCAAACTGAAAGCACTCCAGCTTTGGCGTAGTTTCGGTTGGACGCGACCCTGAGGCTGCGGGGCGTTTGAAGCATATCTGCAGAGTATGCCGCCCACGCTTCTACAGATCTAGGTCACAGAAATCGCTGCCTTTATGAAGCGAAAAATATGCGATGAATCGTGTGTCAACTTAGCGGGCCCTCACAGTGCATCGATATTTCTTAAGGATAATATCATCAACGCGCCAAAAAGTTTCTTGTTATCGTTAACGTTTATCGTTTATTTTTTTGTCTAAACAACGTTTTCTGCGCAACCAAAATAAATAACAAAAAGTTACGATCTTTTAAAAAAAAAACTCATCGAATTAAAAACCATTTTTCTACTGTAAGCTTAAAAAGACAAAAGACATTATATAAAATAATAATTAATAGCTTTTATAATGATTTTTTATCAAAATACCCTGTTTTTTAATTACTTTGTTAATTTACAATTATAAGGCCTAGTTATTGTGTCTTTTTACAAATTAAGAATAATTTTTTAAGGAGAAGAAAAATAATAACTAATACCCATTCAAAAATAATTATTCACTAACACTTTAATTTGAGAGACTTGTTATAAAAAAACTATAAATAAATATAAGAGTAGTCAGCAGAAACAACTAAAAAGCCACAAAGACATTACGATAAAATATGACTCTCTCATTTTTTATTCATTTTACCTCAAACGACATTCTACCTTTCCTTATGAAAGGTAGAATGTATAATGAAACAAATCTTTCTGTATTATAGCGATTCGGAATGGCGCGCCATAAAATTTCGGAGCGGATGGCAAGCAATAAAACAAATTATGACAAATCTATCCAGAATACCATCTTGAAGTACTCACTCGGCCACATTCCAAATGAGATATTTCATTTAGAACTCAAATATTGATATTCAGAATCGAGTGACGACTTGCATTAATTTAACAGCATAAATATAGCCTATTCAGGTACAGTTTAGTTTAGTAAAGTTATTATTTTATTCTGTCGTATTAAAATAGAAGTTATATCTTGTAAAATGTATGAGTTTTAGTAAAGCTTGCTATTAGCGCCAAGGCCTGGAGTACTAAGTACTGTTTAGTATATTTTGTTATGTTAGACCATATAATGTATTGCATTGTTTATATGCATCTTGACCATCATTATATAAACGTTATCGGGAATGAAATCATATAATTATGCCTGACGTTTCTATCGGGTTACTCCGACCGTGGTCACAGGCTGACTGGAAACGCGATGCCTTCAGTCCACGTTTTATTAAAATTAACATTCAAATGTTTATTACTCAAGCATCTTCACACCCTACACTAATGCGCGATTTAGACCAGTTACAGTCAGCCTGTGACCACGGTCGACGCAACCCGATCAAAACGTCAGGCAAAATAATAAGTTATGATTGCGTTTATATGTTCAATAATTATACGACGTGAAAGTATAAAAAAAGTTCCCATCATGTTCTAATGAAACATTTTTCATTTAGGTATTGTGTGATAACGCTTAATTTTAAATTATAAGATTTTTAACTTATTTTATTAATGCAAAAAATAAAGCTGCACCTACGAAAGCACCTGTCACTTAAATATTATATCTTTTACTACGAATCTCCAGGTTCACCATTTAACACTGCATTATGGTCTGTCAGTCGCATTACTATTGAATGTTTATCATAGTATGTCTATAGATTACGCTACAAAATGTTAAAGAAATAAATACAAAATGTCGCCTGTCATGTTTGTAACCGTAAAATAATGGGTTTCGCCAAAGTCTTCAACTCTGCTACAACCTACATCAGTTGCTACAATTTTCGTAGCAATGTGCTACGAGACAAATCGCTTCGTAGAGAATGTATTTATTTAAGCGGTCGGTTTCCTCGTACAGTAATGTACTTTATCGGGTGTAATTTCTCTTTATATGGGAATGTGTATGTTCCATTTCATTAGCAAATTTTAAATATTCATTAGACTGCTACGAATAGTTTATTGTAGACTAGTTGATAGCAGCGGGATGTCACGATGTTTCTTAGTTAAAATAAACACGCGTAAAACACTCTGCTCGTAAACTTATGTACTTACTGAAGACAGTTGTTTTACTTACTTACTTTACTTAAATTAACTAGATTTGTTTTGACTCAGGTAACACAAGCTCTTTCATTTCGCATTTGTACTAAGGCACAAAATTATTTTATTATATGAAAATATTTTACAAAGATCTCAAGATAAATAAGATCTGGGCAGTGTGATAGGTAACAAGATATTTTTAAATAATACCTACTAATATTGAAATCTCTAACGAAATAAATAATCTAGTAGCTGAAGTAGCAAGATTTTTTTTAGATTACAATTTTTATCCTTTATCAAATAAACTTCAAAAGAAGTTTTTGTGTCATAATTGCTAAGTTTGGTAGGCATTTTGGCAATCGCAATTTAACCAATCACGGTGAGAAGACACTGCCGTACCTCTTACGACACCGATAAATCAAAATGGTGTGATGATACTTCATTTTCGCCTTTCGACCAGAGACCTCAGTGCAGGCGACACCCTGAAAACCTGTGTGTACATTTATATTCTGTACATGTTTTATTACAAATTAGGATTCTAATCTTAAATTTAAGATCTATAATTTTTTCTAAAATTTAAGTGAGCACTGCAAATGCGAACGAGTTTGAATCCTTAAAGAGTGAAGTGTCCAATATGTTCGTAACTCTTGTGTAACTTTTAAATCTTGCCTTCTCTTGACTCCCTGGGTGATTGTGTATTCTTGAAAATATTATATGTAGGTACAAGGTAATGTAGATATACATACACATTTTTTTGACATTATTTATGGTTCTGTCTTGTTATCTTTTTAATTTCGTTAATGTTACTTTTTGGTATTATTAAAACGGATTCATCAGGACTACTAGATATTAGCCAATAGCAAATAGCTTGGAATATGGGAAGTCCAATACGTCATTTTGCATCATCTCTCTACTTGTTAAATCGTGATTTCTGCTCATAAATTCGTTTACTTTACCCTGCTTAATAATATTATTTTAGGGGTGGTGGGATCTACCTCCTAGTGGTCCACCCTGGGCAACGGCATCTTTGGTTTTCTAACCAATGATGACGGCTAACAGATCCCTCTGCGGTGATAGGCTTCGTAAGAGGCCGCCTGGATGCTACCACCCTCCTGCCGGAGTCCTGCGCCATACAGTTTTTCTGTGTTCCGCTGGTGTGTGGGAGAACCAGTACCTACCTCTACGTAAGCTCGCTCCATCTCAGGCTTCTTCTTAACCGTATAGTTAAGTATGTAGTCAACAGCAAGCTCATTATTTATAAAAATAATGCTATGTTGATGACTCTGGTTCTAAGTAGGATGACTTTGTTAATAATTCTGTTATTTAAAGACACACTAGGTATATGGTGCGTTCAATTGCTCTCTGAGTCTAAGTTTTGTCTGGTGGGACAGCGTACTATGAGCGTCTTCCTATCAGCAACGGCGCTTATCTACGGAGTTATTTACAGAAAGGCCTTTAACTTGTAACTTTTGCTTATAATTTCATAGTAAAAATGACGAAAAGACAGAGCGTAGTTTAAAAAAAAACCGGCCCAGCTCAACTAGATTCTCGCCTTGGCGTCATCTTCGAAGTTGCAGAATTAGCACAAGGTAGGTGTGTATTTGAGGATAATTTTGAGCTGTTTATCGGACTAAGATTTAGGTGGTGAATGCCAGAACCTTGGTTTAATATTAGTTAAATTTTAGACCTTGGTTTTGTATTAAGGTGTTAAATGGCACATTACAATTTTCTGAAGTTTACCTACTCATATAAGCACCGGCCTTTAATCATACCACTGCAAAGAAAAGGCCTCCATCATTGAATTTAAGTTATAATAGCAATAATGATTACTTATGTCTGGATCAAATTTATCATCTACTGAAGCATTATAGTATAGCATAAAATTAATCTCAATTTAGGATCTACTAATGATAACAATATAATAAATAATAATAAATAATGTTTATTTCTCACCACAGACCTTAACAAGAAACTTAATGCTAACTTACAGTAAAATACAGTCAAAGGTTGTGGATCGCTGGTGCCTGTATTAGGTAGTTAGAACCCGTTGAAACAGGACACCAGGTCCCACCTCTCATAACAGTATGTACTTAGCGAATTAAAGATGTGTTGTATGTGTGATGAAAAATTTAAAACAAAACCATGAACTTTTTCCACAAAACCAACGAAACTAGAAAGACTACCACAAATGCACAAAGTGAAAAGAAAGGTGGATACATATAAAGTCTACCGAGTTATTTTCAGTAAAGCCTCAGTTTCATCATAAGACTGTCCGAGAAGCCAATTGATAATATTACATTTTAAATTATAGTAGTTCATACCATAAATACTTAGCAATTTTTGTAATTTATTATATATATACGGGCCGAGAAATATAAAGAATTTGTTAGAAAAGGAAGTCTTCAGCAAATTACGGGAGGCGACAAGTTCATTTCGACGAATCAAACGCGGGTCAAAAGGCGTCAGTGCATGCTGCCTTAGAACCACGGCTAATATATAAAGCTGCCTGACGGTCAGAACTTGGCAATAGACGTACAGATCAAATGTTGGATATAAGCGAGGCTTGAAACAACACACCTTAAGGACAGCCCTCTGTGCACGCTCAATCAGCAAAAAATGCGTTGTAGTTGCCCCACCCCAAGTGGACAAACAATAACTCAAAATAGATTGACATAGTGAAGTGTATACCATTTTCATTGTATCTGCATCAGCTGAATGGCGCAGTTGCTTGAAGATGTATATCAGCTTGCGAACTCTATTTGAAAGATGGATGATATGTTGTTTAAAAGAAAGGTTGTTATCAATAATCACACCAAGATAGGGTATGGATGTTACCTTTTCAATGTATTGATCCTTGTTACCGACTATATTCAAATCATTCTGAGTGTTGTTTAGTTTAAAATTTCGAATAGTAAATTTAATAAGTTTAGTTTTGGATAAGTTCAAAGTCAACAAATTTTCTCCCAACCACTCTTTTACAATGTTGAACCCTTCCTGGGCAAAAAAATAGGTCTGATGCCAAGTTTTTGCGGAGAACACAAGGGCCGTATCGTCAGCATAAGTAAAAATTTTACCATTTACAAGATCAAGGTTGCAAAGTTCATCTATGTAGATTAAAAATAAGGTAGGGCCGACGATACTGCCTTGCGGGACAACATATTGGATTGGAGTTTCGCAACTCGTTTTTGCGCCTATTTTAATGCTTTGGGAACGATCAGTTAAATAGCTACGGAACAAGGAGAGTTGTACACCCCTCACACCCAAAACCTCTAGTTTTAATAAAAGTATCGGGATCGAAACCGTGTCGAAAGCCTTAGCAAGGTCAAGAAATAGAGCGACACATTTATTACTCTTATCTAGCTGATGAACAATGTGATTTACCAGACCGTGAACAGCGTCAGCCGCAGAGAGCTTTTTTCTAAATCCAAACTGGTTGCTGGACAATAACTTTCGAGATTCTAGGTATGCAACCAGTCTTATGTTCATCAGCTTTTCTAATACTTTGGACATAGCCGGCAAAACAGAGATGGGCCTGTAATTTTCAACACGGCTTCGATCTCCGGACTTATAAATGGGATGTAGATGTGCTTTTTTGAAAAGATCAGGAAAGATACCCGACTTAATACATAGGTTACAAATGTATGTCAGAAGGGGAACTAAGATGTTCTTATGCCTCTTTAGAAAATTAGAGGATATGCCATCAGCACCAACAGCGCACTTGTTTTTCAACGACAGAATTAGGTTGTGAACTTCAGTTTCATCGGTTTCCAGCAGAACGAACGATTCTTTTTGCGGTTTCGGTAATTTAATAGCCCTGTGTTTGTATTGACTATTAATGTTTTCAGCAAGATGTGCACCCAGGTTTACATAATAAGAATTAATTTCAGAAAGAGTGTCGTTTTCATTTTTTGAACCATTTAATAACTGGACTGCAGAAGATTGAGGTTTCTTAAAATTAGAAACGTTCTGAATTACATTCCAAACCTGTTTACTATTACCCTTTGCTTTTTTAAATTCTGCCTTGTCATAGTCTATTCTTTTCCTTCTAAGTAATGCAGTACAATAGTTTCTGTATCTTTTATAAGAAATCTTCATTACTTCATTTGAGGGGTTAGACTTTGACTGCTTACGTAGGAAATCTCGATGCCGCATGCATTTGAGGAGACCAGGTGTTACCCAAGGTTGAATTGGAGTACGCTTACGTTTTCGGGATGATAGGACTGTTTTTGAGTTGTTTTTTAAAGCTAAGAAGATAGGATCCATTAGATATTTCAATGCTATGTTGGGGTCTTGTGTTGAGTAGACAGGGGAAAAGTCTATTTTAATTAACTCTTCACAAAGTTTAACATCGTCTATAATAGTTCGACTAGACCGGACAAATTCCAGGGGCTTTTTAAGCGGTAAGATAGTTATAACTGCGAAGTGGTCTGTTATGGTTGTCTCTAGCACAAATATTTTAGGATGATACTTTGTTTTGATATTAGCATGATCGTAGCACGTGTTGTCATGTGTCTTAAATCTGTGACCGGTGAACAAACCGAAATCAGCCAACAGGTCTAGGTAATCCAGAGAGTATATTGACTGACAATCAGGTGTAATATCTATGTTTATATCTCCCATCAATATAATGTTTGCGTATGTCCTATAGTTAGCCAAAACACTGCCTAGGGATTGGATAAAGGTTGACGGATCTTTAAAAGCGTATGGCCGGTAGATACAAAAAATTGCTATATTACATCCAATCGTAACTATTAGACAATTGCATTCTGAAACTACTGGCTCAAAAATAGAAACATTTGATAGGGTATTTTTCACATAAACTACAACGCCGTCATTTTGATTGTAGATATGTAATGTTCTATGTGAAGTATAACCACTAAGATTGGGAACAACTGGAGTGCACGACAGCCAACATTCAGACAGAATTAAAATATCCCACGAAGTGTTCAATCTATTTAGCAATGTCCAGAAACTCGAAAGGTTTGCGTTAATGCTGCGTATGTTTTGAGAAATCACCGCCAGATTGAGCTGATCTTTTTGTAGCTCTTTGATACATTCCTCAGGAGTACAGGATATGGCATCGCAAAAATCAACTTCGTCCAATTCGTTAATATAGTCATTTAACGCTGTGAATTTAGATGATAAAGTTTATGATGGCCAAAAAGTATGAAGCCGGTATTATCACCATACGATTTCGAGTTATTTATCCTATAAAAAATTAAATTAATTGACACGTTTGTAGAGGAAATAAATTTGGCATATCCACATTTATGGTAACTGAAGGCTATGATATCGTTACCTGGGCATAGACAGTTTATGCTTAAGTCTAAATTAAGCAGCTTTGAAATATTAATAAGCTTATGACAGTAGTAACATACTAAAAAGAAAAACACAAAAATTACACAGTAGTAAACAAAAAATAATGATAAGCAAAGAACATGCAACAAAGTGGAATCATCAAGCAGTCATAGTTCAACTCCTTTCTTCAAATTATTAAGATCGTTTTCGTGGTCGATTTTAAACAATTTAGTACCTTCGGCCTTTCTTAGAAACACAGATCCATTGTTCGTCCAGCAGAAGCGAAGGTTCTCGGTTTTAGCGAGATCTCTGGCCAAATAAAACAGTTTTCTTGTTTTGTAGGTGAGCGATTCAGAAATAAACACTGGTTTACCTGGACCCCCAATATTCAAATGATTTGTATTCAGTCTGTTTTTGTTATTGATGCGATTAAAGTCTCTGACGGCTGTTAGATAAGATTCCTTTTTTAGAACCGTTGTAAACTCTAGCAGTATGGTGTTCGTGTCTCTTTTAGAATTGATTCGGTAAATATTCTTGATCTCAGAGTCATCCAACTTAACGTTGATGACGTTAGCGATATTTTTGGCAGAGTTTTGCAGGTCTTTACTTGACTCCGTTGAATTCAATTTTGGAAGATTTCTTATTTCAATCATTGTAGATCTTGATTTTTTGTCCTGTTGCTCGAGCCGTTGTTCTAGGGACTGAATATAAACCAAAGTCTCCTTTCGATCCTTTTCGAATAAAGTTATTTTTTCCCTCATATCTTCAAATTCTGTATTTATAAAATCTAATGATTTCGAAATTTCGAAATTTTGCTTCCTTTCCTCGTTAATGGACTCTTGAATCGAGGTTAGTGTCGATCGTTGCTCCTTAATAAAATCGGACATCAACGATCTCATTTCGTTCATAAACTCACAATTTTCAGTGTCTTTCTCATTTAAATACTTCCGCTTGCCACGTACCGTTATGTTATCAAGCAGGTCGAGTGCGGTGTCTGAAGAAGCGTGAGTTAGTGTTGATTGCGTAGTAGACACCTTTAGCGCGGTGGCGGTTGTGGCGGCTGGGGCAGCAGCGACGCTGGTGGTGGTGGTTTGGGGAGGCTGGGGCACTGAGGATTTGGCCATTTTCTTAGCTGAGCTCGATCTTGGAGACTGCGTAACAGCACCCGCCGACGAACCGGCCGCGCCAGGGGGGGCTGGGGTGGCAGGGGGTGTACGCTTTAGAGGCATTCCTTAGGTTTGATGTTAAAGGATTCAAAACAACTCTGTAGTACCCCTCCAAGTCGCATGAACTCGTAGCAAATAGCACGGATGTTTACGCGTAGCAGCTTTCGTAGCACTCAACTACTATGATTAGTATGAGCCGCTACGGACACAGCCGGATGAGCGAGAAAGCAATTATGTCAACCGTCTCTCTTCCGCGTCGCTGGTCGCGTTCGCGGACAATAGATGCGGTGCGGGAAAGGGACAGCAACAAAATACCTTGAGAAAAGCGAGTCCAGTAGGGCAGGGGGGCGCCGATTTCGTCTATTCTTTGTGCGAAAATAGTCCTTATTGCTTGGACGCGCAACACACGTCTGCTCACGATGAAGGCGCAGAGGCGAGAGGAAATATCGACTAACTTGAACACTTTAGACACGAGCTCAAATCCTTTAGAGTTGAGCTGCCATTACGTTTCAAGTTTATTTGAAAGTTTAAGCTTACGATTTACGCTTCAGGTTGTTTTATAATTTATGCTGATATAAATAATGACATCTGGACTTTAGCAACCCGTTTCTAATCTCCGCTGGATTAATGTTAGAAAAATTATTGTTGTTATCTGTAATAAAAAATCTTACTACGGTTGTATAACGCCCCGTTGTTCTAGTGGTTTAAATACCGGGCCAAGATCTCGGGGTCCTAGGTTCGAATCCCGGGTCGATTCGAAAAAGTTTCGAATTTTCGAACGTTGCTCGGGTTTGTGATCACCTACCCGCATTTGGCAAGCGTGGTGATTGTGCCAGTACACCCATCGTTGCTGTGGTAGGGGAGAGTCGGATATATCGTACCAGTTTTCAGTTTTAGCGAAATATCTTGGTTCTATGTAAATGAAAACAAATATTTTTTTCTATATTAACTAGATCATTAAACCTTTCATCTTATATCGTAATGTTAAAATCATACTCTTAGCCGGTTTTGCAAAATAAGCGTTTTTCGAAAAGCTTTCCATTAAATTAAAACCAACCAGTCAGCTAAATTTAGCTGACTGGTTGGTTTTAATGTACCATAGGTCTGGTAAATTGTACCAGCATAAATTAAGGGAAATTCTGTAATGATAAATAAATAATAACTCAATGAAATGTTCTGAATTACATAATACATATTAAGTAAATTATAACAGTATTTTAATAACGTAATAAAGAAAAAGTTCTACCAAAATAAATATTTTTTCCCAATATGTAACATTCATGATAAGCTATCAAAAGCAGAACCGTTTTAAACATTTAGCAAACCTAAATACTTATTATAAAAGTAGTTATAAAATTAAGTTTAAGCAAAAAAAAAATATTGCACTAAGTGCTATTATTATAATAATCAATTATTATTTATTAGCTTTAATTATTTTTTACTGTGATCGAATTATTTATGAAATTTTATGTACCTTACTTTAGTTTAAACCACTGTCACGAATATCCAGTCAACGTTTGGGCCTTTTTTTATCACAGTAGTGAACATAACATATAGCACAAATATTTTCCTTGCCAACTCTATAAAGAAATCCTCACTGCTTAATAGAATAAATAAAATTGAAATATAATTTTTGAAATGCTTAGAATAAGTTTTAGATATTTTGTTTGACATTTTATTCTTTTTTAAAGCTGATAAAGCCCTTTCCAAGCCTTATTTAGTCCATATGTAATATTTTCTTTAATTACCCTCTAATCTAAAAAAAACACCTGTCTGATTGTATATGGTTGGGTACATTGTACCAGTACAATTAAGAAAACTACCGGTGGTACATTTTATCGAACTAGCTCATTTCAAAAACATCTATTTGTAATAAAATAATCTCAAAATCTAGTACGATAATTACGTTATAATTTAAGAGGTAAATAAATTACTGTTCAATAAAAAAATATAAACAAATTCACAATTACCTTTTCATTGATTTATGTTCTTAGGTTTGCGCTTCAAAAATTGCATCAAGCACACCCAAAAACGTTTTTATTTTCTCAAATTGAGTGTGCTTGCCTGACACCAAAACCAAAAACAAAAGTAGTAGGAGGCGCTGTCAGCGCTTAGTTTTGTGTTATCAAGAAAGAAAAATAATGACGTTTGGTAGGAAATATCAAGGTGGTACAATTTATCATGCAGTACGATATACCAGACTCTCCCCTAACTTGAATTCAACGATGGAGGCCTTTTCCCTGCAGTGGGATGATTATAGGCTGTTACTTTACTATACTTTTACTTTTACGGTTGTTTAGTAACGCTCAGTTGATCTAGTGGTTAAAATACGGGGCCAATATCCCGGGTTCCTGGCTTCGATCTCCAGGTGGGGAAACAAGAGACAAATTTTCGATTATTGCGATCACCAACTCGCATTTGGCAAGCGTGGTGATTATGCCTGCACCTACCCATCATTGCTTAATAACTTGATTTTAATAATAGAGGCTTTTGCCCTGCAGAGGGATGATTATAGGCGTTACTTGTCAGAAAATATCTTAAGAAGTTCGTATAGAATAGCAATTTCTAATTAACCGACTTCAAAAAAAGGAAGAGGACATACAGGATGAAATTTTAACCACTTTCCAAAATTTTTGTAGGTATTCAGTATCGTATTTAGAGCCCATTATGAAGTTAAAAATGTAAAAATAATAGTTATTTGTTATACAAGAGTGCAAAGTTCCTTTTTAACCGCGTGCTCAACTTTGATGACCGAGCAAGCAAAGGATTCTAAAATTGAATCACGAGCGCAGCGAGTGATTCAAAAATTAGAATGCTGAGCGTTAGCGAGGGAATTAAAAGAGCACAAGGTGAAAAATCTTTGCACTTGAGTGCAACACGTAACTTTTCATCCCCTCTTAGCGAGGAAATGACTAAATGAAAAATAAAACATTTACAATCACAAGATACTTTTATTTCAGTTTAGGTATATATTTACTACAACATTATGACATGTAAGTATTACAGAAATAAACTTCTTCGTCGCTGGAATCACTCATTTTGGTTTTTTTTTACTTGTTTTCATGTTTCTTATTTATAACAATACGAATTCAAAACAAAATGGCGAGCGCAATTATTGCAAATTGAAAACAAAAGTACACCAAGGAGGTTAAGTGTCTGAGTTTTTAACAAATAAAAAAAAAGTTTTATGATAAATACGGCACCATGGAGATGAAAGTAAATAGGTTTAATGATGTTTTGAAATCACATACCTAGTGCACGCGATGTTCTAAATTCAAATTTACTTTATCCTCTAGCGAATAAAAACAGCTTTTGCACTCAGATATCGAAGAGCAAAAATACTCTTTCCGAGATGGTGGGATGAAAATATTTTTAGCAATATTGTTTTAAATTTTTACAGTTTTAGGCCTGTTTAGGTATAATGGGAAAGTCAAAAACTTATGATTAGTATCATAATGAATGAAATGATGTGCATTAAGTAAAAACATTTTCTAAGTGTTTTATTTTGACATTTTTGTACTGGGCTATACCAAAAGAAAAATACTTCTTTTTTTGTCTCGTAGGTAGGTTGATATATTAAAATTTGAAAGGTGGGTAAAATTTTACCCTGTATTTGTTTACTAAATCAATAAGCCCTGGTTCTAAAAGACCATTACAACATTGAACAACTAGTTCAGGACCAATTTCAATATATCATGTAATCATACCGAAATCAACAGATGGCGTTGCATGCAAGTTACTTCGAATTTCATATGAAGCTCTCAGCATAACATTTGCTCAGATCAAGTTTGACACAGTGCATTCAGTATAACACGACAGTGTTTCATTCAAACCTCTCGTTCCTCAGTGCAATCTATTTCATAATCCGAACATTTGACCTTGGTTAGCGACATATTTAGAAGACCTTCAACTGTATTTGCAATTGTACAAACAAAGCGTTGTGGAGCTAAAACAACAACATAACCTATTTCTAGTCTTAACGTAGTCAGCAAATGAATGTTCTCGACTACTAACTTCAGCGCCAATTTAATTGTTGAGTGACTCAGGTGAATAGTTCTGAAATACGCAAACTGGTTGCTATTTCAGCATATTCCCTAGTTGTTTGATTTGTCTGGCGTCTCGAGAAAGTAGGCCAGTTCAATTCGCCAGCACCTGAGTGTTTAGATAGTTAAACGAGAAAAGTCAGCACAGGAATTAAACGTTTGTATTAACCCTTCTGTTAACTAAAATCTCTTTGAACTACAGGGTTTAAGAATTAACACTGCCGTCAGAGTTAATTAAGAATTTAAAAGAAGAACTTCCTTGATAAAAAATAGCTTTTTTGTTTCTTCTCTTCGTGTCGTGTAAATAGTAAAAAGATATTCTGATGTTAGAGTGTTCTATATTTTGACAGAATATAAGAAAAACAGCTTTAGGTTTATCTTGGATACAAGAAACCAATTTAGAAGATATAATTTAAGACTATCTATTTCAAATAGCTTTTATAGTAAAATTGTTCTCATTTTAAAATATGACTTCCAATCAGCTATAAAGTTATTATCTGCCTGACTTCACCGGGCTATGGCTCGAGTGTTAGGAAACTTTTATTTTTACCTACAAATGTTTTCCTTAAAATACGATCTACCTGGGAATTGCAGATATTAATGATTCAGAATATCAATGAGATTTTTTCGGCTAGGTTCGTTATTTATTTGGTTTACGTCTGCCGAGATCTCAAACCTTTTTTTGTCTGATTCCCAATTTGATTCGGGAAGCCGCAATCTTATCAAGCGGTGGAAGCATGTTAAGGCATAACGTCTGAAGGTTTACTAAAAATACACGAAGATAAAAAGATTTATTTTTGCAATAAACCGCAACAATTTACTTAACAAGAACCATTTTAATAACAAAGATAAACACACACTCTCCATGTTTAAAACTGCTTAAGTGATAAATGACCTCTTGTATTACAGCTTTATAAGATTCCCTATAAATGAAATGCAGTCGTATGTTAAAGTAATATTAATAAAAAATATTACTTATACCAATAATTATATAATTTTATGCCATTTACGTGCGGACGTGCCATTCATATTGGTATATTAGGGCATATCTTTTTTACACTTCCTCTATGTACTCATTCCTCCTTTTGCCCGTTTTTGTCACTCCACACATCCACCTTAACATTCTCATTTCTGCTGCATGCAATCGTCGCTCATCTACCTACTTATCTCCAGTATGCAGATTCAGACATAAGCGTAGGTCGTATTATGGTTATATTACATATTTTGCCCTCTAATTTTAAGGTCCTGCCTATCCTTACTTGGTACTATAAAATCGTTACTATCCATAATTTACAAGAGCTACACAGCGAGTGGTCGAATCGCGGTTGCAAGTGAGGGGTGAATGGTGATGCGTACGCGGCGTCACGGTCGGCATTAAAGAGATACGCCGCGGCATAAATTTGCCGCTCGATCTGCGAATTAAGCGGGCTTTTATTTGTGACATCACGCGCGGAGGCCTACGGCTGCCATCGTTTGCGCTTTTAGGCCTCCGAAATGTATTTTTGAATGGTGATGTTTTATTGAGTTTACTTTATAGTTATGCTGATATGATTACTTTAAGATTTTGAAAACGTGATCTGGTTAGTAATGACGAAGATGCTCTATTGATATTTCAAATACTAGAAATGATACTTGCAAATGATATAAGAAGAGGGGGCTTATTTTTAACCTTTGAAAGCTGTAATGATCAAACTGTCTTATATTTCTATAGACAGAAAAAAGAGGTCTTGTATCAACGTCTTTTTTACTTCAGATTTTACTGATTTACGTAAATGGTTGGTCATATTTATTGGTAGAACATATCGCGATGAAACCGAAAAACTACCCTACAAAACATCTAAGCACGCAAGCATAGATTCGCCGTATAGGTGCTGGAACCATCTCTTTTCCAAGAAAGGAACTTAAAACTGAGCTTGATTTAAACCCAGGTATAGGTTTAAGGCAGTGCATCCATTCTGTTACACGTCACCGCACTATCCAGATTTCTTGCGATCCTACAAATGCTGCTTTTGACATTCGTTTTAAAAAAACACAAAAACATTGTATAATGAAGTTGTTTAAAGTATACTCGTATCTCATATAATTTTTTCGCTCTTCGATTGATTATAATTTTAACATAACTTTTTGATCCTTTTACCCAGGGTTAGATCACACACCGATGCAGTTTAAAACCCTCCACCTATTATTTACTTTTAATCTATAGACTTACCTCAAAGAATACACCGGCCGTCTTTTTGGTCAGCGCTTTCTATATAATAAATACGAAGGAGAACACTTTCCAGCTAAACCTATTTTTCTACGGGCTAGGGGAATTTCACTCTGTAAGGCTTAAAGGGTTGGCACGCCCATACGCGATTGCAATTTCCTTTTGTGGCGGTGTTTCGTTAAATTTTCATAGTTTGGCAGGGCCCGCGCATCGCCCTCTCGGCTGCTTTATTATTTAATTTAAACCGGATGTTTCACGCTCAGAATATAACAATACAAAGTTAAGTTACCAACGAGAGTAATTGTAGTTTAAAATGGAACAAATTTAAATTGAAAAGGCTTTTCGTTGGGTTTTAATAGAGTCGCTTTTTTGAAGTTAATTAAATAAATCGTAATACATCATCATGCATCTATTGTCCTACTGCTGGATATCAAAATAGTTTGCTCTTATAAAAGCATTTATTGCAAGCATCTCGACATTTTGCGATGGTAAAATTGATTTTACCTGACATAGCTAGATATCAACCACTAAATTTAATAATGAAGTTAGGGTGGCGTTAGTGATGAAACAAAATACTTCGATGGTAGAGGTTGACAATTTTTTATTACGTGAAGGTCGTATTACATTGTACTTCGGAGCTCACTATAGAGGGCCTTCGGTTTAGCCGACCTCCGAGGAGACGCAGCTTACTATAATGTTTATTGCCTTGGTAATAACTAACTGTTTCAGCTGATGTGAGAGCAGCTAGTTTGCACCGTTAACGCACCCTAGTATGGATAACAAATAATATGACGGAAGGTCTAGATTGCCCGAAAAAATATAAACATTGCGCGAGTCAGGTTACCCCCAGCGCCATTTAGCGGTATTAGTCGACAAAACGCGTGCGCAGCTTCGTTTGCCGTTAGTTTCATATAATATTGTTGTTTATGGTGTTATAATAAGTGGCATGATTACTCCTGATTGTTAGGTTAGTCAATTGCGGTACGTTATCTCTCTACTTAGCCACAGTGGGCTGCGGTGAAACAATCCTCTAAATCAGTTAACACTATACATCCCAAATAAAGATGTAAAACTGAAGACTTTACTAGTTAGTATAGTAAAAATATTAGCGTTTACGTTAGTTTGATTTTTCATAACATCGCAAAACAAAAAACTTAATCTGAATAAAACTCGAACAAAGGTTATAACGTTTTGTCAATAACATTTTCTGTGACAAACATTCGAAATACCATTGATTAAATTGCGAACATCTGCATAAAACGTATAAAATCAATTTGCTGGTATGAAAAGGCTGCGCGGCCGGCCGGGGCCGAACCACTATGAGCCTTGGTTCGTTACATCCACTTTTAATACTGCCTCTATTAGATGCAAGATTGAAATATTCCGCAGCATCAACATCGTATTTTCCATTTTTGAACAAAACTGAAACATACATTTTTATTCCAGAAAATTTTGAGTCCATCATTTGGCAGTTTAAACGCATGACATGGCTTGTTTTTTTTTGAATAGAATTTACTAATAAGAAATAGTGGTCAATTCTATAAAAAATAAAATAATTTAAAATGAAATCAAAATTAATTACACCCAACTGTAGAGAAAAATATACTTTTGAATTGTGTGATATCGTTAATTTGTGTGAAAATGTTTACGATCAAAACTCGTTAACATAAACAAAAATAAGACGTTGCATGAATACTAATGAATATTCACCTTTTTTAAAATAATTTCTAACTTTGTAATTTCGTCATAATATAAAAATGTTGTGAGACTAAAACGATCACGAGCGTTAAAATATAAATTATAATAATATTTCCTTTATGCGCTCAGAAAGAATCATTTATACAAGGAGGAAAAGTCATAAAACAAAGAAATAAAACTGTAGTAACTAGATAAGCCCACCCAAATCCCGATTCTGGTCACGTTAAAGATGTAATTTCCCAAAAAGGGGTGATTGTAAAGTGCTCAAGAATTCGGTCCGTCTGGTAGCCGCCGGAGTCGTGCCTCGCGGACGAAGGAGCTACTAAATGAGTTAACTTTTCCCATTTATACCCACATTATTCCTATTAACTTCGTCGCCACTTAGAATATGTAGCCACTTTTGAGTGTGCTTGCTAATTACAGGTGCTTCCATTAACGAGTTATATCGTCGAGTCTAATCTCGTCTTGAGAACTTGTTTAAATTGAGCGGAGCTTAGCGGGGTGTGGTATGAATTGAAATGATAGTCCTGCTAACAAGAAAGTTATTGTGAGCGGCTTCAGTTTTGGGCAGTGTCCGCTGAAGCTGCATTTATTACTGTTGAGATTTTTGTGTTCAGACGAAAGTTATATGTTTACCTTTAATACTTGATTTGATTTATTTAATATTTTAGGAATTTAATGATATTTTAACTTGAAATTTTTTTGACTTATGCGAGAATCAAAACCGCATCGCCATGCATACCGGGCGCCGAGCTTTGTCCTTTAAAGCTACCTACAGAGACATTACGTCACATCGTCAATTATACAAGTATGTTTTTATCACTACAACTAGCGTAGTTTAATAAATGTTAGGAGCTTACACTTTGAACACCCGAAGAAAAATCTTTACAGATATATGATTTGTTTATTATGAACTAGCTGTTACCCGCGACTTCGTCCGCGTAAATTTTTATTATTATGACAGTGATTAATTTTTGCAACATTTTTCACTGCTGCTTCGCTTTGATTGGTTGCAGCGTGATGTTATATAGCCTATCTCGATAAATGGACTATCCAACACAATAATATTTTTTCAATTTGAACCAGTACTTCCTGAGATTAGCGCGTTAAAACAAACAAACAAACTCTTCAGCTTTATAATATTAGTATAGATAAGTATGGTTGTATGTACTTTAAATCTTATGATTCAGCTTCTCTTTTATTATTTATCTCTTATTAAAGGCATGTTAAAACTTGACCTGTCTCAATTTAGTTCTTTGACAAATAACCTAATTTTTCAAAGAAATGTTTGGTTGGTGGTTGGGTCGAAAAATAGAGTTGACAAGCAATATCAATCTATGAATTCAAACTTTTTTTATTTACAAAAAATAAACTTATTGAAAGTATGGAACATCGATGAATTTGGGTCAAATCCTAGCAAAAACTCTTTAATCGAATCAAATTTGGTTGCTGTGTTTCATTAAAGGTTAATTTTCGATTAAAGTCCAACAAAAAGGTTAGTTTTGCAATAACATTTTTCAACTGTGAAAGTAAAAAAGCAATTATTTTTCAAGTTTCTACAAAGTTTTTGTTTTAAATACTCAGCTTTAATTAGAACTTACAACTAAGAACTTGCACCTGAGCTTAGTTTACAATCGTAAAGTTAATGAAAACATGGCACCGTCTATAGTTGCTCCAGATTTTCTAATTGAAAGCATTAGGAGGATGTGCCTAGGATCCTTAATAAGCTTGTGCACAGGATTCAGTAACATTTAATTAATCATGAATGCAAACAACGACGTTAGGTCCTGTGTCGGCCTTAATACAAATGTTTTATGCTAATTTAATTTGTTATCTGTAAACATTCTGTTCCATTCCGAAGTTTAAATATATTTTGCTTAAAAGCAAAGCTGATAGGGTGCAAAATATAGTAAATAAAGTTTACAACAGCATACAGATCTATTAAATAACGTAGTTTCGTTGCATTAAATCCCGTTAGTGTGAAGTGTAGGTATAAGCATACAAAGCGTTTTTAAATTAGTCTTTTTTTTAATTGGTCAATAAATGTTTAATTATTTCAACCTCAAAATAATGGCCTGGACCAAAAAAAATAAAGGTAATGTAAGGAAACAGCCTATAATCATCGCACTGCAGGGAAAAGGCCTACATAATTGTATTTAAGTGTACTGACATAATCACCACACTTGCCAAATGCGGGATCACAAACCCGAGCAATGTTCAAAAATTCGAAACTTTTGGTTGCCCGACACGAGCATCGAACCCGGGACCCCGAGATCTTGGCCCGCTATTTAAACCGTAGACCAAAGGGGCGTTAAATTAAATAAAACTCTACTAAAATACATTTTATTAAGGCATCACCTAAAACTGGTCGGTTATTTGTGACGTAAAATAACTTCGTAAAAGAACTCAATCAGCCTTACTATAAATAGCCCGTAAAATTTATGAAACAGGCAGGGTAAACAGCTTGGCAATTCATGACAAGCGGTAAAAAACAAACGTCACTTTGATTGAAATTTAATGGGGAAATATTTTAGGAAAGAGTGACAAAGTTCCGTAGAAGGGGACGGAGAAAACTCTTTGAGGCACTGGGAAAATTTAATTTTCTTGTTTTTTGTGTAGGTACCCTTTGTATTAAATTAAAGTGCCTTTAGTCTGATGTTGTAGCGTATTACCTATTTATTTATGTGAACTCCATTATGAGCAGGAGAATCATACGAGTGCATCAGGGATAAACTACACAACCATATTAAATACCTACAAAAATACATAGTAAAGTTTTAGAAACAAAAAGCGAATTTACAGCATCTTATCATATCACTATCATCAACTTTCTATATTATTCCACAGCTGGACACGGCCCTCTCCTAATAGAGGATTTTGCCATAATCGCCACGCCTGGCAAGAAGCAAGTTCGGCCAATGGTAGAGAACCCATGGAAGAGGAAGGTAGGTATTAAAAAAAAGATAGTTCTATTCTTAGAATACACAATCCACACGACACGTCTACCAGCTAAAGTACCTGCCTGGTATTTACTTTTAATGTTTCTGAGAAATTTATTTAAGAAATTTATTTAAAACAGTGTAGCAGATCCAGTTTCGGAAAATTACAGTTTTCTTCTAACGGCCAGTCCCAATAATTTATCTATCTTCAGATTTGGTATATCGGAGATAGAAAACATCTTCTGTCTCTGATTTTGCCTTCCAGGGAAACAAAGACAGAAGTTGTTTTCTATCGTATCTCCGATATGCCAAAACTGAAGATAAATAGGTTATTGGGGGTGCCGTAGTTAATTAAACTTTTCAGTTTTGTATTTTGTCATGTGTGTGTCATGTTGTCATGTCGATTGCACGCAGCTCATCTTAGGGTGTTAAATTAAAGGAAAACTTTAATTAGGCATGACCCTACATATTCAACAAAAGTTAAAACAGAAACTTTTTTTTATACCCAACGAGTCAATTGTGGATTTGGCATCATTATTGGAATTTCAGTTTTATTTATAAACAATGGACTTGCTCTTGACTACATAACTAACTCTATGGTTACAAAGAAGTCTAAGATGGATCGAGCTAACCCAGAGGCACTGGATCTCCCACACGCCAGCAGAGCACAGAAAAACTGTTTGGCGCTGGACTCCAGCTGGAAGGTGCTAGCATTTAGGCTTACGAAGCCTATATCGCCGCAGAGGGATCTGTTAGCCGTCATCATTAGAAAACCAAAGATGCCGTTGCCCAGGATGGACCACTAGGAGGTAAATCCCACCATCCCTAGTTTAACAAACGAATCAAGTCTATATGCAGCAATTTGGTATCATACGTTTAAGGCTCTTTTATTCCTGAGCATGCACGAGTATTCAATATTTCAGATAAGCTATTTTCATTAATTAATTTGGTTTAGTATTGAGCTAATGATAGTTAAATTTAACCTAAACTGCAGTTGTTACATAAAAATTCTTATTGACACAATAAGTAAATTTTTTGGTTAATTTCCCAACTTTAACTATAATAATAATAATAATAAATTGTTTATTTCGGATAACTTAATCCATATGTGGGTTAGTAATACAAAAAATAACTTAATCTAAGGTTAGTTAGTTTTGTTTAACACACACTATAAAAAGAATAAGCGCAGACGGCCTATCACGGAGGTGGGTAAGGCCCCGTGATCAGTCTCTGCACAAGACATTTCCACAGCGGCGATGTGTATCTGTCCGCTATGGTTCTCAGAATTCTGTTGTGACTGGCTCGCACCCTGGTAATAAGGGATGCAGACTTTTTGCGTATTATGGCATTAAACCCGTCTGTTTGATAATCCGCAAACATCCCAGATGCACTACAAAAACGGGGCAGTCTCAACAGCATTCTGAATATATTATTGTATTGGACACGCAGGGCCTCAAGAGATCTTTTGGTATACGCGACCCACAGGTTCCCCGTGTACATGCTCTGACAGTATGCTTTAAAAAGCGAAACCTTTACCTGGTTTGTACAACGGGAAAACCTGCGAGCCAACATGTTACCTCTTACCGCCAAAGCCCTACGCTCCCTTTCAATGTCTGCATCGTCTTTGAGGTCACCGGTAATGATATGTCCCAGGTATTTAAATTTAGTGACACGTTTCACGCTCAAGCCATTAAGGGTAATAATATTATCTGCAATATTGTGACATTTACCAGCGGCCTCAAAAACCATGTATTCTGTTTTTTTGACATTGTATGTGAGCCCATGCTCAGCAGCATACGTCTCACACACCTTTAACATTTCTCTTAGGCCACCCACCGTCGGGCTCAGCAGCACCATATCGTCCGCGTAACTTATATTATTAATGCTAACGCCGTCTATGCGACATCCGACGTGCATGCTGCTCAGCTCCACGATGAGGTCGTTTACGTACATGTTGAAGAGCTTGGGAGACGACAACCCCCCCTGTCTCACCCCGCACTCCAGCACATACGCTTCCGAAAGGGAGTCATCCCACCTTACAAAATTGGTTTGGTTGGAATACCAAAACCTGAAAATTTCCAGCAATTCCGCCGGTACACCCCTACCCGCTAACTTTCTCCAAAGTACTTCATAGGACACTAGGTCAAAGGCCTTGAAGGGGTCAAGGAAGCAGGCGTACACCGGCGTCTTGCGATTTGTGTAGTATTGGACAGTGTGCTTTAGACTCAGGATTGCGCTCTCAGTAGAAAGTCCTGATCGGAACCCAAACTGCGCGTCATGTATGTTTGCATGTTTGCCTAGTTCCGAGTCAAGCACACTGTCCAACACCTTAGCAATTGTTGTTGCTAGTGATATTGGGCGGTAGTTCCCCTCGCCAGAGATATCACCAGTCCTGTCCTTTACGATGGGCACTACGATGGTCTTTATAAGTTCATGTGGTAAATAAGAGTGATTTATGCACAAAGAAAAGAACAGGGCCAACACTCTCGGCAAGTGACTGAAATAGATTGTATTATTAACATATTAATTTATCTCGTACCCCCGGCCCCGCTTTAATTTTATTTCAGATAAAACGTGTCTAACCCTAATCACCCTGAATACTTACTAAAATTGAGTAAATGGTAACAATTTTACGTAAAATATTATTTTCCTATTTGTTTTGAGCGCTCAATCAATTTGGACGGTACTTTTTGTTTCCCATGCCAATTGGGGCATTCATCGCTCTTTTAAAGGTTTCACGTTGTAAAAATTCGGGTCTGTTACATAAAAAAAAACATTCTGATCGAAATAGAGGCATGCAAAAGCATACAATGTCTAAATTTTATAGTGATACTAGCGGACCCGACAGACGTTGTCCTGTCTTAACTATGAAAATTGATTTCAATTTGGTATAATTAATTAAAAAATGTTTCAGATACAAATGTATTTATCGACATTGCAAAATTAAATGCTAAGCGCACTGGAAATTGTAACCGTTTGCAGCAGGCATTCTGTCAATGTTATATCAAACGCCATAATGTTAAATTTAAAAAGTTTAAATTGTCCAAAGCGCTAAGGTTACATTACAAACAATTTAGTATGGTGATAAGTTTTCTTTAATTTTATAATTTTCCGCGCAATTTTCTTATTTTTTTCTTTCATAAGAACATTCTCTTGACAATAACAAACAAAACAAATAAGAATCAGTGAAATCGGTCCAGCCGTTCGCGCGTGATGCGATGACCAAGGGAAATAGGGATTCATTTATATATATATATATATATATTACAGATAAATTAAAACCATTAAAATAGTAAAAAAGTTGTTAACTGTTATTTTTAATATATAAACGTTACGTAAAACAATCAATGAATGGCCTAAAGTAGGGTAAGTAAGTAGAGTCCATAAGTAACTCAAAGATTCCTTCAGAAGTACTTTAGCGATAATTAGAATGCGAGCATCCTGACGTTCAAGTAAACAGTCCGCCATACAGAAAAATATTCTGGTATCAGATGAAAACTCATAAAAAAAAAAACAGTTTCATATTTTATCATTTTCAAGCTAATTCACTTTGGGTACAGAACAATGTTTTTGATGTTGTTATCAAGTAGATATTTATTATTAAACACGCAATTTTAATACAAAAAAGAAATAAGGCTACAAGGACGTGCACTGCACGTCATGCAGTGCATACTAAGCCCGTATACAAAAAGAAAGCTGGAAACTTATAAGCGCTTACCGGCCCTTGACAGCGCTGGTAACCCGCGCAGGAAAATATATGAGCGCCGATAAGCACTGAACGGTGCCGACAAGTTTCGACAAGCTTTAACACGCGCTGGTCAGCGCTGGGCGCTGCCATTTAAAATTAATAAACAACTGCGACAAAACAAAACCAAATCATCGTCCGATGAGTCCGACATTTTGCTTGGTCTGCTTCAACCTGCTTCCTTTGTGTAGAACGGACCAGCGCTGTCAAGCGCCGGTAAGCGCTTATAAGTTTCCAGCTTTCTTTCTGAATACGGCCTTAGGTAATAAGGCCAATGTATAAGAATTATAAAATACTTAATATCCGGGTTTTGAAATGTTTATGAACCTTTGCCTACATACGTAGGTAGAGGTAGTTACCCTGTCTCACTTGTACTTAAAGTAAAGAGATATTTAATTCCTATAATATATTCATCGACTAAGAGTTGTGCGATCAAGTGCGTAATGTTATAGTTATTGTTTGTTATTATACAAAGGCATTGTTCGTGTCGGTAACATGAATAGATTTAATTACGGTGAATTGATTGAGTGGGTCTCTGGCTCCCATTTCTTGTGTTTCTGAGTTGTGTTATATGAACATAAGCATCCGGTTGACCTACATATTTATTTGTCGCTAAATTAAGTTGCCTCGAAATGTATTTATGCCAGTCAGGTTGTTATTGATTGGATCTGCTAATAGGACGGCTTGTCAAATGTTGTAACTAGTTACTCGAATAGTAAATGTACCTACACTGTTTAAATGCAACGGATTTGTGGCTGACTTACTCGTCATCACCTCAGCCAAACGACAATTAGAAACATTACAAACAAATTACAAATACCGACATAGGCTGGGAGAGGCATATTAGTATAGGAACAGAGTCAGTATATACATATAGGTTTAGTAAACTGACTGTTCTTCCTCATTCAGTACACAATTTAAAATAATATTTTTCATATATTTTGTATAAACTTCTCTTTTCAGCATCTGTTAATACTTTAACTATTTATTTTCTTACATTCTCGTTTACGTTTACGTTCCTTTTTGTTAGTTAAATAAAAAAATATTTAATTCCTGACGTTTTATTTGTATATATATATTTCATAAATTACCCTAAAACAAATAAATAAAAAGTTTTGAAGATGATGAAAATGTCACACACAAAAGTGATTTCGTCTTCTATCTTCTCACTAGGTACATGAGGTAATTGTTCAAATGGTATTCTGAGAACAGTGAATTATCGTCTACGAATCTAGGAATTCCTTAGTTTACCCAATATTATTTGTTTTCTTATTGCTTTGTATCTTCCAAGAAAGCATTTCTATTATGACAGATTATCGAAGTTCACAGTTGAATGGGAATGTGTGACCAATTCCAATAATTTTAATAACAGTTTTAAATTTGTCTTTACCGTTCAATGCTTCGTTAACTAATAATTTAACGATTTCGCCTTAGAAGTATTCTACATAAAAGTTTTCCTTTGTTCCTTTCTTACATACAATACTAGTCAGCATACTATGTTTTTTTTTTGTTTTGATGATGGCCATGCATCGAATTCGATGAACTTTTAACTAAGCATATTTTTCCGGTCAACAGGTGGACTCATATGCTTAATAATGTTCTCTCAAATTTACTCTTAGTGCGGCGACTCGTTTCCAGTTAGCTTAGCCATCTTTTTTTCTATTGTCGGACCGACTGGTAGTCTGCCTAGCTTTCGTCTCCTGTCCAGTCCGAGGTTCCTAGTCACAGAGAAGAAGCCTTGTAGCCGCATCTTTTATTAAATACCTGGTCGACCATTACCACTTTTGTTACTGGTTAACTGACATCAGTAACCTTTGTGCATTGACGGATTGTGGATTGTTGTACTTTGTCCCGCAGGGAGATACCAAGAATTGAGCGTTTCTAGCTCTCTGTGTCGCTCTGTGACAATGCAATATTCCAACATTATGTATCCATTTTACCTAACAAGCGTAAGTTATGACTTTATAATACACTACCTATACACTGTCTTTGGACTAATGCCTTTAATTCAATACTGTCAAATAAAAGACCAAAACAAACCCCAAACCTTCAAAAAATAATATACCTATGTACAGACATGACGATCGATGACTCATATTTTATGCACAATGCTTGGCAGGTGGGTTGACTGGTTTGAGCCATTTGGCCAATGGCCAAGAGGGAAAGCTGCCTTCGTCTTCTTCTGATAGAATCTACTCTTTTTTTACCTCTTTTGACGACTGTAGTATGATAAATGTTGGTATGTTTCTATTTTCGCTTAACAGCAGACGGTCTTCTAAGACCAATCATAACAGTAACATCCACAAAGATGACGTGTTGTATCAACACCAGGAATGACACTAAAAAATTTACTGTGTGGTATTTATGTAAGTAAAATTATTTATTGACGAAAAAGACATGTAACTTAATGATTGTAGTTGACACAATCTAATAGTTCCTACACATCAAAAATACAAAGAATTAAAAATGTAGTTCAAATCTTTTTCTCTAAAAAGCATATATCACACCATGACCACATAGTTTAGCTTAGAACTAAAAACAGGAAAAATATTTTTTCAGGTTGACTGTTTATCTTTTATGTACTCCATTTTATTACCTGCTGAAATAGATTTACTACAGATAGATTTAATTTCGAGATTGGGTTTATTAACTGCTGAATTAATTTAAGAAAATAACAGTGAAGTAGTCCTTCTATAACCCGTTGCAGTACAAAGACCTTTAGAAACCATGAAGGTGGTAGACCCAAATCTCCCTGCAATGGACAATGTCTTGAATTTAAGTTCCAGGCAATTCCGTGCATAGCTGTCAGATTAATTCACGAATTAATTTAAAAATTGTGTGCTAGTCGTGCAATGAGAAGAAATGGGTATTAAAAAACGTGATTTGACTTGTAGGTTAGGTGTGTAGTAAAAACGAGACGGTATAAATAACCTCTATAAAAAGTTACCAGCTCTAACAACTCTACCAATTGCAGCTGCAGTCTTCTGATTAGTTTGACCTTATACTTGGAATGGTAGATCATTGCTTTTGTGTTTTATAAATGTTTCAAGCTTATTATTAATAGTAAGGTTTACAATTTAGGCTGAAACTTTGTCAAACCAGTATATCACAGCAACTTAGAATAGATGCCAATCTCACTAGACTTGTTACTTCTTTATTATGAATCTAATACACCACATTCAGTTCAGATAAAATTAGTAACGTAACAAGTAGTAGTAGTAGAGATTTAATCGTGTCTAAATACAAATTTTGCATACATAAATATGTAAGCACAATCATTTGTTACTAATATATCAGAAGGAAACCTGAACCTTGCTAGTGCGACCGTTGTAGATACAAACATAAGTGTAATAGAGACGTCACGAATTGATCATTTTTGCCTGTAGTGGTATTTCGCCGTTGGAGCGAGGCCAAGTCATATCTCAGGCAGTAAACCTGGCTCGAATCTGGGCCGGTTTTAAGGCCGTACTTACCGATATAAGGCTGTTTTGCGAAATATTAAATAAATACGCTAATCTACTTAGCAAAGTTGCTATTACTCGTTTTGCATAAGTAGTAGTTATGATCGCAGAAACAGTTTTGCACATACATTTTGCTTTTGAATGTTGAGTGTATTGGAAAACTATTTATTACTTTTTAATATACATTTATCATAAGTCCTATGTGAATACTGGTTACTGGAAATTAATGTTTTAAAAAAAGAAATACATTCATAATTTCAATGCGTTATAGATAAAAATATATCTTTATACACTAGGTAACATGCTTTCGATACAAATAAATATATTTATGCTAGTTGACTAACAATGCACAACCTAAACACTTAAACGCTGATATTTAAAGTGTTGTGCATTGTTAGTCAACTAGCACAAATATATTTATTTGTATCGAAAGCATGTTACCTAATGTATAAATATAATATCAAGATATATTTTTATCTATAACGCATTGAAATTATGAATGTATTTCTTTTTTTAAAACATTAATTTCTTATATTAAACTTGCATAACGATTATATCCTTAACAGAAATTAAAGTTCATTTGTTCATCTTAAACGCATTAAACTATTCGGTGAATTTTTATAAAACTTTAGATAACTATATCGAAAAAAAAATTTTTCATTTAGAAATACTTACGACATTTTATTCTTTGCAAAATCTTTTATTTTTGCTGATAGTACTATATACCAAAGTATCTAAATATCTTGTATGTTTGGCACCGTCTCAATATTAGTTATTTAAATGTTTAATTTTGTCGTATTTGAACCGCTTACTTGTTTACGTATAAATTTTATTTTGACTTGTAAATCGTGAGTTGAATCATAATAAGACTACTCTGTAACAAGTAAATAAAAAACGCACCGACTTCAGCGTCGTCTCTTTTTTGTCGATTTAAAATTTCTGTCATTATTTTTAACAGAGCAATACGTAATACCAGTTGGCTTAGCATCCAAATAAAATTGTATGGAGGAACTATTATAAATAAACATTGTACTTCTTAATTATTGTTTTTTATATTTCAATCACTTAAATTATTATACATTAAAATGTGTATAAAATGAAATTAATACGACGAAAAAACTGAAATATGTCACTGGTCTTTTAGGTATACTTATATGAAAAAATCACTTAGTGCAATACAATGTATACGTGTTTGTATAACATGTAATTTTAGTAAGTATTCATTGCAAACCATGCAACATTCTTAAAAAAAGTTTTATACGAAATCCTCCCTCCTGATAAGCTTCAGAATTTTCTAGATTTCCTCATTCAGTGAATCAAGTTTAAATATTGCAAAGAAGCGGTAGCTGTTGGGCAAATTTCCTGAGAGAGCACGTTGTGTTATACAGCTCTTTATAAAATAATTTTCAATTTTAAAGCACCCGTATAGATATTTTAAAATTCCCATCTGAAATCCAGTCTGCTTTAGGTCCATATGTCTCATGAATAATTCAGACAGCCACGGCTTGTCCCCGACGACACACATACAAGTATATGTTATGTAGGTTACCTGCACTGTAAGACAGTTACACATGTTGTTGTTTTAATATGAAATTTGCTACTATTCTTAGTTACTTAAAATATTTTGAAGATGTACGTACATTTAAGGGTATCCAAAATACAAATTAAGTACCTTAAAGATATAAACTTTCTCATATTTATCAGACGACTAATTAATCTTGACTGATTGACTAGTCTGCAGTGATTGATTATGAATAACAAATACAAACCTTACAAAACAACTTTTAACTCTAAAGTCTTAGATATCCAAAGTAATTAATTTTAACAACTAGTCTAGTGGTTTAGATTTCGATTTCCTGCGTTCGATCCCCAGGTTTTTAACCTTTGCTCGGGTTCGTGATCACCAACCTACATTTGACAAGCGTGCTGATTATACCTGTACTCACCATTGCCCATGATGAAGGCCTTTACCTTGCATTAGAATGTTTTGTATAGTATAGTATTGCCATTATTTTGGATAAAAATATTTTACACAAAAAAAACGTACTTACTTTCTTTCACTGTTTCAATTTTTGTAGTAAAAGTTGTTTTGTATTATAAAATTAAGTCCGGAAAACAAACTATGTGCAATATTTGACAGTACACAAAAAAAAACAAGTCGGACCTTTGCTACGGAACCAAAAATCAGCTATTTTAATTAACTTTTTGCTACTGCAAAACTAGCCAGTTCGTTTATTATCAAACTTTGAACCTTTAATGTTACATACCCAAACGACATCTGAAATTGTCCGGGTGTTACGCCGGTCCATTCACTCGCAACACATTTGGGGTAACCAAAGTTGCCGGCGACACAGTTATAATTCGCAAAGGTGCTGTCCCCTTTTATATAAACAAACTTTTTTAATCACAGGTTTTTTTATTGTAAGAAAATATCTAAAAACATATCCTATTTAAGTACGTATTACACAAGCACTCAAGGATTCTGTTACTTTTAGTAAGTCACTGAGATATAAATGTTTTCAGCATAATATTGCAGAACAATATAAATACATATTTATATTAGGTGCTTATTTAAATGAATTGGGTTTTGAGATGCATGTTACTAAATTTCGATTACCTTTTAAATGAACTATATTTTAAACTAAGAATCACTAAATGATAGAAATAACCCTTACACTGTAAAGTTTTGTAATAGGCCAATTTTTGTAATAACGGTAAGTCTTACACCCGTATTTATAAACAAGTAATTACTTAAAAAGTCATAACTTCAGGTGTTAATACCTAGTGCTTGCTTGAGTGAAAGAAATGGATCACCATTAATAGTCATATTATTTGGCTGAGAATGCAAACTTTTGATAGTTCTAACTTCTAGTAATTACTAGATTAAGGAACACAAATTATAACGTAAATTAACTTTAACTCAAGTAATAACTTTTACTTGTTTATAAATACGGGTGTGATTCACAGATATACAAATCCTTACAGTGGCAATATTTTTTTACCCTGTTTATTCTGAAAGAAATTTAAACAGTTAAAGAATACTTGTTTGATTTTGTCTCACTAACCTGAATATAATTTATGTCCCAATTTGTTTTCTCAGCAATTATTATCGGATGGCATAAATCAAATGTAATTTAAAAAAAAACGTTGTCCAGGATAATAATATCAATTTACCACTTAAAATCAAAATAACATTAATGTAAGCTGTAATTTTGCTTTCAAAATAATTTATGTCTAACGCTTGTACGTAATTAAAGAAGTCCATGAATTTGTTATTCACATTCAGTTTAACATTTTAAATAATAAAAATATAATTTTAAATTAAAAGCCTTTTCAGATTTAAAGCACGTTAAATGCATTAAATGAAACGGTACTCAAATGGATACCATCGTGGTTTATTTTAATACAGGTAAATTTAAACGGGCCGTTTAAATGTAACGTGAACATTTCGAACCTAAAAAATAAAAATGTTTAACCCTTATTACGTTAGGACTTGCCATTAGTAGGTATTTTGTGTACATTCAACGTTTGTTTACAGAGTATATTTTAGTATTATTATTAAAATAATATAAACTTCTTTGACAATTTTTTCAATGTAGTATTACGTTAATGTAAGCAGTAAAAGTGTACTTCAGATTCGCTATTAACCTACTCGTATTAGCAATAAATTATCTTACCTCTTACACTCACAAAACTGTTTTGGACTAAACTTTTGTATATTTATAACAATATAGTAACAATAATGATTTCTATTCCCTGAACAAAATAAAATATGTATTTCACACTGACTAGTACACAGACACATAGTCACTTAGACTACTGTGTTTGTATGGATGGTACGTATGATATAAGTTAATTAAATGAAATTGAAGATACTTGTATTATATGAAACATTACCTATGTTTCGTAAATAAAAGTTTTTTTTTTTTTTGTTTTTCAAAGTGCTGACATCTCCTAAGTCCAGGTTTCCTCTGCCTATCTGTAGCGGGTGCATGTCTCTTTTGTTGCTAAACAAAATATAATGACAGACATAATATAGAATTGTTGTAATTTTTAAATAGACTCTCCTGTTTTATACTTAGTTAACTTTCTTTTGGGTGATGATTCTATTGCTCTAATTCAGAGGGTAACTTCATGCGAAATAATTAATAGCCAATCAACTGGTACGGGTAGTATGGAACATTGGATTTGAACGATCTTTCGCTAACTTGCGACCGCTCTTCCATATTATGAGCTACGAAGACATAACTTGTGATTATCTATTGACGAATTTATTAAAAAGGATTGCGCTAAAATCCAGCGTTTATTTATTAGATTTTAGTTGAAAGTTGTAATAATGATTAGAATTGGAGGATATGATTTGTTACTTTGTTACACCGAGCGTGATCACAGGCTGAATGTGAGCTGTCAGCTTTTAATATTCATATATTTTTTTAATTATTAACAACATATTACGACGATTTAATCACCATCTTAAAATTATGATGAACTTATGTAGGTACTTAACTGCTTTTGATAGATCAGATATTGCCTGAATGTTTGTTCAAAGTATACTTAAACAATACCTTGAGCAAAACACTTCATTAGTCACTTAGCACTATCCAATATAAACTGAACGTTGGAAGCGATAAACTTGTTATTAGAAACCCTTTGATATATAACCTCTTATTATGGGATATTATTGGGAAGAGAGGTTTCGTATACAAGTTTCGACATATTGATTAATAGGAGACCGGCACGCAACGATTCAGTCAGGTAATACCTTGTTGGGGTAAATTGTGTAAGGAATAAAATGAAAGCGTTAGTAATTATACTGTTGTCGTACCAAACATCGGTCTATAATGAAATATCAGTTAAAAAATCTGCTATTCAAAACTTAATATGTCACACATGAATCCCTGAATCATAAAACGATGTCCACAGGGTTACGATATTATTAAAAGTATTTTCCAATGATTCCCTACAACACAGATTAAATGTAAAAAATAATGTCATTTTAATTTACGACTTTTTAATTGCAATTTTAATATTATCTGAGATTTACCGCCGATTAGGGTGAGATAAAATTAAATTTGCCTAAAAGTAGATGGACTGGAATAGCACATTTGCTACTTGTTGTCCCGGAAACTGCTAATATAACACTAATCTATACAGGATATGACTACAAAAATGACCCACAATCGTATTTAATAGATAATAACTGTATTACTATATTAATTTATAATTACACCTTTGTGGTAACAAGATTGACCAACCTGAATTCTACGTTAGGCTGAAGCTATTTCCAGTGTTCACCGCAGGAACGCTCTATTCATTCACTCGTAATTTGTTCAATAACGGAACCAAAATGAGCAACAAGCGATGCCTTTGAGGTCCCAAATGTTTGCCCACAGCCCATTTAGAAGCATCATTTCCACAAAGAACTTTTATTTTTTACTAATACATTTTTATTTTTCAACAAATCAGTAATATTCTGTATGTAATTAGAATAACCTGTCTTATTATAGAAAATGATTTGTCCGAAAACATTATCACAAAGTTTAAAATATTAGATTGTTTAATTTTTCGTAAACCGTTATCAAATTTTCAGAATGTATTTTTCCTTTTAAAGATGATGATTTTCAGTTCAAGAAGTATTAACAAATATATAAATTTTAACTTACCAAATTTGTATTTTCTTTTACATTATTTGCAAAAATGAATAGTTAGATAGGGTCATATTAATTTTTATATAAAAAGTAACCGCTTAAGCATCAACACAACCACTAATATAAATTGAACGGTGACACTAAATTAACACACAACAAACACATATTTATGCATTTACTTTATCGATTTATTAATTATGAAAAATACTTTGGTTTAAAATATACATAAAATAATTATAAATATTGGGAAAAAAACTAGTTTGTTAACACCGTCTCGCCGTGATCCATCCCCGTAGAAGTCTGTCCTACACTAACCCCCGTATTTATAAAGAAGTAATTACTTATTGCTTAAGAAAGTCATAACTTAAAGTGTTCATACCTAGTGCTTAAGTTAAAGAAATTGGTCATCATTAATAGTCACATTATTTGGCTGAAAATGCTAACTTTTGGTAGTTATAATTTCTAGTAATTTCTTGATTAAGGCATACAAATTGCCTCTCAAGTAATTACTTGTAGTCAAGTAATTACTTTTACTCGTTTATAAATACGGGGGTAAGTGTGTGATTTAAGTGTAAATCATATTTTTGATAAAATATTTACAATTTTGAAAAAATAAAAATAAGTAGTTTAATACACAATTCGTCATCTTATGTTTTGCAAAAAGCTAGTAGGAGTCACAAAGCTAAAGTAATCATGGGCCCAGACATTCAATGAAAGTTAATTTTATCGCTAATTGGATTTATAACTAACTACAGAAAAGCTATTGTAGATTCTAATTTGTTACCTCTGACTTTGCAGGCGTTTCAATGATATTCATTCTAATTTATTTGTATAGGTCATTATGTTTAACGCACCGAACCCTGAAAGATTTATGCTCTTCTGCGTAAATGGGTGAAATGTTAACACAAAACTACTGACCCTGCCTACATCCTACAATTACGGTGGCAGCCCAATAAAATTAAATAATAAAGCAACAAAATGAATAGCAGTTCCGTCGAAAAGGCTTTCAGGCTTGGCCGCCCCCGCATCAGAGTGTAACGACCTTATTTAGAGGGCAACACTGCCTCAGGTCGAGTCATTGTGGAGATGAATTTCATGTTTCAGTAATGTGTTTACGCCGTTTTATGTATTTCTAAGTAACAATAGACTTGTCTGTAAAATGTTTTCTTTTGCTGTACGTTTTCGTTGCGTTGGAGTAAGCTTTGTGTTATGGGCAGGTTGAATAGATTTATACAGGTATTACTGGTTGATTCATCATTTTATGTTCTTTGTTTAAGTGTAGGCACGTTATTTTATAAAAGTCTCGTCTAAAAGTTTAACAATTGCAACAAGAAAAAAAACAGTAATTATTGGATCTAATAAATAGCACGCTTCTTACTCGACTACACAATAAGGAGGGCTTTGTTTACCGTTGTTAGATTTCCTTAAAAAATGCTTTATTCATTGTTTAAACTATCAATTAAATTAAATATTATTGTAAAATTTTAATGTGTCGAAAACTATTTAATTAACTGGTAATTGATGTTATACTTTAAAAATATGGCTAAATATTGCGATTTAGAAACACCATTGAACTGAATTTTATGTAAGTATTGTGATTTTTCTAGTGTAACTATTTTCTTGTAAGTTCCTGAGTTGCATTAACTGTACCTTACCAATATTAAAAAGGACAGTTGCTCGTTCTATGTACTAATAGTACCCATAATTATACCAGGATGTAGATGTTTTATTATTATAGAGATTTTTGGTGTAGATAACCAAATTTAAAGACATTATCTATCACTTTATTCGGTAGCATAAGGTCGTATTATTTTACCTGGAAGACAGCAGAAGTTTAGGACGGTTTCATAAAAATGCTGGACGTTATCAATGGAACTTTATTTAGTACAGCCCAAAATAAAATTCCTTCTAAGCGACCTTTCCCATGTTACCGCTAGCCCCTACAGGAACGCAACTGAATAATACATTATAATTACATTTTCCTTTGATAAAAACGTTAATGTGTTTCTATCGTCATTATTTTACGTTACGTAAAATGACCACGGAAGAAACATTTAAATTATTCAAAGCTTAATTTGTTGTTTTAGGTACGTAAGTACTTACTTCTAATAACATGTTTTACCTTATCTCTGAAAACATGGAGTATGTGTGTCATCCCATGTGATCAATTAGGATTAGTACCTACTTACATTATGTCTTTACTCTACCTAGCTACATACAGCTGTTTTAAAAAAATCGCCTAATGTGTTGCGAAACAAAGCTCGATAACATTAAGTTTTTTTTTATCAAAGCACTGTGTAAGGCCTAAAAAATATTCTTTATTATTATCATCATCATCATCACAGGCTCTTTAATGAGGATTTTATCATATCTTCATGCTTAGAGGGCGGCTTGACGATCGCAGTTTGGCATCTTCTTGAGGCAGTACTTTTTCAGTCGCCTCTCACGGCACTGTAGTGGTGGTATTCTTTCAGTGAAAAAAGGTTGGAAAAATTATAAATAAATAATAAATAAATATTTAAGACGTGTCTCACTGGGCCACACAGAGCCATCTAGTCCCAAATTAAGCTACTATTAAGTACCCTGTCGTATGGGGTACTAGACAACCGATAAACTTACTTATATATATTTTTTTTGTGAATAGGTACATAGGTACTTATAATACATAGAAAACACCCAGACCAGTACAAACAGACATGTTCATGCACACAAATTTGTACTGTATGGGGATCGAACCCGCGACCCATGGCTCAGAAGCAGCGTTTACTACCGCTGATCGAAATGGCCAATTACACTTCTATTGTCTTTTGTACGAACCTAGAACGCGACGACATTTACTCGTAAGCAAATTAAGTAGCTTTTGACACTGATACTTGAGTCGCTGATGCTGATAATACTTAATTATTGTATTATATTTATTCGATTACTCAAATTACATTACGATCAGTAGTATTAAATTAATAATAATATCACGCGATATAACATATTAAAAACTGTTTAGCTTAACCAATTGCTAAATATTATGTATTTGTAAAAATATTTCTCTATGATTTTTGAGGTACTAAAACATTGATAAAAATCCACTGGTAAGCCAGCGTAAAAGACTTGTGTAAATTCGTCGACACACCAAATGCCTAAAGTAAAGTAAAGTAACAGCCTATAAAAATCCCACTGCAGGGAAAAGGCCTCCATCATTGAATTCAAGTTACCAAAGCAATGATGCTTGATGGCATTATCACCACGCTTGTTAAATGCGGGTTGGTAGCTTAATGATTAGAGCAGTCGCCCGGTATGCGGAAGATTGTGGGTTCGAGTCCCACCTCAGGCAGTCGAAATTGCCACTTTTTGGGTAAGCTCGCGCGATCTTAGGCTTCTTCTTAACCGTAGAGTTAAATATGTAGTCAAGAGCAAACCCATTGATTATTTAAATAAAACACCGTTTCGTATCTGAATTATCATAGAGCCATGGAAGCAACCATACAATGAAGATTTGTTTCGTATTTGTTATCTATCTTTATCACATATCGATTCGGTACTTAAATGGGGTTATGGTGCAACTACCATCAATATGTACAACCCATTGATACAACAATTTTGCAAGTCTAAGCGCATTTCAAATACCCATATATCTGGTCTGCAAAGCCTGTTACATGCAATCGAGCTTACTCTCCACCGTATCTGTAAATCTATGCCTGATATCTGACTAATTGGAAGAGATGAAAAGAGCGATGCATGGAAATATGATATGTTTGAAGTAGGTTCTGTTAAACATCGCAATTTTGATTTTTTGTCATCTATATTCACAAATGTAAAAATACTGCGTTTGATTAAAGTATGTATTGAAATCTCAGAAGCCTTACGTAATTTAACAAAAATGCTTAAAGGATTTCTATAAATTAAAGAGATCATCAAACGAATGAAGGGGTGTGTGTGCTAAAAAATATTGCAAATATTGACTTCGTTTTATTTCAACACTTTAAAATAAAATCCTTAGAACAATCAGGTAAATTAAAAAAGTCTGTCTATACAACCTAGTGAGGTTTAATGATTTAAAACAGATTTTAGGCTTAACGTCAATGAAATAGAGTTCAATTACAATTGTGGTAGGGTGTGTTTAGAAAACACTGTTGACTGTACTATACCTATAACAATAACGGTTTTGTTAAACTAACTTTAATTAACGAGTTTTGAATAAAGGTATTCGTTGATCAGCAAATTGGAAATGTATACTTAATTAAACTTACTCCTATTTGTGGATGTAATCAAAAGCTATTTTCAAGTCTCCAATGAACCAAAAACAAGTAATTATAGGAAAACTTTCAGTCTGTAAACCATTAAGTATATGTGAATCTTACTTTTAAGATGCTAGTTAAGAGCTCAGTAATTAATCAAACTAATCTAGATGTCTCTTGTATCAAATAAGGTATCAAATACACCTTTAAGTTCTAATTAATGTTCCAAATTTTCCTTCAATGTTCTGACTATTCAATTATTAATTAAACAGATTAATAAATTTGAATTTATACATTTTAATAATTAAGATACATAACTTACATCACTTAAACAGTAACTTAAGTTAAAAAAGGTCTACGTGCAGAATAATGTTTAATGACCTTTTGTGTAATGATAAGTATAGTTTAAAAGTTTAATTTCAAAAAATTCATAGAATTGTAAACCTTTCATCTATCTTGTTTTTAATTTAGAATTATTCCTATTTCAAATATTTTTTAAAGTATTAATGTGTAAAGCTTTTAAATAAATAAATAATAAATAAATATTTAAGACATGCCTCAATGGGCCACACTGAGCCATCTAGTCTTAAATTAAGGTACTATTAAGTACCCTGTCGTATGGGGTACTAGACAACCGATAAACTTACATATATACTTTTTTTTTGTAAATATATACTTATAATATATAGAAAACACCCAGACCAGTACAAACAGACATGTTCATGCACACAAATATTTGTACTGTGCGGGGATCGAACCCGCAACCCATGGCTCAGAAGCAGCGTTTACTACTGCTGATCCAAACGGTCGTCAAATAATATTATAACGGTCATAAAATAATTTTATTTATTTCAATTTTGTGTTTGACTATATTGTTTAAGAGTACTAAAAACATATTATAATAAACAAAAAGCAATAAGACAAGCATGACAAAAAAGGGAAATATAAATAGCCTATTTCTTATCAATCATATTTTTTTCTTCTCTTTTAATTAAAATGTTAGCTAAATGACAAAAATAACTAAAAACAGTACTTTTCAGTATAGTATCTATACTAATAATATAATATATAATATAATATACTTATAAAGCTGAAGAGTTTGTTTGTTTGTTTGTTTGAACGCGCTAATCTCAAGTGTTGAATAGTCCATTTATCGAGGAAGGCTTTAGGCTATATATCACGCTGCAACCAATAGGAGCAAAGCATCAGTGAAAAATGTTGCAAAAACGGGGAAAATTATTCATATAAATCGAGATCATAATAACAGAAATTTAAGCGGACGAAGTCGCGGGCAACAGCTACTAATTTGATATTAATAAAAATACAAATTACAATTCGATATTCATATTTAAGACAGGACAACGTCTGTCGTGTCAGCTAGTATATTCATATAGGTATTATGTTACTTTTACTTTACTTTTATATTATGTTACATACATACTCGTATAGCGATTTTTATGGGTAAAAGCCATACATAGACACTCCATTCCTTAAAAACCATTGTTACTCTGTTAGCCGGATATATTATCCCACTTACCCCGACCAGGTGTTATAACACCGCTCAAATTTGCGTATATCTACCCCCAAATTATGATATTAAAAAGTGAGATTTGCACAGTTTTTTCCTACTTAATTTGTTAAGTGCTTACCGAGGTTTCATTGCGTGCAGTCAAAATAAACAATAACAGTTATTTAACGCTTCAAACCCCAAGCGACAACCGGTTGTCGCGATAACAATTGATTTTAATTGTGTCTGGAATGTCCGATCGTCGAAGGATTAAAGGCATAAAATAGTGATTTATTGAAGAAGATATATTTTGGTTGATAATGTCTGGTAAAAGGTGAGCTATATTAAATATAATTTATATTTTTTCTTTCGTTTTGCCATATTTTATTTATAGTATGACTGTCATCTACCTAATGAGTAAAACATCGAGGATGATACTTACATCAAAAATTGTTTTTTTTGAGTTGAAACATTAGCGGTGTTGTAACACCTGGTAGTAATAACAACGTCTAGTACATTATTATGTGACATATTAGGGTTCACCAAAAAAGGTCGCTAAAACTGACTGAAATTATATAGGAATTGGAAAAAGCGGAAGATGACACTAAGTTACCAAGTGCTATTGCTATTTTCTCCCCCGATAATGCAAATGCAGATGTGACAGACGAGGATTCGGGTAATGAAAACGTTGTAAATTTACACAATCATCCAGGTAATAATACGTATGATCACTATTTGCTAGTTATTTGTTATTACAGAAAGTAAACTAAGTATCTGCTTTTTTAGGTTCACAACTGAGGGCTGATGCTGAAATAATATATAGTGAGTCTTCTTCAGACGATGACGATCTACCATTTTCTTTGTTTCGGTTGGCACCAACGTTATTGATTATTCGATGGCTAGTACATCAACAGTGCCCAAAAATCAACGGTATACTTGGCGAAATCGACACAATCCGAGAGAATATCCTCAGTGGCAAAACGATCAAGCCCTAAATTCTTACAGTCACCTATGTACTACTATGAAGCTTTTATTGACAATGAAATCATTGATTTGATTGTGCACTAAACTAATATTTATGCACAACAAAAGAATAAGCCTGGTAACATAACGCAAGCAGAAATGAAATATTTTCTTGGTATATTGTTATTTAGTGGATATATTGTAGTGCTTTGAAAGTCAATGTATTGGGAGAAATCTTCAGATACAGATTTCCCATTGATCTACAATGCTATGTCTCGAGATGCCTTCATCAGATCAGCCTTCTGTTATAAAAAAATATAATGAGAATATGGGAGGTGTAGATAGATCAGATCAAAACATAGGTCTTTACCGTACTTCTATCCGTGGAAAGAAGTGGTACTTTCCACTATTTTGTCATTGTTTAGACATGGCCGAACACAATGCTTGGCAACTATACAGACTGAACGGGGGGGAAAACGATCATCTTACTTTTCGGAGGGTCGTGGCGAGGGGTTTATTGGAAACATATAAGAAAAGTGGATAAGCCTGGCCCTTGTCCCACTCCTAGTACTCATAGAGAAACCTCTCGTTCTGATAAATTTGACCATATCATTGAATACAAGGACACTCAACTGACGTGTAAATTGTGCAAAAAGAAAACTAATTTTAATTGTAAGAAGTGTATCGTTCATTTACACCCCAAAACCTGTTTTTCAGCATATCATACTCCAGTTTAAGTTAATAAGTTAAAAATATAAGAATTATTAATACATGCAATATTTAGTTTTTCTTATTGAACACTTTTCATCACCTCCTCAGTACATACTTGGCATAGTAGTGTATCCTCCTACCAGGTGTTATAACACCACCCATTTCCCGGCTTTCCCAGATGAAGAAGATTTTTTTAATGATTTTTCTCGAATTCAGGTAACCCTAAATAGCAACATATAAAAATATTTTAAAATTCTGGGGTAGTAAATAGTTTCAGGGTTATCTGGGTTATACAAATTCCTTAAGGCTTTCAACTTTGTCTCCGGATTTAGCACAAAGTAATCCGTAAACTTTGCAATGTGTCTCGACTTCAAACAAGCGATTTTAATCTAGGATTTATTTTGACCTTGGATCTTTCCCCTTTTTAGTTATCATTCTTATTCACACGTCACTTTTTTTAACTTATTCTGAATTAGCTGTTGAATTTTGAATATTAACTGTCCCACGAAAACTATACATTATCTACTAAACTATACATTTTCTACTAAACTATACATTATCTACTAAACTATACATTTCATTAAAAATAAAATCATAATAATTAACAAAAACAGAGTTTTTACAGAGGTGACACGTGTACACGAACTAATAGTGTGGCACGAGACTGCAAGAGTGGTCCTAATGCTGCGTTGTCGCAAAATCCATTCTAAGCGTAACGTCTACTAATAGGTCAAACTACCTACTATGTAAACTACCTTCTTGAAAAAGTTCATTTCTGATCGTGAATATTATTTTAATATTTCTTAAGGATTTGGTATTTTTTTTATGTTTATGTTTAAATAGATAAATTAATATGTCCATATTTTAAACTAAAACATTTATTAAGCATCACATGTCCTGGTATGCCATCATCAGATTCTGACTTGGTGATACTGGACTATCTTAGAAGGTCATTCTTTTAAATGAATCTTTTAAATTCTTTTATAATTTCGACACTCAGTGCACAAGATAGGCAACCATACTGTCAAAATCCTTATTTTCTTCTAAATTCTTTTAAATTTCGAAAATTCAAAATTGTTCGATCGAGCCTCGCCCCGAGTGTTAGGTTAGGTTATTTTCGTTACGGAATTTCTGGATTCAGTCTCCACCCTCAAGGCCCGCGATAGAAGCTATGCAATAGCTTAAAAAATATGTTCAGTAACTCAGAAGAGTGAATAAATGCAAGAAAAGTTTACCTTTTCGATGTTCTAAAGGGTACTGTCTATAAAACATCTACTATGGATTTAACTAAAACCCTCCTTACAATATGGATATACATATTACAGCGCTAGCCCACGTTCACGGGCGGCAAAATTACAAAGTTAAGGTGAAGCTGTCATCCGAAGCGGTACAAATTTTGGAAGCCTTAAATGGCGCCAAACAGCGTTGTCACGAGTAATTACTTCATACGTCAGATCAAAGCTTCTGATATAACGATGTCATTTTGTGACACGTAGACAAGTAGGTACAGTGTAGAGGTTGAGAACAAAATCTTGCCGAAATCAATAAAGTTGTTCCACTAACCATTATTATGATGGCACTTACTGTAACAATGGGGGCTATCGCTAGTGAATTTGCCACTAGAGGCGCTAGTGTCGCGTGAGGTCCGATAACATTAACTTTTCACTGGTTTTAGCGGGCTTCCTTACGTAAATTATAATTTCTTTATTTTATCTGCTGAAAAGTGATCTCCTTCGTAAAATATCGCAAATATGGATTATTTGGCGATTAATGTGAACGCTTTGAAAGCGGAATCAAGAAAAACCACAAAAATAGGCGGCCTCAAAGAGCAACTATTCCAGAAGTTAGTTTGTTGATATCAAGATAGTTATTAATAAATAATAAACCTTAATTAGATTCAAGATTTACACTGTTTCGGCTCCGATCGCCTTTGACAGCTATACCTCCGGACCTCAGTCTACAGTGGCGCTAACTGGTGAGCAAAGAAACGGTAGTCCCCATGAAGTAAGTTCTCTTTTTGCATGGATTCAATAGTATAATGTTGTACTTTTGTACACCTGCACAAATTTTGTAAAAAGGAATTTTAATACTCTGTTAGTATTATTGTAATCGACCACGTTGGTTATTTACTCTTTGCACACATATAACTGCGGTATACAAATAGCATTACAAAAACCAAGTAGTGAACTGATTAGAAAAATATGACATCTTAAGAATTAAGATTTTCGAGGTTTTTAAGCATGTATTACGTTACGTTATACAGAGTAGAACACTCTGTATGATTATCGTTATTAAACTGAGTTGACTAATTAAAAACATGGTGTCACTGTAACCTCACGCATTGATACAAAAGGACTTTACACAAATAAGTTAAAAAGCATTCACTGTGAAATTTGAATCCACAACCATGAAATTCTGCAGCAATTTATTTTTAATGGCCTATAAGCGCCGGATTTAAGCACGACTATGACTTTACACGTGACGATGGTCTGAACATGTCAAAGATACTTCTTATTTAGCTACTTATGCCTTTACAAAGCCAACCTGAGTGACCAATTTTAAAACTATAAGATTTCATATTTGCTTTAGCTACTATGACAAACTGTAAATGATATTAAAATACTAATAGAGCTGAGCAGCAAATATTAAATTTACCTTTGAACTGCAGGGAAGACTGCTCGGTCTATTTTCCGACAAAGACTTCAATATTTTGTATAAAAGTAATACATTAAAATATAATTAATTATAAAAAAGCACAAAGTAAGAACACTGACTAATTGCACCAGCTAATATTTTGTGAGACGGAGAAAAAGAGGCAAAGTTTAATTTTATTAGTGCTTGTTTCGCCCTGTACCTATTTGATCGTCAAATTTCAGTGGCAGGGTAAATAATTACAGAACTAAACTAAGTTTACTTATTAGCTCTTCGATTGGTTAACCGATTCGTCATGAATCATATGTGGTTTCAAACAATTGAATGACGATTCTTTCCTCTTTTAGACAGTTAATAAACCTGTTAAGAATAATTATATTAAAAGTTGTGGAATAATTTTCTGTATAATGAGAGTCGATATCATTAAAATCTGTGTTATAATAGATACCCAAAATATAGATTTATTTTGAATTCAGTTTCCTAACACAAAAGTTTTCAAATAAATAATTTCTGATATACGGAGAGTCGGACAAACGAAGATGGACAGATTTGGATTAAAGTTATTTCCATTTTTATAACAGTTAAAACTTAATTTGCATTTAACAACACAGCTTACCGATGAGAAGATCTCTATGAAAATATGTCAATTACAAAGAGCATGTCGGTTTGATGAGTTAAAATATTATATACAATTAGGGATAAAATGTCCAAGTCCATATATATATTTATTTTTCAACTCTTACCTATGGTTATGCTTCTTACATATAACAATTCTACATTGCACCACGTATCGTTACCTATTGTGAAATGTCTCAGCAATTTGTACACTTTTCCGATGACTCAGCCTACATTTTGTTAAGTGCGGAAGCGTATATTTGATGTGGGTAGGCGGGCTATGTGAAATGTTTTGTACGATCATGGCTCATATCTACATTAGTGCTTATATAATTCATGTAAATACAATAGATGTATGGGAAATATGACTACCTACGCAACACATAATACAACAGTTATTGTAGCTCATTTCTAAAATGGAGCATCAGGTATTTCTTTGAAATAAATATTCAAAGAAACAATTATACTTTAAGACTGTAGCTGCTGCCCGAACTAGTACGCGTGAAGTTTGAAATTTAAAATGATCCTAAAGAATTTTATTTTGGGATAAAAAGTAGCCTTTGTGCCTACTAAGCCCACATAATAGCGTGGCTTTCTATTCGTTAAATCATTTTAAAAAATCAGTATCCAGAAATTACCTCCGACAACTTTACGTCTATAATATATATATTATCAGGGGTGAGTCTCATGTGATATACAATCATTTGATATAATCAAACTTGAATAACGATCACTTTACATTAATCATTTGTTACAACAACACATGATATAATTTTGTTTGACATAACGATTACTTTTCATAACATACAGTTTATTTCATACTATTTAGTACAACATTCATCTATACTATTATTATAAAGCTGAAGAGTTTGTTTGTTTTTTTTGTTTGTTTGTCTGAACGCGCTAATCTCAGGATGTACTGGTCCGATTTGAAAAATTCTTTTTGTGTTAGAAAGCCCATTTATTGAGGAAGGCTTTAGGCTATATATGTTACGCTGCGACCAATAGGAGCGAAGCATCAGTGAAAAATGTTGCATAAATAATCGCACTCATAATAACAAAAATTAATGCGGACGAAGTCGCGGGCAACATCTAGTAACAAATAAAACCGTTTGAAATAAAACTCATTTTATATATCGTTAATTTGATGTAAAAACGTTTTTTTAAATATTGATTAAAAGAAATAACCGTACTGACATACACTGGTATAATTAAGAATTTCGTTGAACCCCGACTCACCGTGGTCTTTCCGCCGTGGTACTTGTCTGCCCTACACTAGAGTGCAATTAAAAGCCAAAGCTGCGGAAGCGAGTGTGGGTGCTGCACTTCCCACAGCGCCGCAGAAGAGCAAAACAAATGCATGCATACTTGCCTGTCTGCTTATATGCATGCTTGCTTGCCTGCATGCATGCATGCATGCTGCTTGTCTGCTTGCATGCAAGCATGCTGCTTGCCTGCATACATGATTGTATGCTTGTTAGCCTGCATCTATGCATGCTACCCTGCATGCATGCATATTTGCCTCCTTACGTGTATGCATACCTCCGTGCCTGTGTATTAGGAAATTAAACAAAACTGCCCTCTTTCGCAATATATTTTGTTAGCATAGGTACTTATTTGATTTGATACTTAAAATTTTTCACTGTATGTCTGTCGACCCCAATGATATTTTAAAGTATAGATATGTTACCTTCTTAGTAATTCGCGTATTAAATCTGTTCCGAGTAATCCAAACTGCACACATTAAAAGTTTCACCCTATAGGAAGAGCAAAAGATGCGAAATAGCATACAAATTAATGAAAGGCTATAATTTTTAATGATTTCCGCTCTGACTGCACTCGACGAGGACGTTGTATATGAGTCTTCACTTATCTGCTTCGTTTTAATATAATATCATTGATCGAACCTTTATTTACAGAAGTCATCAAATTTTATTAATTAGCCTTATAAATATAATATTTGTAAAAACAATTATTAAACACGTTTTCATTTGAGTGTCTCAACTTATCCTCGTATTTTGAGAAATCTAGTACGTACTTGTATAATTCAAATGAAAATTTGGACGCCATATTGAACACAGCAATGCAATCATTTTGAATGGCTGAAAAAATTATGCGTGGTAATCTAAATAATCCCCTTTTACACACGAAAAAATATAACTTGGCAAGTGCGAGTCGCAAATTAAACTTATATTTGGAAATTCCGAGTCCACCAAGAATGGCAGTTAAATACGCTAATATATTCTTACACCAAAATATATACGACAAAAATGAATAAAATTTGCATGCAGTGATATAAGTACCTTTCCTATATACCTGCATGTTAATTCATATTTACAATAACATCATACCCATAGTCTTTGACATAAGGTAAGGAAATTGTTCAACAGAGCCAAAAACACCAGGCAGCAGGAAGACTGGGACAAATACAAGGAATAACAATGCTTACTTAAGAATCGCATCAGGTTCAGGAAAACCGAACACTGGAGACGCTCCTGCGAAGATATAGTAAGTAACCCGCCAAGGTGAAAAAAAGTCTGACGCGTGGACCTGAACGCAGCATAGGGAATCTCAAGAAACCAGACGGCAGCTTCACCAACACAGACGATGAAACCTGCGAACTGTTCCTTCAAACCCACTTTCCAGGCTGCCGGATCACCAGTGACACGGGCTGGTCTGGGGAAACTGACTACAGACCGCAGGACTCGGACTGGAAAACCGGCATGGTAATTGTCGACCACGACAAAGTAAGATGGGCAATCAACACCTTCCTCCCATTTAAATCAGCAGGCCTCGACGGCATCTTTCCGGGTATGCTGAAGTGGTGTGCGGACGAGTTGGTGTCACACCTTGTCACCATCTTCAGGGTATGCTTAGCTTTCCGACATACGCCACATAAATAGAGAGAAGTAAAGGTCGTATTTATCCCTAAACCCGGAAAAAGCGACTACACACAACCGAATCCTTCAGACCGATCTGCCTCTCATCCTTCCTGCTCAAAACGCTGGAAAGGCTCTGTGACAGGGACATAAGGACTAACGTGCTTGTAAGCGAGACCCTAAATCCAAACCAACACGCCTACAATATGGGCAAATCCACAGAATCAGCCCTACACACTGTAGTAAATAAAATCGAGTATGATCTTAATCACAAAAAATCGACCCTATGTGTTTTTATTGACATTGAAGGGGCGTTTGATAAAACTAACTTTACCAGCATAGGACGGGCACTGTGTAGACATGGTGTCGACCCAACCATGGCGGGGTGGATCGACGGTATGCTAAGAAACAGAGCCATACGATTCACCGTAAACAATACTACCAGAGGAATAGTGGCAAAGGGCTGCCCGCAAGGGGGAGTCTTGTCGCCGCTCCTGTGGAACTTTGTTGTTGATGAACTCATAAAGAAACTCAACAGCAAACACTACTTCACAATGGGATATGCTGACGACCTCACTATACTCATCAGCGGACCCTTTGAGAACATTTTATGTAACCTAATAGATTCTGCTCTCAGGATCGTAGAAATTTGGTGTATAGATCATGATCTCTTGGCTAACCCAGCGAAATCCGAGCTAATCCTTTTCACCAAAAAACTGAAGTTACCCAAACTTAAACTACCAAAACTGTTCGGAACACAACTGTCCCTCTCAAATGAAGTCAAATATTTGGGCGTCACACTTGACGATTAATTACTGTGGGGGAAACATGTCGAACAGAAAATCAAATGTGCCTCCATAACCTTCTGGCAATGCAGAGGTCTAATGGGCAAAACATGGGGTCTATCTCCCAGGATCACACTATGGCTCTATAAAGCTATGATTAGACCCATCATCACATACGGCGCGATCGTTTGGTGACCCAGAACCAAGCTAATAACAGGAGTGAAAAAATTTGAAAAATTCCAAAGACTTGCATGCTGTGCAGTCACGGGATGCATACAAACTACCCCGACCGCGGCCTTTAAGGCACTACTTGGCTTGCCGCCGTTGGACCTTTTCGTGCAGCAGGAGGCAGCCATAGCGGCCACAACACTTAGGCCTGTGGAAAAATCTCACGAATAGTCACAGCGACATCTGGTACAGAGGACTAAAATTCACTTCCCTACTAGGAGCACCCTGTGACAAGACACCGAAAATCTATGTGTTCAACAAATCATATAGGATTCACTTATTAGAAAACAATCCAGACTCATCGGGAATACATGAGGTCCAAATCTACACTAATGGTTCCAAAACCAAATCAGGTACAGGCGCCGGAGTCTTCTCGATGGACCTAAACATAAATATATCTACACCGCTGGGTGAAGATAACTCGATATTCCAATGCGAGTGTATTGCCATTATCCAGGCTGCCACTGCAATAAAGAAGAGAGAGGTTGCTGACTACGGCATTCGCATACTCTCTGATAGCATGGCGGTTCTCAAAGCTCTGGAGAGCAACATCATCACATCCAGCCTTATTTACGAGTGTCACCTGGCTCTTGAGGACATTGCCATAAGGAAAAGTGTCACCTTACAATGGATCAAAGGACACTGCGGCTCCCTGGGCAATGATGCCGCAGACCAACTCGCTAAAAGGGGATCGAATCTTACGGTTTTCGGCCCCAGGCCACACCTGCCTATCCCCTTTAACCAATACAGGTCATGGCTGCGACATCAAACCCTGGTCAAACACAACGACCGCTGGGCCAATATCAGCAACTGCAGACAGTCCAGAGAGGCCGTACCGGCTCTTTCACCACGTCTCACTCGCAACTTAATCACCCTGAACAGAAGTAACCTTCAAAGAGTAGTGGGATCACTGACTGGACATATCCCCCTAAATAAACATCTTTTCACCATTGGTGCCACAGACAGCCCCTTATGTAGACGCTGCCTGGAACAGGCAGAATCGGCTGCCCATGTGATCTTGGAATGCAAAGAGGTAGCCACCCACCGGGCAACTATCCTCGGCACACCGAGTTCCCTTTCAGAAGCCTGTGAACGTCCTAAAAGACTTCTGTGCTTCTGGAAGGAGTTGGGGTGGTTGAACTAACCAACCTAATCCCCCCTACGCATAATGGGTCAAGTGGAGCCTAAATGCGGAAAAGGGAGCCCGTTACCAATACCAATACCAATACCCATAGTTTTGAAAGGTCACCGGTACACAAACAATTTTATTTTAATTTTAATTCAGGGTGCGAACTTCAAACTTTGTTGATGTTTAGTTTCTTATTATAATATTTACACAGAGGTATGTTTTAGTGAAATAGGGTAAAAGTTTACTTTATAGGTTTAAAAATCTAAGTATACCTATCTCTTAAGATCCGAAAATTGTTACCTGCAACTACAATATTAATATGTTAAAAGACCTTATAATTCGTAACTGGACATTGACGTGATTCTCCTTGAAAATAAATTTGTTTGAATATTCTTGACTAGCTTTTGATTGCGACTCTTTCCACGTTTCTTCGGAATTAGGTTCAGGGAGAAACGAATAAGGTAAACTTGAAAAAGATACATACATACATACATATTATCACGCCTCCTTCCCAACTGGGTAGGCAGAGACCAAGGCCTTCCACTTACTACGATCCTGGCATACATCTTTCGCTTCTTCCACATTCATCAATCTTTTCATGCATGCTCGTCGGTTTAGAGTATGTAAACTAACCCGGAGCGTCATCAGCGTCTGTGACACGTGACTTCATAAAAAAACAACTTTATATGCTGTGTTACTACAGAGATTTCCCGACTCAACCTGTACCTTACTATATAAAATATAATACTTTTTGTGTATAAGAGTAAACAACATCAACACAAATTTTGGGTTCTAATATTAAGTAGGATATTATATTAACTTGATTGGTGTTTAAGATGTAAATAGTGTTTAATTTCTAGAATTAATTAACGGGGTTTATACCATGTACCTTAGTTTTTATGAGTTCCGGTATTTCGGCACTGTTGCAAGCGCCATGATCACGGGAGAACTGTCACAATTATTTCTAGTGATAGTGACCATGGAAGTTTAAATCAGTGTTTAATTTTTGCTTTACTGTATAAAAGAGCTGCAAATTAATGCACTGCGATACGAGAAATTGTGGAACCCCAACAAAACTCTATTTCAAAATACCAAAACAACATCTCTATGCTGCAATGCAATCGCGCCGAACGGTATTGAACTTTGTTGTCTAATAGCTATGCGCGCAATTACTAAAATGATCACGTTTGATACCAAGCATGCATGGGAATCGCGTTATGTCTCTGTTATGCCATCCCAATATCGACTGGTACTAGACCGGTGCTGCCGCAACCCATATAATATGCATGTTCACACACCCCGCAGGCATTTCCCAATAAATGGTTGCTAATAGCTAGCTATTAACCAATAACTTTTTACTGAGAAGTATTGCATAAACTGCAATAGGTTTTTCTTTATCATTATCAACAAGCTCTCACAGTGCAGTAGGTACTGTTTTTACGGTATATCGTTTAGCGCCAGAAAATTAACTCTGGGATAATAACAACAGCTTCTTCACAATGCATCTATCACAGATGGTGATATGTCAAACAAAAATTATTTTGCTAGCATTTTCAACGATTACGAACATTGATATGGTAAAATATCTGCAACTTTACTTGAAAATAGAGATCAAATTGACAAAAATCATCATCATCACCAAATGAACATTAAATGTGATGTCATTATTCGTTACTTTGTATCAAACTTAGCGGCTACTCGTCTTTGGTTCACGAGTCTTAACCCAAGACATCCAAATTCATTTAAATTTCACCTTATTTGATAATTTACAACATATTAATAAAAATACTTAATTTGCAAGCCAAGATAAATTTAAATTCCGACGCTTAAAACCGATGCTTAATTACTACTTTCTACACTGAAACAGGATTCTGTATCATGAAAAATATGGTGCGAGTCTCGCAAGCATGTACGCACTGTGTTATTTATGGGCCAGATAAATTTCCCCTAAACGCCCCCGGCACATACACGTATTGATGAAGGGTTAAATGTGCTGTACTACTGGAAAAACTGTATATACGGATTACTACAACATATTCTATCAATCTGATTACGTAACAATTGATTAAAATAGGCTGTGTTTTTAAAAAAAGGAGCTGATCTAGAGCTGAAATTTATTGTCAGAGACAACTAATGCGCATTCTTATATCACAAGAAGGTAAATACATTTAAATGCAAATATAAAATTGAAATAAAAATGTTTGCATACTATACACTGAAATTCTAACAAGTCTATATACGTATGCACATTATAGATGTTTAAGAACTAGTATAGGGATTTTTAATGGTGTTACAGAACCCAAAACAACAGTTTGGGTTTTTTGGATTTTTTGTCTATCTGTAAGTTTGTACACGCATTACGCGAAACAACTGCTTTGAATTGAACGTTTTCATTGTCTAACATACCAATGACGTTTTTCATGAACACACATTTCTGTGTAACCTAAACAATCGATTCGCGGAGTCGAACATTTCAAACAAAAAGCTATTGCGTTCCCTAAAAGAATTTGAACATTTTTCATGTTGATTAATTGTTCCGACTAGTTTGTTTACGATTGGTCTTTGAATAGGAATCCTGAATTCAAAACTCGGATTTCATAGCACCTATTGTCGTTTCAAAATGAAATCATGTATGCTAGAGGTAATTTAATTTTTTGATTTAATAAAATGATAACCGTACCTAACGTACATACATTGAATAAAATCAGGGTTAGATATACAAAAAGCAATGTATAGCATTATTATAGTAACTGGTAAGCGTATTTAGAACTCTTTACTTTCTACCATTGTCGGTGCAACAAACTGTCAATTTTGTATGTAGGATATTCTGTTTCGATGTGTTTTTTTCATTTCATAATTTTTTGTCATAATAATAATTGTAAATGGTAACCATATATGCCAAAATAACAGAAAAATTTAATTACAAAAATCAAAATTAGAAACTACATAAAATTATAAAATTAAGCTATTGCATAGTTTCTATCGCGGGCCTTGAGCGTGGAGACCGAATCCAGAAATTCTGTAATGAAAATAACCCCCCACTCCGACCGGCACAGCGGTGATACTTTTTAGTTTTATAATTGCATAAGTTGATAAAAAATGCTATGCAATAGCTTTACCGCGGCAGTCTCCGAGTGCCACACGTCTTTTTATTAGATATGCTTTAACTGTTTTGTTTAGGTTTTGTATCGCTTAAATGCCAACAACTACACTATCAGTTTTTGGATTTGTTATATGATTTGCATGTCTTAACTTAACGCTCCATGCGTTTGCACAGATTTGAATGTTTAAGGGGACTACTAGAGCTATGTGCTGCCCTTAATTGATTTAATTCAATAGCTTCTAAACAAAATAAATTTTAAAAAAACTGCAAATTATCTCTAGTATCATTATAGCAAATTATCTCTAGAATTGGAGGCAGCACACAGCCCTAGTAGTCCCGATAACTTGAATGACTATGATCAGTTAGTTGCTCTAAATATGCAGAATCAGAAAGAAAATCCAGCACTTTTTATAACACCCATACCTACACTAAAATACTTCGTTTTTTGCTTATCGTGATTCTAAGTTAACAATAGGTATTTAGAAATACACATTTAAGCAAGACAATAATAAAACGTTATTGAAATTAAAGTACCTACATGATATCCTGTGTTACATTTTTAGGCCTTCAACCACCTACTATTTTACTTTTATTCGTTTATGGATAATTTCTAGTGATAATAAGGCCTTCTTGACCAACACACTCACAATAAGAGATCCAATAAAGGTGGTGTTGTACGAAATCCTGAAACTATAAGATCAATAAATCATTTTTTTTGTTGTATGTTTGTTAGCCAACAGTTATCAAGTAGGGATTTTCCAAAGACTCTTGTCAATATTTTATTCTGACAACAGATTTAGCCTTTAGGTATTCTTTAAACAAAAAAAAAGTTATTAATTTTAAAACTATTACCCATTTTAAATTGAATGATATAATATGAGGGTGGTGTGTAACATATAATAGAAAATCAGTGAAAAAAGTTGAATGAATTCATGGATTTTATCGATAGATCTAGGTATATGAAAGTTCAGTAGGAGAGACCGGATGTTGTCGGGTTGGGGCAGGTTGACTCACTGCCTTCCTCAAAGTTTTTACTCGACCCACTCAAAAGTGTTCAACTAGTCACAAAAACCGTTTTCCCTCGACATTTAATCAACGTGAGTACCAACAAGAAATTTTTCGCCCCGAATCTCCCGCTAGGTGGATTAGAGCAAGACTGTACGATTCTAAATAAATTTGCAATCTGTTTTAATGATGAAAAACTTAACAACCTACAGCTAAACTATGGGTCATCTTATAGCCTGGTGAACGAGCGCAAAGAATGGGCAGACCATGCCTGCGTAATAGTTTCAAAAAAGATTATTTTTACCTAAATTATTAATCAAACAATGAAGTGAAACAAATGAGAAAATGCCAAGTCCAGTGACAGTGACAGTGACATATTGTGCTGTTATTTTGTGCGATGTCTGTGCAAATTGATCAATGAGGAATATTACCAATATAAATTAAAGTTAGGCCTTTACCTGCCCATGAACTAGATACAATTAAAATTTTATTATTTGGAGGTCCCCGGTGACCTCCAGGGCGCTTATTGTGTTAATCACCGAAATGTATATACGCGCATAACTTCCGATCGAATCCAAAACGGATAGTATTTATGTTTTTTATGCTTAGGAGAAGGTTTGTAAAGGTGAAAATTATAAGTAAATAAATAATCGCGATTGTACACCACCCATAGGAATGAAGTTTAAATATTTTTTTTATTTTTAAATTTACGTAATTTTTCAACATCAAAGTCTGCAGGCATTTAAATTGCCATACACAATGGTGTTATATGACGATATATATTTTTTTGCATATGTAAAAAAGTTATATTGCTTAAACAAATATGATTATTTGATATCAGTATATAAATTGAATAATATTCTACCATTGATATTATGTTCTTATAAATTTTGTGTCCAATGTCGACATTAGTAACAGTCCTCAGAGTATTTAACGCTAGTCGGCAATATTGTTATATCCTTGCGATGAAAGCACTTTATTGTCACTTAGAAAAGTGTCTTTGTGGATGTCTCAGTTTTAGATTTTTATTGCTGTTCAACTTTTACCAGGGCTGACCCCACGTAGTACCTACTTGTTATGTCACTGATATTTGTTTGCAAATATTCTACATGATACTAAATTATTATACTCCCAACATTTTATTGTAGGTAATTCTTTAAGCCGATTGGAAGCCTTACATACTTTATTTTATCAGAATGGATCGTCTCAACTCATTTGGATGACTATCAATCAACTACTACTACTCTACTACTGTTTACTTGTAGACTAGATAAAAAAAAATGTATATTATTTGCAAATAAAACTCTGTTAATGCTACATGCCGGCTATCTTAAGACTCGGACTTCATAACATACTATAAAGGTGATAGCACCGTAAGGACTTGTAGTATTAACTAATTATTTTACATTAAAAGAGCTGACTGACCTACTCAAGAACTTTCATGACGATCGGTCCCGTGTCACCCACACATTAACTTATAAAAATAATCACAGCTTTTTTGAGTGTCGTGTACTTTGGAACGTGCAATTGTTTGGAACCCAACAATTGCGATAACTTTATTTGATATTTTAGCAACTTAGTTGCAATTATAATATCAGTATATAAACTTTAAAAATTATGTCTCAGGCGAGGCGAGGAGATGCGGGTTCGAGTCCCGCCTGAGACATAATTTTTTTTGCGATAACAATGAATAAAAAAAATGGATTTGTCTATTCTTACCATTCTAACATAGTCGTTCATCCGTTTAAAATTGTATGTGTATTTCTATGGTATTTCTGGTTACATAGGTTTTTCGTTTAAAAATGTTATGTATATTTAAGATTATATATTTTTTTATATAAGTGTAAATGTCTATGTAAAAGTACCTATCAGTTGTTAGTTGTGATTGAGCTTGATAAATACATTTTTAAATTTTCTGCTAATTTTTTTATTGTCAAAGGATAAAACCAAATTGTTCTTTGTGATGGTATGGAACCCACGGTTCATAAATTCATTTAAATCCTTGTCGCATGTCAAGTAATAATGACCATCACATGGAAAATCACAGCTGTTTCTGGTGAACAAAGTTTCAGAACTTTATTGAAAATTTATGTTAAAATTTATATCTTTAAAGTAATTTTACATAAAGTAACGGAATTCGACTCTAAAAATATCCTAAATAAACTCTTGGAACAAAATGGGTATTAAATTTTAATCATAATAAAAAGTTGGAGTGAAAACTTTCAGATATTCGAATGAAGTAGGTTGGGTAAACTGTGTACAAAGCTACCCTTTTAAGCGAAAGTAAAGCATGCGAAAATGTAATTAAGAGCACTGGGTTAATTTCCCTTTTACGTGCCTATATGAATTAGCGGAGTTATAGCGAAGGCATTATAAGGATGTTCAGGGAGTTTGCCTACTAATGGACAATCAGAAAATGATATGGGATGGTGTTAAACAAAAACTATGTAATTATAACTCTGATTGGTCTCTGGATACGTATAACTAGTATTCGAGTTGAATTTGAGAGGATTACTTCTTGAATTCATTTTAGTAGTGTCATTTGTAAGCACCCATTCCATTAGCTTTAACTATTTACCTAATTAAAAATGGAGTTTAAATGCTCAAGTATAAAAGGCTTGTTTACTCGCAAAAGGCACGACATGACCTATTTTCGGCATCGATCGTTCTAAGGCCATTTTTCCATAAACTTGACTGCTGTGATTTGTGACGAATAAAGTAATACAAAACATTTACGCTTATTAAATCTCAAGGAGTTAATCTGTTGCATAAAATTCCGGCTTCCTTTGAAATGTCAGCGTACAATGGAACTGTTGGTGCTGGGGCGTAGCTTTAATTGTTCGCAAGCTCCGGCGAGCCACAATCTGCTTCTGGACTTACGCAGAGGAACTTTCCTTGTCGAAATATCCCTGTTTACTGTTGCCTCGGAGACTACGTGCGCCGATTGAGAATTGGCACAATTTAGAAACACGTGACTTTAACGTTTGGGATTTATTCAATTAAGATTTTCGCTTATTCAGGCGTACGCACTCTGACGCTTTAGAATTTCTCGTAATTTCAAACATTTCCCATCTCTATTGTTCAGATATGATAATAGCTTTGTGACTTAACGTTTGAAATAGTTCAATTAGCGTTTATCGGTATTTGACAGTGATCATTGAAGTGGGCTTTAAACTGTTAATTGTAGATTGTATTCGCACTGCCTTTTCACAGAGTGCCTATTTGCAGAATATAAAGACGAAAAATAATGGCATATAAAAGGTAGGCGTCGAGTTAAAATGTAAAACATTGTACCAGTTTGTTAGAATATGTAGCAGCTAGTGGATATTTTTGAAATTTGTCTTTATAAAATGAGGGTAGTCTAAAACTGTCGACTAGCAAACAATTTACCAAGTTGCAACAGAAGCATTTTGTCTACGCCACCCAAGCCGCGCGCAATCCCATATATCGTCAGAAATTTGTCATGACAGAATGCAGTAATATCTTAAACTACTGCGTGAATATAAATATTGTAAGGGGAATATATTGCGGAACATAATTTTATGAAAATAATTATCGAAAACGAAACCAGATCAAATTTAATGGTTTTCGGAGCAAATATTTACAGTAAATTATAGTTTATTGATTTGACGATATGGTCAGCTAACATCGGTCAATCTTAGGTTTAGATAATTTGTGATTGGTTACAATCAGGTGAAGGGATGTAGTTTTAAAAAAATATAGAGTTACATTCAATCAACGAAATGCATACGGTCATAAAAAACCTGTGCTGGCAAACTCACGGGTATATCTTCTTTTTAAAAACTATTGAATACGCACTCGGACATACTATGCAGAACCAGTAGTTAGGCACGGTTTAAATGTACGGATTGAAATACACAAACGAATACACTCCGCCGCGCTCGTGTATCGATTACATTTGAGCCCCGCAGTGTTATTTCATACTCCACGGTAACGTGAAAAGACGTAACGTGATATTTAATATTCCGCGCTTTAAAATGTTACCAGTGATTCTGCACAGAGCCGCGGCGGTGTGCGATACACTTTCCTTATAAAAATATTCTTTGCAAAGGCAAGTCAGAGAGGTTCTTTATTCACGCTCAGCGCACCTGCCGCTTCTGCAATGAAAATTTGTCGTCTTCTTGCCAAATTCGAACTTGTTCCGAGAGCAGTGCTTTGCGCCTTCCATATTCTTTGATAATGCATACTTGAAATGTCTTTTCATCAAGGCAAAAATAAATGCAGACTGCATTGACGACAAAGCGGAGTTTGACGCTTTGAAACAAACTTCGCTTTGTGTTTGGTGCAAGATTGAACTTGCTAAATCACACTCACAATTGTCAGCCAGCGAGAAGTAATGATTTAGTTTTGTGGCAAAGACAACAACTGTTGATAACGAATACAAAATTTTTTAAAAGGAAACTAATTTGGTCAATTGTGTAACTATCGTTTTTTTTCGTCATTCTCAGCTAATATATTATGTCGCTGCACAATGTATTTCGATGTTGAAAAGAAGCCTCCCCAAAAGCAGAGTTGTTTCATATTATCACGTGGAGTCTCTATTAAAACAGAGATTTTAAAAATACTCGTACTAACATTAGTTTCATAAAAAGCACTTCATGATTACTGAATTGAGGCTGATAAGCCCATTCAAACCGGCAAGGTATTTGTTCTAGTGCAAGGAGCCGTCATCGCTTGCGTGTCAGTAAGCAGTTAGCTGCCAGACAGTGAACAGCTTCGTTGTATGAATTATGTTACAGCGAAACACGTCTTGAGAATCTAGTTTGCGTATTGACTTTGGGATTGGGATTTCATGTTTTTCAAGAAATGCAATGAAATTATAATTGTTTAAAAATGTAGAGTTTTTATGAAACAAAAATTTAATTTGTTTTGAGCTACTAAAATCAAAATTCAATGATCCTTTTCAAATATATTTTGATAAATTCAAAATTAATGAGACTTGAAATTATTAATTTTTAGGGTTCCGTACCCAAAAAGAAAAAAAACTGTCAGGTCTTCATACTGTCAAGATTCTCGTGTAAAGGAGATGCTATGCAACGGGCCTTCATACAACTTGCCTAACTACGGCTGCTCTACCAAGAGCATAAGAAGACGAAATTTTTGGAGAATTCAGAAAAAAAACAAATTTTTTATTCAACTAGCAGCGTTTGACAAGATTATTATTCTAGCGTAGTTGAACAAAAAGGTAGATTTGTTTAAAGCCGAATGGTTTAGTCACATTATTTTTATAAGTAACTAGCTGTTGGCGCCACTTCGTCCGCGTCAATTTCTGTTATTATGAACGCGTTTATTTTTGCAACATTTTTCACTGATGCTTCGCTCCTATTGGTCGTAGCGTGATGTTATATAGCTTAAAGCCTTCCCCAATAAATGGACTATCCAACACAAAATGAATTATTCAAATCGATCCAGTACTTTCGGAGATTAGCGCGTTCAAACCAACAAACAAATTCTTCAGCTTTATAATACGAGTATTAGTATAGTAATCTATACTATTATTCTTGTATAATCTGTACCTATTATTTTTGTGACAATTTTTTTTTGAAATAACGCCCCGTTGGTCTAGTGATTTGAATACCGGGCCATGATCTCGGGGTCCCAGGTTCGATTCCCGGGTTGGGCAACAAAAACAAGGTTTCGAATTTTCGAACGTTGCTCGGGTTTGTGATCACCAACCCGCATTTGGCAAGCGTGGTGATTAAGCCAGTACCCATCATTGCTGTGGTAAGTTAAATTCAATGATAGAGGACTTTTCCCTGCAGTGGGATGATTATAGGCTGTTACTTTACTTTTCTTTTAGCAATAAATGTCTTTAGTTAAACCTTTATGCTAAAAATGTGTGATTAATAGGGAAATAGTTGTACTGTAGGTACTCTTAACAAGTTATAATACCTATATATGTAATTTTTCGGAACAATAGTAATACCAAAAACATTACTTATAATGCTTATTTAATTTATGCAACTTGTTACAGACCTTTGTTTTGTCAATTTTGTGCTTTTATTATACCACAGTCGGAAAATATTCAGAGAAATAATAAAGTGCTCGATAAAGCAGTCAGAAAAATATCGTTCTTGTCGTGTTATGTAAACTTTTGTTTCACCGTAATGTCATTCTGTCTTGAACGGGATATTTGGTGACCATTTTATAACTGTACTGACATATTTACAATAAAAAATATTAAAACGCTTGTATCAGCTGTTGCCTTAAGAATCTGAAAAAAATTTCTAATATACGATACGTTGGTGTATGAAGTGTTTCTGCTACAGATTAAAAGAAAGAAAAAGTTATGCTAAAGTAAAATAAAAGAAAAATCAAACTAACCTACAACTACTCGTGAAAGGTAAATATCATTAAAGGTCTGCTTAGTATCAGGCGATGACAGCAACAAGCACCAAGCACGTCACAACCACAGAAAAGCTAAAGATCTCAAAGTCTTTCACATCTGTGGTCACGGCCGGCACGTGAATATAATTATATTTTTTTAAATGTTAATCAGCGGATATCCTTCAAAATAAATAAGAATTATAAAATAATTTAAATATACTTAAGATGTGAAGATTTGATGTGACATGAAGCAAAGAGCGTCAGTGTCTTCGGTCTTAAAATAAAAAATATACTTAAGCAGTCGAAATAAATTTACTTATAACAATCCTGTTTTACCGTTTCATTGGAAAACAAAACCTAAAGCTATCTCTGCTTTTAGAAGTACATTAAATATGACCTTTATGAAATTTGAAAACCTTACTTTAAATTCATTTCTTAAATTATTTTTAGGTGAGGAGGTAACGCCCCTTTACTTACGGTGTGCATGGTATTGTTAGCGACGAAAATTACAAACTGAATAGAATATAATTATAGTGGGTTCGAGTCCCACCTCACACAGTAGATTTTCTTTTCAAGGAATTTTTAATTTAATTACAGTTGATTGTTTGCGTGGCACTAATTAAAACCTAGTAAATTTATATTAAATTTTTTTTTTGTTTTTAATAAAACAGCAATGATAACAGGGATGTTTTTTCTAGCCTTCAATACACCACCAGCGCTAGTCCACCAAACGCTCACAAGTAACTTTATTTGGGTCAATTTTCGTTTGGAGCAGGATTTGGGTGGCTCGCCAGGGTTCAGCTATTGCGATGAGCGCTTTCGATTGTCGTAAACTCAGATCATATAAAGAAGTCGTACAGGATCCACTTTTCATCACAGCTATAATGATTCGATTTAAAATCCCTTCATTATTTTGCCGGTTAAGTAATGTAACGCACCAGTCGACGAGCGTTTGGCGGATTGCTTCACTCAATTCGTGAGGTACCCACCTTTCAGTTTCACTACTAACACCGCAGGCTGCAGCCAACTCTGACGTAGTTTGCGATGGATCCGCTTCCACGATAGCCTTTAATTCTTCATTATCAACTAGGGTCTCCGGCCGTCCACGGGGCTTGTTCTGCAGATTTCCAGAACTAAAACGTTGGAACCAAACAAACGCACGGTGTTTTCTTTTGCGACACGACCGCCATACACATCGTTAACTCTTCGAGCCGTTTCTGCAGCACTGGTGCCACGGTGGAACTCGTACTCGTAAATAACGCGATATTTCAAGTTTTCCATTTTGTCAACTAAGTGACGCAAAGAGAAAAAAGGAAAGAAAAAATGCAAATGAATGACAGTTTACAAAACACAAATACATTGCTGTATAAAGAAGGACGACCACCGCCCATACATGAGTTGACCTGTCAAATCACTTTTTGTTTTATTGAAGAATAACAATACAAATAATGTGTGGGGACTGCTATTGTGTCCGTTAATTAATATTTAAAATATGGTTTCCTTTGGCAATCTGAAATCAAAGTAAATTGTAAAAAACCATTTTTAGGTTATCCTTCTATCCTATCATAGTTGTTAAAGAAAAATAAACCTTATGTGAAGGCCATAAAGGTATACTAAATCTATGGTAAGGGCCGAGTAGTTGATGGATAATTTGGCACTAGTTGAAATCCGATAAAAAATCGTAATGTAAACTGTATATTATCTACCACTAAACTGATGTCAGTTTAAATTGACGGGTTGTTGGATGTTCTTTTACGACACAATCTTTAGATTGTTACATTCATACATGGGCGACATGTCTGTAATTACACGTGCCTCAGATTCATCGATGGCGTTGGGATTGGGACCCAATACTAGCAGTCGAACCCGCTAGGCAGTTGGGACCGTGACTGTCAAAACACATTTGTCCTACAGACTGGTTCCATTTTAGCATGCCCAAAAATCAAACAGGTGCTCTTATAAAACAGTATTAAGAATAAGGAGGCAAGTGGTCTAGTAGTTCTACTACCAACTTACATTGACATAAGCCAAGCCTCTCCTATAGGCTATATATGCATATATACAGCCTATAGGAGAATGATAAGCATAACTCATTTAGTTTGATAAGCTTTGATTCAACTTAATATACATGGCAGATATAAATTAGGATGATAAAAATGTAAGTTTTTAATACACAAACATTCCCTTTTGCGGGAATCGAACCTGCAACTTTGTTTTCTGGGGTATGGTGTACTACACAACACAAGAAAACCAGTATATGCAAATTGATTTTGTTTTATTATATCTGACTGAGGAAACTAGGTTAATAAATGATAATACAGTTATTTGTTTTCAATTTATTTATTCGTTATCTTCTCTTAATATTACACCGTCTAAAAATCTTGCTGGTGGTACAATATTGGTCTGGTGTCTAGCCCACCCTAAATACCAAACGATTGCCATAACGTGGGCACAGCAGCCGACAGTGCGCCGGCCCACTAGGCAACTACAACAGTATTCTGTAATACCTTCTCTGCCATTTACATTATTTTCAATTAGTAATTTCTCTCCTTACTGACATCCAACATGGATGGCATGTGCGATCAGATGGTAATATCTGTAATCAAATAACACAATTGTATTTTTACCCCATTATAGAATCTGAAAACAATAATAGCTTTTGAATTTGTATGGAATGTTTTAATTGTTATTTGTCAGTCTTGTGGATTATTTGATATTCTATATGCAAAGTGACACCAAAAGATTTATTTTTAACGAGATTTTATTGTAAATAGCTAAAAGTTATATTAATTTTACCTGACGAGGTGCTGCTCTATTCTGTATTATTAGAAACGCGGCTTCATCATGATCTGATGCATTTTCTTTCAAAATAATATGACTTTGTCGATTAATTAAAGACCGCCCACAGATAACACAGACTTGCGTATGACCTCTACGAGATGGGCCAGCACATCTATCAAGCTCATTGTTTTCCACCATTTGGGCATTTACAGTTCGCATGGAAAGGTCAAAACATGCCTCACAGATGTAGTCCTCTTCAGTAATCTAAAAAACAAAAAAAACATTTAGATACACAAAATAATATAAAATATTGATAGGAAGTACTGTGTAACCTTATAAACAGTAGACAAGTAGTATTGCGGAGGTACACTTGTTTTTTATTTTATTTAGGAAAGTAATACTTACAATGATTGGAGATATCCAATTGCTGATTAGTGAGACGACTCGTCTATCGAGTTGGAGGACTTGTTGAGGGCGAAAGGTGTTACAAGTATTAATACATATGTTGCAGTTAATACAACAAATGCGTTTCGAAGTCGATGGTCTTTGAACGGAGTCCATTTTGAGGTCGTTTATTTCAAAAGTAGTGGTAAAGCAGCACAAGAGCAATCCAAGAAACAATAATCGGAGTCCGTGTAGCGTTAGCGAGAGTAGTCGTGAAGGCAAGGTATCAGAAATCCAGGTGAATGCAGAGTCGTCAGAGTAAGGTATCAAGAAAAGGAATCGCACAGTACACATCGGCGCAAGCACAACGAAGAACTGCAACCGTAAAATCATATTTTTTGACGACGTCTTTTTGTTTTGACGGATGTCACATAATTGCCAGGATTAAAAATATTTCGTTTCACGCAAGTAAAGAACAGTTCAAACATTATTTTTTAATCTTCCATCGAAAATATGTATAATTATTTAATCAGTAAGCTATTCAAATCAAAGTCTTTCAATATCATAGAATGGCATTGATTGTTTAAAAAGCTAGTGACATAATAATGTAATTATACTTGAGATTAATGCCTTGTAATGGAACATTAGTGAATGTTTTTAAAATGGCTGCGTTCTGTTTAGAAATATTTCATTAGATGTGTTTATTTTTATAATTTGATTTTCTTTTTTTCCATATTGTCGTTTTATAAATGAATACCTATTTTAGAATCACCAAAAAATTTGCTATTTTACGTGCTATATTACCTCAATATCCGTGATTATTGATTTTTAAAATTTTGACAGGTCAGAAATGAACGTCCTTCTTTGAATTTGGAATTCCTAACCAAAGAGGAGATTCTTTAGATCAGTGGCCAGTACTATAATACGCCAATTTCATATGTAAGGACCTAATATAAGAGTACAGCCAAGACGTGTTAAAAGAATTTGCCGTTATTACGGCAGTACACGGCAAAGGCGGCGACACTGTGTTATTCATGAGCCACACCTTCACCGTTCAGCTTACACTGACCGTTTGCCGCCAAATATTTGAATATCTGAATTGCTAAACGGAAATTCTTGATTTATTGCCATCAGTTTTTGAGACTTTGATTCTTGCTCGAGAAAAAGTTTTCGAAATGTATTTATTTGATTTAAGTTTTTCTGCGCGAGTGATTACAATTCGATTCTGTCAAGTTAATCATATACCATTCTAATTTAATTGCGTCAGTTACTTTCATGATGTGCGTTTGTATTGTTGAATTGAATATGCTGCCGACATTGAATTAATATTAAAACAGAATAAGTGTACATTGCATTATTGTTGCTAAATTATGCTACTGCTAAGGATCTTCACAAGGATCTGTCCAGCAAAACCTGGATCCAGCAGTTTCCTCTATTTCGAAGGTCTATCTGATGGGGCCCAGCAAACCCTAATATAGGGTAAAGCCCCATATACAGGTTGTTAGGTAAATGGTATAACGAGCCAAAACAAGCATATATGTTAACATAATGCATATAAATATGGTGAAGTCAAAAATTTGATATCTTCATTTTTTTTTTAATTTTCATACAAACTAAAATTTTGCGATTAAGATTTGTATCAAAATATTTTTTCAAAATATAAAGTTACAACCCATTATCGCTCACTGTTGAGCACGGGTCTCTCCTTTTTAAGGAGAGGGCTTAAGGCCTTGTTAGTACCACCACGCTGGCCTAGTGCGTGTTGGTGGACAGCGAGGGCGACGCTGTGGCAACATCACCCCGCCGTTGGACGTTTCTCAAGCCGCCCGAAGGCCTCCAACAGGGCTTAACGACTGTTATCTCATGATATCAGCCGGGACCGACGGCTTAACGTGCCCTCCGAAACACGGAATCGCTCAAGGTATGATGCCACAAAAGGTCACCCATCCAATTAGTGACCGCTCCCATCGTTGCTTAACATTCGTGACAGAAACTGATCACGAAGAAGCATTGGGCTATGAACGCTTCAAATATACTTTTCAAATATGATGATATCAAATTTTTTGTCTTCACCATAGTATTTATATGCATATGGTAACATAGACCGGTTTCGGCTTGTTATACCATTTACCTAACACCCTGTAGGTATACTATTTTTAAACCTAAGGAACTATGACATGAGCGGGTTCAAGTAAAAAGACTATTTGAAACCAGCATCCCGTTGGTCTAGTGATTTAAATTAATAAATAATAAATAAATAAATGTGGACAACATCACATACATTGTTCTGATCCCAATTTGAATAACTATTTAAAGCATTCGTATTTTGGAAACCAGAAACAACGAAGGTACCACAAATACCCAGACCCGAGAAAATGTAGAAAAACACTTTTTTTCTACATTGACCCGTCCGGAAATGAACACCTTGAAAACCGATGTGTACCACTCCGCCACGGAGGTCGTCGAAATTTAATTTAATTTAAATACCGGGTGAGGCAACAAAATTTTCGAATTTGTGTACATTGCTCGGGCTTGTGATAACCATCCTCCTGCATTTAATTTTGGCAAGCGTGGTGATTATGCCTATACCAATAATTGCTATGGTAACTTGAATTCAATGGTGTAGGCCTTTGCCCTGTAGTGGCATGATTATAGGCCGTTTTTTTATACCTCTAACGCCACATTCTATTATTTTGACTCGATGTTTATTTTTACCCGACTGCGGCAAAGCAAAGAAAAAGTGTTATGATTTCATTTGTGTCTCTTAATAGGTTTCATCCTTGTGACATGTTAAAAAAAGATCAGATAAGGGAAGATTGCTTAGGTGTTTTTTTCATGTTTATTTAGACAGTTGATATAATGGTATCTTTATCGTCGGCCCACCTAGTGGAGGCCTACCCTCTGATCGACACCCATCCAGAATATTTCCGCTCCAACGGCCATCGGTTTTTCTCACTATAAAAATGACAAAGATAGCAATAATGTTCCTGATTACCAAATAAATGAGTAGCTACCTACTATTGAATCCTAACTTATCCAATACTATCGAAGGACATGACAATCCTCTTGACATCATCATAGTGACCCGATCCTTAAATTAAGGGTTCTAACAACGAACTATTTCCAATTTGGGCCTAACGTTTGTCGGTGAATGGGTTTTCATCGATGTTCAGTTATTTCACATGGGTTTCTGTTTCAATAGATAAGCCCCTGCTCGCTTCAGTTGACGTTATAAGCTGCACTGTTTATTGCAATGGATATAAGCTCTTAATAATTTTAATGGTTTTATTTGTAATTTGACGACCTCCGTGGCGGAGTGGCGTACACACCGGTTTTCAAGGTGTCGCCTGCTCCGAGGTCCCGGGTTCGATTCCTGGACGGGTCAGTGTAGAAAAAATGCGTTTTTTCTACATTTTCGCGGGTCTGGGTGTTTGTGGTACCTTCGTTGTTTCTGGTTTCCAAAATAAGAATGCTTTAAATAGTTATTCAAATTGGGATCAGAACAATGTATGTGATGTTGTCCACATTTATTTATTATTATTATCATTAATTGTAATTATTGAACAATACATGGACAACTTTATTTATTATCTCAGTATCTTAATACAACCGACTAGTGGATCACAATCAAGAACTTATTTTTTAGACGTTAACAACATTTTTTGTGTATCAGTTTTTGTATGTACTTAAAATTATTTAACTATGTTAATAGGTTACCACTAAAAGTTGTGTATAAGAAAAATCATAGCTATTAAGTTTCATCTTAGTTCCGCATGAATCGAGCGACCTCCCGTTATAGAAACCCAGAATAAAGCCTCTTTTATGAATAGACCAGAGTCAGAGTATGTCCAAATTGTCTAATATGCTCAGCCTGGTCGGACCATTACGCCTCACAAATAGACCATTAGGTCCCAATCCCTTTGCTATTTCAAAAGGATGAAGGGTTAATTTACGAGCTCAAAATTTAAATCTACGGCCAACTTGTTTAATAGCAGCCTTCGGGTTAACTGTGTTGATAAGCTGTATTATTATGAAGTACCCTACACGATTGCTTACTAGTTGAACACTGAACGTTTTAAACTCGTAATACTCGCGCTGAAACTTTTACTTTGGTGTTTACTTGATTTTAAAGCTTTACAAATTGTCGAAAACAGAGTGCGCTCAAAAGGTAATTTTAGTAACTTGAGCGAGGTAAGTGTCGCGTAGACGGCGTGTCACAGGGGAGTAACGGAGTGGTTTAAAACTGTATTGGGGTAAAGCTCTCTTGGAAATAAAGGTGACAGTATTAAGTGAAGTTGTTATTATTTTAGATCGAACCTTTTCATTGATATGGGAAAATGTTATTGCTGCTGGAATGTATTTTATAACCACTGCTAGCAGCTTTATATATTTTATTTACATTAGGTTAATATTAGGGGTTAAAGTATGAAATTGCCGTTTTGTATGGACGAAATCGAGAAAAGTCATTTTTCCATACTAACAATTTTTTAGTTTTTTTAAAAACGCCTAAACCGTTTTCGATGCAATTAAAGGTGAAATTTAGATGATTATAAAGCTACGCATTATAATATTTAAATTTCTGAAAATCAAAGTATATAATACAAATATACTTAATTGAAGCAAGAAGGTCAGCCGACACATTGTAAGGGGTCTTTTCAACGACTTTCTTTGAAGTAACTTTTGACTAAAAAAAAAATGCAATACTAGTGCCTATTACTAGTATTGCATTTTTTTTTTAGTCAAAAGTTACTTTATTTAGTTTTTGATACAATACAAAAAGAATTACGTAATAATACGACTATACTTAAGAGCTATAAACAAAATAAAAAGTGGGAAAATAATCGGCAATTTCATACTTTAACCCCTATTATAATTTCAATGTAACTGAATGCAATCTGGTTTTTGCTTCTATTGACTTCCTGAAGCCTACTTTATTAGCCAGTAGTCTTAAGGGCTTTGTAAAGATAAAGTCAACATCTTTGCAACGACTGCATTATTGAGAAATTGAAACAGTTGATATAATTGTTTTATGTCACAAATTGGACATTCCTTATATGGATAATATAATTACCCTAATTATTCTCTAACTCAGTACAATATAAACAGATTTTCGAATAACTTCTAAGCTGACAAAATACGGAAAACCACTGCTAACATTGTGAAACAGTTTAAAATGAAATCAACAACAAAATTACAGTTGTTGTACTAGAGTGTAGTTCGTATCCGTGTTAGGTAAGTTAACAATTAAATTAAGGATGGCGTCCGTTCGTGACAAAACACACTTTCATAATGAAAATGTGTATCAATACAAAAGTGAGGACTAAAAGCGGTTTAGAAGTTCCATTAAAACAACGTGGCCGGTAAGCCGGAGTTGGAATGGCTCCCTCGCGTCAGTTGCCCACTATTAATAATAGAGGGCTGCAAGTTGAATGGCACATGTTGTTGCATGGCGTCTCCTGCATGCTGAATACAGATGAGCTTATTTATGTAAATTCATGCCGCTGCCGGTATGACGCCCCGTTTGACTAATCCCTAACCGTCGTAAAGTGATTGATGCCGCTTGCGGAATCAGACGCCACCGTTGACATTTTCGCTTTGTTCGCGATTATCCGGATACTTTTACTTGACAGTGTGAGTTATTTGGGAGTTCCGATAACGAGTTTAAATGTGAGGTATTTTTCTGTCATTTAAATTCAGGTTTCTGCATGTGCGCCTTCAGCTGTTATGCTTATCTGGTGACAGCCTTAAGTTATCATGTAGTGTGTGTTTGTGCCACATACGATCAAACATGCCTTATAGTGCCGATCTAAAATATAAAAGCACGTCTTTTTCTTTTTCTTAGGTCGTAAGCGGAGTAATGTCAGATTAGACGGGCAGCAGCGTCATTGGCAAAACTGCAACGCTTAATCCGTGGGCCTAACGTGGCCGTTATAATGATTAATTAATTAATTAATTATCTTTATTGATAACAAGTGAATTACAAAATATTAAATATTTTTTTTTACACAATTAAGGTTAAGAATATAAATAAATGAAGGTAGATTTAGATTACAGCGTAAGAAATCGTTGCAACGAAGCAATGTATTGGTTAGACCACCTAAACTGAGAACTTAAGTATTTTAGTAACGTAAAATATTGTGCACTTAAATAATACATGTCGGTACCTAAACTAGGCCTAGCCTGTATTTTAGATACCACACACTTCCATTGACGTGAATCTATGATTGTGTACATACACATTATTAATAATTACTTGGATATAGATATGCTGTTAATAAATAGATGATCTTATTTAGAACATGCCTTTGCCTAGCATCATACTTATTTAAACTGGTGCTGTTTCAATCATAGGCACAAAAAGAGTGGTATTCTAGTTCGCGGAGTAAAACTCTGTTCTTACAGTAAAAGTAAGCCTGTGTTGTATGTATACCGCTTCTTCCGATCCCGGCTATTGTATTTTTACAAAAGTATGCGTTTGCTAAATCTGGTTTTTGTTATAACGTTAGCACGTTATAACGTTAGTTTTAGCAAAATCTAGCTGCCAGACCTATCTGAATGAAAGTTTTCTTTCTTGCTGACATTCGTACTAGAGTAATTCGTAAAATAATATTTATGAAAAGTATTTAAGAATTAAATTCTACAAAAAATATTATTACGATTGACTAACATAACCATACAGTAGCAAAAAAACCTACAATACCTATTTAACATCAGTGATATGTCATTAATGACAGTTACTATACCAAATACAAAATTAATGGCTTTTGTCGAATCACAATCATATTTTTTGTAATATATATGTAAATATAGGTAAGCTATAATATTAGGGGTTAAAGTATGAAATTGCCGTTTTGTATGGACGAAATCGAGAAAAGTCATTTTTCCATACTAACAATTTTTTATTTTTTTTAAAAACGCCTGAACCGTTTTCGATGCAATTAAAGGTGAAAGTTAGATGGTTGTAAAGCTACGCATTATAGTATTTAAATTTCTGAAAATCAAAGTATATAATACAAATATACTTAATTGAAGCAAGAAGGTCAGCTGACACATTGTAAGGGGTCTTTTCAACGACTTCTTTTGAAGTAATAGGCACTAGTATTGCATTTTTTTTTATTAAAAAGTTACTTTATTTAGTTTTTGATACAATACAAAAAGAATTACGCAATAATATGACTATACTTAAGAGCTATAAACAAAATAAAAAGTGGGAAAATAATCGGCAATTTCATACTTTAATCCCTATTATTTGTCAGTAATCTTTAAGACTAAAAATTTTCTTAACTTGTGCTAGCTGTTTTTTTCCCAATTTCATGATTCCAGATCAATGGGTTTTCGGTTTAGATGAATGAGTTTGCGAATAAATACTTTGTCTTCAATAGCCGCGTTTACTTAGAAACTTTAATTGAATTAGGTATGAATAAAAATGTAAGTTATATACTTTGAGGGGGCTTCAATTGGAATGAAGATCGATATTTGAATCGTAGGAATAGTTACTTTGTCTCTTTCTACATTGCTCTACCCCTTCCGGTCGGGTTGGACTGAATTTCAAAATGGACTGGTCCACACTATGTACAAATTTCAAAATAACCTTTTCCCAAAATGTCTGATTTTCAAAATGTCTTAATTTTTTAATGACGGAATTAAAACTGTCAAATTGATGTACAGTCAGTTTGACTTTATTTGAAAACTTAAACCTTTAAACTTTTTTTTTCCATAAATTTTTGAATCCTAAAATTACTCCAATTAGTTCAGCCGTTCACAAGTTTAACGACTTATTTATTATTTGAACCTATGAGTTTTCCTTTTGCTGGTAAAGCTATTTACATTCCTTTCTGGACTCTGCTAGCACCTTGAACCCCTTATACAGAATGGCTTAAGCCTTTAGTTACTTACCTACTAATGAACAGCAACTAGATAGATACTTGTATATAAACGTTTACCCAGTTAATCCTTCGTAGGCGACATAAGTATCGCATGTTTAAAAGCAACATCACGTAGGGACTGTTCAGTAAATAATAAAGTTTTAAGCTTCTATCACGAACAAGTATGAAACGAGCATTCCAATTAGTGGATTCTCATTAGAGCCAGATTCTTGGCGCCGACTTTGATATTGAAGCTACGTGATCAAGATTTAGTTCATTTCGTTTTAACTTCAATTATTCCACGTATCGATGGCGTTCCTGTCACGACAATTCCAGGGTCCTAACCGGTACTTTATTTTCTAGCGGACAAATTAGATAACTAGCACAAAATGTGATGGTCTTCCCCAGGTTTACATTTTAACTATAGCAAAAAAGAAGGTTCACAATTCGATGCGTATTGCCCTTCCTATTTTTGATAATGCCTAACTTTTTTTAAAGATGACCGGTTAAGTTTTTTTTTATCACTTGATATAATTTGTTTGTTAAAACTTATTGCACTATCGCAGTTCTATGAAAAACCAATTCTTGTGTTTATTTGGCGTCAAATTTTTGACAACTTGGGAAGTGGAGTCCAATGCTTATTTTCTCTATCGTCAAAATAAAATTACACGGTAAAGAAAAAAAAGTGTTTCTTTCTCTCGCAATCTGAAAACCAGCGTCGTTTCCTAAGTAGTGGGTAGCGTCTTGCGCTGAGTGGTGTCTTTTTGTAATGGGCTTTGCGACACGCATAACGACACTGTTCTACTGAAGAATATAAACGCCAATTTATACCGATGGGTGGTGTCTTGTGCTCCATCTTATTATTTTGTTAATTATAATTTGTGTGTAGTTCAATGTTTTTTTTTATATTACTTTATTTTCGTGTTATGTGTTGTAGTGATGCCCTTAAACAATAAATTTTCTTTCTTTCTTTCTTTCTTTCAATTATCACGTTTTTCTCCAAAAGAATCTTATTTATGATAACGAAAATAGAAAGCTCTATCCCTTTTCTTTTTCTGGGTGTCGTAAGCTGTAACTAAGTGTTTTTTCCCTTCCAATAGTCGGGCGTGATTGCCGACCAGCCTGCCGAGCGTGGCAATTTTGGAAAAAGCCTCCTCTTGGAAAGACCTGCCTTCAGCAGTAGGCTGATGTCTCACGCAAGTCCACCTTAAAGTACAGCTTAAAGTCTTGAAAAATATAACAGACACTGACTTTGTATGTCAACTGTCAGAGAAGCCACCCGGCATGCGGGTAGTGTTTTGTAGAACCTAAGGCTTTTGGAATGTTTTGGTGTATTTCTACTGCCATTAAGCAAACCAAATGTCACGATTGTGGCAAACTCCTTCTCTTGAGCATAGAGCCCAGCTGTGAACTGATATATCTAGTCTATCTGTAGTCTGATCATGATGCTTATTCTTGCTGGTTTTAGCAACTTAATGGCAATTATAATATCAGTTCTTAAACTCGAAAAATTATGTCTAAGGAGGGACTAGAACCCGTATCTTTGAAAAAGCTTTTTAAAATATGGTTCAAATTGTTAGGCAGTGGGGAAAGTTTAAACCAGCTTAAATACTAAATCACATTAAACTTTTTACATTTTTAAAGGCTAGCGTAATGCTAACTCTGCAGTCAGTCATTTAATCGTCAAGTGTATCAATAAAACCATAAAAATGCCCACTTTGATGTATACACGTGAGCCATAAAGCCATAAAGTGTTAAAGGAAACTAAAGTCTTTTATTATTACAAGAAGTACGGATTTTATTTAACTTTTACAAATTAATTAACCACATAGTCAATACAGAGTTGAAATGGTGTTTTATCCACGTTAAGACAAAGGCTGTTTATAAAACCGCATTCCCGGTTTATTTTTGAAAAGGTTAATTAATTCTAATTGTGGGCTTTTCGGATTACGCAATCCCGGGAAGGGGTTACAACATATTTTAAAGTTCAGACGCCTTTATTTACCTTGCATTCCGTCTATTTTGGTTAATTTATCTTAACTTAAAAAGATTAACAAGATCCCTTTTACCCAAATTATGATATAGATAGGAGTATTTAAAGCACTTATTATATTTCGATTATAGGTATTTTATTTCAAGTCAGTTTAATGTTAAACCTAAACGATAGCTAACATGCCTTTTTTTCTGCTGTTGTTACTAATCAATATTTCTATACATAACCACATTATTAATATCTTTTACTAGCTGTTGCCCGCGACTTCGTCCGCGTCAATTTCTGTTATTATGATCGCGATTATTTTTGCAACATTTTTTGCTGATGCTTCGCTCCTATTGGTTGTAGCGTGATATTATATATAGCCTAAAGTCTTTCTCGATAAAATTAAATGGACTATCCAACCCAAAAAGAACTTTTCAATTCAAATCTGTACTTTCTGAGATTAGCGCGTTCAAACAAACAAACAAACACAACTCTTCAGCTTTATAATATTAGTATAGATTATCGGTGCACCTATTAACAAATCATTGATTTACAGTAAAGCTACTTTACAGTTGCGAGCTAAAAACAATTAACAATTATTAATTTATATAACAATGTTTTTTTCTAAGATTAATAATAGAACATAACGGCAGCAAATTGTGTGAGTTCAGTAAAGGCAGCGTTTTTGAGTTTTTAAAACCCAACTGAGCCAAAGAAAACAGCGTTTTAAAGTCTAAAAAACATATATGTTTTACCTTAGAATCTAGTCTAGCCATAATCGTAATCGGTTTCAAGATTTAATAAAATATGCCAAAATAATGAACTTGGCTCGATAAAAAAAAACCTTTTTGTAATGTTTTTCAATAAAACAACTAAACTACGGACCACCTAATATATACATAGTCAGGTCATAAGTTTTGTCACACAATAAAAACTTTTGAATTTAGAATGCTGGCCACAAAAAAATTTATTGAATTCGAATTTCAAATTTTTCATGATAATAAAAATGTGTACTTTTTTGAAATTTTCATCATTTTTAGGGTTCCGTACCCAAAGGGTAAAAACGGGACCCTATTACTAAGATTTCGCTGTCTGTCCGTCTGTCCGTCTATCCGTCGCTCTGTCACCAGGCTGTATCTCAAGAGCCGCGATAGCTAGACAGTTAAAATTTTCACAAATTATGTATTCCTGTTACCGCAATAACAACAAATACCAAAAATAAAATAAAAAAAATATTTAAGGGGGGCTCCCATACAACAAACCCGTTTTTTTTCCTTTTTGGTACGGAACCCTTCGTGCGCGAGTCCGACTCGCACTTGGCCGGTTTTATTAATTATGGAGTGGACAATTAAAGAAGACCGTGTCGCGGTTATTGCGTTGCATCGTTGCGGTTACGCGCCAATTCAGATTTTCGACTTACTGAAAAATTTTAATATAACCAAAAGATTCGTTTATCGTACCATAAAACGATACAATGAAGACTCTAGTGTAGATGACAGGTCAAGAAGTGGTCGCCCTCGCTCTGTTAGGACTCCAGCAGTGATAAAAGCTGTGAAGGCGTGAATTCAAAGAAATCCAATACGTAAGCAGAAACTGTTGGCCCTTCAGATGGGGTTAAGCAGGACCACGGTAAAAAGGGTGTTAAATGAAGACTTAGGACTTAGGGCATATCGACGAAAAACAGGACATCGTTTGGACGCTTGTTTAATGGACCTGAGACTGAAGAGATGCCGCGCTTTGTTGAAGCGGTACGCGGGAAAAAAGCATCGGGAAATTCTTTTTTCGGATGAAAAAACTTTCACCGTGGAAGAAAGCTGCAACAAACAAAATGATAAGGTGTACGCACACAGCAGTGAAGAAGCGAGCAACCGTATTCCGCGTGTCCAACGAGGTCATTTTGCATCCTCGCTCATGGTTTGGTTGGGAGTCTCTTATTGGGGCTTAACTGAGGTACATTTTTGTGAGAAAGGCGTAAAAACGAATGCAGTTGTGTATCAAAATACAGTCCTCAAGAACCTTGTGGAACCTGTTTCTCATACCATGTTTAATAACAGGCACTGGGTATTCCAACAAGATTCTGTGCCAGCTCATAGAGCGAAAAGCACACAAGACTGGCTGGCGGCGCGTGAAATCGACTTCATCCGGCACGTAGACTGGCCCTCCTCCAGTCCAGATTTGAGTCCGTTAGATTACAAGATATGGTAACACTTGGAGGAAAAGGCCTGCTCAAAGCCTCATCCTGATTTGGAGTCACTCAAGGCATCCTTGATTAAGGCAGCCGCCTATATTGACATGGACCTCGTTCGTGCTGCGATAGACGACTGGCCGCGCAGATTGAAGGCCTGTTTTCAAAATCGCGGGGGTCATTTTGAATAAACATTATTACCATATGAATCTATGTTTTATTAAGTTCATTTTGCTATATAAATGGTAACATAAATAATAAACATGTCTAAATTATTCCATATTACACCTCATGTGACAGAACTTATGACCTGACTAGGTATAGACAAATTTGCAGAATTTGATTTCATTGAATGATATTCCTAATTACTAATAACTATGTTTAAATAACTACAAAATACGCGAGCGCAGCGGCTCAGCGGGCCCGTCCTGTCGCGCGCTGGCTCTTACGGAGCGCCTATATTATCTATACAGGATGAAATTTTAACCACTTTCCAAATTTTAATGTAACAATCTACGAGACAAAAAACAAATTACATATTTTTTCTTTTGGTATAGCCCAGTACAAAAATGTCAAGATAAAGTTAGAAAATGTCCGCTTAAAATCAAAAATTTTTGATTTTCTTTTACGCTATGCGTATCCCATTCATTCATTACTATTTATAAGTTTTTGATTTTCCCTTCATACCTTAACAAGCTTAGGACCGTAAAAATTGAAAAGTATGTTGCGAAAATATTTTCGGATGAAAACTTGATTTACATTGTTTACTTCATAAATGGACTCTAAATACGATACTGAACGCCTATAAAAATTTTTGAAGATGATGATAAAGTCATCCTGTATAAATATGACGCAATACTTGGCCTTAACTGACAGATGCTTTTTTGTGAACGCTCGAGAAAAGTACAGCTACAAGCGACATGTGTGTGTGCATATGTCGCAGCCATCTAGTTAAATTAGCCAGGCAATTTGACGTCTAGGCCGTTCATTAAACGCTGGCAATCAATTAAATCACGATATATTTTTTTTGTAATATCATGACACGTTATTGAGCTTACAAATATCAACACGTTAAATGGAATACACTTTATTAACAAATTAATGTTTCTGCAGTAAACATTTTTTTCTTAAAAAGATAGATAGATAGATAGATATAGATAGATGCCGGGCATGCGAGGAGATGCGGGTTCGAGTCCCGCCTGAGACAAAAATTTTTCAAGTTTATATACTGATATTATAAGTACAATTAAGTTGCTAAAATATCAAATAAAGTAGATAGATACACTTTATTGCACATCATAAAATTGAAAAATAACACATGAGTAAGATTTAGATTAGTACAATTTAGGCGGTCTTATCGCTTGTAGCGATAATATAATATAATATAATACAAGATAATAATGTTCATCAATACAAATTACATTTCATATGAGTTCAACAGCAAATAGTGAAATAAAAGTAATTTCTATACAACATTATACATAATTTTTGGAATTGTATGGATATTTCCACAATTTTCTTTATAAACATGGGCAAAATATTTTTAGCTAGACTATTGTGTATTTGCCTTGCGTCTATTTTATTTTACTATCGAATTAACCTGACCAAAACGTCAAGCTGTGTATCTATAAATCTGTAGCGCATATTGTGAGAAGGGATAACTCGTCGCAGCCTTTGTAGAGTATCCAAACACCCTTACTGACAAGATGCAAATAAAAATCCCTAAGCTCTATAGCTAAGCAGTCTGTTAGCAAGAATTTACTCGCTTATGTAAATCGCGCTGGTGCGTTGCGAGCGAGTGTATGTTACAGGTAAAGCCCTATATCAGTCAGAATCCTTAATAACCGATTAAATACAGAGACGTATAATATCTTGCTGAACATTACTAAAAGGTTATTCAAGACTTTACCATGGCCAATTAGTATTACATTAGTCCACATCAGACAGAACATAACCTCTCTTTAAAGAGAATATTGTCATATTCGCTTTGAAGGCAAGCTGGCGACCGTAGTTTAGCCAAAGATGATGCTCCGGTATTACTGACCTCTTGTGACATCTAAGGACAAGAAAAAAAATGGTGATTTTGCCATGTAAATGTTTTTTTTAAATATTCTCAACACTACCAATGTTAATAAAACTACTATGAAAAATCCAAAAGCGATTTTGTTTCTCCACTGGTATAATGTAAATATGTATAAGTATCTTTTACCTTAATCATTAAAAAGTATCCATATTGATTTATACATGAAATTTATTGCTGGTAAATACGTACTTACATCTCATAAAAGTATACACAACTAATACAAAGTGCTTTTTAGAAAATTGAAGATATAAATCTGATATTGTTTTTGATAAAAGATTATTTATTTGTATGTTGTTTACCTAATATATTGGTTTTTTGCTCTCCTTTTAGAGCATTTCCCGGTTTTGTAATTACCAACCCACATTTGGCAAACGTGGTGATTAGGCCTGTATCTATTTGCTGTGCTAATTCAATGATGGAGGCCTCTGCCCTGCAGTGAGTTGATTATAGACCGTTATTTAACTTTGATTTTTTGGATTTTATCGAAACTAAAACTTTTGCAGCAACATATTCACGGCCGCTGATTTTTATCACGCATACACGATTCGCCGAGGTGTGTGATATATTTACATCTTATCGTATCACATCTCAATTTGAATGAGGTGCTAAAGTGGATACCCGATGCGAAAATCTCACGTATTAATTTTCAATCTTGCCCTGATTTATTCCGATTTATTTTTGTTGATCTCAATATATTTGTAGGTTTTATTAAAATTTAATGTCAATAGTGCAAAGTTTGTTACTCAAACAATGTTTTGTATATTTTAGGGGCAAATTCAAATAAGTTTATTGTTATTATTTTGATGGTTGGGGGATCAACCGGATTTGAAGAGACGGTGGTAGGACGACTTAAACTCATTTGAAAAACAGATGAATTACATAGGTATTACAAATAAAAGTTCACAGCAGTTTATATCACGGTGCTATTTTTTTTTATGTTTTTAGTCAATAAGTATCATTAAAGTAGAATTCAATTCAATTAGTACAAAACATCGAAAGTTAAATTTAATTAAATTTACAACTGAAATCAATTATATAATAAAATCAATAATAATACTTTATATAATTACAATAACCAAGTCATAATATAAAAAAAAAAGAACAAATAAATTAAAACAAAGTCAACCCCGGAGGGAAAGTGCCCATAACACTTGCAGCATTCCCCCGCCGAATGGCTACGGCTATCCTCTGAACTAGGAATGACCCCGACCGAGGATCATTTTGGTATATTCAGCAATACTACTTTTGAAAATATCATATTTAATAAAATTAAGTAGAATTTTGTTAGCTTTAAGAAGGAATCACAAGATTCCTAATTGCCTTCCCGAGTCTTTGATAAGTAACGTCTAATCATCCTAATTTCTGTAACTTAGGAAAAAGCAATCTGAATAAATAATTTATTAAAAGTTCTCTTAGACACAAGACAGCAGAAACGATGGAATATTTCCTCCATCTAATGTAAATAAAGTTAGTATTCCTACTTTACTGCAAAAAGACAATAATAAACAAAAATATTTACATATAAAAATTAACTTACGACTGACGATCATGAGGTATAGGATAGGTAGTCATATTTTGGAGACAAAAACCGACCGTATGTAATGTGTCAAATAAACAGTTATTAGCTGTTTTGAATGCCCCATACTTTGCCCCATACTTTCATGAAGGTATCTTGATAATTTTTCATTTATTTAGCTGTCAGTCAATGACACAACAGTTTTTACAAGTAAGCACGACATCAGTTTTATTCACAACAAAATAGCTACAGTTCTCAATCGTAACTTATCTTTATGAATTGTGTTCTAAGTGGGAAATTTGATTAGGAAAATGACAGCAACGAGAAGATTGATGTGCTGGCCACTGGCCCAATAAGTATAATATATACAGGATGAAATTATAACCACTTTCCAAAATTTTTGTAGGCGTTCAGTATCGTATTTAGAACCCATTTATGAAGTAAAAAATGTAAATCAAGTTTTCACCCGAAAATAATTTTCGCAAAGTTTAATTTTTTACAGTTTTAGGCCTGTTTAGGTATAAAGGGAAAATCAAAAACTAATGATTAGTATCGCAATGAATAAATGAATGAATGAATGAATGAATGAATAAACACTTTATTGCACAAAACACATGAACATAAATTAATACAGACGAGATATAATTGTAGGTACAATAAGGCGGCCTTATCGCTAAAAAGCGATTTCTTCCAGACAACCATTTGGGTATAGGAAATCTTATATTATCGTAGAAGGGGTAATGCAGTGCAAAACAAATTGTACGAAAAGATAGTCAATCAAAATTATTTTAAAATAGTTTGAATATTTACCGTAAAAATAATAAATATACCTTTATAATAGAAAATATATCAATTATTAAATAAAAAGAATATATATATATATACATATACATTTATAAATACAATACATTTTGAATGTGATGTGCATTGCGTAAAAAAAGTGTTGCTAGACGGCCGTATCAAAAATTTTAGATTTTTGGCAGACATTTTCTAAGTGCTTTATCTTGACATTTTTGTACTGGGCTATACCAATAGAAAAAATATGTCATTTGTTTTTTGTCTCGTAGATTGATGTAGGTATTAAAATTTGGAAGGTGGTTAAAATTTCACCCTGTATAACAGTTATGTTCAATCACACTTTCCTAACTCAAGTTCTAAAATAGCTATCTGAAAATTATTCCACAATAATGAAGTCTATAGATAATCCAAAGGACGTAAAAATTATAGCTGCAAAATATTATCTTTTATCAATTTCCTCTAACAACTTGTGACACAAAATCCTTAATAGGATCTAGGAAAAAAGCGAAAGTTGAATTTTAACGGGTCCAATGAATTTTCTAACTTATAAGGATTAAAGTTACAAGGGTCTTTCATTAACAAACTTGAATTGCGTAAGGGAAGAAATATGAGAGAACTTCGATCATTGAATTGGAGACGGCTGAACGCCTTAATAGAATTTGTATTTATGTATAAAAATACAAAGGAATTATGAAATTCCAAAGCTTTTTGTGAATGCCAAATATGTTTGTAGCATAATTTTGTTTGTATTTATTATGGATCTGAAAAATGTAATGTTAATAATGAATATATTTTTCTTATTTTTAAAGGACGAGTAAATTTGTCATTTACAAAATATCAAAGATCTTCATAAATAACTCTCCTACAGGATCATAAGACCGCCGGCGGTCGCGATAACAATAGATTTTAATTGTGTCTGGAATAACATACAATCGAGGGGTTAACCCTAAATATTTAAATTTTGAATTAGATTTTTCGATTAAGTAACCATATTTAGGTATATTGTAATATGTCAAAGCCTAACCGAACAACCTTTTACCTAATTGAAAAATCTCATCAATGTCTTTAGTACCTCAGCGCAATCATTACCTAAGTCCTCTTTTATTTAAAAAGTTAATAACTGGAGGCTAATTTCTATCTTATAAAACAGTACTGTATTAATCTTGTTTCGTTTTTCTTGATTTCAGATCTGAGGGCTTAGCGTACTAATTAAACATTATTATACTGAATTAAACTTTCATGGTTACTGTCATTTCATTAGAGTTGATTGATTAAGGGTTCATCAAAAACTCATGACTACATATAAACTCCGAATCAATTAACTTTGAAAACAATATTTCTTCTTCAAAAACCTTTTTTTCTAAAGAATTTTCATTGCAAATATCAGATTACGTGATCAATATGCCGGCTCATGTTTAAAAGGTAGGTACGCCACGTAAAGTGCTAACCCCATACTGAGCTAAGCTAAATTGTTTTAGTAAAACTTACTTAGAACCGTGCAAGCTTAGATACTTTGCACCTAAAAGAAAATAAGGTAATGTAACAGATCAATGAACGCGTTCTTCTTCAAAACGATATAAAGAAATAGAAAGGCGGTGGTGTTTATTTTGATAGCAAGCAGTTTACCTTCGAGTACCATAGTCAACAAAGTTTCCTAAATTCTGGTTTGTAATTTGTGGGAAGACTTATAATTTTATTATTTATTTATTAGTATACTTACATACAATTGATTGATTCAATATGTTTGACAAAGTCCCGCAAAACTGTTTACACAGTTTGTCTGCAGGATTCAGTATTAACCCTGGTACTATTTTTAAACTAGCTGAGATTTTTGCATGTCTTGCCTGTGCATGCAAATACCTGATATACGTAATCAATAATGCGCTTCATATAGCAGTGTATTTTTTATCAATTAACAGCAATAATTTGGAAAAGTTACCATCGAAACAACAAAAAAAGAAAACCCGAAAAGTATATCGTAAACTTAGCTCATAGTGTGGCTTACGTTTAATACGAGCAGTAATAGGAATGAATCGGCAAGCGATCGCCGATGACACTGAGTGACGTCCGCCAAGGGAACACAATCCATCACAGAATGTTCTCACAGCGGGTTTGTTACGTTTTCTTTGCTTTTCTTCCGATATTTATTGAAATCGACGGATTTCTGAATAAGTCGGTAATAGGATACGTAATGTTTTGATTGGGATCGTAGTAATTTTTATTTATTTACTTAAAAAGACGTTGAAATTTTAATTATAAATTACGCCAAAAAATTTAGTACAAGTAAAGGAGATGTCCCAAATTGTATGGAGGCCAGGCCCAGAACCTGTACACCCCACCAAAAGATAGACCAATACACCTACAAGATTTTGTTATTATCCAATTCTTTTAAAATGGCTTCGTTAAGTGGTTCAAATAAAGAGTTAAGTAAGAAAATAGCAATACAAAACAAAACAATCATGGCGGAAGATGACATTTTGATGACGTCTGTCAGTTTTAGTTTCATAATCGCGCATCTAGGAGTCGAGTGCCATCGCTTGCTGTAGTAACAACAAACATTAAGAAAGTAATGTGTCAATCAATACCAAATCCAGAAATCGAAAATGAGGTCGTTATAATGAACTACATTTAAAACGCGACAAGCAGAACAAAAACTTGAAGTGAATGATTATGCCAAAGTGGTGATAAGGGGTATCTGACAGCTACTGACATTTAAAGTTTTTTTTAGATTGACGCCATCTTGGAATGCCTATGAAGTTTGATAAATTATTCGATCTTGTTTATTTTTGAACCACTAAATTATATGTTATATAAATTTATATGTATTTTTCCCAGAATCAATAAATTTTTCTTGATTTTTGTAAATGGTGTACTATGTCTGGGCCTATTATGGGACATCTCCTGTGCCTCGTGATTTGTTTTAATTATCATCACCGTTATTATTGCAAATAAAATATGTTGATTTTCGCTAGCAGCGTGAAAATTTAGATTCTTGTATCAATCGACACACAGTCAATGTATCAGTACAAATTTGCTTTTTAACACAACATAAAAGTGTGTTATTAGCAAGAAAGAAAATTTGATTCTTGTAATAGATAAATGAGTTGTTGTTTGTCCGGTCCTGTTTTGGTGTCTCGCTGATAACTCTGTCATTATTATTTTTATACAGCAAAAGCCTAAAAGCATTATAAAACAAACGGGTACGTAATCACATTTTTACCAGTTAAATTTACTCATTATCATTACGCAATATCTCTGCCACCTTAGTACGTAATGGATCGTGAAGGTTTTGTCGGTTTTCAATTTTGTTAGGTTGTTTTATTATTGAATCAGAAGAATAAAAATCATACATTACTATAGGCATTCAAACCTTTCGAATGCTGAATGTGATATTCACACCAACCAAAATTTTGCTGAAACATTTCATAAACAATTTTAACGAAAGAAAAAGGGTGAATATACAGTATCTTAGGCAAGAATAATTTTCTGATTCCCTAATATAATTTTATTGTGATAATATGTTATTATAAGTGATTACTTCTACTGATATATGGTATTGCCATATTATGTTATAACGCATATTATTACACATAGTTCTTATATATTAATAGGGGTCAAAGTATGAAATTGCCGATTTGTACTGAAAATCAAAAATGATTATTTTTTAATTTTTAACAAATTTATTTAATCAAAATAGTTACCGTTATTATAAATTTCTGCCATCTAATATTGCTGTCATTTATGCCTTTGTGATAGAACTCTGAGGATTTAGACTGCACAAACTGTGTGAAAGCATTTTGTACTGCCTCCTGGGAAGAAAACTTCTTGTCACGTAGATAATTGTCCAAATCACGAAAAAAATGGTAGTCCGTTGGAGCAAGGTCTGGCGAATACGGAGGATGTCGAATGGTTTCTAATTGCAGTTCCTGAAGGGTCAAAACGGTTTCTCGTGCTGTATGAGGTCTCGCGTTGTCATGGAGCAATAATTGTGAAGATCGAATTATGAGTCGGGGCTGTTTTACTGCTAGTTTTGCCAACATTGTTCGGAGTTCGGCACAATAGACATCTGCCGTTATTGATTGACCAGATCGGAGAAAACTATAGTGAATAACGTTTACTGATTTCTTGACCTCTGGTATGGATGCAGGAGGGGAAGTTCATGCTGTTTTCACTGACTACTGCAAAGCTTTTGATCGGATAGACCACTCAATACTCCTAAATAAGCTACTGTCAGCCGGAATACACGGTAATCTTTTCAGGTGGTTCACCTCCTACATAGAGAACCGAAGTCAAGCAGTAGCTTCAAATGGTTACTGCTCCAAGTGGAATTTCATCCCTCAAGGTTCGCTTTTAGGACCCTTACTGTTTAATATTTTCATCAATGACGTGTCTAGCTGTTTTCTCAATTCAAAATTGTTATTATACGCAGATGACATGAAAATATATAAACAGATAAACAGTGTCAATGATTGTAATTTACTTCAGCTTGATCTTGATAGATTTAAAGAGTATAGTAATAAGAATAAATTAGATTTAAATATCTCAAAGTGTTTTAGTATATGTTTCAGTCGTAAACTCAATACAACAGAATATACATACTCGCTCAAAAGGACGGGATTAAAAAATGTTGACGAAATTCGGGACTTGGGCGTGACTCACGACTCTAAATTAACTTACGAGACTCACGTTGAGCAAATAGTCAAGAAAGCTACCAGGTTACTAGGTTTCATAATGCGTTCTTGCTCTCAATTTCAAAATCTGAAAGTTGCTAAGCTCTTATATTGCACATATGTGCGCAGCATCCTCGAGTATAGCTCACAGGTTTGGAACCCACAGTATGATGTCTACATTGATAAAATAGAATGTATACAGCGTAAGTTCATGAGATTTTTGCAGTACAAGAGCAGAACCTACATGGAAAACTATGAACACAGGTGCAATAAACATCACACTCTACTGCTGCTCGAGAGAAGAAATATTGCAGATTTAGTACTGCTTTTTAAAATAACTCTATCAAAAATAGATTCTCCACACCTTCTTTCTTTAATAAATCTCAGAGTACCGCACCGAACCCTGAGGAGGCCTGCGGCTCTTTTCATCCCACACAGTGCTACGAAATATAGGCAGAACTCTTTTTTTATTAGGGCTCCTAACGTGTTAAATGCTATGGCCGATGACCTCGAACTAGACTTATTTAACACTAGTGTTTGTTCACTCAAAAAGCGTTTGTCAAAGAGATGGTTTGAAGGGGTGCCCTGACTGGATAGTTCCTACGACTTCTTTTTTACTTGGTTGATTTTTGTGCCATGTCGTTTGTTATTCCTAAGTTACTTTAATATGTACAAGCCATACTTAGAATTTATATGTGGAAACACGTGAATGGTTTTTAGATACAATTCTAGTGAGTAATTTAGTCATAAGATACTGTAGTGTTTTCCAAATAACATAAAATAAAATAAAATAAAATAAATAACACCATTCTGAGACCATCAAACAGTTACCATTACCATTTTATTGGTAAGTTTTGCTTTAGGACACTGTTGTGGCGTTTGACCTGGGGTCAGCCATTGCATTTTTCTTTTACGGTTATCATAAAGAATCTACTTTTCATCACATGTCACAATTCGATTTAATATTCCTTCATTTCTGTACCGATTCAACAAGGCAGCACAAGTTTCAACACGCGTTTCTTTCTGCAAATCAGTCAAATCATGAGGCACCCATTTTTCGTATTTTTTTATTTTATTGATTTGACGCAAATGAGTCAATATTGTGGGTAAGGTTACGTTAAACCATGCTGCTAATTCCTGGGTAGTTTGACTAGGATCGGTTTCCACCATCTCTCTTAATTCATCGTTAATCACCTGTGTGGGCGGTCTTCCTCGAGGCTCGTCGAAGTTTCCATCACGAAAGCGTTTAAACCAAAATCGCACGGTGCGTTCACTAGCAGATCCCTCTCCAAACGCAACATTGATATTGCGGGCTGTATCTGCCGCGTTACTTCCGCGTCGGAACTCGTATTCAAAAATCACTCGAATTTTCGCAGTATCCATCTTTCTTGTCTAAGTTAAATAACAAAAACAATTGAAAGTCGATATTCAAATGTTTCACATTTTTTAAAAGAAGAACATCATAGAAACTATGTGAAAAAAGTTTCATTCGAAAACCTCAAACCATGAAGATTCTATGTCAATTCAAAGAACCTATTACAATAAAACGGCAATTTCATATTTTAACCCCTAATATATAGACACTCTTTTAAGAAAACAGTCTACCTACAAAAAAGGATATATTAAGGAGGTCAGGTTGGTGAAAACGTCTGAAATATTGGGGATGTCAGGTAAATTTATGGAGATAATATGTTGTAGGTACGAGAAGCTCAATTTCCGTGAGAGTATACTGTGATTTTTTTATCTTAGAAATATAGATCGCAAAGATGTCGGGAATTCAGGGGCGATCTCCGATTGCCTTTTGTATAGACCATATTTTATGAAATAAGAACAATTTAAAGTAGTGTGTGTGTCGTAAGAAAAATATTGCAATTCTCTGATAAACCGGTGAAACACGTGTGTTTATGGGATACTTTAACGTCGGCTATGATAACTTTTCTCATTGATTTAGGGGCGAAACAATCGTGATGCAGAAGTTAAACAGCCGTGAATCTATCGCTGATTGTATATCTGTACCTACGTCACTATGATTCTGAGGCCCTACTTAACGGACGCATTTGGATATTGGAATAAGTGAAAGGGACATAATTATGGATTACTAGAAAAAGGTTGAAGGAAAATCATGCGAAAAAAAGAAGACCATTTGTTGCTTGGTATTGTCGCAAATAAGTTGCAGTGCAGGAACGAGGCTTATATCACTTCTAATGTCAATGAGTCAAAAAGTTTGAAAACCAAGCACTACTGCATCCCTAGAGTAGTCCTCTAAGCTCTTACAAAAACCTCATGCATACGTCAAAACACGAAAAATATATACACTCACCAGGTAAAACGGTCATACATTTTTGGATACAATAAATAGAATAACACTATAAAATACAAATAAACGAGATTTGAATCAGTAAACGTATCTTTCATAACAATATTATTTACATATTTCTTTTTGTAAAATTATACGCGCTGATTTAAGATCACTGTGCAAATAAGCATGATGTGTTTTCAGCAACTGAATGTCGTAAAGTTCAAATTTTCAGTCTTGAAAGTAGACTGGCTTTAATCTCGTTTTATCCTTTTGAAATGACACCGTATTGGTAAAAAAAAAATATCTACCTATCGATCACAATAATGTTCAATGAGTATTTACATTTTTATTTTTAATCACTAAATTCCCACCGCATGTCTCAAATAGCATTCCTAATATCGCACATAAAAGTTTATGTACTAGCAAATTCTATCGCGACTCGTAAACGGTAGCGTAAAAACGCGGGTATGCAGCCGATATAGAGCCGGCAGCTGATGAGTGCGATTATTTTTATGGTGCCCGCATTCCGTGTAGGCGAGGAGATGGATCGCAGAAAATTTCTCACCTGAAACTCTATACTACGATTAGGACTAGGAAAGCGTGATCAACAGTTTATCAAACCGGTGGATTGCGGATTGAATCAGCGCTAAGTGACAGCGGCAATTCCAAAAATAATTGGCTTCTATTGTGACTTTTGTACAGACAACAGCACGTCAACCTACCACAAAACGTCAAATTTACTCAATTGATATTGATCTCTACTTGTTGGACTTTAAGTTGAAAATCAATTCAATGTACTTTAGTTTTTTGGGTAGGTTGACCTGCCGTTGTATGTACATTATTACATGAAAGACTGCTGAACACACATCGACAGTCGAGTATGCCATAACACAAATTTACACCGTGCATTTTTAACCGCCTGAAAAACGCAGCTTAAGTAACCATTATGTATGTATAACATTTTGCCCGTGTTATATTTATTTTATCGATAAAAATAATTTTAGTAATTCATTAAATATATTATATCAGACTATTGATTTTGGAACACGCTGTGACGCCCACAGAGCTATTATTTTGCCTCGGCCGGGTCCCGGGTGAATAAACCTTACACAGTTACGTCCATGCGGATCACAGCGTGTTTCAAAATGAATAGCTCAATCAATATTCATTATTTTTTTAGATTATGTAGGCGGGCGTCAGGCGGTTAAAACTACACCGTGTATAACTCTCCTCATCTGGAATATCCAGAAGTTCCGGTTGATTATTCAGAGTTTTCTTCTTCACAATTATGTTGAACGATAATGTACCTACATGTTAGTCCTGTTATTTTTTAGAGTTCGGACAAAACGTATTTGTTTATTACACTTTAACCTTAAACATTTTGATAATCATTACAGTGTTTTTAGTAAATTTAAATATATTTTTTAATTTTATTTAAGTTATGTTACTTATTACGTATTTGTTTAAAGTATTTGAGTTCTTAATTTAGTGTTTTTACAATAAGTTATTTACTCCACATTCCTCTTACTTTATGTCTGTCTAATACCCAAAGGTAATCTTTAAGATAATTTACATCATTCTGCAAACATTGACTGTAGTGAGTAGTGACTTATTTTGGAGTGCAATAAAAATATTATTTTCGTCTAAATTAACTAAAATTGTGAGATAGTCTTATATAATGGCGTCAATTTTAGCTGATGGTAAGTAAAATTAAAAAAACTATTTATCATGCTTACCAAGAAGATGCCTAAATAGGCTGACAGAATTGTTATCAGTCTTCGTTTACAACATTCCTAGCTCTTTTACTATAACGGACGCTTCTCTCACGCCTCTAAACCTCGAGGCGTTCCGGACCTAAAGTACACCAATGTATCATTTTTATAGCTCTGGCCAAAGTGAATTTGCAGGCAGAGATAACTTGGACGTGTTAGTCATTTACATCTAATATGACCACTAGTAATTCTTGATGGCTGTTATTCAAACATTCTGGAATATTCAGGGTGTAGATGAATAGTATAACAAGCCAAAATAATCCCACTTGAATATTATACCTACATATAAATATCAATTTGGAACTTTTGGAGATTATGTTACATTTACGGCCATTTCCAATAACCTATCTATCTTCAGTTTTGGCATATCGGAGATAGAAAACAACTTCTGTCTTTGTTTCTCTGGACGGCAAAACAGAGATATAAACTGTTTCCTATCTCCGATATGCCAAAACTGATATCTACTCTCCACGCGGAGTCAGTGTGCGTAGCTGCTTCCATCAGCTTGTGACAATCGGTGATAATAAGGTTATACGTCTGGAAAAATATTCAGGTAATCGTCTAACAAACTTACGTCTAATTTCCGTTAACGTTCAAATATAAATTTATGCTAAGCGAAACTTCAAAGGTAGTTATGAAAAAACAAAGTTACTTTGATTTTAGTCACAAATTATTCAAGAACACTGATCCATCTTTTGCTAGCAAGCTAAAAGGTATTTGGTTAGGTTTGGAGTTTGAAGTTTTAAAGTTTTATCCAGCCTCGTTTTGTCTCGGTAAGATAATAACATTGTTAAGATAAAATGCCATTTGCTGAGTAGTTCTAAGTTATACAGTAAAGCCAAAGCCAAACCGAAGATAGACTCGAAGCGTAGAAAGTATAACGCAATAGATTGAAGCTTGTGTTACGAGTATCATCAGCTATCGATAAAAACAATTATTTTCCCACTTTTTATTTTGTTTATAGCTCTTAAGTATAGTCATATTATTGCGTAATTCTTTTTGTATTGTATCAAAAACTAAATAAAGTAACTTTTGACTAAAAAAAAATGCAATACTAGTGCCTATTACTTCAAAGGAAGTCGTTGAAAAGACCCCTTACAATGTGTCAGCTGACCTTCTTGCTTCAATTAAGTATATTTGTATTATATACTTTGATTTTCAGAAATTTAAATACTATAATGCGTAGCTTTATAACCATCTAACTTTTACCTTTAATTGCATCGAAAACGGTTCAGGCGTTTTTAAAAAAACTAAAAAAATGTTAGTACTCGTATGTAAAAATGAATTTTCTCGATTTCTTCCATGCGAAACGGCAATTTCATACTTTAACCCCTAATATAACATTTAAAAATTAAAACATCGCTTTGGCGCGCTGACAGGCGTTGCGTTTCAACTCGCTTAGTTTGGTAGTACTCGTAAAATTGTAATCGAAATATGACAATATGAATCTGAGTTTCATTCGCGCTTCGCGTAATACTCAATTCAAAGTTAAACTTTATCAAACAAGATAAATTTTCTCGCGGGCCAAGTTTCGAATAACATCCACTTAATTAAAGTTAATCTGAAATGGTGTTTTGCGACATGATTCCATTAGCAAGCTACTACCAGCTGTATCTGGGTCGCAGGAAGACACTTTAGAAGATTTATTTATATTTGATGTACAATACGTTTTATACGTAGGTCTGTTTTAAATACATGCAGAGTATAAGCAAATCTATACTAATATTATAAAGCTTAAGAGTTTGTTTGTTTGTTTGCTTGAACGCGCTAATCTCCGAAAGTACCGGTTCGAATTTAAAAAAATCCTTTTGTGTTGAATAGTCCATTTATCGAGGAAGGCTTTAGGCTATATAACATCACGCTACGACCAATAGGAGCGAAGCATCAGTGAAAAATGTTTCAAAAATAATCGCGATCATAATAACAAAAATTGACGCGGACGAAGTCGCGGGCAACAGCTAGTACCTCATATTGCCGAAATATGAGGGTAATTTTTAGCATGACTGTGTATAAATTGGTACATACATATTATTATGCTGTAGTCTAAATTTGGATATCAGATTTATCTTGTTTTTCCATTTTATAAAAATCTTATATCATTTAAATTATAAATAAATGAATAAATGTGGACAATATAACACACAGTATTCTGATCCCAAATAAATAACTGGAATTAAAAGCACTCGTGTTGTGAAAATCAGAAACAATAAAGGTACCACAAACACCCAGATCCGAGAAAATGTAGAAAACACTTTTCAACATTGTCCGGAAATCAAACAGGCGATATCGCGACACGTTAAAAACCGGTGATAACGCCACTCCGCCACGAAGGTCGTCAAAATATTTGAGTGTTAACAAAGGTTCAGCATATTTTAAGAGGGGTTACAAGAAACACTAGTTACTAGTCGTGATAGAGAACGAAATAATAATTTCTACTCAGATACAGAGCAACAAAATTTAAGCGGCCGCATTTCTATAGGTACATTGTAATTTATAGCTTCTTGTCTCAATATGAAACTTAATAAAAGTTATTACAATATTCTAAATGCTTTTACCGAGCGTACTATTCTAAGCTAATCTTCATAATTCCTTCAAGATATATATTTTTTTCAATGAAGTAGCGCTAGTACACCTTTATACCTTATGGGTAAAGAGTTTAAATTGTTGTGGCTAACAGTTTTAGTTGGTTATTAATATGTGAAGACAGTATTTTTTAGCAAACGAAATTTTTACAGTCACGTCCCAAATTATTTAGGTACGTAGGTACAGGTTTACAGTTTTGTATGTACATAAAATTCCCTGCGGTTGAGTTAGATAAAATTAACCATGTCCTTTTTCTATAATGAGTAAGCTAATGCAACAGCGGTAATAAAATAACGCAAAAAATAATATCACAGTCCAGCCACAATCTTTTTTTACTATGCAAGAAATATAATTAAAATATTTAAGCTGTAAAACTTAATATCACAACGTAAAACAGTTTTAATATTCGTCCCAAAAAATACGTCCTGTATTTTAATATGCTATTTTCAATTTTTATAAGTATTCCTTTATATTGTCCCTTGGGTAATCGTAAATACGTAACTTTTTAATATTCGCCTTTCGAAGCGGTTTTATGTTACAGAGAATTGAATTTTGTTGTCGTTAATTACTCGAGTTTAAGACTGAAAAAACAATGCCGAAATTAATTAAAGGAATGGCGTGAAGGTTGAAGAGTATTTAATCAAAGACCTCGATAAATACCTCCCAATTAATTTTATTTTCTCACGCGTAATTTAATTGGAAATATTTTGAATTCTTTCGCAAATAGCTACAACGGAGGAATCGTTTTTGTGTTAAAATTACATCAATTTATTTTTAGAGAAACGTTATTAATAAGTTATGAATAAATTGCCGTTTAGTAAATACCCAAATGTGTATACACTTTGGTATTCTAAATATAGTATATATTTGGTATTCTATATATATTCTAATGCTATTTACAATACAATAAATGGCCTGTTTTGTCCCATTAGCTATAAGTATTAGCGATTTCATTTATTGTGATGTAATGTCAGATGTCTAGTTGGTATGTTATTAAAATACTTTAGTAAAGAACAAGATGTCATAATTTTCAACATTCTCCTTGTTAAGTTGAGGTGATGTCATTAGTTCTGTTGCTAGACCATTGCCTAAAATGTTGTCGCATCAAGAAGTTCACTTTTGATCTCAAAAAGTTCCAGGACACAAGGATAGACATTGTGGTCACATCATCAGGCATGCTATATCCCAATAGGTGGTAAGAGGCCTATTATTGAAAGTTTTTTTGGGTTTCAAATTTAAATATGAAGAGTGCCTCTTTGCTTGGGCAGTGGTAGTATGAGGTGGACTCTTCAGCAGCCTATGTTACCGTAATAATAATTGTGCATATAAATACTTTGGTGAAGTCAGAAATTTGATATCACTATTTTTTTTTTATATACAAACCAAAATTTTGAAATTCCAATTTATATAAAAATATTTTTTTCAAAAATGATGTTATCAAATTTCTGACTTCACCATAGTATTTATAGGCATATGTTAACATAGGCTGGTTCCGGCTTGTTGCGAGTATACCATTCACCTAATACGCTGAATAATGTTTGCTTTAGGCTACACAACTTGCTTAGTAGATACATAGGCTGCACTAAAAGTATCGGGAATGGAATATTTCCACTGTTTCTGTCATATTAAAATCTTTTTAATTGCAAACTCCTTGGTTTTAAAAATCGAATACCATTTATTTATTTAAAAAAGATTCTCGGTCTTATCACAAGGTCTTGTCAAACTTGTTTAGTCGTTGAGAAAATGGAATTGACTCGAGAAAATTCAAGAGCGATGATTTAGTATGACTTTCGAAGGGGTTTAACAAAAAACCAGTGTGTTGACCGGATGATTTCTGCATTTGGTAATGAAGTTAACGCTGGTTTGCTGAATTTCAACGTGGACGTGTCAAGATCAGTGATGATCCCCGTCAAGGTCGTCCAAAAACTGCAGTCACCAATGATATTACAAAGAAATAGATATGTTATGTTCATATTAAATTGCGTTCGCAAAACGTCACGGCGCTGCACGATGACAGTTACATAGATTAGGAATTGTAACCAAAATTAGACAGTACAAATATTTCGATACCTTCAGGTTCAATTGTCGTATAAACCAAAACCGTACTTTTCAGGAGAGCCAAAAAAAGTTTTTTTAATTATTAAAAAAATCATAACCTTTTTATTTCAGAAGTTACTAAAAAATGACCAAGAGAAAACATTCTTAAAATTTTGCGATGGAAAAATCTAAATATTCAAAACATGCCCATCTTCGTTAGTTTTAAAGTTAGCTTGGATTTACGTCTTTAAAAAACACACTCGGTGGTTTATACGACGTCCTATAATGGATCTAAAAATATCTCTTTACGTCGTATTTGAATTTTTAGTAAACATGACATTGCAATTGTTGACGTAAAGACCGATAGGTGTAGATTTTTTGGTTTTTACAACCATTGATTATAGTGATTTATTTAAATGAATTAATAAAACATTGTATAAAAGTAATGTAATGTTGACTATAAGCACACTTTTATTGTTTCGAGAATGTATAGAAATAAATTTTTAGTGATTTATCTATATTTGGTTGATGTAGATAAAATAAAATTGTCAAAGTACGAAAATAACTTTCTTTTATGTTACAATTTTGTAGCAAAATTATGGCACAACATTAAGAATTTTTAATAACTCTTAAGTAGAAAAAATCAACATATTGCAACTTAAAAGACGAAACTAATATTCACTTCTTTTATGCAATTATGGCAAAAAATTAAGACTTCTTTCCCGGTTCAGGGCTGCCGCCAATAAAATTGATTTCGATTGGTTGTGATGAATTTGAGACTTTTGAAAAGGAAGTAGAGCCATGGTGTGCTCGGGAGAGGAATTTGTAGTTTTTTGAGAAGTTCAATGGTTAATTTATCTTTTTACAACTTTCATTATTGCTAAAAGTGACCATTTATAGCAATAATTAAAAGTTTGGGTACTTTTAAAGAAATAAATTCATTAGAGAGCATCTCAAAAAGTTATAAATTGCTTTCTTGAGTACACTGTGGCTCGTTTTCTGAATTTATCACATTTAGTCGAAGTCGATAGGCAGCGGCACTGGACCTGAAAAACAGCATTATATTTTTGAAAATAATTCAAAGTAGAAATAACTAATCAACTTTTTTAAACTCAAAAAATAAAAGTTCCTAGACCACCAAACAAGATACGTTTTTAGTGGCTAATAAAATAACATATTAATAACAAAATAAGCCTAGGCCTATGTAGAAATGTGAAACAAAATACTAGTCAATCCGCTCTTCCTCATCTTCTTCATCAGTTAGCGTTAGAGTATCAGGTACATTACTTCCGTGTGATAATTGTAAAAGTCAGTATGAAATCTCTTTGGTATTACTCCACTATCGCAGAGACGTTTTAAGTCCCTATATTTTGCACCATAACCGTGGACGTAAACATTGAAATCTTTGAATGCGTCTTAACACTCTTAACGTAAAAACCATTTGCAATTATCATAGAGTTTTACGCCCCGGCTTAAAAAAATGTATGGTCATTACATCTTAACAGAAATACCAAAAACAACCACTCGGTTTTTACACTGTTTTTATGGAATTGGTTTAACTTTTCGGCAATGATTTTTTAGGGTGTATAAACATTTTTTTAGCGAATTTAAACATTTCGGATATACAGATCGATAGAGAAAAAAATTCTGATCAAAATGGTATATTTAACTCGATTTAGCCAAAATGGTTTATACGCCAATTGAACCTGAAGGTATCGATTTGAAAGTAGGTAGAAAATAGAGAGAAATAAAACAGGTTGTATTTGTGTTATATGAAAAAATATTTTTACTATGTAAGTACGTAACATAAAACATATATTGGAATTATGAGAGTTACACAAGTTAGAATTTTTAACAGTAATATTTATGTACAATTTTAACAAAAAGATATTACACAATTACATCCAATTTGAATCACTTCGTTGCTTTCGCAATATTGCAATTCACTCTTCTTTTCTAACTTCATTACAAGGAAAGCTAGAAAAAACAATTGTGAATAGTAAATCTTAACACTGACGGGGTACTTACGTTTCATATTAGCTACGCCAGAACTTTAACATCACGGTTCAAACCACAGAACATGGAAAAGGGTTAGATAGGCGATGTTGGCGGGACAGGCACGCCACAGAGGTTATGAGCAAATGCTATTACTTCTGCCGAAACGTGAGCACTGTGATTGGTTAGCGTTCTTTGTACTCGTTTACGTGTAGTGGGACGCAAGCGGCGACATCGGTTCTCATACAATTGGCGCGTGACAGCCGTTCTAATCTTTTTCCATGTTCTGTGGTTCAAACTATTAAAGCAATAAATAAATAAATAAATAAATATTTTTAAAACATGCCTCACTGGGCCACACAGAGCCATCTAGTCCCAAATTAGGCTACTATTAAATACCCTGTCGTATGGGGTACTAAACAACCGATAAACTTACTTATATACTTTTTTTTTGTAAATATATACTTATAATATACAAGATGAAATTTTAACCACTTTCCAAATTTTAATATAATAATCTACGAGACAAAAAACAAATGACGTATTTTTTCTTTTGGTATAGCTTAGTACAAAAATGTCAAGATAAAGCACGGCACGAAAATGTCTGGCAAAAATAAAAAATGTTTATACTACTAAATTAATACTATTCATAAGTTTTTGATTTTCCTTTCATACCTTAACAGGCCTAGGACCGTAAAAATTGATAACTATATTGCGAAAAATATTTTCGGGTGTAAACTTGATTTAATTTTTTTACTTCTAAATGGGCTCTAAATACGATACTGAACGCCTATAAAAATTTCGGAAAGTGGTTAAAATTTCACCTGTATAGAAAACACCCAGACCAGTATAAACAGACATGTTCATGCACACAAATATTTGTACTGTGCGGGGATCGAACCCGCGACCCATGGCTCAGAAGCAGCGTTTACTACCGCTGATCCAAATGGTCGTCTGATTATTTAATTATGAAAAATTATTAAATTTAATTATGAAGAATTTCATGAGAATTATTTTTAAATAAATACCACTATGTGTGCTATGGTATGATTAACTCGTCATAATTATTGATACCTAAATTGTCGCATCTGAATTTTTAATCTATGTCGTCGTCTTAGCACTTACAAAGAAACTTAAAAATTAAAAATCACGTAGTATAAAACAAATATTTTTATAAACTTACATGTGATATGTGATCCCTTGAGATTTATTCATTTTAGCACAATAATTTGTGCAAAATCGAAATTTTTTCAAATTTCGATTTTGCTTTCGATTTTGTGCTCAAAAATCAAAATTGAAAGAATACCGAATTACAGCTAAGATACAGATACAGAATAACCTGTGGCCCCAAATGCTGTAAAGTGTTCGGAAATTTAGAAAGCAACATAAATTGATAATAAACAATAGATGAATCCGAAATTTATTGTTCATCTCAAAAAACGTATAAAAGTAACCAATATAATAAAATATTTTTGATAAGAGATTTTTGTTTCTTACGATAGGGCTTTTTCCAAATATTTGTCAACTATCACATTTTGTGTTAAATTCAAACTTTTATTGTCAGTGCGTGTATTATAATTGTGTCCCTGTAGTCTGAATAATTACAATGACACAAATACACTTATTGACACGTAAATACATTATTATTATTAATAATAAGAATATTACTATTTTTGGCTTTCCAGCATCTTGTTTTTCCGTAATTTTGATATTTCGCAAGTGTTACAACCATAAAAATTTGTTTATGTACGAGTATCAATGAAATAATACATTTTACTACAGGTACAGGCATTCAATTTAAAAGTACATTCGTGATATACAGCAGGTATTGCACTATTAATTCTTAGCTCACAGTTAAAGCGCTTTCATTTTACCGTCTAGCGTCTGTCAAAAGTAGGTACAGTTGTTTGGCAACAGTGGCGATAAATTGCAATTTAAACACTCTAGTTTTGTAGTTTGTACTCAAACACAGCAGTTTTGTAGTTTCAGTTAACTTGCCCGTCTTCGCAGACAATCTCACTGATTGCACCATGAATCTTTAGAATAAATTCAAAGAGCATTTTGCAGTCGTTCTTTTTATTTTATTGATATTAAAATTGTATTATTCATCATAGATCGCGCAAAACAATATTTGTGATTTTTTTATTCTTTCGATTTAAACGCAGGGCGCTTCTATAAATAAAGTGTGGTAGCTAAAGAAGAATTAAATTGAATAAGTTAGATTTTTGCTCCCGCTTGGCATTGATCAAATATTTAAATATTTTAGTACAACAACCAGTTTCTTGTGTTTCGTTCAAGAAGATAATAAGATGTGCCATTTAGTTTTGTTGTATAGTAAATATAAAACTAAGTAACTTATTTTTCTTATATTTAACATACTTACAGTCTAAGCTTACAGTGTATAATGACGACTTGCGTGATGGTGGGATGGTTCTTCTGCTACACAGGACTTGAATCCCAGAAAATTCTTTTTACTTTGTGGATTAAATAATTTCACCTTTTAATAGGCAAGCATGAATTGGGTGCTTCTACTTTGCCTCTCCATTATCCCGAATAAATAAACTGAAGGACACAACATAACCACAATAGAAACATGTGGAGTAAGACCGTTTGGGTCGAATGATTAAGTAGCAAAACAATTCCTTGAAAAATAGAGTTGTTAAACTCTATTGTCGCAGGTAGGAATTAGACCACAGAACACGGTAAATAGTTAGAAAGGCGATGTAAGTGGGGCAGGTGCTCCACAGAGGTTATAAGTAAATGCTCATACTTCTGCCTAAACATCAATGTAAGTAGGCGCTGTAATGAATTGATTGGCGTTCATTGAACCCGTTAACGTATAGTGCGACGCAAGCGACGAAATCGGTTCTCATACAAATGCATGGCAGCCTTTCCAACATTTTTCTATGTTGACTGTGACTTAAACCACATTGAGATACCAATACTTTTAAATCTGTAAGCCAGTAGAGTTTCATTGATGTTTTTGGTTATGTATCTACCTCTCCAACATCCAAAAGAAATATTTACTTAAATCGTAAAAAAGCCTTAAATAAGTCAGATTTTATAAGACTTGAATAGATTCGTAGACGGGCCTTTTAAAAAAACACGAATTACCAAAAAAAACAACCTGAGCACAGTCATCTAGGTGCTCACTAAAAATCTTTGTTAGTGACCTACGAGTGGGTGCACCAGATTAACCCTCTACTGTGTCATGTCTGCGTTCCTTTGGTGCCTTTGTGCTTTCATGCTCGGGCATTGGTAATGGGATACGCCCGAAATTGCGGATGAAAATCTTTTGTGTTAAATAAAAGTCATCACTGTACATGGGAAAAGACCGGCACATAAATGTGACGACGAATGACGACATAAGATTACCTATGTCGTCAGGTAACAGGTAAGGTTTATGGGGATGATTATTATTATTTCCTGTTTTAGGAAAAATGCGACCGTCTATTCAAGGTTGATTTTATGGTCATAATTTTGTTGCATTCTGTGTATTTATTTATTTATTTATTTAAGCTTTATTGCACAAACGAACAGTTATTGTACAAAAGGTGGACTTAATGCCACGAGGCATTCTCTGCCAGTCTACCATCGGGTTAAACAGAAATGCTTAGTAAGCGGTGCGATAAAAAAAATAGTTATTAAATGAAATTATCAATAAAAAAAAAAATACTAAACTACAAAAAATACATACCTATACTTACATATAAACTAAACACTAATATTTAGACAATTATTATACGAGTACATACTAAATACATGTAAAATATTAACATATACATACATACATACATAAATAGCTCAAACCATTAACTAAATGCTCTAAGATAAATAGTGACAAAAATATATTAATATAAATGGCGACAAGTATGGTGAAAGCAATGTTCATGTTGATGATTCCAATTGCTTCAGAAAATGAGACCGGACATTTTTCTTAAAAGTGTATTTACAGGACGATTGTGTGTACGAAGTTGCATTCTGTTTAAATAATAACAGTAACTGCAAAGATGTCTAAATACTTTGTCTAATGATTTTGCCGACTTAAACATTATTCTGTAATTGAATTTTATATAAAACAATTAAATATTTTTAAAATGAACACAATGTATTTAGAGTTGATTATTTATAAATTTTCAAAGATTTTTCTAAAAAAATTGACTATCAACCTCAGGCAGAGTATCATCTACAACTGCGAAATACTAAAGTTTACTACGAAAACAATTGATTCGAGGGTGTTTACGCTTTGAGACAACATAATAGAATCATTACTCGTATTTTTAGTTATAGAAGTACGAAACCTTATAGAAATACTTTTACACGTACCTATTCAGGATTTTAAAATACAATTCCTTGTATAAAAATGTAGGTACCTCGGTGGTACTCGAACCTAAAACCTTCTGCCCTGAAGGAAACGAAAACTCATAACTCTTTTTGCCCGACTGCCTATGTACTTAGACTATTGTGAAATATCTGTATACATAATAAAACTTTGCAAGTATACTCACAAAGACAAATATGCATTTTAAATAAAGGCGAATAAAAGTCGCATAAAACTCATCACGATTCGTCAGTTAATTTCACGCCTGAGTTGACTTGAATGTAAACTTTCGTACAAATTAAAAACCATTGTATGAAAAACCTAGTTAAGTTACTTTACAATCTTCAACAAATTGTAATATTACTTATGATATTCTAGCAACTTAATTGCAACTATACTATCAGTATATAAACTTGAAAAATTATGTCTCAGGCGGGACTCGAACCCGCATCTCCGCGCCCGGTATGCATGGGCATCTCCATGAGATGGATTCGAGTGCCACCTGAGAAATAATTTTACAAATTGTAATATTTGTTATAACATGCTAAGTTTAATGTTTATAGCCACAAAATAAACTATATGCGAAAAACGGAGTCAGTAAAAGTTTAAAACGAAAACGTGGACCGTACGCTTCATGTGGTAGTGAAAGGCAAATATGATGTTGGCGAGTGAATAACATATCGAGAAAGATATAGGGAAAGTTTTCCAGTAATATTCATATTACTATTTGATCAGATGTACTTTTTACAGGAATAAGTAAGTATAATATTTTTATAGTACAAGTTCTTACAGCGGTGTTTGCATTTTGCGAACATTCCATTATCAACATCAGTCTTCTACATCTGCCCACTGATGGACACATCATGTCAAAAGGGGGACTTCACCATGGTCACCACATTTGATCGACGAGTTGGCGATCACTTTTAGACAAAGCATATCTTTCATTTCAACCTTAGTAATAATAACTTCAGAAAGAGTACTGACCTATATTAAATTATGATGTGCGTGTGGACCGAGGGGCCAACCCTGGGATTCGCAAATAAACTTTGCCAATAAATAATAAATAAACAAATATTTTAAGACATATCTCACTGGGCCACACAGAGCCATCTAGTCCCAAATTAAGGTACTATTAAGTACCCTGTCGTATATTTTGTAAATATCTTGAAACATTGAAATGAAAGATAGTTTACGGATTTAAAACGCGTTTATTTTTGATTTAACCCGACGTTTCGAACCCTTTACAGCGTTCATGGTCACGGGTAGACTAGGTCATTTCAATGTATAGTGTTCGCGTAAACAATTGTAGAAACAAACCAATAATTTGTAACACCTATAATAAAATAAATACAGCCCTTAACGTATGGTCCCGTGCACGTTATAGTTTTGATAACCAGCTAGCAAGGGATTCGTAATTTATATACCTACGGAATGATTTTTTCATCACGTTTCAAAATTTTTATACGCGTTAAGTACCTATCGTATTTAGAGCCCATTTAAGAAGAAAAAAATGTAGGTCAAGTTTTCATCAGAAAATATTTTTCCCAAAAATATTTTCAATTTTTACGGCCTGTGAAGCTATGAATGGAAAATCAACAACGAATAGTATCGAAATGAATGAATGAGATGCGCATCGCGTTGCTAGGAGGCCATATCAAAAATTTCAGATTTTTGGCGGACATTTTCTAGGTACTTTATATTGTCATTTTTGTACTGGGCTATTATATACTAAAAGAAAAAATTGGTTATTTGTTTTTTGCCTCGTACATTGTTATATTAAAATTTTTACATGCCTTTTGTTACCTCTTAAGCCACCTATAGACAAGAAGGGGTGCTGTCCTTTGATATTAAGTTAGAACCAACTGGCAAATTGAAGAACACAATCATCTAATCTCACTAATAATCTGTATACGTACTACTGTACAAGTAGCGGGTAGCTTTAGGCCGAATGCGTGCCGCATTTGTCAAACAGTCCGTTGGAGCTGTCTATGTCTTTTCCCAACGTTATAGGCCCTATAAAGAGTTCAGGTTCCAGGTTCCAAAAATGGATTATCCTGATGGCATACAAATGTTATAAAAGTGCTGCGATTTCATAATACATACCGAATAAACATTTACTGAAACTTTTTGTTGGAAAATAACAAGATAGCATAAAAATATTACTTTGCAAATACAACCGTGTAAATTTTGAAGCGCAAGCGGTTATTACTCAACCCGACACGGATCGCAGACAGGCGCATCCGCGAACACAGCGCACTCTGTTTGTCAATGTCGCGTGATTTATTCGGTGGTCGCTGCCAAACTTCACGTGTGCATACACCTTTACTTGTGACTTGACATGGTTAGAAATTTCGAGTTTAAACAGACCTACAAAATAAATGTGTTTATTTGTTTATTTCGCCGCTGCGTCATATTTGTACGAACAGCAGGGAAATTGAAAACATTAATGTAATGAATAGAATTGTTTAAGGAATGAAATTATAAACCCAAATAATGTGAACTTAGCTTTTTTAGGAGAGCTATCAACTGGTTAATAACGAGTTAAGTTAAAATCCGACCTAAGGCAGTGTAAATAAATAAATATGGACAACATCACATACATTGTTCTGATCCCAATTTGAATAACTATTTACAGCATTCGTATTTTGGAAACCAGAAACAACGAAGGTACCACAAACACCTAGACCCGAGAAAATGTAGAAAAACACATTTTGGTTAATAATTGATATCCGTCAATGATTTGGCAATTGTGTCACTAGTTTTACACCATAATCTTCACGACCAATAATTGCGTCTCGAGGTCATGAATCAAAAATCTAACTATCATTAAATCAGAGAATATTGATGCTTCATTGGATTGATAGTTTGACACCAACCTAGCTAAGTGTATTTTATTTATTTGAAGCATAATTTATTTTATAGTTTCATAAGGCACACTACCACACTTTTAACCCTATTCAACAAACTTTTGTGTATTCTGTTAACATTGATAGGACTCTATTTAAAACAAAAAAAAAATGTTTCCACTTCGTAATAAAGTTAATAGCCATTCAAAAACATTTAGAAAGTTGTAAACACGTGGTGCATTGTTCTATCGCAACTTCTGTCGCCAGCACGGTAATTATGAAGTTGCTGTCGCGTCAGCCGCAAACTTTGATCGGTTCTGTTTCCCGGACAAACTTTGTAGAGTGACCCTCAAGTGCCTATCAATATTGAGCTCTTCAGGATCTGAGTGAGCACGTTAAACTGTTAATCCTCGAAGCCAGACCAGAATCTCGTGAACCCTTCCCGTAACCAGAACTATGCACAGCTCTAGAAATCTGTAAAGGAATCAAATGTCTGGTAAGTCAAAGCTTTTGATTGGCCTACCAAGTAAAAGGCTTTAAAGTAAAGAGGTTGCTTGTTTAGTCAATATAAATATTATAATAAAACATGTACTTAGTTATGATATATAAAACCATCATTGTTTTTCTGGTCGCATGCTGACCGTTCAAGGATAATCTGAGATTGAAATTTCCGAACCCTCTATTTGCAGGCCACTGACTTGAATTGTTTTTACGACGTACCTACACTGGATTAACATACCTTCTGAAGCCCGATTATAAGCAATACATTATTCAATGAATTAATGGTAGTGTTGTTTTTTTTGCGTACCCAGACAAAAACAATTTAGTATATACATTAATTAAATGTTTGTGTATTCATTAGCTCCAGTCAGTTTGATAATTTCATAATTAATTGTTATTTTTAATTAACTGCTGATGACTTGTTTTAATAAGTAGATATCACACATTTTTTGCATGGGAAAAAAATAAAATTTATATCGCTTTGAGCTTAACACTTACTGCAATTACATAGCAACATTTGCTCTCATAATATCAGGGTGTATGAAAGATAGGCGTCAAAACATTTTAATACATTAGGAATACAAAGGAACCCCTTGTTAGTGGACAAAAGGAGCTGGTCTGCACTGCGCAAAGTGGAAATTATAGCCTGCAGAGCTATAACGAACAGGGCCGAGACAAAATAAAATATGTTCTTCTATTGTAAATCTTCTGGATTTATAGCTCACTTTTAGATTTTCCCTGCCAACTAGCCAGATTTGTAAGGTGTAAGGTATAAATGATGCAATCTTCAACTGTTTATAGTTTTGTGCACAAAAAATATTGAAATCTTTCATGGATTTAAAGGACACATATCTACTAATTTAAACTTTCATAGTCACTATCACTAGAGTTATTTAATTCGGGATTTATACCATGACGTACCTACCTACCTTATTTGTGGATACAACAGTTCTCCCGTGATCATGGCGCTTGCAGTGTCGAAATATCGGAAACACATAATAAATAAGGTAAATGGTACATAAATCCTGAAAAAAATAACTCTAGAAACATATCTAAATTGGCATCGTCACCATCACGATATCAACTTATAATATAGATAAGGTACATGGTATAGATCCCGAATAAAATAACTCTAGACACATATCTAGATTGACATCATCACCATCACGATATCTGCGATCCACGATAGACTTATAGACCTCTACAAAAGGAAGATTTTGCCTCGCTTGGGGTGTTAGCTGTTTGGCCAACAGTAGAAAAAACAACTTCTTCTGGCAATACTTCTTTAGTCGCCTCATGCGATACCTGAATGACAGTTTTTTTTGTGTAATTAATTTACTATATTAAAAATTCTGACAGAGCCATTAATAAAGCAATAGGCAGACTGACAGAGAGGGACTTGGCTAATCCTTATGGGCTTCTTGTTGACTATAAACTCTTAAAAAATATACAGGATGAAATTTTAACCACTTTCCAACATTTTTATAGGCGTTCAGAATCGTATTTAGAGCCTATATATTAGGGGTTAAAGTATGAAATTGCCGTTTTGTATGGACGAAATCGAGAAAAGTCATTTTTCCATACTAACAGTTTTTAAGTTTTTTTAAAAACGCCTGAACCGTTTTCGATGCAATTAAAGGTGAAAGTTAGATGGTTATAAAGCTACGCATTATAGTATTTGAATTTCTGAAAATCAAAGTATATAATACAAATATACTTAATTAAAGCAAGAGGGTCAGCTGACACATTGTAAGGGGTCTGTTCAACGACTTCCTTTGAAGTAATAGGCACTAGTATTGCATTTTTTTTTAGTCAAAAGATACTTTACTTAGTTTTTGATACAATACAAAAAGAATTACGCAATACTACAACTATACTTAAGAGCTATAATAAAAATAAAAAGTGGGAAAATAATCGGCAATTTCATTCTTTAACCCCTATTATGAAGTCAAAAATGTAAATCAAGTTGTCACCCGAAAATATTTTTCGCGATATAGTTTTCAATTTTTACGGTCCTAGACCTGTTTAAGGTATAAAGGGAAAATCAAAAACTTATGAATAATATCGTAATGAATGAATGAGAGGCGCAACGAGTAAAAAAAGTGTTGCTAGACGGCCGTATCAAAAATTTTAGTTTTTTGGCAGACATTTTCTAGGTGCTTATCTTGACATTTTTGTACTGGGCTATACCAAAAGAAAAAATACGTCATTGTCTCGTAAATTGATATATTAAAATTTGGAAGGTGGTTAAAATTTCATCCTGCATATACTATAAATATGAAAAAGTGAGATGGTGACAAACAAACTATCACTGACACGGCCCAGTTATTTTACCATTTCAGTTTTTGCTTATCTTAAAAAAAAACATGTTAAATGGACAAAGTCTTTTTACGTAGACCAGTTTATAACTTTTAACAAGATAATGGCTAATTAGGGTCTACAATATTTCAAAATTAGTCAATTTGTCATAATACAGTTAACCAATGAAAGTTTTAACGAGGTATGTCTGATTAAGGCGTAATGTGTAGAAACGTTGACCGTTCTGGAGTATTCAGAATAAAACACAATTTTACTTCAAATTCTATCAGTCAGTCCTGGAACAAACCACTAATAGCCTTTGGGGCAGTCAATCCAGTCAAATCCGATTTTCCCGTTGGGGTGATAGAAATCCGTGTTCCGTCAATGTTCGAATGAAAGGTGCAAAACTTTCGTATTTTATATGTATTTTATGGCACTGATTTTACCCTAAATTCAATCTCTTTCAGATGTCAAGTCATGAAAATTAGTACAATATGCTTGTATTTCATTTGGGTCTAAAAACTTATCGGGACTATTATGCAGGCAAAAACAAAAGCGAAAGTCCGGCGTGACGTGTACAACCTACAAGAGATCGTTGCGAAAACTTTTGATCCTTATTTTCTTTGACAAAAAGGGGAGCATGTAAGGGGAGTACTTCTGTTGCTGACTGTTCGCAGGTCAATCCTTGCCGCCCGCTGCGTAAAGATGATTAATCGTAGTGGGGAGTCCGCGAGCAGAAAATAACTATTTCTCATCTTTTCATAAGGCTGTCCGGACGAAACTGCCATGGGCAGTCGTGTTTCGGCTAAGTGCTTACACACCGGTCCGTGTTCGATTCGGACGCTATTAGGTATTAGAACGCTCATGCATGCAAACGTCGTGACTACCGGCTTTCGATATTGCAGTACACAATATCTGGGATGCCGGTCTAAATATTCATACTGGTATACCTATGTTGTTGAAGGTTGATGGCAAATGAATTTGGTCCTTAATTTGTATCAGTAAGGGTTCTATGCTTAAATGTATTTTCAAACCTAACCAGGTTTGAAAACACATTGGAATGGAACCCCATTAAAAGTAAAATTATATATCAGAGACAACCTTAAGAGTTTATGCGTTAGTTCTGAATTCTGATACGCTTTGTTTTGTTTCGTTAAAAATCTTGGTATAGGTATCCAGAGATGGCACTGCTTGTAATTAATACAGTAGATAGTGACTCAGCTACTCGTGCTTAGAATTAATTTATTAGATTTTCTGCTGCTGAATCTAACTGCACTCGGGGAAAGTTAAGATAATGTAGTTGTCTGTTCAGATAGAGTTCTTAAGAGAATTGCTTTTATCTAATCAGCTAATCTGAGACAAATAGGAAAATGTTAGACTACTCGATATATTGCTTTTCTCTATAGTCTGATGCATTTCATTACGTTGTTAGCCTATGATGAATGAAAGCGAAAAAGACCTCCTTGACTTTTTACAAGAGATTTATCAAAATTAACAACAAATTACCTAATAACTTGGTTTCACGATTCCATGATCACTTAATGAATTTTATTGATGCATTCGCATTGATGAAAATTTAAAATATTCTGTGTAACGGGTTCCCATTTTCTACACTATCTGCGGGGTTACGGATATTATTTAAAGTGTATGAGAATTATTTTATGATTCAAGTTAAGTTTAATTACTGGTCATACAATCGATCCGACATGTTGTTCTCGTATTCACACCGCGACCACAAGCCACGCTTTCGGAACGAACGGGAAAAATCCAATTATAAAATAAGGAATACAGTGCGTGATTACCTGGGTGCTGTAAATACTTTACCGTATAATAAAACAGTGTATTTAAGTTTATTATTTCTGTTATCATTTAATTATTTTAGTCATTATCACCATCTCGGCCAAACTCTTGGAAATAGGCCTTCCTAGTTCTCAAGTACAATATTTTACAATACAATATAATCATTTACAACTTTTTACAAGTAATTCTGAAGTTTTAAAGAAATTATCCTCAAGAAAATTTTATGAACTAATAGTTTAGTGATTGTATTTTTATTAAGCGTCTCATTTTTTTACGTTATTATAACGCTTTCAACAACGTACGAATAACCTGGAATATATTATGTTTTAAAAATCCCTTAAGAAAGAACATTGTTTTCAGACGGTTCAACAATAATTTATTGATTTCAATGCACTTCCTATAATAACAGGAAAACCCATGTGAAAAACACTTATATTTCCAATAGCTTTACAAAGATTTATAAGCTAGGAAGGCTAAAAACAAACTCGGATATATTGATGCCAAAATGCGCTCTGTGCGGTAAGAAAAAGATGAGAAATACAGGTTTTTATTCTTCCAATCGACTAAACTTATTTAGGTTTATTAATGATTTAATGTACCAAAATTTTTCGGCATCTGATGGGATAACTGAACTTAATTAAAATTGTATTACTGATTATGTGTCATTAATCCCCATCCACAAAGACACTGAATCGGGAATATTTTAAAATAAATTTACCAATTAGGTACTAACCACCATTAAATTTAAGTATTGTGTTTAATTGGTCTATTGAACTTAAAATATTTATCGTTGTTTTGTACAATGTGTGAGCCATTTAAAATAAAAAACGAACAACTGCGAGGATTGCAACCAGTTTTCCAAATTACACAATACGCTATAAATAATAATTTTATTGAGACCATTAGCCTATTGTAGCTGTGAATGCATAGCCATAACGCTAAAATGTGCCCGATGGGCCATGAACGAACAAAGTTTCCTATACAGCATTAAATTTCGTGCTAACCATTTGCCAAGAACATGCGACAATGTCTCAATCTAAATAACCATTGCTTGCTCTATTTGAGACATTTTATTCCCTTATTTTATTTGCATTTCATTTTTGGCGCTGTTAGTCTTCTGGTCCCTGGTTCGATCCCCGGGTCGGGCAACAAAAAGATTCAAATTTTAGAAAATTGCTCGGGTTTGTGATCACCAACCCGTATTTGGCAAGCGTGGTGATTATACCAGTATCCATCATTGCTGTGGTAACTTGAATTCAATGATGGAGGCCTTTTCCCTGCAGTGCGATATTATAGGCTGAGAACCTGAGACCCCGAGATCTTGGCCCGGTATTTAACTAGATCACTCGAACAACGGGGTTGCAAGTAAAAGTGGAGGAACTAAGCATAATTTTCGTATCATGACGTTATATCGCATTGTATTTTAATACAAACAGTATTTCTGACACAAACTTCAACTTACTTAGCTTAGTACCGCCCCCTCCTCTCTATGCTTACTTAGGCTATGGATTATTGTGAACTATGATCTATAATCTATTGCATCGATAAACTTAAGATGTCGCTACTAGCCTCGTCTTACAATATTATTACAATATCATAACAATACCTCATGTGTGCAACGGCAATCGTATTACTTGCAACAAGCGGTTCAATTGATCAAATGACGAAGCAGACTGTAGCATCGGTGCGGCTGAACAGGACGGCTGTCTTCGTGCATAGTTGGATTATCTCAGTGGTATGTCATACGAACAACACGCGGTTGCAGCTGCGTTTGATTTTACATAGGAAACGAGAACACGACAGCGAACAGATTAACATAATTAATCCGTGTAAGATAATGTTGTTGCACAGTGTGTAAGTGATTTTGTTACCTGGGGGCTTTATAATGAACGCTTAACAGTGCCTAAGTATATTCTGTTTCTAAAGTACCTATATGTTAGTAGATGTTGACCGTGAAGTATTATGTATCTTAAGTTTAGCATGTTTGTAGGTACTTGCGTGGAATATCATATTGGAAATCACCCTTAGACTTTTTTCCCGAATAAAGGTACAACCGAACCTTTATCCGGGATAAAAAGTTGCATATAAAATCTGCTTTTCTATGTTATGGTCTATCGGCATGATTTAGAAGGCCTGTTTGGGCGTGATTAAGCAACAAACATCCAACAAGACTTTCGCATTTTTAATATTAATAATACTATACTTTTTAAAGTGAACTCAATCTTCTATCTTCGATTTTTTTGTGCGAGAAAGGTGCGGTTTATGCTAATAATATCTTCTGAACACTTTGATAAAATATTAAAAAGAAATAAAATTAAATTTCTGATTCTTATTTAGATTGGATTTTTAAATTTAGTTTTCTCACTATATTGTCATCTATTGAGCTTCATCGAATCATATTTTAATACCGACATTATAATACCTACACAGACAACAAAACACGATAATTCTGAGAAATCATTGCTACTAATTTAGTAAGGTCACGCCAACTATTGGCTTTTTTTTATTTTCGTATTAATTTTCAGGTCCACAGATACACTGTATTTTATAGATATAATAGATAGACATATTTAACTGCTAAGTAAGCATATTTTAACAAAACTGTTTGTGTTGGTACATATCGTAAAGGAAAAGAGAAGTTGAACCTACCCTTCCCTAGTCTCGTGTCAGATTGAGGCTCTGAGCGAAACGCCTTTTCCGGCTACGCGTTGTGACTTACGAGAATGTTATGTCGTAGGAACTATAAACCACACAGTTGAATAATACATCTGGTATCAAAAGGATTTTACATTAAATAACCATTTATTCATTATATGCATTTGAGGTTGTCGTAACAAAGCCAGACGACAAACCCATTGAATTGTTTCAAAATAAGTAAGCTATTAACTTTATACTGGTTTAAAGATGTGTTCCGCAAAATATGTCGTGGTAAACATTTTGATTGTGCCCGTAGACCAGTGGCTTTCTTATATCGTTTACGCTAGACGAATCCATACCAATATTATAAATAGGAAAGTGTGTGTGTGTCTGTTTGTTTGTCCGTCTTTCACACCAAAACGAAGCGACGAATTGACGTGATTTTTTAAGTGCAGATAGTTGAAGGGGTAGAGAGTGGACTGGACATAGGCTACTTTTTGTCTCTTTCTAACCCCCCATTTCCCTAAAATGGGGGGTGGAAGTTTATATGGAACATTCCGCAAGGTAGAAAGATAAAAATTGGTATGCAGACTATTTGTGACTAACAAAAAAATAGTGCATAATTTTTTTTGGAAATCCACATCCAACCCCTTAAGAGAGGGGGTGAAATGTTATAGTTACCCCGATTTTAACGCGAAGCCGCAGGCAAAAGCTAGTAGATAATAAATGTACGGAAATGACTTGTAAGCTTATGTCATTTTCATACATTTGACATCTTTTTATCTAGCGTTCACGTTTTGAGAGATGTTTTGTGAAAAATTCTTTTAATAAATTAGTGGTAAGGTAAAGTGAATCAAACCACGATTTCCACTTTTATTTTTTAATAAACTTTATTCTAGTCTGCCAACCTTTATTATAACAAGAAGATTGGTAGTAAAAACAAAAAAATACCGTTTATTAGACAAAATAAACTTGAGCAGATCGTGTTAACCATTCAAAACTACTCAAAGCAAAAATGGTTTTTTTTGTCCTGTCTCCGACCGATTTTTAATAGAGGTGATTACGTGGGAAGGGACAGGTCCGGCTGTTTTGGCTACGTGTTGTCACAGAGAAATATCACACTCAGTAGCTCATCACATAAAACGTCATGGCGTACCTATAGCAGAGGAAAGTTTTTTTTATAAATTGTTTTTTAACAATAATTATCATGTAATGATATCATATTGACTGTGATTAGTATGTCGCGAGCGTGATTTTTAGCAAAACATTAACAAAAGTAGGTATTATTGTTGCGAATAAAATAAATAAAATATATAAACATTGCGTAGGCATTCCTTATCAGTGTTTTACGTTAAATTTTAAAAAAAATGCCATCATGGTTAGGATGTGTACTATAAGAGAACCCCTTTTCGCATGCGGTAATAATTGCGCATATTAAATTACGAGTATTGAGCTAAGTTAGTCAGCTGATCTTGTTTATACCTCTCGCTGCATTTGTATGATGTTCAGATACTGCTGTGAAACGCATACCGTAACAGAACATATCTTTCTGTAATGCACACGTACGTTGTATCTTTGTTCCATCTTAATCCTTGGGTCATTATGGGAGATTAGACTCTCGCTTTCTTTCAAGTGATGTGTCTGGGTGCTTGAGGAATAACGTGTTATTACTACGGATTATACTAGACTGTCATAACATATAACTATTTCGTAATAAATATATATGATGTTCTCATCAGTAATCGTGCAAGCTTGGCCTGAATAGTTAGTAGGTAGCTTAGACAGTAATAACAGTATTAGGTAGCTTAGACAGAACTAATTCAGACGCTACATCAGGCGACCTACATTTTTTCTTGCAAAGTCGCACCTATTCCATCTAACTACATAAGATGCCCCACCTAACACGAAAAAAAGGTTAGAAAGGCGCTGTAGGCGGGGCAGGCGCACCACAGAGGTTATAAGCAAATGCACATGACATACTTCTGCCCAAACATGAATGTAAGTGAGCGATGTGATTGGTTTCTTTTTTTTTTCATTTCTTATACAAATGGCGCATGACAGCCTTTCTAACCTTTTTTCATGTTCTGTGAGATGCCTCGATGTTACGCCTGATGTGCTGCCGTCTGTACAATGGGTCACGTTTGTGTCCATAAATCTTTCTATATTAGTTATTTTGTATTTAATTATTATTTGTATTATTGACACTGCTGCAGAGTATAACACCGAAAACCTCATGAGTGTGTACCAAACCCGGCTGTCTGCTCTCTAGCCCGAGCTGTTTATTTGTTTTGTAACTGAATCGATGATTAACTGTCTGATTAATTGATTGATCTCCCAATGTTTTCTAAGTAAAATGCTGTCTATTTTGCTCTATCTGCAACTTAACATCATAAGTAGTTGTTGTTACGAGTGTGTTTTGTTATATCCTCTTGACATTATTGTATATATTTTCCTCATGTTCTCTATTCAAACTAGGTAAGTGTTCTGTTTTAGTGCCTTGGTCAACCATCCTAATGATTAAAATGATGCTAAATCAGTATATTGAGTAAAGTCTACATATTATGATGTGTATTAAACCACTGTACCTACATGGTTTTAATCGTTTAAACTTTACTGTATAAAAATAAAAAATTACGACGTTAATGTTACAATTGTTTATGTGAATAAAGGTGATCTAACGATAAATTTATGAATCAAAATTTAAAACTCGTTTATAATAGTATAAACATGTAACGGGCGGTTAAAATAACATTTCTAAATATACGTAGACGGTGTATATTATACGGATAATCTCCATCGTAAACGTTTTCCTGTCGAGGGGCACCGCAACGCGGTCACTTGTATTTATAGAAGACACCGTTATTTGCGCTGAGAAAGTTCAAACCAATTACATTTTTTTATTTCTAAACTTAAAAGGTATTGTAGGTGGTCAGGGTTCGCGGTGACGAAAATAACGCCGTTGACAGTTGTGATAACGTTTGTTAAAGAGAATTGGTACACTTTTACAAAGGCACGCGGTATTTATAAAAGGAGGCGCAATAACTACAGTGTCGCTCCGAGTATGATTTGGTGCAGACTAATTTGTCAAAACTATGAGTAGGGTGTGACATGACACCAGATTACCCTCCAATGACAATATAAACTGAAACTACCAGCTAGACCAGCACCAGATCTAGATCAAGATCAGCACTCGTTAACTAAGGGAATTCTCTTCAATGCGTGCGTCAAACCTCTCCAGTGTACCTTTCCTAGTCTAAACCGTTATTCTCACTCGGCTACTACCTACCACAGGCACTACCTACTTACTATTCGATTACTGGCTTTCATAAATATACAACTTTACGACCTTCGTGGTGGAGTGGTGCAAACACCGATTTTTAAGAATATCTTTCCTCTATATAATATTAGTGTAGATGACTTTTTCTACACTGTCCAAATTTTTAATAGGCTTTTTAGAGCCCACTTATGAAGTACAAAATGTTAACCGAAAATATTTTTCGCAACATAGTAATGGCGACCGCGCATCGTACGGGTCGGTGGGTTGGGCCAGATGGACCGTCGATCTGGTGAAAGTGATGGGAGGTTGATACGGGTAGCGCGAGTCTGATCGTTATGGAGGTCTTTATGGGAGGCCTATGTCCAGCAGAGGGCGTCATTCGGCTAAGACGATGATGCTGTTGATGTAAACGATATTTGTGTTAAAGAGATCTATTGCAAATAGATAAAAAAGTTTGACGAGTCATGAATACCTATCGCATTATTATTCAGAAACCATCCCAGATTTTTTTTGGAAAAACCAATGTTATCATGCAGTCGCTAAAAATGAACGTAAAATAAAATGACGTTCGTACGTGATAGTTAATTTTTGCCAGGAACCATTTCCGATCGAGTCACTGCTTGTGACAGGTCGAGCCGGCCAGCGGGATGGCGGACGCAAAATGTAGGTATTCTATGTTGCCATGGAATTTTTCAATGGCTACTAGCACGGTAATAAAAATGAAAAAGGAGTGAGTTTACCTCCTTAGTAGTAAGGTACACCTATTATTTAGAGATCATAGAAGGAGTAATTGATACACCTCGTACTTAAGAACAGACCAAGGTTTTTGTTATTCTCAAGTTCCACCGATTGATTTTAGAGTATTGCCGTTATACCGGTATTAACAACATGAAGATGACCCTGTTGGTACGATTCTCGATCGGGTTCAATAAAGAAAACGATGTTTTCTAAATAAGGAAGGAGTGAGGGTAATAAGGTGCTTTGGAAGGCACTTTAAGTTGTTGGTCCTGGCCTCTGTCGCTAGATGAAACTTGTGAAAGCGTCTCGTCAGAGGCCTGTGCCTTTATGAGAAGAACAACATGATAGAAGTAACCGATACAGCTCTTAGGGGCTTAAATTTTTTAGTCTTATATTAAATTTTAAGTACATACATACATATATATTATCACGCCTCATTCCCACCGGGGTAGGCAGAGACCAAGGCCTTCCACTTACTACGATCCTGGCATACATCTTTCGCTTCTTCCACATTCATCAATCTTTTCATGCATGCTCGTTGATTTAGAGTACTCTTGACCTGACCTTTCTTTAGAACATCTCCGATTTGATCGTGATAAGTTCGTCTAGGCCTTCCTCTTCCAACGTTCCCTTTCACACTCGTCTTATGTTATGTCTAGTCATTCTTCTCTCATTCATCCTCTCTACATGCCCAAACCATCTAAGCATCCCTATCTCAATCCGTGTGACAATATCTTCTTTCACACCACACACACAATTATAAGTATTTTATGTTAATATTGTTTATTAGAATGAATTAGTTTTTTTTTTCACAAGAACCTTAATTTTACGAATTCATGTCTCATAGAAACGTAATATACTTTAAAACAGGGTTGAACTTTGATAGTGCTTTAATAAAAACAAGTTATACATATAACGAGCTCAAATAGGAATCCTCTTTAACAGATCAATCGTAAATGTCAAATATCATTTTAGTTCAAGCGAATTCAATTCATTCAACATAACGTTAATAACTTTAAAAAAAAAGGCAACTAAAATGTTAAGTAAGAGCTCATCTATACTAATATTATAAAGCTGAAGAGTTTGTTTGTTTGTTTGTTTGTTTGAACTCGCTAATCTCAGGAAATACTGGTTCGATTTGAAAAAATATTTTTGTGTTAGATAGTCCATTTATCGAGGAAGGCTTTAGGATATATAAAATGACGCTGCGACCAATAGGAGCGAAGCATGAGTAAAAAATGTTGCAAAAATTGTCGCGATCATAATAACAGAAATTGACGCGGACGAAGTCGCGGGCAACAGCTACTTTGGTAAAAACGTTCATCTGTCACTGCTTGTGTATCTAGTTTTATTTTATATCAAGCCTACCAACGTTGCTTTACCACGATGACAGGTGAACTACTGTCTTTAACTTTATCATTGTTTAGGTGCTTTTTTTTCTTTCGATTGAATGAATTCCAAAGGATAAGTGAAGGAAAAAAAAATGGTTGATTAGGCTTATGAAAGTGCTATAGTAAACAGCCGGCAATAGAGGTAAAATGAAACTGTCAAGAACAGGATGTAAAGCCAGAAAGTAAAGCTAAACGTTAATATTTCCCGTAAAGTGAACCGGTCTTACGTTAGAATACTCTTGAATAGTTTATAAGGTAAAATATGTGGTAAAATTTTTCTTTTTAACGGTAACTGCAATGCATTCAAGAGTCATAAACATTTTCGTTGCTAAATATCATTTAAATTGTTAAACATAAAAACAATTATTTTGTTTTGTTTTTAATTTATATTGAACGAAAAGCGTAAAATATAAGTATTTTACTCTTTTTATTGTTTGCAAAATCAATGCATATAAAAAATAATATTTAAGAAATAAATTTAAAAAAAATTAACAACTTGCGAGTTCAATACCTTTTAATTCCTAACGTTTTACAAAAAAAATGCATTTGAAATCAACAATTGTGGAGTGTAGTAACACATGAATAAGTATGTAGTAATAAGTATAAATATCATAGTTTAAGGATATTATTACATACTCGTATACTGATTTAAACTTTCATAGTCACTTTCATATGAGTTAGTTACATCGAGATTGCCGGTTGCAACAGTGCCAAAATATCGAAAACTCATAAAAACAAGGCACGTGTCAGAAATATCGAAGCAACTAACTCATGTTGTTTGGTTAATATTTAGTTCTGGTTTAAACTTAGTCCTAACCTAAGCCTCTTAGTCTCTTTTACGAATAAGTGAGATTAAGTTTTAAGTATATTCTATGCACGGTATCAAATTACGTGCAAACAATGTGTTTATTTATTTTGTCTAATTTCTTGGCGGTTGAAGTCTTAACAGTTGTTTATGTTAGTAAGATGAGGTAATGTATGAAGTTCTTATATACGATCGCTGGTACTTTTTTCAGGTAAAAAAGTAAAAGTAAACACTTAATCTGATATTTCAGCAATTTAATTGTAATTATAATAATGCTGCGCCCGGCATGCGAGGAGATGCGGGTTCGAGTCCCTCCTGAGACATAATTTTTCAAGTTTCAATACTGATAACGTACTGGTACCTACTGATAACGATAAAGTTATAATACGTTAGAAATTTGAAATAGTAGAGTAGATCATGATCATCAGTTTATATTATCAGGCTACTGCTAGTAATAATCCTATCCATCTGCATGCCATAAGCATTATCCATGAAAATATTTATTAAACTTTTCTAAGTATTCCGTAAATTCTAGAACATTCATTTTTTCGCGACTATTTTATTTGGATTATCACTCATCATTATACACCGTGAAATTTTAGTGGTTGTTTTCCCGCAACAGAACGATTTACCTTTAGTAGCACCATCGAATCGTGCGAGTTATTTTTAGAAAATAAAGATATCGTTGTTCTCAACTAATCAAAAAAATAATCATTAACTCAAAAGCGTGAGATACGATAGTATCTTTACAAAATGTGACGTGTTTGGGTACTGCTTGCCGCACGAAATCAATGTACAAAGCAAAAGAAGCTCTACGCACTAAGTAATACAGCATAAACTGCACCGCGCGAGGGGCAATGACCCCGGCCGGTGACCGGCTGCGGCGCGGCTGGTACCATTGGTTCGAGGTTGCTTTCGAGTTTCGTTTATCACAATCGTGAAACTGCTATTTTTTTATTTGAATAAAAAAAAACTGCACAAATCTATTGTACTACTAAGATAGAATCATTTTACTGCGGGAAAACAACCACTAAAATTTCACGGTGTATTTAACAACGCACCATTGGTCTAGTGGTTTAAGTCCCGGGCTAAGATTACGGGGACCAGGATTCGATCTTTGGATCGGTTCGGATTATTGAACATTGCTTAGGTTTCTGATCACCAAACCGTATTTGGCAAGCGTGGTGATTATTCCTGCACTCATCATTGCTGTGGTAACTTGAATTCCTGGTGGAGGCCTTTGACCTGCAGTGAAATGATTATAGGCTGTTACCATACTACTTACTGCTATTCTTAAAACATTTGCCCCCTGTGTCTCAAAGTCACAGAAAAATCTGTGTTATGTAAACAAATTCGTAGTCTTAAAATAGTAGTGAATCCTAGCAACACTAGAGGGACGTCACGTTCCTCACACTCCGGCCCCGATGTCTGGACTTATAAAGCGCCGACAACTTTTCGCATAAACTGGCAACTTTACACGCCACCACTTACAAGATAAAGGATTGCCATCTTCTACTCAGCATATTGAAATTTTTAAGTTCATTCCTTTCTCTAGGTTATGATATGGACACTTTGCCCAACGCGGAATTATTTTTTATATAATTAATTGCAGATCCAATGTATTGACGGAATCCAAAATGTTTATTGATGATCCACAAATTAAATTACAAAGATAAAGTCAAATATATTTTTTTCTCGTTTTCCATTTTGTAATAATTAATATTTATCTTCGTGGCTGTCTATCGACCTCTTCGGTATACATTTTTCATGAACCTAAGCACCGTTAAGTTACTTACATCCAAACTTTCAAATATTGTAGTTGGATAGTATTTAATGAAGTATTATTTACCCGATTTATATTCCCTGATAACATAAAGTGATTCTTCAAACAGTCTCTCCTCTTTTATGCATACAATTCATAATATATGCCATGTACACACATGCCGCACTTGCTCTGACTCGTTCGGTTCAGATATGCTAATTAAAACCTCAAATTGGGTACTTGCCTTTACAGAGAAGTGTTGTGGGTATGTTACGGCCTGCCTACATGCCGAGTGGCGGTGGTAGTCGGAAAGTAATCTTTAAATCAATAAGGGTAAGCTTAAGAATTGCTTGCAGTGCTAGCGTGTAGACGGTAGTACGTATCGGTGTTTACAGCGGTGATCCGTGCGTAACAAAGCGCTTTATGCGTTGATGAGTGTAGTTTGCTTCAAGACGTACTTGTGCTTGTAGCATTAGTGCTGTTCCTACGTAGGTACGCTATTTGTCACTTTTAAATATATCCAATCAAATAAAGACAATAGTTCGGAAAGTTATTATAGATAGTTTGCTAAAAATTTGATACAGTTCCGTAATTTAAGGTCGAACAATAGTAATTATACTTAATACTTGTCCGAGATGGATTTTTACATGTAGTAACGGCGAAGCACTAGCGCAGAGCCACAATTTTTTCAAAGCTAAAAAAAAAAAGAGAAACAGAACGTGTTCTATGGCAACCTATCAAATGTCATTACGGTTTTTGTGCGAGCGCGGTCACATCGTCGTTTTATAAAAGATGGGTAAAATATCTATTACTCTTAAGAAATATACCATAAAAGTTTATAATCAGGCTTTAGAATTAAGGTAGTCAAGGTGCAAAGTGTTTACTTAGGTCGAATTGTGATTTTTGGGAAAATGACAAGAAGAAGCCTAATCAAGTTCAAGGCTTATTATGCAAATAGAAGGGATTTATAACATTAATCACAGGTATGATTCAATTTATTCTTACTTTCACATATAGAGCAATGTTGTAGTTAGGATGGTTTCGAGTTGAATCTTCAGAAAAAATTCATAACCTATAATATCACCTTCCACCATTTTTTCTGTTTTCATTTCGTTGTACCTTTGACGTTCGGATATTCCCAGACACAATTAAATATCAATTGTTATCGCAACAACCGGTTGTCGCTTGGGGCTAAAAGCGTTACAACGAAAGCAATGATATATCTATGCATTCTGCAGATTCAATATTTATTCCTAGTGCATAAACCTTCGGTTAGGTTACGGTAAAAACAAGATTGCTTTTCGTAATTTCTTTTCGGAGAGCACGTTTATCATTTCGTAACCGTTTTACTCACTTGTTTAAAAATCTCACCATTAAAATCCAAGTGTTTGAAGAAAATTAAATTCAAGAAAGAAGATCAAGAAAGGAAAAGAAACGAGGAAACAAGAGGAAGATTCGAAAAATGGAAGCTAATAAAGGAAACTTCAAGATTCTCAGAGCAATATGAGGAAACATCTTTGACCACACCCTCTTAAATGTGTTATCATAGAAGATGACACATACACCAATAGGTGAGGCTAACATATTTCAACAAATATGACTTTTCCCTATAACAACTTTAAACGTCTGGGTAGTTTCATGTATGATGAACAGAACCACAAGCTCTAATTTTGTGCGAGATATTCTGAATAATCACAAACAATGGCTAGACATGCTAAATGTGAGAGTTTTTCTATTAGGCAAGTGCTATCACTCGAAGATAGACATGCTTACATTAAGGGCAAGAGCTAGTATGCTGGAACTAGATGCCTTCATATTATATGAGCATGAGAGCTACCACATTTTTGTAGACAATTTGCTTCTTTGTACAGAACAATGAAAATTGTTCCTTTTAGATGACAATCATCTTACAGAAGAGCTTCTGCTGGCTCGGGAAAAAGAGGGTGTAGGAAAAGCAGAAATGGGAAAGCCTATCAGGCCGGATTCTTTCCCTATACGGGGCGAATATAACGAGAGAAGGCCTATGAGACATGCTTACATTAAGGGCGCAGGCTAGTACGATGGGACTAGAACGCCTTCATGTTATCAGTACATAAACTTGAAAAATCATGTCTCAGGCGGGACTTGAACCCGCATCTCCTAGCATGCGGGGCGGGCGCTGTATCGTTAAGCCACCGAGACACTGCGACTCAGTGCAAAATTTTTCTAACATAATCTTAACGCTGTAAGCCAGTTGCTTACCCTTATAGTACATGGGCTTATGCCGGTTCTTCACATAGTGGTACCACATTGCGGGTAGGCAATTTGCTTCCTTGTACTGAACAATAATAATTGTTCCTTTGAGATGACAACCCTCTTACAAAAAAGTTTATTTTTTGGCTCTGAGAAAAGAAAAAATTGGATAGACTATCAGACCAGAAGTTTCCCTACACGGGCGAAAATTATGACATAAGGTCTTTGTAAAGAAGTACGCTCCAATATCTAGGAAAATAGAAACTCCTTCCTTTTTACAGCTTTAAATATTTTATTTATAAATGGCTTGAGATTACAAAGGATGATGAATCATGGGGAATATGAAATCCTTTTCAGCACCATTCCACCCTCCGATTTCCTAGAACCACAGCAATTGCCTTTCATAGAGAAAAATATAATTGCCTATGAGATAAAGTAACTTAAAATTCAGGGAGCATAATCTGTGTGCCCATACTGTATGTACAGAATAATTTCTCAACAACTTTGCTGTATTCTTGGTTGCAAAACCCAATGGTACTTACAGTTTTATTTCGAACTTGAAAAAACTTTTTATAAATAATTATAGGTACAGAGATTTTGATTTTGAGAATATTATAACTGCTTACAAAACTTATGTCTGTTATATGGCATCAAAAGATTTGAAAGAAACTTATTACTGAACCGGGATTTCCAATGTAATGTTAAATATAATATATTTATAGATAACATCGTATTTACCTTCTCAACGATTTGAAGGAAACAAACAATTGCAAAGACAACATTATTGTTGCATGCAAACTCTTACATATCTTAAGTTATGAACTTTGAGAAAAGTGCATTGTTCCCAATTAAAATTGCAAATACCTAGGAGTTATTTTAAAATTCCACAGACTGATTTGAAATTTATTTATTTAAACCTTCAGTCGAGAAGTTAACTTAAATCTAAAAATACAGAGTGTTCAAAAGTAACCTTTGTGTCTGAACTGGAGTACCCTGTATTTTTTTTTGGACTTATAGTCTAAAAAGTTATACAAAAACATAAGAGCAAGACTATTCTTAAAAAGTAAATACAGTTGGATAAGAAAGAATTTGAAAAAACAACGCCCCGTTGGTCTAGTGGTTGAGGTACGGGGCCAAGATCTCGGGGTCCCAGGTTAGAATCCGGGGTCGGGCAACAAAAAATTTTGAATTTTCAAACATTTCTCGGCTTTTGATCACCAACCCACATTTGGCAAGAGTGGTGATTATGCCAGTACACCCATCATTGCTGTGGGAACTTGAATTCAATGATGGAGGCCTTTTTTCCCTGCAGTGGGATGATTATAGGCTGTTACTTTAAGAAAAAAATGAATCCAGAGAAATTGTTTGGTACCTACACTTAAGACAATTTATCCAGCTGTTGTATAGATGACTATATACAAAAGTAATGGAAAAACACAGACTTAAAGAATTACTAAAATCACATGAAAACTGGATTAAGTTATGCCTAGCATTAAGGAAATAAAGATATAATTAATTTGGGGAAAAACAATATGAAAATTAGCAATTCAAAAATTATATATTAAGTAAACAACTTAACCGTTTCATGGAAATACACACCAAGGCTTCAACCCCAGGACCTGGGGTGCTGTATGTGGGCCATAATAAGGCTTCGGGGTCTTGGTCCCGTGCAGAACAAACACATCATATTAATCATATTAACCATTGTAAATCTTAATTGTGTAATAAATTCGTATTATTATTATTCTTATTTAGAATTAAAAGCTGCACTGTTGGACCTACAATGTTTTACTTTAACTAGGAAATTTTAATGAGTATTGATAACACAACCGCAATAGCTTATTTTAATAAAATAGATACACAGGTACACAGTCTCCTCACCTTGTAATTAAGTTATTTTAGTATTCTCACGAGCCCTATTTGAGAAAGCGGATGCGGGTGTGTTATTGGGCCGATATAAAAAATCTTAGGCCAGAATCCGTTTTAGTATCACTAAAAACATGTGACAATAATGTGAAAGTATATAATGAAGAAAATTTCTAGGGAAAAAGGAATCAAGAAAAGTTAAATAAGACTCAAAAATATTAGTTTTCCTCTATTGGCCATTACAACCATGGTTTCCCCTAGTCAAAAAGCCATCGACACTTATTAGTATTTTTATTAAAATAATTTATTTTTATTTATTTAAGCTTTATTGCACAAACGAACAGTTATTGTACAAAAGGTGGACTTAATGCCACGAGGCATTCTCTGCCATCGGGCTAAACAGAAATGCTATGCAAATATATTTGAGCTTAATAGAACATTATTTTAATTTCAAAGATTACTATCACTTATACCAGCAGCTTACCCTGGCTGTAGGGCTGTTGACAGACAAGAATTTATAAGGTGGTGCCCTTCAAAACTTAGCACTTGTCATAATGGTCAATTCTCTTTTCTAAAATGCCCTAAATATTGTCATAGTTTTTTCCCTGTACACAATTTTGGTAGTCTGGTAAACATCATTCTTTTGCGATAAGACCCCCAAAATTGTACATCTTAATATTATAAAATAGTATGTTATTCCTTTATTTGGTGTGCAATAAAGAGTATTCCATTTGGGTATCTAAAAGCGATATGACTCACTCTTAAAATTATGGTGACTATTTTGCAGAAAAGCACAATATTGATACTCATGCAGGAGGTTCCCATTCCTCTCATTGTTAGTTTTTTAAACACAGATCTATGAGAATGATCAGCTCTGTCTCTACTGATTGGTCCTACAGTTAGATCAGATGACAGAATGTGTCACTAAAAGAGTTAATTGAAAAACGGGACGCATTACTTGGCTCTGGGGGCGTTTGCAAAACGTTCTTGATGTTCAAAATATTACACATACTTCAAGAAAAGAAAATCCTCAGTCTTCTTTTCAATTAGAAACCTTTGTTCAGTAAAAATAAATTAATATTGTGTCTACAATAAAATCGTATATAGAGAAGACCAACTTGTCAAGGAAAAAATGATAACCTTTTGATTTTAACCATCAAAAATCCAGTCATAAGTTGGTGGATTAAGTAGATTTTGAGAAAAGCTGGTATTAATGATACATATATTCTTGGATTATACCACAAGACATACAACAACATCTGCTGTGCAGCAGAGGTCACGTGTTAGAAATGATTTTATAATAAAAGACACTGCAGGTTGATCTCAACATTCTTCTATATTCTAGGCCAATATTTCAAATTGTAGCAGAATTCAATAATACAGTGTGTAATAGTATTTTTCAGAGTGAAAAAATTAAATGTTTTTACTTACTATTAATCTCTCTCAAATTGTTTATCGTATAAATTACAAAGTTTTAAGGTTTATTATTATACTTAATTACATATTTTTTTTCATTCTTTAAAAATTGTACTAATGATTCACAACCCATCTTCAAACATCTACATGTAAAAATCCATCTCGGACAAGTATTAAGTATAATTATAAGATTAAACGAACTTACCTTAAGTGAAGTTCAATCTTAATTATACGAAGATACTTGTCCGAGATGGCAGTCCCAAAAACCCACCCACTAATACTAAATTCTATAGTATTATCCCATTAGTTGGGTTGTTCTCATTGCTTTAAACGTAATGACATTTGATAGGTTGCCATAGAACACGTTCTGTTTCTCTTTTTTTTTTTAGCTTTGAAAAAATTGTGGCTCTGCGCTAGTGCTTCGCCGTTACTACATGTAAAAATCCATCTCGGACAAGTATCTTCGTATAATTAAGATTGAACTTCACTTAAGGTAAGTTCGTTTAATCTTATAATTAAAAGCGTCTTTTTTAGGTTAATAATAAATACATGTAAATATACTAATGATAATGTTATGAATGCTTTCATGGAAAAATCTAAGAAATAAAAACATGAACACAAGGGCAGGCGAATGCTTTTTTGTTGTTGTTACCAGGAAGGAAGGAAATAGTTTCTGTGGATAAAATTTCGTAAACTATGCTGCCGAGAAAATAGCTAGTTATCAATAGATCGGATAAAAAAGGTGATTTTCTTGCGCCGATATTACTTGGCAACAATTTTCGCAGACCCATTATGTTGTTGGTGATCATTAAAATGGTTGGTGAAGTAATGTGGTGGTCCTTCTACTAGGCAAGGCTGAATTCCCCGTCGGGTCAATTAAGGTAACTGCGGTTAGTCGGTTTGGAAAACTTTGACACACTATCCCTGAAGGATAGTCAAAGAGAAGGAGAATTAAAATAGTCCACTTTTTTTTTCAGAGATTAAACATAAAAGTACAATAATAATTAGAAAGATAATTATACTTTTTTTAATCGTGTAATCTCTTCTCACTGTTTCGTAGTCATGTGTCTTATTTTTTGCACAGAATTTAGGATTATTTAAAGTACTTATGAACATGTAAAAAGTTTGTATTAAAATACAATATTGTTAATTTATTAAAAAAGTCCTACCTTTTTCAGAAAATGAAATCGGTAAAATAAAGTTTTTTTTTTTTGAAAGGACCTATTCTGCGCCAGAAGGCCGTTACAGCTTCACCGGGCGGGTTTTAGGCGAGTGCGGAAGGCACTCAGCCCAAAAGCCGCCTGCTAGCGGGTACCTCGAGCGCGAGGCGAGTCCTAGGCTTCGCGTAGCGAAGCCCAGGGCTCGCCCTCGCACGGGCCCCGTACTAACAGCGCGATCGGACAGTGTCGGGTGCTGAAGGCACCCGGCCAAGAGGTCAACCCGACTAGTGGTTGCATCGCGTAGCTCGGCGCTGCAACACAGACTGGTCTGTGCATACAGACCGATCTACGCGAGCCCCGTTCTAGTGGGCCCGATCGAGGGGGGCAGACTAGGCCTCAAGGGCGCCTCTGTAGGCTCGGACCTCGGCTTGGGCCGTCGTCCGAAGGGCGGACTGGTGAGAAGCGGCCAGGTACATGTCTGTACCTGCCAAAATGATGCAAGGGTCCTCGCACTCGCCGGCGAGTGCGCTGATTCGATCTAGTGCTTGTCGGGTGTGTACTGTTGTGAGTGGTGAATTGTTTTACGAGCGATGTGATTTTGTCGTCGGGATCTTCGAGAACGTTCCTCGGTCGGCGGAAACGGGCTACGACATCTTTTTGGCACGAGTAGGTGGCGGCTTTGACTATAAGAGGATTCGTATGATTGACGGCTTTATCAAAGAAGTGTTGAGACGCTTCTTTCATAAAGCTGGCAATCGACGGAATGTTAAGGTCGCGATGCAAATTATCGTTACGCACATACCACGGGGCGTCCGAGGCAGAGCGTAAGAATTTGTTTTAGAGGATTTGGAGTCTTTCTAGTTCTGAGGGGCTGGCATGAGCGAACACTGGACTAGCGTAAGTCATCACGGGTCGAATACAGGCTTTGTAAATTGTCAACTTATTTCTAAGTGACATTTTACTATTCCTGCCGATATAGTAGTAGAGCCTTGAAAAGTAAAAGGCTGCAGTCTGACGGACGCGTTTGATGTGAGGTTTAAAGCTTATTCTACGGTCTAAGGTGACACCTAGGTATTTGACTGTCTTCTCCCAAGGGATCGGACGGTCGTATAGGGTGATTGGTGTGAGACATCGTTTATGATGTTTTGAAAATAAAGTTATAAATGTCTTTTGAGTTTTAACTGACAATAAACACACAGAGTAACTTAACAATTATATAATATAAAAATATGACAGGTTTCTTAAGTGGTTATCATAAAACAAGTACATGCATGTTTAAATATTCAAAATATGTATACCTAACTAATGAAATTAAATATGTATACTATTTTGTAAAAAAAAAGACTGAAAACACATGATTTCCGCGAGAAGACTTATTTGAATAAAGGTAATTGAATAATGGACTTGTTAACATCGAGCGTATCATTAAAAAATATACTCTTAAAGAATGAAGACGTTTATAAATTAGCCATCATTATAAAATCTCTTTTTTTTTATGCCGGCGCGGATGAATATGTATTTGAACCTTTGTATAGAGTGGCATGTTACTGTTATTACGATTATGAATGTAATAGGGGTTAAAGTATGAAATTGCCGATTATTTTCCCACCTTTTATTTTGTTTATAGCTCTTAAGTATAGTCATATTATTGCGTAATTCTTTTTGTATTGTATCAAAAACTAAATAAAGTTATATTGACTAAAAAAAAAAAGCAATACTAGTGCCTATTACTTCAAAGGAAGTCCTTGAAAAGACCCCTTACAATGTGTCAGCTGACCTTCTTGCTTCAATTAAGTATATTTGTATTATATACTTTGATTTTCAGAAATTTAAATACTATAATGCGTAGCTTTATAACCATCTAACTTTCACCTTTGATTGCATCGAAAACGGTTCAGGCATTATTAAAAAAACTAAAAAAACTGTTAGTATCGAAAAACTACTTTTCTCGATTTCGTCCATACAAAACGGCAATTTCATATTTTAACACCTAATACATTTTATATCATATGCATTTGTACACATCTTACTATTATTATAAATGTGTAAGTTTGGATGGATGTTTGTTACTCTATAATACATGTACCTGTAGTTCAATGATCGCACGAAGTTGATCTAAAACAAATTTTATTATGATCTTTGTACTTCTTTGATTCAGCAAGTGCAAACAACAAAATTTCTTGGATTAAATATCGATGAAAACTGCAGCTGGAAGAATCACAATAGTTTGGTTTGTGAAAAACTGAGTAGGTTCTCATTTGCATTGAGGCAAGTATCTTCGGTAGAGACAGCACTTTTGGCATATCATGCACATGTGGCGTCAGTGTTACAGTATAGTATTATGATATGGGGAAACTGCTCAGAGATAGAGACATTATTCAGATGTCAAAAAAAAATTATAAGATCTATTTTCGGATTATATCGTTTAGATTCTTGTAGACCTTTGTTTTAGAAATATAAACTTCTTACTCTGTCAAGTCTCTATATAAAGCAAATATGCATTTTTGTCAAAGATAACATAGAACAATTTGACAAAAAACAAACATTTAATTATAAATATTTTCGACAAAGACCAACTAATAAACTAGAAATACCGAAATACAAGCTCAGTTTGGCACATAGGAACGTTTGCTATATGGCGGTGAAACTATTTAACGCTCTCCCAGATAACCTGAGACAGTTGAATGGAACGACTTTCAAAAGAAGTTTGCATGATTATCTCATTGAAAACTGCTTTTACTCAATTTAAGAATACCTAAATAGACAATAATAGCGTACCTACGCAAATCAATTTTACGTGGTGTTTATCTTTCATCTGCTCATTTAATATGTATACCTACTAATATGACAAACTGTAAAATTTTATATAAATATTTGCATGCTTAATTTTAAGTAGATTTTGACGGAAAATTTTATATTATATCACCATATCTTGTACTCAAAATTTATGCAAAAAAACGATATCATTCATTCATTCATTCATACTTTGACAAGAGTCAAGCGGCTAAACTACGTGATATAATAATTGTCAAATAGCTGTTTCAAAGTCATAATATTCGTATGAATCAGAGTAAAAATCAGATTGGTTTGACGGTTTTCATATTACAGTAGCATTATATTTTTACAGTGTCAAATTATGCCAAAAGGAACGCCGAATCTGTGGTCGCCCTTATGGCTTAATTACCAGAACGTTCAAGCCACAACTTTCACTTTTAATTATGTCAATTCCCCGAAAGAGGAAATAAAGTGAAAAAATAATCCAAACCTCCACTTCAGTTTGTGCTTTGATACTTTTATTCCTTTGTGTAATTGGGGGAGAACGAACAAATTACCAAGAACGAATCTTCTTTCTCAATTTACTGTTCTAATAGGATGATAATTATTGTCTTCCGAACAAGCTAAATGGATTTGTTTTCGTCAAATTTATTGTTTTACGAGAACGAAAAAGATACAAGCGAATCTCGCGGGAAAGATTTTTTGTTTTCAATTATATTATTTGTCGGGAGCTCCGGACATAGCTAATTAACTAGTACTTACGTTATAAAATATTCAAACATTTTTGTAATTGAAAAGCAGCAATCCAGATTGAGAAATAGAATTCGAGTTATTTCAATAATAAATTTTTATTTTGAGTATAACTAAGATCATGAATATACAGCTAAAGAGGATTTGTTGCTTCAAGGAAGATGATGTATAAAAATTAGGAATTTTATATAAGTACAATTTCAAGAGCATTATTGTGTTGCTTTCGTATTATTGAGGATTAGGTTTATTTTTATAACAAAATACCTAAAAAATGTTATATTTTTTATACCAGAGGCCAAAAATTTGTTCCAATCGTAACACATTACCTTGTTGCTCTACACAAAAGGATGACTCACTTTGATTACTTAATACTACTGCTTACTGGGGCACCGGTTCAAAATCAGAGACTTACTTCACTTTTCATTGGTAAAATTATTTCTAAAATCCGTTTTTTTAACCTTGTTTATCAACTTTTTTTTATATCCTATCTAACACAAAAACATTTAAGTTGGTATACTCTGCAAAACGTTTTGTATTTGCTTATGTTCCAGAGCAACTTAAAAATATAATAAAAAAACATGTGAAACAATTCGTACAATTGAGAATCTCCTTCTTTTTGTCGGATAAAACTGAAATTTATTTACATGAAATCTGTGTATGCCTAGTATAGATAACAACGAAAACTGATTTCTCTCTCTAAGTCCAAGATTTTATGGTCATCGGTGTGTTGTACAGATAACATCACGTCAACCTACCACAAAACGTCAAATTTTCTCAATTGATATAGATCTCTACCTGTTGGTCTTAAAGTTGAAAATCAATTCAATGACCTTTAACTTTTTGGGTAGGTTGACCTGCCGTTGTCTGTACATAATAAAGACCTTTATCGCTAATCAATAACCAATTTTTTAAATGGTTTTATATCCTCCAGCGATCCTATGCGCATTTAACAGAATTAACCCATTGAGAATTTTGATTTCGAGCTCTAAGCTCGAATATAAAAGTCACAACAGAGATAACATAAATAAACCTAATGAACAAAGTTTTAATTAATTATTTTTTCTTCTTTCTCAGTTTTTTTCTTTGTCCGTAATGAGTAATGGAATTCTGGTGTTTAAGATCATTCTATTAAATAATATATGTAAATAATACTGACATTTATATCCTATTCTTTTTTGGTACCGGCACATGGAAATAGAGTATTTATTTTCATAGAACTAATGTTTTTATTATGACTTTACATGTAACAGCCGACAGTTCATTCTGACAAACAAAAATCAAACATGCCACTATTAATTTTCGGAACAGATCTGTTTATCTTTCTTTCTAAAACTACTTATTAATGGCATTGGATTAACCAAAAATAAACTATGTTAAATTAATTCACTGGAACCGTAACTGGATCTTGGAACTGAATGGCATTCATGTGATTGTTATTAAAAGTTTACATTAATAGCGCAAGTGTCATTCAAACATTTGTGAAGAGTGAGCTAACACCGATAAATGCTATAATATTAGTTAAAACATTAACGAGCTACTATTTCAGAATAAATATTCTTTGAAATAAGGAACTGGATTTTTATATCGCTCTGGTTTCAGATACCATACTGTGTCTGTGACAAATAAACTGAGAAGTAATGTTTATGATATAAATCTAAGGTATGAGTCCACCGCACAATTATTTATGTGATGCGAGACTTAGACACAAAGAATTATTAAAGTTTAAACTATTATGCACAGTTAAGGAATAACATTGTTTTGCAGACGAAATTCCTGAGTCAATAAGTAAATATAATATAATATTGAGTAAAGTCCAGCAGATACAATCCCTAATTCAATCAAAGATAACAGGTAAAGTGCTACTTAGTCGAATCAAACTGTTTCCATGCAGGTTTTAAAGTCTGAAATCTCAACAAAGCCAAGGCCAATAAAAACATGCAATTCGTTTGTAGTAAGTAGGTACATACTACATTTACACACATTGTAGCACATTAGTGCTGAGAAGAGCAAGCAACGCAGGCAGGTATATAGATAACAAAATTTATTTCACAAAAAAATTATTTTAATTTTAGGTTTTTTTATTATTTTGTATGTACCAAACATATTGTGTAAACATAACTGTTTTTCTGTTTTTTTTTAAACCCTCAATAGATACAGAATTTTCAGAAAGTTATCTCAGATAATGTGTAGTCTAAATATCAGACGGAATGATGTTTGTCGGGGAATCGATACAATATAGAAACATCGAAAGCTATATGTAAGTACTTAAGCCCCGTCTCAATCCCATCTAAAGTTAGACGAGTTGTTCAAGATACACAATGTGCGGTTTCATGTTATGAATAGACCAAATACCTTTGTACACAAATACTAGACTTATATACGAACGAGCAGCTTGCTCCTGTACATAGATGAAATAAAATTCTGATAACGCATGACAAGAATGGCCCATAATAAAACACGGGACAAACATGCCCTCAGAAGTGGTCATAAATATGCCAAAATTCAAGTGAAGAACTCATAACAAGGCACAAACTACACTTAGTCATGCGAGCGGTCGTATAGCACTATAGCCTGACTGTCCATATCATTTTTAGTTGTTGAGTTTTGTTAGACAGTTTTCAAATGAGCCGCCGTAAACACGAGCTATCACTTTCACGAATCTGTTAATTGAATTTGCACGAATTTTTTTTATTGCGGTAAATTAAGTTGGTTATTTCATTGTTTATTATAATCCAATATGCGATTGATGTAACGATCATCATCATTACCCTTTCTCACTCGCTAGCTTGACGAATGTGCTTTGTAGTAAAGCAGGACCCATTATTCTTTACAACAATGTTAGAATGTACTGTATCTACCCTTTTTAATTATGTTAATGGTTACGGTTAATAGGGGTTAAAGTATGAAATTTTTTTGTTTATAGCTAAGTATAGTCATATTATTGCGTAATTCTTTTTGTATTGTATCAAAAACTAAATAAAGTAACTTTTGACTAAAAAAAATGCAATACTAGTGCCTATTACTTCAAAGGAAGTCCTTGAAACGACCCCTTACAATGTGTCAGCTGACCTTCTTGCTTCAATTAAGTATATTTGTATTATATACTTTGATTTTCAGAAATTTAAATAATAACCATCTAACTTTCACCTTTAATTGCATCGAAAACGGTTAAGGCGTTTTTAAAAAAACTAAAAAATTGTTAGTATGGAAAAATTACTTTTCTCGATTTCGTCCATACAAAACGGCAATTTCATACTTTAACCCCTAATATTATAATCCACGGTTCGTGAGTGATTGATCCTTTCCTCTATAAATTAAAAAGCAAAAGCCATGTTCTCCATGCTTTACAGACAGTCAATAAAACAATTATTTTAAAATTTAAATATGACGGGTGGGGAGAAACGCTCGTATTTAAATTGCTAATAAACGTGCGAGTTAGTTGCTAATCTTAACTTCCCTACTAACAATATAAATGCGAAAGTAACTCTGTTTATCTGCCTTTCTGTCTGTCTGTCTGTCTGCATGTCTGTCTATCTGTCTGTCTGTCGGTCTGTCTGTCACGCTTACACCTAAAGTACTAAACCCTTTTTGATAAATTTTGGTACAAAGATAGATTAGTTAAAGAACAAAGGCTATTTTGTATTCCAATGTTGAGAAAAGGTTTCCGCTCGCGCGATATAACGTGTGACTCACGCAGGCAGAGCCGTGGGCGAAGAGCTAGTGAATAATATGTGTCATAATTTATATAATCAACCAACTAAGCAAGTTCTTTTAGATCTTAAAAACTCGTCCTCATTTATCGGTAAAAACTCCCGAAGTAAAAACGTTGGTTTTGAAAAATGCCTCGGTATTACAAAACACATTGTTAAACCGTTCCTTCCCTAACAAAGAAAGAGCATTAAACAAACAAAAGACAATGCCTCGAAACATTCTCTCTGCATACGTGTTGCGTAGAGTTTCTACGTACGGCAAGTATTATCTACAATCCGCAAATGTCACGTAGAAGGTAAAAACGATATGGAGCGATTACGATGCCACCTCGTTCCATTTCATTCCATGCGATTTGGCTTGTAATGTCTTTAGGTGTCTGTTGAGATTCTACTTCTTGGGTAGATACTGAATTTTTTGCATTAAATGGTTAAAGCAAAATACTTTGTTAGAATTATTATTTTAAACCGAAGCAAAGAGAAGAGTTTTTGCATCAAAGTATATGCATGACGCATATCTTTTTAGACGCTCATATTATGGGACCACGGTTCACTTTCAATTTCCATTAAATGCATTAATTGCCTGCCTCCGTGGCGGAGTGGCGTACACACCGGTTTTCAAAGTGTCGCCTGCTCCGTGGTCCCGGGCTCGATTCCCGGACGGGTCAGTGTAGAAGAAATTGGTTTTTCTACATTTTCTCGGGTCTGGGTGTTTGTGGTATCTTCGTTTTTTCTGGTTTTCAAAATACGAGTGCTAAAATAGTTCTTCAAATGGGCACTGGGGCGTTTCGGACCACGAGTGTTTCGGACCGCGGTATGAATCGCTCAAGAACAATGTGTGTGATGTTGTCCACATTATATATTTATATAATTTTAAAAGGTAATGCCAACCGTTTCTTCGCATGATTAATCTTCAAGAGTAATCTGTTGCAGTGTTTGTCAGGTCATCTATTATCAGGGTTCTATCGTGACTTGTTCATACCACTTTATCTTTTGACAGAAGTCGAGATCAATGGCCTAACGTGTCTTCTAAAGCACGGCAATATACAGGTGACTTTTTCATCATCTTCAAAATTTTTTAAAGGCATTCAGTATCGTATTTATTCAGCCCGTTCATGAAATAAAAAATGTGAATAAAGTTATCACCCGAATATACATATAATATAGTTTTCAATTTTTACGGTCCTAAACCTGTTAAGGTATGAAGGGAAAATCAAAAAGTTATGAATAGTATCGTAATAAATGAATGAGATGCGCATCGCGTAAAAAAAGTGTTGGTAGGAGGCCGTATCAAAAATTTTAGTTTTTTGGCAGACATTTTCTAAGTTATTTATCTTGACATTTTTGTACTGGGCTATACCAAAAGAAAAAATACGTCATTTGTTTTTTGTCTCGTAGATTGTTATATTAAATTTTGGAAGGTGGTTAAAATTTTATCCTGTATATTAGCCACTTCTAGATCCAAATCTAAGTGCATCTTCGCGTGAGGAGGATATTTTCACCTGCTTGCTTGTCAATATTCTTCTCATATCTTAGGAGGTGATGAGTCCTGGATTTATCAATACATTCCAGACACAAAGCAATAGGCTTGGGTGTTTCAAAACAAATCAACTTCTACCGAAGTAAATTCTAGAAGCGGGGGAAGATCATGATAGCTTGATTTTTCAATTTTACTGGCTAATTGATGTTTATTCCTTCCTATAGGAAACTAAAGAAGCATTAACACGAAATAGTTTACTACAAAATTTTTGGCAGAAGTTTTTTATGTTTCTGCTTCACCACAACAATAGACCTTCGCACACCGCCCTCAAAATGAGGGATTTACTGGATAGTCCTCCAGTCAAACTCCTGGGTCACCCTCCTTACAGCCCTGACTTAGCACCGTGCGACTTCTATTTATTCCTATCAAAAATCAACTTAAGGGGATTTTCATCGCCAGAAGATGTGCTGTCAGTGTAAACGAGGTGTCTGTGGTAGTCTGGAATTTATTTTTCGAAAACTGGTTCGGAAGGAATAGACTTAATTAAAACACATTTTAAAAATAAGCTTTTTCTTATTCCATAACGTGGTTTTCTGAGTTTCACACGTAGGTACATCCGATTAAATTTGTGAGTTTAGATAAAAGATAAAGAATATAAAGTCTCCTATACCTAAATCATTTGGCGGGGGTGTGCATTTGGTAAAGACGTATTTTATTTTATATTTGTTTATGTCAACCTTATCTTTAAATAATGCAGCATTATTTTAGTAAGTATCTGTCTTATAAGCTGGCATTAAGTAACTAATAAAGTTAGATCACCTAATTTGAGCGCCAAACTTCCGCAAATAACTGAAGTTGTTTGTTCATGCACATTTACTTGACTGACGGGATGCGATGCTTGCACGCGCTAAGGGTGCACTCACATTGGTGAAATTGCAGCAAATAGTATTTTTTTAAAGTGCAATAAAATTTGAACGACTTCGAAAAAGGAGGAGGTTATTAATTTATCGGATTTATAAACTTCTGTAAACATAAAGGACGCTTTATTACAAACAATCGCGTAGAATGCGCTCCTTTATATAATTATATACTTGGCTTAAAATTTAAGACTTTCTGTTTCTATGTTATAAAAATGTTTTAATAAAAATTTAACAGAATAATGAAAAAAGCCACCGATTTAAGACGGTGCTCGACAGTTGTCATGGGTGGCTTAATTCACGGTTTTCGTTGGGACTAACGTTTAATACTTATACTTTTTTAAGACAGTCAACCTTGTTCCTTTCAAATTTAAATGGGAGCAACTTTGAGCTATATCTTATCAAACTACAATAACGAAATCGGTCAACCTGGTATAAAATTCAGCGTGAATGACCACAATGATTTTTTTTACCACTTAATGTATGGACAAAAGGAAACCTAAAGCCCTGGTTAAAATTAAAAGTCAAAAGATATTTTTATATAATACTTCTACATAACGCGAGTGTACGTGAGCCTGTTGTGTTTTGAAAGCTACGAGCACTAATTCCTCAATTCAAGTCGAGCGCGTTTCGTCTAAGCGACGTTTTGCTGTTTGGTGAGACACAATTAACGGTAAACTTCAAACATATTTGCATAGGTTCCTAGTGTTCACTACGACAGTACCATTTCTAAGTTGTTTATTTTTGCGCGATCACTTTTCCGTAGGAGTAAAATTTAACTCGAGTGCCGCGAACTTGCAATAAGCTCCACTTAATTATGTTAATCACCTCTTAAAATGAGCTTCGGTTATTAACGTGAGTATTCTCAGAACTGGAAAATGCAACTCAACTCATCTGAAATCGAGAAAAAAAAAACAAGGTTAGTAGTAGTAGAAACCCAGTAAAAAAAGAGGATTTAGTTATAATCACTGCAGATAGGTGATCGCGGTTTGGAAGTGGTGGTTAGAAGTTGCTGTCCGTCTTATTTTGGCAGTACTCTCTTACGGCCATTTCCAATAAACTATTTATCTTCAGTTTTGGCATATCAGAGATAGAAAACAACTTCTGTCTTTGTTTCACTGGACGGCAAAACAGAGATAGAAACTGTTTCCTATCTTCGATATGCCAAAACTGAAGATTATTGGAACCGGCCGTTAGTAGAAGTGAATTCTTAGGATTCGTTCCAAAAACAATTGAAAGATTTTTGTCTCTGGTTATGTCACATAAGGGTTGGTTTTAAAGGTTAATTTGCAGACACCACACAACAGCAATAATAACCATAGATATTATATTCTACGTTTATGATAATAACATACTCGTATATCCGTCTAAGTGTTTAGCTAGTTTATAGGTACTATAGCTATACGTTTATATGTACTATCCATCTTTGTCATTATAGAGTATGAACTATGAACCAACAGCGTATTTACGGCCTGCTGACTTTGACTACACAGTATAGTACTTTTGCACGAAGCCCTCCAGCTTATTAATAGCTTATTAACCAGTAAGTAAACGAACCAGATCTATTAAAACATCCACCCAAAACAGTAGTGATTGAGCCTCGGTTCGATGATGTGAACACTCGGCTCAGTGTTGGCGTTCACGCTCCAATCAAGTCGAGAATTGGATGCACAGTGTAGTCGAGTAACACGCTTCTGGCATTTTTTCGTAGTTAAGGATGTGGTGTGAGAATTGAGGTCCTTACTGTTAGTTGGATATCGAACATGAAATAATCGAATTATATCAAAAATAAATGTCATAACATTGTTCCCTTTTTAAATATGCTTAAGAGCCTTTTTATAAAAAAACTAACGGATCCTGCGAACTTCGTATCGCCTCGGAATAATATTTGATTTTGACGTCCTAAATATCATTGTCATCAAATATTAGATAAAAGTAAGTATGAAGATATAGGTAGTTCCGTATTTATTTTTGATTTTAACTTTCCAATTATATAAAGATATAGCCTATATCACTCAGGGTGAATGTAGCTTTCCAATGATTAAAGTTTTTTTTTTAAATCGGCGCAGTGGTTTTTGAGTTTATTTATTACAAACATACATAATTACACATACACAAAAATACAAATCTTTCCTCTTTATAATATTAGTGCAGCCCAAGCTTTGGTCATACACCGTTGTGATATGTATGTGTGTATTATATAGTTTTTTTAGTTCTAGATCGTGTAGCGATCTAAAACTAAAAAAAACATCATCTTAAATAGGTAATTACTGTACGTTTATATAATAATAATAGTCACATTATCATCAGCACCAGTCTATATCAGTCCACTGCTGGACACAAGCCTCTCCAAAAGGACAAACTTGCATTAATCCCCACACTTGGCTTGCGGACTGGCGAATGATGGAGAGAAGACGCTTTTTTTAAGCTATTGCATAGCTTCTATCGCGGGCCTTGAGCGCGGGGACCGAATCCAGAAATTCCGTAACGAAAAAACCTCACGCTCCCCACTTCGACCGGCACAGCGGTGATACGGCTGTTCGACGAGGTGCGTGCGGTCTGACGAGGCGTTTGCCATTCGACGAAGTGGGTGCCGTTTAACTAAGTGGGTGCCGTTCGACGAAGTGGGTGCCGTTCGACGAGGCAGGTGCCGTTCGACAAGTTGGGTGCTGTTTGACGAGTAGGGTGCTGTTTGATGAGGTGGGTGCTGTTCGACAATGTGGGTGCCGTTTGATGAGGTGGGTGCCGTTCGACGAGGTGGATGCCGTTTGGCGGGTGGGGTGCTATTTAACGAGGTGGGTGCTGTTTTTCGAGGTGGGTGCTATTTGACGAGAGGGGTGCTGTTTGGCGGGTACGCTGTTTAACGAGATAAGTGCTGTTCAACGAGCGAGGTGCTGTTTAACGGGTACTGTTTTACGAGGTGGGTGCTGTTTGACAGATGGGGTGCTGTTTAACGAGGTGGGTGCTGTTCAACGAGCAAGGTGCTGTTTAACGAGGTGGGTGCAGTTCGACGAGCAGGGTGCTGTTTAACGAGTTGGGTGCTGTTTGACGAGCGGGGTGCTGTTTAACTAGGTGGATGCTGTTTGACGAGCGGGGTGCTGTTTAACTAGATGGGTGCTGTTTGACGGGCGGGGTGCTGTTTAACGAGGTAGGTGTTGTTCGACGAGCGGGGTGCTGTTTAACGAGGTGGGTGCTGTTTGACGCACGCAAGCTATGCAATAGCTTTACCGCGGCAGTCTCCGAGTGCCACACGTCTTTTTTTAAATATATACACAATGGGCTTGCTCTTGACTTCATACTTAACTATACAGTTAAGAAGAAGTCTAAGATGGAGCGAGCTTACCCAGAAGTACTGCCCAGTTGTGAACGCTGCTAATCCGACTTTTGGCAGTACGCCTGTACTCGCCTTTTACGATACCCATAGAAACAGAAGGGGTGCTGGTATTCCTTTTAACGTGCCGACACCACACAACGACATTATTCAAGTTTATCAAAAATGTACATTGCCAAAGATATTTTCTGCTATAGGTACTGTTTATGAAAACTGAAAAAGTGATCAACTATCTGCAAATAGAACATTTTAGAAAATCCCCTAATTTTATTTATCAAATATCAATTTCACTATGAAATTAACACGTAGTTTCACGGATAACGAACGAAAGATGAGGTAGACTAAAATAGAATCGTGTTGAAGTTCAGTATTGAATTAAAATAATTAGCGAAAATACAAACAGTGGCACTTATAAATGCATGTGTGTGTGCGTATACTTCAGATAATACTATTTAGGAAATAATTGACAATTCTTGCCCAAGACATAGCTTGCTTAAGATTTGTCTCAGAAGTACTTTCTCCTCCCTAGGGATTGCCGCCTAGCCTGTATTGGGAACATGTATTATTCTGCGATAAAAATAATCCTCTATTCATTTAAGAACATAGCGTTGTGTATGTGTAATCCGTTTAGTCGTTGACGGAGAAAAATTACTCTAAGGACTGCCTTTCAGTTGAGCGGGATTTAAATGCGATTGAACAATAAATAAAATATACTTATTTAAACTTCCATGGTCACTATCATACAACATGAGTAACGTGGGATTGATTGAATTATGAACAAGAGTAAACTCATAACAGATACAAAACATATTCCCGCAAAATAATTATCTTACTTTAATAATAATGCAATTAATATCTTTTCAATTTAAGAAATTTTTTTTAAAGAAAAATGTAGTCATTCAAAATACTTAGAGCTCCAAAGTAGAAGGATAAAAAGTTGAGTGTTTATAAAAAAACCGTCAAATTCCTTTGAGCAAAGGGTGTAGTCAGAAACTCCAATCTTGCTAGCAAAAATCCCTTTCATGGCGTATTATGAAGACGGTTTGTGAATAGAGTAAATGGTGTGAAATAATCTGCGCTCTTAGTTCTCCGTAGCTGAAAACGAATTTATTGCACCGATACTGGCCGGGATGGCTTTATTGACACCTTTATATCGCACCGAAATACGTCTTTGCTTTGATAGAAACAAAATAAAGGGTTCTTAAATATGCATTTTGAATAATAAGTAACCTACTCGTATTGTATGGTATCGTATTGTACTGGGTGCTCTTTAACATTTATTTCAAAGTAATTGAATGTTTAAAGATTCATTTTTATTTGAAAGAGAATGTGTGTGTGAAACATTCTTTTTTTACCGACAATATGTACTTCATTAAATAAGCAGTTTATATTAATGCCCACTTACTTACCTAATATAAGTGGGCACATAGCTCTAGTAGTTCCTTTAATTATAAAAACTGCCTGTCTAGAGTGTAACAACAGGAAAATATACTTCAATTGCAAAAATAAGCCTCTAACCTGAGCTATACAGCATTTCAACATTTTAGGACCATTATACTAAAACAATCTGTATTTTTTTTAAATTGATACGTATACCTGTGAATGAGTTTTAAATTTTATCATTTCAGATACAGGTTTTGTAACAGTGGAAAGTTTTATAATAAACTCATCTATCATGTACAATGCACAGTGAAAATCCAAACTAACATCTTGAAAAACAATTCACATCAAAACCACAATAGATATTTTTCCACTTCGCTATCCATTATAGGGATTATCTGACATTTTTAATGAAGGCTCCTTGAAGCATTATAGGGGACGGTGATCAATCATCGGTTTGTTTACGATTTTGGCGAAAAATTATATTCTTGTCTTCTTTGCAGTTTATCCTCCTCTCGCATATGTTTTGTATGTAATATCATAAGCCTATTTATTATATACATTTTCTTTTTATAGGATTAACTGACACCTCGTTTACACATCAGTCTTGTCTATTTCATAGTATAGTTATGATGATTTCAAATACACGGTGCATTTTCAACCACCTTTCAAACAAAGCCCACTTTATGTGACCATTATGTATAACATCATGGCAGTATTATTTAATTTATCATGTTAAATATTTTTTTGAAAAATATTAAATAAATATTATAAAGCTGAAGAGATTGTTTGTTTGTTTGTTTGAACGCGCTAATCTCTGGAAGTACTGGTCCGATTTGAAAAATTATTTTTGTGTTGGATAGTCCATTTATCGAGGAAGGCTTTAGGCTATATAACATTACGCTACGACCAATAGGAGCGAAGCATCAGTGAAAAATGTTGCAAAAATAATCGAATTCTTAGTAACAGAAATTGACGCGGACGACGTCGCGGAAAACAGCTATATTAAATATTTATCCAGACTTTTAATTTTGTAACACGCTGTGTCGCACACCGACGTATTATTTTGCTGTGGCGGGGTCCCGTGTGAATGCATCTGTCACAGCTATATACATCCGTGCTCGTCACAGCGGGTTTAATAATTACTAGTTGACCCAAAAATTCCTATTTAAAAATAATAATAATAATAATGCCAAGATGTAATACATAATTGTTAAATAACGTGAGCTTCTTTTTATAGGTGGTTGAAAATGCACTTTCCTATTTAAAATCTTTCTGCCATAACCACGGACTGTATCCTCAGTGTAACCTTCAATGATTTTTAAATAGATCTAACAAACAGTGCTTCAAGAATGAAATGAAATTACTGTGTGAATAAATCTCCAATTGGTTTGCGGTTTTGGCAACGACTGATCGGGGCGTGTTGTCCTACGATTTATTCGTTTCCCTTTCACCTGCGTTACATACATCAAAAATGGTCCCAGTGCAATATTCAGGAGCGCTCCGTCCCGGGAAACAATGGGAAAAAGTGTGCGAACAACGTTTTGTGCGCACTTCAGAAAAAGTCTCCAAAAAGTCGCGCTGTTGTTAAAACTCGCACGTAGAGCCTGAACGGACTTTTCACGCATTCGTTATCCAGTTATATAGTTGCGAATGGAAACTGCGACAGTTGTTAAAGTTTTCTTTGACGCTTGCTTGTTGACGTTTTGTTTTATTTTGTTGCTATAATTGTGTGAATGGTGTCTAGATATAAAAAAACTTACAGGGAATCTTATTTTTCCGCAGGTGAAATTCTGTATTTATAACGGTTTTTCTTTAGCTTAATTTTATATAAATAAATAATAAAATAAATAAATAAAATATTTCAGACATGCCACACTGGGCCACACAGAGCCATCTAGTCCCAAATTAAGCTACTATTAAGTACCCTGTCGTATGGGGTACTAGACAACCGATAAACTTACTTATATACTTTTTTTTTGTAAATAAATAATAAATAAATAAATAAATAATAAATAATAGGTTTAAGCTATGCATAATAACAGAGTCTCACTGGCTGATTCACATGAGTTGTGAATGAAAACTATGGCGATAATGTTCTTGTTGTGAAACAAATGTTTTCTGAAGCATCTACTTGTGCATGATAATATTATTTATCTTAATTTGTTGTTTACGTTGACTTGGTAAATACTGCTTTAATCCCTCAACCCCCAGGAGGCACGCGCGTGCCGCGATAACAATTGATTTCAATTGTGTCTGGAATAACTCACGATCGAGGAATTAAACAGAAAACTATGAATGAATATGCCAGTTAAGTATTTCTGCATTAGGTATAATGTATGTTGTTATGTTCTCAGATATCATTTCTTTCATTTATTTCAGTCATGGCATATTTAACTTAATAAGTGGGTCTCAAATTCTTATTATACCTAGGTACCTACTTAACATCGCTTGACATGAGCTATAATTCATTTATAAAGTAAACAGCTAACATGCAAGTAGTTGAACTTTTTCCTAAAAACGGTGTTTATTTTTTAAATTTGAAATCTAAATTTATGGTTAAATAACCATTAAAATAAGCACGTATTGCTGAGGAGTAAGCAACCTTTTAATGTGGCCAACTAATCTGGTTAGCTAAGTAATAGGCTTTACTGATTAGCAATGATCGGATCAGTAGTGCAATTTTGCGGTATTTCTTGACGAAATTTTAACATGGACATGCTTATGGGCAGGATTAAAATTTCGACAAAAGCTGGTCACACTTAAGATTAATATCGTTAAAATGTTATTGAAAATTGTTATGCTATTTTTACGCGGCTGAATTGGCCGCCATATTTTTATAATTTTAAACTCAAATAAAATTAGTATAAAAACTTTAAAAAATATGTCTCAGGCGGGATGGATCCCGCATCTCCTCGCATATCGATATTATAATTGCAATTAAGTTGCTTAAATATCGTTATTAATTATGAAGTAATTCAAATATTTTTTTAGAAAATGTATTATTTTTGCATAATAAAAGCAACTACTGAAACACAAATGTTTTGTTATCAAAGAAATAGTTAAGAGTAAATTATTTTATTAGGATATTTCCGAAATCCCACAATCCCGGGGGCGTATCCGTACTAATATAATGTTTGAGGTCGTTCACTCTAAATTGCACTACCTAATCCGATCACTGCATTATAGGAAGTGATATTTTTAATACCAACAGTCAATAAAACAGGCATCTACAAAAAGTTCTCTTATCTTGCGTATGGTATGGTATGGTTACTTGCTTAATTCCATACGAATTATATATACGAATATATTAATATATTCGTGTTATATAATAACAGTTAGAATAAAAACAAACTGAAGTCATTTGCGTTCAAATAACTAACTCAATGCGCTTCTACCCCGACGTAATTAACGAACGACATCTGTACTTATTTGCATTCGTTAGTATTCAATGTTTAATACCGAGTTTCTTCCCGTTTGCGATTTTTTACTTTCAAATCTCGTTTTGACTAGACAAACTGTGATCAGCTATATGCCCCGAGTAAGCAGACGATAATGATGACAAACTGGTCAGTGTAATTTTTTTTTTTAATAAATAAGTATTTGTAACTTCGTAACTATTAAAAGCATTCGTATTTTGGAAACCAGAAACAACGAAGGTACCACAAACACCTAGACCCGAGAAAATATAGAAAAACACTTTTTTTTTACATTGACCCATCCGAGAATCGAACCCGGGACCTCGGAGCAGGCGACACCTTGAAAACCGGTGGTCTCCGCCACGGAGGTCGTCAGATAAATTGTCAATGGAAATGAACATTTACAAGATACGAGTACTTATAACATTTTTTGCATTGGCTATTTTTGTTTGTTATATATGGGAACATCCAAAAATTCGGAAATATTTAATTCCGTAATTGAATATTTCGATTTTCAAACCTCCGAATATCAAAGTTCCGAAAAATCTAAATTCCGACTACTCAAAACCATGATTAACATTTTACAGAATATCAAAAGTACGAATCTTTTATATTCGGAATCTCATTAATATGAAGGATGAAAAATCCGTTGTGTTTTTAACCCGAAAAACTTTATTATGAATTTTAAAAGAGATGTCCCCTAACAGGCCCAGACATTGTACAGTATTCTAAAAAATCAAGAAAAATCTACTGACTTTAAATAAAATACAAATAACATTATATAACATATAGTTTAGCGGCTTAAAAATAAATACAATCTAATAAATATCCCTCTCAATCAGGCATACAAGATGGCGTTGGCCCAAAAAAAAAGATAAACCATAAACTCCAAATGTCAGTCTGTAGCTGTCAGATTTTCTTTGTCAATATTTGACATAACCGTTCTTTTCAAGTTTTTGCCACTCGACATAATCTCACGTAATACTATGAGTATATCTTATTAGTACAACAAGCACAAGAAGCAAATAATATCACTTGTTCGAATCAAGATAAGCGATTTTGAAATTGTCAAAACTGACAGATGTCGTCAAAGCGTCATCTTCCGCCATGATAGTTTTTGTTGTTTAGTATTGCTATTCTAATAAGTTTATTTTCGATTAAGCCATTAAACGAGGCCTTTTTAAATAATTTGGATAATAACAAAGTGTTGTAGGTACAAGTATATTGCCCTAACTTTTGGCAATGTGTACAGGTTCTGGGCCTAGCCTCCATACAATTTGGGACAACTCCTTTCCGAAAATTCATTGTATTAATAAAGAATTTAGTTGAATGCCGACTCGCCGTGGTCTTTTTGCCGTAGTACTTGTCTGCCCAATACTAGAGTTCAATTTAAAAGCCGGAGTCGCGGAGGGAGAGCAGTCCTCGCTCGCAGTAACGAACGTTGCGAAAGCGAATGTGGGTGCCCGAGATTTGTTACGCAAGGGCGGAAGGACTGCACTTCCCGCAGCGCCGGAGAAGAGCAAAACTAAATGCATGCGTGCCGGAATCCATGCATGCTTGCCTGCTAGCTTGCCTGTATGCATGATAGTACGCTTGCTGGCCTGTATCCATGCTTGGTAGCCTGCATACATGCTGCTTGCCTGCTTGCATGCTGGTTGCCTGCATGCATGCTGCTTGCCTGCATGCATGATTGCAGTCTTGCTTGCATCTATGCATGTTATCTTATAACGTAACAGAATATCTGGGGTACCCTTGAAGAGGAATACCCTCAGAAACCTAGGTTCTGCTACGATACAAAAGAAAATTTGGAAAGAGGGAAGTTAATGGGAACCTACCTCCCTATAATTATTCCCTAAGAGTTAAATAAAATACAAGACAAGATATAAATTAAATATATTAAAATTAAAAGTATGATAAAATATATATACGTAACTTAAATTTACACGTGTAAGTCCAATTAGTGGTTTGATAAATAGAGGTGGCCCGGCGGTCGACCACGCCAGGATCCAACTGCGCAGCGGAGGTGAGGTAGTCCGGCGATCTGCCTGATCAAGCCGAAATGATGGAGATGGCCCGGCGGTCTACGTGACCGCCAGGATCCAACAGCACTAGATGGAGAAGGCCCGGCGGTCTACGTGACCGTACCAGGGTCCAGGAGTAATGAATAAATAGTGTCCAAGATAATTCTCCCAATAATAATATTTAGTTCGCAACAATAGAATAAGAAGAAGTCATCCTTTCTTGACATAAAAACGTCTATTTATATCAAAATTGATGGAACCATAAATTATTTTTAAACATTTCAAAATTATAGCTATATTTACATAAGCAGTTATAAAAATTACATAAAGAAGGTAAGTTTAATATAAAATTGGCCAAAATACAATATCTCCTAACCGAAATTTAGATGAAATTTACATAATTAAAAAATATATATCATTTGACAAGGTGGTTGCCAGTGGTAACGATGTCTGTCAAAATAACAATAAAATTTTAATATTAGTGTCAAAATTAGTAAACAAATAAAATTACAAGAAATTATAAGTTATATGATGAAAATAAGAGAATGTATTTAATGAGATGAACCAGAAACAAATGGTAAGGTATTTACATATGTTAAAAAGTATCTACATACCACAATCTGCATGCTTGCATTTGCACTTGGCACACCAAGTTAGAATAAAAAAACAATCAAGTGTTTAGTTTTTGGTTTTATGTGTTTTCGGAATTTTAATATTCGGAATTCGAATTTATGATATTTCGAATTATTAAAAATCGGAATTGATATGATTCGGGATCATGAAATTCGGCATTCTAAAATTAGTACTTAATACATTAGTAATTTTGAAATTTAGGTTTTATAATATTAGGACTTATGATAGATCGGATTTGTGATTTTCGGAAATCTGTATCAGTTGGAATTATAAAAATCTGTATTTTTAAATTCGTGATTGTAAATATCGGAATTAAGTTTTTCGTATTTATGTAGTGTACCCGTTTCATATAGATACCATTTTTTTGGACTATACACCTAACAGCTGTGTATTATCAGTGCATTGTTAGACATTAGGTCTTAGGGTGAATTCTACCTAGGTCCAAATCGCCACCTAGCTTGCAGTATCGCGGTGTCCATTCAAGAAATTCTTTGCCCAACGGGCATCGGTTCTTCGACAGACGTAGCCAGCACAGTCTGTTGATGACTATGTTTCCCTATTGGAAAATGTTATTACTAACTTTATTACGTAGAGACATTTCTACGAGTAGCATAGCGCGTTTCCTATCTCGCTGAATGACTTGAAATCAGTGTATCGGATGTACTGAAAACTCCACGTCTCAATCCCATAGTTCATGACAACCAGTCATGAACCTATGATGACGAGTTAGATTGATTTGGCGAGGTAATTTTTCTTAGTTTAACTATAGATATTTTACCTACCTATACAGGATGAAATTTTAACCACCTTACAAATTTTAATATATCAATCTACGAGACAAAAAACAAATGACATATTTTTTCTTTTGGTATAGCCCAGTACAAAAATGTCAAGATAAAGCACTTAAAAAATGTCCGCCAAAAATCTAAAATTTTTGATACGGCCGCTTAGCAATACTTTTTTTACGCGATTCACATCTCATTTAGTCATTATGATACCATTCATAATTTTTTGATATTCTCTTTATACCTTAACAGGCTTAGGACCGTAAAAATTAAAAACTGTATTGCGAAAAATATTTTCGGGTAAAGACTTGAATTCCTTTTTTTACTTCATAAATGGGCTCTAAATACGATACTGAACGCCTATAAAAATTTTGGAAAGTGGGTAAAATTTCACCCTGTATACAAGTGAAATTTTAATCATCTTCAAAATTTTAATATAACAATCTACGAGACAGAAAACAAATGAAGTATTTTTCTTTTGGTATATCCCAGTACAAAAATGTCAAGATAAATCATTTAGAAAATGTCCGCCAAAAATCTAAAATTTTTGATACGGCTGTGACGACGCAAACGGCGTCGTCTTTGCATTCATCGTTATTGATTTTATTGAATTGGCAATCGATATTATTATTGTCTATGGCCATATTGTCTATACTCTTTGGTTGGAGGAATTGACATTTCGAGAATGACTATTTAGGATTTTGAATTTGTCGTTAGAAAAGATCAGACGAGATTGGAACCGAAAGGGGTTACTTGCTCGGAGACTTGGCAGCATGTGGAGGCTACACCAGATTGGAACAAATTGGATTGGTGTAGGTAGTGTAATATTGCTGAAGCACGACTGTGGAGAAATTCCTGTAAGTACCTACATGATATCCCCCTTTCGGCTTCACCCTGAATCTTTGAGTTCCCGTATCTGACTGGGTGGTATTTGTCGTTGCAGGTCTGGCTCTTTAGTCTGGCCTACTATTAAGGCTGATTGAAGCACAAAGGCGCATTGGTATGCACGGTGGAACCCGACGGGTGTGCTGGTAGTGTGGCGGTCCCTTGCCGCGGTACGCTATACCCATCCTGCCCCGTTCGTGGACTTGCCACCAGGTATTTGGTCGCCTTAAGTTGCTGTTCCTGACAGACCCCATACCACTTTATCGTGTGGTGCGGCACACCCGTAGGACGCGTTCATCGTGTGCACATCGGCCGCTGACGCCAAGGAGCTTTGTTCCGCTAACTGACCTGATTCTAGAGACCTATTTAGCTCTGTTTAGGGCTGACTAAGTGTTGCCGTTGTGTTGGCACCTTAGCTAGGTGATAGGTCCTAGTTTTTCATAGGTTTATATTGAGAGAGAGGGTAGATTGGCATAACTTATAAAATGCAGTGTGTAATGTTCCTAGGAACTTAAGGCTTTTGCCTGACTTCGTATCTTCCTCATTGGGCACAACCAGATAACAGTGTACCATTATTAATTTGTACGGTGAGCTAGAGTCACCCATAGTTCACCTCACGAATCTTTGTAAGCGACCCTGAGCTTATGTATATTTATCTCATGTTGTTCGTCTAGCACACCTTGGAACAGAGACAAGGTGGGCTAGACCAACAACCAAATGTTTGTTGGAGTTTTTTAGGAAGATCCTAAACCTAATTTATTTTTGTTACTATAATTTAAATATCTTTGTGTAATTGATAACTTCAAACAAACTTTGTAATCAATAAAGGGTACTTGTTTAATTTAATTTATACCTATTTATCAAAGAAAATAAAGATAAACAAGAATGCTGATGTCTAAGAAACGCGAGAGTCATTACCATAAATTACGTTAGATGGCGTTACAAGTTTCGCATTTAGCTCGCATGTAAAAAAATGTTTGAAATATGCAAAATATCGCATTATTATATTTTAGTTTGTCATGCTTACTAATATTTTAGTTCAAAATAGAACTACCTGTGATTATAAGAAGTCTAAAATACAATTTCGATTTTAGCTCGTTTTATTTAAAGATGGTTTGAACATCTCGATAAATAGCACGTTTGAACATCAGTTTTAATTGCAAACATTTATACTAACATACGCTAGATGGCGCAAACTTGTTATTTTGAAAGGACGCAGTGTTATGACGTTTTCGATAAAATTATGCTCGTTCGTTGCCCAGAGTTCAATAAACTTTCGGGCCAGGGTTTTTTTGGACATTTTTATTTAGGTTTCAGAATTATATTTTCTGAAAACTTAAAATAGGTTTTCAATTTGTTTTAAGTTTTAAGAAATTTAAAATAATAAATGAAACGATTCTAATTAGAAAACGCAGACGTTTTAAAATACTGTAAGCATTATTTTTAAAAACCAATCATTGCATTACCATAAGCCATACACAGATTTAATAAATTGACGATTTGATTTGGGCACAAACAAACATATTGAATTAACCTGTAGATATAAAAGATAATAAATAAATAAATGTGGACAACATCACATACTTACATTGGTCTGATCCCAATTTGAATAACTATTTAAAGCATTCGTGTTTTGGAAACCAGGACCAACGAAGGAACCATTAACACCCAGACACGTGAAAATGTAGAAAAACACATTTTTTCTACATTGACCCGTCCAGGAATCGAACCCGGGACCTCGGAGCAGGCGACACCTTGAAAACCGGTGTGTACGCCACTCCGCCACAGAGGTCGTCAGAAGATATAAAGAACTAAATCAGTAGGTACTTACCAACTTTTACCTAGTTTAAGATTTCAAAAACATGTTTTATTTAGGTACTTTAACAGGTACCTACATTGTTATGTTGCATTATTAAAGTGACTCGTCATTTAGGTATCAAGGAGAAAGATTTATACCAGGAATACTATTAGTATTGAGGTTGGGAACAGTTAGTATTAAAAAGTTAAAATACTAAATTAAAACAATGTTGCGGCTTATGACTTTAGTGCTGCGCGATTTTAGACTTAATAACTATTGACACGACGACGGATTCAGATGAAATTATACAATGTGACGTTGCCAATTCGGCAAAGTTACAATGCGCATTGCGTTCTCCTACTGGTGTCATTATACCTATAAGTACTTTAATTATACAACGTGTAACAGAATAAACGCACACTGAGAAAGTGGTTTGTTCAAAGTCAGTACTAAATCGAATCATATTTTAAAATGTTTTTTTTTCTCAAAAATATCTAAAATTAATTAAAATACAGTCACCTCTTTATGCACATAGAAAAGACAAAGTTAATAAACAAACGAAAATAAAACCTAAGTCAAGGTAATAAGACTTTTTAAAATGTCAATTGAAAATTTGTTAAACAAAAGAAAGTACAGCGACAGTACATCAAGTTAAACAGTTGAACTGCGATAACAACTTGTATTACGTAAGGCATAAAGGCGGTCTCAAGGTCAACATGTTTAGTCTGATGTGCCGCCGTGTGTACATAACGCGTTCTAATAAATCCGTAAATTTATCTTTCATTTCAATGTATGTGTTCGCGTAAACTCAAGAAACAGTAAAATAAAGTAAGCTTTATTTCAATAGTATTAAGATTGACGAAAACAGCGGCATACACAATCGCACACACAACACAACAATAGGCACGTGCCAAAATACAATCATAGTTCCTTCATCCTTACGCTATCTCTTTTTCGCATACTCAGAACGGTGAGAAAGAGCGAGATAAAACTAGCGTGTCATCCGATCTCGGCAGTGCCCGGACATGGTCAACAAGGGGGTTATTAAGTGAATTCGAATCGACTTTGACCTCGGTCGGCGCCGTCTATCTCTTTCAGTTCACCGCTTACATCGAAGACAGAAACTAAGATTGTCGAATGTTAGACAAAGTGAAAACTATTTGCGTAGTAGTACCCCTAAGCGCTTGCGGCGTAAACAAACTATCTCTCGTCATGCGCCGGTTGTAACTTGGGCATTTTTAATTTCAGTTGCTTGAACGAAAATGTGACTTTGAACAACTACAGTATAAAAAATTGAATCATTAGCTTAAATTATCTGATATAAAATTATGATTTATTTAATTCTCTAATACAAGGGGCGGCAAACCACAGCACGCGGATGTCTTACTTGCGGACTATATTTTTTTTTACAAATGAGTTCTAAATTCCAAAATAATTGCATGAACGAACCATGATGAGAACTTGAGTGCCATTCTTCTAATTGCAACTACAAACTGACAATACAAAAACTAGCCTGCATTTCGCGCGGGATCTCAGACATAACATTGTTTCAGTATATAAACTTGAAAATTTTTGTCTCAGGCGGGACTCGAACCCGCATCTCCTCGCATGCCGGGCGGGCGCCATACCATTAGGCAACCGAGACACTGTGACACGGCGCGAATTTTTCAAGCATATTCTTACGCTGTGAGCCAGCGTTGTTTCATCAAATGTTAGGAGTTTGCACCCCCAACAACCGAAAGAAACATCTTTGCAGATGTTTGACAGTCAGTTAAGATGAAACAGCTATTTATATACTTTGCCTAATGGTATGGCGCCCGCCCGGCATGCGAGGAGATGCGGGTTCGAGTCCCGCCTGAGACAAAATTTTTCAAGTTTATATACTGATATTATAAGTGCAATTGAGTTGCTAAAATATAAAATAAAGTATATAACATTATTTATTACTAGCGGACCCGACAGACGTTGTCCTGTCTTAACTATGAATAAATAAAAATAAATAATTAAATATTGATTTCGAATCAGTATAGTTAATAATTCAAAAAAAATCAGATACTTAGTTTACAACTTTATTTTATCGACATGCAAATGCTAACGGCACTGGAAATTGTAACCGTTTGCAGCACGCTTCCTGTCAATGTTGTGTGAAACGCCATAATGATACATTTAAAAAGTTTAAATTGTGAAAAGGGCTAAGGTTACATTAAAAATAATTTAATATGGTGGTTACGTATTCTTAAATTTTCTAATTATCTGCGCAATTTTCTTATTTTTTTCTTTTATAAGAACATTCTCCTTACAATAACAAACAAACAAAAAAGAGTTAGCGAAATCGGTCCAGCCGTTCCTTTATTTTAGCGGTTAAATTGGCAGCACTATTTGAAAGTGAATATGCTTAAAAATTAATTTTATATCAAGAATCTACATAAAACATGCTATAAAATAGAATAAACAACATAAAAACACTGTCCCACGAATTTGCATGTAGTGGAATTCCACTATAACGTGACGGGCTAATTTTTCAACTTCCTCTACGAATTTTACAAAATAATGTTATTTTTTTGATAACGGCTACATTCCCAAATCCACTAAAGCTAGTGTGAGCGTCATCAGTGTAAAAAAATACGAAGTGTGAAGCGGTTGAGTTACGCTGGCACCAAAACCATCATTCCGCATACGTGACACAAATTTTTCAAGTAAATAGTAAGTACTTTTTTATTACTAAAATATTTTTTTCTAATACTGTAATATCTATAGAATGCGAAAAGGTTTGGACTGATCATCTAATTGCATTTCTTAACGATGAAAAGTATTTCTAAAATTTTTATGCATTCATTCGTCACATCCATATCGTCACGTTACGTATATGCGGATCGCAAAAAGTGACGTTTGGAATTGTTGCACGCATAATTCACACCTACGGTTTTTAAGTTAAAATTATGACAATGGCAGCACAGGCTAGTAAATGAATTTTAAGAACAAATTTCCAGGATGTATTATTGAATTAAACTAAAATAAATAACTTGTGTTTTAAATGTGTAAAAACGTAAGTTATTTATTTTAGTTTATGTACCGAATTATTTTAAAAATATGGAGTTCCGAATCTTTAACAGAGAATAACAGATCCGCGAAAAATCATCGAAAAAAAAATGAACCTCCCACACATTCCACAGATCAGCTGACAGAGTTTATATGGGAGGTTTAATATTTTTGAAGTGAAAACTTCTTTAGCGGCGCTGAGCACTTTTTGTTGGATGGGTAAAAACTTCCAAACTCGCGTCAGGGTCACGTGATGCTGATCGAAAAAGCGTAAGATCGAGGGGAAGGGAGAGGAACTAGTATCTCCCACTCTTTCTACCGTGCCTGAGTGTGCTGTTTTCTATTATTTTTGAAGTGAAACTTCTTTATCGGCGTTGGAAAAATTTACCGTCACGTTTTGCGTCAAATTTTCGTCACTTTTTTCGGTTACGCGCCATCTTTTTCTTGTCCCTACCACGGTTGGTTCAGACGATAGCAAAAAGGTAAAGTGAAATAATATTTAACCAATTTAACCAATTTAACCAATTTAACCAACTTAACCAACTTAACCAATTTAACCAATTTAACCAATTTAACCAATTTAACCAATGTAACCAATTTAACCAACTTAACCAACTTAACCAACTTAACCAATTTAACCAATTTAACCAATTTAACCAATGTAACCAATTTAACCAATTTAACCAATTTAACCAATTTAACCAATTTAACCAATTTAACCAACTTAACCGACTTAACCAACTTAACCAACTTAACCAACTTAACCAACTTAACCAACTTAACCAACTTAACCAACTTAACCAACTTAACCAACTTAACCAACTTAACCAACTTCACCAATTTAACTAATTTAACTAATTTAACTAATTTAACCAATGTAACCAATTTAACCAATTTAACCAATTTAACCAATGTAACCAATGTAACCAATTTAACCAATTTAACCAATTTAACCAATTTAACTAATTTAACCAATTTCTGGAAAGTTGCATGTAGATCATTTTTCGAAAAATAAGGCCATAAAGAAGTTTCACTTCTTACGTGTGTACACTAGTACACGCACAACTTTTTTTTCTTTGATTTTTGTTTTTTAACTGTGTGGAATTGTAGTCTGTTAGAGATTCTGATTTCCATTATAAGAGGTTATTGGTGATTTTGATATAACCCTCTTGTATCTTTAGGTATCAAACAAAACTGTCAAAAACATATAGCATGAATATAATTTGGTTTGCTTTGTGCTTTCGTGTGAATATGAATATTATAATGTTTGTTTCATAGATGTGCTTTTTGTTTGAGCTTGAATGCACATGAATAAATAACATTTTTTTGCAGAAAACTATGGTTTAAAGCAGTAGAAACGATACAGAGACAAGGTGAAACAAAAGCCGAAAAAATATAAAGCGCAGAAATAGACGATAATATGGTATATATCCCGCGATAAATGTAACGTTATGTTATAAATGATTACTCTCTAAATTTTTATTCAAAATAAAATTAAAATGAATACGTGAGAGTATTTCATAATATTTATCTGCTATGTACAACCTACCTTACTTTACTTATTCTCTCTATATAATATAATAGTCTCAATATTTTGTGAGACAATATTCTACGTATATAATATAACTTATTTCTGCTATAAATTTGTCATATTTAAAAATTATATAATATGACTTAAGGAATGCCGCATATTAAAATGAAAAATAAGGAATGGTTTGTACCGAAAAGTGACGAATTGGATCAATTTAACAAAATATCGTTTTAGTTTAAATGGTGTTATTTTATGTGATAGTGATTTTAGAATGATAACTTTAGTTTTCACTTGTTTATTCAAATCTTACGATCACCTTTATAATTTAACAGCCCAAAACATTTCGTGACGTTGCGGCACTTTGAATGATACACATAACACAACAATAGCAATTTATTTAATTTTATTAAATATTTCCTATAACATGCATATATTTATGTATTCTACGTTTATCTCTTCTCACATCTAAGTTAATTGTAGACTAAATTAACATTATTGTATTTCGTCACTTCCGCTGCGTAACACAGCAACTGAAATTAAAAATGCCCAACTATCAGTGTGTAAAATAATTAGTTCGCGATGGCTTTTCGGTATTCAAATCTACTGCAGATTGACAAACACAGACACCGAAATGGTGAGAACATTGGCAGTATGTGATGACAATGTGGCTCTTGCGTGCAGAAATCCTTTCAGCAAGTTATATAAAAGAAAGAAAGGAAAATAAAAGTGTGAGACAGATAAATGATATAGATGACGATAGCATGAACACTTTAGCAAAAAAGGTTTTAATTTCTTTATTCAATAAATTACCTCTGTTAATAACCATCTAATTCTATGTTGATTTAGACTAACATCATAAAATATTAAAAAATAATTCGAAAAATACGAAACCGACCAAAACTCAAACGCATTCACTCTACTTCGAACGCGCTAAACATCATTGAATTCGCCGAGTAATTCACCTGCGCAGTGGAAACTTAATCCCTCGATCGTGAGTTATTCCAGACACAATTAAAATCAATTGTTAACGCGACAACCGGTTGTCGCTTGGGGTTTGAAGTTATCTATTCTTTAGTCACGTGTCTTGCCTTTTAACATCCCGACCCGCGCCCCACAGCCGGCCCTTCGGACTTCTACCTTAGGAATTAGGATCGCTTTTTGCATATTCAGTCACACGAGGGGCGGGCGACGCAGCTCGGCCGCGCGTCTCCCGCGCCGCATCCCGCTACCGTTTTACTACACTTACTAAGAATAATACGCATGCGCACTAATGTTTTCAAAATTTATGATTTTTAATGGAAATTCCAAAATTTAAAAAATCGGGTGTATTTCACTAATACACACAGTTATAGCAATTGTTTTAGGTACAAAATACACAGTAAATTTTTCCACTCGGTAAAAAAAGTCACCCAGTATATGATTAAATATGTATAAGTACTGTTTGTGTATATATCCTTTATATTCAGTACCAAACACAAAATAACCTAAATGAAATCAAGTTGACAATTAATTGTTAAAATAACTTCTGTTACTTTCTTTCTTCCTTTCCATAGTCGGAATGCTATTTCAATATACTCCCTGACTAGTTTTTTCGTTAGCTTGGCTTAAATATTTAAAAATCTCAAAATACATGGTGTTAATTTTAAGAATTCAATTATTTCACAAAATAATTTGTTTCACATAAAAAACATCTCTAAGTAGGTATATCTTGTCAAAATAATTCTACAAACTAATTTAAAATAAATAGTTTGTTTGATAAATTGTAAACGTACCTTCAACATTTTGGAAAAATATAAAACCTAAAATTATGTTATTATTATTATTATGTTCGTCATTTTCCAATCACGGGACTATGGAGTCCCGGACCTTTGGAAGGCATACGGGCGGTCGAAAAGAAAGACGCGGAACCCGGAATAAAATATGCGCTCGTCTCGCGTTGACTCGAGTCCGCCCGCGGCGGGGCCTCTTGTTTGGTGCGCTTGCGTCTTGGCCGTGGGGCCTGGAGCTGCGGAGTCCGGACGCGGGGCTAGCTTTTGCTTCTCATCGAGAGAAGGCACCCAATAAAACCTAAAGACGCACGGAGTGTCACTAGCATGTACTCATAAAAGGTCGCGCTATTCTAGAATGCAATCAGCGTGGAACTGAGTTCTGTAAGTAGTTATTTTTCAGAGGACTACTAGCGAAGGGGTGCTTAAGCCCTCCTTTTTCTGGCTCGCGGTGTATCAATTTTTAAAGTATTAATGTCGTTGTATCATCATCATAATAACTAAACTACAATAAAAAAAAGACACTCGTTTAGGGGCTTCGCTATCACATACTGGTAATGTAAACATATACCCGTCAAGCTAATAAACTGAAAAAAGTGTAAAATAAATAAATTAGGCACATTAAAATGTAATGTGTATATTAATTTGCATTGTTTAAATCCGATTTGAATACACATATTTATCAGGAATTTAGGACGTTCGAACCATTAGGCCAAACGGGCTCTTACAATGTCGACGAATTTTAGTGTCTATTGGTACTTGTGACACAATTAATTTGGATGTCATTTCATGAAAATTCGTCCTAATGCTGTTCAACGCCATCTCGTGACTCGCATTTCATATTATCTTGTTAGGTGTTGGAGCTGTATCAACTTTTCGTTAGATGGCACCGGATATTTCACACTTCAGCGTGAACACAAACTCCATCTATTATATTAAGTCGAACCTGGAGGTACGAGCGAAGATAATAAGTTTTACGCGAGTTTTTTCATTTGTATGACATTAGCATTCTTGTTTATCTTTATTTTCTTTGCTATTTATCAATTGACTTTAACCCGGCAAGGGGAGACCTACTCCCCCTGCCGGGTTACACGGCCTCCTAGCAATACTTTTTAAGCGATTGCGCATCTCATGTATTTATTACAATAATATTCATAAGTTTTTGATTTTCCCTTCATACCTTAACAGACTTAGGACCGTAAAAATTGAGAACTATGTTACGAAAAATAATTTCGGGCGAAAACTTGATTTACATGTTTTACTTCATAAATGGGTACTCTAAATACGATACTGAACGCCTATAAGAAATTTTTGAAGATGATGAAAAAGTCATTCTGTATACCGAGGGGCATCTTAATGAACTTTAAACGATTCTATCAATATTACTAAGCTATTGTATTGCCGGTAGAAAAATAGAATAATCAACCCTTCTCTTCCTATGTGTGTCTTAAGATTAAAGAGTACTGCCAGAAGAAGAAGGCACCTTGGTACCTTTGGTCAAAAGATGACTGAAATCCCGGACAATCTATGCCCGGCAGTGGACATGATGATGAGATTAATAATATTTAAATCGTACCTGCTCATGCTTATTTCGTGTTATTTTGTAGGTAGCAACATTTCATATTTGTTTATTGGCTACATAGTCACGCAATGCGATACAAAAATAATTTTATCTGTATTTCAGGCTGCAAAAGTTTGCAATGTGGTGTAGCAAAACAAATGTAGGCATGAATCATCAATTGATTATAGTATGCGGGTCAATGATACTATCTTATAGCCTAACAAACAAGCAGATGTCTTTAGTTATTTGCTATTCGTGACAGCTAGTTTAGATACAACGATAAGATTATTAATACGTCTAATTGAAATGGACTCCACATCAAACGCGGTGGAAATTGAACAGTTCTTTGAGCGAGAAACGATACAGCAGCGTTTTAAAAATGATGTTTTATTCAATAGTAACCATTGAGCATTTCATTATTCTAATACTTGCGGCGGCGATGTCTAGGTAGGCCAGGTGTTGCGAAGTAAATGTAAATATTTTATTGGGGAGGCGCAAACAACGCCTTAGAGATCAATAAAATTTGTTTGTTTTGTAAAATGCCCTCCATTGTCTGTTTTATAGATGGTGTGCATGAATTATTCAGGACTGCGAGTGGAATACACACCAGCAACATGATTGTTTTAATGTTTTACTTGATGAATCGTATAACCGTGAAAACTTTATTCGTGCGACGAAAAATTTGCTTTTTCACTGTACACTTGGTGTATTGTGAAATAGCCATCAGCATCATCATTGACCATACCGTCTTTTCCGCAAAGTTGTCGATGCTAAAGAGTCCTAAAGCTACGCGGCATGTCTTGCCACAACGACCACACCAAAATCCACAGGAGATGGTTGAGTATGACGAAGACTTTTTTGCTTAAAGTTTTCCAGCCAGTTATAGTCATTTTTTGAGTTATGAATGTTCCAGTTTTGATTAATTTGTTTTTTCGGCACGCTTCTATCAAACGACGCAACCATGCAGGACTCTTTAATCTTACATTGGGATCTCAACAGGTCTTTTTCGTTCGTGGTCTGACCCACAATTTTTTGACGTGGCGCGTGGTAGTTTCATTCATGCTATGTTCTAGGTAAAGCCAGCAAAGTTTATCTGCTTTAAGCTTTAACAAAGAGTTATGCTGCTCTAGCGTGTTTTTGTGAGTACTACTACCTCGTTACTCATTTTATCTTCCAACTAGTAACTCCATGTCTATATTCGTGTACCATTATTCAGGCAGTTGTGTAAAGCATTAAAATCTACCATTTCAAAACAATTTTCCTTAACTACTAGCCTACTTAAAATTTAACTTATAGAAATCAATATCTATTTGTTATGGAATCGATGACGTCGTATGAAAATAAGCTAATGTTTATATTTTATACTATAGTCTTGTAAAAACTAAAAATTGAATGTAAAATAAAAGAACAGTAATAAAAGACTTCTGGGTGAAAAAATATATTGATGATTTTATGTAAAAAAAATATATTTAATAAAATAGTGAAAGATATGTTTACGGATTTCATACGCATTTATTTTTGATCTAACCCTACGTTTTTGAACACTTTACAGCGTTCATTGTCTGCCTGTATCCATGCGAAATAAGTTAGTTGTTTTGTTGTTTGCTCCGGAAACACAAATTTAAAAATCATAGCGTCAGTAATTTTTTTGCTTCAGAAAAGCGATCCGTGTGACAGAGTATTAGTCACTCAAAAATTTTTAACTGCTTTTGGCACAAAAAGAACAAAAGCAGGTACGCTTTTATTCTTCTTTTCTTCAACGCAAGCGTAACAGTATTTAATCAGCGCGTTTCCTATGGTTGTTTTCCCTTTGAATATCAGTTCCAATTTTTAAGCTCAAAATATTTTTCCTGCAGCAATAAGTATTTTTCTTTTTCATCTTTTTAAGCAAAGCTCGAAAGATTTCGCAATGTTTAAAATTTCCTATTCAAATTTACCGTACGTGGCTCGTGGCACGCGTTCGTTAGTAAAATGCATAATGCAACATCATCCCTCGGACTCGCCACACCAGCCAAAAGTGAAATTTAAGAAAAACTTCGCCGTTTAAATTCACACCTGGTTCTTTCACTATATTTTCACATGGAAGCTAATATGAGTTTTTATGCGAGGTAATTTTTGAATGGACAGCTGCCTCCAATTAGGGGCATACCGGGTATAGTTGAGTATTGTTGGTAGTTTGATTACTTATTTATTAGACTTATTTGGGTGTATTTCGTAGATAAACTGGGAGTTATCATAGGAAATGCAATTCAACATAATGTGCTATAACTCGTATTTTTACCGTTTTAGCCAATTCAAATGACGAAGGTACTAATAAATACTTTGTAGGTATGATATTTTAGCAAATATAATATCAGTATTTAAACTTGAAAAATTATGTCTCGGCCGGGACTCGAACCCGCATCTCCTCGCATGCCGGGCGCGGCGTAAGTCAACCTACCGTTAAGTATCCCTAGTCCTACGCTTGAAGCTTCAGTTACTACTTTTTTTTAAAATCATATTTTTAAGACATGCCACGCTGGGCCACACAGAGCCATTTAGTGCCAAACTAAGCTACTTCAGAGTAGCTAGGCGTATGAGTTAGGTTACTAGACTACCGATAAACTTATAAATATATTTTTTGTAAATTACATTTATTATACATAGAAAAACACCCAGAATTAATTACATTATGAGTTTCCTTCAGAGGGAGAGTATACATTACAATATTATATACATATATCAAAAATCAAGGCGCTTGATGTTTTGATACAAACTGATTTGACATCGACCTATGTTACCTACATTTTACAGCGACATATGACCATCCGATAGATTTTGATTGCATAAAGTACCATTTAACACAAGACTAGCTTTTACTAGCCTACAAACTTTAACTATTCCTTACAATTACAATTGGCGTAATACGTTTACGACTGTCTCTGTGTTGGCGTGGGCGGCTCTCTGATGGTAGTGGAGTACTAAGAGGCATAGGGCTGGATGTTTTCCATCTAAAATTATTGGAGTCTTAGCTTGAGTGGTGATCCCGTTGACAGCAGAGATTCGTCCAGATAACCGGAGCAGGTTGTCCTCATCGATAGTAGGAGGACAGGTTCAACAATCGGCTGTAGCGTGGAAGAGAAATATTTTTTTCGTAGACAAGCTATCTCCGTTCGGAAAGAATCTATTTGGCATTGCCAAAAGATATTAGCCTCCGCTTCTTGTAGGTTATTCACTGACAAAATACAAAAGTTTAACTATTCCTTACACATTAAATATATATATTTATAATGGGTAAGTGCAAACTATCACCATCCACTAAGATCCTTATCTTGTTAATGCCTATTCTTGTTTTATAGGTATTATAACGTATCGCTTTATTACAAGACAGACTTTGCTGTCCGGCTGCGGAACTTTCTCATTGAATTTAGTTCGATAACGTATTTCAAGTACGGATATGTTTGTTATTATGTTGGATTCATAGCATGAGATGTTATAAAAATTACCATCTATTGTAGGCGCCTATGTTTCAGCTCTGTTTAAAATTATTAGGTTTAGTATTTAGAAACGACGTCCAGCCTACTAAATACTGCAGCATCCTTTAGACATGATATAAATATTAAAAGAATTGACAACATGACAGTAACCCCATCAGCCAATTGGTTTGTCCAAGAAATCGGCGAGTATCCATTAGTGAATCGTTTCATACCAAATGTAACCTTATTAGCCATTTAATTGAATGGTCCAAGTGTTTGGCATTCGCGTAGCACACGCGAAAAGCTTTTAGTGCGTACAAAACTACTTACTTACCTTCCGTTCCGTTCACGAAATGAATTTTATTGAGTTAGCCCCTAAAAGCTCTACGAGCAATTTAATCATTTGCCCCAAATACAGTGTATTATCGTGAAACACGTGGCGAAGACAAATAAATTAGAAAAAGCTTTAGCTGGTTAAAGATTTAAAGATAGTATAATATTAGACCTCTTTTCATTTTTTTAACTGCCCCTTAGAATACAATAAGCGGCCAAATACTCTTTTTAAAATTTATAAGATTGCAAAAACGGTTAGGTACCTCCGAATAGTAAAATCTGTTTTTTTTCTACTTGGTCTAACAAAACCAATTAAAAAAATCAAAAGAGGAGTCGTTAGATCGAGAAGTTATGCACAAGCCAATATTTTACCCTACCATTGGATATTAATATTCGTATCCGCTAAGCTACAAAAGGCATTAGCTAGTCCATCTACTGAGATAGATACGTCTCACCTGACCTGAGGCATTCAAATTTTTTTCAGTGTTTTCACCATAGAATAACTGGCTATTAATTATAAAAAATGTATAAAATATTTTTTTTTTCTTAAAAACATCACTTCATATAATTTCAAATTTCACCTGTAATAAACCGTTAATGAAAATAGGCAGTAGATGTTTCAAAAGAGATTACCGGCTCACATCAAATTAACAAACACGCAACTGGAACTTTGTTATTGCTAATAAAACTACTAGTAAAAGCAAGAGTGTTTGTATTTACTATAATCCTATATTCGGTTGGAATATCTTTATCATACCTGTTCTGATAATTTGATTATTAGAAATTAACCGACTCTATATTACCAATGTAAGACTTTTTCCCTCAATGGTATGAACTTTCTCAGTAGTGTAATTCATCCAATTGTCCTATTGAAATTAGAAGCTGCGAGGTGTCAACCCAAGATTGCGCCGAATCAAACAAAGATAGAACAATTATTATAGAAAATTATCATTTTAATTCAATGTTTCCAGTCAATCCGATGAGACCTGTGAATGCCCATCTTCAATTGCATTAACTATTACAAACTTTACAAAGCATACAAGCAATTTAATCATCCAAACAGATTGTTTTATTCTTCGCATTCTATAAACCTGGATTAACTTGGTAAAGTGCTGTCTCCATTTTTTCGTGTTAATTAATTTTCCAACAGATTCAAGCTAGCAAAAACATCAAAACAGTAAAACGTTAACAATAATTAAGAAAATGAAAGCGAAGCGGATGTTAATTTTATTGTTACTACCAAAAGTAATTGCCAAAAATCTATTTCATTTTGTGCACAAATTTAATTAAGAGCATTATTTAAGAGCTGTCCGAGTTTGAGAAAACAGAAAAGTTATTTGTCGGAAAGCCCCAATTAAAGGCAAAGCTTTCTGGACTTAATCCAATAAACCTACTCATTTAGTGAACGAAATAAAAGGTAAATAATTTTAGGGAACGATCTAGTCGCGGCGTTGTCCGGTTCGGAAAGGGTTTAGGTGTAATACGTCCGATTTTGCCCCAGACTGCCTGGGACTGATGCAATTTGACAGTGTCCAGTTTTTTGGTTGCGATAGGACTGGATTTTCGGAGTAACACAATTTTGTTTGCATGTAACAAAATAAGTACATGTATGTTGTGATGCAAAACACGACATCGGTCAAACACAACAATCATATAACTTCTTAACATCACATTAAATGTACCTATGTGTAATTTTTCACTAAAACTTGTACTCACTATATAATATTATAACCGCAAACTTTTAGATGGGTGTTTGATACTAAATACGCCAAAACGGCAGACTGGATCAGTTTTAATTTGGCACGGAGAATATGCTGAACTAGCTTACATAACAGTTTCTATGAAGTAAAAAAAATAATTCCACGCGCATAAAGTTGCAGGTAAGTTTGTATTACAATTTTTTTTAAGTTACGGTAAAGTAAAAGTACAGTGACATTCATGCGATTCAGTATCCAATGCGATAGAGGGGGCAAAACATCAATACAAAATTTAAAAAAGACGATTAATTTAAATAATAAATAACATATAAGATACATTTTGCGAGATCACTCAGGTTATCCCAGAACACGTCGATCCTCTCGTGAACTTGTTTCACAACGAGGATTGTACGGACAAGCGGCGTCCTAGAGAGTAGATTAATCCTAGTATATAAGTCCCATATAAATCAATTTGATTGTAAGAGTCTAACCACTCTCCTGCTGTTAATTCCATGGTCTTGATCGATCTCCAAAGACAGCTAAAGCCTTTTTGCATTGAAATCCTATCCTATTAATATTATAAACGCGAAATTTCGTAAAAATATAAGTATGGATGTTTGTTACTCTATAACGCTAATACGATCCAACGGATCTGAATGAAAATTTGCACGGTGTTAGTTTATTGGCTGGATTAACATATAGGGTACTTTTCATCCCGTTAAAAGGTACGGTTTCCGTGGGAGAAATTCAAAATTCAACGCGTACAAAGTCGCAAGCAATAGCTAGTTAATAATACAGGGTGAAATTTTAACCACTTTCCAAAATTTTTAAAGGCGTTCAGTATCGTATTTAGAGCCTATTTAAGAAGTAAAAAATGTAAATCAAGTTGTCAGCCGAAAATATTTTTCGCGATATAGTATTCCATTTTTAAGGTCCAAGACCTGATAAGGTATAAAGGAAAAATATAAAACTTATGAATAGTATCGTAATGAATGAATGAGATGCGCAACACGTAAAAAAAGTGTTACTAGGCGGCCGTATCAAAGATTTTAGATTTTTGGCGGACATTTTCTAAGTGCTTTATCTCGTCATTTTTATACTGGGCTATACCAAAAGAAAAAATACGTCATTTGTTTTTTGTCTCGTAGATTAATATATTAAAATTTGGAAAGTGGTTAAAATTTCATCCTGTATAGTTTGGATCTTCTACGGAAGATTGGCTGGGTCTGGAAGAGGCGGGTCGTATTTTGGAAAATACGTAAAGCCTTTGGATCTGTCTTTTGTCGCAAGATGGACGTAGTAAAAACAAGTGACGTCAGACGCCTGTGATTGGCGACTTGGAAAGCTCTGACACCGATCAAAACTAAGGGCCTGTTTCACAATCGCTGAGTAAAGTTCTGGGTAAGCTACTTCGAGCCTATATACTATTATTTACTCTCAATAAACTATTATTTACGTTTCACAATCCCTGAGTAGGGTTAATCACCACTTTACCTGCTCGGTAAGTTAATCACCGGATGCACTGCCAAGTAGCCTTTTACTTGACAAGTAAATTTAAGAAAAGATAACCTCAAATACGTCATTTCCAAATTTTCATCAACAACAAATTATTTTATTATTTATTTGGACATTTTTGCAGTCATTATAAAATAACACAATGTTCGTAATGATAAATTCAATGCAAACAAAATCACCACACAAAAAGTAACAAACGCCGGCAAATTTGACATTTGTCATTTACTGACTAACTGACGTTGACTTGACATAGACATTTGGTTGAAACCTCGATGCGTTCCATTCTTACAGAAACATTGATTTTAGAAAAGGTGAAATGACTCAATTACATTACAGTGTAAACATTTTTTGTACGAATTTATTGTTTTTATTGCTTATAATCATAACAAAAAATATTTTTAATGATAGTTCTGTGATAACTATACTTTATAGAAACACATAAATTATTCTTACCTTGAAACGAAACGTTACTTGTAAGTAAGTATTAATTATATAATCTTCACTTTAATTTACTGATTGGATGAATGTGGAATGCAAAGAAAGTTAACGAAAGGATTAAACCTCTATGTAATTAACTCGTTGAGTAACTACTTAAACCTTTACTAAATGATTGTGAAACAGACCCTAAGAAGAAAAATGAGAAGATACTTACTTAATCTACATCTAAACTAATGTTATAAAGAGGTAACATTTGTATTTTTGTCTATGTGTACTGTTTATGTCAAAAACTACTGTTCTGATTTCAAAAATTCATTTACCATTGGAAAGCTACATTCACTCTGAGTTACGTAGGCTACATTTATTCCTAGGAAAGATTAGAGATCCTTATAAAAAATCTTATGTCCACCCGTGCGAAGCCGGGACGGGCCGCGAGTAAACAAATAAAATAAGACATTACAGCCACGGCAGGTCATTCTCAGATTTATACTATTACCTACTTTAAATAAGAATACAATATTTCATTAATCATTTAAGTAATCAATGTAGTGAAAGTAAATGCTATACTCCATGACAAAATATACCTACTATCTGAACATTGTAAAATAGCAGTAATTTATTTAGAAATTTCACCACGCCTATCATGTGTACACCAAACACCATATTTTTATCACCGTCGATTTTTATTCGTAGCTCACATCGTCCTGTATTATCAGAAACAATTTATAGCTATCACGTAATTAATCTATTCGATCTAAATAATGTTTTAATTTTTTTTTACGTTCCGCTTAGAAACGTATTACATAAAGTAACAGCCAATAATCATTTACCCGGTACCTACTTAAGCCACTAGACCTATACTAACTATTTACAGTGTTATTAAAAAAAAAGATAAACAGGTTTAAGCCTTGTCTAATTTTAGGACGACTAATTTGCAAATATGCATCCATGACATTAGTTCAGTAATATGTCAAACAACTAATTGGCCGTCTTATAATTAGACTCGGTTTAAACATTGTTTTATTTTTTTGTAATAACACCGTTAATGTTTTCTATGTACATATTATAATATGTACATTGAAAACATTAAATAGTATACCATTTTTACCAACCACGAGATTGAAATTGTTTCTCATTAGTAGTTTTTATTATGTTAATTATCTTACCACTACCACCACTACTTATAGTTATTTTAAGGGAAACCTGTAATTAGCTTTACTTACTTTTACAATATTACTTAAGACAAAATAATGTATTGCGCAGTTGGTTTTCTAAATAAATATAAATTAAAATTAAAATTTTAGAAGTATCTTAGTACATCGGTACGAATAGTTCTATGAATATTGGAACATTTGAATATTTTTTCACTATCTTACTATGAAAAAAATATACAATAATACTACGATAACAGGAAATAATTATTATTTCTATTTTCACATGTTTTTTTCCGTATTAGCTAAGAAGTTAAGTAATGATGAGCTTAATTACATCCTATTCATTAAAGGTGATACTATCAATTTAATATTATTATTATGATTTATCACTTTAACATCAAAATACATATTTTCATAATGAGTGACCATATTATTTTACAGTTATATTCTTCTAGGGACCTTTAGTTATTCGATTTTAGTAGAGGTACAAAATCTGTTTTTATCAAACCAATTTCGACCACACAACACTTTAGAATGTATTAGGATACTATCAATTTAATATTATCATTATGATTATTACACTTTAACATCAAAATATATAGTTTCATAATGAGTGACCAAATTATTTTACAGTTATCTAATTCTAGGGACCTTTAGTTATTCGATTTTTAGTAGAGGTACAAAATCTGTTTTTATCAAACCAATTTCGACCACACAACACTTAAGAATGTATTAGGATAGTATCAATTTAATATTATCATTATGATTATTACACTTTAACATCAAAATATATAGTTTCATAATGAGTGACCAAATTATTTTACAGTTATCTAATTCTAGGGACCTTTAGTTATTCGATTTTTAGTAGAGGTACAAAATCTGTTTTTATCAAACCAATTTCGACCACACAACACTTAAGAATGTATTAGGATAGTATCAATTTAATATTATCATTATGATTATTACACTTTAACATCAAAATATATACTTTCATAATGAGTGACCAAATTATTTTACAGTTATCTACTTCTAGGGACCTTTAGTTATTCAATTTTTAGTAAAGGTACAAAATCTGTTTTTATCAAACCAATTTCGACCACACAACACTTAAGAATGTATTAGGTTTTTTTATTTAACTGTTTACGAATGTACTGTAGCCTGACTCTTTAGTCGGGCTGTTTTCTTTAATACAGACTACATAATCCGCATTAATGAAAACGAAAACAGGTATATTCATAATAAAAGAATATCAATTTAAATTTGACCATTGTGAGCCTTTACGTGCATTTTTTTAACTCTTTGCCTTTAAGAGCAAGGCAAAACTTTTGAAAAATAAATAAATATGGAATTTTGATCCATAACTGACAGACAAATCGATGAACATGGAAACTTAGAACGTTTCCTTTTTTGAAGATGATTATAAATATGAAGACTGCATTTATATTGTAAAAAATGCATGTGCAATCTCAAGAATACTTATTACCGTACTTAAGTATTTAGAGTTATATTAATACTGACTCAATTCCTATTTATCAACAAAGGGATAAATTGTCATTGTCCTTTGGCAAGCCTCGCGACACACCAGCGCCATCTATGCTCGTTTGTTTATCGGAGAATTGATTGGGAACAAGAAACAGACTCCAATTAATTTGGACAAGGATATAACGTTAACGGCGAGTTGACGTCCCTGATTAATTTATTTAGTTACTTCCACTCCGAATTATATTTCAGCGTTACTCGAGTTGTAAGTTACTTAAGACTTTAGATTGATGCTGATATAATTACTATTCCCTTCCGAAAATAGACGATTATCACAGCTAATTATTACAACTCTTGTTATTTAAAGCCATTTTATGCTAACCACGCCGACGCGGCGACGGGTTCACGAGGAGATTGACACTCTTATATTTCACTATTTGAAACAAACGCAATATTCTAAATAATGAAAATTTGAATTCATTATTTAGCTATATATTTAACATTATAATATAGAGATTATTATCATTATATTCAGGATTGTTTTTTAGTATAGTAGATAATAGTAAAATCTAGGAACATAATTAAGAAAAATATAAGTACATATTGTTTTTATATATATTATATATTTTTTTAAAAGCGGTAATTGTGATTAAGTAAGTTGAAATTTGCATTCAAGGAATTGTATTTCTTGATAATTTTATCGGATAAAGAACTAATATCATCAAAAAGGGATCCCGTTCTTGTAAATTGTTATGTAGTCGTTCTTATTCCAAGATTCTTCCATCTAGCTTATTAACAAAAAATACTTAAAAGTTTCAGCATATAATTTGTCACATCTTTCTTGGATATGACATATTATAATTTTTTTAAATATCTTCACACACTTTTTCGCAATTTTAAAATAGCAAATTTTAAATTTGAAAAAAAAATTGCATGACCTGCAGGCTTACTCTTGAATTTGATTTAAACTCGAAGTTCGATCTCGATTCGACCTAGTCAAAATCTGAACTCGATGATAAAACGGTACTCCCGAACACAATCGAATCGAAATCAAAGTCGAGTCGAGATCGATCTAAAATGGCGATCCGTTAAACATTTCCGGTTGATGACGAAATCACCATTACTAACATATTTTGTATAGTTTTCGTAAATAAAAACTATTGTACATGAAATATATACACAATAACTAGTACAACATTACTTATTTTCAATTGGACTTTATTTTAATATTTGTTTCCTTTGCATAAAAAAAGTTGATCCCTGTCTCTGATAGCTAACAGTGACACTTGACTGAAATAGCGGCGGATTTGTAAATTGTAAAACTCAATTTGAAGTAGGTAAGTAAAATTTGAGTTTTAAGTGCTTGCTTAGGAATGTCTAAGTGGTTTTGTGCAGGTCTTGGTGCAGATTTGTTAAAGAATATATTATTAATCGATATGGGTTGTAAAAAGTAGTCAGGCAGTGAGCTCTGTGCTGGAAGTTTGCTTCTAAGAATTGTACTTAAAAAATAAGTTTTTAGGTACCTACCTTATTTGTATTACTTTAGTGATATATAAGTAATAGTTATACTATCAATCGAAGCCCTCCTTATAATAGAATTAAATCGTAAATTAAGTAAAGTCGAATTATGAAGTGAAGTTTTAGTGACAATATTTAAAGTGTAAAATACTTGTTATGGATCCTGTCCTGTAATATAGCTACTGAAATATACTTAGCCTATAGCTCAACATTATTTTTAGAACATGAGTCAGAGTGCACGGCCAACTTTTCCACGGTAGGAAATGCTAGTAAATTTTTTAGAAGACAATCCAGGAATCGCAAAGGGTCATCTGCGTTCCGCTCCAGCAAAGAACTTAAACTCAAATTAGACACCGAATAATCTTAAAATATGCAAATTATGCATTACTATCACTCACGAAAAAAGATTATTGCATTTCATAGCATTTGTATTATAGAAACTTACCTATTTACTATTTATTAATATAAAAATTACAAATTCGATCGATAAAAAGTAGCGTCCTAAGAATCGAAAGCTTGACATATGTTTTCGATTTTAAATATGACGTTGATCCGAACTCGATAACGTCGGTGGTAAGGCTATAACGGCGGTTTTCGATTTCAAGTAGTTCACTATTTGACCACAACTCAATTGGCGCTCTAATCGATTTCCAGAGTACCAAATCACTGATTCTCGACGTCGATTCGATTTTGATCGTAACTCGAACTCGTCAAGAGTAAGCCTGCTGTTTAACGTATGAATAAATTAATACTTTCTCAAGAAAGTTTGTAAGAAAGTAAAAGGATGCTTATTTCCATACACATTTCACACCTTTGTACTGACTGTTATGACTAATTGAGATTTTACGGCTGTATCGCATCGGTGCTGAAAAAAGTGTGGCGACTTTTTGCATTTATCGCTTGTGCATTGCATTGTCACAAGTACAGGTCCAGTCCCGAATTTAGGAAAACGTAAAAACGTTAATCCTCGATGCGATTGTCCAGTCGCTGCTAATGTGGCTTGAAGATAGCAAAATGATATGCTTTAATGCAGTGTTGAGTATTTTCCAAAAAAAAAACACCATTTATTATAAATAATAATAAATAATAAATAAATGTGGACAACATCACATACATTGTTCTGATCCCAATTTGAATAACTATTTAAAGCATTCGTATTTTGGAAACCAGAAACAACGAAGGTACCACAAACACCCAGACCCGAGGAAATGTAGAAAAACACTTTTTTTTCTACATTGACCCGTCCGGGAATCGAACCCGGGACCTCGGAGCAGGCGACACCTTGAAAACCGGTGTGTACGCCACTCCGCCACGGAGGTCATCATTTATTACAGCTCGTGCTCTTGCTGGAAAAAAATATGGCTTGAATGTCTCTTCAGTATCTACAGTCACGTCTAATTAGAAAAACGAGCTTACCAAATCCAGGCCGGTAACGTAATCTGGGCCTTTTCAATACTCAGCGACTAAATAACAATCCCTGCATTCACTGATATGTAGATGACTCTTCAGTATTTAAATGATGAACACAAACTGGAATAATATATATTTTAAAGTACGAGTAGCTATATTACAGATTTTTAAAAGCGCAAATAGTTTTCATGTATGAAAAAAGGTCCAAGTTCTCAATATCAAGTGCATGCAAATTGCGACATACAAATCCGATCCGATTGCTTCTGATGAATTTTTTTAAAAAAGTAGGTACTTTGCATTTGTTTGATATGTGAGAAATAAGTACCTACTTGTATTTATAAACTCACAGTTTTAAATCATATTGTCATCAATTTATATAAAAAAAAATATTTTGCACTTTCACTGGCTGTCTGTCATCTTTGTGCTAATGAACAATGTCTATAATATACAATATCTTGAACAAAAAATTACATTCAAATTGCTAAAATATAACATTAACCGGGCCGTAATATAATCTATTGCATGCATACAATATTTTATGAATAGCAGAAAAATTCCAATGTGTTGGGTTTTCTTTATTGTTGGCGAATAACTTAAAAGACATTCTAGTTTCATATAAACTTTTATAGCTAAAAGTTTATGTTCTGCTGGTTTTCTTTAGGCTTTGACAAAATGCAGTTAGCACGACACTAGGGAGGCCAATCGTCGCTGATAAAAACTTCTCCTTGCTAAACAAACATCCGGGCGGGCGCACTCAATTACTGAGTTTGTTGCAAGAAAATTCCCACATTCATTTTTTTTTCTTATTTTCTTGTAACAGCTTATTAACCTCGTTTCTGGAAACTAATATTTGCGACAGTCGAAGTTTGTGATTGAACTTTGCGGTTACTACTTCACTTCTCTAAAATGGAACTCTTTGGAGTGTGAGTAAGGATACGATCATTCGATAGAAAGTTGTACGATCAGGAGACTAATAGAATCAGTGTGCGACTTCGGAGTTCTATATAAACAAAACATTGTTTAGATATTTTAGAATCGTAATCCACTGCTGGTATTGTAAGTCTGTGCAATCCAGTAGTGGTTTGTTAACATGAAGTCCACATTACTTTACGCAGTCAAATATTCTATCGTCAACCCATCTTTGAAAAATAAGAACAATTCATTTATGATTAGGTAATTTGATCCAGACAGGCGTCACTATCCGATTATTTATAACTATTTATTTTTTATGAGATAAGCAAATTTTGAGTGCCTGCCAAAACAAAAACAAGACTATAGTGTCAAAAACTTTGGAGAAACACTTATCTCGTTTATACCATTTGAAATTAATTCACTGTCTGTTACAGGCTTAGCTGATTAATAGGTAAATCTTTTTAGAAATTTCGATCCGTGAAACCAGGAATCACTAAATGGGTGTGGTAATCAAATTGATATCACTAAATTGAAATGAAAGATACGTTTACGGATTTAGTACGCGTTTATTTTTTATCTAACCCGACGCTTCGAACACTTTACAGCTTTTGTGGTCACGGGTAGATGAACGCTGTAAAGCGTTCGAAACGTCGGGTTAAATTAAAAATAAACAATTGCGTACTAAATCCTTAAGCATATCTTTCATTTCAATTTAGAGTGTTCGCGTAAACTCAAGAAAACAGTTTGATATCACTACTGAATGGCTAAAAGTTTACTTAAGTTATATATTCAATAATGTGTCTATTGTACATAGTTGTAGTTAAAGTTCGTTATTATTGAGGCTCAAAATATACCAGAAAAATTAAATAACATTCAAATCTAACCACAGAAAAAGTGAACATTTCGTTTGCGAAATTCTAATTTGAGTCGAATAACTCACCATATTCTATTTGTAGGAAACTCTATTTAGAGAAGATTCTACAAAAAGTTTTAGCTATAAAATAAGCCGGGGCACCGCTTAATTATTTTAATCCCCTTACGGCCTTGCTGTCATGAATTTGCCCCAATATAAAACTCTTAGTATTAAAAACTGAAACAGATAGGATATTATTTTAAAGACTAAATGTGTTTTAGCAGTCCTGCCATCTTTTAAAATATGCTAGTATGCCTACCATTTGTGAATATTTTTTTACTGCATATTTATTCTTTTAGTGCTTGTACCATACAGCCATATCATTAAAACAAATTTAAGATTATCATCGGCATATACCAGTTCATTAATGACTCTTCAAAAGAATATATGTAATGCTGAAACAGATAGGATATTATTTTAAAGACTAAATGTATTTAAGCAGTCCTGCCGTCTTTTAAAATATGCTTGTATGCCTACCATTTGTGAATATTTTTTCACTGCACATTTGTTCTTTCAGTGCTTCTACCATACAGCCATATCTATAAATATAAAAATGAATCCCTATTTCCCTTGGTCATCGCATCACGCGTGAACGGCTGGACCGATTTAGCTAAATATTTTTTCGTTTTGTTTGTTATTGTCAGGAGAATGTTCTTATGAAAGAAAAAATTAAGAAAATTGCGCGGAAAATTAGAAAATTTAAGAAACTTAATCACCATACAAAATTATTTGTAATGTAACCTTATTGCTTTTGACAATTTAAACTTTTTAATGTATGGCGTTTGACATAACAGTGCGTGCTGCAAATATCGTCAAATAAGGGGTAAAAAAACTGAATTTTGCACATGGCCAGTAATGTTGCCTGTTCCCGTGCCATAATAATAAACAATTAGTAACATTTTTTTTCTTATACCATTTTGTAATCAATATTTATAGTTAACACAGGACAACGTCTGTCGGGTCCGCTAGTCATTAAAATAAATTTAACATCATCATCGGTATATACCAGTCCATTAATGACTCTTCAAAAGAATATTTGTAATGCTATTTATCGAACGGCTATGTGCGGTTGGCGGTTTGACAATAGCAAATTGGCCAATGGTTTAGAAAAGACGCATCTGAACCCTTAATCTTAACCTTAATTCGCCTCTAATGACACCCATATTATTAATGGCTACCTCACACGTAAGTTAGCGAATGTCACGCTATATAAGTTCAAAGAATAATTTATCGGAGCAATAGCGATTATAAAATAGCTAATGTAGTGTATACGAGCAAGATGGTGATAATACCCACTTTTACTATATTTTTATTCTATCATATAAATATTGTAAGTTCTGAAATTAAATTATAATTTCGCGATTCATTTTCAATTTTTGTAAAATAATACTTTTCTGTAACCATAGCCCGTACAAATAATTTCGTTTTAATTGCCAATTATTATCTTTAAATCTATGTTTTAATTATATACCTAGTAAGTTATTTTTAAAATGGTAAGAATTTAAAAATAACAAGAATTCTATTTAAGTGTAACATAACACAACAGTCATCGGTGGTGTAGATTTTTTATTTTTTATTTTTTCTCGAATTACAATGAAGCTTACCTTTACCTTTTTATTAATGTATGAAACACAAATTTTCACATCTTGTATGCAAAAACATGAAAGCCAAAATTAAATCAACATAAAGCATAGAAGTGCATGAATAATAAAAAGGGGAATACATATTTTGCGTGAGTTCTCAGGCGTATTTCCTGCTTTCCCTTATTTCCCACGGGATAACTCAACTTATAGAGGACATAAGTTGTGCCGATATCGAACTAGAAAGACGGAACTAGGAATTCCTTTATTCAAGCTTGCGATTGGAAATCTTTAAGATGTATTTCAGTCACTTTTATCGTGACTTTATTTATGTACAAAAGTGTTTTTAAAACTTAAACAATTATTTTTTAGTTCATTTCTGTTTTTCTACAAAAAATCAAAATGATGATAAAATGAATGATTGACGTTGATTTTATGTCAGTGTCAACTTTTTAGCCCGGCAAAATTATGTCAGCATGCAATAGTATGGATATTTATGTCATGTCGTAATAAAATTATTCGATTAAAATAGGTTGTACAAAAAAGTGCACCCTAATATCAAATGGGTGCACTTTTAGTTGGACACTTTTTTGACACTGATTTTATATCAATTTTTTTACATTACATCAATATTTGGCTACGCTACACGGAGAAAAAAATATTTTACAATACTACCAGAACGACTTGTCTATTAAAAGTTAACAAAAAACTGCGAGTGCTATCAGAATTAGTTTTAAGGATAAATAGTCGCATAATTGCAAATACTAAAAAAATCTGGTAAATAAGTTAAGTGTACGAAACATGTCAAATAGTATCAGTTACTACTTTCTTTGTAAAGATCAAAATAATGAGTTAGTAATGGGCACAACTATGTTCAAGTATTGCTAGCAGTTGTGAAAGTATTGCTAGCAGAAAAATGTGTTCAATGTACCAGAAAATTCACGTTACTAAAAACTAGATTTTTAAAATATCATTTACAAAATGTATAGTTGTCACGTATAGCACTATGCGTTCTAGTTAACTTCCTCAAAATTCTGGTTAATATAACTAGACCTTTTTCTCCGTGTACGATAGACTGTGAAGGTGCCATGTGTTCATGCCCCGTGCCCGTCAACACGCGTAACCGACACCGACCCGCGACGTAGGATCGGGTAGAAACCGGCTCGTCAACAACCCCGTGAACAGCCGTGAACGTATAACTGCGCTACTCTTTCCCTGTGACCTGTTGTTCATCATAGGTCAAGTCTGCATGAGGTATAAGGAGGTCCCTACTGTACCAAACAGCCAAATACGGTAAAGCGATAAATATATTTTTTGTTGCGTGTAAAATCGTAACTTTTTATGCTGATAGAAAAATTACCCATTTAATTTCTTATTAGGTGTCGTGAGAAGCAACAGTAATAAATGCCATCGACTGTATTAGCCAAACTGTGATCGCCAAACCGCCTCTCAAATATGAAAATATGACTATTATGGTACGAATAGAACTAGACTAATGATAAAGATGATTAGTGTAAACATGTTACTGGTGGTACAAACACGCAGATTATCGCAACTTCTTACATTTATAACAACTAAACACAATGTTCATAAATTCTAAAACGAACACAAGATAATTACTTAACTATAAAATAAAATACCTGACCGATATTATCTATCCCATGGGATTTTATCATTGTTAGTTAGACTGTGGGGCTACGATCCACAAAGCCTCGCAAGCGATCTCCGATAGTGGTGGATGTATAGAATATCGGCGTTCATGGCATCGATAACATAATGGCCTAGAAAATCAGTCAGTACAAATGATAAGGGACGGGATATTGATATAGCAAACGGTGTTGCATCGTTATGTTATGTGAAGCAACCATTAGAACACCAATAGGATTAAATGAATCAAATGATGACATAATAATTTGTGTAGAATTTCACTGTCGAACAGCTAATGTAATACATTAGGTAGGTACATATATGAGATATCTTCACAGTTTTTTTTTTCATCGATTAATCCGTCAATTTTAATAGAATTAAGTGAAATATTTACATTTATTATATACTATCGTTCATATTGTTACAAACTTAATGTATGCACTACAATTAGTGCATACATTAAGTTTGTAACAATATGAACGATATTGAAAACAATACACAGGAGTTCGTGTTAGTCCATACTAACACGAACTCCTGTGTATTGTGTTCTGTCGATATTTTATAAGTAGTTTGTCTTTAACAAAATACTTAGGTGTTTAAAAGAACAGGTAGCGCCTTTCTAAAATCAAAGATTTATCTTCCAATTAATGATTTTTTTTATAAACATCGTAATAAAACCTATTACCCCGGGGACTACTAGAGCTAAGTGCTGCTCCCAATTGATTTAATTTTATTATTTCTATACAAAATCATATCTCAAAAAAATAGAACAATACTGTTCTATTTTTTTTTTACTACCCCTAGTATTTATTGAATCACAGTAAACTTTTCATTTAGTTGTTTATAAAGTCGAATTATTCGCTAACGCCAAAAGCGGCCGCTTTATGCAATAATGTACAATACGAAATAATGCCAGAATTAAATGCAGTTAACAGTGATTCAATAAAAACTAGAGGTGATTATCTGAAATTATACTGTTCTAGTTTTTTAAGAATTTATTTTGTTTAGAAGTAATAAAATTTAATCAATTTGGGGCAGCACTTAGTTTTAGCAGTCCCCTTAATATTAGATGTTCTACCTTCTGCACACTTATTTATTTTAATGACTCTACTGGTGTCCGCCCGTTGTCCCGTCTAGTGGTTTAAAGACGGGGCCAAGATCTCGGGGTCCCAGGTTCAATCCCCAAGTCGGGCAACAAATAGTTTCGAATTTTCGAACGTTGCTCAGGTTTGTGATCACCAACCCGCATTTGGCAAGCGTGGTTATTATGCCAGTTCCCTTCATTGCAGTGGTAACTTGAATTCAATGATGGAAGCCTTTTCCCTGCAGTGGGATGATTATAGGCTGTTAAATTACTGGTGCTCTCTCAAAACGAAAACTTTAAATGTTTAACCCTCAATATCTCATCGATATCATACCCGTCGATATTATCATATCCCTAATCTGAACTATTAGTATTCTCCCTTCGTCCACAACACACATCAAGACGAAATTCAACGCCACATTATCTCATAAAAAATATCCAAACTGCCGCATAAAATTCCAGGATTCCCTGCCCGTGGGATGTTCCCTGTAATTATTATTACTCCCGTTGTCTTAATTGAACGAGCGGATGAAGAACATTTTGGCAAGGATTGTACCCGTATAAGAACGAATATGCGGCCTAAGTCATGCTGTTTTTTGAATTAGTAAAAAATTTAGTATATTTTAATTTGTGTTATTTGATTCAGGGTTTATACCTGTACCTTACCTTATGTACATTATTTATTATAAGTTTCCGATATTCGGCACTGTTGCAAGCGCCATGATCACGGAACAACTGAAAATATCGGAAACTCGTAATGGTGTACCGAGATGATGGTGATGGCTCGTGATGGTAAGAACCCCGAATCAAATAGTTCTACTGATAGTGACCATTAAAGTTAAAAAAGTGTTTATTAAAAAGATATATTTAAAAAATTCTGTAATGATCGATAAGAAATTAAGAAATTGATTGTAATAATATTTCCTTGCTATCAAAGTACTACAATAATAGAATTGTGTTTTTTATTACGTTATACTCTACTTTTTAATTTTATCATTTAGGTACGTATGCTACAACCGTCAACTATGTATTAAAAAAATATTTGACTTTTTATCTCTAAGAGAATGTACTAAAGTAAATATGAAATAAATAAAAAAAATGATCAATTTTTACACACGCACGCTGTAAAATAAAATTTATCCAAGCACTTAATAATAACGTACAGTTTTGTATTGTCGTACAGAAGACGTTGTATTTTTTACTAAGCTCATCATAACTATAACGAAAATATATTTTATAAGTTCTTAAACCTACCAAGAGACAAACAGTTTACCTTTATCCTTATTCGGACAGGACAATATATTTTCTTCTTTTTTTACTTTTGTGGTATATCTAATCCTATATGTTTCGCGCACGGAGTCCAGTCTTAGCTCAGTTGCTCAGTCTCCGATTTGAGTATAATTTGGCTTAATTTTCTTTTTAGGGCTATCTCTAAAATAGACGTTGTTCTGGAGATTTAAATAGCACAAACTCTCTCACATACTCTTACAAGAAAGTTTGTGTTGTTTCTGCTGATCGTACTTCGAATAAGTCTCGTGACTGGGAATTCATATAGGTATGAAAATTTAAAAACATATTTTAAAATATAATAACCCTCTAATAATATAGAGTCCTGTTAATGTTGAATATTCCCCAACGTAACTATCTAGTATGCTGAACCATTTTAATTCCGTAATGTAGGTAATTTTTCGCGCGGACAAGTTTGAATCTAAAGACTGCCGTAACATCGTGTGCTATTTCAATTAATTACTTACCCTTAATTACTTGTTTGCGAACGTGTAAAAGTACCTAGCATGGTGGGTAATTAACATATTGTATGAAAAAGGCGTGGCGTCGGTATAAACCAGATAAAATTGTGTTCGCTGACAATGTAAAATTACTTTGACTGATGAAATGATTTCTATATAGCTAATGCAGATAACAATAATTAATAATACGGGTGAAAAAAATTCGGTTATTGAGTCATTGACTGAGTCTAATTGCTTTAATCGGGTATATATCGGGATGCCTAATTATTTGTACTCCTAATTGTCATTGGCGTACAAACGATTAGCCTAAAATTTTTTCGCACATTTTTACTATTCCTAAACGTGTTTAGCCCATTTTTACTACGCTCAACTTTATATCGCCGTATTATAACTTCGCCGAATATATCATAACACCTACTCTTTTGCAGTTTCAAATTTTTATTCGCAAAAAGTTAAAAACTTTATCAGCATGCATGCATGCTTGCAAAGAAGTAAGCATGCATGCAAGCAAGCAAGCAAGCAAGCATGAATGCATGCAAACAAGCATGCATGCATGCAAAGAAGTAAGTATGCATGCAAGCAAGCAAGCAAGCATGTATGCAAACAAGCAATCATGCATGCAAACAAGCAGTCATGCATGCAATCAAGCAGACATGCATGCAAACAAGCAATCATGCATGCATCCAAACAATCAGACTTCCGTGACGGCTTCGGCGCTGCGGGGCTCCGGCGGTCCCACGCGTGCTTATCGTCAGTAGTAAATGAATTGGGAAGTCTAGCTCACGATGCCGTATTCCAACCGCTCGCAAACTCGCTGCGGCGCTCCGCGCCCCTGGAATACAGCAGCGTGATCTAGCCCTCCCAATTCATAGGTAAAAAGGATTGACTTGTCTTTGTTATATCATTTTGTAAAAACCTCTGGTTCACAACAGTCACGTTTGAAGTCGAATATGAAATTTCTGAAACAAAAAGAATCACTAGAATTAAAACGTATTTGTCCTGCTTTACTAAATGAACAAAAACGACATGGAAACTTACTACCAAATACTATACGTAGCATTGTTTGTGGTCCATCTAATTGTGGGAAAACTAACTTAGTAATAAGTTTGTTATTACATAGGAATGGTCCATGCTTTCGAAACCTTTATGTTTATTCAAAATCTTTATATCAACCGAAGTACATATTTCTAGAAAGGGTAATGAATATGGTTGCAGACACTACATATAACAAGTATTCCGACAACAGTGAAATTTTAAGCCCGCATGAGGCATTACCAGACTCTATTATATTATTTGATGATGTTGCCTGTGAAAATCAGAATAATATACGAGATTATTTTGCTATGGGTCGTCATAAGAATATTGATTGCTTTTATATTAATCAAACTTACACCAAAATACCCAAACAACTAGTAAGAGACAATGCTAATCTTATAATATTGTTCAAGCAAGACGACATAAATCTTAAACACGTTTATGATGAACACGTAGGAACTGACATGACTTGGTCTCAGTTTCGTAAAATGTGCTCAACTGTTTGGAGTAAACCTTACAATTATGTCGTCATCAACAAGGACTGTGACCGAAACAAAGGTTGTTACAGAATGATGTTTGATACATTCATAGTAGTTGACTAAACTTTTTAAGTAGCTGCTAGGTTATTAACGAATCAGTTTCATTAGTGAAGTCGAAGTGATTGGAACCATTACCAATGGAACGAAATCTCAAAGAACAAATTGTAAAATCAGCATCAGCTGTAAAAAGAAAGGTAGAAATGCTAAAAGATTCAAAAAATACAAATGATATGGCTTTAGAAACAATATTTAAACCAATTGTTAGTCCACTTAAACTTCTAACAAGTAAAACTGATGGTAAACGTCATATAGGAGAAGAAATTAAGCAAACCCAATTACCGAAAAGAACTCGGCACGCCAAGAGTGAATCGTCAAATGCTTCTACTGAAGATTTAAATTACTTTAAGGAGGTTGTTGATGATGAAGAATATTCTGATACTGGCGAAGAAAATTCTGAAAATGATGTTTGTAAAACACCTAACAAAACTCTCACTACATCACCCTCCGAAGATCATGATGTTCATGAGAATTCATTTAAATCTCTTCAATCATCACCGAGTATTGCCAATGATTCTTTATCATGGTCCATGTCATCTGAAATAATGAAAGATATACCTTATGGTGTTAGAAATGTAAAAGGAAAACTTTTGCTCGGCAATACCCGTGTTCATGACGATGATCGCATTCTGAAAATTGGAAACCGTAGTTTGAAAAAAACTCCTGGCTTAAAAGAACTACTGTATAAAAAAATACCGAATTTAGATATTATTACAGACGAAGACTTACAAAATTATAAATTAATACTTATGGACACTAATGCGCACAAACGTAATTGCGATCCGTCCAAACCAATAAACAGTAACAAAGGATTTAAATATATGCACGTGATCAAACCATTGTTTAAGTTCTCTAGAAGTCATACGAGCAGTGTAGAAAGTCTCCCAACAGGAAAAGGCATCGATATTCTTAAGGAAGTTAAGAAAAATACTGATTTGGTTTACTGGGATGATCCAAACGAGCTAGTGGAGAGATTAAAATTACTACTTGCATCATGGGCAGCTGGTAACACAGGGGTGTATAACGAAATGTATGCAATAATCGAAGAATTGCATGAAGTTGGAATCATAAAAGACATCAGATATATAAAGCTGCCATCAGGAAGATTGGACAGTATTATTAAACTAAAGAAGCCGACAAGACGGCAATGAATATAGACAAATTTGGTCATCATGTTCACAAGCGTTTACGACTAACTGAGTACACTGACATTCTTAACGATACATTGGTAAAATCAGATTTAGGTGACTTTGATTTAAAATCATCAAGATTAAGAGGACTACTAATTCCTGAAAAAGAAGATGAAGCTGTGAATAAAGAATACGTGGACAAATGTGTTCAAGAACTAAGAAATGAGATGAAAATAATTCAAAGTAATATTCAGAAATATCTTAACAATCTAGAAAAATTGACTTCCGTCAATTTGACTAAACTATATTACACAAAAAAAGAAATTGATCACATCGTTGAAACAAAACCTGCTAAGAATGAGTAAGCAAGATATAGTAAACGAACTTCATAAATCTGTAAGAAGAAATTTCGTTCGTCGATGTACTATCATAAGGGGATTAGATGATCTATGGCAAGCTGACCTTATGGATTTTCAAAAATATTCTTCATGTAACAAAGGATATAAATATGTTCTGGTCGTAATCGATGTTTTATCAAAATTCGTGTGGGTGAGACCATTGAAGTCAAAATCCAAACAATGTGTTACAAATGCAATGAATAGTGTGTTATCTGTATGTACAAGAAAGCCTAAAAATTTGCAAACAGACCTAGGTAAAGAGTTCTATAATGATTACTTTAAACAGTTGATGGAAAGATATAATATAAATCATTATTCTACATACTCTGTTAAAAAAGCATCCATTGTAGAGCGAGTCATTAGAACTTTAAAATCTCATCTTTACAAAGCCTTTAGTCTATGCGGAAAATATCAATGGCTCCAAAATAAATTAGATTCGATTGTGCAGGACTACAACAATACTGTTCATCGCATTACTAAATATAAGCCGAATGACGTTAATCGTTCAAATGAGCATATAGTTAAATCTAACATTAAGAAAACCCATCAACCAAAAATACGACAGGGATTTACTTTTCTGGTTGGTGATTTTGTTCGTATAAGTAAATACAAAGGAGATTTCTATAAAGGTTATACCCCTAATTGGTCTACGGAAATATTTCGTGTTGCCAAAATAAATCAAACCAATCCCCAGACGTATCAACTAGAAGACAAACACAACAAGTACATCTTAGGTTCTTTTTATGGATATGAACTACAAAAAACTAAAGTTCCAAACGTTTATCTTATCGAAAAGGTTATTAAAAGAAAAGGAACCAAAATGTTTGTAAAATGGTTGGGATTAAGTGATGAAGAAAACAGTTGGGTAAACAAAAGTGACTTAGTCGAATAGATATATAAACAACTTAGCTAATTCTTAAACTCACTTTATGTTTATCGATGAAGGAAGGTAGTGGTATAATTAATAACTTGATAGATCGTTTACCGTTTGAGTTACATTTGCCTGGCTATCAATTTTGCGGCCCTGGAACTAAACTTCAAAAACGGATAAGTAAAGGTCACCGAGGAGTGAACAAATTAGACGAAGCTTGCATGCACCACGATATCGCATACATTAACAAAGACTCAGGTTCTCGACGAAAAGCAGACTTAGAACTTTTGGATATGGCCAAAAGGAGGTTGAAATCAAAAGATGCTGGCAAAGGAGAAAAAATTGCATCTTGGATAGTAAAAAATGCTATGAAAGCCAAGATCAAGGCAGGCAGTGGCATAAAATCTTTCAAGAAAGGTGTTAAAGCAATACAGTCTCAATTGAAGAAAATTAAATACAAGGACCACCACTCTGCAATTAAATATGCTTATGCAGCTGCAAAAAAACTATTTGGTAAAAACAAAGGAATACGCTTGCCCCGCTATATTCCACTTCCAAAATCAGGAGGTCTTTTACCACTTATTCCTATATTTGCGGGATTGTCAGCATTAGGTTCTCTAGCTGGAGGAGCAGCTGGCATAGCAAAAGCTGTGAATGATTCTAAAGCAGCGCAAAAGAGTCTTCAAGAATCTGAAAGACATAACAGAATGATGGAAGCACTAGCTCTTGGAAAAGGATTATATATTAAACCTCGTAAAAAAGGAGCGGGTTTATATCTTAACCCATCAAAAAACTAATTGAGCGGCTACCCAGACGTGCACTTACTAACCTAGATATATTAGAACATTCCAGAGATATTCCATACTTTCGTGGTGTTTATATGAGAGATACATTGCCTTTGAAACCTAGAAAAATTGAATGTGGAATATTGAACTTGGATAGCAACAAAAATCCTGGCACACATTGGGTAGCCTTTGTCAAGCAAAACAATTACATTCAATATTATGATAGTTTTGGTAATTTAAAACCGCCGTTAGAATTTATTAAATATATGAAGAACTTTCCTATAAACTATAATTATGTACGTCACCAAGCTTTTGGCACTACTAACTGTGGTCATCTATGTTTAAAATTTTTAAGAAACTATTGGAAAAAACATTTATATAATAAGTGATTAAAATAAACATGTCAGTACAAAAATGTCTTTCACTGTGTCTATAACTGGGACAGGAACCTCTTTGACAACCAATTATTCCCCAACTTTGGATCTCCGAGGAGATTACGAATGTGGTCTTGTGTATTTTTCAACATTTAATTCTATTCCTAACATAGATGAACGGAATAATAAGTTTTACTATGGTGAAAATGAAATTATACAAATTCCTGAGGGATCTTACGAGCTTCAAGATATATGTGATTATTTGAAAACTAACATTAAAAACAGTGTGTTAAAATTAACTTGCAATAACAATACACTGAAAACAAATATATTTTGCTCTAAAGATATACATTTTAATAAAAAAGATACGTTAGGCAAAATATTGGGGTTTGGAACAGAAACAATAAAAGCAAATATAAGTACTGAATCTCAATATCCTGTTAGCATTCTATCAACAACCATTGTGCGGATTGAATGCGATGTAGTAAGTGGCTCATTTGTTAATGGAAAAGCAAGCCATATAATTCACGAATTTGTGCCTAACGTGCCACCTGGATACCGAATAATTGAAATACCAAAAAATTTAATTTATTTTCCTGTAAATCAAAATTCTATAAGTGCTATCAACATAAAGCTGTTGGACGTTGATAATAAAGAAATAAATTTACGGGGTGAAGAAGTGCAACTTTATTTACATTTTAAGAAAAATGATAAATTTTAATAAAAACCCTAGTGCAGAGACTTTTCAGACCAGTCTTCAAAGATCATCTCACAAAAGCACATCGCTTAAGCTAAAAAAGAAGCTTACCAAAGCTAATACAGATTTCCTTAAGCTGATTGGGTTGATAAAATGAATATTTTAAATATATCTCAACAAACGTCATATGACAATAGCATCGAAAGTTTTGAGTACCATTCTTACAAACCATATGTGTCAAGTTTTAACACGAATGATGAAATAAGAATTCCTATTAATCAACAAGACTTGTACGTGTTACCATCACTTAGCAGCCTTTACATCGAAGGAAAAGTGAATGTTTATAACAACACTACTAAGACCAAAGTTTCAAATGTACATTTTGTTAATAATTCAGTATTGTTTTTGTTTCAAGACGTGAGATATGAATTGAATGGAGTAGAAATTGATAAAATTAAGAATGCTGGTGTTACTACAACAATAAAGTCTTATCTATCTTTAAATGAAAATGAATCAAAATATGCGCGAGTTTGGGGTTGGTCAACTGAAGGAACAAATAATGTTAGTGGTGGAGCTTTTTCCGTATCGATCCCGTTAAACAAGATTTTAGGATTTGCGGAAGATTATGAAAAAATTATAATGAACTGCAAACACGAGTTAGTGTTACTAAGAAGCAACTCAAATCTTAATGCGATGAAGTTAAATACAGGAGAAGTCTTAAGTGATGTTACAATTAGTAAGATAGTTTGGAGAGTACCGCATATTAAAGTATCTGATCGTGAAAGAATTAACTTGTTAAAGCATTTAGAGAAAGATCGAGCTATTCCATTAGCTTTTCGTAATTGGGATTTATATGAATACCCATTACTGCCTAAAACACGTAAACATACTTGGTCCATCAAAACTTCATCCCAAACAGAGAAACCTCGGTTTGTTATAATTGCTTTACAAACCAACCGCAAACAAAGTAGCCAATTGTCAATGGCTGAGTTCGATCATTGTCACGTACGTGATGTGAGAGTCTATTTAAATTCGTCATATTATCCATATGAGGGAATGAATGTAAGTTTTTCAGATGACAAATTTACTTTATTATACGAACAATACACAAGATTTCAACAGTCTTATCATGGACGCCGTTCAGAACCATTGTTGAGTTTAAAAGAATTCAGAGACATCGCTCCTTTGTTTGTTATCGACTGCTCGCGACAACACGAGACATTAAAGGGATCGATTGACGTCAGAGTTGAAATTGAAACAGATCAAGAAATACCTGATCAGACAGCAGCATATTGTCTGATTTTAAACGATTGTATGTTCGAATATAAGCCTTTGAGCAACATTGTCAAAAAGGTATCATGAATAACAATACAATAATTGTGGATGTGCAAGGATTTATAAATCTACGCAATGAGTTCATTGTCAAAGAATTGGCTGTAGCTACTTTGCAATATACAGATATATTTATAGTAAAACCACCACATTCATTCTTTAATCTAACTGAAGAAGAAAAAAGACGTGTTCGATGGTTAGAAAGGAACAGAGGATATTCCTGGAGCGATGGATATATTGACTACAAAGAATTTGTAAGAATAATGAAGCTTTACTTTAAAGATCGAGTAATTATTGTAAAAGGTTTAGAAAAAGTGAAATGGTTGCAAGACTTATGCAGTCATCAAAATGTTAAAGATATCACTGATGAAGGTATTCCAAATCTAAGAGCATTATCTGAACTTTACAAAAACGATATATTTGTAACCAATTGTGTTAATCATAAGAATATTTGTGCACTGAAAAATGTTTTGTGTATTAGAAAATGGTATTTAGCAAACAATAAATAATTTTGAAAGTATACTGTTTTGTTGATATCACCCTTAAAAGTGTAATTTCGATCTGATTTTAGTATGTAGTTAAAAGAAAATAAATAAAAATCATGTTCATTTACTTTAATCATTTTATTTATTTCTCAAGTAAGATTATTGGCACTTATAATAATAATTTAAATTCATACATTAAACACTAAAATTAAACAATATGAAACAACTATGATAAAACATAATCACCACAGAGTTTTTTTGAAATCCTTCTAACTAAAGCTTCAGTAAGATCTTCGATTTCATCTACAGAATCCTGCACCACATACTGCGCACTAAGCACCACATTGTCTTCTTCTTCATTGGAACTCTCCACCGCTGATTCTTTCTGTAGATCCAATATTTTGATTTTGATGACTTTAATTCCTCGGCTCTCCTTACTTATAACAAAAGACTTGGAGACGTTCGACTTCTTCTTAAAGATTTCACGTTTTTGTCTTCGCTTTTTCTCATATTTCATCGGCTGATGCCTTAATAATTCTTGGTATTGCTGGGTAAAATTTTCTAATGGATCCTGAGCATATTGACTGAACATTATATCTGGTGAATCTTCCATTTTCTGAAACAATTAAAGTTATATTAGCTTGTTATGAACAGTGTTTCGCGAAAATAATAAATTATAAAAATTTACTAAGTTCCTAGTAGATACTTACATAAAATCATGAACTGATTCGCTGCTAACCTCAACGCTGCTGAATGAGGTGTGATTATAATTGTACTTGTAAATACAGTTTTAGTAGAGACAATGATCAGAAATTGCAAACCCAGCTCTTTTACAGTTGACCGTAAGACATGTGTACTAAATCAGCATTTTTTTTACTTTATACACGTTACAACTTGTTTATTGCACATGAGACGGTCCCGTAAAATGATACTATTGCAAAACTGATAGCTTTGTAACGTACCATTTCAGGTTTATTCACACAACAAGTTGCAACATGATTAATGTTATTTTGTTAGCGTGTGTAGGTAGTTATGCGTATTAGATCGCCAACAGATCAAATTCTAACAATGAACATGGTCAAATAAATAAAACTCTATATTTGTTTAGCAAATTTATTCAAATACTTTAACTTAAAAACTATACATTACAGTGAAATAAGACAAATAAAAAACAATAATGTTTACTTCATATTATGCTTATAATTATTCCTCCTTTTAAATAAATTACACAGTTATAAAATAATGCCCCCAAGACAGGGTGCTAATATTATTTTTTGAAATAAAGCGTTTATCATCTTTTCTAGACAAAGCCACTTTGTTTTGCTCTGTAGTAAAGATTTGATGTTTGATTGTTCTAAAAAGTACATTTTTACCTCTTAACTCTTTACCAGTTGATAATACATTGGTATAGTCAGAAAACTTTAATTTCATAGTAACATTTTTTTTAACACCTTTTGCTTTTTTGACTTCATTATTATCAGTTCTAATACTATACAACTTAGAACGCAGTCCTACAAACTCTAATAATATTTTGCCTCCTAATTCATCTTTAAACAACCCTGGGACTTTTTTGTTTTTAGGTACAATATCAAAACAATTATCCATGTCGTAATTGCTTGTATCAAAATAGGATAAAAAATTTTCTTTCAAGTCTGCATAAAAATCGTGTGTCTCTATGGAGTACAAAAGACTATCAGTATCAGTGTAACACAAAGACAATTTATCAGTGTAATGACTTTTCATTATCGAATAATGAAAATCATACATATGGTTTTTAGACAGCTCTAACACGGTAAATCCAATGTATATGGGTTTGTCAAGAACCACTTTTTCTCGTTTTAATTGTATAGCTACTAAATTTTCATCAAATATTGATGCGCTATGAAAATTAGGACGTGATATCAGTTGTTCGGCTGAGTAACATTTCTTAGTCTTATTTCTCTCATCCCGCCATGTACTAACTAGTTTTACATCTACTCTGCGTTCAGTATCTTCTAATGTTTTTCCGAAAATGCTGTTATTAAGCAATTTGAAAAAATCTTGTTCAAATAATGTAGTTGATTTTTGTCTCAAATGTGTATTTAAGTCGATGTAATCCTTTAAATATGGACTTTGTTTGAATGATATTCCTTTATGAATTTTTTTAAGACGTAATCCATGTTTTAAGCATGTCTTTAAGTGAACATAGTGGATAACATAGTTATATTTATTATACAAATTTGGTATAAGCTTTATATTTTTACCACCCGGAGGAGTAAAGTTCTCCGCACAAAAAGGAAGATCGTTATGTAAGTCATGCAAATTCTCGGGGTATTCCAAGTCAACTTCAAGGATATAACCATAGTCATTATCGTCAGCAATGTTCGTAACGATGAGTTCATTACAGTCCTGTTCATTGAGAAATTTAAAATCGGCGTAAGGCAAATATCCACACATAGCAAAGCCATATAAATTATTACAGTCCACATACATTAAATATCTGCTTGGTTGGGAGTGATCATAATCAGACTGATATTGATTATTCGATTTCGCATACCTTTTTGAACATAAGCAAATACCTCCGCGAATTCCCTTTTGAATCATTCGTATCATTTCTAAATCTGAAAGCAACTCTAATTTTACTTTGGTTTTTAATAACATTGCATCAAAGCTGAGACTTGGTGCTGTAAGATAAAATGCAGGATCTAAATCATAGTTAATCTTACACGTTTTACGAAACTTTTCAAAAATATCGCTTAAAATCAAAACATCGCTCTTTACATATAAATCCGTGTATTCACCTAGGTTTTTAATATTAAAACTATGCCACACTTTTTGTGCATGATCATAGTCAGAATTACTTATAGCTTCATCAGTTAGATTATTATAAAACTTTTCTTTTGAAGGTAAATTATTTTCTTCATACACTTTCCAATTTGTCATATAATTGTATGGATATACACCTTTTCTACTTAGCAATGTAAACTGATTTTCATTGTTACAATATGCACGCAAATTATTAAAATCGTTATGCTGTAGATTTTTAGCTAATTGTTCTATACTTGTTCCTAAAAATTTGAACGAGTCAACAAAACGAACTGCGATAAATTCTTTGGTTGAAAACGGAATAAACTTGGTAAAAGAAATGTAATTCTCATTATTTTTAGGAATTATTTTTATTTCGCCAGGAGTCCTACTTAGTTCGCGGATAAACAAATGGCAGTCATAACCCGATAAGTTATGAAAGAACACTGGGATAAATTTAGGTATTCTAAATTTAAGATTACAACATGAATGAGCTGCACCTCGGTATTCACCGGTAAAGTGGCAATGATCTCGTACTTTATCATCAATTAGTAAATTAGAACACAAATAACAACGCTCAGCTTTTTTAAAATTCAATATATCTTCCTCACTATAAATTATAGGAACTGGAGTTTCAGACGCAGATTGAATAAGTTTGTAAATTTGATTTATGTCTTTTTGCAACCGCTTAACAAATACAGTAGCACAGTCGGTTCCGCGATATGTCACCAAGCGATTAAGCGAGTTATCGTAATGACAAACAATGTAATAAGCAAACGCCGCAGGTAAATGTTTTTGTACTTTTTCTGTATACGCGCCTATGCTCTCGGAGCAAGGCTTTAATATCGTCTCAAAGTCAGCGTAAATAACGAAGGGTACGTTCTGCATGCAATGATAGTTTTTAAATTGCATTATAGTACCACTTTCGGGTAGTACCGTGAGTACTCCGCCGCAAACGTGTTTTTCATAATCTCGATCTGATTTAAAAAATAACAAACATTCTTCACAGAAATGTAATTTACCATGATGTTTTGTGATTTGATGGCGAACTAATTTTGTTAAATCCTTTATATGACAATAATGATATTTTGTTTCTTTTTCTAACAGAAGCATGTTGACATGATTTTTTTTTCGAGACAGTGTTTTATATAACGGTCCAACAATATTTTGTTTCTTGTCAATCCCATATACATTAACACTAATATCATTATTATTTTTCTCAAAGGTTTTAATATCTTTGAATGATACTGGAAAATTCATATTGTCGATATTCAATACATCAGTGAAGTGTGGATATGATGATACCCGATTAGCGTTTTTCACATCAGGATATAGAGCGCTCATTACAGTCCAAGCAAAACAGTATTCATCACTGTTTCTGATATTAATACAAGCCTTTTTTGCTTTAATTCTTTTCGGTAAATCTATAAAACTAGAACTACGCAATGGCGAATATTTGTTAATGTTGGTTTCGAGGTAAAGAATGTCCATAAGGGACCAACCACTTCCTTTGTCTTGGAAATCGTCTAACTTTTTATAAATTATCTGACAAACGTTGTTCAACAAGTCGTCAAACGAGTAATTTTGAAAGATAGGAATATTTTCTGTTGCAAACGATTTAATTTCTATCGTATCATCTTTAGGATAAATCATCTTAGCAAATAATTCAAAGTTGACTTTTACATTAGTGTGAGAGGCTATAGCAGAATCAATCACTTTACGCATCCTACATGAAATAGAATGCATGAAGTGCGGTGGTGAAGTGATAGGCAACTTCTGACCACCACCGGCTGTTTGTTCGCGATCAGCACTGATGCGGTATGATACAATGCGACCTCTAAAAGCTGAATTAACCGTTTCAATTCCTAAGTCATAGCTTAATGCGGTATTATCTTTATGAGTAATACTGCGCAAGTGGCCTGGAAAATCTTTCTTGAGTATAGATTTTTGACAAACTGAACAAAAGATAGTTTTGGAGCAATGCATATTGATTTTAATTATGTCTGGGTATGATAATAAATGTAACAATTTATTATAAAGTAAAACAAAATAGATTATTTGATGATTAAAATAATTACAATATTTTAAGGTAGTATACAAAAATACAAAAAGTTCTATTTAATTAAAACACATTCATAATATCTAGTAAAAGTCTATCTAATAAAAACTAATTGCTAAACAAAAAAAAACAAAAAAAAAAAAAAATTACCTACTTACTTCTTCTTATCAGGATAAAAAGTTGGTTCGATATTAACAAATAACCTACTACTATCTTTAAATATATTTTTAATTCCAACCCACAATGGATCGTCGTGATTCAGCCGAACTCTTAAGCAGCCACTCCACTTGTCGAAGCGTTCGCGAGGATTCACGCCAATGATTTCAGCGGTGTTGAACACTCGCAGGTCGATGTACACGTCACCATCGGTCTGGAGCGTGCCTTGCCGGTTGATCCCGCCCGCGACGCGCCGCGACAGTGACGACCAAAGTGGCTGCTGCTTCACATCCGGCTCATTCACGTCCCCAAATAATTCTTCGTAAATGCTGGCTTTACTGCTTCTACAAATAAATTAACATAAATTAGTATCATATCAGTATATAAACTTGAAAAATTATGTCTCAGGCGGGACTCGAACCCGCATCTCCTCGCATGCCGGGCAGGCGCTATACCATTAAGCCATCGAGACACTGCGACACAGCGCGAATTTTACAAGCATATTCTTATCGCTATAAGCCAGCGATGTTTCATCAAATGTTAGGAGTTTGCACCCTTAACACCTGAAAGAAACATTTTTGCAGATGTTTGACAGTTAGTTAAGATGAAATAGCTATTTACATACTTTATTTGATATTTTAGCAACTTAATTGCAATTATAATATCAGTATATAAACTTGAGATGCGGGTTCGAGTCCCGCCTGAGACATAATTTTTCAAGTTTAAATACTGATATTATAATTGCAATTAAGTTGCTAAAATAACAAATAAAGTATATAAATTAGTATCTATTGATTTTACAATGCATTAACTTTTTTAATTTTTAGTAAGGAAAAAATACATACTCAGTTTTCTTCTTAGGTTTCTCCTTTCTCGTTCCTTTGGACTTGCTTTTGCCAGCTTTACCTTTTTTAGAATGGCTGTAACAAAATGTAGTTTTGTAAGTAAGATTTTACTAAACTTATGTAATACTATTTTATTTATTACACTACTAAAGTTATGCTCTATAAAGTGATTTCATTTTAAGTATTGGTATCGGAGAACTAGATGGAATGAGAACTTAATTTTGTTGGAAGAAATATAATACTGAGGTTTAAGGCTAACTCTTACCTGAGATCTTCTTCGCCTGAGGATTCTTCCGACTCAGACTCCTCGCACAAAGCTGCAGCGCGTTTTCTGTTGGTTGAACTGCAACAAATAATTATTTGTAAATTGTATAAATAAAACATTAACGTAAAACGTTGACATAATTATAGGCACAAATTATCAGTATTAAAAATACATACCCAGACTTTTTCTTTGATTTTTCCTTCTTCGTCACTTTAGCCTTAGTTGCAGGTTTGCTTATTTTCTTGGGTGGGCTAAAACAAAATCGAATTTTATTATGATTGAAGCAAATAAAAATAATTTAAGAGTGGATTACTATAATTGGCCATAGAATAAGTAATACGTTGTAATATTTTTTAAGTTATTTATGGTTGCTGTTATCCTGAATATAATAAAAAAAAAAAGAGTATCTTCTTACTTAAATAATTCAAGTTACTTAGTAACCAATATTTATTTACCTTGTATCTTCTTCTGCACTCGACGAGTACTCAGACTCCGACTCAAAGCAAGCAGCAGCAGCGTTCTTGTAGTCCGACCTGCAATATTAATTTATGTTTCAAAACGGTGATACTATAAATAACTATTAGTACCTACTACTGGATGCTTTGCGGTCTAGAAAGTTAAGCACTGGAGGAACATCCAAGTTAACTGGTCAAACCCGCCAATAATAGCTGGTTCAAACATATCAGTTCAGTTCAGGATTCAACCACAATGATATTATTATTTAGTTTGTTCTAGCTCTACGAAAGCATTAGTACAGACGCTGAACTAATTATAACTTTTAAATGTGTTTGAAATAATATGGGTGAGCGATCGGTATCTTGGTTCATTGATTAATTAATTGAGACACAAAACAAACAGAGTTTCACTAGGTCATTTTAAGCTCAATAATAAAATAAAAAGAACTCACGAACATTTTTCCACGAGGTTGAAGAGGTGTTGCACGAAGTTTTCGACAGCAGAACGATCGGGTATTGACCACTGATAGTAATAGCAATTGATTTACTTACCGATCATTTTATACCAAATTCGCACTCACACATATTAGTGTAAAAACTGTCAAACTATACACACACATTGAAAATAATTCCTATCAGCAATTAATTAAAAGAACAAACAAGTTTCTCAAATTACTTATAAATTTATTACTAAATAGGAAAACTTCGAATCAGCAACTTTGCAAATTTATTTAGCCCTAAAGTAAATTATTATTTCAAATACTAGTGATTTCCCGCGGTGCGGCATCGTTTGAATTGGATTATAAATTACCTACTCACATAAATTGCTGGTCGTACGATTTCAGAATCATAAATTAACGAATTGACCTAATACAATTTATCTAACCCAAAACCGTGAATGATCCTAGTCATCAGGATATGTCAAGGCTTACCAAACTTTGGAAACGTCTTTTTTAGGTTTTCCAATGGAAACAGCGAAGTTGTTAAATATTATAAATGTGAAAGTGAGTTAGTTTGTTTGTTGAGTCGCCGTTACATCATAACTACTGAACCAATCGCTATGGAATTTGCATACACGTTGCTAGGGAAATGGAAAAAGTAGAATACCTACATAGGCTACCTTTCATCCAAAAATAATCGTTTCCGAGTTTGTGACAAACCAAATGCTACGCAGGCAAAGCCGCGAAAACATCTAGTTAAGTAATAAAATATATTAATTAATACTAACTTTGAAATAAAGTTTAGCCTGCTAACATTATTCTGTAAAAGTAATTTTATTTGTTTGTTGCACCTTTATCCAGCATAAAAAAATATCTGTTTCCGAGTTTTGTGACAAACCAAATTCCTCGCGGGAAGGCCGCGGAAAACGTCTTGTTAAGTAATATTAATCTAACTATTTTATATAATAAATAATTACTATGAAAATCCTTTGTTGATCATTGAAAATAGTTTACAGTTAAGAGCAAAGAATTTGAACACCAATTTAACGATAAAATATTAAAAACCTAAAAATATCTGTAAATTATGAATGAAAGTTCAAAAATATTAATAGTATTAATATTGAGTAACCACCCATTGCTTATAAGTAAATTATGTAATTTTATTTATGAAATCGGTGTACTACCAAATCATTTAAATAAATTCAACCCAAGAATTGAACAGACGAAGTAATTAAGACTAACTATTTAGTTAATTTTCATCATGGGCATAGCAACAAATTGTTAGCCAGCTAAATTCGTAGCCCGCAAGTGTAACATGCAACAAGATACGTCTTGTTAGCAGATTTAGGTTCACACATACTGCAAATGCTAAGGAAGCAAATTAGCGCGCTGACTTTAAAGCATCATATACACTGTCTGAAAATTATTGTCAGGAAGAACACCTACAACCACAAGTTATAGACTTTGATTGAAGATTTACTTTTGTAATACTGCCATAATAATTTTACATTCTCAATCCTTCACTTAATTTTAATGTCAGTAATAAAGCAATAATATTATCTAGTGTTTGATAAAAGCATACTTAATGCTAAAAATAATCTGTTAAGATATTAATATTCGTTTAAAATACCTCAACGATTGCACTTCACGGAGTGTTCCCGTAAATACATTTGATACCTTATACATATAATATACTTAGGTACTATTGTTTACTCATACTCTTTATTCTTAGATGTTAATACGAGTAGTGTGCACTCCCCGTTACATACACGCGCACGTCACGCTAACCTTAGCTACCTTTTAGTTCAAGTAATAATCCCGTTCGCGTCACATCTTACAATTTAATTTTACTAACTGAATTGTTTTGTCCTTGAAAGTATTCCATGTCTAAAATAACTTCACGTACCTAATATTCTTACTATTTAATTATGGTGATATTCTCAATATTTGTGTGTGCCCTGCAAGCCCGGGATACAGCCAAAAAGAAGTACCCATTACGGTATGGTTGTAAACAAATCATTGGGGATATACATAATAAAATTTTAAGTAATACATATAAGATTCGTAAACGTTTTGTTTTATTCTTAGCTCTTTGATTAAATTCATATTGTTATAATGCTAAAGTGTGTGCCCTGCTGGTCCGGGATGCAGCCAGAATTAAGTACCCTATTTGGTACGGCTGTAAACTGATGCATAAACGATACATCTAGTCAAATTGCATTATGATTAAAATTTAACGTTTACGTTTACCGAAAAACATTATTTTCATTGCCTCAGTGTGTGTAATTTGGTTCAGTTGTAAACTGAAGCATGATCAAAACACTAAGTAAATCAACATAAAACATACTCGTATTCAGAAACAAAACAGTTCAGTATTTTTTATAAATCTGTTAATTAGTGGTCAAATTAAAACGGTGATAGTGTTTCAAATAATGTGTATCGTCTATCAGTTGCTGAAAAAACAGGTACGTGTGCATGTATTATGAATTGGGGAGTCTCGATCAAGGCGATGTATTTCAAAGGTGCGGTGCGCAGCGTCGCGCCGGAGCGAGCATAGCGAGCGGTTGAAATACAGCGTTCTTGAGCTAGACTTCCCAATTCATTTACTACTATCGTCGCAGATGGCTCCTGCTCCTCAGCCCGCGGGCCGCCTCGCCCCTCCGCGCCTACGCGCTTTTGAATTACACTCTAGGGGTAGGGCAGACAAGACTGCTTGGGTTCGGTTTGTGAGCGATTCGTTTCTTAAACTTTTCTGTTTAAAAAAAATAGAGCGTAATGTCAAAAAAAGATGCTAATACATTTTAGTGCTTTCGATATTAGACATACTGAAATTAGAGTTTTCAATTTTTAGACCAATCTATAATAGTGCGAAAACAACTGTTAGACTAGACAATAATTATACGTTATAAGTTTAGGCCAATACGGTTCGGCCAAATGAAATTAGGACTTTAAATTTTAGGCGAACCGAAGGGCACCCGCTTTAATCAGAGCAAAATTATAAATTGCGTAGTCAATAGTCATCACAACAAAGGCATGGATTGTATAAAAAAATATTTTTCAAATAAATTATTTTCATTCGCATATCGAGCTACTGGAATGTTCTGTAGAACCGCCAATTGTCTTCTGGCGTTTTTCCTTTAGCCGCCTCTTATACGACTTCCAAAGTAAGAAAAGATTTGGTACAATTTTTCTTTTTGAAATCACCACATTATATAACGAACTCAGACCTTACTATTTCAGAGCTCACTCGGTCAAACCTTTGCACTAGCAAAAGAAAAATTAATTAAAATATGATAGGTGGTTTGCATTTATTACGTGTCGTGAGCCTGGATCTAAATTTCGAATTTGATAAACTTTTTCTACCTTGTTTTTGAAATCTTTGTTAACATTTATATTATACGCAATTTTTTCTATACGTAACGGAACGTATGTTAGAGCGCTAGCTTAAAAAAGGAATATACAAGATGCTATAGAAAGATGCTCCGATTACCGTGGATAGAGCTCTGCAGCAACGTGTTCATACTCCAGGAACCCAGCATCACACAACATCTGTCATGTCACAACAAACTTTCAACATATTATACTCGTATATCTAAGAAGATAACAATTTTATAAAGCAGCTGGTTGCTAATATAAGAAAAAAAAACTGTTCATGAGGGGAAGGCCACCTATGCGCGGGACGGACCAAGAAAAACCCGGATTAAAAAAACTGCGTTTCTGACTGACAGTCTGCTAACAGAGATTGATCATGCGGAGAGCAATTTCTAGCACGTCGGCAATTGAGGTATACGATACCGCTTTAGCGGTCAAGGCCACGTCTAGATGTCTAGACGTGACCATGACCTCTCTATCAATAGCAAAACGATAAAGAAAACTAAACTATAACACGAGATTCAAGAGTAAGTAGAAGATATTCGAAATACCTATCTGTATGCGTAGTACCTTTTCGGCCGATAAAATAAATTTTATGAATGCCGTGCGGTGTGAAAGCATCCTAAAAGTTGAAATATTACCTTCAATTTAATTATTTTTCAAACGGTTTTCCATCCTTAATGGTGTCTGGAGAGTACAAAGTTCATTAGGATTAAAAAAGGAATAAAAAAGCATATATTTAGTCGTGGCTGTAATGTTGCCCTTTTATTTTATTTTATTTTGGTTTTGACAGATTTAAATTCTATCAATATGCTATATTACAGCTCAATCCGGTTTGAGGCATGTTTTTATTAATAAGTCAGTCAAGAAATCCTCAGGTTCCTTATTAAAAAGAGAAAAAAATACAAATGAATCATAAAACTGCAAAAACCAATTTTATACCAATTGGCATTTTTCGTCAGGCAAGTTTATTAGGCTAAGCACTAACATATTAAATTATACGTAGCACTTTTTTACAAAAGCTTTTTCAACTTTTAACTACTTATCGAAATATATTTATCTCACTAAACTTAAGAGAACGAACAATTTTCGACAGTTCATTATCTCGCAGTCAAAACGTTCTAACCTGTTAAAATAACGGGAGTTTACGGCGATGGAGTTACCACGTAATAGGGATGCGCTAACACGGTCTAATTTCATTTAAAAAGTAGATTTTCCCCATTTAATCGAACTATCATTATACTCTTTAAAGTGAACGTGAAAAATGCCTGACCAGTTTTTTTTTTAAATAAATGTAGAGCACCTTAGCGCACCGTACACCGGCGTCAATCTGTGATTCAGTGGAACCGTGATCTGGTGAAGGTCTCAGATAGCAGCAGCAGCTGCCGGATGCGGGTGGCGTGGGTGGAGCCGATCGCCGTGGAGAGCCTTAGGGGATCTACAGCACTAGACGTCGTTCAGGACACTACGTTCGGGATACTACGTTTAGGATACTTCAGGATACTATTAATTATTCTGTGGTTTAGCTGTGAGATGATGATACTAGAAGCAAAACCATCATAGCTAGTCAATGTTGTATCCTCGTCAAACTCTATTAAAAAATACAAATCAATCAAATCAGTTTTATTGACCTCTGATATTATAGAGCCCTAATAATTTTAAGTTCAAAAGTCATAAAAATAATTAAGCTGAAGCAAAATAGGTTAAAATTTATACTAATATTATAAAGCTGAAGAGTTTGTTTGTTTGTTTGAACGCGCTAATCTCCGAAAACACTGGTTCAATTTTAAAAATTCTTTTTTTGTTTGATAGTCCGTCTATCGATGAAGGCTTTAGGCTATAAAACGTCACTCTGCGACCAATAGGAGCAAAGCATCAGTAAAAAATGTTGCAAAAATAATCGCGTTTATAAAAACAGAAATTGACGCGGCCGAAGTCGCGGGGAACAGCTAGTTTTAAATAAATAGCTTGTTAAATGAAAGTATTTATGGTACTTACATCGATAATCAATTTCAAAAATGTTTGTCTGCGTGTCTACTTGTTTCGGCTAATCTCTGAAAGGGCTGGACCGGTTTTGACAGGACTTTCCAACGCAGATAGTTATTGTGATAAGGAGCAGACTAGGCTACATTTACTATAGCAATTTTAATTCATCGATATTTAATAAGAACTACATAACGGTCTGATACAAAAATTACACCTAAAACTTTCCTCGATTGATTGACATAAATTTTATGTCAGACTAGCTGTTGCCCGCGACTTTGTACGCGTCAATTTCTGTTATTATGATCTCGATTAATTTTTCAACATTTTCACTGATGCTTCGCTCCTATTGGTCGTAGCGTGATGTTATATATAGCCTTAAGCCTTCCTCGATAATTGGACTATCCAACACAAAAATAATTTTTCAATTCGAACCAGTACTTCCTGTGATTAGCGCGTTCAAACAAACAAACAAACTCTTCAGCTTTATAATATTAGTATAGATATACATGTTTATGACCCGACTAAATTATGTCAATTGATATAGATTGTAGGTACTAAATGTGCACCCTTATGTCAAATGGGTGTACATTTGGTTAGGACACTTTTTTGTCGCTGATAGAGTATCCAGTTTTTTATATTTATCAATGTTTAGATTAATAAAAAAAGAAGGTGAGACATGCCAAGCATCCTGTAGTCCATGCTAACGAAGGCGCGGGCACAGCTAGTCAGAAATTTAAGGCGGAGCACAGCGATTTGTTAATTAAAACAACCACATTCATTTTTTATTGTTTTTTTTTTTTTTTATAAATAATGGGCTTGCTCTTGACTACATACTTAACTATAAGGTTAAGAAGAAGCCTAAGATGGAGCGAGCTTACCCAGAGGTACTGGTTCTCCGACACACACCAGCGGAACACAGAAAAACTGTTTGACGCTGGCCTCCGGCAGGAGGGTGGTAGCATCCAGGCGGCCTCTTACGAAGCCTACCACCGCAGAGGGATCTGTTAACCGTCATCATTGGTTAGAAAACCAAAGATGGCGTTGCCCAGGGTGGACCACAAGGAGATAGATCCCACCACCCCAAAATTTGATGTATAGAATTTAACATTATGAATGCAAATAACATCGGATCCTATCAACCGTTGGTATTGTTTTTCCTGAGTCGGTCGTAAGTCTAAATCACAACTGAGGTAGTAGGTACAATTTTATGTAGGTACTAGCTGACCCGGCAAACGTTGTTTTGCCTTAAAAATGATTAAATTACTAAAATTGCTATTAAAAAATAGGGGTTGGTGATAAAATGGTAAAAATTTAGGGTATGTATTTTAATGCCACATTATAGAAACAAAAAAACAAAAAAAATTGTCCAAAAATAAAAAAAAATGTTATGGGTGAACAACCCTTATCACTTAGGGGTATGAAAAATAGCTAGTAGTCGATTCACAGACCTACTGGAATATGCATATAAAATTTGTTAAAAATCAGTAAAGCCGTTTCGGAGGAGTAAGGTAACTAACATTGTGACTCGAGAATTTTATGTATAAGATAATACCTGCCAAATAAATATAATCATCATCATCATCTCAGCCAAAAATAGACCCCAAGAATCTCCACAATAATCGATCCCACGACCTTTCCCAGATCGTCGGTCCACCTGGTGGAGAATCAAGACAAACAAAACAAGGTCAAAAAGAGAATAAAATAAGTATCTTATATTATTATTATTTTTTATAGCTAGAGTATTCTTAAATACGAGTAGATAGATGGAACACTTTTTATCGCACACAAAACAAAGTAAACACAGATTTACAATTTGGGCGGTTTTATTACTAAAAGTGATATCTTCCAGACCACCAAGGTACGAGGCAGACTATAAAGTAAGGGGAAGGTGAAGCAAGGAGCTCATTTAAAAAAATAAGTTTACAGTAATTAAAAAGTAAAGTAACAGGGAAAAGGCCTCCATCATACGAGTAGTATTCAAGTTATCACAGCAATGATGGGTACTGGCATAATTGCCACGTTTGCAAATGCGGGTTGGTGATCACAAACCCGAGCAATGTTCGAAAATTCGAAACTTTTTGTTGCCCGACCCGAGGATCGAACCCGGGACCCCGCGATCTTGGTCCAGTATTTAAAGCAATAGACCAACGGGGCGAGGCAAAAATAAAAAACGTAATAATGCTATGCTACGTAATGAGGCGAGGTGCCTCACACACTGTAACTTACTGTAAACCTATTTTCAAAAACCGAAAAGAAAACATATATAAATAAATAATCTAACCAAATAGAAGATAACAATTCTCAACCCTATTGAGTTGGCCCGCCGGCAAATGACGTACTGAAAGAAACTTCTTGTTTGCAACCGTCCGTCGCCGGGAGAGCTAAACAAATAACCCGTTTTGCATTATGAAAATATAATGGATGAAACAAAAACACTATATTGAAACGATGTGTTGATAAGAATCCGTACAGTATATACATTTCATTTTATTTCACTCGGTCACTAAATAGTTTCGCTAGCATTCGTTAGTTTTTCACAATCTGTTCCCCTTTCAGAGTACCTACTTATGTTTTTATACATTTATTTCATGAAGCTTTAATTGCTATCGTAATTTAAATCTAAAAGTTGATACCTACAAATATCATTAAAAAAGTAAGCGTTAAAATTGTAATGAAGGTAAAACCCTTTACTTACCATAATTAGTCAAAAATAAAAAAATATGCCTGCGGAGTAATAATATTGGGTAAATGACGGACGCAGCTATATTACCGCCCAAGTATTTTTTTTTTGCGGAAAATAAAATAAACTTAAGTACTTAAATGATTGTAGTTAAGTTTATACATAAATTTATTAGGTTACACCAAACATTGATTTAAAATCTATTTAAAGTAACAAATACCTATATTATAATATATGAATAGGTAAATAGGTACGTTTATGATATTATTTTATGTTAAAAGCTTTTTACAGGCTTACTTTTAAGTTTTAATATTATTAATTAAAATGAAACCTACACTTAACACGTAACTGACTTTGAGTCGAAGAGTAAATAAACAGAAACCAAAGCGCTGAATTTACAATCTCTGCTTCCGCATATCCCGCAGCCCTACTTTCCGTACATTTGCTGACTGTATTTACGAGCTATTAATAGTTAAGCAAATAAAATTAAGGGAGTGCTGAGTGTTCCGCGTGCATGTCTAACGCATTAGCGGTCGGCTTCAAACTAATCAAGAACAGCATCGTTCGCGTAACGCGTGTATGTATGTAATTTATTAGCGCTTATGCCCATATAGCAATCTGTAGGGATGTTCTAGTACGCAGACTCCAGGATCCCTGCCAGTTGGTTTCAGGAACGGAGACGCATCGGTCGCTCCTGTGACGTCGCAAGGAGAACTCTCACGAACGGACAGTGTTTATGAAAGTTTTCAACTTGTTACAGTTTGTTGCGTAGACCAGGATTTCATTGATTGGAGTTATGATTGAGATCACTTAAAACCTTGTTGGTGAGTTCAGTGTTTTTTTTTCTGTTAGATTTTTTACGAGTTTTTTCGAGTTTGAATCTTGCAAGGGGCAAGTTGTAAAAAAAATATTTTAGTCGATGGGCAACAATGTGGTTAAGTATGTATATAAGTACATAATATCTTCTATGTTGGTCAAACTTTGCTTTTTTTGGGCCTATATAATTATTTTATTGCATAAAAAAGTAATAAGCCATTTGTTCTGGAATATGATTTATGGAGTATTTAATGAAAACTTTTTAAACTAAAAGTATTACCTGTTTTGGAGTGGTAATGAATCCCGGAAAGATGGTTGCCGGCTCCCTTAAACTTTCCCTTTGGCAAACTTTTACGCGACCAATATTGGTGGACTTTTAACTTGGAAATTGATTAGAAATTGACTTCGTAAAAATAATTTAAAATTTGTAAAGTTCTTAAGCAATTTAAAAGTAAACGTTTAATGAATTATATTTAAATTGAAGATTTTAAAGTTTATCATCATTGCTGTGGTAATTTGAATATAATGATGTTGGCCTTTGCCCTGCGATGGGATAGTTTTAGGCCTTTATTTTTTTTTACTTTACTTTTAAATTCTTTTAAAAATTATTAATTCTGTTTTTCTCGAGACACAATTATAGTAGGTATTTCACCTTACTCATAAGTGTACACTTTCATAATAAAACTTTCATCGCCACTAAAATCTTTCAGCTCCCTAACGCCGATAAAAACAACACATTATCGTAAGTTTATTTCAGTAGGGCCAGATTAGATAATAAACAAAAAATCGTAACTCACGTTACATACAATTTAAGCTGTAAAACTTTTAGGTCACACGATGCACGGTTAACCAAGAGACATAAACTATCTGCAGACATATTAGGGCTACGAAACACTTTCAACAAAATCTATTTTCTGATCTCCAACCCGTTCGATATGTTGCCCCTGTTTCTCTATTTGAGCGCATAATGTCAGGGCATAAAGTACAAATTTGTGGTGGTAGGGGTGCGGTGGTATACCCGAAATGACAGCTTTGACACTCGACACTCGTCAGGCTGGGTACGTATCTCGAGAGTGACGGATAAGAATCATTTGTTGGCGCGAAGTGGAGTATATCATGTGGTCCAGACAGCGAAAAAGTTGAACATTGATTTTTTGTGGACACCGAGGATAATTTGTAATGATCATGCACTTTGTTACTCGAAAGGTTGTTATATTTTGTAATATTTGTGTTATATTGATGCACAATGTTAACGGGGAAAAAAACAATAGGTACGCATAAAGTAGAGAAGGAGCAAACAGTAATTAAAAACTTTTTGATAGAAATTGATAGCCAAAAAAATACAAAAAAAAAAAACTTTTCGATCACACTCATTATTTTCTAAGCTTTTTTTCCTAAAAAGTCTTTTAAGTAGATATTGATAGTTTTGATAACAAAAATTTTAAATATTATTAAAATTATTTATTATTTTAATACACCGATTTTCCAAACCAAAACGCTAGGAGTAAAAATTATATGGGACAATGTGTGACTTATCTTCAGATACAATATTTCATTCAAAATGTTAAACATCTTGTATATCAGAAGAAGAAACATGATTTGGTAATGCTTTGTTTACTGTTAACGTAGCCTATATCTTTATTATTCCGTCCACTACTACACTGGTACTATTTTACTAAAATATATTCTACGAGTATAGTATATTTTTAAAAGTGAATAGTTTAAAAGCAATTTAACAAGCATGGTTTTGCCCCCGAAAATTGTAATATTATATAATGCAAGTACCGTTTAAACTAATGGCTGATAAAAAATGAGTTTTGATCGATTCTTAAGTAAAACTTCATTGATATTATTTCATTATGTGTCTGACTGTCTATATTGAAAAAAATTAAATTAGCTTCAGGTTTGATATATATTTTTAAGTTACTAACAAACCATTATCATCTATTAGTCGTAATATTTTATCGATCTACCCAAAAAATATAATTTAAAGTTTTATTTTACGATACGGATTTTTTTCAATATATTTTTTTTCTAGAAATCTCATTTTCGACCTGCAATACCGGAATACCTTTAGCGTTATTTTAAGATAAATTACTACATACAACTTTATCGCCAAAAATATGTAGCTGATATTCCGAGGGGAGTGGGGGTAGATCGCCCAAAGGGGGGCTTTTTGGCTATAAAGTTGTATCCCAGACACACTGTGATTACTTAAATACATTAATGGCAAAATTTAACTAGCATTAAAAATAAAGCCATCAAATACATAACTTGTAAAAAAAACAAGTGTCGCATTCAGTTCTTTTACCGTGAAAAGTTTTTATATTCATGTTATTCCAAATCGGTTAATTTATTTAGTCCCTTTTGTCTTAAGTTATAACGGAATTAGCTAACCTAATAACATTTCATAGTGACCAAATATCAATATTAAAAATATTTTATGTTTTAAAAACTAGTTTGACTTGGATGTTTGTGGGTAGTCTTCCTCTTTTTTTACATTTCTAGGTACTTCTTGAACCCAAGCTACAGTTTTTCTTAAAGCCCACTCTATATCTCTATGGGTTGTTCTGGTAGGCTTTAATGTTACCATTTTTGACAAGTCTAGACGGTAAGATGATTATTTACTGAAAAGTGATTGCTTGGCTACTGAAGTTATCGAAAATGGCGTGAACTGCTTTAAGAAAAGGATGGTATGGTCGTACCGTTTTTTTTCTCGACTTGGCTGGGGCACTACAGTGCCCCCAGATTACCAAACAAAATTTGAGTCGATGCCAAAACAAACAAACAAACGAGGTCGTCATCATGCGCCTTAACAAATCATCTTCAGCCTACTGATGAACTACTAGTAGCCAATTTCTGAATTGTTCTTGTTGTCCTCGTTCTGACGAGGAATTTAAAAAATGCCATGATTAGAGGCAGTTTAGCGATCGACGTTTTGACTGTGATAGCTTCATATGCTAATCTATTCTTAATAGGTCTCATAAGATGGGTATCTTATGAGACCTATAAAGAATAGATTAATAGGAGACGAGAGGGGACTTTAGGAAGGTACTATTCCAATAAGACCTACACTACAACGCACTTTTGTAACTAACTTCATCCTTTTATGTCAATTTATTTGGTTGTTGTACCTCTTCAAAACTCAATTTCCTTTTAATTAAATCATTTAAATCAAACTGCGAAGAAAACTTACTTTAATGATGTCCCAAGCACAGATAATATAATACTATCCTAAGACACTTAAATCACGTCGCAAATCACATTACAATAGTTATTAGAAATCCGACAAAGTGCTAAACAACTTTGATATATGAGCCGGAGCTAATAGGGAGCTTTCAAAGGAGCTTTGTTGGGGCCTACTATTACATAATTATGAACCAAGTATTTAGGTTGGGCCTTGCTTCTTGCCTCACGGGAGGCTTTAATTTAAATGAAAGAAAAATCAAATAAGCCTGTGGCACTCTGTGATCGTTGTTTACCGATGGCTGAGTCTTCAAACGGTTTCGAGTGGTCGTTAATTTACATCAAATCGAGGAGCTTGCTGGGGTACTGGCTACCGGTTATTAAAACGAAGCGGTGTTCGTAAATGGCAGGAATTTTTTTTCAAAATGTACGATACGTAAAAAAATGAGACAAATACGATCAGATAGAAAATGTCGGTAAGCGAGGTGTAGTTGAGAATTAAATTTAAATATGTCAGTCTTGTCACATTTAAATTTAAAGTACTTTTGAAATGTTATCATACTTTTTAAATTAGTGCAGCCTATTGTGACAGCCTATTATTCTTTTCGCTTAGTAATTTATCTACATAATATGTTTTAAAAGTAAAAAAGTGAGTATTTTAACCTAAATTAATTTAATCCTTTGCCGATATTTACTTATTTTTCTAGTACCTAAATAATTAAGTTACTGCGGTATCTTAAAACTTTAATTTACATCAGTTAAAAACATTTTTAATATCCTGAAAGTTTAAATGTTGAAAACAAAAAGTAAAATGTTGAAATCTATGTAGCTAACACCCAGGTTGATATATGTATAACAGTGTGTGCTCTTATCCAATAACATAGAAGAAACAACAGTAAATTTTATTACAAGAAAAAAATTCTTACGAAGAAGCTTCGCAATATGGGATTATTTTGGGTGTCTTTTTAGTTAGCTTGAATAAATAGTTAAAAATTATCCAATTTTTACAATTTTTAAAAGTACACATGCTTCTTCTTATTCCAGAAATAATTATAATTATACTAATTATTAATATTTTCAAAATCAAAATTCTGTTAGGTTTCAAAATCACTAAATGCATTTAATAAATTCTAGTCAAAAACTGGGCCCAGATCTATCTATGATTATCTGCTTAAGCAAATCCGTGTTTTAAGTATAATATACACTTTAGTCTATGTATATTTTGGAGACAGCATTATTTGTAAAACGAATCCAAATATTTCAACGAGTGGCAAAATGTTGTAAGCCGCAACCGTTGCGACAACACTAAACTTTGTATGCTCACCACGAGGACAGCACCCATGAGGAAGAACATCTTATGCATGGCACCCAGGATATACAATTAGCTTCCTTTGTCATTAAAAATGTTACATTTAAATTAGTTCAAGATCAAGTTAAAAAAATCCTTAATAAGAAAGTGCTATTATAGATAAGTACTACGAGTATAACCGATTTCATGAATGACAAATTATTTTTATTGCAATCAATTTAATAGTAAGTACATACTCTTAAACTGATTGCAATAAAAATTATTTGTTGACTTTACATTAAGAAGGATGACCACTGCCCATACATGAGTTGACCTGTCAAATCACTTTTTGTGTTGTTGTTAAATAACAATCCAAATATTTTACAAGAACTGCTTTTGTGTCCACAAATAAGTATTTAAAATTAATATAGTTTCATTCAGCAGTCGGGAATTTAAATAAATTATAAGAAAATATTTTCAGGTTATCCTTGTATTCTATCTTACTTGTCAAAGAAAAATAAACCTTATGCAATTGTCATAAATTGCATGTTGAAAGCAAGGCTAAAGACCCTAGAGCCAAGCTTACCCGACTTTATTCTGAAGATATCCCGGACGTCAGCCTGTGCGAGATTAGAATGGCTCTCAAGCAACTTAAAAACAACAAGGCGGCGGGTGATGACGGAATCACAACAGAGCTCCTTAGAGCGGGCGGTAAGCCGATACTTAAGGTCCTCCAGAAGCTCTTTAATTCTGTCATCCTCGAGGGCAAAACGCCAAAGGCATGGGGCAGAGGCGATATGATGCTGTTCTTCAAGAAGGGTGATAAAACTCTCTTGAAGAACTACAGACCCATCTCGCTTCTGAGCCATATCTATAAGTTGTTTTCGAGAGTCATTACGAATCGTCTCACTCGCAGGTTCGACGACTTCCAACCTCCCGGAGAAGCCGGGTTCCGAAAAGGCTATAGTACCATAGACCACATTCATACGCTGCGGCAAGTTATACAGAAGACCGAAGAGTATAACTTGCTACTTTGCTTAGCGTTCGTGGACTATGAGAAAGCCTTTGATTCGATTGAGACCTGGGCAGTGCTGCAGTCTCTCCAAAGGTGCCAAATAGACTACAGGTACATCGAGGTGCTAAAGTACTTATACCAAAACGCCACTATGTCGGTCCGATTACAGAACCAGAGCTCTAATCCGATCCAACTACAGCGAGGCGTGAGACAGGGAGACGTTATTTCTCCGAAACTGTTCACAGCTGCGTTGGAGGATATTTTCAAGCTTCTGGACTGGAAAGGACGCGGCATCAACATCAATGGCGAATACCTAACACACCTGCGATTTGCCGATGATGTAGTTCTTATGGCTGAGACCTTGGAAGACCTTACCATTATGCTCGAAGATCTCGGTAATGCTTCTCTAAGAGTGGGTCTTAGGATGAACATGGACAAGACGAAAATCATGTTAAATGCCCATGTTGCGCCCGCTCCAGTTAACGTTGGGAACATTGCACTCGAAGTTGTTGACCACTATGTTTACCTGGGACAGATAGTCCAGTTAGGTAAGTCCAACTTCGAGAAAGAGATCTCTCGTCGAATCCAGCTCGGATGGGCAGCGTTCGGGAAGCTCCGGCATATATTCGCGTCCGAAATACCTCAGTGTCTCAAGACGAAAGTCTTTGACCAGTGTGTGTTGCCAGTAATGACCTATGGGAGTGAGACGTGGTCGTTTACTATGGGTCTCATAAGAAGGCTCAAGATCACCCAGCGAGCAATGGAGAGAGCGATGCTTGGTATTTCCCTACTCGATCGAATCAGAAATGATGAGATCCGCAGGAGAACTAAAACAACCGACATCGCTCGAAGGATTGCATCGTTAAAGTGGCCGTGGGCGGGACACATAGCGTGGAGAACCGATGGCCGTTGGGGCGGAAAGGTTCTCGAATGGCGACCGCGTACCGGATGACGTTCCGTGGGCAGGCCCCCTACAAGGTGGACCGACGATCTGATCAAGGTCGCGGGAAGCCGCTGGATGCGGACAGCACAGGACCGATCGTTGTGGAGATCCTTGGGGGAGGCCTATGCCCAGCAGTGGGCGTCGTTCGGCTGACATGATGATGATGATGATGATGAATTGTCATAATGGCCGATTACTTGCTGATTAATTTGGCATCAGTTTACGGTCATTTCGATAAAAAATCGTATTATAGATCTTTGTAAATTGACGCTGAACTGATATTAGATCAAATTAATGGTTTGGTGGATGTTGCTAAACTACAAAACCTTTAGATTGTTACATTCATACATTGATGGGCGTCATGCCTACAATTACATTTTGTGACTCAGATTCGTTGATAGCGTTGGGACCCCTGACCCCTTACTAGCGAGCGTTATCCACACCATACAAAACGGACCGTAATTGTTAAAACACACCACTGCTACGGAACATATGTTGGAGTTAAAATACAGCGAATGCTGTGAAATCAATGGTCTATCTATGACCGGAGTCTATTTTGAGATCGTTTATCTGTTCAGAAGTAGTGGCAACAAGGCGGCATAAAAGCAATCAAATCAACAATAATCTGCTTTCGTATATGGTTAGCGAGAGTAATCACGTGGGCAAGGAAGCAGATATTCATGTAAATGCACAGTTGTCAGAGGTTTAAACAAGAAAAAGAATCCCTCGGTACACATCGGTGCAAGCGCAACAAACAAAGACTTGCAAAAGTAAAATCATATTTAATGTTGCGGTCTTTTTGTTTTGACAGATGTTACATAGGTAAAGTACTTGACAAGATAAAAAATATTTTGTTTCAAGCGAATACTGCTCACACAAATTATTCAAACATTTTCCTTTTTTTATCTTTCATTGAAAACATATTAATCATGTTATTTAATCAGAGTCGATTGCTTTCTAAATCATAGTAGTTCAATGTTATGAATAGCACAACTTTAAAAACGGTTATGAACTTAAATAAGTAAATCTCACTCGAGATGTACCTCCTTAAATATTTAATTTAATTTAATTTGTGTATTTTTTTTAAAATGGCTGGTTCTGTCGAGTAATATTTTTTTGTAAGTATTTATTTTTGTAAACTGATTATCTTTTTTTCTGAACAGCCGTTTTATAAATGAATTGACATTTTAGAATCCCTAAAAATTTGCTATTTTACTTGCTTTATTACGTCAGTGTTCCTCAACATTGATTTTCAAAATTTTAACAGGTCAGAAATGGACGTTCTTCTTAATTTATTTAATTGCACAATTGAAATTTGACATTAACATACTAAAATATTATTTACAAAATATACTTCGACTAAAATGTTACATTTGTTTTTTTTTTAAATGTTATTATTTTTTAAATTTATACACAGTCTCGGTGCGGCATATTCACATGCCCGAAGAAATAAATGATTTGTTTATTTTATTTTATTTGTTTTTCGATATTGATTTCTATTGTGTCTGTAATAATTATCCATACAAACAGTTACGCCTTTCCGTCAGTAAATAAATGTGAGTAACATAAACTTATTTCGAGAACTGTAAGTAGGTAGGTACCAGCAAATCGTTAAGTTGGTATGAGAGTAGGGAGTTAATAGAAAAACCGCTCATTTCCGCTCCTCAATCTAACATTACGTTACGAAGTCCATGTGTGCGCCTGCGTTGTCCACTACCGATGATCCATGAATACTTTTATTTCAAATCGGCGGATTATATATTTTAATTCGATTCATTGAGGTTTTTTACAAACGACTTGCCGTTCTTATAAATCTTAAAATAACTGGATTTTAATAGTTATTAATAAGGGTATATAATTGTCACTACAGGGCAAAGAACTCCATCATTGAAGTCAAGTTACCACAGCAATGTTAAATTAAATAAAACTTTTACTTAAACTTATTAACGCAACTATTTATAATTATCTACCGCAATAGGATATACTAGTAAATTTCCGTTATGTTTGATGATTTTAAACTTGCGACCCTACTTAGCTCGAATAGTTTTTCTATTTATTTGATTACCTAATAAAATAAACTTGCAAAAGTAAACACACCGCACATCGATCCCTGAATCGAAAAATGGTGATTGGTAGAAACCTGAACACTTAACCAGTTGAAATGAAAGATATGTTAGACTCTCCGAGTCGTGGAGTCTGCCCGTGACCATGAACGCTGTAAAGTGTTCGAAACGTCGGGTTAAATCAAAAATAAACACGTTCTAAATCCTCAAACATATATTTCATTTTAATGTATAGTATTCGCGTAAACTATAAAAACGGCACTGTTTGAATTAAAAAACTATACAACCAAAAAATATTACCACATGACGTTAGGAACAACCCCGGGAGGACCAAGAAACAGACAGACGAACATGATGAGCATGACGAAATTATAAAGGCAAGAGTCTAGAAACTTATAAAGATATTCGTCGTAACAGAATAAATAAAAAGTTATCTTGAAATGAAAGATAACTTTACGGATTTACACTCGAGTTTAAGTAATATTATATTATAATAATATGGTTTATCCCGTCGTTTTCAACACTTTACAGAGTTCATGGTCATGTGTAGACTAAGATTGTTACATTTCTGCATAAATGTGTTCATTTCAGAGTAAAAGCTGAATGATAGATAACTTTTAATCAAATTATTAATACGATAATTGCACAATTTTCTTTTGAATACAGCACAACATGTATCATCAAATTAGCGGGACCAATGTTGTAATCACATAACTTTTATATGATAATTACAATTATGTTAAAAATTAAGTTTTAACATGTACATTTCTGGTTCTAAGTCTTCGTGTGTGAATGACCTGCCTCTGAGTAGCGCTTTTAGAAGGTTGCGACACCTTGACATCAAATTGGCGGGATCAGAGAGATCTTGACATATTTCCTTTATTTTTGGGGTATAATCGGCTGGTTCAAATAGTACATATGAAGCACAAACATTTTAATGTGATATATTTTATACTGGGGCCTTGATGCCGACATCTTGATGCTTACAAAAAAACGCGAGCTTTATATTGTTATAAAAAGTTACCTCATAGTTTTTTAACATTTAAACTGAATTATATAAATTGAATAGCTTTTTTTAGCACGACTTTTGCCAAGTTCAATTCCAGATTGCATTTGAATTGAAAATTCCACGATAGTAGGCCACGCAATCTTTTAAAGCCATAAGATCGGAAACCTAACATTTTATTGCAAAAAGTTCATGCCTGACCTTAATGAGGGAGGGAATTAAGTTCTTTTTAAATGCACTTTCTGAGAATTCGAAACTTATTTTCCAATTTAAAACCAACATTATTGAGCTTCTCATTTATGTTAAGGCACATATTATTCTTGTGTTAATAAACCGATAATTTGAATACTTTTCAGGAATATTGTCACTGCGCCTAGGTTTTGAGAATACAAAGTACCTATATGTATTGCGGCCTGCATTTCAAAACTATTTTAATCACTTATTATCGTTATACCTATGATTAATGACACATTGTTGGTACATTGTTATAGCTGTAAAAAATATGACTTACACGACAACATTAAAATTCAATTTAGGAATGCAACTGATGATGAAAAAAATATTTCAAATAACTCCAAATATTGCCCTTACCATGTTCTTTATGGGAGAAAGTTCTGCAGGACAAACAGATTAAGCACAAGTTTTTGAAAGCACAGTATATGAACCAAAGAACAGTGCGTAATTGTCATAGACTGTTGAAGGGTTTGAGCAAATTACAAACACTATTAAGCAGAATTTACTTTATTAATAGAAGGGAATCTTGTACATTAATACCGGTCACTATGATGTCACAGATTAGAGAGAGAAAAAAAAGTCTAAGGTGTGCTAGTGTTGCAAGGCGTGGAATTAAATATTACCTACATTCAACATCCGTCCTGAATTTAAGCCTTACAACAGTGGAAAAGCTTAATGTTTTACAATAATCACAATTGCTTTTACAAGTAACCTAAGACAATCTAAATTTCAGTTGAAAACTTTTAAGACAATGATTAAACAATAATATTGATAAGAATCATTAACAAAGTGAGTTATATGAACACATTCCGAGTCTAGTTCTCAAAAATCTAAATTTGTCTTTTGACAAAGGTTTTGTGAATATGTCTGCATATTTATCATCACTACCGACAAACTTTAGTACAATAACCTTTTGATGATATTTTTCTTTGATAAAATGATATTTAATTTCAATATGTTTACATCTTTTATGAAAGTTAATGTTTTTAATGACACTAATAGCACTTTGATTGTCCAAATGAAGACACATCGAGTCTTGTTTGTATTGATCAATATCACTCAAAAATTGCTTGATCCACATAGTCTCTTTTGTAGCAGCACAGGCTGCCATGAACTCAGCCTCTGTTGTAGATAAGGCAACTGTCTGTTGCTTTTGACTAGACCAGGTTACAGCTGCCCCATTCTTAATGAACACATATCCAGTGACTGAACGACGTGTATCCAGGTCATTAGCATAGTCTGCATCACTGTAACCAGTCACATCAGCTGATTGTGGATTTTGTGAGAAACACAGCCCGTAGTCCTTTGTTTCTTTCAAATATTTAAAAATCCTTTTAACTGCATTCCAATGCGTTTGATTGTATGTATTGAGAAAACGACTTACCAGGCTTACAGCAAACATTATGTCAGGTCGACTCACTATGGCCAGGTGCATCAAGGAGCCCACTGCTTCTCTGTAAGGTATGTCCTTGTCAGCCTCTCCTTCCTTATTCAACTTCAAGTGAGGATCTACAGGAATGCTGTTGGGATTAGCATCACTCATATTAAATTTGGTAAGTATTTGTTCAACATATTTTGTCTGATGTATAAATATGCTCTTATTAAATAGTTCTATTTGCATTCCTACAAAATTTCTAGGTTTATATACTATTTTCATTTCAAATATAGTTTTTAAATCTTCAGTTATTTCTTTTATTGCTAAATCATCTTTTGAAAACAACAATCCATCATCCACATATAAGCATAAATAGCATTTACTTTTATTGACTTGACCAATATACACACATTGGTCGGCTTTACTATTGATGAAACCAAACTTCTTAAGTACAGAGTCAAACTTACTGTTCCAGCATCTTGGTGCCTGTTTCAGTCCATACAGCGATTTATTAAGTTTACAAACCATATTTTCTTCACGGAGGACCAGCCCTTCCGGTGGTGTCATAAATATGGTTTCTTCAAGTTCACCATACAGAAACGCTGTCTTGACGTCTAGCTGAATGACATTAAGATTATTTTGTACAGCTACAGAAAGTTATAAGCGTATAGAGTCATACCTAACAGTTGGAGCAAAAGTTTCATTATAGTCAATGCCTTTGGTTTGTGCAAATCCCTTTGCACACAGCCTTGATTTATACCTCAGTCCTGTTGGTTCCTCTTTAATTCGAAATACCCATTTACATTGAATCACTTTAGCATTTGCAGGTTTTTCAATCAATGTCCAGGTTTTATTTTTGTGATGAGCATCTAGCTCTTCATTGATAGATTTCTTCCACTTATTTTGATCAATTGAGTTCATTGCTTCCTTGTAAGTCATCGGAACATCTGAAGTAGAACTGTCATCATGTAGACACAGGTAGATGTTTGATTCATCTTGTTTCACATCTTTGATTCTGTTTGTTCTTGGTCTAAGTGTTATGTTGCTAACCGGAGGAGAATCAATGCTGATATCTGGTTCATAATCACTGCCTGAGGAAGATCTAATTTCACATACAGTTTCATATGAATTTAAGCTTGTGTCTTTATCTTCAGTGTCGGTGTCATGATTTTCTTTATTTTCATTATTATGATCTGACAAATCTACCAGGACATAATCTCTTTTCACAGTAGATTCTAGAAATGTAGCATCTCTGCTTTTAACAATTTTTCTAGTTTTCGGTATCAGGAATCTATACCCTTTAGTATGATCGCAGTAACCGATAAAGATCATTTTTTGAGCTTTAGGATCCCATTTTCTGCGTTTTTCATGAGGTAAGTGCACCATTGCTTCACAACCAAATATGCGCAGGTGTTTTACATTTGGTTTTTGGCCTGACCACATTTCTTCAGGTGTTTTGTATGATAGGGACCTGGTAGGTGAACGATTTATTACATATGCAGCGGTGTGTACTGCATCAGCCCAGAATTGTTTCGGCAGATTGGCATTAAGAAGCATACATTTTGCTCTTTCAATAAGACTTCGGTTCATACGTTCTGCAGTGCCATTCTGTTCAGGGGAGTATGGTGTGGTCGTTTGGTGTATGATACCCGCAGCTTTTAAATATTCAGTAAAAATTTTATTGACATATTCCAGGCCATTGTCAGTTCGGAAAATTTTTATTCGAGCATCAAGTTGATTTTCCACTTCATGTTTAAATTCTTTGAATTTTTCTAGTGCATCTGACTTATTCCGGAGAAAATACACATAAATTTTCTTTGAAAAGTCATCAAGAAAAGTGATAAAATATTTGGCACCTCCTAGTGTTTGTGTTTCCATAGGGCCACATATATCTGAGTGCACTAATTGAAGCGGACACTTAGCTTTGTTCCCTTCGCTTCTAAAAGGTAGTCGAGTTTGTTTACCTTCCTTACAAGTGACACATGTCAGATTTTCTGATTTTACTGAGAAAACTACATGGTCAGTGTTTTCAGACATTTTCTTTAAACTATTAAAATTGAGATGCCCCATTCGTTGGTGCCACAGGAAGATATCTTGATTTTCAACATCAGACATGCATGCATAGCCTCCTCCAGGCATATTCAGCCGGTACATGTTGTTGATAATACTTGCTGTTGCTACTATCTGACCTTTGTTGTTCATAATAGTACAGCCAGTCTTGTCAAATCTTACTTGGCCTCCACTGCGAATAATCTGACTAACTGAGAGCAAATTTGTTGCTAGCTCAGGGACATACAACACATTTGTAAACAGTACTTGGTTTTCTTGCCCTTTTTCATTGTAAGTATTTAAGCTCACTTGCCCCGAGCATTGCACTGGCAATACTTTATTGTCTGCTACTCTTATATTCTTGATAGCTGAAGAAGTTTCATTCTGTAGCAGTCTTTTGTCTCTAACCATGTGAGATGATGCACCCGAGTCTACATACCACGCTTCACATTGTGCAGACGTAGCTATGAACACAGCAGCATATGAAGAAGAATTGTTTGATTTCTGATGCATTTCTTTTGATTTTGACCTGCATTCTGTGCTTTTGTGTCCATATTTGTTACAAGTGTAGCACCGTGGTCCTTTAGATTGCTTCTTACTATTTTTCTGAAACTTTTTGTTGACTGTAAATGCTTTTGGTTCGTTCTCCGATGGTCTGACATCTTGTAAAAGTTTTGCTTTCACAGAATCTGAACTAATTCTCATACCGGAGCTTTCAATAGCAATAATCATTGGTTGATAAGATTCTGGGAGACCAGAGAGTAGTAGTGTGCCAAGCCACTCGTCGTCTACCTTGAAACCAATGTTTCTGAGCTTATGAGCTGTGCTCATAATTTTGCTTATATATTCCTCTATATTTTGACATCCTGTTAGTGATGTATTACAAAGATCACGCAGCAGACCAACACGACGTGTCAGCCCAGAGTCATCGAACGTTGCCGACAGCCTATTCCACACTTCTTTGGCAGTGCGTGCTTCTTGGATGTGCACATAATTTACTGGATCAATGGAGAGTATTATTTTAGTTTTTGCCTTAGTATCTCGTTTCGGATCTGTTTCTGAGTCAGATTCTATGCAGTCCCACAATTCTTCATGTTGTAGGTATGTTTGCATTGCAAACCGCCATGTTGCGTAATTTTCACGACCGGATAGCTTTTCAATGAATGTCATTTGATTGTTCATTGCCATTTTTAATGAATTCACTCAGTTAAGATAGAAATACTTTGCAAAAGTTCCAAAGAAAAAATACCACTTTGTTGTTTTGAGGTTATGTACACATGTAATGTCTTGTATCACTGTTTTTACATGAATTTTGCACTGTTCGATTTACTAAGCTTTCTGGGCCCATAACCTGAAGGGTTTGAGCAAATTACAAACACTATTAAGCAGAATTTACTTTATTAATAGAAGGGAATCTTGTACATTAATACCGGTCACTATGATGTCACAGATTAGAGAGAGAAAAAAAGTCTAAGGTGTGCTAGTGTTGCAAGGCGTGGAATTAAATATTACCTACATTCAACAACTGTTTTTTAGAAACATTTCCAAAAAACACAAACATTTTGAAATAAATTCTATGTTACGGCAAAACGTTAATAATAAAATACCAAATTGCACTAATAACGGCTTAGATAAAACCCCTAGTAAGTGCGTCTAGAATTTTTGTATACTTTTTATATAGTTTCATATTGAGAACGAATAAACAAAATACGATAAAAAAGCGGCCGTATTCCTCTAGATCGTGTGTTGCGGTTTCATAACTCTCAATGTGAAACTTAATAAACGGTATTAAAAATAAAATTCTAAACGCACTTTATCGAGGGTTCTATCTTAGCCGTGTTTCATAATTTTGTCTCAGTCACGACTCACGAGATTATATTTTTAAAGAAGTGACACTAGTGTTGGGTAAAGTAGCGCCTCCCTCCTTTCCTCTCTATTAAGAAACTTACATTCAATAATGGTTTGATTAAAACAGCAATTCATAAATTGTAGGATGTTCAAAAATATGTTTATTTAATTAAGGATTTTTTTTACACAAAAGGATCCATAAGAAGTTAATGAAGCATTGTTTATGTTTATGTTAGTTTAAAATGTACATAAATATTTTGATTTCGTACTGTACCCTACTTCATGGAGAATAAATGATGTGTTTTTTTTATTCGTATTTAATAACATGAATAAGATATATTATTATATAATATATTAATAAATACATTGGCTCTTAGAAGTATATAAAGTGATCCTTTTCAGCTAAAAATGACAATTTCAGATCATTAAGAACTTTGCTGACATTTTTATCGTTTGCTCAAAGTTGACATTTTTTTAATTAATAATTTAGGCAAAAAGTATCTTGTTAAAGGGACGTGAAAACGAGAGCTAACTAATTTGTTTTACTTGCCCGTCAAAAACATTTTCCATTAATTCAGTGGATAAGATTCCTAAATAATCTCATCGCTTTTCGATGTCAGTTGAAGAGCGTAGTAAAAAATCTAATTACGTCAAGTTTAATATCAGTAGTGAGAGCCCCTCAAGATATTGCCGACGTCACCAGAGAATCCCATTACAATAGAGCGCTCGGGCGATTTTATCAATATTGAGAACGACCAAAGAATACTAATCACCCTATCTCAAATTACCCCTGATAACAAAAGTATAGCGTCGCTATCTGAGACCATTTTTTCAGAGTACAGATTAACCCTTCAGTTGAAGGAGTTTCCTTGTCCTTCCTAATGGCCCAGACCCGGATTTTTTTCTCTCATTTTATGCAGATACGTGGGAGGGAAGCGATCTGGAGATTTTCCACATATTGAACTTGTGATAATAAGTTTAATGTAATTTGCAGCGGCTGTGCCTTTTTCTTTATGAAAAATCTAAACTCTTAATTTAAGGTAAAATAACAGTGGTTCACGAGTAAATAAAAATAAATGCGAACATATGCATATAAAAACGTTCAATGCCTGAAAGGACAACATCAATTAGAATCAACCTTATCTACAAGTTAACCTGCAGTTCTTAAACTGCATTTAAGTATGTTAAATGATGTTAAAAGTGAAATCTAATGTTAAGGTTTATTACTGTTGATAAGACAGTCAATTAAGTCTAATATCAAGTTTATAATATAACGCGCCTTGACCCACTTGCATTAAATCCTTTCTCTGAAACTATACCGAAGACATACTAGACCATTTACTACGAGTAGAAATTATATAAAAAAACAACTAAAGACAAAACAACAGTATTGAAACCTAACTTATATAATTAAATTAAATTAATTATATAAGTTAGGTTAATAAATTAATAGTTTTCTTTGATAATTTAATGAAATTACTAGGTAAAAGGTCAGTAGCAAAAGAATAACATATTTATTTAAATAGTTAAAACTTGCTAGAACTTTCTCCTAAACTCAATTTACAAAAACAGAAATGTTCTACGCTATTCTAACTTGAAATGTATTACGAAGGAAAATTTTATTAGTCGACATCAACCAGACTAAACGAAAGAGCAAAACTTCATTTCATTTTGTACTTCATTTTTATTTAATCGCTTAGAGATGTGTAAAGGTAGAAAAGTAACCTCGATAGTGCAATGGTAATTGTTGGAAAACCTACATTTAGTTCTGACAGCAACCCGCAAAATTGATTAAGTAAAGGAGATGTCCCATAATAGGCCCAGACATAGTACACCATTTTCAAAAATCAAGAAAAAAATACTGTTTGTGGGAAAAATACATATAAATTTATTTAACGCATAATTTAGTAGTTCAAAAATAAATAAGATCGAATAATTTATCAAACTCCATCAGGCATTCCAAGATGGCGTCAATCTAAAAAAACTTTAAATGTCAGTAGCTGTCAGATACCCCTTGTCATTTTGGCATAATCATTCACTTCAAGTTTTTGTTCTGCTTGTCGCGTTTTAAATGTAGTTCATTATAACGACCTCTTTATCGTTTTCTGGATTTGGTATTGATCGACACATTGCTTTCATAATGCTTGTTGTTACTACAGCAAGCGATGGCACTCGACTCCTAGATGTGCGATTTTGTAACTGCCAAAACTGACAGACGTCATCAAAATGTCATCTTCCGCCATGATGGTTTTGTTGTTTTGTACTGCTATTTTCTTACTTATCTCTTTATTTGAACCACTTAACGAAGCCATTTTAAAAGAATTGGATAATAACAAAATCTTGTAGGTGTATTGGTCTATCTTTTGGTGGGGTGTACAGGTTTTGGGCCTGGCCTCCATACAATTTGGGACATCTCCTTTCTAATGATATTTGAAAACTTTATCAAATAGCTGGAATGGAAGATAGAAGCCAATGAAAAACTAAATTAATGTATTTTACCTTAGCTTTTTCGATTTTAATATGAAAGTCGAAACAGTAATTGGCCAAAGCAAAACGGAAAGAATCTTACACTTAAACCATGTGTTATATTTACTAACTGATCAAAATATAAAACATTGTAAAGTGCAAACACGTACAATATACCATATTCTTTATTTAACAAGACTTTGTGACTTTTTAACGTATAATCTGATTATTGGAAAGATGTAGGTACTGACCAGATGTATAATCATTTTTGTCAAATGACATTTTAAAAACAACAGCTGTCCTATCTATATCTGGTAGAGCAGAGCCAATATTGTTTCTCTGTATTTCACTAGTTTAAAGTTGTTCAAATATGTCAGGACTATATTAGAGTTGGGTCAGTCATTAAAAAGTTACGCTGTGTTTATTTCAATCTTGACACTATACTTTAGATCAAAAAATCACGAAAACAACAAGAAAATTCTTGTTAAACGGAGTAACCCAAAAACTTTTAATAAGTCTGTGACAAATTGCCCTAACAATCATTTAAAAAAAGCTTGGTAAAAAGCAAAATGTATAATAATAGGCACTACCATTTCAAATTGAGTCATAAATGAATAATAATAAATAAATAAATATTTATAACATACCTCACTGGGCTACACAGAGCCATCTAGTCCCAAATTAAGCTATTATTAAGTACCCTGTCGTATGGGGTACTAGACAACCGATAAACTTACTTATATACTTTTTTTGTGTAAATACATACTTATTATACATAGAAAACACCCAGACCGGTAAAAACAGACATGTTCATGCACACAAATATTTGTACTGTGCGGAGATCGAACCCGTCATGAGCGCTTATTTCAGTTTGTCAGTTCGTTATCCAGAATATACATGTTAGGTAAATGTTATGATACGTCAAAACCATTCTTAGGAAAGTCCTTCTCTTTTGTGCACCTTGACTATAGTATGTACAGACAGCGGCAGGGTCAACCTACACAAAAAGTTAAAGGTCATTGAATTGATTTTCAACGTTAAGTCCAGCAAGTAGAGATCAATATCAATTGAGAAAATTTGACGTTTTGTGGTAGGTTGACGTGCTGTTATCTGTATGTACAATGTATTTGGGCACGCATGCGAGAAACTTTAAGGGTGGATTCTGCAGGTAGTCAATATTAACAAATCAAGTCAACCCCTTGTTGAAACCTTTTTGATGATCAGTTTTATGTGTGTGTTTCAGTTTTAAGTTTTACATTATCGCGAGATTTTTTATTAAATAGGGCAAGCAGGGAATGTAGAAAGGTTGATTTTAATTCCATGTGAATATTCCCTTAACATTCTGAGAGTAGACCTTTAGAAGCCTTTTTAACTCTGCCTTGGGAGTAGTTTCAGGAATGAAAGTTGAAATTCAGGAACAAATTCATAGAAACTACAACATTATATTATTGCGAAAAGAACTTTGCTAGACAAATTTACACTTGAGCTTTGAATAAAGACGGTTAGCTACGTCATATAATTATGTATTGGTTTCAGTAATATTTCAGTGTAGGTAATAGTTTATTTCTTCTATTAAAAATTAAATTCTTCGAACTAAAAATATTCAAAGAATATCACTTAAATTTAATTAAACTACAGTTTCAATGCCCAGTCTTAATCAAAACTTTCCTTTTACATATAAACATATAATATACATATAAATACTTCAGTATTTTCAGACTGCTAATGGACTATAATATTTGCCCAATGCAACCACAATTAATGACAAATACGAGATAAGTAGGTAGTATCTGTTCCATTACGCGCAGATCTGTAAGAACAGTGATATTTTAGGGAAAGGAGGGGATTCAGTTAATAATAGAGTAACGAGTGCCTGGTCTAGCGGTGGGCGACATAAAACAGATATTTTGAGTTAAAATCTTGCTTGAGGTATAATTTTGTATAATGTCTACGAGTAATTGTACTACCATATGCATTAATGACGGAAATACCTCAACTGTAACTTATGTTGCAGACATAAAATAACACTATACATATATACCTACATTACATTACCACCGATAACACTAGCAACTTCCATTTAACATATTTTTTCTTTTACTATTAGAGTAACATTATGTATACTCAAAAAAAATCATATGATTTGTTTTATTTAAATAATTATCTTGCGATAAAAAAGTGCTTACAATCATACATCATTATCTTTTGTTTTTATTCATTTATAATTAGCGTCGAGACATAAGTAAATTCGTTTCCTTAATGTTTCCAAATGTGTCGGCGTGAGCCGCGCATCCATTACAAGTTCCGTCTGTGCTTCCGCGTGCGTTGCACTTTAAATTATTCCCTCGCATGCTGTTATTAGCCGGAATACTACTAAACTTTGATGTATAGTCTCAACTGTGAGAGGAACGTTTTAATTGAAATACAAGTTTACTGAATACACTCGCGGTTTTAACTGAAACGGATCACAGTGATTAAAATTCGTATTCAAATGCAACGAGATATTAAATTTAAATATACGAGTAATTATCAGTATAATTATAATCCAACAACAGTCGATTAATGAACGCTGGTTTTAAAAAAAAACATGCCATAATTGCCACGCTTTATTTTGTTTTGATCACAGTTAGCCCAATGGTAGTCAGAAAACGCCATTGTCTTTATCTGGCGGAACTAATTTTGTCGCCTCCCACAACACCCATGGTAAGGGATGCTATTTTTTTTTCGGCACCACACACCATTTAACTAATTTTTGTTTTACATGTACCTAGATCGATGGCGCGCTCTTCGTTTATTCGATTAGATAATTCATCTGTAAACTTTCTTAAAAGACTAAGAGAAACTATATCGTAATTGATTTATATCCTAACCTAAAATTAATCAAAATAGATCCAACTGTTCCGTACATTATTAAGGGACCATATTTTACCATGGCAACTGTTCGCTTTTTGCGAGACAAGAAGCCATCTATACTGGAATGAATAATGGAGGGTCCTATAAATTAACTTTTGTCTCAGAAAATCTGAAGGAGAATATCCGTTTTGTCTAATGTGTTTAGAGAAATTTATTGCTTCAGTAAAGTATTTTGAAGTTATAAATAATGTTAAAACAGCTTTAAATGATGTCCAAGTCATTTGAAATGAGATGATAGCAAAACTTTAAGAAATTGACCTTGATTTATCCATGGGTCAGTGCATGATGAATGCCGGTGATGTTTTATTTGGCAATCACTTAGAATTAGTTGTTTATTTCACGCTATTTATCAGTTAAATTTATAAAGAAATTTTTCAAAACAGTAATTATGTATATGATTTAATGAATTTAAACTCAGCGAAAATGTCTATAAATATTTAGCAGCTTTAAACATGCATACAATTTTTATTTAAAATGTCCGTAGTTTAGTCGTGAAGTTGAAAAAACATTTCGAAGAGAGGTAGGTTTGTGATTTTTTTCTATCGAGCCAAGTTAATAAAATCGTGTACCCGTTAGAAACTGTGACTAGAATAGATTCTCAACTAATACATATATTTTTTTCAGACTTTCAAACGCTATTTTCTAGATCTAGTTTTAAAAACTCAAAAACGCTGCCTCTTAGACCTACACCGCCTTAACAATGATTCCGGTGAACATTTCGGAGCAGAGGAAAACTCGATCTCTCTCGAAATACCATTCTAAGCTCAAATAAGATATACGTGTCAACAAATCAACATAAGTAGATGTTTTGTACGACGCTGCATAAAAAAATATCAGAACTAAATAATAAGTTATTATTAGCAATAAAAAATCTTGTGTTCACTATCTTTAATCAATTTTACACACAGTTCTTTGAATAGTGTATAATTTTAGTATCAAAAGTAAACCACTACTTAGATCAACATAATGTTTGACAAACTAAAGTTCTATATAACTAAAAATACTTCTTAGTATTACTGCATTATATTTTAGTCGGCATACAAGCTGTGGCGTACTTTGTAAGTTAATTTTAAACCATTATTAAGAAACTCATCTTAGTGTAATCTTTGATATTGACAGACCTATGGTCATATCAGTAAAATATAGAATAAAATATATCTTTACATCAGTCACATCTTACTACTAGATACTTATATCATCCAGCCTACATTGTAAAAAAAAACTTGATGCAAAAGTGCCCTTTGACACAAAACTTTTTAAAACATAAACTGTCAACGCACTAAACTTACAGTGCCTGTGTTATAAGACCCGAGTAAGCCAAGAACTTTGCAAAGGCAAGCTATATTGGCCGCATTCCGCCTAAGTCCAAACTCTCATAGCTCCGTAGCAGATGCGCATTATCCAATCAAACGCAATTTGAGCAGATTACTTCCAGCAAACATTCTCAAGTCGAAAACAGTTAAATTGATTCGACTAATTGTAGGTACAGGTTGCTTTAAAATAGGCGTGGGATTCGATTTTATTTAGTCAAACATTAACATTGTGGTAGTTTGTATACCTGCTTGAGGGCTTGTATTTGTTTTATTTTAGGATTTGCCTTTTTAATTTTTAATGATCCCAAATGTCAATGGCTAAACAAAATGGCAGTTATCATCAGACAAGATTAGTGAATAGTATCTTGGCAAAGGTTAGGGGCTCACGGTAAGTAAGCGGTTGCAAATAGTTCTCTTCCAATAAAGCGTTTAAAAAATTCGTCAAAGTAAAAACAGTAAAAAGTATCTTACCGCGAATTTTTCAAAGTGCATGCTGTGCTAAATGCTGCAAAGTTTCGTGCATTATCGATAATACCTTCCCCATTCCCACAGTTGAGCAGACAAAGCAGTTGCCACTTAAACGCGATTAGTTTAAGCTAACATTCTGCCACCAGCCGATTGGGGAACATAAAGCAAACACTGGATAATTCATTCGTTGGTTAAGACTAGACGATCACATAGTTGAGTCCATTCGGGGTGAAACCGATTTCAGTCGAATAATTAATTAGTTCGTTTGTCGTCATAACTTTAACTCAGATAGTTTTTGTACCCGAATATGTCTGAAAATGCGGACTGCTGATATCATTGTAATAGTTACGGCTTGAAAACAATATACAAATCATGACGCCATCTTAGACATGATTTAATTGAAATATATAAAAATTTAATACCTAAAATGCTATGTAACTTTTTCAAATAAATTGATATCAAAAAATACCTAAATGTTTCGTTTTATTCGGTGAAAGTGATGACTGCCAATCCTATAAAATCCTATCATAGTGTTAATTTAATATAACATGTAAGAAGAATGTTTAAAATGTCTTTATAATACATACTTATGTCACAGATAATATAATACTAGTTAGTAGCTTATGTGTTTACGACTTTTTGTCTGGCCTATGATACTAAAACATAGTATTTATTTTGTATTTATTTTTTAAATAAATAACGACATCTAAATGAAAGGATAACTTTAAATTCAGTAGGTTCTACCTTACCCGTGTTTTTTGCATTAAATTCCCTAGGAATAAATTCTTTAGGAAATAAAAGGATGATAAACTTTAATGCAAACAAAACACCTACCTACTCGTATTTAGAGCGCTTGATATTGCTTTGAACTTTACATTTTAAGTACACACTACTCAGATTTTCACGAAACAACTTTGCTACCATAGTGTTCACGGTAGTCACTTCTTGTATATATAAGCAAGCTGTTGCCCGCGACTTCGTACGCGTCAATTTTTGTTATTATGATCGCGATTATTTTTGCAACTGTTTTTACAATTGCTTCGCTCCTATTGGTCGCAGCGTGATGTTATATAGCCTAAAGCCTTCCTCGATAAATGAACTATCCAACACAAACTTTTTTTTTAATTCGAACCATTACTTCCTGAGATTTGTGCGTTCAAATAAACAAACAAACAAACTCTTCACCTTTATAATATTAGTATAGATTTGCAAAAATCTCATCTTGAATTCCATGGAACAAAACACAACACTATCGGCATCGACTTCCCTAAAACTTTTCCAATCTTCGAATAGTCTCGGCTTACGTAATACGTATTACGGCCAATGTCAAAGCTAATGTGGACCGGCAATCTACCGCAACAACGCTAATCCCGGTAAGAACTGCAAAGACAAAACCATTTTAACTTTGTTCTGATGAGAAATGTTTGGTGTGCCGTATGAGTGTGTATTTGTTTTAGCCGTTGAACAGTATTATTTCGGAATAGATTTTCAATCTTAGTACATTTTACTAAGATTAAAAATCTATTCCGAAATAATTGTAAGTATTAGTACTCGTATCTTGACAAATTTTATTTTGTAGTATGAGTTTGCTACCTTCTTGAATATTAGGATGCGAATATTTGTAACAGATATGGTATTAGTAAGATATTGTTATTCATTGTATACGAGTATTTTCAACCTGTAAATTAATATAAAATTATTAAACTATAAAATAAAAAAGGAATCTTTATTATTTTTTAAGTATCTAACTTCTTCCTTTATTATCTTGAGTAAATAGGTACCTACTTATCAAAGTTTAAAAAACAATATTTAAGTACTTTTACCCATAAATAATGCGAGTCACATGTAAAATTGTACATTAATCATATATTTTACATATTTGTATTAATTAAAAAATATTAAATCGATATTTTAACTGTAAAAGTAAAATAAATTTTTCATTCTATATTCAGGTAATTTAAAAAAAGCAAGTACATGTAGGAATTTATTCAAATTCCGTATAATATTATGCAAACTTTGTTTACCGGTAAAATCTGTTCTGTTTATATAAATTGATCGTGATTCTCTTTCACTCTAAAACAGACGTATTGAGTGCTTACTGCGCAAGCCTTTTACGAGTCACGCTCACGCTTGCTTCTCAATATAGAATGAGATAACTCTCATTTTTCGATCCATTCGACTGAAAAGAATAACGCTTTTATTTTGAAAGAGTGATAAACAAACTTTTATTAATCTGTCTAATATAGGACAGTCATTTTGCTGTTATTTCGATCCAGCTTGATCATGAACGCAAACAATACGCCAAACAATTTTGTTGTTACACAAAACATACAAACATACATAAGGAAAATAACAACATAAAAAATATCGTGGTGAGCCCTTAGTATATTAAATATACAACTGAAATTCCGAAAATGTAATATTTATTGTTTTCAACTACGCAAAATACAGTAATGCGTTAGTCAGCTGCTATCTTTTAATCCGGCAATTTATGAGAAAATCGATTTTTATATTATGATTGTTCGTACAATAAAATACCTGTAGCAGTGTTTTCTATTCAGCCATGCCACGCTTTTTGTTTGTTGACATAGCAGAACGTTGCACAAATACGATATTAAAAATTGATCCTATTAGCAAAGTCCAGAAAATATAGAGCCAATAAAATTAAATTAGAGACATTAACAATGATTAATAGCCCACTGCTCGGGATATTAGCGTAATTATATTGTGATTTCGGAATAATCGCATGATGAATGGCTCTAGGGCAACTTATACTTCTGCTGAATTACTGTTACATTAATTCCAAGCAACGACAACAGGTTTGCTTCGTCACATAATCGTGATCTATGACATTTCTATGAAAGAGCCAAAAGGGAGATGTAAATGGCCATTTGCAATATGAAACGAAAAAGGTTAGTGTTCAAAAAGATTTTGCTGGAGCGCGGCCTCATCATTTTACCGGGTTGTGTACATAACATCGTTAAAAATCGATTATTAAGTTGCAAAGAACCGCAACAAACGAGTGTAGTAAGACGTTGTAGGTACTATGAAATATTTTCTTTCGGAAACTTGCGACCGGGCCGCCGGCTTTGGTAAACTTCTGCAAAGGTAATTTTGTGCTTTATTATTTTTAATGCCTCCAGGGTCCCTTTGTCTAAAATAGATGGCCCTGGATAAATCGGGTTTCCAATTTTGCGACGTCTTCGTTTAAAACTAGATCCGTTTGTTTATCTGATTGCTTGTCTAACTTTTTTACTATCTAAATGGTCTTAAATGATGCTAGTGAATATAATATACGTCTGACATTGTCTGCGACTTCATGTGTATGGCATTAAGAATTAGAAATATATCAACTATTTTTATTTTGGTAGATTAAGTCAACAACACATTTTCATAAAACTTTATCCGACGAATAGCGTGATATATTTAAGCCACCAATTTAAGTCGATGCATGTGATTGTCAGTATACACACATTTGGAACTGACTTCAAAGTGATGACTTATTCACAGTTTTCGCCGGTTAAAGTTTTAGTAAAAAAAGTTTTTCTGATTTTTCTATGGAAAGTTTTCATTTTTTCTCCATCCATCATCGTTATCTCCACCTCTCTTTTTTATATTTATATGGGGTCAACTTTGAAATTTATAGAACTTGAGGTGTTTTACTATTACTAGCCATTTTAATCAAACTACGTGAGTTTGTGACCTGTGAGCATATTGTAACAGTAACAGGTACGGTAACAGTCTTTTCTGTCATAGCGAAACATACTTATGCTACCGGAAAACTGGACGTAATTACAATAGGATATTATTGGGAATCTCTCATTCTCGTATAAGAATACTTTATGCCCCTTTTCTTAATTCTTTGGCTAATTTCATAGTATTTTAAAATGATATCATTTTAAGGTATATTCCATTGTGTTGAGACTTTTAACCCTGCAAAAGTTTACCTATATTCGGTATACCAACTTTCAGAATGATGTAAGTATGGGATCCAAGTGTAGAAAGAGACACATGCTACAAAAACAAGCATTGCAAATTTAAATAAGGAAACCATGCTTATAGATAGATTGACCCAAAGTCCTAAAATTTCCTATGGCACCTATGGTGACATTATGATTGCTATCATCGTAGACGAACCTGAGGATGAAAATGGTGTTATGATTGGGTGATATAAAATGTGTTGAAAAACTTAATATTTTAATTTACCGATTAAGAGTAAGATTAAGAATCAATTCTGATCGAACCCCGCTATATAAAATTGCTCTTTCTTAACACTATACATCGATCGATTTAAATGAAATGCTTAAGCAGAGTGAAGGTGTAATTTGTATTTCATTGCAATTTAGTGGAACGCTGTAATTAAAACATGTAATTAAATTGAATAAGTAGGTGCTCGTGAAAGTTGGTCCCAGGATATAAATGGCTATTAATTAATCCGCTTCTGGTTGAATCGGGAACCGACGCCATATTTCCTTTGTGTAATTGTCGGGGTTAAATATTAACGACGGTATCTCGTTTTATTATACATTACGTTGAAATGTTCAAAGAAAAATAGATGTTTGCTACAAAGCCTGAGTGACGGATTGTGTTTAATTGCTAGGAACGACGCCAAATGATTAAACGTTCCTTATATTGCCTTTCGCAGTGTTTTGATTTTCTGTTTATAAAATACTAGCGGTTGCCGGCCCCGCGACGTCGTCCGCGTCAATTTATATATTATTATGATCGCGACTATTTTTTTAACATTTTTCACTTATGCTTCGCTCCTATTGGTTGCAGCGTGATGTTATATATAACTTAAGCTTTCCTCGATAAATGTACTATCAAACACAAAAAGAATTTTTCAAATCGAACCAGGGGCCTAATTCGCGTAACCGAATCGCAGTTCGATCGTGTTTGAATTGGACGATTTTGACGTTTAGCCCATACTAGAACTGTCAAAAACCTGTCGTTCAGTTACGATTGTGATACGATTCGGTTACGCGAATTAGGGGCCAGGACTTCCTAAGATTAGCGCGTTCAAACAAACAAACAAACAAACTCTTCAGCTTTATAATATTAGTATAGATACAACGCTATGCAATACGATACAGCGATAAACACAAAAGATAGATAGACATATTCTTTAATGTACACCATACCAAAAAAATAAACATGGAAAATATATTCTGAACTGTACAATTCAGGCGGTCTTATCGCTGGAAGCGATCTCTTTCAGACAACCTTCAGATGGAGGATACATAAATTTAGATAGAGAGAGAGAAAGGCGTTTTTTTTTTGATAAATGTGAATATTACAACACACTAGGATTAACTGTGTGAACAAACATATTAACCTATTTGTAATAATAACGGGTCAAAAAAGATATAAAGACTATAAATATTATACCTTAAATATACTTCAAAATGGCATAATCACCACTACATGTTATAATTACATGGTCGAAAAAAAACCGGTAGAAATTAAACTTCAAAAATATTGGTTGGTGGTCAGCAATGCCGGTAATCGCGATTCTATAAAACTGTGGTCGATAATCGAGTCTCAGCTGTTATATGCTAGGGAATGTATGTATATAATATATGGTTAGGAGTAAAAGATACAATATTGCGATTGGTCGACAGAAACTACTTAGTACATAGTAAAATGACTAGAATCGATTAAGTATTAAACAGTGTTTATCTCATTGGCACTTCCCCTATATGCCACAATTGTGCTGGCTTTCAATAAACATATTGATGAACTTGGAAATGTCGTGGTAGATATTCTTTATTAATATTAAAAAATTATAAAGCTGTCACTTGTTAGTTTGAGTTTAAAAATATGACTATGATCACATTATAACAGTCTTGTTTTTCTTTCCAGAGGCCAGATAACGGAGGATTCGAAGGCGCCGAATGCACAATGTCAATGAAATGATGCCAATGCAGTATGGGTATTTTAACTGGATTCAAAGGAGGAAAATGCGGTTTATATGCATTTATAATTGCCATCCATATTCCGATACTGCAAGGAGAAGGGCAGCCATCATGCCCCGCATTATCGGAGAACCCAATCTGCCCTTGTTATAATATAAAGGAAGGTACGTACTAAATTAGCCATCGTTACAATGTCAGTAAGTTCTAGCATTCTAGTTACACATATTATTTATTTCAGGCCTGTTTTTGGAATGTCCCAGCGCAACTCCGGGTGTCGTCAAGAATGTTCTATCGAAAATAAAAGGATCTATACAGTCCTTATCAATTTACGATCTCGAAAGTTCAACGACGGAATTGAGAGCAGACCTATTTCCACCAAACATTAAAATAATAAATTTGCAGATTTCACAATCGAATATCAATAAAATAAATTCAAACGCATTTACTTCGCTCCATGATTCGTTGGGATCTTTAAGTATAATTTCTAGTAAACTAAACAAAATTCCACATGAATCTTTTATCGAATTGTACAGTCTGGAAGCACTTGATTTACAGCTCAATGACATCAAAAACATTCAAGCAAACACATTCAAAAATCTTAAACTCAAAAAGCTAAATTTAAAAGGAAATAAAATTGTTAATATTTCAGAAAATGCATTTCACAGTCTAGAAGAGTCCCTAACTGAGTTAGATGTTACTGAAAATTTCCTGAATATTTTTCCCTTACAAGCTCTTGGAAAGCTTAACAAGCTAAGTAGTCTACGGTTAGCGTGGAATAAAGTTAATTCAATACCTGATAACGTAAATATAACAATACCTAATTTAGTTTCTTTAGATTTGAGTTCTAATTCCTTCACCGAAATAAAAAGCAATTGGTTTAATTGCATACCTAAAGTAAAAACTTTAACATTTTTTAGCAATCGCATACGAAGAATACATGAAGAAGCTTTTCATCCATTAGGTGATTTAGAAACTATAGATTTGAGCCGAAATAAAATAACAGATTTTGACAAAAACATCTTTCAAAAAAATTATAAAATTCGCACAGTAGATTTAAGTCACAATCATTTACATAACATTAAAGGTGTATTCTCAAACCTCATTCATCTTTCGGAAATATTTTTGTCTGAAAATAATATTATTGAAGTCCCAGATGATGCATTCAAAAATGCTATCGGGCTTACAGTGTTAAATTTAGAACATAATGCTTTACAGAGGGTACATCCCAATTGTTTTTCTTCGTTACAAAATTTAACTCAATTACACATGGGAACAAATTTTTTGAAAAAACTTCCTCGGAATATTTTTTACTCCAACTATAAACTAGTTACATTAAGTTTAGATAATAATGAAATTAACGAATTAGATGAGTTAATATTCGATAAATTAACTGAATTGAGAGAACTGCGTTTGCAAAACAATAAGTTAAGTCACATAAAGCGAAATGTGTTTAGCCCGTTGCCCGGGCTGTTAGAGCTACATTTACAGAATAACATTATTCAGAATATAGATTCTCATGCATTCATAACTCTTAAGAGTCTTCAGCATATTAATTTGCAGGGTAATCGCTTATCTACAATTGGAGACGTCTTTCCAAATAGAAACTCTTCATTAGTTTCAATACAACTAAGTTCTAACTTCTTATCGTTACTCAAAAATAGTTCTCTAAGAGGACAAGTAAATGTGCAAATAATGTGGCTCAGCCAGAATAATATAAAAGTGTTGACTTTTAACTTATTCAATGATTTGTTAAATATTCAAAGGCTGTATTTAAAAAATAATAGTATTGTACATATAGAAAATAAAACATTTATGCATTTAAAAAGAGTAAAATATTTAGACGTAAGTAATAATAAGCTCATAAAACTGAGTAATGAGACATTTTACAATCTTGTAACGTTGGAAGAACTGTACTTACAATGTAACAATATCAATCAAATCGCAAAAGACACTTTCACTTTATTAATCAAGCTGAAAGTTTTAGATTTGTCACAAAATGAAATAATTGTCTTCGATTTTGATATTTCATCACTTCCAATTAGGCAACTTCGACTCAATAAAAATTCAGTATCAATCATCGAAGCCGACTCTCTTAAAAGTTTGCCGAATTTAAGTGATTTAGAAATGAACAATAACTTTTTAACTTGGGAAGATATTATTCAAGTACAGATATCGGGTCTGAAATCTTTGACATTATCCAGAAATAACTTTACAAAACTGGAAAATAAGACGTTTTCTCATCTGCCATCGCTACAAGCTCTCTCCTTAGAAGTATCAAACATATCTCACTTGCCTCCAGCAACGTTCATAAAAAATCAAAATCTCTTACGCATTAATCTAGCATTTAATAGATTGAGAGACTTGCATAAAGATGTTTTTGCATACACAACAATTTTACAGGAGCTTAACCTAAAAGGAAATAATTTTACTGATTTTCCTCATGTGGCTTTGTTTAATATCACTTCATTAGAAATACTCGATTTGTGCCATAATCAATTACAGAGTATTGATTTTTTTAAGTTTATCGGCTTACAAAATTTGAGAACGTTAAATTTGTGTGACAATCATATTTCAGTATTGAATGGTTTTAACTCACCAGCTTTAAAAAATTTGTTGAGTTTAAATCTAAGTAAAAATATGTTAACAGTTCTTCCACCGAACTTTTTTCAACATTCTATTGGATTGAAAGAAATTGACTTATCTCACAATCTTTTCAAGTATATCCCTAGCAATGGTTTTTCAGAAGTTGTATTGGTCACACTTACAATGCTAAATATGTCTCACAACACCTTGACACAATTATTGCAGACATATCCCACAAAACAATTTCCACAGCTAGATGAATTAGTTGTGACTGGTACGAATTTGACCATTATCACAAGTAAAGACTTCGAACACTTCCCGTCTCTAAAAAGACTCATACTACAAAGAAATTCTATAGTCCGACTGTCGCCTGGAGCATTTTCAAAGCTACACAATTTGCATGTACTGGATTTAAGCCAAAACCAAATGGAAAACATTCCCAGAGAGAGACTCCAAGGATTATATTCCACACGTTTGCTGAATATATCACAAAATATCATTAGAGAACTTGAAGAATTTACATCGGATTTGCAAAGTTTGCAAAAGTTGGATGTATCTTTCAATCATATAACAAGAATAAGTAAAGATATATTCAGGGGCCTACTAAGTCTAACTGATCTGTATTTGAAAGGCAACTGGCTATCAACAATATCATCGGATGCATTTCAGAGTTTGAATAAAATAACATTTATTGATTTGAGTCATAACTACTTTGAAACAATTCAGATTAAAATGCTTGTGGTTTTAGAGACGCAAATTAAAATGATCTCATTTGATGGTACGTACAATCAAAATGTATTCAAAAGTTTAATGAATCACAGGGCATGCAAAGGTAATTAATTGTGAATTGGTTTTGTTACAGATAACCCTCTAACTTGCAATTGTGAGTCTCAGAATGTTTGGAAATGGATGCAAGATCATTACAAGATTATACTAAAGAAGAGCAGTAATTTGCGTTGTGAGCACCCTGAGGAGCTTCACGGATATAGTTTCATCCATTTACCTCCACAGAAACTATGTGACGTACCCCTGGTAAACCGAATCGCCATACAAGATATTCAAACATATTCCGTCGTCGTATCTTGGCAGGGTCGCAACCAAAGTGGCTTAAGCGGGTATCAAGTGGCTTACTTCAGTGAACAAAACCCAAGCATCGTAAGTATCACATTACCGAGTCCATTATTCTTCATTTCTTTTCGGTCGTGCATTGTCGCCCTGATTTCATCTCCTGTTACGAAGAATAATTTTCCACCTGCTCGTAAATTACATTTATAATATTTGAGTAAACTTGTAATATAAAACTCGCACGGCTACCATTACAACAAACATTTGAATACAAAGGCTGTGCATCACTTCAATGGACCATAAAAAATATTTATGTTTCTCTCCCGTGGATATTCGACTGTACTGCGAATCCGTTTAAATCTTTGTTTTAACAATGGTTCATACTCGCAACTCTTTAACAGCTAATGTACAACTGAATAATTGTATTTAAGTGGTATTTAAACAAACACTGAATAAGGTTTTACTTAACTGTAGTTTAACAACGATTCGAAAAATGACTGCTTGTTTTTATTAAATCCATCTCTAAATTAATTGTTTGTTACAGATACGTGGCAAAATTATCAACGCTACGGCAAGGTATACAAGACTAAACCATTTAACACCCGGGTCTCGGTACACCGTCTGCGTGTTAGCAATCGGAAATTTTGGCATGTCAACATCCACAGGTTCCTCTGTGCCTGATGCCAGAATAGCTCCTTTCCCAGAAATTGCTGGCAATAATTTATACGGAGACGAGCAAACATTTAACCATTTGCGGTCCTACATGAATGATTCCCTAACAAGTAAATGCACTAGTGTTAGTACTATAGAAATATTTGGTACATCGATGGATAGTCCCTTTTCAAATACGTATATGGGAATCGCTGATATTCTCACCAGAAGACTTAGTTTGGTAGTGGGTTGTTGTATCGGATTCATAGTATTTGTAGTTTTAGTTTCGGCTCTGGGATACATAAAGACGAAAAAGCGACCTGTTGTTGGAAAAACTGAGGCACAGCAGGCCCCTCAATATATCTCCTATGATAACTTCACCACGCCAAGTATAGACGTTCAAACGACAGATATGGATATAAATACAATTACTGACAAAACTAAATCGCAGGCAAAACGCGAGTGAGTTACAACCGCAGGTTCGTGTGTTTACTGGTACAAGTTAGACCGCCAAAGGGATCGGGTTTTCTCAATTTGATTCCCTTATGAATAGCATGCCACTCACGTTGGGTACCTTTTATACCTTCATCGCCTTTGAAACTTCTTTCGAAACTTTGACAGACAGGAATGAATTATTATAACTACGAGCCATCGGTAGCAAAATGTGTGACCATCGTAAAACTTTTGAATGCGCTATTTTGGTATTATTTTTGTATGTTTTTCTTTTTTTTAGGTACATGGTTGTATATCGTTATGTTTTTAATGTTTTACCGAACTTATTTATACATTCTTGTAGTTGTACAAAAAAAAAATTACAAGCGGTGATTTAATGTTAAGCCAAGAAATTAGTCACATTTGGAAATTTATTAGAGTACACAATGGTAATACACCTTTTTTTATAATATCAGTTTCAACATCAAAACAAAAATAAAGGCTTTAATTTTTCATCTATTTTCCATGGAAAGTGTGGTATTCCTTGTTTTGATATATTTAATTAAGCTAGAACGTATGACGTTATGTTTTATTTTTAATAAATAAACCTTTATTGTGATTAATAATATATAAATTAATATAAATAAATGTAAATTTTTAGATATAAAGGAAATATGGTATGTTGTATAATATAAAGTAAGAGTAATGATTCTTGTAGATGTTATTGTAAAAATATTAGGTATTTGAATTTTTTAAATAAAAACATACCAAACCGATGTTTATACTCTGAATAAAAAACACAATATGTAACTATTTATAGTAATAGGGTAAATATTATGTGAACGAAATATCAAACTCATACTAGAATAATTGATAAAGTACCAACTTGCGTAAAAGTCTGTTTTAAATTCATTGCAATCCGTTTTTTAGTATTTAAAGACTGTAGTATTGGTAATAAAAGTTTTAAAATAAACTGCTGTATTTCACTATGTTTTTCCCGATGAAATAGGCAATAACTATATGAGACTTTCAATTTGAAAAGTAGAATAAAAAGAGTTTTGTATCTTGATTTGATTGGATTTCTATCTTATTAGTAAAAAAGGAGCTCTTCAAACTTCTTGAATGGTCTTCTCTGTGATTTTTTACAAATAACCTTAACATAGATATACCACCACGTCCAAAACCTAAAATGACGCAAGAAACTCAGTTGTTAGACTTTGCTTCAACAAAGAAAAACAGTAACAAGATATTGACTAATTATGAGTGAGGTGAAGGTCCATATTGCTTTGTCATAAAGTACAGCCATGGCAACCACTTAGATTCCTCGTCTATATAAATCAGTGCGTCAAAACTGGTGGTTAATTTAGCACAACTTCTTCGTAATCGGAGTGAAAATTCAGAGCGATCAATTGCACACGCAACAAATATATTTATTTTAAAATTATGCAATTGCGTACCTACACGCAAACTCATTCTGTCATTCTTTTTTTAATCTAGCTTGACGAAACACACCGCTATGAATGGTGGATCAAGGTGATGTTAGTAGGTCTAAGAAAACTTAGCCTGGTCGATTAAGATCATTTGCATATTAAAAAGCAGATATACAATTTCTTATGTGGTTTGTTTCCCTAAAGCCTCGTTTAAATTGATTCTTAAGAACTGCCCCTGATGCACAAAGGGCGCCAATTCTTCACTGTTGGCACACTTCGCGTTCGTACCCATGTTTTGCTAGGTACAATTGGTTTCTGTCAGGTGTAAATTACTTTTACTTATATTTAGGTATTTGTATTCTTTGTTCCTTCAAACTGAATGCATTTGTAGCAATGGTCAATTAGTGGCAAGGATATTTAAAAATGCTTACCTAAAATTAAACAAAAGGGTTATAACGGTTTCGTATTTTTTTGATCCCAACCTTGATATAAAAAAATACTAAATACACAATTACACAATCAGTGACAGAAAACAAATCATCCCTAAATGAGCACCTACTTACTTCACATTTGGGTGCTCTTCTCCCGTAGTTGCATTCACCTTTAAATCAAATACGTAAGCTTGAATTTGCATTGCGGCAGGCAGGTAAACAAATGTCATTAACTGCTTATTTTTAAACTGATACATTTTGAAGTGACAATTATTTATGGGACTGTGTGTCAATATTATCGATGGTCCCCAAATTCACATTCGGTAGTGATAAAATTCTAAAACCCATTTAAATATTATTTTTTAGTTCATTACAAAAATTGCTAGCCATATTTGTAAATAGAGTTATTTGTACTTTCCTTTTCCTTATAATATAACCTCTAATCGTTTCAAACGATAACAAATAGGTAGTAGTTAATTAAATATGCTTTAGAATGTTCGACTCAGTTTAACAAAGCATTTTAGTTCAAATAATTCATTTGCTTTTCTAAACTGAAGTTGCGCGAAGCAGTTACACTATAAATAAATAAGGTGATCCTTTGTGCTCGATCTCAATAAATTCTCTTTTCGTCTCAAAAGGCGATGTAAATCACTAGTACAAAGCTAACAGTTTATGAGCGCCGGCTCGGACCTATTAGACGGATTAAATGAATTATTCAGCGTAGGAGCTTGTATAGGGACACTGGTACACCCAACATAAACGTCTATCTTACGAGGCAGTAGGCCAGATGTAAATTTACTATGAATTCTCACTTATCTCACTCTTGAATATAATTATTATAAGTGTGAAAGATTAGATGGATATATGCTCTCCAATCACGCAAAAACGGCTTAACAGACCGAATTGAATTTTGCCAGGGAGGATAGGTCAACCTATCCTCCCGCTTAGCACGTAGGTTACTCATTGTTATGGAAAAAAGTATGGTCAAAGTGGTATTATACCAAATCCCACACGTAAAAAGTAGGAACAGCTTGGGCAGTATAATATTTAAATAATAAAACTGAGGATTCCTTTTTAAACCTTATTTAGAACTATGTAGAATTGTAGATCATGATAAAACTAAAGTCGATTCTATAATAGACAAATAACTATTGACGGAAGTGAGAATCTAACCCACATATTCTCCTTTCAGGGATTTTCCTGTCCAAGAACCGCCAACATAAAATACAAAACATTTTTGTGAATGTGTAATCCAATTTTACAATGTTATTTAGAAAATAATATACGAGTAAGATTCTTATGGTATACATCACTGCTTATTAAATTATTCTTACTATTATAAACATTGCATTGAATTCTTCGATTTCTTTGATCAAAGCAAAATAATATTTACTTATATTGTTTATAAAAACATTGTTCGGGCTATTTCCCGGTTCTCCAGGCTCATCTCTAAGAAAAACAGCAGTTTTTCTCTTTGTTTAAATTCCCAGCTACGCGATACATCCGTAATCCATTAGCTTTGCTAAAAGCAAAAACAACATTCGTAGTGTAAGATGCTTAACATCAGAACAGGTAGGATTACAAAGCAATTTACTATTGAAAACGTTTGAATATAACCGTTAATACCTCGTTGTAGAAATAACTATGCATTATTTTATCTATACTAATAGTCTAATACTAATCTATACTACTCGTAATACTCGTATTATAAAGCTGAAGAGTTTGTTTGTTTGTTTGTTTGAACATATTATATATTTTTTCAAATCGGACCAATACTTCCTGAGATTAGCGCAATCTCAGGAAGTACTGGTCCGATTTGAAAAATATTTTTTTGTTGGATAGGCCATTTATTGAGGAAGGCTTTAGGCTATATAACAATACGCTGCGACCATAGGAGTGAAGCATCAGTGAAAAATATTGCAAAAATAATGCAATATTTGCCTTCATAATAACGGAAATAGACGCGGACGAAGTCGCGGGGAACAGCTAGTAATATTATAAAGCTGAAGAGTTTGTTTGTTTGTTTGAACGCGCTAATCTCAGGAAATACTGGTTTGAATTGAAAAAAATATTTTTGTGTGGGATAGTCCATTTATCGAGGAAGGCTTTAGGTTATATAACATCACGCTGCGACCAATAAGAGCGAAGCATCAGTGAAAAATGTTGCAAAAACGGGGAAAATTATTCATATTAATCGGGATCATAATAACAGAAATTGGCGCGGACGAAGTCGCGGGCAACAGCTAGTTTTAAATAATCATGCATTTTGACAAATATTCCAGAAAGCCTTCACACGCTTAACTAATGGCGTACTAACAACTTCCTTCGAAATCTTTGCATAAGTACAGATTAAGAGGATACAACTGAAAGCATTTTTATCATAAATTCTTTTGAATTGAAACGGGACGAAGTAGTCTCGTAATATTATTATTCCATGAATATTTTTGCATACTGTAAATTTAAACTCAACTTTGTATTTACTATATCTGTTGGAATATTTTACAAAGCTTTTTGTGAAAAACCAACTCACATATTATAATATTCAAAACAAGCAGGAATATGATACATGATATCAATATATAAACTTGAAAAATTTTTGTCTCAGGCGGGACTCGAACCCGCATCTCCTCGCAGCGAGGAGATGCGGGTTCGAGTCCCGCCTGAGACAAAAAAAAAAATTTTTCAAGTTTATATACTGATATTATAAGTGCAATTAAGTTGCTAAAATATCAAATAAAGTATGATACATGATGATTATTTAAATTGTTTTAGTTTATGAAGGCAATGTGCATACAATACATTTCAAATAGCATGACAATTTTATCATCAAAATCATTGATTCGGTCTTATTAAAAAGAGTGTAGAATATAACTTTGCATATAAAGACATTCAAGAATAGAACAAGTTATAGTACTACGTACTGAAGGCCCACTTTTTACGTAAATGCACGCAAAATTGAAACTTAACGTGTGGAACGAGCGTTTGTATTCCGTTGAATAATCTATATATTTATAAAAGCTATTTACCACAGCAGTTTGCAAATAAACATTAGGTATTTGCAATATACTCGTAACTATCCAAAAACTGTTTAATTCTGCCCAATGTTTAAATTCTTCGCATACGAAATCGCGGGCAAAAGCTACTATAAATTAATTTAAAAAGACATGGCAATTGTAGCTTAGAGTTTTAATAAACACTTCAAGATCAGGATTCGCCACATAGGTATGGTGTTAATGTGGCAACTCTGATTAGGTTACATAGTAGAATTGAGAAAAACACAAATAATTAAAAGGGGTTTTAAAAAAAACATATTAGCTGCTCATAACGACTAAGGATACATTTTCTAGGAATTCGTACCTACAAAGTTCACACGAGACGTATCTAATTGTATGTCTAGTTTGCTTAGAGATACAAATCCTATCGTGAATCGTGTCACCTACTCTGTTTTCAACAAAGTTGGAGCTACATTAAAATTTATCAATAGTTAAGTTTTTTTATTTTTTTATTTGAGTTCATGATTCAAGAGCCGTGTAAAGCGATCGGGCTCGACGAATATTAAAAAAACAATCGGGCTGACGGTCTCAAACGACTGACAGCAAGGAATTCAATGATTGAAAATCCAGTATTGTTTTAGTTGGCAGTCGAGAAGGAACGAAATGCGGAGACGTGGCGACACGAGTTTATAACACTTGTGTATAAGTAATGTTACATAAAGCAGTAAAAACATTTGCATTAATAATAAATCTATTATGCATAACTTTTTAGTAGGTCGACGGATATTAACGTTGTTTTTGTGCAGTAGAGGCTCCAAGTTAAATTAAAAAAAAAAACCAGCCCTACAGAAAAATAAGATTGACATAGGCGCAATAAAATAATACGACAAAAAGCGTGAAATAAGTTAAATCTCTGATTTCTAGTCGACATAATATGAATAACGATGATGTCTTGTTCGAAACCGTCTTAAAATTGGTGGGTTGTTACATGGTTGATACACTTTTTGTCAGTTACCATATTTAACTATTTTTTTTGTAAACTTAAATCCATACGCTATGCTAGGATACGTCCTCTACGCAACGTCAACTATGTAGTTGTGAAATACTTAAAAATATAATATATATAAGGGTAACCAAGTCTTACTAATAAATAAAAATAATAATTATGAAATTATTAATTCTCTCTTCACAATCTAGAGTAAATACATACTTAAGGATGCAATATTATTATTATTTTTCTACAGATCTGGGTGTCCGTGGTAAGGTAAGTACCTGATCACAATATGATGCTTTAAATAGTTACTCAAATAAGGATTAGACCAATGTATATGATGTTGTCCATTTCATATTGTATCTATTAAGTATTGTTCGAAAAAGTTTTCGAGGATGAGGAAAGCACATCCTTAAAACTAGTAAACGTTACCAAAAAAATGTTTTGTCACTTAGCACCTATTTATATTACTGTTGATGGACCGGGAGAGCAAAAAGATGCATACGTTAGAAAAAGATTGACATACGTCTTGTCTGTATATCTTGTTTGCTTGCGTAAAGCATAATTTTACAGCCTGATGACTTACTCTGCAACACGAAACTCGTATTTACAGATATATCTATCTCTTTCAGATACTCTTACACATTGGTATGAGTGATAGGGACCAATGGACTCGAATATACGGACATTGCGTTGTTGCGGAGTAAGGCCTATGTATCAACCTAGTCCTTCCGTCCGTTCCTTTTTTACAAAAGACACAAAATTGTATCTGATCTATTTTCGCTTGATTTAATTTAATTAATAGAATTACGTATTTGAAAGATGTAATTTAATTATCATGTGCAGTACCTTAATGTTACTTATATTTAAAAGCCCACAAAAAGTTAGTAAAATCGAAACTACTACCAATTTAAATGCAATATGTTTTAGAACATTTTCAAACGTATTTTACTCAAGTGTAGTAGTTTTTGAGCACAGTGAAATACGTACATCATACAATAATCCATTCATTGCTCCATATTAATTACATAAACTTGCAATGATTATTCCCGCATACTTTCAAATACTAACACCACTTCAAGTTTCTTTTTCACCACAATTTATTTTACGAGGGAGCTCAAACGTCTGCCTGAAGTCAACACAGGGGATTTATGTTACTTGTGATTCAGTGTGGAAGTTTCTTTGTCGGGCGTTGAACAAAAAGACGTGTGATGTAACCATTGATCCCGGTATAGGAATGGTATCTGACATCACCAATACTTGACCCAAATTCAAAGCGCAAGTACATATTGTGTTACGAGTAGTTGGTAAACCAGATCTGTTGAATTATTATTTGCACTTATGTGGACAATGTATGCTAACATTTAGACGAAGGGCCAATAATTGACCGAATGAGTAGCCAGTGCCAATAAGAGGAGTTAGGTTCGTTGATACTACATCTTTTTTTCTTTTTATTGGTAAATTTTTGATTTGGAGGCAAAAGCAAAGTGTCTTCTAGAACACAACAAGAAATACACCGCTTAAAGAGATACTGTGTCTATTTTTAACGACTAGTCTGACTAACACTGTTAGGCAGACTAAACCCAGGTCTACAAACCGAAGATTGTGTAGACTTTCTGACGATGTTCGACTGTAGGTAGCCAGGTGGTTTTTATCACAAATCTGACAAATGTTAATTTTTAACTGTCAAAAATAGTTGATCATTCTAGTTTCAGTTTAAATTTTAAGTTAGAATTAACATGAAGTTTAAGTTAAATAAATAAATAAATAAAACTAATACAGATACTGAATAATTAAAGAAGCCGTATTATTACCACGTATTGGAAGTGGGCGGAAGACTATCTTTTAATTAACGTTTCTCGGAATGAAAGCCACGATTTCATGTTCAACACTTACTATGCTTCGCCTACAATTTAATTTGCATTGAATTGCTCATGTTATGCCTGTTTACAGATATAGCCGGGGGTTTATATCGCTTTAGACAACACTTAAAGTTTTTGTAAGCCCTAACACCATACCATATTGAGATCATGATTTACCTATAAATATACCTGTATATATTATATGTTTACCTGTTTTAGAAGTGGTTCCCAGGATACAAACTTTTTTATGTCCTTCCCACGGTCTCAATTTATTTCTATGCCAAATTTCATCTTTGTTTGTTGATAAATTGTTATTGATTCCCATCCGAATTTTCTCCCTTTAAGAAATAATGCGAAAGTTTTTTTAACAAATATAAGGTCAAAATACTATTAAAAAAACTATTGATGTGCCTCCGGAAAACATACAGCATTGATAATGAAGAAGCAGGTGTGTACTTAGCTTATTTCCGATGGTTTACGATTGGTCAATCGACAAAATCACACTTCCGGAACCGGTGGATGACGTTACTTCCCCCAACCAGCAAGTGTGGCGGGGGAGTTCGCCATTTTCATAGTTCATAGCGTTGTGTACTTTCGAAGCGTACGGACGGTAATCCGAAAGTATTGTCACAATCCTTAAATATTTTCAGAAAAATATTATATATCTAGATAGTTTTGTCTATTTTACGTCGAATTACACTATTATTTTTGCAAAAATTTTAAGTAATGAGTGAGCCACCGGTGCCTAATCGCGACGACGGAAATTCCGACCAAAGCGATGGCCCTTCAAACGCGGAGAGGGCCCCACCGGTCGAGACCCCTGCAACGTGTACGGACAGCTCCTCATCCAGCGACGACGACGAAGGAGAACCAGTGACGAAAAGGAAACGACAGCATTCTGAGGTAACGGCCGATCCTCGGATCGAGGCGTTATACAACCAGGTCAGTCTTTTAACAAATATTATAATGCATCAGCAGTGTAACTCGAATGACCAAAATATCGAACAACCCAATAGTTCAAATGCAGATTTTCTAACAAATCCTTCGGCTTCGACTGCCAAAAAACTTGAACTGGGATCATGTAAAACCGATTTTGACGATAAAAAATTCATAAAACCGGCTGACCCGAAAAGACTGCAACAGTTAAATGAACTTCAACACTTTAACACTGCCAGTTGGCAACATGTTCGGTATAACAAAGCCTTGCATGACATGATAGCTCAACTCGGGTTCTGTAACCTTAAGATTAACGAAGAATTGTGTTGTTTAAATAAGGGAAAAGATTTTTTAGCACCCACCGAGCTTATAATAGCCGCCTTAACTAATGCATGCTTGCAACAGAGAGAACTGTTGCAGTCGGGCCTACAGAATATTATAGATTGGGCCCATAAAAACCCATCCGATTTAAACCCTGACAATCTATTCAACAAAATCTCTGAAACTTTTGGTAAATCGTCCCCCTCTTATAAACTTAGTGAACAATCATTACAAATTGTGTGCGGCAAAAGAGCAGAATGTATAGAAACCCGACGTCAGAGACTTCTCGCCGAAATCTCAGACCGAAACGTGCAAGCTGCCCTCTCAAGCATACCACCGAGTGAGGAATATCTTTTTGATAAAAGCAAATTAACGGCACTTATTCATTCACTGGGGGGACCACATTTTTGGCTATCACAATCACATACTCATAACTATAAAAAAGATAAACCGAATTTGAAACGTAAGGCCTCTGAACCAACCCCTTCTTCCTCTAAATTTTACTCGCAGCCGAGGCAATCTTCGCAAAATAATAATAAAAAACCAGCAATGAAACAAAATTACACAAATAAAAATAACAATAGTGCTAATAAGCAGAATTCCTTTCGAATCAAGAAAAAATGACTATTCGACTCAATTCAAAGGGGGTCGCTTGAACTCTTTCAAGCATCAGTGGCAAACAAATGGTGCCAACAAATTTATAATGACGATAATTACCGGATCACGAATTCCCTTTTTCAAAAAGCCTCCCTTGGTGAGACCTTCAAAAGCGATTTTGGAAAAATTTGCTACCCAACCCTCACCTGCAATGACTCAGACAATTCAGGATCTCTTGGATCAAAAGGTAATTCAGCCAGTAACGCAAAGAACGCCGAGTTTTATTTCCAAGCTTTTTCTGCGGAAGAAAAGCAACGGAACTATGCGACCGATTTTCGACCTTCGAGAACTGAACAAATTCGTAAAAACGAAACATTTCCGTCTAATTTCACACTCGGTTGTACCGGAATTTCTCCAACCAGGCGACTGGATGATAAAGCTGGACATTTCCCAGGCTTACCTCCACGTTCCAATGGCCAAATCCCACAGAGTGTTTCTGAGAGTCAGTTTTCAAGGGGAATTATACGAAATGACTTGTCTCCCCTTCGGCCTTGCATCGGCACCACTAATTTTCTCATCTGTAACATGCTGGGTCGCGGAGACCTTGCGTGCGAAGGGATGTCGAGTGCTAGTCTACCTAGACGACTTCCTTCTGGTCCACCAGGACCATTCCAAGTTATGTCTTCAGGCTGCGGAAGCCGTGAGGCACTTGGAAGATCTCGGCTGGATAGTAAACTATCAAAAATCAATCCTGACACCTACTCAAGATTTAGAATACCTTGGGATCCACTGGGTTACCTCCACCAATACCATGTCTTTACCAAGAGACAAGATAAACAATCTCAACGGGTGCCTAGATCAATATTCTCAGACGAGGCAGATAAAACTTCGACAACTACAAAGTCTCCTCGGTCAACTGAACTTTGCAAACTTCGTGATTCCACGAGGAAGATTGCATTGCCGCCACTTACAACTGTTCCTTCGCCAATTCAACAAAAAACGACCTCGGCACACGCGACACATTCCAGAACTGGTTCACCGCGAGATAACCTGGTGGCGCAAAAACACAGACCAATCGATGCCAATTCACGTGCAACCAGCCACCCATTTCCTGGCATCGGATGCCTCGGATGTGGGTTGGGGTGCCCAGATAGACGGAGATCTGATAGCGGGGACGTGGTCGGAGCATCAGAAACGGTGGCACAGCAACAAAAAAGAGATGTTTGCTGTAATCGCAGCTCTGAAAAGAAAAGCAAACCAATTAAGAAACACACACGTTCTCATCCAGTCCGACAATCGGACCCTGATATCGTATATTCGGAAAGAAGGTGGGACGAGATCGATTGCACTACTAGGTCTCACATTTCAACTATTAAATCTGACGGACAGTTACAATATCATTCTTTCGGCATATTACCTCCCGGGGAGGTACAATATAATAGCAGACAGGCTATCTCGGGGGAAACAACCAGCGGAGTGGCATCTCTTACCACAAGCGACTGCGGAAATATTTCAAAAATGGGGCCATCCCGAGATAGATCTTTTTGCCTCCCAAGAGACAGCTGTAGTTCCCAATTACGTATCAATAGACTGCAGAGATCGATCAGCGAACTATACAGATGCCTTCAGCAGACCATGGAGATACCATTTGGCCTGGGTGTTTCCTCCTCCCAACATGATACCCAGAGTCCTGACGCACTTGAACAAGGCGAAAGGCACCTATCTAATTGTAGCACCAGAATGGCCACAAGCCTTCTGGCTCCAAGATCTGAAATCCCGGTGTCTAGACCGCCCACACGAGATTCAGAACCTTTCAGAGTGCCTGATAGACGTGACAACTTCACTACCACCCCCACAGGTGCAATCGCTGATCTTGAAAGTTTGGAAAACTGGGGGTGGGGAGAAGAATTAAAACAATGGTCTGAACAAGAAAAAGATTTATTAAAAATAAGTTGGCGCAAGTCTACCTTGTCCACCTATTTACCGGCATTAAAACGTTGGGTCGCCTGGTGTTCGTCCTCTAATGTCAACCCTAAGAACCCACAATCTTCTGATCTTGCAAAATTTCTAATTCACTTATTTCTGATAGAAAAGTTGTCCTACAGTACTATCCTAGTCCACAAATCTGCAATTTTAACATATTGCGGTCCAACAGTTGAACAAAATACATTATCAAATTTTATTGTCAAACATGCGCTTAAAGCAATCAGTACTGCTAGGCCCAAAGTTGCGAAACCCATTCTTACATGGAACCCAATTACAGTCATTAATTGGCTTTCCTCGAACCCACCTAAAGACTCTCTCTTTGATTTATCTCGAAGAACAGCTACGGTATTACTTCTCGCGACCGGTCGTAGAGTACATGATCTTACTCTATTAAGGGTATCAAATGATAGTTATTTCGATAACGAACACAATATTTTTCTTATTCCGGCGTTCGGATCAAAAACAGACTCCCATGCCCATCGGCAATCCGCCTGGATGTTATCTAAACATGACAACGAAAACGTTTGCCCAGTAAGATTAGTAAGAACATATATCGACAGAGTTTCGGCCCGAAGGTCCGAATCAAATAAAGATAATCTTTTCATCACAGTCTGTGGTACTGCAAAAGCAGCTTCACGGACAGTAATAGGAAACTGGGTCCGCTCTGTGTTACGAGATAGTGGAATTAATGCAACTCCTGGCAGCTGCAGATCGGCTGTTGCTTCCCTAAGATGGTTAGAAGATCAACCTATTGATGATATACTTTCCAAAGGAAATTGGAAATCATCGAATACTTTTTTCAATCATTATTTCCGTATGATCAATCTTCCTAAAAATAATCGTGATTCATTTTTCAATACCTTTACACCTGCATAATTCGCATATTAATTTTACAAATGGCTATTTGTGTGGTTATAATATGTATTTATATTTTGATTTGATTATCTTAAATATCAATCTCCCATCATCATAGCGTTGTTTTATTTTAATACTTATATTAATTAACATACTTAAATTCACCAGCAGATAACAAACACGTCTTCATTATCAATGCTGTATGTTTTCCGGAGGCACATCAATATAACGGTTTTACATAACAATAAAACCGATATTATGTGCCGAAAAGGAAAACATACAGCATTGCAGGAAGTCCTTCCTGGTGAAGACCTATGAACTATGAAAATGGCGAACTCCCCCGCCACACTTGCTGGTTGGGGGAAGTAGCGTCATCCACCGGTTCCGGAAGTGTGATTTTGTCGATTGACCAATCGTAAACCATCGGAAATAAGCTAAGTACACACCTGCTTCTTCATTATCAATGCTGTATGTTTTCCTTTTCGGCACATAATATCGGTTTTATTGTTATGTAAAACCGTTATATTAAGTATGCTTAATGACTTTAAAAAATCAAAAAATATATTTTTTTTTCATTAAAAATAAGTGATATTATAATCGTAGCACCAAATAAACGTTAGGTACCTACTTATGAAAAATATTCCATTGTTTATTGGAAATAATTATACATTTAGTCAATCGTTAGTAATAATTTACCTTTTTGTATCCTTAGAACTTTTCGCTTTACCTTTTTAAATGTGCGATGAAAATTAATTTTGGAGTTACAAAATTCCGTCAGACACAGGGAACCCAAAACATTAGTATGAATTTTGAATAGCTCACGTACCCCTAGGTACATCTTAAGTTATAAGGAGTCATGCCACAGGTTACTCCCCGCGTCTGAGTAGTTGCGAGTTTGTGGTAATTATGTACTCCGACGTAGATAACTAGTTAGGGGTCTTATAATAATTTAAAATGAAGCCTTAGGCACGTTCTATGAAACTTTGAATTAAGGCTTGGATTAAAATAATTAGGTATGTTGGGTGCAGCGTGTGTGAGTGCGTGTCGGATTTGCTCGGCGTTGCATGAATCGAAAGGATGAACATCAACAGGAACTTTTAGAGTGCATAATCAATGGCGTATTATGTGCTTCCCCTACAACCACGTCCCTGGTGGGCCAAATAGAATGGGTACCGAATAACGATATCAAAAACGCAAACCAAACGTGCGTAAAAATGGGAGTAGTTTGCACAGTTTTTTAAATGCGATTTAGGCAAACAAGATATATTTTCATACTTAGTAATCTACTCGTGTACTAATATTATAAATATATTTATTTGTTTGAACGCGCTAATTTAGGGAAGTACTGGTTCGAATTGAAAAAATATTTTTGTGTTAGATAGTTTATTTATTGAGAAAGGCTTTAGGCTATATAACATCACGCTGCGACCAATAAGAGCGAAGCATCAGTGATAAATGTTGCAGAAATTGACGCGGCGAAGTCACGGGCAACAGCTAGTTTAATATAAAGACAAACAATGTTAAAATAACTGTCGAAAAAAGTACTTTAAAGAAATATATACTTATAACTTATTATTTGGAAATCCCTCAGACACCTGCTTAAGATACGTTTATTAACGGAAGGTATTAATGAACTAAGCTAAATCAAGTTACAGTGCAAATGAATGAAGGAATGGATACATTTCCACTCATCACGACATATCAAAAACCGCTTGACGAAAACGGGAAAATTTAGCAGAGAGGTAGTTTATAGTTAGTAGAAGCCCACTAAGAACAGATTTGGCGACAAGGCCGGATTAAGGAGGTTTGAAAGATCTCGCAAGTTTGAATAAAAGTGCTGAACCTTTGTGCTAAAACATATGACAGGAAGCTACTTAACAGTAAGTAAACGTTCGCTAAAAACGGATTTTGCAACATGGCCGGATTAAGAAAGTCGAAGCTCTCACGAAAGTTTGGAGTATATTAACTAAAAAATAATTTTGTGACAGGTCTAAAATAAGGGCTCTCGGATGCTTAGAAAGAGCAATTGCTGAAATTCGACAGGGCCGGATTAAAGAGGTCGAAACATTCTCAACATGTTTAGAGGATAATGTGGGCTGAATTGAAAGGCTCCGTCGGCCTGTGATCAAGTATACGGGGTCATGATCTCGGGATTCTGAGTTTTATCCCCGGGTCGCGCAACAAGAATTTAAAATTTTCAAACATTGTACGGGTTTTCGATCACCAACCAGCATTTAGCAAGCGTGGTGATTATGCCTGTACCCATCATTGCTGTGGTGATTTGAATTATATTATGAAGTCAGCCTTGCAGTGTCTGAATCAAGACTAGAATTATTATAAACATTGTTAACAATCAGGATGATATTAATTTCTAACAAAATAAAGACTTGTTTCCTCTGCTAAAGTTAAAATTATACACCGTGAAATTTTAGTGGTTGTTTTCCCGCAACAGAACAATTTACCTTTAGTAGCACCATCGAATCGTGGGAGTTATTTTTTGAAAATAAAGATATCGTTGTTCTCAATTAATCAAAAAAATAATCATCAACTCAAAAGCGTGAGATACGATAGTATCTTTACAAAATGTGACGTGTTTGAGTACTGCTTGCCGCACGAAATCAATGTTCAAAGCAAAAGAAGCTCTACGCACTAAGTAATACAGCATAAACTGCACCGCGCGAGGGGCAATGACCCCGGCCGGTGACCGGCTGCGGCGCGGCTAGTACCATTGGTTCGAGGTTGCTTTCGAGTTTCGTTTATCACAATCGTGAAACTGCTATTTTTTATTTGAATAAAAAAAACTGCACAGATATATTGTACTACTAAGATAGAATCATTTTACTGCGGGAAAACAACCACTAAAATTTCACGGTGTATATCTGCGTTCCAATTATATTTCTGTAAATTAGAAGTAATAAGTTTTAGTCACTAGAGTGACCTCGCACGTTTGGGTGGTTGATAAAATACAAACACATTTTATAATGTTATAAAAGATAAATGTCATACCTATTTTTGTAGCAGTCATAAAATACCAATATCCCAAACTTCATTATTTTGCGACTTTCTCCAAACACTGACGGTACACACCAAATAATGTCTACAAAATCGGGTCCTTCACTGAATAGAAAGTAACCGAGCAATATCTCTCATTGTTCTCAGAGCCTTAATAACTGGGACTTGGGGGAGAAATAATGGGCTAATTCTTTATGTGCCGATTCTGAAGTATGAGTGGTCGTAAGATCCCTAATAAATGTATTATACAGTGGGCCCAGTCCAAGTGAGGAACCTAGCGAATGCACGAAACTAGATTTATTAGGTTATATAAGACGGGATTTGTCCATTTTAGGTCAAACAGTTTTATTTTTGGTATTATGTGTGTTTTTATGGCTACAGCATTAATAAAACAATCATACGACACGTAGGTATTTACTGTAATAAGTAGCATAGCCCAGCAAATTGATTAATTACGATAATGTATTCGGTTGCTTGACACGTCATGTTTTTTTATCTTGTAATGTTTTTTTTATATTGTTATAATATTTTAAATAAGTAAATCTTAATGTTAGTGTTCAATATGTACTTGTCTCATTTTGATTATAATGACTGTTATACTGTTATAAGTATAATATCTACAAACAAGACCCGTTTGTCTAGTGGTCATCATAATAATCTAAAACTACTTTAATTAATTGACTTAATAATAATCAAAATGTTTATGTTTAGTTATGGCTAGTCTGGTGTAAAAGCCTTCGTAAATGCGTTTCTACGAAGACGTCATCAGAATCTTATTAGGTTGCATACGCGTACGGCAAATATTCATTGCTAATACCCTGTCGTTTGGCCAAATTCCCTGTAATGTGGGGGGTTATAACCGCCACATCTGTGCTTCCTCATTTATCCGATAATTTGCACGAGTTGGGAAACACATCACTCTAATAGCCCGTATCTTATGCGTTTAATACGGTAATTAAAATAATTTATATTTACGCATAAAAGTAATCGGTATTACAGGTTTGATGGTTATCCTGTGAAATGTAAATAAAATACAATCTTCTTATTTATAAACAGTCAACCTATGTTTTAATAACAATCAGTTCAAGGACTTGTGAAGCAAAGTTTATTTAAACTCGAGCTGCCTATTGAAAATTGCTTAATATCAATGATAAATAAATAAATAAATATGGACCACATTTTATGACATACACTGGTATTGTGGAAATCAAAAACAACGAAGGTACCACAAACACCCAGACCTGAAAAAATGTATTTAGAAAAACACTTTTTTTCTACAGTGACCGTACCGTCCAGAACTCGAAGCAGGCGACATCATAAAAACCGGTTTGTATGCCACTCCATCACGGAAGTCGTCATAAGATAAGATAAGGTATTCAAAATAATCACGGCAGAGTCATTAGCATTTTTCAACTATTAATATACAAGTATTTACAGACTTACAGCTGGGTATCTCGAATTCCGAGGTGAACTTACTATAATGACTGGACTATATGGAAAAAGGAGGGCATACGTGTAGGGGTTACGTTGTGCATACGCAGCACTAATGTGCGAACGGAAGGCACGAGTGACGGGGCCTTTTTGTAAAAGTTCCGGGCAGTCTATGTTATTGTTTAGTAATTTAAATAAAAATAACAAGTGTAATATTTCACGTCGTTTGGATAATTTAATTAATGTTTTACCTGAGGTATTTATAATCATTTTATATTAAATATTGTTGTAACTTATTGCCGCACGATCGCCAGTCGATCGCTGGGCACTAAGACGAGTAAGTATGGGTGAAATTTGTTAATTGTAAACGTGGTATTGGGTAAACTATTTTATTTAATACTCCCTTTATCAGGTTCCCCTACAAATGAAAGACGACACAAACATCACAAACAAAGTATACCTTCATCTATCGGCCTCACGAGCGAGCCTCACCCTCGGCCGCACCGGGAGACCGCTGGTGCGGCTGGCCCAGGCTGAACGCCCTCAGCGCTCGCCAAATTCTGCCCGGTTAAACTGAATAAAGCCTTCCATATAAGGTTTCAGTGATAGGTCCGTCCAAAAAAAAAGGTTGTGCTGAATAATATGGTATGATCGCAGGCCAAGTAATCATGAGGAGGATGAGGCATTTTTAAAAATGATTGTGTTTAATTTATTATTTTTGTATGTTTTTATTGTTTTTGTATGTTTGACATTTTATCAAATTTTATATTATATTTTTATCAATTTAATTGCATTGTTATATCTATATTTTAACTCGAAAAATATAGTCTCAGGCGGGAATTGAACCCGCATCCCCATGTGTACCTGGGTCGGTGCTTTTTCCATTTAAGTTACCGAGACAATAACTTCACTGCATGACGTGTTTTTCAGTTTTAAATGGGTACTGATATTATAAAATATAAGTAAATTGCTTAAAATATTATGTAAAGTAGTACACAACAGTGTTCTGTAAAATGGCGAACTAATGATACATACATTTTATATTGTCTTATGAAAGAATAATAATACCCTAGTGTTCAATTAAAGTTTGTTATCCGCAAAAACAATATTTTACAACAACAATTACATATTCAAAGTTCATATCGAAAACATTTTTTAAAATTTTATTTCATAACTCGCACGAAATTAATTTACACGTCATATTTTCTGTTGGACTAAATAAAAAAGAGCTCGTGTAAATATGAAACAAAGTGAATTATTCCATACTTCTGAGAGTTGTGAAAGTGGAATTGTTTCTTTAACGAATTCGCGGCGTTGTGCGTCTGTTGTGAATGTAGGGTGTACTCACATTGAAGTCAAACGAAACAAACAAACTTAAGCTTTTTGAGAAAAAACCCTTTTAACTTTAACATATTTGCATTATTTTAGTTACCTATTCTTTGTATGTTCAGAATTTTAGCATCTTTTACTACATGACTTATTTTTCTTTCACTTCAACTTTAGGAAGTTATTTTTTTCAGGGAAAAACATTAGTTTTTTTCATTGTATATTCGACGTATTTTTTTGATTGGTTAGCTTTTTTTGACAGTCTGTGAGTAACAGTATATGATTAGTAAAGTAAAAAGTAAGTATAATGATTATTCAAAGTAAAATTCAATTTACATTTTGTAACCACTATATTGTATGTATGCCGTAAGTCATTGGCAACTCTTGTTCATTTGCCACCTGCTACGGCTCTAACTCTGTCAAAACTGTTTACCTCGTTTGCCCCTCCTGTCATTTTGAACCAAATTTTGTCTACTTTTCTAGTTTTTATGTGTGTATTTTTTTAAGTGCAGCCATAACTAAGTTGCAAGGAGTAGAGGGTATCCAAGAGATATGATAATAAAATTGTAGTACTTTTTTACACTTAATTTTCCACAAATTCCAGTACTGTTTTGCGTCTGTCAATTTTCTATATAGTTACATCCAATAAAGAAATTAAGTACTTACCGAGGTATGCATCACTGCTGAGCCAAGGATATTTTTAAGCTTCTGGGTTAGAAAAGAATTAGCATAAAACAGCTTCGTTTTACCGACGATATAGTTATCAGGGCTGAGTACAAACCTTTTGTCGGAAGCATTATCGAGTATTAAATTAGTCATTGCAATGAACATACAAAATAAGGTAGTTTGTCAAAATAAGTATATTCTAAGTAAGTTACGTTTAGTATGTTAAAATCTGTTCCTTAGTAAAAGCAAACAATTTTAACAATTATTTAACTAAATTATTGAAGTATATTTAAAAAAAAACATATTATATTTCCCAAAAAATATAGTTTGTTTATTTTAATTTAATTAGAAATAACATTCCTAGAGAGTAAAACTGTAAAATTGTTGGTGGACCAATAAATAAGTGAAATAAAATACATAATAGATAATTTTAATTATTATGATATTTTAAGTCTACGTGTATGAAAGAAATATTAACCTAATCGACTCTTTTTCGGCCCAACATTTATCGGTGATTATCACATTTAATTCTTTAAACTGTTCAAAGTTCAGCCTAGAAATATGAAACAGGTATTTCATTCCATTGCTTCTTATGCCAGAAAGTAATACAGGCTGTCAGCAAATAACGTACTAAGTAAAACGAATGTCTCTTAGTCCAAATAAATGTCGCTATTTGATAGACAGGTCTACTTATTTTCATTACTTTTGTCTTCAGAACGCAGTTACGCATGAGACTGTCTAATATGAGAGTACCTTAAAATGAATCCTGAAAAATTTATTCAATATATTGTACTTGTTTGATGTCTTTAACTTTCTCGAAAAATGATGAAGCCCTTTTGGATGCATTCGTACCTCAAAAAGAAGCCTCAAAGGAAGTGGACGTGGCATAGTCAACGTAACGGAAAACGAAAATAGCTTAAAATTACTCCAAAAGCAAGGAGAGATGGTAATTATCTTTAAGGAAAAGAAATAAGATCCATGTTAAGACTTATAGACACATCTCACTTTCAAGCCACGTTTATAAGTTATTATCTAGTGTAATAATTTAGTGCCTTTCCAGGAGACTGGACACGTTTCATCTCCCGGAGCAGGCTTCAATGAGGTAATCGTACCATAGACGGATACAATATGTAATAATCAGGCCCTATGATAAAGATAGCATTAGAAACTATGAACATTTTCTTGACTCCGATGAGATCCCAGTTGTCCTGGCATTATTTAGCAAATTAAAGTAGGCTGTCATAAATATACCGTAGTAAGTACCAAAGTGCTGGTATGTCTACACAATTCTGCCTATCTATCTGCTATGTTCTTAGCAAGAAAAGGATCGACAGTCTTGACCCATGCAGCTGCATAGAGAGATGAGACAAGGGGTTGTCCAAAACAGTTCTCATGCGCAACTATAAGATGAACTGGTTAGGACCCTGGACTAGTATTAGCATAAATTAAGAATACATATGTCATATCAGACATACGATACGCAGGCGTCATAGCTGCAGCAGGTATTAAGGGGACTCCAGAGCTAAGTGCTGTCGCAATTGATTTAATTTTATTACTTCTAAACAAGATCAATTCTCTAAAAACTAGAACGATATCATTTTAGCAAATTACCTCTAAGTAAACTTTCATTTAGTTGCTTATATAGTCGAATTTGTCACTAACGCCAAAAGCAGCCACTTTTAGCAATAATGTACAATACGAAAGAATGCCAGAATGAAAAGCAGTTTTAACAGTGATTCAATAAATACTTGATGTGATTTTCTAAAATGATAAGTATTCTAGTTTTTTGAGAATTGATTTTGTAAGTAATAAAATTAAATCAATTAGGGGCAGCACTTAGCTCCTAGTAGCCGCCTAAAGCGTATTCAGTGATGTACGAGTAGCTACCGCCGTATCAGCCGTATCAATAATACGGGGCCCCTGGACTACAGAGGGGTAACGTGTGTAAGAAAGTAAAAAATATCCATAATGTCTCTTAATCTCATGCTTTCCGGGTAAATAACATAAAAAACATCTATAGAGTTTTTACTTCAGAAACGACAAAAGTAAAAAAAAGCAATATCTTTTTTTCCCAGATTAAGCGAGCGCCTAAAAGTTGTCAACTTACTACATCACGGGCGAATTCATAACCGATGTACAATGACAAACTACAGAGAGCTATTTTATTTCATTCTGGTTCAAACGTTACATTGTAAAACGATAAAAACTTGTTCTTTTGATTAATTATTGGTTATTTATTAGTTATATTTGTGAAAAGAATTAGTGAAATGAAATAAATTACCCCAGTGGAGCTATGAAAAGAAAAAATAAACAAAAAAGGAGAAGGTTATAAAAAATTCTAAAATTTCTTCCTTTTGGCAGCACTTCTGTGAGTGATTTAGATTGCAAAAAGGCAAATAAAGTGTTCCAATGTGTAATTAAAAATTGTTTGGAATAATTGCTTTTAAGAAGCAATAACTTTAATCAATAACTACTTATTTATTTTAATTTAATGCAATCATTTTTGTTTCTTTTATGCAAAATATTTATCCTTCATTTTGAAATCAGATATATTTACTATTGTGGAAATGTTTGCGATTTATTTGTGATAAAGCCATAGGGAGGCAATCAATGAGTTATAAAACAATGTAACTTAAACTTAGATTAGTTATATGTCGATAAAACACCATTCTTCATGTTAGACGTCGATTATGTTGTTTGAAAAGTTTCTCTTTCATAACGTTCTCCTAGAAAACAAAAACGTAACATTCTGCGTTAAATTTGAAATATTAACAAAAACTCCAAATATGTACAGCGATGTAACACGTATGCAGTGACCGTGTTACTGGTACATGCAAATCTCATTTTCACATCCAACATAAACCTCCCAAGGTTTTATTTATGTATAATATAAATCTGAGCCAGACATCTGCTGAAATCCTTAAATAAACAAGGGTCTGAAATGGCATATTTAAGGCTGCGCTAGCGAGAAATGGGTCGGAGCACGAGCTAGTTAATAAAATCAAAGAAATTCTGAGATTCACTTTATGTTATGTGTTTTCGCAGTCAATATACAGGTTGCTGTTTTATCAAGAATAGATTTAAGTATGCGAAAGTGTTGTATGGAATGGACAGATGAAACATCACGAAAAAAAAAGCTTAAAATATATATATATATATATATTTACACAGATTTCAACGACTTCGTTGTATATTCCACAGTAATAGGAACTGATTATGTTAAATAATTTTGTCTCTTTTAATACGACAACTGCCTAAAAATCATTCTGTATATTTCAAAGAAACGCTACTGTTTATTCAAAGCACGTACCATGCTCGTTCTGCTCTACGCAAAACTAATCAATAATATGTAGAATCACGATCTTACATACTTACAAACTTAGTTGAATCTGACAACAATTTAACCAGCAACAAAAAAAAAAATGGTTGCCTGTAAAGTCGGTTTTACGGGCGAAGATTTTACGTGACAACGTCTTTTTCTCGGTAGAATATTTATTGATATGAATATAATTAAATTGCACAATAGGAACAAGGAATTGAATGAAAATAAGAATTGCACAAATTTTAACTATAGAAATATATTTTGTTTACTAAAACATTGTACATGTAAACTTAAACTTAACTAATTCCTATTTGAGTGATTTTGTTGAGGATAGGACGATGATAGGAGAAATATGAAATGAAAGGAAGTGTTTCTGCTGTAATCTAATTCTCTAGTGCTGCGCGCGCGGCAGACCGATCATAGTTGAGTGGGAGAGAGACGCAAGGCATTCGGCGGGCCTCTCTCTCGTTCGGTGACTCATCGTAACATTACCGAGCGTTACACTTTTTCATAAGTGACTCCCAGCCGCAACCTAATTTAAGACGTTGTCACGTCAAAATTTTTCTTAGTTGACTATTTGTTTGACTTCAGGTTGAAAAATCAATTATGACTGTTTTACGATACGTGGCAGTTAAATAAGCTAACTTTACTGGAGTAAGTATTAAATGTTGATAAAATTTAATTTTAGTAAGGTTGATCAAGTTCAAACAACCAGTTTTATGAATTTATTTTTCTCTTAATAATTTTCACCCAAATACAAAACCAACTAAAATCGACTTTTATTTAAAACTTTACAAATATTATTCTTCATCATTCATAAACCTCTCTTGTCCTTCTTTTATATAAATATAACATTTATCATGGTATCAATAGTGCGCCGAAAAAAACTGACTGTTGCCCATGCAGCTTAGAACACATCGAATCATTACTATATCAGTAGGTACTAAATAATTTTAAATCACGACTCACAAAGAGAATGACTTACTATTGTTAACAATTTATTAAGCTAAAGTTGAAAGTGAACCGTTACTTGAAACGATAAATTGAATAAAACCATAAAAGCCAGCTATGAATTACAAAGGAGGTTTTCATGAATATGACGAAATAGTTTTTGATAGAATTGATTACCTAACCGCTTTGTGCATAAAACCACACAGACATAATAATATTTGTACAAGGATTGCAAGTACAGACAACAGCACGTCAACCTACCACAAAACGTCAAATGTTCTCAATTGATATTGATATCTACTTGTTAGACTTAAGGTTGAAAATCAATTCAATGACCTTTAACTTTTTGGGTAGGTTGATCTGCCGTTGTCTGTGCAATAAAACAGTACAGTTTGAAAAGTATTGACTTTTTAAATCACTAAATACCTTGCAGTGTTTTTTTTATTAATTTTATTAATTTATTCAAATTATTACAAGTACTCGTACATTATATAAATAATTATTTTGCCAAACTGTAGAACAGTTTGTCGGCAAAAAAGAAGATTAATACGACACACAAGATGCGGATTTTATCCAGCAACTTTCAGATACTTTATTGTCGCTCTGTTGCAAAAACCCATGGATGCGTCGCCGTTTGAAATTAACTGTTCGCGATCATTACTTACCCTTTAGGGTTCTTAGTTTACCTAAACCTACTGATGCCTGCCCACTTGCTGTGGCTACCTAAGATATTTCTATGGACTCATGTGATCCACCAAATTGTGTTGTCTTTCTATTCGAAAGACGACACGACGATATCTTTCTATTCGAGATAAACGAACAATTTGTGTATATTAAGTTAATATGATATAATAATCTATCCTCGATTTTTTTTAGCAAATATTTAATAAAAATTGGTTCTACTATCTAACGCTTTAAGTACTTAGTTGCTAGTTGCACCAGTTTTGAAGTGTTTCATCAACATTTGTAGTATTAGCAGTTTATTCACCCTAAAAATACAGTTTGGCTGGGGAGTAGATGTTTAAAGCTAAAATATAGATGCCTTACATCAAGGTGTATCCAAATCACCCCTTATGTGTGTTCTACGATTTTGCTTAGTTTAGGAGATAGAAATATTTTTATTTTTATTCCTCTAGTTTTGACATAATATTGTTTTTTTTATTCAGGCGAGTACTTGCTTGTAGTTCGGTTTCCTTGTTAATTAATAACAACACTAACAAGTACCATTATAAAAACTGAAATGCATCTAGGTATTCCGGAACTTACCTAAAATTTAATCGCATGTTAAGAATTACTGACCGAACTTGATAGTTGCACACGCTTAATGTAGGTACTTATCATTAAAATGGATAATCTGTAGATTTTAAGTATTGTTATAAACTGCCCAGGACAAAACCTATGAAATAAGATCAAAAAGCTATTTCCAATTGGGGTAAATGGAGGCATTTATTCTGAGGAAAATGATTTGGATGCGCCTCGATATAAGACATATTATAAATTTTAACTTTAAAGGTCAACTCTACGGCCACCCTGTATATGATATAAATCAGGTATTGCTGTAACTTGAAGGTCAAAGTTACCAAAGTTATTCAAATATCATTTCTTCTACACATTAAGCGATTACCGAACAACCTACAAGACTACTTTATAGTAAGTAAATAATGTTAAAATAGGACATAGACATGCTCTTGAAACTTTAACTTGGTGGAAAATTTAAGGGCGATAATAATATTTCTGGAAGGGTTATGTACAAGCACCCACATTTGGGATAACCCTGGCCCACAAACGTATTTACTAGGTCGGAATATTATTCCTTAGGCGTAAGATATCATGCTAAATATCTTCCATAGAATTCCAGGTAATTATCAACGTTAGATAAAGATAAAGATAAATTTATTTACAGAAACATGCGTCGCCATTAGGTCATGCTAATAAAAACTTATATCGTTAGATGACTTAGGTATTGTTGAATTTAGGAAATTATCAGTTTAGTTTTAGGGATCCATTATCCAGGAATCTTTATTGTTTGACTGTGCCATCTGTCAGCCTATCTATGGTTCAACTTCAAGGCGTGGACTTTGCTGTGGAGGTCCTTAGGAGACACTTTTATCCAGCACTGAAAATCGTTTGGCTGAAATGATGATCATCAGCATGTTAAATAAAATCCTATTAATATTATAAACGCGAAAGTTTGTAAGGATATATGGATGTTTATTACTCTTTTACGCTAAAACTACTTAACGGAACTGAATGAAATTTGGCACGGTGTTAGTTTATTGGATGGAATAACGTATAGGCTACTTTCATCCCGGGAAAAGGTGCGGTTCCCGTGGGATAATTTTAATACACAGTTTTAAATTCAAAAATCCATGCATACGAAATTGCGGGCAACAGCTAGTTTAGCAAGCAAATAGTACCTCCGCTACGTGTAATTTAATTGTTATATAGGTTTTACAAAGAATATTATGAATGGTGAGAACATCTTTTTACGTTTAGGTATTTTGTAAAACCATTATTCAAGTTGCCGCCAATTACTGTCAAAATTAAATAATTACAAAATTTAAATAAATATTAAAAAGGTAAGACTGCTAAAGGGTTTTTTCATCTTTTATATTATAAAGTTAACGCCACATATAAATGCAAAAAACCGGTTAATATCTCTCGCCCGATACTTTTATTGATAATAATACTGTTAACAGTACCGACTTAAAATCCCGGTCAAGTGTTAGTAAAACGTGCTAAAGAATCAATGAATGAAAACGCAGAATACTCGGTGCAAGTGATATCAAATGTAATTTTCGTAAAGCCAGTTAAAACTTAAAATTGTTTGTACAGGACCTAGCTACGATGCTTAGGTGACGCTTCTAAGTTCTCTAATTACAGTAGCCTTAAATTTGACACACATTAGTTTTAACATGAAGAACAAAATGGCTTATAAGATAATAGTTGCATTTTGTCTTGTCAACTGTTTAAAACAATTTATAAAGCCTCAAAGCCTTTCAAAAACACCTAGCGTTACTAGAGGATCCGAATAAACTTTGTTGCTAGATTTAGAAAAACTAAAATCACATTTTTATAACATTGTGTTGGAGTCCCCATGGACTAAATATAATGACTGTGGCACATGCCACAGCATAACTTTCGAATATTGCAAGCAATATCTTAAGTCCGTTGACTGAGGGAATTAGCAACACCATGTCATCAGCATAACTGATGTTGTTAACATAACAACTGTCCACCGAACAACCCTCCCCGGCGTTGGTAAACCCCTCAATCATCCCATTAACATATGCATTAAAACAGAGTAGGCTAGATCTGTCTTTTTTTATAAATAATGGGCTTGCTTTTGACTACATACTTAACTATACGGTTAAAAAGAAGCCTAAGATGGAGCGAGCTTACCCAGAGGTACTGGTTCTCCTACACACCAGCGGAACACAAAAAAACTGTTTGGCGCTGGACTCCAGCAGGAGGGTGGTAGCATCCAGGCGGCCTCTTACGAAGCCTATCACCGCAGAGGGATCTGTTAACCGCCATCATTGCCATCAAACCAAAGATGCCGTTGCCCAGGGTGGACCACTAGGAGGTAGATCCCACCACCCCAAAAACTCACACCACATTCAACTTATAAGCTTTTGAATATTGCCCAGTCAACTTGGTTGTCGTACCAGTCCTTAAATATTTTAATAAAATTAGTCGGAAAATTTGTGATGAACTGGCCCGTTATCATCCCACTAAAGGGCAGAGGCCTCCATCATTAAATTCAAGTTACCACAGCAATGATGGGAACAGGTATAATCACCACGCTTGCCAAATGCGGGTTTGTAATAACAAACCCGAAAGCAATGTTCGAAAATTCGAAATATTTTGGACCCCTAGATCTTGGCACAGTATTTAAAAACCGGCCAAGTGCGAGTTGGACTAGCGCACTGAGGGTTCCGTACCAAGTTTAACAAAAATACTACAATATTTTAATGACTGCAAAAATAACTTATATATAACATAGTGTTTATATGGAGGACAAAGTTATGTTTGCTGTTGTTGAAAATGTACTAGATTTTCAAAACTACCAGTTCGATGTCGTTCGAACCAATTTTCGTTGAAAGTATTTATTAAGATCTACATTATGTATTTTTTCCAAAATTTTCACTTGTTTATTTTAAAAGTTAGAGGGGGGGACACTCATTTCACCACTTTGCAAGCGTCTATCTTCCAAATGTTAGACTTTTGGAACCAATGGTTTCAGAAACCTCTATGTCATTTTAAAAGACCTATCCATAGATACCCCATATGTTTAGGTTTAAGTAAAAAATAATAATTTTGTTTTAGTTCTATGTATGGGGAGCCCCCCTTAAATATCGTTATTTTTTATTTTTTGTATGAGAATCGTTAAGCGGTTAACAAGATACACCTACCTATCAAGTTTTAACTGTGTCATGCAAATACTTTCAGAATAAAGTGTCTGTGATATACGGACGGACAGACAGACAGACAGACTTGACGAATCTATAAGGGTTCCGTTTTTTGCCATTTGGCAACGGAACCCTAAAAACCAGACCCCTTGGTGTTGGGCAAACTTGTATCACTGTTTAACTTATTCCACAAAATATTGAATGTACCTGGTCAAAAGCCATAGACAAGTCTAGGAAGTACGCATATATAGTATCGGCGAGTTTCTGTCTGGTTACTACCGGATAATGTAAGAAAACAAACATTGACATTTAGAACGACGCCTCAACAAGGTTTTATCACCTCGAATATGCTTACTAATATTATAAATATGACGGTTTCACGCGAAAATCAATTAACAGAACACAATGAAAGTTTGTACACGTGTTTTTGGAGCTATTTGGTATCCCACTGTTGGGCACAAGTCTCCGTACGCGCGATTTAAAATGTAGTATAAGTAGTATTAAATGTATTGTATTCGTTATAAGTAATATTAAATTCTTAAAATTTAATGCTTAAATGTTTCCATGATCTTTTCAAGTAATATCGACTTAGAGATTTCATCTTTTTGGGTCGAATGAAAAAAGCATTGAAATACATTTTAAATATTACCAAAAGTAAAAACTAGCTCGTTCTAAAATTTAACACAAAGAGTATATTGAAAAATAAGTTAGTGAGTAGCAAACAGAAATAGTCTGAAGTTTTTAACTTGCATCAGGTGGAGAGTGTATGTTTGTCTAAAGTGAAACTTTTCGGAAACTAACGGAAGTACCATTTTTAAGTCCAATTTGAAACTTTGTTTTCGTAACTAAAAACTAAGATTCTGCATATTAATACTCAAAAACAAATTAATGTTATATCAAAAAAATTAAACTATTACTAAACTTCTTCTTCCTCAAGTAAATAGTAATTACTCCAACTCAATAGAATTATTATTAATATAAAGCTTTATTAGTTTGCTGTTCATTAGTGCGATATTCATTAGTTGGAATTTTCATATTGATACTTCAATGTTTTCATTTCAATTTGCTATACCTAAGTAAAGTCAACTGGTCAATAACCACCTACATATATGACCAAGAAAAACACATACCTATAACCTTGTGTATAGAGTTTTATTTTCATACTTAATTATGACCAGATTTAAGATATACCCAATTAAGAAAACATGAAAAATATTACCCTGTACTCAGTTATGCGTAGTGAAAAAAACACAGATGGATAAGAAACAAAAATAAATCTAGCAAGATAATAACTTCATACATACACGGTATTAATATAAGTATGTACATAAAAAGTGGTAGTATTATACGGATACAACCGCCATACCTGCTTGCTATCTATCTGGCTACACGAAAGGCAATGTCCAGATCTAAGTGCGGTCATGTAACATGACGATGTACGTGTCGCCCTCCCAAACACTCCCTCGTATACGCGAACATAGCATTCTGTATTGGCGAAAATAGTATACCTACTCGTACCTATATTAAAACACTTTTCATGTTTTGCCACGTCACATACCAGTTATAATATGGCAGATCTTTTTCAATACTTTTTTATACTTGTATACGAAAAAATTCCCCTGTTTTCTACTGCCAGGCCTTGTCTTTGGTTTTCAATATATTTCTGGGATGAATTGCACTGATTTTTCGTTGTTTTCTTTAATAGGTACTGATATTAGCAGTAGTAGCAAAGGTATTAAAAATACTCATCATTAGTTAAAAGTATCATTCTTTGCTACTTGATAAGGTCATGACAATTATACTTTATACATAAAATAAGTTTTATAAGACTAAACTAAATAATGGCTTACCAATAGTTGATACACAAAAAGTCGTTGGATCTCTTAAAGCGTCCCATGAAATAATGTTATTAAAATAAAATATGCCTTGGTACCCACTGTAGCGCAGAGATGTTATTTTCCCAAACCCAAACGAATGGCAACATCAACTTATTGCGGTTATACGTAACATAGCTTCTTTGTTAAATATTATAGTACAAGCATATTTTATAATCACACAAGCATTCTTAAAATATCTTTCACATACATATTCTAAAAATTGACAAGGTTGGTAGAAAAGCAGTTTCAAACAATATTATTCCTATAGCATTATTGCATTGGACGCATAGGAGATCCAACGACTTTTTGTGTATTGTAAGTACCAAATACGCAACACAAAAACACTCCGGTTGGTCTAGTGGTTTAAATACCAGGCTAACATCTTAGGGCCCTGGCTTGGATACCAGGGTTGGGCAACAAGATTTCGAAATCGAACATTGCTCGGATCACCAACCGACTTTGTCCAGCGTGGTGAATTTCCCTGTACCCATCATTGCTATGGTAACTTTATTTGAATGATGGAGGCCTTTGCCTTTAAATGGGATGATTATTAACCTACTACAGAATCTGTAATAGGTTAGGTTAGTTTTATCTGATATAACAAACCCAAAACACAGTACAATATTTCCGAATTTCCTAACTTTAAAAAAAATACAGTTACTCAACGTTCATTAATCAATTTGCAATATCTGCATAGGATATCGGCCTTTACTGGGCTTTTATTAATAGAGACTACGCCAAATAAGCAATTTTCCCAGAGTAAATTATGAAGGAAAATTAAACACAGTGTACCCACGCTGTCGATAAATGTTTTCGAAACTTAAGGACTGTTCACACAGATGTTCAAAATGATCTCAAATTAACGATGTTAGTTTATTGTATAAAGTTAGATCTTCGCTATCATCGCCAAACTATATCTATCTAACGCTGGATACTGGCCTCTCTAAAAGGATGATTTTGCGTGTGAGAAGACGCTTCTTCCGCACCATCTACTTTTGTCTGGCGTGCTTCTTCGGTCGCCTCTTTCGGGACCACCTATAAGAAGAGAAGGCGTCTTGCTAATATTTTCATGTGGCGGCACCACAAGACCAGATTTTACATCTATATTACTTAATATTAACGTTCATAGTTAGCCTCTGAAAAAAAAAATATAATAAGGTATTAAGCTGAGCTGGGAGCTAAATATTCACTGAAAAAATAACAATTAATTAGCAACTGAAATAGTCACTAGAATAAAATCAACTGCTTCTTACATGACTTTTTTTACTGATTAAAGTGAATATGTTATAAATTCAAATTTTCATTTTCTAGTCGCCTTTTTAAAGTAATTTCTATTTCAGAACGTCAAATCTATTTCTTTAGATAAGTTTTTATTTGAGATTAATATCGCTTGTTTAACTATTTAAATACTGATGGTACCTAGGTAACACTGAACATGTTTAGAAAACTAAAAACGGCTTAATGTAGAAAGTTGCCAATACTTTTATTGTTTTTCGAAGTAATCTCCGTTCCTCTCTACACATCGTCGCATTCGATGGAACCACTGAGAAACGCAGTGGGCCCATTCTTCCTTAGGGGTCTCTTCTATGGCATTTTCGTACGCTTTCACCGCATCTTCAGGGCTCGTAAAGCGAATACCTAGAATTTTATCTTTAGTTCTTGGGAATAAATGAAAGTCGCAGGGCGCCAGGTCAGCACTATATAAGTATGGCGGATGACTCATTATCTTGACACCTGCCATAGTCAAATATTTAACAGTTGCGGAGTGCGCTGAAGCATTGTCGTGGTGAAGGAGGATCCTGCTATGAGGGCGCTGCTGTCGATTTTTTTCCAAGACAACAGACAAACAGCGATTGACATACCAGTCTGCAGTAACTGTCCTTCCATCTTCTAGCACAAATGTCGCGAAATGACTATTCCGACCACAGAATGAGGCAATCATCTTTTTTCCTTGACTTCTTCCTTTCTTTACCTTAGTTGGCCGATCCTCGAAAGGAAACACACACTGAGCTGATTGTCTTTAGGTTTCGGGTTTGTAGCAATATATCTAGCTATCATCACCTGTGACGATGTCAAATACAGCATTTGAGTCACCGCCGTTGAACTTATCTAACATTTGGCGACACCAGTCCATGCGAAGGTGTTTCTGGTAGTCGGTTAAAGTATGGGGAATCCATCTGGTACAAAGCTTCCTGACGCCTAAATGTTCGTGTAATATTTTTTGAACTTGACTCATACCAATGCCTAGGCTTGCCCGTATCTGCTAATAGGTCACTCTCTTATTTTCCTCTATCATGCGTCGCACAGCACTGATGTTATCTTCACTGTAGGTAGTCACTGTTAAAGGACGTCCCTCACGCGGATCATAATTGAGATTGCTACGTCCACGCTTAAACTCGTTAAACCAATTGTAAATAGTGGTACAAGAAGGGGCTTCATTAAGAAATGCTAATCGCAGCCTATCATAGCGTTGTTGTTGAGTAAGCCCACAACGAAAGTCATAATAACTCATTGACCGAAAATTTTCTCGCGTTAGGTTCATTCTTACGTGTAACAAGAGTTTTAGATTTTCCTGCCTTCACAAAAACAAATGACAAATGAATGCAATATACTACGAGTACATTAGCTCACCAAAGAGTTCTTAAATTGAAATTCATAAAAAGATTTCAGTAGCAATGTTTCTAACTGGCCAGTTCTCAACATTTTCAGTGTTACCTACCCGCAATTATAAGGCTGCTGTCTCAATGGGGGCTATCGCTAGTGAATTTGCCACTAGAGGCGCTAGTGTCGCGTGAGGTCCAATATCATTCACTTTGTACTGGTTTTAGCGGAATTTGTTGCATAAATTATAATTTCTTTAATTTACCTGCTGGAAAGTTATCTCCTTCGTAAAATATCGCAAATATGGATTATTTGGCGATTAATGTGAACGCTTTAAAAGCGGAATTAAGAAAAAGCGCAAAAATAGGCGGCCTCAAGAGCAACTATTTCAGAAGTTAGTTTGTTGATATCAAGATAGTTATTTATAAACAATATAACCTTAATTATATTCAAGATATAACACTTTGTTTCGGCGCCAATCGCCTTTGACAGCTATAACTCCGGACCTCAGTCTACAGTGGCGCCAACTGGTGAGCAAAGAAACGGTAGTCCCCATTATGAACCGACCTTTATACCTTTTCGACTTGGTATATAAATAGTCGACGGCCAATAATTAAATTGTGTTTGTCCCAGGAAATATCGTAGCTACTTGTAGGTGTGTAACAATTCATTTGACGAGTATGTATATAGGTTATTGTCAACGTAACTATGTATGTTAAGGAGATCCTAAGCAAATATTTAACTTACGTATTTCTTAGTACATATCGAGATTAAGAATAAATATCGACTTGAATTTCACGTGTTGTTTACGCGGGCAGACCCGCGGGTTATAAGCTTTTTATGTTTTATAATAGTTATAACTAGCTATATTAATTAGTAGTTTAGACCTGAAAACGTGAAAGACATAGACCGAATTCCGACCGAATATGTAATATAGACCGAACTCTGTCGGTCGTAACACACACACAGAGACAGAAAAAAATAGTTGACGATTGTGCTTATTGATGTTCTACAATCAAAATAAGAGTAGAATCCTATCTCCAAAGGTGGGTATTACGAAGGCTGTTTATAGAGATAGATTTTCAGCACTATGCTCTTATATGTTAATTAATTGTAACGATAGTGAATAAGTCTACTAATCCAATATTGACAAGCAAGATCACGTCCCTGCAAATATGTTAAACTAACAATAAAGTTGGGAAAATATTTCTTCATCCTCCATAATCCTAGTAGCAACCTCACCATTGATACAGCGTATACTATTTCCGAAACAAGTGATAATATAATAAAAGGCCGACGACATAACAAGTCAACTTTTGTTTCGCGCGCCAATGGCCATCCTCACTAACTGAATAACAACAATAAGGGAGGACCTAAGGAAAGTAACTCGGCAATCTAATAAGAAATCGGACGATGAGGAAAACGTTTCATTGACAGAGAATAAACAGCCTACTCAATCCCATTTTCGCGTAAACGCATTAGGTACAACTACAATAAAATAGAGGCGGGAAAGTTATAGCTATAATATTAAAGTTGGCATACATTATACTCAGTGAATGAGATGCAGAGAGTTTATAGATAAGGCAGAGCTTAATGACTTGAGTACTGATGATTTAGATAATCAATAACTACACCAACATAAATTTCACTATGATTTAAATAAAGTAAAATACATAAAAAATATTACTTAAAAATGAAGTTACGTAATGTTCGATCATTTTAAAAATAACAGTCTAAAAAAGCTCCACATTAACCGACATAAAAGATATAAGCTTAGCCAATAAATTGTAATGTTATAGTATAATTCTCAATTTTCTTTTTTGCGGAAGGAAGTCTGTATTCTGTAACATGCTTTTGAATTGTGTAAACTTCAAATGGCTTCTTCATTAAATATCTAATATTGAATCTGAATAGCTGTTGTACCTGCTATAGTATAGTTTCCTGATAATTGTGTTAAATCAGTGAAATTCAATTTAAAGAAACAATAGTTGGGAAAGTAATAAATATACAGAGTGTATAATGTCGTTCATCATTGTTTTTTAAAATAGAGGCTATAATACCAGCACATTTTAGATCCTTAAATCGTAAAATTAATAATAAACTAACACAGTTTTTGTTAAATAGTTTACTCTTAATCAGTTATTACCAGCAATCGACATATTAGAAACCCAATAAAAGCAGATCTTCAACATTTTCGTATTGTTATATGATCGCTTTATTTAAAGTAAAATATCTCGTATGTGCTAACTCATGCAAATTATTATAAATGCTATGGTAAGGTCAGAAATTAAGTAGGTATTTGTTTTTGTATTTTCCATATAAAACTGTAAATATAAAACACAAGCGTGGTGATTATGCCAGTACACCCATCATTGCTGTGGTAACTTGAATTCAATGATGGAGGCCTTTTCTCTGCAGTGGGATGATTATAGGCTGTGACATATAAGACTAAACAAGTTGGTAAACATTTTTCAATTAAATAAGAACCAAGGACTCCAATTACTGACGTAGGATGTGTATTGTGTATCTTTCATGCATATTGTGTTTGCTCATACGAGTACCTATAAGATATTCCTTGTATTTAGTTAGTCCAATATCTATTGCTTTGATATTTCAAAGCATCACTGAACAGTACACTCGAGTTTTCAATATTATTACACTACCATTGTTGTCGTTTGTCTGAATCCAATTCCAATCGTTTGCAAAGAACAAAAATAAGAATTTGAATCAACAAGGAGAAATCAACGAGTTGAATTAACTGAAGTATTTACACTTTCAGGAAGGCACTGTTTAATTTCTCCGCTCTTTACGCTACGCTCTCGGGATATTTTAGAGAATCTGATTATTTTGTTACTTTGAATTGATATTTAAATAATGCAGATCCGGTAAAAATAGGTCTTGTGCTCTTTATTGATGTAGCATGTATTTATGTTTTCATATAAATAAGTAGGTACCTGTTTGCTTGAACTGAATTTTTTTTCCTAAATTTTACCATTTTATCTTACATTGTAGCTTATAAAGCGAAAAATCGTTATCTGTTACCTGTTTAGAGAGATATTTACGAGTAAGGCTCAACTTGAAACTGTGTTTCATCGTAGGCGTATTGTACAGAAATTCCATTACAACAGCACGTCAATCTACCACAAAACGACAAATTTTCTCAATTGATATTGATTTCTACTTGTTGGACTTAAAGTTGAAAATCAATTCAATGACATATAAGTTTTTGGGTAGGTTGACCTGCCGTTGTCTGTACTTAACTACTTTACGCCTACAGATGACATATAACATTATTTAATACTAAAACAACTCAACTCAACTAAGCCAAAGTAAGACATAGGAGTCAAGGAATGGTAGTAAATAAAACTTTTAAACTTAAAGGACTGATTCTGGTGCTCATATACAACAACTTTTTTTTTTCGGACCAAAAAAAAAATTATTAAAAATTACTTCCTCATAGGATTTACTCCATCATTTAGTATATAGAAGTGTTGTCGTTTTTAGATGTAGGTACTCTGGTGTTGTAGATAGTAGGTAGTAGGTATAATAAAACATAATTTATTTCAAGATATAAGTCTCATATTTCGTTAGTTACAAAGACCTATCAAATAGGAAAATGTTGCTTTGTACTAGGTAGAGTCCGAATTTTAAAAACATATAAAGCTGTTATTTCCGCTTCAGTAATATTAATATTTTTTTATCACAAAAGCAATTAAAAATATGATAAATCATGTGCAAAATAGTGATAATATAAAATACATATCATTTTGAAATAATTTACTTAACAACATAAACTAAAAATCCTAAAATTAAAGTTGTTCATATTTGGTTAAATTTGTCCACGACTTCCCATTTCACTCTATTTGGAACGTTTCAACTTTTGTCGCGCTAGACTTTTATCGTTAACATCGTTACAGACCCATTGTCTCCGATAACCAGATGAAACTGAAGAATAGTCTCGATCGAGGAGAGAGCTGACGCGTCGTCATGTTCTAATTAATCGTGTTTGCCAGTGGAAGGAATGCGAAATGAAATCATGCGCAACCGAGCGAAAAATGGAACGCCTAACGTTAAGGGTTGTGCGAATCTACATTTGTTTTGTTTTGTTACACTATGATATATATTTGTTTTGTTTTTCGGACATTCTTACCGCTGGAGTTTAACACTTTACGGGATTTACTGCAACCGAATTAATTATTTAAAGGTAAATAGTACTTTACCTTCCTGACGTTTCGTTCTGATTGCACGAATCATGGTTGGTAGACTGCAAAATGGAACAATATAATTAAAAATCCTTACTTTATCGGGTATCTGGGTAAATATCGGCGAACGCTGAGGCCATTCTTCTGCGCTAGCAGTCTTCCTGGCCGCGGGTAGGGTCACTCGTATTAGGACCTACACTAACGGGCAAAATCGGGCCAATGTGGTGTGCAAATGGAACCCTAATAAATGGCGAATCCGTTAATGATGGTGTCCCCGGAATCGAAACTATCGAGGCAGGTCACCGTCGAGTTCCATTCTAGCGACCCCGATGTTGATCGGACGATGCTGGAACAATATAGGTACAGACGACTGCGCATCGAGCTATACACTGAGGCATCTTAACATCTTTGTCATTGCAGGCCTCTGCACCTACTGATGAATAATGAACTGCATTAAACAAAAACCAGTCTTTACAATACCGAACATTTGTTTCTTAGCAACGTTGTTAATACCAGATGAGTTATTGTAATTTCTGCTAGCTTAAATTTTAGTGAGTACTAGCGACCAGCTCGTCCTTCGATGCCCAAGCTCTTAGTTCATCATACAATGGTGGCTAGCAGTTATCAGACGGCGCGGCGCTGTTTTCTAACGTCTGAAATAAGAATGGCGCTAGGCTTTCGTGAAGTAGGTAGTCTTAGGAGATTACTACGCGTCGGTTAAAACATAATTAGTACAGCGCTGACTCAGCCACTGATTCTTCGTGGGTTTAACAGACTTAGGTTTAAATACCTACTACACGTCTGACTGCAACTGTGGCGGTACAAGGTACTGCGACTTGGGATCAAAATGATCACGAGTTTTCAGTGCTTGCGCAACCAAATCTGAACTAAGTTATAAAATTAAAAAATATAATGCTATAATCTCTACTTTCGGTATAGGAAAACTACTGCACGGCGAGGCGTCGCCACGCATAGAACTAATATAGTACACAAAAAAAAGATCTGCTGCTCTTGCAATTTGCAGCTATAAACTCAGCGTAGCTTGGATTATATACAGGCATACCTGATACAGAATGTAAATACAGATAGAATGAAATTAACTTTATTCAGATTCCAAAAATTAATTCTATTACATCACCTGATCACCTCTATCTCTTCAATATGGGCATGTAAAAAGCAGATTCATAAAACATAATATATTTATTTTATGTGGTACCATATAGAGTACATTTAATACAGTCTGGTCTTTATTCTTCTTAGCAAAGTCAGTTGAATAAAACAAAACAAAACACTTGTCGTAATTAATAAATTACTACCACAGCCATACAAGGAACGACTAAATGCCCAGCCATTATTCAAGTTGCTGTAAGTAAGAAGGTACTTAACAAAATTTGTACTTGAAACTCGGGTACCTAAGTAGTACAATTTTAATCAATCAAAGTCAGCCGCAATGGAGTTTTACGTACATTTTCTGAAATGGGAATCCAAGGATTATCACAAATAATACAATTCTGTTCTATGCAATTAAATAAAAGTTTTTGATATGAAAAAGAAATATACCTTACTAGCTGTTACCCGCGACTTCGTGCGCGTCAATTTCTGTTATTATGATCGCGATTATATTTGCCACATTTTCCTCAATAAATGGACTATCCAACACAAAAAGAATTTTTCAATTCGAACCAGTACCTACTTCCCGAGATAAGCTCGTTCAAACAAACAAACAAACAAACTCTTTAGCTTTATAATATTAGTATAGATTTACTCTAGTGCCCTATTTATAAATGTAAATAAGACACCTAGCAAACAAAATCGTATTGTAAGTAGGTACTTACTTACTGAAAGCTGAGCGCTTCTGACTTTAGAAACCAAAAGCTGTAAAAGACGTATCCTTTGACTGAAATACTTCTTTACCTGAAATATAATTTTATTATAAGATTTATATAAATAATATCGTGAACCAGTCTTTGGCGCTTAATATATTATTGCCTATAGATCCATATATTCTTCTTAACAATTGATTGTTCAAAGTAAGTTCTTATATTCGATCCGTTATGTATTCTTAGCATATAAGATTGGATTACATTCTAAAGTCTTGTTTTATTTCGTTAATTGTATAGATACAATACCTAATGTTAAACATATACCTACCTCAAGAACATACTGGTCAATAAATTCAAAAATGTTTCATGCTTAAGCTGACGAGATAGTGCAGCTAATTTTAGCCAAGCAAGCTAAATCGAAATTAACTAAGCATCTACTTTTTTCAGTTCAAGGCTGAAGTGCCGATATAACAAGAACATTAAGGTAAATAAAAAAAGAGTGTGCAAGCTGTAAACGATGTTTTAAGAGTTAATTAAGCACGTTAAAAAGGGTCGGGAGATGCTTTCAGGCTCTGCGTAACCGTCTACAAATGTCTGCAAGTAAGTGCTATTAACATTAAATGCGTTACGACGATTTTGCTGTCAGATTAGAAAACACGCAAGGAACGATTTTCAGAAACACAAGGCAAAACAATTTATTGGACTTACGTAGCTCATAACAATTTCCATTAAATTAGCTTTCAAGTATGTAAATCTCTGATATTAGATGCACTAAAATCTATTGGCATATCTTAATGGTTTTCAGGAACGAATTAACTAAAAAAGGTTTAGTTAAATTTTTAACAGGAGTATTTTAAATTATGTAGATTATTTTTTACATTTGAACTTAGGTGTATTTTAATGAAATCATAATCAACTACATTGTTTTTCGGCTTGACTAGAATGTACCCGCATATTTTTCGTAAATGCGGTGTTGCAATTTATAGGAAGGTAGGTACGCATTTCTCCAATGGTACAGACAACAGCACGTCAACCTTCCACAAAACGTAAAATTTTCTCAATTGATATTGATCTCTACTTGCTAAACTTAAAGTTGAAAATCAATTCAATGACGATTAACTTTTTGGGTAGGTTGACCTGCCGTCGCCTGTACAAATGAAAACGTTTGAACACTGCCACACGACAAAGTAATAAGTTTCCTAATAACTAGATAACAAGAGGATAAAAAATATTTGATTTGCAATCATTATTGTCTTATACGAAATCTAAACATTATATTAGTGAAGAAATCTATTACTTAGACTATATTAAATAGATAATTCTATCTGCATAGGTATTTTTATATAAAATGAGGGAACGAATACGTGAAATAAAATTATAAACAACTATTGCCCATAAAACATGGTGCGAAAGTTTTATCTGGAACGTTATTACTTTATGTGAATTACAATTCAACAATTATAAATACAAGCGATTATGAATTGTTCCACCTAACTTGGAAAGCGTTTAAAATGCTGTAATAAAGGTGACGTTTGGCAAAGTAAAAATAGGCTAAACATAATATTAGGAGAAGCGAAATTATGCAAAAATAGTTTAAGCTTTAAGTTTGGGTAACTTGAGTAATTTTTAATATAAGTATTTGATCTATCATTCAAGTGATACATTCGCATTTTATAGATTTTTTTGTGATATAACAGCTCATTCAATGTAGGTAATAAATGTTAGATATGAATAAATATAAAAAAATATATGAATTTAGTTTCATTTGATATAACAATCAATAACTCTACAGTTCATTTTAACTTATGTTGTAATATTATAAATATGATTTAATATTAATAAGCTTTTCATCACTTCAAATTAATTCATGTGACAATTGAAGCGCACCCTTGAAGTTTGTGTACAATGTACTACAATGTACAATTTTCCGGCCATAATCTGACCGGTTTGAATCTTAATAAGCCTGTTTATACTTCAATGCATATTCTCGATGTCAACTATTATGAAACAAACTCAATATACCCTTACTTGTTTTTAGGATTTTTATGACATATTTTTAACCATATCCTATATCTATATTATATGTGACCGGGATAAAACGATCAATCCATCACAGGACGTTCTAATTGCGCTGCATGCCGCCGCAAACCATAATAAATATTGGTAAATGTCACTATCGCGGGCTCGGTTAGTTTGTTGTATCCAGACTTGCAATTTTGCACAGGGTCTCCTTAAGGGTCCTAAACAAACCCCTCTTATTTTTTTTTTGCAAGAGTAGTTCCTATCGTCTCTTCGATCGTCATGCATATGACATAAGAGCCATTGTTACCATATTATGTGTACTAGCTGTACCCCGCGACTTCGTCCGCGTCAATTTCCGTTATTATGATCGCGATTATTTTTGCAACATTTTTTACTCATGCTTCGCTCCTATTGGTCGCAGCGTGATGTTAAATAGCTTAAAGCCTTGCTTGATAAATGGACTATCTAAAACAAAAAGATTTTTTCAAATCGGACCAGTACTTCCTGAGATTAGTGCGTTCAAACAAAGAAACAAACAAACTCTTCAGCTTTATAATATTATATAGGTATAGATATTGACAGATCTCTCTTACATACACCATTTTACTTTAATGGCAAGCAATTCTAATCCAGCTACCATTTACATCCTTTACGAAGCCAACTTTTAAAATTTCGCTTGTAAATAGGTAGGTACGCCATTTCAAAGCAAATGCACTCTATACAAACATTTTTGCATCAAGAGCGGTTTCCAAAAACATTGTGAACATAATCAATCGAAAACTAATGCAATAGGAGACGGATTCATGCTAAGTTACTTGAAGTGCTTGAATGTTGTCTTTGATAATTTACGCATCTCCAGAACTATAAATAATATACAGGTTGAAATTTTAACCACTTTTCATAATTTTTATAGGCGTTCGGTATCGTATTTAGAGCCCATTTATGAAGTGAAAAATGTAAATCAAGCTTGCACCCGAAAATATTTTTCGCAATATAGTTTTCAATTTTTACGGTCCTAAGCATGATAAGGTATAAAGGGATAATCAAAAACATATGAATAGTATCGTAATGAATAAATGAGATGTGAATCGCGTAAGAAAGTGTTGCTAGGCGGCCGTATCAAAAATTTTAGATATTTTGCGGACATTTTTTATGTGCTTTATCTTGACATTTTTGTACTAGGCTATACCAAAGAAAAAATACATCATTTTGTTTTTTTGCCTCGTAGATTGATTTATTAAAATTTGGAAGGTGGTTAAAATTTCATCTTGAATGCTGGCGTATTCTTCTCTTATATCTCATCGAATCTCTCATTTACTCAATAAGTGATGTTTGTATATAGGTATGCGTTATAGTAACATTTTAATCCCTCAACCCCCAGGAGGCACTCGGGTGCCACGATAACAATTGATTTCAATTGTGTCTGGAATAACTTACGATCGAGGGATTAATTTATAATTCGATTAGATTTTTTTAACATAGTTTGGCGTGTAGCGTTACAATGGTGTGCCGTAAAATCTAGTTGCAAGTAGGAAATTTCGTTTATGAAAGCATGACTCATGCTTGCAAACAAAACCGAAAGACGTCACAAAATTTCAATTAATCAATATCTGACTTTAAAGTGCACTTCCTGAAGGAATGGCATGGCGTTCTCCAAGTTAAGTATATCTTACTGTATCTGTAGATCTGTAGGTATGTACGACGTATTGGTGTGACGTGATGATACAACTGTTCACTTGAGCATTTAAAACAAGTTAGTAGGTATAAGTAGATAAAATTAACTTAGGCACAAGCATTAGGGTTTTCATGAAACTGCTATACGCATACTATATAATGGAGATTATGTTTTTATTTAAACACACTGTATATTGGATGTTTTACATATTTTAACACAATTTTAAGTTCTAAAAAATGTGGAATGGAAATATGCGGTATGTTTTTCTCATTTGATGTGATAAAAAATGAATAATAGCACAGTATGTATTATTACATAGAATGGGCAGGCCTTGCACTTATTGGGTACCTTAAACTCAACACCTTACAAAACGTGGAAAATACGGACCTGGAATTTACTCAAGATTAATTTCTTTTTTGCTCAACGCTAACGCTTCCCGTTGTTCTGAAGGATAATTAATCATACATACTACAGTACATACATACATACAAGGTAAGGCGACGCCTACAGCAAGCTCAGATATGTAATAGGTATTAATTATTGGGCAAGTATGCTTCGTTAATTATCATAACACCTAGTTACATATATTTAATTAATATCAATATCAATTAACGTTTAATTTGGTGTTATTATACGCCTCTTAGTTGTCTGAATTACACATCAATATACTCGAGGGTACCTTTGTGATGTATGCGTTATTATGTGTTTCACAAAATTATGTAAGAGTCTTAATGGTGGCATTTGTTATTTAATCTTCTGGACATTTGCTTTTCGACTGACTGGTACCTATACATATAACATTCATTGCCTGTCAAATTCTTCCAGGTTCCACCTTATTAGCCAGGAATGACTGAACAATGTTTAGTAACACACTAGTACATAATTAGTCTATTTACATACCGCCCATATTCAGTAATAAATAATGCTACAATATTTAACAATAAATTAATAGTAAAATGCGGATTTACTTTTATATTACGTTCTAGTTTAATGTTCTAGCAGCTCCTTTATGCTATCGATGCGGTGGATTGACGACCTTGCCAAGAAATGGATAAGGAAATTCAAGAAAAGGCAGAGCAAGACTACCAACCAACTAACCGTTATACACCCAATTAGCCTGGAACGATTGACGTGACCTTGACAAGACCTGAGTAGGTAGGTCTTATAAAGTGCCAATCGCTCCAGTCACCAATAATGAGTTTCATTGAGTGTATAACTGACAGTTGAGGGAGAAAAACAACTAAGTAGTCCTAGTAGTAAATTATCCACGTCTCTTGCTTGACTATAGAGGTGACTACTCTTTAACCTGAAAGACATATACATGGCAAAAATTTAAAATATTCAGACTATATTCAATTTCTCCGAATCGACAGAAGAGAATAATCCTAAAAACTCGTTTTAAAATGCAAAACTCCTTATCACCGCCGGGCTAAGTGCCTGGAAAAGGGTATAATCAGCGGGATTCTGCCTTTTGATTAGGGTCAATTTAGAAAAAGATTATCCACGAGTGGCGATGTGTGCAAAGCTAATTTGAAAAGGCAAACATTATCAGGCGGCATTGGTTTTATCCTTGCTACTTTTTCAGGTTCCGTAGTTAAACGAGAAACCCATAAGGTTTCGCAATTCAATCAGTCCATTTCTATATATCTGCCCTTTTATGGTTATATTGTTATCACAATAAAGCAGAAATTTGGCATGAGTTTTGCAAGTTATGTGGTTTAATAAGCCAAAACTAGCTTATTTGCGGAATCATAAAATATATTCAATCATTTTAAATATTTTCCTTTCCATTCTAAACTGAATAATTTAAGACAATTTTGTATGCCGATATTTATTATCAAAATACTAAATAGCGGTTACATAAAAATAAGCTAGTTTATGCTTATAAAAATAATATTGAAAATTTACCTAACAACCTATAAATAAAAATAAAAATAAGTAATCAGAACTTTCCTTTGATAAAAGTTGATTATATTTAATCCACAGTCGTTTTTGCGTCAAGTAGGTACCGCAAAGTAAGGATTATAAGTAGTAGATTATTTTAAGTACTTTAAACTGAAATTTCTACCTGGGAGACGTTTTTTTAATTCCTTTAAAATACAGGATGAAATTTTAACCACCTTTTAAATTTTAATACAACAATCTACGAGCCAAAAAACAAATTTTAATAACGTATTTTTTCTTTGGGTATAGCCCAGCACAAAAATGTCATGATAAAGCACTTTGAAAATGTCCGCCAAAAATCGAAAATTTTTGATACGGCCTCCTCACAACATTTTTCATTAAGATACTATTCATAAGTTGTTGATTTTCCTTTACAGGCTTAGGAGCGTAAAAATTTAAAACCATGCTGCGAAAAATATTGTCGGGTGTCAATTTGACCTAAATTTGTTTCTTCATAAATGGGCTCTAAATACGATACTTAACGCCTATAAAAAATTTGGAAGCTTATGAAAAAGTGTATATAAAAATCAGACAAGTGCGAGTCTCATCGAGGCTGGTTTCAATCAGAATTGTAGATGCATTATAAATAGGTCTCAGTTTTTTCCGAGTTCTTCCCGTAATTCCGTATGGTTAAAAAACATTTTTTTTTTTTATAGTTTTGTTTAAGACGGAATTCTTTAAGAAGCAATTAAATTGCTTTAATATCATATACGGTATTTCTTGCTCAATGTCGTAGTTGTAGATCAATGAGAAATACCGTATAAATTTTGATCCCCTTGAGAGTATCGAAATATACGCTTTTTGCGGCATAAATGACCATACATAATTTTAATTAAACCAGAAGCTTGATTTTTTTACATTAACAGTTAGGTACTGTAGATCTAAGTAATACTTTAGTTATTATTAAAATCGATACCTCCACGCGTTCCCAAGATAAATCGTCTTGAGGACAGATGGATGGACAATGAAGTGATCTTATAATGGTTACCAGTTCTTTGCTTTCGATGATATCAATCGATAGGGGCATATCATTCACATCAATACCGTGCTACTCTGTAGATACATAAAGAGCAACATATATTTTCGCAGTCGAATGCATCGATGTTAATCAGAAAACATAGCACGGACTTTGAATGGGAATATGGGTACTTCATAGGGCTTTCACTGGACCATTTTCATCAGGGATTTGGTGCTTCTAATAAATAAGTTTTTTTTCTTCGTTGGTGTGTGAAACAGCAAGAGTGTGAACAAGAATCTTTTTTGGTGAGTTTAAAAATACAATTCGTGTTAATGTTTAAATTATTATCTTTTAACAATAGTTCCCTGGACGCTAACTGTAAATTACTTACTTCTTTATTAACACTTTTAATTGGTTAATTATGCTGTATATTTTTTATGTAGCATGTCTTTTTACGCATGAAAACATATTTCGTTTTTAATAACACATAGTTTTCTTAATAAAACATAACATGACGTTTTACAATAGTAAATAGTATAAAAGTTGTACAAAAAGTTAATATACTCTTACCGGGATACCTACTATTACCTACATCAACATAACTTTTTTATAGGTATTTTTAAACAACCTGTACCTAAGTACCGATGGCCGAGACCGATGGCGGAGAACCGATGGCCGTTGGGGCGGAATAGTTCTCGAATGGCGACCGCGTACCGGACGACGTTCCGTGGGCAGGTCCCCTACAAGGTGGACCGACGATCTGGTCAAGGTCGCGGGAAGCCGCTGGATGTGGACAGCACAGGACCGATCGTTGTGGAGATCCTTGGGGGAGGCCTATGCTCAGCAGTGGGCGTCGTTCGGCTGATATGATGTACCTAAGTATACTAAATTTCATAAAAGTCTTTGGAGCCGTTTCCGAGATTCAGATTATATACACGGTGCAATTTCAACCACCTGTAAAACGATGCCCACTTTATGTAACCATTATGTATAACATCTTGGCAGTGCTATTTTTTTTTACCGATAACTTTTTAATAAAAATTTTAAATATTGGTTCAAATATTTATTTTGAAACGCGCTGTGTCTTGCGCTGATGTAGCTGTGTAACGTCCATTCAACTGAGACCCCTCCGCAGCAAAATAATACGTCTGTGCGCGTCATAGTGTGTAACAAAATTATAAGTCTGAATCAAAATACAATATTTTTTTTAAATATTTTTATTTACGATACAAATAACACCGCCATGATGTTATACATAATGGTCCAATAATGTGGGCTTCGTTTTCCAGGTGGTTCAAAATGCACGGTGTATAATATATTTATATACAAGAAATCTTACAATTAATTATTACCTACTAATATTGAAAACTGCATAACACTATCAAAGCTTTTTATTATGCAAAGCAGAAATTGTAAAACCCTTCTTACTTCAAAAGCGCGTGTCTGTCTATTTTCTACCTAACTCGTGTAGGATATCATTTTGAAATGCGCTAGTCACGTGCTCCTTATTTGATGTAAGTACCTTAATGATTAATGGTTTGCGAAAATACGAGGACGATGTCATTAAAATGATTTAGCACTCTCAACTATAATTTTTAAGTTTTACCTGTGGGGCTTTTCTAAAGATTTTTCGTAAGTCCATACTGAAAAACGCAGAACATAGAAACGCAGTAAATCCATTGTTGTCCACCCACTGTTTACAGCTTGATGAGGAGAGCCAGCTCACATGTTTTATTTTTATCTGAACACTTTCGAGTATTCCGTTTTTAAATTACAAACATGGAACATCGAAATTAAAATCTTCTGTGTCTACCTAAGAAATGGTCAAGTTCCCAGTTATTCGAGTCTTTCGATTAAATTTTAATGGTTTCAGGATTTCTAATAAGGAAGGTACATTCTGTGAGTCTCTGTGATTTGTACACTCTTTTTCCTTAATTAAAGCGCTTGCTAGTTCAATGTTTCATTGCAGTGTGACATTATGTAGCCACACAAAATATTGTTGGCTATATCTTTTTTTTATACCATGAATTTTAAGTTTCTTAGAATTTGTTAAATCATCATCATAATTAATTAAATCATTATAGTACTGATATATTATTTTTTTAATAAGAAGATATTGGTATCTGATATTCTTTATTAAGAAAACTAAATTATGTCAGTGAGAAAAAGTAAGTCAAGCATTCTCAACTTAATTTTTCTACTCTACACTGATTTTATTTTACAGGACTTGCATTTCCACCCGCAATAACAGACACTATTACATTATTAAAACATCGAATTTTTTTACTAAACATTACAAAATTTCATACAAGAAACCATTACATATAATTTAAATTCTTTTTGAAATCTGTTGCCTTTAATTGTTGTAAAATTAAGCTAAAATTATTATTAGTATTTGTTGTTGTTAGTAAATTAATGCAAGGAAATTGTCTGTTTATGACATTTGTAACTTTCACACACGTTTTATGTGGATATTTCTGAAACCGTATTACATATTTCCTGGCAGACATTTTTTTCCTGTACCTTCTCCTGACCATAACAAATAAAAATAAAAAATACCTATGTCTAGGCAGATAGGTATTTGCTTTTAAAGAAGATAGAAGAATAAGTAAATGGATAAGTTTACTGACAGGTAACTAATTCGATTAGGTATGTTTATATGAAGAGTTTACATGGTTAGCCGGACTATAGCATATAAATAGTATACACAACTTGGTGGTAATAAGACGAAGACACAAAAAGCTTCAGGATTACAATACTAAGCTTGACAAAAAACAAATCATGTAATTAAATTTAAAAAAAAACTTTTATAAATATAATCTTCATATTTATCTCCGCCAAACTACGTCTACAGCTGGAAACAGGCCTACAATATGCATTGGGTACTTAAGTACCTTGTGCATGCAGTGTAATTAAGTGATTAATCACTTAATTAGCCCAAAACTGTCATAATATTGAAATTAAAGATATGTTTTCGGATTAAACTCGCGTTTATTATAAGAAATTAAACTATTTTAGACTGTAAGTATAACGATTTGTACTGAAAATCAAAATTGTTTATTTTTTAATTTTTAACAAATTTATTTAATCAAAATAGTTACCATTATTATCTATACATTGCTGCCATCTAATAGGAAGGTCATTTATGCCTTTGTGATAGAACTCTAATTGCAGTTCCTGAAGGGTCAAAACGGTTTCTCATGCTGTATGAGGTCTCGCGTTGACATGGAGCAATAATGGTGAAGATCGATTCATGAGTCGGGGCTGTTTTACTGCTAGTTTTGCCAACATTGTTCGGAGTTCGGCACAATAGACATCTGCCATTTTTGATTGACCAGATCGGAGAAAACTATAGTGAATAACACCATGCTGAGACCACCAAACAGTTACCATTACCTTTTTATTGGTAAGTTTTGCTTTAGGACACTGTTGTGGCGTTTGACCTGGGGTCAGCCATTGCATTTTTCTTTTACGGTTATCATAAAGAATCCACTTTTTATCACATGTCACAATTCGATTTAATATTCCTTCATTTCTGTACCGATTCAACAAGGCAACACAAGTTTTAACACGCGTTTCTTTCTGCACATCAGTCAAATCATGAGGCACCCATTTTTCGTATTTTTTTATTTTATTGATTTGACGCAAATGAGTCAATATTGTGGGTAAGGTTACGTTAAACCATGCCGCTAATTCCTGGGTAGTTTGACTAGGATCGGCTTCCACCATCTCTCTTAATTCATCGTTAATCACCTGTGTGGGCGGTCTTCCTTGTGGCTCGTTCTTCAAGTCAAAGTTTCCATCACGAAAGCGTTTAAACCAAAATCGCACGGTGCGTTCATTAGCAGATCCCTCTCCAAACGCAACATTGATATTGCAGGCTGTTTCTGCCGCGTTACTTCCGCATCGGAACTTGTATTCAAAAATCACTCGAATTTTCGCAGTATCCATCTTTCTTGTCTAAGTTAAATAACAAAAACAATTGAAAGTCGATATTCCAATGTTTCACATTTTTTAAAAGAAGAACATCATAGAAACCATGTCAATTCAAAGAACCTATTACAATAAAACGGCAATTTCATATTTTAACCCCAATACATTCTGTATTCAATGCAAAAATATTTATACATAAAATTTTGTTGTTCTGAAAAAAAAACGTGTGGTCTCACGATCATTGTTCCATATACAAAACACTCATTACCAAAATGCAAACCAATGCGAGCTTTTCTCTTCTGTGTTTCATTCAAAATAAATCAGTGGATTTTCACAAACTATTTTACGCGGCTTTGTTGGCATGGGTCTTGAATCGTCGCTAATATTAAAATGGAAGTATATTATGGAAATTGTATACCTATGAAATAATATTTTTGGCATAGTTTAATAAAGTAACGGTCTATAATCATCCAACTGCAGGGCAAAGGCTTCCATCATTGAATTTAAGTTGCCATAGCAATGCTGGATATAGGCATAAACACCACGCTTGACAAAAGCGGGTTGGTGATCTCAAACCCGAGCATGTTTCAAAATTCTTTAGCCTGACACGCGGATTGAACCCAGCATTGAAACCACTATACCAACGGGGCATTTTTTGGTATAAAGATAACTAAAACTTACATTTGACGCTATCAAAGTAATATTTCATGATATATTGAGGAATCTTGGTGTCACGGATTTTTTCGAGCTGTGTCAGTAATCCGTTGTTGTCCGCAACCCACAACGGAGTTTAGTCGATTAAGCCCGCCGCCAAACATTCGCCACCTGCGGGAAAACGAATCCGAATGGAATGCGGGTGCAGCCGGGATTTGCGGAAATTCCTTGCACTCAGAGCCGCTTTTCTCGGATACTTCCATTTATACACCTTTGAAGGGACGCTCAAAGCATTTGCTTTAGAAAGGATAATCGCTAATACTTAAACATAAGCCGTGTACGTCATCAACTGCAGAGATTACACAATCCACTTATATTGATGACCGTACTAAATTGGTTACTACTAATAGCTTTTGTCGGCTTTGGGTCACACTCTCGAGTAATTGTTTATGTAACGCTTATTTCTTAAAGAGAATAATAAATAGATCTAATTACAATGATTTTAATATGCACTATTTAATACTAGAATGCATAACGGGTATAACATTTGACATATTACTGTAAAATTGCGATCACACGAAAGTATTTGTATAATAAATTTTGTTTTAGAGCGCTAAGTACGGATGCCAGTAGGCTTAACACTGTAGCAAAATAAATGTATTTACCATAGATACGATTTTGTAACAAGTACGTATCCTGTGACATGCAGGCCATATTACACTCGCATTTACATTGAAAAAGTTTAATGTAGATAACCCATAAGCCCATTACTTTATTAATAGAAATGTAACAGTTTAAACCAATATCATGTTTAAAACAAAAACAAAATGCAAGCAATTTCCAACACGAGTAACAAAATATCCACGAAACAATCTGTTGAATATTATCTGTACGTTCATTTTGTTTGCACATACGCCCAATACGCTCTCTAAATTTTTGCAAAATAAAAAGGAAAATATTCCTTTTTAAGCAAACATAGCTCGTTTTTATATGATATTACAAAACGTTTTGGTAAAAAGAGCATTCGCCGTTCACAAGTTTCGTTATAAGGGTTAATTTATAACTTGGTGGAACCGTCGAGTGGTTTTTTCCATAATTAAAGACTGGCCTCTTATTCTCTTTTACAAAAGCCCGTGAAATTAAACCTGCATATTCGTATACGTCCCCGCTTTATACACTACGGCCACGTCATAAATTAGGTCCACAAAAAGGGAACAATGTGAGCAGAGATGCTAGATGCCGACCTTTTTGCGTTATTCTGCATTTTTATCCATGCGCACGAATAGGAAATCGCTGTGTTGAATTAAGATAAGGTTTTTGTTCTGCGAAACCCAAGGATGTTCTACAATATTTCTGACAAAAGAGAAAACCGTGCTCTAGTGTTAATTTTGCCAAATATAACTACATAAAATTTGTGAAAACAACTCTTTGTATAAATTTGCTTTTGCCTTAGATTCGATCCGAACCCACAACAAACCCAGACGACTGCCCTTTCCAATTCGGTTATAATACTAATTCCGTGTTTTGTACAAGGTTTTGTTGATTTCGTTCTTTACTAATGAATTACAGTGCATATAAAAGTAAGTAGCCAATTTTAGGCTTATGACAAATGAACGGCCATTGACCATCGTCGTGATATATGTTGGCTTCAGTAATGGAAAAGGTAACGTATGTAATTTAGATTCCTGGATGATTTTTATTTTTGCTTCTCCTATTATTCCTACATTTTAAGCCATACTATATACGTTTGCAATTAAGGTTAAATAACCACAGGATGATAATGTTAATGTCAATCTAAAAAAACTAGGTAAGTTACCAATATGTAGTTTTAGACTTTCAATTATTTTAGAAGTTGGTGTAAATGAACAATTTAACATTTTGTATTTTTGTAGCTTGATAGGTTCTATTAAGGGAGAGTAAATTTGTTTTTCTATTTTGTCTCGGTTTTGGGTGTTTCTGGTACCTTTGTTGTTTCTGATTTCCGCAAAACTATTTTAATTATTATTATTATTTTCATCGATTTCTTTTATTATTAGAAGCAATTTAAGTTTTTGGATGTTTTTGTAGTTTGCCTGTTACGCACAGCAGCCGTTGGCCTGGGCACAAGATGACAAGTCTGTCATAAGATTATTTTTGAAAGATGATCAAACACGACAAGTTGTTTTAGTAACAATAAACACAATAAATATTCAGAAGGTGTTGGACCTAGACCATGAGGGACATGGAACACCACGAGCAACTCTGGGCCGTTTGTATCCAACGGCTTCTTTAATATTAATCTGATCATTGATTCACAGTACGAAAAAAATGTTTCGTAATTTTGAGTCAATTACAAAAAAGATTATAAAGATAAATTAAACTTAAAATAAATATTAAAACATGAAAGCATCACACATGACGGAATAAGGGTCTACGCCGCCGCATTCTGTCCGAATTAACATTTTAATTAAATTCATTTGCAGCTAAATTATTTTTGAGTATTAACATTTTCTCCAACCGTTTTGTATAGCTAATTTAAATCAAACACATCAAATAATTTATATTAAGCTTAACTTTAGTTGTATTTGAAATCTTTAATACTATTATTAGCTGAAATTAATAGGACTAATAAAGTGGAAGCTAAAAACACTATAACACTATTCTGATGGTGGTGGTGATGCATAATCATAGATTTAGTATGGATATATTAAATCTATGTGCATAATGCTTATTGGTAAAACTTTAATTTGATATACACATTTATGAAATCGATTTGTGTTAAGAATTTTTTAATATAGATTTTTATATTCGACAGAATCTATAAAATCAATAATTGTCTAAATTTTACTAAACATATTAAGCATGAAAAATTATGAATGGAAGTACCTATCCATTCTTTATTTTATTTGACATACTCTTGCATAGCCCAATAAAGTCCTTTACCCACTATAGTTTTATAAGGTATGACTTTGAATATCGAAAATGTATTTTCCTTTTATTACTATGATGCATACTAACTTAGAGTTGAAAAGCATTATACATTTAATTTTAATTTGTCTCGATATGATGAAGTATTAAATCATTTATTTTAGCTACTTTCATAGCATAATGACGACCTCCGTGGTGGAGTGGTGAACTCACCGGTTTTCAAGGCGCCGCCTGCTCCGAGGTCCTGGGTTCGATTCCCAGACGGGTCAATGTAGAAAAGTGTTTTTCTACATTTTCTCGGATCTGGGTGTTCGTGGTACCTTCGTTGTTTCTGGTTTCCAAAATAAGAGTGCTTTACATAGTTATTCAAATTGGGATCAAAACAATGTATGTGATGTTTTCCACATTTATTTTTTTATTTATATTTTATAATGTCATATGGAATTCTGTTGTCCCAGCGTCAGATATTGAGCTATTTTTATATCACAAAAACGTGCTGTACGGGCTATCTAGGGCCTTCGACCTCGTGTCTCACTAAAAGATTTCTTGAAGAGGTTAATACTTACAGTGGCTTCTCAATACATTTTCGATAACATTATTTATGTCCTTAAGAACCTACATTTATTTCTGTGATATCTGAAAAGTAACGTACACAATTTCAATACCAGAAATAAAGATAAACTTGCCGTTCCAGGCTTCAGACTGCGAAAAGTGGGATATTCGTTCATGGGAAATTGTATTCGTATTTTCAACGAAATACCACAGGGTATACTTTATTTGATATTTTAGCAACTTAATTGCACTTATAATATCAGTATATAAACTTGAAAAATTTTGTCTCAGGCGGGACTCGAACCCGCATCTCCTCGCATGCCGGGCGGGCGCCATACCATTAGGCCACCGAGACACTGCGACACGGCGCGAATTTTTCAAGCATATTCTTACGCTGTGAGCCAGCGTTGTTTCATCAAATGTTAGGAGTTTGCACCCTTAACACCCGAAAGAAACATCTTTGCAGATGTTTGACAGTCAGTTAAGATGAAACAGCTATTTATATACTTTATTTGATATTTTAGCAACTTAATTGCACTTATAATATCAGTATATAAACTTGAAAAATTTTGGTATGGCGCCCGCCCGGCATGCGAGGAGATGCGGGTTCGAGTCCCGCCTGAGACAAAATTTTTCAAGTTTATATACTGATACCACAGGGTATAGCTGAACTTCGCTAGTGAAGAATTTAGTAATTTTGCTGGTTGCTACTTAACTTTGACAACTCATTCTAAAAGAGCCACTGTTTAATACGTATTTATAAGGAAGATTTACCTAGATTATTACGGCAGTGAAAATAGATAACAAAACATTTTTATTAGGGACGTTCGTTTATAGGACCCTTATAAAGAAATCTTTCGTTAATATTTCGTTACTTGAGAATGTCTCATTAAGTTTTAAAAAAAATGTCTGTCCGCCTTTAAGAAAAATGCAAATAAATTTATCTGTCGGCCTGCCCCGCGGGGATAACTAAGGAACCACTTCGACGTCAATCGCTGGAAATTCCCAAAGAAAATTCCTTTTTACCAGGGCAAAATAATTACGTTTATTTTAATATAAACATGTCTGACGAAGAAATTGGTCCTTAATAAGTGGGTATTCAACCAAAGTGATACTTTCAGGTTAATGTTTTTAAAGATTATTTTGATGTATTTTTTAGTAAATGTTGATGTACTTACTCTACTTGCTTTCTGAACTTAAATACATTTTTTACCAATATAACAGCTTTTTTTATGAGAACGTGATAAGACGAGGTTGTAAGAAAAAAATTTGGTAGGGTTGTTTTTTGAAGATTCGGTGTTGGTAAAGTAGGTAGTCAAAGTAAAATATTTTATTAGTGAAATCATGTCTTCAAAATAGGTTGTTTTGGTTATTGTTAGATTATTTCGGCGGTCATTTGCAGCAGGTGATTTAAGTACTAACTTTATCCCACGTCATAGAAACCAGTTCATGTCATATTGATAATTTGTTTTATTTTTTAAAATATACTTTATTTTAATTCGATCTCCTAGTGATTATTTATTTGTTTTAAAAATTTTTTTTTTCCATAGATGTATATTATTAGCCTGGATTGGAAGGCATCTCCCCATTCAATTCCAATAATTAATCATCTTGAAGCAACGCAATTATTCTGTAGCAGCAACAAAATATTATTAATCCCTCGATCGTGAGTTATTCCAGACACAATTGAAATCAATTGTTATCGTGGCACCCGAGTGCCTCCTGGGGGTTGAGGGAATTAACCCCTCGATTATATGTTATTTCAGACACAATTAAAATCGATTGTTATCGCTACCGGCGGTCTTATGATCCTGTAGGAGTTAGGTATGAATAATTTAAAAAACTGTTTCCCAACTACAAAATTGCGAAATTTCAAAGTCACCCTGTTATATTTACTATATTATTTAATGATTTTTGTACTCAGATTCTTGTCTTCTTTCAATTGATACCCCACTCGTTATGACTGCAAACTTTTTTTCAGAGTACCCCAATATATTGTTGTAACATTCACCATGTAGCTTTTTTTAACAAAAGGTAGGCTATGTTACCCGGTCTATAATAAGGAATCGAATAATACCTCATTCACCAAAATCAGCTCAGTAGTTTAGCCGCAAATGTGGAACCCACATACATTTATGTACATAGAATGCTAAAATCATGACCCTTCCTGTTAGCTTTGCCGCAGTCGGGTAAAAGGATCCATTAATTAAGACTATAAAAACTGTTGAATATCACCTTCATGCTGTTTCTGGCTGCAACCGCTATGAACTGTCACTTCTTAGAATGTGTTGAACTGTTGATATCAGCTTGTTATGTTTATCTCTCGTATTGTAATTATTTCTGTTGTGCTCCGCTTTATGATTTGCTCTGCCATTTCCCCTAATAAAAAGTTCAAATAAAACGGAATAAACAGTTTTAAATTTACTTCCTATCAAATAAGGTTAGTATATAATTGTCTAAACTAATAACGACAAGCTGTAGCTTAGATTTTAGAAAATTTTGAATTGTTACTTGTTAGTAGTTTTTCAATTAATAATTAGTGAAACCAACGCAAGTTGTGATATTTTAAATATGGACTAAGACGTAAGAAAAGTTATATATAAGTATATTATAAGTTATATTAAGTTGTCGTGTGTTATCTTCTCTAGTACTTTTACTTTTTGTAATGTAAAATACAGTAAGTAATTAATCGGTTTGAAAACAAGTCAATATGACAACAATTTATAATAAAGTCATCCATTTTCAATTACAAAATAGTAAACATTTTACCGTATCGTTTCTATGTAACATTAAAACGACATATCAAAAAACGTGTTTTCTAAAACTGGATTTTTTGCAGTAGCTATGAATATATCCGATCATGTTGATTTCAGTGTATTTTTCATCAATCGATTTTTAACACTTGCAAAGTATCTATTAGTAATTACATGTAACATTTTTGCAAATTCAAAATTCGATTGAGCAATGCATTTGCATTGGGTTTGCGTAGGCTTTACCTAAAAAACAAATACTCGTTGAGTCGATATGAATCGGTTGGTTCGACGCTGGTTTTATCGATTCCAGATAGTAGTTTTCGCAGAAAATGCATCAAATATAACTTCTAAGGTATATTCCTTGAAACAACAACAACAATATTCTTAAAAAAATTACTTCTCTTATTGATACAGATAGATCAGACGCTAGTGATACAATAAAATGAACTTCAGTAAAGGACAACAAATCACTTGTTGTTATTATTCAAATTCATCACCTCTATAATAATGCTAAACATCTTGTTAGGCTTAAGAGGAAACACTACGGGCGAGAGAATTGAAAAATAGGTACATATTTGTAAAATCTATTGCTGTCGCGCAGTGCCAAACGCCTTCACCGCAGAGTGTGATAGAGAAAATTGCATCTTGGACCGGAAATATCTACTAAAAACACACAAAATCAACGTTTCGTAATCCCCCGATTACTTTTCCAAAACTAGACTGATTTAAATACTTTTTTCATTGAAAATTAAAGAAAGGCTTTGACCGTGTTAATATGTTTTCCCTTTTTTTCTAAAATTTAGCCAAATTTGTTTTCTGGATGTTTGAAACAGCGGAAAATCTGGCGAATTTTTTAGATTTTTGAGGGCTCATATCTTTTTTATTAATAAATTTATGAATAAACAGAAAACATGGAAACATTCTAACAGTTGCCATAGATTTTTGTAATAAAAATTATTGCTCTACTGGCTTTATCCAGGGAGGAAACAGGGGACTACTTTTGTATGGAAAAACGGCCCTTGTGTTTCCTCTTAATTGTTTTCTAGATTTTCAGTCAACAATGCTATTTTAATTTATTCAAAGGCAGCTCTCAAAATAAAATTGATTACCACCAAATCACCTAAAAACAAAACAATTGTACGTAATTACATTAGGAAAAAATATAGCATACAACTACTTCGTTATACAATTTAGATTAAACCTTCGGTCCCTGAAGACACAAAAGCCCGAGGCTTTATTCTTTATCAAACTAAAAATAATTTTCCTTATAAAAAAACATCTAAGTAACTGCTTAGAAATTGGAGTGATTGCCAAGAATACAGATGGAAACAAACAAATACAAATTCGTTTTGTGAAAACCGAAACAATATTGCCTTTGCAATATCTCTTGTTACATTTTTCGAAAGTCTCGCATATAAATAACTAAATTAAAAGAACCTGACTGGGTTTTTTATTGTGTTTACCTGTGTTTATCATAGAAAGAGGACACCGGATAGTTTTTAACAATCAGAAAAACTGACAATACGTCTGCAAACTAAATTTAACTAAGGAGAGGTAATAGTTTAAAAGACTCAAGCTATAAATTTAAAGTGAATATTATTTTTTTGTAAATAATATACCTAACATTTAGTAACTAACCGCCGTTACTAATAACCTATCTATCTTCAGTTTTGGCATATCGGAGATAGAAAACAACTTCTGCCTTTATTTCTCTGGACGGCAAAATCAGAGATAGAAACAGTTTCCTATCTCCGAAACGTCAAAACTGGCGATAGATAGATTATTGGGACCGGCCGTAACTGAACCCGCGAACTTCGTACCGCCTTGAAATAATTACTTATAAGTGCTTTGACATGATTTAGACGTCCTTACCGTCTTGTCATCAAATATGACGCTCATTTTTATTGACCTTTTATATAAATAAAACCGGCCAAGTGCGAGTCGGACTCGCGCACGAACGGTTCCGTACCACAAAAGGCCAAAAAATCGGGTCTGTTGTATTTATTTTATTTTGGTTTCAGTATTTCTTGTTATTGCGGCAACAGAAATACCTACATTAAATTGTGAAAATTTCAATTGTCTAGCTATCGCGGCTTTTGAGATACAGCCTGGTGTCAGGCAGTTGGACAAATGGACAGACAGCGAAGACTTAGTAATAGGGTCCCGTTTTTACCCTTTGAGTACGGAACCCTAAAAACTAATGTTTTTCTGGTATTTAGATATATTCTCTGCTATTCGGGGCAAAGAAAAAACCATCAAATATTGAAATGTAGAAATCGGTCTAGCATTTTTTTGTCAAATAAGTAGTGAAACTAATACGACCTTGCTTTATTATATTATGTAGATACTTATTGTTGAGGCGTGTAAATTAGCTACACTTTTCAGCGAAAATTAAGCAAAACTATAAGAATACCTTGTGAAGCGGATAAAAAAATATCGGCAGTAGCGGAACAATACTTAGGATACGGACGAGCAACAGACCAAAAGATTATATTATAGATTAAGCTTAATTTTCAAAACAAAATACTATCAATTAAGAACAAGTTATGAAAAACCCACTAACCTGCGGTACAGTCCGGAATCTCCGTATTTTCTATCTGTATCTTTAATATTTAAGACATGCCACACTGGGCCACACAGAGCCATCTAGTCCCAAATTAAGGTACTATAGTGTTAACCATAAATATTCGTAGCATTCAGCGTAATTTTGATCGCTTTATGTTGATCTTGAGTAGATTAAATATGAACTTCGACGTTTTAATTTTAACGGAGTGCTGGATACACAATGATTCTATAATTCCTCAAATTGTAGGTTATTCTTCACATAGAACGCACAGGTATATAAATAGAGCTGGAGGAGTAGTTGTCTACCTTAATAATAATCTTCAGGCGTCTCATATTTCAGAGCCAGAACTTTGCGATGCCAACTGCATCAAGATCTCAGTAAAAGATAGGTTTACTCTTTTTGCTATTTACCGTTCGCCTTCGTTTGTTGATATTACCCCTTTTATCAACTCTCTTGCGTCAACTATCAACTCTATTAAGAATAATTCATGCGTTTTCGTTGCTGGAGACATAAATATAAATATTATGCAGGAAAGTAACAATAGACAGTTAGACGCTAGCGTAACGTATCTTTGTACCCTGGCGGAACTTGGCTTGGTTCCTACGGTTACTAAACCCACAAGAATGGACTCCTGTTTAGACCATATTAACGTTTCATCTAAGTTTGAAGCAGTTTCGGTTATATGTAAAAACGACCTCACAGATCATGATCTGGCACTGGCGGCCATAGTTAGAAACCCAAGCAACTACTCAAAGTCCAGGCGCCTGGTGACTAAAATGAATTATGACGCAATTGCAAAGGAAGTGGCTGGCATAAACTGGCAAGATGTAACTAGTGAGTCCTCTGTAGATGGTGCAGTATCTGTTTTTTCTCGTATTCTTTCGGACATCATTAATAGAAATACCACGCAAGTCTTAGTAAGTCGCTCGAAATTTACAATTAAGCCATGGATGACCCCAGGACTTATTAGATGCTCTAGACATAGGGACCAACTTTATTTAAAACTAAAACGAAATCCGAACGATGAAACTGCTAAGTTAATCTACAAGCGCTACAGAAATTTTTATAATAAACTTTTAAGGAATTTGAAAAGAGCTTACGAATCTGAAGAAATAAAAATGAATAAAAACAATCCGAAGAAGCTTTGGTCCACTATTAGGGACATAACTCATACAAAAAAGGTAAAACAAAAATCCGAAGAACTTACTCGTATTGAAGATACACCGGAACATTCGGTTGATGTATGCAACAATTATTTCTCTAGCATAGGAAAGAAACTCTCTGAGAAAATTCTTTCGGTGACAAAAGAAACACAGGATTCTCTGGTAGCTAAAGTTTCGTGTAAATTTTCACCAGCAGAGTCACTATTTCTCGAACCAACAGATGAAGCTGAAATAGAGGCAACTGTCTTACAACTGAAGCTTGACAGTGCTCCGGGACTTGATGGAATCACGAATAAATTGTTAAAATTTTTGCTTAAAAATATAGTTATCCCAATTACCTTTATATGTAACAAGAGCCTATCAGAAGGATATTTTCCACAAGTTTGGAAATCAGCAGCCATCATTCCGGTACATAAAAGTGGAGACAAAAATGACCCCAGTAACTATCGCCCAATCTCCTTACTCGGGACATTTTCCAAAATTCTAGAAAAGCTAGTCAACAAGCGATTGTGCAGTTTCCTTGAAAAACATGCATTACTTTCTGATCGGCAGTTTGGTTTTCGCCGCGGTAAGTCAACTGAAGGAGCGGTTTCATTGTTAGCTGATTTAATATTTGGCCATCTAGATGAAGGCGAGGCATGTGTTGCTGTATTTTTGGACCTTGCCAAAGCATTTGACACCGTCTCAATTCCTATTCTTTTGCGTAAGTTGGAAATATTTGGCATTCGAGGATTGGCTCTTAAATGGTTTGAGACTTATCTTGTAAATCGTAACCAATGCGTGAAAATAAATGATATTATAAGCACTCCAAAGTTCATTGAATTTGGAGTGCCACAAGGCAGTATATTAGGGCCCACACTATTTACTATTTATGTAAATGATATAATTAACTTAAACTTAATAAATGCTGAAATTATTTGTTATGCAGATGACACAGCGATTCTATTCCATGATGGAACATGGAATGAGGTTTTTGAAAGGGTCGAACAGGGCATGGCAGCCATTGCCCTGTGGCTTCAGAACAATCTCCTGACTCTCAACTTAGATAAAACTAAATTCTTGTGTTTTCATAAAACTTCTGCTTCGTCGCCGCAAACTCCGGATATTAGAGTGCATACATGTGTATCGTACAGCACCTCACTCTCCAAATCACTGTTGAAATGTAACTGTAGTAAAATAATTAGGTCTCCTTGTATAAAATACCTCGGGATAATGATTGATGAGAAACTGACCTTTAAGGAACATATTGTCGCGACTTCGAGTAGAGTTCGTAAACTTATTTATATTTTTAAAAACTTATTTTCGATTACTGATATTACATTGCTAAAGTCGATATACAGTGCAATTTGTCAGTCTGTCATCGGCTATTGCATTACGGTTTGGGGTGGTTCGAGTACCACTCATATGATTATGCTAGAGAGGGCTCAACGCTCTGTGATTAAAATTATGCTGAAGAAACGACGTAGATACCCCACTAGTGATTTGTACAGAGAATATGAAATTTTGACAGTTCGCGGCCTTTTTGTATTTCGCATTGCGATTGGTGTTCATCGTTCAATTCTGGGTACTGTGGAACATGAAAACTTGTTGAGGAAACGAATATTCAATCTGCCTCTACCCTGCATTAAATCCAGCTTTGCCCGGAGAAATAAGACTTTCCTAAAACCATTTATTTATAATAAAGTAAACTCTAAGTGTTCAGTATGTAATTGCTCATTGTCAGAAGTAAAATTAAAACTTCACAAATGGATAGTAACACTATCCTATTATGATTTAGAAAATTTGCTTAGATCACTTAGGTAATACGTCAAAGTATGCACGTTAACGCACAGACACACACACACACACACACACACACACACAAACACACAGCCACACACACAGACACACACACAGAGACACACACACACACACACACACACACACACACACACACGTCCACACACAATTACTTTTATTTTTATTTTTCCTTTTTGTCGTTAAATCTTATCAAGTTACTACCTACATTATTTTTATAAGTTTATGTATTTTGTTGAAAGATGATTTCTACGGGACAGGCCTAGCTTATAGTAGGAATCATCGCAAATAATATTTATTGTAAGACTTTTTATTGTGACATAAATAAAAATAAATAAAAAATAAACTTAATCTGTTACCCTGGAAATATGTAAAACACGAAACCTCATTATTCAAGGACCGAACAGAAGAAATTAAAAAGCTATTACTAGCGTTCAGGGATAAATCATTCGCGTTCTGTTGCAACATTTACTCAGATGCTTTAATTTACAACGAGGGCGAGTTCCGTTGCTTCCATTTAGTTCGAGGCACTGCCAAATTTAACGAGTTGTTGACTACATGCAGACGGCTGAACATTACACGTTAGGGATTACGCCTTCGCCTCTTGCTTAGAGTTTCTGAGCCAAGACAAGTCAGTGTTAGTGATGTGTTTACTCTGACTGCCAAATGCTTCAAGTGACGCATGCGACTGAATATCATTTGCGTGAGTCGAAAATTATATAACTACTAGCTTTGGCCCGCGATTTTGTTCGCGTTAAATTTCTGGTAGCAATAAAATTTCACCGCCTCTTTTAAGGGGCTAGAGGCAGATTTCCAAAAAAAAAATATGCACAAGTTTTGTGTTAGTCACAAATAGGCCACATTCCAATTTTTAGCTTTCTACCTTGAAAAGGACTCAACAAACCAAACAAACAACATTCCACTCCCCAGTTTAGGGAAGTGGGGTTTTAGATAGAGACAAAAAGTAAGCTAGGCACTTTCCATCTCTTCAACTATCTCCACTTAAAAAATCACGTCAATTCGTCACTCCGTTTTGCCGTGAAAGACGGACAAACAAACAGACACACACACTTTCCCATTTATAATATAAGTATGTTTGTGACATGCTGTTACAAATAAAAATACATCAGAATATAATTTGAATAGAGCAGTGCAGCAGGACATACTCATATATTATAAGTATTTTTTTTTAATAAACGTCCAGTTTTTCGATACGACAAAACTGTTTGGTAACTTTAAGACGTTTAATCTGTCCAAAACTCTGAATCAGGTGTCTAACAATAATTATATTGTTGCTCCTCAGTGACACCATGATAACGACTGTAACAACACATAAATGATTGCATCGTGGGTACACGTTGGAACCAAAGAACAGACGAATAGTTCTACCGAAACTATTAGATACTAAAAATAACCGGTCAAGTGCGAGTCGGACTCGCGCACGAAGGGTTCCGTACCAAAAAGGCCAAAAAAACGGGTTTGTTGTATGGGAGCTCCTCTTAAATATTTATTTTATTTTGTTTTTTTTTTGTTGTTATTGCGGTAATAGAAATACATAATTTGTGAAATTTTCAACTGTCTAGCTATCGTGGCTCTTGAGATACAGCCTGGTGACAGAGCGACGGACAGACGGACAGACAGTAAAGTCTTAGTAATAGGGTCCCGTTTTTACCCTTTGGGTACGGAACCCTAAAAAGGAATATATAAATGTGTGTACGTCATCATGTGTACATTGCTCTGATCCCAAAGTAAGTGACTATTTAAAGTACTTGTTTTGTAGAAGTCAAAAATAATGAAGGAAGTGTGGTACCTTAAACACACAGACCCGAGAAACTATAGAAAATTATTTTTTTACTGACTCGAATTGTTCAGGAATCGAACCCGAGACCGCGGAGCGAGTTACACTTTTCCAATATGTTTTATATATTTTGAATATTTAAATTCCCTTTGAGTAAGGGTTTCCGGAATAAGGTTAGTTAGTCACTGCCTGCGGGTGTACCATCAGTTGACATGTGTTTTATTCCAGATTTGATTCGACCGCTGGTTAGCTTTGATATTTAGGCATTTCAAGCTGGTTTTTTTTAGTAGATGCAGATTTTCGTCATATCTCATATTCTTGTTGCACTTTTAAATTCAAATATCAATAATCGCTATCGTGTTATTTTTGCCTACCTTAACTCTTCGGGGTGAATTTGAAATCAGTAAAATAATTATCTACATGAATTCACTACATGTAGATAATTATTTGACTGATTTCAATAAATTCTACAGAAACTCATTTTTATGTTTACATAAAAATAAGTTATAACCTATACAAAAAATGAATTGAGAATAACGTGTAATTTTTATTTTGAGAGTTATTTGCTACACAACCATACGACTGAACTGAACAATGCTAAGCAACGCGTAATACGTCGCTACCTGATAAACTACTCTAAAATTATCATTCAAAAATAGAAGGCGATGTTTATTGATTACAAGCATAATAAGAATTAATGTTAAAATATTTAGTCCACAAAATATTATAATGTGTATCACTTTTAAAAATAAGGTACATGTAAAAGTACGACAAAACCTCACAAAACATTCACTCAATAACTCTTGGATCTTACGATAACTTACGATTCTTACCCCCGTATTTATAAAGAAGTAGGTAATTACTTATTGCTCAAGAAAGTCATAACTTAAGATGTTACTACCTAGTGCTTACGTGAAGGAAATGGGTCATTATTAATAGATATATTGTTAGAATGCTAACTTTTCCTAGTTCTAACTTGCAATAATTACTAGAATAAGGACTACAAATTGTCACCTAAGTAATTACTTTTAGTCAAGTAATTACTTTTACTTGTTTATAAATACGGGTGTTAGAACGGTCTTACGATTCTTAATAAGAAGTGTGGCAATTTTCAAAACAAATTTAACCTTTAAACTTTCTCGTTGCATAGGTACCTATTAAGTATGTTTGAACGCTAACGGGCATGAAACACTATTATAACAAGATATAATTGTGTTACATTCCCGATAATGTTCAAATAATAATCATATCTTCTAACATTAAACAAAAATTTTGATTCTCAGAACGAAAAAAGTTTTTGTTATTTTAGAGTTTTGTGTTCTTAGGATATTATCTTATCATGTTTTGCATACTTCTGAATTTAAATTGAATTGATACCTACACTTTCTGTTCCAGGTAAAGTTATGTCGATAATTTATTCAGTGAATAAAAAACATAAGTATTATTAACTATTCAAAGGGAGCAAAGTATCGGTCTATTCACGCCTCCATCATTGACTTCAAAATTAACACAGCCTACACACATGAGGTGGTGATAATGATGGGTATAAGCAAATACACCACGCTTGCCGAATGCGAGTTAGTGCTCACAAACCTGAGCAATGTTTGAAATTCGAAACTTGATCCGGTACCTAAACCACTCTAAAATGCAGCGTTCCTACGAATATTTAACAACTTAAATAAAATTGATTATCGGAATTCAAATTCTGCCAAATAATGTAATCAGACAAACAAATGAAAAATTGATTATTATTAAAAAAACAATCAAGTGCATCATCAATCAGTCTCAAAAAGCGCAAAGAAGGGTTCCGTAGCTGTATACCGGAAATGGCAATTTATATGGTTTGGTTGTTCAATGGCAAATACCGAAATTTCTTATCATTTGTAATAAAGACCACACTTAAACTAGTCACATGTCATCCTCATATTGACTGCTGGAATCACGCCTCTCCAAAAGGAGGATTTTTTTTACGTTGCCAGTTACAGCATTTTCTTCCAGACTTCTCAAAGTCCACACAGCTAATCAGCTTACATCAGCTGAGATACTAAATCTTGTTTCTCAGCGACGATTTGTTCCTTTTCAATCTTTACAATTATTATTGTTTATACATATAGAGCGACGTAAGTTGTAGTCACCTACTGTGTCTAAAATAAGACCTCTACACGATTTCGAATAGAATATATGTACACGCAAAATATTATTCTAACGTTTAGCAACGTCAAAAATCTTCCCTAAAACAGTCGACATAATGTTTGTTTATCATTGCTTTTGACAGTTTTACGTCCCATATTAATGATACGATCTGTGTGGCCGGGATTACCATAAGAAAAAATGTTTTTGTGTATGTTGCCCCGTTTCTTATGTCAGTGGCAGATCTGAACAAACAATGTAGGAACTGTGAGCTTTAAACTAAAAACAAGTAGAAAATCGGTCAAACGCTCAAAAATGTTGGGAACGAGTGTGTATGTAATGATTTATGTGATTATAGAAATGTTAAAGATTCGTTGCTTTGCACGCAATGTTCAGCCAAAAAATGTAATGCTTTATCTGATTCAAGTCGCCCTAATAATACGGGGTTATGAATCATCAGGTGGTTTATGATGTATGATCTCTTATAATAGCAAAATTAAACTTTTGGGAATCTGCTCAGCAAAAAAAAATATTTTTATTCACGGTCACAATACAATGGTTTTGTAGATTTACGAAAGTTTTAAATTTGCCGGGTCATTATAAGGTACACAAGGTCTAATTTATCGTTCAACTCAACAGATTCACAATTCGGCAAAATAAATAAACTTGAATCTGCTAAACATGTAAACTACGTTAATCAGAACGTTAACCTACTTTATAAGTAATAATAATGAAAAAAAATCTTTACATCCATGAATTTATCGTGAGTGATCAGACAGTATAGAGTAGCTGAAAAAGTGTCTCGGGGCAGTGATTATAATTGGAATACTCCATATGACATGGGGTATAAAATCATAGAATTTTGCTACCAGAGCTACTGCTCTTCCATCGGAGCTACATAGACATTACTAGTTTCGAGGAATTTATTCAAATGGCTTGCCAGTGTATCAAAAGCATCGTAATTGCTAATGTAAATTTTAAATTTTCTCCAATCCGTTTTCTGTATATAGTGCAAATTAAAAAAATTAAATGATTCACTGAGGTACGCTATTACTTACTAGTACTTTTTACTAAATTATATTTTTTAAAAGGTCAATATTGACGATCATTTCTAAACTTTTAAATTGTTGACCAGAATAATAGGAATTCATCGAAGTCAACCAGTAACTAAACTAACTGAATGGTTTTTTTTTTTTCAAAATACATATAGGAATCATATTTAGCTGTTCTGCTGTTACTAGCGGAATGTATATGATCAAACTGGATAATAACCACTTTTAGTCCAGAACTGATTTATAAAAGTATCTGGGCTTAGCATTGCGGTAACAAAAAACCCTTTATTTCTGAAATCAAAAGTTATGTAGGGTGTATTTGATTTACTTTTTGGTTTGAAAAATCCTCAAAGCAAAGTATTTTTTTCTATATCTTGAAAATAAAATTTATAAATCAAAACACACATTTTTGTTCAACCATAGGAATTAAAAGTTTATTGTAGGTACTCATTATCAATGGGATAATAGATTTTACGGTTTTCGGTCCACGACTGTGAAACTTAAAAGAAAAATTAAAAAAACACAATTTCTTGACTTACGTTAAAATATTATAGAATTTTCTAAATGATCGAGGCATGCACGCTTGGATTGTTCGCTGCTGCTCAATGAAGCGTGAAAATCTGGCGCATCAAAGGCCCGCTTTAATTGCTTCGTCTTTCACTGAGTTTTATTTCAAAAAGAAATTAGGCATGTTTGCGTCAAAAATACGTAACTTCCGCGCGCCGAAATTAGGTCTTTACGTTTTAAGCGGTTTCATTAGCGTCGCGTTTCACGAGTTTTCGCAAATAAATTAACCGGTCTGATGTTCAACTTTGAAATTTGACTTCATAGTTTTGATCTTTTATTACTCACTTTTCCAGTTATTTTGAGTAAATAATTGATGTATTTAGAGCTGTAAGCTCTCGTTTACTCAAGATTTTAATTTAGGTCATCATAAATTTATTCACAAAGACTGATTTTAGTGCTCAAATCTTTCTGTTCGAAGGGACTAGCAACAGTTATTCATTTTATGAAAACTTTTTGCACAAACAACATTGTTTTGCAAAAAAAATAATGGTAAATACTAATTTTATTAAAAATATTGATTCTTAAAGATGCAACTTTTTTCTTAACCACTCAAAAGAAATGGAGGTGCTCAATTCGTCGCAATCTTTGTTTCCTTTGTTTCCCGAATCCTAAAAGACGCCTGAATTAATTTGGTAAATCCTTTTTTAAAGGCTATTTTTCCAAGAGGACTTTTTAATTAGACACGCAATATAACGGTAATCAGTGCAGTGCTTACTTTTTCCAAATCTTGAAAATATGCTGTCGTAAAATTGATTTTTCAAACTTCATGTGTTTCATGCAATGATTTTTGTTTCATTTTAAACCTATTCCAAAATACTAGAATTTTAAATCCAAATGAAGTGCAAAAAAAACTGTTTTAGGTACCTACTGATCTGGTCAAGGACATGGCCAAATCATAGAGAGACTAGTTAGATTATGCACCCACATCTACGACACACCACAATCATACGAGTACCAACCCACAAAGCATTAGACAAGTTGCTTTCATATACAATACAACGTATGCTCAACGAATAGATAAAAAGGGTATGACAATTTGATAAAATTAATAGACTTAGGCGTTACTTTGCGGAAATCCATATATAACTAATTATGGATTTTGAAAATTATTTTGCTTGTGATTTCCGCTTGTTAAGACGCTGACATGAGCCAAATTCAGCTCAATGAAGATTGTTTTGCTTTAAGCCTATGGCTCGTATTGTTGCCAAATTCTATGTAGTTGTAATTGATCATATTTTTGACTAGGTGGTTGTTTCCAAAACACGATTCTAAAGACTTTTCTCGATAGAAAATAATCTCAAAGCAGCCTCTTAAAATACATAAATTACCATTTTTCTCAGCAGTCCGTATAACAATGATAATAAAATTTTGCTATATTGTATATTACATGTTGTTTAAGCAAATGGCTGATTTAAATTTTTAATAAAATGGCAATTTTAAATTGCACAACGAATTTTGTTGTGTGGCACTTAGGCCCTTCTATTCCATGCCCTTTTTTTCTGTCACTCCTACGGGAATCGACAGTGATAGCTGCCGCGCGTTGCAAAGAAATTCAAAGGCGAATTAATTTTTGGGCGTATTTATTGCTCAAGGTCATCGGCTGCAGTCAGCGTCTTAACACCGGCCTAGGTACCTTCACCAATCACCACACTACCCGCACTACCACTGATTGAGCAGGCACTATTTCATGCAGGAAAACCGTAGCATCCTCAGGCTACGTGAAGTGGCGAAACGCGTCGAGGTTTTTCTTATATCGGTTTTGGGTACTAATGATTGCATTAACTGTACTGCATGCATTTATGTGGGCGGGCGGGCGATTTTCCTGCATGAAATAGTGCCTGCTCAATTAGTGTTAGTGCGGGTAGTGTGGTGAAGGTACCTAGGCCGGTGTAACATGCGGAAATCATTAGCAAAATAATTTTCAAAATCCTTAGTATGACGATTATACAATTTTATCAATTTGTCATGCGCTTACGCTATTAGAAAGCAACTTGTAACAAGGAACGAGTTTCTCAAAACTCTAGGGTAGACCTAATCGTAGTAAAGAGGACTTACGCTAAAGAAATAATAATGTAATTTAACTGTAAACTTTAACAATAGATCAGTCTTTAAAATAAAATTCATTAAGTTAATATTATCAGAATCATAAGCAGCCTTCTATAGACACAACGTAGTAACTCTCTACTTAAATCGAAGTTTCAAAGTGCAAAACATTTTTACTCCTAAAAGATACAGTCATGTTTTGAAAGAGAACAATGTAAGCGACGTGTAAAATGATATAGACGAAACTAATTACGGCATTGACATGGGAGAGGTCATGGAGGAGGACATTACCAGTAATTAAGTGAAATATTTTATTTCTATCTGTTAGTCAAACGTTAGAAACGTGAGTAGGTTGTACTGGTAACATTTTATAATGGAAAATTATTTCTTTGAGATATAATGAGCGCAAATTTCTGCTAATGTAACCTATGTATCATGTACATCAAAGCTATGTAGAGAGTTGGAATAAAAATATGCGACTTATTTATGAAAATCTAAAATATAGTTCATGCAGTCGGTTTTGTCCTGTTCAGGCAAATTATAAAAAAACAAAAAAGCACCAATAAATAGGTACAGACAGCAGCACGTCAACCTACGTTAAGAAAATCTCAATTGATATTGATCTCTACTTGTTGGACTTAAAGTTGAAAATCAATTCAATGACCTTTGACTTTTTGGGTAGGTTGACCTGCCGTTGTCTAGGTACACTGCACCTTAACCTTAATTAAACCTTCTTCGACTACGTCACAATGATGCTATATCGTACATTCCTAATTAAATATTTTTATTAAACACTAAATCTTTACACCTTGCAGTTTTGTATGTACCTACCTACAGTTGGTACCTAAGTGCAATTTTACATGAAATCCCGTAATAGTGTTAAGTTTATCTACATGTTTCTAAACTCCTTTTTAATGTCCCGAAAGACGATGTTCACTTGATATCTTTTTTTTGTAAATTATGTAACAATGAAGGCTTTGGGGTTTATTGTAACAACTCGTAAAGAAACTTTTAAAAGGCATCTTACATTGTGACGTTTCAGTTCTTTTGTCAAAATAACAAGACTTTACAAGAATAATAAACAAACTTGCGCCGTAAAATATCACAATTATTATTATCATAGTAACGAATTAAAATGTTAAGTTACTTCGTAAGTAAAGTTGTCTTGCTGTACATATCGCCTCTCCACAAGTATAACAACATTATTCAGAGGCTTTTCCCCACCTTACTAAGTTACTCTGGTCAGGGAGGGTCATTTGGAAGGCATTTAGATAAAATTTTAATAAGGCAGGAGACCAATCATTCAGCAAGGTGCGCCACTTCATAGCTAACAGGATACAAAACTCACCAATAGCTATCCACTCGTTTCGCATTTCTAAATTCACAGCGTGCACTTTGTAACTGTCATTTTCATCTTCTCGTAGAAAGTTTTTTACTATGTCTCGGTCTTCCTTCTTATTTCTCGTACCTAACCCAGCTCTATTGTGCCATAATTTTTTTGTGGAATTGAAGTCTTGATTCCAGTTCTGTGGTCTTGTTGTCTTTCGGGAGGGATGCAATTAATTCTTCCTGTGACTTCCCCAAAACATAAATAAATAATAAATAATAAATGTGGACAACATCACATAAATTGTTCTGATCCCAGTTTGAATAACTATTTAAAGCATTCGTATTTTGGAAACCAGAAACAACGAAGGTACCACACACACCCAGACCCGAGAAATGTAGAAAAACACTTTTTTCCTATATTGACCCGTCTGGGAATCGAACCCGGGACCTCGGAGCAGGCGACACCTTGAAAACCGGTGTGTACGCCACGAAGGTCGTCAAAAGTTTTTGTCGTAAGTAAAGAGTCGTAAGTTTTTGTAATTCAGAGATATTTATAGAGTTCTGATGGTTTCTTTTTTAGCCCAAAACTATTGTGATCCATAAATAGAGTCGAGGGATCAGCCGAATGTGCTAGACCAAACCATGACTTTTTAATATCTTTATGACATTAGCAAGATTTTTGGACCCCAAAATACCTTTCTATTGAATATAAAATTAATTCAACATGATGGCCGCATTCAAAGTCTAAAAAAAATGGGGAAAGATTGTAAATAAATGACAAAGCATTAAATAGAAGTAATATTCGAATATTCAATGATATTCAACAAAGCTTAAACCAATTGAAGTGAAAAGGCTTGTTTATTTTATTTTATTTTTTGTGTGAAGCACACTGAGCTATTAATGCTTGTTATATTCGGGATAACAACATTTTTGTACATTAAACAGGTACATTTCTTGCATTTATTTGTCTAATAAAATGGGTTACGTAAGCTTTTTCGGGCCATGACTAAATATATATATTTTTATTTCATGAAAATTAGAGTCTCTATATTTTCATACATCAAAATACAGTCTAAAATCCCATTATTCATTTCAATATTTTTGTCGTAAATTCAAGGTACAAGAACAGTATCTTGAAATTTTATTTGAAGCTATACCTAAAATACTGAACTAAACAATAAACATACAATTGACACAAATAAATTTCTGTGTCATAATTTTTCAACAAATTCATTCAGCGAACGAAGTACTTATTAAAAAAAACTTTAATCATTACCTAAAATCATGCTCTTTAATTGTAATTTATTACAAAATATATTTCAGAACATCACCATCATACTAACACCCGTATTTATAAACAAGTAAAAGTAATTACTCAGGTGATAATTTATATTCATTAATCTTGTAATTTCTAGAAGTTAACACTATGAAAAGTTAGCAATTTCAGTTAATTTATTTATTATAACGGTTTGCACCAATTAAAATAATTAATCACATTACCTACAAATACCAAAATATAATCAAATTAATAAGATAAAAAACATGACTATTAATGGTAGCCCATTTCCTTCACTTAAGCAGGTAGTAACATCTTAAGTTATGACTTTCTAAAGCAACAAGTAAGGAGGATTTCGCCATAATCGATTTACAAACATAGGCCAGTGTCTTTTCTGGCTGTAGGTAGCTTCGACGCGGACGTTAATTAGAAGGGAATTCCATGTAATGGTCATGGTTAATTAATAAATATATATCCACGTCATGTTAAAATTTTTGAACCTGTTATTTAGACAAGAAATTGCTGGTGAAAATTTAAAATACAATTCATTGCCTAAAAATCTTTTAGTTTTAAGTAAAACTAATAACTTTTTTAGTATCAAATTGATGTCTTTTTGTGTATAAAGGAAACTTGTTCTGCTTATCTTAAGAATTTTTCTCATCACCTTTTTTGTGATACAAAGATCTCGGTGTCCGGGCATGAAAAGACGCTCGTGACAACTTTTAACTTTTTTTTTTATTGAAAGTTGTCGTTATATTTCAGCGAAGTTCTACCCCGGTACATCTGTTAGGCACTTAAATAAAAAGTTGAATTTTGTGAGCGCCGATGGTGTTCCCAAGAAAAGTAAAACAAATTACTTGAGCTTAATAGAGTTGCAAAGAATTCCTCTACTCAAAATGAAGAGTTGCGAGGGTCTGGCAGGAGACCCGGTGCGACCTCATTTACTTATAATGGCCACCTAACATTTGTTTTATGGTTCGTTCCCAAACCAATTATTTTACAAAACCTCTTTTGGGTCAAAGCACGTGTTAGTATTCTTTAATGGTTTTTGTTCAAGTAGTAGCGTTTCATCCTAATTGATTACTTTTCTTCAGTTATGACTAATTGTACGACTAAATTATTTTCATCAACTCTGTATACGAAACGTGATGATCTAATTTCCACAAAAGCACTTTTTCTATATGCTCATTAAACTTCTCCAAACTTGCTCGTTTGTGCGGTAATCTTTTTTACGTTGGAAAGTTTTTCCACAGATTTCGAAAATTTATGTCTAGAACCCACGTGCTAGCTTCCTCGAACGTAACTTTGCCTATATTTTCTGTACCCCGAAACCTGATACAAAATTGTTGCTACTAATGTATAAAGTTTAAAAGTTTATCATCTCTGTAATTGAACCAACAAATTAAACACTTATCCTGCAGTTGTGGAAAAAATAATTATACAGCACACCTTCATAATAACGTTGCTAATAAATTAATGCGATCTCAATGCAATACGGTTTTTACTTCAATATTTCATAATCAAGATTAAATTGTTACATTTAATTTTGATAGGTGATGCAAAGTCTGTTTTGTTTTCATGAATTTCACATAAGTACTTTATAAAAAAACACAAAGAGTATTTGCCTATGTAATCTTCGCTGCTTACAAATAAGAGTCTATAAAAATAGTAGAGCAAAGTGCACATATAAAGTACCGCAGTGTATGAGGGAACTAATTTTGCGCGGTCGCGATCTTCAGCTTTGGGGAAACAAAGAACAAGCAAATACGAGTATAAACACAGAACTTCTGAATTTACATACACTCTTATATGAGCAATATGTTGGTATAAAACAAAGATTTTGCTATGTTTCAGAACAAGAAATATGTGTGGCTGGAGAAAAGTTAATAAACAAGAACAAATTCATTTGACATTAAATCGCGCGTTTCGTAATTAAACCATCCAAAACAATTCATGCTACTCTCTAAATATGACTGGATATGTAAGAATGATTATAAGAAAGTTGCGTGAGTTGTAAACTCCGGTTAAATTACGTGAAAAGTTGGCATTCTGTGTCCGTAAGATAAACAAAATACGATGGAAATATTTAGTGAAGTCTCAAGGAGCGCAAAATGTTGCAGGAGTTCGGCCGTGTTCGACCTGACGAATAAATTCAGTAGACAATACACGCTAATGAATAAAGTTGGGTTGTTAACGAAGCTAACTCCGGAATTTCCATTTAGAAGTGTTCATGTTTTATCGGATGTACAACGCATATTTCGGTTTCTGTGGTAAGGGGAGTTCGAAATTTAATTATATGTGATTGATAACAGCTCAAGGGTTGTCGGGAAGATGGATCAATTGCAAGCCAGTTTTAATTATTCCGTTGGATTAGTGACGTTCAAACTTTAAAGTGGTCGTTATGTAATTAAGTCGTTATCTCGCAGTACCTACTTTAATAAGTTTTAGACCATTTTGCAATTTAAGTCCGCCACGAGTTTATGTCGAAATCATCAAAAAATGATGAATGTGATTGAAGCTTTCAAACTTGGGAAGATTTTGAATGAATGCAATGACGTTTAAAACTTTAACATTATTTAAAGCTTAATCAACACTCATTACCACCTCAAATCCGCTCCATATCAAATCGGCAACACTTCGAATATGTGGGTTGATGTTTTTAATGTTTTTAATTAAACAAGCTTCTACAAGACGGGTATCTGCTCAGAATACAAACTAATTTTAAAATAGACTTGATGCAAAAATAAATTTACAAAGCCAGTGCAGCTAGTGGCAAGCTTTTGAGCTACTGCACATACTCAATTATTGCACCCGGAAGAAGGCTTGACCCTCAACTTTGACTAAGATTTTGATAGATTATTGCTATTATCTTGAAAGCAGTAAAATACCTCTTAACTGTAGATTGAAAGCCTCAGAGTATTTTGCTCCTTTGGATTTGGAGGGTCCATTGATCGAGTGTCAGGTTACCCTCTGCTATTATATCCACATTGTAACATGGGTCAACCAAGGACCATAGTCCTTCCATACTTCTAGTTACTTGATCCAATACACTCAAACCCGTAGTCCAGCATCACACTCTGCAATGTCCTTCACTAACCACTGGATGCACTGAGATGAATCTAGCTATGTGATGTGTTTTTTACCAATTGTGTCAAATTATATTATTTAGAGAATTGTTGTTCCTCTTAGATCCCTCGTACACCTTCCCGAGTCCGAAGGGTAGAAAAATACCAAACTATTTTTTTTTATTTATCCAGAATGTGTGTGAGAGTAGCTGCATGTACTAATTCAACTATAATAAAGGAATAATAACCTAAGCATACAATACCACCTTTAGTTACTGCAAGATATATCTGCCTTGGCGTATTTTACTTCAGATAAATATTGTGAGGAAACTACGCACAAAGTTATCTGCCGCATTAGCCACTTCGGCAATGCACACTAGATCCTCCTAACCCCGTTCGGCAATAACGCACATAACTCAGCCCGTATGTACTTGTGGTAATCCTCGTTGCGTCTCGGCAATCCTGATCCCATCCAATTGGCAAAAAGATCTTTATTGGTTAAAGCCGGGAAGCTATTTGGGGATCAATCGGCCAGACCACTGGCTTGATTATTACTCACTACTGATTTGATATATTTCTGTAGTTTATTTGAAAATTTAAGATGTGCGATTTGACAGCACTTTTTTTTTTAATTTGTGGTAAAAAGTTCGTAACAGAAAGTATAGGACAATCATTCAATCAATATCTATCGATTTCATGTTTGGAATCGGTCCTTATACTCGTAGTTTTTTGGCATCGAATGTGTCCAATAATATATATCACTACTGGTCGGATCCCACTGAACACTACAAACTTCTCCATTTTAGCTTTCCGGATAAAACTAGTTATCTAAGTTTGTCACTTGTAATTAATGAAAGAAAAAATGTGGTGTTCAGCAAGATTGTCGGTTTGGTGCCAAGAAAGAGGTGGTCGTTAGCAAAGGTGTCGGGCACGGTGTTAACTGAAGCTCCTTCAAGTAATTGACTGTATCGATTCGTCTGGAAATAATCGGGCACGATTGAGATAGAATTAAAATTTCGCTGGAGAGCCCAATGAAAGTTGGAATGTATTTATAAATGTAATTCCAATGGTTGTGTAAAACATATTATTATTATTTTTTTATAACACTGGAATTCATTGCTCCTTAGTTGCACAGTAAGTACTATTTATCATCTAAGACTCTCGGCAAATATTTACATACAGGAAACACATACTCAGACCTACTCGTGATTAGTTTCCATATAGCAAAAACATTATGTACGTCCGTAAAAACCTCGAATTTTTTGTGAAAAATTGTGACGTACACAATTTCAATACCCGAAATAAAGATAAACTTGCCGTTCCAGGATTCAGACTGCGAAAAGTAGGTAATTCGTTCATGGGAAATTGTATCCGTATTTTCAACAAATTACCACTGTCAATTGCTGACCTCCCTGTACATAAATTCAAATCATATATCAAAGTTGTTTTAATGAAAAAGGGCTATTACACTATTGATGATTATATAAATGATAGGAACGTTTGGCTTTAAATTGTATCAGCTCGCACTGGCATATATCTTATGTAAACATGTTTATTTAAAAAGAGGCTGACAATAGTGACCGAGTTTCTTGCGCTGCTTCTTCTCGGCACTAGCCCACATTTGTCCCGAAGCAGTGGTAGGTTAAATATTGGGACGTGTAAAAGCGCCTCCAGGGGCCTATTTGCAGAAATTAAACTGATTTTAACTGATTTTAACTGATTAGGTTTTTTTTAACTTACTAAAACAGCACCATTCAGTTTTACAATTATTTCGATAAATGTTGGAAAGTATTTTTGTCAAATGGTTGAATTTGTAACCGAAACCCATTATAAGTTTCCATATAGCAATTGGTTTGCATACATTCCAATTTAAAAGACAAACGGCGATGCAAAAAATATTAATTAGTGGCGGAATGAGGAAGTTTTAAGGAGTAAAAGTCAATATTGGTGCGGTAGTTTGTGCCCAGTTACCGGGGCGTGTCCGCTGGCGCTTCCATGGACACACTGTGTTCACGTCTGTCAAACATTTCATATAATAACCTGTTGGAAACATCAGCGGTCTTGGAAGAGTTGCTTTCTAATATCGTATACATTTGACAAATAGATAACAAATGTATGAATATTACAATAGCTTACGATTGATCATTTCGTAAGATAAATGTTATTTTCATACATTCGTTATCTATTCGTCGAGCGTATACGATATTTTAAAGCAACGTCCAAGGCCACTATTCACTTGTGATGTTACAGAGAGTCAAAGAATAATATGTATTTCAATCTCTGGGAAACATATATATACATATACTTGTGCCGTTAAAAGTACATGACAAATTGAATAACTAAACAATAAAACCGGCCAATTAAGAGAGGGTCTCGCGCACAAAGGGTTTCATACCATATAAAAACGGCACGTTTTCCCGCCTTGTATTTTTCTTTTTATGTCAGTTATATTGTTTCTCCTACGGATTTTCTTATTTTGATTCTATCACACAGAGAAACACATAATTCATCACAGGTGACACGAACCAAAACGACATAACCTCCTAATTGAAATGTTTCTAGCTTTTGCAATGTTTTAGGTGTGCCAACAATCCCTAACTGTGAATTAATCGAAAACCCTACGCTGGCATAAATGCACAAGCTACCGCGGCTCACGTTGCTTTGCTATCCTGCCAGTGTGTCTCCCACTGTCAGTGGGCAGCATTCCAGCGAACCTGCAGTCCACGACGTGCAATTCATTCTAGTTTAAAATGGGTTACTCCATTTCTCGCTGACTACGCGGCTCCGTGACAACTCCCGCCCCATGCTCAGTTTGTTTTTGCCTCAAAGATATCGGCGCGATTTCCACAGTTTTGTTTGTGGATTTGTCCTGAGGGATATATTTTGCACCGTGTAATTCATCTCGCTTGTTTTATTTTCGATCCGTGCATGTTTTTGTTTGCGATGACTGAAGTGATGTGTAGCAGAGGTGGTTGAGTACAAAGCTTTATTTTCAAAGATAGAAATAGATTGAAGATCCCTACAAAGCTGTGATACAGCGAATTGTTTACAATATCAAATTGTATTTAATAAGACATTTGCATTGTACAATAAATAAAAATTCTAAAATTTGCTTTTATATAATTTAAAAAAAACTTTAGCTTTTTATTGTTTTTTCAGCTTCGAGTATCTACAAGATAAATTAACGTAATATTACTCGTACTTGCTACATTGTATTACAATAATGCTTGACCAACCCCAAAAGTTATTAAAATAAATCAGTATTATTAGTAATAGCCATGAAGGTAAGTCATCTTATCATCATCATTTTGAAATATGTATAATTATGTATGTTTATGTAGAAATTAAGTTTTTTAAGCCTTTAACTGCCGAAGTACTAGACACAATTAAAATTTTATTGTTTGGAGGTCACCGGTGACCCCCATGGCGCTCAATGTGTTAAGTTAATTTGTTTTGTATTGTTGGATTATTTTTACATAAAGTACTCTGTGCACCTTCCCCTTTCTTTGTAGTATCCTGCACCCAAAGGTTGTCTGGAAGAAATCGCTACAGGCGACAAGACCGCCCAAGTTGTAAATCTTTCTGTAACATTTCCTGTAACAGTCTGTTTATTTCTTGTCTCTGGTGTGCAATAAAGAGTATTCTAATCTACTCGTAATCTAATCTAATCTTATTTATGTAAAAAATAAGCATGTCGTTCGATACAGCCAGTTCTACAATTCCTGGATTTTATAAGTACCATATCTTTCATTTCAATATAAGTATTGTGCTCGCTTAAACTTGTGACCAACAGTTAAAATCAATTGAATGGAGTTGCTTCTATGTTATGTAATACCATAGGTCTGTGTTACTCCGCCCCTGTCATACTTTTAGTCACAATGCGAGTAAGACTTATGACTCTTATTCAATTCAATTATACTTTATTACTATAGTGAATATCCAACTAAATGTTCTGTGGATACTAAAGCGTCTACCTGTTGCTGTTTTCAATATCGAGCAAAAATACATCATAATTTTTTTTGTTTAAGAGTTGCACTAAATAAAATATTTTATTGTTTTTTAGTGTTTGTTGTTACAATGACAATTAAATATTCTGTAAGAATTTCAGCTTTTTAGCTATCACGGTTCATGAGATGCGTCCTGGACACAGACAGACAGATGGGCAGTGGAGTAATAGCGTCGCGTTTTTAACTTTTGAGTACAGAACCCTAAAAATGTAGGGTGATCCAGATGATATTATCATCCGAAATAAATATTACTATGAATTAATCATCAATAAACTGTTTTCCGGTCCGTTCCTAATATATTTGCAACTAAGTAAAAGTAAAAAGTAAAGTAACAGCCTATAATCATCCCACTGCAGGGAAAACGCCTCCATCATTGAATTCGTTACCACAGCAATGATGGGTACAGGCTTAATCACCACGCTTGCCAAATGCGGGTTGGCGATCACAAACCTGAGCGTCGTTCGAAAATTCGACACTTTTTTTTTGTTGCCCGACCCGGGGATTGAAACTCGATCGAAGATCATGGCCCGGTATTTAAACCACTAGACCAACGGGGCGTTTCAATTGCAACTAAGCTAACTAATAAAAATAAATGACAGATTATGTAGTTACCATTTAAACTAACTAAAGTGTTCGATTAACGGCCGGTCCCAATAACCTATCTATCTTCAGTTTTGGCATATCGGAGATATAAAACATCTTCTGTCTCTGATTTGCCGTCCAGAGAAACAAAGACAGAAGTTGTTTTCTATCTCCGATATGCCAAAACTGAAGATAGATAGGTTATTAGGACCGGCCGTAAGTTGTTTCTGATTTTCCATGTTCTGTTTTGTAAAGTGTATCAATTTAAAATAACAGGCAATTTATTGTTTAGTGTTTATTTTAAATCGACAAAAACTTAAGATTATCTGATGTTTCCAGACTGTTTTTTAAGTAAACAAATTGTTATTCGTGGAATTGTATTTCGCAATGTACACCAGCAATTTATTTGCACAAAAACTTGTTGTATCTTGACCGATTGAAAAATATTAGGGGTTAAAGTATGAAATTGCCGTTTTGTATGGACAAAATCGAGAAAAGTCATTTTTCCATACTAACAATTTTTATATTTTTATTTTTATATAATAAAGGTGAAAGTTAGATGGTTATAAAGCTACGCATTATAGTATTTAAATTTCTGAAAATCAAAGTATATAATACAAATATACTTAATTGAAGCAAGAAGGTCAGCTGACACATTGTAAGGGGTCTTTTCAACGACTTCCTTTGAAGTAATAGGCACTAGTATTGCATTTTTTTTTAGTCAAAAGTTACTTTATTTAGTTTTTGATACAATACAAAAAGAATTACGCAATAATATGACTATACTTAAGAGCTATAAACAAAATAAAAAGTGGGAAAATAATCGGCAATTTCATACTTTAACCCCTATTATTTATACCAAAACACTTTGATGACTTAAAAAGATTCTAAAATAAATTCGTTGACACAAACAATGTTTTGTTAGCTAAATTGGTTGCAGTAGTCGTCAAGTGAGCGGAAGATCTTGGGTTCAAGTCTCACAGATAGTAGAAAAAGAATAATTAATAAACGTTTCATTAATCAATTATTTAATTAATATTTAAATAAAATTTTTGAGAGAATTCAACTCAAAGTCTTATAAGGCATATTATTATAATAATTCTATTTTTCTGCCTCCACACGGCACACAAGCACGATCCACACTAAATGAGCACTCTATTGGTTTAATTATTAATTTCAAAGTAGTTTTAGCATTTGTGTATCATGTAGGATTAATTCCAGATCCTATTTATAATGTTTCGTATTACCGTCTGGTAAACTATTGTGAGCCAATTTACTATATCGTATTTGCAAGGAACATGAACTGTAAGTCCGCAGTAGGAGTTTGTTTTGTTCGAGACCGCAATATCGCTAGTATTTACATATGAAAGATATATGTTTATTTGTGTTTATGTCTTATATTGGTATCAGGTCAAAGCCGCAAATCACAAGTTATAAAAGTTGTTTAAGTCCCGGGAAAGGATCTCGGGGTCGTGGGTTTGATTATCGGGTCGGGCAACATAAGTTTAGTATTTTCGAACATTGCTCGGGTTTGTAATCATCGACCCGCATTTATTTATTTATTTATTAGTTTACCAACAACGCACTAAAAACATTTCAAATTAATCTAACAAAGTAGGAACTAAGTGCAAAGTCAAACAACCCATAAAATATATGAAATAACAAGCAAGACTTTTCTTCAAAACACGACCTATAACTGTCCGCAGATATAGCATAAAGCGTAAGTAGTGCCGTATTTGGCAAGCGTGGTGATTATGCTTGTACCTATCATTGCTGTTGTAACTTGGGTTCAATGATGTCAGGGCTTTGCCCTGCATTGAATGATAAAAGGCATTTTAATTAAACTATAAAATTAATAACTAATGAGACGCCGCTCTTCACAGTTATTATTCTAAATTCAAATTTCACATACTCGTACTTAGACCCGAGTTCACCAATTCTTAAACAGCCGGTAAACATAGACTGACGATTAATTTGACACAATTCCCATACAAAATATGTCAAATAATATTTTAAACGCTGTTATAAACTTAAACGTCTGTTGGTGAACTCTACCCTTAGCATCATCACTGCATGTCCCGATAATCCCTTCGAGCCGCATGACCAATACAAGTAAAATGACAAAAACAGCTTACCTTGAGAAGGCGATATTGAAAGGATTATATGAATTATTCAGTGGCAAAAGTCGCGAGCTCGCTCTTTGGCTCGCCTCATTCCTGCCGGCTTTCTGTCAAAGCAACCTTAAAATGCACATATTTTATTTATTTTTTACACTCCGCATAATAGCCTCAATGCAAGTGAGGGTTGGAAATAATCCGTCTAGTAACAGCTTAACGAGAATATGCAAAGTAAATTAATGATGTAAAAAGCAGGGTAAATTTTATTCTGTTGAAAGATTAACATTTTCCTGGAAACATACATTTCAAAATGACCAAGTCATATTTTTAAGAAATCAATTTACGGATAATTTTTGTATACGTTGAAAATATTTTAGTAGTCTTAAGTGGGATATTTAAATTACTATAATTATAGAAAAAATTATCAATAAGTCATTACATATCTAAACACGAATTTGGCTAGAAAGAAATTGTGAGTTTCAAATCTAATCCCGACGAAAAAAATATTTAGTCATATTTTCTGACTTTATACTGTTTGAAAACACTAATTGCTCAATCACACTAAAACTGGTAAGTAAAAGTTAGTAACAGCCTTTAACCATCCCACTGCAGGGAAAAGGCGTCCATCATTGAATTCAAGTTACCTCAGCAATGATGGGTACTGGCATAATCACCACGCTTGCCAAATGCGGGTTGGTGATCACAAACCCGAGCAATGTTCGAAAATTCGAAACTTTTTGTTGCCCGACCCGGAGATCGAATCCGGGACCCCGAGATTTTGGCCCGGTATTTAAACCACTAGACCAACTGGTAACCATAGCGTTTAAGTAAATGTTTTTTAATCAAGATAAAAACACTGCTATAGATAGCATCAGTAACACATGTGGAGTCCGCGCAATGCGATCGTAATTTTTTGTTTGTTTGCCATTGACCAAAATCTTCTTTTTGAATTTTTCAACGGTAATTATACATTATTTTTGATTTTCATACTTTTTACTACTGTAATTTACATATATGTGATACCAATTTCGAGGTATAATAAAACATTAAAATTGATCATATTTATTTTATGGGCATACTTAAAATAAAGATAGCGAACGAGCCAATGGTCAAAAAGGCGCTACTACCTATTTCCTTCTAGCAGTAGGTACTCGTCTTGTTGCCTCTCACAAAACACATATATATATAAAGACCAGATATAGTGCTTTTTTTTCATACACAGACACCACATGTCTTTATTTGTTTTTATAATAGCAGCCTTCATTTAGGCCTGGTACTCGTAACAAGGGATAATGCGATTCTTTTCATGTACAGGCACCACATGTAAAGTATTAGGTTTAGTAGCCTTCATTTAGGTCAGGTAAATTCATAAAATGAATAACGTCCTCTCTCTACTACACATTGAGACTACTCGTAACTTCTTAGTCAATATTCAATTTAGGAAGTGCACATCGCTTGAAAGCAGTCAGCTAAGTATCAATTAGCCAGATTCACACATCAGTAGTAGTAATCTAGTGGTAATCCGAGGAATACTGTGGTAGATACCGTCAAGAGTGTCCGTTCTAAGCCGAGTTACGACACTGTAATCCCTGAGGACTTTATCTCAGTCGACCCTTTACGGGATTAACATAAACTTGTTCGACGATTTGTCTTTATTTATCTTTGTGTTATGCCGATCGGGTGCACGATAAGACTATTTGCAGATTGTTGACATTAGTCCTGCTGGGTACAGATTATATTGCACGAAGTTCAACAAACCGAACATAACATAATAGAAGTGTATTTATTAATATACTTGATTTACACAATTAAAGAGCAACAGTTACAAGCCAAAGGCAATCGAAATTTTCATTTCAAGAAATTGTATTTAAAAGTACTAACTGCTACTTAAAAAGACGTTTCAAAACATAAAAAAATATCAGTAGTTCTGCCCGCAACCATGATTCGTGCAATCTGAACGCAACGTCGGGAAGGTAAAATACCTTTAAATTATTAATTCAGTTTCTGTAAATTTCAGTTAAGTGTTAAGGTTTAAATATAAAAAGCTGGTTCACCGTAACCGTCTGTTCAATATTTGTTAAATATTTCTCTTGAATGTTGGAGGTAAATAATCAACAACTGATTAAACTCCGCTGGCGTACAGCTTAAAGCTTTGAATAAAGTCGAAACTAAAATGGTCAGAGCCGTCGTCCGGTAAGCGAAAGATTGTGGGTTCGAGTTTTACATAAGACAGTTGGAAAAAATACTAAAGAAACTTTAATTTCAGATATATTCCTGTTTAGACATGCCTGATGTCAATTTCTGTAAGTACACTAACTAGACTTACGAAACTCGGATCATAGACAAGCTTAAACAAGAAAAAGAAAAATTATTTTAACTTTTCGATTCCTGAATTGTACCTGGAAAACGAAACCATTATGTATAACATCATGGCAGTGTTATTTAATCTATCAATAAAAATATATTTTTAAAAATATTAAATATTTATTCGAACTTTTAATTTTTTAACACGCTGTAACGCGCACAGACGTATTACTTTGCTGCAGAAGGGTCACGGATGAATGAACCTACAGCTACACCGTGCGCGTCACAGCGAGTTTCAAAATAAATAGCTAAAATATACGTATATTTAACATGCCGGGCGGCATGCGAGGAGATACGGGTTCGAGTTCCGCCTGAGACATAATTTTTCAAGTTTCTGTAAGTACTGATATTATAATTGCAATTTAATTGCTAAAATATCAAATAAAGTATATAAATAGCTAAACCAATATTTTATATTTTATTTAATAAAAAAAATGTATTGTTAAAAAACAAAAATAACACTGCCAAGGTACAATACATAATGGCTACATAGCGGGGGCTTTGTTTTACAGGTGGTTGAAATTGCACCCTGTATTATGGTGACAAAGCGTATGGGTAATGTTGATTTTAAAGAATTTTTATTTCTCTTAAAAACATAAAGTTCACTTAAAATGAGATACATAACAATTTATTCAAATGACGTTTTAAAAGCCTCAGAGGCGCTAGTAAAGGTAAGCTGGCTATAGTGTACATATATACTCTCTAAGTTTAGTTTTATACATAGATAGGTTTTCACATTTCTTTACGTAATTCGGTAACTTATTATACTCGTACAGCCGTGCTCCTTCAAACAATATCGTTTTCTTTCCGTAGTTGGTGCGCGGGTTAGTAAGTTGTAGTTTTGTCGTTATTACTTAAGCTATGTGTATTTACCTTTTTATGTAACTGTAAGTTTTATTGGATAGAATCTGAGGTGATCTTTTTTATTAGAATACATGTATAATATTTGTAAAGTTGTTGGATATTAAGTATCTTAGTTTCTTTGTATAATTGTTTTTTTGGAGTTTAAATCAGAGTAAACTACATACGATACGAATAAATACTAACAATATTTAAGCCTAAAGTTCTTAAAACTGTCTATAACATAATAATCACGCAATTGAATCACTTGTCATTGTCTTGTAAGATAAAATTAACGTCAAGTCGTAACAAGTCATAAATTAGGGAGTTAATTACGATTGTTTTAACGACTTCGAGTCGCAAAGGAGATGGTTGGGCGACGTGACGTCATTGTGGGAGGATGATGTATTATGGGACTATGCCTTATCCTCACGTAACGCTAAAGCTATCTAATGGTTTGTTACAGAGGACTGTCATTATTATCAATATTAGGGTGGGAAAATATTCAACATTATCATGATCTCAAGTCAATGAGCCTGTCCAGAACCATATTACTAGCTTAGTTTTTTTTTTTTTGTAGTTCAGGCATAGGGTCTGTAGGTGCCGGGGCAGTTTTGCGACGTATTATTATGTCAGTCTTTTTGTCTGTCTGTAATGAAACTCAGAAAAAACTGTAATACCTATAATAATCACGCCGTTAGCAAAATACATATATATTTTTTTAAATATTAGGTATATATCAGTATATAAACTTAAAAATTTTTTGTCCCGCCTGAGACAAAAAAAAATTTCAAGTTTATATACTGATATTACAATTGCAATTTAATTGCTAAAATATCAAATGAAGTACAGGTATAGATCCTTTTTTTGAACACCTCATTTACCTACATGTTATAGGGAGATGATTTTTTATTCTCGTTTACCCTATGGTGTCGGATATCGTATAATATTTATTTAAAAAATATTGGACACTTTTAGATTCATAGATTCATTTGCAAAGTATTAAATTCTGAAATGCTAATTAGGAAGGCATCTTAGTTGATCTATAAAAGTTAGTGATTTCGGTGTTTCTACCTTGTTTTCTGAAAAAAAAAACTATTTTTTCATTGTCATGTCGACCTCGAACTAACTAACACTTAGGTAGATTTTTATTTGACGGAAAGATTGAGCATGAAATTTTGAGGTAGCTATTTCCTGCTCTAAATGTATAATTATGTATTTTTTAAACTAGCTTAACCAAAAAAAACAGCGTCATCTATTGAACTGGCTACTTAATAAAACCTTATATTTCTAAATTAAAGTAGGAGTAACTTTGAGCTATACCTTATCTCAAACAAAATGTAAAAATGATCGAAACCGGTTAAACTGGCAAATTTTTTTAATATCGAAGTAAGAACTTTCTTTTTTCCTTGTTTTACTAAACATATTTTGTATTTAGAACATGAATTAACGCTTTATTAAAATACCGTGGGCAGAGCCACGTAACTCGTTGGCATTCGTTCAGCTGCACAATTCACATTTTTCAACCCTCTTTACGAGTAGGTACAGCAGTTATTCGCCGATACGAGGCGAATTGGCCAATTTTGCTTTGACACAGTTTTAACAAAATATTCACGCGTATATTCCGTAAAGATATTTCCTCTTCTTTGTGTTGTTGAGAGTGTAATTCTTAAACGGTAATATAAATGTTGAAGATATCAATGTCAACAATTCATCAGACGTTGGTTGCAAAGTAAGAGTAGGAAAATACTTAATATTCAAATTATATTTTCACCAGACAGCTTCCACACACCAAAGGTACGTCAATCGTGCCGGAATCTCCACGAACACATTAAATAGACACAATTATTTAAAAACAACAATATTATTGCTTTCAATGTATTCGCTGCGGGTAAAGAGCTAGTGTGTTATATAAGTAAAACCACAGGCTCTGATATTAATTCTTTAATATTTGCAAAAGTTTATAACAGTAAAATGTAGGTCGGCAATGTTGCTTTTAAAAGAAAACACTCACTCAAATGTTCAACATCTCATTAGTTAGATCAAAAGAAAAAACTTGTTGAATAGTATATTTTTAACGTATATTTCATTGTGGAAACTATCACAATGGTTCCTCTTCTGCTGTTTACTGTTACTGAATAGTAAAAATACAATAGGGATAAATTCTTTGATCCCGTTAAAAACGGTAAGCTAGAAAGAACCGAACTGAAGTATAGTTTGGTTCTTGCCTACCTTTCCGTCACAATTAATTTTATTTTGATTTTTTGGCACTGAAACAAGGTAAAAGTAACAGCCTATAATCATCCCAATGCAGGGCAAACGTCTGCATGATTGAACTCAAGTCACTGCAATGATAGGTACAGGCATAATCACCACGCTTGCCAATGCAGTTTGGTGATCACAAGCCCGAGCAATGTTCGAAAATTAAAAACTCTTGTACCCGACCCGGGGATCGAACCTAGGACTCAGGTATCTTGACCAGTATGGGGCGAAACATAATAAGTATGACAAAAATATATATATGCAACAAAGTTGTGTTCTTATGTAATGCAATGTTGTAATTTTAAGAATAATATTTCAAGTAATGTTTCAATTGGCTTTCTTTGCCCTGGTATGTATTTGGTTGCAATTACACCTTTAGGTATGTGACCAAAACTGACAAGGCGGATATGCAGGCTACTACTGCAATCATAGTCTCCAAAAACAATTGCACACATTTTCTAATAATTAATCATACGTATAGAATGGAGTAATAGGTTCTGCGTTCTGCTATTCAGTTAAAATCAGTTAAAATCAGTTTTATTTCTGCAAATAGGCCCTGGAGGCGCTTTTACACGTCCCAATATTTAACCTACCACTGCTTCGGGACAAATGTGGGCTAGTGCCGAGAAGAAGCAGCGCAAGAAACTCAGACACTATTGTCAGCCTCTTTTTAAATAAACATGTTTACATAAGATATATGCCAGTGCGAGCTGATACAATTTATAGCCAAACGTTCCTATCATTTATATAATCATCAATAGTGTAATAGCCCTTTTTCATTAAAACAACTTTGATATATGATTTGAATTTATGTACAGGGAGGTCAGCAATTGACAGTGGGAATTTGTTGAAAATACGGATACAATTTCCCATGAACGAATTACCTACTTCGGGTATTGAAATTGTGTACGTCACTATTTTTGACAAAAAAATCGAGGTTTTTACGGACGTACATAATGTTTTCGAAAATGTATTGAGATGCAACTGTTAGTATGTTGATCTCTTTGAATAGCTCTCTTAGAGAGTCACGGGGTCTAAGGCCGTAAATAGCCCGCACAGCACGTTTTTGCAATATAAAAATAGACTCAATATCTGCCGCTGAGCCCCATAACAAAATTCCGTATGACATTATACTGTGAAAGTAGCTAAAATATACTAATCTTGCCGTTCCAACATCAGTCAATTGTCTTATCTTTCGCACAGCATAAGCAGCAGAACTAAGTCTTCCAGACAGAGACCTGATATGAGCACCCCATTGCAGTCGAGAGTCTACAGTTATACCTAAAAAGGTAGAGGAGTCTACTGTGTCTAATGGCTCATCTTTTACAATAACATTTGTGGCGGAAAACCTTACATTAGGCAAAGTAAATTTAACACATTTTGTTTTTCTTGCATTAAGCAAACGATTTCTGTCAAACGTATCTCATTTATCTGAATAGGGTATGTTTCCTTGAAAAAGAAACTAAGAGCAAGGATAATAAATAAAGAGCGCTTCTATTCAAAAGGTAGAATAAATGCATTTGATGTATCAACGCGACGCGAAATGTATGTTGTTTTTCTGATGACAAAGGTAGGATACCTACAAACATTTGAAGGATCAATTCATTATTCAATAATTTTGTGCCACGCGCAATCACATCATCATTGAAAATTAATAAAAAGACCTTGAGAAGATAAATAATTTAAATTTCAATGGTCACTGATTTCAGATATTTTGTACCATACATGTAGAACACCTAATTCTCCTGTGATTATGTCACTTGCAAGAGTATTGCAATCGCAGAAACGTCCAGAAACAAGCTAATTCTATCCTACTTTCTACTATGTTATTATAAACGAGAAAGTTTGTGATGATGTATGAATGATTGTTGCTCTTTCACTCTAAAACGACTCAACGGAACGAAACAAAATTTGGCACGGAGTTAGTTTATTGGCTGGAATTACATATAAGTTCATTTTTATTCCGGAAAAAGGTACGGTTGCCTTGATAAAATTTTAATACATAGTTTTAAATTCAACATTCCACTTGTACGAAGTCGCGGTCAACAGATAGTAAAAAAATAAATATACCAAAATAATATACTTTTGGCTAACAAAGAATAACAAGAACTTCGGGATCCATGCATGAAAACAATGCAATACAAAACAAATATTTGTTAATTATGTTAGTGCCGCAATTCCGCAATGGTTTGAATGATTGTAGGTTGAAAGTGAAATCCTCGAAAAATTGGCATTATATTTTATTGCGTGTTACTTTTTAATATAATATGTTATTCGGGAATAGAAAATTATTTCTGATGTAAAAAAACAATATGTCATTAATGATGGTTTATATATCCGCGAGAATCCTTCTTTACTTATACTTACTTAACATTGTGGCGATGCATTTGATTGAAATTTAGAAGAACAACTAACAATAAAACTATGAAAGCAAAAAAAATAAAAAAGTTTGCAATTTGAATAAAGTTGATAATTACATACAAACAAAAAAATAAATTATCTCATACCAGAGATGTGTGCCTATGGAGACAAACAATTAGGCTGCGTTAAGTCAGTGGTTAAATATACCAACCGTACGACTGTGCAAATTACTAGTCAGTTTTCAATTTATGATCCGCTTGTTCCAATTTATGTATGTAATTTATGTATTGAATGACAATTATTATTATTAGCTAGAGTTTATAACACCAGCTGAATATTGCCATTGGAAATCGGATAGATGCTTCGTTTCTATAAACCCAATTTACAGGAAACAAAATGATATACAATTTAATACACCAATGAACTGTTATGCGGGGTGGACAATAAATTCTCGCTTGTCTATCTATTCATAGCAGTGACAATACTTGTAAATATTATATGGTTTATGATTTAAGACATTTATTTATTTAAAAGAATTACATTCACTTGTAAGAGAAATACAAAATTTACCAAACTAAGTTTAATAACAATCAAATAATTAAATTTACCTTCTCCAAAAATAATTGCACGAGGCAGACGCACCACAAAAAATTGACACAACATAATAAATATTGGCCATTTGTGGGTAAACTACGAAAACAGCAGTTCTCATTGCAACAACATGCCCAATTACGTATCGCATTTCGAGTGCTATGTATATTTCCCTACATATATTTAAAGCTGTTGCCCGCGACTTCGTACGCGTCAGCTTATATTATTATGATCGCGATTATTTTTGCAAAATTTTTCACTGATGCTTCGCTTCTATTGGTCGCAGCGTGATGTTATATAACCTAAAGCCTTCCTCGATAAATGGACTATCCAACACAGAAAAAATTTTTCAAATCGGACTAGTACTTCCTGAGATTAGCGCGTTCAAACAAACAAACAAACAAACAAACAAACTCTTCAGCTTTATAATATTAGTATAGATAAAATGCACAAAATTTTTATTTGATTGTGTAAATTTTTTGAATTACCCAGTAGAACCTTTCTGAAGGGCAGAATGTCATATCTTAAATGATCATAGTGTAAAGCTGATTTGATTTTTAAAAGGTTCTCCAAGAAACTTTGTTTGCTTCTTCAGGTATTATATCGTTTTTAATTATATCAAATGCATCCATGATTTCTGTTGGCTCTAAAAATGCCAGTGCCCCAATGTGTCTCATTTTGTGAGCAAATACAGGATCTTTGTTATAGCGAGATGCAAGGCCTGCTGATTGGATGTGGCGCCATATGCTTTGATTCAAATGGAAAAAGCAAAGTTTGTTTAAACAACGCGGGAAAACTTTTTGATGGCACTCATAGCTGCGCATTCAAAGTCGATTAAAATAATTTGTGGGTTCAACCGTATATTCAACTTATTCCCTCAACCCCTAGGAGGCACTCGGGTGCCAAGATAACAAATGATTTCAATTGTGTCTGGAATAACTCACGATCGAGGGATTAAGTACTGCTTGTCTTTTCACAAATTCTAACAATAACCTGTAACAATTCTAAATTTTATGCGATAGTAAGCCAAATGCTAATGGCACTATTTTATTAGTGTTCTGCGGTGCGCCAACCATGGCATGGATAGAATAAATTTGACTAAAGGGTTTGAGGCAGCACCTAAATGTTCCATCCATCAACCAAAAAGTTGCTTCACTCAAAAGTCGAAGATTTTCAACAGTAGCAAATACAATCACGCATTCACTGTTGTCAATAAAATGACCGAGTAAAAATAGTGCAGAGTCAATTTTAGTATAATCATCGGGAATAATAATATTATATACGTCTGTTGGAATACTTGGTAAACTTTTATTCCTAACTCGATGAACCATCATCCTCATGGAGTCCTTTTTAGGCATATGGGGAGCACAAGTACGTGGTATGTCCTGAATGCACCGCTGAATGATTTATGCAGGCGTATCCATTGAGTGGTAAGCTTTTTCTTTTATATTGGCTTTTAATTTTAATTCTATTTGCTTTTCAGGATCTGGTAAATGTGTATGTTGATAATTGTTTGACAAAACTTTATGTATATTATTTATTAATAGGGTTGTAATAAATACATTGCACCGCGTCTTATCTCTTCTAATACATCGCCAGTTATACTTAGTATCTCGTGTGTTGTTTAAATAATAGGAATATCCTTCGTGTATTAAAATATTTTTTCCACGTTTCGATTTCACAAGTTCACATTCACTCATTTTAAAACCTTTAATTAACCCTTGTTCTTCTTCTTCTTCTTCCTTTGGTTTAAATGGCGACTGCAGTGTTTTGGCCCGAGCCACACGATTCCGCCAATGTCGCGAATGGGGAAAATACACAAGTTTTTTTAATTTTTATTTTAAAATTGACTACCAAGCAAAACTAAAGCATTAAATCGGACAACACAAATTGTTAGTTAAACGGCACATTAATTAACCCTATAAGACACAAGTAACTGTAATTCACTTTGAGATTTGACAACTTAAAATAAATAAAACTACCCACATTATTGTGCCTAATACTACTAAGTAGTACACAATTACCACCACCACATTATGACTGTGATGAATGGGGGCACAGCTGATGCGAGAATTAGTATTGTATTAAAAAAAAGAATAAATATAGTTTAGTATTTAGAAAAATGTATCGTGCGTAAAGAAATTAATTCGGTCCGGGTACACGCGGATTCAATCCATCGCTAAAAGAATAAAGTCGTTTTTCGAAGAGATTCTTGCGGATGGATTCTAACGGATTCTGGCTGCTGCTGGATGTAATACATATTATTGTTCTGTGATATCTTTTACTTTCAGTTGTGATGGCGGAACGTTTAAAGTCGAAAAGTTTTGTCGTCAAATAATAATAAACGAATCGTTCTGCCGGCGAATGGTTCATAGTCGAAGGGTTTTTTTGACGAAACAACCATTTGCGAAACTATATGTCGGCGATTGATCCGATGGAGAAACGACTATCGGAGAAACGTTTCGGAATCGAATTTTCAAAATGTTTAATACCTTCTTACATTAGTTTTTTTTTTTTTCTTTATGATAGAATTATTTATGGATTTATGTTTTCTATGGCTTGAATTTACTTTCCTAAATAATCCCAATTATTCTTTGTAAACAAAACAAGTCAACTGCTTTCTATGTTTCTTGTTGGTTGTATACTTTTCCTTACCTGCCCTACGCGTTTAGTACAGCAGTAGAACTTTCATTATTTTACGACGACATAAACCTCTGTCCCACGTAAACTAAGTCAAGCCTTCCCAGTTCGTGATCTTAGTAACAATGTACGGCTACAAGTATTTGTTCCTTCAAATTGTTCCTTTACTGTTGAATTCCTTCGAGAATGCTGTCTAATCTAATCAAGTATCTTTCATTAGTTTTGCTGTAAGTGTCTGCTCACTGTTTTAATTATTTTGTTTTCGGTCTTCAACTGTTTGTTTCTCAAGTAGTTATAAGATATTACTATGTAGCTATCTTCCTCCTGGTTAGAGTAGGTACTTTTGTCCATGGCGGAAATTTTAATAAATCATAATTTATCTAAACTTGGGTTTGAAGTAATTAGACCTTTGGAAGCCTAGATATTAAACCTGGAGTACATTTGTAACATATTTTATGTAAAATTTCATTCTGTATACAGTGCGTGTTATAAAAATGATATGACAAGCCAAAACTAGCCTAGGTGATATCAAATTTCTAATTTCGTATATGTCAACATAGGCTGGTTTCTTCAGCTTGTTATACCATTTACCCAACACCCATACACAATTCAGACCAGCTCGTTTTTACGTGTTTTGAGTCAGTCATTTTCAAGTTTTACTACGGTATCTGTTGAGCTGTTAAGAAATCACTTGTGTCGTCCGTGTTTGTCTCGATATGTAATACACCTAAGGCAGTCGAATCTTAATTTATGGAATAGTTAACATTTTCATTATGTACCATAATTTTCATTGCTTAAAAAACCGTTTGTAAATTATTTGATGAGCCGATTCATCCAAATGTTGTAAAAACGGTGGAAAATAACTAAAGTATTAATACAACTTTTCTGATGTACAGCGCAAAAATGAATTATTACGTCATCATAAAAAAAATCTTGGTAAAAGTAAACAAAAGATTGTGGGCTAGAGTCTTAGGCGAAGTAGCTGGAAGTCTGAAGTTAATTATTGAACTGACCGAAGACAAGACAAGCTAAAAACATAGCACTAGAAACTTACAAATACATGAACGCAAACACAAAATAAATCATCAAAGCTGTTTATACGTAAAACTATTAACCACTTTTATTTAATAATAATATGTAGTTAAAAAAAGTAATTTTCTTTTGACATCAAAGTCAGGATTCAAAGACAAGAGTCACTGTTCAAAGCAAATACGGATGGATAAAGTGACAATTTTCAACTAATGTGAGGTGAGTCCAAACTAATGTCAATTCTACTCCATGTAGCACCTTGTAGCTACCATATAAAAGAAAATCCTACATAATCAGTATCTTATTTTGATATTCATGTTTACAGTATTGTCTAAGATATTTTAACGATTATTGTTAACTGCCTAGCTTTTTTGGTGTATTTTACACCGCGGCCTGGAATCAAGAAACTTTAATAACTTTAAAATGGCTTCGCGTATGGTATTGACCTTCGAGCAACGCGGCCTTCCGTCCCGGAAGGGAGTAGGCATAGCGATTCTATTCTATACAAAAAGTTCTGGCATTGCTTGCGGGGGGAAATGTGCACACAAGCGCAGGTTCGCATACTCACATACAAAAACAACACTGTAGTGACGACACTCACACACAAAAAATTAAACAATTCAGCAACAATTCGTGTACGGATAAGTTACAACTCACACATTGCCCCGTTTTCAACGTAAATAGAGTTGGTCTTAACTGTTCATGTAGCAATATCGATATTTTTTTTCTGAAGACGGAATAAAAGTAACAAAGTGAAACATTTATTTATTAGTAAGATCTTAACAACAACTTTTGATATTCAAATAACGATCGATTTTGATGTTGATTTTTTGTGTTAGATTTGATGGGTACGAAACTAGGACAAAGACTAAATTTTATACCGCTAAGAGCTGATGACTTTATACCGCTATCGCTACAAATGAGCTGTTTAGAGGAGTGACACCATATAAACCGTGACACGACATTTAAAAACTCACGTGGGAAACTTCAGTGGGAGGGACGAACTCTGCCGGATCCGCTAATTATGGATTAATCCCTCGATCGTGAGTTATTCCAGACACAATTGAAATCAATTGTTATCGCGGCACGCGCGTGCCTCCTTTGGGTTGAGGGATTAATAATGAATTTGAGAATAGTAAAGTACGTATCTGCGTGAAAATTTTGGTTCTTAAAATGAATTAATTTTGTGTAAATTAAATTTGGCGGATGCAATTTTTTTTCAATAAAAAAGAAATTCTGGTGTCAATATATTTTTCCATGATTGATCTTACAAGTAAATTTAATAAAAAAAAAACCGAGTTTAAATGATTACATTAAAATCATTTCTATATATTTCAATGACATAGGAAAAGAAACAAGTTGCACACAATACATAATAAAAACCGGCCAAGTGCGAGTCGGACTCGCGCACGAAGGGTTCCGTACCAAAAAGGCAAAAAAAGCGGGCCCCCAATTCCGCTAATTTACAAATGGCTCAATAGCATTGCAACTGTATATTTTGACACATTTAACATGGAAGTAATGTCAAAATATACGATTGCGATGCTATTGAGCCATTTATAAATTAGCAGAATTGGGCCCCTGGTGTGTTGTATGGGAGGCCCCCTTAAATATTTGTTTTATTTTGTTTTTAGTATTTATTGTTATTGCGGTAACAGAAATACATAATTTGTGAAAATTTCAACTGTCTAGCTATCGCGGCTCTTGAGATACAGCCTGGTGACAGAGCGACGGACAGACGGACAGACAGCGAAGTCTTAGTAATAGGGGTCCCGTTTTTACCATTTGGGTACGGAACCCTAAAAACTACTAACTAGAATGATTAAATCAAATAAAAATAAATTATTACTATTAAGTTATTACTATTAAAGAGTTTCAAACTTAATAACAGAAAAGAGATTTTACATCACACATAAAACCATATCAACAATTATTTGTCTAACGTGATTAAATATATTATATAACGTCGTCGTCGATAACCACCACCCTTTATCGACAAACATTATGTCATGTGAAAGTAATAACATCACTATGTTGCCCAGCGGCAAGAAATCGGATTTATCGCGCGACCGATCTGAAATTTGCACCTGATGTTGTCGAACAAATCAAACAACTATTCAAGAATAAAATATGCGAATTTAGTGTTTAAATGTAATTAAATGGCAATAATACGATACAAATTTACTTATATGTGAAATGTAACACCATCATTATGTAAACTTGATGTTGCAGACCTCTTTTTACAACAGAAAACTGAGCAATTCGGCATTTTTAATACGGCAGCGTTCACTTGCGCGACTGGACTCGGTCTAGGAAGAAATCTGAGTGCAACTAGTTTTTATAAACGCTAATGCCCAATTGAGCTTATACTTTTGACAGAGGGGAAACGCTTCGTATGGCTACTCCCTTACGGGACGGAAGGCCGCGTTGCTCGAAGGTATTGACCAATTAAAATTAATTAGCTTAGAGTTAATCGAAATAATTTAATAAAGCTCCTAATCCAACGAAGACAACTATCAGTTGTCCTTAGCAGTAATCGCTAAATGTTAGGTACAATAAATTCGAATAACCAGACAATAGTACATAATATTTACAACATGCGGCCACGCAATAAAGGAGTTATAAACATTGCCTGTTTCAGTGTCCGCCCATCTCTGATAGGGTTGTCAACATTATGTTGCTAAGTGTTGAAACAAAGAAAACAACTACCGTCTTATTTACATCACTTCATGGTACTCGTAATGGACGTTAACAAAAAATATGTATATTTTATTTTATATACAAATCTAAAAGTTCTACAGCAAATTTATGAGCCTATCTAAAATTAATATATAAATTTGGACAACAGATTGTTTTAATCCCTTAGTTAAGAGATATAAATCACTTGCTTTGTGGCATCAGAAACAACGAAGTATCCACAAAAACTCAGAACCCAAACCAAACTTATGGCTTTCTTCATCGACCCATTTAGTGATCAACCGGAACTTAACAGCTGAAAAAAGCATGTACCTACGTAAGTATTTCGTCAAAAAAACTTATGAATCGGTCAATCTCTTGAAGTGATGCGTGATCAAAAAGAAAAAAGGAACGTATCCAATTGAGACCATCCCTTTTTCATCGGTTGAAAAGGTCTCGCAATTGACAGATTGAAGTGGAAAATATTCGCAATCGTTGCTAACAAGTTCATATATACTCGGTTACAATAGAACGCAAACTCCATGAGTGCTTGACTAAAAACATAAATGGTTACAACAAGTGAGTGTGGTCAAAGCTTTTGCTTATATTTACCTAATTAAAATAAGACTAGGTATGCATTTACGATTTTATTTTATTGATAAAAAAAAATTAACGATAAACCCTAGAGTGGGCGCGTCTTTCTGCGTAACGTCAGAGGGCGCGTGGGGAGCATTTTGCCGCCACTTTTTATTCACCATTTTAAGTAGGAATGTGGCAATTTAATTAATTAATTTTCTCATGATTTAAATAATACGCAAATTAGTAATGAAAAATCAACACATTTATTAAATACTATTTTAGGATCTTTGATTTACATAAGATTTTAGAAAATTTAATAATTTTAGTGACTTTTTTCACTTATCCTTTAAAACTGAAAATAAGCAGAATAATGAAACATTATTATATGTTTTCTGAATTTACAGTATATGCTTTATTCAACAAGTCTTCACATAGGTTTGTAAAATGTTCATTGCACAGTAATTTTGAGCCTCTGCAACACCCTTTTTTCGTGACCCTTTTTTTCTATAGTGGGCATATACTGCATCTTTGAGGAAGATATTTTATCAATAAGCACAAAGAGAGCAATTAAGTTGCCCAAAAAAATTTAAGAGGATGGAAAAGGCAACCTCATTGGCCATCTGCAAGTCATTCTCTTCACAGAATAATCTGCTTTCATTTAGTCAACAACGTCAACATCTTCTTTGGTTTCATTATAAAATGTTATAGTTCCAGGCTTGTCACAACCGGCTTAGGGTTTTATATATTTTGTCATATTTATGCAAAGTTTATACCTTGATAAGGTATTAACAAATGTCAAAATAACTGTGTCTGTCTGTGTGTATGTTACGCTCTCACTCCGAATCATACAGTATATTTTTTATGAAATTTGGAAAATAAGATAAATTTGACCTAGGACATAGATCAATTTGTATACCACTGCTGGACACTGGTTTCCAAGCTCGCGATATAGGCTGTAGTTCACGCGGGCAAGGCAGAGCCATAGGCAAATAGCAAGCAGGAATATTGACATATTCCTAGAAACTATTGTCAACTTTGCATGTTGGGAATATTTTTTTTTTAGGAATGTAAGTCAGTAAAACTTTCTTCTCGCTAAGCCTGAAAATTGATGACTAAGGCATTAAATCCTGAAATTAAAAGTCTTTTCTTAATTTATCTAATAAATACTTCAGAAAATAATAATATAGTCTTTATTTCAATTTCACAAAAAATATATGACACAATTTTACCTACGTGAGTGGGCGCGCGGTGAGCAATTTGCCGCTCGGCAACACCTGACAGCATCAACCTCCTCCTAAAGCAGCCCCCCAACCACTGATGGTGTCCAGCTTTTCAAAGCATATTGTGAACATAACTGGGGGCAGCTACTAAAAACCATAAGCCTATTAAGCAATAGCTGTACGATTAATTAACGTTTTATTAGCGCGGGCGGCAAAATGCTCATAGCGCGCTCACTCTAGGGTTAAAGACGCGAATAAGAATATTTTGCCAGTTTTAGACTTTGTTTTAGACTTCTCGTCATGAAATTAGTAAATCTGGACCATTATGATTGTTGGCACGCTATCCAACATCACTATTTTTTATAGACAACACTAGTTGCTGTATACTGTCACTCTCTCTCTCCACGTTAGGCCACCGTACTATACGGACGTGTTCCACCTACAAATAAGTAACTAAGTGTCTGCTATGAAATAATTTAGTGCATAAAAGACGTGTATTAGAATTACCAAGTACTGTGACAGTTTTCTTGTGAGCTCAAAATAAACTCTTGTGAAATACCAACCAGTGTTTGTGTCAATTCTCCTCATCTACAGTCCACTACTAACACAAGCCCCAACAATGATTATGGCTACCAGCAGGGTGAGAACCCTAACACCAGCTATATTGCGCCATCGGGTTCACAGCCTGCAATGTCGTTAATGTTACTAGTGTTATGAACTCCAATTCTACAAGCCACTTCGAGTTACCTAAGTCTCCTCGCCGTCGACAGTTCTTCAATCAACAAAACGTAAACTTTAAATTACTTACACTACAAAGTTATACAGTTCTGGTCATATATTTGAAAACTATTATTATGGGCTCATTTCAAAACAAGTCTCTTCAAAAGCTGAAGCCGCTTGGGAAACTCTGGTTTCAGATTGTCCCTTAATGATACGACAAGAAGAAAACTTAATTTAGGATCACATTACGATCAAATATGACGAAATTCATCGAATAAGCCCATGCTCACAAAGGCTGAGGCTTCTTTTTATAACTCTAAATTGAACGCGTCCGCGTAAGTATACGAAATCGCGGGCAATACCTAGTTATAATAATAACAAATCAATTTCATATTTAATAAATATATATCATACGATATACAACTATTGAATACACGTATACTATTACATTACATATATTGTTAAATGTCTTTTTTATAATTGCAAAAACTTTGTCTTTGCTTGTCTCAACTAAAATAAATACTAACGATACTTTAGGATGTCTATCTGGCATTGCGAGGATAAACTGTGATAAAATAATTACTTATATTTACATGTGCGTATGTAAAGTGAATAAAATATAATACGAATATTTAATATGAATAGTATACCTACAAGTTATATACTATTTAAAATAAATAATCTTAGTAATATTATAAGTAGTAATTCGTACATATGTTTATAGAAATTTTAATTTGAAACTGCTAAATCAGTCAATGGAATTCTTATGACCAGCCATGAATAATTGCCCTATATTATTAATCATTATCGGATGCTAAACTCTCGTTCACGGCGATTTAATTAATTTTCCCATTATGAACTGCACTTGTACACAACAACAGAGCCCCCAGAGTTGGAACCACAAAGGATTATGGAGAATTACCAAATTCGAAAGTTCTGTCGTACATTTCACAGTACACACTATGCGTGAAATCTGCCATTTAACATGTGACGAAGTTTCGCAGGAAATAGATATATTTACGATGGCATTTACATTGAATATGATTTCTGTTTGTTTGGTAATAGTTAATTTTGTTAAGTACGTAATTACCTAAGCTACGGTAGCGTTTGAGGAAATTATAAGGACAGAGGACGATGACGACCTGAATATATATATATATATATACTAGTCAGGTCATAAGTACTGTCAAACAATAAAAACTTTTGAATTTAGAATGCTGGCCACAAAAAAGTTTATTGAATTCGAATTTCGAATTTTTCATGAAAATAAAAATGTGTACTTTTTAGAATTTTCCTCATTTTTAAATAATATGGAGTGGACACTTAAAGAAGACCGTGTCGCGGTTATTGCGTTGCACCGTTGCGGTTACGCGCCAATTCAGATTTTCGACTTACTGAAAAATTTGAATATAACCAAAAGATTCGTTTATCGTACCATAAACGATACAATGAAGACTCTAGTGTAGATGACAGGTCAAGAAGTGGTCGCCCTCGCTCTGTTAGGACTCCAGCAGTGATAAAATCTGTGAAGGCGCGAATTCAAAGAAATCCCATACGTAAGCAGAAACTGTTGGCCCTTCAGATGGGGTTAAGCAGGACCACGGTGAAAAGGGTGTTAAATGAAGACTTAGGTCTTAGGGCATATCGAAGAAAAACAGGACATCGTTTGGATACTCGTTTAATGGACCTGAGACTGAAGAGATGCCGCGCTTTGTTGAAGCGGTACGCGGGAAAAAAGCATCAGGAAATTCTTTTTTCGGATGAAAAAACTTTCACCGTGGAAGAGAGCTACAACAAACAAAATGATAAGGTGTACGCACACAGCAGTGAAGAAGCGAGAAACCGTATTCCGCGTGTGCAACGAGGTCATTTTCCATCCTCGCTCATGGTTTGGTTGGGAGTCTCTTATTGGCGCTTAACTGAGGTACATTTTGGTGAGAAAGGCGTAAAAACGAATGCAGTTGTGTATCAAAACACAGTACTCAAGAACCTTGTGGAACATGTTTCTCATGCCATGTTTAATAACAGGCACTGGGTATTCCAACAAGATTCTGCGCCAGCTCATAGAGCGAAAAGCACACAAGACTGGCTGGCGGCGCGTTAAATCGACTTCATCCGGCACGAAGACTGCCCTCCTCCAGTCCAGATTTGAGTCCGTTAGATTACAAGATATGGCAACACTTGGAGGAAAAGGCCTGCTCAAAGCCTCATACTGATTTGGAGTCACTCAAGGCATCCTTTAAGGCAGCCGCCTATATTGACATGGACCTCGTTCGTGCTGCGATAGACGACTGGCCGCGCAGATTGAAGGCCTGTATTCAAAATCGCAGGGGTCATTTTGAGTAAACTTTATTACTATATAAATCTATTAAACATAATCCTGCGCCTTGGTTGACTGAGGAAATAAAAGCGTTACGTAATAAAAAGAATGCAGCTAAATCAAAATTTAAAATGGACCCGTCTGACATAAACCGTGACAAATATAAGTTGCTTAGGAATCGCTGCAACAGAATGTGTAGGGACGCTCAACGACGCCATATTCACGAATCGGTTGATAATGGTAATCCTACTAAAGTATGGAAATTTCTTAAATCAATTGGAATTGGAAGATCTCGTATTAATTCCGTACCAAGTAATATTAACTTTGACTCTTTAAATAAACATTTCTCTTCATCTGAAGTCATCGATGGTGCAACAAAAGCACAAACATTAAATCAACTGTCATCCCTTCCAACTCCTAACTTCTCGTCTTTTGTCTTTAGTCAATTATCCGATTGTGATGTTGAGAAGAACGTACTAAGCATCACCTCAAATGCAGTAGGCAGTGATAACATCAGTCGTAGAATGATTATTCCGTTACTCGACATCCTTGCTCCCATTATCACGCGAATTTTCAACTACTCCTTAAGCACTTGCACCTTTCCTGCAGCGTGGAAGGATTCTCATTTAATTCCTCTTCCTAAGAAACTGAATCCTTCTTCTTATACGGATTATCGACCTATTTCAATTCTTCCCTTTTTGTCCAAGGTGTTGGAGCGTATTGTTCACCAGCAGCTCAGCCATCATATAAACCAGTGTCATCTCCTTAACTCTTTACAATCTGGCTTTCGTCCGGGGCACAGCACAACTACAGCTCTCGTAAAGATTACTGACGATATCCGCCATGCTATGGACAATAGGCATCTCACGGTCTTGACGCTGCTGGATTTCAGTAATGCTTTTAGCACCGTGGACTTTGACATCTTGATTGGCTTACTGCGTTCTCTCAACATATCTCCAACGGTAATTGACTGGTTCTATAGTTATCTGCATGGGCGTCGACAGCGCATCATTTCTGAGGATTCTTTCTCTTCATGGTGTGACGTCGAAGCTGGTGTACCGCAGGGTGGCGTCTTGTCTCCTCTCCTTTTTGCTATTTTCATAAATTCTATTACTCTTGATCTAACTTCTTCCTACCATCTCTATGCAGACGATCTCCAACTGTACTGTCAGGGTAACCTTGATGATCTACCAAAAGTTATCTCCACAGTAAACTCTGACATACGTCGCATTTCGGAGTGGAGTAAATCATTTGGGCTTAAAGTTAATCCTACAAAAACGCAAGTGATGATTGTTGGTAGCCCCCGGCTGATCTCAAAGATTAATTGGGATTCACTACCCTCAATTGTATTAGACGATGTCCAAATTCCATATAGTAAACATGTAAGGAACTTGGGAGTTCTGTTGGATAGTTCAATGTCATGGGACAAACATATCAGTGAAGTGAGCAGGAGGATGTTTGCATCAGCTAGTTGTCTGAATAGATTACGTAACTTTCTACCTATACCCACCAAAATTGCTCTGGTTCAGGCTTTACTTCTGCCAATTCTAGATTATGCTGATTGCTGCTATCTCGATCTCAATGAAAAATCCCTCGATAAGCTTGAGCGCCTTCAAAATTTCTGTATACGTATTATCTTTGGCTTACGGAAGTATGATCACGTTTCCATGTTTCGAGCTCAGCTTAACTGGCTCCCTATTCGTCTCCGTCGTGATCTGCATGTTCTTTCATTACTATACTCTGTATTATTTAACCCGCGGACTCCTTGCTATCTCAAAGAACGTTTTTAATTCTTGCAGCCGACCAGTGGTCCAGATAATTTGCGCTCGGGTCGTAAACTATTACTATCTTTCCCTTCCCATTCTTCACAATTCTACTCACAATCCTTCACTGTTCAGTCTGTCCGCTTATGGAATTCTTTGCCATTAACTATTAGACAATCCGAGTCACTTCCTATTTTCAAGACCAGGGTCAAAACACTTTTCCTGTCGCGATCGCAGCATTAGGTTAACTATGTCGGTTCGTGTATGTGTGGATGGTTATTTTTATTTATCATTATTTAAAATATTATACTGTTCTTTAGGTAGGTGTATGTATTTTAAGTAGGTATATTATTTTGTATTATGTGTATTGTATATTAGGTATTGGTATGTAGGTATATGTGTATTGTATTTTAGTAACATGTATGTTATTGTATCTGTTATACATCGCTTGTCTTGCACAGTGCTACCCCTACTCTACTAAAACTAAATTTCCTCTACCCAAAGGTTGTCTGGTAGAGATCGCTTAAAGCGATAAGGCCGCCTATTTGTACATTTTCTCTTCTTTGTAATTTATTTGTTTTCTTTTATTTTGTGCAATAAAGTGTTATCTATCTATCTATCTATCTATCTATGTTTTATTAAGTTAATTTTGCCATATAAATGGTTACATAAATAATAAACATGTCTAAATTATTTCATATTACACATGTGACAGTACTTATGACCTGACTAGGTATATGTAACAGAAGAGTAAAGTGTCTAACAAAATAACGATCTTTGTTAAAAAAAAGTTAAAGCTATTGTTGACTCTCCGATCTTTGTATTGAAACTCATATTATGCATTAAAAAGGAAGTTTATAAAGAGCATTGATTGAAAAGAGAGATTTATATCATCGCTCACATTCTTTGCGGCAACATTTCGTGCTATTTTGTTTGTGGATTCAGAACGATGAAATATTCATGTCACATTTGCACGCAGATCCGCGCGATCAGTCATCCGCGAAATAATGCAAACACGATAAAGTTATGACTTCTTTAGGGGCTCCGATGCGATTGGTGTCGGTTACCTACACCGATTTATCATGCTCCTATCATTTCACAGATAGTTACGCTTTGTGACGCTATTTTTCCCACTCCGTTCGGAAATTGTCGGATTTCACACAACATTGGATTCAAATGCGCAGCTATTTCTCCAAATTACATACAAACTGATTTGTGTGAGAGACGCCGCCGAATGAATTGAAAATAGAAGCGTTCTCTAAATAATTTGCATGCTAACAATATTGAACACAGCATAAATTATTCTATCACAAAGTTTCAAACAAACTGACCCAGATGTCTAATAATGCGTAGAATAATGACGTGCAAATTAATGCAAATTAATGATTTGCTATGAAACAGAGACAACAATAATTTAACAGCAATCATTGTAGATTTAAAGAGATTGAAACGCAGATATAATGTTAATTTTTAGGAGCTTGGCACCGATAAGTGGTAGGAATGGAAATTAACCCAATAATTAACATAGTTCATCATGACCAACCCATATCGTTCCGCTGCTAGTAAGTTTGAGAGACCTCATGAACACTGCTAAGTAAGTACTAGGATACTAAGCTTTAAATAACGAAGCAAAATAAATCCACAACACACAAAACCTTAAACTAGCGGACATAAAACGAGGTAGCAAAGGAAAAGTCTTGTCTTGCCTGAAGTCAGTTTCCTTTTTACGGAAACAAGCGACGTGATCTGTTTGGCTTTAATCCAGTTGAAATTTGTCCTCGATTAATGTTTTTCCAACATATTACCTACATATGTTTTGGAAATATAAAGAGAGCTGACTAGGTGAATATATATTTTTTTATTAAAAGGAAATATAACTCGACGCTTTTTTTACAACTATCTACAAACGGGAGAGTATTATAATTATACGTAAATTTAGCAGTTCTATAAATATATTCATAGATCACTTATTAATCGCCTACTCAACATCAGTAGGCATAATATTGTATTTATCTGTATGTATTTTTAGGACACGTGAAGCAGACAGTCTTTAGGGGCGAACGTGAAACTCATTAAAAGTCTTAAAAGCTTTTTTTTTATCTGCTACAAACGTGTTAATATTATTTTTAATTTTTGATTGTAGTCAAAGGTGAAAATACGTATATTTATATAAAGAAAACATTAAAATTTAATTCAACTATGTAGTTAAAAAAAACCTAAAACTAAAACCCTTAAAAAAATATAACTACTCGTATAATACGAGTAACTAAAATATATTACTAAAAGGAGTCCCTTTAGGCAAGGATCCGAAGATACTGGCAGCGTTTCCCCTTTGTATAGCTAAACTAATTCTTTGTGCGAGGTAGCTGCCAGCTCTTCGGTCTCCTGTGATGTCGACTAACCTTTTTGCTATTTCCTTGAAAAGCCTTATAGCACTAGGACCCCACGGACCAAGGATCTCGACACCGAATGGGACAAAATCATATTCGGAGCCTAGACCCCTGTATTTACATGCTTTAGCTTTTTCAGCCGCTTCATATGCCGCACCAGCTTTGTTGTTGGTTCCATGTAGATGGGAAGGGGCCAGCGTGTCGGAACAGGTTGCATCCCATACCAGCACCTGGCCCATCTTCCATGTACTAATCAAACTCATACCATCCGGTCTCTTGCCATCGTCTCTAGCAATACCAGTCGGCTCAAGTAGACTTGGCGCGTTGACGGTGGCAAGTGACCGGTGTATGATATCGTTAAATGCTGCATGTCTCGAGAAGCGGCCTGCAATTTTTTGGCATGACAGTACGTGATGTCCTAGCTTGTCGACATCACTGTCACAGGGACATTTATGATGAGCGCAGACCGAAACCCCAAGCAGTAGGTAGGTTGCGATTCGGAGCGTGTCAGGCTCAAGAAATGTTCCTGTATTTGACGAAGGGTACGCGTGAAGCCAGTAGCCGGCCTCATGTGTACGACGTACCCGCGGCCAAAAGCCTAGCACGCGCCGAACCCGTACTATAGCTCAAAAAATTGTCATAATTCAATTTGCAGTTTATGTCGTCCCAGCTCTGCTGTGAATTTGGAGAACATGGAAAATTTTGACCTGGGCATGCAATTGAAAATTTTAATTTTTTCATTAATTTATTTTAAAATATGAACACTACTAATACTGATCTATTTGTCATTACGTATATACTCCCCATGACATAATTATCCTCATTAATGTCTAAACACAGTTAGCATTTATCAAAGTGTTTTATAACAATATTATGATATTGAGTATCTGCCACGAAAGTACCCAGTGTTTTACACCATCTATAAGTCAAAAGTAGCTGAAACAATTTTGACGTTCTGAAACGTGTAGGATTTAATCCCCAAACAGCAGAATATCTAATAAAAATAACGACAAAAATAAATAAAACAATAATTAATTTAAAAATATATTTAGTAAAACATTTTTCCTACCACGCCATATTTGATGACAATGTCATTTAGGACGACAAAATGATATCAGAGCTCTAAAATTTCTAAGCTAGTACTTTTATAAAATTGATGGAGCATGTATTCAAGGATCTATGCTTATACCTTTTTAGTTCATAATTACCGTTTAAACCTCCCCGACCCGTTAGAAAGCGATCCTAGCTGTAGCTAATGCAGCACATGTAATGCAATTCAAAGCAATGTAGGTCGAACTCCGTGCGGTTTGACAAAAATTAGATTATATGGGCAGAGGAGCTGGAGTTAATCAGTTAACTCTGGAGCTAGACGATAATTTAGATCGTGTTTCGTTGTCGTGCGACGGAAAAGGAAATCATCGGGAGCGTTGACAGTGAGTTATGGGATTGCTAGATACGGCGCGTCATAGCTATAGTTTCAACGCTCATGTTTACCGACAAACATCATTTCCATAGGAATAAACGCTTGGGGAATAGATAATTAGGTCTAAAAAGTTCAGCGTCTGTTTTAGCTAATTGGTAGTAAGTAAAGTTTTACATTATTAGCTGTTTTCGTTGAAAAGATCATTACTTTAAAACAGAAGATTATAATAAATGACTTAAATCGGCAGAAAAATATTTTTTACGATAGTATCTGCCTTCTCACAGAACAGAGATTGATTATCAGAACAACAAGAATTGTTCCTTTCAGCGAAATTGTACTACAAAATAAATGATTTTTTGACAGACCGCAATATTTAAATCCCTGTCCGATTAATACGCATATTAATATATAAATCATTGTTGACACAGATTACTAAATTGTGTAATATTTCTAATTGTTCAGAACTAAAACTTTTATTTTGAGGAGACACAGACGATCTGACGTTTTTTTATATTTAAGACCTTTATGTACCTGTGATCCAAAAAAATTTAACAATTTGTTAAGACACAAGGCAAACGAAAAAGTGGTAGACACGCTGAGCAGAAAATAGCACAGTTGCTTAAGATAAAGACGCATGTTTTGAAATACATAAACACAATATTATTTGAAAAGCTTAAGAGCAGATAAAAATGCAAGTGTGCCTTGTTTTTAGGTAAAGACAATATTATAAAATATTATTTGACGTTCAGGCTCCAAACTATGATACGTAGCATATTTCCAACATATTTTTTAGCTCGTGAACAAATACCTACTTGATATCTTTTTATTAGATTGTGCTGTCATCCTGTTTTTAATTACTCTCAACGATAGAATATATTATTTTTGCATAAGTTTAAAAATACGATGATATTCGCTTCTTTCCCTTTTTTTCCTCGGTTGAAGATGGAATTGAAAGGATCTCATATCTGATTTAGTGACTACGTGGCTATCAGTAACAAATTATAGCAACCTTTTTAGGGTTCGGGAAATAACTATATCCACCAGTCGACTAACTCCATTTGCTTAGTTTTAAGCAGAAATTTGGTTCAGTAGTAATTGGGTAGTTCGTAGTAGGTTGATAACCTGTTGACAGTACAATGTAATTAAGCCGCTATCAAAATTGAACACCAAAATCAGTTTGCGCTCAAAATAGGCTCTAGCTAAGAGATTATTTGATTTACCATCACCAAACTCCGGCATAACACAATTAAAAATCACCGCTCAAATTGATTTATCACAGTTAAATGTTGAGCGAGTTGTGTGCACATTGAATGTTTCTTGTACAAGTGCTAAAGTTGTCTAATGTTTATGGGAATATTGACAATTCTCAATTATTTTATCTTCAGTTGGGTTACTTGACAACATAACCGTTGAGTTGAACTGTTGACAAATAGAAAGTAAGTACGTTATAATTTATAATACACTCTAGAAGTTCATAACTGGACATACGCTTACATAGAAAAGACAATGACGAGCGATTCAGCGCCCTTAGACAAGGTGGCTTTTTAATATCGTTTACGTAGACAAATAGACATCAAATGTATGAAAATGACATAAGCTTGCGATCGTCCGATCGTTAGTTAATGTCATTTTCATACATTTGTTATCTTTTCTTCTAGCGTAAACGATATTGGAAAGCCACTTGTCTACGGGCACAGGAGCGTCTGAATCCAATCCTAAAATTTCAACCGTAGTTATCGGATCTCGGGGTCTGGTAGACTTAAGCCACGCTTTGTATTAATAGTGTTCATGGTTACTGTTTGAGAGTCTTAGTATGGATAAGTTTGTTCGTTTCATCGCTCTCTCTTACATTTCATCTTTATCTATGTTCATTATATTCCCATAGGTTTGTTTATTTTATGAAAGTAATTTAAGTTTTATATTAATTATAAATTGTTATGGTGTTATCTCGCAAAATTCTACTTCTCAATTTATTTAAATGCTATGTGGGACTTGAACCTACAACCTTCCTCTTACCGACCGACTGCTGTAACTATTGAGCTGCCCAGACATTGTGTGTGTCGGCGAATATAAATTTACATACATTACATACATACATTGCATACATTGACTTTACATTGTAAGCCAGCTGTGCGAGCTCAATGCTTTCATCAATGTTTTCAGTTACCACCTCCAACATCCAAAGAATAAAATATTCACAAATTAAACAATCGTTTTGGATGAAATGCATTTTAATGTTTTCGAACTGTTGATATATGCAACAAATTTCCAGTGTAATTCCTACCCTATTAATATCATAAACGCGAATGTTTGTAAGAATGTATGAATGTTTGTTACTCTTTTACGCTAAAATGATCCATCTAATCTGAATGAAATTTGGCACGGTGTTAGTTTATTAGCTGGAATAACATATAGGCCACTTTTCATCCCGGGAAAAGGTGCGTTTCTCGTGGGATCAATATACTATAAAGAAAGCATCAAATTCTTGATCAAAAGGATCCTCGATTAGCTTGCCTCCAAACGAATGCTTACCTACTCGTATGTATTAATTTTTTTTCTTTTTACTTTATATAGTTTCAGAAATCATGCTAAATTGCTACTTCTGTTATTTTTGACAAAACTGCTATGTACTTCACATTTTTTTTATTTGTTAAAGCACTTTGATTATATTTGCTTTTACTAACGATTTGTTTACGTGTTTACTATATTGTCATACTGTGTGTACACGTTTTTTGGGTTACATTCTAGTGCATAAATAGTCGTAATTGTGTAAGGCGTCGTGAATGTATGTAATCTGTTGTGTATACCATAATAAACTATAATAAAATAAAATAAAAAAACTTCAAAATTCCACGCGTACAAAGTCGCGGGCATAGCTATGCAAATGCAACTGCTTGAAGTGGGACTCGAGCGCGCAAGCCTTTAAATTCTTTATTTATTACAAGCTTTTAAGTTATTAAGTAAAAACTAGAATCGCAAACATTTAAATCTTCAGTAATTTAAGTCTGTCATTCATCCTGTTTAAAATATACGAAAATGACCCATATATTTGCAAATTTGCAATGCAGTACGGGCTTGGGTAAACGCGAGCGATCCTTAACCGGCGCGCGAGCTTAACAGCGTTTGCCATTAACTCTCGTCTACCTACGCCCCGAAAACAAAACATTCAAATTATTCGCACAAATTCTAAATTGTAATCAACGACACGTGCGTACCCATTTCGAAGTTCCACGTTTATCGTGTTCAGTTCTGCGTTATTCGAATACCTATCAGTTGAGGTTTAGAGAAAACTTCGTGTTTGGTATTGTTGCAATAACTTTTAACATAAACATGGATCGAGATCGTTTCGGAGTTTCATCGATGACAAATACCTACGAGTATTATTATTCGGTCTTTTTTATTAGGGTTTCCTTACCCAAAAAGGTTAAAACCAACCATTATTACTAAGACTGATTTCAGACCCTAGACGTCTGACTGTCTGTCTTTCACCAGGCTGTATCTGATAGCTAGACTATTGACATTTTCACAGAGGATGTATTTTTGTTGCTGTTATATCAATAAATACTACTACCTAGAAATATCATAAAATTAATATTTAAGATAAGCTATAATACAGCACACATATTCAGCAAACGTATTTTTTTGTCCGTTTTTTGCTTGGTATTAATAACGGAAAAGGTAGACGCTTCAAATATTCACAGAATATTAAGTTGTAAATTACATTCACGTTTCCGGGAATTAACTTACAATGTTACCTGATATAAACATTTATTTAATATAAAATCATAAAATAAATTACTGCAAATAAAATCTGGTCGACGCCCTGTTGGTCTAGTGGTTTAAATACCGGGCCAAGATCTCGGGGTCCTGGGTTCGATCCCCGGGTCGGGCAATAAAAGTTTCGAATTTTCGAACATTGCTCGGGTTTGTAATCACCAACCCGTATTTGGCAAGCGTGGTGATTATGCCAGTACCCATCATTGCTATGGTAACTTGAATTCAATGATGGAGGCCTTTGCCCTGCAGAGGGATAATTAAAGGGTTGTGACTTAAAATCTTAATTTATTCTTTTTACGACCTCCGTGGCAGAGTGGCGTACATACCGGTTTTCAAGGTGTTGCCTGCTCCAAGGTTCCGGGTTCGATTGCCTGACGGGTTAATGTAGAAAAAATGAGTTTTTCTACATTTTCTCGGGTCTGGGTGTTTGTGGTACATTCGTTGTTTCTGGTTTCCAAAATACGAATGCTTTAAATAGTTATTCAAATTGGGATCAGAATAACAATGTATGTGATGTTGTCCACATTTATATATTTATTTATTTATTGATTCTTAAATTTTAGAATTATCGACAAACTAGCAGCTGTTCCCCGCGACTTCTTCCGCGTCAATTTCCGTTATTATGATCGCGATTATTTATGCAACATTTTTCACTCATGCTTCGCTCCTATTAGTCACAGCGTGATGTTACATAGGCTAAAGCCTTCCTCGATGAATGGACTATCCAACACAAAAATAATTTTTCAAATCGGAACAGTACTTCCTGAGATTAGCGCGTTCAAACAAACAAACAAACTCTTCGGCGTTATAATATTACTAGCTGTTGCCCGTCACTTCGTCCGCGTCTATCTAAGTTATTATGATCGTGACTATTTTTGGAACTTTTTCATATCATACTTCGCTCCTATTGGTCGCAGCGTGATGTTATATAGCCTAAAGCCTGCCTCGATAAATGGACTATCCAACACAAAAATATTTTTTCAAATCGAACCAGTAACTTCCTGAGATTAGCGCGTTCAAACAAACAAACAAACTATTCAGCTTTATAATATCAGTATAGATAAATGTCTCATTTGCTCTATGATATCGTACACAATGTACACGGGGTACTACATTTTGACTCATGTTGACTCTTAATACAATGACATAAGGTTGGTAAACGGAAAAGGTGTTTACATAGTTTTGCAGCTGTCTGTACAAGTCGATACACGTAGGTCTACAAGTAATTCCAAACAGTAGAGTCACTAAGTATTTTTTCCTGGAACCTTAAATACAATAACTAAATAAACTTTATTATCTCAGAAAAAAATTAATTCTCAAATACAATAAAATATTTTAAATCAGTTATTGTTTAGTAGCAAGGAAAACTATTTTCAAGCCTGTTCCCATAATAATAAGGCAGCATTATTCAGGATTATTTTATTCTCTGAAAAAGTTTAGTCCATAATAAAAATCTAACGAAGATGTTAACAATTTTCTCTTCTCATCCGCGCTTCTGTACTTACATCACGACATAACAATAAGAGGTAGTTCTGGTATAACTTCAAAAGAGAGACGAAATATCGTTAAACAAAAACAAAAGTTTATCTTCGTAAATATCATCGCTATCACCCATCTTTAGACACAGTAGGCATAAAACCTTTTCCTTTTAGCCTGAATTGAAAAATGCTATTTGGCCTGGAGCAGAAACTTGACAAAGCCCATCTTCTTCTGGTGGTATAACATCAGCCTTTTCGACACACATAGAACGACAAGAGGTGGTGCTATTCTATTTTAGTGTCGGCACAAGACGATAAATCTTTAGTCAATATCCACGTTGGTAAACTCCAAAAAATACAAGCCGTAGAAAAACACAAGATGAGAGAAAATCCTCAAGTGGTAGCTTCTTTCAATTCACAAAACAGTAACACAGTTTTGCGAGCGCTTCTACCTAATCAGGGGTTTGATTCGGAACTTTGTGTGTTACTTGCCCATTACGTCTGACGTGGGCAATTAACAAGGCGCCCGACTCGCCGCCTGCATGTGAATGTGCCCTTATTGTACATTATTTCTCTCCCGAATTTATCTCAACCCTGATTGCCACGCATGCCAACGAATTAGGCCTCAGAGCTGTTTAATTCAGTATTGAACCGAGGAAAAAAGTGGTGGTTCGTAATTTGGCGCCTATATTTCAATGTTTTTCTTTTTGTTTGAGGTCGTGTATTCTGAGTGTAAGCAAAAAGCTGATACGATGAGACAGGTAAATAAATAACAACGCAATAAACTTGTAGTTGGTATGAAACAGCCAGTGGTCATGCATTGACTCATTTTCAGTTTTTATGAGATTATACAATGTTTAATTTAAAAAATAAATAATTTTACTAATACAGGAAGATGGCCAGCAGGCCTATTATTAATATTATTATACTTAAGAAAATGTTTAGATGTATAAAATAAATATGATACTATGTTTCTGTAAACGAGCTAGAAAACTTCATTTATCAATATGATTGCACATAATTTTAGCAAAAAAAAAATATATGTAGGTATTCTTAACTTGTAACAAAGTTCAAAATAATGTTATTTCTGTACTTATTATGTCAGTCAGTAGATAATTCTTTGAGAAAACAGAGTATTGTTACCAGTGCTTTATTTTTAATACTCGCAACGAAACCGCGTTAATATTTTACGACAATTAGAACGAGACCTCTCAGAAACTCTTCATCACCCACCATAAGCTTCAGGCCCCTAGTACTTGTTTCTTTTATGCCCGGGCTACGAGGAAGAGAAATTAGCTGCTCGGAACTTCCCGAGCGAATGAAAAACGCCTTTGAATTATTCATTTAGCGGACTTCTACGATCTACAACTTTTATGTCAAGTGTGCATTAAATGGGACAATATTATGGTTGCATTTGAATTTTCATAGCGCTTTTGAATTGTGTATTCTACGTTTTATGAAACATGTCAAAAATAATTTTGAAGTTCTCACCTCATAGGATGAACTACTTTGATTACTGGTTCGAATCAACCGAAAACAAATAACCATTAAATTACGATGAGATGACATGTGACATACACTTATTACTAATAGGAATTAAAACTCACACACGATGATAAGAATATTATCATGAGAAAACACGTAATTAACAGTTATTTAATTTTAGTCGAGCATATCAAAAAGATGCAAAAGAAAGAACCACTAACAAACAAAACACATAAAAATGTATGAAACGGAATGAACGCGATGTTCAGTTATTTTTGCGGCTTCGAGCCAGCGTCTAATCCCATGGGGGTATTTGGCTATAATACGGATTTCAATTTCAGATAACACCACGAAATACTTGTAATTGTCTGCGGGTTCGAACCGAGCGAGCGTCTGGCATACAGTACAACTGAGTTGTACTATTACAATTTCAAATGTTCCCAATAGGGTGCGTATAAACTACACTAGGTACTTGTTAGACACGTAGTCAGAAAGATGCATATTGATTTGTTCCATTGAACGGAGCTCTATCTGTGTTTCTCTTTGTTCTTCCGCTATCATAACAGTCATTCAATACAATAACAAATTTCAATGTAAAGTTAATACTCTTGCAGTGAATATGTGGCCAGTATCAAAATTAAAAGTACATTATTCAAAGATTAACTATTGAGGTGTTTCAACCGATGCTCGATGTAAAAGTAAGTATTTCTTACTTATTTTTTACATGTTTTTTGTTTTATGTTTAAACTCTCATTTATTATTATTATTTACTAAAAAAATAATAATAAACGAGGACCACATCACATGAGTACCTACATTGATCTAGTTCAAAATGAAGTAACTGTTAAAAACACGTTTTGTGGAGACCATAAACAACGAAGGCACCTAACACAAATACCCAGACCCGAGAAAATACAGAAAAATATTTAAATCTACACTGACACGGCGACACTTTGAAAACAGGCGTGTGTCAAAAAAAGGAATAATAGGCTACTTATTTATTGTTATCTTCAAACGACTAAAACCATTAAATAAGTTACTAATCTATACTAATATTATAAAGCTGAAGAGTTTGTTTGTTCGTTTGTTTGAACGCGCTAATCTCAGGAAGTACTGGTTCGAATTGAAAAATTATTTTTGTGTTAGATAGTAAATCTATCGAGAAAGGCTTTAGGTTATTTAACATCACGCTGCAATCAATAGGTCAGTAAGCATCAGTGAGAAATGGTGCAAAAACGGGAAAAATTATTCATATTTGATGGCTTCCGTTGCGTGCGCTGCGTAAACGGTTGAAGTTACCCAAAAAATATGTAAGGAAGAATTATTCCTCTTTACATTATTTAAATAAATATCTGCGACAGTTGTGTTTATCTTTTAAGATTGATTCACTATACCCTTTTTATTGTAATCAAATTTGGTCAAAATTAATGTATTATTGCCAATTATTTGCCAAAGATTATTTTTATTAATTTATATTAATGTGTTGTTGATTAAGAGTATTTAATTGTGAACTTCTTAATAGCGGACATAATAACAGAAATTAAGGCGGACGAAGTCGCGGGCAACAGCTAGTCTAAAATGAGAAGACAACGAAGAATTTCAAACGCCGATTTAAAATCAAAAATGTTTTGTTTGTTTTATATTTTTATTTTGTATTAAGCATGACGCGTGCGTACAACTTTATGCTCAGCTATTGTTCATGGATTATTCTAGGACTAAAAATGCCCAACAATGAGAAATGTAAAACAGAGTTTCAATTCATAGCAAATTGAATCGTTATTTTTTATCGTGGTTCAAATAATGTTTATTAAAACACAATTTTACATTGAGATGTATTAGTTTGTCAACGCCTTTACAACTTTATTTTTCTCAACGTTGTACTATGAAGCGGTATTCTAAATTTGCAAGGAACATGGCGAATGAGCCATTCGGTGACAGCAAGAGTTTTGATCCACAAACGGAAGAGGAATAAAAACTCACTAACATTAAGTATTTTGGGAACAGAGGCTAATTTTATAATAAAGACTCCACCAAAAAAATATTTGCGTCAGTACCTAGCGCGAAGCTACTCGTATTTTCCCTAAAGAAATTTCGTATAGAATTTCATGCACACTTCCCAATCCAATGCTGAATGTATTCATAATATGCAATTTTCATATACTCTGGATATTATTTTTATAGTCTCCACTTAGTTTTCTTCTGAAGTAGTCTTCCAGTCTAGAACGACTACCGGCCAATTCCAATAACCTATCTATCTTCAGTTTTGGCATATCACAGATAGAAAATAACTTCTGTCGAACCCCGTGGCGGAGTGGCGTACACACCGGTTTTCAAGGTGTCGCCTGCTCCGAGGTCCCGGGTTCGATTCCCGGACGGGTCAATGTAGAAAAAATGAGTTTTTCTACATTTTCTCGGGTCTGGGTGTTTGTGGTACCTTCGTTGTCTCTGGTTTCCAAAATACGAATGCTTTAAATAGTTATTCAAATTGGGGTCAGAACAATGTATGTGATGTTGTTGATGTTGTCTTTGTTTTTCTGTACGGCAAAATCAGAGATAGAAACTGTTTCCTATCTCCGATGTGTCAAAACTAGCGATAGATCGATTATTGGAACCGACCGTCAATCTTTCTTTATGTGCCAAAGGTAGGTTACCCAAGAGCAAGAGTCAAGTAAAAAACCATCAGTCACTTTTTCACTTTTGAAGGACTGTTGTCATTAAATGCCATTTTCTCAATAAAAACTGCTATAGTTTTTGCGACATTTGAAATCATACAGGCAAAGTCATCGTATCCAAATATGCTCATTAGAGCGGACTCTCAGTCGAGTTCTGTTTTCAAAAATTGCAGACCGCATTTTGAGTTCTGACACATGAATAAATACTCATGTGGTTCTGACGTATATGCTGTAAACCCTAGACAACCAACTAACAGATGTACATCTATATATATAAAAATGATATTTTGGTTTGTGTACGCTTCAAAAACTCAAAAAGTTCTGCACCGATAGAGCTGAAATTTTAGCGTGATGTATAATCCGCATCAAGGATTGTTCTTATCTATTTATCCGCGACCGCGAAAAAAAAACCATAAAAAACAAAAACCATTCAATCACAATGTGCCACAGCGAAGCATGGCAGGGAACAGCTAGTTGAATGCATAAAATTTTTGCAAATTATAATCTCACTGGAGCCTGCTCTACATTTGTAAAGGCTGCATTAGGGGTTAAAGTATGAAATTGCCGTTTTGTATGGACTAAATCGAGAAAAGTCATTTTTCCATACTAACATTTTTTTAGTTTTTTTAAAAACGCCTGAACTGTTTTCGATGCAATTAAAGGTGAAAGTTAGATGGTTATAAAGCTACGCATTATAGTATTAAAATTTCTGAAAATCAAAGTATGTATATAATACAAATATACTTAATTAAAGCAAGAAGGCTGACACATTGTAAGGGGTCTTTTCAACGACTTCCTTTGAAGTAATAGGCACTAGTATTGCATTTTTTTTTTAGTCAAAAGTTACTTTATTTAGTTTTTGATACAATACAAAAAGAATTACGCAATAATATGACTATACTTAAGAGCTATAAACAAAATAAAAAGTGGGAAAATAATCGGCAATTTCATACTTTAACCCCTATTATTATACCTTTAACGCACTTTTTAGTAAGCATAATAATATTAATTTCACTCGTTAAAAAAAAAGTTAGAAATTCGTATTTGAAATGTATTATTTTTTGTAACTGATAGTTACCTATAGTTTTAATTAACATCAAAACCAGTCAGTGCTCTAGACTAAATAAGTCGATACCTCCTACGTAAAGTATCGTAACCAACAAATATGCCATTTTGCGTTTTTACTGAAAAATAGCCTAACTTATAGTACTCTATGCATTCAAAGTGAAAAAACACCGAAAAACCGATGTTAAAAAGAATTTCTCAGACGTAAGTTGTTGTAACTTTCGTGCGGCATCGAAGTAAAATGTTGTATTGTCCTTCGCCACAGTTTACGCGGTTTTGGTGATACCAACCTAAAATGTCGTAAAGGTTACTTACAACAGTATACGTTGCTTACCGTGCAATAACAAATATCGTATATGTTACATACAACAATTTACGTGGTTAATTTTGCATAAAAAATATTGTATGTAATACATACAACATTTTACGTTGTCATTGAAACAGTAATAGATATTGTATGTAGTAATTACAATGTTGTACTTCGGAAGTTGATATTCTAAATTCTGTCGTATGGTAACTTGCTATATTTTACGTTGCTATTTTGGCTTAAACTCATATGGTATGTCTAAATTATTTTAAAAATCGTGTCTTAAAATAATAATTAAAGTGTGTATTTTGACTGCCTGGCATTAGTGATCAATAATTCAATGTCTTAAACGCAGAACGATCCTAGTAAGCAATAAAATTAAGAAATTTTACCAATTCGTTCGTTATAAGAATCTCCTTAGCAAATAAGCTAAGGGTTCTTATTACGAACGAATTAGGAATTAATGTGCTGCCAAAAATGATAGATAGTAGCATGTTAAATAAAAAATTAGAGTATGTGACATTGCAACACATTTAAATACAATAAATCTTAAGACACCGTATCCTTTTCCTTACTAATAGTGTCGATTACTTGGATTACGATTGTGATTATGATTATTGGTAAATAACATTTACTAGCATTTCGTATTTCACTGCAATTCTCACCGGCATATATTTTTGTTGCTACAAGTGAAGGTGGAGTTGGTGACTGCTAAGTGGATGTTTCGTTTTTGTTGTTTGTTAGCGAGATCAGAGAACCAGGCGTCATCGTGAACTTAACTTAACGCCCGTCGAACACGCGTCTTCTCCATTCATCCCTATCACTAGCGAGCTTCTTCCAGCTTCGAAAATCCATTCCAAAAGCAGCCATATCCCGCTTGGCACAATCTTTGAAACGCAGCATAGGTCTCCCCAACCCTCTTTTAGCGTTTGCCACAGCGCCAAGCACACGCCACGGCATTCGAGTAGATTCCATTCGATGCACATGCCCTAGCCACCGCAATCGTCTCTGCTTAAGCAGAACAATTTCCAGAACCCGCTTGTTTGTGACTCTGTCCTGCCAAGTTATATGCAAGATGCTTCTAACGCAGTGCGTGAGGAATGCATTAAGTCGAAGTTCTGGTTTTGCGTACGATGTCCAGGTTTCAGCCCCGTATAAGAGTATGCTCAGAACGGAAGTTTGGTAGACAATCATCTTTGTTTTTGTGGTTAGGTATTTATTATTCTACACTCTTGCACTAAGCCTGCCAAACATGGACGCCGCTTTACCGATACGTGTATCAATCTCAGCATCAAACGTGAGATTGTTCGACACAGTCGACCCCAGGTAGCAAGTTTGTCAACTACATTCAAGGGGGCACCGCTGAGTAAGATATTAGGTGCTTCTGCGCTTTGAACTAGCTACTAACTAATTTTACTGTAAATCAAGCAGAATGGGACAACGTTCACGCTGTAATAGAACATTTGTCACAGAATAACCTTATATTTACACCTCTGAAGTGTTTGATCTTGGTAAAATGGGCTAGATGGGATGGAAAGCTACACAACGTCATTGAAATGAAGCATATCTATTTCTTTATCTATAAACAACTATTAAACGGGAACATTGATAAAAAAAAAAGAGTTAGTCATGTAGACCAATATAAAAAAGATCGGTCTAAGTAGAAAATCCTTCTTAATTCGTACCAGTGATAAACAGTACTTCTCCTACTACTATTGGCCATTAAAAATGACAATATCGATAACATTAACAATATCCAAAGACGCCAAAGAAATAGCATTGCGAAATTGTGTCCTCTTTATCCTTACCGGTTACTTTATACAAAGGTAAAATATTTATGATGACCTTACAAGTTTCTTAGACATGGCGCTATTCCTACCTCATTTGTTTCAAGTCAAATTATAATTTGTTTCCTTGGGTATTCTATTCTTGGGCTTCTTCTCGGCACTAGCCCAGACTTGTCCCGAAGCAGTGGTAGGTTTAAGTATTGGGACGTGTAAAAGCGCCTTCTGGGGCCTATTTGCAGAAATAAAACTGATTTTTACTGATTTTTAACTGATTTTTATTTTATTTGTTTCTACAGAAGAGTGAAATAGGTTTTTTATGTTTCTAAATACTAGAAATTTCATTAGCTAGCAATAGAAGATATTAACCGTTTGTACTTGTGAAAATGTGTGTTCTATATATTTTTTATTAAAAATCTATTCTAAAATATCTAAAGTAATGTTTTTACTATTACAAAGTGAAAAATTTCAACTTTGAAAATAACATTTTTTATTTTCCAACCTACAATAAGCTCATATGCAATAATATACACCCTAATTTTTAATCAAGCTATATAGTAATTGCAACATACAGAGTAATAAGGCTTACATATTTCACTGTATAATGTTGTAACTATCATATACAACATCGCAGGTAATCTTCATACCGTAGTTAAATATGGCAAGTATGAGATACAACAACTGAATATATCTAGATTCCGCAGAATAATGTTGTTAGTATGAGATACAATTACTGGAACAGCCTTTGTTTCGCCGTAAAGTGTTGTAAGAACCATATCTCTGAAAATACGTATATTTGTTTAACTATCTTTCAACATAGTCAAGAATAGTATAAATTAAATTCATATTCCAAAATTTATAAAAAATGGACGAGAAATGCAGTTTTTAGGATAGTTTGAACCTTTAAAACGCTCTCCTGTAAAATTGTTGTTTTGGGGATACGATACTTTACGTAGGAGGTGTCGAAGTGTGCTCTTAAATGATGATGGATGTATTTTTTATTGTTATAATCTTTGGTTTTGTTAAAATTAGAAGTCTTAGGATTTTTTGGTTTGTATAAGTTGGTGTAAGGTGTATAATACGCATAAGTATGCAATGAGAAATCTTGCGGATACAGCTCAGTCAGCTTTACAAAAACTTGCCAGATAACAGCAATAGTTACGCGGCGCGTTATCGCGCTCACGTCCTCAGTTACGACGAAGTGCCGGCTACGAGCCATCGATGTCTTTCACTGTAGCACAGTCACCTAAACATTTATTTTAATATTATAATTAATTTAAGAGCCTATTTTTAATTATCAGTTAAATAACTTTGTGTTTACTTTACAGATCACAAAGTTGTCCGTTTTTTGTTATACCTATTCCATTTGGAACTGCCTCTACATAACTTCATAGTTAATAACTAACAGTGTAATAAACTGACGTTTAATAATAAGAATATTTTAGGTAATATCTTTAGTGAGTATGATTTTTCTGCTAAATTTTATTTAAAGACGATGGATTTTCTATTTCCCTTGACGGTTTGAAAAGCATAATTATCTGACAATCTAGAACAAATTAAATTCAAAATGAAAAAAACTGTTTTAAAAGAATAAACTTTACGTTAACGCTTAACTATTCTGCAATAGTATATTTCAGGGTATAAAACTATTTCAATACTAAATATTATAATTTATTTATTGTTTAATGATTTATTTCTGGAATAAAAACTATTATATCATTTTCCAGGATTCATACTATCTGTACACGAAAGTAAATGTTAATCAGTCCACTAGTTTAGTTTTTAGCTCCAAACAAAATAAAATACAAACTTATAATATTTTATCTTTAAATAAGTATTAGAGTAGTTATACAACTATCAGCACTAACAGTTACAGATTAATAATTTTGGAAGCATTAATTTTTTATTAAGTTTTCAGACAATACATCAATCGTACTTAGGGAAACAAGTTTAGAAGAAGTATTTGCCTGTCAACGACTACACCAGATAACAAAACACCTCCATATCTTTTTATATATCCTAGTTGATTCGAGTGAACCTAGCAACTAGATAGTTTTTTTTACGTAATTGAAAGAAAGACAGAAAGAAAATTTATTGTTTAAGGGCATCACTACAACACATAATACGAAAATAATATAAATAAACAATTATACATGTGGTTCAGCCACATGTATAATTGTTTTCAATTACGATGACTGTATAAAAGTCATCAGAAGCTTTTCAATCTATTTTGTATTCCAAACATTTTTGCGAGTGTATATTTTTTATTGAATGATTCTATGGTAAGCTCGCTAGCATGAGAGGCACGGCGTTTGTGTCGGGACCGGCGACGCCGCGCGCATTGTTCGTTCAATAGTTTGCGAGCAACATTCTGAACATAGTTCCGATGCAAGAATACTACTCATTCAATATGTTGCAGCAACCAACCGCCGCTCATGTTTATGTAACGACTAAATATGTGTACATTGAATGTTCCCGTGTATTTTGTGAGGACAAATGAAACAAGGATAACATGATATGAGAATAAAGGAAAGAAAGGATAGTAAGGCTGTGTTAACAATATTTCTGATTCTAATTTAGAAGATAGAATCGACTTAACATAGTAGCTCAAACATTGCCAGTTCGAATCACCTTACAATCATCACTGCCTGTTTACGATTTAGAAATCTTTTTTTTAATATAAATAATGGGCTTGCTCTTGACTACATACTTAAGAGGAAACACGGGCGAGAGAATTGAAAAATAGGTATTTGTAATATCCATAGCTGTCGCGCAATGCCAAACGCCTTCACCATAGAGACAACTGCTTCTTGGACCGAAAATACCTACTAAAAGCACACCAAATCAACGTTTCGTAGTCCCCCGATTACTTTTCCAAAACTAGACCGATTTAAATACTTTTTTCATTAAAAATTAAAGAAAGGCCTTGGCCGTGTTCGTATGTTTTCTTTTTTTTCTAAAATTTAGCCAAAATTGTTTTCTGGATGTTTGAACACAGCGGAAAATCTGTCGAATTTTGTCGATTTTTGAGGGCTCATATCTTTTTTATTAATTAATTTATGAAAAAACAGAAAATATAGAAACATGCTAATAGTGGCCATAGATTTTTGTAATAAAATTTATTGCTCTACTGGCTTTATCCAGGGAGGAAACAGGGGACTACGTTTGTATGGAACTAAAAACGGCCCTTGTGTTTCCTCTTAACTATACGGTTAAGAAGAAGCCTAAGATGGAGCGAGCTTACTTAGAGGTACTGGTTCTCCCACACACCAGCGGAACACAGAAAAAACTGTTTGGCGATGGACTCCGGCAGGAGGGTGGTAGCATCCAGGCGGCCTCTTACGAAGCCTACCACCGCAGAGGGATCTGTTAGCCGTCATCATTGGTTAGAAAACCAAAGATGGCGTTGCCTAGGGTGTACCACTAGGAGGTATTTATTTATTTATTTATTTAAAATAATATAAATTACGTAAATTTTTCTTCTAAATATTAATTAATCGTATAATATTTTTTATCATTAACTCTTTAAGTAGTTTCATAAATTTAGGTAAATAATTTTCGATTTTTATATAGTTTGGAAGTTTATTATAAATTTTTATTGACATAGGATATAGTCCAGAACTATGCAATTTCAACTTCGAGCTTATTTGTACGAGATTATTTTTGTACTTGTTTCGTGGAAGGTTATGTCTACGAATGTCACTTATTTTTGAATATAAAAGAGGATTATTTCTAATGAATTTACAAGTTTCAAATATGTAGATGCATGGTAAAGTTAACAATTTCAATTTTCTTAAGAAATGTTTACAGCTTAACGTTTGTTTAATATTAGGGGTTAAAGTATGAAATTGCCGTTTTGTATGGACGAAATCGAGAAAAGTCATTTTTCCATACTAACAATTTTTTAGTTTTTTTTAAAAACGTCTGAACCGTTTTCGATGCAATTAAAGGTGAAAGTTAGATGGTTATAAAGCTATGCATTATAGTATTTAAATTTCTGAAAATCAAAGTATATAATACAAATATACTTAATTGAAGCAAGAAGGTCAGCTGACATATTGTAAGGGGTCTTTTTAACGACTTCCTTTGAAGTAATAGGCACTAGAATTGCATTTTTTTTTAAATCAAAAGTTAGTTTATTTAGTTTTTGATACAATACAAAAAGAATTACGCAATAATATGACTATACTTAAGAGCTATAAACAAAATAAAAAGTGGGAAAATAATCGGCAATTTCATACTTTAACCCCTATTATTAGTGAGAATACGAGTACATTTCTTTTGAAGTATTAACAAATCATGTGCATTAGTACTATTGCCCCAGAGCATTATACCATAACTTAACCAGGAGTACGCGTAGGCATAATACATTGTGATGCCGGTATTCATATTGGTTGTCTTTTTTATTTCTCTTAGTGCGTAAATAAATTTAGATAATTTAGTTTTAATTGTCTCTACGTGGGCTTTCCAATTTATATTTGAGTTTATAACTACACCTATTAGGGAAAACGAATGAACTGATTCCATTTTTAAATTGTTATATGTTATATTTAGCTCTGTTTTTTGTGGGGTTCTGAATTGCATTATTTAGTTTTTGTAAAATTTATTTCAAGATTATGATCGTTAATCCATTCTACAATTTGATTTATAGTATGTACGATTTTTGTGTTTAAATTTAGACCGTCTCTACAAGGTATTACGAGAGAAAAGTCGTCAGCAAACATGACACAGGTTTCACTAATCGTTTTTGGGAGGTCGTTAATGTAGATTATGAAGAGTGCACACCCAAGCACGCTACCCTGCGGGATAGAACCGTCTACTGAACGTATTTGAGATCTGACAGACTTGCCTTCTCGAGACCCCGCATCAACAGTTTCAATTTGAACACATTGTTTTGGATTATTTAGAAATGATTTAAACCATTCGTGGGTAGATCCCACCACCCCAAAATCCTTCGAGAAAAACAAAATGATACTTGGAAACGTTATTCAGAATAACGTTTTTAAAACGTTTAGGACAGTTCCTTGTTCAACATTTTGTTCGGAACAAAAACGAAATGAGAACGTAATGTGGGAACGGAATAAAACGGTTTAATCCGTAGAGAGCTGAACCGAAACAGCGCGTGCCGCGTGTTCGTTCGTATTGCAGGGCCTATCATGGGAAAAAACGGTTTAAAATGGTTAAAAACATTTTATTGAGCAAGAACTTTAAAATTTCGTTCCCCATCAAAACGTTTTTTCTTGTGATTCCGTTCGAACATAAAAACAACATAGAAACACTACGTTTTTAGGTACTTAAGGCGAAAACGTTTCGAAAAATATAACGTTTTCCGAGCCCTGCCCAAAATATTAGATATTGATGGATTAAGGTATTAACTGAAAACATTGATGTAAGCATTGAGTAAATGAATGAAATCGTCGACCCACTAAATGTCTGAGTAGCTCAATGGTTAGAGCAGTCGCCCGGTAGGTGAAAGGTTTTAAGTTCGAGTCCCACCTCAGGCAGTCGAAATTTTTATTTAAGGAATTGTATTTAATTTTTATACTAGCAATTTATTTGCTTAAATAACAGTTTTAAAATGATTACTGCACTTTTTCATTTTCAAGTGTCATGCAAGTACTTAAGTTTATTTTTGTCTTAATTACTTATTGTCAAACACGTTCGTCATCATTAGTTTGAGTTAATTTGAGGTAGAACTGACAGCTGTCTCCCCAAAGTGAGCTTGTGCAGTACGCACGCATGTACAATGTATGAGAATTGAGACCGATGTTGAGGGATTTCATCTAAGGATTTCATCATGTCAATTCTAACACTTGATATAGATCTTTCCTAACTTGTCAGGGCTTTTTAGATAGTGTTTCATTTTTTATAATAGTAAGTACTGCTCATTTTCATACACTAAGGCCTGAATTTTTCAATAGTCAGATAAGAAATATTCGTCGAATAAAATATATTATGGCTAATTAGAAAACGTCACCTATTTGTCAGCAATCATTTATGTGAATGACATTCTAAAATCGGTTGTTTTACACTTATTCAGTCTGATAAGTTTTATCTGACGTTTGAAAAGTCGGCCCTAAATGTATAAAAAAATAGTAGCAAAATTACAGATATTTCCAAACTATTATAATACCCTAAAGTAAAAGCTTTTACGGTGGATACTTAACCAAATCTCCGTAACCGGTGGGGAAAATAGCAGTAAACCACGCTATAAACTTGATCTACAAACAATTATCGATAATGAGAACATTAACGCCTCGCAAAAATAATCTCTTTTAGTGTGTTTATACAAATCCCGTTAACTTTATTTTATAGCTGTTTGGCCTATTACCTATTTAGCTTGAGCTAATAAACGTCACTAACATTAATTTTATGAAATCCAACGGTTCGTGGTTAAAGTTCTCAGAAATTGCTACAAGAAACCTACTCCTAATCTAAAATAATCTCGGGCAATTGTTAGGAATTTTAAGAAAAAATAACAGCAAAATCTACCTTGAAATACTTTTTTCCCAGCATATTATAGTCAACAGTTACGGTGTCAACATTAAGATTTTTCCGCCTTCGCTTTGCTATCTGACACTAAGTATGCTCAGCAACAAGTAGGTACCCATGAGGTAAGCTCATCGCTCGTATAAATTCCTGAAGGCACACCGCAGCATTCTGCCTGCTTTATGGCGCATTCACTTCACCGCTATGTCCAGGTTACAGCAAAATGGAAGAAAATGCAGAAGGCTTGAATTGAAAATACAATTCCTTGTGTTTTAATTCAAAACTACACTAAAATTTTTTATATATAAAACATAACAGGAAGGAAGTAAAAAGAAAAGTAGTAAAATTAATAACAAAGTAACCTTAAAGTCATAAAATATAAAAGATATCAGCCCCACCGCAGCCTCCGGGTATGGTGCCCAAAACGCTGGCAGCATTACCTCTCTGGAGTGCAATGCTTATCCGCTGCCCGAGGTAGCTGCCAGCCTTGTATTAAATAATTATTAAAAAAGGCCGGCAAAAGATATCCTCGAAATACTAGAAACAGTAACAGACTTGCTTTGGACTTTCAACCATGAACCTCTCTATTCTGGAAAAACTGCTATCGTATGTGTGTATATAACCATATTCCAAATCATTTTTAGGTGTAAGCCTGGGCCATGATGACAAAAAATCCAAAAAAGTAAATAAGGATTATTATAATTTATCAGATTTTTTTAAATTACATTACTTAATTTATTATTTTAATTTTCCATGTTACATATTATTAACTGAATAGAGATCTAAATATTGTATCTGACATCTTGTGTACCTACTCGTATTCTTCGCAAATAAATACTTTGACTTTTGACTTTTGTGAATAAAAATTTTTCGACTGTGTGAGGTTGTAGGTACGAGTTTTACTTTAGGCAGTCGAAAAAAGTTTATTCAAGAAATTGTATTTTCAATTTACAATAGCAATCTATTTGCTTAAGAAATAATTTTAAAAATAGAACATTCAAAAACAAGCCCACTCACGAAGATAATGCGCAGTGAAGATTTGGGTATGATGCGTATTCGGTTACGCCACAGATAATATAATACTAGTTAGTACAGATACCTCATGCCCTACAAAGAAACGGTTCCATCCTAACGGGCTATTATTTGCGGGCTATTTTTAAAGGCTGTTAGAGGCCCTAGATGGCGCTACGTAGACTGGGCCTCCCGAAAGAAAGCGCATCGGTTGCTTGCTCGCAATGCAGTCTACGTATTTACTTCCTCAATAGATGGCGCTAAACTCATTGCTTTAAATGAAAAGCAATGAGTTTAGCATTTTTTTACGTGTGCGACTATCGATACGATTCCGCCTCAGAGTTATGAGTATTTATGTACTTAGGTAAAAGATGGATCATGTAGAAAACATTAACCTTTCTTTCTGATTCTGCGAGGAATAGGCTAAGGTCTGGTTTATAGTGTGTCCACGGGGACTCCCGATAGCAGATAAACAAACACCTTAAATTATCCACAAAAGATTTTTTTTTCACAAAAAAGATAGTGAAACACTGTATTGGATTTAAGTGTTTACAACCGACTCCCAAAAAGTAGGTTCTCAGTTTGACCTGTTTTTGTCCGCAATTAATTTGGTTGTTTAGCTGAATCGATTTCTATGCGGTTTTCAGTGTTTTTTTACTCAGGACGTTTTACTAAGTATTTTACCGACTTCAAAAGAGGAGGTACCTAAGTAAAACCTAGTATTAGTTTTTATTTAAAAAAAAACAACAAATTTAAAGTATTTAATATCAGTAGTTTCTTTTTTAGTGTCTCGGTGGCTATCTGCAAAGATGTTTCTTTCGGGTGTTAAGGGTGCAAATTTATAACATTTGATGGAACAACGCTAACTTAAAGCGTAAGAATATGCTTGAAAAATTTGCGCTGTGTCGCAGTGTCTCGGTGGCTTAATGGTATAGAGCCCGCCTGGCATGCGAGGAGATGCGGGTTCGAGTCCCGCCTGAGACAAAAAATTTTCAAGTTTATATCGGTGAATCTTGAAAATGGGCGTATTTGATTGATTCCCGTGGAAAATTTTAAATGATAAAGATATGCTAAAATCATAGCGTAATATTAAATTATGATAGTTTTTTAACATATTGATCTAATAGGCACTCATTTTGCACAATTAGTTTCGAAAATATAAGCAATTAAAATTTTGTCTACCACGGGAATCAAAAACAAGGCATGGGAATCAATAAAACGATATTTATTATAGTTCAAATCAATTGTTTCTTCAAATTCTTTTTTTCAAAACAATTCTTTTATTCCAAAATTTCAGTTCTTCATCAGTTCTTTGATAATTGTAATAAAAAGCTCGTCTTTTTTCCTTTCAAATTATAACAAAAATAAGTAACAAAAATAGGAAACACGTCTTAACACTCCATATCATTTATAAATTTTAACAAACTTTTACTTAGTTTTAAATCAGATACCTAGCTATAGTTCAATTTTCTTATCTAAAATACAAAAATAGAGGACAAAATTAGAAAATATTTCTTCATCAATTTATATTATTGCTAAAATTAGTTATTGCAATATCATTAAAGATTTTATATATCATTCAACACTTTTATGATAAATAAAATCTTTAATGATGATGCAATATAAGTATGCAAAAACACCATCATTAACTTCTTAACCTAATTATGTTTTAATCAGTTCTCTTTGCTTCTTAAGTATATTATACTTCTTATCTCTAGACCTGGCGATTCTATTTAATGTGGTTCCAAAATGATCACTGTTCGGACTAGGAGGGAGAAGTGTGTCAATTGACGAACAAGTGGAAGACTGATTCAGTGGGTCATGGCTACTCACGCTGTGTACTTCTGTATCACTACCGCCAGAATAAATATGTTCTTCTAGTTCTAGCTCCTCTATTTTTTTCAGTTTTTTCTTTTGATTGTGTCTATTTGAACTTTCTCTACTTTTCTTCCTCGCAATTTTCTTTTGGCGTGGACTCATTTCACTCACTGGTACAATTTTTCCTGACATTTTTTTCTTTAAATATCTTTGCCGTTCTTTTTCTTGTGATTAAGCACGAAGTATGGGGTCATTTTTTATTTTTTCTCTTCTACGACATTCAGCAAGGCGTTTTTTTTTTCTAATATGCTTGCTTTGACTGTTTGGTAGGCATTTTTGGGTCTAAAATAATATGTAAAAGTTTCTATAAATATATAAATGAATCTAGCTATTTTACTGTTATAAAAAATCACAAAGTAACGACACAAATTAAGAATATATATGAATCACAAATACATTGGCACAGCATCCTTCATTTTATAAAGAAAGATTGATTCCCATGGCATTAAAACCACGGGAATCAATAACACGGGAATCAAAATTCGTCAATTTTTATCGATTGCTCTTTAACTACCAAACATATATTTTAAATGCAAACTGAAATAAACAATGCACTATCAATAGTCTTTATTTGTTATAAGAAGCGAACTTAAAAAAATATAAAAATATTTTTTATGGCTATCACGGGAATCAACGATGTATAGAAACAATGCCACGGGAATCAAATATTTACCTTCGTAACTCGGCGTAGATACAAGCTGTGACGTGACCGCCTCCCACTACACTTAACTCACGACTGATTCTCGCGCGGCAACGCACACTCGTATCCCTACCTTTTATTACTAGAGCTGCAAGTGAAGATTAGTGACGTACCACGGGAATCAACTCTCAATCCTGGACAAAACTTTGATTCTAAATTAAAATATAACTAAATACTTTAGTGAAGATTCTTATTGACTAATATATTTATAGACTAATCTATTTTTATAAAAATAGCTTTTTAACATCTGATTTTATCTCTAAGTTGCAGTTTTTTCTACAGTTTGTTCAAAATGTATTGAATGGACACGCCATGGGGATCAATTTTCCTACCCTAACTATTTTTTTACAGTTATTTGCAAATTCAATGAAGCCAAAAACCATGAAGCATTAGTTAGAATACACCTAGAACTAAATAAAAAAATATATTTTGATGTTCCATTATTAAATCTCGGGTACTTTATAACTCCGGACAACGTAATTCGTGCGTTTCAAGATTCACCCATATACTGATATTATAAGTGCAATTAAGTTGCTAAAATATCAAATAAAGTATAAAAGAATTTAGTCCTTAAAAACGTACTTGACTATAAGATAATTAGTAGAAACAAATTTATTTCATGTCGGTGCACGATTTTAAGACGGTATTTTTTAAATGTAGGTATTTTCGATTTGTTATTAATAATAAATAATACCAACGTCTCAAAACTACTGATTGACTACTAAGTATTTTGATGAAGCTTGCGCCTTCGCCTTACCTAACATAGACACAGATGCCTTTTTGAAAAGTGCAATTTATAATTTAATTTTTGCGACAAAACGCTTTAAGATTAAAACTAAATTATATTTACACTTAGGTACTAAATTTTGCACACGTGCTTAGATGGCAGCCTAAAAAGGTACTTTTTTAAGTCGGTCAAAAATCGATTCTTTACGTTATTTCGCATGAAATTAAAAGTATTTTGAAATCTCATAAAAAACCTTCGTGTTTTGTCATAATATGGGAACGCTCGAAATTTACTTCGACTAAGTACCACAGAAGATGTCACTTAATTACATTGTAATCAATGATATTTTAAAGTATAGTAAGTGTCAGTATATAAACTTGAAAGATTTTGTCTCAGCCGGGACTCGAACCCGCATCTCCTCGCATGCCGAGCGGGCGCCATACCATTAGGCCACCGAGACACTGCGACATGGTGCGAATTTTTCAAGCATATTCTTACGCTTTAAGCCAGCGTTGTTTCATCAAATGTTAGGAGTTTGTACCCTTAACACCCGAAAGAAACATCTTTGCAGATGTTTGACAGTCAGTTAAGATGAAACAGTTATTTATATACTTTATTTGATATTTTAGCAACTTAATTGCACTTATAATATCAGTATATAAACTTGAAAATTTTTAAGTTTATAAACATCTGCAAAGATGTTTCTTTCGGGTGTTAATTTTGAAAATTTAAATTTGTTTCAAGAATCCATAACTGCGCGACAAGTTACACTGATAAGCATAACAAAAAATGCGAAATAAAACGCAAAAGAGATGGCGATGGCTACACTTTTTCACGATGACCACTTGTGAAATGATTGATTGATTGTGCTCAACGCATACAGAGTATACAAAGTAAAAGAGAGTCGCTATTTAAGAACAAACGAAAGAAATTTTAAATTTTATTTTGATGGTCTGGTACCGTGTCGCGACCCAGCAATTGGGAAACGCTGCAATAAAATATTATAAACCTTATCGAATAACAATATAATCGCACCTCCAGTCGTAAACTGACTCAATCCAAAATTCATGATTTTTGGGAAATAAATAAAACGTGTTTCGGTCCTCGTCAGTTTTTGGTAATTCACACGATAACTTGATGAAATATTGAGTTATTTACAAAATTCAAAATGATACAGAAGGACTACTAGTACAGGTAATAATTTCGTTAATAATATTTCAAAATTAATGAGTAAATCGATGCTAAAAAAAAACTTCCAATAAAGAGTCAGTTTAGTAGTAGAAAAATTTTTGAACGTTTGACTTTTGTACAGATGAGTCTCTTTATTTCTTAGCAATATATTTGATTGAATGGCTTATTTACAAATAGTTCCCTTTAATTCTTAAATTATTATTTTTTTGCGGTAGATTATTCAATGATGCAGTTATGTACTAAAATAATTCTATGGTATGCGAAATAAAACATAAATTCAAATCACGTAATTTAATATCTCTTGATATAAAATTCTTAATTGATCAAGTTACGTAGTATTATTTGCTTCCTAATCAGTCATTAGCTTTCAATATTAAATGCTGTGCTAATTTCTAGACTACAAACAAGTAATTCAGAATCAGAATCAGAATCAGAATTTTTATTTCGCTTAAATGTGGTACAGAGATGTTACAATTTAAATACAATTTAAGATCACACATTTTACCATAAAATGGCATGCAAAAATATACAATTAATTTAAAAATTTAATGTCACATCATAAAGTCTTAATTTAAAATTACGTGGGTTACAACATCCGGGCTATAAAAGTCTCAAAAAATTCGTTCATTGAATAAAAACAACTTTCAACTAACCACCTTTTGAGAGAAAATTTAAACCTGTTGAGGGGTAGCACTTTCATGTCGTCATTTAATTGGTTAAAAATTTTTATGGCCATGCAATACGTGCTCCTACTGTAAAGAGCTGTAGTTTTCACAGGTAAAACAAGTTTGTTGGGATACCTTGTATTAAATTTACAGAACTCCTTTTTTGTGATGAACAAATTTGAATTTGTTTTAACGAATACACATATTTCAAATATATATATGCAAGGAACAGTTAGTAATCCAAGCTTCTTAAATAGAGATCTACAAGATGTCATACTGTCGACATTACAGATAGCTCGTATGCATTGTTTCTGGGCTATGAATACTCTGTTGATGTGATAAGAGTTTCCCCAGAGAATAATACCATACCTTAGCAAGGAACATACATATCCGTGGTATGCCTGAATTGCAGCACTCATCTCACTGACTCGTGTAAGTCGCCAAAGAGCATACGCAAAAGAATTTAACTTATTACAGAGTCTATTTATATGTTCCACCCATGAGAGGCTGTCGTCAATTACGATACCTAAGAATAATGCGTTCACAGATTCTTTGATCGGATTTTCTCCAGAAAAAACCCGTAGGGAGTGTTTGTTCCCATTTTTGTTACAGAATTGTATAAATGTCGTTTTACTTAAATTTACCTTAAGATTATTCCTGTGTAACGAGTTAAGATTAAAACTAGAACACTTTTTTCTGTATGTGATATGAATTTAATTGCGCGGGTCTGTCAGAAAAACTCTACAATCTTATGGATCAGAACAGCAAAAAGAAATGGAAATGTTTTGTATGCGTGCAAAAGCAAAGGGATAATCAAATAAATATACAATAAAATAAATCACTAACAAACATCACTACTAGAAAACAAAGAGCTTTACAAGCTAAAGCATTTGATTTCATTGCAGTTTCCCCCCCACCAATGCTGCATAAGTCAGAATCTACTGAAAAAATAAAAATACTTGTCAAATTTAAGACGAAACGAAATCACGAAGTACGGAATCAATAAACGACCTAGAAATTGTGAAAGAAATTAAATGTGAGATTAATAGCCTCAAACAACAAAACCTTTTAAGTGCCGAATATGAAATTGAAAATAACACTTCTGAAAACTATGAACAAAAAATCTCACCCAAATAATAAATCCCCTTAAAAAAACCTGTATGACTCCCCCATCGCTACTAAACAAATCTAGGAATCGGCAATCAACTTGTCTCAGTCTAAGCCCTATGAGCAATCCTGCGAAACAAACTGAACATACTGAACAAATTAAAGACTTAGAACAAAATATCATTAATTCACAGAATAATCTATTAGAAGCTAAAGAAAAAATTTGAAATTTTAATAAAATCATAGTGAAACTATCGAATAATTTAAAAGTACATGAAACAAATTGCACAGGGAAGATGGAACTTAAAACTAAACAATTCAAATTAACAATAAAACGGAAAAAGTAAACTGTTTTATTTCAAACAACAAACGATTTCAAATAGTGCAAATGATGCAATGATGACTTTGACAAGTAGAATCGACGTTCTGCTTGCAGATATCAAGAATAAAACACAATATTTCACGAAGAAAGATTATTGCGTGAAAATGATAAGTAAAACTGACTTCTCCTATTCTCAAATAGTTATATTATTGGTTGAAATTATATGAACGAAACTATCACAAATAAAAAATACCAATAACATAACAACTGAACCGACATACGTATGTGAAAAAATATTATGTAAGGTCAATTATTTTGGTGACAAAATTTTAATGAACGTGTCAGCATAAAAAAAACCAATCGTGTAAGCGTTCGTTTGCTGCCACGTATTTCAAACATTTCAATATAATAAAACCGTATAATTATTAAACGGTTATCCCCGCAGCAGCGGTTATATTATATAACCGCTGCTGCGGGGATAACATACCTTAAGTGCAATATTCATATTCATATTCATTTAAACACATTAAATTTGTAACAAAAGATACAGTAATACCTCGTACCACAGGGCTTGTTTCGGAGTCCCTGTGGGCCTAACGGTTCCTGGTTCCTGGATGTGCCTGGAGTGCGAGGTTAAACAACTCAGATCGAACTCTGATAGTACTCCAGTGCTCGCAACGAGTGGGAGTCGTATGGATATGGATGAATCGATGGCAGAGGATCCAGAACATACCACGGCACTTGAAACAACCATGGAACTGCAAGACGTCTATTTGGACTTCCGAGCATTCCGTGAAGAAATAAAAAAAGCTACTGAAGAGTGTAAAGCGTAAAAACTGAGATGGGTGAGCTCCGGCAACTGGTTGCGTCGATGGGAGAAAGAATATCGAAGCTGGAGGAACAAGTGGACGGGTTAGAAAAAAATATTACCTCTATTTCTAAAGACGAGGCCACTGCCAGCACTATCGTGGCACTAGAATCGACGGTGGCCCAGATGTGGTTGGATCTCAACGATCGAGATCAGGCCATGCTCTTAAATGACGTTGACGTTGCGGGTATTCCAGAGGAGGACGGAAAACACCTGACGCATTTGGTACTGGCGTGCGCAGCATAGCTCGGGGTCTCTTTGGATGATAGGGATATAGTCAACTGTGTACGTATGGGCTCAAAGTGAACGGGGGCCCAGGGTGCTCCAAGACCGCGAGCCATCATAGCACGTCGTTCCACTCGCGATCAACTAATAAAACGTACGTACGTAGCACGGGTTAGGCGCAGCCTTACCACTGTGGGCTTGGGCCTACGTGCGACTCCTCAGGTTTGTATGTCAACGAGGGGCTCATACGGTACAATAATGTTCAACCAAACAAGGGAGATAGCTCGGAAGCTGGTCTGGCACTTCGTCCGGACCCGTGAGGGTCGAGTCTTCGTTCGGCGGGATCAAGGTGCGCTTGCGTCGTGCCTAAAGACCTAAATGACATTGAACAGGTTTTTGGCAACAAGGCCGTTAGGGTTTAGGAGCTAAATCCTTTTTTAAATTAATATTTTGTGTAATTTTGTTTAATGTCGTCCTACAAGTGAACGAGTGGTGCTGCTATGAGTCGTCTATTATATTTAGGTTTATCACACAGAGTTACGCGTCTAACGTTTTCATTATCTATGAGATACACTATGATGTTTTTATAGCCCGCATAGCGAGTTTTTGCACCTATCTACGAGTACTATCACACTTTACACAAATCTTGGGTAGAAGCGGGCATGAGGTATCGCCTCCTTATTTTAATTGTACTTTATTATGAAAAGGCATTTATTTAACTAAAGTTGGTAAACCGAACAGAAAGGACGGGGAACGAGATTAGTTATTTTTAGTTGAGAAGCATATTTATTAGAATGCTGGTGCAACAAGACAATGCCTAAGTATTTTATTAAAGAAAACATGAACATTAAATTGTTACATATTAAGTACCTACATAACCTCTTCCTCTCGCGTGGTCAACATTTTCAAAATATGGTCAAAACTTCTCTTCATAATGTTAGATTAAATCTAAAAAAAAACGAGTTCACTATTTTATTGCAAAAAAAATTATATTATACTGACCCTTACCTAAGTGCAACATCATAATTTAAGTTATATTAATTCAGAAACGGACCTAAGTACAAAAAATCTAAAAAAGTTTTAAAACAATTAATCAAACACAGACTCAAAACATAAAAAGCCAGTATTTCGTTTCAAATTTCCAGTAATAAACTAACGCTACATGGTTTAGGACAAAAAAAAATTGCTGTTTACAGTTATAAAGTGACTCAAAACACACTTTGTTCACTTTTCGATTGAAATAAACGTAGTGAACTTACCGCAAGTTTTGTACTACAGTGACACATTAAGATTTAGGCCCCTTTCCCTTTAGTTGCGCTGCGTCTCACTCCAACGACTTGTTACGCAACTCTAAATACGTCACTTTCGTAATGACAAAACGTGTCGAATCCGTTAATAAAAAAGAGACACAAGATCGAGTTTCTCCTTTTCTAGCCTGAATAGGGCAGTTTTTGATTTACTAGGTGATAGAGCGCACTTTTTTAAATCGTTCTGTATACTTAACTCAATACACCAAAATTTTGGATTGAGTCAGTTTACGACTGGAGGTGCGATATATTCAAGCCGTTGATAATTAAACGCAACTAAAAGTTTTATTCGTATAGTTATATCTTACCGATTGATAAAATTACCAAAAGAATATAATGTACATTAATACTCGTACATTATTATTATTATAGCATTAGCACTAGTATTTTTATAGCACTAGTTCACAAAGAATAAAAATACTTATCCAATCTTTATAATGATCATTTATTGAATAAGTTTGAGGAACTTAAGCATTAAGGTAATGGATTAGAGCCTCAATTTAAATGCATTATTTAGGACACGAGTGTCATCGTGACATAGTGAGATGAGGTGTACAAGGCGATAAAATGTACGAGTCATGCAAGTAGTAACGGTTGCAATGAAATTAAACTCTATTCCACAAGCATAAGGAAGAATTATGTTACTCAGCGTATGGAACAACTTTCTCTTCGATATATTCAACTGAGTCTGTTATTTAAGACGGATGTATTTTTCGACTTTACGCCCTTACGTATCCAAAATAAGACACATATTAAATTTACCGATGAACGTTGGATTGGCTTGCAATGTTTTGTTTGTTTACTTCAATTTGTGATTTCTTGTGATCCTACCTGTTTTGTTTTAATAATCGTTATGTTTAATGTGTGAATGAAGAACTGTTGTTATTAAATACTACGTATGTAATTGCCTACTTTCAGAATAGTTTGTGTGTCACATTTGATTACTCTACTCTTTCAGTCGCCTTTAACGATACCCATAGAAAAAGAAGAGACGGTACTATTCTATTTATGTGCTGGCACCACACGGCTTATCACTATCACCAACTCAGCCAAACGACACTTACTGCTGGACATAGGATCTCCAAACTAAGCCTGTTAAAGTTCATTTTTAAACCTATAAAAATAAATAGGTACAATATATTTAACTACAGTAAAAATATTTTTGAAAAATCTGCATAAATATAACTAATATATTCAACCATATGCAACAACAGGTAAAAATATCAAAATAATGTATCTGCATAAAAATATCTAGTGATATTTACAACCATTAAAAATATCGATATTTTAATTCAACCATTAACTTTTAACGAATTTTTTTTTCAACCATTAACGCCACAAATTCTATTACAAAATATTAAACCCCCGTAATTGAGCCTTTACAATGCGCGTGCTTTTAACATGGCTTCGTTTTGATAAAGTGTAATTATATGCCGACAGATGGTTCTGGTGTAGTTTAGCATGCTTTTATCCGATTTAAAACATTTTTACCAATTTGTGGACAAAATATAGTAATATTAAGTTTTCTCTATTTTAAATGGTTGAAAATATTTATTAGCATATTTTTAGGGTATTATCTTCATGTATCTTAGGTTTTATATTCAATTTAATAAACAGTTAATCCGCTAGCCATACAGGTATCGCCATCTATTGAGAAAATTAAAGACCATTTTACTTTTGTTCTGGATGAGACCCCGTGGTTACGCTACGTATTCATTTCATCACCTGTTTCCTAAGCGTTAAGGCCTCATTTTTACTAAAACGAAGCAGGCGGAGTGAAGAGGTGCGTACTTTGAACATCACAGTGCTTGAAAACTGATTCCGTTAGGAAAATTGATTGCATTTTATGATTTTTAAGGAGTTCGTAGCATCATATTTCGACTTCTATTTGTTCGAGGTTTTGTAGTCCTTCACAGATCATTATTATATTTTACAAGCTAAACCGTGCGAATTTGTATCGCATTAGAATAAAACAATTTTGATGACCTATTTTTCATGAAATATGGCGTGATTAGTAAAAAAATATGAAGAAATACATTTTTTATTTTTGTTGTTAACTTTCCATTGCTTTTCTGCTATTCAGATCGGAGACTAATTAAAAAGAATAAAAACATTGAAAAGCAGTCCAGCCGGCTCTCTTACATTATTTCATTAGTGTTTAACGTAAATTCAAGAAATTTAATGTTTTCAACTTTTTAGTTTTATAATAAATAATAACAATTAATAAAGGCATTTATTTCGAACAATTCTTGATGATACAGTTCATAGTGGATTAAAATAATGACTTATAAAAACTAATTTTAGATTTAACAAGGATGATCAAAATGGAAGTAAAAAAAATTAACTCTCATTTGATTACCCTCCTTATCATACTTTTCCATATATGTGGTTTTGCGCGCTGCAGTGGCGTGGCAGTCTCAACTACATCCTGAAGATGTTATTATATTGGATACGAGGGCATTCAGAGATTTTTTTGCATAGCTAACCCACAGACTACTCATGTAAAAACTCTGACAGTACCTACGCTTTAAACAGCGTAATTTTTACTTGGTTAGTACAGCGGGCAAATCTGCGAGCCTGCATGTTACCTCTGACAGCCAGTGCTCTATATACGTTCCATCTCAATGTCTACATCGACCTTAAGGTCGTCAGTATGAAAGTGTCCCAAAAATTTAAACTTATTTACGCGATTTATGTTCAAGTTTTTAAGGGTAATAGGACGTAAGTTATCAAGACACATACCGGCAGCCTTAAATACCATGTATTCACTTTTTTAACATCATAAATGAGTCCATGTTTGACAGCGTAGTCCTCGCAGACTCGTAACATTTTCATAATGGCACTCACAGTCAGCCCAAGCGGCACCAGGTCGTCGGCGTAACTGATGTTGTTTATGCTAACGCCATCAATCCGACATCCATTACGCATGCTGCTCGGCCCAACTATGAGGTCATTCATATACAAATTAAAAAGCTTAGGAGACGTCAGCCCTCCATACCTCGCCATAGGCGTCAGAAATGACATTCGCCGCACTGCCGGCAACACTGCGAAGACTCCGGCGGGACACAGTTAGCTCATATTGTGTGAAAAGAAACATAACTGACAATTAAAATTAGAGGCGGTAGTTAAACATTTTTTCAAATTACCATCTTAAAGATGAATAACACCTTAGTCTACCCGTGACCATGAACGCTATAAAGGGTCCGAAACGTCGGGTTAAATCAAAAATAAACATGTACTAAATCCGTAAACATATCTTTCATATCAATGTAAAGTGTTCGCATAAACTCAAAAAAACAGTAATTAATAGAATCGAATACATAATTATACAATTATATAAATTATACAATTATGTATTCGATTCTAATCCTAACTTATCTACATCGGCACAAATCCAGGACTGGTCTGAGCAAAAACTTATAAGCTCATTAAAAAATTCCTTGGGATGGGCATTAAAGTCCCCAATGCAAAAACACATTCAGCATTGTCAATCGCTAAAATTGCACTTATTTCACTTAGTACCTCTATTTACACAATGTCAGGTTTTCTTGCGAGTCAATATAAATAGAAAAAACAGTCATAAAGCAATCACGAGTACGTACCTTGATAGCAGCAAGGCGGCGGCTGTTACATTTACGGCCAGTCCCAATAATCTATCTATCTTCAGTTTTGGCATATCGGAGATAGAAAACATCTTCTGTCTCTGATTTTGCCGTCCAGAGAAACAAACACAAAAGTTGTTTTCTACCTCCGATATGCCAAAACTGAAGAAAGATAGGTTATTGGGACCGGCCGTTAATGACAGTAACTTCCTGAAAGATGGCTTTTCTCCAGAGAATGGCTACTCCCCCATATGGTCGACCTGATAGCAGGCCGGCTGATGTATCTACTGCCGAATTGCCAGTAAACTCAAAAGACTACAGTCTACAGATACTACCTAAAATTGGTATGTCATGGGGAAGTAGCCACGTCTCCTGCAGAGCCACTATATTTGAGATCCGACAGATATCAAGTACACTATCAATTGACCGTTACACAGACTTACAATTAAAACTAGCAAGTCTACATAAATGTTTTCGCATAAATTCATAAAGGTAAACGCCTAAAGGTTATGCCAGCTGGCTAGAGTTTATCGTCTAAAAATAGACTTAACTTACTTTCAGGCACAAATAATTTAAAAGCATTATACCTCTTAGTTTTCTTCATATTAATTAATTTTAATGACACGATTTCGCTTGTTTTAGTTTTTATATAATCTATAATATCTTCTTCCTTTGTATCCTTGCAGACATTGGAAATAAATAAGGCTACTTTCATATCCGCCGCTTTAAACTCCCCATCAGACGAAGTAGAAGCACACCCCTTTTGTCCAATTAATTTATAACGCTTGTCCGATTTTCTATTAACCACTTGCCACTCCGAGTTTATGTCTACTATGTCATCACTATTTTTTCTCGAAAGCATCGTAGTTCGGTCACCGCGCATACTGATAGGTCCAACTACAGGCGACTTTATACTATTACTAGGGGCGACCGGTGCCGGTGCGCATGAGTCATTAAGTATTATTATAGCAACAGGATTGGATGAAACCACAGCGCATTCGGTAATAAAACGCGCCGTTCCTGTCACCCACATTTCCTTGACGCATCCTTGACTATCCTTGGGACTGCTCGCGCACAGGCCTGATAAAACCGAAGTGGCCCAAACAGGGGCCTCCTCGTGAGGCAGTTTTCTTGTCCCTTTACTATGGGTATGCAAGAAAAAACGTAATTACAATAGGTTTAATGGTTGACCAAGCGCTGCTACGTCATTCATATTATTATTTACATCAGCTGATAATTGAGTTGATTCTATAGACACATATTGAAGGCCGATCGGTCCACTATCAAATTCAAAACTATTCTGTAGACAATCACTTCTTTTAATGTTTACATATTCATTTGTGGGAGGATATTCTACAGTTGATGAATTTTTCAAGCTGTTAACTTCTCGCTTAAGCACGTCGAAATTATCTGTCGTGATCATATTCTCTTGCATCACACTGATTTGATTCTTCAGATAAAGGATGTCTTTTAGAAGCTTGGTCACATTAACATGTTCAAGGGTCGTTCCACCGGCCAAGAATTTCACGTGTCCGTGGCCGAAAAGTTTTTTTTTCCCGAACCCGAATTTCATAATATAGTAGTAACAAATATTGTTTTCTAATAATATATCTTTGATTCTAGTTGTTAAACACCATACATAGTTAATAATAGTCAATTAAGTACTTTAAACAAAATCGTAAATCGCCAAAAATTTACTACCACGACGTGTCCGCGCTCCAGATCTCCAGAATTCGTTATTATTACCGCTTTTAAAGATTATGTAATCGATTACTGATTAAATAAACATTGATAAATTGTAAAACATTTAACTATACCTATCACTAAAAGATTTTGTAAAATAACTATTTCTAGTTGTGTTCGAGCGTTAACCGTGATTACCCGGCACGTCGCTAATACCTATGCGCGTACGTCAAATCAAATCAAATCAAATCAAATCAAATCAAATCATTTATTTCGCAAAAAACATGGTACATAATAAGTTATTATAATTTGAAAAAGAATCACATGTTTCGCCAACTTGGTGGCATGCAAAAGAAAACAAAGAAATAACATAATTACAAAATTAGTCACAATTATTTATAAAATTTATACATGTCATAGATACTCGTACCAATAGAATGTCACCTATATAAATGTCTTAAATAAATTATTAAATGTCACCTAAATTAAAATGTCCAATTTATATAAAGATTCATTTCATGTCAAAAAATTCACTTAAAGAATAAAAACAATGATCAATAAGCCAGTTGCGTAGGCATTTAATAAATTGGGCAGTAGGGAGCTGTCTTATGTTTATTGGAATATTATTGTAAATCCTAATACACATTGCAAAACAATTTTTTCTGAAAAATACGCTAGAGCTAGACTGCGTCAGAAGACGAGTGGTGTCTCTCTGTCGCAGTCTTGAGTCGACGACAATTTTTTGTTCAAAAAGCTTTGGGTAGCTGCGGATAAAAGTTCCGGCTTCCAAAATGTAATGCCCTGTCAGTGTAAGTAACCTTAATTTTCTAAACAAGGGCCGACAGCTTTCTATTGGCCCAGCCCTACAGATTGCCCTTATGCATTTCTTTTGTAATAGAAATGCTGTATTTTTGTCAGGTGAATTCCCCCATATTATAAAACCATATTTTAGCAGTGACACTACATAACCATGGTATGCGGTGAGTGCCGTTTTTTCACCAGCTGTACAACGCAACTTTTTAAAGGCATATATGAATTTACTTAACTTGGCGCATAAATTAGAAATGTGAGATTTCCAATTACAGTGATCATCGAGTATTATTCCAAGAAATTTAGACTCTTTAACTTCTTTAATTTTTTGACCCTGACACGTTATATCCAAGTCTAAATGAGTTGATTTATAATTAGAAAATTGTATGTAGGCCGTTTTAGATATATTAACACACAGATTATTTTGAGCAAGCCATGTGGTAACGCGATCTATATTGGTATTTATCTCTTGTTGATAATCAACTCTCTTGTCACGCCTAGGTATAATGAGAGAGATGTCGTCTGCAAATAAAACAGTCTGGTAGTTTATGATTTTTGGCCACTCATTGATGTACACAAGAAATAACAAGGGCCCCAATACACTACCTTGCGGAACACCTAGTTTGTTTAGCAAAAAAGGAGATTTATATGAAACCACTTCATTTTCAATGTTGATTTTATTAATTTCAACGCATTGCATTCTATTAGTGAGATAACTCTGTATCCAGTCTAAAGCCTGTCCTCTGATGCCATACTTTTCACATTTTGCCAACAATTTATCGTGGTCCACAAAATCAAACGCTTTACTTAGGTCAAAAAACACTGTCACTACTGGAATCCTTTTGTCTATGTTACTTACAACGCTTTTTATTAAAGAGAAGGTTGCAAGAGTTGTGGATTTGTTTTTCTGAAACCCATTTTGTTCCTCTGCCATAATATTATGCTTGTCAAAAAATTTTATTATCCTCTTATACATTGTCTTTTCGAATATCTTCGAAATTATTGGAACAAGAGTGATAGGGCGGTAATTATTTATATCCTCTTTATTATTTTTCTTATAAAGAGGTATTACCTTGGATTGTTTTAGTATGTCTGGAAATTTACCTTGTGTAAAGGACAAATTAATCAAATATACTAATACTGGTGCAAGAATATTTGCACACAGTTTGAAAATAAATGTAGGGAGTTCATCTATGCCAACTGCCTTAGTATTTTTTAACATTTTTATAACATTTATGATTTCTTGTTCGTAATATGGCGACAAGAACAAGGTTGTACTCAATAGATTACTTTTAATGTCATGTTGGTTTGAAGATACAAAATTATTAGTTTTATTCTTTGTCAAATTCAAGAAATATTCATTAAATTTAGTGGCAATGTCAAGGGGGTCATTAATATTAATGTCATTTATAACTATATTTTTAATTTCATTGTGTAAATTAACCGTATCAATTTTCTTTTTAATTATGTTCCATGTGGTACGACATTTATTTGAAGAATTAGCGAGAATAGCATTATTTTGAATATTTTGTGATCTGTTGATACAATTTCTAAGCAGTTTAGTGTACTGTTTGAATTTACTTTTATATTCAGGATTTTTATGATAGAGACATCTTAGCTGTCGCTTCCTGATACTGGATTTTTTAATACCTTGTGTAATCCAGCTAGGCCTTGAATTGTTAGTATTAACTTTCACCCTTTTTACTGGGAAGCAGAGATTATAAAACAAACACAATTCTTCGTGAAAACTCTTAAAAGCGATGTTAATGTCGTGCTCGCTAGCATATACCTCACTCCAACCAAGACATGAAATATATTTTATGAATTTTATTTTATTTTCTTCACTAAAGTCCCGTATTTTTCTGTACCAGAACTTTGGCAAAGTTCTTCGTATTTCAGATATCTCAAATTCCAATGTCTGTCCTGTGTTATGGTCCGAAAGGTACAATGAATGAACTTTACCATTAGCATTCTTAATATTACTGGCAAAATGATCTATGCATGACTTTTGTCTTGTAGGTGCGTTTATATGTAAAGTAAGATCGTATGTAGCAAGCAATGACTTAAGTGACAATGACACACTACTATCTTTTAGTGTATCTATGTTCAAATCACCGGCGAGAACAATTTTTTTTCTGCCATATCTAGTTAGTCTATATAATAGCATGTCTAAACATTTCATGAATCTAGTGATGTTTGTACTCAGCGGTATTCTATAAATACATACAATTATAGAATTGAACATAGGAATGTCAATAGCACAAGATTCAAAGTCTCCCTCTACTGATAGGGCAGAACACAAGTCTATAACCCTGTAGTCAATTGACTTTTTCACCATAATACACACACCACCTCGTTTCTTTTTTCTACAAAACGATGACGCTAACTTAAATTGTTTTAGTGTAATATTATTTTCACTATTTCGTTTAACAAATGTTTCTGAAAAACAAACTATATCAAGTTCCCTATAAAATTCATCAATAAATACTTCTATCGTGTCTAGTTTATTTAGTAAACCTTGAATATTTTGGTGAAATACTGTTACAATTTTTTTGTCATGTTTCGGGACGAAAAAACTTTACATTATTTTTTATTGTAGAAACAGTTTGTAAATTTTTTTTCACAGTGGGAAAGAAATCCAGAATATTTGTTTGACGAATTTTAACATTTTTATTGTTACTGTACTGCACTGGTCTATTGACGTTTATAGTACGAGAATAAATGACCACTTTCTTAGGGTCGAGAAAGTTACAAGCATATTCTTTTCGGTCAATATAAAAATTCAATTTATTACATACATGCATCAAGTAGTCAGATTTATTATTACATTTATAAATATCAGTATCTAAGAATACACATTTTGGTAAAATGTTAGAACACAACTTTAGTCTATAATTTAACAACTTAACATTAAGATGTATGCCCCTAAACACTGGTACGACGTAAACCGTCAAATGTTTAAGTTTATTAAGTGCTATATGCAACTCCGATTCCAACTTTACAATATTTTGGTAACATTAAGATGTATGCCCCTAAACACTGGTACGACGTAAACCGTCAAATGTTTAAGTTTATTAAGTGCTATATGCAACTCCGATTCCAACTTTACAATATTTTGGTCATGTGTTCCAACACAGAGTATAATTAAGTCATCCTCTGATAAGCTATTAAGAAACTGGTCGTTACAGTTTTCCAATATCCGTGAGCTGGGGGCCTCGCTTGCAATATATGCAGATGGGTAATATTTGTCATTCCATTTGCCACTTCTTGATTTTAAAAGCGCAGCTGAAAGACCTGAGAGATGCTCATCACTTAAAATTATTATTTTATTTTTACCAACAGGTGTTTTTCTATCCCGTTTTTCTATGGCGATATCATTGGAGTCTGAGACAGAGTTACCTTGATTCACTGTGCTTTTCTTTTTTTCTTGCTCAGGAGTTATCATCGAAGAGTTCTGTAGCTCATTATTATTTAATTGATGTTCTAGACCGCATGCATTTTTTTACATATCTTTCTGGATTTTGTCTGTATTGCTTTCGTATTAGGTGACCCACATATTTGAGTTAAATTTATTATTTTCTGATTTTGTTTAGAGATAACTTCTTGCAATGAATTATTTTCTGCAAGTAGTTTCACCACTTCCTGGTCTGCTGAAGCTAATTTTTGATTTAACTCCAAAATAATTCGTTCCATGTCTTTAACTCGTTCTAAATAATTCAGTCGTGTTAAATCTGGACAGCTTCTATTTATTTTGTTGGGTGACTCGGGAGAGGAAATTATTGTATCCTCTTCTTCGTTTTCTGTAGATAATGATTCAAATGAGTTCTCAGTAGGCACATTTATAACATTTCTTCGCAGTGTAATATTACTTGTTTCTGTTAATGCTGTCGGTGTTACTACAGATAACACCGATTCAGATACACGTGTTGTTGACATTATCGTTACTTCATTTTTTGAGGCTGATGCCTGGGGATGATATTTTGTTATACATGTATTGCATTTCCATTTTTTTCTGTGGTCGCCTGTAAGCGTATTATAGAAACGCTGAACAGAAACCTCGGCGCATTCCAAGTCATAACACATTTTACATTTGGCACATGTTAGATGTTCTTTTTTTTGGTAAGCTCCGTTTTCATTTTATCATTTTAATTATTTGTTAATAATAAAACGGAAAAAATACAACTTCCAATGTGGGATTCGATACCACTATACCCTGCGTGATAGCTGTCAGTATGCGCCACTCGGCCAACTAGCGTTGCGATAAGACGGTCAAAACTAAAAAGTGTATCGGAGCTTCTTTGGAGTGCTTACGGAAATGTTTACTAGATGTCGTTACTGGTTAAGCACTGTCAAATAATGTGAAACATATGCATAGGTGCAAATCCGGAAGATGGCATTATATACACATTACGTGGTGAATGTCATTATTATTAAAGTGATAAGAGTCAAAATCTAATAAACACTGTAGCAAATTCAAATTAGATAACCGGTTAAAAATTATAAATCTTATTATCGGCATGAAAGTCATAAGTTTATTGTTAGTATACACGTCACTATTTATCACTGAGTAGGATAATTGTTTATTTTTTAATGTTTTTTGTCTTTATTTACACTATTTAATGTCACTAGGTTTAATCGTAGTTTTTACGTTATTGTCTACACATTTAGTATAGATAACATTGTCACTTTTCAGTTATACGACACTACACATATTGTTCACAATTTCAGTCACTCAATCACTTCTTTTATAATTTTAAGAATAAAATGAATAGGGAGCCGATGTTTACAGGTTGGCAGCGCCATCTATCGCGCCGTCCCCAGCTAGGTACGCAATCTAGGAACGATCTCTAGGTATCCTCCGCGCGAACTGAAAGTTAGTAGTGCCCCGCGTGCCAAGGTGACCGATATTGTGACTCGTCGCGGGATTTCTGAGTTCTGGAGGTAAGAATTTGATTACCCTGACTTGGTTCCAGTGTACGATTGATTACTCTATCCTGTTTTTTTAGGTTTAGGTTTTTTGTGAATGTACAGAAATAATGATCCATGTAATTGCATTTTGGTGTATTAAAACATTTGGAATTAAACTTACAGATTGGGCAGGGCTCAGCATAAACCTTAAATTTTTGACTACCCCGATCTTGATTACCCCGACTTTTGTAACCGGGTAATCAATAAAAGTGGAATTTTACTAATGAGTATTATGTAAGTACTAAATAACTTTGGATAAGCAAATTTAATAAACGTTTACTAAAATAAAATATTATGATATTTTAAAATTAGCTCCATTTATTTCAGAATCATAACATCATAGCACTCTCTAAAGAAGTAAAATTGAAAACCAGAAGATAAATTAGCAAGAAGAAAATGGAGAATATTTTAATTGATACAGACTTACCTATATGCTCAATGGCAGCATAAGCATACAACAGCATAAGAAATACGAAATAAAGAAAGAATGCGGTAAAATATTTCTTACTAGCTGTTGCCCGAGACTTCGTCCGCATCAATTTCTGTTATTATGATCGCGATTATTATTGCAACATTTTTCACTGATGCTTCGCTCCTATTGGTCGTAGCGTGAACTAACACAAAAATATTTTTTCAATTCGAACCAGTACTTTCTGAGATAAGCGCGTTCAAACAAACAAACCCTTCAGCTTTATAATATTAGTAATAAATCAGCGAATTTTAAAAACTAAAAAGAAAAAATTTATACAATAGGAAAAAAATTACAAGCTATGACAATGCTTAGCAATGAACGACAGACGAATTTTGATATTTCTTTTAACTCAAATGATAATGAGGATCCTTTATAAATTTTTATAATAATGTGACTGCGTCTAACCCCATGCCATCACCAAAGCAAACCAAAAAGCATCTCAGTTACCCCGCAGCGGAAAAAAGGAATTTACTAAAAAGAAAAAGGTTAGAAAACAAAAAAGATATTTAAGTGATGAGTACTATTCAAAATTTGCATTAAAAAATTTAAATCTTAACCCCAATACAAAAATAAACTACAGCTTCTTTTGGAAATATCGTCCGTTTTGGGTCGTGACAACAAAGCGCGAGAGCCTACTTATTCAAAGACCATGAAAACATAAAGCTAGTTTTAGCTGTAACGAAAAGAAACGGGCTTATTTAAAAAAAAATGCTCTTGAAGTCCTGAAAACATTATACTGCGATCCTCGAGATTGAGACTGCTTTTCAAGAAAGTGTAATTTGTGAAAAAATAACACTCCAAATCGTTTATAGGTAGTTTAAGCTAAGTTCCTACGAGTAATTCAAAGACTCTTAATAATAATTATGTAAGGCTAGTTTTTTATAACATTTATTTCACCATTACATAAAAAGAACCATAGAAAATAAAATATTTGTTTTATTTATGATCACTCTGACCCCCAACTTTGATTACCACGACCATGAAAATTTTGATGCCATTTAACTTTTTATTCCTGCTTGCTACAGATGGGCCAATATTAATAATAATCTCGCAACAATGTCTATTTTCAAATGTCATACCTAAACTTACTCAAACTCAAAAATGAAAAGGTCGAGGTAATCAACAAAAAAATCCAGAACCGTGGAATAGGGTTATTCCAAACGTAACCGGGGGTAGTTTGTGTAGATCTTTAGTCACAGATATTAGGAACACTTAAGGGTTTGAACTTTTTAACAAACATTATATCCTCCAAATCTCGCGACATCTTCTTTTTTCCATCTCTTCGACGAACAGGTATTTCCTTAGCACTGGGAATCGATTCAAAAAGCAATGTTTTAGCTGTTACGATATCATTTTCCGTAAATGCTGAAGTACAGCGCTGTTGGATACTTTTCTCGTCCATGAAATCGATCTCATTATGTAGGTACGATAGCACTTTATTAATTACGACATCACAGTTTGAACACTTTACAGTTTTAGAGGCCATAGTCCTCAGCTGTGCTAATGAGTCACCGGTAATAATTATTGATTGTAAATATAAATAATTTAAATAATTTATTTCAATTAAAAATTTTACATGTCTTTTCTCTTGACATCTTGACATCTGAACATAAACAAGCCTGGATCGAAGTTACAGACAGACTGATAATAATAACTTTTGAAATTTCATAAGTCGATATTTTCTTATGGGAAAATATAAAATGGGAAAAGCGGTTTTAGGAAGTACATTAATTAATAGGTATATAAACTCAAAATATTTGCTCCTTTATTTAACGAGCTTCTTGATATCTATACTAATATTATAAAGCTGAAGAGTTTGTTTGTTTGTTTGTTTGTTTGTTTGAACGCGCTAATCTTTGGAAGTACTGGTTCGAATTGAAAAATTATTTTTGTGTTGGATAGTCCATGCCTCGAGAAAGGCTTTAGGCTATATAACATCACGCTGCGACCAGTAGGAGCGAAGCATCAGTGAAAAATGTTGAAAAAATAATCGCGATTATAAAAACTGAAATTGACGCGTACGAAGTCGCGGGGAACAGCTATTATCATATAAACTATTACCCCCTTTCAATACGCCCGCATGTGTGCATTGCTTAGAAAATTTATCTCTTAATTAAGAACGTGTTGACTTCATAATTTAACAAAACTCCCCCATTAACATTATTAATAAACGTGAATATAGTACATTATGCAGTTTAATGTTTAATTTATGTAGAGTTCGTCTCAGGCAGCCTTGATTGCGTTAAAATTATGGATGTACTTGAAGAAATTGAGGCAGTCGTATTCATTTTGTGTCGACAGTATCAGCAACTTATTTTTGCAACAATACATACATTGAAATTGTTCTTTTATTCAAAAATAAAATAACTTGTAATAAATCGCAAACATGACGCGTGAGCATTCTTTCCTGAAATGTTTATCTTTAAGCATGATTAGTGGTAATATGAATTATACAAAATCTAGATGAAAACAAATAGTTCACTACAAAGAGATGGCGCTTTCAGTAAACTAGTGGTGGCAAGCTACTTCTAATATAGTAAAGGCATATAACCATTCCACTGCAGGGCAAAGGCCTCCATAATTGAATTCAAGTAACCACCACCCCTGGCAAGCTTATTTTATAATTTATTTGATATTTTAGCAACTTAATTGCACTTATAATATCAGTATATAAACTTGAAAAATATATTTTTTTTTTTTTGTTAAGGGTGCAAACTCCTAACATTTGATGAAACACCGCTGACTCACAGCGTAAGAATATGCTTGAAAAATTCGCACCGTGTCGCAGTGTCTCGGTGGCCTAAGCTTATTTTACTTCTATGCAATTATTACATAATCCATCGCGACTGTATATTGTGTTTTTGTGAAATTAGAACCAAATTCAAGCATAGGCAAAAAAATATTTGGGTCTTAACCACAAACATTAATATTTCTAGTAAATCATTCGGCCTTTATCAAAATAAATCTTAATTATGATGGTACAACGCCCAAAGCATTTCTTAATATCTGTTTAACAAGATCACTTGAATATGAAAATTTAATTTTCTAAACATGCTAATTACGATCTCTCCCACCCCCATCCCTAAACGCCAGTCGAGCTCGGTTGTAATCAGCATATTAACATCCTCATGACTCCCAAATAGCCAACTTCTCAAAAGGATTCCGCAAAGATTCCCGGATTAATTTCAGTAAGAAAAGTTTCACATCCGAGACACGGTGGAGTTCGAGTCCACAGATAATAGTCGAGTAGCAAGTTTAATTAGTTCCCGGTGATGCCGCAGCCCGAGGGCAGCGCTGACGTTGGCTACGGCCTGTCGCTACCTGCGCTTTATAAACTTGCAATCTCTGGCGACGGGTTAAAATACTTAAAAGTTGAAAAGAATAATGCTTGTTAATTTCTTTGCTAAGATATCTCACCAAACTTCTTATTCTACATCTTGAGAATTGTTTTGTGAAGTGTTTCTAATACAAAAGGCCGGATCCAAAATTCATGCTTTATAAAACATGCTTAAGAACAACATGGCGGCTGTTTGGCATAAAATCTAAGAAATAAATAAAATCAAACAATTGAAAGCCCAAAAATTATGAAAAATATTATGTAATTAAACTATCGCAATTATAGCCAATGTTAAAGATAAGTTAAAAAAGATAATTGGTACATTCTAGACATAGACGACCATTTGGATCAGCGGTAGTAAACACTGCTTCTAAGCCATGGGTCGCGGGTTCGATCCCCGCACAGTACAAATATTTGTGTGCATGAACATGTCTGTTTGTACTGGTCTGGGTGTTTTCTATGTATTATAAGTATTTATTTACAAAAAAAAAAGTATATAAGTAAGTTTATCGGTTGTCTAGAACCCCATACGACAGGGTACTTAATAGTAGCTTAATTTGGGACTAGATGGCTCTGTGTGGCCCAGTGTGGCATGTCTGAAATATTCTAAGAGTATCTGAAATTATATCTATAGCTTATTGTATATTGTCCTTTTTGAAGCTGTATCTTAATAGCCTTCCACATTCAGTGAACAAATGACATCAGTCAATGTATTCAAAATCGAAAATTTTTTAACCCACTCTCAATTCACGTTTTGTAATTAATTTTAGGGCGTACTTAAGTTTTCTCACTCATATGTTAGCAGAAAAACCCATCAATCTTTCTTCTGATAATATTTTATAGCTTTTGCTTTAGTTTAGGTAGTTATGACCTTTTTGCTGGGTGACATTGTCGACAAAAATAAACATTACAACAACACTACAAAAAAGGATCTAACTCAAGCGTAACATTCGCCAGACTGATCTGAACATTCAATTGGCGAAACTAAACTATAAGTAATAAATAACAAAGACAAGCAATTTACTCAGAAAAGTTGACAAAGCAACTATCTTGTTTCGCCAATCTTTGACTCACCTGACCTCGCAGCAAACTTTCTTAATCCGCTATTTCAAGAAAGCACAATCAGACACCGATGCGAATGAGTCGCGTTCTCACTTGGAGTCTTATGTATATAGGTATCGAATTTTTCTCAAACAAAATAATAATTTTAAAACTTATATGGTCATTTAAGTGGTGACTAGATGTTTTTATGTATAAACATTCAAGTATACTCGTATCTGACTATGGCTAGGTGGCAAAGTCAGCTTTTGACCACTGAATTGCTGCTGCTGCTGCTGCTAAAATATACATAATACTATACAGAAACAAAAGATCAAAACAATAGATTTCCCACGTTATGTGAAAAGTTTTATTTATTTCATAGAACAACCAAATTTTGAAAGTGAAAATTTGATAGACTGCTGCTCTGAACGGTGACAAAAACAAAGGGAGAAACTTAACAATATTTGAAATAGAAAACTCGTTTTACTGTTTTATTGTCAACACCACTAACAAAAGTAAGTCTGACAGGCTTACGAACATTTCACAATGTGCAGTTTTTGTTTTATTTTAAATTGGCAGTTCTTTCAATTGCTGTAATGGGCTCATAAATAAAGTTTCATACAAATCGGTATCTTAAACTTTTAGTTTATATGAAAATTAAAAAAAAAAAAGATGATATTGTAGCAGGGTTTGAGTGGGTAGTTAAATATGAACCAACGTTTAAAATAGTTATAAAGATTTATTACTAGAATGAGGTATAATATGCAAAACAAAATGTAAGTACTTATTAAGTATAAAGCGGGTGGGCAAAACTATAATAATATAATAAATAGCAGAAGGCTATGGCGGCGATTTGAGACTCGTATACTATCCGAGCGCGTGCGGTTCGCTAGCAAAGCCAACACGCAACTCGTTTAACATACGAAGCGGAGTAGGGGCGCAGCCTAAGCTCAGCGGGAACGAGAGAACACGGGGACCGACCTAAGTCGATGCAGCGTATTGCTCGCGAGGCGCGCCGGGCGTAGACTACACTGGATCGGGGCGCGGCAGAGGCTTTTATATCCGTCGTGCGGCTTGGCAGGTGTGATGGGGGGAAGTAGGCTGAGCGCGTCGTCGTATAGTGCTCGGCTGACGCGTACGGTTGTGATGCGCTGTTACAGGCTCCCCCTCTGGACACGAAGACGACTCGGCGAGTAGTCCAGTAGAGGCCGGAAGTGATGTCATCTGCTTCTTGGGTCTCCCGCGTCTGCGTAAAGGTTTTTCAGGATTAGGTAATGGAAGATCTGAGCCACGGAAGGGGGTCAGTGCTGAACTATGATATAGACCCAGTGAGGTATTAGGCTCAGCTGGAGTGGCTACTTCGTAGGAGCAAGGCCCATGTTGCCGGAGTATCACATATGGACCATCTCGACGGGGGTGCAACTTCGATGTTTGGAAACGCGCTGAGTTGCTCCGAGCATTTGTCGCCACCAGCACGAGGTCACCCTGACGTAAGATAGGAGATGGTCGACGATGGTCATCAGTAGTCTTCTTTCTCATTTCTTCTTTGGTTTCTTGAACTTCTTGCGCTCTTTTCATAGTATCTGCCAACAAAATTAGTTTAGGCGTTATCTCGGGAATAAAGTTCTCGGATAAAGCTATTTGTTTCAGATCGTGACTCACAACGTCATAAGTTCGAAGTTCTCTACCAAACGTCAAGAATGCGGGGCTATAACTCGTGCTGGTGCATTTTGCCGAATTCATGGCATATCTTATGCTTGGCAGTTTATCCACCCAGGAGCGGTGGTCGTCATCCACTAAGACAGCCAATTGGGTTTTGAGGTCGCGGTTCCTTCGTTCCACCGGATTAGTCTCCGGATGATATACGGGCGTAAATGCGTGATGTATTTGTAGACAATATGTAAGCTTTTGCATAATTGCGCTGACGAACTGAGTTCCATTGTCACTGATCAATCTACGTGGAACACCATAGCGGAGGAAGACTTCATTAAGTAACAGGTTTGCACACGCCTCTGCTGTTGCATGTTCCAGGGCAAACAATTCAATCCAGCGGGTAGCAACGTCTTCAACGATAAATATCCACATGTGATTACTGGGAGATGGAGGCAGAGGACCAAACAGATCAAATGACAGGGTTTCAAACCGTTGGTTCATTACTGTTGTCTGTAATAACCCTGCTGGTTTCAAATTGCTTGGCTTATACCGTTGGCATTTGACGCAGTTCTTAATGTGATTCTCGACATCTTTGCGCATTCCTTTCCAATAATACCGTTGCGAAATACGTTGTAATGTTTTGTCTATCCCGTAGTGTCCAGCAGTTGCGTCATCATGATACTGTTGTAAGACGGTGATTTTCTCCTTTTGAGGTATTACGAGCGGTGCCGTCTCACTGTCATTATCCTGTAAGTAGCGGTATAACATCCCACTGCTCATGAAGTATCCTTTGTTAGACCAGTAAACTGCATCTTCATCCTTTACAGGCTTTTCAAGAGCGTCCATAATTTTCTTTACTTCAGGGTCAGCCATTTGTCCTTGTCGGATCTCTGCTCCAGAGCATCGCGGCAAGTCAATAGAAATCACACAAATTTCGTGGTTGGTTCTCGGAAAGTCTTCACATGGAGGTCTGGAGAGGCCATCAGCAACAGTGTTCGTCTTCCCTGGTATATGCTCAATCTTGAGGTTATAGGGTTGTAGTTGCAGGGCCCATCTTGCAAGGCGGCCAGTGGGAGACTTGAGTGACATCAACCACTTCAAAGCTTGATGATCTGTGGCAATTATTACAGAAGACCCCTCAATGTAGCCTCTAAACTTCGAGACGGCCCATATTACCGCCAGAGCTTCACGCTCCGTCGTCGAGTAATTTCTTTCAGCTTTAGTTAGCAGGCGACTTGCGTATTCTACAGGGTGCTCATCAGCGCCCTCCCCCTGGACCAAAACGGCTCCTAAAGCATAATCACTGGCATCAGTTTTAATAGTATACGGCTTGCTAAAGTCAGCCTGACATAAAATGGGTGCACTTGTTAGGCGACGCTTCAACTCATCGTATGCATTCTGTTGCTTTGTTCCCCAATCCCATACTGCGTCTTTTCTCGTCAACTGGGTTAACGGTTGGGCACATTTTGAAAAATCTGGTACAAATCTGCGATACCAGGAACACGTCTGTAGAAATGATTGGACTTGTTTCACATTTTTCGGTACAGGCATTTCAGTTATAGCTATTACCTTTGCAGGGTCTGTCTGTAAACCGGAACGAGTAATTATATGCCCAAGATATGGTACTTGTTCTTGGCAAAATCGGCACTTCTGCTTATTGACAACAACATTATTGTTTCTTAGAAGCTTAAATAGTTCATCCAGGTCTTGCAGGTGTTGATCAAATGTTGAGGACATCAGAATTAGGTCATCTAAATAAGCTAATATTTGTGCGTCTATTTGAATCCTAAGGCGATCAATAAATCTTTGGAAGGTGGCTGGGGCGTTACGCAAACCAAATGGCATTCGTTTAAATTCGTACAGCCCGAATGGTGTAACAAATGCAGTCTTCTTCCGATCCTCAGGTCGTACCTGTATTTGCCAGTATCCAGCTTTCAGGTCCAATGACGTCATATAAGGAGATGGCTTGGCTTCATGAAGGAGATCATCTATTCTGGGCAATGGATAAGCGTCAGGTACAGTTATGTTGTTCAACTGGCGATAATCTATACAGACCCTTACGTCACCATTTTTCTTAGGCACCATAACTACCGGTGCTGCCCATGGTGAGTTCGATGCTTCGATGACGCCTTCGTTAAGCATTTGATTTATTTCCTTACGCAGTATTTCTTTACGAAGTGGTGACATTCGATATGGCGGGACAGCTATCGGTGCATGGGTTCCGGTCTCTATGACATGTTCCACTAAGGCAGCCGGCTTTCCATTAGCTGTGAATACATCAGTATTTTGAGCTAAAATGGCTTCGAGCCTATCTTGCTGTTCGTTATCGAGTTGTGACCCATACTCTACTGACATCATGGCGATATCCAAGCTCGGGCCAAACATATTATTGCTGTGTGGCGAGAGCTCCACGTCGGTCGTATTGATTGCCATCTGGGCATCTCTGAAGATGGAACCGACGAATCTAGGTGAGTAACCATTCAGGCTTGACCTTTGTCCCACGGGTGATGCCGGTGGCGTTTCATAGGCAATTAGTGCCGGTGGACCGTAGGCACTCTCTTGATCAGTTCCATGTATTGAGGTAGCAGCTGGCGACGGGGTCATTGGCATTGGACTAATTAATGGTTCCACTGCCGTCAACTTAACTAATTTTGTGATCATTGATTCTTCGGATGGTGTTTCTGTTTGTACCGTTGCTACACAAGGTAAGGGAACCGGATCTTCTTCTTCGTTGAGGAGATCATATTTCTTAGTAGGCTCATCTAAGAAATGGTAAAGAAGTTGTGGTAGGTTCAGAACCATTTTTGCATCCTGGATAAAGTCCACGCCTAATAGAGTTCTATTATCTTTGGACTCTGGCAAGATAATAAAGTTTGTATTAATGGTTCTGGTTTTAATAGTAACGGGTACCAGTGCTCTTTTTATTTGCTGTCGTCTTTTCAATCCATCGGCGAGTGTAATAGTCGCCGTCTCTGTGAAGAATTGGACTCTTTGCTTCTGCAGAACTTGGTACAAGGAGTGAGACGCCACACTAAGTTTAGCTGCAGAATCAACATGAGCTCTTCCAGTGATTCCACCGATAGTGATATCCACAGTTGGTCGTAGACGAGAAATACATGCGAGACTGGGGCTTAGTGCATAAAAGCCCACGTCCACGGCACCTATTTTCGCGTTTCCATTACATTTAGCACACTTGCTTCTTATTACGCCGGGTTCACCACATCCGTAACAGGAGATTCTAGTCGTTAATCGATTAGTGTGTATTGGAGTACTTGTTTTTACAACCTGTTTCCTGTCATTACTATCCTTCCTTCGACAAAGTCCTCGCTGTGTCCGTATGCACGGCAATAATTACATCTTACTCTATTTCCAGATATGTGACCATTCTCACGATGACCTTTAGTTGTGCGTTCAGTCAGCACTTCCTCGAATTGGCGAGCTTTTGTTAAAAATTCCTCAAAACAGGTAACGGAATCTCGAGATATCTTGTCCCTTATGTCTACATGAAGAGAAGCGTACAATAAATCAAGACATTGTGAGGTAGTCAAATGAGGCTTGGGTAGCTCAGCCATCAGTGCACGCTTTTTTGCGACAAACAACTCTGTGCCTTTTGGTTGGATTTGTTTTGTGCAGACTATTTCCTCATAGACTTTATATGCTGGTCGTTTTGGCGCGAATGTGCTACGCAGCAGTGTGATGACTTCTGTCCATGACGTGACATTCTCTTTCACTCCGAGCCACCATGTTGATGCATCGTCCGTAAATAGGAGAGTGAGCCCTTCAATGGCATCGGCATCTTCTATGGTTTCTATTTTCTTATATGTTGTAATATTTGATATAAATGCCTCAACTAATGCTGCATCACGTGATCCGTTGTAACGGGCAGTACAAGATGCGAAACTGCCGGTCTTCTGTGGAGCAGAATTTCTGCTCGATAGTACTCCTAAGAGGTTTCGAAATTGGTCGTCGGTAAAGCTGACAGCCATATTAGGGTTGATACGGCGACTACGCCGAGGCAAAATGTTATAATAATAAGATTCAATTTCGGCGGCGAGTTATTAAAGTAAACGAACGCATAGACCGACCTAGGCCGATGCAGTGCGTATATTTATATAAAATAAAATAAAATATTCAGACTAACATAGGACCTCCTTCTTTTGAAGTCGGTTAAAATAGCGAGTCTAAAACTAAATAAGAGGGCATAAAAATAACATAAATAAAAGTAAATACTGACTTGCAAAGAGGTAGAGGACAAATTAAAATTTTAATATATATATGTATATATTTAGGATAAGCAAAAACAATTTAATGAATTATGTAATAAAGGCCCCACGTTGGGCGCCAAAATTTGTAGCAGGGTTTGAGTGGGTAGTTAAATATGAACCAACGTTTAAAATAATTATAAAGATTTATTACTAGAATGAGGTATAATATGCAAAACAAAATGTAAGTACTTATTAAGTATAAAGCGGGTGGGCAAAACTATAATAATATAATAAATAGCAGAAGGCTATGGCGGCGATTTGAGACTCGTATACTATCCGAGCGCGTGCGGTTCGCTAGCAAAGCCAACACGCAACTCGTTTAACATACGAAGCGGAGTAGGGGCGCAGCCTAAGCTCAGCGGGAACGAGAGAACACGGAGACCGACCTAAGTCGATGCAGCGTATTGCTCGCGAGGCGCGCCGGGCGTAGACTACACTGGATCGGGGCGCGGCAGAGGCTTTTATATCCGTCGTGCGGCTTGGCGGGTGTGATGGGGGGAAGTAGGCTGAGCGCGTCGTCGTATAGTGCTCGGCTGACGCGTACGGTTGTGATGCGCTGTTACAATATCAAATTTCTGACCTGACCATAGCATTTATATGCATATGTTAACATAGACTGATTTTGCTTGTTATATAGTATATAGTTCAAATAAAAGACTATTATACAGGTAAATAGTACTTGTATAATAATCTTTTATTTGAACAACACAAAACATGTCAATAATACCAAAAACAGTCAACGTCGCTTGCTTCTAAAGAATCATAATATAGTATTTGGAGTAGAAACAAACTTGCCACTCTGAGCTGACTACACAGTTATTCATTCTCGGGGAAACGCATTAAACTTTCAATAAAATACCACTTACTCTTCGCATCTTGTTGAACTACCTGTTTATAAGTTCAAAAGTGCTAATGATAAAAACGCGTTATATAGGAGATGATTTTATTATCTCTTAACAATAATATTTTAAAGTAGGTATAGACATTATGTTACCTTCATAGTAATTTGCGTATTAAATCTGTTCCGAGCAATCCAAAACTGCACATATTGACAAGTTTCACTGATAAGCAGAAGAAAAGATGCAAAATAGCACGCAAATGAAAGAGATGGCTATAATTTTTAATTATTACCGCTCGTGACTGCACTCGACGTGGACGTATAAAAAACTACCTAATTAGGGCGTATTTGAGTCTTCACAACGAGCGCGCTTATAACATATTATCTGCTTCGCTTTAATAAAATATCATTGCATGCAACTAAAGCTCACAAGGTTTTGTTGCGTGTAATAATGTACTTACATATTTGCAAAAAAATGTAAGATACTCCAACGTGATTTGCGGTATTAATTGTTTTTAAGAAAATGTATTGGAATACTGGGACATAAAATGTTGCTCATCTCTTAAGTTGCAACTTAAGTGTTGACATATTTGTTATCTCAGCTTAACCGCCATCATAATCCAACTATAGTGTGGGCTGTTCGGTAAGCTGAACAATTTCGGAACTCGCAACGAAATCAATTAGAAGTTAACGGAAGGAGTTCGAAGTTATGTTCGAATAAATTGGAAATATGACAACGAAACATATTATGAAGAAATAATAGTATAGCATGTTGAAAGATGGGCTTAGATGATTTCCTTAGACTTTTGCATGATGCCCGATTTGACTTAGTTAAGCGTCACGTGTTACTACTCTAAAATCAGCAACACTCCTACTACTCATCCTATGGATAAATATCCATAGGATGCATAGGATAGTTGTAAACTGCAGCTAAAGGAGAACTACCAGAATAAATCGGGTGCAGCGTCTTCTCTCAGTCATTAGTCAAACGGCGATCACCAATCTGCTAACCGTAGCGATCATAGAAATATCACCTTTTTGGAGAGGCCTATCTCCTGCAGTGGACTTATGTGGGCTGATTATGGTGATGATGAACTTTAGACTTTAGCACTTACAAAATCAAACTTACACACTAAAAAATGAGCAATACAGGACAACATGCAATGATTGTGCACCACATATTTATTTTCTTAATGGTTCTCAACCATATCGCCTTTCCGTCTTGCCTAACGTGAAGCACCCAGGTACACAAAACTCGCAACCGGTCGACTAATTGAGTTGATTGTTATTCAGATGCTGTTGTCGGCCGTGGCTAATTTGCGCTCCCAATTCGCTAGTTAGGCTGAGCGCGTAGCTTAATTCAATACAAACAGAAACGTAAAACTGGGCTGTGTAATATGTAACACAACACAATAAATAATGCAATATCACGTAACGCTCGCAACGGGCAAATGGAATTTGTGTTAGTCAGTGTTTTTCAAACTTTTTGTTTCCGCCGCGCCGCCAGGAAACGATTAAAATGCGCAGCTCTGTCGGTACTATTCACTGGTGTTTGTCGAAATTGACCTCTGTGGTTATACCTGTGCATGAACATTTAGCAATACTAGTTAATCAACGATGGTTAAAGTAAAAGTTAAAGACTTTCTGTGAAGATCTTTTCGTGGTTAAGACCTCATAACAACTTTAACTATTTTAATATTTAATTTTAACAACAAACTTAAAGAAATTTGTAAACATAACTGAAGTAAATGACCATCGATCAAGAAAATTATATAAGTAAAGTTTACATCCATATTAAATAATAAATAAATAAATAAATATTTAAGACATGCCTCACTGGGCCACACAGAGCCATCTAGTCCCAAATTAAGGTACTATTAAGTACCCTGTCGTATGGGGTACTAGACAACCGATAAACTTACTTATATACTTTTTTTTTTGTAAATATATACTTATAATACATAGAAAACACCCAGACCAGTACAAACAGACATGTTCATGCACACAAATATTTGTACTGTGCGGGGATCGAACCCGCGACCCATGGCTCAGAAGCAGCGTTAACTACCGCTAATCCAAATGGTCGTCAAAATAAATATGATAATAGCCAAAGCAAATAACTCTGTTTGTCTACCTGCCGACTTTGTCGCTTACCAAAATGAGTTTACATAAAATGGAATGAAAAAAACAGTGTGTATGGGGCATCAACCAATTTTCAACCGATTAAGATGAAATTTGAGCGAGGAATGGTTGCACCCCGTTGGGAACGCTAAATAAACGGCTGCGGGATTTAATCGAATCCTGCGCGAACGAATTTGCGGCATATTTAAACAGAATGTCAGGCAAACCAGGTTACAAACCGAAACCAGCTTCTGTTTACATGTTACATACATGTATACTATGGCCAAGTCAACATTATGATATAAGCATTCAAATTGTTTTTGTACAATACTAAACTCAATTTCTCAGAGAGAGTCCTTTTATTGTTACTATATTGAATAGTGGTAAAGATAAATATCGCATAGTTTTGTCTTTATGAGTAAGTAGAGTAAAATAAAGTAACTGCCTTTAATCCACGACGACCATTTGGATCAGCGGTTGTTAACGCTGCTTCTGAGCCATGGGTCGCGGGTTCGATCCCCGCACAGTACAAATATTTGTGTGCATGAACATGTCTGTTTGTACTGGTCTGGGTGTTTTCTATGTATTATAAGTATGTATTTAAAAAAAAAGTATAAGTAAGTTTATCGGTTGTCTAGGACCCCATACGACAGGGTACTTAATAGTACCTTAATTTGGGACTAGATGGCTCTGTGTGGCCCAGTGAGGCATGTCTTAAATATTTATTTATTTATTTATTTATTAATCATCCTACTGCAGGGCAAAGCACTCATCATAGAATTCAAGTTGCCACAGCACTGATGGAGCTTCGAATTTTTAAACATTTGTCGGATTTGTGATCACCAAACCGCAATGGGAAAATGCGGTGATTGTGCTTGTACCCATCATTGATGTAGTAACTATTAGTGGAGTATCCTAACACAAATGCTAAATATAGTGTCTGGCTTTTACTTTTATTTTAAGCAGTAGGTACTTTTTACTTATCGCCAGCTATTATTATGTGATGTGGTCCATGAAGCGGAGGTAGGTAGAGGTAAAACTTTAGGCAATTGAGCCAATACAATGAATGAAGAAGAGTGGCCATGTGGTGCCTAACCAGATGTGAACTGATAATATAATATTTTTTATGGTACTCGTAGGTTGACGAGTTGTTAACTTTACTTGACTAAAGTCTTCGCTAAATCACCCTGTCGCAGTTATCTTACTAATATCATACCAATATGGATTCATCATCATCATCATATCAGCCGAACGACGCCCACTGCTGGGCATAGGCCTCCCCCAAGGATCTCCACAACGATCGGTCCTGTGCTGTCCGCATCCAGCGGCTTCCCGCGACCTTGATCAGATCGTCGGTCCACCTTGTGGGGGGCCTGCCCACGGAACGTCGTCCGGTACGTGGTCGCCATTCGAGAACCTTTCCGCCCCAACGGCCATCGGTTCTCCGCGCTATGTGTCCCGCCCACTGCCACTTCAACGATGCAATCCTTCGAGCGATGTCGGTTGTTTTAGTTCTCCTGCGGATCTCATCATTTCTGATTCGATCGAGTAGGGAAATACCAAGCATCGCTCTCTCCATTGCTCGCTGGGTGATCTTGAGCCTTCTTATGAGACCCATAGTAAACGACCACGTCTCACTCCCATAGGTCATTACTGGCAACACACACTGGTCAAAGACTTTCGTCTTGAGACACTGAGGTATTTCGGACGCGAAAATATGCCGGAGCTTCCCGAACGCTGCCCATCCGAGCTGGATTCGACGAGAGATCTCTTTCTCGAAGTTGGACTTACCTAACTGGACTATCTGTCCCAGGTAAACATAGTGGTCAACAACTTCGAGTGCAATGTTCCCAACGTTAACTGGAGCGGGTGCAACATGGGCATTTAACATGATTTTCGTCTTGTCCATGTTCATCCTAAGACCCACTCTTTGAGAAGCATTACTGAGATCTTCGAGCATAATGTTCAGGTCTTCCAAGGTCTCAGCCATAAGAACTACATCATCGGCAAATCGCAGGTGTGTTAGGTATTCGCCATTGATGTTGATGCCGCGTCCTTTCCAGTCCAGAAGCTTGAAAATATCCTCCAACGCAGCTGTGAACAGTTTCGGAGAAATAACGTCTCCCTGTCTCACACCTCGCTGTAGTTGGATCGGATTAGAGCTCTGGTTCTGTAATCGGACCGACATGGTGGCGTTTTGGTATAAGTACTTTAGTACCTCGATGTACCTGTAGTCTATTTGGCACCTTTGGAGAGACTGCAGCACTGCCCAGGTCTCAATCGAATCAAAGGCTTTCTCATAGTCCACGAACGCTAAGCAAAGTGGCAAGTTATACTCTTCGGTCTTCTGTATAACTTGCCGCAGCGTATGAATGTGGTCTATGGTACTATAGCCTTTTCGGAACCCGGCTTTTTCGGGAGGTTGGAAGTCGTCGAACCTGCGAGTGAGACGATTCGTAATGACTCTCGAAAACAACTTATAGATATGGCTCAGAAGCGAAATGGGTCTGTAGTTCTTCAAGAGAGTTTTGTCACCCTTCTTGAAGAACAGCATCACATCGCCTCTGCCCCATGCCTTTGGCGTTTTGCCCTCGAGGATGACAGAATTAAAGAGCTTCTGGAGGACCTTAAGTATCGGCTTACCGCCCGCTCTAAGGAGCTCTGTTGTGATTCCGTCATCACCCGCCGCCTTGTTGTTTTTAAGCTGCTTGAGAGCCATTCTAATCTGGCACAATATGGATTCACATACATTCAAACCCTCAATCACGATAAAACGACGGGATGAAAATTAGCACAAAGCTTTTATAAAGTAGTTTCTAATTCACAATTTCGAGAGTGTGAAATCGCAAACCATATCTAGTCATACAAAAAAATCTACCAGGTTAACGCACCAAGGTTTTAGAATCCTATGAAATTTACTGTAGGTACTTATGTTATGAACCAATACGATGATTAAAGTTTGAAAAGCATTGTCGTAGACCAACATGTCGCTTGGTCTGATTTAGATAAGTATGCTTAATGAATTCCAAAATGGGTCTAGAGGTACGAGTGGCTCAGGAAACTTTCCTGTTTGGGAATTAAAAGTTTAATTGGCTTTGGATTGCCATCAAATAGAAACTTGTTTTACCGTCCCTAGTGATTAGAAGGGTAGTTATAACGCTTCTTCTGTCCCTTTTATTGGCATCTGGCATAATGTCACAGTCTATTCTTTTGTAATAAAAACTTTTAACACAAATAATACCGACACATAACTTTGGCTGTTGTTTGGCATTTGCATTATTCCTTTGGCACCGACTTGCATTGGTGGCTTATATCGTGCTGTTTGTCGGTTATAAACAGCAATTACTTATACACCTAATCAAATGGAACAGTGTCAATTTTTGTGGTATATCTTATAGAAAAAAATTAATTCCTAATCGCTTACATACCTTTAACAATCATAAAATAAAGAGGTGTCTCACTCTCTCAACTTTTTTCCCGACGGAAAAAAACAGCGTTCAATTGGAAAATAATTATAAGATTAAACGAACTTACCTTAAGTGAAGTTCAATCTTAATTATACGAAGATACTTGTCCGAGATGGATTTTTACATGTAGTAGCGGCGAAGCACTAGCGCAGAGCCACAATTTTTTCAAAGCTAAAAAAAGAGAAACAGAACGTGTTCTATGGCAACCTAACAAATGTCATTACGTTTAAAGCAATGAGAACAACCCAACTAATGGGATAATACTATAGAATTTAGTATTAGTGGGTGGGTTTTTGGGACTGCCATCTCGGACAAGTATCTTCGTATAATTAAGATTGAACTTCACTTAAGGTAAGTTCGTTTAATCTTATAATTATACTTAATACTTGTCCGAGATGGATTTTTACATGTAGATGTTTGAAGATGGGTTGTGAATCACTAGTACAATTTTTAAAGAATGAAAAAAAAATATGTAATTAAGTATAATAATAAACCTTAAAACTTTGTAATTTATAAGATAAATAATTTGAGAGAGATTAATAGTAAGTAAAAACATTTAATTTTTTCACTCTGAAAAATACTATTACACACTGTATTATTGAATTCTGCTACAATTTGAAATATTGGCCTAGAATATAGAAGAATTTCGAGATCATCCTGCAGTGTTTTTTAATATAAAATCATTTCTAACACGTGATCTCTGCTGCACAGCAGATGTTGTTGTATGTCTTGTGGTATAATCCAAGAATATATGTATCATTAATACCAGCTTTTCTCCAAATCTACTTAATCTACCAACTTATGACTGGATTTTTGATGGTTAAAATCAAAAGGTTATCATTTTTTCCTTGACAAGTTGGTCTTCTCTATATACGATTTTATTGTAGACACAATATTAATTTATTTTTACTGAACAAAGGTTTCTAATTGAAACGAAGACTGAGAATTTTCTTTTCTTGAAGTATGTGTAATATTTTGAACATCAAGAACGTTTGCAAACGCCCACAGAGCCAAGTAATGCGTCCCGTTTTTCAATTAACTCTTTTAGTGACACATTCTGTCATCTGATCTAACTGTAGGACCAATCAGTAGAGACAGAGCTGATCATTCTCATAGATCTGTGTTTAAAAAACTAACAATGAGAGGAATGGGAACCTCATGCATGAGTATCAATATTGTGCTTTTCTGCAAAATAGTCACCATAATTTTAAGAGTGAGTCATATCGCTTTTAGATACCCAAATGGAATACTCTTTATTGCACACCAAATAAAGGAATAACATACTATTTTATAATATTAAGATGTACAATTTTGGGGGTCTTATCGCAAAAGAATGATGTTTACCAGACTACCATTGTGTACAGGGAAAAAACTATGACAATATTTAGGGCATTTTAGAAAAGAGAATTGACCAATATGTCAACTAAGTTTTGGAGGGCACCACCTTATAAATTCTTGTCTGTCAACAGCCCTACAGCCAGGGTAAGCTGCTGGTATAAGTGATAGTAATCTTTGAAATTAAAATAATGTTCTATTAAGCTCAAATATATTATTTTAATAAAAATACTAATAAGTGTCGATGGCTTTTGACTAGGGGAAACCCTGGTTGTAATGGCCAATAGGGGAAAACTAATATTCCGGTGGCTCTATCTTTTTGAGTCTTATTTAACTTTTCTTAATTCCTTTTTCCCTAGAAATTTTCTTCAGTATATACTTTCACATTATTGTCACATGTTTTTAGTGATACTAAAACGGATTCTGGCCTAAGATTTTTTATATCGGCCCAATAACACACCCGCATCCGCTTTCTTAAATAGGGCTCGTGAGAATACTAAAATAACTTAATTACAAGGTGAGGAGACTGTGTACCTGTGTACTCGTATCTATTTTATTAAAATAAGCTATTGCGGTTGTGTTATCAATACTCATTAAAATTTCCTAGTTAAAGTAAAACATTGTAGGTCCAACAGTGCAGCTTTTAATTCTAAATAAGAATAATAATAAATAATACGAATTTATTACACAATCAAGATTTACAATGGTTAATATGATTAATATGATGTGTTTGTTCTGCACGGGACCAAGCCCCCGAAGCCTTATTATGGCCCACATACAGCACCCCAGGTCCTGGGGTTGAAGCCTTGGTGTGTATTTCCATGAAACGGTTAAGTTGTTTACTTAATACTAATATAATTTTTGAATTGCTAATTTTCATATTGTTTTTCCCCAAATTAATTATATCTTTATTTCCTTAAACCAGTAAACTTAATCCAGTTTTCATGTGATTTGAGTAATTCTTTAAGTCTGTGTTTTTCCATTACTTTTGTATATAGCCATCTATACAACAGCTGGATAAATTGTCTTAAGTGTAGGTACCAAACAATTTCTCTGGATTCAATTTTTTCTTAAAGTAACAGCCTATAATCATCCCACAGCAGGGAAAAAAGGCCTCTATCATTGAATTCAAGTTCCCACAGCAATGATGGGTGTACTGGCATAATCACCACTCTTGCCAAATGTGGGTTGGTGATCAAAAGCCGAGAAACGTTTGAAAATTCGAAATTTTTTGTTGCCCGACCCCGGATTCTAACCTGGGACCCCGAGATCTTGGCCCCGTACCTCAACCACTAGACCAACAGGGCGTTGTTTTTTCAAATTCTTTCTTATCCAACTGTATTTACTTTTTAAGAATAGTCTTGCACTTATGTTTTTGTATAACTTTTTAGACTATAAGTCCAAAAAAAAATACAGGGTACTCCAGTTCAGACACAAAGGTTACTTTTGAACACTCTGTATTTTTAGATTTAAGTTAACTTCTCGACTGAAGGTTTAAATAAATAAATTTCAAATCAGTCTGTGGAATTTTTAAATAACTCATAAGAATTTGCAATTTTAATTGGGAACAATGCACTTTTCTCAAAGTTCATAACTTAAGATATGTAAGAGTTTGCATGCAACAATAATGTTGTCTTTGCAATTGTTTGTTTCCTTCAAATCGTTGAGAAGGTAAATACGATGTTATCTATAAATATATTATATATAACATTACATTGGAAATCCCGGTTCAGTAATAAGTTTCTTTCAAATCTTTTGATGCCATATAACAGACATAAGTTTTGTAAGCAGTTATAATATTCTCAAAATCAAAATCTCTGTACCTATAATTATTTATAAAAAGTTTTTTCAAGTTCGAAATAAAACTGTAAGTACCATTGGGTTTTTCAACCAAGAATACAGCAAAGTTGTTGAGAAATTATTCTGTACATACAGTATGGGCACACAGATTATGCTCCCTGAATTCTAAGTTTCTTTATCTCATAGGCAATTATATTTTTCTCTATGAAAGGCAATTGCTGTGGTTCTAGGAAATCGGAGGGTGGAATGGTGCTGAAAAGGATTTCATATCCCCCATGATTCATCATCCTTTGTAATTTCAAGCCATTTATAAATAAAATATTTAAAGCTGTAAATTTTTACTTATTCTTAGATATTCTTATCAGCTCAAGACAAGGCAAGGAATTTTCTAGAACTGGAATTCAGGTAATGTAAGGGATCTGCCCAAGTCCTCAATTTCCTGTCAGGTTCTGTCGATAAAACAATTTGTCTGTCTCTTCTAATTGAAGGAAATTGAAGCCGTTAATGGCTGGGTTTTTAAAATTGATAACTTCATTTTGTAAAAAGGAAGGAGTTTGTATTTTCCTAGATATTGGAGCGTGCTTCTTTACAAAGACCTTCTGTCATAATTTTCGCCCGTGTAGGGCAACTTCTGGTCTGATAGGCTATCCAATTTTTTCTTTTCTCAGAGCCAAAAAATAAACTTTTTTTGTAAGAGGGTTGTCATCTCAAAGGAACAATTATTATTGTTCAGTACAAGGAAGCAAATTGCCTACCCGCAATGTGGTACCACTATGTGAAGAACCGGCATAAGCCCATGTACTATAAGGGTAAGCAACTGGCTTACAGCGTTAAGATTATTTTAGAAAAATTTGCACTGAGTCGCAGTGTCTCGGTGGCTTAACGATACAGCGCCCGCCCGGCATGCTAGGAGATGCGGGTTCGAGTCCCGCCTGAGACATGATTTTTCAAGTTTATGTACTGATAACATGAAGGCGTTCTAGTCTCATCGTACTAGCCTGTGCCCTTAATGTAAGCATGTCTCATAGGCCTTCTCTCGTTATATTCGCCCCGTATAGGGAAAGAATCCGGCCTGATAGGCTTTCCCATTTCTGTTTTTCCTACACCCTCTTTTTCCCAAGCCAGCAGAAGCTCTTCTGTAAGATGATTGTCATCTAAAAGGAACAATTTTCATTGTTCCAGTACAAAGAAGCAAATTGTCTACAAAAATGTGGTAGCTCTCATGCTCATATAATATGAAGGAATCTAGTTCCAGCATACTAGCTCTTGCCCTTAATGTAAGCATGTCTATCTTCGAGTGATAGCACTTGCCTAATAGAAAGCTCTTACATTTAGCATGTCTAGCCATTGTTTGTGATTATTCAGAATATCTCGCACAAAATTAGAGCTTGTGGTTCTGTTCATCATACATGAAACTACCCAGACGTTTAAAGTTGTTATAGGGAAAAGTCATATTTGTTGAAATATGTTAGCCTCACCTATTGGTGTATGTGTCATCTTCTATGATAACACATTTAAGAGGGTGTGGTCAAAGATGTTTCCTCATATTGCTCTGAGAATCTTGAAGTTTCCTTTATTAGCTTCCATTTTTCGAATCTTCCTCTTGTTTTCTCGTTTCTTTTCCTTTCTTGATCTTCTTTCTTGAATTTAATTTTCTTCAAACACTTGGATTTTAATGGTAAGATTTTTATACAAGTAAGTAAAACGGTTACGAAAAGATAAACGTGCTCTCCGAAAAGAAATTATGAAAAGCAATCTTGTTTTTACCGTAACCTAACCGAAGGTTTATGCACTAGGAATAAATATTGAATCTGCAGAATGCATAGATATATCATTGCTTTCGTTCGTTGTAACGCTTTTAGCCCCAAGCGACAACCGGTTGTTGCGATAACAATTGATTTTTAATTGTGTCTGGGAATATCCGAACGTCAAAGGTACAACGAAATGAAAACAGAAAAAATGGTGGAAGGTGATAATATAGGTTATGAATTATGCTGTTACCTATTTTATTTTTTCTGAAGTTTCAACTCGAAACCATCGTAACTACAACATTGCTCTATATGTGAAAGTAAGAATAAATTGAATCATACCTGTGATAAATGTTATAAATCCCTTATATTTGCATAATAAGCCTTGAACTTGATTAGGCTTCTTCTTGTCATTTTCCCAAAAATCACAATTCGACATAAGTATTGTAAAAACTTTGAACCTTGACTACCTTAATTCTAAAGCCTGATTATAAACTTTTATGGTATATTTCTTAAGAGTAATAGATATTTTACCCATCTTTTATAAAACGACGATGTGACCGCGCTCGCACAAAAACCGTAATGACATTTGATAGGTTGCCATAGAACACGTTCTGATTCTCTTTTTTTTTTTTAGCTTTGAAAAAATTGTGGCTCTGCGCTAGTGCTTCGCCGCTACTACATGTAAAAATCCATCTCGGACAAGTATTAAGTATAATTGTAACTAAACCTTAGTATTACTCGTAAAGTCTTTATTAATTTTGTTTCAAGTTTAAACAACCAAAATTAAATTTTTAATAGGTATATATTTAAGCTACTAACTGACATTATAGGATATTAATTCTCTACAGTAAAATATACTATATACTATACTATCTATACTAATATTATAAAGCTGAAAAGTTTGTTTGTTTGTTTGTTTGTTTGTTTGTTTGAACGCGCTAATCTCAGGAAGCACTGGTCCGATTTGAAAAAATCTTTTTGTGTTGGATAGTCCATTTATCGAGGAAGGCTTTAGGCTATATAACATTACGCTGCGACCAATAAGAGCGAAGCATCAGTGAAAAATGTTGCAAAAAAAAAACGAATTCTTTTTAACAGAAATTGACGCGGACGACGTCGCGGGAAACAGCTAGTACAGGATAAAATTTTAATCACTTTCCAAATTTTAATACAACAATCTACGAGACAAAATACAAATGACGTATTATTTTTTTATTAGATTTAACATACACCCAAAATTTATGCATACGCCCCAATTTCTTATCAAAGTTTAAAGTTCTATAATATTAAAAAAAAAAGGTATGACAAAATATTCTTATCTGATTAGGTACAAAAAAAATGTGATATATTGCTAAGCAATTTTTAAATATCAGTCTATTGTTAACATGTTGTTATATTTTGTGTCCAATTTCCACGACAATAACATTCCTCCTGCTAAAAGAATCAAGTCGACTTAATATTCAATGAAACGGAACGAAATGTACACGTGCTCGTAGCGCTAACGAAAGAAGTGCAAATAGCTGCTCCACGTTCAATATTATTCTGTGCAAATTACACAATTGCTCTGAGAGGTTGCTTGATCAGTATTTCATCAGTTTCGTCCAACAGTCTGAGCGGAATGACACCAGAATTGCCAACTGAATGACAGAATTATAGTCCAGAATGATGATAAATTAATATTTCATCAGTCCGTTTTTAATAAAATATTCCTGGGAGACTAATAGTGTGTATCGTTCTCGCAGTAGTCAGTGGCAAAGATAAAAAATAGGCATCATATTTTTTCTACAACGTCATTAGAATCGAGGTCTAACCCTCTGTTTTATTTGACCAACGCTCTTAATCTTTCATTTTAATTATCTAGAAAGCGAACTCGCCATTATTAGACAATTCGTTTTTATTCCATTTGCGCTCACGCACTAACAGCAATAAAAAGAAAAACACTGACTATCTTTTATACACAAACCTTGGACACGATTTGTTGTGTCAAAGCCGCTCGACGATGCTTCGCGTCACCCATAGGTTCTATTTCATTGGAAATTTATTTTAGCGGCTAAGTTTAATAGTTCTCTAAAGCGTATCTAAGCTTTAGAGAACTATTAAACTTAGCCGTAATGTTACAATTTACAGATTCGTTCCTTATCAACGATGCACTTCTCTAGACTGTCTCTGTCTCTTCCAGCTCGGTAGGGCTGCTATAATTTTAGACGTTTCCAACCAAACTTTTTGTCCCCAACATACGGGATCCCGTCTTTTTTTCGCAATAAAGTTACGCTAACGCGCTTTGGCTGTCCGTTACAAAACGTCTAACAATGTGAAAACGTGCCGGAACACAGTATGTCACGTCAAAGGATACGACTTGAAATGAAGTTAGTGCGTCCGATTGGATAGCATATTTTAATAGCTTCTGGCGTCGAGCCACTGTGACGACACCCACCCCTAATGTTTTCCTGTTTCCCCCTAATGTGTCTACTTAACGAACTAAACTTTCTTATCAGACAAACCAACAACTCAACAGAATTTCGGAGTAATATCGTAAAATTGCTATGAAGTATTATTGACGTTAAAATTTTTGTTATAATATAAGTATTTTTTTTAAATATATATATTTTTTGTATTAAGAGACTATACAGTATTATCTTATAGTGCGTTTATTTTATTTAAAACTAGCTTATTTCAGTTTTAATCTCGTGTTGTATTCAATTATGCAAACTCTCTGTCGTGTGCATCGCTTTTAACAAAATATTCCTTGCAATCAGATGAAAAAGTGTCAAACACTCTAAAATAATTGTTTATGGCTAGCCATCGTAGCAGTTCACTGCTGGAGCCTGTGCAACTTCACCCTGTCTTCGGTTTGTCTCTCGTACACTCACTACGTCTAGCTAGAATGCACTAGTTAGGTGAACGGATCAGCGCTTCCCGAGTCTTAGTCTGCACTCAAGCACCTTACTTTCCTTCGACATATGGTCAGCCCAGTGCTACTTCCATTTCCGGATTCTATTCCTGGTCAAGTAAATTTAGAAAACGATTTTTTCTAAATTGGCGTGGGTCGGGAAGGTGCGGTTTGGCTATAGTACCCAGTCTCAGTAGTCATTGTCATTATAAAAACAAATTTAGTCAGAGATCTGTAATACTCTAAAACTAGATTATCATTAAAGGAAAATCACACGATAAGAAGTAGGAGTGCCAACTACATTTGATAACATAGTGCTAGTCAATTCAAAATCAAATACAGTAATATATTTTAGTACTACGTTAAAGCTTAAAAAATGCATAAACATAACTGAAACCCGCTTTAGACAAAATGAAAGTTTCAGTAATCCTTTACAAGCAAGAAGATTTAAGGGCATTCGCATAATAAAAATCCGCCTCCACTTTATTTCGCGAAGCGATCCCCTGTCGATACAATAAGACAGCTTGATGGATGTGATCACGATATTTTGTCGGATTCACCCAGCCTAACGACTGGTGACGAAACTTGTATTTACTTAATATCTACTGAAAGAAAATTAATAAACAAAACGACAAATACCAGTAATAACAACACATACAACCGTAACATACGAGTAACAAAACGAATGGTACATATCGATGTTACGGCGCTATGTGAAGATGCTGTAATTTATAACTATAATATGTTATTTGAAAATACTGGGAATGGGACTTTTATATTGGATTGTATTTTCAATTCATACCAGCAATTTAATCGTTAAAAAGCATTTTCAATTATTACAATATTGTTATTTGTTAAATTCGAAGTTGTGATCCTTAGGGGAGGCGTTTAGCTTAAATGATGGAGAAAGAGACTGTACGTGGGAATAATCACCCACCTACTATTGGAAATTGATTTATTTGATCAATAAATAAGTACTTACAATACAAGAGTATACACGCAAAAATCCAAACGGAGTATATAGAACAAACGGACAACGATTGTCTCAATTTAGATATTTTTTTATTTTCCAACGTCCACATTGAAAACAGATCGATCTGATATGACTATCAAACTAAGCTTAATTTCAATCAAAGTAAGTCTAAAATTGCATTTTAAAAAGTGATTCAACTTCACAGTTCAGATTTCCTTACCATATTTTGCTAATACGACCCTGCTTATAGGTACTCAGTTTTTTTATTTGCGTATACAATGAATGCTGAAACCTTTTTGGCCACCTTAAAATATATGACAAAGTCAACGAACGGTACGAACATTTGATGCACGAAAAAATGTTTAAGATTGCATAAAGAATTGACACAGGCGAACCATACCGAAGATGCTTAAAAGCTGGGTGCCCTTCGGTTCGCCTAAAATTTAATGTTCTAATTATTTATTTGGCCGAACCGTATTGGCCTAAACTTATAACGTATAATTATTGCGTAGCCTAACAGTTGTCTTCGCACTATCATAGTTTGGTCTAACAATTTGAAACCCTAATTTTAGTATTTCTAATATCGAATGCACTAAAATATATTTGCATCTAAGTTCTTTTGGCGTAACGCTAAGTAATGAAAGCAATAATGTTTTTTAAAACCGTAAAAGTAAAAAAAAAACGAATCGCTCACAAACCGAACCCCAAGCAGTGTTGTCTGCCCTACCCCTAGAGTGTAATTCAAAAGCGCGTAGGCGCGGAGGGGCGCGGCTGAGGCTGGCCGGCTTGTTGTTTGCATGTATGTTTGCTTGATTGCATGCACGCTTGTTTGTTTGCAAGCATGTTTGCTTGCTTGCATGCATGCATGCTTACGTCTTTGCATTGCATGGCCATTTCCTAGTAAAATATCGAAAAAGTTTTAACTTGGTACTATAAATGGTAGGTATTGAGATATATTCACCTATGTCGCATTTAGCAAATTATAATACGGTGATATACAGTACGGCGTTGTAAAAATTGGCTAAACACGTTCAAGAAGAGTGAAAATGTACGATAAAATTTTAGGCTAAAAGTTTGTGTGCCAGTGACAATTAGGAGTACAAACAATTCAGCAATCCGATATATACCCCTAAAAGCTACTTCACTGATAAAAAATAAGAAAGTGTAGGACATTTTTTTTGCCTGTGCATTACAGGCAAATGAATAATTTCTACTACAGAAACATATCAACCATAAAATACTCCTAACCAAAAAAATATAACATGCAAAGAGAGATCTCAAGTAAACATAGTAAGTATACATTACATATACATCGCCTTCTTTTTACTATATTACAAAATAATTATTTTTAAATTTCCTATGACTAACCCATGATCAGACAACAGGGTTATATTGATTCAGTACAAAGATGAAATCCGTGCCAAATGTGATATCTATCGGGTTACCAGTCCAAACAATATTACGTCAAAATAAATAAAGCCCGCGTTCACATTCATAACATTAGTCCAGACAGAAACTGGTAGTTAAACTGTTTTGGCAGCACAATAACGCTAGAACTGTCGTCGGAGCATTAAGATAATTGAGTGGTAACAGTGTTTTCAGGCGAAATGAATTAGCCGAAACTTACTCGAGATTGCATAAAACAAGTTATTACTGCGATGCTTATCACAGTAACATTGTGCCAGGCAATTTTCTGAGCCGCTTATAACACGGAGTTACGAGTGCGTTATTGGGTAATATATGGCTTTCATTTGGTTAAAAGCTTTATACGTTTTGGTGTCCCAAACGAATTTTCAGTCGCCTCCGCGCCATCATTAAAATTGTTCTGTCAAGAGCAATAACATTATCGATAAAAACTGAACTCGTAAAAGCAACTGAATTACGGTAGTCTTTTTGTTTTGAGTTGTAACTGTGTTACAGAGTTCATAGTTGTTCGCTTTTATGTAAACACTATTGAACGGAGTTATTTAGTTTTTTAACACAAAGCAATCGCTTTGTGTAGAAAAAGTTTATTGTTTTGGGCCTATGCCCAGATGTATGTTCTATAACAGCAAAGTAGGTTTTGGGTAAACCTGATTGGTTTGCGTACCTAAAACTGTTATCATCATTATAATTAATGATTAACCAGTTTAATAAAACGTTCAAATATCTGAGGGACTTCATTTGAATACTGTAAACTGAGTAATAAAGCCAAATGCCTTTTAACCGAATCTAAAGTTTTATTTAAAATTTCGTCCTCAACTAAACAGAACATTAAGGCCTATTAGGGCGATACAATAACAGCCCCGCCGAGTACTTTGGGCTAATTTGAGCTCCGTTAATGCAAAAGTAATGAGAGCTCGTTTAACTAGAACGTTTGCTTTTTCAGAAGCCGTCAGGAGAAACCAAAATTGGTGAGATTGGAGTGCAGGATAATAAGTCTGGTAACACACCCGATATCGCACGAATACTAAAGAAAAATTAACAGCTATGGCTTTTCAGCACAAAATTAACTATAGTAAGCACTGACTTTTTTCTCAATCATTTAATAAAATTATTTATGTTGTTTTCAGTACTGTAACGAGTATAATTGAAATCTATAAATTTTGTTTATTTCAGGTTTTGACGTCTGACCCTTAACTGGAGATCCTGTTATAGTACGACAGTATTTTTATGAAGCAAAACATACTTTTCTTATTTATGTAGCAGAATACAATATTTATTTTCAGAATGCAGCGAAGATAGCAACATCTGAGGATACCACGGGAATTAGCAAAACGCGTCGAGGTGTATCTTGTATCGTATCTTGTATCGTAATTAATTCTTGCAATACTAAGATTTGACAGAAACACAAAGATTTGACAGAATTCCTTTGTATTGTATACAATAAATTGACTTCGAAAAAGTGATGAATGGACTGGAGACACCGTAAGCTGATGCAACACGAGAACTCACTAAGAATAAATAAACTGAATTTCTTATTACCATGTTTCCTATCTACCGTACCTTGGGGCTTTACCAAGAAGCTAATAAGTGTTGTTACTTCAAACTCAACAAAGGGAAACAAACAAAACAAGATTGTAGTAATTACTTGTTTATTATAAGAAGATTGTTATGAACATGCTAAAAACTATCATAGGAACAGAAAAAAAACATAATAATTTTTCAGTCACTAAAATTAACTATCATAAATTATTGATTTGTACTATCAATGTATTAGGTTGAAGTGAATTTACCTTTCAATAATATTGTGGGTCTATTATTTTGGTCTTCGAACTAAATAACCAAGCTATCGTAGCTTCGAGTATGAAAAGTATAATATGTTCAACTGTAAGTAAAACTACCCCTTATCTAGTCTACATAGGTAGTAATATACTTTATTTGACATTTTAGCAACTTAATTGCACTTATAATATCAGTATATAAACTTGAAAAATTTTGTCTCAGGCGGGACTCAAACCCGCATTTCATCTTAACTGACTGTCAAACATCTGCAAAGATGTTTCTTTCGAGTGTTAAGGGTGCAAACTCCTAACATTTCATGAAACAACGCTGGCTCACAGCGTAAGAATATGCTTGAAAAATTCGCGCCGTGTCGCAGTGTCTCGGTGGCCTAATGGTATGCGAGGAGATGCGGGTTCGAGTCCCGCCTGAGACAAAATTTTTCAAGTTTATATACTGATATTATAGGTAGTAATAGTTATGGGAATTGGATGGACAGTTCATTTGTTTCATAAATTCTCAGTACTTAAAATATCATACTAATTCAAACATTCATGGTCACTATCACTAGAGTTAATTAAATTCGGGGTTTAAACTACATACTTATGTAACGATGTTTCGGCACTGCTTCAAGCATCAAATAACTCTAGTACTTAAAATAAGCTCATCATTCTAAATGAGGAAATTATGGATTTCAGATAAATAATTATTAGGTTAACCCGACGGGGCTTAAATTGACGAAACTCCACGAGTTTCATTTAATTTAATCCAAGATCCTTCCTCAACCCAAAGCACCTAATCAGTCTGACGACGCGACGGTAACCTTAAGATAAAAACAGGAATAAAAATGAATTTTATTTCAGTGTACCGATTTAATCCTTTATGGTTACTATCATAAATAAATAATAATAAATAATATTTCAGACATGCCTCACTGGGCCACACAGAGCCATCTAGTCCCAAATTAATATAATAATAAAATAAACTTTATTTTCTCATCACAAACACATGTAAATATACAATTTTATGATAACTAAATAGACAAGCAGTATTAAACATCACACGTAGTTTGTGTGAGACTGACGCCTGTGATTGATATTAATATACCAGTTGTACAGGTCATCAGGCTCCCACCACCTCGATAATGAACAGGAAGAACAGAAAAAAAAATAAAAAATAGGAAGTCAGACACGACCATAAGGAAGATAATTAAAAATATAATGTTGTTCTTAAGACTAGTGTTACGTGCAAATGCGCATGAGTTTGTGTGAGTGCGTTTTTATGTGAAAGTGTTCGAACGAATGTGGGTGTAGGTGTATGTAAAGTAATATATATTTAAGTGTATATATGTAAATAGTGTTCTGTTTGATCATAATTTTTATTTAGGAGTAAGGAACGGACAGAATTCTTGCAATCAAATGAAGTGAGATTGTACACCGGGATTTCAGCATTGATTTTATTATACAATGATGGCCCCAGATAGTAAAAGAATCTTTTCGTGAAAGTGAAAGAAGTGGAGGGAACAGTACAGATTTTGTCCTTGCGTCGCTTTTTGATTTCAACGTAAGGAGTTCTTCGATGTTGTAGACGAACAACTTCCAGTATAAAAAGTTGCCGAACTGTCAGAACTTTACTGATTCTGTAGAGTTCGTTTGTTGGGAAAAGGAAGTGACGAAACGTAGCAACTTTAAGGATGGCACGTTGTGCAACTTCTAGAGGTTTCATCGTGGTCTTAGGGACACCACCCCAGCAGGAGATACAGTATGTTATTATTGAACGACAAAGGACAAAATAAACTGTTTTTACAACCGAAGGATTTGCGACATATCTTAGTACTCTAAAAACAAATATAAGCTTACGCATTCTGGCAGAGAGTAACTGTATATGGCATTTAAAGTTCAGGTACTTGTCAAGGGTTATGCCTAGATATTTGATAGTGTCCGCTTGTGAGAGAGGTGTACATGTGCAGGAAGAGTTTATATTGTTTTGACAAGAATGGGCTTTTAGAACAGGAACGGTAGTAGGCTGGGAGCTTGCACTAATTGAAAAAGTGATGAATTTGGTTTTATTTGTATTCAATGATAGTTTATTAGTTCGCAGCCAGTGGGAGATGATGTCAATGCCATTCTGGGCAGCAATTTGAAGGTCAGACCAGGAATCAGCATTAAAAGAAACGGCTGTGTCATCAGCGAAAGAAACAATGCGTCCATTTGGCAGCTTAAGATTGCTGAGGTCGTCAATAAATACCAGAAAGAGTGTTGGACCGAGAATGCTGCCCTGAGGAACCCCGTAGTTTATTGGCAGCTCAGTACTCGTGGTATTCATTATTTTAACCGCCTGAGACCTGCCAGTGAGGTAGCTCCGGAAAAAATCGAGCTGAACACCTCTGACTCCCTTCTTTTCGAGCTTCATTAATAGAATATTAGTGGGGACCGTGTCAAAGGCTTTGGTGAGATCTAGAAACACGGTAAGTACTCTTTTGTTTGCGTCCAAGGACTGTACAATATTATCAAGCAGGTTATGGAGAGCATCAGATGTAGATCTACTTTTTCTGAAGCCAAACTGCTGTGGTGATAAAAGATGAAAGTGTTCTAGGAACGTGACTAGCCTGTTATTAACAATGCGTTCCAGAATTTTAGACAATGCGGGGAGGATGGCAATTGGACGGTAGTTTGTAATTAGGTTCGCGTCTCCTCCTTTGAAGATGGGTTGAACTATTGCCTTTTTTAGTGCTTCAGGGAAGACACCATGGAGGAAACACAAGTTAAAACTATTAAGTACCCTGTCGTATGGGGCACTAGACAACCGATAAACTTACTTATATACTTTTTTTTTTGTAAATACATACTTATAATACATAGAAAACACCCAAACCAGTACAAACAGACATGTTCATGCACACAAATATTTGTACTGTGCGGGGATCGAACCCGCGACCCATGGCTCAGAAGCAGCGTTTGCTACCGCTGATCCAAATGGTCGTCTATAAGACTTAGATTTTTTTGGCTTCTACCATTTAAGTACCTTATACCATACTGTTTATTAGTTTTTGATATTTTAGTACTGTTGCAAGTGCGATGATCACGGAAAAACAGTGTCGTAGTTCCTTGAAACTCATCACCAGTAAGGTACCTGGTAGAAACCCTAAAACAACTAAGCTAATCTTATTTCAATGTATAGATTATAGCATGGCGTCAAATATGCCTTTGTTAGGTTTATCGTAAGGAAACTTGATTTATTTCGAAATGCATTTTTTAAACCTATTTCTCTTGTTATGTGCGTGTCTGACACGGCTATAACTTAAAGTAACATTCTTAAGTCCTTTCAAATGCCCGTATCCGAAGGTTTTATTTGATCAGAAGTTACGAAACTCTTGAAGGATTTATAGGAATCCAACAAACAACTTCAAACTATGTTTACTAGAATAGGTACTTTTAAATATACTATTTTGAGTAATGTGTTCTAGTCATGTTCATAAGTCAAGATATAGATAGAGATTCGTTGTTATTTTAGATAACTTAAGTTTTCGCTTTGGGATTTAGATAATTAACCTCACAATAAGCCCTTCGAAGGTCTTCAGTAAATTGAAAATCACTTCAAACATTTATTGAAAAAGTTCTGTGCCACAAATTTTACTCGTAATAAGTGTGGTCCTTACGATAACCATTATTATAGTAAATGTATCATTTACTACCATTCAAACAAAATGCACTTATATGAACAACCTCAAAATGAAATTACGAAAATTACTTTGGCATGACGAGCAAATTTAAAACGAGCAAAACTTTTGGACATTTTAATTAAGCCACGTTCGTTTATTGATCCTTATATTATTTATGCAATTCGTCGAATGAACCAACAATTTCAACTGAGTATTTGATTGATCTGAAAACTTTTGCGTATCAGACGGCGTGATGTGTATTAAAATGTGCCATTTAATATTTCTGTCTGATCTGCGAGCAACATTGTGAGAATGTCGCCCGCATGCGGCGCGTGATTGACGCGCCAATGGAAAACGAGCTGAATATACAAGGGTTTGTACTTCATTGGGGTTTTTAATTTTTAATTTCAGATTCACTCTTAAATTATATGATAGACAAGCATTATCATATAATTTAAGAGTGAATCTGAAATTAAAAAAGTTGTGCGTGTACTAGTGTACACACGTAAGAAGTGAAACTTCTTTATGGCCTTATTTTTCGAAAAATGATCTACATGCAACTTTCCAGAAATTGGTTAAATTAGTTAAATTGGTTAAATTGGTTAAATTGGTTAAATTGGTTAAATTGGTTAAATTGGTTAAATTGGTTAAATAGGTTAAATTGGTTAAATTGGTTAAATTGGTTAAATTGGTTAAATTGGTGAAATTGGTGAAATTGGTGAAATTGGTTAAATTGGTTAAATTGGTTAAATTGGTTAAATTGGTTAAGTTGGTTAAGTTGGTTAAGTTGGTTAAGTTGGTTAAGTTGGTTAAGTTGGTCAAGTTGGTTAAGTTGGTTAAATTGGTTAAATTGGTTAAATTGGTTAAATTGGTTAAATTGGTTAAATTGGTTAAATTTTATTTCACTTTACCTTTTTGCTATCGTCTGAACCAACCGTGGTAGGGGCAAGAAAAAGATGGCGCGTAACCGAAAAATGTGACGAAAATTTGACGCAACTTACCAGAAATTGGTTAAATTAGTTAAATTGGTTAAATTGGTTAAATTGGTTAAATTGGTTAAATTGGTTAAATTGGTTAAATTGGTTAAATTGGTTAAATTGGTTACATTGGTTAAATTGGTTAAATTGGTTAAATTGGTTAAATTGGTTAAATTGGTTAAATTGGTTAAGTTGGTTAAGTTGGTTAAGTTGGTTAAGTTGGTTAAATTGGTTAAATTGGTTAAATTGGTTAAATTGGTTAAATTGGTTAAATTGGTTAAATATTATTTCACTTTACCTTTTTGCTATCGTCTGAACCAACCGTGGTAGGGGCAAGAAAAAGATGGCGCGTAACCGAAAAATGTGATGAAAATTTGACGCAAAACGTGACGGTAAATTTTTTCCAACGCCGTTAAAGAAGTTTCACTTCAAAAATAATAGAAAACAGCACACTCAGGCACGGTAGAAAGAGTGGGAGATACTAGTTCCTCTCCCTTCCCCTCGATCTTACGCTTTTTCGATCAGCATCACGTGACCCTGACGCGAGTTTGGAAGTTTTTACCCATCCAACAAAAAGTGCTCAGCGCCGCTAAAGAAGTTTTCACTTCAAAAATTAAAAACCCCAATGAAGTACAAAGTAGTGAAGTACAAGTTTTAAACCCAATGATATTGATTAACATCGTTTTAAATTTATTTTTTTAATATTCATAGGAACGGAGAATAAATTATCTTTAGGCCTAAAATAATTAAGAACGGGTTGCTGTTTAGTACCTACTCGTAAAATCCGAATGACTTGATATACACAAACAAAACTGTTATGTTTAAAAAGCTGAAATTTAACGCTTAAGTTCATTATCACTGTTCAACAATATCCGTAAGTAAAGACGTTCTTTAAAAATTGTCTCCTAATGCGTTTAATAGGGAAAAATAGAACCTGCTATGATTTTCGAAAATTTATCCCTAGGCTGTTTTTAACGAGGGAATATATTTTTCATGGGTCTGTCAATACTTGCCATGAAAGAACAATTTTTAATTTTATAAATCTCATATTTACCAAAATCAGTATCATTGTTGCCATATAAGTAAGCTGATAGATTTTCAGGTGAATTGAAAAGCCTAAATGGGCTGGTGCTCAAGACACCTGTTTGTAACGGCTGAAAATTAGTAAGTTAATGTAACGAATGAAAATTATAAAAAAGTTGTGCGTGTACTAGTGTACACACGTAAGAAGTGAAACTTCTTTATGGCCTTATTTTTCGAAAAATGATCTGCATGCAACTTTCCAGAAATTGGTTTAATTAGTTAAATTGGTTAAATTGGTTAAATTGATTAAATTGGTTAAATTGGTTAAATTGGTTAAATTGGTTAAATTGGTTAAATTGGTTAAGTTGGTTAAGTTGGTTAAGTTGGTTAAGTTGGTTAAGTTGGTTAAGTTGGTTAAGTTGGTTAAGTTGGTTAAGTTGGTTAAGTTGGTTAAATTGGTTAAATTTGTTAAATTGGTTAAGTTGGTTAAGTTGGTTAAGTTGGTTAAGTTGGTTAAGTTGGTTAAGTTGGTTAAGTTGGTTAAGTTGGTTAAGTTGGTTAAATTGGTTAAATTGGTTAAATTGGTTAAATATTATTTCACTTTACCTTTTTGCTATCGTCTGAACCAACCGTGGTAGGGGCAAGAAAAAGATGGCGCGTAACCGAAAAAAGTGACGAAAATTTGACGCAAAACGTGACGGTAAATTTTTTCCAACGCCGATAAAGAAGTTTCACTTCAAAAATAATAGAAAACAGCACACTCAGGCACGGTAGAAAGAGTGGGAGATACTAGTTCTTCTCCCTTCCCCTCGATCTTACGCTTTTTCGATCAGCATCACGTGACCCTGACGCGAGTTTGGAAGTTTTTACCCATCCAACAAAAAGTGCTCAGCGCCGCTAAAGAAGTTTTCACTTCAATAATATGTTCATTGTCAAACTACAACACACATGTATTTTTATTTCATTACTAGCTGATGCCCGCGGCTTCGCGCGCGTGGGATTTGATCTGTTACACAGGCTGGATTTTTTTTCTTTTTACTTAACACCTATTTACAAGACGTAATTTGTGATATGAATAGAATACTATACATATATGATAGGTATTTTAAGTTAAATACTAAATAAAACAATTACTTAAACTTTGTGGAAAGATACAAAATTAAACTATTTACTATACGGACAATTATAAGTATCAGTATGTATGACCAGTGCTAAGAAAATATCTTAATCCTACATAAAACTCCAATCCAATTTTCCACTTTCTATGCACTTATTTTTCAATTAGGTACTCCTCGAATGTGCTTGTCAAAATATGATAAAAGATAAAATATAATCCTGCAAATTCCGCTGCACAATAATACTGTCTACAAGAAAATATTTAAGTACCTACTCGGCAAAAAATACATAAATAATAGTTTATTATTGAAGTGAAAACTTCTTTAGCGGCGCTGAGCACTTTTTGTTGGATGGGTAAAAACTTCCAAACTCGCGTCAGGGTCACGTGATGCTGATCGAAAAAGCGTAAGATCGAGGGGAAGGGAGAGGAACTAGTATCTCCCACTCTTTCTACCGTGCCTGAGTGTGCTGTTTTCTATTATTTTTGAAGTGAAACTTCTTTATCGGCGTTGGAAAAAATTTACCGTCACGTTTTGCGTCAAATTTTCGTCACATTTTTCGGTTACGCGCCATCTTTTTCTTGCCCCTACCACGGTTGGTTCAGACGATAGCAAAAAGGTAAAGTGAAATAATATTTAACCAATTTAACCAATTTAACCAATTTAACCAATTTAACCAATTTAACCAATTTAACCAACTTAACCAACTTAACCAACTTAACCAACTTAACCAATTTAACCAATTTAACCAATTTAACCAATTTAACCAATTTAACCAATTTAACCAATGTAACCAATTTAACCAATTTAACCAATTTAACCAATTTAACCAATTTAACCAATTTAACCAATTTAACCAATTTAACCAATTTAACCAATTTAACTAATTTAACCAATTTCTGGAAAGTTGCATGTAGATCATTTTTCGAAAAATAAGGCCATAAAGAAGTTTCACTTCTTACGTGTGTACACTAGTACACGCACAACTTTTTTTACTTTTTATATTCGTCGGAATTATGCTGCGAATTATGTTTCGTTCGATTGTGCCCTGCCAGTGTCTTATGCAAGTAAGTAATTTGTAAAAAAATTACATTAACTAGTATAAAATGCAGCTTTGTAAAACTGCGAAAGCAATTTCTATTCATGTAGTAGGAATCGAATCTTACCGATTGTGGCTTGGTAAGAGCGAGTTAAATCGAATTTTCACTTCGCCTACATAGCGAAGCTTTCACTCAATTTATCTTATAATAAGATCTTAAGAGTTTAAAGCTGTGTTACATTACAATAACGTACGTTTCTTGTTATTACTTTTTCGAATACATTCTTAAGAAATCGCAAAATGATGCCACAAAAACACTGCGTCATTTTCCATTAAAAACCCTATGGGTTACCATTTACATTCCTTCTCTTGTTTATTATGATAACAAAAGGAAGCCTACATAATTAGGCAAATAATTGTCTTGAAATAATTATGATCCCTTTTATGCTTCTTTACCCAAAAGGATCTTTTTCTGTTAACAGGCACCTTGAATCATCTCAGTGAGTATAAAAATAAGCATGTATTATGCAACGCTTGCTTTGGCCTAAGGGGTCTAATCCTCCAAACGATTCTTTAATAAGCTTCAAAGAACTTTCTCTCTTAAAAGGCTGTTCATTAAATGAATCTGACTTTCTTTGTGGGAAGAAAAGGGAATCCCGAAAGTCTTGGCGATTCACAACGGTTGGTTTACTCGCGGGAGCTAAAAAGTTACGTACACTCCGGGCGCCTCGGCGGGGTACACATGAAAATAGACTAAATTTAATTCCGACTACCCAGAAAGATGAGAATTCGATGTAAATCGCAACGCAAACAAAATCAGGTGAAATCTAGATAACAAAACTTGTTAGCGGTTAACACTAGAAAAATAACATTTTAGTGACGGTATGCCAGAATATAACATGTCAATACTAGAATACTCAATGTCAATAATAAAACAAATAATTACCTATTATTTGTTGTTTATTTAAAAAAAAACAGTAGAGTTCGACATTCTTAGAATGTTTTTAGGGTTCCATACCTGTAAATAAAAAAAATGGAAACCTTGAAAGATAATATATTCATATTCATTTATTCACTACATAATATAATTTGCAGAAAATACAGGCATGTAGATGTTAATTAAATTATATTATGACCTCAATGAGGTATTCGTGATTATACATATCGTCAGTGGAAAGGAAGAAATGCTAAAGCGCCATTTGGGCCAAAATGAGTTACATATATTGTTGGATAGGCTTTTTTTTCTGCGTCGATCTATGTAGGTTTCAACTCAATCAGACAATTTTTTTGGCGCTTTAGCATTCCGAAATTTGCAAGTATTTCTAAAATCACCGCCCTTGCGCTACTAAAACGACGTGTTGGTAGTGTTTTTACAACAAATGTCGCGTAAGAATTTTTTTGCTGGCACAATATTTTTGCTTTCACAACATAAGTATTTTTTTGTTACTTAAGAACTTGAATGAGGCTGTTACTTTAGCATTTTAAGCTTTTTGAATTTTAAAGTTTATTGGTACATTAGCAATTATTCATAACTGTTGTTCATAATGATTTGGCATGTAAGCAAAAGTAAGTGATCAAGATTCGATTAGTTTTTGCGCTTTAGGATTTTTCACTCGCTATTTGTGTAAGTAGGTTTAGTATGTTAGCAAAAATATTATACTTGAAATGTATTATTACACATTTGTTAGCAAAAAGTAGCCTTTTCTTACAAGTTTTAAAGTACTTTAGCGATAATTATCATTAAATAAAGCAAACATTATAGTAAGTGAAGTAATATTAACATTACTCAAAAAACTTAAACATTATGATGCATTGAATGATTCTTTGGATCTAATAAGTTCTTACCTTAAAGGCAGAACACAAAAGGTTTGCATAAATGGAGCTGAGTCGTCAGGGTCGGCCCTTATTATGGGTATCCCTCAGGGATCAGTATTAGGACCCCTGCTATTTTTAATTTATATTAAAGACCTTTCCTGTTATTTTCATAATCTTTGTGAGATGGTATTGTTTGCAGATGACACATCTATGATTTTACAAACTAAGAGGGACAAATCTTTATTTGACGATGTTAACAATACCCTTTCAAAATTATTGCATTGGTTCACAGCAAATAATGTTTTACTAAATGCAAATAAAACAAAATGACATGTTAAATTGACCATACCGTACGTACGGTTTGCTGTCACTCATCACAAATCGCGATAATAATTGTTAAAGATGAACCATTAAACTCTTTAGATTCTACTACGTTTTTAGGTATAACTGTAGACTCTCATTTGCAATAGGGTGCACGTTATTAGGGGGCTCTGGAAGACTTAGTTCTGTTGCTGTGAGAAATATAAGGCAACTGACTGATGTTGGAACGGCATGATTCGTATATTTTAGCTACTTTCATAGCATAATGACATACGGAAGTATGTTGTGGGGCTCAGCGGCAGATATTGAGTCAATTTTATATTACAAAAACGTGCTGTATGGGCTATTTATTTCTTACAAAAAATACGTACATAATTTTAATACCAAAAATAAAGATGAACTTGCCGTTCCAGGCTTCAGACTGCGAAAAGTAGGAAAATCGTTCATGGGAAATTGTATTCGTATTTTTCAACAAATTACCACAGGGTATTGCTGAACTCCTTGTACATCAACTTAAATCGTATGTCAAAGTAATTTTAATGAAAAAGGGCTATAACACTGTAAATGATTATTTGTATGATAGAAATGTAAGGCATTAAATTGTCCCAGCTCGTACTTTCTTAAACATTTTGTAAAAAAATATTTAAAAAGGGGCTGACAATAGTGACCGAGTTTCTTGCGCTGCTTCTTCTCGACACTCGCCCAGACTTGTCCCCAAGCAGTGGTAGGTTTAAATATTAGGACATGTAAAATAGCCTCCTGGGGCCTATTTGCAGAAATAAAACTGATTTTATACAGCACGTGACTATAAAGCACATTCCTGTTGGAACTTGTCGGTTTTTGTTGTTTAGTCGCCGTCCGGATCATCATTTTACCGTGTCAACTGGATTGTAAGTAAAGTTTAAAGGTATGTCTTTCTTTTCCGTAATATTATGATTGTGTTATAATAATGATGATAGACAAAACATTTTTAAAGTGCCGTGCCTCAGTCAGCCAAACCGGAACCCTTATAGGATCAAGTATAAGTATCAATAGTACAAGAAGAAATACAAAATTATTTTCTTTTGTTTAAGGTCTTCATGGGCAGCAATGTTTATTTAAAAAGTTCATTGGATTGGAAACAAGCTATCCGATAATCCGACCGACTAACCGAGTTGACCAACGCATCTGATGACATGTCTTCTCAGCATACTATGGCTCATGTGCTCTCACAATCTGCTCTAGAAATTATGTAAATTTATGCTGTCGAGCCCAAGTGCTCGGGCTGGGGTCGATGCATTGATCTAGAATTTAAAGTAACTCCTCAAACTCTAACTCACATGGATCTCGTGGATCACATAACCAATACGTTTTCTGATGTAATTCTGAGCTCAAAGATGTTAGTAATATGTTGTATGTTTCTTTGTATTGATATCATCACATCTGTTCAGTTTTAAATAAATATACAACTGTTTAATAAAGTTTTTAAATATTTCGCCCTTGTCTAATGGTACAATGTTTAATTTAGGTGTCATAAGGTCCTTTGCTCCTCAGTACCTCCTGCATACATGAAATTGTTTTGTGCTGTCGAATTCACTCTGCAGTTTTACTATAAGCTGTGTAATTTCCTGAAAGTTATTCTTTTCTTCATTTTCATTTTCCCACTGTGTCATCAGTACTCATCAGTAATATTAATTATTTGTAGTATATATTTTTATCAAATTTTGTACATTCATAACACTCGTAATTTAAATTCATAATCAGAAATTTCTCGTAGGGTTTGTATCTGGCTGCCGAGTTTTGTAATGCAGCCTTTAATCGAAGTTAGTGTACGTTTTACTTAGTTAATTTATCCATTTAGTCGCCAATTATTTCATTCTAAAATAATACCATTATATTTGAAAGCTATGATATTTATTTTCTGATTGACACATTAAATGTCATAACAACGAAAGTGTAGTCAGAGAGTACAAATATGTAAAGATGATGGATGTGACGTGAAACTGAACAAACTTCGCCACCATTTTTTACCCTCTTAATCCCTCGATCGTGAGTTTTTCCAGACACAATTGAAATCAATTGTTATCGCGGCACGCGCGTGCCTCCTGGGGGTTGAGGGATTATTTTTAAGAATACTGAAAGACGTCATTAATAATTTTTAATCAGGTAGCTGGACACCAATTTTCATTATCATCGACTTAGCTTCAAAACTAACGGATTTTTATACAAACTTATGGGGCCCTTTTTACCCCATTATAGGCGGAATTTACAAAAATCAAAAGTGCTTACCTACACTATAAAAAGAAGCACGGTGAAAAATTTCCGGTTTTAAATCCCAGTAGTTTAGGCTGTGCGTTGATATGTCAGTCAGTGTTTTATATTTAGGTAATTCAAAATATAGTCATTACCATAAACCTGTACCCGGTTAGTAGTAATGTCAATATTTTTAATTAAGGCATTAGGATAATTAGGCATTTTTTTCACAAAACATTTATACCTATTTAATCTTTAAGTATAATTTTTGCTTAAAACGTCAATGTAGTTATAGTTTAGCAACATTTGCCTTTATTCGTTCCATGGGGTCTGCGTATGTAAGCATATATTCCTGTTGGTTCCGTGAATAATGTTGCTTCTTACGCATTACTTCGCTGGCGTATGTGACTACAATAGTTGTAGTTTAGTAATTTATCTTTGACATACTTATTCAATTGTAACTCACTAAGCAATTATGTTATAATAAGAAAAATGTTGTTAAAACTCTTTAGCACTTTGTGGTTGCTGGATATTTAAATATAATGGATGTTAGAAGTTTTATCCTGACTGACATTTGATTAATTTTCATGGTATTTTTTCTAAAGCGACAGCTATTTTGCGATCTAAATAAGCAAGGAACCTATGTGTTATATCTAAATTTAGGTAAAAAATCTAGATCATGTTTCCATTTTAAAAGTCCAATTTAACATTAATATCAAAAGAGATATGATTTTTTTTCCGAAAATTGAAACTTTGATCCTCTTTTTCCACAAGTACGGTTTTGGCGCTTTAGCAGTTTTTCCTTTCCACTGACGATATTATTATCATTATAAATTATCTTATTTACAATCAGAAATTTAATCAAATAAAAAAACAAAGTAGTGTCAGCGCAGTGGTCACAAAAATTTTACAATATGTCATTAAGTTATCATTATACTATATGTCAACTAAGCTACTATGTCAAAAACAAAAATCGAATAAAAATCAGTAATTTCAAAAATCATAATAATAATGTCAATGGTATTGAATTATTAAATTTTGTCATTAAAATATTCATTTAAATTATAGTATGCTTTTGACATTAATATTTTCTTCAACTCTATTTCAAATTTATTACTTTGGAGGGCCTTTATAAAGTTAGGCAAATGATTATATATCTTTACAGTCATATAATGCGGGCCGCGCTTGTATAATACAAGTCGGGCAATTGTTGGCCGTCTGTCTGTCTGTCCATCAAAGCCTTTATTTTTAGAAACGCGTAGAGGTATTTAGTTGAAATTAATACCAAATACTTACTGCAGTTTCTTAGAGATGTGAAAAAATGTAATGTTTAAAACTACACAATAAAATTAAGATATGGCTTGCAGCCTATGACTCATTTCCCATACCTACATGCGGAAAAAAAACAAAAACTGTCGTCTTCCAGTTTAATTTTGTGGTGGTATGGAACCGTCAGTGCGCGAGACAGATTCGTACTTTCTCATTTTTGCCGTAAAAATTCCTGTTTGAATTTGAATGTCTTTTTATTTTCAAATCGTCCTCAATTGATGTGGTGTGGTGTGAATACCGGTTTTTTTAGGTATCGCCTGTTCCGAAGTCCTTTCTGGGGTAATTTCCTTGACGGGACAATTCAGAAAAAAAAAGTATAAAATTTAGTAAGTTTTTTTTGTGTGTTACCTTCGTTGTTTGTAATTTCTACAAAACAAGTGCTTTAAATAGTAACTTACTTCGGGATCAGAACAATGTATGTGATTTTGTAATTTTCTATCTATTAAATTAAATGCATTAGCATCGATTTTATGAAACAAACACTTGGGCAGGCACGTATTCTGATTTTTAATTAATTTCTTACTTAAATATTCACAGACACAACATTGCATTTTATAATAACATTAAAATCATTTAAAAAATTCATTTAAAAATTACACCACTTAAATAGCCACAAACTATGTCAAGGTAGAGGTAGGGAAGATAGGACACTAGATAATGGTCAATCGTCTAAATACGAGTATTTTAATAATTCATAAGCTACATGTGACTATGTTTTTTTATGACGACCATTTGGATCAGCTGTACCTCTTCAAATCGTTTGCGTATCGAAAGCAAACGACACAAAGTTCGTGCTTTGTTTTGTAGTTCTCGTTTTGACAGCGCGAGCGCTATTTAAGTTTTCATACTAAATATTTCGATGGCGATACGAACACGCAAACGATTCGAATTCGATAGTTTTTAAATGATTTTAAACTTTCGCGATTTGAACACATATTGTTTATAGTATACTGCCCGTGACCACGGCTTGGTGCAATCCAGTCGAAACGTCGGGTAAATAAATAGGTATATAAACCTTCATAATATTTAACGCGATAACAACCCTTTAGTGTACTATAAATAATATCGATACTTTTTTGTGCTAGACCCACTGTAGTAAACGCTGCTTCTGAGTCATGGCTTCGATCCCCGAACAGTACAAATATTTGTGTGTATATGTTCATAACATGTCTGTTTGTACTGGTCTGGGTGTTTTCTGTGTATTATAAGTATGTATTTACAAAAAAAAGTATATAAGTAAGTTTATCGGTTGTCTAGTACCTACCCAATACGACAGAGTACTTAATAATAGCTCAATTTGGGACTAGATGATGGCTCTGTGTGGCCCAGTGAGGCATGTCTTAAATATTATTATATTATTATTATTACATGGGTGTATCAGAAATCAGATTTTATTCTGTATATTAAAATAATACATCAATAATCAGCCGCTTATTGCATTTAGAAATAAATATTCTCAGCCGAAAAACTGTAATTTTTGTCCACCGAGAAAATATTTCGCTGGGTCTTTTTACGAGTGGAGTAGTAAAGTAGATAAAAGTAAAACGAGCGTCTAGCGCTGGGGTGCCGAAAGGGTTTAATCAAAGCGAGGCTACCCCTACGACCGGGGATGTAGTAAATAGTCCATACAAACGCTCCACTCGCGCCCGGATTTCAGTCTGAAATTCGGAATATCAAATCAAAGATATGATACTGGAAGCGACTGTTTTTAAAAAAATGGTGTATAGGGCTAACTTTAGTGCCATACAAAAAACAACTCGAAAATCTTTCATGGCTATTTTTTTTATCTTTTCAACAGAATCGGCAATAGGCAGGGCATCTGGAACGAATTTTTCTGAAATGCATTTTCTCGTAGAAGAAATACAGTTTACAACTGCACGCATACTTCGACCACTTTGTTTACATAGGAGACAAAGAATCAAATTACGCTTTTTTTGTAGAGTGAAATTTTTTGTGATGTGATATGATATTGTTTTTCTAATATATTATTCTTTGCATAAGATCAAACATTATTCGCCGCGGCCTGTTAAAACCATCGAACATTTGCATGTCCATCGCTGCAGGACATTTGTTTTTAAAGTTCAGTCCCTACGCATTTTTATTTAAGCGTAAGTGTAGGTACCTACATAACATGCATTTTTAGGGCTTCATACTACAGTAGGAAAAATCGAAACCTTCCTGTCCGTCCGTCCGTTTGAAAAAACAGTTTCGACAAGTTCAAAAACGCATCTAAGTATTGAGTTGCAATCAGTCGAAAACTATACCCTATCAGGTCTTATTAAAAAGGTTCCCAATTAGGCGAATGATATATGATAGTTTTCAAGTTTCAAAGCTACCACTTCTCTATACCGTGGAAGTACGATGAAACATGACATTAATTTTGCAGTGGCTATCTGCATGCTCGCTCGTACATTCGTCGATAATGAGATTATTCAACATTCGCCACGATGTCTCTCAAATATAGAAGCAAACTGTAACTTTGAGTACGAGCGGTATGTTCGGTATTTTATTGAACTGTGACTAACTAATGAGAATTATTTTAAGTCATTACTATATTATACAAATATTACTATATTATAAATAGCATCTAAAGAATCAAAGCTAGCCCATCTTCACTTGCGTGTGACTCATTTTTCTTTACAATTAATGAAGCTTCATGATGGACTCACTAACCAACATAGGTTAGAGTACTATTCCTAACAAATTAGTAGGTTAATATTTATATTATTATTTTCATTATTTAAATAATGTTGTTTAACAACAGAAAAACTTGCCAACCTACAATTGAACTAATTGAAGAAAAGACACCCTCTACGTTTCAATAAGGGTAAAGTCAAGTCGACTAAAATACCTTCATATTAAACTCCCTTCTTCTGCCATCTAGGCCCTCATAAGTTTTGTTTTGGCTAACTGTTTTGCGCGCCTTGTACTGTAGCCAGCCATAGCACTCAACATAATAATATCAGAAACCTGCTAGAATCGTAATATCTATTCTTCTAACGGTAATACCGCAACACAATAAAATTCATGAACGATATTTTTTACATTAAAATTTTCAGTAATTTCCTTCGAGCAACGCGGCCTACGGAAAGCCGCGTTACTTGCTTACCAATTCTGCAAGAGGCAAATAGGTGTGAATTGTGGTAAAGAATTGCTTCTAACTAAATAAAATAAAAAACAGGTACCTGATGTAAGAGTGATGTGAAACCCACAAAGGACCGTAGAAATTATAGAATGATGGCTTGTCATAAATATCAACCCGGTATAACAATTTTGAAACAAATATATTCATATATAAAAGGTAATTATCTACCTGCTTTGGATTAGGTTTAATTTACCTTGAATCATGTTTGTTATCAAAACGGGGTAAAGCGTGTGTGAGTTTAATCAATCCGTGTACAGGGACTAGGTTGTTTCAGATTCTAGAGCTGCAATTCCCTAAATACGCATTTACAGATGCATTCGATTTTATGAAGATCGATACTAACAACATCCATGACGATTTTAGTGTTGACTATTACAAAATTTTAAGGACAAATCAAAATCTATGCATTCGCCTAGATCAATTTAAAGACTTCCCAAGTTACAGCAGTATTTATATACTGATACATTAGAGCAAACACATAACTGCATGATTTTAACACTTCATAGTTACCTATTTCTTTTACTTTTTTATTTATTTTCAGAAAATGGCTACGCCTATGAACCAAAAAATGGCTAATATTTTTTAACATAAACGATGATATACTATCTCGTAGTTACGAGTACTTACTAAGACAGCATTTGTGTTGAATAAAAGTTAGGTATTTTTACGGCAGGTTAATCGGGTCTTAAAAAGCAGAATTTGTTTAAAAAAGGGGATTAATTCTAAACTGTTTCCAAACAGTCTTGTATATGAGTGCGTATGAAATCTAATCAAAATATTACAAGTTTTCTTTTGCCCAGGCCGACTCGCAGTTATTAGTTTACATTTCGCGGTAAACAGTTAACAATGTCTGTTGAAATGTTAGAAACATGTTGTGGATAATTAATATCTGCCATGTAACTATTATGAACAAATGTCCGAATCCATTTTTAGGCATAACCAAATGTACGTTGGTTGGCAGATCTTTTTCTTGTACCTAAAATGATACTTACTAAGAAATTATAATTTCGTAGTAAGAACAGAGGCCTTACTCCGCAACACTATGTCCGTAAATTCGAGTCCATCTGTCCCTATCACTCATACCGATGTCTTAAAGTATCTGAAAGAGACAGAGGTATCCGTAAATACGAGCTTCGTGTTGCAGAGTAAGGCATCTGATACTTAGTATGAGTTAGTGTTTCAAGGTCTCCACACATCATTCCATATTTCGGCACTGTTGCAAGGACCATGATAACGAAAGACGTTATTGGTTGATGGATCCAATATTTCAAAGTACGGACTGAAATAAACTTACGGACTATTTGATTTCTTCATCATCAACATCATCACATAAATTGGTAGCTACTCGCTCAGTTCCCAAAAGCTCATTAGTCATATAAAAAAAAGAAACTTAGGGACAACAGAACTTCTTACATATGTGGCCGGTTTTTATTATTTGATAATATCCCTCAGAGATGACTCAAAATACGAGTATCAACATATTGGAACATGGACAACAGACTCATGTTTCGTACGCTATTATTATAAGTATGCCTGTACTCATGAGGTAAACTAGGAGTAGGGGGATCGGCCTCCTACACCAATAATGATTCTATAAAATGTATCGTGGAGTATGTTTGCGGTGTAAATTGAGTTTTTCGCTAAATAAAATCCGTTCGTGTATTAATTAACATGCGCTCTCGAGCAAACATCAAGTGCCGCGTCAACCGCCGGCCGCGAGGGTGTTATTTCACAAAATTGCCTTCATTTTTAAACCAAACGCTATATGATATGAGAGCATTTGCATATTTTAATAAACTCTCGCTTCAAATCTATAGGGAATATCTAATACACGAAATACATTATGGTAAAGTAAAACACGGTTTTACACAAGATATGAGAGCAAAGAGAGAGAAATTGTTAATGATTGTATCGCCATAAATATTAATTTCAACGTTAAAAAAATATTTATACAATAAAGCTACGACCGTTTGAATGTTCTAATAATCATGCAGCTCGAAAGTTTATGGGAGTTCCAAACAAATTGTAAAAATTCAAAAGTCAAAATCACTTTTTTTTAAATAAACGATCATTAAGCCTAACGCCCCGTTGGTCTAGTGGTTTAAATACCGGGCCAAGATCTCGGGGTCCCAGGTTCGAATCCCGGGTCGGGCAACAAAAAAGTTTCGCATTTTCGAACGTTGCTCGGGTTTGTGTTCACCAACCCGCATTAGGCAAGCGTGGTGATTATGGCATAATTGCTGTGGTAACTCGAATTCAATGATGGAGGCCTTTTCCCTGCAGTGGGATGATTATAGGTTGTTACTCATTAAGCCTAGCACAATTATTGAAGTCACAAAGTTTAGTTTGATTATTACTTTGATTTGGGTTGATTTTTCTTAAAAAAAATATATTGAAGAATTTTAAAAATCATCCATATCGGCGTTTTTTTATGTTTTGTGAATTAAGTAATAAAACTCTCGGGTTTGTGATCACCAACCCGCATTTGGCACGCGTCGTGATTATAACTGTACGTAGGTACCAATGCTGTGGTAACTTTAATTTAATGGGGACTATCGCTAGTGAATTTGCCACTAGAGGCGCTAGTGTCGCGTGAGGTCGATTATCATTCACTTTTCACTGGTTTTAGCGGAATTTGTTGCATAAATTATAATTTCTTTAATTTACCTGCTGGAAAGTGATCTCTTTCGTAAAATATCGCAAATATGGAATTTTTGGCGATTAATGTGAACGCCTTAAAAGCGGAATTAAGAAAAAGCGCAAAAATAGGCGGCCTCAAGAGCAACTATTTCAGAAGTTAGTTTGTTGATATCAAGATAGTTATTTATAAACAATATTACCCTAATTAGATTCAAGATATAATACTTTGTTTCGGCGCCAATCGCCTTTGACAGCTATGCCTCCGGACCTCAGTCTACAGTGGCGCCAACTGGTGAGCAAAGAAACGGTAGTCCCCATTATGGAAGCCCTTGTCCTCATTAGGATGATAATGGGCTGTTACTTTCCTTTTTTATTATAAATAATAAGTATTTTATTATTTTATAATCTGTATTAGTATTTTGCAGCTGTATAGGTACATATGTAGTTTATTTTATGTTTTTTTTTAGTTTTTTCTGATCTAGACTTTGTTTTTTTCTCTCAGTTGTTAAATTTAGTCTTTTGTTTAGATATCGCACCGCCCACAAAACATTTCTGTTTTACCCAAAGGTTGACTGGTAGAGAATGCCAATTGGCATTAAGTTCATCTTTGTGTAATTGTTTTTACTCATTTGTACAATTAAGTTTCAATAAATAAATAAATTGTGTAATGTCAGTAGGTATTTCTCAAATTTTGTAGTTAGTAGAAAAACAGATCAGCTTAGTTAGATAGCTTAAACCTGGTGTAATCGACAAATCAATTCGATGACTGCCAAATTAATGACAACGTCACTTTGACAGCCATCCTTTCCGTAATCGCCGATGGCATTTTCCCGAGAAAGGTGCTGATACATTTAACGATTAGCACCGATGAGGGTTCAGGGAAAATCTCGATAAATTGATTGTTTGTGATAGTGATGTCAATCGAACAATTTAGTGCCGACAAAAAAGAGATAATCAAATTCAATGCATATATATATTTTTTAATTATAAAGATATCTGGTAATTCCAATTATGTAAAAAAAATGCATTTGAAACGGAATAAATATAATGTAAAAACTAAAAAAACTTATTTTGAATCAGTACCAAAAAAATCAATTAGGTACTTACGATGAAACAAATATGATTATACTTTTTTATTATTTTCTTCTGCTTTGTCTGTTGTTATAAATACATACCTAAACAAAATAAGGAAAGAAATCTGTGTCTACACAGCCCTGTCTAGTGACTATTACCTACTCTATACAGTGTGTTAGGGATCAGACTTCCAATACTTTTCCAACGTGTTGTAGATAGATAACAGTTACTATAAAAATCACAAAAATTTACCAACTCTTTAGTCTAAATCAAAGGTTTTTGTTTATTACTCAGTAGTCAGTCAACTCAACTCAACTTTTTAACAAATGACTTCATTTATTATTTACTAGCTATTGCCCGCGTCATCGCACACGTGGAATGCGAATTTGAAACACACGGTAATCTTAAACTTTTCTAGGATAAAAAGCAGGCTACATGATATTCCAGTCTGGCGTGATTGAGTTTGTAAGATATAATATTAGTAAGATTATTGCTATGGTGAATATAAAAAAAATATAACATGTACATTTTATTAGATATAAGTACAGCCTGTTAATAGTCTTAGAGGCAGATTAAGTAATAGGGCCCTATTACCAAATCTCCAATGTCTCATGTCATTAGCATCATTTGAGTACGGCACCATAAAAAACAAAGTCAATCCCTAATAACTCGAAAAAATTTCACTTGATTCGCATCACTAGTTCTGTATCTGTTAAGTCACTGCTGTCGAAGCACCTTCTAATAGTACGAGATTAAAATATTACAAAGGTTTCTGCAAAGTATTAGGGGTTAAAGTATGAAATTGCCGTTTTGTATGGACGAAATCGAGAAAATTCATTTTTCTATCCTAACAATTTTTTAGTTTTTTTAAAAACGCCTGAACCGTTTTCGATGCAATTAAAGGTGAAAGTTAGATGGTTATAAAGCTACGCATTATAGTATTTAAATTTCTGAAAATCAAAGTATATAATTCAAATATACTTAATTGAAGCAAGAAGGTCAGCTGACACATTGTAAGGGGTCTTTTCAACGACTTCCTTTGAAGTAATAGGCAATAGTAAAGCATTTTTTTTTTAGTCAAAAGTTACTTGATTTAGTGTTTGATACAATACAAAAAGAATTACGCAATAATATGACTATACTTAAGAGCTATAAACAAAATAAAAAGTGGGAAATAATCGGCAATTTCATACTTTAACCCCTATTATAAAGACGTAACGCAGTTTTTTTTTTCTTTAATCTAAATTGGCCAATTTATCAGCCAGTTAATATTCTCCTTTCATAAACTATACTTTATATCTAACTGAATTGCAACTAATGTTAAGATTTGATGATGATGAAAGTGGAGATCTGAAAATTCCGGAAACTGCGGCTTAGCGTGTCTTCTAAAGGACGACTAAAACTTAAGCCAATGTAGAAAAAACCGATCGATCTTACATTTAAGCTGTATTGTAGGAACTAAAAATACGTTAATCTAAATCAACCATAATGTGGTTTATAATGCAATTAATTCTAGTCTTATACTTTGTTATGTTCAAAGTAATTAATAAAATAAATTAAAATAGTAAAAATGTTAAAAGCAAACATTTTTATCGAAGGTAAAAATTGATGTCTTTAGCAATAACATAGACATTTTACGACATTATACTAAAAAGTGTTGTAAAAACTCCAACTGTCAATGTGCTATAAAAAACCCGTAAACTTTGACTTTTCTTTCACCCCTAATAGTCCTTCACAACAATGGAAAATATGGATGGCGTCCATTAGACTTATACAGCCCTACAATTGAAAGAAAAATAGGCTATTCCCGAAAACAGATTTTACTAACCCCAACTTAAACAGGAGTTCTACAATGCGGTAAGTTAATAAAATTCTTTCGTCATCGACACTTGGTAGGGACTTACTCTGGAACGTCAACAAAATTAAAATTCTAAAGTAACAATCGGATGGTATCACATCTTAAGTCATTTTGTCGTAGGGTTGCCTACGATGTTGTAGATTTTGAAATAAGTTATTTTTAATATCATTATTTAAACTTGAAAAATTATGTCTCAGGCGGGACTCGAACCCTCATCTCCGAAGTGATTTTTACTTTATATTACTTACTATATTGTTGTATTAAAACATAAGTTAAGCACTACTACAGCGGGATACTAAACTACATAAATAGTTGCAATAATTTCCGTAGTAAGGTTCAGGTTTTTATTAAAATTGTCGGTAAATATCAAACCAAATTAAATAATAATTACTTTTCCATTAATATATTTGTGCGACATGGTCAAAATAAAGGATCAAAAGGCAAAGAAATCCTTACAAATATTACAAATGCGAAAGTAAGTCTGTTACGCTTTCAAGTCTAATTTACAAAACCAAATTTGATATAACTCTTGGCACAAAGATAGATAGATGACCATGAGAAAGGACATAGGCTATATTTTATCGCTGGACAAAGGGTTCCACAAGCGCCATATAACGTGTAATTCAGTTAAGCGGGCTAGCAAAAAATACATTGATACTTTAAACTAAAACAAATAAACTTTATGAAATAAAAAGAGTTATGTAAAAATAAGAAAAAGTTTGGATTGGTTTACCACAGCATTTTTAGCTTTCGGTTTTCAAGGAAAAGACATATTACAAAGAAAAGAAAATCAATCAAAAGGAAACTCGCACTACTTGTAATATTTAAAATCTATGAAGATGATGACGAAGCTCTACCTTAAACAGATTTTTTTTCTTTTGTTGTGCATGTGCAGAAAGTGGAATAAGTTTACGTAAGTATATATTGGACATCTCGTAAAACGTATACAAAAATAGGAAATACTTGCACAAAAAATGGCATTATAGCAAGAAGTGGTCTCATCCAGACATTTTAAAAGACGAGGACATGTAAAATATAGAAACGAATAAAGAAACCATAAGGGAAAGTAAATCTATAAATATTGCACTTTTACTATATATATAAATATATTTTAAATAACGGGTAAGAAGATTCAACGGGATAGCATTCTCGCGAACAGAAAAAAACAATTTAAAAGTACCTATACTAATTATTATTCCACCATAATAATTAAGTAAATTGTTACCTTTCTAACTCGTGTTTTGCTATGCAATTCTTATTCATAAAAATCCAATTTCGCCATCCCTAAGGGTAAACCAGAAATAAGGACGCATGTGGATAATTGATCACGTCTTAATGCTAGCCGCTCGCCGGAGGCCCGGTCCGCTCAGATTAAAATGATCTGTTATTATTTTCTAGACAGGTTTCACTTTGTGCTGAATAATATAAGAACCGATATTTTTTCCACAGAAATTGTTGACTGTCCATTATTATCAGGGAACGAATATATTTTGCATAAAATATTTTCCTCATGAATAAGGTTTTCAACTAGAGCAATTTGTGAGCGCTCAATTTTTTTTTGGTTTTATGAATGATATAATTAGAATTTGTCCTTAGAAATTGAGATCACCTCATCCTCTGATCTTAAAAAATAAAATAGTACCTAAATACTCGTATCTTAGTTTATTTCATTTATCTGCTGTTGCTAAAAATAACTTTATGAATCCTTTCACAAGATTAGCTTCTTTCGGTTAAATTACTTTATATCGTTAATTATCCGTTTATACACTTCTGTATCCAACGAGCTTGGGAGGAGAATCAATCTTATTAGACAAAACAAGTCAACTATTCGTCAACTCATTGTAACGGAAACCCATTTGTAACGTACATTGGGTCTTTATCAATTAGACAAAGGGTTGAACGAGAAATTCGGGGAACATTAAAGCGTTAATAGTCACTAATAGAGAGGCTAGCGAAGGTTCGGACAGTCGCTCCGTCAGTGCGCGTGAGTTGGCGGAAACGGTCGCCATTAATTATCCGACCCAATCGTAGGGGCGGGTGTACACTGACTACGGGACAAACTTTTTAGCGTTCCATGGAATCATCGTGAGGGTTCCGGTTCCATCGTGTGGCAGAAAGAGAAACTCCTCGGTAGATCCCGTGACTTGTGAGACGGATGTAGGTTTAAGAGGCCCCTTTCTCTCGATACTCTAGTCAAAATCCTGTAAATTATAGTGTTAACAAACGCTGACTGATGTGGGCTGATGATTATGATGATGACACATGCAGTAAGTGGTTCACTTTAGTACCAAACTAATCATCCAAATTTAGCATCAGCATTTAGTATTTAGCACCAGTAAATTACTTAAATAGACACATTCTTTAAAATCCTCCTGATGTGGGTATGCATACCCTACTTTTGCTTTACCTGCGTTTACCTGTCATACCCATTTTTTGAAAGCCACTATAGTGGATTTGACATAATGTTTCTAAAACGCACTCATTTCAACTGTATAAGCTGGTTTCTTGAATTCACGCAAAATAAATTAGCATGAAAGATTTATTTACTGATTTTACTCGCGTTTATGGTCAAAAGTTTTTTTATAAAGTACAATACTGTACTGTAAGCAACATGTTCACTTGTTGGGTCAAAATCAAAATACGATATAACAGCTAAATAAATGAGAGTTAAATCCATAAATATGTCTTTCAATAAGGGTGGTTTTATAGTCACGCGTACGCCCCAGCGCGGTTGGTAAGCGCGGCCCGTAAGACGGTACACGAAGACTTTAGACGCGCGCGAGCCTTCCGCGCCTAACTGTGTAATGATCCAAGAGACGCTTAGCTCCTGGCCTGCGACGCTGACCAACCGCGCGGGCGTAAGCGTGACTATAAAACCACACTAAGATGCAATATCGTTAACGTGTCGTGTGGGGCCGACAAGTTAAAAGAATAGCAACACCCTTTCCCTTCCTATGGGTCACGTAAGAGGAGAACTCTCACTAGTGTACGGGCAACAATGACTTCTCTCCACTATAGGCCCAACTGCGTTTCCCAACCCGTCTGCAAAGCGTAATGATTAAAGCAAAATTCTCCTTTTCAAGAGGCCAGCAGTGATACTGTGGACTGGTGATGAAAATTATGATTGGTGATGAAAGATGAAAATTAAAAAAGTCTTCAATACGCCCTAGTATACATTATCCACAATATGCAGAAAGAAAAAGCATTTCTTTATTCAGCGCAAACTTTATACATAGAGTATTGATAACAAATTAAATATCAGTTAATGAGCCCACAGCCTAATATTCAGTTGACCGCCGATCGGCAGGCTGATATAATACTTGTACAAAGTTTGTGATTAAATTTTCGCAAACCAATTGTTACTTACAAATACATTGAATAACAAACCGGAAAGCTATAAAATTGTTTTAGACTAGGTTATACTAGAAAGTTTTGTCTAGTTTTACCAATTTAAATTCTTTTTAGATAATTCATTCATCATCATCTCATCATTTTAGTTTCTTACAAATACATCTTAAAATTAAGAATTAACTTAGGACTAACAATAAGTATAAAATATTTATGTATACATGTTTAACGTCGTAGATAATTTGATGATATAAAATTTACGTTACAAAAAATAAAACAATTATTATAGACAACATCACGTTTACATTATTCTGATTCCAAAGTACTATTTACAGCCCTTGTTTTAAAAAGTGATTTAGTGGTAATTTGAAACAACAAGAACCCGAGACCTCGGAGAAGGCGACACCATGAAAACCGGACTGTACGCCACTCCACCACGAAGGTCGTCATAAAGATGATATTTTACTAAAGATTCGTGAATTTTTATTTTCTGCCTGTTTTACGATAGTAACTACAATACCTACTATTTTCTATAGTTTTATTACGAAATTTTCCATTTACACTTTATTAGTAAGTCTATATTCTTGTACTTTAGTTAACCGTGATAGTTCTTCTTTGACTTCATTAAAATGCCATATAGAAAATGATAAGGGTTTTTGTTGAAAACTTAAAAAGTCATGTAATATGATAAGATAACATTAAGAATTGTGTACTAAAAAAGTTTGCAACTTAAATAGTATTTTGATAAAAGTTTCTTGGTATGAGTATTAAACAATTCGTCACTACTTCCGCAAACTTTCGACCCGAATTTATTAGACATTCAAACTATTTAGGAGTTCAAAAAACTTTTAGAATAAATATTTGAAATGATGCAGTAAAAAAGCTATAACAAACGTCCATTTCATTTAAGAAACTGTTTTAGTGTTTTAGTTGTAAAATCAGAGGCCTGCTCTTCAACACAATATGCGTATATCGGCCTACATCTGGCCCTCTGCCACCCTCTTAAAGAATGTGACAGAGACAGAAAGATCCATATAAAGGATTTACCAGAGCATGGAGCTGCTGAAGTATGGGAGATTATATAGTCCTATACAATGGACACAGCAAAATAATTTTCGAAAAATACCATTAGGTGCGTTACAAAATAATTAAAGGTTAAAATCTGTAAATAACCGACAAATTCTTGTGTTGGATAGTCCATTTATCGAAGAAGGCTTTAGGCTGTATAACATCACGCTTCGACCAATAGGAGCGAAGCAACAGTGAAAAATGTTGCAAAAATAGTCGCGATCATAATAACAGAAATTGATGCGACGATTAAGTCGAGGGCAACAGTTAGTACGCAATATAATAGATAATTACTTATCTATAAAACGGTGCGTTTTGCCTTTACAGCCTTTTAAAGGCAAAAAAACACTTTTTACCTTAAAAACAAATTCTATCCTATGTGCTACTATAACAGGAAATAATTTCGACCCATCAAAAAGCTTGTCATCGGAGAATCATACTCGTAGCATGCGGATTTGATCTATTAAGGGTGCTTTTCCACCAGAAATACTACGTAGGTATTTGTGCGAGGAAGATGCGCTACGAAGATGCGCCGCCGCAAAGTAGCTGTGCGAGAAACTTTTTGCTTCCACGATGGCATGTCTCCTTTAAGCGAAAAACGCGGGCATAGTGTAGGTACTCTGCTCTGCACATAGCTACACCACTCGCGATGTCTCATATCAGGCATCTATAGCACGCATCCATAGCACGCATCCTTAGCACGCATCCATGGCACTCATCCATAGCACGCATCCTTCCATATAAAAAACATATCTCAGTTGAATCCGTTTCCACCAGTGCTAAGCTATGTGCACCAATGAATATGATTGGTGGATATCAAACGCATCCATAGCATCGTAGCATAGCACATCTTTGGTGGCACATTCCCGGACGGGTCAATGTAGAAAAAATGTGTTTTTCTACATTTTCTCGGGTCTAGGTGTTTGTGGTACCTTCGTTGTTTCTGGTTCCCAAAATACGAATGCTTTAAGTAGTTATTCAAATTGGGATCAGAACAATGTTGTCCACATTTATTTTATTTATTAATGACAAATATCTGAAACAAATCTTCCCCTAGATTGGTCTCGAAAAAAGGTCACCAGACTTTTCAGTCGTCAACGCGCCGCGCTTGCCCCATTTTAAATTTCGAATCCCGCTGATTCAAATTAATTTCATGGGTCAGATTCCCTGAGTAATTGCATTAAATCCCGTGTAGTGTTAATATTTCTGAGTACTCTTGTAGATAATATTTATCTTGGAATTTTAGATAACAATTACGCCTCTCACTCAATAAAAAAAACTGAGTAAAGCTAAATCAAAAGTATTTCGTGAAAACTTATCCTCAATACTGAATAATACTTTATGAGAGTTCAGCTAAATTACTAGAGAGAATTACTAAAATACACAGGTGTTCTCAATAACTTACACTTATCCAGCCTATTGAGCTCTAGGTGCGCTCAGAAATAATTTTCTCATTCCTATTCTAATATCGGAATAGAGACGCTAAGCATTCTCCCTTCACTGCGGCATCCCACACATTCGTCGAACTCTTCATATAATATGAAATATATATGCAGTTATTGAAGTATTTATCTGCTGTACTTTCTATCTAAGCGTTGCTTATCATTTTCAGATTAATCTCTTCTTAACATAAGTTGTAAAATTGAGTAATATCGGAGTGTTCTTCTTCAAGTTTATGTTCTGACACAAATGTTTGCTTTTATTTCGCATTTCGCAAAATGTTGAATTAATGACGTCTTATCGTGATAGAATAATAATTGCTTTGAATCTTTTTTTAACAGGTCATTAAGTAAATTGAAACGTTGTTGGTCAATATAATTAATGTCACAAAGATAAGGTTAACGATAAGACTGGCATGTCTAATGTTAGACAAAAATCCTTAAATAAATCTAGAAAAAAAAATGTCGTGTGGTACCTACTGACACAAAACACAACAGCACCGCTTATTCTCTTCCTTTGGATGGACGGGCAGCGACATCGTCTCTTCACCAATGGCCAAGCTGTAATTGCCTACCTGCCTGCCAAGCAGGGCCATATGACAAAATCCACCTATGCCCAACTGTGGACAAGTATAGGCCATTTTTTTTTAATAAATAATGGTCTTGCTCTTGACTACATACTTAACTATATGGTTAAGAAGAAGCCTAAGATGGAGCGAGCTTACCCAAAGGTACTGGTTCTCCCACACACCAGCGCAACACAGAAAAATTGTTTGGCGCTGGACTCTGGCAGGAGGGTGGTAGCATCCAGGCGGCCTCTTACGAAGCCTACCACCGCAGAGGGATCTGTTAGTCGTCATAATTGGTTAGAAAACCAAAGATGCCGTTGGCTAGGGTGGACCACTGGGAGGTAATGGTGACAAACATAATCGTTACTACTTTTCATATTGCTGACTCGTTTGGTGTTGTGGTATGGTGGTCCGCCAACTACGCAAAGATTCTTAGGATCAATTGCAGGTCAGTTTGATTAAGGAAACTATACTTTCTGAATTGGCTTAGATTCGGAAGACAAGTAAGCCAATGATCCCCACTTATGTTGCAAGTTTAAATTTGAAAATATAAAACACGTCTTTCGGCCTTTAATGGGGTTTTTGAAACTCTGACATCAGATTATCCTTAAAGAAATGTCATACGACAAGAAAAAGATTACGTTAGATCCATGAAGAATCGAAGTACATAAATCATTTTATATTAAATTAATGTAAACAAAAAATATGGTTTTAACATATATATTCCCTATATTAAATAAGCTATTGATCAGTTTGCGAAGAAAATTGGGTGGCAAATTATGCGTTTTTCGAAGAAGTTTCTGGATCAAAATAATGACCACGCAAACAAAGTTTGTAACAATAGCTCGTTTCACACAAAAATCACTGAAAGAAACATGAAAGAAACTGAGAATTTGAGTTCTTTTAATTATAAGTAATTTTGGCTGGGTACCTACTCGATAACTTTAGCGCACAAACGTTTAAATTTATAAGTATTATAATGGTATAAAGAGCAGCAAAATGTGTTCTAAAAAGATTCCTAAGTTAGGTTCTGATTTGCACAGACCAATGGCTGTCAACCTAACATGGTTTCTATGCCATGTTCGATTCCAAAAAGCCTATCTTCGGTTCAGTGATGGTTTGTTTGCTGCTTGACATTTTGTTATCGTTTCAGACCTCTGTTCGTCTTTATCTCGAATGTTTTAGTATTTTGAAGTAACCTACTTAAATAATATTATTATTTATTCCAAGTAAAATCTAAATCAGTTTTTTGTCTTGTCACGGCATCGTTAGTCTTTCAGTGCAAAACATTCATATTAAGAATTCGAAATATCTTCGGAACTGCATAGGTATACAAATTGATCAGTATGTCAATTTTACATTTTTGGTCTATTTTTCGAATCCGAACCACACACGAGGCCGTAATGGCGTTACAAATGCCGAGGGACTCATAAGAGCGCTTCAAAATGGCATAAATTGAATAAATTTGACATTTACTTCGGTTGTATTTGCTTCTCCCGACCCGTTCAATCCCAAACGCCTTAGCAGCCAAAACAACTCTACGATAAACGGCACTTAAATAAAAATAAATACGCATATTTGGGGCACTTTGTTCTTGCTTACAAAGATGTACGAACGCCAGGGAATATGGAATCTAAAGCAATCAGGAGATTAAGACTTACTTGTGTATTTATTTAGATACATATGTCTTTCTAAATATATAACACTTGTTTCTTAAGATAAATACTATTCATCCTAGGATTTCTAAATCCTAATCCATGTGCGAGAACATTTTCCAGCGTCGAATCGATAATTCCAATTAATATTTAAGTCCCTAAAGCTGCTATTGAAATGAATTAACTAAAGCTCTTAACGATCGCAAATAAGGTAGTTGCGTTTTAGCCTATTAAGAACATCTCATTAAAACTCGTAGTTCTACAAGCCCCCAGCGACTCAAACGAATTAACATTCAGTCGACGTCCCGAGCTATTGAAGTTTGCTTTTAAAATCCCTCGCATTTCGTACACTGACAAATATTGTACATCTGTCAAACGTTAAGATTACTACGCCCAATGTTCTTTAAATTTACTGGTGGTAAAATAGAAATGAAATATAGAAATCACTCTATGCTTTCTAAGCATAAGGTGGATTATACTCCAAACAAAACTACGAAGCGCAAAAGAGTGTGGCTCATGCCACTTGGTGGCGAAAATGGAGTGCCCCAAGAATAAAAGCCTTTTCAACCATCAAGAACAGTGTTAAGCTCTCTCTCTCTCTGTTTCGAAGTTGTAGGCACACCTATGATGTTTTGATTTCTTAACTTATCAGATTAAATTTCGGTAAAAAATCTATTTAAAGAAATTTTATAAACTTCTTTGCCTACTTACAGACAAAGAGTTGGTTATTCTCTGTTACCCTCGCCAACATGGAGAGTTTCCGAGAATCCGAAACTCTACCATATAGAAAGTGAAACCAAAAGTAAATTGTATCTCATTTAATATTTAAAGTCTAGCTTACAATTAGGGAACAAAGCGAAACCGAGATATTTGCGTTTTGCTGAGAGTTTTGAGATCTTATTAGTTTGCCAACTTTAACAATGCTTTTAAAGTTCAAGTTAAACAGAGGCAAGGGCTGGTAATATGCAATTCATCCAGTGGTCCTCAACCTTATAGTACGGGGACAATTTTTTTTTGTTAAATAAAACACATGAAACTTTAACGCTAATGAATGCAATCACAATTAGTATTATTATTTTGATCCGTGTGGCACCTAACTAAAATATAATAGTAACAACCCCTCTTCGTCCTATAGGTTTTGTAAGCAGCAACAAAAGATATACCGCCAGAAGCCGGGCAGCAGCGTCTTCTTTTCACTACTAGTCAAACTAAATATTAATTTAAAAAATTACCAGCCTAGGTACCTATAGGTACCACACCACCCGTGCCGACATCAAGTGAGCAAGTACTAGTTCATCCAAGAAAACCCTCCCTAAAAATGCATGCAGTACAGATAATGCAATTATTAATAATAGTAAGTACCCAACACCGAAATAAGAAAACCTTCGTCGCGTTTCGCCACTTCATGTGCATGCACCCTCAAGAGTGTGATGAAGAGACTAAGGTGAGCTTAGCTTAGCAAAATAATTATAATATACGAGTAGTAAGTAATTCATATTTAGTTATGAAATTCGGCAAAGTAACGGCCAGGCGTTCTAATAATTTTTTTTTGGGCAAACTGCTGTCGACAGAGTTGGCGATCGCAGTTATTCAGTATTGCCCGTCACGCGTGGCGGTTATGGCCATTGACTATGGATATATAACATATATTTTTATGATGATGATATAAATTATTTAAACGTTAATATTAGTATCTACCTATTCACCTTTCCGAAGTTTTGACTCGGATGGTGATCGTTTAGCTTTTGCTCGTAAACCTGTTTTATTATATCAACGAGCTAGACTTTAGTAAAACAACATGCGTAAAGATTAGGATAAGCTATGTGTAAGCCAGACAACGCTTATTGCTGAGCAAATGCCACTCTAAAGAGTTTCACTCCTCACAAAACGATCTGTCCTGCGTAACTAGCAAATGAAATACAAAGTAAAAAACTATTTAAACTTTTATAGTCATTATCACAAGACTTTAAGAATTCAGGATTTATCTACCAACTATTTACCTACACAAACATACGTTCTTCCTTGATCAATTCCTTCCTTCTTTGGCGCTTGCAACAGTGTCGAAATATTAAAAAATAATAAAAATAAAGTACAAGGTACAAAAAAGAACTAAGATAACTGTACGAGCCATCGCACATTTATGTAGAAATATTATCGCTAATCAATATCATTAGCACTGTAGCGGTGCCTTTACATGTCGACACCGCACTTGAGTTTAATATGTGAACTCATCAATTTTTATATTTAACTTTGATCAATAAATCAGTGCACTAGCAGCATTCAATCAGAGTGGTTGTTTTATCATCCCTAAAGCCCTCTCATCATTATCATCCCTAAAGTGTGGGATAAGCCCCCACATTTTTTTGGTCCTTCGAGCTTTGAACCTAGCGTGCGGTTTTGGTTCATAGCAGGACCTCGCGTATCATTATTTTGGCGAAAGTAATCGCGTCGTGAGGTTTCAATATCAAATATCATCAGAAATTCTTGACTATATCAAACAACTGAACTTATGTACTGTGTCAGTTCGTAGTGATCAGTGAATATTTGTGCGATAGTGGCTAGTTGGTACTGACTGCCACGCGAATTCATCGTCATCATTCTACAATCACCAGCACCGTGTCTTCATCATCAACGGCCTGTGGGTTGGCAAGCTCGCAGCGTCGCAGCGAAGGGTAACTGATCCCGACTGTGTACAACAACTATACAAAAACCAAGTAAGACTGTTCGTTTTGTCTTTATCATAGCAATATATTTTTTATCATGGAGGAACTCATTGCACGTCAAGCGGAACTATATGAGAACCTCAAGCAGATACAAATCAACTTTAAAAAGGATTCGGATAGCCGTAAAACGCCAGACTATATCCAAGAGAGACTGAGCAGATTAGGCAACCTTTGGTCCGAGTTTGAGCATAATCATTCGGCACTCACTGAGTATAAATCTACCAGAAGTGCCGAACCCTATTTTTCAAAGGATATATATCAATCAGCTGTCAACATTTATCAAGTTACACAGAACATGATTGTATCATACTCACCAGAATATAATCAGTCGAATCAAGAAGTCCAACAAGGTGGGTCTAAACAAAATAAGCAAGAAGATCAGAAGACCCTGTCGAACATGGGCACTGACCCTAGTGGTCAAATAGACGAGTTTCTAGTAGAGCAGAGGACGAACTTTAGAGCATTACGTCGACTTATGAGCAGCATACACATCGACGATTTGACAGAAAAGTGGGAGTTAGAAGACGAGTTACGAAGCTTACAAACTCGTTGGAATGCAATTGATTATTTACATCTTAAAATCGATAACATACTACAAGGCGGTGATCTACATTACGAAGATCAATTTATCACTTACGAGACTTCTTACAAGCGCTTAAAAAGAGCTATTAATCAAAAAATTGTGTCTTCAGCTCACGTTTATCAAGTGACCCCCCAAATTGAAATTCCGATTTTTACTGGTAAATACACTTCCTGGCCTACGTTTTTTGACCTTTTTACTGAAACAATACATAGTAATAATGCGCTCAGCAAAGCTCAAAAAATGCAACACCTTAAAGGAAAAATCAAAGGAGAAGCTGAGCGCCTCATACAACATTTAAATATATCAGCCGAAAATTATGACACTGCCTGGGAGATATTGACACATCGTTATAATAATCCCCAGGTCCTATTTACAAAGCAAGTAGAGACCTTTCTTAATCAGCCGAACATTCAAAAACAAACATCATTTGAAATCAAAAGACTTTATGATACTAGCATGGAAACCCTACACGCTATCCATAATCTGGGTGTGGATACGAATACATGGGATCCGCTACTTGTTCATATTTTATCAAAAAAGTTGGATCACGAAACCTACTGTGATTATAAAGAATCCCGCAAGAACCCGCGAGATTTGCCAGCGTTAGATGAGTTTATGCAGTTTCTTGAAAATAAATTCACAGCCCTAGAGCCAATACATAAACGTGAATCATCAGCGTCTTATCAATCAAAGCCTGCCTATAATCAAGCAAAACAGACTTTTACAAAACCTCAGCCTAACTATTATCAAGGCAAATATCAGCACAGGACGCCTTATCAAGCTATTGCTACAACGCGTAATAAGTGTCCATTATGTACTCAAGATCATGATTTATTCAAATGCAAGAAGTTTTTAAGCATGACATCAGACTTAAAACTTAAAACAGTATCAAGGTTGCGATTATGTCAAAATTGCTTATACCACCATTTTAGCAACAAATGTTTTTCGTCGAAAAGGTGCAAGGAGTGTAACGGTGATCACAATACATTGTTACATGATGCATATGCAAGCACTCCGGTGTCCAATTCGACTAACATAAACATGCCGCCGCTTCAATCATCGCCGCAAGTATCTCATAATAATAATTCATCGAAATCACACTTCGATCAAAAGCCACACAATGTGAATTATGTCGCAACGAATGACGAGGAAATTTTGCTGACAACATTGTTACTTAATATAAAAACTGCTGAGGGAAATTTCATCACATTGCGCGCTCTTCTAGACCAAGGGTCGCAAATTTCCCTAATATCAGAGAGTGCAGCGCAGATGTTAGGTCTTAAGCGCCATCAGTATTCAGCATCTATATCAGGTATAGGTAACGGCTGCAAACAGAGCAAGGGCATTGTAACATTAGAGTGCCAATCAATCTATAAGGATTATAACTTTGATACTCAAGCATTGGTGATTACGAAGGTTATCAATAATTTACCTAGTAGTTCATTCAACAAGCAAGCATGGCCACACATTCGAAATATCAATCTAGCAGATCCGGAGTACAACATCTCACGCCCAGTAGACCTACTCTTAGATGCCAACGTCTACTCCAATATCATTCTGAGTGGTCTTATTAAAGGTGCACTGGAGTCCCCCATAGCTCAACAAACAAAGTTAGGGTGGATTCTATCGGGGAACGTAAAGAAAGCATTTAACTGTCACGTAATAATCAATAATTTAAGTGACATTTCTAAGTACTGGGAGATGGAGGACGTCACCACATATGACAATTCTACTCTGAGCAGGGAAGAACAATATTGCGAAGACCTCTATTTAAAGACCACGAGGCGATTAGAGTGTGGAAAGTATGAAGTAGCCATACCTATGAAACCCGAGTTTGAGAAAAAACTAGGATTGTCAAAATCAAAATCAGTAGCACAGTTTCTGCAACTTGAACAAAAATTAATTAAAAATGAAACCTTAGCCAAACCATATCGTGACTTTATGTTTGAATACGAGCATTTAGGCCACATGCGAAAGATTGACACTGTATTTGGACCTTCATGCTACTTACCACATCATGGAGTCTGGAAGTTAGATTCTGAGTCTACAAAATTAAGAGTCGTATTCAATGCGTCTTCAAAAACAACATCAAATAACAGTCTAAACGATCTAATGGAGCGTGGTCCAAATCTACAGCAGGATCTATTAACGCTTATTCTAAGCTGGAGGCAGTATAAGTACGTGTTAAATGCTGACATAGAGAAGATGTTTAGAATGATATTTGTAAGAAAATCTGATCAACAGTTACAGAGGATTATCTGGAGGGCATATCAAGAAGATGACCTTCAAGAATATCAGCTGACCACGGTTTCCTTTGGAGAAAAAGCAGCACCGTTCCTTGCTATGCGCACCCTCCGTCAGCTTGCTATCGACGATGGCGAAAAATATCCGCTCACTCCAGATATCCTTAAGCATAATTTTTATATGGATGACTTATTCTATGGGAGTAACTCAATAGAAGAAGCCAAAATGGTTCAAAATCAATTGATCGCTATCCTTAAAGGTGCCGGGTTTAACCTGCGTAAGTGGTCTAGTAATGATAAACAACTGTTACAAGGACTCTCGACAGATCAAATCAGTGCATCAGCAATCGACTTTAAGGACACTGAAACCACCAAGGCGTTAGGCTTACGCTGGAACTCATCAACAGATACTTTTAGTTTTAATAATATATATCATCATTGCAAAGGCGACAAGAGCAAAACAAAACGTCAACTACTTTCACAAATTTCAAAAATCTTTGACCCCATTGGCTGGCTATCACCCTTAACAATCAGATCAAAGATATTATTTCAAAACGCGTGGGCCGCCGGAGTATCATGGGACGAAGAGTTACCGACTGAAATTCAAGAAGAATGGCAAAAATTAAGGTCTGATCTACAAAATATAGAAAAAATTATCATACCACGACATTTCGGCAACACCGATTTTATGTTCGAATTGCATGGATTCTGTGATGCCTCAGAAAAAACATACGCTTGTTCTGTTTACATCATTACCATCAACGATAAGGGCGAGCGCACATCAAGACTGGTTGCCGCCAAGACAAAACTAGCACCGTTAAACAAAAAGATATCACTTCCTAGATTGGAGTTATGTAGTGCTTTGTTGTTGGCAACACTTATGAAAAAGATTTTGGAATGTTTTTCACAGACAAATATCAAATTGTTTGCGTGGTCAGACTCAATGGTCGTCCTTGGATGGATTCAAGGAGACATATCAAGATGGAAACAATTTGTTAGCAACCGCGTTCAACAAATTATCAATGTCTTGCCAATAACTTTATGGCGTCATGTACGGTCAGAAGAAAATGCAGCTGACTGTGCAACACGCGGTTTATCATGCAATCAGTTACTTCATCATTCTCTGTGGTGGCAAGGCCCTAAATGGTTGACCTCATTCGAACCCACAAATATACCAAATGTCAAATATGTACAACCAATATTAGAAGCAAAAAAGCCTAATGTGTGCACGGTCCTACACGATAAAGAAACATCAATCGTATCAGAATTATTATACAAACATAATTCTATTACTCGAGTGGCGAACATAATAGCTTGGATATCACGTTTCAACCCGCGCGCTCGTGCTCAGCAGAATGCTAAGTCGACAAATACACTGTCGTCATCGGAAGTAAGGAATGCAGTTTACACGATAATTAAACATGTTCAATCAAATGATTTTAAGTATGACATAGACAATTTAAAATCAAAGGACAGGGTGCTAAATAATAGCAAAATATTAACATTAAATCCGTTTTTGGGTAAAGATGGCTTACTAAGAGTCGGTGGGCGATTATCAAACTCAAATGCGTCCGGGAAAAATCCCATAATCATATCAAATCAAGGCCGCCTCACAGAGTTAATCATTAATCAAGCGCACGCTGCTACCCTACACGGAGGTCCTAGACTGACTTTATCTTACATCAGAGATAATTATTGGGTACTGAGTGGCATGCGCACTGTCAAGAAGCAACTGAGGAGGTGTGTGACCTGTCGTCGCTATAGTCATCAAAAACTTAATCAAATTATGGCTGACCTGCCAACTCCTCGAGTCACACCATCACGACCTTTCACTCATTGTGGAGTGGATTTTACAGGTCATGTAGAACTAAAGGCCAATAAAGGTCGTGGCATCAGAACAACAAAAGGATACATTGCTGTCTTCGTGTGCCTGTCTACCAAAGCAATACACTTAGAGCTAGTATCCGATCTTAGCACTGCATCATTTCTTGCGGCGTTCAGAAGAATGTGCGCCAGGCGTGGAACACCGAAGGAGATGTACAGCGACAATGGTACCAACTTTATTGGAGCTGCTAAACATCTCAAGAAAGAATATCAGCAAATAATTCAATGTATCAACACAGATATTTTACATACCATCAATGAGTTTGGAACTAACTGGCACTTCAACGCAGCGGCCTGGCCCAGCGCTGGAGGACTGTGGGAATCAGGGGTCCGCAGTATGAAGTTTCATTTACGTCGAGTTATTGGCACTCAAAAATTAACATATGAAGAATTTACAACCCTTCTGACGCAAATCGAGGCTTGCCTTAACTCGAGACCGTTGTACGCCCTTACTGAAAATGTAGAAGACCTTGAGGTATTGACTCCTGGTCATTTTTTGATCGGCGGACCTATATTATCAAGTCCAGACTCAGAATCAAGCAGCATCACACTTCCAATGAGATGGCAACTAGTACAGGCCATGACTAGAGGCTTTTGGAAGAAATGGTCACACGAATATTTACAAACTCTTCAGACCCGTAGTAAATGGCATACTGTTAAATTGGATATCAAAATCAATGATGTCGTACTAGTACAAGATGAAAATCTACCAGCAAGCAGGTGGGGAATGGCTCGAGTGGTCGATGTTCATCCAGGGAAGGACGGCCACGTGCGCGTCGTCACATTGAAGACGAAGTGTGGCGTAATCAAGCGCCCTATAACAAAACTGTCCCTACTACCGGTACATGATCATGAAGAGTCAAAAGTACAAAATCAAAATCATAACTCTGACAAGCAATCTAGCCCAATTAATAATAAGTTATCAACGACTGACGCTTCACCACCATCAACGCGGCACACACGCACCCGAAAAAGCAAATTCTCGGCTCTGGCATTACTTTTCTCAATACTTTCATTATTTACACCGAGCTTGCAAGAGCAAGTAGCATCACCACCATCAGTGTTTAATGTGTCAAAACTACAAAATGACAATCAAAGCTTATATTTTGACAAGGTGACCAACCTTCAGCATATCAGAGATCAGTGGAAACTTATAGTCTTCTATGTCCACTTACTGGCAGGGCCTAGATAACATGAAACATTTCATCACTCACCCTTGAAGAAGTCGTCGGATCGGATCTACAATATAAAAGCATTCTATACCAATTAAATAATGAAATTCAGGAACTTGAACACTTTAATAGATTATTACAGCAGAAATCGCTAAACAGACAGAAAAGAGGCTTAATTGACGGTGTGGGCTACGTAGCGAACTCGTTATTCGGCGTCTTGGATCAAAGATTTGCTGAAATGTATGAAAAGGACATCATTAAAATTGCACAAAATGAAAATCATTTAAAAGACTTGATACGCAATCAAACAATAGTCCTTGAAGCAGAGTACAATGTCCTGAAACGAAACGAAAACAATATGAACAAGCAATTTACGTTTATAAAACAGCGGTTAAATAATATAACTATGGAGTTAGATCAAGTAACTCTCGACAACAAAAATGGTTTCTACATAACATCATCGGCATTAACGGCCAGCATCATTTTATCTAACCTAAGGAGAATTCAGCAAAGCCTACTAGACACCGTGACAGATATAAGTCACGGGCACATTGATACGCATTTGATCACACCTGAGCAATTAAACGAACAAATAAATCTAATATCACGTTATATACAGGGTGATCTAAGTTTACCCGTTAGCATAAACTCTATTAAGGATATTTACAAATTGCTTAGTGTATTCGGAAGAGTAAGCAATAATTATTTAATCATAGAAATAAAAATTCCCTTAGTAAGCAGTGACATTTATGAACTTAACAAAATAATCAGCGTTCCTCTTAGAAGATCGAATAATTTATCACTGCAAATAATATCGACGCTACCTTACATCGCTTACAATATGAAAAAAGATGTCGTCATTTTACTGTCAGAAAATGACCTCCGATCATGCGTTACAGCTTCTACAGGAAGACTATTATGCTCTCTCGATAAACCCGTCTACGACCTAGCCCTAAAACAATCATTCTGTAAACTAAATCTAATTGATAATGATATCATGAATGACTCGCCCTGTATATCATCGCTTACTACATGCCGCAATCAGTGGGTCAAATTACATCACCGGAACTCATGGTTATTTTCCTGCTGCAATGAATGTACAATACGTATTTTATGCACAACCACTGGAATAACAGTAGGAAAGCTCATTGATAACGGAATAATAAGCATCGGCCAAGGTTGCACTTTAAGAGGTGATTCATTCACAATATACGCTCATAATAAATATCTTAACAAAATAAGTATCAATGACGAGATAAGCATTCCAGAAATATCAGCATTAAATAAACTAATCAATACGTCTATGCAAATCGACTATCCGGCACTAGAAAACAGTAATCATCACTATGAACAGATCAAAGATGAAATAGACACGCTGAAAAAGTCACAGTCAGGACAGTTTACCATACATGACGTCCACCACTATACTATTTCGTACGTCATCATCTTCGTTATCATAGTCGTCGGGAGCATCTTTGTGTGCGCAAAGATAAGGAGCAGGCGTTCAGCACAGCGGGCCTTTGAGGTCCGCGTCCAGCAGCAGCAGCCAGGGGAGCAGGAGGGAGCGCCCCTCCGCCCCCACACAACTAGTGTCAGTGACAGTGAAGTGACAAACATACCACGCATTCAAAGTGTAAATCAGGGCACCTCACCAATGGTAGCTCGACCAGTGCGGTTTAATATTCCATGTGAATCAGTATCGTAATCAACACAGTGAGCAGTGAACAGTACACTAATAACAAATGCACAAACCATATTTTTTATGAATACTTTAATATTAAATATAAATTTTACACTACTCATTATATCGTTTTAAATTTATTTTGTAGTTCTGATTCATTGTTTTTATTGTATCATTAATTTTATGTAGGTACTTATCTTGTATTGTTGTTTTTTCTTTGTGGGCCAAGATGTACGAGCCATCGCACATTTATGTAGAAATATTATCGCTAATCAATATCATTAGCACTGTAGCGGTGCCTTTACATGTCGACACCGCACTTGAGTTTAATATGTGAACTCATCAATTTTTATATTTAACTTTGATCAATAAATCAGTGCACTAGCAGCATTCAATCAGAGTGGTTGTTTTATCATCCCTAAAGCCCTCTCATCATTATCATCCCTAAAGTGTGGGATAAGCCCCCACAATAACCATATTGCTCAGCTAAAGTGGCAGATGGGCACATATTTAAAGAAACAATGTTTTTTTTTTTTTAATGGACCTATGCTTTGGCAGAAGGCCGTTACAGCTTCACCGGGCGGGTTTTAGGCGAGTGCGGAAGGCCCCGTTCTAGCGGCGCGATCGGACCGTGCCGGGTGCTCAGGGCACCGGTACGCGGTAGCGAAAGATACGATTTGACAGAAAGTCTCGCAGGATGAGTACGAGACTGTCGGGCACTTTGAGTTGGTACAGCTTGTAGATCAAGCCGTTGTGCCAGACTTTGACAAATGCTTTCGCTACATCGAAGAAGAGTGCACCGGTTACTATCTGTTTGGGTCTGTTGAGGCCTTCGAGAATGTGCTCCGTTAGGCGGTGCACCTGTTCGACACAAGAGTGGGAGGATCTGAAGCCAAACTGTTCGTTGATTAAGAGATTGTTCGAGAAAATGTAATCTCTTAGGCGGGAGACGAGAACACGCTCGTATAGTTTGCCCATAGTCTTGAGGAGACTGACAAACAATGGAAACAATGGCAGTTAGGGAGTTAGTGTTTTAATGGCGGCCTCGTACTGCACAATAATTTGATAAAGAGCATATTTCAAGATACCAATATTTTACACCTGCTGTTAAATGATGTAGGTACCCAAAGAAAAAGCTCTATAAACGCAAGACGCCAGACTTTAAAATAAAGGTTGAGCACCCTTTCCTTAACCAGAGCTTGTTTAATGAAAAAGCACCTCAAGCATGGCTCACATGGGCGATTTATGGGCACCACTTAGCTACTTCGGACGTGCAAAGCATTACCGTCGGCTAAATAGCTACTCTAACAACACTTAAGTCTGTCTGTACAACTGCATTTTTATAGTATAATAAAACAAAGACTTTTCCAACAAACATCTTTTTTCCCCTCTTATGTGTATCTAAGTCTGTTTTATTTAAAATAAATATTTATTTAATATAACAAAATAAATGTAATTATTAAAACTTCAGACTGAAACTAGCTATTAAATGTTGTAAAGAGGAATGATTTGTATTGTCGTAGTGACTGTACTTGTAATTTAATTGAGATTTAATTTAATATTGAAATATAATAGTTTGAGTCCCGGAACATGAGAAAGCACAATTATTATTTTACAAAATATTTTTTCTATTCTAAGTTATAAAGGAAGTAGGTATAACTTAGAATAAGAAGGCAATAATTTTTCAACAAATCAAATCAAATCAAATCAAGTTAGTATTAGTTTATTGGTATCAAAAACAAGTGGTGCCATAAAAATGTGATCGTTAATACTTGCATTCGTTAAAAACTGTGTCGCAAGTATTAGCGCCCACCTCCAAGACTCCAATATAAAACTTTACAAAGTAATCCTTACAATATTTAAATAATATATACCTATACAAAACTTAAATATGTAATGTTAGTGTGTGTGTGTGTGTGTGTGTGTATGTGTGTGTTGTGTGTGTGTGTGTGTGTGTTGTGTGTGTGTGTGTGTGTGTGTGTTGTGTGTGTGTGTGTGTGTGTGTGTGTGTGTGTGTGTGTTTGGTGTGTTGTTGTTTTTTTTTCTTTTTACAGTACTGTACTTAAAAACTCCTCCGTTTCTGAGTAGGTCATGCTTTGCAGCCATGCAGCAACCTTAAGCTTACACTCATGCAGAGTTAATGGATAAATGTTTAATATTTTATTTATTTTGTTGTATAGCAATGGACCCATGAAGTAAATGTGGCGTTTAGCTGCAGATAATTTAGCTCGAGTTGTCTTACAAACTGGAAGAGGTCTACGCCTATTTGAAATAGCAGTGTTGTCATATTGTGTCTGATTGTGTGTACGCAAAAGGCCAACAAGCAAATACATTTTTCTAACAGACAAAACACTAGTTAAAGTGTATAACTCAGCAGTTGGAAACAATATAGGTTTGAAAGATATTATCTTTAGGATGGCTCTTTGGGCTCTTTCTAAACGCAACAGTTGAGTTTTACCTGAACCACCCCAGACTGAAATGCAGTATGATATAAGTGGCTGACCTAAAGCGTAGTAAACGGTTTTCAAAGTTTCAAAGTCGATGCTATTCCTAAGAACTTTAAATACATAAATTAGTTTTCTGACTCGAGCAACAGTATTTTTTACATGTTCCTTCCATGACAGGTGAGCATCAATCCATACACCTAGGTATTTGATATGTGTAGCCCGCGAAATTTGCAGACAATTACAATTGCTACAGTTTTCCACCTGAACTTTATGAGCGCGTATGGTAAATGACGGTGGCGGTAACGAGGCGGCACTTGCTGCAAATGCAATAAATTTTGTTTTGTCCAAATTGAGAGTGAGTAGGTTCGTGGATAACCATTTAGTTACCTCTTTAAGCGCGTGTTCAGCTCTAGAAGCAACTACATCCCAATCTTTACCATAAATGATCATGGCTGTATCATCTGCATAGACAGTGATGTTGCAGTATGGAAGTGTCAACTTACAAAGATCGTTAATGTAAATATTGAACAGGGTAGGTCCTAAGACACTTCCTTGCGGGACGCCGTAGCTGATGCTTTCCTCTTGGCTAATAATGTTATCTATTATAACACACTGGGAGTGACTTCTTAGGTAGCTTTTAAATATGTCTAAGACTAAACCTCTAACACCAATCCTTGACAGTTTGTCAATTAACATGGGTACAGATATAGTGTCAAAGGCTCTGGAGAGGTCCAAAAACAGGCCAACTGATTTTAGTTGTGATTCTAAATTTCTGACCGCGAGCTCCGAGAGTTGTAAGATTGCATCTTCGGTAGACTTGCCTTTTCTAAAGCCAAACTGATTTTTAGCGATGATGTTGTTCTTTTCGAGGTAATCCGTTAGCCTTTTGTTAAGAATCCTTTCCAAAATCTTAGACATGACAGTCAGAACCGAGATGGGCCTATAATTTGTGACACTAAATCTGTCCCCAGTCTTAAAAATAGGGTGTACGTTGGCCTTTTTCAAGGCGGAGGGAAAGATACCAGAAGTGAGACACAGATTAAAAATATGTTCTAGTAAAGGAACTAGTGTCACTTTAGACGATTTAATAAGTGAAGTGGGAATACCATCCCAGCCAACAGCAGCGGTGTTCTTTAGACCCGTTATGATGCTATCGATTTCGGCACAGTCAGTGGTAAGTAAGGCCATGGAATTTATAGGTGAATAATCATCTGGAATAACAGCAAGTTTTGGCTGCGTGATATTAACTGCTAATTCTTTACCTACATTGGCAAAATAGTGATTCATTGCTTTCACTGCGGTCAATGGGTCATTTGACGATGATAAAAGTTGAGTTGCTGATGTTTGTGACTGATTGATATTGCCTATTTTCTTAATGAGTGCCCAAGTAGCTTTTGGGTTGTGTTTCGTCTTTAAGAACTCATTACGCTCATATTCACGCTTAACCTTTCTAATTAAGTTATTAACAAAATTCTTGTATCGTATATATGTGATTTTAAAAATAGAATTTTCAGGGTATTTTTTAGTTTTGAGAAATAGTTTGTCACGGTTCCTAAGGCACTTTAACAAACCAGGGGTTATCCATGGCTTTATGATTCTCTTTCTACTTGGTATAGGGATTATTCTGGTATATTTATTAACAACTGATGATATTACGTTGACCAGTGAAGTAGTGGCATATTCAGCATCATTACTGGCAAGAACGTGAGAGAAATCAGTTATTTGTAACTCTTTGGTACAAGCAACAATGTCTACGTTTTTACAGAAGCGCTTAGCATTAGTTGACTTCATTTTGAGGTCACAGCAAAATATCACAGGGGCATGATCAGTAATGAGGGAATCCAAAACTATTGTGACAGCCTTAGATTTAGTCCTGAGTATTACATGGTCAAGGCAATTTGGGCCTCTTGTAGGGAAAACATGACCCGGTAACATACCATGGGAAGCAACAATGTTTAAATATGTATCAGAGTGGCTGTCAGTGCTATCCGGAATTATATTTATGTTAATGTCCCCAACGATAGTGACATTAGAGTAGTTGTTCATCGTGGTGTGAGATGGGTGAGTTATTATGTGTATGTGTGTGTTACAATTAGTAATATAGATGTAAACAAAAAAAGATATAACAGCTAAATTTAAAGCAAACATAAAAAATATCATATAAAATAGGCCAAGACACATACTAAAAAATATATGATTTTTTATGTGGAAAACAAAACATAATAGTCACATTTGTTTTTGTAAAGAAGCCAATTCGCTTTCAGACTTGATCACATGATGAGGGGAGCCATCTGTTTTACGTAGAAAAGTTTTTCCATGGGATACCCAGCAATATTTAAAATCATTCAATTTTGCAAAGTCTCGGCACTGGTAGAATACTTTTTTCATTTTAGATGATAAGTTTTCGGAAATGAAAATGGGTTTAACTGGGCCGCTTAGTTTTAGTGTGTCTGTGGTAAGTCTCGAGTTTTGTTTATTGTATGTTTTGAACTTCTCAATTACCCTGTCTCTAGTCAAGACACTGGTGAAGTCCACAATTATAGGCCGATTGTCTGTTTCTCTCGTAGAAAGGCGAAACACGTCTTTAACTTCATGAGGCTGAATACCCAAATTAATCGTTTTTACGGTGTGTATAACGGTATTTAACAACGATTGTTTTGATTCCTGCTTTACCGGAGGAATGTTTTTCAGTTCAATACAAGTCGATCTGGAAGCACTTTCAAATTTATCAATTTTCTCCTCCAATGATTGTATGTATTGATGGTCTTTTTTACGATCAGTTTGAAGTTCGTTCATTTGTTCTATAAGAGAATCATAGCTTTGCGAAAAAAAATCCAAAGAATTTCGTATGTCATTGTTCTGGCTTTTAATTTCCTCAACTGCCAAATACGAGTATATCCTCTCATATTTAGATAAATTGTCATCTTGCTGAGATTTGAAATCTGTTAGCATAGTTCGCATTTCCGACATAAAAGAAGATAATTGTGAATCGGTGCCGTCATCGGGATGCTTGCGCTTAGCGCGGTAAGTAATGTGTTGTTCCTTTTGTTCAGCGATGCGCACCGTACACAAATCGGATTCTGATCAGCAGTGTTGTATTGGCTGCGCGAGCGCGAGCTGAGGTGGGGGGGGGCTACGGTCAACAGGCATGATGACGCACGATTCGATCGACTGTACCAGGAAAACAATAAATGAGAAACAGTAGAAGATGCGAGCGAGATAGTGTAAGTAGGAGTCTACGTAATTAAGTCGCTCACGACGTTTCGGTTCAAATCTTCGTTCCGTCTAGTATAACTTGACTTCATCCTTAGGTGAGATAGGTATTGTGTTTTCGTGCAGGTGTAACTGGGATAGACTGTAGCTAATAGTTACGATCGAAAGTTTGTGGTTATTCTTACTTGTAAGGAGGTTTTGATTCATGTATCGGTCGCTGCAATACCACGCAGTAAAATCTTCTACTTTATGCACTCCTATTTATTCACTGAATTTAACACGAGTAGAATTTGGAAAATAATGATTATTTTATTTGCTATAATTTATTATGACACGTCTGTACGCCACAGATGTCCGGAGGGAAGGGAGACAGATTTATTTAAAATTTGTTATAAAGTTGGAGACCCTAAAAACGACTAATATTGAAAGGTCAATAGAAATGGAAGTATTTTCAAAGAATCAATCAGAAGACTTTTTGTGAAGAGTATCAGATAGCGAGCGATTGGCGAAATTTTATGTGATGTATAAAATGAGTGAGGTAATTGCAAACGCGATATATCTGAGAGTGAGTTATAAAAGCGTGTTGAACACAGATGGAGTTTATAATGTACTGTAAATAATAGTCAAGTCCAGATTAGCGACGAACTAAATACAATCTATTCCTTTCTAATACCAGTGTTATTTGTTTTTAATCGTTATTAATTTTTTTAGAACGAGCCCATAGATCTTTGCTTAAAGTAATTTATTTTAAACCTTACCGATTTTCAACCGACAGTCTATATTCTCAATGTGGCTTATTGTCCGTCAGGAAACTTTACATTCTTCAGGTAATCCCAACCCCCTTATTTATAAAAAAGTAATTACTTATTGCTTAAGAAAGTCATAACTTAAAGTGTTCATACCTAGTGCTTAAGTGAAAGAAATTGGTCGCCATTAATAGTCATATTATTTGGCTGAGAATGCTAACTTTTGGTAGTTATAACTTTTAGTAATTACTTGATTAAGGCATACAAATTGTCTCTCAAGTAATTACTTTTACTTGTTTATAAATACGGGGGTAAGACTCCATAAAAAACTCGCTTATAGGCAAACTAAAGGGGAAAAAAGGAGAATACCGAATATAGCACCAGTAACTCACGCTAAAACTGCCTATGCTAGAAGACAATTTTCATGTCTTTCAGCACATATACATAGTCAGGTCATAAGTTCTGTCACACAATAAAAACTTTTGAATTTAGAATGCTGGCACAAAAAAGTTTATTGAATTTGAATTTCTAATTTTTCATGAAAATAAAAATGTGTATGTACGTTTTAGAATTTTCCTCATTTATAAATATGGAGTGGACACTTAAAGAAGACCGTGTCGCGGTTATTGCGTTGCATCGTTGCGGTTACGCGCCAATTCAGATTTTCGACTTACTCAAAAATTTGAATATAACCAAATGATTCGTTTATCGTACCATAAAACGATACAATGAAGACTCTAGTGTAGATAACAGGTCAAGAAGTGGTAGCCCTCGCTCTGTTAGGACTCCAGCAGTGATAAAAGCTGTGAAGGCGCGAATTCAAAGAAATCCCATACGTAAGCAGAAACTGTTGGCCCTTCAGATGGGGTTAAGCAGGACCACGGTGAAAAGGGTGTTAAATGAAGAGTTAATGGCTTAGGGCGAGCAACCGTATTCCGCGTGTCCAACGAGGTCATTTTCCATCCTCGCTCATGGTTTGGTTGGGAGTCTCTTATTGGGGCTTAACTGAGGTACATTTTTGTGAGAAAGGCGTAAAAACGAATGCAGTTGTGTATCAAAATACAGTCCTCAAGAACCTTGTGGAACCTGTTTCTCATACCATATTTAATAACAGGCACTAGGTATTCCAACAAGATTCTGCGCCAACTCATAGAGCGAAAAGCACACAAGACTGGCTGGCGGCGCGTGAAATCGACTTCATCCGGCACGAAGACTGGCCCTCCTCCAGTCCAGATTTGAGTCCGTTAGATTACAAGATATGGCAACACTTGGAGGAAAAGGCCTGCTCAAAGCCTCATCCTGATTTGGAGTCACTCAAGGCATTCTTGATTAAGGCAGCCGCCTATATTGACATGGACCTCGTTCGTGCTGCGATAGACGACTGGCCGCGCAGATTGAAGGCCTGTATTCAGTCATTTTGAATAAACTTTATTACCATATGAATCTATGTTTTATTAAGTTAATTTTGCTATATAAATGGTTACATACAATGGTCTAAATTATTTCATATTACACATGTGACAGAACTTATGACCTGACTAGGTATATAATAAAATAAATAAAATTCTCAATTTTCACCCTACAACGGCATGTACATGTAAGAACACGTTACAGAATTGGCTTCAAGGTAAAAACTATGACGAAATAGAAAACATTGTTTTATAAACAACATTTTGTATATTCGTGATTCCACACAAAGCACACACACACATACACACACGCGCGCACACACACACGCGCGCACACACACGCGCACACACACACGCGCGCGCACACACATACTCACACTCGTTCGCACGCACACACACACATACTCACACACGTTCGCACGCACAAACACTCGTTTGTTTGTTATTAAAGTTGGCACATGGTAAATGTTTTTATTATTATTATTTATTTTTTGCTAATAGCTCAATTATTATTGTATTAGTGTGAGTATTTTTGTTTCGCCTTTTTTCTTTGCTTCATGTATCTTTTATAATCTTCAACAAGGAGCGGGGTCTCCAAATACAGGTTTATATTTAAAGGAGATTCCAGCCATTTGTTACGTCATAATGTAAAAAGATACTGAATAAACATTTTTCATTTTCATTTCAATTTTCTATTTCGGACGAATACCACGAGTCCCAAAATACGATACGTATTTTTTTAAATTTGGTATTCGTTCGGAATAGTAAGTTAATTACAACAAAAACAAATCCCATTGGTATTAGAAAGGAATAGATCCTAAATGCCGCTGTAGTAACTTTACCGGGAAAAGTCACTTACAATAGTCTATTATTTTAATTAGGTACTGCTTTCTGAGCACTGTTCACTGATAGCTAAAATATCGAAACTCCTACCTTTGGTAAACAACACCTTTCGTAAGTTAGACGTTTAGAAATGAAACTTTTTTACAAAGAATTGAACCGACGAAAATTATGAAAATAGCCACCAATTTCCATTTCTGGTCCATTATGATAAGGCCATATGAAAAAAAAACAAAAGCAGAAAATTGAAACAAACTATCACTTTAACAGTTAAGTCTAACATCTATTGATGTTGTGCAATCGTGCCTGGTTTCATTTAGCCGCTTTTGCTGCTTTCTGGACAAGCTTTATAGTCGAAATTATAAAAAATATTAATGATGGTGTCAAACTTGGTGTGCACGCTTATAATGCAAACCATACAGCTACATAACAGAAATTTAGTAACTGAAAACCAAATTAATGAAAAATACGGTGCTCTAGAACCCTGAAGCATTACTATTTTCAGTAAAAATATGTATCTGCACTTAAAAAGAAATAGTCTAAGCTCTAACACAAAGGATATATATATATATATATTAAACTAGAATTCTCAATTGATGAATGTAATAAATACAATTTAGTAACAGGAGAAATAACATCCGAATCTTACGTTTCCAAGAATTGATCGCAAAGTGAGCATCACTGGATATTACGAGAAATGTAATAGATTTATTATTACCTAAGACTCTCTCGGCTTCGGTTGCTTTAGATGTTTTATTACAATCTATCGAGCGTACGCGGATGCATATTGTCAAAGTATGTTTGCATCACTGTCGTGACACTGCTGACATTTAAATAATTTACTAATTTCTGCTTTCAAGCTCTTTAACTCTTATTATAGTTTTAAAGGTAGTTGATTGTTTTAATTTTTATACTATGTACATCGGTTTTTATAACATTCCTATATTTTAGAGATGTTGCAAGCGATCTAATCACTGAAGAAGTTCTTCTTGTGTTACCGAGCCGAAATAACATATCAAAGCACGACACATTTAGCTAAAAAAATATGACTACTTAACTACAAAGTCTATAAGAGCCCTATCGTAATTACACTAAAAAAAAGGTGTAATAAATAAGTAAATACCGAAAAAAATATTAAACTACAAGTGTAATTGCTCACAATTGGTGGCCGATTTTATTCAAGTACCGCAGCTAAGTAGGTATTAGATGGCAAAATTTGAATTTCATAATTTTGAAACTATACTCTTCTCTTTCCTCCTCTCTTTACAATACCTAATCAAAATCAAAATTTTCATCGAATTGTTAAATAAAAATCTACCATAACAAAATGGTTTTCCCTACCGATATAGGGAAAACTATACCCAGTATGAGACATGCTATCCAAATACGCCACATGGAAGCCTCGGCTGCGTTTGGTAAGACACGTTTCAGCACAAACGGAACGTATATCGCTGCAGACCGTTTTATTTCCGAGCTCCAGTAATATCGGGATAATCCCCGCCTGTGCAACTCGTGTCGCTTGTTTCTTTTTGTTGTTAGCATTAGTACGAAACGGTCATCGATTACGCAAACATCATATTTCAAGGTAATTGCGTAATTCAATTTCAGTCAGCTTTAGATCACTCAAACTTCGACCTTGCTGATGGTTGGCATAACAATACTTTAGTTCATTTGTGTCAACTGTCAACGTCTCATTTACACGGGACTGTACAGTGATATGATTCAACATTTAAAGAGCTCAAAAACAGTTCCACAAAATAAAACCGGCGATAGAAGAGTTCTAAATAACGACATTGCGGCGCGACAATATAAATTTGCCAAACCGATCTCATGCAAGCTTTATATAGAAGAGAGTGTGAGTGTTTTGTTGTAATTACTGTTTGTTTGTGTGCGTAATAAGAAGCAAAAGTTATTTTCATAAGTAATAAGGATATGATATAATAGATACTTATTTGTAGAAGGGGATTATAGTAATGGATTGTTACAAAGATAAATAGTATTTATTTTACAACTCTAATCAATATAATATGTAATAAAAAAAAATTTTTTTGCCTACTAGTAATACATTCTTACTTAATAACAATTAAAGAATCGAGCGTTATTTTATTAAACAATAAATATTTTCATTTTCATCGAACTGCCGTAAATTGGTAAATTAATCTAATGAGCCACTTTACGAATGATATTTCTGCTTTAATTGTCGACCACATTTGAACAGACTCATAAAATCAGTTTCATTGCAACACTCCTGCTTGCAATCAACTTTAATTAGAGCCCCGACATCAATTTTGAAGATAGCCCGTCTCGTTTTCTCATAGGATTAAAATGCTTCGTGCAAGAAGTAAGTAGTGTGCTCAAAATATAGGCATTGGACACGCCAGTTAGTAACTGTGCCACCGTGCTTTAGCTCGCTTTGACCTCAGCTCATTAGCGCAACTAGAATATTAGACGGGAGACTGGTTAGGTCGAGGGTTTATCGTTGCATTCACCATAAATTATAACAAACAACTGCTTAAGAGGAAAGGTATACTTAAGGAGATTTAAACACAAACCTACCTTAATTTTATTTGCCTGACTTTTTGGACCGAGTTACACTGGCCGTGGTCACAGGCTGACTGAAACCATGATGTACTCTGTCCGTGTGAAGGTATATATAAAACTACCCTAGAATATTTATTCTGTGGGCGGTACATTAATTTAAAAATACCCCCAACAGTTTATTTCGCCAAGCACTGTCACACACATACACACTCTACACTGATCGTGTCCCTATTCAGCGAGGTGCTTAAAATAAAATTAAATGAATTGGAGAACTAAATGAGTAATTGCGTCAAAAAAATTAATGATTAATTGTGAAGACTTCAAATGGCTTACATATAAGTAGGAAAAAAACATTTTCTGATACAAATTAACCATCCTCTACATAAAACCTCGTGAAAAGCTAGTCGAATGTAAGGCTAGACAGGTAGGTAAGAATTATTTTTGGATTTAATCAAAATAAGTTTGGTCTTAATTATGATTGCTTCAAAATTATAAATGCTTCAGAATACCGAACTACGATTGTGTGAAATCCCACAAGTGAAATCGTTCATTTCCAAATTGTGCGCCTGGGAAAAAACTTTCCTATTGGTTTTTGTTCAGTGATTTGATTGGATGAATGAAATTAAAACATCTGGGGAGAATCAGGACTTTAGCAACATTTTATACCAATTTGAAAATATTTGAAGTATGTATGTATACTATTTCTTTACGAACGGTAATAAAAATTACCTAAACAAGATTGGAATATTCACCTATCCAATTCGATAGTTACGAAACTTGATATGACTACCAAGCGCTACGGCTTCTTAGAATATCATATAATTCCTAGTAAACATTATATAGTTCCATATGGTTTTATCACACGTATTGCGACTGAAATAAAATATTCTTTTTATTAATTTCTATTTTGAGAGGGTCATTTATTCTCATATTCAAGAGACGGCGCATAAAAAGTGGCTGTGCTGCGTGTGACATTAGAATTGCAACCCGAGTAAAATGTACACTCTCCTCGCTGCAGTGCGCTGCATAAGAAAAGACGCTTTTATATTTTTCAGACAAGCGGCTGGCTAAGAATTCACATGGAATTTTAAGGCAGCCGCTCCACTTGGATTATATTAACTTTGGCCTAACCCGCGAGATGTATTGTTGATTATAATTTTTTACTAAGTAACTCTCGGGAACTTACAAGTTGAGTTGGTTGGTGACTGGTTAGAAAAACTTCCAATTGTAATGCATTATTTGTGTTAGAGAAGTTAATAAATGTACATTCCAATAATATAAAATGTTTAATAAATCTGAATTAATATACTAAGAAAGAATCATCACTTTAGATGTTTACACCTATGTAGAATAGTAATTTACTTTACAACATGATTTCAGCTTCTTAGAAAATATTTTTATAATGTACTTATAAGGCATGTGTTATCAACACTGCCTTATAAGTCTTCACTTCCACTGAAAATCTTAACTGCGTCTTATAGTTATTTAGCCTAAAGGTTCTAAGCTTTGACTATTCCCGTTTTTCCCGTTCGTACTAAATTTACGACTATAGACAACGTCAAGATTATATGTATCTATTTAACAAAAATATTAGATTAGTTCCACAAACCCCACAAACACATGGCATGAAGCCAAATATGTGTTTCCTGATCATGACATCTCGCGCAAAAAGAACTAGATAATATTGGACACCAAACTGCGAATAGCTCAAAAGAAGAAACGCTTCCAAAATTATATTTATTGTTGAAATGGAAAAATATCACTCCCAAGATTTAGTTGGAGCTTGGAGATTTTTGTGCCTGTAGAAATATTCGTGGATCTCGTAAATAAACTATATAATAATCGATTAGTTAAAGAGCTGTGTCATTTAGAAAAAAACAGTTCAGTGCTTTTAAGAGCCATAAGAGCCCACCTTGATTTCCGTATCGGCCGATGTAATGAATACAGTCTTCTCTCACACTAGGTACAATTATTATTGTTTGGTCAAACTTAATTTTCGATTGCTTACTCTTGAAGTTGAGACAGTATTTATCCTGAAAAATAATTAATAGACTTAGTTAAACATGGTTATTTTTAAAATTAGATTGAAGTATGTTATTATTTGTATTTGAATAATTTATTAAACTTAAAATTAAACTAGGATTTACCTATTTATGACTATGAATATGAAATATCATATTTTACAGAAGCTTTGATTCGTAGAAATTCAACGAAAAGACGGTCATTTTAAGCTAACATTTTCGTCGTTCAGGCTATTTACAAGGAAGATTCGAAGTCCATTGGCTTTAGACATTATTTTTGCATTATTGGAGACAAGCATTATTTTCCCATTAGCCGCTGGCGGGTTAGTTCGGTAAGATGTTAGATAGACTCATTTGTCAGATAGGGACGCAGACGCTTCAGTGTAGGAATTCTAATTAAACTTACACAACATTTAGACGAACTTACATAGTGTGGAGCGATGAGCTCCGTGAACTTTGACCGGGTTATTTCATATGTAGTCTTACTAGGTCCGCTGTCTAGCTCAGTGCCATTCATTAATACTGCAATACAATACTAAGTAAATTGGCTTCTGTGTACTGTTGATTATGTATCTAGGATACATGTGATCTCAACATTAACTACGTTGAATTTTGCTTAGTAATAAACGCGAAGAGCCTGATTGTTTTGGTTTACCGTATAAATATGGCGAGTAACCAGTTATAAAGGTATTAATGGCAGTTCGTATTGCAAACAGAAAAATTATGAGGTTTAAAATGAGACCAACTATTTCATTTTAAATAAAAATTATTATGGACTTCTTCAGCAACTTTTGTAAATACATTTATACTATCATCTATTTAGGATTTTAAACTATTTTTTTGCATATTTTATACTTTGAACTTAACACTTTAGGGCATTCACTGCAACCGAATTAATTATTTAAAGGTAGATAATATATTAACTTTACGAATCATGGTCTTGGGCAGTATAATCTATGGTTACAAGCGCCCACAATCACGGTAGAACTGGTGACATCAGGTGGATGGTTATTACGTGTAGATTAACCGATCTACCCTCCGGCGTAGTCTTTTATTGCTTTTGACACTGGTGTAGGACCAGTGTGTTTGCAAAGTCAATATTTACTCTCCCTTTTTCTCGATACACAACACAGCACTCACAGTATCGATAGAAAAACTTTTTGCAGGATTTTTACGGGTTTTTACAAATTAACCTCTGAATTTAATTTTCAAACACAAGACAATTTGAAGCCACCTTCACGATTTGATATCAAAAACTCAAATAAAAAGGTACATCGTAGAAATCTGAAACAACTGACTCATACGTAGTAGGTAGGTATATCTATTAAGATAGTATTTGCTCAATTCTTTTAGCCACAACTACATATTACGTTGGTCACCTCAAATCACTTTTTAACCTCTGTATTCTTATTGATTTACATACTACCTAGTCAGGTCATAAGTTCTGTCACATGTGTAATATGAAATAATTTAGACATGTTTATTATTTATGTAACCATTTATATAGCAAAATGAACTTAATAAAACATAGATTCATATGGTAATAAAGTTTATTTAAAATGGCCCCCGCGATTTTGAATACAGGCCTTCAATCTGCGCGGCCAGTCGTCTATCGCAGCACGAACGAGGTCCATGTCAATATAGGCGGCTGCCTTAATCAAGGATGCCTTGAGTGACTCCAAATCAGGATGAGGCTTTGAGCAGGCCTTTTCCTCCAAGTGTTGCCATATCTTGAAATCTAACGGACTCAAATCTGGACTGGAGGAGGGCCAGTCTTCGTGCCGGATGAAGGCGATTTCACGCGCCGCCAGCCAGTCTTGTGTGCTTTTCGCTCTATGAGCTGGCGCAGAATCTTGTTGGAATATCCAGTGCCTGTTATGAAACATGGTATGAGAAACAGGTTCCACAAGGTTCTTGAGGACTGTATTTTGATACACAACTGCATTCGTTTTTACGCCTTTCTCACAAAAATGTACCTCAGTTAAGCCCCAATAAGAGACTCCCAACCAAACCATGAGCGAGGATGGAAAATGACCTCGTTGGACATGCGGAATACGGTTGCTCGCTTCTTCACTGCTGTGTGCGTACACCTTATCATTTTGTTTGTTGTAGCTCTCTTCCACGGTGAAAATTTTTTCATCCGAAAAAAGAATTTCCCAATTCAACAAAGCGCGGCTCCTCCTCAGCCTCAGGTCCATTAAACGAGCGTCCAAACGATGTCCTGTTTTTCTTCGCTATGCCTTAAGCCCTAAGTCTTCATTTAACACCCTTTTCACCGTGGTCCAGCTTAACCCCATCTGAAGGGCCAACAGTTTCTGCTTACGTATGGGATTTCTTTGAATTCGCGCCTTCACAGTTTTTATCACTGCTGGAGTCCTCCTAACAGAGCGAGGGCGACCACTTCTTGACCTGTCATCTACACTAGAGTCTTCATTGTATCGTTTTATGGTACGATAAACGAATCTTTTGGTTATATTCAAATTTTTCAGTAAGTCGAAAATCTGAATAGGCGCGTAACCGCAACGATGCAACGCAATAACCGCGACACGGTCTTTTTTAAGTGTCCACTCCATATTTAAAAATGAGGAAAATTCTAAAAAGTACATACACATTTTTATTTTCATGAAAAATTTGAAATTCGAATTCAATAAAAAAATTTGTGGCCAGCATTCTAAATTCAAAAGTGTTTATTGTATGACAGAACTTATGACCTGACTATATATTTCAATAAATCCAATTCAAGAATAAAAGTAATAATGTGTCTTTTAGTGAACAATGCATATTATTAAACTGTGTAATATGAAGTTATGATGCCAAACGCTGCATCAGTACATAAGTCTTTAATTGAGTCTCTCTCTACAGGACCAAAACGCTTACCTATATGATTGAAAATATCTAAGGAATTTAAAGAAAAAAAATAACAAATATTTGACAGAATAAAAGAAAACAACGCACAAAACATTTAAATAAAAAAAGGTTACAGTTTGACACTTGTAAATTATTTCAAGAATTACCTTAAATATGTTGTTTGGGCAATGCAAATTATTAATTAAACTGATATAAGGTTATGATGACCAGATGAGCTTCTAAACCGGTTTTTGAAAGTGTGGTGTAGAGTTCGATTCCTGGAGAAGCAGATTTTGTTCTAATATTTTCCCTATTTCCCGTATTAAGTTGTTTGTGGTGCTTTTGTTATTAACATGTGCTTTACTAGTTACACTTTAAGTTCAGAACAATGTATTGTGGCGAACCGCCACACTCATTATTTATTTATTAATTTATGTAAAGTTTATATTATGCATACATTATTATTTATATTATGTCTACCATATTATATTTATATAACTTCACGCAATTCGTACTAAGACACTACGAAACTTAATACGAATTGCCTTAGCGAGCAGAGGCGGTGCGCACAATTTTAATCTGCAATGTTAGGTCGCAGCCGAGCCCATTGTTCCGCGCGGCCGGTGCGCATTCCGGGGCGACCGGTTTGATACAAGCGACTCGATGCTCGCGGCCGCCTCCTGCGCGCAGGCATCGTTTAGTTCGTCGTACACCTTTAAACAATTTTATCGCTCGCGCCTAACTGTTTTCAATCTACGTTATTTACTGTCTTGAACTTTCTTTCTTCTTGTGACGTTCTTTCACTCCTTCTTTTCGTGGTGTGTAATTGTGACTTTCATGTGATGTTAATAAACTATACGTGTGTGTGTAATAAACTGTAAGTGTTGAAAGACTGTTTTCGTTTCTACTCATACCGCCCTCACATCTCATCACCATCACATCATCATCATCACCACACTGGTGACCCCTATGGAACACGAACCATAAGACAAGAACGTTGAGAAGCCAGCCCAAAATTTATGTGTGAGTACCCACATACCAAAATTGAAAACTGACCATGTCGCAGACTTCCTACGACAGCAACACACTTGACCTCCTGATGCAACAAATCACAGCGCTAACCAGCCAGGTGCACGCACTCACTATGGCACAAGACCGCAAATCGCAATCGTCAACAGGTAGGCGAAGCCGCCCCCGAACCCACGGTAGCTCCAATAAATCTACATCTTTTTGCCGCCGAAGTCGTCGAACCGTAATGGGAGCTAACGCTAACTCCCCTAGCACAGGCCGCTTGTTTGTCACGGACCAACATACGAAGATGCAGTTTTTGGTTGACACTGGTAGTGACCTCTGCGTTTTCCCTCGGTCCGCATTGAAAGAACGGCGCCAACCGACGAATTACCAGTTGTGTGCGGCAAACGGGACTACCATACACACCTATGGCTATGCGCATCTGAGACTCAACTTAGGATTGCGCCGCGACTTTGCTTGGCAATTTACAGTTGCCGACGTCACAAAGCCAATCATAGGTGTAGATTTCCTATCTCATTACAATCTTGTCGTAGACTGTCGTCATCAACGTCTGATTGACAATAATACAACACTTGTCACCCCCGCCTCACCTGTTTACTCATCAGATGCAATTTCATCAGTCAAGGTAATTACTGGTTCCTCTGTATACCATGATATACTCCGAGAATTCCCTGACATCACTCGACCATCAGGTGTACATAATGCGCCGGCACACAACACTATGCATCACATAAGGACCACACCGGGTCCACCCGTGTGCAGCACACCGCGCCGTCTGGCCCCAGACAAGTTAAAGATCGCCAAGGACGAGTTTGACTCGATGCTGAGAAACGGCACCGCCAGACCTTCTGAATCACCATGGTCTTCTCCACTACATCTGGCCCCCAAGAAGGACAGCGGCTGGCGTCCATGTGGTGACTACAGAATGCTCAACGCGAGAACCATTCCAGATAGATATCCCATCCGTCATATCCATGACTTTTCGCACAACCTGTCTGGATGCAAGGTCTTCTCTACCATAGACCTGGTAAAGGCCTATAATCAGATTCCGGTCAGCGTCGAGGATATTCCCAAGACCGCCATCACTACGCCCTTCGGTCTATACGAATTCCCGTACATGACGTTCGGACTTCGCAACGCCGGACAGACATTCCAGCGGTTCGTCGACGAGATGCTGCGGGACCTGGACTTCTGCTACGCATATTTAGATGACTTCTTGGTCTTTTCCAGAGACCAGAGCACACATGAGTCACATCTGCGTCAGCTGTTTAAAAGACTTCAACAGTACGGAATGGTAATAAACACCAATAAATGCGTATTCGGCGAGCAAACCGTAAAATTTCTCGGCTATCGCATCTCCGCCGCTGGTACAATCCCACTGCCAGAGAGAGTAGAAGCTATTCATGCTTATCCGACTCCAAAAAACGTGAGGGAGTTGCGCAGATTTTTGGGTATGATCAATTTTTACCGACGCTTTATACCCGACGCAGCTGAACACCAGGCACCCCTTCATGCACTCCTCACCGGTCCAGTCAAGGGCTCTCATCCCATTCACTTCACCACGATCGAGCACGACGCTTTCTCCAAATGCAAGAGCGGCTTGTGCAAGGCAACATTACTAGCTCACCCAAAAAGCGAAACCAGATTAGCCATCATTACAGATGCCTCTGACTCCGCGATTGGAGGCGCATTGCAACAAATGAAGAACGGATCATGGGAACCTCTTGCGTTCTTCTCACGCAAACTTACCACAACACAGCAGAAATATTCCCCTTACGACCGAGAACTGCTCGCAGTGTACGAGTCAATCAAATATTTCCGTCACATGGTGGAAGCCCGCCATTTTACCGTATACTGCGACCACAAGCCTATCTGCTACGCATTTCAAAAGAGAAAAGAAAATTGCTCACCAAGACAATTCAGACACCTGGATTACATCTCGCAGTTTACCACTGATATCAGGCACATCTCGGGCAAAGACAACGTCGTCGCTGATGCCCTTTCACGAGTCGAAGAAATTGTGCAACCCATCGACCTGACTCAACTAGCCAAAGCCCAACTCTCCGATCCAGAACTCAAGCAACTCCTCAGCGGAACAACATCTTTGCGCCTGAAAAAGGTGAAACTGCCAGGATCGAGCTCTGAATTGTACTGCGATGAGAGTAGCAAGACTTTAAGACCTTACATAACCAGTGATATGCGTAGACAGGTTTTTGAGAGTCTACACTCACTCAGCCATCCAGGAGCATCCGCGACGACGAGAATGGTCACTGAGCGATTCATCTGGCCCGGAGTACGAAGAAACTGCCGTGATTGGACGCGCTCATGCTTCGCATGTCAACGCGCTAAGATAACTCGCCACGTCCATTCCCCACTTGGCACTTTTCATCTCCCAAGAGCCAGGTTCACAAAGATCCACATAGACCTGATCGGTCCTTTGCCACCATGCCAAGGATTTCGTTATTGCCTCACGATCGTCGACCGTTTCACACGTTGGCCTGAGGCAATACCATTACAAGACATAACGGCAGAGACAGTGGCAAGGGCCCTTCTACAGACATGGATATCTCGCTTCGGATGTCCTACAGAGATAGTTACAGACAGAGGCAGACAGTTTGAATCAGCACTCTTCGAACGCCTGTCGGCTTTAATTGGATTTCGACACCGTCGCACTACTGCCTATCATCCGGCCTGCAATGGTCTTGTCGAGAGGTTTCATCGACAGTTGAAAGCCGCCATCACCTGTCATGCAAGCAATAACTGGGTGGAATCTCTCTCCATAGTACTGCTAGGTATACGCACCACCCATAAAGAGGACCTCCAGGCTTCACCAGCAGAGTTGGTGTATGGAGAGACTCTTCGTCTACCTGGTGAATTTTTTGAACCGCAATTCGAAGACGTCCCAGACTTGACCGACTTCGCAACAAGAATACGTCAGTTTGCACGAAATTTGCTCCCATCTCCAGCTTCGCGACACGTTCCAAACCGTCGAACTTTTATATTTAAAGATCTGGCCACCACAAAACAGGTATTTTTAAAAGACAACGCTTCTCACGGTTCATTTAAACCAGCATACACCGGACCACACGAAGTGTTACGGCGAGGAGACAAGACTTTTAAGATCATAGTCAATGGAAAACCAGCGACAGTATCAATCGATCGCATCAAACCAGCCTACGCACTTCGTGCCAACAATGAACCAGTGGCAACTTCAATCCCAGACTGCCCAGGGCTTAAAACGAATCCTGAGACCGAACAACACAATAGTGTCAGAACAACACGGTCAGGACGTAGAGTACATTTCCCGGATTATTATCGCCCGTAGCCCGGTCTCTGGAGGGGAGTGATGTGGCGAACCGCCACACTCATTATTTATTTATTAATTTATGTAAAGTTTATATTATGCATACATTATTATTTATATTATGTCTACCATATTATATTTATATAACTTCACGCAATTCGTACTAAGACACTACGAAACTTAATACGAATTGCCTTAGCGAGCAGAGGCGGTGCGCACAATTTTAATCTGCAATGTTAGGTCGCAGCCGAGCCCATTGTTCCGCGCGGCCGGTGCGCATTCCGGGGCGACCGGTTTGATACAAGCGACTCGATGCTCGCGGCCGCCTCCTGCGCGCAGGCATCGTTTAGTTCGTCGTACACCTTTAAACAATTTTATCGCTCGCGCCTAACTGTTTTCAATCTACGTTATTTACTGTCTTGAACTTTCTTTCTTCTTGTGACGTTCTTTCACTCCTTCTTTTCGTGGTGTGTAATTGTGACTTTCATGTGATGTTAATAAACTATACGTGTGTGTGTAATAAACTGTAAGTGTTGAAAGACTGTTTTCGTTTCTACTCATACCGCCCTCACATCTCATCACCATCACATCATCATCATCACCACAGTATGTATTGCTGTCCGCATTTTTAAACATTACAATACAAGTTAGATTGGGGGTTTACGTCCCACCTATATACACAGGCAATCTGACTCCCTCGGTAAATAAAACTAAAATATAAAACATGGTGTTTATTTAATTTTAGCGAATAGACAACAAATATCAGATCGAAAAGTAACTTTGAATTCCGTTCGCCGCTAGGTATTTTCATTCTAATATGTATGTTGATAATGTATTTAGGATAAAATCGAATTTTCCTTTTCCCGTTAAAATTTGTTCCATGAATAAAGCTGCGCGTCTCGAGGGACAGTCATCGGCTTTGGGTCCTAAATTGGATCGGAGTTTTCTCGATCGCGTCAGAGTCTGTTTAAATCGTAGAATGGCGAGCCACGTTGTGGTAGAAACGAGACAGTACTACAAGTACAGGGCCTTACTCCGAAAAGCAATGTCCGTATATTCAACTCCAGGTGTCTCTTTTACTCAGGCAACGTCCTAAAGTATGTGACAGAGACAGGCAGATATGTATTTACGGGCATAGCGTTGCATAGTAGAGCTTCAGTACCGTAAAGATTTCGGACGGCACTTTCCACGCTATAGTGTCGCTCGAAAGTTCACTCGGCAATCTATCTAATATCGATACTATTTAGGTAAAACCGATTTTTGCTGTTAGAGGTTATAGTCCGTTTACTGTAACTGTGCCTATTTTTAATAAAAAATAACTTTAATAGTGCTTTTGCCTAGTTAATCAAAGACCATAGAAGTATGAAATGAGGAAATTCTTGGGAGAAATAAGATAACCGACATTGCTTGAGTCGACAGTACATGTAGTAAGAAGAACCGATGGCCGTTGTGGCGGAAAGGTTTTGCAATGGCAACGCGCACCAGACGACGATCTGTGGGTTGACTTCGCACCAGGTGGACCGATGATTTGGCGAAAGTCGCAGAAAGCCGTCGGATGCGTGTGGAGTGTGGATCGTCCTATGTCCAGCTGTAGGTGTCGTTTGACTGTGATGATGAATGATGATAGTAAGTATTAATTGGACTTTAATTTTGTGTTATCTTATCACTAAAGGTACTTACAGTACACATGCTCATTAGGAGAATGAAAGCATGCTTCTATTGAGCAGTTGCTACTTAGTAGCATGTGTGTCGGAATGCCTTCTGGCAAAGGCTTACTCTGGCTGGCTGTTTCCATCATTTTTATGTGCCGGTACCATACGATATCTAGGTATTTTATCAACTCCGTACAACTGGGTATAGCTTCTGAGTCAGCTCCTATCACCTATAACACTAAGAAGACTTTTTCTTACCTTCTCTTTGATACTAGCTGCAAACATTTGATCCATTTGCATAATAATTTTCTTTCATTCTGCGAACTATCAAAAGATTAATTCTGTAGTCCGAATGCTGTTTCATTTTGGGTGTTATTTATAAATGTGCTATACACATATCATGTAAGTAAACACAAACGTATAACAATAAATCTTCTACGGGAAGGAAGCTCGGGTACGAAGGGTCTTTGTTTGGTATTGTTGATTTGATACTATTTTTGTTTGGTGATATAATCAGGTGACTTATATTATTGCTGGCCTAATCGCAATGGTAATGCTTTTGAAATAATTGGATTGTAAGAATTTATTTCATTTACCTAAAAGACAAGATTTGTTTATAAATGATGATGTGTTATGCTTATATAAAAATTTTAATTTAATTTTAGTAAAATATAATATGTACCTAACTGGTTAGCAAGTCTACAGTTTTTATAAGTTTAATTACGACATCCCACTTGATACGGATGATTTTTTCAATTAAAATACTTTTTGATGAAAATCAAATGAGACCCCAAGAATTTAACACATCAACCGAATTCAATGAATGTTCTAACTGGACTTGCCGTATCCAGCATCATGATTAAACATATTGTGTACTCCGTTCGGGCCGTAACAAAGCGCTAAGAGAAAAACCACTAGCTTACAAATAAACAACAATATTAATTCAGTGTGTGTTTTATATTAGGTGTTAAAGTATGAAATTGCCGTTTTTTATGGACGAAATCGAGAAAAGTCATTTTTCCATACTAACAATTTTTCAGTTTTTTTAAAAACGCCTAAACCGTTTTCGATGCAATTAAAGGTGAAAGTTAGATGGTTTTAAAGCTACGCATTATAGTATTTAAATTTTTGAAAATCAAAGTATATAATACAAATATACTTAATTGAAGCAAGAAGGTCAGCTGACACATAGTAAGGGGTCTTTTCAACGACTTCCTTTGAAGTAATAGGCACTAGTATTGCAGTTTTTTTTAGTCCATAGTTACTTTATTTAGTTTTTGATACAATACAAAAAGAATTACGCAATAATATGACTATACTTATAAGGTATAAACAAAATAAAAAGTTGGAAAATAATCGGCAATTTCATACTTTAACCCCTATTACTAGCCTACAATAAGTAGTATGGTACCACCCCCTCTCGTCCTATTGGTGTTATAGATAAAAGGCGACTGAACTCTCTGAGAGGTCAAACTTGTACAAAACTTTAATATTCACCAGTTTGTTCACAGAATAAAAAGATGATAATTTTAGAACAAGCTTTTTTTTATTTGATTTATTGGTTTATTGATTCTTGAATATTTTCTGCTGAAAGCTACTTTACTCTAATAAACTAGGCGTCATAGTCAAACAACATGAAACTAAGTTCAAATCTCAAAAATAGCAAATTGAAGGGGTAATGACGTGGGGATTTCAACTGAGAGGTATAGTAGTTCCATGACGGCCAGCTTGGGTTTGATTCCTTCTGGGAACACACTACAAAGCTTCGTCAATGAGGTCATTACTTGGTAAGATACAATTAGTATCAGGCGTAATTAGCACGCTTGCGAATTGTGGGTAAGCGAACACAAACGCCTCAATTGGGCAATCAGTGGATTACCCAGAAGCTGGTAAAAAGCAAATTAGGATACCAAAATTTGCAAAAAATAATATAACTTTAAGATATAAAAGCTGATATATTGATTTAAACTTTCATGGTCACTGCCACTGGAGTTAATTAATTTACTTCCGATATTTTCGCACTGATGCGAGCGCCATAATGACATCTTTATTTATACAGATATAGGTACCATCGCATATCGGAAACGGACTGGACACTTGCGCCTGTTCAAGGTGAAGTATAAATTCCAAATAAAAGAACCGTTGTTAGCTAAGAGTTTGTTGCTTCGAGGTTTCCACCATGTTTCCAGTTTTTTATGAATTCCGATATTTCGGTGCAGTTGCAAGTGTCCTGATCACGGAAGATAAAATCTTTACACAGGCAGGGTACTATTACCTACTATCGGAGTTGGTACTCCTGCGCCTGATCAACTTTACTGCCAGAATCCTTTCAGCTTGCGCCAATATTGGTGGAGCTTAGATTCAACGCTGATAAAATAATGAATTCAATAGACCTGTTGACGGCGTACTTGTCAAAAAATAATTGATATCTAAGAATTTGTGTTTTGTTAAAGCAACTAGTTGATGCCGATTACTTACTGTTTCATCGAATGATAGCCATTGCAAAATAAGGAGCACCCTCCCTAAATTTCACCTGGGTCCAAGTCCCAAAATGGCCAGAATTAGATTTTCAATGTCCACTAGCAACATAATTCAAAGGTATCTAAATGTTGCAATCGTAACTGCCATCTGGTCAAACAATTAAAAGGTTTAAAACTCATTCAACTAAAGTTAACACATATCCAAACCACTGTTCATTTTCCGCTCGATAAATACTTATGGTTTCGCTTCGTAAACCAAACGGAAAAAAGGACCTATTGAAGCCGTAAAGCGAATTTATGTTACTAGAAGTTTACACGTTCATTAATATTACGTGCTGGAACTGAAAAGTACGGGTATTTAACAAATCGCTAGTTAAATATCAGGTTCATTAAACACTTGCATGGCTAGTTCGGTTGTTCCAATAACAAAACCACTCAGCCGTGTTCAACTACAAATAGAAGCGGGAATGTATACGTAAAGTGGAGGAAAAGGCAAATAGGAATAAAGTGCATTCGGAAATCCAGAAAAAGGAAACCGCTTGGGACCCGTTTTGCTTCCATGCACTACGTAGGCTTCCGAATATTAACTAAAACTATGGATATATGATACTGTTAATACTTAACTACTAAAATATCTACAAAAAACAACAAGTAGGTACTACATGCTGTCATTAATTATCACGACCCGTTTGAATTTTGAAATTACTTTTTAGGGTTTTGTAGTCAGTACAAGGAAGTAAGAAACTATTATTTTTTGCAATGTCCGTCTGTCTGTGTATCTCTATGTCTTTCTGTCCGCGTTTAATCACAGAGACTGAGTCAGTACTAGAAAGCTGTAATTTGGCATTGCTTGTGGCCCGACACCAAAATAATTTCAGGTCTGGATGTGTGACTGGCACTGACCTGACTGACCGGAATATTAAATTGAGCGAAATATTTTATAACAACATAACATTCATCATGTGTCAACAGGTAGGTATCAAAAAGACATGTTACACCTATTTCATTAAGACATATTATTAGAAATGTAATTTCATTTATGTACGAACAGAAACCAAAGTATATACGACCAATTAATATCATTAGGGCAACTGTACGTTGGCTATACGAATTACTGTTGTATATAGTAGAGAAAGCGTGGTAAAGTAAAAAGGCAATTACTTATTTATGTCCAGCGCACTGCAGAGCAACAATAGCACATTACTTTATTGCAATTTGTTAAGAAGCATGGGTTTTCCTTGTAGTTAGACCGGTACATTTGATGGCGACTGAAAGTAAAAATGTTGTCTTTTAAATTAAATTTAAATACTTGCTGCTTAAGGCAAAACAATGGGTATCGTGTGACCCATCGTGTGTGACTGGAAATACAACACATCCTCATAGCAGTTAATTTTACCGAACTAGAAAAAGTATAGTCTCATATTTAAATTTATAATTTATTGTGTAAAAAATAAATATGTATTAAACTTCATTAAGTTATATATCATATTTATTTTATCATACAATCTACATTATGTTTTATAACATCGGAGAAATTATTTCCAAAACACTATACTTATAATATTTTATTCTATGATAATGGGTCTTATGTTTTTTTTAGTTTTTTCAATTAAGTATAGATAGATGTTTGTCAAATCTTTGTTTAGGTACTATTTTTCAACATTAGACTGTAAGTAAAGTATATTGGCTAGTTCTGTTAAGTGTCTAGTGCAGTACACATCAAATAAATGTAACAAACATATATGTACTAATTTCACATTTCCAAAAGTTTATTACATAAACGAATGAAAAGCATTAGTCATGTTTATTATTAATTAAAGCATGTGTATGCGTAGGTATATTTTTGAATGAATAATCCACGCCATTAATGTGTAAATCAAAATAATGTATTACAAAATAGTCTCATAAATTGTATAAGTTTTTAGAAACATTATTTTTATCATTAATTTTCGCTACTTATTAACTGGTCTGCTTTACGACTTTGTTTAAGGAGAGACAGACCTGTGCTAATTTTGAGGAGGGTTCAATAATATAAAATAAATCCATGTAATTAAAAATATGGAAAAATTGAAGTACATAGGTATATGTACCTGTACATTTTTGAAATGAAAACAAAAGGAAAACACTTTAGGGTTAACCCTGGGATTGAGTAAAATTCCAGAACAAAAGTAAAAACTTATATCGAAAACAATACTATTCTAAATTGTTTGAACTCTTATTATTCACACGCCATTTGGCAGAACTCGTTTGGAAGCTCAATATTCGTATATTGAAACTGATCATATCTCCAGCTAGAAATAAAAAGTTCCAATGCTAAAAATCCCCAATAATAACAGTAAAAGGAGTCGCGTCTTATCTAGATGGCGTATTTGGAAGATATCCAACCCATTTACCACAACGCGACAGAAACGACACTTCAGAAACGAAATTAAATGACCTGAAAGTTATATACCAACCTACTGAGTACTTACTGACGAATAACACAAATGCTCTTTTGCAACGACCGTCTCAGTCAAATGGTTCACAACCGGACAATACAATAATTGTCTCAGACGTTTCTATACGCGAAATCCATAATCAAAAATTTAATTATTCTGATAATATTAAGGCATTAATTTATCTTTTTAATAAAAACTTGATATTGTATCCCTATAAGTTTTGAACGCATGTCGATCGTTGTTTTATAGCCGTTTTATTTTATGACTATTTTATCCTGTTAACTCTATTTTCTTAGTCTTATAGGATATAATTTTCTTTTAAACATTCAATAGAGCTAACTTTGAGTTAAAATTAATTAACTTAGAGTTAGCAGCATAAAATTTTATACTAAAAATACAATATGTGACGACGGGTTCCCTACGTGTGTTCGAAACACCTTTTTTCGAAAATTGATAGATCGACAACCTTACACCGAAGTTTTCATAGTGCGATGGCTTTTTGCTGCGAATATTTTTTTGTTCGTCGTATCTGAACACCGAACATCTTACTTCGGTACATTGTTTCTCAAACGTTTATTTGTTCGATGTAACGTTACTTCGAAAATATTGTCGATACATTTCACAGCAACGTGGTAGGAACAACATACATTTATAGATAGATAGATAGATAGATACTCTTTATTGCACAAAACAAAAATACAGACAACATGATCATATTTAAAGATAATATATTACAATTTAGGTGGTCTTATCGCTAAGACGATCTCTTCCAGACAACTTTTAGGTAGAAGACATTTTATGAGATTATAAAAGAATTCAATAAAAATATTTGTATAAAGTAAATACATTTTGTTTTTAATCAAATAGTCAGCCACAAAATTACATAATAAGTACATACATGTAGAATAACGAAAACTCAAAGAAACAAATTAATGAAAACATAATATCAATACTTTTTTATATGATTCACTAATATGGCTATAAAAACCACATATGTTGTCTGTATTTTAGTTTTGTGCAATAAAGAGTATATATATCTATCTATCTATCTATCTATAAATGTTTGTTGTTCCTACCACGTTGTCGTGAAATGTATCGACAAAATTTTCGAAGTAACGTTACATCGGACAAATAAACGTTGGAGAAACAATGTACCGAAGTAAGATGTTCGGTGTTCAGATACGTCGAACAAAAAAAACCTTTGCAGCAACAAGCCATCGCACTATGAAAGCTTCGGTGTAAGGTTGTCGATCTATCAATTTTCGAAAAAAGGTGTTTCGAACACACGTAAGGAACCCGTGACGACAAACCTTATTGTGCAATTTAAAAATGAGAATAAAATAATTGATTTGCTTCACTTATTACATCACATCTTTTTACACGTGCAGCCTGTGGGCCTTTACTCAGAAGGCCAACAACGTTCTCCGTGTCAAGTTTAACAGTGATTTCATGGTGCTGCTTTGGCTGCATCGCTTTTGTAATGCAGCAGGGATGTTCGCCGAAGCAGGAGTTGACTGCATCTATGCAGCAAAACGTACACGGTGCGCGTCCCTGGTGCGCAGATTATAGGCGAGCAGTAGCAGCATCCTAAATATAATCGCTAGTAAACTAAACTATAAGTATATCAGCCGTTCTTGTGATATTTCCGGGGGGTCGGTGCAATAATGACCACCTTTTAAAAATTGAAATTTCTATGAACATTAATCAACGTTGCAGACAGCTGCTAACCTATTTATTAGCACCACTAACAACATGTGTCATTGTTACTTGATTAAATGAATTAATTCCTTTTTATATTAATTTATTGCCGTCCTAACATAAAATAGCTCTTCACATCCTATAGATGTCGATAGAGGCAACTAAAAGAGTATTGACAGAAGAAGACGAGCAGCAGCGACATCACTTATTCGCCTTTATTGGTCAAGCCGTCAAGCGTGACAATCATCGCAAAATCTTCCACTTCGACAGTAATATGAATGAAACCGTCACCGTTAGAATCTACTTATTATTTTAAAATAACATAAAAAGTACGTAGACTTATTTAAGTATCGCTTCAAAACTGTACTACTGGCTTAACAATTTCACGCTGCTACGGAACAGTGATAATTTATCATTAGCTCAAAGCGATGATAAGGGTGCCGGGCGCGCGAGATAAAGGGATGTCGTAGGTACCTCCCGGGATTAAAGGCTTCGCCAACAGCACAAAAAGTTCAAATAATAGTTACGATGTCACAATTTATAACTGCATAACAATAACATACGAATAGCAGTGTTTTTGAGGACGAGGGAAAAGTACGCCGTTGACACCTGGGAGCTTTGCGTAACATTCAGGTAACCCTCGCTTTAAATTTTCAACTAGTTCTTGTACTATCTGGGGCCTAACCATGTTTTGTTTATATATTAAATTGTTTAAAATTGTTTCATTCGTGCGCATTAACTACACTGTAAGACAGGAATGGTAAGGAAAAGATAGTAATATCTTACTTAATTTTTTTATATCCTTATGTAATACTTACTACTTCATTATTGTTTTTTTTTTATTTTATAAAAGTTGTACTTATATAAACTGTAGCATGCCGTGTATTATCATGGCAAAATATGGGATCCATTGTAAGAAATATATTTTTCATCTTTATGCCATATTTTTAAGCAAATAAATATTTCTATTTCTATTGAGTTACAAAATGAGACAATCAGTCCACAGCCTCTTTAAAATTAGAATTTCAATAGTAGACAGACACCGGCTTAAGGGAGAAGCAATACGCAGAGAAAAAGAAGTGCAGGCCTATTATATTTCTGTGCCAGCGCCACACGTTATACCCAAGTATCTATATTTCCTTTTTAAAGTTAGGTCACTGAGCTGGTAATAAAAAGGATAGTACTTATAAACAGATCTAAGAAGTCAGAAATATTCATTTTTGCACAACCGCAAGACTGGCTTTATAGTGTCATACTAAGGTGCGACGCGACGGCATAATTTATCAGTAGGAAAAACGATTTATAAGAGAACCGCGGGACAAAGGTAGTGCCGCCAGCAGCGTCCCCGGGATTACAAGTCCCGGGGCGCGAGACGTTACACTAACACTCTCTTTAACATAGGAAGCAGGTGACGTTGAAAAATTATACGAATCATTACTATCAAAATTTCCATGTACTTACCATAAGAGGTTTATGCTAAAGTCGAACGTCACGGTGTTTGTGACGAGTTATTGCAATTATTTTTTAGACTGGCCAATGATTTAATTAGAAAAACTTTTGTTCTAGTTAGCTGCACAAGCATTGGTTAGAGGTTAGTATAGTTAGATAACATGGAGTTTTTTTACAAAGTAAGTAACGGCCATAAATAATCAACCCACTGCAGGGCAAAGGCCTACATTATTGAATTCCAGTTACCATAGCAATGATGGGTATAAGGACAAATGCGGGATGGTGATCACAAACGCGAGCAATATTCGTAAACTCGAAACTTTTGTTGCCTGACCCGGGGGTCGAACCCAGGACCCCTTGATTTTTTGACAAAACACATTATAAAATAAGAAAATGAAGAGAGATTATTACAGAATAAGTTCTGGGATGGCGACGGGGTGCACCGGACGACTGCGGCTTCGATCTGTGGGTAGGCACCCCATCTTCAAAAAGTCCTTAAATTCGTTTAGATTCGTTAGGGTTTAAATAATAAAAAGGGAAAATATTCTCCTCCAGCCACTTTTCCCACAACCCAAGATCTTTTCTTCTGCACGCCGAGAGATGAGGCCGATTTGCTTTTACTATCTGGAGAGCCATGTTGGTACCCTTAGTTCTTTTGCTAATATAAATCTAAATCCAGCAAATAAACACCAATCCAAGCCTTGCCGTGACCATAGCCCGCTGCCACTTGCCGCTTAATTAAAAACCAAAAGTCAAGAGCAACGGCTTTTAACCACTGGCATGACACGCTACACTACTAAAGAACAGTCTTTACGCTTTAAGACACTTTCCATTTCCACTCCGTTCGGTGCAGAAGTCCGTCTGCCCGTGCGCCCCTTCCTTTCCTACCGGTGATAGGCGAATGCCATACACCAGCACTCGCACTCGCATTATTTTGCATCGTTGTGCATTTATCTGTTATTAACTGTACTCACTGTTTGTATCAAAACAGTGATACTTTAAATAACCGATCGCGTTTGAGTTGGTTGATACCTTACGGTGGCAACGAAGCCAACTGAGCGCTCCCGGTTCGCTCTCCGGGGCCTCCAGGCCCTGGGAAAACCGCAGTCCCGGACCCATTGCACTTGGGCCTAGTCCCAAGGGGAAGGGAAGAACGGCTATCCATTAGGGATACCGTTCACTCGCCGCCCCCCCTCCCCCCTGCCTCTGGTGGGGGGTGTCTCTTGTTTCTTTTATAGTCTTTAGTCCCACTAGTCCCAGCCACCATGGTTGATCTTTGCACTGAACAAGCCATCAGAAAACTTCTGGACACAAACCCAGATTTCATTGATTATGTCCGGGATCTTATTCCCCAATTTACTGGCTATACTCACCCCTCTACCTTGACTGGTCAAACCACTCCTATGGACGCCCAGACCATAGATGGAATGGAGTACGTCTGTACAGCCCCACCTACCATGAAGAGGACCTTGTCTGATAGGTCCACTTCTCCTACTCAGTCCCAGAACTCTTTTTCCTCCCTCCCCCTTGACGAGGCGTTCCAGCCTGTTACAGGGAAGAAGAAGCGCGGGAAACGCACCAAGAATCGGAATTCACCGGTCCTTGAGTCCCCCGCGTCACCTTCCCCCGTACCATCCCCGGTCCCCCCGGCCACCCCCACTGTCAATATCCCTCTGCATCGAGCAAGGACTGCACCACAGGTGCCCCCTGCTCCCGCTGCTCGCCCAAACTTGCGGTCTAATCCCGCTCCCGCCAAGCCAAAGGCGCCCCCTCCGGTTTTCCTTAGATGCAAAGAGAAGTGGACTGAAGTGTCCCGGCTTTGCATCGAGGGCAAAATAAAATACACCCGTGCTTCCAACACGGGTGAAGCTATCAAAATAGAGGTGCTAAGCATCTCAGACTTCCGTAGCCTCATCGAGCTGCTAGCTCATAGGAAACTTCCCTACCACACTTACGCTCTCCCTGAAGAGCGTAAAGTACGCGCGGTTCTCCGCGGTGTCCCAACAGAGATCCATACGGATGAGGTCAAAGCCGACCTCACAAAACAAGGTTTCCCTGTCGAAGCTGTACATCCAATGTACGGCCAGGGAAAACGTCGTTGTCCCCTGGTGTTGGTCGTCATGACCAACTGTCCCCGCTCCCGTGATTTGTTCAGGCACAAAGAAATTGTAGTCTGCGGCCTGTCCAACATCAGGGTAGAACCCCCGCGCAGCCGCGGGGTCCCAGCCCAGTGTCACCGTTGCCAGCTCTATGGGCATGCGGCAGCAAACTGTACAGCCCCACCAAGGTGCGTTAAGTGCCTTGGCTCCCACTCCACCAGGGAGTGCGAACGCACGCGCGACACCTCCGGGGAACCGGCGTGTGTTAACTGCGGCCTTATCGGCCACCCCGCCAACTGGCGGGGATGTGCACGCGCGCCGCGCCCGAAACCCCAACCTCCCATGAGGTCGCAGGTTGGCCCCCCTACCCACTCATTTACCAACTTCACTGCTCTCCCGAAATCGGGCGGCAGGGAGGCAGCTCCGGCCACTAAGCCGGCAGGGAGCTGGAGGAAACCCCTCAATTCACCACCCAAACCTCCCCCCTTCACCCCGCATGAGCGGGTCCTAACACCACCGCAAAAATCGCGTTCACACAACAGTGACGACGACGATTTCACACTGGTGTCCGATTTTATCGATAACATCGATATCGATGAAGTCAAAGAAATCGCAAACAAACTGCGAAATGCCCGTTCCACCCGAGACATCATTATGACTCTCAGTCATCATGAAAGATGTCTAAAAACCATCAAAAGTCTTAAGCCCCAGGTTAACTAAGCCCCACCCTATAGGACCCTTCAGGTCACCCCCCAGCCCTCTCAATCGACTGTCACCCTTTCTGGGAGTCAGTCGATATTAACTTATTTTACTCAGGCCCACGTTCATTTGGACGATGGCTCCTTAAATTCAATTATTCTAGGCTCGCATTCTTTCCGAATGCCAGCCCTCTTCAGTGCGCACTTCGCCTAGGTGAGTGACGCCCTGCACCACACCCCCTCCAGGGGGTGTGGTCGCTCAGATATGCTATAACACCCTCTGGTGATAGCGATTATAGGTGGTGTTTAGTGAGTAGGAGTCTCACATAACCTCACAGCCGGCTGTGAGGTATCCATGAGGATTCACCACCTCCTTCCCCCGTGGGAGGGTTGCCGGTCGAGCGATCGTTTCAATAGGAAACGACCGGTCGTCCGTGTGCAAAAAAAAAAAAAAAAAAAAAAGCTTTAAGACGCTGACATGAGCCAAATTGAGCTCAATGAAGATTGTTTTGCTTTAAGCCTGTGGCTCGTATTGTTGCCAAATGCTATGTAGTTGTAATTGATCATATTTTCGACAAGGTGGCTGTTTTCAAAACACGATTCCAAAAACTTTTCTCGATAGAAAAAAATCTCAAAGTAGCCTCTGAAAATACATAAATTACCATTTTTCTCAGCAGTCCGTATAACAATGATAATAAAATTTTGCTATATTGTATATTACATGTTGCTTAAGCAAATGGCTGATTTAGATTTTTAATAAAATGGCAATTTTAAATTGCACAACGATTTTTGTTGTTTGGCACTTAGGCCCTTCTATTCCATGTGCTTTTTCTCTGTCACTCCTACGAGAATCGACAGTGATAGCTGTGGCGCGTTCCAAAGAAATTCAAAGACGAATAAATTTGTGAGCGTGTTCATTGCTCAAGGTCATCGGCTGCAGTCAGCGTCTTAAAGGATCGGGGACGAAAAAAGGTTCGTAAATTCCTTAACGCTACCAAACCAAGCGGGATTCATCGTGTCTTTTTCCTTGACGAAGTTGTACCTAACTAGATTTCCATCTAGTTTTCACAAACCTTCCGTTTGTCCAAGGTACACTCATCATGTAACATAGTTGCAACATGATTATGATTATTTCATGATGAAGGGTCATTATCGGTAAGCGAACCTTTTTGTCTATTAAAGTACGACAACAACACGTGTGAGTTGGGGCCCTTACGTGAACATGCCCTAAGAGTCGCGGACAAAGGGATGCCAGTAGCACAACTCCCGGGATTACGTCTCTCGCCAAACAACCATCCAACACTCGCCCTCCCGTCGGACAAAAATGAGTAAGCTCCTGAAAGAAATATTCCAAGCATTCTGGGTTAATTTAACGCTTTCATGGATTATATTTATTAAGCGGGCGAATTTTGTTAAGTGTTAATTAAAGCGGGATCAACGTTCTTGGGCAGTTTACCTGTTTATTTGTAGGGCGCCATTGCTGTTATTTTTAACGTAAATGACTTGCAAATAATATCGCTTGATATAAGAGTGGTACCACGATTAGGTTATGTTGAATTGAAGCAATAAATATTTATCTTTGATCTTTCACCCAAACCGTTAATTATAACAAAGACAGTCACCGTTCATTCGTAGATCGATTTTATTTTTTCAAGCGGTAAAAAAGGATATTATCAAATATTCACAATTATATTTTTTGTACAACACTAAAGCGAATTATAGTTTTAAAATATACGCGTAATTGCGGCAAAGTCACAGTATACTCTAAAACTAAACATTCAATTTTGACACATGTTGACTTTTTTACCTGTAAGGAAATATTCTAAAACTGTTCAGTCGCTTTTAATTGTTTATTCATTAAAATACTTTGCAAAATAACGATTTAATCCTCGTTATTATTTGCCCAATAAACGTGAGATTAGAAATCCTTCATCTGGTTGAAATTTATCCCGTAATACCCTGCGCAGAAGCATACTTATGCTAATTCCAATGACAAAGGCTAATGGCATGCAAAATTTAATGGAGATCGGTTGAATAGTTCGGCTGCGAATGCGGAACAAGTAAACAAACATTGGAATCGATTGCACAGTTACGTGGAAAAACACTAGCATAACATTTGTTTGTTTGGTTAAGGCCTAAATTATCTGGACACAATATACGCACTTAGATAGGTTAATGAAAAAAATTCCTAATAAGAATGATCGCTATTGTTAACTTTTTTTGCGTGTTTGTAATTTTTTCTGATTCAACATAAATCTATTTATTGGATTTTTACTTCACTCATCAATTTATGTGCTTAACCTATAGATTTTCACATTACATTAAAACTGTCATTTAAAATATTGGGACTTTGTAGTTAGGTACATAATTTATATCTTGTTCAGCCCTGTTTTTCTAATTAATATGTCTGTCTGTCATGTTTTTTAAATTTTTTTTAACTTAACCCTCCTTAAAACTTTTAATGCAAATTAAAAACTAGAACAAAATATGCCAAATAAGTATTCGATACTGTCGTTTATCGTGTTTTATGTATAGCAGACAAATAAAAAAGTTCAAAAACTCCGGTTGTAAAACAGGACGCCGAACAAAGCGAACTGTTTTAACTTTTCTAAAATGTGGAATACCTAATCTCCGTTCGGAAATCGCACGAGTGCACTCGCGTTTTGTTCGCGTGGCTTTTATACAAAGCGTTATTCGAACGCAGGTAGTTTATACGTGAATCTAGATGTATTTTACTACCTACTTATTATCTCTTCAAGTTTTCGAACGAGATAACGGAACGGAAACTCTTTTGCTGTCAGTCTGCGGTCTGTCATGTTTTTTTTTATTGCTCATTTTATTTTGAAACTTCATCCAGAACCGAACCGACTTAAATCTGAGGACTGAAAAAGAAATTTTCTTAAGTCCCTGGCCCAATTCCAAACAGCGCAATCAAACGGATTAATGTCAAAATTTATTTTTTGATATTGTCTCGGGTGTAGGTGTTTGCGGTACCTAGATTATTGTTTTTAATTCCATAAAACAATTTCTTAAATTATGATCATTATCATTATCAAAATACATAAGTCTATTGTTAGACGCAAACATCTCCAAAAAGACGTTTTTGAGGTGGGTTGGCTATCACTCTTACCAATAGCAAATGGTGGAAAAAGGTACTACAGCCCATATTCTTCCGGGGTTGCCTACTCTTTTAGACGCCTCTAATTTTAATTCGCTTCATAATTGTACCCATAGAATAAATAGGTACATGGTCAAATGCAAATGTTGCACTGTTTGGCAGTTTTTTTATATGATTTCTTGTTGTGGCAAATAAAAAAACACTATTTTTGTGCCAGCACATACGCAATAAATATACTTAGTCTGGGATAGACAAAAACTTTGTTTGGAAAATCATTTTTTTATTTTTCGCCACTCTTTTTTAGAGAAGTCACCACCTGGCCATGAATAAAAGTTCGAATGATTATAGAAAAGATCTGAACAAATATCTGCACCAACACTGGGCACGTGTTTGCTGCTGTAGAGAAAATTTGGTGAGATGAGGTTGAGGCGAGGCCTTTGTGCACAAGGGTAGCTTTGAATGCGACCGACGCGGTTCCATAACCGCGATTTGAATCAGGTTCGAATTTGATTTGGGTCTGATGGCATCATTGACACAAGGTATTTTATAAATGTATCATCACAGTTACAAAGAATTTATACCTGCCAACCCAGTAGTTACGCCATGAAAAAAATAGACCAGCCAATGTTTGTAATTATATTCTACAGGCTTGATCATTTCGAATGGTATTAAATTTATTCGTTACACTCATGAGTGTAATATTTAATAAAATATAATTTTTCAGTTTTATATTAATCATAGCCTTGCCAGAAATTTCAGCCAACCCACTTTAGAGATGTTTTCTAATATATTAAATTTGATATAAAATATTTTTTATTCCATTAAACTGTGCATTAAACAGATGGCTGTAGGTCGTGCCTAGTGCGGATCCTCTACTAAGAATTTATTCTCTTCCAACTGAGGATTTATACCTTGCCCATAATGTTAAATGCAGATTAAAAAAAACAAGTTTATATTTCTAAATACTATAGGATCCAAGTTCAAACCATTCTAGTGAATTTACAGATGAACTTAAAATAGTTAGATAAACGACTAATGACGATAATCAAATTATGTATGTCTGTACTTTATGTAAGTTCGACCAATTCACCATTTAATTATTGCAGCTCATCTAAGTATTATTATGCTATTTGTACTGCTATTACGTCACCTACCTGGTGGTGTCATGCTTGGTGCTGGCGCGAAATATTGATGCCGTAAAAGGCAAATAATATGCAGGCTGACTTTTTCATCACCTTCCAATTTTTCTTAAAGGGAGTTAGGAATAGTGCTTGGAACTCATTTATGAAGTACAAAATGGAGGTCAAGTTTTTACCCGAAAATATTTTCCGCAACATCATTTTAAATTTTTACGGTCCTAAGACTTTTGAAGGTATGAAGGAAAAAACAACAACTTATGAATAGTATCGTCATGAATAAATGAGATGCGCATCGCGTAAAAAAAGTGTTGCTAGGAAGACGTATAAAAAAAATTAGATTTTTGGCTTATAATAGGGGTTAAAGTATGAAATTGCCGATTATTTTCCCACTTTTTATTTTGTTTATAGCTCTTAAGTATAGTCATATTATTGCGTAATTCTTTTTGTATTGTATCAAAAACTAAATAAACTAATTTTTGACTAAAAAAAATGCAATAGTATTGCAAGGAAGTCGTTGAAAAGACCCCTTACAATGTGTCAGCTGACCTTCTTGCTTCAATTAAGTATATTTGTAGTATATACTTTGATATTTAGAAATTTAAATACTATAATGCGTAGCTTGATAACCATCTAACTTTCACCTTTAATTGCATCGAAAACGGATCAGGCGTTTTTAAAAAAACAAAAAAATTGTTGGTATGGAAAAATGACTTTTCTCGATTTCGTCCATACAAAACGGCAATTTCGTACTTTAACCCCTAATAATACCAAATTAAATAATAAATCATATGTTTTTTGTCTCGTAGATCGTGCTATTAAAATTTCATCCCGTATCTACCGCCAGAAGAGGATGGGCAGCAGGGTTTTAACACCACGAATGGATAAACCGCGATCGCCAACTTATGGTAGAATCCTCTTTTTGTCCAGCTGTGGGCTGATAGGCTGATTATAACGATAGCAAGTTACGAGTTCTATCTATTAGGGTTCAACTACTTATGAAATAAGTGTAATGATTTATTTATTCCGACATTTTACATTTTAGTAAGTGTAAGTAAGGAGAAAATTTAAGCCCCTTTGCTGAACGCTCTGTTGCCCTATGTTCCGCGGAAAATCCTTCATTCATCACAGCACCCGGAATCCTTTACGAAATCTAGACAGTCCGGGCCGAGTGAGAGTGGCTAACAGCAGGGGGGGAAGCGGCTAATTTGCAGAGAGAGCGGTGTGAAATGGACCGAGTCATTCCGCACAAAGCGCCGCTAATGCGCCGTCCGTTGCACAGGCCCGCAATTATATTTGCATACGACCACCTACCTCACGCACACAATGACGCGGACAAACGGACGAAAGGTGAAGTCAATTGCGTTTAGAGTGGACACCGGCGCAATCAATGAGAGCCGGAATCTCTGCGGAACTCTGCGGACATCTAGCCAGTAACACCGAACACACAGAACAGCACAACACAAAATTGATCGTCCATTTTTCCTGTGATTCTGAATCATTTTTAAATAGACAACAATCCGTTGGCTAGCATTTCGCATAGTCTGTTCATTAATTTTCTTATTAAAATTTTGGAAACGTGACATTGGATTATGTTTGGTGCAATTCATTAAAGTGCATAACCTACTCTCAGTTTTAACGGCCTAAATCAGCCGAGGGTTAGACACAGGGCTCTCCAAAAAGATGATTTTTCGCCACGTTTATGCCATAATCGCCACGCAGGGTTTACGATCATAGTTTGGCCAATTGTGGACAAAGACGCTACTACTCACATTCTTATTGCTGTACTCCCTTAATCGCCTCTTGTGACGCACACAGGAATAGATGGAGTAGTGCTATTATTTTTATGTGCCAGCTCCATACGGCACACCCATGTCTCAGTAGCAGTAAATAGATACCTACACTCAAACAATATCTTTAATTCGATTTTCATACATACTAAACTTTCCTAAAAATAGTATTAATGAGATATTTATTTGAAAGTCATGAGCCAAGAGCCGTATTTAATATTTGTTAAGTTGTGACATCAGGCTTACTTGAACCTATAGCTGGAGGGCATGGATCCTTATGAAATTACTTTCATAAAATTACCATTTCATTCGAATAAAAAATAAAAGGACTAACTTCATTGCGTTATGAGGGGGACCCCTATTTATTTTTGGTTCTAAGAAGCTATCTCTGTAGTGCAGCGTGCATGAGGTTTTCTTAGCATACTTATTTAACAAATTCGAGTAAAAATAAAAGTAAAGTAACAGCCTATAATTATCCCATTGCAGGAAAAAGGCCTCCATCATTGTATTCAAGTTACCACAGCAATGATATGGGTACTGGCATAAACATCACGCTTGCCAAATGCGGGTTGGTGATCACAAACCCCGAACCCAAGCAATGTTTGAAAATTCGAAACTTTTTGTTACCCGACCCGGGGTTCGAACCCGGGATTGATCTGGTATCTAAACCACTAGAGTCTAGTGGTTTAGATACCAGATTTATTTGTAGACGCCCCGTTGGTCTAGTGACTAGACCAACGGGGCGTCTACAAATACGAGTATTAAAAGCAATTCCGAAAACAAGCATTATACTCGTACTATGCTTCCCATGCAGTTTTTGCAAAGGCTTGTATTGCTTGGTTTAAGTCCACAAATAAGTCAATCTGAAATCCTGTAATACCAGAGGAATATATTAATATAAATAGTTTAGGTCATGGACCAGGAAGAAGTTAACTAAATCACTAAGTACAATAATAATAATGTAAACTAAGTATCTTAGGTAAGTATTTACCTGTTAAATTGACAACAGGAAAGTGAAGTTAGATTAGGGAATTACTACAATAATATTTTTATTGCACGATGTGTTAATTACACAGAACATGAAAAGAAGTTAATTACGTCAGTTAAATTACTGTTTTTGACATTACTATAAATTGTAAGCATTTTAACCCGAAATAACAAATATTGAACTCGAATGCATTATTTATTACCAATATTTTCATGTTGAATCACGTCGATTCAAGTTAAAATGTTGGGTTATTGGATATTGCCTACAGCACAAAGCAGTTTTTCACACAAAGTCACACAAAAAAAAATTCAAACAAAGTAAACCACCATCGAGTATTTTTCAGATAGCCCGATCACAAACTATCATTGAACATCGTATCAATTAGTATAAATAAACAAAAAGTGCGTTGCAAAACCTTTTCCGGTAACAATTCAACAAATCAAAATTTTATTTTTTAGAGTAGGTAACTGGTCCTTTATTATTTATACTGACCAGCTGTTTACTTTAAATTTACAAGCACGATCAATAGATGGCGCTGTACGCTCTTGAATCGCGCTAGAATTGTTTTTTTTGGAGTAACTAATTGATTGAGATTTCATGACCTTGGTTTCAGATTTTTTGTATGTAGATTATAGCAGTACCTGCTACACAGTGCTCGCACGAGACAGTGTTACTAGGTAAATGAACTCCATACTTCTCTCCCCACGCTTCGCGCACCGCGGCACTAGCGCCGAATGCCTATGAATGAGGTGTGGGAAGAGTGGGGCATTGGAATGAGTGAGACGGAGGCGATTACGTAGAGATCGTTGAGAGTTAGACAGGATGCTTTTTAAAATAATTATTTCTTTTGTTAGAAAAAATTTAAATGATAACTAGCCAGATTTTGTTTGGAAATAATGATAGGGATATTTTTCTTTTATATAAACAGAGACTCTGTATAAGTCATTTCATCTGAAAAAATTTGACCTTATATATTGAGTTCTATTAATTAAATATATGTTTGTTTATTACACATCAAAACTAGTAAATCCCATATTTTACTGCAATTTAAATGTTTACGATCAGGCATGAATTGCCTTCTTAAATTTTTTAATGAATGTATCCAAAATGTGACTTAGATTCATAACATACAAATACACATCATACTCGTACTTATATTAATAAACGAGCAACACCTTAAAAGATGTACTTTTTCGTCTAACCTAAAAACTACAGAAGAAAAAAAGTAGGGCGTTGATAAAAACAAATAAATAAATATTTACATTACACTGATCATCATCACATACGACATCTTAACACGTAACTTTTTAAGCACTAGTCAAAAATACTGAAGATACAGACCCGATAACATACTGAAAAGTGGTTTTCTACTTTGTCTCTTCTCGGAATCAAACTCGGGACTTAAAAACGGGTGCGTACGACACGTCACCACGAAGCTCGTCAATAAGCAATAAGGTTTTTTTTTGTAACACATTAAAAATACATAGATCTACCTAGCCTTTTTTTGAAATATTAACACAGACTTCCCGATCGAAACGTCAAGCAAAAGAAAATGTCTAGTTAAATCTTTTTTCTGTACCTCCTCATCCTTTTAGTTCAAAATTTATAAACTCCGTCTAAATTTTTTATGTTGCTTAGTTTAGGTCATCTCTGGTGCATGTATAAATAGAAAAGTTTTATCGATTAGCTGGTAAGTAAAAAGATATTTTGTGTTCACCATAACCTTTATTTTTAGTCTTATTTAGTCAACAGTTACTATTTTTCTACATCTATACTAATATTATAAAGCTGAAGAGTTTGTTTGTTTTTTTGTTTGTTTGAACGCGCTAAACTCAGGAAGTACTGGTTCGAATTGAAAAATTATTTAAGCTTTAGGTTATATAAGTAACATTACGCTGTGACCAATTGTAGCGAAGCACCAGTGAAAAATGTTGCAAAAATAATCGCGATCATAATAACAGAAATTGACACGGACGAAGTCGCGGGCAACAGCTAGTTAATTAATTATAAACCAATTTACAGGAAAACCCTACGGCAAAAGCTAGCATGTCATATAAAACTTTATTTACTCACATACAATGTTAAAACAGCAGCTTACAGCTTTCAGATCCTTTAAATTAAATGTCACAATAAAAAGAAATAGTCAATGAAAATTAATATAGTCAACTTGCAACGTTTTTGTAACATAAACATTATTCGCTCCTACGTTTCCAAAATAGATAGATAGATAATTCTTTTATTGCACAAAACAAAGGTAACATAAATTACAATGTGACACATATGTACAATAACATTCAATCATTATTTCTTTCGTAACTATTCTCATGAAATAACTAGGTTAATACTTACACATACTGTAAGTAAGAGTGTCTAGCTAGGGCTGTCACTTTCCTAGTGTCGTATTTATGATTATGCAACTAAGTAAATGTTGAAATCCCATCATTATTATCACCAGCCTGTACTATTCTACTGCAGGACAAAGGCGCCCTCTCTAAAAAGAGGATTTGCCGATTGATGAATAATGGATAGATATCTTCATAAGGCACAGTACTTCTGACAACGCAAACACATTATAACTCGTTAAAATTTCTTATCCAAAAAGATAGAGTAAATCGTTTGATGAGTCCTTTAGGAGGGCAAATTGTGCTTCTCTTAGCTTCAAGAATGAGTGAATCATTTACTGATTATATAACAAATATATATCATAGTATGTTAAATAAAAAATAATTAAAACCCAAATCGAATTTAACCAATGCTAACCCATGTAAAAAGCTTGGCTTCGCACTAAACCCTACAGTTGAGAGGAAGCCTAAAATGGAGCGAGCTTACCCAAGAGCGCTCTGTAAATCTCGCACAGCGATGAAATACAGCGTTTGGCATCGGACTCCGGCAGGGTTGTGTTTGCAAGCCAGAAAGGGCCCTTGCGGAGCCTACCACCGCTAGAAGGATCACTCAGCCGTCACCACGGATCGTTACAGACTTTGGAGACTTTGTCCAGGGTGGACTGCTAGGAGGCGGATCCCACCCATCCCAAAAGTTATGACTGGTAATCAGTTCTGACTGTATTGACTGTAGGTAAGGTAACTATTAGCGTGTTTTATTACCAGAATAAAAAATATTAGGTAGTCTAGTCTGGTCTGTATAGAATAAAGAAAGGGCGGGGCTCTTTCTCATCCTCTTGGTGTCGTGATATGTGACTAAAAAAACCCCATTAAAGCATATTCTTATCGCTGTAAACCAGCGTTGTTTCATTAAATGTTAGGAGTTTGCACCCTTAACACCTGAAATAAATATTTTTGCAGTTGTTTGACAGTCAGTTAAGATGAAACAGCTATTTAAATACTTTAAACTCATTAAACATTAAAACGAAAAAGTGCACAGTACGATTTTTGAATTTACGAATCTTTAAAACATTTATTAGTTTAAAATCTAGTTCTTTTTAAAATGCTAGAGCTCAAAACTGGTTAGGATTATTTGGAATTCGGCATATTCGACTTGTGTCAACAGAATAATACCAAGAAGAATCTTTACAACAATATTGACAACCCTAGGCGTGACGGCGGTATCAAAATAGCGCCGCTGCATTCCTGCTCATCACATTTGCATAATGTGTTGTGTGGCTTCCTTTGCCGGGGAAGATCCTTTCTTAATAAATTCACGCATACTTTGTTAGCTTTTTTTATCAATATTCAGCTGAAAATCAGAGTTTAGTCGATAGATAATAACTATAACATATTTTGTTTGTAATAGAGGCGGAAATATAATTAATTATAGGAATGAAAACAGTTTTTAGCTTCTTACTTATTTGTGTTGAGTATTTTATGGATCGTTTTAATGTTAGAGACTTGTCTCTGTCACTAAAACATATGTTAATTTATTTAAAAAAAACTAAAATACAAAGGAGCTGGAAGAAAAGTTAGCAGTAAACATAGCTTTTTTTCTATTGACAAAGCTTTCTATTCAAACCTTAATCGAAGAATTGAAAGCGCGCTTTTAAAAAAACCAGAGCAAAAAACTGAGTTTTAATCGCGTCTCTTAATAACCGTTCAAGTTCTTCATTTTACAGAAACTAGCCGGAACGAAACTTGTATTGTGTCGGTAATTGTTAAAGTTAACAATGCGAGAAGGAAACAAGCTCTTGTGACTGTTTAGTCGTAAAAAGAAAGGAAAGATCTGATGAAGAGCAAAGTTCGGCATCATTGTTGCTGGCCGGCGGAACTTTTTATCTTTTAAGTTTCGCTGGAGCTTAATCAGACTATATCTTGAGAAGTTGCTTCAACTCGCAGCGTGCGGTTACACATTTTAAACAATAAGCTGAGTTCACAGTCGTGTAAGGTTATTCTAGATTTTTAAATAACTACTTAATATCGAGAGATGCGAGTCGATGCGGGTTCGAGTCCCGCCTGAGACATAATTTTTCAAGTTTATATACTGATATTATAATTGCAATTTAATTGCTAAATTAAATACATTACATACATCCATTTCAGAAAAAAAAGATATAAGTTCAGATGCGTAATAACTTATAACATATTATATTCATAACATACATGTAGTCGACGACCATTTGGATCAGCGGTAGTTAACGCTGCTTCTGAGCCATGGGTCGCGGGTTCGATCCCCGCACAGTACAAATATTTGTGTGCATGAACATGTCTGTTTGTACTGGTCTGGGTGTTTTCTATGTATTATAAGTATGTATTTACAAAAAAAAAGTATATAAGTAAGTTTATCGGTTGTCTAGTACCCCATACGACAGGGTACTTAATAGTACCTTAATTTGGGACTAGATGGCTCAGTGTGGCCCGGTGAGGCATGTCTTAAATATTTATTTATTATTTATTTATTATGTAGTAGTTACCACGTTACTCCAAAGTTCTTCCACGTTACACTTGGTTTAACAGATATTTGATTATGATGTGTACCAAAGTGATAACTGTTTTTGAAGTTACATACGAATTTAGACAGGATAGCAAGCCCAGTAAGCTAGTAAACTTATCTACTTACTTACTTTTTGTACTTTAATTTGTTCCCAAAAATAAATAAACTATAAATGATTTTTGACCGCAAAAAGAAAAATACATCTCAGATTACAAAAAGCTTGAGGAAAAGCCTCAATAATACAACTATATTGGCACAATACAATTAGGTTTTCGTAAGGCGATACTGAAATTGGGCTCATAAATGTTAAGAGACTTCGTAGAGCCGGAACGGTAATAATATTATCATTTGTTTTATAAACATGTCACAAAGGCCGATGTAAAATAATACAGCTGTTTCCGAGGGGATACGTGAGCTGACTGCTGAGACGTCCTGCGTCCAAGCACATCCCTAATGTACGAGCAAGTCTGGACTGGAACAAGAGTTTAGTTAGAAACATCACTCATCATAAAGTTAAGATTGTCTGAAAGTTTTGTAATTTGGTTAACTAAGTACAGATTCAATGTTTGACATACAGCACATGAATAGAATCTTTTATGTAAAACTTTGTATTTAATAAAAGATATGGTATTTAGTTAGCTAGTTTATTAGTATGTTGCACACGTATACGTTCACACTCAGTGTAGTACTTCATAACAATACGAGAAAAATCGCAGGCATGATCACTTACCATTAGCTACTTCTCATTTTCCAATATTAAAAAGATATCTCAATCTCAATCTAACTCTAAGTAAGTAAGCAGTGGGAAAGTGGTAGATAAGTACCTACCACGACCTACATCTTAATAAAACCGTGTGTGTACGTGGTGGAGGTTAATACAAAATTTATTGTAATACCGCGTAAGTCATTATTGATAACAGATCCGTGGTGGGGCGGACTTGGCTCGGATGATACTAATAAATATGCTAATGTTCACGTCCCTGAAGGATTTTCTCGGATTTTCATCTTCCCTATACCGATGACGTGAGCGAAAATAAAACTGCTACGAACGAGATCTTGAAATATGACCTACCTGGTAGGTACTGGCGGTGAATACCAGATTTACCTACGTTAAAGTAGATGTTATTTACGCCCATCAGCGCACAGAGTGATAGTTGGAAAATAATGTATGTAAAGTAGAATGTTAAGAGTTGACTACATTCACAACCCTAGAAGTTAAAAAGTCGTTAAGTCTGATCAATCTTTATTTTTGAACATCTGTCAACGTTAACTATACATTTTAGTGTGTGAAGCAAAGTCGACCAAGAGATATAACTTATAATCCGATCATGCGACCTCATCTGAATACTCTATTACTTTTTATAGACCGCTAAATCAATATGGTATCTAAAAATGTTCTACGATACAGAAAGCAATTTGCAGTAAAGTATGTAAGTATGTAGATAATAAAAGTGCACCGTTATAAAATCTTACGGTGGGTATGTCTAGAGGATTTTTGATTCTAAGTTCGCCGTGAGTGGCTTTAGCGGGAAAAATCCCGTTTACGACGTACGAAAAAAGGGATTTGGCAACCTCCGCAAAAGAGAAGCACCCATTTGATTATGTTGTCGGGAATATGCTGGGCGCGTTGATGACGCCTTAATGAGCCGGGGGTGAACGCACGCATATGCCACAATCAAATTTGCATGATAGCTTATGGAAATGATGATCTCGGCCTAATATCCACATTACAAGACCTTGGCGAAAATCGTTGAAAGGTACGCTTAATAAGTTGAAATTCATTTTAAATAAGAAAATACGCTTTCATAGTAAGTACAGTTTTATAAGTCAAATTCTGATTTCCGGAAGAATACTAGAAAGTAAGTTTCTCATCAAATAATACTGTAATTTTGTTAATGTTACCTATTGTAAAGTAAAGTAAGTATCAGACTATAATCATCCCACTGCAATTCACAAACCCAAGCACAGTTCGAAAATTCAAAACTTTTTGTTGCCCGACCCGGGGATCGAACCCAACCAACTAGACCAACGGTGCGTCGTGGACCAATGTTGGATAATTGCATCCAAATCAACAATGTTACGATACATAGCATTCTATCAAAGCTGAGGGACTAAGTCACTTTACTCGACTTGTATTCGCTTTCACTTAAATTCAAGAGAATACACAAAATATTATTTATCCTAGATATGTGTGTTTATGTGCAGGGTTTGGTCACTAGTGTTATTTTATAAAGGAAAACAAACCTTTTGTTTACTAACAAAACTGACATCGCAATGATGGCTATCATGGTTAGCTCGCACACAAGCGGATAATGGAACGCATTTCGTGGAACATGTTTATAATTAGGTTTTCCTCTAAATTTAGTCGATTGTGTACAGTAGGTACCCTTTGCCGGTCTGTTACATACATTTGTAAAAACCACATATTTCTGATGGAATCACATTGCAGCATACGCTCTAATTAAGGATATTGTTTATAAATCCTATAAAATAGTGTACTTGTAATGGTGATGGATGACGAATATTGTAATTATATAATACAAAGTATCTACTCTTATGCTCATTATCATTCTGTATGCTTTTTGGTAGATAGATAAATATAATCTTTATTTGCATAGCAATACGGGACACATCAGGAAAATAAAATCACATTAAGTAGTTTTTGTATAATTTTATACATTTATATTTAATTACTTGTTTATACTCTACTTTCTTCTTCTAAATTAGCAAAATCACCGCACTATTAAGAATTGTGATTCAGTTAAAGTTTTAATAATGAAAATACGAGTACATACTTTCTACCTATTAAAGATATTTCACTACCCAGACAAAGTAAACGATTGCAGCCAGAACTTTGTCCATTACTTTTAATCAACACCATATTATTTTCTTTTAATGCAAGCATAAACATTTTCATCGATTCCATCACGCCTGATAAAATACGTGAATCTATTTATGCGTAGCAGCTAACGTTTGGAGATTAATATTTTCCCAGAGAGAAACTGTTTATGGTAATGGCATATTTTAACGTTTAAAGGAATTTAATATGTCATAAAAATGTTATTTATACGACGTTTTAGCGCTCAACTGCGCCCATCCTAGAGATTTCGACCTCCTGCCTTCGCAGATTCTTTTGGATCGTTAATAAAATGATCTAATAAACATTAGATTTAATGCATATTACATGCAAAATTATTAAATATTTGGTGTAAAAAATTTGTGTCGTTGTGTTTTTTTTTTCTCTCTTTTAATAACTTGCTTCGTCTTATGAGGTCAGTTTTTATAGTATAGTATTTTTTGAAGTGAGTAGCAATTAAAAGTTCACTTTTAATCCCCCCCCCCCCCCAATCGTGTAGGTACTTTTGCTCATAAGTAGGTAGATCTAGCTTCGCCTAAATGTTGTGTTTAGGTACCACATGTGTAATTATTATGTCTGAAACTTAGCGAGAATAACAAAATGTATAGCAAATTATGTTACTAGTTAGAGATCGAACTTTGTTATACAATTCGATTTCCAGAACAAGTAGATTAATTTAGTTCCACCTGCGTTTTTATTTAAAACTGTTTGTGAATTTAACATGATAAAAAAATATTGTTGGATATAAGTGTCATTACCTGTATTACAAATATTATATAATTTACCTTGGATGTGACCTTATCCATCACATCTTCCAGAGTTTTCGATGCTTTAAAATTAAGATCTTTTTTGTGAGTCTGAAAAACAATAAACCTTATTCATAAAATTTTCACTACTTTTCAATGTAGATCCATTTTCTGAGTCTGAAAACCAATAAATCATAAAAAATATAGACTAATTTGTTTACAAAGGGAGGGAAAAATCATAGAGCAATTTTTACTTTAACTTTTTATAGAAAGCAATTGTAAACACGGTGTCAAATAATGTTGTTTTAATACGTTGTTTTCCCCTCAATTTCACTGTAAAATGTGTGTAAAAAATATCACACATATCATGCGAGAAAACTAAAAAGAATATCGACGAGCCGTTAGTTCCACTAGAGCTGGTAAACAGTATGAACACAAGCTGTCTCCGGCCGTCGAGCATTCAACTCCATTCAAAAACAACTTCATGAATGGTATCGACGGGAGCAGACCCATCGGAGCGTGAGCAAAATTTTAGTAAACTTAATCCAAGTGGCGATGTGATGTCGATGAATTGTGTTCTGCTTGCCGAACTTTCTGACAACTCCGAAGAATGTCCGGAATTTATACCTAAGAGTGAGCAGTCGACTGTAAAATAACTCAGACACAACGAATGTACTTACTGAAGCCTCCAGGGACGTCCCGACAACTTCTTTCCTATTTAGATAACATGAATTGTTTCTAACTTCCTTAACTGACTACTCGACACGGCGCGGCGCGATGGTGCGAATAATAAGCAACAACTCTCTTATCACTCCGATGGATGCAGAGCGCATTTATCGCAATTTGCAACAGTAGATGTGGAGTTGATTATGTTAAAAAATATCACCTATTAGTTAGGTACCTGGTTGGAACGACTATGAAGACCTAAGTGTTTACTTTTTAAAAGGATCTTTAGTAAAATTTTGTAATGAAAATGTAAATTTAATTGATCTATACTAAATGCTTTGGTTGGAAATCGTTTTTCAACGTTACCATTTTTTTTTTTAGTTTTTTATTTAGAAACAATTTAGTTTTTGCTTTCTAGCAGATAAAGTAGGTGGTTACTAAAACTAATTGGTTTAGCGGTTTCGCCGTGAAATAAGAACGTACAAACAAACACACTTTTACATTTATAACGCTAACGGATTGTTTAGGTCCCATTAATCTAGGTTTTTTCGGTTTATATTGTGAAATAGAAGTAATACAACTGTAAATTTAATCATCTGCTCTGCAGGATAACACAATTGCTTCTAGACGCAAATACGCGACAAAATTAATGACAATTTGTACTTTATCCCCTGACTCTTGTTCCGTAATTCGTTCAGCAGCATAACAAAAAATCCTTGCGTAAATAACTTAAAATCATAAAACAAACATGCGTGCCCTAAAAAATTAAGGGTTTTTCTCGATATCCCTGGAATCTCATTATGAGATCCTCTCTGATGACCATACTCTATCACTTATGATTATAAATTATAACTATTCAAACATTATTTAATTTTTCATTTATCTTTGAGTAATCGTAGGACACAAGCAGTGAGAATAAAAATCGACGATTTGAAACATTCTTCCTTTTTGAAGACGGTTCATAAAACATAACAATATGTATTCTAAGACATTCGCATAAAAAATATGTAAAACACAGAAAAACCTAGAAAGAGCTTAAACTCTGATTTTTCTTTTCAAATACATCAACTTTCTATTAAACATACTATACTATACATATTATACATATCTACATGAACACTGATGCAAATTGACATTTTTCCATTATACGCGTTAGGTAGGTATTCAAATACCTCAACAACAATTGATTTTAATATGGCTTTATTTCAAAGCACCTGAAATCCACACCGTCATTTGTAGCTTCAAAGTGAAATATTTTTTCGGATTTACGAGCTTAAGAAGTAGAAAGATTTTTGTGTGCACGTCACAATCATTCCCTTCAAGGGGTTAGTGTTCATTGGGTGGAAATAACAAAGACGATAAAACTGTTCGCTTGGAAAAAGGATATTGAATGAGGTCAGACGCAGATATATTCGAACGAGAGGCAAATGTCGGGGTGTTCGGGACAGCCGTTTGCGCAGTTTTTCTCGTCTCCGGATTACATGTTTTCGGCTTCCTTTTGAAGGTTCACTTGGAAGTTTCGGCACGTCCCGATATTCGTTATAGCGTTTCTGCTTAATAACTGAACTAATCTGATGTCTTACTCTGCAACACGAAGCTCGTTTTTACGGATATATCTGTCTCTTTCAGATACTTTAAGACACCGGTACGAGTGATAAGGACAGATGGATTCGAATATAAGGACATTGTGTTACGGAGTAAAGCCTCAGTTTCAAGTAGCTTTTTGCCTATAACATGACTATACAGGGTGAAATTTTAACCACTTTCCAAGTTTTAATATAGCAATCTACGAGTCAAAAACAAATGACGTATTTTTAGTTTTGGTATAGCCCAGTACAAAAATGTCAAGATAAAGCACTTAGAAAATGTCCACCAAAAATCTTAAATGTTTGATACGGCATCCTAGTAACACTTTTTTTACGCGATGTGCATCTCATTCATTCATTACAATACTATTCATAAGTTTTTGATTTTCCCTTTATACCTTAACAGGTCTAGGACCGTAAAAATTGAAAACTATATCGCGAAAAATATTTTCGGGTGACAACTTGATTTACATTTTTTACTTCATAAATAGGCTCTAAATACGGTACTGACCACATAAAAAATTTTGGAAAGTGGTTAAAATTTCATCCTGTATAGTGCATGATACGTACTCGTTTACTATTTTAAGATTATCCAAAGCATTGAACATTAAACATTATCTATATAAATTAAATCAATTACCGAAATGTGTGTATGCGCATAACTTCTTATTATTTTTTGTTATGTTTGTAATGTTCAGGAGAAGGTTTGTATGGTAGTGAATTTCTGATAATTGTATCAAAAAAATGTGTAAAGTAAACCCGTGCGAAGCAGGGACGGACAGCTAGTTTATAATTAAATTAATTATTTTGTTTGGTATTATTTAATGAATGATACCTCAGTTACCTGTTATTGCAATTTTTAGGTTTTGCTTTAATACCATAGTTAACAAGGAACACTAATTATTAATGATTTTTTTCTCGTTCTAAATATGTAAATGACCCATATAAATGAAACTTAATTAATTTCGCTGTTATATAAAATACAGTTTTTTATTAAATTATTACCTGAAAATAATTACATTAATTACATTAATTAAATGATTTTCATACAAAATTTTATGAAAATCAACATTTTCACACTAGCCTACTGGTACGTACGTAAATAGGTACGTAGTGATATTCGTATGTATTACAAATGCGGAGTTTTGTACACAGTTTTTATTAACACTCTAGTTATTGAATTAATAATGTTTAAAAAAACGTATTTCATGTAATATATTTTACTTATATTGATATTTAGGAATAGGTTACAATGATTTGAAACATAAAAACCTAATATTTAAATGCTAATCGCATCTATAACACAGTTCTTTTCGTAATTGGTTCGTTTACCATGTATACGTAATAATAATAAATAAATAAATAATAGTTATAGTGATGGTATTATTACCGGTTATTTTAAAAACTTCGATATGCAAATTTGTTTTAACATTGCATTTATTTACATGCTTTTGTTCTTTTTAATATTTTATTGGATTTGAGTTGAATTTTAATTTTGAGATTAGGTCGTGACTCGTGCTTGTGCTACAGAGCAGTTTTAATTCTCCAAGTGTAGTCGACACACCATCGTTCCTCCCATTGTTAAGTCTGTCGGGTTAGTTAAAGTTTTAGCGGCGACGTTGCGGGATAACTTTAAATATTTCCGCCTAACTTTTACACTAAAGCTCAAGATGAGGACCGCTGCACGCGACTCGCTCGATGCAAACGCTATCGTGTATCGTCTGGACTCAGCGATGTTTAACAACAAAAGTAGGTATAATACAGCTCAGCTGTCGCCTCGGTTTACAACGATGTAGGAAGTTCAGCCTGAATCGATTTGAAATAAGTGAAGAATCTTGAATGGCGCATCACTATCGTAGTTGCTTATTTGTGTCGCATCGATTCAGAATTACAATATTTCGTCTGTTTATGTGTTGTCAAACTGTTTTTTTTGTAACTAACCATTTAAATATACCTACTACGTTCTTTAGCGTAGATATCGAGAACAATCTATTTAAATTTACATGGGGATAACTTTGAGCTATAAAATACGGAAATCGATATCTCGTTGTGTGTCCCTGGTGTTACACTGCGTACTCTGAATTGGAGGCAATGCAGGCAATTCTTTTAAAAATATGAATATCACTTAATTTAATTGCCACCTATTTCGATTCGCAATGATAAATTGTCCGACGCAAAATCGAATGTGGGATGAATGGGCTATATTAATTTGAATGTAACACAGTTATGGAACATACTGTGTTGAAACAATTTAAAATGTTTGGCATAAAGTTTTGTTTTGTTATCAATCAGTTTTTACTTGGAACCCGTTTGCAATTCAATATGAATTTTGGAGTTGTTGATGGACATTTTGAACAAATACACTTTGATGATGATGATTGATGTGTTTGTGATTGATATGACTTATATATATATATATATATATATATACATATATATATAGTATATATATAATGGTTATATATATATAATATATATATATTCCAGTATACATATATATATATATATATATATATATATATATATATAACGTATTTCCTCAAATTTTTATGTAAGCCAGTGATATAAATAAGAAAACCCTAATAATAGGGGTTAAAGTATGAAATTGCCGATTTGTACTGAAAATCAAAATAGTTACCATTATTATTTAACTATCATTGCTGCCATCTAATAGGAAGGTCATTTATGCCTTTGTGATAGAACTCTGAGGATCTAGACTGCACAAACTGTATGAAAGCATTAGTGTTGCCCAAAATCGGTCTTGTTCTTGCAGTCTTGGTCTTGTTCTTGCATTTTTGCAAGACCAAGACCAAGACCAAGACCGCCTAATTTTAGCAAGACCAAGACTAAGACTGACTGTGCAAGATTTAAGCAAGAACAAGACCAAGCCTGCGAGACTCTTGCGTCTTGCAATTCGGACTTTTTTTTTAAATATACATGGTATAAAAATATGTTTTTAAAAGCAATCATATATTTTTTAAAACAATCACGTTTTTCACACAGTAGACCCCATCGAGTGTCGGTTTGTCGGAGTAAGCCCCCAACACTAACGCGCGCCGCACTGGACCAACGATTTCTACATTTTTTATTAAAATTAAGCGTTTTTTATTGTTTTAATGACACAAAGTAACTTAAACACGATCTAAGTCGGAAATCGAACCCGTAACTTTTTGTATCATGATCTAGGCTCGGCTTTGGTCTGCCTGACCGTTTGAAAACTAAAAGTTTTAGTACACTGAAGATTATTAAATGTTAACGTTTATTAAGAAACAGACTGACTCCCGGGCGACACAGTTGATAGTTTAGTTGGTTAGTTAGTTACTTAGAGAATCGGCTTAGGTCGTGGGTTCAAACCCCAACCGGTGTCAGTTGTTTTTTTGAATTTCTCATGAAATGTTTAGACATTTATTAATTTATAGTTGGTCTTTACCATGGCAATGTTAATTCGAGCTCAAAATGTACCTACTCTGTTGCGTTGTTCTAATATCTTAAGTAACGTTTAATAAATAGCGACAAGCCAATAGGTAATTGCAAGACTTGCGAGACTCTTGCTGCAAGACCAAGACCAAGACCAAGACTGGGAGTTCAATACCAAGACCAAGACTAAGACCAGGTGTATCGATGCAAGACCAAGACTGGGAGTTCAATACCAAGACCAAGACTAAGACCAGGTGTATTGATGCAAGACCAAGACCAAGACTAAGACTGGCTAAGTCTCGTCTTGTTCTTGCATTTGGGCAACACTAGAAAGCATTTTGTACTGCCTCCTGGGAAGAAAACTTCTTGTCACGTAGATAATTGTCCAAATCACGAAAAAAATGGTAGTCCGTTGGAGCAAGGTCTGGCGAATACGGAGGATGTCGAATGGTTTCTAATTGCAGTTCCTGAAGGGTCACAACGGTTTCTCGTGCTGCATGAGGTCTCGCGTTGTCATGGAGCAATAATGGTGAAGATCGATTCATGAGTCGGGGCTGTTTTACTGCTAGTTTTGCCAACATTGTTTGGAGTTCGGCACAATAGACATCTGCCGTTATTGATTGACCAGATCGGAGAAAACTATAGTGAATAACACCATGCTGAGACTACCAAACAGTTACCATTACCTTTTTATTGGTAAGTTTTGCTTTAGGACACTGTTGTGGCGTTTGACCTGGGGTCAGCCATTGCATTTTTCTTTTACGGTTATCATAAAGAATCCACTTTTCATCACATGTCACAATTCGATTTAATATTCCTTCATTTCTGTACCGATTCAACAAGGCAACACAAGTTTCAACACGCGTTTCTTTCTGCACATCAGTCAAATCATGAGGCACCCATTTTTCGTATTTTTTTATTTTATTGATTTGACGCAAATGAGTCAATATTGTGGGTTACGGTTACGTTAAACCATGCCGCTAATTCCTGTGTAGTTTGACTAGGATCAGCTTCAACCATCTCTCTTAATTCATCGTTAATCACCTGTGTGGGCGGTCTTCCTCGTGGCTCGTTCTTCAAGTCGAAGTTTCTATCACGAAAGCGTTAAACTAAAATCGCACGGTGCGTTCATTAGCAGATCCCTCTCCAAACGCAACATTGATATTGCGGGCTGTTTCTGCCGCGTTACTTCTGCGTCGGAACTCGTATTCAAAAATCACTCGAATTTTCGCAGTATCCATCTTTCTTGTCTAAGTTAAATAACAAAAACAATTGAAAGTCGATATTCAAATGTTTCACATTTTTTAAAAGAAGAACATCATAGAAACCATGTGAAAAAAGTTTCATTCGAAAACCTCAAACCATGAAGATTATATGTCAATTCAAAGAACCTATTACAATAAAAAGGCAATTTCATATTTTAACCTCTAATACTAACATTAACCCTTTTGTATAGCCCCAAGTGTTTTATTTCTAAAACTGTTTAGACGCTGCTTGTTAAATTTTGAATGTAGGTTCAAGCTGATCGTTGCGTTGATTCGTCAGTCGGTATTATTAAAAGCTGAATCGTGTTTGAATTATAATTAAATTATGTTATAGTTGTTAAGGTAGGCTACCCCTCATAAGCTTACTTAGGTGAAAGTCATGATCACAAAACGTTAAAGCTATTGCGACAAAATTTTATGTCTCTTCTCTTCCTATTGTAGTCGTCAGTGGCCTATATAAGACCGACAATAGTATTATCTCTTCACCACAAAAGACAAGTCGATAGGTGTTGGGACTTTTTATTTTAGGTAGGTATATTTTATGAAGCTTATAATTTTAACTATGATTATAACGGCATAATTATTCCATTTGAAATGTACTCGTATTATGCATTTCATTTTGTGTAGACAAGAGTAATGAGTAACTGCCTATAATCATCCCACTGCAGAGGAAAGGCCTTCATCTTTGAATTCAAGTTACTAAAGCAATGTGGGGTACTGACATAATCACCACGCTTGCCAAATACGGGTTGGTGATCATAAACCCGAGCAATGTTCGAAAATTAGACATTTTTTGCCTAACCCGGGGATCGAACCCGGGGAATCTTGGCGAGGTATTTAAATCACTAGACCTAGTTCTTATGTGGCATGTAGACTAGACTTAAGGTATATTGTTGATTGAAGTGTGATATTTTTCTATTTGTCTAGTCATTGATCTAAATATATCAGATTTATCTAGGCAAGTTGATTATACTTTCTGGCAATTTATTAACCGCACTTTGTACTTTTGATTTCTTAAACACAGCTGCTTTCAACGCGGGTGACATGAAAGATACAACGAGAATTTAGTTTCTAAATTAAGTGTGAGCAATAATTTATTTAAAACTCCTTTAACGACTTTTAAATAGCCTTCCAAGAAAAAAGTTTTGTTATGGTATATGAGATGCTGTTTTATTTAACAACAACAATTATAATGGTTTTTCAAGTGTTATATCTAAATATATAAAAATGAAAACTGATTTAATGACTGACTGACTGACTGACAGACATATCAACGCACAGCCCAAACTACTGGGATTTAAAATCTGAAAATTTTCATCGTGCTTCCTTTTATAGTGTAGGTGAGCACTAAGAAAGGAATTTTGGAAATTCCGCCTCTAAGGGGGTAAAAAGGGCCCCATAAGTTTGTATGAAACTCCGTCAGTTTTGAAGCTAAGTCGATGAAAATTGGTATGCAGCTACCTGATTAAAAATTAAGAATGACGTCTTTCAGGATTTTTGAAAATTTAATTTTTAAGGGGATAAACAATGGGGGCAAAGTTTGTTCGGTTCCGCGTCATATCCATACTCTTTACATATTTGTACTCTCTGACTTTACTTAGTTTGTTATGACATTCAATGTGTCAATCAGAAAATAAATAGGTATTTTCTTATAAACAGAATGTTATTATTTTAGAATTTAATAATTGGCGCCGAAATGGATGAATTAACTGAATTAAAACGTGTAGAATTTTAATTAAAGGCTGCATTACAAAATTCGGCAGCCAGATACAAAACCTACGAGAAATTTCTGATTATGAATTAAAATTAGTGAGTGATCAGCTGGTGAAGTGACAAATGAACAAATTTACCAAGAATAATTTGGAAGAGATACGACTACAAATAATATTACTGATGACCCACAGTTGAAAACTGAGATTGAAGAAAAAAATAACCTTTAGGGTATTACAACACAGCTTAAACTAAAACTGCAGAGTTTGAATTCGATAGTACGAAACAATTCCATGTATGCAGAAGGTAGGTACTGAGGAGCAAAGGTCGGTCACAAACAAATCTTAGGACATCTAAATTGAACTCAGTACCATTAGACAAGGACGAAACATTCAAAAACATCATTAAACGGTTGGATACGTACTTAAAACTGAACAGATGTGATGATATCGATACAAGGAAATACACGTCAATCATACATCTTTGAGCCCAGAATTACATCAGAAAACGTATTATATTATATTTTTGTGCTCCACGGGATCCTTGTGAGTTAGAATTTGAAGAGTTGGATAAAATTCAGTTAGTAAATTATCAACAACTCAAAATCGGAGAGATTACTAGAAGATTTAACAATGGTGTTTGACGGAACTCTTGTTTGAATATCAAACTACAAAGCTCAATTAGTGCTTCAAGAAAATGTGACACCAATTTTCATCTAGCCGCGACGTATTCCATATGCCCTGAAGGACAAAGTTGACGAAGAAATAATGAGGCTATGTAACGAAAAGACAAAACTTGAAAATTCCTATTGGATGTCTTATCTATATGTTATTGGTACATATTCACAAAATAAATATCGGTACTTACCATAAGAATGGTATTATTTAGAACTTAATCATTTTTAGGGTTCCGTACCCAAAGGGTAAAAACGGAACCCTATTACTAAGACTTCGCTGTCAGTCCGTCTGTCCATCTGCCTGTCACCAGGCTGTATCTCAAAAGCCGCGATAGCTAGACAGTTGAAACTTTCACAAATTATGTATTTTTGCTACCGCAATAACAACAAATACTAAAAACAAAATAAAAACTTTTTTGTTCGATATTAATAATGGCAACAGGTAGGCACTTGAAATATTCACAAAACACTCAGTTACATTTCTAACTTTAATAATCAATAATTAAATTAATATTTAAGGGAGGTTCCCACACAACAAAACTATTTTTTGCTTATTTTTGCTTGATATCAATAAATGGTAACAGGTAGGCACTACATTAACAAAATTAATGTAGGTACCTACTGTTGTTTTCGTAGTCAATGGTACGGAACCCTTCGTGCGCGTGTCCGACTTGCACTTGGCCGATTTTTGTTTATACGGTAGAGACAAATGTTGGGAAATCGAAAAAAGTGTATAGAATTACACTGTTGTACCTTATGACATTATCAACTATATTAAGCAGTACAAAAATAATTCCTAAACTGGGCATAGACCCGTATCTCAGGTAAGAAAAGGTAACAGGTGTGTTGCAACAACACTAAGCAGCTGACTGGTGGATTAAATCAATATAGACTGGTAGACCATTTGACCAGCTTCCATTTAGAAGATAATTTGATAAACTTCCATTTAGTAACGATTTATTTTTTCTAGGACGCACCGCTTTTGGGGGCCTGGCAAAGTTTGTTTAGTAAAACTGCCTTTCTAACGCATCCAATTTATCTTTTTATTTAATATCCTCCATATTTCAAAAAATACACTTTTAAAACATGAAAATAAAACGTTGAAAAAAAAACACCTCACTTCATAATTCCGTGTTGTTTAACTTAGGAATAGCTACCACCACGCACCCACTAATGACCAAGCAGCAGCAATTAATGATGTTTTGCTGACATCATTTGAAGCTGAAGAAATTTAAAAATTTGTAGACACAGTGGTCAGTTCAGTCGAATCAGTTCTCTATCCTGTCAAGTTTCTGAACACTTTTTATCCTACTGATCATCCTCTACCATTCATGCCTCGAACCAACATCCCACATGAAAGTTTTGTGAAACTACGTCAGCTTTATGGTATAAATTTTGTTATGTTGTTTATAAGGATTTTTTTATAATTAAATATTTGAGGGGGTGAAAAACGGTTGAAAATTTTGTGGTTCATTATTTGTGTTTAACATCATATTGAGGTACTTGAAACTTCGTTTATTGATCATGAAGGGAGAATGACATAGGACTGGCTTTTTCAGAGCTCTACACCGATGCTGGTACTACACCGGTCTTCTATCCAAACGTAGTATGCAAGCAAATTGTCTTTGTAAAATCGCCTTCTAACGCTAATGGATCGAGAAAAATGGTAACCTACGAGTACTTTGTTGGAAATTAAGAATGTGGTTTTTTACACAGGGCCACTTCTTCCAGGGCTCTACGCCAGTGTTGATCATATTCGAAAAAAGCCTTGCAAGCTGCTTTGAATGGTTTGTTGTACTACAGCGTTGACAGTTTTGAAAGTTTCAAAGGATATTGTACTTCAGATTTCATGTTAATGCAAACAGATGTGGTGCGAGCTCGCTTGGACCACGGTTCGCTAGGAGAACTAACACCGGATCCCTAAATAGTTTAAATCGGTCTCTTTCATCCAACTATTGTACCAACGGGCCCCGGTAAGTCGGCAACGACGTATCGGCTCCCACTAAGTGCCCACCACCACCTCGCCCGAGATGGGCACCCTCGGCACCTTAGGCAAAGGAAGTGGAGGAGAGGGGGGTGAATCGTGACGAAAACTTTGTAACAGATCAAAACCCACGCGTGCGAAGCCGCGGGCATCAGCTAGTTATATAAATAAAACAGAAAAAATCTAGTTAGTATATAATACTCGTATAATCTATATAATATGTATTATAAAAGATAGTCGTGTTAGTACACCACTCGAGAAAGCCTGGACCGATTTTTATGATTTTTGTGTTTTTGGATTTGTCTACGTCGGGAATAGTATAATAAGTTTTAAAAACATTGAAAAGTTAACGTAAAAATAACTAACTAAGAAACTGTATTGCTTCATACAAATTTCCAACCCCGCCATATTTGATGACAATGGAATTTAAGACGTCAAAATCAAATACTATTCTGGGGCCGTACGAAGTTCGCGGGGTCAGCTAGTAATATATATTAAAATATACGTAGGCACTGACTACTAGACACACAATATGAATATACTTATACTTGGGCCTATCTCAAAAGGAGTATTTTGCCATATCCTTCACCCTTGTCAGGATGTTGGCGATAGTAGGTTGGCCAGTGGTAGAGAGTAAACTCTGCTGCTCGACATTACTTTACTTTCACTTTACTCAGCCCATTAAAAGATTCCCATTATTTTCGTATGGGTGTCGTAAGAGGCGACTAAAGGACCATTGCCCGAAGGGGAAGAGCGGCATCTAAAATCCTCTTTTTGAAGATGCCTATGTCTGCACACACATCCTTATGAAGTCTGATGTCGGTGAGGCTCAAACTGCAGCTGTATGGCGTGTGTTGTCTCATATAGACTTGTGGCTGTTAAACACATAGCATTTGCAAAACTGCTTTGAAAATATAAAAATTAATGTTATATGTCAAGTCAGGATTTGGCCATTTACCTCAAAATTACCCCGGCTCGCAGCTAGCGAATGCTCTTAATTTATGTGTGTTGCATACATAAGCAATGAACTGCAAATAAAATGTCTATAGTTAGATTTTTACAAGCGTTCAATTCTTAGAATATTATTGAATATCTCCCTTAACTAAATACCCTTTCCAACCAGAGCTTACTTTCAATTCAATCCAAGACCAATCTAAGTGAGGTGCTTCAACGTACCGCCTTTTGTACTGTATTCTTTGTGTCGCTCTACTTAAAAAGATAACTAGAGCTCCTCTATTCAAAGCAGGAGCTACTTAGGCACTCTAAGAAGGGGAGGAAAGAATATCTAACTATTCTATATCGCTTAGGGATCGACGTATCTTTTCATTTGTAAGTATTGAAAGAATTAATTCTTGTTATTATCGTTTCAGGTTTAGATTTCAGATCCGTTTAATATTTTTAGTATGGAATAGTTTCGATAATACATACAACTTTGATGTAAAATTGGTGCTATTTATCGTACACTTAGCTAAATATCGAAATTCGCCTCCAAAAATGTAACTTTTAAGTGTAACTTTTACGAAGATCTCCCGGTGTTACAAAGTTCTGTCAATTCTAATTTTAAGCTCTGCAGAGAAATATTTCATTGAAATGGATCAATTCAAAATTTTTTTAAAATAAAATACAGTCCTAAATACTCGTACATGTATTTATTTCCCAACTCTATGTATTAGTTTGAAATAGCAGTACAGACAGTACTTTTTTATCGATAACTTTTATGGATTTATATTAAACATCTAGATTGGCAGAAATTTTATTATTTTCACACAAAAAACATTAATTTTAGCACTTAATGTTTCCACGTAAACATTATTTACCATCACCATTTACGAGTAAAGTCGTTAGTAATTGATTTTCAAGACAAAGATTAGCCACTAAGTACCCTTTCATTTCAAAACAAGAAAGTAAATAAATTCCCGTGTTATTTTTATCAAAAAGAGCGTCGTTAGAAAATTGTTTCAGTTTGCTTAATTAAGTGCTTAATATATTGTCATTTCTAAGATTTTAAGCACCTATAAGAGACGGTTTTAAAGATTTCCTAGTTATTTCTTATTGCATTGCGTTAAAGTAATATTTACACTAGTTTATCTGATCTATTAAAATGAAGATGTCCTTGAAGGATGCGGTAGCAGCAACCGACATCGTGTACCCATGTGGCCCGTGTAATTTGCTGTTCAATGATTACAAAATTCTCGTCCAGCATATGTTTTGGCGGCATGGCACAGAGAGTTATTGGTGCAACAAGTGCTGTATGAAGAGGTGGGAGTATGCTGCGCATATGTGCTATGTACTGCCCTTTGACGAGGAGGAGTATGTGGATGGAGACGAGGATGTAGAAACACCCATCTCGACTCCTGCTCCACAGGAAGACAGCGGGAGAGAGAGCGAGTTCTGCTCCTGTGGAAAGTATATCGCCGAAGCAGACATGATCGGGTGTGATGCGAAGGAGTGCCCCTATCAATGGTACCACTACTCCTGTGTAGGGATCGTTGTCCCACCTGATGGCGAATGGTTATGTCCAACGTGCACCAGGGTGCAGGTAATACTCGGGTTATTTAAGCCTTTAACTGCCGAAGTACTAGACACAATTAAAATTTTATTGTTTAGAGGTCACAAGTGAACACCATAGCGCTCAATGTGTTAAAACTTAATTCGTAAAATAAATAAGATCTCATAATATGCTAATTAAAACTTAACTGATTAAAACTTAAATTTCACTGAACCACGTATGTTTAAACCATAAACTTACGCTAGTATATACTAAGTACATAGAAATGATTTAAACTTTTATGGTCACCCTCATGAGAGTTGGTTATTTAGGCTTTTCTACCATGTAACTTGTTCTTCCACGAATAAACCCCAAATCAATCATTCTACGTTAGAGTTAGTTTATTTTAGGTTAAGCGTTTCAGGATAAACGCTGAAAGCTATCCTTTAAACCTTTCAGAACTTACATCTTCCTGTTGCTGCCGCAGGGTTCACCATTCGTCTTGCCACTGGCTAAAGAGACCAGCAACGTAGAAGTCTACTCGGGGAGAAGCTCGCGCTCGTTGCCTCATGCCACATCATGCGCATGTACGTATCCTAGCCCCTAGTACAGAATGTCTCGCTTAAAGTTTTTTTTTGTGAATTCTTTAAAATTTTGATAATAGTATAGCATCCTTCAATTCAGTAAAACTATGTAAAAAAACAGTATGGAATCAGTATGGTTATGTAGAATGTATGCAATAAGCGTATTTTGGATTGTCCGGATTTTTAAAAAAACGACCTGAATATACTCATTACTCATGAAGAATAGATTACTGTTGCATGTATGGTATGATTTCAACCAAATTTTTTTAAACCACTTAGAACGGTCCATCCTTTTATAATAAATGTTAATAACTCTTGTGCTTTTAGAACATAAATCCTGTTGCTGTGCGAGGGCCTACCCTAACGGGCTATTTGAATTGACGGCGATGATTTTAGCGACCCAGCACCAAATATGGACTTGGAAGAAGGACTCCCGTCTCCTGTTTCAAACAAAAAATATGTTTAGACAAAAAGAGAGTTCAGATCAAACGTACAATATTTTGCGTATTCAGATGAAGAAATTTTTGTACTTTTATTTTATAACTGATATATTTGTGGCCCATAGTTAAGTATAACGTTTAATCTTAATATGCCCCCTACTTTAAATAGACCACAGACCAAGCAGATTACATATAAATTTCACCCTTCGATAAGAAAGGCTAAGAATCTTTTGACATGGCTTTTTAGTATTTTGGCTTCACACGCAGTTCTAGTAGGATGTAATAAATGGGGTAAATTAAAACTTTTTTAACCTTTCAACTGTTAACCGTTTGCATACTTATTACATAAAACTTTTTCGTAAATAGTATGAGCTCAGAATAACTATAGATTTATTACTTTTTTACTCCAATGAGGTTTGCAAGCAGCTGTAAAGGGGTTTTGCATTCAGGTATAGTTGAACTGTTAACTTTTCACCTCTATTGTGTAATTTTTTCATTTGTAAGTAATGTTAGTGATATCAAACAATCACATAATTTGTGTCGAGTTATTTAGAATATTGTGCATTTAATACAATCTCATTTTTGATATGAAAAATTGTACGTCAATGTTTTTATTTAACACAAAAGTAGACGAGGTTGCCGTTGGACGGAATGACAATCTTTCGGCTTTTTTTATGTAAACCCGGAAAGGGATAATCGATTTAGATTATTTTGGATATACATATATGGATTTATGTCTGTATTTTTATAAAATGTTTAGTCTCTACTATAAAAATGCTAGTATATTTTTAATATCTTATTATTAAAGTAAAATCAGTACTTTATAAATCGTTTGTAAATAAGATATCATGTAATAATATAATATTTTCTTTCTACTATAATTATGTTTTTTATTTATTTGGATCAGCGGTAGTTAACGCTGCTTCTGAGCCATGGGTCGCGGGTTCGATCCCCGCACAGTACAAATATTTGTGTGCATGAACATGTCTGTTTGTACTGGTCTGGGTGTTTTCTATGTATTATAAGTATGTATTTACAAAAAAAAGTATATAAGTAAGATTATCGGTTGTCTAGTACCCCATACGACAGGGTACTTAATACTACCTTAATTTGGGACTAAGATGGCTCTGTGTGGCCCAGTGAGGCATGTCTTAAAATATTTATTTATTTATTTATTTATTTAACAAACATCCCGAACTAATATCAGTATATAAACTCGAAAAATTATGTCTCAGGCGGGATTCGAACCTGCATCTCCTCGCAATCCGGGCGCGGTGCTATACCATTAAGCTTAATGAGTCGAGTCCCGCCTGAGACAATTTTTCAAGTTTATATACTGATATTATAATTACAATTAAGTTGCTAAAATATCAAATAAAGTATCCTGAACTAATTATATTTTTAGTTTTATAAATACGCTCCATGGTTGCAGTAATAATTGCTATTACTTACACACTTTAAAAGGATGAAGTAGCAAATATTTCATTAATGGCATTAAACTGTTCGAAAAACATTTCATGTTACCTTTTATGAACAACAGTGCTCTCTGTCACTACGAAGTGACTCTTGACTACAATTTTCTTAATGGGATAGGTACTTCCCAAAATGAGAAATCGTGGGGCTTCCGAGAAATCTTTGCACCTATTGTGTTAATTAGCGAACTTACATTACGTATCGGAGACAAAGGTATTGTAAAGTGAGATTAAGGTAATGTTTGAAGCAAATAACTATAAGAAAACATTAATGATCGACAGTCTGACACCATGTCGTTAAAATTCGGCCGGTTTTTAGATGCGTGACGAACCACGCGCAGTGTTAGGTTCCGTCGTTCCGCATTTTCAGATCGTTTGTAAGGTCATTCCACATTCAACCGTCGATTTTTCTATCGGTGAATATTTTTTCCACTTTCTAACGGTTTTTATTCCATATTCTACCGGCAATTTGAAAATTCCAGTTTCAACCGGCAGTTTATTCTTTTTTCAACAGGCAAAAAAAATAGGTATACAAGTACAATAAGATCAGGTAGGTAGTGCAACGTAAATATTCAAATCAAAAAGTAAGAAATGTTTAAAAATTATTTTATTTTTCTCTCTTGCAATTATCTAGTTTTTAAAACTATAATAACATTTTTTAATTTGTAGATTAAGTATATTTCTAAATAAGTAAAAATGAATTGGGTTTTTTACTATTTTGATAGCATACAGCCGTTAAGAGGAAAACATGAAACATATTCATAATAAATTTAAAATTTTAGCTAAATAGGTTACACATGGACTCCTGAATTAAAAAATACTATTAACAGGCCTACAGTAGTTTTAAAAGACCTATCCAATAACAGCACACACTATGGGAAAGATGTGAAAATAATTCAATCCCATCAGGCACCAAAAAATATAATTTTTGACTTTTTGTCGTGATTAACAAATAAACTCATGCCAGATTACAGCTTTCTAATATTAATAGTCTCTGACATTAGTCGCGGGTGGGCAGACCGCCAGCCAGACGGAAGAGGCGCAGCAAACATGCGGTGAAACTATAAAGGTTCCTTGTCTTGACTACCGAACCCTGAAAAGGGACCTCAAGTCGGCGCGTACAAACATTTTGTTGATTAACAAAAGTATAGCTGAAGTTATTTCTTGTTCGACACTTGGACCCATTTAAATTTCAAAAGTAATTTCCAACACTCAGGGGTACATTACACTGACGAAAAGAATAATACAGGGTGCATTTTCAACCACCTGGAAAACGAAGCCCACGTTATTAAACCATTATATACAGGATGAAATTTTAACCACCTTCCAAATTTTAATATAGCAATCTACGAGGCAAAAAATCAAATGACGTATTTTTTCTTTTGGTATAGCCCAGTACAAAAATTTCAAGTTAAGGCACTTAGAAAATAGCCGCCAAAAATCTAAAATGTTCGATAAGGCATCCTAGTAACACTTTTTTTACGCGATATGCATCTCATTCATTCATTACAATACTATTCATAAGTTTTTGATTTTCCCTTTATACCTTAACAGGTCTAGGACCGTAAAAATTGAAAACTATATCGCGAAAAATTTTTTCGGTTGACACCTTGATTTACATTTTTTACTTCTTAAATAGACTCTAAATACGATACTGAACACATATAAAAATTTTGGAAAGTGGTTAAAATATCATCCTGTATAACATCATGGCAATGTTATTTAATTTATCAATAAAAATATTTTTCAAAAAATATTAAATATCGATTCCGACATTTAATTTTGTAACGCGCACGGACGCATTATTTTGCTGCAGCGGGTTCCCGGATGAATGAACCTTTCACAGCCTAATCCACGCGCGTCACAGCGTTTTTCAAAATAAATAGCTGAACCAATATTTCAAATTATATAAAAAAAAATATAAATAATGAAAATTACACTGCTAAGTTGTTATACATAATGGTCACATCACGGTGGTTGAAAATGCAGCCTGTATATTTGTGTGATGACTTTCTAAAGTAAAGATGGACATCTCCAGCTGTAGGCTTCTAAGGTCTGATGATAGTGAGTCAGATCATGGTTAAATATCGCGTGTTAGCATTTATAGTTCATGTGGTTCTCAGTAAATGATATCAGGTTACTTTGTCTCATCGAATCAGAGATACATAAATTTCACCAAGTACTTATTCACTGATTATTTTTTAAGAAAAATATCCATGTCATGTTATTAATGCATTGAAAACTATGTCCATTATTGGTTCATCAGTACACCAAAACACGATAAAATACATAACAAACGTTTTCATATTAAACTTAAATCCTTTTTGTCAAAAACATTTCCTGCAAAAAATACTTACGTGAGTTCTAGTAAATACACTTAGTCTAATTATATACGTAGACTAAATCCTCCGGTGCCGCTTTTTTAAACCTTTTTTAAGCAGGTTCACTTTTATTTATGTTTTTAAGTCAATTATAGAACCGAAGATTATTCCGTTCTTACTGTACCTAGTAAAATAACAGATCCTTTGGTAAAATCACAGGCAATAAAGTCGACATCAAGTCGAAAACGAGAACGACTACCTCCTTTTTTAGAAGTCGATTAAAAAGCCATTTGTTCAGTAGGTACACTCGTACCATACAATACCTATTTTCTCATAACAAATTCGCACACTAACCTGTGAGTCGACAAAATTATGCTTCCACACCCGAAACAGTTGAAACAGATCGTTGCTTTTATCGTAATTAGCGCTGTACATCATCCTCTAATGCGTCGTTAACGAGCTCGCCGAGCCGAACGAGCTTAGACAAGACACTTTTCACATTTGTACGCGGGATACCTGCATGCAAATTGGGCCGTTAGCGACGACCCGATCCACCGAGATTCACTCTCACTCAGGGTGACCATGTCAAAGCTTGAAATATCTGTACTAATAACCGGCAATCAAAAAAGGGTGTTATCTAAATATATAAAAATGAAAACTGATTTAATGACTGACTGACTGACTGACTGACTGACTGACAGACATATCAATGCACAGCCCAAACTACTGGGATTTAAAATCTGAAAATTTTCACGGTGCTTCCTTTTATAGTGTAGGTGAGCACTAAGAAAGGAATTTTGGAAATTCCGCCTCTAAGGGGGTAAAAAGGGCCCCATAAGATTGTATGAAACTCAGTCAGTTTTGAAGCTAAGTCGATGAAAATTGGTATCCAGCTACCTGATTAAAAATTAAGAATGACGTCTTTCAGGATTTTTGAAAATTTAATCTTTAAGGGAATAAAAAATGGGGGCAAAGTTTGTTCGGTTCCGGGTCATATCCATACTCTTTAGATATTTGTACTCTCTGACTTTTCTTAGTTTGTCATGACATTAAATGTGTCAATCAGACAATAAATAGGTAATTTCTTACAAACAGAATGGTATTATTTTAGAATTTAATAATTGACGCCGAAATGGATGAATTAACTGAATTAAAACGTGTAGAACTTTCATTAAAGGCTGCATTACAAAATTCGGCAGCCAGATACAAAACCTACGAGAAATTTCTGATTATGAATTAAAATTAGTGAGTGATCAGCTGGTGAAGTAACAAATGAACAAATTTACCAAGAATAATTTGGAAGAGATACGACTACAAATAATATTACTGATGACCCACAGTTGGAAACTGAGTGAAGTGAGTGAACTGGAACTTTTCATCTAGCCGTGACGTATTCCATATGCCCTGAAGGACAAAGTTGACGAAGAAATAAGGAGGCTATGTAACGAAAAGACAAAACTTGAAAATTCCTATTGGATGTCTTATCTATATGTATATTGGTATATATTCAGAAAATAAATATCGGTACTTACCATAAGAATGGTATTATTTAGAACTTAATCATTTTTAGGGTTCCGTACCCAAAGGGTAAAAACGGAACCCTATTACTAAGACTTCGCTGTCTGTCCGTCTGTCCGTCTGCCTGTCACCAGGCTGTATCTCAAGAGCCGCGATAGCTAGACAGTTGAAACTTTCACAAATTATGTATTTTTGCTACCGCAATAACAACAAATACTAAAAACATAATAAAACAAATATTGAAGGGACAAAAACAATCGCGTTTGTTTTATGGGAATACAACAAACGCGATTTTTTTGTCCTTTTTTGTTCGATATTAATAATGGCAACAGGTAGGCACTTGAAATATTCACAAAACACTCAGTTATATTTCTAACTTTAATAATCAATAATTAAATTAATATTTAAGGGAGGTTCCCACACAAAAAAAATCAATTTTTTGCTTATTTTTGCTTGATACGAGTATCAATAAATGGTAACAGGTAGGCACTACATTAACTAAATTAATGTAGGTACCTAATGTTGTTTTCGTAGTCAATGGTACGGAACCCTTCGTGCGCGAGTCCGACTTGCACTTGGCCGATTTTTGTTTAGGTATACGGTAGAAACAAATGGTGGGAAATCGAAAAAAGTGTATAGAATTACACTGTTGTACCTTATGACATGATCAACTATATATAGCAATACAAAAATAATTCTTAAAATGGGCATAGTGTTGCAACAACACTAAGCAGCTGACTGGTGGATTAAATCAATATAGACTGGTAGACCATTTGACAAGCTTCCATTTAGAAGATAATTTGATAAACTTCCATTTAGTAACGATTTATTTTTTCTAGGGCGCACCGCTTTTGGGGGCCTGGCAAAGTTTGTTCAGTGAAACTGCCTTTCTAACGCATCCAAATTATCTTTTTATTTAATATCCTCCATATTTAAAAAAATACACTTTTAAAACATGAAAATAAAACGTTGAAAATAAAATCACATCACTTCATAATTCCGTGTTGTTTAACTTAGGAATAGCTACCACCACGCACCCACTAATGACCAAGCAGCAGTAATTAATGATGTTTTGCTGACATCATTTGAAGCTGAAGAAATATAAAAATTTATAGACACAGTGGTCAGTACAGTCGAATCAGTTCTCTATCCTGTCAAGTTTCTGAACACTTTTTATCCTACTGATCATCCTCTACCATTCATGCCTCGAACCCACATCCCACATGAAAGTTTTGTGAAACTACGTCAGCTTTTTGGTATAAATTTTGTTATGTTGTTTATAAGGATTTTTTTATAATTAAATATTTGAGGGGGTGAAAAACGGTTGAAAATTTTGTGGTTAATTATTTGTGTTTAACATCATATTGAGGTACTTGAAACTTTGTTTATCGATCATGAAGGGAGAATGACATAGGACTGGCTTTTTCAGAGCTCTACACCGATGCTGGTACTACACCGGTCTTCTATCCGTAGTATGCAAGGAAATTGTCTTTTTAAAATCGCCTTTTTAACGCTTATGGATCGAGAAAAATGGTAACCTACTTGGTTGGAAATTAAGAATGTGGTTTTTTACACAGGGCCACTTCTTCCAGGGCTCTACGCCAGTGTTGATCATATTCGAATAAAGCCTTGCAAGCTGCTTTGAATAGTTTGTTGTACTACAGCGTTGACAGTTTTGAAAGTTTCAAATGATATTGTACTTCAGATTTCATGTAAATGCAAACAGATGTGGTGCGAGCTCGCTTGGACCACGGTTCGCTTAGGAGAACTAACACCGGATCCCTAAATAGTTTAAATCGGCCCCTTTCATCCAACTATTGTATCAACGGGCCCCGGTAAGTCGGCAACGACGTATCGGCTCCCACTAAGTGCCCACCACCACCTCGCCCGAGATGGGCACCTTCGGCACCGTAGGCAAAGGAAGTGGAGGAAAAGAGTGGAGGAGAGGGGGGTGAGTCGTGACGAAAACTTTGTAACAGATCAAAACACACGCGTGCGAAGCCGCGGGCATCAGCTAGTATGCATATATGGATATTATCCTTTCAACGGAAATCTTGATTTTGTCTTCCTTGACTTCAAACAAAGAGACATTTGATTAGATTCAATACTCGTAGAACGACAGTCTTAATTAGGGATCTTTTATTGTCACGCAGGTCCGCATTGCAGGTGGCGTGCATTTCACCTACATTGCAGGCTATATTTGATAGATGATACTGGACACGAGTGATCTATCAAATAAAGCTAGCAATGTACTTGAAATGCGCTCCACCCGCATGTGTACCCGCGTGACAATAAAAAGGCCCTTTAAGAAGGTTTACAATATATTATACTGACTCTCTCTGTCTGTACCCAAGATCTTTAGTACTCAAATTTCAATACTCTCGTGTAATTTATTATATGATCGTCCAGGCCGTCGGTGTAGCCAAATAAATCCTGACAAGTTCAAATGAATGGTAACCCCTCCTAACCTTAAATGGGTTTCTACGAGTTTTTCAAACTTTACCAAACGTAGCATATAACTACTATTATAATTGTAGATAAATAAATAATAAATAAATATTTAAGACATGCCTCAATGGGCCACACTGAGCCATCTAGTCCCAAATTAAGGTACTATTAAGTATCCTGTCGTATGGGGTACTAGACTACCGATAAACTTACTTATATAATTTTTTTTTGTAAATATATACTTATAATACATAGAAAACACCCAGACCAGTACAAACAGACATGTTCATGCACACAAATATTTGTACTGTGCGGGGATCGAACCCGCGACCCATGGCTCAGAAGCAGCGTTAACTACCGCTGATCCAAATGGTCGTCTAATGTAGATAGAAAGGGTATGTAAAATTCGGTGAAACAGCCAAATGTAGAGAATGTATACTTGTAAAATAGTACTAGATTCTCACTAACGTTACTTAGATATTATGTATCATCGATATAGGAATACTATCCAAACTAACCTTTGCTCAAGTGAATAGAATTCTAACATCTTAAAAGAAGTTTCAATATGTTCGGGAAGGATAGGTAGATGATTCTACCACTTGAATATCTACAATACCTATAATATTGGTAAATTGTAAAAGGCACCAACATAAGTATTTTTACAAAGCTACTGTGTCACTTGCTCTTCTTTCCAGTTATTATCTTTGATAGCAGTTTTGTACTGGCAAATATACAGGGTGAGTTTGTACGATGGGACTGTATAGTCCAACACGTAACTATAAGTAGAAGGGATCATTTTAGTTTTTAGACTAAAACCATTGTGTTAGAAATAAAAAATAAAGCCAAGTAAGAAATTATACATTAATCTAAAGGAACTAAACTAATCAAAATCATTTTAGTGCTATATAATCTATAATTAAGCGGAACAATATAATATTCGAGGCCTATTTGGCCATATTTGCTTGTTTTACTATTTTCTAAGCAAAATATTTAATAAAACGTTTTCTTGCCACCGTCAACGTGTGTTGATGGCAAGAAAACGTGACAGAAGTCCTGACGCTATGTCACTTGTGTATTCAAGTTGTATCAAAGTAATGTTATTTTAAACATAGAGAAAATTTTCATAGTAATTAAAAAAGATAACATGCAGTTTTGATGTTTTCCAATATGCGTCTAATCTATATTAATATTATAAAGAGGAAAGATTTGTATTTTTGTGTGTGTGTATGTTTGTATTGAATAGGCTCTAAAACTACCGGACCGATTTCTAAAATGATTTTACTATTGAAAGCTGATACTATCCTTGACGAACATAGCCTACTTTTTACCGCGGATCCGGTAGGTGGCGCTGCTGTCGGTATGTCAACTACTAAATGGCTTAACAGATTGGGTTTAAATTTTGTATGTGTATTTTCATGGTTTCACAGACACGAATGTATTAAGCCTACCTAATCTATCTTTCTATATGCCACCGCTAGGCACAGATTTTCGACCGTGCGATATGACGTGGAGTTCACGCGGGCAGAGCCACGGGCGAAGAACTAGTAGCATATATTTTTCTTCTGGGGAAATGATCGAACATTTACGTTAGATTTATATTTTGGTTTTAAATAAGTGGCTTTATTAAATTTTGCCTATAACAGATTGTGAGAATATCTATTCATGACAATTCTTAAACTAGATTTTATCTTACAGCTATTAAAATTTATTTATCTACTTTTAGCCCAAAATCTCACCCTGTATAAGTGCTAACCTAGCGCTACAACGTACTTTGAACTTGCTTAATAACTCGTTTCTTTCCTTTGAGACAACTATTTAATAGCGAAAGCCCAAGTTGTAACAACTACGACAACTTGTCAAAGTTAAATAACTTTTTAATAAATAGGTACACTAGAGGAGACATTATATTATTTCCTAATTGCAGAGAATATTTTACGCAAATATAATCAGATGAGCATGAAAAAGATGAGTAGATATTTATCAACAAAGACCCGTCAACGTCGTTTGTCAACAATGTAATAATAAGTAACAACTAATTAAAAAAGTTGTGCGTGTACTAGTGTACACACGTAAGAAGTGAAACTTCTTTATGGCCTTATTTTTCGAAAAATGATTTACATGCAACTTTCCAGAAATTGGTTAAATTGGTTAAATTAGTTAAATTGGATAAATTGGTTAAATTGGTTAAATTGGTTAAATTGGTTAAATTGGTTAAATTGGTTAAATTGGTTAAATTGGTTAAATTGGTTAAATTTGTTAAATTTGTTAAATTGGTTAAATTGGTTTAATTGGTTAAAATGGTTAAATTGGTTAAATTGGTTAAATTGGTTAAATTGGTTAAATTGGTTAAATATTATTTCACTTTACCTTTTTGCTATCGTCTGAACCAACCGTGGTAGGGGCAAGAAAAAGATGGTGACGAAAATTTGACGCAAAACGTGACGGTAAATTTTTTCCAACGCCGATAAAGAAGTTTCACTTCAATAACAAAATATTTAAATAACAACGATTATAGTTATCAATGTACCTTTTACCCTACGTTTGATTAGCAATTAAAAATGGCTTACAATTGATATTAATAAATTAAAGTATTAGTAGTTTATAATTAGTACAAATTGGTTAAAAATTCATTATATGTATGCTTGGCACACTTCTTTTAATTAGTGATAGCCACTTTTTTCTCATTTAATCTTTGTTGGGTTTTACACCCTTGATAATTCCGCACAACTTGAACAGTCTACAGTTATCATCATTAAATAAAGTTTTTTTTAATTATCTGTCATCACCAAGTTACATCATTAAGTAATGAATAATCTTTATGTACCTATCATCATTATCATTAGCTTACATTAGTTCACTAATTAACACAATCATTCTGATGGTGATCGCAGTTTGGCCAATGTTGAAGAAAAGATGCTGCTGCCGGACTTCTTCTGGTGTACTCTTTCAACCACTTAGGACTCCCATGAAAGAAATGCGGCAGTGCTATTTTATTTATACGAAAGCACACGGCATCGAGATTAATAGCATTAGTATTTACAAAAGTATATTGTACCCTGTGACTAACATGATAAAACTGTTTAAACAGGTGTTAATTTAGATGTAGTAATACTTGTAGTATTAAATAATAGTAAACAAACATCATATTTGATTACAAGTCCTTATTCTTACTTAATTAAGTTAGCCAAACAGAAATGGCAAAACTGTAAGGGCTCCTTTCTGACTACGTTAGGTAACTTAAAAAACCAAGAGGTTGTAATGACTTTTACCTAACCTGGAATATTTGTATTCGAAACTCCAAAAGTAGAATCATGCACTGAATTAATGTTAAATAATAAAGTAGGGTCATATTAAAATGTTCATGCAAGAAAATCGTCTCTATACTTTGAACTGTAGGCTGAAAATCGGTTGATGGAATTTCGTGTTTTGTGATACTTATATTGACTGTGGCATAGTTTGATGATAATGTTAATGAAAACCAATGAACTGAATCCTATTAATATTTTAACATTAGAAAATTACGAAAACTAAATTGATTGTAGAGTTAATCATAATTTCTGCGTAGTGCAATGTGCAAACAATTAAGTATGGAAATAGCTCTGTATAAATGATGGCATTATAATGAATGCGTATGGCTTTGTTAATTACTGATTGAAATCTCGATCTGTCTCTTTTTAATTCGAAAATAAATACTTCATTGTAGTGTATTCTAAAACAACTTAACAACAAAGTTGGCTATGTCAGCCAACAAAAATTTTAAAAATCAAAGTCATGTAGATACTACGTGTATTTTAACACGTTCTTTTCATTTCGCTAACGTTAGGTATTTTATAAGAGTGAATCAACAAAATGAAATCAATGCGTTTGTCATCGCGTTACATTCCATCGTCGATGGAATATTGATTGCGTAAAAGTATTTAATTGTTATGAATTCGTTGCACCTGCTTCAGCATTAATTGATTCGACATAAAACATAGGAAGCGTTATCATATTTTATAGTTTTTGTAGCGCAAACTACTCGATCAGGGTAATTATTTACTTGTTTACAAAGATACATAGAAAGTTTAAAACGATGACGTATCTTTGAAGAATTGGTGAGACTTTTCTCCTTTTGGATTTATTTATTTCGTGCAAATAAAATTTACAACAAAAACTTAAATTACCTTCTACACAGGCAAAATAAATAGATGACGATTGTCTTACTTTATTTGGCATCGACTGGAATAATTAAGTATAATCACATATCTTGTTCTAATCCCGAAGTAGGTAATAAACAAAAATTGGCGGACTTAATGCATTATGTCCGCCATTTTGTACTTGATTTTATATGTGCAAAAAAGTGTAAATAATAAATATAAAAAGAAGTTACATTACTTACATTGCGTTTGAAACCTACGGCGCGATGGTGAATTTATGAAGGTGTCGCCTGATCCTAGTTTCCCAAACGGGTCATTGTAGAAAAAAAAGTATAGTATCCCGGGTCTGAGTGTTGTGATGCTACCGTTATTTCTGATTCCTACATAGCAAGTGCTTTAAGTTGTTTATTACTGTATTGATTTGAAACTTAAGTACCAGTCAACCATTGGGCCAAACAGAAATATCACGGGCGGTGCATCAAGGAAAATATAAATAAAAAAGGAATAAGTACATCAATAAATCTATTCTGTGTCTATTCTAGGGATGGAATTTTCTACCAACCTTATGTTTAACGTTAGAAAACACCGAAATCGGTCATCTCCGCATGAAGGAAATCGTAGTCATATATGTATGAGAAATATATGTACTGTACATACACACGCACTTGATTACCTCTTATTTTGTCGGTTGTTTTCGATAGATTGGAACGCTTGAAGTTAGTGCCCAATTTCAGATATACCTACGAATATGGCACGTAAATGTAGGTATGTTTTAATATTATTTAGGAATGCGTGGTTATAATTAATTCCACAGAATACCGCAATTCAAATAAACTAAGTAATTATAGACAATACATTCACCGCAAAGCCTACTAGATATATACATACGCAAAGTTAACAATTTTATTGGATCATTTCAATCATTAGACACATATTTGTTCATATCATGAATTGTTTATATTGAGCAAACGCCCCAGTGAACTGGGAAAATGATTGCACATTTTGTTATTTTACAGAAGAGCAATGATATAATATCATTGCAGAAGAGTAATTTTTATAATTTATCTCTTTTAAAAGCATAGTTTACTTTTTCTGTATTGATTTGAAACTTAAGTACCAGCAGAGCATAGACATACTCGTATTAAAGATATTTCTACAAACAAACTCTAGGAAAAATCTTTTACATTAATAACTAGAATCTTCTGGAATCTACAGCTCTGTTCAAAGTGCATTAACACTCACATAATATTATATCGCTCTCAAATAATGCTCAACTCATTAAGTTTCTGTCTAACTTGCTCTGAGTCTTGAACCATGCTTCGGCATCCGTAAGTAGTTACTAAGTTTTAGCTAATTTCAGGCAAAGTTGTTTTATCGTCATACTGCATCTACACTAATATTCATAACGACGTGTAGTTGCCATGCATTACGAAACTTTTCGTTGGCTCCTAGGCATGACGTGCGATGAGCATACGCTGGAACTGAATTGAATGAATCAGCTGTGAGGTCGGCAAAATTTCATATGAAAAGGGTTCTAGGGAATACACATTTAACTTTTGAAGAGTTAACAACTGTTTTTACTCAGATAGAAGCTATATTAAATTCCAGACCTCTAGTTCCATTATCATCTGATCCTAAAGACCTTGTTCCTTTGACTCCTGGGCACTTCCTCGTAGGGAGACCTCTGACATCATTGCCAACACCCGATTTACAAGAAGCTAAGCCGGACCGTCTCCACAGATACGCCCGAATCGAGCAGGCCAGACAGCACTTCTGGGCAAGATGGAGCCAGGAGTACATCTGTGAACTTCAACAGCGCACGAATTGGCAGTCCAGGCAACCGGATCTGAAGCCCAGTCAGCTAGTTCTCATCAGAGACGAGCCTAGCCACCACTGAAGTGGCCTCTCGGTTGCATCAGCGCCGTGTACCCGGGGTCCGATGGTGCCACCCGAGTGACCGACATCCTAACGTCACACAGGGAACAGTACCGCGAGCTATCCACCGGATCTGTCCCCTGCTAGAAGAGGAGTAGCAGCCTTCCAGGAGGGCGGAGATTGTTCACACAAGAACATCCTACGCCGCTGTCAGCGCGTTGGCCACACTGGCCGCCGGTCGTTACAAGACGCACGCGCGTGCGTCTTCCAGCCCGGCGATTTACGTTCTAATTATCTTTGTAATCTGCAAGAGACTCAAAATATTTTATGAAGAACAGTTTTTCATTCACCTGCAACATCGTAAACATATGGTAATCCTTATCCAAATATATGTGTTGTTGATTACGAGAATTTTATTGTGCATAAAATTGTCCTTGACATCACTTAATTTTAATTAACATCTTAGAAGATATACTTAATACAATTTTAAAATAGCTCGGCAACAAAATTCACACGCGCGTATGAAGCGCCAGACAAGACGCTGCACTGGCCGGCGAGCGAGGGGGAGGCGGTACTTGCTGGCCGCGAATAAAAAAATAAAATAAAACAAAAATATTATTTACGCAGCAGTGCTATAAAATATATTCTTTTAAAAACTTTTTAATCGCGATCTTAATAACAGGAATTTACGCGGACGAAGTCGCGGGCAACAGCTAGTAATATTTATTTATTTTTATTTATTTACACTTTAATGCACATACAAAGCTGTACAAATGGCGGACTTAATGCTAAAAGCAATCTCTACCAGTCAACCATAAGGCCAAGCGGAGAGGTACAGGCGGTGCGAAGTACAAAGTGAAAATAACAAATATAAAGTAAGATATTAATTATTATACGAGTGCTTACAAATAAGCACTGGCATATATACAGATTTTATATTTGAGGTTATATACACACGAACTAGTTACATACAGAAAATAACAATAAATACATACAATAACATATACCAAATACATACATGTATACACATAATATGAGTATATACAGAAATTATGTCAGCGAGATTAGAGAGAGGAAAGAAAGAAAGTTAGTCGGTGAAGTGATTTCGTAAAGCTATTTTGAGGGACTTAGTAATATATATCGATAGTTAAAGTAGATATAACATTGGCTACATTTTCTCCGCGAACGAAGTCGCCGCCGAGGCGTGTGTAATAGGAGTATATACATACACAATCAGCGAAAGAAAAGCGTCTTTACCAAGTAGAGTGCCCATTAAGGCAGATCTGAAACATTTCCTACAACAGGTCCAACAGCTACGTAGATTCAGTCCCGCATATTTTAAGTGTATTTTTTATTTATTGGTATATTCCTATATGTATATTAAGAGAGATATTTGATTCAGAAAAATAAATAATTGGGACTAGATACACAGACCAATAAATACCTACATATCTTTTCCCAGTGGATGAAAGCGCTACGAAAAAAGTGCACAAAGTAAGTAGATGACTTTTGGAATTCAGACAATCCTGTTGTGTAAATGTACTGACAAGTGTGAAAAATATACTCTGTTACATCCCCGGCACTTCATTTTCAATTTGTTCCCGGAACATAACAATGGCAGACGAAGCTCCCTAGTAGTCTATAGTGGAAAACGAACAAATTCTATACTTCAGCCAATTTCAATATGCTAATGTCGTCAGATAGGCTTTAGCTCTCCTGGGAGACGTCGCTGTTTAAGTTCCACAATTTCGTAGTTTCGTTTTGTTTCTATAACTACTTAGCTTTAGTCGCAGCGGGGGAATGATTCGCTGAACATCGTTTCGAGTTAAATATGCAAAACACAACTTTGTTACAGGTGAATTGTAAAAGGATGTTTTTATTTCAATAAGCGAGTCGCGAGTTGTATACGATTACAGATTTAAGGCCAGTTACACCGTTGGACAGATAAATAATTTGATTGCATCTACAGTGTAATATTAACAGTTTTATTTTACGATTCCATTTTGTGTATTCCGATTAGACTACAGTTTACTATTTTGTAAACCATTACAGAAAAGATAATAATAGTGCATACTATACAGACAGTTCTGAAATTAATAAGCACTGATTTATTCATGTTTGTGCACAACGGCGTTTCAATAATTTTAGTAAAAAAAATTGTAGGTTACTGATTATGTTGTTTTGTTGTGATGAATAAAATTCAATCTGTGGTACATACTCTTGCTATATTGCGGGGACCCCCCCGCTGAAAATCAGCGTCGTGATAAGCCTCTAGCTGTCACGACTAATGCTGAGCGGGAACCTTTTTGACACTTGTTTCCTTTGTTTTTAATGTTTGTGCTTTCTGTTTGTTGTTGTACTACGACGTGTACGTTTGTTACTGTCTTACGTAATGCAAGAAGAAGTCGGGCAGCAGCGTCTTTATTCTACCATTGACTAAACTGAGATTAAGCCTAACGTAGAAATTATGGGAAAAAGTCCTCCTTTTTGGATCTCCCCCACGTGTCCAGCAGTGGACGGGTAGAAGGATAGGTCAGTTACGGTACGGAGACAGAGGTGGACGGATAGGTTATTAGTTATGGTTTTTAATCAATCAATCAATCATTTATTTGCGTCAAATATGGTATACAAGATGTCAGATTACAATAAAAGAATTACATATTTGGGCTACAATAATTAGAATGCAAATGTCAGGTTACAATAAAAGATGAAAAATAATAATAGTCGTTAAAATGTCAAAACAAATCTGGTTATGTCCGAATTCCAAATTATTCATATTAAAAGGCGAATTATATTATATTATAAATTACATAAAATTACTGAGTCAGTGTTAATGCCTTAACCTAAATGCCTTTTTTAAATTTGAAAAAGTCCTCTAGACTATAAAAATTATGGTGGTTCAGCCAGCGGAACAAATGTTTTTTAAATACTGGTAAATTATATTTTTTTATGTCATTAGGTATTTGATTGTAAATTTTTACGCACATTGATAGATGATGATGATGATTATTACTAGAGTTGATTGATACGGGGTTTATACCATGTACCTTAGTTTTTATGAGTTCCAAAAAAAAAACTAAGGTACATGGTATAAACCCCGTATCAATCAACTCTAGTAATAGTGACCATGGAAGTTTAAATCAGTATATGATGATTATTATACTGATTTACAAGCAGAGCGTTGCTAGTATAAAATTAAAATGCGATTTCGTTAGTGAAACTTTATACATAAAATGGTATTTTCAATGTAAGTATATGTGGTAGTTTTGATAGCTATTGCTATTTAAAAGCAACACTTTTATTCTAAAATTCTTAACTTTTCGAACTGTTCAAAATATTCTTTTACAATGTTCATTCAAAATGAAATGATCGTCTTCTTTTCGTATGACATATTATTATATTTGTGAGAAAGTCGTGTGTTAAGGTTTACCATACTGTCTATTACTCGTACATGTGTTTGACTTGACTTGTTTTTACGACTTTCATCTGACGACTGAAATCGGGACCAACGGCTTAACGTGCCTTACGCACTAAAAACCACTTAAGGACCAAAGCCAATTTAGAAAAAATCATATTATAAATTCACCTAACAGGAACCCAAGACCATTACGTAGTAGGTTAACCATCGCACCATTACACTTACCATAAAAGATGCATATAGCTCTCGCCTAAATCCTATCGTGTTTTATTCTAAAGAAAATGAACTCTAGTAGTGGAAACAAAAATGTCAAAAAACAAACCTATTAATAAAAAATACAATACTAAGTATTAGGAAACTGATACCACTATCAACAATCGTATAGTAAGAGTTAATTGTCAAGGAGTTTCTTTCGTGTAAGTCTTTTATGAATTTCCGACATTACGACTCTATTCACGGAAGATTCAAGCTGACGGATGATTATGGCGCTTGTAAGAACTGGATTCGACAGATTTCGAACTTCGAACCATTGACTTTTTCGAGACAAGGCCAACTGCTTGTTTTTTTTTTTGTACAGGTTCCTGAATGTTTTAATTTCTCTTTATTCAGTAGAAAGCAGCTATAAAACGAATATTTGAACACTACGTTCGTAAAGGCTAACGAACTGAGAAAATATATATTTGCATAGTGAATAAGTTGAAAGTTAAGTTCAACTATACATTCACCTCGAGATATCTAACCTTTAAAATTATTCCAACCTTTATTGTTGCGAAGTTATCTCGAGCCGACCAAAATCAAATCACAAACGTTTCCCTTTCCAAGTAACATTAGCCCTCCGGATCGAAATGAAAGGATTATCAGTCACCGCGGCTTACGGCCGAGAGTTCAGTATCCTTCAGATTAGAGATAATAAATAGGAAACACAATTCAAGAAGTACCTAAGCCCGTGGTCCATCAATTCGTGTTACAACTGGGTTAACGAATCTGTCTACTATTGATCTACAGACTTGATTGCCTCGGTATCGGTAGCTTGTAGGTATACAATGAAACTTGGTTGCCAAAGCAACAAATTAATTTAGTACATGCTAATGGTGTATCGTGTTACATACTGTTATTGTAATTATATCCTTGAACGTAATCAAGCTTACGTTGTTATCTGTCTGTCTTGATTCTAATTGCTAAGCAAGATTTAAATTAATGGAAATGTTATATGTATATTTCAAACATAAGATTGTTTTAAATACTTAAGACTATTTTTATTGATAAAAAACCTCCGCAAGAAAATAATAACGGATATTATATAGCTATCAATGATTTCGTAAACATTTGTGGCTTTGGTTTGGTAAAGTCAGTTGACAGTTGGTAAATCAAAATAATCGTACAATAGGATCTTAGAGTAATTAAATAAAATCAAATTAACTCCCCTTTATTCAGACAGAAGCGACGACAGTTTCAAATAGCTAATTAATATTTAAATAAGATTACTATCTACACAGATCAGATAAATAATTCAGGCGATGTTGGTCTACTAAGATAGCTTTAACAGTTGAACAGCCCTTGTTCAGCTGTTATAAAGCCGTGGGAGTAAATCGTTTGAGACAATCACGGGCCACGTCGGCATCCGAGGCGGGAGCGGCGGTCGTTATACGAAAGTGAAAATTTATCCGGAGATATCAAAAGCGCTTTTATCTCGCGAGATGACGTAACATTATCGCAATATCCGTGCGTCGACGCTGTCCCGCGCCCTGAGAATATCAAGAAGATATATTTTCACGGAACAATGCGTCCCCGGTATCTCAATTTTCATTTCCCCTCCGTGGGACATCCGGTGTGATTTGTAGCATGAGATAATATACAAAACGGTGGCTTCGCGGGCCGCTCCGACACCGTCAGCACAAAATCTAGACCCTCTATCTTTATCTCGTATACTTTAGCCGGTACGTTTTTCTTTATCGAATACCGAGTTGATGCCTTCTGACTTTCGTAACACAAACAGACCCGGATTCTCGGACCAGTTGAGTTATAAAAGAAATATTTATGTTGAAAAGATATTTTGTCAGTCCGACAAACAAACTTTACCTAAAAGATACCTTTCTGGTAAAACGTATTTCGAAAATATATTTGTTGATTGGACTAAGATTAAACGACCTGTTACATTTCTTTTATATCCTTTACATAGTTTCGGTAATTCAAAAAGTCGACTTGTAATGATATCTTTTTCTCAGCTCTATTATTTAACACATTGCTCGTGCATTGCAGTTTGTATAAAATAACACATTTATATTATGTATCAACAACTTCAAAATATGGTGCCTAACTTGCCAATGCCAATGCCAAAAATGGCCAAAATTCAGTTACACCGACGTGTAAGGTAAAGTATGTTGCATTTGAAACTAGCTAATATTTTTAAAAATGTCAGCGCAGACGCCACTGCGAACAAACATTACAAATAATTCACCGCATTTCTCTTGCAAATACAAAGCAATAGAGTTTAAAAGTCATGAATTATGTACGACGGAAACAGACGAGTCATTTTGCACCTTATTCGACAGGACACGAGTTCCAAGGCGACGTTTTTAAATTTACATTTGGCCACACGAAAGCCAGGCTGGCAGGGGCAACGTCATGTAACTCAGACGCATATCAAAGACATTCTCCTGAATAATGGTCCACTTTTCTACTTTTGCAAACTTCACGACTTGAGTCGTATTCGTAAGCACTTTTATTATGAACCCACTATTGCACTGTTCGATCGGCGTGAAGAGTTTTAGCAGAATTGAATAGATGCCGATCTTTCAAACGACAGTGTTATTTGTTGCAAATACAAGGCCATCTCAAAACAGTGGATCGTTATCTCTCCCACAGCTGGACATAGGCCTAAGGATCTCCACCTAACGATCGCGGTCCCGTGCTACCCGTCATCGCCTTCTAGGGCTAAAATACTTATTCATATGAAATGAAATGTATTGTGTAAAATTACTACTTATGCACTAAAGGTTAGTAACACCATACAATAGTATACAATTTGTACCAAAGTAAATCCTCTTATTAATAAAAGAAAGTCGTGTTAGTTACACCACATATAGGTCGAAAACGGCTGAACAGATTTTTATGATTTTGGTGTTTTTGGATTTTTCTAAGTCGGGAATAGGATAATAAGTATTGCAAAACGATGAAAAGTTAATGTTAAAAATTTTACTTATTCATAAATATTTCCAACCGCGTCTTAAATGATGTCAAAATCAAATACTATTCTGAGGCGATACGAAGTTCACGGCGACAGCTAGTTAGTAATAAAAAAGCATAGTAATACGTGCGACCTGTTCACGAACCTTAAAACCCTACGTAATCAAAAGAAATATCTTAAAAGTTTAATCATAAAACCAAACAAAATAGCGGTAGAACTGCTCTAATATCACAAATAAAACAATTCAAGAGTCCCAAACGAGACCAAATCGCAATAACTAAGTAATATTTCTTGGCGAATAAGTGTTCCGATCGTATTTCCTCGTGACTGAAAGTCAACTCAAACAAGCTGCGTGTACACACGCGTGGAAAACGTCTACAAAAGTAGTTTCGCTTGCTCGTAAACAGTACAATAAAGTTTAGTGAGCACTTATGAGCGGCCAGCTCGCCGGCTCTGCTACTATCCCTTCTAATCTATCTAATGTTCATCCCGCAAATAACTTGGCGACATAACTCTATTTTCACGTCATTTCACTAATGAGTATATTTAGCTTTGACTTGGTAATACATTAAACTGATTTAGTAACAAAGCATGTTTAAAACATTTATCAAGCTTAATACAATGCTCAGTTTCTTCGTATTCCGACCATTTAATCATCGCCATAACGCCATGAAAGTTTGTAAATGAGAGCAAACTCTGCAGAGAATTGAGCAACCAAATAAACAAGAATTCTTATTTGCCGAACTGAGATAATGGGCTCGATCTTTCTTCTGGGCAATATTGGTTAATGGCCCACAAACATTATGTAAGATAGGACCTGCCTATTAGCTACCTACACACCTAATGAACACAACTCCACCTCGCTGGATTAGAGGGGAAAAAACGCATTTACTTCATTGGAGATTGATGGGAAATCACGTGACCTCTGTGTTGTAGGCATTTATGTAACTAGTTTTAAATTAATTACGAATCTAGTCTAAGCCCTATATTTTATTTTATATTTGACTTCACTTAAGACCTTAATGATCCATTTCGATAAGTTTATACTAACCTATATGGTTTTCCTAATTAAGTATGTAGGTACCTTATCTTTAGTATATCTTTAAAATAAACAGTGTTGAGTAATTCAATTTCTAAGCTGACATTGGTATATTGTCACATGTAGATAAATAGGCTTCGACATGATTTTGCTTTCTACTGTAAGTGCGTTATGATTATAAAATATCTCATTTCTAACACAAATATTTTTTTTGTTTTGTAAATGGTTTCATGTAGATAATTATAAAAAAATATATCTAAACAAGTCTCACAAATCTATATTTTTAATTAAAACTGAAGTGTAAAAAATAAGACAAATATTTCATTTTTTAATAAATTTTCCTCATTAGGGTATATTGTGTCTAGTTTTAAGTGTTTATACCTATGAGTAAATAAATATGTAATGACATAAGCGGTTGGTTGCCTGGCGATCTCCACACTTTCTTTTTCTTTCTGTTCTATGCCCTACATTGATGAGGAGAGTAGTGTGATGACTGGTGCCTTGGACCTAAAAAATATTTTTTTAGCTTTTAGTCCATTTTTCCGTTTCAACTTAAAAAAATACTTTTATATGTATTTTTTTACATCTATATTGTAGAGTTTATTGATTCGGGGTTTTAAACCATGTAAGTAGTACATTGGTTTTATGAGTTTCCGATATTTCGGCACTATTGCAAGCGCCATGATCACGGAGGAACTTATTCAATGGGGACTACCGTTTCTTTGCTCACCAGTTGGCGCCACTGTAGACTGAGGTCCGGTGGTATAGCTGTCAAAGGCGATTGGCGCCGAAACAAAGTGTTATATCTTGAATCTAATTAAGGTTATATTGTTTATAAATAACTATCTTGATATCAACAAACTAACTTCTGAAATAGTTGCTCTTGAGGCCGCCTATTTTTGCGCTTTTTCTTAATTCCGCTTTTAAAGCGTTCACATTAATCGCCAAATAATCCATATTTGCGATATTTACGAAGGAGATCACTTTCCAGCAGGTAAATTAAAGAAATTATAATTTATGCAACAAATTCCGCTAAAACCAGTACAAAGTGAATGATATTGGACCTCACGCGACACTAGCGCCTCTAGTGGCAAATTCACTAGCGATAGCCCCCATTAACCCTAGTGACAGTTACCATGAAAATTTAAATCAACCTAAATTATGCTTGTCAAGGCCTTTCCATTGATATCCATATTGAGCGAGTCAAAAAATTTATACAATCCGCCATTTTGCTGTCGGCCATGTTAGATTAGATTTTTTTTTACGTATTGATATTCTACTAGACAATCCCTTTCATTTATAACCCACTAGCTGCTGCCCGCGACTTCGTCGGTGTGGAGTGTTGAATTCGAAACAAAAGTTCCGTATATTTTTCAGCAGAATGAATAGCCTACTTAGAGTTGTACAATTTAGGCGGTCTTATCGCTAGAAAGCGATCTCTTCCAGACAACCTTCACACGGAGAAAAAAATATTTACCAATACTACCAGAACGACTTGTAAAAACAAATCTATTAAAAGTTAAAAAAAAAACTGTGAGTGCTACCAGAATTAGTTTTAAGGATAAATAGTCGCTTAATTGCAAATACAAAAAAAAATCTGGTAAATAAGTTAAGTGTACGAAACATGTCAAATAGTATCAGTTACTACTTTCTTTGTAAAGATCAATATAATGAGTTAGTAAGTACTGGGCACATCTATGGTTAAGTATTGCTAGCAGTACAAATCTCATGGTAAAGTGTACCGAAAAATGTGTTCAATGTACTAGAAAATACACGTTACTAAAATTTAGATTTTTAATATATATATATATATTTTTATAGTTGTCACGTATAGCACTATGCGTTCTAGTTAACTTTCTCAAAATTCTGGTTAGTAAAACTAGACCTTTTTCTCCGTGTAGGTAGAGGACAGTAGAAATAGAGTTGAGAGGGAAAGGCGGCGGAGAGTTTTGATATGTGAACATTACAAAATATAAATTAGTATAGATACATAATGACAATGCCTATGTGCTATTCCAGTCTACTATAATCTATATGCATCATGCCCAATTTAAACTATAATATCAGTTCAACCGTTCTGGCGTGATTGAGTAACAAACACCCATCCAAATTTTCGCATTTTAATATTAGTAAGATATTGAGGGAATTTTGGTAGAAGTATGAACATCTTTGTTTTGTAGAGTCGGTCGTTCACAATGATAATAATTATTATTAAATTTTGTTGTCATAAGAACCAATAATGTGTACCAAATATGAGATTAAAATGGGGCTCGTAAAATTGTACCAACTAATTTTGAGCCAAACAAATAATAAACAAACAGGTCTAGCTAAATAAAGTCGTTAGAAAATCACAAGCACTTTACGCGCAAAAAGTATGTTTCTTTTTTTCCAAATTGGTGTGAAATCGAGGCACGTACTTGTTTGAAATGCAAAAGTTTATTCATTTTGTCTCATTGCGTATTGATCCACTCTTCGAAAGGCTTTTTTTGCCCAATAAGTATGCGAACTCCACACGAAATACGATACAGCTGACAGTTCTCATGGCAAATGAGATCGCTCGCTTCATTTATTTCAATCCCTGTCAGAAGCTGTCAAATGAAGATTCTCACGAATCCAGTATGCCCATAGCTCTTCTCGCAATTTAATAAAGATTCGTTCCATTCGTTCAATGATCATTATGAAGTGTAACATACAAACTCTCCTTAAAAATATCAATATCTTTGCAGCTAGTGATTTATTTTTGGTATACAAAATAACAGTATTATTTATACCAAATTAATAGAGTATTGGTTCATCCTCATCATGGGTACATACTTAGGGGTACATACTTAGAATTAAGGGTACATACTTTCTTACTAATTTCAGTCCAATAGGGTGATTTCTGCGATAAACTCTATCCTATGTCCTTTCCTAGGCCTTAAACTATCTCTATACTAAATTTCATCTAACAAAAACGTTTTAGCGGTTTAACCGAGAAGAGACATACAGATAGAGATAGACTTTTGCATTTGTAACATTTAGAACTATCGCACGCGCATATGTTTTGTCAAAAAAGGTAGGCAATTCTAAGCAAGCCAGAGAGTAGTAGGTGGTAATAGTCACAAAATCATCGCACATGAGTTCGAAATACTATACCAATAAAGCTGTTTTAATACACTCTCTGTAGCCATAACAGAGTAACAAATATACAGCATCGACATGACCGTAAAATATTATGACTTGTCTCCACAGGATTCACGGTCACTAGCTAACGACATAATGATGTTATGTCGCAGAGATTAAACACCGTCGTTACACACCACTTAGAATTGTTTTGAATTCGCGCGTTGCTCTTTCATTTTACTTTATTGCCATTACATCCACAAAGTAGTTAAAATTCACCCAGTAACCCCAATCCATAGTTATTAGTCCATTCAATCGGCAACTCCAAAACAAATAAAGAAGTTAGCCATTTTGACTAACCGCATCAAATTATTAGAATTAAACAACCATCGTACAATTTGCTTTATAAATCTGCTAGCAATCTACCCGCAATCTAAGTTTCAATTCTATTTCAGTGTGGATCTGAATATAAATTGAATTTGCGGCACAATGGGGCGAGCATATTGTCCTCAGCAGGACTTCACTCAGAGAGAGTTTGTGCTCGACAAATTGATTTATTAACCTAACTGAAATAGCTGACGAAAAATCGGAATTTTATAAAATTGTAGCCAACAAAAATAATGTGAAGTAGATTAAAATAGACAGACAGCGTCAGCTTTAGTATATAACTTTTTAGGACTTTACCTACTTACATGCAAAATAAATACTGAAAGCCTTATTCGATTTAAAAGTCAAAGCATTGTCAACTAGTGAGACACAAAAAATATACTACTACACTATATATACGAGTACTACTATCAAAAATATGCATGGCAACCATGAAACTGAACTATATACTATAAACGTCGTTGAATTGATTCAACTGAACATCTAAGATGTCAACGACGTTTTCCGTATCACGTAGGAAACGTAAACAGTGCGTGATCACTGCTCCAAACAACGCATCATTCGGAATGCGCTTCTAAGAAAATAAACCGAACCGAACTGCAGCGTCACGTGTGACCCTATTGCGAAACTCGGTGCGCGCATTGTCATTTCACTCAAACAAAAATACATACGCATACTACCAATGGAATTCCTATTGCAGGCTCCTACAAAGTTCAGTACAAACAAACGCAACGAAATTGTATTTCAGTCAATTTAACGTCAATGAAAGCAAACAGAGACGAAAACTTGCTAAACGAGTAAAACAACAAACAGAATAAGCAATTTCAATACAAAGAGAATCCAAGTCGGTCTTATGAGTTGCGCAGAAATCATTCATGGGCAATAACACCCATTTCTGGTGGGCGCCACCTCAGTTATTGCCTCGGGATAGGATTATTGGCAAATTGTTCCGTTCGCATTCCGGCCCCACTCGCACATGAAATATTAAGCACCTACGAGTACCTACGTACCGGTGCCCGGTGGCGCGGCTGGCTTGGCCTGGCTGGCCCGGCACAGCACCGTAATAAATGCGCGCTAAATACTCACCGACTCCGCAACAGCCTGCCGTATTGGACCAAACCAAATAAAATTGCCCTTTTACGATGACGACTTCCTTATATCCCTTTAATTTTTGAGGAAATTCTTTTGTACAAAATTTACCGCTTTCAGAAACAACAAATAAACGGATAAGGAAAACGTGGACTGTCTATTGAATCGGCTATTGTGAAGAAATAGGTAGCAACCAAGCGAAATATTGTGGATGGAACACATTCGTTTTTGTTACATTGAGTACCAAAAATACTGTAGCAATCAGATTTAGTTTCATATTTATATGTTAAAAAGAGTCATATTACCTGATAATATTTTATAGGTTACATTACAGGAAAATTATAAAATAAAATTTGTTACTTTTTAAAAGGTAAATGTTACAAGTGAATGTATGTCAAAACATGCTTATCTTTTATAATAACGTAGAAACTCAGATTGGTAGTGTTTGTCACAGAGACTATAGTTATCTAAGTATATAAAATAATTGTCTAGGTACCTTGTTAACGTTATCTCATGGCATCAAGATTAGTTTGAATAAATAGGTAGAAAAGTGCCCTAAAACAACTGACAACGGCAACAGCAAATAAAGATTAGGTGATTGTACTATCTACGAATATTTAATAGGTGTTGAAAGTTGGTACAGCAACGTTTCGCTCGCGAGCGGATGGCGAGAGCCATAAAGATAACGCTTCGATGTGATGTCGATGCTACGAGTATTGCTACATTGCTGACTGAGTCTAAATATGTTTTCTTTACATTTTCTAAACGATTGTGCTGTTTATTTTATAAATAAATATGTACTTTAGCTATTTGATGCATCCAATCGAATCAAACAGTGTTAAAGCAAGTGTAATTACAAGCTTTACATTTTCTTTTAACTCTTACAACATGACTGAGTCTAAGATAGGTATAATGTCCTAATGAGTACATAATACATATCTAACATATACCCAGTATATAAGTATATTAAATACGAACCTATTACCCGCGACATCGAACACGACGACTTCGATTAAATCCATAAATATGTATATTCTAAGATACTACATTTCAGAGAGTTCAGTGCCTATCAATAACTAAACTAAATTTTGCTTCGTTCTCGTAAGTTTTTAATAAACATATAAATAACTATTTATATATGAATGGATACTTCATCATGTGTAGCTCAAAACAGAGACAATACTAGAAGCTGCCCATTGTAACTACGTCTTTGTTCCTGCCACCTATCTATGAATCCTATCGCTTCCCTTATTACGTTTGACTGTGCTCCGCATATAATGGAGGTGCCCACACATAATATTCGTTTATTTGTTACAAAGCAATAATAACTCACAAGGGAATGACCTTCACTTGTTCCGATTCAGTAATTTGTGGTTTCGGAAGCTTTGTCGGTACAAGATGATAATGTATTTACATTCATATTTTATTAGAAATTTCGCTTATGATTATGAACAACTTTTTAACCTAACCTAACCTAACCTATTTCCAGCGCAATCGTTTCTGTCACTAAATGTCAGCTGATTGGCCTTTAAACGACTAGGGATATAGTTTAGGAATCTGACCGGAGTTCTGGGATTCCGCAATTTTGTGGCTAAATGGTAGTTACTTATGTAGTTATTTAGTCAATGTTTCAACTAACGCAGTATTACGCCTTTTCAGAAATATTTTTTTAAAGATTTCGATTTTTCTATAAAGATTTCACTTTTTGACAATAGATTTGTATTGTTTTTACGTATGTCAAATGAAACGCGTTTTATGTATGGTGCTTATCCTATTGTCTGTGCGTATACTAATGTTTTATTTTACGAAGTTCACCAATTAGTCTTCTTTGTTGTTTGTGTTACCTGCCATTCCATTGTTCCACGTGTTAATATTTGGTAGCAATCAATAGCAAGAAAGAAATTTCCGAACGCATAAAAGTTAAAAAATCGGCCAAGTGCGAGTCGGACTTGCGCACGAAGGGTTCCGTACCATTGACTAGGTAAACAACAGTAGGTACCTACATTAATTTAGTTAATGTAGTGCCTACCTGTTACCATTTATTGATATCGAGCAAAAATAGGCAAAAAATGGCGTTTTAATATTTATTTTATTTGTTTTTAGATTTTGTTGTTATTGCGGTAAGACAAATACATAATTTGTGATAATTTCAACTGTCTAGCTATCGCGGCTCTTGAGATACAGCCTGGTGACAGAGCCACGGACGGACAGCAAAGTCTTAGTAATAGGGTCCCGTTTTTACCGTTTGGGTACGGAACCCAAAAAAATTTAAAAATACGTGTGGCACTCGGAGACTGCCGCGGTAAAGCTATTGCATAGCATTTTTTATCAACTTATGCAATTGTAAAACTAACAAGGCCCGCGATAGGAGCTATGCAATAGCTTAATTTTATAATTTTACGTATTTTATAATTTTGACTTTTGTAATTAAATTTTTCTGTTATTTTGGCAGATATGGTTACCATAGGCAACCATACTGTCAAAATCCTTATTTTCTTCTAAATTCTTTTAAATTTCGGAAATTCAAAATCGTTCGATCGTGCCTCGCCCCGAGTGTTAGGTTAGGTTATTTTCGTTACGGAATTTCTGGATTCGGTCTCCACGCTCAAGGCCCGCGATTGAAGCTATGCAATAGCTTAAAAGTAAATTCTCCGATGAAAATGAAATATGATACGATTTACGTTTAAACGTTGGAAGTCTGTTAGACGGATGCAGACGGATGCCTATACATAGGATAATATTGGTGCATTCGCTATCAGTGCCGCGGTGCTCTTTTTCACGTACTCGACTCGTAGTTCGTACATCCGGACAGCAATCTACTTAGCTTTCTCTATTGCATCTGCCTTTTACCATATTTTATTTATATATTGCCTAGCTATAAGACATATTATGTCCGAAGTATTATATAAGACATATTATGTCCGAAGTATTTTGTGCCCTATGAAGAGTAATAATTGAAGAGTAGGTATAAATATCGAACTTCTATCTCTAAGCATTAGTAATCTCTAAAACGTTTACTGAAATAAGTTTTGTCGCTTTGGGGCTTATTCGAGATGAACTTTTAGACAGACAATCTAAAACAGTATTCTATGATGAATTAGGCATATATAAGTATCGGCTATAGCTTATGTTCTTGAATTAATTTAAATAAACTGACATTATAGGTACCTACACAGGTAGCTACTTTTTGTTTATAGGAATGTAGTAAATAAACAATTTTATTAAAGTACACAGTCTTCGTACAGATTGTTTACCTCACCCAGCTGGGATGTCTTAAAAATCAGCTTGGTGTGTCATCATCGTCATCAGCGGCCTACAGCAGTCTACTACTAGACGAAAACCTCTTCCATTACCTGCCATTGTACGATTTTACCCTGTTTTCAGCATGTCGCAACCGCTTCTGCCTTTGCGACCTTTCGCAAGTCGTCACCTTACCTTGTTAAAGGGCTGAAGGGAAGGGAGTAGACCGGCTAGGTGGATTACTACTCTTGGCAAGTCACGGTCTCCACTCACGTTTACTTTAACGACCATCGGTTCTTCGGCAGATATAGCCACTACGGTCCGATCGCGCCGCTAGTACGGGGCCCCTGCGCGGGCGAGGTACCCGCTAGCACCCGCTTTTGGGCTGAGTGCCTTCCGCACTCGCCTAAAACCCGCCCGGTGAAGCTGTAACGGCCTTCTTCCACAGCATAGGTCCTTTAAAAAAATATATATATATATAGCCACTGCCACAGATCACTGCCACTTGTGTGCTATGTCGATGACTTTTGTTTTTAGACTTTGTAGTAGAGGTGACGAGATAACTTGAAAAAATTTACCTATTCTTCAAAGTGGTTTCGGTCTAACTGCAGAATGAGGTGTGTCGGTATTTATAAACCTAAATCGCATATTTAAGGCCAACTATAAATACTGTAAGTGATTATTTACATGAGGAATTATAATTAAGTAAAATTGCAGTCTAGCCATAGTACGTACATATAGTTTTCTTCTAGGAAAACATAATTGGTAAAAATAAGCTGACAATGATATACGAATTTCATATTTTGCTTCTTTTTAGCACATACCTATAGTATTCCAGAAGCAATGATAGAGAAAAATATTTTATCATGTAAATGTGCCTCGCATGGCCAGCTAGCGAAGTAAACACTACTTGAGTTTGATTTACCTTGTTAATAAGTATTACTAATTCCACGATGGGCAAGTGTTCTTTTCATGTAAGAAGAAGAAAAAGACAACGATTCTTCAAAATGTCACACTGGATATGGATAGGCCTATAAAATATTGGTCGAATGTCTAAACTCCATTTGTGATCAATTATTCTCTTCTATCTAGCTATGGCTTGATTCTCACGATAAAGACAGCTAGACTACACTACACGGACTAAAATGTTTTGCTTTATAAACGAAATAAACAGTGTATTGCCAGTAGCACAATGTAACCTAAATATTTCGAGTAAAAATATAACTTTAAAATTAACACCTTACCATTGTTTGACTCGACGAGTCTCAGTTAAGTTACTTTACTAACTACTTAGTAAGCTAGTTCGAGAGCTTAGTGTTTTGTCGTATTGACTAACAATGAACAGCTTTATTTTATGTCAGGAAATAGGTACTTGGGTTGCAGCAAAACATGATAAAAATAAATGTTACAAACGGAAAAAATAAAACTTCAAATGCAACAACCTTTAACGTCCTTTACGTAGCCCAGTACAAAAATGTCAAGATAAAGCACTTAGAAAATGTCCGCCAAAAATCTAAAATTTTTGATACGGCCGGCTAGCAACACTTTTTTTACCAATGCACATCACATTCATTCATTAGGATACTAATCATAAGTTTTTGATTTTCCCTTTATACCTAAACAGGCCTAAAACTGTAAAAATTTAAAACTATATTGCAAAAAATATTTTCAGGTGAAAACTTGATTTACATTTTTTACTTCTTATATGGGCTCTAAATACGCTACTGAACGCCTACAAACATTTTGTAAAGTGATTAAAATTTCATTCTGTATAGGTAATAGGTAGTAGATACCTATCTAATGTTAATGTTTATTTTTATGTACTATCAATGCTATTTTATTGGCGACTTCCCTCTTGGTCAACCTCAAACTATAGGTACCTACAAAAAAGTTGCGCTTGGTAAACATTTCGTTTCTTCATACATTTAATCCCATTTCGAAAACTATGTTACAATACTGACATACCTATATAAAGAAACGAAATGTTTACCAAACGCTACTTTTTTGTAGGTATAGTTTGAGGTTTACCAAATGGGAAGCCGCCATTTTATAACATACCCAATTTTACTGTGACATCTGCATGTAACACTACATGCAATAAATAAAAAATAGAATTTTTGAATATCGTTTAAATTTATTAAAAACATCGATAAAACCTACAAAGGACCATTGAAAAGTCATAAAGATAGATCCATCTTTATGACTTTTCAATGGTCATAAAAGGATCATAAAATTAAACATTTTACTAATCATACTAGAAAAATTACACGCTGTTATGAACAATTTGTACCACTAATGTATGTAAGTAGGTCTGTACGTACAATTTAGAATTGAAAATTATAGAAGTATATTTTTTTATTAATAACTTCGATAATTAAAAAAAAAATTAACGAAAAATTAATTTTCAATGGTACTTGTTATGTTTGAGAATGGAATCGGTGTCCCACTTAATGTTAAGGTACGACCCAAGACGGACTTATACGCAAAAGAACCGATCTTGACTTATGTAACTATTAAACAACAAAGTTACATCTAGCAGATTTTTTCATCACACGGAAAATATTGTAACCGTGTTTACGATGTTTACATTAGAGCTTCGTTGGAGAAAAATGAACTTGTCAAAATCGGCAAAACACCGTAGTGCACCCGGTTGTTTACGGCGGAAAGTGCTGATGTGCCGAGCCGCGAAGGAAATGAAAGCCATAAGTCCGCTCGTACAGACGCCTCGTTGCCCGCCCATCACCGCGGCCGCGTTACGACCGTTCGAATTTGCCTACAAATAAAATTGCCGCTGTTTGTCCAAACGCGAAGTCCGCACCCCAAGAGACTACGTAAAGTGGGGTGGATAAAATGTGTGAGGATTCGCCCAGCTCATCTCCTGCGGAAGATGTGTCGATACATACTAAACACAAATATTGGGGCATGTCTACGTTCTACATTCTTAAGTTTCATGCAACACCTAACATAGGTCAACCTTTGTACTCAACATATTTTTGTATTTCGAATCTTGGTAACTATGGTAACTTAGTGCCTAATAGTAAAACGATTCGTGCAAAAACGAAAAAAAATACCTTAATTGCAAGGGTTCGATTTTATAAATTAGCCTGAGTCTTGAATCTAATTGTGTTGAGAGGCAGCATTAGGTACGACGATAATTTTTAATAAGTAGAAAAAAACGTCTCAAAGTTAATGTTAGTGTGTGATTTTTTGGTTGGTTGACCTGCCGATGCCGTTGCATTTATATTATATTAATAGTTTTTCGGGAATCATACATATGTATACTAAGCTTACACTTTATATTTGTTATGTAAAAGCAAAATAAGTATAGTAACAGCCTATAATCATCGCATTGCAGGGAAAAGGCCTCCGCCTTTTAATTAATGATTCAATTCAATGATGGAGACGAGATCATTGAATTCAAGTTAGGTACCACAGCAATGATGGGGACTGGCATAATCGCCACGCTTTAACCTTATTTGTGTTAAGTATGATATATTTTTACTAAAGTCTGTAACTTCCACGTAATTAGACACAATAGAAAAAGTATTGTTTTCGGCTCATCGATTTATTTATTTAATACGGTTAACTCAAATTGCATAATCTTCAACTATTTATCTTTTTCTGTTTTTAAAAATGTTTGTCATCAAATCATATTACATTGATATTCAGTTTTTTATTAAAGTTAAAACCTGAACTTAGTATCGTTAGCAATTTTAATAGTCCCTGCTTATCTTCCGTCCGCCTTGGAAAACATGATGTGCAATAGAATTTAATAAGTACTTTGTATGCTGTTTATCCAATAAATAAATAAGTAGGAAAAGTTATCTCCATGGTTCATAACAAAAATTCGTTGCGTAGTTCGAACCTATCTTATGTAAAGATGTACACAAAAATAATTGCATAAATCATTTCATCTAACCGGAGCGGAGTGAGGCTCATAGGACAAAATTTCGGAGCTATTGAGATTATATCTATTCGTGAGCATATATACCTACTTTTATCCTCTGGTTCTGCGTGGTCGAGGCAGGAGATTTTATAAGGCATAAACCCGACAGATAGCGGCAGTAAAACTCGGAACTGAGGCAATATGCCAGCTCTCTATTGCCGGTCCTGCTTTGTTTTTAAACCGGCTAGGAGGGTAACAATGTCTACAACCACAATATAAAGAACGAAACGACAATTTGGTTCCGAACAAATCGTTGAAACTAACAACCAACTTGAAATACATGATAAGTTTTTTGGATAGAAATGGATTAAGATTTTTGGTTTAAATAGAAAATAATGAATCAACACGTTTTCTATCTAATATTTTTTCATACGTTATTCAATCGCGTAGGTATTAACGAACAGAAATGATGTCAAGGTATTGCTTATTCATACTTTTTCTTGGTAGGTACACTGCGTAAGTGCTTACTTGTAAATTTGAAATTTATTTTCACTTTATTTTTAATGACTATGTTTAAACGTGAATCATGCTTTCCTACCTACCTACCTAATTATAGACAATAGTTTAATAATATGCGGCCTTTCTTAATTGAAATTTGACCTAAACCTATCAAGATGTAATTAATTATGTATAAGTATTTGCTATAATTATGTATATTACCTACAGTATTTATTAACTTCAAAAAAGACACAGGATCATATTTCAAACAAATTTCAGCTAAATATAGATGTCACTACATTTTGCAAATAAACCTAAATGATTGAATAAAGTTAAACCTTGTGTAAACTACAAAGAAAAATCCAATTACCTTTGATTAAAGCCAGTAGGCTGCTATATAATATCATAACTTTTTATGGGAAAACCAAATAGTGTCATCAGTTTTCCGAATGGTCCTAAAGAAGTATCACTCTATTACGGAGGCATAATACCGTCCCTCCCAAATCCGTTTATCGCAACAGTGGTAAGACTTGCTGGGAGGCGTTTTGGCCTGTTTAGATACATTGCACTCGATATACTTCGCTCAAATGGCGAATTTCGCCTCCCTTTATACGATTTTGCTAAGACGTTCAGACAACATAAAATCCAAATAACTTTGCGCAAAATTCGTTGGGAACCCTCTGCTTCGTTGTTAACTCGAGAAATAGGTGTGAAGTTATATTAAAAGCAATTGCATACCGTGCATTTGTCTTGGCGATCTCCGAAGATGTTTACAATGATCCCTTCTTTTGGGTGAATGGAAACTAAAAACGATACATTATCAAACATTTGAAATCGAAACCAATATCGTATATTGGCGAAATATAAATCGAGGCTACGCGAAGCGTGACGACAGCGATACTAACTCCCGACTATGGGTGGTCGTAAATTGGAGAAGCAACCGACCAGCGTTCGAGCCGCGGCCGGCGGGCCTTCGGATTTGCGTACAAATAAAAAGACCACTTTATCAACCGGAAAATAAAATGCTAACGTAGTGGAAACAAGCCATGAAAACTACCTATAAGTAGAAATGAATGCCAAATTACATTAACCTAGCCCAAAAGAGATCTGTATAAAAGTTATAGGTACAAATAGTAAAAGGTATGATAATGAACGGGCTGATATATTATTTTGATTTAGAATTGGAAACGGTATGTATGCGTAACTTACTTTCTTTGATATCCTACTTAGTTTGCAACGTTATAGGTAATTCAACAATTCCTAGTTTTTAGACAGAACGCATTTTCCCTAGTTAGAACTAGTTTTTGCTTAATGCCTTTGTTAAAACTAGAATTATCTAATGCTCAAAATTTAATATCAGGTAAAACTAGTCAAAACTAGATAAAACGCGTTTTTCCGAAGCGAGTCAGTTAAAACTGTTCCGTCTGAGAAATATTAAAAAAGCAGCCATAAGAACAGGCCAAGGATAGCGCATAAATCCTTGGCTTGTTCCTATGGCTGCTTCCTTAGCAATAGTTCTCAATGGTAAATTTGTATCCGGAACGTCTTCTACATGCAAAAATGTTTCTTTGCACTGAAAAGCACGTTTATATAGTTGCGTATGCAAGAAAGGATGTATGTCAAAAAGGTGTCTCTGCTAGAAAAATGGTTACCTACCTTTGTAACTCAAAATGCCAAGATAATTTGTCTTGCAATAATAAGTAGATCCTCATCTTTTTTAATATTAAGGTTGTTCCATATATTTTTATTGTGTGTTAAAAAATGTTCTTTAACACGTTTACTGCGGTATGCGGTCTAAAGACCTCAAAAGCGTACTCTCGCCCCATGCGGGGAACAAATGTCACTGTCTCGCTCCAGTGCGGAGCTCGTATCATAGAAAATACTATGTGTATGAAAGAGACAAATATTTTGTTGCATTGGCCTATTGAAACTGTCCATGTAATACTAGAAAAATATAAATGAGGCAGTAGGACCTCATTCCGCATAGAAATATAAAAATATTTTCTCTGTGCGAACGTAAGGTGTTGCTGCCTCACGGTTGAAGGGGGCGTTCTCGCCCCCACCCGCACCTAGGTCCAAGCGCAGTTTCATCAAATTGAATTAGTGATGCGTGCCGCCCGCGCAAGACGATCGTGTGACGGGACGGCTATCGATTTTTTTTTCGAAAATACGTTTTGTCGTCGCGTGTGTTTCACTATGTCACATAATAGTAGGAAACGATGCAGAAGGATGTTGCAGTTAGCAAGTGAAGGTAGTTCAAAGACTGATTGTGAAGATCCTTCAAAACCTGATTGTGAAGATCCTTCAAAGACTGATTATGAAAATCCTTCAGTTCCTAAATATCGCCGGGCTTACCAGAGAATGACCGCACGCGAAAATGATCCAGGAAATAAGGTGAAAATTCAAAGCATCCAAATTTTCAATGCACCTGGGACTAGCAAGGACAATCCTTTTTTTAATGAAACGCCCAAAAGACGTAAGATTGAAAAGATATCTGATTACAATATTTATAATAGTCCTAGTACGGGTGGTACCTTTCATGTTTTGCAAAACGCTGTTCAAACTACCCCAGTTTTGAAAAATCCAGAATTTCCCATCCCCGTTTCGGTATGCCATTTAGCTTCGAGTCGCACTACCACTCCAAAATCTATAAAAACTCCTAAAAATGTGTGTTCAATAAGTAGATGCAGCTCTGTGAGTGACTTGTCGTGTGCAAACTTTTTGACATGTCCATTGAGTGATGATCAAGTTAAAGATTTATTGATGGAAAAAGAAAACAAAGATTTTGAGAGCTCTAGCGTTATAACTTCTGTTGAGATCAATAAACAAGTTGAATCATATTCATTTCATGACGAATTTAATAACAATACACCTAACATATCACCAAAAAAGAATGATCTTACCAATGAAGTATCTAAAAATACTAATTCTAATGAAGGCACGCTTAACCAATACACACACAAGTCATCAAAAAATATTGATGATATGGAAAACTTCTCTAATATTATCAGTGAAGAACCAGATACGATTCCCGCTCATGATACTGACAATTCGGACTCCGAAGATGATGCAGATTACGCTCCTAGTGAAAGTACTGAATCGGAAAGCACTTTATCCGATGTAGCTTCTACTTCGACTGTCATTGATTCTGATTTAGAAAATGAAGATATACAGGTGAACAATGAATCTCTAGACGAAACAAACAGTGATAGGGAATGGCTAGATATAGATGATAACCTCCCAGATTTGCTAGAGTATTCAGGTGAGTGTACGATAAATGTTCCTGAGTCTGCTAAAACTCCATATGATTTTTATAAGCTATTTGTTTGCGACGTAATTTTAGAAAAAATGGTGACCGAAACAAATAATTATGCTCAAAACTATATTCGCAATAAAACAAATATGAAACCTAAATCCAGGCTACGTAATTGGATACCAACGGATATAGATGAGATGAAACGCTTTTTGGGGGTTCTCATGGCCATGGGTTTAACCAGAGTCCCAGTTTTAAATGATTACTGGTCCAAAAAACCCTTGTACAAAAACGACTACATAATTTCAATCATAAAAAGAGATCGATTTTTAATGCTGTTGAAGTTTTGGCATTTTAGTGATATAAATAATAATGAAAAGTTAAGCAAATTAAATGATGTTTATCTTATGCTCCTAGACAAGTTTAAAAGCATATTGAAGCCTGGAAAGTTTTTAATAATTGATGAAAGCATGATCCCGTGGCGAGGCAGACTGAGTTTTCGCCAATATATTAAAAATAAATCGCACAAATACGGCGTAAAGCTTTATAAGCTTTGTACTCCAGAAGGCTATACATCTAATTTAATTATTTATACAGGAAAAGGTGACAGTGGTAGAGAAATGGACCATGGAAGAAAAACTGTTATGAGATTGACTAAAGATCTTTTGAAAGAAGGAAGAATAGTTGTTACAGACAATTTTTATAATTCAGTAGGACTTGCAGAAGAACTTCTCGATAACAAAACGTTTATGTGTGGAACTTTGCGGCCAAATAGAAAAGGTCTTCCAAAACGGGTCATATCTACTAAACTCAAAAAAGGCGAAATTATTGGAAAGATGAATAGGAATGGAGTCCGTGTAATAAAATGGGTTGACAAAAGACCTGTTTACATAATATCTACATGTAGCAATCATGACACGACACTTAAAAATACTGGCAAGAAAACAAGACGCACTGAACAAGAGATAAAAAAGCCACAATGTGTTCTAACGTACAACGCCAATAAAAAGGGCATTGATTACAGCGATCAAATGGCATCCTATTATACACCACTAAAAAGAGGACTTAAATGGTACCGTAAAGTTATGATGGAGCTCTTGTTTGGAACATCGTTGGTCAACAGCTGGTTGGTGTTTAATTGGGGAAAAGAAAATCGAATGTCAAAAAAAGAATTTTATGAAGCAAAAATGGTTGCCTGCAAAGTCGGTTTTACGGGCGAAGATTTTACGTGACAACGTCTTTTCACTACAGACACAGCTGACGATACTTTAACCACACGTGTGAACTTGTATTATGACGCTTTCTTGTTTTTCCAACGCCAAGAACGTTCGAGAAAGACAAAGACAGAGACACAAGCATGCGCCGATTCAATGCGCCTAATTCTCTAGTGCTGCGCGCGCGGCAGACCGATCATAGTTGAGTGGGAGAGAGACGCAAGGCATTCGGCGGGCCTCTCTCTCGTTCGGTGACTCATCGTAACGTTACCGAGCGTTACACTTTTTCATAAGTGACTCCCAGCCGCAACCTAATTTAAGACGTTGTCACGTCAATAATAGAAGCACTTACGTTGAAACCGATGGGAGGAACTAGTACAGGTAATTGATTAAAATATGATTATAATACTTTATACTTTTCTAACACACACACACACACACACACACACACACACACACACACGCGCGCGCACACGCACACGCACACACGCACACGCACACGCACACGCACACGCACACGCACGCACGCACACGCACACAACAAAAAGTTAATACTGATCAGTGGAACACTGTACTAAAATTTGGCTGGATACTAAAAAGTCACCCTGTATACATCTACTTAAGTAATTTTCAAACAAACATTTGGTCGTATAGTTTTAACTGACAATTAAATCGTGCCTTTTCTTCATCACAGGTACTTCTCGTGTCGTTGACTTAAAGAAAAAGCACACGTTTGTGAAGAAAGGCGAAAAGAAAAGAAGATGCGTGGGCTGCTATGCTAAGAAGCGTGAAACGATGAAGAGCCGTGATGCGGCTAAAAAAGTGAAAAAGATTCTGTCTTATTGTAAAGAATGTGAGAAAAGTATGTGTTTGGACTGTTTTTATAATTTGCACTTGTAATTTTATTCAATAAAAAACATAAATTTAATTATGAAACTGGATTTTTATTTATCGGTATATTATCTTGACATCACTAGTTTTTATCGATAGGTTTACTTCCTTAGGTGCATTATGAGGTTTTTCGATCCCAAAAACATTTTCTTTATTTTCTCAGTTTTCTTCGATCTGAACCCGGGGCGAACCTAAAGGTAGATAATGTCGTTCTTTAGCTTTATAATGGTATATTTATTTTCAAGAAATACATGTATTTCACAAAAATACAGGCATTAAAATTTAGGTATATGTAATGGGACCGATAGATCTCACACCGCACTCCCAGAAAGGTACATGATGGGGTTTTTCTATCTCACACCGCACATTTCGTCAGGCAGTCAATATTTTTTTCCGCAGCAAGCGTGTTAACAATGTTCCTTTTAAAAATTTTATGGCTGTATTCTGTTGTCTTGTTTGATTATTTTATTTACTTTCAATTAATATTGTCATCTTGGTAACACTTAATGTCGAGGTTCCCTAAAATGTTCCTATCAGTAGTGTAAGATTATAATTTTTACTAGGAACTCTGAGTTCTAGATCTTTTTAATAAATATTTTCATAAGTATATCTTGTTTTAAATCCCAAATAAGTTTCTAGAGAAACTAATTTAGGATTGCTAGTTTTAACTAATGCTCGGAGTGACAACTAGTTTTATCTGAAAATCTAATATATCAGTGGTAAATTCTAGTTTTAACTAGGTATTACTAGTTTTAACAACGCCATTAAGTAAAAACTAGTTCTAACTAGGGAAAACGAGTTCTAACTAAAAACGGGTTTTAACTGTAACATTACCATTACGACGGAATAAAGTCAATAAATAAGAGGCATTCGAAGCACCCAATCGTGAGTTATTCAACATTATTAGGCGAGCTCAATTGGCATTATTCTTATGATTTACTCGTCCATAAGTCGTTCGGCTTATCTGACTATTCGATGGGGCTGCCGCAACCCACTTTAGTTCCACGTAAAACCGCCCGCGCCGCGATTAAAGATTTCATCCTACGATATCGGACGATCGTAATATTTTAACGATGCCCGACCCTACAGCGACTCCTTTGTTTTACTGCCCTTATTTTATTATTTATCGAAACATTTGATATAAAAGTGCCATTATCTGCAACTTTATGTGATAATTTATTTCCCGCCCGAAACGTATCAATGTAACGAGCAGATACGCCAGGTGGGCTTGCAATAGATATCTACTTGTTTCTATTTTAATTCTTATTTAAAATTTATTTTGCAATTTTAAGTTATCGAGATTCAATAAGGCCGTATTGACACTTGCCACTTGTCTGTTTTCCCAAAAAATTATAATCCTAAAATTTTTAAAGCAAGAGTGAATAGGCATACTTCTGGGTAAGCTCGCTCCATCTTAAGCTTCTTTTTAACCGTAGAGTTATATATGTCGTCAAGAGCTAGCCCATTGTTAATAAAAAAATAAAAATGACGTTATTATGGATACATGAAACCCTAACTATCAAGATCCGATTACCAGGAAACATAGTTATTGAACGGAAATCATACCACGCATTATTTTTTCAGCCTATCAAAACGATTGCATTGCTATGTTTCATATATATTTTTTATTCGAATTACTTATACATACGTAGTATGTTATATGTTACCTTCAGATTTCTCGAAAAAGCAAGTTTTGTAATCTAACATGCATTATTTTTTGTATACTGAAACACTTAATTGAAATCTTGTAGTTCTAATTTTCATTAAAAAAATTTTTTTTTTTTAGTATTGGTATCAATAACAAACAATAATTTCTGTAAATAAATGTCCATATCCAGGTGTATATCCATTGTCAGATAACAGTAATTAAAGTCAAGTAAAAGTAAAGAGAAACAGTTCCAAAAGAAAGCCAAGTAACGAGAAAATATACTGGTGATAAAGCTTAGTACTAACGCCCTACTTGGGTTATTTAATTAAACGTATTATTGTATGAAATGAAATAAAGCTGGTTATAATCAGGGATTTATTAAGTTACAATACGGTTAAATGAATTAAAATGTTTGTAAAGCGTTTCGTATCAATTCAAAATTAAATAAGTATAACTTTGAAAATCATTCGCTTAAAGATTCATTAATATTTTTTTTTTCACTAAAAATTATTCACCCGATAAGTGAAGTGTTTTGGACACGTTTTTATACTGTGCTATTCCCACAACTAAATAGCTAAATAGCTACTAGGTACTACTAGTTTAGCAAAGTGAGCCGCCACGGAATGAAAATACTTACACTAAAAGCTCCTTTTAAAGCCTTTATTAAATCTAAAAACTCTTATGATTAAAATAACAACACTTTACTGTGATGATATTGTTAAATTATTCAGGTTCATTGATGAAATATTAATTTGAGCGGTATGAGCGTATTTTTTTCTTTACTCACAACCAGAAAAAGTATATTTTTTATTTACAAAAAAACTCATGAGTTAGAAAGTAAGGATAGTGAAATATATGATGCGGTCAAAGTGTCTGAAATTCTCCTTAAGGAAAGTCGGCCATCGTCTGTGCTTTGCTTTCTTTAATACAAACAACAATAAATGTGACCTATTTTTAATAGTTGGTGGGAATAGATAGGATTGTGTAGACTCGAATGGTACAATTAACTATCTCTTGACTTAAATCTTGTGTGGTAAATGATAAAAACTTTAAACTTTCATCACTATTTCAAAATTAATTATTGCTGATTTATTCAATCCATACTTAGCCTGATCCAAGCGATATAAATCGGCCAAGTACGTGTCGGACCACGCGCTGTGTAAGGTTTCCTAGTTGCGTTGAAAATGCCAACTAACTTGAATTTATTGTTCCATAATTTCACATTGTTCTAAAAAATTTTATATAACTATTTTTAAGTAACTCACGAATTTATGTAAATATTAGTGAACGGAGTATGTTAGAAATTTTACTTACCACAGCTCTTAAACTTTGAAACCCTACTTAGTTCCGATTGTTTTGCTGTTTATTTCGTTTCGTTTGGAATTGTTAAAAAGTTTTTCACGTAATCATGAACGACCGTTCAACTAGCTTAACTTTATACGTGGCATATGGATCCCTGAATCGTAAAATGATGTTTACAGACATACCTACAATGTTTTTAAAAGACTAAATAAACGGCAGCAAAACTTCACACCACGGATAGATCAGCAAAAAAAATTATTTTACGTAACTAAAATTTGGTTTAAAACACTTTCATTTCTGCCAGATTAAATAAACCTCTATCTTAGAGATTAACTAGTTACCTAATCTCTCTACAGAGAGACGGACATGGTGAAACAAGAAAGGATCCTAATTTTGACTACGGAAGGTTAAAGAAAATGTGAACTTGTATTATGGGTTTCAAATAACATGATTCACTTCTTCTGTAAAAGAACAAACCCCGGTCCCCACACTAATTATACTATTTTTAGCAATCTATAATAAAAAGCGTCAACGTTACATTTACGCCTCAAAATATACCTAGATCAAGTTTGCTGCAATTACTAGCGAACCTTTGTTGGAAATACTAATTTTGTTTATATTTATTAATTTAGTAACGATGTTAAAGAAAGAAATAACGAACAACATGACACACATCAAACGAACGTGTTTCTAGAATTAAGCGGAGAAGAGGAAGCTACTACGTGTTTATTATTTACGATTCAACAATGTTAACTTTTCCTCTAATAACATAGCCGTCAAAAGTGTCCATTGTTACAATAGAAATGTTTTATTATTGCCTTGCCTGAACTACAAATGCTGACGTGACGCAATAAAATATAAGCTAGGACTCGTAAGACGTTTTATTCGTTCAACAGTGTATATAATCGTAAAGTTTTCTAGTTAAATTCAGGTTTAGACTGTCAATAATGTAATAATAACTAACGGGTCAAATGCGTGTCTGCGCGCAGTGCATTGGTTCAGTAGTTGCACGCCGCAAACAAATAAATGCCGAATTAAAAAATTTGTTTAGTGGCATAATTTCTCTTCGACCGTAAATTTTTACATGAATAGCCACATATTACTAATTTTTAGCGGAATTTGTTGGATGTTTTCGTACTTCAAATAGGTACCTACGTTATAATTTGATCGACTGCTTTTAAAGTTGCTCTGATAGTTTTTCCGTTGGTTTCGTATGTAACACTACTACTGCCTCAACCGACTTCTGCATTTTTTTTCACGTACTCGAAAACAAACGATTACACACTGGACTCTAGCAAAGATTAGCACTTCAAAACTCAATACGTCACAAACGGATCCCTGAATTAAATATCGGTGTTCGCAGACCCACATTATTTTTTTTTAAACTTATTAAACGGAGAGGTTCTTACCCTAAAAAATTTTGACAATATTTTATGACTAGTTTGGCATGATTACTTTTTATTTACCTATGTCAAAAATACAGCTTTCTAGTAGACCGTAACAGTCTCTAAGATTTATCACAGACAGACGGACACACAAACAAACAGACGGACATGGCAAAACTATAAGGGTCTCTTAACCTGACTACGGAACCCTAAACCTGTGTTTAAGTCTTATTACGTCATTTTCACTATAGATTTACCTGTTAACATTGTTCTATCTGGTGCGAGAAACGCTTGATTATATAACTTTAATTTCAGTTAACATTGGGTGTGTATGTACATAGACTTAGAATTAGGTACGCTAGTAACAACTTATATTCTAAGTATGTAGGTGTGCAGCATGATTTCTAGTCCAAAAGCAACACAAGTCAAGGTATCAATCTCTGTTAAGTTTTAATTATTAACACAGACTACATACCTAAACGGTACTTTGAGAGCTAAAGCAAGAATCTCCAGATTCTCAATTAAAAAAAAACGGAATAGAAATACACTGAAATAGTTGTGGCCAACTACCTGATGTTACAGCAGATCACATAAAATTATTACGATAGCAATACTACAGAAATATGGCATATATATTTTTTGCTAGTCTACACTAATAAATATTTATGAGTAATAAGATTTGCATTTTTTTTAACTTGGAAACTGATACTAGACGGTCTGAAATTTATTTTTGAGAATGTTTGAGTCCTAAGAAAGTTCATGGAATAGTTTTGCCCCAGTAATCCTTTAAGAGGGTGAGAAAGAGGGTGGAAATTGCATTGGTATCGAGAATTTCAGATACCGATTTCAAAAATTTAATTACGCAGGCAGAGTCGTGATAGGTGCGCGATTTGTATACTTTAAAGTGACAAATAATAATTATTTTGTACCTACTCATTGCTACATTAATCCTTCTTTTTTAAATCATCTGTTTATCTATAGAATTGATCTGAGACAGGAGATTATCAAACTTACATTGGTCATATTGGTTTTCGAAATTAAGCGACTTACTATCTACATTTAAATTTTTTACGGACTACACCCAAAAGACGGGTTTAAAACGAGTCTGAATAAGTTTGGCGGTAAATCAAAACAAAATGTCGACAGCAAATTCGATATAAATCCGTAACAAAACCTTTTATTTTAACATAAGTCAGTTAAATTGGGTGACAATGCGATAAATAAGTTGAGTCGTAGAGTGCAGTGGAAACACACAAGCCACTCTGCTAATGCAGCGTTTACCGACGAAGGTTATAAATACAAATTAATACGACAGTCGCGATTTGCATAATTAACAGTCTATTTGGCGACTTAACAAGGGCTGAGTATAAAAATGTGTGAAAATGGAAATCCGGAGATGGCATTGCTATGTTGTCATTAACTGTGCTTTGATTTTACCCTGTGAGTAATTAATTTTAATTTGTTTTCCACTTAAAAAGCAAAACAGTGTTGTGGAATGATAATTTGGTTCAACTGACATTAATGCGTCGCTAAAGTGGTGTTAATATTTTTCTCTAAAGGTAGTATATTTTTTCCTTTGTTTGGTTTTCGCATCTGTATTAAAATATATCGGCATATTATTAATAATTTACATAATCCTTTATGTATATGTCATTAAACAACAATTTAATTCAACTCAAGCAGAGTCTTAAAAGTTTTGCGTTTAATTAAAACAAGCGTAACACGGAAAATGGAATTTACGCAATGATGACAATGAAAATCTTTAAAATAACTAGATAAATTTAGGTCGCGATAGTGTAAAAGGGAAAATATAGGACAGCAAGGACAGGCAGTATTGTAACGCAAATTTGTATTAAAAATAATTAACGGCAGTGACGTTTTAACGATTTAACCTTTTCAGAATAAAATAAAAAGTCAACTAAAGAAAATCGACTATTTTAATATTTTAAGTCTCAGGAAACAGTTTCAGTGGGCTGCAACCCGACAGGGGTATATATCGGATTGCCTAATTATTTGTACTCCTAATTGTCACTGGCACACAAACTTTAAGCCTAAATTTTTTTCGCACATTTTTACTCTTCCTAAACGTGCTTAGCCTATATTTAATACGCCTTACTGTATATCGCCGTATTATAATTTGCCAAATTCGACATTTAGCCGAATATATCCTAATACCTACCATTTACAGTTCCAAATTTTTATTCGCAAAAAGTTAAAACTTTATCAATATTTTAAAGAAGTAAGCATGCATGCATGCATGCAAGCAAGCAAGCGAGCAAGCATGCAAGCAAGCAAGCATGTATGCAAGCAAACAAACAAGCGTGCATGCAAGCAAGCAGGCGTGCATGCAATCAAGCAAACATGCATGCAAACAAGCAATCATGCATGCATCCAAACAATCAGACTTCCGTGACGGCTTCGGTGCTGCGGGGCTCCGGCGGTCCCACGCGTGCTAATCGTCGCAGATGGCTTACACTCAGCACCGCAGCTTCGGCTTTCTGGCCGGCTGCGCCGGCCAGCCTCAGCCGCGGCGCCTCGCTTACAGCCTCCTGCTCCTCAGCCCGCGGGCCGCCTCGCCCCTCCGCGCCTACGCGCTTTTAAATTACACTCTAGGGGTAGGGCAGACAAGACTGCTTGGGGTCGGTTTGTGAGCGATTCGTTTTTTTAACTTTTTAGGTTTTAAAAAAAATTATGGCTTTCATTACTTAGTGTTATGCCAAAATAAAGATGCGAATATATTTTAGTGCATTCGATATTAGACATACTAAAATTAGGATTTTAAATTTTTAGACCCAACTATGATAGTGCGAAAACAACTGTTAGGCTAGACAATAATTATACGTTATAAGTTTAGGCCAATACGGTTCGGCCAAATGAAATTAGGACTTCAAATTTTAGGCGAACCGAAGGGCACCCACCCGACAGATTTAAAACCCAGACAGAATTAACCGAACTCTAGCGATATAGGTACTTAGTTGTAGAAAAGAAGCATGAATGAAATATTTTTAACTAAGCATGCTTAGGCTTTAGGGTCAAGAATGTGGAAAGTTAGATTCGTTATAGTTAAGCTTAAACCAAATGTGATAAAAAAATATTCATTACTAGCTGTTGCCCGCGACTTCCTATGCGTGTGATTTTCAATTTAAAACTATGCATTATAATTATCCCACGGGAAGCGTAGTTACCTTTTCCCGGGATGAAATGATAAATAATTTCCCGGTCTACCTATATGTTATTCCAGCGAATAAACTAACACAGTGCCAAATTTAATTCAGATCCGTTGAGTCGTATTACCGTCAAAGAGTAATAAACATCCATACAACCTCACAATATTTCGCGTTTATAATACTTATTACTAGCTTTTCGCCCGCGACTCTGCGTGAACTACACTTTATATCGCGCCTGCGGAAACTTGAGACCATCAGTGGGATGCCAAATAGCCTATGTTAGTTCTAATACCACCAAGAGTATGTGTACAAAGTTTCATGATGATCGGAGTTTTCGCGTGAAAGCGTAACAAACAAACTTACATTGACATTCAAATAATAAATAAATGAATAATAAATATTTTTTTGAATTTGAATAACTACATAAAGCACTCGTATTTTGGAAACCAGCGAAGGTACCACAAACACCCAGACCCGAGAAAATGTAGATAACACTTTTCCTACATTGACCCGCCCGGGAATCGAACCCGGGACCTCGGAGCAGGCGACACCTTGAAAACCGGTGTGTACGCAACTCCGCCACGGAGGTCGTCAAAATTATTAAGTAAGGTAGAATATTGAGATGCACACGAATGTATTACAATTTAGTACCTATATCAGAATTTCGTCATCATAATAGGGGTTAAAGTATGAAATTGCCGATTATTTCCCACTTTTTATTTTGTTTATAGCTCTTAAGTATAGTCATATTATTGCGTAATTCTTTTTGTATTGTATCAATAACTAAATAAAGTAACTTTTGACTAAAAAAAATGCATTATTAGTGCTTATTACTTCAAAGAAAGTCGTTGAAAAGACCCCTTACAATGTGTCAGCTGACCTTCTTGCTTCAATTAAGTATATTTATATTATATACTTTGATTTTTAGAAATTTATTTACTATAATGCGTAGCTTTATAACCATATAACTTTCACCTTTAATTGCATCGAAAACGGTTCAGGCGTTTTAAAAAAAACAAAAAAATTGTTAGTATGGAAAAATGACTTTTCTCGATTTCGTCCATACAAAACGGCAATTTCATACTTTAACCCCTAATATTTTTAGTGGGCATTAGGCCCTTATGTAATTAAAATTATTAATAATTCTCATCATCATCTCAATAGGCGTCGTCAGGCTGAACAAACGACGCCACTGCTAAACATAGGCCTCCCCTATAGGATCTCAATGCCGATTGATCCTGGGCCAACCACATCCATCGGGTTCACATGATCGTCAGTCTGCCTGATGGGAGGGGGGGGGGGCTACCCACAAGTCGTCTTCTAGTGCGCGGTGGCCATTTCTAAACTTTTGCGTTAGTAATTAGGTTTGAAATAAGTCGAAAAATAATCTTCGAAAATGTATCATCATCTCTGCCTAATCATCATCATTACCACTGCTGATCAAAGGCCTAACTTTAAACTATAAATATGTAAAACTAACCTTGTTTACTTTCAGTTCTGACGGCTAAACCGTTTTCTATAAACGAAGCACTCGCCGCAGAATCCAAGCTAAAGAAAACCATAGATACGGATCCTTCGCCGATTTCGTCTGGTAAGTTATCTCAGTATACCTTATAATAATTGTGATAGATTTATCTGAACTAAAAAAAATTGAAAAGTAAATAACAAATAAATAAATGTGGACAACATACATTGTTCTGATCCTAATTTGAATAACAATTTAAAACACTCGTATTTTGGAAACCAGAAACAACGAAGGTACCACAAACACCCAGCCCCGAGAAAATGTAGAAAAACTCATTTTTTCTTCATTGACCCGTCCGTGAATCGAACCCGGGACCTCAGTGCAGGCGACACCTTGAAACCCGGTGTGTACGGCACTTCGCCACGGAGCTCGTCAATGTTCCGAAATGGCCATATTTAACATGACTCTGTACATGGTAACATCTGTTAATGTGATGGATGATTGTAATCTTACAATCTGGGATTTGAACAGAACTTTAAAAGACCACGTGAGAAAATATTGTTGCTGTTCAAATTCAAAATGTTCAAAAAAGGTTGTGTTAATTAGGCAGCAAGAAATGCACATTATTATGATTCATTTTAGATTGCATTCTTATTATACCTACTAACCTAGATAATGTCAAGAGTTATTTATACATTCGTGACTTTTCAACTAGTAGGAATCAATTTTATTGATGAGCATGAACTTAGTAAAAACACTATCTTTATAAAAGTATTTATTAATAACAGCCTATATGTACGGAAAAGTACTTAGAACGTAATATAAATTTAGGTACGAAATTAATCTTAATTTAAGATAGAAAAAAGTTTCGTTTATCTTGTTAACTTTCTTATTAATTTCTTTGCAGAAACAAACACACGGTTTTCGCTTAATAAAGCTTTCGCTTTAGAGCCCCTTCACAAATTAGGGAAGTATAAAAGAGGTAAGTGCCTTTCGCCGATGGATAAATCGAAGTCAGTTTAAATAACGAATACACACATACGCCTACATCTGTTCGATAGCAATTTTGTAGTACTTAATTACTATTGAAATATACTTGCCTCGACGAAATCACTGATTGAGTGCTCTACTTATCTAAGCCACGGGAGCTTTACCAGACAACTTATTCGTAAAGACAGATATGATAAGAAATAATATCCTATTCTTACTGGAAACAACTCAGTAGCCTAAAAAGCAATCTATTTAACCTCTCAATCACTTCTAGGCTAAACCCTGTCCCTCAATAATAGCAATGGATTCATCCCAAAATAATGTGACCCAGATTTATATTATTCAATTGGTATTGGTATTGGTAACGGGTTCCCTTTTCCGCATTTAGGCTCCACTTGGCTCATTATGCGTAGGGGGGATTGGGGTGGTTAGTCCAACCACCCCAACTCCTTCCAGAAGCACAGAAGTCTTTTAGGACGTTCACAGGCTTCTGAAAGGGAACTCGGTGTGCCGAGGATAGATGCCCGGTGGGTGGCTACCCCTGTGCATTCCAAAATCACATGGGCAGCCGATTCTGCCTGTTCCAGGCAGCCTCTACATAGGGGCTGTCTGTGGCACCAATGGTGAAGAGATGTTTATTTAGGGGGATATGTCCAGTCAGTGATCCCACTACTCTTCGAAGGTCACTTCTGTTCAGGGTGATTACTCGCATTGGAATATCAAGTTATCTTCACCCAGCGGTGTAGATATATTTATGTTTAGGTCCATCGAGAAGACTCCGGCGCCTGTACCTGATTTTGTTTTGGAACCATCAGTGTAGATTTGGACCTCATGTATACCCGATGAGTCTGGATTGTTTTCTAATAAGTGAATCTTATATGATTTGTTGAACACATAGATTTTCGGTGTCTTGTCACAGGGTGCTTCTAGTAGGGGAGTGGATTTTAGTCCTCTGTACCAGATGTCGCTGTGATATGTGTAAGATTTTTCCACAGGCCTAGGTGTATCAGTCTTGTGGCCGCTATGGCTGCCTCCTGCTGCACGAAAAGGTCCAGCGGCGGCAAGCCAAGTAGTGCCTCAAGGGCCGCGGTGGGGGTAGTTTGCATGCATCCCGTGACTGCACAGCATGCAAGTCTTTGGAATTTTTCCAATGTTTTCACCCCTGTCATTAGTTTGGTTCTGGGCCACCAAACGATCGCGCCGTATGTGATGATGGGTCTAATATATTATTCAAGTAACTTAGCCTTTCCGACAGAGAAATAGAGAAAATAATCAATATAAACGCTACGATCGGTAAACGTACTTAGCACCAGCAAATTAATAGGTAGCTACTACCCAAATCAATCATCAATAATCCAACCAAAATCAATAAAGTGTAAAAGCTAGAAACGTAGTCCCATACAACATTTTTCCTTAATATAACTATCCAATTTAAAATATAGGTAAGCTGCTAATGTCCAGTGTCGTGCCTACTTTAAGGGGACTACTAGAGCTATGTGCTGCCCCCAATTGAATTAATTTTATTACTTCTATACTAAATCAATTCTCCATAAACTAGAAGTGTCATTTAGCAAATTACCCCTAGGCCCTAGTAATAGGGGTTAAAGTATGAAATTGCCGATTTGTACTGAAATCAAAATTGTTTATTTTTAAATTTTTAAGCCTTTAACTGCCAAAGTACTAGACACAATTAAAATTTTATTGTTTGGAGGTCACCGGTGACCCCCATAGCGCTCAATGTGTTAAGAAATTTATTTAATCAAAATAGTTACCATTATTATCTATACATTGCTGCCAACTAATAGGACGGTCATTTATGCCTTTGTGATAGAACTCTAAGGATCTAGACTGCACAAACTGTGTAAAAGCATTTTGTACCTACTGCCTCCTGGGAAGAAAACTTCTTGTCACGTAGATAATTGTCCAAATCACGAAAAAAATGGTAGTCCGTTGTTGCAAGGTCTGGCGAATACGGAGGATGTCGAATGGTTTCTAATTGCAGTTCCTGAAGGGTCAAAACGGTTTCTCGTACTGTATGAGGTCTCGCGTTGTCATGGAGCAATAATGGTGAAGATCGATTCATGAGTCGGGGCTGTTTTACTGCTAGTTTTGCCAACATTGTTTGGGGTTCCGCACAATAGACATCTGCCGTTATTGATTGACCAGATCGGAGAAAACTATAGTGAATAACACCATGCTGAGACCACCAAACTGTTACCATTACCTTTTTATTGGTAAGTTTTGCTTTAGGACACTGTTGTGGCGTTTGACCTGGGGTCAGCCATTGCATTTTTCTTTTACGGTTATCATAAAGAATCCACTTTTCATCACATGTCACAATTCGATTTAATATTCCTTCATTTCTGTACCGATTCAACAAGGCAACACAAGTTTCAACACGCGTTTCTTTCTGCACATCAGTCAAATCATGAGGCACCCATTTTTCGTATTTTTTTATTTTATTGATTTGACGCAAATGAGTCAATATTGTGGGTAAGGTTACGTTAAACCATGCCGCTAATTCCTGGGTAGTTTGACTAGGATCGGCTTCCACCATCTCTCTTAATTCATCGTTAATCACCTGAGTGGGTGGTCTTCCTCGTGGCTCGTTCTTCAAGTCGAAGTTTCTATCACGAAAGCATTTAAACCGAAATAGCACGGTGCGTTCATTAGCAGATCCCTCTCCAAACGCAACATTGATATTGCGGGCTGTTTCTGCCGCGTTACTTCCGCGTCGGAACTCGTATTCAAAAATCACTCGAATTTTCGCAGTATCCATCTTTCTTATCTAAGTTAAATAACAAAAACCATTGAAAGTCGATATTCAAATGTTTCACATTTTTTAAAAGAAGAACATCATAGAAACCATGTGAAAAAAGTTTCATTCGAAAATCTCAAACCATGAAGATTCTATGTCAATTCAAAGAACCTATTACAATAAAACGGCAATTTCATATTTTAACCCTTAATATATATTAAATCACAATATTTTTTTATTTTATTTATAAAGTCGAATTTGTCGCTAACGCCAAAATCGGCCGCTTTTAGCAATAATGCACCTACAATACGAAAGAATGCCAGAATGAAAAGCAGTTAACAGTGATTCAATAACTAATACTAGAGGTGATTTGCTAAAATGATACTGTTCTTGTTTTTTGAGAATTGATTCTGTTTGCAGCACAGCTCTAGTAGTCTCCTTCCTTACGAGAATGTAAACCAAACGTTCAGTTTTCGTCAAATACCAAATTGGTATTGAGAATTGAGTAATAGAAATTCAATGGAAAAAATTGGTTGTTTGTAAAGTAGGTTTACGATCGAGATGTTTACGTGATAACGTCTTATTGGTGATATAAGTTTTTGGGAAGTAAGGAATTAATGAAGATAACAATTTTTTTCAAATTTTAAATTACATCTTAAACATTCAACAAAAACTTAACCGCACGAGAAAATCTCCATTCGTTTGTATGCCGCTAGAGTGAGAGAGACGGAAGATCGGTCCACTCACTCGAACGCTATGCCAGCCTCCGCTCGTGAGGATTCCGCGTGACAAGTTTCACGGAATGACTGGCAGCGCTCGAGATGAGACGGGAGATCGGTCCGTCTCTCTCTCTCGTTATACCTGCGATCGCGCTCGTGAGGTTTTGGTGTGACACAAGTTTCTGAACATGTCACCCGACTAAAACGATTTTAAAGACGTTATCACGTCAAAAAAATTGGTTGTTTGTAAAGTAGGTTTACGATCGAGATGTTTACGTGATAACGAGAAAATCTCCATTCGTTTGTATGCCGCTAGAGTGAGAGAGACGGAAGATCGGTCCACTCACTCGAACGCTATGCCAGCCTCCGCTCGTGAGGATTCCGCGTGACAAGTTTCACGAAATGACTGGCAGCGCTCGAGATGAGACGGGAGATCGGTCCGTCTCTCTCTCGTTATACCTGCGATCGCGCTCGTGAGGTTTTGGTGTGACTCAAGTTTCTGAACATGTCACCCGACTAAAACGATTTTAAAGACGTTATCACGTCAATACGAAATTCTCACAATTTTATACAACTCGTTCGTGGGTTATTTTTAATTTATCTGCCTGTATGTACCTATGTTGCAACGTGTTTATTCAGTCTATCAGCTACTAGCTGAATTGGCCGATTACAGATAATTGATTAATCTAACAAATCTAACTAACGCCTTTAAATTTGCAAAGATTTGACACAAAACTTACCTAAGTAGATAAAATAAATAAAATATACCTACTAGCTATTAATCCCTCGATCGTGAGTTAGTTCACTTGAAACTGACTTGAAAATTGCATCCATATCCGTCCTGCGGGCATGATTGAGTAACAAACTTTCTTACTTTGATTATTTATAGCCAACAAGACTTTCTTATTATTACCACGCTTTTATTAGCTTGGGTTGTATCTATGTATGAATGTATGTATGTAATGGAATCTTTGAGCATATTTTTTACCAATTTCTAGAAGTTTGATTATTTTGAAACTTTGCACACGTCTCAAGGACCGATAACAATGCAATAATTTAATAACAGTTTTCCAGTTTTCCTCTGTAAGAGGGAGTAAAAGAGATAGAGCTAGCGCGCGATCTGTATTAATTACGATTCCTGCATAGCTTTGGATTTACAGTCGATCAAGAAGGAATCAAATCTTATAAACTAAACTAAAAAGTAAAAAATAAATTATAGTTTAAAAAACAAAAAAACCACGCTTTTAAAACAGAATGAACTAAAAAATTAAAAATAAAACTGTAGTAATCGATTGAAAAATTCATATTATTGTACATAAAGCGTGGGGGGCTTGATTTAGATTGTTGTAAATATTTTATCAATAATTTACTATATCTGTGGATATCATAACAAGCACCCCACGCTTTTTGAACAATAATATGAATTTTTCAATTGATTACTACAGTTTTATTTTTAATTTTTAGTTCAATCTGTTTTAAAAGCGTGGTTTTTTAGTTTTTTAAACTATAATTTATAATATAAGAAGTGTCAAAAATCAGTAGTAAGATAAATGACAGGATGAAATTTTAACCACTTTCCAAAATTTTTATAGGCGTTCAGTATCGTATTTAGAGCCCATTTATGAAGAAAAAAATGTAAATCAAGTTATCACCCGAAAATATCTTGCGCAACATAGTTTTCAATTTTTACGGTCCTAAGCCTGTTAAGGTATGAATGGAAAATCAAAAACTTATGAATAGTATCGTAATGAATGAATAAGATGCGCATCACGTAAAAAAAGTGTTGCTAAAAGACCGTATGAAAAATTTTTGATTCTTGGCGGACATTTTCAAAGTGCTTTATCTTGATATATTTGTACTGGGCGATACCAAAAGAAAAAATACGTCATTTGTTTTTTGTCTCGTAGATTGCTATATTAAAATTTGGAAAGTGGTTAAAATTTCATCCTGTATATCCTACTTTTTGTTCCCAAAAGGGTATTAAAAATATTTCTGTTACTATGTTCGTTTTTAGTTGCGTACCATTGCAATGGTAGGCAACTAAAAACGAACATAGTTTTTAGTATCAGTATATAAACTTGAAAAATTATTTCTCAGGCTGGACTCGAACCCGCATCTCCTCGCAAGGGCGCTATACCAGTAAGCCACCGAGACCCTGCGATGTTCGAGTCCCGCCTGAGACATAATTTTTCAAGTTTTTATACTGATATTATAATTGCAATTTAATTGCTAAAATATCAAATAAAATAGTTTTTAATATTGTTATATTACGTTCAAAACCTTTTAGCACTTAATCGGAAGTAGCTGTTTAATACAGTGACTATTAGTGCCGACGAGTATACCTATAATTAGTGCAACTATATTTTCAGGTTCACCATCCGCGAGCAAGTCACCTGTGATAAAATCAAAGAACATCTTTCAAATCGGAAGCTCGAGACTTAAATCTTTACTAAACCCCCTTCGCAGACGTAAGACTCAATCGAAAAAGAGAGAAATACACAAAAATGACAAAATCAACAAAAAGTACTTCCCACTTTTTAAGAACTTGGGTTTGCTATTTGACAATCTTCTCGACTCTGAGTCACGCGATTCCTACGAGGTCAGCAAGCTCAAGCATAAACTGCACAAGTACAAAGGAGACGAGAGACGTGGAGTCGTATGCTCGTGCGCTCTCAAATCTGATTCCGATGCACAAGAAGGTAAAAAACCTAGATCGCATAAAAAGGCAACTATTTCTACCGAGGCTTTCACCACTGAGAAGTCGACTATTACCGCCGCGACAGCCACTAATACTGCCGTTGCTGACCTCAGCGGTCTCAGACCGCATAAGAACATTTCCGCATTACTTCCAAGAGATCCCTCTGGCATTCGGAGAGACGATTATGGACACAGTAAGAGAAGCAGCCCCTCACTTTACCCAAACACTCAAAGAAATCTCGCCAGGGATTATGGAAATCGTAAACATCATTCCAGAATCAGAGAAGACGAAGTCGATGCAGAATGTGATGAAGAAGATACCGACAGTTATTCACGAGACGATGCAAGTGGCGCTGAACCAAGAGGACGAGGACGAGGAACTCCCAATATTTCGAGCGATAGAACCCCGTCCATTGAGAACATCCACAAAAAAACTAAAAAAGAAAACTTTTATAGAAGACACGCCTTTGAACTTCCAAGAAAAATTCAGCTCAAAGCTCGAAGAAACGAAACTGAAAGCGAAGAATTTTTACCAAAATATATTCGAGGAATACGAGGATCTGTATCCGAAAATAAAATCGGCGATATCACAGAGTCCATACAATCCGAGGAGTATAATAAAGAAGACGTCGACAGCATCGCATTCTCTAGCTCCGATGATCAACGAATCACTGGCGGAAATGGCGAACCTACCACACAAACTGAAAAAGCTAGTCCGAGAAATGAAACAGTAATCACTATAAATGATTTAACTGATATAAATTTAGCCCTTCAACAAAATCCAAAGGTAAAAACACCAGTTGTTACTATTTATGATGGGTATAGTGTGGCCAGAGATAAAAATGGTCAAAACAAACTAACTGAGAAAGGCATCCGTATTCATAGCTGATGTAGTTATTAATAAACTAGAATAAAATAAATGATACATTTCATGTGTTAAGTTTTAATAAGAATGTAAATAATAATTTTTACAATAAACCTATACATTTATCGGCGTCCTTTCTTTCCCTTGCTTTTGTTGCTTGCTTGGTGAGTTGTTTGTGGTTGCTGATCAGCTGGTCTGCAATAGAAATTAAAAAATACTATCAATGGACATTAATTAACCATTTGAATGTACGTAATTCCAGACACAATAGAAATCAACTGTCATATAGGTCAGATCTGCTGCAAAGCAGCCAACCGGTTAAGTAACAGCCATTTAGTGCATAGAATAATACATGCCACTTAATGTTAACTATAACCTTAATTTCAAAATGTAAATTATATTAATTTATTAATAATGCCCTTCCAGCTGACAACAGTGCCATTACGGAAAAAAAAAGTATGTACCTGTTCTGACGGGTTTTCAATTTTGGAATTGATTCACCAATGTACTTCATGACAGACTCTCTTGATGGAAACTCTGACTTAACTGGGGTCCCATCATCATTCTTGATTTGAACTCTTATTCTTCCTCTGAACAACATTTCCTGCAATAAATACAAATTATGCAGTTAGAGAGAATCAGTATGTACCTTCTACTTCATAATAATTTTTTAATTGATATGTTTCAGTTTTACTTTAGATAAGCTATTTTCCATAACATAAAATAATAACATTTTTTTTTCATCTGCTAAATGAAGGTTAATTCTGTAGTGAAGTAACATCAAATTCTTGCCAAAAAAAATTCAGAATCAGAATTAACAAATTCTGATATGATGTTACTTCTTTTGTTTGTTATAGTATAAAATTATAGATCTCATTTAATTTTTTTTTTGCCTGAGGGTAAAAGCAGTAGAATTAATCCCTCAACCCCCAGAAGGCACTCGGGTGCCACGATAACAATTGATTTCAATTGTGTCTGGAATAACTCACGAATGAGGGATTAAAGGGCTACAAAAAATGCAAAAAGTCATCAATCGAGACAGTGCCATGCAAACAAGGCCTATTAAATTGACAAGCACCAACTTGAACTTTGTTATTTATCACATGGTCTCAACAGGTTTTTAACACATTGAGCACCGCAGGACAGCCAGCTGTCGCAATAACAATTGATTTTAATTGTGTCTGGAATAAGCTTCACTCGGTAGGTTTAATGTTTTTGGCAACTTGCTGGATTATAGGACACTACAATGTAACATGAACATCTCCCTTACATAATAATATATTAATATAGTTAGATGCTGACACATACAAATTTTCATGCAATGTATATCAAATATTCACTCTCAATAGCTTTACATCTGATATTGGTAGAACAGAAACAGAACTAATTATGATCCTTAGCTTTAACGCTAAGGTTTTAAGGTATCCTTTGCTTCAGGTGGTAAAAATGGAATACCTGAGTTAGTATGGGAAATCCACCATTAATCTTACTGTTTCTGATCTGCTAGTGATGTTTATGGATTCTATAACCCAATATATTATGTTTAACTTATGTTAAATCTATAACTTATGTTTATGCATTAGCACAAAGTTAGCTATTAATAAGCTGGACTAACTTTACTACATTCTCGTGGATACAACTTGTTTTCAACGCCAACGTGCAGGCCTGACGTCACCAAAACATCCCGAATCTCCTGATGTGTAGGATTCTCGACGCAATAAGATTTTGGCAACTTGCGCCCTTCGGCTAGCGTTTTTTTGCTGTTTAAATAAGCAGGATAGATACATATCCATCTGTAAAAACAAAAGCAAGAAATCTAAATTAAATAATTCCTACACGATTTCAAAACCAAACAAGGAATATTGCAAAAACAACACATAAATATAACTTACCTTTCGACTTCACTATGCTTTTTATCTGAGCTCCAGGAACCTATCATTGTAGTAAAATAATTAATGTATTTATTATTATTTAATTCTTTCAAGAAATAAGGTTAGTTTCAATTAATTTAAAATTTGTAGTCGAGAAAATATACTTGAAACTTTGCATTCGTGACAGTGTTGCCACACGCTAGATCGAGAAATCTGGATAGAACGGTCGAAAAATCTGTACAAAATCTGTATGAACACAAAACGCTAAAATCTGTATAAAATCTGTAAAACTGTAATAAAATCTGTACAAAATCTGTTCAAGAAAACAATACTTATTTATTATTTTTTGTACATATTTTTATTCATTTTAACAATCATTTTTTATCAACTTGGAGTTTATAACAGGGTTCATCAGATCACTAAGAATTTGTTTCGTTAAAAGAAGTACCTCAATCGTTTCAGTGCCTAAAAGAGATACATTTTCAATCATTTCATCATAGATTATGTGAGGAAGCGAAAATTACGAAAATCTGTATAAAAGTTATGCTAAATCTGTACTCTGTATTGGTGGTGAAAAATCTGTATAGATACAGATAAATCTGTATATATGGCAACACTGATTCGTGAATCGAGTTTTTTTTTTCTTTAGTAAGTTTAACGGCCTCGGATACTTGTCCATACAGCCAATTCTTTAGTAATATTGTCTTTTTTTTTGCATTAAAACGTTGATGTTAGACGTTTTAATGCTTCGATGGAGTTTTTGGAGACAGTCGAAAGATTGAAGGAATGTAGAGAAGTCCCCAAGAAAGAGGTGAACTGTTCGCGTTCCCGCGCAAAATTCACGATCCACTTTTCTTGGTTACGACTCATACACCATCTTATTTCAGCGAACTGTATACTGTTCACTTGCACGACACTTTGTTTCGCAAAATAACACCACTTTTACGACCCAAAAATCACTATAAACAATAAAAATTCGATAAAATAAACGGAGGACTCCAAACGTATCTCACGAACTCCCGCCAAAAACTCCAAAAACTCCGTGAATCGTGATTTTTTTTTTTTTTTTTTTTTTTAAGTTTTACGGCTTTGGACGTAGTCCATACGGCCTGCTTCTTTATTGCTAAATCCATTATTTTATATTTCTTGAAGTGTGTTTGCTCAATCCGTTACTTATTTATATCTCTTGAAATGTGTTGACAATATACTTATAAAGTTCTTGATATGTGTTTTTATTTGCTAGTAGATCAGGCAAAAGGCGGGGAATTTCTTTATTTTTATATATCTTAGTTAGACCATCTACTAGCAACAATCTTTGGATATTAAAGGCAGGGCATTGCATAATCAAATGGTCAAGTGTTGCTGTTACACCTGAATTGCAAAATTTGCACTCGTCACTCTGTGTAAGTTTGATTCGTTTTAGATGGGCAGGAAACTTGCCGTGCCCAAATCTTAGCCTGTTCATTGTTGTAATAAATTTTCTAGAAGGCGCATTCCAATTAAAATACCAAGGCTTAATTGGTAAATTCTTTTGTATGTCTGCATACCATCGTCCCTTCAATAATTTAGTTTCTTGCCAGTCCTCGTTCCAGTGAACAAGCATTCGCGACTTCAGTGTTGGATAATAATCGGTCAGCGGAACTGGAGGTGATCGGTATGCCGATGTACTAACACTTGGGTGTTGGATTTTCATCATGCTGTCAACTACTTCATTTCCAGTGATTCCAGAATGAGACGGGACCCACAAAAATTCAATACGTTTATGTTGAGCTTCACTAAATAGTAACATTTCTCTTATTTTTGTTATGTGTGTGTTGGTTTTGTATGAAATTTTTGCTTGTTCCAAAGAAGCAAGCACACTTAAGGAATCAGTAACTATTAAGAAGGTGTTAGTTGTTTTAATTCCTTGGATGTACTGCAATGCGGCGCTTATGGCGTAAGCTTCTGCTGTAAAAATTGATGAATTTTTATCCAATGTAAAGCATCTTCCAAATTTTGTTCCGGAATCATAATAAGCAGCCTTCGTGGTTTCCTCTGTCTTGGACCCATCTGTGTAGATCTTGCAATATCCCGCTTTTTCGCTATTTACAAACTGTAGGAATTCTGTATTATTTGCTACTTTCTTTGAGCAAATAATTGGATTCTTCGTTTGAATTTCTATTGTACTTAAGTCCCAATTTTCTTTATGGTCAATGCATTTACAAATTACATTTAGTTCTCTTAAGTGTTCTCCTAACAAAAGTTTGTTACATTTATAGTGATTTATATATAATTCATTAGATAAGACTTTAATATAGAACTTTTCAACTAAGTACCTTAATCTTATTGAAATGGGGGGAATGCCAGCTTCTATTTCGAGAGAATTGATTGGGGTGGAACATATAGCCCCAGTTATAATTCTTAAACCTTTGTTCTGTATTACTTCTATTTTCCGATATAAAAGCTGACTTATATATTTACCGTACACTATTAGACCATAATCATAATGGCTTCTTACTATTGCTTTATAAATATAATTTAATAGTTTTGGGTCCATTCCCCATGTAACACTAGCAAGATGTCTCATGATATTTACAGCTTTTTGCATTTTATTTACAACTTTATGTACATGACTAATAAAATACATTTTAGAATCAAACAATAAACCTAAAAATGTCTTTTCCTCTACTAAATTAATTTTTTCATCACAATATCTTACATTAATATTTACAGAATCAGTGTCATATTTTTTACTGAAAACCATTAAAGAACTTTTTTGAGGATTAATGTCCAATTTCAATTTGTCTTTATAAAACAAGTGAAGTAAATTTAAAGAGTTATTTATTACATTTTCAGCTTGTAATAAATTCTTATTTACAGTGTATAATACAAGATCATCTGCATATTGTAATACTTTTAAGTTATTTACTGTAATATTTTTATGAATCTCAGCCGTGTACAATAAATAAATTAATGGCGAGAGTGACGCACCTTGCATTACTCCTTTATATGCACGTTGAGGTCCATAAATTATATGGTTATATTTTATAAACACTAAACGAGAATAAAAAAAATTAAACACCCATTCACATAGTTTTCCAGGAATGTTGTAACTGTGTAAAATTTCTACTAAAGTTGATAGGTTCACACTATCAAAAGCACCACTTACATCTAAAAAAACACTTAATAGGTAATTATTTTCGCAAAAAGCCTCCTGTATGTCCCCACTGAATTTTAAAAGGCTGTCTGTTGCGCTTCGGCCTTTGCGAAATCCAAATTGATCCGACGGAATAACTAATCGGGATTCAACATATAATTCCAATCTATTTTTGACCATATTTTCAAAAATCTTACCTACACATGATGAGAGAGATATAGGTCTGTATGAGTCCGAAATATTCGGATCCTTATTGGGTTTTAAAATAGGTACAACAGCTATTGTTTTCCAAGAACTTGGGATCAAATTACTTGCCCATAGGTTGTTAAATATTTCAAGCAATATTTGTTTTGCTGAGTGGTGCAAATGTTTTATTACAGCATAAGGAATATCATCTAACCCAGGTGTGGTATCTTTTCTACTATTTAAGGATAAATCAAATTCTGTTTGAGTAAATGGCAAGATTAGGTGTGAATTTAATTCATTTGATTCAAAAATGTCCCTAAGATTATCAGTGTTATGCATAGGTTTATCTGAAGCTACTTTATTTAAAAATTCATCTAGAAAGTTAGGTGCTATATTTTGTGTAGACTGACGTTTTTGATTAAATTTTCTAATAAAATTCCAAAGTTTACTGATAGGTGTTGTGCGATCAAAACTAGAACATAGTTTTTTCCAGCTTGAAGATTTTTCTTCTTTTATTACCAACTTCTTAATAGCGTCCAGTTTCTTGTATAACAAATAATTTTCAATCGAAGGGTGACGACGGTACATACGCAAAGATAATTTACTGTCTTTGACGGCATTTGCACAACGCTCATTCCACCAAGGTACGGGTTTGTATGATTTCTTATTAGTACTGATGACCTTATGAACCGGAATAAACTCTCGCTTTAGGTCATTGAGTATTACAGAAAATCGTTCATATGCATTAAGGGGATTTTCATCAAAATGTAAATTATTAAAAGCATTGATAGATTTATCAAAAAAACCTACCCAATCGGCTTTATTGTAAAGAAATTTATGATAGTGAGGCAAGTTTTCATAAACATTATATGCAATATCTAGATTAACGATTGTGGGAAAATGATAACTACCTAAATAATCTTCGTTATACACAAACCATTCCGCTGATGATGCCAAGCTCGGTGAAATGAAAGCAATATCTATAGCTGATGGTGTTTGATTTGGACGAGCAAGAGTTGTGACTTCACCTGTATTGAGAGTGCATAAATTTAACTCATCTAACATATCGTATAATTGAATACCCCTAGGCTTATTAGAAGATGAACCAAATGCAGTGTGATGTGCATTAAAGTCTCCGACAACCAATAAAGGCGATGGCAAACTTTGTATCATACCTTTTAAAATATTTACCGGAAAACGACCGCTTCTTGGGGGACAATATGTTCCCATAATTGTTATTGAGTGGTTGCGTAAAGTTTCAACATTAATGGCTATTGATTGAATTTTATCTACGCTAGCAATGTCAATTTTATTACATTTAATAGAATTTTTACACAGTATGGCAACACCACCATAACCATTATCAGTATCTTGACGATAAATTTTGTAACCTCTAATTTTAACCGAGTCGGAAGATTTTAGCCAAGTTTCATTCAGTACACATATATCAACATTTAAATTGTCTAAAAGTTGAGATAGTAATACAATTTTTGGTTTTAAACTTTGTATGTTGTGTTGAAGAATTACTAGCTTTCTATCCATTTTGGGTGTTTATATTTTTTAAAAATATTTCCTTAATGGTTGCTGAATTAACAGGTAATTCACTGTCTTTCTTACATAATTTAAGCAAAGTGTTAATAATAGCTTTAAGAACAAATTCATTGTTGATAATGTCGCATAAAATGTCTTTATTATCTTTTGTAGCCTTGTTATTTTGTGAGTTTGATTGAGAACTGGTTGCTCTAGCATAAGATTTGTTTCCTAGTATGGGAAAAAAAGAACCCAATGTTTGTTTATTCATTATTTTTGATTTGTTTTCTTCAATTTTTTGTTGTTTGACGGGACAAATCCTTGATACAGCAACATGTTCTCCTTTACAGTTTATACACAAAGGCTTGTTAGTAACATTTGTACAATCTTTGTATGAGTGAGACTCAGAACAAATAGAACATACAATGTTTCGTTTGCAAAATTTGGTGGTATGGCCAAAACCCATACATTTATAACATTGCATTACAGGTTTTATATATTCTTCCACAGGGACAATGCAAAGACCATAACTTACTTGAGTGGGAAGCACATTGCCTGCAAAAGTAATGGATACTGTTTGCAATGGGATGACACCTCCAGGACTTCTTTTTGTAAATCTTCGTACTGATAAAATTTCTTGTGAGCTAATCAATTTGTCGAAAAGATGCTTGTTGCTAAGATTTGTTGGAATAAACTTTATGACTCCAGTGCGTTCCGAATTTGAAGCTGGAATGTAGGCTTTAATCTCGTGAGATGTTAAGAATGCAGAATTTGACAAAAGTGAGTTGGCATTCTTTGGATTGTCAAAATAAACAGCATACCGCATTGCATTGACTCTCTTAAGTTCTCTAACACCTTTTGTATACCGGCTGAATATGTTGTTTAAATAAATTGGATCTTTATTACCAAACTTGACATTTTCATTTGTACTTTGGATGTATACAGGAAATAGTGTGCCTGGTGAGTTTTCAGGGTAGTTTCGAACGTGATTTTTCTTGAAATACGGGGCATATTTTGTGTCCTCATCTTCATCAGAAAAATCGCTAATAGGCCCAGAAGCCTTCCTTTTTTTCTTATGATTTATTGTTCCACCACTGTCAGAAGTCATGCTTTCACTTATAAAAGTAAAAACTGCTTAGAAATTCGCTATTAAGTTAATTTAAACAAAAATCAAAGAAAGTTGGACCTCCCGCCTTGAAAGTTCCCGCCAATCGTGAATCGTGATCAATCGTGTTTGACGTATGTTGTTTTCTTCGCCCATTCTGGATAGGCAAAGGGAATTATGCCCATACAGCCAAGTCTTCAGTAGATTTTTTTTATTGATATGAAATTAAATGAGATGAAGTGAAATGAAACCTCACCTAAGTCATTGAAATGTATGGGTGGTTTATGCATTTAAATGATTACAGGAGTTTTACGCGAAAACGTGGATCAGAGTCAAATAGGAGCGCCTTTCCTTGTATCTCGTTTCCCGCGCAAAATTCTCAGACAAGTAGTAGTTGTTGCTATTGTTGTTTTCTTCACCCATTCTGGGTAGGCAAAGGGATCTATGCTCATACAGCTAAGTCTTCAGTAGATTTTTTTTATTAATATGAATTGAAAATGAAATTTAATGAGATGAAATGAAATGAAACCTAACCTAAGTCATTGAAATGTATGGGTGGATTATACATTCCAATGATTAAAGGAGTTTTACGCGAGAACGTGGATTAGATTCAAATAGGAGCGCTTTTCCTTGTTTCACACTTTTATTTATTTTATCCTACTCACTGGCACATGATTATTACAATGCCACCACTTTATCACAATAAATGCCGCGTAGGATAATTTCACAAAAGTACGAAACAAAATCCATCTTTCTCTTCTCGTTTCCCGCGCAAAACACCCGACAAGTAGTAGAAAAGTAGCTGCTCTGTCATGTGTCTAGTGTCTTTTTTTTCCATAAAAATTTACGGGTTTGTATGAGTCCATACAGCCTAGTCTTTAGTTAAAATGTCAAATTTATTACTTACAATAACATAAATACTTAGTAGTAACAGCCTATAGTCAACCCACTGCAGGAAAAAGGCCTCCATTATTGAATTTAAGTTACCACTGCAATGATGGGAACTGGCTTAATCACGACGCTTGCCAAATGTGGGTTGGTGATCACAAACCCTAGCAACGTTTGAAAATTCAAAACTATTTGTTGCCCGACCCGAGGATCGAACCTGGTACCCCGAGATCTTGGCCCGGTATTTAAAACCACTAGACCAACGGGGCGTTAAATACTTACATAAACATAATAGCCTAACTAACCTAACCTAAACCTAAATTAACCTTACTCATTGTATGGGTGGTTTAAACATTTCAATGATTACAGTAGTTTTACGCGAGAACGTGGATAAGAGTCAGAAAAGGCGCTCCTAGCCTTTTCTTGTTTCTCACTTTTATTTGAGTTATCCTACTCACTGACACATTATTAAAAAATGCTACCACTTTATCACAGTAAATGCCGATTAGGATAATTTCTGAAAAATTACGCTACTAAGTCCATCTTTCTCTTTTTGTTTCCCGCGCAAAACTCCCAGGTCCGGTGAGGTTTTTTTGTTCGTTTTTTTTCTTTTGTTTTTTTGCTCCGTTTCGAAATGAGCTAAAGTCTGACACCATGCTGCCATGACATAATTGCGAATTTAATAATTCATAACTAACCTAACCCTTAACTAACCTTACTCATTGAAATGTATTGGTGATTTAAACACTTCAAAGTTCACAGGAGTTTCACTCGAGAACGTGGATCCGAGTCAGATAGGAGCCCTTTTTTTGTTTCTCACTTTTGAGATGGCTCTTAAACAGCTGAAAAATGGATAAGCCCCTGGAGAGGATGGCGTTACAACAGAGTTGCTAAAGGCTGGAGGTAAACCCGTACTGAGGAAGCTTCAAAAGCTTTTTAAGCAGGAATTCCATACAGGACTGCAAAAATCTAAGATGGAACGTACAAATGAAGAATATAGAATTTTAAGTGTAATAGGATCTTTAAAGGGTTTTGTTTTCTAAGTATAAATTCTAATCTACGAAACGCTGCTCCAATGATGTGATCTATATGGAGGTTGAATGATAATTTGGAATCCATGATCAAGCCTAGATACCCTTTTCAGTTTATTGTCGTCTATGTTATAATCAAACTCTATTGGTTTTTGTTTACGTGTGTAGTTTATAATATTACTTTATATATTTTAGTGTCATCGGCATAAAGCAAGTGATGGCTATGCTTAAAGAAACATCCCATGTCGTTAATATAAAGGGAAAATAATAAAGGCCCTAAATGGGATCCTTGAGGAATGCCTGACGGCACTGGTAGAAATTGGGAAGAGAACCCTTTTAGACAGACGGACTGACTTCTATTCCCAATATAGGGCTCAATCCACCTAAGAAGGTTGCCGTGTATACCGGCGTTTGAGAGCTTCAAAATTAGTATGTCATGGTTAATTTTATCAAACGCCTTTGAGAAGTCGGTATACAAGACATCGACCTGAGAATCATCGTCCATAGATTGTGCTAAAAAATCAGTGAATACGAGCATGTTTTTATCCACACTGCGATGCTTAAAAAACCCGTGTTGGTTAGGGGAGATTACATTTTTGGTGGCTAATGAGATATCAGCGGTTACTAGTTTTTCGAATATCTTACCGAAAACACAAAGTTTAGAGATTTGTCTGTATTCTGTAATAAGACTTTTTTTATTGTTTTTTGGAATGGGGGTGACCAAAGATTGCTTCCATTTACTGGGAAAAACACCCGTAGTAATAGAGTTTTGAAAAATTATTGTAACAGGAATGGAGAGTTCATCAGCACATTCACGGATAAAAAGTGGGTGAACATTATCCGAGCCCGATCCTTTAATGACATTTACTGTTTTTAGCTCTTTCAGGACGCGGGTTAAAGTGATATCAACAGAATTTAAATTTAATATTGAATGTGAGTCATCGTGGTTTGGCAGATATCCATTATTTTGAGGGGATACAAATACAGAGTGAAAATACTGATTGAATGCGTCACATATCTCATCCCCGCTAGACAAAAGTCTTCCTTCATGCATCATTTTTGCAGGGATATCACCACTGCTACTTTTTGACTTTACAAATGACCAGAATAATTTTGGATCAGATTTTATGTTTTCTTCAGAGCATTTAATGAACTTTTTGTAACAATGTTCGGTCATTTTTTTAAAGCGCTTTCTTAAAATTGAGAAACTTTGGTAATCGCACTGATTACCATACATTTTCCATTTTTTATGGAGCTTATTCTTTTCCTTACATAATTTAATGAGTGGTATAGTATACCATGGGGGATATTTATGTTTTGCATTCAAATTATAACTTGGAACATATTTATTTATGATATCATCTATTACCGTGTAAAAATAGCTAACCATTGATTCCATATCGTTCATTTGAGTAAAAGTATCTTCCCAGTCGATGGACCCCAAAACCTTTTTTATAGACACAAATCCGCTTTATGAAATTGTTTTTTTAAGATATTTGGCAATTTTAAAGGAGCCGTAATGTTTATACTCATAGTGATTTCCAGGGACTTATGATGGCGGTCTTCTGGTAACAGCGGATTCATACATGAGGATACTTCGCAAAATTCATTACTAAAAATTAAATCTAAGATTCTATTGTTTTGATTTGCCTGACCGTTATACTGTGATAATGATGACATGTTCATAAAATCAGCTGTATGGCAGGCTAAATTGTTATCGTTTGTCTGTAAATCCATACAGTTATTGTCAGTGTTCAAAGTCCAAATAGCGTAAGAAATATTAAAATCGCCAAGTATTAGGAATACGTCGTCAGGATGATCGAGTATAAATGCATTCACCCTGTCGTAAAAGGAAGCCAACAATGTCTCATGTCTAGTACCGTGAGCTATATACGTGCTTATTATATGTAAGTGACGCATAGGAGCAGCGAGACCCATAACTCCTCAGCGGGTGGTGGCGCACGCATGTCGGCACGGTGCCACGGACACAAGTCCCGATGCACGGCTAACATAACCCCGCCGCCCCGCTCATGACCACTTATAGCCATATCACGGTCACATCTAAATAATTCGTAACGGCTGTCAAGGAATTCAGAGTTATAGAAATCATCGTTAAGCCAGGACTCAGTGATACATATTACGTCAAAATTGTTACATAAAACATTCTGTAGAAATAAGTGTGACTTGGTGCGCATACCTCCTACGTTCTGATAATAAACGAAAAGATTAACGTTATCGTATTTTAGTGTAAAATTGTAGTAGTGCTAAAGTGATTCCACCAACATTATGCAACAATTTAATGTTAAATAATTTCATATGTAAGCCACGAGTATAACAGGTTAAAGGGAAGTCAAACAAGAATATAATATCACTCTATAAACGTACATTAATAAAAACAAATTGTTTTCTGTACATTGTGACGGCAAGAAACATACGAGTATAAGTAAATGCGAACTATATAGTCATTTTATCTTTATGAGATCACTTTCATTTGAAATTAATAACACTTTTGATGTGTCATTTTTGCGTAATAGTATTTTACACTCTGAGAGCCAAATGTATTTAAAGCCCTTTTCTTTTGTTATGAGACGAACTTGTTTATAAAGTAGCTTGTTATGCGGTGTTAGGTGGTCGTTAACGAAGATAGGTTTAGAGGGGCCATTTAAACCTGCGTCAGCCGTTGTCATGCCCCGTCTCGCACGTATTGCTGCCAGCATTTCATTTTTTCGTTTTCGTTGAGTGAACCTTACGATAATATTAGGGGTAGACGATGGGGCAGGCACGTCGCTATTTGCACTACCGTGCTTGCTTTTAGGTACGAAACGGCGAACGCGGTGAACATAGTCGATATCGGAAGGAAGCAATGGAAAACCTATCTTCATTAGATTTTCTCCTTTCAGGATAGGTATTCCAGATATTTCCAGGTTATTGATCCTGCCTTGTTGTTCTTTAATCTATAATTGTTCCGTTAGTTCCCCGATAGTAAATCGTAATTCTGCGGCTTCTTTATTGATAGACTCGACCTTACGACTCTGTGACACGGCATCCGACTTTAATTCGCTTATATCATTTTTAATTTGTATTTGTTCCTCAGATAATGTATGAATACTCAGGGTAAGTTTTTGCATATCCTGTTTAAAAGCGCTCAAATCGTTACGGAGGGTGTCAACGACGCTTTTAATTTCCTTATTTTGATTCTCTAGTGTTGATTTTAACATATTCATTAAGCTATTTTGGAATGCCATTAAGTCCAACTGGCTATCACAGTGACAATCTGGGGACTTCCTTTTTCTTTGGTTGACGTTTACATAATTATCGTCATGTAATTTAGACAGATCTGGTTGCGATCCAGTCATTACATGGGGTGGACTTCTCTGTACGCTCATTGTGAGGTAAAACAGCAACAACAATGCGGGTGGTAAAAAATAAATCAAATCACACACAGGCTACGTGGTTAGCGGCGCAACGAAGTTGTATCAGCTATCCTGATCGCACAAGTCACGTTCACAATACTGTCTCAACTGATGACGAATTCGCACGAACGTTCGCGAGCACAGTCTATGCCGTCGCACAATGTACGCGAGCAAGATTTGCAATTGAAAATTGTTATTTAAGCTTATAGCGAAAGAGTCTATAATTGTATGTAGATCAAATAGTCCAGTAATGAGTAAAAATTTGTCCACGTCCGAACACACAAAAGCTCCAAGGCTGACTGGTGACTTCTCTATATTCCTTCAATCTTTCGACTGTCTCCAAAAACTCCATCGAAGCATTAAAACGTCTAACATCAACGTTTTAATGCAAAAATAAAGAAAATATTACTAAAGAATTGGATGTATGGACAAGTATCCGAGGCCATTAAACCTACTAAAGAAAGAAAAAAAAAGGACATCCTAAATCTATGGACACCGCAAACCTAACTACAGTAACTACCCACAGAGTACCTACCTACATTGTATGTAACTGTGATTGTACCTAAAGGCTTCGGCAGACCAAGCGCGGGTCAGATGCAGTGCGGGTCAGTTGCAGCGCGGCAGTAGGCACACTGAAGGCAGCGGCAGTTTCAAAGCAGTTGCAACGCGGGCCCGCGTTTAAACCGCGTTCAGTAAAACGGGTTAGGCAGGCAATACGATGCAAGATGTCGAACGACACGTACTCAAATGAAGAATAATTCCTACACATTTTAATAATAATTAATAATACATTATTAAAATAATTAATTATACTTAAACAATTGAGTTTTACTTACTTGTCATATTTTAGTTTCAGTGCAATTTTCTCCCTGAATCGCAGCTTGTATATTGTGTTTCTATAATGTTTATCTTTAAAATCATATAGACATTTATTAGTACGTACTAATTCGATTAGTTTTTCATTAGTATCCATCATGCGGTTGTAAAAAAATACAATATTCGTCAACCGCTTTCCACGCGCTGCGCTGCACTGCTACCGCCCTGCCTCCGGTGAGTCATGCTAATATGGCCGCCATAGTAATACAACAGCGCGGGACCGCGCTCGCGTCGCGCATGCGCTGCTCCTGTCTCGCTCCCGCGCCGCCTGGTTTGTCGTCCGGTAGTTGCAGTGCGGCAGAGGTGTAAAAGTAACGAAAAATTATGTACCCGTATGATCTCGTTACTTTGACAAAAAGTAATCGTTACTTTCGTATCGTTACGTTACTCGTTACTTTTGATACCTTATTAATAACACAGTGCGGAACAACAAATCGAGTCGTATTCCGTACGTGCTAACATACATAAAGTATAATATTACGGAGTCGCATCAATCGTAATACTCGTATGTAGATGAAATACTTCAAAATTACAAAATTATTGAGGTCCATTTTTGTCTTTTTTTTTTCAATTATCCGAATAAGGCATTTCATAAAACATACGATCAGCAAACAGTTCTTTCGCGACCTAATACATGCTAATACGGAAAATGCGAGTAACGAAATGCATTCGTGAGTACCGATTCGTTACTCGGTACTACATGGAGTACCCGTTACTCAGTACCGAATACATACGGTTTGTTACAGCTCTACAGTGCGGCGCAGCGCGGAGCGGTTGGAACTTGGGCCCGCGTTCAAATTTGGTGTGACACATTTCAAAGAGTTTCTTGTATTACAACTTGCGCGGGCCCGCATTCAAACAGCGCTGCTACTGCCCCGCGCTTGGTCTGCCGAAGCCTTAACATATGGACATCCATAGTACTTACCCTATCCTCTGTTTTACACTTTGTGTTAGGTTCGCTTAAAGTATCGTAAGATTACCATTATCCCCTTATTATCTCTCATAATATCCGTGTAACAGCTGCATACGTGATACTGGCCGAACAGTGTACCCACTGCGGAAAACACAAGTTCGTCGCCATAAAAACAAAGAAGAAGATAGAAGTTACCATCTAGTACGTACCGGTTTTTTGGCGGGAGTTCGTGAGATACGTTTGGAGTCCGTTTATTTTATCGAATTTTTATTGTTTATAGTGATTTTTGGGTCGTAAAAGTGGTGTTATTTTGCGAAACAAAGTGTCGTGCGAGTGAACAATATACAGTTCGGTGAAATAACATGGTGTATGGGTCGTAACCAAGAAAAGTGGGCCGTGAATTTTGCGCGGGATCGCGAACAGTTCACCTCTTTCTTGGGGACTTCTCTACATTCCTTCAATCTTTCGACTGTCTCCAAAAACTCCATCGAAGCATTAAAACGTCTAACATCAACGTTTTAATGCAAAAATAAAGAAAATATTACTAAAGAATTGGCTGTATGGGCATAGTTCCCTTTGCCTACCCAGAATGGGTGAAGAAAACAACAACAACAACTAGTACGTACCTACTCTTTGAAACTAACCTGTAATGTGAATAACTTTAACTTGTTATTTTGAAAGTATTTAGTGATCCTTAATTATGAATTGTATGGCTTTAAGTGATAACTTTGTAGCTATATCGAAAGGCTTTCACATTGACTGCTACAATAGTTCAGAACATTTAATCTTCAATGTCCCCTGTAATAATGGCTCTCAAGAAAAAGATGAAATTGCCGATGTAGTAATTTCATCGGACGGAAAGTATTTGGCATTAATAACATCGATATCTAAACAGTTGATAATATGCAGTTTGCCAGAAATGGTAACCACCAATAATTTTAATCTTCCAAGGAGTGCTAGCAAAATAAGGTTTACTGCTAATAACTCTCAAATATTAGTCGCCGATAAAAGTGGTGATGTTTTAATTTACGATGTCAGTAATGAAAATTCTGGCACTAAACTTTTAGGTCACCTAAGCTTACTCTTGGATGTGATACAGACTAATGATGGAAAATATATTATATCAAGTGACAGAGATGAAAAAATTCGAGTATCATGTTACCCTAATACATACAATATTGAAACGTATTGTTTAGGTCATAAGGAATTTGTCAACCACATCGAGATTTTGCCTCACAATGAAATGTATTTAACTAGCACTTCTGGTGATGGAACAGTTAAGTGCTGGGATTATATGAAAGGAAAACTTTGTTACACTATCAATGTCTCTGACGAGATAGATGATCCTGAATTAAAACAAAACTTTATTAAAATTATGGATGGTGAAGGTGTAGAGGTTACTACGTTGCCAATCGTGCACTATACAATTACAGCATTAGATAAAGACACCAGCGTTTTGGCAATTGCAGTTCATAATTACAATGCACTGTTAATTTACTCATTGACAACAAAAAAATTGCATTTCAATCATAATAAAGAAGATAAGCTTACATTAGAAAGATTTCCATCTGCTGTAAAATTTCATGAAAAATCTTTATTTGCTTATGATGATGTCGATAAAACTGTTACCATAATGAAACTTATTTATTCTAAAAGTAAAGTAGCTTTTGAATTTGAAAAGAAAGTAACTATGTTCGTCAATGTTGATTTCAATATTGAATTGAAGCCAATAGACTCAATTAAGATGTTGTACAAAAGAAAATTTAATAATGTTAAGGAATATCAAGAGCGAAAAAAACTGAGATTAGAAAAAAATTCTTAATAAAATAAATAATTTTACTGTCATGGCTTTTATTTTCTGAATTAATTTAAGGTTTTTAATAAAAATTAAAAGAATATGTGTTGAGGCTTCCAACTTCCAGGTATCCACCGGTCGCAGAGCTTGCCTAGAAGCATTCTATATAAAAAAAAATCACTGATTAAATTGCTTCTTGCCATATGATTCTTGGCATACCTAGATATTTAACTAAAAAATAGATACTTATTTAGCGATCGAAAATAATGTCATCTCACAAAATGAGCTCTACCACAGATAATATAATACTAGTTAGCTCTACCCACAAGAACAGGGATGGGGAAATGGCGGCCCGCGGGCCAAATCCGGCCTGCGACAAGATTTGATCCGGCCCGCGATCAAAACTCCTCACTTAAATACAATCGGCCCACGATGCACAATATTCAAATATTCGCGCTAAAAACTATTCGATCTATATGCTCAGAGAATAATAATTATATAACCCAAACCTATAAATTATTTATAGGTTTGGGTCTTCATATTATATCTATAAACAAGTATTTTCTACAATGAATGTTCGCAAAAAAAAATTAAGGAACAACAGGATGCCTCGAGTGTGTTTTACGAGTTACTTCAAGTAGCTTAGAGCCTAATTTCGACGCTTTAATTATTGAACAGTCAAAATTTAATCTTTCATATCGACCTAACACATCAAAACAATAAATGCATTATATTATTATGTACTCATATGATTTTTTTTGATACTTGTTTATAACAAATAAATGCTCCTTGGCCCGCAGAAACGTTGTATTAATTATTTTATATGGCCCCATCTTTAAATCTATTTCCCCATCCCTTCACTAGAACATTTCGGTACTCTTTCAACTTGGCAGCATTAACCCCTGCTTCTGTCTGAGCAAAGAAAATTAAGTCTGAGCCATCATAAGTCGTGCGTTCGATACCCGCACAGTACAAAAATTTGTTATACTAACATAATCAGTGTGTGCTGGTCTTGGGTGTTTTGCTCGTAATGCCGTCCATACGTGGAATTCGTGTTACATTACACGGTGGATTACATTACACGTTACACTCGTCTGGACCCGGCTTAACGTTGCAGACTCTAGCATTACAACCTTTGATTGTTGAAATGCTCTAAGATTACAACAGTGAAGGAGGAGAACCGAGCGTTAAGCCACGTCCAGACTAGGGCATGCAGAACCGTGTCCGGTTCTTTGATTTTCGATTACCGGTACCCGGTTCAAAAAGAACCGGGACTCCCGGTACTACCAGTACTTGGTGCTGTTATAAATTATGAGAAAAGATAACAGAAATATAATTACAATAATATGTAAGTACAAGAATTTAAATGTAACAAAAGTAATGAACAAATCCAGTACTAATAATATCAAGGTTTAATCCCTCAACACCCAGGCGGCATGCGCGTGCCGCGATAACAATTGATTTCAATTGTGTCTGGAATAACTCACGATCGAGGGATTAAGGACAAACTTCTTAGCGTTCCATGGATTCACCGTGCGGGTGTGCCGGGTCCATCGTGTGGCAGAAAGAGAAAATCCGAGTAGATCCCGGGACTTGTGACACGGGTGTAGGTAGCCCCTTTCCGACGTACATCAACACGCAACTTCACTACTCGCGTTTCTCTTCCTGCCCAGCCAAATCTAGTACGAACCTACTAATGCAGCTTTAGACACACACTCGATATATTACAGAACTTACTGCAGTTCTGGCCAAGCCAAGGTCTTTCAACAGGTTATGGTGAGATTTTTCTGGTACCTATACCTCTGGCTCCTACTACTACAGCATAAAGACTAACTACATAACCGTTTTTCGTTAATTCATTTAGGAGATCATTATATTAATTGTTTTCTTTCATTGCGTGGTCTTTAGGTATGTTAGTTTCCCACGGCACGGTAAGCTCTACAGTCTACAAGTACTATCAGTTTCGTAGCTCTAGAAAAAAGAAAAATGTCCGGTCGGATGATGAAACAGCCACATCCTCTGGGATTTTATAGTGCTTTTCATACACGTCTATTAAAAAAGTCCAGTCAGGTGCTGTACCCAGGATTGAGTACCTAATGCTTGTTCTTAGAATTTGCCTTCTTTAATAAAGTTAATTTATTTGTGGTCCATCCTTTTGGGCCCTAGCCACTGAAAGGCTTATAGCTTCACGTATAAAAATTAATTGCAATTATAATATCAGTATATAAACTTGAAAAACCCGAACCCGCATCACCTCGCATACCGGGCGCGGCTCCTTACCATTGCTAACTGTTCTAACTAAGAACTAAGCGAGCGCGACGCTAAACGTTGTCTACAGAGTTGCGGGATGGGAAGAGTAGTCATCGGCAAAAGCTTCGGCATTAGGTAAGATTGAGTTTTAGGGCGAACTGTCAACGTCGGAATTTTGGCCTTGTTTTATCTCACGAACGTGGGTGACTTATTGAAATAGATTGAAAATCTAATATATAAAATTCTCGTGTCACAGTTTTCGTTGCCATACTCCTCCGAAACGGCTTGACCGATTTTGATGAAATTTTTTTTGCTTATCCGGTATCTATGAGAATCGGCCAACATCTATTTTTTATCCCCCTAAATGTTAGGGGTAGTCCACCCCAAAATTTTTTTTTTAAATTTTTTGGACAATTTTTTTTGATTTTATTTTTCTTTATTGTGGCATTATAAAATACATACACCCCTAAATTTTTACTTTTTTATCACCAACCCCTATTTTTTTATAGCCATTTAGTAATTTAATCATGTTTCATCCCGCTCGATTTTCCCTTCTCAAGTCTGTTGTCGATGAGTGCAATTCTTTATTTAATTTTAGGCATATAAACCCTGACATAATTACAAAAACTTTTAGAGAATTCAATATGAAAAAAACGGAGGATCTTTGGGGAATTTCTGTCAGCATTATCAATACAATTATAAGTTCATTAGCCCCTCAACTCGCTATTATTTTTAACAAATGTATTGATGATAGACAGTTTCCAACTTTAATGAAGTTTAGCAAAATCATTCCTTTATTTAAGTCTGGCGAAAAATGTGACCCCTCCAATTTTCGACCTATATCTATATTGCCAGTGCTAAGTAAAATCTTCGAGAAAATAATGTTTAATCAGCTTTTATCACACTTTAGTGTAAATAAATTATTAAATAGCAACCAATATGGTTTCAGAAAAGGTAGAAATACTACCGATGCTGGAGTTGCTCTTCTACAACATGTGTTTAATGCTTGGGAGAGTAAGCTAGATGCCATAGGTGTATTTTGTGACCTTTCAAAGGCTTTCGATTGTGTAGACCATGTAACATTACTTAAAAAACTTAAACATTATGGTGCATCGAATGATTCCTTGGATCTAATAAGTTCTTACCTTAAGGACAGAACACAAAAGGTTTGCATAAATGGAGCTGAGTCTTCAGGGTCTGCCCTTATTATGGGTGTCCCTCAGGGATCAGTATTAGGACCCCTGCTATTTTTAATTTATATAAATGACCTTCCGTGTTATTTACATAATCTTTGTGAGATGGTATTGTTTGCAGATGACACATCAATGATTTTTAAAACTAAGAGGGGCAAATGTTCATTTGATGATGTTAACAATACCCTCTCTAAATTATTACATTGGTTTACAACAAATAATCTTTTACTAAATGCAAATAAAACAAAATGTGTAAAATTTACCATGCCCAATGTAAGATTTGCTGCTACTCATATAATTGTTAAAGATGAACCACTAAACTCTGTAGATTTAACTACCTTTTTAGGTATAACTGTAGACTCTCATTTGCAATGGGGTGCTCATATTAGGGTGCTGTCTGGAAGACTTAGTTCTGCTGCTTATGCTGTGAGAAAGATAAGGCAATTGACTGATGTTGAAACGGCAAGATTAGTATATTTTAGCTACTTTCATAGCATAATGTCATACGGAATTCTGTTGTGGGGCTCAGCGGCAGATATTGAGTCAATTTTTATATTACAAAAACGTGCTGTACGGGCTATTTACGGCCTTCGACCCCGTGACTCGCTGAAAGAGCTCTTCAAAGAGATTAATATACTTACAGTGTCTTCTCAATACATTCTCGAGAATATTGTTTACGTTCGTAAGAACATACATTTATTTCTTAAGAAAAGTAACGTACACAATTTCAATACAAGAAATAAAGATAAACTTGCCGTTCCAGGCTTCAGACTGCGAAAAGTAGGAAAATCGTTTATGGGAAATTGTATCCGTATTTTCAACAAATTACCAAAGGATATTGCTGAACTCCCTGTACATAAACTTAAATCGTATGTCAAAGTTATTTTAATGAAAAAGGGCTATTACACTGTTAATGATTATTTAAATGATAGAAATGTATGGCATTAAGTTGTCCCAGCTCGTACTTGCTTAAACCTTGTAAAAATTACCTTACCTTGTAAAAATGTATTTAAAAAGAGGCTGACAATAGTGACCGAGTTTCTTGCGCTGCTTCTTCTCGGCACTAGCCCAGACTTGTCCCGAAGCAGTGGTAGGTTTAAATTGGGACGTGTAAAAGCGCCTCCTGGGGCCTATTTGCAGAAATAAAACTGATTTTAACTGATTTTAACTCGATAACTGATCAATTATCGTCTTTTTTGTAGGAGTAGGGAAGGGTTAAGGCTAGGGGTAGGGTAGGGGCAGGGTAGGAGTTGGGTAGGAGTTGGGTAGGAGTAGGGTAGGAGTAGGGTATGGGTAGGGGTAGGGTAGGGATAGGGTTTTTTTTTTTTTTTGGACAAATTTTTTTGTTATTATTTTTCTATAATGTGGCATTAAAAAATACATACAACCCTAAATTTTTACCCTTTTATCACCAATCCCTATTTTTTAATTCTCCAATTTACCTGTTGATAAGCATGATACAACCGATGTTTCGTCTTGTATAGTTGAACTACGATTAGTATTTGGTCTGTCCGTTTTAGTTGCTGATTGACCTTTGTTTTTATATGTTGAAGGAGGATGCAGTAATGAGTGATGACGTCTCTGGCACAGTTTACAAGTGGTAGGTTTTTTACATTCGTATACACTATGGTTACCTCCTAAACAATTAAAGCACATACGATGTTTAATCACAAAGTCTCTTTTTTGTTCATACTTCTGTTTGGAAAATTCCTTGCAGAAGCAAAGTTTATGACTTTCATTGCAAAATTCACAGCGTACACTAAAAGAGTTATTATTAGTGACTAATAGCGATTTAGGATTCATTTGATGCATCTGTGGTCTTTTGGAATCTAGACACTCCAAAGCTCTAAAGCGATTTTCAATAAACTCATTAAACTGATTAAGAGTAGGCAATTCGTTTGAGTCAGTACCAGAAACATTTAACTCCCAATTCTTGCGTGTTTCAGGGTCAAGTTTAAACGTGGCGATGTGTATGATAATTATATCCCATGTACTCACGTCTACATTAAGGTTACGCAATGCATTTAAACAATCAGAGGTGTTGTCCAACAGTTCCTTCAACCCCGTCGCAGATTCAAAATTTAATCTTTTTTGGCTAAATAATCTCTTTAAAATACAATTTGAAAGATAACGTTTATTATTGTATCGTTTTTCAAGTAAATCCCAACACTGAATATAGTTAGCCCCCGTTATAGGCGTGTGTCTTATTAGCTGTTCCGCCTCTCCAGTTAGATGTCCTTTTAGATAGTGCAATTTTTGAACACTGTCCAAAGACTTATTTTTGTCTACAAGAGATATAAACAAATCCCTAAATGTCGGCCACTCAGAATATTTACCTGAAAATATTGGAATAGATATTTTTGGTAGTTTTACAAAAGAACTGGAGGACTCACTCTCAACAACATCTTTTACCTTTTGATTTTGAACGAATAATAATTTCTTTAATTCCGTTTTTAAACTAGATTTATATATTATGTACGTATCTTCGGTTTTATCATATATGTCATTTACTACATAAACATTTGCTTCTATTTCAAGAGATGGATAAGTTTCATACAATTTTGTGTTGTTAATGTGAAACAAGTTCCAATCCCTTTCTAAATTTTCTAGTCTAGTTTCTAAATATTCGATAGTTATTCTTTCTTTTGGGCTCTTTTTAAAATTAACTAAACCCTTATTTATAGACTTTGATAAGTCTTTCTGCACATTAACAATTGTATCCATTTTTAATACTTCAAGCAACAGTTAACTCACACAAAAATCAAAGTCAATGTTCACTTTTTTAATACAAGTCGAAACATAAAAATTTTACAAGTGTTTTTACTTATTAAACTTAGGTAAAATCGGGCATAGGTTCCCCGTACCTTCGTTTTATTGAAAACTATTCTAAGTCCTAAATCATGCACAGTTAAAATTATTCTAAATTACAAAATCTTAAAAATATTTATAAGTTTAAATCTTCTAATCAATAAGGTCTAAATTGTCTGATCACTTGAACTGAATCTTCTATTTTTTCTCTTCCTCAGAAATAAAGTTGAAAATTGTACTTACAGTTTGCACTTCACTTCACCCACTTTGGAGTTGACCTGTTGACGTAGTCCGAAAACGTCAGGATTGACGTCACACACAACTTGCTCGTCTCGATAGCTCTTCCACAATTGGACTATGTACCAGCAGTCAGTACCACCAAGCGCCAATATCCTAAAACGACTCGACACGGCCACAGTCGTTGAAGACTGACGTCACTGTGCACTTTAGCTGCAGCGATCCACTGCAAGTACGCAGGAGGCGGCCCTAAACTGGACCCCAGTTTCACAAAAATTCGGTCTCGAAGACCATGTTCGACTCTGAACTAATTGTACTGAAAAGGCTACGGTTATCGGGTAATTAAATAAAACCACAACAACGTAACTGATCTAAAGAGAGAGAGTGTATATTCAAAATATATAATAACTGTTTCATACAATTACAAAACCCAAAGTATAGCGCGAGCTAACAGTAAACAACGCCATCTATCGGTATAGTGTAGAACTAAAAAAAATCGAAGGAGGTCTTATGCTGTCGGAGAAACCAAACGCTACCGCGATCTAAATATATACAGCGCCATCTAGTATCGATGGTAAGAATTAATGTTGTCTCAAACAATTTTTTTTTCAATATTGATATATCGATATCGGCGTATCGTCGATATCGATATATTTAGGCGTCGATATATCGATATATTTTATCGGTTTTCCGATATATCGTTGCATCCCTAACCAGGAGCCAGTTACCTCCTCCTAACCCGTACTTTTACCTTTTTTTTTTGTTTTGTTAAATACTTACCTCTTTTTAATGTAGGTTCTTTTTCTGATCGGCCAAGTCTATGTCTCTGGGTATCGACAAATAAATGTATCTCTCTTTTTTCTTGCTTTGAGCAACTCTTAAAGCGCTGAAGACTGCGTTGGGTTACCGGTATTAAAAATACCACAGAATTCAACAACCGCTACAATGCGAGGCTTAGGGCGGTTTACGGCCTTATGATAGAAACAGCAATAGACCATTTTTAGATAAAGGGTAGGTCATTGATAGAGGTGCCTTACGCACGCCCAATCATTGAGAGCTCTCAAAAGAGATTGACGTTATCTAGGAAACACAGAACACTGGTTTCTTCAATTTACGCGAACACTTTCTTCAATTATATTTCGAGTTATTCCGACGTTTCGGTTCGTGTTTTTTACGACAGAGTCAAATAAGTTAGTCCTATGCGATATATCACTTTAAAGAACGATAGGCGATTAAGTCGGGCTTAGTATGTTATTGAGATACAAGCTTAAACTTTCCATTAGACAAAGATTATAAATATATGTTTGCCGCATTAATGATTTACTAATGTGTACTTCTCTTTCCCAGCTGCTTTGACCCCAACGAACGGATATACATAAAACGGTAAATTACGATACAAAGTGGAATTCCAATCTCTACAGCTCGAAAATAACGTAGCTTGGTTAAATACTTTTAATATGGGAACAATAGTCACAGTTTGAAAAGTGCTAACTTGACCTTGCTAATACATTTAAATTGTCAATATACAAAACAAAGAACAAGTTATTTGTAGTCTACGATCATTACTGTGATTAATCCCTCAACCCCCAGGAGGCACGCGCGTGCCGCGATAACAATTGATTTCAATTGTGTCTGGAATAACTCACGATCGAGGGATTAAGTTCGCAATACCGTTAAGAACCATTATTAGGACATTATATAGTTTTTGATCATCCTGTGTAAAAAAAGCTAAATAAAATAATATTCTCAACCAGGTCATTGTTTATTTTTTTTACAATTCAAACAAGAAAAGTGAAATGTGCAAGTCTTATTTAGTTGTACAAAAATAAATGAAACCTAGGTAGGTAATGCATCAACATTAAAAAGCTAACAAGTTTATATTCTAAGCCAAGTTTCCATTATTTTATTCTAACAAAACAAACTAAAAATCACAAATATCACAATTTTAACTAAACACAACAAGATAAGTTTAGAGTAACTAATTAGATTCAGTTATTATAATACTTATTGCTTTGATTGAATAGGAGCAATATCTTGTTAACCTGGCGAAAGGGCTCAATAGCTCATTAAATCTTAAGATACAATTTGCAAGTCTTTAAGTATAATAATAATACACAATTAATCAAGGGTCTATTTTTACAATCGCCATTATATCTAAATGCAATAAATACATAAGGGTCATTTATTTATTTACCTAGATTTAAGCACATTAGCAAAGTTTCGAAGTTGAGAGCCAAGGTTGTCAATTTCATTTAAAATACTATCCACTTCATTTTTGAGATCCATTAAATCTGGTATGTTGTTACAGTCCGGCACATTTAAGAGGGTTGTAAACACCTTGTCCCACAAACTAACCTTCATGTACCTGCAAAAAAAGATTAGTTTTAATAAAAAAAATATTAACCTGTCACTTTTATGGCTCGGTCAAAATATCCAAACCAAATAACACTATCCTAGACTATGGATAAAGATCAATAAAAATAAATATAGACTTTTAAAAAAAAACATCTAATATCGTTGCCAAAAAGCCTTACTTATTTTGGGACGTGTAAAAACGCCTCCTAGGGCCTTTTTGCACATATAAAACTGATTTTACTGATTTTGTAATTGTTAAGAAAAAAATAATGTGTGTATTTACAACAAGACCTTTTAATTTAAGAATCTAAATTTAAATTAAAATAATCCTCAACAGTAAACCCATTACAGAAAACTGCACATCTTTTTAGCTTAAACAGTTCTAAAGAAAAATGGTAACTGCAGCGTCCCCTGGCGGATTAATACTAATAAGAACCATCGCCGATAAATTGGGATCTGCCAATCTGGGAATCTTCGTTTTTGTGCACAAACAAAACCTCTCACCCCAAACGCAAATATCTTCTCCATTCCGTCGTGAGTAAATAAAATAAATAATATAATACTTACCTAGGAAACTTTTTGTCTATGTTCCATTGACCTAAGCGATTAGCGACTTTCATGTAACTTCCCATAAGTATCACATGTATAGTACCCGCAAGACAGTACAAATCAGTTTGGTAAGTCCATGGCTTGCCTTCTCTCATCTCTGTGCACGTAAAACCTTCGGTCGCAATTAACTGAAAAAAATAATTCAGATGCCTTTACATTTCTTTTTGACAGTTATTCTGGTCGTGTACAATGATATCATGAATATTGTTTATCAACAATTCACTGAAACTGAGTGACAATAAAATATTAACTACTACCAATTCTATTGAATTATTTAGTTTAAACAAACCTCTCTAAACGTTGTTCCTTCTGGAAAGAGGGACATGTCAATAGCACACCCCAGATCGATTAGCTGCAAAGATGGAGTCCGCCATTCTTGAGTCGGACTGCAATAAAAAAATAAGATTACCTAATTTATAAATTTTAATGTTACATAAATAATATTACATTCTTTCATTGATCTTTAATAAACCTTTGTAGATCCGTAATATTACAGTCTAATATCCAGCATATTATCTAGCATACTGATACTAAGTAAAGGTTTTTGACGTGACAACGTCTTAAATTAGGTTGCGGCTGGGAGTCACTTATGAAAAAGTGTAACGCTCGGTAACGTTACGATGAGTTACCGAACGAGAGAGAGGCCCGCCGAATGCCTTGCGTCTCTCTCCCACTCAACTTATAGTTAAAATTTGTGCAATTCTTATTTTCATTCAATTCCTTGTTCCTATTGTGCAATTTAATTATATTCATATCAATAAATATTCTACCGAGAAAAAGACGTTGTCACGTAAAATCTTCGCCCGTAAAACCGACTTTACAGGCAACCATTTTTTTCCTTTATTTATTTAGGGACTTTTACTAAAGTAATGCCAGTCTCATCCTAACCTAAAACTAATAGTCACTATTTTAAACACTTACTACCAATTTATCTATTTACTATCCGGTTCAAATGCTAATAGGAAACGAGCTTTTGGAGTTGTGTTAAGAGGAAACACTAAGGTCAAGATTATTGAATAATAGGTTTTTGTAAAATCTATTGCTGTTGCGCAGTCCCTAACGCCTCCCCCGCAGAGCGTGATAGAGACAACTGCATCTTGGACCGAAAATACCAACAAAAAGCACACAAAATCAACGTTTCGTAGTCCCCCGATTCCTTTTCCGAAACTAGACCGATTTAAAAACATTTTCCATTAAAAATTAAAGAAAGGCTTTGGCCGTGTTCGTATATGTACCTTTTTTTTAATTAAGCCAAATTTGTTTTCTGGTTGTTTGAACACAGCCGAAAATCAGGCGAGTTTTTTAGATTTTTTAAAGGCTTATATCTCTTTTATTAATTTATTTATGAAAAAAAGGAAAACATAGAAACATGCTAATAGTGGCCATAGATTTTTGTAATAAAAATTATTGCTCTACTGGCATTATCCAGGGAGGAAGCAGGGGACTACGTTTGTATGGGAAAACGGCCTTTGTTTCCTCTTAATCGACAGTACAGACTTGTAGGGTCAGAAAAAAAGTCAGATGCATAATATTAATTAAGTTAACTTTTTGCAAGTATCAAGGCGCTAAAATATTAAATAAAAATAGTATCTAAGGCGCATAATGAGCATAGACATAATGCTAATCTTCAAAGTTTTTTATTCCACTTATAGCCTCTCCTTCACTCTCTTTACACATGTGGCCTTGATCACGCATTTGGTAATATTATTGTTCTTTTTAAAACGGTGGGTAATTTCCGGTAATACTTAATTGTTTTGAAATCACTGTTTCTGACTTGTTTGACAAATAATTCAAAGATAAAAAAAATACATTACTCTTTTTCTATTTTAAAATAATCGTCCACACTCATAAGCATTTCATTTTTACCAGTACCAATAACTATATTTTAAAAAGAAAAACTTTCGATGAAGTTGTATTCATCACTCACTTTCTCGCTTTACTCTCTCTCTTACTCTCTCTCTTACTCTCGTGTTACTCGCTTTCTCGACATCATTGCTAAGGGTACTGATAGACGTTAGTTGATGTCATATGCCGCTCGATTCCAAAAAGTCTTATCCTAACAGCATTTAAATCGGACAATATTATATTTACAAGCATCCACGTCACAAAGTGATTTGGCTGTATCAGACACATTAGTAGTAGTAGGGTTAGCTAACTGACATACACTTAATCATTGAATACCATATTCTATAATATAAAAATGAATGAAATGAACAGCTGAACCGATTTCGCTAATTCTTTTTTTAGAATATTCCTTGAAGTACAAGACGTCAAAATCAAATATCTTAGGCGATAGGAAGTTCGTGGGGTCCGCTAGTTGATTAATAAACTTCGCTCTCGTATGTTTTTGATTGCACATCCTCCCTAGTGTTACAAACATCAAAGTCTGGGGAGTTCCATTTTTTAATCAAATTAGCCAACTTTTGTATTGGTTTGTAAAAATATCTTTGCAAACAAAGCAATTACTATTTTTAAGATATGGTTCAAGAACTAGACTTTACTTACATGTCTAGATAATTTACTATTGATATATTTAATAATGGTCCATACAACTTATAAATATTTTAAATTAATTTAGATTAATAAATTAAATTAAAGTTATCTCCTCAGTAGTTATCACTCATTTGAAGTTGTACAGGTATAACACAGTTGTCAACCTAAATCTAATTTGCATAAGGCGTGAAAAACCACGACTTTATCACCCAGATAACTGTCATTCATATGTATTCGTAATATCGGTTACATCACATAAGAGGCTTCTAATTTCGATTTATATACATTTAGCAGTAAAACTCTGAAATTCCTTAATAAAGATCTTTAAAATTATTCCCTGGTTGTCAAACCTACATACATACCAAATTTTATCTAAATGAGTTTATCGGCATTAGCGTGAAAATGCGTAGCTACTAAATATTTTTAATATTAACTATGGATAGATAAGTGATAAGATATAAACTTTTACTTACATTTTCATCAATAAAAAGTTGTCTGGCTTGATATCAGCATGAATAATTTGAGCTTTGTGGAGATAATGGACAATGGACAACATCTCAGAAGTCAGTAATATGACTATAAATTCGTTTATACATTTTGAGGTAGCAATTCTAACTTTATTAGCAACATCTAATAAAGATCCATACTTGGAATATTCTGATACAAATAGACTTGCATTTTCACCTAAAAAGGCAGTAGTAATATCCATGTAACCTGGAAGCTGAAATACAACCAATTATTAGTTTATACATATATTTTCAACAATATTTTCAACAAATTACCACTGTCAATTGCTGACCATATATCAAATACATAAATTCAAATCATATATCAAAGTGGTTTTAATGAAAAAGGGCTATTATACTATTAATGATTATATAAATGATAGGAACGTTTGGCTTTAAATTGTATCAGCTCGCACTGGCATATATCTTATGTAAACATGTTTATTTAAAAAGAGGCTGACAATAGTGACCGAGTTTCTTGCGCTGCTTCTTCTCGGCACTAGCCCACATTTGTCCCAAAGCAGTGGTAGGTTAAATATTGGGACGTGTAAAAGCGCCTCCAGGGGCCTATTTGCAGAAATAAAACTGATTTTAACTGATTTTATCTAATTAATGTTTGTATGAATAGGCTACTTGACTCTGTTTTGGAGCAGATCTTAAATGATTAATTATTGCCTGATTTGACGATAAAATTTATATCCCTAAATTTTTCGTAACTAGAAAACCACAAAACCTTATTTTAGAAGTCTAAATCTTTAACACCGACAAAAACGCTGTGGGCCATATTGGTCCATATATTATCTGTTTTGTGTCGTCATATGGGTCAAAACAAACAGTTGACATTTACCCAAAATTTAGATTAGTACTATCTGCCTTTACGAATCTGTGTTTGCTCGTATCCGGAAAAAGAGGAAGAAGTATCAATTACACTCATCACACAGGGGTTTATACAAACATTAAACCTCAATCACTAACTTACTGAGTCACTTATTAAAAAAATTACAATGTCAAAGTATAGCCAACATTACGAAATCAACTCCTAAGATCCGCCATTAAGTTTGACTAGATCCCAATGACGTCATAACATTGCCGACAGCGTTTTCAGAGATTACAGTAAAAAAAAAAAAAGTCAATTTTTAAAACGAAAATACGTATCTTGTACTTTTGTCAACTGAAATCGATAAATATTGGTTCCTAAGTGAAATGCTACAAAAACTGTTTATTTATTGCACCAAATTTGATGTGAGTCAAGTAGACTATTAGCGGCCGACTTGTTTGTAACTTACCATGAATGGATCCTTTATTCTGGCCTTTATTTCTTGGCAAATATAAAACTCCCATGGACGACTGGGCTTCTGATATTTCACAGCAACGGATTTATTTGTATGGATGTCAAGGCATAAAAATACGGCACCATAGTTTCCTTTACCCAGTTGTTTTTCAACAGAAAATTTATTGTTACCAATACTATGCATTGTGGCAGGTTGCATTTTAGGTACAGATCTCACTTCTATGTATCCCTCAGCATGAGTTTTATTAGGAAATTTAACATATTCTAATAGAGATGAGACTATCTTTTTATTAAAAGGATCTATAACTGCAGGGAAATCAATATCAGCAGGTCTGGGTATATCACTAGTTTCAACTAAAGAAATAGAGTGAGTAGATTTAAAAGCTGCACATTCCATAGAGTTCTCACTATCTATATCCATTCCATAACCATCAGACTGAAAGTCGGATTGCCTAGAGTAAACTGAAGAAATTCTGCTTTCTTTACTAACTGAATCTCTGCTGTCTTCTGATTGAAATTCACCTCTATGCTCAAAGTCTAACTGTCTCTTTGATATATCTTTTTGTTTTTCAGGAACACCGTGCGACACCTTGGCAGATTGGATAGGCGTCCCAGTTTGTGCAGTCATTCCATCTTTACTATCAGAATCGGAAAGACCCGAAGATGGTGGTATTTGAGCTTGTTCTGGACTTGAAACATACAGATTTTTATGCATCTTCTGTGAAATGCTTGGACTGTTTGTAAACTTAGGTGTATTTGCATTGTCCTTTGGTTCATTTCTGTTTGATATAAAGTTGAGAAATTGATTCGAAAATCCAATGTCAGGCGAATTCTGACCCAACTTAACATTGGGTTGGTCATGACGGATGTTACGCAATGCTGAGGTTGGGCTTTTATGAGGACCAGTATTTTTGATTGGTGGCGTTAACTTGTTTTGCTCCGCAGTCACCGCCTCCGGTAGTTTTGCGTGTGTTTCAGGCTTGACTTGGTGTTCTGAGTTTTCACTAGACATATTAATATTATGACCAGGAGCATTTCTTAAGCTATTTTGTTGAGGTTGAGGACTTTGGTAGATTTGAAATGACTGATTATTTTGCATTGCATAACCTGCTTGGTTATTTTCAGGCACTGATTTAGGAGACTGTCTGTAGGGGCTCTGCATCACGTTAAAGTTTTGATTGTTTGAGTGATGATTGGCATTTTGATACATATTAGCATTATTGTACTGATTATGCATGTTGGGATAATTTTGTTGGTTATAGCTTTGATTTTGAGCTGCAGGACTGGGCCTCTGATAATACTGGTTATTTTGTTGATATTGGGTCTGATGGGGCGGACTTTGGAAAACTGCAGGATTTTGATGTTGGTTAGCATAAATATGCTGTCTATCTGTTTGACTAGGATAATGATATTCTTGGCGTCCTGCATACGAGTGTTGCGGACTCATAACCGCGTGCCCAGGACTGTGATAGCCTACTTGATTAGAATAAGTCGGACTCTGAAATCCAGGTGGAACCGATGGGCTCATTGCGTGGGGGCTCTGAATGCCTGGGTGTTGGGGACTGTTATAGGCGTTCGGACTAGGGCTGGCGTAACCTTGTTGCTGTTGATTAATTATCTGGTTATTAACATATCCCTGCTGATAGCCTTGTTGATAATTTTGTTGATAGTGAGTGTGCATCGACCTTTGTGGAGAGTATCCATTGTACCCAGAGGGCATGGGCTTTTGGTATTGATGGTCGTGAGAAAGATAAGGCACAGCTGTGGCCGAAGCAGGTGTTTTACTTTCGGGTTGCTCGCGTTTTTGGGGATAGACCCTCGCAAATTGACCACTAGGAAGTCGCGGTTGAGTAGAAATAGAACTTCTTTTACTTGAAGTGGGCTGTTGTGACGGATCATTGTGGTTATTATACATTGAATCATAGTTTGTAGTGTACCCAGTGAAGTTAGTTCTTGTCGACTGACCAGACGAACTTGATCCTGATTTACTGAAAGAATATATTTATGTTGCATATAAAATTCACCAAAAGAATTTCATCATAAAACTGAAAATAAAAGTTTAGGATATTAAGTAAAAGTTCAAAGTCAATACTAACCTATTATATTCCCTAGTAGCTTCCATGATGACTGAAAGGCCTCCACCTTGATTGTCCACTGTAGCATGTTGATCTGCTCCAAGTTGTCTTGAATTATCCTCCTTTTTTATAGCACTAGCATCAACATGTTCAATCACACTCTCATCTATACTAAATTTAGGTACTGAAGGAAATTTTGCTGACTGGTCAATACAACTTGCTGGCTTTTTAAACTGTGACATGTTAGGAGTGCTTGCATCTTTGATGTTGAAATTGAAAACTTGGGTGCAAGAAGGTTCTTCATAATATGCAGTTCTATTTACCTGATAACAAAAAAGAAAATAAATAATAAAAAAAAAGTTCTATTGAAATGCCTGCAAGTAAAAAAAATATTTTCTGAATACAAAAGAGATTATTGATGACTTCAGCAAGCTTATAATGAGATAAGATTGGTACTGATACTATAAAATTTTTAAATAAAACTGGTAAAGAGATATACCGTATAAAAATATATTACATTTTGTGGTGGAGCTGCCATAGGAACAGTAAACTTGGTAGCATTCTCTTTATCTTCAGGTAAAGTTCTAACATCTGCTATTTCTTGCTTCTTCTTTGTGGTGAGAGCCATTGTGATAGATCGGTCTTCATGAATATCAAAGTTTGGAACTTCAAACTGTTGCACAACAGGCTGAACCATTGATGGCTCTGTAAAAATTGCAAATAGACATTAAAATAAAAACACCTCAAGATCATGAAAAATTTACATACTTTTACACATTACTTACCATTATCATTAAATAGGTTTCTAAGCTCCCATCTTGCCTCTTTCGTATTAACAGTAACAGAGTCTCCAAGAAGATTACCCATAAGACTCCTATTGAATTCTTCCATTAAATTATTTTTTCCATAATTGTTCACAGCATTTTCATTACCATAATGTGCAAGTCGTCCCACTTGATTTTCTTTGTCGGAACCGGATTGCCTTGGACTATCATCGTGTTTCTTGACACTAAGTTCACTGAATTCCTTAGAATCTAAATTTACCAGGACCTTTGGCTCACCAGGAGAATGCATATTTGTAACTTTAGTAATATTTTGCAAAGTTGGCATGGTCAACGGCATCAATTGTCCTAGGTGATCATGTTCGGTATCTAATGCACAATTAGCTAAAGTCTCCAATGCGCTGCACTGGGCGAGTGTTTCATTGATATTATTGTAATTCTGTTCAATTTTTGCCTGAGGAGACATTTCAGTCCTCTCTGTCCTAACAAGATTGTATTTTCTTGACCGAATTTCTTCTAAACTGTATTCTTGTTCATCAACATAAACCTGACAAGAAATAATGAATTAAAATTTCTAAGCATTGAGGTTAAGGAAATCGTTTTTTAAAGGAAATTACCTGAGTTTTGTTGTAACATGGGATTTTCGTTGAATCTGGTGGATCAGGTACACATAGAGGCACATTGAAAGACAAATCATCGGCACAATATGCCATATGATTTGCTGGAAGCCGCAGGATATCATCTTCATCTACATATGCTGCATAAAATTAAAAGTTAAATAATAATTAGATAAAATGATACAAATACAGACAAAATATGGTTTCTTTCAAAATATAAACTTACGAGTAAAAGGCAGTGGTTGATGAGGTACAAGGTGTGTATGCACCATTTTAGTCTTAGGATTAGTCCATATTCCTACTTCCTTCTCATTCTCTACATTACTGCAGGCTTGAACTAATGAGGCTGGCCCAGGGTTTTCCACAACAGGTATTGCAGCATGTGAAGTTGATGGAGCATCCTAAGAGACAATATGACACAAAATATAATTGATGTATCATCAAGTATGACAGATACTTTACTCTTTTTTGTACACTACATGAGTGCAGGCAGAATGGTCAGAGCTAAAGTATAAATAAAATAATTGCTTTCAGAAAAAAAATCCACTCAAAAAAATCAATTATTTTACAATTTGGTATACCCACCTCAAAAACATTGACCATAATATTTGACTGTGGTATTCTATTGTCAAAATGGTTTTGCTGTTGCCTTACAACACCAGGCATATTGCTACGGACACTTTCACCAATCCTTTGCACTGGCACATTGGCAATGTTGCGCCTCTTAAATGACTTAAGTGATGTTAAAGCCATTCTTGTCTCAGCCAAAGCAGATGCCGCCTTCCTTTTTGTTGGAGAATCGTCATGTAGCATTCTTTGGGCAAAGAACAATTGGAAGTTCCTGAAAGTGAATGTATTGTTAGACCTAAGGTGATCTGTTTATTTAATTAATATTGTTTACCAAACAGATATATGTACATTAGTAAAAGTTACATAGTTAAGGCAAGCTTAATGCTATCTTACTTAACTACAGGTCCACTATTACACAAACTATTCAATTATAACTTACAAGTTTGTCTTAGTGAAAACAGTTATGCCACAAAGGTTAGTTCCAAAAAAAGTACAGACAAAATAGCCTCCAATTTTGAGTTGGTTAAGTGTCCCAAAACTTAACGATAAGCCGCGCCGTAGGGTGGACATGGTAATGACTACCACAACAAAAATAAGGAAAACATCGTTGCCTCAATTTTACAAACAACTTGCCACAGTAGTGTCCATACTTTTATTTTTACAAAACTATTAGTGAAAGTAAGTAAAAATCTTTCAAAATTTGAAAAAAAAAATTTTTTATATTTTTTGTGTAAAAATTGCAAGCATTCTGAGGGCTTTAAAGGTTTAGTGCACAGCAGTAGTCAGCAGTACTCCTTAGGTAGCCGATACAAAAAAGGAAACAGAATATTTGAAAAATTGTGGTCATGGAAATTAAAAATATCATAAAGGACGTCAATTTTCCAAGAATTTCATAACTTTTACATTGCTGTTTAAAAAAATATTGAGATAGATTTTTGCCTTATTTTTCCTGAAGTAGTCCATAGTATGACCATGTCCACCCTACGGCGCCGGCTTATCGTTGAATTTTGGGACACATTGTATTATTGTTAACCTATATACCTCAACTCTATTTTTCTATACTTATGGTTTAACTTTAAGATGGCATGTTACTAAACAAAATCAGTTAAACTCATAAAAGTTGTGCCTGATCAAAGAATTCAACAACAATAACCTCTGTTTTGTGACCATTGAAAATTAATGGTGTTTGTAAACCATCATCATTACTAAGCCTACATCACAGTCCTCAGATACTGGATAGACCTGTGCCTATTAGGCTGGAGCGTCATATTTATTTTTATAATTGTGTTATGGAATAGTTGTAAAATGTTGCATTTGGTAAAACCCAACATGGGAAAAATAAAATAAAAATGATTAAAATATTTTTTTAGCCCTCGACCTCCCTTCAAAGTTTTAATAAACACGAAAAATTGATCATTTCAAAAAAATAAAATAAAAAATGTTTTAAGTATATTTATGTAATAATAAATAAATATTTTAAGACATGCCTCACTGGGCCACACAGAGCCATCTAGTCCCAAATTAAGCTACTATTAAGTACCCTGTCGTATGGGGTACTAGACAACCGATAAACTTACATATTTACTTTTTTTTGGTAAATATATACTTATAATACGAGTATATAGAAAACACCCAGACCAGTACAAACAGACATGTTCATGCACACAAATATTTGTACTGTGCGGGGATCGAACCCGCAACCCATGGCTCAGAAGCAGCGTTTACTACCGCTGATCCAAACGGTCGTCAAAGTGTGTGCCAAAAACAATGTTATATTTTTCAAGACGGAGCACTTAAATAAGAAATGTACTTTATTGTTATAATAATTACATATCTCTTATCATATTGTTGTATAAATAACTCCAAAAACTAAATTTGAGTGGACAAGCAGCGCGTTTTTTTTTTATATGACTAACCCTGCTTATAATGTATTATTTTAACTGAACGCTATTATTGAGTTTTTATTTAGTTGATGAATATCATTCAATGCAACCGGTTGATAAAAGCAACTTTGATTTCAAATTTCTTCAACTTTATTCTGGACCAACTGGGAAAGCTTTAGAAAATTGTTGTAACCTCCCTGTTGTTAAATTTTCACCCATTCCGACGGCAACTATGCCTGTTTTGTTTAAGAAGATAAACTAGAGGATAGTCTTAGTACAGATAAGAAATATTTGTATTAAATCTGTCATGCTATAAATAGTGAATCTTGTACTAAAAATGTATCTTATAAAATTCCAGGGAAAATGGTGCATTCACTATGGTTAGCGACTGCCAATAGAATTTTGAGACTTTATATTGGCACATCTTCTCCTTCCAATGCATTATTATAGCTTGTAGAATATTATTATAAAAGTTTACGCTCCAATGTGGTTCAGCATACAATAAAGAAAGTTCGTATAAGAAAGGGCCAACTCAAGTTTTCAAAATGATCGCGTACTCCAGATGTTTAAGTGCAGATGTAAAGAAAATGATTGAGCCAGTGATACAAAGGAACGCATTTTTCGCACATCTTACATCATCTTGAAAATCTTCTATTGGCGATGTTGTATGACGAACGACCACACGTAAAAGAATTGGGGCTTATACGAATAATTTCTCGGCCAAAAAAATTAAAAAAAATGGAATAAGCATCTTTCGATTGCTGAAATAAAATTTTGAAGCTAATGAAAACATTGACATTATTATTTAGGTCGAATCACTAGTTTCCCCACCTCCAATTCTGTATAAAATTACTGATGATAAGGTAGAGAACATGCTTCAATCTAACACGCAATTCTATGAATTCCCTGATTTTCCCAACCACACACAGGCGCAGTAGAACGATGTGTTAAAATGGTGGGCGAAGCATCATTGGCTGTGGCAGGAGAAAAGGCAAGAGATGGGTTTATTCGCTCTAAATTTAAATCAAGAGCAATAATGCTACATTGTGAAACCAAAAAAAGTTTTAAAACTACTTGAAATCTTATGTCATATTAGTTTTTCAAAGTAGATTTTTTATCAGATTTTGTTGATATCTCTTCTCTTCTCTTATAATTTTTTTAATAATATTGTTCATTATTTTTTCAAATTAATCTTGTTTTATGATAAAGTGTTTTATTATAAATATAAAATAAAATACAATCACGTTTACAATTTATGATCCACTTTTAATGTATATTGAAAATTACACTAATTTAACAAAAAAAAAAAAAAAAAAAGTACAAGCTATGGTATGGTCTGAAAATGGTATGAAAAAATCATTTTTTTATTATTTAAATCTTATCCAAATGCAATTTTTTAGGTATTCGAGATCGATTCAACCATAAAAATAAAATCCTATACATTGACGCTCCACCCTAGTGCCTATTCAAAATGGAGAATGTTGGCATAATGACCTGGTATTGAATTGGTAGAGAGAAGATGCTGCTGATTATCTTCTCCTGTCAGTATACCATTAGTCAATTTTGCTCTTATATTAAAGTTGTGCCTGATTAAAGAATTCAAAAAATCACTTGGAACTAAGAACCTTTTCTAAGAGAAGTCTTGTGATCATTGAAAATTAATGGTGTGTTTGTTATCCTCATCACTAGCTAACATCACAGTCCACAGACACTGGATAGGCCTGTGCCTACTCAAAATGGAGAATGTTGGCATAATGACCAGGTATTGAATTGGTAGAGAGAAGATGCTGCTGACTATCTTCTCGTGTCAGTATGCTATTAGTCAACTTTACTCTTACATAAAAGTTGTGCCTGATTAAAGAATTCAAAAAATCACTTGGAATTAAGAACCTTCTCTAATAGAAGTTTAACCTCGTAAGACCTAATGGTCATATGTAGAAACTAAAATTTTAGAGTCAGTAAGACCGGGGCTTATAAAATAGCAAATTACAAGTAACGCCGGACGTGAATGTGAAGGAGCAACAAAATCATGGTCAAATTTGAGTTCGAAAATTCGCGCCTAATGAAAAAGTATTGTCATACTTTCTGGCGACGGATGTTCAAGTTTTGTAGTTGTTGAACGTTTTGCTAGTAAAAAAAGAATGTCACATGAAAAATTTACATTTCCGGTAGGATGGTGCGCACGAGATGACGGGGTAAATTAATTATTTATTTTCAATTAGTAAACATTTGCACAATTGCGAAACCAGTTACAATAGTGTTAGTTAAAATACTGGAGAATGTAATGAATAGTTGATTTCTCAGATTTTTCTCAACTTTGTGAAATCGGTTAAAAAATTACCGTTCCTTACAAAGAACATTCGGTTTTAATTAATTTAATATTTATAAAATTAATATTATTTTATTTCTTCAACCCGCATATTTGCTAATCATGAGTAAAGATTACGAAGAAATACATTATTTTCGTTTTTTTTTTATAAAAAATAATGATTTCTCGATTTTTTAATGTTATTATTTTAATAATTTATCCAATTTTTAAAAGTACAACTACTACATCAAAGTAGATCATTTTAATAATAAAAGCCGACTGTTCCTCTTAATGCACCAAATTTCAATATCAAATTAAAAAGGAACTGCTACACTGAAATAAATTATTAAACTCCTGTACAAATACACAAACCAGTTTTACTGAATTATGATAGTATTAACGGCAGTATTTCAATTTGTCGTGTTTTATCAGTATTTTGACTTTTCACTAATTATAGTCAGTAACGCCGATTGCCTTTTGAAAGAACTAAAAAAATATTTTTTTATTATAAGAATAGCTTCTATACTAAGTTATTTAATGCTCCTGTTAATATGACTTTGATGCAATATCCCTAACTTGGCGAAATTGTTAATTGAAGTGCTCGGTGTGACTGACTATAAAAAGTTAGTTAGTTCTTCAGAATGCACATTCGGTCTTACTTATAACTCTAAGCAATTATGCTCCCGGTCTTATGAGGTTAAATGAAGTATCAATGCTAAAATGTAAAGTAGGTAGGCAAGTACCTAGATAATGATGCATATGGACCACCATACAAGAGTCATATTATACTAATATTAACCCCTCAGTTGTGGGTTATTCCAGTCACAATTGAAATTAATTGTTAGATGCGACCACCGCGGTCTTATGATCCTGTAGGAGTTATAAATGTGACAGTAAATTTTGTTTGCCTGAATAATTTGAGTATGGGTTGTTTAAAACCTTGAGATAGACAGCTAAAGGAAGGTTGGAAACCTCTATGTCAAAACAAATGATGGGTGATTAAATTGCTAAATTTAATATGAAGAACTAAATGCATTTGCAGTGAGGTATTAGGAATGTGATATTACCCAGAAAAATTAAAGCAGGTAATTAATTACTTATAATATAGTTACAAAATTAGATTAGGTTATGGGTTGTTAGGAGAGTAATTAGGTTTTAAAATTAAACCAATAGCATTCAATACAATAGTCCTAATTAATAACAAATAAATCAGTTAATAGCATATTAGAATAATACTTGGATAATTTTCTAACAGCTATTGCTTTCAACTTGTAAGACCTGGACAAATAGACCAGAACTTTTAACAACTAAACTGATAAAAATAATTTAGTAGTCACCATCGCAAATAATAAGAGCTCTATTAATCCCTCAACCCCCAGGAGGCACTTAGGTGCCATGATAACAATTGAAATCAATTATTATTGTGGTACCCGGGTACCGCGTGGGGTTCAAAGCATTAATCATGGCATTTAACTAAGAATGTGCAGAAATTAAAAAAGGTAAGTATAATAATTTTAAAAAAAACTCACATATGAGCCTGCTCCAGTTCATCCAAAGGCTGTGCTTTGGCTTGCAGCCCAAGCATGTATACCTGATTAGCCTTCTTATAATCACCTGATTCTTCACAATAGCAAGCCCAAGCTCTATAAAACTCAGAGCATTCTACACCAATTCCAGTATTATAAAGCCTCTGGTATATCTCCAGAGGATTTGAAAGGCAATCAACCTAAAATAACACTAACTTTGTAGTATCCAACCAAAATAAGCTAGGTGTTCAAATAAGATAATTGATTTTAGTGGCATGTTGCAGACAAAGTACTTTTAACTTACATATTTAATCCACAGTTTTACTAGTCTTCTATCCTGAAAATACCTTTCATCTTTTTCAAACAACTGCAAGCAATCTTTAATTAGTTTGTCAATGTTACCCTCATGCCCATGTTTGGGAAATGACTGCTCAACCCACTGGATATAATTAAACCATGGGTCTAGAGGGTCAGGACCTTGATAGTGTCTTATTGCTAGCTCATGTTCCCTGAAAAAGAGGTCATAACCATCATCAAGCTGATACGTGACGGATTTCAACATTTGTAAGTTTGTTTCCAAAGAACATTTGAATATTATCTCGAATTATGTAAACAAGGTGAAAATGTTATAAGATATTTTAAATTATCAACTAAATATCACAACAAAAGTAATTCCCCGCTTAATACATACCAATGTATCTAAAAAAACTTACTCTTTTTGCTGCTGCAGCTGTTTTTGGGCATCAACATCCGACTGAGCTTGGAGTGCAGTACCCAACTGCATAAGGTTTCTGCCACCTCTTAGAGGCTGGATATTTTCTTTACTAACGTCTATATCCATCGTTATATTATATTAATGCCGATTTCTCACAGCATGAGGAATAAACACGAGTCACTCGGTCACAATTAAGCACTTTTTGAAAGCTAGTTTTCCGGTTGCAAATTACAAACTGAATGTATTTTTCCATAAACACAAATACACAAAATATTAAGAATTTATTACTGTCTTAATACTACAAAAAACGTATGTTTTACAGGTTTCAAAATCTAAAAAATTGGTGTCTTCCACAAATGAAGCACCAAAGACTAACCCCTGAAACTGACAAAAGCTATAGAAATTTTGGTCTATGCTTACATTCAAATTTTCAAACGACCGTTGGTTGCAAAGCGTTTGAGGTGGGCTTAAAACTGGGAAGATGAATTATGTGAATAAAATATGCATAATTTATGCCTTCTTACGATTTTCGTACGTGTATTTCCATACCTCTTTATTTTTTTTGACTATATATATTTTTTAATCCTATTATACAAGTGTCTAGGTACCTTTTTTGGATCCGTATACGTCATAAACGTAGAATATTCTAAATCTATGGTAAACTAAATCTATGGTATACGTAGAAAACAACTTGGAGTTTTTGGCGGGAGTTCGTGAGATACGTTTGGAGTCCGTTTATTTTATCGAATTTTTATTGTTTATAGTGATTTTTGGGTCGTAAAAGTGGTGTTATTTTGCGAAACAAAGTGTCGTGCGAGTGAACAATATACAGTTCGGTGAAATAACATGGTGTATGGGTCGTAACCAAGAAAAGTGGGCCGTTAATTTTGCATCGCGAACAGTTCACCTCTTTCTTGGGGACCTCTCTACATTCCTTCAATCTTTCGACTGTCTCCAAAAACTCCATCGAAGCATTAAAACGTCTAACATCAACGTTTTAATGCAAAAATAAAGAAAATATTACTAAAGAATTGGCTGTATGGGCATAGTTCCCTTTGCCTACCCAGAATGGGTGAAGAAAACAACAACAATCAGATGTTCAGTCATAACTCATTAATCTATAGTATTTAATCTTTCTTTCTTGTGATATTGTGATTTGTTCAGCAGTGGCCAGTTCTTTCTATATATACAAAAGTACTCTGTGGTGGACACTGAGCCAAAGTAATCACTGGCAGTGACTGGCAGTGGATGGATGTCAAAATTCATAGAGGAAAGTAATTTAATGGATGTAAGTTGTGTACGGTCGTTCAGCAGCTGTGTTTATAAATTATTAACAATCTTTGTTTAAAGACTTAGACTTAAAAAACGTAAAACGTATGGTTGGTGTATCGTATGTATTGCTGTTTATTCCCAACAAAAAAAATATGTCGAATTTACGTTTACAAATGGATAAAAAGAAAACACAGGAAGAAATGCGTCGGCTGATGACTGAACGCCGTAAAAAGAATCAAAAGCCTGTAAAAATTGACAATCCACTTGCAAAGTACAATAATGCTGGGCAACTCCAATGTGTACTATGTTCTTCGATAGTCAGATCAGAACAAGTCTGGTCTGTACATGTAAATAGTAAGCAACATCGCGAAAACGTAACTAAAGCAAAAGAGCTTAAAGAGTTGACCAGCAACTTCACTGTTGGTAAATTAAAGCATAAAAGTGCGGGTCCGCTAATAGATACCCCACCAGAAAAGAAAATTAAGGGTATATTAAAAAATCCAGTCCAGTCTCCAGTTACTGTTAGCAAAGTTACAGTTGACTCTTCTCAAATAATCACATTTCATAATGAAGAAATAAAACGGAAACCTTTGAATACTGTCATCTTGTCATCAGCTGTAAAAGGTACTATTTATATTTTTAACTAGGTAGTTCACTTCTATATCATACATGATACAGTCTATATAATTTATATATCATTATTATTTTATTTCAGAAGAGCTATCCTCATCTAGTAGCCAGGATCAAGAAGATGTCAACAAGACTCAGCCCACACTTGATCAACCCATTCCAGAAGGATTTTTTGATGACCCAATATTAGATGCAAAAGTAAGTGCTGTACAGTATCTCAAACTAAAAAAAAAATTATGTGTAAGGTTTTAGAAATTTCACCATATCAGATAGAGACTTGATATAACCTCGTAAGACCGGGAGCATAATTGCTTAGAGTTATAAGTAAGACCGAATTCCGAGTGGTCAGACCCACACTACGACACGCCAACAAGCCAAGAATGGGAAACTGCAGAGCAGATAGTTACTGCGGACAAGATAGCCTGGGCCCTGAAGAGTTTCGAACCTTTCAAATCTTCAGGGCTAGACGGAATCTTTCCGGCTTTAATGCAATGGCAACCCAATCTAATAAAACATCTACAAACAATCTACAGGGCCTGTTTAGCCTTCAAGTACATACCCAAACCTTGGAGGGAGGCAAAGGTGATCTTCCTACCAAAACCAGGAAAGGAAGACTACACCATCGCGAAATCCTTCAGGCCCATCAGTCTAACATCTTTCCTCCTGAAGACGCTTGAAAGACTAGTAGACCGAAACCTAAGGGACGGAGCGCTAAAAGACTTAGCACTACACCCCCAACAACACGCATATAGACAAGGCAGGTCAACAGAGTCGGCACTACACACAGTAGTGCATAAAATAGAGTCGGCTATCACAAACAAAAACTCAACTCTAGCTGCCTTCATAGACATAGAAGGAGCTTTTGACAAAACCATACACAACAGCATCAACCACGCCCTAGAAAACTTTAAAGTTGATCCAGTCACCAGGAGCTGGATCAAAGAGCTCGTAAGTAAAAGGGCGGTTCGGATAGCATTGGACTCTACCACAAGAGCAACGGTAGTCCGAGGGTGCCCCCAGGGGTGGGTGCTCTCCCCGCTTCTATGGAACATAGTGGTAGATAGCCTCATAAGAAAGCTAAACGACAGAGGCTACACTACTATTGGTTATGCAGACGACCTCACAATACTGATAAGTGGCAACGCTGAGAACATGCTATGCAGCATAATGCGTTCTGCCTTCCAGATTGTAGAAAAATGGTGTGACGAGCAACAACTATCAGTAAATCCGAAAAAAACCGAACTCATCCTGTTCACAAACAAAAGGAAGTTACCTAAACTGCAGCTACCAAAACTATTTAAAACCCAACTCACTATATCGAATCAAGTGAAATACCTAGGTGTAACACTTGACAGCAAGTTGAACTGGGCAAGTCACATTGATTCTAAAACAAAGAGGGCCTGTATAGCTTTTAATCAATGCAGGAGAATGATCGGTAAAAGATGGGGTCTGAACCCAAAGATCACGCTATGGCTATACATCTCAGTCATCAGACCCTCTATGACCTACGGCTCAGTTGTATGGTGGCCGCGCACACAACTGTCAACCGTGAAAATGAAACTCCAAAGCCTACAACGTCTAGCCAGTCTGGCTGTTACAGGGTGTATGAGAACTACCCCATCAGCTGCACTGGAACACATTCTAAACTTAAGGCCACTAGATCTGGTCATACAAGAGGAGGCAAGAGCAGCCGCTCTAAGACTCAGACTAAATGGACTATGGAAACAGGGCACAGAGCCAACACACTCAAGCGTTCTGCAGGGGATCCTCAAGGATATTCCACTCCTCGAGGCACCCACGGACAAGACCAGGTGTCAACACGTGTTCGATCGCGAATACAATATCCAACTTCATGCAGAACATGAAGATTGCTCCGGCATTAACGAAGTAAAGATATACACAGACGACTCGAAAACCGAAAGTGGTACCGGTGCCGGTGTATTCTCAAATGACCTAAACATAAAAATATCAACTACCCTATCCAAACTGAACACAATCTTTCAAGCGGAATGTGTTGGAATAACTAAAGCGGCACAGGCGGTAGCAGCCAGAGACATTAAAGATCTTAGCATTAAGATCGTCTCTGATAGCGCATCCGTACTACAAGCCCTAAAAAACAACAATATAACATCTGCCCTTATACTGGAGTGTCACAACGCACTTCAATCCATCGCAAATAAAAATACCGTAACCTTGCAATGGATAAAGGGACACAGCAACTCACTAGGCAACGACGCAGCGGATGAATTAGCCAAAAGGGGAGCATCAGCCACAGTATATGGACCGGAACCATTACTACCAATACCCCAGGCTCAAATAAAAACATGGCTCCGTAATAAAACAGAATAATCGCACACAACAGTATGGAACAACACTGACGGCTGCAGGCAAACCAAGAATGCTGTTCCGGTGGCTTCAAAACGGCTTGCCCGCAAACTGCTCAGGCTAAAAAGGGACCATCTCTCCAAAATAATAGGTACCCTCACCGGTCACTGTCCCCTAAACAAGCACCTATTTACCCTAGGTGTCACAAACAGCCCCCTATGCAGAGGATGCATGGAGGCAGACGAAACGCCACAACATGTACTCACTGAGTGTAACAGTGTGGCCGCGGAACGGGCATCCTTCCTCCAATCATCAACATCGGTTTCGGAAATCAGTGGAAACCCGGGAAAGATTCTGGCTTTCTGGAATCACCTGGGATGGTTGGAGTAGAAGGCGGGGAACACGTACAACGGCCCAACAAAGAGGCTAAGTGCGGACAAAGCCCAGACTAAACAAACAAACAAGTAAGACCGAATGTGCATTCTGAGGAACTAACTTTTTATAGTCAGTCACGCCGAGCACTTCAATTAATCCCTCAACCCCCAGGAGGCACTCGGGTGCCACGATAACAATTGATTTCAATTATGTCTGGAATAACTCACGATCGAGGGATTAACAATTTCGCCAAGTTAGAGATATTGCCTCAAAGTCATATTAACAAAAGCATTAAATAACTTAGTATAGAAGCTATTCTTATAATAAAAAAATAATTTTTTTTGTTCTTTTAAAAGGCAATTGGCAGCATTACTGACTATATTTAGTGAAAAGTTAAAATACTTATCAAACACGACAAATTGAAACACTGCCGTTAATACTATCATAATTCAGAAAACGAAACTAAATGTATTTCTTCGTAATCTTTACTCATGATTGGCAAATATGTGGGTTGAAGAAAAAAAATGTGTGCGTGTACTAAATGGTAAAAACGAATACTAAATGGTCGAAACGGTAATTTAAATTATCACAAAGTAGAGAAAAATCTGTGAAATCAACATTTCATTATATTCTCCAGTATTTTAACTAACACTATTGTAACTGGTTTCGCAATTGTGCAAATGTTTACTAATTGAAAATAAATAATTAATTTATCCCGTCATCTCGTGCGCACCATCCTACCGCCCGAAATAAATTTTTCACGTGACATTCTTTTGAAGTGAAACTTCTTTATCGGCGTTGGAAAAAATTTACCGTCACGTTTTGCGTCAAATTTTCGTCACATTTTTCGTTTACACGCCATCTTTTTCTTGCCCCTACCACGGTTGGTTCAGACGATAGCAAAAAGGTAAAGTGAAATAATATTTACCAATTTTACCAATTTAACCAATTCAACCAATTTAACCAATTTAACCAATTTAACTAATTTAACCAATTTAACCAATTTCTGGAAAGTTGCATGTAGATCATTTTTCGAAAAATAAGGCCATAAAGAAGTTTCACTTCTTACGTGTGTACACTAGTACACGCACAACTTTTTTTCTACTAGCGAAACGTTCAACAACTACAAAACTTGAACATCCGTCGCCAGAAAATATGACAATACTTTTTCATTAGGCGCGAATTTTAGAACTCAAATTTGACCATGATTTTTTTGTTCTTTCACATCCACGTCCGGCGTTACTTGTAATTTGCTATTTTATAAGCCCCGGTCTTACTGACTCTAAAATTTTTGTTCCTGCATATGACCATTAGGTCTTACGAGGATAACAATTGGTTTTGTCAGATTGTTATATCCCATTTTAACAGTATGACATTTATAGTGAAGAAAAGACTTGAGCCTTTTAGCCCTTTTCTAAGACTTACCTCTTAATTGTGATGGCTAAAAGGCTAAATAGCTCTTAAGCCTGGCTGGTTCTATTTAAGACTTGTGGCCTGCAAAGCTTTAAGCCTAAAAATTTTAGTCTTCTAACAAAGCCTATAGCTTCTTTTAAGACTTACTGTTTTTGAATAACATTAGTAGCCATTTAGAACTAGCACTTGAAAAATGATTGATAAGCTTTAATTCTAGTCCTCTTATTTGTTTGCGATCACAAACAAAATATATTTAATCCCTCGATGGGTTATTCCAGACACAATTGAAATCAATTGTATCGCAGTAGCCGGCTACAGCCATGGTTCAAAGTGTAATGCTAAAAATAATAAATACCAAAATCATCAATATAATGTTATAATCCTTTAGCTAAATTATAAATTGTTCCTGTAATTAAAATGAACATAAATGTAGCATAAGAGTCCACTATTTTATGCAAATGTATTTTTTTAAATTTCTTTTTTTTTTTAATTTTATCATGTGAGTAAACAATAAATGAATCTAACCCCAACAGTGACTTATGGCTTTTTTTATGAATATAAGTCTAAAATTCAATTTATGTCCTGATTTTTAAAAAAAAGTTTAGGCCTCGAAAAAAGCCTGAAGTAAAAAAAGGCTCAAGTCTTTTTTATTGAGCCAATTTTAGTAGGCCTTGTTTATAAGTCCGCCTTAAAAATAGACTTAATCTGAAAACTCTCACAAAATTGCGGAAACCCAGAACTCTAGTCCTAGTCCTAAACTATATCCGGGGCATTTCTACACCAGGTTTAAAAGGTAATAGAGTACCAATAAGTAACAATAAAGTTTATTTTACATTTACTTAAGTAAATTAGATTAGATTGCTATTTCCCCACTTATGTTCCATATATTACATTGAATTGTTTAATGCACCACAAAATTTCATTAAATTTACTTTTCATAAAGTTCTTCAAATGCTTCATGAATGTATTCAATCATATCAGACGCTAACATACTTCTACCTTTAGCTTCAAATGCTTTTTCATTACACATTCTTACTAAACGAGATGCAGCATAGCATGACCACGAAGCTGCTGCCAAATTTTTCTCTGATGTTTGTATGTTAATTTTGTCTACATTGTCTAAAGTCCAGTGTAAGAATGTAGCAATGGATCCAGATAAAAGATCACCCTGCCCTCCGCAGCGACGACCAGATCCACCCAAGTTTGATTTCCACTGAATTTCAGGGCACACACTAAATAATTCATCTGTTGCACCCTTTTTTAAAATAACAATATTTTTTCCTAGTTGGGTCAAGCCAGACTGTCCATTTAGTTTATTACATAGTCTTTCAAACTCTATTTTGTTAGGTGTAAGTATCACGGGGGATGAAAAATCCTTTATTAAATTGGGCTGTTCTGTTATTAGAAATAAACCATCAGCATCTATGACTAATGGTATTTTCTTTTCTCTTATTATCTGTATCATATCTGTAACTACTTGAAATGTAGAAGACTCCCTTCCCAATCCTGGTCCAATAACAATAGCATGTAGGCGGTCAAGCCAAGGTGATATTTGCATTAATGCATCTGTTATATTTAGTAGGGGATGAACTATTAATTCAGGACTGTATGATTTTATAACTGTAGCAGCTGATGTTGTGCAGAATATATGTACCAAATCTGCACCAACCTGTAATTCATTAAAGGCATTATCCACTTTTTTTTAATATTTTATAGATATTTTAAAAGCATCTGAATTCTGACAAGCAATAGCAAAAGTACCTAATACAATGTATGATACAGATTAAAAAGCTGATCAAATATTTATCAGATACGAACTTTGAGGGCACTGATTCCTGCAAAATAAGGAGCTCCTGTGTATTCCAAAGAGCCCCCAACTATTCCAATCCGACCTGCTTGACCTTTGTGTTTAGACCCGTCTAGAGGCGGGATGCAAGCCTTTAGTGACTGTACTGCAAATAGTTGATCCATCATAATATCCCGTTGTATTAATCGTAATGCCTTATTATTACCAGATAAGCTAATTAAGTTTTTTGTTATTTTAATAAACATAATCTAGCACATTTATTTTCCCCATCCAAACTACTACTTTTTTTATGTTAATTTGCTCCTTTCGCCGGCTTTAGCCGGCTAAGGTCTGAGACCATACTGCCATGACATTAGTAAGAATTCTACATTCTTATTTTAGACAACATGAAATATCATAAATACTTTCTTACACATAATAACTGTAGTAGTTCGGATGTTACCAAACCACCTAAAAATCCTCGGTACTGCTCGGGAATCGAACCCTGTATTGTCGGCAGTGATAGGTAAGTAATTGCAAAGCTAAGCGTCTAATAAAAATCAGCAAAATTAATAAAGATGAATTTACTTAAAAAGGCAAATGCGCGATACAAAAATAATTATGAATTAACAATAATATGATATGAAAAGCGCGACAGTTTAAGCGTCTGATTTAATTTGATTGAATATTGTTGCCGACGAGATAAGGAATGCTGGTGCTGCTTTGGACTTGTCGTCTTATCGGCAGCCGGTGACTGTCGCGTAGAAAGGAGCGCACGCGCCGCCATAACTGTTGGGGGGAGCTTCGGGTCGTCAAGTCGCCAGTCGTGTTGCTGCACGGGCGCTCCAGTGCGAATAAAGGCTGACGTCACATCGTAAGATTGTGGCGTGAGCTGTCTGCTTGCCACGAATCATAAGTGACTGCGGGTGAGGTAGCGGGGTAACAGCACATCATCACCACTGCCTCGGGGGAGGGCAGGGCGGTATGTGAGACTCCCGGCACCGACTAAAAACCTCGCGTCGCCCGCCGCGCTGACTGAGGGCAGGGTCCATGGTGACTCGACAGTCCACGGACCCCGCCAGCGGCTACCTCCGCCCTGAAAAGGGCAGACCTCCTCAAAGGGGGTGCTGTGATGACACCCCACTCTTACCTCTGAACGACGCGCTGAGCGAACAGCACGCCATCCTGGTCCCGTGTGCTAGGCGGCTGGTGACCCGCACCTGCCGCCCGGGACCCTGGCGGGGCCTGCCACCCCGCCTACAGACTCCGACGGAGGCGGAGAGAGTGCGGATCTCGCTCTCTCTTCCTCTCGGCGGCCTCCTTCTGCGACATGACGTCGTCGCAGAAGACGGCCACCGCCTCCCAAGCCTGCTCGCTGCGGACCATCTCCGACATGATGACCGGCAGCGAGAAGACTCCTCCCAGGGCCGCGGTAAGCACCGACCGCGGCCCACCCCACGCGGGGCACCCTACCAGCGTGTGGTGCGCAGTATCTTCTGCGCAACCACAGTGGTGGCATCCCTGGGTCGGCGGCAAGTACCTAGATAATGATGCATATGGACCACCATACAAGAGTCATATTATACTAATATTAACCCCTCAGTTGTGAGTTATTCCAGTCACAATTGAAATTAATTGTTAGATATGCGACCGCCGCGGTCTTATGAACCTGTAGGAGTTATAAATGTGACAGTAAATTTTGTTTGCCTGTTTAATTTGAGTATGGGTTGTTTAAAACCTTGAGATAGACAGCAAAAGGAAGGTTGGAAACCTCTATGTCAAAACAATTTCTCAATTTAGCATAAAGATAGTGATTAAATTGCTAAATTTAATATGAAGAACTGAATGCATTTGCAGTGAGGTATTAGGAATGTGATATCACCCAGAAAAATTAAAGCATTTAGGTAAGTCCAACTTCGAGAAAGGGATCTCTCGTCGAATCCAGCTCGGATGGGCAGCGTTCGGGAAGCTCCGGCATATATTCGCGTCCGAAATACCTCAGTGTGTCAAGACGAAAGTCTTTGACCAGTGTGTGTTGCCAGTAATGACCTATGGGAGTGAGACGTGGTCGTTTACTATGGGTCTCTTAAAAAGGCTCAAGATCACCCAGCGAGCAATGGAGAGAGCGATGCTTGGTATTTCCCTACTCGATCGAATCAGCAGGCTTACTCTTGACAAGTTCGAGTTACGATCAAAATCGAATCGACGTCGAGAATCAATGATTTGGTACTCTGAAAAGTGAACCTAAACCTTTGAGTCGATGGTGATTACGTTATCAACCTAAAATGTTTAACGGATCGCCATTTTAGATCGATCTTGACTTGATTTTGATTTTGATTCGATTGAATTTGTTCAGATTTTGGCTAGGTCGAATCGAGATCGAACTTAAATCAAATTCAAGAGTAAGGGGGCAGAAATGATGAGATCCGCAGGCGAACTAAAACAACCGACATCGCTCGAAGGATTGCATCGTTGAAGTGGCAGTGGGCGGGACACATACCTCGGAGAACCGATGGCCGTTGGGGCGGAAAGGTTCTCGAATGGCGACCGCGTACCGGACGACGTTCCGTGGGCAGGCCCCCTTCAAGGTGGACCGACGATCTGGTCAAGGTCGCGGGAAGTCGCTGGATGCGGACAGCACAGGACCGATCGTTGTGGAGATCCTTGGGGGAGGCCTATGCCCAGTAGTGGGCGTCGTTCGGCTGATATGATGAGTCCATTTATCGAGGAAGGCTTTAGGCTATAGAGCAAGAGCCCGTGAACCCCAGACCTTCGTTATTTTATAAAAGCTGAAAGTTTGTCAGCGCATGCTCCCAAAACAGGTAAGAACGATGGACTATTATGAAGTTTGGGTTACCGTGTCTTTGGCAGGTAAACGGTACTAAAGGTGTGTAAAATACCGATCTAAATTCATCAAATAATAAAGTGTGATTTTTTGGTATTACCTTCAGAATATTATTAAAAATCACGTTATTGATTGCCAGACACTTAACATCGTGGCAACCCCTTGCCAGACACCCCTAATGTTCATGAAATTATAATTCTACTTATGTTATAGTATAAAAGCTGATTTGTATATATAATACTTAGGTAATAATTAGATGATGTTTCCTCATCAGCCAGACATTTTTGATAGTTCCAACCCCCTGCCAGACAATGATGTAGGGTCGCTGTAGGAGCGAGCGTGAGACAGTATATGTGTGGTGGGTGCGAGTGAGATGGCGAGATAGGTCTATCGCGATCCCTCACTGCGCAGTTGTTATTTCTACTGCGCATGTATTGTTTAGTACTTAGTACATGTTTACATCAGCTAAAATAATCTTATATGCTATCTTCAAGTATTATTAATTGAATAGTTATTATAAAGGAGATGGCTAAATACAGTATGGACGGTTGCCCTGGCAAGAATAAATATAGTAACTATTTATGTATATTTATGGGTATCTGAGAAATAGTTTTACACGTTTTCTGAGTTTTAGAAACTTTTCAAATCATTGCAATATTCAAAAATTTGACCAAATATTCTGACGTAATCACGTATGCAAAACTTCAGATAGTGACGAAGAATAACTGACGAAGAAGAAGAAGACGACGATATGGAATGGAGTAACAGTGACGAAGAAAATGATAACATTGATTATAATGATGATAATGAATAAAATAATATTTTCTTTAGTACACTTTAATAATAATCTGTAATGTCATCAATCTATTTTTTTATGCTTTATAATAACTTGTAATGTTATTAATATATTTTTAATTAAATTTTTGAGTATTATTTATTTGTTTTTTTTTTATAATCTGTTATTGAGAGATCGCGATAGACCTATCTCGCCATCTCACCCGCACCCACCATACATATACTGTCTCACGCTCGCTCCTACAGCGACCCTACATCATTGTCTGGCAAGGGGTTGGAACTATCAAAAATGTCTGGCTGATGAGGAAACATCATCTAATTATTACCTAAGTATTATATATAAAAATCAGCTTTTATACTATAACATAAGTAGAATTATAATTTCATGAACATTAGGGGTGTCTGGCAAGGGGTTGCCACTATGTTAAGTGTCTGGCAATCAATAACGTTATTTTTTATAATATTATGAAGGTAATACCAAAAAATCACACTTTATTATTTGATGAATTTAGATCGGTATTTTACACACCTTTAGTACCGTTTACCTGCCAAAGACACGGTAACCCAAACTTCATAATAGTCCATCGTTCTTACCTGAGTTGGGAGCATGCGCTGACAAACTTTCAGCTTTTATAAAATAACGAAGGTCTGGGGTTCACGGGCTCTTAGACTACTATAATAAAACATCACGCTACGACCAGTAGAAGCGAAGCATCAGTGAAAAACGTTGCAAAAACGGGGAACATATTCATATTTGAAGGCTTCCGTTGCGTGCGCTGCGTGAACGGTTCAAGTTACCCAAAAAATATGTATGAAAGAATTATTCCTCTATAAATAATTTTAAAAAATGTCCGCGACAGTTATATGTTTATCTTTTAAGATTGACTTACTATAACCTTTTTTGGTATAATTTGGTCGAATTTAATGCTTTATAATAATATTAATCCTTATCTAAATAAATGTGTTGTTGATATTAATACTTGATTCTTAATCGCGATCATAATAACAAATTGACGCGGATGAAGTCGCGGGCAACAGCTAGTATTAAATAAAGATAGTTTAGTACTAAGGTACATAATGAGCATAAAAATAAAGCTAATGTTCTAATCTCTACTCCACTCTTAGCCTCTCCTTCACTCTCTTTGTTAACACATGTGGCCTTGACCACGCATTTGGTATTATTAGTGGTTTTTTTTAAGACAGTGGGTAATTTCCTATATTTACGTATCGAAATCACTATTTCTGACTTTTCGGCACTGTCTTTTAACAAAGAATTTGTTGAAAATGTTTTTTCATTGCTCTTATTCTCTTTCAAAATAATCGTTCGTTCAAAGCATTTCTCGAGCACGACAGTTTGGCACATCTCTTTTTTAGCACTCATTTTTGTCACAAAAGTACCAATAAATATAATTAAAAAAGAAATACTTCCGATGAAGTTGTATTCGTTATTGTGCTCACTCTACTCGACAGCGTTGCTAACGGTACTGACAGGCGTCAGTTTACGTCATAATTAAGCCGCTCCATTCCAAAAAGTATTATCCTAATCCTAACAGCATTGGATCCGGATAATACAACTAATTATTCATTCCCGATACTTTTTTGACTCAATGTAGCCGATGTTTGTGCAATAAGTATAGATATTGAAGTTAAACTAACATTAAAACAACATAAGCAAATAAGGTGTGTTTGTCTGTCTTTCTGTGTTTATTAAATACATGCATTACGAATCAATTACATCCGGACACAGCAAGGAAATCCGGTTGATGTAGTGGTGCGGTGGTCCCCCTATTCCGCTAGGGCACCGGGTCTTTTTTTTCGAATGAAACTTTCACTAAATGCATCATGAAAAGGTTTTAAACCGTCAATCCGAGCAGACATCGGCTACCGCTGACACCGCTTAGCTTAAGTTCACCGCACTAGTGTAGGCTTCGCTTTAGGCTATCGCCGGCGGATCTATATTAACTGGCTTACGTCCGGGTTCGATTTATTTTCGGTCGGGCCAATTTAAAAACCGACCTAAACTAACTAACTTGGGGAATTATAATCTTGTTTCGGAAGGCATGCTACGCCGTTGGTCCCGGCTTCTGTCACAATAATGAGGAAGTAGTAAAAAGAAGTCATGTTAGAGGCATGTAATAGGCGCCTTTAAGATGGACACCAGACTCGCCATATTTTATAAGGATAGTACGCAGAAAAATAAGTTTTTACTAATAAAGATACTTTATTCGTTATATCTTGCAGGTCAGAAATATTGAATACAAAGATCCTGTAGAAGAAGAATGGGAAAAGTTTCAAAAGGAAATAAAAGAAGAAGCAACAGCATCTGCTGAAATTATAGCCGGCGAACAAGAAGAAGCAACTACTGAGCGGCAGATAGATGAAATCGATGAACAAATAAGAAACTGGTCAAGGTGAAAACATTAAAATATGATCCTACTTAAATGTACTATAAGCATTTTATCGGTGTCCAAGAAAAGCTTATGAAATTATTTATGCATAAACTTTAGACCTTACGTTCATTTAGGAGACGCATCAAAAAAAAATCATAAAATAATTACGATTCATGTTAAATCATGAAATAATGTAGAAATGTAGCAATTAAAAATATTGTTTCCTTTAGAAACCAGTCATTAACTTCTAATAAAAATTAATTTCTGTTGCAGAGTTTTGGACTTAGAGTTAAAGAAAGAAGAAACAAAGAAAAAGACCCAAGACTTGGAACAGATGGATGAACAAGAACACAATGAGTCAGAAAATGAAGATGACATTGATGAGTTTTTAGATTGGCGAGCAAAAAAGTCGTACTCATAACATAATGAATATAAATACATAAAAGGAAACAATAATAGTATGTCGTTATTTACGTTTGTTCATTTAATAATACCTTTACGTGTTACGTGGGGCGGGCGCACCGCAAATATGATTCGAAAGTCATAATTCAACCGAATTATATAAGCGCTTGGAGAAACATACCAAAATTGCTTTAAATGTCGAATTTTGCTATTATTACAAATCTATTCTGTGATTACAAGTAAAAATAGAAGTCTGGCGTCAAGTATTAAGAAAGGAGTAGGTAATTATTTTTGACCAATAAATAAGTACATAAATAAGAGATAAAACCACTTTTTCCACGGTCACGGCTCATCCGTAATAAAAAAACACATTGTAAATTTTACTATGATTTGCAAGCGATCTCTGTGAAACCATAGTTTGCACTCATTGTATTTTGTTTTTATCGAAGCAGCCAGGATACATTAACGTCTCATGTTAATTAAAATATACAGGGTGTCCCAAAACTCAACGTCAAGCCAAAACGGGGTGAAAGGATCGATTGTAACGATCATGAGAAAAATCAGAAAAACAAATCTATCTCACGCAGTTTGAAAATTATGGGCATTTAAGTAAAACCTAGAAATTTGGTCAAACTGTAACCATTTTTCGGTTATTGTGGTTATTTTTATTATTTTTGTTCATTTAAACTTTGGAACCGTAACCCTAAATAACATTCCTAAAATCATAGTCAAAAATAATGACACCACGCTTTTTGTACAATAATATAAATTTTTCAATTGATTACTACAGTTTTATTTTCAATTTTTTAGTTCAATCTGTTTTAAAAGCGTGGTTTTTTAGTTTTTTAAACTATAATTTATTTTTTACTTTTTAGTTTGGTTTATAAGATTTGATTCCTTCTTTATCGACTGTAAGTCCAAAGCTATGCAGGAATCGTAATTGATACAGATCGCGCACTAGCTCTATCTCTTTTACTCTCTCTTACAGAGGAAAACTGGGAAACTGTTATTAAATTTTTGCATTGTCATCGGTCCTTGATACGTGTGCAAAGTTTCAAATTATTCAAACTTCTGGAAATTGGTGAAAATTATGCTCAAAGATTCCATTACATACATACATAGATACATACAACCTAAGCTAATAAAAGCGTGGTAAAAAAAAAGATGTACCTTCGGATTCCCGTCGTGTTTCAGCTTGTTTTTTTCAAATGGTATTAAGACATCTATTTGCTACATTTTCTTCAAACAAACATGGTGCGCCACACGCGCCCCTTATGAGCTATTAGCGTTTACCGATTTTTTCTTCTTATCTACAAAGGAAATGTCCCAAATTGTATGGAGGCTAGGCCCAGAACCTGTATGTATGTTTAAGACAAAAATAAACTTATTAGATTAGCAATAGTTTTGACAATTCCAAAATCGCTTATTCTCGATTCGAAAAAGTGATATTGTGTATTTACTTGTGTTTGTTGTTAATAACAACAAACAAAACTAAGAGTTTTAACATATGTAATGCCTAAAGGGTATATATTTGCGATCTTAGAATAATAACGCTTAGAACCCTAATAGGCCCTAGCGTATTGATGCATTTTCAAGTCGGCCTTCTATGGCTTAGTACGTTTGACGTCGCGTCAGTCGTCATTATAAAGTATCACTATCAACAGCTCTCGTAATTTAATTTAAAAAGTGCATACTGCACAGTAAATAAATAATAAATAAATAAATAAATGTGGACAACATCACATACATTGTTGTGATCCCAATTTGAATAACTATTTAAAGGATTCGTATTTTGGAAACCAGAAAAAACGAAGGTACCACAAACACCCAGACCCGAGAAAATGTAGAAAAACACTTTTTTTCTACATTGACCCGTCCGGGAATCGAACCCGGGACCTCGGAGCAGGCGACACCTTGAAAACCGGTGTATACGCCACTCCGCCACGGAGGTCGTCACGTGAAAGGATGTCACAACGCGTCTCACAATAACTATAAGGATACAAAGATCACATTTCACCCGTAACTACTGTTTTGCAACTTATAATTACGAGTTAAACATTCGTCAAAACTAGAAAGTAAAATGTAAACAAAACAGCCGCCATTGCAATGAAAATGTTGCCAGGTATAGGAAAAAATTCCCAGATTTTTCATTTTTGTTTTCTTTACATTTTTGTGTGGCATTAATTATGTACGATTTAATAAGTAAGTAGGTAATATTACGTACTGATAGTTTCAGTTCTGTTATTATATATTTCTAATTTAATACATACATACATACATATTATCACGCCTCCTTCCCAACGGGGTAGGCAGAGACCAAGGCCTTCCACTTACTACGATCCTGGCATACATCTTTCGCTTCTTCCACATTCATCAATCTTTTCATGCATGCTCGTCGGTTTAGAGTACTCTTGACCTGACCTTTCTTCAGAACATCCCCGATTTGATCGTGGTAAGTTCGTCTAGACCTTCCTCTTCCAACGTTCCCTTTCACACTCGTCTTATAGATCTGTCTAGTCATTTTTCGCTCTGAGAGATACCAGCAATGTTCTCTCTGGTATCTCTCTCATTCATCCTCTCTACATGCCTAAACCACCTAAGCATCCCTTTCTCAATCCGTGTGACAATATCTTCTTTCACACCACAACGTTTTCTTATCACACTATTTCTTATCCTGTCACTCAATTTCACTCCTAACATACTTCTAAGCGCTCTTATTTCTACTGCATTTATTCTACTTTCATGCTTTTTCTGCCATACCCAACTTTCACTTCCGTACATGAGTGTTGGAACCAACACCCCTCTATGCACAGCCAGACGAGCTTTCGTAGAAATCTTCTGGCTATTCATAAAGGCGCGCAGCGCACCATTTACTCTGTTACCAGATTTTACTCTCCTTTCAATATCACTTTCATACTTTCCGTCCCTAGTAAACATCGACCCCAAGTATACAAACTCATTCACTTGCTCCAGTTCATTACCACCAATCCGAATACATACTTCTGTCATGCTCTCTTCCTTTTCAAACACCATAACTTTCGTCTTTTTTGTATTCACTTTCATTACCTTTCTTTCCAAAGCTTCATTCATAATAGTCACCATCGCCTACAAATCCTTAGCCGTCGACTTTTTGGTTTGTTGCCAAATATCGTTCCGTAATGCATCGCAGGGAAAAGACCTGATCCGTACATCCCATTCCCTTCCTAAATCCCGCTTGTACATCCCATATTCTGTCATCTGTTTCTAACATTACTCTATCAATCATCACTTTAGTTTGCCGACAACACTGAGGAGGCTTATTCCGCAGTAATTTATACAATCTTGTTGTGACCCTTTTCCCTTGTACAACGGCACGATCACAGCCTTGCACCAGTCTCCCGGTACCCGACCGTTCCTCCAACACAAGTTGAAAAGGCAGTACAACTGACTTGCTACCACTCCCTGTCATATCCCGCAGCTTTACCTGATTTCATAATTTTCAATGCTTTCATAATCTCTTCCATACTAATATCGCTTTCATGCTCACTTTCGTTCACTTCAAGAGTAGGTGCTTGCATTTGTGCTGGGCCCTCTTCTCTTTCAAAAAGACTTTCAAAATATTTCTTCCGTCTCTTTAGCACACATTCTTCTCCTTTTATAATATTCCCATCCTTACTTCTGATTTTAGATAGCTCCGAGTTTGATGTTTTCCCTCGAGCTAATCTAATCGATTTCCAAAACAATTTAACATTGTCTTGGAAATTAGCAGAGAGTCTTCTATTAAACTCATCCTTTTGCTCTTCTTTCTTCATACTGATCACATTTTTCACTAGCCCTTTCATATTTTTATAAACCTTTCTTGCCTTATCCACATCCTCTAATGTCGCCTCTTGTACTCTTTGGTTAGCCTTAGTTGCTAACCAATCCAGCCATGCTTTCTTCTTATTACCTACAACCTTTTGCACTTCCTTATCCACCCATTCTTTCTTCTGCATTCTTCCTTTTCTTCTTTTACAGACACCACATACGTCAATTGCAACATTCACTACACCTTCCTTAAAAGACTTCCAAATACTTTCTATCTCACATTCCTTATCCAAAGTAACAAATGGTTCTTTCAACCTTTTAACGTATTCTTCTTTCACTCTCTCCTCTTGCAAATTTTCTACTTTCACGCGTTCTGGATTAGTTCTGGGCTCCTCTATCCTATGTCGCCATCGTTTAAAAAGACCACTTATCCTGGACATCACCAGAAAGTGGTCTGTATCAATACCGACACCGCCGTACGCCCTTGTATCCAGAACTTGCCCTTTCAGTCTTTCGTCTGCGATCACAAAATCAATCATACTTCTTTTGTCACATTCATCCCTTGTATACATACATAATGGATTCTTTTATGAGCAAACATTGTGTTCGCTACTAAAAGATTCCATTCCAAACATACCTCAAGCAAACTTTTACCATTTACATTTATTCATCACGCTTCACACCTACCCATCCATTAAAGTCGCCCAACATGATAATCCTTTCATTATCCTTACACTTCTTTAAAACTTCTCTCATGTTATCCCAGAACTCCTCTCTTTCCTTATTGGCTATTGTAGACCCGCTTACACCCAAATCCGTAGGTGCATACACACCTAGGACAAAAATTCGGGTAAGCCCTACTTTTAACCTTATCCAGAGGAGTCTAGGGGTCACACATTCATACTCAATCATACAATCACTCCTCAATTCCTCATTCGCGCAGAAAAATGACACCGGCACCCTGGCAGCCTCTTTTGGCGCTGGGTACACCAGATCAATACGCCGTGTAGGGTCCATGCTTTGTGGTGTCACATTCCTTTCGCTTCGTCTCATTCACGCACAGAACATCAATTCTCCTGTCATCCATCATCTGACATCATACTTCATTTAATTTAACATTCAATCCTCCTCTAACATTCAAAGTAGCAAAGTGGCTTTCCTTAGCCCGCTTTCCGCCCCCGTTGAAAACGAGACGTGATGGGTTGCGAACCGCACCGCCGCTTATTTGGGTATTAAAATTCGTCGAGCCCATTGCGTTCCCACGAGTAGCTAGGGAAATATACTCGAGCCTGGCAGAGCCCCGCGTACCAGACAAGGGTTAGCCTTATTCTGGGGTCACCAGGCCCCAGGGCACCTCAGCACGCTACTGACTAGGCTCGCCCCTAGCCACGCATCCATCGGCACGGCAGACCTTGGATTGGCGGAGAGGATAGGAAAGGGAGACCCTGAAAGGAATGGGGACATAAGATAGGAAATGTATAAACATTGACAGGAAGAAGGTGTAAAGGATACTACTGTCTCGGAGGGCTAGGGATAATTTAGTAGTAGCTCGGGGGGCCGGGGTCGCGTACCCGTATACGATAACAAAATTTCCGGAAAGGAAAATCAGTATGTATACCCCTGACCATGTAATTTAATTCGTACTTGTTTCTACTTACATATACCATCCATGAAAACCTCTACCTATTGGCAGGTAATATAGTGTAGTGAAATATTATAAGAAAAGGAGCTGTCCCGTCGTGACTAAATGGTCGTGGTCCTGCTAAAACAGGAATAAAAGATATGTCATTAACGATTCTTAGACCTACCCGATAGGCACACAAAATTTCATAAAAACCGGTCCAGCCGTTTCGGAGTAGTTTGGTAACAACATCGCGACACGAGAATTTTATATATTAGATTTTGAATCAGTCTATCGTATTTTTTTTTATTAACTAAAATAAATATTGATAATTAATGTACAATGCTATTTTCTGACGATTTATGTTGCCAGGTATAGGAAAAAAATTCCCAGATTTTTCATTTCTGTTTTCTTTACATTTTTATGTGGCATTAATTATGTACGATTTAATAAGTAAGTAGGTAATATTACGTACTGATAGTTTCAGTTCTGTTATTATATATTTGTAATTTAATTCGTACTTGTTTCTACTTACATATGGATGGTATATCCATGATAACCTCTACCTATTGGCAGGTAATATAGTGTAGTGAAATATTATAAGAAAAGGAGCTGTCCCGTCGTGGCTAAATGGTCGTGGTCCTGCTAAAACAGGAATAAAAGATATATCATTAACGATTCTTAGACCTACCCGATAGGCACACAAATTTCATGAAAACCGGTCCAGCCGTTTCGGAGTAGTTTGGTAACAAACATCACGACACGAGAATTTTATATATTAGATTTTGAATCAATCGATCGTATTATTTTTATTAACTAAAATAAATATTGATAATTAATTTACAATGCTATTTTCTGACGATTTATTTCACGACACATTTTGAAAACAATTTGCATAAAGCTGAGGCCAAACGACCGTCATTTGATTGATTTGACCGTATTTTGAGTTGTGATTTTTGGTCAAAAGATATTCTGAGCCGCAGGAAACTCATTTTGCGTCGCCGTGTAGCACAAACATGACTTTTGTATGAAATCGAATGCAGCATGAAGTAAGCGACTCATTTTAGGCCAGTGGCACAAAATTGAAACACTGCAACAATTTCCCCGCTTTTTAGGGAAATGACATTTTATATACTTGATTTGATATTTTAGCAACTTAATTGCACTTATAATATCAGTATATAAACTTGAAAAATTATGTCTCAGGCGGGACTCGAACCCGCATCTCCTCGCAATTAAATTTTTCAAGTTTACATACTGAATGTCATTTTACTTGCAACATTATATCAACGCTTGTGTGTGTGCCAACTGACGTAATTACGTGATGTTTGCGCACACAAAGATAAGTAAGTGGCTTCAATGTTTAGCGAAATTATGTGTGAAACTATCGTTTTATGCGTTATTATTCTAAGTTTGCGATTATATAATATAAGCTTTTCACATGAGACGAAAGTGGCAAAGACAAAAGAACGGTTATGTCAATTTTTGACAAAGAAAATCTGACAGGTACTGACATTTAGTTTTTTCGTCAAACGCCATCTTGTATGCCTAATGGGGACTACCGTTTCTTTGCTCACCAGTTGGCGCCACTGTAGACTGAGGTCCGGAGGTATAGCTGTCAAAGGCGATCTTCGTGTAGGGAAAATATTTAACGATAATAATCATGGAAGGCAAAGTTTATAAAGATCTGAACTCAAGCAGACTTCTGTCTGTCAAATGCTCTAAATGCAAGTCTACCAGACAGGCAAGAGATACGGTTAAATGTTTTAAATGCAAGAAAATATTCGACTTTCATTGTATAGGCTTATCGGAAAAACTATATCGATTAATGCAACCAGAAAAAAGAAAAGCGTGGAAATGCAACCAGTGTTCGAGCAGCCAAAAAGAACCAAAAACCACTCCAAATTTTTATAAGGAGGATAAAAACGTAACTCAAAGAAAGAAGACAGCAGGAATATCCAAACAAACAGAACCCACTGCACCCAGAGCCGAATCACCGGCAGACATATTATTATCCCCGGTACTCGATAGTTCCAAACTAAATAGTGAAGAAGAATATGAAGATCTTGACGAACTCGAAGAATCAAATTACACCCAATTGGACATGCTGTCAAAAAGTGAAGATTTCTCAGCTATTAAAATATGTGAATTGCAAGAAATGAAGACAGAGATCCAGAATCTGAAAGTCAATCTCTTGAGCACACAAAATGAACTGGAAATGATATTGATTGAAAACAATCAATACAAGAGAGAAATAAACCAATTAAAAAAGGAAATAACGGTTTTGAAGGGGATCTGTCAATCTCCTCTATCTAATAGTACCCTTAAAATTAAAAAAAGCTTTCATAACAAGTCCTTTACTCCGTCAAAAACCCCTAAGTATAGCCGCTTGTCATACTCTACTCCGATGACTCCAAAAAGTTCTGAAAAAAAAACTAACGAAATGATAACATTTCTACAAAATAAAATAAAAAATTCACAAGATCTATTGATGAATGCTAAAAATGACATCACTAAGTTAGAGACACAAATAGAAGAACTCAAGCTTAAACAGCAAGTAAATCTTCAACCTACAACTCGAAAGACCGATGAATATACTCCACACAAAAGTGACGGTACCAAAAAGAAAATTATGTTAGTGGGAACACAACAATGTACTGGCCTTGCAGCTGAACTTACAAAATCAAGAATTGACACCAGATATGAGGACTACCAAGTATCAGCATTTACCAAGCCATTTGCAGCGACTGGAGAGGTTCTTAAACTATGCAAAGGCTTAAGGGTAGATGTTCATGACCGAGTAATTATATGTGTTGGAGAAAACGATAAGGATCCAGTATCTACCATAGCTGATCTGTTCAGTGCGTTAAAATTGCTACAACACACCACTGTTATTGTAATGAGTGTAATCCATAGTAAGCATATAAACAGAAAATTATTAAACAATCAGCTGAAATTAATATGTAATAAGTTTAGGCAAAGCTACTTTCTAGAAATTAAAAATCATTGTCTTAATAATAATAATAATAATATTAATAATCTAAAAAACATCTGCTATAGTGTAAACTTGCTAATTGATTCTGTCTATTACGATAAAACATTTCTATGCTTTCCATTAATCAAGAATCATACTCAAGTAACCCAACGTAACGGATATTGTGGCGGGAAACTTCCGGACAGGCCACAAAATAAATTGACGAATCGTAAACGCACTTACAGGCAAACTTCTATTTTGGACTTTTTTCACTCCACACCACAAAATAAGTTTTTTCGTTCCACACGCTCACAATCACAACGAAGAAACCTCATTCCATCAGCCCAAAAGCAATCTGAATGAGAGGCACTTTATAGTGTTTCATCAGAATATAGCCGGCCTTCTATCAAAACGGGACTTGCTAGAATTAACTATATCTGAATTGATTGAATGTGACACAGAACCTGATCTGTTGTGCTTTTCTGAAACATTTTTACAAAAAGGCGACGAGAAAAATATTTCTTTCTCTAACTACAAACTTGCAGCTAACTATTCTAGGCGTAGCAGGCGGGGTGGTACTTGTATACTGGTGCGGAAGGGCATGGTGTGTCACGAAATTAGGATTTCTGAGAAATATGTACTACCAGGAACATTCGAGTGTTGCGGGGTAAGAATACCTAAGCATAAATTAATAAATTTGTGTGTATATACTTCTCATAATAAGTTTTCTCACTCATTCTTAACAAGACTCGAAGCAGTAACACATGACTTATTAAATAAATTTCCGAACTTTAAAATTATAATAGCTGGGGACTTTAATATAAATACATTAGTGGAATCTAAGGCATCGCAACACTTGAAAGACATGGCGAAATATTTTAACATGAAAATTCATATAAATGAACCTACGAAGGGAAACAACTGCATCGACAATATACTAAGTAATGTAAGCAAAGCTTCGGGTGCAACAATCCAACTTCATCTTTCGGATCATAATACTGCCCAAACTTTGACATTTCCAGTCAAAAATGACAATAAACCACAATACTGGTTCTCACATATAAGGGATTATAGCAACGAAAATATTCTCAAATTTCGTAGATACTTACAGTATCTATCTTTCTCCGATGTATACACCATTAAAAACATAAATGCAGCATTTAATCGATTCTACGATCTATTTTGCTTAATTTATAAATCGTGTTTTCCCAAGGTTAAAATAAGAATCAGCAGTAAACCCTTAAAATTAAAATGGATGACCAAGGGTTTAAAAGTATGCATAAAAACTAAGAGGTCATTACGCTATAAATATTATAAACAAAAAACGAGCACGAATAAAGAAACCTATTTAAAATACTCTAAATTACTTAAGAAATGCATATCTATAGCCCAAAAAAATTGCAATAATAAGTACATTCAGCAAAGTAAGAATATCTGCAAAGCTTCATGGAAGCTTATTAAAGACGAAACTGAAAGTGGATTTACTCAACATGACATTACAGATATAAAACATGAGAACAAAACAATATCAAATGGATCTAAAATATCCAACGTATTTAATGATTATTACATAGACTCGACAAATGGTAGTTACAAATATGATATCGATAAAAAACTAATAGTGCTATCGACAGTCAATCATGTTCCGAATTCTCTCTTTCTCCCACCAGTAACGATATCAGAGACCATTGGAATTGTCCAGTCGCTTAATAATTCAAATTCTTGTGGATACGATGAGATATCAACTAAAGTCTTGAAATCATGTAAAGAAGAATTGGGACAAGTTTTAACATTCTTAATAAATCTGTCATTTGAAACAGGGCGTTTCCCTGACGCGTTAAAGCCTTCTATTGTTAAACCAATTTACAAAAAGAATGAAAGATCTGTTGTGAGTAACTACCGTCCAGTGACATTGATACCTGTCATGTCAAAAATTTTTGAGAAAGCAATGCAAAAAAGGCTATTGGACTTCTTTTTTAAATTCAACATCATCACACCGGAACAAAATGGTTTTCAAAAAGGAAAGTCAACTACTCTTGCGTGCTTCAATCTTATACAGAATATTATTCTTGGACTAGATAAAAAACAAGAGTACAACTGCCTTCTTCTTCGATATGTCTAAGGCATTCGATTTTGTCGATCGTTCCAATTACAAAATAAATAAATTTGGAGTACCACAGGGCAGCGTCTTGGGCCCTATATTATTTTTAATCTATGTAAATGACTTACCAAGAGTCACAAAACATCAGTGCATAATGTTTGCTGACGATATCTGTATGACTATTAAATCAAATCATCATGACGATTTAAATAATTTCGAAAATGACATTAATGACACAATTGGAAATATTGTTCAATATCTTACTAGAATAAATCTTAAAGTAAATCTAACCAAAACTAACTTTATACACTTTAAAATAAGAGGAAGTTCATCAAGTGATCTAAACATTCGATATGATAATAAAATGATTGAGAGGGTGAAAATGACTACATTTCTAGGCATAATCTTTGATGAAAACTTGAACTTTACTAGCCACATTGATAAGGTGTGTAATAAAATGAATAGGTTTGTCTTCGTGTTAAGGCGATTATCTAAAATAACAACTCTAAGTGTCACCTTATCTGCTTATTATGGATACGTCGCCTCTAATATAAGCTATGGTCTTCTTCTATGGGGTAACAGTACAGATGCAATTCAAATATTCATCGCGCAAAAAAAGTGCGTAAGAGCTATTTGCGGTAAAGGGCCATGTGATACGTGCAAGCCCTTATTCATTAAGCTGGGAATACTTACTGTCCCGGGTATGTACATCTTGGATGTATATAAGTTTGTTAGACTTCATTCGGAGCTATTCAAAACAGCTGCCGAGGTCTATCCCCGAAACACAAGGGATAGTGATAGGCTAGTCCTAGACCCAAGTCCAAGAACTGCTTTTTGCCAGAAAAGTTGCTACTGTATGTGTGTGAAGCTGTTCAACAAGATCCCAAAGCAATTTAAACTTGGACCTATAAAACCGATGACCAAAAATCTACGCGACTGGCTTGCAAAGAAATGCTATTATAGCATTAGGGAATTTCAGAATGACAATATGTAGTACTTAATTGACTGAGGATATATAATTTGACATATAATAAATGTAATTCTAAATATTTATTGACATTGTTTATTGCATTGTATTTTTTTTTATAGTTGTTTGATTGATTTTGTTGACATTGTTTATTAAATCCTAATTGTTATTAATTGTCAAATTGAATTATCGACATTACATTGAGTTTCATATAATATTGGGCGATTGTTCAATTTAAATTGTAAATAACTGATAAATTTACATCGAGTGGTCGGTCTGTCACTATGTCTAATATTATTGCATGCTATATTTTATGGCTAAATAGGTCAGAAAGCTACTTAACTATTGTAAAAACATCTATGTACCCTATTTATGGCAAATAAAGAATTTGAATTTGAATATTATTTAACGGCGATTTTTAGCCGGTAACAAAATTGAGGTGTCGGCCTCCATCTTTTCCTTCGACTTCCTGGCCGACAGCCAGAGCGAAGGTGTCCTCCTCGACATCTTTACGACCCCAAGCCGTATACCAGAATGAATTCAATCAAAATGAAATCCTCGAACGAAACCTCCAAACACCAAAAATGCAAATCATTGTCACGAAGGAATTTCCGAGTGCTCAGTTCACTAACTCAAATCTCCCCAAAACAATCGAAACATCACAAAGAACTATTTATTTGTAAAACACATATTAAACTAACAAGAAAACATTCAAACTTTTTAGGTTATTAATTTACATTATTTTAATATTCCAATTACCAATTATTAACTAAGTGGCTGGTCTGACTAAGGCTGGTCATTTGATTAAATTCTTTTCTTTAACAACCAGTCTTCAAGACACGTATTTTTCCCTAATAAATTTCCAACGTTTATAAACCTGCCACACTACTATTGTTTATTAACTTTTTTAAACATCTGTTGAAGGTCAAACGTCATTCTGCCAGGCTTATGAAATTACTTCGGCTGCGTGAAATTTTAATAGCAGCGTTTTACCTAAAATAAAACGCATATTAAAATACTTACCTCACTGGAAGCTTTATATTGAGATAGCATTTCCGTTTCCCATCATTTGCCTACCCTTTTTAGTACGTAGTTTCCGGCTAAGTGGCGCCACCTGGCGGTCGTGCGCTTTTTAAGTTTCTTAAAATTTGCGGCGCACCATTATGCTCATTGGCTCAATTTCACCAGGCAGAAATAAAGTGAAAGCTTCCAGCGAGGTAAGTATTTTAATATGCGTTTTATTTCAAGTAAAACGCTGCTTTTAAAACACTACCGTCACTGGAAGCTTTATATTGAGATCTGTTTGTTATCGCCTGGTGACGCCACTTAATATTATAACGCCTTAGCGTAACGAAAATGTGACAGATTTAAAAAAAAAAATGAAGTATTTATGACAACTTTCTTTTCCGTTTATTACCATAGATTTAATATACTGCTGTTAAATTGGCAATGAAAAAAAACAGAATATAATGCAGCTATATGATAGAACGAGATAGATCACAAAGCCGTTCACGTACACGCTAAGAACCCGTAGTGTTTTTCTGAGTTCTGACGTCTGTCACGCGCAATACAATATTCCCTTTAGTTTTACTAGTTTCATTTTTATTATTGTAAAAAAGTGTCGAGTTGATGTATTTTCATTATGGTTACATGTTCAGTACCTGGAAGTAACTTATCTAAAAAGGGAACCAACATAATTGTACATTTCACACGTCAACACACAATCGCGATTATCAGCAGCAAAATGCAATGTTTCAGAGCTTTGACTAAAATTTTGTATACTAATTGATAGGGCATTTCATCAGAACAAGGACTTAAATTCATATGAATTCAATTAAAAATATTATCAAATACGTCAATTTCAGCAATTACTAACGTCACTTTTGTATTTTAGTGATTGACGTTGTCGATGATATCTTATCGACATTTCATTAGCTGACATATTTTACATTGTAAACTGAAATGGTTGAAATTGCCTAATAGAAAAGAATGTTTTGAAAAAAATTGCCTAATAAATATAGTAGCATTTGCAGTTTACATTTGGACCCTAAGTGTTTTTAACACAGAGGCGTTCAGCCTGTAAAATTACGCTCTTTATTAATCTCCATATTGTTCAAGCCCCCATCAATCCCCATTAGTTAAACATTAAATATATGTATATTTAGAGTACGTTTGTAATGTGTAATTGAAAAATAAATATCAGTTTTATTTCAACTTTGGCGATCGCGATCGCAAAATGAGGCAAAATTGTTAAATACTGGCAAGTAAAGCCTACGATATTTTTTACAATAAATTGATTTTGTACGGGGATAAGTAATTATAAAATAAAAAACATATCTAGGTATTTACTTGCAGTTGTTTGGTGTTCTTTTAATAATACTAAAAAATAAGTCACCTTGCGTCAACGTAAACTGTGTCGATGGAATCGATATCGAAAGCAAGCAGACAATGCAGTACTTGCACTATTTATCTCACGCACATTGTATGGTCACTGTTCTAACTTTATGCACACTAGCGTAACCTAGTTTTGGTCTCGTTTTCAGGATTCAATTGCCAATCTATCATCTATATTAAATCTATGTTTATTACACAGGAATAAAAACAAACATTCTGTTGGTTTTTTATATTATCATTAAATGGCACAAATAATATAACTGAAAAGGTAAAAATTCAAACTGAAAAACTTTCTGGGAAATTCTTCTAATCAATCTCATTAGTTGTATAAGAGTTTATCAACACTTGATTTAATTTCACACATATAGGATTGTTGTGATGTTTTAGCTGTTTGCCAATTCCCACGAGCTAGAACTTAGTCTATGGGGTAATTTACTAACTAGTTCTTGGAAGCTTCTGCAGATCTTACGCTATCTGGGGGTAGCTGTGTAATCAAGAAATCTTTTTACAATTCCTGCTTTAACAGTAAGGTACCTACGCGACGTAGGTACTGCACCTCAAGGCTCAAACTGATGAAAATATTAAATAATTTTGAATCTTTTTATCTATCATTCAGCGACGTTATCATTTTAACCACTCAGAAAGGAAGCTTTAAATTTTTATTATTTATATTCAAAATTAGATCAATTTTGTAAACAGTCTGACAGTACCTATTTATTGCTATCGGTTGTAGAACCAAATTCAGGCCATAATGTAGCGTTTCTGTATTATGGTTAGGTACTTTAGGTAGGGTATATTCTAAGGTCAGGTCATGAATGTATCTACCTGTACAAAGAATTATTGAAATTGACGGTCCGGGTATCGCAAAGGGGGTGCACTAACCTAAACCTAACCTAAACTTAACCTAACCTATTTCCAGCGCAATCGTTTCTGTCACTTAAAAGTTTAGGACTTGTACCGTAGAGTTAAGGGGTAGGGGAGGGTGAGGGGGAAAGGGGGGTGGTGAAAAACCCTCCAGTAAAGTCAGGGAGGCGCGCGGTAAAAAAAGTTTTTTAATAGAATTTTGAGGTTAGGAATCATAAATCGTTTATTTTTTGTACTTTTGAGGCGCTCGGCGGCCGCTGCCGCGGCACATTCGCTACGCTCTCTCGCCTTCACGCCTTTGTATGGTCACTGTTCTAACCTAACCTAACCTACACTTTTCCTAACCTACTGGACTTTGTAAGCAATTAAATATCATCAAATGTTTCTTTTTCGATAATAGTATAAGGACCATATTTATTTCTGAAAAGGCGCAATACTCCGCAAGTTGAAAAATTGCTTAAATAACTACATAAGTAACTACCATTTAGCCACAAAATTGCGGAATCCCAGAACTCCGGTCCGAGTCCTAAACTCAGCTGACTATGATACATTTAGTGACAGAAACGATTGCGCTGGAAATAGGTTAGGTTAGGTTTAGGTTAGTGCACCCCCTTTGCGACACCCTAACCCATTACATCCCAGATGGTTAGGAGTTTTGTAAAAGCAATTAATTTAAGAATAATATGTTTTACTAGAACGTGAGTATTCACTGTTCATTGTTCAGAATCGCATTATTTTCAGACAGCTGATTTATGTAACAGTATTGTATTATGCGATATTGTATAATTATATTAAATGTAAGCCTAATAAGAATAGCGCCAATTGAAAAGTAAGGCTTTTTAACTTTATTGTTGAAATTGTCCTTGAACAACAACATTTCTTCAACAAGCTACTTGACAAATTTATAAAATACCAAGAACTCTTAAGTAAAAGCTTTTGTTTGTAAAATGTATCTGGAGGTTACTTAAGGTAAGTGGTGCTGTAAGTGCTCGGTCTCTGACGCGCCAGAACACTTTCTCCCATTATAGCAAAAACAACCATGTTAAAAGATTTAGTTGAGTAAGCACCCTTGATATTAGAAACGTTTGTAGGAAGATCCAAGAAATGGGATCGTACCATAAAGAACCGAACGCATCGCCAAATGTATCCTAAATGTAGTCGATGCCGACCTAACATGTTCAAAATTTAGTTTGTTATTTTCATTTGAAATAAAGATTTCGTACTTTCCCTTTGCGAAGATGTAGGTACACCTGTTGTTATTTTGTCACACTAAGAATCGAACTGTGATGTAGTAGTGAATATGGCTCTGAAGAGCATTTAGTATTGCTAGCATTTATTCCTAAATGCATGACAACCTTTTCTTACAGAATTTAACTTCCCGCTATTGCAATGCCTTTTAAGTTAAACAGTTTAACTCTTGACTCTCGATTTCTAAACCTTACGTATCTGGCAAGCTCAAATGCTACATGTATTCGGCCTATAATCATCCTACTGCAGGGAAAAGGCCTCAATCAATTTAAGGTACCAAAGCAATAATGGGTAAAATAAATTGGAATAGAGCTTGATCCAGGTCCAAGTCAAATCCAAGGTCAAGTGATTGCTGGCAATGTGAGCAGCTTTTGAGGCAAATAGGTCTATTACTGGATATTCCCGTTTTATAATGACGAAATCTGTACAATGTGCTAGTCGGTCTGGAGTAGGCAGTGTCTATTTGCCAAGTATGTTGAATTCGATGGAACTAGTAAGTTCAAAATTGGAAATATATTGAAATCAAATCAAGGTTTAAGCGCAAACCTGCTGGTTTAGCACAAAACTGCCCCTGGGAAGGGCAGTGCATCTGTCGATCAACTACTTCAGTTGTTCGATAACCACCACTAGGGGCGATGGATTCCTATCAACTATCTATGATTTATGCGACAATGCGGCACGACAAAAATGACGAAATTCATTCATATCATTAATTCAATAATTCTTTGTAATTATTTTACAGTTGATTTCTTTGTTGCAGTTTTTCTATTCGATCATGTTTTCACATTATTTTATTTTTCATTATATAGTTAATATTACTTTTTTTGGGGACGAAGAACCGATATATCTAAATTCACTTGCCATCCCAACTTCTGCAATGTTTGGACCGTAACTTTGATATGCTCGCGAGCATTTAGATGTATCTAACAGTAAGAGTCAAAGAGGTACACTAAGAAGGGTTCTGACATGAAATATTCGATTTTGCCTTATACAAGGATAAAAGCCAACTGCATGACTACATTCGAGTTAACAAGTTGAGACTTTTGACACAAAGGAATGCGATACTATTATAACTCTTTCAAGTCGTGGCCTCAACAACCTCTTTGATACCTCTTGGAGTATTAAAACGACCTCGGGTACTTTAATCAAGCCACGAGCCCTTTTTTTTAATGAAATAAACATCTGGCGATGTTGCAAAAGCAGGAATCTATCCCTTTTTGAGGGTAGTTCAGCAAGGGTGGATCATTTTAGGCGTACCGCTTGCTTGAAAAAGCCAAATTTCAAGTCATTGCTGCACCTCTTTGATCTAGCAGCGAGCCTTAATTATGAAATGACTCTCTAGCAATGTTAATATAGAAGGTTAATCACTAGTTCGTACAAAATAGGCACCCTGCGAGGGTGGATAATTAAAAGGTTTACATGGCAGAGCCCGATTTTAAATCATTGCTTGAACCTCTTTGATCGGGCCGCTAGCCTTGGTTATAGAATTAACTTCTAGCAAGTTTGCTTGGCATAACTTACCTTAGAAGGATAGTTGATAAGTAATAAGGCGCCCCGCGAGGGTGGATAATTAGAGGCATAGGCTTGCATGGCAGAGCCTGATTTTAAGTCATTGCTTTTATTTTTGCTTTGGCAGTACTTACCTTAGGAGGGTAGTTGATAAGTAAGTAGGCACCCCACGAGGGTGGATAAATAAAGGTATAGGCTTGCATGGCAGAGCCAGATTTGTATATTAACTACCCTTACGAGGTTACTTAATAAATAAGTAGGCACCCCGCAAGGGTGGATAATTAGAGGCATAGGCTTGCATGGCAGAGCCCGATTTGTATATCAACTACCCTTAGGCGGGTAGTTGATAATAAGTAACACCCCTCGAGGGTGAATAATTAGAGGCATAGGCTTGCATGGCTGAGCCCGATTTGTATATCATCTCCCCTTAGGAGGGTAGTTGATAAGTAAGTAGGTACCCCGCGAGGCATGTCTTAAAAAAATATTATTATTATATTATATTAATATTGATTGATTGTTCTTAGCTATGTAGATTTTTCGCCCTTTGGAGGCCAAAAAGCTTTACGAATGCTATCTGTTTTCTCCAGAATGCATTTCAGTGGATCTCTAATTTGACTTATAACTGAATTCTCGTCGCATCTCTGTAAATTCTGCCCGGTGGCCACAAACTAATTGCACTTGATTAGAATCCGATTTTATTTGAGAATAATTATTTTACCTTCGTGTTCAAATTGTTAAAATTAACATTATGTTGAATTGAAAGAAATTTACGACTTTAACTCGCGTTTATCATTAGGGACTTACTTATTTTGGTAAATTTATCTTCCATTTCAATGAATAGGCTGCGTAAATTCAAAAAATCTATATACTTAGTAATTTGTTTATAAAAAAAAGGGGCTCCACTGACCTCCGAGTAGGTACTTATATCAATACTTATCATTAGCGGTGTGTATGCTATTTTGTGGCACTTGTTTGCCAATTTTACCCATTTCATAAAATTTTACACTAAAACAGGATTATCAAGGCAAAAAATGTAAACAAAAGCAATTCACCCATTTCGTCAAGCAATTCATCTATAATTACATTTATTAAGCGTATTTATCTTATGACGGCACCCGAGGTATCGTTCACCTCGTTAACCGGCTAAAGAGGAGCTCGAGGATCTGCTAGCCGAGCCAAACAAATCACTTAATGCTAAACGAAAAAGACAGCATACACTTTTACGTATTACATCATGACTTTAATCCGAACGGCAAAACCGTTAAATTTAATAATTAAGTCACACGAATATTTAAGCTTGATATTTCATGTTTTATTAAAACATGTTGTTTTAAGCAATAAAATTGCTATTGGAAACTGAAATAAAATTCCTTGAAATAAAATACATTATTCATTTTAAAATAATGAGGGTAGTACTTACCAGATTTGTGTACTAGTTTGTATAAAAACTCACTTGGTTATTAATTCTGCTCTGAGAATTATAATATCACAGAATTTTAACGATCACAGAGACAGGGCTTGCAGTGAACGTGTTGTTACGACGGTAAACTAAACGCCAAGCAATGAGCAAAATGGTGCGCCGCAAATTTTAAGAAACTTAAAAAGCGCACGACCGCTAGGTTGCGCCACTTAGCCGGAAACTACGTACTAAAAAGGGTAGGCAAATGACGGGAAACGGAAATGCTATCTCAATATAAAGCTTCCAGTGACGGTACAGTGTTTTAATAACTAATTTAATGTCAACACACAATCTTAAAAATATAGAAAACAAAATATTGTTATATTTATTGAAATAAATAATTCACGACCTTTGTGAAATGAGTATGTGTGCCGTGCGTTTGCTAAACGTAGACAAACGAACGTAACGTTTTTTTTAGTCATTCAGAGCATACGGACAGTCGCATGCGCATCTGACAGCTACCATACCCCTACCCCTACCCTACTCCTACCCTACTCCTACCCTACTCTTACCCTACTCTTACCCTACTCCTACCCAATTTTCTTTGCTATAAACCTCACGGAGCCCGAGACCTTTCCAACGAATGCAAAATCGTGGAAATCGGTTCGTTCCTTCTGGAGTTATAGCGTCAGGAAGGAAAACCCGACTTATTTTTATATAGTAGATTATTTACTACAATGAAATGACTTAACTACTAATAGAAAAATTTACATTATCACCAATTAGAGGAATTTAGAGTGTGTTTCGCTCTAACACTACACTGTCTCCCTTACGCGCGATGTTAGGTGAAATAGGAATAGGTGTGAGCGAAAGCGGAGATGTGCTAACGGAACAAAACAAAGCGTTAATTTCGACGTTGAGTTCTAGGACACCCTTAGTTTTTTTTTCTTTCCAATGTTATAATATTTGTTATCCTATTCTCAATGAAAATAAATCCAAAAACACAAAAATCTTAAAAATTGGTCCAGTCGTTTTCGACCTAAGTGATATACCTAACTAGCACGACTTTCATTTTTTTAAATAGAAGATAGATGATAGAAATCATAAAGGTTACAGATAGCGATTGTGAAGATGAAAATGTTCCATCACCGTATCCAACTAACACAGATGTTGCATCCGACAACGAATCAGTGAGATCGACTTAAAAATGTGCCCTTACTTCACTTTGGCCGGTTTAACCTATTTGCCTTAGCTATTTGCCTAGAAGAAATCGACTTTGTCTGCATTAAGGATCATAAACGTCACATTGACATACACTACCATACTAAACACCGAAAACACCACCTCTTGGCGATTGGCGTAACTAAAAGTGAGTTGAAAATTTCATGACCACCTTTCGATCGATGCTCCGAGAAATGTGTTTTCAAAATTAGTAAAAAAAAATATTTTTCTTGGTGATTTTTGTGTATGGACTTTTGAGCTAACATGCACAAATATTCATTTTACTCTTGGTTCATAATATAAACGTGGTACATCATGCAGTAGCGTAATACTTATGTATAGATATTTTGACTTAGAGCAAGGGCTGTAAGTTCGATTCTCGCATCTATGCTTTGATTTACAATCTGTAAATGGTGATTGATGAAGTTAGATGATAATTTGTGAAATAGAAGCATTTTAAGCAATGTTGTCATCCGGCTCGAAGGACAACCCGCACAACACGAACTACATGGCTTTTCTTCGGCAACTGGTAGATATCACTGCTACCTTTAGTTTACCTGACAAAACCAGGATTCTGCTCCTGCCTGAGCACAATCTTAGCCAACGACGTTCCAGGACACAAAGTTATACTTGATAAGAAATTGAAAAAGAAAAGGAGTGGTACTACAGTAGATAAAGTTACAACTTACAACTGTTAAAATGATAATTATTTTATCTGTAACAACAACATTACTCCGTTGTTACAGATATTACAACATTCTGACAACAGAGTTGTTAACTAGATATCAATGTCGGTAGATGCCTTTCATCTTGGAGAACCAAGTTTGGTCATCCAAGCCGAGTTGAAAAAACTGCATTGGTATCAATCAATCAATCAACAGCCACTGTCCGTCCACTGCTGGACGTAGGCCTCCTTCAAGTCACGCCATAATAGTCAATCCTGGGCTTTCCCTACCCAGCCGCTGCCAACAGTTTTCCTAAGGTCATCAGTCCATCGAGTCGCAGGGCGTCCTACACTACGCTTGCCTAAACGCAGTCTCCACTCCAGAATTCGTCTGCTCCAACGGTTGGCGGTTCTACGGCCGACGTGACCAGCCCACTGCCACTTCAGCGTGCTTGTCCTTCAGACCTTCAGACTATGTCGATTTTTTTTTGTAGTTTCTGCGTTTTGTGCCATATTTGAACCAAAGTGGAAAAACCTAATTATCTTGATTTTTTTTATTAAATCGAAATTTCCCAAAATACGTGTCGATTTTTTTTTTACAGATCATTATTATATTTTTTTGCTTAAAAATAAAAAATCACGAAGGAAGGGTGTTCAGGCCACTTCCAACCTCTTTACACTTTTTAAATTCGGTGCTAAAGTGTAAAGAGGTTGGAAGTGGCCTGAACAAAGGGGTTAACCTATTAATCTGATTACGTGGTAAGTAAGGATGGATATCGTACGTATTTCAACGACGAATTGATGACAAAAAAATTTTGGCTATATAGACTCGTTCAAAGCCATTGAACTACTAACAAATTAAAAAAAAATTCTTTTTTACATTAAATTTACAAAATGGAGTTTTGCGCGGGAAACGAAAAGAGAAAGAAGGACTTTGTTTTATAAATTATCCTAAGCGGCATTTATGGTGATAAAGTGGTGGCATTGTTATAATAATGTGTCAGTGAGTAGGATAAATCAAATAAAAATGAGAAACAAGGAAAGGCGCTCTAATTTGACTCTGATTCACGTTCTCGTGTAAAACTTCGTTTTAGTCGGGTGACATGTTCAGAAACTTGTGTCACACCAAAACCTCACGAGCGCGATCGCAGGTATAACGAGAGAGAGAGACGGACTGATCTCCCGTCTCATCTCGAGCGCTGCCAGTCATTCCGTGAAACTTGTCACGCGGAATTCTCACGAGCGGAGGCTGGCATAGCGTTCGAGTGAGTTGACCGATCTTCCGTCTCTCCAGTGTTGCCAACTATGCGATAATTATCGTAAATATACGATAGTTCTATGCCATATACGATATAAAATAATAACAGGGTATCGCACCATAATTTTACTATTTTATACGATAATTTATGAAAGATTACGATATTATTAAAAACTTAATGCGCAGTGCAAAAATGTGAGCATAAAAGGGAAAGCAGCATTTAGCGATTCAATCAACAAAATCTACAGTCTTTATAGCCGCATTCCGTTCGTAAAGCTAGGCGATTGGTTGGACGATTGTTTGTTTGGAGCCGGCATCACGGGCATTATTATAACCTATTTCTTCATCTTCATATCATTATCAACCAAACTAAATACCTACTAAATTTTTAGTAGCGTGAGTGAGTGGTTTTGGCGCTTCTGAGTGTGATTCGCATTGTTTGCTCAAAACGTGCGTCAATCCTCGATTCTTGGTGTCTAAGTCTCATGTATTTTGTATATAAATGGAGTTTTACTCGCAGACGAAGCTATTCGATCTGGCGATATATCTGTGTTGATTTTAAGCCCAAAAAGGCCATGCTGGATCGCATGACACTTGTAAATACATATGGTCCAGAAAAAAAAGAACATGAGGATGAAAACATAGATTTAGTTATACAAATTTAGGTTTTTTTAAATAATAATATTTTAGACATACCATACATAGTTATTCTTTACTTCCCCCTTTTCCTTTTTACATGCTCAAAATAGTAGGTAAGTACATGGTAATCCTATAAATAACCCAAATTTTTCATTTACTTACATGAATATATGTACGCGATAAAAATACGATAATTTTATGAGTGATTTGCGATAATTTTGGATTTCCATATTGGCAACACTGCGTCTCTCTCACTCTAGCGGCATACAAACGAATGGAGATTTTCTCGTGCGGTAAAGTTTTCGTTGAATGTTTAAGATGTAATTTAAAATTTGAAAAAAATGTTATCTTCATTAATTCCTTACTTCCCAAAAACTTATATCACCAATAAGACGTTATCACGTAAACATCTCGATCGTAAACCTACTTTACAAACAACCAATTTTTATAATCATTGCAATGTATAAACTACCCATACATTTCAATGATTTAGGTTAGGTTAGGCTATTATGTTTATGTAAGTACGATATTGTATATATTATTCAGTTGGGCTGGGCGGCATTCCGGAAGGTACGTCATGTATTCTCGTCGCTCATTCAGTTATACCCCAAAGCCTAAAAACAAAAGTTTTTGACCAGTGCGTCTTACCCGTGGTGACACATACGGAGCCGAAACGTGGACACTGACGGTGGGACTGGTCCGCAAGCTATAAATTGCTCAGCGAGCTATGGAGAGAGCTATGCTTGGAGTATCTTTAAGGGATAGAATCCGAAATGAAGTAATTCGACAGAGAACCAAAGTTACTGACATAGCTACTCGGATAAGCAAGCTGAAGTGGCAGTGGGCTGGTCACATCTGTCGCAGAACTGATGAACGATGGAGTAATCGAGTTCTGCAGTGGAGACCGCGCATGGGCAAACGTAGTGTTGGACGCCCTCCTGCTAGATGGAGCGACGATCTGCGCGAAGTGGCTGGAAGCAACTGGATGCTTAAAGCTCAAGATCGAAAAAGTGGCGTGCCTTGGGGGAAGCCTACGTTCAGCAGTGGACTGCCGTAGGCTGATGATGATGATATATTTTACATTGACATTTTAACTGAAGACTAGGCTGTATGGACTCGTCCGAAGCCGTTATTTTTATGAAAAAAATAATAATTGCAAAATGAAACTTGAAAGTCATTTCAAAACAATAATAATATAAATTGGGCACCGGATCAAGTATTATTTTATTATATTATAATTCCTTTTTTAAAGTTTTGGTGTACGTACCTAGTTTCAATCTTTATTAAGGTATCTAACGCTGAGGCAGTAAAAGTTATTAGTTTCATCATGACGACTGACCAAAATACAGAACAGTACCGAGAATTTTTAAGGCAGTTACAAAGAGAGGAACATAGACCAAATGCATTAAACGAAATCAAAAATTTGTTTACTTATAAATCAGCTAGTGAAGCCGTAACGACTATCAGAGATGCAGGAATTTCAAAAATAGTTCAGTGCCTGAATGTTCCAGATAAGTACGTCAGAGCTAAAACAAGTTGGTTTTTCAAACACAATAACTTTAAATCAATTATATATTATTTCGTGTTACAGGACACACGTTGATCTGACTTGTGAAGTATTAAAAATCTGTTTCGAAAAGTTTGAACCTGGAGAAGTGGTCAAAAACTATACAAGTCATATCATGTACTTGTTGCGGCACGAAAAGGATTGTGTGCGCAAACTGGCAGTGGATGAGGTAGGAGTAATCAAAAATTGCACGTAGCGCTTCAAACCCCAAGCGACAACCGGTTGTCGCGATAACAATTGATTTTAATTGTGTCTGGAATATCAGATCGTCAAAGGGTTGAAGGGAAGGGAAGCTTTAATAATAATAAAATTTGTAAACAACATCACTTACCTTTTTTTGCTCCCAGAGTAAATATTTAAAGCACTTGTTTTACATTTTACAAAATGTAATATAGTAAAATATTACCCCTGTAGCGTGGGCTATTCCAGACACAATTAACACCCCATTTCTAGTGGTTTATGTACTCGGCCAAGATCTTAGGGTCTTGGGTGTGATCCCCAGTATGGCCAACAAGTTTTCAACTTATAAAATTGCTTGTGTATGTGATCCCTAACCCGCATTTGGCAAGCTGGTGATTATGCCTATACCTATCTTATGGTGGTAACTTGAATTTAATAATGGAGGCCTTTGCTCTTCAGTGGGATGACTTATAAGCTGTTCAATTTTTTAATTTTTTTTTCAAATTCGAAATTTTTATTTCTTACTAAGTGTGTTGGTTACATTGATGTTCTTATGTTTACTACAGTACTTACAATTTCAGGTGTATAAAGCTATTGCACTGGATCAAAATCTGCTGCCTGCTCCACAATTTATTGATGTATTTGTAGCTGTGGCACAACTTGTTATAGACACAGATGTTGGTGTAGCTAATAAAGCTATTTTGATCACTTCTAATTTGCCATCAGAAGCATATCCTAAAATACTGGATGAGATGAAGATTGCATTCCAATACAATGCCAGCAGTAAATGCAATGCTTATGAGGTAGTATAGCTTGTATATTTTTTAAGTTTGTAAATTTAAATATTATGGCAACCATTTATTTTGGAGTCAACATGTTTTACATTACGATCAAGCAAATGTAAAATCAAAAACACATTGTGTGGAGAGAAATACAGATACTGTATAAGTTTATCATTGCCTTACAGGTTGTAGTAAACATTTCGTCAAAACATTATGAACTGTGCAAGTTATGTAATGATCAAGGGTATATAGACTACATGATATCTGAACTACAGTCTAATGATGTTTTGTATCAATTAAATATCCTAGAGTTGTTATCGAGACTTGCAGTCAAACCACATGGAATTGGCTACCTTGTACAGCAGGGTGCCTTAAATAAAATTGCAGATTTAATAGCTGGTCTGCCAACCAATCCATTAGGTGGATTATTGACTCCTGGTAAGGATTGTTTTTTAAATCTCAGTTTGTTTATGTATTTCATAAATAAAAACATATAACTATTGTTATTTCAGGTTACATGAAATTCATTGGATCAATTTCACATCACTATCCAAAGGAGATACTTGATAAATATCCTGTATTGCTAGACTTGATATTTGAAACATTTGAATCAGGAGATCCTGCTGTATTGCCAGTAACCTTAGACACATTAGGATTTATTGGCACGACAATTGAGGGGAAGCTTTGCTTAGCTGCTTTAGGTAAGTTTATAAATTAGTTTTGTTGTGTTAATATTGAATGTAACTTAAAACTTTCATTTGTTATAGGTAGCAAGTTTACATTAGCTGTTGAAAAAGTAGGACAAATTATTAAAAACAGTCCTACAGAAATAAAAATTTGTGCATTACATTGCTTTGCTAACTTAATCAGTTTTGACAAAGACCCTAATGCACCGAAAAGTGGACCGGTTGATCATAGAGTCACACTTATGACAAGAGAATGGTTAAGAAGTCTTAGTGCCAGCCCACCATCAATGGAAATATTGTTTGGGATATGTAAAAATCCTTTTCCTGAAATTAGATTAGCTGGATTAGCCTTATTAGATGCAGTTTGTCAACATCAATGGGGTGAGGAATTAGTAGCAAGAACAGCAGGTAACCATGATTTATTTTGAATAAAGTTCAACAAAATGCAGTATGCATTCGTTTCATAGTGCTGCTCTTCTCCACAGGTTTTGTTGAATATCTTCTGGATCGATCTACAGTTTCCACTAAGGAATCTAAAGAAGCAACATTTGATATCATCAAAAGATTGACAAATTCACTAGCATTTGATGCAAGCATCATTACAAGACTACAAACACATGTGGAACAAGGACCATTTTTCTCAGAAAGTGCATTGGAAGTGGCAATGGAAGAAGATTAAAATATAGGCATTACATTAATATTTAATGAGAAAATTTTATTTCTAATTGTTTGAAATGGTAATAAATAAAGTTACATGTAAGAAATCTTCTTTACTTTCTCCTTTTACTTCTAGTAGATGGTTCAGCCTTAGGCACCGCTTTCCTTTTTGTTGGTTTTGTCTTTTTATCACCTCCATATTTAGCTGCTAAGTCAGAAATAAATGAATCCATTTGCTGGGCTCTATCTTGTTGTTTTTGTTTTATCATTACTTCTAAACTGTTACTTCCTGTAAGTTTACATGCATATTAAATATATTATTGTAAATGTAAAAGATAAATCGAAAATCAGAGCCCTTGCTACTAAATCACATCAGCTATACATTCAGAAAAAAAAATTTTTTTTCATTTAAAATTAGGGAATATAATACAGGGTGTAAAAAAACTAAACGCAGACCCTGAAGCTACGCAATCCGAAAGGCAAACCAAGTCATATTACACAATATTATAGTCGGGAAATGTTTTTTATTTTTGGGAGTCAAAAAAATATTATAATTCATAGCACGCAATGTATAGCAGCCGGAGCATAGGCCGCTGCGCTGGAGATGGCTGCTAAGTTCAAAATTCGTCCGCGCTGAGCCGTACATTGCGTATTGTAATTAAAAAAGCCTTCTTATGAACGAAAAAATAAAGAAAAAACACTATGTTTCTAAGAAGAAAAGTTTTTAAGTACCCTTTGGCAACAGTTTTTGTAATAAAATGGAACACATAATTGTGACTTTGACCCTCAATATCTTCGGAACCAGAAGGAAAGAAAACATTGATCTTAGTAATGGCGACAGTACGTGGTTTTCGGATCTACGTTTGGTTTTTTTACACCCGTTATATTGCTTTATATTTTGGAATAAATAATTGTTTGTACTAATACATTTATGTATTTCATAGTTAATATACACCTCTTATTTTCAACGTATTAAATGCACAAGTGTGCACTTAGGTATCACTTATATTATCATAAAATTGTCTATACATAAGATTTTATCATTTATTTGGTGTAAATTTTTAATCAAGTATAGAAGTATTATGATGATTTCGAAGAAATGGCAACATTCATTGTAACGATGCAAATTTATTATTCACATCAACCCATTCATTGCCTTGCCCACCCATCGGCGGGTGAAACTTCTCAACTCACACGCCGAGACCGCCTATGGGCGGTTGGATTTTAAACTTAATTATGTAAGCCAAAATGCATTAAATAATAATAGGATTTTGTGGTTTGATTAGTTTTATTGTAATTGATTTGTATCTAAAACAGCCTGCGGATATCTCTGGTTTTGGAAAAAGCCAATTCTGACCTTTCATGCCGAGCCCGCCCACTGGCGGGCACCACTTATCTTCGGAATTCACAAACCTTTTGTAAAAATAAAACTTTCATTTTTATACACAATTATTATACAAGAAATTACTTTCATATTGTCTTACTTAACATTAAAATTGTGCGCCATGGCATCAACGAAATATAAAAAAAAAAAAAAATCTATATTTGTGTCTATGTGTATAATATAACTTTGCCCTACCACTGCCTCGGGAAAACTGTGAGACAGTGCTGCAAAGAAGCAGCTCTAGAAACACAAGTTATTGTTTTAGTTGGCCTCTTTTCAAAGTTTTACAGGATGTACTTAGAGTTGTGAGCTAGACAGTCCAAAGACAATATTTTTTATCATTTACGTTCTCTTCTTACCTTTTAAGAACCTTTTTCAATCAGGGTATTTTTATTTAATAATCAATTTAAATTTATGAATTGAGTCTACAAAACTTCGTTTGTAGTTTATTTCAAAAATGAATATGAGCTTTAGCAAGTCTAATACGTATTTGTACACGGTTTACGTTTTAAATCAATTTATTTAATGTTAAAACTTACCTTCACATTCCATATACTACTATTTTGGTTAATCCAATAAAACTCATGTATATAACAATATCACAGGAAATTATGAGTACATGTATAATACAGGATCATGTAAACTGGACATAAAAAACAACTCATGTTGCGATCTGAAGTCTCATGCCGGGAACGCCAATGGGTGGGCAAGGATACTTTATCGAGATGACGTGCCCTCTGATGGGCAGGCCGAGTAGCAATGTATGGTGGCATGTGGATAGTATCATCACTGTTTAGGGAGGCAGTAAATGGGTTAAGTTTTTGTTTTCATTTGTAATCCATTAATATTGTTATTTCTTACCTGAACCTAATCCTAACTCAGTTTTTAATTCTTCTGCTTCTTTAGCTTCACGGTTTTCTTTTGCCAAGCGACGCTGACGCTTTCTGGCTGGTTCATTTGTAAATATTTTGTAAGATGGTATTTCATCATTTTCTATCATGCCCTGAAATTACAAAATACATATAGTGTTTTTTATTATAAATGGCAATAAGAACCACATGAAGGCAGGGACTTACATTAATGATTTCACGAATCCTTGATTCTTGGTCTGACCTTGCAAACTGGACTTGATCGCAGATATAGTCCATGTCTCCTTTTCCAGCTAAATAAGCTACTTTGAGATCTTTTTTCTCTTGCTCGGAACCTAAAAATGTTAATTCATATTTTGATTCATTAATCCCTCAACCCCCAGGAGGCACGCGCGTGCCGCGATAACAATTGATTTCAATTGTGTCTGGAATAACTCACGATCGAGGGATTAATAGTAGTATTTTTAATATCCATATTTGGTAGTTGGAGTAGAACTAGAAGTTAGAGGTGGATTGGCTTCGCCAATTAGATATTGACATATAACTTATAAGGACAAGCAGAAGCCATACGACATGATGATGCGGAACACATAAAAGTATATACTGATGACACTCTTACCAACATATTCTTTTTCATATGCTCTTATATCCTCATCTGTGATTTTCTTGAATAGCATTCGCCAATAAATAGTCCAGTCTCTATCGACAATAACATTATAGTCATCATCATCAACACTATTTGTCTCATCATACAGGGCCCTCTTGTCTTTATCACTAAGAATTGTGTGAATACTCCCAAGTACTTTGAATTTTTCTGTAGCTTCCAGCTTTTCATTTTCATCAACACGATCTGGATGTACTTTTAAGGATAGCTTATGGTAAGCTTTTTTCACTGAAATTTAACATAAGGTAGATCATATTATGCTTTAATTTTTATCTCACCTATGACATGAAAGTAATAGGAAGCTAAATTGTTGTATTCAATAATATTGGTGGACAGACTTGCAATTTTCACTTCAGTAATAGAGGTAGATGGCTGGTAATGAGTGGAGGATGAGGAAAACCAAAAGGAGATAGATGAATGTGTAAGACAAGGGAGTGTTTAAATCAATAAGTATTGATTGAGCGAGATATATGTAAGGGGATAATAGTATACAAGAATAGTGATAGTGATAAACACTCTGTCAACCACGAAAGTGCTTTGCGAGGCGTTTAATTGTTTTAGCTTTGTAATTTGTATAATAAAACAATAAATTTTAAAAAAAGGAAGTAGTATTTGTTCAACTTCAGATGATCTAGAACCAAGACAAGCAACAAATTAATATTTTGTAACAGAACAACATCATCATCATCAGCCTATTGCAGTCCGCTGCTGGACATAGGCCTCTCCAAATGCACGCCACTGAGGTCGATCCTCGGCTTCTCGCATTCAGCTCAGAATAATCAAATTACAAAATACCAGCTTACCTTCTTTGTCAGTAGCTTTTTCAGATATCTTCAGAACTTCATATAGATTATTAGTGTTAAAATACTTTTCACACAATTCTATGAGGACCATTATTAATGGTTAAAACTAATTCGTGGATGGCAATTAATAATTACTGCAAATCAAAACTTGACACAAAATTTATCGAACGGGACGTTGTTTACGCGCGAAGCAAAGCAGGTAGGCGGTGTCAAACAAAACACATCTGTCAGTCAGCTGATAATTTTTTTAAATTAAGGGTTAACTAACGGCTTCGAAAAAGTTCATACTAGTTAAATTTTAAGTTGATCAAGTCATGAGTCGAAAATGATGAGAACGAATATTCGCAGGAATTCGCACCGCATAGCACATACTTTGAAACATAGAGTAACTTATTAATGTGAAACTAGACATACATTTGTAATAAAATGTTATTGTGTTATTTTTTATTGTAACACATTTAAATGTGTGTCTATGAATCGAAGCATTAATTGTGGATGTTTGTGTGAATGTGTTTACTTGTTTCAATTTATTATTTCTTTAACACCTGCTAGAATTTGCACCCCTTTTTCTAACTAGAATAGATACTTCCCGGAATGTATCTTGATTTTAAAAAATCCGAGGTAATTTTTTGACCTAATGACTTTTTTGTTTATTAAACATTTCACGACTTTGGATTAGGTCTACAGAATCTAATTCCAGACATAGATGTTTTAACTGATTTTTCTATTAGTGACATTTTGGCTGTATGAACTAGTCAAAGGCCATAAAACTTAAAAAAGTAGATTTTTTCTTTAATTTGTTCGGATTTGGCTAAGGTCTGAGACTATGCTGCCATATCTTAAGTGAGAAACTGAGAATTCAATCATTCTTAATAAATACAATAAAATATCATAAATACTTGCTTACTCATAAATACTTAAACTAACTTAACCTTAAGCTAACCTAACTCATTGAAATGTATGGGTATTTCATGTATTTCAAAGATTACTGGAAATTTGTGAGAACGTGGATCCAAGTCAAATAGAAGCGCCTTTCCTTGTTTCTCACTTTCTTTGATTTATCCTACTTTATCATCATCATCATCATCATCAGCCTGTCACAGTCCACTGCTGGACATAGGCCTACCCAAATGCACGCCACATAGGTCGATCCTCGGCTTCTCGCATCCAGCTCCTGCCAGCCACCTTGCGCAAATCATCACTCCACTTGGCCTGAGGGCTCCTGAGGACGTCCTACACTACGTTTGCCGAGACGCGGTCTCCACACAAGAACTCCTACTTAATGACACATTATCAGAATAAACGCCGTTTATGATAATTTTACAAAAATTATGAAACAAAGTCCATGTTTCTCTTTTCGTTTCCCGCGCAAAACTCAGTTTTTTTGCCAATTATTAAAAAAAAGATTTTAAAGCTTGAAAAGCTTTACCGACCGTATGCTTACCCATTGCGGAATCGTGAAGCTTTTTAAGCTTTTACCAGAACACTAATCGTCACAAATCATAAAAAAATGAGATAATCTTACTGACATAGGATTTGTTTCATATTTTTTTAAATTATCATAACGAAAATTATTTTTATAGTGTGGTGGTGCTGTTAATGCGTAAAAATAATGTGTAAGACAATAGATACTCCTGCTTTAATTTCCTTGGGCATAACAATCCGTAGAATTAGTTTTATTTCTTCAAATAGGCCCCTGCCATACATTTCTATAATACAGTATGGTAGCCTTTTTCATCAAGATGATTTACACATTCAAGTGTTTTTCTGTTGAACTTCCTCCCCGAGAGTAGCCTCATCTTGTCTCGAAACTAGTAACCGCAGCTTGTTGAGGAACATTCTGCGGTGCGGTGCTTCCAGCGGCCTTGGGCAGCCTGCTGTTTTCGTAACGGCAGCGGAAGGTAGTAGGTCCCTGCTTGTGCTGCTAGATGGCCATGGTGGTCACCATTTGCGGCGTTATGAAGGTATTTCCTTGGGGTTTCAGCTTAGCAATTATTGGTAGTATACTGGGAAGTGTCTCAGTCAAGACGTCCAATACGGGTTCACATGCATAGTCAATATACGATGTGTGCTACTTCGCATCTTTTAGTGGGTATGCTTATGAATCAAATAGTGGTTTATGCTGCTAATCCCTGACAAGAGTGTCCCACATAACCTACTGTTGCCGCTGAAGCAGTAGGCGTACCTACCTACTGTTTCTGTAACGTACCTACCTAAAGCATTTTTCCTGCGTAAACAAAATAAGTAATAGGTTTTAATAAAAATAAGTGATAGGTACTCCTTCAATAATTTTATGAACTATCGCCTCCGATTACCTACTTGTTCAGTGATGATGACTTTTTTTTTTTTTACAAGATTTACTTTTAGAATTTGACATGCTTGACAAAAGCGAATGTAACGACATTTTTATGGAGTTTTTTTATCATACCTATCTTAATATTACGTAATTCATAAAATTGTTATTTAGTGGTTGCAAAACATTTCGTGAGTCATCTGAAATATGGATTCTTTGAAGGCTTCGGGTGATAATAATTCTTTGAATTGCTCTGTGGAAGCAGAGAAGCATGAAAAACAGGACGTTCTTATTCCTGAATCTGATAACACCAATGATTTAACAAAGAAGGACTATAAAATATCATTGGATGTCACTGAAGTAACTTCGACTGAAGAGAAGCCTAACGAAATAACTTCGCAAATGATCGAGGATAACGAATTTAAGTTAAAGGATAGAATTGCGCAATGTAGAAATATTATCGAATCCCTAAAACTAGAATTGGGCAAAGAAAAATCTAAACTAGAAAAGGAGACTAAAATTCCACAACTGCCTTCGGTGTCGGTCTCGGCACCAGCGTATAGTGACATTAATTCTGACGTAGATGTTATGGGCGACATTTTTGCCCCGAATATGTATAGCGCCAGTGTTGACAGTAAACTGAATTGCGATGAAAGTCTCATTGAATATGAGAAACAGTTGCAAAAGTATCAAAATACGCTAAATATGGCTCAAATTGAAAAGAAGAATGCTATCAGGAAACAAATGTTGGCAAAAGCTTACAAACTGAAATTATTGGAAGTTGAAAACCAATGTAACATTGAGTTGCTGCGAGTAAAGCAAAGCCTTCAATGTCTGGAGCCACTCCAAATGATAGCTAGCAAGTGGAAAAACGCGCCTAATGATTTTAACTATGATCTGAATAATTACGAATTAATACCTAGATTCCCGGAGTTAAGTGCTAATTCTGGAAGTGACATTAATTCATACAGAGAAGATGGCGACTGCAAGCCTTTGCCAGACAAGTCAGGAATTTGTTGTAAAGAGGATTCGTCATCTTCAGATTGTTAAATTTTATTTGTATCGTTAACGAGATTTCTGTCTACTCTTGAGATACCTACTAAATAAAAAACTTTGTTCCTCTTTTGATGATAATATAAAATGTTTATAAAGAATGTGTTAACAGTATTCTATATCGATGGTTACAGTACCTACCTACCTACAAAGCACTACAAAATACATCAAGTTCAGAAAGGAGAAGACAGTAATGCAAATCGTGTTTTAAAATCGACTCTCTCATACATAAAATTAAAATTGAACTAAGTCAATACAACTTTTCGTTCTTTGTTATCCATTCTCCAAATTACTTTTTTGTCTGACTGCTGAACACAGATAATTCACCTATTTTCAATCCAACCTAAGCATAGGCGTAGCCAGCCATGGGCTCAGGGTGGGGCAGCAGTTTAAAATATGACTAGCAAACTATTCCCGCAGCTTACCCCGGTTAATTTTTTCATACAAAAGGGTTACACCCCATAGCACCTTGTATCTCATTATCATCATCAGCCTGTCGCAGCCTACTGCTGGACATAGGTCTCTCCAGTTGCACGCCACTTAGGTCGATCCTCAGCTTCTCGCATCCAGCTCCTGCCAGACATCTTGCGTAAATCATCACTCCACCTAGCCTGAGGGCGTCCTACACTACGTTTGCCGAGACGCGGTCTCCACTCAAGAACTGGTTTACCCCTGCGGCTGTCGGTTCTGCGGCTAATATGGCCAGCCCACTGCCACTTCAGCTTGCTAATCTGGTGGGCTATGTCGGTAACTTAAGTTCTCTACCGGATCACCTCATTTCTGATTTTATCCCTTAGAGAAACTCCGAGCATAGCTCTTTCCAATGCCCGCTGAGCGACATTGAACTTGTGGAATAGCCGTACCGTCAGTGTCCACGTTTCGGCTCCGTATGTCATGACGGGTAGGAAGGACTGATTGAGGACTTTCGTCTTGAGGCATTGTAGGATCGACGATGAGAAGACATGACGTAGTTTTCCAAATGCTACCCAACCCAACTGAATTCTTATGTTCACCTCATCCTCAAAGTTTTTTTCTACCAACCTGCAAAGTCTGCCCAAGGTACACATATTTTTGAACAACTTCGAGGACGGCGCCGTGCACCGCAATCGGTTGCGGTAGTACATGTTCATTGAACATAACCTTGGATTTATCCAGGCTCATCCGCAAGCCGATGCGTACAGAAGAGTCAGCCAGGTCATTCAGCATCGTTGTAGGTCCTACAGCGTTTCTGCCATAATGACAATCGCAAGTAAAAGGTGTAAGTATTTGCCATTGATGTTGATGCCTCGTCATTTGACATTTCCAGTGCAGGATTTGACGCTCCATTGCATTTGTGAACAATTTCAGGTAAATGACGTCCCCTTGTCTCACTCCTCGATGCAACGGTATAGGTTTTGTTTGCTGATTCTGTACTTGGACGGACATGGTGGCGGCTTCGTAGAGACATCTCATCACATATTTATTTATTTATTTATTTATTGCATTTTGTTTACAAAATAAATGTAACAAAACCCTGTAAGGATACAAGCAAACAACCTTAAATTAGTTTTGAAACATAAGCTCATCGTCACTTTCACTTGGACGTACCGCTAATCTAGACCAGATCTTGATCGAGTCGAAGGCTTTCTCATAGTCCACGAATTCTAGACACAAGGGCTGATTATACTCATCGGTCTTCTGTATAATCTGACGTACTGTGTGGATGTGGTGTATGGTGCCATATTCGCTCCGAAATCTAGCCTGTTCCGGTGGTTGGAATTCGTCGAGTTTTCGCGCAAGGTGGTTCGTGATGATTCTTGAAAACAGCTCATAGACGTGGCTTAGAAGGGAAATGGGTCGATAGGACTTCAGCAGGGTCTTATCGCCCTTTTTGAAGAACAGGACGACCATACTCCTACTCCACGCCTCCGGAGTTCTCCCTTCAAGCAGGACAGCGTTAAAAAGCTTTTGAAGCTCCCTCAGTACGGGTTTACATCCAGCCTTCAGCAACTCTGTTGTAACGCCATCCTCACCAGGGACTTACCATTTTTCAGCTGTTTAAGAGCCATCTCGATTTCATTAATGCTGACTTCTGGCAGGTCTTGAGTGTAGTGGCGTGTTAACGCGGCTCTAGGGTCCTCATTTTCGGGATCAGGTCGAGGTTGTGTTTGTTAGGCAGTTGTTATCACAATGTTTTTAAAATAATGTTTTTAAACAAGCAAATAATGCGACTCGCGCTGTGATAGAAGAAGCAAGAAGCTCTGCGCTGCGCGGATGCGGACGGGGGCGCGGCGGGTGGCGGGTCACTTTCCCTCTGAACTCAACCACTCACTCACACACACAAACGAAAAACAAAAGGATTTTGAAAGAAGAAAACTTTCTGTTTTGATCGTTTTTTGTGTCGACTATCGAGTGTGAAATTAAGTGTTGTAGTTATAGTATGTACCTAGATAATTTATTTTTTTAGGTTTAATTATGTACCTTACAGGTGCCTGCCCCACCGTGGCTACGCCCATGAACCTAAGTACCTATATTCGATCTTTAGACGGAAATCATCTGTTATCTCTTGCTACCAAAAATATGCCGACTAGGTTTTCGTCGAAATCAGGCCTTGAATTTGACTTTTTTTTTTACGAACTATTAGCCGAGATTTAAGAGCGAAATCAAACACACACGTAACGGTAGCATTAGTTTAGTCTATTAATAATAAATATATATGACTATTACCTACATTACACATCTTAGCGACAGGAGACGAGACCAACCAAAGACTTAACGTGCCTTCCGTAGCACAAATTTCAATGTAACCCACTTGCCTCTTTTAGACCTAAGCCAATTATTTACAATTTTTCAAAAAAATACCCAAACAGTTCCGGGAATCAAAGCTGGCGTAACATTTGTAATTGGCGACCTTCGCGCCGCTATATCTGGGTCGCCACTGCTGTATAATAACCACATAAGATTACTGAACTACATTTATCGTTTTTTATGTACTGTGGTAACTACATATATTTTGTAATTTTTTTTGTAGAAACTAGAAACCACGATGGTACGTACCACAAACATCTAGACGTAACATTGTATAGGGTGTTTTTAACATTAACTTGTTCGGGATTGTACCTGGGACTTAGCTAGAACCACCTCGTAAACCGATGTGTACGCCAGTCGCCACTCCACTTTGGAGCTGCGGAGTCTTCACGTAAGAAGTCTAAGGTCGCAAATACTACTAAACGTATGGAATTCTCTTTTGGTGTATTCGTAGCAGCATTTTCAGCGTGTAGTTAAACTACACGTGTAGTCACGCTGCACGCTGGCTGGAACGCCCCGCTGCTCGCTCCGCCGCGGCGCTGTTCCGTATTAGCGGCCTTAGTGTGACTTATTTTATTAGTGCCTGTACTTATTTCACGTACAGTGCGGGCCATAATACTGATTTATCACGTTACGATCGTTACGTACTTACTACGACGTACTTTTTATTTATACCTATAAAAAAGTTGAAAAGTAATAAAAATTATATGAAAGATTACTCACAGAACCCAAAATAATAATTTGGTGAATTTTAAACCAAAACAGTAACTTGTTAAATTTCAACCTAAAATGCAGTACATAGATAGGTAGCCGAAGAACTTTATAAAAATGTCCATGTGGGAGTCGGACTCGCACTTTACTATTGAAGTGACACACTACACAACTTATTATTCTGTGTAAGTATTTCAACCTATGCCGGGATTGATATCTGGCAAAAATAACACGTTAGGGGCGTGCACCGCAATGATGGGTAGAGTATGCAGTAAGTACTTACCTAATAAGTTTAAAAATTTTACTATAGGAGTAGGTAATGCAGGGTTCGATATTTTATTTAGTTAGACGTAGTAGACAGGGTAGGCAGTGTTTATTGGCTTGTATGGTGTGCGTGCCACTGTTTGTTGTAAGGGAGCCCCACTTAAAAAATATATATTTCAGACAGTGTTCATAAAATTACAATTTAATTTTATTCTACATTAATAATAATAATATATTAAAATACTAGTAATAATCAATTTGATAAATACAGACAACACAGACAAATCATTAATTCCAATAAACATATTCATAATTATTGAAAAATTCAGTTATTAATTCAATTACAAATAAAATCTATTATGTTTAATTATTTATTTTGATACATAATATTCAATTAAATTTAATTAAATATTAAAATATCTAATTTAAATAACGACCCCCCCCCCCACGGACACACCGGGTACCGGTACCGCCACAGAACATAAAAAACTAGTTTTTTGTGTTCTGTGGGTACCGCAGTCCGGCTTCTCGCTAAGCACCCTCAGGATGGCGTTTTTTATAGCGGCTATATAAATTATTATTATGTATATCACCAGAAAAAAATCCAACTGTCTAGCTATCATCATTATGACCTGTTACCAGGTCATGCCATACAGTCTGGTTACTAACAGACAGCCAGACTGACGGACAGTACTCTTAGTAATAGGGTCGCGTTTTACCTTTTGGTACAGAACCCAAATAAGTACAGAGAAAAAGTTTATTCGTATTTTCATTTTATTTAATCCGGCCTTTTTTAATACTTTATTTATTGCTGGTTTTAACCAGCCAGATACACGCATTAAAAACGAATGTGCAATTAAGTATAAATCAAAGAAACAACACGAAAAAACTTCTACCTCATTTATTCTTTGAAGTATATACCTACCTAAGTCTTGAATATCTTAGTTATCTTTCTAAGGGAAATGGATGAATTGTTACTTGGTCATGATGATAGAAGTATTCATCATTAGCAACACCATCTAGTTGTGTTCAAGTATAAGAATACTTGATAGTATGAGGAAGCCCCGTTGGTCTAGTGGTTTAAATAACACTCCGTTGGTCTAGTGTTTTAAATAACGCTCCGTTGGTCTAGTGGTTTAAATAACGCTCCGTTGGTCTATTGGTTTAAATAACGCTCCGTTGGTCTAGTGTTTCAAATAACGCTCCGTTGGTCTAGTGGTTTAAATAACCCTCTGTTGGTCTAGTGGTTTAAATAACGCTCCGTTGGTCTAGTGGTTTAAATAACGCTCCGTTGGTCTAGTGTTTCAAATAACGCTCCGTTGGTCTAGTGGTTTAAATAACGCTCCGTTGGTCTAGTGGTTTAAATAACGCTCCGTTGGTCTAGTGGTTTAAATAACGCTCCGTTGGTCTAGTGGTTTAAATAACGCTCCGTTGGTCTAGTGGTTTAAATAACGCTCCGTTGGTCTAGTGGTTTAAATAACGCTCCGTTGGTCTAGTGGTTTTAATAACGCTCCGTTGGTCTAGTGGTTTAAATAACGCTCCGTTGGTCTAGTGGTTTAAATAACGCTCCGTTGGTCTAGTGGTTTAAATAACGCTCCCTTGGTCTAGTGGTTTAAATAACGCTCCGTTGGTCTAGTGGTTTAAATAACGCTCCGTTGGTCTAGTGGTTTAAATAACGCTCCGTTGGTCTAGTATTTGAAATAACACTCCGTTGGTCTAGTGTTTTAAATAACGCTCCGTTGGTCTAGTGGTTTAAATAACGCTTCGTTGGTCTAGTATTTGAAATAACGCTCCGTTGGTCTAGTGGTTTAAATAACGCTCCGTTGGTCTAGTGGTTTAAATAACGCTCCGTTGGTCTAGTGGTTTAAATAACGCTCCGTTGGTCTAGTGGTTTTAATAACGCTCCGTTGGTCTAGTGGTTTAAATAACGCTCCGTTGGTCTAGTGGTTTAAATAACGCTCCGTTGGTCTAGTGGTTTTAATAACGCTCCGTTGGTCTAGTGGTTTAAATAACGCTCCGTTGGTCTAGTGGTTTAAATAACGCTCCGTTGGTCTAGTATTTGAAATAACGCTCCGTTGGTCTAGTGTTTTAAATAACGCTCCGTTGGTCTAGTGGTTTAAATAACGCTCCGTTGGTCTAGTGGTTTAAATAACGCTCCGTTGGTCTAGTGGTTTAAATAACGCTCCGTTGGTCTAGTGGTTTAAATAACGCTCCGTTGGTCTATTGGTTTAAATAACGCTCCGTTGGTCTAGTGTTTTAAATAACGCTGCGTTGGTCTAGTGGTTTAAATAACGGTTTGTGAACATCAACCCGCATTTGGTAAGCGTGGTGACCATGCCTGTACCCATCATTGCAATGGTAACTTGAATTAGATGATGGAGGCTTTTTAAACTTATATTTTTTGAAGTCTGATCTCATCTTAATGGTCTGAATCTAAAAGGAGAATCGTTCTTCTGAAATTCATCACACCACTAACAACCACAAATTAAGTGGATCCAGAAGTATTATAATTTAAACTAAGTATATTTTTGCTTACAATCGCAATAAAAATCAGTTAACAAAAAAGTGTGAATATTTGTTTTTTAATAAATCAAAAGGCGTAGAGGACCTCCGTAGTGGGCCACACACATCGAGGCACGCGCTTCGAATGATTTGAGACTTTTTATTTTTGCCGCTGAAGCACCGATCGTGTTCATTCGGAAATCGTCGGCACCCGGTCGGTAGGACCGCGCTGACATCACACAAGTCTGCCTGCGCTTGCGCAGCGCCAAGCCGCGACCGGTCAGTTAGGAACTTGAACTTTATTTTAATAAGATTCCAATTTGTCAATTAGAGGGCAATGCATGAACAAAACAGGTTTGACTTCCTTACACCTTGTATCTTCTTGAGCTAAACTTTAAAAAGTATGTACTTAAAAGCTGTGTAGGTATATAATATAGGTAATCACTAATCATGTTTAATATTTGATAGAGTTAGTTATATAAAATAAGTAAAGTGAAAAGCTTTCTATGTCAGAACGCAAGAGATCAAGTAGTACTATCCTTACCGATATATCCTTCGATTATCTCTATCTAATATCTGAAATCAATACATTTTGGGTAAACACTAAATACCTGACACGGAATGTAGTATTTGTGGTTTAAAACATATCCTTACTTTTATAGATTGTGTGTTGTTTTCCGATCCTACGTACTCATGAGTTATATATTAATTGTATGTGTGGTATTAAAGGATTGCTGTTTTTGTTTACTGCCTATACATTTCAAATTGGGAAAGTAAAAGAAACTCCCTAAATTATAAAAAGCATCTATGTAATCTAAGAAGGCTATAACGATCATTATTTTTTTATCTGCACTAAGAAGAAAAAAAAGGAATTGCTTCGGGATGCGAAAGATGCGCCAGCAGCCAGCTACACAAAATATGCTAAGTATTTTTGGGACCAAAAATAGACCATTAAATACGAATTTATTTAGATCCTTCTCATTTATGTTTTGGAAAAGTGCTGAGCTTTTTTTTGGGATTGATAGGTTGATGATAATATAATTGAATAAACAAACTAATTGTTCAGTAGGTAGACTAAAATTTATAAGTTTAAATAATAGGGGTTAAAGTATGAAATTGCCGATTATTTTCCCACTTTTTATTTTGTTTATAGCTCTTAAGTATAGTCATATTATTGCGTAATTCTTTTTGTATTATATCAAAAACTAAATAAAGTAACTTTTGACTAAAAATAAATGCAATACTAGTGCCTATTACTTCAAAGGAAGTCGTTGAAAAGACCCCTTACAATGTGTCAGCTGACCTTCTTGCTTCAATTAAGTATATTTGTATCATATACTTTGATTTTCAGAAATTTAAATACTATAATGCGTAGCTTTATAACCATCTAAATTTCACCTTTAATTGCATCGAAAACGGTTCAGGCGTTTTTAAAAAAACTAAAAAATTGTTAGTATGGAAAAATGACTTATCTCGATTTCGTCCATACAAAACGGCAATTTCATACTTTAACCCCTAATACCTACTTCGAAGAAAAATAGCTAATATTTTCTTGTTACATGCTTGGTGTTGTCCAATGTAAACTAAAAAAACATAACTAAAGTTAATTTAATAACCTACTTCAAAAAAGGAGGAGGTTCCCAATTCGACGAAATCTTCTTATCGAGCTTAGTGGTTGGAGTCTCCCTTTTTGAATTTACCTTAATGTTTGTATCAGGAGATCCTGCGTTTTTATATTAATATAAAAAAAGTAACTGAATGGTGTCTGACAGTGTAACCTTTTACAATTCTAGCTATTATGACTTACGTCTGATTCTTGGGCACTGCGTCTCATGGCCTAAAGCTTTGATTTTCAGGAAATTTTCGAGTGAATTCATACCGTTCCTTTCAAAATTCGATTCTTAGCTAACTACCTGATGTCAATACCTTAAACAATCTACAAAGGTACATACAACCTACCTGTGTTTGTTTGCGGGGAGATCTCTTCATCCATGGCGTGGGGCGACACGCATCCGCGTGTGAACTCGAGAGCTTTATGGAAGAGTAAACAGTTTAAAACACTAGAGGCGGGCGTATTGGTCCAGCACTTGCATCCATTAGCCTGTGCCGATACCTCTGGTTAATATTGCCAGGTAACGAACACATTGTTTCCCGATTTTGAAAAAAAAAATGATCTGATTTAGTTTTACGAAAGTATAGTAATGGTACCAAAAATCTCTTACATTTTGCCTCATTTTAGGTCTATGGCCTGGTACCTATTACTCCCTCCAAGAACGGGACTAAGCTGATAATTGGTAAATAAGGAAGTACGTAAAAGAGGTATTTAGGTAGCTATGTGTCCTTGAACATTAGAGAAATTCTCATATTTGTGTAATGAGGATGTAACATTTTTATAGTCAAATCAATACCCATAAAATAGAGCGTGGCCTGCTTATAGTGGTCCAAAATATTTTAAGTAATTATAATTAACAATTTAATACATTGATTTAGCGAAAATCGAGACTTTAAAAGTTTGATTAGTTATTATTTCAAAAATACTGATACTAACTACTGACTCCTTTGAATCCAATTGATAAATCTTTCTTGTATGAGAAGTACTTATTTCAAATTTAAATTAGAATGGAATATACTCGTAATTTATGTTTGATGTCTTCAGATGAATTATTTTAAGGCTGTCTTGATCACGATCTAATAAAACAAGGAAGAAGTAGCATAAATATTTTTTATGACTTTAGTAGTAGTGCACTGCCCGACTTTTTAATTTCAGGAGTTTCTATTTGTCGATAAATCTGGCAACTCTGCTGTCTTTGTCGAAAATGTTGTTTGGTCGGCTGCCGCCCGTGAGGTGCGACGCGACCGCGACAACGACACATGGATGGTACAGTTTATTTAACTGGAGAGTTTAGTTCGTAATCGGCTTGTGGACACGGAGTGTAGCTTCCAATTGGGTTCCCTAAACGTATGCTAAAAAAGTAAAGTAACAGCCTATAATCATCCCACTGCAAGGAAAAGGCCTCCATCATTGAATTCAAGTTACCACAGCAATGATGGGTACTGGCATAATCACCACGCTTGCCAAATGCGGGTTGGTTATCACAAACCCGAGAAACGTTTGAATATTCGAAACTTTTTGCTGTCCGACCCGGAGATCGAACCTGGAACCCCGAGAACTTGGTCCGGTATTTAAAACATTAGACCAACGAGGCGTTTAAACAGTTACGTATGCTAAAATAAAATCAAAATGATTGAATAACAATGAAAAATGGATTTGGTCGGATGATCTGAACGGATAAGGCCTGTAAAAATCAGAAATGATGTTTTACAGCTAACTTTAAACGAATGCTTAGTTTTACTGTAGATAAATACTAAGGCTTAGCTTTAATTCAACTGTAGACAGACATTTCGTCGACACAAACACTGGTAGCTTAATTGGTTAGAGCGGTCACCCGGGAAACGCAAGGTTGTGGATTCAAGTCCCACCTAAGACAGTCAGAAGTAAGAAAAATGATTATTTAAGGAATAACTTTTATTTTATTTTTATATGACGGAATAAAACATTATCTACCCCGTGATTTTTTTATTGTAAAATATATTTTAAAAGTTTACGTTCATGTTTAGGCCGCTTACTGATTACGTATTAAAATTGCGATTTACACGATAATTTAATACGTCAGTTTAGGTAATCAGGAGGAAAATTTTGTAAAATGGTATGATGTAATTTTTTTGTGTAAAATAAAGCATTGATTTTTGAATTGAATGAGTACCTACTTATACCCATGACAAATATCTTCACCATAGTATTAATATAAATATTTTAAGCCAGGCTGGTTTGGCTTGTAAAATTTACCGTTGCATTAACCTGACGGCATGTGTATAATTATACTCGTACCTACGGAAGATAAGGGTTGTCATCGTCATTCGTCACATATGTGTAGATAACAAAATACCCAATAAATATTATATGACCAAAAAAAAACGAAGTATTCGTAAGTAAATAAAACAAGATTCCTTAAAAGGAAATAATAAAATTATTATCTTGCCAAAAAAAGTTTGAAATTCACAGCGGATATTTGCTTTCGAACATTCCCCAACACGTAATCCCTTCTGACATCCTTTTGAGAGTTATGAATGAGTCCGTAAAGCCACGAATTAAAACAACAATAGTCGTTTATTGGGTTAGTTTATTGTGTGTGAACGCTGCATTATTTCGTTGGTCAGCGCGGTCGTCTGCCACCAGGGTTGGCGCCAGGGAGGTGTAATAAACTATTACCAATAATTGCGTGGATACACAATGTCTTGTTTGTTGTCGTGATGCAACACTATGTGCTTAATTCTTTACATATATATTGGTTTCAAAATGAATGCCTTTCTTGCCCAGAATTTATTTCCTCGGTTTCTTCTTCTTAATTTAAAGGCAAAAAGTTAGTGGTACCAGTTTTTCAACTTGAAAAATTTAGTCTTAGACGGTAATCGACCGTCCATTTAATCCAATCCATGATTACTAATATGGCAAGCTTGGTAAACATATTACAATATCACCTTAGTACCTGCCTAAGTGTTGGACAAAGACCCTTGTATAAAAAGTTGTACATAATATTATGCTCACACTAAAGGTCAGACGAGCTAAGGTTTGGACCATAAAATGTAATAGTAAATAGTTAGTGCTTAGGTTACTATGACTTTCAGGCCAGTAAAGTATGAAATGGGGATTTGATTATCATTTCTCGAAACGGGAATGATGAACAGCACGAAAAAAGTCATTAATTTTGAGTTGGTGCGTGATGATTGTAGTTGATTTGCTGTTTGGCACTGATTCAATATCGTTGGCTAATTACGTGTTTCTCGTCGGTAATTCTTTTGTGTTATTTCAACTCTATTTTTCTATCCTAAGCAGCAAAATTATCTTTTAAATTTATATGGAAAAAACTTTCAGCTAAACTCTATCGAACTATAATAAATATTACTATACGAATGAATGAATACCTGCCGAGTTTTCGTTGGTGAAAAATCTTGGGCCTTATACATATATGAACGTCATTTAGTAGATAATATTTGTTGTTTTTGCGTCAAACTCTACAGAAAAATTAGAATAACATTTAATGAAATATGAATTTTTGAAATCATTTTTACTCTCTTGCAAAAATTCAAAATTCAGGGTAATATGAAATTCAATGATATAGGATGAACTAGTTTCTTGTTTTCTAATAGTTAAACACAAAACGGAAAGAGGATAAGTAATCATAATAAGTACTGCGCTCTTTAACACACCCATACATCCAGGTACCTATAGACAAAAACCATACAGTGAGTCATCAAGCTCATTTCGGTGGCGGAGACTAAGAATTGCATTGAACATTGTATTATCTTATCGCTAAGCTTTGTGTTTAGATTAGACGTGGGTTCTTTTGCACCCTTTATGCCCATATTTCGGTTCACACGAGTCCTTTCGCAGTTCTCATTAGCGTAGATAAAGGAGTGTGAACTTGTTCATGCACATATCAAAATAAACATTAAAATTACTAGTCACACCGAAAACCTGGAGAATGTTATTATTATAACACTGGCTTGCCACGCTCCTCGGCTTGGTAGGTAGTAACGGCCTATAATTTCCTATCCTACTGCAGGGCAAAGGCCTCCATCATTGAATTCAAGTTACAGTAGTAATGATTGGTTCAGGCAAAATCACCACGCTTGCCAAATGCGGGATGATGATCATAAACCCGAGCGATGTTCGGAAATTCGAAACTTTTTGTTGCCCGACCCGAGGCTTGAACCCGGGAGCCCGAGATCTTGGCATGGTATTCATAACAATAGACTAGTGGTATTCGCTTCTTAACAATTGTAACAATTGTAACATCATGATATAATTTTTATTCTCTATTTCAGTTCCTATCTGAGATAATAAAACACATAGATCGTATTTATTGACAAAGATTATGTAAGAGTTATTTTTGTCATTGGAATCTCCTTAATTTTTTTCCTTTATACTGCGATAACTGTGGCGATAACCTATAAATTCCTAGACTATATTTCTATGAATAGGGCAGCAAAAGACAAACAAAACATGTACTGATATGACTTATGGGAAGTTTATGCAGCACAAAATTATATTGTATTGATGTACGAGTTGGTGTTGCTTACAAATCGTCCTAAACAGGTCGTTTCTGTTATGCAAATGTGCATATAAATTTTCCTGCTAAAGAAGCCTTTTCCGGGTCAAAACTCGTGGAGAATACATGTGCCTATTGTTTTGTTTCGGGAATAGATGGAGGTCAAGCCGATATTGCTTTTGTCTAAAATACTACTTGTATGATTTTAAGTGCTTACACAATTATACTCGCATTCTTTTGAAACTACTTAAAGAGAGATGATTAATTTATGTTCTCAATTATCAAATTCGATAATTTAGATTAGTTCATTAGATGTTTTAGACCAATAATTTAAAGGATACTAAGCTTTAAAATTACACTAATAAAATGGAAGATCCCACATTCAACATAAATATCGTTACATAAGATTTGTGATGATAATCACTATCGAAATTTTGATGTCAAGATCATTTTATATTATTTTCCTATATCTCGTTGTATAGGAAAAAAAGAAAGATAAACGGAGCCAATGCAATTGTGTTCTCATACATTGAGCCTAGAACCATAGATTTAATATATTAATATTAAATCTATGACTAGAAACAGTAGGTAAGTAATGTAAAAATGTACATGCCAATAGTCACGTGGTTGACAATTACTCATAATGATGTCGGATACTAAGTAAAAGACAGTGGAAAGAGCGCAAAAATGCACTAGAACTTGCAAGGGATGTCTCTTCTAGTACTTGTTTATAATTCAATAGCTCATAATGATCGTGGCCTTGTTAATGATAATGCGGTGGTGATTACAGGGCGCGTTGTCACGGGTGTGGTGTGCGCACATCGTTGCAATCAGGAGTAGGTATTAACTGGTACTATGTAGTACCTAGTACTTTGTCGCTACCCTCGTAACGAGGTATAATATTTCTAAGCAGCTATGTACTTACGCTAGTTAGTGCAACTTTCCTATGCAATAATTGAACTTGCTAGGTTTTGCGTCCAATGTCTTGTAGATCGTATCAGCATCTGCTCTAACCAATACTTTATTATGGATAATTCTTAAATAGTAATATATTTAACCACTTTATTTATATGATATTTTAGAAACTTAATTGCAATTATAATATTAGTATATAAACTTGAAAAATTATGTCTCAGGCGGGACTCGAACCCGCATCTCCTCGCATGCCGGGCGGGCGCTATATCATTAAGCCACCTATATCAGAGACACTGCAACACAGCGCGAATTTTTCAAGCATATTCTTATCGCTGCAAGCCAGCGTTGTTTCATCAAATTTTAGGGGTTGGCACCCTTAACACCCGAAAGAAACATCTTTGCAGATGTTTGACAGTCAGTTAAGATGAAACAGCTATTTATATATTTTATTTGATATTTTAGCAACTTAATTCCAATTATAATATCAGTATATAAACTTGAAAAATTATGTCTCAGGGGAGACTCGAACCCGCATCTCCTCGCATGCCGCCGGCATCCCGGTTTCATCTTAACTGACTGTCAAACATCAGAACTTATATATGAATGAATGATTTCGATGTGTTGGATTTTAGAGATGAATCTCAGTTATATGCTTTTCTAACGTTTAAGTTAAATTTTAATGTAACTTATTGTCAACTAAATTGGCAGAACTGCACACTTCTAAGTACTTATGAAGGGTCAATAAGTCATTGTAGATAGTGGGACAAAGAGTCGTTACATGACCAATAGCATAATCGAGGCAAGTTGACTAATAAATCCACCTGTAGTAAAATTCTGACTGTTACAATGATTTGCAGAAGTCGATGTTTGACAATCATGTTAACACCAAACCGGGACGCAGTAAAAACCGCAGAAAACCTATCCGTGGTTAACAAGCACGACTGTATGATTAGCAAATGCTTTGCTCTAAGATTGCCTATAAATGTATGTGCTACTTAGCAAATTTGCTATAACGTACATGGTTTTTTCATCCTAACAAAGTGTTAGTCATCAAAGGCGTTAAGCTAACTACTTAGTCTACTCTGATTAGTATGTTATTTTTTTTAGAAAAATGGGTATCCCGTTTTCTTTGATGGTACGATAATCAGTTCCTCTCTTTAAAGATTTGTCTGCCCTCCTAGTCGCATAAGTGAATTGGAGCTAGTTATACTAGTTAATATTCAATATAAAATTATATACAAAATAAGACTAATAAGAATAACATAGAATAGCACCACCATTTCTTGCCCTATGGATGTCAAGAGAAGACACTGCAGAAGTACTTCCAGAAGAAGACAGACAGCAGAATCTGCATCTGCACTCTAGACCAAATGCGTAGCTACCGCAGTTCCCACCAATTGGAAAAATACTCTTTCTAGAGTGGCCTATGTCTAATGAATGATCCATCAGTAATTCTGATTGTATGATGATGATGATAAAGACTAATTTGCTAACAAAATAAACAAACACACGACACGCGCCTTCTCGTAGCATGTTCGTAACGCGCTGGCCACGTTAATAAATCTATCTATTAGATTTCCTATATACAAATTAATAAAGTCAACTCACGAATATTAGCGTGCGTGCAAGATTTTATGAATGGATTTTTAATAAAAATAACGTGCCGTTTCTTTTGGTGCGTAGATAAGAAGTTATTTTATTAAAATACTAGTTGATGCTTGCGACAGGTACGAGTCAAATTTGGAAAAGTATCCGGAATTTTATTTTTCGATAGGAAATCATACTTTTTTCCGGGATAAAAAGCAGCCACATACCATTACAGCTTACAATCTAACTTGGGTTTCTAATTCATTTAGATCGTTCAATCATTCTGGCGTGATTGAGTAACAAACAAATTTGAGATCTACATAAAAGCTTGGCAAGCCGAAGTACTTACCTATACCTTACATCAACTTACCACTGTTTGAAAAAACTTGTCAAACTACAAGTACTTACTATACTACACCTATAACAATATCTATGGGCACTTGTAATTTATTGATCATATCAAATTATATTATCTTAATTGTAGAACTTAAAAAAATCTAAGCTTCGGTAGAAAATCTATATTTTATATTATAAAGCGAGTACTGGTTCAAATTGAAAAAATATTTTTGTGTTGGATAGTCTATTTATTGAGAAAGGCTTTAGGCTATATAACATCACGCTGCGACCAACAGAAGCGAAGCATCAGTAAAAAATGTTGCAAAAATAATCGCGATCATAATAACAGAAATTGACGCGTACGAGGTCGCGGGCAACAGCTAGTCTTAAATAAGTGTAATTTTAATCCCTCAACCCCCAGGAGGCACGCGCGTGCCGCGATAACAATTGATTTCAATTGTGTCTGGAATAACTCACGATCGAGGGCGATCACGATTTATTAAAAAGCCAAAAACTGTAATGATATGCTTACATCTAAAATACATAAAATAAAAAAAAAAATGTAAAATCAAAGTGTTAGTTTAGTTTCATAGAAAAAAATTTGGTATTTTTGTCTGATTGCTTGACTATGTCCAGACCTGAAGCCGCAGATCCACATCTAATATCGACTTTAGACCCCATCCATGCAATAATGGCGTGTGCAACGACAACGCAAAGCAAAGGAAACAATGCGTTTTTCCGACAAGATGAAAGGGCTTGGTGGTGGCGAGCAAGGGATGCAAGTGAGCTCGGTGGTGGAGGATCGGCTCGGCGTGCTCGAGCTCTCAGTGTCGCTCAATTCGCGGCGCGCGGTGGTCGTGCGTCGAGCGCGCGTGAAGTGATGCCTGCGAGATGAGGCTGTCGCTGGTGCTACTGTGGCTGGGCGCGGCGGCGGCGTGCGGCCCCGGCCGCGGCTTCAACCGCCGCCAACAGGCGCGGCGCACCTTCCCCCTCGTCTACCGGCAGCACGAGCCCAACTACAGCGAGATCAACAAGTCTGCCAGCGGGCCCGCGGAGGGCCGCATCACCAGACACGACGAAAAGTTCAAAGACTTAGTGCCTAATTATAATCCGGACATCGATTTCAAAGACGACGAAGGCACCGGCGCCGATCGCCTCATGACCCAGGTGAGTTTTCATTGATTCAGTGATGCGTCTCCGATTCAGTTCGAAGTAATGAATGTGTGTCTCTCAGAGTGCAGTGTCATAGAAGATTCTTCCTACGTATCACGAGAAGTGTTGAATGCCGTTATGGTTGTTGGATGTTGTCTTGGAAACAATGGATTTCAAGAAGTGTCTTCTGTTATGAAAACAGCTCCTTAGTGCGCGGGTAGGGACAATCGGCGATGTAAACATTACGCCCGTGGAACAATGGGAACAAATTGCGGGCGTTACGGTAGCTTCGTAGCGAGTGTTTTCAATTGTAGCAGTGCAATTACGCAGGCTTTGTCAACAAATATTTTGGCTCTGTGACTAATCGATGAATGATGAATTCTTTTCAATATTGATGCCTGTTTCGGTGAATATATGGCCATCATAAATGTTGGTGTCGAAGGCATTCTCCGTCATGCGTTGTCGTTCATGACGCTTTGTGAGCTTCGAGATAACTTACGAGAAATTTTTGTAGAGGGTTCGTCCATTGTGGTGTCTTGCGAGAGCAATAATTTAGGTTTTTTTACCTAAAACCGTCGTTAATTCATTTATTTTTAGCACTAAATTTAATCTATCAACTTTCCAATAAACATGAGGCTAATTTAATTCAATATTATTTAATACTTAAAAAAATTGAGGGTACTTGGTATAAATGGTTGTCACTTGCTTCAAGCATTCTTATTATTGGTATCTATGGATACATCAGATGACGTAAACCAAAGTCTCCAATTTCTCATCAAACATTAATTTAGTGCAGATGTATTTAATTTGTTATCATAAGCAATAACTATCAAATCAATTGATACATAATTTTACATTCAGTTCAATAATCGGTCCTGAGTCATTTTATTATGTTTTTTGACAGTCATAAATACCTAGTCCTAAAAGTTATATATTGTATAATCAGTTAAGTCTGACTGCGGCAATCATAAAGTTAGAAGACGGGTTTATTTGTTTCCCATCCCTCGATAACGACTACAAGTAGGTGTAAGCACTAAACCCGAGCAAATAGCATGTCACTCATGTCACTGTGTTTAGTGGCACTTCTGAAACATTGGCACGACCAAGTAAAAGATTTTCGCACATTAGGTAACGGTCGTTAACATTACGTTTCCACACCTTTTATATTATACGTTTGTATTTATTCATACTTTGTAAAATTTTGCTCATTAGTCAAAATAACCTGTTTGTAATTATTTTCTTGTTAGGAGTTTTTTATTACTAAACCATCTTAATATTTCAACTTTGATAAATGGTTTCATTATGGGTTGTTAGAACGAATTTTCAGATGTTGCTTGTGTTATTGACTGCATAGAATGTGAGAGCTTTTAAGCTTTTGTTATATTTTAGGATTTTGTATAAAATAAACGTCCTTGTATCTTTTTAGTTCTGGTAGGTAAACATGTGGGAGCAGTAAACTCGGGTAAATTTTCTTTACACTTGTAGATATGTAACTAAAAAGTATCATAATGTTAACAAAAAAAAAGATATACTGACTAGAATTTAGGCAATGTGATTGTATCATTCATTGGATTTGTCTTATTCTAAGGGATTTGTAATATAGGAAACAAAAATATATCTTTTTGCAACTGGCATGGTTTGGTCTGGATATCAGTAAAATTCATACAAAATATGACGATTGCACACATACTGTCAAACGAGCACCATATTCCTACACAAAACTATTGCAGAGTTTGTTCCTATATGGTTTCTGCAAGCAATCAGTTTCATACTGTCTATTAAATAAATAAGAAAATTTACCTTTCACGTCAGTTTCATTACTGATTAAGTAACAATAACTACTGATTAAGTAAGCATTTCATATTAAAGTATTGACAAAATATTTTACAATTATGTAATATATAATTGTACTGGTCTGGGTGTTTTCTATGTATTATAAGTATTTATTTACAAAAAAAAAGTATATAAGTAAGTTTATCGGTTGTCTAGTACCCCATACGAAAGGGTACTTAATAGTAGCTTAATTTGGGACTAGATGGCTCTGTGTGGCCCAGTGTGGCATGTCTGAAATATTTATTTATTTATTTATAATTATAGTGCTTGAAGTTATTAAGTTTAAGTATTTACTATGAATAATTGCCAAGTTAGTACATTGTTAATCAACATTTTATGATGCAATTTTCCACAAATAATTTTACTACCTATGTATTTAAATTTTTGTGATTAAAATATGTTTTTAAAGCTTTTTTTACTTTAAAATAGTAAGACTAAGTAACTTTATGCAGTAAATATTATGTATTATAAATAGGCAAGGAAACGATACATACGGTAAGATAATATAACTGTAAGTTTACATAGCCTCGTCCGAGATGGGTCGGTACTTACTTATGTAGCTTAGTATTAAAACTATGTTTGCCTTTACTCGCGTCAAAGGTACCGCTTCAAGTGAATTTGCTATAAGTAAATATTAGTTATTGTGAGTAATACTTATAATATGCTATTTGATAGAAATAGCATAAACATTTAACATAGGTATTTGAAACGATAACGGGAATTAAACGCGATCATACCTTATTATTTTGCCTGACGTTTATAATTAAATTTACTAAAAGTAGTTATTGAACATAGGTGTTTACTACACTGAAACGGGATTTTCAATGCCCTGATGATTATTTAAAAGTAAAAGAAATAAAACACATTTGCACGAATCATGGTGAAATGATGTGTTAATTACTGGAAGCAAACTTTAGTTACGAATTACTCATGTAATTCGAGGACGATTTATATTTAGTCACCCAACATATACTGTACATAACTGTTGAGTGATATACCTTTAATCTACATTATTAACAAGTGAGGATGAATCATACTCCTATCATTGTGATGTTATGATATCCTATATTATATTACGCAATCAAATAACAGTGATAAAGATTGTGACGTACATTGAATTCGTGATATAAAAGACAGGTTTGTACATCGAAAATTTAAGCCATTTCTACAAAAGCATTTAAAAAGTGTTAAATGTTGATCTTGAACGGTAATTCATTATCATAATATAGGAATAGCAACTCCTATATTATTGTAATGAATTACCATTTACGCTTCACGCCTACAGACGAAAGATACAGTTACAGCATTGAGTAGTTATCTTTTGCTAAAACGTTGGCAACCTGCAGAATCAGATAATATTTCAGTAATACATAGGGGGAAACATCGAGCGCGCTCTAATGGCTAATCAAACATGACCGCCTGTTGACAAACAAACTGACTAATATTCGGCTATGACGGTCACTCTATTTTCTTAGCTATGTAGGTCAATGCAACCAGTAGTTCATTCCCATTGCAAGGCGTGTGAATAATTATATGTTGTATCCTTTGGGTCCCTATTTTTTGACTTCAAGAAACATAAATGTTGTATACGAAGCTATTCGATAGCAGGCGAAATCCCAAGTGGATAGGTACATTACAACTATTGACTACTTGACCATATTCATGATACATGTCCCATGTGATTTATGACTCATTGTTCATTTGAATGACATCGAAGAGTGTAGCAATTGCTTTGCAAACGCTTTGCAACGAAGGAATTGTGTAATTTGCTGTTTTCCATTGTGATGAAAATATTTTTCCTCATATGTCACAAAGTGTGCTAATAAAACCTCGTGACTCATTCTCAATAGCTTAATATGTTTGGGTATATTGGAGCCTTGGAGCATTTTGTTGTATTGGGTTTATTATTAGAGTTTATTGTTATGGTTTGTCTTTCAAGAAGTCCATAGCCTTCTCTAATAGTCAACTGAATTAATGGGACATGTTTATCGGTATTGCTATTTTGGGTTGCAGGTTAATGCAATGTCAATAGATTTAGGGAACTCGATTTAGCGATCGGGACAAGATGTTTACACTCGACGAACTAGAGCGGGTACAAACCCTGGTCGGTTGGACGTCATCACAACCATAATTCAATCTCCCTCAATCCAATACTGAAATAGTGGTCGCTCTTTCAAAGGATGCTATTGTTTACCTACTCATTTGCAAATAATGACTCGAATAATAAGTACGAACGGATTTGCACAGCAAATATTTTAATAGCCTAATGTACCTTTACGTGGAATCCAGTTATATGGAGATAATAATCGGTATAAGATGGGCTGTACGGGCGATCTTATGCAGGTGTGTGCGTGGAAGAAAGGCCGGCGCGAATCCGCCGATGGTTATATGTTATGTGTGGCCGCAGGCGCAGCACATAGCCCGAGCCGAGCCGAGCAGCCTTGCATTCGTAAAAATCTTCAAACCGGTTCGATGCGCCTCCATTACTTTCTTTCTGCCTCTCCGCCGTGCCTCCCATTTTAACTCGGTCCCACTTTTTATCAGGAATCGGTATCTCCGTCTAATAGTATTATTTATTTCTCATAAATAAGAGGGAATATAAGTAAAGTTAATGCGTACGGGAAGCGGTACGTTACAAGCCAAGATGCTTCAGAGATAAATGTGTTATGCTCTTTCCATGGATGTTCCAAGTCTATTGCGTTGCATAACTTGTACGAAGCGGTGACAGTTGGGAACTCATTAATTATTCCGGTTGACTTATTGTTTTGAGAACTATGGCAATTAAGTAGTAAGAGAATAATTATAATGTCCAACCTCTTAAAATTATTAGGTCTAATCTAACCAAAATGGAATATCAAATTGGCAGTTCCTTAAGTAAAGTAAAAGTAAAGTAACAGCCTATAATCATCCCACTGCAGGGAAAAGGCTTTCATCATTGAATTCAAGTTACTACACCAAGATGGGTACTGGCATAATCACCACGCTTGCCAAATGCGGGTTGGTGACCACAAACCCGAGCAATGTTCGAAAATTCGAAATTTTTTGTTGCCCGACCCGGGGATCCAACCCGGGACCCCGAGATCTTGGCCCGGTATTTAAACCACTAGACCAACGGGGCAGTTCCTTACTAGTGATTAATTTACATTGCCAATATTTACATGTGATTATAATTTCTGATCGTGTACGTCAAAGAATAATCTTGTACACGTTAAGTATGGCCAGCAGCGAAAGTACTTAACCTAAGACTTGTAAACTTAATAAATTCATTGATTGAATCTTAAAACAAAGTTTAACAATTAAACAGACTACGTACCGACTTTGATATGATATTAAAATATTAAGCTATACTCGTATTTGTTGCAGCCCATACGTAGTATTTAATGTTTATAAGTAAAGAAAAGTAGGATCAGTGTTTTTTCAAAATACGTCATCCATTCGGCAAGGCGTGCGTGCAGACCGGCAGACCGCAGAATAGACGCGCGACCGCATCGCGTTGCGCTCCTCCGATTCCAATCGGAATTACTTACGATTTTATGTATGTTTTTATTTAATATTTTATATCCCTGGACGCGAATAAGGCCCGGACGCGAGAGGGTGTGCGCGGAACCGCGGGGGGTGAGGGACATAAATATCTCAGTGATTTATGGGCAAGGCGGTCGCGGGATAGGTCAGCATTATTCAATTTCGTATTTGAGGCTCGGGTTACAATGAGCTTTTACTGCGGCGCGCGCGCAGATAGCGAGCAATCCCAGTCGCCGCACCAACTTTTGTTATCTACTTTTTAAACCCCATTGTAATCCCGAGATTAGCTCATGTTAACGTTTTTTCGGTCGACGAAAAACTATTTAAAATATTTCAACTACAACACAAATACAAATAGTAACGAAAAGTAAACAAACGTTTTATAAGTCTAAATCGTTTTAAGGTCACTTAATTATAGGTAGATTGTTAATATTGATTTTTATTTCATTAACAGATACGCTAAAGTGGTTTAATTTGTTAGCAGCAAAGACACCGCCGTCCAAATTAGATGCTTTTCGGCTTATTAGCGCAGGATAAAAAACGGAACGAGGCCCGATCGCTTTGTGAATAATTGACTATAATCAAATTAATCCTAAAATTCTACGGTGGGTTTACAACGCTGTAAAATGTTATAAAGACTTCTTAACAGCCGAATCAAACATTGTGAGCTTGATACTAACTGGTCTTATAAAATATATTTTAAACATTGTTAAAATATAAAACTGTCTTTTATCGTGTTACCTACTTAGAATTCCTAAGATACTAAGTACCTAGATAGGAGAAAGGTTTTAAATATGATCATGATCATGAATCATGACGCTGTGAAGTTTTTTTAATAATTTTACATGAGTAAATAACAATGATACCTATATTATTTCTCATCCTTAAACTAGTACCAAACATGTCTATGGGCATTTCTTCAACGATAGGTACTTAATTTTACAGAAGTTTTTAAACAAAACCTTTTCAAGAAACAAGCTTTTATTTCAATACGCTACAATGAAAAAAATAATATTTACCTTAAAAACTTTTATTATCAACCTATAACTTCATCATTACACAATTTATTTCTAATAGCTTGTCGCGAAATTTAAGTACTCGTATTTAGTTTACTCAAACGGAAACATTACAATGGATACTATTGAATTTATATATATATTTAGTTTATTATATAAAATATATAAAGATATACGTCAAATAATAATACCTAAAATGAACCTCTGAAGAAGATATTAAAATTTTAGGAATAGGATAACACCAAAATTAGTATAGGTTGTGACCTTCAGTTTTGTACCATCATGTCATAAAAGTAATCTTTCAAATTATGCATGCTGAAAAGTTTTTTCCTAATTAACCTAGTTTTTCTTAGTTCTTTCAAGAAAAATCTGTCAGTAATATTGCTGACATAAACTATGGTACCTTGGTTATGTTTTTTTATCCGTTGACAAGTTGCATTTACTTTTTATACACGTTTCTTCAATAACTTCTAATACTTAGTTAATACATTAATAAAGCACCTGTGCAAAGCTCGCTTGGCCGCAACTTGCTAGTGGCGCTTGTAGAAATAAAAATAAACGGCTAATTTGAGTAAATAAATCTGTAGGCACCGAGTTAGTAGCTTTATTTTTTTACTAAATTTAAATACCTATTCCAGTTAACATGTGTTATTTCGAATATATATCTGACAGTAATGGTACGAGTACGTTACCATTGCCTAAAATCATTTGTTTATTTTAAATGCTGGTTAGATTAAACATTTCAGCTGAATTCATTGAAGTTCGGGAGGTTCTTATCGTTTATTGAAATTAGTGTTGGTACCTACTTATATACGAACCTCACCTTTTATTTTACAATGATTTGCCCAAAGTTTTAAGCCAGATACCATAAATGATAGTGCAGATGGGTATATGGTTACACCCACCCACATGATCTTAAATCGCTATGGAATTGAAAGCACCTTTATCTCTTGCAAGTAAGTGCGGAAGCACTCTTTAAATATTGTTTTCGCATTTTATATTCTTACAAATCAGTAGTCTCTTACGGTCTTTGAACAGAAGAGCGAGATCGGAATACTATTTACGATTCGAAACGATTGGAAAATCGTACTAGCAGACCCTCGAGAGCTAGGTCTTTGAACCTCCACTGTTTGCGGTTTGTTTTATATAGTCGCTTCTTAAGGTGGCGATGAATTAACGATTTGCATCTCTTCAGCCAACGTAAACACTGATGATATATGTAAACACAAGTGTGTTAATATCTCCCAGGAATCTTCGGTTTCTCGCGAATACTCAATGTAGTAGACATGTGTTGTGCCTGTTTGAACAGTCTGTTACGAGTAACAACAAATGCATTCATGTGAAAATACTATTATTTTCAACAAGCTATGGATGCTATGTTATTTTTACCGTGTGTCATCATCACTGTGGTACTTATCAATGCGAGGGGTCATTGCAGTTCTCAAGCAGTTCCTATAAAACAGATATATTTATAAGAAATTTACGTATTTGGATTACAAAGCCTTGTTAGATATAAATTAAATCATTGAGGCTTTCTCCTTTACAGTCATTCATAAAATAGCACATCGCTTTATGAAACTTCATAATATAATATTTAACTTTATTAGAATTTTAGGATATTATATTTTAGTTAAAGGCATGGCATCTCAATAAACTTAAAAAGAGTAATTTTGTCGTATTTTGAAGGTAGGCTCAAATAGTAACAAAAACAATCTAGAGACAGTAGAAAAATTTCCACACACTTATTGAATTGTATCTTCAACGTAATCATTACTATGCTCAATTCATCAATAAATAATATCGTTAAATATTTCCCAAGTTGATAGGTAATCTATTACATAGTGAATGCAATAATACGTTGTGTAGCTTACGTAAAGTAGTAGTAATATTCATTATAAAATATAACTAGCATTAACGTAGTATTTCTTGACACTCTTTACATAGAATGGACTAGATAAAAATACAGACAATATTGAATAGATTTGATATAAATCAAATCGCAAATCTGGCTATCACGAAATTTGTTTTATGGAACATTTGATTGAAGTCGACGTGTTTATTGGCAAACACGATTGATTTCCATCAACCGCTTGCCAGTCGCAATAATGCTTGATTCTGAGATACTCGAATTAGACGACTCTATAACATTACTTTTATCATAGTATAACTTTATAACATAGGATAACAAAATCCGGTCTATTGGAAAAAAATGTATACAGCTGTTGCCCGCGACATTACACGTAGAATTTAGAAAATTTAAAAACTATTTCACGGGAACCGTACATTTATAAAGATCCGCTCAGTCGTTCTGGCGTGATTGAGTTACAAACATCCATCCAAACATACGCATTTTTAATGTTAGTAAGATTAATGACTAAAATCATTTATTGTAGTTTCGTAGTCATTCGTAACGCGTCGTAGCAACTACTATTTAGTACCAATTACTGTCCGTAGATTGTCATGTTCAAATATTTTTTATAAATTTTAGTTTCGCTTCTTAAGAAGCAAAAAGCAATGAATTTTAAACAATTATCAAGTGAAGGCGAGTGCTGATGCTGTAACAAGGAACAAGTCGCAAAAAGCGGTATTCTCTGTTTGCGCGCGCAGCCTGCGAGACGCGTTTGTTTTAATTACTTGTGCTAATATTTGCCGCGCTTCGCGGTATGGTTAGCAACGAAAAGTTACTTACTTATTTAAATGAAAACATACAAGTTATTATATATAGGACGATACATTATCTGCTCTGCGACTGACATTGTATATTTTGTAAATGTACAACACTATTTGTTGTCTAAAAGATGATATACATTTTAGTGTAATGTATATAACACTAACATTTACTGTACCTGTAACCTATTTTACATATTCATAGATTCATATTTACATTACTATAATGGTTTTCCATCGAAAATGCAAAAAATGTTACTGCATCAATTTTAATAATTATTTCTTGTGTCTTCTATATTTTACGCAACAATTCCATAGATGATAGTTGTCTGTCAGATCTTGTTATGATTATGAACCGCCAAATGTATTTTAGGTGCTTTGTTTTTTGCGTGGCGTGTAATAAGGAGTACAGCACAGTTTGTTTAGACTACACTTTTCTTCAAACACACAAAATTTATTTTCCTTGCAATGCTTTGGTGTTTTACTGACCTTACATTCGTAAGTTTATCGTCGTCTTATCTGTCAAACCTCAGTCAATGCTAGGCACGGGCCACGCATGCTGCGATGTAGAGAAACCCGAACACACAGAGATTATAGGTTAAACTCAAACAATAATAAACTTTTTCTTGTACCTTTTATCAGGGGTGCATTATAAAATGTTATTTTAACAAATAATAACTAGCTACATTTAAACATTTGATTATGTAAGTAGGTACTGTTATTTTCGTAGATAAGATTTAGGACTATCATTTTTATAAAAAAACTCGTAGTTAACCTGTGACGTTAGCCAATCAAGAAATGCTTAATCGTGTTTGATTTACCAAAATCACAGAAGTAAAGGTATTTCAAGTATTGAAATATAAAGAGGATAATAAGGATTTCTTTGTTTTTTATTTTTATATTGCAAGTATGCATGCATGTATTAGTAACTTAATGACAATAAAGTAAGGTCAAATAACATTTTTAAGTAGGCTAACTAATTACTTTTTAGATTTGAAGAGTGCTGATTGCATTATTCTTGTAGTATTTTATTCACTAGATTTTTATCCACATCTCTGCCTGCTGAACTACATAAGTATTTCGCGCAGGCGGAAACTTTAACTCAGCATATAAAATAGCTGTATCCAATGATATTCTAAAGTAAAGATATATTACCTTCATAGTAATTCGCTTATTAAATCTGCTCTGAGCAATCCAAAACTGCACACATTGTAAGTATCACTGATAAGCAGAACAAAAGATGCGAAATGAAAGAGATGGCTATAATTTTTAATCATTACCGCTCATGACTGCAGTCGACGTAGACATTGTAAAAAACTACCTAATTAGGGCGAATTAGAGTTTTCACAACTTATAAGCAGCTTATAACATATCTGCTTCGTTTTATTATAATATCATTGGCTGTACCTGTAACTTGTAGCCACACTGCTATAAAATAGTCTATGCTCTTTCTCAATGTGTAATCTATCTTGGTACCAAAGGGCATTGCTCACTTACCATAGTGGCTTTGGCCTAGCGTGGACAAGCGATTGAGCGTTTTTGTTGAAGTTGTAGTGTTAGTTTATAATAAGAAGATACAAAATATAAACTTTATTTTGTAACAGAATCCTTAAAAACTGAAAGTTACTTACAACAATAAAGGTGAGCCTCGGTCACGTTTTAGCGAGATTTGTTAATAAGATGCGAGTTCAATATCTGAAAGTGCGTCAGAGTCGTTGGAAGTAGAAATATCAGAGCCCGTACTGAGAAAACAAAGTCTTCGATACAGAATTTACAAAAACAACACTCTCGACATAAAAATACAAAGCGAATGACAGTTTTTTGACATTTAACTTTTTTTTGCTTCGTGCTGCCCACACAATTATTCATAAAATAGAGAATGAACGATGAAGAATCGATTGCATAATTTTATTTTTAATATTTTTTTGCATAATACTAGTTTATGAACACTTTAATGTAATGTTAGCTGGCCACAGTACATAAACCATATTTTTATATCATTAGAACGAATAATTGAGCAATACTTTTCATTCGCGCGGGACACACATATCGATTTGAAACGATTTTATGGAATGAACTGTTGGTAAACTATGTTTTGGCAGCAGTAAGTCTTGAATTACAAATCGGATGCTGGGATAGTCAACGTGTTTACTATAATTATTTGATTTTCTGTAAGGATGATTGACACAAAAATAAAAAGAAGGAATGCCTGTTTAATTATAAAATAATTATTGGTTAAATTATTTTTTTGGTAGCGACATGTTCACGCTAGGCCAAATATGAACATTGCTCTTTCATCATACACGGACAGACAGACTCACTTGTGCATTTTAAATCATGTTAGTAAGGATTAGAAATAATCTCAATAGGCAGGAAGCACAATTTTCATTATAGAGTTTACAAAAGAGAAACATACAAAATGTTCAACCCATTTAGTTTCTTTGATCAAAATTAGATTTCGATCTTGTCTGTTATCTAGAGCATCTGATTCTATTCACAAAGTCCTACTTCTGTACGTACAGAAAGGTGCACATTTCTCTGTTTATGTGGTTCAAAGTGTTATCCGTCTGTGTGTTATCGATGGCTATTAGTAATTTATCGCTTTCAAATGGTAAGCGCTCCCTTCCTTGCTTTCGCAATATGTTATGATCTGCTTCCCTTTGATATATGTAGTAAAGGTGATTCACCCAGCTAAACGATTGATTTACTGATTTAGGGACCGTTTCATAAGCGTTAAGAGTACTTATCGAGATGGGCCTTCAAATAGATTTATTTTTGTATGTGTTAACAAGCTTGCAAACCATTTTTAGTTGATATGTGGAAACTGCTATCGATATTTTAAGCTTCAAATTCAAAATGAATGCTTGTTATTCGGCCACACCAAAGCTATTGTACGGATCTGGATGAAATTTGACACACAGAAATATAGGCTGGATTTGCACACATATACTTTTTATCAAGATAACATTACGGTGTGATACTTTCAAAATAAAAACACCGTGCGTTTAAAGTGGCGTCATACAGCTAGTATTGTACACATTGATGACAATTTTTTTGAACTGTTAGATTGTGTCAGAGTATAGTAAAGTAAAAAAAAGTAAAAAAAATATGATAGCGGTAAAATTAAGAAGAATTGTAGTCCGCCGTGCCGATAGGCACTTAAGACTTGCACCCAATAAAAGTGCACCTCGCAATGCCCAGGCCCGTAATTGGTCCTACACGGTTCCACTCCCGGCGCGGGCGCTTGCTCGTTCGAGCACATTTACGATCTCGTTGGTCTCGTTTAATGACGTGTGACAAACCGATACGAGGAACAATGAGCATGTAATTGTATTTTTACAATTAAACGCCAAAACGGGTTTTATTGGTCTTCACGTTCGAGTCGCGTTGCTTGAAAACATGTTACTTACATTCTTGCAATAGCACATAAGTAAATGCCAATAAAGAAGAAATAAAAGCTATCATAGTAATACTAAAGGTTTTTTATCAGTACAGAAGAAAAAAACTGTTATCAGCTTCATCAGCAAAATATTAACTTTTGCTGAACTGTGACTTGGAAATAAATATTTAAATTAGATTAAAATGAATACGATGACAAAACATGACCGATTTTAAAATCATGTCTACGTACCTACTTAGGTTTCAAAACAATTTAAAAATATCTGTTAAATTTAGTTATCATAAATGTTAATTGTATAGATATTTTGCATGATATGATTAAATTAACAACTGCAAAAAGTAATTTTACCAAGTCTTGCGGAAATGAAATCGCGGGCCAAGCTAAGTTGATTCGAATAAAAGCCAAGATAGTTTCAACACATCCTTCAAGGCTCCTCAGAAGGTCGGTGGAGGGCAGCGTGCTCAGGCGCCGCGGGGCGTCCTCTCCCCGCATCCCTCCTCCGCCATCACCTTTATTTATATTTATTTACCTTCCCTTCATTCACCGAGAGCCGCCCTTTCGGCCTTTTTTGTCGCACCTTAATATGACCGACACAAATATTGTGAAAGAACCTGCGGCTTGAGTGAATTTATTGTGGTGCATTTTGTTGTGTGGATGTGTAAGGATCGCATTCCGGAATAATGCTGAAAAAATAAGACAGATGTTTCAAACAATACATTTATGTACTTTCTCTGTGTTTACCATCGAGTCAATATGGACTCAATCTACACTAGAACTTGTAAAACTTGGCCTGTTGTCTACTAATTAGCACTCAATTAGATACCTAAGTGCACTCAACTCGCTCGCGGTAGCCTCAACTCAAAAGTCTTTTGAGTTATAAATTGATGATGATCATGAGTATATTTCTTTTTGTTGGATCCCTTGTCAGAAACTCGCATACCTACTCAACCTATGATTTAGCTTAAAAATTATAAAACTACTTAAATAAAATGCTTTAGATACTACAGTTTTGTGTTAAAGAACTACTTGTAGATTTTGTAATAAAGCATGACTAATTTATTGAATACAAAATACCTAAGTTCATTCAATTATTTTTATTGAATACAAATATCTATCTATTTCCAAATCAATAAACCAATTGAAACAATGGCTTGGCCCGAGATCAAATCTTCACCCCACCTGAACGGTGTGACGGGCGACGTTCACGTGCATCAGTTATCATGATAAATGGCGTATTTATTTATCCGACGAGCCTAAATAGCTATGGTAATATTGGCCCTACAACGGCACAAAAGGTAACAAAACACAAAAGTTGAAAAAGGTAAACCGCGCTATTTACAAAGTGGCTAGCGTGGACCACACAGCCACAATCGAGCCGCGCGTGCGACTCGTCCGCTGCACAAGAAAAAAAATCATTCCCAACATAGATCTTTTTCGGTTATAGATCTCGCATTTTGGTGGTGTGATTTGTGACTTTCGGAAACGTTAATGGCACCTTCGATTGTCTTTTTTGGTTTTCGCAATGCCCAAGACTTTATGTGACCTGATTAGTTATTTATAGGCATGCCGAATTAAAAAATGGTTGTTAAAAGCAATAAGCTTGTAGAATTTGAGAAGATGAAACTATTATTCGTAGTAGCAAGCACGGCTTCGTAAAAACGCGAAGTGTTTGGTAAATGTGCGCGCGCGGTGTTGTTTACGCGAGCGGCGCAGGCGCTGATAGACGAAGAACAAGCGCGCAGTCTTTGACATCGCAACGGGCCTCGGATTCTGCCCCGGGCTATTTATAGTTAGATAATTCCTTCCCACAATCTATTATTTTGCTATTTTCACTTTTGATTGGATAAAGCAAAAACTATCGGATTTTATAATTAGGCAACCTGTCAGACGTGCAGCAATAGAACCATTGTTTTAGAGAGTAGTGTCTCAATCAATTTATTATTATAATTGTCAATCTCAAAAATACTTTTATGGTTTGTAAAACAAATTGTTACTGTTATTGTTTATCTTTCAACGGTTAAACCAACATGTTTATTCTAATTGATGTTGAACTGTATTAGGAAGTGCGCAACTTCTAGCATGCGTGGTGCATTCGAGCCTGATTAAAGATCGGGGATCTTTTCGTAGGCGGCTTCGTAACTGTTGTCGAAACAATTCACGGCATGAGGTTGCATCAATGTTTCTTCCGAAGATCATTACACGTGGAAGTTCATAGGTACACGCCATTAGCTACGTTTACATATGCACATATGCGCTACTTTAGGGTTCGTCTAATTGAATGTGGGCGGCGGCGGCCTAACCTAATTTACATTAATGCAAACGAGGCGCATTGTTCAGGTGTGAAATGCCAGTGTCAACACCAGGCCTCTGCTCAAATAGTTTATTAGCTCCACCCAGCGGTGTTCTGGCGGACCGACCTTTGTTACTCTGACAACCCTTTAAAAGACATGCATACTTAACGCTTAAATATAACTATTCAACACACCGCCTCGACACACATCGGTTATGCAATACGCTGAACCAACTTGTACTCCCTACTTAGAATTTCATAGACGAAACGTGTTTTACATGTTTCAGAAAAAGAAAAAAATATACAACTTCACGACATACCGGAATCTAATTGGTTTGATTAAAGCTTAACAGTTTCCTCTTATCGTTCATGTTATTTCAGTGACAATTTTCCAAAGTGCATTAAGGGTTTTATGAGCAATCACATCTACTTTATAAGACCATTTGAGAGACGATTTAACGGCTATAAATGTTTTTGAGTGCAACAATTTGTGTTGGCCAGGGTGTGTCGAGGTCGATGACTGAGGGTGCCGGCCTGACGGCTGTGGTCACTGAAACACAAGGAGATCGCAGCGGTCACCAGTTTTGTATCACAATGTCCGCAGAGCATGCAACTGACCGCAATGTGGTCGCTATGAAAACATCCCATTCACTTACCTCTAAGCTTTCACACACATGTACCTAATATATTTAGAGTCGTAAAAGTTTTCTTTTCTTTTCCAGTCTAGAATTTCTGCTGTTATTGTTTTTCCTTTATTTTGTTACTTAGCTTTATTGAAACTGAGCATTCATATATTATTTAATTAAAATTCGAATTTATCATCATTTTAATCTCAGTTGCGATTATTAGGTACTTAACAATTTTGTAGTAACTTTTTATTTACATTTTGTAATCTGTTGATAGCAAATGATATTTCACTTGGAAAAGACATGTTGTAATTTAATCGGATGGAGTCTGAGGTGAGGTGACGTCACCTAAAAAGACAATGGTCGATCATAAATTATTGTGACAATGTGCCACCTCGGAAATTAATCTTTGCATGTTGAGTGTCGTGTGCATCGTCGGGACTGTCCATAAACATACAAAAAATTGTCGATTGACTCTGTGAGGAAGGTAAAGTGCATTCTTGTGTTGTCGGGTGAAGCCAATTCGCGAGGATGTGCGAATGTGAGTTATCGTCCGTTGTTATTAGCCATCAAATCGATTTATTAACTTATTTTACAGTTATGAATCATGCTTGGTTAATTTCATCATGTGTAATTCGTGTGATGTAAGTCATAAATATGATGTACCTACGCAATGATTAATTAATTTTGTTAATATTTCCAAAGCAGATGAAACTAAAACACAATATAAAGTTCTATTAAAATTAATATTAGGGTTATACGAACGAAATATGTATAGGACTTCATTTCAATTCATTGCTGCAACACGGTCTGTGGTGTTAGAGCTAACACTGTTTACTTTATAAAATCTCAGATTATCCATCCGTATGGTACGTTTACAACAATACCTGAATAAATCAAATGTATAAGTAACGGGTACCGTTTTAGTTATGAAAAGTTGTACGTTGTTCATTTATTTATAGGTCGTTCATCGTGCAATGGCGCATTTGGAAGACGTTTGAATCGCTTGCCAACCATTGCAGTTACGCATATTTGTTTTTTGAAAGTAAACCACTTTGGCAACATTTGTGCTTAAGTGGGACAACATTCAGTGACGACTACTAAGGGTAGATGTCCACTTGCTGGAGATCGTGAAATGGTAATAGCTGTATAATACGATGTAATTAATTGATTCAACTTCATAAACACATCATAATCGTAAAATATAGCAGTTGACAAAATATAACTGGTAACTAAATATTACTGGACTCAAATGATTGACGTTTGATTGTCGGTCAGATTTTGCCATGTCAGTGGATTTCGAATTTAAACTTTTATTAGTGTTTTTTTAAAGCAATGTCGACTGCTTTATGTTTGTTCGAGTGCCACATAAGGCTACACAGGTCCTGTCTGCAAATTAAAATAACCTTCTAACTTTTTTTTTGTGGTGAGCATTTTTCAGTTATTATCATATAATTAATGTAGGTATGTAAAAAAAATAGGTATGTAATACTTGTGATCGAACAAAATTTGTCATGATAGGTTTTTGCGCATTAGGGAAAATAAAAGTACCTATGTGGTTCAGATCTTACGTAATTTTATACGCAATTTAGAATATTTGTCATTCGATTCATGCATTAGAAGTATTTGTTAATTGGACTGAACTAATTTTAAAATTGAACATCACATCATTGATTGATTTATGTCATAGATTTAATACAGTATATTAAATCTATGATTTATGTTGGTTCGAGTGCCACATAAGGCTACACCTAACCTAATATCCAGGTCTGTCTGCAAATTAAAATAAACTACTTCCTATTTTTTTTGAGGTGAGCATTTTTCAGTTATTATCATATAATTAATGTAGGTATGTAAAAAAAATAGGTATGTAATACTTGTGATCGAACAAAATTTGTCATGATAGGTTTTTGCGCATTAGGGAAAATAAAAGTACCTATGTGGTTCAGATCTTACGTAATTTTATACGCAATTTAGAATATTTGTCATTCGATTCATGCATTAGAAGTATTTGATAATTGGACTGAACTAATTAAAATTTAACATCACGTCATTGACTCACAAAGTAGGTAAGCGCTTCAGGAAGTTTACACGTCATAATCTCCACAACTGAAACAACTCTGGAAATAGGGCAAACGCGTGATAGATTTATTCCTAAACTCGAAAAGTTTGCTCTATAACCATGTCGAACATCGGTTTTAATAGGTGTAGTTTAAAGTATCTACGTGTAGTACGAATGTTTCAGTCAACGTTTGCGTTTGTTGCCAAAGTATTTCATGAGCATGTAATTGGTTTTCTTACTGGCATTGTTGTTTATATGGGAAAGCATTCATGCAATGCCATGCTTGTTTACGACCGGCTACCACATAAGACGCTGTGCGAGCAAACTATACCTATTGAATAGGTTGGAGGCCAAGCGTGCTGTCAGTTTGCTATAGAGAATGTTTTTGATCATGTAGAATGTGATGCCGCAACTTATAGTGCCGTTTAACCCTTGGCTCCTATTAAGTAGCAGTTAATAAAAAACAATAAGTATACGGACATGTCTGATAATTTATTAATTTTGTAGATCAGTAGACCCGAGATGTTTTCATAAGAAAGTCTCTTTGATATAGTTCGGCTATTGCAAGCTGATCGGGACACGGCCGTCTTAGTAAACGATTGATAGTAATTATATATTATTAATGTAGTATATACTTTGTACTGTAACATTAATTATGGTACGTTGTTTTTGGCTTGTATTAAAGTTGCTTATCCAATAAGAACAATGTTATAGATGAAATCCTTGTGAAAGTACACAAAGCAATAACAAACACAAAGGAAAGTATATTGCTTATTTACAAACACCATTCGATAGGTGGAAACTCTTATAATGTAACAATTCAACTATTTATGGGAGCCGGGCGAAGCGCAGGCGCGCGGCCCATGTGAAGCCTCGACCGCATGCGCATGTTCTCACGGTGCTTGCTTTTACATCCCACTCACTCTTCCGATCGCGTTCACATCTTATATACAATCTTATATTCATCGAGATAACTTTTCTGACGTTAACATAAAATTTAATTTACAGAAACCTATAAAATTAAGGATAGGTTAGTGTAATAACATGATATTTTACCTTATTAAAAATGCCCGTAGCAGATAATGTCATACGTTGACTCATTCATAAAAATATTAACCCGAATTACCTTGAGACTGGTCGGTAACAGACTGAAATTCGATACGTCCTGTGTTTAGTTTTTCTCATTGAATCCATTCTTAGGTAAGCTGAGCCGTGGTTATTTGGTCTAGCAACGATTGTCCTCGGTAGAACAATGCCTCTCGCCCGCGATTAATATACTAATGGGTATTAATTGTTACCCCAAGGTGCCCCGTGCGCACGCGTCGTTATTTTGACTATGACCGATCGACTCCGTGCCCCGATAAGGCAGGCCGTGCCGCGACACCGAGCTCCTTTTATTGTTATATAAACTGTCTCGAGGAAAAGCAAACTTCCGTCTTTGTAATAACAACATCGATTGTCGTTTACACTGAGCTTTGGTCAATGTTAAATCGCTGGTAAAGATTCGCAGTATTGTTATACAGCTACTTCATACGCCACTCAGTAATATCGCTTGCGGTACAAGGTTTTGGATACATGGGTACTTCATATACCTACACACAATAGGATATTATATTCTTTATTGCGCACAAAATTATATAAAAGTTGTCACATTAAAACTGTTTACAAAGGTGAACTGATCTCTTTTGGAGATCTCTTTCAGCCAACCTAACTGGTGCGAAAGAAATACATTAAAACGGGCACAGTAATGTGCATTTAGAAGTGTAAAAATAAAATTAACAGAAATAAAAACGCGCTAGCATAAGTTAATGATAAAAATACCTACTGAAACTTTATTCCAATATACTTCAAATTACAATACAAATAAGAAGGCATATATAAAAACGGATAATAAAATACATACAATTTATACATATACCTACCTACATAAACTAAATACATTGTAATGATTGAGATAAATAGTGCTCTATTAAACGAATCTTAAATGATGTTGTAGAAAGGCTGCTTTGTATAGCCTTGGGGAGTTTGTTTTTTAATAGTCGCACGGTTTGGGAAGAAAAAGAGTTAAAAAATAATTTGGTGTTGCTCTAGGACACTCTTACATCGAACATTTGTTTTAGACGTATTGTCAAAATAAGTATAATATGACTTAGGTGGGTAACATTATAAAAATCTAATTTCATATTAAAATGCTGAAAAAATCCGCCTCTTACAATATCGCAGAAAACGGTTTAATCACTTTTTGAAATTCAGGACGACTTTCAGACCGACTAAAAGTTAAAAATTTAAGTTAATCAGAGGAAAAGGTGAATATTTTGATGACACGGTCTTCTATAACTTTCTGTCGGCCTTACAGTGATTTTAATTTGCCTTTCGTATAAGCTGGGGACTAATGTCGGTTCGGATGCGCCGACTCAGAATGCCGCTCTTGCTGCCCAATGAGACATAAATATGAAGTTATTGGTCATTGTCTTAATGCAACGGCCGGTGCACTGCCGTAACTATTAAAATGTTCAATGCGTTGACCTGAAATGCATGCGCATACTGCGGCTGGCGATTCCACTACACTGTTGTCTAGTCTCATATATGTTTACTTTTTCTAACATCTAATATCTATTTTACGTTTTAACATTTTATTTTGTGTTTAATATTAAAATACCAAATACAAAACATAGTGCAAAATGTTTTAACTTTGTGCACACCTATGTGCTCATGAAACTAAACAGTTTAACCAAATTAACACCACTGATTTTCGGATGACGCTTGCTCCAAGGTCCTGGGTTTGTTCCCTTAACGGATGAATGAAGAAACCAATTCTCAATAATACCGCCGGTCTGGCACAAGCTGTTTGTTGTTATAATTTTTGTCATCATAAATAAAATATTTTTTGGTCTTCGGTTAATATGGTATTGAAATGTTTGGTAGTGAGTAGGAAAATGGTTGACATATTTTAATTAGCAGTTAAAATAGGCTTTAATCCCTCGATCGTGAGTTATTCCATACACAATTGAAATCAATTGTTATCGTGGCACCCCAGTGCCTCCTGGGTGTAGGGATTAGGTATTAATGTGTTTCTTAATATTAACCTACATAACTATAACAATAAAACCGCAAGAGTGAAATAGGTACTATTTATTTTACTGTGCTTACATAACTCGCTAACCATGAACTGTGATGAACTAATTAGTGCCACTATAAACGTTTTACATAACAAAGGTTTCATGTTTAACACTAAGTGTCGATATTTCGCACATTATAAGAAACTAATAACTACACTGATACTGAACCTATGTGTATGCCAAAACATTATTCAAACATTAAATTTATTCTAGTCATTTTGCATAATGCATTTTGTTTGTAAAACTAAAATGTAATCATCAGTTAATGGGTCATATGGATCCTTACTGTTTTAAAAGTCCATGATAATATTTTTGATACTAGAGACCTTGAGCACCGGATGTTTATCTCTTAGTAGAGGAACTTGTGGATGTGTAGAAACATCCATGCGATTTTAGAAAACATCGCTCTGCAGTATTAAACAACAGCACCCTCAAGGCATTATCATTATACAGGCTTCCCCGCTTCTTGGTGTACCCAGTCCGCCACTATTTTTGCATTTTAATTGTAAACGATAGACTTTGCAACTTAAAATTTAAATTTTGTCTAAATGTTTAACATGTGCCTACTAAAAAACGGCGCAACTTAGAGCTTAGACCATTGATTTTGCGATATACTCGTACATGATTTAAACTTTAACCTGTAAAGTGATAACGGGTCACAAAATATTATGATAACGTATGTATGTGTAAAAAAGTTAGAAAATTTTAACAAAAATGTTTAAAATGTTGTTAAACGAACATATTTATTTGTCAACATACTAGATGAACACTAAAAATCAGATCAGGAAGGTATGGGATATGAAGACTATACACATACTACATACAGTGTACAGTCTCCATAGTATGTGGCTCACTACCTTTTATTTCGTAGCAGCTGTAAAAACCGTTAGCCAATTTTGATGTTTTATGGATTAGCAATTTTTTTTATCAAATTAACATGAAATCTTACGTTTTTCTAGTAATTAAAGTGTAAATTTTAATAAATAGCTCAAAATTATACATAATGATAAAAAATAATAATTTCGGATTCGAGTTTTCTTAATTATTTGCATTTTCTGAGAACATTTACCATAGTAATGTACATATTTTATTATACCATCAGAAAGTAGAGATTTCAACGAAAAAAAAACTCACCAACTTTTTTAAAAAAGCAGATATTTTGACGTGAGAATTTTCGATTAAAAATTAGGGTGCTTTTTCGATATTAAGTCAAAATAAGGTGAAAAAATGAATATTTTAAATCAAAAAAATTACTGTATGTTTGGGACATACAAAGGTCAGTTTTCACCAAATTTCGTGAACAAATATTTTTTTGCACAAGATAAAAATAAAAAACCAAAAACTCGGTTATTCGAATTTTTCACATACATTTTGAGGTTATGTGAAAAAAGTGTCGATACAAAAGTTGTAGATCTTTTTATTACCTACAAATTTTCATTTTTTTTTTCATAAGACTTGCAGTTTTACTGGAAATCGAGATTAACCGTTTTTTACCCTTAAAAACTCACCCCCTCCCCCTTCCCGACCTCAGATCGCCCGTAATTTATTTTGCCTTTCGTTTTTGTTATATTCTCTACCTTTTCCAATGGGTATCATCCTAATATATATTTTTTAATTTTTTCCATTTTTAAAATTATCGACCCTGGTCTATTCAGTACATTCAGGTCGTGTTTTCTCAAATAAACGCTTAATTTTTATTGTGCAATCTGAATTCTAGGGCGTGGTCGATTAATTTTATTTCAAATGAGAGTTACCTCTGTCGGTTTGTAAGAGCAACGTTTGTTCGCAATAAATTATGGTGTCGGAACACAAAAGATGACATTGCGAAGCGACAAGGCGACGTCCGATAAGAATCGCGGGCGACCGCTCACCAAGACTCCTGCGCAACTTTGCTAATCCCTCAAATTATACATTTGATGTCATTCTAAATTTAAATTATGTCGCCTAAAATACCGTCAACAGTAATATGAGCTGGCATTTTTTTAAATATTTCCGTAACAACTATAAACGTTACATCATTTTTAAGCGTTTTTCTTAGTCAATCGGTCAATATTAAACAGCAACGAAATCTTATAAAACTATTATTTTATATATATTGACGATCCGTTTGGCGTAGTTTTGCAGTCGTCCAGTGCGATTCCCGGTCGCGTCAATTTCCGACACAATGTTTTGTAAGTTGGCTTGGGTCGGGAAGGATTTGAGGATATAGTCGTGGTTCGGAATGCCGTCGGGCCCGGCTTCTTTGGCTACTTATGCTTAAGGAATAGGTCATATGATACTAGACACTTCGAACTGTCCAAGTTTAAATATAAGTAGGTATAGTTAATGTCATGTATCATACCTATCGTAATTCAGATTCAACTTTACGTGCCTGACCTAAAGTTAATTGATGAAATGAATTGAAAGGGATATAGTGGTCCACCCTGGGCAACGGCATCTTTGGTTTTTAACCAATGATGACGGCTAACAGCGGCAACATCGCCTGGATGCTACCACTCTCCTGCCGGAGTCCAGCGCCAAACAGTTCTTCTGTGTTCCGCTGGTGTGTAGGAGAACCAGTACTTCTGGGTAAGCTCGCTCCATCTTAGGCTTCTTCCGTATAGTTAAGTATGTAGCAAAGAGCAATCCCATTTATTATAAAAACATAAATAAAATAAAAACTCGGTTCAGTTGATCATTTTGTATGGACGTTTTTCTATCACTAACTGTGTTTCTATTTTTTTATATCTGTGTTAAGATCGAATTTAATACCCAAGTAAAATTAGCAAAATAAATTAATAAGGCACTTTGTTGCAATCACCGGTCGTCCAGTTGAGTGCGATACGACACAAGAGGCAGCCGCGCGAGCGCGACACGCTCGCGTCCTCCGCGCATCGTTTTATGTCCAATTAATTTAAATAATAGCCGCTTCCCGACCTACCTGAGAGACTGCCACGACCCTTCTCTGTAGGGTTGCCAACACTTTTTAAATAAAGGAGGACAACATCACATACAATGCTCTGATCCAAAGTTAGTTTTAAAGTACGTGTTTTGTTATAATCAGAAACAATGGTACCACCTAGACTCGACTCGAGACAATATAAAAATTACTTTGACCCGTCCGGTAGTCAAACCCGGGAGCTCGGAGCATGCGGCACCTATCAAACCGGTGCATATAACAACCCCGCACGGAGGTTGTCAAACACTAGCAGGGAAAATGTATGAAACAAAATGTCAGTGTCATTTTTAGACAGATTGGTCTTACTAAATATCAGAATATTTTTTATATATATTTTTTTATTTTTTTATTAGGTTCACCAACTTTATTACATTAAAACTAACAATATAAATGTAACACAACAAAAGATATCTAAATATAAAGCCTCTTATAGGCGAACACAGCATTCATAATATTAATTAATCAAGAAAGCTACACTAAGTCACACTACAATGGACAGACGACAGCATATCAGGCCAAACACCAAGGCTTCTCGTGCATTATGGTGGGTAGAATTTTGAAACAAAGATGTTTAGTCCGAAGCACTGGCCGCTGTATGAACAAAAACCAAAATCAAAGATAAAAACTAAAAGAAAAGAAAAAGAACAAAGTATTTTTGGATTAACAATTTAACATTTCGCGTCTAGCAGTGATAGACGCAATTTTCTCAGAGACATGGAACAGATATCAATGTCTATGGCTCGGTTGTATTTGTTGTAAAGCTTGACTGTTCTAACCAAAGATGAGGTCTTGTTTAATATTGATTTTAAGTTTATTAAAGCAGTAGCTTTTATAATTTTTTGAACCGAAAATAAACAAAATGACAAGCGAAATTAGCTTTTGAACTTACAACAAATTTTATGATCACATCGCAAATGAAGTCTCTTTTCCCCTTTCGTTCCGGCACACAGTACCTAAGCATATACTTTCATACAGTCGCGGAAGACAATAAAATTTCCCTTACTTAAAATAAGTATGAATAGCATTTCTTAAATTGATGAAACAGTTATTAGTACAACAGTTAATCTGATTACCTACAAACTCGGTAAAGTGGCCCATTGGCTCATATTTTTAATCTGGTCATTAGTTGATTATTAATTAAATATGATTTTTTTTTTAAATATAAATTACAAATTTCCGTTCATATCCTGTTTACGACAACCCTAAACGTCCCGTATCTCACACACCGCTATTTCAAGACAACAAAAATGTTTTGACTGCGACTTTTAATACCTTTAGTTTACAGATTAGTCAACATGAAAAAAGGTATTCATTCACTTTGTTAGATTTGTGTCACGTTATTACCTTTAGCTACGAGTAACTATATTTAAAACCTTTTTTGTAGTTAAAGTACCTCAATGTGCCTACAAGACTCACGACAATGTAATTTATTTCTAATTTTATTATTTTTAAAGTATCACAAAGAGCAGTTCTCATTCATATATGCACTTCATTACAGCCCTAAATAGGCTTAAAGCGCTCTAGACTTTCAAATTAGCATGTCTTAAAAGTGAATCGATCGTTTAGAGGTCGGTCATTGTGTTCGCTAAGGGGGACATTTGTCTACATTATTATTTGGTACCGGTTTTTTCATGTACCTGCCTACATGGCGCCTAACTATTCATATTCAAATTGTTATTTTGTGTTGGGTAATTTTTAACATTTATTAACAATTGTGTAATCCGATACTTCGAATGATAAATTTGAATGAGACGATTAAAGAGAGATAAATTGATGGTTTGCTTTCCTATCTACAATTGACCGTTAATGGGTATTTATGTCGAGATCCGATTTTGTTGAAGTGTGGAAAATTTATTTTCCATAAATGGGAATTCTAAGCAATCTAATTTTGCAGTCATACTTAATACAGAAGGAGCAGAGCGTATTCTTCTAGCGGACTAGGTAAGGTTGTTCTTCAGAGGCTACATACTCGTATTTGCCTTTCTTACCATAATTAATCGTAGTTATGGTGGTTGATAGTTATGATAGTAAAGTTATGAAATCAAACGCCCCACTGGTAGGCTTAACACATACCTGATCTATAAGATACCTACCTCTGGTGGAAAGCCTACTCAATAATGACGGTTTTCCGATCGTTATTCTAATATCACAAAAACAAGTCACTCAAGTTTTAGTCATGATGAGTGCTGTTGAAATATAAAATCAGCTGGGTATCGGATCGTGGAAGATCCTCGGGCCAGGATACCCCGCCGTGCGGGCGTGCGCCTGCGCCGATCAACCAGCGTATTCATTAGCGCAGTGTTCCTCCCACCAACGTCCGTCATTTTACTTTATTTACGGCTTACGGCCGAGTCGAGGTGAGACCCCAATTTCGCATGCGCCTGTGGCTCGATAATTATACCATAGCTACGGCTGAAAAAGGACGGCCATTTTTATATTGAATATGAACATACCGATATCCTTGGATTTCATAACGTGACTAATTGGTTAATATAATCGATTTTTCGGGGACGTAAATACTTTAATCACCTACCGTTTCTTATTTTGATCCAGACAATGATTAATCATATTGGTATAGTCATATTATAGTTTTCCTTTATGTAGACCTCCAAAAACTGTAGAATTATTTTCAATATTTTTAAAGATTAATTTAAATTTACGTAAGCAAGGTTTTAATAAACGATTTCTGCCTACTTTTAGACAAAGAGTAGACATTTATCCTGGTGCATACAACATGCATATGTTAGTAGTTTATATTTATCGCACGAGGAATGTAGTCTGCGTGTTTCGCGATAAGTAGGCGAGGGGCAGGTTGATAATTGTAAAAAAATCAACAAGTTTCATATTAACATTCAAGATCGAATGTGCGTAGTAATAACAAAAAGTAAATAAAACAATTTGATTGTGAATCATCACGTTTATTTAACGAAATGTTTGTCTTAAATATAGGATTTATTGTAGAGCGATAGCCTGATTAACGATGCAAGAAGGTCAGATCAAGGGATCGGTGGCAAAAAGCTCTCTCATGTCTGCGATGTTAAGATAACCTTAAACTGGACATTTGTTATCCTTATCTTGTGTTGGAGCGTGGCTAATGTGGCCGCGGGCAGATACCCGATCGATTTATGTCGCCGTGGCACCCACGACAAATTGATAATTAATTTTCGAGAAACGCCTTTGAGCGAGCCGTGTTATTTGCAAGCTTCTTTAAATGATTTTGACTACCATTATAAGAGTCAACAGCAATAGTCATGTTTTTTTTTTCAGATAATATATCAATAAATTGTTATTTGATTTTTGTAACCTTGTTAGGTACCTACTAATAAATCTTGCACGCACCTATACCATTATTGATTATGTTAATCTTAGTTATCATTTTGAAGACATAAAACACGTATTATGTAAATAAAAAGTCTCAAAGTGACGTGAACACCCATATTAGGAACAAGGTGTTTCCAAAATTGAAAGCTTTGCATCATTAATTCTCAATTTGGATAATAATATGTTATTCCTAAACATCACAGAAAACAATATCGTACCATAACATAAATGTAAAAAGATGCAAATTTTGATCTAAAATCATACTTAGTTGTCGAATATTATCCCGCTACAGCACAAAATGTATCCTTCTTAAAAAAATTCTAAGTATATTACCGTTATATATCTATTTGCTACTCATCAAAAATTTACCCTGTAAAGAATTCTAGGATGTCAAACTACACGATAATTGATTTATAGAAACTTCCACCTCTTATAAATCCTTTATGGGATAAATTCGAGAACAAAATTTACTTTACAAGTTTTAAAGCAAACTATAAAATATATTTCTTGGCGCTGCCATTTCCATTGCTTACACTAATATACCACATTTTAAAATTATTGTTTTGTGTATTTAATTTACCTCTAGGGTATAAATTATTCGCAAGATTTCTGTCCTAACTTAAAATATCTGTTTTGAAAATGCTTTTAAGCAAATAAATTGCTATTGTTGAATTGTATTTTCAATTAAGTATAATATTTGCTTATTGTCATAACTTACAACATACTCATTATGGTCCGATGTATGAGAACCTATTCAGTCTCAGACAAAAATGAGTCGGTTAAATTGTGGATTATGTGTGATAATACTGGCAATCTATTTCAACCAACGCATTATTAAATGTAAAAAATCATTTAATATCTATCTATTTAAATTCCTACACATCAAATATAAAGCCTTACTCGTATATGCCTCGATCAGAAAAAATAATTGTATGTCTTAGTATCTATCACATACGCGTACTTCACCCGTACAAGCGGTGTAGATGTCTAGTCACATTTTAATACTCGTAATATGTCACCTGAACATCTGAAAAGTTGGTCAAAACTGAATTTCCCAGCAAGGTAGCAGCAACGATAGCATTTGACAGATGCTCGGCCGAGCCCGGCATTGTTCTCAGATAAGCGGAATAAATAAATCGGTCCTCTCTGATGGACAGCCGTACGGAATGTTTATGTTATGAGAATTGTTTTCTATTTCCTTGGGACACGACTTCGCTTTATTCGTTCTATTTGTGGCGTGCGCTCTTCAGACGAGATTATGACCAGTATTGTGTATAATGTAGCTACGCCTCTTATACATATAATGTTTCAATTGGTTTTTGTACTCGCCAAATAGAAAGCCTTTATGTTACAAACAGTTTCCACGTCATGTCATCTCTTGTAGAAACCCGGTTTTGTTTTTGCGACCAATCCTGCTAAATTCCTTAAAAGTACCGAAGCGGAAGTAACCGCAACATTATAGTCATCTCCGATGTCAAAATGTCTGTTTAATGAAATATCAATCGGTTTGAAGCGCGTTACTACATGTAAACCAATATTCCGTTCTTCAAAAAGATGTCCTTGCTGATTAAAAATCTCTACAATATTTATTCTCAGCGTAATAGAGTTCAATATTCTCAAATTTTCCTGGGTTTTCACAAACGAACGGGTGACATGGGTCCTAATAAAAACTTTTTGACTCTGTCGACGGGCAATTTCATCAAATTATTTGAGGTATCGGTTTTGATTTGGGCATCCAAAACATCTGAAAACGATGGTTCTTTTCTGTAATACGAAACCGACCGCGAGCGCGAGACGGAGCGTACGCTACGCATCGGTCACACTGCTCAAAAAATTGCCATTCAATGAATGTGAGAGACTAACAGAGTTATTTATTTATATTTAAATAGTTTTGGTCATTAAAACTTCTAAACTAAAAGCTCTCAAAATGCACAGAATAAAAATAAGAGTTTGTCTTATCCGTTCCCGGGACACGGTAGTCGTTTCACACTGATTATTGAAAAATAAACGACATGTGTCATAAAAATATGCGTGTCAAGCGACACATCGGCCACACAATCGTCAGCGTAAACACCGCTCTAATCCCTTAAAACAATGCTAATGGATCTACGTAAAGTTGCCGCCTGTCAGCGTCCAACACACCTCCGATCGCCTTAACGCTCCGCTCGCCACCAATAAAGTTGACACAAATTAGAACGCACTTATTCCTTTTTTAAATCGGAAAGCCGTAAATAAATATTTTATTATACGTGCTCACTGGGCGCATTTTAGTGTGAGCGATGAACACGGATTCACGTCAAAACATCTTTATCTGGTTATTTGTCTTATAAAATATTATCAAGAGGCTCTCCGGGACCATCAGCAAAAGAGGACGTGCGATGTTGATTTTACACCCACGTGATGTGATCACTTCTGCTCGGAGCGAGGGATAAACAATGAAAGCGGCGATTACATGTCAATGGTGTAACAAAGATAGTTTATCTTTCTTTGGAGATGGGTTCTTGATGAGAGCGGTTTGTTAGGTGTGAACTGGCAAGGCAGCGCGCTTACGAGTGGATTAGTGTGCAGCCGCGCGTACCAAACTCAAAGCGACTAGCGTCCTACGGCATTATCAACTGCTGATGTGCTGATAAATCAATAACCCATATTTATTAAATGACACGTTTATTTTTATCCACCCTTTACACATAAATAATTTGCACGATCTTGCACTTATAAGGGTTTTTTATTTAAGACTCGAATGGATGATGGTACTTGGTAGGGCATACCAATTATTTTGACACATAGATAAATCATGAATATATTTACATAAATGAATGTTGAACAGTTATTTACTTGATCTATTAAAAAAACGTATTTTCTAGTACTCGTAAAGTACATAATTATGGAGATGTTTATTACTTATCGCTGCGGGCTTCGAGTAGGTAGATTAACTAAGTAGCTTAGGGGTAGTCGTGTGGTAGGTAGCGAAATAAGTGTTTTCATGAACCCGTTTGCTAAGAATAATGCTCTTTGTAGAGAATTGACGTTTCTACACCTACAGATTTGGTCTGAGACAAGTTTATAAAAAATAATAAATAAACGCACCACAGAAAGAACATGTGCATTTAAGATTTAACTTATGTAGATTTGAGTAGGTCTTGATTTATTATCTAAATGCTCTTATAGAATATTGTGATATATGTTCGTAGTTTCGTAGGGTTGTGGTAAGTGATCAAGAGTTGATCTCATTGAGACAGCTGAATGTGGCTTCGAAGCTTAGGGCACGAGGTGCGTCTGACCTTCGTTCAGCTTGGTAAGTAGAGGCCGGCGGCGCGACCGGTTGCGTCGGAAGGGGCGTGCTCCTCCCGCAATCACGCACTTGTCGCGTTTTCATCACCTGCCTGCTAAAAGTGACGTAATTACGGATGCAAATCGATCAGCAGTTATCGACTCGACGAGGGTTGACGCTGTAAATTAGCACGATACGCCAGTTAATGTTTATAGCCTTCCGCGCGAAAAGTGATTTAGCAAGCGTAATTGCACATAGGCGGGTTTCGTATAACGTTTTTAAAGTTTCTTTTTATACTCACTTAACTTACTTCATTATACTGCTGCAGATATTACAAGCACTTCAATGTAATCATACTCTGTATTGGCCCTACATCGACTCGATGAGTAAAAAGGGGATGAATATAAAAATAAAAAACTTTTAAGTATTTAACAATCACGTTGTTGTGACACATTAAAAATACCTTACTGTTTTCTTGGAGCTCGTAATCATATCCAAATATTTTGTATCGATTACGATACGGAATCTATCGGAAAGAAACAAAGGATAAATACGAATTTGATCGATGTCGGAAGCGTGGATTCCATCGCTCACTCGGATGACTTGCAACTAGTAAGCATGCTCTCATTGACTCCACCATTGACCCCGCGTCAACCAGCGCTAGCGATCACAATAATATAAATAATGGAGTCACAACCGTCCCATAGGTATTGCCACCATAAACATACTTATTCAGAGAATATACTAGTTTAACAGATCGTTCCCAAGGGTAAGCCCATAGTTGGGAACAACAAATCTTGAATGGAATAGAGACAATTTTTGCACCTGGTACTACTTGTACGCTGTCGATTATGAAGAATGGTCTCTAGACGGTATAGACACCATTCATTGCGGTACCTTATTGAGTTTCACGTAGGGACATTTTGTGAGTATTATGACGGCACTTTACTAAAATGCAGTTACCAATGCTATATAATACTATACTTGCATCTTCCACTTTCTAAATATTCCGCGCTCATCCAATCCATGCTCACAATATCAGGCCCATTTTTGTATAGATAATTACTCCAGTTGAGTGAATGAAGTGTAACGTTTCATTAACAGAGGTCTGTGGCCCAGGCAAACACCGCATATCGGTGTCTTGTTTCAAGTTTTTTCAACGGGTGAAAGGCGCTCGCGTCTCCTTAAAAGCCTTGTGGACTGTGTTCGTTAGCATGCCTTTACACACGATATAGCGCTCAGTGTAAAAAATGCATTTCGAACGCATAGAAAAGCAGTGAGTGAATTGCCGACAACTTTTGCCTTTGTATTCAAAACATGCTTGCGTGTGTTATAGAAATTACCTTTAAGTGAATTAAGCAGGAGGACACTTTTTCGAGTAGAACTACCTTTAAGGTTTCATAGTGATATGTCTCAAATATCATTATTCAATTTAAGAACTGGTAGTAGATTTGTAAGCTCTGGACTCTGTCAATAGAAGACAAAACGGCAATACTTCAAATAGTATTTAGTGAGAAGGAAGAGTGTGGAGAGCAAATGAATGCGGTGGCGCGGTGTGTCGACGACAGGCGCATTAAGACAACAAAGGGTGATATTTTTCGTTAACAAACACCAAGAGGCTTTGAACACACACGGGCACAGGTGATGCATCCACGGTGCATATTTATTGTGTGTTCGACAGCTAGCGCGACACTAGGGCTTATTGTGAACAAATATTAGTAGTTTGGTAGCGTATTACTGGGGAACTGTTGGTGAGTTCTATAGATATTTAGGTTTCTAAGAAATATTGATATAAATGACATAATTTTCAATAGCCAAATTTTTTTTTAGGTATATTAAGTTTGTAAATCAGGCAGATATTTCACAAGGCAATGGCAGCCAACAAATAGCTACCTGATTTTTTTGTAACATTGTCAAGTTATTAATATTAATCACTAAATTGAAATCATAACTACTTATCAAGGACTTAACTGACACGTATCCAAAATGGACGCTTATATGAGTCACAGATTGCGGTTTCTGTTACTATTCTGTGAATGAGATATTGTGTGGCGATGAACCGTTTAAGTCCCTCCCAGCTCTAGCATCCACCAATACGAAAAAATATTTGATTGCCATAAAAACAAGGTGTTACTCAGACACACGGCATTATGCCGCCTAAATTATACTTTGCGTTGCCGAAAATGTTTTAGGTCCGAGTCAACCACACAATTTAGGACCACATTATTGTGCAGGTAGAAACCTAAACATTATTATAAGAGAGGCAGAACAAGATTTACCTAAATGCCCTTTTTATGTCTTTTTGTTGCCACTAAATTAACATTTATTTCAATTTGTTCATGTTTAGGTATCAGATGAATAATAAATGCATTTATTATAATAACAAATTGACAGACAGACAGACCAAAAGATAGCAACATATTTTCGTTTCAATTCTATTTATATGTAAATTCTAATTACCGATATTGAAACATAAATAAAAAGCTGTTAAGTCGCATTATAGGATGGCGTATCTTTCCATCCACGTATTAAAAATAAACGGTCCTTAAATTCCTATGTCAATTTATCATAATTGCTGTTTTGACATGTTTGCAGGAAACTCAAAATCACGTAACGCCATGTAGGGCCGAAAGGCGGTTCGCGTGAACAAAATGAACGGTCGGTATCACAAAAAACTGCCCTTAAACTATTTGTTGTGGTTTCCATAAAAAGAAAAAAATTCAACATCAGAAACCAGTCAGCATTGGTCGGTGCTTTTCGACTCCAGTGGCCTTGTACAAAAAACGACGTGTTAAGGAATGTAAAGAGCCATTTAATTATCCTAATATATTGTTATGGTCACAGAGGGAGGCGGTAATAAATTAACGAAGCGTCCGAAGCCACACGAGGTGGCGAATGGTGCTTTGCTAAACGGCTTATCTAGCCATTATGTTTGAGCGATCATATATTTTTATTTAACAGCCTTCGCTGGAAAGAGTCACAAGGTTAGAAGATAGCATAGCTTGAGTATAGACGAGCACAGCTCTGTTTAATCCGCAGACGTGGTTCGCGGCGCACATTCCCGCGTTACTGCACCCTGTTTTAGTGCGATGATCCTTAGTGTTTTTATTCCATTTTACCTCAATTCCATCGGTCGGCCTTCATTATGCGGCCGCAAGTGATTCGGTCGCCACCGGTTCAGGTAGCTCGGTTTTTCGCTTCAAAACTTAACCCTAGGTATTTCGCTTCGCTTGTTAATTTTTTGTTAATCTATATGAGCTTTTGATGTGGTGTAATTTGATAATTTGCAAAATTGAATTTATATGAATCGAATTCCCAATAAAAACTTGTTTAATGTAATATGACAGAGATATTGGGCGCCTACTTGTACCCGGTTGATGATAATCGTGGTGTTAGGGTATGTAGGTACGCGACAGGGCGAGGTGTCGGAGGCAGGCGTCCCGCTGCGCGCAAGCATTGTGATCGACAGCTTGTTTACTAAAAATATGCATAATGAATGTATAATAGCCCGCCCGATCTGTCGCGTTGCCTCGTACTTGATCGAGATACTCTCACACAATAAACAAAAATAAATAAGAACTCGCTATGTGCCTTTGATTTGAGTCAGTATCTTTGAGAGTACAAAGAATATTTCCAAAACATGCGCTAATGTAAACAGTGAGGCTGGTGAAACTAGTTATGAAATCAAGAATCCCAGGGTTATGATGGGTGCAAGGTGGCTAATTGCAGCACCGATGTGTTCCCACGTTTAAGTGCACGAAGTGTTTGAGGTTGCATTTAGCATTCGATTGTTTTAGTGCGCACCGAGATGTCTGCGAGAAACAAACAAACTCGGTTTCCTGACCGTCCCGCCAGCCAGTGCCTCTAGCTTTGGAACCACCTATGTATAGATAGATTAATCGACAAGAAAAATATTCAGGCCAGATTTCTAGGTTATCCATGATCAAAAAGGTTAGAGACAGGTAGTAAGTAAGTGTAAATATACTTTCTGTTCCCGTTTGTTAAACGTATAATAAGATTAACTGTTACCTGCGATTTAGTTCATGGATTTTGAATTTGAAATTCTTCCATATCAACCATAAATTTTACAAGAATAAAAAAGCATTATGACCTATTTTTAAACCCACCAAATATACTATAAAATTTCATTAAAATCGGTCAAGTAATTTAGAATGAGCTCGGTTTTTATTCATTCAGATCCATGGGTGTGATTTTTGTCTACATAGTTGTGAGAGATTTAACCATTAGATATAAGTGGACCAGAGGACAAAGAAAAATAAGATACATACATCTAACAGAACGATGAGCATGAGCGGAAAATTGCGTTTAGTAAAACGGTACCATAAAGAATCAGGAATCACAGGGCGAATTCGAACACTTTACAGTTCTCGCAAGTCTTTATTAGGTGGTTGGTTGTTCGTAGAAATAATTATGTACGGTACTCCGAAGTATCTGGTACATTGAATACGACGACCAAGCGGGGCGCCCGTTTGCTTCGATTCGTTACGTCAATCTCACATTTTTTCTCTATGAAATCTGCATAAAGTGAGTTGACATCGCGCGACAAAGGCGACATGCAGCGCGCCTCGCATTGTCCGCATTTCTTTATAAATATTTTGACATTTCCTTTATTTGTTCCGCGGAGTTTCACAAACGAAATTGTGTCGATCCCTTCGTGCGGTGCGTTTAATTTGATTTATTCCTTCACGACAAAATATCCTACATCCTGTGTTGTCCGGTCGTGGGGCGGCGACGTTTGTCAATTTGTTAGCACATCTATTGGTGTTTCTTTAGGAGCAAACAAAAAGCTTTACGAGTTTAGTCTTGATATTGTATTTAGAGGCTGACGTTCACTTAAAAAATATTATGATAGAATAACCAAATGTGCGGCGAACTTTTACTTTTCACTAAAGGAAAAAACTAATCTCTAACAAGTAGAATATCTTTCAATCAAGCCGTATAAGTATCTATACTAAATTTGCATAAATGGGAGTATCTATAAATAAAAAGCTATTTAAAAATTATATCTGGATGCTACTGTCGTAAACTATATCTGCGAAAAGTTTATTTTGCTTTGATATGTTTCTTGCCTCCTATTTGTTTACTCCTAAAATAGCGTAAAATAGAGTTAAAACAAAGTGAATGTGTTACGTTTATTTTAGTTTCACCGTTATAACTTCCAGAGATGCAAAGAGAAGCTGAACACGCTGGCGATCAGCGTGATGAACCAGTGGCCGGGTGTGCACCTGCGAGTGATCGAGGGGTGGGACGAGGAGAACTCGCATGGCGAGAGCTCACTCCACTACGAGGGTCGTGCGGTGGACATCACAACCAGCGACCGGGACACCAGCAAGATCGGCATGCTGGCGCGGCTCGCGTACCAAGCTGGCTTCGACTGGGTCTACTACAGGAGCCGGTCGTACATCCATTGTTCAGTCAAAACAGGTGTGTGCTTTGTGATATTGAACATTGAATTGATTAAGTCTCTCATGTCTATCAAGTACTTGTTTTGTTAGCAGAGTTTTAAAATGGAACTTGTGAATAATCGTACTTTTTCAAAAATATATAATCTAGTTTTAATATGATGCATTAATGACATCGTATAATAAATGTTTACTTACTAACTTCATTCGACATGCTGTTATAATAATAAAAAAAAATCTCACATATTAATTCAATTGAAATTCACTATTTATTAACGGATTTAACTCGCATTTATTACAATTAAATTTTAATTAGGTTTAGGGTTAATGTTTCGAATTTTACAGCGTTAGTGCTGACGGACAATTAAATCTTCTATTTAATTCATTCACGTAAATTGTAAAAATGAATACATTCAAACAATCTTTAAAATTATTAGTTTAGTAAATATATCAAAATAAGAGATTAAATAATAACCTACACATACTTAGTTATTCACGCATTTGTGGTGACTAATAATGGCAAATGGAATAACCGTTTCCCAATGGCCGTAGCGCGTTGAAGTCTTTTGTATCGCGCTCGTTTTCGCTCTTGAATTTGTCACTGCGCTACTTTTATTGCTCCCTCTTATATTTTTTATATGATTGTAGTATTATGCCCAGGCGATGGAATATTTACACATATGAGAGTTACCAATACAGAAACAATACAACATATTGAAAAAAATCCTACATAAATTTGGTAGCATTCGAAAATCGTTCCAAAAAATGTTTGAGTCGGAAAATACTCGCCTTAATCACGTGACGGGTACATAACTGTACAGAGTGGCCTACGGGACGGTCCAAATATATAGTTGAACTTTACAAGAAGAATGCATCTCAGACAGCTTCCCGCGCCCGCGCCCCGGCGGTGTCGATCAAACGGACGAACAAGCCTCTTGTTAGCGCCCATCCCTCTCGCACGCGCCCTTTATAATATTTCCATCCTTCGCGCACACAGCCGCATCGCAGCCAATCCCCCACTTCTATAATTACGCCGGTGATTCAATGGCTACTTATATCTATATGTGTGTACGGCGTAACGATGAGAAGCGACTGTTTGCTTGTATGTGTGTGTTTTTAGATATTATGGAGGCATTCCGGCGCTCGCATAGTTCCAATTAATTTTGCAGATGAGCCTCGGAGCTTAGCTTCAATCTGAAAGCGAAAGCTAGTTAGCGAGCGAGAAAACAAAGAAAATATTAAACTATAGTGCTTAGGGTGAGTAGTGTTTGATAGGTATGGTATAGACGACAAATTGTTTCTTAATTCAGTTTATTTTAAACATAGCCTATTACTTACTTAAAATTACCTGCATAAAATATTTAGACATTACGTTGGATATTTACCTGGATATGCATTAATAAAGTTGTATTTTAAATGCTGTTTTAATAACTAATTAATATTATCAACAGACAGGTTCTGAATAAATTAAAATTTCTAGTGCTTAAACATAACTTACGATCTTGCACATGTAATGAATTTATTATAGAGTTCGGTTTATTACGAGAAAATCACTTTTAGCTTAAAGTTGTTTTAGAGTAGTATGTTGTCGACTAGGATTTAGAATGGGCTGCTAATAATTAATCAAAATATTTTATAATAAAGTTTTTTTATTAATATTTCCTAAATAGTATATTTATAATTTACTAACTACTTGAATAAATCACAAAATAAAATAAAATTTACCACGATCTTTTTTTTTCAGTTCAAGGTTCTTGTAGCGAGAAGGAAATATTTTATCTATTATTCCGGTGACTTAGAACATGAATTGATGCAGTATGGTGTCGGCCTAAAATAATATAACGTCACCAGGGAAGGGAGTTCTAGCAGAGTATCGTTGTGCGTGTTTTGTTGAAACAATTTCAACAAAACACGCACAAATTTTGCTCAGCCCGCGATCATAATTCGTCCAGCAGAACCAAATCATCAAGGGTGAATAATTTTTAATAATGAATAAGTACTGATGCACATTAAATCCCGTTCAGTGTTAAGTTAAAACTGTGATGCCAGAGGAAATGTGATCGCCTGTCAATCATTATTTTGGAGGTCTCATGCCCAGTGTTGTACTTATGTGGGCGTCAGCTGTTGTCATCATCTGATGATGACGAGCCTTTTTTATAAATTTTAGATTTAAATGTGTTTCAGCATTCGTTTCTTTCTTTTAAATATCCCTGTACCAACTGCCTCAACGAATACATCATCATCGTCAGCCCATATTAGTCCAGCTAGACATAGTCCTCGAAAAGATGGATTTTGCCATAATGGCGGAGAAAAGACGCTGCTAGCAAGCTTCTTCTCTCGGTACTCGTTTAGTCTACTCTGACTCTTACTACACGATTCGATAATGTCACGATATAGTTTTATTTTTTAATATAGGTGATATAATTTTTAAAATAAAGCCAATGTTATGTAATCTCGATGCGATAGTCCCTGATCATCGGTCGCAGTCAATTTGTTTCGTTGTTTATTCATTTATTCTGGCGTTTTGTTCGAGCGTGCTCCTTTAGTATTAATTTAAAGTTTATGAATAATGAATGTGGTCTGTAGGTATGTGTTGCGGTACGGCGCTTAGTTTGACCGTATGGATCAAATGACCGTAGTTAAGTACTAATGAGAATTTTTTACATATCAAGGCGAAGATAATCTGCGGTAACTGTTTATTTCAATCATTAGTCGGATTGTGACGATTTATATTGAAACGCTTTCAGATATTGATATAGCGATAGATGGTTATTGATCACCAAAAAAAATACATAAGAAATTAAATAAGATCTGCACAATTTAGGCGATTTTATCGCTAATATCTCTTGCAACAACGTTCAGGGGACAGGGGTAGCTAAATAAGAATTTGTAGGGGAAAAGGTAGGAAATTATTAAGTTTATTTATTAATAAAAACACTTATTCAAATTTACTCACAAGCTCAGGTAACTTAAAATTACTTTTTATTGTTTTAAATGTAGATAGCACAATTAAATAGGCTTTAGGACATCATATTTAGTTGAAACAGGGTGATTCTGCAACAAAAATGTATAGTCTGAGCGGACCACATTAAAGATCTTAGACTAGAAAATTGATTTGTGAACGGAATGCCTTGTTTATTATAATGCAATTCTCTTTTTCTAAAAATGTTTAAATACACATATATATGTATGTAGTTATATGTATAATCTATCAGACAGAAGAATGACCTAGGAAGAGTCGAAAATTTAAATCATTTTAGTAAAAAAAATCTTGGTAGATGTATCGAAATTATTTTATATCGTCATTCGACACTGCTGAAATGATGCTCGGTTAAATAACTTACCATTCTACGGGTCTATCTATCTACCTATCTATACACTTTTACGTTGCCATTTTTTAAAAAGATTGAAAGTCAATATCGTATAAGAATACAAAAATAAAAAAAATAGTAAGTATTTCTTCCACATTGCTCCCTGTAGCACCGCACTAGTGGAATCTTGAACATGGTCAAGGCCGGCGCACGAACGAGGCTCGCTACTCTCTCTGTTGAGAAATTGTATGGTCTATCTATATTTCGCGCACGAGTTCCGTGACCAAGGATAATAGTATTAAAACTTTTAAATTCCATTTAAAACTACTATAGTTCAAACTATGTAAAATTATCAGTACTTATTTAAACTTGAAAAATTCCGTTTACAGACGGGACTCGAACCCGCATCTCCGCATACCGTGCGTGGCGCTTTATTAATTTAGCCACCGAGACACTATTTCACATTAATAATGCACTGTGTAAAATTGATAGCGGTTTATTATGTATTGGTATAAACAACTTTTTGTAGTTGGTAGGTAGGTAAGATAAGTTGATGAATTGAACATGGTTGATAGTCAAAATATATCGGAAGGTATAATAATAATGCATATATACGATACGAAATGTTATTTTTACCAATTTTGTATCACGGTGTAGTCTATATAATTTGTCGTACTTCTTGTTGGTTATATAAAATATTGTTTATAAAAAAACTGCTAAGATCTACAAGTAGGTTTAATAAGGTCGAATATCAATATCATTGTAATTCATACACAACTGCACAGATAGGTCATCAAAAAAATTTTAACCCATCGTAGTCGGTGGAACAGAGACAATCTTAGGAGCAATACTATGTCTTAATGGGTCATATATTAAACGAGAGTATCTCACCGATCATCGACGCCAATAAAACGAGGCGATAGTTTTTATGCCTTCGATTAATTGGGTTCCGTCGGCCGCCATCGGCAGCTCTTTTATGTAACGTGCTATTTTTTATCAGTCCATGTATAAAACTGATTTACATATTTTTTTTCGACTAAATTAACTTTATGTAGGTTTGTTCTGGTTTCTGACACGTATTTATATCGCATCGTTTATAAACATATTTAATAAGTAAAAAAATAAACACAAGAACACTGAGCAACTACTTAGTCGTTGATTCATATTCTAATTTAAAGCGCATAGAAACCCTCTTAGCATACGTAGGAAACGCCAAATAAAACAAAACAAAGCCTGTCGATTAAAGGCATAAACACGGTTACAATAAACTTTGGACAACATAAAACACAAATTACAGAACATTTGTAGGCAAATGATTACAATGTGCCGAAACGGTGAGCTTTGTAGAACAATGCGATGGGGCAGTTAAGGTGGTTCGACACAAGAGGCACGGCAAATGGGGCGTGACGGCCGACCGCGGGTCACGACGCGGTGAGCTAGATGTCCGGTTCAAACATACTTTGAATTAAACGAAGAAACAATAAAAGACATCCAGTGTATGGAATCAACATCTAACTAAACTCTACTCTTACTGGCTTATTAAAAAAATAGACTTACATTATTGGCCAAGTTTCTTGGCTTCTTCTTGGCACTAGCCCACGATCGTCCTAAGGCAGTGGTGGTTAACATCAATAAATCGTTTATTTTCTTAATACAGTCAGTCAACCAAAATCGGTCAGCGGTTTGCATAAAATTAATGAAAAATGCAAACAAGTCTCATATTTATTAATTTGTTTTGAAATCATATTTTACCTTAATTAATGTTTAATGTTTGACTTTTTTTCTCAAGTATCCTTTATAAAATAAAAGGAAAGAAGCGCGAGTTAGCGATGCATCGCAGTCGACCGCGCTCGGGGCATGCAGCTTCAACTACCTATGTTCTTATTGAGGGACTTGCCTACTGAACTTATGAACTAAATTAAGGGTCTTTTATATCATCAATTGAATCTTAGTAAAACGTAGTGCCCACGGTTAGACAAATAAGCCACAATATATGCTACAATAGCTAGTTGTTCTCTACTTCTAGTAGGTATGTAGTTACAGTAGTTCCAAAAATATTACACTGAAATCTTTATTCTTACTATTATTATAAATGCGAATGCCATGTATGTTACCTTGTCATGAAAGACAGATCGGAGTAAAATTTGGCACAAATATAGATGAAATTCTGACAAGCCTGTTCACCAGTGCACCCGTGTGATTTTTTCAAAACCAACTTTGAGATAAAGACTTTCAAAAAATATTTCCATGAACACATATCCATATATCCTTACGTTCAAACTTTAGAACCTTTGTTTTTCGTCGATTGAAAAATAGAACTCGACGATGTCATAATTCAAAGTAGTCTTTCAATGAGAACACGCTCGTCACCCGCTCTGCGTGCGAAAGTATCCGGCGTCACCCTGACACCCGACACGCAACATCCCGGAAGGTTGCGGCCGGACGACCGTTCCCACCACAACTGACGAAAGGCCGACTCGTCAGGATTCATCTTAGCAGGTTCACCGCGTCTTCGTACTCAGAAATAGTTTTAAGTTGAGTTTAAAAAAATCTCCAAAAGTTATTTCGACTAAACTCTGAACTCTCCAAGTTACTTAGACTGCAAATGGCTCAAAATAGATTTCTATAGCTACGCTTCTGGACCCAGGCCTTTCCCAAAGGAGGATTTTCTCAAAATTATTACGGTCTGCTACCCGTCTTCTTCTGGCAGTCGTCCTTATGCGACACCCATAGGAATATGGTGGTAGAGGATGTTTCTGTTTTTTATGTGCCGGCATCACACGCTACTAATAATGAAGATAAATCATGTCATTAAAACTTAACTGTAAAGTTTTGGATTTAATTCACTCATGTAAGTAGAGTTTACCTGTAAATACTTATGCTTTTGCACAAAGCGATCTTATTCTGACAACCTTTAGGCAAATTGACAAGGTAGGTACATATCATAATCAGAGTATATATCTCTAGTTATTATTATATTAGGAAGATCCGCCATAATACCAAGTAAAACGAAGTGAAATTTTCGAATCAATAATGGCCTGGGTGAACTCATCCTTGGTATTTTAAATATCTAAAAATGTTACTTAAAGAAACAATATTCTGAACTTAAATGGGTTCAATAAAACAGTTAATACAAATAGCTTATATGCAAATATATGCGCTAACCGTGACACTAAACTGAAAAAAAAAAAAATACCAGACATAAAACCAGTTTGTAGCCGGCAGATTAAAAACTTTTTGCCAAAACAAATCACAAATAGCACTGTTATTTTATTATGTAAGTCTTCTTAGCTTTTAAACTCTTAGTTCTATCGAGTAACTCAAATACTTATAATAAGTACCTAGGTAGGTATGAAGGCAGTTTATTCTAACACAATTGCCATGCATTATCATTTGTTGAGATATATTATTCTGCGAGTCGTAACTTTCAAGAAGCAATATCTCAGTAACTTATGATAATCCGAGACATAAATACGTATTACATTAGAAAGTCAGTGTGGGCATCTTTGCACACTAAATCATTTCGCTACCTAGCGCATGATATTATAAAACGCACTAAATTGAACCATTCGTTATAGAATTACTTATACAATAAAATCATGTTGCATAAATTATAATATAATCTCTGATTTAGATGATATCAACTCACAACCGTACCATCAGGATTCATTCATATTATTCTTAGCGTGTGATTTCTATGCAAATAGTTTTGTACTAGGCACTTGAATTTCAGTTTAAATCAGCGGTCGATCTTCATGCAAATGTTTTATTGATTAAACTTGTTAAGTGTAAAATATGGTAATGGTTATTAAGTTAAATACTCTGAAATGATGATATTAATTGGCAACATGAATCCAATTGACTTGACCGAACAATGTTATTGACATTATATTACCTACTTATAAATCAGGTTCACTAGAATTTTATCTATGTTTCGCAAGTACAAAGGGTGTGTGTATAACGTATCATCCATTCAGTGGATAAATTATGAATTGTGTCACGTGCGTGCATTTGTCGAGGTGGTAATGTATGAGTGCCGGGCGGCGGGGCTCGCCGCGTGCGCCGCCTAGCTCTCCCGGTGGTCTCGCGCGGGGCGGGGTCTCCGCGGCCACTCGGCTGCGCTGCGCCGGCGCACCGCCCCGCACCCCGCTCGGATGCCGCGCGCCTCTTATCGCCGCATCTTCAGCCCAACGTTACGTCACTGTGAAATCGTACTTTGACCGGTTTTGAGGCTCGATTCGTAAGCTTATGAGGTCGGGAATGCCGATGATGATCGTGATGCAGAAAAACCCTTCTAGATAGTGTACAACATCTGATTACCTACTTAGTATTATGTAGGTAGTATTTGCTCAACCTGCTCCTTTTAATCTACTTACATGAAAAACAGAGAATATGTATTTCAATAATTCGATTTTACTGGGCGCTGAGAAAAGATTCCTGTGCTAAATCTTAGTTTTGAAAATAAAATGATTATGGTTATTTAAGATATTTGCTTGACAAATATTTTTCAACTGACTCAAGTGGAGAATTCTATTCGAAAGAGTCAGAAAACAGTCTTCTAGATAGTGTCAATTTAAGGCGTGAGTTCAAATCCCGTTTGTACATAGGTAGTATTTCCTTTTTCACAGAAAAATGACTGCAATTTAGTTTCTTTTAAAGTATGCATTATAATACCATTGAAATATCCCATCTAAACTAAGGATCCTATCGATACAAATGAGAAATTAGCAGTCTATATTAAAAAACAATAATTATGGTAGACAAAACAAGAACTAAATAAAAAAATATGTTAAAAACAAAAGATGACTAACAAAATCTTATGTATAACTCAGAACAAACTTGTGTTTTAATGTTCGAACAGTTAGTTATTAATTTATTTATAATCGGCTACTTAGATAAGCAGTTCGTCAGTCTAAATCATGATTTAGTGTTCCACACATGGCTTCAAATACTTTTTATTTAATTACCTATGTTGATATGGGTAATATTAAAATACTTTTGGGGAAAAGATTTCTTATCCTACAATACATAAACACCAAAAGCACCCATTAAAGTGCACCCCTTACCTTAGTAAAATAGATCTTATTAGCTCAACATACAATCAAAAAGCCATTGATCGCTTATGCTATTTACCTACAAAAGGTTCATAACTTTTAAATTGACAATATTTGTGTAGAAACTGCCCGGAAACCCAACATTTACGTCAATAAATAAAGTACATTACGCACAAGATGAATTGCACGCAAGCTGAGAGGGGGTTAAAAAAAGCGCAAAGGTGGCCGACAACTATTCAATGGTTCGTGTGATGTGTTCGCCCGACGACAAACAAAATGTCTACAATAAGCGCTTGACTTTGAACGAAATCTAATTTGTTCGCTTATTGTGTAACGCGACCTGGCGATCCTATTGTGAACAGTTTGTGAACGGGGATCGGCTGAATTCTGAATTTATCGGTCGGCTACACAACAAATCAAAATTTAACGAGCTCGCGCAAACGACGCCAGAGGCTTTGCACCGATACCTTAGTCGTGTTCATTTGCGCGTGTAATTACACCACCCCCAGTAATTGTAAATAAAGGCATGAGGTTTCTGCGGCAAAGTTCCTTTTCCGCTTAAAACTTACGCACCTATTGTACCTACGCTAGTCGGTGCAGCGGCAGTCCACGGCAACGGCTTAGTCCAAATCCATTTCGACTTATCTCTTGGATACCATTTAGTCTCACGTAAATACAAACTTTTTGCAGCTCGCAGAAATGGCATTATGCACAGGTACAGTTTAAGCGGGACAGGGATTTAAATAAATACTATTAGATAATAAACAAACAAGTTCACTAAGTCAGGTCCCTCGTCACTATATTTGCAGACAATGGTTAAAAAATATTAACAAAACGGATTGAATTTACTTATCGCTTTAAAAAGTTTGTCTATGAGCTTATGATTAGATGCTTCCTCGAAGCGTTCTCATTGTTTGCGGTTTACGAATAGTTATATCCGTCGGATTCTGATGGCAAACCATTATCTGTATCTCACTCAATGTAAGGAGTGGTTACATAGGTGCGATAAACAAAAGAAGATCATAGATTGTAATGTTTTTGTAATACGTAGCATACGCTCCTTTTTATAAATATTTAGTTTCATCATACGAACAACTAATATTATACAAAAATTAAAGGTGAAAGTCATGTATATGTAAACACGTGCAATTTTACCTAAGCTAGGCTCTAAAATTTCTGCGTATTACTCCATTGTGAGCGGTGCCTACACGCGAACGAGCGGACTGCGCTGCCGATAACCCTCCACCGGCTGCAGGCATGCTCCTGCGATTCTCTTTTGTTTCGTATCTTATCCGATTTTAATTACGAGCGTAGAGAAATCTCGTTATTCCTTAAAGGGATATGACTGCTCCGAGCTAATTTACTATCGACCCTTGCACGATTTTATGTTCTTGACTTTATTTTATTGCTTTTGGCTGGACTTTATGTAGGTACGGCACGCACGTATTATGCCCGTTTGATGTATGGCTGTACATTTAATACTTCACGGATGATTCCATTCAATAATTTCATATTCGACAGTTGCTTATTTATCGTACGACACTTAAACAAAACTGTTAAGTGAAACTCTTCACCATTTGTACAAGTATTCACAACTTATAAAAAAATATTAAAAGACTCCATAAAATTTAAAGTCAAAATTTTATGTCACGGGAACTCACTTTCGGGATATAAATATGCCACCAGGTATATGATTTGCTTACCAAATTTGATTTAAATCAGTCCGTTGTTATCTCAACTTAAAACCTTTACAAACAGAAGTAGTTATGAACTTGATTAAGATAAAAAGTATCTAATGATTTAATTTAAGATTATCTTATAGCACAGTAAAGTTAAATCACAACACCTTAAAGTGTCATTTTTTATTTATTTTTTATTTTATTTATTTTATGACGGTCTACTTCATTCAGTATCTTGCTATATTGTGTAAAAATGCCTGTATGATGAAGAGTTTTTTTTTACTGTTTAGTCATGTAGGTATGATTGAAAACGTTGGAAACCGAATGTGTATATAGTTTCAATTCGATTCGAGGTTCCTATGTTTTCTTTCCATTCAACAGGTTTATGTTACTTATCCTGTACAAAATTAGAAATTAACGTATGGTAAAATAAATACATAATTTACAGAGTCCCAAATAGAAAAAAAAACACTAACTACTTAAGCCACACAATACATATCTTTTGATATGAGTTAGCAGTTATGAAAAAAACATAACGCAGAACGTATTAATAAAGCCTCGATTTGTTTGCCTATTACGAATTGATTGTTGTTATTGTTCGAAGAGATCTAGACACCACGAATAAAACTTCTATTACGCCGCCCGTATCGTACGATTTTAAAAAGCGTGTAATAGGTAGACTGTACAAGAATAAGAAGTCTTACCGTACTCAACCATTTGCTTATGATACTAATTTATCTTTACAGAGTCATCTGTGGGTACTGGCGCCGGGTGCTTTCCATCTGGTGCGCTGGTGCATACGGAAAGCGGGCCGCGGGACATCGCAACCATCCGCAAGGGCGACCGCGTGCTCGCATCGGATGATGACGGAAAGATGATCTTCTCAGAAGTAAGACTACTATCACTAAGAGTTTACACAGAAACAGATCTACGTTCGACTATGACCTTGACTTCAATGTGCAATCAAGGTGACAGTATTTTTACCTGCTAAAATGTTAGCGCTGACTTATGAAAATCTTTTTGACATCTAAGAACAAACTCTTCTCACTTTAACTGACAAAGGCGCAAAAGCATTCGTTATCAGTTGATTTTAGATACTTAAAATACTACTTCTGGTCTCGATCATATATCACATTCAACCTTTTCTATAGTTTTGTGAATAAAAGAAACATTTTGATTAAAGATTCGTTCGCTAACCAATCGTTTGTATTTTATTACAGGTTCTGGCGTTCATCGATCGTGATCCGAATACGACGAGAGAATACATAGAAATAACAGCTGAGAACGGAGTGGCAATCACGACCACTGCTTCCCACCTGTTGCTGTTGGCCGCAGCGGATGGCTGGCGGGAGTCGTTCGCGGCCAGCGTGGACGTCGGAGACGTGCTACTGACGCGCGGGCGGGGCAGCGTCATGCGTCCCTCCAGGGTCGTTCACACCCGGGTCGTCATGAAACAAGGCGTCTTCGCCCCCATGACTAGGTCCGGCACCATCATAGTCGACGACGCGCTAGCGTCCTGCTACGCGCTCGTCAAAAGCCACTCCCTCGCACACGCTGCCATGGCGCCCCTCCGGTGGATGGCCACGTTAAGCGGCTCCAAAGAAGTATCGAGAGGCGTCCACTGGTACGCCAACGCTCTATACTCGTTTAGTGAATTCGTGCTACCCACATCATACAAATACCCATAGCATGGCAAAAAATGCAAAAGGACAATACGAAGCGCGCGGGACGTGCCCAGGACATTTGTACATAGTAACGGTATGTGTAAATAGTATGTGAATGCAGACGTTACAAACTGATATCACGCGATCATTTCAAATGTTTTTCGTAAATGAATTCGTCGACAACGATTTAATTCTTATCAACACTGGAAATTATTTATTAAGTAGTTTTAAGACCATATTTGCAAAAGTTTTGCACATTATTTAGTTAAAATATGAATATTTGTAAATTGTGTCGGTATTTGTTATTCTGCACAATGCAGAAATATTTAAATGTATGCGCTTATGTTTTTTAAGTAATTGTATAAATACTTAGGTTTATTATAGAGATTAGCAGATCCGAAGAATACTTTCATCATAACCTATAATTATCGTCTCCTTTGGAACATCCCAGTAATGATTCATTCTATTACAATAGCCAAGTGTAACTAGACATTCCGTTGTCATCTTTTTCTTGCCTTACTTTCAAAATGATGAAATTGTGATCTTGGTACCTAAAACTGTGCCTTAAGACTTTATTTATTGTTATTTATAAGCTAGGTATCTTTATGAATTGACGCAAATGTTAAAATATTACACGAAGTAAATTATTCAGGTATGCATTTATCTATCTCTGTAGTAAATAACACAATTATGTTTCAACTAATACTAGCCACATATCTTAAAGCTAACATTTGATAGTGTTAAACTGCCTATTCGTACTTAACTATAATTAAGTATAACCTTTTTTCTTTATGTAACTACATGCATGATGTTCTAAAAATATCTTCGTTCCTCCTATCTAATGTATCTACTATATTTTGTACTGGAAACAGTAATTAGGGATATTTAGGGATGTATAGTGTATACAGAGTGTACTGTATTTTGGTTGACATACGATGTTACGAGTCGCCAGTAATATTTATTAGCGTCTCTCCAAGTGACGCACAGATCGCATTAAAGATCTTGAACTGAAGCTTGGGTTCCTATAGTTTGAATTTAGTGGAATGATGTATGGATTTTGCAATCAACTGTGTTTTACGTTATGACCTCGTTCAGCTTATAATATCCTTTTTTTATAACCCATTTGAGTCTTGTAACACAATCATTAATTATTTACTTAAATAACAGCGCATGTCGTAATTTACTTGTTGAATTAGCTTTTGACGTATGCAGTAGTGCCATCTACTAACTAAAAATGTTTTATGACAGAAGAGTCTTCTGTACGCAACCTACCTATTATGTGACTTTTTTACGTTAATCTACTTGTTAAAGTAGAACATACGAAGTTTTGTAAAAAAAATTGTAAACGTACCTATCGGAAAGCTTTAACTACATACATAACGTTTTCATGACGCAATTTTGCCATAAACATTGCCATATTTTAATTATAGCACAGAACATTGAGTTGTTTTGCAATAAAGATTTTACAAAAGCGCAACTGAATACCTTAATAAATTAGTTTATGTAAAATGCATTACATAAATTATGTTAAGTAGACTTTTCGGCATAAAATGTACTTATGTAATTAATTAAATATTTATAATGAGTCTGTCAAAAAATAATGCACATAACTATGCATTAGTAAACTAAATGTTCTTCATACTAGCCTAGTAGATGGTGTTCACAATCAGTATTTGTAAACGTAAGTTTAAAACTATTTTTCGCCGCATTCTTTTTTGATAGACATGTTTGGAGAATCAAATCTATCGTGTAAATTAAATACAATATGTAATTATTGTGCTTTTATATTATTTATTTATTGATGTTATTTTTGTATTGATAAAAAGTCGCTTCGTAGACAAGATGTATTTGTTTTTATTTTCCTATTCTAAATTAACACAAGAAAGTCTGATAATATCTTAAAGAATAAAACATTATTTATATTATAAGTGCATTAACAGATCAAAATTTTAATCTAAACATTAATCTGGTGTTGTATAAAATACTGGAAATTTGTGAAAACTGGCCAAGTGCATTTACACCAGTGTCCCGTTGTTGCACGTCGCAAATGCAGACTTATATTATGATTTTGTTACGTATCCATGAATATCCGTTTAGTTAGTAGAAGGGAGAGGGGAATCAGTAGACTGTAACAAGACTTATCACTGAAATTAAAGATTTATTAAGGAATGTAAATCGCGTTCATTTGGATTTTACTTTTTATTTTGATTAAGTCTACCCTAACCGAGATCTCGATCGCTATGAGGTTCGAATCGTCAGGATACATCAAAATAAAATCTAAAACCTGTACCTTACACGCAACTTTAATAAGTAAGAAAAAAAACGTAAGTCCTTAAAATTTTACACATCTCTGAATCGAAAAATTTTGATACAGACTCATAACGATCCTAAGTTGAAATATAGTTTACCATGTAGTCAAGACGTGAGGGGAGAACAAAAAAACAGCTAAGTAGGTACGTGACTTTTGTTATGTAGTTGCACGTCGCAAATGCCGACTTACAACTTGTTGTTCCGTATTTCACATCGATCGTAGGTTTGCACCTGTTTAACGCAAATAACGGCTTTTTAATTTTAATATCAACAAAACTACTTCGAAATTTTCCTAATTCAAATAGGTACGCTTGTACGTCGACTGCTTTGAAGCTTGCAAACACTAACACACGGGTGTGTGGGCACATTTGTTCCGAAGCAGTGGTAGGTTTAAATTGTGGTTTAAATATTAGGACATGTAAAAGCGCCTCCAGGGGCCTATTTGCAGAAATAAAACTGATTTTAGGTAATAATTTTAACTTAATTCTGACAGATTTCTATAGTTATTCTTAACTTAGTTAATAGGTAGGTACTAATGATGCACTTTTTAAGGTGTTCATGAACAATTGTTCCTATATTCCCAGTCGCCCCCGCGGGGATTGCCACCGGAGGCAAATGGGAATAAAAATTCCCAGTCGCCACCGGCGGTGACTGGGAAGTCATTGCCCCCCACTTCAATTTCGCTGTACATTGCTTTCTCCATTGTAGAGAATAAAAGGATGGGGCAACTTATTCTAAATCTGCCTCTAAATAGACGATATCATTCAAATAAAGTTTCCAATGTTCGGTGTAGTTATTTTACCTTATAAAATTTGTGATTATTAGGATTATTAAAATTAAAACGGAAAAATAAAAATACGAAGTGCATTGAAATATTTTTTTTATTTTGATTTCGATTTGAATAAACTTGTTAATATTAAAAATGTAAACTGATATTTTGTATCACAGATAATTAGACTCTTGGAGACAATAATTAAATTAGGAAAGTTATACATAGTAATCATTAACTTAAGAAATACGTATTATAAGCAAGGCTGTAAATATTTATATTCATAGATAACAGACTTTTTTAAGCTATTGCATAGCTTCTATCGCGGGCCTTGAGCGTGGAGACCGAATCCAGAAATTCCGTAACGCAAAAAAACCTAACACTCGGGCGAGGCACGATCGAACAATTTTGAATTTCCGAAATTTAAAAGTATTTAGAAGAAAATAAGAGTTTTGACAGTATGGTTGCCTATGGTAACCATATCTGCCAAAACAACAGAAAAAATTAATTACAAAAGTCAAAATTAGAAAATACATAAAATTATAAAATTAAGCTATTGCATAGCTTCTATCGCGGGCCTCGAGCGTGGAGACCGAATCCAGAAATTCCGTAACGAAAATAACCTAACACCCCGACGGCACAGCGGTGATACTTTTTAGTTTTATTATTGCACTAGCTGTTCCCCGCGACTTCGTCCGCGTCAATTTCCGTTATTATGATCGCGATTATTTTTGCAACATTTTTTAATCATTCTTCGCTCCTATTGGTCGCAGCGTGATGGTATTAGCCTAAAACCTTCCTCAATAAATGGACTATCTAACACAATAAGAATTATTAAAATCGGACCAGTACTTCCTGAGATTAGCGCGTTCAAACAAACAAACAAACAAACTCTTCAGCTTTATAATATTAGTATAGACTAGCTGTTCCCCGCGACTTCGTCCGCGTCAATTTCCGTTATTATGATCGCGATTATTTTTGCATCATTTTTCACTTATACTTCGCTCTATTGGTCGCAGCGTGATGTTATATAGCCTAAAGCCTTCCTCGATAAATGGAATATCCAACACAAAAAGATTTTTTTAAATCGGACTAGTACTTTCTGAGATTAGCGCGTTCAAACAAACAAACAGACAAACAAACTCTTCAGCTTTATAATATTAGTATAGATAATTTGATAAAAGCTCCGCGGCAGTCTCCGAGTGCCACACGTCTTTTTTTTATATGGTCAATTATTAATTTACCATTTATTGTTTAACCTTTTCTTGTAGGTGTTAGAAACTTTATTTGAATAATATCGTCTATTTAGAGGCAGATTTAGAATAATTTGCCTCATCCTTTTATTCTCTACAATGGAGAAAGCAATGTACAGCAAAACTGAAGTGGGGGCAATGACTTCCCAGTCACCGCCCGTGGCGACTGGGAATTTTTATTCCCATTTGCCTCCGGTGGCAATCCCCGCGGGGGCGACTGGGAATATAGGCAACTGTTGAGGTGGGAAAAGAAGACACTTGGCTCAAACTAAAATTTTCACTATAAAACTTTATACGTCAGTCATCAATACTCTAAGTCTGAGAAGAAAATTTTTACAGGTGGAAATTACAAGATTTTATTTTGCTAGTTTTAATACATTAACCCATGTCAGATTACAGCCTTCTAGTGTTATTACTCAGATTAAGATATGGCGGAGCTATAAGGGTTCCTAGTTTTAACTACGGACCAATAAAACGCATTGAGCAGAGGGAGATTAAATTATCTTCAATAGAAACCATGATCATATTTCTCGTAAGTCCTGCAATACCATTACATAGTTATTATCAGTGGCGGATTTGCAGTCTCAGCCGCCCTAGACCCCAAGCCATCAGCCGCCCCCTTTCTCATAGACTACATAATGAAAAACTCAAAATACGCGAATTCCAAATACCGTACCTGTATTTAAAATTCCAAATATTTAAAAGATAAATGTTTCAATAAACTTACAGTTGAATAGCTCAAGCTCAAAACATCTTTTATTACGGAATACCTTAAATACCTGACTTTAAAATGTCGTGATTCTAATATGCACCATGCCTATAGATTTCACCATGCAGTGCAGCCCGCCCGCCATACGTCGTAATAAGTGTTTTGACACGATCTGGGCCGCCCCCCTAAATCTGGCAGCCCTAGGCCCGGGCCTACCGGGCCTTAGGGTAAATCCGCCACTGGTTATTACATAATGACAGCATGCTGTATGTAGTACTATTTTTTTACTTCTTGGCTGTAAATACTCACTAAAATATATAGCCTACAACTATGTTTGATCTAAAATATAACTCGAGAGATACGAGTACCTACATGAGAAATAAATCACCGTTTTTATCAAAAAATGACACAAAAAGAATTAAGTGTAAGAATGTAAGTCTAATTTTTGTGACATGAAAACTTATGGCTGTAGAGCCATAAGATGATTGAGTAAAAAAGGAACTTGAGAAAACTTAAATGAAGTGACACACAAATCACACTATTCGTAAAAAAAAGTCGTAACTTGAAATGCCCTACTTTACAAAAGAGGTAAAAAACGTTTTGTTTGATTACCCGAAGTTTTGAGTAAATACTTTTTAAATCTTAAAATACCAAAAAATATATTTTAGTAATATGTCTTTTGCAAATCAAGTGTTTCTCTTTTAGATCGGGAGATAATTCAAAATTAGTAGTTTACGTATTTTTTTTACGTTTATAATTGGCACTTGAACTTCGTAAGTCTATCCACTTCTTTTTTTCATTTAAAAGTATACTTACATGATGAAGTAATACGAAATATTATTTTTTTAAGGCAAAATTCTGTGGAAAATATTGGAAAGTAAGCACGTTTGCACTCATTTTAAACAAAGTTTCATGAACTATCCTGCGAAGTAGCTACAGTAATGCTCTTTTTATACGAGGTACAAATTAAGGTTTTACATTGAAAATCTATGTATGATTATATTATATTTTCTAATAATAATAAAATTGTTGTAACTTAAGATATTTTCTTAATCCCTCGATCGTGAGTTATTCCAGACACAATTGAAATAGATTGTTATCGCGGCACGCGCGTGGCTCCTGGGGGTTGAGGGATTAATTTACGAATATTAATAGATTGACTTAATCATTTATGCATTATTTTCATATAAAATTTAAGATATTTATTTGAAATTATTATTATAAGGTTAATAGTGGTTTATCTATCTATATAATTTTATTTAAGTAATACTGATAAGTTATTTGTAAAGAAAAATGATGCTAACTACTTTTATGATACATTACATGAGCAATAATGAAAGTATATGTCAATTGTAAACACTGACGTATTTTAAAGTAAGATCAACAATGAAACACTATACTTTATAGTAATTAAAAAGTTGTGTACTAAAAATTACCTAAACACAAAATAAAACTTGAGTAGTAAAAATGCAAAAGGTATGCGTATGCGTAAGGTAGGTAATCTTTTTTACTCTTCATCTTCAATTTCGTCGTCATCCAATTGTGGCAACAGACTTCTGTAAAAAGTGTGACAATGAGCAAGGATTGCCATTGCATTATAAAAACTGATCAAATCTTTATGTAAGTTTTTCAAGTTCAAGTATTAAAGTAAGCAATGGCGCATTCATATTAGGGGTTAAAATATGAAATTGCCGTTTTATTGTAATAGGTTCTTTGAATTGACATAGAATCTTCATGGTTTGAGGTTTTCGAATGAAACTCTTTTCACATAGTTTCTATGATGTTCTTCTTTTAAAAAATGTGAAACATTTGAATATCGACTTTCAATTGTTTTTGTTATTTAACTTAGACAAGAAAGATGGATACTGCGAAAATTCGAGTGATTTTTGAATACGAGTTCCGACGCGGAAGTAACGCTGCAGAAACAGCCCGCAATATCAATGTTGCGTTTGGAGAGGGATCTGCTAATAAACGCACCGTGCGGTTTTGGTTTAAACGCTTTCGTGATGGAAACTTCGACTTGAAGAACGAGCCACGAGGAAGACCGCCCACACAGGTGATTAACGATGAATTAAGTGAGACGGTGGAAGCTGATCTTAGTCAAACTAGCCAGGAATTAGCGGCACGGTTTAACGTAACCTTACCCACAATATTGACTCATTTGCGTCAAATCAATAAAATAAAAAAATACGAAAAATGGGTGCCTCATGATTTGACTGATGTGCAGAAAGAAACGCGTGTTGAAACTTGTGTTGCCTTGTTAAATCGGTACAAAAATGAAGGAATATTAAATCGAATTGTGACATGTGATGAAAAGTGGATTCTTTATGATAATATACTTTATGAAAAATGCCATGGCTGACCCCAGGTCAAACGCCACAACAGTGTCCTAAAGCAAAACTTACCAATAAAAAGGTAATGGTAACTGTTTGGTGGTCTCAGCATGGTGTTATCCACTATAGTTTTCTCCGATCTGGTCAATCAATAACGGCAGATGTCTATTGTGCCGAACTCCGAACAATGTTGGCAAAACTAGCAGTAAAACAGCCCTGATCTTCACCATTATTGCTCCATGACAACGCGAGACCTCATACAGCACGAGAAACCGTTTTGACCCTTCAGGAACTGCAATTAGAAACCATTCGACATCCTTTTTTCGTGATTTGGTCAATTATCTACGTGACAAGAAGTTTTCTTCCCAGGAGGCAGTACAAAATGCTTTCACACAGTTTGTGCAGTCTAGATCCTCAGAGTTCTATCATAAAGGCATAAATGACCTGCCTATTAGATGGCAGCAATGTATATAATAATGTATATAATAATGGTAACTATATTGATTAAATAAATTTGTTAAAAGTTAAAAAATAAACAGTTTTGATTTTCAGTACAAATCGGCAATTTCATACTTTAACCCCTATTATTAACATCGTTTGATTGTTCGTTAAAATCATCGTTATTTATGAAAACAGTAGTAAGAGTTGCCACATTGTCAGATTCTTGAGTTTTAAATAAATGGTCTGCAAAAACAAGTTCAATATCAATTGTTTGTGGAATTTCGGAACTAACATTTTCTGAGCTGTCACAAATGCTAAGTGAAGAACTAGAAGGACAAGTGCTACTACTGTTATGTGGCAAAGTAAAGCAAATAATATTACTATCATCTTCGTTTATGTATTATTATAGTAGAAGTTGAAGCCACCGTAACGCTTCCATTAGTTGTAATGAAACTTAGTTGTCTTTAGCGTATAATTGCCAATATAAAATAATCATTTATTGCTTGACTGGATGGGCATAAAACCCGCTTGCTTTTTGGAGTAAACGTCTTATTAGATTCGTACGTAGGTATTCGTACTAGATTAATTTTTGCCTCGACAAAATTATTTCAGAATCTAAAGGTTCTGTACTAGATATGCATTCAGACACGACAGGTGAGAAAGTCAGACAATAGACTCATCCATTTGTTTCGACTCAATTCCTTGTAAAGTAGATGGACTTCCTTCCACAAGGAAAGAACTAGCAGCCATTATTAAATCTTTATAGTTTCCATATTGATCTGTAAGATAAGTATTTCTTTTAAAGTGTTATGTAAATGAGGTTGTAGTAGTAATTAAAAATAGGTATGTACAGTAGAAGTCAAGTACTTATAAAACAACTGATACTTGGTTTAACTTGTATAATGTACATATAATATAATTATACATATTAAGTATTTCAGGACCAATGATCATAGAAAGTTTTGGTTTTTACTGTTAGTACTGTGAAATATTACTAAATATAAGTAACGGTAATAATGTGTACCGCATAATATAGGACCACACTCCGACGATGATGAAGCATAAGGATCTCTCAACAGCATCCCTACTGGTTTCTATGGACTCAGTTACTATAGGTATTTCCTCAAAAATTGGTATAATATCTTCGGTATCAGAACTACCTGCAATAAAGTTTTAAAAAATCACCTTCATCCAATTAACGATCACCTTCACCTTCACCTTCATTCAGGCAATGTGCGAAAACACTCCCAGGCAGTCATACCACTATGTATTGTCTACCAAGTAAAGTCTAATTCGGTTACATAGTGTCGGTACCGACGCGCGGCATTGTGGTCATTGTGACTAAAAATTAATTATTTAGATTTTAAATAGCAATAATTAATTTACATTTTAAATGTTTAGTACGGTAACTAGCACATCAAGGTTAAAATTGCAGTTCAATATTAGTTCTTATATCTACGACATAGGGCGGTACAAAGTCTAATGTGTATAGTTTAACGTGCTTTTTTAGTACATAAAAAACATTAACATAATATGTTATGTTAATAAACTTATGTGGCTCGACTACTTTGAATCTTCTTAATAAAACACTCAATACTTTGAGTATTTAAACTTAAAAAAATATTTGAGTTAATTGATACTGGGTTTATATCATGTACCTTAGTTTTTATGAGTTCTTACGTAATCATGGCGCTTGCAACAGTGCCGAAATATATTCAGAAAAATTATGTCTCAGGTGGGACTCGAACCCGCATGCCGGGTGCGGAGATTACTTAAAATATCATACAAAATAGTCAATACTTTATTTTAATGTCCTTCAAGACACAGTCTTACTCAGACTTACCTTAAGCGTGATGATATTTTGTTGCGTAAAATAAGTGCCTATGTTGATTTGCGCGCAGCTGTCTATTATCATATCTCGTGTTAGATGGATGCATGTTTAGTTATGAGTTAAAAACTTAACAAGTAATCGTTTAATAAGTAAGTACTTGAATAAATGACCCTTTTTACAGGGACAGATGTGAAAACATTACTAAGTAACTAAATGTACTTTCCTGTTACTGTTACGGAAAAATTAATGATTAAAAATTTGTACAATTTCTTTTTTTATGTTTATCTCAGTAAATAGACAAGCATTTTTTTATTTTATTTTGTGGGGACATCGAGTTATTATCTTCTTGTTTTGATTTTGCAATAAAAACTATACGAAGCTACTTCACTTACGACCCTCTTTTACGAACGGTGCGATTAAATAAAAACTACTTTTAGTTATGAATAAAGATTTTAATTTTTATTTTTATTTCTAACCCCTTACTGCTTAGAAGTTTGACCTTCCATCATAACATCACCTGAACAACCTGAAAGAAGAAATTGTTTAAATTGATCGAAATTTAGTGATCAGGGTAAAACTCAGTCATCATCAACCTACATCAATCCATGGCTGGTCTTTTGTCTCTCCAAAAGAAAGACCTTGCCATAATCGCCACGTTACAGGCAGATCAGCGATCGCAAGTTAGTTAATGGCAAAGACGCTGATACCTTCTTCTTCTTCTGGCTGTTTTCCTTTAGTCACCTCGTACGACACTAATAGTAGGAGATGGATACTATTCTGCTTTAGGCCGGCGTTACACGTCACAACTCGGTACCTGTTAGAAATTGGATGGAGTAATACTGTAACTCTAAGGGGCTGATAATTAATACAAGGCCCGTGAGATAAAAATGCGTTTATTCACTACCCGTACCCGTTACATTTGGCAAGTACGGGACTCTGCCAGACAGTTTAGCCAACACAAAATAAAAACTAAACAATTGTACCAACATACAAAGCTAACATGTTGCTGTTGCCAACATACTGCCTATCTGAGTTTGAAAAATACAATTTTAAATAATTAAGCATAAATTACTCTAAAGAACTGTTACAAACTTTATGCTTAAAAGAATTAAATGCGACATACAAGTAACAGTACCTAGTTTTCTCTAAAGTCGTCAAAAATTTCTAGATTAAAAAGTAAATAAACATTTAAATTATTGCAATAAATAAATTAGAAACTATCCACGATTTTTCCCGAAAATGCAGTTGGCATAACAAATAATGCGAGAATACGAAAAATTGCGTTTATAACTTTTATAACTTATTGAGTTTGTAATCTGAAATACCTAATTCCTATTTGCTTTCGTTGCTCTACGCCACTTTATTTTTTATTTAATTAGTAGTTCTATTGACTTCCAAAGGGAAGCATTGTCAATTAGGAACATTTTGATTCCCGCCGTACTTGTTATCAGCTCCGTGATTGGCTGAAATCTCGTGAAGATGGCACCGGATGCGCTAACAGCCAATCACACGCGCTCTAGTAATTTTGATTTTCGTTGCCATAGAGACCGCGAAAATCCCGCTCAACCGCTTATGATCCGCTCATTAGAAAAATTGCTGAAAATATTTCGCCCCACCATTGGCCCTATAGAATAAAACATTCTTCAGCTAACATTCTGTGTGTACCAGTTGTGGTGAATTAATAATTTCAAGAATTTTATAATATCTGAGCCTAACAATAAACAACACGAAGAATGCTGCGCTTATGAAAAACCACAGTAAAATTATAAAACTGTAATAATGCTGCTTTAGCCCGATGACCGTATCTGGTTTATGCCTCCTTTACGGCTATTGTTTCCCCCCATAAATTTTTATGAAAAATGTTATGAACCTGTACATATTGTTGCCTTTCTAGCACACATTACAGCTTAACGTCCTCACTGCTACGACACGTAGCGGTATCAACGCGGAAATGGAAAATGGATCATAGAGATGTCGTCGCTACGAAGCTTCCGCTACGAGCGTCAGAATAATGGTTTATGTGCTGAATCAGTTCTATTGTAGCCTTGAGTGAGAGCAGACGTTCCTCGAACCGTATTTAAAGACACGACGTCTCTAATATCTCAAATCGTCGTAAATAACCATTGAAATTGATTAAATAATGTAAATAAAAAATATAAGTTGATAAAGTGACTGGTAATGACATAATATTGAACAATTTAAATTTATATGTAGTTATAAATTTTCAAAGAGGCGCTTTAATTAATATTCTTCGATATTGAGGTGATAGAAATTGGTTCGAATAATCACAAACTCATATTTGTAAAAGGATCAAAAGTGCTTGAATAAATATCTTCTTCAGAATGAGGTAAGTTTTAAGTATCTTATTTCTTTAGTCAGAAATATAAGCATAACGTTCGTAACATTTTCTTTTGATGGTGAGAAGTACACGATCTCAAAGGAATATTTCGTGATATTTGTTTGAAAGATCTTTACCATTTCTCCAATAAAAGTTATTTATGTAGCTTTCGTACAGAAAACCAACAAGTCGCTTTTGATGTGCGCTATATTTTCGAATACGAGTAATGTACTTTTTTTTCATACTAATTGAATCTTGAGGGTGCGAAAGCGTTTTTAATTATTCTAGTAAAAATGGTTATAGTTTAAAAACATTATAGATTGGCTGTAAAAACTTAATTCAGATTGTTTTATACATATTTAGCATCATGAAACTGAGAGGTAAAAATCGTAGGTCTTCTTTTTAGCTAAAATCAGGTAAAGGCGCAATGGTTTATAGAATAAAAAGGCATCCTAACCAAATTAAATTACTTATTCACAATAAAATATACACAATTTAAGCATTAATTTATATTACGGTCCATCCTAAAAATGTGCATATCCATGCACAAAATCATATCAATTTAAAAGAGATCCTAGTCTCAAAGTAATTCTTGTCCATCTCGTTAAGGATAAACACCGTCCCGTGACAACGATACATAAGGTAAATATATAGTAAAATATTGATTTCAATTAGGGTAGGTAGTTATTTTTCAAAGATACTAAAATTGTTTTAATGTCATACATTTTAACAAAAGTAATTTCAGTTTGTCATCGGGTAATAAATATGTCTATTTTTCTCACTCACACTCCTTATTTGGAATTCTGAAAGTCGAACACTTTCAAAAAAGTTTTAATTAGTTGAAGTTCGACGAATACCTATCTGGATAACAAAATATTGACAGCTTTGTAGTTATTTCCTGATTATTTGCATATTAAAAAGATAAGTCGCAAATCGAAGGCCATTAAGGAATAGATGAAAGCTAACATATTCGGTAGCATTTTTAGCAGTTGTGTGATTTAGGACCATGCAAAAAAAATATTTGATTAAAATTTAATGATATGACTATTAGTTTTTTTCTTTACGGTTATAGTGGTCTCCGATTTTAAATGTAGACCGTATCTTTTAACAATTAAATGTGCCATAATTACCAAATAAACGTAAAATCATTATTTGTTTTGTATTAGGCTTGAGTAGAGTGATTTTCTCGCACTGTTTGTGGTACTAGAATCCAAATCTACTTAAATTTATTGAAACTCGTACACCTTCTTCATTTAATAATAACGAAAAAAATTTTTTTTTAATTTTCCCAAATCTAATTAAACCATTAAACCATAAGTTTGGAATAATATCCCTGTAGGTTAGTTTTGTTTATTTTAGTATGCCTCAAACAGATGTCCACGATTGTAATTTAATACCGTGCGTTCACACAATTGCGCTGATAGGTTATCCTATGTCTGCCAAAATTAATTTACTTATCGAAGCAAAATTCAATATTTGCTACCCAGGCAAATGTTATCAGCCGTATGTAAATAATCTTGTACATACTAGCACTATCAGCATATTTTAGTGTAGTAATACCTGTTGTAAGTAACGCTGCTACATAACATTTTTATTAATTACTTACCTACTAATATTTTGAAAAATTTATTGAATATTAAATTCAATTGTATGTAATGAAATTAATTTTAACAAAAATTTAAGACCCTATTATTATTGTTATACATAATATATTTCAGTGTGTTGGTAATTACTCTGACTCGAAATCATAAGAATATTTGGGATTTGGTGTTATATGAGAAATGATATAATTTAAATAATACAAGCACGTAAAGCATAATATCTATTATAAATGTGGACAACATCACATACATTGTTTTGATCCCAATTGGAATAACTATTTAAAGCACTCTTATTTTGGAAACCAGAAACAACGAAGGTATCACAAACACCCAGACTCCAGGAATTGAACCCGGGACCTCGGAGCAGGCGACACCTTGAAAACCGGTGTGTACGCCACTCCGCCACGGAGGCGTAATAACCTCGTAATTATAAAAAAAATCTAATAAACGAAACATGCTACTTATGTTAATATAATTTCGAGATTTTAAGCTCTGGAGTTTTTTTCCTGATCTTTAAAATTAAAATATAGTTATTGTTATTAATTAACAAGGCATTTTGTACCTTAAAATCTCTATATATTAATTTGCTATATTGGTTTGCTTTATGAATGAATTTACAATTAAAATCTTCAATGGATCTTCTAACAAAGGAATGTGAACAACTCTGACTAAGTTTTAATGAAATCAGGAATCCTTCGTTTCATTCCTACAAAACAGAAGAAGTTCGACTGATTGATAATGTAAATAACATATTATGTGTATTTATTTACTAATCAGTGAGTATCACATTTTGAGCCAACGTCATGAAAATTTTAATTTGACATTGCGATTGTTTATGCAAATCATGTAATAAGATATTAAGTACACAATCAGAGGTACGGTTGCGGGTTCGATCCCACAAGCCTATATCAAATCAACTTATTTCTTTGGCCAGACTCCAACCATAGGTAATCAACGCTATCATTGAGGATATTACTATGAAAATTACTTTGAAACTTTATTATTAAAACTTTATTTATTGCACGCTCTCGTCCTGCGACCCATTTCTCTTTTAAAACTTTTGTATTAAATAATGATGGCAAGATTCTAGTTACAGTTTGTATTGAAAAAAAAATGTAGAAAATAATATTGTTTCTTTGACGATTGGTGCTGAAAAGTTTAAAATCACACATTTAAATAAATGCGAAAGTTTGTCCGACGAAGTGTGTGTCTGTTACTCCTTTATGCTAAAACGGCTACATTTATCTACATACATACATACATACACTCACGCCTTTTTCCCGGAGGGGTAGGCAGAGACCACATCTTTCCACTTGCTACGATCTTTACAGACTACTTTCGCTTCATCCACATTCATTAATCTTTTCATTTTTATCTAATTGTTACTTAATACACATGAAGATAATGACTCCTAAATACACATGAATAAGATTTACAAAACACATGTTTACATCCGCGGTCGCTGTGTGCTGTTTTAGACAATGCGAACGCTTCGAAGTTGTCCGAGTGGTTTTAAAAAACCTACCTGCCTACCTGTCTTTAATAAATTGTAAATAATGACATTCTGTGTGCGATTGCTGGTTTTTGGTGATGAATATTGTTATATTAAGTGTAATCAATTGGATTGTTTCTGAGAAAGTGAATTTAAATGTAATTCTTTATGAGAAATATTTTTTTTACCCCAAAATGATTTTTATCCTTGTCAATTGTGTTCCCGTGGGATAACTATCTTAAACTTTAAGGTAAAAACCTACTCCTTAGCTTAATTATCGTATTAAAAGTCTGTTTTAGACTTTTTAGATTTTGATTTGATTTCAACTCTGTGTTACAAAGTTATATTACCTACTTAAAAAGTTGACAGGTGCCACTAAAAAAGTTTTAGCAAAGTCGTGCTTTGCTAAAAGTTTTTTAAATTTGTTTTTTAGGTATTATCTATACTAATATTATAAAGCGGAAGAGATTGTGTGTTTGTTTGTTTATAGCATCACGCTGCGACCAATAGGAGCAAAGCATCATTGAAAAATGTTGCAAAAATAATCGCGATCAAAATAACAGAAATTGATGCGGAAGTCGCGGGCAACAGCTAGATTAAAATAAAATGAATTGATCTCACTGGTGCGAGATGAAACTGTTTGTGGTTGAGTCCCGCCACCGCGTCTGGAATTGCGGGTGGTTGTAAATGTAATTATCTCGACGCTTTGTCTTAGACGCGGCTGTGAGTGTCTATTACGCTTCAACAGAGAACTGATAAGAAATCGTCTTACAGCAGATAACACATTTACTGTAGTGCAGTGGAGCATACCTGAATACAATGCGGTTGTTTACAAGCTCTTTTCGTTAAAGGAATATTGATTTTTTTAATGTAAAAATATCTAATAGGGACCTAAAGTTATTAACTTATAGGGAAATTCTAGCAATTATCTATACTAATATTATAAAGCTAAAGAGTTTGTTTGTTTGTTTGAACGCACTAATCTCAGGAAGTACTGATTCGAATTGAACAATTATTTTTGTGTTGGATAGTCCATTTATCGAGGAAGGTTTTAGGCTATACAGGATGACTTTTACATCATCTTCAAAATTTTTATAGACCTTCAGTATCGTATTCAATTTATGAAGTGAAAAATTAAAATAAAGTTTTCAACCGATAATATTTTTCGCAACCTAGTTTTCAATGTTTATGGTCAGCCTGTTAAGGTATAAACGGAATCTCAAAAACTTTTAAGAATAGTATCGTAATGAATGAATGAAACGCGCATAGCGTAAAAAAAAAAGGAGGCCGTATCAAAACTTTCAGATTTTTGGCGGACATTTTCAAAGTGCTTTAACTTGATATTTTTGTACCAAAAGAAAAATACGTCATTTGTTTTTTGTCTCGTAGATTTTATATTAAAACTAGCTGTAATTGCCCGTGACTTTATTATGAATTTCTGTTATTATGAACGCGACTATTTTTGCAACATTTTTCACTGATGCTTCGCTCCTATTAGTCGCAGCGTGATGTTATATAGCCTAAAGCCTTTCTCGATAAATGGACTATCTAACACAAAAATATTTTTTCAAATCGAATCTGTACTTCCGGAGATTAGCGCGTTCAAACAAACAAACTCTTCAGCTTTATAATATTAGTATAGATTTGGCAAGTGGTTAAAATTTCATTCTGTATAACATCAGGCTGCGACCAATAGGAGCGAAGCATCAGTGAAAAATGTCACAAAAGTTATAGCGATCATAATAACAGAAAACGTGTGAAGTCGCGGGCAACTGCTAACTAGTTAATAATAATTATAAAGTAGCAATTAGGGCTCATATTAATTAATATACATTATTGAAAAGAAATAAACAATTAGAATTATTTTTACGATAATTTCAATTCATGACGTTGGCTTCGCCAACACATCTGCAACTTGGGAGACCGTGGTAAGCATAGGAGTAGCAATAAGGTTCGATTCTGAAGTGTAGGAGTCGAAGTGCTCTAAGTCTTTTGGACGAGCCTCTCTGAAAAATGTTGAGGAGCTACCAACTTTCAATTGTTTGTGTAAATACTTAACTTGCATTTGCACGTTAAAATAGCGTCACGTAAAACTTTATTACTATTAAGTTTCCATGTATCGGAAAAGTTGTTTTTACTGGAGTTGCTTGTATTATTTTCTTAGATGATTAATACATGTTCACGTAGTCAACATAATAGTCTGATTTTTAATTAAATTAATATAGTTCTGGCTCTAACGCTTACATTGAGGTATGTTCGATGCCTTATGATAGATACATTGTCAAAATGAAGTTCAAGCTATTTTTGTCTCGTTCGTACTCGTTAGACTCATAGTGGAAAAAGATTCAAACGCGTTTGTTGGCACAGAGCTTTTGAAGCACATTCGTATTGCAAACAGCGTGGTAACTTTATCATACCAGCATTGGAATATTCAATTTTCAATTTCCCAGCAGTTATGTTGACCCACGTCACGTCTTAGATGGATTTTTATTTGTACAAAATATAGGAATGGTTCACTTTATTTATCTACGTCTATAGAAACGAAAAATGCCTGTAAGTAATAGAATTAAAATTAGTCATAAAATTAAAGTATTTTTGCGTACGTGAATTCAATATGCACTGAGATGCGTATCTTAAATTGATATTTAGTAATATTGCTTAATGGCCTACAACATTCTTTTACATTTGGAAATGACAATAGGTATTATAATTTGTTAATTTTAGGTTCAACGGAAAAAAAAACCAAATCAAATGTATTTATTTATGACAAAAAGAATGGCTAGGTACTTAAATTCTGCAAATACAAATTGTCCAAAATAATCTAATTGGTTGAACTATGTTACCCTGTATTTCAGGCTCATAGTCTTTTAAAGCTACTTATAAACAAACTTCCAAATAAGGGCAACACTATTCTTACTAAATAAATTCTGAACCACACAGTAATAATTGCCTAGTAACGTAGAGTACGTAAGTCACAATAAAACAATTGCGCTGATTGAATTGTTCATTATTAGTCATCACGTCCGATCTCATCGACATGACATCTAAACAATTTTTCCAATCCAATTTGTCCGAAATATTTGTTGTTGTTTGTTGTATTTGAGGCAGGACCGACTCTCATTGGATAAGAGTTGATCGCACCTTCAAATTAAATATACATATTAAATCTTCTTTTTATTTATAGGTATAAATAAAAAAGAATCACCAAAATCAATGTATAAACGCGCCTAGCTTCCGATCGACTGCACCGAAATGGATATTTTTTTTACTATTATGTTCGTAATAGAAAAGAAATTTATTGATAATTGTAAGAATAGAGAAAAAGCTGTTTTAAAAATATTTACCTGAAAAGTGTGTAAAGATAAATATGGCCATAAACAGATTATTTGCTTGCATTATCTTCATTGGTGAACCTTTGCAAAGCCAGTTAATGATAAATGTGTACCTACAAGTTTCATATACTGGTTCTGAAATGCTCTGATCCCATTTTCTTAGCGCCTCATTTGTAATATCATACACAACGAAGGTACCAAAATATCCAGAATTCAGATAATTTACATTGAACCGACTGGAAATGGAATCAGCATCACGGCTAGTGAAACCTAAAATCGGACGACAATTGAATTCTTGAACAAACTTATGTTGATAATTTCTTTGTTATCCTATACAAGATGACTTATCACTTTTTTCATAAAAATTTACGGGTGTTTAGTATCGTATTTAGAGCCCATTTATGAAGTAAAAAATGTTAATCAATTTTTCTCCCGAAAATATTTTTCACAACATAGTTTTCAATAAAAATCAAAATCTTTTGAATAGTATCGCGGTGATGAATGAAAGAGATGCGCATCGCGTAAATAAAGGGTTGCTAGGAGGCCGTATCAAAATTTAGATTTTTGGCGGACATTTTCTATGTGCTTTATCTTGACATTTTTGTACTAGGCTATTATACCAAAAGAAAAAATACGTCATTTGTGTTTTGTCTCTTCGATTAATGTATTAAAAATTGGAAGGTGATTGAAATTTTATCCTGTACCTATTTAGGTTTCTTATTCCTTGTTTCTTATCAGTAATCGGTATAGTGTAATTATCACGTTTGTATGTATCAACGTGTTAATTAAACTATAGATATTACTATATCAGTACTATCTACATTATTACGTTAAACACTACAAAATTAGGACACATTTAGGAATTTAATAAATCTTGTTAGATAAAATAAAAACTAAAATATGAGTTTAGTGGTTAGCAAAGCAACCTAAATTCCTTCATCGGGATAAAAAAAACTTTGTATAATAATACTATAAATTGTACTTACTTGTAGTAACTACGTTCTTTACGTATGTATCCATTGAGTCGATAAATAAAATTCGATTAAATACATAGAAGCATTCTTTATCGCTTAGTCAGGTGTCAGAAGTTTGCGTTGCTAATTATAATAAAACAGACGTGATTATGACTGGATGAATCATTTGTGTGTTTACACAAAATTCTTATTCAATATCACATTTTCACAATATTCTTAGCAATTGGTTTGGAATGTATGTTTATAAAAAGTAGAACCTATTAATTAAGATTTACTTACAAATAAAAATATAAATTACAAAGTAGTTATAATAATGTAATAAAATATTATACCAAATATAATGGAAATTAGGAACCTAGGTAATAACAAATAATACACGCTCCACTCGTGATTTTCAAGATTAAAGTTTTAGGCTATTTTTTTTAGATAATATAAGTACGGTTTTCGTGGGCTAGGTATAATTTCAAAGTACTAAGCAGTAAAAATAAAACAAGCTAACGTAGCTGGACTTTAAAATTCAGTGCCAAAACGAACCAGCTTCGATAAAAAAAAACAAGAAGCAACAACCGCAAAGTAAAAAACTTATCTCTGTAATTCACGTTCTAATGAACGTGAAAAGAAATTACTACATAAGTATGTACAGCATACTGGCTACTTTTTCAGTAAATGAATTTTATATTAGTAACAATATAAATATTTTTTTTTATCAAGTTGCGAAAAATTATAGTATATAATATATTATTAATGGGAAAATGTGTGTGTCTGTTTGTTTGTCCGTCTTTCACGGCAAAACGGAGCGACGAATTGACGTGATTTTAAGTGGAGATAGTTGAAGGGACGGAATGACAAAGGCTACTTTTTGTCTCTTTCTTTTTTTAAATCGGCCCCAAACCCCTAAAAAGAGGGTATGAAATTTTATTGTTACCCCAAATTTAACGGGATCGAAGCCGCGGGCAAAAGCTAGTTTAAAATAAACTAGGAAATATTTTAAATTTACCAACAAAATGTAAATTTGATACGAATTTTCACTCGATGACTGGAATTCAGCTATGCATTGCAGGAGCAATATTGCAGTACAACAAAGCAAGTAGAGTAAGCGAGACCTATCTACCTATAGGTATATTTGTACATGAACCGCTTTGACTAAGATGAAATTCGGGCATGTAATAATGCAAGACCGGAACTACAATCCTACGCGATCAAAAGACCTACCCACAGTCGAATCATTTAGGAGACAAAAGTAATGAAATGTAGAAAGTCTTATTTTTAACAAAATTTTAGGTCAGCGCATGACGAACGTTGTTCATAGGTTGTTCGTTGCCGAATTTAATATATTGCAAAAAATTTTCTGTGTCATCAAGTCATCGAAAAATTTTTTTCAGAACCTTAGAATAAAAATATTGGATATGGTTAAATTATCAAAAAATATATCTTTCCTACATAGGTATGCATTATGGGAACTTGCGAAACTTATCTCTTTAATTGAATTGAAGATCTACCCAACCCTATGAGCGTAAATATTATAACACAATATAAATTGTTCCATAAGTTGCCACTTTGTAAATTTACTATACTATTCTCTATTCCACTAAGACTCACTATAGCGTTGTTATGGGGGACTTCAATGCTAAAGTGGGAGTACAGAACGAATCGGTAGTAGGATCCCATGGATTTGGATGCAGAAATCATAGGAGACAAATGCTTGTCAACTTTCTCGAACGAGAGGGGCTCTTCTTGATGAACTCCTTCTTTATGAAACAGTCCCAAAGGAAGTGGACGTGGCAAAGGCCCGACACTATGATGAAAAATGAGATTTACTTTATCATGACCAACAAAAAGCATATATTCAGAGACGTCTCCGTGATCAACAGGTTTAATACCGGAAGCGATCACCGACTTGTTTGAGGCTCTCTGAATATCTATTTTAAGGCTGAACGTGTCCGTCTGATGAAGTCAAGGCTCCGACCTACATTGCTCCAAACCATGATAGGATCCAAAACGTTCCAGTCAAACCTGGAAAACCGACTCGCTGCCGTGGAAACCACAACAGACGTAAACAAGAACCTCGAAAATGTGGTTGGGATCCTCAGGGAAGAAGGTACGAGATTTTGTGAAATGCAGCGTAAGGGCAGGAAGTCAAAGCTTTCGGAAGGGATTTTAGGGCTGATGAAGGAACGACGTGAAAACCCACTCGTCACTTTGTCAGGAAAGCGCACTCTAAACCGAGAGATCAGTAAGCTCGTACGACACGACCTCCGATGTTCCAATACTCTTTCAATTGAAGAGAGCGATCGAGATAAATCGGTCGTCGAAAGTGTTCGTACAAACTCTTGGAAGAAGCCACCTGACGAAACTGATCACAGCAAGTGGAGAAGTCGTTGCTTCGAAGTCAGCAGTCCTTTCCGAAGTGGAACGCTTCTATGGCCGGTTATACGATTCGCATGCATCTCGACCTGATCCCGAAAATGAGGACCCTAGAGCCGCGTTAACACGCCACAACACTTAAGACCTGCCAGAAATCAGCATTGACGAAATCGAGATGGCTCTTAAACAGCTGAAAAATGGAAAAGCCTCTGGAGAGGATGGCGTTACAACAAAGTTGCTAAAGGCTGGAGGTAAACCCATACTAAGGGAGCTTCAAAAGCTTTTTAAAGCTGTCCTGTTTAAAGGAACTCCGGAGGCGTGAAGTAGGAGTGTTGTCGTCCTGTTCTTCAAAAAAGGAGATAAGACCCTGCTGAAGAACTATCGACCCATTCCCCTTCTAAGCCACGTCTATAAGCTGTTTTCAAGAGTCATCACGAACCGCCTTGCGCGAAGACTCGACTAATTCCAACCACCGGAACAGGCTGGATTTCGGAGCGGATACGGCACCATAGACCACATCCACACAGTGTGGCAGATTATACTGAAGACCGAAGAGTATGATCAGCCCTTGTGTCTAGCATTCGTGGACCATGAGAAAACTTTCGATTTGATAGAGATCTGGTCCGTTTTGGAGTCCCTGCAGCGTTGCCAAGTAGATTGGCGATACGTCCAAGTGATGAGATGTCTCTACGAAGCCGCTACCATGTCCATCCAAGTACAGAATTAGCAAACAAAACCTATACCGTTGCATCGAGGAGTGAGACAAGGGGACATCATTCTCCAAAATTGTTCACAAATGCAATGGAGGATATGTTCAAGCCGCTGCACTGGAAAGGACGAGGTATCAACATCAATGGCGAATACATCTCTCACTTGCGATTTGCAGACGACATCGTCACTATGGCAGAAACGCTGCAGGAATTACAACAGATGCTGAATGACCTGGCTGACTCTTCTGTACGCATCGGCTTGCGGATGAACCTGGATAAAACCAAGGTTATGTTCAATGAACACCTACTACCGCAACCGATTGCGATCCACGGTGCCGTCCTCGAAGTTGTTCAGAAATACATTTACCTTGGGCAGACACTGCAGTTAGGTAGAAACAACTTTGTGGATGAGGTGAACAGAAGAATTCAGTTAGGTTGGGCAGCATTTGGGAAACTACGTCGAGTCTTCTCATCGTCGATCCCACAATGCCTCAAGACGAAAGTCAGTGCGTCCTACCCGTAATGACATACGAAGCCGAAACGTGGACACTGATGGTACGGCTAGTCCACAAGTTCAAAGTCACTCAGCGGGCTATAGAAAGAGCTATGCTCGAAGTTTCTCTTAGCGATAAAATCAGAAATTAGGTGATCCGGCAGAGAACTAAAGTTTCGAAACGACATAGCCCACCGGATTAGCAAGCTGAAGTGGCAGTGGGCGGGCCATATTAGCCGCAGAACCGACAACCGCTGGGGTAAACGAGTTCTTGAGTGAAGACCGCGTCTCGGCAAACGTAATGTAGGACGCCCTCAGGCCAGGTGGAGTAATGATTTGCGCAAGGTGGCTGGCAGGAGCTGGATGCGAGAAGCCGAGGATCGACCTAAGAGAAAGAACTTAATCTATTAACACTACCTTGTATGTACATATTTGAATTATGCGTTTTCACAAAAAATAATATACATTTATTTAAAAAAAAGCATGAGGTTTGTAATTTTCGAACTAGGTATCCAAATCGTTTGGTGATACCATCTTGTTCAACGAAGGGTTGCCAAAGGAACTGTTTCTTTATGTCAATAAAATTATTTAATAAGTTGCCAGATGACATGAAAATCTTACCTATAAAAAAGTTCAAATATTCTTTGTATCATTTATTAAGTAAGAAATGTTTTTATAGTGTGAATGAATTTATCAATTGTAAAATGTGAGTGAATGAATTAATTGTTATTAATTTAATAATCAATCCTATTGTATTCTATAATTATTTTTTGTTGTGCTTTTATTTTGTTCTATTTTTTATTTGTTGATAATTTAATTTAATTGTTAATCTCTCTCACTTATTGCATGCCATTGTTTTCTGGCTAAATGTGAGCAGCCATGTATTTTGTTTCATCTCTTTGTACCACATTTACTGCAATAAAAACCTATTCTATTCTATTCTATTCTAAGTGGCGTGCAAGAGGCCTATGTTCAGCAGTGGACTTCGACAGGCTGATGATGTGATGATGTGATGTGATAAATATCTTCAGAAATATTAGAGTCGGATACCACCGGACGGCATAACAGTTTTTGCTGCTGTATCTTATTATTTCTCATTTGGAATATTATATCTTATACAAGATAAATGATTAAATTATCAAACAAATGTAATAAGTAAATCAGTTTTCTCTTAAAAATTACATTTCACTTGTAACAAAGTGACGCAACTATACGAGTAAGTATTAAAATAAATGCTAAAAGTTATCTAATTTGGTGTGTAAAAATATGAGCACTTAAAATACACATTTTGGATAACATTATTGTAACACTGAAGTTGTGAGGTCATTGCTATTTTTTTATGGTACTATTTTTTTTCTCCGTCGATGTTTTTTATAGGAGTACTAGCTTTTGCCCGCGACTTAGTCCGCGTAAAATAGTTTTTTTGGGTAACTTTAACCTTTTGCATGCTATTTTTGGTGCACTTAAATATAAGTAGGTACACTGACGTAACCAACTGAAAATTTTACGACATTTAAAGAATTATTTATATACTGATACTAGCTGATGCCCGCGGCTTCGCGCGCGTGGTATTTGATCTGTTACAAAGTTTTCGTCATAACTCAACCACCTCTCCTCCACTCTTTTGCTCCACTTCCTTTGCCTACGGTGCCGGGGGTGGCCATCTCGGGCGAGGTGGTGGTGGGCACTTAGTGGGAGCCGATACGTCGTTGCCGGCTTACCGGGGCCCGTTGATACAATAGTTAATCTAAAAGGGGCCGATTTGTACTATCGTTTTAAGGATCCGGTGTTGGTTCTCCTAGCGTATCGTGGTCCAAGCGAGCTCGCATCACATGTGTTTGTATTTACATGAAATAATTTGAAGCTTTAAAAACTGTCAATGCTGTAGTACAACAAACCATTTAAAGCAGCTTGCAAGGCTTTATTCGAATATGATCAACACGGGCGTAGAGCCCTGAAAGAAGTGCCCCTGGTAAAAAACAATTCTTAGTTTCCAGTAGGTAAATCCATTTTTTCGATCCTTATGCGTTAAAAAGGCGATTTTACACAGACAATTTGTTTGCATACTACGTTTGGATAAAAAACCTAGATCGGACGGTGGACGACGACCTAGAAGGGGTAGTACCAACATCAACCAACACAAATAATAAACCACACAATTTTTGCACCGTTTTTCACCCCCTCAAATATTAAATTATTAAAAAAACATTACAAAATATATACAACATCTAAGTATACTAATATTATAAAGCTGAAGAGTTTATTTGTTTGTTTGAACGCGCTAATCTTAGGAAGTACTGGTTCGAATTGCAAAATTATTTTTGTGTTGGATAGTCCATTTATCGAGGAAGGCTTAAAGCTAAATATAACATCACGCTGCGACTAATAGGAGCGGAGCATCAGTGAAAAATGTTGCAAAAATAAGCGCGATCATAATAACAGTTGTACAACCAACACTAATTTTATTCTATACACTTTTTTAGATTTCCCTACATTTGTCTCCGTATAAACAAAAATGATTAAGTTCTAATAAGACCATGGTGTTTGTAAGCACTGATATTTATTTTCTGAATATGTAAATATAGATAAGACAGCCAATAGGAATTTTCAAGTTTTGTAAAAATTTTCGTTACATAGCCTCCTTATTTCTTCGTCAACTTTGTCCTTCAGGGCGTATGGAATACGTCGTGGCTAGATGAAAATTGGTGTCACATTTTCTTGAAGCACTAATTGAGCTTTATAGTTTGATATGCAAACAAGAGTTCCGTCATTTTTCAACAATTTTGAGTTGTAGATAATTATTTACTAACTGAATTTTAACTAACTCCTCAAATTCTAACTCACAAGGATCCCGTGGAGCACATACATATAATATAATACGTTTTCCCATGTAATTCTGGTCTCAAAGATGTTATAAACGTGTATTACCTTGTATCAATAATATCATTACATCTGTTCAGTTTTTTAAGTAAGTATCCAACCGTTAAATGAAGTTTTTGAATGTTTCGTCCTTGTTTAATGGTACTGAGTTCAATTTAGATGTCCTAAGGTTTGTTTGTGACCGACCTTTGCTCCTCAGTACCTCCTGCATACATGCTGGAATTGTTTCGTACTATCGAATTCCAACTCTGCAGTTTTAGTTTAAGCTGTGTTGTAATTTCCTGAAAGTTATGTTTTTCTTCAATCTCATTTTCCAACTGCGGGTCATCAGTAATATTATTATTTTTTTAGTTGTATCTCTTCAAAATTATTCTTGATAATTTTGTACACTTGTCACACACTAATTAGAAATTTCTCGTAGGGTTTGTATCTGGCTGCCGAATTTTATATATAATGCAGCCTTTAATTGAAATTCGTGTACGTTTTAACTTAGTTAATTCATCCATTTCGGCGCCTATTATTAAATTCTAAAATAATACCATTCTATATGTAAGAAATGATATTTAGATTCTGATTGACACATTGAATGTCATAACAAACTAAGTGAAGTACAAATATGTAAAGAGTATGGATATGACGCGGAACCGAACAAACTTTGCCCCTATTTTTTATCCCCTTAAAGATTAAACTTTCAAAAATCCTGAACGACATCATTCATAATTTCTAATCAGGTAGCTGGATACCAATTTTCATCGACTTAGCTTCAAAACTGAGGGAGTTTCATACAAACTTATGGGGCCCTTTTTACCCCCTTAGAGCCGGAATTTCCAAAATTCCTTTCTTAGTGCTCACCTACACTATAACAGGAAGCACGGCGAAAATTTTCAGATTTTAAATCCCAGTAGTTTGGACTGTGCGTTGATATGTCAGTCAGTCAGTCATTAAATCAGTTTTCATTTTTATATATATAGATTAAGATTATAATTACAATTTAATTGCTAAAATATCAAATAAAGTGTATAAATAGCTGTTTCATCTTAACTGACTGTCAAACAACTGCAAAGATGTTTCTTTCGGGTGTTGAGGGTGCAAACTCCTAACTTTTGATGAAGGAACGCTGGCTTACAGCGTTAAGAATATGCTTGAAAAATTCGCGCTGAGTCGCAGGGTCTCGGTGGCTTAATGGTATAGCGCCCGCACGGCATGTGAGGAGATGCGGGTTCGAGTCCCGCCTGAGACATAATTTTTCAAGTTTAAATACTGATATTTAAAGAATTATTTTCTGACTCCTCACTTCTAAGTAGATGAACCTGGTCTGCAATGCAGGATAGTATGGACACATGGCAATTAGTTTGGTGAGGTGTAAGGGTCCTTCCCCAAAGTCTAATCAACCTTCGTACAATATTTCATCAAAATCGGTTCATTGTTTTAGGCGTGAAATCGTAACACACAGACAGACAAAACATCATCCCCCTTTTTTTAAAGTCAGTTAAATAGTAGCATGACTCCTTCAACAAGGTCTAATCAACCTTCGCAGAAAAATTCATCAAAATCGGGTCAGTGGTTTAGTCGTGAAAGCGTAACACACAGACAAACAGAGTTACTTTCGCATTTATAATAATAGTAGGTTTTGCTTGCAATTAACTGAGTGGGTAGATATATAACAATGTTGCTGTTGTAAAATAATATCTACATTAACGCATTTTGGACATAGGTAATAGTATCACAGTCTATGATAGTATATTATTGTAGTTAGTATGTTTGGAAGTTTAATTTTCAGCTGAGTCTCAGTTGAATTGTCAAAGTAAACATTAAGCGAACGGTCTAGCTTGTGCAGCGGTGAAATGTGTACCAAGCCCTTGATGGAAACGGGTCTCTTGTTTTAATAGAAGTAAATTATTTACGAACCTGGTTACTGATGTACCTACCTACTAGCTGGTTAGTATGAAATTAAATGATGATCAGCGTATTAGCGCGGGTGCAATTACGGATTCAAATACAACACTTTAACAAAACAACACATACCTACACTATAAATTTTGATTCCCTTGAAAGTGTTGAAATATTTTTTGAACAAATAATAATTTCATTTTTATTTTAAAACTACTCTGTTGAATATATCAAGATTAAAATAATATGAGTAACATATTTTTATGCACTTCGGTCAGTACTAAAGTTAAAATAATGATACAGATTATTTGAACTTATTTCCACGAGACTTATTAATGAAATCAAACTAAGCATGAGCGAAGTTGCCAACAAAGGTAATAAAAAAATCTGCTGTATGGTTAAAGTATAAGTACGTTATGTAAGGTTATGCAAAACATCCAAACACTCGTATTTGTATATGACCGTGCCATTAGAGCCTTTTCACATTAGCTAGAGTATGTTCAGCACAGGGTTGATCGATAAATCATCTTAGTCTAATAAGAATTAAATCTGCGCCTGTTAGCGTATAAATACAAGTACAACCAGATCCGTCGACTAGAAACGCTATTATACAGATGCTACGTTCGACTACGAAAATCACTACGGACTACGAATATTTTGTTTGACGTGCATTGGCAGGTTGTACGTAGGCTACTACATTGAGGAAATATAACGGCCGTTTTTCCATACAAACGTAGTACCCTGTTTCCTCCCTGGATAATGCCAGTAGAGCAATAATTTTTATTATAAAAATGTATGGCCACTATTAGCATGTGTCTATGTTTTCTGTTTTTTTATAAATTAATTACTAAAAAAGATATAAGCCCTCAAAAATAGAAAAATTCGCCAGATTTTCCTCTGTGTTCAAACATCCAGAAAACAAATTTGGCACAATTTTAGAAAAAAAGGAAAACATACGAACACGGCCAAAGACTTTCTTTAATTTTTAATGAAAAAAGTATTTAAATCGGTCTAGTTTTGGAAAAGTAATCGGGGGACTACGAAACGTTGATTTAGTGTGCTTTTAGTAGGTATTTTCGGTCCAAGAAGCAGTTGTCTCTATCACACTCTGCGCCTCTGTGGTGAATGCGTTTGGCACTGCGCGACAGCAATAGATTTTACAAATAGGTATGTACCTATTTTTCAATTCTCTCGCCCGTAGTGTTTCCTCTTAAAGCTTACCCACTATCCGTCGAAGATAATGAATGAATGAATGAATGAATGAATAAGCACTTTATTGCACAAAACACATGAACATAAATTAATACAGACAAGATATAATTGTAGGTACAATAAGGCGGCCTTATCGCTAAAAAGCGATTTCTTCCAGACAACCTTTTGGGTATAGGAAATCTTATATTAGCGTAGAAGGGGTAATGCAGTGCAAAACAAATTGTGCGAAAAGATAGTCAATCAAAATTATTTTAAAATAGTTTGAATATTTACCGTAAAAAATAATAAATATACCTTTATAACTTTATAGATACGACGCTACGCTACCACTTTGCCGCGTTACGATCATTAACTAGACCAACGTCCCCTAGGTCGAGTGGTTTAGGTACCGGGTCGAGATCACGGGGTCCTGGGTTCGATCCCCGGGTCGGGCAACAAGAGTTTCAAATTTTCGGGCATTGTTCAGATTTGTGATCACCAACCCGCGTTTTGGCAAGCGTGGTGATCATGCCTATACCCACAACTGCCGTGGTAACTTGTATTCAGTAATGGACACCCTTGCCCTGATGATTATTATAAGCCGTTACTAACTAAACTTTTTATCTAGATTTAGATTTCACATAGTCCATCTCATTTTGTAATACTTCTTGTCGTATGATTAATGCTCAAGGTTAGTCGGATATCAGAGTTTTCTAAACAGCCTATTGCAGGCTTCAGGCTTGACTTGTTTTTACAAATTACCTTGCGACGGAAGACACGACCAAAGGAGTAAATCGCCGTCCGAAGCGCGACCTTCCTTTACCAACCCCTTCCAGACCAAAGCCAATTTAGATAAGATGGTTTCCTAAATTGTACCGGGAATCGAACCCACAACCCTTACGGCGTAGGCAGACCACTGCAACACTACTCCATTTGCGTCGTCGTTTTTGTTATTGACGGAAGTTCTCTAAGAGTTGCGATCTCTGGCAATATAACAATACCAACGCTCAGTAAATATTTATTTTCGAACAATATCGGGTTACCAAGCAGAGGAATGAATAAGTAATCTCTGTGGCATGGATACCTATGAAATAAGGCGAAATGCCTGTGGGCACAACAATATCCATTGTATAAATATGTAGGGTTCCCAAACTCAAATAATAAGCGCCTGTAGGCTACGAACATTAATACATCGAAGTATAGCCAACCCTAGCTACGCACAAGCACACCTAGCTACGCATATTACGCAGTTATGTAGGTACTGTTAGTTAATACGGTCAATCATAAGAACCCATTAGTTAATATGCATTTCATCCATAAGTTTTTAAAATAAAATATTTTATACCAACTCTAAATTTGTGTTGACGTAGTACCTTTTAAACATAAATTTAAACATGCTACTATCAGAGCGGTCTTGACAGACGCACAAGAAAGCGGTCCTAAAAGACTTCCCTTTATATGCTTGTTAATAATTTTAACAGCTTATAAAAGTTGTGATACTCAATAAAAACTTAAATCAACCTATTTTAAATAAACTTTCGACATTGGATATAGGTGCTTTTGATCTGTAAAGTTGGTAACCCTGTGGCAGTCGTTAAAATGTGCTTTTGGTGTTACGTGGGAGGAATATTGAGCCCCGTAAATATAGATTGTTATGCTTTATACCCGCCGCTCGATGACGTGCAGCCGCAAACAATATTTGATGGATTGACGAAACGATCATGCAGCCAATAACAAAAGTTAATTTAAAAAAGTAAGCCGATAAACAAACGTTAGCTCTTCCAATATACCACTGGATTAATGATTTACTCGAATAATCCTAGAGATTTAACGTACACGCACGTTGTTACCGATCTTCAAACATCGATGCAAAATTCAGCTTCTATTTTTATTACTGAATAAGAGTTGAAATGAAAGATAGTTTACGGATTTAGAACGCGTTCATGGTCACGGGTCTATCCGTGACCATGAACGCTGTAAAGGGTTCGAAACGTCGGGTTAAATCAAAAATAAACGCGTTCTAAATCCGTAAACTATCTTTCATTTCAATGTATAGTGTTCGCGTAAACTCAAGAAAACAGTATGAATAAGAGTTCTTGGTCCTATAAGATCATCATCAAGGAAAAAGTAACATGAAATTCATATTATTATATCTAACATGATCCTGTAATTTATTTGAAAATAAATTTATTGATGATAAATCTCGCCAAGACTTCGAACGCGGATGTGAAGAGGGGATATAAAACATGTCGTACGAAGAAAACTTATCACAAAATCCTTTTAACGCCTACGTCGAATAAAGTTACCCCACCCCGGGCAAGCTATTGACCTCGTTTGTTTTACTATTATGATCGTTAACCCGAGAAAGTGATAGATACTCTTTAGGATTTATTAGGTATAAACAACGTTCATACTTATTCAGACCTGCCCATTATCACGTCATTAGCAATAGGTAATCAGGCAAGGTAGACGACCATTTGGATCAGCGGTAGTAAACGCTGCTTCTGAGCCATGGGTCGCGGGTTCGATCCCCGCACAGTACAAATATTTGTGTGCATGAACATGTCTGTTTGTACTGGTCTGGGTGTTTTCTATGTATTATAAGTATGTATTTAAAATATATATATATTTATATATGTACCTAAGTTTATCGGTTGTCTAGTACCCCATACGACAGGGTACATAATAGTAGCTTAATTTGAGACTAGATGGCTCTGTGTGACCCAGTGAGGCATGCCTTCAATATAAAAAAAATAATAATAATAATAACAACTGGGTACTAGGAGACCTCTCTTCTAGTTCAATCTTGTCTGTGCTTATTTCTACCCGAGTTGGCTATTTCTTGTATTTTTATATAAGAACTTAGATACCACTTTAGAACAAGTTAATTTAGAACTTAGTTACCACTTTACACTAAATAACATTTAACAAATATAGGTATTACTGTACCTATTAAACTTTTTACCATAAAAACTGACAAGCTTACGTATGATGTAAGCCGTATCCAAAAGGCAAAATCATGGCAAAATCTGATTCGAATACATAGTTGATCAATACAGATTAAGTCCGCTCAACCGTAGCGTTATAAGTAGTATTTATTATCTTATCTATGGTTATAGGTATAAGAAGCTTATTTTTGTAGATGAGTAAAACGTTATAATTTATTCTATTTCTGTTACAGATGAAAAGTCTTCACAATCTTTACTACTATGGGCCGAAATTCAGGTGGGGTGGAGTCTAATGGCGAGCTACGAATCCTTCTGGTGGTCACCGTGGTGGTAGGGCTGCTTCTCATGCTGTCGCTTCTCATGTGCTACGCTTGCGTGCTCAAAAGGCTGTGCTGTGGAGCGCCCCGTGAACGGGCTAAGCACGTAGCGTCAGCAAGACGGACGGAAAGCTACCCCATGGGTGACGTGACGCTACTCTCGCAACCCACTGAGACTGAACGCGTCTGACAAACGAATTAAGGGCATCCAGATCTACTAATAGACTTTACACTATTGGGTTTTCGTATCCAGAGACAAGCATCAGGATATTACGGAGTTAAACTAAGTACGCCGTCCGTCTAATCTCCTTTATCAAGCTGTTATATTTTGTAACATCATTGCGTTTTGAAAAAAACATACATTCATAATGTATGTATAAGTTATTATGTAATCCGCCGGATCCTAAAGATATTTAAAAAAATATAAGTTGTTACATTTGTTGGTTTCATCGATGTGTATTGTTCTATAGTAATACTTAGTAAAATGCTGCCTCTACATGCTGCAATTTGTACTTTTCTGGCCTTATATAACACCTAGTAGACAGTATAGTTTATAAGGAATTTGCAAATTTAACCTTAAACATCACAAAATGTTCTTTTAACTGATTTAAATGAAATTTGAAATTTAATGCAGCGATAGTTGGAGACCCTGTTAATCCTGAAAAGCAATTAAGACTTTAGCTTAGCCTCTTTTATTGTCTGACTTTTCGATCAGGCAACACCGACAGTAGTCGATGGCAATAAAAGAAGGTGTGTTCGAGTTTCATTCCCGTTATACAGGCTGCTAAGAGGAAACACTACGGGCTAGAGAGTTGAAAAATAGGTATTTGTAAAATCTATTGCTGTCGCGCAGTGCCAAACGCATTCACCGCAGAGTGTGATAGAGACAACTGCTTCTTGGACCGAAAATACCTACTAAATGCACACCAAATAAACGTTTCGTAGTCCCCCGATTACTTTTCCAAAACTAGACCGATTTAAATACTTTTTTCATTAAAAATAAAGAAAGGCTTTGGCCGTGTTCGTATGTATTCCTTTTTTTCTAAAATTTTGCCAAATTTGTTTTCTGGATGTTTGAACACAGCGGAAAATCTGGCGAAATTTTTCGATTTTTGAGGGTCATATCTTTTTTATTAATTAATTTATGAAAAAACAGAAAACATGGAAACATGCTTATAGTGGCCATAGATTTTTATAATAAAAATTATTGCTCTACTGGCATTATCCAGGGAGGAAACAGGGGACTACGTTTGTATGGAAAAACGGCCGTAGTATTTCCTCTTAAGTAAATGGTATAACTAGTCGAAACTAGCCTATATTAACATATGCACATAAATACTATCTATGGTGAAGTCAGAAAGTTTATATCATGATTTCTGAAAAAAATATTTTCATACAAGTCGGAATCTCAATAGTTTGTTTGTATGAAAATTAAATAAAATGAAATGATAATATGAAATTCCTGGCTTCACTATTTATACTATTTAGATGCATATGTTAACATAGGCTGGTTTCGGCTTGTTATACCCTTTAACTAACATTCTGTAGGTATAAATAGGTATCTCATACTGTTATATTTTTTAATTTGAAGAACTCAAAATAAACACAAAAGTTAGGAAACAACAATATTTATTTAACTAATCCATCTAAATCTATAAAAAATAACCATTATGAAACATTTAAGGCAATGACCAAATCGTAAGGCACAGTTTAGGTACTTATACATTATTGTCTTGATAATAGCCGGAATAAACTGTACCCAAATAAACCCAATAAAGTTCTTATTTAGATTTCTTACTGCGTTTTACTTAGATTCCACATACTGCATAATACAGGATGAAATTTTAACCACTTTCCAAAGTTTTTGTACACGTTCAGTATCGTATTTAAAGCCCATTTATAGAAGTAAAAAGTAAATCAAGTTTTCACCCGAAAATATTTTTCGCAATTTCGCCTGTTTAGGTTTAAAGGGAAAATTAAAAACTTATGATTAGTATCGTAATGAATGAATGTGATGTGCATAGCCTAAAAAAAGTGTTGCTAGGCGGCCGTATCAAAAATTTAAAATTTTTGGCGGACATTTTCTAAGTGCTTTATCTTGACATTTTTATACTGAGCTATACCAAAAGTAAAAATACGTCATTTGTTTTTTGTCTCGTAGATTAATATATTAAAATTTGGAAGGTGGTTAAAATTTTACCCGTATAGTTGCAATTTACTAACAATATTTAACAGATTTTACAAAATATACATTTAGTTAAATAAAGTATGCCCACTTAATTTTACCCATATTATAAGTACTAATAAATACATATACTTACTACATTTTACGTCTAACAAAGTAACAGTTACTTTTTCAAGTAATAAAACTGCAATCTTTCATAAGGTTCAATAATTGGATATTGAGTAAATAGAATAGCATTAACATATACATTTTAGCATCATGGACATATAAAAATTCACTGCGTCACTGCGAATTCAATGTCAGATTATTTATAGTTATCTAACCCACTACAAAAATTATATTAAATTTATATGAGCTTTATTTGCAAGAGCTTAAATCGAAAACTGGTTGCAGGTTGGACGATTTGTGGTTGGTTGATAAATTAGATCTGTACAAAAATCAACACTATTTAGGTGAAGTACCATAAATTTAGGATACAAGTGAAGTACTCGCTACATTTTAACAAAAATGACAGTAACAAAAGTATACACAACAATACTATGTCAAAACACATAGATGTTCTTACTATAAGTTTCGTACAACAATATTACAATCTATATATAAAAATGAATCCCTTATTTCCCTTGGTCACGGCATCACGCGTTAACGGGTGGACCGATTTCGATAATTATTTTTTTGTTTTGTTTAAATAAAAGAAAAAAATAAAGGAAATTGCGAGGAAAAAGAGAAAATTTATGAAAACTTAATCACCATACTAAATTATTTGTAATGTAACCTTATCGCATTTGACAATTTAACTTTTTTAATGTATGGCGTTTGACATAACATAGACAGAATGCGTGCTAAGTTGTCTAAGTATATTAGAGCATATTAACAATACATAATTGGTAACATTTTAAGCTATTGCATAGCTTCTATCGCGGGCCTTCAGCGTGGAGACCGAATCCAGAAATTCCGTAACGAAAATAACCTAACACGGGGCGAGGCACGATCGAACAATTTTAAATTTCCGAAATTTTAAAGAATTTAGAAGAAAATAAGGATTTTGACAGTATGGTTGCCTATGGTAAATATCTGCCAAAATAACAAAAAATTAATTACAAAAGTCAAAATTAGAAAATACATAAAATTATAAAATTAAGCTATTGCATAGCTTCTATCGCGGGCCTTGAGCGTGGAGACTTAACGAAAATAACCTAACACCCCCCACTCCGACCGGCACAGCGGTGATATTTTTTGGTTTTATAATTGCATAAGTTGATAAAAAATGCTATGCAATAGCTTTACCGCGGCAGTCTCCGAGTGCCACTTTTTTTATTAAGTATACCATTTTGTAATCAATATTCATGGTCTAGACATGACAACGTCTTCCGGGTCCGCTAGTTAATAATAATAAAATGGTATCGTGTCTGGCTACTTTCGTGGCGTACCGTACCTCATTTTTATCATTAGAGTAGAACTAATAATCCCTGCAAAATATGTGATACCTACTTTTAATGTCAAAATAATTATAAAGTCACAAAGATTTATAATTTAATTATTTATTTTATTTATTTATTTTTTTATTTTTTTTTTGTCATTTTTATTATACTTGTTATTTGGATATAGTGATTATTAAAACTGTAAATCTTCCAAAGAATAAATAAATAAATAAATAAACAAAAATACCGAAAGCTAACTAGAAGTAAGATGACCTTATTACATTTGTACAGCCCAGCTTTTAATGTGTTATTAGAATTTAATTCGATTTTATGTTAATTTTATTAATATATGTAACATATATTCTATTAATATAACATTGAAAAAAAAACTGAAGGATTTATATTACTATCATGGCGTATAACTTTGTTCCCGCAACACATCATGTACCATGGTTCTTAGTGACTGAGGCTTGCAGTATTCCTCGAGCCAGTGGAAGACAGCACCGGAAAAATCTTGAAAGTTGTTTGTAGGTACGGATTCAAAGGAGTCAAATAACTTGTCCATTATTCCCTGAAACTACAAAGTTAATTGTAACTTAATACAAGAGAAGTTTTAATATACCTATATAAAAGTATGGTTGGTAAATTCTTAGTATGGGTAGGGTACATGGGTAATTGCAAGATCTACATATCAGATACCATTACAGTATCTAGATTAAAGCTATAAAAATCTTGTAGTAATGCTTATCTATATCATGCTATGATACTACCTGTACTATGAACAGGAAAACATTTTGATGTGCTCTATAAGATGGCGATTAGATGGAACGAATTTTTTTTTAATAATTGTATGTAATACGTACTTAAAACCGTAGCCGTGGTTGATTATACAAACGTAAATATTTCGTCAGCTCCATTTTATGACTAAGACCCGAGTTCACCAATTCTTAAACAGCCGGTAAACATATATTGACGATTAATTTGACACAATCCCCATACAAAATATGTCAAATAATACTTTAAACGCTGTTTAAAACTTAACCGTCTGTTGGTGAACTCGGGTTTTACTAGATAAACATAGATCTTTAGGCCTCAAAAGGTTAGGGGAAGGTAGACGGATTTAACAATTTTTTTTTAAGTAGATGTTTAAAATTTTGTTATTACTGATGACAGGCTGCAATTGAATTTAATTCGCTAGTGAATTTGCCTCTAGAGGCGCTTGTGTCGCGTGAGGTCCAATAACATTCACTTTTCACTGGTTTTAGCGGGCTTCGTTACATAAATTATAATTTCTTTAATTTACCTGCTGCAAAGTGATCTCCTTCGTAAAATTATCGCAAATATGGATTATTTGGCGATTAATGTGAACGCTTTGAAAGCGGAATTAAGAAAAAGCGCAAAAATAGGCGGCCTCAAAGAGCAACTATTTCAGAAGTTAGTTTGTTGATATCAAGATAGTTATTTATAAATAATAAACTTTAATTAGATTCAAGATTTAACACTTTGTTTCGACGCCGATCGCCTTTGACAGCTATACCTCATGTCTACAGTGGCGCCAACTGGTGAGCAAAGAAACGGTAGTCCCCATTATTGCATAGGAGCTAGTATGCATATTTACCATTTTTGTTTTAGTCAGAAGCCTAATACTAGTTTTTTTTTTTAATTCGACCTATGAACTAACCACTTGAAACTTGTCCTGGTCAGTGAGCCTCTGCTCGTTGTGGCCGGGGACAGAGTGTTGGGCCTTGACAATCTGCTCGTACTGGGCTTGCATTATGCGGAGGGCGACCACATCTTTGCGAAGCGCATTTCTTTCCTCCTCTTGACGGCGACGTTGTTGCAGCAGATACTGAATGTAATCTATTGATTTTTGGAGTACCTATGACAAATAATAGTTATTCCTAAAGTTGAAATCATTTGTGAAACCGAATATTAGACTTCATAATATAGATTCATGCTAGATTTAGTAAAATGATTTGTTATGACAAAAATATTATAATAATTTCTTTCTTGGGAATAAGACTATATATAAACAGACTAGAATTTGTTTATATGTTACGAAATATTTATAACTTATGTTTTTATTTTACTAATACAAATACGTCGCATCGTGCTACGACGCGACATCGTTTCACGATGCGATGCCGTACCCCGAGATCTTGGCCCGGTATTTAAACCACTAGGGCCACTTATATACATAGATATATACATTAATAAGTCGAAGATTTGTGGATTTTCGATGATATTTAGAAACAATTACCAGAAAAGTAGATTCTAACAGAATACGACGTCGCATCGTGCTACGACGCGACATCGTTTCACGATGCGCTGCCGTGCCGCGATTTCTTCGTGTGTTCGGTCGCAGTTAATCTCGAATAATGGACCTCACTAGATGTGTTCTCCTCATGCTGATCTTAAGACGGATAAAAAGGAACAGTCACACAGAAGATACTGAATAAATCTGTTTCTTTTAAAAATGAATTAAAAAAATATATTTAAAGAAGAAATGTAACACCAAGTAAATTGATCCCGGAAACTTTGTGAATTGAATGCGGCACCGGGGCGATATAATACCTAGGTAACACTGAAAATGTTTAGAAAATGAAAAACGGCTTAATGTAGAAAGTTGCCAATACTTTTATTGTTTTTCGAAGTAATCTCCGTTCCTCTCTACACATCGTCGCATTCGATGGAACCACTGAGAAAAGCAGTGAGCCCATTCTTCCTTAGGGGTCTCTTCTATGGCATTTTCGTACGTTTTCACCGCATCTTCAGGGCTCGTAAAGCGAATACCTCGAATTTTATCTTTAGTTCTTGGGAATAAATTAAAGTCGCAGGGCGCCCGGTCAGGACTGTATGGCGGATGACTCATTATCTCGACATCTGCCATAGTCAAATATTCAACAGTCCGTTTTGCGGAGTGCGCTGAAGCATTGTCGTGGTAAAGGAGGATCCTGCTTCGAGGGCGCTACTGTTGAATTTTTTCCAATACAACGGGCAAACAGCGATTGACATACCAGTCTGCAGTAACTGTCCTTCCATCTTCTAGCACAACTGTCGCGAAATGACCTTTTCGACCAAAGAATGAGGCAATCATCTTTTTTCCTTGACTTCTTCCTTTCTTTACCTTAGTTGGCCGATCCTCGAAAGGAAACACCTACTGAGCTGATTGTCTTTTGGTTTCGGGCTCGTATCAATATATTCAGCTTTCATCACCTGTGACGATGTCAAATACAGCATTTGAGTCACCGCCGTTGAACTTATCTAACATTTGGCGACACCAGTCCAAGCGAAGGTGTTTCTGGTCGTCGGTTAAAGTATGGGGAATCCATCTGGTACAAAGCTTCCTGATGCCTAAATGTTCGTGTAATATTTTTTGAACTTGACTCATTCCAATGCCTAGGCTTGCCCGTATCTGCTGATAGGTCACTCTCTTATCTTCCTCTATCACGCGTCGCACAGCACTGATGTTATCTTCAGTAGTCGCTGTTAAAGGACGTCCCTCACGCGGATCATAATTGAGATTGCTACGTCCACGCTTAAACTCGTCAAACCAATTGTAAATAGGGGCACGAGATGGGGCTCCATTAAGAAATGCTAATCGTAGCCTATCATAGCTTTGTTATTGAGTAAGCCCACAACGAAAGTCATAATAAATCATTGACCGAAAATGTTCTCGCGTTAGGTTCATTTTCACGTGTAACAAGAGTTTTAGATATGCCGCCAGTTCACAAAAACATAAGTTTACCAAAGAGTTCTAAAACTGAAATTAAAAAAGAAATTTCATTAGCAATGTTTCTAACTGGCCAGTTCTAAACATTTTCAGTGTTATCAACATCACCACGTATCAACGTGTTATCGTTGCGATGCGGCAGATATCGTGTAATCGTGTACGAGCCCTCAGGTTAGAACCGTGACCAAACGAAGGCGACTCGTCAAAGCGAGCAACACACCGGTTTTCAAGGTGCGCCTGCTCCGAGGTCCCGAGTTCGATTCCCGGACGGGTCAATGTAGAAAAAAAAGTATTTTACTACAATTTCTCGGGTCTGGGTGTTTGTGGTACCTACGTTGTTTCTGATTTCCAAAATTTAAGTGCTCTAAATAGTTACTCAAATTGGGATCAGAACAATGTATGTGATGTTGTCCACATTTATTTTAATAATACGCTATAGGCAAAGTAATTTTACTGAGATAAATGTTTGTTTGTTTAACTTGATGGCTACTAAAAATACAATGTAGAAACAAAATTTTAAGAAAAATATCATGCTGTTTCTTAAACATTAGTTTCAAAATGAATCAAAAATATTGTGAACATACTGCTGCTTTACTGGGCTTATAGCCTGATGCATCTGTTTGTTGGCAAGTTGGAACCAGTTCTTGTAATGAATCATATCCCTTCTTGATGGCATCTCTTCTCTTCTGTTCTGCCTGAAAGTAGTACAAACACTAGGTATATGTACATATAATTCAAACATGATTTTTATTTGAATGGTGCGCATGACATATTTTAGGAATAAATAAACTACTTAGGTTTTTCTGGTATTGCAGAATAATCTCTGTTTAACATTTTCACTTGAAGTGCTTAGTTGACCGCTTAGATCATCAGATTATCATCAGATCCTGATAAATATTTGTTAAGCTCCTATGATTTACTTGTTAGGACCAATGATGTTAGTCGAGTCCTAGTATTTAAAATGGACTCCCTCTATCTTGTTGCTCTAAAATTTATTTGGCACAATACAATTAGCATCTTTTTTTGAAAAAATAGGTGTATGTACAATAAAATATGTATGATTATTGTTGGCCAAATGTTTATAAACATTTGGAATTGGAATCGAAAATTTTGGAAACATAAATGTTTCAAAACTTTCCAATGTATGTATACTTTTAAAGTGGCATAATTTGCGTTTGCAAAAAAATTCATTTAATTGGTACTGGTTCCGGTTTTAATGACCAAAGATATGCTAAAAGAGGGTGCCCTTCGGTTCGCCTAAAATTTTAAGTCCTAATTTTATTTGGCCGTACCGTATTGACCTAAACTAATAAAGTATAATTATTGTCTAGCCTAACAGTTGTTTTCGCACTATCATAGTTGGGTCTAAAAATTTAAAACCCTAATTTTAGTATGTCTAATATCGAATGCACTAAAATATATTCGCATCTTTCTTTTGGCATAACGCTAAGTAATGAAAGCCATATTTTTTTTAAAACCGAAAAAGTTTAAAAAAACGAGTCTCTCACAAACCGACCCCAAGCAGCCAAGCAGTCTTGTCTGCCCTACCCCTAGAGTGTAATTTAAAAGCGCTGAAGCCGTCACGGAAGTCTGATTGTTTGGATGCATGCATGATTGCTTGTTTGCATGCATGTTAGCTTGATTGCATGCATGCCTGCTTGCTTGCATGCATGCCTGCTTGCTTGCATGCACGCTTGTTTGTTTGCAAGCATGCTTGCTTGCTTGCGCTTGCTTGCATGCATGCATGCTTACTTCATTAAAATATTGATAAAGTTTTAACTTTTTGTGAATAAAAATTTGGAACTGTAAATGCCGCATTTGGCAAATTATAGTACGGCGATATACAGTAAGGTGTAGTAAATATAGGCTAAACACGTTTATGAAGAGTGAAAATGTGCGAAAAAAATTTAGGCTAACAGTTTGTGTGCCAGTGACAATTAGGAGTACAAATAATTCGGCAATCCGATATATACCCGCTAAACTTTCTGTGATTCTATTCAGTGTTAATTTTCTGTGATATGATAGTTATCTTTTATAATTATAGTGGATAAAAAGTTTAGCCCTAAATCAGTGATAAAAGATTCTTATTTAGAAAATCATCAATTTTGAATTTATGATAAATGAGTGTGTGCCAAATTAAGATAATGCTACCTGCACATTATGTATAATAATTATTAATATGATGAGATAACAGCTAGATACAGACTGAGATAACAATTGACACAGAATTAAACAACCTACTTGATTACTAAAAATAATACAGAGATATTTCATTTCCAAATTTTAATGTACACTCGACAGCACATCAAGTTAAACAGTTGAACTGCGATAACATCTTTTATTACGTAGGGCATAAAGACTGTCTCAAGGTCAACATGTATAGTCTGATGTGCCGCCGTGTGTACATAGTCAGGTCATAAGTTTTGTCACACAATAAAAACTTTTGAATTTAGAATGCTGGTCACAAAAAAGTTTATTGAATTCAAATTTCGAATTTTTCATGAAAATAAAAATGTGTACTTTTTAGAATTTTTCTCATTTTTAAATATGGAATGGACACTTAAAGAAGACCGTGTCGGTCGCGGTTATTGCGTTGCATCGTTGCGGCACATGAGTAAAGTTGCGGTAACCGCGCCAATGCAGATTTTCGAATTACTGAAAAATTTGAATATAACCAAAAGATTCGTTTATCGTACCATAAAACGATACAATGAAGACTCTAGTGTAGATGACAGGTCAAGAAGTGGTCGCCCTCGCTCTGTTAGGACTCCAGCAGTGATAAAAGCTGTGAAGGCGCGAAAGAAATCCCATACGTAAGCAGAAACTGTTGGCCCTTCAGATGGGGTTTAGCAGGACCACGGTGAAAAGGGTGTTAAATGAAGACTTAGGGCTTAGGGCATATCAAAGAAAAACAGGACATCGTTTGGACGCTCGTTTAACGGACCTGAGACTGAAGAGATGCCGCGCTTTGTTGAAGCGGTACGCGGGAAAAAAGCATTGGGAAATTCTTTTTTCGGATGAAAAAAATTTTTACCGTGGAAGAGAGCTACAACAAACAAAATGATAAGGTGTACGCACACAGCAGTGAAGAAGCGAGCAACTGTATTCCGCGTGTCCAACGTGGTCATTTTCCATCCTCGCTCATGGTTTGGTTGGGAGTCTCTTATTGGGGCTTAACTGAGGTAAATTTTTGTGAGAAAGGCGTAAAAACGAATACAGTTGTGTATGAAAATACAGTCCTCAAGAACCTTGTGGAACCTGTTTCTCATACCATGTTTAATAACAGGCACTGGGTATTCCTCTCTGGTACCCAAGAAATAGGAAGAGAAATCGAGGACGTCGGACGGAATTTAGGCGTTGGGAAGACGAAATTAAGACAGTTGTAGGGAAAATATGGACAAGAACAGCTGGAGACAGAACTAAATGGAAAGCACTGGGGGAGGCCTTTGCCAAAATAGGGCAAACAGATGAACAAACCTAAATAAGAATTTAAACTACCTATGTAACTTGTAATGTAACACTTTATCCGAAATAAAGGCTTTATTTATTACTGGGTATTCCAACAAGATTCTGCGCCAGCTCATAGAGCGAAAAGTACACAAGACTGGCTGGCGGCGCGTGAAATCAACTTCATCCGGCACGAAGACTGGCCCTCCTCCAGTCCAGATTTGAGTCCGTTAGATTACAAGATATGGCAACACTTGGAGGAAAAGGCCTGCTCAAAGCCTCATCCTGATTTGGAGTCACTCAAGGCATCCTTGAATAAGGCAGCCGCCTATATTGACATGGACCTTGCCTGTATTCAAAATCACGGGGGTCATTTTGAATAAACTTTTTTACCATATGAATCTATGTTTTATTAAGTTCATTTTGCTATATAAATGGTTACATTAATAATAAACATGTCTAAATTATTTCATATTACACATGTGACAGAACTTATGACCTGACTAGGTATAGATGCATCACTAAAAAAATCCCTATATTCTTCTTTTAAACTTTTTATTCATTTGCTAGGAGAAAAAAGATTGCCTTCTACTAGCAATTAACAATATAATATAATGTTGAGCAATTAAAATTGTATTTTTCTACCTGTGTATGAGCTTCTCGTCTACGTTCTTTAAAACTAAGAGCAGAGGCCTTGTTGTCTCCACTGTCATCTTCATCTTCTGAATTCAAAGTACAAAATAAAATGTTAAGACATCATAAAGATGAATGAAATAACTACAAGACAAAAGAGACAAGAAATTAAGTGTTGCTTTAAAAAAAGCAATCTAAACTTAAATCACAAATTTATTTGTTTCATAGAATAAATTTACAATGAAAAACGACAAAATTAAATACATAAAATAAGTAGTAGGTACCTGTGTTTTGATTAGAAGACGATGGAGTTTGATGTATATTTTGAATTGAACCACTACTTCCACAGCGAGAATACATTATGGCAATTATATTAGAGTTTTTAAAAACAAGTAGCTGATGATCCAGGAATAACCAATTAAAGTACAAGTAAAATTATAACTATCAGTAATTTGTGTATTTGTTATCAGAACTTTGACAGTGAACACCACAGAACGTTGACACTGACACTAGTTGCTGACTGACTAGTGCTGTGCTGAAGACCGATAGTCGAAATATTTTTATCGAGCATACCGATTAGTTATTAGAAGCTTCTATGAAGGTCTTTCTTTAAGAATTCGGTTTTGGTTTCAAATAAGGTACGTTAGATGTTAGAATATCAAGCATAAAGTTCTCTTGTTAGGGAAGCAATGGCTGAAAATTTCGAAAGACCAAACTTCATCAATCAGTGATTTGTAATTCAGTACTTTTAACGATAGTTGTAGGTACAACACTAGCTATCATGTCACTATACTGATAATTCTTTTGACAGCAGCAAAAACATTCGTTCATTCGGTTCGTGATGGATCATGGACACAGACACTACGATCATGGATGACATTAAGGGCTGTGTTGCAATACTGAATGTTTCAAGAAGTGTCTTGAATGTTTAATTTATTGTAATAAATTATAATTGGATGTTTTGAAGAACCAACTAAACTAATGCATATAATGATAGAAGCATAAAACAAAAACGAATATAATATTAAATCTTCGACGGAAGGCCGCGTTGCTCGAAGTATTAAATAAACGATCATGTCACATTATATTAGTACAACTAGTCATCCACCCGCGCTTCATAATGATAATCTAATGTTATTTTGCTTGCCTCATCCTGCTCTTGTGGCAACATCAGTTTTTAGTGACTACAGGCTGATTGTTTTTGTTTTTATAATATGTTTTGATGGCTTAAAAATAATGCATTGTTATATGTTAACGCTCCAGAGACCTTACTCCGCAACACAATGTCCGTATTTTCGGATCCATCTGTCCCTATGACTCATACCGATGTCTTACAGTATCTAAAAGAGACAGATATGTTCATAAATGCGAGCTTCGTGTTGCAGTGTAAGGCATCAGCTGCGACAAGGTATTGTGCTGCCGTTTATTTCGCGTTCCCGTTTAGCTATGTCGTGATTAGAGATTGTAACAGCAATTTCGTACGAACGATTGAGAATAAACTAGTATACGAAAACATGAGAATAATGTTTGTTTCTCTTTACAGTTTTCACAGGATAGTAGGTACACATCTGATTATGTAAGAAATTCTGATGTAGCTCATTTTTAGGTCATGTGATAACACCAGCCAACCCAACAACTAATTTGGTTAAGTAGGATATAAAAGGGCCCAAATTAACACCACCGACCTAGCTGCGCCATACAGCGCGCAACCTATATCTCACCAGCGTCCTGCTGCGCCTAGTAGCGTGCGGATCATCATCGCTTTTTCTTCGTCCGAACCTCTGGATCTCAGCACGCTGAGAGACGCCATTCCAAGCTAAGGCAGCATGGAATGTCGTCATAAAACCGAGGAGGAAGAAGAAGAAGGGGAATCAGCCCGGTAAGCAAACCCAAGGGCCACAACCTTCTACCTCCAAGGCAATACCTGCTGCTCAGCAGACGTCAAGAAGGGAGAAATGCGATCGCGCGCGTTTAAGTCATGGTCTTTGAGGTCAGAGGAAAAGTAACGGTTGATTTCCCTCAAATTAAACTTGGTGAGGCAACACTACGCAGAGTTTACAAATTTAAATATCTGGGACACCTCTTGACCTCTGACCTCAGGGATGATGATGACATTGAGAGAGAGCAGAGGGCGCTGGTGGTGAGGGTGAACATGGTCACTCGCAGGTTTGCACGATGTTCCACCTCTGTAAAAATCACACTCTTTAGAGCGTATTGCACGTCTTTCTATACTTGCAGCCTGTGGGCGGAATATACCCAAAAGTCTTACAGCGCACTCCGTGTCCAGTACAATAATGCCTTCAGAATGTTGATGGGGCTGCCAAGGTACTGTAGTGCGTCAGGAATGTTTGCTGAAAATCGTGTAGATTGTTTTTACACCACTATGCGCAAGAGATGCGCATCCCTGGTGCGCAGGTTGCGTGGCAGCTCCAACAGCATCCTGGGCATGATTGCAGACAGGCTGGACTGTGTATATATCAATCACTGCTGCAAATCTCAAGTGGGATGGAGCGGCGGTGATTAACATGTAGCGCTGTATATTACTAACACTAGGTTAAGAACATTAGCACTAACAAAATGGATACTATTGTCTGAAATAAAGTTATTTATTATTATTATTATTAAGCAAGTACCGCCTAAGCCAGAAGGCTGCTGAGGGGATGGATTTGTCGACGGCCGAAAGGCAATTGACCCCGTCGGAACCCGCAAGGGCATCCGCGGCCCGTGTAACTGAGCCAAACCGAAGCGCTGGACCCAGTCCTGCTGCTGGTAAGGCAATCAGCGAAAAGGCCCCCCGAAGCAACCCGAAAGCTGAAAGCGGGAACGCCTCACGCAACGCACAGCTTATTCCGCGTGGTAAGAGGGCGGGCAAGCCAAAATGGCAACGCCAAGCAGCCAGAGAGGCGAGCGGCAAAGCGGCTGCGAAGACCACTGCGTCTAATGGGGGGAAAAGGAGTCGTCCTGACGACACCTTAACACCCCGGGACGAGGGTAAACGCGCCAAGCTGAGTGACTCGTCTCTGAGGCCAAACGCCGTCAGATATGCGGACGCGCTGAAAACCAACGACCTCTGTGTCGCCATCGCGTCTGAGCCGTTCTACTTCCTGACGGAGGAAGATTCGGCTCGCATACAGAAGTCCATCGTGGAGGCCTACGATGCTACCCTCTTCTCAGAGGACACTAGCGTTCGTACGCCATTCTTCCGAGGGAAAGCCTTCCTAAGCGAAGGAGGTCAAGATGTGGTGTGAGGACGACTACTCGGTGGAATGGCTCCGCCACACCATCACAAAAATCACACCGCCTCGACCGGACACCAAGCTGACCTTATGTCGGCAGAGGGTCATCCCGAAGAGGGTCAAGGGGGCAATTTTCGTGCCGGATTTCACCGACGGCACAGTCGAGCCTCTGCGTTTGAGACTCCACAAAGCAAACGCAGACCTATACAACATAACCTCGTGGAATCTGTACCATGCGGAGGAGGCCGCTAAAGAGGGTGCTATCTGGTTAGTGCTGGGAATCCCAGAGCACGAAGCCAAAACTCTGAAACAGAGAGAGAGGCGCCTACGGTACAAGTTGGGGTCGGTGTACGTCAAATTCCTTGACGACGCCAGCCGACCAACGGACACCGCCGAGGCCACCAACGAGACTCCAAACCTCGTCCAGCACGAGGCCACTGGAGACTTGTCTGGAGGGCCCCCTGAGAATGACCTTGGTCGCCCTGTTCCGTCCTCGGAACTAGAACCGACCACCAGCAGCGACCCCCAACCTCGCACATCCAGTCCCGAACCCGTGGATTGGTGGAAGTTGGGGGCAGAAATCAACGCCGAGAAGGCGAGGCAGCTGTTGGGTAGTGATGGCTCAGCCAGCCCACCAGCCAAACTCCTTTAAAGCCCTTCAGGCAAACCTCCAGCACAGCCAGACCGCGACGGCTATGCTTCGCAGGCAGCTGGAGGGTAACACCGAGACCATAGCCCTTATCCAAGACCCGTGGATAAGGGGGAGCAGGATATGTGGTCTCTGTGGATCGATGCTGTATCTTGTACCAATAAATCTTAAATCTGCAATCATGAATGAGTTTTGTTCCAGGGACCTCACAACTGTGAGGCTCCCTACCGATCCTTCTAACGACCTGCCCACAGTGGTGCTAGCGTCTGCCTACCTGCTGGGCGATGAGCAAGTACCCACTCCAGCACTGGAAGCACTGATCACCTACTGCGAGAAGGAAGGGCTGGAACTCATCATCTCCACGGTTGGCAACGCGCACCACGGTATCTGGGGCATGGATAAGTCCAATGATAGAGGTGAGGAACTCTTAAACTATCTTTCCACTACCAACCTTGTAATACTTAACAAAGGCGCCAAGCCGACGTTTATTACAGCACAAGCAGAGACCATCAGAGCTAAAAATACCAGGCAGCAGGAAGACAGGGACAAATACAAGGAATCACAACGCTTACTTAAGAAGCGCATCAGGTTCAGGAAAACCGAACACTGGAGACGCTTCTGCGAAGATATACCTAGTCAGGTCATAAGTTCTGTCACATGTGTAATATGAAATAATTTAGACATATTTATTATTTATGTAACCATTTATATAGCAAAATGAACTTAATAAAACATAGATTCATATGGTAATAAAGTTTATTCAAAATGACCCCCGCGATTTTGAATACAGGCCTTCAATCTGCGCGGCAAGTCGTATATCGCAGCAAGAACGAGGTCCATGTCAATATAGGCGGCTGCCTTAATCAAGGATGCTTTGAATGACTCCAAATCAGGATGAGGCTTTATGCAGGTCTTTTCTTCCAAGTGTTGCCATATCTTGTAATCTAATGGACTCAAATCTGGACTGGAGGAGGAGGGCCAGTCTTCGTGCCGGATGAAGTTGATTTCACGCGCCGCCAGCCAGTCTTGTGTGCTTTGTGTGAAAATGATTCTGACGCGTGGACCTAAACGCAGCATAGGGAATCTCAAGAAACCAGACGGCAGTTGGTCTGGGGTAACGGACTACAGACCGCAGGACTCGGACTGGAAAACCGCCACAGCAATTGTCGACCACGACAAAGTAAGATGGGCAATCAACACCTTTCCATATAAATCAGCAGGCCTCGACGGCATCTTCCCGGGTATGCTGAAGTGGTGTGCGGACGAGCTGGTGACGCACCTTGTCACCATCTACAGGACATGCCTAGCTTTCCGACATACGACACATAAATGGAGAGAAGTAAAGGTAGTATTCATCCCTAAACCCGGCAAAAGCGACTACACACAGCCGAAGTCCTTCAGACCCATCAGCCTCACATCTTTCCTGCTCAAAACGCTGGAAAGACTCTGTGGCAGGGACATAAGGACTAACGTGCTTGTAAGCGAGATCCTACATCCAAACCAACACGCCTACAGTATGGGCAAATCCACCGAATCGGCCCTACAAACCGTAGTAAATAAAATCGAGTATGCCCTTAATCACAAACAATCGACCCTAGGTGTGTTTTTATTGACATTGAAGGAGCGTTTGATAAAACTAACTTTACTAGCATAGGACGGGCACTGTGTAGACATGGCGTCGACCCGACCATGGCGGGGTGGATCGACGGCATGCTAAGAAATAGAGCCATATGATTCACCGTGAACAGTACTACCAGAGGAATAGTGGCAAAGGGCTGCCCGCAAGGGGGAGTCTTGTCGCCGCTCCTGTGGAACTTTGTTGTTGATAAACTCATAGAGAAACTCAACAACAAACACTACTTCACGGTGGGATATGCTGACGACCTAACTATACTCATCAGCGGACCCTTTGAGAACATTTTATGTAACCTAATAGATTCCGCTCGGTTAACCCAGCGAAAACCGAGCTAATCCTATTCACCAAAAAAATGAAGTTACCCAAACTTAAACTACCAAAACTGTTCGGAACACAACAGTCCCTCTCAAATGAAGTCAAATATTTGGGCGTCACACTTGATGATAAATTACCTTGGGGGAAACATGTCTGGCAATGCAGAGGTCTATTGGGCAAAACATGGGGTCTATCTCCCAAGATCACACTATGGCTTTATAAAGCAATGATTAGACCCATAATCTCATACGGCGCGATCGTTTGGTGGCCCAGAACCAAACTAATGACAGGGGTGAAAAAATTAGAAAAATTCCAAAGACTTGCATGCTGTGCAGTCACGGGATGCATGCAAACTACCCCCACCGCGGCCCTTGAGGCACTACTTGGCTTGCCGCCGCTGGACCTTTTCGTGCAGCAGGAGGCAGCCATAGCGGCCACAAGACTGAAACACCTAGGCCTGTGGAAAAATCTTACGAATAGTCACAGCAACATCTGGTACAGAGGACTAAAATCCACTCCCCTTCTAGAAGCACCCTGTGACAAGACACCGAAAAATAGGATTCACTTATTAGAAAACAATCAAGACTCATCGGGAATACATGAGGTCCAAATCTACACTGATGGTTCCAAAACCAAATCAGGTACAGGCGCCGGAGTCTTCTCGATGGACCTAAACATAAATATATCTACACCGCTGGGTGAAGATAACTCGATATTCCAATGCGAGTGTATTGCCATAATCCAGGCTGCCACTGCCATAAAGAAGAGAGAGGTTGCTGACTACGGCATTCGCATACTCTCTGATAGCATGGCGGTTCTCAAAGCCCTGGAGAGCAACATCATCACATCCAGCCTTATTTACGAGTGTCACCTGGCCCTTGAGGACATTGCCATAAGGAACAGTGTCACCTTACAATAGATCAAAGGACACAGCGGCTCTCTGGGTAATGATGCCGCAGACCAACTCGCTAAAAGGGGATCGGATCTTACGGTTTTTGGCCCCAGGCCACACCTGCCTATCCCCTTCAACCAATACAGGTCATGGCTGCGACATCAAACCCTAGTCAAACACAACGACCGCTGGGCCAATATCAGCAACTGCAGACAGTCCAGAGAGGCCGTACCGGCTCTTTCACCGCATCTGACTCGCAACTTAATCACCCTGAACAGAAGTGACCTTCGAAGAGTAGTGGGATCACTGACTGGACATATCCCCCTAAATAAACATCTCTTCACCATTGGTGCCACAGACAACCCTCTATGTAGAGGCTGCCTGGAACAGGCAGAATCGGCTGCCCATGTGATTTTGGAATGCACAGGGGTAGCCACTCACCGGGCATCTATCCTCGGCACACTGAGTTCCTCTCAGAAGCCTGTGAACGTCCTAAAAGACTTCTGTGCTTCTGGAAGGAGTTGGGGTGGTTGGACTAACCACCCTAATCCCCCCTACGCATAATGGGCCAAGTGGAGCCTAAATGCGGAAAAGGGAGCCCGTTACCAAATACAATGCAAGTTAAATAAAAACTTGTTATGATACCTTATTTTAAGTAATGGGTACCTTGTATTGTTCACGAACCATTCGTTACGGAAATTAAGTAATTCATATTTTGTCTTAAAATGTTAATTGAGGTAATTGGAATAAAACAATTTGATTTGCGCAAAATCACGTGTAGTTTAAGTCAAATCCAACATAACGCTCTCGTCTTCCTATCGTGTGATTATCCTTCACAAGAATAATCTGATATCATAATTTTCCCTAACCACCTATTACATACATCTGATGCGTTTTGTTTAATTTTACCACCATTTTCAAACCAATAACGACGTTTCGTTTGCTTTCCGAAGCTGGCTGTAGGTTTTAGCTCATCTGCCTCTTTTTTTTTTTTTCTTTATTTAGGTACACCAACGACAGTTACAATAATACAATTACATTTTTAAACCATATTCTTAAGCTAAATGCACTATCATTTAAAGGTATACACAACTTGCTTAAAATATAAATCGTTGCCTGGTAGTATAGGCTATTATGAATAGTGCAACTTAAAACTAAAGGTTATCTTTATGTAACAATGTAAAGGTTTGAATTAATCTGAAAAACAGTTTTAAATGTAAAAATTAGCTGCTGTGGCCTTGAACTTGTGCAGGGACATGAAATTTACGTCAAGAGGACCGCTTAATTTGTTATAAGCCTTGCAGATCCGTGAGATAGGAGAGTTGGCTCCTAAAACAGTTTTTCGAAATGGGCGAGAGAGAGGTTCAATAGGTTTGCGTGGTATTCTTAGTGGCACTTTAAAGTTAAACTTTGCGAGCACGGATGGACTACGCAAGTGGTGCCTAATAACTTTATATAGAAAGGAAAGGTCGAGTAGTTCTCTTCGAATTTCCAAGCTTTTTATTTTCAGGTCACTTAATATGCTATAGTAAGAATGATTTCTTTTGTCTCTGAAATGTGAGAATACCAGATGTCTAACAAGACGCTTCTGGATGCGTTCTATACGGAGTATGTGCGAGGCATAGTGGGGTCTCCAAACTACACTACCAAACTCGAGGATAGGTCTTACTAAGCCATTAAATACAGCAACTTTAGTGGAACTTCGCTTAAATACCTTGCCATTTCTGATTATAAAACCAAGCTTCTTAGACGCCCTACCAACAATATGATCCAAATGGAGGGAAAATGACATTTTACGGTCCATCATCACTCCCAGATCTCGCACCACAGTCTTTTCCTCTAGATGAGATCCTTCAATGCTGTAGTTTGATGGTATAGGGTTCAATTTCCTTGTAAACTTAATATGTACACATTTTTTTACGTTAAGTTCCATACCATTTGACCAGCACCATTCCACTAATGCATTGAGGTCACTCTGAAGCAGTAAAACGTCATTCCATGATTTAATAATTTTCCATATTTTAAGGTCGTCAGCAAACATTGACGAGGACGAGTGTTTGAAACAATTTGGTAAGTCATTGACAAAAATATTAAAAATAATTGGTCCCAAATGGGATCCTTGGGGAACACCAGCAGTGACATAATGTAAGTCTGAGCGATACCCATTAGCCACAACATAAAAGGAACGTTCGGACAAGTAGGACCCCAACCAAGCAAGCAGATTACCCGCCAATCCGTACGCTGATAACTTCTTCAGAAGCAGTTGGTGGGACACCCTATCGAATGCCTTGCTGAAGTCGGTGTAAATCGCATCAACCTGCTCGCCGCAATCCACATGGCCAACAACGTCCTCTACATAATTATGTAACAAGGTTAGAATTTATAGACCTACCCTTTGTGAATCCGTGTTGATTTGGATTCAAGTACTTCTCAAAGTAGATTTGAAGAACAGGACAAACTAATGATTCGAAAACTTTGGCTATCGTGGGTAAAATTGAGATGGGTCTATAGTTCCTTGTGTCATTGGTATCACCAGACTTGTAGATAGGTACCACTTTTGAAATTTTCCATGCATCTGGAAATTTTCCTGAGGACAAGGAGTGATTCAAGATAATACAAACAGGGTTAACAAGAGAGGACTCTTTATTCCAGATCCAAGCCTATTTAGAAAATATCGATTCCTAAATTAACTCAAAATGCAAATCCAACCCTTGGATAGTAGGCGGATCGCCAAAAATCTACACCAACCGGATTATCAATGTAAAAAGAGTCGAATTTCGAAATACTTTCGCTAAGTGCAACGTACACCACGTCATTGATGACTGAGCAAACAGTGGTCCGTGATCAACTAGTGTAGGGTACTATACGGTTAAAAAATGTAGTTTTAAACAAATAATGCATAAAAGACACACAATTTGCGTTGGTTTAAAGGTGCGTTGGATTTTGGTTTAAAAAATTTTTTTGTTTAGTTCTAAAAAAATTAAATAGTTTATTAAATTAAAACACTCTAGTCTACAATAATGTTGTACGTCACAGACAATATTAATACAAAATTCAAAACTTGTCATTCATTTAGTCATTTATTGTTGCAGTTGATTGATTATTAAAATTTAAAGAAACCTTAGAAAGAAAATAGAGTCTAATTATTTCATCAAAATGTATCTGATAAACTCTTGTCATTTCGATATAATGACAAGAGTTTATCAGATAGATACATTTTGATTACAGTAAAATTAAGGGGACAGTAGCTGAAATCGATATTTTATTACTATCAAGAGTTAACAATATCGACATAGCTGATCACTAGAACGTATCTTGATTACCGTCTCATTGGTCTTTCTTGCCCTATAAAACTGAATAAACTAATGCGAATATTTTTGATATTGTTTAGTTAGAATTTAAAAATCATGCAGAATCTGATTTTTAAAAAGTTGCCCTCTTGAGGTTGATAAAGATAAAGATAAATTTATTTACAGAAACATGTGTAACATAAATTTCATTGTAGAAACATATTCATGGTGTCCATATTATTAGTAAGTAACAACATGTCTTACTGATATTCAGCGTGTAATATGTTAAGTGTTAATTATATCTTATTTAAAAAATGTTTAATGTTGGGGCATAGGAGAGAGTCCGAGATGTGAATTTTATCTAGTTTAGGGATTATAGTTCGTATAATTTTTTGAAAATCAAGTCACACTAATATATTAGTTGTGTAGGGCTAGTACAATTTAAATTACAATTTAAAAAAGACTTAAAAATAGTTAGCCGGCTTAGAATATTCTGATCTGATCTGCTTTATTTTGCTTATTGTATTTTTGTCACTGTACTATAGACTAATACTTTCATTTTACATGCCGCTGTAAAATGATGTCTGATATGCTGCGAGATAAACTCCTTAAAATAATGATATAGAAAATCCAAATCACATATTTCCTACAGTTCGCCATAAAACGTGCGACTTTTCTTTACCATGGCAACACTTTCAACGATGCTCATTCGCTCTCGATTGTATTCGTTTCGTTTCATTCGATTCGTTTGCTGATATTTCACTCAGTCAGTCAATTCAACCAACCAACAAAAAGAAAACATTTTTTGTGAAAGCGTAGCGCTTCAAGGAGTATTGCGCGTTACAGTAATTTAATTTGTTACAATATAATATCGCTAATAGTTATTAAAACATGTGCATGAATTCTTGAGTGAGTGGTTTACTAAATTATTAATTTGATCTGGGTCCTGAATTACATATTAATATCGTACCAAAGAAGTCAAGTGATTAGTTAGTTGCGATCTAGCCAGCCATCCATGGCCTCCATTTTAGAATTTGCTCGGTAGTGTACAGAAATAATTTGTTTATAATTTAATTTATAATATGAAATGGTGGTGTTAAAAGTTATTACTTCTGATTCATTGATAACCAATGAATGAGTGTGATTTATAAAAATCGAGTTTTCTATTGCAGTATTGTTGTTTTCTCAAGTAAAATGAAATGGTCGTAATTCGTAAAGAATTAGTTTAGTTTTCAGATATAACTCTATAGTAAGCTGGGCAAGATGGTGTCAACGAGGCAGATGAGTAGCGTGGTGGGCAGTAATGGCAGCAGTGATGGCGCAGGTCCTTCTCAAACCGAGCCTGTGGCGGTATCTCGCGTGACCCGCCACTCTAGCGCTCTGCTCCCCGGCGGCTCGTCGCCTCACGCTTCATCTTCTAAGTGCACTTCTTTAGTGCCAGCTCCTAAGATCTTTAATACCAATTTACTTGATCTTCCCATTGAAGTTATTGAAAAGATTTTCGGCTATGTGGGATTCAAGTCTGTGTCACAACTCAGAATGGTTACTATCTTTTTTATTACTTATTTACCGTTTGAGACTTTTCCAATAGAAGCTTACATATAAAATAGTGAGTTTTAGAAGTAGTAACCAACAGTAACTACATTTATTATGCAGAGGTTATATTGATACTTCCTTGAGTGTCACATTGAATGTGTTACCCAATATACATAGGTACCTACAAAAGTTAATCCTATGTAATACTGACTTTAACTAATGGGTAAAATTGATTTTTTAAAATTAAGTTATGTAAATGCAATATAAACTATGTAAGAAAATAAAATTTATTTAAATAATGATTCAAAATATACAATCAACAAGCAAAGACACATATCAATCCCTCAACCCCCAGGAGGCACTCGGGTGCCATGATAACGATTGATTTCAATTGTGTCTGGAATAACTCACGATCGAGAGATTAATGGCACGAAATTTATATAATTTAGCAAGTAATAAATTTGAATTGTTTTACTAGATTTTGGACTGATAATTGACCAACTCTGAAATCAACACAATTTTTATTAACTTTAAGTCCTTGTCATATCCTGCACTTAACTCCTGCAGGATCATAAGACCGCTGAGAGTAAAATTTTAAAGTATTGTCTTCTGTTTACAATAGCTTTATAGATTTTACCCATTTTAATTGCTATTATTTTGGTCAAAAAGAAAAATCAATATGAGTTAATTTGTAAAAATCAATAATAGGTGTAAATTTTTTTTTTCTCTGATATTCCTTTTGTCAGAATAATTCTTTTACTTTGGATACATCTTTAAATTAATACCTATAAAATAGTGCTCACATACCAAATTTTATTTGACCTAGTAGAATGTGCTATTAGTCAAATTCTTGCTGACTGAGGCGATTTTTAGCAAGACATTACTACTATTTTTAAAATTTTAATTACACAATTTGCTCTTGCAGATATTGTCTTTGTAATAATAAATATAACATATTTGAACTGTCATGTTCTGTGGTCTACTTTTAAAACCCCATTAATCTAAATTATGCCTTCATCAGTGAAGTATTTATTGCTAAACAACTGTTATAGAAATGGTATTTTCATAAATATTAATATATGTAGAACCCAAAATTATTTCAACAATGTTTGCAGGTTAATCGACAATTCAACACTATTTGTAGTGGCATGCTTAATTCGAATTTTCAACGACTTCAAAATCAGATGCTGCATAGATTTCAGTCCATCAAGGCTAAAATGCCACGTAGGGAGAGTGCTCGTAGGAGTCATCCACTTGCTTGCGAATCGGATATAATTGAAACTTTGCATATGCGACTTAGCTTACTGCAGATGACTTTTGGAAAGCACATTGAGAGGAAACATTGCTGTTTCTTCCCTGGGGAGGTAAGGCAATATATTTCTTTAGTTAGGCTGAGCTAGCTTTAAAGTATACTAGAGTTATTCCTTGTGCGGCTGACATTCCCGGGATAAAAAAAAAGTTTTAACTAAAAATAGAGGTACCATTTAAAATTCAAATTCGATGAATTTAAATACCAAGCCCCGGCCAAAAGCTAGTTCATACACATACACATTTTAAATATAAAACTTAAATCAAATGCCAATATGTACTACAAAATAACAGCTAGACCTGCCCGCGACTTCGTTTGCGTTAAAATCCTACGATGAAGAAATAATGATCATATCCCATGGAAACTGTTTTAAGTGGACCAGGTTATTTTTTGACCTCTAGACAACCACTGTCCCTTTAACTATGAAAGGTGTCATAGTTGAAGGGTTTGGTATTCCACGGGTACCGTAATTTTTTCCGGTATTTGAAGTAGCCTATATGCTATTTCTGGTCATTACTACCTCTCTGTCAAATTTAACTTAGATCTGTTTAGTCATTTTGTCGTGATTATGTAACAAACATCCATCCAAACATTCACATTTATAATATTAGTAAGATTGTACAGTCAGCTGCAAAAGTATGTAAACACTTTTTGGTTTTACCAACCTTATTTCGTTGTATTAAGAATCAAACTTATTCAGAAGTGTGTACATACTTTTGCAGCTGACTGTACATGCAACCTCCTATTTTTTATTTATCTTTTAATTTTGCACTAATTACTAAATAATTGTCAAAATGTTTTAAAGTAATAATTCCACATCTATCTAGATTAATTTACATGTTAATTTGTTTTTAGATATTAGATGAAGTGTACAGTATTCTGTCTTATCTTAAAACTACAACTAAATTAGCAAGGCCTTATAAAGTGACTGATGAGCTATTTGACCTGACTACAATGGCTATGGAATATTTCAAGGAACACATTGAACCTAATCTGCCAGAAATTACTTATTTTGGTACTGATTTCTTTGATATTACTACAGCATTTTCACGTAAGTATGGTTTTTAGTGATTTTGGTAACTGAGCAAATGCAGGTGTGAATGAAGGGGATGACTTAGGTGTAGAATGCTTACGGAAAGTTTTGGCTGCACCTTTACATTTTTTTATTATTTTCATGATTGCAGTTCTTGTTTCCTTTTAACTTCAAGTACCTGTTAACTGAAATCAGAAGATTTCAGTAGGTTTATCAACACATTTTTGTTTGTAGTTATTATATGTTATATTAGTTAGTATTTGCGTACTTGGATTTTCTTGTTTAAACCTTTTTTTAGACTATGTCTACCACACAATGAAACTAAACACCGCAAACTATGCCAGCTAAGCTACGTTGTATAAAAAACTGGCTCAAACATGCGAGCTAAGCTAAACTAACTTAGTTTATAGTTGGCGGTGGACAATCAGCTTAATACTTTGCAAATATCTGGTTCCATTCTGTTTAAATTTTTTCTGTTATATTGCACATTTGTATGACGTCTAGGCTCCCGCATAGAGCAGCGTCGTGGTGTGCTTTAAGCTGCCACAATAAATGCTGTCTGGAAAACTTTTTGCCACTTATTTATTTACTTTTTTATGTGTCCTCTACATTTCCTTACTTATTCCAAATAAATTCAATCATATTTAACCATATAAATTTTAATGTAAAATTCAATAAGTACTAGCTATTGCACGCGTGTGCTGTACTGTGTACGCGTGGAATTTGATACTATCTTTCGGGAACTATTTTCCGAAATAAAAAGTAGCTCATATGCTATTCCAGTCTGAAAACTATTCCCTCTTCAAATTTCATGTTTAGCCATTTTGATCTGATTTTAGAAACAAACATCCATCCAAACTTCCACTATTATTAATAGTTAGTTAGATTTGTTAAATTTTGTCTTTTTGTACGGACCTCTTGTTAGGCCCAATGTCTTTTCCTGTTTTTAACATTACTATTAATTTGTTCATGGTGTCTTGCGATGCTAATCTGAGTGATAAGTGGTATATGTATATTCCACATACATCCGTCACACATTTATGGTTATGTTTCATTAGTTTTGTTTGATTAGGATTCTTAGTTCGTCCTACCTCTGCAGTTTTTATATGCTAGATTTGTCTTTTATCCTGTTAAGGACTTCTGCCATGCCAAAGCATGATGCCATCCGTAAATAGTCACAAGCCACATAGGATCTGCAGGCGCAGTTGTGGCATGTAATTGTTTTATGTTATTCGATTTTTTACAAAATGTACTAAATTGAATCAAAATTTCAGTACATCAAATGATATGACGCTCTATACCAATATCAATTTTCCAAGTACAAATAAGGTATGAAATTAAAATTGATGTTAAATCCCCGTAACATGCGAGCCCTGTGTTGTTTCTACCTTCGATATTTAGACCTCAATATTCTCATTCACATAAAAATACACCTTAGAAAAATTAAAGGTTCCCATTTATAAAAGCAAATAATTCAGATCTTTTCAAATAATATTGGTTTCCAAATTACTGTAATCACTAACATTTAATTTGGTCCTCATATTAAATTAAACGTTTTGATGTTACATTTCAAGAAAGCACGAAAAATATTTGTTTTTGTAATCACAAAAAAATATTTATGTCACTAGTACAAAGGAGAGGCTATCAAAGTTTCACTTCACACTTGATAAGCCCTGTAGTAGGTCAAAGGGAAGCCTGTATTAGATTGATATGGTATTTTGCGGTTTGATATATAACATAAATGGTATTGTATCCAGATATCGTTTGGAAAATATCTACATTATTTGATATCTACTGAACAAGGTGACAAACAAAATAATTATTTACGAGTAAATAGGTAGCCTTCTTCCTTTTAAGGCATGAAACCCATAAAGATTTGAATTTGTGCACTTTTTATAAATCTACCAAGCATTTGTAATATTGGTACTTAAGATTTTTCCTTAATCATACAGCTTTGGTGTTGCCGAGATAGTCATTCATGAAGATACCATTTTGCAGCTGGTGAAAGCAGTAAATCATACATGTGCTTGGATTCTCCACCTCCGAGTGGGTTCGAGTCGTCGTCTCAGCAACAGGGGGAGAGCTCGTCGGGAGATCATCGTGTGTCTTCCCTTAACATGTATATGGAGGAGAGCCTGCCACCGTCCCCGCCTCCACCTCAGAGCAATATGGTGCTGAGGAAACGGATACACCGCATCAAACAAGGAATGAAGAAGTAAGTCCTGTACATTTCATTGTATTAATTATATTATACTTAATTGCATTTATGTTTATCATTTGTGTTATCTATAACTCAATTTACCTTGTCATACTCACTTAGTAATAAATTATAGTATTAATTAACATGGAATATATTTTGTGAATCTACATTTCGATTAGTTTTCCATGTTGTTAAATATGCCAGCAGTGTAGAAATTTATATGGCCACTAGTAATTAAGAAATAACTTTTTCTTATAAAGCATGCTGCATGAGTAATAAACATTTCCATTTAATGTAATAGGCAGCAGAACAATATTTTATTTTCTTTCAGCATATTTGGTTAGTCTATTGCTTCACTTAGAATATGCCTCTTATTTTCTCCCCAACTTGCTCTTAGTGCGGCGATTCTTGTCAGGTCGCCCCAGCCGCCGTTTATATCGTCCGAGCATCTGGCTGGTTATTTTGACAACATTTCGTATTCCTGCCTGGGGTCAGTCTGCACAGTAGGTAGAGTCTTAAACTCCATCTTTTCCTATCCCTAGGCATATGAGGCAACCATTATTGCCACCTTATAATCATTATAATTTATTGCTTCATTTGGTTGTTAGGTCTTAAATAGTACAAATATACACAAATTAGCCCATCAGTCATGCTCCTCCTTTACTGACGACACTGACGTCAGTAACCTTTGTGCCTTGGCGAATCATGGACATTCGTATATTTTCCCTCAGAAATATCCACAGCCTTTAGCGTTTTATTGCGCTCTGTTTCACTCTGAGCGATGTCAAAGCGCGCAAGCGTAAGTCGTGACTGGAGGAACGCACTGATTTGTAGGCTTGTGTCTGTAAGTTTTGTAGGATTTTTCGCGTGAAAGTGGCCCCTTCAAGCTGTAATTTTTTATTTCGCTTGGGATACAGCGAATCCCAAGTTCGTGGCCGAGATAGACATAGTTGTAATAAGTCATTAATACGTTCCTAAACTATCCCTAACCCTTGGCCTTGGTAAAATCATAGTATAGATAAATTCATTCTACAATCTTATTTATTCTATGATATTATCAAGGACGAGTTTCATTCTACTATTATATAAGTAATTAATTATAAGCCGATGTTAATTAATCCGATGTAGTAGTAAATAAATCTTGTCTTTCAGGTACAATGACCAACTGTCGGCCCTGCGCAGCGACCTTCGCAGCTGCAAGCGCAAGACTGCTTTGCAACAGAAGCAGATAGCGGAACAACAGAAGCAGATTGCTGAGCAACAGAAACAGACTTTGGAATATGCAAACCGCCTGGATGATTATGATAAGAAGAACGAGGAGACTAGCCGCAAATTCCAGACTCTGCTTCAGGTTTGCTATTAAGATTTATTGTATTAATATGTGGGCAAGCAGTTTATTGTATAGAGTAACAGGCTATGGTAATTTATTATTTCTAAAGAAATGTATATGAGCGCGTAACTGCCGATTTACTGCATCAAATTGGATAGTTTTATTTTCGTTATGTTTGTAAGTAATGATTAAGAGGATTTTTGTATAAAAAAAAAAATGTTTCAAACTATTTACATGAAAGGTAAACTTAGTCAACAGAACATTGCTTGCATCATCTTTATTGGTAAACTCGTGCAAAGCCAGTACGGTCAGTTACTTAAAGATACATTTCAAGGATTTAACCCGCATTTTTTGTATGTTTCAAACTCTTTACGTTCGTGCTCACAAGTGGATCCAGTTATGATTATTCTAAACATTGTACAATATTGTTACAGGAGTTAAACAAGTGTAAGACGGAGCTGCAGTACTGGCGCTCGCGCTCGCCGGCCGTGCCTCCGCTGTGCGCCGAGTGCGGCGCCTCACTGCGCGTTTCGCCCGCGTCATCCGCTTCTTCGCTGGCACAGGTAAGGCCTTGCCATACGTGAGGAACGAATAAACTATATACTGAACTGAAAATGTAGCTTTACGAGAAACTTTGAGTTGACGCTTTTCGACTTCGACTTCAAAGTCGAAGGTGCAGCTAAGGTTTGAGGGCATTTTTTTTTAATTTAAACTTTACATTTGTATTAAATTCAATAAAAATTACTTTGAAATGAAAAAATTTTTGTTAGGAAACCACATAACATAGTCCTGTGCGAGGAAAGACAGTTTCTCCCTCAAAAAAGAAATTAAAAGCCAAATTTACAAGTGTTAACATAGTCCTATATTTTACGAGAAAAAAAACATGTATGAGGGACTTGCTGGTGTATGTGTGGCTATCAGATATATTAGTTTCAATTTATAGCTATAATTTTAGAACAAAAAAGAAATTGGAATCATAGATGTAACATAAACAAGTGGATACATAATTAGCCATAGAAAAACCGTCCTCAACAAATAAGTGCTCACTATAACATGAGTGCTCTTTCATCATGTCAGACAGCTACATAACACGTATAGTCTTTAAAATATAGCTTGATTAGAATGACAGTTCCCACTGAAAGAGACGACGTAACTTTGTACCAGCGTCACACAAGTGAAACACATTTGCACACAAAAAAAAATGTTGGTAACTGGCATGTTAAGGACATTGTTTTATACATTGCGATACATATTAATCAATTTAATTATATAAAATAGATATTTACAGTTAAAATTATTAAAATAATCCAGTCACAAAAATTACACCTAACTTGAAAAGACGTCTTTACAAGGTTACGTCATTTTTCATAATCGCTAGTGATAAGGTAAAATCGACGAATCGACAGACTAACAGTATTTCAAAATCGAAGTAATGTAACATAAATGTTACAAATGATTTAATGAGCATTGGTTGATGCTTAGAACATCAAATTGCAATTATTAATAGTTGACGAAAAAATTTCAAATTTATTAGATTCTTTATGCGATACAAATTTTCTAATTGATTTTCATGATTGTTACAATTATTCTCATAACAACACTGACTTACTGTTAAATCTTAATATATCTGATTTTCATTTTATTTTATATGCCTTATCTGTTTTTTTCGTTTGATCAGTCGAGTCAGTCCCATCACTAGTCACCTCAGTTTGACAGGTGTCATTCTAATCAAGCTAAATTTTTTGGATTTTGAAGTGTCATTTTTGTAAAGGAGTTGAAGTTTTCATGTTTTATCTATAATTATAACACAATATTATCTGATACCTCGATAAAATTGATGCTTTTACCCATTGATGTAATATAAAAAATTTGATACAAAATAAGCGTCAACAAAGTGTCTCAACTAAAAGTGCACTCATTTGACATATGCATGTAAGTACTTTTAGTACAATCTATATCAATTTAATAATTACAGCAAGATATCCATACTATTGCATACACCGACATAAGTTGGCCGGTTTATAACCATTCAAATGATGATAGTGTTAGGTGTAATTTTTGTATGGGACTGTAAAAAAAAGTAACATCCTATAATCATCCCACTGCAGGCCAAAGGCCTCCGTCATTGAGTTAAAGTTACCACAGCAATGATGGGTATCTCGGACTGTGTATCTAGTTATTATACATTGAAGCTTTTACTTTATCTTAACATATTATTATGAAATTTTTGTGACCGCTGTGCTGACACTATTTTTATATTTTTTATTGATTCTGAATGTTAAATTAAGATAATTTATAATGATAATATGTATAGTCACGAATACCTCATTGAGATTATAATGTAATTAAATAACATCGCTGACGCCCCGTTGGTCTAGTGGTTTAAATACCGGGCCAAGATCTCGGGGTCCCGGCTTCGATCCCCGGGTCGGGCAACAAATAGTTTCGAATTTTCGAATGTTGCTCGGGTTTGTGATCACCAACCCGCATTTGGCAAGCGTGGTGATTATGCCAGTTCTCATCATTGCAGTGGTAACTTGAATTCAATGATGGAGGCCTTTTCCCTGCAGTGGGATGATTATAGGCTGTTACTTTACTTTTACTTTTAAATAACAGAAATACTATACGATGGAGTCTGTATTCCCTACACGAACAAAGCAAAAAACCTTGTAATTATAATAGATAGTGATTTGTCATGGTCGGCACAGGTTAGTGAAGTGAGTAAGCGCATGCACTATTCTTTTCACTCCCTTAAGCGACTCCAGTACTTCCTTCCTTTCCAGACTAAAATTTTGCTTGCACAAGCTCTACTCCTACCTATTCTTGACTACGCTGATGTTTGCTACCTGGATGTAACTGAAGAATTGCTTTACAAACTTGAGCGCCTACAAAATCTGGCTATTCGATTCATCTTTGGTCTTCGCAAATACGATCATGTCTCCGAATTTCGCGCTAAATTAAAATGGCTACCAATTCGTCTTCGTCGTAATGTGCACATCCTTTCTTTCCTATATAAGATCCTGAATGACCCGGCTACCCCTGAGTACCTTCGCTCCCGCTTCCAACTTTTACCTCCTGATTCCCGCTCTAGGCGCGATTGCATCACTGCGATGTTAGAGTGTCCTAGAGCAAACACTAAATTCTTTTTCAACTCCTACTCTTCCCAAGCCGTGCGACTATGGAACAAACTACCCAAGGCTATACAATGCAGCCCTTCCATAACAACGTTTAAAATTCGTTTAAAAGAGCACTATTTATCTCAATCATTACAATATATTTAGTTTATGTAGGTATATGTATGAGTACTTAGTATGTATTTTATAAGTAGGTTTAAATCTATATACATAATATTATTATTTAATTTTATATTTAAAATTAATGAAATTTGCAGTATATTAGAGTGTAGTTTAAGTAGGTATATTTTTCACTATCTTATGCTAGTCTATTTTTATTTTTGTTAATTTTCTTTTAACACTTCTAAATGCACATTACTGTGCCCGTTTAAATGTATTTTTTCTTTCACACCAGTTAGGTTGGCTGGAAGAGATCTCTTAAAGGGATAAGCTCACCTTTGTAAACTATTGTATTGTAACAACTTTTATGTAATTTTGTGCGCAATAAAGAATATATATATAACATCTTCATGCCCATATTGTCTGCTAAATTATATTTTGTAGTGAATAAATGAATATGAAATATCTTCTATTTTCGCATCAAAGTAGTAAGGCGGGTTTTAGTGTGACACTGACCGTCGGTACGGATTGCTCCGTACAGCCCAAAATTTATGAACTTCAAGGAGCGCTGTAGTGTGAAGCTGACGGGTCCGTGCGGGACGCCTGCCCGCGCAAGTATGAAGTTAATACATACTATACTGATTTAGACTTCCATGGTCACTATCACTAGAGTTAATTGATACGGGGTTTATACCATGTACCTTAGTTTTTATGAGTTTTCGATATTTTGGCACTGTTGCAAGTGCCATGATCACGGGAGAACTGATGTCTATGCGGGTGGGCGGCTATGCATGAAACAGTGGTACCGGTATCGTTTGTAATAAAATACTACGACGGAGGGTAGACCGATTTGTCTGCTCTTAACGACTACCCACCCGCATAGACATCTGTTCTGTTCTCCCGTGATCATGGCGCTTGCAACAGTGCCGAAATATCGGTAACTCATAAAAACTGAGGTACATGGTATTTTAATTAATACATATCGGTTAGTACGGAGCGATCCGTGCTGACGGTCCGCGTGACACTAAAACCAGCCTAAGGCCTCTGCCTCGAATTTCGCGGGCAGCGGGGTGGGAGCGGCGCGGCACTGCAAATGTATGCGCCCGAGCGAGACGAGTCGCGGGCGAGCGGCGGGCGCATACATTTGCAGTGCCGCGCCGCTCCCGCCCCGCTGCCCGCAAAATTGGAGGCAGAGGCCTAACGATCTATGTACGTTTCAGTGGGCCGCCAGCAGCAGCGCGGAGTGCGTTGACCCGGAGCCGGCGGCGGGCGGCAGCGGCGACGCGTGCGCGGCGGCCACGGAGCTGCCGGCGCCCGAGCCCGCGGCCGCCGCGCCCACGCCGCCCGCGCGCCGCCGCGCCTCCGACTCGGCCGCGCCCACGCCGCCCGCCGCGCCCGCCGCACCCGCCGCACCCGCCGCGCCCGCCGCCGACCACACCACGCCCGAACGCAAGAAGCGCCGCCTCACACGACCCCGCAAGCTCTGAGCTGATAGGTCAGCCTGCATACAACGATAGACCTGCCACTGGAAGCGCTTGGAAATTTCACCTGAGTTACTTTAGGGGTTATACATAAATTTTATATCACATTTTATGTCACACGATTAAAGTTGAAAAATTATTATGTTTCAGGCGGGACATCCTGAGACATAACTTTTCAAGATTAAATACTGATATTACCGGAGTTAGGTTAAAACCTTTTCTATCTTAAATCCTATTTTCTTCTTGCTTGCATGCTTCTTAGCAGGTTCACTGTCCAGAAAATAAAACAATTGAAAACCAATAGTTATGTATCAAATAGGTATGGATGACAGAATTGGTGTTAGTATACTTAGTATCTAAAATCCTAATGGGATATTTGTTACTAAACAAACTATCTTGGGTGGAACTTTTTTTGATTCAAGAAATTGTAGTTTCAAGTTACACCAGCAATTTATTTGCTTAAAAAACAGTCTGAAAACACTAAATAAACTTGTTGGTTCTTCCCGATACCTGCTGGGACAGTGAGATTCTTACTCCTTAAATAGGTACTCACAATTAAGCTACACGAGAACTCACGTAAAATACAAAATAATTTGTTTAGATCAATATTTTACTATCGTTTACGAATTTTGACCGGCACGACTTTTTTATCTATGTAAGAGAACTATTTTTAAGTAAAACCGTTCGTAAATTGTCGTATGTCAAAAAATTACCGGTTTCCAAGCCCTGCCTACTGGTAGTTTTATTGATTTGTAAGCATTCTGATGTTTGCCATCAATAGATAGGAACGTTGCTATACTATTAACAAAAAAGCAATGCTAATAATCTCGAAGCTCACCAGTGTTATCGATTGCTTTTCGGTGTTAGTATTGTAAAGATCCTAACTCTTGGCGGTTTTCTATGGACCTCTTGGCGATACTACTCTAACCGTGTCCCGAGACTCGAGTCTCGTCGAATTGAGGTACAATTTAACTACCCTTACTGTGCCCCGTGACCCAAATATCGTTGAATCGTTTAAGGTACAATTTTAATTATGCGACTGAGATGCGATGATGGCGTCACGCAATAGAATAACTAGGTTTTAAGCTCTGCGGCCACTTAAATTTTTGAGTACGTCGTGTCATTTTATGGAGAAAGAACATTGAAATTCGACGACAAAGCAAAAATCGGGACAATGTGAACTTCTTAACCCTCTCTTTTAATCTTAGTCTAGCAATTCAGGTCCCTAATTCGCGTAACCAGATTCGTAATTGAACAGCAGGTTTTTGACAGTTCTAGTATGGGCTAAATGTCAAAATCGTCCAATTCAATCACGATCAAACTGCGATTGAAATAGCTGAATAAGGCCCCAGATGTCCTTTCTTGTATCCCGCCCACGCCGCTGTTGAATTTTCGGGCTGTATTACATTGACCTAAGGTCAATATCGCTAACTGCTTAAGGTCAAGCCTTTATCTTGAATAAACATCGTCATAGTTAGTAGTAGCTGTTACGGTAGCAAATGTTCAACCTCTAGATCATTGTCATTACCATGCATCCCTCTCAGTCTCGCGAGATACATAAACAGTTCTTGAAGTGCGATAGATTCAACAGGTGTGGTGTATGGTACGTAGTAAGGTAGTCCTAATACAAACTGTTTATAAGTAGTACAAGCCTAGTTGCTTAGAGGGCCGAGGACAGACTATCAGTGCAATCAGTGGTATCAGTGATGAACTGGGAAATTTCCGAATTTTCTTAGCGCCAATTTGATTGCTGAGACCTGTTCCGCTGAAATTGATGTGAGGGAAATGAGATTGCACAATGCGAGTAATGTGTGGATTATTATATTTATGTATTTGTATGTATAGTTCTTTACCGACTTTCAGAGTACATAAAACGAATAAAAGACACCAGATATGTGACCATCTGTTCGACTAAGCAGTGTCTGCTTTTAGTCGCTTAAGATTTGCTATCTATGGATACATCTTTTGGTTTTCGATGGTAGGTGATATACCGATCTTATAAATTATATTAGTCTCACTTTTCTATTTGTTTTTTTAACTACGCTATATCGCATTAGTTTTGCTCTTGCAAGAATATAGGTACAATGTTATTTAACATTAGTGGTCCGACTTTTCACAATATGTTATTAACAGATTGAGTTGAGTATTAGAGTTAATTGTACTACAGGTAATTAACTGAGTTTAAGTTTTGTATGTATATTATTATCGTAAGATGTAAATTGTGGAATTAGAGATTTACATTACGATTTTATATTATTTGTTAAAACTTCCTAGTGCTAAGTAAAAGCATATTTCAGGTGCGGGTATCTGGAAAGGCCAGTCGTTAAGATTTCATATGCTTACTGAAGTCATCGGATTTATTAGGGCTGGTTCTAGACCACATTTTAAAGATGTGTGATTTTGGTGTCACTCATAATTTATTTGCCTTTAAAGCATTTTCTTAGTGTAATTATTTCAGGCCGTTACTTATAAATTTAAGTAAAAATCTTTATTTATTTATTTATATGGTATCAAAAACATTAACAGTATGTATATCAAATTTAAACAGAAAACTATTGTTACACCTTTAAAAGGTACCTATTGCAATCCTATTTAATAAACACGCGATCCCAAAAAAATACAGTCAGTGTGTTGAATTGTTTATACTTATATCTGAGGATTAAATCAATTGCGTGGAACTGAAACAATGAATGTTTAATGTTTGCAATATTAAATTAAATAAAAACGTCAAGGATTTATCAGAATATTTAACACAATTACATGCACTTAATGAGAACTTAACCTCACTTTTCAAAATACAGACTTTACATACCATTGTTTAATGGTTGGATTGCTCCAGTTTCGTCAATTGTCTATTTTGTAGGTGCTTATTGCCTTTTTAGTCAGACATTGGTTACATGTGTATTGCATTTTTAAGGAATTAATAATCTTGGGACGCTGTAAACGTATCTGCCAGATTAGAGAAACGTCCTAAAATAACAATGCTGGCTGTTCCCTTAAAATCCTCGAAAGCTGAAGCTTTTGACCAGTAGCTATGTTTTTCATAGTTATACACCTTAGTACGTGGCGTCCAAAAACTAATAAATTATAAAAAAATGAGAAAATATTATCATGTTTATTTTGCGCAATTAAAAATCGAATGCGACTGACATTCCGGCCTTGTAGCTACTCGTAGATAATTATCATTTTACCCATTTCCATTAACTTACTCTTACGATTTAGATCTTCGCTACTACGCCTTGAGTATTTAACTTTATTAAAATGTTTTGTTTAATTGCAGCCATTCTTGTGCCTATATTGATTGATCAAGGCTTCATGCTATGTTATGTTACATACTTTTCATTTCAAAACCATTACTTCAAAATTAACAATGTTCTAGAACACTAACTTTTATCTTATTGTAATTTTAACTATATCAGTAAAATTTATTTGCTTCTACTCGCGGTAAAGGCAAGTGCTAATGATGTGGTTGATCTTAGCAGTTAGCCACTGGGTAAAATGCTAATACAGATACAGTTCTGTTCAGTATTCATAAACCAAATGGCTAGATTTTCTTACTATGAAATTTAAATGACGTTGTATATAAATAGATTAAATTAATACAAACTTATCACGACACGACTATTTTATTGTTTACAATATTAGTAAGAATATTCGTGTTGATTAAATAGTAATTTGTCACAGGCAAATTATAATGAAAAAGATAAATCGTTTCAAAGTAAGTAAGTGCCTTTAGTATTTTGGCTAATCCTGCACTTTGGTTAAGCAAGCTAGAGCATAAGAGTTCCATCATTATTTAACTTTAAATATACTATCTGATAACACGAACATTCTTAATTCATAACTAATTTCAGGTTAACGAGTAGTAATATAGTACATTATGATTTATATTTTTCTTAAAACTTGTATGGCCTTACTTAAATTGATTTCTAATGAATAGGGTAGACTTGAGTTTTAAGAAAAACTGATAATAAAAAACTATGATTAGTTAATTTAAGTTCTACAGCCCTGATTATTATAATTTAGTAGAATCTAATAAACTATTGTGTATAGGGGTGAAGGTGGAATTGTTGTGTTAATTTGTAAATAGTTTAAAAGGAAAAATCACACGTGTAATGTACAAATGAATATATTTATAATTATATGAATATATACAACCGTGTAAATTAAATATTTTTGCGACATGGTGTATAGTGCGACAGTAGTTGCGGCAAATAGGTATTTTCCATACATTACGTGTGTTAAGTGTTTTAAGAGATGCGCTCACGGGGCTTCACACAGTTCTTGCATCATGTCACCACGACTAGAACATATCAACCAAAATCAACGAGTCAACTTTGCAGGTTACCCAAAATAATTCATAGTTCACCGTATCAAATACGCACAACTACTCGTGTACCTATGTACGCCTGATATTGTTGAAACATATATTTTTGAGTCATTCACATTTCATTTAAAGTTAGCCCCCTGTCGTCTTTATACGGCGTATCTATTTGTCGTTGTGAAACGATAACTACTTTGTCTATTGAAGTTTCTACATCGATAATAAACAGGACGATCATATATTCGTCTGAACAAGTTGTCCGAATATTAAAAATTCACATACATTTATAATATTGACGTTGTGGTCATGATATAGTATTTAGATTGGGACTTTGATGTTTCACTTGTTTGGACAATAAATAAAAAGTTGTTAGTTACCAATTCTATCTGCCAGATCTGCCACAGTACGAACATGCATTAGAATTTGCCTTACAATGAATGCTTTAACTAATGACAAATGCCAGGGGCTTTTAATTATCTATATCTGAATGTTGATACAATCAAATGGGTAGAATGCTCATGCGTGTTCACTACATGGCAAAGCAGAGCTCGTTCGATATCTTTGCCATGATATGTATGTATTTGTGTAAATAGTTATGGATTGTACATACTATGTATGCTGTGTGTAGAACTGTAGTTTGTTTCAAGACAAGTTGTTAGTAATTTAAGACAAGTTGTAGATTACATTTATTCCTGAGTGCACACAAAAATTTTCTATTCTAATAATTTGATGTTGTTTGAGTTGATGAATCAAAAATCAGTTCATTTATTATTATAATACTTGAGGCACGTTCCTGAAATATTTTACAGTGTGGGTGTAAACCATAAGCAATAGAACTTTAATGGCGGACTTGCTTTTAACGAAAATTCTCCTTTCAAGCCTTTAATGGGAATCTTTAAATATGGAACTGCAGCATCGTTCGTTCCTTCAGTTTTATTGCTTTTTTACACTCTGAGAAAAGTGGACAGCTCAATTATGTTGGAGGTGCAATGGTTACATTTAACTTAAAATGATTGTGAAAGAAGTGATTTTAAAATAATGGCTATGATTCTTGCAACCCAATAAAGTCTAATCTAATGCATATTTATACTATATAGAGTATATTAAATCTATAAAACGATGCCTTTTGTGTATCTTACATATTGGTTTAATCTTTTTGTAATTTTCAATTTCATTAAAAGGAAAATGTTGCAAATGAGTTTGTCTTATTAGCCAATTTTTACTTTAGTTACATTGTGTACATAATAAATAACATAGCTTAAGTAGTCCATATGAAAACATTATCCGTATGCATGGCGAGCTTGCGTGTATTTAACTTATAATTGTTTGAGTCCCACAGGTTATGTCACGAAACTTTGATATTTTTTTTAATTTGCTGTTGTCAGCCGTATGTCATGTTATTTGCGTGTTTTTTTTACGAAATAACTTGGCTGCTTTTTGTGCTTTTCGGATGTGTCTGTTCGGCAATTTTTTTCAAATTATTTGTAGTAAGTAAATGAATTGCAAAACTTCGAAGGTTAAGATTCAATTATCTTTAATTTTGAATAAATATGTGCCTAAATCATGTTAGTACTTAACGACGAATATCTGGATAGTGAATTCCCAAAGTAACCATACCTATGTAATTTAATGAAACCCCATTTTACTGTGTCAATATTTTACTCTGGTTCTCTTGTGCAATACATGAATTAAATCCATTGAATGGTGTTATTTTGGAAGTGTAGATTTTTTCTTCGAAACTTTGAAATAGATGTGATAGGGCTGTAAATTAAGGTTAATAATATAGTTTTGTTAGTAAAAAATCCTTAAAAGTGCACTAAAGCATTATGGGAGTTTATTATATTGTGCTCTGGTGAGTGTGTGCAACCAGCAAGACTGTCAATTGCTGTAGATATCCTCTTACGATAGTTATATGATATAGTATTTTTATTAGACAAAAATACAATAAATGTGTGAAGTCCATTTTGTGTTTGATTATTTTTTATTTATTTAATAAAGTACACCATACTTAAAAACATTCAAAACCGGAAATGCATTCTTTTTAATTTTTTTTTCAATGTATCAATTATTAATAGGTAAACAAGCTTTTTTAGGACAATCTAGAAGCAACTATATCTATATATACAAGAATTAATCCCTATTCCCCTTGGTCACGACATCATGCGTGAACGGCTGGACCGATTTGGCTAATTCTTTTTTTGTTGGTGAAGGTTCTTATAAAAGAAAAAAAATAAGGGAATTGCGCAGGAAATAGGAAAATAAATAATATATTTGACGATATTTGCAGCACGCATTCTGTATATTATAGTATATTATAGTCTGTAATATGTCGCCTGTTACCGTTTCGGATTACCAACAAAACTATATACCCGCCAGAAAAAAAAACAATGTTATCGTAAAGCATAATAATAATAATAAACAATTGGTAACATTTTTTTTAACCATTTCGTAATCAATATTCAAAGTGAAGACAGGGTATAAGATAAAAAAGGATTAAGGATGCCTTCCTTTTCATTCTTCTTAAGTTTTTTTTTATAAAAGAAAAATACAACTGAATCACATTTTGTTTAAAATTATGACGACGATTACGATGATGTTAAGAAATATCTGGCAGAATCAGCTAACGAAGACCAATTATAACGAACTAAAGAAAAAAAATTGAAATAGACGTTTCTGAGATAGTACACCATTTATGTAATTAATGATGTACATACATAACAATCAAGTAAGTAAATAATTACCTTCTTAATCGCATTAGAAAGTGGTATTTTTTTTGTAAATACATTTTTCTACGAAAGTGGCGAGTGGAGGTTTCCACGACTTCAGTGGCGGAGCGTACACACCGGTTTTCAAGGTGTCGCCTGCTCTGAGGTCCCGGGTTCGATTCCCGGACGAGTCAATGTAGATAAATGTGTTTTTCTACATTTTCTCGGGTCTGGGTGTTTGTGGTACCTTCGTTGTCTCTGGTTTTTAAAATACGAATGCTTTAAATAGTTATTCAAATTGGGATCAGAACAATGTATGTGATGTCTACATTTATTAAAGTAAAAATATTGAAAAATACTAATCAGTAATAGGTACTAAGATATTCTAAGTTAATTAAAAAGTAATATTGTTTTTCCTCGTCGACACTCGACATACTACCTCAGCTTACCTATTTTTTAAACCACATTTAATACCACATTTATGGGGAATACTAGAGCTAAGTGGGCAGCACACACCTATTGACTTTTATTTCTTCTAAACAAAATCAATTCTCAAAAAACTAGAACAGTATCATTTTAGCAAATTACCTCTAGATTTATCGAATCACAGTAACTCGTTTATAAAGTCGAATTTGTCGCTAACGCCAAAAGCGACCGCTTTTATCAATAATGATGATAATAGGTACAATACGAAAGAATACCAGAATGAAAAGCAGTTTATAGTGATGTGATTCAATAAATACTAGATGTAATTTGCTAAAATGACACTGTCCTAGCTTTTAGGGTTTCGTAGTCGAATGGCAAAAAATGGAACCCTTATAGTTTCGTCAAGTCTGTTTGTCTGTCCGTCCGTATGTCACCACAGCCACTTTATTCTGTAAGTATTAGCATTACACAGTTGAAATTTGGTAGGTAGGTTTATCCTATTGACCGCTTTACGATTCTCATACAAAAAACAAGAAATAATTATATACCTACATAGAAATGAAACAATTTTTTTTTTACTGAAACCTAGATGCGTATCTTTGGATAGGTCGTTGTACCTGTTTTTCCGACATTTGGAAGATAGACGCTTCCAAAGTGGTAAAATGGGTGTCCCTCCCCCCCCCCCCCTCTTACTTTTAAACTAGGCAGGTGAAAATTTTGATAAAAATACGTAACGTAGATCTTAACAAATGTTTTTAAAGAAAATTGGTCATAACGAGATTAAACCGGGAGTTTTTACTCTAACATAACTTTGTCCTTCATACAAACACTATAAAAACAAAGTTATTTTTGCAGTCAATTAAATATTTTAGTATTTTGGCTAAGTGGATGTTGGTTGGACCCCTAATTCGGTTGGCCGACTCGCACTTGGCCGGTTTTTTTGAGAATTGATTTTGTTTAGAAGTAATACAAATTAAATCAATTGGAAGCCTTAGCTCTAGTAGACGCCTTAATATAATATCTACATAAAACGGTGCTTCCGGTAGGAGTCGCTTAACACCTATTTCCTATTCCTTATAGTGGAAATTAATGTTCACACTGTTAGTGGAGCAACATTTGTAAGTCCTGCGACTGGGACTGGGATAGTATTCAATTAAAAAATTGGTGCTGGTTCTGTTAACATGTTCGGATCTCTATAGATTCCGATTATCATCAGACTCTCTTTCTCCTTACCTAAATTTTACTATAAGTTCCCACTTGCTGTTTCAGGCGAAACATAGCCTATTAACTAAATAGTTAGGTAGGTACTTTATCCCTTTGACGATCGGATATTCCAGACACAATTAAAATCAATTGTTATCGAGACAACCGGATGTCTCTTGGGGCTTGAAGCGACTTGTTTCAAATAAAAATATACCTGTGGTATTAATGTAGGTAAGTAGTTGTATTCATGTAGTTTGAAAACCGACACCGGTTGGTGAAGTGATGCGGTGGACCCTGGTAAACAGGACAATGATATTTTTTTAAGTATAGCCCTCAAAGGATTTCTGCTTCTGATTTGTGCCGCAAAATGGTACTCGAAAGAACAAGTCACGTCAGAACCCCTAATTCACGTAACCAAATCGTATCAGAATCGGAATTAAATTGCAGGTTTTTGACAGTTCTAGGGGCCTAAATCGCGTAACCGAATCGCAGTTCGATCGTGATTGAATTACGCGATTCGGTTACGCGAATTAGGGGCTAGTATGGGCTAAATGTCAAAATCGTCCAATTCAATCACGATCGAACTGCGATTGAAATAGCTGAATAAGAAGGCCCCTGGTAAGGCTCCTGGGGCCTTATTCAGCTATTTCAATTCAATTCAATTACGATTGTCATACGATTTGGTTACGCGAATTAGGGGACTGGTGAAGTTTGCAACAAAGTCTCCAGAAAACTTTTTGTTTTACTTGTTGCTGAAGAGTTGAGAGATGGATACTCTGAAGTTTAATTCCTCACTATCTTTTGTTTTAACTGATTCCGTTAGAGCCTGTAAAGAATATCAGCTATTACCTATTATAATAAAATATGAGTAGGTATCACCTGATTAGATTCTAGTATTAAGTACTTACATGTGCATTAATAAGATCGGTGACTTTTTCTTGCAGCTGTATTCTTGTTCCTAAATGTGGGAAAAGCTCTTTGTAATTTTCTGGACTAAGATTTGGTAAAAACTCAATTGTTATTCCGTTTTCTGTAAAAGTTTCACACAAATATAGGTACTTAGTACCTATTTATAAAAATTATCACCCAAAATTTATTAAGCAGAACTTTAAAATACTAGGTACTAAATAAATACCGGTAAAGTATTTAAATGCATTTGTTAAATCCGGAGAAATACACCATTCTTTGAAAAGATCTTGAATGCTCTCCATCTAACTATTTGTACTATAATCACCAAAATCACAAGTAACACGACAAAACAGGCTCAAGACGGCGCGCACGCGGTACCTTCTGACTTCACTTCACTTTCTGACTTTTGTACAAGCTTTTACAGGTCTAGGGGTCCGGGGGTGGAGAGGATAACCGTCGCGAGAATGCGTTAATTTGCGGTAAAATAAGATTGTGTTAACTACGTCAAAAATAATTTTGTTTTAAATTAAGTAATCTTTTACTTAAACTTACTTATATAAATGTTGTTTTGATCTAAGAAAATATTTGTTTGAAAATTAATTTAAGCTATTATTCTTGTTTGATGTAAGAAAACAGTCAATACCTACATCAGTCAAAATGATCGTAAATCATAGATTTAGTTTTATGTTCTTTTAAAAGAAGAACATTTTTATCAAAACAAAAAAATGAAAATGTTAAACTAAGATAGTTAAGGATTCTAAAATTAAGTAAAACAAAATCTTGTACCATCAATATTTCTTTTGCTATTAGAATAAGTTTTGAGAAAAAAGCAGTCTTCGACCAAGACTTGCTTTATTTATATAAACTTGAGATCCATTTTGTTACGTCAAATTAGTATTTTATTGAATTTACCAAAAATCCTAAGAAATTTAATTTAGGTACTTGATTCAACTACTTAATCCTTTTTTTCTGTGAAAGTGTACTAAACATTACGGCTAACAGCAGCTTTTTTGCAATACGTATCGGTAGGTACAAAACAAACAAAAACTTTAAATATCATATCATGATCTCGGCCAAAAGACGCCCACATGGGCCCCCCTAAGGATCTCCACGAATAGTTTGCCGCTACATTTTGACAAATCTACCTGTTGGAATCCTACCCAACCAGTAAAGTCGTCATTCCAGAACCTGTGCCCCAACGGCCATCGGTTATTCTAACGTCCTGTCCTGCCCACTGCCACTTTAGCTCTACAATTCTTTGAGCGATGACGGTTCTATATCTCAGCTCTCTTATTCCCTCCATTTCTCATTCTATCACGCAAGGAAATGACAACCATGCTCTCTCGATCGCCCTGTGCGATCTTCAGTCTTCAAGAGACCCATATGTTTTAAGCAAGCACGTTTTTTTTACAACGTTTACTAAGTACTTAGAACTATTATTCTTAGACAATTCATATTATATTGTGTAGAGTCAATACCTCGTAGAACTAGATACACCAATGCACAGGTAATAAAAATCGTGTAGTATTTTATTTAATGTATTTACATACGTATTACTTTTCGAAAAAATAATAATAATTTACTTCCAAGAAAATACGTAGGAACAAACGAGTATACCTACACGAAACAATGCTACAGTGGTAAGTATGTTCACGTATTATCTCGCGTTCAAGATTTTGGATCGTATTTTGAACAATCCTGACGTTTTGAATACTTTACAGCATTCATGCCAACTGGTAAACCTATTCTAAGTAAACACGAGTTAAATTCGTTAATATATCTTTTCTTTTAACCAGCTACTGGATCAAGTTTGTGACTAGGTCTCTACTTTTGGGGCCCACTATGAGTCCATTAAGAGCCTGAACTGTCACTACACTATAGTCGTCCTAACAAGTTCAGATTACAATTTAGTTCGGTAGGTGTAAAAAATTTATGTCGGTGTCGGTCCTAAGCAAAAACATGTCATGTTACTTAGTAAACAAAAGATTTCTTAATAATTGATTTGTTACAGGTTACCAATATTGTAATGTTGAGAGAAACTGACTAAATATCTGGTGAATCAGAGAGTGCAACGCTCTTTCACTTTTGCGTAGCGAATCGCAGTCACTCGTTTCTGCAATAAGAGCTTTTTGAACGCAGCTGCACCGAGTGCCTAAGATCCTGGTTAGTAGACAAGGACACTCCATACACGCCAACTTTTTAAATATATAATTCTAGATAATTCTGTACTATCATCTGATCTAATAAAATACTAGCAAAAATGTTGAATACAATTCCTTAAATAAAACATTTTGAATTGATTATTTCGTCGACACACCAAATGTCTGAGTAGTTCAATGATGAAAGCATTCGCTCGGTAAACGGAACCCACAAACTTCCGTTGTGGGCTCAATTCCCAGCTCATGCTGTCAAAATTTTTATTCAAGGAAATAAAATAGTAATCAAGATCTCGGCAAAAATTACATAATATTTTGATATTTATTAGTATGTTTCTTAAAATATATATAATAATAAATTGTTGTTGTTTAACAAACGAGAACTACACGGCAGAAAGTACGTACATTGAAGTAAGTCGAAGAATCTTGGTCTCAAAACCAGTGCATTCCTTACTATGCGCTATCATTGCTTTAGGTGACTACGAAATTGCTACGAGGTGACTTGTGACGGCAGCACTTTCTAGCCCATAAATAGTAATTTAACATATACCATTATATAGAGTATAGAGCCCGGAAAACTGTACACCGAAAACACCTGACGTCCTTTCATTATTGGTTGGGGACGTCATTCATAACTGCTATAAACGAGAACAATCGCCTGGCGCGTACAGTTGTCTCTTGGATGCCGCCGCGTTCGCGACTCTCCGTCTCTTGATATGTTGCGATTGCTGTCGTAAGTTCATTACATAAAATGTTTCAGTGTTCTGCAAGTGTTTGACAGATAAACATTGTGTAAACAAAAAAGTTCAGTAGACGCGACTGTAGAGAACCCTATTGTGATCGTGATGAAAATAATAATATTATCCTTTTATGTGCTCGCGCTTTTGCAAGGTACTCGTTTGAATTTTGTTTTAATTATTCATATGTAATTAAGTACGATAGTTAAGCCGCATATTTTACCTTTAAAAATTTCGCCTAGTTAAGTGTAGAGGTTTGCATTACTACAAATGTGCACAGAGGTTTAATGTGCGTGGTCATCAATCGAAATGAAATACAATTGCAGTGTTTACCACATTATCTCATCATAATTTACTAGATAAATGGGTAATTAAAGGATGTTTAATGTTGCAAAATTGATTATGCACAATTAGATAGATAGATACTCTTTATTGCACACCAACCAAATTGATTTAAACATAGTTTCCATTTAAAGCTGTATTCAATTCAGCGGTCTTAACGCTAGAAGCGATTTCTTCAAGAAAATTTTCAGTATAGGATAGTTGAAAGGAAGAATGCACTGGAGAGTTTTGATATATATATGAATGTATGTACACGTGACTAGAAAGACAGATCAGTAACAGCCTATAATCATCTCATTGCAGGGAAAAGACCTCCATCATTGAATTCAAGTTGCCACAGCAATGATGGGTTTACTGGCACAATCACCACGCTTGCCAAATGCGGGTTGGTGATCACAAACCCGAGCAACGTTCGAAAATTCGAAACTTTTTGTTGTCCGACCCGGGATTCGAACCTGGGACCCCGAGATCTTGGCCCGGTATTTAAACCACTAAACGGGGCGGAAAGACAGATCATATTTCTTATATCTGTATTTAAACATCCTGAAATAAGGAACAAAGCAAGAACAAAAGCTTATTTCTACAGCACTATGCAATTGAGTTTTATTCGAAGATAACTGAAGCTCATTTTAACACTAACCCTAACTACCATAAATTAGGTAACTTTTATTGAACTCAGTATGAATAAAAAAACAAACAAGCAAATTAGATTGTATTGATTATTGATTTGGATTATCATCTTTCACCTTCATTTTTAAATAAAGATGGCTTAGTCCAATACAGGCTTTGAATCGTGGTTAATTTATTTTTAACTAGTAAAATTATTAATGCAGTCATCAACAGTCGGAAAATTTACATACACACGTAGATTCCGTTTTTCTTTGTTGAGTAAGCATTTTAATATCTTTCTTATGTAGGTATTAAATTAAAATGGGACATGCAGTTTTAAATTGGGACCCAACAGCTTACCACTTATTCGTATAGATAACATTAACACTGGCATGTCATTTTGGCATGGCATGAATTTAAAAAATGCGTCGTATACGTTACGTCGTGATGCCCATACGAGGCGTTTCTATGACAATAGTCTCTTTATATCTAATAAGACTTAAAATAAAACAGCGGTTGTCGATATTATTAGTTATATAAGCATACTAGCTGTTACCCCCGACTTCGTCCGCGTCAGATTCTGTTATTATTATGATCGCGATTATTTTTGCAACATTTTTCACTGATGCTTCGCTCCTATTGGTCACAGTGATGTTGTATAGCCTAAAGCCTTCCTCGATAAATGGACTATCCAACAAAAAATATTTTTTCAATTCGAACCAGTACTTCCTGAGATTAGCGCGTTCAAACAAACAAACAAACAAACAAACTCTTCAACTTTATAATATTAGTATAGATACATTTAAATACTGTTTTTATTTAAGAGAACCCTTTGCTAATGATTCTCATAATAGTTGATGTTTTTTATCCATCCAAGAAATTATTGTGTTTTCATTATTGTGGAAAACCAACGGCTTGCACAGCGAAAGGCAGGATAGGAGAAATAACGGATGCAGCCCATTAACTCATCAAATTAGTCACATTCCTATCGATACACTCCTTTATCGTACTTAACTATGAGTGGATTACAAATCGTGTGTGATACTGATGATAGTGCAAGACCGTGTATGAGCAATTTTTATATATGTAGGTACTTACTTTAAATGTAATATTTAATATGAGATACATACACTATTGGTCCCGTTGGTCTAGTGGTTTAAACGCCCCGTTGGTCTAGTGGTTTAAATACCGGGCCAGATCTCGGGGTCCCAGGTTCGAATCCCGGGTCGGGCAACAAAAAAAGTTTCGAATTTTTGAACGTTGCTCGGGTTTGTGATCACCAACCCGCATTTGGCAAGCGTGGTGATTATGCCAGTACACCCATCATTGCTGTGGTAACTTGAATTCAATGATGGAGGCCTTTTCCCTGCAGTGGGATGATTATAGGCTGTTACTACTTACTTTTACATACACTATTCGAAGCTATTTTTAGAACGATGCAGATGATATTGTGAACTAAATTATTTCATCCAATTTGAATCTGATAAATTTTGTCACTTATGAACGTAGGAGCCGTTATCTTCTTATCTACTTTAAAAACTTTTGTAAGAGCTTAGTAAGTATAATCCAAATTTTGGTTAAATTAAAATATTGAGATAGATACTGGAAATAATTGCATCTTATGGACCCATTTCAAATTTTAATGATTAAATGTCTTTCCCACTGTAGTAATTATTTTAAAATATACTTATATTAACTAAATGTGAAGAACTCTTACTGGGTTAGTCGAGAATTATTAATCGACCAAAAAAGTATGGAACAAGTACCAACCCGTACCTAATACATGGGAGGAGATAGAAAGAAAGAAAGAAAGAAAATATATTTATTAAAATTAAAGATACGGGTTCGAGTCCCGCCTAAGACATATTTTTTCAAGTTTAAATACTGATATTATAATTGCAATTAAATTGGTTAACTAATATCATATAAAACATAATTCCTTATATTTTATTATAATTTAAGGAATTATGAGGAATTATGTTTGTCATTTGTGGCATTTGCATAGTAACGACATGCCTCTACTCATTATGCCAAACACTTATTTGATGCATACTTCTAAGTAGATGTTTGATAAGTGTTAATTACATATTACCCAGTTTTTTCCCTTTCCTATATAATAAGAAGAAGTAGGTAATGTGTAAACTTTAAAAGTTATAAACACATGAAAATATAACCCAAAACCTCTTTCTATTTATTTATTAGAGGCGAATAATAGAGTAGGCACGCAGGAATAGGGCGAGGTCTGAAATCAAGGATAGCTGAATGCTTAATTTTCGTAGTTAACTAAAACCAATAAAAACAAGCTTTCAATAACCCCGTCATCATTTCTTAGTTAAATGACTTGGCCATAATAATATAAAATACATCCTTATACGATTAATTAATTATTTAAATTCATTTCCAAATGCTAGTCAAGTGTACGCTTGGAACGGTAGAAAATATTAAAATACTTAAAATAAAATCCTACCTAAAGAGAATGACTTGGTGGATATAAGGCTAGCACTTATTTATTTATTTTCAAATTCGACATTTGCGCGACACACGAAACCCTACTTAGGAAATATACCTAGATAAAATTAGTTTGTTCATTCAGGTTCATTCGTTGTAATCAATTGAAGTGGCTTTTACCTTAAATTGCGTAAAGTGTTGCGTTGCGTTACAGTTTATGATGAAGACCACTTGAAATTTATGTGAGCGTACTACATTCAATAATTCACTAGCAAGTACTGATGGGCCGAATGTAGTTTGAACCGAATACGAACTTCGGCCGAACATTCGGTAAAAATTAAAAATTCGGCCGAAGTTCGGTTTAATTTCGGCACGCTTTTTCATATCGTGTATAAACAGCACGGCTCTCGCTCGCTGCTAATGTCCCCGCATGCACTCCGCGCTACTCCGCGAGCCCTCAGCCGGCTGTGAATACGTCACCAACTCGTCACGTGCTATTGTATGAATTACGCATTTTGGTGATACTCGTATTATTTGTATGTGTGTTGAATAAAGATGAGTGGAAAAAAAATCAAGTGTTTGGACATTTTATACAGAAACTGACGATCAGAACAAATTGAAATGTGTTATATGTGGTTCGTTGATATCTCGTGGTGGCATTGGTCGTAAAGAGTATTTAATTAAGTAGGAAAGATATCTAAGGCTGATCAGTAAGTAGAGCAGTTTAATTTTGTTGTTTAATTAAGTCGTTAAGATATCTAAGGCCGATTATAAGTTAATTTTGTGATTGTTTAAGTTTTTAAAACATTTGATGACTACTTTTCCTCTTTTATTCCAATAAATGACTATGCGTACATTCTGTTGTTTTTCACCGAATGTTCGGCATATAAACCGTAATTCGGCCGAATGACGAAGTTCGGTTTAAGCTGCCGAAGTTCGGTTAAACCGAATGTGAAACGAATTTCGGCCCATCCCTACTAGCAAGTTATTTTCTAGGTAACAAAGTACCAATTTAGTAGGAAGTAGGTCACTACAGGTGACGTAGGTACTCAAATAATGAGGCCCGCGGTGGTGATGCGTGTGTCCTCGCACACCACTGCTGGAGACCAGAGGGAGAATTTTTTTCCTCTAAAGTCGGGTGGAGCTCAACTGAGCTACAGCCAGAGGTGGAACTGCGGATGATTGCCCGGGGTAATAACGCCCGGGGCGCTTACCCGTGGTTCCAGCTCACTAATGGCACCGGAGGACACGGAGGATGGTTTAGTGGGTATGGTCCGCTGATGCCGGTCGAGTTCCACATAACTCTGCGGGTGGCCCCTGTCATCGCAGAGTATGCGTAAAGCATTCCCCCGCCTCAAAAAAAAAGGTACACAAATAATTTTTATATTGAATTTCAAAGAATACCACACTGAAGTTTTTTGCTAAATTTCATCATCATCATCATCATCATCATCATCAGCCTATCACAGTCCACTGCTGGACATAGGACTCTCCAATTGCACGCCACTTAGGTCGATCCTCGGCTTCTCGCATCCAGCTCCTGCCAGCCACCTTGCGCAAATCATCACTCCACCTAGCCTGAGGGCGTCCTACACTACGTTAAACTTAACCAAACTAAAATACTAAGTACTGTATGTTATATATTATAGTATTTTTTTAAATGGTTTTCCAGTTATAAGTAATTATGTTTACTACTTCCTAAACCCCTTCTATAGAGTTTGAGGCAACAAACTTTGAAGGCCGCTAAGTTACCTACACACGTAATAAGTATCTATCTAATCACCTTCTTGTACCTAAGGGTTAAGTGCATATTTGTAGAAACGATTTTTTAAAAAGAATAACTGCAAATGGATATGGAGATCTGATCAGATCTATGAAGGTCTGTGTTAGTTATTGATGGCATTAGCATCACCTACAATCTACCTACAACAAGGATAAACGCGACAGCCACTGCTATAAAGATTTCCACCAGGATCGGTCCCGACATCTGCTACTGATCTTTGTGTGAAACTGTGTACAAGTGTTCATTTGTTTTTATTTTCTGGCACCATTATTCCTATGTCAGGCTATACAGGATGAAATTTTAACCACTTTCCAAAATTTTTGTAGGCGTTCAGTATCGTATTTAGAGCCCTTTTATGAAGTAAAAAATGTAAATCAAGTTTTTACCCAAAAACATTTTTTTCAAAATAGTTTTAATTTTTCACAGTTTTAGGCCTGTTTAGGTATGAAGAGAAAATCAAAAACTTATGATTAGTATCGTAATAAATAAATGTGATGTGCATTGCGTAAAAAAGTGTTGCTAGGCGGCTGTATCAAAAATTTAAAATTTTTGGCGGACATTTTCTAAGTGCTTTATCTTGACATTTTTGTACTGGGCTATACCAAAAGAAAAAACACGTCATTTGTTTTTGTCTCCAAAAAAATTTCACCTGTATAAAGAACTTCAGTGCAGGTGAAGTTTTTCTACCGTCTTGTTTGCCGGGATTACTTTCTTTCATAAACATAGGCTCGTGAAAAGATGAACGCAGTTTTAATTGATTGTTCATTTATATAAAATAACAGTGATCATCATTCTTAAGGTAACGCAATAATTTGATCTAATTTATACGAATCGAATTGCATTGCGTCAGTTTTTTAGTTTGTTTGGTGAAATCTGAATCGTACCCGCACTCGACGGAGTGTCATAGTTGAGTTTCTATTAGAAACTAAGGTTGAATGCCTTTTTCTAGTTGCACAACCTTTTTGTACCGTGGTTTGATTTTACACCACAGGGAAGCCCTCAACTGTAGGAACGTCTAAATAACTGTAGCCAGGCAATGTTGGTCCCACGTCACACGTGTACTTAATTATAAAAAAAACAACTGTAACTATCACGGTTCATGAGATACAGCCTGGTGACAGACGGGCACAAAGTCTTAGTTTTACCTTTTGGGTACGGAACCCTAAAAAACAAAGTAGAAGTACCCATATTAAGTTATTAGAGTTACTCCCGTGACTTCGTTCGCTTGGAATACAATTACATCGCTTTCCCGGTTATGTCACTAAACTTCGGTATCTACCTATATCTATTAAAATACTTTCCAGCCTGTTAAAAGAAAATGGTGTAAATTTCGAAATTCGATTGTCAATGAGCACTTACTCAAAATAACCATATATAGTTAATAGTTACTTTGCATTTGAGGGGAGATTTGAACTCAAAACCTTTCGCTATCTGGGTGATAGATACTCGCCCAAGTGAGCTATTAATATTGAGACAATATTTGTTTTGACGAATTTATTCAAATGGTTTCAGATGTATCACTGTATTTATACCTCAAAAACCTGAAGAAAATATTTATATTAATTTATTGATACAGTACAAGTACTTTATGTTTGAATTTTGTTTTATGATTCGTAGTGGCTCCTTAATCTAGGCGGGTATAGTTTGCCTACCTATCTCATTTACACCCGTATTTATAAACAAGTAAAAGTAATTACTTGACTAAAAGTAATTACTTATGTATGTGACAATAACTATTCCTTAATCAAATAAATACTACGAGTAGAAGTGAGAACTATCGAAAGTTAGCATTATCAGCCAAATATTATTATAACTAATAATGGTGACCCATTTCCTTCACTTAAGCACTAGATATTACTTATGACTTTCATAAGCAATTAGTAACTACTTCTTTATAAATACGGGTGTTGGTATTAGAAGCATAAAGAAGTGAACGTAAGAGAGCAAACGAAGTTGCCCTAAACTCCTGTCATAAGTTACGACAATACTTAATAACTCTTGACTGTGTGTCTGTTACGACGCTCTACTGCGTAAACTACTGGACCGATTTTAATGAAATTGAGTATTAGTATAGATTACACCGTGAGCAATGACATAGGCTATGTCCCACTGCTAGGCATAGATTTCCGAATGCACGATATAGCGTGCAGTTCAGAGGGGCAGTCACGGGAAAAAGCTAGTGTAATATAAGATGATAAGTACCTATAAACCTCCTAGCGTATCGTTAGTGTTAGTAGCAATTTATGTCACTATTATGATATTATCAGCTAGGTAATCCAAAAAACAATTGTTTCCCAAGATTTCAGTTACAAATAAAACAATAGGTCATAAGTAATTATTGTTGAACGGCTAAATACCCTCGTCGTATGTATACATAGTCGCAATTTTCCGCAAGGTAACTTTATTGCTTATTATATTAATGATAACCATATAAGATGTCTATCAAATCCGAATAATTACCTAGGAATTTTTAAACGGACATTTATTTAAACCATTAGGCACCAAACCAACGGATGGAGCCAAATCAAGCCAGTGCCAAAGACAACCTAAAACTTTACTTTTTGTTTCAATAACAATGAAAGTATTATGATTGGGTCTTTTTCAGGGTTCATTATCCGAATACCATACTATAACAGTTTTGATTGGTCAGTCCGTTTAACTCTTTGTAATAATCGTGTACCTATTTCTAAGCCTATACTATGTAAACTAAAATCCGGTAAGTTTATACAGCCTTGTAATTTTTACTGTCTTAGAGATTTTAACAGGGCTGATCTTTTAATTCCATTGTACTGTGCATCCAATAATATATTAAAAAAACATAGTCAACAAAGTTAATTTTGTTGGGAGATAAAAAGTAACGAACTATTTCAAATATTTTGTTGAAATACCATTTTTTCTGTATATTTCTATCTCTGTATGTAGTGTCGCTATGTACTTTGAAAAATAATTTAACGGCATAGACTTGAAGTTATCTTCACACTCCGTCGAGAAATCTGAATCACGAAACGATCAATTCGTTTACATAAAAAAGTAAAGCAACTTATAATATGATTTGTACCCGTTAGTCATTAATACATGTTTGTAAAAATTGTTTTAGGACCTTAACTTTTTGAAATCATTAACATAAAAGTACCTACAGAACCCTGTGCAAGGTCTGGTACAATATGCAGGTAGGTACTTATCCGCTTTTAAATGTTAGAATAATACAAAATAACAGCTTACTTAGTAAGTATTAGTCTGCGCTAATGATCCGCGAAATTAAAATGGACAAAATGTTATACTTAACACAGTTAATTTTTCACGCTCAAATTTTGTTGGGTTTACAGAATTTGACAAAACCACAAATAAGTTCTAGGCTAGTAGGTACCAATTATTTTACAAGTACCGTTTATGTTGAAGATGTAGGTAGGTACTACTTCATATGAATTTGCAAAAAAATCGTCAGACTTCTCATAGGCTGCTTAAAACGTAATCTTACAAATCATCTAAGGTTTGTAACGGTTGCTCTACTGGGTGAGATATAGGTTACATAGTGTTTGACACCGTTCTTGAAACTGTATCCTAACGATTCGTTATTTGCTATTGAATTCCATTATTTATATACAGGTTGAAATTTTAACCACGCATTTTTTCTTTTGGTATAGCCCAGTACAAAAATGTCAAGATAAAGGATTTAGAAAATGTCCGCCAAAAATCTAAATTTTTTAATACGGCCGCCCAGCACCACTTTTTTTACGCGTTGCGCATCTCATTCATTCATTACGATACTATTCATAAGTTTTTGGTTTTCCCTTTATACCTTAACAGGTCTAGGACCATAAAAATTTAAAACTATATCGCGAAAAATATTTTTGGGTGACAACTTGATTTACACTTTTTACATCGTTTTTTTTTTAAATTATAAATAATGGGTTTGCTCTTGACCACATACTTAACTATACGGTTAAGAAGAAGCCTAAGATGGAGCGAGCTTACCCAGAGGTACTGGTTCTCCCACACACCAGCGGAACACAGAAAAACTGTTTGGCGCTGGACTCCGGCAGGAGGGTCCAGGTGGACGAAGGATCCAGAATGATCCATTACGAAGCCTACCACCGCAGAGGGATCTGTTAGCCGTCATAATTGGTTAGAAAACTAAAGATACCGTTGCCTAGGGTGGACCACTGGGAGGTAGATCCTACCACCTCATAAATAGGCTCTAAATACGATACTGAACGCCTATAAAAAATTTGGAAAGTGGTTAAAAGGACATAATTTTTTTTGGTACTTAAAATAAACTGACACAGTTTATAAACAACTATAATCTAGAGACTAAAAGTTATCGTTCTGCATAACTTTAAGATTTTTAAAGACCTCCGTTTTAGTAAAAAATAATAATGTATTAACCTAAGCTGTATGCGTTTCAGAACCAAAGTTACGAGAATTTTTTAAGGTTTTGTGCGCGGAAAAAGAAAAAAATGGCCTTTTTAGGGTTTCGTACCCAAAGGGTAAAAACGGGGCCCTATTACTAAGACTTCGCTGTCTGTCCGTCTGTCCGTCGCTCTGTCACCAGGCTGTATCTCAAGAGCCGCCATAGCTAGACTGTTGAAATTTTCACAAATTATGTATTTCTGTTGCCGCAATAACAACAAATACTAAAAACAAAATAAAATAAATATTTAAGGGGGGCTCCCATACAACAAACCCGTTTTTTTGGCCTTTTTGGTACGGAACCCTTCGTGCGTGAGTCCGACTCGCACTTGGCCAGTTATTTGTGTTTCATGACATTATAGAATGACTAAATTCACTAATAACTAGGCAGCATGGACCTTAGCCTGTTCCGAAATAAACAGAACGTATAACAAATATTTTTCTGACAGCAACAAAACAATAAATTGATAATACTTTAAATCTTAGCTTTTTAAATGATATTTTAAGCAATTAAATTGCAATTTTAATATCAGTATTTAAACTTGAAAAATCATCTTAACTGACTGTCAAACATCTGCAAAAATGTTTCTTTCGGGTGTTAAGGGTGCAAACTCCTAACATTTGATGAAGCAACGCTGGCTTACAGCGATAAGAATATGCTTGAAAAATTGACGCTTATAGGTCATGGCACACTATACCGGCACCGCACCGGCACCGCACCGGCACGCCTCAACCCAGCAACTGACTTGCCATTCAAATTAGAGCATTAAGTTGTGAGTCGTACAATATATTTTGTAATATTAAGACGCTGACATGAGCCAAATTGAGCTCAATGAAGATTGTTTTGCTTTAAGCCTATGGCTCGTATTGTTGCTAAATTCTATGTAGTTGTAATTGATCATATTTTCGACCAGGTGGCTGTTTCCAAAACACGATTCTAAAAACTTTTCTCGATAGAAAAAAATCTCAAAGTAGCCTCTGAAAATACATAAATTACCATTTTTCTCAGCAGTCCGTATAACAATGATAATAAAATTTTGCTATATTGTATATTACATGTTGCTTAAGCGAATGGCTGATTTAGATTTTTAATAAAATGGCAATTTTAAATTGCACAACGAATTTTGTTGTTTGGCACTTAGGCCCTTCTATTCCATGCGCTTTTTCTCTGTCACTCCTACGAGAATCGACAGTGATAGCTGTGGCGCGTTCCAAAGAAATTCAAAAACGAATAAATTTGTGGGCGTGTTCATTGCTCAAGGTCATCGGCTGCAGTCAGCGTCTTAATATGAAAAGCCAACGGCGAGCAGTCAGCGCGCTAACGGCGTGCTTACAGCGAGCCGGCTAGGACGCCGCGCCGCGCCGATTATTCAATAATTATTCAAGTTTAAATACTGATATTAATAAATTGATAATGCAAATATTAGTGTTGAGCTTTGATTTATTGCAATAATTTGCTCCAAAATACTGCGTCTAACCAATATCATCGCTTGTGTGTATGTACGAGTACAAATAGAAAAAATCTAGTTGTAGTAGATAGTGCTAGATTCGTATCCCAAAGTACTAAGTGCATCGAATGAGATATTTTAAGTTCAAAATTATAAAACTATGGTGATTATAATACATTGTTTTAAGATATGTATTTTATTTTACAATATTAGTCCACTGCGAGACAACTACACGACAATCATTTCACATGTTTTGGTTTAAAAATGCAAAATAAGACTAAGCTGTAGATAAACAGTTTTTATTTATTAATCACGGTTTTCTACAGCTTTTTGTATAGTTTAGAAACAGGTATTGAAGTAGGTACGGTTCCCGCATAAATTTTTCGGTCTTGAATACATTTCTTGCAGTTTTAAAGGGTTCAAAATGCATTTTTGATCAATCGCCTAACGTAGTAACGGTACACGGGTCCAGATAAATACAGCCTTAGAATAAGGATACCTACAGCGTAGTGAAGATTTGGCAAACATCTAGGTACTCAAGGGACACGCCGTTGCGTTTATTGATTGTTTTCTGCCTCGATCAATATGCAAACAACAACAAAAATATAGGTACACAATTAATACAATAAAATAATAATACCAAATTATGTATGGTCATTGTTTGGTCACGTAATAACAAGGTATGTCAATCGCTGTTTGCCTGTTGTCTTGGAAAAAATTCGACAGCAGCGCCTTTGAAGCAGGATCCTCCTTCACCACGACAATGCTTCCGCGCGTCCGCTAGTAATTATTTTGAATAAAAAAGACCTAAAACTCTATAATTCGCTTATTATTTTTAAAGTTTTATCATTTCATACACTAAGCAAAGTGTTTGAATACATAGATGTCATAGATGTTTAATTCGAGTGATGAAACCACATACTTAGATACTCACTTTGAGTTTCGAGTATTTGAGTTGAGTTAGGTAGGTGATCGATCAATAACCTGACATGATTTAATAAGCGAGGACGAGGAGACGATAGACCATTGTTGACCAACTAGTTTTTTTAAGTGCAGTTTGCTAATGTGTAAAGTTTTAAACTTAACATGACTCCACATAGCACTTTACTGACAACATTGTTTGAATTTGAGGAGTTTTTGTGGGATAATAAGGTTCTATTGCTTACGTGATTATTTCTAGTAATAGAGATAGAATAGTTTACAAGTTTGCTAGTAGATATATACAAGTTTTTGTCGAAAGGAAGTCAATTCAGTGTTATAGAGGAAGTATATTTCATATTACGCAATTAGTTTGTACCTAATTAATCATATGCTTCAGCATAATTTCGTTTGTCATATTAAATTATTACTTCTTGGTAATAAAATTCATTATCATCTTCTGTGTGATTATCCTTAGGTAAACAGTTTATATTTATTGCAATAATGATTTGTTATTGTAATAATGTAATCCTAACTGGGCTAGTTTTATATAAAACCTAATGTCTTGTAATAGGATTTTTCACAACAAAGACCAAAAAATAAATTTGAATTTGAATTTGACCCTACCGAGAATCTATCAATCGTATTGGGTGCACCACCGCACAACAACATAATCACATCACTCACTATTAATCTGCGTCACTGTTGGAGAAACCTCACAAAGACCTCTCCAAAACATAGAGCCCTGGACAAGACGATTAATATTTTTATATACGGGCCACCGATTTAACGATACGACTAGAATTTGCATCACAGATTCCTACAAAGGAATATTCACATGAATGTGTGATAATTCTAATTGCATAATCTCACAGCCACAATTTCGTCAAGCGGCCGTGCTGCTGTGGCAATAACCGTCTTGGAGAGAGAGGGTTTTGTTCATGGCTCTTCATACAGATAACAATCCTTTTACGGATTCCTAAATTAAAAATGTGGAAAACATAACATTATGCAATATACCTATAGTCTAAAATGGTGTAAATTTATAAACGTTTTTCAAAACAAGTCACCATTTAAAAATACCACCATAATGCGGGACATATATTTGCATATAATTTAAAACGACAGATAATTATATTCTTAAAAACAATAATATTTTTTTAGACCATTTGATTCTCCCTGTCTACTTTTATGAGTCAGAAAAGTAAATTAAAATATTGGTCTATTTTAAAAGTAATCCCATATGCTTTACCGAGTCTATATTGTAATAGAGACTCGGTGAAGCATGGACAAATAAAAAATATTTAGGACAATGAGAAGTGCGTTTTAAAAATTCCTTCAATCTGAATGATATTTAAACTATACACGATAAACCGGCTGAACTGAGCCGAGTCTTTAAACACCTAAATATTATGTACAACTCTTGATTGTGAATTCTTTATAGTTGCTACTAATCGAAGCGTGCCTTACTATTACGGTTTATATATATGATCTAATTAAACTAGAAGTTGGCTGCAGGCACAGTTGCATCGACCATAAAAAATATTTATGGCATTTGGACTTGCACCAAGTGTAGACATTAAATCTCTGCGATCAAATTTTAGAACAGTGATAGACAATTAAATTGATTTACAGGGTAATTTAGCAACAGTTACTTATAAGTACCTATAGTAACAGCTTTATAATTTGTGGTAGGTTGGCTTTATGCCGAATTGCTGACTGTACTATGTTTTACTGGTTTTACGGAAGACGAATGTGGTCTACATTTTGTATTTTGTAACAAAATATACAATGCTTAATTGAATTTTTTGCAACACAATATAACCGCAAATTATTATTAATTTGAAATGATGTCTATCTATACAAGAAGACTTTTTCATAATCTTCAAAAATTTTTTAGGCGTTCAGTATCGTATTTAGAGCTCATTTATAAAGTAAAAAATGTAGGTAAATCAAGTTATCACCCGAATATATTTTTCGCGACATAGTTTTCAATTTTTACGGTCCTAAGCCTTTTAAGGTATAAGGGAAAGTCAAAAACTTATGAATAGTATCGTTATGAATGAATGAGATGCGCATCGCGTAAAAAAATTGTTGCTAGAAGACCGTATCAAAAATTTTAGATTTTTGCGGACATTTTTTAAGTCCTTTATCTTGACATTTTTGTACTAGGCTATACCAATAGAAAAAAATACGTCATTGGTTTTTTGTCTCGTAGATTGTTATATTAAAATTTGGAAGGTGCTTAAAATTTTGTCCTGTATGACTATATAAAATACTAGCTGACCCGGCAAACGTTGTTTTGCCATAAAAATGATTAAATTACTAAAATGGCTAACAAAAAATAGGGGTTGGTGGTGAAAGGGTAAAAATTTAGGGTTGTATATATTTTATAAAATTTTAATATTTTACTACCCTACCCCTACCCTACTCCTACCCTACCCCTACCCTACCCCTACCCTACCCCTACCCTACCCCTACCCTAACCTTACCCTACCCCTACCCTACCCCTACCCTACCCCTAACCTACCCTACCCTACACATACCCTACCCCTACCCTACCCCCACCCCTACCCTAAACCCTTCCCTACCCCTACCCTACCCTTACAAAAAAGACGATAATTGATCAGTTATCGAGCGGGATGAAAAATGATTAAATTACTAAAATGGCTATTAAAAAATAGGGGTTGGTGATAAAAGGGTAAAAATTTAGGATTGTATGTATTTTTGTATGTTGTATCATAAAAAAATAGAAATTAAAAATTTTGTCTAAAAAATAAAAATAAAAATTTAGGGTTGGACTACACCTAACATTATCCCCGACAAAATTGTGAATCTAAACCATTCCCAGATCCCCTTGAACATACACAAAAAATTTCATCAAAATCGGTCCAGTCGTTTGAGAGAAGTTCAGTGACATACACACTCACAGAAGAATTATATATATAAAGAAGATAACTACTTCACGAATCACGGTTAAACCGTGAACCGATCTAGAAGAAATTCGTTACAAAGATTGTTTGACTCCTTGGAAAGGCCATATAAGATAGGTTTTGTCACTGAAATTATCCCTTGAGGAAGTGAATATGAGCCTAAAAATTTGTATCGGGAATCAATAATTACCAAAAATATTTAAATACAATTTGGAACGGAGATTTGAAATTTTAACCACCTTATATATCAATATACTTACGAGACAAAAAACACATGACGTAATTTTACAAAAATGTCAAGATAAATCACTTTGAAAATGTCCGCTAAAAATCAAAAATTTTTGATACGGCCGCCTAGCAACACTTTCGAGCGATTCACATCTCATTCATTCATTACGATACTATTCATATGTTTTTGATTTTCCCTTTATAACTTAAATCTATCAGGCCTAGGACCGTACAAAATATAATTATAATTGTAATAATAAGGTGCAATTTTAACCACCTGTAAAACCAAGCCTATGCTATGTAACCGTTATATACCTATAACATCTTGGCAGTGTTATTTTAATTTTTTTATTAAAGTTTAATTTTTGTTTACTAGTTATTTTGAAACACTGTGACGCGCACGGATGTAGCTGTATAAGGATCATTAATCCGGGACCCCGCAGCAGCAAAATAATACCTACGTCTGTGCACGTCACAGCGTGTTACAAAAGTAAATGTCTGACTAAATATTTAATATTAAAAAAAAAACTATAGATTAAATAACACTGCCATGGTGTTATACATAATGGTCACACAACGTGGGCCTCGTTATACAGGTAGTTTTAAATGCACCGTGTATTGCGAAAAATATTTTTGAGTGAAAACTTGATTTACATTTTTTACTTCATGAATGGGCTCTTAATACGATACCGAAAGCCTATAAAAAATTTTGAAAGTGGTTAAAATTTCACCTGTATTAAATGAAGGTCTCATAAAGGGGTTTCAAGGGCCGTGGAAATGTGTACGGGGAATCTATACAGTCTTAATTAGTACTTAAATTTACAGATAAGTAGCAAGGATAAAATATTTTAGTGATCTCTAAGGAAAGCGATAAAATTGAGACCGCGAAATAACCGGTAGTAGAGCCGATCCCTACGAGGACGGACGGAGTCACGGGTCGAGTGCAAGTTATTTATCATAAAAAATCACAGGTAATACATATAATTAGATACTAGTTTAAATCAGGTGTTAATAACAATACCTGACAGACTTGTATCACTAATTATGATAATTCTTATTCATATAACAAATTCCTGCATAGTTTCAACATAACTAATTATTTATATACCGGCAGAGCAACAATTACTTAGGTAATTGCTATACTAAATCATACGTGGTGTAGGTACTTATATTGCTTCCAACAGTCTAACAAACGGATGTTACCAAGGCGGTAAAACCGCAATAGTCCTGGTATGATCGAAATGGGATCTGTTCACATGAGATCTACTTACTATTCCTAAGTATATTATTACTGTTACAAGAAAAATACATCTGCGTTTATTCGAATCTTATAAGGTTGTGTCCGGGGCGTCATTCGTAGACAATATATTTTACCAGCAGACTATTAATACGTTTACGACATAGCTACGAAAATTTCGGATTTTCTTGAATGTGCCAATAATTGGCACATTAATTATTTGTTTCATATTAGCAAATACATTTATTATTAACTAATTGGTCATCAAAGGTAAAACGCCCCGTTGGTCTAGTGGTTTAAATACCGGGCCAAGATCTCGGGATCCCAGGTTCGATCCCCGGGTCGGGCAACTAATAGTTTCGAATTTTCGAACGTTGCTCGGGTTTGTGATCACCAACCCGCATTTGGCAAGTGTGGTGATAATGCCAGTTCCCATCATTACAGTGGTAACTGGAATTCAATGATGGAGGCCTTTTCCCTGCAGTGGGATGATTGTAGGATGTTACTTTTACTTTTACTACTTTACATCAAATAGGTATATGAGATTTCTTGAGAATAAATAGCTAGTGTTTTGAACTGAGGGTAGTTTTAAGATAAGTCGTTGCCCGGTTCGCAATAAGTCGTGAGTTTCAATAATAATTGAAGCAGCCGGTAATTTTTTTATTGTTTGTTTTTATACTTTAATCTCAAAATTGGTACCACTTAGAATATGAAAAAAATCCACATTAAAAATTAAATAAATAGGGTTGTCAGCCTACCAAAAATAAAGCAGTATGTACTTAGTCAGTTCAGTATACTCGTAGTAAAATTCATGATGCATTTACTAACTAAGTATTTATATGAACTATTGGTTAAAAGTTTTAAGCAAAAATATCATTGGATTGCATTTTTATTAGATTGTTAGACCTACTACAGTTAGTTCTGCAATCCTATATACCTATAATAATTTAAAACAAGTATACACATTCGAAAAGAAGTTTTGACTTCAGTCATGGTCAGTTTCATGGCATACCAAAATCCTGGATCAACTCACACATACGTTAAACTTATATGGCCTTTACATTTGAATAAGTTAGAGGGTCTTTATTTTGTTTTAACGCCGTGTTCAAACAGTTATTCAGATAACATTCGCTAACCTGTTTGACTGTCAGCCAGTCATTACAACTTATTCTATAACCTATAATATACACTCCAACGATCCGTGAATTTACAACACATGCTCATCGCTCCGTATCTAGGCATGTGGAACAGTGATTTATCATTCATGTCGATACGTAGCTTACTAGCATGACACTAATAAACACAAAGAACTCATGAAACAGCAGTCAACAATTTATTGTGTACTTACTTAAATACATCCTGATCTTTCAGAGAATAGTCCGAACTAATGACAAGTAGAAAGTGGGCTATTCACTAGTACCGGTTTCTTATACAGCAAACTTTTCCTAATATAGGAAGTAAGTATTACATAAATACAGATTTAAGTAGTTCTGTAAACACAAGCTTTCATTCTTGGCGTAATCCGTGCACATTCATTTGTATGCGGCACGAGTGCGCGCGTGTAAAGGAGGACTTCGCAATTGTAAATAAATAGTGTTCATATAAAAAGGTCGTTGTCGTTGATCTTGACCTTACACACCTTTGGAGAAGCACTTTTATGGTCACGGAAAAGGTAATCCAAACATCTACGGTCAATGTGACAATAAGATAAATACTGTTGTACTTAATACCACAGAAAGTCGCAACAAGACTTTGCTCAATATTATAGTACCTACAAAGTTGCAATTTTGGCAGACAATAGGTTTAAATATAAGTGAAAAGGAATTGAATTAATACTTTTAAAACGTTTTGTAGATAATTTAGGGCTAATTACTTATTGTCCAACTCAAATAACTGCCGAAGCCTTTTTTGGTGCACTCGACATTAATGTTTCAAAAAGACGTTTAAAACTTGACTAATTACAAGAACTATTAAGAGCATAATTTTTTTTAAATTTGCTGGCTTTTTATTTACTAGCTGTTGCCCGCGACTTCGTCCGCGTCAATTTCTGTTATTATGATCGCGATTAAGAAGTTTTTTAAAGAATATATCCTAAAGCCTACTTCGATGAATGGACTATCTAATACAAAAATTATTTTTCAATTCGAACCAGTAGTTCAGCACGTTCAAAAAAAAAACAAACAAACTCTTCAGTTTTTTAATATTAGTATAGATTTACTTATGACAAGTGAAAGCGCTTGAAACGAAGGATTTTGATTTTCACGACTTTTATTGAAATATGAATCTATTTAGCTAAAATTTTAATACACAAATGAAAAAAAATGCGGAGGTGTATTGGGTTAGTAGTTGCGTTTCAAACTCGCGCGCTTGAACAGCGACGTTCGTTGAACGCGTCCTACTTGCCCGGCGCTGCCGCAGCCTTAATTGTATTCCTTTGAGCTGATTTTTGTAATAATACTTTCTGAGTGGCCTGGTATGGGGCCCATATATAATAACAATTTTAGTCAACGGTAAAAGTACTCGTAACCTTGCAGCAAAGTGTTATCACAAATGGTATAAGGAAATAAATCAGTAATAGGCTTATAACTATTACCCTACTATAAATTGCCCCATAAACTGTCTGGCTATGTCGCGTGCATGGCATAAAAATAAAGAAATGATTTGAAACTATGACATTTTAAGTGATCTAAAACATACTAAACAACAAAGTTTTTAACTTCATATAGGTGGAACTTAAATTTTTTTTTAAGGATTTCGTAACCAAAGAGTGAAATTGGGGCTATTGTTTATAGCTGTATTAATTTGCTACAGTCTGTCTAAGCACATAGTAAATGGCGTAATTAAGTCATGATATTACGTTTTTTAAAGTTAAGTAAAAATCTGGTTCAAAACAAAATGTCTTGTTAAGAATACGTACTTTAAAAATATATATTTAAATTCAACTTATATATTTATTTTTAGGAATCTTTTTTGGTAACTTAATTCCCAACGTAGAACAATAGATATTAGTTTTTCTCGAACATTTAGGGTGGTATTATCTTGAGCTTACTGAGAGTAGTACTGAATATACTTATTGATTCTTTGTCATCTCTAAATCACATATATTAAGTTTTGTGATAGTATCTTACTTTTATGAAAGAAAGAAAGAAAATATATTTATTTGACACCAACAGATTAGTACTTACTAAATAACTAAGACTAGATAGATTACAATAGAATCTAAAACTAATAGCACCAAAATGGTCTCCGCTCAGTATGAGGCGATGCCGCAACACAGCCAGGTATTCTGCGGAAACCATTACAGAGAAAACGGCATTCGCTAAACCCACGGCTGAAAACATAAAATAAAAAATTACAGCTAGAAAATAACAAAATAACAATAAAATTACAAATCAATAAAGCAATAATAAATTGACGTGATATTTTATAACTTTAACTTCGTCTTAAGCCTGACGATGTCGCACTACTTAGGTAGGTATATCAAACTTTTAAAAACGGTGCCCTAGTCATTTAAAACCTTCGGTGCGGGGTTTTACTTGCACATTCACCCGTTTGAAGGATGACGGTTTTACATTAAGACTTATTTTTATTAAAAAAGCTATTACTTGGGATGGATGCTTAACAGGCCCCCAATTCCGCTAATTTACATATAGCTCATTTGAATCGTGATTGGATCTCAATCATATATTTTGACATGTGAAAATATACGATTGAGATCCAATTACGATTCAATGGAGCCATTTGTAAATTAGCAGAATTGGGACCAGTTTGGCTAGGCAATACAACTTTATAAAATGTATAGGTACGTTTCGTAATTGGATCTCAATCATATATTTTGACATGTGAAAATATACGATTGAGATCCAATTACGATTCAATGGATTAAAATGTGTCAAAATATACGATTGAGATCCAATTACGATTCAATGGAGCCATTTGTGAATTTGCAGAATTGGGGCCAGTTTGGCTAGGTAATACAACTTTATAAAATGTATAGGTACGTTTTGTTCTTTGAAAATCATGGGTTTGTCTTTGAAAAGTATTTATTTTTTCGATTGAGCGATCACTCTGTGCCGCGTGGTGCCGTTACTTAAAAAATAGCGTCACGCTTCTCTGCCTATGGGTGTTGTAAAAGGCGACTAAAGCCAGACTGGACGCAGCGTGCAGCGAGCCGCCTACGCGCCTACGCGCCTGCCAAGCGTGGCGAATAAGACAAAATACTCTTTTTGGCGGAAGGTCTATATCCAGCACTGATTGGTAGGATGATGATAGATATATGTATAATGAAGTCAAGACCACGAGCAACGACAAGCTAAGTAAAACCCATTTACCGAATTTACCCAATGAAAGTATTTAATCTAAGTCTCTACAAGTTATCAAATAATAGCCGCCTCATATAAACAATAAAAGTGGCTATATTATTGAAATAATTAACTTTAGTAGGTAGGTAAGTATACTCGTACTTCAAACTTACTTAATTTATTCATTGTGAATCATCACCTATGCTGAATTTTATGGTAGGAAACGAAACTCTACACGGCCTAGTTTTTAAATGTTTATACTAGAAAAAAACTACTCAAAGAAAGGGAAGCTTCAACAAACAGATCACGAGCGGAACTAATTAAGGCTCCAAATTAAATCGTGAAACACGATCTTGGCTGCTTAAAACCTGAACCAAATTAAACGGATTTCAATATGTTGACTTATAGATATCGCTCAACTTACACTGTTAAGTATTTTTATGTTAAAATTATTTACATTCAAAAAGAACTTATTGCACTAAAAAATTATTCATCGATTTGTAATGTCGACTATTTATAGTTGAATGACGTTAGTTTAAGTCTTTAATTTTAAAAATAAATGCTTCATTTATTTATAAGATTGCTTTTCATACATGGCGACGGTTAATAGTAAATTACAATTTTCTACTGGTTCTAATATTTATCAATTTCTGTTATTATGATTGTGACTATCTTTGCAACATTTTTCACTGATACTTCGCTCCTATTGTTCGAAGCGTGATGTTATATAGCCTAAAGCCTTCCTCGATAAATGGACTATCTAACACAGAAAGAATTTTTCAATTCGAACCAGTACTTCTTGAGATTAGCGCGTTCAAACAAACAAACTCTTCAGCTTTATATTATTAGTATAGATGAATCGGCTCAAAGAATTTCAATTAACATTTAAGAGATGCCAAATTGCATTCGGATCCATTGAGTCATTTTTGCGTGAAAAAGAAACAAACATAGAAAGTAGGATAGGATTAGTAGGATAGGACGTTTCTCGCAGTTTAAACCTTCCCTGAACTTCCATAAATATTTTAATATTAAAAGTAGTCAAATCGGTCCAGTCTTTTTCAAGTTTAAGCGAGACAAACGAACAGTAATTTGTTTTAATACAATATACATAAATAGATTATCATACTGCTTAGTATTTTGATATGGCAACAAAAGAACATCAATAATTAATACGATGTTGTACTACTCGTAATATATATTAAAGTAAGTTGTAGGTACCTATGTTCCTATGTAGGAGCGGTCAAGTATTCAATCCAATTCAGATTCTTTTAAAAATTGATTATTGATAGCTGCAAATACTTAGGTACAACCGAATAAGCATATTATGTATAGCAGTCAAACAAAGAATCCAACCAAGATGAAATGACATACAGGATACAATAAACAGTAAAAATAAATAATTAATAACTTGACGATTAAATGTGCGACAGTACTTAATTTAAAAACATCTTTTTTTCACGATTTTATTGAGAACCCTAAAACGTTGAAGGCCAGGGGCGATATAACTTATTATTTCGTAAATAAAAGACATTTTCATTATTAATTCAAGTCGTGTGGTTCACTTTCTTGGAATAGTATAGAATGGGTCGTTACTTTCTCTATTAAACGTGTGTCATTTCCACCGCGAATGACCATACAATGCCGATCATTGTCTTTGAACTGCCTCCAATTTAAGGAAGAGTGTCAAGAGCCGGACATCGGCATGAATGGATATTGTATGAGATACTGTGAAATACCTTTGAAGGCCCTGCGTCAATACATCCATTGTTCTTGATTAGTTAATTAATTATCACCAAGAGTTGCATGCATCAAACAAAACAATGATTTCAGCAATGTAAGCGTGAAGCGTTACACTAATCCAAGATCTTTTTAAACCTAAACTGTAAAACTAAATTATGACTGACCTCTTTGCTTTTTTTCCCGATTGCCAAAAAGTGGTTATGCTTTTCGCATACAAGATACATAAACATACATTCTGTATGTTATGTGTGTGTTTAAGATTTGTCTCAAAAACCCAAGTATCTTTGTATAGGTTTTTTGAAAAATAAGTCTAATTTTTAAATTGAAATACGAAAATAAATGTTAATTTTACATGGTATCATATTATGGTGTCGCATATTAAGTTTGTTTGCTTATAACATACTACTAGTTCATATGGGTCAGTTGAGAAACTAAAAAGTTTTTAATAAAATAAATAATTAAAAAATCAAAAAACCCGATAGATGCACTAAAAAAAGACCGAAACAAGATTAAAAATAATTATAAAACAAACTATAAACAAAGGAAGTTCTTAATCGGCGTAACATACTTTATTATAAATGGAAGGCCAGTTTAAAGGATATAAGTAGGTACCTTTTCGGAATCATAAAGTTAAAAACTCTTTTAAAGGATGGACTATAAGTATTATTAGAATTTCCATATTAAATTGATTAATTCGTCTTGCAGTTTTTTTATGGAAGACCTATTATTTTTAATAAACCCTTGATTTAACACAATAATTTAACAACCGAGAAGATATGCAAATTAAAGTAGTGTGCACGGAATAACTAGTATAAAAAAAATTCACTGCCTTAGGTTGGTATACGCGAGTACCTACGGTTTAAAAATTGCGGGGATTTGAAAATCGTTTTTAATAAGTACGTAATAAACGCCCCGTTGGTCTAGTGGTTTCAATACCGGGCCAAGATCTCAGGGTCCCAGGTTCGATCCCCGGGTCGAGCTACAAAAAGTTTCGAATTTTCGAACGTTGCTCGGGTTTGTGATCACCAACCCGCATTTGGCAAGCGTGGTGATTATGCCAGTTCCCACCATTGCTGTAGTAACTTGAATTCAATGATGGAGGCCTTTTCCATGCAGTTGGGATGATTATAGGCTGTTACTTTAAGTACTTAATATAAGTGCTAGATCGTTAACAAAATACGGAAAACAAGTTCTAATCTAAACTAATAAGGAAGTAAATAATATGTTTATAAATTTAAGACTCATAAAACACCTAGGTTAACACGACACCTGGTGTGTCACTGCGTCCGCAAAACGGGCTATCAATGACTGCAAGTTCGCCATGAATTATAGAGCAGCATTGGACGCGGGTAGTATGGATGTCTATACGTGTGTCACGCGATGCGCCGCGTCGTCTGTCTTCATTCCTAATTCAAAACAAAACGATACCGCCCCACTCATTTACTTAATTTACCTACCTAATCTAGTTCAATCCGATTAAATGCACATCATAACTTTTTAATAATCAAGTTCTGGTACTGCCAGCCAGTATTCTCTTATGTTTTGTATCAAGTTCAGTCATCCTGACCAGAAAAGCAGCGCCTTAAATTTGAAATAAGCTATTCACCATCCGGACGGAGCTCCACTCAACACCCAAACTAAAAAAACATTAAAATCGGCCCAACCGTTCTGGAGGAGTTCAGTGACACACACTCAGTGTGGTACCTTCGTTGTTTCTGATTTCCAAAAATACGAGTGATTTAAAAAGTTATTCAACTTGGGATCAGAACAATGTAGGTACGTGATGTTGTTCACATTTATTTATTATTGTATTATATTATTATTACACTCGTACCGTAGAATATCTCCCTACATATTTATAGCTCGTAACTTATTAGTAATTTTGTAAAATGTTGAACTTAAATTTATTGCACTTTATTTAAACTGAACAGATATCGTAACCTAAATTGCACATTTAAACATGCAGATGATCGGAAAAAACTATTAGTAGACAGTGAACTAGCAAATCGATTTATTTTTATCAATGAACTTGACACGCGTCAGCGCCCGTTACGGTCCACTCTGTGCATCGCCTGCAAGCGACCGCATTTTACGGTCCGCACACGAATAGCCGTGAAAATTATGATATAATAGGTACCTTCCACTTTAAAAAAAAAAGTTGAACAAACAGCAGATCGTTTTTGCCGTTTTATTGTTCGCGCGACTACGTCCAGTCATTTGGTTTTTTCTGCACTTGCGTAACCAATGCTAGTGACACAGAAGTCACTAGTGATTGATCGTAAGAGTGACCCTATAACAATGCCATTCTATTTTTTGTGCACATGAGCTAATAAAACATAATGCATGCCTCGGTTATTAAAAGAAGTTGTTTCAGACGTTGCGTGTAGAGTCAATAAAATTTTGCTTAGAAACAATGTCATACGTTATGTTTTAAATTTTTTACGACTGGACCCCTTAATTAAGATGTTTGTTGCTGATATATTTATTTGATACATACTACATCTTACTATACATATGTCATTAAAAATTGATAAATATATAATTTTTAGAGAAATAAGCAAAAGGCGACAGCATAGAAGGCCTTGAGTTAAAATCGCAAGGTGAAAAGATATTATTTCACAAGGTTGAAGCCTTTTTTATTATTTCGTTTTGTTCATAATTCATCACATTTAAGTCTGCATTTATTGGAAGTATGATCTTGTACCTGTAATATTTATGTAGGTACTTAAGTACCAACTAAGGAGTTTTATGCTATCGTACTTAAATCATTAGTAAGGTGTCACGGTTTATTGTTCCCAGATATGCGTATGAAAATGTGAGATCACGCTGCCAGTAGGCGATACGAGGATCTCACGATATAATTAATAAATTATTATGCTTGTTAACTTAGTTAAGTGGAACTGAAGAATAAGGCCTGCGCAAGGCCTAAGAGATAAACATTATTACCGATTAAGAACATCATTGATTTGTTCAATTTCTTGGTCATTTCATAGTGCTTATGGAAATTGTATGCGGAAACCATATAACGAGTCATTCAAGTACATACAATACTTATTTCCATGTGGATTGTGGATCACTGATAATAATGTAATAGACATGTTCCGGCCTTAGGTTGAATACAAAGGGATACCTATTCAAATCATAGGAAGTATGTTCACAGCATAGTAAAATATTGCACTCGGGTTAATTACAATAATAATCATAATTATTAAGCGTATTGTGGAGCTGCATAAAACGTAGAATTTAAACTTTTCGGTCATTAAAATTAAGGTATACAAACACGACATGTTTTAACAACTCATTATTTAAAAGATTATTATTCTCACACTGTATACAGCATGTTAGGTAAAGGGTATACAAGTCAAAACCAGCCTATGTTAACATATAAATACTATTTTAAAGTTAGAAATTTGATATCAACATTTAATTTTTATATATTTTCGTACAGACTAAAATTTGAAAAAAAAAACATATAAATACTTATATGTTTTTTTTTTCAAAAAATGATGATATGAAATTTCTGACTTCACCATAGCATTTATATGCATAATATGTTAATATAGGCTGGTTTCGGCTTGTTATATCATTTACCTAACACCCTATATAGAGACCATATACCAAAAGAAAAAATACGTCATTGTTTTTTGTCTCGTAGATTGATATATTAAAATTTTTAAGGTGGTTAAAATTTTACCCTGTATAATTAAGGTCCCCTAATGTTTAATAAGCTAATAAATCATTATCATCATCAGCAGCTAGTCCACAGCTGGGCACGGGCTACTCCAAAAGGAGGATTTTGTCATAATCGCCACGCTTGGCGATTGCAGTTTGGCCCATGGTAGAAAAAAGACGCTGCTGCCCGTCTTTCTCCTCGCATATTTCCTTTTTTACGTACAACACACCACACTGATGTTGCTATAATATAATTATCTTTATAATAAAGGTTTGTTACACGTAAATACTGATGTTGAATTGTCTCTATTCATTATGCAATAATTAAATGACAACAGTGTAGTTTTACACAAAGTTAATCACTTATTATCATTCTGTCTTTGTTATCCTGATATATATAGATAGATACTAGTTATTATCGATTATCATCAAACATTTAAAGCAAGTAGGTATAAAACTGCCATTAGTAATTAAAAAAACTTTTGTTTCAGCACCAAACTTAACGCGAGGTGAAGACTTCGGGTATGATGGAGTCATAGGTAAGTGGTAACTAAGCGAGCATCCCGCATATTATGTCGGCTCTCTTTGTATTTATATTCTAATTTATTTTCTTATTAACTCACTTGGTACTACTGTCGTTTTAAAACAACAATATAGGTACACAAAGTTATGAAGGCGTAGGTATTTTGTGTCTTTTTTATTTATCAGATATGTTTGATCATGAACAAAAATATTTATTCTTCGATATCATTATAAAACCTATGTTCGATTCAAGGTACCACGATGTGGTGGGATCTACCTCCTAGTGGTCCGCCCTGGGCAACGGCATCTTTGGTCTTCTAACCAATGATGACGGCTAACAGATCCCTCTGCGGTGGTAGGCTTCGTAAGAGGCCGCCTGGATGCTACCACCCTCCTGCCGGAGTCCAGCGCCAAACAGTTCTTATGTGTTCCGCTGGTGTGTGGGAGAACCAGTACCTCTGGGTAAGCTCGCTCCATTATAGGCTTCTTCTTAACCGTATAGTTAAGTATGTAGTCAAGAGCAAGCCCATTTATTATAAAAAAAATATGTATCAGTAAGGTCAGAGTCACCGTTCCTACGCGCGGAAAACTAAAGAAACAGCTTAGCCCCTAGCCCGATACACACGTGTAAATACAAATTGATATTCGCTTTGCAAACACGCAAGCAGGCATTCTACAGTGATTCTAAGCTTCGATATAAGTACAACAAGTTGAACTTGAATACAAGAAGATAGTTAGATAAATGGTACCTATAACATTAAGCCGAAACCAGTCCATGTGAACAGCATAAATAATTTTTTTGCCAAAGTAAAAAAAGTGTATTCAGCATTTAGAAAATTTTCATTTCCATACTAATCTAAATTACTCAAGAACCATTTTGTATGAAATGATTTTTTTTCAGAATGCGTTTATGCATTCCAAACCTCGTCACGTAGGTCTGCAATTTAATGAAATGCGTAGTAAGTACTATTAAAATATTGTAGCTTCTAAAGCAACACTTTAGGTTTAGATAATGTTTTAGCACTTTAAAAGTGTCTGTATTTTTTATTTACATATAAACAAAGTAATACAAATAATAATAAATAAATCAACTTAATTTATGTACATATTCTATACCTTAACTCTTTGCATTCAGATATAAAATCAATTATTATTATGATTTTCTGTTATTGCAAATTTAAATAAATTACTTACCTATTACAATTTTATCTATAGGTAAGATCATAACATAATATGCATATAACTGTGAACCTATCTATAACCAACCTTGTCCTGTTCCGATTGAATCTACAGTGAATTACGAGATGCAACATGGTAACGGTGCCTCACTTTTAAACGTTTTAGAATTTGATAGGATATGTGCATTTTGAATAACTATAAAAAATAAATTTTCAGCGGCTTTAAACTATTCATTAATGCCACTAACTAGAGGTAAATAGGGCACAAAGGCTATCACGGCTTTCAAGGTTACTTTAGGTATTGACAACTAGGTATGTAAGCTTATACTCGTACCTATATAATTCTATTGATTTCACAGATTAGTATGCACTACTTCAAAATGGTTTTAAGCTATTTGGTAATACTGCTAGAATACCTAACAGTATGATAATTTTAAAGCCTTAAAATTAGTATGGTCACGCTCGTTGGGTGTCTACAGACGTCCAGTAAACTTCGATTCACTTCACTTATTCACCAAACGGCCGTCATTAATAACCTATCAGAAGATAGAGTTAGTCCTGTCAAAGATTAGTAGCCTTGATATTTCTGTAACTTGTAAAAAAACAAAGGTTGCTAAGAAACTAGGTTAAGCCCTTCTCTTAATAAGCTCTGAAGCCTACGAACGATATAGTATTTTGTGTATAAAAGCATTTAAGGCGGCGATATAAATTACACCAAACTTCAAGTTTGCAATATAGCTTCTCTGTTTTATGTAAGTTTTTGGCAAGGAGTTATGCTGTTATTTATTAGTACCACATCACACTACATTTAATTTTCGACGAAACACTTGACACTGTGTGGTAGAGCGTTTGTGCTATCTCTAATCCTTTGACCTGTCCCTGGGCCATGATAACGAATCATTTGTTAAGGGCCGAGCAGACCAAAAACAGAACAGTAGCTATAGTTAGAATGCGGGCCCGCGCAACTGGTAATCCAAGAGGCTCTATGCATTACGTAACACCAAATTTGATCCCGCTTTGCAACTGACCGTCGACAAAAGAGAACAGGCAGAACAGTGCGCGCCTAGAGGTTTTACTCCGCAATACGATGTCCGTGTTTCGACTCCATCTGCGTTACTCATGTCAATGTCTTAAATTTTGCGATCCAAACTGATAGATCCGTATTTACGGGCATAGCGTTTCCTAAGGCCTTACTTAGGCCCGAGCTGATGTGTTGATATCAGCATGTCACGACGGGCAGGGCTGTTGAAGACTCGCGTAATTGTTATAAATATAAAGATCAATAAAAAATTGGTTGTTTGTAAAGTAGGTTTACGATCGAGATGTTTACGTGATAACGAGAAAATCTCCATTCGTTTGTATGCCGCTAGAGTGAGAGAGACGGAAGATCGGTCCACTCACTCGAACGCTATGCCAGCCTCCGCTCGTGAGGATTCCGCGTGACAAGTTTCACGGAATGACTGGCAGCGCTCGAGATGAGACGGGAGATCGGTCCGTCTCTCTCTCGTTATACCTGCGATCGCGCTCGTGAGGTTTTGGTGTGACACAAGTTTACACATTTTGACGTGATAACGTCTTTAAAATCGTTTTAGTCGGGTGACATGTTCAGAAACTTGTGTCACACCAAAACCTCACGAGCGCGATCGCAGGTATAACGAGAGAGAGACGGACCGATCTCCCGTCTCATCTCGAGCGCTGCCAGTCATTCCGTGAAACTTGTCACGCGGAATCCTCACGAGCGGAGGCTGGCATAGCGTTCGAGTGAGTGGACCGATCTTCCGTCTCTCTCACTCTAGCGGCATACAAACGAATGGAGATTTTCTCGTTATCACGTAAACATCTCGATCGTAAACCTACTTTACAAACAACCAATTTTTTTTCTTCATTTTAGCTCTTTACCCAGCCAGACTCTGTGCTGCTTTTGGTGCGCTCAGCTCTTATAATTATACAGTTACACGAATTCTATCTCCCATTTCCTTTAATCCATTATGCTAATCAGTCGACATTTCAAATAAAAAAATAAATCAATATAGAATTTTAGTTTTGGTGATGCGAGGTAACTGAGATGTTACTAAGGTTCAAAACATAGATACCTGCTTACTAGCTGATCATTTTATGTTTTTATTTATAGGTCCTAATCACTGGGGCGAGCGCTATCGCGAGTGCGCGGGCAAGCACCAGAGCCCTATCAACATCAACGTGCTGCGGGTGAAGCAGGTCACGCTGCCCGACATCTCCTTCGTTGGCTTCGACGACTCCATTGATGGGGTGCATGTCTCCAACAACGGACACACTGGTATGTTTAAAAGCTTGATACATTATTCAACACAACCATACAAACGTTTCTTAGCAGAGTCTGACTTTGGGACAAATTTGGGATTATGCCTATGAAATAAAATAAATTTGCTCACCTTATTATTCTTTTACTTTACAATCAGTTAATACCGATGCCATTATAAATAATCCGTTAAACACAGTTGAACATATTCAAGTTTTGTTTCTTAAGTGACGATTTTCCCATCAATGCTACGGCGATACTTACTCGTATTATGTGTAATAGCATGTTAACTTTTTAGAAATAAGGCATTAACTGTCTGTTTTCGTGTTAACCAGACTCGGTGTCTAAAATTATACACATATAGGTACAAGTAGTAAGTAAGCAGTAATAGTAGCTTACGCCAAAACATTTGCACTTGCAGTGATACCGTTCCGCATGTGGGATCATGATAAGGCCCATGGATTTAAACCCATAAACAGTAAATGTGTGTGCATGATTTTATGATAATGTATGAAGAGATATTTTGTGTGAATCAAAGCCTAAAAGATTTAAAGTTAATTCGTTTTCTAGTCGTCAAAGGAATTCAATTAGTTTATTATGGGACTATATAATCGAAATGATCAAAAGGTTTCGGGAGTTGATATTTATTCATATACCTGTTAAGCTTAAGGCACTACGATCGTTGTCGGATACATACAGTTTGCGGTGCAGTGTGCGTTACGCCAGCGGAAAAGTAGGTATCGAATTTCTTGACTTTAACCACACACATAATTAGAGTGCCAGCTCGTGTAATTGTTCACGAAATTTTGAATTTGTGCATGCAACCCCTATGGAGATGTTCACAAAAAACACTTTCGGCTGGAGTAACGTTACCCCAGCGGCACCTTTTTTTCTCTGAAGACTTTTCTGAAAACAAATTAGCCAGGGAATTAGAGCATAACGTGCTGTAAATGTGCGTGTTTATCTTAAATTTGTGCGCCTCAAGGTTTTGAAGTTATTCAAAATGCCGCTGGAGTAACGTTTGCGTAGTTTCTATATATCAAGAACGATAAAACGCACAAACTTCATTATGAATTTGTGCGTGATTTGAGCAAGTTTTCGTTTCGTTTCTGTTAACACACGGCGGTGCAGCAGCAAGATGTTCGGTCGCTATGCATTTACACTTCTGGACACATCTATTGGCCCACCTTGTATTTTCAGTTTCGTTTGGTCCTAGCTAAAATTTTATATTAGGTCAAGCAAAAAGTTTTTATGCAGTTTTGAACCTGGCACATTCACAATTTCATTCAATAGTCTTTTTTTGAATTTCGAACACAGAATTTAAAGAAACAAAATACAATTTGGAGCCTGTTTGTTGATATCAAACAATCGAATACTAAGAAAACTTGGTTTTATTGGTTTACTTGGATTTAATTCTTGAAAAAGTGATTGATATCTTTGGTTTTGCAACAAACATTGCTTATTCTTAACATTAAGGTGAGGTTCTATCAATAATCTATGGATACTTTACCTGAAGTCGCCGCCCAAGCTGTGGCACTTATTCAGGCCGGACACAGCCAAAGAAACGTGAGTGCTCAACTAAATTTAAGTCGATCTGCGGTCCGAAATGTTTATCGGAGGTACCTAGAGACTGGCGGCTTTGTTCGTCGCCAAGGAAGGCCACGATCTCGGGTCACAACTGAAAGGCAGGATCGATTCATCGTGACGATCAGCTTAAGAAATCGTCACCTTACCTCCATTGAGATACAAAACCAACTTCGCGACTTCCACGGAGTATCTGTGAGCGCTCGTACTGTTCGGAGAAGGTTAAAAGAACGCGATATGGTACCACACAAGCCAGCTAATGGGCCCAAACTAACGCGAGCACCTTCATTTCGCACGCAGTCATTTAAATTGGACACAGCAAGATTGGAGCCGTGTACTCTTTTCTGATAAGTCTAAAATTGTGTTACATGGCAATGATGGAAGGAAGAAGGTCTACCGACGTAAGGGAGAGCGTTTCGCACAATGCTGCTTTGAAGAGAGGGTTGCTTATGGCGGTGGCTCATGGACTGTCTGGGGTGGTATATCCGCGAGCGGCAAAACTCAACTTGAAGTTGTTACAGGACCACGGCTGCCAACATTAAATGCTGAAAGGTACATTCGTGAGTGCTTAGAACCTCACGTGATACCATACGCGGACTATGTGGGCCCAAATTTCCTTTTTATGCATGATAATGCAAGAGCCCATGCGGCCGGCATCGTCAGGGAATATCTTCGGGATGTGAACATCACAGTTATGGACTGGCCAGCCAGAAGCCCAGAAATGAACCCCATTGAGCTCATGTGGGAAGAGCTAAAAAGACGTGTTAGGGCTCGTCAGCCAGTTGCCCAGACGATGCAGGAGTTGAAAACTGCCATAGAAGAGGAATGGGAGATGATCCCTCAAAATTTCATAGAGCGGTTGATAAACTCTATGCCTAATCGTATGAGAGCTGTGGTAGATGCCCATGGAGGCAACACGCGTTATTAAATTAAACCTTTATTTGATAAAACATGTTTTTTATTCAAAAATCAATTGCCTTTAACAAAACAATTAAATTTAAAACAATACGATCGAAAAAGATGGTAAAATGTATCAGGTTTAAAACTGCATCAACAGTTTTTGTTCAATCTAGCAATCATATTTCGGTAGGGGCCATCGAAACCTAAACTCTAAGGTGGGCCAATAGATGTGTCCAGAAGTGTATTTAAATCGCACTTTGTTTATTTACCAGTGCTCATAGAAGTAGAGAACGAGCCACATCCCCGTGTGCGCGGAGGTCCCTTAGAAAGCGACTACGTGTTCAGCCAAATGCACTTCCACTGGGGCGACAATGACACCTTCGGTTCCGAAGACAAGATCAACCACAGAAGGTAAAGCTGCAGGCCTCCACAATTATCAATGTCAGAAAAAATTACTAGAAGAACGTCAGAATGTACGCTCTGTCCGATATTAATAGGTATACATATTGTCTTCTACTAGACTAAGATTATATAATACGTTTACCTACAAACTTGATTACCTATGTCTGCATTTCGTATTCAGTGCAATTTAAGCAGGTAATAGGTATATATATAAAAATCTTTAATGTATACATTTATATATAGTACCTATAAACAGGATCGACAAGCGGACAGGCCACACGTAAGATAAAAAAGTGCAGACTTCTTAGTACGATTAACAGTGTTTTTTACCTTCCCACTGGAAACGACATTCTACCTAATGTTGAACAAGTGCTTGTCTCCATAATGCAAAGCTTCAGTTTTTTAGTCAGGACCAAAAAATCCATATAAACTGGTTCTACTATGCAAAAGTAATTAAGAATTTGTCGTATAATATATCTCAGGTGAGAGAAAAAATGTGGCAAGCAACTTTTGATCTTGACTGTATATCTACTTAACAAAAAATCTCCTTGATGTCTCAAAGTATGGGTCATAAACCTGAATCTCAAGCGTATAAATTTTAACAAAAAACATCCTTTTGTGCACTTACAGAACCATTATTATATTATTGGTAGATAATTTTTGTTAGAACTCGATCAGTTTTACAGAATTAAGCTAATAAAGGTATGCTTTTAAAGTAAGGCTGTAATCGACATTATATTATTTGGTATGTTTTTGTTTTAGTTTCCCAATGGAGTTGCATATGGTTTTCTTTAAAGAGGAATACAACAACATGAAGGAAGCTGTGTTACACCCAGATGGTCTGACCGTACTAGCATTCTTTTATGAGGTACGAGCATGTATGATTTAATAAAATTGAACATTAAAAATGCCAGTGACATACAACTTTATTTGATTCAGTAATCACTTTACACAATAGATTGTTTTTTTTGCTATGTCAAAATTGTTTGCAACCAATAGTAAGTATACTCACCTACACTCAACGGACGCAACGGGCAGTTTTTTGAGATCCATTGTCCGTAGTAGGTACTTATAGTGATACTAAATTTATTGTATGTATTTTTATGACTTTTATTTAGAAACAAAATAATTTTGCTGTAGTCGATTGTATTTAAGTATTTGGTATCCTGTAAGATTTCAAAAACTCTACTTCGAGTCTCATCTACGTAACTAAGTAGTCGGTCGGCCAAGAAAGTGGTTAATCACCCTAAGGTTTAAAATTATTCGCGCGTCATAGAACAACAGGGTTGATTTTCCCATGCAAAATGATTCTGCCAGCTACTGATACTAATACGTCATAGGTTCATGAGTTCTACCTTATCGCTATTTTACTAAAGGCAGATTCTCAAAACCCACATATTATAGAACATGTTAAAAAATACTCTAAATTATTTAAATTAGTATGTGCCAAAGCGAAGTCAATATATCTTTATAATTTAATTTCGGCTTCCAAAAATAAGGCAAAAACCACTTGGAATATTATTAATAAAGAGACATGTAGAGTAAAACCAAATAATCCTACCTACTCTCTCAAGTTAGGGGATAAGCTAATAAACACGAACACAGAGGTTGCAAACACATTTGAGACATTTTTTTCGAATATAGCTCCCTCTACTACTGAAGGGCTAGCTTTTTCTGCTGATCTAGCTGAATCCCTTCTCAGGTCTGTTGTCGAGGAGTGCAATTCTTCATTTAATTTTAGACATATAAACCCTGACATAATTACAAAAACTTTTAGAGAATTTAATATGAAAAAAACAGAGGATATTTGGGGAATTTCTGTCAATATTATCAATACAATCATAAGTTCATTAGCCCCTCAACTCGCTATTATTTTTAACAAATGTATTGATGATAGACAGTTTCCAACTTTAATGAAGTTTAGCAAAATCATTCCTTTGTTTAAGTCTGGCGAAAAATGTGACCCCTCCAATTTTCGACCTATATCTATATTGCCAGGGCTAAGTAAAATTTTCGAGAAAATAATGTTTAATCAGCTTTTATCTCACTTTAGTGTAAATAAATTATTAAATAGCAACCAATATGGCTTCAGAAAAGGTAGAAATACTACCGATGCTGGAGTTGCTCTCCTACAACATGTGTTTGAGGCTTGGGAGAGTAAGCTAGATGCCTTAGGTGTATTTTGTGACCTTTCAAAGGCCTTCGATTGTGTAGACCATGAAATATTACTTAAAAAACTTAAACATTATGGTGCATCGAATGATTCCTTGGATCTAATAAGTTCTTACCTTAAAGGCAGAATACAAAAGGTTTGCATAAATGGAGCTGAGTCTTCAGGGTCGGCCCTTGTTATGGGTGTCCCACAGGGATCAGTATTAGGACCCCTGCTATTTTTGGTTTATATAAATGACCTTCCCTGTTACTTACATAATCTTTGTGAGATGGTATTGTTTGCAGATGATACATCAATGATTTTTAAAACCAAGAGGGGCAAATCTTCATTTGACGATGTTAACAATACCCTCTCTAAATTATTGCATTGGTTTACAACAAATAATCTCTTACTAAATGCAAATAAAACAAAATGTGTTAAATTTACGATGCCAAACGTAAGGTTAGCTGCCCCTCATATAATTGTTAAAGATGAACCACTAAACTCTGTAGATTTTACTACCTTTTTGGGTATAACTGTAGACTCTCATTTGCAATGGAGTGCTCATATTAGGGGGCTGTCTGGAAGACTTAGTTCTGCTGCTTATGCTGTGAGAAAGATAAGGCAATTGACTGATGTTGGAACGGCAAGATTAGTATATTTTAGCTACTTTCATAGCATAATGTCATACGGAATTCTGTTGTGGGGCTCAGCGGCAGAAATTGAGTCAATTTTTATATTGCAAAAACGTGCTGTACGGGCTATTTACGGCTTTCGACCCCGTGACTCGCTGAAAGAGCTCTTCAAAGAGATTAATATACTTACAGTGTCTTCTCAATATATTCTCGAGAATATTATTTACGTTCGTAAGAACATACATTTATTTCTTAAGAAAAGTAACGTACACAATTTTAATACGAGAAATAAAGATAAACTCGCCGTTCCAGGCTTCAGACTGCGAAAAGTAGGAAAATCGTTTATGGGAAATTGTATCCGTATTTTCAACAAATTACCAAAGGATATTGCTGAACTCCCTGTACATAAACTTAAATCGTATGTTAAAGTTATTTTGATGAAAAAGGGCTATTACACTGTTAATGATTATTTAAATGATAGAAATGTATGGCATTAAGTTGTCCCAGCTCGTACTTGCTTAAACCTTGTAAAAATTACCTTACCTTGTAAAAATTTATTTAAAAAGAGGCTGACAATAGTGACCGAGTTTCTTGCGCTGCTTCTTCTCGGCACTAGCCCAGACTTGTCCCGAAGCAGTGGTAGGTTTAAATATTGGGACGTGTAAAAGCGCCTCCTGGGGCCTATTTGCAGAAATAAAACTGATTTTAACTGATTTTAACTTACCATGATATTATTTACTCAAAATCGGCAGACCATTTTCTTGGCCGACCGTACCATTATTTGTTCTGAATGGCGACGTGAACAATTTATCACTTGTTTTCTTAACATAACCGCTCTGCTATGTCTAATTGCAAATGGTTAGCCATTCAGTGCTTAAGTATTGAAGGGAACTTATACAATCTACTTTTAACTGCATTATCGAACTACTTACCTTACTTATCTGAACTAAACCAACGCAACGCATATCTGCCGTTGTCGCTTGACATTGATCTGACTAGTGGGTGTCTGGACAGACTGATGGTAGCAGGTTTGGACTTACCTATTGTGGATGGCAGAGGCGCAGCTAAAAGGAAGCCCATGTCGAAAAGAGAAAAATAATTAAATTTTAAGATAACAACAACAACTGTATAATAGCTATTTGTTACCACTCGCAGTTGGACCGACACCAGCACCCAGCGTATGACGAGATCACGTCAGCTCTACTGAACGTCACGGAACCGCACACATCTGTTGTAATGAACAATCCCTTCTCCTTTCTGAACATTCTTCCCTACGACCTGCGGCGGTATTTCACGTACCGGGGCTCATTGACAACGCCGCCGTGCTCTGAAGTAGTCATCTGGATGGACTTCGAACAACCTATAAGACTGGCACACGATCAGGTATTTTTCTTACTAAGAAAGTTAATTAACATGAAGTTACGTAAGGTAAACGTAAGGCCAAGATCTCGGGATCCCAGGTTCGATCCCCGGGGCGGGCAACAAGTTTCGAATTTTCGAACGTTGCTCGGGTTTGTGATCACCAACCCGCATTTGGCAAGCGTGGTGATTATGCTAGTTCCCATCATTGCAGTGGTAACTTGAATTCAATGATGGAGGCCTTTTCCCTGCAGTGGGATGATTATAGGCTATTACTTTACTACTTACTACTACGTAAGGTAAAAGCTTTACCTATCACTTGTACACACGGTTGCACGTCGTACCTACTTACAGGTGGATTGTACACCAATCAATTAATGGTACGGTGGTATTAGGGTAGCTATATTAATATTTAGTTAAGATGTTCAAAGAAACATCTATTAATATTGTTAAGTAATTTGGAAATCTATGACGTACATTCAGCGAGGAAGAAACGAGCTTAAAAATGGAAATCACAAGTACAAATACATTTAACAAGGTTTAATGACTTCATATAAATTAATGATAAACATAAATTATATTATTTGCTTTACTCGATTTTCAGATAGAAGCATTCAGAGAGCTAAAGTCAACACATGGCAAGATCACGCACAACTTCAGACCCATCCAACCGATCGGCGACCGGGTAGTTTTCTACAACATCGACAGCAACTACTTCAGCTACAACGAAATAGATGATCCCGAAGACCACATCCCAACCACTATAAAACCTTTGAGGAGAAAGCACGGACGCAACAATGGCTTTACAAACATACCACGCGAAAGTATACTTATTTTAATGTTGATAGTACTATTTTCCTTATAGAAATATTTGTTCTATAGTATAGAATTTTAAGGTAACAAATATGTAAGTAATCAAATTTTAAAGATTTGTTGAATTATCATTTGTTTTAAATGTATTATTAGCGTCTGTTTGAAAAGAATTACGAGGATTACCGATTATTTAATCACCTATTTTTGGGTAATAGCTACTTCATGAGGATGTTAAGAGACTTGATTCACCTAGGGCAGTATATGTGACGCTTTACATTCTGTCATAATATAAGTTCAGCTGTGTTTCAGGCAGGATATGGTTGGGCTTATAATAGCAACCGATTTTCTTGCGCTGCTTCTTCTCGGCACTAGCCAACACTTGTCCCGAAGCAGTGGTAGTTTTAAATATTGAGATGTGTTTACCTCCTGGGGCCGATTTGCAGAAATAAAACTGATTTTAATTAAGGAAAATATGGCTATACATACAAGATGACTTTTTCATAATCTTCAAAAAATTTTATAGGCGTTGAGTATCGTATTGAGACCCCTTTTATGAAGTAAAAAATGTAAATCAAGTTATCACCCGAATATATTTTTCGCAACATAGTTTTCAATTTTTACGGTCCTAAGCCTAAGGCATAAGGGGAAAATCAAAAAAATATGAATTGTATCGTAATGAATGAATAAGATGCGCATAGCGTAAAAAGAGTGTTGCTAGGAGGCCGTATCAAAAATGCTTTATCTTGACATTTTTGTACTGGGTAGATACCAAAAGAAAAAATACGTCCTCTGTTTTTTGTCTCGTAGATTGTTATATTAAATTTGGAAGGTGGTTAAAATTTCATCCTGTATTTTCCCTAGTTAAAATCAGTTTTATTAAAAAAAAATTTAGAAGTTTTAGAAAACTAGAAGGAAAATAAAGATATAAATAAAAAATTGATACACTGTATCTTATAAAAATCAAACTTCGAACCGTTTACAACTAAAGGAAGTACTGATTCGAATTGATTTTTTATTTTTCTGATGGATTTATCGAGGAACGCTTTAGGCTATATAACATCACGCTGCGATCAATAGGAGCGAAGTATCAGTGAAAAATGTTGCAATAATAATCGTGATCATAATAACAAATTGACGCGAACGAAGTCGCGGGCAACAGCTAGTCATAAATTGCATTGTCTTTATTCATTCATCCAATGCTTAAAAATCATTTTAGACCGACAAAAATTGCAGAAAGCGTACCTATTTAAAATAATTAATGAAATAATGATCCACTTTAGATGCACTTACAAATTCTTCAGATTTAAATAGACTAAAAAAAGAAAGGGCGCGTAAATACTTACTATTGTAATCTTTTCTTTACATTACAATATTAATATGATATGTGTTTTTCTAAAAAGGTTCCGATTAGTTAATGGAAAAAGGTGCTGATTATTTGATGTGGTGTCGTTTTAAGCTCTGCGCCGACTTCGGATAGATTGCATTTGTTTTGTCGTTTTAGGCAAACACACTCTGTATCTGTCTGTTAATACTTATATTAAGAGACACTGTATTATAATTACAAAACAGTATGGACATATTACTAAATGTCATACAGAATGTAAGTACCAACTAATATACCGACAGCCATGTCGTGTTGATAAGCTATAAATACTATTGATCAATTTGATACTACCTACCTACTCACTTTGCTGTACCTTACATTTTATTGAACATCTGATATTTGTGTCAAGTAAGTAACACAAATCTGTGAGATATATAAGCATCAACCTAAGAGGTGACTAATGTCCGAAACAATTTTGTAAACAGACTGACATGCTTAGAGTATAATATTACAGACATGTAATTTGATAAACATTGTAGATGAATGTATGTGCGTTCCCATTGAGGGTCCATATTGGAATTTTGAGCTTTTGTATATTATTATGTCAGCCTTTAGTAAAAGTTCTCAAACGATTGTAAATTCATCCTTTCATATGTAAAAGTCTGCACTCGAAAGATACATTCGGTTAAAGGTTGACCCTCAGTCGTCGTGCCTGACAGGTATCCATATTTAATAATCTACTTAAAATTAACGACTGCTGTAAATGGTTACTCTTAGTAAAAGATTTGTAAAACTAATTTCATTAATTGTCACTGCTTCCTGCTTACTCAGTAAGTAGAAGTAGCATGTAGAAGGTGGTCCCTCAATTAAACGCGATTAATTCACATTAAGTGAGAACCACAGTAAATATAAAATATCAGTATTACTACTACTAGTAGTTGGTAAAAGTACTTGAACCATTGTAAATTCAATCTGTAGTTTGTAAAACTAGCCATTCAAAAGTTTCAATCGGTTAAAGGTGGTCCTTCAATGGGGACTACCGTTTCTTTGCTCACCAGTTGGCGCCACTGTAGACTGAGGTCCGGAGGTATAGCTGTCAAAGGCGATTGACGCCGAAACAAAGTGTTATATCTTGAATCTAATTAAGGTTATATTGTTTATAAATAACTATCTTGATATCAACAAACTAACTTCTGAAATAGTTGCTCTTGAGGCCGCCTATTCTTGCGCTTTTTCTTAATTCCGCTTTTAAAGCGTTCACATTAATCGCTAAATAATCCATATTTGCGATATTTTACGAAGAAGATCACTTTTCAGCAGGTAAATTAAAGAAATTATAATTTATGCAACAAATTCCGCTGAAACCAGTACAAAGTGAATGATATTGGACCTTACGCGACACTAGCGCCTCTAGTGGCAAATTCACTAGCGATAGCAGTGGCATTGAAACGCTTGTCATAATAATAAATTAATTAACGTAACATTTGGTTATTAAATAGACAATTGCTATAGTCTATCCGTTAGTAAAAAAAATTAACTGACTATTGCTCCACCAAACAGTATAAACAAATGTACACACGGCGGCACATCAGACTATACATGTGTACCTTGAGACCGCCTTTATGCCCTACGTAATAAAAGCTGTTATCGCAGTTCAACTGTTTAACTTGATGTGCTGTCGAGTGTACCATTTTACTACAAGTAATAATCAAATTACTGCGAAGAAATACTACGGTCAAGGTTACCACATATGTAGTAGGATTTTGTGGGAAAGTTAATATAAATAAATACTAATAATAATACTGTTTGTTGACATTATTGTATGTTTAGTTTTAAGTTTGGCATAATATCTTGACTAATCAACCTTAGATATAACTACTACCACCATCTAGTAGGACATGCACCTTTTATAGTTTGTCCATTGGTTTATTTACTTTATGACAGCTCACACCTATGAATTATTTTTTCATGTCAACCGACAGTCATTATTTTTATTTACTTATCCCACTAAATCCTACTATGTGGTCACCTCGACCGTAGTATTTCTTCGCAGGAGTTTGATTATTACCTACTTATAATAAAACGGTACATATGTTTATACTGTTCGGTGGAGCAATAGTTAGTTAAAAATGTTTACTAACAGATAGACTATAGCAATTGTCTATTTAATAACCAAATGTTACGTTAATTGATTTATGATTATGACAAGCGTTTCAATTGAGGGACCACCTTTAACCTATTGAAACTTTTGAATGGCTAGTTTTAAAAGCTACAGATTGAATTTACAATGGTTCAAGTACTTTTACTATCTCTCAGTAATACCAATTTCTGCATGCTACTTCTTCTTATTGAGTAAGCAGGAAGAAGTAACAATTAATTAAATTAGTTTTACAAATCTTTTACTAAGAGTAGCCATTTACAGCAGTCGTTAATTTTAAGTAGATTATTATAGGTATAGATATATATACCTTTAACCAATGATAATTAAAAAGTATAGATAGGTTATGCCCTTACAAAACTATCGAAATATCTGTGCCGCTTGCGAACAACTGCACACATGCGTAATTCTTATTTTGTCCTTGTCATACTCGTGAAAAGAACAATTACTTTCTCTTTCGCCTTAGCATCCATAATCCATATTGTATGATGGATTATAAAAGACGTCACACACAATTGTTTTAAGGACGCATATTGAGAGCACCTGTAACATAGGTACCTATCTATTACTTTTTAAATATCATTGCCTTTAACCGAATGTAACTTTCGAGTGCAGACTTTTACAAAAATGAAACTTTTACTAAAGGCTGACACATTCTAAAGCTCAAAACTCCAATGTGGACCCTCAATGGGAACGCACATGATGAATGTTATTATTCTGTGATATTAAAGGTTAAACTAAACTGAGATTGATTTATGATTTTTTAAACATGTAAATTGCCTGTGTGAAACCTAAAGTAAGTATTATTATAGAAACACAAGATAGAAAATATCACACTGGTAAACACAGATTTTGCCTAACAAAAACAAAGTTTATTATTTATTAAGTAATTCCAACAAATTCTGGGTGTGATTAAATTATCCATATTTATCTGTTGGGTCTCATTTTAGAGATGTATGTAAATTGTAAACAAAGTAAATGGACTTTTAGACCCTTTTTCAAAATTAATATTTAAAGTCGAAAATACTTTTATTTTATTTCTTATTTACCTACTGGTTTTGTAAGAAATATGTCTGAATTACAAATTGTTTCTATAATGATGTGACGCAAAATTTTTTCACCATTTAAAGGGTTTTATTGGAGCATAACAAAAAAAATATTGTGAAACTTAGTTATGAATATCATTGCATTGTAAAGCTGTAGATATTTTTTGACTTTGAATGTCTGAAATAAATTCGTCAAAAACGCTATAATGGCAATTTTTGTGTGCTCACAAGCAAATATCTCTGAAATGAGACCTGAATAAAGACTAGTATCTGATTCATTTTTTTTATTCTTTTATTTATTTAACGACTTTTACATGAAAGTACATCAGTCCCATCATTCCCTAACAACATAAATACACAAACGAATATGCATAAAAAACTGTACTGAGTCTGCTACTAATGTTAAATAAAAAAAACAATAAGTTGATTCTGTGACATAAAAGAAGTAAAATTTTATCGACAAGTGTTATCATCAGTCATTTTGACTATCAGTATTATTCTGTAGGTAGAACTTCCATTTACAATATCAACATACTGTAAAAGGAAGTTCTTCTTAATGTTGAAGGTATTAAAAATTCACCATCATTATAAGATATGTATAAAGAGGAGCATTTTATTAAAAATAATTGATAATATGAATCTTTAATTTATGTATATTTTATTCTCAATAACACACACATCATTCACAGAAATATTTAACAAAATGTAATTATGATATATTTGACTTATTTAGGTATACTATGACTTATTAATCATCTTCTGTAGGCCTGTTTTCAGTCATGGTTACCATGGCCCCTAGGTTGTCCTCCCCGCCCTGCTTTAGTCGTTCCCAAATTAGCTCTGCTATTGCTTTTTGTGTTCTTCTTTCAAGTTTTTCTAATTTTTTTGCAACATCTCTCTTAAGATCCCAGTCCGGTTTTCTAGGAGCCAAACTTGATATATCTAAATCTTGTAGTACCACCTGTAATGATGATTAAACTTTTTACATTATTGGAAATTTATTAATGTCCATAAATCCATTTCATCTTAGCTGATTAACAATTATTTGCATCAAAATATGCCGGAATACAGTTTAAAGCCTTAAATAAATTGATCTGCAAAGGTTTTTTTTTTAACAGAAATATCCATTAAACAAAGTTAAATAAGCACCAACCTTTTCCTTTCCTGCTTCAAGAAGATCTTTAACTTCGTCCTCTACAAGAGTGGGTTGGGCTTCTTCTAGTTTGGCCTCCTGTAGCAGCTCATCTTGTGGTTTGTAACTACGGAACTTAGGTCTGTAATTAGAGAAATTGTAAACTGTAAAAATACTAAAAACTAAATAAAAAGTCTATTAAGCAATAGACTTAACAAATATACATTAATCGCCAGAAAAAAAATTGCTGTCTAAATGAGGGTTTCATTTTGTCATTTTGTAATACTTTCATTGAATCAATAAGTAGTGATGGGCCGACTATAATATTTACCGACTAATTGGTTTTCAAATTGCCGACAAATCGGCAATGCAATCGATCATTTAAATTCCTACTTGTCACAGGTTTCATTTTTGTCATCAATTCCAAGGGGAATCAAAATACAAAAACAACGAAGTTTACAAAAAAGTTTAACGGTGCAGTGGTCTCTTCAGGACTCCCGATCAAGACATTTAAGTGTTGCAACATGAAAGATGGTTGCGTTAGATAACCAACCTTTACTGTAGTCTTTAGTTCAAAACACTGGTTTTTCAATTTTTTAAAGAAATTCAAACCAAAATACGTTTCAACTAGTAGGAAATATTCAACAAAAAATAAAACTCCCATCATTTGCGACGAAAATAAAGCTCAGATACGAAAAGGAGTTTTCTATAACTACAGATTTGTAAAAAAAGAAAAGACATGTTTGTTAAATGCGCCGATTATAATCGGCATATTTTGCCGAATAGTCGTCGCCGACTACAAACGATGCCGAATAGTCGGCCCATCTCAAATAGTACATAATATCAAATATGTGTTAAGCTTTATTATACGAGGGCGGGCAATAAGTCCGTGACTTTTTGAATTTCTGACCTCTTTACTGAAAAAGCAACACTACTCCTGTCAACAGGTATCTGTCAGTTGATTCCTATCAAAATTTGAACTTGCTGCGTTAGTTAGTTTGTGTTTGACAGCTATTTTTATCAGACTACCCAGTAATTTGAGGAAAAAATGGAAAAAGGTGAATTTCGTGTGCTTATTAAGCATTATTTTTTGCGAAAATAAACCATTACCGAGACCAAGGCTAAGCTTGATAAATACTATGGGGACTCTGCACCATCGATTTCAATGGTAAAAAGTGGTTTACTGAATTTCGTTGTGGCCGTAAAAGCACTGAAGATGCCGAACGTCCTGGACGCCCAGTTGAGGTCTCTACACCCGAAACAATCGAAAAAATTCACGATATGGAGTTGGCCGACCGAAGATTGAAAGTGCAAGAGATTGTGGAAGCCGTAGGGATCTCGCATGGCTCAGTGGTTTCAATTTTAAAAGATCAATTGGGCATGAGAAAGCTTTCCGCAAGATGGGTGCCGCGTTTGCTCACAGTCGACCACAAAGGCAATCGTGTAACAACTTCACAGGAAGGTTTGGCGTTGTTTAATCGCAATATGGAGGAGTTTTTGCGCCGTTTTGTAACCGTGGACGAAACATGGATCCATCACAACACACCAGAGACCAAACAACAGTCAAAACAGTGGGTTTCTAAGGGTGAATCGGCGCCAAAGAAGGCCGAGGTGGGTTTGTCAGCCAATAAAGTTATGGCGACTGTTTTTTGGGATGCACGTGGGATAATCCACATTGACTACCTTCAAAAGGGAAGAACAATCAATGGGGAATATTATGCCAACTTATTGGACCGCTTCAATGATGATTTGAAAAAAAACCGACCTCATTTGGCCAAGAAAAAAGTTCTTTTCCACCAAGACAATGCAAGGGTGCACACATGTGCAGTTGCCATGGCAAAAATCCATGAATTGGGCTATGAATTGCTCCCTCATCCACCCTATTCTCCAGATTTGGCTCCGAGTGACTACTTTTTGTTCCCAAACCTGAAGAAATGGCTTGGTGGAAAAAGATTTGACTCCAATGATGAAGTCATCTCGCAAACAAAGGCCTATTTTGAGGACCTCGACAAATCATATTTTTTGGAAGGGATAAAAAAATTGGAGAAGCGTTGGACAAAGTGTATAGAGCTCAAGGGAGACTACGTTGAAAAATAAAATGATTTGTTTATCAAAAAATCTGTGTTTTATTCCAAAAGTCACGGACTTATTGACCCGCCCTCGTAGTTTAAGCCAAACAAAAAGGTGTCTTTAAATAATAGGGGTTAAAGTATGAAATTGCTGATTATTTTCCCACTTTTTATTTTTATTATAGCTCTCAAGTATAGTCGTATTATTGCGTAATTCTTTTTGTATTGTATCAAAAATTAAAATACTTAAAGTAACTTTTGACTAGAAAAATTGCAATACTAGTGCCTATTACTTCAAAGGAAGTCGTTGAAAAGACCCCTTACAATGTGTCAGCTGACCTTCTTGCTTTAATTAAGTATATTTGTATTATATACTTTGATTTTCAGAAATTTAAATACCATAATGCGTAGCTTTATAACCATCTAACTTTCACCTTTAATTGCATCGAAAACGGTTCGGAAAAAATTGTTAGTATGGAAAAATGACTTTTCTCGATTTCGTCCATACAAAACGGCAATTTCATACTTTTTTAACCCCTAATATTATGAGTCTTGTACCTTTGGTTAAGAATCGAGATTCGAAATACTTACTTCGGTAGTGATATAGTTTCACTAGGTGCAGCAGCTGAATTCTCATTACTGGGATTCTTTCGTTTCAAATTTTTTAATCTTTCCTTTCGTTTCAAGGCTTGTTCTTCCAAAGAACCAAGACTTTCAACGTTTTCCATGACACCCATAATTTTAATCACTTCACGTTCATTAGAAACCAGGGGTTAATTGGTTTGACACATCACATTGTATCTCGCAACACACTCAGATTATTAATGTTTTGATTTTTTGTTTGTGATTTTATATTTATTTTACAAACTAAAGCTATTGCATTACCAAACTACCAAATCCCACACCAAGGTTTTGCGACTTAGCCCTTGGCGTTGTTACCAAACCAAATAATCCAACCAACCAAAGAGTACAATAACTATACCAACCAACCACCAAACAACCAACCAAGTGACAGTGACAATGACGAGTGACAGCACAGCAGGACAGACAGATAGAGACAGAGTCAGACCTTTAATAAAAATAAAGTTGCGCCATCTTTGTTACATAACTTGAACTCATATGCCATACCATGGCGGGCACAGAATAGCGAAATATATCACGCAATGAAACAATTTGCCGTCCACAACGTTGCAATGTAACAAGTGTATACTACACACAAACTACGCGCACAAACAGACCATTTCAACACGTTCGCGCTGCGATCTACCATTTGTCGGCTTTTTCGCCAAACACAAAGCGGGCAAAAAGGAGCAGTGTGCTACACAGAGTGTCAGAGCACTTTTTATTTGATGTGGATGGAGCGCGCGCCGGTGTGGACGGGTTGTGTTTATGTAGTTGTACAGTAGAACGCCGCAAACAATGAAGGAAGAAAACAATTACTATTTCAGTATGCCTATTTCCTTTTTTGTTTAAATAGCGTAACAGTAAATCTGGGGTATCCTTGAAGAGATAGACCCTCAGAAATTTATAATCTGTCACACTACAATGATAAGAGAGATACTTAAGGGTTGAAGTCAGTAGGACTAACCTCTCCATAGGAATTTCTTAGCTAAATTAGGCTAAATGATGATGCAATGACAAAGGGATGAAAAGGTAAGATACCACATTCCACAATGTACAGACAACGGCAGGTCAACCTACCCAAAAAGTCAAAGGTTTGATTGATTTTCAACTTAAAATCCAACAAGTAGAGATCAATATCAATTGAGAAAATTTGTTTTGTGGTAGGTTGACGTGGTATTGTCTGTACATGTATTCTTTTTTGATTGACCGTGGCAACACGGACCATAAAATGACTAACTTATAATTTGTGCACGCGTACGCTCGTTTGTGCATTTTAGATATTTTTGCGTTTTTTCTTTTCAGATTTCTGTTATGAACTTAAGTTTAAGAATTATTATTGATATAGCTTTTATAGCTATAAATATTTCACGCACACATACAGGGTGTAAAACAACCTAACGCAGATCCTGAAGCTACGTAATTTGAACATCCAACCAAGTCATATTACACAATATTATCGCTGGGAAATGATTTTTATTTTTAGGACTCAAAAAAATATAACAATTCATGGCACGCAATGTGCAGCAAAATCACCACTGTGCTACTGTGTATACGCGCGTAGGTATGTATAAAAGCGTACGAGTTAACGGCCGTGGCGGCCGGCCACACGAGCCGCGACGCTCGAGGCCGGCGACATACACAACGTTAGGCGGGAAGACAGTTTTTATTGCAATTCAAACTGATAACTTCATACAAGAATGATAGGTTTTTTATGCGTCTCAAACACTCTAATAATCCTTTCCGAACTGGTCACTATTTTAAATCTTCAAATCCGCCAATAACTTTTACACGATGAGAAATCTTACAAATCATACTAATTTTCTGGCCATTAATTAAGCTTAATTTCAACTTCGGCCACCGATAAACATACATAAACACAAAAATTATACGATATTCGAACCCGCAACCACTGTTTTTACAGACCGAGTCACGTATCAATAGACCTCACGTTGGTATCTAAGTACAACTAAATTAACATCATCGTCTGCTTGACACAGGCTTCTCTAAAATTTTATAGGATTTCGCCATAATAGCCATCCTCGACAGGCGGGTTTTTCTGATACACTGTCTACCTAGAACCATTGCCCATACCTTTGAATGATGTGGTCACTGAAACTTTGCCGAATCCGAAGAGCTCTTGTCAGGCTCAGTGAGTCTCAAAACAATCTCGTGATTTAAGGGAATTCACTTCAGAAGCAACATGTAGGTACAACTTCATGCAAATAAACCATGTTTATTTACTTATTAACACTCAACACTTATCCACATAACATCCACACATATTTCACAAATACACTAAATAGCTGATAGCACAAACCGTACTAGAAAACTATTGTCGCGGACATGCTAGATGTTTCGAGATATCGCTAGAGGAATGTACATAACCACAAAGTAATAACAAGATGTTAGTGCAAGCGACATTGGACTTTAAGTATACAAATTAAGGCGCAAAATGGTATAACTCACTAGAGTGGTTTACGTTTAAACGTCCTTGTGATTTTTCTGGAAAACGAACATTCTAGTATGTACGACCGGCATCGACGTTGAGATATATAAATAACAGTACATAAGACGCCGCAGTCAGTTCATTCTGAGCTTTCGGTGCGATACCTGCGAAAAGTGATCTAGTGCGAAGTAACGACGACTTTAGCGATACCAACGGATATAAGGACTACTCTACGGATTGGCTAAGTAGTGTATTGGAACCAACGACTTCACGACCCACCGGACTACGATTCTTGTGATTTGGCTTTTGTGATAGTGTTTGCGACCTGTTCATCGCCTAATAAAATCTTCTTATAAGTCAACGGTGTTTTATCCAAATCCCGAACTCCACGTTCGTAACACTATTAAAACATAGTATAAAATTGCAACAATTAGTGCGAAATGCGCATTCGATGTCGTAACAAACCGAACTGAGACCGGCGCAAGCGCCAGTGCGGGCGGCGGCGGCCGGCGAAATCAAACGACTATTCTATTTCTTTCTCCTTCATGCGCCGAAGAGTAGAAGTAGATGTGTTGCTGTGCTGCGTACGTACCTAGCCTGCGTTGGTTCATAATTGCGGCTTACATTTTTGTACTTCCAATAAAACAATTTACAAAACCAATGTCATTTTACTACGAAACAGAATTTTAAAATGTATCATTTTTTGATTTACAAAAGATTGCTATTAGTACTAAGATACAATAACTTTCAAGTTAAATTGTAGGTACCTAACTTTCGTATACGAGTAACTGAACTACAATAAAGTAGATATGAAGGTAGGTGAAGGTACCTATTAGGTTAAAAACTCCAAACCAAAACAAATTAAAATCTTAGGATGACGAAAGGCCCGACCTTTTAATCCTTGAACTCACAGCTTGAACTCGTATGACCTAGTTCTCTCAGCTGAGGGGCGCGCGTGGGATGGCTAGCAGCTGCGCGGTGCGCTGGCGCATTCATTGCGTATTGTAAATAAAAAAGCTTTATTATGAATGATATAATGAAAATTCTTATTATGTTTGTATGGAGAAAACTTTTAAAATAACCTTTTACAACAGCTTTTGTAATAAAATGTAAAAAAAAATGACACGTTGACTCTCAATATTCAATTCAATTCAATTCATTTATTTACAAGAAAACATGGTACAATAAGATCATAAGAAGAGTACAAAAAGGTCAGCATGTCTCGCCATTATATTGGCATGTAAAAATTTAAATATTGATTAGTAAAGGTAGCAATAATAATCAAAATAGCAATATGTCAAAATAATATGTCAATAGTAATACTTATGTCAGCAATATACGAGTAGCAATATGTCAATAGTTACATTAGGTTTGTCAAACAGGATTCATTTAATAAGCTCATTTATACTGGAAAAAATTTTTTCCAGAAGCCAATCATACAATTTGCTTAAAAATAGCGGTTTTCTAAGATTTTTTATACATACGGGTATCTTGTTATATATTACTATACACATGTACAAGCAACTCCTCATATACAAAGCTGTTCTCGGTGTAAAATGTAAGACCAACCTTTCAGGGTTCCTTGTGTTTCTGGGATAGATGTCACGAGCTTTGTAGAAATATTTAGGGTTATTATTTACAAATTTACAAATTTCAAAAATGTAAAGGCTTGGTAATGTTAGAAGGCGAAGTTCTTTAAACAGTGGTTTACATGATACGTATGAAGGTACACCATATATTGCTCGTATACATTTCTTTTGTGTCAAAAACACCTTACGTATGTTGACGCCATTTCCCCAAAAAATCAAACCATAACGAAGAATTGATGCAACATAAGCATGGTAGGCTGTAAGTATAATACCACGATCTGTTACGTGACGGAGCCTTTTAAGGACGTACACAAAACGATTTAATTTATCACACACTTTTTCGATTTGAATTTTCCACTTTATATTTTCATCTACATTTATGCCCAGGAACTTAATTGTTTTAGTCTGTTCAATACATGTATCCTTATATGAAATATTGTAGTCATATTTACTGAAATTATTGAATTGTACAAAGTATGTTTTGGTCAAGTTAATTTTTAGATTATTTATGTCAAGCCATTTAATAATATCGGAAAGTGTGTTATTTATCTCAGCCTCATGCTTCGTCAAACATTCTTTGAAATCATTTGTTACAATAATTGATACGTCATCTGCAAATAGTATAGTTTTATGTCGGGTTACAGTAATAATGTCATTGATATAAATTATGAAGAGAAGTGGCCCAAGGACACTTCCTTGTGGCACTCCAAACCTATTACAGATATACCGTGATTGAAAATTTTCTCTTATATTGTTTCTTACAGTTTTTGATATAACCACCGATTGTTGTCTGTCGCTAAGGTACGTTTTGAACCATTGCAATGTAAAAATAGCTTTGGAACCAGCAATTTCCCAGGTATGGTCCAGAAGAAAAAAATGATCCTATTGATAGGGACAATATGTGGTTTTCGGATCTGCGTTATGATTTTTTACACTCGTTATTTATGTATACCGACCTACTTATTTGTTTAAATGAGTTTATACTCATTCAGTGTATGCTTCATAGTTTTTGTTACGAAATATAGATGGCGCTCAAAAATTCATTTAGGGCTCCTTTTTTTTCTTTCAGAACCTGCTAAGATCAAAAACTATACTGCCAAATCTTAAGTGAATTCAGCCGTTCCTTAGAAATACATAAAATTTACTATAGTCCTTAAAATATAGCTTGATTAGAATGACAGTTGTCACTGAAAGAGACGACGTAACTTTGTACCAGCGTCACACAAGTGAAACACATTTGCACACGAAAAAATATTGGTAACTGGCAATTTAATTTAAGAATTTTTTGTTATACATTGCTGTTCCTTTAATAATCAATTTAATTATATAAAATAGATATTTAAAGTTAAAATCATTAAAATAACCTAGTCACAAAAATTACACCTAACTTGAAAAGACTTCTTTACAAGGTTACGTCATTTTTCATAATCACTAGTAATGAGGTAAAATCGACAAATCGAAATCGACAGACTAACAGTATTTCAAAATCGAAGTAATGAAACATAAATGTTACAAATGATTTAATGAGCTTTATAGGATTTTAATCTATCTTGTTGCATTTTTTAAACACTTAAAACTTAACACTACACGGGGTTTACTGCAACCGAATGAAATTATTTAAAGGTAAAATATACTAATTTACCTTCCCGACAGAAATGTTTTCTTCTACCCGCACTTCTTTAACAATTTCGTCACTCGTACAGTCAGCTCGACAAACTACACTAACAGAATCCGGGGTTTTTACTAACGGCATAGCACGTGATTTACACTTTGTTAACACTGGGTTCCATGACGATGACAGGTGGAAACCATCCTCTCTATTGAAATTCTTATGCTTCTTAATTTCAATAGCTTCACGTATTAATCTTGTGTAGTAAATACGATCAGTTGAGAGAATTTTCGGAACATGTAATTCCATCCAGTGATTAAGGTCCGAATTTAAGAGATGTTCTGCTATCGCGGATTTGCTCGTTTGTCGATTCTCAACAGCCGCGATATGTTCTTTGACCCTTTCTGCGATTGAACGTTTCGTTTGTCCTGTGTAGGAACTACCGCAGCTGCAATCGATTTTATATACTCCCGGTGTCTGCAGAGGTATCACATCCTTTGGTGAGCGTATTTCCTTCGGTACTTTAGACCACGGCTATACAGTCTTGATGGAGTATCTGTATCTTGATGGATGAAATAGGTATTGTTCCACTTCCTCTTGGTCTCCGTTGATAATGCAAAAGACATCATCGACATATCTCTTCCATATCTTAACGATACTCGGGCCGCTAGCTAATGTCTTCTGCTCAAAATGTTCCATCCAGATGTTGGCGATTACAGGTGCAACAGGACTACTCATTGCAACTCCATCAATCTGGACGTAATATTGACCACGGTAGAGGAAGTAGTTACCGTCCAAGCAATTTTTTAAAAGGACAATATACTCATCTGGCAATTCATGGTCAAACAATCTGTTTCTGATTACTTCCAGGCATTCGTTCAAGGGCACATTAGTTTATAGTGATTCGACATCGAAACTCACCATTATATCGCCCGTATCCAATTTGATGTCTCTGATGAGTTCAATAAAGTGCAGCGAGTCTTTTACGTATGACGTTGTTTTACCAATTAATGGTTGCAGCACTCCAGCAACGTGTTTCGCCAAACTATATGTGGGTGAGTCAATTTTCCTCACAATCGGTCTAAGTGGAACGTTGCTTTTGTGTATTTTTGGCGAACTATATAATTTTGATGGCTGAACGCTCTTTGTTTTGTGTAGATGAGTATATACGAGTACGTCTTCGGTAAAAAGTTCACAGTGGTCATGGATAAGGGCGCGAATGCGTCGTGTCACTCTGGCGGTGGGATTATAAGATACTAACTTATATACTGCTGTATACGTGAGCATAGTCCTCATTTTGGCGTCATAATCTTCGCAATTCATAACTACGGTGGCGTTTCCCTTGTCAGCCTTCAGTATCTGGATATCTTTATTCTGACGTAGATTTTTGAGTGTTAACACAGTGTAAATCGCGTGCTATGCCGTTAGTAAAAACCCCGGATACTGTTAGTGTAGTTTGTCGAGCTGATTGTACGAGTGACGAAATTGTTAAAGAAGTGCGGATAGGAGAAAACATTTCTTCTCAACCGGCCAGACGACGCCGAGCGCCTCCAGTCTGCCCGCGACCATGATTCGTGTAATCGGATCGAAACGTCGGGAAGGTAAATTAGTATATTTTACCTTTAAATAATTTTTTTTAAAGTGTTAAGTTTTAAGTGTTTAATGAGCTTTGGTTGACATTAAAAAGGGCCCAGGCCCAGATGGCATACCTCCTTTATTCATCAGACGCTGCGAGTCTGTCATATCTTCACCACTTACCCTAATCTTTAATCGTTCTTTACGAGATGGCATATTTCCAACTGAGTGGAAAAAAGCAAAAATAGTTCCCATCCACAAAAAAGGTGAGTCTCGCAACATAAAAAACTATCGCCCTATATCTATTCTGTCCACATTTTCGAAACTGTTCGAGTCCTTGCTTCACCCGTTATTCAGTCGCCACGTAGAAAGTGTTTTATCCGATCACCAACACGGATTCCGGCGAGGTCGCTCCACTCAAACAAATCTAGCTTCGTTTCTCTCAGAAGTCGCTAAAAACACAGATCGTGGCGCTCAAACTGACGTCATATACACTGATTTCAGCAGTGCCTTTGATAAGGTCCACCACGGTCTGCTTTTGGCTAAACTCGGGTCGTGCGGAGTTGATGGTAACTTACTTCAATGGTTCCGCTCATACCTGAATGCGAGACCGCAGGTTGTCGTTGTCGAGGGTTTTGAGTCCGAGCACTACTATGCGACGTCAGGGGTTCCGCAGGGCTCTCATCTGGGACCTACACTCTTCCTCATATTTATAAACGACATTACGACGCGCATAAAACACTGCAAATTCTCTCTTTTTGCTGACGATCTGAAGATCTTTCGAACCGTTGACTCTTCCCGAGACATGGAGTTAATTCAAAGGGACATAGACGATATCCAGCGCTGGTGCGAGTCAAATGCTATGTGCTTAAATGCTAGTAAATGCTACCACATTAAAATCACAAAACGAAAAAAAAAAATTCCTTCAAATTATGATTTGAACGGTGTCGTAATGTCAGAGGTTGATGAGATGCGCGACTTGGGGGTATTTGTTGACTCCAAGCTAAACTTTGTGTCACACGTTAATACCATAGTTAAAAAAGCCTCAAAGATGTTGGCGTTTATCAAAAGGACCACAAAAGGCTTCAAAAAGATGAACACACGGATCATCCTGTATAACGCGCTAGTCAGAAGTGTTTTGGAATATGCAAGTTGGGCATGGAGCCCCATATACGCCGTACATTCCCAACGCATTGAAAACATACAGCGTGCTTTTACGAGACACCTTGCATTTTTATCACCAGGAATATCCTACAGGGCACCATACAGCCAAAGGTTGTCGCACTTTGGCATTGACAGTCTGCGGTATAGGCGATCTGTTGGCATTCCTGCACGGACTTTTGAACGGGTCACTGGGGTGTGATGCGCTTGAGGAGGGCATCTCGATTGGTGTTCCCTCTCACCTGCCTCGTAAGCCAATAAAAAAGACGTTTGCACTTCCTCCATGCAGAACGAATGTAGGAAGACATGCTCCTTTGGTTAGATGCTGCGCCCAATATAACTCACTAATGAAAAGGGACGTGAATGGAGGCCTGGATGTTTTTCGCGACAAGTTACCAAAATTTAAAGCTAATCTCCGCGAATTGCTGAGCGCTGAAGACTGAGATGGTATCGGAATTCGAAACCATGATTATTGTTATTTTAATAGGCATACTACTTTGCTGTAACTTCTTTTCTAATTGTGTAATTACTAACAATTACTGTTTGTTATAAACGTTGTGTACGCCTGTAAGAGGTATATATAGGTATATAATAGAAGCTTATGTTATAATATCCTTAGTTTTTAATGTTTTTATATAATTATGTACTGTTGGTGTACCTTTTCAATAAAATAAAAAAATAAAATAAAATAGAACATAAAATTGCAATTATTAATAGTTGACGAAAAATTTTCAAATTTTTAGATTCTATATGCGTTAAAAAAATCTAATTGATTTTCATGATTGTTACAATTATTATTCTCATAATGATCACGATACTGACTTACTGTTAAATCTTAATATATCTGATTTTCATTTTATTTTATATGCCTTATCTGTTTATTTTCGTTTGATCAGTCGAGTCAGTCCTATCACTAGTCACCTCAGTTTGACAGGTGTCATCAAGCTATATTTAATGGACTATACCACGTACGTATTGAACTAATCTTTGAAATGTATGGGTTAGATAGAGAGATACACTTTATTGCAAACCATAAAATTGACAACGTAACAAAATATATTAGATGTAAAATTACAAATAGATCGTCAGGGATACTATGCTAAATTACTTGTCCGGTAGTTTAGATATTTTATAGTATAAGTAGTATACGGGTATGCGACCCCGGTTTCCCGAGCTGCTACTGTTTCAACCCCATCCTTCCGAGGGAGTAGTGGCTATTAAACCTTTTTCCTATCCCAAGTCCTAAATTTCCTATCTCGTGCCCTATTTCCTTTCGTCTTCCTTTCTCCCTCCCTCTCCACCAATCCAAGGTCTGCCGCGCCTATGGATGCATGGCTAGGGGCGAGCCTAGTCTCAAGCGTGCCGATTGCCCTGGGACCGGGCGACCCCAGATTAAGGCTAGCCTTGTCTTGGCACGCGGGGCTCTATCAGGATCGACATGTTTTTTCCCTAGCTGCTCGTGGGAACGCAATTATTTTCTAAAAAATGGTGGCGATGTTGTTCGCGACTCATCACGCCACGTTTCTGTCGGGAGCGGAAAGCGGGCTACGGAAAGCCGCTTTGCTACGATGAATGTTAGAGGAGGAATGGTAGATACAATAGACGAAGTATGCGAGATGATGAATGAAAGGCATATAGATGTATTGTGTGTGAATGAAACAAAGAGGAAAGGACGAGACACGACCAAACATGGACCCTTCGTTGCGTATTGGTCTGGGGTACCCAGTACCGTCACGGAAGTAAGGGAGTCAGTGTATTCCTTTCCGAGCGAATTGCTGAATGTGTGACTGAGTTTGAGTGTGTGAGCCCTAGACTTCGTTGGATTAGGCTGAAGGTCGGAATTACTCGAATCTTTGTCTTAGGCGTCTATGCACTGATGTGGGTTCGAGTGGCTCCACAAAAGCTAAAAAGGAAAATGAGGAGTTCTGGAATAGTATGAGAGATGTACTGAAAATTTGCAAGGCGAATGAAAGGATTATCATGTTGGGCGATTTTAATGGATGGGTTGGGGTGAAGCGAGATGGGTATGATAAGGTTCTTGGTGTGTTTGGTGACGAAAGATTAAATGAGAATGGAAAGAGTCTGTTTGAGATATGTCTAGAATGGGAACTTTTTGTCTCAAATACAATGTTTTAGCATAAAAAGATTCATAAGTACACAAGTGAAGAAGGTTCTAGTAGAACTATGATAGATTTTGTGATAGTGGATGGAAGATTGAAGAAAAAAGTCATGGACACTCGTGCTTACAGATCACTTCCTGGTGATATCCCGAATAAGTGGTCTCTTCAGGCGTTGGCGCCATAGGAAAACCGAGCCTACTAGTGTCCTGGAAAGAGTGAAAGTAGAAAATCTGCAAGACAAGGATGTAAGAAAAGAATATGTAAGAATATTGAAGGATGAATTTGGTAACTTAGATGAGATGTCTGATATTGAAGAAGGTTGGAAGGGACTAAAAGAAGGAGTTTTGAAAGCTGCTACAGAAGTTTGTGGAGTTTCTAGACGCACGAAAGGAAATAAACAGAAGAGTGAATGGATGAGTAAAGATGTGCAAGATATTGTTGTCAAAAAGAAAAAAGCATGGTTGGATTGGTTAGCTACTAATGCTAACCAAAGAAATCAAAATGCGACAAATCTGGATGTAGAGAAAGAACAAAAGGAGTATAAAAGTTTGAAGGATGAAGTCAAGAAAACTGTGGCTCGATAGAGAGATGAGAATAAGGATGAGTTTGACAGAAGGCTATCGGAAAACTTTCGTTTGAAAAGGTCAGCTCGAGGTAAAACCGCATCATCCGAGTTGAGTAGAATTAGAAGCCAGGATGGTAACATAGTAAAAGGTGAGGAATGCGTGTTGAAAAGATGGAAAGAATATTTTGAAAGTTTGTTTGAAAAAAAAGAAGCAGCGCAAGAGTTGAATATACCAGAAGTAGATGAAAGGGAGAATGACAGTGAGATAGAAATGTATGAGATTCTAAAAGCGTTAAAAAGTATGAAGTCGGGTAAGGTTGCAGGGTATGATAGAGTATCAGTCAAGATGCTAAAGGCTGGCGAAGGTGCAGTAGCTAATCAGCTGTACTGCCTTTTCAACTTGTGTTGGAGAAGAGGCCGAGTACCAAGTGATTGGTGCAAGGCTGTTATAGTTCCGCTGTATAAGGTAAAAGGGTCACAGCTAGACTGCAAAAATTATCGCGGTATAAGCCTGCTCAGTGTCGTTGGAAAACTGTATGCAAAGGTATTGATTGAGAGAGTGACGAAAGAAACTGATGAGATAGTATGGGATGCTCAGGCAGGATTCCGAAAGGGAATGGGATGTACGGATCAGGTCTTTTCCTTGCGGTGCATAGCTGAAAAATCTTTGGCTAAAAACCAGAAAGTCTATTGCGCATTCGTGGATTTGGAAAAGGCCTATGATAAGAGTGGTGAGGAATGAATTGTGATCAGCACTATCCATGTATGGGGTGAACAGTATTTTGATACAAGCACTGAAATCCCTATACAAGGATTCTAGTGCTTGTGTCAGGATCAACGGGGCGTATACTGAATTGTTTAGCATCGAAAAAGGTGTTAGACAAGGATGTGTAGCGTCATGGCTGTTTAACTTATTCATGGATAGTTGCTTGAAAAATTTGAAAGAAAGTAAACGGGGATTAAGAATGAACGATTTGATCGTCAAATGTCTGCTCCATGCTGATGATCAAGTCTTACTCGCATCATCGGCAGAGGAGTTGTAGGAGATGGTAAATATTGTGCATGAAGATTTGAAAAAGAAAGGAATGAAAATGAATGTAAGTAAGACAAAAGCAATGGTTTTTGAAAAGGAGGATAGCATGACAGAGTGTAACATTTTGATAGGAGATGAAAAAGTGGAGCAATTGAAGGAGTTTGTTTATTTGGGATCAATGTTTACAGCGGATGGAAGGTGTAGGTAATAGTGATATTGAAAGGAGAGCAAATGCCGGCAACATGGTGAATGGACCGTTGCACGCTTTTTAGCAGTCAGAAGGTGTCCGAAAAGGCCTGCCTGGCTGTGCATGGAGGGGTGTTGGTTCCAACACTGATGTATGGGAGTGAAAGTTGGGTGTGGCAGAGAAAACATGAAAGCAGAATAAATGCAGTAGAAATGAGAGCGTTAATAAGTATGATTGGAGTCAATCTGAGTGACAGGATTAAAAATAGTGTGATAAGGGATCGATGTGGTGTAAAAGAGGATGTAGTGACCAGTATTGAAAAAGGAATGCTTAAATGGTTTGGACATGTTGAGAGGATGAATGAAAGCAGGTTGACTAAAAAGATATATATGGCGAGTATGAATGGAAACGTTGGAAGGGGAAGGCCTCGACGAACTTATCTTGATCAAATCGGGGAAGTTCTAAAAAAAGGTCAGGTCAAGAGTACCCTAAACCGGCGAGCGTGTATGGAAAGATTAATGAATGTGGATAAAGCGAAAGTAGTCTGTAAGGATCGTAGCAAGTGGAAAGATGTGGTCTCTGCCTACCCCTCCGGGAAAAAGGCGTGAGTGTATGTATGTATGTATGTATTTAAAATTACAATCCGAAATATATCTAACATTACACGCATAGTTTAAGGATCACAGGAGTTTGACGTGAGTAAGTAGTATCCTCTAGTAGTCTGTGGTGAGGACGTCGATCCGAGTCAGATTGGTTGGAGCGCCTTTTTTTTAACTCACTTTTATAATATGATTTATCCTACTTACTGACAAATTATTATTACATGTAATGATATCACAGTAAATGCCGCATACGACAATTTCACAAAACTCTAAATTTATCTTTTCGTTTCCCGCAAAAACGCGCAAAACTCTCAAAACGGCTCTTTTTTCCCCAAGTTTTAAATCATGGGTATCGGAATCGGATGCAAGTGGAGTCAGAGCTTTCCTGCGGGTAAAGAAAGGAGAAAGATGAACTTTGTGTGTTTCTTATTTTGTAAAAATACGCGGCATTTTTGTGGCTTCGTATGACAATGCAGTAAGTATTATATTGTAAATAAATTAAGAGTAAAATATAAAGAATGACGCGCGACGACGTTTTCGCGTAATGTACGCACTTTGCCATTGAAATGTTTTGTTTCAAGGTCATGTAAAAACCACCCTATTATGTTAATAAGTTAGGAATACATTATAACTTAACCTAACCTATGTTTAGCTGGTTACTTATCATTACAGATAAACTTGATACAACTATTTTCAAAATAACTACGGTCGAAACATCTACTGTTTAGCCTAAAGATCGTTTCATATATTTTTGTTTTAACTAATGGATAGAGGAAGTGCAGCTTTTGCCCGCTGCATAACAAGGCTGAGGCACCTGTGTCTTGTTACGCTTGGGCGGAGAGGCTGCGCTTCCCGCAGCGCCAGAGACGAGGAAATCCAGTTAGTTGAAACATCCAATAGCTTAAACATCCAAGAGAGTAATCGATCGTTCGTCCAATTTATTTTAGTTTAAACAAAATTATGTATAATTAAACAGTAGGTGAGTCGTCCAATAGGCGATATGAACATAATAATTAGGTATATGTGAATCGACTATAGTTATTTTGAAAGTAGTTCTAACAAGTTTAGTTGTTATATTAAAGGTGAACTTAAATAAATTTATCCATAAATTTATGGGCATTTTTTTAAAGTGGTACGTAACAGCCAACAAAAAAATGGTACGTATGTTTACATCTTGTCATTTGTCACAATAGTTAATACCTAGTTATGGCACGAAAGTTGTAGGATTGCAGTGAACCAAGTTATTAAAGTTAGAATATTAGTCATTCGTTGGAATTTGACCACCTTGTGTCGGATTTAATCATATATTTTATGATAATTATAGTAGAGATGGCCTTTCTTTTTTCGATCGGACTAGGTATCCAAATTGCCAAACAATCGCTCTGGGATTAAGAAGTTTGTAATATGGGTCATTATTAAGTTCTAGAGTAGTAAAAAGTTTGCATGATTTTGTAGTCAAGTGAGAGAGAGAGTTAAACAACAAAATAATTGTAAGTAAAAATATTTATTTACAAACTTATGAGAGGCAGATAATTGTTAACCTATTATATCAATGACTACAGTCGTTTAAAATAGGCATTAAAGTAGGATACGATTTAATTTTATTCTTACTTACCTATATATAATAATCATGTGCATCAAATAATTAATTAACAGATAAAATACAATGTCTGCACGGCATCGCGGCAGTTCCTTTTTGTACAGTAACAATGTTCGGTAAAGATATAAGTAGTTAACACTTAAAAACAAACTGAAGACATCTAACACAGTTGCCGAATTTTTTTACAAAAAATAATTGCGATGTGGATAACTGGTTAAATAAGACACATTATCAATACATTTTTGTCAATTTAACAAATTGGAACCCTGCAATGATTGTGAAGTTATAGTGCTATTGAGCAGAAATCAGTGTTCGAGTGCAACTTAGGTTAGACGCGTTCTGAATTGGTAAGTAAGTAGGTACTATATAAATTATTTATACACCCACTCACAGAATAATGAAATACCAAAGTCTTAGAAATGTCTTTCATTACTTCGGTGCCTTCTGTGGTGTACCTACGATGAGTGAGCATGCACTGCATGGTCAGCACAGAATCGAATTTGCTTGCGTATCAGGTGAACTTCAATTTACTTAGCACATGGTATGGCGTTAGTTATGTAGATTAGGTTTGACTTTTCAAGTCTTTGTTCATGGACTTTTGTCGTCGTTAGTGATCTATAAAATCTGCTAAGATTATATATAAACAGAGATAAATAGTCTGTCAACGTACGGAAATACTTAATCAAGTAAAATTATATTATTAATTTATAAAATAGAACAGTCTTAAAAACTGTCAACGTAGGTACATTAATTAAAGGTTGATTAAAACAGAGTTTTTTTTTTGTTTCATAAGTGTTACTTGTATTCACTGTAGGCCAACAATTAAATTGCAATAAAGATTCGGCTGTAAATCATTGCGGAGGTAGATGATGTAGATAGGTATTGTTTACAAATAGGTGTTAATAATTTCATGATTTAGATGTTGATTTTTTACCTAAAGCAATTTTGTAATATGGTTGATCATTTTGCTGATGATAAACATGGTCCCAGACGAAAACACTCGAGTAGATAATTAGTAAGTACATATTCAAAAAGACTACATATAATTTCCATTCCCAGCTAGAGGTAGCACAACTGCTTACTGAGACATATTATTATTTAATAGTAGGTAAGTATTCAATGATGTTTAAAAAGTATTGTAAGTATTACAATGTTGCAAAAACAACAAAAAAAACATCGACCATCTACCAAAACACTTAATAATTATTTGAAACCTATTTTAATAATAAACTAAAAGATACTACTTATGGCAGTTCGTAAATTACCTACATTAAAATAAATAATCATTTTAAATCTAGAGAAATTGGTGAATCAGAATTATTTCATTTTACTGAATTCATTCATTGTGGATTTCTTTGGTTAGATAGGGGTCTATTGCATTGTGTGATTCATGAATAATAATTGTAGGAGCGAGTATTGAAAATACAAAAATATCCTATACTGATTTGTACATAACTTTTCAAGCTATTTGAACCACTAGGTTACAAATGGATTACGCGACGATGGACACGAATAGGTAGGTACTTACTCCAATTTCAATGTTTGTTTGTAAAACAATCAAATGTAGGTACACCTGATAGTAAGGTACCTTACCATTCATTTTGATAATTTCTATGAAGATGCCCTAACATGCCTACGGCTATCAAATGGCAGTCTATTGGAAACATTGTTGTTTATCGGGATTCCGTGGTTTAGAGAAAGAACCTTGGTAACTATATTTAAATCTTCATGGCTTCTCCCATTTAATCCTGTTTGCCCTAGTAGATGCTTTAATTCAGCATCAGAGTTAAATTGATTTTGTCTATTTGAGGGGAAAAAGCGATTGGAAGTGATAGGGTTAAAGGTATTAAACCTGTTGTAATTATTATGCAGATTATTAAAGCCAAAGTTACCAACTCCACTCTCTTGCCGGAAAACTCGGTGACCTTGTTTCTGCCCGAATGGATCAGCCAAAGGTCGTAGCTGATTAGAATTTAGTCCTTGGTGAAAGTGTTGGATAGGATTTGGTTGCAAGAAATTACTTATTCCTTGTGGAAGATGATTTTCCTGCAACGGAAATTGTTCAGACTGCTGACTACGTAAATGTATCAAAAAATCAACTGCCTCACGATTAGGTAATTGTTGTTGATTAGCCACTAAGTTATTTTGCTCCAATGTGACACTTGGTTGAATTGTAACTTGAGGATTTTGTGGTCGAATAATATTTTGGTTTAAAAATTGATTTTGTTGTATATTTTTCTGAGGCTCTTGTAGTTGGAAATTATTGACTGCGTGGTTACCTTGCAGTTTTTGCTGTTCTGCAAGCAGCTGCTGCCTTTTTATCTGTTCTTGTTCAAAAATCAGTTGTTGTTGTCTTTGAGCTTCTTTTTGTTGTAGAAAGAAATGTTGTTTTCGTAGTAATTCCTCCTGTTGTCTTTGTTGAAGCTGCAATAACCGGAGTTGTTCTTCAAGAATTCTTTGTTTTTCTTCTAATTGTTTTTGAAGTGTTAATTGTTGGCCTATAAAGTGCGGTTGTTGTGCACTGTTTACATTTAGATGTGTAGGTAAGCTTTGCTGATTGAACTGCTGAGGATTTTTTTCAGAAGGTAGACTTGTGGCAGACAATGATTTTAAAGCTTCTTGTGCGCTTGTCTGCTGAAATATCGGTATTACTTTTTTCGGTAGTCCTTGCGCATCTTGATGTACAGTAAATGCTGCAACCAAAGGAGCCTGAAATACTTGGACATCCCCTTTATTCACTTCTTCAATATTTTCACCATCATCGTTGTGCGTGGGCTTGGGAGTAGTGGTAGTTGTCGTTGTCGTTGTCGTCGTCGTGGTGGTAGTTGGTATTGGTTTTGAGGTAGATATTTTGTTACTTTCACTGCTTTTAGACGTACTTTGAATGCTTCTAACTTGCTGAACGTTTACACCGCTTTCCCTAGTTTGGAAAATTTCTTTGAACGGGGTTTGTGTGGGGAGAGTTGCTGTCACATAATTTTCAACATTACCTGCGGTTGTGCTTAGGATAGATATTTTATTATCTATTATTGTAGGAGTTCCATTCGTGCTGTTGGCAAAGGCCGCTTGTCCATTAACGACAAATGAATGTATCTGTATCTCTTCTTTCTGTGACGGAGGTTGTAGAATTTCTGATGGGCGGTCATTTGTTCTAAATAACGAAGAGTCTAACGTAGACGATTCTTCAGTTGTGTCAGTAGCAGTAGTTAAGTTTTCGTTTTCTTCGAGTTCAGTTAAAGCTTTGAGTAAAGCTTTTCGAATGTAAGGATCCAATCGCACAGAAGGCTTCTCATCGACACTATTAATTTTATCGTTAATGACATCTGTTGTCTGTTCTTGCGCCTGCGCTGCTATCGACAGCAAAGTAACGAAGATGAACGCCCACACCTGAAATGTACAAAATATATCTTATTAACCATAATCAAAACAAATTAAAACGTTACCGTAATCAAGGCTACCCTTTTCCATCCATTACTTTTATGTACCATATTATATTAGTAGAGGCCTATAATCAACCCATTGCAGGGCAAAGGCCTCCATCATTGAATTCAAGTTACTGCAGAAATGTTGGTTATGTACCCATCCTTGCTGCGGTGATGTTTTTTTTTTTAATTTATTTCTTTTAGAAAAATAATAATATTACACAAACTTATAGTCTTTGCCAAACTGCTATGCAGTTTGTCGGCAAATTACAGTCTCGTATTATCTTATTCTATATGTTGGTATATTATCCTTATTCTACATATCTACTACTTCTTGTTAGCCAATATATGAAATCCTAGCCTAATTAACCATTAATTTTTCATTATCTATATATATACTATTTTATATAAGACTATTGACGACCTCCGTGGCGGAGTGGCGTACACACCGGTTTTCAAGGTGTCGCCTGCTCCGAGGTCCCGGGTTCGATTCCCGGACGGGTCAATGTAGAAAAAATGTGTTTTTCTACATTTTCTCGGGTCTGGGTGTTTGTGGTACCTTCGTTGTTTCTGGTTTCCAAAATACGAATGCTTTAAATAGTTATTCAAATTGGGATCAGAACAATGTATGTGATGTTGTCCACATTTATTTATTTATTTATTTATTGAGACTTCTCAAACAAATAAACGAAATAAAAAACTGGACATCACTACGGACACCTAGACAAGTAGTGTTTTTTTAATAATCCTTTCAGATGTATTTTACAAGCTGCCTTTTCAATGATCTCTGGTGGCAAATCACTAAGTATGTAGCCAATGACGGGTACGCTTACTGTAATAGTTGCTCGCCCGTGGTATAATTATTATAATTTGGTGATTATGCACGGGAATAATCACCACAGAAAATCAGGCAACACGCTTGCCAAATAATCACAAACCCGAGCAACGTTCGAAAATTCGAAAATCCTTTTGCCCGACCCAGGGATCAAACGCAAGACCCCGAGATCTTGGCCCGGTGCTTAAACCACTGGACCAACGGGGCGTTCAGTAAGTTATCTATACTAATATTATAAAGCTGAAGAGTTTGTTTGTTTGTTTGTTTGTTTGAACGCACTAATCTCAGGAAGTACTGGTTCGAATTGAAAAAATCTTTTTGTAAAGGATAGTCCATTTATCATGGTAGGCTATATAACGTCACGCTGTAACCAATAGGAGCGAAGAATCAGTGAAAAATGTTGCAAAAATAATTGCGATCATAATAACAGAAATTGACGAGGGCAACAGCTAGTTATATTTATAAGATTATAACTGACTGAATGAAAAAAAACTTGTTCTTTTGGATAAAGTTTTTTTAGGTTAAAAATTAATTTTGTAATAAAATAATTCTTCTCTCGTTGTTTCTCATTAATTAGGTTAACTTTCTTGTTTCATTGCACATGAATTATGAAGCTTAGCACTTGACGTGATCTGGTGTGGTTGTCTTAATTAATTAGTATGTATTAGATTTGGCATTCAGTTGTATTGGATCTCGTTAGCTGTAGGGTTTCATAAAATATTTAATAACTGTTTGTATGTTTTATAAAGGTTTTTTATTTTTATTGCACCACTGATACCTAAATTTATTACATCAATCTGTAGTTAACGATGTTGGTGGCACAAGATTAACTTTGTTTTAAAATAAGTCTATTTATGTAATCTACTGTGTTCATTGTTTGTTAACCCCAATAAATTGAAAAAAAAAAATATTATATTGGTTCATGTCGAATCAAAGCATTTTCACTTATTTGGAACGAGAAAAATAAATTCAATTAGGTTGTTTTAGCGTCACCGAGCAGCGCCGATGACTAGACGCCACGAGCAATCAGTGACTGCGATCACTCATCAGTATAGCAGCACTTCCATGTTTCCACGATCTTATTGTTTTTAGCTGTCTTTGGTTACTTACATTGTTTAAGTATTGTGGAACAATGACTGTTTTCTTGCGAGTCGATTACACAACTACATAGTATCGTCTGCCAGAGGTATACGACAAAGAGAATTTAAGAATATGTGACCATTTTTCAGTTATCTTGCAAATGAATAGAGTATTAGTCACGCGTTTTTAACTTTATGATCATCATCTAAACTATAATAAACTATTACAAAACTTTTGCTTTTTTATTGCTTCACTACGATCATTTTTAGGGTTCCGTAGACGAATGGCAAAAAACGGAACCCTTATAGATTCGTCAAGTCAGTCTGTCTGTCTGTCTGTCTGTCTGTCTGTCTGTCTGTCCGTCCATCCGTCCGTTCGTCTGTCCGTCCGTCCGTATGTCACAGCCACTTTATTCTGAAAGTATTAGCATTACTCAGTTGAAACTTGGTAGATAGGTGTATCCTGTTGACCGCCTTATGATTCTTATACAAAAAATAAAAAATAATGATATTCAAGGGGGGCTTCTCATACATAGAACTAAAACAAACTTTTTTACTCTAACCTACGCGTATCTATGGATAGGTCTTTTAAAATGACAGAGGTTTCTAAAACCATTTTTTTCCAAAAGTCTAACGTTTAGAAGATAGACGCTTCCAAAGTGGTAAAATGAGTGGTAAAACTTTTAAACTAAGAAAGTAAAAATTTTGAAAAAAAATACAAAATGTAGATCTTAACAAAAACTTACAACGAAAATTGGTTTGAGTGAGATCAAACCGGTAGTTTTTGAGAAATAGCACTTTTTTATTAATCGCAAATATAACTTTGTCTTTCATACAAAGACTATGAAAAATAAAATTTATTTTTGCAGTCAATTAAATATTGTGGTATTTTGGCTAAGTGGAAGTAAGTGGACCTCTAATTCAGTTAAAGTTGGCACGGAAATCCTAAGTGCGCGAGTCCGACTCGCACATGGCCGGTTTTTGAAATGAATAAACTTAATGTTGTTAGCTTATAGCTAGACTTGACTAGCACCTACATAGCAGAACAAACCATGAACAATGTATCCTATTATTATCACGAGCTGGCGATCGTAGGTAATGATAATATTACTACCTGTTTAAACCAATGACATCGGTCCAAACCAACAAAAGCGATTAATGTAATTATTGTTAGTTAATACTATTTTTTATGCTACAGTTTGTAGTGTTTGTAATGCACTGAATACTTATATTAATTAAAGTGTGTTCCGCAATCCCGTATCTGTACTTTAGTTAATTTTTCAAAAGTAACTAACTATTTTCTGTTTTCTAGTTTGAAAAACCAACTGCATTTTATAATTCTAATGATTCTTTCGAAAACTGTTTAGGTATCGGTAATGTCGAGGTAACAATTGCCTAATGTTGTAAATGTGCTAAACGGCATACATACAATGGTGTCAGAAAATGTATAGCACCAGTCAGTACCATATAGGCGCTGTGAGCAGCACCCATAGAGCACGAAGGGAAGATGACCGACTCTTAAGTCGACTTATGGAGTAGTGCCAGAGTACTGAGAAGTTTTGTACCCACACCTCTTAAGAGGTGGCCAAAAGTGCTCCGCCAGAAGAAGGTGGGCAGCAGCATTTCCTCTTCACCATTGTCCAAACCACTCACCAACCCGCCTGCCGATCATTGCAAAAACCTCATTTTGGAGAGGCCTGTGTTCTGCAATAATCTGTTTTTTTTTAAATATGGGCTTGCTCTTGACTACATACTTAACTATACGGTTAAAAAGAAGCCTAAGATGGAGTGAGCTTACCCAGAGGTACTGGTTCTCCCACACACCAGCGGAACACAGAAAAACTGTTTGGCGCTGGACTCCGGCAGGAGGGTGGTAGCATCCAGGCGGCCTCTCACGAAGCCTACCACCACAGAGGGATCGGTTAGCCGTCATCATTGGTTAGAAAACCAAAGATGCCGTTGCCCAGGGTGGACCACTAGGAGGTAGATCCCACCACCCCGTAGGCTGATGATGATTGTTATGAAATCATGATTAACTATCAGGGCTAAGTCTTACCCGCCGAGGTAAATTAACCCTTAACTTCTACAGGAGCGCGATAACAATTGATTTTAATTGAGTCTGGAATAACATACAATCGAGGGGTTAATCCGACTGTGGAAAATAGGAACCACGATTAAGGGTTAAACGTTATGACTATTTGTTTCAAAAAAATACAGTATGTAATATGATCCCTTTGCAATTATTACGAGTGTATTGAGTTGCGAAATCTTAGATAACGCCACTGTGAGGTACCCACGCTGCCAGTAGCGCGTAGTCACATTTGCGTTAGTATAAAGGTCAAAATGTCTTCCCTAATTGGATATGGTCAATGCAATTGTTTAGAATATTACATAGTCAATATAGCATTTCAAATTGTTATGGTCATGTGGACGTATTTGATTTACGTAACATTCAACTACAAACACGAGAGCGTTAGATAGAGTAATTACAGGCAAATTTTTTGTATGCTAACTAAAAATGGTCAAGTGTTTTAAAGCTGTTGTTAACGAATAACTAGTGTGAGTACCGAAAAGAGCGATAGCCCATTAGCGGTAGGCTGTGCGTTTGAGTTCCATCAGATACAGACGATTTTTTTATTAAAGGATTTGTGTTTGAAATAGTTTAATGTAAACTAGCTGACCCGGCAAATGATTTTTTGCCGGGTCTACCTTTTTGCTAAAAGGGTTAGTGGCAGAAGTGTCTATTTTTACTGATTAATATCATATTTTTCGTCCTCATTATCCTATTACACAGATAAAACAAATCCAAAAACTGAAAAATCATCAAAATTTGACCAGTGTTTCTTGAGTTATAAGTTTTATATCTTACAAGACTTTGTTTAATTCTATAGATTATTAGCATTCAACTAAATGAACGTTAGACACCATCGACAAAATAATATATTAGAAGAACTAAATACGCAAGTCCCATACAAAAATGTCACCTCGAACTGTTCGAACTTGGTTCGAACTGCGTAAATGTCATACCTATCGTAATGTAAATGCAACGTAACGTTACGTACATGTCTTAAAGATATATATGCTACTAAGGTAAAAGAGCACCCAAATCTCCAATGTATGCTCGTTTAGTGAAAATGTTTTTCTATCACTAATTGTGTAGCAAGTTTTTTTATTTTACATCAGTGGTAAACACAAAAAATATCAAATTTTCGTTTGTTAAACTGAATATTTTGTTTCTAGAACTATAGTTTCAGTTGTCATATCGACTATGATTCGGGCGCTTGATGAGTATGGATGTTCAAGCATGATTAATACCTACACAGGTTTAGAAACGTCATGTTTAGATACATTTTAAGTCATTTTTTAAACTGCTAATCAATTGTTTAAATTAGCGAATAACTACTATGGCTACTAGTTGCAAAACTGCTTATGTGATATTAGCTGTGTGTGATGCTGTGAAGCGCGCTTTCACCTCTCGAGTAAGTCACAGAGATGGCTCTCGACGAATGTCAAAATCAATACAGCGCGCGCGCACCCACTCGAGTGACATAATCCTGTGACCTGAGACGACGCCAGTTTTTCTTTGCAAAATACCTATGTGTACATAAATATCATATAAGTCAAATAAACGACTGTGAATTGTGCAAGTAAGGTACAAAATCTCACTGTTTGTTTTCTGGTTTTTAAACCACTTGAACTCTACCTTTACCGTGTGTCTAACTTTAGCTATTCGTAGAAATATTATTCCTCTGGTTTTATACTTCACATCTAATGCTTCTGTTCGGCTCATACTGTTTTTTAATCCTATAGAAGTTCATAGCAGAGTTATATATTTCAAACTCACGCTTGTTTGGATTATAATTTGTGCATTTTAATAATGTTCTACATTTTAAAATCAAAAGTAAAGTAGTCAGTCAGTCTTGCGCAACAGCCTTTTGTAAATCAAGGCAAATCATTTAAATTTTGCTGGACATTCCATTCTGAATGGCAGAAAGTCCATTCATCACAATTGTGCATAACAATAAACTTCAACCTGATTTATAGCTTTTATAATAGCTAGAATCTTTTTAGATTTGGCCTCACGTAAAATTTTCTGGTCGCCACTTTCGGAACGCTACTTTAATACGGAATGCGAATTTCGCAATATAGACATCATGACATTTCTGCTATGAAAAACAAAAGTTGCCAGTGATACAAATCATAACTGAGGCAGATTAGTCATGCTTGTAGGTATGATTAAGTATTTTTTTCAATTCATGGGTTAATTTTTACAATAATAAACCATCTCACTTAAATGGTCACAGTATGGACTAGTCCTCACGTAATAATAGCATTATGATTTAATTTGTAAGATGCTCCAGCTCGCTTTTTATTACCGGCTATATTTCTTAGGCTAAAACTCGGTGCCGATGCTGGTGGCATTAAACTAACTAAGCTATTCTGTTTTAGGCCAGCACCACTCGACTAAGGGATTTTAGCAAGGAAGTACACTACTTCTGAATTTGTAATCAATGTGGGTATTAGTATACTCGTACATATATGTTTTTGACGCTCTCTACTGCACCATAGCGAGATAATGTTACAAAGCTAGACCGGAATTAAGTGTAGATGACTTAGCATATTGAATGTTGTGTAAGAGCATTAACATTTGGCCATCAATGGCTAAAGGTGAACAAATTATTACTCACTTACTACGGCTATTACATTCATATGTATAATGGTATCTAATGTGACAGCTTCATTGTATTTATCGAATTAGTATACAGTATTATTACTACACCTAACTTCCTATTCTATTTTTAAATTTTTGTCTGATAGACAGTGCGGGTACGTACGAGTAATGAAATACGCATAAAAATATTTTTTTTTTACTTTGATAAGTTAGATGAAATTAAAGTATGTTCCATTTGTAATTTATATCGTCAGTATTGTCATCAAACTTTAACTATAGATTAAGTAACCGATCCGTTTAGGAAATTTAAACTGACCCCAACTATTGTAGGCGTGTTTATTGCGACAACTTACCATATGAATACAACAAACTATGTCATATTACGCACAATACTTTATAATTGCATAAATCATGGCGTCATTGTCAAGAGGAAAAGTCGCTTTTAACATGTCCAACAAAGGATTTTGTGTCTGATATTGATTGAACATTTATTGACAGAGATACTCATTGTATTGGTGGTACATTTGAATGAATAAATCGTATTTGAATACATTATTCGTTTACTATTAGTCAAAGCTTTGCTTCATGACACACACACACACACACACCGAGACTTACCATTAGTTACATCGCCTTCAAAAAGCAAAGCCATCATTAATTATCCAGCGACTACTTTGTGTCTAATTATGTTGTCACCTAGTGATTTAGTAAACCTTTATTAAGCTCGGTTAATACTGACAAAGTATCTTAATTACAAACCTTTCAGTACAAAGACAAAACTTATTTTTAAATACGTTTGCATGACCAATGGTTTGTTGATAAGTTACGTGTTAACTGCGTCACGTTTTCAAAAGAATATTTGTCCAATAGTGTACTGAGTCTTCTCACGGTATTAATACTTGATGAATGTCAAAGGTGCGTAGATAACAAGCAACTTACGACTTTTTCCAACTGTCAATCTGCGTTTTGTAAAAGCATCGTTGATTTTCGGTTATATGTTAGCTCAAGAACGACAAAGTTAAATTGTAATTAATAATGACTAAGCATAAATTGAAATGTGATAATATTGTTTCGTAATAACTCGCCTAGGTTTATTGCGAAGACATCCCATAAATTGCATTAATCGTACAGACACATATGATAACTACATATGTATGTAGTGGCTGCTTTCTTATACTATCATACGTGCCTGTACTAGCCTGGTGTCCTTCTTTTGAAGATTATGATAGGTATCGCTATAAAATGTTGCTATATTTTCATAATGGCTGTCAATGAACTAGGTTACACCTAATAAAAACGAGAATGAAAAGCCAGAAGCTACAAATGCCTCTCGTAATATGTGGTGTCATCTAAAATATCAATTACCTGCGGCGTCGGTTCTTCCGCACCGGTCGATAATATGTTGAATCATTATTTAAATAAGAACGTACAAATGCCTACTCTAGTTCATCGCCCATAAGAATGGTACAGTTACTATTACGACAAATGCATTGTGTAAGCTGATAACACGGTCAAGAGCCGAAGTGGTTGATTATAATTACGAGATATACCTCTAAAGAAGAGGCAGCGCCGCAAGCTCCTGCCTGACATGGCTGCCTTGTTATTACAACTAAAATAAGAATAATTACTTGTTATAGCCCTAACAAGGCATGCTCCATTATAGAGCATTGCGACATGCGTGTCGTGCGCCTATTCAATTAAATCAAAACTTTAATTGATTTATTTCACTCGTGGTATCTCTATCCGCGTTAACGGCTTTTGCAATCATAGTTGGGGTTTAGAACATTGCTAAATGTATGTAGTTTTTACTGTTTTTCTACTCTGAGTTATAATTTTGTCTTTAGATTAATCAATATCACAAAAACAGTGCTTAAGATATTATGTGAATAACTTCTATAATAACTTAAAATAAAAGGACATGTTTCTACAGTCTGAGTAAAAATGAAAACATAAATTCCTGTATAAAATTTATTTACAATGCGTAATTAAAATGACCGTTTTAGTATTAATATTCCTGTTGCCGTTGAGCGGGTATCATCCATGACCAACACTGGTATGAAATTGCCGTTTTGTATTGACGAAATCGAGAAAAGTCATTTTTCCATACTAACAATTTTTTAGTTTTTTTAAAAACGCCTGAATCGTTTTCTATGCAATTAAAGGTGAAAGTTAGATGGTTATAAAGCTACGCATTATAGTATTTAAATTTCTGAAAATCAGAGTACATAATACAAATATACTTAATTGAAGCAAGAAGGTCAGCTGACACATTGTAAGGGGTCTTTTCAACGATTTCCTTTGAAGTAATAGGCACTAGTATTACATTTTTTTTTTAGTCAAAAGTTACTTTATTTAGTTTTTGATACAATACAAAAAGAATTACGCAATAATACGACTATACTTAAGAGCTATAAACAAAATAAAAAGTGGGAAAATAATCGGCAATTTCATACTTTAACCCCTATTATCATCCGTGTAAAACGACGTCGACTACTGGATATAGGTAATAGGCCTCCCCCAAATAACTCCACGCCATTCGTTACACTTCCATTTGCATCCAGTAGCTACCCGTGACCTTCTTGTAATCGTCTGTCCCACCTGGTGAGGGCCTACCCGATGATCGCCGTACGGTTCGTAGTCACCATTCTTAAGCATTTCCTTCCCAATAGCCGTCGGTTCTTACGATTGCACCTACCAACAGCCACTTCAGCTTCGAAAATCTTTCAGCGATGTCTGTTCGGCTACGGGTGGCCTCATTTCATATTCTATCACGCAAGGCCATACCTAGGATGGCACTCTTCATTGCTCGATGTGCGACCCCTTGAGCTTTCAGAGACCCTAATAAATCGACCACTTTCAGCTCCATTAGTAGCACCATCAGTCCACGCATGTAAAAGACTTGAGACACGGAGGTTATTTTTCAGATTAGATGCAACGATTATGTAAAATATGCAAAGTGGTTTCAGCTAATATGGAAAATGAGAGGTGGAACCAATTTTCCATATTACCCAGCGTGTTATGAGCAATAAAACAAAGCCTTTCTCAATGAGCAGCGATTGCAAGTTGCGAATACGAGGCTTTCTACAATCATGCAACACGTCACACGATGGTAGGATACTGCGGTCCCGCACCCAGGCAAGTTAGTAACCATTCTATTGATCTGTTCAAACTTTAACTACTTATTTATTGTCCTGGGGGAATGACTCTGCACCGGTGATTTGATAAATAGAAAAAAAAGGAACTGGTTCCATGCAAAGGTAAGTAATTCAAATTTTTATATGAGCTAGTTGGTATAATCTGTAGTAGTCTGTACATTATCCACGTTACTTACAAATACGAGTATTATAGTTTTGTGACTTGCTAGAAGCGTAGGTACTACGAGTAGTAGGTATGTTGAGTAATTCTGGGCCAAACTGAGCTGAAATAAGCTATTATAATAGCTATTATTATATAGCTACTATAAATAAGAATATTCGGCTATGTTGTTTTTTAGGGTTCCGTACCCAAAGGGTAAACACGGGACCCTATTACTAAGACTTCGCTGTCTGTCCGTCTGTCCGTCTGTCCGTCGCTCTGTCACCAGGCTGTATCTCAAGAGCCGCGATAGCTACTGTTGAAATTTTCACAAATTATGTATTTCTGTTGCCGCAATAACAACAAATACTAAAAACAAAATAAAATAAATATTTAAGGGGGGTTCCCATACAACAAACCCGTTTTTTTGGCCTTTTTGGTACGGAACCCTTCGTGCGCGAGTCCGACTCGCACTTTAAAACAACACACACTATTTTTTAAAAACAATGGAACACATGCTTTGACTTGCGCTCCACCTCTTTAGCGAGATAAAATCAAACGTATCATTTTCACCAGCTCTTAAACGTAAGTTAGTAACCGATGATAGTGATAATGTTTGGTGTCGTTGATTCAATAAAAAAAGTTTTTTTTATAATAAAAGAAACTTCAGTATAATTTAAACTTATTCGAACACGTATGTGTGCAATGCGGTAACGCATCTTACGAAATACACTTTGTGGTATACCGCGAACCAAACTGTTACAATAGGCATAGTGATTTATTTGTTACTTGTTTTTATACCGCTATAATTTATCAATCTGAGAAACTACCCATGATTCGTTGGTTATTAAAAAAAGGTCACTATACATCACTTAATGTTGTATATAGTTTAATAAACTTCTTTGGTACATCTATAATAATCGAATCAGTACCTATACAAGTTACTTACTCGGCTTACCGTAGAGCCAGGCGGCTTGTATTTAATTAGCCAGCCAGACAAAAGAAAGATTAATTTCTCCGTCCGCTCGTCCTCTTATCAGACCTCTTATCTTAACATAAATCATAAAAATTACTCTAATAGACAAGTAACTTACCTAGGTGTAGTAATCTATGCAAATTTTCTTCTGTAAATTGATTATACAAGTGACTTGTACAATGACTGACGATTAATGATGTTTAAATCGTAAAAGATTTTCTTCTCCACTAACGTATTATATAGAGAGAGCAATGAAGGGTTAGTTTATTTATTCTAAACGACATTTGCTGTGAAATACCTACTAAGTATCATCTAATAAAATACAAAACTAGAAATTTATATAATGCTGATCACGCGTTTTGACGGTCGGCATCTCTTTGTAGTACAGTCAGCAGCACATCAGGTTAAACACCGAGGCATCTTATGTAGTTAAAATAAGGGCGACTGTGCAACAAAACTGTATAGTGCACCTAAATAACAAGCATGCATATAGGATGCGGTCGGTCGTGAGAGCAGGCACTCTTCTTAGATTGTGACCCGGCAGAGAGTGCAATGCACAAATTCCGGCTGCAACATTTCATTTTAATCGACGAAAATAAAAGTTGAGTCGGTCTTGTGTATCATGATATTACACAAACCTTTTACGAAACTCACCCATTTCGACATTTATTTGTTCGATAAGGAAAACTCAGAGAAACGAAATGGAATAAAATATTTTTAAGTGGGTAGGAAACTTATTGAAAATATAATTCCTTAAACAAAATTGTTTCGACAGCTACAAATGGGATCTACTACTCAAGTTCTAGATTAGTGTATTTTCAATATACACTAGCATTTAAATGAATTGCGTGTAAAACAATTTAAGAACTTTGTTATGATTTGTCTATACATTTTGAAATTTCAGTCGGTTTAATCGTTATGTGTTTTTATTAATAATTATGAAACTCAGAAACTCCTCGTCCAAGTTAAGAGCGTAAAAACGCCATTAACCCAACAAAGTGGGGTAACTAATGCTGTATAAAAAGCTGTCATTATCTTTTGAGATCACAATCAATTTGTTACACGCCATCTCGAATCGTTAATGTCCAAATTTGAATTCAAAAATAGTCGACTAGACCTATGAATATGTATACGAATAAAAACCGCTTGCGCTCTCCTAATAAGTTATAAAATTTACCTGTAATTAACCCATAACGCTCATTACGTAACTAACTAATCATTTTGAAATAGTTTTATAGGAAAATAATTAGCAATCATTATGAAATATGTTATAAATATTTATAGCGTTTGTATATGAATATGAACTTGAGGTCAATTAATAGTGTCACTAGGTGTATCAGGCCAAAAATTGCATACTTCGGAAATCCGACAAATTTTCCATTTGGTTTGTTAACAGTTAGATACTTATAGATATATAACTAGGTATGTTCATATACTCGTGTGAGAGCATTTACCTCAATGTAGTTGACAGTCACCTGGCGTGGTAGGTACAGAGAAAGTTTACATCATCACAAACGTGCGGAATTTGCGTAAATTGCTATTTCTCGAATTGTGCATAATGTTTGTACGTATGTAGACTTAGCTGAAATTAATGCTAGTTCGCGGTAATTGAGATATACCTGTCAAATTACCGCTACATGTAAAAGTAATAATAATGATAGTATCAATAGATCGGGAAGTATAATCTAAGAAAAACATATAGCTACTCATGCGTCATAATTACTTACTTATAATTTAGGAACTAGGTTTTTGTGCAAACTTTCCACTACGGAGGATTTTTATTTGATTGGGAATAGAGCTGGTATTATGATGTCAGAAGATGATTAACTAAAGGAAATATTCAGTGAACTGACACATATTGCTAAGTTCCCAGCGTGAGAAAATGGCAACAGAAGCTTATCTAACCGCTAAGTTTGCGTGACTTGCTCGGTATGGGCGCGGGCCGGGCGGCGCAAACTTTGTCCATAATAAAAGTATGTATTTCGCTCACAGCTGGGCTTTAGACTCAAATATAATTTCTAAATTAAAGTAATGTATCTAATCTAAATCAAAAATATAAAGATAATTGTGTCTGTTTATGTATAATCATTTAGTTTCGGATAGATGTTTTTTTTTGGGATTGTTTGTTCTAGTTTTCATTTTCTTGATTATTCGTTTAATAATAAGCTTTGAGGTCACTTGGAAATTTTGCCTTTATGATCGTGTATTACTGGTATTATCTTAGTAGTTAATCTTTATTAGATGGGGCGGTGACCCATCAGAGAAAGGCCCTTGTAGTAAATGTATTGTGGGGCTAATGCCCTTACGGGTGGAACGAGGGCAATTTTGAGTAATAACACTGGCAAATATAATGAGCTAAAATGAATGCCTTGTCTATAGGCTACATGTCAGCAGCTTCATTCCGCATTGAGGGATAGTAATAATAATCAATAGGAAGATAAATTATATAATATACCTTCCTAAATATGGCATGAACTCCAAATGTATACTTGACTTATCGGTTTTATGACAAACCCGAATTTGTCTCAAGGTATTTTATTGTTGTCAAACATCTGTTAGCTCATCGTCGTTTTATAGGTCAATATGGCCTATTGATCATAATATTTGAAGCCATGAAATCAGTGTAACCAAAACTGCCATAGTTCGTCACGAGCGCGATTAGTGTACTTACATACTGAGAGTACGATGTATTGAATTCAATGTTTATTAATGTCATGCAATAAGAAATTGTCAATAAGACAGAGCGGTTATTTATATGTTTATCTAATAACATATTTTACTAGCTGTTGCCCGCGACTTCGTTCGCGTCAATTTTTGTTTTTATGATCGCGATTATTTTTGCAACAATCTTCACTGATGCTTCGCTCCTATTGGTCGCAACGTGATGTTATGTAGCCTAACTAAATCCTTCCTCGATAAATGGACTATCTAACACAAAAATATTTTTTCAATTCGAACCTGTACTTACTTCTTGAGATTAGCGCGTTTAAACAAACAAACATACAAACAAACTCTTCAGCTTTATAATATTAAGGTATACTTAGATTAAAACTAAATAATAAATCAATTACAGAAAAAACCCCACCAAATGTACGCCTTTGAATGTTTGAATGCTCTTTTGAATTCCTGACAGTTTTCAGAATTCAACTTTATACTTAACTTATATACATAAGTAAGGTTGAATTTGCATTATTGCAGGTATTAGAGATGGCAATAGTAAATTATACTCAATGAAGGGAAAATCAAAAACTAATGAATAGTATCGTAATGAATAAATGAGATAGATGCGCATAGCGTAAAAAAGTGTTGCAAGGCGGCCGTATCAAAAATTTTTGATTTACGGCGGACATTTTCTAAGTGCTTTATCTTAACATTATTGTACTGGGCTATACCAAAAGAAAAAGGGTACTGATAACATATAAAAAATTTGGAAAGTGGTTACAATTTCATCCTATACAACGTGTTCCTTTTGATATCCCATAACTCTAGGGTATTAAACAGACCATGGTAAAGAATCAAATTGCATTTGAATTATTTTTCAATCATTAATTTTTTTATACAAAATAAATCTAAAAAGTCACGACTGTTTATGTAAAACACCCTTACCTTGTTATGAATGAACTTTTGAATAAAAACGATTTACTCGTACCTACTTTTCAATGAAACACCCACACACGCCATGTTTTTTACAAGTTACGCTCTCCCGCTACTTTGCTACTACACTTTAGTGTAAGTTTGCCAACGTCTCGCAAAACTAAGGATTCGCCATACTGGTTACATTTTTACATGGGCGTAGCCACGGTGGATCTGACCTGTAAGGTACATAATTAAACCTATAAAAATAAATTATCTAGGTACTAACTACAACACTTAATATCCGTAAGAAATTTCTCACAAAAAAGCAATCAAAACAAAAAGTTTTCCTCTTTCAAAATCCTTTTGTTTTTCGTTTGTGTGTGTGTGAGTAAGTGATTGAGTTGAGAGGGAAAGATCAAGCTTCTAAGCTAAAGATCAAGTAATAGTTAACGCTCTAAAAGTTGATTTTAAAGTGCCACGAATCGCAAAAAGACTGACGCACCGGTGCAAATTCTCCGGTAGAGAGTTTTGGAAACGATCGTTGATTCCCCTACGCAGACAGACTCGCTCATTGGAAAATCATTTTTTGTATAACAACTGATTAACAAACACGACCTCGACCTGATCCCGAAAATGAGGACCCTAGAGCCGCGTTAACACGCCACTACACTCAAGACTTACCAGAAGTCAGCATTGACGAAATCAAGATGGCTCTTAAACAGCTGAAAAATGGAAAAGCCCCTGGAGAGGATGGCGTTACAACAGAATTGCTGAAGGCTGGAGATAAACCCATACTGAGGGAGCTTCAAAAGCGTTTTTTTAGCGCTGTCCTGTTTGAAGGGAGAACTCCGGAGGCGTGGAGTAGAAGTGTGGTCGTCCTGTTCTTCAAGAAGGTAGATAAGACCCTGCTGAAGAACTATCGACCCATTTCCCTTTTAAGCCACGTCTATGAGCTGTTTTCAAGAGTCATCACGAACCGCCTTGCACGAAGACTCGACGAATCCCAACCACCGGAACAGGCTGGATTTCGGAGCGGATACGGCACCATAAACCACGTCCACACAGTGCGGCAGATTATACAGAAGACCGAAGAGTATAATCAGCCCTTGTGTCTACCATTCGTGGACTATGAGAAAGCCTTCGACTCGATCGTGATCTGGTCCGTTTTGGAGTCCCTGCAGCGTTGCCAAGTACATTGGCGGTCCGTCCAGGTACAGAATCAGCAAACAAAACCTATACCGTTGCATCGCGGAGTGAAACAAGGGGACGTCATTTCCCCGAAATTGTTCACAAATGCAATGGAGGATATGTTCAAGACGCTGCACTGGAAAGGATGAGCCATCAACAGCAATTGCAAATACATCTTTCACTTGCGATTTGTAGACGACATCGTCACTATAGCAGAAACGCTGCTGGACAACAACAGATGCTGAATGACCTGGCTGATTCTTCTGTACGCATCGGCTTGCGGATGAACCTGGATAAATCCGAGATTATATTCAATGAACATGTACTACCGCAACCGATTGCGATGCACGGCGCCGTCCTCGAAGTCGTTCGAGGCAGACATTGAAGTTAGGTAGAAACAACTTTGAGGATGAGGTGAACAGAAGAATTCAGTTAGGTTGGGCAACATTTGGAAAACTACGTCATGTCTTCTCATCGTCGATCCTACAATGCCTCAAGACGAAAGTCTTCAATCAGTGCGTCCTACCCGTCATGGCATACGGAGCCGAAATGTGGACAACACTGACTGTACGGCTAGTCCATAAGTTGAAAGTCGTGCAGCGGGCTATGGAAAGAGCCATACTCGGAGTTTCTCTTAAGGATATAATCAAAAATGAGGTGATCCAGCAGAGAACTAAAGTAACCGACATAGGCATAGCCCACCGGATTAGCAAGCTGAAGTGGCAGTGGGCAGTGGCCATATTAGCCGCAGAACCGACAACCGCTGGGGTAAACGAGTTCTTGAGTGGAGACCGCGTCTCAGCAAACGTAGTTCAGGACGCCCTCAGGCCAGATGGAGTGATGATTTGCGCAAGATGGCTGGCAGGAGCTGGATGCGAGAAGCCGAGAGCAACCTAAGTGGCGTGCAACTAGAGAGACCTATGTCCAGCAGTGGACTGCGATAGACTGATGATGATGATGATGATGATGACGAGCTACAAGGTTCTATGGGGTGTAACCCTCTTGTATGTATAAAATTAACCTGGGTAAGACGTGGGAATAGTTTGCTAGTCATATTTTAGGTTGATGCCCCACCCTGAGCTCATGGCTGGCTACGCCCATGCATTTTTATAACAAAGAGATGTCCCATAATAGGCCCAGACATAGTACACCATTTTCAAAAATCAAGAAAAAAATATTGCTTTTGGGAAAAATACATATAAATTTATTTAACGTATAATTTAGTGGTTCAAAAATATAAGATCGAATAATTTACCAACCTCAATTAGGTATTCCAAGATGGCGTCAATCTAAAAAAACTTAAAATGTCAGTAGCTGTCACATACCCCTTGTCACTTTAACATAATCATTCACTTCAAGTTTTTGTTCTGCTTGTCGCATTTATGTATTATGAGTTCTTTAAAACGACCTCTTTTTCGTTTTCTGGATTTGGTATAAAAAAAAAAATAAAAAAAAAATGTGGACAACATCACATACATTGTTCTGATCCCAATTTGAATAACTATTCAAAGCATTCGTATTTTGGAAACCAGAAACAACGAAGGTACCACAAACACCCAGACCCGAGAAAATGTAGAAAAACACTTTTTTCTACATTGACCCGTCCGGGAATCGAACCCTGGACCTCGGAGCAGACGACACCTTAAAAACCGGTGTGTACGCCACTCCGCCACGGAGGTCGTCAAATTCGTCGTATTGATCGACACATTACTTTTATATAGTTTTTACTAGTTTTTACTACAAGCAAGCTATGGCACTCGACTCCAAGATGCGCGACTTTGAAACTGCCAAAACTGACAGAGTGAGTGAGTCGTCAAAATGTCATCTTCCGCCATGATGGTTTTGTTGTTTTGTATTGCTATTTTCTTACTTATCTCTTTATTTGAAACACTAATGAAACCATTTTAAAAGAATTGGATAATAACAAAATATTGTAGGTGTATTAGTCTATCTTTTAGTGGTGTGTACAGGTTCTGGGCCTGGCCTCCATACAATTTGGGACATCTCCTTTAACTAAAATTGATGATATATTCGAAACTATTGATTTTTGAACCACATGTTCTAGGGCGTTTTATATTATTTTTACCTATAGAACATAACTTAGGGATATCAAAAGAAACACGTTGTATACATCCAAGAAAGCCGCCCTCAAAAATGCATGCAGTATAATGTGTTATCTAAGTATAAAATCAATATAAAAAAACCGGCCAAGTACGAGTCGGACTCGCGCACTGAGGGCTCCGTGCCAACTTTAACTGAATTAGGGGTCCACTTACTTCCACTTAGCCAAAATACCACAATATTTAATGACTGCAAAAATAACTTTGTTTTTCATAGTGTTTGTATAAAGGACAAAGTTATATTTGCGGTTGTTAAAAATGTGCTTACCAAAAACTACCGGTTTGATCTCGTTCAAACTAATTTTTGTTGTAAGTTTTTGTTAAGATCTAAATTATTTATTTTTTTCAAAATTTTCACTTGCTTAGTTTAAAAGTTAGAGGGGGAGGGGGACCCATTTTACCACTTTGGAAGCGTCTATCTTCCAAACGTTAGACTTTTGGAAAAAATGGTTTTAGAAACCTCTATGTCATTTTAAAAGACCTATCCATAGATACCCCATACGCGTAGGTTAGAGTAAAAACAAATTTTTTTTTAGTTCTATGTATGGGAAGCCCTTCTTAAATATCATTATTTTTTATTTTTTGTATGAGAATCGTTAAGCGGTCAACAGGATACATCTATCTACCTAGATTCAACTGCGTAATGCTAATACTTTTAGAATAAAGTGGCTGTGACCTACGGACGGACGGACAGACAGAAAGACTTGACGAATCTGTAAGGGTTCCGTTTTTTGCCATTCGGCTACGGAATCCTAAAAAACCTCCACGTGTTTCGCCATTTCACTAGGCATCCTTAGAAAATGGTTCCCGCTTACTTATAATTTTGGTCAAGAAGCAAGGTTTTATTGGTTTTATTTCACTTTTTTTTGTCAGTTGTCACCCTACGAAAGAAGAAGAATATTTCAATTCAAATTTAAATATCGGAATGTATTTGTTTTGAGTTCTGATAACCAGATATAATGATGGTATATTTGATGGTAACCCTTTGTGTTATTGTAACCGTTACTCGCTTGGGTTTGACTCAGAATAAAGTTAGAAATTAATTCACATGTAACACTGAAATCATTATTATTAAATTTGTTCACGCATTATTGTTGTACTTATCTCAAACTATATTTGGCCCATCTGTAGGAAACTTGTGGGAAAACGAGTACTTTGTTCTCTCGTGTTTCGATAGGTAGCAACGTCTGGTCAATATCTGCGGTTTGCGAAATCTCATTATATTAAGCCTAGTTATGTTGCCCTGAAATATACAATGCATCATTTACAATGTTCGTTTTTAACCAAACAAGCTCTTCGCTTATCTGGATACGTGTACATGCATTGTCTCTACGCTACGGCCTAATTAGTTCGTACTTGTATATTGGGTAATTAATCGAATGAATGGTGCATTGAGTGTATGTTCACAGCCTGGGTACGTATGTGGGCAGGCCATGTCATGTCTGTAATGTGTTATTACCTATTTTAACTGTTTGTAAACAATTTAATTTTTGATTCTTATTAAGTTCGCAATAAGGGCTTGTTCTAAAAAACAACAACATCCAATAAATTTGAATAGGAACTTATAAATGTAATAGTGGCTCGGCAACAGTGTGTTACGGCAAAGTCATACGCGCAGTCACAAATAATATAATACTATAGGCAGTTTATGAAATTAAGTAAAACTAAGTTTAAAAGATGAAAATAATTAAATAAACCACAGTATGTACCTCAGCATTAGTTTGGATAAGGTACATGATTTTCGGTGATTTCTTGGATGGATCTGATTTAAAATATGTATGCTTTACGCTTTATTTACGGTTTTCAACAGTTTTTTTTTTTGTTAAAAATAATTTAACCTGGCACTCTTCGGGATATAATTTGCATTTTAATTTTAATTGGGTCTTATTCGACTAACTGACTACATAATTTGAAAAATATGAAGACATAATAAAATAATCAAGTTAATATAAGTGAATAGTATTTAGTTAACTCGAAACTTCTTCCTTCAGAATATGTTGCCTGCTCACCAACTCCAGGCTCTTAATGTGTTTTAATAATAAAGCTATGTATTCACATCTATCAGCAATAGTACCAACGAAACGCTTGAGAAATTATGCCTAAGTTAGCTGTGAAGAATTAGCGCATAGCGCAAGAGTCATTCAGTATTATTTGGTCAACTGCAGGGTTACGGTTTCAAATCGTGTAAGGAGTAAATGTTAGGGCAATGAGCACGCGTAAGGATTTGTACGTGAGTCATAAAATGTAATAATTTCAATGTGTTATTAGCGAAACAAATTAAAAGTTATATCGAAATAAGTGTCAACTTTAATAAGGTTGACTAAAGGCCAAAAGAGTTTAGGTAATGTTCATGGCACTGACTGTATGACGAATACCTAGTCCCCATTATACAAATGTTTGCCTGGTTCGAGGCAGGTTGTTTCTGGCAATAGTTAAATAATTTGTCAGTTTTTAATTACATTTACTAACATCACACTCGTAAGACAATTACGTTATACTCATTTCATTAGGTACGTTGTATTATATCTTCATGTCTTGTATATCGTCAAAATATCTAGTATATTGTCCGCCCACATTTCTCTTTCGTCTTTAGGTCTCTATTAAGGACATCTTTGCTCCACCTTTCATCTTTTTGAGGGCACATGTTACTGGCCCACGCCAATTTTAGTTTTCCTACCCTACATCTAACACTTCTACTTAATGTGTTTTCTTATGATGGAGTTGTGCACTTTGTCTCCTAGAGATTTTCTTATAGTGTTAATTAATATGAGCCTACGGATCTGCGATACTTTGAGCATCCAGGTTTTCAAATGCATACGACGTCATCGTCGGATAAAATCTAACAAAATCTACTCAAACATAATTATTTATTGATCAGTCATAAAATGTACTTAATAAACAAATCTTATTAGGTAAAACTTAAGAACTTTAACGACGCTTGCATATTCGCACCTGTTCATAGCATCAAATATCATATCCATTAGCTACTTAACTAGAAAAGTTAAATTTGATTAAAATTAAATAGACGAGCTGTCAACATTAACCTCATGCATAATTAATCGGTCGCTACCCAGTCTGTACAACTCATTCAAGCTCAAAATGCCCATTTACAAACTGGTATCGTCTCTTAGCGCTAATATCGGCAGACTATTATCTAACTTGAAATCTGTCTTTCACTTCCTTAATGCAGTCATGATACATTTGAATATAGATCCGCAGACTTACAATGGACTTGTGATTTGCAGTTGTCGTCTGGGCATTCAGTTCTCGACACTCGTAGGATGATTGAGGTATTAACTATTTAGATGCAACTCCGTTTATAATCTTCTCGTGTTTATTCTTGCGAGATTTGAGGTTGAAGGCATTGTTCGTTTTGCACGCTTGTGCTAGCGGCAAAATAACCCAGTAATATTTATGACCTGTGGTACCTGTCAGTGTTATTACAGATAGTTTACCTACTACGATATATATAACGACGGCAATTTTAAGGACAATAATATGTACTTTTATGGCAGTAGAAGTTTTCTTAGTGCTATTTGTTGTTTTTATAATTCCTGCCTTTTTTACATACTTAATTGGCTACTTAGTTCTCAAGTTCCTATTCTTAAATTATCTAATGACATTCTTATTAACATGTTAATTACCTATATATTAAGCGACAGATGCCCTATAAAAACTGGCAACAAGACGGTTAATTTTGTTGTACCGGTTTGACACTTAAGTTCATTTTATTAACCGTTATTTCTTTAACTTCCTTCCGTTTACTTTCTATAACTTCATTAAGTAGGTACAGTTGGCTACACTTCTTTATGATCGTCCAATTCTACAAATCATTAAGCTACTCGTACATCATCTACATATTAAGTAATGAACTAATGATGCATCAAGAAATTTTATACTTCTGAAAATTTTACCTTTCCGAGTTTGACCGAACTGTAGTGGAGAAGTCCGTTAGAAAACAACATATTGATAAAGTCGAAATAGTAAAATTTATATTTATAGGTGAATATTACACAGTGCCTTGAACTTTCCTTTATATACTAACGTTATTGAAAGTCACTTAACATGAAACATTTTGGTTTCAATCTATACTTATAATATTCAGTGACAAGTATATTTTTATGTACACTCGACAGCACATCAAGTTAAACAGTTGAACTGCGATAACAGCTTTTATTACGTAGGGCATAAAGGCGGTCTTAAGGTCAACATGTATAGTCTGATGTGCCGCCGTGTGTACTTTGATTTTCGCTTGTTCGAAATGATTGACGAGGATAGTGATTCACAATAACTTCTTCCTCCTCCTCGCCACGTCCCGTTACTCGAGGTCGGCTTTCCTCATCTTGAGGCGCCAGGATTTACAATAACTAATCCTTTAATAGGTATTGACTAAAACCGTGCCTTATGTAACTTCGTGCGTAATATATAATAGGCAATAACCGGTACCGAGTAATGCTATTTAATTATTTAACTTCCTTTTAGTTGGTGATTTTACCTACTACTATAATACATGACATTCACTTTTACAAGCTAAAGCTAACTCAAAAATAAAAATGATACTATTACTTTTTGCGACTACCGGGTCTCACAAAAAAAATATCTAGTAGAAAAATCGTAAATAAATTAGGTCATAATAACAAACATTTCTGATCCCAATGGGGTTATATTGCCTTTCAGTGGTTTCTCATGTACTTAGCGTGTTATTCCATTTCATTCCAACTAAAGTAGGAAGGTTTATCTTTACCATCCCTGACCATACCTACCTATAGAAAAAAAAATGTATCCCACGAGTACCGGTGTTAAGGCTGAAAGTGAAAAGTGTATCATGTTACTTTTTGTCACCTACAAGACCACTGCACAAAAAAACATGATGTTCACTTTAAATATGAAAAACAACCATAGTACCGTAAACAGAAACAGAAACCGTAAATTTTTCGGGAATTTCAAATACCTAGTCCATCTTTCTATTTCTGATCTTAGACTAACTTCTACCTGCCAAATTTCATTTTGATTTGTTCGTTTGATTTGTTCCGTAGTTTTAGCGTGCATTGAGTAAAAAACATCTATCCAAACATTCGCATTTATAATATTGCTAAGGCAAGATTATCTACTTAAAAATGAAATGTACCACAAGAAATGAATAACGTAAAAAAACTTAACACTATAAGATTCAAGTGGAGTGGTTTTATGTTAATAAATTAAACATTCTGACATCCAATAGGTACGTCGTCTTACCTGACATGTGCTCATCGCTCATATTTGATTATAACTTAAAAATATTTGTGACGAGTTACAAGGCGTCAATAGGTAACAAAGGGCGTCTCTGATCAAACTGCGTCGAAAGTAACTTGAGCTGGCTTTTAGTAACGTCAATCAAACTTGATTGACTAAAATTTCGTAAGAAAGAAAGCGTTTTATGCGTAAGATTTCATTAATTAAGTAATTATTGTTTTATGATATCCGCGAGTTATAGTAATAAAAGTGTTTTTAAAAGTACTATTTTAAAGTTTTAAAGTTGACTCAATGTCAGTATGATTTCACTGTACTGTAAGCTAGCTAAAATCTTGCATAAATCTGTACTGCAGCACCCTCGACTGCTGAAATGCCCAAATGTCAACTAATTAATATTTATTATAAATGCGCTGTTTGTGCAGTATGCGAACATTTTTTTCTAAAGTCTTTTTTAACTAGTATTTTAATTGTTGAAAATGTGTAAGTTAAACTTTTTACTTAGACTTACCATCAAACACGAGTAAAAATTTTGAGCTAAATTTAACTATGGTGATTTATGAAGCATCGGTGATCTCCTGGCTTAATTATTTTCAAACACAGACATTGATAGGTCTGTGTTTACAAAACATCAATACTGGCAGCCACCCAAAGCGAAATTATACTTCTTATGAAGCTACGCAAGAAGAGCTCAGGTTAAGAGGTCATCATTTCAAGCGAGAAATAAACGACTAAGCGATTTAATCAAAGGCTGAGCATTATTTATCAGTAGGTAAGTATGTTTTCGTGGAATAAAAATAGCTACATCGTAACATTTTCCATTAATTTGTTTTGCTTTTAAATACTAAATGGAACTGCTAGTGTCAATTCGTAAATATTTAACGTAAATAAATAACTTTATTTATAATTTTAATACATTTTAAACAAGAAAGCCTACTATGTAAATTTGTATGTGTAAAAAAACATATGAATAAGTAGTAAGTAGCTGACTTTGGTGGTCTAATACATCCAATTTTGCTAAAACAATAAACATACATATTTCCAATAAGGGTTTTTAATAATAATAGCCGATATGATTTTCATATATTAAATGGAGAATTATTAGTTTAAGTTTTATACAAAGCTTTTGTTGAAGATGCGGGTAAATAATAGGGCTAGATGTTGTTAAGTTATTGGTTAATGTGTTACATATTACAATTTAAATTAAGTGTTTTCAGATACGGATACAAAATTACTTAATACCTGGTGGGCTGTGAAATAAAGTAAGTTACACAACTGTAACCTTTCTAGTAACCGAAATAAATCAAGCATAGGCAAACGCGTTGTACAAAGACGAGTCCCCTCGGGCGAAGGTAGGTACTATGGAGTGTGCTCTGAAGAAAAACAATTTATTACGTTAGATAACCACATTAAAAGCATACAGGTCACGGCTAAACAAATAGTTGTAGATCATAATTAAGTCACAAGTTGCTTGACATAATACAGTAACATACTATAACTCTAAGAAAAAGTTATTATTTCGTTCCTTATATTACGACCACGCATACTTAATGTCATTTAAACAAGATCTAGAAAGGAGAACGAATTAGGGTTGACAGGTAACAAAAATATAGAATATAGATTTTTCTTAAAAGCATTTTTTTTTTACAGAAAATGTACCGAACAAAATCTGAAAATAAACTAAAATGTTAATTTGACACCAAACGAGCAATCAACGACACTCGGCATGTACCCCAACGTGTCATTAAACAAGGCGCTGGTGTCACGCATTTAGTCGGTTTAAGTTTTTGTAAAACACGTTTTATATTTTTATAATATTAAACCCTAACTGCTTTAGGATAATGATGGTAAGACAATAGTTATATTTGCTATCACAACAATTATACATTCCAGAGCATAACTAATCGCTAGTAAACACTTGTTGCTAATCGGATATAAGAAAACGGTTAACATAGTGAAACTATGCACAAATGTAGTTTAATCAGCGGTAGGAGATCGTGAGAAGAATATCAAAATTATATGGCTATCTCGGGCTTTCACTGTCTCACGGCAAAAACTGATGCTAAAAGTGTCGGGTCTGATCTGAGAGCATTTGCAGTGAGTTTTGCTTATAACTCTGAAAAACAAAACTAACTTTTCTATTTAAATAGAATACAATGCAACGTGATTAGCATACCAATCAAATTGAGTATACAGGGTGAAATTTTAACCATCTTCCAAATATTAATATATCAATCTACGAGACAAAAAACAAATGACGTATTTTTTCTTTTGGTATACCCAGTACAAATATTTCAAGATGAAGCACTTAGAAAATGTCCGCCATAAATCTAAAATTGTTGATACGGCCGCCTAGCAACACTTTTTTTACGCAATGCACATCACATTCATTCATTACGATACTAATCATAAGTTTTAGATTTTTCCTTTATACTTACTTAAACAGGCCTAAAACTGTAAAAGTTCGAAACTACCTATATTGCGAAATAATTTTTCGGGTGAAAACTTGATTTGAATTTTTTTCTTAATAAATGGGCTCTAAATACGATACTGAACGCCTACAAAAATTTTGTATATTATTTACAATAAGTAGTAACTTATGGTAAATTTTCTTTTCTTTTTTCTTTTCATTGATGAAAAAAGAGGTTCTCTTATGCTTAAAACCGTCCAGTATTGAACTACTGAACATAGCCTCTCCAGAAGGAGATATAATTGAAGCGCATGGCATGCGGGTTGGATAACGCAGTTTAACAATAGGTGAAGAAAAGATTTTTATTTGATCAAGTTCACATTTTATGTTATTATTCAACAATTCAGTCAAATCGTACATATAATCTTGGAATGTGTGTTTAATTTACCTTTACAAGAAGATCTTGTCACAATTCTATGACTTACAATACCGCGACCTGCAGCGAATTGATGCTAAGGAGGATCGAAGTTTGCTGGGTCAACTAGTGTTTGTTTAGAACTAGTTCTTTTGATTCGTTCCAACTTCCAATTTAATCGATAACAAACACACACATAACAATCAATGCGTAGATTGCTCTGATTACAAATTAAGCGGCTTTAAGTTTTAACCCAATGAAGTACGTGTTTCATGGAATCAGAAATAACAAAGATACAACAAATACCGAGACCCACGACAATATACTAAAGTATTTTTCCTACATTGTCCCTTTTATGGAGAGCGAACTTAGGACTTCGAAGTTGGAGACACCTAGAAAACTGATGCCTATGCCACTCAACCATGCATGTCAAAATAATAACTTTTAGTGATGATTTATGTTACTTATTGCTCAGAAAACTTAAATAACTTTAATATTTGCTTGACGACTGTTTATTATGAGAGCCAACGGACGTAGCCATTATACAGTAAAAGACAGCGAAAGGTTCAAAGGTAAGCCGTTAGTTCGTGATCAATGCAGTGTAGATAAGCTGGCTCGTTTAGCGCAAGGAAAGGTTTACCTACTGCATTTCACCGATATTGCATTAGGTAACACTATAGCTAGACCTCTGCAATGACCTATTATCCATGTAAGTAGTTGCCTAGTGGGACTAGGCCTTAGTCTATAACAGACCCATAAGATAAAGTAAAGCAATTTTAGAATATATAATTATAAAAAAAACATGGTGATAACATAAGAATATTATTTCTATCCATCATGGCTACTTTTCAGTCTTATAGAACGTGAGCAAAAAGTAATATAGGTACATACTTAATACTAGTATTTTCATAAGCAAACCAATATATCGAATGTTTATTAAATTTTCTCCGGAAAAGGGTTTATATTTCGAGAAAATCTATATAAAACATAATTTGAATGCATTCTTTCATTCTTACTACGAATCAATATAGTGCGATGATAGCAAAACCATCTGATTATAGCTAAGTAAACGACATGCGAACCAACTGGACAGTACAATCTGTCACTGAAACTTTATTTTGTTGATAAATTTGAACAAAATCAAATCATATTTTCTGAACAACTAGCTCATTTGTAAAACATGTTAATCAAGATTTAACGTGAATATTGGATACTCGTATTACTACTATACTGCTGTAATTGACATACACACTTGACCAATTGGAAATTTATTTTGTACTTGACGTGTTGGTTACTAAATCGAACCTTTTGAAGTTTAATAAGAATTAAGGCTTTATCTCGTATAAGCGTGTACTACAGGTGGTCTAAAGCTGATAAACCTGATACCTAATTGTGATTATAATAACTGATAAAACATCATAGGTAGGTAGCAATGCGGAATTGTGGAAAGCGCTCTTACGTTACAACCTATTATTGTTTGATACAAAGAAAACCCTAACTCTATTGTTATAATATCAGTAAGCGTACGTATGTGTGTGTAATGTATGAATTATCACACCCATACATTGAAGAAAATTAAGTGATTATGCTTGTAATCTCTGTTGTAAATTGTAATCCATTTGTAAGGTGGAAAGTGTAAGTTCTATTTAAACACATTAACTAAGTCTTCCAATACATTACCATTGTTTGACTAGTCTGGTAGTCTTTTTTGAGTCTACTGTACTTCTTACTTATTTCCACAAACGATTTTTTATAAGTTTGGTTTTTAATAAAATCTTCTCTTCATGACTGGCATATACTTGCTATAAAATATTTTACAACCCAATATAGGTAATAATTTCAATCTTTATTAAAAAAATGAAGTCAAAATCTCTTTACGAATTTGAGCTATATTTTTTTAGCTAAGAAGTGTAACAAGTAAATATCAATTTACTATATCTTAACATAGAAAGTTTTAAAGTTTTCTTTTCGACCAGCCTTTAGAATCTTTGAATATCTGTTAACGTTAGATACCAGTCTTGTTTACTTTTAAGAACTTACGCCAATATCATTACGGGTTCATATAAATTTTTGTATAGCAATCTATAATTGTTGCTGCCATAACAAAAAGTGCTACATCTTATATTTATTAAGTTCCCTGCGAACGAAGTCGCGTGCGCCGCTAATTCGAACAGTTAACCGCTCATTAACATATTTTAAAACGTCTAAACATCTTTATGTAATGTTAAGTTAATCTGCATTGAAAATATATTAGAGACTAAAGTCTAATCAAAACGCAGTTGATCTAGTTACTCGTAATATTGTATTCAAAAATGTATCAGTACAGATGAGGCACATAGAGGCATAACATACGCCATTTATTACTTTGTATGGAAAGTCGTGTGGTGCCGGTACATTAGAATAATATCTTCTCTATGCGTATCGTAAAAGACGACTAAAGGAGTACCTACTGCAAAAAGAAGACGGATGAAAGCAGCGTCTTCCTTCCACCATTGATCAAATGGCGCGTGCAAAGAGTGGCGGTTAGGGCAAAATCCCGTGTCTAGCAGCCGAACTTATATGGGCTGGCAATGATGATGAAGACAAATTCAAACCATTGTCAATACAACAAGACCTGAGAGAAAAGTCTATAAATAGCACTACATTGCAATATGGTCTTACTGACAAGCCCATAATCTTGTATTACGTATGTTACCTAACGACAGTTACGTCACAGGGCTAAAGGTCAATTTAGTAGCATCCTTACTTAATATGGCGAGGTCGTCCTGGATTGCGATTCCGGGATACTAAAAGCCAGTTTGTATTTAAGACTTAGTAACAAGATTTTTCATTTACATTACTTATGGAATAATATACCTAACAGTAGTAAGATTTCGTAACAAGATTTTAAATTTACATTACTTAAGGAATAATATAACCTGGTTTATAAAGCCCGATGATTGTTGCATCTGATTTAAACTTTCATGGTCACTGTCACTATACTTAATTTATTCGGGGTTTATACCATGTGCCTTAGGGACCCACCCTTCGATACAAGTTTTTCTGTGATCATGGCGCTTGCAACAGTGACGAAATATTGGAAACTCATACAAAATAAGGTACATAATGATCAACTCCGAATCAATTAACTCTACTGTTGTATATTTTCATATTTGTTTTTAAACATTAATAGAATGTTAACTATTAGGATTTATGTATACATAGGTAAGTACCTATATGAAAGATGATTGAATATTATTATGTAATAGTATGCTGTAAGGCCATAATACTGCTAATGCGTTTATTAGCCTACTAAACAGGGATGGATTGTATGCGCTCTTTCAATATTCTCTACCTCGGAAACTTTGCGAAGTGTAGAACACAGTAGTACATTTTTAGACCAAAAAAACATGGGCGTTTTAAATAATGATAATGCTGTAATAATTGATATAGGTATATTTGTAACTGTTCTTAATTATTCAATTTATGATGACACTCAATACATTCAATTCTATTCATGAAAGGCATATAACATGTCAAGCGATAAGACCGCCTAAATTGTACAAATCTAAGTCTTACTCATGTGTTATTTTTCAATTTTATGGTGTGCAATAAAGTGTATCTATCTATATATCTATGTCTGTTTCATTTAAATATTGTTCGTAATAAAATAGTAAAACGGTTTTTATTGACACCTATTTAAAAACTTAATTGCCGCATCAGTATAAAGAATGTTGATCAGGCCTAATAATGATGATGATAAAAAAATCAAATAATTAACAAAATAAAGTTGATTATTTTAATGATTTAACGAATTATGAAATTTTTAAGGTAGGTAAACGGTACCTTAAAAGTTAGATCTTTGAAGCTTTTAGGAACGTAGAGTCGATGGTATGACGCGTTTCTTATGTAACACAGGAATGTTTGCTCAATGGCTGTTTTATATTTGTTTATTTTCGGCTATAAGTTTCGTAACCCGAAGATTAACGTTTTCAATGAATTCACGCGTTATTCGTATTACAAGCGTCATACTCATAAATGTTAATATTTACGATTTGAAGTATAAACGTTCTCTTCGAATTTGCTATTCAAAAATTTATATCGGAAAACAAATTGTAATACTTTTTTAACGGTTACTTGTGGACTACTTTAATAAAATTTAGTTAATATAATTACTTTTTATACCAATTAATAATGTAGATATTGATCAATTGTGAAAGCTATTTTTACTAGTATGTTATCTTGTATAAGTTTAGCAAACCCAAACTTAAAAAATATTACAAATAATTAGCCGACTAGAAATGGCGTGTTCGATTCCCGTCTCGGATTCGACTCATATTATAGTAATTTTAAGCATATTACGTTTATTATTTAATAAATACATTTTAATGTCTCTCATAAAATGTTTAAAAAGAAGAATGAAAAACTGCACTGATCAAACTCTTACACACGTGTCGGCTATAAAAGTGTCGATACTCGAATAAAACAGATAATATTTACGTAAACACGTAACTTAGTGTCAGATCTGGTGATCCTAATACTGTTCATCGCCACTTCCGACAATTAATGCAAACGAGCAGATCACATCATCACGCATGCATTGCGTCACCCGCGGGGAAAGTGCATCGATGATCTGATCTGTTTTATTATTTTTTTTAGCTAAGGAAAAATATGACATAATTTTGATAGCAAAAATTTAAATTATTTTGCTGATTACTTCTCCCAGTTATATTATAGTGGTGCGCTTATTTTATTAATTTATTAAAGTTCACTTGTAAAATACCTATATAGGTTAGTATTAATTAAGGCAATATTCTGTCGAGCTCATAATAATTGACAAACTATAATATGACTAATTGATGTAATTTAATATTTTAAGTTAGTGGATATTCTAAGGTACGCAAGTGGATCCGAAAAGTTTTTTAACGTTACCGTACTAACTAAAACATTAAAAATATTTTAACAAAAAGTTGATATTATTAACTTCACAGAGATTTATTTAATTACAAGCTGCTGCCCGCGACTTCGTAAGCGTAGAATTTCGAAAATTGAAAACTATACCTCGGGTACCGTGAATTAGTCCGGGATAAAAGTAGCCTAAGTATATGATATTCCTGCCTGTAATCTGTCTCTGTGCCAATTTTTATCTAAATCCTTTTAGCCGTTCAAGCTTAATTAAGTAACAAACATTCACATTTAGAATATTAGTAAGATTCAACTATCGATCCTATGGTCACTGTTATTAACACGTAAACGGTGGCAGATAAAGCAAAATATAAGAACTACCTATACAGTCTCATACAAATATGTCTCTTTGAACTGTCCAATTTAAAATATAAACTTATGTCATGTGTCATACATACGTGCCATAATGCAAATTCAACCATAAGCCCGAATGTTCAGCGGATGATCATTTGTTTTTTTTTTCTATAGCTGATTGTGTATCAAGTTTATTGTATATTTTTACATCAATTTAATGCAATGATATGGTTTAGCTATTGTCATCATAAAACAATTTCGTAACACTCGACCATTCAGTGAAAGGTTAAATTTCATTTGAATAATAGACCATCATCACTACGTGAGAGAAAACTTTTTCGTCTGTAAAAATAGCCAATGCTTAAATTATGCAAGAATCAAGTTTGGTACAGGATAGTCGGTGTCTTTTAACATTTTTAATTAGTAAAATAGCAAATGTCTATATTAAAATTAACAATATACCTAATTGTAAATTTATCAATGGTCCGTTATGTGAGACTTAAATAAGTAGTACAATTAAAATTATTTAGTGATTTATGGACGTGCGTTTAATTCAATTCAAATTACTAAATTAATATGCACACTTACTAATAAATTAAAAACTCCAATAACGGACCATGGAAAATTTACACTATTTTCATGCACACTGTATATCAACATCGGCACCCTTAGCGTATAAACACGGGTACTCACGATCCGCATGGTGTCGTCCTTGTTCGTAAGTCACACTATGAAATTAGCCTTGTACGTGGCTGCGTCTGCGCTTGGGCACCGTCACTCGCGCCGCTCGGTCGGTAGACACTGCGAGCCCGCGGAGCCGCCCGCCCCGCCTCGCGAGAACTACCACCGATTGTGTAAAATACCACATCCGAACGAGGATGTGACACTTTACACTGTTTACAAACCTGCCCCTCGTCCGTGATTGATGATGCGTTGATTTATAGGTGAGGTAAACACTAATTAAACGAGTTGACGCTGAAACATTGTTACAGAATAGGATCATCTACTATTAATAAAGTAGAAATAAATTAAATGTTCTTGATGATACTATTTTCAGAGTACAAGTTTATGATTATTATAATTGAGGATCATTGTAAGAATTGTAAGAGAAACAAATAAACTGTAATGCAATGTTTAATAATAGTTTTAATTAAGTGAATAACATCTTCTTCTTTTCGTCTGACTTTTCTTTAAGGAATGTTTAGTTACAGGCCTCTGACGTGATAACTTATTATGACCCCCATATTGCGATAAAAGCCGTGACCAACACGATTACGAGCCCTTCCAGACCCGAGCAAATTTGGAAAAGATCGATTCCTAAATTGACCCAACCGAAAATCGAAGCCGGTGCGTAGTGGGTGTAATGTAACACCGTAAGTGTACAATGTAACCAACCGAGTCAAAAATAAGATTTTAAGATTATCATTATCATCATCATTCAATCGTGTTATGAAGTGAGCAATTGAAATTCATGCATTGCGAGTATATGCACTAAAAAAAAATGCAAGTCATCAGTTTACAAAACTCCAAGCCACAAACCACCTATCATGCCATCTTACTTCCGAGATAAAAACAAAACAAGTGCTTAGTAACCAAAACTAATCAGACGTAAAACAAGAGGCTGAGAATAGCGAATTATTCACGGGTAAGTACTAAGTGTAGAGAAACACCGCCAAGTTTATAAAAATAGTGTTACTTATAGATAGATAGATACTCTTTATTGCACACCATACAAATTAAAAAATAACACATGAGAAATATTAGGAATTGTACAATTTAGGCGGTCTTATAAAACAATAATTGAAAGGGGTTTTTATTTTGTGGGTTTGTGGTTTACCTTTAACAATATCGAGAAAGTTGATCAGCTGGGCCTGGAAACCTTTTTTTTATTATTTACTATTTAGGTTTTAACAGATTTTTTCCACTTAAGGAGATGTGTTCCTTTTGTTTTTTTACTTTTTATAGGCCACCTATATTCCTACTGCACAATAGGTCATGATGATGATGACACAATTATGTGAATTTTTGGGGTATCAAAGGTAACCAAAACGATAATTACTCATTCATATTTGTAGTTTTATTTGGTTTCTAGTTTATAGCAGCCTCTTATTTTGGTTTTATCGTTTAAATATGCAACAGAAAAACCTTGAATCTGTAAAAAAAATATGATCGGGCTGTTATTCTAAGTTCTTTAAAAGTACTCGTATTAAAAATTTAACTCACTTTTTTATAGAAATATAAATGTGATACAACAATATAATTTGCTATTACTCTATGCGTAACTTAGGAGATATTCGGCACGCTCATGTAACGTCAAGTCAACAGGTGCCGTGTTTGTTCCCTTGTTACCTCAATATCAAAGTCGGCCACACATGCGAAACGACTATCCGTGACCGATCTCTGTGGCTAATAAGAGCTTGCACTTAATCGTCGTCACAGGCAATTGCGGCATCATCTGTTTGTTGTTAAGATTGCTGATGAGTTACGCTTGTTGATTATCACGGCTCCAATAAGGGCACACTGTGACGCCATGCCATTAATTTGTCTTGGTAAGCTGACAGATTGACATAATAATAAATGTACTCTGCTGTACTAGCTATCATTATCAGCCTTAAACATCTTGCTAGAGGATACACCATTCTGCAATTTGGAGTCCTAACGCTGCACTGTATCAATACATAATAATAACAAAAATGTCAGACACATTAATGAAGAATGATCGTACTGCGTTCAAAATAACTGTTCCCTTCTGGGTCCATATCATATAACTGCATTAATTTTTAGATCTACCTGCTTAAGTGGCAATGCAATCAATAAGTAGTTGAGTTTCAACTACATGCTGACATCGTTTGCTATTGTTTTTTTTTTCAAGTTTAACAAACCTTACCAAAAGCCTTTAACAAGAGCTTATTTCCCTGATAGGAATCATCGACGCATTGTATTGTTTCGTATTCGTCCCTTGCGTGCGTCGTCGCACGATATTTCGATATAAGTCGCCAGGACTGATTGCTTAACATTTGTCGCCTAGAGTATATTACGTTACAAAGTAATTTAGGTTACAAAACAGACTGTGATATTAATCTTAATTTATACATAAGTAATGTTATTTTCTTTAGTATGAAAAACAATATCGTATTTGTCTACAAGACGTAATTGAATTAACGCAAAACATCTTACGAGGCGACTCTGATGCTCAAACGACAACGTCTTGTACGGGAACATCATCGGAGTAAGTTTTTTAGCCCCCGAATTTTGCCTTGTTTTAACTGTATCTTGTAGTTTTGAGGAATAACACTTTATGAACAGCAAATCACAAGTTTCCCTTAATAAAAACTATAGTAAAAATTGTTGTTGAACGCAAGGTAGGTACTTAGTTTCCTTTTTTAAAAAGTTAGTAGTTGTACTCGTTGTTGGGAACAGGCCCACCCATTATAATTCTGTACCTACCGGTATGTTATACAGGGTGTTAGGTAAAAGGTATAACTAACCAAAACTAGCCTATGTTAACTTATGCATATAAATAGTATAGTGAAGCCAGAAATTTATATCATCATTTTTGAAAAAAAATATTTTCATACAATTCGAAAAATAAAATGATGATATCAAATTTCTGACTTCACTTAGTATTTATATTAACATATGCATATGTTAACATAAGCTGGTTTTGGCTTGTTATACCATTTACCTAACACCCTGTATAAACATGTTCAGAAATGACGAATTAAAATTCTCAGCCTTAACATTTTTGATTACATTTATACGTATACGTTATAATACGTATACGTATAAATGTCACAAATATTATTAATTGCTAAAAAACTATGCAAACAATATAATTAATACTGTATCAAAAGTACTCTTGATGATCGCTACGTAATAAAGATTTCAACGCGTCAGTTTACGACGCGCCAGTTTTCATATCCTCTCGGACGGAACAAATTATTGTAATTACATTCATAAATGATTTAGCTTGACATGAATGTAGGTAAGAACGTAAATTGTTATTCGTCATAACTGGCATGCGCTCGGTCACATAAAACTAACTACTTATTACTTTGTGGCTTAGCTGTCGTAAGGTTTTGGATGAAGATTGTAATGAATGTACGAAACTTGTCAAGCGCGACATTTTAAATAATGAGGCGAATTGAATAACTATTGATACAAAGTGTACAATAAAACACTTGAATTAAGTGTGGTATATTGTGTTGGGGTCAAAGCTCAGCGACCGGTTCCCGCGTGGACTTTCTTTTCCTTAACCTTAGGCCGCGTACACACTGCGCGCTGCACCCGCCGCGCTAACTTGCGGCCTCCGGTCGCTAGGTTGTTACGTCACGCGCGCGTATTGATGCGCGGCTTTTATTGTCTCGGAAGACAAGTGCTCTGCGATGTCAGTAGTGCCTATAATTTTCTACCATTGTTTCCGATTTGCTATTCTGGAGTAATTTAAGTTTTAAGTATGACTCTACAGACATTATGGATACGATAACTACTATAGTGTGTACGTGACATTAATTACCCGTCGAATTCTTTCCACTATTTCGCTGTTATAGCCATGTGCCAGGGCCCCTAATACAGCAAACCAAATCGTATCACAATAGTAATTGAATAGCAGGTTTTTGACAGTTCTAGTATGGGCTAAAGGTCAACATCGCCCAATTCATTCACGATCGAACTGCAATTGGGATAGCTGAAAAAGGCCCCCTAACATGCATCACAATTGGTCAGATTTTATTTGAATGCACTATGCCCCATTGCAGCAGGAGTTGTTTGTATGTCTATGTATCCTGTTTGTTCCTATGTAAAGTTTTAGATTCCAAACGCATGAGCCGATTTTACCGATTCTTACGTCGATAGATTATGAGAGAACTATCAAATTTTTCCAATACTTAACCAGATGCCGTATTATCAAAAGAAGTTGACGAACAATTTTTGAAGGGGTATTTAAGGGGTAACTATATTTTTTTAGTTTCGTTACATAAATATCGTGTTTTTATTTCAGATTAAAATTGTGATTCATCGTATTGTGTATCCATAGGGCTACATGTAACGATGGCTTGGAAGATGACTTTGACAGATCTACTAATAAAAACCGGCATTTATTATTAAAATAAAAATACAACTGAGTATTTGGTGAATATTTTAAGTGCTTACCTGTTGCCATTATTGATATCGAGCAAAAAAGGGCAAAAGAATCACGTTTGTTGTAAGGGAGTCCCCCCTCAAATATTTATTTTATTTTGTTTTTAGTATTTTTTGTTTTAGGGGCAACAGAAACACATAATTTGTAAAAATTTCAAGTGTCTCTAGCTATTGCGGTTCTTGAGATACAGCCTGGTGCCAAACAAACGGACGGACAGATGGACAGACAGCGAAGTGTTAGTGGTAGGGTCCCGTTTTTACCCTCTGGGTACGAAACCCTAAAAAGGTACAGTCATAGGTTTAGTTATTCTGTCCTTTTGTACAGAAGCGAAGCGCATACGCAGCCGCGTTTATGTGCTCCTTACTAAAAGGTGAAAACTAGCAACTATGCAGCTTATTTCATAATTTTTTTAGTATGCATGGTTTGTTAAATTATTTATTCCTTTTTACGCAATTAGGTAGTTATTTTATTTATTTATCGATAATTACGGAAACCATTATTTATTTATTAAACAGATAGGTATGTATTTTGTGTTGTTGTATTACACAAAAACACTAAATTACAAAAAAATATGTGATTCAATTGAAAGTGCTGAAACTCTTCATGGTTCGATACGAATATAAAAAATGACAATAATCTAAATCCTATATCATCGCTTTCACAATGATTGCAATCTTAAACGTCCTCCTTTGTATTAAAAGTCAGAAAGAATTTACGTTAACCTTGTATGGATTGTGACTGAGACAATTTCAATCGAAAGTGCATTGGAGTTATTTCGTTAGCCAAATGTCAGATATTAATTATACAAATTATTCTTACTTTCAGCTATGTTTATGTCGCGATCAATAATAATTACGGCTTGAACTAAACTATTGCTAGTGGAGGATCACGCCTAAATATTTTTAGGCCTAAGGCGTCATCGTGAACTTTAGGCCGCAATTAGTTTCACAAGTAATATAATTTTGGTTTTATGGTCTGAATTTTGTTACTTTATTTTATAACGACCGGTGTTTTATGATAAATTAAATGTATATATTTTCTAGTATTATTTGTACATTTTATTTTTCTAGTTTATCAAATACTTGTATGCACAAATATAAAAATAAATGAAAAGAGACTTTTTTGACTTAAACAAGTATGACAAACTTTTGCATCTCAATTATCTTTCAGCACATATTCAATTAACTGAATGGAGATAATTATCTTAATTGCTACTTTGTACAATCAGTTATTTATTTATTTATTTATTTAAACTTTATTGCACAAATTAGTAAAATTTACAAAAGGTGGACTTAATGCCAGATGGCATTCTCTACCAGTCAGACCTTTGGGTCAAACAGAAATGTTTTGTAGGCAGTGCGACATTTAAAACAAAAAAATCTTTACAATTGATTAAAAAAAAATATAGATCAGACGGAACTAAAAAAAAAAAACGCGTAAAATAAACTACATATATACAACAGCAATATACATAATATAAACTACATACTAATACTGATTAAAATAATACAATACTATGTAATAAAATAAAAAAATAAAACAGATGGCGACGAATTTAGTAAAAGCAGAGTTTATGAGGATGATTGCATTTTACGTATGTAATGAGACCTAACATGTTTCTTAAAAACAAATTTACTAGGCGCTTGTTTAATGCTTTCGGGCAGAGAATTCCAAAGGCGAGTGGCTTTAAGAAGAAAAGAATTTGAGACAAAACCAGTACGGTGAAAAGGAATAGAGAGAGTGAGTTTACTGGAGGAGCGCAACTGGCGCGAATGAGTCGAGCTGAGAGAAAATTGAGAATGAAGGTAAGAAGGGGAGTTTGGATCGTTTAATATAGCAAAAAGAGCGCATAAAATTCTGACGTCACGCCGAAAAGAGAGAGGAAGCCATTGAAGCTGCACGCGATGCATGGAGAAATGGTCGAATTTACGCAAACAGTAGATAAAACGAACGCAGTTATTTAATAAACGATCCAATTTTTTAACTAGAGATTGGTTTAAATCGGGATAGCACACATCAGCATAATCAATGAGTGGAAAGATAAGTGATTGGACAAGATAACTTTTTGTCTTGATGGGGAGGAAGTGCTTAAGCCTGCAAAGGGAGCGCAGAGTGGCATTGACCCTACGGCTGACTTCAGCCACGTGAGTTGTCCAACTAAGCGTAGGGTCTATGTGAAGGCCAAGGTTTTTGACGCTCGAACTAAATGGAATAACTATTCCATTAAAACTGATAGGAGCAACATTTGAAATATCGATGTGGCAGATTTGTCGCTGACTCCCAACAATGATATATTGACATTTGCTAGAATTTACAGCCACGCCATAACGATCACACCAAGAGGAAATGTGTCTGAGGTCCTCATGGAGTTGCTGCACGGCAATATGTATTTCGTCACGACGGCACTGCTGATATAACTGAAGGTCATCAGCATACAGATGGTGGGAGGATCCAATGTCGGAAGTAATAGAATTAATAAAGATTGAGAATAAAGCAGTGCAGATAGTATACCTCCCTGAGGGACACCAGTTAGCAGATCACGCCAGTGGGAAATAGTATGATTAAGACGCACTGCCTGCTGGCGATCCTGCAGGTAGGAAGCAAACCATTCCAAAGTATCTGAAGAAAAATTATAGTAAGCTAGTAAAGATAAGAGGACATCGTGGTCAACTGTTTATTCTACAGCCGATATTAGTAACCTATCCTCAGTAAGAGAAGGTTTAACCTGCTTGTGTGAAGTTGTTTAAATACCGTTGTTGTTTTGAACAAATGGCTAAAAATGTCTAGGCTACTTGAGTCTCTGGAGAGGGCTGTTTCTTGCCGAGGATAGGTTAATGATATTGGCCGTTATTCACTAGTAAGTTTCTACCATTCAGAATAATTCGGATACAATTCTTATAACTTCAAAGTAAAATAATAAATTATACAGTTTATTTATAAACTTATAGTATTCAATGATTTTTTTACAAAGCAGATGAGTTCACGTTCACTGTCGTCCACGTAATAAAAGAATTATTGTTTAGTCTCAATTTAATCTAATGTAAAACCTTTGTATAGAGCGAGTATACGTATAAATGTTTGTATCAATGTTTTCATGTTTATTTATTTCTGTGGTTGACCCAAACTGGTATCAAGTTTCCAAATTATTTCCTTTAACAATACATAAAAGATTGCTTGAGACCAGACATAGCCACACCCTCTACTAAAATGTCAATTTTGTCTGTTTTATCGTCATTGCGTCATAATACGATGCTTTCTCCTTATGCGTCATTTACATACAGGTACGCACTTTTCTGTTTGCTCTCAGAATTTCACCGTGCTCGACTGTCGCGGTCCTCGCGAGTCCGGTAGTAATTAATCGTTTGTTAATAGTCTCAAGATCTACACATCTATTAGATAGATGTGTAGATCTTGAGATATAAAAACAGACGACTTATCGCTAGCAGCGATCTTTTTAACTCAATATTCAGGTAGAAAACAAATACTTACGTATTTCACAAATTTGTCTAGTCACCTAGGTGGCTATTAAAAAGTAATTAGATGGGTACCAAAATAATATTTACTGCGTAAGTAAAGCTAAAATGTACTGTAAGATTAGTATTTAAACTTGTAAAATTGTCTACTGTAAGAGCCGAATTAATTAACAGAAAAAATATTTAACTACAAACTTTTATCTTGATTGAAAGTCGGTAAAATCCCTTTACACTTCATTTGTACAGACCATTGTCTTTAATGACAAATGATACTGGAACCGCATACCACAGTGACGGCTTTGAAATCATAAATCTTGAAGAGCTCTTGCATTTAAGTAATTTTTTAAAGGTCAAACATTCTTTCTAAATGAGTATTTTTATGATACGTTTACAGAAAATATAAACAAATGTACTTTTACAATATTCAATCTACTTGTGGATTCGACATACAGTTTTTTGATTAATTAACTACACTGCTTAGATTTTTTTTTTATTACGTTTTAACTAAAAGCTGCCTAAACATATGTTTTAGAATACAACATATTATGTAGTAGTCTACCTGTCAGCAGTTAGGTCCGAAGGTATAGTTAGGTTTATGGCAAGCCAAACTATTCTCGAGTTCACAAAGATCGCTAGCCTTTTTCAGCCTCAGCATGAATACCTAAATATTACAATAAACAGTGTTATTTAGGCCTATACAAAATAAGCTATTACCATAGAGTATGCTTCCCCCTACGTTCTTTGACAAACATTTCATGGCTCTAAGAAACGATGTGGACAAACTCTATTAATCAAACTAATTAAAAAATAATGTGTTGAGATAACAGTAACTTTAAAATCGAGCTGGTCCATCTGGTTGATTATACTAAGTGTCATGGTGGCCGTAAGATTCCATGCATGCATTTGGATGCAGCATTGCGCAACAGCGATGCGGTGGGCCAGCGGAATGCGTTGCCGTTGCCTCATCCCGCGACAAACGGTAGTTCAAGGACGCCGTTATTATCGCATACAACGTATTTGATAAAATAACCATCAGTTTGCGCCTTTATGGAAACATTACGTATTTCAGATTAGACATTCAGTTCGTACTTTGTAGTATTTCCTTATGCAATGTTTGTACCGAATGTGTTAATGTATTGACATGACAGATTAGAACTGTGAAACTCTCATCTAATAGGGGTTAAAGTATGAAATTGCCGATTATTTTCCCACTTTTTATTTTGTTTATAGCTTTTAAGTATAGTCATATTATTGCGTAATTCTTTTTGTATTGTATCAAAAACTAAATAAAGTAACTTTACACTAAAAAAAATGCAATACTAGTGCCCATTACTTCAAAGGAAGTCGTTGAAAAGACCCCTTACAATGTATCAGCTGACCTTCTTGCTTCAATTAAGTATATTTGTATTATATACTTTGATTTTCAGAAATTTAAATACTATAATGCGTAGCTTTATAACCATCTAACTTTCACCTTTAATTGCATCGAAAACGGTTCAGGCGTTTTTGAAAAAACAAAAAAATTGTTAGTATGGAAAAATTACTTTTCTCGATTTTGTCCATACAAAACGGCAATTTCATACTTTAACCCCTAATACATGGTACATTCATTAGGTACATATTTTGGTTTTAATTGAGACTAGTTTCTAAATGTTTCTTATCATATTATAAACAAAAATTTTGTTGTGAAATAAGTCCATGTGCTTTAGTTACAGCTTAAATTATTTTACGCAAGGTTTCGTGAAATGAAACAATTACAATTGTGGAAGTCTAATTATTCAGAAAACATTACGGTTATTTTAGTCATATTGTGGTTACAATTAAAGTGACAAACAATCTATGCTAATAATACTAAGATAGTAAATATGTCAAATAAGTCGCCTTTATAACATTAATTACAACTGTAAAATACAAATTATTTTTCAGTTCATTTGATTTGTCTTCGAAGCTAAAGTAAAATAAGTAAGCTAATTCACACTAAATAATATTTTAGCAACTTGATTGCAATTATATTATCAGTAATTAAACTTGAAAAATTAAGTCTCAAGCGGGACTCAAACCCGAATCTTCATGCATACCGGACTCTGCATTTGGCATGGAAATGCGGTTTTTGTCCTGCCTGGGACATAATTTTTCAAGTTTAAATATTGATAATTCACACTACATTCGAAATGTGTAATGGATCCTATGATCCACGGACACACTTAAGGAACTTAATTTAGTGTCTTTAGAAATGAATAATTTAAATTTTTTACATGCAACTTTACAGAAAACGTGACTCCTCTGTTAGAACTTAAACGATATGATGAATACCTATGCTTATTTCAAAGTTTTATGAGGCATTGATGTTGTTACCTAATTGTTTATAAAATTGATGGTTCATTTTGTCTAAGTGGAAAGGATCAAAGATATTTTATACGCTACCGCCATCTCAAAAGATTTCATTGGCACCATACTTAAAGTATACTTACATTAAAGAAGTAATGATCTCGTATGTAACCGTATGTATGATACGATAGATTCATTTGCAATTTCATACTTAGTTCATACATTTTGTAGTTTTTTAGGATATCTACCATTTATTATATAGCTTATTATTATGACCACATACCTGTACATTTTATGTTTTCACTATTCAGGTAACTCAAAATTTACTACTGTACACAATTAATCTGTAGTTTAAGTTGGATAGTACAGAAAACCTACATATTTTTCCACAATTTGTGCTTAATGTACAAAAACCCGATTTATAAATCCACACCCATACTAGTTGAGAAGTAAGGGTGTGGATTTTTAAATCGGTTTTACGTTATTAGCTGGGGTATGTAAGTACAGTGGTTGGCACCCCTAGCAAAATTCATTGACTGGTGTTACCTCGTCACATAAGATGTCAATTTCTTAAAGTCCATTAAAATTGGTTCGTTGTTTGATACATTAAAATTTATTTAGGAACGTAGCATTTTTTTGATAGAGATATAAATTATAACTAGCAAAGTAAATTGACTGTAATAAAGTCATTAACATTTTTAATGCATGTCGTTTTGCTACCTTGCTTTATATATTTTAATTACGCATTAGCGCATTATATGCAGAAAACATAACCTTTCCCTAAAGGGCATCATTATTTTAATTAACCTTTGCTAGGACGTTAAGTTATTTTTAGAGTTATACCTACTCCATTAACTTTTACATATCGTTAAAATAGCTGATAGTAAAATTGTGTTACCACAAAAAAAATACTTTCAAACATTAAACATATTTCTATTGATTCACACTTCAAATATGGCTTTACTCTGAATAGTCTTAATTCATTAAATTGCGTAAGTGAGCCTACATGTATATTATGGATTTTAACAACTTTTTTTTCTTGATAGCCAAGTTTCAGTGATTTTGAAGCCACCTACCTATTACATATAGGTTTTACTAATTTCTATATGCAACATAAGGCAGGACCGACGGCTTAAACGTAACCTCGAAGCAATCTAAATACACCCTTCTAGACCTGACCCAATTTAGAAAAACAAAGCTTTGCGAAGTAACTTATCGCATTTATCCTTTAAAACACATTTCTTACTTTTACAATAAAGCAATGTCTAAATCTACTAGATCTGATGCCAAGTAGTTGGAATTTTCCCTAGTCACCTTGTATCTTTGTTTATGGGTCAAATTTAAATTGTAAAACTTTTAGAAGCTACGCTGGTAAATAGTTTCAATGTCATGGGTTTTTCTTGCATAAGGGAAATGTGCCTACGTAGTATCGTGGTGCCACCGTGTCTCAGCTGGGAATATCGGTATATTTATTGGGCATTTGCAAACGGTACAACGTAGAGCAGCTGCGCCAGGTTGCTTCTTGCGTACTTTCCCCGACTCTGAGGGGCACCGTGTCCAGGCCGTCCCCACAGTGAATTCCAAGTTGCATGGTGCCGCAGTACACTTTCAGCGGAATCCTTGCGTTTTTCCTGCAAAATTATTAATATAATGTCAAATTTTTACCTGATTGGTACCTTACACTGAGAGACTCTTATGAACAGTTATTTACCTCTATTTGTTCACATTTTACTCGCATTTGATGCTTCAAATCTCTTAAATATTTGACATCAACTTCACGCCATCTACAAAGAAAATAATTATAATATATCATAAATTAAAAAACATTTGCAAAAAACCTAGCGCCAGCTACTGCCTCTGTATAGCCTTAAGTTCATGGGTCAGATGAAGCAGATATCTTGAAACGTACGTTTACTATGATAGAGGTCGGTGAGATCAAACGTTTTTTAACTGAGCCGTATAATCTGAACAATGTAGTTATTTGGATTCATCTCCCACCGTCGAAGATAGTTATCTGACGGGCCGATGGCGGATAGATAACCGTGTTAATGGAATCCGTAAATCTTCACATACACACAGTATAGCACGATAGAAAGCTGTGACGCAATGCCATATTGCCATGCATCAATGGCGGTCAAACGTGACCATTGATCGTTGGTGATGGTGGCTCGTTAATAACTAGTCATAATCACGCAGGTCACAGTGACGAAAATGAAGTTCAACTGATAAATGATTCTGGTTTACAACGTTTGATTGCTGACTAAATGTCGTTATAAAATTAGGAAAGATAACCTAATGCTGCATACGATATTGGTATAACTGAAACTTAAGTTTATTTTTGATAAAGTGTATTAGAAATGACCTTATAAATTGATCTGAATGCAAACATCGTAGATATCAAGAAGATTGTTAATGTCCGTAATAAGGCGTGGGAGAGTGAAACACCGTCGTCGATGACCCTAGTATTTTAGTGTCAACTGGAAATAAATTCTCCGACAGTAGCGTTGCGCAATATACCTATTAGAAAATTTCCAAATCCATATATCAAGCTTTTAAAGCCTAGCATTCATAGATATTAGGCAAGATCCTTGTCAAAAATGAATATTGATTAGTTTATACCAGGGTCATTTACTTGTACAAATATAAATTTTGGTATTTAAAGAGATAGGGTGTTTGGGACATCGTTTGCTAAATGTAATTGTATTTTAAACAGTATCCCAGAATATAATAGTTTAAAACAATATCTTCAATATCATAAGGATTTAAGAAATCGTTTAAATCATCCAATGCGATCTGATAAGGGCAAGATGTATTAATTTGGTAAAATATATTGTCACGTGACTTGTATTGGTTTTACACATTTTTTTATCATCATTATTAACAGCCTATATCAGTCTACTGCTGGACGTAGGTCTTCCTAAAAGGAGTACCCCAGAGCCTATCATCATCATCTTATACTCAACACTAAGGCACAGATAATATTTAATACCTACATATTCATTAAACTATCATACAATTTAACATTCATTCATCAAATGAAATTCACTGCTAGACAAAGGGCTCCCAAAAGATCTTTTTTTTTCTAAGAAAATTGTAATTACTTTTTTTTCACTTATTGTCTGTGTGTTATATTATTGTGAAAATGCAATTCGAATTTTGTCATGCTGTGTCGTGTGTTAATCGGTTTCTAATGTAATGGTCGTAACCGTGACCTCTGTTAATTAAAAGCTATTCTTCATATTTTGATCTATGTTTACATTTGTTTGATTGCAAAATATATTTAAATAGAAACAGCAATCATTTAAATATCATGTAGTCTTCTTTGTTGTTGAGATTTCAACACGTATTGTCATATAATAGATATAGTGGCAGATACGTACTGACAACACTGGTCAGGAGGCCGGGTGACGTCACTTGATGGCAAAGTTCGTGCGCCGACTCGTCTTCTCCTCGCCAGAAGTGGCACGAGCTCTACACCACCGGTTACGCGAAGAATCGTCGCCTCTGGAGTTGGCTTCTTTTCCCCATTTATACATTCTATCTTCTGTACATTGTCTATGACACCTTCGTCAGAGTCCTCACTTGGAATAATCTTCTGAACTCTTTCTCCATTAGATAACCTCTTGACGAACTTATTCTTTTTTGGACTACGCTTACCTTTATCTTTTCCATTATTATTGCTTTCTTTTACCTGTCTTTCAACATTATCTTTCTTTTTTTCCGGGCTATAACTTTTAGATTGTTGGATATCTGGTAATTTTTGCACATTGGATGGTTTTATATTTTCTTTATCAGCTGAATCTTTTTCTTTGTGTTCTCTTTTATCATCGTCTCTCTTTACTTGTGGTAAAGTTAGCGAAGATCTCTTATAGAGTCTGTGATCCCCTTGAAGTTTTGTGAAAATTTCGTTATCTGTCCATCCCTGTAATTAAATCATCATATATTATAATATGTTTAGGTTTTAAAGAAGGTTTTAGGATGTGTACAATAACAGTATTTTAAATAAAAAATATATTACCATAGACTTCGAGAAATTTAGACCAATGTCTCGGGGGTTCCTCCAGACTGCACCTCCAGGACCCGGTTTTCCCCACGGCCCATCCATCGTGTGCTAAAAAAGTTTAATCAAAGATTACCTGATACATGAAGTAAGTACTTAATGCACGATTGCATAATTTTGATTGTTTTTTACCATTCTGCGTTCGTAGTCCAGAGTCTCTTTGATTTCATCTTTCATAGCCCTTCTTCGGTTTTCCACCATTTCATCTAAAACATTAAAATACAATTCCTTAAAATAATATTCGACTTCGTTAGAACTTAAACCATGCGCTCACTAGGTGACTGTTTTTTGTTCTATTTATTCAATTCCAATTGCTTATGAACAGTTTCAAACAAAACATACCTAAAACATAAATTTTGGAAGTTTCTAATCTTTTCAAATCTGAGAAAATCGAGAAACTGATTACAACGATATTAGTGAAAATATGGACAAGAATAAGATTTCATTTTGTATCTAAAGTTTATCTGTTTATAGCTCCTGCTTATTTTTTATTTTATTTTTATATCATTAATGTAAAATATTGTAGCTTATTTACAGTACAGTCAAAGAATTTAACAATTGTGCAGATTCAAGTCGCCTTCATTTTGCCGGGCTATAGTCACTCACAAACAAGTTATGTTGTTAAACTTTTTCATTTAATTTTTTTGAATACACGCAAATTTTATTCAATGTACATACTATAACTAGATAAAACAAAAGCATCAGATCACAGTAAAACCCTTATACAAAAGTGTAAAAGGCTTTGATTAAAGCTTTTCGACTTTAATTACCCGTCAAATTCTTTCAAGCTTTTCACTATTGTAGCTTTAGAGACGACTATTCGTCTTATTGATGTCCAATATACATACTTATATTTACTGAATGTATGGTAGATACTGTTAATTTTCTTAACTGAGATTAGAAACGATCTATTGATTAGCAGTATTACCTAAAGTTGGTGCATGACTTTTGACTAGTATCAAGCAAAACTTATAGCTGAAAACATCTTTATCATACCTTCTGAGGGTCTACTTACTCATGACAAATATCTATAAATTAGTTACTTTTATGTATGTGACTTTACCAGTGACGTTAAGTAAGTCAATCCTTCTTGTTAGTATACGATACGCCTACATAAGCTTTCTTCTGCATTACATATTCATGAGCTTATTATGACAAATTGCTTAACAAGACCATTGTCATTTGATATCTTATGGTTTCAAGATAAAATTATAATAACTACTAGCTGACTCGGCAAACGTTGTTTTGCCATAAAAATGATTAAATTACTAAAATGGCTATTAAAAAATAGGGGTATTCTTTAATGCCACATTATAGAAAAACAAAAACAATAAATTTTGTCAGTAAAAGTTAAGGGTGAACAACCCTTATCACATAGGGGTATGAAAAATAGATAGTAGCCGATTCTCAGACCTACTGAATAAACATATAAAATTTGGTAAAAATCAGTAAAGCCGTTTCGGAGGAGTAAGTTAACTAACATTGTGACACGAAAAATTTATATATAAGATAGGGCCTTAGAAATTCACTTTTGTTAGTTTGTCTGTTTCCCAGAAAATAAAATACGACGAAGAGAAGTTTATCGAATAATAGTAAATTTATTCATTAAGGCTTAATCATGTTGACTAATATTAAGTCAAACGGTTAGAGAACTAAAACGTTTATTAATTACTGTAGAGATAGTCTGTAATTTAGGGTGATACGATTTACAACTGTTCTTAGAGAAATGTTCAGTTGCCATCAGTCTAAGTACCTCTGAAAGATATGAAAACCATTACCTGACGTCAGAACGTGGGCGGAACTGTGGGAAAATGTTAGTTAATTGATTACGACATAATACTTAATAGGTTATAGCCATTCTACCTAAAATTTGCCTATAGCTCTGTTGCTGATTGGGTGTTTGTTTATATCGGATGTCGTTGTCAACTGTTTGGCGCAGGTTCTCAGCGTAGCATAATTGTGGATCCTCGCGAAGGCGCAGGGGAGTCCGCCGGTAGCGGTGGCGCGGCGTTGGGAACCGGCGACACGCTTCGTGCTGGGCGACACCCTGGAAATGTATATAAAAGATCCTCACTTTACGAGAAACCAGCGACACAACTATACCGTATTTATTACTGGTTATCTGTGTGGGTAGAGTGGTTTTTAGTACTTGGGACATAATGTTCAATAGAAGCCCGGAATATTGATAATTGCCAACTATAGAATTTAAAACCTTTTAAGAAACGTTGGGAAGGTGTTTACTACTTTTACCTTAAGATAGTTAATTAATATAATCTTATTAAGTCCGTGTAGTGTTTTTAGTGTTAGTGTAGTAATAAATATTCTTTGTGGTTCTTCTGGCCAATAAAGGACAAATAAAAATAATTAATCATAGCATCATTCCATTCTGTCGCTGAGTAGCTATCTCTATCTCTTTTGCCCCATATTTGCTTTATCGCTAAATCCGATGTTTTGCGGAACCTTTGGGTAAAGGCAAAACTACAGAAAAAGAGGGGGGCATAGACGATGATACAACAGTGGAATTGAGGATTTTAAATATGACATAAACCTATTACTTTTATAGTTAGTGGTTCAAAATTTGGTATCTCTATCTTGCCAATCAAGAATAGTAGTATTTCTTTTAATAATAATTACCAAGTATAGTATTACTGTACAGAATTGTTTTTTCGTCGTATTTGAATAGGCAGAGGAAGAATGAGCGGAACACAAGCTAAGCAAATATTTATACAAGTATTACAAAAGCTATTAAAAAAAGAGTGTTATATCAACAATTTTCGCATCCTCTACCAAGAGTAGGCCGGTCATTTGCGCGTTTCTTTATTCACTGTCGTTATGTCACAGTGCGAAGTAACTCCGCTGACCCTTTACCTTATTGAGATTTATTGGTTTCGCATATTTATGAATATTGCTAAGTATACTTATTATAATGAAAAAACCGCACACGGTGATCGATTACAATAACTTTCATATCCCAATAAGTTACGAAGACACATGTATCATCATGTTATATCACTCTCTTGACACAAATTATGACATAGTAAGTATGCATTCTGATTGAAAATGCCGGTACTAATTTTCTTATTAGAATTTCGGCATAAGAGACTGAGAATACCGACATTGTTTTTTCTGCAACGTACTCGTAACAAGCACCATGATTTGAAAAGAGTAGTCTTGTCAAGAGTATGAGCTCATGGTAGAAATCTCAAAAAGTATATCATGGAAATTTTAACCAGTAGTCATTATGCATAGGTACTGCTATTATACGTTTGATAACAAATGACCTTTCGTTACAAGCAATAGGTCAAGCAAAACGAAGTCGTGGAACATTGGTTTCATTAAGTGAATTTGATTGAATCAATTACTGTCTCGATATAAATATGTATGAATGCTATGCTGCTAAACACGAATCAAGGAATATTTTTAAGGTTTCCGCTGTCAAAAAGAAGCCCTTGTAGTATCTCCATATAAGATAATGACGGGTAAATGAAACCTAGTGAAAAGGTGGCGTATGACTCAGATTATAAAAAAGTTAAGGGGACTACCACAGCAAAGTGTTGCCCCCAATTGTATTACTTTTAACAAAATCAATTCTCATAAAACTAGAACAGTATCATTTTAGTAAATTTTAATAGAATAAGTATTTATTCAATCACTGTTAACTGCTTTTCATTCTGGCACTCTTTCGTATTGTATCTACATTATTGCTAAAAGCAGCCGCTTTTAGCGTTAGCGACAAATTTGACTTTATAAACAACTAAATTAAAATCAGTATATAAACTTGAAAAATTTTGTCTCAGGCGGGACCCGCATCTCCTCACATGCCGGGCGGGCGCCATACCATTAGGCCACCGAGACACTGCGACACGGCGCGAATTTTTCAAGCATATTCTTACGCTGTGAGCCAGCGTTGTTTCATCAAATGTTAGAAGTTTGCACCCTTAACACCCGAAAGAAACATCTTTGCAGATGTTTGACAGTCAGTTAAGATGAAACAGCTATTTATATACTTTATATGATATTTCAAGAGACAAAAAAAAATTTCAAGTTTATATACTGATATTATAAGTGCAATTAAGTTGCTAAAATATCAAATAGAGTAACTAAATTAAAAGTTAACTGTGATTCAATTTATATGTATATGTTATAACTAGAGGTTATTTGCTAAAATGATACTGTTCTAGTTTTTTTCGATTAGTTTCATTTTTAGAAGTAATAAAACTAAATCAACTGTGGGCAGCACTTAGCTTTGGTAGTCCCCATAAGAAGATGACAAGACAGAAAATATATTTATTGAAATTGCCTATTAAGTGGAGCTTAACCGCGGGAACGTCAAGTCAAGTTATAAATGTTATAAAAACTAAAAATTTATTACAGACAAGACCGCTTAAAAATAAAATAACTTTAAGAATATTTTTATAATCTGGTACCAGAGTTGTGCTAGTGTAAGTGATTAAGGTAATCAAGATCTAATAATAAACATACCCTAAGTTCGTCCTCGGGATAGATGCCCCTGGCGCGAATGTTAGTAAATCGAATACCGCGCGCGTTGGGCGCCCCTCCCCCCGCGCGACCCCACGGCTCGTACGACGCCAGCTCTTCTCGGGCCTACAACACATTACGTACATGTACCTATTATGATGATTTCACCATATTTGACCAATAGGTGGATATTCTTTTTGGTAAAATCGAATTATTATTTGTTCATAAGTTTTCCATTAAAAAAATTGGTTGTTTGTAAAGTAGGTTTACGATCGAGATGTTTACGTGATAACGTCTTATTGGTGATATAAGTTTTTGGGAAGTAAGGAATTAATGAAGATAACAATTTTTTCAAATTTTAAATTACATCTTAAACATTCAACGAAAACTTAACCGCACGAGAAAATCTCCATTCGTTTGTATGCCGCTAGAGTGAGAGAGACGGAAGATCGGTCCACTCACTCGAACGCTATGCCAGCCTCCGCTCGTGAGGATTCCGCGTGACAAGTTTCACGGAATGACTGGCAGCGCTCGAGATGAGACGGGAGATCGGTCCGTCTCTCTCTCTCGTTATACCTGCGATCGCGCTCGTGAGGTTTTGGTGTGACACAAGTTTCTGAACATGTCACCCGACTAAAACGATTTTAAAGACGTTATCACGTCAAAAATTATTAATTATTTATTATTAACCTATGAAATTGCCGTTTTGTATGAAAAAATTTAAACGAATTTTTTCATGTATTTTTTATTTGTATTAATCGAAGTATGTGCAATGAATTGATTTTTTTCCCGCCAAGAAGTTATCCAAATTCTGGAAAAAGTAGTAGACTGTAGGCGCAAGGTCTGGTGAGTAGGGCGGATGACGGAGAGCTTCCAACCCCAGTTCTTGCAACTTGGAGACCGTCTGCTGTGCAGTATGAGGTCGCGCGTTGTCGTGCATGAGCAGCGGAGACGAGCGATTGACCAATGCTGGTTGGAGATGTGCCAGCTTCTCCATCATTGTGTTCAGTTCTTCACAGTACATATCTGCAGTAATGCTCATCCCGTTTGGTAAGAAGCTGTGATGAATCACACCGGCGCTAGACCACTAAACAGTGACCATCACTTTTCTAGGGGTAAGTTTTCGTTTAGGGCATTGTTTAGGTGCTGGACCAGGATCCAACCAACTTGTTGAGCGCTTGCGGTTATCAAACAGAATCCATTTTTCATCGCAGGTAATAACAATGCGATTCAAAATTCCTTCATTTGTGTGTCTGTTGAGCAGTGCAAGGCGACGTCTCGACGCGTACTTCGCGCTGGCGATCATTGAGTTCGTGGGGCACCCATTTGTCAAGCTTTTTTATCTTGCCAATTTGACGCAAATGGACCAATATTGTTTTGACGCTAACGTCGAAAGCTGCTGCTAATTCAGCCGTAGATTGCTTGCTTCCACAATCGCCTTTAATTCACCATTGTAGACCAAAGTCTTCGGACGACCGCGAGGTTCATTTTTCAGGTCGAAATTTCAAGAACGGAAGCGAGCAAACCAATAACTGGTGGTGCGTTGGTTTGTAGTGTTAGCTCCGTAAACGTCGTTGATGTTGCGTGCCGCTTGTGCCGCGTTGCTGCCACGACGGTACTCATATTCCATAATTACTCGAATTTTTAACGTATGGTATGTTGATGAAAAAGATTGAAATGCGATGAAAATGTAACACTAATCAATAAACAAATGACTTCTTTTGGAAAAAGAATTCCATGTTTTTAAAATAAAATTAATTTGAAATTAGAATTATTAGCCAAACAAAAATTATTTTGATTTGAAATGGCCAGTATACTGCAGAGCGGCAATTAAAGACCTATTATTAGCGGATAATCTAGGTTGATATATCACGTTATTTTGGATACGTGATAATATTAAATTTTTTGCACAAAAATTTTACGAAGCAAATTAACATCAGTTTTATGTTAGTGCTTGAAAATTGACAGTAATTTCTTGTTTGGCGAGTTGGCGACGATACAAAATTGGTGCTAGGTATATTTCACATTTTTCGTCGGTTCGTACTTTAGGATGGATTTTTTACCTATATTTAATCGAAAAAAGATAACGTTATGACCTGGTAAAAAGTTATGAGTGGTAATTCCTACATTATATTTTTTTAAGACACACGCTTGAATTTAATAGTCGGATGTAAGTCGCATCTTTGCATAAAGAAATGTCCATAAAAGACAATATACTTACGAATATAAACTATAATAATTTATATTCCGCATCATGTCACGAGTTAACAAACGTCCAAATATTAAAAGCAACTGACATTTTCTATATATATATATATATATATATATATTACTTTATGTTTTCTATTACCTGTGGCGATGGCTTTGATATTTTGACATCGGGTCATGGCTATAACCTAATGCCACAGATACTAATGCCACAGATAATATAATACTATGCGTAGACAGAATAATAAGTTTACTGAAGTTAAATCTCACAACATTCAGGGTCTTCCTCTTAAACCACCTAATATCTACTTAGTAAGCTATATAAGAAATAGATTACACAATGATTTGTAATAGAATAGCTAAACTAGCCTGAATAAGCCACAAATTGCCAGCCTCAACCATGTACTGGATGTAACGAGCTTGACATCATCACACATTTCTCTGGTTTCTCTACACGTAACGTGTCGTTAAAGGCTGCGTGGACACCTCCCATTCCACCTACGCAATTTCTAAGCGCAGCCGTTTTATTATTGCATCGTATTTTAACAATGGTATCTACTTTAATTGTGTATAGCCGGTTATTAACAAAACTTTTTCTAGTCACCATTGGCTAAGTGATGGCTTGTTTTAAAGCATATTTTTATGAGTCGTCACGAATCATCCAGCTCTTTTGTTTTAAAAGGCCCACTTCCCTATAGAAAATATATGACAGTTGTTTTCATTTTGAATTACACTATTTGATTATTATTTATTCCTATAGTGAGAATTTATTTCAATTATATAATTATATATTTTTTGTTTGCTTTGTTAACGAAAATACAACTTTATCACAACTTAATAAGCGTGTTAAGGTCATGTTTTGTAAAAAATAATTATGTATGGCACTTTCTTAACATTTGTATTTCTATGAGAATACATTCCACACAACTTTAAAATACCTATTCAAATACTGTGAACGCTATACGTTATACAATAGGTTACTTACATATCCTGACAAACAAAAATTTCTTCTGTTTGTGTAACTTCGAACGTTATTAGTACTAAAGCTTTCACTGTTGTATTAGCAGAATGTAAAATTGGCTGTTAAAGTTATTTAATATTTTCCTTTCCCATTTATAAGTAAAGCACATTTATACTCTAGCAAAGTATGACTCGGAATCTTAATCATTTATTTAATTTGCCGTGTAGGACAAGCTTTCATAACATTTGTCTTGAAATTACATTGAAGTTATTATGTTCTATAGTTAAAAATAAGAACCGAATTACTATCAATCACATAATTATTAATTGATATTGAGCTTCGTGATAAATTACGAGTATTAAAACTTGTTTAAGGGGACTTAACAGTTTATGTAGCGCGGCAATAACTTAACTTGTGTTTATAATCCCATGAATATGAACAATTTCAGTTAGGTATTGAATATTAACCAACATTTCGGTTGTTTCACCAGTTTCTTTTTCACTCCTAAGCGAAATTTTAAATATTCTACCTGATACCACTTTATTCGTAATACATTTTAATCGATTTAAAACTTATGAAAGATATCCGACTTAAGTAGAAATTTATATTGCAGGATACTACAATTTCTGCTGTTTTCCTTTGTATTTAGGCGATTTGGCTTAATGTGTTTTCTTTTCATTATGCATTCTGAAACTCTACTCAATGGAAAGGTTTAATTAGAATTGATTTATACTTGCATAGGTATATTGAAAATGTACAGTCAACTTGTAAGATAATTAATATACAGAAAACAAGTATAAAAACTGCGCATTTTGTTTGGGAGTTGTTAAAACAGTTTTTCAAATATAAGACGTAGATTGCAACGATTGATTTCTGTCATTGTACTAAACGTTTCTGCTCAATATCTCACTTTTTAGAGGATTGTGCCTAAAATTAGTCAAATTAAAGGTGATGATCATGATAATACTACTCATGTCACATATTACCCGTCTAGGCTGCTCAAAATCCTACATTTTTAAAAAAATAAAACCTCTAAGCTTGTGTCCAAAATTGGTCATATGTAAGGTGATAATCATGCATATTACCTGTCTCTGCTGTTCAACTCTGTCCCTGGCTCTTTGCTCCCTGCGCTCTCGAGCAAGCCTCTCGCCCTCCGCGCGCGTCTGCTCCGCGCGCCTGCGCTCGCGCGCCCTGCGCCGCGCCGACCCAGAGGTCGGGGCACTTAGCCTCCTGGAAATACATACTAATGTTATAACAAGATAGTAACCCTCTCAGACAATATTTTTTCACGTTTGAAATACCTACAGTTAAAACGATATTTATATGAAATTTGAAGATAGTTTGATTCCTTAGAAAGAACATAAGTAGTTTAAAAAACATTGAAAGAATATATACTGTAGGTCTCTGCAATGTGATCTGGATAATTTATAACGTTATTATGCCCTTAATAAAATAACTGTAAATGTCAGCAAGTGTCAGTGCATCACATATACTCGCAAAACAAAGGCCATTATGTTTACGTATTCTTTTAATAATGTACCAATAGCTAGAACTAACAGTATTCGCGATTTGGGAGTTACTTTCGATCATAAATTTTTGCTTTGAAACCATATTGATCAGATCACTGATAGGGCATACAGAAACCTGGGCTTTGTTCTGAGGATCTGTAAACCACTTATAGACATTAATTCTATTAAATCGGTATTCAACGCATACGTCCGTAGTATTTTAGAATATGGAAGCCCTATTTGGAATCCATCTTACCAACCAAGTATACATATAACAGACGTCTAGAAAAAATTCAAAAGAAGTTTATTAATCACCTCAATTACAGATTACGCGTTTGCCATGATTCTTACGAAGAAAGTTGCATATACCATCGACTATTGTCTCTAGAAGACAGGCGTACAGTATAGGATATGATATATATTTCACCATTCTAACGCTTCGTTCAAGTCACGCGTGATATCTAATCAAAAAAATACGAAAAGGACAGGATTGAGTCCATTGTCACCATCTATCATCTCATAGACTCTTTTTTTCTTTCTCCATCTTACCTTTACTTCTAGTGAAACTTTATTGGTCTTTGGGTGTTGCAAATCGCAGTTTAATTAATTCTAGATGAAAGATGCTAACCGTCTTGTCCTGGAAGTAGGCACTCCTTTGGTCTCCTCTTACAACGACCATATAAATAGAGGGGCGGTGCTATTATTATAGAGGCACCACAGGACACGATATTTCTTATGTAATTTAATTTTGTCTTATGTCAGATAACCTTTCCGTATGGAACTTGTTAAAAATAAAAATAAATGCATCAAGCTATAAATAATTAAGACTTAAACATTATCCCGGTTAAAATCATTACAGCCTTGATCAAGTCATCTGTCCATCGGGCTGCACTTGCCAATTTATTTATTTACAATTCTACATAGTAGGTAAGGCATTGCTTATTTGCTATGTTGATGAGGATGTAAATATATAAATTTCGTTATTCAACGTATTACGATACCCGAACATTTCCATAGTAGTGTAAGAAAACAAACTAAATATAGTCTCATGCAAATTGCTCAATTACTAAAGATCGTGACCTCTTCTTAAGAAGGATATTCTGCCAAATTTATTGACCCCTATTGCCCAAGCAGTACGTAAGCATAATAAACAACATTATTTCAAACTGATAATAAATAAATAACGTTAAATATTATCAGGTTGTAGCTTTGGTATTTTGGACAACCAATAAAAATTCTAAATATTAAATATAATGTATATTAACGAGTTAACATGAAACGAAATTTAGAGCTAGATAACCTTGCGGCAAGACTGTAGTGCTTCGTTATGTATTTAAGATTATTCACGAACTTTGCTTCGCACACACGGCCTAAGCTCTTGTTTAGAAACCATAGATATTTATATTCGTATGCTTACCCACATACAAACAAAAGTATTAAATTATAAACATCAATCATTAGCGCTTCATTAGATCAACCAAATCAAAACAATATTGATGTTAATATCAAAATTAATTTAGCCATTTCACAACGGTAATTAATTAAGCCTGTTATTAAAAAACATCATTTCGTTACATAACTCTTAAACCTAAAAGGTCAACCTGTCGTTGAAATAACTGTGACACCAAATCGTCGGAGATGGAAGAGTAAATCTTACGGCAAATTATAGAAGATGTACCGCCCAAACCGCTTACCTACGCAGCCGTCGAGAGTGCAAAGCAAACATTTAACTAGTTTCACTTGTCCTAACAATGATGTTCATATCACAAAGCCTGTAATGATGTAACACACTCTTAAAAGAATAACGGGGAAATGGCTGCGGTTGGGTTAACCGGGCGGCAAGTCACCCTCTACTGCGAACTTCTGAAATGACTCGCGACTGAAACTCGCTTATACGCCGCATTGTGTGTTTCCAAAACGTCTTCCGACACGGGGAAAATATTGAATTTGACTCTACGATAGTTACTACAAATTGTTATGATTACATGCTTTTAGCCGTTGTAAGAGGTGTAATAAGTATGTGTAGGTAGGTGTAAACAAAAGTACGCGTTTTGAAGCGCTCGTATAATTTTATTGCCATGTGAATATCACACAATCCTCTGTAAGCAATCGAATTTTCCATTTTGACTCTGTGCATGATGATTGACGGCGATTTCAAATTTTCGGTCGAAGCCTAACAATGGCACTGACTAAATTTTTTAGCTTATTTTATAATTTATGTAACGGTTAATTAATTGAAAAAATATATATTTGTTCTATGTCTTGTCAACACTATTTTTTGGTTCTTAGAGTGAGAATACCTAACCTATATTCATATACTATATAGGTATCGGACTAATTTTAAGATATACCATGGAAAAAAAACACCGAAATCTTTCACCCCCATAAAAAACTATTTGTGGTCTTACATAAATCGCAACGATTGCAAAATCTTCCCTTTTATCATTATAAATTTTCATAGGCGTATCGTCTAATCTACCAAAGTTTATTAAAAAGAAGTTATAGGAATAAATCTCATTTCTCATTCCTACTTATGTTATAAAAGTGAAATTGTATACAGGATGATTTTTTCATCACCGTCATTATTTTTTATAGGCGTAGCGAAGTATCATATTTACAGGCAATTTACGAAATAAGAAAATGTATGTCAAGATTTCACCAGAAAAAAAAATTCGCAAGATAGTTTTGAATTTTTACGATCCTAAGCCTGTGAAAGTATGAAGGGTAAATCAACAACTAATGAATAATATCGTAATGAATGAATGAGATGCGCATCGCGTAAAAATGGAGGCCGTCTCCAAAATTTTTGATTTTTGGCGGACATTTTCTAGGTGCTTTATCTTGACATTTTTGTACTGGGCTGTACCAAAAGAAACAATACGTCATTTGCTTTTTATTCCGTAGATATTTGTATTAAAATTTCATCCCCTATGTATGAAAGTTTGTTACACTTTCACGCAAAAAATACTGAACGGATTTTTATGAAACTTTCCATAAATGTAGCTTGGCTATCAATTTAGTATTGGATATATTTTATCCCAAAATCACAGAGTTTCTGCGGGAAAACAACGTAATAGATATATTTTGTGTGAAGTAATACTTTTTATCCCGGATCTGGTTCCCGTGGGATAGTCTTAATAGTTCAAATCTGAAAATTCACGCGTAGGAAGTCATTCACCGCCCTCTTTATCGCTCTGCACGCTCTTTTAAACCCTGCAGAACGAATTTTATGCAGGTTTTATTAAAAGATAGACTTAGAAAGCAAAGTGTAATATTGATTTTAATGTCTAACACAACATTAGTATCTACCTCTATCTAAACCAGTGTGTCAACTAATGCGGCGTCGCGTCGCTAGTTCTCAAAAATGTTAGTGTCGATGAACTCACCTCACACAATTTGTCAATGGAACCACTTTATATAAGCTACACAAACGTCCGTACTCAGTCTGGTGTAAAGTTTAGTAATGTTTACATTAATCACTTAAATTCGTTGGTTTTACGTCGTCTGTTTATTTACATTTACGTGAATTTAATTTATCAACCCCAAATTAAAGTCTAGCAGCAGTAAACTTACATACTTTTGATACGTGTAGCCCTAACCACGCCGCGGCCGCTTTGAAGTTGTCTAGATCACGCCAACATTTTGCAAATCATGATCCATTGTCCTTCGTTCCTACTCTTTCGCAAATGTGTACATTTATATGATTTCCATTCGAGGTTTTAGTAGGCCGTTGTCGGAAACATTAATCGATGTACGAAATTGCCTAAAAACTGAATAGGGCTTCTTATAAGTATATAGCAGTTTAACTAAATTACCTATCTAGTAAACGGACTATATTCTGTAGAGGTTGTAAAACTAGCTCCTTAAAAATAAATATTTTCTATTGACCTATAAGTAAATAACGATTTTGTGCCTACAAAAATATATAAGTAGGTACCAAAGAACATGGAAAGAGACCTGTCTCTTTCACAAAAAATATATAGGTACCTGTACCTATATAATAGGGGTTAAAGTATGAAATTGCCGATTATTTTCCCACTTTTTATTTTGTTTATAGCTCTTAAGTATAGTCATATTATTTCGTAATTCTTTTTGTATTGTATCAAAAACTAAATAAAGTAACTTTTAACTAAAAAAAAATGCAATACTAGTGCCTATTACTTCAAAGGAAGTCGTTGAAAAGACCTCTTACAATGTGTCAGCTGACCTTCTTGCTTCAATTAAGTATATTTGTATTATATACTTTGATTTTCAGAAATTTAAATACTATAATGCGTAGCGTTATAACCATCTAACTTTCACCTTTAATTGCATCGAAAACGGTTCAAACGTTTTTAAAAAAACCAAAAAAATTTGTTAGTATGGAAAAATGACTTTTCTCGATTTCATCCATACAATTTCATACTTTAACCCCTAATATTTTTGTCAAATTCTGGATGTGATTTCGTCAGAATTTACACTAATTATAAGTACCTACATAGAGGAGGGTTTGTGTTTTTGCATGTTTGAAACAAACAACTTAAAGCTACGAGCATGATTTCGATGACATTTACTACAAAGATATATTGAGACACCCAAAACGACATAATTGTGGTTGTTTTTGTTACTAAGAACATTGCCTAAAAGGGTTGTAAGCGGGATGAAAGTCAATATTTTCTTAATTTGAAGTAGGTATCTATAAAATAGTACAGCGATTGCAACAATTTAAAAAGATCCTTAAAGAGAGCGATCTTTTCTTATTCTGATTAGTAGGTAGTTGTATAGAATACTACACTTAAAAGCTGGCACGATATGCACTAAGGAACAAACAAGATTTTGTGTAGAAATGAGTGACAGACAATACCCGCTGGTATTTTGGAAGAGTTACGAGCACTTACCCACGTCTACTGAAATCACGAAGCAATAAAAAGCTTGCAAAAAGGTCGAACCACATTAATCGTAAATCAATACCTATTGCAAACGATAGCCTTGATTTCATAATTGCGGATTTACATAAAGCGATATCAGATATTGCTCTTAATATATCAAACTTTTTCATCTATGTATTGTAAATCAATAATACCTTAGAAGATTTAACTCTAAGCTAATGTTAGCTATAAGTAGGTATAAAATAGTTACATAAATTAAACTTATTCTTTTCATGGTGCTAATAAGTCTTAATAATACCGTGATTATAGTTATTTGGTACAACAGAAGATTCGGATTAGGTAGCGATCTAACTGTTTCACCTTTTGCGCCTTATGTTCATTTCTGAATAAAACTTACCATCCTATTTCCTTACAATAAATGAAGTTCTGTGTACGAGCTGTAGCGTAATTCGCCATTTGGATGACGAGTTCACTACTAAAATATTTACACCAACTTTAAATTTAAAGCAATGGAAGTGTTAGACAAAACATTGCTTGAAAAAATATTTAGGAACTGACTACTGTCTTTGGTAAAGCTAAGGACTAAAGTAACATGGAAAGTCCTAGGCAAACCAAATGTCTGACTTAGTAAAGCAAGCAGCGTAAAGAATTTTAACATTAGACAATACCTATTGCCTACCTATCGCGTGAGCTTAAGCCAGTGAATCTTTAATAATATAACAGCAGTTGAACGTAAAATTAATAAGGATGGAAATAGAACTCGAACGAAGCCGGAATTGAAGGCATATAACTTACTTTATAAATTGCCCAAGATAAACTTCTTAGGAACAAAGGATTTAAAATTTGGTAAATTGATTTCTGAATTGAACAACTGCGTTCCTTAACCAATGAAATAGCAATTTTATAAGCTGATGTTAATTTATTTCTATTAATAGATATCTATTCAGCTATAAGATAAAACTACTTACGGCAGCATTAAGACGTTCATAAATTTTACTAAAAGCTATAACTAAAAATAGTATTTGCCTGACCTACCTCAAAGTCCTCAATTTTGAAAACATAGATAAGTACATTTCAAATACAACATTATATCAAAACTATGTTAAAAAACGCTTTGAAGCGCTCATAGCCCAATGCTTCTTCGTGATAATTTCACGAATGTTAAGCAACGGGAGCGGTCACTAATTGGATGGGTGACCGTTTGTGGCATCATAACTTGAGCGCTTCCGTGCTTCGGAGGGCACGTTAAGCCGTCGGTCCCGGCTGTTGTCACAAGATAACAGTGGTTAAACCTTGTTGGAGGCTTTCGGGCGGCTTGATAAACGTCCAACGGCGGGGTGATCGTCACAGCGTCGCCCTTGCCGTCCACCAACCAGCACTAGGCCAGCGTGGCGATACTAAGGCCTTAACCCCTCTCCTTAAAGAGGAGGGAGAACCGTGCTTAACAGTGAGCGAAAATGGGTTGTTACTTTTATGTTAAAAAACTAGTGACAGGCACGTACAATTTTTACCAATTTATTATTTCATAAAACTATGAATTTCACGGACTGGACAAAAGGTAAAAACGGGACCCTAGTACTGAGACTCCACTGTCCGTCTGTCTGTGTCTATCTGTCTGTCACCAGGCTACATCTCATACCCTGTGATATTTAGATACTAAGTTAGAGAAGGAATTAAATTAATTCAGATAGCACTTGTTTGTCAGATTTTTCATTAGGTAGGTACTTACTCATGTTAGAAGATAGCGTTTTTTAAGTTTGTTTTGTTTAACGTCATTGAAGTCCTGTAGCCTGTACTTACCTACACTGTATCTACATAGTTATGTAACCCATCGAAATTATCGGTCTTTCCATTAAGTTATTTTCATAGAATGTAGATGTACTTAGTTATCTTCTCAGATTATACACAATAAGTATCATCTAAGTAACTCGGTCAAGGCTGCGTCGTTGGCTCTCCTTCTTGCCGTTAAGACGCATTTCAAATCAGTTTACTTACCCGAAAAATATGCCAGACATTGGTATACGTTCCCATATAAATAGTCAGGTGGCATAGGCTGGTCCCGGCGGTGCCGGTCGCGGACGGGTCGATATCCGCAAGCACGCAGGACACATTCCTATTGCAATCATAACATGAAGGAATGGTGTGTGCGAAATTGGGTCATGCACGTTCACTATTGCGGAAATACTGAGTCAATTGGCATTCAAGGATTTGTTTCGATTATTGATTTGGTAAAGGAACGCTGTAATTGATATAAGCGTGGATATAAGAAAGTAACGACCGGATATTGAAACTACATTCCTTCAAAAAGTATAGATAATTTTTCATTTCATCATTCATTCATCAATCATTTGGATTTAAAACTTACAGATTTAAACTTTCATGGTCACTATCACTAGAGTTATTTAATACGGGGTTTATACCATGTACCTTATTTATTATGAGTTTCCGATATTTCGGCACTATAAATAAGGTACATGGTATAAACCCCGAATTAAATAACTCTAGTTAAAACTGATAGTTAGACATTAAGACCCATTCCTGATTTTAGAAGAATTGGAAGCCTAAGCCCCATTTAATCATAATAGGTGGCGTCTAGTCTTTGGTCTTTTTGTAAACATGTCAAACAAAGACAAAATAAAGCAAAGATAAAATTCCACAATATTGTCCTTCTTATTGTCTAAGTTTTGGTTGCATTACAGGTGTGAGTGGTGGCAGACGTAACAGCAATAGAAATCAATTAATTATATTTAAAGAAACCTATGCGTTATGTTATTCCATGAATTTCAAAAGTTAAAAATTCATTTAATTTTATTAGTTGTTTGTTATTTCAACCGACTTCAAAAAAAGAAGGAGGTTCTATCTTCGTCTGTATATGATTTTTCTTTTAGGTAAGTATGTTAATCTTAATCTTAAAAAAATTTTTTTTGTTATTTACATGATAGTGTGGTACAGATTACTAGAAAAGTACTCTTAACTTTGTGAATGAAGCGTGATCGGCGTCCACGTCCCACGTAGTCTTATTTCATCAGCTTTATCGCAGTAAGCATACCCCTGAATGCGCGCTACTATGCCCAATTGTCACTTGTGTTCATTTTTAATTCTGCTGTCGCCTTAGAGCATTAAGGCGACAGCAGACTTTCTAAGGCTGTCGCAGAGTTTTGTTTTTAAATTGGAAAGAGATTAAAGAGACTGTGTTTGCCAAGTCACAATTCGTATAGGAAAACGTTTACTCAATCAATGGGGACTACCGTTTCTTTGCTCACCAGTTGGCGCCACTGTAGACTGAGGTCCGGAGGTATAGCTGACAAAGGCGATTGGCGCCGAAACAAAGTGTTATATCTTGAATCTAATTAAGGTTATATTGTTTATAAATAACTATCTTGATATCAACAAACTAACTTCTGAAATAGTTGCTCTTGAGGCCGCCTATTTTTGCGCTTTTTCTTAATTCCGCTTTTAAAGAGTTCACATTAATCGCCAAATAATCCATATTTGCGATATTTTACGAAGGAGATCACTTTCCAGCAGGTAAATTAAGGAAATTATAATTTATGCAACAAACTCCGCTAAAACCAGTACAAAGTGAATGATATTGGACCTCACGCGACACTAGCGCCTCTAGTGGCAAATTCACTAGCGATAGCCCCCATTATACAGGTTGTGCTTGAGATACCTTGGGATCATTGTTGTAGCATAAAAATGCTTATAAATAAAACAATATCCTGTAACTAATATTTATATTAAAAATTATTCATGATTTAGCATTTTACAGAATAATAGTATTTACAAACAATATGAGCTACGTACATGTCTACATACATATAAATAAAATTCATTGACTCCCATTTTAACATTAAATGTACAAAAATCATACATCTCCATCTCCATTTATTGTTTGGCTGGCACAATAACCGAGATAAAATACACATTTAATTTCACATGAAGTTTCGTTGTACAATTAAACTCCCTAATTTAAATTCGTAAAACTGCAAGCCTTTGAAGCACTAATAATTTAACTATACTAACGCCTGAGCTCCAGAGTAATCCTGTTCAAATGTCCCAACGATCCAAGGTTTGGTATGGCAAGGCTTGTAGTTTTACAAAAGGTTTAGTATTCCTCCGACATCAGTCATTGTGTCTGCCTATTGCTATTATTTGTTACTTATTAATGACTAATATTTTGTTAAATAAAAAGAACTTTTAAAAAGTTTTAGAAATACTGCGCTCTTGGTGCATGTCTTTTACAACATTGTACAAGTCCTGTACTAAGATTATGAACATATTATTTTATATGGTCGATAGAACCTATTGTAACATTATTATGTATGTACAATTCTATTCACTAATTTAACTAATAATGTTTATAAGTTCTTAACGGGTTAACAATTTTGCCTAAATATTGTGCGGCCTCATATAAAACTTAAAATTTAACACTACAACAGAACATATACACCTCTAGTATGCAACGTGTACACTAAAGAAAATTGAGGTAATTGGTTTTGAAGATAAAAACGGGTAACTTATCCAATGACTCTCAGTATTTACACAGCATAAACTTAACAGACAGCCGAACACGAGCAAGTGAAATCCACACTTCGACCAATTTTGTGATGATTTATTTGACAATCGTTTGTGTGCTAGCACACAGGTACTCCCTAACACTACTACCTACAAAGATTGCACGACACGAGAATAGAGAAACGAAGAGAACTAAAGCAAGAAGAGACAGTTATTTACATCACGACTTCATCGGCGTGGCGGGGACCACGGGCGAGCGGCTATGGCGGTCGCTCCGAACCGGTCGCAGATAGTCCACAGTATATCGAATACATTCGTAGAAAACTATCTTAAATTAAATCAGGTCACACAAGTGAGGGATACATAAAATAAGTACAAAATATTCATAATACAAATAACTTTACACAATGCTATACGTACGTATATAATATAAATAAATATTTGATACGTCGCTGGAGCGATGTCAACAATTCAGTCGGACCGATCGATTATATTCAAAACTATATAAGTATTTATACGAATATAATTCGTTCAATATGCTTTATATCTGGGCACACGGTTTAACTCGACGTAAATATCTAGGATAATATCTCGGCGTGTATCGGCGCCGCACTCACAGTCTGTCAGGGGTGGGGGCGGTGCTACTTGATCCTGTTGAGCACGAGGTCGGTGGTGAGCACGAGCCCCTTCTGGTAGGGCGAGTCGGCCAGCTCGAGCGCCAGCCGCTGCGCCTCGGCGCCGTGCTTGCGCGCCAGGAAGCGCGTCTGCTCGAGCCCGCGCGACTTGTGCACCAGCTCGAACGCCTTCGCCACGTCGCCCGCCTCCTGGAACCGCCTCATGATCATCGGGTTCAGCTCCGGGTACTGCAAAAGAACGCATATTTACTTTAACTCGTTAACTCCAAGTGTGCTCTACCATTTCAGATTATGTTATATTCGTGACTATATCTCTAACATGGACTTTGATGATTTGAAACGATTAATTTAGTTTACTCATTTTATTACAATCCACTTTGAGTGGCGAGTAATAATGACTTATTTATTTATAGATAATATACATTTGTATGGTATATGAAGGTATGAGGTGTATGAGTTAAAGAATTTTCATTATCCCATAATTCAGCCTTACTACTACCACAAATATCGTCGAGTGTGTGAAATATTTTTGAAACATAAATTAAATACGACACTTTTAAAATTAACACTTTGCATATCAAAAATGCCTTGTTTTATAATAAATTTGAAGGTTCCTTAGCGCACCGCTTGTTTTATTTTTAAATCAAATATTCTAAGCGAACAATACAAAACTCACACATGACTGCAGAGAAATAACTGGGAAAAAAATGAAATTTTCGTACAGTCTAGAGAACTGTTATTCAGTCAAAAGTTTGACAGCATCAGGAATCACATGGGTATTTGCCAAATCAAATACCTAATAGTAGCAAAATATATTATTTTGGTAATTGTGTTAATAACACGGACTACCCGTAAATCTCTTGAATTTAATGTATGGTACATTGAATTCAAGAGATGCCCTGCAATGAGATGATAATAAGCCGTTCCTTATTTTACTTATACGGCCTTCCCATTAAAGTTTGTTCCTATTACCTTTTCACATGCGAACAGCACTGGTGCGGTGGCCAGGCCGAGCTTGAGGTCTGCGGCTGTGGGCTTGCCCATGGCCTGCGCGGATGATACGAAGTCCAGCAAGTCGTCCACCAGTTGGAACGAGAGCCCCAGGTTTCGACCGTATTGGAATGCCAGCTCGCACGTGCTCTCGTCGGCTCCGCTTAGTAAGGCCACCTGGTAACGATTTATTTGGTTTTAAGACTGTTTTTTAAGCATGGATATAGTAAATAAACGCCCCGTTAGTGTAGTGGTTTAAATACTGGACCAAAATCTCGGGGTCCCGGGTTCGAACCCCGGGTCGTGCAACAAAAAAAAAGATTCAAATTTTCGATCATTGCTCGGGTTTGTGATCACCAATCCGCATTTGGCAGAACCCATCATTGCTTTGGTAACTTGAATACAATGATGGAGGCCTTTTCCCTGCAGTGGGATGATTATAGGCTGGTACTATAGTATAATAAGAATTAGATGCACAGTCCAATACAAAAATGAAACCTAAAACTGTACTTTCACTGTCAACTTTATAACCCAGCCAAATTATGTTGACATGCAATAATATGGATATAGATTGTACTAAATGTTGTACACAATAAGTTGGGACACTTTTTTGACGCTGCTTTTTTTGTAACATCAATGTTTTTAAGCAAATAAACTGGTGTAAATTGAAAATACAATTCCTTGAATAAACATTTTTCTACTGTCTTAGGTGGGACTTGAACCCACAATCTTCCGCCTACCAGGCGACTGCTCTAACCAATTGAGCTATCAAGAGATTGTTTATGTCAACGAATTTATAAGGCTTATTTACGCTGTGAGCCAGTGGCGCTATTTTCAGGCAAATAAATCAACAGAATAAAGGAACAGTCATAAATTTTTATTACAGTTATTGTATTATCACGATATATTCTCTATTGAAACAACACATAAGACAATAGGAGAATTTCAAATAAACGTACTTTGTAGTAGCAAAAAAAAATTAAGTGGCTCCATAAATTTGTATTGTAGTATATATTGAATAATTCTTTGTTCGTCGTATATGCGATTCTAAGCCATACATACAATTAGATAAATTGATACCCTTTGTTGCAAATCAAACAATTAAACTTTGGCAAGTCAGTGAAGGCGAGGGCAACAAAATCAGGTATTTATTCGTCATTAATAGGTGCTGGAAGATATATTTCAGAAAATATTATCAGAGCGTTTCAAGATGCACAAATAACATTGACTGTGTAATATAATAAATAATGAACAATATATATTAATCAGATAGCATGTTAATGGTTTCCGTTAAATTAATTGGTGTTTGTGTAATTGTATGTGTTAACTGTTGGTATTAGGGGCTAATTACCGCCTTAACGGAGTTAGCGATGAGTGACGCGGTCTTCCGGTAGGTCTTAGTGAGGTAGTGCGCGAACCGCTCGTTCTCGGTCTCCTTGCTGCCCAGCTGCATAAACTCGCCCTGTACTAGATCTGTTACTACCTGGAACAATCATTTAATAAAACAAATTAATACACAACTCATCGATTCCCCGAGTCTCGCAATTTTTACGACAAGGTCGTCAGCCAGGCAAAAAAATCTGTTAAGAGACTCTTGATGCAAACCCTTGAGAAGAATCAAATTAAATAAAATTTGTTATAAACCCGAATTAAGTTATAAGATTCCCGTAACCTTTGGCTACCTAAAATGAACTGTTTACACAAAGAACACGTGCATCAATTCGGGTAACCAAGCACATTGTGTCACATTGTGTTCAAAGGATCACCAGGAAGAAGAAATTCAAAATTTAATTGTAATGCATTTGCAAAAACTAGTTGCTTTAATCAATATCGCTATAAAATTACATCAAATTTTTAATTATCTTCAACAAGAGATCCTCTACCATCCTGTTTTGACAAGATACCCACATTAATCTTATCAAAATAAATACCTACATATAACTTCAACATATTATTCACATGTTGTAGTTGTATGTGTATAAATTGCAAATATTCATACAGGATATGCTATGATTGCTTTGAATGAATATTCCGCCTAAATAGTAAATTGCAACATAATAATATATGCGTGTATAAACGCAAATTACAAGCCGCTGCGTATAAAGGCAATTAATAACAAATTATTTTGTACTTTAAACAGCTATGACGTTGATCTTCGAGTCTATCTACGTATTTAGATGCAATTTTTAACGGATAGACGTCAAATGAATGTGAGTATTTCTTAAAATAATTGCACATCCGTGGAAAAAAGCGTGTCTTGAAACAAATAACGAGTTCAATATGATTTTATTCTATCATACAAAAACAAATACCTTTACTGTGAAGGAAAACTATAAATATTTCAAAGGAAAAAAAAACAATAATGTTATTATTTAGGTACTAAAAATAAATTTTAGCAAATTATTATTTTTACTTCCCATACAAAAGAAGTTTTGCCACCTTACACAAACCTCATGTTTTAAGACTTCATAAAATTTTAAATGTTCCAATTTATTTATTTTTTTCGTTTCACTTAGATTAAATGTATTTTTTATTAAAAACAGCATACTGCCGGGTTTTTCAAAAAAAAAATAATAACGCAAAAAGCGAAGTGAGTCGGATACATAAACTTTTTAGATATTACTCTTTAGTTACGTTTTATTGCTATTGAAGTAATTTTTCTGAGTGCAGCCGTTATATTATTGGCAAAACTGCCTTTATCCTGACTGGATGTTCGTTTGACGTCTCTGCCATTTCTTTTAATATGAAATTCAGTGTGAATGTATTTCGTTAGTACTACTTTTTCGTAACAGGTACTATAGCCTTTATTTACAATACGGTAATTTAAAATGCATCCATCTTATTGTGATACTTTGCTAAGCATATATGAAAGGCATATTTATACTGTATTTTAGGTTTTAATAAGCTATTGGAGATTAGGAATATTGTTCAGTTTAATTCATATTACTATTTCGTAACGTTTTATTCAAATTTCATTACGTTACGAAAAAGTACGTCATAAAGCTGAGTGTACAATGACTTGTTTTAATAAATAAGTAGTATTCACATTTATAATAGGTACTAACGTATTATAAATGTGTAAGTTTCGTATGTTTTATGTTTGGATGGATTTTAACTTAATCACGTAAAAACGGCTGCACGGACTTGTATGAATTTTTGCACACGGATAGTTTATTACCTGGACAAAAAGGATACTATAAGACCCAGAAAAAAAAATATAACATAGAATGTTAAAGTTTGATTGAACTATTTAGTTACAAATTCGAACTTTTTCGTAACAATATTTAGTTACGACATTTTCGTTACGTACATTTATTTTGAGAAATACTCATGTGTTGTTAGCAATTTTAATTGCATCTTAAATGATTTTGATAAGAGCTTACACATAAATAGTTTTCACTACGATTGTATGAGACCGTTACAATATTGTATATAAAATTTTACGTTATTGTAGGTATAGTATAGTATCGTAATTTTATTTTTTGTTTTCATTATTTTATACAAACTATATTTTGTGGCCAAGGTCAATATGTTATAATTAACCTACTTAATAATTCAGAACTCTACCAGTTTGGAAAAAGAATCGTAAATATAACGGCTTTACCTTGCATGCACAACAATCCAAAACAGAGAAAATCATTTTTGAGTATAAATACTAGTTCGGGTAGATTGTCGTACAACATACTCAACGTCTATGTTATTATTCTGAGAAGTTGAAGCGTGATTTTTACGTAATTTCAGAATTGATTTTGATTGATAAGGTTTCATTATTATGTGGACAACATCACATAGGTACATTGTTCCGGTTCCAAAGTAAGTCACAATTAAAGCACTTTCTTAACATCGAAGATACCACAAAACTCTAAACGTAAGACAATACACAAAAATCTTTTTTTTTTCTACATTGAATGTCCGGGTCTTGAACCCGGGAATTTGGCTAGCGGCACCTTAAAACCGGTGTGTGTTACACCACTCCACCCTAAAGTAAGTATTATAGACAACTGATAAGGGATTGAGTCTTAAGTTGGCCTAGTTGTGGTGGAACCTATTCAAACATTAGAAACGAGAATAAAATAATTATTCCTTAAGGGGACTACAACAGCTAAGTGCCGATTGATTTAATTTTATTACTTCTAAACAAAATCAATTCTCAAAAAACTAGAACAGTATCATTTTAGCAAATTACCTCTAGTATTTATTGAATGACAGTAGACTTTTCATTTAGTTGTTTATAAAGTTGAATTTGTCGCTAACGCCAAAAGCGGCCGCTTTTAGCAATAATGTACAATACGAAAGAATGCCAGAATGAAAAGCAATTAACAGTGATTCAATAAATACTAGAGGTAACTTGCTATAATGATACTGTTCCAGTTTTTTGAGAATTGATTTTGTTTAGAAGTAATAAAATCAATCAATTGGGGGCAGCACTCAGCTCTAGTAGTCGCCTTAATTATAAACCCATGATCAGGCTGGACAAACTCTTCTTAGTTAAACAAGTATCAAACAAGTATCTACTGTCGTTATGCCATGAATGTTACATACGCCGGATCTTACTATTTGCTACCTAGATCAAACAAACGAGGTCAGTCAAGATGATGCAAGGTGTCCAATACATATCACATACCTATACGATGTGACTATGCATCCTGGATGGTATTGTATTCCCATATTCTGTCTGTACGTAATTGTGCCGTCCTGCATCAAATGCGCCTAACACCGCAGGCGTCAGTACAGGTTAAAGCGTACATAACATGACCATGCAAGTGTCCGTCAGTCAATTCCAGTAGTCATGACTGATAGGTGCAGGACGGTAAAGACAAACTTCTTAGTTTTCATCTTCTCTTTCTTGAGCATCATAATTAGACGACCACGAATCCCTCAATGAATCAGTCGGGCACTTTGGTAGATGGAATTACTTGATGTATGAATGATAGTCTAGACACGCATTATGGTGTTTCCACGAAAAGATGCAGAGATGCAGGATGCAGATGTGTGCAGACTTTTCTTGGAGATGGTAATTATTATGATACCTAGATCTCCTTTTATTTCGCTTTGGGGAAAACAATATCTAACAGTTATAGACGACCATTTGGATCAGCGGTAGTAAACGCTGCTTCTGAGCCATGGGTCGCGGGTTCGATCCCCGCACAGTACAAATATTTGTGTGCATGAACATGTCTGTTTGTACTGGGTGTTTTCTATGTATTATAATTATTTATAAAAAAAAGCATATAAGTAAGTTTATCGGTTGTCTAGTACCCCATACGACAGGGTACTTAACAGTACCTTAATTTGGGACTAGATGGCTCTGTGTGGCCCAGTGAGGCATGTCTTAAATATTATTATTATTATTATATGCTGAAGTTTACATTGCTCTTGTACAGTCAATCATAACCTATTGCATATCGGTTTGGGGCGGAGCACGCAAAACACGTTTTGTCGAGGTTAAAAGAGCCCAAAGGGCCCTACTGAAAGTGATGTATTTTAAAAGACAACGTTTCTCTACTGAAAGTCTTTATCGAATTAGCAATCTGCTTTCAGTAAGAGGACTGTATGTTGCTAATATAATATTAAAAAAACATAAAACATTAGTGTATGACAAAAATTATGAAAATAAAAGAAGAAAACATATTGTTATTAAAATTCCTACTACTAAAACGACCTTCGCTAAATTACAATACGAAAAACAAGCGGCATGCATTTATAATAAAGTAAACAAAACTCTACAAGTTTATTCAAACAGAATCGCTGTTATCATACGCGCACACACACGCACACTTACACTCACACTCACACTCACACTCACACTTACACTCACACTCACACTCACACTCACACTCACACTCACACTCACACTCACACTCACACTCACACTCACACTCACACTCACACTCACACTCACACTCACACTCACACTCACACTCACACTCACACTCACACTCACACTCACACTCACACTCACACTCACACTCACACTCACACTCACACTCACACTCACACTCACACTCACACTCACACTCACACTCACACTCACACTCACACTCACACTCACACTCACACTCACACTCACACTCACACTCACACTCACTCACTCACTCACTCACTCACTCACACACACACACACACACACACACACACACACACACACACACACACACAATTTATATACCTTTGTTAATTAGATTAGATTAATGTTATATCTTTTTCTGTCTCTTCTTAATGTTTGCCTACTGCTGTAAATCAATAGGTATTATATTTTTATATAAGGAGGAGCGGTGTCCCTTAATACAGACATTTTTATGTTTAAAAGGGGACTCCAGACGAAAATTGTTACAGTTTAGTTTTTTTAAGGTAAATAAAGATTTTTGATTTTTTGATATGCAGACATTACCTGACTAAGTACGAGTGTGACGTCATCGCTGCGCAAGCGAGCTATCATCATCGACGCCACGGCGAGGATGAAGTCGCCGGCCATCGCCACCTGGAAATAATTTAACACAAAAATGTATTAATTGTAAAATTATAACAATACAGAATCAATTTAGTTATTTGGAGTGCACAGAATTTGTAAATGACTTAACAAGCCTAACATGTCATTGAAGAAGCAGGTTGGTAGAGCGTCATCGATTTGACACTTCATATGACGCAAAATGTTGAATTTTAATTTATCAGGTTACTGGTCAGCAAACGCCTTTCGCTAAGGGAAACATCGTTCAGAATTCAGTTGATTCAGTATTCAACGAATCATCATCGAAATAAAATAAATAAGAAAGCGAATTCCGACACCCATTGAGTCAACTTAACTCATTCGCGTTCATTTTGACGAGTTAACTAATGCGACATTTTTTTTTCAAAGGAGCCATAAGTAGCATTCATTAGTTAAATCGGCATATTTGAGTCGATCGTTGCCAAACGGGCCACCAATTCGGCGTTAGGCGTAAAACCGCATTTGAAAATTCAGTTCAATGACGACTGGTTACGCTACAGTAGATTCATTACTTAAAATTCTTTGGTATTTACTGGTAAACAAACTGAGTTTAGTATGTATTTTAAGACCCGTTTGACCATAAGTATTAAATGTTATCAACGAAATAATACAATCACATTGTAATAATAAAACTTTTAAAGTGATGATAACAAAAAAAGACAAAGTTATAATATTTTTTTCATAAACTAATAGTGAATGTAAATAATTTTAAATGTCTGAAAGATTATTTAAGAAGTCAGAGAATCTAACCCGGGACTAGGGAGCACAAGACACCATGAAAACCGATGGCGACCTCCGCGGTGGAGTGGCGTACACACACGCCTCACCACCGCGAAGGTCGTCAAACGTTTGTGTTAACTATAAACAAAACACGTAACAATGAAATTATAGGAAATACATAAAATGATTGTTAAATGTATCGGTGACGAACATTTCTCCTGCAGCTGTCGGTAAGAATGTTGGGAAAGTTGTGATGCGGTGGTCGGGCGCATACTAATGCCGCGCGCGCACGATTCGCCGGCCGCTTCCGAAGCGCAGGCGCAGGCGCATCGAACCCCACGCCCCGGACCCCGTACGTCTGTTTAAGGCCGGCGCACACGGAAAAGAACGGGTAGAATTAGATGGTTCCCAGCTTTTCTAGCCTTTTTTAGATTCTACTTGTGTTTTAAATGTAATTAAATCAATTAATCACTGTTTGTGCCGTTCCAACAGGAAGACATGCTAAATGATCACTGCCTGCTCAGTTATTACCAAAACTCATACAAAATTGCCTACCTAGGTAATCAATATCTAAAATAATTACCGCAAAAACTGGCCGTGAGTGACGGGAGTATTTTATCTGCGTAACAAATGAAATCATTTATTCTAGGTAGCTTAATAAATTACACTATTGATTTTATATTTCTACAGATTGATTTCTAGCTCTATATTAATTTTAATTTATATCTTGACCAGCCGTAGTTGTGTACCACGCGTATTTAAAGCACCCGCTCCGGGACCGATGACTCGCCGCTCATTAACAATCGTTGGACACTTGTTAGCCCACATCCAGTAACCGGCTTCCACTCACCTACATATCGCTAATACAGGTAAAGGAAAATCTGAGTCCAAAGAATCATTGAGAACTAGACGGACCTGACTTTTTATCTATACACCAATACCCAAATAAAATCGAAGTCTTTTTAATTTTTAGGTATTCTTAAATATATTTGCATTATTATGTTATGTTAAATGTAATTTTTGTGAACCAATTTCTATGACAAACAAAATACCACAAGAAACGAAAAGCTAGTTCTCAATATAAAATAAATTAGTAGAGCTTACAAGTCACAACAGTTTAGTAGTTGTTAGTTTGGTACTATTTGTTGAATCGACTGGCAAGGCAAGGACAGCGAACATTCGATTTAATTATATTTACTGAATGCTCAGAGGACAGTCAAAGAAACGTTTATTTATGTCACCTTTTTTCGATTTTCAACTTATCCAATTTCATATAATTAAGTTGTACATCTACATAGCATAAATATTTTTAATAGCTTTTATTTTTAATTTCACTTGTAACCCTTAATTAGTATTGTTAATGGAAATAGTACTTAATATAAATAATAATACTACTAGTACGACTTTCACCTATTTAAGCAATGATAATATTACTAAATATATCATAATAGCCAGAAACAAGTTCATGTAAAAATATATAAGTATAAAACTTTAAAGAAATTACAATGAATAAGTACAATAATATAAATTTTCGTAACATTTATTCAATAAGATATTATCAGCAAGGAAATCAGTAAAACCTTGTTCCGTTCATAATACCAAGTTTTTTGTTAAATGCAGTTAGATAAGATTGTAATTTTGAACCAACATAAAATTATTATAATCAGATTTCCGTCGTTTACCCTTCGTGGGCTGCAGTGTAGCGAAGTATGACCTTTCTGGGCGATAAGGTGAGTTAACAGAATGTGAAAGCGGTTGGTGGTGTGGTGACGCGACGAGTATTTCCATCCGCGAGATACGAACATGACTGGGAGGCATCCGGGCGCAGGCGCAGTCTGTTCCGGGTCCGTTTCGACTGACACACTAAACTAATATTATACTCGCCCCCCTGACTTAGTATGGTATAGGAGGTAGTAGGTGAAGTTTATTGTTTATAAGGTCAATATAGTATAGACTTTACAAACTACAAGCATATAAAATATAAAATCCCCTACATATTTTAAGATTTCATCATTGATATTGCAAGCAAGAAGTATTTTACTCCTCATTATGTTACGTTGCTAGTACGGCAACCGCAGTCGAACGATATTTCATTATGATTTATTAATCATAATGAAATATCGTCGATGTTAGAGCAATGAGTGCCTGTCGATTGTTGGAGCAATGAGCCTGAAGTGTCCGAGCAACGGGATCCCGTACGGGAGCGAGTGGTGGTGGCGCATATCGTATGCGGTCGGTTGCGCAAATCGCGCACGCATTAACACACTTTCCGCCGTTGGCTAGCCGGACTAAAAACGCATCCGTTACACGCACGAACCCCGCGCTCGCTGTCAGCATGAAATGCGCGGCCTACGATCTAACTAGCCAATTGAATTCCGACATGAACAACTAAAATACAATTTTACTGTGCCTCTACCCTTTATATCAACATTCAGGCCCGCCCTTTATTTAATTATAAAAAAAATTTAGTTGTTACTATGGAGATAATTCCAACTTTATAATTAGGAAAAAAAGAAGAAAACTGGAAATGTTGAAAAGAATGTAGAAAAAGGTACTCGGATATATATATACCAGTCAGATTTTAAACATTTTTTTTACTACCTATTGCTGATATACGAGTAATGTTGAAGTATTAATGAACGCGACTTTGTTTGCGTGAATTACGGACTTGTTTGCGAGAATTATTAAGTAATATTTTTGCTGGATTATGAAGTCCCTATAATTTAATGTCATTAATAGCAAGTAAATTAAGGTTATATAATTAAAATTTTAAGCTGTTAAAATATTTCTACTATTGACACTTTATTTCTACAAAAGATGCAACTCCCATAATAAGAGTGAAAGGCTTTCACATGAACGCGTCGAAAGTCAGCCCAACGTGTGCTACATGAATAATTTACCAGAAAAATCTCTACGATTTCACGTCAACTTAATTCTGAATGCGTTGTGGTTTCTATTCTGTAATTCATTACACCTATACATTGAAATGCACGTTTGCACCAGGTTTGAATCACTAAGCTCATAGACAGTCACAGGAGATTATGTCACACCATAAATATTCATTTCCTTATTTAAAACTGTAAAACCAAATCGTATGGTAACAAATGATCGCACTTTAATTTATGTATTTTCAAGGCAACCATGTCAATCACCCCGGAATATAAGTTGGTATTGACATGAAATAATATAAGGATGTCGACAGTTTAAAAAAAAAGTTGATTGTGCATTGTAAGACATATTATCCTCTTTAATGAGCGGGGAATTACCATGGAATGTTCAACCTGTGTAAGCAATAATTCGTTTTAAATTATACGCGATATGGTGCGCTATTGACTTTTTAATTTGAAGATTGTAGTCGGCCGAAGGCCGGTATCAAAGCGGTTGCGACATAATTTTCATAAGCCAGTCTGGTACGACTAGATGTCCGCAGCGGCTTTGTACGAGCGCCAGAGTGGTGTTTCGCAAGGCAGCCTTGACAGTGGGGCGCAGGCCTAGCCGCGCCGGTCGCAGCGCGGTGGCGGTGGGCGGCGCGCCGCACGGAAGGTGAATGGCGGGATGTTACGGCCGGCCTTGAATCCCCCCGCCCCTTATCCTTCAAACTGCATCCATTTGTGCATTAACCGTAATCATATTGACCTGCATGATCATTAATTTGGTCCTCAAGCTTATTTATGTTGTTCCAGATTGCATCATCCGTAAATACTACTTTAGAGATAATATTTGAAAGCAGTTTTCACTTCCGTAGATGATCCGTGAGCAAAATAACTAATATAGGCCAGGTTAGGATAGGCTTATTTAGCAAGGACATTAGTTTAACGACGAAATAAAGCAGAATTACCATGTTATGGTCAAATTTGACATGACAATTAATTATTTATGTGAGACAATATGTGCATAAAATATTATGTAGATTCCTTTGCCTACTACTACTGCTATTGCTAAGTAGTCGCCCTTGGGTTTCGTTCAAACTAAATGATGACATATGTTTAAATGACTATATTACTAAATATATACATACAACCGACGGACAGATCTCCGATACTTATAAATGAAATCTGCAAGGCATCAATTTTGTTTTTTAACAAGAGTAAATATGTAGATTTGACAGAATCGATAATTAAAAATGACTGCACAAATTCTTGTAAGCAATTATTCAATCTATAGCAATAGATAACCGTAATTTAAGTACGTTGGTTTTAAATATTTATTGTGTAAAATATTTAAACAAAATGTATTTTTAAATTAGATAGACAGATGATGTGTGGTTTATGTATTGTTTAAGGCCTACTTGTCACGTTGTGATTTCTGAGCTGCGCACTAATCTCTAAATACTCACGTTTAGTTAATACATTCATTGTTTCATTTAATTTCACTTCAATAATAATCGAGTTTTGTTGTTTTGGTTATTGATCTGTCAATGACAAGGAGCTGTCAGATGCGCATGCGACTGTCCGTATGCTCCGAATGACTATAATAACGTTACGTTCGTTTGTCTACGTTTAGCAAACGCACGGAACACTTACTCATTTCACAAATGTCGTGAATGATTTATTTTAATAAATATAACAATATTTTGTTTTCTATATTTTAAGATTGTGTGTTGACATTAAATTATTTAATGAAACTTCACGCAGCCGAAGTAATTTTCATGAGCCTGGCAGAATGACGTTTATGACCTTAGACAGATGTTTAAAAAAGGTAATAAACAATAGTAGTATGGCAGGTTTATAAACATTGGGAATTGATTAGGGAAAAATACGTTGTCTTGAGGACTGGTTGGTAAAGAAACAATTTAAATAAACGACCAGCCTTTAGTTAATAATAGTAATTGGAATATTAAAATAATGTAAATTAATAACCTAAAAAGTTTGAATGTTTTCTTGTTAGTTTAATATGTGTTTTACAAAGAAATTGTTCTTTGTGTTGTTTCGATTGTTTTGGGGAGATTTGAGTTAGTGAACTGGGCACTCGGAAATTCCTTCGTGACAATGATTTGCATTTTTGCAATTTCGAGGTTTCGTTCGAGGATTTCATTTGATTGATTTCATTCTGGTATTCGGCTTGGTGTTGTGAAGATGTCGAGGAGGACACCTTCGCTCTGGCTGTCGGCCAGGAAACCTAAAGAGAAGAATTTTGTTTCCGGCTTATAATAGCCGTGTTTAATATTTTGATTTTGTTCCGGTTGAGTGCCGTAAGTATATTTGCTGATTGGTAGGATTTTGTTCATTTGGTTGCTTCATGCAGTTCTATAACATAAGTGGTTTCTTTCAGATCTTTTGATGGCCGCTTGGTTTGGCTACCAGGCTTAGCACATTACCTTCCGTTTTACGCTGACTTTCCGCTGATCAAATGAAAGACGCAAGAAGCTTGTCTCGATGAGATTCGGGTTGGTACCACGCCACGTGGATGCATAAGGTTACCCTACCCTATCTTTGTTGAAGTAAGTGGAAACATCTTCTTAATCCAGTTAGCAGTCTACATTCCGGTTGCCGTTTATTAGTATTCCGTTCATAATTAAATTCAGATTATTCCGTTTAGTATAATTTACATGATAAGTTTGGTGGTACAACTCGCTCAGAAGTAGGGGTAATTCAGAGCCTTACAAAGGACTCACGCCTGAGATTTCTGGGTAGCTTTTTAAGAGGTGGTAAGCTTGGCCGGAGCTAATAAATATATTCTGTTAATTCATGCTCGTCTCTTTATTTACCACCTCATTCTGTTCATCCACATCACCCCCAACACCCTCTCCAGCCCCTAAACGTTGCATACTTATATCAACAAGTGTGTTTAATGACATTTACCAAAATTACAAATATACGTTCTGCAATTAACACATAAATATTGTAAGATGTAATAAAAGCAATTTAAGACACTTAATTTCCACTGACGAAACTATGGCATGGCACCGCAAGATTATGACGGTACCCATATAGTCGGTAAAACATTAAAAGTATTTAAAAAAGCTTGTATCCTTGTTGCGACGCGTTTAAGCAATAAAGGAAACTAGAGATAGATAGACAATGACCATTATAAAACTTTAATTATCTTATTACATTATTATTATATCAGAAAAAAATGGGTTTATTAAAACAAATAGGAATCATAAACATTAAAATTAATAGTATGTAATGCATCTAGCAAGCGCCATCTGGTACTGCTATCGTAATTCCCAAGTCGATCAATAAAACCTCGAATCTAAGTATGATCGATACACGTTGAATTGCATTCAATCGAACGTTTCGTATCGAGTGAGTGGAAGGTCCGGTAGTTGCGAAACGCAGGGTATCTAGTGACGATTAGTGGCCGAGCGGGCCATCGTTTCAACACACCTGCTAGGGCCGTCGCGTGCGCCGGTAAACACCGGTTTTGCGCATAACCGATGCATGTATACCTATGCTTAATTAATTGGTTACATCGACATATTGTTTCAGTTGATTTACTAGTTATATGCTTAGCACGAACTCTTTCTGTTACATACTTAATAACGTAAACAATGAACAATAAAGCAGAGAGTAATGTATATGACAAATGTATCGATTTATATTCTGTAGTCATGACTTTAAATAAGAAAATATATTTAAAAAAACTTAGTCCCAATAAGTAATGAAGCGATATGTATGTATATCTCATTATATAAAATTCAGACCATAAGATAATTAAATGTAGAATTAGGTTGGCAATCCACGATGATATACAAGACAAAAATAAAAACGGTAAAACCTTCCAGTAAAAACACTACCTTACCCACTTTGACTTGTGAAACAGCATTTACACATGTCACCATATTAGTAGTACATATTTACAAGTTCCGCGATTCACACATAGTTATCTACCACACCTCAACGCAAGCTGAAGATGAGCGCGCGACCTTGACATGGCGTCTCAAGGCTCTATGCTTATAGTCACAATCACTCTCGTGCTCAAATGTCAATACGCATTAATAATCTTATTGCTTTCTTGACGAAATATTTCATTCATAGACACGGCCGTATATATTGATCACTCTATACGCAAAAAAGTCTCATTGAAGACAAGCTTCCTAGACGTTTTGTTATATAAACCACAGATTCATAGATACATTTTTGACTAATATTACTGAATAAATGTGCCATGTTAAGTTCAATGTACATCCTAGTTTTAATCAACAATAGCCGGTGAATTAGACGTTGAATGACTAATGAAAAAAATACGTCCCCTGAATTATATTCATATCATTCATTTAAGATTAACTAGAACTTATAATGAAAAACAGTTAGTAAATAGCAGCCAGTGTTAATAGGTGCAGAATATTTTTGAAGTACTTATACTTGAAAACAAGTGCTTAGACAATTTAAAAACATTAATTCTACATTATTTAAAGTAATGCACGTCTCGGCGGCAACCCGTCCGGTTAGTCCACACTCCACATACACCTCTGTTCCCACTTCCCACGAAACGTTAAGCGACAAGTTTTTACTTAGACGGTTTTTAACGGAACGAATGCGTGTCATGCGAAGAAAGTGAGAGAACATTTTGCTTTCGACGGAGGACAAAGTTTAACAACATCCATAAATTGCATCATATAAAGAGTGCCACCGCAAAGCGATAAGTTTACTTTTTATAAGTGGTTTTATTTGTGAATATCAAAATGCGATAATTCAAATATGAACTTAAAGATTAGACAAACATGTTCTCAAGGTCAATATAAATTTATATTGGTCATCGTACTTCTTTTCTGCATAAAGGTAGGCAAAAGTATCCTTAAATCCTTCACACAGCAAAGTCGTCTTGACTTTAGAGTCTTTGAGTAATATCATTGATTGATTGCTGGCTTGGGCCAGTGGGTGTGCTTAGCCACAAGGTTGCAGGTGGAATGCCAGTGGCTGTAATGTGTCTGACCCACATCCCCTCTCCGCGCCCCGCTTAGTACAGTTATAGAGACCAGTTTTTTACACCACACTTTTATCAAATACTCGCAGCGGTGGGTCGTTTGAGGAAAGTGTTATACGAATTTTGCTTTCATCCGAACTTCGTCATACAATGAACCATCAATAGAAAGTAATAGTCCATCTGCTTTCATTCATACATTAATTTGTAAGCAAACATAAAGGTGCCGGCTGCCGGCAGCGCACATGTACTAAATCAAAACTCCTGGCTTTACTTGGTTATAGTTAAATTCACGAAATAACACGATTTACTGGTTGTAATTAAATCGCATTTAATTTTAATGTAATCACATCAAAATCGCATAAACACTATTATTCAAATTAATAGTTAAAATCAGAACCTAGCTAAAACTTAAAAAAACACATTTTCTACGAAGCTACGAAGCTACAATCATGTACGTACCTGCATAAGACATCAACGAGCGCTCACAATTAAGAAGTAAGAACTATGCAACTTTTTCAAAATAAATACTATTATCGAAACACTGAGTTCCTTTAGGCATTACTAGTCGATTAAATATTAGTTTCTGACGAAGTGAACGGTGAAGCTTTATACAGCCTTGATCACAATAAATCTGTACAATCTTTGGATAGCGTGCAGCAATGACGCACTATACTTACAGGTGGCCGAAATGCATTCGGGGAAAGGTCAAGTTGATTATTAAATTTATCGTTCACACCTTAAGAGAGGCATTAAATTAAAAATTAACACGGACTCTATATTTATTGCAACGAATAAATAAACGATGCATTTTCTTAGTGGAAAAAGTCAACGACCAGATCTTCTTTCAAGAGTTATGACCTTAAGCATTTTGAACCTTTCCGTGCAGTTCAATTTATCCATTTATCTTTTAAGTATAGTACACAATAATTGGATCTCTTCCGGCTGAATATCTTTATATGGCATCACGCTATCTGTCTTCGACTTGTGACATTTCATTTCAGTTGTAAATTGCAATATAATACTGGTTTGTTGCAGATATTTATCTACATCAATACACGATGTAATCATTAATATTCATAAAATACGGATATTACCGATTAATAAGGTTGACATTATCATAATTTTAAATTTTGCTTAAATACATGAAAGCATAGGCAATTTAAATCGCTTACCGAATTATTTATTAATTACATATATTTATTGAAGACTTTATGAAGACTTTTACAGTAAGTATCCAATTTTACTTAATATTCTTTGTAAACGTGATGTCTGTCTGTCTGTCGTTCTTGGTTTCCTTTTAAGTCAAGTGTTACCAAAACACACCTATCAGTATAACCTACATTGAAATGAAAGATGATAACCTACATGTTATAAATTTACAATGAATTAAGCAAATAACATAGAGTTCATAATAAAATGTTATATGACAAAAGTATTAAAGCCTAGGGCTATATTTTGATAAGTATACCTAATTATTTATTTATTTGGACAACAAAACAAATACGCGTTCAAAGAAGGACGTTTTATGTTACGTTATTACTCTAACTGTAAGGTAAACAAGTTATGTTGCTGCTAGAATTTATTCGTAGAGTCCAATCTAAGATATAGGGTAACTAGGTGTTTCAATTTTAGTTGGAAAATAATATAGGAGACCATAATTGGTATTATAGGAGACCATAATTGGTATAAGATGTATCATAAATTAAGGGCCTAATCTAAATGAATGTCCAGCCATTAGCGGCACAAGTACACACATCAAATCCTTCAAAGATCGCGGCCAAGGCCCTAATAAGAAAAAATCAAGCCGAGGAGAAAGTTGAGGTGTTTGGTTATTCACTCGATCTTTTTCTCTGGTTATCCGGTTACGTTTATTTATGTGCCAGTAGAATATGTACTACATCTTATGCTTTTTTACAGAAAAAAATATTTATTTTGTGCGACATTGTTGCTTTGGATCATTACAATTGACTTTTATTACTATGCCTATTAACATTTTATTTAAAATTACTGTTGTTTTGATACGATAAAGTTATCAAAATAAAAATCAATATTTACTTAAATATAAAATATCAATTAAACATGATTTTAGGTCGGTGCTACGATTTAAAAATGTTTCAAAATTATTATTATTATTATAGCTAAACGATACCCGTGCTGGGCATCTGCCTCTCCTGAAGGATCTCCAGTACCATCAGTCCTGCGCCACCCGCATCCAGCAACTTTCAAAAATGTTAAATAACCAAATAATAAAATTAGTAATAATTGCGAAAGCTTTCAATGGTTTTTTCTTACTCAATCACGCCAAAATGACTAAACGGATCTCGATGAAATTTGGCACAAAGACAGATTCTATACTGGAATAGCATGAGCCAGCCAAATTACCAAATTGAAATCCAGGCACTAGAAAAGAAGTGCTTCAATGCTTCAAAAATTTTCTATATACTCACACTCTATTTTTATTTGAGCAACAGTAGGTATAAAAAGGCGACGTTTTGCGAAACCGTTAGAAAGTAATTGTGTAATCAATTAATATAGAGGAGTAATATAACGACATCTGTTCATAAGACTGCAAGTTCAATAACCTCGTCACAAGTGAGTAATTTGGTATCGGCTCTATGACAGATGAGATGTGGTGTTAACGCACTATGTGAGGCGGTGAAAGCTATCACCTAGCTGATGATCTAGCGTCATTATAAATACCTTAGTAAAAAAATATCAAGCCCATTTAATTAAAAAAAAAACAAGAAATATACTGTATCTATACTGTAATAGAAATAGTTGTTAGTAGGATAAAACTTCAAAATGGTTTTATTTTTATGATATTTGTAAAACATTTTAAGCTATTTGTCATATAAGAAAAAAAAATGCTTTATTGATGTTTTCGAAAATTTTGCTTTACTGTCAGTGTTATTAAATTACCGGAGACCAAATTCTTCTTCCGCCAATAGTTTGATTAATAATTTGATTAGATCGTCTGCAACGACCTGTTCACGCCGACATAATACGCAGCTGTGTAATTATTTAACTGAATTCGGTTGCATACGGATTTCCGTCGAATTTCATGAGGCTAAATTGGTACCAGATTCATCATACTCTAATCTGAATTACGTCAGGATTTAAGGCCCAGATATGTCATAATTTAAGGCCAAGCTGTGGAATGTCGTAGGTAGTCCAAACTAAATTTACAATAGTAAAATGCGTTTCAGGGAAATATTATGACTTTAACAATTCTTATCTAATTTATTATAAAGCACCTTACTACTTTATTCAAGATTTTGAGACAATTGTCGCATCAAACATTCGAATTCGAATTTCGATTTTTTCATGAAAATATTAATGTGTACTTTTTAGAATTTTCCTCATTTTTAAATATGGAGTGACATTTAAAGAAGACCGTGTCGCGGTTATTGAGTTGCATCGTTGCGGTTACGCGCCAATTCAGATTTTCGACTTACTGAAAAATTTGAATATAACCAAAAGATTCGTTTATCGTACCATAAAACGATACAATGAAGACTCTAGTGTAGATGACAGGTCAAGAAGTGGTCGCCCTCGCTCTGTTAGGACTCCAGCAGTGATAAAAGCTGTGAAGGCGCGAATTCAAAGAAATCCCATACGTAAGCAGAAACTGTTGGCCCTTCAGATGGGGTTAAGCAGGACCACGGTGAAAAGGGTGTTAAATGAAGACTTAGGGCTTAGGGCATATCGAAGAAAAACAGGACATCGTTTGGACGTTCGTTTAATGGACCTGAGACTGAAGAGATGCCGCGCTTTGTTGAAGCGGTACGCGGGAAAAAAGCATCGGGAAATTCTTTTTTCGGATGAAAAAATTTTCACCGTGGAAGAGAGCTACCACAAACAAAATGATAAGGTGTACGCACACAGCAGTGAAGAAGCAAGCAACCGTATTCCGCGTGTCCAACGAGGTCATTTTCCATCCTCGCTAATGGTTTGGTTGGGAGTCTCTTATTGGGGCTAAACTGAGAATGGCGTAAAAACGAATGCAGTTGTGTATCAAAATACAGTCCTCAAGAACCTTGTGGAACCTGTTTCTCATACCATGTTTAATAACAGGCACTGGGTATTCCAACAAAATTCTGCGCCAGCTCATAGAGCGAAAAGCACACAAGACTGGCTGGCGGCGCGTGAAATCGACTTCATCCGGCACGAAGACTGGCCCTCCTCCAGTCCAGGTTTGAGTCCGTTAGATTACAAGATATGGCAACACTTGGAGGAAAAGGCCTGCTCAAAGCCTCATCCTGATTTGGAGTCACTCAAGGCATCCTTGATTAAGGCAGCCGCCTATATTGACATGGACCTCCTTCGTGCTGCGATAGACGACTGGCCGCGCATATTGTAGGCCTGTATTCAAAATCGCGGCGGTCATTTTGAATAAACTTTATTACCATATGAATCTATGTTTTATTAAGTTCATTTTGCTTTATAAATGGTTACATAAATAATAAACATGTCTAAATTATTTCATATTACACATGTGACAGAACTTATGACCTGACTAGATATATTATTTTAAAGTAACATATCCAAGAAAGTTCTAATAAACTCAGAAAAGTTACTGATATCTAATAACTTTACCATAAGAGCAACATAAAAATTGAGAAATATGTTTAAATTAATATTAAACTAGTTCAATGTCAAAAAATAACCTTCTTCCAGAGTCTTCGACAGAGACAGTAGATTATGCTGATGATTATTATAAATTAGAAACAAAATAAGTTACGAAAACTTTACTGACGGACCCATCATTTAATTCAAGTTACCACAGCAATGATGGGTACTGGCATAATCACCACGCTTGCCAAATGTGAGTTTGTGATCACAAGACCGAGAAATGTTCGAAAATTCGGAGCTTTTTGTTGCCCGACCCGGGAATCGAACCCGGGATCCCGAGATCTTGGCCCAGTATTAAAACCAGTAGACCAACGATTCTTTACTACGGAAGAACTATCTAACTAAACGATTATTCACCTAATAGCTCAATCACACTTAAAAAAAAAGCAAATTATTATGAGGAGTTATTTAACAATTCTGCACACGCACTTGAACCTCATTTAAACTCGTTATTTCAAAGCATAGAGCAGACGGCAGAACAATAAGGAACGAGACATATTCTGAACAATGGTAGCAGGTACGATAGGAATCTGCAATACATCGCTGACGTGTTTTCGCATGTTTTCGATCAGCCTGGCCTATTGTGCCGGTAACTAAAGCATACACATCTTTTATTTAGAACAAACGTTCAACTGCATCAAGTCGTAAAGGTTGTCGACCTGATATCACATTGAATATCTTTTGTATCAACTACCATTAATATCGTCGGTCTTTGCATACTGGTCCTAATTATTTGTACCGAGGAATTCATAATAGGTATTAATTAATGCTTATTCGTGCTAAGAATGTTAATTACAAAAAGTGGACTTTAGTTCATTATTTAAATGACATAACGTGTAAATAAAGTAACATCCGCACATATCGCGCCCGGTTTTAATGTGCCCAAGTCAAACAGACGCGCCTGTGAACGGACTCCGTCAGCTACAGTGTACACAGAGCCTACACGCATACAGGCAGGTAGTACGAAAATCGCTTTGGCAAATAAAATCACTATTTGGCATGTTCAAATGACATAATCCGAATAACGCTCGTGCCGTGGTATAATTTAATAAATGACGTGTATCGTCGACACATTTCCCAGATTTAAAATCCGCAATAAAGAAATTTTCAACACTATCTATATACGAACATACAACTTTGAAACGTATTAAATAAATAAAAAATGTTAATTATAATAGTTTTAAAAAATGTATAGAATAATTTTAATTAGATTTAGCCGAATAATACCAATAAAATGTCTTATATTAAAAGGTCAACAAGACCCAAATTGCTCAACATTTGTTCGAGTAGCGCTATAATAGGTATGGGTTGGCCTCGAAAAGTGTTTTGCAGATAGTATAAGAGGTAAACGTTAAAAATGTGCACATGTAGTGTTATTGATTCACAGGGCGTTCCAAACTAAAGATTACAACGTCGCGCCGGAAGATGTAATCGCAGAATATAGACATTTTATACGTGAAGGACGCACCGAACACGTTGCGCTTACTAGTTTGCAGTAATTAGGCATTAAAATCTTGGTGACTCCTAAAAACCTCTGCATAAAACCACTCTATAGAATAAAATTGTAATTACATGACAGGACAATGTCTTTGTTACGGGCAATAAATAGAATTCGTCACTCTTGTATTCATACAGGATGAAATTTTAACTACTTTCCAAAATTTTTATAGGCGTTCAGGCGTATTTAGAGCCTATTTATGAAGTAAAAAATTGTAAATCAAGTTGTCACGCGAAAATAATTTTCGCGATATAGTTTTCAATTTTTACGGTCCTAGACCTGTTAAGGTATAAAGTGAAAATCAAAAACTTATGAATGGTATCGTAATTAATGAATGAGATACGAATCGCGTAAAGAAAGTGTTGTGAGGAGGCCGCCGTATCAAAAATTTTAGATTTTTGGCCGTCATTTTCTAAGTGCTTTATTCGGACATTTTTGTACTGGACCATACCAAAAGAAAAAAATCGTCATTTGTTTTTTGTCTCGTAGATTGCTATAGTAAAATTTGGAAGATGGTTTAAATTTCATTCTGTATATTCCATGAGTGTTTATAAATTATATAGACGTAGTGTTTACGAGTTATGACAATACTTACGAAAAACACCTTGACCAAACTAATAGCCATAATATATTTAGCAAACATATTCATTTAAAGGAACCATTACACAATGATCGTGTCTCAAATGTTAAATCGGTACCTGGGCTTCTGTTTACATATTTCGCGCGATTGCTTGTATTCCATTGGACCTCAATACGGAGCACTTCACACAGTAATCTAATATTTATTACATAGGTCGAATTGCTTTATAGTTTTAAAGCGATATATTACCAAATTAGATAATAACATAAGTAAAATGAGTAATAAAAACCATTAGTTGCAATATCGACGACACTTAAAAAGCTAAAGTTTTAAGTCATCTTACACCGGTCCAAAAACAAGTTGGTACCAAAAATTTGTTGGGTGTGAAGCTGAGCGGCACTTTCTCCTAGGGTCGTCCAGCTTTCGGCCTCTCGCGGGTAAGTGAGGCGCGTCTCAGACTCGCCGGCACTCTCCACTACTACGTATGGATCGTAGGCGCTTCGGGCTACCTCTGTCTCGTTTCTTCGGACGGCGAGAGAAAGGAAAGCAGATGTCACTAACGATAGTCTACTTATACTGGATGGTAACCCCGCCGACGAAGCGATGACGCCGCGCACTACTTACCATACCACAGATCGTGTTTACTCTTTCTCGTTTTAGGTCAACAACCTGAGCCTGACTTGATGACCCATTTGATGCGCGGCTGAGCCTCAGTTTTTCTTTAAAGCGTCAGCAAGAAAACAATCAACCAATTAATAAAAGAAAAAAATGTTAAATTGAACACATTTATGTTGTATTTTATATTTTTGATTTTATCAACATACAGTGTAAAGTTTTATGAAACGCCAAATTCTTAATTTTATTTAACATCGTCATCGTACAAGTAAAAGTGATACCGACAAGGAGGTCATAGCAAAAATAGCTTTCTATGGGAGATGAAAGCGAAATTGAATATGCTAGCAGAGCTCCGCAAAAACTAATATTTGTTTAGCAAATGGGTAAATAGTGCGTGCGCATTTAAGGTTCAACCAATATTGATAAAACACAACAATTTATTAGTAAGGTGGAATATTTTAAACAGCTTTTACTTTTACCTACTGTCTCAAGGTTTGAAAACGTCGCGATGTAGAAAACAATAACTGTCTGGTACATGAAACCTAAGTTTGGCGGATGAAATCAGATTCCTCGAATAGTAATTCATTTATAACTAGCTATTGCCCGCGTCTTCGTCTGCATCAATTTCTGTTTGTGTGATCGCTATTATTTTTGCAACATTTTTCACTGATGCTTCGCTCCTATTGGTCGCAGCGTGATGCTATATAGCCTAAAGCCTTCCTCGATAAATGGACTATCCAACACAAAAATATTTTTTCAATTCGAACCAGTACTTCCTGAGATTAGCGCGTTCAAACAAACAAACAAACAAACTCTTCAGCTTTATAATATTAGTATAGATTGGTGAATATCAGCTTTTCAGTTATAAGTATTAGATATGACGACAGATAAATAGGTAATAAATAAAGTTAAATCAGGTTAAAAAAAATTCACTATATCGTACTGTCTCGTAATATCACTAAAAATTGAAATAATTCCACGATTTACAAGAACTGGCGCGTTTCATTGAAGCACGAGTTGAATGGCGTGATCTTAACCTACATTTCCCACGCCCGCAGCAGACCCGCAAACACAATTGAAAAATGTAGGTAATTAGTTTTTTACTTTAATCAACTTTTGTAGCGGATTTTTTCAATTATCAGAACTATATTTCGTTCAACTTGTAGAGTAGGTTATCATCTGATTGAATTTGTTACTCTACTATCTAACGTAGGTAATTAATCGTAACACTCAATAGGACTGCCAATATATGAGACACCATACTAAATAAACTCAACTTTCCAATTAAAAAATAATAATACTAAATTCGATTCGTTCATACATAGCAACAGGCAAACCACTTAATAATAATCTCATGACAACTTAGTTTCACCGATAGTCTATTTATACTTTTTATTCTACACCTGACACCGATGAGGCTAAGCTCATAAATATCATCAATATGGGTTATTCCAGTAAAGACCTGTATCTTAACACAGCGGGTACACAATAGAATGTTATCAAATTATTAATCAAATAGCTTCCAACCTAATAATATGACATCGAAAAAAAGAAATAATAAAAGACCGGCCAAGGGCGTGTCGGGCGTCGGGCCATGTCTAGTCTAGGCTTCCGTATTTGCACGTTGCAAACCTTGGTTCATAGTTTTTAATGGATCGTAAACTTAAATTTACTAAGTTTTTTGCGTAACATTAGGGCTTTTAAATTTCACAAATGGATACCTAAATTCACATAGTGTTCCATTCCCACAACAATTTTGAAAGATAAATCAAACGAAAACCTAAACCAAGGTACGAAGGGAAAAATAAAAACATAAATCATGAACAGCATGGCACCATATTACAGAATTCTAGTATTAAGGGTCTCTGAACGAAGCCGCAGACGGATAGATGGACAGACAAATGACAGACATATATCCTTGTTTACCACGGAACGCTGAATATCGCGAACGACAAAAAATGTGTCGCGCTAAAAATGCCAGGTATTTATTTAAATCATGATACGACTGGAATTTCCTAATGAAGAAGGTGCTGTGATCCGGGTAAGCAGATTAGAAGCCTTGAAACTAAATAAGATAGAACTGATGGTTAGAGCAGACTTTAACTATAAACTCATATAGTCATTTGTTATTACTCGTAGAAGTGAAATAGATTTGAATTCGAATTATTTCGAATATAATAGTTCGAGTAGATGGGCTCTCTCTCACCCTCCGCATATAATTAATATATCGTGCTTAAATTTATATTTATTTTAGAATCAGAGTTTCAAGAAGGCATTTTTGACTCTTTGACATTTTCTAACAATAACAAGGACCGAGCAATCCAATTTGCAGAGTGTTGTCAAATATTATCATTGATAATACAAGCAATCATTCACAGCCCTTAGATTCACATTTAGATAACTGCTGAATCACATTTAGATAACTGCTGAATCTCATTTTTACTGAACTTACAATACTGGTATCATAAATATATAAGTTTGCATACTCAAAACGCAAAAACGATCGAACAAATCAGATATGAAATTTGGCACATATAGATAGATTTTAGGCTGAAAGACATGCCACATACTTTTATAACCATGACTAACTAAGAACAATCTTAAATAATAAACATACACTTAAATGGTGAATTATATGCTGAAAGTCTTAGTATTCGGAAAGAATTATCGACAAGACGCAAATATTCCTAACGAAAAAATAAGGTGAAACTAAAAATGAGTCCAATACCTATTATATTACATCTAACTACTTACTTAATTAATAGGCAATCGTTAATGCCTTATTTGACTCATTGGGTTTTCATGGTCATAATTAGCGCTTGGACTTACCAGTTGTCCATCTCGAATAACTAAAGCTGCGAGTCAATAACTAAGAGTATGTTCGATTTATTAGTTTGCTAACTTGTTAATAACTAAAATAACCGCAAAATATGTTCGTCGTACGTAAACATATGTGATGTTGATGGACGATATTGGTTGTACTACACATTGAATTGAAAGATATATTCACGGATTTAACTGACGCTTGTTCATATATATTGTATTTTGGTGTGTTGTTCGTCTTGATAAGGTTATTACAAAACATATATAAAACTATCGTCTGTAATTTTAATATTGCGTGTAAACTAAGAATTACTAGGCACCGAAAGACACTGGAACATAAAAAAATATGAATAAGTTTACCTTCTTGTGGTTCCATAGAACGTTGACAGAGGGCTTCCCGCGGCGGAAATCACTCTGATCGATGACGTCATCGTGAATCAGTGATGCCGAGTGGATCATCTCACTGATCATCGCCACCTGCCGCTGAGATGGCAGTAGTGCACTGCGCGAACAATAAAAACACATGTTTAAAAATTATAGAATTTTTGTAACAATCTTCATCTACACCAATATTATAAAGAGGAAACATTTGTATTTTTGTGTGTGTGTATATATTTGTAATGAAAAACCTCAAAAACTACTGTGCCGATTTCAAAAATTCTTTCACCTGTGGAAAGGTACATTCACCCTGAGTGACATAGGCTATATTTATTGCTAGAAAAGATTAGGGATCCTTACTAAAACTTAACGGGTGCGAAGCCGGGACTGGCCGCTAGTTATTAATAACATCACACTAATTATCTAGTCCATATCGTAATCTAACTTATGACTAAAATGTTACAAAAAAACTGGTAAATAATATTTAAATGAATCAGGAAGAGATCAGAACCTAAAATATATCTAAGATATGGAGTTTAGGCAATGCATATTGGTATATTTAGCAAACAGCAGCGGTTAGTAATAACCTAATTTGATATGCATTTATCATTCAACGTTAATTTTATATTAGCTGGTTATCGCAAGCTAAACACGATTATCAATAAACTACGATAGACTTGCTATCATATCATATCTAACCAATCAACTCAAAAACTGATAAGTAATACATAACAAAGCAAACAAGTTATTCAGTGGCACATAATGCAGCGCTGTAACAATATATTGATTGTGTGGGTGAACTATTATTGCAGATTTGCAAATAACATTTAAGTTACCAAAGCAATGATGGGTACTGGCATAATGACCACACTTGCAAATGCAGGTTGGTGATCACAAACCCGAGAAATGTTTGAAAATTCGAAACTTTTGTTGCCCGACCAGGGCATCAAACTCGGGAACCTAAGATCTTGGTCTGTATTTAAACCACTAGATCGATGGACGTAATGTCAACAGTACGTCTGGACTTACTCCTTACTTTACTTAATAGACTATGTGTATTTCATTATTTCTAATAAATAAAATTGTGCCTAATTTGGAAAATGCGTCTTTAAATTACTTTTGAGAGGTTTCAACTTGTACAATGTAGTAAATTCTACGAGTCAACTACAAGCATTGTATAAAAATATGATATTTTATATGTTACATTACATCCATTGGGTATGTTGACTGCTGAGATATAGGCTTTGTTCTAAAATTTCGTGACAAAATTAAAAAGGTTTACTTTAACAAAGAGGTGCATCAGGTAGGTGGTGTGCCATAATGATGGTTCATGTAACTGCCAACTGCACATAACAAGGCTACCTCAGCGTCAGGTTGTTACATGATATATAACACTATGTAACAAAAATGAAATCTGGTATTTTTATAAGAAGTGTAGTATTAGTTATATAGTCGAAAGTTTACTATTACAGATGTTATCACAGTGTATTGTTTACAATTATTTGTGATGTAATAAAAATAACTATAACAAAACTGAATCATGTCACATGTACACATGTCAGGGTTTTAATATGTACATGAGTTGTATTTTCAAGGATATTTTTAGTATGCACAACATATTTTATTCATTTATAAATAATTCCGTTCGCACCAGTCATATCGTAACGCACTTATCTCAGCTTTAGATATTCTCAGCATGTAAAGAGCAGTCAGCGGCGAATCACATAAAGTGCGTGAACTAACTTTTCAATGGACAATTTGTTATTCATGTATTGAAATAAAAACGTTGATTAAACAATTGTACATATCGGGATCAATAGGGTTTTTACAATAGTTCCTAAGAGATCTCAGGCTATTTTAAGTAGGTACTTATAAGGAAAATACTGCAAGAATCATCGCTACTAAATGTAAGAATAATTTAATAGTCTTATATCTCTATTTATCAAGGTGGATATGTCATTTTATATAATATTGATCGACTTGGCGGGGGCACTGCCGTGCCTCCCGATGTACAATAAGACGTTTAGTAAACATTAAGCAATGATTTTATGAAATTAATTATTAACGGGATTTTAAGCATTTTTATATTTTACTAATAGCGCTCCGTGAGTTTATAATGATTCGTTTACATAGTGGTCTCGGTTATATCGCGCTCCTTTGAAATGCTTAAAATTTTCGCAATCGCTATCTTTGTACCTAAATTAAGAAAATATTGAATTCCCATACAAATAACCCAGCCCATTCTCATTACTTTAGGCAATGTTTTGCTGGACAAAAACTACGTTATGTTCTTGCCAGGGTATCAATATATGTATTTCCATATTAAATACCCATACAAATATTCATACCCCTGTTTACTTCGTTTTGGGGATGCGGTCTGTCAGTCACCTGTATACGCTTAAACGACTGAACCGGTTTAAATGAAATTTGGAACAGAGATACTTTGAGACCCGGGAAAAGACGTAGGATAGTTTTCATCCCAAAATTCATCCAATATAATAATGAAAAGGGAAGTGAAAGTGTGCATGAGGACACGATCTTTTCTTAAATTTAGTATAAACAATAATAATCAACAATTACAAAATCTAAGTGATCTCTTACGTATACGGGAGTAAGAAATAGATGCAGATAGAGACGCGCCGACAGATCGAACTGTAGTGATTACTTGCTCAGTGCTGTATGAAGATCTGAGCTTTTCAAATTGACAGATAAATATTGTCATATAGCAATAGATGCAAAGAGCTTGTAGGTATAGATAAAAAACAATCAATCGTTCTTACTCGGGAAATGTAGAAAAATATTATCATATTAAAGTTTTAGTACCCAATCATGCCGCGCAGACAACAAACAACTATTATTTCAGAACTTTCGAAAAGTTTAGAAAAACGCAATAGTTGAAGAACTCTCAGCTAAGACATTGAACTATGTTGACCGCAATCATATTGCCAAATGAAAATAGTTGAGCAAGCCGCCGCGTCTTAACTAATACGAGTATACGCTGGCTATTAATGTTAAAACAAGTTTGCCGCCAACTCTCCACATAAGGAATAAGTATGATCAGTATATCAAAACAGTTGATAACTTTCGATTTTAAGGAGGTAATTGTAATACGCAAAAAAACACATTGCCCGTTAGTCGGAAGTAAATTTGCACATTTTTTAATAATACAAATGAACAGGTTTAAGTAAATGTTTACAAAAATTACAATGACCTTAAGTTTACTACGCCAAATACGATGTAACCTAATGCGATGACAAGTATCTAAAATCAAAAACATCTAAAATCGTCTTATGGCCGGTCTTAATAATCTATCTTCACTTTTGGCATATCGGAGACAGAAAACAACTCCTGTCTTTGTTTCTCTGGACGGCAAAATCAGAGATAGAATCTGTTTCCTATCACCGAAATGTCAAAACTGGCGATAGATAGATTATTTTGGGACCGGCCTTTAATAGATATAATTAACTGTCTGGGTGTCGATATTATATTCCTCAACGTCTAGGTAAAATTTTAAACTGATTTATCATAAAGGCATAAATTAATAGTTTTCATAGCAGTGCACCTATCAGTTCTGTTCTGACGTAGACTAATCCAAATAATCACTTTTACTGTAATTAATACGCACAATTTTTTTTGTGTAAGTTCAAGGTCAAATATTCGGTATGACCTTGCTCTTAATAGCATTGCCAAATAGACCCAAAACGTGTTACTACGTATGAACACAGTAACAAAACTTGAGACAAGTAACCATTCTAATTATTTCTGATGTTTTTTATTTTAACAAACTCCGAAATTAATTATATTAGTCACATTATTTAATGACACCGGCTTCAAACCAGTTTAGGATCATATAAAGATATAAAGCGATAGCGAATGATACAAAATTGTTCTATGGTCTCTCTATAAATAAACATCAATATAAATAAATTATAAATACTCAGAATTAACTCACTTCTAAGGCGTTATTGGTACGAAGACCTTCAATATATTATTATTAGTGCAGGATGAACCGGATGTGAAATATGTTTAAGAAGTTATTTTTGGCATATAAGAATGAAAATAATCTAGGTCTACAAGTGACAAGTATCTATTATTTAGATTCTACTTTTGTAGCATTGTTGCAAAAGAGATATAATGGTATATTTAGCAAAGTAATTGCGCTTTTAATTTGGGGTCTATGCTAACTTTGCCATTTTTTAGTATTACGCGGGCATAAATTTATAAATTTAATGATTTTTCCATACTAAGATAAAAGGAAATTAAATTAACACTAACGTATAACTTCTTGGCGGCAACAATTACAATCCAAAAATTCATCACTCACAAATGCCCAAATCATGCCAAAAAATAATAGCCAGAACTGAATACCTTGTCAAAACGTCCAAAAAACAAAAGAAATTGCAAAACCGGTGTTTTTATTTGAGATACAAAAAATAATTCAAAAATTGTTATAAAAATAAATAAATTATAAGAAACAATGTTATGAATCATATTACATACCTATTTTCACCATACACATGGTAATTGACAGCCCGCGCCATCAGTATCGCGACCATGGGCCTGAGCGCCTTGCCCTGCCCGTCGAAGTAGTATGTAGCTATGGTGTTCAGTTCTGCTTGGTTTGTGTTTTTCTCCAGTTCCTGTTGGACAGACGGACTACAGTCGAGTTGGGATCCAGTCTATAAATACTTTAATATATTGCTACGATGTAATAATCAAAACATTGCAGAAGTTTTTTAAATATATTTTTTACATACTATACAATGTAAGAGGACGATGTCTGCACCTTAAGGATATTGGAAAAATGTAGCAGAAAAAAATAAGTTTTAAGCAAATAGGAAAAGGTTATTTTAAACATGAAAATGACTTTATTAATATAGTCTATTGTTTTTAAACTTATAGTTAGTCTATTCTTTTTAAAACACAATGTAGTTTGATCTATTTGTACTCATCAATGGAGAAGACAGATCAGAATATTATTTAATACTTTGTATGTGTGTGGCAGGTTCCTTTTCTTTTACGAAGATAATAACGTTTAAGATGGGATAAAATAAGTACGTACGTAGGTAAAATATGTTTGTACGTAATATCTATCTAGGTAATATCATTAGGTGGTTTTGTAATTTATAAGTTTAAGTTATTGTTTTTATTATTGTTTTGCACGATACACTTGCCGCGTTTTGAGTTACGAGTACACTAAAATAAAAATCAGTAAATTCAGTTTATTTCTGAAAATAGACCCCAAGTATTTAAACCTACCACTCCTTCAGGACAAGTCTGGGCTAGTGTCGAGAAGAAGCACTATGAATGTATGGCATTAAATTGGTCTAGCTCGTACTTGCTAAATAAATGTTTACTTTTGTAAACATTCATTTTAAAAGCATTGAAATAATCATTGATAGTGTAATAGCTCTTTTTCATTATAATTACTTTGACATACCATTTAAGTTTATGTACAGGGAGTTCAGCAATCCCCTGTGATAATTTGTTGAAAATAGGAATAAAATTTCCCATAAAAGAATTTCCAACTTTTCGCAGTCTGAACTTGTCAACAAGTCGACAGATATAATACACGCCTGCTGCTACGACATATGTGTGTAGTAACAATGGCGTAGTTTTCGTAGATCTTTTGCTACGCTTTCGTAGTACTTGCTACGATGTAATAATCGTAAAGGGTATTTTAACTAGTATGGCAATCTTTAAGATTCAGTTAAGTGTTGACGTTTAACACGCTTAGTGGGTTTGCATCACACATTGTGTCTTATGCATTTACTTGACGCAAGTCCTCTCGCAACTGTGGACAATGTGAATCTCGACATTAGCATTGCGAAAAATTTACAAATACTCATTCTAGATGATTTTGACTAATTTTATTGTGTTTAGACCGGATACGTTTTGCATAAGTATCTGAGTATATGTAAAGTACAAGCAGCACATACCTAACCAAATTTCATAATATATATCACATTTTAGAGCTACGGCATTACATGCTAATCCTAAAAAGCTTGTAGGAATTAGAAACCAGTTGGAGTATTCCTCTAATACCAAGAACTATGTAGATGCTTTATTTTTATATTCAGCCATATAACAGTAAAATATATTTTGTGGAGTGGTGCCTCTCAGGCACACAATATTAGTGATTCACAATTCTGGTTATATAAATCGAATGATGGTATTTTTAAAAAGACACGCCCAGTGAACATCTGAATATGTTATTAGACTAAAAGTACGAGCTTCATTGATAATAGCCAGACATTTTAGATCCTAGTCATAATCAATTATTCATATAATGCCGATTGACGGAGTTAACATAATTGTTCTGTGATGGAGAATATTTATTTACAAAAGCCACCTATTTTCACAGAATAACGATAGGCACCCAAAAGTTTGTATCGTTGTAAATAATATTAATTCTGCTTCGCTCTGTCTACTGTCTGTACACTAGTGTACACTGATTAAATTAATCAAGTTGGTATAGGTCGAAACACGCAGGTGTGTTGCGAAACTCCAAGGTTGGGCGGTGAGATTCACCGGTCGGTTGCTGGCTAGATTCGGATTTGCGCATTTAACAATTTGTTTGCAGGACTACATCATCTGCAGGCGCTGCATTCTGGCCCCCAATTCCGCTAATTTACAAATGGCTCAATTTAATCGTAATTGGATCTCAATCGTATATATTGACACATTTATTAAAAGGCAGTAATGACAAAATATATGATTAAGATCCAATTACGATTCAATTGAGCCATTTGTAAATTAGCGGAATTGGGGCCCTGGTGAAAAACGAAGGAGGTTCTGTTAGATGAGTGGCTAGGCGTAGTGGATAGGCGATGCATGTATTATTCACTGAGTATGCGAACACCGTCTTAATCTTATTCATAACCACAGCCACATGAAATTAGTAACACTATTGTTGTGTACTAGATTTTGTTTTTGTCTTTAATTACTCTCTTGAAACACGAAAACGTGCGGTCTAGAATGTTTAATACAACTGGCAATCCAAACGAGAGGGTTATTTTATTACGTATGTATTTTTACATTGTAATAGTGTTGAAAAATATTTTAAGGAACCAAGTAGCAATGTCAAATTTCAACACTATCATTTGCAATAAATATGCTAACTAAACAAGAAGGCCGTGATTTTTTTCTTCTGTTCTCTACATAAGCGATAAATATAGTAACGTTGTTTTGTCGGTTACGTATCATTTCAACTAAACTTATTATAACTATTTTCAAAATAACTACGGTCGATTCATATAATAATATGTTCATTCATATCGACTATTTGACGACTCAACTACTGTTTAATTCACCTAATAATGTTTTAACTAAAATCAATTGGACTAACGAATGATTTATCTAATGGTTGTTTAAGATAATGGATGTTTCAACTATGTAGGTACGTAATACCTAATGTTTTTTTAAGCTATTGGCTGTTTCAACTAAGTACGAAATACCTAATGGACGACTCGCCTACGGTTACTAAAACGGCGGTATCGCTTACAGTTTATTAATACTGCGTGGTGGGTAGTTACAAAGTCTGTCTATAAACGTTATGTGTATGCATTTTGTGTTAAGCTGAGTACAAATTGATACAAAGCATGCAGCAGCAAGCAAGCATGCAAGCAAGCATAAGGAGTTCCTCTTCTCCGGCGCTGCGGGAAGTGCAGCCTTTTTGCCCTTACGTAACAAGGCGCAAGCACCCATGCTGCGGAGGCTGCGCTCCCTCCGCGCCTCCGGCTTTTAAATTACACTCTAGTATTGGCAGACTGGTATCACGGCGAAGGATCACAGCGAGTCGGGGACAACACAATTTGTTCTCTAAATATTCTTTTTTATATACAAATATTGACTATAGATAAATCAACAGGAAGTGAATCGTCAGTCCAATCGACCTTATTTTCATTAATTGTATAGTTGAATACACCGCAGTAGTTGAATGAAGCATTAGGTGAGTAAAACGTAGGTGAGTTAACCGTAGTTGAATGAACCATTAGGTGAGTAAACCGTAGGTACGATAAGTTAACCGTAGGTGAGTCGTCCGTTATGGATTTCTTCCATTAGTTATAAAAAAATATGTGAAACGATCTTTAGTCATATTAAACAGTAGGTCTTCCGACCGTAGTTGTATTGAAAATAGTTATAACAAGTTTAGTCAAAATGATACGTAACTGTTTTGTCTCTAGGTAATGTTTTCGTCTTGCGGAATTAGCATTGAATACGTTTTGGTTTTGAAGAAAGTGTGTAGTTTCTTGTCAAGCATAATGGGCCAAAAAGATAATAATATCGATGTTACATAAATTACTATTTATTATATCAATAAATTTTATATTTATTAGTTACGAAGTTTTATTTTTTATTTAAGACAAAAATAATATAGAAAAATATTTTAATGTCAGCAATAATTAGTTTAACATCAAAAAAACCTACACTTTTTTTGTAAAAAATGTGTTTTAACCAATCAATTATTAAATGAAAAACGTTATCATCATCAAAAAGGTCATAGTTTGACTCCAGTAAATACACTTGGTTTCATCAGGGCTGTAGGCAACTCAATTACCCACTTAGGATAAGTACTTAATTTTTACTGTTGCGAAGCTGATAATAAGTTTATTAGCATTTGGTTTTCTTTTTAACATGAAAACCGTTATATCAGTTTTAATTTTTAAGTCACACTCCAGTTTTTTTATAAGTATGAAAATTTGGCAAAACTGATTTAAACGCGTACGATTTTCAAGTTGTCTCCTATTTAATTGAGTACCTAAACTATGGTAGCTTCAATACCATACCATGTAGGTGTTTAGAAATGTGCAACCGCCGTCGTAGGGGGCCTAGTTAGAGACGAGTTTTCCAAACAGAAAGTAGGCGAACAAGTGGCCACCACAAACGTGGCAAACACTGCAACGCCGGTCGTTAGCTTTAAACCCTATTCATTCCTGACTTACAAAGAAAATGTAAAGGTTTACATTTGTAAACACACGGATGTAGTCTGAAGATCATCTAGATCTGTCAGTTGCACGGTGCTGCCCGTCTTCATCTGGCAGTAATCCTCTAGGAAGAGAAGAGGTGGTGCTATTCGTTTCTCGTGAATTTAGTCGTTAATACTAGGATTTAGTCCAGTTGGATATATCAAATTTTGATAAAGAGATCCCTAACCTAATCCAACCAGCTTACAAATTACCTTAGTGTCTCAAAACGGTAGTCTTTGACTAGTGCGTGATGCCAGTGATGATTTATGAAACTGAAAAGTGGTCGTGTAATATAAAATATGTAGATCCCATAAGAAGGCTCAATGTCGCACAGAGCGCAATAAGGAGAGCTATGCTTAGTATTTCCCTGCGCTTTAGAAGAAATGAGAAAATACGTAGGAGATCAAAGACAACCATCAACGCTCGAAACTGTTGAGCTGAAGTGGCAGTAGGCGGGACATAATATAGTAAGAAGAACAGAACGATGGTCGTTGGGGCGAAAAGGATCTGGAATAGTGACTGCGCACTGGATGATCTGTAGGTAGACCCCCAACTAGGTGGACCGACAATCCGGTGACGGTGCCAGATGTAGGTGACACGCACGGACTGATCTTTAAAGGGATCCGTCGTTTGATTGAAATAATATTAAATTTGTATTTGAAATTTAAATGTCATAATTTCTTTCTACGCCATTGCAAACATATCATTTTTTTTATATTGGCTGTATTTATAAATAATATGAGAAAGCGGAAAACTTTATTATCACTTTCCACCTATGACAAACTTTCAATTTAACTTAAATACGCATAAACTACGGAGCTCAGTTTTCATGTTGCGTCGTTAAGTTTTATTGTTCAATTATTAGTGCTCATTCACAATTACCGACGCCATAATGACCATGAAATGTTTCTTTACGCTTTGGATAAACCATTAACGATAATCCTGAACAGGTAGCAATTTAAAACTCTTCGTTAAAATTGTTCAGGTGCTTTCGTTTAATTAACACAAAAAAAACATATTAAATTCCGATTAACAGAAATTTGTGAAGACATAATTCAGAAGGAAACAAGATGATAGTTCCCCCGAAAAGTCAATAAAACGCTGACCTTTCTGTAGTCATTAACGATAAACGATGATCGTGATGGCGATCAGTTTACGATTCAGATTCAAATGATTACAGATAAGTACTTTTCTTTACTACGGTACAGAAAAAGTAAATACCTGACAACAGATCGGATCGCATTGTTCTGACTGTTTAAAATAAAAATAAGTACAATAATCTGATCATTTCATCATTTTTATGCGAAATGTAAAAAGGTCACTGTTAATCGAAAATAATATTTTAACCGGTAAAAAATTGAAGTCCTCAAATCGACACGTTCATTTCTATATTAGCCCGACCACTTTTACGAATTGGTTGATTTTAAGGATACTTCTTTCACTTATTCTTCATTTACCAAATGTTTAAAGTCCACTGCCTCCTTCGCTAGTTGCATCACAATTCCTGATATTATTCTTTAGATAAATTCAAGCTATCTCAATTGTTCACCCAGCCACTTTAACCGTGTTTGTCTCAGAAGTCGTGACAGTACTAAGCGTCGACAATTTTTTTTTCTTGATGACAAAGTCATATCTTCTATCTCTCTAGATAACTTTCATCACTAGCCCACATCAGACCACGGGTGGAAATAGGCCTCTACATACAAGAGAAGGATTTTGCCATAATCTCCACGCATGGCCACTGGGTTGAAGATCGCAGTTTAGGCAATGAATGATGCTGCTGCGCGATATTATTCAGGGCCAGCGACATCTTTTCACAAAGCGGAAAACTGCTACATAAGTGCGTAGAATCGCAAAACATGCCGCTACCCTCGCAAGAAGTGTAAGAATCACAGCCGCAAACACTAGTGACGCGCAGGCGCTGATTGTGTAACCTACGCCCGCCGCGTGCTAGCACGTCATGACTTTGACACACTTCCGATCAATGGGCACGAGTACGGTCGTTCCTACTACGTACCCTTTCATCAAATTAATTGCCAATATCAAGCTAATAGCTAAATTGTTAAACAGCTATTTCGTTCGGGACCAATTACCATGCATTTAAATACCTTGTAGTTAGGGTCACATTTTAAATAGTAAACGGATTTTGGAAAGGTCAGGTTATTTATGTACTTTACAAGGACCCATTTTAACATACTCACACAATTATTTATGGAGACTGCACTATACAAAAAAGATACTATTGTTATACTTGATCTTAAGTGTAATCTTTTAATTTGGCTATCCGCTGTGAATAACATGGCCTTGAATTCACTGAAATGCAGTTATAATAATAGCTAGCTAGAATCAACAATGGTCGATCGAGCAAACGCAAGAACGCTATCTACCACCTGATAGAAAATAAACTATTAATAAGTCGTTATAAAACAGCTAGATGAAAATACAGTAAATATTGCATGATTAACGAATTCAATATTGCAATTAAATTTGAACAGATGCTGAGCTGAGTAAGACCACTGAGCTTTTCAAACGATGATACTTTTTATCTAGACTAAGGCTAGCAAAGCTTTTAGCATATTTTAGGAAACCATTAATCGCAATTGAATGTTTTTAATACGGTAGCCTAATAGTTGGCGTGTACCGAACCAAACTACATGTCTCAGAAAAATACTCTTCATTCAACCCAAGAGCGACACGCCCAACTAAGAAACATGACAGATTACAAGACATTAATATTTATTCAGAAATTACAGTTTCATTTGAATCAATGAAGGCACCCAATAATCTACAGCAGGTAGACTCATGCGCGGGGCGGTGCTGAAGAGTAGGTATATAAAGACCGAAACTATTGAATGTAGTTGAAAGGTCAATGGTACGGTGACTTATGCTATTGTAGTGTTTGACTGGCCATTGTGCTTACCGCTCGTATGTCCTCGTATATTCCGTTAAGGTCATCCTCAAGTAAGCGATATGGATCGACGATCTGTGTGCCGTAGTCTGGTAGGGAGCCGGTGCTTGTGCTCTGGAGGCTGGAAGCGAGGCGTCTCGCAACGCCAGCCGCTGAAGTGGCGGCCACACTGGCGCCGCCCGACCCACACGCGGGCCCACATGTTGTCACCCTCTGGAAATAAACAAATTCATTTTAACGTAGTTCTTACAATCACCTAATAGGACGCCTAACTAAATGACGTATGACCGTTCCTACGGAAACATCGTTATCCAAACTTTCCCAATCACAAAATATTTAATATTAAAAAATACCTATTACAACACAAGAATAAAAAAAAAATTATGCATAGGTGGATTACCAATGTAAGGTATAGCCGAAGTTGAAGAAGCAATAGTATGTAGATGAATCTAATGCAATGCTATAGATTTTCAGAAACTAACAACCGAAGAACAAAATGAATAGGCTATGTGAAGTAATGGGATACCAGGTAATTAAAATTCAAGCTATTTATCTATAACTATGGCCTCAAAAAAAGGCAAATTGGTTTAAAAATATAAATACTCATAATATACAGTACCTATCTACTTTTAATAGCACGTCCAGTATCAGCAATACAAAATACGTATGTTACAAAAAAATATGTGATTAAATTATTGAATGTTTGTTTTGCCAATTAAATAGATAAAAAAGAAGGAAACGCAGGTGTTATTTTATAATTCGCACAGTTAATTGACTATGCTTAGTAATAATTTTCCCTTACGTATGATTTCTATAATATTTCATGCGAAAGAATGGGAATTAGTTTTAAGTCAATGAGTCCGGTATGAGGATTCTGTCACCGCCTAAATTTCTGTTCCAAAACATTTGAGTTCAAATACGGATCATTCATTGTTTTAATTTAATTTGTCAATGATACGTGGCGAGCTCTATCACGCACGCGTGAGCTACTGGGGCAAGTTGTCACACAGGTGACCAAAGAAAGCCGAATTAAAGACAGGCTTTTTGCATTCTCAACATATTCGTCATGACTGCATAGCGTCCTCGGAAGGCCGTTGACTAACAGCTATGAAGTTTTTTAACCAAAACAAAAGGTGTCCCATCAAGGGTTGTCACTCTATCATATTGGTAACTATTGAGAAGGCAATTTTAGAGGCTTAAGATATTGGATGAGAACAAAGAAAAATCTAAAAAGACTCTCAGAGACAATCTGGAGAAAAACCATCTGGCGAAACTTACACACTGTTACAAGTTACGGTACCCATATGTTTTATACATTTTTCATGCCTTGTTATTAAAAGTTTTGCGTATGATTGGAAACGCAGCCTTACGTAACAGAAGACCCGATTCTAATTAACCAGGTACAAATTCAAAATAAAACAATAAGTCAAAAATAGCCAATTATCTATACATATAAAAGAAAGTCATGTTAGTTACCACCACTTATAAGAGAACGGCTGAACCGATTTTTATGATTTTGGTGTTTTTGGATTTGTTTGGTCAGGAATATGATAAAAATTAAAAACGTTGGAAAGTTTTTGTTATAAAAATTAAGAAAAAGTATTTCTTGATAGTTTAATCAACCACGCCATATTTGATGAGAATGACATTTGAGACGTCCAAATCAAATAGGCGATATGAAGTTCGTGGGGTCCGCTAGTTCATAATAAAACTTGAAAATGTTATATTGTGTAATGCTATAATAGTAGCATGTATTTTCAAAAATAACATTGTGTATCAACCTTATTATCAACCTTTATTCTAAATCGATTCCTCTATTAATTACATAATACATTTGTAATGAAGGTCATTAAAGATGAATCATTCGTTCATTAAACTTTGCAAAATACTAAACATAGATTACGACGTCGAAATCAGAATTGCACAATTTTGAGCATAACATTATTATCTGTTTTACGTCAAGACATTAGAACGCTGCCAAAAATGTATTGTGTTGCGCATTAACGTCATCTGTAAAAAATGTTCAAATGTAGTATACCTAGATGTCTATCTTGTACGGTTGGCTCATTGTAGCACAACCTTAGACCTGAAGACATGTAAGGACGTAAAGATTTTCTCGGACAACCCTAACCTCAATTAAAGCCTCTAGGTTCGCTGCACATTCGATAGTGGAAGGGTGCGGTACTGCGGTGCCCTTAACTATGCGGCGCGGCAGTGACCGCGATTCGCGTTTCGCAACAGTTTATGCAACTGCAGAGTGCAGTGCGCACCTGATGGGCCCAGCGTTGCAAAACTCAACAAACACGTATGCATTTGCAGCTGCACGTAGGATACACTGAAGGGTTACCATTTCTATTTTAATTAATTCACTTATAATGACCTCGAATTACAAGCGTACCGGAAAACAAACGTATAACCAGGATTTAATAATATTTTGCTTGTACACTCATAGTGTCATAAATTTTAAACAAAGTTATTTTATTCATTCATTTAATAGAAACATAATTATATGTTTTTTAAATACAATGCGTAAATAATTTCAATTCGAAGATGAAGTAATAATAACGGCTTCTTGTGTAGGTACTACAGTAGTCTCAAGGTAGTAATTAATTTAGAGTAACACCAAGCGGAATCCATGAAATATTTGCCCTCATTACTGCTAATGATGATTATCCGAAAGGCGACCTTTCTGCACAGCACGCCACGAAAACGTCCAGTAAACAACCATGACTAATTAATTAATGTTCCAGTTTTGCTCGTACTAATGAAACACTTATTACAGTAAATTGGAAATCGTACCACAATGAGTATAACCTCGATTAACTATGTGAAATGTAACACGCTATAAAATTATTGAACTGGATTTGTGCGATCCTATAATGTAGAGTGATTTAAATCCGAAGCCATACCTTCAAAAATACTCGAGTATATATTACTATTAAATCTAGTGGTTTGAACGCCCCGTTGGTCTAGTGGTTTAAATACCGGGCCAAGATCTCAGGGTCCCAGGTTCGAATCCCGGGTCGGGCAATAAAAAGTTTCGAATTTTCGAACGTTGCTCGGGTTTGTGATCACCAACCCGCATTTGGCAAGCGTGGTGATTATGTCAGTACACCCATCATTGCTGTGGTAACTTGAATTCAAGGAATGAGGCATTTTCCTTGCAGTGGGATGATTACAGGCTGTTACTTACTTACTTTTAAATCTAGAAACCAATAATTTTAAACCTACAAAAAAAACTGACCTCTTAATATTGCATACAACTTTAGGAATTCATAAGTTTACATAAATTTTCCGGGCTCGCTCAAATAATGCTACTCGAGAAATAAATTATAATTGCACAGTGTCTATATTTTATAGTAAGTATATTTATGGTATTATTAATTAAACTCGGAAATCAACTGTAACTTATGCAAGGCTCCCAAAGAATTTTGGCAACACCCTTAATTCATTGTGACGTCTCAAGTGTGCTGAATAATAATTACTTCCAATCGATTTCACGCACGTCACCTGAACTACTCTTTAGACCGCCACCACAGGGAATACTAATGAGTTTTTCACTCGCAATGAATTAATGGGTACATAAATCGTTCGGTACAAATTTCCTCGTTCGTTTTACAGTATCAAAAAGCTTAGTGTTATTTTGGACATAATTTTCGTGTCAAAATAACCATTATTCGCCGAGCAAGTGCAGTGTTAATAACGACAAATCAAATCGGCCTGATTTTATCTGACAAACGATGTCGTTATATAATAGGCTACAACATCAAATTAGACGCGATAAACGAATAGTTTATGTATAGTATTTCACTAAAAACCAATGTTTATCGATTTCAGTTAACAAAAGTGCAAGATAGCTACATATTTTCAATTTTAAAATTATTGTTTTTTTCTTTTCCGCTGACGGACATGTTATTACGACATAGGAGTCTAAGCAAACTTCATGGCGGATCTAAGTAAATTTCGTCATGTTGCCTATGTTTTGACATTGTCATTTTTGAAACAAGGGACTGAGAAAGTGCAGTGATTAAGGTTAAATATTTGTAAAAACCCCTAATCCGAGTGTATTTGATACTTCTTCATCTTATTATTGAAACAAGCAAATACGGATGTTAGTTTAGAAAATTATTTTTAAATAAAAAATTGAACCGACTTAAAAAAAAACTCACTAAAAAGTACAAAATAACACAAGAACAATGTTTTATTTTAAAACCTTTTTACGTACTTACAATATTATTTTAACTACTAACAACTTAACAGATTGAAGGGTTAGGGTGTCGCAAAGGGGGTGCACCTAACCTAAATCTAACCTAACCTAGTTAACCTATTTCCAGCGCAATCGTTTCTGTCACTGAATGTCAGCTGATTGGCCTTTAAACGACTAGGGATATAGTTTAGGACTTTGACCGGAGTTCTGGGATTCCGCAATTTTGTTGCTAAAGGGTAGTTACTTATGTACCTAGTTATTTAATTAATCAATGTTTCAACTAACGGAGTATTACGCCTTTACAGAAAAATTTTTTTAAAGATTTCGATTTTTCTATGAAGATTTCACATTTTGCCAATAGATTTGTATTGTTTTTAAGTATGTCAAATGAAACGCGTTTCATGTATGATGCTTATACTATTATCGAAAAAGAAACATTTAATGATATTTAATTGCTTACAAAGTCCAGTAGGCTAGGAAAAGTGTAGGTTAGGTTAGGTTAGAACAGTGACCATACAAAGGCGTGAAGGCGAGAGAGCGTAACGAACGTACCGCGGCAGCGGCCGCCGAGCGCCTCAAAAATAAAATAAAAAACCGATTTATGATTCCTAACCTCAAAATTCTATTAAAAAAGCTTTTTTTACCGCGCACCTCCCTGACTTAACTGGGGGATTTTTCACCTCCCCATGCCCCCCTCACCCTCCCCCGCCCCTTAACTCTACGGTACAATTCCTAAACTTTTAGTGACAGAAACGATTGCGCTGGAAAAAGGTTAGGTTTAGGTTAGGTTAGGTTTAGGTTAGTGCACCCCCTTTGCGATACCGGACCCTTCGATCTGTTTAGTTGTTAGTAGTTAAAATAATATTGTAAGTACGTAAATAGGTTTTAAAATAAAACATTGTTCTTGTGTTATTTTGTACTTTTTAGTGAGTTTTTTTTTTAAGTCGGTTCCATTTTTTTAATTAAAAATAATTTACTTTTCACTTTTTAGTGTTAAATAAATTACACAATTATTAATCCTCTGTTCGCCGGTAACAGTAACCTACATAAATAATTAGTGATGACGACTTCTAGATGAAAATGTATGAATTGTTTGAGAAACTCCCTCCCTCATCGCTATAGAATCTTAAGAATCATCATCCAACTTCTAACTGATTAGGAGTTTGACCTTCCATCATCAGCTCACGTGAATAACCTGAAGGAAGACAACTATCTGACTATACGCTTCTATGATATTTAAAGAATAATCCTCCTACTCCTAACCGTTAAGGAGTAATACTTTCCATCATCAGCTCATTAACATAAAATGATGAGTACCAGACGCAAATAATGAAAAACCTTAAGAAAGATATGCAAAAACGTAATACGTGCTTATAAAATTTGAGGGTTTCCCTCGATTTCCCCAGATTCCACCATCAGATCATGACTTCGTTAAAATGCGACCACACGGGAATCACCCGCTTTCAAACAAAAAAAAGTATTTTTAATATCCGATCAACCAGTCTAAAGTTCTGAGGTAACAAACATAAAAAAAGTATACAGTTGAATTGAGAACCTCCTCTTTTTTTGGAGGTCGGTTAAAAACCCTGATAATACAAAACTGAATAGTCAAAGAACAGATAATCTATAGACCAATAAAGTAGACAGCGTTATCGTCGGTGTACGAAAGGAGACGGACCATGGTGGGCCAAAATGTAACAAGATGAAATATTGTTCATACAAACACTTCTTAAATAGTTAAGATAAATACAAAATATCAGCTTTATCCACAGTCTAGGAAAAAAGAAAACAACGTTAGAAGTTACTGTTAACGAATAAAATGAATCGAACATCACAATCGATCACGTTGTTTGATTCATTTCTTAATCGTTTCACTGCAATTAAAATATATAATATAAATAACATCACATGCATAATACACAGAAATCATCTTAAAATAGATGTTATCAACCTTGTTTTTTTAATGAATAACTGTAATCGATTATTCATATACATAAACACTTTGGTGCCAAAGCCGTAAAAAAATTGACATTGGCAGGAGAAAGAAAAAAAATGTCCCTCGACTCGTTTGTTTTGTTTTCTTCGCTGCGTTTTGAGTGTGCTCTTTTTCTGCTTTTGGAATACTTTTATCTAATGTGGTCACAAACTCTCTAGTAACATAAATACACTTATCTGTATTATATAAAGTGCTCCATTACTTAAAAAATAAATGATTCAATACGCTATTCTTTGTAAAAGTTAAATATTTCGGTATAAGCTATTCTTAACCTCACTTTTTCATAATATTTTATATCTCAGATCACGGACTGCAAATGTTTTCCAAATTCTCAGGAATCCTTTAATTTCATACTATCTTTCAAATAACACTACTTTCACTGTGTTACACCTTAGGCCCAAGGTTCTAAGGAAGTCGGTCCGTTTCCTTTGGTCTTTAAAAACAAAGTTATGCAGTTTTGTAAGGTGCGACCAATAGGAGCGAAGCATCAGGGAAAAATGTTGCAGAAACGGGGAAAATTATTCATATTTGAATGCTTCCGTTGCGTGCGCTGCGTAAACGGTTCAAGTTACCCAAAAATAAAAGGGACTATATTTCTTGTCACCAAAATTTATAATTGTCATCAAGTTGTATCACTTAATAAATAGATCTATCGCAACGAAATATTTTCGTTCTCAGATATACAAAAAGTGTTCCCAGGTATGAATTAACAAATTAATGTTAATATATGTGTAAAATAAGAGATGGACCAATAAAATTGTTGTGCAATAGATGATTTTAAACTTCGTTCTTATAATAATAGTTTTATTACTTTAAATAATAGCTTTGTGCTCAGAATGGTAGATCTGTCACCAAATAAATAGAGTAACGATCCCTGACTGCGACTTCGTTTTATTTGTTATTTTGTCACCATTATTAGTAGTTACATTTTATTTCGTTCAGTTATTAAAATAATAGTATTCGTTACCAATTTAATACATCAATTTATAATTTTAATGAAAATATGTTCAAAGAGGCGGAGACAACGTGGCGCGCGTTTAAAAGTTGCAATGCATGGACTGATTTTGATGACGACAAAGTCAAATGGTTCAGCAAATGTTGAGTGGATCTACCGCACAATATTGATTGGACGCATGGGAAATGTTGCATTTCCCATTTGCCCTGAGTTTTACAAAAAATAGAATATGTGCAAACATATTATCGGATTAGCCCTACGCTTATTATTTCTAACAATAAATTTTGATTATTTTGACTTTAGTTAAGTGTTTTATTTACTACTAGAGGACCCGACAGACGTTGTCCTTTCTTAACTATATATGAATATTGATTACGAAAAGGTTTAATAAAAAAAATACCAATTGCTTATTATAATTATGCTGGAATACAAAATAGTTTTGTTGGTATTCCGACACGGTAACAGGCGACATAAAATATTACTGGACATGTGCAAAATTCAGTTTTTTTTCTTCCTAATTGACGATATTTCCAGCACGCATTCTGTCAATGTTATGTCAAACGCCATACATCAAAAAAGTTTAAATTGTCAAAAGCGCTAAGGTTACATTACAAATAATTTAGTATGGTGATTAAGTATTCTTAAATTTTCTAATTTTCCACCCAAATTATTATTTTTTTCTTTCATAAGAACATTCGCCTTATAATAACACAACACACAAAACAAAAAAAAGAATTAGCGAAATCGGTCCAGCCGTTCACGCGTGATGCGATGACCAAGGGAAATAGGGATTCATTTTTATATAATATATAGATATATATAGATTATTATGCTAGAAAATTTATTTCAATATATTTATACTACCTGTCGAAATTAAGATCCTTGGGGGAGGCATATGTCCTGTTAAGTAGGGACTCATTTGGTTGAAACGGTGATGACGACAAATAAATTTTTTTTGGAACTTTCTGAAATTTTCTAGTGACCTCTTTAAACTAGTTTGCTTAAATACACATTAGGATAAACCTATTATAATACATACAAAAACATTTATTTAGTAATAGAGCCTATATCTCCATGATTTTAGGTGAATTATTGTTGAATAGATTTTATATTGTTTGGTGACTACATTTTGGTGACAAATCTATTATTTTGCGGGCAAACCCTATTATTTAAGAAACACAAAACTAATTAAATTGACGATAGTATTTTTAAATGATACCCAAAAATAAATACCCAAGTAATAACAGGAATTGACACGGACGAAGTCGCGGGCAACAGTTGGTACTCGTATCTACATAAAATTTTAAGTAATGTAAATTTCTAACTCACAACTATGAGTCATCGTTCTTTTACGGCCGGTCCCAATAATCTATCTATCTTCAGTTTTGGCATATCGGAGATAGAAAACATCTTCTGTCTCTGATTTTGCCGTCCAGAGAAACAAAGACAGAAGTTGTTTTCTATCTCCGATATGCGAAAACTGAAGATAGATAGGTTATTAGGACCGGCCGTTAGCCTACAACGGCATGCAATAGTGAACAATCTAATAATATTTGAGAGGGTACTAAATGTTCCATCATATAAAATTAGAAATAATATAATAACAAAACTTTTTTTTTTGAGAATAGTTTCTTTAATTACACTGGTCAATAAAGATTTTGCCACACAAAAATAAGTGTATTTTTTTTTTATTAATTTCAACAAATTCTGAATATGTTTCTTCAACTACCCAAATTTATCTGTTAGGTCTTATTTTAGAGATGTAAGAGAACAAAGTTAGAGTAAATGGCTTTTAGACCCTTTTTCAAAATTAATAAATAAACTCGATAATACTTTTGTATTTTCCTTAGTTGCTGGTTTTTTAAGTAATATGACTGAATTCCAAATAACACTTATGTTATTGATTCTATAAAGATGTGACGAAAAAATATTCGCATATGAATCATAAAAAAAAGTTTATGTAAAGGGTTTTATAGGAGGGTAACGCAAAAAATGTAGTGAAACTTAGTTGTGAATATCTTTGCATTGAAAAGCTGTAGATAATTTTTGTAAAAAGCATTAAAAACTTTAGAATCATGAGTTTAGCATAGAATAATATAACATTTTAGTAATCGATGGCTTTGAATGTCTGTAATAAATTCGTAAACAACGCTATAATGGCACATTTTTGTGTGCTCACAAGCAAATATCTCTGAAATGAGATCTAACATAAAGACTACAGTATCTAATTCATTTTCTACTAATATAGTTTAATAAAAAAACAATAAGTTGATTGTGTGAAATAAAAAAAGTTAAATTTTGTCGACTAGTGTTACCGGCCCGATCCAGTAATCGAACGGGCCCATTTGTGTTTAATACGAATCAATGCGCCAACAATGCCCGGTCAAGACCAGTTTCCACCACGATCACACTGTCATGGATAGCAGAAAACGTTTAAACAATTCATGTATCATATACCATTAACGAATTTGGTTATAGGAAGTTGTTATTTGCTTCGAAAAACCCTAAATGGATTCGAGTGCGTCATATAAGATAAAGCCAAGGAACAAACTAAGAAACTTAAAATAATATTAACAAAACACATAAAACCGAGTACAAAACAAACTGTTAAGTCCCAGTATTGAACAAACGCACGAGTTTCATTAATCGCCGCGTAAATATGTACTTATAATTAACTACCAGTTTCCCGTTCCTAGTAGTAACAAGGTAAAGTATTCGCGAGTTTTTTAGTACCTATGAGTATTTTAACCGTAAATATATTATGTCCACATGTACTGATTATACGTGTTGAGCATATAACTGATAGTTTGCAAATAGTTCTGAGTTGGTAACCAGAAACTGTTATAAATACCCAAACACGAGACTTATCGCATGAATGCATAAGACATGATTTAAAAATTCTCGTGCCGTGCGTGCACGCAAAGCAAACTTGGACTCGAAACCTATCAGCCACTGTGCTTTAAAATCAATATTGCAGTTGCATTCAAATAACGTTAATTTCAACAAATGGTACTTTGGCCCTCCCTACATTACTTGTTTTGTATATGATCTGAACCTCCGATTTCCGAATTTAATGGAATGTGGAGTCAATACACGCAACGAACACAGACGGAAAATACTTTTTAAGGAAGCAAAGGTGAACTTCCTTCCTACCGTTCCAAAACGAACATTAAACAAATAGGTAGGTATATAATTATCTGATGCAATCCAGAGCAACTTAAGAACATTTTAAGTTCAATCATAAGAACATTTACACCAACTAAACCATTATATTTACGCCAGCTTTTGTAAGTGGAAAACGGTTAGTAGTCGTCAAACATAAGACGAGTATTAGTACTACGTTTAGGTTACGAAAAGCTAAACCTAGTAACAAAGCACTTTATGAAATGGTAATTGTTTGCTGGAACATGACAGTTACTAATTATACTACAAGTAGGAGCAGTATTAAAACACACTTCTATATGATTGATGTAAATGATGAACAGCATTCGCGCACGTAAAATTGCATGAGCTGCAAAGAGCGTACTGTTTGTACATAACAATTAAAACTGTAGAAAGTGAACGTTCCGTACTCCTGCGCCGTCGGGCTTTATATAGATGCGCCTAGCAATTGACACGTCCTGACAATTGACAGATGCTTATTGCGTAGGCCCCGCTAAACGGCGGTGTCGTTGCGATATCGACAGTTTGACATGTTTCTTAAAACCGATTTACTCTTTTACAGGTCGAAATAAGTTAACTTAATTGATTTTAAACAGTATTCGAACCATACCTACAAATTACAGATTTTTCAACTTTGTGAGTCAAGCGGAAATTACTAATTTAAATGAGGATTTAATTGTACACGGGATCTAATTTTATACTTTATAATTACCATATTTGAAAAAGTCATGTATTTGAATTTGATACACCTATTATATAGTCCACCATAAGGCAACTTCGTCGATTATTTGACTTTTTTGTTTAGTTAACTAAACAAAAAAGTACAGGATAGAATAAAATATACATCTATATATATAAAAATCAATTGCTGTTCGTTAGTCTCGCTAAAACTCGAGGACGGCTGGGCCGATTAAGCTGATTTTGGTTTTGAAATGTTTGTCGTAGTCCAGGGAAGGTTTAAAAGGTGAGAAAACATGGAAAAATTGCGAGGAAGATAGTAAAAACGTTAATTTCATATTCCCATATAAAATGCTCTACATCAAATTTTTGAGCCATTAAGTCAGTTTTAATGATGTTAGGATCAGGTGATATGAAGTACACCGGAATATATATAATTCTTCTGTGAGTGTGTATGTCACTGAACTTCTCTCAAACGACTGGACCGATTTTGATGAAATTTTTTGTGTGTGTTCAAGGGGATCTGGGAATGGTTTAGATTCACAATTTTTGGGGTTAGGGTAGGGGTAGGGTATGTGTAGGGTAGGGTAGGGTAGGTTAGGGGTAGGGTAGGGGTAGGGTAGGGGTAGGGTAGGGGTAGGGTAGGGGTAGGGTAGGGGTAGGGTAAGGGTAGGGGTAGGTAAGGGGTAGGGTAGGGGTAGGGTAGGGTAGGGGTAGGGGTAGGGTTGGGTAGTAAAATATTAAAATTTTATAAAATATATACAAACCTAAATTTTTACCCTTTTACCACCAACCCCTATTTTTTGTTAGCCATTTTAGTAATTTAATCATTTTTATGGCAAAACAACGTTTGCCGGGTCAGCTAGTCTAATCCATAATTGTGTATTTCAGGTTATACCTACTTTACTTCTCCGAAGCTGATATTGCAGAAGAAAGTGAATTATTAAATTAATTATTAATAAATTAATTACATCGCCAATGACACGTTATCATATGCAGATGCATATGATAATATTGTAATCATTAAACGAAAATTCATAATAGGTATGTACAATTAGTTACTTGGCCAATTATGCATATTATGTATTTTCAAACAAAATTATGACTGTTTCAAGTGACAATGTCCGCAAGAGTACCATTAACATTTCTCTGGTTGGCTTTCACTTTTTTTGAAACAAGTTAATATCAAACACACGATAACAAAATGTAAACAACATTTTCGTGCATGTGACGTAATTTTAAGAAACCATTTTTTCTCACTAAACGAGATTAGATATTCCCAAGCGGATTTAGCATGAAAAGACACCACAGGTTAGTACGTGTGTCATACTTTGTCAAATTTTGTTAACCCCTTGGCCTCCTAGTATGATGTAAGTATGCTGACTAGATAGACGAGCGACATGACTCCAGCAAATGTGACGTAATATTTGTTTCTGTTCCTCTTTAAAACAGATTTACATCCTTTTAACGGTTATAGTTTCTGAATAAGAACAATATGCACCTACAAAACTTACACTATACCAGTTTTAATAACCTCTAAGGTTACTTGCCTAATCATACTTTTTAATTTCCTAATAACAGCAATTGTACTAATCTGGACTGCAGCGCGTGCGCAAGTTGCGACCAAAAGACTTCAACGCATTACACGCCTCATATTGCAACATTAAATTATTCATATTTAAAATAAACTACTGAAGTCCGATTACTACAGACAAAATTATATCTGGTGGGCTCGATCGTCAATCGTATTTCAAATCAATAATACCTACTTATGCATAAAATACCTATTTTACTATATTCGCATCGTACACAGCAACCAAGAAGGTATTCCAAACCCGATGAGGTTGATGTAACTTATGTCGGCTCAATTATTCCTTACCTAATTATTGTTGATTACCACTCAAGACCGCCGATTCAAACCTAGAATTTACTTTAACCACACTTAAGTTAGAATAAATTGTTTAAATTATATACATTTATAATATATGTATATAATTTTTTTTATTGCTCATTAGCGACACAAAGTATAAAAACTCGTAAAGTAACGTAACGTAACAGCCTATTCATCCCACTGAAGGAAAAAGGCCTCCATCATTAAATTCAAGTTACCACTGCAATGATGGGAATTTACATAATCACCACGCTTGCCAAATGCGGGTTGGTGATCACAAACCCGAGCAACATTCGAAAATTTGAAACTTTTTGTTGCCCGACCCGGGGATCGAACCTGGGACCCCGAGATCTTGGCCCGGTATTCAAACCACTAGACCAACGGGGCTCTCAACTCAATTTATAATTATTTTCAAAGGTCATGATTTAGATCGTCATATTATACCTAACTATGTCAAGGCAGTTATTGTATATTAAGAATGTATTTGGAGGAAACGTTTTTTATTTTTTATTGAATGCTGCTTGCTATGTTTACGGAATTCTTAGTTCTTGTGAAAAAACTATTAAAAATACGCAAGCCCGTTTGAACACAGGTTGGACAATAGTTTTAAGCTGGATGTTTACTAGCTCAAAACTACACTAACCAAGGACTGAACTGTACTTAGCAGCAACGTTAAAGATTACCTGTGTTTACATAATCGACAGAGTCTGGGTCAGCTTAAAAGGGTCAATATCATACTAAGCCGTGATTATGTGGATGCAGGTAAAATTGCGACGCGCATGCAACGCCTGTGCGTGTGAGCACCGCTCAAGAGATTTTCTAAAAGATATGATCGCATGATCGCCACATATGATGGTTAATATTAGGGGTTAAAATATGAAATTGCCGTTTTATTGTAATAGGTTCTTTGAATTGACATAGAATCTTCATGGTTTGAGGTTTTCGAATGAAACTTTTTTCACATGGTTTCTATGATGTTCTTCTTTTAAAAAATGTGAAATGTGTGTTCCGACGCGGAAGTAACGCGGCAGAAACAGCCCGCAATATCAATGTTGCGTTTGGAGAGAGATCTGCTAATGAACGCACCGTGCGATTTTGGTTTAAACGCTTTCGTGATGGAAACTTCGACTTGAAGAACGAGCCACGAGGAAGACCGCCCACACAGATGATTAACGATGAATTAAGAGAGGTGGTGGAAGCCGATCCTAGTCAAACTACCCAGGAATTAGCGGCATGGTTTAACGTAACCTTACCCACAATATTGACTCATTTGCGCCAAATCAATAAAATAAAAAAATACGAAAAATGGGTGCCTCATGATTTGACTGATGTGCAGAAAGAAACGCGTGTTGAAACTTGTGTTGCCTTGTTGAATCGGTACAGAAATGAAGGAATATTAAATCGAATTTTGACATGTGATGAAAAGTGGATTCTTTATGATAACCGTAAAAGAAAAATGCAATGGCTGACCCCAGGTCAAACGCCACAACAGTGTCCTCAAGCAAAACTTACCAATAAAAAGGTAATGGTAACTGTTTGGTGGTCTCAGCATGGTGTTATTCACTATATAATAGTTTTCTCCGATCTGGTCAATCAATAACGGCAGATGTCTATTGTGCCGAACTCCGAACAAAGTTGGCAAAACTAGCAGTAAAACAGCCCCGACTTATGAATCGATCTTCACCATTATTGCTCCATGACAACGCGAGACCTCATACAGCACGAGAAACCGTTTTGACCCTTAAGGAACTTTAATTAGAAACCATTCGACATCCTCCGTATTCGCCAGACCTTGCTCCAACGGACTACCATTTTTTTGGACAATTATCTACGTGACAAGAGGTTTTCTTCCCAGGAAGCAGTACAAAATGCTTTCACACAGTTTGTGCAGTCTAGATCCTCAGAGTTCTATCACAAAGGCATAAATGACCTTCCTACTAGATGGCAGCAATGTATAGATAATAATGGTAACTATTTTGATTAAATAAATTTGTTAAAAATTAAAAAATAAACAATTTTGATTTTCAGTACAAATCGGCAATTTCATACTTTAACCCCTATTACACACATTACCGGAATTCAGTGTTATTTACGCTTTCTTGTGTGCTACGAAAAGTGACCTTTATTCAAACATTTTATATAAGACTAGATTCTTCGCGCTGCTTCTCTTGGGTGAAATTTGGTTTATCACAGAAGTTGGTTTGCAATTAGTTAGCGTAGTTCGTTCCATTTCGCTAACTTTTTTGTTGATAACTCAAGAGTCATGATGACGAAGCCTATTTGGTTTATTTTGGTCGATCGGAAGTTATGCGCGTAAATACGTTTTTGTGGTTCATTTTTAGGGTTCCGTACCCAAAGGGTAAAACGGGACCCTATTACTAAGACTTCGCTGTCTGTCCGTCTGTCCGTCGCTCTGTCACCAGGTTGTATCTCAAGAGCCGCGATATAGAGCGCGTCTAGCCATAGACAGTTGAAATTTTCACAAATTATGTATTTCTGTTACCGCAATAACAACAAATACTAAAAACAAAATAAAATATTTTTTTAAGTGGGGGTCACATACAACAAACACGATTTTTTTGCCGTTTTTTGCTCGATATGAATAATGGCAACAGGTAGGCGCTTGAAATATTCAAAAAACACCTAGTTGTATTTTAATTTTAATAATAAATAATAAAATTTAAATAAATTTTATATTTAAGCCCTCCCATATACAAAACGCCATTTTGTGCCTATTTTTGTTCGATATCAATAAATGGTATAAAAATGGTAGGGCATTACATTAACTAAATTAATGTAGATACCTACTGTTGTTTACCTAGTCTATGATACGGAACCCTTCGTTTTTATGTATATAAAAGATTGCTAACTTAGAATACAAAATAGGAATGGTCCTATTTTGTATTCTAAGTTAGTATTCTTTTAATAGCGATTATGGAATCGCCCTAACAAACAAACAATTGACAGCTTTTATCAGCATGCACCAACAAGTCCAAAAGTTGTGACTAAAAGAAACAACAATAATTTTATGCAATAGAATAGTTTATTTCTGGAATACAAAATTTACTTGATGATTTTTAAATGACGCTTTACTATATTTAAAAATGTTACAAAACCGTGACGGCCGTTAGTGCTTCGTAAAACTAGTGGCAAATATATGTGATCATGATCACGACCATCTGAGTCACCAACACTCATCAGTCTCCTAGTCACGTGTACATACCAAGATAAACGGCTTAAATGAATCGTTTCTATCACTGGCGTCAATTTTAGAAACACATGCAATAATATTTTCAATTCAATATCTTATCCATTCTCGTCACACAACAATACGAATGCTAATACCTCTTAACATTCTCATCTCTGCTGCAAACATTTGTATTTTATTTATATCTTTACGGTCCTAGCATTCTGATACACCTAGCAGGAAGTTTGATTACCTACGGTTTTAAAATCTAATCTTTAAGTTAACAGTAAGTTATTGTAATAACGCTATTTCATCTAACATCTGTGGATTTCATGTAAGACTACTGTAAATTAAATATTTCGATAGGTTTTATGAGCAAATAATAAAAGTACCTAGTAAAACATGCATTTAACAGATTTTGTATCAACCTACATTCAGACAAGCGTCCGTTTAGAATATCCGTATAGGCCTAAGATCTGTATGGTCTGGGTTTATCATAATGAAAAACTTTCCTTCTTTGTTTATCAAATCCAGCCTTCAATTCCCAATTTGTTACTTGAGTCTCATTAGTTGTTAATGCGGGTTTTATTCCAGTCTGTGAAGCTTGACAACCTTTGAACATGATCTTCTTAATGTCGTTAGTTAGCCAATTTTTGTAATCAATATTCATAATAAATAATTTCAAAATCAGTTTGGTTTCACTGCGTTTTAATAGATAATCGGAAATCAGTTCACGATTTATTAGGATTAAAAGAGCACGTATTGCATGCGTTGAATAATGATCGGATCTTCACTTTGGAAAAAAATTACTTGAGATATTCGAAAAACTGTGGCAACCTGTGTTTAAAAAAATCTGCAAGTAGCGCGCTATGGGAAACGATTTAGTAACGATCGCGATTAATACCCATTTTTTACTTGCAAAACTGCGACTTCTACTGCATGTCAAACTAATATTTTAGTGCGGTTTACAACAACAATGGTTCTATATCCTAAGTCTATATCTATTTTTTGATAGCGTTTATTTTCAATAATGAAAACTCATAAGTAAAGATACATAATTTAACTTATTTATTAAATTATACCAGACCAATGTGTATACTGGTGTCTACAGTATTTCAGTTCGGTGTATCGTATTGGAAGTTATAATGCTTACGCGCTTAAAAAAACGTAAAATCATATTAATACAAACCCAGCTCAACTAATACAAATCGACCAATTTTGTTGATGTTGAACACAATTTTTTGAATAATACGAACTCGCAAACCTGAAGGCTTTGAAAGTATAACCTTGGTCCGACTATAGAATAAAAACGTGAAGCATAAAACAGGCGATACCCAACGAATAAGAAAACACACACAAAAAGACTGAAATCCTAATAAGAACCAAAAGGAATATTGTCCTGTACGGTAGATTTTACTAATACTTCAAGTATGAATTTGTCATTAATTAAGTTTGTTAAAATTTATATTAAATAGAGAGTAACGGCATTGAAAATTGGAAACGCGATTTGGCGGTAACACTGCCAATGCCCATTAAAAACCTCCAAGTTATATTTATGTAAGTACGTATACAATCTTAGCATTAATGCAACGCTACGTCGTCTATGAGAATTGCACTGTGCGATGTAGCTACAAGGTGCATTACAAAATATCCCTGTCACGCTCTCAAAAATTCGAACACACTTTATAAGATATTACTTATTATATACTTATGCTCATTCTGGCTGTATATAGATTTAAACATCTACCAACCAAATAACAAATTCTAAGTCAGTTAATTCCAAATAAACATTGGCTTGGGTTTTATGAGTTTTACGTTCATTCTGATGTCTGTTCCACCTGAATGCGTCGTTCTCATAATGCAAATAATTTGCTAGAATTAAGATTCCTATAACAAAATTATACAATTATACGGTTATTATCATGATCATTGCACATTTAAAAGTTACATCTACAATCAGAGGCCACTTTATGACCTCCAAAATCTAAGAATATTTCTTAGTGGTTTTGACAAAAGTTAGGTGAATTTTTAGGACTAGGAAAAGATAATTCAATGATAATAAATTATTCATACATATTTTTGTTATTCTATAAATTTGGAACTGTCGGTAACCCTAAAACTTTTTTTTTTTAATAGTTCCATTAATAACTGTTCCGCATTTATTGTTATTTATCAGTCACGCAGATCTTGGAAATTACAAAAGTAAATCATACATTATCCGTTGCTCAATGAGTGTGTAAAGGCCCTTATCAAATAACTGCATCCTGTGCACAAGCGTTGGCAATTAATAATGGCTTTACAGACATCGTTGATGAGTTCATTGTTTGCAAGTACCGACCGAAACGCGGTTGCTCAATTTTACCAGCCTAAGTCTGCGCATGCAGCTATTGCAAGGACGCTCAGTAGTAATCGTCGTTTGTAGCTGGTGACCCCTCTTCACTGAAATATTAAAATACTAGCTGATGCCCCCGGCTTCGCACGCGTGGGTTTTGATCTGTTACAAAGTTTTCGTCACGACCTACCTCCCTCTTCTCCACTCTTTTCCTCCACTTCCTTTGCCTACGGTGCCGAAGGTGCCCATCTCGGGCGAGTTGGTGGTGGACACTTAGTGGGAGCCGATACGTCGTTGCCGACTTACCAGGGCCCGTTGATACAATAGTTGGATGAAAGGGGCCAATTAAACTGTTTAGGGATCCGGTGTTAGTTCTCCTAGCGAACCGTGGTCCAAGCGAGCTCGCACCACATCTGTTTGCATTTACATGAAATCTGAAGTACAATATCATTTGAAACTTTCAAAACTGTCAACGCTGTAGTACAACAAACCATTCAAAGCAGCTTGCAAGGCTTTATTCGAATATGATCAACGCTGGCGTAGAGCCCTGGAAGAAGTGGCCCTGTGTAAAAAACCACATTCTTAATTTCCAACCAAGAAGGTTACCATTTTTCTCGATCCATAAGCGTTAAAAATGCGATTTTACAAAGACAATTTGCTTGCATACTACGTTTGGATAGAAGACCGGTGTAGTACCAGCATCGGTGTAGAGCTCTGAAAAAGCCAGTCCTATGTCATTCTCCCTTCATGATCGATAAACGAAGTTTCAAGTACCTCAACATGATGTTAAACACAAATAATTAACCACAAAATTTTCAATCGTTTTTCACCCCCTCAAATATTTAATTATAAAAAAATCCTTATAAACAACATAACAAAATTTATACCAAAAAGCTGACGTAGTTTCACAAAACTTTCATGTGGGATGTAGGTTCGAGGCATGAATGGTAGAGGATGATCAGTAGGATAAAAAGTGTTCAGAAACTTGACAGGATAGAGAACTGATTCGACTGTACTGACCACTGTGTCTATAATTTTTTATATTTCTTCAGCTTCAAATGATGTCAGCAAAACATTAATTACTGCTGCTTGGTCATTATAGTGGGTGCGTGGTGGTAGCTATTCCTAAGTTAAACAACACGGAATTATGAAGTGAGGTGTTTTTTTTTTCAACGTTTTATTTTCATTTTTTAAGTGTTTTTTTTTTAATATGGAGGATATTAAATAAAAAGATAATTTGGATGCGTTAGAAAGGCAGTTTCACTAAACAAACTTTGCCAGGCCCCCAAAAGCGGTGCGTCCTAGAAAAAATAAATCGTTACTAAATGGAAGTTTATCAAATTATCTTCTAAATGGAAGCTTGTCAAATGGTCTACCAGTCTATATTGATTTAATCCACCAGTCAGCTGCTTAGTGTTGTTGCAACACACCTGTTACCTTTTCCTGCCTGAGATACGGGTCTATGCCCAGTTTAGGAATTATTTTTGTACTGCTTAATATAGTTGATAATGTCATAAGGTACAACAGTGTAATTCTATACACTTTTTTCGATTTCCCGACATTTGTCTCTACCGTATAAACAAAAATCGGCCAAGTGCAAGTCGGACTCGCGCACGAAGGGTTCCGTACCATTGACTACGAAAACAACAGTAGGTACCTACATTAATTTTGTTAATGTAGTGCCTACCTGTTACCATTTATTGATATCAAGCAAAAATAAGCAAAAAATTGATTTTTTTGTGTGGTGACCTCCCTTAAATATTAATTTAATTATTGATTATTAAAGTTAGAAATATAATTGAGTGTTTTGTGAATATTTCAAGTGCCTACCTGTTGCTATTATTAATATCGAACAAAAAAGGACAAAAAAATCGCGCTTGTTGTATTCCCATACAACAAACGCCATTTTTATTGTCCCTTCAATATTTGTTTTATTTTGTTTTTAGTATTTGTTGTTATTGCGGTATCAAAAATACATAATTTGTGAAGGTTTCAACTGTCTAGCTATCGCGGCTCTTGAGATACAGCCTGGTGACAGGCAGACGGACAGACGGACAGACAGCGAAGTCTTAGTAATAGGGTTCCGTTTTTACCCTTTGGGTACGGAACCCTAAAAATGATTAAGTTCTAAATAATACGATTCTTATGGTAAGTACCGATATTTATTTTCTGAATATGTACCAATATACTTATAGATAAGACATCCAATAGGAATTTTCAAGTTTTGTCTTTTCGTTACATAGCCTCCATATTTCTTCGTCAACTTTGTCCTTCAGGGCATATGGAATACGTCGCGGCTAGAGGAAAATTGGTGTCACATTTTCTTGAAGCACTAATTGAGCTTTGTACTCGTAGTTTGATATTCAAACAAGAGTTCCGTCAAACACCATCGTTAAATCTTCTAGTAATCTGTCCAATTTTGAGTTGTTGATAATTTACTAACTGAATTTTATCCAACTCTTCAAATTCTAACTCACAAGGATCCCGTGGAGCACAAAAATATAATATAATACGTTTTCTGATGTAATTCTGGGCTCAAAGATGTATGATTGACGTGTATTTCCTTGTATCGATATCATCACATCTGTTCAGTTTTAAGTACGTATCTAACCGTTTAATTATGTTTTTGAATGTTTCTGTCTAATGGTACCGAGTTCAATTTAGATGTCCTAAGATTTGTTTGTGACCGACCTTTGCTCCTCAGTACCTTCTGCATACATGGAATTGTTACGTGCTATCGAATTCAAACTCTGCAGTTTTAGTTTAAGCTGAAGGTCATTTTTTTCTTCAATCTCAGTTTCCAACTGTGGGTCATCAGTAATATTATTTGTAGTCGTATCTCTTCCAAATTATTCTTGGTAAATTTGTTCATTTATCACTTCACCAGCTGATCACTCACTAATTTTAATTCATAATCAGAAATTTCTCGTAGGTTTTGTATCTGGCTGCCGAATTTTGTAATGCAGCCTTTAATTAAAGTTCTACACGTTTTAATTCAGTTAATTCATCCATTTCGGCGCCAATTATTAAATTCTAAAATAATACCATTCTGTTTGTAAGAAATTACCTATTTATTTTCTGATTGACACATTGAATGTCATAACAAACTAAGTAAAGTCAGAGAGTACAAATATGTAAAGAGTACGGATATGACGCGGAACCAAACAAACTTTGCCCCCATTTTTTATCCCCTTAAAGATTAAATTTTCAAAAATCCTGAAAGACGTCATTCTTAATTTTTAATCAGGTAGCTGGATACCAATTTTCATCGACTTAGCTTCAAAACTGACGGAGTTTCATACAAACTTATGGGGCCCTTTTTACCCCCTTAGAGGCGGAATTTCCAAAATTCCTTTCTTAGTGCTCACCTACACTATAAAAGGAAGCACGGTGAAAATTTTCAGATTTTAAATCCCAGTAGTTTGGGCTGTGCGTTGATATGTCTGTCAGTCAGTCAGTCAGTCAGTCATTAAATCAGTTTTCATTTTTATATATTTAGATATTTGACAAGATGTCACTGCTCCGAGCTTAACCGCATGCCGTATGCAACTGATTTGCTCATACTCATAATTTATTTTCAGTAATCTCGTTAACCTTTATTTACCCCGCATTGGTCTCTCAAACCGATTATTTTAGCTTATTAGTTATTATTTTTATAACGAAAGACGTCAGATCTTTTCCCTCACTGCCGTCAACGCAGTAGCATGTTTTTTGGTTAACTTGAATTTGGTGCCAGTGACAGCATGCAACACGAGTTAGCACACATCGACAATCGGTTTGTTAGATCGACGCGGGTATGGGTGTCATTTTTAAACAATTTATATTCTCAGTATACAACTTTTCTATTACTTTTGAAGTTTACGTAGTACGTTATATTGAAAATATGATTTACGATACATTCTACTACTGTTTTTTTGTGATTTCAGCTCTAGAATAAAAGAACATATTGTGTAACTTTATTTAAGTTCTGGGTCTTCAGAATACGTGTCTCAAACACTAATGGCTGTTACAAAGATAGTGTTATTAGATTAATTTTAACAATGTTTAATCTATACTAATATTATAAAGTTGAATAGTTTGTTTGTTTGTTTTAACGCGCTAATCTCAGGAGGTACTGGTTCGAATTGATTTTTGTTAAATAGTCCATTTATCGAGGAAGTCTTTAGGCTATATAACATCATGGTGCAACCAATAGGAGCGAAGCATTCGTGAAAAATGTTGCAAAGATAATCGCGATCATAAAAACAGAAATTGACGCGGACGAAGTCGCGGGCAACAGCTAGTTAATTATAATTTAAAATGTGTGGGGTATCCTAAAAATCTTGGAATCTTGGTCTCACAGACCGATCGCGGCTTTACGTTTTACACATTTTGACGCAGGTTTATGAATGAAATCCATATGTTTTAACAAATCGGTTCAGTAATGTCGCACGCGAATAATTTCATTAAAATTAAGATAATATAAGCCACATCCTCCTTTTTTTCATGGGTATGCTAAAACGCATACTCTACGACGGTCGTAGGGTTATATGGGATCTTCCGGGGCTAGCGAACGCTATCCACTAAATTCCGTTTTCTCTGGTGCCATTCAGTGAGCCGGAACTACAGGTAAGCGCGCCGGCTGTTTTTATCCCGGGCAGTCTTTTGCAGTTCCGACTTTGACTGTGGCTCAGCGAACGCGAGGACAAGTGCGACACTGCCGCAGTCTTCCTTTAGCAGAAAACTGACACAACTGTGTCAGTTGCCCGAGACCTAGTGAGGAGAGGCATATATGCAGGGAGTACAGCCTTCTTTGGCGCCCTTTCCCGAAGGTGTGCACAGCCTGACACTTCTCACTGTCAACCAACTGAGCTAATAGCCCGCAGGGAGAGGTCTCTCCCGATCACGGCAACTAGGGCACCGCGCTTCGTCGCCTAAAGGTAGACTTCGGAGCAATGCGGCTTGCGGCTTGCGTCGTGCGACATGCGACACTTGCGGCCCACGCGGCCATGCGGCTGTACTTTGAATTAAAGGAGTGTATGAAACCCTTTCCGAGCGAAGCGTCGCGGCCGCATGCGTCGGTCAGAAAGGGTTTCATACACTCTTGGCCGCGTGGGCCGCAAGTGTCGCATGTCGCACGACGCAAGCCGCAAGCCGCATTGCTCCGAAGTCTACTTTAAGCCGGGTATGTCTCTAGAGTCGGGGTTGAGTTGTGCCGCTTTACTAGGGCAATGGTGGTAAGACACGAACTCTTCTCTGCCTATGCGGCAAAGGTAATCGCCCAAACAGCCATGGCCTGACAAGATCTGGGTCACCCTAAAAAGTCAACAACCAACCTACACATAATCCTTGCAACAAAGTAAATTCAACAGGATTTTTCAAACGTATACAAGGATGACATTTTCATCACCGTAAAATTTTTTCATAGGCGTTAATTATTGTATTTAGAGCCCATTTATGAAATAAAAAATGCAGGTCAGTTTGAGCCCGAAAATATTTATATCGCAACATACCTGTTTTCTGCATTTTTTACGGTTTTAAGCCTGTGAAGGTAAAGGGAAAATCAACAATTTATGAATAGTATCATAATGAATGAATAAGATGCGCATCGCGTGTTGCGAGTAGGCTGTATACAAATTTTAGATTTTTGGCGGTCATCTTGACATTTCTGTACTAGCTACCTATACCAAAAGAAAAATACATCCTTCGTTTTTAGTCTCGTAGATTGTTGCATTAAAATTCGGATGGTGATTAAAATTTCATATACACACTAGCTGTTCCCTGCCTAGCACATTGTGATTGAATGGTTTTTGTTTTTTATGGTTTTTTTTTCACGGTCGCGGATAATAGATAAAAACAATCCTTGATGCGGATTATATTAGGGGTTAAAATATGAAATTGCCGTTTTATTGTAATAGGTTCTTTGAATTGACATAGAATCTTCATGGTTTGAGGTATTCGAATGAAACTTTTTTCACATGGTTTCTATGATGTTCTTCTTTAAAAAAATGTGAAACATATGAATATCGACTCTCAATTGTTTTTGTTATTTAACTTAGACAAAAAAGATGGATACTGCGAAAATTCGAGTGATTTTTGAATACGAGTTCCGACGCGGAAGTAACGCGGCAGAAACAGCCCGCAATATCAATGTTGCGTTTGGAGAGAGATCTGCTAATGAAGGCACCGTGCGATTTTGGTTTAAACGCTTTCGTGATGGAAACTTCGACTTGAAGAACGAGCCACGAGGAAGACCGCCCACACAGGTGATTAACGATGAATTAAGAGAGATGGTGGAAGCCGATCCTAGTCAAACTACCCAGGAATTAGCGGCATGATTTAACGTAACCTTACCCACGATATTGACTCATTTGCGTCAAATCAATAAAATAAAAAAAATACGAAAAATGGGTGCCTCATGATTTTACTGATGTGCAGAAAGAAAAGCGTGTTGAAACTTGTGTTGCCTTGTTGAATCGGTACAAAAATGAAGGAATATTAAACAAGAAAAATGCAAACGCCACAACAGTGTCCTAAAGCAAAACTTACCAATAAAAAGGTGATGGTAACTGTTTGGTGGTCTCAGCATGGTGTTACTCACTATAGTTTTCTCCGATCTGGTCAATCAATAACGGCAGATGTCTATTGTGCCGAACTCCGAACAATGTTGAAACGGACCGAACGAAAAAAATGGTAGTCCGAACGGACTACCATTTTTTTCGTGATTTGGACAATTATCTACGTGACAAGAAGTTTTCTTCCCAGGAGGCAGTACAAAATGCTTTCACACAGTTTGTGCAGTCTAGATCCTCAGAGTTCTATCACAAAGGCATAAATGACCTTCCCATTAGATGGCAGCAATGTATAGATAATAATGGTAACGACCTCCGTGGCGGAGTGGCGTACACACCGGTTTTCAAGGTGTCGCCTGCTCCGAGGTCCCGGGTTCGATTCCCGGACGGGTCAATGTAGAAAAAAGGGTTTTTCTACATTTTCTCGGGTCTGGGTGTTTGTGGTACCTTCGTTGTTTCTGGTTTCCAAAATACGAGTGCTTTAAATAGTTATTCAAATTGGGATCAGAACAATGCATGTGATGTTGTCCACATTTACATTTTACATTTACATTTTACATTTTGATTAAATAAATTTGTTAAAAATTAAAAAATTAAAATTTTGATTTTCTGTACAAATCGGCAAGTTCATACTTTAACCCCTATTATATCATGCTAAAATTTCAGCTGGATCGGTGCAGATAAAATTTTATTATTCTTGTCATCACCGCATCCATCGATTAGATGCTAAAACGTCTCGCGGTCACTCGGTGAATTTGAACTGTCGCTGACCCAAGGTTGTGGGATTGGATGTCACAATGTTAACCCACACTTTACAACTAAGAACTATCGAAACTTTGCGTAATTTTTCTCATAATCAAATAAAATGAGTTAGAACTGAATGGGACAACTTATTGCAAAAGTAATTTATGCCTAAAGCAACATCAATAAAAAATCGTAGATGTTTAGTAGAAAATCGTACAAGAAACATCAAACAAATCGCATGGGAGTGCTATAAATATGGCTTTCCAGCTTTCTATGCCCTTTTGTATTGTCATCACGTAATTTAGGATTCAAGAAAATGTTGTAAGTCGAAAATAACAAATGCTGCGACGTATGCGTTGCCGCAAACTCTTATACAATGATGTCGACTGAACAAATAGTTATGTGTTCCGCATTTCTACCGAGCTTCATTTACGCAGGACGTTACGTGCGCGAGAACCATTCAAACGCAGCGTCCACTCAACGGAAAACTAAATCCAAACACCAGAATGACTTTATTAATACAGTCTACTATTTACAAAGACGGTTGTAGCTCCTAATTTCTTAAAATTTATGTCGGTTTGTACAAAGTTACACAATTCCGAGATGTTTTGTGCACGAGTTTTATAAAGTCAGGACCTGTAGCTAACTAGAAATACCTACCTAGGTAGGTACCTTACTACACGTATGATGATCGATAAAAGAATATTCATAGGCTTAAGTAAGCATTGAAGACGATTCCCACAAGTCAAAAGAATAGAGACACATGCAGCTTGAAAAATACTGGTTACCCTGTCCCCCATCCCAATGGTGGAAATGTCTCGTGACAAAAGGAGGTCAACGATCGCCAAATGGACTAGAATAAAATAAGAAAGGCAATAACACTCCTTCGACAGGTTACTTACCCAGATTTCGAGCTATTAAAAATTCAACGCATCATCACACAACTTTCACTAACCAAAGAATATTTAATCAAGCCTTTGAGATTCAAGCTTGGTTTTTAAACAATATCTGTTTTATTTATGACTTTGATTATAATCATAGATGAATGACTACTGTTATCGAAATACCTACCTACACCCTAACACTAAATATTCTATTCTATTCTATTCTATTCTAAATACTACAGAAATCTGTGATTATCACGAGTTCGTAGTATTTGTACGCTACAAAAAACTATACAAAGCCAACGAGGACAAGCCAAACAAATCGACCTGTAATCAATAGCGAATGAAGGCGCAAATGAAATATTAATGTGAAAAATAATTGTTGCTTAGAAAGTTTAGTGCTAGTCGCCGATATTGGACATTGCATGCGCGCACGCCGCGGTCTGCGCGAGAAAGCAAGACGCGGCGCGCGACGTGCCTGATACACGAGCAGGTACCCAAGACCGCGGCGTCGCCGGCAATACACCTCAATCAAATTAATCACAACATATCTCATAATATAAATGCTAACAATACCCATAACCACCATATCATAGATATTAATGACCCTATCATAGAAATACTTAGGTACCTTGCAGAGCAAAATCTTACTAAAATAATTTTGTGCCTAAAAATATTAAAGATGTGTTTATTTTTAAAACAAGAGAGCTTGCTTTACGAAAGAAAAAGTGAAATACCTTTAAGAATAAGTGAAAATCACTGAACAAACCCAACAAACCTGTGTTGCTGCACGAACCAATGGACTGTTCAGCAACACGCGAACATTTCACTTTTAACAATTGCAATGAATTCGTTTATTGCACTAGTTACACATAATAATTACAAGTAATCTTCACGACAAACATTAATTTATCAAAAATTCGGAAATTCGCTGAAGTTGTTCCGATCAGCTGACGTTAAAGAGGTTAATGTCATGCCTGAGGTTATGTAAAAGTCCTTCAGAATGAATGACTTATTATAACATAGATTTATTTACTGGTATGATTTTATTATGTTTGAGAAATGTATTTTAATATATTTTTTTGGGAAATAAAAAAAATAAAAACTAACCTGACATGTCTTTCCAAATATCCGCAAAGGAGAAGGTCCAGGAGGTTTGAGTTTCACAAATACAGTTTGCCTACGAACTTTATGTCCGAATTGACACAATAACTTATCTTGAACACGAGCACAGAGCCTACTGGAACTTAAACACGCCATAGTAACAACTGCAACGAAACGCTTGAGGACATGAACTACATAACGAACATAAAATACAGACGATCGCCTTTTCCTCCCCACTTTCATACAGCTGATTGTCAAACGCCTTTTTTCATGGTGTTACCATTGCACAAAATGTTTTTACTAGAACGTTTTTTCTTACGTGCGGATTTGCCTTACTACTACCTATTTTGAACCATGATATAGTATATATTTATTGATGCACAAAGCCTGCAAGATAGAAGAACACCTCTTAAGGAAATCTAGCAAGATAGAAAAGAAAGCTAATCTGTTCATTTTGTGATCTGTTTTGATTGACACAGTGTCACCTAGTGTCATCCATGATATTAGCCACAGAACATAAAAACTATTTGTATGAAAACCAGTTCAACCGAACTAACACATTTGTGATTATATCACATTATCACGCACACCAAAAATGACTTGCTTACAGTTCACCGTCAGATAGTTCCGCTTCCCGACACGATGCCTCAATATAGCAAAAGACCTCTCACTGTAAGCCATTTTAATTTGGCACACGACTCATTTATTATTATATTTTATATAATATATAACTAACTTATCGATATTTTACCACATCCCTAAATGAGTAGCGTTTCAAAGCATCACAAAAATAAGTAATTACCAAAATATAGTTTCATGGCAGTGGAATGGTTTTAGGTTGTACTTTACCACGACGTATCAAAGACCACAGGGTCTTTGGTACGTCGTGTGCCAAATTAAAATGGCTTACAGTGAGAGTCTTTTTAGTGAAGTTTTTGATGAAATATTTTGCTACTTTCATATTTACAATGATTTTTTCTAACAAAATCATACAAAATTAAAAGTGCCCATCTGTAATGAGTGTCAGGTCCAGCTTCTATGAAATTTGACCGATGTTCTTTATCAATAATATTATCGACATTTATTCCCTTAACACCCAGGAGGCACTCAGGCGCCGCGATAACAATTGATTTCAATTGTGTCTGGAATAACTCACGATCGAGGGATTAACTTGAATGTTTCCGGAGAAATTACATGTTATTTTACGTTTAGCGTATCAAATGAATGTCAATTTGGAAGGCGTTAAACAGACTTCCTTCAGGTGTAGGCAGGTGCAATGAACTCAGGAAAAGGTGGGGCTTCACTGAGGACGAAACGTGCGAGTGTGTCGCCTTACAGTCTATGCTACACTTAATGTCGTGCCCTACCTCTCCTGTCACCTGCACGCAAGATGACCTTTACAACGCCAACCAGAAGGCCATTAATGTGACCCCTTTTTGGGTGCAGAGAGTTTAATTAATTGCCATTGACTCGAGAAGAAGACTGGAATTATTATCGATAGTCTGAAAATCTAAAAGGTACGTCACTAGTCTTCTTCTTATCGTGTCGATGGCGAACTATATATTTTTATGCGACCAATACTCCGCCACTCGGACAGCATTTTCGGTGGCGCGAAGTAGGTCTTTGCGTGAGCAGGTGTGCGGACACGCGGGACATGTTAGAAGGTGAACCATGTTTTGAGGAGCAGCACCGAACTCGCAACCGTTGTTGAGGTCCTGGTCCAGATATCCCCACCTGCACAGGTTGTCCTTGCATCGGCTGACCTGAGTCCGCAGCCTGTTCAGGGTTTTCCAGGTCGGCCACGGCAAATCCCTGCCCGGAGGGAGACTTTCCGATGGTGTTAGGATATTTCGCTTTCCATCGGGAAACTCTGGACTGAGATGGGTCTTCGTGAGTGGTTTGTGTTTCCGCGAAGAAACTCCGCCTGCTTTTAAGCCTTTGGGAGACTGTGGAATAGTCGAACATTGAGTGACGTGGATCGCTTTCCGCCTTCCCGCCTTGGCTCTTACAACGGAGCCTGCTACTTCCCAACGAACATCCAGTGGCGCAATTCCGGACAGGGAATACAGCATGTTTACCGGGTTTGGCCTCAAGCAGCCCGTGATTATCCGGCAGATTGCATTCAGTGCTGTTTTCACCTGTTTCGCACAGAGTACATTTTGCTGTTTCGCGTGTACCGAGTGACTCCACACAGGGCAGGCGTACTCTCCAGCCGAGAAGCAGAGTGCTAGTCCGGTCATCCGCAGGACCTGCGCCGAGGCTCCCCACTTTGTAGACGTCAGCCGCTGGAGTTGATTGTTGCGTGCGCTAACTATTCTCTTCACGCTCTCACAGTTGGCTTTGTAGGTTAGAGCCCTGTCCAAAGTCACTCCTAAGTATTTTGAGTGAGGGCTGTGCGCAATTGGCACTCCCCGCCAGAGGATGTTAAGAGTGCGGCCCGCCTCTCGATTACGTAGGTGGAATGCGCAAGATTGAGTTTTGGACGGATTTGGCTTTAAAGCATTTGCCGTGTAGTACAGGCTCAATTCCTCTAAGGCTCTTGTCAGGTTCAGCTCTACTTGTTTAAATGAGACCTCTTGTGAGGCCAACGCCAGGTCATCAGCGTATAAATATCGCGAAGTATTAAGTGGAGATGGCTGATCATTTGTGTAGATATTGAACAGCAGAGGAGCCAATACGCTTTCTTGTGGTAGGCCATTCTTTTGGGAATACCATCTGCTTTTTTCCGTTGACAGGTGCACTTGGAAGCGGCGATTGCTTAGGAAATTCCCTGAGAACCTTCACAAAGTTCTGGTCATTTGTCAAATCCTCTACTTTTCGGAGCAATCTCTTTATGTTGACTGTATCATAGGCCGCTGAGAGGTCGACGAATACCACTCCGGTCACCTGCCTGGACTCAAAACCATCCTCTACGTGCTGGGTCAGTTTCAGAGTTTGGTTACAGCAAGACTTACTTACAAGACTTAGTCTGAAACCTGCTTGTTCCGGAATGAGTTTCGAGTCAATGAGATCTGTGAGGCGGTTCAGGAGCATTCGTTCAAACAGCTTATACGTGTGACACAGCAGGGAGATAGGCGTATAGTTTACGTCACTAGTTAACGCACATAATGACAAATCAAAACTTTGTATATCAAAGTTTTGTACTATGTCTATGTTTTGAGCTTTGATTATCTAACCAACCGGATTGGACATGAGTACTAATATCCATACAAATAATTCTGCCACTTTCGGCGCAAGGGGTGAGGAACGCACACTAACAGCGATTACAAACAAATGCATTTTCGATCATGTTGTTACGCGCACATACGAAGAAATTGTCAAACACAAACACAGACTACATGCGCACATGTTTAAACACACGCATGAACAGCCCATCAGTATACAAGAAGACGTCATTTTCGTGTAAGGAATGCTAGAGTAAGACACTATCGATTTGTCACTATCAATGAGTTCAGCCAATAATTAATAGACTACTTGAATGAAGGTAGTGTTGTTGTATCTTTTGATAGTACGATATACGAACATACGGCTGATACCAAGCCTTAGAAGTGTCTGGAATATGACCGGACCAATATCTGAATATAAAATGACATCATTCGACTCCTCTTTAGAAGTTGCCTGAATCTCATTACTTAAATTTAGACAAGACAACTGTGAATTTTCAACTCTCTGTTGGTAAGTGCACTGAGTTGAATTTATCATTATATTAGGTAATGATTTACAACTAGTATTAGTATTGCCAAGATCAAGTAATTGATTTGCAGCCAGGATGTGTTCATTAATTTGGTCCTGGGCAGAGTTGTATAACAGTGTCATGGATTCCAGTGACTTATGCAACTTCGAGATGACATCCTGCAATTGTAATATGTCAGAGTCATGTTTTAACCTACTTTCTTGTAATTTTTACTATATATTTCCAGGCTATCAACTAAATCAATACGTTGCTTTCTTAACTGAACATTTTTATAAAAGCATTTCTGCTTTTTAACAAGTTTGTTTGTTTTTATAATATGTAATTTGATATATTTTTTTATGTTATTTCTACTGTTTAATCATATTTAAATAGGTGGCCCGGCGGTCTACGTGACCGCCAGGGTCCAGCGGCACTAAATGGAGAAGGCCCGGCGGTCTACGTGACCATACTGGGGTCCAGAAATACCGAATAAAGATGTGTCAGGAATTCACTTTTAAATTTATAACATATTTTATAAAAGCCGAGAATCGTGTCTGCTGAATGCCGAATGTCAACTATCATCTCATTGACGTGCTCGCCTGACATGGGCGAGGCACGATCGAACAATTTTGGATTTCAAAATAAGAATATAAAAATCAGAGTGAACCAAAAAGTTTCTAAAAGAATTTAGAAAATACATAAAATTATAGAAAATGTAAAAATGACAATGGGATGAGAAGGTAATGAGAGATGAGCTATCTACATGCCACAAGTCTTATAATATTAACTTGAACAGTATTGACATTTTTGCGGAGCGCATTGGTAGGTTTAAAAAACTGGTTCAGAAAATAGCACTTAATTTCATTTAAGTTAAATATCAAATCATTTTTGTAATAAAATAATTCTTCTCTCGTTGTTTCTCATCGACTAAGTTAATTTTCTTGTTACATTGCACATGAAGCTTAGCACTTGGCGGGATCTAGTGTAGTTGTCTTAATTAATTAGTATCTATGTATTAGATTTGGCATTCAGTTGCATTGGATCTCGTTAGGTGTAGGGTTTCATAAAATATTTACTAACTGTTTGTATGTTTTATAAAGGTTTTTTATTTTTATTAAGTTAAATAATAATATATTAGTCAAGGCTGACACACCACTGATACCTAAATTTATTACATCAATCTGTGGTTAACGATGTTGGTGGCACAAGAATAACTTTGTTTTATAATAAGTCTATTTATGTAATCTACTGTGTTCATTGTTTGTTAACCCCAATAAATTGAAAAAAAAAAACCTTGCACGAAAATGACGTCATCTTGTAATGTATATTGATAGGCTGTTCATGCGTGTGTTTAAACATGTGTGCGTGTAGTCTGTGTTTGTGTTTGACAATTTCTTCGTATGCGTGCGTAACGACATGATCGAAAATGCATTTGTTTGTAATCGCTGTTAGTGTTCATTCCTCGCCCCCCGCACCGAAAGTGGCAGAATTATTTGTATGGATATTAGTACTCATGTCCAATCCCGTTGCTTATATAATCAAAGACTTGAAAAGAACGGGTATGTCAAATTTATATGACTATAAGTAAATTTTCTATTTCATCGTATGTAAGACTTTCAATCCAATCTGTTACACTTGTTTCGTTCACGTTCACAAGCCACCACCAAAAATAAGCATGTTCATGGGTGTGTTTTCAGATAAGATGGATCCATCAGGACACACCAGTGTCGGAGCATTGTAGACTAAGAAAATCTGACATTTAGAGATTTTGGATTTTCTTTTTTTTCGTCAAACAGGAATACTTGTCTTATAGTAAAGTAACAGCCTATAATCATCCCACTGCAGGGTAAAGGCCTCCATCAGTGATCTACAGCAATGATGGGTGTACTGGCATTATCACCACGCTTGCCAAAATGCGGGTTGGTGATCACAAGCCCAAACAACGTTCGAAAATTCGAATCTTTTTGTTGCCCGACCCGGGATTTGAACCTGGGACCCCAAGATCTTGGCCCGGTATTTAAACCACTAGTTAGACCAGCGGGGCGTTAGATCAACGGGTTTTATTAGATTGTATTAATTTTTGAGCTGCAAAAGTATACATTTCATACAATTATTTGTATTTTTCCCAAAGTGAGTAGATTTTTATTGATTCTTTTCATCAAATTCATTCTAGTGTAGTTAGTTACTGCATTTATAAATCTTCGTATCCTTTATATCCTTAAGACATTATCTCACTCGGACCGCGTTTTGGTCACACATAAGGGCACATTTCAGTTATAATTAATATAAATACCTTGCGTGCAGTGCTAATAATTAATTAAAAAAGTAACAATATATTGATTCCTTGAATTATTATTGACATGACTAAAGACATGACGAATGCTCAAGTCTTTGAGTATCTAACCAAAACGGGAGTGGCCATTGACAGGCGTACTCCGCTGCCTTGCCCGCTGCCAAAGGTACGAGACCGCCGGTCATACCGGTTATATAAAACTAGTTGCCGCAGGTTCCACGACATTCAGCAAATGTCAGTAGCGAACAACGGGCCTAAGCTAAAATGCCGACTTGCAGCGTTTTTGCGTGTATAAAGAGGTCCGAACCCTCTAGTTTACAATAAGATAACTTTACTTTTCATTTTGACTTAATATTAACAAATAATACAATAAATTAGCAAAATAACATGAACAATTTCCAATCAATAAGTGTTGCCACTAAATAGTGATCGTATCAATTTAGGGTAATTTTGAAAGATGTAGTTTATAAAATTTGACTTGACTTGATTTAAACGTCTAAATAAATATGCGTTTTGTTTATTACTATATAATATTGAAAACATAATATAACGCATAATTATGTCTCGACGAAATAAAACATGGCAATCAGTAATCTATAACTTAATAAAAACTCTATAAATGAAAAAGGCACTCGATGAATTGCAGCAAAGTAGAGAAAGTTGTAGCCAGCTTCTTAGAGAAAGAGACGATAGTGAAGAGGAATTCAAAACGATCATCTTGCGGAATTCTCAACTTAAGAAAGAATTAGCTGATGTCCATGCCCAACTCGAAGAGGTCTCCATACACCGTAATGAATTATTGAACACGGTCAGCACATTCGATCAATGCAGCAATATCTTTGAGCAGACTCTCAGACGGAACAATGAGCTTAAACATGAAATTAGAGATGCTAACAAGACCATACTTGATTTGGAAGATGAAAAACAAGAAAAGGACTATGCACAGACATTAAACCTCTATGAGGAATTAGTAGGCACCCCCGGTGAATTAACTTTCTCTCCAAAATTAAATTATTAAAAAAAACGCAGCTGGACCCCGGCTTGGTCAGGCAGACTGCCGGGTCATCTCCCCTTATTAGCTGCGCAGTTAGGTCCTGGCGTGGTCTACCGCCGGGCCACCTCCTCTCCACATCCACTAAATTATACTTGAAGTTACGTTTTTATTTATCTTTACCTTTAACTATAATATATTTACTTTATACTTTCTTGTTTTGTTATTTTACGTTCTTAGGGAATTCTAGAGAAGGGTTATAGAGAGATAGGTCCCATTAGCTTTCTCCCCTTACTTCATTTTCTTTTGTAACGTAGCAGAACCTAGGTTTCTGAGGGTATTCTTCTTCAAGGGTACCCCAGATATTCTGCTACGTTATAGACTTCACCAACCGATACATGAGAGTGCGTTTCGGCATTTGTGCGGCATTTATTGATGGCAAATGTCACATTATCTCTGCGACAGTGCACTTTCATGGGAATTCTGTACTTTATCTTATCCACCAGTGGTATGCAATCATACTTGTTATGACATAGGTCATGAAGAATGAGAGCCTGAGAGCTGTAGTCGTCGAGTTTGGAGCGTGCGTAAATTATACCTATTTAAAAGGAAAGCATAAGATGTACGATAACCAAAGCACTTACGGTGCACACGACGCAAGAACTTCCTCTGCACAGATTCTAGGGCCTCCGTGTATTTACAGATTGCTACAGCGTACTCGAGCTGAGAACGAACTAAGGATTTATAAAGATGCAAAAACGTCGATGGCCGAGTAAAATTACTACCTGAACGCATAACAAGTCCATACATCCTGTATGCCTTATTAATAATTTTATCAATGTGTGTATCTAAATGCAATTTCGAATCGATGATGACACCGAGATCCTTTATCGAGTCAACAACATTAAGGCAAACCCCATTGAGCTTGTAGCTATAGTTACTGACTTTTTTTTCTTGGTAAATGTTATTGACTTGCATTTATTCAAGCAAAGCCTTAGTTTATTATGAGTGCAGTAATCAGAGAACCGATCAAGGTCCTGTTGAAACAGGATGTGGTCTTCGTATGTATTTATGACGTGGTATATTTTAAGGTCATCCGCATAGAGAAGAATATTACAAAATTTGAAACAATTGTTTATGTCATTAATAAACAAGATAAACGGCAGGGGTCCTAAAATAGAGCCCTGGGGTACACCTGAACTTACCGGGACGAAATCGGACTCGTGACAACTAATAACTACTTTCTGGGTGTGGTTAGAAATGTAGGACTCGAACCAACGCCATAGATTTCCCCGGATTCCATTAAAAGCAAGTTTTTCTAGAAGCATTCTGTGATCTACCCTGTCAAAAGCTTTCTGAAAGTCCGTGTAAATGCTATCAGTTTTCCTGTTTGCATCTAGTTCCTCAAATAAGTATGCAGTATAAATTAATAATTAGTGGTTGTGGATCGCCGTTGAACGAACCCGTGTTGTTGGTCAATAATAATTATTATATTGTGAATTGATGGATAAACATGAATGCGGACTAATCGTTCAAAAATCTTGGCCAGTGTAGGCAGAATTGAAATAGGGCGGTAATTTTCTACATTATTTTTGGGGCCGGTCTTGTGTATTGGCACAATGCGTGCTGACTTAAATACAGTCGGAAAAAAACCTTCGCGCAAGCACAAGTTAAAAAACATACTGAAGAATACTAGACACTATCGATATGTCACTATCGACGAGTTCAGCAAATAATTAATAGGCTACTTGAAGTAGAGACGTAAAAATACGGTATAATACGAAATGGGCGGTATTTTTCAGGTATTTTATATTTTGATTAACAAAATAAATGCAATTTACTTGACTTTTTTACGTATCATCGGTGAATTAACTGATCATATAAATTCAATTCAACTTCGTTTTTTTTCCCTGTTTATTTAAATTAATCGCACTCCCGCTAACGATTAACAAATCTTTTATGTAAATGTAATGCACGCACAATACACAACAAAGATGTGGGACTTGCGCTTGCGCAACTTTGCCACTTTATGCATCACCTCGCGAATGAAATCCTTCTTTCTCTCTCACTCAAATTAGATGCCGCGAAATAAATCGCACTCCCGCTAACGATTAACAAATCTTTTATGTAAATGTAATGCACGCACAATACACAACAAAGACGTGGGACTTGCACTTGCGCAACTTTGCCAATTTATGCATCACCTCGCGAATGAAATCCTTCTTTCTCTCTCACTCAAATTAGATGCCACGCACGCGCCACGTTTTGTAGTTAGTTTTCGTTCGTGTGAAATGTTGATGCGCCTAGACGTTCTTAGTACGAAACAAAACTAATAAATCAAAATTACACTTTGAGCGTTGTCTTTAATCGATCTTTTCCTACTAATATAATGAATATGAAAGTGTGTACCTTACATAATAATATGTTCAGTTTTCAAGCTAAAACTACTAAATCAATTTTGAGAAATTTAAACATCGAGATTTAAACATATTTAAAACATTAAAACATAATAATATTTAATTTAAACATAGGCTGTTTGTTACGAATATAAAAACTGAAGAGGTTGTAATAGCAGCCGAGTTACTATGGGAAAACGATTCTTTTTTTAGGTAGGCACATCCGTATCCGAAGACCAACTAGCCGGTCTTACTAACCAATAATTTCCCTAACGTATAAGAGATTTCTACTCATTACACTTTCAAAAGATAATTATACCAAAATACCGTACTAAATGACATGATGCCGGTTAAACGATATTATTTTTCATTACGTTTATTAGCTAGTTACCCAATAATTTCCCCAATTTAAAGTACTTCTAATTATTTTACACTCTAAAAGATAAAATACCAAAAATACCGTATGAAATGGTAGTGAGAGTATACAGCAGTGACGTGGGCAGTCACCCGAAGAAATGTCCTTACCATTCAAGTCACCAGGCTCGATAAAATCCGCAACGAGTACGTGCGAGGAAGCCTTGGTGTGCGTGACATTGCCGACAAGATGCAAGAGAGTAGGCTGCGATGGTATGGTCATGTGAAGAGAAGACCTCCAGACTACGTAGGGAATTTGGCGCTAAATCTTTCTATCCCAGGCCGAAGATCCAGAGGCAGGCCTAGGGTAAGATGGAGGGATGTGGTGCTGAGGGACGTGGGTGAGTGCCAGCTATCCTAGGAGGATGTCAAGGATAGAGCGAAGTGGAGAAGAATGATAAGGAAGGCTGACCCCACCACCATATGGGATACATAGCCGGGAAGAGAGAGAGACCGTATGAAATGGTATTATACCGTTTAATACGGTATTTTTGGTATAATAACTCGGAGCACATTTGGTATTATACCAGCCTTATATCTCTAACTTGAAGGTAGTGTTGTTGTGTCTGTTTATAGTACGATATACGAACATACGGCTGATACCAAGCTTTCAGAGTGTCTGGAATATGACCGGACCCACTTTGTGCAAGGCGATCACTGCAATCCTATTTTCTTTAACATCCCATTCCATATTGTAATCTGATAATGAACATGATAAAGTATGTGAAATTCCGCAAAATGGCAACATTTTTTTCCAAATTCAAAATAATAAATAAGTTCTAAAAAAAAAGTTTTAATGTAACAGTATTTATGGCCAGACTAGTTATCTACAACTTAACAAAATCTACCTATAAAAAGTATAAAATAATAATAATTATTATTATCATAAAAAAAACCCAACACAAAAAGTTCCCTTTAAAAAGTTAAAAATAATATATGAAACTCAACCTTAAAGTACCTAATTACGTATTAAAAATATATGTCGCATAAATCATCATCATTATTGATAATGTCGATATCGACATTTGTTTTAGGCTGTGAATTAGAGAATAACGATTTAAAATATAAATTAGATGAAACTTGCTGATTTTTATGATTTATAAATAAATAATAAATCTATAATGAATTGAATAATTGATCATAGATTACTGATTTTCATGTTTTATTTCGTCGAGACATAATTATGCAGTTATATGTTTTCAATAATGTATAATAGTAATAAACAAAACGCATATTTAATTAGACGTTTAAATCAAGTCAAATTTTATAAACTACATCTTTCAAAATTACCCTAAATTAGATACGATTACTATTTAGTGGCAACACTTATTGATTGGAAATTTTCATGTTATTTTGCTAATTTATTGTATTAATTGTTAATATTAAGTCAAAAAAGTCAAAATAATACTTAGAAATGGAAAGTAAAGTAAAGTAAATGACGTGTAACGTGCGGCAACTAGTTTTAATCCCTCCATCGTGAGTTATACGGTTAAGTTATTAAGTAGGTATATACATATAATGTAAGTAATTAATAAGAATGTAAATAGAATTCACACTAATGACATGGCAGCATGGTCTCAGACCTTAGCCGGCTCCAAAAGGTACAAATAAACAAAAAAATGTTGTGACAGCAGTTTGACAACTTAGACTTAAAAAAGATCAAGAAACTATTAAAAAAAATCTACTGAAGACTTGGCTGTATGGGCATACTTCCCTTTGCCTACCCAGAATGGGTGAAGAAAACAACAACAACAACTTAGACTTAAATAAATAAGACAAGACATAAGCGAAGAGAGTTTTTGGCGGGAGTTCGTGAGATACGTTTGGAGTCCGTTTATTTTATCGAATTTTTATTGTTTATAGTGATTTTTGGGTCGTAAAAGTGGTGTTATTTTGCGAAACAAAGTGTCGTGCGAGTGAACAATATACAGTTCGGTGAAATAACATGGTGTATGGGTCGTAACCAAGAAAACTGGGCCGTGAATTTTTCGCGGGATCGCGAACAGTTCACCTCTTTCTTGGGGACTTCTCTACATTCTTTCAATCTTTCGACTGTCTCCAAAAACTCCATCGAAGCATTAAAACGTCTAACATCAACGTTTTAATGCAAAAATTAAGAAAATATTACTAAAGAATTGGCTGTATGGGCATAGTTCCCTTTGCCTACCCAGAATGGGTGAAGAAAACAACAACAACAACAACAAGACATAACCTATAAAAAAAAACCAATATAATCATCTCGTCTTGAATGTAAAGTCGTTTTTTTTTTAATTATCTGACTATTCTTTCTTTGTGTCGTTGAAATGATTCCACGTTTTGTAAATGTATTCCGGCAAATTGAACGTACTATTATTCATAGTTTTTTCGGACAACCACCGAGAGGTATGGTTTACTTTTAGTACAGTTACCAATAACCTACTAAAGTTAATTAAATTAATAACTAAAGCCAAATTTTTCCTGCTGATTTCTCCTGCAGATTTAATGACTTTTATAGATTAATTGCTATCTTTAAATAATTATTGATTAGAGAAGTGATCTTTTAAGATCAAATATTTATTGGAAAATAATTCGTTTTGAGAGGCCTATGTAGAGTTTTGTGGACTGATGAAGAACAAGATATGCAAAAATCTTAGCAAAAATACTAGGTACAATATTAAAGTTTGGACTATTTATCTTTTACAGAACTAGCTTTAGCCTATATCCATAATCCTCCACCTTTGGCACCAAGGAAGTTTTCGCTAAAAGATATTATTGGTGATGGATATCTAATGGCGGTTCCAAAATTCAGAAGAACAATTGAGAAGCGATTGAAAAGAAAATTTGGGTCACCAGATTATGTGCTAAAAGTACTACAGCCCAAAACAAATATTCTAGTATGTAAGGAATGTGGACATCATTATGAATCAGGAAGACTTTGTGGTTTGTATTTTTTTTCAACTAGTAAGTCACACTAGGTTAAAGGTCTTAATACCTTTCATCTTGTTTAGCTTAAAATTTAAAAACACCCCTACTCTTCATAATTGTTTAAAAGAAGTCTTTCTGACACTACTCTGTGATTGTAACATGCCTTTCGACTATTCAGTAAAATCATTTTTTTTTAAATTTATTATAGAAATTATCCATTTGTTAAGAATACCAAGTCTGGGCCTAATCTACTTATTACATAGATAACTTTAAAAAATATGGTACATCTAAGAAAATAAAATTTTAAATTTCAGGAAACTGCTACAAAAAAATTGAAAGTGAAACAAAAGAAATAAAGGATAAAATAGCTGAAAAATTGGGAAACAGTCCAATAGATAAGGAAGTTATTGTGTTGTATGAGGGAGACAACATCCCAGACCAGGTAAAATTTATAAAATTTGGGTACAAATTCTTAGTTCCAAAATCAGGATTATGCTAAGCTGCCTGAGTAAGACTAACTTGGTACTGCGCAATAATAATGTAGAGTCCAACATAAAGTGTACCTATGACTTTACATTATTCAACAGATTCAAGTTGTTTAATATTACCTACTCATAAAACTGATAAGGTCACTCACACACACACTGTAGCAAACCTAGTCTTAATATTGTCCTACTACTTTATATACACTTTTTGATGTCAATTCAGTGATCGGATTAGGTAATGCAATTTAGGGTGAACGACCTCATACATTATATTAGTACGGATACGCCCGCGCGATTGTGGGATTTCGGAAATATCCTATATAAAATAAATTTACTCTTAACCATTTCTTTGATAGCAAAACATTTGTGTTTTAGTAGTTGCTTTCATTATGCCAAAAAGGATACATTTTCTAAGAAATTAATGTAAGTTTAACTAATAAAAATATGGCGGCCAATTAGGCCACGTAAAAATAGCATAACAACGTGCAATAACATTTTTAACGATATTAATCTTTAGTGTGACCAGCTTTTGTCGAAACTTTAATCCTGCCCGATAAGCATGTCCATGTTAAAATTTCGTCATGAAATACCACCAAATTGCACTACTGATCCGATCATTGGATGTCATAATTGCAAATGGTAAAATTTAATTGATTCCTTTTTCATTCAAATTTTCATTATAATAATATGGCAAATGTTTGGTATAATAAGGTCTTAATCCCTCAACCCCCAGGAGGCACTCGGGTGCCACGATAACAATTGATTTCAATTGTGTCTGGAATAACTCATGATCGAGGGATTAAGGAAAACACAGCTCCTGAAACATGAAAGTGAGAAGGGTTTTTTGTTTTCTTTTCCATGGTATGGTTTATCAAAAATGTGTATAATATTTGACAAAAGTTGAGTCAATCTAAAAGAACTTAGCACTTTCCTGTGCATTTGAGACATGCATTCATAATTGACATGCAATAATGCTGGTTTTAAAGATGTATAATAAAAGCCAGTATTTGTATGCATATTAATCCCTCGATTGTGAGTTATTCCAGACACAATTGAAATCAATTGTTATTGTGGCACCCGAGTGCCCCCTGGGGGTTGAGGGTTTAAATAATTTATTTTTGACTGCAAGGTTTTTCTTTATTACAGCCTAAGGAATTTTGGAAAGGCAAGAGGATAATAGAAATGAAAAAAGAAAGACCTCAATGGTTCAGCAAAAACTTGTTGCAAAGATCTACCCAAGAGCCATCTGATTCAAAAGATGTTAAACCTACTGATTTAGCATAGACTTCAATTATTATATTTAAGTATATTATATTCTTTTTGTAATTCTTTAAATATCTTTACTGTAGTGTCAACATCTGTATGTATGTGAACAGACTGTAGCATTTATTGATGAAGCAATAAATAGGTTTATACTATTATAATTTTTTTCAATTTAATTTTATTTGATATTCCGTCCATCAGTCCATAAAGATAATGCAATTATTTACTAAAGCATACTTGAGAACATATTCATATTTTTATTGTTATTTTTTCTAATCTGTTTATTCTTTTTGTAATATATTTAAAAAAATAAAAATATGATAATAAATGGTAAAATAACTATTTTTTTAGTAATAGTTTGATTTATTTCAAGCAAACTTAATAGTATGTTTAATAATAATTAACCTACAATAAAAACCAATATTATTTATATCACAGGGTCAAAGGAATATGTAACATTTTCAAAGTTATCTATTACAGAATCTACTTCACTCTCACCAGTAAAATGACTTTCTACATGTGACTGGAACTCTGAGAATTCTACATCTTTTTGGAAATTCTCTCCGCACATCGGACACACTTTATTTGAGCATGTTTTATCTTTCATTTCGTTATCATTATTATCTGCATTTTTCTTATAAGCAGAATTATTCAAATCACTGAAATTATTGTAATTACTGGATTGTACAGGAGTGGCCCAATTAGCTAAACTGTCACTGGTTTCTATTTCTTTGTGTTCTGATGTTATAATTTTTGTGTTGTTTGCAATGCATGTTGGACATTGGTAACCATCTGCAAAGAAAATATATCATAAATGTAGGTTTTCTTAGAGATTAAGCAAAGGAGACAAACCTCAAAGACCAAAAATTACCTTTTAAAACAGTTTCAATTCTTGATATTACTACTTTTAGATCCTGTTCTTGTTTAGCAAGCTCTTTCTTTAAGTTTTGTAGTTTTTCAGTATGCAGATGAATCTCTTTTAAGGAATCCATTGCTGGATCCTCCATGTATGAGAAGCCTATAGAGTCAACATTCAGAAAATGTTCATCCACATCCTGCAGTTGTGTCATTTGTTCGTATTGTTCCACCAATTGTGATTTCTCTTGGATGTAGCTATTTATAAGCTTAAGCGATATTTCTTCTAAGCTAGATTCTGAATACTTCTCTTGGTAATTTGCACTAGTTTTTGGTGTACTATGCACGTAGGTGTTAGCCCGCACCAAAGCTTGCTTATTGCATTCTTTATTTATACCCTTTTCTGGCCCTTTTAAAGATGATATTTTATTCCATAAGTTCTTATTTTCACACGATACCATAAAAACGTGATGCAAAAGTTGGGATTTCTGTTTATTTAGTTCAGCAATTTTTTGATGCATCATACATTTTTCATCATCTCGAAGTGGAATGTAAGGAGTGTAATCAGTAGCTTTAGTAATATCGAGCTTTAAACGCATGTTATCACTTTCAAGTGCATTAATTCTTCGTTGCAGCAGTAAACATCTATCCCTCATGGCGTGTAAAGCCAGTTCGTGTACACTTACATTGTTGTAATCACCTTTGAGTGTTGATTGAAAAGTAGAGTCGTTGTTAAAACTTACGATAGATGATGAATCCATAAGTTCAGTAATACAACATGCAATAAAACAAAATAAAGATCTCAGAATAATTAGCACAGCACTCTTTTTGATTAACTAAATATGTAATTTTCAAAGTTTATTTACGAATCGATCGAGAAAGCAACCAGCCAGCAGCCAGCACGGACATAGATACAAAAGCAGCAAAGAGCAAAACAAAGAGTCAAAGAGTATATGTAAAATATTAGAAACTATGTCATTTTCACCTAACAAGTTGTTGTTGTTGTTGTTGTTTTCTTCACCCATTCTGGGTAGGCAAAGGGAACTATGCCCATACAGCCAATTCTTTAGTAATATTTTCTTTATTTTTGCATTAAAACGTTGATGTTAGACGTTTTAATGCTTCGATGGAGTTTTTGGAGACAGTCGAAAGATTGAAGGAATGTAGAGAAGTCCCCAAGAAAGAGGTGAACTGTTCGCGATCCCGCGCAAAATTCACGGCCCACTTTTCTTGGTTACGACTAATACACCATGTTATTTCACCGAACTGTATATTGTTCACTCGCACGACACTTTGTTTCGCAAAATAACACCACTTTTACGACCCAAAAATCACTATAAACAATAAGAATTCGATAAAATAAACGGACTCCAAACGTATCTCACGAACTCCCGCCAAAAACTCTCACCTAACAAGATTCCTGTGACAGCTCAATTTTTTTTTTTTTTTTTTTAAAGTTTAACGGCCTCGGATACCTGTCCATACAGCCAATTCTTCAGTATTATTGTCTATATTTTGCATTAAAACGTTGATGTAAGACGTTTTAATGCTTCGATGGAGTTTTTGGAAACAGTTGTAAGATTAAAGGAATATACAGAAGTCCCCAAGAAAGAAATAAACGGTTCGCGTTCCCGCGCAAAATTCACGGTCCACTTTTCTTGGTTACGACCCATACACCATGTTATTTCACCGAACTGTGTATTGCTCACTCGCATGACACTTTATTTCGCAAAATAACACCACTTTTACGACCCAAAAATCACTATAAACAATTAAAATTCGATAAAATAAATGGACTCCAAACGTCTCTCACGAACTCCCGCCAAAAACTCCAGTTCAATTTCGATAGTTGTAGTGATGTCCTAAAGTAAAATCGTATCGATTTTTTCTGAGAATCCAATTTTTTTATAAGGAAATGAAATCGATTTCAATACATAAAGTAACAAAACCAGTGAAACAAAAAATCACAGCAAAACTTTAAATATTAATAAGTTATGTATATTTTAATAAAAGTTTATTTTTCATAAAGGCATTAAATGGTAAAGTACCTACATGGTAAAGTAAAACAGAATTAAAAATACTTAATTATTTATTCAGTATCTGGAAAGTCATTAGCATAGTCAGAATCACTTGAAGAGTCATCATCACCAACATATATTATTAGTTGATCTTTCAATCGATCTATTTCAATGTACCGCTCCCAGTCTTCTAATATCGTTTTTTTTGTCTTTTCTACGACTTTCGTCCAGTTTTCACCAGTGACGTGTTGGCATGCGGTTTCCAACAACGTCAACATTTTGTTTGCCGTAAATGGCGGAGCGGTGTTATTTTTTGCAGCAAATCCTGGAACAAAAGGATTGCTGATTAGAAGTCTTAATTAAGTTGTTTTAAAAAATTGTGAGAGTAACATCTGATAAAGATACATTTTGTTGAGTAAGGAGAGAGAGAGAGAGAGGTTAATGTTAAACTCACCTTTAATTTGTGCCCAAATCAGTTTAATTGCATTATACTGGCAGTGATAAGGTGGCAATCTCAATACCTGGTGGCCACGCGCCTTGGCCATCTCGTCCAAATAATATGTAGGTGCTAGTGGCTTATGTTCTTTGACAAGTTTTATTAATTTTTCTTTGATCATTGTCATGTCGGCGACTACGTCATACTTATTATTGTTCAACCATTCCACTAAAGTTGCTTTATTATTTTGTAACGTTGGTGCTTTATTTACTTGCCGAGAATGGTACTTTGCGTTGTCCATTATTATTATGCTAGGTTCTTTCAGGTTATCAAGTAAAGTCAAAAACATTTGAAGAATCTTCAAATTTTTCTGCGTTTATCTCCTCGTGATATTTGTTAGTCTTTTTTGATTTGAAAGCTAGAAGACAATTCGATATAAACCCCTTCGAAGTTCCCGCGTGGCAAATTATTAATCTCTCACCTTTACCCTCTGATACCTTTGTGGAGGCGTGAGCAGTGTCATCTGTCCACATTTTGCTGACGGTGTGATTGGCGTTCAGCCATGTCTCGTCTAAAAAGACGACGTTGTCCCAATTTTCGATTTCTTTTGTCAATTCTAATCCTCTCTCCATTATTATTTTTTGTTGGAGTGTACGAAAGGGTGCGCAAGACATAACCTAACCTAAACCTAACCTAACCTAACCTATTTCCAGTGCAATCGTTTCTGTCACTAAATGTATCATAGTCAGCTTTTTGACAAAAGATTTGCATTTTTTTCACATATGTCAAATGAAACGCGTTTTATGTATGGTGCTTACACTATTATCGATAAAGAAACATTTAATGATATTTAATTGCTTACATAGTCCAGTAGGTTAGGAAAAGTGTAGGTTAGGTTAGGTTAGAACAGTGCCCATACAAAGCCTCAAAGCCTCAAAAATACAAAAAAAATAATAATGATTCCTAACCTCAAAATTCTATTAAAATACTTTTTTACCGCGCGCCTCCCTAACTTTACTGGAGGGGGTTTTCCCCCCCTGTCCCCCTCACTCTCCCCCACCCCTTAACTCTATGGTCCTGGTCCTAAACTTTTAGTGACAGTAACGATTGCGCTGGAAATAGGTTAGGTTTAGGTTAGGTTTAGCGCACCCTTTGCGACACTCTGACCTTATTTTTCTCTTGTTCACTTTTTTCCACGGCAAGCCAATTGTACTCATCACACGCCATAACGATGTCACACTGCCAGTAAATAACTCAGCCTCTTTTAACGATTTTGTTAATTTCAATAAACTGGGTAACTCGCGCCTTTCATAGTACCTATATATATGGTTTCGGATAGCTTCGACGTCAAAACTGTCCACATCGTTAATAGGCTTATTCCGCGATCGCTTCTTCGGCGTTGACAACGATTTTTCATCGACGCCAGTTTTACCAAATTTTTCTTTTGTTATTCGAGAAACCGTGGCCTTCCCGATATCCAATGCTTCTGCAACCCGGGCAACAACATTTTGTCGCTCTCGCTCAAAGTAATCGATTGCTCCATGAATGTTTGGCCAACAGAATCTTTGAACCTTTAACTTTTCGCCCAAAAGACATTTGACCCATGAACTGTTCGCCAACAGAACGGTATGTCAGTGAACGTTTGACCAACAGAATCTTTTGACATCAGTTTTTGCCAACGATCATTTCACCCACTAACTGTTAACGACTAAAGTAACATTATTAAATTAGCAATATGTAAGAAAATGTAGGTACACGTAGAATCTAAAGAAATAATATAGGGACGGCCTACTTCAAAATCTAGGTAAATAAATAGAGTGATTATTTATTAATTAAGGAATTATGTAACAACTATAACTCTATTTATTTACCTAGGAGTTTAAACTGATTTTATTTATATTTCCTCTAATTTAGTGCTTAATATTTTATTTTAATTTAGTAACTGAAATACCTACACATATTTGCCAGTTACAAAAAAAATGCCTATGTGATTGTATCCAAAAAGTTAATATTAAATAAGGTAAATAAATAGAGTTATAGTTGTTACATAATTCCTTAATTAATAAATAATCACTCTATTTATTTACCTAGGAGTTAAAACTGATTTTATTTATATTTCCTCTAATTTAGTGCTTAATATTTTATTTTAATTTAGTAACTGAAATACCTACACATATTTGCCAGTTACAAAAAAAATGCCTATGTGATTGTATCCAAAAAGTTAATATTAATGAAATAACGGGAATATGTAAAAAATATATTTGTTTACGTTAAATAAACATGAATTACGTGTTAAAACTGTTTTAATTCGTATTTTCCCTAATTTAGTACAAAACTATTATATACAAATTTAGAAACTTAAGTAAATTGATTATTTTGATTTCATTTCAATTATATTTATTATCCATTAAAGCTATTTTGTAAGATAGTGTACAATGAATGAAAAATCTTCCTTTGGCACCTACATAAAAAAAAAAATTTACTGAACTGAGAGAAAAATTAAGCCTCAAGATTTTGAAGTAGGCCGTCCCTATATTATTTCTTTAGATTCTACGTGTACCTACATTTTCTTACATATTGCTAATTTAATAATGTTACTTTAGTCGTTAACAGTTAGTGGGCGAAATGATCGTTGGCAAAAACTGATGTCAAAAGATTCTGTTGGTCAATCGTTCACTGACATACCGTTCTGTTGGCGAACAGTTCATGGGTCAAATGTCTTTTGGGCGAAAAGTTAAAGGTTCAAAGATTCTGTTGGCCAAACGTTCATGGAGCAATCGACTGTTGGTGAACGGTTTCAGAATCCAAGCGAACGACCAACTCACGAGATTGCGACTTTAAAACAGTCTTTTTCGTTTTTTTCGGCATTATACCAAAAAATAACAAAAAACTTAACAAAAACCGCAACAAAAATCAACAATAACAAAACACTATGCAAAGCGAACACAACGGAAACACGACTCGCATACAAGGCTGACGCACTCGTACTGACGCGATTGTCAAGCGATCACGAAATGGCTGCCGATTACGAGTGTCCCAGCTCTATTTACACACCGTTCCATTACACGAATTGCGTAGTTACAAAATAAAACTATTTTTTATTTTTATTTCACTAAATTAAACCAAGCGATACTGTTTTGTTTTATATGATTAATAACTTGATCTTTTATAATAACAGAGCAATAAAATTAAATATTATTTAAGAAAAATATTATTAATTTAGAAACATATAATGCGTAATTCGGGAAACGGTGAAGTGTCACAGACACTGACCTCTTTATAAACTGGACCAATGACGCGAACAGTTCATCTCTTTCTTGGGGACTTCTCTACATTCCTTCAATCTTTCGACTGTCTCCAAAAACTCCATCGAAGCATTAAAACGTCTAACATCAACGTTTTAATGCAAAAATAAAGAAAATATTACTAAAGAATTGGCTGTATGGGCATGGTTCCCTTTGCCTACCCAGAATGGGTGAAGAAAACAACAACAACAACAACTGGACCAATGATACCCTTTAGAATGACAGCTCTCTGCTGTGCCAATTTGAAGCGCCCCCAATGCGTGGGAAAGGAACTAAATCTGACGTTAATGCCAAAGAGGATAGAACCACTACGTTGTTAATGCAATATGGCCGGTGCTTGATTTTGATTGTCTCCGTGTTTATAAGTGATTTTTAAGGTTTAACGCAATTAAGCTTGTTTATTGTGTCGTATTAATATAGTTGATACATTAATAAGTGGTATTAGTTTATAGGTAAACCATGAAAGAGTGCGTGTTATGCAAAACTCGTTACCAGAAGGGAAGTGAGGTTACATTTCACAAGTAAGTGAATTTACAGCTAATATTCAACAAATTAAACTTCTATTGATATTACAGGCACCTATAAATCTCTCACTAATATTATACGTGATTACAACACATTTTGTCTTTCTATTACTGGTACAATAAAATTCAATAGCGCTGTAAAGTTCCGTGTCGATAAAACTTATTTGCTTTTAACCTCTCACACCAGTTAGTGAATTAATACTATACGCAGCCACCGCTTCGTAGTTGAGGGGTTAAGAACGGAAATCAATGAAGACACATTGTTAAATAATGATTACTAATTTACAGGTTTCCAACTGATAATAGAAGACTGGAATGATGGCTGAAAAATATTAACAAGCCTAGTTGGCGTCCGAAAAAATATGATTACATCTGTTCAAAACACTTCTCGGATGACTGTTTTATTAAACATAGTATATGCACTGCTTTGAATGTGGAAGGCTGGAAGGGAAGAGGGCGACCGAGAAAGAGATGGATGGACTGTGTGAAACAAGATATGAGTGTGAAAGGTGTGGATGATTCAGTGACGAGTGATAGAATGGTGTGGAAGAGAAAAACATACTGCGCCGACCCCAGATAAACTGGGAAAATGGCAAAGAGAATGATGATTATGCACTGCTTTGAAAAAGTGCAGTATACCAACAATTTTGTGTAGCAGTGCCGGTAAGTATAAAAAAAAAACTTAAAATTGCTAGAATTTCAAGATATTTTTTTTTCTGAGGGAAATTTAGTGGATTTTGATTTGGAATGATATACAGCCTACCAGTTATTTGGAAACCTGTTCCCGTACGCAATGTAATAAAATATATGTAACTTTTATTTGTCCCTTTTGATTGGTTATGATTACGAAGAAAGGCTGCTTTATTTCAAAATAAAAATATTATCATGTGCTTTTGCAGAAAATGTACCTTCAACACATGGAATTATGAGTTCACCTATCCCTTCTACATCGGGAAAAATAATGGTTACACCTCCACCCTCTGTACCTGAAACAATAGCTGATGGAGTATATAGAACACTTATTATGGATCCGAACAGCACCAACTTGAGTGGTAAGTGCTTGGTAAAGTAAAGTAAAATAAACAATTAAATTCTCAAAAAGTGGTGGTTTAATAGATCTTAATTTTTTACATGTTCAGCACTTCCAGCATCTTATTTAATACATCATTTAAATATTAAAATACAAAATTTTACAAATAAAATCATAAAAATATTTAATCACAAATAACATTTTATAAATTAAATACATAAAGTTGCCTAATTGAATCATTTACATTTTTGAATTAAATTATAAAAACAAAATCGTAACATTATTCCAGCTCCTTAAGATTATAACCGCATGTCACCTTTCATGTCATTTTACAGAAAAGCTGCTATGGCTTAGGCACTAGCCCACTAGTACTTCAAGAGCGTGCTATACTGTTGTATGTCCTATATTTTTACTTTTGATTTGTACATATTATATTGGCTTTTGTTTAACTGATCACCTGATTTAGTAAAATATTACAGGCAAAAATAGTAAATGATCACCAGAATAAAAAATAGCATTTTAATTTAAATCTATAACCAAAGTTTGTACATCTTGCTATCCTATTAAAGCAAATGACTCCAAACAAATCATAGTTGACCCAAAAATAGTAAATGATCACCAAAATTAAAACCGCAGTTTAATATGAATTTATAACCAAAGTTTATACATCTTGCTACCCTATTAAAGCAAATGACTCCAAACAAATCATTGTTGACCCAAAAATAGTTTATGAACAGTAACACCAAACTATTAACCACATTTAAATTAAAAATGACATGCATAATATTTAACATCTCATTTTCCTATTAAAGTAAATTACGCTTTATAAAAATTTTTTAGTAAATGAACTCCTAGTTTGACCCTTTACTATTGTAAAATGTTTTCAAGCTCTTTATGTAGGTAGGTACCTATTTAAACTGATTAACCACAAAAAAAATATTTCTTGTGCGTTTGTTCTACCAAATGTCTATAGCTCTAAAACAATTAAGAGTCATACAATTTCAATAAATATTTTATTAAATTTATAAGAAACATAAAAGTCAGTCCTCCTAATATTAATTTAAAAACATTTAAAAATCTTAAGAAGAATCAATCAGGGGCTTGTAAGCCGGAGACATGACTTAATATGGAATCATTATACATTTGGTAATGCGATCACATTTTTTGGCAATCATAGTGGTTTAACTGGGCAAAAATAGCACATTAATTTGCTCGCAAAAATTTGGTGATCATTTACTATTTTTGGTCTCCAAATACAATTTGAACTACAGTCGTGAATAAAACAGCTAGAACTATTATTTTTTTAGGCTTAATTTTTTTGGTGTTAAGTACATATTTTTGGTAAAAGAGCTTAGGGTATCGAAGTATTTTCTGGTGGTCATAATATTTATTCCCTATTATATTTAGTTGTTGATTATATTAACTTTTTTCTTTTAGGTCGAAGCACAAGTTGCGACGCGCTACTGAGTATTGCTTTAAAGGCGGCTAGGTTTGAAAATTCTTGTTCAACACAAGAAGAGATGGTTGCCCCAACACCGTCTGTATCAGGAACAAGGATGGTTAATGATCAGTTGGTTGCAGCAAAAAACTCTGTTTGATTGTATTTAATATGAAGTGAATAAAAAAAAGTTGTGTTAACATGTTTGTTTATTTTCTCTAAATACCTCACCTACTTTATTCCTTTCTAAACAAAACCTCATCATTTCTATTTAAAAACGTTCCCTATTTATAATGTTGGATCTAGCTAGCTAGCCCCACACCACCCCTTACTCCGGCTTATCCTCGCTTAGTCGTAGTATTAACCAACTATTTGACTAATTTGGACATTAGCTATCATTTAATCAACCCATGCAATTAATGATCTATTCCTTAAAGTACACACATTTTTATCGATGTATTTTATCTCACTGTCCCAACGCGATTCTTAGTTCCCTTCCCACCCACTGCTGCCGTCAGCGCCAAAATGTCGAAAATCAAATCGCCTCACTATGACCCGGCCTGTAGTTAGTCCAGCGTACTTGTCCAGTCGTTCAGCTATTCAGCGGTTATGGTATGATTTTTAGCAGGGCAAAAGCAGCCCTACTGTTGAACTGCCTGGAAATTGAGTGGCTTGCTATAAGCTGATGGTAAGCCCCCTGAACGACTTTAACACCGCCAAACCAAAAGGTGAACTGCTAAGCTTGTCTATGGTCTGTTTGTCTGCAGATTGCATGAACGAGACAGAGCTATACTGGTTCAGATAAATCTGTCTCTTTTTAGTTGAAAACGTTCAAATACACAAATACATGATTTATTCCAAATTACCGGTTTTTGAAAAACTTTATACTTATTGGATTTTAAAGAGAAAAAGTCGATCTTAATGTTGCTTTTTTGCAGGAGATTACTTAAAATACTCAATTCTAGTAAAATTACCTTCTTGGCGATAGTACTTAATGTACAGTGTTGGGTTATTGAAAATGTGGATAGACATTTTAACGTGATCATGATTGGAACGGTTCTGCCTGCATTTTTGGCGGTAACATTCAAAAATTGAAGAAATATTCCATTTTCCCGGAGTAGTACGTACGTTCGACTATTTTATATTTACAGTTAAACATTGAGTTAAACCACATGAGTAAATATTTATTCATGTGGTTAAACCATATTTTCACAATGTCATACTTGTGTGTAAGTATTGAATAAAGTAAAGTGTAATTGTAAGTAATTTTATTAAAATACTAGCGGACCCCGCGAACTTCGTATCGCCGCAGATATTGCATTTTGACGGCTTAAATGTCATTGTCATCAAATATGGCGGGGTTGGTAAAAATTGTTGTTTTTTGAATTTTTTTAGGCAATTTTAAAAAAAAAACTCTGCGTTAAAACCACCCTCGTACTTCAAGGAATATTCTAAAAAAATAATTAGCGATATCGGTTCAGCCGTTCTCGAGATTTGCGCTAAGCAACACATTCAGCGATTCATTTTTATATTATAGATTAGTATAAAAAAGTGATCATCCATTGACTTTCAGTGAAAACCAACAAAAAAAAACGCCTAGTTTCTTACACCCAATTGTATAACCTTTGGGAATAACAGTTAACAAATCTTTAACAGCTGGAGACCACTCCAAGCGAATGGAAAGGGTGGCAGAAATTTTAATTCTGCGGGCGATGTAGTCATAAAATTAGGGTTTGAATGAAGTTTCTGGTTCAGTTACACTGTGTAGTAAAAGACTACTACTACTTTTTCATGGGTATTATAATAATCTATTCTATTTTAGTACTGACTGGGTAGACTAAATGCAAAAAATAAAACATAAAATAATGAATGATTCAAGGAGAGGAAGAGGAAACAGAAAATTATATTACATATTAGGTATTCTCTACCAGTCGAGCATTTGGTTAAGTAGACATGTTTTGTAGAATTTTTGCAGTAAAAAAAACAAACACATGATTTCATATATGTAATATAATTACAAAAAAATATATTTCAAACACATATTAAAATAAAAAAGACATACTAGTTTTAACCCTAAATTTAAAATCTAACAAAACAACCATTACTTTCTAGGTATATGTATTAACTGGTCGGCTACCGAAGTTGTGGAATCGAGCCATAAGACAATTTATTTGTGTCTGGAATTACAAGGGGTTAAAAAATACATCAATACATAAGCTTCTTGGTGAACCTCTTCGTCTGTGAGATAAATTTGTTTGATCTGTGAGATAATTGATTAGCTGCATTGCAAAATGTTATGTAGGATTACAAATGCTTTTGCAATAAGGCTAGCTACCTGAGGTTAGTAATGAACCATTAAATAAGAGTCTGTAGAACACCTATAATTGATCTCTCTCTGTCATTAAGAGTTTTTACATGTCTCTGTATAGGTATAATAGGCTGTGGCGTCTCGGAAACCTACATTTCCGAACGCAACACTTATTTTATTTAGTTGTCATCCTTGACAACAGCCATAGAGTTTTTGGTTGGAGAAGAAGAAGACTCTATGGCCGACACTCTTGTCAACTAACGTGTCATCTCCCAAGGAAGCAATATTTAGCTATTCAAACGATACTGATTTAATCTTAGGCAATAGTAGTATTCCCTTGTTTGTTAGGCCCCAATATATTGTGATGCCTGTTCAATCTAGCAATTAAGTTTCTACCTGATGTCCATCAATATACGTCGTGATAACCAAACGGAGTTTTGATCGGCTTGGGGAACGCCGCCAACCAAAAACCCCATACTGGTGACCACCTACGATAGAAATCTGCATGAACACAAAAACAAAACGTCTGCATCGTCAATGTGTTATCATCATCAAGAATTCAGAAACATCATCATCATTGCATAGCCTAACAAAACATACAATATCGGCTACCAACAAACACCAGAATTCCTGATGTCGCAACTGCATGTAACGACGCCTTTGTGCATCCCAGCGATTCATAGCAAGCAGTGTTTCAGTGCATGACAGTATAATATGGTGCATGTTTGTTCGAGTGTGTCAATTCAATTTCAATCTCATTAAACATCAACTATTAACATTTGATCAGTGCTTTTTCACAACTAATAACTATCAAGCTTGACACCAACCAAGGAGGGGCAGTTTACAGTCACGCAAGTACTCATGACAAACTATTTGGACTTTCTCTACTCATTCGTTTTTAAATCTCAATACTTATTTAATTATTATTGTTTTCTAAATGTCCAAAAGGACTCGATACTCTTACAATTTGTACCAATAATAACTCTTATAACAAACTTAACTTTAAATAGCTGCAATAACATATGTTGATATCCGTTAAACACAACATTGAGTTTGATGACTATTTCAGTGTTGATATTTTATTTTATTCTTTTTAACATTATTAGTATTATTCATGTCATTGTTTTATGCGCATGTGTGTGTATTTTTACTTGAATTTTTCTGTTATGTGATCATATTTAATTAATATTTTCCACATCCAAAAGAAACGTTAAAGCTAAAATATAACCTCAATTAACTAAATAAATTTCTTATCGGGTATCTTTCAATATGACCATTATAAATAATTAATACTCATCTTCATTCTATGCACTTTTGATTGTCCTTATTATTTTGTGATTTTGTTTTATTGCATATATTTCTCTTTTGATTTGAAAAATTTTGTGTGATACCTGCGGAGAAGGATATTTTAAGTAACCATTTTTTTTTCTTCTCTCTTGTCTAACATTTTTTAATCATGGCTGATGCTGAACTTCAGGAGCAGCTTGAAGAGCTAAAATCAAAAAATTTTGCTTTACAGTCTGAACTCCTTAAATTACAACAGAAACCTGGTACCTTAACTGACCAAGTTTGCAAAATATCTGTAAAATTACCACCATTTTGGTCCGACAGACCCGCCATTTGGTTTGCCCAAGTTGAAGCTCAATTTCACTTGGCAGGGATCACCAATGACATGACCATGTTCAGTCATGTTATTGGAACCATCGACCAACGAGTTATTGGTGAAATAGAAGATATTGTTATGAACCCTCCCCTACAGAATAAATATATCAAACTCAAAGAAGAGCTGATTCGTCGTCTTTCCATCTCAGAAGAACAGCGAGTTCGACGCCTCTTGAATGAAGAAGAATTAGGAGATAGGAAGCCTTCTACATTTTTACGACATCTAAGATCTCTTGCTGGTTCAACGTTGAAGGATGATAGTCTCTTAAGACAACTTTGGCTTCGCCGACTGCCTAATCAGGTTCAAGCCATTCTGGCAGCACAGGCTGATCTTAGCGTCGACAAACTGGCAGAGCTAGCAGATAAAATTACAGAAGTCACACCTGGGCCCACTAATGTTTTTAGTATTAATAGCGAGCCGCCCATCATGAACTCGTTAGTTGAGCATATGGAAAAGCTTACCCAGCAAATAGCAGCGTTAACCACACATCAACAACCAAGACGATCGCTTTCACGCTCCTCATCACCTCGCCGGAAACGCAGTGTTACCCCAACATCTGATTCGCACAAATATTGCTGGTACCACAGAACTTTCGGCCACAAAGCTGCAAAATGTGCAGCTCCATGTAAATGGGTTACGGAAAACTAGACCAGCAATCAGTAGGGGCGAATACTGATTGCTACGCTATAGATACTCAAGGTCGCCGTCTATTTGTTACTGATAGGACCACAAAACACCAATTCCTAATTGATACTGGTTCAGATCTCTGTTGCTATCCTTATCGCTGGTTAGGTGCCCGAAGAAAACCCACCGATTGGGAACTTAGTGCTGCTAATGGTAGTTGCATAAAAACTTATGGCACCGTAAACCTTAAGTTGGATTTTGGGTTACGCCGAGATTTTATATGGCAGTTTGTAGTAGCAGACGTAGGCGCTCCCATTATTGGCTCAGATTTCTTAGCACATTACCACCTCCTTCCTGATTGCGCAAACGGAAAAATAGTCGACGGTAAAACCGGTTTGTCTAATACGGCCATCGTCGCACCAAAGGATCAGCTCAATGGCGTTAAAGCTGTCAACGCAAACCACAGTGATTCGCCATTCTACAAAATTCTATTGCATTACCCAAACATCACTAGACCTCCTGGATTACCGCGACAGGTAAAGCACGAAACCGTTCACTTCATCAACACTACTGATGGCCCACCCGTCTCCAGCCGACCTCGCCGCCTGGCTCCTCAAAAACTTAAAGCAGCCCAAAAAGAATTTACAGACATGGTACACGCGGGTACTGCCACACCCTCCAGCAGCCCGTGGTCATCACCACTTCATCTGGCACTTAAGAAAGATTCAACCTTCCGACCTTGTGGTGACTACCGCGCTCTTAACGCCCGTACCATACCTGATCGGTATCCAGTGAGACACATCGGAGACCTCGCTCACAACCTTAAAGGCGCTACAATTTTCAGTACAATTGACCTCGTAAAAGCTTACCAGCAGATTCCTGTCCATCCCCCTGACGTCTGCAAAACAGCCATCATTACCACCTTTGGACTGTTCGAATTCCCATACATGAGTTTTGGACTTCGAAACGCGGGCCAAACCTTTCAAAGGTTCATCGATGAGGTTACAAGGGGGCTAGATTTCGTTTTTCCTTATGTTGATGACATCCTTGTCTACTCCCGCGACGCATGTCAGCACGAAGAACACCTACAAAAGCTGTTTCAACGCCTTGAACAATATGGGGTAGTAATAAATTGTGAGAAATGTACACTGGGAGCAAAAGAAGTAACCTTTTTGGGTTACTCTATTTCTACCGCCGGCATCAAACCACCAACCCATCGGGTCGAGGCTATAAAAAATTTTCCCTTGCCAAAAACAGCACAAGGTCTCCGTAGGTTTCTGGGTATGCTAAACTACTACCGGAAGTTCATACCCAAAGCTGCCGAATACCAATCACCTTTAGTCGATATCTTGGCCAACAAGCAACTGAAGGGTTCCAAACCTGTGCCCTGGACCCAAGATTTAGAACATTCATTTCAAAAATGTAAAGAGAGTCTCTCTGAAGCGACTATGCTAGCCCATCCAGTTCCCGACGCTCCTCTTGGCCTTTTCACCGACGCGTCTAGCACCCACATCGGCGCAACCCTTCAACAAAAAGTCAACTGTGTGTGGCAGCCCCTCGCGTTCTTCAGTAAAAAACTAAGCCTACGTCAAACCCAATGGCCGGCTTATTACCGAGAACTTTTAGCCGTGTACGAAAGCGTTCAGCACTTTCGCCACGTACTCGAAGTCCAACATGCCACTATATTTACGGACCACAAACCGCTACTGTACGCATTCCTTCAACGCCGCGAGAAGCTTCCACCACCACAACTCAACCAACTATCTTTCATAGGCCAATTCACAACAGACATTCAATATATCAAAGGCGAAGAAAATATCGTAGCAGACGCCATGTCACGGGTTGAAGCAGTAGCCATTGAACAAGATTATCAAGCTCTCGCCACATCACAGGAAAATGATAAAGAACTTGCAGATCTAAAACAAAGCTCCTCCAGTCTTTGTTTCTCTAAACTTATTCTTCCAGGCTCTAACACTGCCATCCTGTGTGACGTATCTACTGGAACACCGCGCCCCTATCTGACCCCTCAATTTCGCCGTGCAGTTTTCGACAAATTACACAATTTGAGCCACCCTGGCGTTCGCGCGACTACCCGCCTTTTGACAGACCGTTACGTATGGCCGTCTATCAGGAAAGATTGTCAGCAGTGGGCCCGGTCTTGTATTGCGTGCCAACGTAGCAAAGTATCAAGACATAACTCTGCTCCCCTTGGAGTTTTTGACCAACCTACTGGCCGTTTTACCCACGTCCATATTGACATTGTTGGCCCTTTACCTGTATGTAATGATTTCCGCTATTGTTTGACTGCCATAGACAGAGTATCTCGATGGCCTGAGGTCTGGCCTATGCGTTCCATCACTGCTGAAGAAGTAGCAGATACCTTCACCAAAGAGTGGATTTCTCGTTTTGGAGTCCCTTCTATCATTACAACAGATCAGGGGTCACAATTCGAGTCCGATCTCTTCCATCGTTTAATGATACATTTTGCTACAAAACGTATTCGGACTACCTCTTACCACCCAAGTGCTAATGGCATGATTGAGCGTGTCCATCGACAGTTGAAGGCAGCTCTTATGTGTCACGAAAACTCGTGGGTAATCTCTCTTCCGTTTGTTTTACTAGGCATGCGGACGGCTTTTAAAGAAGACCTTAAAGCCACAGCCGCAGAGTTACTATACGGTGAAAATCTTCGTTTACCAGGAGAAATGCTCGCACCTATCACTGGTACAAGTTGCCCTAAAAACCCCTTTGATTTTGTTGAACGTTTGCGTCACAAGATGGCACATGTAAGGCCAATACCAGCTTCTCGGCATAAGGAACCTTCTACCTTCATTTTCAAAACACTAGCATCAGCTACGCACGTTTTTCTGCGTGATGATACAGTTCGACGACCACTTCAACCACCTTACACTGGCCCTCATCCAATCTACGAACGTTCAGCCGACGGAAAAACTATGACAATTGGCATAAAAGGAAAAAAATCGACTGTCAGCATCGATCGCGTTAAACCAGCTTTCGTAGATCATGACGATTTAACCGGCAACCAACAACATGGTCAACACAATTCATCCACTAACGATACCATAATATCACCAACCTGCTCAACTCAGCCTGCTCATGTTCCCGCAGAAACCACTATTCCTAAAACACTGCCATACGTTACCCGGTCTGGTAGGCATGTTAAGTTCAAGGATAAAAATGATTACATATTTTTTACCTAAACTATCTTTCTCCGTAGGGGGGTGGTGTGGCGTCTCGGAAACCTACATTTCCGAACGCAACACTTATTTTATTTAGTTGTCATCCTTGACAACAGCCATAGAGTTTTTGGTTGGAGAAGAAGAAGACTCTATGGCCGACACTCTTGTCAACTAACGTGTCATCTCCCAAGGAAGCAATATTTAGCTATTCAAACGATACTGATTTAATCTTAGGCAATAGTAGTATTCCCTTGTTTGTTAGGCCCCAATATATTGTGATGCCTGTTCAATCTAGCAATTAAGTTTCTACCTGATGTCCATCAATATACGTCGTGATAACCAAACGGAGTTTTGATCGGCTTGGGGAACGCCGCCAACCAAAAACCCCATAAGGCTTCAGAAAAATCTAATTCTGCTTTAACAATTGTTTTCATCATAAATTTGAGCAGTGAATATCTAGAATCACCTACAATAAAAGGAAATATTCATTAATTTTATCATCTTTGTAAGACTGCTGCAAATGTGTTATATAAGAACTAAAACTTAGTTGTGTTTTACACCCAGGCAATATTTAAACAAACAAAATCAGCAACATATTCATAACACAAGGGTTTTAGGTGCTATAACCTGTAAAATATGTTTCTTTATCTTTTCTTTTTACTCAATTGAACGGAAAGGACATATCTTTAAAGTTAAACTAAAATGTGTATTGTATGTTTACCTAAAAGCCATACAGATGCTATAGTGCTCAGTTCATTCAAGTGAGACTACAAAGGATGATGAGACCATATTTTATTGTAAATTAAATGAATCATAGCCATCATTTACACTTATAATTTCTATGTAGGATTTGTTACAAATCTAAAAAAAGTATTACACATAAATATTAGTAAGAAAGAAGAGTTATAAAATTTGAAAGTACAGTTTTTTCAATATATTCTATTGTATACCTATTACATCACAAAACCTTGCTAACAATTTTGTCGAAATTGTATTTTCATTTTGGTAAATGATGATATAAACATTTTATATAATCACAAAACCTTGCTAACAATTTTGTCGAAATTGTATTTTCATTTTGGTAAATGATGATATAAACATTTTATATAAAATACTAACTCAAAGACCTTCAGGTTTCTTTACAGTGTAATTAGGTTCCTTAATCTATAATGAAACATGTAAATTTTCACAAAACTGCTGAAAAAAGTCTGAGAAACGCATAAAATATGTCGAAAAAGTTAGTCTCCTAGTAACTTCTTCAAGATGGCTAGGATGACATTAGCTTCGCTCAAAAGGACGTTTACCTGCTGTCAAATTGAGTGTCATGGTATGAAAAGATTGAAAAGTTCATAGTAAAAAAAAGTTGTGCGTGTACTAGTGTACACACGTAAGTGAAACTTCTTTATGGCCTTATTTTTCGAAAAATGATCTACATGCAACTTTCCAGAAATTGGTTAAAATAGTTAAATTGGTTAAAATAGTTAAATTGGTTAAATTGGTTAAATTGGTTAAATTTGTTAAATTTGTTAAATTGGTTAAATTGGTTAAATTGGTTACATTGGTTAAATTGGTTAAATTGGTTAAATTGGTTACATTGGTTAAATTGGTTAAATTGGTTACATTGGTTAAATTGGTTACATTGGTTAAATTGGTTAAATTGGTTAAATTGGTTACATTGGTTAAATTGGTTACATTGGTTAAATTGGTTACATTGGTTAAATTGGTTAAATTGGTTAAATTGGTTAAATTGGTTACATTGGTTAAATTGGTTACATTGGTTAAATTGGTTAAATTGGTTAAATTGGTTACATTGGTTACATTGGTTAAATTGGTTACATTGGTTAAATTGGTTACATTGGTTAAATTGGTTAAATTGGTTACATTGGTTAAATTGGTTACATTGGTTAAATTGGTTACATTGGTTAAATTGGTTACATTGGTTAAATTGGTTAAATTGGTTACATTGGTTAAATTGGTTACATTGGTTACATTGGTTAAATTGGTTAAATTGGTTAAATTGGTTACATTGGTTAAATTGGTTACATTGGTTAAATTGGTTACATTGGTTAAATTGGTTAAATTGGTTAAATTGGTTAAATTGGTTAAATTGGTTACATTGGTTAAATTGGTTACATTGGTTAAATTGGTTAAATTGGTTAAATTGGTTACATTGGTTAAATTGGTTAAATTGGTTAAATTGGTTACATTGGTTAAATTGGTTACATTGGTTAAATTGGTTAAATATTATTTCACTTTACCTTTTTGCTATCGTCTGAACCAACCGTGGTAGGGGCAAGAAAAGATGGCGCGTAACCGAAAAATGTGACGAAAATTTGACGCAAAACGTGACGGTAAATTTTTTCCAACGCCGATAACGAAGTTTCACTTCAAAAATAATAGAAAACAGCACACTCAGGCACGGTAGAAAGAGTGGGAGATACTAGTTCCTCTCCCTTCCCCTCGATCTTACGCTTTTTCGATCAGCATCACGTGACCCTGACGCGAGTTTGGAATTTTTTACCCATCCAACAAAAAGTGCTCAGCGCCGCTAAAGAAGTTTTCACTTCAAAAATGGTGAACGGTTTAGAAACGTCAACGTAAATTGGCCTGCCACAGGCCTGCTAAAAACGATGTCATAGTACAAAAGAGCAATGCAGTCCAATAGCAGTCCTGCTTTAAGAGCTAATGGTAAGGCCCCTGTTTGTTAAGCGAGATAATAACCCATACTGGTATTGGTAATTGGATGCTAGTGTCTCATTTTAGGCTGTTGTTGATTGTGCAACACATACATTCACCATTGACAATGCTGACTTCTGCTCTCTTCTTTTTGGAGCGTCAAATCGACCACCGATCTAACATAAAATAGACGTACAGACGGACTTCTATCAATGATTAGAATTCGGTCTGTAGATAAGTATCATTGAAATACGCAGCTTTATCAAACCTACAATTGACTGGTTACTAAATCATCATTTTTTAAGTGGCAATTTTTGAGCGGTTCTGGCGACAGATTGGTGCAATGGTGTCAGGGAGCACCTGGTTTTGTACCCTTGTGTACCCTTCAACGGCCAAGTCACACAACATTAACTATAATAATAAAGAATTCGCAGTAAGGAACCTTAGACTTGGCACGACTTTGTCTAGATTTCATTACTTTTTAGAGACAAACAAGCAGCTGCATCGAGACTTGGCTAGTTTTTTACAGAATGTTTTTGGTGGGATTTTACTTCTTTTTGTAGAAACGTATAATAACGGCATAATGATTTATTTTATTAGATTTTCTTATTTGACACTTTTTTTTCTTTTTAATTTTTATTCATATTTCTTTACTTATTTTAAATTTTCGAATTAACATTACACTTTTAAATTTGAAATTGACGTAGGTATCTAACCTACGTCAATTTCAAATTTCAAATAGACACACATATTTTTGTTATAATTTAAAATTCAAGTTTAACCTAATTAATGTATCAAATGTCATAAAATTAAAACAATATCAGCAATCTAGGAGCATCGTCAATTTAAAAAATTATGTAGTAAAAAAAAGCAGGATAAATAAAATTACTACTTAAAATCAATGATATTACAAAGAAATAGATATGTTACTTCGCGGCTTAAGTTAAGAAGTCTTTTTGAGTCAATTGTAACATGTCTCAATCATAAATCAATGTCTCAATCAGTTTGCGTCAAACAAGCTTCAGAGCGAGTCACAGTGACAGATTAACAAAAATTTTAAAAATGCCGTCTTGTGTATTTCGATTTTGCACAAATTATTGTGCTAAAATGAATAAATCTCAAGGGATCACATATCACATGTAAGTTTATAAAAATATTTGTTCTATACTACGTGTTTTTTAATTTTCAAGTTTCTTTGTAAGTGCTAAGACGACGACATAGATTAAAAATTCAGATGCGACAATTTAGGTATCAATATTTTTTTAAATTTTTTTTCATATAACACAAATACAACCTGTTTTATTTCTCTCTATTTTCTACCTACTTTCAAATATTTGTACTGTCTGATCTTGGTTACAATTCCTAATCTATGTAACTGTCATCGTGCAGCGCCGTGACGTTTTGCGAACGCAATTTAATATGAACATAACATATCTATTGATTCAGCCGGATAGTAGCTTGGACGGAGTTGCGAGTGTGGTTACTACACGTGCGTTCTCGGTTTTTGTTTATTTTGTAGTGTGATCTAGTGTTCAGTGCCTTGTTTTAACATAATTAAGCCTATTTTCCACTAGGGTTACGGTTTAATTATATATTTATATATCTGGTAGGTTACAATAATGGACCCTATCCCACCTGATCCTCCCGATCCGCCGGACCGGGCCCCATCTCCTATGGAGCTGTCTTTACCAGTCTTTTCCCAATCAGCGACTAAACGCCGCCTTGAGACGGATGTTTCCGCCGAACCTGCCAAGAGATCTATCACCGACCCCTCTTCCTCCGGTTCGCCTAGTGTTAGCAACAGCAGCAACCAAGCAATGTACACCCACCCGTCGATTGTTATTGCTTCTAAATCCTATAGAAATATTGATAAAGGGCCCTTTATAGTCCACGTTTCACGCATCGAGTCAGACCCTTCAGCTCCAACCTACATACAACCAATTAGATTTGGTAGGTTCTTGGTTACCAACAAAATATCGGATGTAGTGATGGATGGCGTTAAAAAGATAGGTAGAAATAGGATCTCCGTTGAGTTTAGTACCCCAGCTGCGGCCAATAGCTTCATTAATAATGAACTTTTGCCCCTATATAAATATGTGGCCTCGATTCCAACATATAATGTTACCCGCATAGGTCTCATTAAAGGCATTCCTTCTGACTGGACCATGGAAGAACTAGCAGAATCTTTAACTGTTCCAGCTGGCTGTGACATTTTTCTGAAGGCCAGACGCCTTAATAGAAAACAAGTGTTAGATCACAAAACATCTTAGATTCCCACCCAATCTGTTGTAGTAACTTTTAAGGGTCAGGTCCTGCCTGAAAGAGTTTTTGTTTACCATACCTCTATTCAGGTTGAAACCTACCAGTTACCTACAATTCAATGTATGAACTGCTGCAGATTCGGTCATGTGAAAGCCCAATGCCGCTCCAAACCAAGGTGCTATCGCTGTGCCCAACCTCATTCGGCGGAGGATTGTACCATCCAAGAAGACAAGGCATCTTGTCTTCATTGTTCTGGCCCACATTATGCCTTGAGTAGATCATGCCCTGAACATTCAAGACAAAAGTCAATAAAACTCGTTATGTCACAAGACAACGTCTCATACGAGCAAGCTTCCTCCCTCTACCCTGCAGTCCGCAAATCCTATGCTGATATTGCAAAATCTCCCTCTACACTACTCCCTAGTTCACTTACCATCTCCCAAGCTCCTTCTACACAAACTCCAATTTCCTATAGGAAAACCATTCCACGTCCTCCTCGTCCATCAGCTCCTTTGGGAAAAAGTTATGACCGACAGGCACACCAGGCTATTATCGGTGGCTGTTGCTCTTCCCTCCCAAACGGCTCTGCTTTTAACCCTAATCCAAATCCCTCCACTCCTTCTGAGGATAATAATAAGCTCCTGGAGCTTATCTTATCCTTGGTTCTCCGCATTGTCTCTGGACAAAACGTACATATACCGTCCAACGTAGCACATAAACTCTCCCAATTATCCAAAGCATCTTCTTTGATTAATTATAACAATGGCAACAAAGATAGTTCAGTGGAACTGCCAAAGTATTAGAGCTAAGAAACAGGATTTAATATCCCTCATAAATAAATTCTCTCCATTGGTCTTAGCTGTCTCGGAGTCATGGCTAGTTCCTGATTCACTGTTTCGTGTCTCAGGCTACTCGTGTCTCCGTGATGATAGGTCCGATGGCTACGGGGGTAGTGCTCTCCTTGTGAAGCGCTCCCTCTGTTACTCCCAAATTGTTCTTCCCCCTCACAGCCAAGACATCCAAGTCGTGGCTGTGCGAGTGTTTGACATCTCCCTCCTTTCTGTATACATTCCCTACCATAATGCAACCTCCTTAAATGAACTGCGCTCTACTATTTCCTCCCTCTCCTCTCCAGTCCTGGTGTTAGGAGATTTTAATTCTCATCACACCTCTTGGGGCTCTTACAAAATTGATTCTCCTGGTTTATTGCTTTTAGACCTTTTGGACGACCTTAATCTGTGCATTCTAAATGATGGCCGTCCAACGAGAAGGAGTTCTCCATCTCAAAACTCGGCATCTGCAGTAGACCTGTCCTTTTGCTCTCCAAATTTAGCATCTTCTCTCTCATGGAATGTCCTTAACTGTACTTATGGTAGTGATCACTTTCCTATCATAGTGACGTTACCAGATGGTTCCTCTTCTCCATCTCGTCCTCCTCCTCTTTTAAAGTACAAAACGAAAAATGCTGACTGGACTTCTTCTTCTTCTATCAGACATAAACTAAACTCGTTTCCAGACATTAGCATTTTAAACTCACTTGAAGCTTATTCTGCTTTTGTTGATGCCCTTAAGGCATCAGCAGATTCACATATTCCTGCTAAAACTTATTCTCGTAGAGTCTCCTCCCCCTGGTGGGATGCTGAGTGTACTGCCATGGTTCAGAAGCGCAGAGAGGCGGAAAAAGTTTACAATCGGGCTATGACCATGGAGAATTATATACAATACAAAAAGACTGCTGCCCAGGTTAGGAAATTCCTTCTTAAAAAGAAAAAAATGGGTTGGTTGAAATTTTGCGAGAGCATGTCCCCGAAAACCCCTTCTTCTGTAGTTTGGAATCAAATTAAAAGATACCGCCAGTCCCTCATCCCATTAAACGCTCCGTCTAATGACCCTTCCATTTGGTTAAATCCTTTTACTGACAAATTGGCCCCTTCATTTGTTCCTTTTATAGATTGTTTTCCTTCACCCGCTAGCTATTTACCATCCAGTAGTAATTTAGATAAACCCTTTTCTTTTGATGAACTAAATTCAGCTCTAAATGGTTTGATCGACTCTTCTCCTGGTTCGGATGGGATACCTTACTCTTTTATCATAAACTGTCCTAAAGAAGCAAAATTGTTTTTCTTAACATTATTAAATTCCTTTTTCGACCAAGGTATTCTTCCAGACCCCTGGAAGCATCAGGTAGTTATTCCTATTCTCAAACCGGGGAAGGATCCTTCAGACCATTCTTCTTACCGTCCTATAGCCCTTTCTTCCACTCTTCTTAAAATTATGGAACACATGATCAGAACCCGGCTCGAATTTTTCATGGAATCTAATTTAATCTTATCGAACTCTCAGTTTGGATTTCGCAAAGGCCTAAGCACGCTGGACAGTTTGAGTATACTGACTACGGATATCCGGCTGGCATTAAAAAATCAGGAATTTCCTGTAGGAATATTTTTGGACATATCTTCTGCCTATGACAATGTCCTTCTTCCAGTGCTCAGGCACAAGTTGCTTCATCTGAGCGTCTCGGAGAAGATGGTTCGTTTCATCTGCAACATGTTGATGTCTAGATGTATTTCGATAAGGAATCAAGATTCCGCTATTTCTCCTCGTCTGATTTGGAAAGGCTTGCCTCAGGGATCAGTTCTCAGTCCTTTGCTCTACAATATTTATACATATGACCTCGATAAAACTGTTGACTCCTTTTGTAACATCCTTCAATATGCCGATGACATAGCCATTTACTTTTCATCTAAATCTCTTTCAGAATGCTCCTCTCGTTTGAACTCTGCCCTGCAATACCTTGGTGTTTGGTTAACAGATCACGGTCTTTCCATATCCGTCCCAAAATGAAGCTGTGTTACCTTTACTCGCAAAATAAACCCGGCAGATTTGCAATTGTTGATAAACGGAGATCCTGTACCTTGTAAAAAAGATGTTAAATTTTTAGGCTTAACTTTAGACTCTAAACTGACGGGTATTCCACACTTTAACAAGATTCTTGGGATAGCTGAAAAAGGGCTAAATATCCTGCGTGCGCTCTCAGGTACCTGGTGGGGTGCCCATCCCTACTCGCAAAAGTTGCTTTATAACGCCATCGTTCGCAGCCATTTCGATTATGCGTCTTTCCTCTTAGACCCATGTAGTAAAGCCATTCTTGAAAAGCTTACGAAAACCCAGTCTAAATGTCTGCGAGTCATATTGGGAGCTATGAAATCCTCTCCCATTAACGCTCTTCAAGTTGAAGCCGTAGATCCTCCCCTTTACTTACGCAGACAATATCTGTCTGACCGGTTCTTTGTTAAGGTTGCTCAGAATTCCAATCACCCTCTTTTAAAAAAACTAGATCATCTTTCATCTCTATTCAACTCTTCTGATTCTAAAAATACTCCATGTATTATTCTCAGTTATCAAAAATTTAACCGCCTTCCTTCTCCTACTGTAAAATATCCCCTAAACCCTCTCTACTCTAACAACTTTGAATCTTTAATCTTTCAACCTCCTATTATCCTCAATTTTGGCATTTCCAAAGACTCCAGTTCGGCCTCTCAAGAATTTAACAATATTATATCTGAGCACTGGCAGGGATGGGTATGTATGTATACAGATGCGTCCAAATTCGCGGAGGATAGATGTGTTGGCTCTGCAGTCTGGATCCCTACATACAAAGTTTCTCTGTGCTTTAAAAGTCCCCCAGCAACATCAATTTTCACTGGGGAATCTATAGCTATCTTAGAAGCCATCCTTTTTGCAATTTCCCATTCTTTAAACAACACCTTGATTTTTACCGATTCCTTAAGCTGTCTCCAATCAATTTTATCCAACCCTTTTAAATCAAAAACGAAATTCCCTTCTATTCTCAAAATAAGACAAGCTCTCTTTTCCTGCAGAGAAAAGGGCCTCAACATCGTCCTAGCTTGGATTCCTAGCCACAGGGGAATACCTGGTAATGAATCAGCCGACTCTTGTGCTAAAATTGCTGCCACTACTGGTTCCTTGGATCACTTTAAATTGTTTTCTCATGATATTGCCTGCCTTTCCCGATCTCATTTACATTCGTCATGGAAAACACATTGGGAAAATTCGAGGCGAAGGGGCGTTGGTAGATATTATGCAGACATCCAACAAGTCATTCCACCTAGACCTTGGTTCTTTAATTTCCCTCATTTGCAGAAAAAAACAGTATCAATAATTTGCCGTCTCCGTATAGGCCATTCGTGTACTCCAGTACACTTAGCGAAATTAAGAATCAAGGACAGCTCCATTTGTGATCTCGAAGAAGGCACAGTCAACCACATTCTTTTTAACTGTCCCAAAATTGGCTCTTCTTTACTTGATTTCCTTCCGAATAACTTTCCTCGCCCAACTAACATTAAATGCATTCTTAACTCTTTTAATTCTAATCTTATAAAATCCCTGTTTTAATTTATTAACGTTAACAAAATAAATCTATAAGTAGACGTGGATAAGTTTGTTTACTTATAAGTTGTTAATTTTTTAATATTTTTTAATTCTATTAGTCTTTCCGTGTAAAAGCTGCACACGTGATTTTGGCGGAACAGTGTATCCAACACAAGTTCGTCGCCATTAATAAAGAAGAAGAAGAAGAAGAACATATCTATTTCTTTGTAATATCATTGCTTAAAATACAATCGTCACAATTACTTATACTTTTATATTTTATGTCTGATTTAACATGATTATTAAATAGAATAATACAATGTCAATAAAATATACGAATCAGCAATCCATAATGTAGTTTTTTTAGAAAAAACTAATAATAAAAGATATGAAAATTTTAAAATTAATTAATTTAAAAAATAGAATTTAAAAATTTCATTATCCGAAAGAGCTTCATTCATACTATAATAACTTTTAAGAATAGGTATTGTTTTAATTTTGTTACACAATTCATTACCTTGTAGATCTCTTACTTCAGATGGTATTTTATTTAAAAACTTGATGCTCATAAACAGGAAACTTTTTCTTTATTAAACCAGACAATTTTTGGGAAGTGTTATCTGATTCCTGTATCGTGTTGCATATTTGTGATAGTCACCCTTTTTAGTCATATTATTAACATTCTTTTTTATGTATAAAATGATTTGATATAGTTATAAATTCACCAGTAACCGTCATAATTCCTAATTGCCTAAATTTATCCCTGCAAGTGTCATTGCATTTTAATCCTAAAATATATTTATCAGCTCTTTTTTGCAAGACAAAGATTTTATGAGCATCTGCTGCTATGCCCCAAAACATCACTCAATACGACATCAATGAATGGAAATACGCGAAGTAAACGTTTTTTGCTGCTCTTATTCCTCCTAATTCTTTGATTTTCCTAATCGCATATGTTGCTGCACCAAGTTTCTGTGAAAGTTGCTGTTTAAGAGATGCCCAAGTTAACTTATTGTCTAATTCAATTCAGAGAAACTTCACTTTATTTTGTTCACTTAAATCAAGATCGATAACACATAGATGCGTAACTTGATTACCAAGTCTGAAATGTATTCATAGTGTCTTATCAACATTAACAACAGCAGATTATTTATTGAAAGAAAACCAATCTATTATTGCGGCTAATAAACAATTTGTGTAATGTTCGAGTAGAATAAAGTTAATCGTTCGACTATTTCTTCTTGTGAACTTGTAGGTTTAAGTATAAAAGCCAGTCTAGTCTTATCCAGAGATTTCCTTTAATTTTATTTATATGCGTATTAAAATCAGAAGGGGAGGCATTCGCCCAGCAGGGGGACGCTGTAGGCTAGATAAAATTAGAAGATGTGTCCCACTACGCTGGATTTTTGCAATGACAGTCGATTTTTTTATGTACCAATAGTAGAAGGGGGCATTACCATATCTCTAATACAGCTGAGACCAGCTGAGGGTTCTTCATCAGATACTTCAGACCTTCGATTTTTGACACCAAATGAAGCGGCCCACCAAGTTGAATATTTTTTGTAAAGGCGATATGTCGATCTCTTATAGTTTGGTTGGGCTCTTGTGTTTTCTAATCAGGGTCACAGGGTACTCCAGATCTTCGATTATCCTAGTTTTTATAGTTTTCCCTTTATGTGGCCATTAAACCCTAACTCTGTACCAAATTTCAGCTCTCTGAGTTTATGGGAAGTACTAATTCTATTTTGCTGATCATGAGTGAGTGAGTGAGTGTCGTAAATGCGAAACTTTGCTTCCGCTTAACTTCGGAACTAAATGACCTACAGACTTGAAATTTTGGATTTAAAGTATGTAATTATAGCTTACTGGATGACGAAAATTTCTGCGTTCTGGTCTTATCCAGAGGTTCTCAAATAGGGACCTGAAAATGCGGCGAAATGGTTCCAGTAAAGGATGGTACGGCAGTGTTTGCTTCGCGCTCGACTTGGCGGGGGCACTGCCGTGCCCCCCGATTTACTGTCGGAACGAATCAGACGAGTCATGTCAATCAATAAACCATAGTCTTGTTTCAGAGCCTCATGATCCCGACGAAGTGTTTTCATTTCCACCTGAACTTCTGATAGTGTGCTCCTTATCTCATCCTCTCATTCTACAATTGATCCTCTATAATTAATTACTGTAATAAATATTAAAGTAGCAAGAGCAAAATGAAAATCAACCGCACAAACCGAAGTTTCCCGCGCTTTTCCCCGAGTACACTTTTTCTATAATAAGACTACTAAGAGGATATTATCCTTTTAGTAGTCTCAAGTCTGTGATAGTTTATCGCAACTAGGAACAACAAAAAATTTGTATGAAGTTTGCGTGGCAAATAATGGCGGTTACTGGCATCTCATTCACTCGGTGCAGTTTCTCTTTCTCTCATTCAATAGTCCGTCCCGCCCGTCGGCCATATTGTTGTTTTGTTTCTTGTGCGAGTTTGTTTTGGTTATAATTTTTATTTAATTTACACTTATTTAATTGCCTTGGTGTCAAAATTAAAGTTAAGTAAGGTACAAGTGATAGAGTAAATTCAATGAGTAGGTACAGTTTATAAAAATGACAGGAAAAAAACGGTTTTAACTTGTGAAATTTGTGGAGATCGAGCCAGTCGTATAAATTACAAAAAAAAGGAAGTAAGCATGTAATCAAATGTTTTTAATCATAAATATTCTCATTTTGTAGCGTGAACCAACCAAATTGGTATTTTATTTACATTTTGTTGTGTACTAGTGATGTGGTAAGATAAATATCGACACTATGAGTTATTTAATTACCACTATTACTAGTCTAGGGTATTACTACACCAATTACAAAAACCAAACTAGTTTCGTGAAAGTTAACATTTTACTGAAAATGTTTAATAATGCCAAGATTGGTATAATCAAATTTAAAAAACAAGTTAAAGATAATGTACAGGGGCTAGCTTATTTCATTCTAAAATTTACTTCCAGCTGGTCCGAGAAAGGAAATAAACATACGAAAGGGTAGTCAGGGTGTTTACAAATAATAAAACATGCAACTAATATTTTTACTTTTTATTTTAGGATTAGAAAAAAATAAATTTGTTTTAATTTCAAAATATTTTTCAGATGCAGGCAGTGGGTGAAAGTTGTGGGCAAAGAAGATTTAATATAATATGTTCCTATAGAAAAACTGCATGCATTAAAATATGTATGTGGTAATCACTTTGAGAACAGAGCTTTCAATCAAAAATCGTCTGCTGAATTTATTACTAGTTCGCCGTATTCATCTTTTAAACCGAAATGAATGTCATCGCATCAATACTTCTTTATCAAAAGCTGAGGAATCAACTGCTGATTTCATAAAAAAGGCATACCAACAGGGGATCGCAAAATTATAAAATAAAATAATTATTACATACTAAAAAGTTTTTAATTTAACTTGTGTTATTAATTTTACTATTTATTCCACTATACTTACAACATTGGGCTCGTAAAAGTTAATTCGATCTTACTTACCTAAAATGTAGTTAAATAATACATAAAACGATTTGGATCGCATATATTATGAGAGTCAAAATGGCGGGTGTACCATAACGAATTAAATTATACCGCTCACCAAAAAAATTTACCTAAAAAGTACTTCAAGGTAAAAAAGAAACAAACATGATCAGTTGCACAGTTTCTGAGAAATACAAGAATCGTGTCTTATGTACTTAATTTCATTATGAATTAGTTAGTGGGATGATTATAGGCTGTTCCCACGCTGTTCCATTACTATTTTTATGTAAGATTTCGGGCCCTAGGTCGGGCAAGAGTTTCTATTTTTGTCAGAAATTGTGAAAAGGAACATAACTAACGATAAAAATTAGAGGCGGTAGTTACAAACAATTTTAAAATTACCTAATTTAAGACGAACGACAACCTTAGTCTGCCTGTGACCATGAACGCTGTAAAGTAACTGAAACGTCGCGTCGGGTTAACTCAAAAAATAAACGCGTACTGAATCCGTAAATATATCTTTCAATTCAGTGTATAGTGTTCACGTAAACTCAAGATAACAGTATGTAAACCACTTTAAATTTAAAAGGCGGACACCAGGCGCATTTTACTGCAGCAATAGGGAATGCAATCCCGCAACATAATTTCAATCCCGGTATTTGCGGTATTAAGGGATCTTAGCCCCGCGGGATCCTGGTATTTGTGGGATTCCGCGTGATGCTAAAAGTGGTCATTGGTAAGAGGATAGCAATACTGTATCATAAATTCACAAGTGTATCGTGAACTAAAAATAAAATCAAAAAAATGACAACCTATTTTGATGTTTAATAATTTACACAATTGAAATGAAAGATATTTTACGGATTTAGTACGCGTTTATTTATGACTAGCTGTTGCCTGCGACTTCGTCCTCGTCAATTTCTGTTATTTTGATAGCGATTGGGTATTTTATTTTTATTTATATTTTTATTCGGTAACTTGAACCGTTTACTATAATAATAATTCAATTCTTTATTTGACTCATCATATATTTTGACAACAAGGCCCAATTTGTTAGTAACAATAACTTAAACTATGTTAGTACTTAATTTCTAAAACAGATTTAGTGCGTTGAGCTAGAGCCCAAACAAGCGGACTGTCTAGCCGGTCTGCTATCGCACGCAGAATGATGTTTGGGCTGCCACGCAGCTTGCGCAAGAGTGACGCAGATTTTTTGCGCCAGGTGGCGTCGAAACCGTCCGTGCACGCCTCGGCGAACATTGAGGAAGCGCTGCAAAAACGCGGGAGCCGCAACAGCGCTCTGAATGCGTTGTTGTTTACGCAGCGCACGCATAATTTTTCCCGTTTTTGCAACATTTTTCTCTAATGCTTCACACTCCTATTGGTCGCAGCGTGATGTTGTATAGCCTAAAGCCTTCTTCAATAAATGGACTATCCAACACAAGAATAATTTTTAATTCGAACTAGTACTTCTTGAGATTAGCGCGCTTAAACAAACAAACTCTTCAGCTTTATAATATTGTAGATAGTATAACTTAAACCCGACGTTTCGAACCATCTACAGCGTTCATGGTCACGGGCAGACCAAGGTGTTATAGTAGGTAATTTGATTTTTTTAAAAACTACCGCCTAATTATACAATGTATAGTGTTCGTGTAAACTCAAGAAGACAGTAATTTACACAACTTGCATTTTGCCGTATGCGAATTTTATGCTTTTGAAAGTAATGTTCGATATAACTTTACTTTTCCTTCTGTGTTCAGAGTGAAAAGAAATTTCACACCAATAAAACAACACGTTATTGGATTACGATACGCACAATTACAAATTGCAGCTTCTGACAAAAAAATAGGCAGGCAATCACCGCGCGCGTTGAAGAAAGCCCCCGCTCCCACTGCCTACTTTGTTCCCGTCCGTCATTAGCTAGCTTCGCTCTATCTGGCTAAGTCACGGGAGCAGTGCTGCCAGAACGTGGCAAAAAAGGTGAGATACTCTTTACACACGTTCTAGAAGTACTACGCGGGCGTTAGTTTAGGCGCATCCACGTACTGAATATCGATGCGCAGTCCCACTACTCCCGCGGGATCCCGCTAGATTTTGGTGAGGGATTGATACCGCAAAAATCGTGCGGGATCGGTATCCCGGTATTCTATTCCCTAGGCAGCAACTTGAAGAAACGCTGCGATTATGATGATGATATAGATAGATCAATAATGCATAGTGAAATTAAGTAAATAAGACACGATTCTTGTATTTCTCAGAAACTGTGCAACTGATCATGTTTTTTTTTTACCTTGAAGTACTTTTTAGGTACATTTTTTTGGTGTATATACATTTTATATATGATTGTCAAGTAATAACATATTATAGTACACCCGCCATCTTGATGTCAATATGGCGGGTGTATTTTAATTTCGAAATAATTTCGTTTTGAAGAAGGTACTGATTTTTTAGAGCGAGGTAGTAAAAGGTAGATTTTAGGTACATTTTTTTGGTGACCGGTATAATTTAATTCGTTATGGTACACCCGCCATTTTGACTCATCATATATTTTGTCGATATCGATAAAATATTTAGCGGTACTGAATGGTACCACACTATGAGTGTGTTTTGTTGGTAGAACTGTATTATTTGACGTCTCTTTGACAAAACGTTTTTTAAGTTGGTTATGGAGTGCCACGTAAATGGTGTCAATGGCTTTGTAAGACCCGTCTCTTAAACTAGTTACAACAACTTACATACTCTTTGGTCTGTGACTCACCTCTCGTTTTTGTATGAGGTTGGTTGTGTCAGACTGTCAGTTGCAAAGGTCTCTTAAAATAAAAAGGTACTCTGTGGTTGCAAAGAGTAAAATAATAATTGGTCAGTTCATCAGTTGTGTGGTATCCTCTTAGTAGTCTGTGGTTGTGTGATTGTGTGAATTTGTGTGGCTTAAGGCTTTTGTTTTCATTAAATTACAGGTGATAAAAGGGTTTTTATTGTTTTTCATTGAGAGTTCTATAACGAACAAAATATTTACTACTAAATATTATTATTGTTGGTGAGAACATTGGATTTCCAGAGCAGAGTAAGTAAACAAACAGTGATTCAACAGTTATATGTGTAACATTCATTGTTATTGGTGTTTATTCTGTAAAAGATTTTAGGATATTACTCACTATTAGTCTGGAGTAACTCACGATAGAGGGACTAAATAGTAAAAATTTGCAAATGTTACTGCTCTTCATAAGTGGTCTCAATGGTTAAATTATTATGATAACTGGTTTTTATTTACATGGAAAAGGACTTTTAAGTATTTAACTGTACCATATTTTTTAATAGAAATAATAGATCTATGTGGTGAGTGGTGAGGTGATAGATGATTGGAACACTGATTTGATGTGACATTGCAAGCCTCTTTTGGAATATTTCCTGTTTGGACTGATTAGGTTGGGAGCTGGGTATGATAATCAGAGTATTTAAACTTTAAAATCTGTATTAAGTACTGATAAGTTTAACATGCTGTACAAAGCCACAATCATTAATACCCATTTATGAAGCATCTTTTGATTTCCTAGCTTGTTGTAAAATAGCATGAAGTGATGAGTAAATTGTGTGACTGGAAATATTAAATACTCTGTTGTTCGATTGAAATGACCCCTTGAAGCCTTACCAGATAATCCCGATTAAACTGAAGTTTTAAAAATGTTCTCTCATTTCCGAAAAACTATGACAGGTTGCAATGTGATTTTAATCACGACAACTCTGTTGATAGTAATTCAAAAGTCATACCTAGGGAATTCCCCTAAATTCTTACTTTGTGTTGTCAACTTGAGAGATCGTGATATTTCCATTTTATTATTTATCAAAATGCTTTTTTTTTGTGAATTCAAGTCAACTTTTTAGTTCTGGTCAATATGTATAGGGGTTCAATTTGATTTGATTTTAGTAGTAGCACTAATATTGTTGTTCTTAATGTCAGTAAACTACTTGAAGAAAACTAATTTCAAGAATACAGTAGAACAAACAGATGTAGAACCATTAAGTAGGTACTACAGAATTATTAAATCATAATATTAAGGACCAGTTAGGATTGATGAAAATGAATAGATATTCATTTTAATAACATGCAATTGTAATATCTGTAATTAACCTTAAAAAAATTATGTCTCAGGCAGGACTCGAACCCGCATCTCCATGCATACCGGCGGGGTACCTTCCCAATTAAGCTACCGAGTTCCGAGACACTATGTCACAGCGCCAATTTTTGAAGCATATTCTACTGGCCTGCAAGGGGCCTTTGCCTGACAAAACTAAAAGTTCACATTAATTCTTTATTGCCTAGTTTTGTACGAACATGTCTAGAACCCAAAACCTTGACGTCTGTAGTCTTTAAAGAAGGCGGCGAGTACCAAATCTTTTTGGAAGCCTCTTCAGGTATGATGGTTTGTGATGCGTGGGAATCCACTTCCTTCCACTAATAACAGGGGAACCATCGACCACAATATAAGCCGTGATTGGCGGTCGATAATTTTCCGAGCACCTGTATATCCTTTCATTCAGGAATATCAGCTTCTCTATCATTGCACTCCAACTGATATAGGTACTTTTGTTTGAACAAGCAGACGTTGTTTTTTTTGTTTTTAATGTCCTAGGTCCCCAAGATGGGGCAGAGGGCGTCCACAGTAGTCCTCCATCGCATTCGGTCTTGAGCTTCGCGTTTGATTTCACTCCAAGTCTTGCCTATCTTTTTCGCCTCATCTGCTACAGTGCGACGCCAAGTTTGTTTTGGCCACGTTTACTTTTTCCTTGGGGATTTCAATCCAGAGCCTGTTTGGTAATATGATCGGTATCCCTTCGGAGAGTGTGGCCAATCCAGTTCCACGTGCGGCGCTTGATCTGCTGGTCAATCGGGCTTTTGTGGCATCATTCCAACAGGTGTTCGTTGGAAATTTTCGCGGGCCAGTACATACTGAGAATTTAGCGAAGACAGCGGTTAAAAAACCTGGAGTTAGTGCGAGATGGACTTAGCGACCTTCCACGTTTCGCACCCATTTTATAGCAATACGGATTTGACGTTGGACCCGAAAATCTTAATCTTAATCCTTCGAGTCAATTTCCGTGATACGGGTCGAAGTTGCGCGAAGGTTGCTCGAGCCTTGGTAATGCGTGAAGTGATGTCCTCTTCTGTACCTCCAGTTTCTGACACGACACTTCCGCGGTAAGTGAAATTGTGGACTCTTACCACATCCTCTGCACCAATCCGTAGCGGTGTGTGATTTTCCATTCCAGATCGCTTCTCGAACAAGCAGACGTAATACCTATGTCCAAATTTCTTGCAATAGAAATTGCTCATTTGCTTTATGATATCGAGCACAATGTCGACAGTCACCAGACTAGATTTTACCAATATCCATTGGCTCACGTGGTCGGAGCTAGCTTCGAGTCGACGACAGTATCAGGGTACCTACGTACCATGGAACGTCATAATTTATGGTAGTTGAGTGAGGCACTGCTGCAAAGCTGTCTCGTACGTAAAACGTGAGGCTCTTTGCCTTCAACAATTCACGACGAGCGAAGGCGATCATCGTGCACGCCCAACACAAGAGTCTGTGGCGTAGTTGACGTTCCGTAAAATTGAATTAAGCGCCTAGCTAATACACCTATACAGGGTTACAGGGAAAGTCGTACAGAATATTGAAGGACGTTATAATTCAGGTCATTTGTGATCGAATTGATCCTATAATATGGTATCCGAAACCTAACCGTTACGGAGATATTGAATTTAAAAGATTTAATAAAAAATCTTTATTCTTTTGTCTTTTCTATCGATTTTTTTGCGATTGGAGCTACTAGGGCCCGGTTTTTTAATGTTTCCAGTTAGAAGACATGTGAATTAATAAAAATGATCGAAAAAAACTGAACCTATTACTAACAGCTTCATAAAACTGCTCGACAACTGTTGAATTTATAGAATTTTCGCTAATTATTTCTAACTTTGAAGACCTTTTTCTTAAAAAAAAGTATGGTACTTATCCTGCAAGTAATTTAAAAAACTTCTACGTCTTTTTAGCTATTCAAAAAGGTATAACACTTGCCATTAAATAGGCCAAACATTGACAAAATAACAGTTGAGATAGCAGAGGGTAAATTTTTAGTTTGAGGTAAGGTGAGTCAAATAGCTAAAATGAATAAATAAAACAAACAAAATACAGTAAATACTTTTGTAATTCGTGTTATACATGTCCGCCATTATTTCTTACACAGATTCTCATTCTTTTTCTTAGATTACTTTTTACTACAGAAGTTCGCAGGTTCCGTCTCATTTCCTCAGCCGCATCGATATTTTTTTGTTTTAAAACATCGATATTTGCGATAGGCGTCATTTGGTCATAAACAAGACTCTTCATATGGCCCCACACATAAAAATCCATCGGAGTTAAATCGGGGCTCCTCGCCAGCCATGCTATGAGGCCGCCTCTTCCGATCCATTTATTACGGTAATTCACGTCCAACCAAGTTCGAACGCTCCTCCTGTAGTGCGCTGGGCAGCCATCATGTTGAAAGAACATATCTCGTCTCAATGCAAGAGGCAAGTTAAGCATTAATAAGGGTAACTCCTCCCTCAAAAAGTTTTCATATGTCTCACCATTTAAATTATCGGGCAAAAAGTATGGCCCTATTAAGTTATCGGATATAATCCCCATCCACACATTTAGGCTAAATCTTCTTTGTGACCCTCTTGTTCTTTTTTTGTTCGGGTTACCTTGCGCTTTGGGAGCCCAATAATGGGCGTTATGATAGTTTGTGATGCCGTCTTGGTCAAATTTCGACTCGTCTTCATCTTCGTTCACAAAATCTTCAAAAACATAGCCGGATCTTCGATGTCGGCATTGAGCATAAATCTGCAAAACTCAAGTCGCCTCAATGGATCCCCCTCTTTAATCACTTGCACTGGCGTGTAATGATAAGGGTATTGCCCACAACTGTGCATCACAAACCACGAGCGACAACATTTGTTGACGTGGTTGGGTCGGCTTCAAAGAGACGTCGTATTTCATTTTCTTCGTCGTCGTCATCGAGAATACGAGGTCTTCCCATGTCAGTCCGTCGTACTTGAACAGAACCAGTTTCTCGCAGTCTTCGATAAACTCTATCGAATACGCCAATATCAGGTACTCGACGAGTAGGATACCGTAGCGTGTATTCATTGCGTGCACGCAACGACACTCCTTCGCAAAATCCATAACACATAAGCATGTCAGCGTATTCCTCGTTGGTAAATGTTGCCATGTTCACAATACAAATCGAAGTCCAGTTCACAAAAGCCACGTCACACAATTAGAAGATGAAACAGTCCAAAAATCCAAGTCAAGTCGCGTTTTTACAGAAAGATATCGGAGAGCACAAATAACACATCTACCACGGACGAATCGCATGAGCAGACTAAACCCCACGATTTGACGATTCAAAAATTCAAAGCCGAGCACAAAAAATGCCTCTCTGACCCTTTTTTATTGTTTAAAGGTGCCAGGTAGTAAACCGGATTCTTTTGTATCGAAGTTCCGTTACTACGATGTACTGCCACTTGGGTCACTCACAATAACATTATTTTTATTTATGAACATACCCGTTTAATGTTATGGACCTTTTTGAATAGCTAAAAAGACGTACTTAGAAGTTTTTAAATTACTTGCAGGATAAGTACCATACATTTGGATTACGACCATTTGGATCAGCGGTAGTTAACGCTGCTTCTGAGCCATGGGTCGCGGGTTCGATCCCCGCACAGTACAAATATTTGTGTGCATGAACATGTCTGTTTGTACTGGTCTGGGTGTTTTCTATGTATTATAAGTATGTATTTACAAAAAAAAAAAGTATATAAGTAAGTTTATCGGTTGTCTAGTACCCCATACGACAGGGTACTTAATAGTACCTTAATTTGGGACTAGATGGCTCAGTGTGGCCCATTAAGGCATTTGTCTTAAATATTTATTATTTGTTTTTAAAAAAAGGTCTTCAAAGTTAGAAATAATTAGTGAAAATTCTTTAATTTCAACCGTTGTCGAGCCGTTTTATGAAGCTGTTAGTAATAGGTTCAGTTTTTTTCGATCAGTTTTATTAATTGACATGTCTTCTAACTGGAAACATAAAAAAACCGGGCCCTAGTAGCTCCAATCGCAAAAAAATCGACAGAAAAGACAAAAGAAAAAAGTTTTTTTAAAAAATCTTAAAAATTCAATATCTTCATAACGTTTAGGTTTCGGATACCATATTATAGGATCAATTCGATCAGAAATGACCTGAATAATGACGTCCTTCAATATTCTGTACGACTTTCCCTGTAACCCTGTATAGTCGCCAAAAAATTTTCACGCCTTCCTTCGTCCTTTGCACAGAACATGGAAAATATTCTGTGGTCCTTTGATTGTAGGTATGCGTTTATGGAATTTCCCAGATTAAAATATTTCATTCTCAAAGCCAAAATGACATTAAATAGTACGCTACTAGTACGAATAGGCACTTATTATTATAACGACTCATATGAGTATAGTGAGTATGTTTCTTTGCACACTGAGATAAGAATAACGAGCGCGCGCTGTCCGGCCATTTCCAATAGGGTGATTATCAGGAACCGAGTTTTTGCTCTGTCCGAGCTTTAAATTCCATTAAATCTTATTCTTTACTAATTAGTATATTTTTTTTTAGATTGAGTTAGTAGGTAGGCTATAAGTGCATCATAGTATTCAGCTCAAATTAGCATGGGTTTTTCACAATATTTTCCTGAAGTTGAAAATTCTAAGCTCTTTGGCGCGTCCTTTACTCACTTGTTTATTAATGATAGCAATTAATCTACTAAACTGTCAAATTTAGAGTACAAATTTATTATATTTTGTTTTTAACGTAGTTAACGTGATTGTATACTAATAATTATCTATTAATGGCTTTTGCTTCCGATTTAATACTCGAAAGAATTTTGTACATCAAAAAAATCTAACTTCTATGGCGCGACAAAACCGTAGGTCTAACACGATTCCTATGAAGAGCTACTCATTCCAATAGTTGCACCCCGCACAAGCCAGCCACCCCGCCAATAAACACCAGAGGCAGACGTGCATCAAGTATTACAGCGACGATTTAGAATTATTTTTCATCTCGGCTTTGGAGTTTCGTCCGGTAAGTGACTAATTTCTTCGTTGTCCATTTTTATGTTGTTATTTGTACAGATCGCTTTAATATTTTTCTGTTTAATTCTCTTACTCAAATAACATGCACATGGCAATAAGAGGATTTATTAATGATAGAACTTTTTTTTTAAAAAATGATAAGGACATGATTTCTAATTTCTATGCCCCTAATTTCTTTGTATTTCTTTGGCCTCGCGCCACAAAGAAATTATAAATGGTCTAACAATCCCGATGTAATACGGCATTCTTTGATGTTTGTGTTGCTGCTGTATACAGTGTAACTTGTGTTTTTGAAGGTAAGTTATTATTTTAATAAAAAAAGGCAGGTGAGAAAAGGCGTTTGGAGAATTCGTATTCAGTATTTTCTCAAAGATTTGTATTGTTGTCATAAGTAAGGCTAATTTAATAAGATTGAAATTTGGTATAGGGGAGGAGATAAAAAACTTCATTTATAAACACACAAAGATGATTCATCATCATCATCAGCCTATCGCAGTCCACTGCTAGACATAGGCCTCTCCAGTTGCACGCTACTTAGATCGATCCTCGGCGTCTGGCATCCAGCTCCTGCCAGACGTCTTGCGAAAATCATCACTCCACCTGGCCTGAGGGCGTCCTACACTACGTTTGCCGAGATGCGGTCTTCACTCAAAAACTCGCTTACCCCAGCGGTTGTCGGTTCTGCGGCTAATATGGCCAGCCCACTGCCACTGCAGCTTGCTTATCTGGTGGGCTGTGATGTCGGTAACTTTAGGTCTCTGCCGGATCACCTCATTTCTGATTTTATCCCTAAGAGAAACTCCGAGCATAGCTCTTTCCATAGCACACCGAGCTTCTTTGAACTTGTGGACTAGCCGTACCGTCAGTGTCCACGTTTCGGCTCCGTATGTCATGAAGGGTAGGAAGCGCTGATAAAAGACTTAAATCTTGAGGCGTCGTGGGATCGGCGATGAGAAGACTCAACGTAGTTTCCCAAATGCTGCCCAACCCAACAGGATTCTTCTGTTCACCTCATCCCCAAAGTTGTTTCTATCTAACTGCAATGTCTGCCCAAGATACACATATTTGTATCCGTGCACCCCAATTGGCTCCGGTAGTACATGTTCATTGAACATAACCTTGGTTTTATCCTGGTTCATCCGCAAGCCGATGCGTACAGAAGAGTCAGGCAGGTCATTCAGCATCTTTTGTAGGTCCTGCAGCGTTTCTGCCATAATGACGATGTCGTCTGCAAATCGCAATTTCGGGGAAATGACGTCCCCTTGTCTCAGTCCTCGATGCAACGGTATAGGTTTGCTGATTCTGTACTTGGATGGACATGGTGGCGGCTTCGTAGAGACATTTTATCACTTGGACGTACCGTCAATCTACTTGGCAACGCTACAAGGACTACAAAACGGACCAGATCCCGATCGTATCGAAGGCTTTCTCATAGTCCACGAATTATAGACACGAGAGCTGATTATAGTCTTCGGTCTTCTGTATAATCAACCGCACTGTGTAGATGTGGTCTATTGTACCGTATCAGCTCCGAAATCCAGCCTGTTCCGGTGGTTGGAATTCGTTGAGTCCAAGGCGGTTCGTGATGACTCTTGAAACAGCTTATAGACGTGGCTCAGAAGGGAAATGGGTGGATAGTTCTTCAGCAGGGTCTTATCTCCATTTTTAAAGGACAGGACGACTGCACTCCCACTCCACGCCTCAGGAGTTCTCCCTTCAAACAGGACAGCGTTAAAAAGCTTTTGGAGCTCCCTCAGTACGGGTTTACCCTCAGCCTTCCGCAATTCTGTTGTAACGCCATCCTCTCCAGGGGCTTTTTCATTTTTCAGCTGTTTAAGAGCCATCTTGATTTCGTCAATGCTGACTTCTAGCAGGTTTTGAGTGTAGTGGCGTGTTAATGCGGCTCTAGGGTCCTCATTTTCGGGATCAGGACGAGATGCATACGAAGCGTATAACCGGCCATAGAAGCGTTCCAGTTCAGAAAGGACTGCTGGTTTCGAAGCAACGTCTTCTCCACTTGCTGTGCTCAGATTCATCAGGTGGCTTATTCCAAGAGATTGTACGAACACTTTCACAGTCAAACATGATTATAAATGCATGTTAAAAAGACAATAAATAAAAATTGATTAGAAACATTGTTTTTTTTTAATATTTTCCCTTTATCTTTATCTATTTTAACATAAATAATTGAATAAAATATTGACATAACACACATTTAAATAACCTATCTTCAGTTTTGGCATATCGGAGATAGAAAACAACTTCTGTCTTTGTTTCTCTGAACGGCAAAAACAGAGATAGAAACTGTTTCCTATCTCCGATATGCCAAAACTGAAGATAGATAGGTTATTGGAACCAGCCGTAAAGTCCGTATTGTAAATCCCTGCTACATCGAGGGTACATACGATACATAGCATTAGCACAGTCTATGAATCCATACAGTCGTCCGACGAAGACGTCTAGACAGACAGGGCAATTGTGCGGGGTGTGAGGGGCGAGACGCGGGAAGGCGGAGCCCGAACTGCGAACAAAACGATGTTAGCAGTTCGGGACACAGCATTCAGGGCTAACAAATGTTTGTGTTTTAAATTATTTTATATTTGTTTGTTGGAATTTATTGGAATGCTGATAATGAAAATAACATCTTCATAATAATTAATTTCAGATGGCGGACTTTTTTATTATTATTATATGACGACAATTTGGATCAGCGGTAGTAAACGCTGCTTCTGAGCCATGGGTCGCGGGTTCGATCCCCGCACAGTACAAATATTTGTGTGCATGAACAAACATGTCTATTTGTACTGGTCTGGGTGTTTTATATAAATTATACGTATGTATTTACAAAAAAAAAAGTATATAAGTAAGTTTATCGGTTGTCTAGTACGACAGGGTACTTAATAGTAGCTTAATTTGGGACTAGATGGCTCTGTGTGGCCCAGTGAGGCATGTCCTAAATATTAATTTATTATTTAATTATTATTAATTTATTTACTAAGGTTGAATTTCGAGATGGTGAACACATTTTTTTTTAATAAGGTAATTAATAGTTGTCAATTTCGAGGTTAATTGGGCTGCTGATTACGAAAATGCTATCCTTTTTTAAATTCAAGATGGCGGACGTAATTTTTTTTAATTTGATATGAGTGTTAATTTTGAGGTTCAGTGGGGTGCTTATTACGGATATGCCATCCTTTTTAAAATCCAAGATGGCAGACGTATTTTTTTATAATTTGATAGGGGTGTCAATTTTGAGGTTCATTGGGGTGCCGATCACGAAAATGCCATCCTATTTTAAATCCAAGATGGCGGACGTAATTTTATATTATTTGACATGGGTGTCAATTTTGAGGTTCATTGGGGTGCCGATTACCAAAATGCCATAATTTTTAAAATCCGAGGTGGCAGACGTATTGTTGTATAATTTGATACGTGTGTCACTTTTGAGGTTCATTAGGGTGCTGATTACGAGTGTTTATCTGCAATAAATAAATATTTTTATATATTGTTTACTTTTGACAACCCTGACCGTCACGATACTGTCTAGACGTTGTCGGCATTTTCCATGAGATCAAAGGCGTCGAACGACTGCATGGTTTTATAGACTGTGGCATTAGCTATTTGAGCTTATATTCACACCGCTAATCAATGAAAAAAAAAAGTTTTTGTTGTTATATCCCCCACATGTAAAGTGATTTGTTTTGTGTTTAAATTGGGAGCACTCTACTGGTATTATCCAGAGAGGAAACAGGGGACTAAGTTCTTATGGAAGAAGCCCTTTATACCTATTTCCTTTTAACTATATTGGTGTGTAGATTTAAACCTAAAAAAACTCCTAGCTATAGTTCTATAGTTAGGAGTTTTTTTAGAATCAATAAGTGCAAATCATGCATGCTGGTATTATCAGAAAGTATTATGTATGTAGGTACTTACAAGTATCTATGTTTTTTGTAAATTTTTACCCAGAAGCGATGAGTAATTTAATTTAGACTCGCCTATTTAAGCGACATGTGCTGAACACATTTTTCGCAGTTATTTCTGGCGGGTTTTTAACATATTATATTTTTGTCTTATTTATGTAAGGTACCTATTTCCTAAGATAATGTATTCAGCCACAGCTTTTCATAGGTTTAAATTGTGAACAAAATATTATTCATAAATAAGTAATGTGCTTAGTAAAAGCTATAATAATAGAGTAATTCGTAAATATGGCTTTTTATTTTAATGTAATGCCTATGAAACCAAGGTTACATATAGATATTAAGTTCATAATTATTTTTTTCTTAACTATACTACTATTATAGTTTGCAAACCCGCGATTGGTTCCGCTTAAAATTCGGTTACCTATATTGAGCTTCCAGATCTATCAATCACCTTTTCGGCTACATGCTGCTTCTTAAAGATGACTTACAATTTTCGCAATCGCTATCTCTTCAAATCAAGAAATTATTAATTTACGAAGGAAGCTTACATACAACCACATTTTCACTTTATAGGATGATGTCTGTGATGGAAACCATCATAGGTACCTATATCATTTCAGGATTCCAAACTATCACCAAACCTAATTTCATCTAAATTGTTTAAAAATTATTGATTCTCCTCTACATTTCCTGGAAAAGGAACCTCCCATTTAACCCCTATATGGAATGTTTACAGGGATGATAACTATTCTGTGTGTTTTTCAAGGTTTCAGAAATAACCATACAAAAAAAATATAAATTTAATAAAAGCTAATAGTCAGACAGACAGTTACTTTTTGCAGGTACAATATAGTAAGGATGTAGGTACCTATGATGAATGAGCGCAAAAGCGAGCTCGTAAGGAAGTTGATTTGATCTACTTTCTTCGCGCTAACCACGAACACGATCCAAGCGCTTGAATATTTGCCCACACGTCGCGCGGTAGTGACCCGTTTAACTCGCATAACTAACGACCTCAATTGTTTTGTCTTCACAACGCTAAAGCTGACTGGTGTTTTGACAATATTCGCTACGGTTGCAATAATTTGTGTATGTAATGTACTTATTTCCTTGAATTGTGGTCATTATGAATACTTGGCGTCACACACACATGATTGTTAAACTTGATTTGGTACAATACTGAAAAATATAGAGTGAGGAATGAGTACGAACAATGATATTAGTTATTATAACTATTTGATCATAAAACTTAGTAATAAAAACAAGGCCTGGCTGGTTGCTGTGCTGTTAATTAAAAGGCGTGAATTTTTTATGCCTGCCTCCCATGTCGTTGGAGCTGTTAATTGACACGAGTAGCCATATAAATATTTGAGCCCTGAAATTAAAGTAACGGTCGTCAATTATCTCACAAGGTAAAAGGCCCCCAACATTGAATTCAAGTTACCAAAGCAATAACAGGCATAATCACCACGCTTGCCAAATGCGGGTTGGCTGATTACAAACCCGAGCAATATTCGAAAATTCGAAACTTTTTGTTGCCCTACCTGGGGTATAGAACCCAGGACTCCGCGATCTTAGCCCGGTTGCAAAGGGTATTTAAACCGCTAGACCAACGGGGCGTAATTCTTACTACCTTACCAATATAAGATACACTCTTGTCTGTCTGTCTGTCTTTCACGCCTAAACTACGGAATCAATTTTGTCGAAATTTGGTAGAAAATAGATTAAAGCTTCAGAGAGTACATAGGTAGCCTTTTTTTCATCTCTATATCTCTCTCTCTCAATAAAACAATTCACATTTTATTTCATGTCCCTCATATAAACTATTTTCCAACTTAAAAATTCTGTATGCAACTGTACTATTTCAATATCGTTACGCCATCAAGTGAGGAAGGAAGGGTCGATGTACCGTGCGGCCGCTTTTTAATGTTCACTACAATTTGGTCGGATAATCTACCAAAAATATTACGAATGGTTTTTTATCGTTATTGTCTAAAGTAATGGGCATACATACATGATTTTTTGCATACGTATTCTTAAAACAGCGCACATATTATTGTAGAAGCATGTAATAAGCCAGCTCACAGAAAACTAGTGTTTTCGTATTCTAAGTAATTTCACTCAAGATAACCTCAAAACAAAGACAAAATCGTTAAGAACTCGGCAATGATATGTAGTAGGCCGGCGAAACTTTACATGATCATGTGAATATATAATAGGTATCACTCAGCACTGACGCGAAGTCCTTGATCTTGTTCGTTCGAGAGCCAGAGCATTTTTCAATTTTTTAGGAAATAAAAGAATAGATCCTCAACCATGCTAGTCATGTTAATGAAAATTGCGGCACAAATATGCACAAATTAGCTGTATCTGTATACAAAAAATCATGAGTGTGCGTCCAACCGTTTCCGATATACAGCAATTACCGAAACGTTCGCCCAGCAAAAAACTAAATAAGTCTGACATCTTAAGAGGCACAAATTTGGCTTTTACGGCACATTTACACTCGTACATACCTTTTTGCATATTTAATATACAACTAGACGCATAAATTAAAAAAAGTTTTGCTGGGCGAACGTTCGTGCAGCAGAATCCATTTTTCTTAAATAATTCTGAAGCTGTTGGACGCACAAATATAAAATTTCGGGCACGTTTCACGATATAAGGCACTAATTATCAGCATCATCCAATTTTCGAATAGGCGATACTTTTTGCTGGGCGAACGCACACTAATTCAGGATTGCTTAAACAAGAATAGATTGGTAAAGAGACAGATCTACAATGCCAAAAAGTTGTATTGCGAATAAAATTAGACGTCTCAAATAATTTTGTATCAACTATTTTATTAAATTATCGAAACGTGTCAGAGTTAAGTATTATTCTCAGATAAGAGTCAGACTAGGTGTATTACTTTCTTACGGATGGCAATCACTGCTTGTCAACGCTGATGGTAACGGCATTTCAATGACCTTCATTGTTCTGTCTCTAACTAAACTACCTAGAACGTAATAAGTAGCTAGTTTTAGGCGGGCTCTACCTACATTTTCAATATTATAAGTGGTTTTTTGTTGCTATTTCAGTTTGAAAAAAATGTTATTGTATTTGTGGCTGATCTTCAGTTATATCTATCGTACTGTACTACCTTTATGGTCCTTTTGAGCTCCTTTTATTTTATAGACACTTACCTAGTATAGGTACTGTGGTTCACAATTTCCAAACTGAACTGTACAGACAGAGAGGAAATATTTATGTCACCAATATCATGTACAGTTAGACATTTTATTTCGATAGAAATCGAATACCTACTTCAAAATTTGAGTATTATCGTACTTAATCCCTCGATCGTGAGTTATTCCAGACACAATTGAAATCAGTTGTTATCGTGGCACCCGAGTGCCTCCTGGGGATTGAGGGATTATCTATAAAAATTCAAAATATAAATATGTTTGCTAACAATGATTTTTCTATAAAATAATAAGAATAGGTCTAAAAAAATAACAATCTAGGTATATTTCCTCTTAAAAATAGAGTTCAGTTACTTACCTGGACATAGCCACAAATTACCTATTTCCAGAGTAATGACTCCGTTGCTTAGGCAAGCTTAGGCAGCACGTTGGTTATTTCTTGGTTAGTCGACAGCCATGTAGGTACTAGTTTGTCAACCAACATTTGGTCAGTTGAAGTAGGTAGGTACTACATCCTCCCTTCGTTGTTCTCCGCACTGTCCGCACACATACCTACTTTGACATCTTCTTTAAAAAGTTATTGGTGGAAAAATTAAGTAACAATAAGATATAGGCTAACTTAACACCAAAGAATATCATTGCTTCACACTATCTAATCGACGAAAGTAACTGTTTAATGCTCCATCCATGCTTAGTCATAATTTGATGTAGATCTTAGGTACCATTGTTTTACATAGGTAGGTACTAAACCTACGTAGTCGTTACTACCTATAGTCATCCCAATACAATTCAAGTTACCTTAGCTATGATGGTTATCGGTAATAAGTACCTATAGTCATCACGCTTACAAACCCGAGCAATGTTCGAAAATTCCAAACTCTCGTTACCGACCCGACCCATAACCCCGGTAGGTATTTAAACCGCTAGAACTACATACAACCTACGTTGAAACATTAATCTTGTCTTCTTTTTACTAAGGCAACTAAAACGAAACTAATTAGTAGCAACAATAATAAACTAACGACTTATTTTATTACTTTTGCAGTCATTACTAGAATTCGCGAGTACAACGGCTAAGAAACAAACAAACAAGGTGCCTAATTTGAATGCACATTGTGACGTAATCACGCCAAAACAAAAGATTTGTTATGGAGACTCGATTCAAGATTGCGTGAACAGAAATCGAGATGTGGTCGCATGTTGCCACGGTTTTGCTGCTGGCTGCCTCGGCGCGAGCACTTCTAGAAGGACCTTATGTCTGCACCAAACAAGAATTGTAAGTACCTATATTCTTATAAATATGCCATATCATAAGAAGTGAAATGCTGGTACTTTTGATTTCCCTTCATGGAAACATTTGACACAATATACGATATTGTCGAGTGTTGTAAATACCATCGTGAATTTGTTATCTTTTAACTACCGCTGATAATTTTGGTGTCTTATGACAGGCTTTTGATTACTTACAAGAAAATACCGAGTAACACCTTCCCACAGAGGTAAATACCTAACTTACAATACGACTAGGCTACGCACCAAACGCACATAGCTATAATAAGTATAATTTTGATCTACTCGGTTTATTGAAACTTATATACCTAGTGATGTACAAACCTCGAGGCGTCGAGTTCTGCTTTTGAAGCCTGGAGGCAAATTGGCAGGACTCAGTGAGCTTGGTAGGCTAGTAGTCCCGAGCCATGCATCGAGGCTTTAAAAGGGTTCAAGCCTTCAAAAGAGCTCGAGCCTTCAAAAGAGCTCGAGCCTTTAAAAGAGCTCGAGTCTTGAAATGAACGCAAGCCTTCACAATAAAAACTCAAATTTATGTTTCTGACCTTAATTTCACGTGAATAAATAATAAATTATAACAGTGGTGTACATGATTCAAGTTACAAGTTACAGAGCTCGAATCTTTTGACGGATTGATCGACGACTGCGAGTTTACGTGAGCCTATGAGCGTAATATTAGAGCTCGAGTCTATTTTTGAAAAAGGCTCTAGTTTTGAAAAAGCTTCGAGATCGATCGAGCTCTCGAAAAGGCTCGAGCTTTCAAAAAGGCACGAGCCCTGAAAAGCACTCCTGAGTTGTCGAGCGATATAAAAATGAGGCGAGCCCTGTAAACGGCACCGAGCTCTATCCAAAAGGAGCCTCGGAGGCCTCGAGCCTTGTACATCACTATATATACCTACTTAAAATAGTATAGTTTCGTGGAAAGCACAACAAAAATAATTCAATAGTTATGATTATTATAAACAGGATGGACGACAGACAAACACGATGAGGAACTTCAATAAGTAGCGATACATAACGTCGTGGATGTGTGCAATTGTTTGTATGCGAGATTATATTTATATTAGTCACTCTCAGGGTTCTTGGTCATCGACCACTTATTCGTATTTCGTACTCGCCATTATGATAACGATAAGTGTTACTGTGTTGCAAATAATATTAGTTTTGTCCTCAATTCACCCGAAAGAGTCCTTTCCTCTTGATTTTTTAGTAAATACTAGCTGTTGTCCGCGACTTCGTTCGCGTCAATTTCTGTTATTATGATCGTGACTATTTTTGGAACATTTTTCACTCATGCTTCGCTCCTATTGGTCGCAGCGTGATGTTCTATAGCCTAAAGCCTTCCTCGGTGAATGAACTATCTAACACAAAAAGAATTTTTCAATTCGGACCAGTACTTCCTGAGATTAGCGCGTTCAAACAAACAAACAAACAAACTCTTCAGCTTTATAATATTAAGTATAGATAATTACGTTATTTCATTGTTCTGCCTCACATTAACATTGTCCAGTAAGCGTTGTCCGGTAAGCGATATGTTATGTACACTGCTCATTATTTGCCTTTTGAACGCTGACTGGGGTCACTGATTACCGTTACATTACATCGGACCCGTTGTTCAATGGGTCAGTTAACTTTTATCGAACTTCCCTTCCTGCATTATATTGTATCCTTTTTTTCTGTCTGCAGCGTGTAACAAAGAACCGTGCTGAAAAGACTTATGATTTAAAAAATACCTAATAAGATTATTTTTACCAATAAGAATCTTCGAAGGCCGCACGAGTTAACTACTGTTTTTTGTCTTTGTTAGGCTCTTTTTACTTTTTGTTCAAGACTATTTGCGCAATATGCCGGTTGATGACGTAGGTATACAGTTTCGTGTTACCTACCTTTCATATTTTACTGAAAATTAATGATGTGTTCTAAATGTGTAAATTATTATTATATCACGGCTAAGCACTGGGTGTTCAAAGTACTCGTAGTCAAAAAATAAATATGTAATAATGAAAATGCTTTCAGTCAGTACCTTCCTTTTCTTTTTAATATACTTAGCATATTATTTTAATATTGCAAACGTATAGTAAATGCAACACCCCGTTGGTCTAGTGGTTTAAGTACCCCAGGCCAAAATCTCGGGGTTCTTGGTTCGATTCTCAGGTTGGGCAAAAAGTTTCGAATATTCGATCATTTTTGGTCACCAACCCGTATTTGGCAAGCGTGGTGATTATGCCGGTACCTTTGTCCCCGCAGTATGATTATAGGATGTTACCTTAGTTTTTTTTATAAAGTGAAGACAACGGCAGGTCAACCTACCCAAAAAGTTAAAGGTTATTGAATTGATTTTCAACTTTAAGTCAAATAAGTAGAGATCAATATCAATTGAGAAAATTTGACGTTTTGTGGTAGTCTGACGTGCTGTTGGCTCTACCTAAATGTATTAATTACCTCTTATGACTGTAGGTTCTAATAAATTTATTTTTAGATACACCACTACGATACGCGTATCAGAAAATCAACCCTACCAGGAGAAAGAATACGCATGGTGCTTGAATATCCCTCCTCGATGTTCTAAATATAAGATCAAATTCCGTCAAGTATTCAAGACCATGACGCTGTCGAAGCACAGGCCGGTCCAAGAGTGCTGTTCAGGCTACGCGCCAGACGAGCACGGGGCTCAGTGCGTGCCGGTGTGCGTCGAGAAATGCGAACACGGCAAGTGTGTGGCGCCAAACACGTGTGCGTGTGAGCACGGATATGGGGGCCCTGCCTGCGATATATGTCAGTATTCCGCTTGCACTTTTAACTGTTAACATCATTAAAAATTTATTTATAGTTATGTACTACTTGTACACGATACACCGATATAGACGGGCTACGAGTAGGGTGAGATAGACAAACGAAATAACCGAATTCGGTGTCAGATAAACGTTAGCTCACTCAATATAAAATCCGTTATTAAATAAATGCCCGAAAGCTTGGTCCTGGATTTGTGTCTAAGGGTGGGCAAAACAACTACATATAGTACCAGCTATTACCATAGGAATTAAAAAAAATGTTATAAAATTGCCAAAGAGTGTGTCGGAACCCCGCGCAATGTAGGGGGACATCACAAATGCCGACGTACATTTATTTCAATAATCTAATGTTCATATTAAATGTTGTTTGTAAATTTGGAAGTACGGTACCTGATTTACGTGGGTACCTAAAGACTATTTTAATCATTTTTTATTGGAATCAGTCTACATTAAGAAATTACAGCTTTCTCGTTCTCCATGTAAGTCTGCACGTTATTCTGCACGTAAGTCTGCACGTTACTTAATCTCAGATGCTATAAATACTATACTAATACTATGCTAACAGTCTCTGACTCACATGGAGGGTGTCTTTTTGTAATCTTCTATATAAATAAAAATGAATCGCTTAATATGTTACTAATCGGAAAACTCGTGACCGTTTCCAACAATTCGGCATTTTTTTTATATCTTCATTAAAACACGAGGAAAGTTTGTATGAATAGAAAAAAACGCAAATTGCTAGGAACATATTAACATTAATGACGAAGCTGGCCAAGGCCTAAACTTTTAACAGAATGAAATTAGTCGGGGCCCGCTAGTTTCGGATTGCTACCCACTGTTTTGACTGTTGTTTGGTCTCTGGTGTGTTGTGATGGATCCATGTTTCGTCCACGGTTACAAAACGGCGCAAAAACTCCTCCATATTGCGATTAAACAACGCCAAACCTTCCTGTGAAGTTGTTACACGATTGCGTTTGTGGTCGACTGTGAGCAAACGCGGCACCCATCTTGCGGAAAGCTTTCTCATGCTTAATTGATCTTTTAAAACTGAAACCACTGAGCCATGCGAGATCCCTACGGCTTCCACAATCTCTTGCACTTTCAATCTTCGGTCGGCCAACACCATATCGTGAATTTTTTCGATTGTTTCGGGTGTAGAGACCTCAACTGGGCGTCCAGGACGTTCGGCATCTTCAGTGCTTTTACGGCCACCACGAAATCCAGTAAACCATTTTTTTACCATTGAAATCGATGGTGCAGAGTCCCCATAGTATTTATCAAGCTTAGCCTTGGTCTCGGTAATGGTATTTTTTCGCAAAAAATAATGCTTAATAAGCACACGAAATTCACCTTTTTCCATTTTTTCCTCAAATTACTGGGTAGTCTGATAAAAATAGCTGTCAAACACAAACTAACTGACGCAGCAAGTTCAAATTTTGATAGGAATCAACTGACAGATACCTGTTGACAGGAGTAGTGTTGCTTTTTCAGTAAAGAGGTCAGAAATTCAAAAAGTCACGGACTTATTGACCCGCCCTCGTAATATGCCATGACTTCAGTTGTATTAGTCTTGTCAATGAACTGTATTTGTTTCGTATCAAGATTCTGGTATAACCTTTTAAATTACAGCTTGCCCTGAAGGCAAATGGGGTCGCAACTGCCAGAACTCGTGTCACTGCCTGAACGGGGGCACTTGCGAGCCCCTGACCGGCGAGTGCGCGTGCACGCCGGGATGGCGCGGCCGCACGTGCGAGCGCGCCTGCGCCCCGCCCAACTTCGGCGACAACTGCGACCAGATTTGCCAGTGCAAGAACAACGCGACCTGCAACCCCGCTACTGGCGCTTGCAAATGCTTGCCGGGTTTTACTGGACCGCTGTAAGTGTTTTTTGCCACTTTAGTACTCGTTAAGACGCTGACTGCAGCCGATGACCTTGAGCAATGAACACGCCCACAAATTTATTCGTCTTTGAATTTCTTTGGAACGCGCCACAGCTATCACTGTCGATTCTCGTAGGAGTGACAGAGAAAAAGCGCATGGAATAGAAGGGCCTAAGTGCCAAACAACAAAATTCGTTGTGCAATTTAAAATTGCCATTTTATTAAAAATCTAAATCAGCCATTTGCTTAAGCAACATGTAATATACAATATAGCAAAATTTTAGTATCATTGTTAAACGGACTGCTGAGAAAAATGGTAATTTATGTATTTTCAGAGGCTACTTTGAGATTTTTTTCTATCGAGAAAAGTTTTTAGAATCGTGTTTTGGAAACAGCCACCCGGTCGAAAATATGATCAATTACAACTACATAAAATCTGGCAACAATACGAGCCATAGGCTTAAAGCAAAACAATCTTCATTGAGCTCAATTTGGCTCATGTCAGCGTCTTAAGTAGATTAAAATTTAAGGTATACATTTTGATTTGACGGTGTGATAGTGATAACATTGAATATTATTATTAAATAGTTCGTCACCGAAACAATTTAAAATAGGAGCTAAAATCTGTACTTTTACCTACAGCTTATTGCGATACAAAACACTTATTAATTTATTGTCACATTGCATTTACAACTTTTGAAAATGTCATATTAAACTTTTCAAATAAGTGTTGTTAGATAATATTGATCATCCTGTACACATAATAACATATTACGCAGTATGTTACTTACTAGATAAACTAGCATCCTAATGTTGATTCCCAATGTTCTAAAGTAACGTAAAGAGATCGGCTCTCACAACGATTAATACTTCTAGATAGAAACGTAAACAAATGTTTAATGTATGCCATGTAACTATAAATATGTTAGTAAAACAAGTAATTTGTTTTATAGATGTGAGGAACCCTGTCCCGATGGTGACTCTTGCCCGCAGGGATGTCGTTGCCAGAACAAGGGAACCTGTGACATTTTTACAGGCGAGTGCGAATGCACTCCAGGCTGGTCTGGGGAAGTTTGTGCTAACAAGTAAGTGACAAACATGCTTCATTGTAACACCACTAACAATACACGAGACTGGTTTATCAAACAACAAAGTTGTGGTAAAGTTAACGTTTATCGCTGACACCAAAAAGTTTTTAAAAATAATTCTAATTAAATGAATTCATTGAAGGGAAATTAAATTATATTTGTTTAGTTTGTAACTAAATGCATAAACCACATGACTTAAATGTTTTACTTATATGTTTATGATATCCAGCACAATGGCGATAAGGCAATTCTTGAATAAATATAATTTAATGGACATTTCAAGTAATTATTGATTTATTTATTGTATAACCATGTTTGGTGATATCATTGTGTCGTCTTATATTAATATCATGTGCACATTAGCAAATATTGTTTTGAAGAAAATATAATTTGCATGCCTATCGTATGTAACTCATAAATACTTAGTTTATTATGTGACACTTCTTGCGGATCGTTTGAACTGCATTTTTTTTAAATTGTCTTTTTCAATAACGACCGCGTAGTGGTTAACCTGTCATTCAAAAGTCCTGGGTTCGACTTCCGGTCTGGTAATTTTGAGAAACGATCTTTTCTAAATTAACTTGGATCTGGAAAGGGTTTAGGGTTATAGTCGTGATTAGGAAGGCACGATAAGATATTGGTCCCGGCTTTTGTCGCAAGATGTAAGTCCTAAAAACCAAGTCATGCCATAGACTTTTAATAGGCGGCTTGAAAAACTTTGATACTAGACTATTCTTGAAGTATAGTCGTACGACGGGAAGATGATCATCATCATGATGATCAAGAGACTGCATAAGGTTTTCTTAATCTCTTCAAGCGTCGGGCTTGCTAACAATAGTTAAGTCCATTGTGACTTCTCATCGACACGTAAACAATAAACGACAGCGCAATAAAATTATATTGTTTACCCGGTCCGAATACTAGGGGTAGATCATTAAGTTTGCTGTGTTACTTCTAGATGTCCAATGGGACTATGGGGTGAGAACTGTAAGCGCACGTGTGAATGTGCCAACGGCGCAGGCTGCCATCACGTCACTGGGCTGTGCCAGTGTGAAGCCGGCTACACAGGGGAAAAAGTACGCCATACTTTTAAGCGAAAATTTAAAAAACTTAACTATATTCCTATTTAATCTGTTTAATTAATTTTAAAATTAATATAACTATTTGCTGCTAGAATCTGGTGATGGGAAGCTTGTAAAACTATTATTAATTATATATTTTTCTTCATATTTTTTCTATTTCTTCAACTAATTTGTGTTTTCTGTTCTACTTACTAATCAATACCCTTAAGTGAGTTAATATATTTTCCTTTTTGCTTTTTTTCCCTTTCTCCGTCCATCTCCGATCTTTAAACATGTTTGTCGATATTCTTGCCCAATAAATTAAATTTTACAATCAGTTATGATTTAAAATGTAAATGTCATTAATAACATATATTTACATAAATTTTATTATCGGTTTAAGCAAACTACGAATATGATTTAACAATTTGAAATATATTGTGAATATTGTTTTTAAACCAATTAAAATCTTTATAGCTTAGATTCCATTTATATAGTGTTTTTGTAATATAATTCTGTCTTAATATGTTACAAAAGTGCAACGAGGCATTTTCACCCTAATAAAAAGAGGTCATAAGTTATAAATAAAAAACAATAATAAGCTTGGTACAAAGTTTATTTAGACCTATTAATTATTAAAATATATATATACATACAGGTCCTAATCTTCGACTCATGCATAACGTTTGTAACCTGGTGCCAACACATTCAGTTATTATTTTCTTATTGGATGTGAATATAAAACTAATTTTAAGGTCAGTATCACTAGCACTGTTATTCCATGAGCTACTGTTATCGTTTTTAAAACATTGCGTAGGATGTTAGTGGGCATAGTGTGTTGATAAATCGCCATTTGTTTACTAGTTATTCTTATCTTCATTGCTTCCAGTAATGCTTAATTTTAATAGATTTGTGATTTAGCACAAGATCTTAGACTCTAATACTGAACCGACAATCATGCCATCATGGTGATCTATGAGTAGAATAACAACCTGAATATTATGAACTGATATGGTAACATAAAAAATTATAGAGCCTGCATTATTGCATTATTGCATAAGAGAAATGAAAAAGTTGCCCGGGTCCATAAACTATATTTTTTCTAGTGTCGCGACGTATGCCCTCTTGGTCACTACGGCGTAGATTGCATGGGCAAATGTTCCTGCCAGCACGGTGGGGAGTGCAACCCTCGGAACGGTACATGCACATGCAAACCTGGGTGGAAAGGGGAGTTCTGCGAAGTGCGCGCTTGCGAGGACGGCAAGTGGGGCGCTCGGTGCGATAAGGAATGCGAGTGCAATCCTGGAACTACTGACATGTAAGTATGCAACATTCAAGGGTTTAAATATAAATGAGGCACGTATAACGCTCGCAACCGATTCAGGTACCTTCTGATATAAAATTTGCGATTAGCTGAAGCTTAATTGTATCGTTTATCTTTATATATATAATTCTTCTGTGAGTGTGTATGTCACTGAACTTCTCTCAAACGACTGGACCGATTTTGATGAAATTTTTTGTGTGTGTTCAAGGGGATCTGGGAATGGTTTAGATTCACAATTTTTGGGGGTAGGGTAGGGGTAGGGTATGTGTAGGTTAGGGTAGGTTAGGGGTAGGGTAGGGGTAGGGTAGGGGTAGGGTAGGAGTAGGGTAGGGGTAGGGTAGTAAAATATTAAAATTTTATAAAATATATACAACCCTAAATTTTTACCCTTTTACCACCAACCCCTATTTTTTGTTAGCCATTTTAGTAATTTAATCATTTTTATGGCAAAACAACGTTTGCCGGGTCAGCTAGTTTATTGTAAAATGTTAACATTACAAATAAAACAAAACTGTCAAGGTAAAGGTACAGGTACAGTTAAACCAACTTAAGGTAACCTAAAACATAATTTCTACTTCCAAAACTATTTGAAACAGGGAAATTATGCAAGACTCCATTATATGCCTCCTAAATTTTGGTAACGATGTCCAGTCTTCATGACCGTTTTCAAATAAAAGTCCGGTAAATAAATCGAAAGATATTTAAAATGCGAAATTATATATAAGTTGTGTGTTGTTTAGTTAAATCTGAATTAGTTATTGGACTTGTAATAAACTTGAGAACTAAGTACACCAAAAAATGTAGATATGACATTTAGGCATCAGCTAAAGAAGCAGTGGACTAAAAGTCAATTAGGATATAAGCGTAGTGCAATTATTATAAATGCGTAGTGCAGCTTATTTGGTTCCTCTAGTTTTATATATTTTGTTAGGTGCGATCCTTGGACCGGAGCATGCGAGTGTTCGGCGGGCTGGGGCGGCGAGTCGTGCTCGAGGCAGTGCCCGCTGTTAACCTACGGCAAGGGCTGCCGTAGCACCTGCCGCTGCGAGAACGGAGCCCACTGCTCGCCCGTTAACGGTAAACTCAACGGACTCTATGTCATGTCCTGACGCCCAGTCGTAGGTCGTATACTATAGTAAGGCGGGTGTTTAGTGTGACACCGACCGTCGGTACCGATTACTCCTTACCGCACAAAATGTATAAACTTCATATCCGCGCGGACGGTAGTGCACACAGACCCGTCGGCTTCACTCTAAAGCGCTCCTTGAAGTTATACATATTGGTTAGTGCAGAGCGATCTGTACTTACGGTCCGCGTGACACTAAAACCAGCCTAATGATGTCGGTCATCCGTATCTAACGCAAATGAGCGTCCGTTATTCGCGTGAAGTTTAAAAAAAAATGTCCCAGTGTAATAAGAGATATAACGTGTCATTTCATGCTGAACACGAGGTTAATAGACGACCCCTAGTCATTGGATGAATTAGAATTATATCCGCAGCACGTACGTACAGACTGTCAAAATAACCACTATACATTGAGACAATATACTTTCTTACTAGTATCATAAATGCGAAAGTTTGTTATTAAAACTAAATTTGGATACTTTTTATTCCGGAGAAAAGTTGTTTTACTCGTGGCATACTATCCAATTAGGCTTTTAATGTAATAGTGTTGTTTGACAACTAAAAAAAGACTTTTGGAATGCCCCGCCCAGTCAGCAAAGAAGCGTTTGAATTCTATGTTTCCCAAGGAATACAACAATACTGTGCTGACTGAAAAATCCTTCATAATTTTTTTCAGGTTTAGTATTTAAAAATTATTAATTTTTCGTTATGGTTTCACTTAAGCACACAAACTTTCAGCAAATAATTACAACAAAACACTAACACTCTCTTGAAAACAAAGCTTGCACGCGATTGGTTGTGTCAAGGTCACGTCGTTGAGCACATGCCGCGCCGGATGCATAGAACCCTTGTTGTTTGGTTTTGTTACGTTGGGAGTTTATTATTCGTAGGTTTTAAAAATAATATTGGATACCTTATGATATTTTAGCAATTTAATTGTACTCTTAACACCCGAAAGAAACATCTTTACAAATGTTTGTCAGTCGGTTAATATGAAACAGCTATTTAAATACTTTATTAAATGATATTTTAGCAATTTAATTGCAATTATAATATCAGTATTAAAACTTCAAAATGAGTGCAAACTCTTAACATTTGATGAAACTACGCTGGCTTACAGGGATAAGAATATGCTTTTAAAAATTCACGCTGCGATGCAGTGTCTCGGCAGGTTAATAATGGTATAGCGCCGCGCCCGGTATGCGAGGAAATGCGGGTTCGAGTCCCGCCTGAGACAATTTTTTTCAATTTTAAATAAAGAAAGAAAGAAAGAAAGAAATTATAAATGTTGGACATGTCTGTTTTCATTCAGGCTCGTGTCTCTGTGCGCCCGGGTACAGAGGGTTGCGTTGCGAGGAGAAGTGCCCGTACCCACTGTACGGCGACAACTGCGCAGACAAGTGCGATTGCCACAACAACGCCACCTGCTCGCATGAGACCGGCCAGTGTACTTGCACGCCTGGGTTTGTTACTTTCAAGTTTCTATAAAAATTAACACAAAGAACGCCATGTTTATTACTGACAAACAATGGAATAATCATACTCCAACTTATGTTGCGTCATTATATTGCTCCCTCGGTTACATCGTTCCCGGTTATAAAGCGCTCCCGTTTAAATCGCGTTTCTTAGAGTTACTTCAAGATTTCCCTTATCACACCCTTAATTATAAATACGATTTCAGGAATAAAAACTATTCCACATCCTACTGCACTACTCGACTATTTTTCGAATTTTAATTAAGTCGGTTCAGCCGTTATTGATTTCCCAAACAAACTTCATATTCATATTCAATTATTTACATTAAATTTGTAACGTTGCTATCTTAACTTTAATTCAATGATGGAGGCCTTTTCCCTGCAGTGAGATGATTAAATAGGCCGTTACTTACATTCTTTCACAAGTCTAAATACTAAAATATTGTTATTACTGAACCGGGATTTACAATGAAAAAAGTTTCGATCCGATTGCACGTATCATGGTCGCGGGCAGACTGGAGGCGCTCTGCGTCGTCTGGCCGGTTGGGAAGAAATGTTTTTTTCTACCCGTGAAACGTCGGGAAGGTAAATACGATTTTACCTATAAATTATAACATTGCATTGTATATCCTGGTTCAGTGATAAGTTTTATGTGTAACAATGCATCAAGAAAGTTTAAAAACCAATATTGTTATTGTTTTGGACTATCAGGGTGATTTTCAGAAAAGAAGAAAACTTCAAACCATTTTACTATTTGAATCACATTTTACTAAGACTACTACACACACATTAGTCTGATTTGTTCATTGCAAAAAAACGGTATGTAATTAAAGTACAGAAACTCTTGCCTATGTGTAAGTAGCATTAAGCCATTCTCATTTAATAATAAATACGTTTACTAAATGTAATAGCTATCCTCATTATACATAAGTGAGTTCTTATCGGCAGCATAAACCAATTTATAGATCATTCATTAATCTTAATTATTTTGTTTATTTTAGATTTGATGGTTTGAGATGCGACCGTCCTTGCGATGGTAAAAAGTTTGGTCTGAAGTGTCTTCAGCCGTGTGACTGTGAAAATGACGCACCTTGTAATCCCATTAATGGTAAGATCATAAAAACAATCAATACACTTTTGTTAAATATAAATAAACCTTACCTGGGTCATACACAAATTAAAAACTATAAAATACTTAATTTTTATTTATTAACAAATTGTAGGTACATATTGGAAATATGTTTGATTGAAATACATTTAAGAAAATATCTTCTACGATAGACACACAACTGTTGATAAGAAATTACACATAGGAGATAATAGCTCAAAGTATGTTTTTCTTATTTGTTTTATTGTTACAACTTACATGCTAATATATAATTAGCAATTTTAATGCATTATATCTGAATTTCCATAATATTGACTTGGGGTGACATCAAAATGAATACAAATCTACCTTAAAATTAATTACAAATCTTTAAATACCGGGCCAAGATCTTGGGGGTCCCGGGTTTGATCCTCGGGTCGGGCACCAAAAAGTTTAGAATTTTCGAATACTGCTCGTGTTTGTGACCACCAACCCGCATTTAGTAAGCGTGGTGATAATGCCTGTACCCAATACCCATTATTGCTATGGTAATTAGAATTCAGTGATGGAGGCCTGTAGTAGGATGAGTCTAGGTCGTTACTACTAATATCTAATTACTACTATCTTATGTTATTTATGATGTTAAGAAGATTGTGTGTGTGGATATCGTTTATAATATTATAACTTAAGTTTAAAGGTTCCGTACCTCAAAAGGAAAAAAAAAACCTTTATAAGATCACTTTGTTGTTCCGTCCGCCTATCTTTCAAGACCGTTCATTACGAGAACGCGTAAAGTTATCGAGTTAAAATTAAAAATATACACCTACGTACCCACGTTAAAAAGATATAGGTAAGTGTAATATGGTTTTAATTTTAACTCGATTGTAGACCTGCAGTCCCTCGAAGCTGTGAAGAAGAAATCAAACTTTATATTTTTATTGACATAGAACTATGAAATTGGACAAGCAATGGTATGCGGGGTCATTATATGTAATTACAATGTAATACGGAACCTTTGGTGGGAGAGTCTGGCACGCACTCGTCCGGTTTCTTTTTTAGATATACAATATGTCAATGAATGGCTATTAAATAAAGACTGTGATTCAGGTTTATCATAAATGTTTCGGTTTTCCGGGAGCACCAACAAATAATTTACGTAAATACAATATGTGATATCAATAATTGCAATATTTGTGACGCTCGATATTTCAGTAATTACTGTAAAATTTTAATTAATCATACTTAACAGCCTATCGAACTGTTTTCCTGTTCGACTTAAGAAGAAATTGTCATTGTAAGTAGTCATGTATACAGGATGAATGCGACTATATTATAGCACAAAACTATTTAAATAATATTGTAAAAAAATTAGTACTCCATTGACACTAGGTATATTAACGTTGCCTTAGCTAGAATCTGAATATTTTTTGTCGGTGTCATTTTTGCTTCTATAGACTGAAAATAAATACTGTAACAATAACAACTTTAACTTTTAACGGCGTATCTGTAGTATCCATGAAAACTCATACGTCATGTCAATGGATGGCGCTGCGTGCCTTGCGGCAACAAAGCGATTCTCCCTGAGTATTAATAAAATCTTTCCATTCGAGCTCAATTTACCAGAATGGAACCCGACCGTGATCAGGCATGCCACGGCATCTCCGGTTCCGGCGGCCCGCGGCGCCACCACTGGTGGGTTCGCCATATTTACTCAAATCGTTTGTTTTATGCCATGCCATGTTAGTTACGAGGGCGGGTCAATAAGTCCGTGACTTTTGGAATAAAACACAGATTTTTTGATAAATAAATAATTTTATTTTTCAACGTAGTCTCCCTTGAGCTCTATACACTTTGTCCAACGCTTCTCCAATTTTTTTATCCCTTCCAAAAAATATGATTTGTCGAGGTCCTCAAAATAGACCTTTGTTTGCGAGATGACTTTATCATTGGAGTCAAATCTTTTTCCACCAAGCCATTTCTTCAGGTTTGGGAACAAGAAGTAGTCATTTGGAGCCAGATCTGGAGAATAGGGTGGATGAGGGAGCAATTCATAGCCCAATTCATGGATTTTTGCCATGGCAACTGCACATGTGTGCACCCTTGCATTGTCTTGGTGGAAAAGAACTTTTTTCTTGGCCAAATGAGGTCGGTTTTTATTCAAATCGTCATTGAAGCGGTCCAATAAGTTGGCATAATATTCCCCATTGATTGTTCTTCCCTTTTGAAGGTAGTCAATGTAGATTATCCCACGTGCATCCCAAAAAACAGTCGCCATAACTTTATTGGCTGACAAACCCACCTTGGCCTTCTTTGGCGCTGATTCACCCTTAGAAACCTACTGTTTTGACTGTTGTTTGGTCTCTGGTGTGTTGTGATGGATCCATGTTTCGTCCACGGTTACAAAACGGCGCAAAAACTCCTCCATATTGCGACCAAACAACGCCAAACCTTCCTGTGAAGTTGTTACACGATTGCGTTTGTGGTCGACTGTGAGCAAACGCGGCACCCATCTTGCGGAAAGCTTTCTCATACCCAAGTGATCTTTCAAAATTGAAACCACTGAGCCATGCGAGATCCCTACGGCTTCCACAATCTCTTGCACTTTCAATCTTCGGTCGGCCAACACCATATCGTGAATTTTTTCGATTGTTTCGGGTGTAGAGACCTCAACTGGGCGTCCAGGACGTTCGGCATCTTCAGTGCTTGTACGGCCACAATGAAATTCAGTAAACCACTTTTTTACCATTGAAATCGATGGTGCAGAGTCCCCATAGTATTTATCAAGCTTAGCCTTGGTCTCGGTAATGGTTTTTTTTCGCAAAAAATAATGCTTAATAAGCACACGAAATTCACTTTTTTCCATTTATTCTTCATATTACTGGGTAGTCTGATAAAGATAGCTGTCAGACACAAACTAACTGACGCAGCAAGTTCAAATTTTGGTAGGAGTCAACTGACAGATACCTGTTGCCAGGAGTAGTGTTGCTTTTTCGGTAAAGAGGTCAGAAATTCAAAAAGTCACGGACTTATTGACCCGCCCTCGTATTATATTGTTATGATGTTCGTGGAACAAACAATTCCATGATTTTTAAATTTATTAAGTTTTTTGTTCGTAAAGGTGAGTGCGTATGCGGGGCGGGCTACCAGGGCGTTCGCTGCGAGCGACGCTGCCCAAGCGGCTTCTTCGGGCAGAGCTGCCTCCACGCCTGCAACTGCTCTGCCAACGCCAAAGGTTGCAACCACGTCACTGGCCAGTGCATCTGCGACTCCAGCTGGGCAGGTCCGTCTGCATGCTTTATATCTATAACTACGACCATTTTATCCTTTAGACATCGCAGAAATCTTTAAATAATATACCTACACATTTTAATGTTATGTAACATGAGTCATCTCGTAATCAACACAAACTTTAACACATTTATGCAAAAAATATTAAATAAACACTGCTATCTTATCGATTTTACTTGAACGTAATATAAACTATTGTAATATCTGACCGAAGTCTAGCTATAAATTTAATATTTACATTATAACTACACATCCCACGCACGACATTGTAAAGTGACTGTCAGATCAAACTTATAACTATGCTTTCTTGGTCTAGGTCTACCTAGGAAACTTGGTACGTATTCATCATTACTGTAAATCCTTACTTAGTTTTGTTTGTTTTCAATAACAGATATGATGGGAAGCGTTCTATTGTACGACACTGTGTGTGACGTCTCTAACACAACAGCCATGTATTTCAGTCACAATGTCGGAGGAAGCACTACTAACAATGCTACTGGTATAAATGAAACGGATATTACATATGAGCAGTATAGTCCTAATATCATAAAAGAAAAAAGTAATAGTCGTACCTTAGATTGGAACAACAAAATTATGAATGATATGCCAATTAATCAGTGTATCTCTTGGACACAGAATAGAGAACGATCTGAACCAGACGCTATGTTGATTAAAGCAACAGAATATCTTAGTAAAATAAACAGATTAAAAACAAGGGCTATAATTGCCGCCGTAGAAATCAATGACTCGTCCCATTTAGGAACTGCTACTATTTGGGAAGTGTCTCTTGAAAACAGCAAAGTTTATGTGAATAACTTATATGTGGGTGTAGTTTGAAGCTACAAATAAATGTTTTTTTGTCGCTGTGTCAGTTTATTTACCCTTTGTTTATCATGCAAATCCTCATTGACACCCTAGCTAATAGAAGGTTTACTGTATGAGAGTAAACTAGTATTTTTGTACTTAGTAATCTTTGGGCGACTCTTCAAAGCCTTGTGTGAATTAGTTGGGTTGTACTTGCAAAGCTACGTGTGTATGTATATCAAGTTGCATAATGTTGTTTTAAGTAGTGTGTGTAGTGTCTGACTATTTTCATTTCAACATTTCAATATAAATGGCATAACATCACGAATGTGACCTACAAAGGTCACATAATTAGGTCATTATAATTATCTTATCGAAGAGCGCATGTATCAGAAATAGAAATAATATTCACGGTGCGTTTTCAACCACCATTTTTACTTAAAAAAAAAACTGCCATGATGTTATACATAAGTACAAGTTTTGACGACCTCCGTGGTGGAGTGGCGTACACACCGGTTTTCAAGGTGTCGTCTGCTCCGAGGTCCCGGGTTCGATTCCCGGACGGGTCAATGTAGAAAAAAAGTGTTTTTCTACATTTTCTCGGGTCTGGGTGTTTGTGGTACCTTCGTTGTTTCTGGTTTCCAAAATACGAATGCTTTGAATAGTTGTTCAAATTGGGATCAGAACAATGTATGTGATGTTGTCTACATTTATTTATTTATTATTTATTTAATGGTCCAATAACGCGGGCTTTGTTTTCCAGGTGGTTCAAATAGCACGGTGTATATACATACTTTATAATAAAGTTAGCTTCTTTTCTTTAGCATTGATAAAATATGATAAAACTATTTACACAATCAGTGTCGTAGCTAAATGAGCACCCACTTGACATTTAGGTGGCCCTTTGTATGTTATCGCTTCGCTTAGCGTATAAATATCAGGGCCTTAAGGCTATAAACGATAAAATATGATAAAACTATTTACACAATCAGTGTCCTAGCTAAATGAGCACCCACTTGACATTTAGGTGGCCCTTTGTATGTTATCGCTTCGCTTAGCGTATGAATATCAAGGCCTTAAGGCTATAAATGAATGATTGTAATTATTGTAAAAAAAAGTAAAGTAAACTAACATCCCATTATGCTCACTGTTGAGCACGGGTCTCTCCTTTTTATGGAGACGGGTAATTATTGTATTAGGGTAATTTTTGTATAGTTATCCCTGCATAGAAGTACTTAGCTATTTTAACATAACCGGCCAAGTGCGAGTCGGACTCGCGCACGAAGGGTTCCGTACCAAAAAGGCCAAAAAAACGGGTTTGTTGTATGGGAGCCCCCCTTAAATATTTATTTTATTTGGTTTTTTGTATTTGTTGTTATTGCGGCAACAGAAATACACAATTTTTGAAAATTTCAACTGTCTAGCTGTTGCGGCTCTTGAGATACAACCTGGTGACAGAGCGACGGACAGACGGACAGACGGACAGACAGTGAAGTCTTAGTAATAGGGTCCCGTTTTTACCCTTTGGGTACGGAACCCTAAAAAAATATGCTTTATGGCCTGCGCAGACGAGGGATTTTAGTACGCGGACTTTTTTGTCCGCTAAAATAGATCGCTTACAACTGTATCGAGTGACGCAAACGAGGGATTAAGAGTACTGCGTACAAAAAATCCCCCGAATTACCGAGGACATGCAGAGAGCGGACCGGACAAAAGAACGGGGGAGTGCCCTAAAAAAATAGAACTCGTGTGACTAGGCGAAGCAACGCACATGGCGGACTTTAGTCTGCGTTGTGCGCTCGAGAGTGACGTACGTAAGCACGATGATTAACGAACAAATGATTGCACACCGTGTGCGTTGCGTTCGCGGTAAATCTGCGGCAGACTTTTTATTCGCGGAGCGTACTTTTTTCTCCGCCGCGGAGAAAAGTCCGTCGTCTGCAAATTTCGAAACCCTGTCGCATATACAGAATGTAACAGAGGATGGTGCAGCTGAGGCTATGGAAAAAATATATGACTATGCCATGTAGGAGTAAAATGAATTTTGAGGAAATACTATTATTTTTCTAATTTATTAAGGATCAATTACAAAAAACGTTTACAAATGACGTCACTTTTACTTACTTACTACTTACTAGGGTGACTCAATGACCCAAAGTGAGTCTTGGCCTCCGACACCAGATCACGCCATGCATCTCGGTCTTGCGATAATTCTTGCCAATCGCTATGGCCGAGGTTGAGCAGGTCTTGAGCTACACCGTCTTTCCAGCGGTATCTGGGACGTCCAACCGGCATCTCCCATTTGGTTGTCCCAGGTACGCCTTTTCACGGCACGATCCTCTTCCATCCTCTCTAAGTGTGCGAGCCATCGAAGCCTAGCTGCTTTAGTCTCTCCAATAATAATAGGTTCGGACACTAGGTCTTCAATCTCAGTGTTCTTCCTGACTCTCAACCTCCCATCTCCCAGTTTTTTCGGCCCCAGAATCTTTCGAAGAATTTTCCTTTCCGCCACTAACAGCTTATTCTCTTCTTTCAAGGTCAGTGTCCAGGCTTCGCATCCATACATTAAAATTGGTCTTTTTAAAATTGGTCTAATTACAGTACATTAAAATTGGTCTAATTACAGTGACGTCACTTTTAATTAATTAAAAATATTATAATATGGCATGCGGACGATACGAATCTGTTACCTGACCGACTATAATGTGAACCAATCGATAAGGGAAAACCCTTAATCCTTTTGTTCCAAATTACTACAGTTTCGATATCATTAAATATGATCATCACAAGATATACAGGTTGTACAAAAACCAAACGCAGATCCTGAAACTACGCAATCTGAACATCATGAAATGATTTATATATTTAGGACTCAAAAAAATATTATAATTAGATGTCAGGACAGCGTGCTCCTGCGCTGGTCATGGTCAAAATACGTCCGCACTTAGCCGTACGTTGCGTATTGTAATTAAAAAAGCCTTATTATAAACGAAATAATGAAAAAAATTATTATGTTTGTAGGGAGAAACATTTTTAAGTAACATTTTGCAACAATGTTTGTAATAAGGGTTTTTTCTGTACAAATAGAACAACATTTACTTAAGGGATCAACAATATAGTAAAAATATTCACCGCTGTAAACTGTTATAATAATTTTGTAAGCTGTTAAATGTAACAGCTACTAACTTACCATGATAAATCTACACTTATTTTTCAGATTTAAGTGTTGGTCTAGCATTGTAAATTCATGAATTTAGGTTGCGAACCATTTTCTATTTAGAAGGCATTAGGCAACTAATCAAATGCAATAGAGCGTCCATCATCCGAACGTCGATCAACCGATTGACTGCTTCTCCAGCAAAGAAAAAAGAAGAAAAAAGAAATTTGGATTCTGTCGTATGAAAGTAAACTTTCGATTTAAGGGCCTAAACGTAGACCTACTTGTTTTTTTTATGACAGACCATTTCGTCGTATCACTTCGGCAGTATGTTGAATATTGTTTTAAATGTTAAATTGTACTCAATAAATGTTTTAATACTAGACTACACTGTTAGTTTAATTACTATTTGTCATAAGAGATAATTTTTAAAGGGAAAACCATATTTCATATACCCAATAACCTTTCACCTGTATAGGGATAGGTATAGCCGCATCCATATAATGTGACCGATTATACGAAGTAAAAAAACGGTTTTCCGAACACCCATGTTCTTCAAATAGTTCGGATAATCGACGCTTCACTTTTTCTTCTTCGCTTTTTTTGTAATGCCTTACATTGGTCAAGAGTAGTATAAAATTAAATATCTCATACTTTCACTGTGCCTTCTTATCACGCTACATATTCAAATGTACAGTATCTGAAAATGTAAGCAATTGTATTTCCATACAAATTTAACATGACCATAATTATAATTATTAAAAATTGTCTACGAGTATATTGCTAGCCGCAATGACGGCACTTTTCAATTAAGATTATCTAATTATCGAAAGGTACTTTAAAACACCGCGAATATTGACGGTCTTGTGATGTCACTAGTTAGGGTAAAACTGTTTTTTGAAATGAAAACTTTTGAATTGTATTAATTTCTTTTGAATTATATTCTTAGCTAGATGTCATAAACAACGTACGAGTATTAACGAATAAGCGCAAAACCTCAGACACACGAACTGATTTTTACTATAGAAGAATTATGTAGATAATAAAATTGAGATATTAGGTTTTTTGTGATTGTTGCAAATTAAAAAGTCGCGATCTAATTTCTTCGCGGGCCGCCGCAGTTTGCATTCAGTAAAACTCAAATTGCAACTTTGCCTCTTCGCGCCGTACGTAGTTAATCGTACAGGCCAGCAGGACACACAAAGTTTGACACCACTCTATCGCAACGGAACAGATTGCTTTTTTCACACGCTCATTGCAAGAATCCTATGTATGCACGAGTAGGTTAATAGTTAATGTAGATAGTTCAGGTGCCTCTGATAATAGAGTTAAGGAATGATTGATGACGGCTTAATTAAAATATTTTTTTTGGTTAAAAAGACCCCTATTTTTATTAGTAAAATCGTTTCTTCTCTCTCTTTTAGCATTACTTACGATTATTATTTTTTAAATCCTCCCCATCATTCAAATGCTTTCTTTCGTTTAGATAGCTCAGAAAAAGTATGTTAATTAATTAGATTTCTTCAAATTGATTTATCTTTACTATAAATAAAAAGATATAGTGGTATAACAAAATAGCCAGGATTATTACCTCAAAGTTATCGAAGAAATAATAAATCAAAACCAATTTTATGTAATTATATATGTCGTAGGACTATTTGATAAACCAAATTATTGCGAAAATTCTAGGGATTTTGCGAAAACACAAATAATTAGACAATGGTAATTATATTTTCCAATCTTGCTAAAAAAAGTTAGATTTTTTACAAAAACACAAGTCGCCTTAGTAAGATTGCGATGAGAATCGTTGGTTATTTAAAAAAATAACACTGATTGGCCGGTTTGAGCGCCCCACAAAAACATCTTCTCTGACTACTTGACTATTTGAAGTTTTAAATGTCAATTCATTGTCGCACGCATAGATATAGGATAGTCGCACGTAGTTTTGTTTGTGGTTGTGTTTTGTCATAAAGCCAGCAGTTTTGTTTTAAATATTTAATGTGTTTGATTGAGGTTGTAGTTGGACCTGAAAAATAGTGCGTCAAGTTATGTCGCAGTGTGCCTGACTGCCTGTAAGTACAAAATGACAGATATAGGTGAAATAAGTATTGAACGTTCATCAGAAACCAATTTTGAGGTTATTTCCGATAAAGAAAGATTCGACATAGAACTAAGAAAGTTTTACGCTAATAGACAGGACAGTACGAAACCTGAATGGACTGAGGAACGAATAAATAGAGTATAGTAAGGATTCAATCCTTCAACTGAAGCTCTGCGCATCTACTTATACAACCAAAAACACAACAACAATATAGAAATGCAAAAAAATTCGACGTAATGAGTGTGAGAAAAAAAAACTTATTTTTAAAAGAAAACATATTACTTAACTCTAGAAGCTGGAATAGTAGAGTCAAAAATTTTTTTTGTCATTGCAGTTGGTATTCACTTATTACGTAATCCGTTCGATACTGATCTTACTTTATTATTTTTATAATTTATCAAAATCATATCAGTCATTCGGTGCGTAGTGTTAATAATCAAGGGAGAAACTTTGGTGAATATTGTTTCTCTTAATAGAAAAATAGAATTCTGTTTTTGAAAGAAGGAAAGAAAGAAAGAAAGAAAGAAAATAATATTTATTTGACACAAATTACAGAAAACACATTGTAAATAAAAAAAAATATAGATAAATATTGTCAAATAGGTTTCCACTCAGCATTAATCGTGATAGTCAAGCATATCACGACGCTGGTTTTCAGTGGGCACCTTGACGCTGGGATGCGTTACAGGGACGTCGTATATGTATATGCAGACCCATCAGGCAACACCGAATCCCTATAGTCGACTTAGAACCCTGTTAAAGGCCCCAAACTCTAACCGTTGAGATCCGGCAATGCCCAATGAGTCAACATACTACTACCTACTTACATATTTGTATGTATACATAGCATTTCTTTATAACATTTGACAAGCTAATTGATTTAAGTTAAGATGTAATTAACGTAACTTTGACACTTAAGTAGGTACATACATGAAAGTTTATAAATTAATCCCTCGATCGTGAGTTATTCCAGACACAATTGAAATCAATTGTTATCGCGGCACGCGCGTGCCTCCTGGGGGTTGAGGGATTAAGCATAAATTTATAACAGAAGACTGATTATTATGTGATTTGTATTAAGAGGTAACGTACCCGTACTTGCGTTTATATTATTACTAGGATAGCGTACCTAGGAAATTTTCCTGTGATTGATATTTACCCAACACAAAGAGTAAATAAAAAGTAAAGTTCCTATGAATATGCATTGTCATTTCCTACCCTTTATAACTTTATGATAATACATCAAAACTACAAGGGAAAAGATAGGAACCAATCAGAATAGGAGTTGGCCAGCAAGAAAAATTAAGCCAATCTGCGTTAAGAATGTTCAATGTTACTAAGGCGACTCGCGTTTTTGCAAAAAACCTAACTTTTTATAGCAAGATTGAAAAATATAATCACCATTGTCTAATTATCCGTGTTTTCGCCAAATCCCTAGAATTTTCGCGATAATTCGGTTTATCAAATGATCCCGCGACATATACAACTATTGCATTAATATAATATATCATCTATTTCGTTTGACTGTTTAGGGGTGAGGTGTGAAACCCAATGCCCTGAAGGGCACTACGGTGAGCAGTGTTCCGAGCGTTGTCAGTGCCTGAATAACTCGTCGTGCGACGGGCAAGGGCGTTGCATGTGTGCGGCCGGCTGGACCGGAAGCGATTGCAGCCAGCCCTGCGCGCCCGGTACTTACGGGGCGGGGTGCTCGCAGCAGTGCCCTAACAACTTTGGTAAGCTAGCTCTCATTTAGGCAGTGAATGAGCTTTTGAGATAGGAGTATATACTGATTGCGGATGCCCTAACAACTTTGGTAAGCTAGTTCTCATTTAGGCAGTAAATGCGCTTTTGAGATAGGAGTAGATACTGATTGCGGATGCCCTAACAACTTTGGTAAGCTAGCTCTCATTTATGCAGCAAATGCGCTTTTGAGATAGGAGTAGATACTGATTGCGGATGCCCTAACAACTTTGGTAAGCTAGCTCTCTATGCAGTAAATGCGCTTTTGAGATAGAAGTAGATACTGATTGCGGAGAGAGGATGATGTATATGAAGCCGCCTTAGAGGAACAAATGTTTTTTTACACAGTTTTCCTCCCACTGTAAAAGTTGTCGGTACAGACAACAGCACAGCATGTCAATCTACCACACAAACGTCAAATTTTCTCAATTGATATTGATCTCCACTTGTTAGACTTATGCTTGAAAATCAATTCAATGCCCTTTAACTTTTTGGGTAGGTTGACCTGCCGTTGTCTTTACTTTTGACCATGACCATGACCTTTTGGTTTCGGCTGCAAGACAGTTAAAGTGTAATTATCACGTCAGACTTAAAATCAAATTTAATAACTTATAAAAGCAAAAATAAATAGAACCAAATATTTTAATTTTATGTATAATTAAAATTCTGTCTATTTTATACTACCCATAAGTTTTACTGATTTTTCTTTGCTATTCTGTCAAGCAGTGGTATTGTCCTATATCTGTGCAAAATAAACAGCATTGTTGAAACCGCAGATTAATAAATGCCACATTATTACTGGCGATAAGTGTGCCTATTTTTTTCCGTTCAAAGTGCGGTTATAGATATTGTTGAACAAATATGCTTATCGCTTTAACAATGGTTTGCTGTTAACTGAATTCATTTAGGAAACCTACTACAAAGAAGCATTTTATAATTAGCGTTTTTTTAATAGGTAATACAACATGCGATCCTGTTACGGGCTTCTACACCTGCCCGAGCGGTTACACGGGGGTCACCTGCGAGTATCCGTGTCCGCTCGGCACTTACGGTGTCAACTGTGAAGGGAAATGCCTCTGCAAGAACGGCGCGGACTGTCATCATGTCACTGGTAAGGAGCGCCTGCATATAATTAGACAAAATTCTGAAGTAGCAAACTCGCAGACTTAAACTGATACCCGCGGGGAGTTGCCGTAGCTAAAGCAATTTGAAGCTGCTAAACGTATAAATTCCGTGATTACAGTTACCAATAGTTATTTTATTGCCATCACCAATAAACGAAGAAGAGATATAGTTTGCATTACGAATTCAACCTCGAAATATATATTTACAAATCTATTTTACACATTTTTAGGTACTTTTCTTTACAAACAATAAACTGAATTAATAACTAAATATAATACTAGACAGCCACTTATGTTGCCTTTCCTACGACAAAACTGAACAATTACTTGCATGCAATATGTAAATAAAATCATCATCATCATCATCATCATCATCATATCAGCCGAACGACGCCCACTGCTGGGCAAAGGCCTCCCCCAAGGATCTCCACAACGATCGGTCCTGTGCTGTCCGCATCCAGCGGCTTCCCGCGACCTTGACCAGATCGTCGGTCCACCTTGTAGGGGGCCTGCCCACGGAACGTCGTCCGGTACGCGGTCGCCATTCGAGAACCTTTCCGCCCCAACGGTCATCGGTTCTCCGCACTATGTGTCCCGCCCACTGCAACTTCAACGATGCAATCCTTCGAGCGATGTCGGTTGTTTTAGTTCTCCTGCGGATCTCATCATTTAGGGAAATACCAAGTATCGCTCTCTCCATTGCTCGCTGGGTGATCTTGAGCCTTCTTATGAGACCCATAGTAAACGACCACGTCTCACTCCCATAGGTCATTACTGGCAACACACACTGGTCAAAGACTTTCGTCTTGAGACACTGAGGTATTTTGGACGCGAATATATGCCGGAGCTTCCCGAATGCTGCCCATCCGAGCTGGATTCGACGAGAGATCTCTTTCTCGAAGTTGGACTTACCTAACTGGACTATCTGTCCCAGGTAAACATAGTGGTCAACAACTTCGAGTGCAATGTTCCCAACGTTAACTTGATTAACATGATTTTCGTCTTGTCCATGTTCATCCTAAGACCCACTCTTTGAGAAGCATTACCGAGATCTTTGAGCATAATGTTCAGGTCTTCCAAGGTCTCAGCCATAAGAACTACATCATCGGCAAATCGCAGGTGTGTTAGGTATTCGCCATTGATGTTGATGCCGCGTCCTTTCCAGTCCAGAAGCTTGAAAATATCCTCCAACGCAGCTGTGAACAGTTTCGGAGAAATAACGTCTCCCTGTCTCACTTGTCGCTGTAGTTGGATCGGATTAGAGCTCTGGTTCTGTAATCGGACCGACATGGTGGCGTTTTGGTATAAGTACTTTAGGACCTCGATGTACCTGTAGTCTATTTGGCACCTTTGGAGAGACTGCAGCACTGCCCAGGTCTCAATCGAATCAAAGGCTTTCTCATAGTCCACGAACGCTAAGCAAAGTGGCAAGTTATACTCTTCGGTCTTCTGTATAACTCGCCGCAGCGTATGAATATGGTCTATTGTATTATAGCCTTTTTGGAACCCGGCTTGTTCGGGAGGTTGGAAGTCGTCGAACCTGCGAGTGAGACGATTCGTAATGACTCTCGAAAACAATTTATAGATATGGCTCAGAAGCGAGATGGGTCTGTAGTTCTTCAAGAGAGTTTTGTAACCCTTCTTGAAGAACAGCATCACATCGCCTCTGCCCCATGCCTTTGGCGTTTTGCCCTCGAGGATGACAGAATTAAAGAGCTTCTGGAGGGCCTTAAGTATCGGCTTACCGCCCGCTCTAAGGAGCTCTGTTGTGATTCCGCCATCACCCGCCGCCTTGTTGTTTTTAAGTTGCTTGAGAGCCATTCTAATCTGGCACAGGCTGATGTCCGGGATATCTTCAGAATAATGTCGGGTAAGCTTGGCTCTAGGGTCTTTAGCCTTGCTTTCAACAGGTGTTTTCGTGGAATATAACTGTCCATAGAAACTCTCAATCTTCCTCAGGATTTCAGGTGTTGACGCATTGATGCTACCTGTCTCAGTTTTCAGCCTCGTCAATTGGCTTTGCCCAATAGACAGATCTCTGGCGAACACTTTGGAGCTTTTGTTCCGCTCAATGGCCTCTTCAATACGTCGGGTATTAAATTGACGAAGGTCGCTCTTCAAAGACTTAGATATCTGTCTTTTGAGTTGCCGATAGCGATGGGCATCCGCTGAGTTCTCATTTCGTTTCTCTGATCCATGAGTAGGAGAGTCTGACTGGAGAGTTTCTTTGATTTGGGACGGCGGGTTTAAAAGTACTTAGACCCTACCGTACGGACAGTATCCACCACCATGTTGTATAGATCGTCCACATCGATGCTGTTCTCAAGGGCTTCGAAACGGTTTTGAAGCTCGAGCTGAAAGCACTCGGGGTTTTGAATTTGAGCCGGTATTCCACATCGATGCTGTTCTCAAGGGCTTCGAAACGGTTTTGAAGCTCGAGCTGAAAGCACTCGGGGTTTTGAATTTGAGCCGGTATTGGTCGGAGCGTGGATTTTATCAGTCGCGCTCTTTCAAGCTTTACGTCGATATTCAATGTGCCTCTGACCATGCGGTGATCGCTTCCTGTCTTAACAGCGTTGATCACAGCGACATCATCGAATATGTGCTTCTTCGTTGACATGATAAAATCGATCTCGTTTTTGACTTTACCGTCCGGGCTGATTCAGGTCCATTTGCGGCTTACGGGCTTCTTGAAGAAGGAGTTCATCATAAAGAGGTTCTCCCTCTCCATGAAGTCTGCCTGCCTTTTGTTCCGTTGCCCAAATCCAAATTTCCCCATTCTCAACTCATCACCGGAACGTTGCCCCAACTTCGCATTGAAATCCCCCATCACAACCGTGTAGTGGGTTTTAAAGCGCATGGCTTTAGATATCTCCTCATACATAGCCTCCACTTCGACATCATCGTGTTTCGAGGTCGGAGCGTAAACCTGAATGACATTCAGCGAATATCGTTTCGATATTCTGAGTATCAGGTACGCTACCCTGCTCGAAACACTTCCGATAGTAATCACGTTGTTGACAAGAGACTTGTGGACGATGAACCCGACACCACCTAGGGACTGTTGGTCGCCCTCCCGGTAGTAAGTAAGTTACCGGATTGCAGGGTTTTCGAGTCCTCCCCCTCTCTTCAAATACAAATACAAATAAAATACAAAATATTTTATTTGTGATTATAACATTGAACAGAAACATATTCACGATATAACTGCAATTATTCATAGACTGTGTCGCAGTTATTAACGCTCACCTCGAAACACATTTAATACAGATGAACCACAGAATAAAATAACAAAAATTGAATAAAATTAAATATAGACTTTTCTATTAAAACTGTAAAACAAAGCAATTCAAAGTGTTTGCGTAACTAGATGTGCGTGTTCGTGTGTGTTCGTGTGTGTGTGTGTGTGTGTGTGTGTGTGTGTGTGTGTGTGTGTGTGTGTGTGCGCGTGTGTGTGTGTTTGTATGTGTGTGCGTGTTCGTGTTTGTTTATGAGTGTGTGTCATTAAAAGATAATAGACTCAACTTCTTCATATTTGAGGCTAAATAGCCACTCAAACAAAACACCCCTACACTCGCGAAGAGATAAACTGTAAATATGCAGTTTATAGTTTATTTTGTTGTATAACACTAAACTAAAGTATAGATATTGCCTTCTAGCCAATCTAGTGGAAAATTTCTCTATGGTGAATATTCTGTTGTATGATCTAATATTCAAAGCCAAGTCAGAGTTAAAATTACGAGATTTGTAGTTTTGATTGAGCTTACGAAGGATAACATTTAGGATGTATAGCTTACGTATGGACAGAACCTTCCATAACTTATAAATTTATGCCGTTGGATAACGACAGGGTTTAAATGCCATCACTTTCAGCACTGCTCGTTGAGCTCTCTCAAGAAGGATTAGCCTGGTTTTTGCTGTGGAGCCGGATACAGTGTTACAATAAGTTAAAATAGACTGAGCAAGGGATATATAGACTGTCCTTAATGCACCCTCGTCAGCACTACCTCGCAGTTTTCGAAAAATAAAAATCAACTTTTGGATACGTGAAGATACCACTCCGATATGTTCCTTCCATGACAGTACACTGTCAACAACAACCCCCAAATAATAGGGGTTAAAGTATGAAATTGCCGATTTGTACTGAAAATCAAAATTGCTTATTTTTTAATTTTTAACAATATTATTTAATCAAACAAAATAGTTACCATTATTATCTATACATTGCTGCCATCTAATAGGAAGGTCATTTATGCCTTTGTGATAGAACTCTGAGGATCTAGACTGCACAAACTGTGTGAAAGCATTTTGTACTGCCTCCTAGGAAGAAAACTTCTTGTCACGTAGATAATTGTCCAAATCACGAAAAAAATGGTAGTCCGTTGGAGCAAGGTCTGGCGAATACGGAGGATGTCGAATGGTTTTTGATTGCAGTTCCTGAAGGGTCAAAACGGTTTCTTGTGCTGTATGAGGTCTCGCGTTGTCATGGATCAATAATGGTGAAGATCGATTCATGAGTCGGGGCTGTTTTACTGCTAGTTTTGCCAACATTGTTCGGAGTTCGGCACAATAGACATCTGCCGTTATTGATTGACCAGATCGGAGAAAACTATAGTGAATAACACCATGCTGAGACCACCAAACAGTTACCATTACCTTTATATTGGTAAGTTTTGCTTTAGGACACTGTTGTGGCGTTTGCATTTTTCTTGTACGGTTATCATAAAGAATCCACTTTTCATCACATGTCACAATTCGATTTAATATTTCTTCATTTCTGTACCGATTCAACAAGGCAACACAAGTTTCAACACGCTTTTCTTTCTGCACATATGTCAAATCATGAGGCACCCATTTTTCGTATTTTTTTATTTTATTGTTACGTTAAACCATGCCGCTAAATTCTGGGTAGTTTGACTAGGATCGGCTTCCACCATCTCTCTTAATTCATCGTTAATCACCTGTGTGGGCGGTCTTCCTCGTGGCTCGTTCTTCAAGTCGAAGTTTCCATCACGAAAGCGTTTAAACCAAAATCGCACGGTGCGTTCATTAGCAGATCCCTCTCTAAACGCAACATTGATATTGCGGGCTGTTTCTGCCGCGTTACTTCTGCATCGGAACTCGTATTCAAAAATCACTCAAATTTTCGCAGTATCCATCTTTTTTGTCTAAGTTAAATAACAAAAACAATTGAAAGTCGATATTCAAATGTTTCAAATTTTTTAAAAGAAGAACAACAACCATGTGAAAAAAGTTTCATTCGAAAACCTCAAACCATGAAGATTCTATGTCAATTCAAAGAACCTATTACAATAAAACGGCAATTTCATATTTTAACCCCTAATATTTTACGTGGTTCAAGCGTAGGATTTTAAAACAATCGCAGGGAGAACCCGGGTGGTAGCTTAAGTTAGGGCAAGAGTTAACATGCGCAGATATACTAAAGTTGTTGTCAGGTTGGGATAAAAGTCTAGGAGCGAAAGTAACAAAGCAGGTCTTAGTAAGATTCAGACGAAGGTGATGATAGGACAGCCATGAATTTACCGTACTTAAGGCATTCTCAGCATAGGTGCGTGCTTCCTCCCAAGTCTTACCATGGACAAGAAGAGCAGTGTCATCTGCATACGTTACAATTTTACAACTAGGTAAGGGCAATTGACACAGTCCGTTAATAAATAAAAGAAATAAGGTGGGTCCAAGCACACTGCCCTGCGGAATTCCCGTTTTGACAGATCTCTCATCACTTATAATGCCATTGATTGTAACACTTTACGTTCTGCAACTGAGATAATCCTCAAACAAATCCAATGCCAAACCACGAATGCCCATGCGTTGCGTGCAACAGTAATGGAACAGAGACAGTGTCAAAAGCCTTCGAGATGTCTAAAAATAAGCACAATGACTTTAGTGAATTCTTAAGGTTTTTAGCTATAGACCCAGTTAGTTCGAGAACAGCATCTTCAGTTGATTTGCCAAATTGATTGGATGAAATTAAATGTTATAAACAATGGGCTTACTCTTGACTACATGCTTAACTCTACGGTTAAGAAGAAGCCTATAAGATGGAGCGAGCTTACCCAGAGTGTGTGGTTCTCCCACACACCAGCGGAACACAGAAAAACTGTTTGGCGCTAGACTCCGGCAGGAGGGTGGTAGCATCCAGGCAACCTCTTACGAAGCCTACCACCGCAGAGGGATCTGTTAGCCGTCATCATTGGTTAGAAAACCAAAGATGCCGTTGCCCAGGGTGGACCACTTGGAGTTAGATCCGACCACCCCAAACGGCTGTTACATACAGGGTGTAAAAAAAGGCTTAACGAAGCCTTAAGCCTCGCATTAGGTTTATCAAACCAAAACGCATGTAACAAAAATAATCGCTGGGAAACGAATTTTTTTTTGAGGCATTAAAAAAAATCAAGTATTTATTGCCCGCAATGTATAGCGCGCACGAAGTGCTAGACGAGGTGTTGTGTACGTATGGGCTACGCGGAGCGGGGCGGGGGCAAACGCGGACCGCCTCGCTTTGCCCCTATCACGTGTACATCGTCTTCGGTTGTAACTTGTAGGCAGGCACAACCTACTAAAATTGCACAGAACACAAATTGCTAAACAAAAGTACCTACTTACCTACTCTTCATCCGTGTCGTCCAGATCAGGCCTTTCCAAATGAACCAGCTGTGGCTCAAACTGTCGACCTCCCATCTCCAAACAAACACGCGCCCGATACCGCGTGTTCTGATGCACTCTCTCGAGAATGCCTCCTCGCACCGACCGCTGTTTAAGGTCTTCAAACACGTCAATGTTTTTTTGACGCATTTCGTCACTCGATGTGCATGGCCGGTCAAAAACTCTGTCTTTCACGTAGCCCCACACAAAAAAGTCGAGTGGTGTTAAATCTGGTGACCTGGCTGGCCATGCGTGAGGCCCATACCTCCCGATCCAGTGGTCACCAAACAACTCCGTCAGGCGTTCACGTACTGGCCTAACGATGTGAGGTGGTGCACCATCGTGCTGGAACCACGTCTCTCGCAGCTGGGCTAGTGGCATGTCGTCCAGAGCCTCCGTCGTTCCATAAAGACGCAATGCTTCGGATGAATTGCCATGAGCCATCCCATAGCAGAACACCATGTTCACAAACTCACGAGCACTAAACTGATGTCAAGGCATTTCTAAAACACTTCACTGTCACGGAAGTCACTGAAAAGATAACTGAACAACAACAAAAAGCACGCGAAAACAGAAAATTGCGATTTGCTAGCGCATTCGATGACGTAAGAAACCGAACTAAATAAATTTCAAGTATGATTTTTGCTTTTGATTTCGCCTACGCCGACAAACGCCGGCTCGCGGTTTCCTATTGGCTCGCGCGCGCGCCGCATCGCTTGCGACGCGGGGAAAGCCCCCGCTCCCCGCGAATCCGCGCTAGCTGCTCTAAGATTTTTAACCGACTTATAATGATTGCTATTTTCTTTGCTAAGTATTTTGATCAAAGGGACATGAATGAATTGTTTGTTTAGTAGGCAATCATACCATACTCAGTACATTTTATCATTTGTAAGTATTATTTTAAACCGAAAAAAGAAGGAATTTAGTCAAATGGCGGTACTAATACAGCCTTACAGCTTTATTTTTGTGTTGGTAGGTACATTTAAATCAAACAAAGTATTCGCAAAAATTTGCAATTCGTGATTTTTTGTATCTCAAAGAAGTCATTTGGTTGCTTGCTGTAGTAAATAGTAATTAGAATGGTAAAAAGAAATTCAAAGAACATTAATGTTGTTTTTAGTTGAGTTTAATTTTACGAAAGAAGAAACCTTATTGCAATTGTACGGTTTAAATGAAGATCGAATGCAAAATTGTTGATAAAAGTAGGTACACAGATAGCATAGCAATTGAAATGATATGAAACTTTATTTTATTATCGGATTAGATCTTAATGCCTAGCTATAAATTAACTAAACCAATCATTTAGATGGAATGTTGCTAAATCCTTTAATGCAGGCGTTTTCATCAACAGGACTTGAATCTTACGTATTATCCATTTTTCAGTAACTTATTAACCGATGGAACTGTAAAGTACTCATTACTCGTATGAATCGAAAAAAAATCTTAAGTCATGATGTGGTACTACGCTACGCCTTATTTTGATGTTAGTTTAATCGACCAAATTATCCGAAAATAAAGCTAGTAAAGTGTATTTTGTTAAACTGTAGTGGGTGTAGGTGGTACGAGGCATGTCTTAATCTTCTAATGGTTAAAGTGTAGGCTTTTGATCCTAAGGTTCGATGTTCGAATCCTAGGCTGGCAACGCAAAGTCAGAAAATCACCTACCTACTTAATGTATCAATAAGTGATGATTATGTAAATGTATGAGTATGTTGTAGCGTTTGTGTGAAATGTACTCACAATGCTGTGTAGTAAATAAATATTTAATCTACCTAAAGTTAGATTCATTAAGATGTCAACTTATTTACTAGCGAGCAACTTTTAACTCCCTTCCGAAATTGTTCGGTTGTTTAGTAGCGTTAGAATGATTGCTATCTGTTTTGGTAAGGATTTCGATCAAAGGGACATAAATGAATTGTTAAGGCATATCATGTTCAGTACATTTTATCATTTCTAAGTATTATTGTAGTTAAAAAAAGAATTCAGTCAAATGACAGTACTAATGCAGACATACGGATTTATTTTTGTTTGGTACGTTTAAAATGAACAAACTATTCGCTACAATTATGTGAATTTTTGTATCTCAGAGAAGTTATTTTCTTGCTGACTGTAGTAATTAGAATGGTGAAAAGAAGTACTAAGAACCTTAATGTTGTTTTTAGTTATGAGCTTAATTTTACGAAAGGAGAAACCTCATTGATATGCGCGTAGGTTTGCGCTCGGAAATGTTGCTAAACCTTTTTAGCTAGGCGTACAGGACTTAAAATTTCCGTATCCCATTTACGTAAGTAAGAGAAAAAAGGTAAACATAAGAGTTATGGTAAGCTCGTTGTGAGAGTAAAATAATTTGATAGCTTGTTTTCATTCGTGTAATCGACCGAATTATTCAAATTAAACTAGCAGCTTACAAATTGTACGGTTTTAATGAAGGTCGAATGAAAAATTGTTGATCAAAGTAGGTTACACAGATAGCATAGCAATTGAATTGATATGAAACTTTATTTTTGTTTTTGGATACGAGCTTAGTTATAAATTAACCAAACCAATCATTTAGATGGAATGTTGCCAAATCCTTTTATGCATCTGCATGCAGCCTGCGCGTTTTCATCAACAGGACTTGAATCATACGCATTCAGTAACTTATCAACCATTGGAACTGTAAAGTACTCATTACTCGTATGAAACGAAAAAAAAAACTTAAGTTATGATGTGGTACCTACTACGCGACGGCTAAAGCCTTATTTTGATGTTAATTTAATCGACCAAATTATCCGAAAATAAAGCCAATAAACTGTAATTTGTGAAACTTGAGTAGGTGTAGGTGGTAAGAAACTACGAGGCATTTCTGAATCTTTCTAATGGTTAAAGTGTAGGCTTTTGATCCTAAGGTTCGACGTTCGAAACCTAGGCTGGCAACGCAAACAGAGTCAGAAAAATACCTACCTACTTAATCTATCAATAACTGGTGATTAATTATTTTGTTAGTTCATTAAAATCAGGATCAATTGGTAAAGTCAGCAAGCCGTTCATTTAACTTTTCGAAGAACGATACAACAGCACAGCTACCAGCTGATCGTGCAGGGTGCGGGCATTGAACGAACGTTCATCGACCTCAACGCAAGCGTTACACAGCGAGTGCGCGCACACAATAAAGGACATTCGTGGTTGTGTGCGTGCGCGCGGTTTATTGCGGGTTGCTCTCTTTAAAGCGATTTTTATGAAAAAGTTGCGAACATTTTCAACATGTTTCTAAAGAAAAAAGTTTTGTTACAACAAACAGAAGATTTTCATGCAAAGATCTTGAAAAAAAAACTTTCACTTTGACCCTAATTATCTCAGGAACTATTCATTTCCCAGGTATGGTTTCCTGAAAAAAATTATCGTACAAATGAGTAGAATATGTGGTATTCGGCTTCGTTAAGCCTTTTTTTACACCCTGTATATTTTACTGTTTTGCAGGTGTATGTCAATGTCTGCCGGGATGGCGCGGGGAGCGCTGCGACGTGGCTTGCAGCCCCGGCTGGTGGGGTGCCGGTTGTTCCCAGCCGTGCCGCTGCGCGCGCGGTGCCGCCTGCCGCGCCAACGACGGCTACTGCCGCTGCCCGCCCGGCTACACGGGCGACTACTGCACCCAGTGTGAGTATACAGAGTTGGACAGCATTTAGGAAACTACGTCGAGTCTTCTGATCGTCGATCCTACAACGCCGCAAGACGAAAGTCTTCAATCAGTGCGTCCTACCCGTCATGACATACGGAGCCGAAACGTGGACACTGACGGTACGGCTAGTTCACAAGGACAAAGTCGCTCAGCTAGGCTGGCTATGGAAAGAGCTATGCTCGGAGTTTCTCGTTCATATTAAATCAGAAATGAGGTAATCCGGCAGAGAACTAAAATTACCGACATAGCCCACTGGATTAGCAAGCTGAAGTGGCAATAGGCTGACTATTTTAGCCGCAGAACTGACAACCGCTCTGAAGTAAACGAGTTCTTGAGTGAAGACCGCGTCTCGGCAACGTAGTGTAGGACGCCCTCAGGCCAGGTGGAGTGATAATTTGTGCAAGGTGGCTGACAGGAGCTGGATACGAAAAGCCGAGGATCGACCTAAGTGGCGTGCAACAGGAGAGGCGTATGTCCAGTAGTAGACTGCGATAGGCTGATATGATGATGAACATTTATAAATACAACAACAATAATAATAATACAACAGAATAACATAAAATGTCGCTAATTAAAAAATAATATATTGAAAAATAAACCCGCCTTAAAACGCCAACCCGCTTAATACCAAGCGTGTCGATAATGGCAAAATTCTACTTTTGAACGTACCTGATACGGTCTGATGAAGATAGTGATGATGTTGGTATTCTAACCGGCCCCCGATTCCGCTAATTTACAAATGGCTCAATTGAATCGTAATTGGATCTCAATCGTATATTTTTACACATTTATTATGGTAGTAATGTCAAAATTAAACGATTGAGGTCCAGTTACGATTCAATTTAACCATTTGTAATTAGCGGAATTGGGTGCCAGTTTAGTCTTTTTATGTCCTAATTATCCTGAATTCTTTGCAGTTTGCCCCGAGGGCTACTACGGCGACCACTGCATGGTGGCTTGTAACTGTTCGTCGACTGGCAACTGGGTGTGTGACCCGGTGAAGGGCTGCGCGTGCCACCGACACTTTGTCGGCGAGAACTGTGACGTGCACGCCAGCGAGCCAATGGTCATTGGCCGTGCTGAGGGTATGTTTTTTATTTATATTTGCTTATCGGTGCCAGCATCTTATAGTACCAGTTGTACATCCAATAGCGATAAAAGTTTTCCATGATGCCAGTAGAACCAATGTATACGAATTAAACGCACAAACTACTTGTAACTGTATTAGGCTAAGTTAAAGAAAAGCTACTAAACTGGTTTTCTGAATAACACAGGCCCCGGATATGTTATGTGAAATTTAAAAATTAGCTTTGACTTCAGTCTTGGTGGTATCTTTGTTGTTTCTTATTCTTTAAAACCAGCTCTAAAAATTATTTTTTAAGAGATTCAGAATAATGTATGTGACTCTGACCTCGTTGTTTTATTTACTAACCATATCCTGTCTCTTCTTAAGCGTGACAATTTCACTTTCACGGAAACCGGTCATTTTTGTCTAAATCTATCATCATGCCAGATTCCAATTAGATCCGTTCAGCCAGCGTTATTGGGTAACAAACATTCATACTTTCATATTTTTGAAATATTGGTAAAGAACAAGATAAGAAAGTTAACAGTCAATACGATAAGTTTTTAAATAACTGCTTTAGTGTAGTAACCAATATCGATAAACAAGTATTTGGCCTTACTATTCTATATACACTTCAATGAAATTTACTTACAACTGTTCTTAAACAATTCTTTAAGCAAATGAATTGCCACTGTATATTGAAAATGCAATTTCTTAAATAAAATATTACGATTGCTAGAGGTCCGCAATAGGAGTTTAAATTTATTTACATAAGCGATATTATTAATTAAAATTTTCGGAAACATGAGTGTTATGAACATCGTCAGTATTTGTTACAAATCATATGAATGAAATCTTCAGAAAGAAAAGGACAAACCCGTTTCCCATACAATCTTAGGCCTGACGTTCAAGGCTGGGAATTGGCCATAAATTAAAGCATTTTGATAAGATTCATAAGCCATATTTTCACAACTTTCTACAATGGGAAAGTTACTTAAATCAACCAATAAAGTGATTTTATTTTATAACCTATTTCATGTATTATTTTACAAAAAAATACCATTTTGGTACTTTACCTGGATAAGATCTAGGTTCCTTTTCTATCTATAGGCAATATAGACCGTAGTAAACAGAGCACTTCAGCAGGGCAGTGATAAAAATGCAAACCACATTAACTTGCGCACGAGTACTGTCGCAATTGGAGTAGGTAAAAAGACTAACCAAGCGTACACGGTAAAAAATATTTATTAAAAAAAATAAAGGTTGAGCACTATGGGTATGGGTTCGTATGCCCGACTGTTAATTTGCTTCCGTAGGCCCGTACTTCCCTTGCGATGGTGACGCGAGGATAGATGGTGGCTCGTTGGACGGACGGCAGCAAAGCAGCATGCGAGGGTAGATGCGAAGGTGTGGCCCAATTTCAAATGTTAACTTCGTTTCCCTATCGGTGAAAATTACTTACTCCTAATTACGTAGGAAGTAAGTATTTGCAGGCAACTGTTAATAGCACGACTGCGAATAAAATAAGTCTATTCTAACTTTAACTTTTGGTCTAGAATATGTCTAGGTATTGCACTTATTGCTCGAGGAAGTAACGTCCTCTCGACTCAGTGAGAAATTAAGGTGTGTCGGCCGTGCCGTGGTAAAAATGGTGTCCTGCATTCCACTTCCAGCGATCGGCTGCGGTGGCTTGGCCCCGCCCCCAAGATCATACGATTTTTCGCAAACAAAAGGACGAGTTAGGGATCCGCACAACACTCAAGCGAACCATTAGCTTAAAACGTTTTATGAAGTTGTGTTTTATTTAGTAGGATATAATTATTTGGACAGTTAATTATTTTGTTTCTTTATCTACTAATTATGAATCATGTTTGATGCATGTGACATTTTGATTAAGAAATAATATTATTTAATTTTAAGAATGTAATCTGTATTAGAATCTTCAATTTTAATTAGTTTGATGTAGGTTAGTTATTAACAAAAGTTTTAAGTTTTTTTTTTTTTTTTTTTAAATAAGAACAATATTTAACTAATTTAATTATTAATATAAGAAGAACGTATAACGTTACAGTACGAAACATGTTAAAATGTAGTCTATGTATGAAACGAAATGTGAGTGAATTGGAGTGAATGACAAATGACAATTAACTGTCATTGTCAGCTGATATTCTTAATAATAGTGCAGCCTGTTACATCAGGAATTGAACTATTCCACATGTTCAATTGTTTTATCAATGATTACTTATTGAACTGCAAAGCTCGTGGAAAAAATGTTAATTATACTTATATGAGGCTTTTAAAACGAATTATTTAGCTTATTCCTTAAAAAATGCAATTGTAAAGAAGTATTACTATGAATCGATTTATTCAAATCGATTAAAACGTTAAAAGCCCCGCTCTATGAAGTGACAGAGCGTTTACGGAGATAGTCACGTTTTAATTAAATGTGTGTAAAATGGTTTACAGAGACTGTTTAAGTATTAGAAAAACAATATGTATTTTATCCATTTTCTCCACTTGTCCATTGCCAATTAAACTATTTTTTGGAGAAATAGGCAAGTAAAATAAAAGGGATTTTTTGGCATAATTTTCATTGTTGTAATGTCAGGCCCAAAAATGGGGTTCTCCTTTGAGAAAGAGTGATCGTTCGGACTACAAATCGGTAGGAAGAGCAATTACGGGCTATAAAATTTAGTTGAGCCAATATGGACCCTCTGGGTGCGCGTGCGATTGAGCTCGTTTTTGATGTCTTGGTTGCTCAATGGCGAGCAGTCGTCCTAAAATTTTAACTTTCTACTGTTCTAAAGCAGGCTCATCGAGCGGGCTGACAGTGGTCATGATCGTGCTGTCGCTGCTGTGCTGCTGTGCGGCCGTGCTCGTGCTGCTGTACTACCGCAAGCGCGTGCGGCACCTCAAGCGCGAGATAGCGCACGTGCACTACACCGCCTCGCCGCACTCGCAGCCAGGTAGGGGCTGTCACTAGGTGGGGGGAGGGCTCATCAGATATGCTGTACTACCGCAGGCGCGTGCGGCACCTCAAGCGCGAGATAGCGCACGTGCACTACACCGCCTCGCCGCACTCGCAGCCAGGTAGGGGCTGTCACTAGGTGGGGGGAGGGCTCATCAGATATGCTGTACTACCGCAGGCGCGTGCGGCACCTCAAGCGCGAGATAGCGCACGTGCACTACACCGCCTCGCCGCACTCGCAGCCAGGTAGGGGCTGTCACTAGGTGGGGGGAGGGCTCATCAGATATGCTGTACTACCGCAGGCGCGTGCGGCACCTCAAGCGCGAGATAGCGCACGTGCACTACACCGCCTCGCCGCACTCGCAGCCAGGTAGGGGCTGTCACTAGGTGGGGGGAGGGCTCATCAGATATGCTGTACTACCGCAGGCGCGTGCGGCACCTCAAGCGCGAGATAGCGCACGTGCACTACACCGCCTCGCCGCACTCGCAGCCAGGTAGGGGCTGTCACTAGGTGGGGGGAGGGCTCATCAGATATGCTGTACTACCTCAAGCGCGAGATAGCGCACGTGCACTACACCGCCTCGCCGCACTCGCAGCCAGGTAGGGGCTGTCACTAGGTGGAGGGAGGGCTCATCAGATATGCTGTACTACCGCAAGCGCGTGCGGCACCTCAAGCGCGAGATAGCGCACGTGCAGTACGAGTATGTGCGCATTTTCGATTTTCTAAATATACTGACAGCTACTAATACGTCACAATAACTGTGCATCTCCTACAATAGTTTTAAAGGCAATAAAAGTCCATAAATTTAATTTTTTTTCAAAACTGGTACCCCACTTTCTTGGCTGAACGTAGCAAGCCTGTTTTAATCTTTTCTAAAATCTGATTTATAGCTAATCTTTTCTTTTTACAGAGCAACAACACTTTGACAACCCTGTATACTCGTTCCAAGGATCGACGCGCGGTGACGACTCCACCACTTTGTTGAACAACGCCAACCACATTCTGAATAACCTGGACGGCAAACTGAACAACACCACTATGGAGAAATTAAAAATGCGCGCTAGCGGCTCTACTGACAGTAAGAAGATATTATAATTACCAATACTTCTAACTATAAAACAAATATCTAAATCATATACGCAAAGTTTGACGGATTCGGACCCAAGTATGGGTGCAGTTATAGGCAGATGAATAGTTAAGTTTTAGTTAGCCTTTAAATTTCAATTCTTTTCCTTAGGTTATTCTGTTTTCTGTACATTTATTAAGGTTCAGTTAGCTACCTGAGTAAATTAACATTTTGATTCCCTCATATTTTTTCAGTCACTTGTAGAAATTTTGTCAGTTGCAAAACTGTGATTAAAATACTATATCAGTCTATTGCTGGACACGAGCTCCTCCGCCGCGCTTGGCGGGCAATTTGGCGATCTCAGATTGGCCAATAGTGAAGAAAAGACGTTGCTGCCTGTTTACATTTATTAATATCTTCTACATTTATTTCTTCTTAGTCTTAGTTTTTCCTATTCCCAAAGATAGTCTGGTAGAGATAGCTATCAGCGATGAGACCGCCTTATGGCAAATTTTTCTGTTTTCATATTTCTTGTATCTTGTTTTGTGCAATAAAAGTATATTGAATTGTATTGAATACATGATAAACTATCAAATTATTATTTTAATTCTAGCGTCTTCTACTACGTACGATCCACTTTCATCTCTAAAGAACAAAGATGCGGATGCAAACAATCCAAATCTCTACCACTTCATCGACGATGATAACAAATTGGACCACGTGTACGACGAGATCAAACACAAGGAAGGATATGGTGAGCTATCTCTTTCTAATATTTACAAATTGTTAGTAACAAACACACTAAAATTAAACATGAATATATATTAAAGCCAGTCTTAGCATAACAATTTACATATTATCTACAATACTAAGACTTTATCAATGTAAAAAAATCTTTTAATATTAATGTTATATGCACACTAATGGGTATGTTATTATAAATATCGGTATACCGAATTGTTTGTACTCCTAGTTGTCATTGGCACACAAACTATTAGCCTAAAAATTTTCCGCACATTTTTACTTTTCCTAAACGTGTTTAGCCTATTTTTACTACGCCTTACTGTATATCGCCGTATTATTATTTCCCCTCCTGCTCCTCAGCCCGCGGGCCGCCTCACCACTCCGCGCCTACGCGCTTTTGATTACACTCTAGGGGTGGGGCAGACAAGACTGCTTGAAGTCGGTTTGTGAGCGATTCGTTTAAAAAAATCATAGATTTCAATACGAAGCATAATGCCAAAAAAATGATGCGAATAAATTTTAGTGCATTCGATATTAGACATACTGAAATTAGAGGTTTAAATTTTTAGATCAAACTATAATAGTGCGTAAACAACTGTTAGACTAGACAATAATTGTACGTTTTAAGTTTAGGCCAATACGGTTCGGCCAAATGAAATTAGGACTTTAAATTTTAGGCGAACCGAAGGGCACACTAATAAGATAAGATAAGATAAGATAAACGTTTATTTGGTACAATAAAAATTACATTGAAAATACTAATGAAATAAAAAACTTAATTAAGGCTGTACCAAATAGGTCCCCGCTCAGCATATGTCGAGGCAAAGAGTGCCACAACGCTGGTTTTCTGCGGGCACCATAAGATATAATAACTAAACTAAAACATTGAGAAAATAATTGAAAATAAGGTAGTAATTATTAAAAACATGAATAAAAAATATAACATACATATACACCTGGCTTTCTTAATTTAGACTTTTTATTTAAGCAGTTTTTGAATGTAACTGAAAATAGTCAAACGGCCTTTTGAACACTGATTAAATGTTTTTTGTATTTAATTTTAAAAGCTGCAATACATGTATAAACAACCATTTGGTAACCTAATTAAAAGTAGATCAATAAGTTGCCATTTGAAACTGTACTAAAATGAGTTTTTCAGTATTGGATTTAAAACGAAAGGAGAAAAATTTATCTTGAATCTTGATATTAAAGACACACACACATTTTCACTTTCCTACCTAACTTCTCGATGCCCGTGTCCTTTACACCCCTCTGAAATGTTCCGGATATTTGAAATACAAGCTCTTCTTTGTTCAAATTCTAGGGGACTAACCATGATCTCGAATAACGTTATTAGTTTACGTCATCTTTTGTAATGTGTGGTTGTGGTACAGATAATCATTATGAATGATAACTTTTTTAGAAATGGAATACGATCATCTTAACTACACGCCCCCCGTGAACAAGTGGAAGGCGCACTACCAGAGGATGGCTAACGGGCTCCCGCAGGCCGGGGCAGGGGCTGCGCTGCCCCCGCCATGCATCCCGCCGCTGCCCAAACTGAACGGGCCGCCGCCCCGGGCGCACCCGGACAGGCAGCCCTCGCCCACCCCCAGCAGCGAAGGCGACCTCCCCGCCCCTCCGGAGCCCCCGCTCAGGGAAGACACTCTTCCGATACCCCCAAAGAGAGACGACGACATCTTCCCGCCCTCGCCCTCGACGCCCTGACGACGCGACGAGTGTATTGTATTGCAACCATTGAAACTTTCAGAGGTTAGTGTCGAATAAGATACAATTAGTTTTAAATAACCTTTCTATTTTGTATTAATTTTTCAAAAAATATTTTTATAGTTGCTCCTTTGAGTGGTTTTTATTGGACGTTTTCAAGTGACTGGCGACGGGTGCGTCTCGTGAATATATTTCGGTGAATGATCTCTTCCCTTTATACTTTTATGAATACGATACTACCATTTAATTTTATTTTATTTATTTTACTACGGTAGTTTTGACGAATACAATTAATGCCATATTATACGTATGCTTAGAATCTAAAAAATGTTAAATGGCGTATTGGCTCGTTGTTTTTTTTATTTCAATTACGTGTAAGTGACGTTACATACATATCGAATCAATTTATCGCAATTATGTAGTTAAGTACACGATAAAATTATTCTAACGATATTTGAATCATATTTGTGGCATCATTCGTTTGGTAAAAGTGTTTTATATTCTGATATTTATATGTTTGTTGCATAGGTACAATCCAACATTTTCTGTATCCAAATTAAACAAAAATATTTATTCAAATTATAAAAAGGATACTAAGTTATAAAATAGAATAAGTATAGTGGTTTGTAACATAATTTTATAACTGTTTATGCTATTTTATGTAATCTAAGAGTTATATTGTACAACATTTTTTTCTTTTCACTATTAAATTCTGATACTTTGGCAGAACTGATAAAAGTACGCATTTTTTTATATAAATGTAGTAAAAAAAAGTGTTTGTCAAATAAACAGATACTAAACATCAAACGAAGTAAGTTCTTAGACACTTAAAGGCAAGTTTAAAAAGAAAATCAATCCGTAGTTAAATGTAATGTATTTACTTGTTACATTCCACTTTAGCCGTATTTAGGTATTTTTGTTTGTGTTACAGTTTACAGATATTATTGTTCAGATTAATATTTTGATTTATTTACATTTTAATCAAGACACGTAAATAGAAAACTATACAGATAAATATTATAAAATAATATAACATTATTCATTGATGATTATACTTTTTTGATTTTATTTGGCGTAAGATTTTATTTTCTTGTATATAAATAGGTATAAACGAAAAATATATTTACAAATAATCAAAATGATTGTGCTCAAAATGTGCCAAATTGTTTGATGGCATGGAAATAAAAAGTATTATATTTAGCAGCTTGAATTCATATTTGAATTACTATATTACAAAGCGACGAAAGGAAAATATTGTTTTTAATGTTTTTAACATTTATAGTAAACCTAAAGTAAAGTTGTTTTTATCTTGAAATAAGTAGTAAGTCGAAGTAAGGCAATGTGTTTGACTATTGAAATAATATAAAATTCGTCATACTTGTGATCGTTATAGTGCGTCATATGTTAAACAAACAATAACAAAAACCGGTTATGAGTGACTCTTGTAAAATAACAACTTACTTAGTAACAAGACTCAAGACTCTTGTTTTACTTTGTTGCTATTATAGCCCGTTTCACCATACTTAATAGAAAGACGAAGTTCCCTGATTTTAAATAAAAATTGATTTATTTAAATCAAATTCCTAAATCAATTTAATTCTGGTAAATTTTAAACTGACACTGATTATCTTTAGCAATGTCACCAAAACGTCAATGTAACGCGTTTTTAATTAGCTATCTTTTTAAACTTACTAATAATAAATTGCGAAAGTTTGGGAAGACGTTTTAAATGAAAATTAGAACGGAAGTAGATTTATAGCACTTATGCTACTTTTAAACCAGGTAAAAAGTGCGGTTCCCGTGAGATATTTAGTTCAAAATTCGATCACGCGTACGAAGTATATTATTATAATGCAGCTTTTTATCCGTGATAAAAACGAATTAAGGTCCACATTATCAGCTCAAATTTCTATTATTTTAGATGAAAGTTTTATCGCATCACAGTCATCACTAATATTTAATATTTGAAGTAAACGAAAATGTGTTCATTCGACAATATTGTATGTGTATTGCTGACGAATATAAAATAAAAGTATTGCATCATTGTTTTAGGAAACACACAAATGTGTGCAGTTTATTTGTTTGTTGCCTAATGAAACCATGATGTTGGAAAATGTATTAAAAACTAACTTTTTTTGTATTTTGAACTAGAATTAGATCAGTATTGACATATTATTACGCATCTAAACCGTGTCGGCGTCATCTTAGTTTAAAATAGAACAGTTCTTCTATGTTCAGTGTAATTTGTGTCATCATGACATACTTCCTTGGCACGGACCTAAAAAAAATACGGACACTAAAAAATGTGAAGCATGCAAGCTACTACAATTTCGTTTGTTGTACATGATCTACACTCACACAAACACACTAGGTCCGACAACTCGCTGCCATTTCGTCCCTTGTGACAGCGCCAGTCACACGTACTAGTGCGTACGTTGCATCTACGATTTATATTTCAAAAATGCCCTCTTGTGTGGTGAAATCGTGTAAAAACTACATGAGTAAACGTAAAAAAAACACATAGAATCACCTATCATACGTTAATTATTACGATTCGTGATATTTTTCCTTATTTATGTTTTAAAATTTTCACCAGAATTCTTGAAGTTAAATGCAACAGTGTTGTCACTTTATATACGGGAAAATTTCCCTAAAAATGGGGAAATCTGTATTTGTATGCAACAAACTATGTATGTGACTCTGTGAAATCTGATTTCGTCAGGTTTTGGGTGCCGTTTCTTAAAAGGAAAATAAAAGATCCCATAATTTGAATATACATATAATATCTCATGCGTCCTTTTAAAAGGTTTCCTAGAGGTAAAAAGCGTAGAGATGATTGGATTTTAGTTATTCGAAACTGCAGAGGAGAAAACAGTTGGCTTGGAACCCATCATCTGCCAGTACCGTGGGCTACGTTGTTTGGTTCCGTATGCTATTCCAAAAAGAGTAAGTTTTATTGTATTTGAATTAGGGTCATGTCGCCTGTTCGCGTCCATTTAGTGCAGTTGGCAAGTAAAGCGACTTATCACTAATAATGTGATGTGCAAAAATACATTTCTTTACACGTAACATGTGTCTTATTTTCTATTACAGTGGTCATAAAAATTATGTTAGGTAGGTCAACATAGGTCAACCGTTTAAATCTCTGATAAAAATTATGTATATTACATAAGTTAACTGGGACCGATTGGTTCCACCTCGCGATTAAAACAGTAGGGTAATTGATGCTTTATATGGCAACCCTTAAATCACACACACAGCATAAACGGGCGACCATTATCATGCTTCACTTATGATTAGACGAGGTTACGTCCGTATTTTTTTTAGGTCCGTGTTCCTTGGTTCCAAAAAGCAAAATTTTATTTTTTTGCTCTATTTTAATGTGTGGTGCTGCACACTAGCTAGGTATGTTTAGCCGATCTTTATTTCAAAGAAAGTGTCATACTAAACACTTTCTGCTGATTTATGCTGATGATTTAGTTTTTGAGAATGTTTTAAATGAAATGGAAACCTTATGGATATTGTAGATACTTATGAATTTAATTAACCGATTTATCAATGTTTTATAACCATAAGTATAATTTAAGATTAAACTAACGAATCTTAAGTGTAAGTTTAATGTGCCACTGTGCCTTTGCAATGTAAAACACAGTTATGACAATGCACGCAACGTTAAATATAATATAACACTGGTTAATGTTATATGAACTTATAGTGTGATACTCCGTAAAATGCAGTACAGGTACACGAACTTACACTTGAATATAAACTACATGCTGTATTTTTTATGTAATGTTAAAGATACGGCCATCACTATAATTATATGAGTAGCAGTTCAGCTTTATAATGTAAAATATGTATTTAGATAAATATTTATTAAAATGACATAAATTTGCATCAAAAACACTTTTTATGTGTAAAATTGGTTTCACTAAGTAATGTTTGTGATATATTAATAAGTGATTAAATGAGTTCATTACCATATTAAATGAATAATTTGTTTTATTGTGACGTTTAGTATCATCTCACGTTTCAAAAGAAATGTTTGCAATAGCGACCCATTTATAACTTACGTAGCAAATTGTTAACTTTTACTAAAATGTTAGTTAGTAACCGCTTTTATCGGATTATAATTGCTCTACGGCAGTGTGACGATAAACATTTACTCAAGTGCCATCGTATCGCGTGTCGTTTATAATCCGCAAACATACCTACGTAAAATTAAGTTTCATGAATATAATGTGGAGAAGTAAATAAGCTATAGCCATAAGTCTGACTTACTCTTTTGCAAGAATACATGTTTGGTTCATAGTAAAATTATTATTTTTATAATTGATATTAATCATGAAGTTAAAGATAATTTTCTTATGCATAATGTTTGCACAGGTATGTAAATCGTAAATAAATAACACTTAGTAAATATCATATCTCTTGTTGTTACTCAAGTTACTTTGAGATACTCAGTTTAAATGATTGCATTGCATTAAAGTGTTTTGTGTTATACTATTAATATTTTTAATTTATAAATTATCATATTACAGACATCTGCTTCGTTTTTTGACGAATTTCGTGGTGCCATGTCATCGGTTGAAAACAGTTTCGGTAAACTTTTGAGCGATGTTGTTACTGACGTACGGGAAACAATCGGTTGCACCATTTTGGCAGTGAAGCAAGTGTTAACTTTGGGTGGCGGGTATAGTGAGTCGTCAGATTATGATAAGAGATGCGGAGGTGATGAAAAAGGAAAAGCCGCATCTACATTCGATTCGGCGAAAGGCCCAGTTATTCCACCACTAACGTTTAGAAGTATGTCAAATGAAAAACCATTATCAGAACAAGTATTAGAGAAAATTGATGAATCTGTCAGTTATGTTCATAACACAATGTTCGACCTTATTGATAAAAGCGGTGCCTACAAAAATATAGTTAAAGCGAAAGCAAATATTGTCCACGAAAGAGACCGACTGTCAGAAATAAGCGACTTGCTTCGTCGCGAACTCAGTAACATATCCGACGAGGTTAAAAGGGAATTAAGCAAAGCTGAATTAAATCTTAACCACCAAACAGTCGAAGGTATCAAGAAAGATATAAGAGCGCTACATAAAATCGAACTAAGCCATAGAAATACACCTGAAGCTACAGAGATACATCATATTCTTAATGATATTCTTAGTGTTTTACATGGGGATGTAATACAACATGAAACATCAGTATCCCAGTTAGAAACTAGTACTGACAATCCATCAAATGACCCATTTTCTGAAATAGAAGATCAGTTTGAAAAAATAGAACAAGAGAAAGACGGAACAAATAATTTTGACGATTCTGATGCAGTAGACACTGGTAAAAGTGATTCCGTACAAAATGCAGATTTTCCTTCTACCTCTAAAAATGATGAAAGCCAAATCATGGACGAAACTAGCAGAACTTTTCGATTCGCCGACGGATCTTCACAATATTACGAACACGTTGTTACGACAACCACTGAAGCACCTGTTATTACTGAAAAATATGTTGATTATTCTGAAATATCACCAGATTACAACTCGTTATTTCAATTGGCGCATAAGGACAGTCCTGCTCACAAAGAAGCCATCCATGAGGCAAAAAAGCTATTTGAAAAAAGCAAAGAGACTGATGCTATAATGAACGATTATTTCAAAAACGCGGATAATGTCGGCACTAGTGTCTTTGATAACCCCGATTTGTTTGAAGAATTTGCATAATAGTATTTTCAAACTAACAAAAAATTTAATATTATCAGCCAGCCTAGAAAATCCATGACAGCTACTAAATGTAAAAATAGAAATAAATAAATATTTAAAACAATTTGTCTTTTTTACCGCATTGACATTAAATCTAAGGAAGGTAAATATCAAACAATATTTCTATGTATAACGGTTTTATTAACAATATAAATAGGTAATTACAAACTTATTTTTCTACAATTGAGCTGCGCTACTCTACCGCGAGCAGTCCAATGTGTTGGTACTTATGTTACTAGATTAATTTATTCATTCATTATTATTAGGGTTACTATGCACCAATACGTTCCCTAGGTACGCTCCTATCGATTTAAGTGACTCCTCATCCTTAGATTATTATCCTAAGGTTTAACATGAAAAGCCTTTATGTCAACTGTTTATATTCGTTATTTATTTTTGTACAAATACATTTAAAATTGGTTTATCAATGATAATTTATTTATATTAAATACATTCGCTTCATTGTCAATTCCTGTCTGTAGTATGACACAGATATTCCGTGTCTTTCGAAAATATTATTTACATAAATAATTTAATATAATTTATTAATCATTCACGAAATTAATTAATAAACTTTATATATATTAAAAACTATGAAGAATTTAAACCATATTTACAACTTTTTTAAATGATTCTAACCACGTAATCAGATTTAATAAATACTAGATTTGTAATCCAGTAGCGAAGTAGATACCCATTCATAAAATTGAGCAATCATCACTAAATCGTTATGTTGTACTTATTATCATGAGGATAATTCATTATATTGGGATTGTAAAAGTACTGTCGATATATTATAAATACGTTGTTAACTAAATTTTTCGAAGCCAACAATCTCTCAAAACTGCTTTGTAAATTCCATAAATGTCGGCTTAACATTCCTTATAAATAATAAAATCGATATAACTTTATTTTAGTGTACATGTTCTATTCTACGACAAACATAACTTAGTAAAGTTGCTTAAAAGAGTCGATGGATTTAGTCTAAAAGATATACGACGACGATGATCTTCAAAATAAGTAGGATCTTACAACTACACTAGTGCATATTCTTAATATTAGATACTTCAGATTTCGATGCCTACATAAGCGCTATTACACCCATATGGTACCGAAAATAAAACAGTTCGCGTCCTTATTTGATAAGCGAGGTGCACATAGGAGATTACGTATTTTGTATGATGGAGCTTAAGTAATGATGCTAGGTTTACTACGACTCTATTCGCTAAATTGTTGTTGAACACAGACAATATTAATTTGGTGGTGTTTCGTTCATTCTCTTAATATAGAACATCTAGATATCGTATATTATGCCCAATTAATCTAAAATAATGAGACTTCGATTGAATTATAAAACAAAAAAATTTTGGTCGATGTTTCTATCAGAGTACATGATTAAAGATACGGTTTAATTATAAAATATATTAAATAAATACAAAAAAAACATACAACAAAAAAAGGAAATAAAAATTTTGATTTCTATGATTTATTGTCACAATTAGATGTTGAAATGTCATTAGGAACGTTTAAGATAGAGTTTCGGTATATGTGAGAAAGTAGATGAAACTTGTTTTAGCATGATATTAAGACTAACATTTTGTGCAAGAGATAAGAAGAGATATGAGAAATAGTTCTTAAGTTTAGACTATAGTATAATTATTATTTAATAGTACGTGTCGTGGAATAGAACACGTTCCGGGCGGGACGGGTGTGCGTTGGGTCATGCGACGGTCACCTTCATATTATGTATAATATAATATTATAATTGAACATAGTTAATAAAATATGCACTAATCGGCATGTTTAAAATACTTTCTTATTTATGAACTTACATAAGGTATAGATTTAGTTCGTCATATCTAATGTTGGCTTATTAACTTGATACGAACAATTTTTGTTTTATAGTCAACATAAAAATCGTTTTAAAAATTCAAATGCATCATAGTAATGCTATACCTGGATGATAAATAGTAATAGTATTATAAAATTTGTAATACATGAGGTAACTGTATATTTTTCTATTTAATTTACATTTTGACTGCATGGCAAAAAATGATCGTATTGAGGAATACCTACCTACATTTTCATTGTTGCATTTTGAATGACTAAATTTAAACCCTTTATTCAGTTAATAAAACGTTTCTAATAAAATAGTACTAAATAAAATTAGATTATAACGTATCAGTGTGTATTGTGCAGGTAACCGTTGCATTTTATGTAATACCATAACACTAGTTTACTTAAGGATATGCCGAGTGTGATCTCTGCCTAAACCGCAGGCATCCTACAAGCTTCCGACGCAGGAAATAACCTCATGCATTTATGCTGGATCGGTATCGTCATCTCGCCGGTAAATCTATTCCAAGAAGCCGCGTTCCGCTGCTAGGAAACGAAGACATATTAATCTACTAACGTTATACTTATTAGATTTATAGCCGTTTTTGTATGATAGCATTTCATGTATATTTTGCCATAATTGATGAGAGATTGAGAGACGTGAGATTATCGTCATCAAAACCCATCTGAAATATAAATACAACTATAAATCTGTGTTTTATTAATAATACTATAAACTGCGCAAATAATTACATAAACTCGGCAAACATCACAATCGTCGCATCCCCAGAATTTCGTATGGTATTACGCGGGCGGCGGACACCGCACCAAGGATGAGGTGGCGTACTGGTTGAAGTGCTTGTCTATGGGCACCCGGTCGTCGTAGAGCGTGGGCGCCTGCAAGATGATGCCCGCCGTGCCCACCAACACTGCCAGCGTGAATATCCACAGGAATAGCCGGTCGAGCACCATAGCTACGTATTTCCAATCTTCTTTTACCTATAAATATTATTAACAAGTCTTTCACACCATCCTATACACAATGCATTTTCAACCACCCGCAAAACGAAGCCCAAGTTATTTAACCATTATGTAAGTAACATCTAGGCAGTGTAATTTTCATTTTTTTAAATATTTTTATTGATAAAACAGCGGACCCGACAGACGTTGTCCTGTCATAACTATGAATATTGATTACGAAATGGGTTAATACAAAAAATTATTCATATGCTATAAATATTAGCAGCACACATTCTGTCAATGTTTTGTCAAAAGCGATAAGGTTACATTACAAATAATTTAGTATGGTGATAAGTTTTCTTATATTTTCAAAATTTCCGCACAATTTTCTTAATTTTTTTCTTTTATAAGAACATTCTCCTGACATAACAAACAAAACAAAAAAAGAATTAGCGATATTGGTCCAGCCGTTCACGTGTGATGCGATGACCAAGGGAAATAGGGATTCATTTTTATATATATAGATAACACTGCCATGATGTTTTACATAATAGTCACATAACGTGGGCTTCGTTTTCCAGGTGGTTGAAAATGCACGTGTATAGTGCTGCTAAATTCAAATTCAAATTCAAATTATTTATTGCGTGTCACAAAACTTACTTGTTATAAGGTGGTAAATAAATATAAAAGTATTTTTATTTACCACCTTATAACAGCACAGGGCATAGCAACATATAACACATAATAGGTAAAATTTAAGATAATATTATAAGAGGCGTTGAAGTACATTTTCATATTTTTATTATCATAAGACTATTGCTTATATATTTTTGTCATTAAAAAACTCTTGGATGTTATAATAACATTTGTTAATAAGAAAAGTTTTCAAAGTGTTTATAAATAATTTTGGGCTTTTATAAATGACTGAAACTTCGCAAAAAAAAGGCATCTGAGGTCGAGTGGCATTTTTATTTTGAGTAACAGTAAATTGGCTGTAAATGTAAAATGAAATGCATAATTTTATGGTGATATGACTAAACTTTTTTTTATCTATAACCAAGAAGTGTTTTGTAAGAGTAATGAAATCTCAAAGTGATGATCTGCATTTATCGAAGTTTTAGTAAATATTTATTTGATGAACAGATAGAGCAATGTACCTACTGTTAAAAACATTAGCTATGAAACTAGCCATAGGTTAAAATATTCCCACAATAACGCCCTGTTGGTCTAGCTAGTGATTTAAGAACCGGGCGAAGATCTCCGGGGTCCTAGGTTCAATCTGGGTCGTGCAGAAAGTGTTTCTAATTGATATTGCGCGGGTTTGTGCGCGCGTGATCACCAACGTCAACCCTCATTTGGCAAGCGTGGTGAATATGCCTGTACCCATTAAGTATAGCTGTTTGGATCATTTAATGATGGAGGCCTTTTGCCCTGTAGTTGGATGATTATTAGGCTGTTACCTTACATTAAACCCTATGCAATTACCTTAAAGTCAAGAAAATATTCTGGACGAGCATAAAAGGCTGTATATTACTCGTATTTAGAAAAATAAGAGAGAATAAAGTCAAAAAGTAAATGAAAATTCTCTCACCCCGGCTGGTAATGGCAACCGTTATTGACGCTCGTTATTTTCTACTTCCATGTTATGGCTATTTACTGTTTACGATACAAAGCACACGATAAAACACACTCAAGAGAGTAGCAACGTGTTTTATTTCTACCGTTAAAATAGCTGTCACATCAAAAGAATTAACTATAAAAGCGAAGGAGCACTCTCGCAAATCGATCTCTATCCTTATGTTCAACTCATAGACAAATGAAGCTGTGTAACTCGATTGAAAAATGCAAAATAAATAGTAATGTAAGTATTTACTTTTAATTAACAAAATTAAAAATAAATATTTCAAAATACATAAGTTAGGTACATAGGATATGTACCTAACTTATGTATTTTGAATTATGTTGTTTGTTTATTATTACAAATAAAATAAACGAAGCCTGTTACATATTGGTAGACCATGGATACTGACAATCAGCATTGACGCAATCGTGACCCGGTTACCTCCGCACGGAAACGGCTAAGCACGAAGCGCCCACGCAGCATATTCTAATGAGATCGATGCCATCCTAAATGTCCTCACTTTATGATCATTCTTCGATCAATCGTCACCCCCTAGCTAGTAGTTAGTATTGTAATTTTTTATTTAAAATAAATTAGTTTAATTAAATTTTTGTATTCTTTGCAACCTCCGGCTGTGGCTTTCGTACTTGGCGCAGTCGGTAGGATAGTCGTAAATTAGAGTCAGTGAATCGATCACGGCGAGCGGCTATCCAGAACCTACAAGAGCTGCAGTCCAGAGGAGTATCCAGACATAGATACGGCAGAGAAATCAAAAATGCGTATGTGAGTACCTAGATCTACTAGAGTTGCTTTCCTTACTGTGTTTCCTATAATTCACCAAGATTTTCCATCCAAGGCAATCGCGGTCCCGTAGGTTAGTTAGCGTTAATAGATTATTAGTGTTAGATTCTAATAGGGATTTAGGAACTATAGACGAGGAGAATATTTTAAAATCTAGCAGTATGGCTGATTCACCTGTAGACCAAGTCTATAAAGCCCTCCAGCTCGTTCCCGAGTTCGACGGCCACTCAAATATTTTAACGCGGTTTGTAAATTTGTGTGATCAATTAGTCATTCAATTTGTTAGAGAAGGTGATGAATATAGGTTAAGCAATCTTTCTTTAATAAATGGTATCTTAAACAAGATAACCGGCCCCGCATCCTCTATAATAAATTCTAACGGTATCCCGGAGAACTGGAATGAGATTCGTAGGATATTAATTAATATATTTGCCGACCACCGCGATGAGACTTCACTCTATCACGATTTGTCTTTACTTTCACAAGGTACGGGAACCCCTCAAGAGTTTTATGAACAGTGTCAAAATCTGTTTAGTACGTTAATGACATACATTAGTCTGCATGAAAATATACCGAGTACAATCGAAGCGAAACGCGCGCTCTATAAAAAGTTAACACTTCAATTATATCTACGCGGTCTGCGCGACCCACTAGGCACTCGTATTTGGTGCATGCGACCCGATAGTATTGAACAGGCTTTAGAATTTGTGCATGATGTAATTAATACACTGTATTTACAGCAACGTAATGAACACACTTCCGATAGAAAATTTCAGTCCTCACCTTCATTTAATGTAGGTACCTAAAACTTCTTACGGCGCAGGATAACATCGAAGATTTATCTCGTGAGTTATCAAAGCTAGAAAATACTTTAGCCTTTATACGTGCATCGAGCACCCCTTATCTATTATAGGCTTAAATAATTTTAAGGATATGTATGATTATTAAAATAAGGATTTTATATTCTAATCATGAAATTCTTGACATAAATTATAGGGACTTTTATGACGAAATTAAGCTAGGATATTTATATATAGGCAATAGAATCACAATGAAGGTGCCGATTGTCTATCCTTTACCTTATATCCGATATAGATTATCAATCATCCCGAACAAAAATCATAATATCCTTATAGTCCTACCTCACCTTATGTAGCAATTTCTAGCAAAGATTATAGGTATATAGAGACAGAATGTCCGAAGATCAACTAATAATTTTTCTGCCAAGCTTCATCAAACTACAGCAACCGAGATGAGCCTAAATTTATCCAGCATCCCGATGAACTGCTTCCTCAAGATAGCGGAGTTCACCATAGCCAACCTGAACGAGCACATCAGGGGACACGCCATGAAGATAATGGAAATGCCTCAGTATGATGAGTCGAGGCACCTGGATCATCCATCATTTACCTTGGACACTATGAAATTAGAAAACCTTCATACAGTTAGTACCAAAGTATCTCTACAGTCGTCAGTGAAACTGAGAGTTGAACAGTCGCTGTACCATACTACGATCCCCCTATACGTAGTATTACTACTTAGCGCTATAGCCTTCATCATCGTCGTAGCAAGCCGACGACTACGAAAGAGTGGTCTTTGAAAGAAGACCGACGTCATTGAAAGTAGCACGGATGTTGCTAACGGCACCTTTGCAATTCCAGATACAAAATCTACCAATCCTGATGAGATAAGAGTAGATCATAGAAACATCTCAGCAACTATCTCAAACAGAGTTTTCAAATAGTTGCTGAACTGCGGATGGAGGTGTTACATATTGGTAGACCATGGATACTGACAATCAGCATTGACGCAATCGTGACCCGGTTACCTCCGCACGGAAACGGCTAAGCACGAAGCGCCCACGCAGCATATTCTAATGAGATCGATGCCATCCTAAATGTCCTCACTTTATGATCATTCTTCGATCAATCGTCACCCCCTAGCTAGTAGTTAGTATTGTAATTTTTTATTTAAAATAAATTAGTTTAATTAAATTTTTGTATTCTTTGCAACCTCCGGCTGTGGCTTTCGTAATTAGCCTTTTTCAACACGATATGTTATTTGGTTTTGTAGTAATAAACATATTACTTTGTGGTCGAACTTAGGTACTTTTGTACATTCCTCTAGCGATATCTCGAACCTTCTAGCATGTCCGCGACAATATTAAGAATTAAAAAATCGTGTTTTTCGGTTGTATTTAAACTATAGTTATTGAAGTACTGCAACAAATAATGATTTTACTGACAGTTTCCTTTTTTTACGGCAAAAACCAAAATGTCACGGCATAATGTACTATCCCGGGATAGTGTACCGTTAACTTACCCATAGATAATATTTTTATCACAGCTTCTGAAACTGTAGACCTGAGTATATAATAAAATCAAACTTCTATGTTAACGTAAAAAAGGTAAGGCTATTATGCCGCCAAAAACTAATAAAGGTATATTAATAGTGGAATAAAAATTCAATAGGGATTTTTCTACTTTATATTTTGATATTTTAGCAACTTTATTGCAATTATAATATCAGTATATAAACTTGAAAAATTATGTCTCAGACGGGACTCGAACCCGCATCTCCTCGCAATCCGGGCGCGGCGCTATACCATTAATCCCTCGATCGTGAGTTATTCCAGACACAATTGAAATCAATTGTTATCGCGGCAGGCGCATGCCGCTTGGGGGTTGAGGGATTAAGCCACCGAGACACTATGTCATAAGCGTCAATTTTTCCAACCATATTCTTATCGCTGTAAGCCAGCGTTGTTTCATCATAATTATGTTAGGAGTTTAATAACACCCAAAAAAACCTCTTTGCAGATGTTTGACAGTCAGTTTAGATGAAACAGCTATTTATATACTTTATTTAATATTTTAGCAACTTAATTGCAATTATAATATCAGTATATATGTTATCGGCAATCTGTATAATACGGTATTCCATACAATACCTAGGCAATGTATAGAATACCTAAAACGTTAAGGTAATGTATGAAATATTTTTCATTTGATACATTGCCTAGGCATTCTATACAATACCCAACCCGGCAATGCGTGTTATAGACGATAGCATGGAAGGGAGAGACGAACCAGAAATAGTCCAATCCAGTTCAGAAACAAAATCAACCTCTTGAGGCTCAACACGAACAAAGCCCCGTCACCAAAAGTTCTAAGATCGGTAATAAAGCTTTAAATCTTAGAAATGTGTTCTATTAACAGGATGATACACGACTATACGAAGTGCTAAGATATTTAGTGAGCTTGTAAATATTGAAGATCTTCCTTCCGAGGTACATAGACAATCCTCAAATTACATTAATTTCGTATCTAAAGTTCTTTGCCCTAATGCGAGAAAAACACCTTAGCTGTGGAGAACTGAAACTATTCTAAAAAAAAATTACATTTAAAATAATTCTTCATGTAAAAATAAATATTTTTTTACATAATTATTTTTCAGAGAAGCCAGTTAATTTACTTCTTATTTTTTCATAGTAATTGTTTTGTTGCGTAAATTATTTAACTGATTACTTTTTAATTAACCAGAATATTTTTTTTGTTCATAGTAACTAGATTGTGATTTTACAATAAATACCTGTCTTTGAATAAAGATTGTTTTAATGACTACTAACTACTTGGTAATTGTTTATTTTAATAAAATGGATTTAAAGTAAATTTTATTTGTGTCTATCATTTTCTTACCACCTACTTACTAACGAACATAACATTGATAAATACAGGCCCAAATATAGTTATTTTATACATTGCCGGTGGATCAGAAGGTAATCTATACAATACCTAGGAATTGTATACATTACCTAGGTAAAGTTTAGAATGGAAAATATAATTCATAATATTTCATACATTGCCTAGACGCCCTAGGTATTACCTAGGTATTGTATAGAATACCTGAATTATACAGATTGCCGGTAACATATAAACTTGAAAAATTATGTCTCAGACGGCAGTTCAACCCGCATCTCCTCGCAAGTTTATAAACTGAGGGTATTTTTCGTTGACCTAAGAAACTAAATAATAATATCCTTTTAGTTTTTATTCAAATCACAAAAAATATAGTCATTTATCAAGGTTAAGCAACGCGTATGTGTCGTCATAAGTTACCCACAAATTCAAACGGAGCCCCCGGTGGGCGAGCCCGACTCGCACTTGTTCGGTTTTTCTTTTGAGGTATGGAACTCTAGAACACCTACTTGTACGTACTTACCCAATTTATATCTATAAGTGAAAAATTTGCGAACGAACCTTTGTGGAATCTTCAAGCATCCTAGTATGTTCCGCGATGAATCTGACGCAGAAGCAAGTTTTGTGGACTTCTGGAGGGCAGGCTGAGTGACTGAATCCAGGCGGGGGGTCAGGTACGGGGCTGAGGGTGTCCTCGTCGGGACCCGCGAGCCCCGCACCTCCGCCCTCAGTAGACCCATGCACCACACAGCTGCCACCAAAGCGATTGCTGTCCCCCATTCTGTTTTTAAATAATATAACACGTAGATGTAACACAAACAATATAGTGGGTACTCAGCTTGGCAGTGTTTTGAATATTTATTTTGTTGTTACAGTCATGCTCTTTGCATGACCCTTGGTTATTTAAAAAGGACTTTGAAAAAGATATATCGAAAACAGGAGATCATTTAGCTATGGATGGTAGTGGTATTTTCGCAATCTCAAATAACTTATATTTGTTTCCTAATTAATTATGATGAAATCCTCGTACAAATATTAATATTGTTTTTGTTGTACCGAAATAGATACATAATAATAAGCCAGGCTGTTCAAATACTACGCGTAGGTATTGACTGTTGTAAAAGAACCTCACAGAAGTTAAATTTATTGAAGAATTAATTTTACCATTTCAATGCTTACATGACATCAGGGTGCAGAACTCATTATTTTACTAAGTAGGTACTATAATAATTGGTATAATAAATACAAACTGCTTCTTTGTAATACCTACTCGTAATATTTATCTTTCCATCTCTATCATCGTAACCTTGTCATATTAAAAATTAATAGAAACACCATGACTGACAATTATTATTTAATAACAATGTGGCAAGGAATCTGCACTCTACTCAAATACTTATTCATTTTGCCGTTTACCATCATCTCTCACGAGTCGTGTAACTCGTGTATTTCTTTATATATTATCGTTCATGTAATTTTACTGGAATTTCATTAGGTATATAAGTATAAAGAGACAATTTCGTACAAAGCTACAAGTTCCTTAAGAATAGGTATTAGAGTTATATACTTACCTATGTTATGTATTTAGAATCAAAATTACGTAAATCAAGTGGATACGTCACTGAGAAAAACAAATTATAATGCGTCATACATTCTATGATTTTTCGGAAATTATTTAATTAACTAAGATAGTACAAATCTGTGACAAATAAAGCAAATTTTTATGCTTAACTTAACACGAATTTATTTGAACGTATGAAACTTAAACAAGTGTGAAGAATTGACTTAGCTTAAAATCGACGTCGATATAAGGCTGTCCATTATTCATGTGATGTTTTTAGCAATGTTTTTACTAAATTAAGATATGTATTTTTTTAAATACTTACCTATTAATTCCCTCAAACCCCAGGAGGCACTCGGGTGCCACGATAACAATTGATTTCAATTGTGTCTGGAATAACTCACGATCGAGGGATAAAGTAGACATATTTTAAGAGGAAACACTAAGGGCGAGAGAATTGAAAAATAGGTATTTATTTATAAAATCTATTGCTGTCGCGCAGTGCCCGAACGCCTCCCCGCAGAACGCGATAGAGACAACTGCATATTTAACCGAAAATACCTATCAAATGCACACAAAATCTACGTTTCGTAATCCCCAGATTCAAAATACCAGTTTCCTTTGTTAGTATACCGTCCCGCCGCCGCGCTCGCTCACCCGCACGCCCAGCAAGAAAGACCTCACGCACACCACCTACTTGAGGTAGGTGGTGTGCGTGAGGTCCTACTTGCTGGGCGAGCGGGTGAGCGTGCGTGGCGTGGCGGCACGTCGGGCGGCGGCCAGGCCCCGGGGCGCAGCAGTCGTTACTTACAAAATACCAGTTTCCTGTTAGTATACCGACCCTAAGTTGAGGTAGGTGGTGTACATGATGATGAGGTCCTCCTTGCTGGGCGTGTGGGTGAGCGGGTGCGGCATCCGCGACGGGCGGCCTGGACCCACAGCAGTCGTTACTTTCAAAATATTAATTTCCTTTGTTAGTATACCGACCCTGAGTTGAGGTAGGTGGTGTGCGTAAGGCCCTCCTTGCTGGGCGTGCGGGTGAGCGGGCGCGGCATCCGCGACGGTCGGCCTGAGCTCACAGCAGTCGTTACTTTCAAAATATTAGTTTCCTTTGTTAGTATACCGACCCTGAGTTGAGGTAGGTGGTGTGCGTAAGGCCCTCCTTGCTGGGCGTGCGGGTGAGCGGGCGCGGCATCCGCGACGGTCGGCCTGAGCTCACAGCAGTCGTTACTTTCAAAATATTAGTTTCCTTTGTTAGTATACCGACCCTGAGTTGAGATAGGTGGTGTGCGTAAGGTCCTCCTTGCTGGGCGTGCGGGTGAGCGGGCGCGGCGGCGCGACGGGCGGTGGCCAGGCCCCGGGGGCGCAGCAGTCGTCGTCGGCCGCCGCCAGCCGGTACGGGTACAACGGCCGCGCTGCGCCCCCGCATCGTACCACGACGCCGCACGCTGTGTACCGCGATCTTCGAAGTAAACATTTCAAGTAAATACAGCAATGCCACAAACAAAACATTGTGATGGAAAAACAAAACAAAGCCTTGCCATATTTTTAAGGTCAAGATTAAGGTACCTACCTATTACATTCTATTTACCTCCTTACACGGTTACTCGTCCGTGGTTACTTAATTAATTGCCATTAACCTAGTCAGGATAAAAACTTTTTCTGGTAACTAGCAAAAATAAAGTAGAATAAGTTGATTATACTGTGGCTTAAATGAGTACCTATCTAAACTTAATAATATCCCTTTCCTACAATAACCATTTTTTTATACTTTCCTTTAAAGTCTATCAAATCAATCCTAATTCAATGTGTATTTCTCTAGATTAGCCTATTTTTAACCCCCGAAACAAAAAGAGGAGGGGTGTTATAAGTTTGACGTGTCCGTGTGTGTGTCTGTGTCTACATCCGTGTGTGTGGCATCGTAGCTTTTAATCAAAGTAGGTTTTACAAAGAATGGGCGATTTTGAAGCGGTTTTTTATTCGTCATTAGTTGGTATTACAACAGTAACAGCTTTAAGCACATATCTTTTTTTTGCTGTAATAAACTGATCACATGTGGTGTGCAGACGAATCATCTATACTATACTAATAATAGGGGTTAAAGTATGAAATTGCCGATTTGTACTGAAAATCAAAATTGTTTATTTTTTAATTTTTAACAAATTTTGTTAATCGAAATAGTTACCATTATTATCTATACATTGCTGCCATCTAATAGGAAGGTCATTTATGCCTTTGTGATAGAACTCTGAGGATCTAGACTGCACAAACTGTGTGAAAGCATTTTGTACTGCCTCCTGGAAAGAAAACTTCTTGTCACGAAGATAATTGTCCAAATCACGAAAAAAATGGTAGTCCGTTGGAGCAAGGTCTGGCGAATACGGAGGATGTCGAATGGTTTCTAATTGCAGTTCCTGAAGGGTCAAAACGGTTTCTCGTGCTGTATGAGGTCTCGCGTTGTCATGGAGCAATAATGGTGAAGATCGATTCATGAGTCGGGGCTGTTTTACTGGTAGTTTTGCCAACATTGTTCGAAGTTCGGCACAATAGACATCTGCCGTTATTGATTGACCAGATCGGAGAAAACTATAGTGAATAACACCATGCTGAGACCACCAAACAGTTACCATTACCTTTTTATTGGTAAGTTTTGCTTTAGGACACTGTTGTGGCGTTTGACCTGGGGTCAGCCATTGCATTTTTCTTTTACGGTTATCATAAATAATCCACTTTTCATCACATGTCACAGTTCGATTTAATATTCCTTCATTTCTGTACCGATTCAACAAGGCAACACAAGTTTCAAAACGCGTTTCTTTCTGCACATCAGTCAAATCATGAGGCATCCATTTTTCGTATATTTTTATTTTATTGATTTGACGCAAATGAGTCAATATTGTGGGTAAGGTTACGTTAAACCATGCCGCTAATGCCTGGGTAGTTTGACTAGGATCGGCTTCCACCATCTCTCTTAATTCATCGTTAATCACCTGTGTGGGCGGTCTTCCTCGTGGCTCATTCTTCAAGTCGACGTTTTCATCACGAAAGCGTTAAAACCAAAATCCCACGGTTTGTTCATTAGCAGCATATAGCAGATCCCTCTCCAAACGCAACATTGATATTGCGGGCTGTTTCTGCCGCGTTACTTCCGCGTCGGAACTCGTATTCAAAAATCACTCGAATTTTCGCAGTATCCATCTTTCTCGTCTAAGTTAAATAACAAAAACAATTGAAAGTCGATATTCAAATGTTTCACATTTTTTAAAAGAAGAACATCATAGAAACCATGTGAAAAAAGTTTCATTCGAAAACCTCAAACCATGAAGATTCTATGTCTATTCAAATAACCTATTACAATAAAACGGCAATTTCATATTTTAACCCCTAATATTATAAAGCTGAAGAGTTTGTTTGTTTGTTTGAACGCGCTAATCTCAGGAAGTACTGGTTCGAATTGAAAAAATATTTTTGTGTTAGATAGACCATTTATCGAGGAAGGCTTTAGGCTATATAACATCACGCTGCGACATATAGGAGCGAAGAATCAGTGAAAAATGTTGCAAAAATAATCGCGATCATAATAACAGAAATTTACGCGAACGAAGTCGCGGGCAACAGCTAGTTTTAAATATTGCATTTGCCAAGCACATCAGGCAAAATAATAATTTATTTATCCCTTCTGCTCTACGACGATAAAGTCACTATAGGTACTCGTTTATCTGCCTACATTTTAGTTGGGTTTCCCTCACCAGCAATGTGTTACCTTCCCGGGCGTTAACGTAATAAAATAATTAAGTGACTAACTAGAACACGTTAAGGAACCCTCCTAAATTACAATTGATTAATATCTTTGGGGACCGAACTTCAGAACCATGCAAATTGGATTGTAAAGTTGCAAATGCGAATATGCCGTCAATATACTTTAAGCTTAACAGCCCACTGATATTCATCATCACCAGCGCCAGGCTGTATCAGCCTGCTGCTAAACATGGTCCAAAAGGAGGATTTAGCCCATAATAGTCACGCTGGGCCTGGATAGCCAGGATTGGCGATCTTGGCGAGGATAGGAGAGAAGATTCTGCTTTCCGTCTTCTGGCGAAAAACGTAGGTACACTTATGTATATAAATAATATATTTACTTATTTGTCACCGTCAAATAGTAAACTTCGTCAGTTCATAACAACCTCCGCCACGGAGTTGCGTACACACCGGTTCAAGGTGTCGCCTGCTCCGAAGTCCTGTTCAATTCCCGGACGAGTCAATGTAGAAAATAAGTGTTTTTCTACATTTTCATGGGTCGGGTTTTTGCGGTACCTTCGTTGTTTCTGATTTCCATAATACGAGTGCTTTAAATTGTAACTTACTTTGGGATCAGAACAATGTATGTGATGTTGTCCACATTTAATTTAATTTAATTAAATATTATACGGATAAAACCAGTACCTATTCATAAAAATATAAAATATATCGTACAATAAAATATTTTTCGCAAAACGTGACAACACCTCGGCTTATCACGTTATAACTGTTAGACGTGTGGCTGCATAAATGAATACACGCTGTGGTGGTGACTGTATATTGTTATGTTACACAATTGGCTACAAAATGCTATTTGCTAGGCGCGCCTAGCTTTGCACGAATTGTATCTTCTGGTTTGTCAATAATACTAAGAGATATTAAAATTGGCTTTTAAAGTAAATATACATACTTTATTTGATATTTTATACATGTTTTGTTTTGCTAGTAAAACAGCGCATTGGTAATGATCGTTTGGGTTACAAGCAAACCTATCTACTTATACTTAAAACTTTTACCCACTTTTTCCCACATTTCAGATGAGATAATCATTTATGTAATGTTCGGATAGGTACGACTGAGGCGGCCATAATACGCACTTGCCTTGTTAATAGACATAATTCGTTAAGATAATTATGGCTATATTAGCCACTCGGTATCATAATAATCCTCGTAGAGTGAAATAATACTCTATTATGTAAGTAAGTAGATACCTACGCAACATTTCTTTTTTGGGCACCATGTAGGTATTGTTAAAAACACTGCCATACATTTTGGATTTATTACAAAAGTAAAGATAGTAACATTTGAGACATGTGTTCCTAAATGTAGGACATGACCATATTACGAGTATTTCTTATTTGTAAGGTGATAATAGGAATAGCATTCTAGCTATAGGTAAAGTTTAATATTGGTTTGGTCGTTGTTAAGGTATCGTAAATTATTATAAGATCAATAAATTATTAGAAATTCAAGATCAAACCAACACCTCTAGAAGAAAAGCACCAAGTTAGGAATAAATTGTTGGCACAAATACTTTACTTGTGTGCTTATTAATACTAAAGTTAGGATATTTCCGCGGCGAAAAATATGCGCAAACTTCAACGTTGCGCGATACTTCACAAACTTATAATTAATTTACACTTGTTACTTATCCGTGCTTGGATTCTAAAGTCGGCTTATCGCACTTTGGTAAACCGATTGGGGCAAAAACTTTGTGTTATGGCGACAATTAATATTAATTTGTTGATTACGAACTTGATATTTCTGTATTAATAGGTATAGGTACTTACATTATATAGCAGGTTAGCAGATTTTCCATAAATATTGATTTTGATTTTACTTTATTAGCTTCTAAAAACTACAAACGCTGCACACGGTATTAAATTGTGTTAGCGCTACCTATCATCATCAGCCTATCGCAGTCCACTGCTGGACATAGGCCTCTCCAGTTGCACGCCACTTAGGTCAATCCTCGGCTTCTCGCATTCAGCTCTTGCCAGCCATCTTGCGCAAATCATCACTCCACCTGGCCTGAGGGCGTCCTTCATTACGTTTGCCGAGACGCGGTCTCCACTCAAGAACTCGTTTACCCCAGCGGTTGTCGGTTCTGCGGCTAATATAGCCAGCCCACTGCCACTTCAGCTTGTTAATCCGGTGGGCTATGTCGGTAACTTTAGTTCTCTGCCGGATTACCTCATTTCTGATTTTATCCCTAAGCCCGCTGAGCGACTTTGAACTTGTGGACTAGCCGTACCGTCAGTGTCCACGTTTCGGCTCCCTATGTCATGACGGGTAGGACGCACTGATTGAAGACTTTCGTCTTGAGGCATTGTGGGATCGACGATGTAGAGGGGCCAACCACTATCTTTCGCCCCAAGCCAACCTCACCTGCATGTGGTGTATCCTGCTGGACGACGAAAGAGGCTCTGACGATAGACCGACCCATGGCGGTATAACCATCCAAAATCAAGGTGTTAAATATAGCAGGCCGGTGACGGGCAGCAGCGTCACAGGTGCGAGAAGTTACGCCCTGCGATCGCCAACTCGTCTGCCCGTGGCGATTAAGGGCATAACCTCCTATGCAGAAACTCTACCTATAATCATCTGAAAATTGTGTAGTTCCATCTAGAAAAACTGTGGCTAACCTCGTCGTGTCGAATTTGTATTGCGGTCGTTTCATGAACAGCAGCCTCGGCAGGATGTGAATGAAAACCCGCTTCACCCACGGCGCCATCCGGTGCGTTTGCGGTGACCTGAAGTGGACGTTTAACACCACCACCGTCACGCATATACTGTTGAAGTAAAAGTGTATTAATTCACAACATAGTTTCAATGTAAGCTAAAACCAACCGCAAACCATTCGGCATTTGTTAACATAAAGATAAGTTTTGTAACTAACGAAATAAGTGGAGGTTTTCAATTCGATGCAAGGTTACCAAAATAGAGTAAAGAGCTCAGACCAAGTAAAATTATAGATTTTTAAATTCTTAAATAAATATGTATCTAATCGTGGTCCTAATTATCCATATCGTGTATTATATGAGTTAAAGTCGCCATAACAAACAAACCTCTTTATAAGTTACAAGGCAAGCCATTTTCGAGTGGGTAATAGTTTTAATAGATATAGAGAAAGCGGGGATAGCAATTAATCAAGATTTATTGGGTGAGTTTAATTGCAGGGCGTGTGCGAGTATTATATTTCAGAAGGGAGGCTGCGTTGCGTCCTGAATAAGCAGTTTCAGTATTATTTACTTTCCCTGATATTATACGCTTGCTAATTCAAAACCAAGTAAATGTCAGAATTCCCTAATTTTGCAACTACCTTCAAATCGTTATTATTACATGTTTACACCTATGATTATTTACTACTTATAGTGCTTCTTACATTATCTATTATCACTTGTATCTGGGTAGTATCCGTCAGTTAATTAGTTATGAGTGAATTACTTTCAAAGTTTTCCCAAGAAACTTTACCATATCAAAAGCTTTCTGTCTTTTTCCGACAATAGTATTAAAACAAAACATAACCTCTGAAATTCTACGTAGACAATGCTTTAATTGCATGTTTTTATAAATGGGAAGTCAAAAACATTTTAATTTTTTCTTTGAGCTTAGAGTAAGCAAGCAATTAAATATCTTGTTTGGAAAACTGGCTTTTAATTTATATGGTAATGCCGTAGCTTGTGGACCGACCGACTGAGCCATATTTTATTTATAAGGTGGGATTTCGGAAAGGAAATTTATAGTGATATCCTGAAAATTATATTTTAACTTCACTGTTTGACGTTTGCTTTTAACGTCACATAGTATACAAAATACAACATTGCAACCTATTATTAATTAAGATGAGCTTACATTCTCATAAAATATATCCTCATTAGCTTTTCTCATTTCCTGCTCCAAATTTTTAATTTAAAAATAATAGATATTAATATCAGTATTTAAAATTTGGACTCGAAGCTACATCTCCTCACATGCCGGGCGCGGCGGTTTACCAATTTAGGTAAATTATTATTAAATTTATTAGTCGCGAGTATGCCCAACATGAAAATGTACTTTATTAATAATTTAACTACTAATACAAAATATTAAATGTGATCAAACATAAATTTCAGGGCTACATCATAATGAGAGTTGCGACATAACACTATGTAGTAAAAATCGGTTATGGTTGACGTCAACAGTCGACCATATTAAAATTATGAACTTGTGATATTTATAGTTGTAAAATTTAGTGTTGATTTCACGTATCCAGCGTATAGCAAGTAGGTTGGTATTTGCGCTATCTGTGTGGGACTCGACCACAGCGGCAGCGAGCGACGCGTTAGCTATGAAACTGCGCATTCCGGGACATGGTAGGCGTGCACAAACTATTTCACATTCTCTGTATGATATTTTCCTGTAGAAACCAAAGTAATAGTAATTTTTATCAAGGGTTATTAAGATCATAATTCTGATAATCAAAACCCGATCGAAATAAAAAAACCGTTCGTTAATTTTTGGTATTAAGAAAGGAATAGATTTAAATAAAATACATCGCAATAGCGCAAGCAGTATACAAACATGTACAAACACTTTCTATTTTCCGTTTTTATTTACTTAGTATGGAAATTAAAATTTCTTTCCTTGGTGCTACGTGTACGGTTTTACAAAGAATAATATGTGTGTGTAGTTAAAATTTCAACTTTCTAGGTTTACTCGTCTCGGGACTAGCGCTCTAATCTCGCTGTATCCACTAACATGGATACCTGTGTGTATAAACATCATACTTATTATAGCATTCATTTGGTCAGGACGGTAGCTGTTACAGAGACAAAATTAAGTTCAGGCACTGTAGGTATCATATTAGGTATTTAAGTAAGTAAACTAGCTGTTGCCCGTGGGGCTAAGTGCTGCCCCCAATCGATTTAATCTTATTACTTCTAAAAAAAAAAAGACGTGTGGCACTCGGAGACTGCCGCGGTAAAGCTATTGCATAGCATTTTTTATCAACTTATGCAATTATAAAACTAAAAAGCGTTATTATTCTAAGCTAAAAAGTATCACCGCTGTGCCGGTCGGAGTGGGGGGTGTTAGGTTATTTTCATTACGGAGTTTCTGGATTCGGTCTCCACGCTCAAGGCCCGCGATAGAAGCACATGAATAAATATATAGAAGCTATGCAATAGCTTAATTTTATAATTTTATGTATTTTCTAATTTTGACTTTTTTAATTAATTTTTTCTGTTATTTTGGCAGATATGGTTACCATAGGCAACCATACTGTCAAAATCCTTATTTTATTCTAAATTCTTTTAAATTTCGGAAATTCAAAATTGTTCGATCGTGCCTCGCCCCGAGTGTGTGGGTGTGGGTGTTAGGATTATTTTCGTTACGGAATTTCTGGATTCGGTCTCCACGCTCAAGGCCCGCGATAGAAGCTATATGCAATAGCTTACAAACAATTCTCAAAAAACTAGAACTTAAGCAAATTACTTACCTGTATTTATTAAATCACTGTTACCTGCTTTTCATTCTGGCTTTCTTTCGTATTGTACAATACATTATTGCTAGAAGCGGCCGCTGGCGCTAGCGACAAATTCGACTTTATAAACCACTAAATGAAAAGTTTACTGAGATTTAATAAATACTAGAGGAAGTTTGCTAAAATGATATTGTTCTAATTTTTTAGGGGAATTGGTTTTGTTTAAAATTAAATCAATTGGGGGCAGCACTTAGCGCTAGTAGTCCCCTTTACAGGGTGACTTTGAAGTCATTGGCATCCATTCAACCTTTTATTGTACTCATATTATGGAATGTTTTTATGGGAACCTAATACCATAGGGACTTATCAAAAAGTTTTACAAAATAAATGATAATTAGATAAAGTATCATGTTGAATTTTTATTCAATACAAAGTAGTTGGTGTGCTATTCCAGCCCCAAAACTATTTATTTATAATATTAGTAAGAGTATAATATTAGTCTAGATTATCTATTAGATCTCTATTAGATCTTATTTAAGTATTGATCTCATACTGTCTTTAGCCCAGCACAAATTGTTACGCTGCGAGTAATTGTTCTCCTTTTATCAAATTAATAAGTATGTAAGTCAGAAACATAAAGCAGTACGTTCGGACTTTAGAAGGATTAAAACTTAACTATGTAACTTTACGGTTAGGCAAACATCCTATTTGTAGTTGGACTGCAGACTACATTTTCAAAATGACTTGACAAGGTAGTGTTACTGGTGTTACAAACATGTCATCCAATCTTTTTTTGTTTTTAAATATATTAAAGTAAAGTAAAGTAACAGCCTATAATCATCTCACTTCAGGGAAAAGGCCTCCATCATTGAATTCTAGTCACCACAGCAATGATGGGTGTACTGGCATTATCACCACGCTTGCCAAATGCGGGTTGGTGATCACAAACCCGAGCAAAATTCGAAACTTTTAGTTGTCCGACCCGGGATTCGAACCTGGGACCCCGAGATCTTGGGCCGGTATTTAAACCACTAGACCAACGGGGCGTTTTAAATACATATATGCTCGACTTGATTTGTCCTTTATGTTTTTTCTTTTTAGTGATATTTTAGAGCCATCTAGTCCCAAAATAAGCTACTATTAATCCCTCAACCACCAGGCGGCACGCGCGTGCCACAATAACAATTGATTTCAATTGTGTCTGGAATAACTCACGATCGAGGGACTAAGTACCCTGTCGTATGGGGTACTAGACAACCGATAAACTTACTTATATATATATATATATATATATATATATATATATATTTTGTAAATACATACTTATACTATACATAGAAAACACCCAGACCCTTAGAATAATTATTCTAAGCCCAGACCAGTACAAACAGACATGTTCATGCACACAAATATTTGTACTGTGCGGAGATCGAACCCGCGACCCATGATGGCTCAGAAGCAGCGTTTGCTATCGCTGATCCAAATGGTCGTCAAATATTTGAAACTTCATTTATTATGATGTGAACCTACCTACCCGTTTACTTAATACATATTATTTTCTACCCCACCATCTAAGACGTTTCAAAACTTCTTTTGCGTATATTTATCTACATACAAGTTTGAAACAAACATAACATGTAACTATGTATTTCTCTCTGTTTCAAACCGTTAGCTTTTATGTTGCGTAGCAAACCAACTCATATTGATTCCTTCAAAAGTCTTTCTACAATATCGAATATTGCTTCAAGAAGGTAAAAGTAATAAAGCAAGACTTACCTGATTGAAACGAGGATCATAGCGAATATAAGGTATTTTCCCAGGAGGGGCACAACCAGTGAAGTCGGAGGGATGATTTCAACAACGAGCAGGAAGAACACGTGGAGACTAATCAATATTGATATTGATAGTGTCACCTGTGAGAAGACAAAACGGTTACAATAGTTATATGAACTAGATACATTTGTGGGAGATTTAGGTGACGGGCCATACAATAACTGATTGCGATTATTACCCATTATTTACTAAGTAGTATTCAGATATTATATCTGTAATAGAAGAATCCCTAAATATTTTTCAAAACTGACAATAGTACTGATCTTTATATGCTACATAAGTAGCAGCTATAGGTACTAAATTATTTAGTTTTAATAGAATGAGTTGTGTTATACCCTTTCACACCCATCGGCAACAAATAAACTGCTCAGATAAGCTGTTTAATCTTGTTCTGTACGTACCTATCTACTATTCGCATAACGTTACACGGAAACGATCAACAACATGTTGTTATATGTATACATCGCATCTGTAAGTTCTCGTTATTCTAAGCCTTTTTTAGAGAATGAAGATTACTTTAGAACGTTTAGGCACTCTATTTTCTTAAAGTAGAAAAAATAGAAATTTTCGAATAACCGTCACGAGTCGCGACTACTTATTGTAATAAATTGCCCTGAAGACTTGCTTAAGAATAATAATTTATATAACAATCCTAAAACTTCATAGGTATAGTTTTTATTTTGTTATTTGTCCATTTTACACTTTCGTTGAAACATTATTAAATTGATATATATATATCGTTTTTATTACATTATAATCACACAAGTGATTCATATTTTGAAAATACCATACTTCTCCTTTTGATTGATAGTCGCCAAAGGCTCCCCGTCATTTTGTATTCAAAGTGCGGTAAAGTAAATCCAATAATGTTCGTGTAATTTTTCACGAACAACGATGTCGTTACTGCAGCGTACTTGCTTGGGCACTCAGTCGCATATCTTTTTTATTTTAGTCATTCGTTGTGCCGAAAAACGAAATTAATGATACTTTGGTATATAACTACCTGTCTGTGCACAAGATTTGTGGCTGGTATAAAAAAATATAATATGCCTGGTTTTATGTGATCCTATTTCTCAGTGGCAAACAAGCTTCAAGTCTATGTTATCGCTTTTCATCTTTAACTTGTATAGCTTTAAACCTTTAAACACGTTTTAAAGAAAATAAAACATGTGTTACTTAAAGCTCGTAGGTTTTTTATAACTTACTTGCAAGCTAGCAAGCATGCAAAGTTGGACCACGCAAGTAAGCAATCAAGCAACAAGGTTGCAAAAAACCTTCGTAGTAAATTTCATTATTAAATGCACAAATAAAATAATTTCTAAATTGAAAGCTATCAATAGGCACTCAATTAAACCACGTTATAATTAATGAAACTTGATACCTACCTATAATGCTGAGGCGAAAACTGTTTTAAACAATAATTATGCGTCAAAAGTTTAGGCCAATGCGTTCGATTAAATAAAACTAAAAAACTCCATCGAGCTTTTTTTTTATTTTAGAAATAGGTCATTGTATTAATTACTTTAGACCCCTAACTGAACTAATATAGACTCAATCAACATACCTATGTTTAGTAGAGGTATAGTTAGGGAAACCACAGCAGAGTAACGCCTCTTTGAGTTTGAAAGCTCAATTCGATTTAAATATAAATCGAACAAGTAGCCGGTATAAATAATAATCTTGATAACAAACGTACTTTATACTAAATACGTGCTTTAAAAAAAAATTGAATATTACACATAGGTAATCATTTTTCAAAAAGTGTAATTGTACCTTTTCTCCGCTGTCTGATGGCAAGTAAAATGTAAGGACTGTAAGGAATGAGATCCCCATGCAGGGTATGATGATGTTGACCGTGTAGAACAGCGTCTTCCTCCGCATCGTGATGTTGAACGTGATGTCCAAGTATGGCTCGTCGCAGCACGTGTAGAACTTCTCGTTTCTGCAAACGAACTACACGTAAATTGGGAAAGTCAAAAGGTGTTACATGTTTCGAATAAGTGAGTGAAAACCTGCACTAGAATATGAGTAATTTATCCAATTCACGTAAAACCTTTTTTCTATTGTCTCTTTTCATTGTATTAAGAATAGCGCTGAACACAATTTCGCAATGAATTTATATAAAAGTATGTGTGGGATCAATATCCATTGCAAATAACAAAGAAAAAAAGTAGCTCAATCATTTTATGGGCCGTTTTCGTATGAATCTATAAATAACGATACACACAAAATTGAAGGTAAAGTAATTTGGTAGAGTGCGGCATAAAATATTTACATTTATATTGTATATCGATCAAAGAAGATCGTAAAGTCAGGCTTAATTCATTGTTGCAATGATGATTCATTCAAGTTTAGTCTTATCTCTTAAAACGATTGCCGACATTAATGACATCCATAATAATTGTAATGGAGTTCATATTCTATGGGGAAAATGTAGATGAACGTATCTAAACACGCACTGTGTGAATAATAGCACACTGTAAGTATAGCTTTGGCGATTGGCCAGCAACCAAATAAATAATATATTCTTAATATTGGCACCTACATATGAGTACATAATATATAGTGTCTATTGTATTGGGTCTTAACTTGTAAAAATAGATTTAAGCTTTGAATAAATAAATAAATAAACAAAATAAAAATTTCTAGTATAGTTTACAATTTAAGCCCCGTTGGTCTAGTTGTTTATATACCGGGCCAAGATCTCAGGATCCCGGGTTCGATGTCGGGTCGGGCAGCAAATAGTTTCGAATTTTCGAACATTGCTCGGGTTTGTGATCACCAACCCGTATTTGGCAAGCGTGGTGATTATGCCAGTACCCATCATTGCGGTGGTTTAATGATTGAGGCGTTTTCCCTGCAGTGGGATGATTATAGGCTGTTACTTTACTTTTACTTAGAATTGACATAGATACTAGATAGAGACAGAATTACTTGTGGTGCAAAAGGAAACCATGCTAAATAAGTAGGCGCTATTTCCTTTTATTTCTAGTTGTACAAAATGAACCGTTCCAGACAATCTAATTAGGTATTTTTTCCTTACAATTTAATATGCATTTTTAAAAATCTTCTAATGTAGGTGACACACTGGTTATTATGACCCGAGTATGAGTTAGCATCACTCGAAAGTATACGGACAACATAAAGGAGAGACGCACCTACAATAAAATGCCATCCATCATGCATGGCTAAGGTATTACTACTGTCACCGCTTACTGTTAGGTCTTGTTAATATCACATTATATACGAGATCAAAATACGCTATTGTGTAGCGTACATTATGTAAAATACACAGTTGGAGGAACTTTCTGTAAATATATATTGTCAATAGTTTTTTTTCTTTAACTATCGAAATTGAAACCAGACTATGGGTAGGAATTTAAGGAGGTATATAAATGTCAACAAATACAATAGTGATTTAAGTAAATTTAGAAACTAATATCAATACATAAATTTTCTAGTAAAATTAATGAGAACTTGCTCGGCTTAGTTCAGCTAGCCAGAGGTCCACCACTGGCTGGCTTAAGCTAGCATTCCGGCACTAGCTAGAGAAAACTAATCGTCACAACCTTTATCATCATTTTCATCACCATCTTATCTTAGACCGCAGATGGACACAGCCTGGCCTCTCAAAAAGGAGGATTTTGCGGCGACGGGTTGGCGAGCTGCAGCTGGCTGCAGGCTAAGGACTGGTCCTTACAGCAGTTCTCTTTTAGTAGCCTCTTACACAGTACCACCCATAAGAAGAGAGAGAGAGAGTGGTAATATGCTTTTCTTTTAATGTGCCGACACCACACGACACATACCTTCATAGTTTTACCAAAATTGATAATGGTATACAAGTGTCTATTTACTCGATGACCAATTTTTAAACCACCGATCTTCAACCGTAATTATTATTTGAGATCTTATTTAAATATCTTTATCTACTGAGGGAAAAACTTTTCTCAAGAATGTTGTTTAAAACATCTTAAAATGGGAAAGTCACAACATTTTTCCAGTTACAATCAAAGGAGTTGAATAAGAGAGTCTGTAGGTAAGATGGAACCAGTTTTTTGAATTTTAACTTTACAGGACGGTGGGAAGAGTAAAATCGCTTTGTCGCGAACGATTGCGTGAAAGGCGTCGTCGGAAAACGGGGGCTTTTTAAAGTGGATTTTACAGAGTAACATCGGAATACGTACCGCAGCGATTTTAGACTTGTATTGAGAATAAAACATGGGTAATGGTTGAATGCAAATTTACCGTTGTTCAGGGGAATGAATTATATTAGATACAGCGATACAACATTAGTGTTTTAGGAAGTTTGTTCTAATTTTCAGCAAAAAAATACTTATATGTATTTTTAAGCTTCAATATATAAAAGGATAATAGTTTTTCTCACAAGATCAAATTAAAAAAAGTTTCAACAAATTAACTTTAGAAGATAGTAAAAAAAATTTTATATTAAACGTACCCAGTTTTTGTATAACCTAAATAAACTAGATTATAAAATGTGTTTCTTGCAAAATTTCATGTTAAATCAATTCAAAGGGAATTGATTTAACATGAAATATAATAGTCTTAAAGATGGACAAAAAAAATCTTAACACAATATAATAAACCAGTAATTAACACAATAATTTACCAGTCTTTCAAATACGAAGATAGCATATGAATTTCAAATTAGCCGATTGTCACGAATAATCTGATGTAAATTTATGTAGGTGCCACCGGGAATTTGAATCCATATTTATTACGGTACGCAATATTTCGGAATTGTGTTCATTCGCAATGCCTAGAATTTATTTTTTTATTTCCTTTTAGTTATTTTCGTTCTAAGTTACATTTCCGTGATGTGTGGTACTGGCTTAAAATGCACCACCCCTTCTTGTTAAATGGGTACAGAAGCGAAAAAATGATGACATTCTACCGCAGAGCATCAGCGCTTTACATGCCAAAGTAAGAGAGCCAAAGTCAAACGTGGCGATTATGTTAAAAAGACACCTTTTAGCTTTTGTCCAGTAATAGACTGATGTGGGAAGATGATGCTGATTTAATGAAAACTGAATTGAGAACAACTGGTTAAGCCAAAAATAATCAACCTTGTAATGCTTAAACTTGCAGTATCATTTAGATAAAAGTTAGCCCTAGGATAGCCAGTGCCCTAGGTAACAAGTGCAGTTAAGCCCAGACCCTAAGCACATTGCGTAGTCTCTAGAGTGGTATAGAAAAAATCACCTCTAACAATATTTATTATTTGGCACTAGCTTTTCGCCAGCAGCTCTCCCTGCGTGAACTACACAATCTTTACATATACAAAATCTATCTTATCTTATTATATAAAATAATGTCGTGTTAGTTACGCCACTTATAAGTCGAGAACGGCTAGGCAGATTTTTATGGTTTTGGTGTTTTTGGATTTGTCTTGGTCGGGAATAGAATAATTCATAAAAATATCGGAAAGTTATCGTGAAAACAAATAACTAAGAAACTTTATTTCTTCATACAAATTTCCAAACCCGCCATATTTTGATGATGACAATGAGAAATATACGAGTATAAGTCGTCAAAATCATATTATTCTGAGGCGATAAGAAGTTCGCAGAATCTGCTAATTCTCTATATATAAAAGAAAGTCGTGTTAGTTACACCACTTATAACTCGCGAAATGCTGGGCCAATTTACTTGTTTTCTTGTACTTTACTAAAAATAAATTTATACTTATTTTTTAAAAAAATATATGTTTTTGTGTTTTTGGATTTTTTTCCGTCGGGAATTTTATTTAATTAAAGGACAGGACATTAAATAGGCATTAAAAACATTGGAAATTCGAAGTTAGAAATAGATCAATAAAATGTTTTTAGTTACAATCACGCTATAATGACATTATGACGTCTAAATCAAAAAGATTCTATTCTGAGGCAATAAGAAGTTCGCAGATGTGTTCGCAGGGTCACTGAACACAAAATAATACTGGCATGATATTACATAATACGATTTATGAACAGACAGATTAACTTTTGCATGCTTAATAATAGGGGTTAAAGTATGAAATTGCCGATTATTTTCCCACTTTTTATTTTGTTTATAAGTCTTAAGTATAGTCATATTATTGCGTAATTCTTTTTGTATTGTATCAAAAACTAAATAAAGTAACTTTTGACTAAAAAAAAATGCAATACTAGTGCCTATTACTTCAAAGGAAGTCGTTGAAAAGACCCCTTACAATGTGTCAGCTGACCTTCTTGCTTCAATTAAGTATATTTGTATTATATAGTTTGATTTTCAGAAATTTAAATACTATAATGCGTAGCTTTATAACCATCTAACTTTCACCATTAATTGCAACGAAAACAGTTCAGGCGTTTTTAAAAAAACTAAAAAATTGTTAGTATGGAAAAATGACTTTTCTCGATTTCGTCCATACAAAACGGCAATTTCATACTTTAACCCCTAATATTAGGTCTTTACATATAAAATTGCCGTTAGGTATGAAAAAATTTAAACGAATTTTGTTATGAAAAAAATTAAACGAATTTTTTTCATGTATTTTTTATTTGTATTAATCGAAGTAATCACCCATGCAATCAATGCATCTTTGCCAACGCAGTGGCAGTTTATTGATGCCCTTCTTAAAGAAATCAGCTGGACGGGAGGCAACAAATTCTTCAAAGGCATTTTGTATTGCCTCTCGGGTATTGAATTTTTTTCCCGCCAAGAAGTTATCCAAATTCTGGAAAAAGTAGTAGTCTGTAGGCGCAAGGTCTGGTGAGTAGGGCGGATGACGGAGAGCTTCCAACCCCAGTTCTTGCAACTTGGAGACCGTCTGCTGTGCAGTATGAGGTCGCGCGTTGTCGTGGAGGAGCAGCGGAGACGAGCGATTGACCAATGCTAGTTGGAGATGTGCCAGCTTTTCCATCATTGTGTTCAGTTCTTCACAGTACACATCTGCAGTAATGCTCATCCCGTTTGGTAAGAAGCTGTGATGAATCACACCGGCGCTAGACCACCAAACAGTGACCATCACTTTTCTCGGGGTAAGTTTTCGTTTAGGGCATTGTTTAGGTGCTGTAACAGGATCCAACCAACTTGCTGAGCACTTTCGGTTATCAAACAGAATCCATTTTTCATCGCAGGTAACAATGCGGTTCAAAATTCCTTCATTTGTGTGTCTGTTGAGCAGTGCAAGGCACGTCTCGACGCGTACTTCGCGCTGGCGATCATTGAGTTCGTGGGGCACCCATTTGTCAAGCTTTTTTACCTTGCCAATTAGATGCAAATGGACCAATATTGTTTTGTCGTTAACGTCGAGCTGCTGCTAATTCAGTCGTAGATTTTATATCATCAGCTTCCAGAATCGCCTTTAATTCGTCATTGTCGACCAAAGTCTTCGGACTACCGCGAGATTCATTTTTCAGGTCGAAATTTCCAGAACAGAAGCGAGCAAACCAATAACAGGTGGTGCGTTGGTTTGTAGTGTTAGCTCCGTAAACGTCGTTGATGTTGCGTGCCGCTTGTGCCGCGTTGCTGCCACGACGGTACCCATATTCCATAATTACTCGAATTTTTAACGTATCCATGATGACGAAAAAGATTAAATGCGATGAAAATGTAACACTAATCAATAAATAAATGACTACTATTGGAAAAAGAATTCCATGTTTTTAAAATAAAATTAATTTGAAATTAGAATTCTTAGCCAAACAAAAATTATTTTGATTTGAAATGGCCAGTACTGCAGAACGGCAATTTCATAGGTAAAGAAAGACCTATTATTAGTAAGGATTTAAAAGGAAAATTACGGTAAGGTGCCTTGCCGGGGTTAAATAAGAAAAAAAATACATTGCATTTTATTACCACAACATTTTATTTTTCGTCTTTTTGGAGGGTTTTTTGTCGCCAAATTACAGCTTACAAATACATTTTTTCCGTGGTGCATCGACTATGGAAAAAGGGTACAAGTACCAAAATGATAAGAGAAACATTCCCATAAAGGGAGAACCTGTAACCTGTGATAAACGTGCAACGAGTCGTTTTAAGCGGGGCTTTACTGAACGTTAGCGGATACATGTCGTAAAAGTGATGCCGGGTTAATAATGACACTTGTGACTTCGAGAACCTCAATAACGGGCTTAAGTGTTAGGATGTCGAGGTACCTACTGACACGCCCTGAGAGCTTCATTGTCTACTGTCAGTAATCAAGTAAAGTAGTTTTGAAAATGTTCAATTAGATAAGAACTTTTAGTTTTCACACCGACTTCTAAATCAGAAAAAAAACTACTAATCTACCCTTGAGTGTAAGATAATATGTAGAGTTGGCAGGCTACAAAGAGTCTACAAATGTTAGCATTTAGCGATTTCTTGTTTGGCAACCTGATCAATATTGGTTATTTCATAGGTAACATAGCTAAACTTCAATTTTTTTTCTTGCTACTAGGGATACAATATAACTGACGAATACGATGCTAGTGTTAGAAGAACCTTAGTGTAGATGACGAAGCGACTTTGTTACATAGAAAGGTGACGTGTAAAATATAGTCTGGAAGAAATGGTTCCTAGCGATAATATCATCTAAAAATGTTTAATATTTATTTTGTACAACTATGAGATTTACCACAATAGAAAAATTTGAAAAGTCAGCATAATCTAAAGTAAGTAGATAGACCTACCTACTTACAGTACTATCCTAATATTTACGATTTTTATCAATTTGTACTTGCCCTAACACTCAATTTGTGGTCTGCTGCCCTACATTTTAAGATTGTCGACTACAAAAACCTGTCAAGCTCAAATCATCAAACTATTGGAAAATTCGTTGCATTTCCAAACATTGTATAAACCATTAGGATCTTTATGTAAACAAACAAAACTTTATTATTTCATGATGAGTGAGAAGAGACGCGCTAAGTCAAGCATGAAATCACCTTTATTTATCGTAAATGCTTGCGTAATATAATAAAAGCGTTCAAAATAGCTCACAATACCCTATCTACCTATATATATCCCATCACCCTACCCTGAACAGTGTCTTAATCTTTTTAACATAGGTAAGTGTTAACTCTAGTACCTACCTGAGACTTTGATATTAAAAATATTCTCAATACACAATTCAATAAATCCTCAATGTTACCATTTCACGGTTAACCTCTTATGAAATTTAGATTAAATTTGGTGTAGAGTAGAGTTGGTTTGAGTCTCGGAAAAGGATAGGATAGTTTTTATACCAGAAATAATCTAGGTATTGAAAAGGACGATGTAAGTTTGTATACATCTCAATCTGTACTAATATTATAAAGCTGAAGAGTTTGTTTGTTTGCTTGAACGTGCTAATCTCTGGAACTACTTGTTCGAATTGAAAAAATATTTTTATGTTGAATACTCCATTTATCGAGGAATGCTTAAGACTATATTATTTTTAAAACTTCTTAACCGCGATCATAATAAAAGAAATTCACGCGGACTAAGTCGCGGGCAACAGCTAGTTAAGTATAAAAGTAGCTATTGCGAAAATTTGAAGTGCCTATCTCGTGTGTACTTAGAATTCGATAAAACAGATAGTGCCATGTAACTGGGAGCGTTGTATAACAATAAGCGTGACATAACCTGGAGCCGTAAGTAGGTACGATGTAACCCAGAGCACATAAATAAGAAAAAACCCATCTTCTCTTCCTACGTGTCGGAAGTAAAAGGAGTACTAACTACCAGAAGATGAAGGGCCAGCATCTTTTCAGCGGCAAAATGCGATCTTCGGCCAGACTGCCAAGCGTCATGATTAAGGCAAAATCCTCCTTTTGGGATGCCAGTGTCCAGCAGTGGACTTATATAGGCTGGTCATGATGGTGATGATGATATGTTTATTATAGCTGGCGTGATAGTAGCTATTCTATAGTGATAGAGTTATAACAAACATACATCCAAACTTTCTCATGTATCTGTTACCATTCTTATCTTGTTATCATATCCATAGTCCAGAAAGTTAGCTGTATAATGTAATGTGTTTACACTTTTGACCAATGTTGACGCTAAATACAAAGCGTTACTTAAGTTCTAACACCACGTAAGTCAATTTTAAGGACTTCTCAGGGGAGATAAAAAAACCTTTTTGAATAATTCCCAACCGCAGCTGACAGGACCGCTCACTGAATGCATGGATTTGGACTGGACTTACGTACTGTTTCCACAGGACAGTGACTTCTGTGCTGTTCCTTTTCCGTAATTTCAAAGGTTTTTATTGGTCGTATCTTGAATCTGATTAGGCGAAACGATGTGTCTTTTGATTCACTAGCAAATGGCATCAAAATGTCAAAACCGCCAAAAAATTAGTTACGTGGTGTTAGAACTTCAGTGACGATAGGAATTTTTGTCGCTGCCTGTACAAACTTCACTTGGTTAAATAGTCACATACATTGAGCTTACGATAACACAATCCTGTAGAAGCTTTACTTGGTTTTGAGCAATATAAATAAATAGTCACAGACAGTGTTCTTACGATAACACAATATGAGTAACTTAGTAACGATTAATTAAGTGGATACTTTTCAAAAGTGTTCTCTAGTCGCAACGTTTCATTAGTGCGGCGGAGCTCAGTGAAAAATGTGTTGGCCACTAATAACAGTAGCCATTTCTGTTTATTTTCTGAGCGCGTTCCCTCTAAGTGAAAGTAAATACCGACAATAATTTTCTGTAGTGTCTGCACTAGAGAGAGGGATGGGCTTACTTGAAATTATATGGAAACAAACATGATGATGGTAATCGGAAAAGAATCTAGACATAATTTCTAGTTGCAAATCACTACAACCGTATAAATATTGTACAAAGTGTTACAAAATTAATGCAAACCCAAGTTAAGGGTTCAAGTATAATACTTTGTCTAGAAACATTTTTACTGTTAAAGTACATTTTGCTCGCGACTTAAAGTACGGGGAATTTAGAGTCATAAAATGGAGCCCATAATTTGAATTAGAAGTTTAGCAATACATCGGTGTAAACTGCGTTTGAATTCTTGCAGTGGTTATCGCAGTAAGTAAATATGCATACCTACAGTCAGACAAAAAATCTATAAACTACATCACATATATCTATGTATATATATAAAAATGAATCCCTATTTCCCTTGGTCATTTTTTATTGTCAGGAGAATGTTCTTATGAAAGAAAAAATAAGGAAAATGGCGCGGAAAATTATAAAATTTCAGAAAACTTAATCACCATACTAAATTATTTGTAATGTAAGTAATGTAACCTTAGCGCTTTTGACAATTTAAACTTTTTTAATGTAACATTGTGGCGTTTGACATAATATTGACAGAATGCGTGCTTAGCATTTGCAATGTCGGTAAATTTTGTATCTGAAATATTGTTATAATAAATTATACCAATTTGAAACCAATATTCATAGTTAAGACAGGACAACGTCTGTCGGGTCCGCTAGTACATATATATATATATATATTAATATATATATATATTATAACGGTTCATTATATTGGATATCAAAAGGAACACGTTGTATATATGTATATACAGGATGACTTTTCATCATTTTCAAAAAAATATATAGGCGTTCAGTATCGTATTTAGAGCCCGTTTATGAAGTAAAAAATGTAAATCAAGTTTTCACCCGAAAACATTTTTCGCAACATAAGTAGTTTTCAATTTTTACGGACCTAAGCCTGTTAAGGTATGAAGGGAAAATCAAAAACTTATCAATAGTACTGTAATAAATGAATGAGATGCGCATCGCGTAAAAAAAGTGTGCAGTAGAAGGCCGTATCAAAAATTTTAGATTTTTGGCGGACAACAAAGTGCTTTATCTTGACATTTTTATTTGTACAAGGCAATACCATAAGAAAAAATACGCCATCTGTTTTTCGTCTCGTAGATTGCTATATTAAAATTTGGAATTTAGTCAAAATTTCATCCTGTATATATATATATACTTTATTTGATATTTTAGCAACTTAATTGCACTTATAATATCATTATATATATTTTAGTTTGTGTATTATAAATATACCACATATAGGTTTTAGCATCCGGATAGATTTTAACAGAAAGAGCGTTACCTGTAAGACCACCCAGCTATTTATAAAGTCTCATTGATACTTTTAGGGGGGGTCAAAATACTCTTAAATGCTTTTAATCTCTCGATCGTGAGTTATTCCAGACACAATTGAAATCAATTGTTATCGTGGCACCCGAGTGCCTCCTGGGGGTCGAGGGATTTTTTATCTCTTCTCTTGAGCAGTCTAACTGTATTTAGTCGCGAATGTTACGAAGACGTAAAATCACCGTAACATAGGATCGTTCATGGTAATTTTAATGTTACGTGGAAAATTTGTACTTTGTTAATTACCTAAACATATTTATTCACTTGTCATATTATTGATGTGCAGGAATGGGAACCTCATGACGGTAACATATAGGTTGCTTAAAAGGTCAAATCACTCGTTGAACCTACTTACTTAGATGAAACGAAATTATTTAATATATTTTCAGGTTTTTTTTTCATACGTTATATTGTCACCTACGTTGATTGATGTGTTAAATTTGATACCACGTGTGTAAGTTAGTTCACGTTTTCACTGAGGTGAAATTATTTGGGGCCGATCTATTTCATTTAATATTTACTAAATTAGAGTCTCTGTATAAAAGATAACACGTAGTTGCAAAGGTAACAAAGGGAACTAGCAGGAGCGCGGAAGTGGGTGGGGTCGAGAAAATACATTATTATTATCTCGGTAAAACAGTCGGGTGTCTCGTTAGTTCACAAGCGAGTGACTCTTGATCGAAAACATCTACGTTGCAAGTGTGTCACGTAATTTTGATTGAAGTAGTAGGTATTCGATCCCTACCTACAGGGTTAATTTTATTTTATCAATGCAATCTTATAAGTATGTACTTAAATATGATGTATCTACCTGTACGTGCGTATTATTGATAGTCATTATCACAATGAGCCACATAAGATTAGGCCACTTCGGGATATATCGATCGCTCCAAAAAGAGGCTGGCAGTAAGTAGGTACGTTCTTTTTACTTACTAAGTCGCCTCGTACTGCACCCATAAGAAAAGAAGGGTGTATGTAAGTACCTTCTATTATTTTTATGTGACGGCACCGCACGACACGACTGACTATTATATTAATAACTAACCCTTACACACGTATTTATAAACAAGTAAAAGTAATTACTTGACTAAAACTAATTACTTATGTGACAATAAGTATTCCTTTTAAATAATTAATTTAATTATCTGTATTAACATAAAAATAAAAAACTACAATATTTACAACTTATAAATAAAAATAACATGAAAAAGAAACAAATACTTAGATATACTAGATAAAATAAAATAAAACTGTAAGAATGGTCCTCGTGGTAAGGTCACATGAATAAATTACTCATGTGGTAAGGTGCCCAAAATACTGGCAGCATTACCTCGCTGGATTGCGATGCTCAGTCGCTGTGCGAGGTAGCTGCCAGCTCTTTGGTCACCGCTGACGTCAGATGAAGTGCATTAGGACCCCACGAACCTAGGGTTTCGACACCAAAAGGTACGAAACAGTGCTGGGTGCCTATTTTGGCTGTATTTGGTTATTTTAAGGTTTTCGGCTTTAATTGCCGCCGCACCTGCACATTGGCTCGTTCCGGGCAGATGGGAGGCCGCCAGTGTGTCCACACAGGTAGCGTCTCACACTAGAGTCCGACCCATCCGCCAGGGAATAAGAGACATACCGTCAGGTCTCTTGCCATCATCACGCACGATACCATTCGGCTCAAGTATAGCCGGCACGTTGATGGTGGCAAGGGAACGTCGGAGTATGTCGTTAATGCAAGCATGGCGTGATAACCCCCCAGCACTCTTCGCACAAGACAGCCCGTGGTGTCCCAACGAGCTGACATCAGCACCACAAGGACATTTGTGTGGACTGCAAACCTCTGCACCAACACGCAGACCAATCGCCACACGGAGAGTTTCTGTGTCTAATAGGGTTCTAACATTGGCTGAGGGATACGCCTGTAGCCTATAACCAGATTCTCTAGTAGACACAGCCCTCAGCCTGGCGAGATCGGTGTTGTTGACGCTTGTTTGTAAAAGTGTCTCTAAAAGAAAATCACAAGAAATTTTGTCCCAGCTCCGCTGATTTTTAAATCTGAAGGGAATTTAGAGGGAAAATCCTTTATCCAAGCATCTCTAGCTTCATCCAAGTACGCCACCTCGAAGGTTGCGGTGATTGGCCGTAGGATATTGGCAACGAGAGTAGACGTCCTATAGGCTGAAGATAGAAAAGCTGGTAAGGAAACACTCGAAATTTTGCGGGTCCCAATGCCCCCATAACGGATCGGCAGAGACGCTTGGTTCCATGCTCGTTCTGAAAAATGAATATTAAGAATTTTTTCTAATTGTGATTTAATCAAATCATCCAAATGGTTAATTAAATTTTGGAATTTCCATACTGGGCAACAACGTATGAGGTAATTCAATTTGGGTACGAGGAGACAGGACCTTAGAATTAAATAGAGCCGAATGTGCATTTATTTCCAAAAGTCGATCCGAACATTCATTAAATTTGGTAATGACTTTTTGAAAATGGGTGGGAATGGCGCTATCGAAAACTGGCGACCCTAAGAGGTTAAGAGTTGATTCAGTAAGGATCTTCATGTTTGGAGTCAGAAAATTAAATTTTGCAATTATTTCAGAACTTCTAACGGGGGAAAGGCAGTCAGAAATAAATAGTACGCATTTATCAAAAATTTAAAGAAAGACTTATTGTACTGAATTTTTGAATAATTCTTGAAAAATCTGATAAAACTGTATCTGCATCACCTCCTAGGGTCCCGTCGTCTAAGTACCAAACGTTAAATTTTGAAAATTAATTTTGAATAAAAGGGTTACTAGCTAAACTAAAAATGGCAGGTCCAAGAGGGTCATCCTGTTCGCAGCCAACTGCCGAGTCAATTTCATTGCATTTGTACATGAGTTTGCTGGGATTATAATAGCATTGGTTTAAATAATTAAAAATTCCCGGAGAATTTATTTTAATTTCGTTTAACAGGGTGCCCCTATCAATAGAGTTAAAAGCATTTTTGACGTCTAATTTAAGCAGCACCTCCGTCCGATTTTGAGAAAGGAGAGTGCGAAGCGAGTGGACTGCTGCCTCGCATCCACCTTTGGTACAGAAACCTAATTGGTGTGGTTCAAAATGTTCACGAAATTTGTGACCCAAAAATTTCACACATAATTTAGAGGTAATACGTCAAAAAGTGGAACCCACAGCAATCGGTCTGACACCGCTATTTTTTTAGATAGGGCTATAAGATTAGTGCCGTATAAAATAGAGGATATTTCACTGTTAATTTTGCCTAGAAGCATAAAATTGCAAAGTTTAGCTAAAGACGAAAGTAAAAGGCGACCAGAATCACCTGCCTGGATCGAAGTAAGGTCTTTGAGATGTTGAGGCGATATTCCATCCAAACCAGCAGCTGAACCGGACTTGAATGAAAATATAGCCGTCAAAACCTCTTTTTCGCTTACTTGAAGGCAGGCGAACTCATCTGTGAGAGGTTCCGGTGAAGGAGGTGCTGCTGGGTGTTTGTACCGAAGGGCATTGAGAGTGTCCGGACTGTCGGGCGATATCACGTCGCTAGAGAAGAGGAGTCGAGCGGCGCCTTTCAAGTCCCCATCGCATACTTTGTTTTCAACTTTTCGGGATAAATAAAACTTGTCTGATTTTTTGGATTTGAAGGGATGAGCAATGAGTGGAAAATTCGAATCTAAACAATTGTTTTTAATTACTTGTGTTAAAGAAGTATTAGCATGTTCAGGAGGGGCGTAAAGAGTTTTATATGAAAATGTTAACAAATTAGTCCAATCAGGAACAGAATTACTGTGTAAGCAGTCTAAAATAAGTTTGGACAAAGTGGATGCAACTGAGATTCTGGCGCCGCGAGGAATCCTCTTTACAATGGGAATGGTTTGCTTATATTTACCTATTTTAACATGTAAGGGCTCGTCGTTAGACACGCTGTTAGTAGATGGAATTGATATTGTGGATACATTTTTGTGAATACGGATACAATGAATATTTAGTCCCTTACATGTGGAATAAATTCTATTACAAAAACTACATACAAAGGTAGGCGGTGTGATATTGTCCGCAGCTATGAAATTGAGGTTTGAATCCACTGGAAAGGAGTAAATAATAATAATTTAAATATAAGAATCTTATCAAAAAGAAACCTATTATTATAAATATTAAATAAAAAAGTGTATACGAAAATATAATGTAGCAGTCTCACAGCACTGATTGTAGATTTACATGTCGGTAATGTATTACATTAAGTAGGTAAACCAATCTTTATAAGAGGCACTGCACTCTTCCTTCACACAGTATAGTACGAGAGCCTTAGAATAATAACTCTAAGACGAGAGCCAAACATTTGCGCCAGCTCTCCAACTGGTAGCTGCACCCTTACTTGGCTGGGCTGGTAAAATTTATCTGACTGGGACAAAAGCAGTACGCATTTTTCTGAGCCATACTCAAAGGGCTCACCAGATTTATTTTATGAAAAAATCCAGCCTGAAATGCAGCAAAATAAGCTATATTACCAATAATTCAATAAAAAAATTATTTGACGTGTTTTTCACGTTGACGTTGTCATAAGAGTCACCAAGTATTCCTTAATCAAGTAATTACTAGAAGTAAGAACTATCAAAAGTTTGCATTATCATCAAAATAATATGACTATTATTGGATTGAACCATTTCCTTCACTTATAAGCACTAGGTACACACACACCTAAGGTTACGACTTTCTTATGCAATAAGTAATTACTTCTTTATAAATACGGGTGTTAGTATTTGTTAATGATGAAGAGGTCAGGTCGATTTGTTATAATGCATTCGATTGAAATCAACGAGTTTATATAGTTATTAAAAATGAGTATATAAGAGAAAGTGAGTAGTTACCTAACTGCGGGCACCTCAAGGATGTCCCACTCGACGGACATGTAGAACTCGGAGAGGTCCACGCCCACGGAGACCACGTTGCTGCCGGCCTGCTCGTCCATGTGCCGCAGGTCCACCTGCACCCAAACGCTTTCAGCAACACGACACAAACGCCGCATAAACTAACACAATCACAGTACTCTCACAAACAACTAATCAAATACTCAATTTATTATCTTTTCTCAAGTCACTTACTAAACTTTACCAAAATCAATTTAATTACATCTAAAATATAACATCGAAAATTACAAAACATCGAAACCAATTTTTCAACTATAAGTTACATAGCGTTTATGTTAATGCATTTTATTTCTACTCACATTAATTGGCTACAAACGTTAAGCAAAAATGTCTGTAGGTGATCATAGACAGAAAATAATTAGACAGTATAACATAAGCTCTAACATGATTATTCTATTCGTTCATTTTTGCTTTAGCGTAATGTAGTCGTATAATATTTATATTTATTGTTTAGTTTTTATCACCAAGACCATTTAATGTTTAATTAAATATTATTTAGTTACCGTTTTATCCGATACATGCACCCTGTCACACAATGTGAAATCGGAAAGTTATAAAATTCTACAACGTCACTGTTGAATTTTCCAAACCAGACTTGCTTTAATCATCTTTAATCAAATCAACTAGATGACTAACGTTCGAGCAATTCGTAAAACGGAAGTTTTAGTAAGGTAACCTTCGGAGTGGATGCCACTAAACCATACCACAGAGTGTGCCAAGTCGATGTACCTGGTTTGACAACGTTTTAAATCTGGGACACAACCGATCAACCGAAACAAAATCATCAAAGGAGACAACAACAATATTCTGGATCATGCCATGAAATCACAACGCGTAAACACAGAAAACACCGAAAAATAATGAAAGGTCGTGGAATTTCCGCGAGAATCGATGATAGAGAACCTCCGAGTTCAGATCTGTTGACTTCGCACTGGCCAAGGTGATATATCTCGCGCCTACCGGGTATAGCTATCGAGATAGCGCACTCGGGGCGTGCAGCTGCCAAGCAACCTGAAGCGGAGGGCGGAGGCGCCGGCTCCGCCGCGCGTGTGTGTGTCGCGCGCGCTCCTAACGAGCGCCTGATCCCAACACGTTTCGATGCATGGTTGTTTACTACTTGCAATAGTTAGCAGTAAGTAGATCATGGTGGAAGAGTTAGTTTTGGAATCAGGTACAAGTTTCGCTCAAGTGTTGCAACAGCATGCATAAGAACGGATCATCAGCCGAAACGAGAATTATTGTCGTCTTGATTCGACCGATCATGCGCTTCATCTACTTTCACATCTAGTATGTCTTGTATTTTTTGGATTCCGTGTCTAATTTTGAGTAGGATTGCGTCTTTTTTTAATGACAAACATGCAATGATGAACGACCAGCGACACCGAATTCATTAAGGAAGGGAAAGGTATAAAATATGCATTATGACGATTGTTATGCTCGATCGTGTGAGAGAACCACAAGTGTGAGCTTTATCTTGATAATTTCAAGTGCTGTGCTTACTTGTTCGCGTGTTAGGTATCGTGTGAAGCTGTGTAAAAGCCGCGGCCGCGTTTTGCGGCGAGCGACCGCCGTGATCGGGAATGCAAGTGGTTCGGAGTCAAGCTAGAGTCATGCGGTGAGTTAAGTGTACATCGACCGTAAGGAAACATGCAACAAGCCTTTGTGTGGGAGTGTGTCGTGTGTGTGTGGCGCGAGCGGAGCCAGCTAAAGGAAGGTGTGAGAGCCCCGAGTGACGCCGTTCCGCACCTTGACGCGACCATAATAACACTGATTATTCTATAACGATATTTGTCTATTATTAAGAGTGCTGCTACACTTATTTGCCGGGCGCGGAAAGATTCAAACGGAGCGGGAGGTGTCGGATGGGAACGGATTGAGTGAAGTTTTGCATCCCATATCACCTGGCAGTTGAAATTTTATACCTTTCCTTGTCGATCGAGGAAGGCCGATTGAGCTAAGTGGAATCGACCGAGGATATTCTGGAGCATTCGTGGTCACGCACGTCGACATACCGCTACTCCACATATTAAACATCACCAATAGAAATGTAAACTTGCAACATGTCAGAGCTAAAGGAGCAGCGGGCGAGGAGCGGGCGGCGGCACGAGACGCGCGCTCTCCGCCTCTACGCTAGCACCGTCGTACAGTCAATATGTAAAAGTGAGAACATACCACATGGACAGAAAAGTAATATAATAATTACACGACGATTTACGTTCGAGCCAACAAGCTATTGCATGGACATCGGCCAGGGCGGCGGGCCCTACGCTACGGCCCGCGCGCGCGGCGCCAAGCAGCGATCAGCGGGGCGTCACCTTGAAGCCGTCATACGTCCAGCTGCCTAACTTAAGCACACAGGTTTGGACGTCGTAAGGAAAGAACTCGACGTCGATCGAGCACGAGGACTTATAGACGGCAGGCGGCTGCCACACCACCATTCCGTTGTAGTAGACGGTGGCCTTCGTCATCAGCGTCACCTCGTAGTTGCCGTCGGCGCTGCGGACAAACAGAACGGTCAGCGAAAGCGGTGACGGAGCTCCGCGCAATTACCTTGAATCCGTCGTACGTCCAGCTACCGAACTTAAGAACGCATGTTTGCTCGTCGAACGGAAAATATTCGACGTCAATTTCGCAGGAAGACTTGTAAATGGCAGGCGGTTTCCATTCGACTAGCCCCTGGTGGTAGATGGTCGCCTTGGTCGCCAACGTTACCTCGAAGTTGCCGTCGGCACTGCAATGTTAACGCATATTTACACGCCGCCCTGCACCTGAGAATGAGCGCATCGCTTGCTCCACGACTGCTGTGGTCGTGTTCTGTGTACCTATCCTGAGCTCTACGTATACAAGTGTTGATGTCGTTCTCATTGCAAAATATTTCATCTTGTTTTACTTCAATGAATGGTTGGTCCTAGCTTTTGAAGTGTCTGTGTTGTTGACATAGCTGTTTTAGTTTCATGTGCGTCGATGCCTAATCAATTATTTACACGTCTGGCAAGTTATTTTCAATAACTACGCATATTATCTACATATTTATTACAGGTGGGCTACATACATACCTACTCAGGATTCCAATTTTCATATTTTGGTTACGAAAGAAAAACTGTTTTAATTATTCGGAGTAAATTTCAGCCATATTTTATAGATAACCCTGAAGCACTGTAGGTATCTGAGTGACAAGGAAAACACGTAGCGAAGTAGGTATATAGAATATGTGTACACATGTCGTTTTGACAAGGGCTGGTACTGTGTACAGTTGGGTTCTGGAAAGTGCACCTGTCACGTCAGTTATTTATGGCGATTACGGTCCCCGCGCCGCGGCTGCGTCGTACCGGCCAATGTTTCAAATTCACACGGATAAAACACAACATTTAACACATACATGCAGCGACAACATGGAGGTATTATTTTTTATTAATCTTGTTTATTTATTCATTGTTTTTAATGATGATAATAGTTTGACAATTGCAAAAAATGCGTCACATTGAATAAAGTGAGATGAGTGGTTGATACAATGAAGCGGACGCTTTTAGAGTGATTTAAAGGGCGACAGTCGTAGTGGTTTCTTCTTGTTGGGATGAAAGCAAAAAGGTTCACATTAGGGAGAAAGGGGCGCACAGGTTGCAGAAGGAAGGATCGGAAATGAGTAACGATTGCTGTCCGGCCCATTCATCAAAGTCTGGCGGCGTCGCTCGAAGGTGGTGGAAGGAACAAAATGAATGCCATCGCATAATTCAACTACGTCGTTATATTATTTGGCCTGGATTGTACAAATATAATCATATTGTGTCTCGTTAATATTCCAAAATGTATATATAAGGGAAAAAAACATATTAAGTAACTTGGTAATACATTGTTTATTTCATACAAATCATAAAATGTAGGGATTATTACGTATACTGTATAGATTAATGAATTTTATTATCGTTGATAGATTTATAATGAATCAGTCGATCAACAGCCTTAAACGTGCTCTTCAGAACGTCATCAAGGTCGGTTTTCACATCTTCAACTAGTTTCATCATAGTACACTTAAGATTATGCAGAATATTTTTCAATCCAAAAAGTGAACTATTTTGTGAAGAGGATGCCTAAAAAATAAACAAACTAATACAATAAAAACGGATAATACTTAATTCAAATAGTTTGTATTTTAATTTAAAAAAAGCGACTTTACCTGTGGAATAAAAACAATAAATATCAAAATAAAGCCCAGAAATGTTAACCACTTCATTTTATGATAATTAAATAAATGGACGCGCACTTCGAGTAGCGTCGTGATCAGCTAAGTCGATCGAGTGAAATCCAATCAATTATTGAATGGTATGGCTACATTTGAACAAATTAATTTATTCGTTAAACATTAAACACAAAAGAGGTAGCATTGACGTGTTTATATACAGAGGTATAAGCAAGAAACATAAATTAAGGAAAACTTGTAGATAATTTGGATACGACCACGGAAGTTCTGAGCGCGAGGGAGCGAGCGTCGAGGGCCTCTTCTACATAGCAATTTGCACAGCGAAGATTCTTTTATCTACCTACTACGTAATTACTTTTCAGCTTGTTACTGTTATAGAAGATGACTCTATTGTATCTAAGCAATGTACAGCTAGAATAAAAGTATAGATATACAAAGAGTATGTACGAGTATATTCGAAGAACAAAATAAAAAAATACGAAAAGTGTTGTTACTACTAAATCAGTTTTGTTCTTTCATTTGTTCTTCTTATGAGAGGTTTAAGATTAAGAACCCGTAACAAATGAGATATATTTTTTATCGTAGGTAGATATATTTTTTTACATTACATCTCAATCAAAAAATATTTATCAATTTAATAAATAATTTGATAATTTTACAGATTCTACCTTTTTCTCTTCCTAAATTTTATCGGTTCAAGTTTGATAGCTTTCTTCTATCGAAAGAAATGCAACTTCACACAAATTTTAGCTTAGTACCCATATTGTGCAAACCCTTCTTAACTGTTAACTTATCTGTTAACGAAAAACTTTTGAGAAATGGCAAGTGAAAAAAAAATTAAGTATTAACCAAAAGTTACTACATTTAACTTACTAGTACATAGTAAGTACTACATACTTAAAGCTAAAACAGTTAACCAAGTGCGAATTTCACCGACAAATCCGCCCTATAATTGGACATTTAGAAAATTGTCGATGAAGACGGTGAAGTCGTACATGTTAACGTTTCAAAGACGTAGTAAAATAAAGTTTCTATTTCTGTCATGAGAAAATGATAAAAACGTCAGAAGTAAAAAGCTCGGTCATTAGAGTAGCCCAGCGACATTCAGGCCACGCAAATGTTTAAGCGGCTCTTGGTCGCAAAGAGGACTAAACGTCTCTCAGTCAAACTGTTGGCTTATTGGTTTTTACTTCAGACAGTGGGTCTAGCTAAATTTAGAAAATATAAATAAAATGAAGCTCACTTCTAGTCTTTTAATTTGTAAGTTTTCGCAACTGCTTACAAAAGACTCCAGATTTCATTAAGCCTAACTATATTTAGCCAGCCAGCATTATATTACATTTGTATTGCAGTTTTTCTGATTTATTCTGTTGACTACATACTAAAATTGTATTATTTCAAATGCACTCATGCTGCATAAGCTTTTAGACCTTTGGTCGCGTCAAAACGATAATCCATTTAGAATGTAAGTTAGTAGGTACATACCTAGTTACTTTATTTTTAGTTCAAACTTTAAGCGCTGCCTTAATTATTTTTATGTGATTTAGCTGGCTGTCGGTATTCAGTAGTTTTATGGGTTCATTACGAACATGCGATGGACATTAAATTATTAATGTGACATATTACTTACGTATGTTCTTGAAAAAAAAAAAAATTAGTAATTATTCTCGTTCGCGCCAGCAACGCGCACACCGCATACTTCTCTTTAGCTCGTAAGCAGGTTCAAAAGAAATGCTGTTTTTGTCCCCTTTAAAAATAATTATATATAATTGCCATCGCCATAGTTATTAGACCATTAAACCTTAATTACATTCAAAATGTAATTGTCGATTGAGGGAGGAAAACGTTTCTTCCGCTAAGTAAGTTATTTTAAAAGTGTCTTTGTATACTTTTATTGAAATTTTAGCAACTTAGTTTCAATCATTATATCAGTATTTAAATTTGAAAACTTATGTCTCAAGTGGGACTCGAACATTATGTATTTGTATGTAATACAGCATTGTAAATTATTACTGTTAATTAGTTTTTAGGGCTACAAATAAGTAGTTGCGGGTCAGGAGTGTCGAGGTACGTATTTATGTGTTTGTCAGGTACTGCAACATCGAATATGTAAGTATGAGTGTTAGGCTTTAGGGTGTTGTGAATACGTGGTAGCAAACTTTATTAATTTGAAATATTTAAATTGTTGTTTTAAAACGTTAGACCGTAGTATTTAAGAAGCGGACAAAGTAGCGATACACACGCAAGATAATCTGGGAGATAGGGAGCTTTAGGCGTTCTTTGTGACAACCAAGAACCCTTCCACTAGACTTTAATCGTACAGGGGATTTTGTGGCACTGAGTAGGATAACGAAACACAAAATATGTTTGGTTAAGCTGCGATTATGCAAAATGCATGCAGTGAAAAATAACGCTTAGTTATATGTAAATATTAAACAAAAGACTAATTATATTATTTACTTACATAGTATATTTGCAGCTGCCATTTAAAATTGTAAAGATAAGTACCTACTTAAGAAAACCACACCCCGCAGATGACCCTTTCTATGAATACTTATACCTCCTGTATATATGTTACCCTCTACGACAAACATCGAAAAGGTGGAGCCGCCTAAAACTGTCTCAATAAGAAACTCACGTGTGTTCTTGAACCGTTTATTGAACGAGACCCACCTATATTTTCTTAAGACCACCCTACCCGTATAAATTTTCTCTTAAGCTGATTGATTGAATTCGAAATACCCATTTACTTGAAAGATCATTCATTTTCTTCGGAAAATTTGAGATGAGATTTTATGGATTTCTAAAGTAACAGTTACTGGAATTATGTACTTTTACGAGTATAGGTATGTCCCAAATTAAAACAGAGAATCCTTATTAAAAAATTGAGGCTTATCATAATTATGTTTTTTTTTTACTAGCGGTTTTCACTAAGTCGTTAAATTATAAAAGTAATGCCTCTATAAGTCAGAAATATTACGACAGCTCGATTAACGTGTTATGCTAAAGTGATAGGTTAAAAAAAATATTGGGCTGTTACATGTAATTTATATTACAATAACCCGATTGTGGGAATAGAGGATCCTAAGACAATAAGCATTACCCCTCAAAGGCAAAAAATTTCACTCTACCGGGTCACCTGCGTCGTCGCTTTTATATGTTATCTTAGGCAGCTCGCTAAACGTTAGTGGAACCTATACAAGTACTTATCATAAGGGTGTGATTTATGGGCAATCTATAAGCTATCCTAAGTCGCAATAGAATGTGCAGTGTGGCAACATTTAAGCTTTTCTAATCTGCAATTAATTAACTGAAATGAGAGATTGGCAAAACCATTTTTTTGTAAGTAAGCATAAAATTATTCGATTTTTGGTTTTGTAACTCTACATAGGTACGACCCGGATTAACGAAAATATTGTTTTGTATAAAAAAGAAGATAATGCGTTTCTCTGCATCGCTACTATGCCCGCTGGATTTTAGTTGTTGGGTTAAGACACAGATAGGGTTCGGCGTAGGTCTCACTTGTTGTAGAGCACGATGTCCGGCCGCCAGATGTGGTCCGAGGGCACGTGCAGCATGTGCACGCCGCCGTACTCGCGGGGCTCCCAGCGTAGTTTGTAATCGTACCACGACTGCTCCACCCAGAGGTTCGTGGTCATTATTTGGTTCTTCAAATTCTGGGGACAAACATTTCATGTATAAGCGATGGACGGCAAACTGCCTTCTAAAACATGAAGACTATTTTATTAACTTACGTGTACGCAACAACATTACATTTAAATATTTACCTAACATTTGTAATTTTCGCTTATTTTAAAATTTGATCCATTTAAGTAAAAAATACACGAATAATATGAGAACTGCACACTTCACACCTTTACGTACATAATAAACGAATAATATGAGAAAGAAAGGTAAAAAGGTATAAATTTTTCAAGTTTATATACTGATAAGAAAGGTAAACTTAAAGAAAAAGAATGAAACGAAAATGATCATTTGCAAAAACCAGCTTAGCGGCGATTAATTCGAAAGCCTTATAAGCTTATTACTAATCTATTGTTCCGTCTAATCAATCAATTCCTTGTCAGCCAACGTAATCTTTGATCGTGTTAGGGGAACAGTAAAAAAGGAGAGCATTCGTGCCAATTTCGATTCTATTTCTCAGAAAATGGATTTTTTACACTTTATTACGGATAAAATAAAAACTTGCTACATTTATTTAATACGTACGTATATACTGATTGTTAATGCCAAATTCTCTGTCGTTTTCACTAAATTTTCAAACCAAAGGGGTTATAGCCATAATTGCCACGTCCACTCAGAAAGGTTGACGATCGCAATTTGGCCAATGCTGGAGAGAAGATACTGGCACTCTTCCTCTGCATTACTCCTTTACTAGCCCCTTACGACACCATAATATGAAGAGAAAGAGTGGTGCTATTATGTTTCATGTGCCGCCACCACTAGATTCTTTATCATAATCAGCGTTATTTTTTTATTAATAAAGGTTATTGTGTCATCATGATAAAAGCAGGTATTTCCTTGTTTTTATGTGTTTCTTATATTACTGCAAGCATAATTATCGCTTCAATTATCTGAAAAACGGGTGATCCGTGTGGCAAGCAAACGGTTAATGAAATCATAAAAATGAAAATATAATATTAAACACAGCTCGAAGTGCGCTACTCGCTTCGGTCAAAGGCTTGAAAAAAATTTTTGTATACATATTCGACGTTTTCGCAGCAAAAACTACTTACGTGGTTCGAAAAACTTTCGTTGTACACAATTAATTTTACAAAGTTCACGAGTTAAAGTTTACAGCCTTTTGCTTAAATTTTAGTGTGCCTGCTCGTATGTTTTCATACTTTCCTACAGTAAAGTTAACCAAAAACTTTATTCAAAACAGTGTGTTCCACTTTAATATGTTAACAGAACATATTATGATACTTTTTCTTCATCACGCCGGTTCACACAAATTCATTGAATGTTCTTCAGTTACATTCGTTAGGTTAGTTTGTCGGACGGTTGTCATATGTTGTGTCCAGGACGAAATACATTTATGACTTCATAAAACCTGTGAGTTGGAAGAGAAAAGTTTTTTATTGTTCACAAAACTTTTGATTGAAATGTATGTTCGAGACGTGGGAAGTTTGTTGGCATGATATTTTCTTTCCTGCAAGTTGTTCCTTATTCTTCAGAGCCATTCTTACATGTTTTTATTAAAAGACCAAGGTACCTATAGGCAAAAGTGACTTACGGCCGGTCCTAATAACCTATCTATCTCCAGTTTTGGCATATCAGAGATAGAAAACAGCTTCTGTCTTTGTTTCTCTGGACGGCAAAATCAGAGATAGAAACTGTTTCCTATCTCCGTAATGTCAAAACTGGCGATAGATAGATTATTGGGACCGGCCGTTAGTAATTAATAATCATAACATATTTAATTTTTTCAGCTTTGATAAAAAAAAGTCGGCTCTTACGTGTCATAAATATGGCTTAAAACTGATTAAATCATTATTTTTCTAATTTGAAGTTTTCTCAAATTATAACCTACTCATTATTTAGATACACAACAAGTGTATCGACTTAATCAATAATATAATCGCAGCCAGAATATAAAATTAAAAATGTTTATTGAGACTGATTGAGATTGATCCTGATCATGGCGTTTTTTGTAATTCGCATATTCCTCAACATACTTTTTGCTGTGCCCTATCACACATATCTTCTAGGTATTTGTCTGTATGACCTTTGAGGTTGACTGGTCTTGGCCATCGCCAATTGTGGTCGCGCTTCGCTTATGTAGGGTAAGTTCACCTGTTCGCGTCCATCGCCCGATTCGCGTCAATTTTACGGATCTTCCTTTAAAAATCCTTGAAAATAAGTAAACTACCACACCAATCAAATGAAAAGTCATTACCGCTAATACCTCAATGTATAAGAGGCACGCACATAAGGACAAAAGGTCCTTGCGCCAAATCAATCTCGTTTAGAAAAATAGTTTGTCTCGGCTGATCAACTGCGGTGCGCGTAAGCGCGGAATTTTAGGTAAAAAATAGTATGCAGCGGCGCCTTCGAAGGTAAGTTTTTTATTGTTTTATGTGAATTTTAGGATACAAAGCTGTTTCTAGACCTTTATAATGAAAAAAGGAATAATATTAATTATGGATTTGCTTTCGTTTTTTTTTAACGAATGAAATAAGGTGGACGCGAATTACTACATCGAATTTACAAAACTTTCACTTTGCTATACCTACAGGGAAAATAAGAAACCAAATTTCGTTTACTTGTAAAAATAATTTAAAATGTATTGTTTATTATTATTGTACATTTTTTATTAAGACTATGTGTTTATAATTCTATTTTTAAACGAAATGAGTCATTTCTTTTATTCTTATTCTTTTTCTATGTAGGATGAGTTCTTCGGAGGCAAGGAAGATGCTGTTCTTCAAGAAGGGTGACAAAACTCTCTTGAAGAACTACAGACCCATCTCGCTTCTGAGCCATATCTATAATTTGTTTTCGAGAGTCATTCCGAATCGTCTCACTCGCAGGTTCGACGACTTCCAACCTCCCAAACAAGCCGGGTTCCGAAAAGGCTATAGTACCATAGACCACATTCATACGCTGCGGCAAGTTATACAGAAGACCAAATAGTATAACTTGTCACTTTGCTAAGCGTTCGTGGACTATGAGAAAACCTTCGATTCGATTGAGGTCTGGGCAGTGCTGCAGTCTCTCCAAAGGTGCCAAATAGACTACAGGTACATCGGGGTGCTAAAGTAATTATACCAAAACGCCACCATGTCGGTCCGATCACAGAACCAGAGCTCTAATCCGATCCAACTACAGCGAGGCGTGAGACAGGGAGACGATATTTCTGTTCACAGCTGCGTTGGAGGATATTTTTAAGCTCCTGGACTGGAAAGGACGACAATGGCAAATACCTAACACACCTGCGATTTGCCGAAGATGTAGTTCTTATGGCTGAGACCTTGGAAGACCTGAACATTATGCTCGAAGATCTCGGTAATGCTTCTCATGATGGACATAGACAAGACAAAAATCATGTTAAATGCCCATGTTACACCCGCTCCAGTTAACGTTGGGAACATTGCACTCGAAGTTGTTGACCACTATGTTTACCTGGGACAGATAGTCCAGTTATATAAGTCCAACTTAGAGAAAGAGATCTCTCGTCAAATCTAGCTCGGATGGGCAGCGTTCGGGAAGCTCCGGCATACACCGTGAAATTTTAGTGGTTGTTTTCCCGCAACAGAACGATTTTCCTTTAGTAGCACCATCGAATCGTGCGAGTTATTTTTTGAAAATAAAGATATCGTTGTTCTCAACTATTTAAAAAAAAAACATCAACTCAAAAGCGTGAGATACGATAGTATCATTACAAAATGTGACGTGTTTGGGTACTGCTTGCCGCACGAAATCAATGTTCAAAGCAAAAGAAGCTCTACGCACTAATTAATACAGCATAAACTGCACCGCGCGAGGGGCTATGACCCCGGCCGATGACCGGCTGCGGCGCGGCTGGTACCAGTGGTTCGAGGTTGCTTTCGAGTTTCGTTTATCACAATCGTGAAACTGCTATTTTTTTATTTGAATAAACAAAAACTGCACAAATCTATTGTACTACTAAGATAGAATCATTTTACTGCGGGAAAACAACCACTAACATTTCACGGTGTATATTCGCGTCCGAAATACCTCAGTGTCTCAAGACGAAAGTCTTTGAGCAGTGTGTGTTGCCAGTAATGACCTATGGAAGTGAGACGTGGTCGTTTACTATGGGTCTCATAAGAAGGCTCAGGATCACCCAGCGAGCAGTGGAGAGAGCGATGCTTGGTATTTCCCTACTCGATCGAATTAGAAATGATGACATCCGCAGGAGAACTAAAACAACCGACATCGCTCAAAGGATTGCATCGTTGAAGTGGCAGTTGGCGGGACACATAGCGCGGAGATCCGATGGCCGTTGGGGCGGAAAGGTTCTCGAATGGCGACTGCGTACCGGACGTCGTTCCGTGTGTGGGCTCTACAAGGTGGACCGACGATCTGGTCAAGGTCGCGAGAATCCGCTGGATGCGGACAGCACAGTTGTTGTGGAGATCCTTGGGGGAGGCCAATACCCTTCAGTGGCCGTCGTTTGGCTGATATGATCAATAATATACCTGACTTGTGATTTTAGGGTAAAATTAACAGAAGTGTGAGAAGTATGAGAGTGATTTTTATTATTTATATTCCATAATAAAGAAACTGTTAAAATAAAATATTTTTTTACAAATTCTTACAAATATAACCCCTGTATTCCTTAAGCTTAAGCTGGTGGACGCTAAATTGTCCACGGGTGGACGCAATTTGGATTTTGTGAACGCAAAGTGGGTAAAACGCCTATTTCTGAAGTTTATTTATTTAAAAAAAACACAACATTATTCGAATAAAACTGAAAGTTAATCTTCAAATAGACTATATAATGAACACATAACATACTTTTTTCATAGAAATTAGTGCTGGGTCATTTTTATTATCGCCGTCAAACTAGCCAACTGCACTAAATGGACGCGAACAGGAGAAATGACCCTACGTACGTTATTTGTTAGTTGGTTACATAATTGATACTTTAATAATATTGTGTAGATAAAAATATATTACGTTAGTTACATTTGACTATGAAAATGCATGATATTATTTTTACAGAATGAATGCTGCTCTTGCAATTTTTTTTAATAAAACCTAACATTCAAGCAGTTTTAAGTCTTGAAAGTTTTGATTTGAAGCCGTACTTTAAGTTAAGCCTTAAAGTTTTTATGCGAATCACCGAATACCGAAATAATTTCTCACGATACCGAAAATTGTAAAACGTTAATCGATAGCGCTCATTAGTTTCGACCCTTGAAACCCGGTTTATCTTGATAAGCTAAAGCAATTAATTTTGCAGATTAGTTGGCTACAGATTTATATAGAGACACTGACGACTAAACTGGCCTAGTGTGTGACGAAACTGCACTGATAAATGTTCCGTCGACTTTTGAGATAATGGATTTGATTTACTTTTTTGGTATAAAATGAGGAACGTAAACAAAAAAAATACTGATTTCTTGTAGCTTACTTACTACGCCAAGATTTTTTTTAAAGTGTTAACCATATTTTACTGCTATAATTTTATGACATAATCTTGTTAGCATGATAATACATATAATAATACCTACCTATATAGATCTCGTGTCACAATTTTTATTATGGAACTTCTCCGAAAGGTTAAAATGAAGGTCAAAAACCGGCGAGGTTTTTTTTATTTAAAAAATGTGTATATTATATTAGTTCTTGTGGGATATTTGAATGAAAAAGTTATGAATATGAAAATAGCACGCTTACGCACTCGCAGGCAACAGCTAGTGTAACATATTAATATAGAGTTTCTAATTTCCAGAAATACACCACTCTACTGATAGACTGCGATTATAAATTCGGCTTCGGCTGGCACGAACGTATAATTCTGCCTTTAATAAAATTGATATTTTTTGCACGAAAAGATGTAAGTTTAAAAATGATGTTTATGACATTCTCACTGAGCGTTTACCTTTACCTTGAATTAATTTAAATCAATTTAATTTTGTCTTGATTTGCTATTATCTATCTTATATTATTTATTATATTACTAGTGATTCCTCGCCCGTTTAGGAGGGGTCTGACGTATCACTTTGTGGAGTAGTTTATCTAATATAATGTTCATCTTTCTAATAATGTACAGAGTAAGCAAGTTGTTCGAGCCTAATCAATCAGTCTGTCTGACGATTACCTAACGCTGTATTTGTCCTTGCCTTTTGTAATTAATTATAATTATCAAACATATTATTTCTCATCATCCAACAACATTTGATTTTTTTTAACTTATGGAAAGCCTATTATTGGCCTTAATATTTGTTTAATTATCATTGTTACATGCTCATGTATTCGCTGTTGGTTTTCATATAAAATAAAAATAAAATAAAATAAATGTTTCATATGACTAAAACACAGAGAGCCCTACAATTTTTCTATACGTGCTAATACAAAATGATAAACTCAAAATGAATTTACGTGCATTGATAAAATATTTATAACTATGACATTCAGACATTTTTTCTACTCCCGCTAGTAATTTTAAAAACTTTGTAACTTATAATGTATTTACGATCCCATTCTTCATCAAAGTTGCAGTTTTATTAAGAATCGTAACCTTGTTATCATCAAAGTTTATTTATTAGGGAAACAAATAATAGGATGAAAAATATTTTACTTATTTTGTCATTTTACCTTGTCGCTGTAATTTTCCCGCTTTTTGTAACTTTATCTTTTTGGACAATATGCTGAGAAGGTTTATCTAGAAGAAATCTCTGCGGTGAATATTTTATTTTCGCTGGGGACGCGCTATCACCGCTTGTGTCTTCCCAAAAGATATTAGATTTCTTTCGCATGAATCTTCACACCCAGACCATAGGAGCAGATGTATACTTAGGCGTGAATGGCTTTTCGCCAACTTAACAGATCAAACTAACTTAAGCATACATTATTGCTGTCAAACAGTGTTTACGATCTGAACATAATAGATAATCTTTATCCATACTTTCATACTAGTACATGAATGCGAATGTAATCAAACTAACTTAAGCATACATTATTGCTGTCAAACAGTGTTTACGATCTGAAGATAATGGATAATCTTTATCCATACTTTCATACTAGTACATGAATGCGAATGTAACCATGTATGTGTGTCAGTCTGTCAGTCAGTTTCGGACCTAAACTGTTGCACTCACTCAAATAAATTTTGGTATAGAGAAAAGACCCTGCAGAATTGTTTCAATCCTAAAATTCATTCCTGAAAGGAAGGAAAGTAGCTCTGTATGTCTGTTACATAGCATATATGCATATTTTTATCGACGGAATTATCCCATGAAGGGCTGAGAAGTATACAACGTGTTCCTTTTGATATCCCATAACTCTAGGGTATACAGACCATGGTAAAGATTCAAATGACATATGAATTATTTTTCAATTATTAATTTTTTCTTACAAAATAATTTTAAAAAGTCACGACTGTTTATGTAAAACACCCTTAGCTTGTTATGAATGAACTATTGAATGAAAACGATTTACTCGTACCTACTTACCTACTTATCAATGAAACACCCACACACGTCAATGTTTTTTCAAGTTACGCTCTCCCGCTACTTTACTACTACACTTAAGTGTAAGTTTGCCAACGTCTCGCAAAACTAAGGATTCGCCATACTGCAACGGGTTACATTTTTTTAACAAATTTAACTAAAATTTATCTTATATTTGAAACTATTGATTTTTGAACCACATGTTCTAGGGTGTTTTATGTTATTTTTACCTACAGAACATACTTAACCTTAAAGATATGGGATATCAAAAGGAACACGTTGTATAATTAGGAATCATTATTTTAAATATTTAGTATATCGAAAACGATTGCAAAAATTTAAGGGGAGATTGTTTGTTATATCACTATACAATTACTCATCTCAGCTCAGTTGTCATCGAAATGCAAATTTAGTATTATAAACTGAACTTAATATTAACATTTTGTACTGATTTGTATTTTGTTACTGTGCCAAAGAATAAATAAATAAATAAGGGTTAAAGTATGAAATTGCCGATTTGTACTGAAAATCAAAATTGTTTATTTTTTAATTTTTAACAAATTTATTTAATCAAAATAGTTACCATTATTATCTATACATTGCTGCCATCTAATAGGAAGGTCATTTATGCCTTTGTGATAGAACTCTGAGGATCTAGACTACACAAACTGTGTGAAAGCATTTTGTACTGCCTCCTGGGAAGAAAACTTCTTGTCACGTAGATAATTGTCCAAATCACGAAAAAAATGGTAGTCCGTTGGAACAAGGTCTGGCAAATACGGAGGATGTCGAATGGTTTCTAATTGCAGTTCCTGAAGGGTCAAAACGGTTTCGCGTGCTGTATGAGGTCTCGCGTTGTCATGGAGCAATAATGGTGAAGATCGATTCATCAGTCGGGGCTGTTTTACTGCTAATTTTGCCAACATTGTTCGGAGTTCGGCACAATAGACATCTGCCGTTATTGATTGACCAGATCGGAGAAAACTATAGTGAATAACACCATGCTGAGACCACCAAACAGTTACCATTACCTTTTTATTGGTAAGTTTTGCTTTAGGACACTGTTGTGGCGTTTGACCTGGGATCAGCCATTGCATTTTTCTTTTACGGTTATCATAAAGAATCCACTTTTCATCACATGTCACAATTCGATTTAATATTCCTTTATTTCTGTACCGATTCAACAAGGCAACACAAGTTTCAACACGCGTTTCTTTCTGCACATCAGTCAAATCATGAGGCACCCATTTTTCGTATATTTTTATTTTATTGATTTGACGCAAATAAGTCAATATTGTGGGTAAGGTTACGTTAAACCATGCTGCTAATGCCTGGGTAGTTTGACTAGGATCGGCTTCCACCATCTCTCTTAATTCATCGTTAATCACCTGTGTGGGCGGTCTTCCTCGTGGCTCGTTCTTCAAGTCGAAGTTTCCATCACGAAAGCGTTTAAACCAAAATCCCACGGTTTGTTCATTAGCAGATCTCTCTCCAAACGCAACATTGATATTGCAGGCTGTTTCTGTAGCGTTACTTCCGCGTCAGAGCTCGTATTCAAAAATCACTCGAATTTTCGCAGTATCCATCTTTCTTGTCTAGTTAAATAACAAAAACAATTGAAAGTCGATATTCAAATGTTTCACATTTTTTAAAAGAAGAACATCATAGAAACCATGTGAAAAAAGTTTCATTCGAAAACCTCGAACCATGAAGATTCTATGTCAATTCAAAGAACCTATTACAATAAAACGGCAATTTCATATTTTAACCCCTAATATAACTAAATTCCTTTATCAGCATTGAGGAACCTCGTGGTTTGTGTCCTTTGTTACACTGTGGCATTTGTTAACTGTGATTACTTACCAACAAACTGTGCAACTATTGATATAAATATATATATATACAATTCCTTGAATAATTTTTACGACAGTTTAAAGACTTTCTTCAGACTTCCAAATTTCAGTGTAAAGCCATGAATAAATTCTTCGATACAAAAAATTACTTGGTATCTAAATAGGATAAACGCAGTCACCCGGTAAGCGGAAAGTTGTGGGTTACTATAGCCACAACCTTCCTCATGGCTTTACACTAAAATACGAGTATAGTTGAAACAGTTTCAAGATATCTAACAATTATTATTGATAAACGATTGCTTACAGCATTCATTACCTAAAACCAAATCAAACCCCTCAATGTGCGTATTATTAGTTACATCCCAAGGTTATAAAATCGAACATTAAATCAGAGTTGTTATGATTGATAATGTAGGTAATACCTATACTATACCTTTTTCCCGTATAATTAAACTCAAAGTTCTATTACTTTATAAAGTCGGTTAGAACAGTTCAGAAATTCTTGTTTAAGATAAGTAAATATAAAAGTTTACTTGATAAACACTCAAAGATCTAAACCAACAACTGAACCGAACCCAATCTTAATTTATTATCTACGAAAAACAGAATTGTTATTACCGTCAACAAAAGCAGATCATTTTTGATATATACTTATTATTAATTAACATATTTGCAGCTAAAGATATGCTTCTTTCAGTTAATCAGTTCTATGTTATTATGACTTGAAATAGTGTTTTACAATATCTTAAAGTATAAGTATAGTATAAGTAGATAGATTTATGTTATTTACTTTATCCTAGAATACTCTAGTCAATGTTTTTATTTTATCCTTTCGATACGGTACCCTAAAAGTGTCAAGTTAAGCGTTCGGCTAGAGGAAATGTCGCGTCAAACTGACACGTTTCAGCAGATTTTGGTAATTAATAATATAATTCAAGGGAATAAATACCCTTTCACTAGAACAAAGATCGATGTATGTATGTGTCACGGGTACTTACTCTACATGGAATGCTTTTGTTTAGTTTTCCGATTACTAGACTGTATCGAGTTATTATATTTTATCATCAAAGCAAACTTATATTTATGAGCCTAAGACTTTCAGGATAAATATCAGTATTAAGAGTTTCACGTCAAGCAATAGTCAAGCAATGTTGATTTTTTTAATGCAGAGGAAATTAATCAAGGTTTGAAGTAAATAATTGTATGATCCTATAGTTAAGTACTCTCCGAGTCACATGAAATCAGAATTGACCTACATATTTGTATTACGAAATGTTGCGAATAAACTGAAACGGCAAAAAACTCCATGGATAATTAAAAAGGAGACGTTATGACATCTTTCACAAGAGTAGATATCTACCACTGCGACATTACAACCCAATTTTCAGCATGAAATATTCTCTAGTAGGATGTAGTGATCGATATGAACGGTAACGCGGATATCACGTTTGGGAAGCTGAGTTCGAGAGTGTGGAACAATAGACTTAGCCAACACCAAGTTGCGCTTGTGTAGCCTGTGAAGCCTGTTTAGCACACTATTGTAAATGAGAGGCCTGAATAAAGTATGCGAAGAAGCCGCATCGGCTGAACACATGCTGACCTCAAAATATATTTTTAAATATATTAAGAAGACAAGGAAACGAATCGCACTTGAGATTTCCCAACTTATCAGGCAGCGCCTAAAAAAAATGATTTGAAGCGATTAGCACAGCGCGTGTTTGTAAGGCTGGATATTACATACTTATACAGGATGAAATTTTAATTACCTTCAAAATTTTAATACAACAATCTACGAGACAAAAAACAAACGACGTATTTTTTCTTTTGGTATTGTAGCCCAGTACAAAAATGTCAAGATATAGCACTTAGAAAAAATGTATGATAGGTATGGCCTCCTAGCAACACTTTTTTTACACGTTGCGCATCTCATTCATTAATTACGATACTATTCATACATTTTAAATTTTCCCTAAACCGTAAAAATGTTGCGAATTTTCGGGTGAAAATTTGACCTACATTTTTACTTTATAAATAGGCTCTAAATACGATACTAAACGCCTATAAAAATTCTGAAGGATATGAAAAATTCATCCTACATAGGTACCTAGAACAATCATGAAGGTTTAAAACTGTCTTTGAAATTCGCTTGTACTGTCAGATAAGTTAATTATAAATTAAGTAATCAATAAAATTTACGAAGTTTATTGCTTATAAAATAAATTTATTTTTATTACGTAGTTATAATCAATTTTATTACGCTAGTAGAGTCAAGTTTTCAACATTTCTTTCCTTCACTTCTCCTACCAATTCTGATCGTTGGTCTGAACTTTTAATAACGCTTGTAGAGTGGCTCACTTACGGTTTCGATCTTCTTTTCGTTGATTGTATTTGTTTTAGTAGATTACAAAATATTGTAGAAGTATTGAACTTCTAGAATATTTGAGATGCACTCGTAACTTCATGTTTTCTTAGAATGTTCTCAATTTTGTACCAAATGATCCTAAAAAGTAAGTATTTATAGTAGAGACCCCAATAACTGACACCTAGATTTGTACCGAATATTAAAATTCTAACATTTTAATAACCGTTAGTAAAATCGAAAACCAGGTCTATTTATTATTAAACTTGAAAACGTAGAATCTAATTTTGAAGTTTTTACATCGAATAAATCGGATAGAGATTAAGAACTTATTTTTTAAATTTGAATGAAAACTATTAATAAAAATTACAATCACCCGTGAAAGTCTCCTAAATTACAAGCGAAAATAAGGAATATAGTAGATCAAAAATAATTAGGCGCTAAATCTTTCTATCCCAGGTCAAAGATCCAGAGGAGACCTAGGGTAAGATGGAGAGATGTGGTGCTGAGGGACATGGGCGAGTGCCAGCTATCCGAGGAGGATGTCAGGGATAGAGCGAAGTGGAGAATAAAGATAAGGAAGGCTGAGAGAAGTCTCTCTCTTCCCGGATACAGAGCCGGGAAGAGAGAGAGAGAGAGAGAGAGCAAGTAGATCAAAAATAGATACAGAGATTCATGTTTGATCTTGGATCCGGCTAATCAAGTCGAATGCCTAATCGATTTGACCAATGGTACTTGACATATGCAGACTATTTTCCTAATGTTTTGATATTTGCAGATAGATAGATAAATAGATATACAATACACATAATACAAATACCTACTTAAAATACAGTACATAAACACAAATGTTTAAAACAAAAATAGAAATAACCATCCACACAAACACGACCCGATATGCCTAACCTAATGCTATTAGCGCAATGAATTTGTAATGTAGTGGATATCGGCTTAAGTAACTACTGAAATCCAATCTATATTAATCTACCCCAATGTGTATTAATGATTTTCATAAGGCCCGGTATTTTAATAATAATTTCAACATGAGTACAATACACATTTAAAACTGACACAAACGGCCCTGTGTTAAGATTTAAAAAGGAAATTCAATAACCTCGAATTATAGTGTATATATACAATATAAACAAAGATTTGGTTCATGAAACTTTTGAAATACTTATACTCACTCGTCACATTTGATACATCTATCTAACTGTTAATATTAGGAGTGGGCGCTAATTCAACGAACAGTTTTTTTCAACAGTTTTTCTAAGTTTAACGATTTAACTGCTTCTTCATTACAGCAAAACCAGTTAAATATATTAACGGTTTCAGTCAACGATTTCTGAACGCATCGCGCATACCTACGCCGCTAACATGTACCGAATCTGCATCTTTTCTAATTCAGTTAAATTTATTTAATTGTTTTTCTTAACGCCTTACAAACGGAACACGAGCTTTTCTTAATTTTAGCAAACAGCTTCTACTATTAACAGCTACACATAAATCTGTTGACGTTAGTGCAAACCAGTTAAAAACGTTAGCTGCTTTTTTAATAGGTTATCAATTTAGACTTAGCAGTTTCGTTTCGTTAACAGATAATTCCGTCAATGACCCACCTCTAGTTAATATATCGAAAAGTACGAGTATAACAATAACACTAGCGACGATAGTGTCATACAAATAAATACTTTCCAATCTTTTAGATTTATTCAGAGGGCGATCCTTGAAAAGTTAGAGTGGTTCACCTGATGCGATGATCGTCTTCACACGGTGCGCAAAGCGATCATCGCTATTTCCCGCGCGCTTAATGCCGGGTCCGAGTAATGTACGTTCAGTGGCCTGCACACATCAGACTACACTTTTGTAGCAAAATCGCCATCGCTAATCCGTTGTCTTCTGTTTCGTAAAGTTTTACTGATAACTGAAAATTGCAGTTTTTATTTATTATATTTTGTACATTTCACGCAAGGTCAGCGTACGTCTTTATACTCTTGTCAGAGTGGTCGTGGTCGCGGTCGTCACAGCAAGCACTGCTGCTGCTGTTTCGACTTGGTCGGTCCAACGCATCGGTGCCCTGCCTCGCACTCTTGTACCTTACACTACAGTTTTGGTATTCTCAAATAAATATACTATAACTGTTGATAAAGGCTGTGGAGAGATTAAAATGCATAACTTTCCCAGAGTGCATTTAAATATGCCGAACTGAATTGTACTTATTCTTCACAAATGTTATGAGTGAAACCTAATTCCACGTTTTTTATTGAGATTGAGATAACTTCTATCCATTCAAAATTCATATTAGAAGTTGTGGTCAAAGTTTGAAGTAAGTAATTTTCACTGTTGTTTAACTTGGATTAACTTCAAGTTTATGGAATACACTTAACGAATGTAGCTCCGTTTATCACTTGAGTTTTTCGTAACGGTATTATCTGTAAGATATAAATATAGGTAATCAAATATAAGGTATATACTTATCGAGTTTTTTTTTTGAAAAATCACTTTTATTAATAACACTTTTCTGTTTGAATATTTGTGTTTTAGGAATCTTAGAACTTTGTATATAAAAATACTTTAAACTTGTATTTTACTGAGTAGAAACAAACTAAACTTGTACTAATATAAATTAAACAATTTGAAATGCAGAATAGATGAACAAACCAACAATATGAGAGGGGCATATGTTTCAAACTCTGTAATTATTCTTAACAAGACTAATATACTATAGCAACTATTATGGTTTTTTTAATCGGTCCTATGTCAAGAAAAGTATGATTTACTTTTAAGATCTTAAAAAATAATATAATATATATCGTAAGGCCTCCTTTTTGCTTGAAAGGTAAGTAGTTTTTAATTATTTTGGAGTACTGGAGTACATAAATGTCATAATTGATGAAATAGGTACGCTATTTGGCCCATAAATTCTCACCCATGAAAACATGTTCTAAACATCCCACAAGAGTGACTACGGGAATTAGAAGATGTTTTTATCAGATCAGGAGAATCACAATATGAGTACCTAGACCTAAAATAAAAAAGCCGAATCTTGATAACAATCGTTATTGTATTAGACTACTTGAAACGAAACGCACTTTAAAAACAAAATAAATGGTTTAAATGTTCTAATGGTATTTGAATATCTTGAAAATCGTGACTAGTCGTCGCGCCATAGAGGCGGAGTTGATTCGCTTACTGCACTCACTTGCTATACACGGATCGGGGTGGGAATCGGAACGCGGATGAATTCGACTTGGCGACACCGCCCGCCAGCGACTACACGACTCGCTGGAGCGATACAGATCTCTGAAAGCTTTCCCGAATATTGCGTTAATCACTGAATAACATTACGTCACCGTGATAAATGCTCTTCGTTGGGGTCCTAACTTAGAGCATGGTGACATTTTCTGAAAGTTAAAGTTGGAAGCTAAAATGTGCTCCCAAGAGCACTTCAGCTGATCAGGTTTCATAGAAAAAACATTAAAAATTTGCTAATGTAAGGTATGTCACGTTATGATTGTTGGATATTAATCAAATAAGTAAAACATTTCTTAATCAAAATAGGTAGGTACATACAATTTTCAGCTTTCAGTGTTAAATTGAATCTGACTTTGAAAGGCCTTACTATCCATATAGTTCTTACACGATACCAATTGAAACATTGGTTGCGTGAAATTTTAATGGAATTTACAGTACACGTCACGTTCACGTGTTTGTGGACGGGCTTGGGTTTAAAAGGACTACGTGATGTCGGGATTAGTTACATAAAGCACGCTGACCATTATCCCTTTTGTTTCGGGGCTTAGTCAAGCAGTAACTACATTACTAAGGCAAGCGACAGCAAAATGGAGATTTAAATCATTACAAAGTCACAAATGCTAAATGTATCTATTCATACCTTGTATGAAGTTGTTATCTCAAAAGATCTAATATTGTAGACTTTGCAGACAGTGAGCAGAAAATGATCGCGTTTAAGTTAAATTGGCCAAATTAATAATAATAATAATAAATAAATAAATATTTAAGACATGCCTCACTGGGCCACACAGAGCCATCTAGTCCCAAATTAAGCTACTATTAAGTACCCTGTCGTATGGGTTACTAGACAACCGATAAACTTACATAAATACTTTTTTTTTTTGTAAATACATACTTATAATACATAGAAAACACCCAGAAAAGTACAAACAGACATGTTCATGCACACAAATATTTGTACTGTGCGGGGATCGAACCCGCGACCCATGGCTCAGCAGCAGCGTTTACTACCGCTGATCCAAATAAATAAAAAACAAATGTAAAGTAACAGCCTATAATCATCCCACTGCAGGGAAAAGGTCTCCATCATTGAATTCAAGTTACCACTGCAATGATGGAAACTGGCATAATCACCACGCTTGCCAAATGCGGGTTGGTGAACAAATAAAATAAATAATGCATGATAATTGTGAAACGTTCTGCACACAACGTTTACGATTTAGTAACAACATGCGCATGCACGGGATGCGCCCGCGGCAATTTTTGTATTCTCCATTGTTTAAGATAAGTGTCTCACACCATTTAATACGAGGACTATTGTCCGTGTCCGTGCGCTTTACAGCGTGTTTTAAAATGAATAGTGTAAATAATTATTTTATGTTTTTCTAAGATAATGTTTTTTTTTCATATAACCTTGCCATGAGGTTTATAATGATGTTCAAATTAATTATTTGTGATCGTTTGTAAGACGGTTAAAAAACGGTGTTTAATACTATGCTAGCTGTTGCCGATGACTTTGTACTCGGAGTATTTTCAATTTGAAACTATACCACGGGAAATGTTCTTTTTTCCGGACTAAAAAGTAGCATATGTGCTAGTCTAGCCTATAACCTAACACCGCCCCAATTTTCATTCAGATCCAATATATCATTAAAAAAACGTTTTTACAATGTCAGCAATATATTAGTTCTCAGTACCAACAATTTGCTATTCTCCTAAACAAATGTGCAGCATTTTGATAGGACCTAGTACGTATGTGCCACTAATTAAATAGGCATGACACACGATTTGTGTCATCCGTGACATGAGGTCGGGCAGTATTGGGCAATAATGAGCAGGATAGCGCATTGTAGGTACGCGAGGGGCGGCGAGATATAAACCAGAATTGGATTACATTGCATTATCAATAAACGTCCATTAAATTAAACAGCAAAACTTTATGTACCTTCGGCATTAAACGTCTAAAAGTGTCTTCTGTATAAATTAAGCAAAGAAGCCAACAACAATGAACAAATAATGTGTTATTTAAGTAATCCGAAATTTGATTTTGATTGCATTACATGAGCATTAAACTAGCACAAGTTTGGATTACCAACATTTTAGATAACGAATATACTGCATAATTTACACTCGAATGATGACGCTATGAATTAATTTGTCTCCAACTTCACCTTGACTTCCTGTGAACCAAATCAATTGTCTTTCGGAATCGTGAAATGTAACTGTCAAGAAAACACCTTTGACTTTAAAGTATATTGGGGACATAATTATGTAACTGAAAAAAGTTGGATTTTGTTGATTTGTTTTCACACGGAAATAAAATGGTATATAAATAATCTATTTAGACAAAAATGAATCACTGAAATACATAACTTTCGATCGACTGAACTAATTGGATAATTATTTTTGTAATGATCTGGAGCAGGTTTTTATGGAAGAGATTGTGCAATGATTATATGAAAAAATATTTTTTTGAAATATCAAATTAAAACCTTCACACCCTGTAAAGGGTAAACACTTATTATGTTCTCTGGTAAACCCGTGCAAAGTCGAGATGGATAGCTATAATAATAAAAAGTAATAATTGAAATTTTAAAGCAATATTGCATTTAAACTTTTTAAAATTCTAACAAGATTTCTCGACTTGAAAACACTTAAAAGTTAAAACAAACTGTGCTAGATATCTACTGTTCTGTTTGAAGCCAGTGACAGTTGGTTCAGTTAGAGGCTGCCATATATCTATGTATTCATTGTTATTTGGCATAATCACTGAACAGTACGTAAGTAGTCTTTATTTAACAACTCGTTAATTGCCCCGTTGGGCGCCACTTATACAACGTAGAATTTTACAAGAAGATAAATAAAAACTATAATACTTATAAATAACAAATTTACTAGCTGCAGAGAACGAATGTAGTCACACACATTTTATTCGTTTTAGTACCAATTTTAAAAACTACTGTCTTGATGAGAATAATTGTAGAGAGGTAGGGTTGTCATCAAGACAGTAGTTTTTAAAATTGGTACTAAAACGAATAAAATGTGTGTGACTACATGTGTTCTTGGACTTGTAGTGGCTAACGAGATCAGCAATTTAAGTGTTGGTAGTGCAGCATTTATAACAACAGTTCTAAAACACCATAATTGAGATATTCTGTAATCTGCACATCTTCCAAACTTGACTGTAGCATCCGATCCCATAAATTAAACCCCAAAGCAAAATCACATCTAGCAATTGATAAAGATGAGGCCACCTTTTTTGCCAGCCAGGCAATTTTAAAATTAAAGAAGAAGATATATTTTTATTATTATTCTAATTTCAAGCTATAGCTGTGTGCGTCAGTATTATCATTTAACCCTATAGGTAAAATACTAGCAAGGGATATTAACTTTTATTTTAAATGGAGTTAATGTTCCGAGTACTTTAAGTAATAAAATTTGTTAGAAATAGGATAAGGTTTAGGTTAAATAACCCTAAATACGCATAAGGGGCACCCAAGCATAAGTTTTTTATGCCTTGTGAAGGCTATAGTTTTTTTTGCTTCATTCGATATAAAAAAGAAATAAAGTACAATTTTTTTGGTTTGTGGCCACACTATGACAATAATTTTGGTACAATTAAACTTGAAAGAACTCATAGGTATAAAAAACAAAATCTTGAAATAAATAAATAATAATTTGTACCAAATTACATATCACATTGTTCTGGTCTGATGTCGTATAACACTTACCCGTTACTGGTTTGCACGATCACTATATGCAGATAACTCTTTGAAAAGAGGTCAATTAAAACGAGGGAAAAACAGTACTTAGAATGTTACTACGTTCGCAACAGTGGACTCTTTTGGTGGAGCGATCCCAGCCCCGGTAGTACAACGTGCGGTCAGCACGGCACGTGAAAAAACAACAAACCAGTCCTGCGCAGGTCTTGAAGGCACGTCAGTAAAATCTAAGTGTTATAGCTAATGCTCAAAATAGTATTATTTAAAAGAAGAAGAATATTTTTACTTCATATTCTAACTCGTATTACAAAACCCTTACAACGAAAATATCACAATATACAAGGTTGTCTGGTAGAGTAAAGCGATAAGGCCGCCTAGTACATTTTCTCTTCTTTGTAATTTATTTGTTTTCTTTTATTTTGTGCAATAAAGTGTTATCTATCTATCTAGCTATCTATCACAATGTCGTATTATTAGCCCCATTCTCCTATAATGTATAAAAACGAAATCTTTAAGTATATTTACTTACGACTAAGAAAGATTATCTTATTATATTCAGTCACAGTGTTCAGTAGCAATTGCTCCTTCCTCTTCCTAATAAAATGTTTAGTTGCTATTTGATATGTTTGTGTCTTAAAATTATTTTATGGTTACTTGCACTCGTCATATTATGTATGATCGGTGTAAGGCTATGGTTAGGACCGGTCAAAGGTGTATGCACTAGCAAAGCACGATTAGATGGAAAAGTTGTTATAGTCACCGGAGGAAGTTTAGGCATAGGATTGGAGACAGCAAAAGAACTCGCAAAGCGTGGGGCGCGCCTCGTCATCGCAGCCAGGAACGTTCAAATAGGAAATGAAGTAGTAACTGATATCATTGCAACAACTAAGAATCAAAACGTCGAATTTAGAAGATTGGACTTGTCCAAATTCTCCAGCATAATACAATTTGTGAAAGAATTCAACGAAAGTTACAACCGTTTGGATATATTAGTAAATAATGCTGGAGTTGCTGGGATACGACAGGCTAACACCGAAGATGGCATTGAAAAAATTATGCAAGTTAACTACGTCGGACCGTTCTTGTTGACTCACTTGCTTCTCGATAAACTAAAAGTTTCAAAACCCAGCCGAATCGTGATTGTATCGTCTATTGCACACAGATTTAATAGATTTGATCCCAATGATATTGTAGGTAAGAGGCCTCTAGATTTTTGGTGGAGGTACGCAAATAGCAAAGTTTGTAATGTTCTATGGGCAAAAGCGTTAGCAAAACGTCTTCCCGAAGGAATCACCGTTAACTCATTGAATCCCGGGGTGGTTAAAACTGATATTTATCATAGATATTCCAAGCTTCGTCAAGCAATAATAGATGTATTTATAAACATATTTTTCAAGTCTGCTTTAGAGGGCGCACAAACAACTCTTCATCTGTGTTTAGCACCAGAGCTTGAACATGTCTCAGGAAAATACTTTACAGACTGTAAAATTACAGAACCCCACAAAATTGCCAAAAATGAGGCAGTAGTAGAAAAAGTGTTTGAGGAAACAATGCAACTAATCAAAACTGCAATTCAATCTTATTCAAATTAATTAATTATTAATACTTCATAGTTAAAAAAAATATTACCCATAAAATGATGACATAATATGCACCAGCCAAATGCCACGATGTACAGTATTTCTTGCTCAGCCTCGTTTTTTTTTTGTAAAAAAACAGTAGTTTTGTACAATGATGTCATCTATTAAGGTGAGTCAATATTTTTGCACGACACCTTTACTAAATGGATTTATATCAATGTTATAAATCGACTTAGTGAAGGCTTGTCTGGATTTATAAAACTACATTAACGGCAAAAAAGGGATTAGATGTTTATAGCAGTGTGAAAGCCTTTTATTGATTTACCATTAATAATAAATTACGTTTTATATTTTTTATATCTACTGCTATAAGGCTAATGCAAACGACGTTTAACAACGTTCTTCGTGTATGTTCTATTTCGATGTTTATGGTTCGGCAAATTATATTATATTATTCAAAATATTATGTTTGTTCTTATTTGAAACCCAAAATAAATTATATCAGATGTAATGGTTAAGTTGTTTGATTTATATTTATTTACCACGTACGCAAATATTAATGTTTTAATTATATTCACAGAAAAAAACATCACCATTGTGGTTATAGTCTTTTGAAAATTATTTCCAACATTCATTTTGAATTTTTGAGACATTCACAACCATTTTTTGCAAATAAATAAAAGGTTATTATGAGGCGGACACCGCATTAACTATGCTTCCAGTGTGTTTTACGGTCAATTATTTTTTCCTTTGTATCGTTCGACCTCAAAAAAGGAAAGGATAAGAAGGTATTAACGTTTGGAAAAAAAAATGGTAGTACGTAACATAATGGAGATACTAGTAAATAAAAAAAACAAATCTATTGATTCATCCTTTAGAGGTCATTCATCTAATTACGAAGTACTAACAAGTACTTTATCATCTACATGATTTTAGTACAAGTACCTATACCTATACACGTTGATAATACATAAGTATTTGGTCTATAAAACCATAGGGAAAGAAATATATTAGTTCCCTATGATAAAACAGACACATACTTAGGTACTTGCTTTTATAAGTTGTCCTCCGTTTGGAATGAAACGTATCAAAGTATATCACCACAACTCGTTAAAGTAGGTACCTTCTGAACAAATCTGACGAAGTAGATAAGCTTACGCATAGAAAACCATCATGATTCAGTTTTTTTTTAAATTTATTTATCATATATATTAAGAAAATTACATGAACATAAAGGAAATATTAACATCTAAAAACCATGGAAGTTTACTATGATGCTAATGAGGTAAATTTAGGTCAATAAGTAAATCCATATAAACAGTAGGCCAATAACAACGCGACAATAATTGTGAGATGAGCAGTAGAAATAAATAATAATACTAGGTATAGTATAGACAAGAACCAGGCAGGTGTTAGATCGAGTTTAAAATATAGCTCTCACATGAGAGATCATTATAAAGGCTATTTTATTATTATATATACGTAGTTAATGAGATTTAGATAAGAAATAACTTTTGAGTTTGGTTTTTAAGTTTTCTGGTGATATGTTTTTGCATACAGCTGAAGGTAAACTATTTATTAGCCGCGGTACCTGATACGCGGCCGTCCGCTTGCCGTACAAATTATTTGCAGTGGTCTGCCTGAGTCGGTTTTGTGTCATGGCGCGTGTGCGTACAGGGTGCTCCACATAAGACTTTATATCATCACAAAAGAAGTAATGTTTTAATAACATCAGTTCAATTTGGTCATAAACTGGTAAAATTTTACAGTGTTTGAAAATATTGTTTTCATCATCAAGCTGATCATGCATATTTGAGGATAATATATTTTTAAGAATTCTAATTTGGAGATCATAGATTTGTTTGATATATGATTTATATGTTCGACCATAGCTTGTCAAACCATACTGAATATATTAAATCATGGTTCGGATAAATAACAAATATAAGGTAAATAATAACAAATAGAAGGCTTATATAAAATTATTGTGTCACAGTGTTTGTTATCAAACTCCTCTGAAATGGCTTGACAAATTTTTATGATTTTTTATGTGTTATTCGTTAGGTCGCAAACTATAGGTATGTATTATATCCCTAAGTTGTAAGGGAGGCCCATCCCGTCTTATGGTTTCTGATCCACATTTTCAACAAGTCGTGGGCAACATCTATATATTTAAAATGTTAAATAAATAAATAAAATCTACATGGAAACCAAATTAATATTACAGGCAAATCATTAAATTTAGAAAATACTTTTGTTGGTATAACAAATTTGCTCAAGCAAGAAACTAATGTACAAGCTATAAAACTCTGACAATACAAAACAAAAGCATAACATCGGATTTATCTTCAAAGCGAATCTTCGGACAAATGTATAACGTTGAGTAGCTATAAAACCGTTTAAAGTTTACAGTCGAGTTATTTCAAAAGTATTACAAAAGTACAGACAGCAGTATAGTTCATTGTTCGACGACAGTACCTACATTGTAGCTGTAAGCTTTGGAGTCTGTAATTATGGGAGCAAAACCCTGACAGGCGAGTAGTAAATGGTAGGTATCATTTACTAGTATTTAATTTTCAAGAAGTTTCGAATACATTATGCGATACGTCTCTGTAACAGGGTATTTGAACTCAAATACACCTCCAGAATTTAGTACATTTAACGGCGTTGATCAATCTTCTTCCGCTAAAATTTGCTTTTCAAATTTTTGTTGCATCAGTAAATAGGTATGCACAGAAGCTGATTGCAATGAGCAATGTTAGACAGTTTTAGAATAAGAGCTATCTTAGAAATAATAAGTTGTTACTGCAATTAAGTATGCTTGCATGCATAAGTATTTATTCCGTTGTTAATAGAGATGGATACCTACCTATGTTTAATCAGTAACTGAAATTTGAAATTCGTTTTTCAAATTAATAAGAAAAAAGGAAAACTTTTAACCTTTAACAGGGTTTAACAGGCCTTTAACAGGGTTCTAAGCCGACTATAGGGATTCGGTGTTGCCTGATGGGTCTGCATATACACATACGACGTCCTTGTATCGCGTCCCAGCGTCAAGGTGCCCACTGAAAACCAGCGTCGTGATATGTTTGACTATCACAATATATGCTGAGTGGGAACCTATTTGACACTCTTTATTTATATTTAATTATTTTTTTTATTTACAATGAGTTTTCTGTAATTTGTGTCAAATAAATATTATTTTATTTCTTCTTTCTTTCTTTTTTAAAAAACGAAATACATTTCAAATATTAATGTTATAAATGTTTTGGTATGTTATTCATTTGTATTTCTCTTACATTTACGGGATAATGGTACACTTAATTGTGACCTTTGCTCCTAGCGGTAAATATTAGTTAGACGATCGTTTTTAAATTAAAATTTCAATTATATGCATTAGGTACGACAAATCATTTCTTTTTGTAAGCGCTACACTGCTTTAAGTAGAGCCTTCTTATAAGAGCCAATGAATAAGTTAAAAGCGGTATAGTCCTTTCACTTATTTGATGAAATTCGTCACATTCAATATTATTTCCTTCAAACTATCTTTTAAATTTACTGTTTTTTACAATACAAGTAAGACAGCCAACACTATATAGTACGAGTTTACATTATACGTAATGCCAAAACACTCTACTTAATAGGATTCTTAGTAATTTATAGGTACTCGACATTAAAGGAAAATAAAACAGCGTGAAGATGGTCGTAGATGTCTAATCTAAAAGCAAATTTCCGAATATAACATCCAATAAAACTAGCAACGATGGATCTTGGCTAGAGAAAAGGAGGTTTGAATAAATATCAAAGATACGATTCCCTTTATACGGGTGATTTATGGGATCTGATTTGAAATACATAAGGAGACAGCGCGGCGCCTCGCGCGAATAGCGATATCGGGCCCGCGTGAAAGCGACAGTTACAAATAAGTGTGGTTGTCTGTTACTTAAGATTTGTATAAAACCATAGGGAAAGATAAAACTAAAGCGTCCTATAAAAACTGGGTCGTCACTCGCCTGTCCGAGGCGGTGATGCGATTCATGTCTATTTAAATTCCAAATGCGGCGCGCAAGTGCAAGGTATGCGTTCGCAGTGCACCCCTGGACCCGCTCGATGTAGGTCAGCCACGGCCGATCCAGGCACGCAGTGTTTACACGCCGCGACACTTACGACATCGATGAGCTGGCTGAGTTTGAGCTTGATGCAGACGCGGAGCACGTCGGTGGTGTTGACGACGGGCCGCACGAGCTTGTTGTAATTGGAGAGGAGATCGTCGTAAAGCCGCTTGGCGTCGGGGTTGCCGGCGGTGGCGGCGCGCAGTAGGCAGCAGGCCGCCAGCCACCAGACGAGCGCGGCCATCAGCTCGCTGGCTCGGCCATGTTACATAAGCCGGGAGCGGGGCGGCTGGGCCGGGCGCGGCGCGGCGACTGCCGCCCTGCGCGCCCCGTCGCCCCGCGCGCCCTCGCCCACCACCCTGCCAAAGAATCACAGCATTCACAGCCCGACGCGACTACTCTTTTGTATTAGTTCGTGGCCGCTTTAATTAAACACGATGCATAGCTCTCCCTACATGGGGCATATTCGTACAATTTACATACTTTATTCTTTGTGAAAATATATATTATATATTAAAATTTATAATATAATTTGTGTAATAATAAGACTATTGAACAGAACATTTGCCTTCAACAAGAATATTTAATGGCATCCTAATACCTATTATAAATACGATAATGAGTATTTCCAAAAACAAGTTTAAATATTAGGTCATGATTCATAATTTATTGATCACTTCAGTAATTTTCACATGTTGGAAGGAGTCCGTGCTTGGGTTAGCGACTCAATTGTTAAAATCATGGTTTGACGAAATTTGAGGAAAAATGACTAAAATTGATTTTAGTTTTAGGTGTATAGTAATAATTGTTGAGGGATTTTGCTGGGATGAGGAGGGGAGGCTTGAAATCTGTGAGCGCATCGCTCGGGTCTGCACACCCTCTACGAGTATAAATACACGAGTCGATAGCGCATTGCATTCCTTGACCGCAACTGTTGACGGCACGAAACATCCCTAACATGCAGCAGCATTGCATATGAAGGACAATTATTTTACCATTAATATACTTAGGGTGGTGTCACCTTGTTTGTCCGCGATTGTATTCTAAACTATTGAACAAGTTTTAATCAAGTTTTACACACTGTGAAAGATAGTTACTTAATTACTCAATTTATAGTCGCATTTTTTATTGCAAATATAATATTCTAAGGCGATACGAAGTTGGATAATATAATTTCGGCTTTACATACCTACATACCTTCTGACCATTATTTTTCGAAAAACAGATATAAAATCAAAGGCAAATAATTAATTATTCTGTAGGCTTTTTCCACCCATACATTTTTTAAGTTATTAAAATAACAGTATTAAACACATTAATTTAGGTAAACCATACAAATCATCTGGTTGTAAAGTATTAACTGCACAATGCCCGAGAGTAAGATAATGTTCGTAATCGCACCAATATTTGCATATTTTACAACAATTATATTATTGAGGGAGGGTGCGGTATTGTTACTTTGTTGTACTCGGAAATCTCAAGATATGTGATTTAGGTGTTGACAATGTACCACAGACTTTCTTGTATTTGCGTCGCGAGTACTAAAAGTTAGTTTTTGACGCAAACGGTGTGAATTGCTAGGTTTCCTGCGTTATCTACCTTAACTGAGGTTTCACTTCCTAAACGTATTAGTAAATAATCGTTATTATTTGTGTTTAACTATTCATTTCATGTGTCCAAAGAGTACGTAAAGTCTCGAACAAAAGTAAAACATAGTAGGTATACTTACGGTATGTTATTTTAAGAATGCAAAGAAAAAACACTGTGCCAGAGACCTGTGACAAGAAAAGTATCGTGTGGCGGGGATCTGTGTTACCGCAGACAGCATTTATTTTGTCACAATTCACGTAGCTGTAAGAAATAAGTGAGTGAGATCATGAAAATACATACCAGATGTTGTATGTGGGTAGCTTATCTGAACCTAAAATAATATAAGCCTAAAATAGATTATGTTGGTATCTACCAAACCAAGTCACACGTCACACTAATGAACACTTTAATCTAAAACCTTTCGAATAGCCTTGATACGTGGGTAACACTGAAAATGTTTAGAACTGACCAGTTAGATACATTGCTAATGAAAACTTTTTTTGAATTTCAATTTTAGAACTCTTTGGTAATCTAATGTAGTATGTAGTATATTGCATTCATTTGTCATTTGTTTTTGTGGATTGGCGGCAAATCTAAAACTCTTGTTACACGTGAAAATGAACCCAACGCGAGAAAATTTTCGGTCAATGATTTATTATGACTTTTGTTGTGGGCTTCCTCAACAACAAAGCTATGATAGGCTGCGATTAGCATTTCTTAATGAAGTCCCATCTCGTGCCACTATTTACAATTGGTTAAACGAGTTTAAGCGTGGACGTAGCAATCTCAAAGATGATCCGCGTGAGGAACGTCCTTTAACAGCGACTACTGAAGATAACATCAGTGCTGTGCGACGCATGATAGAGGAAGATAAGAGAGTGAGACTACGTATTTATTACCAGACACGGGCAGGCCTAGGCATTGGTATGAGTCAAGTTTAAAAAAATATTACACGAACATTTAGGCGTCAGGAAGCTTTGTACCAGATGGATTCCCCAAACTTTAACCGACGACCAGAAACACCTTTGCACGGACTGGTGTCGCCAAATGTTAGATAAGTTCAACGGCGGTGACTCAAATGCTGTATTTGACATCGTCACAGGTGATGAAAGCTGGATCTATTGCTACGAACCCGAAACAAAAGACAATCAGCTCAGTGGGTGTTTCCTTTCGAGGATTGACCAACTAAGATAAAGAAAGGAAGAAGTCAAGGAAAAAAGATGATTGCCTCATTCTTTGGTCGGAAAGGTCATTTCGCGACAGTTGTGCTAGAAGATGGAAGGACAGTTACTGCAGACTGGTATGTCAATCGCTGTTTGCCTGTTGTCTTGGAAAAAAATCGACAGCAGCGCCCTCGAATCAGGATCCTCCTTCACCACGACAATGCTTCAGCGCACTCCGCAAAACGGACTGTTGAATATTTGACTATGGCAGGTGTCGAGATAATGAGTCATCCGCCATATAGTCCTGACCTGGCGCCCTGCGACTTTCATTTATTCCCAAGAACTAAAGATAAAGTTCGAGGTATTCGCTTTACGAGCCCTGGGGCCATCTTCAGCTATTTCAATCGCAGTTCGATCGTGAATGAATTGGACGATTTTGACATTTAGCCCATACTAGAACTGTCAAAAACCTGCTATTAAATTACGATTTTGATACGATTTGGTTACGCGAATTAGGGGACTGGGGCCTTATTCAGCTATTTCAATCGCAATTCGATCGTGATTGAATTGGACAATTTTGACATTTAACCCATACTAGAACTGTCAAAAACCTGCAATTCAATTACGATTGTGATACGATTTGGTTACGTGAATTAGGGGGCAGAAGATGCGGTAAAAGCGTACGAAAATGCCATAGAAGAGACCCCTAAGGAAGAATGGGGCTCACTGCTTTTCTCAGTGGTTCCATCGAATGCGACGATGTGTAGAGAGGAACGGAGATTACTTCAAAAAACAATAAAAGTATTGGCAACTTTCTACATTAAGCCGTTTTTCATTTTCTAAACATTTTCAGTGTTACCTAGGTATTATATTAATTGATAAAGTGACTTAAAGAAATCTGAATTCAAAATGTATTTATGAATTCAGATTGCTATATGGCACTCACAAAAAATAAAACTGCAGAGTATATGACATTGTTATTTTGTCCAGTTTATCGTGCGAAAAGCAGGTTGAATGGCTGAAATCACGGCTCGGATAAAATTTAATTTCTGGCGACAGAGAAATTATATCTCAAAAATATAATATTCACAGCGCGATAGCGAGGGCGATGGCAGATTACAACGCGTTATGATAAACGAGTAATTCCCGAGCATAAATGACAAGGTGTAAGAACTTACCCGTCATGACTTAGATTGCTATAGCTATACCTGTATAATACTTACCTACTACCCCATTTTCATTACTTTTTAGAGACAAACAAGCAGCTCCATCGAGACTTGGCTAGTTTTTTACAGAATGTTTTTGGTGGGATTTATTATTTTCGGCGATCTAAAAACAAGGTAGATCATACTTGTGTAAAGTTTAACTATGTGCCTTTACCTTTTTCCTAACATGCAAGCAAATATAATTAAATCAGGTCTATATCTGGCATCTGCCAAACTCTTTTAGTATCTGGTCGCTACATGACAAAAATATTACAATGTTAAATTAAAATTATTTAAAAAATATTTTTAAAGATTGTTTCAAGTCATTTTATATTTGGTGACTCTCTGAATGGCATTGTATTCATACATTGTCCGTGATATTTTCATTTTTGCATGCAATTAATAGATAATTATCTGAATCAGAATTGAATTGAGCGTCAATTAAGTATTTTTTAACAGTTTTACATAATTTTTGATGAGCACGTAATTATTAATAATAAAAACAATTTGACAAGTGCGTCTTGGGCCACGCGTATTTTGGGGTTATGAAGTAGGTCTAGAGCGTTCCGATTCCGAGTTCCTTACTTTGTTGATTTATTATTTCACATGGTTTGTAAATTTTTATTTACTTCTTATTTTTTCGTAACTAACAACTTTATGTGATTTTCATTGGGCTTGAACGAAATGTTTCTGTACCTGGCTAGTTGTTGAGACGTTTTGGGACCACAGCCTCTGTAAATCTAGTCTATCAAAACACATACTTTTTTGATACCGAATTTCATTTCACAGAAAACTATTCTATGAATGTTAATATCTTTTTTTCGTGATTTATCGAATATTGAATAATCGCCGTTTCATAACATCACATAACATTTCACAAAAAAAATGTTTTGCAATTGTTTTGTTAAGCAGAATAACATAATATCAAACGAATGTTTCATAGAATTATTAAGTTATCGATAACACCATTCATAAAAACATGTTTCAATGTGTAACGGTTCCCATAGCATGAATTAATGCATGCATGAAAGCAAGCAGGCATGCAATAGGTACGCATGCATTCATGCATGCAAGTAATCACATGCATGCATACGCATGCAAGTATGAAGGCATGCATTAATGCATGCATGAAAGCAAGCAGGCATGCAGCAGGTACGCATGCATTCATGCATGCAAGTAAGCACATGCATGCGCATGCAAGTAAGAAGGCATGCATGCATGCATTAATGCATGCAAGCAAGCAAGCAGGCATGCAAACAAGCAGCATGTATTAGGATTTCCTCATCTCCGGCGCTGCGGGAATAGGAGCCTCTTCGCCCTTGCATAACAAGGCGCAGTCACCCAAGCTCGCGCGGGTGCCTGCACCTTGTTACAGCGGGCGGAGGCTGCTCTCCCTCCGCGCCTCCGGCTTTTGAATTACACTCTAGTATTGGGCAGACTAGTACCACGGTGAGGAGACCACAGCGAGTCGGGATTAACGCAGTTTATTTATTATATCAATATTTATTAAATATTTATAGTATCAGTTATGCTTTAAATTGTCTATTAATAAAGTATGCAATAAAATATTAGTAACAAAAATCGTTTGGCAAAAAAAATTGGATGTTTCAACAATTCTGCATATTGAAACTTACGTGGAAATAAAATTATGGGTAACAAAATATAAACTAACATTACTTCGATAAAATACATAATAGATAAAAAGAAGTAACGATGAAGTAAGTTTGTAGATAATAAGCATTCGATCAAATGAAATTGTGATGTAACATGATTCTAGAATATGTTGAATATCGTTTAGAAACATCTGCGAATTGTTTTATGGGGAATGAAAATCGTTGAAGAAAATTGCTATTAAGTGATGGGTTCCCCCTAATGAGTAATGAGACCGAAACACCAAAGAGGTAAATAGTAGTGCTGGTTACGTATAATAATGTAAAAAGATTAGTAAGATAGTCATTATAAGTTGGTCGAACATTCATTAATATTCATATAACGTATGTATATGTCGCAGTATGATAGTTAAAGCCGTAATATAGTTATATCCCTAGGGATATAATTATAAGACGTAACATAACTATCTTACTAGGAACATAATTATAATAAGGTTCAAGTTTAGTGATATAATTATATTACAAGTTTAGTAAACAATTGCTTTAATGTAGTGCAAAAACAACATTCAGGACCAAAGAGGACAAAGCTGCCGAGAACTTAAAAAAGCCGTTTATACAATGATATAATTCCACGTTTAGTCAGAACAAAAATTTAAAAAATACTTATAAAGAAGATTGTTGATTATTTTTAATGTACCTACCAAAATTTTTCATCATCAAAATAGTTTTGTTAATGCTTAAATACAAAATACGATCGTTTTTACTAATAATTTTAATTACTATAATTTATTTAGTACGAGTATTATTGCTAAAAAGTAGGTATTTGCTAAAACTGATTGCAGGTTACATAAAGTTGATTACGTAATAAAAATAAAAACCAATATATTGTTTTATTTTATTCTATGGTAGATTGTTTTGTCAGATAAAAATATTACTAGATTTTGACCGTAACATAGTGACCGCAAGTATTGCACTAAACTCAATCTAGTAATATAATTATATCACTAAACTTGAACCGTATTATAATTATATTCCTAGTAAGATAGTAATTAATCGCTTTCGTATAACTACTCGTATGTTTCGGTTTATAATTATATCCCTCGGGATATACCTATATTACGGCTTTATCTATCATACGGCGACATATATACCATTAGGTGCCATTATTTAGTCAGTATTAAGAGTCTCTGAGGTGAACCTACGGTCATGGCGAAGTGTTCCTTATTAACTATCAGGGTTTCTTGCTAATTATAAGGTTTCCATGTTGATAATAAAGTTATTGTACTAATGTTGTACTGTTCTAAATACTTTCAACCCAACAACTTAAACGATTATCAGAACTATGGATCTGTGTCCCTACTACGCAAGGCGATGCCTGTATAAACGAATTATATGTGTTTTCCAGATATTTCAAGATATTGTTATTACTAAGAGAGACAGATGGAGCTGAATATACAGGCATTGCGTTGCGGAGTTCGCATGAAAACTACAAAACTGGGGTAAAATTGTTACAGTAGTAATATCTGAACTCATAAAAAGTATTTTAATATATAGAAATACGTATACCTATAAATAAATAGATAGAAATACTACTTGTAAGTTCAGATATTAACAATGAAACAAAATTTGGGCGTCAGCTTACGAAACGACTATAGTATCAAGTATTGTCTACAAGGTTTGGTGATAATGATACCCTTGCTAAGTGTAGGTACCCAAGGCTTGGGGCTGATGATGACAAAGAGTCGCAGCGTATTTCCAAATCTTTTTTCAATTTCTGCATGCCGCATTTGCTAAAATTATTTTACAGCAGGCGCTTTATCACGAAGAATCTGCATGAAATTTTAACGGATGCTTTCAAACTAAGAGCGCTGAATCGTTTGATCTAATTTTGCAAATTAATATGTCCCATGGACCCAAACAATAAAAACCAATTGCTGCAAATCTCTGCAAGATTAAATCGAATAGGTGATTAGGCTTTGCTTATTTTTATTTTTATTTCAATCTTTTTGATATGGACAGCTAAGGAGCTAACTTTTACAAAAATGTAACGATAAAATTGAATTTAACGACAGTTAAAGTTACAAGTGTATGAAGAAACCTTCCTTTAAACGTTAAATGTAATATATAGTTTCGAAGAAGTATCTTTATAAAAAGTTTGCAATCCTCAAATATCCAAAAAAAACTGGAATGTTTTCTTTCCGACCCTTTTTAAAATCACCCCCTAGAGAAATTTCGAATAAATTATCGCCCACATACCTGTGTATATATCTGAAAGCCTCCCATCTTGGGGTACCGTAGTCAAGACAAGGAACCCTCATAGTTTCGCCATGTCGGTCGATTTGTCCGTCTGCGGATCTCAGAGACAAATGTAAGAAAGATGTAATTTTGCATAGTATATAGAGACAGATAAAGTGATTGCTTGTTACGAGTAAAGAAAACATAGCTTTGGGACATGGTTCAAAGATGTCATCGGCAGACCACGGACTGTAGACGGCCTTAAGAATAAGAGTGAAAGAACGAAGATGATTAAATGATAGATTTGTAGGATCGCAAAACAAGCGTAAGATCGGATTTCTCACTAAGTTTTTTTATTTTATTTAAATGTAGATGTTAAAGACGTATTAAGAGGCAATAAACCAAAATATTAGTAATATTTAATTTATTAGCAGTTCAATTCAGTTTCATTCCAACAGAGTGCTCAAATGGCACCTGCATATAGGAACAACAATATCTTAAAGAGTAGAAGTTTATCGCAATTCGAAGCGTCCTTTCCATTACGTATTATTCGTTAAAGTGAAAAGTAGGTGCTGTAAAATACCTATAAAACTTTATAACGATAAGTCTTATAACTTTTTCGCGGCCGTCATAATCCGAGTAACTGTGGGGAGCAAAGAGGGTCGTCAGTCTTCACAGACCCTTTCGATTTAGCGTCTCCCAGGCGTAAATCAAAATTACACGAAAAATAACTTAGGGGCATGGCCTCGTGGATACATAATTATGTTAAATATTGACAAAAACTTTCATGGTCACTATCATATCAGTTACTCTTTTAGAATGCCTATACAGGCTGAAATTTTAACCACTTTCCAAAATTTTTGTAGGCGTTCTGTATCGTATTTAGAGCCCATTTAAGAAGTAAAAAATGTAAATCAAGTTTTCAACCGAAAATGTTCTTTGCAATATACATAGTTTAAATTTTTTACAGTTTTAGGCCTGTTTAGGTATAAAGGGAAAATGAAAAACTTATGATTAGTATCGTAATGAATGAATATGATGTGCATTGCATAAAAAAAGTGTTGCTAGGCGACCGTATCAAAAATTTTAGATTTTTGGCGGACATTTTCTAAGTGCTTTATCTTGACATTTTTGTACTGTGCTATATCAAAAGAAAAAATACGTCATTTGGTTTTTGTCTCGTAGATTGATATATTAAAATTTGGAAGGTGGTTAAAATTTCACCTTATATAGTTACCATGTATCTATGTTTCGGAAACTCTTAAAAATAAGCTACCAAGGCTGAAACCCTGAAACAACTAAATATTATAACATTATGTTATTGGCTATACCCAACCACCCAAAAGCGTTTCCCAGATTATTTTATCGACGAAAACGTTTAATGGAAAAAGGCATAGTATTTCTCAAGACAATCAAGAGGCACGACTTAATTAATGTCTGATCGAGATAAACCTTAACGTAAATTAAATGGGATGTTCTGGCAGAACATACAATTATATTGTTACTTATACTGGCCTAAATTAATGTATTGACTATAAATTATTTATTTATCGGATAGGATGTGGATTTTCTTATGAAATCAGATTAGTTATACCAACATCATACCTACAAAAGACATTTGTATGAAGTTGAAACGCCCCGTTGGTCTAGTGGTTTATATACCGGACCAAGATTGCTATGGTAACTTGAATTCAATGATGGAGGCCTTTTCCCTGCAGTGGGATGATAAGAGGCTGTTACTTACTTACTTTTTGATGTGATGTTTAATATTAAAATAAAGCAGATAAAAAACCAGAATTTAGATTAAGAGACGTAAGCGTTTTATTCGAAGCCAAGTCAGGTTTCGTATCTGCGATATAACGAAACACTACGTGCCGAGCCCGGCCCGGGTGTCAGGATTATTTTTATAGCCACAAGATGCCTTCGGGATCCAATATTGCAATTGGAATCATATCAACCCATATTTGTTCATGGACCGTAAAGGATGGAATATTGTTTGGATTGTTAATATCAAAAAGCGATATTTTACAATTGAGGCAAATAACTGTATTAATCTGTACTGCAGACATAAGCTAAATAGATTTACTTGTAATATTTTACGTACTCATATTACGATACACGCAATAATACAAATGACATATTATATATTAAATAACAAAAAGTTTCAACTTAGGTACAGCAGAAAACAGATAAAATTGATAAGTAGATGAAAGGGAAAATCGGACACATTAAGTTGCTTTTAAGCAACAATGCAAAAATTGGGTTTTAAAACTTACTTCAAATGTAACATATTGTTGACTATAACAAATTCCCATACGACCTATATGGCTGACAATACATCATTTCAATCCTTCAGGTTTCGAAGATCGAGATCAGAAGTCAACGGGCAAACAAGTCGAAACAACGACGAGTTGCGATCCTTTTAAATTGTTTATTTCACAGTCCTTCGAGCTGGAGACAACTTGAATTGTTTGTGAAAACAACTTGTAAAAACATTTAATCAACATTTTGTTTACTAATACCATTTATTAGTGTTAATATCTTGATTTGGAAGTATATACTAATTCTGGATAAATTAACTATATAAATTAGTTATATCACAATCACAACACTTGATATTAATACTTATGTAAGTATAAGCCTTAGCTTATAAAGTTACCATATTATAAATTGTATAAGTTATGTGTGAAACTGAAGCCTAAAACTAAGCCTAATAATAGGCTTGATATTTTCATTAAATCTTACTTAACAGTAGGTACGTATCACACCTTAAAACTATTAATTTTTATAGCTTTAAAGTACCATTGGTACCTATATTCTTGGTTTAAAGAATAGTAGCAAAATTATCAAATTGTCAGAAAGGACTACATACTCGTATTTAATATTACCTATGTAACTGATTCCTTGACATATTCTTTTGTTTATACACATACATTCATACTTATAACGAAAGAACTCAATTCTATTTTTCTTCGATAAATTCACATCGACGGATAAATCCTCTCATCAGGGAACGGTCAATCTTAAATACAGGAAACTGTGTGCGAACTCTTAAAGGCCGGGATGATTGATCGGATATTGGTGCGCACTGTCGTAGCTTGTCCTGGAACAAGTCATTTTTTTAAATACCTACAATGTTCTTACAAGAGGAAACACAAGGGCCGTTTTTCCATACAAACGTAGTCCCCTGTTTCCTCCCTGGATAATGCCAGTAGAGCAATAATTTTTATTACAAAAATATATGGCCACTATTAGCATGTTTCTATGTTTTCCTTTTTTCATAAATTAATTGATAAAAGAGATATGAGCCTTCAAAAATCTTAAAAATTCGCCAGATTTTCCGCTGTGTTCAAGCATCCAGAAAACAAATTTGGCTAAATTTTAGAAAAAAAGCAAACTAAACATACACGGCCAAAGCCTTTCTTAAATTTTTATGAGAAAAGTATTTAAAACGGTCTAGTTTTGGAAAAGGAATCTGGGGACTACGAAACGTTGATTTTGTGAGCTTTTAGTAGGTATTTTAGGTCCAAGATGCAGTTGTTTCTATCACGGGGGAGGCGTTAGGGACTGCGCGACAGCAATAGATTTTACAAATACCTATTTTTCAATTCTTTCAACCTTAGTGTTTCCTTTTAATCGTAGTTTTAATTACAAGGATACTGAAAATCTGGCCCCCATCGAAATTTATTAGAACTAGTATTAATTTTTAATCAGAAAAATGATGGCTATAGCATGAACGATTGCCCTAGCAATGTATAAATATAGCACCTAATTTATTTAAAAAAATTAGGAACTTTTTAAATTGTAGCATTAGTACCTACTCAAAAATATAAGTATTAAATTTTTTTGCTATGAACTTTAAGCAAAGCGTTTTGATGTGTTATTAAGGAATTCCCAAAGAAAAATCACAAAGGTTTTAAATACTGAAATAAACTACTTCCATTAAATTTTACTTCCATTCTTTGGCCTTTTCTTATTTTTGATATTTTAATTGCCTTAAAGCGGATGCCCGCTGTTCCTGTAAACAATTGCTAGGTGTCTACGATTTTTCGATAGAAAAGAGCCGAAATTGCTCTGAACCCGCCAAAACTGTGGGACTGATAGCCTCGTAGAATATTCAAGCTAATTATACATGACTGAGCACACAGCCTACGTGGTACGTGAACTACCATTTTTTTTCAAAACTTGACAAGAGAATTACAAAGGAATTAACCATTATCGCTTGCGAGCTCATAAAATTATATTTACTTTAAGTATCAAACATTTATCACAGAAATGAAGGTAGTTAGGAATAGCGGAAGGTAACCGGAAACTCTTATACATACGGGTAATTTGTTAGACTTGACAATAACATAATGGTATAACTGAAATACTTTGTCAGAGGAATCGTGGCCCGTATTTAAAATGACAAATACTGTTTAAGCCTGTTCATTTACTTAAGATTCTTTTATAAAATGAAACTTATTTATTGACATTCTCGATGTTTCGATCCGGTGCCGTCGTGGTGGCACGAATCATGGTCATTTAACTATCATTAGCATTCAATCCTATGTTGTGTTAAGTTTAATGTGTATTAGTGCACCAAGAAAGATTTAAATATATTTAAAAAAATCAATTTTTCTGCAAGCAACACACGACCGAATGATGGATACTAGATATTGATATTATACCTATGTGCATCCGAGGAATTATTAATAATCAGTCTCTCAAATGAATTTTAATCTAATTTCTTCGGAACGAGTTAAAGAATTTCAATAAAAAATATAATTAAAAAAAAGTAATTTTACCAAACTCATTTTCCATGGCGTTGCTTCAGAGGGTTCATGAGATAAATATTTGAACCAGCTAAGAAAAATAGCTATCACAAAATGGATTTACTATACCTACTTCTACTTAGGACAGTTAAGCTTCAAGTACGAAAAACTTACAAATAGATTATTCCTAACGCTGAAAACAATTCAGTAACAAAAAAATAAATTTAAAACTTTTATAGGTTCATGAGACTAAAAAGACACTTAACGATTGTATACAAATTTTGATGGGCCGAAACGTAATCCTCCATGAATTAATAATTTTATCAATACCGAATTAATTTGGATTAACCAATGACGATGACAGACATACGTGTAAAGATACCTACCGAATGTTGTGTTTATAGATTATTATGAAACATAAATATGCAAGTGGCGAAACAATAATTCTTGACACGTTGATATTCTGCTGCGAAACATTAAAAAGGTAATATATTTATAAGGTAGTTAAAAATATCTCTTACTTTACCAGCTCAAGCAATTTTATGAAAAATACACCATCATCATTTCTTTGAGGTAGGGATCATCTTTCCTTTAAGGGGTTGACATCATAGAATTTTAAACAGATTATGGCAGATCCCTATCTCCCGCCGTTCTTAAGATATTAGCGAGTGTAACAAAAGACCGCGATATTATACACGTCATTCACGGAGAATACGAAAACAAAAGGAAAAGTACATCGGTCTTCATTCATCTGTCTTCTAAATATATACAAATTACAGTTCGGAAATGTACAATACAAATAGAATTTATGCATGGACGTTAAGTAAGGCGCCGCGGAAATTGTTGGTTTTATTTCCTCTGAATTACGGTTTAGCGGGTGCGGCACGGCAGCTCTCTTGCTGAATATCTTTTCAAAAAATTATTCAATTTGCTTCCGAGCACGATTTTTTCATACCGGGTGTTAAGCCCTCATCTCTGTCCCGAGGGTTATTATTGAATCTGAAATGGCTTCTGTAACTGAGTATTTAATGGTGACGACAAAAGAAATTGAGGGAAATTGGTGGAATGACTGAACCAAGAACATTCCAACGGTAATAATTTAAACACTCTAAACTCAATTTCGTCGTGAGTATACAAAGCGTTTAGTGTCTTGTCTTGTTTTGAATTTATTATAGGAAGACAAGGCTCTACGGCGTAGGTACCTACCGAGCTTATACATAGTTATTACCTTTTCTCACTTTACTGGGTATTTCAGAAGACAACCTTAATTTAATAAACTCTGTTAGTTAACACGCTGTGAAGGATTTTGTTAAATAACGAACTTGAGATTAAATTTCTTAATTTAGTATTACTTACTACATTATGTATTTTTCATAAGTAGTTTGGTTTTTTGTTATGTATATTAAGTTCTATATGTGTATAGTAAGTAACGCCCCGTTAGTCGAGTGGTTTAAGTACTGGATCAAGATCCCGGTATCCTGGCTTCGATCCGCGGGTCGGGAATTTTGTAATCGCCTACCAGCATTTGACAAATGTGTTTTTTTGAACACTACTGCTTGATCTGAACTATGAATTAATTTATAGGTAACTACTAAATTACTAACGCAAAAATATTTTAAGCAGCGATTACAATGTTGGAAGTTATGTAAACAAGTTACTTTCATCTATTACGTGCACAATAAACAAGGACTCCCATGCCATATGTTATAGTAGCGTAGCCGCAGCTATGGCAGCGGAAATTGTTTATTATACTGCTGTCAGAATATAAGCAGATTTTTACAAAGCAGCTTCTGTGAAACTAACGAACTTCCTTAAAAGTGTTCATTTTCATAAAATATCGAAAACGATTTGATAAAATATCTGAAAACTTTCTTTAGAACTATTGCTTGTACAATAATCAAGAAAACTGGTCACGTTTACGTATTCGGAGATTCACTGGTCATATCGATAGCACTTGAAATAGTTAAAAATAACAATAGCGTACTGTCTGTGGTAGTATTTTAAACTTTTTTCTGGTGTCAAATGAGTTCAGCGTTGGGTCCTTGACATTTTGCTGAGTGAAGTGCAGTTGAGATCTTTATTTTAGTCATGTATTTATATCGTACCTTGTTGTATATGTGGTGGATGCTGGATGGATGTTTTTTTACTCAATCAATGGATATGGGCTATAAGCTGGCGCAGCGCACTTTTTATTACGAAAAAATTTACGCTTCTCGTGGGATATTCAAAATTCCAAGCATATGAAGACTCGGGCGACTGCTAGTATTGTATAACTCTCAAACATATCTGATTTTATATCTGAAATAAATATTTCCTACCTATAACTAACTACTGCCTATATAATAATTTTTAAATATCTGACGCTCTGACTACTATTACTTTTCATACTGTGAAAATATTAATTATTAAAACTTTATAATTTTAAATCTATATTGTACTATTACCATAATTAAATTAAAAAAAAATGTTTTTTTTGTAAAAAACTAATGAATGCAATAATAGTAGGTACCTGGTAAATTTTATGATACTACGGTATCGTAGGGCTCGGGTCGTAGCGTAGCTATACTGCGAACATTCGTAGCGTGCTACGAGCTACGCTGTAGTTGCTACGGCATATTATGATTATTTGTTAGGGACGACCGACACCACTACAACTAGGAGACGCCATATTTTCAAAACAACAAAAAAGGTTTTTCATACTTATAACCGAAACATTGTAAATTAAGATTTTGTTATACTGCTCTTACTCATTACGAGGGGAATTTGCAGTTATAGACTGGAAAAAAGGAATGAATCATTTTTTATTTTTATTATTTATTTATTTGAAACCAAAAACAATTATACAAAAACATGTAAGCGTTAACATTTGCTTTAGTCTAGGACTGCGTTACAGATGTTAACGCCCACCTCCAGACAGATGGGCGTTTCAGACATATTATAACTTAACAGCTAGTTATTTTAACATAAAAAGGTAAGTTAATATATATGTATATATACATACATGTGTGTGTGTGTGTGTGTGTGTGTGTGTGTGTTTTTGTGAATGTTTTGTGAAGTTTATAGGAGAGAGTGAGTTTAAGTATGCGAGATTACAGAATTACGTTGCAATTGAATATCAACCCATTACTTAATAAGACCTTCAACGGAATCATAATCAAGGCTAAGCAGCCAATTAATCAGAAGAGATTTACATTTGTAAGAAGAAAGAGGATAAATATTCAGAATCTTATTTATCCTGTTGTAGATGGAAGGAGCTATATAATCAAAATGGTGTTTTATCAGCACAATCCTGGCCCTCACCACAGGACACACTCTATCTTTCCTTCTTTTATTATGCAAGAGGTTGGGCTTGTATGTCAATAGTTTGTGCTTGCGAAGAACAACATTCAAAACAAATAATTTGCGAACGGAGAGAACTTCCCAGAAATTGAAAATTAATTTGGTTGAATACCGAATCGGTTTCGATGCCATAACCTTTAAAACTGCCCTCTGTGCCCTTTCTAGTAGCAGCATTTTAGTTTTACCAGCTGAACCCCAAACAGTGATGCAATAGGTAATTATAGACTGAGCAAGCGCAAAATAAGCAGTTCTTAATGTCGCCAGATCAGCCCCCACTCTTAGCTTACTAAAGACGAAAATGAGTTTCCTAATGCGTGCCACCATAGACTTAATATGTTCATTCCAGGACATAGTACTATCAACGATAATACCTAAGTATTTGATACTATGTGTACGTGATATCGTTGAACAGGCGCAAGGACTACCAGGCATAACTTCGCATCCATGGGCAGAGATTTTAAACGATTCATGAGGCTGCAATGAAGTATTAGGAGCAAAAGTGATAAACTTTGTTTTATTTAAGTTTAATGTTAAGAGATTGGAAGCAAGCCACTTCATGACCATGCGTAACGCCGATTCCGCATGGGATTGTGCCTCTTCCCAACTCTGTCCATGAACTATAATCGCCGTGTCATCCGCATAAGTAATAATCTTACTATTTGGAAGTTTTAGTTGACAAAGGTCATTTATATAAATGAGAAACAGAGTCGGTCCGAGTACACTGCCCTGCGGGACACCATATGTAATCGATTCGCATTCACTAGTGATATTACCCATTGCAACATATTGCATTCGATCACACAGGTAACTACTAAAAATTTTTAGCACAGTACCCCTTATCCCGATACGTTGAAGTTTACAAAGAAGAATGGAAACAGAGACAGTGTCAAAGGCCTTAGAAAGGTCAAGGAAAATACCAACTGAATGTAGTTTATGATTTAAGTTGTCAACCACGATACTGGTAAGTTTCAAAACTGCATCTTCCGTTGACTTACCAGACCTAAAACCAAATTGGTTGGGAGCAATCAAATTGAAAGAGTCCAAGTAACTAACCAGTCTAGCATTCAGAAGCTTCTCAAGTATTTTAGATAAGACTGGTAACATCGATATTGGCCTATAGTTATTGACACTGCACCTGTCTCCACCTTTATAGATGGGGTGGACCAAAGCTTTCTTGAACACTGTTGGAAAAGTGCCAGAAGAGAAACAGAGGTTGAAAACATGTTTGAGAACAGGAATCAGGACATGCCTAGCATGACTGTTTGTCGTTCTGCTTTGCCTAAGACTTCAGAATTTGCTTAGTGCGTGTATTGATTACATAACTATTTCAATTGTGTAAATTGTTCGGTATCAGAGAATTCGTTTTCAATTGTATTACAGGATTTTGACCTAATGAGCTTGTTTCTTTCATAACTAAACCAATATCAGTGCGTTGTGAGTATAATAAATAATCCCGTCCCAACTGATAACTATTAACTATCAAACGCCAATTATTATTATTTTAGGTGCTTCTGCCAACTGTTCTGATAGTATTGAAACTTGAACAAACTTAATAGGACTGAATGATAGAAATTGGAAATGAAACTAGTTCTAACAGTCTGACTATGCCGCATACCGCGGAACAGTAGTCAAAATTCGTCGAATTTTGCCTCAAGGCTTTATACTCCCCTGCAGGTCGGCTTTAGCCCTGGAGCAAGTTTAAATATACACTGTTAAATGTTTTGCTCTGTAAGTAGTAAAATTAAAATTTGAAATGACGAAATAATCAAATAGAATAAAATAGAATAGAATAGCTTTGGCACATTATATCAGATTTTTTATACATTTTTCATCCCTTTTGCCTTTTTAAGTTTTAAAGCGGCAGGCATTAAAAGTTTGTAATAAGATTAAAATACAGTGATGATGTGATGGCATTAAATGGAAATTCTTTAATAGGTACTAAAATCCTTATTGTGTATTTTTAAAACTAATCCAAGTACTTATAAATTTTAAAGCAATTGATAAATTGGTGCAGAATGAAAAAAATGTCCTTAAAAAAATTTCAACTTCTATAGAAGTAACACAAAATAAATAAATTCCTTGACACAAACAATTTCTCGTTAGCTTAATATGTAGAGAAGTCGTTCGGTAAGTGGATGATTCCGGGTTCTAGTCCTACTTAAGGCAGTCGAAATGATTATTTAAGGAATTGTATTTTCAATTCTACTTATCGCGTTTAGGATGTAACCTGTACTTGGTTACATCCTAAACGGTACCTGGGCTCAACGCTCAGGCCTAGTACTTTAAGATTTCGAATGCTCTAGACAACCTGACACTCAGAGCTCGTTCTAAATATGTTTATTTATGACATTCTGTGTGTGCTACAATGCTACATATCCGCAGTCCCTGTACTTTATTTATATTTTTTACTGGAAAACATGAACAAACTTACGTGTGACTCATACCATTTTAGTATTGCTCCTGTATCGTATTATTTAAGCTTGTATTTGTCTTTTTTTCAGTTAAGAACTTATGAATATAGGACAAAACTTTGATGAAAATATATGCAACAATTAATATTAACAAACCTTTCAAATATGTGCATAGCGTGTATATCATATCCAATCTAGCAAAAACAAAACCAAAATATAATATGATATTAAAGCAGTCAAAATAAAGAAAACTGAAAACAATGTGTGCAGACTTAAAATCCTGCTGACCAAATGAGTTGGACTTATTAAGAGACACTAAATACTGTTTTATATTTACTACACAGTAAAATATGGTCTTAAACATTTTGTAGTTATGTGTACTTTAGTCTTTGGACAATGGCTTTTACCAATAACATAGATACAAGTAGAGAAAATGGTTAATGCCTCTTTCATGAACAATCGCATGAATAATATCAACAAATAATATTTTTGCAACGTAAGATGACGCTCACCCTCACCCTGACACATCATTTCTCTTTTTAACTCCATTGATATCAATAAAAGAAATTGGAATGTGCACGTACATACTGTGTTAAACGGGTTTTTATAAAAATTGTTAATGTCAGATAAACAGAATGAAATTTTAATATAAAAATCCACGAGACAAAAAACAAATGACGTATTTTTTCTTTTGGTATAACCCAGTACAAAAATTTCAAGATAAAGCACTTAGAAAATATCAGTATATAAACTTGAAAAATTTTGTCTCAGGCGGGACTCGAACCCGCATCTCCTCGCATGCCGGGCGGGCGCCATACCATTAGGCCACCGAGACACTGCGACACGGCGCGAATTTTTCAAGCATATTCTTACGCTGTGAGCCAGCGTTGCTTCATCAAATGTTAGGAGTTTGCACCCTTAACACCCGAAAGAAACATCTTTGCAGATGTTTGACAGTCAGTTAAGATGAAACAGCTATTTATATACTTTATTTGATATTTTAGCAACTTAATTGCACTTATAATATCAGTATATAAACTTGAAAAATTTTGTCTCAGGCGGGACTCGAACCCGCATCTCCTCGCATGCCGGGCGGGCGCCATACCATTAGGCCACCGAGACACTGCGACACGGCGCGAATTTTTCAAGCATATTCTTACGCTGTGAGCCAGCAGATGCGGGTTCGAGTCCCGCCTGAGACAAAATTTTTCAAGTTTATATACTGATATTATAAGTGCAATTAAGTTGCTAAAATATCAAATAAAGTACACTTAGAAAATGTTCGCCAAAAATCTAAAATTTTTGATACGGCCTCCTAGCAACACATTTTGTACGCGATGCGCATCTCATTCATTAATTATGACACTATTCATTAGTTTTTGATTTTCCCTTCATACCTTATCAGGCTCAGGACCGTAAAAATTGAAAACTATGTTGCGAAAAATATTTTCGGGTGAAAACTTGATTTACATACGATACTGAACGCTTATAAAATTTTTTGAAGATGATGAAAAAGTCACCTGTATAGATAGATAGATAAACACGTCATTGCACTAAACACAAGAAGACAAAGTATTACAAACCAGAGCGAATGTACAATTAGCCAGTCTTATCTTATCTTAGATACCAGACAACCTTTGGGTAAAGCAAATTATGTTTTTAAGTTGTGTAAGGGTAGCAAGTACAATGCTAGACAAGCGATGTGTAGCAGACACAACTACATACATATAACTACAACACAATACACATAATACATATAGGTACCTACTCAAAATATGTAATTACAAATACAGATTATTTTTAGCACACTTTTAGTTTTAAAAAAATATGATACTAGATAACTGGAAGTTAGTCTCGAATAAGCTTAGGTTTCTGAAACCAGTTAAATGGATTTTGATTTATGTTTTGGGATAAAACCGTTTTTGTTTTCTAATATGAGCATTATGAGCAAGCATAAAGGTTCGAGTTTTCCAAGCTGCATATTAACGGCTTTTAACGTGACGTATTTTTTCGACTTTCACCTTTACTATAGGTACTCCTTAATATATAGCTTGATTAAAATGACACCTGTCAAACTGAAGAGACTAGTGCTAGGCCTGACTCGATTGATCTAACGGAAAAAAAAACAGTTATGGCTAATAAAATAAAACAAAAATTAGGCAAATAACGATTTAACAGTGTGTAAGTATCGTGATTATCATCAGAATCAATGCAACAATCATGAACCTCAACTGTAAATTCGTCATCGCATATGGATTTAAATAAATCTGAACTTTTTTCGTAATCAAAAATTTATTAAAATTTGATGTTCTTGGCATGCTTATTAATATCTTTGTAACATGTGTATTACATTACTTCGATTCTGAATTATCATTATAGTCGGTCAATTTGGATTTCTCCATTTTACCTCATCACTAGTAATTGTGAATAATCACGTAACCTTGTAAAGATGTCTTTTATAGTTAAATTCAAATTTTGTGACTGTATAATGGGGGCTATCGCTAGTAAATTTGCCACTAGAGGCGCTAGTGTCGCGTGAGGTCCAATATCATTCACTTTGTACTGGTTTTAGCGGAATTTGTTGCATAAATTATAATTTCTTAAATTTACCTGCCGGAAAGTGATCTCCTTCATAAAGTATCGCAAATATGGATTATTTGGCGGTTAATGTGAACGCTTTAAAAGCGAAATTAAGAAAAAGCTCAAAAATAGGCGGCCTCAAGAGCAACTATTTCAGAAGTTAGTTTGTTAATATCAAGATAGTTATTTATAAACAATATAACCTTAATTAGATTCAAGATATAACACTTTGTTTCGGCGCCAATCGCCTTTTACTGCTATACTTCCGGACCTCAGTCTACAGTGGCGCCAACTGGTGAGCAAAGAAACGGTAGTCCCCATTATGAAGTTTATGACTTTTAATTATAATTTTAAAAATATTTTTGATTAAAAAGTCCAGCAGTGTATTGAAAAATATTTTTAACATACCAGATCCCAATAATTTTGACTACTTGTATGACGTTGGTACAAAGTTACGCCATTCTTTCAGTGGCACGTCTCATTCTAATCAAGCTATATTTTAAGGGCTATTATAATAGCTGCTGAACGTGCCTACCGCAGCACGATTAAGATCCACCCGACCTTTCCTGATCCAAGTTTATTTAAAAAGGATCGCTTCTTAGGCATCTGGGACCCTTGCCCCACCGCACCGCACTACACCAACGGGTCACTCCAAAAATTCAGTCCAAAAGTTTAATAAATAGATGCTTTTATTATAGCAATTGAGGTTTTAACTTACAAATCAGTGTTTTGTTGATGTATACAAATACCAAAATTACTTCGTGATATATTTATGTGCTACACAACTCCAATCCTAAAATCACATAACATTGAAGACTAAAGTGTCTTTCATGTTACGGTAAAAAAAAATGTTTAACAAAAATTGACTGAAAATGATTTTATTCCAAATAAGTCCGAGTATAGTATGTAGACGCTTTGCATATCTTAAACGTGTTAAAAGTGCTTTTGCAATGTTCCATAAATCTCTCCACACTACGAGATAGGAATTTTATCAGTGAAGTTGAGAAGGCATTCGATCATACGTCTCCTTATGAAAATTCCTATGCTATGGTTAAGGCTTTGTTGAAATTTTCCACGCAATGTGAACTGCACGTATAGATCACAACACCCGAAGCACAAGGATTTTACTTAGATATTAAAATCTGTAATAAAATAATGAGAAATCAGGGATTATTACAATTCAATTTATTAAACATATTAACAATGCATTTTAAAAATATCCCTACTTAAGTATTATTTTACAATAACATCTTAGTACGAGTTTCAGTTATTTAAACATTAGAAAATTAGGTATAACTGTGTATACCAACTTTTCTAGATAATCAAAGTGCTACTATCATGCTATTGTCTGTACAAGAACACGATGGTAGCACTTTGGTATAGGTACTCGTAAATAACTACAATACCTACTTAAGATACGGGGTATTATTAAATATTCCGAAAAAAGGACGCTTCCTAATAAGGGATGGTATCAAATTAAAAAATTCACGTCTACGCAGTCGCGGGAAACAGCTAATATATCAATAAAAACAATTGTGAAAGTTTCTTGGTTTTTTACCAAATATTTACATATTATTCTGTAAAAAGGTTTTCTCGTAGAACAAAGTTAAAAGTCTGATGGTCATGACTTTATTACACAAGCATTAACTTTTTATTTCCTTGTAATGGGAGCCACCGCATGTTTTATAACCATATTAAAAGACGTTTGCAAAGTTATACAATTTTACATAAAACCCAAAAGGTTTTATATCATAACAGCACGGTGCACAATATGGTCTAACTAACAATAAGCAAGTACAAACATTACGATCACTGATAATTTTGTTGTGATTTGAAAAAAGTTGTGTTTGTAATGATTAGCGACCGTTATTACCATCAAAAAATAACAATGCTAAAGTGATTCTGTCCTTGGAAAACATAAATAGTTTGTCTTCGGAGACTTTGCGTTTCAAGAAAAATAGCCAAATCACTCCTTAGCCCATAAACTATTGTCTTTGTCTTATATTTGGAAGAATCTTTGCTTCGTAAAAAATTACAACTTAAGAGCACCGTCGCGTCCTTTCGCGAATAAATCAAAAAACTTTACAGGTACCCACCGTAGCAAAATTGTATATAAGTTTTTGTAAAAGTTTAGTATGGTAACTATGGCTGACATTATCTTGATATTGGTCTTCGATTTGTAACACCAGAGTCATTGCGTAACTTAATTATATTTATCGGAATAGTGACAACTGAGGTAAATAAAAGTAGTAAATATTTAAAAACGTTTAATGTCAAGAATATAACTTTTTTCAAAAAGACTTTGCGATTTACTTACGTGTGAAATTAATACTATTATTTGAACACTATTGCAGTACACAATGCTTAATAATAAAGTTTAACAGCGGCAGCGTTAGTTTTCAGATGGGTTTTAAAAACTCAAAAACGCTGCCTCTTAGGACTACGTCCGCCTGAGGCGCCTTGCTTCATATTTTTCGTATTTTTAGACAGAAGTTAAAATTACTAGGCGCGCATTTTAGGTAAGGCACTTTACGCGGTGACATAATTTATCTATTACTTCTCTATTAGGTATTTAACATAACAGTCCCGCCCGTGCTGATTCAAGGTTTCAAATTAATGTACCTAACTACTTTATTTTTTTATGAATCTCCATCCATCAAATAAATTCTGGAAATCAGCTGAAACCAAATTATACTCGTGTTCAGATAGACTATATAAACAAACGCTGGTAAGTTCAGTTTCAATGTGCAAGTATTGGTCTCAGAACGAATAAATCGTGTATGATTGCGTGCAACCTTATATAAACTCGATGTCCCAATTTAAAAGGAATTTAATAAATCTTCAAACAATCTTCCTTTGCGCGGGAAATATTGGAGTTATAAGTTCACTTTGCGAGCTGCCACGATTCAAACGTACCAAACTCTCTCTCTCTCTCGGCTGCAGTGTTATTTCAAGCGAACGATCCAATTTAGCTAATGGGTTCAAAGTGGGTAAAAATTAAGAACGTTATTCTTTATAACTTTAACTTGCTCAGTCATTATCTCAAATATAGTTAATTTAAAATAACAACAACGAACTAATAAAATGGTGATGACATTGTTTATTATTATTCCTTTCATGTCATTACAATGTTTAACTTAAAGATTTAAAAAAAAAACATTCAAAATATTATGTGTTTAACAGAGATAAGTTACTTTTTTCCCCCTGTTAATACGGGATAAGGGGAGCATAAGATTAAAAAAGCCTCTCATCATATAGTTTAAACAGAGTGAATTTGTTTAAGAAATAAAAATATTTATTCTAAATAAATTTAAAGTTTACTTGGAAATAGTCGTCAGTTCGTCACTCAACTTTTAATAGGTACCTATTTTCAAAGATAATAATCATGAAAGAGGAAACGCATGGAATGCGCCTACTAGAAATCGTATTGGTATTTACCTAAGTCAAATCAATCTTAACATGTATTTATTTTAAGATTGTTTATTTTACTTGCAATAATTATTCAAGCATACTGTTTAGGTACAGTAAGATTGCCTTACATCTTTTTACCTATTTAACTTCAACCCATTTTCTTTTAACCGATAGGGCTTATAATACATAAATAACAAAACAAATTCCGCTTCCTGAGAACGCCCGCAGCAGGAATATTAACTCTAACCATAGCCGGGAAACCGTGTCGTGAAAGACGATAAACTTCGACATAAATTAGAAGCGGGGTGCAAGGTTAACGTTACAGTCGGCCAACTACGGCTCAACGTCGAGCCTAGAGTACAGGCCATTTCTGGATATGTAACACAATATTTAGTTATTTCTATACATAATAAATTTAATTGCATTATACCTAGGCGCAAACGATTCAATTTCATGAGTCATCAAGTAACATAGTTTCGCTTTAGTAAAGTTGATCATAATATTTTTTCAAATAATAGCGATTTTGAATAGTATATACCTACAAACACACTTGCGTGGCACTTTCACTGCATAATGCGGGGTAGAAAAACTTTATAAGCGTACCTACTTATCACATGAGATAAGTGGAGACCACAAATTAACTTGTTTTTAAGCATGCGAAATCGCACCAAGATTTTAAATACTCAATAAAAATTTAGTTATAAAATAAAAAACTCTAGCGCAAAAAGATAACAAACCATTCGTAAATCCATTACTAAAACAAAAGCACATCGATGAGTAAAGCTCTACAACTTTGAAAATTGTATAATCGCAGAACCGACCTGTTGTTTGAAATAGCTTGCCTACGAACCATGGCATGGCCACGACGCCAATATCGTTGTAACACAATAGTATAGGTACACGAAAATAAGTATGGGTGACTAAATTTATGTACTTACAGAAATAACACAGATTTTACTGAAAAAAGTTTTGTTAGTCTGTACCTACTTTATAAATGCAGAAGATACAAAATTTTTAAACTATCTACAGAAATTTTAACACGCATTGTGCTAGTAAAATTTTCACTTTAGCAATTTTATTTCGTGAATTAAGTTAATCTAGTGGTTAAATAAAATATAGCCAACATTTTCATTTTTGTCGTTTCGTTTGTCTTCTACAACTAAATCGTTGAACAATTTAAAAAGCATCAAATAAGCTAGAATCTTTGGTTAGGGTTCTCCGCTGCGAAAACACGAAGTTATTTGTTTCGACCTGCGTCGCTAGATGTCAGTCGCTAATAGTATTTTTCGCTACACTTGTTGGTTTTCATGTTTCCGTAGTTAGCAAACTATTTGTATGGATCTTAATAAAAAAATTAATCCTTTTCGATTAAGAATTATGTAATAAGTAATGTTAAGAAATAAATTTGTAAATTGTTACTGAATAGGTACGTTACTGAATTCGCGGCAGCAGGTGGTACTATAACATAAGTAGGTAAAAGGTAAACCAGCACAGCTAAGTAGGGTTTAGAAGTTTGCAAACATGTTCTGTGTGAGGAAAGTGACACGTTAAGCGCTAGGCATCCGCAGTATATTGCGGGAATCAGGCACTATTTAATAAACCTGGTGCTTACCAGTTAATAAGACCATGTATTAATTCGGCAGACCGTAGCTAATCCTTGCGGGTTGTCCGTATTCCAAGATATTGCCTGTATTATTCCGAGTGCATTATTAACCACCTGTTGTGTTCTACGTGAATGCTTACAGTAGGTACTTTCTTGAAAAGTTCATACACAACATAAGAATCTTATTTTTTTCTGTTTTTTCATGTTGGTTGTGTTAAATTATAATTAGGGGTTAAAATATGAAATTGCCGTTTTATTGTAATAGGTTCTTTGAATTGACATAGAATCTTCATGGTTTGAGGTTTTCGAATGAAACTTTTTTCAAATGGTTTCTATGATGTTCTTCTTTTAAAAAATGTGAAACATTTAAATATCGACTTTCAATTGTTTTTGTTATTTATCTTAGACAAGAAAGATGGATACTGCGAAAATTCGAGTGATTTTTGAATACGAGTTCCGACGCGGAAGTAACGCGGCAGAAACAGTCCGCAATATTAATGTTGCGTTTGGAGGGGGATCTGCTAATGAACGCACCGTGCGATTTTGGTTTAAACGCTTTCGTGATGGAAACTTCGACTTGAAGAACGAGCCACGAGGAAGAGCGTCCACACAGGTGATTAACGATGAATTAAGAGAGATGGTGGAAGCCGATCCTAGTCAAACTACCCAGGAATTAGCGGCATGGTTTAACGTAACCTTACCCACAATATTGACTCATTTGCGTCAAATCCATAAAATAAAAAAATACGAAAAATGGGTGCCTCATGATTTGACTGATGTGCAGAAAGAAACGCGTGTTGAAACTTGTGTTGCCTTGTTGAATCGGTACAGAAATGAAGGAATATTAAATCGAATTGTGACATGTGATGAAAAGTGGATTCTTTATGATAACCGTAAAAGAAAAATGCAATGGCTGACCCCAAGTCAAACGCCACAACAGTGTCCTAAAGCAAAACTTACTAATAAAAAGGTAATGGTAACTGTTTGGTGGTCTCAGCATGGTGTTATTCACTATAGTTTTCTCCGATCTGGTCAATCAATAACGGCAGATGTCTATTGTGCTGAACTCCGAACAATGTTGGCAAAACTAGCAGTAAAACAGCCCCGACTCATGAATCGATCTTCACCATTATTGCTCCATGACAACGCGAGACCTCTACAGCACGAGAAACCGTTTTGACCCTTCAGGAACTGCAATTAGAAACCATTCGACATCCTCCGTATTCGCCAGACCTTGCTCCAATGGACTACCCCTTTTTTTCGTGATTTGGACAATTATCTACGTGACAAAAAGTTTTCTTCCCAAGAGGCAGTACAAAATGCTTTCACACAGTTTGTGCAGTCTAGATCCTCAGAGTTCTATCACAAAGGCATAAATGACCTTCCTATTAGATGGCAGCAATGTATAGATAATAATGGTAACTATTTTGATTAAATAAATTTGTTAAAAATTAAAAAATAAACAATTTATTTTGATTTTCAGTACAAATCGGCAATTTCATACTTTAACCCCTATTATTAACAATCAAAACACGTACCTAATCATCTGAAATCAGGTTCATAATAAAATTTGATGAATTCGTCAATTTGGAAATCGACGGGTAGGAGGACGGAGAATTTATTGGATATCAGAGCAAATTAGATTAAATTTGACAAAGCTCTGTAAAAGTTTGGTAACAAAATCGCGCGTTTTTAATAACTCCGTAACATTATCTTATTATTTATATGTTAACTGCACTAAATTTGCAAGCTACAATATTGTATTATCAGATGGTTTACTAATTGTAGTACTGCTTGAAACAATTATTATGTCTTAGGTTTTTACCTAGGTATGAACAATTAAGTCCTTTCTTACGTTTTCATATATATTTTTTACCTCCTATAAAACTTTACCAAGTTTTCTTTTAGCTTTATTTTGAAGTTATTTTTATAATATGATACACTATTTCATATTAGTTCTCGCTTTTTGAGATTCCAGATTAGACATCTAATATTGTTTACAGGGTGCGGTTACAATTTAATCTTTCCAAACCTTTTAGGGATATTCCATTGTGATGCCAGGCACGCGAACAGTTTCGCGGCCTTCATTATCTGCCGCGACGTAATATTTGAAAAGAAAAATTGGGCAGTTACATAATTTCGGCCTCGAGGAGTCAATTTCTCAGTCCTTTAACGCACATTAAGGTTGTCTTATCATTTGCTTCAGGCCTTTGTAGTCTTTTATCCCTATTGTTCAGTTGAAAGTATTATTACTGTTGGGTCGGGAGGCCTTTGGGGCCGAAAGCCCTAGGCACTTCGGTGCTTCAGACTATATCTTTGCAAACGAATCTATTCAATCTTCACAAATTATTATTTCTTAACCCAAATAATAGTGAAAGTGGAATGGAAAATCTAAAACACAATATTAAAGGCAATATTGTCAATTATGACGCTACAACCATAAGGAATTTACGGCAATCTAAAAGTTGCCATAACTACCGTTACACTATAGGAGCAAAATAGTGGCTTAATAAAACCTTAACTATAATATATTATGTTTATGAATGTATGTAATTAGGTGCAATATTAATAGATAAATCTGGATCCATTTATCAAACAGCCGACGGTTGCTCCATATTTGTTATTCATTCAAGAAAGTTGTTGTACTTACTGTAATCGAAGTTACGCATTCTTCGACAATAGATGGCGTTTTTTCAATAATACATCGCGGTTGGTACTTGGTAATTTTGGACTAGTGTGCTGTTTCAATCATTACCGGGAGACCGCTAGATCGGCGGACCTAGGGTGAGCGCCCGCAGCGCTCGCCGTTATCTGGCCGGTTAAACTTATTAAGAGGAAACACAAGGGCCGTTTTTCCATACAAACGTAGTCCCCTGTTTCCTCCCTGGATAAAGCCAGTAGAGCAATAATTTTTATTACAAAAATCTATGGCCACTATTAGCATATTTCTATGTTTTCTGTTTTTTCATAAATTAATTAATAAAAAAGGTATGAGCCCTCAAAAATCGAAAAAATTCGCCAGATTTTTCGCTGTGTTCAAACATCCAGAAAACAAATTTGGCTAAATTTTAGAAAAAAATGAAAACACACGAACACGGCCAAAGCCTTTTTAATTTTCAATGAAAAATATATTTGAAACGGTCTTTTTTTGAAAAAGTTATCGGGGGATTACGAAATGTTGATTTTGTGTGCTTTTAGTAGGTATTTTCGGTCCAAGATGCAGTTGTCTCTATCACACTCTGCGGTGAAGGCACTGTGCGACAGCAATAGATTTTACAAATAACTATTTTTCAATTCTCTCGCCCGTAGTGTTTCCTCTTAAAGCCTTCCCTTCTTATAAGGCTTCAGATATTATACGTCCACTCGAAGAAATATATAATGCATATACTTAAAGATAGTAATGCTCGTAGATGCAAAATCCTAGACATGTACCTACTTAAGAAATATTTCATTCGATTTCAAATTACAAAACTGAAAAAAATTTGTTTCTAGCGTTGAGTACCTAATATCGAATTTATGCAATATCGAATCGAAATTCTTCTTAGTTACTTTTTTTTTAATATTATTGAACAGGCAGGCACTACATAACCTTATGATTATTGGATAATAGGAAAACCGATTCTAATTTCGGCAAACGTTATAAGTAATTAAACCAATAAAACCCAATTAAATTAGTAAGCGCACGGTGACTCGTAAATTGGTATTATCGAATTAAGGAGGAGGGAGGTTATAGGATCAAGTGGAAATTATAAAAGGGAATCATTTATTTTCTATGCCACCTACAATAATACCTAATGTTAATCACGTTAAAAGACTCCTTTTGCATTTTGATTGATTTTTAATAACTATAAACATACTACACATAGATGGCCCGTTAATAGCAGTCCAAGATTATTTCCTTCATGTAGAGGGAATAACATAATAAGCTAAAATATTTAAAAAAAAGTTAAAGGAAAGTATTTATTTGGCACCTTTACAGTTATCAATTCAAGCACTACTTAGCTTAGTACTAACTAATTAAATCTAGATAAAACCTTCAACTAATGGCACCAAATTGGTCTACGCTCAGTAATGAGGCCATAACGCAACGACAAAACAAGCTTTTACTTTTAAAATATGCTATGAAAATAAACTTTAATATATAAGTTCCTTTGAACATAAAATGTCATTACACAATTTATCTAATATGATACTAGATTTTGCCCGCGAATTCGTGTTCATGGAAAAGTTACTTTGGGCAACCTATGTTCTTCTTTCCCAAGTTCTATTCTTCTAGTTCAGTTGTTCAGGCGTGAAAGCTTAACAGAGAAGTCTGTTCATTTTCAGTTCATGTATATCGTATGACATAAAAAAATCTTGCTATCTTGCCATTGGTTCAGTGAATGTAGAGATTATAACCGTATATTGAATTAACCACATAATAAACTCACAAACTACTGCTTTATATTAGTATACTTAGATAAAAATTTACGCCAGATTTAAGTATTCGTTTTCGCTTACTGGAAAATTTTAAATATAAAACTTATTTAGATCAAGTTATTGAATTTTCTTAATTATCTACACACTACACAGTTATCTAAATCTTGTGTCAAGCTTTTATGTCAATAATATAATGACGTTATAGTAAACTTTTGAAGAAAATTTTATTTTATTTTATTATCATCTTTTTTTTTTTTTTTTTGTTATTTGGATTTCCAACAGCTATTACATTGACACTTACAAGCTATTCACAATTTAAGATTTTAACTAAATGCATAGCCAATTATAGGTAAACACCTCATGCAATTTTATGGCAAAACTAAACTTAACTACATCATCTTGCGGAAGGTGGAAAAATACCTGTCGGAATTCTTTGACGGCTTAGTCTTCTGTTTTGAATCTTCGCACACGAAGCATTTTTTCACAAACTTAGCAATACCATTTAATATTAGATGTTTTACGATTTTCTAGCGGAATAACAGCAATTGATCCACTGCGTTGATAAAGAACCGCTGCTTTTTTTAGCAACGCTCCGGCTTTTGAAAGCAAAGCAAGAATCGGTTTTAAAACACCCAATGCCTGGATTACTGCTTTGTGAGAGGATTGTAGCTGTAGATCCAAGATTCGTCAGATGTAAGAATGTAGGCAAAGTTTTTCGGGGTTCCTCCTTCAAAATTTTCAGCTATTTACACCAATCTACACGACGGCACTTTTGCTCATCTGTGAGAGAATGAGGTATCCATGGCGAAGCAACCTTCCTGAGTTTAAGGTGCTCATGCATGACGGTGGAAACTGAACGGGATGAGATCTTGATTTCAGCCTGAATCTCTAGGATCTTTATGTCTCATAGTCATACCGCCGCGCGCCGCACAATCATTTCATCATTTAGCTATAAGGTGCTTATCATCAAATTCCGCTACGCATGGCCTAGTGGGGTAACACAACCATGACTAGGGGTATGTTAGATTTTGAGATCTATCTCAATACCCTTAATATAGGTTTATAGACAAATATCAAGCGATATAGTTAATCTTTAAACGTATTCACAGATATTAATAGGGGTTAAAGTATGAAATTGCCGATTATTTTCCCACTTTTTATTTTGTTTATAGCTCTTAAGTATAGTCATATTATTGCGTAATTCTTTTTGTATTGTATCAAAAACTAAATAAAGTAACTTTTGACTAAAAAAAAATGCAATACTAGTGCCTATTACTTCAAAGGAAGTCGTTGAAAATACCCCTTACAATGTGTCAGCTGACCTTCTTGCTTCAATTAAGTATATTTGTATTATATACTTTGATTTTCAGAAATTTAAATACTATAATGCGTAGCTTTATAACCATATAACTTTCACCTTTAATTGCATCGAAAACGGTTTAGGCGTTTTTAAAAAAACTAAAAAATGTTTAGTATGGAAAAATGACTTTTCTCGATTTCGTCCATACAATACGGCAATTTCATACTTTAACCCCTAATATATGCTTTCTGTTATATGTATAACATACATTTTTAAATTCCTATAATAGCAGTCCGACAAAAGTCATCATAACTATTTGCCAACCCAATATTTCAAATTTATAAAACAAAACGATTTTACGTTACTCGGGTCTTCCTTTTGTGAGATTGTAATATTTGGTTCACTGTGAGATAGGTTCAAAATACAACATTAATATTCACCCACATCATGACAATCTGTAAGGCTGCCATATGCCAGCACATGTAAATTATTAAATTCAGTTTTCCTTTAAAATATTACATTGATAAAGAAAAATGCAATTTTGCTGTTCCCTTACAAGCTTTTGCTAGACACCTGGGATTTTCCAGATTAGACTTTAGCTATAGACAAAACTATAAAGCAGCTTCAGTAGGTACTCATTTGCTTTTTCCTACGTAAATCGCTGTACAACCCTGAACCTTACACACTCATCTTCTCCTTCTTCTTCTTAGGCTATGGCCTGGAGGTTAACTTCCAACATCACGGTGTGTGGCAGTCTTCGCTTTGTCTAGTGTCTTGTACAGCGATTTTGTGCGTATAAGATTGAACCGATACAAATGTTTGACGTCTAAGCAATTGTCAAATGGTTTCATTAAGAAGTATTCACCATCTTCCACTTATAAAGAACTATATCCATTGTTATTTGCCAATAATGGATTACCAATTGAGACTTCTTTATTAATCTAATAAGTCAATTTGATTACCCTGAAGGTTATCCAATTTTAATCTACTTAAGTATGAAATTCAAAGAGGTCCCGGGGGCATCGCCGTCGTAGCTTTAATGAGCCGAAATCACCCACATGCTGAATACACCTTATAAAACATTCTCAGGATCCGTACGGACAGCACGCTGATCGCTGTAAGAAAACATAATTATCTTGCTTTAAAATGAATGTTACTTTGTTCATGAGCATGTCATTCGCTGTCATCTTGAGTATTTTATGCAGCGATGAATTCAAGGATCATCTTGAGCGAAAACCGTGTGACAGGAAAAACGAAGCGAAAGATAACAATTTGATAAGCATCATAAGAGACATGTGGACGCGTGACTGCCATTATCGAATAAGAATAAAAAGAAACAACGCAGAAACAAACTCATCGATCGTGGAGAAGGAAACATTACCGGAACCAGACATAATTATGAAATCAGAGTCGAATGTTTCGAATATCGATAATCATGCATTATTAGTTACTAACTTTAAAAGGTTATGGCCCGTGGCGAGCTGGCAAAAATACGGATTTTTCTCTGAAGACTACTTGGAACTTATTAACGAGCATTGGCTACAGTTCCCACCACCATCGGAAAGTTTGCAGAAGTTTTTGGGCGGCCTTTACTTGGTGTTTACGACTGTCGGCTGCTGGGGAAACATTACTGTGTTATTCATGTACTGCAGGTGAGTACATTATAAAGAAATTAATTAATTAATGAACCACTTAATCGCATCCGTAAAATGACATTCAATTCTTAAATGATTATTATTACCATTTATTCTAAAGTCGCGCGGTTTCAATTGTGCTTACTAAAAACATTCTAAACCTTCAATCAAAAGTTTTAAATGATATAGATTTACCCTTTATACATATAATTACGCACTCCTTTTTCTATGATAATATATAATATTATTTAGACATAGCTATTTTTATCTAACGCCTTCGCCCACGCCTATAAAAAGTATATATGTATGTAGACTCGGGATATTCGACCGATCATGCATTTTATACATATTATATATATATATATAAAGGAATATAGTATGTTCACATATTTGCTACACTTTCGAGTAATAGATATGTGCATGTACCCCTTAATAAGTTTATTTTTAAAAATATCTTAATTATGCTGATTTCTTCACACTACGTTTGTGTTAATTGATTCTAAATACATACTTACTCATATTAAGTTCGCAGTTCTTGATAAATAATAAACTACTTAATATATTTACTTACTGTTGCCCTAGACTTCGTAAACGTGTAATGTGAAATTTTCTCACGGGAACCGTACTTTTTTCGGGATACAAAGAAACCTACTCGTATGTGTGTAATCTACCCATATGATTTCATCCAGATCTGTTTAGCCATTTTGGCGTAATTAAGTAACAAACATCCCTCCTAATTTTCCAATTTATAATATTAGTAAGATCAAACGACTGTCCGCTATCGTTAACACAACAATCCATAAGGTCGACAATAAAGGTTAAAACAAATTGTGATAATTCATGAAAAAATCTTTTTCATCTTCCAGTCGGAGTCAGAATACGTATTATTATGAGAACAAAAATATATATTATCTGTTAATTTGTTAACAAGCATGCCTCGAGGAACTTTTATGATAATAAGTTACAAGGACCAATTAAAGATCTGCCCCTCAACCCAGTTGAATGATTCCTTAGACTTGTCTTTCATTTACTTGCTAGAAATCCTTCAATTTAAGAGAAAAAGGTGTTGTAATACTCTCCTTTCATTAGCGCTGGCGGTTGTAAACTCAGTCCCTCGCATTTAAAATGTCTGTAGCTATGTGTAGGTAGGTACCTATATTTAAACCAGTAGGGTCAAATAATCAAAATCTTACTACGTCGCTTTAATGCCCTTATCCTGTTCATATCAACATGTCACATGAAGAGTTTTAACACTTAAAATATGTGAGTCATGTTGCTTTGAATCTTGACACTAAAATATATAAAGTAATTAAATCCATTGTCGACTGTAATAAACTGCAAAATGACTTATCAGCACTACGAGGCTACTGTTCTTCTAATCAACTGTTTCTGAATATTGATATTTATGTAACATTATAACCTATGTACGTAAACAAAAACCAATAGAGTTTGATTATAGCGTAGACGACAATAAACTGAAAAGGGTAAATAGGGTTAGGGACTGGGAGTGATCATGGATTACAAATTATCATTCAACCTCCATATAGATCACATCATTGGAGCAGCGTTTCGTAGATTGGGAATTATACTTAGAATTACAAAACCCTTTAAACATCCTATTACACTTAAAATTCTATATTTTTCATTTGTACGTTCCATCTTAGATTTTTGCAGTCCTGTATGGAATCCCTGCTATAAATTACATATAATTGGATTTAAAGAATTCAAAAAAAGTTCATAAAATTACTTAATTACCGTATGTATATAAATGACAAACTCTATAACGACGCCTTACATAGATATAAATTGTTCACTCTTTCTAGTCGACGAAAAATGTTTGATATAACTTATTTATTAAAAATTTGTTTGATGAACTCGTCCGAGCTTCTATCTAAAATACAGTTCTCAGGTCGAGCTCGTCTGCCGGTGCGCTCCTCACGTACTTTATCTCTATTTGTTCCTCCACGACGAAAAAAAATTTATACTTACTCGTAATTCATTTGTACCGTTCCACCAACACTTACAATAAGGATTTTTCCCAAATCGACTTGTTTCATATCTCTCATAACAGGTTAAAACAAAAGTTAAAGAGCATTTTATAAATAAATAGGTCCTTGTTTCTATCAATTGTACACGTGCTTGTAAACGTATTCAAAATTTTAATCTTAATCTATAAAGTTATTCACGTCCGATCATGTTAGCCAACTTAATAACTTTATTTCATGTATAACGTTTAGGCACTATTAAGGTCTATATATCTTAAAACTGTTTTAAATTACAATATGTTACTGTAAATGACTGTTTGATGCCAAAATAAATGAAAATTAAAAAAAAGAAACACAATACTTACTACTTGTAGTACTTAATCCTGTTGTTTACATTGCGGACCTATGTCAATTCAAAAACAATAATTTATGACTCAATAGTTCTCATAAGGATTACATGTTTATGATAGTTTTTAAACTTAACAGAATACTTAATGCCTGTGTGTGGTGGCATTACATTAAAATAATAGCAATTACCACCACCCCTTATAAATTCCCATGGGTGTCTTTAGATGCGACTAAAGGAGTACTGCCAGAAAAGAACGGGCAGCAGCGTCTTTTCTCTACCATTGGCCAAACTGCGATCGCCATGCTTGGCGATTATGGCAAATTCCTCCTTTTTGAGTGGAGACTTGGAGAGTGTGCAGCAGTGAAGTGGATATGAGCTGGCTGTGATGGTTATGATTGGTTATGATCAATAATTATATACACACGTCTAACTAAAGACAAGAGCAACAAAATAACATGTTCGCTCAGTTCCCAAAAGCTCATTAGTCAAATAAAAAAGGGACTAATATAGTCCCTTTTAGGAACTGAGGGAATAAAATGAAATTCTAAGTAAAATAGGACTTCAAATAAATTAAAAAACCACCAATAAACATATTGTTACGTAATTATGATATTCATTGATGTTGTGATGTAATTCTGGGTTATCAATTCCTACATTTTTTACTTCGTATCGATATCCTTTATCATTTTATTCTATTTTATCAACTGGCGAAAAAAGAGGAGGTTCTCTTCCTTTTTTTATTTATTCAATACCGTTAATCATTACACATTACTGTAACGGTAAGATCCAGGCACGACGTGATGGACGACATACTCAAACAATAGTTTACTGATTTTATTTACTTGATAGCCTAATAGCGAAAGTTGTTTTTAAAATAAGATAAAGCGTTTTGTTTTCGGATTATCAATGTTTCTTCTACATAATTCATTAGCTAAACCCACAATATAACGCTAATTAAAAACAGTCATTATCTTAATTGTTATGATTTTTTTTGTTAATTGGTAGACCCTGCACATTTATTCAAAGAAATACAAACAAGTAATAGATTTTCTAATTATACATAATTAAGAACAAAAACATTGATAAATCTATACACAAGTATTTATTTAAACTAGTGTAATTTATGACAAATGATCATTTGTTAAGTATCTGTTTCGAAACCTTGATGACCAATTGAACCAGATGCATTTACCATGTTCAAAGTTAAGTAATATTTATGATTCCACTAATCCGGCACTAGCTGAAATTAACAAACTTTTTTTTTTTAAGTAATGAGATATAATCATCCCACTGCAAGGATGCAGAGGCCTCCATCATTAAATTCAAGTTACCCACAGCAATGATAGGTACAGGCATAATCACCACGTTTGCCAAGTTGCAAGCAATGTACGAAAATTCGAAACTCTTATTGAATTCTAAAACCTAATTGATTAAACCATTTTCTAATTAAATAAAAATTTCAATTATATAATCAATAAATTTAGTTGTACAAGTATTCAAATACAAAACATTCCTCAACTTTTGAGAATATCTCGACCCTAGCAACACCCACCAATTCGAAATTAATATATGTACCTACTTGTTGGTATTAGCTTCTCATCTTGTGTAAGTTCTCGTTCAGCATGAATACCTAAACTCTCGAATTATTAAAATATAAATTACATGTTTAAATACAAAAATCATTAGCGGTTAATAAACAAATGATTTACTTATGTAAGTAAATAATTTGTTGAATTTACTTGTTACAACTAATAACTATGTGACAAATTGTCGAGTCTTCAATTATACGCGTCTAACGCGCGCCCACCGTCATATTCTGGAGCAACATTTCGTCTCAGAAATCGGCGCGAACGGTTGTGCTCCCGGCGACCATTATTTGCAACCTCTAAGCCCAGCGATGGACTTGTCCAGCGTAATCACACTCACTCTAATATTTTTATCTACAATCATGCAGTGCGTTAATTTGAATACTGTTACATTAAAAGATAATAAAACATCGATGAAAGTGTGTAGTTATTGTTACAAAAGTGGTCGAAATACTCAATTAGTGATGTTGATACCGTTTAAGTGTTATTACCGTTTTATAACGTGTCGCTTCAGTAACTTACTGCAGTGGAAAAGGCGGAGAAGAATGTTTATTGATATGATCAAATTGCCGGTGAATATTGATAATATAAGGAACAGAAGGGACTTAGAGGGTAGTGTTTTTGGGTTTGATATTAGAATGTATAATGATAGTCGGGGGAAACATTCTTCGGCTGTGGAGTGGTCTCTGCTGGCGCGGTTTAAGCATCACTGGCCCGTGTCGCTGTGGCGGCGGTACGGTCTGTACTCGGATGAGTACCTGGCGCTGATTAACCCCCACTGGCTGCGGTTCGCGCCGCCCGCCCCGGTTATCAACTACACCCTCGGAGCGCTCTACATCCTCTTGATGGCTGTGGGATGTACGGGAAACGCGCTGGTACTCTTCATGTACTTCAAGTTAGTAACAGCTTAAATAACATTTTTGTGTTCTGGATTGAAATAAGAGATTAGTTATTTAATAATACTCACAACCATAGTTGAATGGCGTACCATCGGTTTTCAAGTTGTGGCCAGCTGTGAGTGCCCGGGTTCGATTCCCGGAAGGATCAATGTAGATTTTTATTTTATTTTATATTGTGTCTCAGGTCTGTGTGTGTGTGCCTTCGTTGTTTCTGATTTCCACGACACAAGCGCTTTAAATAGTTACTGTAGTTAAGAAAAAAATATTATGCCTCTGAAATATTATGGAATAAAAGGATTTTTTTAAGATCCTTTTGCCTATTTAGGGTAATCTTAGAAAGTACAATATCAGCCTACGGTTCTAGTTCCATTTAAATTAGGATGTATTATGCTTCTGTAAAGATTGCAATTTGATAAAAGTAATTGATTCTAATAGGTTTTGTAAGGGTGTATAACAACTAACGCAAATGACATATTACAATTTCTATTGATAAAAATGTACTCGTAGTTGGACTTGGATACACAGACAGGCTCTATCAAAAAATAATAACATACAATTTATATAGACAATTCGTTTTTATTCGTTATTGTTATTGTTTGTATGCTGTTTTTCCATAGTAAATACAGTAATTTTGATTTGTTTATCTTATAAATTTCTACCTACATATTATTTTTATTATTAGAATTAATAAAACGATAAAATTAGGGATTGATCTAAAAATATTGTCAAATTAATTCTGCCTAAGTATTTATTGTCAAGTTTGTTTATATGAACCAATGTACGTACATAACCAAAACCAGAGTAAACAATAACGAAATATTACGGATGTTTTCAGAGCTTCTGCGTAAACACATTGTGATAAATGATTGGAAATTTATTAGAACTTTTCCCACGTTATACGTTTTGTTTTATCTACATAGACACATAGTACATTATTCATCTATCAGTTTATTGTTAAGTTAAATGTAGTGCGTGTAAAATGTATTTACACATAAATACTTTTTTTTTGTGCCCTTTACAGGCTCAGCTTTGTCCCCCTGATATTATATTTCAGGGATATTTGCTATCTAGGGGCTTATTCTTTTTTATCCTTTATTTGTTTTCATTTTTTATTTACATATATACATTTAAGTGGGTTTACAATATGTAGGCTAGCTCTTTTGAATGCAAAAGCAAAGTTTTCCAATAAAATATAAATACAAATTTTGCAATTATTTAAAAACATTCCCATTTAATAGCAACTAAAACTTCTTTTAAATAATATCGCAACAACAATTATTACTTTTCATTTATATTTAAAACTTACCGTAAACTGCAAACTTGTTTCTTTCGGATTTGAATATTGATACAATAAAAATGTTGCTTGTATAAAATGTAAATATACCTGGTGACCTAGCATCACCGGTTTTTTTTTCTACACTGCAGTAATATCAAATATACAAACATATATGTGGACTTGAAGTGAAAAACCTTATTTTTTTACATAATTTAGGCCAAATCGTTTAAGAAATATCCGAAAAATATAAAAAATAATTCAAACAACGAATATTGATAAAGATAATTAACATAAATGCTCCTATTACCGCCAGTTTAAGTCTGGTCTTGGAAGTGTCTTGGAAAAATAGAAAAAATCACTTTGAAAAAATAGATATAAGCTGGTATGTTAGGGACGATGATAATAATTTATATTCAATCTTAACAAAATGTTCTATGTAATTCAGTGTTATTCAATTCCGTATTGTATCGCACAAATATTAGTAAATAATTATTTAATCCAAAATAGCAGTTTTTTCTATTACCGTCCCTTGGATGCTGTTAGATTCTATTACCGTTTTTTCCGCTTCTATTACCGACCCCTGAGAAATTGACACTTTCTCTATACAATTAAATTTGATAAAAAACAGTAGTAAGACATATTCGTTAAAAGTTAACAATAGTTTTGATTTAATATCATTAGATTAAAATTTTTAAACAAATAATAAATCATTATGATCGTAACACAATAATGTTGATTTCAAAACTGTTACGCAATTATTATTTTTTGTATACTAATTAATACAGAAAATCGAATCGGTGGCAGCAATCAGGCTATTAGATATTATAAATTAGTAACACAAATATTATAACTGTCATACAGTTTTCAAAAAGGTATATTAACTAACTCGCTTTTATTTCTTTGACTTCTTAAGATCTGCATGTTTCTTTTTTCTTTCTATATTGCTTTTTTTTTTTGCCTCATTTTTGTTCATCTTCTTTTTGTGTTTTTTCTGTTTTTTTTTTATAATTTTGTCTCAACTTTAGCAAAGAAAAGGTTTATTGTAAAACGTAATCTTTATCGGACACCTCATAGGGAAAATCCAAAAAGGTTTTTTTTACTATATCTACTTTGAATTTATGAACTGCAAATATACGCTGAATACATTTTACTAAGATTCTGGGTTTAATTTATCTTAGAAGACAAAATAAAACCCTCATTATAATGTGAGTCCGACTCGTACTTGACTGTCTTTTTCGAATACTTGGCATTAAGAAGTCAATCTTGAATAAAGTTGTTCATAATAATTTACACACAGTCATACTAAAGTGAAGTTATAGAATGTAGTGTGAAGATAACAATATTTTATTAGCGACCAGTAAAACTACTAATCAACAGCTACAATATCTACTTTATGTAAAACTGGTTAATTTGAAGTCATTACTATTCATTTTCTTTCAATATCAATTACTGAATTATTCAAAAAAACTAAGTTGTTTAAAATATATTGTCATACATCAATAGAGATATTGATTAGCGTTCAAATGAATTTTATCCAAAATCTCTAGAAAAAACGTTTGTCGTTAATTGACCCAACTAAGCAAAATAATCTTATTGAGCGAACAATACAAAATCAAATTAAAGTATAACTAATTACTTTAATTTGATTTTGTATTGTTCGCTATTAAAGATATTTATTTAAAAATAATAAATATTCTCGAGTTACTTACAACGCCATGGGTCGTTATTAGCACCAAGTTATGAGATTTGAACTCTATTACCGCCTTTGATTAAAATATGATTTTATACCAGAAAAACCAATAAAATTGGTTATTTTAAGGGTTATTTTAAAAAACAATCAATATATTTCAGTTGTTAATTGATAGCAAGTAGATAAATCCACTTTCTGTATATTATTTTCCTTAAGTAAAGTTCAGGGGTCCTTATGTGGCTGGTGGCGCAACATTATGAAATGTGCATTAATTTCGGGCGCAACCCAATTATTGTCAATTTATTTTGTTCACTGGCTATTTAGACACACAAATTAAATTATTTTTAACGACTTACTGAAACACCTAACAAAGTTTTAAGTAATGAGTTTACTGGAACCTATATAAAGTCAAATTTGAATGATTGAAAAATATTTCGTTATTAGGACACCAATTTTAGGGGGTCGTTAATAGGAGCCTTTACGTTATTATATTACATGGCAATAGCCATACAAAATGTATGGCGATTTACGTTTTGACTGATTAAACATGGATGTAAATAAATTGAAGTATCATGACCAGTTCATCATCAGCTGTCCCGACTATCTGATGACTTGATTTCTGAATTTTATCCTTGAAATAAACCCCGTGCAATAGCTCATTCTATTGATTAACTATAATTTGATGTACTTAACGGTTTATTTTATTTATTTATTTTTATTTAATTATCCACCAACATTTGTATCAAACATTTCATGTTTGTAATTCTATAATAACAAAAAGAACTAAATTGTACAAACAATTACAGGTAGATACCACATGCAAATAACAATATCAGCTTTGTGTACCAATATCAACATAACAACAATATTATTATAAGACAGGTACTATATACTATATATAACTGTGTATACAAAAGATAAAATTGAAAAAGAAGTGAATATTCTAAATAAATTGGATGAGGTTTCGTGCCCTTACCATCACATAATATGTAAAAGGTTTGAAAAAATAATATAATAATAGAACACCATAAGAAATGGTGTCACAAAGGGCGACGGAACTTGTTAGGTGGGTCGAAAAATATGTCTATTGTTTCACTAAATTCATTGACAACTTTACTCATTGTAGAAATTGAAGAGTTGGAAAAAAACTGGTCTTCGACGCGGCCTGGTCAATGGAGTAATTTTACGAATGAGACGCGGATATCTAATGGGGACGGTTATTTTGAATTTACTTAAAATTTCGGGACAGTCCATAACACCACCAATAATTTTGGAAGCGAAAGATAAGTCAATAATAACTCTGCGGTTCTCTAAAGAAACCATTTTGTAATATGCCAAATTTTTTTCATATGATATTCGTTTCTCAAAACTTCTAAATCCACGTGCATACGACAAATGTCCCATGAATCTCTTTTGAACCCGTTCGATTCTAAGTGAATGTGTAGCATAATGAGGTCTCCAAACTACATTACAGTATTCTAACATACTTCTAACCAAACTGTTAAATAAAATAACTTTGGTTTTAGAGCTACGAAAGACTTTAATATTCCTAATGAGAAATCCCAAGATTCGAGACGCGTGCTTAGTAATGTTTTCAATGTGGGGTATAAATGTTAATTTTTTGTCGAAAATAACGCCGAGGTCACTAATTTGATCTAGCCGCTTTAAATTACTATCGCCAATGTGATATCTATATTGTTTTATAGTTATTTTTTCCTACGTATTGTACATAGAAACATTTACTACTGTTTAAGTCCATCCGATTTACCTTGCACCAAATCAACTAATTTATTCAAATCCTGCTGAAGCCTAACACAGTCATTCTCCTCTAAAATTGTAATGCTGAGCTTTAAATCATCCGCATATAAGTACGCGTGAGAGTTTTTCATTAGTTCTGGTATTTCATTTACGAAAATACCGAACAGAATCGGCCCAAGATGTGACCCTTGAGGTACACCGGAATTTATGTTTTTTAAGCCTGACTTATATCCATTCACCACCACAAAAAACGCACGATCACTTAAATATGATTTTAGCCAACTTAAGAGATTACCAGTGATGCCATAAGCAACCAACTTTTTAACAAGTATGTCATGTGGGACCCGATCAAACGCTTTACTTAGATCTGTATAAATAACGTCGACCTGTTTTTCCGCATCTAGTGCTTCAATAAGTGTTTCTGTGATATTTATCAAATTAGTGCTCGTGGACCTAAATTTAACAAAACCATGCTGGCTAATGGTTAGGTAGAGACTTACATGTCTCTGAATATAAGGACAAACCATTGATTCAAACAGTTTAGCAAATACTGATAATATAGAGATCGGTCTGTAATTTTTTACACAATCTTCGCTAGTGCTTTTATAAACCAGTACTATTTTAGCAATTTTCCATTCGTTAGGAAATTGTCCAGTACATAGATATAGATTGAATACAATTAAAAGCGGATCAACTAGGTGCACAGCACATTTGACCACAAACACTGGAGGGATGCCGTCAGGACCTGCCCCTTTATTACAGTTGATGGCTTTCATTTTGTCTTATAAATGGAGGCTATTATTATCAATAGATTTCAACAACTCCGTATGTTCATAAATATGATCTTGTCTAGAGCTATCAATAATATCATGGTACACTGATGCAAAGTGTGAAGAAAAAAGTTCGCAAATTTCCACTCCATTAGAGGTTGTTGTCGTTTCGTCCGTCATTGAGAGGGGATAAGTTCTTGAGCCACCACATTTCGCCTTAGCAAATGTCCAAAATAATTTTGGGTTTTTTGCTATGTCACTCTTTATGAGATTTATATATTTTTTATAGCAATTTGTGGCCAAATGCGTACATCTTTTACTTAACGATTGCAGTTCAAACTCATCTCTGGGATTTTTATATTTTTTGTAACGATGCCTAATTTTATATCTTTCTTTTACAGTCCTAATTAGATTTCTATCAAACCAAGGCGGGTAGTTGTTATTCTTCGACGATTTATTGGGGACGAATTTTATGATAACATCTCGAATTTTCTGGTAGAAAATTTGTAGCATATCATTTACATCCGTCAACCCGTAAAATAGCGTGTCCTAATGACAACTAGCTAATTCCTTGCAAATATTCTCATAATCAGCCCTATAGAAATTCAACTGTACGTTTTCAATATTGTAAGGTAATCTAATTTTATTTAGCAGCCCAATACATATTTCAAGAGGAGGATGATGCCTGTCAACTTTGCAGCTATATAGGTAAATTTGAAATAACCAAATCAAGTGTTATATTCAAACTTTCATTTTTAATGTGACTATGCTGTTTTAAATCATTCTCATTTAGAAAATCGATAAATGACTGATTAACAGTAGAAAGTTCACATTCTGCAGCATCCTTATCTAACAAGCTCCAATTCATAGAAAACAGATTAAAATCACCCACGATACAAAGAAGACATTGTTGCTCAAAAACGTTAGTACAAACTTCATAAAATTTTTCATAAGTTACACTTTTTACCGGAGATGGCAAATAAATAGCACAGAAAGCAATTTGATCATTCTTATGTGAGGCTGGTGCATCGACCAAGACCCACAGATCCTCTAGATCCGAATCCCAAGCGTTCATTCGCTTTGACTTTAATTTTGTAGATACTGCTATTAAAACCCCTCCTCCATCCTTCTTAGAACTACTGACACTACTTCTGTCCCTTCTATATACCATATATCTAGGATCAAACAGTTCACTAGACAAAACAGAATTATTTAGCCAAGTCTCAGTGAGTATTATTATTTCGTAATTGTTACATAATATTTGATTATAAAAACCGTGTTTTGGTCTTGAGACCACTACAATATGTGGTAATATCGTATGTTATATTGATGGTGGTGATTATGCCAGTTCCCATCATTGCAGTGGTAACTTGAATTCAATGATGGAGGCCTTTTCCCTGCAGTGGGATGATTATAGGCTGTTACTTTACTTTTTTTATGTTATATTAAAAAAAAACACCACATAAAAGACAATAAATCACAATAAAGAAAAATAAATAAATGAATTAAGTAAATTTTTTAGGGTTTTCACGTTTTTAACTAAGATATAGTCACTCTCGTCAGTCTTCCTCATAAACACCCTGCCATTACGCACCCACACATATTTGTAACCAATCTCTTTTGCTTTGAGCCTAGCCGCTGCATGAATGGCCTTGTTCGCCGGAGATAAATGTTCAGTAACAAACACAGGGCTAGTCAAAAGTTTATGGGTGTTTCCCAACAATGATTTGTGTGACAGGCAGCCTAACTCTATAAGGACTTATTTTTTCAGGCACACAACATTACAGCTTCCAGAAGCAAATAACTGTATGATTAAGTTACATACATTGGTATTGGTAGCGGGCTCCCTTTTCCGTATTTTGGCTTTACTTGGCCTATAGGGGTGATTGGGGTGGTTGGTCTAATCATCCTAACTCCTTCCAGGAGCACAGAAGTCTTTTGGAACGTTCGCAGCTTCTGAAAGGGAACTCGGTGTGCCGAGGATAGATGCCCGAGTATGTGTGCCCTGTGTATTCCTGTTCCAAGCAGCCTCTACATAGAGGGCTGTCTGTGGCATTAATAGTGATGTCGAGATGTTTATATTGGTTAAAAGGGTTAGGCAGGCGTGATTTGGGACCGAATATCGGAAGACCCGATCCCCTTTTAGCGAGTTAGTCTGCGGCGTCATTGCCCAGGGAACCGCTGTGGCCTTTGATCCATTGTAAAATGACCCTGTTCATTGCGGCAATGTCCTCAAGGGCCAGGTGACAGTTGACAGGTGAAGCTACATACATAAATATAAAACCTTATCTCATAACTCCTCAATTAAGAAGTGCAGTAGCTTCCATCATCCACCTAGCAGCATCATAAGATAGTTTTCTTATGTATATACACATTAAACTCAGCAAACACATACATGACTATGAAATTTTAGGGCTTATCTAGATTTACCTAATAAGATGGTCATTAAATCCTGATCTGAGGACAGTGACAACCTACTACCTACTAAGGCGTTTTCGAGTAATTGTAGAATATACATCAAACACAAAATATTTATTGTTTTTGTTCTTGTTGATTTTAGTAAAAGGCTACAAAGCAAAATCAAAGGTATAGTTATGTTGAACCACCCCTAAAATAATATGATCCTTGTAATAAAATTAAAAATTATCAAAATCAAAAAAAGGTAAATAAATAATAATTTCATTGGGTTAATAATGTTATTCAAGTATAATATTAACAAGCAAATTATCACACTAGCTAGATGATACTTTGTCTTTACATATTCATTAAGGTATTGTTACAGTTTAGAACTTGCAAAACTTTCAAAACTTTGCAAATGAGTAAAGGCTCGGTAGAACTTCATCTGCAATGTATCCTTACTAATTTATAAAATTATTAACACAATTATATACGAACTTGTGAAAGTTATGAAGTAGGTATCCAAGTTATCTCATTACGGCGAATATAAATCCTTCTTCAAGACTTTGGGTAGCTGCTTCGGGCCGCGCTATGAACTTTGAACTAACGGCAATATCCGATAGATTGGAAGCTAATGAGGGTTGATTATTAAATCAATACTTTATTATATTTTTGTTTATGTTAAACAATGGTAAATAATGTTTTGTGCAAACCCTAATGAATATTAAGATACGAGATTGATTTTAACTTTTTTCATTAATCAGGCTAAGCCGAGTAAGTAAGGTAAACCGACCACAGATTACTAAAAAGTTATTGTACGACTAAACAAAGGATTATTTAGAAAATAGACATATTTTTAGGGTTACCAAAACCAAAAATCGCTTGTTGGCTAATTTTCACATAATAGTTAGGTTAAACTTATGTACCTATTAGATTATTATTAGTAGGTTTTATTAGAATAGGATTCATTTATTGAGGTAATGACAGAATTCATAATTCACTTGCCCTTTAGGTCCTCAAATTAACGCAGTTGAAACCTTGAGGCACAGCTAGTATTTTATAAACAGCCCAGTATACACACATCTACTATTTAATAAACATTCTAATCCTCAGCAATAAAACGCTTATCTATTTTACAAACTATGGAAATAATTTTACAAATGTGCTAATGACCAGGTCAGGTCAAAAAGATAAGCAAATTTTATTAGTATAGTGATAGCTTATTTCTAAAAAACTATTTTTTTTAAATATGACTTTATTTAGCATTTTGTTCTGTTATTCATACCTACTCTATTGTGATATACCTAATTGAGTTTTGATAATCCTACTAACATAAAGTGACGAGCCACAGTAGGTGTTAACACATTGAATGCCTATTTAATACTGAGACGTAGGTTGGATTCCCACCTTATTATCAGAGATGTTCTCGCAGGCCCAAATTATTTAAATGTGTCTATAGTTAAGAGAAGGCACCCTAGGACGGTTTATAAAAAAAAAATATAATTTGGAATAAATTTAATTAAAAAAAGACGTGTGGCACTCGGAGACTGCCGCGGTAAAGCTATTGCATAGCATTTTTTATCAACTTATTCAATTATAAAACTACGAGTAAAAAGTATCACCGCTGTGCCGGTCTGACCGGCACAGCGGGGGGTGTTAGGTTATTTTCGTTACGGAATTTCTGGATTCGGTCTCCACGCTCAAGGCCCACGATAGAAGCTATGCAATAGCCTAATTTTATAATTTTATTTATTTTCTAATTTTGACTTTTATAATTAAATTTTTCTGTTATTTTGGCAGATATGGTTACCATAGGCAACCATACTGTCAAAATCTTTATTTTCTTCTAATTTTTTTTAAATTTCGGAAATTCAAAATTGTTCGATCGTGCCTCGCCCCGAGTGTTAGGTTAGGTTATTTTCGTTACGGAATTTCTGGATTCGGTCTCCACGCTCAAGGCCCGAGATAGAAGCTATGCAATAGCTTAAAAAAAGTATAATCCATGGCGCTGTTTAGGCCTTGATTAATTGTTTTATTTTATCTATAAACCTAATAATAAGTTATAAATAACCCATAAAAAAGATCAAATCAAGACTCCTCCCCACGGCGTTGAGTGCTCGGCCCCCAGCTCCCCCACGGCGCCGTGGGAGTGGCCTACGGCTCCACGGCGCAGTGTATTAGGCACTCAATGTGTTAAAAAACATCGAATTAACTATTGTTAACTCATTATTCAACACAATGGTTGATTGAATCACGATCGCGAAACACAGTAAAGAACAGAAATGCCTATTGACAGCTTGTTGCAAAATTCCTTATCAGACCCGCCCACGAGAAGCAAACCTGCGGTCTGGCCCTGCCTCGGCAAGTAGGGTAGGCCGGGGTTCAAAGTTCCGATTTTGGAGTAGGACTCTAAATGAATGTAATAGAAAGTTATTTAGTTTATGATTCTAATGTAATTAGATGCAGAATTTATCCTAGTTTAAAATTTTATATTCAAATTCATTGAAATAAAAATACATTTTGGCTCAGAATAACTTTTCTGTAGCAAGTCGGCAAGGAACAACTCGCCCCACAAAGGGGCTGGTTGTTCCTTAGTGGAGGTAAGTTGTTCCGCTGTCAGTTCTAATCATTAATAAGCTAATATTAGTTAGACAGGTTTGTTTCAAATATATGAGGCGCATTGTAAAGCGCATTTATGAAAGTCCCATTTATAATATGAAGAGAGTAGGAGCACAAAATCTTAATTTTTTTGACATATGTTCAAAAACAGGCTTTTCTGAAAACACACATATAAATAAATAGTAACAAGCATTGTTACTAATTATGTGATACGACCTATCAATAAGAGCTTAAGACTAATAAACATCTATGTATTATTAATCAACTTTAACAACATTTTGTTAAAAACAAAACTATTTAATTTAATTAAAACAAAAAAACAACCATATTTGACATTTCGATCACTTCTTATAGCGTTCACTTTACTGAGATCAATAACTAATCTTATTAATTTACTTAAGAATTGTTTTATTTCAGTCTGGCAGAACTTAGGAAATAATCATTCAGAGGATTCGTCTTCAGAATATCGATTTGGAAAAACATAAAAATGATCACCTTTTAGATTTCAGGCTTTTTGAATGAGCTCAATTCTTACACATGACGCATTCGATGCATTGTTCACCTGGTTGTGAATTAGAATATTAGTCGCATCATATTTAACAATATCATTCCAGGCTGTCTTCTTCATTATAACTTTCATGATTATCTTCTTGCAGAACTTTCCGTTTCGCATTTTCTTTACCATTTATGGATTAACATGTTACTTTACAATTTCGCTTGATTTCACCGGTTGCCTTTTTATTCTGATTTTTTTAAATTTTCTTTCTGCTTTATTATCTTCTTGCTTTTTCTTCAGCCATTGCTCTTTCCTCTTTTTGCTTTTTTCAGCCAGCATTCCTTTCCGGCGTAACTGTCAGTACTATTTTTTTTTTTATTCTTTGTATTTATGATCTTGGTGATGCTTTAGGTAAGGATATTAAATGCCCTCTGCAATAATCAAAACCTTGCCTTCTTCCATTTTCCGTTTATAGTTTCTCATCCTAAAACAAGGTATAGATTTTATTTTTGTTTTATTACGTGGCACGTTGTTCCGCGGAACAACTAGCCCCACACCAGAGGAACTATTAACCCCAAATCCCATTTTCAAAATTATCTCTAATTATAATAGAATAGGCTGTACAAAGCCTGAAATGATATTAAAAAGATAATCTCTATAGTTTTCCCAACTGCAGATAATAGCAAGTCACTCACAAATAGCTAGGAAAGTGATCGATATAGACCAAAAAGTTTAAGGATAAAAAAACTTACTTATGTGATGCTTATGTGCCACTAATCGATTAACACTCTCACACGCCGACTAAGGGTCACTAAAATAGGTGCTGCACTAGCACAATGGTATGACATTTTACACCTACTGCTATCACTTTTCTTCGCGGAGTTAGTCGGGTCGGAACAACCTACCCCCGGCACTTTGAACCCCGGCCTCCTCTACAAAAATCAGTAAAAATAAGTTTTATTTCTGCAAAACGTCCTTATATTTTATACACCACTGCTTCGGGAAAATTGTGGGAGAAGCCGGGCATCCGAAGCCGAAGTGTTCTGAGAAGAATTAGCGCAAAAACTCGGGCATGATTGTCGTTCTCTTTTTAAATAGGTAGGTCCTACTCGTATGTTACAAGAAACTTTAAACCGGCGAGCTAGGATGTTTTAATTCCATACATTTTTGTCGGTCATATAATCATAAACAGTGTTGTAGCCCTTTCATTAAAATTAATTTAACATGCGATTTGCTGAAAAATTTCCTTCAGGTGGTTTTGGCGTTCATCATGGTTTTCCATTTTCCAGTCTGGGTAAATAACACTGTTCATTACGAACTACGAAATACGAAATACGAAAGAACCTAGATGAACGCCGCGCCGTCGTTCACAAAAATTATAATCGATAAATTATATTGTTATACCTAAATGTATTTTTTAAATGTTTTGTTCATACTCAATATTTTTAAGACATATCGAACGTCTATCCCAAGATGTGGGGTGACTGGGTGATGAGCCATGGGATAGACAAGAAGAAATATGTTTATATTAAAAGGTATATTATCACTTTAAATGTAAGAGAGGTACCCAAAATAAATATACATATTTCAAGATTTTATTTTACTACACTACGCAAAATTAAGGCTATTTATTACTAGTTAGTGTCAAACTAAACCGCAGAAAGATTACCTAACACAGACGCATGTTGTGGACTCCATTCAAAAAAAGAAAATAGGTACTTATAAAAAAATTAGGTAGGTACATACAGACAGCTTTTAATTCATGATTTCTCTTTTGTGTTTATTTCTATCAAACCTGGTTATAACATCTATCAGTTATTGGTGATAAGGGTAAAATAAGATGTCGTTTGACGACAGCTGGGGACTGTGGGACCATATCTAACAGAAAACTTAACCTAAACGACTAAAGGTTTACTTAATATTTATGAACTAGACGGAAAAAATCTTATAAAGCAGTTGTTTTCCATTGCATGTATTTGTGTTACTTGGTAAGGCATTTACTTATTAAAAAGGTACTTTTCTGCTGTACCTAGATTTTGTTTGAAGATCTTTGTTTATAATATTTGCGTGTACAATTTACAACCTTATCATTATAGGATATCCGCAATGCTCAATCAAATAAATACGAAAGCGACACCCCTTCCCATGTAGGAGGTACCCTAAAATAAATGCGTATTAAGTTATTTGCCTATAATGTACATCTGTAATATTTATCTTTATATGTAGGTACTGGAAGGCTACAAGCAAATTGCCGACACACAGACAATTTTCCTGGTGGCTATATCCATATTGAAAAAGCTACTTTAGGTATTTGGTTTATTGTGATTTACTTAATATTTTTTTTAGATTGAGATTTAAAATTGCAAAAGTAAGAAAACCATTCTTCGAGACTATTTTTGATTTTGTGTGGCCAATTATTATCGTCGCTGTCATCGTGACTGACGTATGGTAACTCTGTAGGGATTTCCACTTTACCGGTGTTCGCATTCCACAAATTCAGCCCTTTGAGACTTCGAACGCCCGTCACACACCTGACCATATTTGTAGATGAGTTTGTGCAATCGTAATTTTTTATCCAAGCTTTCCATTTTTTTTCAGCTTCTGTACAAACAAAAACAGTTTAGGAAAGTTACTAAGTCCTTCTGTAGTTAAAAACTCAAATCTAACTATTAAGAGGAAACACTACGGGCGAGAGAATTGGAAAATAGGTATTTGTAAAATCTATTGCTGTCGCGCAGTGCCAAACGCCTTCATCGCAGAGTGTGATAGAGACAACTGCTTCTTGGACCGAAAATAACTACTAAAAGCACACCAAATCAACGTTTCGTAGTCCCCAGATTACTTTTCTAAAACTAGACCGATTGAATTATTTTTTTCATTAAATTAATTAAAGAAAGGCTTTGGCCGTGTTCGTACGTTTTCCTTTTTTTCTAAAATTTAGCCAAATTTGTTTTCTGGATGTTTGAACACAGCGGAAAATCTGGCGATTTTTTTCGATTTTTGAGGGCTCATATCTTTTTTATTAATTAATTTATGAAAAAAGAGAAAACATAGAAACATGCTAATTGTGTTTCCTCTTAATAACGGTTTTCCTGATTTGTTTCTAATATTAACTCTTTTCTCTTTATTTTTTGTAATATAGCCCTACTAGCTATGCTTCAAAGCTTCATTTTGACTTCAGTGTGAATATATTATTCTCTTCGAATAGAAATGTAAAAACTTACGATCTACAGCTGTTTTAATATTGGACAATGTCCGGTTGATATTTTCTCCGATTTTCTGTTGCGTTTCGTCCAACGGCGTAGATTCATACTGGTCAGTTACAACATCAGTTCCATTAAGAACCTCCGAATGGATAACATTCTGAGACGTAGCTTCGAAAAAGGCTGAGTCTATTTCATTACTTTCCTCCGCTACTATTGCATTTATAAGCACAAAAAACATCAGTATTTTATTAAACATTTTGAGTACAAAATCAACTAGCTAGATTGGCTTACATTTACACTATGAGTCAAACAACTCCAACAATGAAACTCCAACATATGTGATTCGTTCAATGCCTTAATTAAACAGTTGTTCAAATGTTATCGCCTATTCCTTAAGTAATTACAGTGAGTAGTGAAAGTGTAGCAATTTATAGACAATATTAGATTCTCTGCATGTGTTCATATTTTTTGGGTAACGTTTAAAGATTTGATAAAGGAAGAGTGATTTGAGTTGGGCTCAAAGCTTCTGACAGCTGATGGAAAATAATAGCTCGGGCTAAGCCTTCATAGGTGTCTATCAGAATGTTTGGACTGAGACAGACTGACTAAGATAAACGCTTGCGCGATTATACTTGTATGTAACTACACAAACATTTAAATATTAGGTAGGTACCTACTAAGTGATGTTTTTTTTCTCTGGTCAACCGAAAGAACACATTATGTATGAAGATTTTGAAACTACGTACCTATATTCAAGCAAAAATAAGCCTTACACCTCTATTCGTTTTCGCAAAAACTAATCTAGTGAGATTTGATTGGTAGATTAGGCTTTCGCGACTATGATCTGTTCACAACCGTCTAGAAAACGACACAAATACGGATAATTGCGCTCATTTTTCTTATGGAACAATCTGTTATGGGATTAACCCTTACCTACTGTTAATGGACAATTTGCAATAATCTACTTAGGGAAGTTTTTTTTTATGGCTCGGTGTATTTACGTGATCATAACGAATACTATATTAATATTATAAAGCTGAAGAGTTTGTTTGTTTGTTTGTTTGAACGCGCTAATTTCAGGAAGTACTAGTTTGAATTGAAAAAATATTTTTGTGTTGGATATTCCATTTATCGAGGAAGACTTTAGGCTATATAACATTACGCTAACCAATAGTGAAAAATGCAAAACCGTGGAAAATTATTCATAATTAAAGGCGTCCGTTGCGTGCGCTGCGTAAACGGTTCAAGTTACCCAATAAATATATAAATAAAAATTAAATACCCAATCGCGATCATAATAACAGAAATTGACGCGGATGAAGTAGAGGGCAAAAGCTAGTTTAAATAATTTAGTCGGTAATAAGTATTATTAACATAACTCAATAATAGCGTAATAGTTTTGTAGCATAAAAATCAAGTAGATGATAACGTATTTCGAGTTCGTAAATCATGAGTTCATGACATATTTCTCTTAGTTTGAAAATATGTTTCACAAAATAAGTAATTGCACCGTTAAAATGCGTGAAAATACTCCAAAAAAACATTCGTGTCGATGATTGACGATGTGGTGTTTTTCTTGTTTCTTGGCAGTTCCATTCTTATTTTTTAAGGCAGCTCTTTTGAAAATGTATCCTTACAAAAATTTGATCGACAAAATGCACGAATTAAGCCAGAAATTTTGATTGATGATGCAAAACAATAAATCACAGACAATTATAATAATGAATCGACTAAAAATTGTTGTATTTATTAGAGCTTCTTGTCAATATTCTTTTAGTTTTAAATGTATAAAAATGTTACGCTTCAATTAGGTACTTCGCAATTATTTGACTTGTATATTGTAACTGATCAGCAGATCTTACTTTTGAACATCTCGATTTATGACTATTTGAAAAGTATTTGAAAAAGGTTTAAACGCCTGATTTTATTACCTGCCTGATATACATTTTAAATATTAGATCTAGTTTCTGATTATTGATTGTTTTTTTATAGATGTCGCAGCTTGCGCACGGCGGGCAACATTCTAGTGGCCAACTTGGCGCTTAGCGACTTCCTGATGCTTGCCAAGACACCCGTTTTTATTTTTAACTCGTTCAACCTCGGACCTGCTCTGGGTAAACCAGGTAAGTTTGGCAAGTTAATAAAAATATACTTTATTAGATATTTTAGCAATTAAATTGCAATTATAATATCAGTATATAAACTTGAAAAATTATGTCTCAGGCGGGACACGAACCTGCATCTCCTCGCATGCCGGGCGGGTAACACTGTGACTCAGCGCGAATTTTTCAAGCATATTCTTAACGCTGTAAGCCAGCGTTGCTTTATCAAATGTTAGGAGTTTGCACCCTTAACACCCGAAACATCTTTGCAGATGTTTGACAGTCAGTTAAGATGAAACAGATATACTTTATTTGATATTTTAGCAATTAAATTGCAATTATAATATCAGTATATAAACTTGACTCCCGCCTGAGAAATAATTTTTCAAGTTTATATACTGATATTAATAAAAATATATTTAAAATCTTGCAATTGGTATACTTACGCACTTATTGCGATATCTCTTGACTTGCGACCATCATGCCGTTCTGAAAAACCTTAACGAAGGCATCCCAAAATATTTTTGTCCATTAATCTAAGTTATACTAAATTTCGGACTTCGGTCGGAGTAGTAAAATTCTGCCAGAATCTGCCACCTTTTTTCTTGAAAGGATTCCAATGCTGTAATAATGATATACTATAGGAAAAGGTAAATTTTCCTGTCCAACCCTTACTCTGATAGTGTTTTTAATATATCTAAGGAAGATTTATTGCGTTAGCAACGTTTAGTCACACATAAGTTGAATTTATAACATAGATAATTAACATCAAAACAAAAGTATACTGTCTATAAAATTTTAAATAAATTGTCTTGTAAAGGAGGAAAGCATTGAACTTCTAACACGGGACTGTCAAGATGGTGACATATTTTTGCTTACAGGTTGCATCATTTACGGTTTTATCGGCGGTCTTACCGGCACAACGTCGATTGCTACGCTGTCAGCCATAGCACTGGACCGCTACTGGGCGGTGGTGCGACCGCTAGAACCATTACGAGCGCTGACGGCCATCCGAGCGCGCCTGCTGGCCGTAGGAGCCTGGCTCTACGCCGCGATCTTCGCTTCTATCCCCGCCTTCGACTTCGGCTACGGTCACTACGTCCCCGAGGGCTACCTAACCAGCTGCAGCTTTGATTACCTTACCGAAGAACAACCACCGCGATACTTCATCTTCGTGTTTTTTTGCGCTGCCTGGGTCGCGCCATTCTGCACTATCTCTTTTTGTTACCTAAGCATCTTTCGTGTTGTAGTTTGCAATAGAAACATATCTACTACAAACCCAGAACAGCGACTTTCCACCCGCCACGTTAAGGAGAGAGCGAAACGTAAAGCTGAAATAAAACTCGCATTCCTAGTTATGGCCGTCATAGCCCTATTCTTTGTATCGTGGACCCCTTACGCGGTAGTAGCTCTCCTCGGAATAGCCGGTAAAAAAGACCTCATTACTCCCATAACTTCCATGATACCCGCATTATTTTGTAAAACAGCCGCTTGTATAAACCCCTTCATTTACATAATAACTCATCCGAAATTCCGCAATGAATTTAAAAAGCTGTTATATAGAGATAAATCTAAACGTATGCGTGGTACTATGAAAACTATCGGCTACACAGACACGACAAGAGTTCATAGGCCGAGTAAAGATTTAAGTGACACAGACGTTCAGATCATAGAAATGAAAGACATACCTTATCAAGATGAAGGCGTTGCACCTACTATTGGTATGAAAGTTCAAACTATATCATCGAAGGTATGTGAGCGTAAAGATTCTCTAAAAAGCGTCAGCATGAAGAGTTTTGAAGACAGCGTTGTAAGCCCCCCATCGTGGTACGCTAAACCAAAGTTTGCTAAAAAGCAAAGTTTTCACCGACGGTCGACTAAAAGTATTACATCAATAAAAAGAGATCCCTCAGTTTAAAATTCTAAGAATCAGGAATTTAGTGTCCTTCTTTCATTTTATCAAATGGATAAGCATTTATTAAATCACAATAAGTGTTTAAGGAGAATCCACAGTATCGCACCAGCTTAGAGCTAAAGCTTGTGAGTGGGCATAGCCCATCATACCATGTAAATCTTATTTGAATAAATTAGTTATACTTGTGTAACAACGGAAAGTACCTACATTAATAATTGATCAGGTACCTATTGATTGATTGATTGATTCACAAGCAATTTTTCACAATAAGACATAATGTGTTAGCCGAATCTGCGCGATCAGTCATATGGGAAAGTGTGCCTAGAATTTTATAGCAACATTGTTTCTGCATGAAGAAACAAATATTAAAATACAAAAAAAGCTCTATACGTCAGGTAAATAGTTTCTTAGGACGACCAATAATGACAATGAAAATAATAATTACATTACTTGCATACTCGTATTTCAATTTTAATTAGTGTAGATAAGTGTAGATTGGAAAGGCGAAACAGATAATTATCTCAAAAATTTTAGTGACAATTAAATGTTATGTAGTATTAAATAAAGTACATATTTTGTCTTAAAAATAAATGTGATAGGTCAATCGTGATTTTAATGAATTATTTATTAAATGTAAATAACTATGGAATTGATAAATATATCTTATATGTACTTTGCAGCTCCTGCAGTCCAGGAAATCAGATAAATATCGACATAATCAGATAAAGATGTACCTTTAATCCTTACCTAAGTACTAGGTATATTAAAATGCATAAGAAGTAACTCTGTTTGTCTGCCTCTGTTACGCTTTCACGCCTAAACTACCCAACTGATTTTGATGGAATTTGATACAAAAATAGATTTTATTTTTTATTTTTTTTTATTTATTATTATTTATTAGACCACAGAACATAGTTTTCCATGTTCGATTAGACCTTAAGAAAGGAAACAGGGTCAAAAAGGCTTTTGTTGCGCACAGGTTTTCGCCCGCGTGAGTCGTGAGGTATAATGTGTATTTCAAGCGGAGAACCGAAGGCGAGAAGCAGCACCTACAATATATCGCGTAAGCATACCAATGCAGCAATGATAACTATAACGATACCAATCGCGATGTTATGGTCAAAATGGCCAACAGACTACAAATTGCATGTTCTGGCAGGTACTTTACTTACTAGATAATATTATGTCAGTAGTGATATTTTGTGATGTAAGTAGAAATATAATATCTACTTTAATACTTAAACCATTTCCCTATGGAGTAAACAAAGCTTCGTAGCAAAAGAGTATTTAGTTAATTACTTGAATAGATCACTACATAGTATAAAACAAAGTTGCTTTCTCTGTCCCTATGTCCCTTTGTATGCTTAAATCTTTGAAACTACGCAACGGATTTTGATGCGGTTTTTTTTAATAGATAGAGTGATTCAAGAGGAAGGTTTATATGTATAATAACATCCATTAAATAGTGGAGAGAAGTACTGTTATTTTTGAGTTTTCTAATGTGATGTCGTAAATAATTACATTTTTTCCGCTTACATTGCAAACGCAGGCTGAACCCTACGAGTTTTATCAAAATAATGTACTAAGTATTGTACACATTGAAAAGGTCTACAGAAAAGTCCGTGATGGTATATGTCTATCTCTTATGGATAACCCACAATAACTTTTTTTTGTCATTTACTTTTTACGAAAAATAATGGCTAATTTTCGAAGCGATTTTAACAAATACAGCATTAATCCTTAACCAATTAAATACCTTGAATACATTGTTCATTTAATATAGATCTATATGGCCCTTTACACCGTATGATTAGATAGCAGGAAATCTTCATGGTATAGGGGAAAAACGCGTGCGGGCCACGGGCAGTAATGAATAAATCAAAACTACTGAATCGATTTTAATCACATAGGCTATATATGTTATACCCGTGCGAAGCCGGAGCGGGCCGCTATGTTTTTATATACAACGTTCACAGTTTTTCTGTAGTGTATTTAGTATCAGCATTGCACCCGTGCGAAGCCGGGGCGGGTCGCTAGTAGACTATAAAAAGTAACGCGTAAATACAAATCTTTAACGCACTTACCTTAATGATAACAATGTATTTTTGAGTTCATATTGACAAAAATATACTTATTTTTGTATTATTAGTCACAGAAGCAAATATTTATCAGGTTAGTACTTGTAAAAAACTGTATTAATGGACATTTGAACCAATACCTAACTAAATAAATAGTTTTAGCACAAGCTCTAGCAATTGATCGGCACACGATGCCAAGAAAATGACTTAGGTATTTTTATAAGACGATAAGAAATCGTTTTTTTTTTGTTCTGTGGGTATTTTACATAGGTACACGGAACAGCACGGAAGAGGCTATGCGTTCACATAATAATATTTACGGATACGCTACAGCTGCATTAGCTTATTTTCTAACACCCGTATTTATAAACAAGTAAAAGTAATTACTTGACTAAAAGTAATTGCTTAGGTGACAATTTGTAGTCCTAGTAATTATTGGAAGTTAGAACTATATAATAATAATCTTTAATAAATCTTTTATTTCCATAAAGCATTATATAACAAATGTAGGTATCCCTGGCATCTGTGAGAGGTAGGTTATTATACCTAACCTGTGTTACAGAAGCCAGTGCTTCCTCCCGAGTGAGTATCGTTGCAAACGAGTCGAGTTAATATGGTAAATATAGTAAGATACAAATATGTCTAATTATCATTAAAAAAAAATTAAATACTATTAAACTACAAAAGCAAGAAAGGTTGTTTGTGTGTGTGTGTGTGTGTGTGTGTGTGTGTATATATGTGTGTGTTTGTGTGTGTGTTACTCATGTCTGAGAAAATAATAAATTTTCTGTGTTTAGATAATCTAGTTTGTGTAACCAATCTCTAACCATACCTTTAACTTTAAAACTTGGAAGTGGATGTATATTCAATATCTTATTAATTTTGTTATACAAATATGCCGCCATAAAGCACTGCTGTCGTCTAGCAGAAGCTGTACGCTGTTTCAGGGGAAAACAAACATTAGTTATTGATCTCTTTTTGTTATATTCATGAGCATTGACAGGAGTACGCTTATGTTGCTTGATTACCACTTGCAGTACATACAGCTGCCTGACTGTTAGTACTTCACTTTGTTCTTAAAGTATTTTCGACGAGCATCTGTACGGATTAAACGTCATGACTTTTAACGGGGATCTTTGAGCACGTTCCAAATGTATCAGGATTCCCTTGCAAGCACCACCTCCACACAGTAACCAAGAATAGATTGTGCCAACGCATAGTACGAGTAAATTTGGCGCAGAAGTTTTATATGGGCGACGTATCTCAGTTTTTTAAATACCCATATTAGTTTTCTAATAAGGCCGGTAGTCAGCTCAATATGCGGTCGCCAGCTTAACTTATCATCTAGCACAACTCCAAGGTAGGTACTTAATAGTGGATACTCCAGTTCAAGACAAGCAATCAAAATTTGAACTGTCCGGGTACGTCGTACACGAATGTGCTCGCAAATCACAAGTAGGTGTATTAGCGAAGGAAAACCGTAGGACTTTAGTTTTAGACAGATTTAGGGTGAGGAGATTCCGTCTTAGCCAATGACAAACGCCTTGGAGACCCATCTCAGCACTACGGTGAGTGATTAATGCAGTATCATCCGCATAAAAAAAAATTTCCATTTTTCAGGGTTTGATGGCATAAGTCGTTTATGTAAACTAGAAAGAGGCTGGGACCCAGAATACTGCATAAAAAGTTAGCATTCTCAGCCAAACAATCTGTCTATTAATGGTGACCCATTTCCTTCACGTAAGCACTAGGTAGGAACATCTTAAGTTATGACTTTCTTATGCAATAAGTAATTACTTCTTTATAAATACGGGGTTAAAGGTAATGTTCTTATTCTTAAATAAAAGCATGTTACGTCCTATCTATATTATAACTACTATAGCCTATAGACTTATATGGTATGTCGCGCCCTATAGATGATATTTCTCATCACATTTCGGGGCATTGTCAATCATCATCATCTTATTCAGTCATTACTTTCTTTCTAAATAGAGGATTTTGAATAACCACTACGCATGGCAGGCGTTATCATCGTTCGTTGAATATTTAACAGAAGGAAGGAAGCTACTACCCGCCTTTTCATAGCAACCTTCTTAAAATGAAAGTAGTACCTACGTAATTTGATTAATTATTAATCAGCTCCCAGACACAGTATTTATTAAATAGATGTTTGTTTGGTATTTAATTCTTAAACAAAGTTGGTAATAGCGTTCGACAAGCGGCGAATACGTGGAATGGGGGTCGCTATCAAATTCTTAACAAATAAATATGCCTTATGGAGGCTGATAACGAATAAGGTTTCTATCTGCTTTAGGGGTTCTAGCCGTAAGAGTAACACGGTTGATTTTATGCATAAGAAAAATCAGAGGTCAGTCGGCCGCCCCCTTTAAAAACCGTGTACCTACTTATGTTCCGATCGCCAATCCATTGCCCTCTATATGAAAGAAGCCTCTCAGCGCTTTTTCGATAAGGCAGTGAATCACCCCAATCCGCTAATAGCGGAAGCCGCCACGTACACCCCCCAGAGGGATGTCGCCTTCCGACGCCGTCGGCCCAGGCACGTGCTGAACGACCCCGACGATCCGATCACCGCGTATGTCACAACAGCCAACACCGCCTTAAGCACTTCAATTACTGCACAACACAGTAGTTCTCCACACCGCACCCGTCGGAGGCGGGTGCGTGGTCCCGCCTTTCATTTCGGCCGACACAATCATGTGCCTGGCCGCTTCTCACCTGCCCCCCCCCTCGGACGACGACCCAAGCCGAGGTCCGAGCCTACAGAGGCGCCCTTGAGGTCGCTGTCCGATCCCCCCTCCCAGATCGGGCCCGCCAGAATGGAGCCCGACCGTAATCCGGCATGCCACGGCATCTCCGGTTCCGGCGGCGCCACCACTGGTGGGTTCGCCATTTGGTAGGGTGCCCTTAGCTCCCCACACTGGCCCGATCACGCCCGCTAGTATGGGCCCCGGTGCGAGCGAGCCTGAGGCTTCGCTTCGCGAAGCCTCACCCTCGGCCGCGCCGGTGTACCGCTAGCGTGGCGGACCTAGGCTGAGCGCCTTCAGCGCTCGCCACACTCTGCCCGGTTTAACTGATTAAAGCCTCCCATATGGGGTTTCAGTGGTAGGGTCCGTCCACAAAAAAAAAAAAAAAAAAAAATATGTTCCGATCAATAGCGGTATCCTTAGTAGGTATAAGGAATCATTATTTTATTTAGTGCTAGCAGGCCGCACTCTTTACATTTTAGATTTAATTAATGTTATATTTGAGAAATTAATATGTTTTTTACTATGAGTTTAGAGTCAAATGAAAAGAGATGGCCAATATGTGCCCCAGATTGTTCACAAACAAAAGTACCTACTAAGATTAGTTCTAATAAATATAGCAAAGAATTATCATGTTATTTATTATTCGTGTAGCAGCAGTAGAAAAAAAATATCTAAAAAAGTATTTCATTTGTTTGATTTCGTCACAAAAGTTACAATCGATGTTTAATGTTGCCATATTATATATGTATACATTCAATGGTAGTAGTAGTAGAATAACTACCCACTAGACGCAAAGCATAAGGGGGTAAAAGCTAACATTTTGTAATAATAATATACAATGTTATCAATTTGGATAATAAATAATTATAGTATAGTATAGTATTTTTACTAATGCTTTTCGCAATTAATTATTTTATTAATATTATAATTACGTTTTATGAGGAAACCCTTCAATTATACTGGCAACATTTAGGTCCCAGAGTCATGTCAAACAATCGTATTACTCTGACGTTTGACGTTTAGCCTCGACAAAACAAACAATCGTGAATCGTGTGCGCCGGTTTTCTCTCGGTTTTCGTTACTTTAATTAGTAAGGTTTTTTTTAACAACTGATTGCATCTTTATGTAAATTACAAGTAGGTACCTACATATCTAATCCATGTTTTGATGATAACAGATTAATGTGTCTAAAAACTGGCCAAGTGCAAGTTGGACTTGCGCACGAAAGGTTCCGTACAAAAAAGGCCAAAAAAACGGGTTTGTTGTATGGGAGCCCCCCTTAAATATATATTATTTATTTTATTATGTTTTTAGTATTTGTTGTTATTGCGATAACAGAAATACATAATTTGTAAAAATTTCAACTGTCCAGCTATCGCGGCTCTTGAGATACAGCCTGGTGACAGAGCGACGGACAGACGGACAAACGGACAGACAGCGAAGTCTTAGTAATAGGGTCCCGTTTTTACCCTTTGGGTATGGAACCCTAATAAAAGGTATTTCCATTTCCTTTGTTTAATTCTTTGTTGTAGGTACCTACTATTATAAAAATACTAGCGGACCCGACAGACGTTGTCCTTGATTACGAAATGGTATAATAAAAAAAAGTTACCAATTATTTATTATTACAGTAATAGAAAAATTGTTTTGTTGGTATACCGACACGGGAACAGGCGACCTAATATTACTTTACCATATGCAAAATTCAGTTTTTTTTTTACCCCCTATTTGACGATATTTGCAGCACGCATTCTATCTATCAATGCTATGTCAAACGCCGTACATTAAAAAAGTTTAAATTGTCAAAGCGATAAGGTTACCTACATAACAAATAATTTTGTATGGTGATTAAGTTTTCTTACATTTTTTAATTTTCCTCGCAATTTTCTTATTTTTTTTCTTTCATCAGAACATTCTCCTGATAATAACAAACAAAACAAAAAAAGAATTATCGAAATCGGTCCAGCCGTTCACGCGTGATCCGATGACCAAGGGAAATAGGGATTCATTTTTATATTATAAGAAGATTTAAGTATGATCGGTTGTCAGTTGTCTGTGGTTTACACTTTTAAAGTGCTTTCCGCTTCCTTCATTCAATTTAGGAACACCTTATTACAATACATCAAATTCAATTAATTAACACCCTTGGGGTACGAGTTTAAATGTACTTATATGTACCTTAGTGATGGGCCGACTATAGTATATGCCGACTAACGGACTAGCCGACCAATCGGTTTTCAAATTGCTGACTAGTCGGCCGACTAATCGGCAATGCCGATCATTCAAATATCTACTTGTCGCAAGTGCCATTCTTGTCATCTATTCCGGCGGGATTGTTGTAAAAGAACTGAGTCTTTTAGTCCTCATTTTGCGGCTATGAGTTCTTTTTGCAGAATTTAAGACTAATTAGTCTTCAGAGTCCTGAGTCTTGAGTTCTTTTGAGTCTTTTTAGTTCTTTCAGTCCTAAAATTTTTTGAGTCGTAAGATTTATTCTAAGTCCTTTCGGTTTTTTTCGGTCCTTTGAGCTCTTTGATTCCTTTGAGTTCTTTCAAGTCCTATGGAGTCATGAGCTATACAGCAGGACTGCAGTCCAATCAGAAGGACTTGGGTCATGAAGCCTATGAGTTCTTTGAATCGTAAACTTTATAAAGTAGAGGACTGAGGAGCCCAATCAAAAAGACTTGCATATTATGAAGTTTTTGCATTGTTTAAGTAGAGGACTGCAGCCTTAATAATCACATCACTCACAGTTTGAATAAACAATTAATCAGGCTCAAAACAAGACATGTAAATCATCGTGACGTTTTGAAACGACTTCAAAAAAAGGGAGGAGTTTCTTAATTACTTAACTTACACATTTTAATACTTAATACAAAATTAATATACAATGAAATTTTAAAATAAAAAAAAATAAATGTGGACAACATCACATACATTGTTCTGATCCCAATTTGAATAAAGCATTCGTATTTTGGAAAACAGAAACAACGAAGGTACCACAACGAAGGTAAATTGTATTTCAAGTTTTAAAAGGACTCAGTCGCGAGTTCTTTTCTTACGATTAGGTAAGCTCTTTTTAAAAGCACTCAGCCGCTAGTTATTTTTAGAAAAGCTAAGTTTTTAGTTAAAGGACTTAATCTTGAGTTATTTTTATAAAGAGTGAGCTCTTTTAAAAGACTCTGTCTCGAGTTCTCTTTGGCAAGACTGGATTCTTTTTTATAAACAATAAAAACTCCGAGAGACTTGAGCTTTTACTTTTTCTTTTTTGACTTCGAGTCTTAAAAAAAGACTCTAGTCTCAATATTAGGACTAAAAGACACAGTTCTTTTCGGGAATCGAAAACAAAAACAACGAAGTTTACAATTAAGTTAAACGGTGCAGTGGTCTCTTTAAGACTCCTGTTGACGGTGGCTCATCTTGTAATATAATAATTTGTATATTGAAGGTAAATTTAACTACTCTCTAGTAACCGATATTTTTCTACCTACAATGTTTAAAATTGTTAATGATCGCGGTACACCGCGAGCCCTTGGTTAGTCTGTAAGCATCACCGGGCGCGAGCGCATGTCGCCTTCCGTAACTGTAAAATCACGTGTTTGCCGAAATAAACGTTTAAAGTGTGCTATCATCTTTTAATCAGCAACCTGTAGTCTTCAGTGTTTGGTCTTCGAGCCCAATCTGATGATTAGCCGCACTCCAGTGAAGATGGTAAATACCCGTAGCACCACCCGTCGTGAGAAAGAAGAAATTGCTACGTGTGATATCAAAGCCGGTCCGTCGAACAGCGTTAAAACTGAACCTAGTCGGCTTTTTAAAGTACCACCAACCGCAACATGTGCCAGCACACCGGGCCCGTCCAGCCGCCTTAAGTTAGAATCGTGTCCGCCTACTAAAGTACCTTCGAAAGCTGCGTCGATCTGTTCTAAGCGATCGAGTGCTTCGTTCGAAGCGCGGCGGAAGAGTTTGTTGCTGGAAGCTGAAAAGAGAAAAGCAGAAATTAAGATGCAACTTATAGATAAGCAGCTAGAAGCAGACCTAGCTAACCTGGAGGAAGAAATTTACAGTCCACACGATGGTAGTGAATCGGATGCACGTCGTGAAGTCGAGAACTGGATGGAGAAAAGCCAGCTGGAATTGAATAAGCAGGAAGTCCGCGAAAGTGAACTTGATAAGGGCTTCCAGCACCCGCCGGTGATGAATACTGGTACTTTAAATGGCACAATTCAGATGCTGGCCGCTGCTGTGAAAAACCTAAGTACTCCTTCCACTCAAGTAAATTCAGACTCTAAGTTGTTGAGCCGATTAAGTACTCCTAAAGAGTTACCAGAATTTGCAGGTGACCCGTTAGACTGGCTTCAATTCAAACAAAGTTACGAGGAGTCAACGACATTGTGCAACTTTACGCCCAAGGAAAATCTATGGAGGTTAAGAAAATGCTTACGCGGACAAGCAAAAGAAGCTGTGTCAGCTTTGTTTATAAGTGCTACTTCACCTGAACGCATAATGTCAACCTTGGAGCTTCGTTTCGGCGATCCTGATAATATACTGTCTCGCCTGACTCAGGACCTTAAGAAAATACAACCCTTATCACAAGATTATCACAAGGACATAGTGATATTTTCCGTCAAAGTGCAGAATTTCGTGGAGGCTGTACGAGCCGTCGGCAAGGAAGAATATATTCAAGGTATGAGTACAGTGTCTACAATCCTAGCTAAAATGCCGACGGTACTCCTTTCTAAGTGGACAGATTACAGCTTTCCTATTCTCCAAACAAAGCCTAATAAGTCACGATTAGAGATATTGTCAGAGTTTTTGAACGCTGAGGCTATTAAAGTATCTGCAACTGCGAATATATATACTTTAAATGCACGCACAGACACCTATAAACAAAGGCAGACTGATAACAGCAACGCAAGGTCGCATACTGTTTTATTACAAACTGAGAAACATAGCGAAGATATGCAGTGCCAGTTCTGTCAAGCAGCGAAACATAAACTCGTTGATTGCAAGAAGTTTAAGAAAACGTTGTGCAAAGCGAGATGGCAGTTTGTAAAGCGCAACGGCATCTGTTTTAAATGTTTGAAAGCGAAGCACTTGCGAGACGCGTGCTCTGCGCCGTCCTGCGATAAGGATAATTGTGGACGCGCGCATCACAACTTACTTCACTATCCAAACAAACATAACACCGAGAACGCACCGCAGCTGGAGCCCGAGCGGTCGCAACGTGAGTCGGCCAACACGTCTACGATCGAGACAGTTACGCATGTAAACGCGAGTGTGTGAAAAGTGCTATTAAAAGTAGTGCCGGTACGTGTATATACTAAAGACAGCGGTTATATCGAAACAAGTGCGTTACTCGATGACGGTTCCACAGTAACAATGATAAGCGCCGAGCTTGCCGATCGGGCCGGGCTTTGCGGGCGCCGTGAATCTATGCAGGTGTGCGGGCCGTGGAGTGATAACAAACTGGTTTACGATACAACGGTGTTAGACTTGCGGCTATCTGGTATAGACAATAAGGTGCACTGTGTGAAAGCTCGTAGTGTTAAAGAATTAAACTTGCCAATACAAAAGTTGTCCGTAGTAAATTGTGATATTTTTGATCATTTGCAAAGTATTAAAAGTAGATTGTGTAATGTTGATACTAAGCCTGAAATCCTTATAGGGCAAGATAATTGCCAGCTATTGTTACCAGTGAAAGTTGTGATAGGTAGATCATTTGAGCCGTCAGCAACACTCACACCGTTAGGTTGGTGCATTCACGGAAGTGTAAACATACGAAAGGGGGCGCGCGGCGCGATTTGCGACGGCGCACCGGAAGTTGACGACGCCAATGCTGTTCTGCACGTCTCCGAGCTGCGCTCTGAGGAGCGAGAGCTGCGGGCGCTGCATGAGGAGGTACGTCGGGCGTTTACGCTCGAGGCGATGGGAATGGCAGGTAAGCCTAGGGTTAACGTAGATGATGCTCGCGCTGTCGAGCAGCTCGAGCAGACGGTCCAGCTGATTGACGGAAGATGGCACGTCGGTCTGCCTTGGAGGGATCCCGATTGTACTATGCCTGACACCTATCCTAATGCTCTGAGGAGGTTAGAAGGAGTGGAACGGAAAATGAAGAAGGATACAGGATACGCTGAAAGGTATGCCGAAAGGGTTGATCATTTAATAAGTAATTCTTTTGCCAGGGAACTTAAGGACTCTCAACGCACCGAAAGGACGTGGCACCTGCCACATTTTGGCGTTGATAACCCGAACAAAGAGAAACTGCGTTTAGTGTTCGACGCCGCTAATGAAGTTGAAGGTTCGTGCCTGAACGATTATTTGTTAAAGGGACCGGATCTACTTACCTCACTATTCGGAATAATGCTTCGATTCAGGGAAGATCGCATAGCCGTTACAGGTGACATACAGGATATGTTCCTTAGAATTAAAATATCATTGTCTGATCAAGACGCTCTTAGGTTCCTGTGGAGGGACAGCCCCGATGATCCAGTTCGTACCTACGCGATGACGTCACTTATATTTGGCGCAAAGTGTTCGCCCTTCGTTGCGCAGTTTGTCAAAAATAAAAATGCGCAACGATATGAGTCATCCATGCCGGCAGCAGTAGATGCCATAGTAAACTCTCATTACATGGATGACTACATACAAAGCTTGCCAGATGATAAAACAGCTATCGATATGGTACATAATATTTCGCATATTCACAAAAAGGGCGGTTTTCACATGCGTAACTGGACTAGTAACAGTGTAGCTGTGCTAGACTCCGTGCCAAAAGAAACATTAGGAACTGAGGCCGTAAAGTTTAAGATTGATCAGCAATGTGATGGCGAGCGCACGCTAGGACTTATTTGGCACCCGAGTACGGATGAGTTGGCGTTCGATGTCTCGTTCAAGCGCATTCCCGAGGCTATTATACAAGGTAAGGAAAGGCCAACCAAAAGAATTATGCTTCGCGTTGTAATGTCTATTTATGACGTGTATGGGTTTCTTTCTCCTTTCACCATCCAAGGTAAAATCATGTTGCAGGCTACATGGCGGTCGAAGATTAGCTGGGACGATGCCATTCCTCAGGATTTATATTGTAAGTGGCTCAAATGGATTGAATTACTCCAGTTAATTGATAAGATTCGTGTACCGCGTTGTTATCAGAGCATTCCTTTAAGTGCGAGCGAGATAAAAGTCGAATCTGCCTCCAATGCCGCGGTCGTAGCGCTGCCACTCGATAGTGCTACGAAATTGACTACGAACGCGCCTACGCAAGCGGCCGACTACGAGAAATGCTACACAAGGTTCGCTGCTACGAAACACTCGCCGCCGCACTCGGAATGTTATAGAAACCTACAGTTGCATGTATTTAGTGACGCTGGACAACAAGCGCTGTGTGCGGCCGCATACTGGCGATGGATTTCTAGCGATAATAAAATATGCGTTGCATTAGTCGCTAGTAAATGTCGAGTTACGCCGGTCAAACCAGTAACTATGCCACGTCTTGAGCTTCAGGCTGCGTTACTGGCCGCAAGGCTAGCTCGCACTATTGCTACGGAACATAAGTTAAAACCCGAGCAACGATATTTTTGGTGTGATTCTACCACTGTGTTGCACTGGTTACGTAACAATACGCGTACGTATAAAGCATTTGAAGCGAACCGGCTTGGAGAAATCGACGATCTTACCGGTGTCTCGGAGTGGAGATACGTGCCTACGAAACTCAACATAGCGGATATAGCAACACGAGATGTTTTTAATTACGATTGTTTTGTCAACGAGTGGTTTCGAGGCCCTCAGTTTTTGTACAATGATAGTACCTACTGGCCTCATGATGTTGTAGAACCTGAAAATAAAGATTTGATTAATTTGGTAACCGATTTCACAATAAATAATGGTTTAGACTTACCTGTTCCTGACACTAAGGCTTTTTCTTCGTGGCTCCGCTTGCTAAGGTCTACTGCCGCAGTTCTGAAATTCATAAATAAATGTAGAAAACTCACCAGTGTCGATGAAAGCATGATGATGAAGCAAGCTGAGTGTCTGCTACTAAAAAAGGCTCAAGCGGACTCATTTGGCACTGAAATTAATCTTATGAAATGTGGTAAGTGCATTCCTCGCGATAGTAGACTACGCAATTTATCGCCATATATAGATGAGCAAGGGCTTCTTCGTGTGGGCGGCCGTATTGATGCTGTTTCTGATGTTGCATTGGAAACCAAACGACCTTACATCATCGATGGACATCACCCAATTACTAAACTTATAGTTAGACATTATCACGTGAAGGCAGCACACGGTAATCAAGAAACAGTTGTCAACCATCTGAAACAGATGTACTGGGTGATCAGGATACGTCCAGCTGTAAAGGAGGTCGCATCGAAATGTTTTTTTTGCAGACTTCGAAGAGTCAAGCCGGCTGTTCCAAGAATGGGTGACTTACCTGAGGCGCGGGTGGCCCATCATCAGCGACCGTTTACCTTCTGTGGCATTGATCTTTTTGGTCCAATGGAGGTCGTGGTAGGCAGACGACGGGAAAAAGGGTATGGTGTCTTGTTTACTTGCCTCACGATCCGCGCGATCCATATTGAAGTGGTGCATTTTCTCACGACTGATTCGCTGATCATGGCTCTTCGCCGCATGTCCTGTCGAAGAGGTTGGCCGCGATACATATACTCGGACAATGGGACCAATTTGCGAGGCGCTGACGCAGAGCTCAGTAAGGCGATGGAAGAACTTGATGACGATGCCCTAAGAACGGAAGCAGTGAATAATGGTGCGCTCTGGACCTTTATTCCCCCAGCCAGTCCACATTGGGGTGGGGCCTGGGAACGGCTAATTCGCAGCGTCAAGTCCTCACTTCGTGTTGTACTCAAAGAACGAGCTCCTAAGGACGAAGTTTTGTCGACCCTCTTAATAGAAGTTGAGAATATTATCAATGGTCGCCCGCTGACCCATGTCTCAGTTGAGCCTGGTAGTATTGAGTCACTAACTCCGAACCACTTTCTTATTGGTTCATCTAGTAACTTACCTACAGCAGGGGTTTTTGATGACTCGGACTTGTTTCTGAGAAAGCAATGGCGGCAGGCACAGAGGCTAGCAGACATGTACTGGCAACGTTGGCTCAAAGAATATTTACCAACTCTTGTTCCCAGAACCAAGTGGCACCAGGAGCAGAACCCTTTGAAGGTGGGTGATCTGGTTTTCATTGCAGATTCAGACTGGCCCAGGAATGTTTGGCCTCGGGGCATAATAGATAAAGTGTTTCCAGGCAAAGACGGTCGAGTACGAGTTGTGGAAGTACGAACGTCGCGAGGAGTCCTGCGTAGATCTGCGGCGCGCGTCGCCCCTATTCCTTTAAGTTTAGAGTGCTGAATCAGCACTGGGGTGGGGAGTGTTGACGGTGGCTCATCTTGTAATATAATAATTTGTATATTGAAGGTAAATTTAACTACTCTCTAGTAACCGATATTTTTCTACCTACAATGTTTAAAATTGTTAATGATCGCGGTACACCGCGAGCCCTTGGTTAGTCTGTAAGCATCACCGGGCGCGAGCGCATGTCGCCTTCCGTAACTGTAAAATCACGTGTTTGCCGAAATAAACGTTTAAAGTGTGCTATCATCTTTTAATCAGCAACCTGTAGTCTTCAACTCCTGATCAAGAGATGTAGATAAGTGTTGCAATATGAAAGATGATTGTGCTAGATAACCAACCTTTGCTTTATTTATCTTTAGTTCAAAACACTGGTTTCATCAATTCTATAAAGAACACTTTAAATGATATTTAAGCAATTTAACTGCAATTATAATATCAGTATTTAAACTTGAAAAATTATGTCTCAGGCGGGACTCGAACCCGCATATCCTCGCATGCCGGACGCGGCGCTATACCATTTAGCCACCGACACACTGCGTCACAGCGCGAATTTTTCAAGCATATTCTTATCGTCGCGTTGTTTCATCAAATGTTATGAGTTTGCACTTGCACACTTAACACCCGAAAGAAACATCTTTGCAGATGTTTGACAGTCAGTTAAGATGAAACTTCATTTGCGGACGATACAGTCACAATGGCAGCGCACAATGACCTACTAATAGCCTCAACTTAACTTGAAGAAAGTCTGCCTAAATTGAAGCAGTTGTCCATTTTAGTCACAAAATACACCGTGAAATTTTAGTGGTTGTTTTCCCGCAGTAAAATGATTCTATCTTAGTAGTACAATACATTTGTGCAGTTTTTTTTTTATTTAAATAAAAAAAATAGCAGTTTCACGATTGTGATAAACGAAACTCGAAAGCAACCTCGAACCAATGGTACCAGCCGTGCCGCAGCCGGTCACACCGGCCGGGGTCATTGCCCCTCGCGCGGTGCAGTTTATGCTGTATTACTTAGTGCGTAGAGCTTCTTTTGCTTTGAACATTGATTTCGTGCGGCAAGCAGTACCCAACCACGTCACATTTTGTAAAGATACTATCGTATCTCACGCTTTTGAGTTGATGATTATTTTTTTGATTAGTTGAGAACAACGATATCTTTATTTTCACAAAATAACTCGCACGATTCGATGGTGCTACTAAAGGTAAATCGTTTTGTTGCGGGAAAACAACCACTAAAATTTCACGGTGTATAGTCCGCATACCAACTTTAAGCTTTCTACCTTGAAAATTGCGGAATGCTTCATACAAACTTCCACCCCCCATTTTAGTAAAGTGGGGGGTTAGAAAGAGACAAAAAGTGTCACTCTCCATCCCTTCAATTTAAAAAATCACTTCATGAAAAACAACCATTTATAATATTTTATTTATTTATTTCTTCAAATGATTTTGCCGTGTGTGTTACGAGATAGTAAATAGCTCATAAATGACAGTTAAGTGAAAAAGAACAAGTAAACAAAATCTGAATAAACATTTACCTACATTTTTATAAATCAAGGAATAACCATTTTGTACATACATTATAAAATGTGCAACAAAGTTTGAATTAATAAAAATAAAATTTACATTTACGTTTTACGGAAGTGATGATGCTTCCACTTAGCCAAAATACCACAATATTTAATTATTGCAAAAATAACTTTGTTTTTATAGTGTTTTTATGAAGGACAAAATTATTTTTACGGTTGTTAAAAATGTGCTATTTCTCAAAAACTTCCGATTTGATCTCGTACAAACTAAGTTTCGTTGAAAGTATTTGCTAAGATCTACATTGCGTATTTTTTTTTTAAATTTTCACTTGTTTAGGGACACCCATTTTTCCACTTTGGAAGCTTCTATCTTCCAAATGTTAGAATTTTGGAAAAAATGGTTCTAAGAACCTCTATGTCATTTTAAAAGACCTATCCATAAATACCACATATACGCGTAGCGTAGGTTCAAGTAAAAAAAATTTTTTTTTAGTTTTATGTATGGGAAGCCCCCTTGTGTTAGTAAACTTATATTTAGTTGTGTTAGTACTTATATTCTATAAGGGACATTGTAATTCTAACAAAATGGCCAACAAACGGACAGTCCCCGGTGTCGGCTATTAGCCCTCAAAACACTGTTACTGCTGCCTCGTATTCGGCGCTGTAGTGAAGTCGATTTTTTTGCGTAGGATGGCACCAAAGCTATCCACCCCTGCGTGTGCAAACATTGCTGAGGCGCTACAAAAACGTGGCAGCTTCAACAGTGCCCTGAAGGCATTGTTATATTGGATCCGCAAGGCCCCGTACGATTTCTTCGTGTAGTCTATCCACAGACTACTCGATTAGAGCGATGTGCAGTACGCTTTGAAAAGTAATATCTTTACTGCAGTCGAGCAACGCGCAAATCTGCGTGCCAATATATTCGCTCTGATCGAAAGCGCCCTGCGTTCCCTTTCCATATTGACATCGTCTTTTAGGTCTTCGGTTACAAAGTGCCCAAGGTATTTAAATTGTTTCACTCTTTTTAGAGGTGCATCATAAAGCTTTATGGTAGGTACGACTTTTGGACACCTGTTACCCGCCCTAAAGACCATGTACTCACTTTTGGTTACATTGTACAGTAGACCATGCAAACCAGCATAAGACTCGCAGATTTTAAGGAGTTTTCTGAGCGCAGTAACCGAGGGGGCCAGCAGCACCATATCGTCTGCGTAGCTGATGATATTCACGCACACATTACCAATGTGACAACCAACACGTGTGCTGCTGAGCCCCTCGATCAGTTCATTTACATACAAGCTGAATAGGTTAGGCGAGGTCAGACCCCCCTGCCTCACTCCGCACTCCATCCTGCAAGGCTCAGAGAACTCATTCGCCCATCTCACGCAATTTACCTGATTTCCATACCAATATTTGAACATGTCAAGTACATCCGTGGGTAAACCAGCTCTTTCCAACTTATCCCAGAGGAGATCATACGAGACAAGATCGAACGCCTTTGATAAGTCCAGGAAACAAGCATACACAGGAGTACGCCTGTCCGTGTAGTATTTGACTGTGTGCTTTAAACTCAGTATCGCGCTCTCCGTAGATAATCCAAGTTTAAATCCGTGCTTTCCGTCATGTAGATTTAGGACATCTTCTAGCTGAGAATTAAGCACACGGTCAAACACTTTTGCAATAACAGTTGCTAGGGATATTGGCCTGTAATTTGATCTGTCTGATATGTCCCCCGTCTTGTTTTTAACTACTGGCACAACGATCGTTTTCATCATCTCAGCAGGCACGTGAGGCACGTAGGAATGAACTAAGCACATATTATATAACAATGCCAACACTCAAGGAAGATGACACCCTGCATGCTTTAGGTGTTCAATGCTGAGATAATCGTGACCAGGCGACTTTCCTTTGGTCATAGAATGTATAATACACTTAATAGTCTTCGCCTTAACATGCGTAGTAAAGTGGCCCGGCCGCGGGGCCCCAACATCAAACACCCTTTTCGATGGACCCAAGGGAGACGGCACAGTGAAGTGATCCCTGAAAAGATCCGCTATGGCTTTGGCATCATTAATGCCATCAACGCTCACAGGTAGGCCAGCGCTATTACGTATCTTTTTTGACATTCAGAGTGATAATCGCTGAGCCTTAGTGTTTATCTGTGAACTGTTAAAACATAGTTTTGGTATTACGTATCGTCGGTGTATTATTAAATTAATGTCAAGGTCAGTGACTATGACTAATAGGAACTGTCATATCAACTTTTCCACTTTTGACAGCCGTTTGTGTATCGATAACTCGATTTTGGTATTATGTAAGTCAGAGTGATTAACAAAATCGTTAGTCACCGGAATTTTCAAGTGTCGCTGATAGGAACTACAAAAGAGCAGTTTTTTGTGAAATAGACTATTATCTAACTAAGTGGAATCATATGCAAAAAATACTTTCACAATATTCCTTTTAAATTAGTTAAAAGTCAACATTAAATGGTATCCACACACACCACTTAATCCCTCCACCGCCACCCGTCCTATAATGGCCAAAACTTGCTCCTCTGCCTCTGTGAATGGAGTCAGCCTGCTAGGCCCATCACCAGTGGCAGACGCACTCCATCTAGCTAGAGTTTCCGGCTTTGGTTTTAGTCTTTTAAAAAGCGAAGATTAGAAATGATACAAGCAAAACAAGAATGGTATTGCTGCAATGAACTGTGAGGGGATGGAAATACAACTACTGATAATAACTTGATACTTTAACTTACTCTACGTCTATGGTCCGCAGATTAACTAGCTCCTTCTGCGACAGCATTAAGTCGGTGCAAGGGACTCCCAGATTATTTTAGCCATTTGCTCTGCTTGAGGTCCACTTGCAAAGCGACCTAACGCTATGTCGCGGTTTTCTTCTACGAACTCTATATCAAAACCTGTCTAGGCGAGCCATCTAAAATACAAAATAATAAAATATGTTCTTTACTATTTTGATTGAGTGATCTAAAGAACTATTTAATTTTTATTAATTTACCTACTTTTAAATAATCTGCACGAAGCACAATCACAAGTACCTACACACTCAAATATGTCCCGCACCAAAAAATGTTCTAATTTCAATAAAATTGCGCTAAAAACCATCTGACATTTGAAGTGACTAACGTATAACCCGATTAAATTAAGATGTCGTTATTTTGTAACGTTATCGTTTCCTACATAATTGCATGTCATTTAGTCGTATAATTTATCGATAGTACTAGAGTAGTGCAGCTTTATGGTCAAGTTCACTTGATATGCACTATTCTTATTCATGTAAGCCAGTAGTTACATAATACCAATTGTATCAGCGTGCTTCAGTTGCTGACAAAATTTCGTGATCGACTGAAGTCAGTTGTCCATTCAATGACTATCCCGTACATAATAGGTGTTAACATGTTTATTCCAACCTATTACAGTATTTTTACGCCTAATATTAATTGAATAAGTCTCACTTGCAGCCGATGTCAAGGACGATACAATATTATTATAAAATTTATCAATTATAGTTCTATGTGAAGAATTATTACAAAAATCAAAACAACAATGAGTAAACGTTTCAGGAAAGTCTAATAATTTCAAGCGTTGGTTGCATAATTCTAAGTATCTGTCTATTTGTTTATCCGATCTCACGGGGTGGGTTTACACTATTACAATTATCTTTTTTGCGCATTAATTTTGATTTACTTAAATTAAAGTTACATGTAGTTATAAGTGGAAAGTGATCTGACCAATATGTGTCAAGCAGCACCTTAGAATTCACTATCAATTCCCACGCTGCTTCCGTGACTAGGTACACAGTGATCCAACCAACTCCTACTTCCATGAGCCTCACCAATATAAGTGTACGTATCAAATCATATCAGAGTTTAATCCTAACTTCCTCATATCACTACAAATCCAATTTGTTCAGAACAGAAGGCAGTTAATTCCTTGAAAAATAACTCACCGGGATGAGCATTAAAGTCTCCAAGTTAAAATACTGATTCCACCGCACTTCCCTCCACAATAGCACCCAAAGCAAAGCACCAAGATAATCCGTGAATGCAGAGAGGTTCTTTAGCGTATCGTAGGGCATATACACACTGCAATAAACGACCGATCTTTAAGAACGATTTTAATGGGTATGGGTATATATCGGATTGCCTAATTATTTGTACTCCTAATTGTCACTGGCACACAAACTTTAAGCCTAAATTTTTTTCGCACTTTTTCACTCTTCCTAAACGTGCTTAGCCTATATTTAATACGCCTTACTGTATATCGCCGTATTATAATTTGCCAAATTCGACATTTAGCCTAATATATCCTAATACCTACCATTTACAGTTCCAAATTTTTATTCGCAAAAAGTTAAAACTTTATCAATATTTTAAAGAAGTAAGCATGCATGCATGCATGCAAGCAAGCAAGCGAGCAAGCATGCAAGCGAGCAAGCATGTATGCAAGCAAGCAAGCATGCTTGCAAACAAACAAGCGTGCATGCAAGCAAGCAGGCGTGCATGCAATCAAGCAAACATGCATGCTAACAAGCAATCATGCATGCATCCAAACAATCAGACTTCCGTGACGGCTTCGGTGCTGCGGGGCTCCGGCGGTCCCACGCGTGCTAATCGTCGCAGATGGCTTACACTCAGCACCGCAGCTTCGGCTTTCTGGCCGGCTGCGCCGGCCAGCCTCAGCCGCGGCGCCTCGCTTACAGCCTCCTGCTCCTCAGCCCGCGGGCCGCCTCGCCCCTCCGCGCCTACGCGCTTTTAAATTACACTCTAGGGGTAGGGCAGACAAGACTGCTTGGGGTCGGTTTGTGAGCGATTCGTTTTTTTAACTTTTTAGGTTTTAAAAAAAATTATGGCTTTCATTACTTAGTGTTATGCCAAAATAAAGATGCGAATATATTTTAGTGCATTCGATATTAGACATACTAAAATTAGGATTTTAAATTTTTAGACCCAACTATGATAGTGCGAAAACAACTGTTAGGCTAGACAATAATTATACGTTATAAGTTTAGGCCAATACAGTTCGGCCAAATGAAATTAGGACTTCAAATTTTAGGCGAACCGAAGGGCACCCAATGGGTATATATCGGAATGCCGAATTTTCTGTACTCCTAATGGTCATTGGCACACAAACTATTGGCCTAAAATTTTTTCGCACATATTTACTTTTCCTAAACGTGTTTAGCCTATTTTTACTACGCCTTAATGTATATCTCCGTATCATAATTTTCCAAATGCGAGATTTAACCGAATATATCCATGCATGCTTGCATGCTTGCAAAGAAGTAAGCATGCATGCAAGCAAGCAAGCAAGCATGCATGCATGCATGGAAACAAGCAAGCATGCATGCAAACAAGCAAGGATGCAAGCATGCATGCAAACAAGCAAGGATGCAAGCATACATGCAATCAAGCAAACATGCATGCAAACAAGCAATCTTGCATGCATCTAAACAATCAGACTTCCGTGACGGCTTCGGCGCTGTGGGGCTCCAGCGGTCCCACGCGTGCTAATCGTCACAGATGGCTTACGCTCACCACCGCAGCCTCAGCCGCGACGCCTCACTTGCAGGCTCCTGCTCCTCAGCCCGCGGGCCGCCTCGCCCCTCCGCGCCTACGCGCTTTTGAATTACACTCTAGGGGTAGGGCAGACAAGACTGCTTGGGGTCGGTTTGTGAGCGATTCGTTTCCTTAACTATATCGCTTTAAAAAAAAATTGAGCTTTTAATACTCAGCATTATGCCAAAAAATTGATGCTAACACATATTAGTGCAATCGATATTATACATACTGAAATTAGGGATTTCAATTTTAGACCAAGCTGTAATAGTGCGAAAACAACTGTTAGACTAGACAATAATTATACGTTATATATTTAGGCCAATACTGTTCTGCCAAATGAAATTAGGACTTTAAATTTTAGGCGAACCGAAGGGCACCCGATTTTAATAGCACATAGTCTGGGATTGTCACACGATATCACTGTAACGGGTCCATATTGACTCACATAAAATTTCACATAAAATCATATTTTTTGTCTTGCTACGGATTTGTGTTCATAATACCTAATCACTCTTCATAATTTAAATTTTCATATTTTTTTTATTCATACATTTTTATTACTACCATTGGAGCTCATAACAATTAGTAGTCATTTTTTTTATTAAAACTGTTACTACCAATAACCAGTTTAAATTTATATTTCTTCTTTTCATATCTTTGTTATTCATAACATTCAATATACATATTGTTTTAATTAATAATGTTTTTACTAGGAACATACTTTAACTCATAACGTCATTATTCATAATTTCACTTTCCATACTAGTAAATATTGAAAAGGTTACGAAAGTACCTAGTAGATATTAAAATATTAGGGGTTAAAATATGAAATTGCCGTTTTATTGTAATAGGTTCTTTGAATTGACATAGAATCTTCATGGTTTGAGGTTTTCGAATGAAACTTTTTTCACATGGTTTCTATGATGTTCTTCTTTTAAAAAATGTGAAACATTTGAATAACGACTTTCAATTGTTTTTGTTATTTAACTTAGACAAAAAAGATGGATACTGCGAAAATTCAAATGATTTTTGAATACGAGTTCCGACGCGGAAGTAACGCGGCAGAAACAGCCCGCAATATCAATGTTGCGTTTGGAAAGGGATCTGCTAATGAAGGCACCGTGCGATTTTGGTTTAAACGCTTTCGTGATGGAAACTTCGATTTGAAGAACGAGCCACGAGGAAGACCGCCCACACAGGTGATTAACGATGAATTAAGAGAGATGGTGGAAGCCGATCCTAGTCAAACTACCCAGAATTTAGCGGCATGGTTTAACGTAACCTTACCCACAATATTGACTCATTTGCGTCAATTCAATAAAATAAAAAAATACAAAAAATGCGTGCCTCATGATTTGACATATGTGCAGAAAGAAACGTGTGTTGAAACTTGTGTTGCCTTGTTGAATCGGTACAAAAATGAAGGAATATTAAATCGAATTGTGACATGTGATGAAAAGTGGATTCTTTATGATAACCGTAAAAGAAAAATGCAATGGCTGACCCCAGGTCAAACGCCACAACAGTGTCCTAAAGCAAAACTTAACAATAAAAAGGTAATGGTAACTGTTTGTAGGTCTCAGCATGGTGTTATTCACTATAGTTTTCTCCGATCTGGTCAATCAATAACGGCAGATGTCTATTGTGCCGAACTCCGAACAATGTTGGCAAAACTAGCAGTAAAACAGCCCCGACTCATTAATCGATCCTCACCATTATTGCTCCATGACAACACGAGACCTCATACAGCACGAGAAACCGTTTTGACCCTTCAGGAACTGCAATTAGAAACCATTCGACATCCTCCGTATTCGCCAGACCTTGCTCCAACGGACTACCATTTTTTTCGTGATTTGGAATTATCTACGTGACAACAAGTTTTCTTCCCAGGAGGCAGTACAAAATGCTTCACACAGTTTGTGCAGTCTAGATCCTCAGAGTTCTATCACAAAGGCATAAATGACCTTCCTATTAGATGGCAGCAATGTATAGATAATAATGGTAACTATTTTGATTAAATGAATTTGTTAAAAATTAAAAAATCAACAATTTTGATTTTCAGTACTAATCGGCAATTTCATACTTTAACCCCTATTATAAGTAGTAGATTTTGTAAATTTGAGGGTAAAGTTTAGGACTTGGACCATAGAGTTAAGGAGAGGGAGAGGGAGCAGGGGGTAGGTGAGGAACCCTCCAGAGAAGTCAGAGAGGCGCGGGGTAAAAAAATGTTTTTGAAAAAAATTTTGAGGTTAGTATTCAAAAATCGTCTTGTTTGGATTTTTAAGGCGCTCGGCGGTTTTAATTATGAGTTTCGATCATTAGTATAAACAAATATATGAAAACAAATAGGTATTAGTAAAAACGAAGTGTATAATAAGTGATATTATGAATTTTAATGATTATGGTTTTGAATATTTAGGTTTTGAATTTTTTATGAAGAATGATCATTATGATTTTAAATTGTATGAGAAATATTTTCGGACTTCCGATGTTATGAGTTAAAAAGTTATGTAAGACAATGCGCACCCCACTGTAACACATCGAATTACACTCTTCCTCCATAGTAGCGCTACACCGCCGTACGGTCTGCCAGTCAGCATACCCGCTGATGTATCCACGGCTGAAGTACCCGTGCTACCGAATTCCGGATGGACAGACGATAGATAAGGCAAGTCAGATAGATGTGGTAAGAGCCAGGAGCCACGTTTCCTGTAGTGCTAATATGTCCGCTATTTTACACAACTGTCTTATATCTTCAATTGACCTTTTTATGGATTTACAATTAAAAGTAACTAATGTGTTACTTAATGGTGTACTTATATTATCCATTTTTGTTTTTAATGCCCGTATTTACTCTCTGTCAATGTTATAATGAATAAAACGTCGAAATAATATACCTTCCGGCCACAACTTTTCTTCCAAAAACAAATTAATCTTGTACCTATATCGGCACGAAAAACTTAAATGAGTTATGTATGTACTCTCTCTATTCTTTGATACTTACAACTTTATCAAGGACACTTTCTCACCAGTTTTTTCTTTTATATAATTTATAACATCCTGTTCCTGTGTATCCCTGTGGACATTTGTGATGAATATAGGCACATTACTATCAGCGGCTTTAAAGCTTTGGACATTATTGGCACAACCAGTTTTGTTGGAATATCTCCGATCTTTCTTCTTTTTCTCAACAACGTTCCATTCATTTTCTTTTCTTACATGTAGATTAATATTCTGTTCGCTGTCATTACAATTCAAAACAACGTTATCACTATCCTCAAGTGTGATCCGGCCTATATTGCAATTTTTCACAACTGATAACGAGGGTCGGTGCATTGTATCGGTCAGCTGAGCGTCTATACCCACTCTCAAACCGGTTGGACATGACGTCATTACAGTAGGCACATCGCTGCAATCGGAGCCGCTTAACGTCGTCACTATTTTTTGCGCTGTGTTTCTAATATTTTGCGAGTACGAGGGTAGTAATTTTAACGGTTTTTCCGAAGCTTTAGCAATTGGCGCTGTGATACTGTTTTTATTTTGAATTGATTCACCACTGATTTGCGGTAAAATACCCATTGGCCCACTATCACACATTAAATCATTTAATTGATAAGCGCCTCGTTTCTGATTCACATACGAGTAACCAAAGTTGTTCACTACTGATGCCGATTTTAAATTTTCAAGATCTTTCGTGATTTGCGGCAATTGATCAATCGTAACACAGGACTTCCGTAGATTGGTGATTTCTTCTCGTATTAAAAAAATATCCTTTAACAACTTTGAGGCATACACATAGTCAAAAGTTACCGGCGGCAACTTATTCAAATTTCTTGCTACAGAAATCAGAATAACATCAGGTTCACTTTCTTTGAACAAACATACATATAGGTAATATCTTCAATGTCACGCTGAGTCTTCCCACCACCTTTTCTTGTTATTTTACGAGTAGTTGTCAGGATAGATTCGAACAACAATTAAATACTTTCGCCTCAGATATTTCCTCCGCCGAAAACGACATTGTACAAATACGTTGCAAGCTAAGTTCATCCATGACTTCTATTTTATTTTGAATAAAAGTCAGTAACTCCGAGATAACAACATCACAGGTCACAACACCGATCGCGTCAGAGATATGACCATGACGTGCGCACGCGTTGCCGCGCGCGACCTGGCTGAGTTTTTAAGTGAGGAATTAAACATAATTTTAATAATCTACGAAAAAGACTGATAAAGTCATGAGTCGGATTCTTGTAAAATTAATTGATAGTCAATCATATAGGGTTTTTAACCTATTTTAGCGATAGGTACTTACCTCGACACGTTGTCTCCACACGAGCAAACCTAAATGTGCCTTCCAACAACTTCTATACAGGTGAAATTTTAACCACCTTTCAGAATCTTATATATTATTATATAAATTTCTCGTGTCACAATGTTAGTTACCTTACTCCTCCGAAACGGCTTTGCTGATTTTTACCAAATTTTATATGCATGTTCAGTAGGTCTGAGCATCGGCTACTATCTATTTTTCATACCCCTAAGTGATAAGGGTTGTTCACCCTTAACATTTTTATTTAATATTGGACAAAATTTTTTGTTTTTATTTTTCTATAATGTGGCATTAAAAAATATCACCAACTCCTATTTTTTAATAGCCATTTTAGTAATTTAATCATTTTTATGGCAAAACAACGTTTGCCGGGTCAGCTGGTTTTATACAGGGTGTTGATTTCAATACGAGCGGTATTTTCAGAGGTGATTATGTACCTTGTACTGATCATGAAACAATAATAAATGAGTTTGAATTTTTTTTGTTAAATTATCAAATTTTAATAATCATGGTTTTCAAAGTAGACCCTTCGATTTGCGTAGTAGGACCCCGACACTAACACTAACGCCGCTCGCGCGCGCCGAGCGTGCGAACAAACGATACCTTCAAAGTACAAAGGCACCGCAATCTTTGTGTTTAGCGCGTACGCGCCGACCAGTAGCCGCGCCGAAAGAAGCCGATAAGCGACGGCATCTCTTTGTGCCGTACCACCCGCCCTAGCTACTCTCGTTCACGCGTTCAGTTGTGATGAAACCATCGCGTAAGCAACTTGTCCGTATTTTTGCGAAAATGACGCAATATTATTCCAACATTGAGCTAGTTGAAATGATAATTTGAGTAAAGCTATTTAGAATATTTAGTGAGTCACTTCCAAACCGTCCACCACCCTCAAGAACAGTCATGCTCCCGGCAACGCAGAGATTTTGTGATCATGAACAGTTCCATGAATGCTCGAAGTCGGGAAGGCCGTATCGGACTTGATGTAAGACTGCAAGAAGATATCTTGGACTACTTTGAGAGGGAACCGAGAGCGAGCACCAGAGACGCTGGCTTTTAGTGTCAATGGGATGGGATAGCGGCTGGGATAGTAGGGGATCAGCTGTTGGGACCTTGCTTCATCGAAGGCCGCCTCACCAATGCTACATACTAGAAACTGTTGGAAAACGTCGTTATAAAGACGCGATGTTGGAAGACATGCCTTTGTATTTCCATTCCAACCAGCACGATGGAGCACCGCCTCATTATGGTTTTAAAGTGCTAACTATTTAAATCTTGAATTTGGAAATCAGTGGATTGGGCGTGGTGGACCGGTGCCTTGGCCACCACGGTCTCCAGACTTAACGCCCTTAGACTTTTATTTGTGAGGTGATCTAAAACGATTAGTGTACACTGAAGAATTGACAAGTGTTGACGACTTGAGACAAAGAATAGTAAGTGCACTCTAGACAGTAAAACAAAATCGTGTTGTGTTGAACAGTTTTAAAAGGAACATCAGACGCCGTGCTAGACTATGTATTGCTCAGTCTGGTGCTAGACTATGTATTGCTTCAAAGATTACTTAAAGTCCTTAAAATATAGCTTGATTAGAATGACAGTTCTCACTGATACAGATGACGCAACACATTTGCACACGAAAAAATATTGGTAACTGGCATGTTAAGAATATTTTTTAATACTTTGCTGTACATATTAATCAATTTAATTATATAAAATTGATATTTATAGGTAAAACATTAAAATAATCCAGTTACAAAAATTACACTTAACTTTAGAAGACGTTTTTGCAAGGTTACGTCATTTTTCATAATCGCTAGTCGTGACGTAAAATCGACAAATCGAAATCGACAGATTAACAATAGTTCAAAATCGAAGTAATGTAATATAAATGTTACAAATGATTTAATGAGAATTGGTTGATGCTAAGAACATCAAATTGCAATTATTAATAGTTTACGAAAAATTTTCAAATATATTAGATTCTACATGCGATAAAAAAAATCTAATTGATTTTCATGATTGTTCCAATTATTCTGATAATGATCACGATACTGACTTACTGTTAAATCTGAATATATCTAATTGTCGTTTTATTATATTCGCCATAACTGTTTTTTTTTTTCATTTGATCAGTCGAGTCAGTCCCATCACTAGTTTGACAGATGTCATTCTAATCAAGCTATATTTTATGGACTTTAGGGTTAGTGAAAATAAAAGTGTACAAAAACTAGGTACCTATTAAGGTAAATCGTTGAAAATAAATAAGTTGCAACTACAAAATTTTTTTGAGGTTAGTGTAAATAAGAGTGTACAAAAAACTAGGTAATAAGATACATCGTTGTCAATAAGTTTAAACTACGTCGAAAATACTGCAGACTCATGTCATTTAATAATCTAGTATTATTCATTTTTAAAAAGGGTTAGGCTAAATCAACTTGAAAGCTCAGGGTTCGATTTCCTGCACGACGACTTTTGCTAATTAAACAATTAAAACTAATGTTAATTTTTAAGATCCAAAAATACTCAGGTTCGATTCCCGACTGAAGGCTCAAATCGTGAGCGACCAGATGACCTGACGTCTTAAGCAATAAAAACACTTAATTTTTAGGTTGACCTAGATTAAGATATCCAGATAGGTAGTGTAAGTTTGAGGTTCGTTCTGTTCCCGATTGATCGCCCTTTGATACTTTGGTATGTTTGTCAGTCCTTAGTCCGATTAAAGTAGGAAAGGAATTAAAGTAGGATTTGTAATTAACTAACGTCTTAAATTAAATCGGTTCCTTTTCAAATAGCTATTCACACATTCGGGAATAACGCAGACGGCAGATAAAGAGAGATAAGCAAGCAATGACGACCAGTTAGTAGGTAGGTAGGTACCTACCGCTTGTCTACGCGATTCGCGCCGTGCTTTGTTTACAATGCAAACAGTTTGCAGTATCTAACGCCACAGTGCAGTAAAGGGTTTAACAAGGGTTCGCTTAAAATTTCAGTTTTTTTTTATTAATTCGTACCTGGTGCTTGTTCTATATGCGATCATGAGTTGTTTTTATAAATTCCGCTCGTATTGAAATAAACACCCTGTATAGCAATCCACGAGACAAAAAACTAATGACATATTTTTTCTTTTGGTATAGCCCAGTACAAAAATGTCAAGATATAGCAGAAAATGACTGTCAAAAATCTAAAATTTTTAATTCTAGCAACAATTTTTTTACATGCCAAAACTGAAGATAGATAGGTTATTAGGACCGGCCCTTAGGATACAAGTAGATCGACTGACAGCCCGATAATGCGTGACCAGTTTTGATTTGTCAATGTGTGTGTTAAAAAGTGACGTACCTTTAACATTTTTAGACTATCGATATTGCAGTTCGTCGTTTGGAAAATAATGTTTACTGTCACACTATTTTTATCTCAAGATTATGCACCTGCTGTGCGGCATAACCGCCCTCACTTCTTATACTTATAATAAAGGGCAGTTAAATGTGCCCGGTGAGTATATTTTTTACATATGATTTAAAAATAAATAGTTTTAATTTATAACAATAATAAAAGCGATTGTTATTTAATTTTATTTATTTATTTCTTCAAAAGATTTTCCAGTGTCATCTGCTGTGCCGTGTGAGCTCATCAATGGCAGTAATTAAAAAAGACGTGTGGCACTCGGAGACTGCTGCGGTAAAGCTATTGCATAGCATTTTTTATCAACTTATGCAATTATAAAACTAAAAAGTATCACCGCTGTGCCGGTCGGAGTGGGGGGTGTTAGGTTATTTTCGTTACGGAATTTCTGGATTCGGTCTCCACGCTCAAGGCCCGCGATAGAAGCTATGCAATAGCTTAAAAAGAACAAAATCTGAACAAATATTAACATTTTGATGAATCAATTCCTGATTATAGATCTTTAATAAGATGATCTTAGTTATGTGATTCTTTACAGTTTCCTTCTTCAAATTGTTAAGTTGACATTCATTTGAGACGCTAAACGTAAAAAAACACCAAATTTCTCCGGAAACATTCCAGATAAATGTCGACAGTAGTATCGATAAATTTGAGTCAAGCTCTAGCGTACATGTAAAATATTTCGATGAATTAATTATCCACCAAAATAATGTAAATAATCAATACATATAACGTTATCTATACAAAAATTTAATATTAAAAGGAACAAACGGATTGAAATCATTTTATATTTACAACATAAAAACAAGATCAAATTCAACAAAAATAACGCGTTTTTACGATGACGACTTTCTACGTATTTACCTGTGAAATGAGCAATTTTCTGGATTATTTTTGTGGTTGACTCCACAGGCACTCACAGAACATGTGACCATTGTTAAATAAAATTGTATTTACTTTAGATAGTCTACGATGTACTAGATAATTCCATAAAATGTTGAAGCTTATATCGCACATGCCACTGCATGTCACTCTGTCAATTAAGACAGATCACAAAACGAAAAGATTTGTTTTCTTTTGCTATCTTGCTAGATTTCCATAATAGGTTTTCTTCTGTCTCGCAAGCTTTGTCTGTCTATTATATTCTACGTTTATGGATACTATTATATTAAGTTTTTGATTATATTATTACTGTTTGTTTATTCTTTTTTAACTCAGTTTTCACTGGTATTTCAAGACAACACTAATACTAAGCCAATACGTAAAAATTGGAAACTATGTTGCGAAAAATATTTTCAGATGATAGATTTACATTTTGCTTCTGAAATTTGCGTTTTGCTTCTAAATACGATACTGAACGCCTATAAAAAATTTGGAAGGTGGTTAAAATTTCATTCTGTATGACATGTGTAAGTAATTAAGTATGATATTTTATGGAAGAATGGTTGAATTCGCACTAATGACATGGCATGGTCTCAGACCTTAGCCGGTTCCGAAAGACCTAAAAAACAAAAAACAGAAACAAAACAACAAAAAAAAAGAATGTCATTCAATCAAAATGACATCTACTGTTTATAACCTACATTTTCAATTATTTAGTCGATTTTCTAAAAGATATCGAACATATACCAGTCAATATAGTACCTACAAATCCTATAAAATTCTTTTCTTTGGATCCGATTCAATAGCTTTACGCAGTTTGAGGAAAATTAACGAATTCAAGTATGTAACTTCTTACCATTTTTATATTGATGTATTTGCTTTGATAAACTAAAGATAGTAATGCTTCTTGAGTAATTACCACCCTAATAAAATACCTCTTAAATAAAACTATTTCACATTCTTTCCTTTATTCAGGAAAAGAGAGAAAATTATTAAACAGCTGGACCTTGTTACATCAAACAGTTCAAAGAACAGAACAGAAATAGAGAAATATGCTACTTCAGAGAGCTTGAAAATCATAACATGGCCTTTGAGTCAATTAAATACTCTCCAATACGATATTGGTCTCATAGTTGCATTTGGGCATTTGATCAAAGATGATGTTCTAAATAGGTTTCCTTTGTAAGTATAATAAAATGCAAACAATAGAATTCTAATTTAGTTATAAATTTGTAGTCATATCAATAGGCACATAAAACAATACAAAAAATACTTTGTATGATATTCTAGCAATTTTATTGCAATTGTAATATCAGTATTTAATCCCTCGATCGTGAGTTCTTCTAGACACAATTGAAATCAATTGTTATCGTGGCACCTGAGTGCCTCCTGGGGGTTGAGGGATTAAACTTGACAAAGTTTCCCACCTGTGACAAATTTTTTCAAGTATAAATACTGATTCTAATTTAGTGCTGACTGTTTACCTGTAAGCATTTGTTTTGCTGTGAAATTCAAACAGAAAAGTATTTAAAGAATAAATTGTTCATTGTTTAAAAACTGCGCAGCTTAAAACCTGGGTTTACACAGTTATTTGCAAGCCCTAGCCAATTGGTACAAGTTGATTGGCTTTTTATTTACATTTGTCTTATCTTCACTTGCTTCCAGGGGTATGGTAAATGTTCATCCAAGTCTTCTACCCCGATGGCGCGGTGCTGCTCCAATAATTCATACACTCATGCATGGAGACCAAGAAACAGGAGTAACTTTGATGAAAATAAAAGCAAATATATTTGATGTAGGTAAGTCTTAAATTATTATCTTCTGTATATGGCCAGCAGAGCAGTCCTTAACTGTGCAGTGGTTTTGGTCATAAATTCCAGTATGCTAAGGTTATCATCACTTCATTAAGATAATATTTTCATTATGTACCAGTCTCAGGTGAGAGTTTGTAACTTCAGCAGATTGTGTTACTTTTCTTAGTTATTAATATGTTTATTCTTTGTTAGGAGTTTCTTTTTATTCAATGTTCTGTTTCATTTCAGGTGAAATAATAAGCCAAAGAAGAGTGCAGGTTCCCAAAGCCATCAAGTTACCAGAACTAACAGAACAGCTATCAGACCTTGGAGCAGACATGTTAGTAGAGTGCATACGGACACTACCTGATAGTTTAGCCAATGTTCAGCCACAAAGCAAAGATGGTGTTACTTATGGTAAGACACAATCGCCAATGATCATGCTATTATAAAAACTTGTAGCTATTAACTACTTTTGTGTAGTCTATATGGTTTAATGTTAATGGTAATAAATAAATGTGGACAACATATAGGGTCATTTAGTCAGATTACGACCAATTAGCGATGTTGTCAATTTTGGATAGCAAAAATGGCAATATTTATATATCTTACAATAACTGGAACTTTTTGCGACGATACCTTATACGATCAAGATTATTTTAAAAATAAGATTTAGTGATATGTGGCTGTAGATAAATTTACAGAAAATTTATTTTCTAAAAATAGAGGAAATGCCACTTTGCCACCGCTAATTTTAATAATCGACCAATACCTATCTAGATTGCGGCCACCACTCTGGTGTGGATTATTCCACGTTATTTAATTGAAAAACAATAAATAAATTAATTGAAAATTCTCATTTATTAATCATTTCATCATCATCATATCAGCCGAACCACACTCACTGCTGGGTAAAGGCCTCCCCCAAGAATCTTCACATCGCTCGGTCCTGTGCTGTCCACATCCAGCGGCTTCCCGCGACCTTGACCAGATCGTCGGTCCACCTTGTAGGGGGCCTGCCCACGGAACGACGTCCGGTACGCGGTCGCCATTCGAGAACCTTTCCGCCCCAACTGCCATCGGTCTCCGCGCTATGTGTCCCGCCCACTGCCAGTTCAACGATGCAATCCTTCGAGCGATGTCGGTTGTTTTAGTCCTCCTCTTCCTGCGGATCTCATCATTTCTGATTCGATCGAGTAGGGAAATACCAGCATCGCTCTCTCCATTGCTCGCTGGGTGATCTTGAGCCTTCTTCTGGGACGCATAGTAAACGACCACATCTCACTCCCATATGTCATTACTGGCAACACACACCGGTCAAAGGCTTTCGTTTCGAGATACTGAGGTATTCTGGACGCGAATATATGCCGGAGCTTCCCGAACGCTGCCCATCCGAGCTAGATTCGACGAGAGATCTCTTTCTCGTAGTTGGACTTACCTAACTGGACTATCTAGCCCAGGTAAACATAGTGGTCAACAACTTCGAGTGCAATGTTCCCAACGTTAACTGGAGCGGGTGCAACATGGGCCTTTAACATGATTTTCGTCTGATCCATGTTCATCCTAAGGCCCACTCTTTGAGAAGCATTACCGAGATCTTCAAGCATAATGTTCAGTTCAGGTCTTCCACGGTCTCAGCCATAAGAACTACATCATCGGCAAATCGCAGGTGTGTTGTGTTAGGTATTCGCCATTAATGTTAATGCCGCGTCCATTCCAGTCCAGAAGCTTGAAAATATCTTCCAACGCAGCTGTGAACAGTTTCGGAGAAATAACGTCTCCCTGACTCACGCCTCGCTGTAGTTGGATCGAATTAGAGCTCTGGTTCTGTGATCGGACCGACATGGTGGCATTTTTGGTATAAGTACTTTAGTACTCGATGTGCCTGTAGACTATTTGGCACCTTTGGAAAGACTGCAGCACTGTCCAAGTTAAAATCGAATCAAAGGCTTTCTCATAGTCCACAAACGCTAAGCAAAGTGGCAAGTTATACTCTTCGGTCTTCTGTGTAACTTGCCGCAGCGTATGAATGTGGTCAATGGTACTATTAGCCTTTTCGAAACCCGGCTTCTTTGGTTGGAAGTCGTCGAACCTGCGAGTGAGACGATTCGTGATGACTCTCGAAAACAACTTACGAGATATGGCTCAGAAGTGAGATGGGTCTGAAGTTCTTCAAGATAGTTTTGTCACCCTTCTTGAAAAACAGCATCACATCGCTTCTGCCTCATGCCTTTGGCGTTTTGCCCTCGAGGATGACAGAATTAAAAAGCCTTAAGTATCGGCTTACCGCCCGCTCTAAGGAGCTCTGTTGTGATTCCGTCATCACTCGCCGCCTTATTGTTTTGAAGCTGCTTTTTAAGAGCCATTCTAATCTCGCACAGGTTGACGTCCGGGATATCTTCAGAATAGTGTCGGGTAAACTTAGCTTTAAGGTCTTTAGCCTTACTTTCTACATGTGTTTTGGAATATAACTGTCCATAGAAACTCTTATTCTCCCTCAGGATTATAACAAAAATTATTAATTGTTTCTTAATTAATAATCATTTCATTGTTTCTTAATTTGTTGTAAAAGGAATAATCATAACATCGTCCAACAAAACCATGCCCTGGTTTTGGTGTCCTTGTCCAATACTGCCTATGTGCAAAGTCGAGAGACACTTCCATTTTCATAGACTTTTATCGAATGGTCTTGCGAAGGTTTTAGTGATAACACCACAAACTCACTATCATCATGAAAACGGGTGTTAGAGCAATGTGTAACATCTAAACCAGTTTTGAATATATTGTCTTGGTTTTTAGTAAGTCTCGTGTAATGTTCATTCAGTGAAGCATATTACACGGGCTTCCAAATGTCAGGATTACCCTCACTTACAACAGGTAACCCAGCTAGGTAGAACAACTTCGAGGAAGAAGCCGATAAGAGGATTTAATTGGGCTGGGCCGCATTTGGGAAGCTTCTTCAAGTTTCTCCCACATAATAGATCTTAACATCAAATCCATATAAGACTTATATCCATCAAGTAAAAGCAAAGATTCGCTCAAGAGTCCAGTAATACTGACAGAAGGCATACTGTTAGTGACTTCTTTGGCGCAGATATGGATAAACCACTAAAGGTGGACACTTGCCCACAGGCGTTAAAAGTTCACCAATGCTTAGCACCTAGGCAAAGCTATAGTAAAAGAAATACAATCAAACGTCAAAGTGAATTAGAAAAGATGCAACGTACAAGACAGTGGTCGTAAAATCAATTAGTTTTTTGTACATCCAATTAACGGCCATGAATTTTCCATACATTTTGGAAGCGGCCGAAAGCTAGCACCGGCCCGGTCGTAAACCAAAAGCGTCTATTTTATGCGATCAAAATCACAGATTTAATAATTATTTACCGGTCGCAAACTAACAGACACTCCCAGTTACTTAACAAAGTGAAGAACAAAAGTCACACGACTTAGAACCTTACATAAAATTAATAAGAAAAACAAAAGAAACTTTTTATCTGGAAGTCAGTTTTGCGACCACCTGGCCGTAAACTAATTTTTTTTATAAATATGACATGTTAGTATGCGACCACTCAATAATTACTTACTTTTTCTATATTTCACACCAAAACCTTTGCAAATTGTGTTTAAAACTGTTTTTGTAGCAATTAAGCCATCAACAATCACTTATAAACAAATGAAACAGTAAATACTCACTTCGAATGCCGCGATGGCTCGCTAATTTTTGGCAACTTTGGGCACGTGGGCAGGCAAGTAGTGTGGGGAGTGAAATGACTGAGCGTTTTTTCACTACTAATGTAATAATAAGACAGACAATCTAAGAAGTCATAGATCGTATGTCTATCCTTTTTGCATAAAGGAAAATTTCGTTTGGAAAAAAGTTACTTATAGAATTCTTGTTTTCTTAGTTTTTCTGTGGCAGGTCTCTCAAATGGTCGGAAACTAACGCATGGTCGCGAACTAGCGAAACGACCCTATGGTAATAGATGAATTGTTGAATTGAATACAAATATACCCTGCATCTGCACTGCAACTCAAATAAGTTTAATTTTGACTACTTTATAACCTTTATAAAACACAGATAACAAAACAAAACTGTACTCTAGAAGTATTTTGGAGGTATTGAAGTCATGTGCGTGCCCATCGAGAGGCCACTGTGGAAAACGGAAGGTTTCGTATACATAAAGATTTAGTAGAACCTCTAAAACAATTGTAGCCAGAATGAAAAATCTGTAGCTGTTGTAAGTTGTACTCTACAACTCGCCGAATGTGGTCCCTCAGATGAACTGTGTCAAATACCAAATTACTGAATCTGACCAAATAAGATGATTTTGATGAGTGGTAGATAATATTTAGAAGGTAAATTGTAGGGCTACGTACAAAAAGAAGAGCTCAGCCTAGTTACTGCGAATAAAGAAAATCCAATCAGACGATGGGCCCTCAGTTCTCAAGTGCTCAAAATTTACTTTAATGCTACACATTTGAGCTTAAAACTACGTTTCTTTGGTAAGGTTTTAATTTTAGCAGAAGTAACCACAATGGTACCCTGAGAGTAGGTACAGGGTTTATATATTCTACTACTAGTACAGAATAAAAGCTCTCTAATAAAGTGAGCCCTCGGGCCACACGTTTCAGAAAAAAGTTATCATATTTAGAGACAAGGTGGAAGGTGTATTAATTTACACATAGTAATATAAAAATTGTAGTCATTTCGTAGTACAAACTTATTTTTGATCCCCGGGTCAGGAAACATAAAGTTTAGAAGTTTCGAATATTGTTCAGTTTTGTGATCACTGGGTTAGTCACATCCTGAGCAATTAGTTTGATGCATGTACTTGCGCATTCACCTCCTATTGTACAAACGTAAAGTTACTGTTTTTTATTTTTATAATAGCACCTTCAGAATGTGTTGCTTTAAAATAGCCTTTGTTATTGTTTGATGAAAATACTTTTTTTTATAATATGTAGGTAGTGATTGTACCAGATAAATGCAATTTCATATTATTACTTACCGGCACAAACCGCCTCTTCTCCTACAGGATCATAAGACCGCCGGCGGTCGCGATACCAATTGATTTTAATTGTGTCTGGAATAACATACAATCGAGAGGATATTATGGGTTTCGTTAGTGGCAACTGAAGGAATACTTACAAGAAGAGACAGGCAGCAGCATCATGTCTACATGATTAGCCAAACTGCTATCGCCAACCCAGTCTGCCAAGCTTAGCATTTATTGCCAATCCCTCATTTCGGAGAAGTCTTACTTCCAGCAGTAGACTGATGTGGGCCAATAATGATGATTACCTAAGATTACTTTACAGTAAAAGTGTTATATTGTCTAATATTATTTTTATATTTTTCAGCAAAAAAAGTGAGTAAATCTATAAGTGAAGTAAGATGGTCCGAAATGGAAGCAGTACAAGTTTACAACCTTCATAGAGCAATATATGGACTATATCCTATAACCACAAAATTTAGAAATAAGAAAATGAAGCTATTTGATGCATTCTTACATAATATGGAAGTAGAAGAAAATAATTTAACACCAGGCACTCTTCAATATTGCAAACAAACGAATGCATTGAAAGTTTTATGTAAGGATAAAAGATACGTATATTTTAAATCACTTAGGATTGTAGGCAAGAGGGAAATTACAGCGTTAGATTTTTATAATGGCTATATAAAAAATACCTTGTTAGAAAAACGAAACAGTATAGTTTGTGAAATGTTTAATTAAAGAATATAATAACATAGATACTGGTTTTTATTACATACAAATTAATAAATATACATATAATAATGTTTAATAAATATATGTGTTCATAGCAAATAATACAATAACAGTTAAATAAATATAAAGAATAAAATACACAACATTATAAACTCATTTCATTATCTAAATAGATGAAAACCTAAATTAGATGTCTCTCTAATAATAAGTCATTAACGCTATACCATTCGTACATTTTCATTTACAAATTTGAGCAAGACGGAATACTAAGTACGTAATTTTAATAAAACTGTAAATAAACGTGGAAAACACATACATTTTTCTGATCCGAAAGTGAGTAACTATTTAAAGCACTCGAATTGTGGAAATACAAAACCAACCACACTCAGACCAGAAAAAATGTTGAAAAACACTTTTATTCTAATTTGAGACGTCCGGGAAGTGAATCCGGGACTTTAGAGCAGATGACACTTTGAAAACCGGTGTGTACGCAACTCTGCCACAGAGGTCGTCAAAAAACTGTAGATTTTGATAATCTTAATTTTAGAAATATAGGTAATGTACCGTACTTACCTCTTACAATAACCTATTTCCGCGTTTCTTCCTATACCTACCTAATGTACCACTTAATCGTAATGCTTTTTTTGACACTAAATACTGATGCACATAATGATATATATTATCCCACGTTTATTAGGATTTTATATTGTGTTTTGATTTATCACTATTGAAAATCTTGTAAACGCGAGTTATATCCGAAAATATAACTTTCATTTCAATGTAGGTACAGTGTTTGCGTAAATACAATAAACCAATATGTTCTTTCATGATTAAATAATTGCATCATCACAATAAAACATTTGGCATTATAGTTATGCTTTGAGATTTTACTTGTCATGAATTTACATGTTTTTGTCTTTGTACTGCGGTAATAACAAAAGTATCTTACCTACCATATTGCAATGTCAAAATCAGATCAATAAATAAAACTGATTTCTTTTCCTTAAAAATACAGTTTTTACATGGTATTACACTAAAATGTAGATAGTAGTGTCGCTCCCACTGTGTGGTATGATACGATCTACATTGGATTTTAAATTTAATAAACCTATACGATTCTGCTGTTGTATTCATCATAGTAGACTCGGAAAAGTTTGAAGATTAAACCTTCACCCTGAAAAAAAACGCCTTCTTTACTACATAAGCCATAACTGAGAAAACAAGATAACCGGTCCAACTAGAGTATCAAATCATATTCTAATAAAATAAATATCCCAAACTTTATCATATTTAATTCTACCATTATAGTGAAATGAATTCAAATCATAATACAATAATCATAAAATATCGTAATTAGTTAAAAAAATTAAAACTGGCAAAATGTTACAGAACCATGATTTATTTATTGTCTCCATCAAAGTAACTCTTCTTCTGATCGTATGACTTTGTTGCAACAAGGGCCTCTGAAGTCGCTTGTTTGACTTCTATAACTCCTTCCATCCCTTCCAGACCCACCACATTTAGAAAAGATCGTTTCCTAAATTGACCTGACCGGGAATCGAACCCACGACCCTTGCGTAGTAGGCGAACCACCGCACCACTTTAAAGTTGCGAGATTGATTCTAATAAATAGAGGTAAAGTATGAAATTACCGTGTTACACATAGTAACAGATAAGTAGATAGAGTGTGACATTTTCGAATGAAACTTTTTTACATACGTATTTGTTTCTGAAAAAATGACCACCTTTCTTCTATAGAGTTTTTTATTTACCATTAACGGAAAAAATAGAAACTTCGCTAAGCCGTGTAATTTTCGGATACGAGTTGCTATCATAATGCTGGGTTTGAACTTTTAAAAGGAGACTGAACGACCGGCGACGGAGCGTTTTTAGGGTTCCGTACCCAAAGGGTAAAAACGGGAACCTTTAATTACTAAGACTTCGCTGTCTGTCCGTCTGCCTGTCACCAGGCTGTATTTCAAGAGCCGCGGTAGCTAGACAGTTAAAATTTTCACAAATTATGTATTTCTGTTGCCGGAATAACAACATATACTAAAACAAAATAAAATGAATATTTAAGAGGGGCTCTCATACAGCAAAGGCGGTTTTTTTGCCTTTTTATGCTCGATATCAAAAATGGCAACAGGCAGGCACTTTAAATATTCACAAAACACTCAGTTGTATTTTTGCTTTAATGATAAAATTAAAATAAAATAAATATTTAAGGGGGGCTCCGATACAAAAAACACTATTTCTTCCTAATTTTGCCTAATTTTGCTCATACATTAACTAAATTTATGTACTACCTAGTACCTACTGTTGTTTACCTAGTCAATGGTACGGAACCCTTCGTGCGCGAGTCCGACTCGCACTTGGCCGGTTTTTTTTAAACGCTTTCGTAAAGGAAAGTTTTATTGGAAGAACAGGTCACTAACTGTGAATTAAGCGGGATGGTTGAATCCGAACTGATTCAAACTACCCAGGAATCAGCGGCATGGTTTAACGTTACCTTGTATTTTTCAACTGTAAAAATCAGCAATTTCATACTTTAACCCTTAATACAAGTGAAATAAGTATTCAAAATGTACATAATATTTTATACTTACCATTTGGTCATGAAAATGAGCGAAGTCATAATGTGCAACGAATAATGTTTGTTTTATTTTCGTAGAAGGTATCAACCATGCGTTGTGATGATTATGTTATATGATGCAAGTGGCATTAATTTGCTAAATCAGCACTATTAATAATATTAGGCGTAAGCCTGTAACTGCTCAGAGCTGCAAGAAGCTGCACAGATGCAGCAACAGCATCTGAATAACAAGAGATCTAGTCTAAGGCCCTCCCGTTAGGGCAGCCATCTAGCTAAAATAAACTAAAGTAAGTAGGTATATCTATTAGATGCGCCGCAACTAAGAAGCGCCTAAGGGCGTTTATTAACAAAAGTCATTTCTGCCCGGTTGTGATTCCATAAAGTCGTGTTCGATGACATAAAACATACAAAACCTTCAAATAGTGCATATCTGTTTTTATTAAGAAAGTTGGGTTGTGGCCAGTGTTTCCCACTAGCTGAATTGAACTGTTTAGTTTTTTTTTCTATATTTATGCCTTCTGTGCTACTGACAGTAGGCCTCTTCTACCGACTAACGGCCGGTCCCAATAACCTATCTATCTTTAGTTTTGGCATAACGGAGATAAAAAACAACTTCTGTCTTTGTTTCTCTAGACGGCAAAAACAGAGACAGAAGATGTTTTCTATCTCCGATAAGCCAAAACTGAAGATAGATAGATTATTGGGAACAGCCGTAAGATTATAGGTATTTAACTATAAAAGCTATGTGTAAAAACAAGTATTAAACATTATTCACGTCACGTCACTTGGAAGTATAAGGATTAAACCGATTGGAAAAATAATTCCGTCCTAGAGAGAGATATGGGCACTGTAATCCCGTAAGCTAAAAATCAGCACATTTTACCCTAGAAAAAAATATTGGCGTCATTTCTGAACAGCCTCCATAGGTGACGCCATCTTAACATATTCTAAAAAAAAGGATTTATCTTGTAAAAATAACAAAACAGTATTAAACAAATATGTATTTATATTGACCGGGCACATACATGAAAGCAAAATCTATTATGCAGTGGTTACAATAAAAACAGAAGCCTTTCAATGTTCACCTTACCTCACCGTATTAGCTTATACAGCAATGTGATTTTCTAACTACCCGTAGCCTGAAAAAAACAAACTTAATATACTGATGACCAGCAGGCCCAAATGAATCACTATCTCAAGGCTTCTGTTTTTCTTATATATTTTTTCTCAATGGAACTGGTGCACTCGACCCATGATTGAACATTATTATATGACAGTAGGTAGAATATGGACTCTGTGTGGACACACATATTATTATGAATGTTAAATCAATCAAGCATTATCATTATTAGTCATCTGTAAATGAATATTATAAGAGTTTAACATAAAAACGAATGAAAAAAACATCTTATCATCATAGCAATTAAACCTTAAAAACATTTTATCTAGTGTTCTTCTCACTTGACTATCCTCATTTATTAGAAGACATAGCCTATAATATTAGATAAAGAGACCGAACGACTGCTATATGCTATTATAACATGTCTGACGCTTAACTATGTTAATAGATCCTGATCTTATACCGAGTAAATTTGACTCTCTAGATTTAAAATGCAATAAGAATGCTTGCCTTAGTTTAATCATCGCTTAGTTAGAACAAAAATATTTGCGGGAATGACACTTATCCATCCCTTATAGATCCATTTTATTTACGTCCTTGCATATTTTATAAGTACCTACTTTTAAGATTTTTAAGCAAGAATGATCTTATTAAATTCAGTTATTGATATTTTAGCTAAAGCAATGAACACCGACATAGAATACGTTGTATACTAGAAAGATCCAACTAATTTTACATAGAGAAAAACTACCACTTAGTATTTAAGGCAGTTTCTCTCGAAGTATAATCGTCTGTTGCATCTTATACAGAGTGTTAGGTACATAGTATTATAAGTCTTAACCAGCCACGTTAACTATACCTACATCTAAATACTATGTCAACATCATCAGCATTTTTAAAATGTATTTTCTTACCTAACTTAATATTAAAATTTTTGACATCGCCATATTATTAACGATCTTATGATAAAATAGGCTGGTTCTAGTTTATAATACCATTTACATAAAAGCCTGTAAAAATGATATCAACAATATTATATAAGTACACATTTCGTTTAAATGTGTTATTAAATTCTTTGGATTGCTAATGTAAAACATGTTAACTGAAAACGAAAACTAATTTACTAGACTTTACTAGACTTTAGACTAGAAAAATGGATTTAAATACAGTAAGTAACTTTTAATATGGCAACACATATAGACCTACTAAATGCATCACTTAATCACATATAAAATGGAGTTAGTGCTAATGAATTTAATAAATCTAAAAATACACAATGTTTTTGTCTGTAAAGAATTAGGTTCGTTTCATAATGGAATTGATTTAAGCCAACTGACATGCTTCCTAGGCACTTACTTTTGGTTTTAAAAATACATTGTGTATATTAGAAATTATTTTTCTGTACTATATATTTTTTTCTCTAGAGAGACTTCGATCATATCTATCAACTATAAATAAACTGAGATTAACTGATCCTACGCGGAGTTTTTATCAATGATTTGCATACACTTTTCGGTCATTGAGCGTGTGCTCAATATGCTCAGTATTCTTATTAACCATTCTCATATTTGTCACCAACATATCGACGATAGAATTTCCGCTTAATGGGGCCAGATCTAACGTTCTCTCTAGACAAAAAAGATAATTCTGACAGCGAACGTGCGAAGAGTAGCGATTAGGTGCAAGTGCAGACAGGAATGCGAGTCTCAAGTAGATGCGAACACTGATGCGGCCATTCACTCTGGTCACAGAGAACATTTGGGCGCCGGCATTTTCCTAGAATATTAGTAAAAAAGATTACGGTCAAACTTTATTGATGTATAATTATGTTAGTCAACAATTATACATTAGAAGAACGTCTTGGATTATTTCTAAATACTGACCGTGTGCTATGAACTTGATGACCCATGTGCTATTGAAAGGCAAGTAATAGAAGAGTGGCTTATGGACCTTACCTTACCTTATCCATAATAGAGTAGAAATATAAAGAAAGCCATTCCCATGAAAATGATACTTTATTAACAACATAGAAAAGAAGTACAGTACCGGATAATTTTTGTATGATTCACAATCACAAATACATGCATATAAAATAAACAACCACTATAAAAACACAGAAAACAAAACAATAGCATGTTAGTAAAACTTTGTATAAATCGCTGTTATAATCATTAATAAATGCTAATATTCTTGGGCGCAAATCTGCAACAGTTAATTAAATATTATTAAAATAGGTTTTCTACGAACATTGCGTTGAAATAAAAGTTTTTAAAATGCAGCTATGACAACGATATAATAAAACACTGATGACAAATATATTACTATGTTTTTATTAAAAATTATCGTCAGAATTTACTTATTTAATCCCACGATACAATTTCCATTTCGAATTGAAAAGGCGAAATACGTCGTTAGTAAACAAAATAGGGGCAGATAAGACTAATAAATATGATAAAAGGATATTTATGTTAAACACTTCTCTTACATACATAAAACTAATATAATTTATGTACTATATTTTTGTACTTATCGTCTAGTTTGGACTCGACAACATCAATAAAAGTTATCTTAAGAGCAACCACTCGAAAATGTTCATTTATACGAAGCTACTAGCCAGCCTAGATAACAACTCATACTGGTGAAATTTGTTAGCTTATATGACAGTTAATTCATCAACAAAGATAAAAGTACTACAGCCTATACAATATTAGCAACAACATTAATCTATTTTTAACAGCAGGAAAAGGTTAGATTTAGATATATAACAACATTTTCATACATGCTTTATGCATTTATAACATAAACTATGAATAGCATGACTGCAGTTTCTAAAAGCTGTTATTTTATTGAAACATGATACTTTGTCATTTTAACACAGCCTTCTGGATATGCAATCTTATAAATTTATAAGTATGTTTCAGAGATTTACCTAAGTAAAAACATTTTTTTTTTTAGTTTTTTTTATTCGATAAATGTTTACCTGCCTCTTATTCTTTTCAGTTATTTTAATTGTAAAACTATAAACCTTAACATTTTATTTTTAAAAGAATTAAATGTATTCTTCACCACTTTTTTGCCGTGCTAGGGCCACTTTAGATTTAACTTATATACCGTGCTTCAAAAGCTTTTTATTGCAATTATGATTGTTATTTTAAATTTATAAAAGACCGAATATATCCCTTTAATAATGTGTAGCGCTAAATCGAGATTCGCTTGGTTGGAACTAATAATGTAGCGCCAACTCCACCCGCAATAAGCTAGGTGTTAACGAGGGATCACAAGCATAATCAATATAACAACGTATTAAAACTGTTATCGAACGAGTGCAGTCATGTATCCATACTTATCGAGATACGTATAGATAACTCATTATCTAAGTACTAGCACCCTGTAAATAAATATACATATAAATTTTATGTACATAACTAAGTTATTGCAACTATTCTACGTATGTAAATAGGCTCTAGTTGTCTAGTGTAAAAGCTAGTCAGAAGGGAAGCGGATGCAAGGAATGTCTTACATGTGCTCTGGATGGCTGCGGATGCAGTCAATGAAGTCGGTGGGCTTCAACTCGCCTCGACAGATGCGAAATACGGCGGTGAACAGTGGGAACCTGAAAAATATAATGTTACCATACAAAGTGTTGCAACACTGTTCCGTACCGTACAAAGTGTTGCAACACTGTTCCGTACCGTACTAAGTGTTGCAACATTATTCAACCCAATATATTGGGTTGAATAATAATAGGTCTTTACCTATGAAATTGCCGTTCTGCAGTACTGGCCATTTCAAATCAAAATAATTTTTGTTTGGCTAAGGATTCTAATTTCAAAATAATTTTATTTTAAAAACATGGTATTTTTTTCCAAAAGTAGTCATTTGTTTATTGATTAGTGTTACATTTTCATCGCATTTCAATCTTTTTCGTCATCATGGGATCATGGATACGTTAAAAATTCGAGTAATTATGAAATATGAGTACCGTCGTGGCAGCAACGCGGCACAAGCGGCACGCAACATCAACGACGTTTACGGAGCTAACACTACAAACCAACGCACCACCTGTTATTGGTTTGCTTGCTTCCGTTCTGGAAATTTCGACCTGAAAAATGAACCTCGCGGTCGTCTGAAGACTTTGGTCAACAATGACGAATTAAAGGCGATTATGGAAGCTGATGATATAAAATCTACGGCTGAATTAGCAGCAGCTTTCGACGTTAGAGTCAAAGCAATATTGGTCCATTTGCGTCAAATTGGCAAGGTAAAAAAGCTTGACAAATGGGTGCCCTACGAACTCAATGATCGCCAGCGCGAAGTACGCGTCGAGACGTGCCTTGCACTGCTCAACAGACACACAAATGAAGGAATTTTGAACCGCATTGTTACCTGCGATGAAAAATGGATTCTGTTTAATAACCGCAAGCGCTCAGCAAGTTGGTTGGATCCTGGTTCAGCACCTAAACAATGCCCTAAACGAAAACTTACCCCGAGAAAAGTGATGGCCACTGTTTGGTGGTCTAGCGCCGGTGTGATTCATCACAGCTTCTTACCAAACGGGGTGAGCATTACTGCAGATGTGTACTGTGAAGATCTGAACACAATGATGGAAAAGCTGGCACATCTCCAACTAGCATTGGTCAATCGCTCGTCTCCGCTGCTCCTGCACGACAACGCGCGACCTAATACTGCACAGCAGACGGTCTCCAAGTTGCAAGAACTGGGGTTAAAAGCACTCCGTCATCCGCCCTACTCACCAGACCTTGCGCCTACAGACTACTACTTTTTCCAGAATTTGGATAACTTCTTGGCGGGAAAAAAAACCATACCCGAGAGGCAGTACAAAATGCCTTTAAAGAATTTGTTGCCTCCCGGCCAGCTGATTTCTTTAAGAAGGGCATCAATAAACTGCCACTGCGTTGGCAAAGATGCATTGATTGCATGGGTGATAACTTCGATTAATACAAATAAAAAATACCTACATGAAAAAAATTCGTTTTAATTTTTTCATACAAAACGGCAATTTCATAGGTAAAGACCTAATATCTACCTACTTAGATTTCAGTATAAAATAGCTGGATGTTATAATTTAGTTCAGTTTGTTTCCTTGTATACCCTCGTGGTATTGAAAACGAAGGGTTTTTTAGGAGCTCAACTGAAACAAAATTTTGTAGAGGACCAACATCGGAAACATAAAATTTAATGTATTAACCTACTGGAATCCATTAGATCAACAAAAAATTTTGGTTTATATTCTTTTATTAACCTAAGAAGGTACTTACTAATTCACAATGCAAATTGAGGTAGGTTTAGTAGGTTAAAAATGTAGGTATTCAACGAAAAACATTCTGGTACTTATTGGATCGTTATTTGAATATCATTACTAAAATAAGATATCATCTACTTTACAAATTTTTGAATGCAACTACGTAAAATCTGCTGGATTGAAGACACGTCAAGGGCTCATTGATTTATCGCGTATTATAGGTATATGTAATTGTTCCACGAGGCTAGGTTGGCGGAAAACTCTTGGTATCAATAAATTGTTATTGGATAATAACTCAGCGTAATCGGAATAGCACACGGTATTTTAATTTAGTTACTGACCTCTGGGAATGCATGGATTCTAGCCAAGATTCTATTTCTGAGCAGCTTACAATTAATTAAGTGTCATACAATTAACAAAAAACAGCAACAAGACAAAAAGTGTTTTGATTTTTTGGGACTTAGGATATGTAGGTACTCAGCCTTCCCAAATCAAGAGATATTTTATGTATAGTGTGTCTCAGGTAGGGGGAGTGGGAAGACGCCCATATTCACCACTTAGTTAATTCTTAATCGTAGGGCGTTTAACTTTAACAACTTTTCGTACAAGTAGCTAATGGCCGTAGTACGTATGTAGTATCTAACCTTTATAAAACTATCGAATTCTTACAGTTCGTTCTTCATTTCGAATAGTACAGTTTGAGCTTAGTATTCACGAAGAAATACTGTATCAGATGATACATACTGTATCAGATTAGTGTTGTGTGCACTTTGGCTGTTCATATGGACGGCTATGAGTGGTTACTTAATAGTAAAAAAAATATTAAAACGCTCGAGTTGGATGTTCGGTTCAATCATCATCGGTTCATCGGAACAAATCAATCTTTAGAGTCGGATCAACGAAAGAAGAGAGCATGATAATAAGAATTGGATCAATAACTCGTTATCATCATAATATTACATAATAATTTATCAACCTTGCTTATAAATTAAATTTGAATTGCATTGACATATTATTTTATTAGTTACACATCCGGTTTATACATTTTTTTATGTTTGCGTCATAACATAATAAATTTGTACATGAAATAAATAACTTTTGACTTACGTTTTCAACATACCGGGTTAGCATCGTTATAAAAGATTTAAAAAATGAAACCTATGCGACAATTTATGACGATGACCATTATACCACAATAATTTCATGTGAATTAAAATTGACATAATGTAAATTTCAAATGGCGACACTCACTTGTTCTCCATGTTCTTGTTGGCCAGCATATGGTTGACTTCCTCGGCAGTGATGGGTCCCTGCAGTTTCTGTCCATTCAACATTTCATCTTCCAGTTCCTTGATGGACCGGCCCGTCTTCACATACGCTTCCGCCACTCGCCTATTCCTACCACCTGAAACGAATTGCATTTATGTAGGGCGGGGTATATGCTTGATAAACATAGGTATTATATACTACTACGTATACCGTGCATATTGAACCTCCTGACGATATGTAATCACTGTGTACCTATAACATCTTAGCAGTGTTTTTTTATTTATTTTTTTCAATAAAATACCTTAGCAAAATATAAAATATTGATTCAGCTATTCATTTTGAAACACCCTGTTACGCACACGGACTTATCTGTGTAAGGTTAATTCATACAGGACCAGGCCGAAGCAAACTAATACGTCCGTGCGCATCACAGCATGATTCAAAATGAATAGTCTTATTTTTATTAATTTTTCTAAGATATATTTTTTTTAACTAAAAATAAAACTGCCAAGATGTTATACATAGTGGTTAAATAACGTGGGCTTCGTATGTCAGGAGGTACAAAATGCATGGTGTATAAACAATCAATCAGCTGTTATTATATGAGACAATTATACCTTGTTTTTTATTAAATAATCTAAATCCCATATCAAAAGTTGTCTTATTAAATAGGATCGATAAACAAAGATAGGATAACTGTTGGTGAGATAGTATTTAAGTGTAAAATCTCATTTATGCCTTTTGAGATTTTATAACGCATTATTTTCATAGAAAATTAAAGCTGAAACCCAGTCATGTCCCGGTTTGTCATTTCTACCTATAAAAATAGTAGGTCAACGTTATCCAATAAAAATTATTATTATAGCACCCTCATATTATTGGTTCCACTAGACCAACGGGACGCTAGGACCTTATTTAATTCTAAGGAATTCAAAAATTAATTTAAATCGATGCTTATTGCCGCAGATGTTTTTTTAACCAAACAAAGATTTGGAACTTTATTACTACAATTTAAAATTTAAAGAATCTGCGTCCTTTAAGGATTGTTGGAAGCATAAAATGATCTTCCGTTCTGGAGCAACGTGCGGATCCTTATTTATGCCATTACGATATAGTTATCTCCTAAAACAGATACGTCAAATACAAATCGCACATTGAAGTACTTACCTCTATTTCTTACATATTATATTTTATCTAAGATATAAAAGTGTTTAAATTGTGAAGTGCAAGCGATAAAAAAAATACTATCAAAAAGTAAACAACTGCCGCATTTTAAAGAATTTGACTGTTGATAAATACACCGAAAAGTGCGATAGTAATACATATTAACATAAAAAGCAAATAATTATGTGTAAATGTAGTTTATGCAATGATTAAATCTATGCAGAAAAGTACCTACGTACGTATATCATACAGCAATAGCTTCAAAACAGAAAATACTACAACCTTGGAAAACCTATCTTAATAACCGCTCATAAACAGGTAGGTGTTGTACAGTTTTTCTTTCAAACTGTTATTTAAGCAAATAAATTGCTAGTGTAAAAATAAAAAAAACACAATACCTTGAATAAAAATTTCGACTGCCTGTGTTGGGACTCGAACCCACAACCTTCCACTTACCGGGCGACTACTGTAACCATTGAGTTACCCAGACATTGTTCAAGGTAGGTACATATTGCTAAATAACAAAACAAAGGCATTCAGGAGATGTCTTACTTATACCACTATTACCAATATATTGTATACTTATAATATATTGTACCAATATCCTCCGAGATTAACCCTGAATGAACACTGACATAGACAGACCGACCATGGCGAAACTATAATGGTTCCAGGGTCAAAACAAATCTGAGCAAAATTAACAAAAGACATTAAAATAAATTGTGAATGATAAGTGAAACCATATTTTATTCTTGACTACCTCATTTATAAAAAAATTCTAAACATTTTCTCTGTATAATGTCTGCTGGAGAACAGACACAAATCACAGAGTATTGCTTCTATTAGAAGCGTATGCATTTCAATTAATCACGTAGGTAGGACTCAACCTAAAGTTTAACGATACCAAAATACCTATAAACAAGTGAAAGTATAAAATACTTATTTCATAACGATTTTAAATACGGAAGCTGAGTTAGTGGTGCATTAAGTATGTAGGTCTAGGTACTAACCGTAGCAGGTGGTAATGAGATCAGCGACGCCGCAAGACTCGAAGAAAGTGCTGAGCTTGCTGCCAGGGTAGAAAACATCGACGAACTTGATCATCTCCATGAGGCCCAGCCTGATCACGGCGGCCTTGGTGTTGTCACCGAAGCCCAAACCGTCCACAAAACCGGCGCCCACAGCCACGATGTTCTAAATTTACAACCAATAGGATTAAGCAAGCTATGCTTTTAAGCATTTACCTTTCGGTTTTAAGCAACATTGTTTTTTTATTTTCATGCAAAATAAAGAAAAAACAGAAAAATATCCCTCAACTCAATTCTTATTTATTTGTTCTCTATTCTAGCGATAAGACTGCCTAAACTAAGCAGCATTGAATATGTTTAGTAGTCTACTTATTTTGTTCAGTGGGGATGAAAGAGCAGGCACACAAGTTGTTAATAGTGTATCACCAAGTTAACTAGTTTAACCATTACAATTTGCGCCGCAAACGCATGAACACTAGAAGACATATTAAAGTAGAGTTGAAGAACTATCGATAGTTGAACTAGTTACAATAAAGATATTATCGTATCAAGCAATACTATCGCTTGTATTATGATGTAATTGTTTCGATTCTTTCGATAGTATTGCTACCAACCTTTAATATATGTAAATTTGTAATATCGATACAATCGATAATACCGATACTATCGGTACCATCAATAGTATTGTTCCGAAACAAATATTGGTCTTCAATAGTATCGATAGACTATATAAGACTATCGATAAAGGACTATCGAGCGGCAATTCTAAATTAATGTATATTTCTGACGAGTGTAGGTGCGACTTGAACGTAGTGACGATTACGTGTCTAGGTATTGCAACCTACAGCTGCCTACAGCTCAGTAGTCAGCTCAATGACAAATGACTAACAAAACAACAATTCTTTCATAGACTGAACTTTGGCTCTTGACAATTATCTGTATTAATCAAATAATATTTGGACATTAGCCTGACAAGTCATCTTGTTTGTGTTTTGTAGGTGCGTACCTACATATTATTTTTATTTTTGATATACCTACGAATACAAATTTTACGCTAAATTTGTAATAAATTGTAACTGTTCTACTTAATAAAATTGTATTTACCATGAGAGAGCGTGTCCACCCTAACTCGAGTATGGAGTAATAAAGTTATGTTATTTTTATTTTTTAATTTAATAGAATCATTTAAAAAGAGCTTTAATAGAATCTAAACTATACTAACTATCAGACGAAAAGCATGAAATAAAGCATGTGAAAACAAATTTTGAATCGGTGCCAGACAGTCAATCATCAACGATTGTCATGTGCCGATCTAAATTTGCGGCTTATTTTATGCTGTTTGTTAAAAAGATTTTTGCTGGTGCACTTTTAAGTAGTACTTTTTATTTGCTTTGGCGTATCGTCTAAAGTTTTTGGATGGCAGTAAAATCTTAAGGTTCGCTCACCTTTAGGGCTCCGCAAATCTCAACAGCGTCTTCGTCGTCGACTACGACGACCCTGAAGTACTCAGTTTGGATGATGTCACGCATCATCGGCGCCAGCATCACATCACGGCAACCAATTGTCGTCTCGCAAAATTTCTCTTCTGCGACCTAGACATAAAAACGTATCCATTTTAGTGGCGCGTACTAAACATACTTAGGTAAATGATAATTTCTTACTTCGAGAATTGAGATTAAATATTTGATGATGATTGACGAAATCATTTTAATAATACATAACAGGTATATAACAACAAACGTTTTATAAATTCTAACATAGCATCAACTTTAAAAAAAACTTTCTACAGGATGAAATTTTAACCACTTTCCAAAATTTTTGTAGGCAGTCTGTATCGTATTTTGAGCCCAGTTTTAGTCCTGTTTAGGTATAAAGGAAAAATCAAAAACTTATGATTAGTATCGTAATTCTTAATGAATGAATATGATGTGCATTGCGTAAAAAAAGTGTTGCTAGTCGGCTGTATCAAAAATTTTAGATTTTTGGCGGACATTTTCTAAGTGCTTTATCTTGACATTTTTGTACTGGGCTATATCAAAAGAAAAAATACGTCATTTGTTTTTTGTCTCGTAGATTGAGATATTAAAATTTGGAGGGTGGTTAAAATTTCTCCCTGTATATCTACTTCAAGATCCTTTTAAAAAAAACAAAAAAAAAGAGACGCATTTATGCAACATGCTCGACGATGATCTGCCTTGGTCATAAGGACCATATAAATAGCTCCGGATGAATAGCCTTTAAAACATAGCCAATAATTCATAAATGGTCTAGCTAGTTTCCTGTCTAAGGGTTACCTATACGGAGTTCTGATGGCAACCATTTAAACCGCATCTAAGATTAGATATGGTTAAAATTCCTTACTAGGAACGGGATTAAACAACAAGTTGATAAAAAACGTCTTAATTATCGGTGAACGCTATGCAAATACATTAATACTAAAATTCCATCGCGAACTCCTAAGTTAAGATTTAGATGAATTTAGTTATACTTAGCACAAATAAAAAAATACAGTGTAGGTCATAGATTAAAACAATTTAATCTATGGTGTAAGACTCCGTCGTCACTATTGTCATTTGATTTGCTGTGAGCATTATGGAGCAACGTGTTTACTTTTAATTAATATTTAAGTATCTGAAAAACGGTATAATCCAGTAACTACGAGGGCGGGTCAATAAGTCCGTGACTTTTTGAATTTCTGACCTCTTTACTGAAAAAGCAACACTACTCCTGTCAACAGGTATCTGTCAGTTGATTCCTATCAAAATTTGAACTTGCTGCCTCAGTTAGTTTGTGTCTGACAGCTATTTTTATCAGACTACCCAGTAATTTGAGGAAAAAATGGAAAAAGTTGAATTTCGTGTGCTTATTAAGCATTATTTTTTGCGAAAAAAAACCATTACCGAGACCAAGGCTAAGCTTGATAAATACTATGGGGACTCTGCACCATCGATTTCAATGGTAAAAAAGTGGTTTACTGAATTTCGTTGTGGCCGTAAAAGCACTGAAGATGCCGAACGTCCTGGACGCCCAGTTGAGGTCTCTACACCCAAAACAATCGAAAAAATTCACGATATGGTGTTGGCCGACCGAAGATTGAAAGTGCAAGAGATTGTGGAAGCCGTAGGGATCTCGCATGGCTCAGTGGTTTCAATTTTAAAAGATCAATTGGGCATGAGAAAGCTTTTCGCAAGACGGGTGCCGCGTTTGCTCACAGTCGACCACAAACGCAATCGTGTAACAACTTCACAGGAAGGTTTGGCGTTGTTTAATCGCAATATGGAGGAGTTTTTGCGCCGTTTTGTAACCGTGGACGAAACATGGATCTATCACAACACACCAGAGACCAAACAACAGTCAAAACAGTGGGTTTCTAAGGGTGAATCGGCGCCAAAGAAGGCCAAGGTGGGTTTGTCAGCCAATAAAGTTATGGCGACTGTTTTTTGGGATGCACGTGGGATAATCCACATTGACTACCTTCAAAAGGGAACAACAATCAATGGGGAATATTATGCCAACTTATTGGACCGCTTCAATGACGATTTGAAAAAAAACCGACCTCATTTGGCCAAGAAAAAAGATCTTTTCCACCAAGACAATGCAAGGGTGCACACATGTGCAGTTGCCATGGCAAAAATCCATGAATTGGGCTATGAATTGCTCCCTCATCCACCCTATTCTCCAGATTTGGCTCCGAGTGACTACTTTTTGTTCCCAAACCTGAAGAAATGGCTTGGTGGAAAAAGATTTGACTCCAATGATGAAGTCATCTCGCAAACAAAGGCCTATTTTGAGGACCTCGACAAATCATATTTTTTGGAAGGGATAAAAAAATTGGAGAAGCGTTGGACAAAGTGTATAGAGCTCAAGGGAGACTACGTTGAAAAATAAAATGATTTGTTTATCAAAAAATCTGTGTTTTATTCCAAAAGTCACGGACTTATTGACCCGCCCTCGTATTTATGTAATAATAATTAAAATTTTTAGCCCTTTTGAAGTTGTCTTTAATTTAATGTTACCCTGTGGTAACATTAAATTAAAGACAACTTCAAAAAGGCTATATCTGTAACGTAATATACTAAACTACGTAATAACTAAGTCATATCTGTGATATTACTTAGTTATAACGTAGTTTAGTATATTACGTTACGTAGTTGGTATGATGACGACTGCAATAAAGAAGTATTGAACGAAATTGCGCATAGCCTAGCTAGAGTTAAGGTCCAAACTATCAACCGATTAGTCAGACCAATTAATCGCTAGTTACATCTGCGTAATTATCGGGTAAGTATAACTAAATAGACCGATGTAACACTTTTAAATAAATAAACAACTCTTTCCTGTCTTCATAATCATAAATCTTTATACATAATAGAATAGCTTTTCACCCGCGACTCCGCTTGCGTGAACGTACACGAAAACGCGCGGGCGGAAACCTGTGCCCGGCAGTGGTATACAATCAAAGAAGCATATTATTATGTTCTTCATCTTTATCAATTATTTGCTCTTACTTTTAAGCGATACCAACAATACAGACTAAAGTTTACCCTGGTGTCAATATATTTTAATGGAAATTGAAAACCTGTAAATTCAAATTAACTTTGTAAGAACGAAACGAGGTAGGAACTGCTACTAGACTAGACTGCCTTCAATCATTTCCTGACTTTCAGGGCCATTTCAATGTTACTCAAAATATTTTAGCATAAATGGCAGACTTAAATTTAGATAAAATAAACATTATTTAAATTCAATGATGGAGGCCTTTGCCCTGCAACGGGATGAATAATAGGCCGTTACACATTATTTTTTGTGAAAGGTAAAGACGGCAAGAACCACTTACAAACTTATAACAGGTCGAAACGTCAGCTCATTTAGCAGGGGCAATGTCACTCACCTCCGAGGCGATGTTAGCTCCCATAAGCACTGCGCAAGGGATCTTGAGACACCTCGTGATGATGTGCGATATTAGGTCAATGCCACCACCTTCCGCAATGTCGAATCCCTGGCAAAAGATCACATTTATTTATCTTGTCGCATTGCATTATTTTAATACTGCCACGGTAATGACATTGAAATTGCGATTCACACGCGCTAAAACAGAGACTGTGTGTATAAATAGTACCTACAATGGTATCGTGTACGCCGGCTACGTAATTCGCCATCGACTTGCATAATGAATACAAATAACAAGACTTACTTCAAACTGGATAGTTAAATATGGTATTCACATACAGTAACAAAGTATTTTTCTCAACCTAGGTAATTCTATTGTTACGGAACTTATATTTTACTTTGTTTGAGTTTGTTACTTAGCCAATCCTAATGTCTGCCCGTGACCATGAGCGCTGTAAAGTGTTCGAAACGCCGGGTTAAATCAAAAATAAACGCGTACTAAATCCGTAAACTTATCTTTAATTTTAATCCTAATGGCTTTGAATTTTAGTCATCTCGTGAAATCACGCATGTCGCGTAGTAACTTCAACAAGTGTTTATTATGATTATTTTTTTTCTATGATGGTGGCTGGTTAAATTATTTATTACCTTTATGAGGGAAAGAGCCGCCGCTGTAGGCTTAATTTTTCCGAGAAGTGTAGAACTTAATGTTCTTACAAATTGATGTGGAACAACGAAGATGAGCAGGTCCGCGTCCTTTGCGGCCTCCACGACGTCGGGAACTGCTACCTATTTTTCAGATTGAAAAACTTTATAACTGTACTCAACACCTGTACAATGCTGTATTTAAATTGAAATAAAGTAATCGCATACAGATTGGTCATGTCTAGACTGTTTTAGTTTCAAAACAACTACTAAATAGTTAATAGCTCATGATAGAACCAAATGCCCTGCGTGGCATTTGGTTCTATCATATACCCGGTAACTACAAGCACCACTTAATTTGATTAAATTTTTTGCGCTCTATGTTGCCAATATCCATCCTTCTCCTTGTAACATTCTTATAATCATGGTAACAAGTGAATGTTATAAAAATGTTTTTATCATCACAGACAAACAATTTTTAGAAAACTCATATTTTATATTTTTTTTGGGTGTGTCTGCATTCTAATTTGAAAACAGTGAAATAATAAACTGTTTAATGTCTTTGGTTGGGTTAATGGATTGTTTTATAAGAATAGACTAGATATTCTGTAATAAACATGAATACAAAGATTTGATTTGATATGTAAAAAAACTTCAATGTTTTACATCATATACCCAGTAAAAACATCAGTAAAATTATATAACAACTTGTTGAATAACAGTGACATTGGCAGTGAACATCTCCAATATGGAAGTAAGACCAAAATAGACACATACATGTGAGTGAGGTACCAATGCCACAACAAAATATATCAGCACATTATGAACTTGAGAACAAAATTAAATTTTAACAATGCATAAATCTTAGAACTTGTTTATTTAAAATATGAAAGAATTGCTTCATATCTATTAAACATATATTGTCAGATGGAACAGATATGTGTTTATTTTTTTTACAGTTTATATTTATTGTGTTTTTATAAACTAATAATCTTTAGCAAAAAGCATATCAATAAATCTTTACCATGATACTATCATAGGGGATACAATTTTCTTGAGTAGTTACTTACATTTTTAATTTAATTTTCACCAGTTAATAAACATGTAGTGAAGAAGTAAGAAAAATTATTTATATTAATGGTTAATTTTAAATGCCTGGTAAACACGAAATATACAACAATGTAAACTAATAACATCCATATATTAACAACTTTGAACTAATGAATGTGGTTAAATAAATCAAAGATACACTTACAATATTGGGTGGCAATTTGTGCCCAGGTAGATACTTAACATTCTCATGTGTTTCATTAATAATTTCTGTCAATTTTTTTCCTTCAATCATCTCTTCATATACCCACATAGTAACCCGGTCTTCAAAGTTGGGCAAACGGGCTGCATTTTTGCCAACAATCTTTGCTATGGCTGATCCCCTAAAAACAAATATCACCTTAATTTTTGTAAAAAGATCTAAATATGATCTTTTTACACAAAGAAATATCATAATGCTACCTATGAGTTTACTAATTAAACATTCATGTTTGTAGACAAGAACAACTGATTGTTTTATCATCAGGTAAAACTTGACATGATGAGATGAAAACATAACTGGCTGTTATGTCATCGCCGCGTAAATTATAATTATTATCCTAGCAGCTCATAAGTTTTTTTTTCTTTAAGAATTATTAGAGATTTTATAATTCACTTGAACACTTACCAATTACCCGAGCCAATAATGCAAACTCGATTTTTTAATTGTTTTTCAGCCATTGCACTCGAGATACAAAATAATTAAATTAAGTTATAAGACGACAGTCCGCACTAGCGTTGTGATCACGAATGATTTCAAATTGTTGGACACATGGGCTTCGAAGAACGAGCACAGAAAGGAACCTAGTCACAACCTAGTGAACCTATTGCATTGCAAAGTATTATCTTATCACCTTTATCATCACACACACAATTAACTTTCATTATCACACAATGTCATTGTCATATTCCATGACAAATGACAGGTCTAATTCCGAATTGAGCCCGCATCAATTTTAGCGTAGGTACTCGCAGAATAAATAAATGTAAGGATGAAGCACGGCGCTGTATCATAGGGAAAGTTCCCTATGGCTGTATGTAGTACACTTTGTTTTTATTTAGGGCACAATATGAAAAGGTCTTTAGAAGAGGTTTTTAAACTGTGGATCACATACACTCGCTAGAAATGCTGATAGAAAAATATCAAGAGTTCAAAAGACCACTCTACATTGTCTTTATCGACTAACAAAAAGCATTTGACTCTCTGTTCCACTCATCGATATGGGAAACCCTACTCTTGCCCTACTCTCACAAGAAGTGCCACTAGACCAGTGATTCCCAAAGTGGTCCAGGTGGACCCCCAGGGGCCCACGGGACACTTGCTGGGGGTCTACGTAGGCGTGAATAAAAAATGGGGGTCCATAAGATGTTAATGGGGGTCCACGAAAATTTATCTGCTTTTGATAGTAAAGAGCAAAAATGGAAGCATAGTTTTTATAAGGGCCTACCTACATTGTTTTAAGTACCTAAATAAGCTGATAATATTTTATAAGGCAAGCGACTGTTACTTGTCCAAACTTGCGTATTCGATATTACGTACAATTTCGTGTACAGACTTGCAAAGCGCTATCCGCCTGACAATAACTAACTACTACTACTACTGCACTAGACTATATAAAAGTCCTCAAAATTAGGAATAATAAATGGACGTTACTTGAGCCACTTGAGATTTGCTGACGACATAGTCCTAATCTCAGAAAGTACAAATCAACTGCAAGTAATGATAAACACTCAACACGAAGAAAGTCGTAAAGTGGGCTTAGAAATCAACCTAACAAAAAGTAATATCATGACGAACCACACTGAAAAACCCAATATATCTGGAAAATTCATCCTTAACATAATATGTCAATGCTTATATTGGGAAAGCAAGTTTCATTCAACCTACAAAATAACGAACTCGAAGTAGAGAGAAGAGTCAACATCGCATGGAAAAAGTTCGAGTCTCAAAGAAATACTCAAGCGATATGACCATACGAATGAAAACGAACACATACGCCTGCCGAACTTGGAAATTTACCAGAAAAGTAAAAAATAAAATTACATCCTGCCAAAGGAGCATAGAGAGAAGCATTCTGAAAATTAAGAAAATTCAAAAGATCCGCAATACTGATTTATGACAGAAAATTAAAGCCATCGACGCTCTCAGCCACTCACACACAGCAGCTAAAATGGTGATGGGCTGGACACATACGTAGCGAGGCTAAGTGATAATGGAGAGGGTTCTTGCTAACAAAATACAAACCTTTACTATACCTAATTAGTAAAATTAAAAGCTACTTTACTTATCTGAGCGTACACAGTTTACAGTAATAAGCGAAATAATTGGCTCTAAAAAGATAACTTCTCAATCTTCCACTAAAACCAATAGCTCTGGCGTGCCTCAGGGCAGTATACTTGGACCTTTGCTATTTCTATTATATTTAAATGACTTACCTAAAGCGTTAAATCAAGAATGCATTTTATTCGCGAATGACATTACAATAATAATTAAATGCAAAAATAAAAATGCCCTAGCATTTGCTGTTATTGATGAGCTAAGGAAAGTTGTAGAATGGTTAGAAGAAAATGACTTAAAGATAAACGTTTTTAGGTATAAATATAGATAAACATGTAAACTGGAAGGAACATGTAGGTATGATTTGCACAAAACTAGACAGATTCATATTTGCCTTGCGTCGCCTAAGATTAGTAGCCTCACAGGATACTGCCTTGTCGGCGTATCACGGTTATGTGTCCTCAGTCCTAAAATAATATGGTCTTATTATATGGGGACACTCAGTGAAAGTTCAAAGTGCATTTAGAGTTAAAAATAAGTGCATTCGCGCTATATGTGGCGCCGACTATCTGGACCACTGTAAACCACTATTTCAGTGCTTAAAAATTTTGCCTCTACCTTGCCAATACATCTTGGAGAATTGTTGTATTTGTTAGAAAACATCCCCATCTCTTCCCTTTGAATGACACGGTGCTTGGAAAGTCTAATAGCAGAGACACATGTAAATTATATGTACCAAAGCAGAAACTTAAAATATACACCAATAATGTGTATTGCAATGCAATTAGAATTTATAATAAGCTTCCTAATAGAGTGAAATCATTGACATTTACTTAATATATTTAAATACAAATTAACTAACTAGCTGTTAAAAGAGTGCTTCTACTCAGTTAATGAATTTATAAACATTAAAATAAAGTAATCCATGTTTGACTGCTAATTGACGACTCAAAAGGGAAACAAGGAAAGGCGCTTCTATTTGACTCTGATCCACGTTCTCGCGTAAAACCATCCATACATTTCAATGACTTAGGTTAGTTTAGGTTTAGGTTAGGTTAGGCTATTATGTTTATGTAAGTATATTAAATCAAGAAACTCTATAAAAGATCAGGCAGTATGGCTCGTGTCTTCGCCTGTCCCGAGAACGGGGCGAATTCTACTTCTCTCTCTGTCACGGATTTAAATATTAACCTGGATCGAGTACTTCTATATCTCATATTTTTAAATGTGCAGTCTAAAACAATAGAGCTAAAATTACTTTTTCTCTGCCAAATGGAAAAGTAGGAAAACGAGCCAAGTGAGATAACTAAAATATTTGTGTGTCATTGTGTAGCAAGTATGTTATGGAGAAGGGTGTCCACGCTATAAGTAATTTATGATAATAAGTTTTTTTAATTAAGAAATGACCGGGTTTTTTTTCACTGTCTAAAATTGCATATTTTGATGGTTGATGTTTAATAATGATAGCTTATTAATTAATCCTCAAAATGTGTGATATTTTGTGTAGTATGATAATTATTTATGATCCATCTACATGAATTTAAATACTAATTAAAAATCATTAGTTTCACTGCTGGGACTTGAACCTGCAACCTCATAGTGTAAGTCAAGCATTTTTCCAATTGGGCTACCACGGCTCATAAATTATTAAATAAAAATATTTAGTTAGACTTTTACCGTAGGTATTTAAAATAAAAGGGATGGATTTTACTCTATGTGTATTTTATTGCTGTACAGGATGCCTAAGGATAAATATATAAAGTGGAAAGAAACCTGGCAAAAAAATATTTGTTACCCACCAATGACAGCAATATCTTCCGAAAAAATATCAATTTTATCCTCAGTTAAATGATATTCCTCATCATCCAGTACAATCTATCACTACTGAATCAAGATTCAAGATACGAACTAATTAAAAGTATCGCAAACAGATAATTAATCCCTCAACGCCCAGGCGGCAGGCGCCTGCCGCGATAACAATTGATTTCAATTGTGTCTGGAATAACTCACGATCGAGGGATTAAGCTTAAGATTAAAATCGTACGCCAACGAAGATACTCTTAAAATGACGGGGAAAAAACTGACGATGCGACAACGGATGCATATAATAATTTTTTCAATAATGTTTTTATTTCTAATAATTTTTTTGTCATTAATTTCTTGTTTTATTTCCTTTGCTCCGATTCGGTCCTAAAGTCCTAAACGAGTCTACTACCACTTCAACTTAACGATCCACTGTAACTCTCCTATTCCACAATAGTAAAGAACATACCTAATTAAATAAAGATAAATAGCATGGGCTAGCAGGTGACTATTAGTGTTTAAAAACCGTTTTAGATAGTTTTTAATACAATAAGTATTAAATCAATCCAGTAAAGCTATCCAAGAAGATAATATTTTATAGACACTGTATTAGAAAAGGACGCACATCTACTTTCGAACCTCTCTCTCGGCTCGTTTTTTTTTAGATACTGCGCAGTCCAGCTTAAGTGTAGGTTCATGCTCTCTGTAAATATTGTATGTATAGCCTATTATTTTATAAAGTTTCCATTTTTATAATTAGCTTTCTAGATGCCATAGGTGTATTTTGTGACCTTTCAAAGGCTTTCGATTGTGTAGACCATGTAACATTACTTAAAAAACTTAAGCATTATGGTGCATCGAATGATTCCTTGGATCTAATAAGTTCTTACCTTATGGACAGAACACAAAAGGTTTGCATAAATGGAGCTGAGTCTTCAGGGTCTGCCCTTATTATGGGTGTCCCTCAGGGATCAGTATCAGGACCCCTGCTATTTTTAATTTATATAAATGACCTTCCGTGTTATTTACATAATCTTTGTGAGATGGTATTGTTTGCAGATGACACATCAATGATTTTTAAAACTAAGAGAGGCAAATGTTCATTTGATGATGTTAACAATACCCTCTCCAAATTATTACATTGGTTTACAACAAATAATCTTTTACTAAATGCAAATAAAACAAAATGTGTAAAATTTACCATGCCCAATGTAAGGTTTGCTGCTACTCATATAATTGTTAAAGATGAACCACTAAACTCTGTAGATTTAACTACCTTTTTAGATATAACTGTAGACTCTCATTTGCAATGGGGTGCTCATATGAGTCGTTGAATATCAAAACCCCATATGTCCAGGCTAAGTGAAGTACGGGAATCGCGACAGTTTTGTTATCATCAATATTGTCGCGGTCATGCTAGAAGGTTCGAGATATCGCTAGAGAAATGTACATAACTACCTAAGTTCGGCCACAAAGTAATAACAAGACCTTAGTGCAAGCGACATTGAACTTTAAGTTTACAGATTAAGGCACAAAATGGCATAACTTACTAGAGTTGTTTACGTTTAACGTCCTTGTAATTTCTTCTAGAAAACGAACATTCTAGTATGTACGACCGGCGTCGATGTTGAGATATATAAATAACAGGACTTGAGACGCCGAGTCAGTTCATTCTGAGCTTTTGGTGCGATACCTGCGAAAAGTGATCTAGTGCGAAGTAACGACGACTTTAGCGATACCAACGGATTAAAGTACTACTCTGCGGATTGGCTAACAGTGTTTTGGAACCAACGACCTCAGCGACCCACCGGACTACGATTCTTGTGATTTGGCTTTTCTGATAGTATCTGCGACCTGTTCATCGCCTAATAAAATCTTCTAATAAGTCAACGGTGTTTTATCCAAATCCCGAACTCGACGTTCGTAACATTTGGTGTCAGAAGTGAGATTTGGAAATGCCAGTGACTCCGAGGGAAGATACTGCTGGCGTTAGAACCAGGGCACAGCAAGCTGCGGAAGCCACGGCTACTACCCGACAGGCTACCGACCATCGGGATACTACACCTATTTGCTCCGCCCACCAAGCATCGTCCATCGACCAGTCCACGCCTACCGGAATGGAAGCTTTACCCACTGCGTCGCCGGCCTCGCCTACTGTCTCCGCTCACCGGGCTACTACGCCATCATCAGCTCAAGAAGCCAGAGCATCTGCATTCGACTTTAGTAGATTGATGCAGATGATGGACTTCATGTGCCAGAAACAGGAAGAAATGCAAGGAAAACAGGATAGAATGCAAGAAGCGATTCAAGCTAAACAGGAAGAAATGCAAGAAATGATTCAAGGAAAACAGGACGAAATGCGACAAGAACAACAAAAGGTGCTGCTTGCCGTAGGTTCAGTGGGTGATATGGTGCAAAACCTACAGAAGAATGTGGACCTGGTAGAAGAAAAGGTAACTAATCTGGAGGCCAACATAGACAGCGTGAAAGTGGACCTCGCTGGATTACAGAAAAAGGTTCTGAAACTGGAGACCGCTGGACCCCCCGCGCCGAGTGACGTCGTATTTACCAGCCCGGCACCCAGGGTGAAAGTACCATCCTACGACGGCACTACGTCCTGGACCGCTTACCGCAAACAGTTTCAGACCGTTGCCGCTGCTAACGGATGGACAGAGGAACAGAGTCTAACAGCTCTCACTGTTGCTCTGCGGGGATCGGCTCTTTCTGTTTTGGAGGCGCTACCATCCTCGGGTAGCACATTCAACGATCTGATGGGGGCACTCGAAGCTCGTTATGGAGAACGCCATCTGGAGCATGTCTTCCGCGCTCAACTACGGGACCGGGTTCAGCGTTCTGGAGAAGGACTGCAGCAATGGGCTCTGGAGATTGAAAAATTAGTCCGCAAAGCATACCCATCTGCTGATGCAAAGATGGTGGACTCTACCCTACTCCAAGCATTCGTCGATGGGATCAGAGACATGGAGATTAGGGCTGCAGTGGGGCTGCGCCACCATGCCTCACTGAAGGAAGCTCTAGCGCACGCTCTGGAAGTAGAAGCCCTGAGGAAAGATGTTCGGCCAACTCACAAAATACGAGAGGTGATTGAAGAAGTACAGGAAAAGAAGACATCATTTCCTCCTAAGAAAAAAATAACTGGATCTATGTGCTATAAATGTGGAGAAAAGGGTCATCTGCAATTCACCTGTCCCAAGAACGAGACGCAGCAGACAGATAAACTTGCTGAAATGATGAGCAAGATGTTTGAGGAACGCCTGGATATGTTAAAGAAGCAGGAGACCCCATCTTCTGCTGGGAAGCAGGGAAACGAGTAACAGCCAGAACTAGGGGGCGGGTGCTGGCTGGAACGGAAGAAGCCCCGACGATGATTGTCTCCCAGGCATGCAATGGGAACAGTTTGATGATATGCGGCTCGGTAAATGGAACTGACTGCAAGATGACGGTGGATACAGGAGCCTCTAGGACAATAATCAAGCCGAAACTAGTGGAGACCGCGAAGAAGCGCAACAGCACCTTCAATATTCGGCTACTTTCCGCTTCCGGCCAGCAAATACCCGTCCTTGGGGAAGTTTCGGTCACATTACAAGTAGGCGAAGCATCATATACTCACAACGTCATCGTGGCCGAAATTATGGATGACTGCGTATTGGGCCTCGACTTTATGCGAAGATATGACTGCAAAATTGATGTCACCAATGGCATATTTAAGTGTGGTAATGAAGAGCTTTTCATCCTGGGTGGGCCCGAAGGGAAAGTAACATGCCTAAAGAAGATCAACATACCCGGAAGAACACAAGCAAAACTGCTGGTGAAGCTACCACGTGCTAAGAAGAATGAGAAGAATAGGTGTGTGTTGATCGAAGATACACTAAGCAAGTCAAAGACACAAAAGCTTCTGGCAGCCAGAACACTTGTCAAGGGGTCCACAACTGCAATAGTTAGAGTTGTGAATTTAGAAGACCACGAGATCCAAGTAAAGGAAGGTGACGTTATTGGAAGATGCGAAGAAGCTGTTTGGGTCAGAAAGTGCCAAACAACTTTGAGTAAGACGATAACCAAGGATAATTCTACCATCGCAGAACTTCTTAAAGGATGCAAAAGTAACTTAAGTTATTCTCAAAGCATGAAAGCCAAAGACCTGCTTCAGCGCTTTTCAGACGTGTTTTCTTCAGAAGAAGGAGATTTGGGGAGGACATCCTTGGTACAGCACAAGATAGACACCGGAAATGAAGGACCTATCCGGCAACGAGCAAGGCGAATACCGATTGCCAAGGAACAAGAAGTTGAGGATATGCTGGAGAGCATGAGGAAGAATAAGATCATCGAACCTTCTGCAAGTCCGTGGTGTTCTCCTGTCGTCTTAGTTAAGAAGAAAGATGGAAGTACAAGGTTTTGTGTGGACTATCGACGACTGAACGACATCACCAAGAAGGACAGCTATCCTCTACCGCGCATCGACGACACCTTGGATACCCTAAGTGGCAAGACATGGTTCTCAACACTTGATTTGAAGTCTGGATATTGGCAAGTTGAAATTCATCCAAAGGATAAGGAGAAGACAGCATTTTCTACAGGGAAGGGGCTATGGCAATTTAACGTCATGCCATTTGGATTGTGCAACGCGCCGGCCACTTTTGAGCGACTCATGGAATGTATCCTGGCAGGATTGGTGGGAGAAGCCTGCCTGGTATATTTGGATGACGTGATCATCATGGGTCGGGACTTCGAAGACCATTTATTTAACCTGGAAAAAGTCTTAAGAAAGATACGTGGAGCCAACCTAAAGCTGAACCCGAAGAAATGCGATCTGTTCAGAAACAAGGTAAACTACCTCGGACACGTTATCACCAGTGATGGAATACAGACTGATCCAGCTAAAATAGAAGCCGTGCAGAAGTGGCTAACTCCCAAAGATAAAACGGAAGTAAGAGCATTTTTGGGTTTATGCTCATACTACAGACGCTTTGTTAAGGGATTCTCCGAAATTGCCAAGCCATTGCATCGCCTGACGGAAGAAAAGGGAGGGTTTTGCTGGGATGACGCTTGCGAGGATTCCTTCCAAAGGTTGAGGCAATGTTTATGTGAGACTCCAATCTTGGGATACCCACAAGCTAATGGGCAATTTGTCGTCGATACGGATGCAAGCAACACAGCTATTGGTGGAGTACTGTCTCAAAAACAAGGGGACCGAGAAGTTGTGATTGCCTACTTCAGCAAATCGTTATCGAAGCCTGAAAGAAACTACTGTGTGACAAGAAGAGAACTTTTAGCAGTGGTCAAAACGCTACAACATTTCAGCAAGTACATTATCGGCAGAAAGTTCGTGCTTCGTACCGACCATGCTGCTTTAAAGTGGCTGCTTCATTTTAAAAGTCCCGAAGGTCAGGTTGCTAGGTGGATTGAACAGCTTCAAGAATACGACTTCACTACCGAACATCGTATTGGAAAGACACATGGGAATGCTGACGCCCTCTCAAGAAGACCGTGCCCAGAAGAGTGCAAGCACTGCATCAAGCTGGAGTCTAAAGAGGACTGTGTACAAATAACGAGGACAAGTCCTCCGAGATCCTGGGAAGATGAGTCCATGAGAGAAGCTCAGGAAAAAGACGAAGACATACGACTGATCGTCGCATGGAAGAAACGCGGTAACGCTAAGCCGAGATGGCATGAAGTTGCGCCTACGAGTGCTACGACTAAAGCGTACTGGGCTCAATGGGACAGTTTCATTTTGCAAAACGGGATACTTTATCGGAAATGGGAAAAACCTAACGGTAGAGAGTTCCACCTACAGCTGGTCGTCCCACGGGAAAGGATCAAGGATGTTCTTCGAGAGGTACATGATAGCATATCAGGAGGGCATCTAGGTGTAAAAAGGACCTTAACAAAGCTACGGGATAGATTCTACTGGCTTAACTGCAGAGCTGATGTACAAGATTGGTGTCGGAAATGTACCACTTGTGCTGCGGTGAAAGGTCCATCCACCAGGAGTCGAGGACACCTTCAACTTTATAACGTTGGTGCACCATGGGAGCGGATAGCAGTGGATGTTGCTGGACCATTCCCTGTGACAGAGTCGGGGAACAAGTACTTTATGGTCGTCATGGATTACTTCACCAAGTGGCCAGAAGTCTTCGCTATACCTAATCAAGAAGCTACGACCGTAGCCTCTAAATTGGTTGAAGAAGTCATATGCCGATATGGTGTACCCCTGGAAATTCATTCCGATCAGGGCAGAAATTTTGAGTCGAACGTGTTTCAAGGAGTCTGCAAAATATTGGGCATGCACAAGACGAGAACCACTGCTTATCACCCTCAGTCCGACGGCATGGTAGAAAGGTTTAACCAAACACTAGAGAGGCATTTAGCAAAATTGGTGGACAACCATCAAAGAGACTGGGACAAGTACATTGCACCATTCCTTCTCGCCTACAGGACTTCGGAACATGAGAGCACAAAAACGACCCCGGCATATATTAACTTTGGACGAGAGCTAAGGTTACCGGTAGACCTTGTAACCGGAGGAGCGCCAGACGATCACGTCACCGTACAGGATTATGTCTCCGATTTGCAAGACAAGATGCGGGACATTTATGCCATGGTTCGAGAAAACGGCTTGCAGTCGAGTGAAAACATGAAGACTAGATATGACCGGAAAGCGAATACCAGTGGCTTTGATGAAGGAGCACTAGTCTGGCTACATAACCCGATACGGAGAAAAGGGAAGTCACCTAAATTACAGACAAGATGGGAAGGGCCGTACAAAGTTGTCACGCGAATAAACGATGTTACATACCGGATCCAACGGCCACCGAGAGGAGCACTTAAGGTAGTTCACATCGACCGCTTGGCACGTTATAACGGGAATAACGATGACGCTCGGGACGAGCATCTCTAAGAGGAGGGCAGTGTCGCGGTCATGCTAGAAGGTTCGAGATATCGCTAGAGAAATGTACATAACTACCTAAGTTCGGCCACAAAGTAATAACAAGACCTTAGTGCAAGCGACATTGAACTTTAAGTTTACAGATTAAGGCACAAAATGGCATAACTTACTAGAGTTGTTTACGTTTAACGTCCTTGTAATTTCTTCTAGAAAACGAACATTCTAGTATGTACGACCGGCGTCGATGTTGAGATATATAAATAACAGGACTTGAGACGCCGAGTCAGTTCATTCTGAGCTTTTGGTGCGATACCTGCGAAAAGTGATCTAGTGCGAAGTAACGACGACTTTAGCGATACCAACGGATTAAAGTACTACTCTGCGGATTGGCTAACAGTGTTTTGGAACCAACGACCTCAGCGACCCACCGGACTACGATTCTTGTGATTTGGCTTTTCTGATAGTATCTGCGACCTGTTCATCGCCTAATAAAATCTTCTAATAAGTCAACGGTGTTTTATCCAAATCCCGAACTCGACGTTCGTAACAATATTATGAAAATTATGAAGTACTGAAGTATGAAGGCTCGACTAGATACATAGTTTGAACATTTTTTATTGAAAAAATATATGTATTAGTTGATAATAAAGCCACAAAATAAGAATTAAGTTTGGACATACAGGCTTTTGATATTTACTAGCGAAATTTACCGGGGTTTGAAATGTGTCACCTCGGACTTACAGGACTTTGAAATGTCGCCTATGGACTTGCAGGAATATACCTCAGCATTTTCGGGACGTACTCAGGGTAGGTGTGGGTATTAGATTAATAAGAATGCGAAACTAACTCAGTCTATCTATCTGTTGTTAGTTATGAGAGTTGTAGTTACAAAAAATTAAAATACTAGTTGCGGAATGCTAGATATAAAAAAAAAACATTATTAATAAAATATTTATTAAAATCTAAAACTTCGTCTATTACATACTTTGGCAAATTATTAATTTGCTCATCATTTTCCTCTATATTATTACCCTGTCCAGGTTTGCTATATATAAAATAAAATAAAATGAAACATGTAAAGTAACAATGTGATTTATATAATATTTTTTTTAAACATAACGACTCAACTACGGCCCTGGTATGCGGGCCGCGGAATGGCTACCTGGATACTGTGCGTGAAGTTTCACTTAACTTTTAGCTCTCTCCTGGTCCTTTTTAGTTTTAGCTTTTGATATAGTTTTTTTCCTAGCTTTATTAGGAATCACCACACATATATTTTGTCTATTTTCTTCCATTATTTATAATAAAACCGACTTATAGATACGCTGGTCAACGCGCTCGTGCGTGTAACACAGGAGAAATGGCAGCCATCTTAGACCAATGCTGCGTTCTGATTGGTCAATATGGACTTGCCCGAGTTTGATTTATCACTGTCATTGGACGTACAGGGATTTGAAAGAAATCATAAACTTTAAACCTTATTTTAAACCAGATATGACGGAGTTACCTTAATTTGAAAGGCACAGAATGAATCAGTTTTTAATTCAAAATTTAGTGGTATTCATAAGTCAATTTTGGTAAGGACTGTGACTTACTGGGTTTTGATATTCAACGACTCATATTAGGGTGCTGTCTCGAAGACTTAGTTCTGCTGCTTATGCTGTGAGAAAGATAAGGCAATTGACTGATGTTGAAACGGCAAGATTAGTATATTTTAGCTACTTTCATAGCATAATGTCATACGGAATTCTGTTGTCGGGCTCAGCGGCAGATATTGAGTCAATTTTTATATTACAAAAACGTGCTGTACGGGCTATTTACGGCCTTCGACCCCGTGACTCGCTGAAAGAGCTCTTCAAAGAGATTAATATACTTACAGTGTCTTCTCAATACATTCTCGAGAATATTGTTTACGTTCGTAAGAACATACATTTATTTCTTAAGAAAAGTAACGTACACAATTTCAATACCAGAAATAAAGATAAACTTGCCGTTCCAGGCTTCAGACTGCGAAAAGTAGGAAAATCGTTTATGGGAAATTGCATTCGTATTTTCAACAAATTACCACAGGGTATTGCTGAACTCCCTGTACATAAACTTAAATCGTATGTCAAAGTAATTTTAATGAAAAAGGGCTATTACACTGTCAATTATTATTTAAATGATAGAAATGTATGGCATTAAATTGTCCTAGCTCGTACTTGCTTAAACCTTGTAAAAATCACCTTACCTTGTAAAAATTTATTTAAAAAGAGGCTGACAATAGTGACCGAGTTTCTTGCGCTGCTTCTTCTCGGCACTAGCCCAGACTTATCCCGAAGCAGTGGTAGGTTTAAATTGGGACGTGTAAAAGCGCCTCCTGGGGCCTATTTGCAAAAATAAAACTGATTTTAACTGATTTTAACTGATAGTGATTATTACTTGAATTTACTTGTTCAGTGCTGCCTACGTACTACTACGTACGAGTACAAATCGGACCATTGGAGCTGTCAAGTGTTGAAATGACATTTGTCCATTAGAATTTTAGTTCTCATTTTCACCACGTTCATACTTACCGATGACGGTGTACATAACCGCATCAAATTAAGAACACTCCATTTGTTCAGTGCATTTTAGAGAATTGGATCCTTTTCAATTTGGTCGACTGTTCATTTGGGTCGAAGCTTCTGGAAAGAAGTCCTTTGTGTAATCGACTTTCTACAGTATTCTTCGTAAAACTACTACATTAGTAATTTCGAGTCAGACATTCAAGAAACGTCATAGAGTTTTTACGTGCCTTGCGCTGCTTATTGGTACGCGTGCCAGAATAAACTTAGTGCTGCATTTAATGTTCATTGTATTCTAAAAAAACCTTGGATTTTGTCTTGGTAATAAGGTAAAATCAATAATTTTTATCATTTATGTTAATATAACCTCGCATCACAACGTACCTACGCAACTATACGCTAGCTGAATCAATGCTTCAGGAATTTTCTACACTTGAATTTTTACGTGATTATTATTAAAATCACGCTTTGCTAATAAGACGGTCAAAGGGTATCCTTAGGGGCGGTAAGACTTAAAGGACATTAAGTACATTATTACATGTCGGTAATTTATTTAAAGGTATATAGCGAACACTTAAAGTAAGTGGGCATAACCTGCACTAGATGTTAATTTGATCATCATCCGAACGACGCCCACTGTTGGACAATTCGGACATGGGCCCTTTAATGATTACTTACATGCCCATTTACTTCCAATCTTTAACATTTAAGTTCCTCTTATGTATTAAATTAAAATTAAGTGTGTATGTAGGTCTATCACAATGTTTAAAAGTATTACCTTTCATAAAATAAATTATTGCATTCCAAATGTTCACATTGTGCCTCTGTCTATATATCACTAACACAATCCCTGACACAAGCTGAACTGATCAATTTTCACTTATTGTACTCATGGTATCATTAAACCATCTTGCTTTTGGTTTTGTAACATTCCCGCCCCTAAGGATACCCTCTGACCTTCCTTTTCCCTTAATACCTTTCCAAGAAAGACTTCTTTTATGTAGGCAATTAATGTAGGGCTTAGATTTTGATTAAGACCCCACGATTTTCGATCTACAAATCTTACCATTAGAAAGATAATATTTTTAAATACTTATACACAAAATATCAGATCTCGGAAGACCCTGTTTTTTTTATAAATTAAGTTTTAAAATTTAATAAATGTTACTTTATTTTGATAGAATATTTTTTTTATTGCTGTCATTCCCATGTGTTGCGTTTCGTTATTGGACTGTTAGAGCCAAGTAAGGTTAGGGTGTCGCTAAGGGGGTGAACTAACCTAAACCTAACCTTACCTATTTCCAGCGCAATCGTATCTGTCACTGAATGTATCATAGTCAGCTGATTGGCCTTTAAACGACTAGGGATAGTTTAGGACCTGGACTCTACAATTTTGTGGCTAAATGGTAGTCACTTATTTAGTTATTTAAGCAATTTATCAACTTGCAGAGTATTGCGCCTTTTTAGAAGATTTTGATTTTTCTATGAAGATTTTACTTTTTGACAACCGATTTTCATTTTTTTATTCTCATATGTCAAATGAAACGCGTTTTATGTATGGTGCTTATACTAGTATCAAAAAAGAAACATTTAATAATACTTAATTGCATACAAAGTCCAGTAGGTTAGGAGAAGTGTAGGTTAGGTTAGGTTAGAACAGGAAATAGGTTAGGTTCAGGTTAGTGCACACCCTTTGCGATACCCGGACCAAATCATTTTTCATACATTTTGAGGTTAGATTTCAATAATATTATAAAATTCATATCTCCTAAAGGAAGCATTTCTAAAGGCGGAGAGTGGTACCAAGGGGTAGCTTGAATTGTGGGTGCTTAATCAAAAATTTTTCCTCAATTAATATTTTTTCCTCAATCAATATAATAAAACTAATAGACTTAGTACCTAACTTCCACACTAACTGACTAGCCTTCTCAGTGAAAAGACTGACTAAGAAGGCTAATCTTACGACTTAAAGTTGGGACTAAAAGATTGAGTCAGTCTGTGAGGCGTCAAAAATAAGGTGATTATTTATTAAAAGCCTTAAAAGACAGTCTCTTCCATCACTAGTTGTGTCTTGTGTCTTTTACAGCTAAATTAAAAACAATACCCCCATTATGTAGCATCAACATAATGCTATAGTTTCAGATTCATAAACTACATAGATAGATGTATATGATAGCAGGGTTTTAAACTTTTTTCTGTTGTTTATTCAGACACTGTTTAACGTCGGATTCCTAAAAAAAATCAATTGCTCAATTAACCATTAAACTAATTAAGATGAAAATTTTATTAGGATACTATTATAGATACCAATTTCCCCTTTAGTGTTTATAGGGTGAAGAAATTGTATAATTCGTGTTGGTGATTTAGTTTGTGATTTGTAACTAGGTATGAGCACCATCTCCTATGAGAAAAAAAACCCTCCTAAAATTAAAGAGAAAAAAACTGATTAAAACCTTGTAGTCATAACGAAATTTCATACTAAAGCTAATGTAACATTACATAGTACTTTTATAACATATTTTCTTCTGTTACAGTGTCATTTACAGTTCATATTTAAAGCAATCATCAATTGTGACCAAGCATTTTTAAAATAAAATATCTAGGTATCTGTAAATTGTATCTTTATAAAAAACATTGTGCAATAATCTTTATTCATTATCATTTAATAAATGTTGTGGTTTTACCCATACTGTGGCCACATTACAATGAAAATGTAATAAATATTAATTATGTTTTTTTTGTTAAAAATTTATTCTAATCTAAATGTGCTTTGTGATAAATTAAGCTGTAATAGTAATAGTAATAGTGGTTATGAGACAGTTATTTTTCTAGGAATCACATTTTAAATTTTATTTTTTTTAAATAATAACTTGTTTCGGCTTACACAGAATTCAAGATGGTGAAGGAGACTACCTACTATGACATCTTGGGTGTGAAAACCAATTGTACAAATGATGAACTTAAGAAAGCATACAGAAAATTGGCTCTTAAATACCATCCTGACAAAAATCCCAATGAAGGTGAAAGATTCAAACAGATTTCTCAAGCCTATGAAGTTTTGTCCAATCCAGAGAAAAAAAGAATTTATGACCAAGGTGTGTAAAATCATAATCTATTGTTAGAATTACATTTAATTAATCCCCAAACAAGTTGCTTGCTTAGCTCTATTAAATAGAGGAAAAAAATTTGTTGTGTATAAAAAATAAGCACCACCACGTCATGCCATCATAGTCCAAAATTTGTCACAGACCTCATCTGATGGTGAAATATTTTAATAAATTTTCGATCAATTGTTATGAAATATGATGTGATCAGCAGAAAAATATTAAATTCCTGCTTAAAGGAGGTGAACAAGCACTCAAAGAAGGTGGAGTTGGTGCTAGTGGCTTCTCATCACCCATGGACTTGTTTGACGTCTTCTTTGGTGGAGGCTTCAGTGGTGGTCGCCGACGTGGACGCGAGCGTAAGGGCAAAGATGTTATTCATCAGCTGTCGGTAACCCTTGAAGAGTTGTACAGAGGGGCCGTCCGTAAACTTGCGTTGCAGAAAAACGTCATTTGTGAGAAATGTGAAGGGCGTGGTGGTAAGAAGGTTGGTATTCTCTAGGTTAATAATTTAAACTTTATTTATAATTGACAAACAGAAATGTTAACACAAAATGTAATAGTAAAAAAAAAATATGAAAAGTCTGTCAGAAGAAAATTTACTGCCTCTAATCTTTTTGGATAACTTGACATTAAATTTTTATTTTTACTGTAATTTCAATTAAAAAGTTTCTAAGCACTAAGAAGCTAAACATGATTTATTTTTGTTATAATATTTTCTTACAACAGGGAGCTGTGCAAACATGCCCAACTTGCCGTGGTACAGGAATGCAAGTGCAAATTCAGCAAATAGCTCCTGGTATGATCCAGCAGATTCAGACAGTGTGCAGTGAATGTAGAGGACAGCGTGAGATTGTCGATCCGAAAGACCGCTGCAAAGTTTGTCAGGTATGTTACTAAAAAAAACATTTATAGATTATTTAGTTTCTTATTAATCTTAATACTTCAATGCTAATATTCTAAAGACAAAAGATTTAAATAAACTCAATAACTAATGGACCAATTTAGATTAACTTTAATATACCTAGATGAGTCAATTTAAATTTTAAAGAATAGTTTTGGTCCAATACTTAAACCACAGTCTATGAATCCATACAGTCGTCCGACGAAGACGTCTAGACAGGGCAATTGTGCGGGGTGCGAGCAAAACATGTTAGCAGTTCGGGACACAGCATTTAGGGCTAACAAATGTTTGTGTTTTAAATTATTTTATATTTGTTTGTTGGAATTTATTGGAATGCTGATAATGACAATAACATCTTCATAATAATTAATTTAAGATGGCGGACTTTTTTATTATTTACTAAAGGTGAATTTCGAGATGGTGAACATATCTTTTTTAATAAGATAAATAGTTGTCAATTTCGAGGTTAGTTGGGCTGCTGATTACGAAAATGCTATCATTTTTTAAATTCAAGATGGCGGACGTAATTTTTTTTTATTTGATATGAGTGTCAATTTTGAGGTTCAGTGAGGTGCTTATTACGGATATGCCATCCTTTTTAAAATCCAAGATGGCGGACGTATTTTTTTATTATTTCATATGGGTGTCAATTTTGAGGTTCATTGGGGTGCCGATCACGAAAATGCCATTCTATTTTAAATCCAAGATGGCAGACGTAATTTTATATTATTTGACATGGGTGTCAATTTTGAGGTTCATTGGGGTGCCAATTACCAAAATGCCATCATTTTTAAAATCCAAGATGGCGGACGTATTGTTTTGTAATTTGATATGAGTTTCAATTTTGAGATTCATTAGGGTTTTGATTACGAAAATGGGCGGACGTAGTTTTTTATAACTTGACATGAGTGTCAATTTTAAGGTTCATGGGGGTGCTGATTACCATAATTTGATACGTGTGTATCAAATTATAAAAAAAATACGTCCGCCATCTTAGATTTTAAAAAGGATGGCATTTTTTCAATTTTTTCATTTTTCATTGTATTTTGTTTTTGTTTATTTAATTGAATGTGTATCTAATTTGAATGCATAAATATCGAAATATGGGTTTTCTCACCTGAAACAATATATTTTTTTTATTTGTAATGGTAATCAGCACCCCCATGAACCTTAAAATTGACACTCATGTCAAGTTATAAAAAACTACGTCCGCCCATTTTCGTAATCAAAACCCTAATGAATCTCAAAATTGAAACCCATATCAAATTACAAAACAATACGTCCGCCATCTTGGATTTTAAAAATGATGGCATTTTGGTAATTGGCACCCCAATGAACCTCAAAATTGACACCCATGTCAAATAATATAAAATTACGTCTGCCATCTTGGATTTAAAATAGAATGGCATTTTCGTGATCGGCACCCCAATGAACCTCAAAATTGACACCCATATGAAATAATAAAAAAATACGTCCGCCATCTTGGATTTTAAAAAGGATGGCATATCCGTAATAAGCACCTCACTGAACCTCAAAATTGACACTCATATCAAATAAAAAAAAATTACGTCCGCCATCTTGAATTTAAAAAATGATAGCATTTTCGTAATCAGCAGCCCAACTAACCTCGAAATTGACAACTATTTATCTTATTAAAAAAGATATGTTCACCATCTCGAAATTCACCTTTAGTAAATAATAAAAAAGTCCGCCATCTTAAATTAATTATTATGAAGATGTTATTGTCATTATCAGCATTCCAATAAATTCCAACAAACAAATATAAAATAATTTAAAACACAAACATTTGTTAGCCCTAAATGCTGTGTCCCGAACTGCTAACATGTTTTGCTCGCACCCCGCACAATTGCCCTGTCTAGACGTCTTCGTCGGACGACTGTATGGATTCATAGACTGTGGTTTAAGTATTGGACCAAAACTATTCTTTAAAATTTAAATTGACTCATCTAGGTATATTAAAGTTAATCTAAATTGGTCCATTAGTTATTGAGTTTATTTAAATCTTTTGTCTTTAGAATATTAGCATTGAAGTATTAAGATTAATAAGAAAAATGAAAAAATTGAAAAAATGCCATCCTTTTTAAAATCTAAGATGGCGGACGTATTTTTTTTATAATTTGATACGTGTGTATCAAATTATAAAAAAAATACGTACGTTTTGAGGTTCATTGGGGTGCTGATTACGAGTGTTTATCTGCAATAAATAAATATTTTCATATATTGTTTACTTTACAACCCTGGCCGTCAGGATACTGTCTAGACGTTGTCGGCATTTACCATGACATCAAAGGCGTCGAACGACTGTATGGTTTTATAGACTGTGCTTAAACCATCCTTTAATGGGGATTAATAATTTCTTATCAGATAAAATTTGCTATGGAGTCTGACTCTAAAAACTACTAAGTATTTTTGTCCTTGAAATCATTCTTTGAAGATTGATAGAGGAATAATCAAAAACCGATATAGCCGCTTCCTACGCTGACGGAGTCGCGTGCTCCGCGTGCAGAGCGGTTGTTGAAAGTAAAAATATCATTACTAAATTCAAGCATGGGCTTGAATTTAGTAACTAAAAGTAGTACTAATTGTTAATTTTATGCCTTTCAGGGCCGCAAGACAGTCCGAGACCGCAAGATTCTTGAAGTGCATGTTGACAAGGGAATGACTGATGGCCAAAAGATTGTGTTCAGCAGCGAGGGCGACCAGGAGCCAGAACTTGAGCCCGGTGATCTTATTATCGTTTTAGATGAGAAAGAGCATGACGTAAGTTCTCTATTTTATTTTGCATCGAACTTACAATATATTGATAATATTTCAAAGTACTAAAACAAAAATTTGTTTTGTTTGTAGGTGTTTAAACGTTCCGGGAATGATCTCATTATTCGGTTAAATATTGAACTTGTTGAAGCGCTTTGTGGCTTCCAAAAATGCATAAGAACGTTAGATGACAGAGATATTGTGATAACTGTTTTGCCTGGTGAAGTCACAAAACATGGAGAAGTCAAGTGTGTGTTGAATGAAGGTATGTAACTTCATGAAGTGATCTGGCGTGAAGAAGTGGCAGTTATAAGTTTAATTTTCAGTAAATATTAAATATTTCTTGTTTTCAGGCATGCCTATGTACAAAAATCCATTTGAAAAAGGGCAACTTATTATACAGTTCTTAGTTAATTTCCCTAATCGCATTCCACCTGAAATCATTCCCGCCTTGGAGAACTGCCTTCCGCCTCGTCCAAGGGTAAGTAATTTTAAGGGTCGATGAGAAAACAGCTAAGGGGTAATGGTGCAATTTAGTCTCAGGATAATGACCTCCATCTTTACATGATTAGCTGCACTAGGTCCTGTATATCTACTATAGATAGTCTTTGACTACATCTTATAATGTATGTTAGAGATATCTAGCTACAATTGTCATTCTTGATAATTTCCTAGTGAGCATATTATTATCACTAGATATTATAAAACAAAGTCATCCGCCGCCTCTGTCTGTCTACGAAAAATTCAAAGAATACTGCACAGATTTTTATGCGGTTTTCACCAATGAATTTGGTGATTCTTGAGGAAGGTTTAAGGTAAATTTTTGTTAGGAACCCGTTCTTGGTTGTAGTATTCGAAAGCAAAAGTAAGTAATGTTCTGTTACTCTTTCACGTCAAAACCATAAATGATTTCGATAAAATTTCAACAGTGATAAAGTAGACCTTGGAAAAAGACATAGATTGCTCGAAGTAACCTTTCCACGCGGACGAAGTCGTGGGGAAAAGCTAATAAATTTAATAATAAACAGAATGCTACAAAACAAATGCAACTGAAGCAGATAAATCACTCTGATTACTGTATGTAAAAAAGACAATTATGTCTCACTGAACCTAACATGGTGTCTTGTTGATCAGGTGGAGATTCCGGAACTGGCTGAAGAGTGTACCCTCATGGAATTGGACCCGGAGCAGGAGACGCGGCGACGCCGTGCGCACCACGGGGCCGCCTACGAGGAAGACGACGACCAGCCCGGCATGAACCGCGTGCAATGCGCCACTGGTTAGGCCCTACTAGCCTACCATCTACTAGCACACCGACAAGCACCTCGTACAGTTAAGATACAAGGTCATGTGTAAAACATTAATCTAAAAGCTAATATTGGTGTTATAAACAACTTTTAACTAGCCACAAAAAATTAAATACTAAATGACTAGTCTGGTCAGCTCAAGAAGGGCAATGGAGGGAGCGATAAATTGTATTTCCCAGCTTGATAGAATTAGGAATTAAGAAATTCGTAGGAAAACTAAATGAATTTAATTGAATTGCCAGTGGATGATAATACCTACATGGGAAATGTATTCGTATTTTAGAAGTTTGTTAATGTTTTACTTGTAACCCTGTATAGGAGAGTGTCAGGCAAACGGTATTTCATGCTGGAACCAAAACATTTTCATGCAAAATGGCTCTTTCGTAATAAAGTTTTAGGATGGAAATAACAATTTTTAAATAGGTTCCAAATTTTCACTTCGCCATAGACATTGCTGGTTTTGGATTTTATTACCGTTTACCTCACACCTGTAGAAAAATCTAGGAAGTGCGGAAGAGGTCGATGAAGAAGGGAAAGAGGCAAATGTTGTACATTTATTTTGTATCGTGCCCTGGGAACGTCTCCTTATGCCTTCAATATGATTGCTCCATTCCGAGAAGACTCACATTAATTAGGGTCACACCTTGGTCACACTTTTTAAAATCCTTAATGTTTACTGTCATTATGTTGAAAGGCATCATAATAAAAAGTCGTGGCATAATTTTATTAATCATACTTCAAAACGCATAATTTTATTTTGCATAATTGTCATTGTTTGCGTAATAATTTTGTTTGACATACTGCTCGCTATGTCTGATCGATCGCTGATAGATGGTATTTCTCATTAAAATTTTTGTGTCACTATTTATTTACTTATATTAGCTAAAGTAAATGCTATACATTAATTTAAAGCATATATTACGACTCTAATAAGGTATGCTTATTAAATGTATGTTTTCTGAATATGTCTTCTAAATATCATGAGAGAAAAAATTACCTATGCCGTTTGCTACATATTAGAATAATGCCTCTGTTGAAGCTATGCGTTATAACGTTATGCCTTAAATATGGCAAATGATTTATGGCAATTTATTAACATTAATTATGCATTATTATGCTTTTCAATATGTAACTATTCATTAGGGTTCTGGTTTAATTTATTTTTGTCTCTGTACTAATGAGCGTCGATAAATATTTATCCAATATAAGTAAAAACCTTTTATGGTACCAGCTGCTTATAATATTTTACCAGATAAAAAGACAGTATTTTATTACATTGGGTAGGAAGAACCTCACAATGAATATAGCCTTTATCTAAACCTAATTTAAGAAACTTTTTAGAATCGGGTTCATTGTCCCTCTAAAGTCTAACGCAACTAGCTTCTATTGAAATTTATTACTGACTGGTGACATCCCCTAACTGACTATCGCGCGATTGGTATAGTTAATTTTGTAAGATTACAAAACCTACACGTATAACGTCATCCCAGGAAACTTCGCCACTTATCCCTTTCACGCTCTTGTCGGCCAAGCTGATACTGTCACGTCGATGGACCTCTTCCTCCTGTCACGTATCGTGATAATAATTAAAATGCGTATTATAATAATGAAAGCAATATCGCTTAAGTTGTTAATTAGGGTAGATAAATATTCTTACTTTATTATTTTAATTATCTATATTTGACACAACCATTGGTATACAGTTGATGTTGAGCCTATGCATAAAATGTATTTGTGGAGCGAAAATATTTGCCTTTTTCTAATAAATCGATGTTGCTTCTTGTGTGTTTTGCTTCAGGAAATTTTCTACACAGTTTTTTGTAAGAATAGTCTAAATTTACACAACTTTTTGATTTGTCCACAACTTGGTTGATTGTTAGAAGGTATGTATAATGAGGATAGGGTCAATTTATTCGTTGGGCTGCACATTTAGATAAGTTAGTCTTTAAATATGCATAAGAGGAAAATATACATGGTTATAGGCGGTACTACTTTTAATCTAAATTAGAATAACGGCTTTAGGACTTACTTTTCGTAGCTAAGGTCCATCGGCGTGCCGTTAGACAACATAGTAATTATAATTTCTGTGATTTTAACTACATGGTTTATTTATTTAATGCGCTATTAGATTATCATCATCTCTATAGCTGCAAACTGCACGCTCTCGGGTGCGGGGGCGCGTTTGTGACCGCGGAGCTCACGCTACTTAGGGGACTACTAGAGCTAAGTGCTGCCCCCATAGATTTAATAATATTACTCCTAAAAAAATCAATTCTCAAAAAACTATAACAATATCTATTTAGCAAATTACCTCTAGTATTTATTTAATCACGGTAAACTTTTCAGTAAAGTTGTTCATAAAGTCCAATTTGTCCTAACGCCAAAAGCGGCCGCTTAGAAATAATGTACAATACGAAAAAATGCCAGAATAAAAGGCAGTTAACAGTGATTCAATAAATACTAGAGTTAAATTTGTTCAAATGATACTGTTCTAGTTTTTTGAGAATTGTTTTGTTTAGAAGTAATAAAATTAAATGAATTGGGGGCAGCACATAGCTTCTGGACGGCCGTGGTGCAGGCGGCGGGTAAGGTAACAAGTACGCGCCGCGGTAGTCCTGTTAGCAGTCCTAATTTTACCAGCGTATCTGCTACAGTTTAGGTCATAGGGAAAGTAATACACTAGAGTACCAATCGATAGTCAAGAGATTTCCTCCTGAATTCTTTTAAAAATATAACGACAGATTGCGCTAGGAGTCTCGATTTGAATAAAATCATTTAAGACCAAGGTAAACACAAATACACAATCGATATCTTATAACCTATCCAACAATTACGAGAATAATTTGCAAGCAGTGTGACTATGCTTTGACCATAACATTAACGTGCCGTTAGATGGCGCTTTAGGATAGAGTTCACCAACAGACGTTTAAGTTTTAACCCATTAACCGCCGCAGTCGTCTAAATCCGCCAGTGAAATTTTGTGCCCCTACCGTCGGAGTCGGATATATACGACTATGTTGTAGCGTCATTATATTAATGGATTTTGATGATCTTTGCGAACATTTTTAGTAAAAAGTTCAAGATTGTGTACATATTGTTTTATTTACATATTTAAGAGCTCTAATTTAACTAATAGAACTTAAATATTTGAAATAAACAAACGTCAGAATTTCAAGTAGCAGAATTAATTATTTTCTAAGGTATGCTACGCCGCAGTCGTACATATGCGACAATAGTGTGTTTTTATTTTTAATTTAATTGTTTTCAAACAAATAACAATCCTTTTTTTTAAATATATCCTAAACAATATTTAAATAAAAGGATTGTTATTTGTTTGAAAACAATTAAATTAATAAATAAAAACACATAATTAAGTCTGCAGTGATGCTAAAAGATAACATTATCGTGAACACGTTTCCCGTCTCTATGCAAAGCGCACTAAAAAAGGGCTTCGGCGCTAGGGGCACGATTTGTTGACAGATTGTTTGGCGGGTAATAGGTTAAACAGCGTTTAAAATATTATTTGACATATTTCGTATGGGAATTATGTCAAATTAATCGTCAATCTATGTTTACCGGCTGTTTAAGAATTGGTGAACTCGGGTCTTATTATCTTTTAATGTAACGGCCAAGAAAAACCCAAAGCAAGTTTAGTATTTCTATTTTATATTTTAAAACTAAAAATATTTGAATTATTTCATCATAAATCGTTACAAAAATGCCGTACGTAAAACATAGAAGCACGCGCTTTATTATTTACAACTAACGGGCAAAAGCATGCTTTGCGACAATAGCGCTACGGAAATAGCAGAACGTGTGATGCTATCCAGCAAAACCCAGTTCAATGTAATGATGATGATTTGCATAATAAAATGTAAATAATGAGTATAAATTTGTAGCGATGTATCAAAAAATCTATACTTATCGTTCGCTTACAATTTTGCATTTCAAGGGGTCCTGCCAGGAAGGATGCTTTCCAGCAGAACAATTTCATTTTGCCATTACAGCACGTACTTTATTCGTATCTGTCAGGATGCAAACCAATGTTTAATAAATACATTATTATAAAATAAATGAGTAGTAAAAAAATTTTGTTGTTGATTTGACAGATATCGCGTGTGGTTTTTTTTTATTGGTAGTTTTATGAGGTACAGTTTATTGATATTTGTTCCAGAACATAGTTCCCACAGATTGGGGTGATATAAAACTATGCGCGCCAAGCTGACGTCAGAACGGCGTGTCTATGTCACTATCTATTTAATATTGAATTGCTTGAGGTACAGTTTTTTTTCACATAGTTACAGTTTAGGTACAGTTATTTGGTGCAAATTTTGTGATTATTCAGACATCTCTCACGCCATCCTGACAGACACCTTTATTCGCATATTATGGTATTAAAGAAATGTATAAGAAGTATTTATTATAAAACCTTGTCATTAACATCAATTTTGCATGTTTTGGCAAGGAAATGAACAGTTATTTTTACTAAACTAAATGAAAGCCAAATCCCAGTTAAATCTTATGATTTTTATTGGAAGAGTAAAATGCTACACGCTTAAATCTTACACACCTTTTCAAACGTTTCTGGTGTAATATTTAAAGTTAAATATATCCTTGAAATAGTTATCGTTAAGATAGAATCTACAGGCGCTTTTTTACATTAGCATTAATAAAATTGAGTTTCCTAGTCAAAACATGCAAAATTGATATTAGTGAAGACTTGTGTTATTATGATAAATACTTATTATACATTTGTTTGATACCATAATATTATTATGCTAATAAAGTACAGACAACGGCAGGTCAACCTACCCAAAAAGTTAAAGGTCATTGAATTTATTTTCAACTGTAAGTCCGACAAGTAGAGATCAATATCAATTGAGATAATTTGACGTTTTGTGGTAGGTTGACGTGCTGTTGTCTTTACATGGTATTATGTTAAAATCCAGTGGTTCTGCTGGAAAGCATCCCTCCCGGCAGGACCCCTTTAAATGAGTAATTGTAAGCGAACTGCTGGTATACATTTTTTGATACTTCGCTACTAATTTATACTCATTGTATACATTTTATTCTGCCAATCATAATCATTACATTGAACTGGGTTTTGCCAGATAGCATCACACCAGAATAGTCTACAAAAAGCCGCAGCAGAGAAAGATTTTCTGTCTCTTTTGATTTAACAAGAGCGCACAGTAATGCCATCTATGCTTAAAACAGAATTTTAGCATTCTTTCGGTGGACGATCATTTACTATGAAGATTGAAACTAGTATATGTATTACTTTCCCTAATGTTTAGTTCAGATTAAGTTCCTCCAAATAAAAATATACATAATATAACAGATGTGTGTTACTCATTAAATTACTATGTAATATTTTTTTTCTCATAGTATTGTGGCTAGGATTACCATTTTAGTTTTTGACAACTAAATTAGTTACTTGATTTTGAATTGAAGATTTATCCTATTTGGTATTTACAAACATGATGCTTGGCCTCTATCATTAGAACTACCCTACGAATAATAATTCTTTACAAGCCTTACTAATCCCTCAACCCCCAGGAGGCACGCGCGTGCCGCGATAACAATTGATTTCAATTGTGTCTGGAATAACTCACGATCGAGGGATTAGGAAATGAAAGCTTTTTTTCACAAAATCGAACTCTTGCCGAGAAAAATTGCGTGCAAGCTTTGTCTACTGATTTGTTGCGATTGCTCTTAGTTTGTGTCCACAAGTGGCATCAAAATCAGATACATAATTTTTAGAGAATTATTATTCGTATGTGACTTCTAAAACTTACTTTATGAAACATAATGTTAGTATTGTAAAACTTTATTATCACGAGCTAACCTATTTTGAATAGTAGAGAACCTATTGTAATTTTCACCGATTAACCAAATTGTAAGACATAGCTGAAATATTATACATATATAATCATTATACTTGAATAAAACATTTTCTCGTGGACCTTGTGACTTTTTCTGCCAAACAGCTAACCATGAAACCATGTGCGTGTGGATTGAGTGTTCTTTTTCAAAAGTTGAATTCTCAAATGTTTAAGGGCGAACGCTAAAACTCGCGCGGGCGCACGCTCGCGTGTCTTTAATGAAAGATAGTATGAGCAGAATTTACAAATCAGTCGAGCGCCGCTAGATGCTACGGTCACACGCGTCGGAGGCTAGGTACAACCATGAACATCGATACAGAGCGTGTAATAATTGAGGTGCAATTTCGGCCAGTTTTATGGGACATGGCGAATGAAGGCGTTGACTTCTTTTTGCCAAATAATAAATTAGCAAAAAACTACTCGACAACTGTAATCGCTCGATATCAAAATTATACTAGCAGCAGCGCTAAATGAGACGGGCGCTCGCGACGGATTCGTGATTCGTGAAAATTAAGAATTTTCTTTGCCGCAGCGGACTTCCGACGCACGGCGTGCCCCCGCGTCCGCATCCGCCTGTGTTTTTAGCGTACCTACGCCCTTAGGAAATAATTGTGAAAAATCAATATTAAAGATAAAAATTTGTGAAAAATAGAGAGATGAAGTTACGAACAATTAATTAGAACACTCGCCGCCCTGAAAAAAATGCTACATCTCGTATCTCAAAAAGTACTAGATACCTATCTATTTTTTTGTGAAATAATTCGCTTTATCTACATTTGACAGATTCTACTTATGACATCAGTCATTTATTATTTATAAATAACTATATTAATATCAATACAAACTTCTATTTACAATCCAAAACTACACTAAAAATATTTATATATAAAACATAACAGGAAGGAAGTAAAAAAGAAAAGTAGTAAAATTAATAACAAAGTAACCTTATAGTCATAAAATATAAAAGATATCAGCCCCAGCGCAGCCTCCGGGTATGGTGCCCAAAACGCTGGCAGCATTACCTCTCTGGATTGCAATGCTTATCCGCTGCCCGAGGTAGCTGCCAGCCTTTTGATCACCAGTTGTATCGGTAAGCCTTTTGGAAAGCTCCTTAAAGAGAGCATGGGCACTTGGACCCCAAGGACCTATCTATTAGTCTATTTAGGACAGATTCTGTATTTGACAGATTCAACATAAATGACATCAGTCTACATATGACAGATTCTGTATTTGACAGATTCTACATATGACAGATTTTGAAAAAGGTAAGACAAGTAAAGTGGAAGCAAAGATAAAAATTATAAAGAAATCACTATATAATTATATCTATGATATAAAGTATGAAATTGCCGATTTGTACTGAAAATCAAAATTGTATATTTTTTAATTTTTAACAAATTTATTTATTCAAAATAGTTACCATTATTATCTATACATTGCTGCCATCTAATAGGAAGGTCATTTATGCCTTTGTGATAGAACTCTGAGGATCTAGACTGCACAAACTGTGTGAAAGCATTTTGTACTGCCTCCTGGGAAGAAAACTTCTTGTTACGTAGATAATTGTCCAAATCACGAAAAAAATGGTAGTCCGTTGGAGAAAGGTCTGGCGAATACGGAGGATGTCGAATGGTTTTTGATTGCAGTTCCTGAAGGGTCAAAACGGTTTCTCGTGCTGTATGAGGTCTCACGTTGTCATGGAGCAATAATGGTGAAGATCGATTCATGAGTCGGGGCTGTTTTACTGCTAGTTTTGCCAACATTGTTCGGAGTTGTGCACAATAGACATCTGCCGTTATTCATTGACCAGTCGGAGAAAACTATAGTGAATAACACCCATGCTGAGACCACCAAACAGTTACCATTACCTTTTTTTTGGTAAGTTTTGCTTTAGGACACTGTTGTGGCGTTTGACCTGGGGTCAGCCATTGCATTTTTCTTTTACGGTTATCTTATAGAATCCACTTTTCATCACATGTCACAATTCGATTTAATATTCCTTCATTTCTGTACCGATTCGACAAGGCAACACAAGTTTCAACACGCGTTCTGCACATCAGTTAAATCATGAGGCACCCATTTTTCGTATTTTTTATTTTATTGATTTTACGCAAATGAGTCAATATTGTGGATAAGGTTACGTTAAACCATGCCGCTAATTCCTGGGTAGTTTGACTAGGATCGGCTTCCACCATCTCTCTTAATTCATCGTTAATCACCTGTGTGGGCGGTCTTCCTCGTGGCTCGTTCTTCAAGTCGGAAGTTTCCATCACGAAAGCGTTTAAACCAAAATCGCACGGTGCGTTCATTAGCAGATCCCTCTCCAAACGCAGCATTGATATTGCGGGCTGTTTCTGCCGCGTTACTTCCGCGTCGGAACTCGTATTCAAAAATCACTCGAATTTTCGCAGTAGCCATCTTTCTTGTCTAAGTTAAATAACAAAAACAATTGAAAGTCGATATTCAAATGTTTCACATTTTTTAAAAGAAGAACATCATAGAATAGCGACTGTCATACAGTTTTAGCATAAAATTAGTACAGTCGCTAACGTTCAAACTTATCTTAAAATAGCAGTTGTCTGATAAAATGGGAGTTATACCTAAATCATTAAGAAAAAGCCTAGATTCATTATGAATTTGTAATGAATCTAGGCTTTTTCTTAAGATGATATTACTATTGGAACAATATGCACCGTTTGGGCATTCCAATGTGTTTTAATTTGAATGGCCAAATCTGTATACTTAGTAAGTATTTCATTTATTGTACTCTGTTTATTTAATAGATATAGCTGTGCCAAACACACATAACATACAGTTATGTGTGTTTGGCACAGCTATATCTATTAAATAAACAGTGTTTTTCTGTTTGTCGTGTAGTGTTATGTCTGGTCTGTTGTAATGTGTAGTTTTGTCTGTGATAATAGTTCGGTCCCAGTAAATTTTGTGTTGGTTGTTATCTAGTACAGGATTGGGTTTATATTTATAGTAGGGTGTCTTTTTATGTATGAACTTATAACGGTGGGCCAAATATTGATGGATAACTGCGGAAACCTGATCATGTCGATGCTTGTAATCAGTGTTGACTAAATTTTTGCAAGCACTTTATTATTATTATTATTATTATGTTGGTCTGTTTCCGATCACGGGACTATGGAGTCCCGGACATTTGGAAGGCGTACGAGGGGCCGAAGCCAACTCGCAGAGGCCTGTTAGACAACATTTATCTTTACGATGTGATGTGACACTGACCGACGATTATTCCTGTACGCACTATATAAATGCGTCCAAGGACAACCCCCGGTCACTGCAGGACTATTGTAGAATGTGGATACAAAGGATACTGGGTTTGGGTGCTAGTGGACTGGGTAACTGGGACTATGGAAGAACTATGGCCCCTGCCTGACCTACGTTACTAACACGGATAAAATGGCAGGGGGTGACTTGCACACTCGTTTAATGGGCCCCCGAAAACGGCCGCTAGCACATAGTGACGTAGCGACAAGGGGGCAACATAGCCTGAGGTGCTTGAGGAGTGGAGAGGTATTACACGGCTCTCAGGACAATCCCGGTAATCCGTTCAAGATCCCTACAAGCATCTTCAATACTTCCTTCCTCCGAGCATTTCTGCTCTAGCGACTTTCCACTCAAGCCGGCCAATTAAGGCAAGCAAGAGGTGGGAGATATGTTCCTCGTCAGTGTTCACTCCAGACAACCAATGAAGGCTAGCCAGAGGTGAGGAACAGGGATACTCCCGGGAGCAATCAGGTTCGTGGGGTCGCTACTGCCCAACAGCTCGCCACAAGCTGCCCTGCGGGGTTTATTATTATTATTATTATAGAAACCCTAAGAGAGTAGAAACCAACCATGTGAAAAAAGTTTCATTCGAAAACCTCAAACCATGAAGATTCTATGTCAATTCAAAGAACCTATAACAATAAAACGGCAATGTCATATTTTAACCCCTAATATTTATTGATGAGAGTAATTGTTTCTTTTAGTATATATTAAATGTACCTATACAAAAAAGTAAGGAATATTTTACCGCGTCATTAATTTTGTCAAAATTCAAATTCAATGGTATATCGCTAGTAAATTTGCCACTAGAGGCGCTAGTGTCGCGTGAGGTCCAATATCATTCACTTTGTACTGGTTTTAGCGGAATTTGTTGCATAAGTTATAATTTCTTAAATTTACCTGCCGGAAAGTGATCTCCATCGTAAAATATAGCAAATATGGATTATTTGGCGATTAATGTGAACGCTTTAAAAGCGGAATTAAGAAAAAGTGCAAAAATAGGCGGCCTCAAGAGCAACTATTTAAGAAGTTAGTTTGTTGATATCAAGATAGTTATTTATAAACAATATAACCTTAATTAGATTCAAGATATAACAGTTTGTTTCGGCGCCAATCGCCTTTTACTGCTTTACTTCCGGACCTCAGTCTACAGTGGCGCCAACTGGCGAGCAAAGAAACGGTAGTCCCCATTGGTTTATTGAACAAAAACAAGGAAATTACCATAGATAAATATTGAAATTACAGTTTGTATACTACTTACAATAGCAACTTATATCTAACATGCAAAATTGGGAGGTAGTTGGAACATTATTAATTAGAGTAGGTAATCTTCACTCGTCCCAGTCCCAGTAGTAGGTAACCGGCACCGCTGCTCGATAACGTCACAGCATTAACAGCACAAGTCAGACTCGGCGACAATAAAAGTTTACGGAAAAATAAGTTCTAATGCCGCGTCAAACGGTCGTGTTCAGCGGGTCGGGTGTGCCTACAGTGAAGATTGCTGAACATTGATACTACTTAAACTGTGAACTTAAAATAAGAAATAAAAGTTTTCCATACTTATACAGTATACAATACACAAGTACCTACTCTAGGCCGAGCCTTTTGTTTAGGTACTAGTGCAATAGTGCCTTCCCAGAGACATAAAAAAGTTATAACATTTGAATTAACTATAAAAAACATCAGTATATAAACTTGAAAAATTAAGTCTCAGGCGGGACTCGAACCCGCATCTCCCCGCCCGGCATGCGATATTAAAGTGCAATTAAGTTGCTAAAATATCAAATAAAGTAAATAAAAAACATATTTGCTGCTTAATTTTAAATAGTAATAACTATATTATTTTATTCTTTAATTACTATTACACTAAAAAGTTTTTATTATTACCTATATTTACATATAATATTATGCTATTTGCCAACATATTCATACATACAACACACACGCACACAGCTTACCCCATAAAATATTGTGAAATAAAATCCTTCGCCGCGTCTTTTATTTATAAAATACAAAAAATTTCAAAATCTGTAAACGAACGAACGAATTGCGGTTAGCGGGGTTGCCTGCTTATTTCCTACTTTTTGCTATATTTTCCGCTAGTATAAAAATTTCAGCGCTAAGGAACCCAAAAAAGCGCTAGATCTGACTCCGAAAGCGCTAAGGTGGCAGCACTGCCGCCGACGACGCCGACGTAATGGCCGCCGCGACCACTCAGAGCGTCACTCCGCCGGAAGCACACGCCCTGCGCCATGTATCTATACCTAGCGATTGACCATGTCGTGTGAGGTAACAAATGCAATATATTATTAGTTCTACACTACATTAGTTCTATCGGAAAATACTTCGAGCAACGCGGCCTTCCGTCCCGTAAGGGAGTAGCCATACGAAGCGTTTCCCCTCTGTCAAAAGTATAAGCCCAATTGGGCATTAGCGTTTATAAAAACTAGTTGCGCTCAGATTTCTTCCTAGACCGAGTCCAGTCGCGCAAGTGAACGCTGCCGTATTAAAAATGCCAAATTGCTTAGTTTTCTGTTGTAAAAAGAGGTCTGCAACATCAAGTTTACATAATGATGGTGTTACATTTCACATATAAGTAAATTTGTATCGTATTATTGCCATTGAATTACATTTAAACACTAAATTCGCATATTTTATTCTTGAATAGTTGTTGGATTTGTTCGACAACATCAGGTCCGCTCGCCCGTGCAAATTTCAGATCGGTCGCGCGATAAATCCGATTTCTTGCCGCTGGGCAACATAGTGATGTTATTACTTTCACATGACATAATGTTTGTCGATAAAGGGTGGTGGTTATCGACGACGACGTTATATAATATATTTAATCACATTAGACAAATAATTGTTGATATGGTTTTTTGTGTTATGTAAAATCTCTTTTCTGTTATTAAGTTTGAAACTCTTTAATAGTAATAACATAATAGTAATAATTTATTTTTATTTGATTTAATCATTCTAGTTAGTAGTTTTTAGGGTTCCGTACCCAAAGGGTAAAAACGGGACCCTATTACTAAGACTTCGCTGTCTGTCCGTCTGTCCGTCTGTCCGTCGCTCTGTCACCAGGCTTTATCTCAAGAGCCGCGACAGCTAGACAGTTGAAATTTTCACAAATTATGTATTTCTGTTACCGCAATAACAATAAATACTAAAAACAAAATAAAATAAATATTTAAGGGGGCCTCCCATACAACACACCAGGGGCCCAATTCTGCTAATTTATAAATGGCTCAATAGCATCGCAATCGTATATTTTGACATTACTTCCATGTTAAATGTGTCAAAATATACAGTTGCGATGCTATTGAGCCATTTGTAAATTAGCGGAATTGGGGGCCCGTTTTTTTGGCCTTTTTGGTACGAAACCCTTCGTGCGCGAGTCCGACTCGCACTTGGCCGTTTTTTTGGCCTTTTTGGTACGGAACCCTTCGTGCGCGAGTCCGACTCGCACTTGGCCGGTTTTTTTATGTATTGTGTGCAACTTGTTTCTTTTCCTTTATCATTGAAATATATAGAAATGATTTTAATGTAATCATTTAAACTCGTTTTTTTATTAACTTTTTTAAAATTAAATTTACTTGCAAGATCAACCATGGCAAATATATTGACACCAGAATTTCTTTTTTATTGAAAAAAATTGCATCCGCCAAATTTAATTTACACAAAGTTAATTCATTTTAAGAACCATAGAACTTCTTATCACTAATTTTCACGCGGATACGTAATTTACTATTCTCAAATTCATTATTAATCCATAATTAGCGGATCCGGCAGAGTTCGTCCCTCCCATCCCTCAACCCATACCTCCAATCTCTCCAGTCCTTCCCATCCCTCTAATATTTTTAAATGTCGTGTCACGGTTTATATGGTGTCACTCCTCTAAACAGCTCATTTGTAGCGATAGCGGTATAAAATCATCAGCTCTTAGCGGTATAAAATTTAGTCTTCGTCCTAGTTTACCCATCAAATCTAACACAAAAAATCAACATCAAAATCGATCGTTATTTGAATATCAAAAGTTGTTGTTAAGATCCTACTAATAAATAAATGTTTCACTTTGTTACTTTTATACCGTCTTCAGAAAAAAATATATCGATATTGCTACATGAACAGTGAAGTCCAACTCTATTTACGTTGAAAACGGGACAATGTGTGAGTTGTAACTTATCCGTACACGAATTGTTGCTGAATTGTTTAATTTTTTGTGTGTGAGTGTCGTCACTACAGTGTTGTTTTTGTATGTGAGTATGCGAACCTGCGCTTGTGTGCACATTTCCCCCCGCAAAAAATGCCAGAACTTTTTGTATAGAATAGAATCGCTATGCCTACTCCCTTCCGGGACGGAAGGCCGCGTTGCTCGAAGGGAAAATAGGTAAGCGATTTGTAATTTTTGGGCAGGGAAATCCCCGAATAATATAAATTGTTTCTGGTCGTTGGTTTACAATGTGCCTTTATGCCTATAGAAAGAGTTTTCAGTACCATGAATGTGGTAAAGACAAAACTGAGAAATTGTTTGAATATAGATAATACCATAAATGCTATATTACATGTACGATACCTGACATCGAAATCGATTAGACTAACTAGACTAGACGTATACCTATTAAGACTATATTAGATTTAAGATTATAAATACAATAATTGAAATAAATAAAAACTTCTTACAATCATGCCATTTTTTAATCATGCAATCTAGCGGATTCTAGCGCTATTTTTTGATTATGCAGTCTAGCGGAATCTAGCGCTATTTTCAAGCGCTTTTTGGCCTCAGAGAGGTGGCAGCACTGGTCGGCGGTTCGTACTTCGTGCGTGCTGTGTGTGATGCGCGTGCGGCAATGTATGTATGTACACTATGAAACAGCTCTTTTCAGAGCTAGGTACCAATCCATTCTGTTTCTTTCTATTTGAGATGACGTAAAGTGTGAACTGTACGAATAGCTACATGTTTAAGTATATAAGCATAAATCAACACAATAATAATCAATTAGTATTAATTAGATTCCTTTAGGTAGGTAGGTATATAAAGAAGCTGGTAATAAGCCATTTTCTTTAAAAATTTAATCTGTTATTTGTAAATTTTTTTAGTTTCGTAAGTACTTTCTTATAATTTTTGTTGAAATTAATGTCCTACTTGTTACGCCGTTTTTTTTTTGTTTGATTATGGCTGTTCTTGAGTTTTGAGTCAAAATGCCTGGTTACTTTTCGAAGCTTCTGTAAGGATAAAAATAAACTTGGACGCTTGGGAAATTTTTACATATTTATCCGATGGTGCCACCCCTCAAGAGATTATCGCTTCAAACCCCAAGCGACAACCGGTTGTCGCGATAACAATTGATTTTAATTGTGTCTGGAATAACTCACGATCGAGGGATATATAAGCTCATACAAAGATATAAGTACTTACCTAATTAATAATGTTTGTTGATTATTGTGTGGATTTATGTTGATTTTATTGAAATTAAAGTACCTACTTACTTAAGTAATTAAAAGAAGTGACACCTAGTAGGTAATGTAGGTACTTACCTATCCTTTAACTATTGATTTGTGTACTTATGTTATAAATGAATAAATGCTAGTTTCAAACAAGACTAAAGTAATTACAAGAAGTACATAATACTTTTAATATTGTATATTTACCTATTAGATTGGTTCAATTAATTTTGATTTATTCTTAAAATAATGTAATTTATCCCTTATGAATGAATAAACATTTTTATATACATAAGTACTCTACTTCACCTTCCCCTTCCTCTGTGTAGTATCCAACGCCCAACGGTTGTCTGGAAGAAATCGCTGTTGGCGATAAGACCGCCGAAGTTGTACAACCTTTTGTTTTAAATTTTACTGTAATTTTTATTTTTATTTCTGGTGTGCAATAAAGAGTACTCTATCTATCTATCTATCTAAAGGCAGTACTTACTTATATCAATAAACATTCTCAAATTTTGAGAAGCAGCCCTAATGAGAAGTAGCACTAATGAGAAGTAGCCCTAATGAGAAGTAGCCTAAATGAGAAGTGGCCATAATGAGAAGTAGTCCATTAGCTAGTCGGTTGCCATAATGAGAATTAGCCATAATGCGCCTAAATCAATTGTTTCTTCTGTCGCAAGGTCGAATTAACCGTAGTTGATTATTATACACAACTAAAAAATTGTACAAGTCCTAGCTCCATACAAAATTCCTTTGCGTTATAAAATCAGTCAAAATTTTTTAAGTCCCAGCTCTATACAAAATTTGACAACATTAGTCCTTAGACTAATGGTACTTACATAAAAAAAAATTGAAGACGAGTGTACGAAAGTGTGCGCAGGACTTATCCTGCGCACACTTTCGTACACTCATCTCCAATTTTTTTTACACTAAGTCCCGAGTTCACCAACAGACGTTTAAGTTTAAACAGCGTTTAAAATATTATTTGACATATTTTGTATAGGAATTGTGTCAAATTAATCGTTTTACTCTTTGTTTACCGGCTGTTTAAATGTTGGTGAACATGGGTCTTATTAAACAAAGAGTGATGATTAATTTGACACAATTCCCATACAAAATATGTCAAATAATATTTTAAACACTGTTTAAACTTAAACATCTGTTGGTGAACGTGACAATACATAATTCAAAGCAATGGTTAGTTTACTAGGTTTATACCAATAATCAGGCAGCAGTGATGTATCTCACAAACAAACCCAGTATTTTTAAATAAAATACAGAAACTCTCCTTGTTGACTTTCAGTTGCATCTTATGGTACTTACATATTATATTTTAATATTTTACAGTGCATTTTTCACAATATTTATTATTGTAGTATTTTCTGCCAATTCTGAGCATATGGAAAAATGATTTATTTAAAATATATCATGGTATGTGGTGGTTCAGGGACAGAAATAAAGTAAATACATGTATGCACAACAGATGGTGTTTTCTTTAATAGTTTTTATAATATTTTAATCTATATAGATGGGCAAATCCTTTGTCATTACCTACTGCCATATAGCCACTATTGGGTGAGAAATTTACTGTTTGTACATGGGAGAGAATTTTAGACTGTGGTGGGAAGTTATTAAACACATGATAAGAAGGAATGTGAATCAATTTTACAGCATTCAGTAAAGCATTTGAAGATGCGGCAAGTATTTCTGATGTTGCATTAAATTTAAGGTTTGTTATTTTGGTTGTCAAATTGGAAATGGTTTTTATGGGCATAGGTTCATAAGTTTCTACCATAGATGTTTCATAAATATTCACAATACCTTCTTGACTGCCAGTTGCCAATAACCTTCCACATGAGCTCATAGATATACAAGAGGCATTTACACATCCATTGTCATAAAACTTTTTTAATGCTTTGAATGTGGACAAATCCCAAATAGTAATTTCTCCTTGTGAGCAATAACAAAATAACTGCTCACTATTGTGGCTAAAAGTTAATGATTCCACATTAGAATTATGCTTAAGTGTTCTCAAAAGCTCTTTAGAAGAAGTGCTAATCAAGCATATCTCATCAAATCCACTAGACACCGCAATATATTTCCCATCAGGCGATAACTTAAATAGTTTTGGTCTTTTAACAATAAATGGAAGTTGAACCAATTTCGGTTCAGCTTTTACAAGGTTGTAAACACAGTAACTGTGACAGAGATTTGAAGCTATATAAGCTTCCGATCCAGTAGGGCTAAACTGTGCTGAAGTAGTTTTCCAGTTCCTTAATTTAAAACTATGCAATTTATCATTAGGATCCCTCCCAACTGAGAGAATTGACACAACACCAGAATTACCAGCAACAAGAGCAACACTCAGCTTAGGGTGAAAGTCAATGCAGGATATAACTTTTCCTTCAATTCTAGTTTGAGAATTAATTTTTGGCAACACTTTTAGCTCAATCAAATCTTTTGGGAGATTAACGGACTTCTTTTTTTTAATGTGCCCGACTGTTCTAAACATTTCATCATCTTCTTCTCCATTTATTATTTTTTTGCTAAGCTTTGCCCAGTTTGGAGTTCCCATTAAAGTTTCATATTTTTGCTTTAGGTTCTCAGTGTATGAAACTTTAGATTTAACCATTTGGTGGTCGTCTTCATCTATCCACGCAGGATTTTGCTCTAGATCTGATTCATTAGAGTGTGTTGTTTTAAATTTTTCACCCAAATCTTTTGTCTTATTAAATAACAGTTGCGATAACCTAAGAACAAAAGAATATATAGTCAGACTAAATAAAATACCTATAAAAATAAATAAATTTCGCAATCACTTCAAATAAACTCGCAAACATGGATAAAAGATTTATTACCTGGACTCTTCGTCATCTATGCTGGACCGTTTTCGTTTCATTTTGAGTTTTTGTCTTAGTTATATTGCTAATATAAACTAACTGGATACCAATATAGCCCCAATGAAATTAATTTAATACAACATGTTCCACCGTTCCACGCACGTAGTGTTTTTTTTTTTTTTATTGGCTTATACACGGCTTGTGCATCGCCACAACACCAACAGGTTAAAGGTAGGGAATCATTTATTAGAAAGGAAAACAAACCGGGAATCTATAAAGGATCAGGATTAATCAGGAAGGAAGGACATGTTACTAAAAACACTATAATATATACATAAGTAGCAATTTTAGATTTTAATCTTATTTTTTGCTAAGAAATTAGATATACATTGATAAACAGAATAATCGTTAGTTAGATGATAATAAATATGATAGATACATTAGTTGGAAAAGGAACACTGAGAGATACAAGAGAGATAATAAAGGAGGACCGGTCATATTTAGGACAGGAAAACAATAGATGATTCAAATCGCCCACTTCATCCCCGCAACCACATTTGTCACTGTCTACAATTTTTAGGTAAATTTATATAGATAAAGTTTAGGAAGAGACAGTAGATCGTGACAATAGTTTTGTAAGGGAAACAATCACCGTCGATTATTGCATCAGAAGCTAGAACATCAGCCTTTTCATTTCCTGGAATACCACTGTGACGCCCGTCTGCCCGCGACCATGATTCGTGCAACCGGATCGAAACGTCGGGAAGGTAAATTACTATTTACCTTTAAATAACGGTTCGTTGCATTAAACCCCGTAAGTGTTACGTGTTAAACAGATTTTAGTTCCTCAATATCTCAGTAACGATTCACTTCCCAGTTAAGGTGTCTTGAAAAAAATAATCGTACAAATGGGTAGAATACGTAGTATTCGGCTTTGTTAAAGCCTTTTGTTACACCCTGTATATGAGGAACGAACGATGACGTGAAATCGGTGCAATATTGTGACTCCGTCAGAATCATTGCCTTGCTCTCGCTTACACTTATGTTGAAAATCATCCATCACACTACCTCACTCGCTTGGCGCTTCATGTGACTAGCTTCAATACTGTGAGTGAGTGTAAAAAGTATGTCTAACGATCTGTGGTGACGGCTGAATTTTTCGCAAGCTTGTGACCATCCTCCTGGCGTCCTGGGTAAGCTCGCTCCATCGTAAGCTTCCTGTCAAGAGTAAGCCTACGATTGAGTTCTCAGTAGAGAGGAAGACTACACACTGAACTCTAGAATTCTAGAACCTAATAGCAAAACTCTAGGGTTTAGTGAGACCAAAAGCAAGGCCATCATCATAATAAAATATATTTTAGTTATGCATGTTTCACCTAGCAGTCAGCACTGACTGCACTGCCTCCTTTTTTTCGTTATTATAATTGATATTAACTTTACATTGCAACCAATCAGTTTTAAATAATATGTATGATTTAGGTAGGTAAATAAAAAAAAAATCCTTAAACAATTTGATATGATTAACCTAAGTGATTAACAATCGTCGAGTTACTTAGAGCTGTAAACAGTAGGAGTAGGACTGAACAAAAGCGGGTCAAATTCAAATGCTTAGGCTTAGGTATTAAGGCAGAAGCGATTTGCCAAATCGTACACAATAATCGTATTAATTATAGCGGTGAAGCGTATTTATCGCAACAGATAAATTTAACAGATATTTAAATACCGAATATAACAACTGTTCTTCCTAAGATAAATATCTGTTATAGGAAATAACAGCTAAATCTTAACAGTTGCCGTAAGAACAGTAGAAGAACAGATGCATAAAATATTGCTTGGCTGTTGCTGTTATCTGTGCGATAACTGTTATTGTATCATCCCATCTCATTCATTTCGCTTATACACAAAAGAGAGGTACCTAGTATTGACTAAACAACAAATTTAAATCAACCACACATTCGCAAATTTCATAGGCAAAATGTGTCTTCTTAGTTTGGTTTTATGAGCAGTTTAATAGCTCTATCTCTTTTTTTCGATCGCGTTCGAAAGAGAAGCTCCTAGTATTTATTACATGAAAAAATGAAGTGGTTACTAGATTACTCAGTTTTAGGTATCAGAAACAGTCTCCTACATTTGGTCTTGTGTTTGATTGATATTTTAACGTAATGTTCGGATATATTCACAAAATAAAAACACAAAATGTTTAGGCACCTAAAGTTTGTAAATGATTTAGGTAAATATTTTTACAAAAATACTTTAGCTTCTAAAAAACGTAATATTAGCAAATTGAGTCCTAACCCTGTTCTAAGCATGAAGGAAAGTTTTTGATTGTATTGGATGGGTATTAAAACGATTGTTTGAGATTTTAGTGGCTACAGGAAGTATCAAAATAAGGAACAACAGGCTGTTATTTAATAACAGATATTTGGAACTGTTATTTTTACATAACAAGAACAGTAGTAACAGATATCGACTTTTACCTGTTATAACTCATCTCTAAATTTAATTAAGTACTGTCAAACCCTGATTTTTTCGTATGGCAAGGGCAATGCGCGTATATATCGATACAGCAGTTCATTTTTATTCCTGTCAAACTGTTTCAAACTTGTTAGATTAGATGGCGGTAGCTTCGCCTATCTATCACTAGCTCTCTCTTTCTCACTCACACTTTTCGATGTAGTGTAGGTTTTTGAAGAATTCAATCTACCTTTATTCGTCGTGTATTATGCTTCAATATATTCTTTCAATCGTTATTCGCAGTGTTTTACATCGCAAGCATCATCTTTTTGTGGGACAGATGTTAACAAAACAGTGTTAAATATTTATGTTTTGCATTGGTTATTTTAGTGATTCAATCAAAACAATGTCAATGTAGTGTAAACCATAAAAGTGAAGATGAAGCGAAAATTTTTCGTACTGTGACCTTTTTAAATTAAATGAAGTGTTGTTCATCCTTAATGGGCCCTAATAAATGAAATATTAGAATCGGTCAAGTAGTAAGAAACAAAATCGTGAGCTACTAGTTTTATAGCCAGGTACTAAAGGTTTACAATGGGTTAAAAAAGGGCTCCGCCATAAAATGATTACTGTCAGGCTTTGAGGGTCATCGTAAAACTAATAGAAAATTGATGACTTCGATTCATAAAAACTATCAGTAGAGAATGTCGCAACTGCCCCGGAGTGCCGGGTGGATGACAAGCGATGATCAGAGGATTACAAGCAATGCCAGGTGTAGTCCAGTTCGGTCCGGCAGAGGATCGTGTCTCGGTGCGTTCAGCTAGTGAGCAGCCGGCTTACTCGGCGTGTGATGTGTGTGCGCGATGTCAGGCAAGCCCGCGAGTGTGGGCGCGTCGCGAGCAGGCGTGTCCGGTGGCCCGGCGCGCGTGCTGGTGTACGTGGCGGACCCGCGCCAGCTAGAGCCCGGCGCCGTGGCCCCTGACCCCCCGCCCGCTGCGCCTCCACCTTCGCATCTCGACACGCTCTACCTTCCTGATAACTTACATCAAATCCCTGTGCCCAGGAACACCACCTACAGGAACCAAGCTGACTGCTCTGAACAGAGAAACCAATCGAACACTGTTTTTTACAAGCCTGCAAATGATGTTGATGGCAAACTTAATGTATACAGTGCACCTGATAATATTCCTCATCATCCTGACTTCATACAGATGTCACAGCAATACCTCCAGCACTCAAATTTAAAAGTTGATAATATTAAAGTAAATGAACATGCAGTAAATTTGAATGTAAAAGGTGACACTGTTAATGAAGTAAGTGCAGAATTAAATGCTGTTGAATCATTTCAGTCGAGGATAGCTTTGGAGGGAGGTGACTTGGCAACATATCAAAGATGTGCTGGTCCTTTAGGCCCTGATAGTGCTATGCAATCAATGCACCAAGTGGCACTGCAGCATGGTCCTAACCAGTACAGTGAAAGTGTCACGGTTCAGAGTAGTGGTGATGGTTCAAATTCAGGTGACAGAGAGCTGTCTAGAAGTTATGTGAACTACCAAGTTTTAGAACAAAGTGTATCACATCAATCAATAGTGAATCAAAGTATAAGTATATTGAATCAGCAAGTGGGTGTGAGTAGAGGAATTGTTAGTGACTGTGATAGTGGGCACACACCACAGTTGGTTCGGACAGCGGATGGTGTAGTTTTGGCAGTATTACCACCGTCATCCTTATCTCAAGCTGTTGAAAGTGCTGATCTCAATTCAAGGACTGTATCCTCTGACTCCCCACAGACTATTATTGTGCCCTTGGGTTGGAGAAGAATCATAAATGGAACATCCGTACTCTATGTCAGGTACATATTTTAAAGCATTACTATTAGTTAACTTTTGTAATATTGTAATGTAATTGTAATCAAACTAACCAATCAAGACCTCATTATATCCAGTTTTGTTAAAATCAGTTAATCACATCCAACATAAATGGCATTCTGTCTCTGCATAATTCACCTTAAGCGTTATGTTCTGTAACTCTAATAGGTACTACCTATTTGTAAAAAGCTAAAACCTTATCATCTGCAAATATTTAAATAAATAATTGCTTTAAAAAAAATTGTTACAACCAAATCCCGATTACTTTAATCCCTCAACCCCCAGGAGGCACTCGGGGTGCCACGATAACAATTGATTTCAATTGTGTCTGGAATAACTCACGATCGAGGGATTAAGCTGCTTGTCAGTCAATGCTTTGCATGAGCTAAGTTTTAAGTGGTAACATACCTAGTTATAAACACACTGTTACATATTACCTAGGTATACACTTTTTGCGGATATATCTAAAAGTTTTTTTTTTCATACAATTATAAAAACATTTTCTACCATACAAACCTTCTCTTGACCATTACCAACATAAAAATAATAATTTTGAAAATCAGTTAACAAAATAATGACAGAGAAATCAATTAACATACCTAGGTAGATAAAAAATATACAGATACAGATGAACATAAAATCTCCTTTTTTAGAAGTCAGATAAAAATTAGAAGTCAGTTAAAAAAATAATTATCTAATTAGGTGTAGTTTATCAAAAGTTATGTATAGGGTATAGGTAGAGTCTACATTTTGGTTATTCCAATATTCATTTTAAATACTAGCGGACCCTGTGAACTTCGTATGGCCTGAGATTATTATTTGATTTTGACGTCTTAAATGTCAATGTCATCAAATATGGCGTGGTTGGAAAAAGATATCAAGAAATCAACAAAAAATATATATTTTTTTAACTTTCTCTTTCCATCTTTTTTAATACTTATTATCATATTCCTGACGAAGACAAATCCACTAACACCAAAACCATTAAAATCGGTCCAGCAGTTCTCGAGTTATAAGTGGTGTAACTAACACGACTTTCTTTTATATGTAATAGATAGCTGCTTGTACAACATGTTATGACCATACAATACCTAACCTTTTTCATTTAGCATCCAGGTGGCACAATAAAAAATGTTTTTTTAATATTTCGATAACTGTTCTCTAAGTAAATCAATATCTAGTGTAAATTGAAAATAATAGGGGTTAAAGTATGAAATTGCCGATTATTTTCCCACTTTTTATTTTGTTTATAGCTCTTAAGTATAGTCATATTATTGCGTAATTCTTTTTGTATTGTATCAAAAACTAAATAAAGTAACTTTTGACTAAAAAAATAATAATTCAATACTAGTGCCTATTACTTCAAAGAAAGTCGTTGAAAAGACCCCTTACAATGTGTCAGCTGACCTTCTTGCTTCAATTAAGTATATTTGGATTATATACTTTGATTTTCAGAAATTTAAATACTATAATGCGTAGCTTTATAACCATCAAACTTTCACCTTTAATTGCATCGAAAACGGTTCAGGCGTTTTTAAAAAAACTAAAAAAATTTTAGTATGGATCGAGAAAAATGACTTTTCTCGATTTCGTCCATACAAAACGGCAATTTCACACTTTAACCCCTAATACTATGCCTTGAATAAACATTATTTCTCTCTGATGTTGGAGGTACTAACCAAAAAAATTTATAAAACACCGCTGGCTTACAGCATAGCCTTAAATAAATTCATCAACGCACCAAATATCTGGGTAGCTGATTGGTTAGAGCAAATTTGTATATCCGACCGTGTACGCAGACCACCTAGAAAAATTCGTAAAGCCGCAGAACGTATTCATGTTCGGTCTGAATTTGTAGAAAAATTAGGTACCTATAACAAGGTCCGAAGCTTTCAAACCGAGATGCGGCCTTCCCGCATACTTGACACTACTAATCACCACTTTATTCTTTTGTATTTCCCAAATAAATCGACTTTTGTTTTACATCTAGCTAGATGTCATATCATTACGCCGTAATTTTAGAAAGCCTCTCGCACGTCGCGCCTAATACCACGTCATAAAAAGCAAGATTTTGAAAATAAATGATAATGTGTTTCCTACACATTAGGATGAATATATTTTTCGGTCGGCCCAATAAATGTATAAAAATAATTGATATTCCATAATCACTGCTCAAGAAAGCATACTAGTAATGAAGTACCCAAAGGAATAAAACGATGAACGAGTGCGCGGATCGTGCGTTAACGTTAAATCAATCCGGCACAAGTGGACAAACCAGTCGGGCAGCTGTGCAGACGCCTGACGCAGCCTCGGCGCAATGCAAGTGACGAAAGACAAAAAGTATACGTTAAATACTTACTCGCTTAGGTGGTTATTTATTTATAATTTACAAATCATAACTAGGTATATCAGTTGTGATTATTTATTTACTTATCAGAAGTTAAACTTAACTCTATTACTTCTCATTTACTTGGCCAAACGTAATCTTACATTAGCAGCTTTGCTTAAAAGCACATTGCTTTACAATAAAAGTGCATCAAGTTTTCTTTTAGATTACAACTCGCCATACTTATCTTGGTTTTGTACATTGGCGACCGGCTACGACTTTGCACGTAGCATTAAACATAGTTAGTGAGGTTTCAGGTTGTAATGTAATCTATACTAATATTATAAAGCTGAAGAGTTGGTTTGTTTGAACGCGCTAATCTCAGGAAGTACTGGTTCGAATTGAAAAAATCTTTTGTGTTGGATATTCCATTTATCGGGGAAGGCTTTAAAATAATCGCGATTATAATAACAGAAATTGACGCGGACGAAGTCGCGGGCACCAGCTAGTTAAATTATAAAGACGACCATATCATAGTATTTACTGGAATTCAAGAGTTATTTTTATTATTGAACAATTGTTGCCCGTGTCTTTCGCTTGATTGCTTGGTCTTCATTTGATTCGAAAACACACTCGCCTAAATCTCATCATTAGAGGAACGCAATAGAGGAGACTCATACTTTTTTTTTTTAGTTATTACAACTTTGTGTTTTTTTTGTGTAAGCGGTATCTCGAAATGATTGATATGACAGGAGACTTTTAAGCTTTTGAATTACAGTACCTACAAATATGCTGGACGGTCTACAAACAAACAGTCACAGTGATTCGAAGTTGATGTCTTAGCAAATTATTTAATACCTATCAATCTAATAACATCATATTTTTAATTGTGTACTTGCAGTATTTGATGTTTAGCATTGAACTTCAGTCTTGTTAATGTTAATTTTAAACTCGCTAGAGACTGTTTAACGTTTTATCGCGTCATTTAAATAGGTAACTCCAGTGGCGTGGGGCGAGGCGAGGAGATTCCATTGTAGGTCGCCTGTACTCATTACGCGGTTCTTATCTGTCATTGGCAGTACAATGCCAAAGCCGAACAATATTGTAGCTCACGCACCTTGGGCGGCATAAACTTTGTTAGAGGCTGCTGCTATTTAGTCTTATCTTTATTTTAGTAGGAAAATTATATTAAAATTATAATTTCTTGTGGCACGATGTATAAAAAAGTCATTGCATCCTTGTTTCAAATCGAAGTGATACGTCCAATAAAAACATTTAACAAAAAAAAAGACACGAAATTGGTCGGTGTTGATTGTCTGTAGTTTCTTATTTGACAACTTAGTTCTTTTTTGTCCTTATTAATTTCAAATTTCCGATAAAAATTGGTTTGATGCTAACAATAGCAATCTCGATCCTCTTTTCTATATTCCATCAGCTGCCTGGAATTTTGCGTGTACCATTGAATTTGCTCCACCTTCAGATAGCGTCCAAGTATATTTACAATGTAAATAGTGTATTTTACATACCAAATTACACTCATCGCTTAAGAATAATATTTAGCTTTAGTTAGTCTACAATAGAATAAGATTTGCTTGTACCCTGAAATATCAGATTGTTCTGCTGACGCATGATGCTTTGCAATAAAAAAGTGAGAGCCTTGCACCAAGACTTTCGTGCTGTTTGAAAACCTTACTCACTGTAGACCGGTTCTGATTATTTGTTTTTAAATTAAGGGTCCGTATTATAATCCTACCAAGTAATTTATCTGCTCTAGCCAAACATGTTGTTACCAATAAACTTTGATGTCTCGCTGACCAGACATCTGGTCACCAATCTGTTATGTCTGCTTTAACTTCGACGTCACAGGTTAATTCCTAGCCCTGTGATACGATAACAATACACGAAAGATATTTTGAATAGAACGTTTTTTGTGGATGCCAGCTGATCTTACAGTTAATAAATATTCCCTTGTCTGTTCACGTCCATGAACTAGCTATTGCTTTACTGATTTATGGCTACAAAAGCAGATGAGGCTCAGAACAAACTTAACTTGTTTTCTTTCGAAAGTCGCATAAACACTTGGATTTCTCTGGCCTCCTTTGTGATGAGTTGCACAATGTTGGGATCTTCCGTCTTTATACGCGTACGGACTGTTTCAATTGTTTCGACAGAGTCGATGGGCGTCACCCATACGCTCTGATCCGATTTACAATTCGTTCCGACTTTCTTTACAAGACACAATGGCTTTCAACCATAGTTTCAAAGCTTTTAGTAGCCACCCGTGGTGTAAAATTCTTTTATGCATTAAAAAAACAGCTTTAGGATTCGTCTTAAATTTTATGCTTGGTGACATCTACAATGACGCAACCCACCTACATCTTATTTACGCATTTTTTATGGTCATTGGCGGCAATTCCTGTACAAAAGTCAGTAGAAATAATTGAACGCTGCATGTACCGAATTAACGAAGCTTAATAATAACTTAGTAAATAAATTAGTAAATCATATTTTTTTAAATAATTCAAGGATTTTTAGTACACGTCTCGCTTTCTAACAATATCGGGGTGCCGGCTTTTTATTCCCAAAGAGAAATTTATGGACTTTACCTGAGGTCGATGGCAGTCAGTAAAACTTTACAATGTCTCTAATTTGAGATTTACAGTCCCATTCAGTGATGAATAGCTATTGTGAAATGTAATATGAATGCGGATAAGTGTAAAACAAAGATGTTTTTTTTTAATATTTAAGACATGCCTCACTGGGCCACACAGAGCCATCTAGTCCCAAATGAAGCTACTATTAAGTAATCTGTCGTATAGGGTACTAGACAATCGATAAACTTACTTATATACTTTTTTTTGTGAATAAATAATAATAAATATTTAAGACATGCCACACTGGGCCACACTGAGCCATCTAGTCCCAAATTAAGGTACTATTAAGTACCCTGTCGTATGGGGTACTAGACAACCGATAAACTTACTTATATACTTTTTTTTTTGTAAATATATACTTATAATACATAGAAAACACCCAGACCAGTACAAACAGACATGTTCATGCACACAAATACTTGTACTGTGCGGGGATCGAACCCGCGATCCATGGCTCAGAAGCAGCGTTTACTACCGCTGATCCAAATGGTCGTCAAATATTGTATGTATACATTAGTTTTTAGGGTTACGTAATCAACAGAGGAAACCAATAAAGGTAGTTTCGCAATTTCCGACTATTTGTCCGGTCCGGCCGCCGTTAATCTTAGAGATTGTCAGTATTAGTAAAAAAAAATAATTTGGAATGGGTATAAATATCAATCATGCCGAAAATTTCCGTTAAAATCCGATATGCTCACCGAACGATAGATAAACATAATATAGCTGCACAATTTGGCCCTCTAATTACTAGATTACTGTGCCGTGTAGTGCCGGCACATAAGAAGAATAGCACCACCCATTCTCTACATGTGGGTGTCGTTAGAAGTGACTAAAGCAGCCAAAAGATGGCGGGCACCAGCGTCTTCTTCTTTCTTGGTCGAGCTGCGGTCGCTTATTTATACGCCTGCAATGCGTGGCGTTCTTCAACGAGACCTGTGTCTGTAGACTGATGATGATATCGCTAGAAGCTATCCCTTTTAGACAACCTTTAATGTATTGTTTAATACTTGTTGATGTATTTTACAAATAAGGTAAAATGATAATTAGAATTAGTGTTCATAAAAGAAGACCTCTATTCATATATGTATAACATCATGTTTATGTCTATTCATATCTCTCACAGGCGTCAGTCTCACACAAACTATCATAAAGCTAAGCATCTTTATTGAACTAAATCTAAATAGATAGATAGATAAAACACTTTTTTGCTTACATAAAAGTAAGTACAATCGATTGACTATATCTTAATTTTAAATAACACAAATCACTAACCCTGCAGGACAGGAGAGGTACCTAATATAAATAAATATGTAATTTTTTGCAACAATACCATGCCTATCTTATTTGCCCTCTGTCCGTCTGTACGTCTGTCCGTCTGTACGTCTGTCCGTCTGTCCGTCATTCTGTCACCAGGCAGTATCTCAAGAGCCGCGATAGCTAGACAGTTGAAATTTTCACAAATTATGTATTTCTGTTACCGCAATAACAACAAATACTAAAAACAAAATAAAATAAATATTAAGGGGTTCTCCCATACAACATACCCGTTTTATTAACACTGCATGAGGTACAGAAGTCAATCTCATGCAGGTATGTACCTCAGTATCATACCTAAAATCGGCGGTTGCCGGTCGGGTTAGGGTCGTCAACTAAAATGGCTTGCACAAAAACTATTGTTGTAGTGGCACTCGTGTCTAGTTGTTCTATTTACTGTTTAGAATGAAACATTAAGAACGAAAATATAAACTAATGTATACTAGGTAGGCATGTTACAAATAGAAAAAGTAACTTATAGGCTTAATACAATAAAATTGTTTACAATTGTAAAAATGAAAATCATTTTTCAAGGCATTGAGAAAATTAAATTCTGCTGTACTTTAGTCAGAAGACTTTTAAAAATTTAAAAAAGTTTGAAAAAGTTACAGAATCGTAAAAAAATTCACCATTTATTATTGAATTACCACAAAGCGTCCAATAAACAAATATAAATTAGTAGCTGTTGCTCGCGACTTCGTCCGCGTCAATTTCTGTTATTATGATCGCGATTAAGAAGTTTTTAAAATAATTAGCCTTAGGCCTTCTTTGATTAATGAACTATCCAACACAAAAATATTTTTTCAATTCGAACCAGTAGATCCAGAGATTCTAGCGTTCAAACAAACTCTTCAGCTTTATGATATTTTTAGTATCTAATAGACTAGCTATTGCCCGCGTCAATTTCTGTTATAATGATCGCGATTAAGAAGTTTTCAAAACAATATAAATGTAGAGTATGTTTTAAAATTTGGTTTACAATTAAATACTCTCAATCAACAACACATTTATTTAGTTAAGGATTAGTATTATGTTGATGAAACTCTGGCAAAGCCTTCCTCGATAAATTGACTATCCAACACAAATAGATTTTTTTCAATTCAAACCAGTACTTCCTGAGATTAGCAAGTTCAAACAAACAAACTCATCAGCTTTATAATATTACTATAGATTAAATGTAGATTGACTTCTGCACCATACCCATTATCAGATCACAACCTTGAAGTTAGTTTTATACCTACTTCATTTAAAGAAGGCGTGAGCGTGTGGCAACGAGTTACTGGTGATAGAAAGGTAGCAATTAAATTATTTTAAGATAGTGCTCATTACTCTGTCATTATGTTGGTCCAGCTGAAATGCTTTCTACGTCGACCCTTATTAATTATACCTACTTTACATATTTTTTTGTTTACATGGCATATTATAAGTAAAGTAACTTACATGCCATTTCATATTTTATTTTGATTTGTAATTAACAAATAGTTTAAAATCAATTTTATCACTACAAAATCGAAATAGGTAGGTATCTTTGTTAGGAATATATCAGTTTGGTGCTTAATCCTTAAGTTTTGAAATGTTAACATAATCGAAGTAGGTTGTAGTCTGTTTTAGGCTAGTTTATACACGCGCTGACCTTTGTAGAGCCCCGATGCGGAAATAATTCGGATTACGTAAGTCGTGTCGAACATTTTTTATTGCTCTATTAAATGAGGCACACCGTCGGGTGGAGAGCGTATCATCTCAACAACAAACAAATTTAATATCCATGATACGAACATTAGTACTTGTGTTAATTGTATGTTCATTCCACTACGTTTGAACATCAATATTATCGTCGATGTGAAGTGTTTTGTACTAAATGATATGTATCCTTAATCCTCTTAATAAATGGGTTTATGTTATTAAAGAAAATTAATAAAAATACAATACAAATAGAGTTTAACCGACGAAAAAGAAGAGATTCTCGTTTTTTTTTCTTCGTCACACATTTTATTTTAACAAGTCAAATTAGTCCTATTTTGGTACCAATTGAATTAGCAGAAAATTCCATAAAGGGTAGAAAAGTGTAAAATTAACTAATTTTGATCGGTGCAAAACATGGAAATATCAATTACCTACTTTAGCTGTTTAAATTTAATGCTATAACCTAAATAAGTTGTGTTAGTTGTAACGCCGGGTTAAAGTGGCAAAGAGTCTACCGGATGCGCTTGCTCACATGGGCTCCAGACGGACGAAACTAAACGTGTGCTCTCAATCGTTCCCACAGAAAACTTAGCCGAGGGGATCAAGTCAAGGTTACCATGCGAATCTAACAAAAACAGTTTGTATGCTTTGCAAAAACTAGGCGTTGTTACACGTTCTGCAGTATTCAAGGGAAATTATTTGCTTTGCGATGTAGCGCTTGGCATGTGGCAGGTGTTGCCCGCGGACCTGAAGTTGAACTTGACTGGACAACATTTTATTCGCCTTTCGACTGATACTTACTGTCATGTTGTTTTGTTGATCTCGACTTGTTTATTAATGAGTTGAGACAACTGTAAATGTGCGTTTATTTCAAACATAATAGCTTAACGTTTTGCTTAACCTTAATATAAAAATAATTAAAACATTTATTGTGTTATTAAATCAATACTTTATTTGAATTCTCAAAGGCGGATTTATTTAATACCTACTACTATAACAAACAAGATAAGAAAGCAGCGCTTTAAGGTGGGTACTGACCAACATTACGAGGTGTAATGTAACATATTACAGAGCGAGCTTTCGTGCAGTCAGTACGTCGTGTTACGGAGAAACCAGCGAGCAACGAGCCGCTCGTCCACCCGGCTGTCGGTTTTTCGGCGAATCCTTTGACTGTTAGTTACGCGGTTCAGTCAGTACGCTGTTGCAAGTCGTCACAAGCGCACGCGGTGCGCGGTCTCGAGTAATCTCACGTGTTATTTACCTCCTTGTATCATTTCACTTATTTCTAACAACATGGAGTGGAACAAAGAAAAATGTCCAGTAAAGTTTTTTCTTCTTAATTTGGATGAAACAATAATTAAGTAGAATCAAAGATACCAACACGTCGTCGCTGTCGGCCATCTTGGAGTGAACTGCCGGAGACCGGAACAGAGTTTTGACGAGCATGTTACGCCGATTTTAGAACACAGCGTAACATGCTCGATGCGTAACACGCTCGATTCGAATGTTACATTATACCTCGTAACGTTGGTCAGTAGTCAGTACCCACCTTAATACACTAGGACTAAACACCTCGCTTAACTAGAGCAACAAAGAGATAAGCTAATGAAATGTATCTTGCTCTCTACATATTTTAATACATTATGTTTTTTCTTGTTGTAAGAAACATTCTTGTTAGTCCCGTCTATTCGATCCCTTTTGCTTATATAATTTACCGTATTATAATTACGGGACAGTATAAAATGACCTAAATTATTAGAACATTTATGACCTAAATTATTAGAACATTTATTTAATTTCTTACTAGGTATTTAGATTTCGGATGTTACAAGCTAAAAATCGTGTAATCATTCGACAGTTGAATTTGATACTGTAGCTGAAAAACCAATAAAATTTTTGCAAATCGGTGAAGGTTGTTCGCGTGCCGCGCCGTGTCGGCCATTCACCTGCCTCTGATTTTAGCCAATAAGCAACGGGGGTGCTCACGTAATGTTATCAAAATCCTCTGTTACTAACATACCTTGAACACGAAAAACAATAAAACAAATAATACGTATGTTGTCATTACGACACCTAAGTAGGTACCAATTGGAATGTGTCAAGTAGGTGGCCTGCCTAATTTAAAGAAGAAAAAAAACTAATTTTTTAGAGTTCCGTTGCCAAATGGCAAAAAACGGAACCCTTATAGATTCGTCAAAACTGTCTGTCTGTCTGTCCGCCCGTATGTCACAGCCACTTTATTCTGAAAGTATTAGCATGACACAGTTAAAACTTGGTAGGTAGGTGTATCCTGTTCACCGCTTAACGATTCTCATACATAAAAAAAAAAAATATGATATTTAAGGGGGGCTTCCCATACATAGAACTAAAACATTTTTTATTATTTTACTCAAACACATACGTATGGGGTATTTGTGGATAGGTCTTCTAAAATGATATAGAGGTTCCTAAAACCATTTTTTCCAAAAGACTAACATTTGGAAGATAGACGCTTCCAAAGTGGTAAAATGAGTGTCCCCCCCCTAAAACTTTTAAAATAAGCAAGTGAAAATTTTGGAAAAAATACATAATGTAGATCTTAACAAAAACTTGCAACGAAAATTGGTTCGAACGAGATCGAACTGGTAGATTTGAAAATCTAGCACATTTTCAACAACAGCAAACATAACTTTGTCCTTCATAAAAAACAAAGTTATTTTTGCAGTCATCAAAATATTGTGGTAAGTATTTTAGTTAAACTTGGTACGGAACCCTCAGTGCGCGAGTCCGACTCGCACTTGGCCGGTTTTTTAGAGATATTATCTACATAATATGAATGATAGAAATTAAAACCTTAAAAATTTCTGAAATATACGCATCACCAATGCCTGCACAATTTGGCTAATCTGTATTGGCTTATTTCATAATATGGTCCGGTAATGATTTGTTTAAAGAAAATTTGTGAAAACAAATTCATGATACAAAACATACATGTTCGCAAAGGGAACATATTTTGGTCTCATTTTCGTCGCCCGTGTAAAGCCGGGGTGAGCAGCTAGTTGAAAATATAATAAAGCTCAGCGAATTATTGTAGCAATAATAAAATAGGGCTTTACCTTTGATAAAATCCAATCTTTAAACATCTGGTGATAGGATACATTAAAAATGAGTCGTATTCATTCGGAACCCTTTGACGGTCGTCGAGCTAAGAGTGTCCTTTATCGAGCGACCCCGACCCATATCAACCTCGTTCCCCTCACATGAATAAATAAAAGCTCAATTTGTAGCTCGGGCGTTTAACCGACGTGCCGATAGAGGTAAGCGCCTCCGGTCTAAAATGGCCCCTCTTGCACTGAACAAGACAAGTTTAGTAAACTAAATGAAGAAAGCATGTTATAGGCATCTAAGAGGTCATTTATAGTTGGTGAACTGTCCACGGTTTTTTTTTGTAGAATTGCATTAAATATTTGGCTGTGTTCCTTTCTTTAGATAATACACATTTCGAGCAATATCTTGGGGATCTATAACCGACCACGTATCCAATTTCACTGTCTCATTTAGTGAAAACAAGTTTGATTATTTAATCAAGAGGATCAACTGTAATTTGTGACTAGAGCTGTTTGATATAAACAAACATCAGTTCGACAATACGTAATAGGGATATTGGGACAAACGGAAATAACTCGTAAGTACTCCTCAGGTGTGAAAACAAATAATTTACCAACCAAGGTAGCACCCATATTTAGTCAGTATTTTAAGATTAAACATTTCAAAGTTATTTAAGTAAAAGTAGCTTACTTAAGTAGGGTAATACAGAAATGATAACGCTAGCTGCGTTCAGTCAATCAGTCTTTACTGATTCTATCTTTATAGAGCATAACCGGGCAGATTGTTATAATGGGGCTATTAATGTAAGTAGCATGCTCGGCGTTCGCTTTATCGCCCCAGAAAAAGGGCTGCAATAGCAAAATAAGTATGTAGCTGTGACTCATGCAGGGAAACCCTTCCGTGACGCAACTGGTTATCCGATCGCATACGCTCACCCTGTTGGTATTCATAATGTTAGTGTAACATTTTAGCCTACCCACTATGTTAGGTACATTATACTCGTACAATAATACATTTTATCGTGTTGCTTACTGTCAAAATAATATTGAATGCTAATACGTTTATACTTTATACAGAGTGTTCGAAACAACGTTTATTTATACAAAAATGGTGGAGGTGAAGAAGTAGTCTGTTACCTTGTTATAAATTAACTTTTGAATGAAAACGATTTACTCGTACCTACTTATCCATGAAACACCCACACACGTCAATGTTTTTTACAAGTTACGCTCTCCCGCTACTTTACTACTACACTTTAGTGTAAATTTGCCAACGTCTCGCAAAACTAAGAATTCGCGATACTGGTTACATTTTTAAACAAATTTAACTAAAATTGATGTTATATTCGAAACTATTGATTTTTGAACCACATGTTCTAGGGCGTTTTATATTATTTTTACCTATAGAACATAACCTTAGAGTTATGGGATATCAAAAGGAACACGTTGTTTAACCCAATTAAATTTTTGCTATTAAATTTTGGGAAAAATATTGAGGTGCAAATGCTGTCCTCAAATTATTAAAACAGTCCCGTGTAAAAATTTTAAAACCGCGCATTAGTAGAAATTTGTTTTAGAACGAAACATGTCTGTTGTGATACAAAACGTAATTGGGATTAATTCGTTCGGTCTTGGAGCTAAGCGGGTAGTCATTTTTTTTAGTGCTACGACTGTGTTTGCTGGCGAACCACGCGTCTCAGACGTAAGTGGAAACAGTCCACTGGTAAGCTTTGGTTTTATTATTTTAAGAGCTTTTATTACAAAAAATTGTTTACAATAATGTATTTTCTAGTATGTACCTACATGTGCCTCGTTAATCTCATATGTTAAAATAGTTTTGTTTATTTAGTGTTCAAGTGAAAATGACAGTCCCCTGGTCAACAGTCCCCTGTTATTTCATAGCACAAGGGACTGTTCATACCACAGGGGACTGTTCGCCTAGGTTTTGTCAGGTCAGGCTTGAGCATTCAGGACTATTAACAGTATTATCTCTTTCGTAGGTATTATCTCAAAAGGCAACCTAACAAGAAACTACCTAAAACAAGAGATGAAATGCTAGAAGAAAAACGTAGGAAGGTTTGGAAAGAGCATTTTTATGGGGAAATACACCTGATTCAGAGGACCCTATGGAAGAGAGTTCGACACCATTAGAATGATCAAAAAAGTGCATTAATTACAGCATGAAGGACAAGATATTTAAAAAAAAAACGTATTAACTTAACGAGCGTGGTGATTGCGCCAGTACCCATCATTGCTGTGGAGACCTTTTCTGTTGCTTTACTTTACTTAACTCTAAATACTGACCTAAAAGTGCATTAATTACAGCATGAAGGACAAAATATTTAAAAAAAAAAACGTATTAACTTAACGAGCGTGGTGATTGCGCCAGTACCCATCATTGCTGTGGAGACCTTTTCTGTTGCTTTACTTTACTTAACTCTAAATACTGACCTAAAAGTGCATTAATTACAGCATGAAGGACAAAATATTTAAAAAAAAAAACGTATTAACTTAACGAGCGTGGTGATTGCGCCAGTACCCATCATTGCTGTGGAGACCTTTTCTGTTGCTTTACTTTACTTAACTCTAAATACTGACCTTAGTATCATACAATAAGTCTTAAAATATTGAACTAAGATTGTGTTTTAGCAAAGCCTTGATAAGGGAAGTCATTTTCATAAGTAATATTTATTTTAATACCTACTATGTATTAGTTCCAAATAATTTATTATTATAAAAACGTCAAGAAGAAATAAAGACGGATTACTTAAATAAACAAAAGTACTTGTTTTTCTTTATAAAAATATTTCCCCTTGATGGTTATAACAGTCCCCTGTCACTCAAAAAACAAGAGAAAAATGTGTGGGATATTTTAGTAGTTTTATTTAATTTACCTTTAATGTTAATAACTAAAGTTCTCAATATTTGATAAAATTTGCTTAGGACAGTCTTGTATGGACGACTTTTCAAATAGTAGAGAAATGCCCAAAGATCAATATAAATTTAAAAAATTGGACGTTTTGTGGTAGATTGACGTGCTGCTGTCTGTAAAAAAGCGAAGAATTTCCAGAAATAAAAAAAAAACTTGAGACCTAGGTAGGTAGGTAAAATCTTTTGGGCTAGTTAGTTAACAGACGACCCCATCTGCCACCATTTTTGCATTTACAAGGTTCTTCCGAACACTTAGGTATATTATAGTCCATACAATATAGCGTGATTAGAATGACACCTGTCAAACTGAGATGACTAGTGATGGGACTGACTCGACTGATCAAACGAAAAAAAAACAGTAATGGCGAATGAAATAAAACGAAAATCAGATATATTAAGATTCAACAGTGAGTCAGTATCGTGATCATAATAAAAATAATTGGAACAATCATGAAAATCAATTAGAAAATTTTTATAGCTTTTAAGAATCTAATAAATTTGAAAATTTTTCGTAAACTATTAATAATTGCAATTTGATGTTCTTAGCATCAACCAATTCTCATCAAATCATTTGTAACATATATGTTACACTAGCTGATGCCCGCGGCTTCGCACGCGTGGGTTTTGATCTGTTACAAAGTTTTCGTCACGACTCACCCCCCTCTCCTCCACTCTTTTCCTCTACTTCCTTTGCCTACGGTGCCGAAGGTGCCCATCTCGGGCGAGGTGGTGGTGGGCACTTAGTGGGAGCCGATACGTCGTTGCCAACTTACCGGGGTCCGTTGATACAATTTGTTGTATGAAAGGGGCCGATTTAAACTATTTAGGGATCCGTTGTTAGTTCTCCTAGCGAACCGTGGTTCAAGCGAGCTCGCACCACATCTGTTTGCATTTACATGAAATCTGAAGTAAAATATATACAATATCATTTGAAACTTTCAAAACTGTCAACGCTGTAGTACAACAAACCATTCAAAGCAGCTTGCAAGGCTTTATTCGAATATGATCAACACTGGCGTAGAGCCCTGGAAGAAGTGGCCCTGTGTAAAAAACCACATTCTTAATTTCCAACCAAGTAGGTTACCATTTTTCTCGATCATATCATATCATAAGCGTTAAAAAGGCGATTTTACAAAGACAATTTGCTTGCATACTACGTTTGGATAGAAGACCGGTGTAGTACCAGCATCGGTGTAGAGCTCTGAAAAAGCCAGTCCTATGTCATTCTCCCTTCATGATCGATAAACGAAGTTTCAAGTACCTCAATATGATGTTAAACACAAATAATGAACCAAAAAATTTTCAACCGTTTTACACCCCCTCAAATATTTAATTATAAAAAAAATCCTTATAAACAACATAACAAAATTTATACCAAAAAGCTGACGTAGTTTCACAAAACTTTCATGTGGGATGTGGGTTCGAGGCATGAATGGTAGAGGATGATCAGTAGGATAAAAAGTGTTCAGAAACTTGACAGGATAGAGAACTGATTCGACTGTACTGACCACTGTGTCTATAAATTTTTATATTTCTTCAGCTTCAAATGATGTCAGCAAAACATCATTAATTACTGCTGCTTGGTCATTAGTGGGTGCGTGGTGGTAGCTATTCCTAAGTTAAACAACACGGAATTATGAAGTGAGGTGATTTTTTTTTCAACGTTTTATTTTCATGTTTTAAATGTGTATTTTTTTAAATATGGAGGATATTAAATAAAAAATAATTTGGATGCGTTAGAAAGGCAGTTTCACTTAACAAACTTTGCCAGGCCCTCAAAAGCGGTGTGTCCTAGAAAAAATAAATCGTTACTAAATGGAAGTTTATCAAATTATCTTCTAAATGGAAGCTTGTCAAATGGTCTACCAGTCTATATTGATTTAATCCACCAGTCAGCTGCTTAGTGTTGTTGCAACACACCTGTTACCTTTTCCTGCCTGAGATACGGGTCTATGCCCAGTTTAGGAATTATTTTTGTACTGCTTAATATAGTTGATAATGTCATAAGGTACAACAGTGTAATTCTATACACTTTTTTCGATTTCCCAACATTTGTCTCTACCGTATAAACAAAAATCGGCCAAGTGCAAGTCGGACTCGCGCTCGAAGGGTTCCGTACCATTGACTACGAAAACAACATTAGGTACCTACATTAATTTAGTTAATGTAGTGCCTACCTGTTACCATTTATTGATATCAAGAAAAATAAACAAAAAATTGTTTTTTTTTTGTGTGGGAACCTCCCTTAAATATTAATTTAATTATTGATTATTAAAGTTAGAAACATAACTGAGTGTTTTGTGATTATTTCAAGTGCCTACATGTTGCCATTATTAATATCGAACAAAAAGGGACAAAAAAATCGTAAAAAATTCAATATTGGTTTTATTTTGTTTTTAGTATTTGTTGTTATTGCGGTAGCAAAAATACATAATTTGTGAAAGTTTCAACTGTCTAGCTATCGCGGCTCTTGAGATACAGCCTGGTGACAGGCAGACGGACAGACGGGCAGACAGCGAAGTCTTAGTAATAGGGTTCCGTTTTTACCCTTTGGGTACGGAATCCTAAAAATGATTAAGTTCTAAATAATACCGTTGTTATGGTAAGTACCGATATTTATTTTCTGAATATGTACCAATATACGAGGGCGGGTCAATAAGTCCCTGACTTTTGGAATAAAACACAGATTTTTTGATAAACAAATCATTTTATTTTTCAACGTAGTCTCCCTTGAGCTCTATACACTTTGTCCAACGCTTCTCCAATTTTTTTATCCCTTCCAAAAAATATGATTTGTCGAGGTCCTCAAAATAGGCCTTTGTTTGCGAGATGACTTCATCATTGGAGTCAAATCTTTTTCCACCAAGCCATTTCTTTAGGTTTGGGAACAAAAAGTAGTCACTCGGAGCCAAATCTGGAGAATAGTGGGTATAATAGAATAGGGTGGATGAGGGAGCAATTCATAGCCCAATTCATGGATTTTTGCCATGGCAACTGCACATGTGTGCATTCTTGCATTGTCTTGGTGGAAAAGAACTTTTTTCTTGGCCAAATGAGGTCGGTTTTTTTTCAAATCGTCATTGAAGCGGTCCAATAAGTTGGCATAATATTCCCCATTGATTGTTCTTCCCTTTTGAAGGTAGTCAATGTGGATTATCCCACGTGCATCCCAAAAAACAGTCGCCATAACTTTATTGGTTGACAAACCCACCTTGGCCTTCTTTGGCGCCGATTCACCCTTAGAAACCCACTGTTTTGACTGTTGTTTGGTCTCTGGTGTGTTGTGATGGATCCATGTTTCGTCCACGGTTACAAAACGGCGCAAAAACTCCTCCATATTGCGATTAAACAACGCCAAACCTTCCTGTGAAGTTGTTACACGATTGCGTTTGTGGTCGACTGTGAGCAAACGCGGCACCCATCTTGCGGAAAGCTTTCTCATGCCCAATTGATCTTTTAAAATTGAAACCACTGAGCCATGCGAGATCCCTACGGCTTCCACAATCTCTTGCACTTTCAATCTTTGGTCGGCCAACACCATATCGTGAATTTTTTCGATTGTTTCGGGTGTAGAGACCTCAACTGGGCGTCCAGGACGTTCGGCATCTTCAATGCTTTTACGGCCACAACGAAATTCAGTAAACCACTTTTTTACCATTGAAATAGATGGTGCAGAGTCCCCATAGTATTTATCAAGCTTAGCCTTGGTCTCGGTAATGGTTTTTTTTTCGCAAAAAATAATGCTTAATAAGCACACGAAATTCACCTTTTTCCATTTTTTCCTCAAATTACTGGGTATTCTGATAAAAATAGCTGTCAAACACAAACTAACTGACGCAGCAAGTTCAAATTTTGATAGGAATCAACTGACAGATACCTGTTGACAGGAGTAGTGTTGCTTTTTCAGTAAAGAGGTCAGAAATTCAAAAAGTCACGGACTTATTGACCCGCCCTCGTACATTAGATAAGACATCCAATAGGAATTTTCAAGTTTTGTCTTTTCGTTACATAGCCTCCTTATTTCTTCGTCAACTTTGTCCTTCAGGGCATATGGAATACGTCGCGGCTAGATGAAAATTGGTGTCACATTTTCTTGAAGCACTAATTGAGCTTTGTATTTAGATATTCAAACAAGAGTTCCGTCAAACACCATTGTTAAATCTTCTAGTAATCTGTCCAATTTTGAGTTGTTGATAATTTTATTTACTAACTGAATTTTAAACAACTCTTCAAATTCTAACTCACAAGGATCCCGTGGAGCACAAAAATATAATATAATACGTTTTCTGATGTAATTCTAGGCTCAAAGATGTATGATTGACGTGTATGTCCTTGTATCGATATCATCACATCTGTTCAGTTTTAAGTACGTATCCAACCGTTTAATGATGTTTTTGAATGTTTCGTCCTTGTCTAATGGTACTGAGTTCAATTTAGATGTCCTAAGATTTGTTTGTGACCGACCTTTGCTCCTCAGTACCTTCTGCATACATGGAATTGTTTCGTGCTATCGAATTCAAACTCTGCAGTTTTAGTTTAAGTTGTGTTGTAATACCCTGTAGGTTATTTTTTTCTTCAATCTCAGTTTCCAACTGTGGGTCATCAATTAGTAATATTATTTGTAGTCGTATCTCTTCCAAATTATTCTTGGTAAATTTGTTCATTTGTCACTTCACCAGCTGATCACTCACTAATTTTAATTCATAATCAGAAATTTCTCGTAGGTTTTGTATCTGGCTGCCGAATTTTGTAATGCAGCCTTTAATTAAAGTTCTACACGTTTTAATTCAGTTAATTCATCCATTTCGGCGCCAATTATTAAATTCTAAAATAATACCATTCTGTTTGTAAGAAATTACCTATTTATTATCTGATTGACACATTGAATGTCATAACAAACTAAGTAAAATCAGAGAGTACAAATATGTAAAGAGTATGGATATGACGCGGAACCGAACAAAATTTTGCCCCCATTTTTTATCCCCTTAAAGATTAAATTTTCAAAAATCCTGAAAGACGTCATTCTTAATTTTTAATCAGGTAGCTGGATACCAATTTTCATCGACTTAGCTTCAAAACTAACGGAGTTTCATACAAACTTATGGGGCCCTTTTTACCCCCTTAGAGGCGGAATTTCCAAAATTCCTTTCTTAGTGCTCACCTACACTATAAAAGGAAGCACGGTGAAAATTTTCAGATTTTAAATCCCAGTAGTTTGGGCTGTGCGTTGATATGTCTGTCAGTCAGTCAGTCAGTCAGTCATTAAATCAGTTTTCATTTTTATATATTTAGATATTTAGATTACTTCGATTTTGAAATATGGTTAATTTGTCGATTTTACGTCATCACTAGTGATTATAAAAAATTACGTAACCTTGTAAAGACGTCTTTTGAAGTTAAGTGTAATTTTTGTGACTGGATTATTTTAATGTTTTTAACTTTAAATCTCTATTTTATATAATTAAATTTATAAATATGTACAGCAAAGTACAATAAAATATCCTTAACATGCCAGTTACCAATATTTTTTCGTGTGCAAATGTGTTTCACTTGTGTGACGCTGGTACAAAGTTACGTCGTCAGTTTTAGTGACACCTGTCATTCTAATCAAGCTATATTTTAAGGACTATAGGTAGAGACTATTCGTGAATCGTATGTAAATGTAAATGGATTTTAGTAGACTATTTTGTTTAAATCCGGATTAAATTACCTACTACCATAAAACAACTTGATATGTATAAACTGAACTACAAAATTCCATTCTAATTTATAGCAATTCGTTTAGTAAAAGTCTTTAGTACCATAGATTACGCAAATGGGCTTACCTAGTTATATAAAACTTTAAATAAATTAATCTTACATAAGTAAATTATGTATATATACAAAAATGAATCCCTATTTCCCTTGGTCATCGCATCACGCGTGAACGGCTGCACCGGTTTCGCTAATTATTTTTTTGTTTTGTTGTTGTTTTTTTTTTAATTTAAGAAAACAATCACCATTATAAATTATTTGTAATGTAACCTTAGCGCTTTTGACAATTTAAACTTTTTTAATGTAACAATATGGCATTTTACATAACATTGACAGAATGAGTGCTGCATTTGCAATGTCGATAAATAAATTAGTATCTGAATTAAATATTTTTTTAATTAATTATACCAATTTGAAATCAATATTCATAGTTAAGACAGGACAACGTCTGTCGTGTCCGCTAGTAGATATATATATTTTAGTTTATCCTAAGGAAACTACTTACTTTGTTGTCATTCTAGTAGATGCTAATGTAGCAAATGAGTCACCTTGTAGTAGAGTCGTCTTGCATCAGCATTCAGCAGAGATTATTAACAAGTTAATGGTCTCTTAATTAGTTCCTTATGTTGTAAAATAGTATCTATTTATTTCGAGCTCGAGATAATATCCATGGAAAATGCTTGGTTACATAATGACCTTTTGTAGATTTTTTATTTAGGAGGTGCCATCGCAATCTACTCCATTAGCATTAAGTATTAACCGCGAGAAAAGATTTTAATTTAAAAATATCTAGTTCATCTTAATAATAAAGTAGTCTACAAAAGTCTGTACTTATCTTCCCGATAGTGAAATAGGCATTACAGGTTAAATAGGCATTACAAACTGTGCTGGCGCAAGTATTTACATGTAACATAGGTATTTCTCAATCGAACTGTCGCCGTGTTTGTATGGCGGTCTACATATTGGCACTTCGCCAGAATATTTCACCCATTATATGATGCGCCGCCAGTGTTCACAAAGAGAATGAGATCAATCACTGAACGCTAGAGACGAATCTTACTGATGTGCCGACTAGTAGAGAGTAAATATTTTAAAACGTAACACAAAACAACTTATTGTAGCTTATTTCTTTGATCTGTCATCATCGTCAGTTTATTCGTCAGTGAAAGGATTCGGTATGTTCTAGTTTCACATTACCTTTCTATAATAGCCGCCACAGGCGCTGCTCTACCGTAGTTTCAGTTCTGTATTTTAAGGGTCGCTTTTTAAATGTTTTTTATAAATTATTGTTTTAAGTTGCTTAGTTTATTTATTTATTTAGAAAACTTTTTCAGCTCCTTAATACCTACTTAAATTTTTAAAAAAACTTTAGCTTATTATGTGGTATAAATGCAATATGGTACTGTTATTTAAAATTATGATTATACTGTCGTTTAAATTAATCATAAAACATCAAACTTAAAATAAACTCAATCGCTTTTTTAATATTACGTACGTTGTATTATAAATGAACATGGATAATATAAGTTATTATAACCATTTTACTGTTAGTTTAGTGGTACCTACTTATTAGATGCAGTTGTGTCGTGTGATGCTGTACTGGCCGTCTCATCAAAATAAAAGCACCACCCCCTTTATTTAAATTGTAAAAGGCTACCAAATAAGTTCTTCCGGAAGAAGAGTGGCATCCGAGTGTCTACTCTTTACTATTGGCTAAACTGCTATCGGCATGCGTAGCGAATATAACCAAACCACCCTCCTTTTGAAGTGGCCTGTTTTCAGTAGTGTATTAATACATATAGGCTGGTGATGATAATGATGATTAGGAAGATATATTTATTTAATGCGTAGAACTACGAAAGCAAGGCCTTCTTTCATTTTATCAACAAGGGATAATTCTCCTATTAAGATGAATTAAACTCAGATTGAATTGATAGCATTCTTATGCCCAACTGCGTCGTGCGATTGTATCATCTCAATAGCTGTTTTGTCCACAAGGATAAAATTGTCTGAGTCGATTAGTCATATTCTTCAAGGCCATTGTAGGCAAACTGTTCGCACATCAACTCGAGCGTGTCTTGTGTGGTTTGTTTTCGCGAAATCGCTGATTCATTGCAAATTAGATACGGAATAGCATTTTAGATATTATAATAAGGCGTTTTCTGTTAACCTTAGTGATTGATTTTAGTTCCGAAGAAAATGTTATCAGACGTGCCTACCTATATTAAAAATATTTTCATTTTCCCCCATATCCTTAAAATTCAAGCTTAAGCAGGTAGCACTTTCAATAGATTCTAGCTTGGATCCAGTAGTTTTAGGGTTGATGGTAAGTAATAATTTTTGAGCATATATAATTCGTCTACTCTGCCACAGTTTTTTTTCACTACGCCATAATGGTACCTATTGTGATTATTAACTTCAGTTCCGGTATAATAATGTTGTTCACTTACAAAAATATTAAATTGTACATCAAAACTTAGCGGTCTATCATTAAAAAAGGTGTATCTATTTGGTATTTCCAAATACACCCTTTTAAACGACAGACAGAGTACTTGTTTATCAACTTAAAAACAATATACAAAAAGGTTGTCACAGGATCAATATGTTTTAATTACAGCACAGACAGTGCGACAATGCTTGAAATAATTCCGCGTAAGACAGGTTGACGCGATACATCAACTTTTCGTCGAAACACGTGACGAAGGGCCTGTCATCCCCAATCTACCCTTCTGTCGTCGTATCTCACTGCCTTGCGGCTTAATTGGGATATAAACTGTTATAAAATTTAAAGGGATGGCCTTCTTTGGTAGATTTGCTTTGTCAGCTATATGGATACGTAATAAGTAGTTACAATTACATTAAAAAGCTTTCCATTACAAGCTGCGCTCCGATATCGGACTTGATTGATCCAATACTCATTCATTCATTTATTTATTGCATCTTGTTGTAAACCAATGTATAAATGTGCCTTTAAAACTATATGTAACACCAATGTGTTACATATAGTTTTAAAGGCACAAACAAGAACCCTGTAAGGGCACGGCAAATTAACTAATACGGCACTACTTAACTAATACAATATTATGAATTAGGCACACATAAATACATTAAAACAATACTGTTTTGTGTTGCTTATCTATACTACTATTATAAGGCTGAAAAGTTTGTTTGTTTGTTTGTTAGAACGAGCTCAGGAATTACTGGTTCGAAATGAAATTTTTTTTTTGTTGGATAGTCCATTTATAGAGGAAGGCTTTATAACATCACGCTGCGACCAAAAATGTTGAAAAACCGGGGAAAATTATTTATATTTAAAGGCGTCCGTTGCGTGCGCTGCGTAAACGGTTCAAGTTAACCAATAAATATATAAATAAAATTAAAAATCGCGACCATAATAACAGAAATTGACGTGGACGAAGTCGCGGGCCGGCCAAGTGCGAGTCGGATTCGCGAACGAAGGGTTCCGTACCAAAAAAGCAAAAAAAAAAACGGGTTTGTTGTATGGAAGCCCCCCTTAAATATTTATTTTATTTTGTTTTTAGTATTTGTTGTTATTGCGGCAACAGAAATACATAATTTGTGAAAATTTCAACAGTCTAGCTATCGCGGCTCTTGAGATACAGCCTGGTGACAGAGCGACGGACAGACAGCGAAGTCTCAGTAATAGGGTCCCGTTTTTACCCTTTGGGTACGAACCCTAAAAATGAATCCCTATTTCCCTTGGTCATTACATCACGCGTGAACGGCAGGACCGATTTCGCTAATTCTTTTTTTCTTTTGTTTGTTATTGTCAGGAGAATGTTCTTACAAAAGAAAAAATAAAAAAAATGCCCGGAAAATTAGATAATTTCAGAAAACTTAATCACCATACTAAATTATTTGTTATGTAACCTTATCGCTTTAAACTTTTTTAATGTATGGCGTTTGACATACGAGTAATATTGACAGAATGTGTGCTGAAAATGTAGTCAAATAGGTGTAAATAAAAACTGAATTTTTCATATGGCCAGTAATGTCGCCTGTTCCCGTGTCGGTATAGGAACAAAAATATTTTTTTTGCTTATAGGTACGATTTCGCAATCAATATTTATAGCAAGACAGAACAACGTCTGTCGGGTCCGCTAGTTTATCAATAAAAATATTATTGAAATAATATTAAATATTGATTCAGACTTCTAATTTAGTAACACGCCGCGCTGTGACGCGCACAAACGTATTATTTTGCTGCGGCGGAGTCCTGGATGATTGAACCTTACACAGCTTCATCCGTTAGCGTCATAGCTTGCTTAAAAAAAAATAGCTATTTAAACCAAAATTGTACATTTTTATAACAATGCTAAGATGTTATACATAATGGTTACATGACCGTTCAAACCGTTCCGCGGTCGGATACCTGACACTGCATTGCGCAACACGTCGCCGCCTTCTCTACGTGCATTAGACAATAAATAGTTATTTTTTAGTTACGTATATTATGTAAGTATGTTAGACTTTAAGGTATATATTGTATGGGCCTTTTGTTGCCTGATTTAAATAAATAAATAAAAATAACATGGGCTTCGTTTTATAGGTGGTTGAAAATGCACCGTGTGTGAAATAAATACTGTAAGTATTTAAGAATCAGATACAACATACAATAACTACTTAAAATCGAAAAAAAAAACAAAGTAATTTGAAATGACTTGATGAGTGTTAAACTTGGTTAAACTGTTTCTTCAATTAAGCTTTGAGAAAAGGGAACGTTCCATGTTGTACAGGCTTAATTTTATTAATCAAGTCAAGATTGGATGATGTAAACTTAGGAAGTTGAGAGGAATGCCTGAAATACTTAAACGTGTTTGGCTATTTTATTAAGTTGTTTATATTCTGGGAGTCATCATCATCTTAGGTTCCTCATTTGATGATAGAAATTACAGAAATTTATTTAATTATTTATTTTTGTATATATTTACATGTATGATAATAATTCGCTGGTCCTAGTTTGGATAACAGGAAAGATTTTTTCGAATAGAATACCTAGATTTCTTCCTTAAATCCTTCATGTTTTGTAAGTGCTATTAAATATTACACAATTCACTTTCTTAAGGTTTCATTTTCATTGAACACCTGATAGTGTTGGTTATTTGTTGTATTATCATTAAATATTTATTACTAGCTGTTGCCCGCGACTTCGTCCGCGTCAATTTCTGTTATCATGATCGCGATTATTTTTGCAACATTTTTCACTGATTTCACGCTCCTATTGGTCGCAGCGTGATGTTATATAGCCTAAAGACTTTCTCGATAAATGGACTATCCAACACAAAAATATTCTTTCAATTTGAACCTGTACTTCCGAGATTAGCGCGTTCAAACAAACAAACAAACAAACTCTTCAGCTTTATATTTAACGATTATTGAACTGTTGATTAACCTTAAAAAATAGGAGTCCCTTGTAAATTTGAAGATTATATGTAAAAGATGACATGAAATCAGGTAGCATTAAGGGTAGCTTACGTAAACTTAATTTACTAAAAAAAAGAAAATGCATTTTATAGTCTGGAGTTGAAAAGAATTTGAAGGTTTTCGTTCTTTTGTAATTGTAAGCAAAATTAAAAAAAAACTTCGGTAAATCAACCCTGAGTAAAGTATTGACTATAGTGTTTTACGTAATAATAAATGCGCGGTTAGTTGATTAAGTACGTGTGGTAAGTGGGATAGTAGCGTGAGCAAGGTGCGAAAGGGTTTGCGTGCTAAATAATTATAGGCAGCTGTCTACGTACACGCTCCTGGACCCCAAAAAATGCTAACCATTCCAAAAAAACCGGCCAATTGCGAGTTGGATTCGCGCATCGAAAGTTCCGTAGCGCATAATCCTCTGTTCGGCGCGGCGCCACGGTGGTCTGTATTTGAAAAAAACCGGCCCTAGGCACTAAAGTCCTTAAATTGGTTCGAAAAAATTCCAAATGATAGGCAATCAGATTAGAAATAGAATTTACTATGACCGTTTTTCATTATAACCATTGGACAGGAAAAAAAAAGTATCGAAAAAATTTATAAATGTTTTTTTTCTCAATGTTTACAAAAGTGTTCACAATCGTACTATTTTTATATAAATTAGTCATGCCTGTTCTTGTATTTCATAAATCAAATTCAAGCAGAACCTTGCAGTCTTGGCGGTAATAGCCACCTAAAGTTTCAATATTATTATTATGATTATATTTGACATTAATGGTTTTTGTTCCTTATTTTCTTATCCAGTATTATAGTTTATCAATAGGGTTGATGACAGAATTCACAAAAAAGTCCTTAAGATGACAGAAACTATATCAGGAAACCATAACATATAGTGTTCTGTTTCTCTTACTTACCATAGTAACCACACTGATGCATTATCTTATCACTATGTTTATGAAATTCAACTCCTAATTTATTCCACCTCTTTCACTCTACTTGACACTGTTTTCCCTTTCCCTTTTACATCTGATTCCATCTTTTTCATAGCAGATATCAATATGTGTACTAGTTCCGTTTTGTTCTTTGGTTACGCATCCTAAAAATCGTATCTAACCGCAGTCTCGCTGCGCGCGACCGCGTACACCCCGTATGGTGGCCGAAGCCGCAGACTCCGCGCATGAATAAAAAGCGGGTAAACAAATTTTTTTTTGTGGTGTCGGTTCACCTTTACCTTGTGTACCAGACCGTGAACAATCGCCATGAATTATCATGTGGAGCGTTTATGAAAGCGGCTGTTTGTAAACGGATCGAAGTGCATAACGCTACCAGCTGATGTCGCGTTGGCAATGTTTTACGATGTTTTACGAACATCATAATGTTTGTTTTGTCAGTATTTTTACCCCATACTATTAGGCAAGGTATTTTCCTAAACAGAGATGAGTTATACTATTTCCTTTTCGGATAGCAAGTGAAGAAATTCCTTTGCAAAGAAATAATCAACTAAGTACTCGCTCTTGAATGAAAGCAAGTGTCTCGTAATTGATAATAATAATTTTATCAAATCTATACATATAAAAATTAATCCCTATTTCCCATGGTCACGACATCACGCGTGAACGGCTGGACCGATTTCGCTAAATCTATTTTTGTTTTGTGCGTCTTTGACAGGAGAAGGATCTGAAAAGAAAAATGATAAAGAAATTGCGCGGAAAATCAGAATCAAATTGCATTAATTAATTATAATTCTATTCTATAAAAAACGACTCAAATACCTACGTGTTTGAGTCGTTTTTATCCCCATTTAGCTAACTCTCCATTTTAAATAACCGTTTTGCGAACTCCACATTATGAGATATCCCCATTATGAGAATACTACTTTTAGAAATCCCTCTTGTGCATCCTGCCTGACAGATCTTATTCCGTTCAGTTTAGCCGTTCTGATGTAATGGAGCTAATAACGTCCATAAAAAACTTTCGTATAACAGTAACTAGTTAGAATTTGATAAAATACTTTTTTAATTGGCATAACAAACAGCTTACACAATTTCATTTAAAATCTTTAAAAAGTGATCAACATTTTTCGGAAATTAATTATGCTGATTATTTTTAATTTCACTTATTATTTACATTCTGCCGAATACCAAATTACATTATATAAGCTCTCGCAACTCTTTTGTTCCTTTAAAAGAAATAAAAAACGGACCAATATCATGATATTCATGAGTAAATCAATTTTAAATTAGTATAATGTAATTTCCCACCCATTCAGACTTCCCTGTTTGGCTTTGCATATCGTTATTGAGATGCAACGACGTGTGGTAATAGGGTAGGGTTTAGAAATTAAATATCGATTGACCGCGGCGCAGTCAGTTAGCCGCGTGATTAGTACTCTGGGCCGCACACGCTTGACTAGGAGCTTTGCATCATTCACTTTCAGCAAATACACCCCTAGTCGTTTATACGAATCACTGCCTTGCAGTGCACCTCTGTTAGTCATTGAACGCTAGCAATTATCTACTGGATTCAGAAATTACCTGTTTAAAACATGCGCTCATTCATCTCGTGAACAAACAGGTTATAGCGTTCTGACAAGATAGGTACTTGCTATGTCGACTGTATACTGAATTTATTTGCAATTTATGTGGACTAGTGTCTGGGTGTCGATACTGCATGTCTGTAACTTGTTCAGGTTCACTAACACCTTACTGCTAATTACTAACAGCATACATACATTTACCTTGATTTAATTATGCTAGCATTCTGTAACCAATTCTTAAAGTTTTTGTAAGCTGTTGTTACTTATTATCGTCATATTAATATTGATTTTAATCTTTACTGACGACAGTTGTCTATTGTTTCAGCCCGAGTGGAACGGCGTTAAGTACTCTTCCACAGTTGCGAGAATACCTTCAGACAGCTGGGACCTGCAAATGTGGCTTACCCTGTCCTTTAAGACCAGAGACTGCTTTCAGTTTTGATCCTAAGGTAAATGAATATTACTTATTAGAGGTATTGACTACGCTTTGTTACGTCAACAATGTTCTAGTCCAAAACGTAGAACAAACCTAGTGCTGTTGTTGTAATGAAACAACGCAGAGTATTTTCATGAAAAATAGAAAAAAAGGTTACAGAGCCGGCTAAATTATATGTGATATTTTAAATTCCGGTCTGTGCATTCTTTGTAGCAATTCATCGACAGCAAGAATGAGCTGTTCCACTTTTTCTGCGCCGGGGCCTGGGAATGATTCGATTGCAGCCGGTTGCGCAGCAACAACTTAAAGCTTTTTACTTCTTATTGACGCTCTCTTAAAGCGCAATGTGTCATTTATTATAACCGTTTATGAAAGTTCATTTAATAGCAGTTCAACAAAAAGATAAACCTTTAGGACGTAATATTAAGTAGAGCTAACTGAAGACAGACATACACAATAGTCACTATTGCATAAAATAAAAAGGATTTCAATAGTATGAAGTTATTTTCGAAACCCTGTTATTAAATTATCCAGTAAAATCACTTTTATTTCTGCAAAAAGTCCCCAGGAGTTTTTAGACGTTCTAATGTTTTAGCGTACCACTGCTTCGGGACAATACGTGTGGGTTAGTGCCGAGAAGAAGCAGCGCAAGAAACTCGGTCACTGTTCTTAGCCCCTTTTTTTAGTAATATCTATAATTTCATTTTGTTATTTTTACTGTCATTTAATTTATAAATGATGTTATTTATGGATGGATACACAATAATTGCATTTAATTTAAGGAATGTAAAAAGGTAAATAATTTACATTGGCGGTGATTAAATGTTGCAAAATTATCAAGTGAAGGGTTGCCTGAGCACAGAAGGCGAATCGAGACATTAATAATTAGGGCAATTACCATGTCAGTGTCACTTTAATACATCGCGTGGACGATAAAATACGAGCAAGTCACCGATTCATCTGTATAACTCGAGTTACGAGGACATTGCTGCGTAGGAAGACCACTCACGAATATAATTTATAGCAACAAAGTTTAATTGAATTAAAGCTAAAAACACATTGTATTTTTTTTTCTAGCTACAGGCTTACTTACTGTGTTAGCACAAAGAAAGAATGAAAGTCACAAATACCATGTAAGAATGTAAATTCGTAAAGAAGTGCTTGATTTTACTAGTAAATTTTGACCTTCTGCGGTTATATCACTCTTTTATAAAAAAAATAAAAAGTGAAAAATGTATCCCTACGAATGATTGTCTAGTTCAAAAAGCACTTTATTGCCTAACGATTCCAAGGTTTGTAGCGTGGAAGTCAGTACAAACAGCCAGCTCACTGTATTTTTAGTCGAAAAAATACGGATTTTTTTAACTTAATACGAGTAGTAACGAGATTTCAGTGAAGACTGGTAAATTTATTTGAAGTTAAAAAGGACTATTATGCTATTCATGATTATATAAATGACACGAATGGCTTTAAAATGTCCTGGCTCGCACAGGCATACATAATATATCTAATGTAAGCATATTTATTTAAAAAGAGGCTTTAAATAGTGACCGAGTTTCTTGCGCTACTTCTTCTCGGCACCAACCCACACGTCTTGTCCCGACTCCCGAAACAGTGGTAGGTTTAAATATTGGGACGAGTAAAAGCGCCTCCTCCAGGAGCCTATTTGCAGAAATAAAACTGATTTTACTGATAGTAAGACGTGTTTTTGACTAAAATACCGCCGATCAGACAGAAATCAGTTGTTGCACCACGACTGGTATACTCAGTTATTATGACATTATTATACTTACTCTCAATGTGTTTGTGCATGTAGCGTGCGGGCCACGTGTCTTCGATAACAAGACTAGCATTATCCATATCCAGGGTTGAGCGAACATAGTATATTTATTCAGAGCATACTGCCATTGCTTAACAAGTGACTTGTTATTTGTGGTTTGTCCCACTTGTGTTTATTATGTTTATATTGTTGTTTATTTCTGTACTTCCTTATTTATGATTCTAATCAAATATTTTTAACCCATTGTGTAAGATTCATGTGGTTTTCGATAAGCCGTAAAACGATATATTTATTTCAATAAAACGTATGAAAGTCGTAAAAAATCCAGAATAACATTTATGAAATGATAATAGTAGTTGACCGTGTCTCTCAATAAAAACGTTGCGCGTTGGAGATTATTTAGCGAATCCAATATTTACGTGACCGCCGCCGCGCATTGTTAGCTTGGCTACATGAAAGTTGTTAAGTCATCTCGAATTCCGTTTGAGTCCGTTACAATAAATGTGAGCTGCTGCAATCGTGCGACGGACAAGTTAATTCTGTCAAAGCTTGCTGCGACCTCCTCGCCTTGCCTTTGTGTGCACTTGAAATGTACAAATTGCACCACGGCCCGTAGGGGGGAGGTCGCTGCACTCGCCTCCTATCCCCACACTCCCGCTCTCTCATCGATTCCTCTTTGTTCCGAGCATTCGTCTTGAGAGATGCACTCGGCGATATCTCGATTTCACATTCAGCTAGAGCAGTGAATTGATCCACTCGTATCTTTCCGTCTGTCGGCGATGGATGAGATTCCATAGACGTAACTAGTTCTTGAGTGCTGTTTGATTCGCGTCAAGCGAGACTCGACTCTGGAATGCTAGTCTAGGCTGTCGTTTTAATTTCGAAGTCAACAGGAGACAAAGGCCACATTTATTGCGGGATGTACTAGACGTCTGAATTTAAACTACGGGATCGACTTATAAAATATATTGGTGAATGCCAATGTTCTCGAGATTTTATAACAGTAATAGTATAGGAACTCAAATACTACATTCCACCTATCTAGTTGGGTAATTTATTTGTTCTATACAGAATGAGTATTCAGTTGTTTCCGTCTATTCCTCTCTGTATAGAGTTATACTTTTACTACCATAGTCTCTTTTTTAAATTTTTGTTTAAGCGGATCTGGTTAAAACAAGTTGAGCCTGAATAGCGTGGAAAAGCGCTAAGGAAATGTACGTTTAAATTCCATTTGGCCTTTAGCATGTGGTTTTAGGCTGATTTTGGAACGTCAAGACTAGTATATTTTAGATACTTTCATAGAATAATGTCACACGGAATTATGTTGTGGGGCTCAGCGGCAGATATTGTGTCAATTTTTATATAACAAAAACGTGCTGTACGGGCTATTTACGGCCTTCGACCCCGTGACTCGCTAAAAGAGCTCTTTAAAGAAATTAATATAGGTACTTACAGTGGCTTCTCAACACATTTTCGAGAATATTATACGTCCGTAAGAACCTTTTTTTCATGAAAAGTAACGTACACAATTTCAATACCAGAAAGAAAGATAAACTTGCCGTTCCAGGCTTCAGACTGCGAAAATTAGGAAATTCGTTCATGGGAAATTGTATTCGTATTTTCAACAAAATATCACAGGGTAATTCTGAACTCCCTGTACATACATAAACTTAAATCGTATGTCAAAGTAATTTAATTGAAAAAGGGCTATTACACTATTAATGATTATTTAAATAATAGGAATGTATGGCATTAAATTGTCTTAGCTCGTACTTGGTTATACCTTTTGTAAACATTTATTTTAAAAGAGGCTGGCAATAGTGACAGAGTTTCTTGCGCTGCTTCTTTAGCTCAGACTTGTCCAGAAGCAGTAGGTTTAAATATTGGGACTTGGAAAAGCGCCTCCTGGGGCCTATTTGCAGAAATAAAAGTGAGTTTACTGATTTTTACTATAGCGTTTGTGTGAATTTTACTCTCTGGATGCACATATAGGTACTTAAGAGGAAACACTACGGGCGAGAGAATTGAAAAATAGGTATTTGTAAAATCTATTGCTCTCGCGCAGTGCCAAACGCCTTCACCGCAGAGTGTGGTAGAGACAACTGCTTCTTGGACCGAAAATACCTACTAAAAGCACACCAAATCAACGTTTCGTAGTCCCCCGATTACTTTTCCAAAACTAGACCGATTTAAATACTTTTTTCATTAAAAATTAAAGAAAGGCTTTGGCCGTGTTCGTATGTTTTCCTTTTTTTTCTAAAATTTATCCAAATTTGTTTTCTGGATGTTTGAAAACAGCGGAAAATCTGGCGATTTTTTTCGATTTATGAGGGCTCATATCTTTTTTATTATTTATTTATGAAAAAACAGAAAACATAGAAACATGCTAATAGTGGCCATAGAATTTTGTAATAAAAAATATTGCTCTACTGGCTTTATCTAGGACTACGTTTGTATGGAGAAACGGCCCTTGTGTTTCCTCTTAAAGTTAAGGTTTAGTTAAATCATCTCAACTCTTTTAGGTCTTAATTACTAATATTTTTATACCTATTGATAAATTATAATCAAGTATTAGAGGCATTAAGCGTGTTATGTTATATCAAAACTAACACATCAAATGAATTGTGTTGTTCCCATTTCATAAATATTCAACGCCGTTCACAAATGTAATCAGTATCTGATTCTGCGCTCAATTCGTTTATTTGAACAAGTTTTTATTCAAGGCCGCTGCTTACTTGTTGTGTGCTCGCTTTAAATTTAATGTGCCTAAGTACGAATCTTGTTTTTTGGCCTTACCAGATTGTATCCACGCTCGTTGATCGTGCTTCAACAAAAACTCAGGTGTACCTATAACATTTTTATCAAATACTGTAGTGATGTAATAAAAAAGATATATGCATTTAATTATATGTATAATGGCTAGCTTTTTTCTGCTACGTTCGCGTCTGAATTTTAAATTTTAAACCTTGCCAAGGGAAACAATTTTTTTTTGGATATAAGATGTAAATGTGCCTGCCCGCCTGCATTAGAATGAAAAGAGATGGCCGAAAATCGCCCCAAAGTCGTTTTGTGTTTGTTTATAGAAAAACTTACAAAGACCTTACAATTTTTTTTTGAAAATACTTAAATTAAATTAAAATTGCAAAACTTATATTCAGTTTCTTCTTATCGAGTGGGATATAAAACTACCACGAAAAGAGGAATGTAAGAATCTAAAAATGATCAACCATCATTTCCGTACACAAAATATAATGTCAACATTTTTACGGCTCTGACAACTAGACTTTTAGCCAAAGGTAATTTTCGTTCAAAATATCTTACATGGTTAATCAATGTAAACACATTGAAATAATAAAATAATTCTAATTACAGATTATATGTATATTTCCCACACTTATTAAAAATTATTCGCCTTTAAATATCAAATAAAAACAAATAAAACGCGTAAAATACCGTTACTCTCGGCCGTACAGAAAAATGCCTTTGCTATATTATTTCAGAAAGGTTAAATGTCAAGTATTCTCTGTGACCGGTCTGTCTAGCCTGTCATAATGAAGAATTTTGTTGGTCCAATTTGGGTAATTAATAAATATGTAGTATAAAATAACTTGCACCGACATTGAGTTAATTTACGAATCGTTAGTGCCCATTTACTACATCTAAACACCATTTCTCGTTTGTCAATAAGTTTGTTGAAGATGATGGCTTTAGGAACATCCCAAATAAAACAGGCGCCATCGTATTAAATAATTAAGGAGAGTACCTTCATAAGAGAAGGTGGTTTGTTTAGCATTGAAATTATTAGGAATTGGAAGGACGTAGCGATGACGTATTTAGGGTAATTCATGGTCGTATTAGTTCTCGGCATTTCCGTAAAGTTGATTTTTTATACTATCATATGTCACAATTCAGTAAGAACGGAACGCACAGAAGACAGCATTATTGTAATTATTGTAAATCGGGTAGCAGGACTGTTGGGTGCTAAGACGTTATGGTTATCTATGTTTTTGTCTTGGCGAAGATTTATTTCAGACGGACTAAATCCACCTGCGTCTATTTCTTGACGACATTTTAATTGACAATGATTTAATAAAATAAATGATATTTCGTCAAACGGCAATTTATTTTATATCCCTATTTAATTGTTTATTATGTTACGATGATAGCCGATCGAGCGGAATATTATTTATTATGCACATTATTGCTCATAATAACAAAAAACAACAACTTAGATATACTTAAGTATTTGTGTATTACCTTGATACTCAAAATAGTTAGTTTTGTTAGGATTTTAGTTTTAAGCTTGCATAAGTTATATAAAAATATCTATGGCATTGACTAACCTATCAATCTTTATAAAATCATTTAACTTTAAAACCCCACTATCTACGGCTCAAATTACTATATATTCTTAAATAAGACTTAAAAACAAACCCAGAAATCTAGTTTTGGTCGTGACGCATGAATTTTAACTTTTGGGGCAAACAATGTATGGAGCCTCGGCCGTTTCCTTTGATTTTTTCGAATCCGATCAGCCGTTCAGGCGTGATCGAGAAACAAACATCGATTTAAAGTTTTGCATTTAAATTAGAGCCATGCCACACGATGCGGTGCGGCGGCGGTGCGGCGCCTGACCGGTGCCGCTCCGGTTTCCTACATATAAAAATGTATGGTATGGCACACGGCGCCGTCCGGTGCGCTCCGGCGCTATACCGCACGCGCATCGGAATCGAGACGAGACGGAGAGGGGTGTATGAATTGCGGCGCCGGAGTGGCACCGCTCAGTTGTCTGCGCGGCAGAGAGAAGTGCGAACGTTTGGTGATTTTTATGCAGTGCTGGAGCTCGAGTCCGTCGCTGCTCTTTGAGCCATGCCACACGATGCGGTGCGGCGCTGCACCGCAGGTTATCTCGCCGGACTACCGACCACACGATTCCGATGCGCGTGCGGTGTAGCGCCGGAGTACACCGGACGGCGCCGTGTGCCATTCCATACATTTTTATATGTAGGAAACCGGAGCGGCACCGGTCAGGCGCCGCACCGCACCGCAGGTTATCTCGCCGGACTACCGACCACACGGTGAGTGCGGCGCCGCAACGTTTTGCGGTACCGTAGCAGCGACGGACTCGAGCTCCAGCACTGCATAAAAATCACTAAACGTTCGCACTTCTCTCTGCCGCGCAGACAACTGATCGGTGCCACTCCTGCGCCGCAATACATACACCCCTCTCCGCCTCGTCTCGATTCTGATGCGCGTGCGGTGTAGCGCCGGAGCGCACCGGACGGCGCCGTGTGCCATACCATACATTTTTATATGTAGGAAACCGGAGCGGCACCGGTCAGGCGCCGCACCGCCGCCGCACCGCATCGTGTGGCATGGCTCTTATAAGTGACATAAGGATGACACTTTGACCAGCTTAATATGGAATTATTATTTTTTACAATACCTATCTTGTAACAGCGCAATTTGTTAAGACGTGCATTTGGGCAATGCATAACATAGAGAGAGATTATGGAGAGGGAGAGTGAGTAGGTAGAGGAAGATCTTATTTCTATCGACGCGATGGTAGTTTTTAATGAAAATAATATTTATTTACTTTTCAAATAGGCTGTATTCGAAGTGGTTATTGTAATATGAGTTGTTCAGCTATGAATAGTATGCAAATGCATTTTTAAAATATTTTTTAATATACATAATTAGCCTATTTCTATACAACTATAACTGTAATATGTAGGATTGCCTACTCATTAGATTATTAATAGAGCGTTAGGTATGACGACACAATATAACAAACAGACATACATGGTTACTTTCTCATGTCTATTATTAAGTTACGTAATTGAAAGAAGTCGCATAAGTTGCACCCTCTAGTTAAAATTGCTTAAAGTTCATTAATTAAATATGCATATGATTTTATTCTTATTATTTTATTTATTGCCAATCATAGGGTAGTATCTTCTAATGGTTGTCTCGTCTTTGCTGCGTTCGCATACAATGTTCACAGCAGTTGTCTGCAGTTTCAGTAAACCACGCGTGAGGGTCATGCCCACCGTGTCATATTTATGCCGTCGTCGTGCCTCGGGCTGAACGGCACCCCCCGGCACTGCTGCGGCCGCGATACTATCGCGACTACACTTTCAGCAGCTGCCGAGACTTTTATAGGCCATTACCTGCCTATTTACGGCCTGGTCGATTCTGCTCATAAATTCGCAACTAGTCTACATAATTGTCTCATCGGCATTCAAATCGAAATGTTACGTGTAGCCTTTCTAACCTGACAAGATCTATAAACTATGATTATAAGATTACAGCCAGATCGTATACACTGAAATTTACTTTTAGAACGGGGAGAGAACGCGGCAGTTTAATTTAATATAAATGACGAGATAACATCCGTTAGAGAAAGAAACGAGTTCATATTATACATGTGTTTATATTAAGTTTTTGATTTTTGCAATTTCTCGCAGTTGTGCGTTACATAAACGTTGCAAAAAAACTTACTGAGACAAATCTGCACATGAAATAAAATTGTAACGGGCCTATGTCTGTGTACATCTAGAAAAGTTGAAAGAGCAAAAGCCAACCATCATCATCTTCCTATCGGAGTCCACTGCTGGACATAGACCTCTCCAGTTGCACGCCACTTAGGTCGATCCTCGGCTTCTCGCATCCAGCTCCTGCCAGCCATCTTGCGCAAATCATCACTCTATCTGGCCTTATTTGCTGGCCTTATTTACACTGAAATAAAAGCCAATACAAAAGTTTTTTTTAAATTTTGTCTTGTTTTCTGTTACGTTACATTGTAACATGAATTTAACAGAAAAAAGAGCCTTAGTTACTGCAAAAAAATGCGTAGTTTTTCTATTATTCGAACTTAAAATAAAGGCTCCAAATTATGATTCTCAATTTCACATGAAGCTCTATTTTACGCAATGTAACCAGCTCTGCTTTACAATGAAATCAAAATAATGTTTGTTGTTCTATTAAAATTATTAAAATGCATATTTTTCACACTAGACTTTTGTACAGTACATAAAAATTGAATGGACAGTAAAATTCTTTGAATTAAAAATTTTGACAGTTTTAGGTAGGACCACAGTCTTAATATTTGACTCTTACCTGCCAAGAATTTATCTTATTATTTATCCCATACAACAAACCCGATTTTTTGGCCTTTTTGGTACGGAACCCTTCGTGCGCGAGTCCTACTCGCACTTGGCCGATTATTCAATATGAGATGGTACAAAATCCGCTGCATGGGTCTGCTAGTTAACTAGCACACAGATGATTTTTATTTTAACAATTTATAAGCGTTAGCATTTAGATTTTTAGCGTTTAGACGAGAGAATACTGTAGGTGGTGGGTCTGTTCTACAGAACGTTCTGAAATTCATCGGCAAGGTTTGCTTCTAATCAGTCTATTTGGGATTACTAGAACGACCAAAATAAAAATATAGACTTCAGGAAACAAAATTACTTAATAGAATAGAATGTAATAAAATAAAATAGAATTTTATTTGGCACTTCATAATTAATAAAATAAACATAAAATTTAATAATTAATGCACGAAAAAGGCACCTCCCAGCATTGGTCGCAACAGCTTAAGGAATGCTGTGACGCTGATTTTCAGTGGGAGCCCGCCCATAATTAATGGGTAGTTATACAATTCTGATCTGCCCATTTTGTAACATGGGCACCTCTGTCGTAATATACCATTTAGCAACTTAGGTAGGTACTATGTCAATAAGTTTACCTTTATATTTTTAAGTTCATTATAATTTTCATTTCAGAATGTATGTCTTTACCTTGATCGACTGCTAACGTAAGAACTTTCCGAAAGATTCAATGGAATCTCATTGTGTTCCCTTCGAGAACAAAGAAAAGTGGCTCTTCCGCGTGGCAACTAAGAGCAAGTGACATTTAAACGATCGATCGAGGTCATGATCCTCATATTTAATGGATACTTATGTTTTCTCGACTGATTTAAATCACATTTTAATAATCCATTGTTTGCGGATATTTATTTATTAAATGTTTCCCCGTTGAAAGAAATATGTTTTGTTGTTTGATTGTTTCGCCTTGACTTCATAATTGTGTTTGGCCTTTCTGGCACTGTTCGGTTACCTACTGGTAAGAGTACTTCTACGGCCCGTACTGGTATACAGCCAACTTGTTTCAGATAATCCAAGTAAAAATGATCAGTAACCTTATACCTGCACCCACTCCTTCTACCTAGTCGAATCAATATGACAACAATAACTATACTAAAACAACACTACAAAAATAAGACTTGGCAGTCCGGAATATAAGGTTATGCCAGTATTTCCGCAGAAAATTTATGCTTAGCTATTAGTGTAATATAAACGTTGAGTTAAGTTTCTAAATGCCTCCTACTTTCCCACAGAGCGAGGTGAAAGTGGCGGCTGCGCGCGAGCGCAGCGCAGGGCAGTACGTAACATTCCGAAGTACAGACCTGGTTAGAAACTTATATAAAACAAATCATTTAAACTTCCATAATAATCTATAATATAAAGAAATAAATATACTTGAACTTGCTTAGCAAAGTAATTGAATTAAATGCAGTTATACTAAATTGTGTAAGTAATGCTTATACTAAACGAAATCAGCTTTGATAAAAATGAAACCTTAAACTCTATCGGATTTTGATTTCACTTCGATAGATGTAACTTCATGTAACCCAGTCAGATTTCAAAGCAGGCGAACCACCTCTGAAATGTGTGAAACTGTTCAGTTTCTATTCTGTTCTTCAATAGCATGATGCATTATAATTTGCAACCGGTTCATATATTGTAGGTTCCACATACTGGTAAAGCAAGCAAGCGTACGTCAGTTAACGTGCGTGCATATGGCACAATAAAATGTATTTACCGACAGTTGTAAGCGACACGCTTCGCCGCTGCCGCTCCGATGGAGAGATATGTATATAGCTAGCAACAGCCCGTTGGCTTTGTCTACAATCTAGAAGCTTTGTTTATTGGCCATTGTAAGCCGAGAGATCAGCTCCCGATGTAGAATGGAGCTATATTCAATAATGGTCTTAGAGGTGTTGTCTGGAATGGACTCCGTTAGTCACTTTGACAGTTACCTATATAATGTACCTAACGGACAGTTACTTATTGCATTTGATGTTATTTGATAACTCCTACGATTGGTTTAAAAACCAAGCATACAATTCAATAATATGCAAAAATTTAAGACTAAAATACTAAATTATAAAGAGCTATTTTAAAAGTTTACCTTTTCTTCTGGTGCTCCAAAACATAAAATTGTTTATAAAAATTTAAGGGCAAACTGTCCATTAGACAAAATTTTGGATACCTACCCGTCAATGTAGTTACTCAATCACGCCAGAACAGGCAAATCAATTGAGATGAAATTTAGCATGCAGAAATAGGACATAGGCTTTTTATACCCGAAGAAAGAACGGTATTCGTGAGATAATTTGAAACTAAAAATTCTACGCCAACGAAGTCGCGGGCAACAACTTATTAAACATAACATTTAGTATCGCCCTATAACTATAAAATCAAATTAGTGAATTATCTAGTCGTATCCTCTTCGTTGATTTTGGAATGGCGACCGCGCACCGGACGAACGATCTATGGGTTGGCCCTCCAACAGGTAGACTGACGATCTAGTAAAGTTCGAGAAAAGCCGAAGAATGTGGGTGTCGTAGTACCTAGCGTCGTGGAGATCCAAGTGGAGGCCTATATCCAGCTGTGAGTGAATATGCCGATTTTGATCATCATCAACTTAACCTCAGTATCAAAATGTTATTATTAGGGGTTAAAATATGAAATTGCCGTTTTATTGTAATAGGTTCTTTGAATTGACATAGAATCTTCATGGTTTGAGGTTTTCGAATGAAACTTTTTTCACATGGTTTCTATGATGTTCTTTTATAAAATGTGAAACATTTGAATATCGACTTTCAATTGTTTTTGTTATTTAACTTAGACAAAAAAGATGGATACTGCGAAAATTCGAGTGATTTTTGAATACGAGTTCCGACGCGGAAGTAACGCGGCAGAAACAGCCCGCAATATCAATGTTGCGTTTGGAGAGGGATCTGCTAATGAACGCACAGTGCGATTTTGGTTTAAACGCTTTCGTGATGGAAACTTCGACTTGAAGAACGAGCCACGACGAAGACCGCCCACACAGGTGATTAACGATGAATTAAGAGAGATGGTGGAAGCCGATCCTAGTCAAACTACCCAGGAATTAGCGGCATGGTTTAACGTAACCTTACCCACAATATTGACTGATGTGCAGAAAGAAACGCGTGTTGAAACTTGTGTTGCCTTGTTAAATCGGTACAGAAATGAAGGAATATTAAATCAAATTGTGACATGTGATGAAAAGTGGATTCTTTATGATAACCGTAAAAGAAAAATGCAATGGCTGACCCCAGGTCAAACGCCACAACAGTGTCCTAAAGCAAAACTTACCAATAAAAAGGTAATGGTAACTGTTTGGTGGTCTCAGCATGGTGTTATTCACTATAGTTTTCTCCGATCTGGTCAATCAATAACGGCAGATGTCTATTATGCCGAACTCCGAACAATGTTGGCAAAACTAGCAGTAAAACAGCCCCGACTCATGAATCGATCTTCACCATTATTGCTCCATGACAACGCGAGACCTCATACAGTACGAGAAACCGTTTTGACCCTTCAGGAACTGCAATTAGAAACCATTCGACATCCGCCGTATTCGCTAGACCTTGCTCCAACGGACTACCATTTTTTTCGTGATTTGGACAATTATTTAAGTGACAAGAAGTTTTCTACCCAGGAGGCAGTACAAAATGCTTTCACACAGTTTGTGCAGTCTAGATCCTCAGAGTTCTATCACAAAGGCATAAATGACCTTCCTATTAGATGGCAGCAATGTATAGATAATAATGGTAACTATTTTGATTAAATAAATTTGTTAATATTTAAAAAATAAACAATTTTGATTTTCAGTACAAATCGGCAATTTCATACTTTAACCCCTATTATTATGTGTATTTATGTACGGAGTAACCGCACCGCAAATCCCCTTCATGTTCATATCGGGGTCAAGGTCGTATGATATTCAATAGGACACTGCAATAGGACTCACCCTAATCGACGAGTAGTATTATTATACAAAACGCAAACAGTTATTACAATGAGATATTTTCGTTTAATCGTCACGAGATTTGCAATTAAGCGTTTGTTAAGTAAAATACGCACTTAATTGATTAATTAAATCGACCGGGTTACCTACTCAGAAAGTTTGTTGAGACAGTTCAGTCCAATCAGACCGTTCGGTTGCTTTTCATTACAACAATGTAAAGCTGACAATTTAACAAACTGTTTGCAATTTTTTGATCTAAACTTTTAGGCGGTTTCTTTTTAAATAATCTTTATTGATATTGCATTTTATTAGTGTAAAAGTAATTTAGTAAATAATAATAATGTAGTTTAGAAAAGTAACTGTTTTTGTTACACGCATGTTTTGCTATGACTATGTGTTTATAGGAAATTGGGTAAAAGAAAATATAATCGTTACTAACCTAGGATGATACGTGAATTTATGTAATTAAAAATAATACCAGAAAATTAAAAGAGGAGACGGTTAAAAAAATTACTATATGCTTAAGGACGTAATACCATCGATGAAATCCTACCCATGGCAACACTGCAAAAACTCGAGGCCTCGTTTTGCGTGGATAAGAGCATAACTGACGATATATATACGATAATAATCAGAGGTGGCAGTTTTAATTGTTTAGTCTATGATCACGAACGCTACGAAGTGACACAGGATAGCTTTATTTGATTTTGTAAAATCTCATGCGCTGTTAACAGTGAGACAATTAAGTCATTGTTGTTGGATCTTGGGAAACAGCTCGCTCATCTTCGAAATCTACAAAGTATAACGGTGGATCCTATCTAGGGTGGCTAAGCACAAGCAAAGTGCGTTTTCCTATAGCAAACCCTTGAACGAGCAACCGTTAAGCTCGATTACGCTCCGCTAAAAGGCAGTTAAAAAAAAACATGGCTCTCGATTAACTGAACTGTTTGGATTTAGTAAGTTTGTGTTCACACTTTACTCCGGATACAGAAAGTTCGTTGTTATAACGTCGAAAGATTACAATTTGTGACTTTTGGACATAGTTTTTATAAATCTTTGATCTCTCTTTTAACTCTTATAGGGTTGACAATTTCAAAATCCTAATTCAGCGACATTTTAAACTTTCATTGGTTCGGGATATATTTTTTATTTTTAGTGCGTCTGTTAGTCACAAAAGCAATGCAGAGCTGTTTTATTCCCTTAGGTTCAGTTAAATTTAACAATCAAGTCGAACTCGACGGGCGTAATTCAGCTGACCTCGCTTATTATGATGCTCGTGTTTGTAATACATACTTATTTATTTTTATGTGAGGCGACCTAAATAAAGAGGGGACCTTTTCATCTTTTATTTGACTAGGTACTGTAAGTTTTTTAACGAAGGTCACATATCAGTGAGAAGTTATATTTAAAAATTCAGTTTTTTAACATTTTCCTCAAATAATACTAACTAATAGGAATTAAACATTTATGAAATTTGAAGTGCCTATAATTCTAGTATATATTTTATATTTAATTTTATAATTTTAAAATAAAATACTACTATCATGAATGTGTGTCTCTCAACAAATATGTGCCACAACTATTGGCCCTTGAAATAAACTTTCAAAGTGATATACGGATAACTTCAGAATTTCTGCGACGATTTGTATGAATTTAATAAAATTTTTGCATCACTAATCTACACTTCTACACTAATATGTATTATAAAGAGAAAGTTTTGTATGTGTGTATGTCTGTAATGAATAAACTCAATAACTACTGTGCCGATTTTATAATTCTTTCACTATTGTAAAGCTACATTCATCCTGAGTGACATAGGCAATATTTATTGCTAGAAAAGATTAGGGATCCTTATAAAAAATATTATGTCCACTCGTGCGAAGCCTGGAGGGGCCGCTAGTACTTTATAATTTTACAAGTTCACTTTCGAGGCATATTATATACTCTCAGTATAATGGAATTTTTGATTATCCAACTGTTTTAAATTTACCGGAAGTGTTATATTTTTTAGTCCGCCTTGGGATGCTGAAACGGCTATTAGATAACTACTAAAACAACCTAGAAAATATTTACAAAAAAAAATATGGAGGTACGAAGTTTGCCGGATGAGTTATTTTTCAGCATAGCATTTGCTTTCATCGTAGACATTATCTGTGACTCTACGCAGGCATCCACCAAGGAGCGTTCCACCAGTATCCACTGTTATCTTCTGCCCAATGAGTCGCGGTTTGACAAGGAACTATTTTGTTTGCCGGTACGTGGACTAAAACTTAATCTGCTCTTTCGGCTATTGGATCTACTACTGTGATATTGATATATTCTCATACCTTACAAAGATATGTGTTCATTTTGCAGGTCTTTAACTTTACAAAACCATTCACAAGTGTTTAAACGTTGTTACTTTTCGAATTTGAAGAACGTCAGCGTGAAACATACCTAAATTAAATAATGAGCGATTGTACAATGTAGCACGGTCGAGCAGGGTGGTAGCGACAAAGGGGAGCCGGCAGGTTGTACAGACACAGGCAAGTTTGGCAGTCGTAAATGTCCCCGTTAATTAGTGGCGGGCTCCCGACGATACGGCGACAAATTACGCGACATTCAGTTGCCGCACGCAAATAAAACGACCGCGGTATACTGTCTGCCTATAGGGAACGATCGACCTCTGTTTAGCCTCATTTGTTATTACCGCAATCGTGTTAAATTAGATAGTGAAACATCCAACTACTTGTTTACCATCTAAAACCTAAGGTTTTTTCCCTAAGTTTTTAACCATCCTAAACTTCAATAATAATTTAATCTGAACGTGCAAATTATTTTTTTATGTCGTTAATCTGAAAGAGAATATTTTATCAAATATTAACCTACAGTTAGATGGATGGGATAAATGTATTCACAACACAACTGAATTATTCAGTAGTGAAATGTATCTGATTAAATAAATGATTTAATGAAATGAAAAATGATTTAATGAAATATATTAATTAGAGCGCAGTCATTACTTAGCATGACATGTTCAATGCAGTGGGGATGTCCGTCGTACTGTACAGGCGCGTCCATCACGTTGATTGGTTTCATATTGAAATGACCTGCAGGAGCATTGTGTGGTACAGCTTATCTATCGGCCCAGACAGAATTCCTATTAAAGTGGATTTGTTGTTAACCCTTCCTACGACATAGACCTCGATATTGTGATTGTTGACGTATGGTTATGGTACCTAAACAATTACGGGCTGCACTGCCCTGGGAAATAGCATCTTCAATGTCGATATTAAATTATTACCTTGAAAACTGGTCGTTGTTCTGTCCTCTAACATCATTAATTGTAAAATGAGAGCTGCAACTGCAATAAAATCTTACAAGTACTTGTTTTATTACGTATCACATTCGTATGTAAGTAATAATTCGACGTTTAGTTGCGAATGTGATTGTCCGGTAAGTGGTACAAGGACAAAAACGACGGCCTCTTGTACGCTGTTTGAAGGCAATTAATTCTTTTGTGTCGATGTAACGTTTCTATTAAGAAATAAAAATGAAAACCTCATCGTAATGCTAATGTAGTATATTTGCAGTTTCGGTCAGTTTTCTTTTTGTGTGGTTTGTTCATTACTGTAGTTCGCTTTTTTATCTTTAAACCAGACGTATTTATTGATTGTACAAGAACCGGTTTAGGCGCATAATGTCAAAAACGCAAAATGACAGATTCACAAAATGTCAGAAACGCAAAAGGTCAGATGTCGTAAAATGCCAGATTCGCAGGATGACAGATTCGCAAAATGAAAGATTCTCAAAATGATAGATTCGTAATATGACAGATTCTCAAAATGACAGATTTGCTAAATGACATTTTCTCAAAATGACGGATTTACCAACTTCCTAAGGAGCGACTCATTACAATAAAATACCTAGAATTGGTCTTTTTTTATTTACAATTGTAAATGAACTTGTTCAGAGAAAATCAATACCACTGGAATGTCCAAATTTAAAAATCACGGGATAATTGTATGTCCCGTGTAAAGAATGGGCCATTTTTTTAAATTTCGCGCGAGCTCCTCTATTATCCGTGTTTACTAGTGCTGTGGCTATCAATTGCATTTGAAAAATCGATTATAAGTCGATTATTAACCGTACTAAAAGATAGTGCAATGGAACAACTCTATGTAACACAAATTTAAAAAAATATTAATCTGAAGTGACTCCATGTTGTGCGCCTGTTTGTCACTGTAATTTACGCTAAACTTCGATTTGTTTTAAGCTCAGAAAATGTCTTAAGTACTTTAATATTGAAATATTTATGCTTTAAAGTATTTGTTAAGATTTAGGCTTTCATAGTTTACTAGTGTTTTTAGGATTCAATTAGTTTTTCAATATCAAAAGACGATTTGAAAATAAGATATTACGATAACGTATTTTTCAAAATGGCGGGCGGACAATTTTGGCTTGTTTAGAATGTTTTCTGCATAATTATCGTAAAAAACACATCTAATTACGTATTAACGTTATTTTCAAAGCCTACTTTCATAATTTCTTTGTAAAATATATTAAATTTCGTTTATATTTCGCTATTTTGCGCAAGCACAGGTCACGGACGGAATAAAATTACGGCTCGCCCAGGGCCAGGTTTAATTTTTTTTCTAATATTTTCAAACTTTATTATTATACAATTTATATGTTTCTAGAAAGGTTATTAAATTTCTTATAATCTTAAGAAATGTAAAGACTAGCTATACTTCTAATATTTAGCTGTGATGATGTTGAAATCCTAAGTTAAGATAAAAACTTTGTTTTGCTTAGTTCAACGCAGGGTCATTAATTTATGAAATGTGTATTATATTAGATAGTTTTATAAATACACTTATCAATTATTAGTTTTGCAATAAAACTAAACAAAGAAACATACATTAACATAAAGCAGATGTATGAGCATATCTTTCGCGCTCGAGTCGTCGCCCAGAATTTTCTCCTGGATTTAAAGTACCACTGGACATTTGGGGGTTTGAGTCGCATGGACAAATGTAACACGAGACATTTGAGTCGGTATAATAAACAAAAAAAATAAAAAAATAAAGTAACTAGCAAGAGATACTTAATAAAAAATCAGAGTTTCTTATAGTCAACGAGAAAAAATCATCTTCAGTGTAAATTATACAATCAATAATATGAAAATAGAGTCAAATAGCAGTTATTATTAACCACAGGTATATACTAATTATGTATTAATTTTGCGTATATCATTTTAAAAGTGATGTTAGTATTGCTCTAATAGATTGAGTTAACATTTTGAAAATCTGTCATTTTGCGAATCTGGCATTCCGCGAATCTGGCATTTGCGACTCTGGCATTCTGCGAATCTGACTTTTTTCAATTAGCAGAATTATTATGTTCATCAAGTATTATTTGTTAAAAACCTATTATTGTACTATTACCATAAATTAATGAAAAGCAGGATATGTTTAAAGCATTAAAGCATGCAGGGTGCATATAAAAATCGGGCCACTACTAGTATGTTTAATTGTATTAATAATTTTTAGCAAAAATTGGCAGAAATATGTAAAGTCTTCGACTCTTCATCATAAGCCAAATTGCGGTTGCCACCTTTCAAGTGTGCTGCGTTTGGCAATTTTCTTTGTTTGGCTCTCCAGAGCCTCTGCTCGGCTGAACATAAAGCAGAACCTAGACTAAATCTACAGGATGAAATTTTAATAACCATCTTAATTTTAATACAACAATCTACAAGACTAAAAATAAATGACGTACCTATTTTTTCTTTTGGTATAGCCCAGTACAAAAATGTCAAAAGCACCTATAACATGTCCGCCAAAATCAAAAATTTTGGATACGGCCTCCTTGCAACACACTTTTTACGCGATGCGCATCTCATTCATTCATTACGATACTATTAGTAAGTTGTTGATTTACCCTTTGTTTGAAATTCATCAATTGAAAACTATGATAAAAATATTTTCGGGTGAAAACTTGACCTACATTTTTTACTTCATAAATGGGCTCTAAAAACGATACTGAACGCCTATAAAACAATTTCACGGTGATGAAAACGTCATTCTGTAAAATTATCTATTATTCAGCCTCTAATGTAAAGTAACTGGTGTTCTTCCTTGTGCACCATTTTTAAAGATGTGCCCTGTCTAAGTTTTCAAATTAATGTATTTTAGTGTTTCCATTTTGGTGATATTGGACTTGACACGATAGACTATAATGTTAAAATTCGTATGTACTGTTGTTTTGTGCAAACATTAGCTGTGAGTAGTGTGCAGCTGTGTCAGCGGGAGCGTGGAGCAATTTGCGTGTGCAGCGGCGCACAGTGGGCGTCCAGCCATAATGAATGGCCGACGTGTTCGCAGATTGGGCACAACACTATCAAGACCACTCGCCCTGCTGCATAACAATCCAGTGCACACTCCGCTCAACTTAAATACTATACACACTGCTGCACATGGCTATTCATCTCAGCGTTCGAACTTTGAATCGCTTTGAAATGACTTTATTCAATATACGTATTCTGCCCCCTTACTCTTGAATTTGATTTAAGTTCGATCTCGATTCGACCTAGCCAAAATCTGAACAAATTCAATCGAATCGAAATCAAAATCAAGTCAAGATCGATCTAAAATGGCGATCCGTTAAACATTTTCGGTTGATAACGTAATCACCTTCGACTCAAAGGTTTAGGTTCACTTTTCAGAGTACCAAATCACTGATTCTCGACGTCGATTCGATTTTGATCGTAACTCGAACTTGTCAAGAGTAAGCCTGCTGTTCATATACTCTTAATATGAACAGGCAGTAAAACGATTTATGAAAAGATTAGTCCTATCCAAAATACTTGTCGGACAAGGGTAGGTATATCGCAAAACAAACTGGCACCGAAATTGTACTTCAATCGGATATTAGTTTTATTTAATGCTTTTTGATTTAACAGCTTAAGGAAGTAATTTATCCCCCAAAATCTGGATAAACTTATCAGATAGTGGTCATGGTCCATAATGGACCTCGTCATATGAAGAGGTCGAAAACGCACATTATTTTAGAATGTGATGCTCCCCGATTTAATAAAAAAACTCGAGGTTATAAAAAATAAAATTGAAGCTTATCTTTTGATAATTTTATTGTACCTATTACACAGTAAAAGTCAACTTTGAATGTAGCAAACACTTCTATTAACTCTTTTTAAAACCGCCTCCACGAAACGTATCGATATTTCAGCACTTTAATTGTCGAGAATAGCGAGCGCTCCCGTTACAAAACAGTTTACCGTTTCACGCGTCGTATTAGATCTACGAGTTATCATAACTAGCGGTCGTGGCTGCGAAATCAGGAAACGCAGCGCTTGATGGTTGGTTTAGCTCGTAAGTCGTAACATTGTCGTGCTGGTAACCAGGCTTGCAGGTATCGATCAAAGCTTGTTACATAACAATAAACTATTTGCTGCTCGGACTGACATCATTCGTCGTGAAACATGTACTCATTAGTTTAATACAGGATCTAATATGTATGGCAACCCAATAAATTTGCTCATGTGAGTACGTAAATGTGCATTACTCCAAAATCTATAAAATTCGTAAAGTTTTCATTCAATTTCTAAATAGGTAATAGTAGGAGTAGATCAGGATCGATTTATTCAGGTGATAGAAAACATGGATATCGATATGCAAATACATATTTTTTGGTGGATCCATTTGATTTGATACTTACATATTTATTGTTAAAACACTATGGTAATAGGTAGTTGAGATGACTAATACATTTAATGGCGAACATACTCGTACATAAGAAATACATTATTGCTTCTCTTCCCCTTAAATCCCAGAAGCTAATTAGTCATATCCAAAAAAGGACTAAAGTCTCTTTTGGGATTTGAGGGATTACCTAGTTTAAGAAAAAATGTTTGAAGCGATGTAAAATGTTGATAAACATATTAATATATTATTTAATATTTAGTAATTGTTAAGTGGTATGAATGCTAGCTTATTTGTATTTTAAAATAACTGTTATGCTATATCCAATCACGTGTTTTCTTTCAGGTGGTAAGCAAACCGTATCAAGCTAGTTCGGGTGCAGAGCTAACGAAGTTGTGCAACCATAAGCGGAAACTATTGGCGACGCTACAGGCGCGCTCGCAGTCGCCTGCCACTCCGCCGCCGCAGCACCACATGGAACAGAAAAAAGGTAGACATCATAAAACACCATTTATCCAAGTAGCGTCTTAGGTGAATCATTAATTATTATAATTATAAAACAGATTTTTTAGCCATTGAGCTGCATTACTGTCAGGACAGTCAATCAAAGAATCCCCCTCTTTTTGTATAAGTTCTTTAAATATATAAATAAAAAATTCTGTTTTTACAATCATTTTAAACATAATTCTGAATTCGCATGACTCCATTTTGAACAACAAATAAAGTTAAATAATAAATCCTGAAAAAATACATCGTAAAATTTTTATTAAATGGTAAGTACTTGGTAAGTACTGTAACCTAAGGATGTTGTACACAACTTTATTTCAAATAAAGTCATTTTTTAAGTGTCTTTCAAAACTTTTTACTTTTAATATTTAATTTTCGTTTACGTTGAGTCTTAAAGAGAGTTCTTTTGGAAAAGGCCTATGATAGAGTGGTGAGGAATGAATTGTGGTCAGCACTATCCATGTATGGGGTAAACAGTATTTTGATACAAGCACTGAAATCCCTATACAGGGATTCTAGTGCTTGTGTCAGGATCAACGGGGCGTACACTGAATTGTTTAGCATCGAAAAGGTGTTAGACAAGGATGTGTAGCGTCACCATGGCTGTTTAACTTATTCATAGATAGTTGCTTGAAAAATTTGAAAGAAAGTGAACGGGGACTTAGAATGAACGATTTGATCGTCAAATGTCTGCTCTATGCTGATGATCAAGTCATCATCGGCAGAGGAGTTGCAGGAGATGGTAAATATTGTGCATGAAGACAAGAAAGTAATGAAAGTGAATGTAAGTAAGACGAAAGCAATGGTTTTTGAAAAGGAGGATAGCATGACAGAGTGTAACATTTTGATAGGAGATGAAAAAGTGGAGCAAGTGAAGGAGTTTGTTTATTTGGGATCAATGTTTACAGCGGATGGAAGGTGTTATAGTGATATTGAAAGGAGAGTAAATGCCGGCAACATGGTGAATGGAATGTTGCACGCTTTTATGAGCAGTCAGAAGGTGTCCGAAAAGGCCCGCCTGGCTGTGCATGGAGGGGTGTTGGTTCCAACACTGATGTATGAGAGTGAAAGTTGGGTGTGGCAGAGAAAACATGAAAGCAGAGTAAATGAAGTGGAAATGAGAGCGTTAAGAAGTATGATTGGAGTCAATCTGAGTGACAGGATTAAAAATAGTGTGATAAGGGATCGATGTGGTGTAAAAGAGGATGTAGTGACCAGTATTGAGAAAGGAATGCTTAAATGGTTTGGACATGTTGAGAGGATGAATGAAAGCAGGTTGACTAAAAAGATATATATGGCGAGTATGAATGGAAATGTTGGAAGGGGAAGGCCTCGACGAACTTATCTTGATCAAATCGGGGAAGTTCTAAAGAAAGGTCAGGTCAAGAGTACCCTAAACCGGCGAACGTGTTTGAAAAGATTAATGAATGTGGATGAAGCGAAAGTAGTCTGTAAGGATCGTAGCAAGTGGAAAGATGTGGTCTCTGCCTACCCCTCCGGGAAAAAGGCGTGAGTGTATGTATGTATGTATGTATAAAGAGACATAATCTTTAGTCTTTTTCTTCTATCATTTTTTTAAACAAAATAAACCCAATCTAGAAACAGTCAACGGTATCTAATAGAGTCAATAAGTCCGTGACTTTTGGAATAAAAGACAGATTTTTTGACTAACAAATCATTTTATTTTTCAACGTAGTCTCCCTTGAGCTCTATACACTTTGTCCAACGCTTCTCCAATTTTTTTATCCCTTCCAAAAAATATGATTTGTCGAGGTCCTCAAAATAGGCCTTTGTTTGCGAGATGACTTCATCATTGGAGTCAAATCTTTTTCCACCAAGCCATTTCTTCAGGTTTGGGAACAGAAAGTAGTCACTCGGAGCCAAATCTGGAGAATAGGGTGGATGAGGGAGCAATTCATAGCCCAATTCATGGATTTTTGCCATGGCAACTGCACATGTGTGCACCCTTGCATTGTCTTGGTGGAAAATAACTTTTTTCTTGGCCAAATGAGGTCGGTTTTTATTCAAATCGTCATTGAAGCGGTCCAATAAGTTGGCATAATATTCCCCATTGATTGTTCTTCCCTTTTGAAGGTAGTCAATGTGGATTATCCCACGTGCATCCCAAAAAACAGTCGCCATAACTTTATTGGCTGACAAACCCACCTTGGCCTTCTTTGGCGCCGATTCACCCTAAGAAACCCACTGTTTTGACTGTTGTTTGGTCTCTGGCGTGTTGTGATGGATCCATGTTTCGTCCACGGTTACAAAACGGCGCAAAAACTCCTCCATATTGCGATTAAACAACGCCAAACCTTCCTGTGAAGTTGTTACACGATTGCGTTTGTGGTCGACTGTGAGCAAACGCGGCACCCATCTTGCGGAAAGCTTTCTCATGCCCAATTGATCTTTTAAAATTGAAACCACTGAGCCATGCGAGATCCCTACAGCTTCCACAATCTCTTGCACTTTCAATCTTCGGTCGGCCAACACCATATCGTGAATTTTTTCGATTGTTTCGGGTGTAGAGACCTCAACTGGGCGTCCAGGACGTTCGGCATCTTCAGTGCTTTTACGGCCACAACGAAATTCAGTAAACCACTTTTTTACCATTGAAATCGATGGTGCAGAGTCCCCATAGTATTTATCAAGCTTAGCCTTGGTCTCGGTAATGGTTTTTTTTCGCAAAAAATAATGCTTAATAAGCACACGAAATTCACCTTTTTCCATTTTTTCCTCAAATTACTGGGTAGTCTGATAAAAATAGCTGTCAAACACAAACTAACTGACGCAGCAAGTTCAAATTTTGATAGGAATCAACTGACAGATACCTGTTGACAGAAGTAGTGTTGCTTTTTCAGTAAAGAGGTCAGAAATTCAAAAAGTCACGGACTTATTGACCCGCCCTCGTATTTTGTAATAAGCAGACCTAACTCAAAAAAGAGTCACTTTAGCACGATTAGTAAAATGTCCTTACCTTCACAGTATTTGCAACAAAGTGGCATAATTTGAGATCCGTCAATACTGCACACGTGCATCTATGAACACTTTTGACGCAATTCTGATTCAGTCTCTTTCATACAAAATGTGTAGATAAATACCTAGGTAACACTGAAAATGTTTAGAAAATGAAAGACGGCTTAATCTAGAAAGTTGCCAATACTTTTATTGTTTTTCGAAGTAATCTCCGTTCCTCTCTACACATCGTCGCATTCGATGGAACCACTGAGAAAAGCAGTGGTCCCATTATTCCTTAGTATCTTGTATCTCTTATATGGCATTTTTGTACGCTTTCACCGCATCTTCAGGGCTCGTAAAGCGAATACCTCGAATTTTATCTTTAGTTCTTGGGAATAAATGAAAGTCGCAGGGCGCCAGGTCAGGACTGTATGGCGGATGACTCATTATCTCGACACCTGCCATAGTCAAATATTCAACAGTCCGTTTTGCGGAGTGCGCTGAAGCTTGAATGGTATTTAGAGAATAAAGGTTTGTTAGGAGTCAGTATGGGCTTAGAAAAGGTAAAAGCACTATGGATAGTTTAGGTATTTTTACAACAGACATTCGCTTAGCTTTTACACTGAACAGAAGTCTCCTTGCAGCTTTCCTAGATATTTCAGCAGCATATGATTCTGTGGATTTATCCATGATAAAAAACAAACTCTTTAAATTAAAAATTTCTATAAAGTTCATACATTTCATTATTAATATTTTATCAGAGAGGTCTATTAACGTTACAACACAAGACTCTAGGACCACAGTCTATTAAACCATACAGTCGTCCGACGAAGACGTCTAGACAGGGCAGTTGTGCGGGGTGTGAGGGGCGAGGGGCGGGAAAGCCGAGCCCGAACTGCGAACAAAACTATGTTAGTAGTTCGGGACACAGCATTCAGGGCTAACAGTGTTTGTGTTTTTAATTATTTTATATTTGTTAATTTAAATGGTGTATTGTGTAGACGGTAAAAAATATCTGATAGGTATAGGTAGGGCATGAGTGTTTGGATTTTTTTTATTCAAAATGATAACGATGCTTTTAAACTTTATTGGAATGCTGATAATGAATATCTTAAATCAATTATTATGTAGATGTTCTACATACTAATTGATTTAAGATGGCGGATTTTTTTATTATTCACTAAGGGTGAATTTGGAGATGGTGGACGTAATTTTTTTTAATAAGATAAATAGTTGTCTATTTTGAGGTTTATTGGGGTGTTGATTACGAAAATGCTATCCTTTTTAAATCCAAGATGGCGGACTTCATTTTTTATAATTTAATACGAGTGTCAATTTTGAGGTTCATTGGGGTGATGATTACCAAAATTCAATTGTTTTTAAATCCAAGATGGCGGCCTTTTTTTTATAATTTGACATAGTTTTCAATTTTGAGGTTCATTGGGGTGCTGATTATCAAAATGCCATCCTTTTTAAAATCCAAGATGGCGGACGTATTTTTTTATTATTTGGTATGGGTGTTAATTTTGAGGTTTATTGGGGTGCTGACTACGAAAATGCCATCCTATTTTAAATCCAAGATGGCGGACGTAAGTTTTTATAATTTATTTGTCATGGGTGTCAATTTTGAGGTTCATTGGGGTGCTAATTACGAGTGTTTATCTTCAATAAATAAATATTTTTATATATTGTTCACTTGTGACAACCCTAGCCGTCGCGATACTGTCTAGACGTTGTCGGCATTTTCCATGAGATCAAAGGCGTCGGACGACTGTATAGATTGTGCTAGGACGTTGTCCCGAGTTTTATACAGAGGGCTTCCTCAAGGGTCAGTTTTGAGTCCCATACTATATAATGAATATACTTATGATCTTGAATCAGTTTTAATAGATAAAGTTAACATCCTGCAATATTCTGATGACTTACTTCTGTATATATCTGGCTATTCTGTAGATAATTTATGCGGTTCTTAAACATCTCCTTTAGTTTCTCTTAAGGTCTGGTTAGACAATAATGGCTTCATTATCAGTTCCTAAAAGCTCTGTAGTTCTATTTAGTAGGATGCTAATGCCTCCTCCTGTTCCAGTTTTCGTTTATTATGTCAATATTTGTAATAAAGCATGCCAAGAAGCTAAGTTTTTAGGTATAATTCTTGACATTAAACTTTCAGGACTTTCTCATTGTTATTATGTTGCAGACAAATGTGAACGATTTTTAAATATTCTAAGATGCCTCTCAGGGGTCTGGTAGGGTGCTCATCCCTCATCCTTAAAACTTCTTTACAATGCTCTTATTCGCAGTGTCCTTGATTACGGTTCTTACTTTCTAGAACCTTGTAATTTACTTGGATTGAAGAAGTTAGACAGTATCCAATCAAAAGCACTTCGGATAATAACTGGAGCTATGAAATCAAGTCCTATAAATACTTTACAGATTGAATGTGTCTATCCTCCGCTTAGACTTCGCCGACAATTTTTATGTGAAAAGTTTTTGTTTCAAGTTCTTCAATTTTCAAATCACCCATTCTACTGTAAACTGCGGCACCTATCAAATTCCATAGAAACTAGCCCTTATTGGGCTCACAAAAGCCTACTATTTTTAGTCATTAGCTATCGAAGTTCACTTCCCTTTAGGCTCCTACTCATAGGTCTCAGGTACTTCCCATATTAGATTTTAAACTTTCTTGTTGCATTTTTACACTAAACACTTAACACTTACGGGGTTTAATGCAACGAACCGTTATTTAAAGGTATATTAGGTTATTTAAAGGACGTTTCGATCCGGTTGCACGAATCATGGTCGCGACCATCGGATCGAAACGTCGGGAAGGTAAATTACTATTTACCTTTAAATAACGGTTCGTTGCATTAAACTTCACATATTTTTTGTAAATTTTGATTCTTTAATTTTTTCTCCAGATTATTTATATGATTTAGATATTTCAAAAAATTGTCCTGCTGCTAATAGTAAATTCAATTCTATTGTAGAAGAAAGTTGGCCTGACTGGCATCAAATTTATTGTGATGCTTCTAAACGCTCTGACGGTGGTGATGTCGGAATAGGACTGTACCATCGCCAGTATGGTATTATCGAAAAAATTAGACTACGCCCCGAAACGTCTGTTTTTACAGGAGAACGTTGTGGCATTTTTAAATCAATAGAATATGTTCATACTATGAAACTAAAAAATTCGATTATTATAGTAGATTCTAAGAGCGCTTTGCAAGCTCTAGATAGATTCCCTTTTAAATGTAATGTTCAATATCCTGTTATCATTCAATGTAGAGATTTGCTGTATAAATGTTTTACTGGCCTCAAAATATTTTTACATGGATTCCAAGTCATACAAATATTTGGGGTAATGTAAGAGGCGACGAATGCCAAAGAGGCTGTGAATAGTGGTGAATTAAATCCTTATAAGAATTTTTGTCATGATCTTATTGCTTTACCAAAAAAATACATAAGTGACTCTTGGAAGATTGACTGGAGACGAAGTAGTCTAGTCAAAGGAAAATGGTATGGGGACATTCAGCCTGATATTCCATTAAAGCCATGGTTTACCAAAATGAGACTGGGTAAGATTGCTACCACTAATATAATTCGCATGAGAATTGGACATGTTTGTATTCCTACTCATCTTTTTAGATTGCATATTTTAAATAGTGATTTGTGTGAATGTGGCACTGGTATAGGAAACTTAAACCACATATTTTTTACTTGTCCAAAAAATTACCGTTCCTCTTTTGTTCAATCCCAATAAATCCCTCCGTGTTCCATTTCCCAAATCTATAACTTGCCTTTTGGCTACGAAAAATTCCGATATTTACAATGTTTTATCCATTTATATGAACAATATTAAATTGTAATTTTTTGTCTATGTATTTATTAATATTTTTAAATATTTATTTATCAATGTTTTCACTCCTGTACCTTCTTTCCTGACCCTTTTTTAAAAGCTACGTTCCGTTCCTTTTTCTTATCCTTCCATAAACGTTTCCCAACCTTTGAAACCATTGTAGTGGCTGACGCACAAACCGTGGATCCCAAAATCAGCAAAAAAAAATTACTGTTGGCGCCATTTAGTGTGTTTTTATACTCAAAGGCTTTTATTATTTTATTAAATTGCTTCATTTTTTCGCAACTGTATTAAAAATAGTTGTTCAGTACACGTGCGGAACCGTCTCTGCAACTTGTTCCGACTGTCAACCCTCACCTTCGGCTGCGCTCGGGTAGACATTTGTCGGAACTCTTTGCAATGACAGGTTTTCCGCACTCGTATGAAATACTAATACTATTTATTCGCTTAATTCGTTCTAACTTGCAAAGCTGAATCTAAGATGCCACAAGTTAACAAGAAAAAAATGTATAATAATAAACAAATTATTATTTATGACATCAGGAAGGGGAGTATCGTGAACTGCGAAAATTGTTAGTGAAATAACAAGGGAGATTGCGTTAAGCACTCCGAAAGACGCCATCGGCATCTTAATCAGGTTTTTAATGTCCGAAATTAAAAAAAATAATTAAGTAACAGCCTATAATCATCCCACTGCAGGGAAAAGGCCTCCATCATTGAATTCAAGTTACCACAGCAATGATGGGTGTACAGGCATAATCACCACGCTTGCGAAATGCGGGTTGGTGATCACAAACCCGAGCAACGTTAGAAAAATCGAAACTTTTTGTTGCCTGACCCGGGATTCGAACCTGGGACCCCAAGATCTTGGCCCGGTATTTAAACCTCTAGACCGACGGGGCGTTGATGCTAATGAATATTATTATAATAATAAGATATGTATATTAAAAAAGGGGTTGATTAAGCAGCAGTGTAAAAAACTAAATAGTTTGGTACAATTATGCTGAATCTTAAGTTTCATATAATTTCAAAACAACATCGCGGTTACTGTATGTGTACGGTCAAGGAACTATTTGTTTAGCAGATAGACAAATATTCAATTTACTGGGTAATCGAAAATCATAAAGTAAAAATACAAGGATATTACACAATTAATGACTACTCAGTTCTATAATTCGGAAAATTTAAAGGACTTAAATCTGCTAAACATATAAATTCAGTCACTGTACATTGAAATCATTAACGATTATTAAACTGCCATAATCACGTTTAAAGTTTATAGCTGTTGTTTGCGCGCCGTTTTTGCTATGATATTTTTTAACGGTCACGTGAAAGGGGCACGTGAAATGGGCACCTCATCATTACGTAAACGCCACCCCAGCGCGTATATACCTTTAAATTAAAAGCTTTGTGTGCTTGAGTTTACTAACTTTGCGACGAATAAACTAAGTTTCTAGTCAAGTGGTTTTAAAGCAGCTTTTGTTCGCGGGACTTCAACCAGCCGTTATACATTTTAAAAAGCCTTTGACGGTTTTAGTAGAGTTTCATGAGAGAGTGGATTCCCGCGCTATTATACGATTATCTGACTGGCTTTCCTGGCGCAATCTCTGCGATGGTCGGATCCTTCATCCAATTATACGAGTGTGAACCGAACGGGATTAGCCAGGAAACCGGCCGCTCGGCTCTCTACGCCGCGCCCGGTTCGCGATACCGCCTGTTCTGCAAAGAGAGGACATTCCCACTACATTGTTTATATGTAGTTACTCTATTAACACTTGCATGTGACTAATTTGTCTGTGATTGGGTATGTGTAATCAGGATTATATTACCCTTAAAATAAGTGAACGAAATTATGCAATCAAACTCAAGACCTAGTTGTAGCGAAGATAGCCAATTTAGGTCAATTAATCCTTATGGTTGATGATTAAACGAGATAGCTCTTAGAAATTATCTATCAATTTCTTGAGTGACTAAAGCAACATTGAAAAGTGGCTGCTAAGAGGACAGAATTGTTTCTTGTAACAAAGAAGGTAGAACGGTCTCTTTGTTGTTAAGTGGCAGCGCAAGGGGCGCGGGCGTGGGTGCGGGGTGCATTTAGTGCGGCATGAATAGCGGGTAACTGCACTTCGTCAGCCGTCCGTTCGGGAGTACCGACCTGCAGTGCACCCAACACCCCCTGGTCGCGCACTCTCGTCTCCACCCGTACTATTTATATTTACACCTCACATTATCTCGGCAATACTCAGATTTGTCATTGTTTCGTAACGTTGAAACTAATTAGCCTATAGAAGTTAATAATTTCATTTAAATATCTAATAATCCTTTGATTATAGTAATATGTCATTGTATTAATGGGCCTCGGGTCTCGTTTGAGCACCGCTAACTATCTGCAGTCTTCCCTCGGCTTTGTATTCCATTAATAGCGTTTATTGTAGCTAAGGAAAACTGGTACTAAAGCAGAAAAGAGATAATCTTCGTAAACGTGATTAATCGCTGAGAGCGGTCAGCGAATCGGGAAGTCTATACGGTGTGCCGCAGAATTGCGTAATTACCGTAAAGGAAGTCAGCCGTTTAGAGTAAACAAAAACGCAGGCGACTCGATCAGTGGCGGGAACAAAGGCTGGTGTAATTTGAAACAATCGGCGGTGGTGCAGAGCGGCCGGTGGCGTGGGCGCGCGCCCCGCCGACTATTGATCTGACGAGTCGCGGGCCGCGCCACCCCGCCCGCGGCTCGCTCACACCCTGCACCCTGGCGCCTCGGAGACCACCCTAGCCGGGCCCTCCTCGTTTCGCACACAACCCGTATTTTAATTGCAAATCTGCCAGATAATGTGCAAATAGATAACAGCATTATACTCAGCTCGCTAACTAATTATGAAGCCTCATCGAATTACAAGCTTGACAAACTTTTAGTGTTTTCACGTGAATCTTTATAAATATAAAGCAGATTTTTTTAACACGATCGACTTAGAATAAGAGTAAAAAACGGGTTGTGTAATCTGAACACTGATTGCATTAAGTCTTAATTAGTCCTCGACCCCAGAAGCCGGGCTCGTTAAGATGTTCTCTCGGTGTGTCGCGGCGATATTTTTTTCGTTTTACATATAAATGGGTCGATCATCAACGATCTCCGCCCCGTTCCGATTTGTTGTGGAACCGCTTATTTTCCATTTCCCTCGCCCACAATCTGGGTCGTTCGCAGTTTACTTTGGAAATGATCTCGATAAGAGGAAATGCTTTGATAGATATAATTATCGTTCATGAATGAAGCTCACAGAATGAATTAATACTTTTTAGCGCTCTCAAGTAATATTAATCTGTATTTTCATTATTCCTTGTCTCTTTTGATACTAGTCTGATATAGATTTTTTAAAGCAATATATTATAATTGATTTATTACCGACTTAGTAAGACCAGTGGTTGTGAATTCGAGCTAAGAAGGACTTTAAGACATGCACGTTTGTAAACTTACATTACTTTATCGGTTACCTAGTCGCCATAGTACAAAATCCATTAGTTTGGATAAATAAATAAAAATCTTCATTCTCACAAAATATAAAAAGGGTATGAACCGATGACATTCACGAGTTTTTATATTCTTTTAAGTTATTAGGTCGTCTAGAGAACAGCGCAAAGTCACTGGGTCTGTCCCCCCGCCACTCATTCAATGACGTTGCGTATATACTGCCCACTTGTGCGAATATCTTGTTAGAGTAAATTCGCTATTGGATTACATCTACTAATTAAATTAATTATGAAATATGAACACTTGTAAATCATTAAGGTACGTAAAATAAAAGTAGTTTATTTACTAAGTGTTGCCTAAGAAATAGTGGCAAGAATTGAGACTTTATATCACTAACAATTGAATTAAATTAAAGTATGAATTTTTCATCAACTCAAAATACAAAATTTTGTCCATGCAGTCATTCATCCAGCCAGTTTTAGCTTTTAAAACTCAATCTTGTATACATAAATTTACAAAAGAGAATAGGTACATAAGTCAAACTACATACAAAACGCGCTCGAGCAACGCACTAATAGACACCGCTCACGGCCATGATATCTAAGACTGGTTGGAATTGGGACCAGTACGAGTGCGAGTTTCATCCACAGGTATCATTTCATAACTGTCAGCTGGTTCGTATAATTAAACTATAGTTTTAGTACCTATATGTATACTGTCGATGGATTGTCAATGCAATAGAGATTGAATATAGTACAGGCATATGTTTAATAATAAAGTTATACCACCGCACACCACAAGAAATATATTAAGCATAAAGGGCTAATAAGCCTTTTCAATAAATATAAAAGGAGAAGATAACGCACAAAAAATTTCACAATACATTTACCCGATATAAAGAATGCTTTACATTTTCAATATGCAAATATGGCACTAAAACTATTAGCCATACATACTACCAGACAGTTTTGTGGACTCTGTCCGATCAGTGGAGGAACGATTGTTCAACCTTTTTTTAGAGGAATAGGCTATTTGACCATGCGAAAAATAAAGTGCGAATTCCTATTATCAGCTTAATTTATGAGTTTAAAAATGGTTATTTAGTAACGGAAGGTGAAAATGATAAAGGATTTATTTATAAATCCAGAAATAAAAATGCATTTATTTAAACGTTTGTCACGTGACACGAAACGCTACTGATTGATCGGGTTTATGATGACGTCACCTGCTTCATAACTTCGTTTGCCTACTTGTGTTTTAGTAGCTTTTCAAAATGTTTTGATAATATTTTCCTATAATAATAGTATCCATTATCAGTATATAAACGAAAAATTTTGTCTCAGGCGGGACTCGAACCCGCATCTCCTCGCATGCCGGGCGGGCGCCATACCATTAGGCCACCGAGACACTGCGACACGGCGCGAATTTTTCAAGCATATTCTTACGCTGTGAGCCAGCGTTGTTTCATCAAATGTTAGGAGTTTGCACCCTTAACACCCGAAAGAAACATCTTTGCAGATGTTTGACAGTCAGTTAAGATGAAACAGCTATTTATATACTTTATTTGATATTTTTATTTATATACTTTATTTGAAAAATTTTTTAAGTTTATATACTGATATTATAAGTGCAATTAAGTTGCTAAAATATCAAATAAAGTATATAAATAGCTGTTTCATCTTAACTGACTGTCAAACATCTGCAAAGATGTTTCTTTCGGGTGTTAAGGGTGCAAACTCCTAACATTTGATGAAACAACGCTGGCTCACAGCGTAAGAATATGCTTGAAAAATTCGCGCCGTGTCGCAGTGTCTCGGTGGCCTAATGGTATGGCGCCCGCCCGGCATGCGAGGAGATGCGGGTTCGAGTCCCGCCTGAGACAAAATTTTTCAAGTTTATATACTGATATTATAAGTGCAATTAAGTTGCTAAAATATCAAATAAAGTATAGTATCCATTGTTTTTGTGTGATTTATTTCCAATATTTTACAAATTCTGTCTGTAACTTTTACCATGGACAACGATTTTCTGAAGCAGAAAGCAGTAACCTGCCCATTAATTTAAAATCTGTAACAAAAAACTAGTTAGTCGTGATCTTTAAGGGTAATGTTTATTGAAATCATAAGACTGTAGCTACAATTTTTAGCTAATATTATGAAAACATCAGAAATATTCCAAGTGAGTTGCAAGAGTCAATCTGATAAAAACATTAGAGGTATTATAACCTCAAACCAATAACAAAAAATTTACATTCCTAATGCAATTAATTATTAAAAATTATAAATATTATGTTTACCTACTTACATCGAAATGGCTCACAGAAGAAAATATTTGAACTATTCGCTATGTTATTATGATCCCTCCGAAGTAGTTGCAACCACTTTCGGCGCACTTAGACTTTCTTTTGAACACTTACAAATAGTTTTCCGTAGTTTTTATAGAACTATTTATACATTTTGGAACTGCATACCATTTGAATATTATTTTATTAGCAAAGTCACTGTTAATATATAGATCCCATCGCACTTTCGTTATTTGTTTGCAACAAATGTATGTAGATGATATATATGCTACAGATCACAAGACAGGCAGGCGATGTCACCGACGCCATTGCACCGCCATATTGACAAAATAGCATTTTGGCGCGCTATTTAAATTTTCAATTTTCAATTTTCATTTTGATATTTTTCAGCAAATATGTACCAGAATTAAAAAAAAACTAACTGGGTTCTTTAACCTCTACTTAATAATATAAAATGGATTTCAAAAACCAGTCAAATAGCCTATTACTAACCTAATTCGCAGTTAGACTGTGAAATCATACAAAAATCACTGAAATGAGGTAGACTCTAACTTTTGACTTGAAAGTAAGTGTTTTCAACTAGCTTACTAAAATATTTAAATAAAATATTTTGCCAATGTCTAAATCGTCTCAAGATATTATATTTAGTCTGTGACAAATTTTTTATAGGTTTTTATTTACATTCTTTTTGTTTCATTATAAAACAATAAATCAAACAACTAGATACAAGTGCCACTACCATACCATGATAGTTTTTGTGCAAAAGCCAAAGTTGACGACCCTAGCGAGACGCTGATTGTAGGTATGAAAAGTGAGCTACACACATGAAATTGACTTCTGTACCTATTTGTCTTTCGTGCATAATGCTGGGGATTTATTACGTCAATAACCTCGTCCTCGTAGATGTGTCAGTTTTAAATCTTACGTATTCCCATTGACTTATTTATCTAATAGTCTAAATATTGCATAAGTTTCCTTTTAATTGATCTTTGTGTTTCGTATATATTACGTCGAGTTTGCGAGTCTCGTCCATTTTTATCTTATAGTTAAGAATTTAAATTGTAATAATTCTGTAATTTTTTTGAATAATTAATTAATTTGCAATATTTTCTTGAATGTTTCAGTTACCGCCACGGAGGTGGCTGTGTTAAAAAAGAAAATGAAAAAGAGGACGAACTTTTCGCCTAATATGACTGTGTCCCAGCTGATGGGGCAGAGAGAACGGCCATTTAATGACTTCAAGGTGAGTTAAATAAAATTAATTCGTTGAATATCAAACGGCACACATAATTTATGTAGATTCAATTCTTAAGATAGCATAAATTTTTTATTTCTGTGCTATTTTGCTTCTGCTAAAAATAGCTTATTTCTTAAAGAGTATACGAAATCAATGTGGTTTTGATTTATTACAGCCGCAGGAGAACGAGCATAACAGAACGGTCTCACCTGGAATTGGGCCCCAGCGGCCGAACACCGGTCAATCCCTCATACCCACATTTGCGCCCGTGCAACAAAACGTATTGAACGCTATCTCCCAAGACGGCGAAGCTAAACATGATACGCACATACAAAGAAGTTCCCATTACCTAACTGTTAGCAGTGGCTGGATCACGCAACAAGAGAACCTCGAAGGACAAAAACCGGGACAACAGAGCACACCCTCAGCTAACACGCCTCTCAATGTCGGCTTGCCAGTTCTAGGAACCAATGGCCAAGTCATTGGAGTTAACACAGGCTTTAATAAGCAAGCTAATTATAAAAACGTTATGAACGTTATGACACAAAATATGCTTGAGCATGACATCAAAGATGAGAAGAAGGACATACCAGCGCAACAAAATAGTCAGCCTTTAAAAGTTAAAGAAGAGGAATCTCAAATTTATTGTGGCTTGAATCAGCCTTTGACCCCCGAGGTGATGCAAAAGATCAATGAACAACAACAGATTTTCATACAACAAAATCAAAAACAAATTGAAATGGCAATGAAAGGATTTAAAACGCAATTAGCAGAGAATGTTAATCATTGTAAGACCCAAAACCAAAATCAGTACATGCCTCAGGCACAGTTAGTAATACAAAACGGAGCTGTAGTCAAAACCAATCCTGCCAAAACTCCACCATGGCAAGTTAAGAAAAACGATACGAACAATTCTAATCCAATGACTAGTCCAAATATGAAATGCCAAAAAGCAGACAATTCGGATTACGAAGAATCAAGTACGAGCATATCAGATGATTCTTTAAATTCGTATAGTGCATATCCTCATAACGAACACACGATGAATCAAGCGATGTGCTCTCGGGTGCCCCCTTTACCTCAGCATTACAACATGCTGGGCCAACAATGGCCGAATACAATGGAAATGAATAAGAAAAAGATAAAAAATAATAATAACAAAGGCACTAAAAAGAAAACAAGTCCTACTGAAAACAAATTAGTTACATTCGGTAGTAATGGTATGCGATTGCCTGATAATAAAAATGAAATGCCCAATAGCAATGTGCCGTCGTTCATGGATGACCCGAGTGGTTATTTAGCGCAGCAAACAGTGTTGCTGAACAATACAATATCGAGACAAGGTATTAATTCATCGTATGATGGAAATCATTACGAAAATCCAAACTGTTATGGTGTACAAAATCATCTAGATAGGTCTTGTAAACCTATCAAATCGTTTGATGTCGCCAATACATACAGAAGTAATCTAGTGCCAAACCCATCACCTTCGCCTAATAATACCCCTGACAGTAGTGTATTATCTGATAAAAGTGTGGATAGCCAAGTTTCTCAATGCTGCAAAGGTTGTAATATTTCAGTTAAAGGTTGTGCTACTGATTTAGCTGATAATCAAATGAGACTTAAGTACATGAAGCAATGTTCATACAAAATTGAAACGGATGGAAATATGTCTACGTCGAGTCCAAAACATGGTTTTGATGATAGTCCAGTTACATCTTCAACATTTATTGACCGGAGTCCTTTGCTCAGTGATAATTGTGGCCCAATTCAAGCTGGAACAGTCAGTACTAGCAATGTATCACCTACTGAGACGTTACAACCTCCCGAACCTTCACCGACGTTGTCTAACAGTTCCAGGAGTACAGACACACCTCATAGTAGTGGTAGCAGCAGCACGCAACTGCAGTCTAATTGTTCATATCCAATTTCTAGTCCAGCATATTCTAATCCTGGATCGTGCAAGGAACATTTCAACAGTAATCCTTCGACTCCAGGACCGGGGCGGACGTATTCTTACAATTCACCGGGACCTCCTTATAATCAGTCTATTACTGGTACACAAATGATGCATTTCATATCAAATCATAATGTTAATAAAAATCTTATGGAAGTTGACAACATATCAATGGTAGGAGTAAAACCTGGGCTAAAACCTTCCCCAGATAGTATTAAAATAGAAGCCAGAAGAAGAATAGAAAATTCAATGCCAGGATATTGTCCCCCTCCACACTTAGGGGGAGGCCCAGCACATTCACTGATACAAGCATGTTATGTCCAGACGTTTGTTACAACAATGGCCAGTGGCTTTTCTGTCACTCGGGATACGGTGACATCTGTACTGGCTGGAAAAGCCAACACCGTTACGACATCTATTAACGCTTCCCAAGCAAATTTTATTCGACCTCCACCTCCGCCTAGCGTTAACTTAGCGACGACATATGCCATTCCAAATAATCAACCCGATCCATTTTTAAACTCTGTCAATTTACCTACAAGTTATCCACTCCATATCGCTGGCACGACGGCCCAGAATATGATATCAAAGTCTCCATTAGAAATGGTACAAAATGTTATTGGTAGTATACCGGCCAAACCAGAGACAAGTAACACGCAAACGACTAATATACCACAAGTAACGCGAAGGTCTGGCCACACTACCCCTGGTCAGATTCTCATATCTTCAACTGGTCAAATAATTGTATCCAATAACCAAATGCCGCCACCTCCTCCGAAAACAGCGACAGCTATGTCACCTATTCAGGCCTCCAGTGCTGTGACTAATGTTTCTACGTCGGTAACGCAAGTTGTCCCGGCGGTGGGAGGGGTCCAGCCCATAGTTAACCAACCCACTATGGTAGTAAACACATTACCTGCGCCTTTTGTTATACAACCGCCGATGATGGCAGTTGACGGGCAAGTGGTACAGCAAAATAACGTAATACCTCAGATTGTAACGGGAGGCATCGTTTCCGGGCAGTCTTCAAATGAAAGTCAGCGGCATATAGATATGAAAAATGGTCAGGGTTTTATGCAAGGCGTGGCTATGCTTTCTCCCGAAAGCCTCAAAAAGAGGAACAAAAAAAAGAAAACTCCGACTGCAAATATCACAAACGTTCTTCAAATAACTGCGCCTCAACAGAATTCTAGTAATCTTATGGTCCATCATTCGTCGCCTCAACACAATAATTCTAGTCCGCAGTTTTCGCCGCGCGGTTTTCAGTTATCGCCAAATAATAATATTTCGCCAACGCCGATGCTGCAAGCATTGACTATCGTACCTGGAAAGTCCGGCACACCTGCGCATATAGTTATGAACGGTCAGGGAAACACAAATAATTTTGGGTCTCAACAAATCATCACAAATACTTCCCCATCACAACAAATAAATCTTCTGCAACCCGTGAATCTGATCAATAATGCTAGCGGCGTAATGTCAAACTTTCCGGCTTTTCAACAATTTATAGTACCAAACCTAAGTGGAATGGTAATGACGGCCGACGGGACTGCCATCATTCAGGACAACTCGACGGGCATGCCGATGCAGCTACAACTTCAGACGGTCAACGGTCAAAACGTCCTGACGCCCGTGCAAAACTCGGGGGTGTTCGCCGGTGCCAACGGCGGCGTCGTCATCAGGGCACAAAACCAACCGGGAAAGATAATTCAGTCGCAGCATAGCCCCGGGGCCCAATTTCTGTCTCCCAACAGCCAAGTCATGATGAACAGCCCCAACTTCAACGGTCAGCTGAGCCCCCTGCTCGCAAACCTGAGCCCGACCAACGTCCAGTTCAACGCTAACCCGCAGGTCCGGGCCGGCAACGTCCAGGCGCAGGAGTTCATTCAAACCAACCAGATGGGCCAGGTGATGGTGCCGCTGTCCCCGAAGCGTGCGACGATCGCGTCGGCCGCGAGCCGGAGCAACTCGACGTTCGTGCAGCAGAACACGACGATCGTGCAGCAGCAGACGACGCTGGTGTCTAACTCGCACAACGCGCAGATGTCGAACATGGCGGGCGGGGGGCGCTCGCGGCTGAGCATCGACCCGAGCGCGCTGCTGGCGGCGGGTGAGGCGGAGGCGAAGGTGGAGAGCGGGCCGGGGTACGCGCGGCTGGCGGGCGAGCTGGGCGCGGCGTACGTGCGGCACTCGGTGTCCACGCAGACACTGGTGGGCGCACGCGGCAAGTCGCCGGGCGGCGGCGCGGTCGCGGCCCCCAGCAGCGGCTGCAGCCCGCCCGACACCACGACGCACAGCCCGCTGGGCGCGCTGGAGCCGGCCGCCAGCCCGCGCCGCCGCGCGCGCCCAGATACCACAACCGAGTCGCCGGAGCCTGCCGACGCCAGCTCCTCGGTGAGTTTACTACTATTATACTGATTTAGCCCCGAACCGAGCTGACCCTTACTAAAAAATGCTATTTTCACACAATATTCTGCATTTTCAATATTCTCCAATTTCCGAAGGTCGAAAATCACTAGACCAAGACGAATATTTATAGCAGAGTTTTTTGTTAGTATAATTGCAATAAAAAAGATATCATAACATTTACACCATTTATCATCAGTTCACTGCTGGACACAGGCTATTCGTAAAGGAGATTTTTTTCCATATTCGCCACTCTTGTCAGTTTGGTCAATAGTTGAGGGAAGTCGCTGCTGCCCGTCTTCTTGTGGCATTATTCCGTTATTCGTCTCGAAATACCGGGATCCCGCACGATTTTTGCGGAATCAGTCCCGCACAAAAATCTAGCGGGATCCCGCGGGACAAGCGGTACTGCGCATCGATATTCGGTACGTGGATACGTGTAAACTGACTCCCGCGCAGTACTTCCAGAACATGGGTAAAGAGTATCCTACCTTTTTTTCCCACGTTCTGGCAGCACTGCTCCCGTGACTTAGCCAGATAGAATCTAGCTAATGACAGACGGGGATAAAGTAGGTAGCGGGGGCGAAGGCTCTCTTCAACGCGCGCGGTGGTTGCCTGCCTATTTTTGTCAGCTAAGCTGCAATTTGTAATTGTGCGTAACGTAATCCAATAACGTGTTATGAGTGTTATGTTTTATTGATGAGAATGTGAAATTTCTTTTCACTGTGGACCTTTGGCTTTTCTTGTACTATAATATAAATTGCAGATGGCAAAATGGAGTTGTGTATATTAATCATCAAAATAGGATGTATTTTTATGTTTTATTTTTAGTTTTAGATACACTTATGATACAGTATTGTTATTCTCTTACCAATAGCCACTTTTAGCATCACGCGGGATCCCACAAATACCAGGATCCCGTAGGACTAAATATCCTTAGTCCCGAAAATACCGGAATTGTAATTTTGTTGCGGGATTGCATTCCCTATTCGTCTCTTGCGATACTTATAGGAATTAGTATAGTAGTACGTGTGTGTGGCCCATGTCTCACCTCAAGCATGAAAAGTAGTTTTTAAGTCATGCTTTGCTCAAGTACGGGTACGTTCCGGATTGGTGGAGAGACATTTGTTAGGCTAGTGACTAACTTGTAGCAAATGTATTCAAATCCGTGGCACTTACTAACTAACATCGAGCGACATTAGCCGAGGTCAACATTCAACATGTTTTACGAAGCACACAGGCTGTGATAAAATGTCAGTGAATAGTCGAATATAAAGTCACGACTCAGCTCATTACTGCGGTCTGAGTTGCAAAAAACTTGTGTGTTTTGGTTGTTGGAATGATGATTTATTTGCATTGATATGTATACTAATAAGAAGTAGATAAATAGTTTGATACAAAAATGGCACCTAAAACTGACCTTGATTGAATGTTTGACGTTGATGATGTTTATGTCAGTGTTAACTTTGTAACCCGGCCAAATTATTTCGACATGCAATGGATATTTATGTCATGTTGTATCTATTCAATGGGGACTACCGTTTCTTTGCTCACCAGTTGGCGCCACTGTAGACTGAGGTCCGGAGGTACAGCTGTCAAAGGCGACTTTATAAGATCGCCGCCGAAACAAAGTTTTAAATCTTGAATCTGATTAAAGTTTATTATTTATAAATAACTATCTTCATATCAACAAACTAACTTCTGAAATAGTTGCTCTTTAAGTTCGCCTATTTTTGCGCTTTTTCTTAATTCCGCTTTCAAAGCGTTCTCATTAATCGCCAAATAATCCATATTTGCGATAATTTTTGAAGGAGATCACTTTCTAGCAGGTAAATTAAAGAAATTATAATTTATGTAACGAAACCCGCTAAAACCAGTGAAAACTGAATGTTATTGGACCTCACGCGACACAAGCGCCTCTAGTGGCAAATTCACTAGCGATAGCCCCCATTGACATAGTTTGTACTTAAAGTGCACCCTTATGTCAAAAGGGTGTATAAGTCGGGACACTTTGTTGACGCTGATTGTGTATGTAGCTTTTTACATTACATCAATGTTTATTTAACAATTTATTTCCATATTAAAAAAAAAGTTTTTCATATAAGTCATTGTTTTAATCCACTGTGAACTGTACCATCAATTTGTTAGAAATAAATTATTTTATTTATATATTATTTGTTACGGATTTCAGGCCATGGTCCAATGCGTTTCGAGCAGCGAGCAGGACATGGCAGAGGCACGGGAACACGCCTGGCCGGCGCCAAGGAACGACTTCAACAACGATAATGACAATCAGAGTAAGTGTACTCTATAACATAAAGTACAAACAACAGCACGTCAACCTACCACAAAACCTAAAATTTTCTCAATTGATATTTATCTCTACTTGACTTAAAGTTTAAAATCAATTCAATGACCTTTAGGTTGACCTGCCGTTGTCTGTACCTACATACAGTACAGTTGGACGACTGGATTTTTTTTGCGGTCAATCGTGTTTTTTCTTTTTTGTAGCAGCTTTTCATTAGCAAACGACCTTTTCTAAAATGTTGCCTACTTAGCTAGAGAAAACTCCTGTATACTCATAAACATAATAATAAATACTACAAACTAACAGTTGAGTAAACTATTAGTGGTTAAGTAATTAATCTGCATGCTGTTTATGTTTCTACTTAGTCACTGTAGGTCACACTATTAAACACTGTAAGTGTTTAAGAGGGATTTATTTGGTATGCTGTAGAAGTCTACTAAATAAATAAATAAATATTTTTCAGACATGCCACACTGGGCCACACAGAGCCATATAGTCCCAAACTAAGCTACGACTAAGAAGCTTGTCGTATTGGTTACTAGACAACCGATAAACTTACTTATATACTATTTATTTCTTGTAAATATGTACTTATAATACATAGAAAACACCCAGACCAGTACAAAAATATAAAAAATCCCTCCTTAACCATCTAAAAAACCTTGGTCTACCTAGAACTACAATTAGTCCTTTCATAAAGCGAATGTCGGAATTGATGAAACTCCGCTGTGTTACAGCGTAAAAATAAGCTTGAATAAAGGCGCCTGGGGGCTCACTGGTTAGAGCAGTCGCCCGGTAAGCGGTTGGTTGTGGATTTGAGTGCCACATCGGGCAGTCGAAATTTTTATTCAAGGTCTATTTCCTACTTAAATAAAATATGTATAGAACAATGTGAGTAGAATATTTACATCAAGTGCTAAACAAGTTAATTAAAAAACAATAGCAACAGATCATTATGCACTTTTATCCCGTTAAAATATAAAACTTCCGCGAGAGATACAAAATTTGTCGTTTCTAAACGTTGATTCAAAATATAAATAAAATTATAGTACATTTGACGATTACTCATGTATGTGGTATAAAAAGATTTGGTACTCATGTATGGTGCACATTCAATAAATTTTGTTGTTAAGCAGATTAATGTAACATTAATTTCGTCGGACAGTTTCTTAAAATGAGGCATTCGTGTCGTTTGCTTCTCAGCAGTCGTATGACCTCTTAAACTCGGCATAAGTAAATTTTCGTGAATCTGCCAACCAATTGAATTCTTTGACTATACACACAATCTAAAGTTGTGTACCATAAAAAGGAAACATAAACAAAATAAGTTTGTATATTCCAAATGGAAAAAAAAAACACTGACATGTACTGTTGGCAGGGTAAAGCAGACTATATTACTATACTTAGTGCTAATAAACTCGTTTTGACAAGCAAATGGATGCTATTATCTTAGTGCTAATAAACTCGTTTTGACAAGGAAATAGATGCCATTATAAAATTTGTCTAAAATCAGGAACCTTCTATAATAATTATCAAATTAATGATCACGTGACATTATGATTTCAATATAGCCTTATAATTTAAAATTTTGTTTAATCCAGCTAGTCGCAGTGTCAATAACTATTTGCATTATTATTTAACGAATCATACATTCAAATACTACTCGTTTTGAAATTTGTTTATTTCATAACAATATCTTTGTATTATTTTCAGATAACATGATGTCTAATGTGCCACTCATGCGCCAAAATCGTGGTCACAATTCTGTAGAATCCACGGAGTTACATTATAACCAAAATATTAACACGCCAGGGGTGAATAATCAGCACAACGTTATACCGATGACGTCCAACTATTACGATCGGACTTTCACTAATAAGCAAAATTATAAAAGGAAAAATGATTTTGGCGATGGCCCCACGTTCCGTTCTGACAAAATAATGAGAACCAACTACGGCATGGTTCATGGACTTCCCAAAGAATCGGATTATGACAATATAAGAATCACTTCGCCGGACAAAGCGCAGCCGAGGCAATTCCCTCCCACTGGGTCCAGTTCTGACGCTTCTGCCATCCAGAAAGTGTTTGACAGGCATAATTTAGGTTCCGGTGACGGTAAGTGATACTCTATATTTTGTATGATCTTTTACTTGCTATGCTTTAATTCTTTACTACTTAAACTTTTCAATGGGAACTGTATTCATCAGCTTGAGTTGACGAGAGCACCTATATATTTAAAATATTTATTTTTATATGCATTCAACTTAAATAAGTCACTCAAAAATAATTAAAGTTCAACATTTTTAAATTCTCTATATTCATATTAGGATTATTTAAACAACTGTTTAAAAACAATTTTCTATAACTAAGCACTATTGATAAGTTTACAAACGATGTCTTATATTCGAGTTTTAAAATTGGCAGCCATAGATGGTTCAAGTTTAAATTGGTACCTTGAAATAACATAGCATTCTCAAGAATATTATTAAAGCTACTGTTCTCAATGAAATTCAATTTAAGCCACAGTTTACTAATTATCCAGAACCATTTCACGCTTTAGTCATAGCTAACAAAATTCAAAATTTTAGAATGTTGTGTCTTGTATTGGTTTTGGATTGACTGTCATGCCAGCGAACATACTAAATTGCCAACGTAATTAGTTGCGTTTTATAAAAAAAAAACATAATGTGTATTGTGGTATATTTCAGCTTCTACATAATGCGAATCTATTGGTCATTGGTTTTCTTTTGGTTGGGTTAATACAAGATACAGCTGTTAATAAAGGGTGTACTGGAAACTAATCAGAATAAGTGATGTGCAGCGTTCAAACGTTCTCACCCGGCTTTCTGTCGCTTTCCATTGCACCACACTCGAAGTAACAAAATTGGCTCACGAATTGGGATTCCATTACTAACGCATCATTGTCATCATTTCATCTGTTCATCGTTGTAAGTAAAGCACATTTCTCATATTAATGTAATATTCTTCTGGCATAAGGGAGAATACATTCTCGTCTCTATGTATCTACCGTGTAAACAATCATCACTGTGCTTTTTTGTAAATAACATATTCTTAAGATGGTTCTGAGATTGTATTTTTCCATTTACTTTAATACAACTAACATGAAATGATTTTTTGTAACCTATGTTATTGAAATAATACATGTAAGATCACTTAGCTATAATTTTAATAATCGAAATTGGGTAGTGGAAGTTCGATCCCAGGTCTCTTATATAAAATCCGTTACGCCGTTATAGTTCACGTCTAAAATAACAATATCCTTGCAATATACAGTCACATAAGGACGCGAGAAAGTTCAAATGTTCAGTTAGTAAAGTCAGAATATTAGTTATTCAGAACGGATGAAAGCAACATAATGGTTTAACTTATTTTGTCATAAATAAACAACTATTTAATAAAAAGCGGTTTAGTAAAAATTATTTAAATTTGTAATATATTATAAGTCTAAGTTCTTATATTTAAGGTCTTCAGTTACATTTAATAGATTTTTAAGTTTATTTGGCACAACCATTATTCACATGAATAATGTAAAATGTACGACATAATGCTGACGCACTGATTGCCGCAATGCTGATTATCTGCAAACATTATAAAGCATTACACAAACAAATGTTATGTGCAAAACGCTAAAATAATTTTAACGTTTCATGAAAATAAATATATAAACCTTCATTGTCTCACTCAACTGTTCTACGTATGCGTTAATTTCCGTCCGGGCGACTTCGACGTATCGCGAACCGGATCAAATGATTCGGGACGAGCGGCCTCGGATCGTGCTTCGACGTCTTCGATGGGTACGGAACGCGCCTGGGGGCCGCCCCAGCGACGAGCACTGACACACTCATGTGTAACTCTTACTATTTTATTGAGGATGAGGGAGGGACTCATTTTTACACCTCATTTGAGGTGAGGTGTAAAGAATGAAGCAAACGTAATGAGCGAGTGAGTAAGTCCGCAGCGAGGCGTACGCAACGTTGCCGCTTTACATTAAACGAGTGAGGGAGACAGTCGATGCTGGCGATAGCTGATGCCGAGCGCGCCAAATATAAATTAAATGCTAAATGTATGTGAATAAAGATCATGATTAATTTCTTTGCGGAAAGAACTTTTACCCTTTTTTCTTAAATTTAAATCAACCGAATAAGCGCGGACAACACGAATAAACGGTACCGTAAAATGGGGTGTATAGACACAATTTTCAACTTTAACGTCAATTTTATTAATGTTTTCACTAGTCAAGAGTAATTGTATGGCGTTTTTATCATGTCTCTTAGTGGTTTTGACAAATTTCAGTCTTTAAAATTCAGTTTTATTTCTGCAAATAGGCCCCAGGAGGCGCGAGGATGACATTCATTCTTTAATTACAGCACAGAATGCAAAAACATGGGTCGTTTCTATTTACCCGTAACATGGGTCAATAGGAACGAGATATGAGGTCAATAGAAAAATATGCTAGGGTTGGCAATTTCCACATTACTGAAAAGTCAAATGTCATCATTAGGTACGCCTCTTACATCTTCTTGGCAAATAATTATGTCTGTCTATTTAAGAAGCGGCTAAGCACGTTATCGTAAAAATAAATGATTAAGTCAAAATTAAAAAAAAAACCTTTTTATCGATCAACTATTATTTCTTAAAATAGGTAATTATCGTTTTATTCATATCTTAGAGATCATTCAGTACTTATAAATTGCACAAAAACCAAGTTATAATTCTAAGAAACAGTATCGTGCTCACTACTAACAATGTAGTTATTTATTTAAAATAAATTATCTTTTCAATTTGATATTAGTTTATCATTATTAACATGTCCAAATCGTAAAATACCCAAAAAAATATATTTTTTAATAAAAAATAATAACTCAATAGTTAGCAGCCCTATCACATATGTTTCTAGTCACCTCTTACCCGTTTCTATAGAACCCCTTCACGTGTCTATTGAACTCATACTTCGTATCTATTTACCCCATACTACGTATCTATTCGCCCCTTCCCCGTGTCTATTAACCTCAAATAAAAATCAGAAATGACTGGTTACAATTTTACAAATATTTCGAAATTAAACGCATTTACGCACTTACGTTTGCATTAATCTGGGTCACAAGGATCCTACGAATGATAAAAATATATTTAAAAAAAAAAATAATAACTCAATAGTTAGCAGCCCTAACACATATGTTTCTAGTCACCTCTTACCCGTTTCTATAGAACCCCTTCACGTGTCTATTGAACTCATACTTCGTATCTATTTACCCCATACTACGTATCTATTCGCCCCTTCCCCGTGTCTATTAACCTCAAATAAAAATCAGAAATGACTGGTTACAATTTTACAAATATTTCGAAATTAAACGCATTTACGCACTTACGTTTGCATTAATCTGGGTCACAAGGATCCTACGAATGATAAAAATATATTAAAAAAAAAAAATAATAACTCAATAGTTAGCAGCCCTAACACATATGTTTCTACTCACCTCTTACCCGTTTCTATAGAACCCCTTCACGTGTCTATTGCACTCATACTTCGTATCTATTTACCCCATACTACGTATCTATTCGCCCCTTCCCCGTGTCTATTAACCTCAAATAAAAATCAGAAATGACTGGTTACAATTTTACAAATATTTCGAAATTAAACGCATTTACGCACTTACGTTCGCATTAATCTGGGTCACAAGGATCCTACGAATGATAAAAATATATTTAAAAAAAATAATAATAACTCAATAGTTAGCAGCCCTAACACATATGTTTCTAGTCACCTCTTACCCGTTTCTATAGAACCCCTTCACGTGTCTATTGCACTCATACTTCGTATCTATTTACCCCATACTACGTATCTATTCGCCCCTTCCCCGTGTCTATTAACATCAAATAAAAATCAGAAATGACTGGTTACAATTTTACAAATATTTCGAAATTAAACGCATTTACGCACTTACGTTTGCATTAATCTGGGTCACAAGGATCCTACGAATGATATTAACAAGTTGTGTTGGCTCAAAACGCTTCCTTTCACAATAAAAATAGTAAAGTTTGCAGGACCTCTTTTCACCTGCATTCGAACATTCACTTTAAGATTATTTTTTACTATCATGGTCAAACCTAACGTCAATCCAATGTTGCTATATTAAGAAAAAAGATACCGAAGTATTAAAATAATAAAAATTTGGCAACTTTTTTCTTTCAAATACTTTGCTATAGTCTGTAGATAAACTTTTTGAGTTTTGTATTTACTCACCCCTGCATTTCTATTGACCCCATTTTACGGTACTTTATAGAACTAAAAGTTGTACCCAAAATACTGACATACTGAAAATACGAATAACGAAATGCGATCGAGGTTAACATATCGTTACTAAATAGCGTACCCGTTATTCAGGTCAGTATCGAAATACACGCGGATTGATGTAAGTTATCCGTCCTCGTTCGGCCTCGTGCGTGCGTACCTCTTCTTCGGATGTGAGACTGTGAGTGTGTGAGGATACAAGTGAGGTGGTAGTCAGTATCGAAACACATGCGGATTGACATAAGTTATCTGTCCTCGTAAAGCCTCGTGCGTGCGTACCTCTTCTTCGGATGTGAGACTGAGTGAGTGAGGTGGTTCAACTACTCCCTCATTTAGTTGCGACGAGGCCCTCAAACGAGGTGCCTCACGGTCCCAAGTGTGGGACTCATGACAGTGTGACAGACACGGGCGATGATCGGTAGATGTGAACGAGCGAGGCGTGTTCTCGTGCGGGGACGTGGTGTGGGGCCCGGTGCGCGGGCACGCCATGTGGCCGGGCTCGCTGCGCGCGCGCGCCGCCGACGGGCGCTGGGCCGTGCGCTGGTTCGGGGCGGCGCCGCCCGCGCCCGCGCTGCTGCCCGCGCGCCGCCTGCTCACGCTCAGCGAGGGGCTCGAGGCGCACCACGCCGCGCGCACCAACCACAGGAAGTGAGTGCATTACCGACGACAAGCCTTACAACCTACCGCTACCCACGTGGACGACACACTGTTGAGACACTAGCCCGCCAGCTTTACACCTGGGCCCCAATTCTGCTAATTTACAAATGGCTCAATGGAATCGCAATGGCATCGCAATTGTATATTTTAATATGATAGTAATATCAAAATATACGATTGCGATGCCATTGCGGTTCTATTGAGCCATTTGTAAATTAGCGGAATTGGGGGCTTGTATTTATAAAGAAGTAATTACTTATTGCTTAAAAAAGTCATAAGTTAAGATGTTACTTCCTAGTGCAAAAATGCTCCTGTGGCTTAGTTAGTAAGCTGCTTGCAAGCTTGTGACGGAAATGGACCACCATTAATAGTCATATTATTTGGTTGAGAATGCAAACTTTTGACAGTTGTAACTTCTAGTAATTATTAGATTAAAGGCATACAAGTTATCACTTAAGTAATTACTTTTAGTCAATTTACTTGTTTATAAATACGGGTGTTATTCTTGATCCATCTTACGCCTTACTTCTTGATGCGTTAGTAATTCGGAACCTCAATTTACGGTCGCTTTCCATAATAAACGTTACAATTTCACAAATTCGACTTTATAAACAACTAAATAAAACGTTTACTGGGATTCAATAAAGACTAGAGGTAATTTGCTAAAATGATACTGTTCTAGTTTTTTTGTAGAGACGATTTTGGATGGTCTCGTTTAGTTGAAACCCTGAACTGAGCAAGATAAAATTTTACTCTAGGTTAGGATATTATTAATAAAAAAAAAATTTGAAAGTGTTATTAGTCTGGACTTAGCCAGTATGCAATATATTAATAAATAAATAAAATAAAATTGATAAAAGCATTATCGTATTAATTTATGGCTGTCGTTTTCGGCAGCGTTTTTGCATCCCAGGTGGCAGCTGCTGCAATGATTACAATTAATTTCTATTTCATAATCTAGAATTAACCAACGTTGTTATACTTGTATACAATGGGTTCTCAAGAATGAAGTGTTAATACAGTTTTAAAATCTGAACATGCTTGACAGTTGCAGGAATACAAAAGTATTTTTGATTTAGGTACTATTCAATAATTGATTTAATTTTACAGTTACTTACAAACTAAAGTAAAAAACCTACAATTTATTTTACGCAAAAAAGTTATAAAAAAAAAACATAGAAATAAACTTTTAAAAGCTTGGGCTAGTGGACTCAACATTTTAATTAAGTTAATTATACCTGGATTTTACTTACAATATATTATTATGTTATCTTTATAAAATAACCAAAGAATCCGCTTTGTTATTGTGGAACTCAAATGTTACAAAATCATGTATTGTATGATTAACCCAACCCAAAGATGTTTTGTGTACTTGTCTTTGTTTAAGCTGCAAATATCCACAAACATAATTATCCAAAATAGAACTAATGATATTATGACACCAACTTAAAATAAGGACCGGTTTGTTGCCTTCTTTAATTATTATCTTTTATTTATTTGAACAGGAGTAGAAAACTAAACACAAATCTCGAGAATGCGATTCAGGAGGCTATGTCGGAGCTTGATAAAAAAAGTGAAGATACTACAGACAAGCCAACTGAGGATACCGAAGAAGACATTAACGTTAGTGAAACAATATCTGAAACTCCCAAACGAAACAAAAAACACGAAAAAGTACGGAACAAAGATAAACATCACAAGAAAAATCCTGCGAAATTAGCCCCAAATCTTAGTAAAACGGGCGACAATAGTAGATTACGTAGTTCTCGATGACACTAGTAAAGTTTCAGGTCAGTTGTAGGATGGTTAACAAAGACGAAAGGAGAATTCATTGTGATCGAATCAAATGTAAGTTTGTCAGTTGTTTTACACATGCTAGTTATTAGTACGTGTATTTATGGCTTAGGTTTTTAATAACTTAAATGCGGTATCGCTCACGAAAACAGGCGCGAGCTAGCTAAAGGAACGAAAAACAGATGGCGCTAGTTATTGGGCAGAAAGTACAACACTGCAGGATACAGAGTCCGCCTTACGAAGATTTTAAAATAATATTTAGCATTGTAAAACCACAAAGTCTACTAAGACTTGGTGCTACCACAAAACGCAACAAAATCACACAACCTTAGAACTTACAATAACGTATTAAGCTTTCTTGTCGATTCCTGTAAGATAATATTTGATGGTGTTTAGTAAACTAAAATAAATTAAAATTATATAATAGTTAGAGAAAATATTGAGATTACATTGTTTATATATTTCAATTATCAATTATTGATTTTGGGATTATAATAGTTCTGGAATGGCATATACAGGGTAAAACAAACAAATGTTACATTTTTGGGGAATTCCAACTCTAATGGGTACTGTATATAAAAAAAAACTATAAATGAAATAAAAAACTATAAAAAACTAAACTAAGATGCAGTCATAGATTTTCAAAAAGTGGCTTATTCTATTCAGATATCGTACACAAAAATTCGAAACTTTTGATAACTAGTAAAACACCTGCTTTGGTTTCCCTGCAATGTAATATAAGTTTGTTCGACTTATGTATGTGAAAACATCATTCGAAATTACCGATTTATTATTTAAATGAATCTGACTATTTCTGCTTCAATTCGTTTGGAAATATTATGAGGTTCCTAAAAGTATAATATTATGCGTTATAATAATGAATATGCAAAATTATAAGAATTTTCGTAACAAATAAAGTCGTCAGTGGTTATGTAATTACTGTTTTTAATATTAAAGATAATTTTAAGGGATCACAACTGCGATTTTAAATCGTTGTTGTATCCCGCTACTCTTTAGAATAGGTAAGATAGCGTGTAATTATGTAGATTTCTTTGAGATATCTAAGTTAATTCCAACACCTGTCATCGATGTATTGTACAATTATATAAAACTGTAAATTGATAAGAAATTATGCTATATATCGTGTAAATTTATGTGTTTTGTTAGAAAGTAATAAGTATAACATGATTTCTAGTCAAAATATTGAGCATATTGAAGTGTAGATAATAAAGATGAAGGTAATTGACAATAAAACTGGCCTGGCGTTTGTTGACGTTGCGCATTACCTGTCAACATTGTTTCGTTTTTACATAATAAATAAGTACATTATGCATTATTAATTTCTATCGTCGTCGATATGTACTTGTTCGCATTAAATAATTTTATATTTTTGTTATTAATGTAATGCTAGACTAAATAGTTGAAAATGTCATATTGTATTTACAGATATGTATGTACTCGGAACGTGTAGAAGGACTCGTGACGAACTAGTTTTAGCAAGAGTTCTATTTCTAATTTTATACATTTTTTACATAATAAATACAGATATAATGTTTCATGAACATTATTAGGCCTACTGATTAGTTTATTATAATTTGCTTGCTGTCTGATTGTTAGACAACAATTTCGAACAAAATGTTAAGCATCACGTTGACATCACATTGGCTGGCCATAGAGACATTTTAAATGACATTAAGATATTCACTGTAAGTGTCGCCTATTGGTTAAGTGTTTGGTTTGTTGTACAAGGGAGATTATTTTTAAACATTTCAAAAATGCTTTTTAATAAAATATTTCAATTGCAAGATAGGTAAAAGATAAAGAGTTAAAAAATATTGGTAGAATGTTAACTGTAGGACGTCATACCATGAGTACATTTGATAGGTAATTTGTTATTGACAGTAATTGTTAGATATATCTATGTGCAAAATTATTTTATATAATCATTGGATTGTCCGGTAAATATATCAATGAATTATCATAGCTTACTGTTTTTAATATCGTATTTTAACCTTAGAGATTTCTCTGAATTTTCCTTAATTATAAATGTGAATCCAGATATCGACATAGTATTTAATGTTAAATGGATATTGTTTATTATATTATAGCCGGATAGCACTTCCCTGTGAGATGGTATTATGTACATAATTTTAACGTAGTTATGTATAGTATTTTATTTCGAATGAAATTAATGTTTTATAGACTAATATACAATATAAGATTATTTATTTGTTTTGCTGTGTACATATTTTTTTTCAATAAAATGTACCTGTTTTATTTAAGAAAGTAATTTATTTTACCCCCTTTACCTACCTTTAATTAAACGACTGTTTCTCTCACTTAATGTGAAATTATCGCTATCAATTGGAAGGAGGCACACGAAGGAGTGACAATTAATGAAATTAGTTTTACTACAGTTGTAAATTTTTAGTAGATTATTAAATATGGATACCTGTCAGTCACGACTGAGGGCCCACCTTTAACCGAATGTAATTTTTGAGTGCTGACTTTTACAAATTAAAAGTTAAATTTACAATCGTTTGAGAACTTTTACTAAAGGCTGACACATTCAAAAGCTCCCTCAATGGGATCGTACAGTATTATAAGGCTTAGTCACACACAACACAACGTATATTGCAGTTTAATCGCGTATTCGTACGATGGGCGTATCATTTATTCGCACGATACTCGCGTGATCGTGTAGTCTTTTACTACGTTTCCAACATTACATGGGTGGTTTGTCATAAATTCTCTGGGAAAATAGGCATGCAAATTAAGTGACTTCCATCAAATTATTTATTTTCTGTCTATAGTGAAATTAACTTTTTTATTTAGTCTCTTACCCATATCAAGATAAGGGGTGGGTGCTATTATATTTTAAGTTTGTAACAAGCAGCACGGAATGTACCTACCTATTTTACAAAGAAATTTTATAATTTACTAGCGACTTGACCACATATTGTTTTTGTTTGTTGTTTAACTGGTTAGACTATAAAAAATAGGCAAATTAATACTAGAATTGCTCATTAAACTAAACTGATTCAATTTGTCAAACTACACTTTACGCGGACGTATTAGCGGCCACCAGCTCGGCTGCCCCATTTCAAAACCTAGTAGGTGTGTGTGTTTGAACCACTTTACAGGAGAGCAGAAAATAGGTTTTGTCGAACTTTTTCCGATTATTCTTAAACTATTAAGTCTTTTGTAATCAGACATATTATATCAAAAAATAGAGTAAAAATTAAGCTTTCATTTGATATATTTGTTATTTCTTTAAGACGTTTATGACAGATTTTATAACCCTAACTTTATTTTGAATTGAACTTCTTAAAAAAAAAGTGTCTTCAAAACCATTTCAAACTCTAGTAAGTGCAGCAATGATAAACCTACTAGGTCTTTGGTCTGTTCGCATGGATCATTTAGGTAGTAGGTAGGCAAGTTGACCATATCAAAAACCTATTATGAGTCATGTGTTTGATATACAGGGTGTGCGGTTGAAAGTTGGACATACTTCTAGAACTACTCTTAAACTTTCGCGTTGCATAATTATTTGAAACGATACGGGAATTAAACGCGATCATACCTTATTATTTTGCCTGACGTTTCGATCGGGTTGCACCGACCATGGTCTCAGGCAGGCAGCCTGTGAGCCTATGATCGCGTTTAATTCCCGTTATCGTTACCAACATTAAATTTCGGCCGGCTCATAGCAAAAGTTATTTGTACTTATGAAAATATTAGGTGTTAAAGTATGAAATTACCGTTTTGTATTGACGAAATCGAGAAGTCATTTTTCCATACTAACAATTTTTTAGTTTTTTAAAAACACCTGAACCGTTTTCGAAGCAATTAAAGGTGAAAGTTAGATGGTTATAAAGCTACGCATTATAGTATTTAAATTTTTGAAAATCAAAGTATATAATACAAATATACTTAATTGAAGCAAGAAGGTCAGCTGACACATTGTAAGGGGTCTTTTCAACGACTTCCTTTGAAGTAATAGGCACTAGTATTGCATTTTTTTTTAGTCAAAAGTTACTTTATTTAGTTTTTGATACGATACAAGAAGAATTACGCAATAATATGACTATACTTGAGAGCTATAAACAAAATAAAAAGTGGGAAAATAATCGGCAATTTCATACTTTAACCCCTATTATTAAGTAATAACCTGTACAAGTATGTCCTTCTCGTAAAGTAGTTATGACTATTTTTATGAGGAAAAAAGGAATATTTAACAAATAGTAATCTATACTAATATTATAAAGCTGAAGAGTTTGTTTGTTTGTTTGTTTGTTTGAACGCGCTAATCTCAGGAAGTACTGGTCCGATTTGAAAAATTCTTTTTGTGTTTGATAGTCCATTTATCGAGGAAGGCTTTAGGCTATATAACATCACGCTGTGACCAATAGGAGCGAAGCATGAGTGAAAAATGTTGCAAAAATAATCGCGATCATAATAACGGAAATTGACGCGGACGAAGTCGCTGGGAACAGCTAGTCTTATTATAATTATAAAATTAGACGACCTAGGACTTTGGTTTTGCGACATCTTGGAGGTCCCGGGTTCGATTTCCAGACAAGTCAATGTGGAAAACGAACTATTTTACATTGTCTACCATTTATTAATCTATTGTTTAATAAAAAATCGACAAGTACTTAAAAATATTTATTGGATTTAATCAGTAAATTCCAAATAGTCAACTATCATAATGTAGGCAAACTTAAAAAACCGGCCAAGTGCGAGTCGGACTCGCGCACTGAGGGTTCCGTACCAACTTTAACTAAAATACCACAATATTTTGTTAACTGCATAATAACTTAGTTTTTTATAATGTTTGTATGAAGGACAAAGTAATATTTGCGGTTGTTGAAAATGTGCTAAATCTCCAAAACTACCGGTTTGATCTCGTTCAAACCAAATATTTGTTAAGATCTACATAATGTATTTTTTCAAAATTTTCACTTGCTTAGTTCAAAAGTTAGAGGGGGGGGGGGGACACTCATTTTGCCACTTAGCGTCTATCTTCCAAATGTTAGACTATTGGAAAAAATGATTCTAGGAACCTCTATGTCATTTAAAAGACCTATTCCATAGATACCCCATACGCATAGGTAGAAGTACCAAGTTTCAACTATGCTAATACTTTCAGAATAAAGTGGCTGTGACATGTCCGAATGTCAGACAGACAGACAGACAGACAGACAGACATACAGACTTGACGAAACTATAAGGGTTCCGTTTTTTGCCATTCGGCTACGGAACCCTAAAAACATAATTATATTGAGTTAGTCCCTCTCAGTGCAGAAGTTATAAGATTCAGTAAATTCTAACAGGACAACAAATGATAAATTTTTAGACCTATCATTTGCAGGCAAATTTTTCCAAAAGTCTCGGAGGAACAATGAGCGGTGCGTGGGGCGACACGTTAAAACTGCCCAAGATTTGAACGTTTCATCATTTATTTGAACGTGTTATCATTTGAGAAAACACTAGTAACTCGCCTACATTTAAATTCGTCACTGTGGTTCAAAAGTGTCTCAATACACGTAGGTAGTAACTACTTCAAAATCTAGTATCCGCTTTCCCAATTCCCAATTTCAAAGACTAGTAGGTGCATGACACCTACTAATTCTTTGAAATGGTTTTGTGACATACTATTTTTTGAAATGGTCAAGACGACTCAAATGAAAAAGGTACATGCACTTACTAGGTGCTAATAGCACGATCGATGCAGGTGTTTTTGCATTATGTAGATCATTGAAAAAGAAATGATATTTATCTAAAAAAACCCGATTTCCAATCAAAAGCACCTACTAGGTTTTGAAATGGGTTACCTACTTTTTTCGAACCCAGAGTTGAACACTGAGATCATAGACTAACATTTATATACCTATATTAAATACCCGCTCCACGCGCTTTCCCTCGCTCTCACTGCTACGAGACAAGCGCGTCTAGACGAGTCAGTACTGGCCTGTGGTACTGGCACACACGCACAGATACAACTAACGTTGTGACAGTAAATTACGTTGTTTTAATTGCCCCCTGTTACTTTTGCCTCCGGTCTAGGTACCCTACCTATGGTTTCGTTTGGAGTCTTCTTTCTTTCAGTGAATAAGGTGCTTTAACCAGTGCCGTGCCGTGTACCAAAATACACGTGGTCAGATCGCCCAATTCAATTACCTTTTTACCCGATCACGGCAAAGCCGAAAGGAAGGGTTATGATTTTAGTAGTCTATGTAGGTACTCGTATGCATGCACAGCACGCACGACCATGGCATTTAAGAGGAAACACCACGGCCGTTTTTCCATACAAACGTAGTCCCCTGTTTCCTCCCTGGATAATGCCAGTAGAGCAATAATTTTTAATCATAAAAATCTATGGCCACTATTAGCATGTTTCTATGTTTTCTGTTTTTTCATAAATTAATTAATAAAAAAAATATGAGCCCCCAAAAATCGAAAAAATTCGCCAGATTTTCCGCTGTGTTCAAACATCCAGAAAACAAATTTGGCTAAATTTAAGAAAAAAAGTAAAACATACAAACACGGCCAAAGCCTTTCTTTAATTTTTATTAAAAAAAGTATTTAAATCGGTCTAGTTTTGGAAAAGTAATCGGGGGACTACGAAACGTTGATCTGGTGTGTTTTTAGTAGGTATTTTCGGTCCAAGAAGCAGTTGTCTCTATCACACTCTGCGTTGAATGCGTTTGGCACTGCGCGACAGCAATAGATTTGACAAATAGGTACCTATTTTTCAATTCTCTCGCACGTAGTGTTTCCTCTTAATTTGCTACGATGATAGCACCACAGTCTATGAACCATACAGTCGTTCGACACCTTTGATCTCATGGAAAATGCCGACAACGTCTAGACAGTCTCGTGACCAGGTCGAGCCAGGGTTGTCAAAAGTAAACAATATATAAAAATATTTATTTATTGCAGATAAACACTCGTAATCAGCACCCCAATGAACCTCAAAAGTGACACACGTATCAAATTATAAAAAAATACGTCCGCCATCTTAGATTTTAAAAAGGATTGCATAATGGTAATCAGCACCCTAATGAACCTCAAAATTGACACCCATATCAAATTATAAAAAAATACGTCCGCCATCTTGGATTTTAAAAAGGATGGCATATCCGAAGCACCCCACTGAACCTCAAAATTAACACTCATATCAAAATAAAAAAAATTACGTCCGCCATCTTGAATTTAAAAAAGAATAGCATTTTCGTAATCAGCAGCCCAATTAACCTCGAAATTGACAACTATTTATCTTATTAAAAAAATATATGTTCACCATCTCGAATCATTCGATATGAGCATTCCAATAAATTCCAACAAACAAATATAAAATAATTTAAAACACAAACATTTGTTAGCCCTGAATGCTGTGTCCCGAACTGCTAACATCGTTTTGTTCGCAGTTCGGGCTCGCCCTTCCCGCGTCTCGCCCTTCACACCCCGCACAATTGCCCTGTCTAGACGTCTTCGTCGAACGACTGTATGGTTCATAGACTGTGATAGCACTCAATGCGATACTGGCGATACTGCACTTGATTATTTTTCGTAGTCGGTTTGTTATTACCAATTAAACTTTGTTAATAGTATAAAGATTTGTTTCTTATTACATTAGTGCAAGGGTAATTACAAAAAGTGGATTGTGATTAATCCTTATGAGATTAAAAAAATCTAGCCGTTCGACTAAATTACTAAGTGACCGACTAGAAATACAGAGAGGGCAACTTCAATATTAAGATAGAGACGATTTTTCCAATTGAGGTTTTGCTTAACGAACTACTAAAAAGTTTACTTTAAGCAACGTTTTGTAAGCTGCTTTATTAATGATTATATTGGTTACTGTTATTCTTATATATTTTTTAATTTGATACGGTTTTGAGTCTAGCAATTCGGCTAAAACTTACAATACCACCTCTGGAAGCAAAAATGATAACCATTAGGCAAAAAAGAAATCGAAGCGATACTGGCGATACTGCACTTGATTATTTTTCGTAGTCGGTTTGTTATTACCAATTAAAGTTAAGCACAACTGTTATTATTAACGTATTGATTGTGATAAAATTTAAAAATCTTCTTCTACCTTCAGCTTAGATCAAAAGTTCAATGGCTGTAAAAATGCCTTATGCATCTACTTTCCGTAGTACCTATTTAAGTATAAATAAATTATTATGTCATTTCAGATAAACTGCGGGGCACAGCCAAGCGTAAAATTTATGAAAAACCGTGTAGCAAAATAAGCAAGTTCTGTCTGATTCGAACCTATATTGCTAGAATGATTACTTTTTCATCCAATATGCACAATAATACGTAAGTACGTACGTACCCAAGCATCCTTAATAGCTGTTAGTAGGCAATTCACCAAATGAGACTTATTAAGTAGGTAGGTTTTAGCCAGGGGTATTAGAATAAGAGCCTCTATTTGACGTAAATACCACCTAGTAAGTATCTAGTTTGTATAATTACGTCAATACTTTTTCTGGGATAATGGCCATAAATAAACGGTAATGTGTTTGTTTTGATGTGCCCATTTCCACATTTGGCGCTTGGAATCATGTCGAACATCGGAGAGACATTTTAGTGCAACACGACCAACTTAATCAGACCTCTCGTTCAGGCTAAAAATATTGTTAGCGTCAGTCTATTTAATATGGGATGTGGGTTTCTTTTTATAGTGGCTGTACTTACAGTAAACAAATTCCGGTTGGCAAGTTTAAACATTTCCTCGGCCGTTACTCGCGAACGCCGTGTCCTATGGTCCGTGAAGTTATTGCCTTCACGACTTATTGACGCACTGAAACTGTTTCGTTTGTTAAATTTTACGAATTGGCATTTTTAGATGTTCCTATTGATTTACCTTGTGTAAGATTAAACGTCGTCATTTTACTAAAACTAAGTTCTTACATGTAGGTACCTGCTACCCCTAATTTTGAAATACCTACCTAAGAATGTGTGGTATTGCTCAAAGGAATAATATTTTTATGCTCAGCTCCAAAGATTAAACGGTACCGGATGTCAAAATCCAGATTATTTTTCAGCATTTAAAGTTGAAATAAATAAACGTTCAGGTAATTAAACCGAGTTCATAGACAGCTATTTACGAAACTAACAACTTTGCAAATACAGATTAATTTACAATGTTAATTAATATAGTTGTAGTAGGCTGGTAGGAAATACTATACTTACCAAGCAACGACTGCTATTTAATACTGTATTATTTATTTTGCATTAATGTTTCATTATAGTTTCAGTTATGTTATCTGAAAATAGTGATCAATTAGACGTCTGCTGCACTACGAGTCGTCGTAGCCGCCCAAAGAACGCGAATGCTACGGACTACGATATGTAGAGCTGGATAACCGCAACTGCGCGGCGAGTGATTTTCACGTAATATACAAATAAATTTGAAGCGAATTCGTTAAAAATTGCAGCTGCAATAGGAAATACACCACCCGCCACTAGTCATGCTGCTATTTGCGAATCAGGAGTCGTGGTGTTCTTTTAATCCGCCAGCTGACATGGCAAACAAACAAACAGCGAGCGTCCGTCCTAGATACAACTTGTCGCCTGCAATATGTCCGGATTAAAAAAATAATATGCCACTCGTTTGCTTTCAGATAAAAGTGTTTGCGTTCAGATTTATGCAATCCGCATATATTGCTAGCTTTGTAACACAAATATTTATGTTGACTTATAGTATAATTTTAACTACAACAATGTAATGAAAAAAAAATCGTCATTTCATTGTTAACACTGTAAATCCTTGGGTAATGTTGAACCGTCTTAAAAATTCAATCGTGTATCAAACGGGCAACAATTTTGTGCGTGTCGATCATAAATTTAATATAAGGTACTAAATCTGTGGTGTACATCAAACATATTATCAGTGTTTTTTTGAAATATTCGAATGCAGCTGTTTTTTTACCTCTTACCTCATTTTTACACCATTCAAAATTCATTTACTTAAACCATGTTCTGTGACTTAAAAGGACGAAAACAAAACAAAGGCGGTGGTGGGGTGCAGGCTGCCTAACAGACAGACACCCGTATTTGTCTCGTATTCGTCTCTACATGGCTCGGGCTGAATTGCATATCGTATCAGAGCATTGTAGGTATTATTTATTTGTATCATGTGGACAATGAGTTATACGGTAAATTTTATTGGAAAAGGCAAACCACTATTTTTCATAAACAGAAGGGTTCTGCGATCACCATAAATATAGGTTAAATCATTTTATTATTGTTACATGTCTTACTTTTCAGATGGGTTTACAATTAGGCGGTGAGCGGTAGTAATCATAGAGGTTCTAACAAACTGTTGCCTTTCATTATTGAATGTATGTCTCATGATAAAATATTTTGTTTTTGTGCATTATTAACAAAAATCATACCTGTGAAAAGAACAAATCTATACTAATATTATAAAGCTGAAGAGTTTTTTTTTGTTTGTTTGATTGTTTGTTTGAAGTACTGGTTCGAATTGAAAAAATATTTTTGTGTTGGATAATCCATTTATTGAGGAAGCCTTTAGGCTATATAATATCACGCTGCGACCAATAGGAGCGAAGCATCAGTGAAAAATTAACGGGAAAAAATATTGATATTAATCGCGATCATAATAACAGAAATTGACGCGGACGAAGTCGCGGGCAACAGCTAGTTATAAAAAAAGAAAAACCTTTTAAGTCGTAGGTAGTACCTATATGTAAATGAACGTAATTAATCTATGACTGGATTTTTTTAAAGCTACGGGAGCGAGTGAGCGTTAGAGTAATTTCGAGAAAATACTTGAATCGTTTCCGAAGCCCAAACGTCACAGAGACGAAAACCATCTTAAGTGATGGGCACGATTCAGCTAATAATTAATTAAGTAACGATTGAAAAAAGAAACAATAAACACTTTTTCATGTTTTCGGACAACCTTAGATAACAATTAAAAAAACAAGTTTTTACCTAAATATCTTTTGAGATACTTTAGTTTACTAAACCTACATAGTAAATAATAATAAATAAATATTTAAGACATGCCTCACTGGGCCACACTGAGCCATCTAGTCCCAAATTAAGGTACTATTAAGTACCCTGTCGTATGGGGTACTAGACAACCGATAAACTTACTTATATACTTTTTTTTTTGTAAAAACATACTTATAATACATAGAAAACACCCAGACCAGTACAAACAGACATGTTCATGCACACAAATATTTGTACTGCGCGGGGATCGAACCCGCGACCCATGGCTCAGAAGCAGCGTTAACTACCGCTGATCCAAATGGTCGTCAAAGACATTAATGTATCCAACATTAAATGATATAAGGTTGCCTATTTAACCGATACCTAATGGCAAACTTATATATAAATCTGGAATAATAAATCTTAATAAAAACATATTTTTATAAAAACTGCATCCTAATAAGAAAAATATTATCCAAGGATATCCATTCTAAAATAGTACATATTTACAAAAAACAACAGTCCAAAGTAAACTACTACGAAATGCCAACGATATTATACTGCGGGCGCCACGAACCAACTATGGCAGGTAAAAAAAATAAAAATACAATAAATATAATACGTTTTTAAAATTATTTATTAATATATCTTTATTAACAATGATAATAATAGGAATATTTCAATAAATTAATACAATCAATTTCTTAAATTATACCAAAAAAAGGAGGCACAGTTAAATGATAGCTAGTAATGTTTTTTTATGGTTGTAATATTTTTGAGTGAGCGCAGTCCATCACATGGACTGCGTGCACTTCCTAACATGCAAGGCCCCTTATTCGCGTAACCGAATCGTATCACAATCGTAATTAAACGACAGGTTTTTGACAGTTCTAGTATGGGCTAAATGTCAAAATGGTTCAATTCAATCACGATCGAACTGCGATTCGGTTACGCGAATTAGGCCCCTGGACGTTTTCAGTTGCGCTTACTCCGTGTTGTTTGCAGGGTTCACTCAACAACTAAAATAAGCAAACTTACAAAACAACATTGTTTTGTATTATTAAAATGTTTAATGTATTGTAAGTGAATAGTTGTTTAAAAGTTACCTAATTTGTTTTGAAATTGTGTAAAATGTTAATATCTTATGATACATATTTGTTAAGTTCGTCACGTCACGTGAATTTTTTTTATATTTGATTCATTTTAGTTTTCTATTTAAGTAAATATTTATGTATTCTTTGAGAAATAATATCTCTAACCGTAACTTATGCATTCAGGGTTCTCCATGTTACTTTCTTTTCCATTCGGAACAGACTTTTTTTGATTTTCTGTGTAACAAAACATATATTGAAAATATTTGTAATGTGATTTATTATATCGACTATCGACGGTTTGTTTATATGAACTCAAAAGAATGCGTTGTCTGCACTATTCCGTAAGACAGACAAAGGCAAGCGAGATTAGTGCAAGGCGCTGCGGCTGTGCATTCCGAGGGTAGGTACGTACTCTGTGAGCCATCGCTAGGAGCCTCCTCTTACTACCAGAGTTCGTCTAAATAACAACTACATTTTAGACGCTTTCAACTCAAAATATGTAGAAAAGCAGTAGAATCACAAATAACTAAATGTCAGTAAAAATGAAATACCTACCTGTAACCAAAAAAAATAATTGAGAACTGAAAAACGACCAAAGCAAATGAGTGAACTAGAACCTATCGGTGCTTACTCATCTTAGTAGCATTCTACTTTGTGTTCGTGTAATCAGATTGAATTTCCATAACGGCATGGGTATGACATTACACCCTACGTGAGTTAAGGACATTTTTCTAAATGTCATTTTTGTAAGAACTGTGTAGGTATCTCATATCTCATAGACTTAGAATATAATACTTTATGCGTATTTAAGTCTATGGTTTATCTAGTAATTATTTTTTAATTTTGTTGAACATAAATGGCTAACCAAGTTAATTATGATCAAAAGAGTCCGGCTCTTTTGATTATACTTAATTAACTTGCTTAACTTACGAAACAAACAGCAAAAAAATATTTTCTGATACTTACCCACGTAACACAAGAATGTATAACTTTCGTATAGATCAAGACAATTCACGCTAGACACAAATTTAAATTTATATTATTATGGCTTCAACCTCGTAGAATTTGGCTACCAATCTCGCAGTCCCAATTATCGGTTATATCGGATTCCCGATTAAATCACTATCTTTTATTCTTGACATTAAATTAAGAAAATATTGATTCTTAATAAATACTTCCAGCAATAGAAGTGAGTAGGTATGAGGAGTCTATATTTTCTTAATTTGGTATTGAGAATAATAGAAAATGATTGCAATCATTTAAGAGCGATCTAATTGGCGATTTCCACGCGGACAGAGCCGCGGTCGTAACGTTAGTAGCTCTTATACTTATAAACGCTTTAGTAGGTGATTTTCCTTGGTATATTTATAATATTTGTTTTAAAATGTAATTAGTAGTTAGTCAAGGCGTCGGGAAGTGACGACTCCACCGCCCGCTCCGGCGCAGTCAGTCAACAAACAAATGGCGGTCAAACCTTTCAATCGCAGCAGAGGAAAATACCTGGCACGGGATGGGCAGCAGCATCCTGGTGTTGAACCTCTGCCCCACTGCGATCGCCAATCCGCTTGCCCCGCATGGCGATTAAGGACAATTCCTCCCAATGAGCAGTACAATAAAACCACGGCCCCCAGTGCCCGGCCGCCCTATTATTCCTGGCCACGGAAGCGGCCACGGCAACAATGGGGTAGGGGGTGCGAAGAATCCCCGGGCGAGGAACGGCTACCATAAAAAACTGGACCTGGCTACGTATAATGGGCGCAGCCTGCGGCTGGATGAATATGCCCACGAACTGGAGGTAGAATTGGAGCGTATACGATGGCACATTGTGGGGCTCAGCGAAGTCCGAAGAGAGGGCGAGGACACAATGACCCTACAATCTGGCCATCCATTCTACTATCGAGAAGGGGATAGTCTCTCCCAAGGCGGAGTAGGGTTTCTCGTCCATAAGCTTCTCGCTAACAACATTGAGGAGGTCTCCAGAGTGTCAAGTCGTGTTGAGTATCTTGTCGTGAGACTCACGAAGAGGTATTATCTGAAAGTAATACAAGTATACGCGCCGACTTCGACACATTCAGATGATGAAGTGGAAAGCCTCTATGAGGACATAGCCAAAGCCTTGCACAACACCACTAAGGCGCACCTCAATGTTGTTATGGGGGACTTCAACGCAAAGGTGGGTAAACACACGGACGTTGACACGGTTGTAGGGCCACACGGCTTTGGAGACAGGAAGAATAGGGGGCAGATGCTTGTAAACTTCCTGGAGAGCGAGGGGCTGTTTGTTATGAACTCGTTCTTTAAAAAGAAGCCCCAAAGGAAGTGGACTTGGATCAGCCCCGACAAAGTCACAAAAAATGAGATCGACTTCATCATGTCGGATAAAAGGTATATATTCAGAGAAGTCTCAGTGATCAATAGGTTTAATACTGGAAGTGCTCACCGACTTGTACGAGGCACTCTGGATATCGATTATAACCTAGAAAGATCCCGTCTGGTGAAGTCCACGCTCCGACCGACACCGTTCCAGTCGATAGCTGGCTCCAAACGCTTTTAGCTAGAGCTAAAAAACCGTTTCGACGCCCTTTTGCCTACTGCATATTGATGATGATGAGGACATTACAGGCGTAGTTAATATCTTAAGGGAAGAGAGTAACAGGTTATGTGAGAGGTAACGGGCCGGGAATCTCGTTTCTCAGTAGAGACGAAACTTTTAATGGCACAAAGACGTGACACGACAAATGCCGAAGAGCGAGTGGCTCTTACCAGGCTGGTGCGGAAATCGATAAGGAAAGACCTCAGAAGCTCCAATACGCTTCTTATTCAGGCGGCGATAGAGCGTAATCGAGGCTCCAAGGTATTTTCGCAGCAGCTTGGAAGGAGCCACCTGACAAAACTCAAAACACGTGAAGGTCTAATTGTCACGTACAAGTCAGAAATTCTTGCTGAGACCGAAGACTTCTACGGTAAACTATACGCCATACACGCCCCACAACCTGCACCCACACTTAATGACCCGCGAGCACCACTGACCTGCCACTACACCGACGAGCTGCCAGAAATTAGCCCGGAAGAGCTCGAGCTGGCCCTTAGGCAACTTAAAAATGGAAGAGCCCCGGGTGAAGATGGAATCACGACTGAGCTCCTAAAATCAGGGGGACGTCCTGTCTTACTAGAGCTTCAGCGTGTTTTCAACTCGGTGTTGCGGCGTGTTTTCAAATCCGGGAGAACCCCAGGGGCGTGGCACAGAAGCATTGTGGTTTTGTTTTTCAAGAAGGGTGACAAAACACTTCTGAAAAACTATAGACCTATTTCGTTGCTGAGTCACGTCTACAAGTTGTTTTCGAGGGTCACAACGAATCGGATTACGCGAAGACTTGACGAGTTCCAATCTCCGGAGCAGGCCGGGCTTCGAGGAGGATTCAGTACAGTAGACCATATCCACACAGTGAGGCAGATTATACAGAAGACGGAGGAGTATCATCAGCCCCTGTGCAAAGCATTTGTAGACTACGAAAAGTCGAGTTGCGAAATCGCTGCAGGAACTCCAGGTATTGTTGAGTAGCCTAAATGAGTCCTCCCGACGCATCGGCCTATGTATGAACATTGACAAGACGAAAGTCATGTTCAACATGCATGTCATTCCCGGGCCGATAACTGTCGATGGAGTACTTCTCGAAATCGTCAACAATTACGTCTACCTTGGACAAAACCTGCAATTAGGCAGAAACAATTTCGAGAAGGAAGCCGATCGGAGGATTCAGTTGGGCTGGGCGGCATTCCGGAAACTACGTCATATTTTCTCGTCGCTCATACCCCAAAGCCTAAGAACAAAAGTTTTTGACCAGTGCGTCTTAAACGTGGTGACATACGGAGCCGAAACGTGGACACTGACGACGGGGCTGGTCCGCAAGTTAAAGTTGCTCAGCGAGCTATGGAGAGAGCTATGCTAGGAGTATCTCTAAGGGATAAAATCCGAAATGAAGTAATTCGACAGAGAACCAAAGTTACCGACTAGCTATAATATAATAGCTACTCGGATAAGCAAGCTGAAGTGGCAGTGGGCTGGTCACATCTGTCGCAGAACTGATGAACGATGGAGTAATCGAGTTCTGCAGTGGAGACCGCGCATGGGCAAACTTAGTGTTGGATGGACGCCCCCCTGCTAGATGGAGCGACGATCTGCGCAAGGTGGCTGGAAGCAACTATGCTCAAAGCTCAAGACCGAGAAAAGTGGCGTGCCTTGGGGGAGGCCTATGCCAGCAGTGGACTGCCGTAGGCTGATGATGATGATGATGATAGTAGTTATATAGTTCCTAACTTTATTAAGTTCTATCCAATGATATGTGTGTCAATGTCTAATCCTAAGTCCGTTTTTAATTTTATTGTATAATTAATATCATAAATATACACAAGAACTAATTACCTATTTATCTGCAGCCGGGCAGAGTGAACAAAGCGTGTTTCGCTGAATTTATCGCGCAGCAAGTATATTCATTCCCAGGGCACTCGTGACCCTCAATTTACCTAGGCACCAGGAATAAGTCTACTGCATTTAAACTAGATGGCTCTTCAGAGTACGAGTAGGTACCTACGTAAATACATACTCTTCGCTTCTAAGTTCCCAGACATTTACCCGCGATCCTGTTTCTCTAATTTATTGTCTCTACTTATTTAATGACAACGCTGAATTAAGAGGCTTCAAGATGTGCATGCATTGATAAATAGGTATTTTAAAATGTCCCCTGTTGCCTTGTAGTCGATGTGAATTGAAAACAAGTGTCTGAGGAAATCTTAATACGAAAACATTTTCTCTGTAGAAAATAGCGCCTTGAGAGCAACATCTGCCGTATATCATTGCATCTTTTTGTTCTGCAGAGCAAACGTAAAAAGGAAATGTTAGGTTTAAAACACTATTCACGTTAATGAGATGTTTTGGATTTAAGCTATGATAAAACAATTGTTAAATTGTTTTAAAGGTATGTATTAAAAGCAAATAAACCATTTCAAACACTATTTACAGGAATGAGACTAAATTTAGTTTGGTGAAGTTTATTTGTTAGAACTACGTTTCGTATTTTAATTATGGTTTACAGTTGTTACGGAACCTAAATAAATAAATAACTATAAAATAAGTACACACGTAACTTTAATTACATGTAGGTAATGTATTAAAGTAATTACTTTAATTACCATTTTCTGTAACGGTTTTCTATAAAATAGTTACAGTATCTATTTTTTTAGGGTATATATCGGGATGCCTAATTATTTGTACTCCTAATTGTCATTGGCGCACATTATTAGCCTAAAATTTTTTCGCACATTTTTACTAATTCTAAACGTGTTTAGCCTATTTTTACTACGCTTAACTTTACATCGCCGTATTATAATTTCCCAATTGCGACATTTAGCCGAATATATCATAACACCTACCCTTTTGTAGTTCCAAATTTTTATTCGCAGAAAGTTAAAAACTTTATCAGCATGCATGCCTGCTTGCAAAGAAGTAAGCATGGATGCAAGCAAGCAAGCAATCAAGAATGCATGCAAACAACCATGCATGCATGCATGCAAAGAAGTAAGCATGCATGCAAGCAAGCAAGCAAGCATTTATGCAAGCAAGCAAGCAAGCATTTATGCAAACAAGCAATCATGCATGCAAACAAGCAATCATGCATGCAATCAAGCAGACATGCATGCAAACAAGCAATCATACATGCATCCAAACAATCAGATTTCCGTGACGGCTTCGGCGCTGCGGGGCTCCGGCGGTCCCACGCGTGCTTATCGTCGCAGATGGCTTACGCTCACCACCGCAGCTTCGGCTTTCTGGCCGGCTGCGCCGGCCAGCCTCAGCCGCGGCGCCTCGCTTACAGCCTCCTGCTCCTAAGCCCGCGGGCCACCTCGCCCCTCCACGCCTACGCGCTTTTGAATTACACTCTAGGGGAAGGGCAGACAAGACTGCTTGGGGTCGGTTTGTGAGCGATTCGTTTCTCAAACTTTTCGGTTTAAAAAAAATAGATCGTAATATCACATGAGTAAAGTGGGAATATTTATTCATGTGGTAATGTCAAAAAAAGATGCTAATACATTTTAGTGCTTTCGATATTAGACATACTGAAATTAGGGTTTTCAATATTTAGACCAATCTATAATAGTGCGAAAACAACTGTTAGACTAGACAATAATTATACGTTATAAGTTTAGGCCAATACGATTCGGCCAAATGAAAATAGGACTTTAAATTTTAGGCGAACCGAAGGGCACCCATTTTTTTAGTTTTATTAGGAAGTTAATTAAATGTCAAAGTACTTATGAAGGTTTCACACTGTAGTTCTGCATTTGCGTGAATTTTAGTATTATAAGAGTAGAAATAAAATTCTCACCTAGATTTTATTACAGAAGTAATAATGTGGATTATCAATTGCTGTTACAATACTTTTTAGTTCAAATACATACAGGATGTCCAGTAAGTACTACGACAAACTTAAGGAGAAGCAAGATGTATGGGTCAGCTACTATACAAAAAAAATTACGTTTTGTATTGTTGTTGGCTAAGCATCATATAAAAAGATCTGAAGCTAATAATAATCTTTTGTTCTATTATTATACACTTTCTTTGTCAGTAATAACCGCAGCTTCATTTGAAATCGTCACAAAGAATTTAGTGAATCTGAGCCCATTACTTACGAAAATATACGATAGAAATAAATAATGTGATACCTCTTTGAAATCCCTATGAAACAAGCAAATTTATAGGGCTATGTGCAACGGTAGTTTAGTACATTTTTTTTTCACCACAGTAGGTCAAAGTTGAGGATAAGCAGTATCTCGAAAACTATGACACTTTTACAGAGGTCTTTGTTTGTATGATAGTTGACCCTTACACCTTGTTTCTCCTAAAGTTTGTCTGGGTACTTACTGGACACCCTGTATACAACATTTGTAATTATATCATACCATCAACATAACTTAAGTTTTCTATTTACGAACAAACCTCCAATATGACAGCCAATTTATATAAATTATGTAGTGTTAAACAGCTATGTATTTTTCGGTTTCAGCATAACATCGGCTCTCTGATGTAGATAAAATGTTTTTGAGTTTATCAAGCCAGAAGATTAAAACGTGGACCATTGTGTGTATTTAAATTACATTTGTGGGATGGTCGGCCGCTGTGAATACACGCATAAATATAATATAAGTTTAACGATTACAGCGGTTTGCCATTTACACATTAATTTTTAATTTCCGAGAGATGTGAGCTCCATCCGGCCGCGGGGGGTTTATATCAGACATCTTTATTGTTAAATAACAAGCGGTGTGGGTGTCAGCTTTATGTACGCGCTACGGTTAGCACAAAATCGAATCCCTATTAATCTGACCGAGGACGGGCACGCGGCCGATCGCAAATGAATGGTCATTGAAATGAAGACGTATGGAGCAAACATATCACTCGGACGTTTTATTTCGTTTGCTAACTGAAACCTGTCGGCCGCTGCTACAAAAGACGTTTGTTTTGCTATGGAGGGGGAAAGCGGGGAGTGTTGTAACAATCTTAAAGGAAACATGGAGTTACCAAATCCGTATTTTTTTTTTAATCTGTTCTTTTTTATTCAGGAAGCAAATATTTACTTTAAACTAAAAAACACAGAACCTTTTATTGTATAGATACCCTTTGTTTAGACTTCGCGGTACTGACGGTGGTATGTTTAAAAGTTCATACTTCATGAACTTTTAACAAAACAAATCATAAATATTACCAAAAAAAAACTGTCAAAAAAGTTTATTTTGTGCTTATAACATAGATTTTAAGGTAAGTATTGATGTATCCCAATATTATAATTCTACTTGTAGTTTTAGTACATTTTGTTTATTGTGCCGTTACCATACTGAACCTTATTGCAAGACCGAAATAACATTTGGGGTAAAGTAAGTTGTGTTGTGTATGTTTATTTAGATCCAAGTTACTTGGTGTTCCCTTTTGTGAATATATGAAAATTATTAACAGAAACAGCATTTAAAGCATAAAACTAGTTAAAATGTTACAGGTTTTGTTTGTGATGTTTGCTTCAGACATTTTTACTAGGTAATTAATTCGTGGTAAAAATTAAGTGTGGATTCTTAATATAGGTATCTACTAAAATTATATTTTAGCAACGTAATTGCAATTATTATATTATTATCAGTATTTAAACTTGAAAAATTATGTCTTAGGCCCGGTATGCATTGAGATCCGGTTTCTAGTACATAATACATAATTTAAGACATACATAATAATACATAAAGCCTGATACATAATTTTTCAAGTTTAAATACTGATGTTGATTCTTACCCATAGCTAGCCTCACGCTCCCCGACGAGAACCCGAGAGCCTCATTCTAAACTTCTTTCTTCCCGGCATTATTCTTTTCACCGTAATTGTGTAAAATGGGCGTTAAAGTAGGAGAAACTGGAATTAGCTGGTTTAACGTTTTTATGTAAGTGTAGGTTTTCTATATCAAAAGTAACCTTACTTTTACCTATCAACGTAAATAAGTTAGTTTGAAGTGTGAGTACCTACGCAAGTGATTCCTTCTTATCCACAGTAGGCAACATCCAGGCCTATTTTGCTTTAGGTAAATGCGTATCTAAACGAATTTCTGTCTCGAGAGATTTTGATGTTTTAAAGGTTTTCTTCTTGGAAATGAAAATTGACAGTAAGTAATTCTCATGTGGCTTTGGCTGTGATAAAAGCTTTAGGTACGATTAAATTAGATAGAAGTAACATTTTTATTTTTATGTTGTAACGCAACACGTACCTAACCCAAAAAGTTTTTACATTCGTCACGCATTGTTCACTAACGTATTTATACTCGTAATGTCCACAGGGGAACATACTTTAACAAACTGTCAAAAGTAAGAATCAATAATTTTTCAATTACAAACTACTTTAAGGAATTAATATAATAAGGAGTATTTATGTTTTCTACAATATACTAGAAACTACGAGCGCTCCATGAGTGGCAAATTAACCCATACCTTAGTTTGGTCAAAGTCCTGTAATATTTAGTAAGGAGTGAATGTGCCTATTTAAGTGATTGCTCTCGAAACAGGGTTGACACATTCACATAATATACTTCGATGTTTTGGTAGGTAGGTAGGTAGGTACTTCCTGAAGAATGTTTGTTTCTTCCTTAATTATTCAAATTAAATGCTAACTAAATGATTAGGTAAGTAGTGTTTTCGATCCGATTAATAACGTAATACTTACTCGTACATGTATTGTTTTTTGAAAGAAAGTTTACGTTTGTTCTTTATAAACCTCCGATGTTTTGGCACTTTTCTGTTTTTCTGTTTCCTCTCAGTTTTTAGGGTTCCGTAGCCGAATGGCAAAAAACGGAACCCATATAGTTTCGTCAAGTCTGTCTGTCCGTCCGTCCGTATGTCACAGCCACTTTATTCTGAATACGATTCTCACATAAAAAATAAAAATAATGATATTTAAGGGGGGCTTCTCATACATAGAACTAAAACAATTTTTTTTTTGTACTCGAACCTATGCTTATCTATGGATAGGTCTTTTAAAATGACATAGAGGTTTATAAAACCATTTTTTCCAAAAGTCTAACATTTGAAAGATAGACGCTGTTAAAGTGGTAAAAGGGGTGTCCCCCTCTAATGAAAATTAAAAAAAAAACAATGTAGATCTTAACAAAACTTTCAAGGAAAATTGGTTTGAACGAGATCAAATCGGTAGTTTTTGAGAAATAGCATATTTTTAACAACCGCAAATAAAACACTATGAAAAACAAAATTATTTATGCAGTCAATTAAATATTGTGGTATTTTGGCTAAGTGGAAGTAAGTGGACTCCTAATTCAGTTAAAGTTGGTACAAAACCCTCAGTGCGCGAGTCCGACTCGCACTTGGCCGGTTTTTTTTAATGATAAAGGTTATCATAAAAATTAATATTAGTAAATTTTTAACAACTGTTGAGAAAAAACAGTTGAAGGGTAGCATTCCTAATTATTGCACGTTAAACTTTTAATTGTAAATTTAGCAACCCTACCATATGCTGTCATGTCAGGTTATCCACCGGGTTGGGCGGGTAAGCGATGGCTCCCGCGTCCGCAGACCGATTCACCGATAAATAGAACCGATGCGGATCAAACGCGCATTTATACGACAACTATTTACTGTAAAATATAGGAGTGCGTCGGCGATCAATAAACCCACCAACCTATATCGGATTGTCGTAAATCGCGGTTAAGATTTACTACCGTGTAATAGGCTGCTCGGAGAGCGCACATCCCTAGTTGATGTGTGCATATGTAGTGACGTTTAGCAATTAATAGCGAGAGGTTGATTAATCATAAAATAGTTTACCAGCAGATCGTAAACATCTATTACTCAGCACGTGTTTATCCTCTGGAAAGTGTTAGGGGTGAAAAGATTATCCATACTTATACCACATTTTTGTTTAAAAGTTATATTGATGAATGCAGTTAGCTAACAATTTAGGTACTTAGTGAAGATTAATAAATTAATATCTATTCGATACAGATTCATCGCAGTAAAGTTACAAACATTTAAGTAGGTTAACAAGACATATAAGTCTATCTAGGTACGTATAAATAAACGTACCTAATAAATTAATAGCACTTCACTTTCTTCACAAAAGTTTTAGCAATCCTTTTCTGTTATTCACTTAGTTAAGAAAATTATGATTGTCTAAGATGTGGACACAGTTAATGAAAAAGAAAGAAAGAAAGAATTCGGTAATATCGCGCTGCTCTTATACGAGAACATCAAAATCTCGCTATCTTAATACCAAAATGAGAATTATTGACTCCCAATACAAACTCCCACCCGCCTTTTTTTAGTCATGATTTTCATACCAAACCAACTTTTAAATTGTAGTTAGCTGTAAAAAATCGGTTCTATATCATTTTACCAAGTCTATAGGAAATATACATAGTTTTGCAAAAATAATCATTACTTATTTGCTTGGTAACAATTACATACTTTAGCTTTAGCAAGACGAAAACATTACTAAGTAATATACTCGTAGTTTCCTAAAATATTAATCTTGTACTCAATCTTCTTTTTAAAAAATGAAGCATTTATCATAAAAAATATATACTAACGCTGTTTGTTTGTAATAAAAATAAAACAGTATTTATGTATGTGCTAATCTAAATGCGGCAGAAAATGGTAAACTGACATTTAGGTTATTCCGACGACACTCAAATTCCTAATTTATAAAATATACAGAACCAAGTCCTACTGTAATGCCTCCATTATACAGGATGAAATTTGAACCACCTTTCAAAATTTTGATACGAGAATCTACGACACAAAAAACAAATGACGCATTTTTTCTTTTGGTATAGCCCAGTACAAAAATGTCAAGATAAAGAACTTAGAAAATGTCCGCCAAAAATTGAAAATTTTTTGATACGGCCTCGTAGCAACACCTTTTTCACGCGATGCGCATCTCATTCATTAATTACGTTACTATTTATAAGTTGTTAATATTCCCTTCATACTTTAACAGGCTTAGGACCGTAAAAATTTAAAACTATGTTGCGAAAAATTTTTTCGGGTGAAAGCTTGATTTACATATTTTTTTACTTCATAAATGGGCTCTAAATACGATACCGAACGCCTATAAACATTTTGGAAAGTAGTTAAAATTTCACCCTGTATATGGAAAATTATAGTTGACTTTTCTTTTTGTGTCTACATTGTCAAAGGGCTCTTATTAGGAGTCCAGAAAGAATAAGAGTAAATTAAAAAATACAAAAGATAATCTCTCATTTCTTCATTGGTTCATAATGGTTAACTAAACACAACATTGTGCTTTTTCCATGTACATGTACATTTTTATACACAGGCTCATTACTGACAGCCCCTCGAGGTATATTTGCCATAGGCAATGTTTTAAATAGGAAAACGCATTTTGCATTCGCCGCAGCTATCAGATTGAACAGATCGAATCGGAATGTTTTGTAGAATCATTGAGTTTTTAATCACATAAAAGGTTATTTGTATTTCATTTTACAAGCGATGTGTGTGTAACTACACATTAATTATGATAAAATCTGGGCAAGGATTTGCATAATAAAGTCAGTTTTTTGATGAATGAGGAAATGATTTGCACTAGGTCTACGTTTTCGCGTATAGTTCAGTAGTGGGCAGAGCAAATGAGCAGGCTTCATTAATCTCAACCGAGAAACACCCTGCATCCAATGTCCAATCGATATTGTCGTAAAAGCATTTTATCAACAACAGAAGTACCTTATCTTACGCCCGTTTCCGCGTGGGGCGCATTGCAACATTAGCGTCAGGAGCATATTTAGTGCACCCCTTTACAAATAGCGTTTTCCTTGTACGTCATTACCCTCGGGTAGGATGTTGTGCAACACATTAGGCTGCCTGTCCACAAAGCGGAGTTGGAGGAAATATTTTTATTGTTGAACAGTATATCAAGACCACCATGGAAAGGAATCGATAGAATCAGCACCCAGCAGAGGACAAGCAGGAATGAAAAAGAAAATTAGCATTGACATGGGCCAGTGGTAGCTATGTAATTGTCCTGCCTGATAGTTTAGTAATCTGTCTACGATTGTTTCCCACGATTTTGTTTGAAAACGACCCAGAGGAGTTCGTATACTTTGTATTGTATTTTGCATTGTAATTAAAGGACTTTGTTCAGCAGTGACTCTCTAATGGATAATGTCGATGATTCTGACGACGTATGTATGTACTTAAGTCAAAAGCATTTCATATCTAATTTTTATGTAGCTGCCATAAAGTTGAACGTTATGTCAACGAAAATTTCCGTTATATACATACATAAATTGAAATTTACGACCTCACGTTTCCCTTAATTTTGTATACGGCAATAACAAGTAGCCAAATTATAAAACAAGTAAAAAATAAAAACACTAACACTCAATAAATAATATGCGATTACGTAATAGGCACTCTACTTCTAGTCAATAGACCGGCCACGCTGTCTGGCAGGACAGGCCTGTTCCGGCCGTAGAGGCTACCGATGGCGACGATTCTCTGAGATTTATCGTGTCCCGCCTCCGAAGGGGACGCGAGTTCATTTGTGAAAGGCGATCGAGTTACATTTTTCTTTTCGTTACGCGACGGTAATGGACGGGTAAGGCGGGTCAACGTCTGCCGGGCACGACTGAAATATGCACAGATGTACCAACCTACTTGCCACTTGACTTTTAACCTAATTTAAATAGGTAACTCAAAATATGTGTAACAGTGCTCAATACTGTTGCCCGTTTATACCACCTACAAGAGCTAGCTATGTATAAAAGAAGTAAGTAGGTACATACATGGTACCTTGGGACATAATAATGTATCAGTGCCGATGTGTGACGAAAAGCAAGGAGCATTTTGAGAGTACTACGATCTACATCTACACGATACGATCTTGGAAGGTTCTTTCAAAATTTAAGCAAAGAAAAAGCAGTGAAGCCGGAAAATTTTATGGTTGTCTGTGCAAAGCAGCCGGTCTTGTATAACGTCATGAAAAAGTCGTAAATGTTGCGTAGTACCTCTTCGTGTACGAGTGAAATTTTCTACTTGAGCGGTCGCGCGATCTACGGTACATGCAAAATTTTACGATTCTTGCCTCCGTTCTTCGTCCCCCGCTGTAACCACCCATAGCTACCTGCTTAAATTTTACGACTGGAGCTGTTAAAATTATGTCTACGTGAGGCGAGATTTGAATTAGGGAAAGTGGAAGATAAATTCTGTATAATTTATTCGTATCAAAGTTCTGACGAATAAATTACGACTGCTTAAAATAAATACATCGTATTCATTGAATTTTTCCTTCATAACAATAAGATTATTTTATAAAAAATACAGCAAAGTTTTGTGCTAATTAAATGCAGATGCATTCAGCACAATCGCGAATTGCGCCAAATGAACACTTGAACAACTTAGTCATTGTATCGGGAATTCGATTTGCATTTTGGTTTCATAACGGCAAGGTAAATAAGGCTCAACACTTAACTGAGCGCGGGAAGGGGATCATTAAAGCCCCGACATTCCGCTTCGTTTCACAATTGGTGCATTTCGCTTTTCGAGCTCAGTTGGAAATCACGCTCATTGTATTGACTTTATAAAGGCTCAAAAAGGTATGCGTTATTGAATCCGATTCAGTTTAATGGAATAAGTTAGTTTGTTGTGACTTTTCGTAACAGTCTAATATTTTGCTGAAAGTATCGTAAGCTCAATACAAACTTTTGTAATACATGCTTTGTGTTTTGCTTTGTTGTTAATGAAAAATAAAATAAATAGTTGTGAATGTTGGGTCTGATGGCTATCGTTCTAAACTTAATAACCAGACTGGTCTCGTCTCGGATCATGTTCGAGAAAACCCCGACTGGAAACGGGACAAAGCGCTGTCGCGCTAGAGGAAGATCGATAATTACGAGTACCTAATAGGTTGTAGTCCGTTACTTATCTACATACCGGTGTAGTGACTATTCCCAATGTATAGAATATATTCTTTCTTATATATTTACATTTACATTACTTATATATTTCGACGAAATACTTGCAGTATTTCTAGTATGTACCTACTAAAACTTACAACACTGAAAATAATCACTCGTACCGTTTGAAATAATACGAGGCAATTTGATATTTACTACTCTTAACATTGGAAATGGCTCGCATTTTTACGGTTTCATAAGTTTTCTGAACCTATTCCATAGTTCTGGATACTGAAATACAAGCCGCAACTCTAGACATACTTATTTCCTTGTTCTGTTTAGATATAAATAAACATTGCTAAGCGTTGGCAAATATTGTGTTAATGTTACGTACCACTTTGCTCGTGTTCGTATGTTTTGAAATATGTTGAACTAAAATGAAATAAACGTATTACCAGAAATAAACCTTAAAAGCTTCAAAGCAGCAAATCAGTCCGGGGTAGATTTTTTAGGCTCTAATTTTGTTATTTTATTTTGAATTATATGGTTCCTAGAATTAAACAAAAAAGTCGGTTAGTAAAAGGTTGGAAAGGATGTGACCTGAGATAGTTGAAGTTTATATTTAAGGAATCGTATAATCTCTTTTGTAGACTAGGAGGTTTTAAATATTTAATCTTGGCTCGGTAATTAAACTACTTACTTACGCTTTACGCCACCGACCCGGTGGGCAAATTAAAGGTAAGTACTTAAATGTACACTGTCATCCTGGAGTCATGTGTTAATCCCTCGATCGTGAGTTATTCCAGACACAATTGAAATCAATTGTTATCGCGGCAGGCGCGTGCCGCCTGGGGGTTGAGGGATTAAAAGCAAAGTCCAATTTTAAGTAGGTTTTTTGTATAGAAGTAAACTTTTGCAGGTACATGTATTTTAAGTAGTACTTATCGTAGTACCTATTTAAACATTGTTTTGATTTTTTAAGGCTATAGTGATAGACTATTTGAACTGCCGCATTTGACAGTCGTTTTGTAAAACGTGCCACCACAACGGTAGGTAGGGTACTAAGATATTGAATGATACTTATAATGCCAAGACGACTATGACGTGTGAATATGAAATAAGAGTTTTTTGATTGTGTCATCGTCATATAGACTTATGTACTTAAATTGATTTTACTAGCACTTGACTTTGAGTCTTAAGTATGCTAGCAATAACTTTCTAATATTAATAAAGAAAGCTATTGAATTCTTAATTGATGTGTCAAGCATTGATAAATCAAGCAAGAAAGGGATCACATATAGTGGCAAAGAAGGAAAGAAGATAACGCAAAGAAGTATACTGCCGAAAGAAGACGGGTTGTAACGTCTTATCTCCTTCATGGCCAAACTACGATCGCCAACCTGCTTACAGAGCGTTGCCGTTTCGAAGAAATCCTTCTATTGGATAGGCCTATGTCTAATGCGGGCTGATAATAATAATCACAAACAACAAGGTTGAAATAGTTTCGTTATATTTAAATTTTCTGATATTTGAAGATATACATATTACCTAGGGAACACTGAAAATGTTTAGAAAATGAAAAACGGCTTAATGTAGAAAGTTGCCAATACTTTTATTGTTTTTCGAAGTAATCTCCGTTCCTCTCTACACATCGTCGCATTCGATGGATCCATTGAGAAAAGCAGTGGGTCCATTCTTCCTTAGGGGTCTCTTCTATGGCATTTTCGTACGCTTTCACCGCATCTTCAGGGCTCTTAAAGCGAATACCTCGAATTTTATCTTTAGTTCTTGGGAATAAATGAAAGTCGCAGGGCGCCAGGTCAGGACTGTATGGCGGATGACTCATTATCTCGACACCTGCCATAGTCCAATGCGTGTGTCGTGGTGAAGGAGGATCCTGCTTCGAGGGCGCTGCTGTCGAATTTTTTCCAAGACAACAGGCAAACAGCGATTGACATACCAGTCTGCAGTAACTGTCCTTCCATCTTCTAGCACAACTGTCGCAAAATGACCTTTCAAACCAAAGAATGAGGCAATTATCTTTTTTCATTGACTTCTTCCTTTCTTTACCTTCGTTGGCCGATCCTCGAAAGGAAACCCCCACTGAGCTGATTGTCTTTTGGTTTCGGGTTCGTAGCAATATATCCAGCTTTCTTCACCTGTGACGATGTCAAATACAGTATTTGAGTCACCGCCGTTGAACTTATCTAACATTTAGCGACACCAGTCCATGCGAAGGTGTTTCTGGTCGTCGGTTAAAGTATGGGGAATCCATCTGGTACAAAGCTTCCTGAAGCCTAAATGTTCGTGTAATATTTTTTAAACTTGACTCATACCAATGACTAGGCTTGCCCGTATCTGCTGATAGGTCACTCTCTTATCTTCCTATATCATGCGTCGCACAGTACTGATGTTATCTTTAGTAATCGCTGTTAAACGACGTCCCTCACGCGGATCATCATTGAGATTGCTACGTCCACGCTTAAACTTGTTAAACCAATAATTGTAAATAGTAGCACGAGATAGGACTTCATTAAGAAATGCTAATCACAGCCTATCATAGCTTTGTTGTTTAGTAAGCCCACAACGAAAATTTTCTCGCTTTAGGTTCATTTTCACGTGTAACAAGAGTTTTAGATTTGCCGCCAATTCACAAAAACAAATTTTAATGACAAATGAATGCAATATACTACCACAGTCTATAAAATCATACAGTCGTCCGACGCCTTTGATGTCATGGAAAATGCCGACAACGTCTAGACAGTATCGTGACGGCCAGGGTTGCCACAAGTAAAAAATACATAAAAATATTTATTTATTGCAGATTTACACTCGTAATCAGCACCCCAATGAACCTCAAAACTGACACACGTATCAAATTATAAAAAAATACGTCCGCCATCTTAGATTTTAAAAAGGATGGCATAATGGTAATCAGCACCCCAATGAACCTCAAAATTGACACCCATGTCAAGTTATAAAAAATTATGTCCGCCATCTTGGATTTAAAATAGGATGGCATTTTCGTAATCAGCACCCCAATGAACCCCAAAATTGTCACCCATATCAAATTATAAAAAAATACGTCCGCCATCTTGGATTTTAAAAAGGATGGCATATCCGTAATCGGCACCCCACTAAACCTCAAAATTGACACTCATATCAAATAAAAAAAAATGACGTCCGCCATCTCGAAATTCACCCATAATAAATAATAAGAAAACTTGAGAAATGTCAAGGGAGGGGGTTTTGTAGTGAAGGAATTTTAATAAAATTTATTTTTTATTTAATTTTTATTCTCTCTCTCTCTCTCTCTTTCTCTCTCTTTCTTTCTCTTTCTCTCTTTTTCACTCTCTTTCTCTCTGTTTCTCTCTTTCTCTACACCGTGAAATTTTAGTGGTTGTTTTCCCGCAACAGAACGATTTACCTTTAGTAGCACCATCGAATCGTGCGAGTTATTTTTTGAAAATAAAGATATCGTTGTTCTCAACTAATCAAAAAAATAATCATCAACTCAAAAGCGTGAGATACGATAGTATCTTTACAAAATGTGACGTGTTTGGGTACTGCTTGCCGCACGAAATCAATGTTCAAAGCAAAAGAAGCTCTACGCACTAAGTAATATAGCATAAACTGCACCGCGCGAGGGGCAATGACCCCGGCCGGTGACCGGCTGCGGCGCGGCTGGTACCATTGGTTCGAGGTTGCTTTTGAGTTTCGTTTATCACAATCGTGAAACTGCTATTTTTTTATTTGAATAAAAAAAAACTGCACAAATCTATTGTACTACTAAGATAGAATCATTTTACTGCGGGAAAACAACCACTAAAATTTCACGGTGTATATCTTTCTCACTCTTTCTCTCTTTTTCTCTCTTTCTCTCTCATTCACTCTTTCTCCCTCTTTTCCCTCTTTCTCTATCTTTCTTCCTCTTTCTCTCTGCTTCTCCCTATTTTTCCGTTTTTTCTTTCTTTCTCTCTCTTTCTATCTCCTTCTCTCTCTTTCTCCCTTTTTCTCTCTCATTATCTCTCTTTCTCTCTGTTTCTCTCTCTCTTTCTAATTTCTATCTCCTTCTGTCTCTTTCTCCCTCTTTCTCTCTCTTTCTCTCTCTCTCAGACAGAGAAACACGCGCACGCCGCACGGATTACAACTGTAGCAAAAAGTGTCGTTACAATTTTTCCGTCTTCCCCCTTTCGCAACGCGCGATAAGGAACTTCGTTCCAAAAGTCCGCCATCTTAAATCAATTATTATGAAGATGTTATTTTCATTATCAGCATTCCAATAAATTCCAACAAACAAATATAAAATAATTTAAAACAAACATTTAATTTTGTTAGCCCTGAATGCTGTGTCCCGAACTACTAACATCGTTTTGTTCGCAGTTCGGGCTCGGCTTTCCCGCCCCTCGCCCCTAACACCCCGCACAATTGCCCTGTCTAGACGTCTACGACGAACGACTGTATGGTTAATAGACTGTGATACTACATTAGGTTACCAATGAGTTCTAAAATTGAAATTCAAAAAAAGTTTTCATTAGCAATGTCTAACTGGCCATTTCTAAACATTTTCAGTGTGACCCACGTATGAATATACATTATTGATAGGCACAGCAGGTTTGTTTTACAGAGTAAACATAGTTGGAACTGAGTACTAAATACTGAAAATGATGGAGAGCAGACAGACACGGGACAAAGCGCTATGATAAAAGGAAAAGATAATTTTGTACTAAATATGCTAGAAGATTTTAAAGTAGGTACCCAAATGCATTGACGACGAGTCCTGTAAAAAGCTACTTAGAATCTGAATTATTCTTTCTTTGACAAGCTTTTACAAGTGTTAAAATATTCTAAGTACCGTGACGGTTTTCATAAAGTATTCATTCTGTGAAAGTTGCGTACATTCACAAAATTTCCTAAGGTACCTAATAGGTTTACTTCAGCGAATATAGTGAATTCATTACTTTAACTAAATAAATTTACCTACGTAAATTAATTATTGACAATTTACACAGCTTTAATTTTATATGATCAATTGATGATAAACTCACACCAACAACAGAACATAGAAACATAGCAACAATATCCATTGTTGTTAAATTAAATGCGCGTAATATGTAGCATGCAATGTTTATCTGTAAACCTGTCGGGCTATAACCTATGAAATAAGAAATTAATATAAAAAAAGATAATATATATCCACCTATTACGTCTAGGCACTCTACAGACTATAGGTATGTGTCCGCAGTAATTAATAGATAAAGTTAGGCAGGGTAGGAAAACTAACATACTCTAGTGCCAGACAGTAAGTTTCTCAACTTAAACCAAAGAGATGTAGTAGGTAATTTACCTAAAGCTTTTAAGAATCTTATATGAGCGTAATATGACCGTCAATGTAATATATGTATTTTGAAGTAAATATTACACACACAGTAACGTATTTCAATTGAGAATTACTCATATAAAAGGTATACCTATGTCTAAGTTATTTCTAATTAAATCATGCAATACCTACAAAAATTTTTAAACCTTGCTTTCCTAGTTTAACTAGTTTTTGTTTTATTTTGATGATTTTTTCGTATAATATACGTATTTTTTTACAAATAGAGACAATATGGATCTATATTTTTTCTTTTAGTACCTACCTGATACATACTTTATTTGATATTTTAGCAACTTAATTGCACTTATAATATCAGTATATAAACTTGAAAAATTTTGTCTCAGGCGGGACTCGAACCCGATGTGAGGAGATGCGGGTTCGAGTCCCGCCTGAGACAAAATTTTTCAAGTTTATATACTGATACCTGATACATGTTTCTCGTTCGGAGTTCTAAGATTTGGTAATTTGAATCATAATGGCGTATGATTCAAAATTATTTTATATTTGAGTACAGCTTTACATTAGTATTTCCCTTTTACCATGGTTGCCTATAGATATAATGTTAGGGACTATAGGGATTAAACTTTCACATGTACCTTATGTAGACTATGAAAACCATTATAGTTAGACTATATGCTCTAGAAGTAGGAGAGAGAAGTATACCAATAAAATAACCTGTTAAAAGACCTTGGCTTGGCCAGAACTTCAGAAAGTTTGCCTTAAACCTACACCCGTGTCACAAAAGCTACTCGGAGTTTCTCTTTCTGCCACACGATGGACCCGGCACCCGCACGGTGAATCCATAGAACGCTAAGAAGTTCTACATGCTGCTAGCCGTTCAGGGCCAGTGCGAAAAAAGCAGGGGATAGAAAAATAAGTCACCACTGGTATTTGCAACAATGTTTACCGATCAATACTTACTTCTGTGCACGTACCTACGTGTATAAACTTACACGAGTTGTAAGTTTGTACAACTACGAAAACACGCGTATCACGCACCTGCCAGAAACTAACATCAGGACCCCTTTCTGAGTCGTAGACAACTAATACATTTTAATCAAGTAGTTAACTAATGGGGCCAGAGCTTTGGCAATAAGGTCGAATATTCAGGTCACAGTTACCAGGTTATAGATTTGATAGGTTCTACCTATTTGGTAGTGCATAATTAAAGTTGGTCATTATCTAACGTATGGCAACACCACATAATCAACGATTAATAATGCAACACGTCCTGCACCACATCGGATTATATCTGTAGCAATATGATAATAATATAAAAAATACTTACTAAATCTCATTAGTTTAGAGACTGCCTAATGATTAAAACAGTTTAAATAGAGTTTGGAAAATTGAAATTCTTCAATCAAGATTTTATTTCACCGAGTGTAACTTATGAAAAAACCAGACCATAAGTCTAGAATTGAATTAATAGTTACAAAATGTATACCTTACTAAATGTCGTGTTGTACGCATTATAAAATTTAATGATTTATATTCGAATATGAAAAGTCTCTAATAAGAAGGGGAAGACGACCCTCTTAAATTGTTAAGCAAATTCGATTCCCGGTCGGGTTAAAACGATTTTTGCTCAATTGGCTAGGGTTCAGAAATGATGGGGGATTATAGTTGTTCTTCAAAATTCACGTGAAGCCGTGGGTTCTTCTTCTTTGTGGCAGAATCTTGTTGCTCAAAAATTTATTAGGGAGAATACAGTTGGTATTTGGTATAATCTTTTTTGACAAATAGTTTCATAGCATACAAATATTTAATATACCTTAATTATTGATAGGCCGAATACCTACAATGTTTCATAATTTACAATGCAATGGTACCTATATTTCTATTTTGCATGTTTTCATTTAGCGTTAATTTTAAAACAATTCCAATTAGTATATAGTGGATAGAGTAATGCTTGGAATTCATAGATTTAAACTTACAAAGTAATCTATAATATAAAAATCAATTGCTGCTCGTTAGTCTCGCTAAAACTCGAGAACGGCTGGGCCGATTTAGCTGATTTTGGTGGCCAATTGGCAAAAGAAGGTGAAGACACGTTGTGCAATATAATATTTAGGCAGTCACTGGATTCACAAATCAAAAATATTTGTATTACTTATCTTATCATGTTTAGTGAAGAAGAACTGCATTGTGTTAACGTTTATAGATAGATAGATAGATAGATAACACTTTATTGCACAAAATAAAAGAAAACAAATAAATTACAAAGAAGAGAAAATGTACAAATAGGCGGCCTTATCGCTTTAAGCGATCTCTACCAGACAACCTTTGGGTAGAGGAAATTTAGTTTTAGTAGAGTAGGGGTAGCACTGTGCAAGACAAGCGATGTATAACAGATACAATAACATACATGTTACTAAAATACAATACACATATACCTACATACCAATACCTAATATACAATACACATAATACAAAATAATATACCTACTTAAAATACATACACCTACCTAAAGAACAGTATAATATTTTAAATAATGATAAATAAAAATAACCATCCACACATACACGAACCGACATAGTTAACCTAATGCTGCGATCGCGACAGGAAAAGTGTTTTGACCCTGGTCTATATATATCTTTATAATATTGAGACAAAATAAAAATCATTGAAATACTGAGAACGTACCTAAAACAAACACGTAAAAGCGTTCCAGTAAGCTAGATTCTCAAAATGTAATTTCACATTAATCATTTAGGAGCGGTCAAGACGCTTTTCTTAGCTCTATTAAATATCATCATAAATCACCCTAAACGCTGCTCTAGATATTTGCTGGCGCGTCGCCCTCGATTTCTGTGGTGAAGATGCGGTCGCCTGTCCCGTGCTTGCCTACAACAGATATGCCTATATTAATAGTTGTTAAATCGGACAATACACCGTTTGCTTAGGCACATTTGCTGAATCGTGAAGCATATAGCCTGGAACCTAAACTAATACGTACGTGTCAATCTAAAATTTGTTTAGTAAGTGGTCCGTTTAAGTGCGGTCTATTACGATAGCCTGCATTGTACGGGGCTCAAGTCCGTTGGGACCGATTTATGTGTGAAAGCGTATGCAGGAACGAGGCTTTAATGTAAACATTACTCTTACATTTTGAGATCAGATAAGATTCCAGACTAACAAAATGTATTTATTTTCAAAGGAAACATTGTAATTTGTGTAAAATAACTTATCTAAAAAGTTGGCACTGAAAAGTTTATATTTACGTAATACATATTTATAGTCTTGGGCTTTCACAAAAATCTAGCTTTAATCCAAGTTATAACTTATGCTGGTACTGACTGTTACCTACTTAGAACGCTTACCAATAAACTTCATCTGTGTCGCTAGCTAATCGTCGGTTTAAATTGTTAGGATAGGCCGATAACCAATAACTCCACCAATGTGCATAACTCGTGGCAAGAATGTCCTATATTTTAAACGTAATGGGGCGGCCGCTGCTGCGAATGTAATAAATTACCTTACATTTATCTCATTCCATTCAAATTAATTGGCCGTGTGGACGCCTGCCTGGGCTCGCTTTATTGGGCCCACATCTAAATAACGGCAAAGTGAAATGTAGTGCAAAGCAAGCAAGAGAATCAAGCTTTTAAAGAAATACGTGTCTACCGTCTACATTTAAAGAGTTTTTGAATCGAACGCTCGACGCCGGTTTTTTACTTACAGAACTTTCCACTCAGCTTGTTACTTTTCCACGCCAATTTTCACGGGAAGATATAATCTTGCTCGAACAGGCAAGAGAATAAAAACTTGATAAGAACATGACTTTCAAAGTTTTATAAATGCAAACCAACTCAATAGCTACTTTAAAAAGAAATCAAAATTTCAAATGCAGGAGTTTTTATTAATTCTTACTAACTAATGTATCACTTTCTAACAAAACTTACATTGTTTTGAGATAAAACACTCTCAAGATCGTTTTACAGAAAGAACAGAATATTACTATACTAAGAAAGTATATTTAGATATTGAAAAAAGATTTAAGAATACCATCACAAGTAAGAAGGTACATCGGGACAGAAATCTAAGGTAAACTAAGGTTCTGTAACTAAGGAGTTTACTACACTCAACACTACTACACACTAAATATTCCAATGAAATAAAACTATGTTTTTTAAAAAAGCGTTATTTTGGCAAAGGAAACGAGTAGTTGCATTTCAAAGCCAAAGAGATTTTAATTGAATACGAAATAAAATACTGAGGTTATCATAATAACATTACTGCTGAGGTCGAAATAACGTCGCGTTAGGCTCTTGAAGTTTTGTGTCGATTTTGCGATGTTGATCGAAACCCTTATTTTTATAAAAAGTGTGCACCACTATCTGAAATGAAAGTATGTACCTACACTATGTACATACGATTTTTGCCGGTGTCATATCAGGCGAAGCAAACATGAGTCAGCTTATCTCTATTTTCCTTCTGAGGCATCAATTTCCCCTTACATAGTCGATTTAGCCTCGGCAAGTTTTTGGCTGTTAAATATAAATCTAACTTATGGATGTTGAAAAATCATTCCCCGCGTCATAAATTGTAGCAACAGGGGTGGGCAACAGTGAAAAATTGCAGTCGCTATGTAATCGTTGTGTTGAGCCGAGGGTGCTAATGCTCCGAGTTGAATTTATCTCGTAAAACATTTATTATATCTGAGAGACCACTAGCTCTCGTCGATGATTCCGTGTCTTGTCTCCCCTTGGCAATAAAAATGAAAAGTTTAAATGAGAAACTCACTTTAAAACCAAAAAATTTACGAGTTAAAATAAATTATGCCTCATTATCTTTCACACATAAGAATTGTTAACCTAATAAATAAACAGTACGTTTCCGTTCCATTTAAGTTAAGAACAATCCAAAGGCTGCAACTTGCGTTGCGTAACAAATAAGGCCTATTTGTGAAATAAAAAAAATATTCCTTGTGTTTTGTTGTCGTCGGCCCCTAAATTAAGGTACTGCTTGCCAACTGTTCCACAAGGAATGACAGGACAAGCCCCAAGGAAGCCCCTCTAGACGTGCGGGGGCGCTATGTCACCTACCCCTTGCGGTCGCGCCCTCGGGCGAATTATAAGCCTACAGCCCTTGAATACTAAGAGGGAAGGATAAAAATTCACCCCTCAGGTAGCCGGGTCTAAGCTGACAGATAGGTAAGTTCGTTCGCCGACCAACGCGAGGAGCCCGGGCGAACAAATCAATCTCGTGCGAGAGATCAGTGGGACAGGTATACACAAATGCTACGCGAGTTCGCCTGTTGATCCTCGGCTAACAAAGCGGAAATGCTGGAAATAAGGTGTCTGTTTTCTGCCTTTGATAAAACACAAAGCTCTGGTTTGTTTTAAGGAAACATGATTTTATTTGGAATCGCTCGTTCTTTTATACCTATAGCTTAACATCATGCTGTTCATAATCAGTCAAAATAACATTTAGATCATAAATCTAATTTTGGTACCCTATAATATGACAGACATTTAAGGCTTATCAAAATGTATAGGTTTATCATATTCCAGCAGGCTTCTCAATTCTCAACTACCTACTTACACATTAACAGTCTACACATTAACTGTCAAATCTAGTGCTGTGTGAACTGTTGTTTTTTTTTCATATGGTAAGAAGACTGAGTTACGTAATCCGCCGGGCAGCCGTCTTTGTGAATTAGGCACGGTTAGTAGTGCGGGAAGAAAGGAGTTTTGTCATAACAGCGAGTGCGGCCTATTTCCCGTCACGTCGCACAAACGAGGCACGCCGCAAACGAGCCGCGCGAGTGCCCATGCTCACTCGCTAATGACTACAAATAGACACAGTATAGTATCTACACCTATCTTTCACGTATTTTATAACATAAGATAGTATCGTAGCCTAAAAGTAACTTAAAGTTGTAAATATATTAAGTTACCTACGTTTTTCTGGCATACGTTTCTGCCAATTGCAAATAAAGCCTATGTCTTAACAGAAAATAATGGAGTTTAATATAGACAATTACCCTTTCAGCTGCTGCGATCTTATTAATCAAAATAGTATACTCTTGGGTATTTATTATTTCTTTTTTCGATTTTACGATTATCTGATGAACAAGTAGGTAAATACCTAAAACACTCAGGTTATGTGACTTATGAAAAAAAGGGCATACCTAATTTCTAAATAGTGTCATATTTATACAGGGTTTGAAACTTGCTTCTACTCGTATTATGTTTATGATGATGATTATGATGACGGGTACTTATGATTATTGTAATATTTTTTTGTTTAAATTATTATATGGATGTTATATAAAAGTTATCAAAAAGCAAACGAAAATTTTAGAACCCAATATCAAATGTCCCCTTCAATTTCAACGTAAAATTCTGCTCCGTTCTTAAATTTGTCTAGAAATCTCTATGTTAGGTAATTTATGAGTTAATTGAAATTTAAGAATTTCAGAATTTTACTCGTACATATCTGAAAATATTCTATAGAGAATTAATTTGATTATCTATAAAGTTTCGTCATGTCCGATTCACTTATAAAATGTACTCACAGAAGGAAAATTTGGAACAAACTCCATTTTAAATTAGTTTGATAAAGTTGTTAAGCAGAATAGGTATTAAATATTCGTATTTACTACATGTTGTTGTGATCAATGTTGTTGTGACAAAATTAGATCAAACCCAAAACTGGAATGGCTCAGCACTTTTGTGGAACACAATGGAATTGTCAAAAGACATTTAAGTATTGTTTATATGTTCGATTTCAAATTATGAGGTCACTCTTTATGAACTGCTTCGTGCCTGAAACATAATTTTTTAGGAATCTTTTAAATATTATTCTTTTATTTTTGTGTTTATTTCATATAGGTACTTGAACATGTTTTTCAACTAGTCTCTTAAATGAATAATTCTTTTTCTTATGAACCGACGCAAAATTGTTATTAAATTTTGACTTAAGTATTAGCCTATGTAATGCCTATGGTGGCTACAATTGGCGCGTATGTGTAGCTGTCTAATCCCCATAAAAGTGTTAGGTAGGTACTATTAAAATATATATTATCCCTAGGATAACTTCACAGAAGTAAAGTGAAGAGGAGTCATATAGCTAGCAGAAGTGCGCTTTTTTATACCAAAATAATAGCTCATTTGTTAATTGGGGCATAAAGTTTGAAAAAGTTATCAAGTACGTAAAATCAGGCCATTTAAATGGTACCACAAAACATATTAGCAGTACAATTTGTTCTCAAGAGAGAGGAGTTAAGGTTTGCTTTCATTCGAGAGTTGAGTAATGAGGCTGCGAGCATTCTCGATGCACTTTCTCAAAACTAATTGGCTCAACTAACTTCAACAGAATAAAAATCCATTTGGTGCACCGTTTCGCTTGAAATATTTTAGTTCTGCATTTCTACGACTTATTATTAAGCGTTTTATCAGCAGCGCGGCGGCACTTTCAATTAAAACCTGATGCAATCAATCATATCGAACGATTCAACGAACTTTTTGTATTAATATAAGCGCGTTTAATTGCAGGTAATGATCACAAATCACTTTAGTAAACGAGTTGCAAAATTTTTGATTAATAAACTAATTTAATATATTGATTTAAACTTCCATGCTCACTATCACTAGAGTTAATTGATACGGGGTTTATACCATGCACCTTAGTTTTATGAGTTCCCGATATTTCGGCACTGTTGCAAGCGCCATAATCACGGGAGAACATAAAAACTAAGGTACATGGTATAAACCCCGTATCAATTAACTCAAGCTAATTTAATCCCTCGATCGTGAGCTATTCCAGACACAACTGAAATCAATTGTTATCGTGGCACCAGTGTACCTCCTGGGGGTTGAGGAATAATAAATATTTATTGGTAAATGATAAAGTAGTGCTTGCACTCAACAATGTGAATCGTTCGTTGAATATAACTTCTTTACATATCAGAAACCAGAAAATGTATTTGCTGGAGTACATGAACACCTACGATGTAATGTTGTGTTGACATCTTAAAATTACGCTAACTACTTAAATTCCTAGTCTTCATGCATAAGTGCAAATGCCAACAATTATAACTTTAATATTAAAATCAATCATCACAACTGTAATTAAAATTAGATCGAACCTATGACTAAAAAACCGTACAAGACGGACTCGCACACCGGGGGTAATAGAGAAATAAATAATAGTCTCGCAGCTATTCCAAAAAAAAATGTATGTTAAGACGACTAAGTGCTGTCCCCAATTAATTAATTTTATTACTTCTACACAAAATCAATTCTCAAAAAACTAGAACAATATCATTTTAGCAAATTACCTATTGAATCACAGTAAACTTTTCATTTAGTCGTTTATAAAGTCGAATTTGTCGCTACCGCCAAAAGAGCGGCCGCTTTTAGAAATAATGTACAATACGAAAAAATGCCAGAATAAAAAGCAGTTAACAGTGATTCAATAAATACTAGAGGTAATTTGCTAAAATGATACTGTTCTAGTTTTTTGAGAATTGATTTAGTGTAGAAGTAATAAAATTAAATGAATTGGGGGCAGCACTTAGCTCTAGTAGTCCCATTAAAATGTTGTTGATTTTTCCTATACCTAAAGTAGTAGTAGTCTTATTTTAGTTTTATTTTACACTATTATACTAATACTACTTAAGACTATAAAGTAAAGGTAAAAATTTTGTCTCTAATTTTTACTTGAACTTTTGTTTACCGAATAGCTGTTTCTATAATGTCTAACGTATATTTCGACAATCTTAAGAACTGTAATACAAAAGTATAGCATTTTCATTTCCTCAAGTCTCTGATTAGACATAGGCAGCAATACATAATACTTACTTAACATATAAACGTCTTTATATAGGTACTATCATCTCATAAAAGTAAGAGTGATTATAGTGGACTGAATCTTCACCCTTTATCTTCATTACGTTTTAACTGCAAATTGTTTTGAAAAGACATATTTCTCTCACGTACAGACAGTGGAAGGATATTACATTGCTGAACAAAAGTTTACATCTGTCGATCCAAGCCATATTTATTAATCTAATACATCACGTTATATTTGTTGGTTTGATCGTAAAACTTGTATCAAATAACAGTTTGTGTTTTCTTTATCTTTTCAGTTTACAATTCAAAACTTATGTTATTCGTGTACATGTTGTCGCTAACCTGAAATCTGTCGATATAAATAAGATCCTACAAATTCACGCCTCCCACGCTGATGCCAGTAGGTGGTGTTGGTACTATTTACAGCTGAACAGTAGGGGTGGGCTCACTCGCTAGACCTACCGTAATATTAAGTATTTGATTAATGTAATATTATTATAAAAAAAAGTAAAAGTAAAGTAACAGCCTATAATCATCCCACTACAGGGAAAAGGCCTCCATCATTGAATTCAAGTTTTTTTAATTTCATTTTTTTATATAGTAGGTAGGTTGGTATAGTGGTTTAAATACCGGGCCAAGATCTCGGGGTCCCAGGTTCGAATCCCGGGTCGGGCAACAAAACAGTTTCGAATTATCGAACGTTGCTCGGGTTGTGATCACCAACCCACATTTGGCAAGCGTGGTGATTATGCCAGTACACCCATTATTGCTGTGGTAACTTGAATTCAATGATGGAGGCCTTTTCCCTACAGGCTGTTACTTTACTTTGAGGTATGATAGATGTTCCCAGCACTAGTGCGGATGTCGCGATTCTGGTCACGCACGCGGCGAATGAAGGATCTCTACAGGACTTCAGCCGTTCAGCACTCGGCGCGGCTTGCGATCTTTGTTTATAGCTGATAGCTCCGTGCAACATCTGTTACATTAGGAACAATTATTTGCTGGGCGATACTTTTCCTAGCAAATATTATTACAAGTTGGTACTAGTAGGTAATAATATTTTCATCTTCATGTTCTTAATTAGATGATCTAGTGTTTTGGTTTTGTAAGGTGCAATGACTGTGCAAAATATTGCAGAAACACAATAATTAGGCACCTATCCTTAATAAATAAGCTCAAACACACACTGAGGTGTACTTCATATCGTCGAAGATTTAGGTTGTAGAAACATAACTACAATAGATAAAATGATGCAATGATGTTATTTATTTATTTAATATATTTCAGACTAAGTGTCCAGTTATGTAGAACGTATTTGTTTTTAGCCCTAATGTTCTAGCTTTAATGTTCTAGCCCTCTAAAAATAAAGATATGTATTTGCACACCACACACCATAGCATTAGAACGGGATTTAGTCATAATTATAATAAATGTTATAATAATAAGTTAATTTAACATGAAACGAAATCGTAAGTTGATTAGATATAAAGTTATGTAAAACTATGTTTAAATGATGTAGTTATTTATGTTCCCCAATTACGAGAGCTCAGGAAGCAAGCCTATTTTGATTCAAACAAAATTCCACGCATGTGTGAGCTCGGCACATGTGAATAGCAAATTTGTCACAGACTCTAGCGAGCGAGATAATGGTTGTGATGCCAGACCAAAGCGCTAATTTGGCCACAATCATTAATTTTTGATTTTATCTATATATATAAAAATAAATAATTTCCCTTGGTCATCGCATCACGCGTGAACGGCTGGACCGATTTCGCTGATTCTTTTTTTGTTTTGTTTGTTATTGTCAAGAGAATGTTTTTATAAAATAAAAAAATAAGAAAATAGCGCGGAAAATAAGAAAATTTAAGAAAACTTAATCACCATACTAAATTATTTGTAACGTAAAGGGTTACGTTACAAATAATTTAGTATGGTGATCGCTTTTGACAATTTAAACTTTTTTAGTGAATGGCGTTTGACATAACATTGACAGAATGCGTGCTGCAAATATCGTTCAATAGGGGGTTAAAAAAAAACGGATGTTTGCACATGGCCAGTAATGACGCCTGTTCCCATGTCGTAATACCAATAAAACTAACTACCGACAGAAAAAACAAACAAAGAATGTTGTGTATCATAAAGCATAATAATAATAAACAATTGGTAACCATTTCGTAATCGATATTCATATTTAAAACAGGACAACGTCTGTCGGGTCCGCTAGTAATTTATAAATTTTGATGTTTACGAAAACGGCTGATGGACTGTCGCGCAAATGATAACAAGTGTAGGTAACAATGGTTACAATTCTTTGTAACAATACGAGTATTTTGAATTCAATTACATCGGACCAATGGTTGTGGAAGTAAATGTACGTTAAGTAGTGATGAATAAAGCAGAGCTATCCTTTGAATATGTATAGGATGGACAGTAGGTATTAGAAGGCTAACGGAACAGGGCCGTTACACAGCGGTGCCTTTGATGCGGACGTTTGATTACCGCATGTCGCCATTACGTCCCACCATGCCATAGTGTTGTCGCCCGTATAAATAAACCGTATTACATGGTAGACCACGTTGGCTGTGATGAAGGTAATATGAACTAGCTGTGGTTATTTTGATATAATTAATCCCTCGATCGCGAGTTATTCCAGACACAATTGAAATCAATTGTTATCGCCGCACGCGCGTGCCTCCTGGGGGTTGAGGGATTAATAGTGACAAATGCAGCAGTAAAAATATTTTTTGATATACTTAGGTTAATTATGTAAAAAAGTAAAGTAACAGCCTATAACTATTCCACTGCAGGGCAAATACCTTTATTATAGAATTCGAGTTACGACAAAAATTATGGGAACAGACATAAGACATAACAGATATCACCACGCTTGCCAAATGCAGGTTGGTGCGACAAACAACAATGTTCGAAATTTCGAAACTCTTGTTGCTCGACCCTGGGATCGAACCCACGACCCCGAGATCTTGGCCGAGTGCTTAAACCGCTCGATAAATGGGGAGCTAGCGCTACGTTATTTGTTTTTCAATGATTCTACAGATTAGGTAGATAGTTATTACCTATTCTTGTAATTCAAGCCCTGAAATGTTTGCTAGTACAAAACACCTATTCATGAGATAACAATACTCAGCAATTTAAGAAAAGCACAATATTGGGGTATACGCAGCGGCGAAAGGGTATTGTATTGGAATTGTTGGGCGAACTATTTCAGACAATGTTCCTATTTTCCGCACCATCAGCCCGGTTTGTGAGCTTTTATGGATTCTGAATTATACATCGACTAAGTAGGCACGTTGTGACTTAAAATTTAAGTTTAACGTAGGTACTGTCATTGTATCTATAACAATGGAGACTGGAAAACACTGTCGGTTCTTCGAACTTAATGTTCATTTCACTAACTCTACATAATGGATTTTTGATTTTACGCGAACACAATAAATTTAACCTAAAAAATAAAATTTACGGATTTAACTCGCGTAAAAAATTACGTCCTAAGTTTACATGGCATATTTTATAGTAAAGCTAAACATTGAATATTGTATAATTCGTTTGTAATGTTTTGGCTCCGAATGAAAATGAAGTCCGCCTAGATTAGAAGAGAGTTACTCGTATTAGCTATACAAACGGTCGAGCTACTTAAAACTAAGTCGACCAAGTATTTATCCAAGAGTATTTGAGGGAATTGAAGCTCTACCGAGCTGCGATGAGAATATTACTTTGCAAAAATGCATCTGGGGCGAAGCGTTGGGTCAATTTCCAAGAGTACACAGAACGGGATATCAAATTACAGTGAACTGATATTTTCATACATTAACTATGAAAATTGAATTCTAACAACTATAATAATAATAATAAGTTTATTGACTTAACGGGTTATTAAACATTCGTGAAGTCCCTGCATCTGAGCTAAGTAAACCTGTATTTCAGATATGCAGGAGGGCACTGCATATCTGAAATACAGGTTTACTTAGCTCCATTGTAGATTACAAAATGTATCACAAATTTTATACAAATGAATCATACTTCAATTTATAAAATTAGTTTGTTTATGTGTGTGTGTGTGTATTTTTTTTAAAGATGCGTGTGTGTATGTGTGTGCCTGTGTGCGCGTTTGAGTGAATATTAAATAGGTCTTTGGAGTAGGTCTTCAGTATTCTGATAATCTAGGGAAGATAACAAGTTACTGACTTTCGATTTACATTCATATAAAGATATAGGGTAGAAGTCTATTAGTTTATTGGCTTGATTATATAAATAAGCTGATAGATAGAAGCCCTGCCGTCTAGCCTGTATTGAACAACTTTTAGAAGGTTCGATTACATGATTTACTACACGCCTATCATTAGCTTTTTAAGGATAAAGGGTAAGTGTTTATGTTGCCTAAGAGTAGTGCGTAAAATGAATAGTTGTTAAACCTAACTTATAGTGACTATGATTCATATAAACTATACTCTAAAGAAATAAAACTAAACACTTGTATTTTTTTACAACAGTTGGTTACTTGACTCGTTAATACCACGTTTGTACCATCGAATTATTGTTTATTGATCGTGAAAGAGAAAGCAACCATAATATATCCATCTAGGTATTTATTTAGTCAAACTTAACATATTATGTTGAAATTATTTTTCCGACAAATTCAGCATTTTAAATTAGTACTGTGCTCATTTTGGACATGGAACAATATGATAACTATTTGCGGCTCTTTCATTACAAATGCATGTTCACGGCGTCCATACTAAACTGATTCACAAATATCTAGTTTAGCCCAATTCAGCTCTATAGGATTCGGTTAAAGCCAGGTTTTATCTATTATTGTACAGCTCGGCTCGTTGTTAATTGAAGATAAAATTTGAATGCGGCGCGTGTAAACTACGTGCACCGAAAACGATAGTAAAATATTTTATGCGTCATTTTTACGAGATTCCTTTCATGTTTTCATGTCGGATAGAATGTGCTTTATTAAATGTTTATTCGGACAGATATATTCAATATTGGAAATCATATCTATTATCAATTCTTCGATGCTTTCGTAAATTTATCAAACATTTTTACGCGTTAGTCAATACAAACATGGATTAATATCTTATCTTATGACCCGGTTTTGCAATAGTACTACGCATAGAACCCGGGTTCGATTCCTGGCTGACTTAAAAACGGTCTTTGCAAACTTGGCTTGTGGTAAATGTTTAGCCGTTGGTCCCAATTTTTGTCGCAATATGGAATTTAAAAAAAACAAGTCATGTCTGTCTGAGGCTCAGAAAACTCTGATACGAAAATAAGAAGATATCAATAATTATAAAGATTGTAAATATTCGTAACGGCAGTATTTTAGCAGACCTTTAGTTTCCGCACAGGATACTACGTTTTATTAATTAACGTTAAACTTAAGAATTTCGAAGCAAATTTTATGGTACCTACACTCACCCGCAAGATAAATCATAAAGTTGTCTAATGAAATTTACGACGGAGCATAAACTAGGTAAACGTCATACATTCCAATGAGGTTTGAAATAGCCCTAACGTAAAATACGAGTTGCATTGGCCAGAGGCTATCTATCGAAGAGTAACACATAAATTATATAGCCCGTTTGCTACGATCAGCTACGAACGTAGTCGGTGTCGTAGTCCGACGTTTCGTTATCGTAGCTTGGTGCTACGAGTAGCTACGAAGACGCCTCGCGTCTACGGACAATGGAGTTTCAGCATTTTGGGTAACCGAGCGCAAGACTGCTCTCACCGAGATCTTTTGAGCTCACATTCAGTTCAGACATCACACGAGACGGGGTTTTGTAACATTGTATGTTACAAGTATTCGTTATTTTTAGTTAGCAGTGGTCTCCGATCTATTAGAATGTTTGAGGTTTTCCATGTACACCGTGTAATGAGCGCTTTCGTTGTATTAAAATAAGTGATTTCATAATTTAATAAATGCCAAAACTTAAGTGCAAACGTGTACTCGTGCGATGCCTAATGATAAATAGTCGTTGTTGGTATGTTTACCTTAGAATTTCCAAATCGTAAGATGTATTTTTATTGAACAAGCAGATAATAAATAAATAAATAAATAAAAAACAGCACCCCTCTCGAAAAACAGCACCCCTCTCGTCAAACAGCACCCACCTCGAAAAACAGCACCCCTCTCGTCAAACAGCACCCACCTCGTTAAACAGCACCCCACCCGTCGAACGGCATCCACCTCGTCGAACGGCACCCACCTCATCAAACGGCACCCACCTCGTCGAACAGCACCCACCTCATCAAACAGCACCCCACTCGTCAAACAGCACCCAACTTGTCGAACGGCACCTGCCTCGTCGAACGGCACCCACTTCATCGAACGGCACCCACTTAGTTAAACGGCACCAACTTCGTCGAATGGCAAACGCCTCGTCAAACCGCACGCACCTCGTCGAACAGCCGTATCACCGCTGTGCCGGTCGAAGTGGGGAGCGTGAGGTTTTTTCGTTACGGAATTTCTGGATTCGGTCCCCGCGCTCAAGGCCCGCGATAGAAGCTATGCAATAGCTTAAAAAACCAAAGACATCTAGCAGGGTTCAATAAATATTTTTAAGTGTAGGTAGTGTAATAAAGTCGATGACCATATCGTATCAAAATCGTATAATGTTACCATATAAAAAAAACAGCATTACCCCGTATTGTTATAATTTAGCAGTAGGTTAAGTTCAGGATTAAAATTCTGTTCAAATACTTGTCCGTTAAAAAATGTGTTTGGTAGCACTATTGCAACCAGAAAGTTATTTTAATCATTAAGCTTAAAACTTGCTAAAAATATGAACATTCCACTTGCGTTTTACGTAGTTAGCAACACTCCGTAATCTCCCTTTACGGGGATTAACGCAAAATCGACGGTAGCTAAAAATATTCAGTTCTGTATCGAGTCGGCGCGCGGTTAATTACTCTTGAATATTTATTGGTCGTTTGAATAAATCGCTCGCGGCGGATAAGCCTTTAACTTGTATTATATTCATTTTTCCTATCGCTAATTTTTGCTTCTCCCTTTTAAACTGTTTTTTCGAAACCCGCAAATTGATGGGTAAAATGTTTCTTCTTAAAAATGGCTTAATGAGCGGCCTCATTAATAATTTAGAAAATCAAAGGTCGTGCCTCAAAATCAATTGCCAATTAGGAAACCATTAATTTGAATATAAGTATGTCCCTCCCCTTAATACTTAAAAACGTTACTAATTTAAATTGGGTAAATTCACTTTAAGGAATCGATTGAATAAAAGTTGTGTTTCAAAAATGAATTAAATCTCACCACATACAAGATTTGTAATATTTTTAATAAACCAGATTCAAACTTTTTATATTAATTAAAACCAAAGTCCAAAGAGCATTTAATTCCTGGCGACGTAAATGTTTGGTCCGATTGTGTTGCTTGAGCTCGCTAGAAGTCGAATTACTTTTGCTGATCCCCGGCGAAGTTTCGCTATTAGGGCGCGGCGTGATCCCTTTTGCATTACTTTTATGAGCGCACCAGCAGTTGACGGAGCCTATGCAAATGTTATTGCGTTTACTGTTTAGGAAACGTCGCCCGAGAGCGTAGTCTGTCTCTAGTACGAGCATAACGTTTTCTATAACGCTTGGAAGTATAAGCTACTTAAAAATCATAATATCACCATCAATTACATCACATCTTATACTGTCCTAACGTAATGCTTGCTTGAAATATGAGAATTATTACTTTGCTCCAAAAGCAAACTACAGAATATAGCATGTCACCCATAACCCTGTAAATTATTCAGATATTTTTTAAAGAAATATAATAATAATACATAATTGATCCATCGACTACATCACACCTTAAACTGAAATTAGAATATTTTTTTATCACATTATCGATTTAATACTCGTAGTAGAACTTTAAGTATTAATAGTAAGCTTCAAAACAAAGTTCAGAAATGTCGTGTGCGCTACCGATAACCTATGAATAAGTTTTCGATTTGGAACATAAATATTCTTGAGTATATCTGAACGTATGCGAGTCCAAATGGCCTGTGCGGAGCAGATAACTCGTAATATTGTCGAATACTTGGTGGGGAGGCAGTCTGCGGCGACGGCAGCGGCGGCCAATCCTATACTAATGAATCAACTTTACTGGAGACTGGCGCGCTGCCCGCCGAATTCAACTTTTAATTGATTTGACATTATTCCGTTTGTGGATCCCGAGCGATTGCGACGCGCCCCTTCAATTATAACTCATCTCCCAATGAAATGATCAAATGAAAATTAATTTACGAAAGTTAAATGAAGTTATTAAAACGAGAAAGATGTCGCTCACCGCATCTAGACGCTTCGAGACTAATATAATATTCCCATTTTATACCTATAAAAGTTTCACAGAGTAACTGCCAGAAGACCGCTTCGAGCGAAGAATCCAATATCTCAGTCACACACTAATTTATCACTAACTTGGGCGGATAAAATAAGATTCCGCTTCTTCCGACTTTGGTCCGTCTTGTGAACTTTAAATCTTAGGTTAACAATATCAGTAACCTTACAAATAGGTACCTATCTACTTTGATTAGAATTCACGGTTCGTGAATCTATAGAGCCTGTGAATAGAGCGTTTACAATTTAAAAGTATAAGAACAGATTTCAATTAAGTTTTATAACGATATTTAGGTAAGTACCTACACATTCTTTGTGCTGTGAGCTCTGTAGTTTTTTTTCTCTTTACAGGCTTTTGTGCTACAGCGCTGTTGAAAGCTCTTTAGTATTGAAACAAAGGATGAATCAGTAAAAATTTTGTTTCAGGCGGGAATCGAACCTGCATCTCCATGCATAATTTAGTCACCGAGACACTACGGCACAGGTGTTTTTTTTTCAAGTTTAAATACTGATATTAAAACACTGTACCGTAACTGGAAGCTTTATATTGAGATAGCATTTCCGTTTCCCGTCATTTGCCTACCCTTTTTAGTACGTAGTTTCCGGCTAAGTGGCGCCACCTGGTGGTCGTGTGCTTTTGAAGTTTCTTAAAATTTGCGGCACACCATTTTGCTCATTGGCGTTTAGTTTACCGTCGTAACAACACCTTCACTGCAAGCCCTGTCTCGGTGATCGTTAAAATTCAGTGATATTATAATTCTCAGAGCAGAATTTTATTATAACCAAGTGAGTTTTTATACAAACTAGTACACAAATCTGGTAAGTCCTACCCTCATTATTTTAAAATGTTATGTATTTTATTTCAAGGAATTTTATTTTCAGTTTCCATTAGCAATTTTATTGCTTAAAACAACATGTTTTTAATAAAACATGAAATATCTTGTTTAAATATTCGTGTGACTTAAATAATGAATTTAACGGTTTTGCCGTTCGGATTAAAGTCATGATGTAATACGTAAAAGTGTGTGGTGTCTTTTCCGTTTAGCATTGAGTGGTTTGTTTGGCTCGGCTGGCAGCTCCTCGAGCTCCTCTTTAGCCGGTTAACGAGGTGAACGGCACTACGGGTGCCGTCATAAAATAAATACGCTTAATAAATGTATCTTTATTCTAATCAAATTAATGCTAAATTGCTTGACGAAATGGGCGAATTGCCTTTCTTTACATTTAAATTATAAAACAGTGCCTTTAGAATCCCGTGTTAGTGTTAAATTTTATGAAATGGGTAAAATTGGCAAACAAGTGCCTCAAAATAGCATACCTACACACCGCTAATGATCAGTATTGATATAAGATCTCTGAGGTCAGTGGAGCCCTTTTTTTTGATCAACAGATTACTAAGTATACAGATTTTTTGAATTCACGCAAACTATTCATTAAAATTGAAGAAATTTACCAAAATATTACGTAAGTCCGTATTGATAAACGCGAGTTTGTCGTAAATTTATTTCAATTAAACAGACGTTAATTTTAACAATTTGTACACGAAGGTAAAAGAATTATTCACAAATAAAATCGGATTCTAATAAAGTGCAATTAGTTTGTGGCCACCGGGCAGCATTTACAGAGATTCGACGAGATTTCAGTATAAGTTAGAGATCCACTTAATAAAGCCTGCATACCTTTACAAACCCGTCTTATTTAGTGTAGATCCACATTCCACTCAAATGCATTCTGGAGAAAACAGATGGCATTCGTAAAGCTTTTTGACCTCCAAAGGGCAAAAAATCCACACAGCTAAGAACAATCAATCAAAGCGCTGTCTCTCGTGTGGACGAGGCATAAAAAATTTAGAAGTCTCATAGCCTATGCTATCAATTATTCAACCTTGCGGGGTGCCTACTTACAATATACATATCGTGCTCTGCCATGCAAGCCTATGCCTCTAATTATTCACCCTCGCGGGGTGCCTACCTATTAACAACTACCCTCCAAAGGGTAGTTGATATACAAATCGGGCTCTGCCATGCAAGCATATGCCTCTAATTATCCACCCTCGCGGGGTGCCCAGTTATTTATTAACTACCCTCCAAAGGGTAGTTGATATACAAATCGGGCTCTGCCATGCAAGCATATGCCTCTAATTATCCACCCTCGCGGGGTGCCTACTCATTTATTAACTACCCTCCTAAGGGTAGTTGGTATACAAATCGGGCTCTGCCATGCAAGCCTATACCTTTAATTATCCACCCTCGCGGGGTGCCTACTTACTTATCAACTACCCTCCTAAGGTAAGTACTGCCAACGCAAAAATGAAGGTTAATTCTATAGCCAGGGCTCGAGGAGGTTCAAGCAATGATTTGAAATCGGGCTCTGCCATGCAAGCCTCTAATTATCCACCCTCGCGGGGTGCCTTATTATTTATCAACTATCCTCCTAAGGTAAGTTATGCCAAAGCAAAATTGCTAGAAGTTAATTCTATAACCAGGGCCCTAGCGGCCCGATCAAAGAGGTTCAAGCAATGACTTAAAATCGGGCTCTGCCATGTAAGCCTATGCCTTTTAATTATCCACCCTCGCGGGTGCCTACTTTGCACGAACTACCCTCGAAAAGTGATAAACCTGCTATAGCAACATTGCTAGAGGTTCATTTCATAATCAGGGCTCGCGGCTAGATCAAAGAGATTCAAGCAATGACTTAAAATTAGGCTTTTTCATGCAAGCGATACGCCTAAATTTATCCACCCTTGCGGGGCTACCTCGCCTGCTTTGTACCAGCTACCCTCAAAAAGGAATGGACCTGCTTTTGCAACATGGCCAGATGTTCATTTCATAAAAAAGGGCTCGCGGCTCGATTAAAGTACCCGAGGTCGTTTTAATACTCCAAGAGGTATTAAAAAAGTTGACTTGAAAGAATTATAGTATCGCATTCCTTTGTGTCAAAAGTCTCAACTTGTGAACTCGAATGTAGTCATGGAGTTGGTCTTTATCCCTGTATAAGGCCAAATCGAATATTTCATGTCAGAACCCTTCTTAGTGTACTTGACACTTACTGTTACATCTAAATGCTCGCGAGCATAAAAAAGTTATGGCTCAAACATTGCAGAAGTTGGGATGGCAAGTTAATTTAGAAATATCGGTTTTTTGTCCCCAAAAAAGTATTATTAACTATATAATGAAAAATGGAATAATGTGAAAACATGAACGAATAGAAAAACTGCAACAAAGATGAATTGAATTAATGATATGAACGAATTTCGTCATTTTTGTCGTGCCGCATTGTCACATAAATCATAGATAGTTGATAAGATTCCAGCCCCTAGTGGTGGTTATCGAACAACTGAATGTAGTAGATCGACAGTTGCATTGCCCTTCCCAGGGACGTTTTTTGACTACGGATGCTTTAGACCAAGCAGGTTTGCGCTTAAACCTAGACTTGATTTCAATTATTATATTTCGAATTTTGAACTTACTAGTTCCATTAAATTCCACATATTCGGCAAATAGGCACTGCCGACTGCAAAGTCCGAACCGACTAGTACACTGTACAGATCTCGTGATTATAAAACGGGAATGTCCAATAATAGACCTATTTGCCTCCAAAGCTGCTCACATTGTCAGCAATCACTTGACCCTGGATTTGACTTGGACCTGGATCAAGCTCTTTTCCAATTCATTTTACCCATCATTACTTAGGTACCTTGAATTCAATGATTGAGGCCTTTTTCATGCAGTAGGATGATTATAGGCCGTAACTAGGAATACAGTTTGACGCAATTGTAGCATTTAAGCATGCCAAATACGTAAGGTTTAGAAATCGAGGGTCAAGAGTTAAACTGTTTAACTTAAAAGGTATTGCGATAGCAGGAAGTTAAATTATTTAAGAAAAGGTTGACATTGCATCCGTAAAGAAATGCTACCAATACTAAATGCTCTTCAGAGCCACATTCACTACTACATCACAGTTTGATTCTTAGTGTGACAAAATAATAACAGGTGTACCTAAATCTTCGCAAAGGGAAAGTACGAAATCTTTATTTCTAATGAAAATATCATACGTTAGATCGGCATCGAATGCATTTCAGGATACATTGGCGATGCGTTCGCTTCTTCATGGTGCGAACCCATTACTTGGGTCTTCCTACAAACATTTCTAATATCCAGGGTGCTCTCACTCAACTAAATCTTTTAACATGGTTCTTTTTGCCATGATGGGAGAAAGTGTTCTGGCGTGTCAGACTGAGCACTTGCAGCACCACTTACCTTAGTAACCTCCAGATACATTTCCTCGATAGAAAAAAGGAAATCTGGGGGTTGGTGAGGCGGTGGAAGGCTAGACCTCTAAAGAAAAGCTTTTACTTAAAAGTTCTTGGTGAGTCTATTTTATAAATTTGTCAAGTAACTTAGAATTGCTGTTGTTCAAGGACAATTTCAATAACAATAAAGATTAAAAGCCTTACTTTTCCGCAATTGGCGCAATTCTTATCAGGCTTACATTTAATATGTGCATTATCACATAATACAATACTTTTACACATAAATTAGCTGTCTGAAAATAATGCGATTCTGAACCATGAACAGTGAAGTACTCACGTTCTAGTAAAACATATTCTTAAATTAATTGCTTTTACAAAAAATAAAAAACCCCAAACCGTATGGGATGTCAGTGTACTTATAAATTTATGAATGAATGCTTCAATCATTACATCAAATAGCAATTTTAATACTTATTTGTTCAGGCAGATGCATTCATGACCTGACCTTAGAATATACCCTACCTAAAGTACCTACCTAACCATAATACAAAAACTTTACCGTATGGCCTGAATTTGGTTCTACAACCGATAGCAATACATAGGTACTGACAGACTGTCTACAGATAAATTTTGAATATAAATAATAAAAATGTAAGCCTCCTGTCTCGGTGATTAAAATTATAATATTTACTATTAGTTAAAACATCGCTGAGTGATAGATAAAAAACGATTTTAAATTATTCAATATTTTCATCAGTTGAGGTGCAGTACCTACGTCACGTAGGTACCTTACTGTTATAGCAGGAACTGTAAAAACGTTTCTTGATTACACAGCTACCCCAGATAGCGTAAGATCTGTGTAGCTTCCAAGAAATGGTTAGAAAATCACCCCATCGACGAAGTTCTAGCTCATGGGAATTGGTAATCAGCTAAAACATCACAACAATCCTATATGTGTGAAATTAAATCAAGTATTGATAAACTTTTACACAACTAATGCGATTGCTAGAAGAATTTCCTAGAAAGCTTTTTAGTTTGAATTTTTACCTTTTCATAGTTATATTACATGTTAATTTTTATTGTTACTCCTGTGTAACACACGGAAAAGAATATTGTCTTACTTAAAATAAAAAGTATTCAATATCGTAAATACTTTTTTATTTTTAAATCTGTCACATTGGCGTTACGCTAAGGCGTTATAATATTAAGTGGCGTCACCAGGCGATAACAAACAGATCTCAATATAAAGCTTCCAGTTACGGTACAGTGTTTTAATAGCAGCGTTTTACCCTGAAATAAAACGCATATTAAAATACTTACCTCACTGGAAGCTTTCACTTTATTTCTGCCTGGTGCAATTGAGCCAATGAGCAAAATGGTGTGCCGCAAATTTTAAGAAACTTCAAAAGCACACGACCACCAGGTGGCGCCACTTAGCCGGAAACTACGTACTAAAAAGGGTAGGCAAATGACGGGAAACGGAAATGCTATCTCAATATAAAGCTTCTAGTGAGGTAAGTATTTTAATATGCGTTTTATTTCAGGGTAAAACGCTGCTATTATAATGGCAATTAGTTTGCTATAATATCACCTAAAGTACAGACAACGGCAGGTCTACTTCTCAATAAAAAAAAGGTCATTGAATTGATTTTCCACTTTAAGTCCAACAGGTAGCGATCAATATCAATTGAGAAAATTTGACGTTTTGTGGTAGGTTGACGTGCTGTTGTCTGTACATAGGATGCAGTGCTTATTTAACACACGGTCGAATTTATTTGTTTGTCACTCGCTATCCACACTAAATTATCTTATTTCAACGATATTTTTTCCGGAAAGTAAGTGGTAATTAGGTATGTGTAGAAAATGTTTCTTGAGATAAAGCGAGTTCTACGCTTGGCTATATAATCAAAGCTACGCTCGAATGTTGTTTCTTCACTTTCTTTATAGGGTTGAGTTACTCACTACTAAAATGTAAAAAGCAAATTAATCTTTTAGATTTTATGTTGTTTTCATAAAAGGAGTTGCAAATTCAGCAGTTTCCTTTCTATTATGACTAAGCTACTTGAGTCGACATGGCACAGTCGTCAATAAGAAGTTGGCAACAGGATTTGCGATTGCAGTTAGGCCCATGTCGGAGAGAAGACGCTGGTGACCATCTACTTCTTGCAGTAAATACTCTTTTAGTCACCTCTTACCCATGGGTAGAATGTCGGAGAAAGAATCTATATTAATCGTCTCGAACAAGCAGGACCAACAAACAATTTCATTCACAAAAATTAGGACAAATCAAATCAAATCAAATCAAATCATTTATTTGCTTTTGAAATAGGGTAGGTACATTACAGGTCTCATAAAAATAAAATTGTTTCACCTATTCAGCCATAAGCTATAGCATGCAAATATTAATTATTATTATTAAGTCAAATTATATTTTATTATTAAGTCAACAAAGTACTACCTACTACCACTACTACTACTTAAAAAAGAAGTCTATTTATAACTTAAGAATTCCTGGACGGTGTAGAACATTCGCTCCAAAAGCCATCTGTTCAGTGCAGTCTTAAATCGATTTAGTGTCATTTCCTTTATCGATTGAGGTATCTTATTAAATATTATAATACACATGTAGAAAGAATTTTTCTTTAATCGTGTTGATTTAGGCACTATATCTATGACCAATCTATCACTGTTTCTTGTGTTCCTAGGGTATATATCTTTCGCTTTCTTGAAGTAGTTTTGGTTTTGCTTGACAAATTTAGCAATCTCAAAAATACATAGACATGGTAGAGGCAAAATATTTAAACACTTAAAAAGAGGCCTGCATGATGTGTATGGGGAGACACCACATATGGCCCTCATGCACTTTTTTTGTGCCACAAAAACTTTCTGTATATCCGTACTATTTCCCCAGATGATAAGTCCATATCTTAAAACAGATTCTACATATGCATAGTATGCAGTTAGAGCAGTACTTCTTGTCGCTGTTTTTGTCAATTTGTAAAGTGCATAAGCGAATCTTATAATCCTACCACAGACATAATCTACATGTAATTTCCAGTTAATTTTTTGGTCAAGTTCAATACCTAAGAATCTAGTGCTATTTACATTGTTAATAATTTGATTGTCATACTGTACATTAAGACGTGTTTCTTTATTATAATTGATATAATTAGTTTTGTCAATATTGATTTTCAAGTTATTTTCATTTAGCCAATTTATTATTAATCTAATTGTGTTATTTATGTCATCTTCGTGATTTTTAATATTAAGGTTATTTTTTGTAGTAACAATGACTGATATATCGTCAGCAAATAGTATACATTTATGATGCGTTACACCTGGTAAGTCATTTACATAAATTAAAAAGAGGAGTGGACCCAAGATACTGCCTTGGGGTACACCGAAGCCATTTATCTTAAGCTCAGATCTGTATTTATGTAGAACATTAAGATTATCAACTTGAGCAACTTCAACTAATTGCATCCTGTTTTCCAGGTATGATTTTATCCAATTTAGGGCTTTACCTCTAATTCCATTTTGTTCTAATTTTAGTAATAGATGAGCGTGCGATACTAAGTCGAATGCTTTAGTCATGTCGAAGAAAAGGACCGTAGTTAAATTCCTTTCATTAATACTCCTTAATGTATGATTAACCAAATAAAACACAGCATGTGTAGTAGATTTACGTTTTTGAAATCCATATTGGTTTTCTTTTAGCACATTAAACTTTTCAAAAAATGACGAAAATTTATAATGCATAACCTTTTCATAAATTTTCGAAAATATGGGTATGAGTGTTATAGGACGATAATTGCCTATTGATATCCTAGATCCTTTTTTAAAAAGTGGTTTTACTATAGATAATTTTAGTTTGTCAGGGAAAACTCCAGTTTCCATTGATACATTTATTAGATAGGCTAGAATGTGTGATAGTTTTTCATTGCATGCTTTAATAACTTTAGTGCATACCTCATCAGAACCTTCCGAGGTAGTGTTATTCAATGTCATAATAATTCGTTTTATGTCAGACGTATCAACAGGTGAGAGATAAATAGAATTTGATAAAATGTCATTTGTATATTTCTTTACATTATTAGTCAAATCATTTTCATTACAGTTGTCTTTGGTTAATTTTATAAAATAGTCATTAAAGATGTTAGAAATTTTTTTAGGGTCAGTAAAGGTTTCATTATTGAATTCGATTTCATTTATAAAGTTATTATTACAGTGTAAGTCTTTATCAGTTTCGTTTTTTATAACATTCCAGGTAGCTTTACAGATATTTTTACTGTTCAGTACATATTTATTATTTGCATATTTTTTTGCCCCAAGAATACACTTTTTTAACAATCTGGAATATTTTTTATATTTCGTTTGGTGTTTATCATTTTTACTTGTATAATACTTTAACATTAAGTTTCGATTTGTAACACAGCTTTTCCTGATTCCTTTAGTAATCCAGGAAAGCCCTGAATTGCTGTTGATTTTTGTCTTTACAATTGGAAAGCATAATTTGTATAATAAGCAAAACCATTCATGAAAATTGTTAAATGCGATATTAGAATCTTGTTCCTCGTAAACATCAGAGAATGCTAATCTATTTAAATGTTTCAAAAATGTCCTTATGTTTTCATGTGAGTAGCACCGTTTGAAAACATATACTGCTTTTGGTTTAGGTGGTCTGTCTCTTGTTTTAAATGTTAGCAATTGGGCTGTGTTATGATCCGAGAGCCAGAGCGTAAGCAGAGAACCAGAGGCATCTGCAACATTGCTGAATATGTGATCTAAGCAAGAGTTTCCTCTAGTAGGTTCTGTTATGTGCTGTCTAAGATTATAGTTTTTTAGTGAATATTTGAGTTGGTTTGTAACATTGTTATTAATCAAAGTATTTATATTTATATCACCTACAATAATAATTTTTTTCTTTCCATATTTGTGTAAATATGTATCGAGTAATTTCTCTAAGCACTCAAAAAACCTGTCGAAATGCCTTTTATTTGAAGCACATGATGATCTATACAAGCAAACAATAATAATATTATGTTCAGGAATACAAAGGCGGTGCCCGAATAGTCTACATACGAGTATTGTAAGTGGGTTGAAATTGCGAAGTTGCGATCGTTCGCGAGCTTCGTTCGGTCCAAACTTGTGAATGAAAAGTTAATGCTCAACTTTTTGACAGGCGCGGTCGCGGCGCGAATATACCTCCTAACTGAGCTGAAATGAATCTAAACTTTTTAATTATTTAGTACGACAATGTCCATACAAATATGTCATCTGCGAATGGTGGTTACTTATGATGAACAATGAATTACCAAGGTGTCTCGGACTTATTCTTATTCAGGTTTTTTTTATTGGAAAAGAGGCTTTAGGGATTAATGACAACTAACGTTAGGGCAGGTCTTATGGTAAAGTATAGTCTAAAGTCCAAACATTTGAAGCGACTGCCGGGATGCATCAAGTTCACTCAAAAGTATTGCAACAAAAAGTTTTTACATATAAGAGACCTATTTCGAAAATACGAGACTTATTATGTCTAAGTATTTCAAAATATCATTTCACATTGTTTCAGTTGTGATTAAAATTATATTGTCTCATTGAATATAGCGGCGGTAACATTAATTCATGCTATGATTTTTTACGCTTTCAAGTGTATTTTGAAACCAAAACATAGACTAGATAGACTTTAAATGGAATTCATGGGTGAAGGCCCTTTTAAGGCTCTTCACGCAACCGCGTGTCGTTGGTGTAACGGATTCAAGCGCGGTCGACTCACTTTGGGGGATGAAGAAGTTGTCGCATGGAAAAAGCCCACGCTTTTTGTTAAAAAAACAATCAAGATACAGCTGTATCTGCTGAATTTCTTGATGCTTAACAGCGAGTTACACATCAAGAGATTCAGCAGATACTGCGGATTCCCAGCCTTCACGAAATTTTAAACGTGCATCTTTGAATGAGTGATCATACCAGAGTATCGGTAAGGTTAGGCGACATCCAGAGTAAATCCTCAAAAATAATAAATCTGCTAATCGGGAAACAATTATTTTCGTCACCGGAAGATGCACTGTCAGCGTTCGAGCATGTTGTAAACGAGGCGTCTGCGGCGGTCAAAGAGGGGAGCGCATCTGTTCAGATGCATGAAACTTTGTATAGAGCCTGGTGGAGCACCTTCATTTACTATTGAACATTTTATTTTATTTTGGCAAGACTTTCAGTGTCCCACGTATTTATATGGGTTTATCCTGTGGGAGAAAGAAATCGAGCGCCGCAAAACGGCTGGAACAGATGTTGGCCCGTGGAAGCGTAAAGAGACCTTCCCATTTCGATATAATGGAAACGGTCGGCACATAATCCTTCGCATTGCAAAAAATTTTTTGAAAATCCAAGTTTGCTTTCGAGCATTGTATGTATAAAAAAATTAAAGGATCGAAACTAGCTCATCATCATTCAATTAAAAAACCAATATAAATAATATTGCAAAAACAAACTAATTCAACTAGGTAAGTTTACAGGCTGCACATTGGGCTGAAATAGCCACGCAATGGATAGGTACGCAAAGACGGATAATGCCGAATAGGAATAGGGTGAAATGACGATAGCGCGATTGCGGCTTGATCTGTTTAGTAGAGGATTAGGAAACTTGGGCACTGGAGAAGTTCATGGGAAAGGTTTTACGGGAGATCTTGGGCCATTAATGATTGTACGTTCCAATTAATTAAATTAGTGAGTCTTGTGTCTAAGATTTTTCACTTTTGCTCGCATCTTGAAATGCCTAAGTCTACATAATACAAATATAATCTATGTAAAAGTGATACACGAAAAATACAACATAAATTCACAATACCTTTAAAAATTCCTTAGAATTTTCAATAAAATAAAGGTGAGAAAGTTATTGGACAAGAGTAATCGCAAACGAATTGCATTTTGTGTACCCTAGCGGAGCTGTGTTCATAACTTTAAAACGTACCGACGCGTGGGAAAAATTTATACGTGCGAATAAGCACACTCTTAACTTCCACGAGGGCTTTAGAAAAGAGAAATAGTTTTTCAGCTGTGAGAATAAAGCGAAAACAGTTTATTGTGTGAACATTATTAAAGGAGAGCATGCTGATGAGTATGTATATGTTTAATCGTGCCAAGTGAGCAATGAGCGTGAGCGTATGAGCGCGAGACAGGAAAGAGTTATGTGGTTAAGCCTTATATGCGAGTCGCGCGATTAGCGGCGACCGGTTGAGCCCGCAGATTATAGCCGCAACGACGTCGCAAGCCAACACCTCTAGCGTTAGGCTTCTAAGTAAATTGAAACAAAAAAGAAATACGATTTATATCAGCTACTACCCTACTTTTCTTTTTCCCAATTTTAACTTATCGTTCCAAATAATATGAGATAGTCCCCTGCCTATTTTCAAAGACGTTTTCTAACTGAATGATGTTGTCATGCGCATTGTTTTGGTCACATACGAGTAGTATTAGGTAGCACTAGACCAATTATAATGACCCGAGTTATTTGTTGTTATCTACTTCGCACTAGCCTGCGATTGTCTGGAAGTAGTGTTATTTATATATTTATTAATAGTATTAGGACATAAAATGAGCCCCATGTCCAGTTTGCTAAATAAAACTGATTGTATCAAACAAGGTAGGTAAGTATAAATGGGCACGCTTCCGAAGCGGGCAGAGAGAAGAGAGTTAGGTTTAGAACAAAACAAAAATTTTAATATTTTATTTATTTATTTTGATGCAACATATTGAATGTATGAATATATTCCATTTGTTTTTAGAAAATTTTACACAGCAATATGGTGCTCAAAAGTATTAACCGCAGAAATACGAGTTTTAATAACATAGTGTTTATATAAATTTAATGAAAACGATTTAAAGGATAATGAGCTATAAGTAAATAAATATATTAATGTAGGCAACATCACTTGCATTGTTCTGATCTCAAAGTGAGTATTACCATTTAAAGCACTCATATTGTGGAAATCACAAACATCGAAGGTACCATAAACACCCAACCCGAGAAAATGTAGAAAAACCCCATTTTTTAAACCTGGAACCTTGGAACAGGCGACACCTTAAAAACCGGTGTGTACGCCACTCCGCCACAGATTTCGTTATTTTCAGTATGTCGGTAATTTCTTAATATATTACATAAGCATAATTTATTGGTTTAAAGACAAATTATATTAATATTAGTATAATTTGTCATTAAACACGAAAAAAAAAATCTACTTAAACATTTCGGCCACAAGTGATTTAAATACTTATATTATGATGTGGTAACTTTGAGGAAGATAATATGTTAGAATGTCAAATCACTAATTTCATAATTTTTAAAACGTTGAAATGTGATTTGCATTGACTAAACTACTTTGGTAAGGACCAAGAAATCTCAAGTCACCCCAGTGCCGCCACAATTTCATTCCTTGTGCTGCAAGTACCGACTTGGATCCAGCCGCAGAGGCTCGCCTCACCCGCTCCTTTAAATTAAACCTAAGACCGTTATAAAATTACATTATCTACATAACGCGCGGTTACAAATAGTCGATTAAAAGGGCCATATACTGATAATTATCTGCAGGATAGAACGACGCACCCCTGACCTCATTAAACATCCTATCGGTTTATGTCTTCCACAAATGCTCCAGAATAAATTATTTTAACTAAAGCTTGGGCGAACAATAGTGAAGTAATTTAACATGACCGTTAACATTGTCTAGAATCTTTTGGAAATGGCATTTGACAAATATTTTAACTAGATGGGTGTGTTCTGGGCCGGGAGCAATATTACGGTCGGAACAAAAGACGTGATTCAAAAACTTCAGATTGCAGGCTTTGGTCGGAGTTTCTATGAGCTGCGAGATGCTAAACACAAAGCGGTAAGGCCAAACATAAAAATCTAGGTACTTGAAGGTTGTGTGTATATAAGTAGGCGTTTCGTACTTTGCAACATAAATATTAAAAGATAAACGTTTAGATAGTATGCCAACAATTCAAAGTTGGAAAGGGCAAGTTGAAATTCGGTCGGAGGATATCTGGTTCAAATTAAAACTTTCAGCATTCAGTGTTTTCACTTCCACTTTTTCTATTTACTTTTCTATTAAACTTTGTTTTCTGTAGATACGGGATGAGGATGAGGCAGACTTGAGATTTATCTACGCGATACCGTTCTATTTGGCTGAGGGAAAATTCAATTTGGTTTTTACCTGAGGGTACTTCGTGCGAACCCTCGCATACTCTCTTTAATGTTGCTGCTTTCTTTGCCAGGAAATATAAACGTACTATTTCACTGCATGCTGGGAATTAAATAGCATAAGTAGTTCTCTAACTGACAAGAACGTGGAAACTAGCAAATCTTGTTTAATTTTACGTTTTATAGGTAGGTACGTAAATGTATTTTGTATACAAATTATTAGTTAAAAACGGGACGAGATTAATAAGAGAATACAATCACACACAATCCCAGCATAGTAGCCCATCTTAAATAATTATCAAGAAATCAAAACTGTAGCAACGAAATACCTGTTGGTACTACTTAATATTAGTAACTATTGGCTTACCTACCCATTTCAAATATCAAAAAGACAAAGTGCTTCTTTAAATACATGGTTATACATATATCTCTTGAATATTGTTCAGATATTTACTTGGATTCTTTTGTAGGTTGCGTATTTTTAACAATCATTTCTAAATGCTACGAAAAATGTAAACAGTTGACAAAAGCGATTTTGCTGTTTTCATTTACTTTCCATTATTCTATAACTCGTTTGTCATTCTTTTCTCTCCGGCGACGCGCGTAAACGAAAAGAATGACGTTTGTTATATTTACGTAGCAAAGTAACTGGCTTAGGAAGAAAAGAGAAATATACTGAACGACCTGTTTCTGATTGTAGTTAGAAACTTCATATTTGTTCGTTTCACTTATTTCACAAGAAACAATGTAAGAAAAAAAAATGATGAGGATTTCTCCACACTAAGGACAACTGAGAATAAGCAATTTGTAAGTAAAATATTGACGCATAAAATCTAGCTGACCTAGATTGCGCGGATAGAATCATAGTTTCCACTTCATCAATAGTTTATGCTGACATAGGATTTTCATAATAGCGTCGGTATAGATATTACATTATTCTACAGAATTCTAATCAACGAGTTGATTTATATACGAGTAAAATGCTAGCTTTGTGGGCTATTGGATTGACTCACACTTTAAGTATAAAACTCACGAGTTTACAAAACCATTGTTAATATTATTAGCAGTTTGCCGGAAGTTAAATAGCTCACAGTAAAAAAAACCTGAATAATAAGTACCGTAGCCGTCCTATTATACCTTTGTAGATAATACAACAGTCTCTACAAAGCGCGCTTCACTATCAGTTCTTAAAGGCTGGAATTAATCACTTAGTCAGACAAGCTCTCGTCCCGCTGAGATATCGTTAATTTAACACTTAAAACGTTTTTATTCGAGTGGATAATTGCAAGGGGGCGGCCGTAATGGGCCACGTTCGGCCTCGGCAAAGATTGATGACGTGCTGTATTGAAACATTAAAATAGCTGACTGAACATTTGAATAAGAAATACTCGATTGCCCGCAGGATTACGCGATGAAACGATCGTTTGTATTTTTTTAGCTGCGCTGCGAGTGAACAATAATATATTCTGAAGGGTGCGACCTGTCTGGAGATGTTTTAATGCAAGCCTCTTTTGTTTCACGAAAATGTATTCTCAATATTTGTTAATATTGTGTATTATTTATATAGAGCGTTTTATATTTTCCAGTGAAAGTTAGTGAGATCTGTAATATTCAATATTGTCAAATAGTCATTCTGTAAATTATTCATAAGGCATTTTATTGCTAGACCTTGTTTTAGGAATTTAGAATCAATATTGTTAATTTACCGAATAATATTTTTTGTGACAAACTTTTTAAAGGGAGACCACAACCGCGTTACTTAATAGGATTTTTATGAAACCGTGAATTGAAACTTAAGAATAGACTGGGTGGGGCGCAATTCGAGTAGGTTGCTCGTAATCGGGTCGCTGGTGGCTAATAAAAAAGTTCCGGATTATTCGCGTGGCTCACTGAACCATAGTTTTATAAGTAATAGACTGACAGTCTGGAGTCAACTAATAAAAGTAATATGATAGGAATGCTAGAAAGAATTTTTCATGTTACCTAATGCCTTTCTTTAATTAGATCTGGTAGACGTGAAGGACCATTACCATTAACCGAATAGTTTCGCTAGAAAGCGGACAGTGCCGAGCTGGAAGAAACCATGTTTGATATACATATACATGCAATAACTAACACCTCTCGTATACTCAAATATAACTTAAATGTTCAATTTTATGTAAATCAATGCTACAAAATGTTACCTTCAGGTACAATCCCAGCGCTTTTGGGTGCCTTGTTTACAATGTCGAGATAATGTTAGAAAAACAACGATACATTTAGGGGAAGGTTCGGGGCGCTAATCTGATGCTGAGTGAAAAGATTTAGTGCACGCCCTACGAAATTAATCTTCACAAGTATATATAGTAGCTGTACGGCATCTGCACTCGACAAAAGGTTTAGGGGAATCTATTTAATTAGTTTCGAGGTTTGTAATTCAGTAATATTTAGGTTTCCCAGATAAGGGAAAGGTCGGAAATGCGGTATCTATGGCAGAACATGGAAATGCTCTTTATATACAAGGTGAAACTAAAATCACGCACAACCTCTAAGGGGCTATTCTAGTGCTCACACACAAATAATAGGGGTTAAAGTATGAAATTGCCGATTATTTTCCCACTTTTAATTTTATTATAGCTCTTAAGTATAGTCGTATTATTGCGTAATTCTTTTTGTATTGTAACAAGAACTAAATAAAGTAACTTTTGACTAAAAAAAAATGCAATACTAGTGCCTATTACTTCAAAGGAAGTCGTTGAAAAGACCCCTTACAATGTGTCAGTTGACCTTCTTGCTTCAATTAAGTATATTTGTATTATATAAGTACTTTGATTTTCAGAAATTGAAATACTATAATGCGTAGCTTTATAACCATCTAACTTTCACCTTTAATTGCATCGAAAACGGTTCAGGCGTTTTTAAAAAAACTAAAAAATTGTTAGTATGGAAAAATGACTTTTCTCGATTTCGTCCATACAAAACGGTAATTTCATACTTTAACCCCTAATATAAGTAAAATTTTTAAAATGCCTCTTCATAGTAAATAACCGAGCAGCTATTACGGTTAGAATGGAAAAAAATACTATGAAAAAAATATATAAGGTAAAAAAAACTGCTATACCAATGTTGGTCCAATTCAAAAATTTGTTGTGTTTGAGCGCTAAAAATTTTCGTTCTTGGAGTTAATAACATAATAACAGATGTAATAGTTTACCAAAACACTATGCATTCATTCGCAGTCAAATTCTGTAGTTAATATGATTCTGCATATCTATCCACAATATATTAAGTATCTCTATTAAACCATAATTTATTACATAGCAAACTGTTTATAAAGTTCAACGGTTTAATATAGCAATTATAATTATATTCGTTGAAGTCTTTTGATTAAGAACTAGCTTTTGGTCGCAACTTCATGCGCACAGAGTTTAAATTTCTTAGTATACAGCGGAAACCAAACATTTTCGAAGATAAAAAGTAACCTTTGTGATATTCCAGTCTATAATCTATATCAGTGCCCTTCGTATAGAGGCGTAAATACGTTATAACTTGATTGATAACATTAGTAAGATACGATGACATAGGCATAACTTTATATGAATAAGGTTTACAATATTAGATTCAAATTACAAGTATTTAAATACACTGTATATAAATTTTTAGTAAGTACTGTAAAATTGTATAAAATTTACAATTCAATTCAAATTCGTGAACGTATTGTGTACGTTATTGTTTGTTAAAAGTATGTACTATGGCAATGAAATCTTCCTATTTCAGTTTTCTTGTTGGTTATATTGTACAATATTTGCAATATCGGATGCGCGCGAACACACGGTCCCCTGCAATGGATAGAAAATGCCAGCAACTGAGCGCACTATACGAGTATATTGCTATCCGATAACAGAATGATATTGGAATTCCTATATCTACGTGATGTAATAAGGTATAGAAATACGACGCAATCTATTTAAATTACTACGGCTTTGGTAGAGAAATACACCTAGCTCAAAGAAATTGGATGAGTGTAAGTAGCCTTAGCTACGTGAGTATACGGGCATTTTGCCTATTGGAATAGTTTTAATAAAAATGCTGCTAGTTTTAATAAAACAGGTAGGCTCACAATTAATATGGTAAATACTAAATATCTAGGTAACTATTGAAAATAAACAATCAAATCAATCAATGATATTTTATATTTAAATGCATAACAACTATGAACTTTACAATTAATTTTAATTTAGTAGCTTTGATGCCGTCGTCTTAATCGGAGTCGTCATCGATGATAATTCTACGTTTCTTGTCCCGTTTAGCGGGCAACACTATGTCGTCATCTTTGTCGCTGTCATCTGGAAAAAGAATCATACATTTTATTTACTTACTCTAATTTTAGAACAAAAATCGAGACATATTTCGACCTGTAACAGTTTCATTGCAAGCTTACCGTCTAAAACTCTAGGTATGTTGCTTAAAATATCTTCAGTATCAGGCAAGTCCTCCTGCTGGAGCGTTTTTTTTGCAAACGAAAGAATGTCATCATCATCCTCATCGCTTTTCTTGTTATTAGTGACTTCATCGCCTTCATCTATTTTCTGCATTTTTTCTCTTCCATTCTTTTCACTAGGGTCGAAGCTACGACTTCTTTTGCGATTTGTTACTGGCCCGTTGCTTTTATTTGGAGTATTTTCCATGTTAGAGGCACGCATTTTCCTCAAGTTATCAAATAAATCATTATCATCATCACTTGATTCATCATTCGCCTTCGTTGATTCTGATAGGTTTTCGGCAATGTTATCAGATATTAAACTATCGACTATAAGTTCTTTGTGAATGGCTTTCATTATAATCTCCCTTCTCTTTCTAATTGTTTTAAAATGTAAATCACCAGGTATTCGCCAATACGCTTCCTAAAAAAAGCACGATACATTTTCAAAAATATACGTGTACATGTATTACAAATATTTCTACAATTTCAAAACTTACTTGTTCGTCACTAGGAGGCATAATCCCTACACCCTTTAGAATTTTCTGGAACAACTCGTTTTCCATGGCTTCTACGGATTCAGTGGATATAGGCACGAGAGGCACCCCCTCTGCAGTTGGATCATAGCCCTCTGCTTCTTGATCAAGCGCTACTTCTTCTAAATTCTCGGCAAGCCATTTCAGACTATCCGTCAAATCTAAGATATATATCGCAAGTTGTTATAACAGTAATAAATCAATTTTAAACACAAACAAAGTACGTACGTACCGTTATCTACGGCGTTGACTAGGAGTTTAGCAATTTCATTTGCACTGAGTTCTACTCCCACTGGTCTCCTTGTGGCCTTGGTACTACGTTTAGATTTCTTCTCTGGTTTATTTAGCGGTTTTGGGTTAGTAGGTGGAGAAGATGATGGGGAATCGTCGTCATTGTCATCATCTGAGGATTCCGAATCGGACAAACTGTCTGCAAACATGAATAAAATAAATAAATCTAAAAGACGACCTCCGTGGCGGAGTGGCGTACACACCGGTTTTCAAGGTGTCGCCTGCTCCGAGGTCCCGGGTTCGATTCCCGGACGGGTCAATGTAGATAAAAATGTGTTTTTCTACATTTTCTCGGGTCTGGGTGTTTGTGGTACCTTCGTTGTTTCTGGTTTCCAAAATACGAATGCTTTAAATAGTTATTCAAATTGGGATCAGAACAATGTATGTGATGTTGTCCACATTTATTATTTATTTATTTATTTATTTAAAAGAGCGAATAAAACATTAAAGATTAAGAAATTTAAACGATTTTTGCAAGACACAGAGATAATGTTAGATAAGTTTTAACACTTTTCAGGCTATATAATACGCTTTACAAATTTATAACAGTAAAAGATATTTCGTAACTAGCAGTGGTATTTAAAGCTGTGACGATTCCTATTTGGAAAAATTAATTGAGAAGGTGCAAATTTCAAACATGTAAAGGGAAAGACGCTGCGAATGACTTTTTTGACTCCAACACAGATATGTTTTTCTTACTAGTATTATAATATGACACTATTTGACTAATGTCACAGAGAAAACATTTAAATACTACAAATCTTCTTCAATACATTGTTGCAAATACTTCCAAGAGTTAAAATGGCAAGAGTTTAGTCTATCGTTAGAACAAAGAGCAAAACAGTTGTTTAGTAACTTACCGTTCGATTTATCGTCGTCTGTTTCAGTGCTTTTAGCGTTCGATTTCCTTTGCTTCTTTTTACGGCACTCTTTCTTATCTTTTATAATGCCCAACTCGAGTAGTCTATCGACATAGCTTCGCTTTTGACGTTTACGCGGCATACGAGCCATTATCACACTCATTGGATCTGAAAATTATATTCCATCAGTCTTCAAAACTTTTTCAATAATGCGAACCATTGCCTTAGCTACAAACAAAATGAGAGTTTTTATTTGTTGGACAGATACGGCACCGGACATGTTTCGATAAATAACAATGCTGCTGACATAATGAACAACATTCATTTTTGTTAACTCCCGTATGTCGATAACACAAAAATTTATTTAACATGCCCCTACAATAAATTGTTGAAAAAACGCATGGCGTGGAAATCAGTTATCAGTATATTGGAAATGCTGCTTGATTGAAAACGATTTCAAGTTTTTTTATTTTTATTATGCAAATCTGAACTCTATGAGTCAGAAGAAATGTAAATGTTTGGTAGCAATGTCTATGTGTCGTATGTAACTATAAAATAGAAGCGAGAGTTCAAGGGTCGACTTCTATAGCCGGCAGTGTTTGTTAATATAATTGATATGTGTATACTGTGTCCAGAGACGTCGGTTTCTATGCGAACAGGACACTGTTTACCCGTAGAATGCAATTGCTAAATATCGATGTATTTAAAACAAAATTATTACTATTATTTGACAAAACAACAACAACCTTAGCTCGTGAAATGTTTTGTTGGCTATAACTTAACTAGGTTTTTGGCAGTTAAAGACTGAGGTTGAATTGTTCAATAAATAAATGCTTCAAAACCAAACTACATTCGCTACTATAAGCTTTTGTTTGCTGTATATAACATTTAACTTTTGTTTAAAGTGTTTCTCTTATGATTAAAAATAATATGACAGATATAGTGAAAACGGAAAGTCATAAGTAACCTAGAAGTAGTAGTAATTTGCCGAGTGAGTAGCATCGCAGCCTACGGTCGAAATACCGCACCTCGCTAAGAAGCGAGCAAACTAGTTTATGCCGTTTTACAAGGCACGAGACCCTTTTTTACAAAAACATTCGATTTTGTGCGGCATGCATTACCTACGTAATTACAATAATCATGTAATTAAATACAGTTTCTTTTGCTGTCAAGTTGTTATTATTTTTAAAAATATTTGAAAACTACCAATATTAAAAAATATAACTTAACTCGTTTTTTCGATTGTATTACTGAAGGAAAATCGCTGTTATATATTTATAACCGAAAAATTTATAGTGGCAAGCCTATTAACAGCAAAGCGCTTCAAATAATTAACGCTTCAAAGGTAATTAACGTCTTCAGACGCATACGTCCGGAAAGCGAAAAGAAGGTGGTTTGAAACACCTAACTAATCAGTTAATACTTACCAGTAGTTTCTTTACACTGTTCCCAAATTTCGGTTAACATATGATCTTCTTCCTCACTGAACTCCTTGGGTGTCTTTTCCTTCGCGCGGTCATGATTGACGCGCTTAGTTGGCGCGCGGAATATAAGCCCCAATTCCTTTAGCTTCTTGATAACCCCGCGACGTGAACGGGTTTGATCGATTAGGTTGTCTAATATCCAGTCGATGACATCTGGTGTTCCACAAATAAGAGGGCCCGTCATTAATACCATTTGAGAAACAACGAAGATTTTACCAATTCCATATGGGTGCTTTCAGTTTAATAGAATTCATTGTATAACAATAATACAAACACATAAAAAAACAATTTCATTATTTTTTATTGTCCGGATAAAAAAAGGTGTTATGGGTCTGTATGCATTATTTAATTTATGGTAATAAACCAAGAAAAATATAGCTGTCCAGATTTAAACGTCTGTCAGACTAACGTATTCCCAGCTCGTATTCAAAATGCGTGTCTAAAGATTCGTGTTCTGTTTGAATAATTTTCCTGTAAGTGATTCGCTACCGCGGTTTTCTAATTTTGCCACAGAGTGTAATAAATATTCAGACTTTATGACGATAACGATAATATGCAGCAATTTAACATTCACCAATCATAAGTAACCAGGTTCACAATACCAGGGCTGGATTAAAATAAAATTTAAGCGTTTTTATGTAATTTCATAATCATAATCTGGTTTCATATTCGTTGAAAGCGACCTAATGATAATGTCATAATATGTCAATTTAATATCAATTTAATGTCAATTAAAAAAAAATGCGGATAACATCAAATAGTACATTGTTCTGATCCCAATTTGAATAACTATTTGAAGCATTCGTATTTTGGAAACCAGAAACAACGAAGGTACCACAAACACCCAGACCCGAGATAAAATAGAAAAACACTTTTTTCTATATTGAACCGTCCGGAAATCGAACCCGGGACCTCGGAGCAGGCGACACCTTGAAAACCGGTGTGTATGCAACTCCGCCACAGAGGTCGTCAAAAAACTTATAAACAAAATTATTGTGTGTCTTAATACAATATTTTAGTAAAGTAAAACACAAACCTTGATTACTGGCCGGGTTCGCCTGGTTCTCCATGTACAGATTTCTGAGTTCGTCCTCTTGCTCCTCAGACCACGATCCGGAGCCCGGCTTGTCCCTGTCACACCAAGTTCGTATCAACCCGGGTAATTAATCATTGTTGCGCTTTGATACATAGAGCGCATTCTCGTTAGAGAAGGAAATATTTAGGTGTCGTTTCCTTCCTCACGGGGTGGCATTTAAAATTAACAACACAATATTTCGCTGCTCGTTTTGCTCTAACTTAACCAATATGGGTTTGTATTTTATTAGTTGATTCCTATTGCTCCCACTATTCATGAGGATGTTTTTACTTCGTGTGTGTAACAGCTGATCGGCTATTTAGAGTCGTTTTTTTGGTTGTGATTATATTAGGGGTTAAAGTATGAAATTGCCGATTTGTATGGACGAAATCGAGAAGTCATTTTTCCATACTAACAATTTTTTAGTTTTTTTAAAATCGCCTGAACCGTTTTCGATGCAATTAAAGGTGAAAGTTAGAAAGTTATAAAGCTACGCATTATAGTATTTAAATTTCTGAAAATCAAAGTATATAATACAAATATACTTAATTGAAGCAAGAAGGTCAGCTGTCACATTGTAAGGGGTCTTTTCAACGACTTCCTTTGAAGTAATAGGCACTAGTATTGCATTTTTTTTTAGTTAAAAGTTACGTTATTTAGTTTTTGATACAATACAAAAAGAATTACGCAATAATATGACTATACTTAAGAGCTAAAAACAAAATAAAAAATGGGAAAATAATCGGCAATTTCATACTTTAACCCCTATTATTGTTTGTTACCAAATTTGTTTTCGAATCTGTATGATTGTTAACTAACGAAGAAAGAATGTTAAATATGGATTAGATTCAAATCACTATGATTTATTGGACTGGGACAGTATAATAAAGGGATGGTATATTTTAGAAGTTTCTAGTAAAAAAGATTTCTAAGACTCAGTTGCTTAATAAAATTATTTCCTGTACACATAAGAATAATATTAAAATTAAGATGTAGGCGTAGGCGGTCGTCGTCGTATGACCAGCCAGACTGATTACGATTAGCAATTCTCTTAATGCTAATGGCACACAGATGATATAGTATTTAAAATTTTCACGTTTAATATCAATCCTATTTCTTAGTGAAAACTATCGAAATCCTAACATTGTTTTTAAAAGTTATCAGAGATCATGGCGCTTGCAACAGTGCCGAAATATCGGAAACTCATAAAAAACAAGGTACATGGTAGAAATCTCGAAATAACTAACTCTTACGATAGTGACCATGAAAGTTTAAAAAAGTATATTGTTTTTAAAGATTAGCTAGTTCAGACAAATATCGCTAATGACATTATTTTTAATCTTACTGTCGGTTATTCTACTCGAGAAGCAGAATTATTGATCATGTTAAATAATCATTAATGAAATATTAAAATATTTAACTACCTTTTGCTGCTCCGATTTAAAAAAAAACTATCTTTATATTAAACTTGGGAAGAACAAGAATTTACCCCAGTAAAAAACTTCTAAAACTGTCTACACGTTATGTAATCTGTACGATACGACGCACAACATTTATGACGACTAAATTAGACGAGCTCTCGAGGTTAACTTTGGGGAGCTTGAGCAAAGATTGATGATAGTTGAAAGAGTACGTCGAAGTAGTGTTAGGCGTGATTCATAGAGTACATGTGCTGTTATGAGAAAGTGCCACTTACTAATTTTAGTCCATTTATCAAAAGCATGGTTTATGTGCAGCAAAATGTAGCATTTTTACATAAATCAAATACTTAGGTGATTATGCCCGGTTCGAGCAGCCAGCAAAGAAATCTAAAAATCACAACATTAACTTTTTTGTTTCAAATATACAATAAATACATGTGTGCATCTTCAAAAATAGAATACCACTACTCTTTGTCGTGAGTAGCGTCTTTTTCTGTTTTTCCACCATTGGCAATCGCTCGCCTAAAATCTTTTATTTCTTTTCCGGGAATGTTTCGGCCAAATTTTTTTTGTCTTACTGGTGTCAGTAAAAGATTTTGTAAGTGACTTATTATGAACAAAGTGTACAAAAAAAAAGGGATTTTGACACTTACTTTTGACTGGTATACAAGTCATAGCCGAACTCAATCTCCGCTGAATCTTTAGCATTCTTCCAGAAGAGTAATTCAATAAATGTTTTCGGATTTTTTGATGCAGTTTCAGTGAATTTTCTTAAGATGTATATAGCAAATTTCTCCAATTCCTGGCAACAATAAAATATTTTAACAAATATAAAAACAGTTCGGCTGCATAATAAAGTAGCTGATTGACTAATATTACCTTGAATTGGGGTACAGGATTTTCGAGTATTTTTTGGAATATTACAAATAATGTGGCTTGAAACATCATTGAAGGCCGCTTGCAATCCCAAGCTATCCGATGCAGCATCTTTACAATGCAATGATTCGTGTAAGGAAGGTTTTTGTCGAAGCGTTCTAATAGAGACACACATGCGCTGACCACTTTTGGATTGCAAAACCTAAAAAAAAAAAAGGAGAATGCATATAGGCAAAGGCGTTTATTTGCAGGTTTGCTTGTTAATCAACAATAACCTTCTGACAGCTGATTCTGGCGCTAAAATCCTGAACAACCTAATAAATCTCTTTGAGTATGTTTTTTTTGGATGTCAATTAATCCATTACAGAATACATTTAAGTCCTGAATACATCAGCGCTGATAGGTTCTTACCTAATAATTTTACAACTCACCTTATACAATTTTCACTTCTAGTGAAAATTAAGCTAATTAATGGTTAGGTTAGGTTAGGCTATGATGCAAACAAAAAACTAATAATTTTCGGATTATTTTTAAACAAAATACAAAAAAAAAAGATATCTACCTAAGCGCGAAATCTTGAAAATCAAAATCAGTTTCAACTATCGCAGACTCTTTCTCTATTTCCTCGTCTTCTGCAATGAAATAACAAATAATAACATTGAAACAAGTCTCTTCCTTGTCAAGTAATCACTACGATTATAACTTGTAAGTATGTTTTACCTTCATCATCATACTCCGAATTTTCTTGTTCCTCTTCTTCATTATTAGAAACTTCTGCAAGTGATAAACTAAGGTCAGTGATTATGATAATTATATTCGTAGCTCGTTAAATTTAATGACATATTAAAACCATAATATTAAATGTAAGTACCAAAATAATAAGATATTTACATTGTTCTGATCCCAAATTAAGTACCAGCTATTGTAAAGCACTTATTTTATGAAATCAGAAACAACGTAGGTACTACAAACACCCAGACACGAGGCAGTAAAGAAATGTAGTACAGTAGTTTGTTATATTAACCGTTAACGCGTTCAGGGATCGAACCGCAGAGGTTGTGAAACTCACAAGAACCGGTGCTGCGGTGTCATCTAATATAAAAATTCTTGAAACACAATTTTATTTTATGAATACTGTCAACCGTATTTATTTTTCTACCCTTCAAGACTTTTTTCAATTTTAATGGGACCGATTTTAAGCTATAGAAAATCGAACTAAAATCCAACCATCGATTTTGGTTTTAAAACTTTTTCGGACCCATTTCAAATTAGGACTTGTTCCGTGTTAGTGTAAGTTATAGGGGCTTTATAAAAATAAAATGCCTTTATTCTAGTACTTATCCTTTCAGTAAATTAGTTTAGAAGTTATTAGATTAATTACCTAAAATGCTTTGTTCAGTAATATTTATTGACACATAAATCATGTAGTGGTTTAGCTGATAACCGTATTAGGATGCTACTGCCTAGTATAATAGCATCGCTATCGCGGATTATCTGTAGCATTACCTATAACGCGATGATTTACTACAAAGCTCCTCATTAAAACACCTAATTAATAACGTACTATGTATATTATGATTTTCAGAAAATAATAAGTGAAATCTAATACTTAATTTATAATATAATTATCTTCTTCTTCTTAGCGTATCGATATAATTATAACTATTTTAATAATCTTTAAATATAAAACAAAGTCGTGTTAATTACACTGAAGAAAGAATGGGCCAATTTTTTTTGTATAATATGTTTGTCTTCATCCTTAATAGAATAATAAGTATGAATATTTTTAAATTCAAATTCAAAATGTTTATTGCTTACTAAGTGTGTTGGTTACATTGGTGGTATTACGATACATAATATTACGATATTCAGCAATAAAAAAATCACTCTTTTCCCCCCATATCTTTATGTATATTGCAAAACAACATATTGGTTAAGGTACCGGATCATGATCTCGGGGTCCGGGGATCGATCCAAGGCAACAAGAGTTTCGAATTTGCGAACACGGTTCCGCAAACGTGGTGCTGCTGCAATGATGTCATTGTTCTGGTAACTTGATTTCAATTATGGAGGCCTTTGACCTGCAGAGGGACTATTAGAGGCCGTTACTACTATTTAAATATACCCGCCTTCAAAAAACAATAAAAAAACACTGAAATCGACCCACTTTGTGAAAAGTTATGGGAAAATAAACATTTAACGCTGTGTAATTAATCGACATAAAAGTCTGAATCAGTTGTTTTGTTTTTAACTTTACTTAAAGTCCCGAAAGTTGTTCGTAATCCTGGAAAAATATTCCTGTTCAACTCTCCACAGCGGTTCCATAATAATGTTAATATTTACGCTGACTTGAGATTTTTTATTACGGCGGCTGAAAATATCACACAATACTTTTCTTAGAGTTTTTACTTACCTGTTACCTCAACTCCCAAATCCGTATTAAAGATGGTTTCTAACATGTTTAACTCCTCTTCTGGTTGTATTCCCATCTCACCAAATATTCCATCTTCAGGCCATACTTCCCTGTACACCAAGAAGATAAAAAATAAACAAACATCGATCTATTTTCTAAGCAATATAAACAAAATAACCTTTTAACATACCGAGCCGCTCTAAACATCCCAACAGCATCTTCAAATTTATATTCTCTCATCCGTTTTTGAATATTTTTCATGCAATCTTCTCTGTGAACAAGCATAAATGTAATTAAAACATAATTTTCGAGCGATAGCATATTTCAATTTTAATCAACGCTCAGTAAACCAGCGAGATTTTTATGGATAAAATGTTATTTATTTTGTGATTTGAGGTATAACAATGTTGTTTTTTGGCAACACGATGGCTTTCTACTACTGTTACTAACCGAAGTTGGATCATAGTAGAATAAATAAATAAATACATTATTTTTATTAATGTAAAACAATGCAGATGATTTCGTCGGATGCTAGGTGGCATTATCGACAAGAGTAATCAATTGCTTTTATCAACATAAAACGTTGTTTACTTAGGTTGAGCTTTTTCTCAACTATGTATTGACATTTATAGATAACTATTACTGGCTGAGTTGTTCAAAAGTCTGCCCAATATCGCTTGGGGTAAGTGACTGTAAGTTCGCCAATATTAGCACTCAGCGGTCGTGAAGAAAGAAATACGACACGATAATTAATGTATATTTTGTAAGATGAATAATGTATTGCACTGACCCTTATGTGGATGCATTATTCATTTAAGAATATTACATTCATTTGAGTAATGTGTTATGCTGTTTGTGTCTTTACATGATTATATCGGCAGTAATACAGGCGAAGTTGTAGCATGGGTCAGTAAATCTACATTTATCTCGTAGAGCATGTTTTTTCTTAGCTGCCAGCGTAAGGATCTAAATCATTTGTCAGCGCCTACAGAGTGAGCACAGAATGTAGCCTATAGAGCCTGGATATTTTTTTTTTTTACTAATCATTGCAGTCAATAAGTAGGTACCAAAGATAAATGTAAAGAACAACGACAAAACTTTCCCGGTCACTACAATACACTAAATCTTGAAATAAAAGATATACATATTCACTGATTTTAGTCGCGTTTATTAGGATTTTGCACCCTAATGTGATTTTTTAATGTATATTTACTATGGATAGATGTTTTTATTAAACCTGGGTGTAATGTGTTCGAAACGTCGGGATAAATGAAAAGTGAGTTACATCCATCCATTACATACATACATAGAGTGGTGGGGTCTACCTCCTAGTGGTCCACCCTGGGCAACGGCATCTTTGGTTTTCTAACCAATGATGACGGCTAACAGATCCCTCTGCGGTGGTAGGCTTCGTAAGAGGCCGCCTGGATGCTACCACCCTCCTGCCGGAGTCCAGCACCAAACAGTTTTTCTGTGTTCCGCTGGTGTGTGGGAGAACCAGTACCTCCGGGTAAGCTCGCTCCATCTTAGGCTTCTTCTTAACCGTATAGTTAAGTATGTAGTCAAGAGCAAGCCCATTATTTATAAAAAAAAACCGTATGTACATATTCCATTTCAATGTGAAATGTTCGCGTAAACTAAAAAAAACAATACCACAATTTTTTTTTACTAGCCTATTCTTGTTCTTTTGAGGCAAAGTATTTAAAATTAAATTCAAATGGTGGCTGTGTATTTATCTATAATTCGTTTGTATGTGTGTTCGTCCTAGTATTAGCTCCTCCTATTTGAAAGAAATTTTGTGTGCATTTCAGTTGGATCCTAGATGGAACTACAATGAAACTCAGCGCTTTGTGGTATAGGTAATTTTCTGGTGGTATGGGCACGTCGGAAGCGGCGTCGAAGGCCAAGCACTTACTTCTGGTGGTCGATGGGCACGTGGGAAGCGGCGTCGAAGGGCAAGCACTTACTTCTGGTGGTCGATGGGCACGTCGGAAGCGGCGTCGAAGGGCAAGCACTTACTTCTGGTGGCCGATGGGCACGTGGGAAGCGGCGTCGAAGGGCAAGCATTTACTTCTGGTGGTCGAAAGGCACGTCGGAAGCGGCGTCGAAGGGCAAGCACTTACTTCTGGTGGTCGATGGGCACGTGGGAAGCGGCGTCGAAGGGCAAGCATTTACTTCTGGTGGTTGATGGGCACGTCAGAAGCGGCGTCGAAGGGCAAGCACTTACTTCTGGTGGTCGATGGGCACGTCGGAAGCGGCGTCGAAGGGCAAGCACTTACTTCTGGTGGTCGATGGGCACGTCGGAAGCGGCGTCGAAGGGCAAGCACTTACTTCTGGTGGTCGATGGGCACGTCGGAAGCGGCGTCGAAGGGCAAGCACTTACTTCTGGTGGTCGATGGGCACGTCGGAAGCGGCGTCGAAGGGCAAGCACTTACTTCTGGTGGTCGATGGGCACGTCGGAAGCGGCGTCGAAGGGCAAGCACTTACTTCTGGTGGTCGATGGGCACGTCGGAAGCGGCGTCGAAGGGCAAGCACTTACTTCTGGTGGTCGATGGGCACGTCGGAAGGGGCGTCGAAGGGCAAGCACTTACTTCTGGTGGTCGATGGGCACGTCGGAAGCGGCGTCGAAGGGCAAGCACTTACTTCTGGTGGTCGATGGGCACGTCGGAAGCGGCGTCGAAGGGCAAGCACTTACTTCTGGTGGTCGATGGGCACGTCGGAAGCGGCGTCGAAGGGCAAGCACTTACTTCTGGTGGTCGATGGGCACGTCGGAAGCGGCGTCGAAGGGCAAGCACTTACTTCTGGTGGTCGATGGGCACGTCGGAAGCGGCGTCGAAGGGCAAGCACTTACTTCTGGTGGTCGATGGGCACGTCGGAAGCGGCGTCGAAGGGCAAGCACTTACTTCTGGTGGTCGATGGGCACGTCGGAAGCGGCGTCGAAGGGCAAGCACTTACTTCTGGTGGTCGATGGGCACGTCGGAAGCGGCGTCGAAGGGCAAGCACTTACTTCTGGTGGTCGATGGGCACGTCGGAAGCGGCGTCGAAGGGCAAGCACTTACTTCTGGTGGTCGATGGGCACGTCGGAAGCGGCGTCGAAGGGCAAGCACTTACTTCTGGTGGTCGATGGGCACGTCGGAAGCGGCGTCGAAGGGCAAGCACTTACTTCTGGTGGTCGATGGGCACGTCGGAAGCGGCGTCGAAGGGCAAGCACTTACTTCTGGTGGTCGATGGGCACGTCGGAAGCGGCGTCGAAGGGCAAGCACTTACTTCTGGTGGTCGATGGGCACGTCGGAAGCGGCGTCGAAGGGCGGCGGATGCTCGTGCACTCCAGCGCCCAGGACCACAGCCAGCTGTGCGCGCACCTCTTCCCACGCCGGACCGGCACTTGCGATCGCAGCCGCCTTAGACTTCGGTGCAGGTCGTTTTTGTTCTGTTAGAGAAATTTTATTCTGTTTTAAATGTGTACTTGGATTATCTGTATACTTATTTTATCTATCCTGGCAAATCATAAGTAGGTCTAAAAAAAAACTTGAAAAAAACTAAGGTTCTCGCCACAATTGTCTATCCTAGGCTTTACTCATCCAGCTGCTGCTAACAGTTCTAAGGTCATCTGACTATCGAGTCGCAGGGCGTCCTACACTACGCTTGCCTTAACGCGGTCTCCACCCCAGAATTCGGCTGCTCCAACGGTTGTCGGTTCTACGGCAGACGTGACCAGCGCACTGCCACTAGGCACAGGATCTAGGCAAGCTCAAAGTTATTTCTGAATACACCAACCTTGATTCTGCAATTAGGTCGAAATAATTTTGAAAAGAAGGTCGAGAAGTCCAGCTGGGCTGGGCAGTTGTCGCAAAACTGTACCACAAGGTTTTTTAAACATTTGTTTTCAACTTACAGTAAGGCTGTTTAAAGTCGCTTAGCTATGGAGCAGGCTATGTTTAGAGAATTGATGAAATAAATTCGGAATGGAGTTATCTGATTGAGAACCAACGATATAGACATAGCAAAGAGTACACGTTAGCAAGCTAAAGTGGTCGTGAGCTTGCCATCTGTCAATGAAAGGACTTTGGGATGAATGAGTTCTTGTGTGGAGACTGCGACTCGGCATGCGTAGCGTGGGACGCCTTCCAGCTAGGTGGAGTGACGATTTGAGAAACCTCAAAGACAGGGTAAATAGGCACGTAATGGGATTGATCTTTGCTTTGCTATTTATGTATGTATGTTGCTCAGTGTCTAATGTTTCAAACAGCTGTGGATTGGGGTTTAGAGGCAAGGTAGCAAAATAACCTAACTATGTATAATATTTGGAATAAAAATATTTTGTTACTTTTAGATTTTGTCTTCTTTTTAAGTTTTCTCTGAACAACTAAACCAGTCTTCTTGCAAAAGTGTTCCAACATTTTTAGGAACAAATGTACTGTTTCCACCAAATCTATCAAGTATGACCTGCAATTTTAAATCTTGTAATATTAAATGTTTATTAATAAAGAAAAAAATGACGATGAAAACAGAAAGGTACCTAGGCATTTTATTGTCATCATAATTAAGACATGTTTGAAGTATAAACTCCCTGTATTCAAGCACATAGAATATGTTACTTTTTAACACCTTAGCTGAATCTTTGACTGAAAGATCAGGACTTTTATCCATCGCCAATAAGGTGTTGAGTAACTCTTTATAAGCTCTTAGAGCTAGATGCAACCGTCGAATCCATGGACCAAACTTTTTCTTTTCTACTTTGATCATGTCATAATACTTTTCCATCTGTTGTTGCACATAATGAAACATTGGAACAGACATAGTTTCACTGCAAAATAAGGTTGGGGTAAATAACATTCTCATTATTTTAATGATAAGATTGTAAAGTCATTACCTACCTGACTAATCCAACTTGAAAATTATGACCTCGATTGAATTCCATGAAAAATTTCACTGCCCACAGATAATATGATTCATCATTCTGCTGTGCTTTTGCTCTTACTAATACATCTTTAACATAGTGCATCAGTGGGTTATAAGAACTATTTAAGAATTCTATGCAAAATTCTTTCAGGAATAATCTGAAAGAAAAAGCCAGGACAGCATATATGTATTGTGAAAACGTCAACAAGATACATTAAGATTGAGGAGCCTTTGGTTGTATACTTTGAAAACAAATAACTAAATAAATAAATACCTTATAGCAAAAGCTGATCTTCTTTCCATTGTGCCACTTTCTACAGGCCTTCTATTTTTTGGTTTCACAAATTTGGACTGTTTACTGCTACTGAAGTCCAAGTTGGATATTTTATTCAGCGGCTTCAGGCAGATCATTTCATTTTCAGATATTGACTTCATATTTTGTACGACATATGTGCCACCAAAGCGTGAATGCCTGTACAAACATAATTGTGTAAATCATAGAACAAATCAAATGTGAATAATGCTTTTAAGTCCGACTTACCTTGACGCTGAGTATTGTTTGATTTTATTAGAACGCTGTTTGTTTTCTGTCATTCGAATTGATAGAAGCTCTTGTTCATCTCTCAGTTTCTCATCAACACTTCTCTGCAAGGCTGCATCGGCCAGGCTACTTGGGTTTTGTTCACGTAGCAAATGGGATATTATTTCCAAGATATGCATGAAGTATTGTTTCTCATTTTCAGATGACATGTAGAGTATAATATCTAATATTCCAGATTGATTCAGAGCCCATAAAACCTGAAAGGACAGTTTTCACAGCTACATTTCACCTTCAATACTGATAGAAAATCTTCTATCATGAACAGATTCAGCAAAGTAATAATTGTTTTTCTACTGTTTTAAATTATGGCACAACAAAGAATATTATAAATATGCTCAAATCAAAGTGATTTCAAACCTGGTCATGAACACTAGCATCGTTTTCTGGTCTTCTTTCTTTGTCAAGATCGGCAGGCACATGTAATACATTCCTAATAAGAATTAAAATCCTTTCTATGATGAGCCCTGTATCCTCATCACGTTCCATAGAATCCTTAACAAAAATGAAAATAAATGTTTAGTAACAATCTGTAATTGTACTGTATATTTTTTATATGTAATACATGCATTTCTTTTAAGCTATTGCATAGCTTCTATCGCGGGCCTTGAGCGTGGAGACCGAATCCAGAAATTCCGTAACGAAAATAACCTAACACCCCCCACTCCGACCGGCACAGCGGTGATACATTTTAGTTTTATAATTGCATAAGTTGATAAAAATTGCTATGCCTTTTTCTTATCACAGATGCATGTTTTATACATACACCTAGTTATGTATGTATAATATATCTTACAAAAGAAATTTATATAGTTGGAAGAAAGCATAAAGTTTTCAGTAAAGTTATAATAACTCACTATTTCTAATACTTTGGCCAATTTCTTAGCAAAAACATTCCATGTGTCTACTTTTGTAAAAGCTTCTTCTTTGTAACACTGTAGATGCAACAGAATTTGTAAATAATTATGCCTCTCTGTTCTTTCTGAGGGCACTTCTTCTCTATATAGTAATAATGCTGGGTTTGTCAGGTTTACCAAAAGTCTAGAAGTTTAAATAAAAACAAAAGAAGTATTAAAAATTAAATTAGCAACATTCTGATCAAAAGACAAAAAGCATCATCTAGTTGATACTTACATCAAATTAACGGCTTAACACAAGTAACTATAATTAGTTCTTAAATAAAAATTTCAATTAATTTCAATATTTCAAATTTATAGGCTGAATATTAAAACGCTTACTTATTTGTTTTATCAAAAGAAAGAAACCTCACCTACTCCAAAGACCATTCTTGGTATTAATTTAAACATAACGTCTTTAGTGTTGAGTAGATTTGTATATTCTTCCTAATGAACAAATAATTAATAAATTTACATTAAAACATTACTAACCTTAGGGTCACGTCGAATAGCTCTGTGTTTTCCCAATGGTTTATTAGCATCGGGATTAGGTCCGCCTGTAGGACTTTAGTTTGCCCAAAATGCCTTCTGATTTCATGATCCTCACCATCACGGCGCAAGTATCTGATCAAGTCTTTTAGAGTGTTTATCGTAAACTCATCAATTAGATACTTGCCAGTCCTTTTATCAAAAGAACCAAGCGCATTGCATGTGGCTGAGAGTTCGGCGGATAAGTATGAAGTCATTATTGTTTAGCAATATGGGCACTCGCGGTGTTACGAAGACTTAAAAGATAACTGACGAATTAACACTATACATGATATAAGAATTAAGAGATGGGTAAGAGAACGAAATAAATAAAACTAGAAACGAAAACAATAACTTTTTTTGACATTTGATAGACGTCAAAAAAGCCCGCGAAAAGACGGACATGTCGTTCGGAAACTGAAATGATTAGTAGGCACTGCGTCGGTGCGCCTGCCAAACCTTACATGTGACTTTTTTAAATTTTTTTTTTATTCGCTAGGTGTCACTAGTTTTCAAACGCCGAACTGATGCAAAAACCCGTTTGTGCATATTCCGTATAGAAACAGCGTTGCCAAATTACTTAAGTACACTTTAATCCAACGATAGTTACTTTAAAATTTGGTATGTGTAGTAAAGTCATATATCAGTTTTGAAAAGTATGTCCAGTGACACATGTCAGATTATTTTTTTCGAATCCCATTTATTTTTTTATCTGTGTGTAGCACATAGCAGGATTTTTGGAGTTGGGTCGGGGGGCTCAACACTCGCATTGCACAGCTTGCCAGACTGGGGGTGATTCCTGGTGTACAGGATCAACCATACTTTATGCCTGAGCGGGCCTCAGGCATAAAGAATGGGCATAGGCCGTACGTAGGCGGTGCATTGAGGGCATCCTAAGGGAAACCTATACACTGCCAACATACGTCGCAAGGTACACCACAGGTCTTTGGGTATGCTTGTCGGGCACCGACAAGAGAGTCCCACATAACCTACTGCTGCCCCTGAAGCAGTAGATATGCGAAATGCATTTTTTCCTGCGTAAACAAAAAAAATTAAAGGGAGAGTGTGGTGCAAGCAGCGCTAATTTAGGCAAAACCGTAGATAGTTCTACTGTACGTGACTTAGCGAACAACGAGGTTTTAAGCCCTGCTGCGAGCGTGTTAAGTTGGCGCAATGAGTCTTACATGGACGGTGGCGAGCGTAACTGCAAAATTTTGCAGGAGGGATCTGTGTTAGACTCGGGCAGCATGTCTGACGCGTCTTGCTCCACAACTCGATCTAGGTCTGACTCGTAAGGGATCGTAAAACGCTAGGAGAGATTCGGCAGAATCTGTAGGTGCACCTAAAAACCTACTCCCAAGAAGTACATTATAGGGAAACGCGGAAGTGGCAGGCCATCTACCAGAGGGACCAACGCTTCGAAAATGGATGCAAGAGAACTACTTAAAAACGAGTCTAAGAAGGAGCAAAAAGATGAGGTGAAGGAGGAGGCCATGGTGTGGACTGTGGTCCCGCAAACTTCACCAAATAAAGGAGAGGGCTAAGCTTCAATCTCAAGAGCTAACAGTGCAAGAGCTGGTGCGAGCTATCCGCACCAGCACTGATAACATTATTTACTGCGCTAGGCGAAGTGGGAAAGTCTCAGGAGTATTCGAGAGGAATTTTAAGGATGCTGCAGCTGTTGTCACGGCATTTGTTGAAATACTGGTGGCGAGATCAAAAGATGGGGAAATCCAACGCCTCAACGCTGCTAACACGAGGTTAACAGAGGAGCTCCAAGAGCTAAAGTAACAAATGGAAATCCTTAAACAGCAACAGCAAAATTGACGAACCCAACCCATGCTTCCTACTTCTTCCTTGGCGTTGGCACAGGCCCTATCAGAACGCCAAGAAATAGAGCGCAGCTTAATGGCCAAATGTGGTGCCATGATGAATGCTCGGTTCTGCGGTATTAACGATCGGCTCCTACCGGCTAAACGGCTTATCCCATTAGCCATTGGCCGCAAACGAGATGAAGAGTTGGCAGGTGCAACACCACTACCATCTAAGGGAGAAGCACTGACCTCCGCGCCAAACAAGACGGTAGCTTCCCCTAAACCGGCTACTTCGAAAGATAATACAAAATCGATCCAGAAAGCAGGGCCGACGCCGAAAGCAACTAAGGCTATCGATGCTCAGCCAATAGCCACGACATCACTGACAAACAGAGGGAGCCACGGAGCCAAGGCTCCAATGACGAAAGTTCCGATACCTCCACCAGGCAGGGCTCGAAGCAGACGGCGACGAGTGCCTAGTGTGCCTACTGAAACCGAGCTCGGCCCGCTTCCAGAACCACTTCCACCCATGGAGGAAGGGTAGACTACGGTGTTCAAGCGGGGATCATCATATCAGCCGAACGACGCCCACTGCTGGGCATAGGTCTCCCCCAAGGATCTCCACAACGATCGGTCCTGTGCTGTCCGCATCCAGTGGCTTCCCGCGACCTTGACCAGATCGTCGGTCCACCTTGTAGGGCCACTTCAACGATGCAATCCTTCGAGCGATGTCGGTTGTTTTAGTTCTCCTGCGGATCTTATCATTTCTGATTCGATCGAGTAGGGAAATACCAAGCATCGCTCTCTCCATTGCTCGCTGGGTGATCTTGAGCCTTCTTATGAGACCCATAGTAAACGACCACGTCTCACTCCCATAGGTCATTACTGGCAACACACACTGGTCAAAGACTTTCGTCTTGAGACACTGAGGTATTTCGGACGCGAACATATGCCGGAGCTTCCCGAACACTGCCCATCCGAGCTGGATTCGACGAGAGATCTCTTTCTCGAAGTTGGACTTACCTAACTGGACTATCTGTCCCAGGTAAACATAGTGGTCAACAACCTCGAGTGCTACGTTCCCAACGTTAACTGGAGCGGGTGCAACATTGGCATTTAACATGATTTTCTTCTTTTCCATGTTCATCCTAAGACCCACTCTTTGAGAAGCATTACCGAGATCTTCGAGCATAATGTTCAGGTCTTCCAAGGTATCAGCCATAAGAACTACATCATCGGCAAATCGCAGGTGTGTTAGGTATTCGCCATTGATGTTGATGCTGCGTCCTTTCCAGTCCAGAAGCTTGAAAATATCCTCCAACACAGCTGTGAACAGTTTCGGAGAAATAACGTCTCCCTGTCTCACGCTTCGCTGTAGTTGGATCGGATTAGAGCTCTGGTTTTGTAATCGGACCGACATGGTGGCGTTTTGGTATAAGTACTTTAGCACCTCGATGTACCTGTAGTCTATTTGGCACCTTTGGAGAGACTGCAGCACTGCCCAGTTCTCAATCGAATCAAAGGCTTTCTCATAGTCCACGAACGCTAAGCAAAGTGGCAAGTTATACTCTTCGGTCTTCTGTATAACTTGCCGCAGCGTATGAATGTGGTCTATGGTACTAAAGCCTTTTCGAAACCCGGCTTATTCGGGAGGTTGGAAGTCGTCGAACCTGCGAATGAGACGATTCGTAATGACTCTCGAAAACAACTTATAGATATGGCTCAGAATCGAGATGGGTCTATAGTTCTTTAAGAGAGTTTTGTCACCCTTCTTGAAGAACAGCATCACATCGCCTCTGCCCCATGCCTTTGGCGTTTTGCCCTCGAGGATGACAGAATAAAAGAGCTTCTGGAGGACCTTAAGTATCAGCTTACCGCCCGCTCTAAGGAGCTCTGTTGTGATTCCGTCATCACCCGCCGCCTTGCTGTTTTTAAGTTGCTTGAGAACCATTCTAATCTCGCACAGGCTGACGTCCGGGATATCTTAAGAATAGTGTCGGGTAAGCTTGGCTCTAGGGTCTTTAGCCTTGCTTTCAACAGGTGTTTTCGTGGAATATAACTGTCCATAGAAACTCTAAATATCCCTCAGGATTTCAGGTGTTGACGCAATGATGCTACCTGTCTCAGTTTTCAGCCTCGTTATTGGCTTTGCCCAATAGACAGATCTCTGGCGAACACTTTAGAGCCTTTGTTCCGCTCAATGGCCTCTTTAATACGTCGGGTATTAAATTGACGAAGGTCGCTCTTCAAAGACTTAGATATCTGTCTATTGAGTTGCCGATAGCGATGGGCATCCGCTGAGTTCTGTAGCCTCATTTCGTTTCCCTGATCCATGAGTAGGAGAGTCTGACTGGAAAGTTTCTTTGATTTGGGACGGTGGGTTTTAAAGTACTTAGACCCTACCGTACGGACAGTATCGACCACCATGTTCTGTAGATCGTCCACATCGAAGCGGGGATCAAACAGACATAAAAAGAGCGAAGCCACCCCATCTAAGGCAAATGCTAAACATCTAAACCTTCAGTTGGAAAACCCGCCACCCCAAAACTTCGCCCGCCCAGATCGTCAGCCATCATACTGACCCTGCTTCCAGGGGCACTAAAAAAGGGGGTGATATACGAATCAGCTATCCGGGATGCCTTATCCCGGATAAATATTCAAGAGCTGGGCATCAGCGGGAAAAATTCATTGAGAAGCGAAAACTGGGGATAAATTACTTGAGATACCCGGTGCCACAAGTGGTGAGAAGGCAGACTCCCTAGCCAAAAGACTGCAGGAAGACCTCCTGCCGTCAGATTTAGTAAAGGTTGTCAGACCAATAAAGACCACCGATGTGCGGCTTACAGGCTTAGATGACTCTGTCTCAAAAGAAGAGGTGGCCGAAGCAGTGGCAAAAGTTGGTGGTTGTGCTACCGATATTTTTAAGGTCGGCAAGATAAGGCAATCCTATACTGGATCCGGATTTGTTGTGGTTATGGTGCCAGTTGCTGTTGCCAAGAAGTTGTCGCAAGGAAGGCTATTAGTAGGTTGGGTGTCAGCACTGGCTCAGGTGTTAGAGGCTAATCTCCTGCGATGCTACCGGTGCCTAGATACAGGTCATGTCCAGGCCCAGTGTAAAACCAGTGCCCCGTGTCCCAGGTTAAGGATAATGAAAAAATATATGAAAAAATGGTGTTTAAAATATTATAATAATTATTCCGGTTGTTCTATGGTACATAATGTAGGAATATGTAAAAGTTACCTTATTTAATAAGGAAAGCGCCATGTAGCATTAAACAAACTAATAAAAATATTTAAAATTGCTTTAGTGTTTTCCCAACTTAGGTATCTTGAGGAATGAATATTTATAACTGAATAATACAGTTGGATTATTGTGTCTTTGCACATTTTATTAATGTTAATTTTATGTTTAAGCACATAACCGCAGTGGAAATTAAAAAACTGAACCATTACAGTACTTCTATGTGATACATTTTGCACATACGCTAATATGCAGGAACAAACTTTAGGCACACCAAATATGATATGTGCACAAAAATGGAAAAAAAATTTATAGAGACTAAAGCTTTGTTTCGTAGTTAATAAATGGTACACTATCTAAAGCGTTGTATTTTTCTCTATCATATAACATATTTATAATTTAAAAAATCAAAACAGTTCACGAGAAAAACAGTTTTTTGTTCCTCCTGAAAAGTTGTCATTTTACACATACCAGGATTGGCAGGCGCACCGACGTCATCACGTTGATCTAATTATTCCGAATTCCTTAAAAATATTCAAATACAGGTATTTTTGGAGCTTTTAATCAACGACGAAAAAAAGAGGAGGTTCGAACTAATGCATTAGACGCTGATGCACATGGATGAAAACACTTTCAGTCCACGGGCGGTCTCACAAAGGTGAGCCTTAAAAGTTGCTAAAAAAATTGCGAGATTAATGGACAACCCATTAAGCTGCAAAAACGGAACGAAGGTGCGTGCAGCGGGGCGTTCCAACCAGCGTGCAGCGTCGCGTTCAACATGCATTTACGGAACTAGTTTTCGTGAGAGCGTGCGTGCGACCGGGCGTCCAAATGTTTTACTGTTGATCAATCGGAGGCCGCTGTTCAAAACTTCAAAAGCAAAGTGTCATCACGTCAAAGAAACGAGCGAGTTACGTATTGTTGTTACTTGTTTTGTTTAATCTGCGAATGCGATTCTTCCGGTATAGTCAATCACAATGTCATTTGAAATATAATTTATATATTATGTAAAATACCTAGTGCGTGGATCTGTTTTAGTAAATACGTTTCACATGTTGGTCTTTTCCAACATCGGAACTACAGAGTTCCGGACCTTTAGAAGGCATACGAGGGGCCGAAGCAAACTCGCAGAGGCCCGTTAGACAACATTTATCTAAATGATGTAATGTGACACCAACTGACGATTATCCCTGTGCGCACTATACAAGTAGGTACACCCAAGGACAACCCCCGGTTAGTGCAGGACTATTGTAATTGTAAAAAGTGGTTGGAAAGGATACTGGGCTAGTGGACTGGGTAATTGGGACTATGGCCCCTGCCTGACCTGTTACTCACACGGATAAAATGGCAGGAGGTGACTTGCACACTCAATTGATGGGCCCCCAAAAACGGCCGCTAGCACATAGTGATGTAACGACAAGGGGGCAACATAGCCTGAGGTGCTTGAGGTGTGGAATTACACGGCTCTCAGGACAATCCCAGTAATCCGTTCAAGATCCCTACAAGCATCTTACTGCAAAATGGGGACTACCGTTTCTTTGCTCACCAGTTGGCGCCACTGTAGACTGAGGTCCGGAGGTATAGCTATCAAAGGCGATTGGCGCCGAAACAAAGTGTTATATCTTGAATCTAATTAAGGTTATATTGTTTATAAATAACTATCTTGATATTAACAAACTAACTTCTGAAATAGTTCCTCTTGAGGCCGCCTATTTTTGCGCTTTTTCTTAATTCCGCTTTTAAAGCGTTCACATTAATCGCCAAATAATCCATATTTGCGGTATTTTACGAAGGAAAATAAAAGAAATTATAATTTATGCAACAAATTCCGCTAAAACCAGTACAAAGTGAATGATATTGGACCTCACGCGACACTAGCGCCTCTAGTGGCAAATTCACTAGCGATAGCCCCCATTGTTCTGATCCCAAAGTGAGTAACTATTTAAAGCACTCATATTGTGGAAATCAGAAACAACGAAGGAAACACCCAGACCCGAGAAAATGTAGAAAAATACTTTTACTACATTGACCCAAGCAACAGTATCGACAAACACTTGAAAGTATTTGATAAGATCTACATTATAGTTTTTTTTTCACTTGCTTAGTTTAAAAGTTAGAGGGTTTATTACTCATTTTACCACTTTGGAAGTGTCTATCATCCAAATGTTAGACTTTTGGAAAAAATGGTTCTAGAAACCTCTATGTCATTTTAAAAGACCTATCCATAGATACCCCATACTCATAGGTTTGGGTCTTGGACGAATTTCATCCAAGGTTTGGGTAAAAAATATTTTTTTTGTTTTAGTTCTATGTATGGAAAGCCCCCTTAAATATATATTTTTTTATTTTTTGTATGAGAATCGTAAAGCGGTCAACAGGATACACTTACCTACCAAGTTTCAACTGTGTAATGCAGTATGTACCATACTGCATGTAGGTACTTAGTTTTTGTTTGATTAAACACACTTTATCGTAGGCACTCTTTCCATTTGCGGCGATGCTACATATCCTCCTCAACCTGACATCGGCTACAATAGTAATATAAGTAATTACATATTAAATACAAACCTAATTAAAACTACACTATTTACACTGATTTACACTAAGTCAGAAATTATATTGTTTTAATAGAATTCATATCAAGATCATTTATTATATTACATCTTTTTAAATAAAATAAAGTCCTATTAGGCTGCAGTTAGACGACGCAAAAACATTCACGCGGCCGCCATGTGGCGGCCGCGTTAGACTAGTTACTAGGTTTCGTTCATAGAAAATTTAAACTCTATTACCTAGGCCAAAACATTAAAATTCTTTTGGACAACCACAACGCGCGGCGACCGCGCGGTCGCCTCCTAGCTCTCTTGCCCGAATTTTCTGGATGATGCGCCCCCGCGCCCCTCTATAGCGCGGCGGCCGCGTGGCCGCGCCGCGACGATCTCAGTTGCTCGAGTTTTCTGGCGCCCGCCGCTCACTTCGCAGTCACTCAAGTAACAACACGTATAATTCGTATTTCTTTTTCTTCTTTGCATTGTTGGTACAAGTAATATGCAATCACCACTTTTTTCTTCTTTGTCAAGTAACTCATGACGAACACGTTAAGAAACTCATGAAACTGTAAGTTACACACAAGCATGAGTACAGCAGTAAGAAAGCCACATGCTCTTGGGGTCCACACGTGGGCATGGGCACATGGCATATGAAAGGAAAACGTGCACTAGCACAGCACTTTAGACATGACCGCAGAAATGGCGTCCGCTTTTATAGTAATCAAACTTCTCCCCTCTATGACAAGTAACTTTTTTTTTTATTCGTTTCATGTCACGACTTGGAACCAAAAGTTAAACTTGACACGTCAACACAAATAGACATTTGACTATTAATATAATAATATCAAAAAAATGACGACATTCAAATTATTTGATAAAAAAGAATTGTGCGATGACAGACACAAAGTTGCACCTATAGTGTTCCATCAGCCGGATAGATGGCGTTATCAGTAAAATCCTTAGCTGCGCACGAGCTGTTGAAACAAAATAAAGACAAAAATGTAACGACGTGTTACACACGTGTGTATTTAGAGAAGTACCAAAAGCAACTGAATGAATCCAGGCCGCATTTGTAGCGTCAAGGGATTCTTTGCTAAATTAATTTTAACTTTAAATGTAGTTAGGTACTGAAGAGCTTATTTTACTATAGGTAACAGTCGACTCTTAAAAACGCGTACGCGGTGGCCACGAGGTGGTAGTACGCGGTAGCCGTGCGGCGGCCGCGCGGCATCTACGCGGCCTTTTGACGTACCAAATAAAGCTATCGCCCGGCCGCCGCGCGGCCTCTCAGCATCCCATATAAACGGGCCCTTCGACAAATTATAATTGTACAGCCCAGGCCAGCCATTCGAGAACAGCTGGACCGATTTTTATGATTTTTGTGTTTTTAGATTTGACTTCGTCGTGAATAGGATAATAATAATTAAAACATAGGACAAAGTCACAGTTAGTAACGTATAGAATGAACAGTCATCAAAAGCACTACAAATACCATTTTTTAAATTCGATACTTAAGTCCAACTTTCATTGTCTGAAAGGTGTACTAAAATGCCTTAAATCAAAAGTATATTTGATGGAAGCGCTGGAATATTTGATACGAGCACCCATAGTAGGTACCAAAGTTAACAGGTTCCCCTGGCGTCTTAGCGTAACCAAATCTTATCACAATCGTAATTGAATTGCAGATTTTTGACAGTTGTACATAGTATGGGCTAAATGTCAAAATCGTCCAATTCAATCACGATCGAACTGCGATTGGAATAGCTAAATATGGCCCCTGGTCCTATTTTTAAAATACAGGTACTACTACCCAATTACTTGTTTATATAAAACAATCCTTGCAAAGTTGAGACCCACGTGGGAAGTAACTACCTACTTATGTAACTCGTAATTGCTTTTACGAACGGGTTTCTATTTAGATAAGGCTTAATTTACGATGTTCAATTACCATTTACTGCTTCAATATTTCACTGAAGAAGGAGGAGTAGGTAGCGTTGGCATTCCACTTTGCGACGTTGCGGATGTTTTTGGTGAAATAAGAACCGAAACAATGCTTGTCTATCTTACTAGAAATAATGATATTACAAAATCAAAACTTTAGCTATTCCGTACATACACTTATACTTACTAATAAATAACAAATAATAACAATATCATCTTATTATGTATTACAAGTCTATTATTTTAGTGATTCTTTGCTTATAATGTGATTATGAGACAAGAATTTGCGCACAAAGGTCAAAAGCTAGAAGGTTCAGCAGTAGGTTCCACTCTTCAATAAAAATATATAATAAATTGCCAGAATCAGTAATAAATGAAAATATATAGGTATCCCAGTTTTATAAACAAATTGAAAAAATATTTAATTTCTGAATGTTATTATAGCATAAATGAATATTTAGCTGACAAAACAAGCAAATAATTAATTAGTAAATACAGCAACGAATACTTCAAAACGTCTCACATTACAATCTGCCCTACTTCTGTTCGTTAATTTAATTTTGTAAAAAATTTGTGATAGCTTTCTTTTATATAACGGCGTCTCCTCTCTTTTATTGTCCTTTTGCGTGCCCGACAGGGTCCATAATGCTCATATTGAATTTAAATTTAACATCCTTTGTACATTATGGTTGCAAATAAATTATTGAGTATTGAGTATTGAGTATAGGTACCTACCTCAAACTTGTATTATTAACATTTTGTGAGATTTCCAAGAAAATATTGCCCTTGTTCTGTTTTTTATACCCCTTGCCCGGGCTTATGGTTTTTATAATAGGTACCTGTTCTTTTAATGGTTTCAGAAGAAGGATCAAAGTAATAGCAAAAACCGATATTTATCTCTGAACATCTAACTCAGAGGGCACGACACCTTAATTACTTAGCCCGAACTTTTGCGCAGGAAAAAGGATTTAAGTTCTGCTGGACCTCCTACGGACGTACATATCTCCGCAAAGATGAAGGAAAACCACATATAAGAGTGGATTCTGAGACAGATTTAGCTAAACTGCGACGTAAAGAATGACTGCATGGGGTCTACAGAAAGAAGTTTGTTATTGTTTATTACATTTTGTATATTTATTTTTATTTGAAAGTACTATCTTATTACTATATATTTATTAATATATATTTATTAATGGAAACTACGACATACATACATACCGCTATTTTGACTGTGCTAAATATTTTTACTATAATGTATGGTATTTCTCGAAAGAATTGTAGGAAGGCTTTCTGTAGATTTAACTGTATAGCTCAAAACCATAGATGCGACAATGAATTAATCCACACTAAAAATGCCTGAATTGCTGAACATAATTACTTCGGATATTGATTCTTTTAATGTGGCGTCATCTTTTATCTGTGATGTGTCGGAGTGCAATAATATTGTCATGAAATCTTATAATACCTTGAATATTATTGCGCAAAATATACGTAGCGTTTACAAAAACCTGGACGGCTTTCTGGCGTACATATCACAACTTTCATTTGAACCAGATATTATTATACTAACAGAATGTCGTCTTGATGTTAATAAGCCTGTTCCTTACATTCCAGGTTATAAATGTCATTTCTCAAAAAAATGTAAAATCCAAAATGATGGTATAACTGTTTATTCTAAGCACACTACTAACTATATAATTACAGAACCAGATTCCAATGGTGGTAACTATCTTTTGATAAAAATTAATCCGGATATGGCTGTATTGGCGGTCTATAGGTCACCCTCTTATTATTATATTGACAGTTTTTTAAATTCCATAGATAAAATCATTCGTCCTTTAAAATGTAAAAACATTTTTGTTATTGGCGATATAAATATAAATATTATTCAAGGAAATAAAGATAAGGATAGTGAGCCTTATTTAAATTTAGTTGCAGAGTTAGGCCTTCTGCCGGGTCATACGTATCCCACACGCATAAATAACTGCCTGGACCATGTTATGGTGAAAACAATATTAAACACTCGAATAATGATACTTGATAGTGTTATCACTGATCATTCCTTAGTCTTAACCAGTATCTCTTTGAATTCAAAACGCAAAATTAAAAATACTTTTATTGACAAAATAAATTATGATGCTGCCATCGAATCTATAGAGTCCACTGATTTCTCGTTTATATCTTCCACCTCAAATGCAGACACTGCTGCCCGAAAATTTGTTGATTTATTAACCTCAGCTATAAAAAATAATACAGTTAAAATTAAGCTTTCTCGTTCTAAACGCACACTTAAGGCATGGATGACACCTGGACTAATTAAATGCATCCGTCACCGTGATAAACTTCACCAAAAACTAAAAAATAACCCAGACAATGAAATACTCGAAATTTCTTATAAACGATATAGGAATTATTGCAACTCTTTGTTAGGTAAGCTCAAGCGTCAATACGAGAAAAGTATTTTGGAGAGTGCCAAAAATAGTAAAGAAACATGGTCTGCTATTAAAACCATCTCTGGAGGTGATACTAAAAATAGTTACGCTGAAAATTTACTAAGCCAAAATCCAATAGACTCAGTGGAAAAAGTTAATAGCTACTTTTCAACAATAGGTAGACATTTAGCTGATAAAATTCTAGCAAAATTTGATCAACCTACAATTTATAAAAATATGCCCCGGTCACTCAATTCTTTTGTGCTTGACTCTCCCGATGAAGCTCAAGTTGAAAAAATATTAATCAATCTTAAAAATGATTGTGCTATAGGTTGGGATTCTATCCCCGCAGTTTTCCTTAAAATGATCAAAGACAAAATACTTCTGCCACTCACAATTCTTTTTAGGAACTGTTTTGAACAAGGATGCTTTCCAAAAGTCTTTAAAAGATCTCTTATTACTCCTGTCTACAAGAGTGGAGCTAGGGACGCTGTTGAAAACTACAGGCCGATTTCGGTGCTACCTGCTCTTTCAAAAATCTTAGAAAAGATGCTAAATAATAGATTGGTCAATTTTCTAAACAAATATAGTATCTTATCTAGCAAGCAATTCGGATTCAGAACAGGTGTTAGCACAGATGATGCTGTCAGTGGCTTGACTGAATTTGTCACAGATAAGCTTGATAAAAAACAAAAGTGTGTAGGTATTTTCCTTGATTTAGCCAAGGCTTTTGATACCGTCTCGATACCCATTCTTGTAGACAAACTCGAAAAAATTGGAATAAGAGATTCTGCCCTTTCCATATTTAAAGATTTTCTTTGTGACCGTGTACAGAGGGTAAAGATCAAAAATATTATTAGTTCTGATGCCTGTGTCACGTTTGGAGTCCCTCAGGGCAGTATCTTAGGTCCAAGTCTTTTCTTACTTTACATTAACGACCTGTGCTCAATGACACTGAATAAAGGTAGGTTATTTACTTATGCTGATGACACAGCTATAATTTTCTACGGAGAAACTTGGCCTGAAGTCCAGAAAATTGCAATGAGGGGCCTCCGGGTAGTGGCAAATTGGCTAAGGGAGAATTTACTGACTCTTAATATTTCAAAGTCTACTTACATGCAATTCCATATATCTAACATCCATACTGTTAATGATATAGATCTGAAAGTGCACTCGTGTAATCAGCAATCGGCTGATAACTGCCCTTGCCCTAAACTTTTGAAAACAAAAACGACTAAATATCTTGGAGTGATTTTAGACGAGAAATTAAGCTGGCTTTCACATATAAATCTCATTTCATCGCGAACTCGGATACTCATTTGGACATTTAAAAAGCTTAGGCACATTGCTGATCTCGATTTATTAAAAGTGTATTATGCCTTAGCACAATCAATTATGGGATATTGTATAACTACCTGGGGAGGAGCATGCAAAACATTTATGATAAAATTAGAAAGAGCACAAAGATGTCTTATAAAAACTATGGCATTTAAACCATTTAGGTATCCTACAAATCTGCTATACCGCGAGTGTAAGCTATTGACTGTCAGGCAATTGTACATCCTAAGATCAATCCTAAAGAAACATGCACACACTCCTTATGATCCTGAGATCTGTCGCAATAAACGCAGAATACCGGACATACTGATTATTAATAGATGCTATACTGCATTTTCCAGGCGACAATATTCGTGTCTGTCGTCTGTACTTTATAATAAACTAAACAAAATTCTAAATTTTTATCCTCTTTCTAAACATGAGTGTAAAGTTAAAGTCCGAGATTGGCTATTGTCTCTAGATTATGATAGTACAGAAAATATCTTTATTTAATTCCAAAATAACTTTGTTATTATCAACTCTACTGATGTCGTATAAAAATAAAATAAAATAAATATTCACATTAATATCAGATAAACTTTATAGGCTATATGTGTATTTATGTGTATGTGTATGTCTGTTTATGTGTATGTCTATGTATTTATATGTGTATACTATATCAATATAAAACTTATTCCGTGAAAATAACTATTTTTATATAACTTAGAAGAAAATTTTATTTTGTATTTTGAAGAATAACAGATAAAAAATATTGTCATTTCTCTGGGAGAGGGAACTGATTCCTAAGATACAGATTTATCTAGTTTGGGAATCAGAGTCATTAATTTAAATTGTAACTTTGTTGTAATAAACATATTTGAATTTGAATTTGAATTTGAATTTGAATTTGAATAGCAATTAAACCTTTTTATTAAGAATAATTGTGCGCAATCTGTGTGCTAAGGGTTGTGCCGTGTTGTACTGCTCAACTATTATTATGTAGGTACGATTCACCTATATAGATAATAAGATTCAACTACCTAATATCTAAACTTGACAAAAAATTGCTGAAGCATTACTTAAATATCAATATCATAAAATCAAGAGACATGTGCGGAGTGTGCAATGAATTCAAAATAAATATATTCTCTCTTCTCTGTGCCTGAAAACACGTCTACTAAAAGTTTTATTGGACTTTGTCACGTTTGTGTCAGCATGTAATGCATCAATACAGTAATAAATTTGTCGAAGTCCTTTGTTACTGATTTTCTTCTTAATTACGTCCAATAACATACCTACAACGACAACCGACGTCAACATTAGTCAGAAGTGTATCTATACGTACTTTTGCAGCTGACTAATAGGGGCATGCACAGCAATTTTGGGCAGGGTATGCAATGTCAAATTTTTAGAAAACTTAAGTATGGGAATAATACAGGGATCGGTATTTTATTTAGGTAGACGTAGTAGGCAGGGTAGGCAGTGCTTATTGGCATGTATGGTGTGCAAGCCACTGACTGTACTCACCAGTTTTTAAGATCTCGTCAGCAGGTCCTGGGTTCAATTAAAGGTCAGATCGATGTAGAGAAAAAAATATTTTGTAGCATCTTTTTTAGTTTTTAATTCACACAAAACAGGTTTTTTAATCGTTAGGTACTTACTTTAGGACCAGAAATTCAGAACACAGTGTATTGTCAAATTAAAATTCAAATAATTTATATATTTATACTTACATACAATACTTGTCAAAACTGCTGTTGATATTGTCCACATTTGTTTATCACTAGTTTTTTTTACGCATGTTTAGTATTTCAGGACACAAAGTAGCATATCCCAGCCTAAAATCAATCAATAACCTTGCCAAGTTTCATCCAGATTTTTTGAGCCGTTTTGGTGATGATTGAGTAACAAACATTCATCCAAACTTTCAAATTTTTAATATTAGGAATATCTGCAAAGTCATTTTATTTTATGCAAAGTAGAATCTACTACAAACAAGCGATGGCTCTATCTAGTCTAGCAAGCAAATTCCCTCTTCCTCTGAATCTTAGTTATCCGTAGATAGCGGAACGATATTATAATCCTAGTCATTGGTGCTGTGCCAGGACGCAGGCTGAGCATTGTTGGCGCACTGGCCACCGGCCAGGGACAATCGCCCTAACAGAATGGATTTACACGCATAGCCTCATTGCAAAACGCGATAAGTGGAACGTTTAAGAGCAAACACATACTGCGACTTTATAGGCATGATGGGCAAGTGGAATACGTGGCAAATAGTTGCAATGAAAACCGTGGTAGGTCAGTTTCATGGAATTACAAAAAACATGACATCCTTATTCTTAACTCAGAATTTTCGGAAATAGTAATTATTCCACATATACTAAGACACACCACATACCTACACATATACTAATAAAAACTAAGAAAAGCTAACAATATACCTACCTATTATTTACCCGCGACCGAAAATCGCCTCCTAGAGGAATTTCTTAAAATAAAAGTACCTACGTAATCGTGAGTGCTAATGTGCTGGCTGGAATAGCGCCACTTCATGCACAAGACTCGTATTTAAGGAGTAATTTATTGCAGATATTATAACAAATTAGGTAACAATCATACTTAATTACCTATCATTTTTTAAACGGCATGTTTGTTTGCTTATTATGTCCCTTTTATATATGTGCAGGGCTGCTTGACCTGGGATATTACGATTTCTAGTGTCCAATATGTATTTTAAAAATAGACAGAATTAACTTAAAAAATAATATAGTAATAACATAATTAATCTCTCTCGGATCTCGAAAATTTTGTTTAGGAAGTGGCAACCGTTAAAGGTATTTTCTTTTAAAACAAATTTTATTTCAACGAGACCTGTTCAAATATTTTCATCTTTTGGGCACTCTACCAACACAGTCTTTGATCTTTCATATTCAAATTTGAAAATTGACCTTAGTAAATATACATTTAGCAATATGATAATTTGCTACTGACAAAGAGAAAGAATTACTTACTAAAAATAAAAATAAACCCTTTTCCAAGTTTTATTTTTAACACTTTCACTTGAGGATAAATTTAATATTGTACCACTATGTAGTCCAGAATCCAGATCTGACTGGTTAAGTAATGAATAAATGTCCTCTACAATATACATAGTCAAATAAATTAATAAGAGTTCCACGAAATACATTATCAACAACACACAAAGAACTATCATTAAATGTATTACTATACGATTAAATGGCGTTGATTTCGTAAGGTAATTCATTAATAGAAACCTCAAAACACTTAACTTTTAAGAAAATTATAGTTTCATAAATAGTTTATGTTTAACCGACGAAATAAGAGAGGCTGTTCTCAATGATACCTAAGTTTTCGACCAATTTCAGCGAATTACCTTGTAGACCAATTTCAGCGATGTTTGTTTTATACATTTAAAAGAGTGTATTGCTCTAATTTGGCCACATTTGGAAATGAAAAAAGCTATCCTGATAGCTGGGTAGGCAGTGACAGGACAGCCTAAAAAATTGAATAAGTCAGTGCTTGATGATTGTCAGTAATTTCTTGTTTGGCACCTACTCAAAACCGGCTTATTTCACGCGTTTCTTTGGTTTTATTTTTGGGAATAATGTTTTAAAAAATTACTTTCATAATAAACGTCTTTCCAGTTATTTTTGAAGTCAGTGCTAGGCACAATGAATGTATTACTGTATAGTAAATGTATTTGATCCATCCTCTCCAAAGTAAAATAAATAGATTGCTTATTTTACGGTGAAACGATTTATCTAATGCTCATTTCAAAATGTTGGTCTCTAAGAAAGATAAATTTAAAGCCATTTACTCGTACGTGAAAAGGTAATCAATTTGCGCAGCATTTTCCTCTATAATATCTATTACCTTACCATACGTTTTTCAGAGAAACTTACAAAGGAGTTACCTACCGTTTGTTGACGAAAAGGTTCCGCGCTCCTGAGGGACTGAGATTACAATGAAGGGAACATAATGAAACTTGTTCCCGAAGCTATTCCCATAAATCGTTTATTGCTCATCGAGTCTCCTTAAAATCGTTATGAATTAGAATTTTACGATCAGTATCGATTTCTTGTTAAGATTTCACTGGGTTATTTCCATTATACTTTAATAAAATAGGAACAGTATGATCACGTTTGTTGTACATTACTACGAGTCCTTAAGACTTAAGAGACAAAACGACTGACTTATTTTAATTGGCTTAGTTTGCAAAATCTTTTTAAAAGTGAGCTCTCAAAAGGGTCTTTCGAATGCATCTCCTTAGTAGGAGTCGTAAATCAGGCATGAAGCGGTTGTACCTAAGTGAACGTTGTGAATGCCCCAGCTCGGACCGCGACGCCCTAACTGCCATCTAACACTGCATACTTACGTAATGCCATATAGACTGGCCATGCCATCTAATCTTATCTTTTCATGCTTCGTAATTTTCATATATGTGCCCGGTGGTATAGGTATTAGACAAAAAACTACGATTTCAAAATTTTTTGTAGTATTATCTCTCTAGGGCGTTAGTAAGTTATTATCGTTAATAGCGCCTAATCGCTGCCATTACATTTCCTACACAACACCACGTACTAATAAGAAAAGGCATGTTTACGCCTTATAGCATTCCCATACTATTTTGCCCAATGTCACCAAAAGTTAGACCCCCCCCTTAATGTGTGACGTAATTTGTGGACGGCCCCTAGACTGGATTTTTACACATACGACTGGATCGCATTCTCATCTATTTTTGCATTCATGCGTTAAAAAGAAACACAATAAAAAACTGCTTTTGCAATCCAGTCAGACCATCAGCGCTCGTTCAGCGTGATCTGCAACAGCACGTTGTAATAAGGTTTACGCCAGAAAATACGAAACATATTATTATTCTTCAATTATTGATAATTCCGTTGCCTGTGTGCCTCTGATGGACAGGATTTGTAAATAACTTGAGGTTTTAAGTTAGTAATACTTTATATGATATTTTAGTAATTTAATTGCAATTATAATATTAGTATTTAAACTTGAAAAATTATGTTTTATTCGGGACTCGAATACGCATCTCCATGTATACCTACCGGCTTTATAAAATTATAGCGCCACGTCCGGAATGCATGGAAATGCGGGTTCGAGTCCCGCTTGAGATATAGTATTATCGAAAGGCATTATTAAGTTCTATGTATAAGGGCTCTATGCTACGATTAAAATCTAGTTTAAAATAACAAAAGGTAAGGAACTCTTTGAGCGTGACTATAAGTACGTTTTTTATAATTCATCATAATTTTATTTAGAACCCACAGGCTTGATAGGTATTTAGTTTTTCTTAACATTTATTTATGAATGAATGAAGCTTTATATCAGTCAATTTGTTATGAAACTGTGAGTTGACCGAATAAATAAAAGTGCGAAACGTAAGTAAAGCTACAGTTACACATGCTCGCGCCGCAGGTAGCATGCTCGAAAATAGCACGCCTGTTGATTTTTAAGCAAGCTTGAAATAAGCATGCTAATTTTGAGCAACATTCCGACACATAAGCTACTGTTACACATGCTCTAAAATAGCATGCTAAAAAGCGTGCTATTAAGTATGCTCAATACGAGCATGCTTATGATCAGTTTACATTTGCTAGCAATAGGCATGCTAGTTTTACATGCTCCTGAATAAGCATGCTCAAAGCAAACATTCCAAATACACATGCTATTTTATAGCATACTTTCTCGCTCTCTGTCACTTTAAACAAAGTCATGGTCTCATGGACAGTCAAACAGCTATCCGTATGGAGCTGAATAAGTTTATCCTTATGCTAGCGATGCGATGGATCCAGAAGCTAATGTCAGCTCGGCAAAAAATGAAAAGGAAGAAAAATATTTAGGTCCGTAATTGGATATCTGAAGACAGGACTTTGGAGCAAGTGCTCAATTGCTTTCGGAAATGCGTAACAGCGAGTCATTTTGTATGAAATTGTGCACGCGCACCTGTTGCGAACGACTGATCGATACTAGCAAGCATGCTCAATAAGCAAACCTGTTTAGACGCGCTTAAAGCACACCCCCTTCCAACCGCGCCGCAGGTAGCATGCTCAAAAATCGCACGCTTGTTGATTTTTAAGCAAGCTCGAAATAAGCATGCTTATTTTGAGGAACATTTCGACACACAAGCTACTAAGTAGCAACTGCTCAAAAAAAGCATGCTTTCATGCTTGAAATAAGCATGTGTAACAGTACCTATATGCTACTAAGTAGCAACTGCTCAAAAGAAGCATGCTTTCATGCTTCAAATAAGCATGTGTATTTACACCTTAATATTATAGTTTAAATTACATATTTAGAAGAGTTTTGAACAGATCCTGCTGATGCAAGTTGGTAGTGCCTACTCGTTACATATAAGTACTTAGATTAAATCCTGAGGCTACGCTGTCCTTGACGATATTATTGTCATTGTAAAAGTGCCTTAAAATTTGGGATAAGCAGCAAACTGCAATGCTGACCAGCCATACAATTATGAAAATAACTTGTCTAAGAATCTAGAAGCACCTGTGTCTCAGAATAATAATTCAAATAATGATTTATTCATGCCGAGACTGTGTGCGGTGTCAAAAGTCATGGGATATAATAGCGGCAAGGGTCGCTTTGTCACAGACTACGCGATATACCGTAATACCAGTTTATTTATTGCTGCCGGTTAGAGAAGGCAATAAAAGAAGTGGTCATCCGTCAGACGCACTCTCGAGTCACAGGAATGTAATCAAGACATTCGTCACCGGCCTCACAGGATCGTAGGACGGATCACTCAAACTGCCAAAAACCCTGCTAAGACACTGTGAAAGAATGATTACATTTTTACGTTTGACGAACGAGCCCGTTTTGTCCCGGCCCATTTTTGTATTGCATTTGATGAATGACTTTCAGAAATTGGCTGCGTCACTCCCGAGATAATACGTCACTCCTTGGAAAATCCATTAGGATAACATATTATAACATTATTAAATTAAAACTTATATTTTATCTTATTCATTTATGTTTTTACTATTTATAAACTCTTCTGGACATCTACAGGGTGTTAGGTGAATGGTATAACAAGCTGAAACTATAGTCCTTAAAATATAGCTTGATTAGAATGACAGTTCTCACTGAAAGAGACGACGTAACTTTGTACCAGCGTCACACAAGTGAAACACATTTGCACACAAAAAAATATTGTTAACTGGCATGTTAAGACATTTTTTTTATACATTGCTGTACATATAAACCACTAGATTTTATGCATTTACATAGGCTTGGTTTCGGCTTACTATATCGTTTACCTAACACTACGTATAATATATCGACTAAATTCGTTGTCTTAGCGTGATTTAATAAAATATTGCTTTTATCTTGTCCAAATTGAGCAATGATCAATGACCATTTAGATGACAGGAAGTAGTTGTTAATAACTTTACAAAATTGTTCATATCTACTGTTACCTTTCAAGACATCAAATTGGATCATACAGGGAAAAAAAGGTTGTATGAGTGAGACACTTGTTTGAGTCCTTTTTTTTGGGTTTCTTTGGATACCTATCTATAGTTTCTAATGAAATCAGTGGACCAACGAACATATAACCTCCTCCTTATTTTTAAATCGGTTTAAAACTGATTTCGCCGCATTGAATCAGACAGTGTAAATAGCAGTTTTTACCCGACTATGGCAAAGCCAACAGGAAGGGTAATGTGTTTAGCAGTCTATGTAAATGTAATATGTGGGTACTTATGTGGGTTTCAGATTTGCCGCTAAACTAATGAGCTGATTTTGGTGAATGAGGTATTAATCGATTCCTTACTACACACAGTCAATAACATCTCACCTGTGCTCAGAATCGCTCGGCACATGCGCGTGCCCAAAAATTAGCAGCACTGACAATATTAAATACCTAGGAGTTATCATTGATAAGCATTTAAACTTTAAATCACATGTTGAAGCCATTACATCCAGAGTAAGAAAGCTAATTTTTGTTTTTAAAAACCTAAGGCACGTCACAAGCGGTCTTTTACTTAAAACTGTTTATCTCGCTCTATGTCAGTCACTGCTTACGTATTGCATAATATCTTGGGGCGGAACACACAAAACTACCATGCTTCATTTAGAAAGAGCTCAAAGAGCTTTACTGAAAGTTAGTACATTTAGACCGATACGCTTCCCGACAGCAGAACTGCTTGCTGATTGCGATGTCCTCTCTGTACGCCAGCTGTTCGTTTTACTAACTGTCACCAAAAAGCACGCACTTACACCTTATAACCCTGCACTCCAAACCAGCAAAAGACGAGAAGATATTGTCTGTTCCTCTGAACTGTTCAAAAGAACTAACTCCCACAGATTCTTTTGTTTTCTTGGTAGTTTTCTGTACAATAGAATAAATAAGTCGTTATGTATTTACCCTATGAACAAAGTGGCATGTAAAAAAGCTATTGAAAAATGGCTAAAGACTAAAACATACTATGATACCGAAAATCTATTATTAGTTGTTTCATAATTAAGATTAAAGTATTGCTCGATAAGTAGATTAATTTAATAAAATAATGTAATATTAATAGTTCTAACTTGTTGTAATGTATTTATTGTTGAGTAAGCGCTAACCTACATTTTATGAATACCTAAGACACAGGCAAAACTATTTTGCTTAGTTTAGGTATCGACAACAAAATTAGTATACTAATAGAATTACATAACTTATGACTTTAATTGTATCTAGGCTAAGTTTTATACAGAATAAATCTTATCTTATCTTATCTTATCTTATTATAGTCCGGTTGACATAGACTACCTTTTGTTAAGAAAAAAAGCTATGTGGCGAATGCTACAATCATATATTAGATTTTTTTGGAAAGAAAAAGTTTCTAATCATATCGAATCCAATCAAAAGTCAAATCAAATAAAAGAAGACAAAATTCTGAGTAGTGAATGATTAAACAATATTATTTATTTTATTTATTTTTATTTATTCAGGACAATAAACAATTGTACAATCTAGATTACAAACTATGTTACATCAATATTACTTATTGTACAACCAGCACCATTATCCCCTTTTTACTAATAAACATATATTGCCTCTGATTTTATACTAACTTTTGAGTTATACTTATAGAGAAATTATGTAGGTTCAAATGGAATTATTTAAATGAACAAGTTATGAGAGAATAATAAAAACAGATAATGACGGAGTCCATAAATTACAAATTTGTAAGTATTTTCTTTTCAAATTATCTAGAGCAACTGTTGGTACTAAGATGATACCTACAGTTACTCAAAGCAGTCCCAGTTAACAAAACATTACATAATTTTAGTCTTTACAAACAGGACGCATTGATAGTTGTATATTTTATTTATTTTATTTTTATTTTATTTTACTTTATTTTATTTTATTTTATATTAATTAATTTCATCTAATTTAAGTTTTACTTGTCTTTTAAATGTCGTTGGTGCAAGCTTAAACAAATCGACATCTGAGAAATACGTATTATAGGACTTCATAAGACGATAAAGTGGGGCTCGTTTTCCAGCATTAGTTCTACACAAATTGGGCTCAAATAAATGATGGGCGTGGCTGTCACGTATACGTTGCGACCGGCTAGGAACACGATAGTTCATTTGATTTGTGAGGTCAATACAGTCAAATTTACCGTTGCAAATATTAAACAGCACACCTTGGTCTAAAAAAAGCCTCCTAGCCTCGAGTGACATGAGTAAAAACTTCCGCAGTAATATGTCATAGGAAGACTTCGAGTGAAAACACCTATAATTAGTAGTTTTAAGAAATTTGCGTTGGACAATTTCTAGTTGATCCACATACTTGGCATAAAAGGGGTTCCAGATAACACTCGCATACTCTAGCTGAGACCTGATCAGTGACCTGTATAGAAGTAAGTAAGTGGATGCTTTTTTGAAGTTATCGCTGGCTCGAATTGTAAAACTGAATATCTGGAATGCTTTGCTTATAATATTGGCTATATGGATATCGAAATGAAGCTTAGAATCAATAAATAGGCCAAGATCTTTAATTAAAGTAACTTTTTCTAAAGCAGTATGACACAATTGATAATTAAAGTTGATGACATTGATCTTTTTTGTGAAAGTTATAGATTTACATTTAGCGAGGCTCAAGTGCAATTTGTTGTTAGCACAGTACATTGATAGACGATCTAAGTCTTCTTGAAGCCTTTCACAATCACGTACATCAACAATTCTACGAAAAACCTTAAGGTCATCTGCGTAGAGTATAAATTGAGAATTTTGAAAGCATATATTTATATCTGTACGGTCTGTCGTGTACAAAGGAAAAGAAAGGTCTGAGTCTTCACGTACACTATTTATTAATATTCAATATATCACTTAAAAATATATACCATCCAACTCTAAGTCTTCGTCGTGTCGTCGTGTCTCCTTTATTCTCCCTGTCAAAGTCAATGTCGTCGTCTAAGCTGCCAGTCCTTTATTTGTCTAAGTAGGCTGGACGCCGCGACATTCCCACCCCCGAGTATCAGCTAATTGATACTCAAGATTGGGAGCCGACGTCCAGTCTACAGAGCTTTGTCGTCGGTCGTGTATACAGTCCTTGTCCAGTCCGTACGTCAGCTACACGTACCTGGCGATCTTTGCCAGGGTGTACTTTAACTACCCGTCCGCGTGGCCATTGGCCCCTTGGCAATTGGTCATCAGCAACGATGACTACGTCACCAACTGCCAAGGGTTTGTCGTCAACCTTGTACCACTTCTCACGTCGTGTCAGGGTAGGTAAGTACTCCTTAACCCATCGTTTCCATGTTAAATCCGCCAGTCTTTGTGACTCTCGCCAAGACCGCCGCAACATGTAACCGTCTGTAAATTGTCCAAAAGGTCGGTCCAAGATAAACGTATTTGTAAATAAAAAGTCATTAGGAGTCAAGGGTAAGGAGTCTTCAGAGTCTAACGGAACATATGTGAAAGGACGACTATTCACAAAATGTTCGGTTTCTGCTAAAAGAGTGAGAAGAGTATGTTCGCTTGGAATTCTCTCTTTTAACGTGACACGTAGAGACGTCTTGATACTCCGCACCAGCCTCTCCCAGCACCCTCCCATATGAGGAGCATTTGGGGCAATATATCTCCTGTCAATGTTTCTAATGCTTCCAAACCTAAGTAACTCTCTCTGGTCCATCGCTAAAACAGCTTTTTTCAACTCCCGGTCAGCGCCACGAAACGTCGTAGCATTGTCACTATACATGACAGCTGGACATCCACGCCGCGCTATAAAACGACGCAAGCTTAAAATTGCTGAACTGGTTGTTAGGTCGCTGACTAAGTCGACGTACACTGCACGAACTGTCAAACAAGTGTAAATAACCCCCCACCTTTTTTCCTGTCGGCGACCCACCTTGACCAACATTGGGCCAAAATAATCAATCCCAGTGTAGGTGAACGGTCGTGCTCCCTCTTTAAGACGGCATTCAGGAAGCTGGCCCATGAGAGGTGGCGTAGACTTTGCCCGCTTTAATTTGCAAACAAGACAGTCGTGAAAGGTCTTTTTTACAGCGTTACGTCCTCTGAGAATCCAAAAACGTTTTCTCGTCTCGTTCAGTACTCTCTCCCTTCCTGAGTGAGCAGAATCTTCGTGTATGCGTTGTAAAAGTAATTTGGCATAACGGTCAGATGGATGAAAAATGATAGGATGTTTAGCGTCGTAGTCGATGTTGGCAGCATCGATCCTACCGCCAACCCTGAGTATGCCATGCGAGTCAAAAAATGGATTAAGTTGTCTTAGAGCGCTAGAGCTGTGTACGTGTCCGTGTGTATTTATATAATTCATGTCTGCCAGAAATGTTCGTCCTTGACTTTCTTTTATACACCATTCTTCGGCAGATTTCACTTCTAGAGCAGAAAGTTCAGTGCGTATCCAATCAGATTTCTTATTTTTAAAGTTGTGAATAGCACGGAAGAACCAGGCTGTACTGCGAACAAATCTCCAGAACTTCGAAAATCTTTTGATGTCTAATAATTCTACCGTAGAGCTTGCAGTTGTGACGAGAACCGCTTTTACCTCCTTGTCGTTAGGGTCTAAGATGATCTGGTCAAACCTTTTGATGTCTTCAGGCCACTCGTTGTCGGGTCGTGAGAGAAAGCGAGGTCCGTCTAGCCACTTTCCGTTTTCAATTGTAGCAGTATCCCTTGTAGCGTCGTCGGCCGCATTTAAATGCGAAGGAAAACCCACCTCCATTGATCTACATCGGTCCATTCCGTCACCTCACTGACTCGGTGTGCGACGAAAGGCTTAAATCGTCCGGAGTCTGATTTCAGCCAGCTCAATACGGTCTTAGAGTCTGACCACAAAGTGACTTTGTTTAGAGCAATCATCTCGCATTGCTGTAAATTTCGAGACATTCGCGATCCCATGACAGCTGCCTGTAGCTCCAGACGGGGAATGCTCATAACTTTTAGTGGTGCAACTCTAGCTCTTGCCATCAGAAAAACGACGTGCCAGGTGCCATCTCTTTTGCGTGACCGGAGATAGGCGACACTAGCGAAAGCTCTGGAACTCGCGTCACAGAATATGTGCAGCTCAGCTAAACTGTCGAAGTCGTCTGTCAATATCCAACGTGGAATGTGAATCGTGCTGGCCATATTAAGTTGCACTAGCCAGGTCTGCCAAGCTGCAAATTGACAAGCTGCAATTTCGTCATCCCATCCTATCTTAGTGCGCCAGATATCTTGCATAAGGATGCGCGCTTTTACGGTCACATGTAGTAGAAAACCTAGTGGGTCGAAAACAGACATGACAATCTTCAATACTTCTCGTTTAGTAGGTCTCTTTGCGGCCGACCTAATCTCGTCGGAGATATTCAGCAGGCTTAACTTAAAGATAAAGTTGTCTTCTTCTGAAAGCCATCTAACACCTAGCACTCTCTCTACCACCTCGTCTTGACTGTCTGTAATGACTTTGACTGCTGATGTAGATTGTCTTTCCAGGGGGATGTGGTCTAACAGTCTCTTTGAGTTCGAAACAAAGTTTCGTATGTGAAAACCGCCTGAGGCGTGAATTTTAATGACGTCGTTAACCAGCTTAATTAAGTCATCCTCTTCGTTCGAAGAGTAAATAAAGTCATCTACGTAGTGATGGTCAGTAATAACACGACGGGCATGTGGATGAGTCGTTTCATACCTGCGCGCATTTAGGTTCTTGACAAACTGTGCGGATGACGGAGAACATACAGCGCCGAAAGTCATGACGTTTACGACATACTCACCGTCCTCCCAGAGTAGCCGCTGCGCTTGTCTATCTTCGGGTCGTATCATAACTCGATGAAACATCTCTTGAATATCTCCAGTGACTGCTATTTTGCCTTTTCGGAACCCTAAAAGTATGCGTGGTAGATATGTCAGAAAGTCCGGTCCGGTCAAGAGAAAATCGTTCAACGACTTTCCTTCTGACTTCGCGGCACAGTCGAAAACAAGGCGTAGTTTCGGCTTGTTAGGGTTGTAAACTGCAAAATGTGGGAGCCACCAGCTTTTGTTCGTTCGCAGAGAGGATTCCTCCGGGTCCAACTTAGTCATATAACCTTTATTTACATTGTCTAAAAACCGTTCCTTGTACTTAATAGCGAAATCGTCAGACTTACATAGTTTCGCTTGAATACTTTTCAATCTCCTCCTCGCTTGCGGTAGACTGTCGGGAAGCTCAGGATTGTCGGCTCTCCACAAAAGTCCTGTCTCATACCGGCCCTCAGGTAGCAGCCGCGTCGTGCTCTCCATTATCTGAAGCGCTAGCTGATCCTCCCGAGAACGAGGAGTGTCGTTTTCAAACTTTGTGCCGAAAGCTTCTGTTGAAAAGGATCGTTTAATTAGGTTATTAAGTTCGTCGCAGTTACAGATATGTAGGACTGATACGTCGTTCGGAATGCCACCGAGTCCTACATTTCCGTGTACTACGTAACCAAGTTTCGTCAATGAGATCATAGGTCCGGTCTTGTCATGGCAAATAATCTGTCTAGTCACAATCAAATCAATATTGTCTTGCCCAATCAGTAACTCGACATTCTTATTTTTATAGTCGGTGTCCTGTACATAATTATTTACATATGGAAATTTATTTACAATTTGTCTACTATTTAAATTATTTACAATTAAATTCAAGTTTTTTACAGAACGAAAACTATTTACATAATAACTTTCACGTGAATTAAGTCCACAAATATTAAAAGACACAACCTGAGAGTTCTCTTCTTTTGTCTTCATACCGGTCGCGCCTCGTATATGCAGCGGAGACACGCAGCCTTGAAGTCCTGCACGCTGTAGTAGAGACGCGTCAATCAAGGATACCGCGGCACCCTCGTCTAGCAGCGCTAAGGTCACGATGTCGCCTCTTGGTCCGGAGATAACTACAGGAATCACTTTTAGTAGGACGCAGGATTCGCTTGGCTTACAGTAGTTCACTGCCGGTGAGATCGCAGCGTGTACACTCTCATGCGTCAAACTATTGCATGCAGGTTCGATCGGTGGTGCATGTAAGAGCGGGTGGTGTACTCTGGCACAGCTTTCTTCGGTACCCTTGATTGACGCGTCTCTACTACAGCGTGCAGGACTTCAAGGCTGCGTGTCTCCGCTGCATATACGAGGCGCGACCGGTATGACGACAAAAGAAGAGAACTCTCAGGTTGTGTCTTTTAATATTTGTGGACTTAATTCACGTGAAAGTTATTATGTAAATAGTTTTCGTTCTGTAAAAAACTTGAATTTAATTGTAAATAATTTAAATAGTAGACAAATTGTAAATAAATTTCCATATGTAAATAATTATGTACAGGACACCGACTATAAAAATAAGAATGTCGAGTAACTGATTGGGCAAGACAATATTGATTTGATTGTGACTAGACAGATTATTTGCCATGACAAGACCGGACCTATGATCTTGTCTAGGTTAGTGGCGGTGACTAAAAGCGGACAGACAGCATCGCGCGCGCGTCCCTTTAAACACCTCGAAAGTCGGGCAATATTCTCGTCGTCGGTATAATCGCACAGCTTGGTAGTCGATTTAAACTGGCTATAGAATAGAGGCCATTCTTCAGGAACAAATAAAGGACTGGCAGCTTAGACGACGACATTGACTTTGACAGGGAGAATAAAGGAGACACGACGACACGACGAAGACTTAGAGTTGGATGGTATATATTTTTAAGTGATATATTGAATATTAATAAATAGTGTACGTGAAGACTCAGACCTTTCTTTTCCTTTGTACACGACAGACCGTACAAAGTGGTCCTTCGATTTTAAAAGAACTGACATATGGAGAGTCAGATTATGACTCGCTCGAGAGCTATGGCAACGACGACCACCGCCGCTGTTTCAGAGGAGGACGGACATGACCGACAGTCTGTCCGGAGCAGCCGCGCGCCGTCGCCGAGCCCGTCAGCCCGCTCAGCGACGAGCACTATATCGACCGTCAAGCGGCAGCGACTTCTAGAGCTTCAGACAAAGGCCGCGGAAGAACGTGCCGCAATTGAGAGACGCCTGCTCGAAGAGAAGTTGGCGCTGCAAATTCAAGCGCTTCAAGACGAAGATGATGATTTTCAAGCTTGCAATTTGTCCCGCCCACAGTCCCGTGCATCACTTCGGCACGCAAATACTACGAATTCAGGTACCCAACCTACATACAATAAAATAGACAACTTACATAGTGAGCAAGGCCCTCCGCCGCCGCCTGCTTTAACTCAACATTCATCATCGAACGGCCTAGAGAAAGAGTTTAGCAAGCTTTTAGCACGACAGACTAGCACAAAGGAGCTGCCTCCTTTCTCTGGAGAGCCTGAAGAATGGCCTCTATTCTATAGCCAGTTTAAATCGACTACCAAGCTGTGCGATTATACCGACGACGAGAATATTGCCCGACTTTCGAGGTGTTTAAAGGGACGCGCGCGCGATGCTGTCTGTCCGCTTTTAGTCACCGCCACTAACCTAGACAAGATTATTCACACCCTGAAAATTCGTTTTGGTAGACCTGAATTTATAATAGAATCAATGCTAAACAAAATTCGTAGTATTAAATATATACGTCATGACGACATTAACCACCTCATAGAGTTTGCGACCATCGTACAAAATATTGTTGCGACTATGAAAGTTACGAAAGAGACCGGACATCTTTCTAATCCGACGTTAATAAAAGAGGTTGAAAATAAGTTGCCGTCCATCCTGCGCTACCAATGGGCATTTTATATAGCAAAGAAGGTTGACAAATCTATTTGCGTGACATTAAACGACTTGTGTGAGTGGCTCATGGATATAGCAAATGCTGCTACTTTCATAGCACCGATGCCGACTGAAAATAAGCTTCGAGGACAAAACCATGAGAAGAAGGTCGTTTTTACAACAACTACGTCGACAGCGAAACTGACTTGTTTAAAGTGTAAGGGCAATCACACACTGAGCAACTGTGACGACTTTAAGCGGCTTTCAATGAATGATCGGTGGAGCTTTGTGACACAAATGAAGCTGTGTTTCTCCTGCTTGTCAAATAAGAACCAACTGAAGACCTGTAAGAACCGTCAAAAATATACCATCCATACACCCTGGCAAAGATCGCCAGGTACGTGTAGCTGACGTACGGACTGGACAAGGACTGTATACACGACCGACGACAAAGCTCTGTAGACTGGACGTCGGCTCCCAATCTTGAGTATCAATTAGCTGATACTCGGGGGTGGGAATGTCGCGGCGTCCAGCCTACTTAGACAAATAAAGGACTGGCAGCTTAGACGACGACATTGACTTTGACAGGGAGAATAAAGGAGACACGACGACACGACGAAGACTTAGAGTTAGATGGTATATTTTTAAGAGATATATTGAATATTAATAAATAGTGTACGTGAAGACTCAAAAAAAAAAAAAATATATATATATATATACCATCCAACTCTAAGTCTTCGTCGTGTCGTCGTGTCTCCTTTATTCTCCCTGTCAAAGTCAATGTCGTCGTCTAAGCTGCCAGTCCTTTATTTGTCTAAGTAGGCTGGACGCCGCGACAATATCATTTATAAACAAAACGAAGAGAAATGGCCCCAAAATTGATCCCTGAGCCACGCCAGACGTAACATTCAGCTGATTGGAGGAATAACCATTTATTACTACTCTCTGAGTTCTGTTATTAATATATGACAAGAACCAGCGGAGTAGATTTCCACGTATGCCATTGTAAGCGATCTTTTGCAGTAAGATGCAGTGGTCTATCTTGTCGAACGCTTTGCAAAAATCGGTATACACTGCATCCACTTGCAGTCGTTTATCCATGTCTTCAAATAAATAATTTGTGTAAATCAGAAGGTTGCTTACAGTAGACCGCCCTTTCACAAAACCATGCTGCTCAGGGATAATAACACTATGAAGTTGTGAGTAAACAAGGCCGTGAACTAACTTTTCAAGTACTTTTGTTAGTGTTGATAATATAGAGATAGGGCGATAATTAGCGACGTCACATTTGCTGCCACTTTTATAAATAGGTGTTATATTTGCTATTTTCCACATTTGAGGCACGACTCCTTCAGTTAAACTTTTATTGTAAAGTATAAAGAGGGGTTCAGTAATGGACTCAGCTGTGTGTTTCAAGAAGAGTGGTGGAATGTTGTCTGGCCCCGTGCTCTTATTGATATCTAAGGATTTAAGCGCACTTGTTATAGTACATTTCAGTATATGAATGTCAGATATATTTATATTATTTATTGACGATGACTGCAAACTATTTAAATCCACATTATTAATGTTACTAGGCTCGTAGACAGATCCAAAAAAATTTGAGAAGTATTCACAGATCACTTCTGGGTTATCAGATTCGCTTTTATTAAATTTAATTAAGTTGTGAATACCAGACTTTTGCTTACGATTGTTAATGTATTTCCAAAATGTTTTTAAGTCCGTTTGCATTTGGTATTCTACGTTTTTTATGTATCTAACAAAACATTCTTTGCTCAACTTCTTAAATCTGCGTCTTAGAATAGAGAATTCATTATAATCAGCTAAATCACCGTACTTTTTCCAACGTGTCCAAGCCTTATCTTTGTTTCGAAATATATGTTTAAGTGGATTATTAAACCATATGGGAAAATCGTTACTCTTTATGGGCCTAATAGGTATGTGTGTTTTTATAATTTTATACAATACTTCGTAGAACATATCCACCGCCAAATCAGTAGGTAGATCTTGTAACATAAGGGTCCAGTCTATGCTGTCAATATCTTTATTGATATTAGTATGATTTCCTTTTCCAAAGCGATATTTCGGTGTTGAACATCTCGGCAGTGGCTTGTGCACTTGGTTAACAGTTGTAAGTATTAAAAGTGGCGGATGCAAACAATCAATAGGTACCAAGGATAAAGGTGAGTATTCACAGGTACATATCTCAGCATTCGAGATGCATAGATCTAATATACGTCCCTTACTATTATATTTACCCAATATAGCAAATAAGTATACCTACAGGTTAGGTAACTTAGCAAAATCATTTCAATTTCGTAGTCGGTTTACAGTTTTTTAAACTATTTAAGTGCACTTGTTATTTCAATGTTAAGAATATAATAAAATGTCGGTATCATAATTATAATAATTGATAATTTTACAGATTTGTCTATATTTATACATTTAAAATTTGGGAACAGGTTCATGTATGTGCTGTCAGGACCTTTTTATCCATGAGTTTATTTTTACGCTTCAGATACTCATGTACGTTCTACTCTACATAACCAAATAACGTTACATTTTGCGAACGAGAATTTGGGTAAATCGGTCTTGTGGTAAATTTTCCCACGGTGGCTGTGGTAAAGCAACCTTTACACTGTCAATCATTTCTTCAATTATGTGTCAAATATAAGACAATAAAAGACGACCTGTATAAAATTAACTACAAAATTATGTTGAAAGCCACGCTAAAATTAGATATTTATTGAGACAAGCCAGCTTTTAAACACGATAGTATGGTGAATTATTTTGCGATATCTATTTTGTAATCTCTTGTTTCGATTTAAAAAAGAACGATTACGTTTATTCATTTTTTTTTATATCATTGATGTAAGACATTTGTGCAAGTCACAATTACCGGATACATAAACAAAATGTCTTGTTCTCTTTCTACGATTGCAGCAAGAGGCGATAAAAGAAGATAGAAGAAAATGGGCAGCAGCGTCTTCTGTATACCAGTGGCCTAACTGCGATCATCAAACACGCGTAGCAAGCGTGCCAATTTAAGCAAAATCCCTCTTTTGGTGATGCCCGTATCCAGCCGTGGACTGGCATCGGCTGGTGTACAGTATGGTAAACAAATTGTACCTATTTAATAGTTGGTTTAGAAAAAAATAATTAAATCATGGTTTAAACAAGCATGTAAGGGTGCGCCTAAGCTGTGTGCTCGTGGCTACCCATGCACGACGCTAAACGCTCCTCATTTTTCTATAGTTGGAGGAAAATTGCTGTCGTATTTCCGGCTCACATGTCCTTAAGCCGGAGACAACGAGATTATCCGCGGGGAAATAAAATGGAGACACGAGGATCATCAATCTCTCCAACTAGAACAATCCGGCGGATGGGGCTAATGTTATTTGGTGGTTATCGGAAAAAAATTGTTAACTACTGTAACGATAAGTACGAACAAAGTATCGTATTGATAAAAATAAAAGAAATATAGAATTTTGACAGCTATAAAATGCAGTTGATTTTTTCCTATATAAAACTTAAATGTCGTTTGATAGGTATGATAAGTAAATGTCGCACATGAGGTCATGACATCAGGTAGAGTTAAAAGTCCACCTGAAGAAATTTAAGTTGCAGTCATATCTGTATTCATCATTTTAGATAATCCGATTAAACTTTCCAGAGTTTCGCAATCGTAGTAGCAATACGAAAGCAATAAAAGTAATTAAGAAGGAATAAGTAAAAGTTGCTCACGGTATCACAGCCGTTGCGGCCTAGCAAACTTGTGCCAATTATTACTGGGGTGACTACGTTTTTGGTGTTATTAAAATAACCTAATAAACGTGTAAAAGAGTTATTTCTACTTAATGATTCTTTGTGTACAGCAGTAGCTCAGTGTTGGGTTTTTCGTTAACTCTTGCAAGGATTTATGCTACTATTTCTTTACTGAGATAGAGTAAAGCGCATAAGATATTTGCACACTTTAATGTTTTCCCGTTTACGAATGGAAAAATTGTTAAAAGCTTGTCGTTCCTAAGCAAGCTCGTTCCTGGTAGGTACGTCAATTATGCACCAAAATTATTTTCTACCGTTATAATAAAAGAAAGATTGGCCATAATCTTGCATTTACTTATAAAAGTATTGAATTTCTAAATAAAGTAGATATTTAGTTAGAATGGGAAAATATTTAAAACTTAATTATTTACTAAACTAATGTTATTTGATAGTCTTGTTTGGTATGTATATTGGTAGGTACTCCCTGTTGCTATTGAATTAATTTTACGAGATCCGTTTCCCCAATTGTACCTGTGAATATAAATAGATATTGTGTTGTTCAGATTAAATACACGTTTCTCATCACGTCTCAGAGACTGTTTGATAAATCCAAAGAGGGGTGCACCCTGTTAATAGCGAAAGTGCCGCGCTAAGGGCGCCGGGCTTATCTCCGCCTCTGCCGGCACTGACTTACATTTAATTGTCCAAGTTTTATTGCACCTACTCTAATTGCAATATTGGAGCAAAGAACTGATATTCCTCCTTTGGGTAGAATCATTAGTGTGTGTGGGTGGAAGAAACATATCTCGGGTCTCATCTTAAAACAAACCCAAGCCACAGATAATATAATACTAGTTCCCAAGCTTTCAGTAGTATTTTCTTCACAAGTACTTAGTAGAGAGCTTAGTAACTTTTACTATTATCTCTTGTAACCTGCGCTCTTTATGAGTTCGTTGCTGTGCTCGCAGTTGTTTTCAAATTACCCCAACTCATTTTGTAACTTAATGAAACGTCAGAAAAAAAACGGGACAAGTGCGAGTCGGGCCGTGGGCAGTGTAGAGTGCAAATTTCAACATATTTGATTTTGCTTTAATATACTTTCTTATGGTTATAAATGGAATTGGAACGAAATGTTCCTTTTCCAAGTAAGTAAGTAAATTACATAAGTTGGACGAAAATACTTTAACTTGTTAATCCTACTTTATAAGATATTGTTGATTAAGGAGCCCTAAAAGTAATGTCACCTTAATGTAATATCAGTACCTACATAAACTTGAAAAATTATATCTCAGGCGGGACTCGAACCCGCATCTCCTCGCATAAAATATCAAATGAAAGTATCACCTTAATGTAGTAAAGGTAAATTAAGCTACCGTATTACCTTAATAAATAATGTACCTCATTTACTCTGAAAATAAAATTTAGACTTTATACTAAATTTTTTTAAATAACTAATAACTTAATAAAATTAATAATAACTAAATTTTGTAGATCTATAGTGCAAAACGAATTTTAATTTAACGGATCATTGGGTCGCTCTCTCTTCCCGATCACACTAATATTTAATGAGTAAGTTAGCTTTAAAAGTATAATGTTAAAAACGTACACTGCAAAAAGGCCATTGGCTCATACAACGTGGAACAACAGCCCGGAGAACAATTCAATTTACTTTTATAGCCAGCTCTGATCCCCTCTTGCGGATCAGGTTCTTGGCTGGGAACTAATCATCGCATCCGCGCCTTGATTCGTTATCTGTTCCTTTGAAACGACAGCTTTAAATCCCAATACTCAGCAGTATAAAATGGGATTTTTTCATAGAAAATTAAAACAGCTTTGCGATGTAGAGTTGTGAACCTCAGCTGAATTTTGTTACAAATTTCTTATCCTTTCGTAATACTGAATAAGCTAAAAATAATTATGTTATTAGATACGTGGATTTATACGACGATGTAAGTAAGTACTTATAAATTTTTTTTGATCATATCTAAAAAAAACTGTTTTTAATAACCCTGTTATTACACAATAGAACCAAGAATCTTATTTAGACCCCGTTTCGCTTTTACATTTACTTATTTAAACTTTCACTTTATAAAGTTCGTGACTTCGAAGTTTTTTGTCAAGCATCTGTGTCGGGTAGGTAAATCACTGGTGTAAAGCAAGAAACCAACGTAGTTTGAAAAATTATTCTCGGAGGAGCTACCTCTCTTAGCAACCTTTTTCTTGCTTTCCCTCCTCACTGCCTAAACTACAATTCCCTCAATTTACTTTCAGCTCGCGCTCCGTAGAAAAGTAAACTACATCCTTCAGGAAGCAGACAGCTCAAACATTTAAGTGTGTGGTGCGAAAAAGTAGTTTGACTAAAAATAACTTCTCGTTTCTCACAAGTAATAAGTAAGTACTTGTTTAATTTAATCAATTGTTTGAACTGTTGACTTTAACCTAAGATGAATTAATCAAGGAATGTTTTTTCAAATAACACCAGCATTTAATTGCTCAAAAACAGTTTCAAATAAAGATTCTACTTTTTTTGAAACTGTTGATGAACTATTGATTATATTGACAAACAGAAACATTGTAACTACATACTAAAAAATAATTTAAAAATACAATTGTCACATAGTTGGACATTTGTGTGGCTGAAATGTTGTATGAAGATTATTGGTTCCTGGAAGGTCTGAAAAAATATGTTATAATTCCGGTAAGTAGCGCTTACTTTCCCGGGCAAGATAACCTCTGCCTTCCCAAAACGTTCGTTTTAATTTATACTATGTAAAAGACAAAAATATTATAAAATCCAAGTTGTTTGTACCCACTTCAGTGAATCATCTCAGTGTCTCAAGATAAATCCTTTCCTGCCTTTAATCAGTAATATGTTCCAGTGATAACTACTGAATAGAGACATGGTCGCTTACTGTTTCATAAGAAGGTTCAACGTCGCACAGCATGGAATGGAAAGGGCGGATATTTATTATTTCCCAGCGCGACATAATCAAATAAGAGGAAATTCGTTGGACAACTAAGATAATCGTCATCACTCGAAGGATACAGTGCAATGAGTGGATCTGTGTCGTAGCAAAAAGGTCCTAAAATGACAATCAGTAGGTAGGCTTCCCACCAGTTGGACCTATCTGGTGATAGTGCACGAAACCACTGGATGCCTGCATCATAGAATAGTTGGAGAAGGCCTATATTCATCAGTGGATTGCTATAGGCTAATGATGAAACTAAAATAATATGTTGATACTAAATCAGTCCTTTAGTTCCAAAAAAATCTTTTAGTTTCATCAATTTTATTATTTCTTTAGATACTTATTATTTATCGGTGGCACATGGGTCTAAGTAGACTCCACGCCCCATGTTACCCATAGTATGCACTCCAAATTGATGTAAACAATTCCTGATTAATAGACGTCCTCACGTCACGTCCACCGGCTCTAAGAGCTCCAATCTGATTTCGCTCGCTCGATTGATTGCAGAGGCGATGTCCATCAAGGTTGCTAGTGAAATAGCAGGCAACCCTCAGATATGCTGTAAAATAAGATTTAAGATTTAGTTCTGAATCGAGTACCTAGGTGATTCGCTCGCTAGTATAGGTAGAGCTACTAATGATTAGATAAGGATAAGCATTCAAAATTCTGAACCAGTCATATTTTTATTTATTTATTAATATTATTTATCTCATAATAACTCAGAGAATTCATGAAAATAGTGAAAAAATCATATATACAATATATACACTTAGAGAATAATGTACTAGTTAAACAATTTACATTTAATGCGGACCCCTTAACCAATCGACTTAGTTGCTTTTGCATGTAGGTTTAGGAACTTTAACGGAAAAACCATTTATACGTTAACTTATTATTAGGCATTATTGAAATTCAATACAAAACAATGAGTTTCTCAATCTAATAAAAATGCTGAATATACTTTTTTTAACAAATTTAAGTTTATTAGGGAATCAGGAATTATTTATAAATATCAATAAGACTAAGATCTTCTCAATCATCAGTCATCTGAATATTGAAACGTTGCTTGCTTTCATTACCCTGTTTTGTAACTACAGGCGAGAGTACAGTAGCAAATCTAAGCTAATCTTGTTGGCGCGGGTTAAAATCGTCAATTAGACTTCATTATGTCGTCTGGGCGGCCTCAAGTGCATATTTCCCGCGGCCCGGGCTAATGGCCGTTCTGTGTTAGGGCTGATATCAACCGCCACGTTCAACATGCATGCTGTTCTAATTCCGTACCTATTTACATATTACCCGCATTTTATACTCCGGTGTATTTATACGGTATTCTGCGAAGGACATTTTGATATGTTAAAAATAGACGGCACCTTAATCTGGATAAAATTAAAAAGTCCGCACAATGGCCAATTTAGGTATGTACCTTGATTTATAAATGTTACATATTTTGTTATATGTACTTTTAATTATTGTCTTGAGTTTACGCAAACACTATTGTTTAAACTGAAAGATGTAGGTACCTATTTACGGATTTTAAATTCGCGTTTATTTTGGTTTATCCCGCCGTTTCGAACATTTTACAGCGTTTATTGTCACGCGCAGACTGACAATGTCTGTCAAAAGCAAAATAAACGAGACTTTAAAATCTATAAATATATCTTTCATTTCAATACTTATAAATTACTCGGTGAACATAAATAAAAATTTGCTTTAACCGAAACCGGTTTCGAAAGCGATCTTTTCAAGTCTACTAGACAACTATAAATAATATAAAAAATATATCGATTAAAATGGCGACCTATGGAGTTAAAAATGGCGATATAATTTAAAGTGGCTCTTTGGTTAGGAATTATACCTACCTATATACTTATTATAATTTTTACGTAGGTACTATGAAAAATAGTTCGTAAAAACTGTTTTAGTGCTGAAATATATCTTATCAACTAGGAACATCTAACCTGATTGAAAAGAACGTTAAATGTATATTAATATGATAATAGTCTCCCAAGTTCAAGGGTTAGCATATATTTATTATTAAATTCATATCCTCATAACGAATATTTTCATTTCGTTCCTATAATTTCATAAACATCTTACGTATTTACTTTGTCATATTTTCCAAGAAAAATATTTTATAACAATATTTGCTCCGTTTTCCGCAAATAATATTACTGATCATTCATCTGTTGTTCATCGCAAGGTACAGGAGGGCTAACATCGAATTTTCATTTCCTTCATTTTCTATTGTTAGGCACGGGGAAGTGGAATCCATTTGCTAACCTAAAATGAAATTGAATATCTGGTTTAAGCAGGTAATTCTTAAATCCATCACAGGCTTTTAGTTTATATTTAATTTAAAATTGGTTGAATAAAATTGATTTGTTTTAGATACCTAAGGACCTCAGTTTTGTAATTCGACATCTTTATTCGTAGCAAACAGTTTGTTTTATAGTGATTCCCTGTCGCAGTGTCCACAAGTTGGTACGACTGTAAACTATAGCTCGTCCCGAATCGCCTTGAGTTTTACGAGTCGTCCAGCAGGTCCCATGTAAATTTTATTGTTTTCCCAACAGGCACGAGGTGCCTTAGTTCCTTCGGTTTTTGTTATTTACGTACTAAGCAACATTTGAATGTGACCCGAAGAAGAGGTCACACAAAACATTTTGTAAGTGGTGTTTATGCCAAATTACTCCTTTTTGAGAGGTCTGCGTCCAGCAGTAGACAGTAGACTGGTCATGATGATGACGATGAAGATGCTGAGTTAGTAATTATACTTAAAGCAAAAAACAACAAAACAAAATGTAGGTAAGTAATGTTCGGGTTTTACACTCGTAACGCGCCCCTCACTACCTACAGATAGTAATGGAACTACTGAGGTCGTAAGCAATCAGTGTGATGGCCACCTAAGCCGTAGGGCGGCAACCGCCCAGAGTAGGCCGGCCTCTGCAGTGACCGCAACACGTCACTTAAAGCCTCTTGAGGTTTATAAGCTATACAGTTAAGTACTTATATTAATATTAAAATACCAAATTAACAACTGACTGAAAGAGCAACAATCTTCATTAAAAGTAGCGAGCATTTTTAAGAAGTGTTCATAGGTATTTTACGTTAATGAGATAAACCTCTTATACAGACCCAGAAGTACTTAACGATGTTATGTTATAATTATCACCTGTAGTAACTATGAACACTGGGTACATTATACAGGATGAAATTTTAACCACTTTCCAAAATTTTTATAGGCGTTCAGTATCGTATTTAGAGCCCATTTATGAAATAAAAAATGTAAATTAAGCTGTCACCCGAAAATATTTTTCGCAATATAGTTTTCAATTTTTACGGTCCTAGGCCTGATAAGGTATAAAGGGAAAATCAAAAAATTATGAATAGTATCGTAATGAATTAATGACATGCGAATCGCTTAAAAAAAGTGTTGCTAGGCGGGCGTATCAAAAATTTTAGATTTTTTGTAACATTCTAAGTGCTTTATCTTGACATTTTTGTACTGGGCTATACCAAAAGAAAAAATACGTCATTTGTTTTTTGTCTCGTAGATTGATTGATATATTAAAATTTGGAAGGTGGTTAAAATTTCATTCTGTATAATTCCCAAATTGAAATATGAATGTTCAAGTGTAGTTTTCAAACAAATATACACCGTGAAATTTTAGTGGTGGTTTTCCCGCAACAGAACAATTTACCTTTAGTAGCACCATCGAATCGTGCGAGTTATTTTTTGAAAATAAAGATATCGTTGTACTCAACTAATCAAAAAAATAATCATCAACTCAAAAGCGTGAGATACGATAGTATCTTTACAAAATGTGACGTGTTTGGGTACTGCTTGCCGCACGAAATCAATGTTCAAAGCAAAAGAAGCTCTACGCACTAAGTAATACAGCATAAACTGCACAGCGCGAGGGGCAATGACCCCGGCCGGTGACCGGCTGCGGCGCGGCTGGTACCATTGGTTCGAGGTTGCTTTCGAGTTTCGTTTATCACAATCGTGAAACTGCTATTTTTTTATTTGAATAAAAAAAAACGGCACAAATACTACTGAGATAGAATCATTTTACTGCGGGAAAACAACCACTAAAATTTCACGGTGTATAATTACCACTTACGTAAATAAAAACTAATAGTTTCTTTTTAATAACACACATCTGAAGATTATTTTAGTTTTAATAGTGTCAAATTAAAAACAGACTTATAAGTCGAGACTACTGAACCGATTTTTATGATTTTGGTGTTTTTGGATTTGTCTTGATCAGGAACAGGATAATAACTATTAAAAACTTCGGAAAGTTAACGGTAAAATTGAGAATTTGTATTCTATTCCTCCTACCACGCCATATTTGATGACAATGACATTTAGGACGTCAAAATCAAATTTCTGAGACGATACGAAGCTCGCGAGGTCCACTAGTCCATACTAATATTATTTAAATTGGGAAAGTGTGTGTGTCTGCTTGTTTGTCCATCTTTTACGGCAAAACGCCTTGACGTGATTTTTTTAAGTGGAGATAGTTATAGGGATGGAGAGTGACATAGGCTACTTTTTGTCTCTTTCTAACCCCCCACTCCTTACAATGGGGGGTGAAGGTTTGTATGGAGTATTCCGCAATTTTCAAGGTAGAAAGCTAAAAATTGGTATGCGGACTATCAAAATAATCGAGAATATTTTTTTTTGTAAATCCGCCCCCAACCCTTAAAAAGAGGAGGTGAAATTTTATTGTTCCCCGAATTTAACGCGAGCGAAGCCGCGGGCAAAAGCTAGTTTATAATAAAGGTGAACTTGGTCTTAATTAAAGTCTGTAAGTAGTTTGAAACTTGTCGTGGGCCGAGATAACGGTCGGGTGTCATATTACTGATCGAGCATCTTCTGACCAATTATATTATTTTTCGCGTTATGCATATTATTGACCATACTATGTGCAATAATTTGTCATCTAGCGCAACGGAAGGTCATGCGGAATGTGCACTTTACTGCTTAATTGTAATATGTAAAAATATTATTGTTTGTATCGTACGGCCCGGTTGGTATTAGTGTGGTGATATTAAGCAGGCTAGGCAGTCCCGGACCCAGGAATCGAACTAAGGACTTAAAAAATAGAGCTGGCGACCCCTTGAGAACCGCTATTTAAGCCAGCCTCTCGACGTCGGGGGTCGTCGAATCGTTAAAGTAACTTTATTTCAGACTTTGATAATAAATATAGAAAGGTAAACCAAAATAACGATCAAAGAAAAAGCTTAATGCTGGAATAATTTCGTCGAAAGTAGATAGAAGAGAGCCAAGTGAAATGAGGTAAACAATAAAGCAATCAAAGTGGGAGGCAATCAGCCTGATGGATTTAATGAGTCTGTGGAATTAACACATCACTGATGGTTCAGAGTTCATAAAGATAATAACCAGTCAAGTGTGAGTCGAACTTACGAATGATATTTTGTGCTCATAATATTTAAAATTTTTACCTACACTACGCCATTTGGTCCCTTAGTAATTAAGTTAGTTATTGAGTAGTACCTGTATGGGGATTAAAATTCTTAAAATACTGAGTCCTTGTTTTTGTCTTATCACAGTATTTGTATGTACACACGGCGGCACATCAGACTATACATGTTGACCTTGAGACCGCCTTTATGCCCTACGTAATAAAAGCTGTTATCGCAGTTCAACTGTTTAACTTGATGTGCTGTCGAGTGTACATGCTAACCATTGAATGGGGGCTATCGCTAGTGAATTTGCCACTAGAGGCGCTAGTGTCGCGTGAGGTCCAATATCATTCACTTTGTACTGGTATTAGCGGAATTTGTTGCATAAATTATAATTTCTTTAATTTACCTGCTGGAAAGTGATCTCCTTCGTAAAATATCGCAAATATGGATTATTTGGCGATTGATGTGAACGCTTTAAAAGCGGAATTAAGAAAAAGTGCAAAAATAGGCGGCCTCAAGAGCAACTATTTCAGAAGTTAGTTTGTTGATATCAAGATAGTTATTTATAAACAATATAACCTTAAAGATTCAAGATATAACACTTTGTTTCGGTGCCAATCGCCTTTGATAGCTATACCTACGGACCTTAGTCTACAGTGGCGCCAACTGGTGAGCAAAGAAACGGTAGTCCCCATTAGGTTAACATACGCTGGGTCCGGCTTTTAATACCTTTTACCTAACATCCTGTGTACTTCTATTGAATCAATATGTGACAAAGCACAGCAGTACTGACCGATACCTACCTACACAGGAACTCAGGGGTGAAACTTTTAAAAGTTTAACAGGGCAATACTCTTTATTACAACTGAATGAAAATAGCAAGCCCATCGTCGTCAGGCTTTTACGCAATCAATCAATGAATGTGGTTCCTATGCGGCGGAGTGCAGCCGTCGCGTCGCATCGTTATATCGTTCTCAACGATACTGAAGGAATAAAATAATTTTGATTTAGTCCGCTTTGGTAGGACTACTTAAAATATTTATTTCTTTACTAAAACAAGTACACTCAAATACACTCGTAATGCAAATAATGTGGAATGATAGGTAAGTATAGGATAAAAAATACATTCATGGTCATTTCGTTGTATATATGAAGTTCTGGACTGTGCACTTTTGTAAATTCACAAAAACTGCTAATAAACATGGTCTGATATAAGTTAGGGATTACGCACGTGACCTAGTACATGTAAAAAAAACGTTTGTTCTTAATACGAGTAAGTATACCACAATAATACAGTAATAAACGTCTTTTAATAAAAAGCTTCGAAAAAAATGACATTACCTCCACAAAAACATTTTTATAAATGTCATTAAGACTTTATAAATGCCAAATAACACAGACGGCCTTTAAGTATAGTTGAATAGATAAGAAAATTCAATACCTAAATGAGTCAGGACCAGTGTGGTGGACACTATAAGCCTCGGAAATTTAGGGTTACCAGCTTAACTTTTTGTTCTAATGTATTATTTTCGTAATTGAGTTGCCGTAAAATATAGACAGGACCCATTTAAAATAAAAATTACTGCATAATCGCTTAAAGTAAGTTCCGTTTTACTGTAAATGATAATTACGAGTATAAGCGACTTTGCTGAGAATGACGTATTAGCAAAGCCATCTAAATTGAATTTTAAAAATATTATTAGATGGTCACCAAAAACAGTAGGATACTATAATAATAAGGTTGCTAACCCTACGCGGTAAAGACCGTCTAGATTCCAGATGTTACACCGCAGTGAACAGCGCGTCACTCACAAACTCGCCTACACACGACGAAATAATACTTCAGCAAATTAAGAATGACCAATTATATGCTCGTAGATACACCAATAAATAGGTATGACTGAATTGTCTGCTTAGCATATCAGCCATTTCAAAGCAAATCTCCATTTTTTGGTAAACAAGGCAAACAGATTTTGAAATTAGAATTTTTTAGACAATTTTCAGTGTATAGATTTTGTACAATAGCTTTTAGTAAATTCTGATGATTCAAGTAATATTATTCAAATAAAGTTTTTTTTTGACTAACTTATTTGCCTGTTTTGTAAATTAACTAAGTAGGTAATTGATATTATTATCTTAGCTTGTCAATTTGTAGGTTAAATAAATATGATCCATTCAGTATTTAAATTGTACCACAAACATAATATTATATTCACGCGAATAATTAATTACGAGTTGATGTATTTTAAATTCAGTATGATGGATTCAGTAAGTCGTGGTTGTGGTAGATCGGCCAGACATCGCACCGCAGTCGCAACCGCAACGCATCACTCACTTGCCCACAGTCTGCTAACAAAACAAACACCATTGCTTTCGATTGGCATGGGTGCAAACTGTAAACGCTACTTGTATTATGGGGAGAAGCGTACCTACTCTTTTTGATGGTTTAGAATAACACAAAATTTAAAATAAAGATACCGTTAGATAATAATAAAAATGTTAATAAACGAGAAGGTTGTCGAAAATAATGTTTAAACAATTTAAATAATTGAATACATGTTTGTCAGTCATTAAAATGTCGTACCATTTATGATTAAGAACAAGTTATCATGTTTTAAAATCCCTCTTTACTTTAAACTTTATTGTATTGTAGAAAAATCTTAGACTGCTACACTAAGTCACGCCATATACAAAATGAACACATCACGTTGAATAGTGACTGCTACAGTGAAAAATCCGCTACACGAATCTCGTATAAAACAGCATGGGCACTATAAAAATGTTGCGGACTCATCTTCCTCCGCGCCAATATAAGATAATGGACCGGGGTCAGGCTGCCCACCGAAATCTGTACCTATTTATGATAATAGAGTTCGACAGCCGTGACTGGCGGAAAGCTCGTGATATACTTTCACAATTTGCAGTTTTGCTGCTTGATGTTGTTAAGAAACACACGTTGTTAAATAATGTGATAAGTAAAGTAAAGTATCTGCCTATAATCATCTCACTGCAGGGCAAAGGCCTCTATCATTAATTTAAGTTACCACAGCAAAAATGGGTACATGCATAATCACCACGCTTGCCAAATAGGTGCTTAACCACTAGGTTGACCATTGTGATAGTAAAAAGACATGATGGATAATTTAATTTCTATGATCATACACTGTTCTCTATATTGTTTAGCTTCCGTTAAAGTAAGTCTAATAATTCATAATCTCTGTAAACTACTTACTAAACAAGGATACCTAACAGGCGACATCAAAAACCCAATGAATGTCATGGTCATTTTAATATATTTTATTATTCATCATGTAATATTTTTACCCTGACCAAAAGAGTTCGGAATAAGCAGAAATCTTTCGAACCGTTTCAATATTTTAATTCAGTCTGAGATTATTAAGGTTGTACCCTTCAATTTACGTTAGACCGCCGCCCGTAGCGCTTAAATCAAGTGGAGTAATAACAAATCGCATTGACTCCACAACCCTACACACGACCCTCTCTAATATGTCTGCACTGAGTTATCTATGCCCTCATCAAAAAATGAATCGTTGTTTAAGCATCGTTTGCTTTTTAAATACAGTAGCAAAGGGAATGGTCGCAGGCGTAATGCAGAGCTCACTCCATTCGCCCCTTGTTTGTCTGTCAACACAAATATTGAAAATCCATTAGCAACCACCGTTCGAGCGCAAAAAAGTCGATATTAAAAATAACAAAGAAATGGGCTGTTCAAAGTTTTGCGACGCGGGGAAGTTATTTTGAAGAGTTTGTATTGAGTAATGTAAAGGAATCTCAATCGCTTACTTTGTGGATTCTTCAACTAAGCGAATGTTTTGATACTGTGGTTTGTTTGGTTTTTACTTAACAGGTTAATAGTAGATTACCTAACTATTAAGTACAAACAGTTAACTCATCAGATATATCTAAATACAGCTAGTACATATTCAATATAATAATAAGTTACCTTTATTAAGTATTGCCTGATTAGACGAAAAAAATATTTTAAGTACCTAGAAAACCGCAAAATTTTATTTTAAAAGTCTACATTTCGTACACCGACAAAAACGCTGCCGACCATACTTATTGGTCTATATAGATTATAAACTGTTCTGTGACCTCTTACGGGTCAAAACAAACATTTGACATTAACCAACACTCCGATTTGTACTATCTGCCTTTACGAATCCTACAACCTTGTACGCCCATGCCCGTATGTATCTAGAGAAAGAGGAAACAGTATGAATTACAATGAAACAGTATGAATTACAAGGATTAGGGTTTTTCACAAATACTAAACCTCAATCACTGTAATTACTGAGTCACATATTTCAAAAATTTCAATGTGAAAGAATAGACAACATAACGAATAGCGGATCGGCGGATTCATGGCGATGAAGTTGACGTCATAACATTACCGACAGCGTTTTTTGAGTAGGTATAACGAAAAAAAAAAGTTAGTTTTTAAATTGAAAATATGAAGCTACGTTGCACTTTTTTCAACTGAAATCGATTAATATTGGTTTCTTATGTAAAATACTACAAAAACTATTAATTATTGCGCCAAAAATAATGTGAGTCAAGTAGCCTCTTTACGCGCTGGGAAACCAAACTTAAAGATACGTCTCTAAGTAAGTATATATATTTATTTAAGTAATTTATTTTTCTTACCTTGTTCCACGACTCTACATAATTAGAACTACGTACTGATGCATAATTTCACATTGCTAACTACTTTAGGGACACGACTAAGTATCTCACGAGTGCTTTCCGACCTACAACTTACCTTTAATGATCCATGTAACTGACATGATCTGTACAAAGTAGTACTTATTAGTTGTTTTTGTCACAGTGAAAGATAAGACGCAGTATGGTCGGAAAGCTCTTGTGAAAAACAATAACTAACGTAAGGGAAGGCTGACTAGTTGTCTGAAGGCAATATCAATGGAACTTCGAAGCTAGAGTTGGTGCAAGCAAATGTATCTAGAGAAAGAGGAAACAGTATGAATTACAATGAAACAGTATGAATTACAAGGATTAGGGTTTTTCACAAATACTAAACCTCAATCACTGTAATTACTGAGTCACATATTTCAAAAATTTCAATGTGAAAGAATAGACAACATAACGAATAGCGGATCGGCGGATTCATGGCGATGAAGTTGACGTCATAACATTACCGACAGCGTTTTTTGAGTAGGTATAACGAAAAAAAAAAGTTAGTTTTTAAATTGAAAATATGAAGCTACGTTGCACTTTTTTCAACTGAAATCGATTAATATTGGTTTCTTATGTAAAATACTACAAAAACTATTAATTATTGCGCCAAAAATAATGTGAGTCAAGTAGCCTCTTTACGCGCTGGGAAACCAAACTTAAAGATACGTCTCTAAGTAAGTATATATATTTATTTAAGTAATTTATTTTTCATACCTTGTTCCACGACTCTACATAATTAGAACTACGTACTGATGCATAATTTCACATTGCTAACTACTTTAGGGACACGACTAAGTATCTCACGAGTGCTTTTCGACCTACAACTTACCTTTAATGATCCATGTAACTGACATGATCTGTACAAAGTAGTACTTATTAGTTGTTTTTGTCACAGTGAAAGATAAGACGCAGTATGGTCGGAAAGCTCTTGTGAAAAACAATAACTAACGTAAGGGAAGGCTGACTAGTTGTCTGAAGGCAATATCAATGGAACTTCGAAGCTAGAGTTGGTGCAAGCAAATAGATGTTCCGTCTCGTAGGTACTCTCTCACTGTACTCATATACTGCAGAGTTCACATTTACCTTAGATACCCCAGCTCTTTGTTTTCAAAACGACTTGCTCTATAGCGATTTGCTTCTAGTTAGATCACTAAATACTAACATAATATGTTCCTAACGCATGTGGTAGATAATGCTTTACCTCTGCGTCGGATATTATTATAAACGCGGGATAAGTGGACTTTCAACTTTTTCAACCACAACGTGGTATTATTTATGATATTCGTTATTGGTCACATTTGACCCTTTTAGGAGTGCGTGTGTTAATTTCTTATTTCAGAAATGTGACGTAGGTCGTGGTTGACCTCACATCGCCATAAATCAAGTCAGTAGCGTTCAAAGACTATATTAGATATGCCCAAGGTAAAGTAAACTGTTACCAGGGCAAGACTATATTACTATTAGTTATGTCGAAAATTCGCAGACTCGAATCTATGTCAACGACGTTAAGATGCCTCAGCCTGATTTGCTGTTGTCTGTACAAATAACATAGAGAAACTTAATTAATTTTGATCTGATCTCACCAAGTGATTAATAAGACTATTCAAATATCTGGGACAAATAAAAACTGTCAGGCATTTTCCCAGAAAGCAATTCTTTCATATCTATTTAAAGACAAGCTTCCATGATATTTTGCCGTACTGCGTTAGTTAAGTTAGCCCTAAGCTCTCTGATGTTTTCGACTAAGTCGATATAGTCGATTAATTCTCGAGTTTTGCGATAAACATTTTTTTTGTGATTCAATTTATGGGTTCCGTATCTCAATAAAAAAACGGAGTCGTTACTTATAGGTTCACTTTGTTGTCGGTCCGTCCGTCCATCCATCCATCTGTCTGTCTGTCAAGACCGTTAGTCTCGGGAACGCGTAAAAGTGTTGAGTTGAGGTTTAAACTTCCAAGTTAACGTAAAGATACATCCATTTATGGTGCAAAATATTAACATTTTGAAACTTTGAAGGGAAACAAAATGTATCAGGCAGGTAATTCCCGTTGACCTAGTAACTATGAATTTTGAAAAGTATATAAGAGTATAGGTAAGAATCTAAAAACTACTAAATACATTGTAATTAAATCACATGAAAATTCAGAATCAAAACAAAAAAACTGCGAGACTCGTTTCTCGATAAACATATTCCCCTACAACTTTGTACGGATCTCTCGGTTGGCAAGTCCGACTCGCACTTGTCTGTTTATTTATAAAGATTGTAAGATCCTGAACTCCTTTACAGAACTTCTTTAAATACAGGATGACTCTTTCATCATCTTCAAAATTTAGTCGTTCAGTATCGTATTTAGAACCCATTTATTAAGTAAAAAATTAACATATATATTCAAGTTTTTACCACATAGTTTTCAACTTTTACGGTCCCAAGCCTGTTGACGTATGAAAGGAAAATTAAAAACTTATGAATAGTATCGTAAATCGTAATGAATGAATGAGATGCGCATCGCGAAAAAAAGTGTTGTTAGGAGGCCGTATCGTACCGTATCGTAGTTTAAATTTTTGGCGAACATTTTCTAAGTGCTTTATTTTGACATTTTTGTACTTACCAAAAGAAAAATGCGTCATTTGTTTTTCGTCTCTTAGATTGCTATATTAATATTTGAAAGGTGGTTAAAATTTCATCCTGTATATTGTTAAGTATCATAGTTTCAGATTGAAAAGACAAGCTGAATTTCAATAAAAGTGGATACTGTTCGCGGTATGAGGAAACTAGTTCGATACAAAGTTTCCAAGAGCTGGAGACTAGAACATTAATTTCTAATTGCAATCAGACGGTGCGAGAGTAAGCATCATAGTGATACATGTTTAAACAGAACTATGTTCTACGTCGGATCATGAATAATGTCATGTGCTGTAGTGAAAGAAAAGAGCTAAGAAGTGTTAATTCGAGTAAAATATTTCTATGAGTACTCACAAGTTAGCTCGTACCGAGTAAAGCTTAGTCGAGTAATGTTGGACTGATAAAATGCTATCATGGCATTCTGGCAAGCCTGGCAAGTCAATATGTTAAAAAAATAAGAACAATTGCACAGAGACGGGCTATAGTATAGTGGCGAATGTGCGTATCTCTGACCGATGTATTGTATTTATCTTTCGGATGAGTGCGATGAATAAGTAAACTTCTATACCATTTCTGTTCTGCCTGTCTGCTTTCCCTACTGAAGCTTTGTTTTAGCTATAATTTTCGATAAAGGTGTAAAGACCATCTCTATATTGTACAAAACATTGCAAACTACAATATTTATTTAGTTATAATCATTTTAATAAATTGAGCGAGAATTGTGTTTTTTGTTTTGTGTTTACGTTGTATTGTATTTCTTCTCTTATCCTTTACGTTGAACCGACTTAGATATTTCTGTAAAGAGATTGTTTGAGACCCTGATAAAGACAGAAAGTTTTTCCCGAAAATCATCTCTTATTTGCCAAAATATCGTGTTTTCTCCATCTGAGAATTAAAGTAGAAATCCTATTCAGAAAACCCATAACTTATTTTATTCTCTAGTTTCTATAAATTCAGAATGATTCACACGCAAACAGGCCATTTTGAAATGAAACAAATCAAATATCAGTTTTGCTATAAAAATATGTACGTACTACTCACAAAACGTCTGATTTGTCCATTATATTCCTTGCATTTTGATGTCGAGCAGCACTTCTGATTGTAGAATAAAGCGAGTTTTTGTTCAAAATTTTCACTGTTGACCCAAATTGAACATTTTAACATTAATTTGAAACACTGAATTTATTGTCAACGTGGCTAATATGAACTATAAAATAAATAAAACGGCAGGTACTGTAATAAGTACCTACTTGAATTATTAAATATGGATTTCCGCAAAGTTACGCCTGAGTCTATTAATTTTTGAACCTCTCTTTTTTTCTAAGCAATATACTTTCTTCCTTAAATCTTACATGATCTTTAACATTCACACAACTTTGTCATAGTGAAATGTATATTTTAACCATTAGTCTTATGCTGTGCTAATGATATCTACACTATTTTATTTTCTATTCGTTAGCATTCTCCTTACGTTGCACTTAAAAGTTATAGTAGGCCTAAATTTGTCAAAAATTGAACATGTTATTTTATACTGTTTTCTGTAATGTCTATGATATACAGTAAATGTAGATGAACCAGTCTGTCGCAATTAGCACGCTGTATGGCACTGATGCGAGCGCCACTCGCATAGATAGGTACGCGTGGTTTCCTGCTAGAGCCAATTAGTATCGAAACACGATGCATGCGACACTTGCTTATCTGCACATGAATAGCGACAAGAACTGTATTCAAGCAATGTATATATAGTACTTACTATATAATACGCAAAGTTAGGCAAAAGTATCATTCATGTTACGCGCTTCAGATGTTTTATATGTTTCTAAAAGTGCAATTTCGAGTTAGATCCGTTTTCATCTAGTAGGGCAATGTCGCGTAGTTACGCAGAATCCTGCATCAGCACAACATTCATACTAATATATTATTATCATGCTGTTTATCCTTAAACCGTTGGACAGACTTATATGATATTTTTGTAAAGAGATTGTTTGAGACCCTGATAAAGACCGAAAGTTTTCCCCGAAAATCATCTCTTAATGTGTAAGAAAGGGTTGGAAGTTTGTATGAGGACAAAATAATTTATTATCTTAGTAAGGACAATAATTGCCACAAGTGATTAGAGATCATTTAGTGATGTAACTGTCAATTGCTGACCTCCCTGTACATAAATTCAAATCATATATCAAAGTTGTTTTAATGAAAAAGGGCTATTACACTATTGATGATTATATAAATGATAGGAACGTTTGGCTATAAATTGTATCAGCTCGCACTGGCATATATCTTATGTAAACATGTTTATTTAAAAAGAGGCTGACAATAGTGACCGAGTTTCTTGCGCTGCTTCTTCTCGGCACTAGCCCACATTTGTCCCGAAGCAGTGGTAGGTTAAATATTGGGACGTGTAAAAGCGCCTCCAGGGGCCTATTTGCAGAAATAAAACTGATTTTAACTGATTTTAACTGATTTTAACGCGATATGACCAGAGTACCTAGTTAAAAAACTTGTATTATGTAGACACGTACATTTAGCAACCATCAGAGTTCCAAAAATACCTGTGCATGTGGGTAACCGATAACAGCTTAGTGTCTAGAAATAATTCAGATTTCATAAATAAGTCGGCTGACATTTTCATATTAAGCTACTTATAAATGATTCTCATTATTATTTTATCACTAAACCAATGTGATCGTCGGTAAATCTATTTATCTAAAGTAGGCATAAGAAAAGATCACGGATAAAGATATTTACCATGAGATGCTTGTTACCAACCAAAATCGCCATTTAAGTAAGCTTTCAAGAGGTACTATAATGTTATCTTTGGTACTTTGACAAAAAAATATTGAGTATTTCTGGCAACGCTTCCCTGATTTCTTGATTGATAAGCTGTGAATCATTCAGAATATACAATGAAAGTTTTTGTGACTCGTATATCAAATAATATTCAGGTCCCCTTTGTTTGTTACTGCGGATTCACGCTACTACGTTTCGAAATAACTCTCTGAGTGAACTTTTCGTTTTTCATCAATTTGAAACTATTACTTTAGTGCGTTCAACGATCAATCTCAGTGTCGATATTATTTGTACTGCATTTTTGATGAAACGACACGTCCTTGCTGTAATTATTTTTTACGCTTTGTAGGTTTGTATAGAGAAAATTTAAAGTAAAGTCGTGTTTATTTAAGTGAAAATACCTACTTAAATAAAATATTTTTATTTAGCGTAGCAATATTTTACATCGTTTTTCTTTAACAATAAAACAAAGCATTTATTTAATTAACAAATAGTGTATTTCTTGATATTTATTTGTGTAAAAAACAATTATTTCTTTTTGAAGATTCGCAACAGGTTACTCATCAAATGACAGTAGGCTGACCACATATCGATGCAAAAACGGTCAAACATTCGGAATGAAAGTGGCGACCTAAAAAGACATCTAGAAAATAATCAAATATGCGTGAAACCTTAATATATTTTGACCTCTTCAATATAATGACACTATACGACGTTTTACGGACGAGGACCCAGCAGTAGAACTATTAGGGCGAATCAAAATGATATCAACATCTATACTAGCGAACCCCGCGAACCTCATATCACCTCAGAATATTATTTGATTTTGACGTCTGAAACGTCATTGCCATCAAATATAGCGTGGTTGGAAAAAATATAAAGAGTTACATTTTATTTGTGATGTTAACTTTTCAATGTTTTTAATACTTATCTTCCTATTCCCGAGGAAGACGAAATCCAAAAACACCAAAATCATAAAAATCTATCCAGCCGTTCTCGACTTATAAGTGGTGTAACTAACACGACTTTCTTTTCTAAATACAAAGAAGATAATGAAGCTGAAGAGTTTGTTTGTTTGGTCGTTTAGTTGAACGCGTTAATTGAAAAAAAGTTTTTTGTTAGATATTCCATTCATCAAAGAAGGCTATATAACATCACTCTACGACCAATAGAATCCAAGAATCAATGGGAAACGTTGCAAAAAACTTCCGTTGCTTGCACTGCGTAAATGGTTAAAGTATGATGAATTGTTCCCCTTTAAAAAATTCAAATAAAAGACCGCGATAGCATATTATATGTTTTATCTTTTAAGATTGACTTATTATAATATTTTTTTTTATTATAAACAATTTATTTCAAGATAAATGTTCTATTAATTTGTGATACGTGTGTATGTTACTCGTAATTTGTGACACGCGCGCATGACGCGCAAAGAAGCTCTTTATTTATTTATTTATAAATAATCTATAATACATATTTATATTTTAGAATTTGTATTTATTTTAATCAACAAGTACCTAAAGAGAGAGTGAGACATCGTGTAGCCCACGCGAACGAAGAATAAATTCGAAAGTGCTGTCGAAACGGGAAAAACTAATACGTTAATAAGTTGATTTAGTTTCTTTAATAGTAGGTAAAGGTGGCAGCTTAAGGGCAGTAGCCGAACAAGTATTTTTTATAGGAAATACTAGTATAATAATATGTCATCTTCTTCAAATGCCTTTTTTATATTTTCAGATTTCTTTCTAGTGGTAAATGTAACACAAAAGTACCTACGTAAAATGAATTTTGCTTTGCTGCAGAAAATATACAACATGTTAAAAGAATTTTAAGCAGTATTATTTTTACATCCCTTGTGTAAATTTTTTGGTGAAAGATTTTTGTTTATATTAGCAATGATGTTCCACCAATTTGACACATACTTAGCTATATTGTTAATTAATTAGTCGTGCAACATATAACAGGGGGTTCCCCTAGGGTAATGTCAGAGTGTGGTGGTGCGCCGGCCGGGGGTAAAATCCAGTTATCTCCGGTGATTGGGCCCACAACGCCTAGAAATACGATTAGCAACGGGATCAATATCTAACAAAGCGGTACATTCCCGAAACACTGCAAACTATACTCGTTAATAACTTTATTGTGAGTGACAATACGGGGGTTGAGTTACAAGGCTATTATGCCAACATCGATAGGTATCACATAGTACCTACCTAAATTGAAGTTTAAAAAAATGTATTGCCTTACTTAAGTATTTTGTTTTTATTAACTAAAGTATTTATTTCTGACAGACAAGTTTGGTTCAATGGAAGACGCTGCTTCTGGACCACGGGTCGCGGGTTCGATCTTCGCAAAGTACAAATATTTGTGTGCATGAACATATCTGTTTTTTCTATTTATATTAAGGTGGTACTTATACAAGGTGCATTTTTAACCACCTGTAAAATGAAGCCCACGTTATGTAACCATTATGTATAATATCTTGGCAGTGTTATTTTTTTTACCAAAATTAAAAAAAATAATAATTAAATATTGGTATATTTTTTATTTTTAAAACGCGATCTGACGCGCACAGATGTAGCTGTGTATCCATTCAAACGTGACCCCGCCGCAGCAACATAATTCATCTGCGCGTGTCATAGTGTGTTACAAAATTAATAGTCTGACACAAAATTAAGAAATTTACAAAAAAAAAAATGTTAAAAAAATAAAAACCACTGCCATGTTTTACATAATGGTCCAATAACGTGGGCTTCGTTTTCCAGGTGGTTCAAAAAGCACGGTGTATATTTACAAAAAAAGTGCTTACAATTTAGGTTTTGGTCGTCTTAGTACCTATAGTATAAGCTTAGTAGTAGCTTAACTTGGGACTAGCTGGCTGTTATGTGTGGCCCAGTATGGAATGTCATGAAAATAATATTATATTACATACTTGTGTTTGATTACAAAATATTTGCGCGCGACTAATCGCTGTTGACATAAAAAACTATCACAATGCGCTCCAATCAAAAAGTTTTACATGCCTAGATAGAGCTTTTTAAATTGAGCATTTTTTTAAAGTTGAAAAACCTATTTGGTTCACTATAATTTTTAAAAAGGTTGAAAGCTAGCCGATTGAGAGCCGACAACTACATCCAGGAGATCGCCAGAGAGTGCAAAAAAATAGAACAAAAATTCATTTTTTATGAAACTTACGGTGTGCATAAACCATCACGCCGGTAGTTATTTTTTTGATATTAAACAATGCAGAATTATGCAAAATAAGCATATTAATTGACAGCCTTTGACTTGTCAATAAGAGCGAATTATTAATGACATTGGTGTGGATTTTCTTTGATAGAAAAGTTGGTGAATTAACTTTGAAATTTAATATAAAGTTGTATTCTATCAGATACCGGCGGGATGGCTCTTCGCAGCGTAATTATTCCCTATAGGTAAGTCTAAAGGCTTAACTGGGCCATTGTTCTGGCTGCATAAACAACAATATTGAGACGCCGCGGTCCGGTCAAATCTTGTAATTGCCTCATTCGGTTCACATTTACAGCCGTCGTCATTGTCTAAATCACGGAGAGCTTGTTATCAGCTATTATTGAAGCGTTTATTGCTTTCAGTAAATAACATTAAGTGTTCCAATTATTCGGTTCTACTTTGAGTAGGTACGATCAGTCAGCTGTTATGTGATATGACTGGGATATTAAGTAAATATTGTTTACGGGTAGATGGCTTTTAAACGAAATTGCATAACAGTAAAAAAGATAAATAAAAACAAAACAGAGCCCCCTAACTAAGTACGTAGGTACTGCAAATTAAAGAAAAATTGAAGTAGATAAATTGCTTTGTATCAAATCGTAATGACAATTCAAAGACAAAGTAGGTAATCAATTATTCATACTTGTAGTTTTCTTAACATTATCTACATATCAAACTTTGATTTTAGCTTTTTATTTAAGGATTAAGGATTGCCACCTATCATACATGGCGATAATGACGAAATCCTTCGAAGAAGCTTATTTCTAGCAGTTAATATTGATGTGGGCTGGTCGCGAAATACAAGTCAAGATAACTAGGTAACGAATTAAAATATATTTTTAAACAAGACTTACCTACGTAAAAATTATCGTATCCATTAAACTTACATTTACGCTTTGTAGAATTTGAGAAACCTTAAAGGCTGGTTTTATTTAGGAATCCGGGTTATGCACCACTACCATATCGGCACATAAACCGTTTTATTTTTGCGTTTCGTTTTAGTTGACAGATACTCTCTTCAATAGCGAGTCAATTTCAAAAATCATTTATTTTCATTATGTTTGCTATAGGCGAATAATTTTCAATTTAAACTTTCAAATAAGTTAAATAAGTTTTTAACTTCAACTTGTTGAGATGGATAGCAATCGCGGCAGTTGTCCCGTTGTAGTTGGACGACGCTAGTCTCCGGCGCCTTCTTCGAAATAAAAGTTTAGAGCAGAATCATGTATCACCCCACCAACTTATATCAGTATGCAATACAACAAAAATGGCATGGAATACATGACTCACAACGAGGGAATACATTTTAAAAAAGCCAATGTGAATTGTAAAATATTATTTTCGGCTAAACTGGAATTCTTCACATTTCTGATTGACGGATTCATTTTGAGTCGAATGGTACAGACCAGTATATAAACTTGAAACTGTTTTTCCAAGGCGGGAATGGAACCCGCATCCCCATACATACCGGGCGCAGTGCTTTGTCCATTTAAACTATCGCGATATTACGTCATAGCGTAAATTTTTCAAGTTTAGCGCTGTTACATTAATATTTTTACTGCGTTTCTACTTGAATCTAATTAAAAAATGTTGATTTAAAATTCCTCAATCAGGTATTAGTAGATTAACCAATTATAAATGTAAACAAAAAATAACCTAGTTAGTATAAGATCCCACCATACAACGACCTTCACCGAGCTGGTTATTGGATGAAAAGTATTTTATATGCAATGGGTTGACTAAAAATTTCAGTACAGAGTAGAATTTTTAAAATTTGACAACCGAATTTCAGGTCTGGTTTTTCGCATTCAATCCTATACCACCGTGTTCATAATTAATTAAAAATATTATTTAAATAATATTTATTTGCATTTTACTTTATTTAATTAACCAGGCCGGTGCAAGTTACTAGTATTGATTTACCTGTTTATACCTGCCTACTCAAGGGTTGTGACGGGAAAAAAATAGTCAACCTAACGTTTGCATATTCTATGGGCTTCATACTTTCGATTGGTATGGAATTTGTCTATTAACCAAACCAATGAAAAGTTTAAAAATAAAAAACATTGTAAATAATCATACTCTGGACTGATTTTTTTTAGGCAACCCATTTGTAATATATTTATTGGCATATTTAATTGAATAGAAAATAGGTACTTTTCATCCAATAACCAGCTGGGTGAAGGTCGTTGTATAGTGGGATATTAGAGTAAGTCGAAATCAAAGTAAACACGACAAAAGTTTGTTTCATTTTATTTTTTGCGTGAAAAATAAGACGCTAATAAAGTATCCTAAAAGAAAAGGACAGGCATTACTTGCTGAAGGAAAAAGTACGAAAACATAGAGAAAAAGCGACGTAAAAATACCAGAAGTGTAATTGTGATTGAAACTCCGTACCTATACTTAGTTAGCATCAACATCAAGTATAGTAATTATTGAGTACGAAACATTCGAAGTGGAGATAATTTTATTAACGGCCGTATTTAGTTGAAGAATTGGTTGTTACTTTTGAGGTTGTGTTTAGCCAGCTAGACGTATGGGTACAGCAGCATAAGTATATAAAGAAGTTAATAGCTATCACGGCTTAGTAGGGTTAACAACTTAAAGAGTTGTCGACCATTTATAAACTGTACTTGGAAAAGAAAAAGGTGTAAGTGTGTTGTCAATACTTTTTTATGTGTAGTGAGTATGAAGGGTAGAAAGAACATTGGTGTAGGTGACACATGTAATACGAGTATGTATACGTTAGTATATATATAAAAAGTAGTGAAATTGTTTTTTCATAAATATCAAAATTTTTTTCGACATTGTCTATTTAAAAAACTACATTTACTGAATATAATTTAAATATATCACAAAAATTTACGGAAAATATTAATATTTACTCGACATCGTATTCGATCGGTATGATTCTTATTTCTAGGGGCAACTTGTTTATGTAATTGAGATTGATTCATATCTCTTGATGTAATAATTGAACATCATTCAGACTGTAAGAAAAATTCCTATACCGTACTGGTGCATGCACGCATCTTCCGGTGAACTCAAGACCTGATTAAATTTGGAATCCACTCGGGCCAGACTTGCTTTTGGTCCCGTTCTCTGTGGAGCATTATGTCCTGCAGTGGAATGATGATGATGACGATGATGACTGTTACTAAGTACACACATTTTTGTCGTAATCTTATTTTATCAAGTATATAAAAAGTAGGATCCAAATTTTTTATTGCAAAATACACATCTCTCTCGGCAAATAATCAAGCAACAGTTTTAGAAATAAATCCGTTTTATCCTTATGGATTTCCCTATAGACGCCGGGTTTGTGTAGTTATTGCTGTTAACTGAATTAAGAAATAAATCTATGTTTGCTATAGGTATTTTCTAGCTTTTGCCCACGACTTCATCCTTGCTGACTTTCATTATGTTCTAAGATAAGTAATCAACGTATGCTTAAAGAACAGATATGAAAACCAACCGGCAACGTCATTTGCCGTCTGTCTTACGTGACTTCATAGGTACAACTGTTATTCCGCGATCCCACGGTATTTCAGAACTATATACTTACTCCTAAAAATAATTAGGAGACCGTCAAATGTAATAGGCTGTACGGCCGGCCAGTCAATCTTAGAAATTCGCCTCAAACTTTCCACAACTATCACCTTTGTATGACTTAGTAGGGTTAACATTTAATGATATTTGAAAAGACAAGGAGTTGATTTTAGACGATATTCAGATTCTATCTTTAAAACGTAAACTAAAAGACTATGAAAGTATTGTCGTCCGATGATAAAAAGCAGAGAAGGAAAAGTCATCTTGATTTATACGGAGTTAACTATTATTAGGTTTTTGTTCACTAAAAGCCTATTAATTACGCTCTATACATGCTTCTCATTAATTATTTTTATGGAGTTTAAATTAATAACAAAACAAAAAACGCATTCACTTAATTACAATACTGAAAAATAATGGCATGCCTTCAAAATCAAGTTGACACAACAACATTGGACATCTGAGAGTCTTTTGTTACAATACCGTGCCGGCAGTGTTTAAAGGAATAATTAATAGGATTTTCTGTAGAAGCTCACCCGCCAACTAATTTACATCGGACCCCTAAACAATAACAGTGAATGAGGACGAGCTTAATAACGGAAAATTTCCAGAAAATGACTTGGTAGCGCTCCTCTTATACTTTTAACGTAAATTGATTTATTATTTATTGTAAATTAATTTGCCGATGAATTCCTAAGCGGTTTAGACGCTCAGTTGACGGGTATGAGCCGATGTTAAATTATATATTCCAGATTGAAGATGTTTAACTGAGCCTTATACCTGTCATCTTCATTATCCTACAAGCGCTGCTCCGCCTGCGACTTTGTCTGTTATATCGCACACTCGGTTATATCGTTAGGTATATACTGACTTAGATCTTGTTAACTTTTTTGAGTTATTTATTCCTCATACTTATCTTTTTAGCTCCTTTTCATTCCGATAGAGGACGAATATCTGAAAAAGGTTTTAATCTTGCTTTTCTAAAAATTTTATCTAAATTATTTTAGAAATTAAATAATTATTAAATTGTCGCTGCGCGTGCAATACCGCGGAAGAGCAGTTAGTAAATACCGCGTATCTGTTTTCAAAAAAATTTTCAAGAGGTTAAGAAAACTGGAAATCAAGTCATTTGACAATATTTTACGGGCCGAACTAACTAGTAACTTTCTTATATAGTAAGTCACAAAAAAGTAACTACTTGGTTTGGTCCGTAAAATATAGCCAAATGACAAAAATTTCCAGTTTTCTTAACCTCTTGTAAAATTTTATAAAAGCAGATACGCGGTATTATCAAACTGCTCTTCCGCGGTAATGCACGCGCAGCGACGAAATCAATATTTTCCATATAAACTTTCGTTTTTAGCCTTTTTAGCGACGATTTTTGGGATAGTATCTTACATCCTTTCCCCGCCTCGTTGGTCTAGTGGTTTAAATACCGGACCAAGATCTCGGGGTCCCGGGTTCGATCCCCGGGTCGCAACAAAAGTTTCGAATTTTCGAATATTGCTCGGGTTTGTGATCACCAACCCGCATTTGGCAAGCGTGGTGATTATGCCTCTGTACCCATCATTGCTATGGTAACTTGAATTTAATGATGGAGGCCTTTTCTCTGCAGTGGGATGATTAGAGGCTGTTACTTCCTTTCCTGGGTGGGTATCCTATAACTATAATCAAATATCAAATTTCATTTCAATCAGTTCATCGGTTTAAGCATGAACAATTAAGACAAGCATATTTGATTCCATACTTATAAATAAGACTCAATGTCATTAGGTATTTATCAAATTAAATATTATAATAAGATCAATTAGGATCAATTATATTATATTACACTGGTTTCTGTACTGAAACCCTTTTTGCATGTGGGGTAACCAGTAATAGAACAGTCACATGAATCTATTTTATTTGTAATTTTATATATTTACTGCATCAATGTAAACTGTTGTTGGTTGGTCAAAATAACTAAATAAAAATAAACATAAATAAGCTGTTGTTAATATTTTAGTAGATGTTGCAACCCGCAAAGATTAAATAAAATTATCTCAATTTACGATTGCTATCATTCAATATTTTTGTTTTGATAAAAGTGTCTAAAACTTTACCCGAAGTTTAAGAGAAGCCCGCGAAATAAAATTTGTAAGGGTATAGACCGGCAAAGAACGATAGATATTGAATTTTCTTTATCCTCACAAAGTAATGAGATTTGCCAACACGCGTACATTTATGGAGGTAGATCCCTCGGCTGAAGTAGGGGCAAAAGATTTACTTACGTTCTTTGATCATCGGGAAAATCATTATGTCGTAGGGTCGATAAAATTTTATCAATAACTTAAATCAGTTGTATAATAGAAAAACTTATTATTAAAAAGTAAAGTCTGTGTAAAGTTTCAAAACCATACTTGAATAAATATTTTAGACATTTCGATTTCTTGCTGGGTAGACACACAAAATATGACTTAACTATTCATCAGTAAGCCAATTTTAGTAACGAACTCAATATTTAGGATGTGAATATTCACAACAAACGTTAAATTATGGTAATGAGGAACCTTCACACAAAATCAGACAAGAGCGGCCCTCGTGGAGTCAAAACTAGTCAAATAGCTCTAATTGACACTTTGTAATGGGCATATTTGAGAAAGGATTGGACATGCTCCCTCGCTAGTAGGCTGACTAAACATTATGGCACAACGGGGACACCCTTTGAGTCGTAACTCGTAATTGAACAACTTTGTCACCCAAACCAAAACTTACGTATGAAATAGGGATGATGTCTGTGATGTGACGAACAGTTGTTCTTATTAAGGTACCTGAAATATAAGTAGCATCAGCATTATGTTGAAGTAGGATCTCTAAAAATAGCTTTTCTAAAGTATAGAGGCTTTAACTGCCCAGAAAAAAGACACAAAGACTGTACTCTTTTATTTTTAGAATTGCATGCCCAAAGCCTACTCTGTGTCTCTGTGTTGCCAGTCTATCCCTTCATTGGTACGTCTGACCTATAAAGGCTATTGAACGGGAACTAGCACCTAGTCCATTGGATTCTCTTTCTAGAATATACAAGTACTTACATATATAATAAAGTTATTGATTAATAGGTGCATGTTCTAAACAGCAACTCACTTGTAGTCGTAGTCACGATTCAAGGTTTTCCTTGTGTTACCAGGTCGCAATAATTATAGAAATCTTAACACACACTTTTTAAAAATGTTAATTCAAAACATAAAAACAACTTATTTACTTTACTGAGAGAATGAATTACTTAATTTATGTAGTCTGTATGTAGCTCGAAATGGTAAGATTGTTTTTGTTTCTACGAGTATAACATAATGATGAAATCGCTTATCATGCTAAAGGAACCCAGTTTTTTACAAATAAATTTATATGTATAAGTAGGTGACCTCTTTTACTTTTGAAACTTTTCTCTACAAATTGTAAATAGTCGAAAACTGTTTCAGACAATCCATAACGTTCATTAACATAGTAACTACAAAAACTTATTTAGTTCATATTACGTTGACAGAGACAGAATGAGGTCTTAATCCCATTCCTAAGTAATAGACTAATCCAGTTTGCGCTTGTGGACTTAAGAAGAGATTTAGAAGAGCAGTTGTTAATGTTTATTTTCTTTGTTTCCACAAATCGTACCTTTATCATGCTAAACCTATTAAACACCTAGAGGTATGTTTACTTGACTAGTTATTATATACGGGTCTGATACCCAACACTTATTGTTTGTTCAGGTAACGTTTGGGCAATAAAGGTTGAAATGAAAATCCAACATGATGTACCTATACTTTGGGATAAACTCTTCCTTAGTAGCAGTGTATGAACTTAAAACTTTAGTCAATATAACCACTACACTGTTTTATTTCTGTAAAAGCTTTATCAGGATCATAGTAAAATGATAACTTAGCTGCAATTCGCACAAAGAAAACTCCAATCTGGTTTACGGTGCAAAGACATAAGTTACAAATCAGTATAACTAACATAGGTTTACATGTTAGGTAGATTATGTAGATAGACAAATACGAAACAACGATCCCTCTTTGAACAGGCGACAACCGTACATAAAGCGTGTTAACCTATTTATTTCCTCGGTAGCATAAAACAAGAGCGGCTTCTTGACAAGCATTCGTTTCCGCTACTTAATAGAATCAACCTCGTATGTTGCTCAACACAATAGCGGCGTTATGAATACATAACGAGACATTAGCCCGCATATGTTGTGAGCGTTTATTAGCTCCACAAATAATGGCGGTAAATTCAAACAGCGCAGTCCCTCCAGGGGGACGGGACGTACCTTATAGTGCCGTTAAAGTGATCGCGTCGCGAACGTGAACACTCGCAAACCCAATTAAATATAAGCGGCTTACACTTTCGTGCCAATTAAATACGTATTAATCGGTTATCAGAAGTTGATTAACAAGGTTTAGGAGATTCACAAAAAATTACATTAACTTAATGAGAACCTATTTTACCATGTTAAAGTTAAAGAGTGTCGCAATAATATTTCGTTTTGGGAAAAAATAACACAATAATCATTTTTTTTTCTGATAGAGTTTTCTTACTCCATTGGTAATATACGAGATCGTATAGTATACGATCTCGTATATTATACGATCTCGTATATTACCAATGAAGTAAAGGCAATAGAAAGCAACAATGGAGGAAAGAATTGGATGTCAAAGTGAATAAAATATACTGACTTAGGTACCGGCCATCCATTGTGTTCGACAAATTACTGGTTCCTATTTAAGATACCAATAAATTGTCTTCCTCTATTTGTTTCTTTTTGCAACACACTCACTTTTTTTACTTAACCCTAACTTTTTATTATGCCGTGAGTGAATACCGTGATTCAGAGTTACTAGGGACCTTCACAAATAACGTACTCTATCCGGTCATCGATAACAAGAAAAAGCTTGGTTTATGGTTTTTGTGTGCATCAGTGCGTAAAGGAATATGTAGCTAGGGCCTGGCTAGGGTTGTAACAAGGTATTTAAGCAGAAGTTACGATATACCCTGGCCCAATAGCCTCTGTAAATAACGCTCTATCTGCGAAGCGCCGCCGCGCACCCTGCCAAATTGCTTGGCAACCTCCTCAGACTTCCTCTTTGAATAATATTATAACAGACCGAACAACAATGCAAAAATAAAACTAATTCTTTATACTAAAAATTTATGCTTGTATACACAGAATAACACCTAATTTAACAAAAATTATGAATGAGGAAGTAGGGATAGATTTTTGTTACTAACACTACTATAACACCAAAGCCGTTAAACGTAACCTGGCTAAATCTGGCTGAAATTTGGCACATAAATATATCATAGCTTACAATTTCACATAAGATTATTACTTTTTATCCCGTGGGGTAATAGCAAAACACACAAATCCACCCAAAAGTCACGGCAACAGTCAGTTAATAGTCAAAAAACCTTCTGTAATTATTATTGAACTTTACTTATAGATATGATTAACTACTTATTTTTAGAAAAGCCTACTCATAAATATAAACAGGTGTATAAAAGTTATAACTCCATTTTAATAAAAAATGTGATGAAATATTAATTGAAAAGAATTATTTGCTCCGAACCCGAGACCAACAAAACGATGGAAATTTTGCTTTCAAGAAAATTATATTCATTGTAAAGGAAAGCGGTGTCAGGTGAAGATTAAACATTGATTTTATTGTTACAGGTACTTTACCGGCTGAATTTAGAAACCTTTGAACTCCAGCGAAAGTGCGAATATTTATCTATAATTAAAATGTAATATTTTATATTAACATTGAGTTTTATACTCAATACAGTTGAGATTTGCTAAAGCAAATAGTAAGAAAGTATATCAGTAAGATGCTTGTAGAGATATCCTAGCGGCCGTTTTAGGAACCCTTAAACGAGTGTGCAGGTCACCCCTAGTCGTATCATCTTTTGGTAACGTAGATCAGGCAGGGCCGTAGTCTCTCCAAGTCCAGTAGCACCCAAACGCGCAGTCCAGTATAATTTATATGCATGCTCTTAGATGCATTTGTATAGTTTGCTGCAAGTTTCTTCGGCTCCTCGTATGGTCCGGAACTACATTAGTTCCGAGAATGGATCAACATATTAATAATAATTAGATTATATGAGTAAAAGCCATATTGCTATTACTTATGTAGGGACTTAAGAAACTTTGGTTCTAAAGTGTAAAAATTATCTCTGCGAAATAATCGATAAGTACTTAACATTTTTTAATCGATAACGATTATTTAGTTTATTAAACTTATTGAATTTAAAAAAGTTTATTAAATTGACTATATAAAAAAAGACTTTTGACACAAAGACTCTCAAATATACTCGTAGCTATGAGAAAGTTAAAGTATATCTCTTACTAAACCTACGTTTTTAAAGCAACCAAGGATGTAAAAAAATACATGAACTTTAAACTTAAGCAAAGAGTAAATTTAAAGTCATTAAGAGTCATATGAAAAATTTAAATGGAAATAAACGGTCCTTCAGCTCATGAATAAACATAAACAGATGAATATAGAAGAAAAACGCTCAATTGTCTATGCTTTATCTCTTTAATTAGTTGGAAAACTTTTTGAAAGCAAATAAATTGAAGTCGAAATTATAAAAAGGTACGTCTCATTAACTGACAGCTGCGCGTCAATTAAACGTAAAATATAGTCCTCGGAGACAGTGGCGGGGCCGTGTTGCTGCCCACCCCACGCGCTTTCTGTCTTTGCCACAATTAGGGTTACCATGCGCTGAGGTTATAGCAAACTATGGACCAAACCAAAAACCAATAGAAAGCATTTCATCCTAAAAATGTTTAAGCTCATGGTAAGGTAAGCATCATGTAATGTAAATGTAAATCTGGACAACATCACATATATGCTTCGATCCCAAATTTCAAAATAAGCTAGGTAAACACTTGTTTCCTGTAAACGTTTGTGTTTACCCAGAGCCAAAAACAATATGAAAAAGTGTTTTTTATATTGTTTTTTACCGTTTGTGAACCAGGGACCATAAGTTATAACCTCGTGGTGTCACCTTAAGAAGTTACTAATTTGTGCCTGTTTTGATTATTGGTAAATAAATTATACTTTACATTTACATATCTGCTTACATAAGTACTTATGCTGCGTTTCCTTTGACGCGAAGCTGGTTGGGTCATACCTTAAATTGACCAATCATAGTGCTCTCTCTAATTCTTCCTTCCGCGTCAGTAGAATCAGTATAAGTAGAGCGACTAGGAACTGAGAGGAATATCAAATAAAATATATGAACACGTGGCTTCGAATCAGATAGAACAAAGTCGAGTAGAGAGTAAACTTGTCAGAACAACAAGTCTTACTCTCTAAGATTTTTTATTGTTTCATCATGACCGTACGCGTGCCGGGTCTATATCGTTGCTTTATAAGGTATTTGAGACTTGCGACCCAGGTTTTTGTTTAGAAGGATCCTCCGCGTTCGTAGTCTGGTATGTAAGTGTCACGTTTTATTTTAAGTTTTGTTTGTGTAGTGTATGTTATGTTATCATTTGAACCAAGTGAAATATTTCATGTTAAATTCTAAAGACATAATATTAATTTGTACTTCACTTAGTTAGGCCTAAGCAGAGAAAAATAAGGCCCCTAATTCGCGTAAACAAATCGTATCACAATCGTAATTGAACGGCAGGTTTTTGACAGTTCTAGTATGGGCTAAATGTCAAAATAGTCCAATTCAATCAGTTAAAAAATCAGTTTTATTTCTGCAAATAGGCCCCAGGAGGCGCTTTTACACGTCCCAATTTAAACCTACCACTGCTTCGGGACAAGTCTGGGCTAGTGCCGAGAAGAAGCAGCGCAAGAAACTCGGTCACTATTGTCAGCCTCTTTTTAAATACATTTTTACAAGGTAAGGTAATTTTTACAAGGTTTAAGCAAGTACGAGCTGGGACAACTTAATGCCATACATTTCTATCATTTAAATAATCATTAACAGTGTAATAGCCCTTTTTCATTAAAATAACTTTGACATACGATTTAAGTTTATGTACAGGGAGTTCAGCAATATCCTTTGGTAATTTGTTGAAAATACGGATACAATTTCCCATAAACGATTTTCCTACTTTTCGCAGTCTGAAGCCTGGAACGGCAAGTTTATCTTTATTTCTAGTACTAGCTGATGCCCGCGGCTTCGCGCGCGTTGTATTTGATCTGTTACAAAGTTTTCGTCACGACTCAACCCCCTCCCCTCCACTCTTTTACTCCACTTCCTTTGCCTACGGTGCCGAGGGTGCCCATCTCGGGCGAGGTGATGGTGGGCACTTAGTGGGAGCCGATACGTCGTTGCCGACTTACCGGGGCCCGTTGATACAATAGTTGGATAAAAGGAGCCGATTTAAACTATCGTTTTAGGGATCCGGTGTTGGTTCTCCTAGCGTACCGTGGTCCAAGCGAACTCGCACCACATCTGTTTGCATTTACATGAAATTTGAAGTAAAACATCATTTGAAGCTTTAAAAACTGCCAATGCTGTAGTACAACAAATCATTCAAAGCAGCTTGCAAGGCTTTATTCGAATAAGATCAACACTGGCGTAGAGCCCTGGAAGAAGTGGCCCTGTGTAAAACACCACATTCTTAATTTCTAACCAAGTAGGTAAATCCATTTTCCTCGATCCATAAGCGTTAAAAAGGCGATTTACAAAGACAATTTGCTTGCATACTACGTTTGGATAAAAGACCTAGATCGGACGGTGAACGACGACCTAGACGGTGTAGTACCAGTATCGGTGTAATTATAGAGCTCTGGAAAAGGCAGTCCTATATCATTCTCATATGTCACCGTTTTTCACCCCCTGATATATTAAATTATAAAAAAATCCTTATAAACAACATTACAAAATTTATACCAAAAAGATAACGTAGTTTCACAAAACTTTCATGTGGGATGTGGGTTCGAGGCATGAATGGTAGAGGATGATCAGCAGGATAAACTATAGTGTTCAGAAACTTGACAGGATAGAGAACTGATTCGTCTGTACTGACCACTGTGTCTATAAATTGTTGTTTATTTCTTCAGCTTCAAATGATATCAGCAAAACATCATTAATTACTACTGCTTGGTCATTAGTGGGTGGGTGGTGGTAGCTATTCCTAAGTTGAACAACACGGAATTATGAAGTGAGGTGTTTTTTTTTCTCAACGTTTTATTTTCATGTTTTAAAAGTTTCTTTTTTTTAACTTTGCCAGGACCTCAAAAGCGGTGCGTCCTAGACAAAATAAATCGTTACAAATAGAAGTTATCAAATTATCTTCTAAATGGAAGCTTGTCAAATGGTCTACCAGTCTATATTGATTTAATCCACCAGTCAGCTGCGTAGTGTTGTTGCAACACACCTGTTACCTATTTCTGCTTGAGATACGGGTCTATGCCCAGTTTAGTACTTTTGTACCTACTGCTTAATATAGTTGATAATGTCATATCAGTGTAATTCCATACACTTTTTTTAGATTTCCCAACATTTGTCTCTACCGTATAAACAAAAATCAGCCAAGTGCAAGTCGGACTCGCGCACGAAGGGTTCCGTACCATTGACTACGTAAACAACAGTAGGTACCTACATTAATTTAGTTAATGTTGTGGCTACCTGCATAGGGAAAGAGATTTTTTTTTCCCTACGCTACCTGTTACCATTTATTGATCTCAAGCAAAAATAGGCAAAAAATGGCATTTCTTGTATGGGAACGCCCCTCAAATATTAATTTTATTTTAAAGTTAGAAATATGACTGAGTGTTTTGTGAATATTTCAAGTGCCTACCTGTTGCCATTTTTAATATCGAACAAAAAATCGCGTTTGATGTATGGGGGGCTCCCATACATCAAACGCCCTTTAATATTTATTTCGTTTATAGTATTTGTTGTTATTGCGGTAGCAAAAATACAACTGTCTAGCTATCGCGGATCTTGAGATACAGCTTGGTGACAGGAAGACGGACAGACGGACAGACAGCGAAGTCTTAGTAATAGGGTTCCATTTTTACCCTTTGGGTACGGAATCCTAAAAATGAAAGTTCTAAATAATACCGTTGTTATGGTAAGTACCGATATTTATTTTCTGAATATGTACCAATATACATTAGATAAGACATCCAATAGGAATTTTTAAGTTTTGTCAAATTTTCGTTACATAGCCTCCTTATTTCTTCGTCAACTTTGTCCTTCAGGGTGTATGGAATGCGTCGCGGCTAGATGAAAATTGGTGTCACATTTTCTTGAATCACTAATTGAGCTTTATAGTTTGATATGCAAACAAGAGTTCCGTCAAACACCATTGTTAAATCTTCTAGTAATCTGTCCAATTTTGAGTTGTTGATGATTTACTAACTGATTTTTTTCTAACTCCTCAAATTCTAACTTATAAGGATCCCGTGGAGCGCATAAATATAATATTATACGTTTTCTTATGTAATTCTGGGCTCAAAGATGTTAGAAACGTGTATTTCGATATCGATATCATCACATCTGTTCAGTTTTAAGTAAGTATCCAACCGTTTAATAATGTTTTTGAATGTTTCTTCCTTGTCTAATGGTTCAATTTAGAAGTCCTAATATTTGTTTGTTACCGACCTTTGCTCTTCAGTATCTTCTGCATACATGGAATTGTTTCGTGCTATCGAATTCAAACTCTTGCTTTTAGTTTAAGCTGTGTTGTAATATCCTGAAGGTCATCTTCAATCTCATTTTCCAACTGTGGGTCATCAGTAATATTATTTGTAGTCGTATCACTTCCAAATTATTCTTGGTAATTGTGTTCATTTGTCACTGGTCACAAACTGGTCACTCACTAATTTTAATTCATAATCAGGAATTTCTCGTAGGGTTTGTATCTGGCAGCCGAATTTTGTAATGCAGCCTTTAATTAAATTTTGTGTACGTTTTAATTTAGTTAATTCACCCATTTCTGCGCTAATTATTAAATTTTAAAATAAAACCATTCTATTTGTAAGAATGATATTTATTTTCTGATTGACACATTGAATGTCATAACAAACTAAGTGAAGTCAGAGAGTACAAATATGTAAAGAGTATGGATATACCGCAGAACCGAACAAACTTTGCCCCCATTTTTAATCCCCTCAAAGATTAAATTTTCAAAAATCCTGAAAGACGTAATTCATAATTTTTAATCAGGTAGCTGGATACCAATTTTCATCGACTTAGTTTCAAAACTGACGGAGTTTCATACAAACTTATGGGGCCCTTTTTACCCCCTTAGAGGCGGAATTTCCAAAATTCCTTTCTTAGTGCTCACCTACACTATAAAAGGAAGCACGGTTAAAATTTTCAGATTTTAAATCCCAGTAGTTTGGGCTGTGCGTTGATATGTCAGTCAGTCAGTCATTAAATCAGTTTTCATTTTTATATATATAGATTGAAATTGTGTACGTTGTTTTTCTTAAGAAATAAATGTATGTTCTTACGAACGTAAACAATATTCTCGAGAATGTATTGAGAAGACACTGTAAGTATATTAATCTCTTTGAAGAGCTCTTTCAGCGAGTCACGGGGTCGAAGGCCGTAAATAGCCCGTACAGCACGTTTTTGTAATATAAAAATTGACTCAATATCTGCCGCTGAGCCCCACAACAGAATTCCGTATGACATTATGCTATGAAAGTAGCTAAAATATACTAATCTTGCCGTTTCAACATCAGTCAATTGCCTTATCTTTCTCACAGCATAAGCAGCAGAACTAAGTCTTCCAGACAGCACCCTAATATGAGCACCCCATTGCAAATGAGAGTCTACAGTTATACCTAAAAAGGTAGTTAAATCTACAGAGTTTAGTGGTTCATCTTTAACAATTATATGAGTAGCAGCAAATCTTACATTGGGCATGGTAAATTTTACACATTTTGTTTTATTTGCATTAAGTAAAAGATTATTTGTTTTTACAACCCAATTACCCAATGTAATAATTTAGAGAGGGTATTGTTAACATCATCAAATGAACATTTGCCCCTCTTAGTTTTAAAAATCATTGATGTGTCATCTGCAAACAATACCATCTCACAAAGATTATGTAAATAACACGGAAGGTCATTTATATAAATTAAAAATAGCAGGGGTCCTAATACTGATCCCTGAGGGACACCCATAATAAGGGCAGACCCTGAAGACTCAGCTCCATTTATGCAAACCTTTTGTGTTCTGTCCTTAAGGTAAGAACTTATTAGATCCAAGGAATCATTCGATGCACCATAATGTTTAAGTTTTTTAAGTAATGTTACATGGTCGACACAATCGAAAGCCTTTGAAAGGTCACAAAATACACCTATGGCATCTAGCTTACTCTCCCAAGCATTAAACACATGTTGTAGAAGAGCAACTCCAGCATCGGTAGTATTTCTACCTTTTCTGAAACCATATTGGTTGCTATTTAATAATTTATTTACACTAAAGTGTGATAAAAGCTGATTAAACATTATTTTCTCGAAGATTTTACTTAGCACTGGCAAGATAGATATAGGTCGAAAATTGGAGGGGTCACATTTTTCGCCAGACTTAAATAAAGGAATGATTTTGCTAAACTTCATTAAAGTTGGAAACTGTCTATCATCAATACATTTGTTAAAAATAATAGCGAATCACGATCGAACTGCGATTCGGCTACGGGAATTAGGCCCAAGGAGCCCTAAGTATTCTTAAATCTGATACAAGATTCCCAATTTTTAACAAAATTGTTGGGTAACCCTACAAACAACGCAGCCTCTCCCTCCGCGATCTCATTAGTGGAACTCAGAATGTACAATTTGTTCTGATACAGACACCAATTGCTACTTTTAAAACGTTCGCCACTCGTTTACTCATTTAAAGTAAACAGTGTTTTGTTTCCTTTCGATTACGGATTCAGCTGGTAATTACTGGAACTCATTAAGGCTGTAATGTAGCACTGTAGCTCTCGGGAATATATGGACCTACTACATTGAGTAACTTAACACATTTTTTTAAAATTTTTATGCTTCGTGTTTGTTTTAGTGTCAAATAAATATTTTCTTTCTTTCTTTCTTTCTATTGTGAGACATATCAATAGGGTGTAGTTGTTTATGTATAATTCAGTTTATGTATGTTCAGCCTTTCAATAGTAGAAATAATTAGGTTATGTGCATAAGAATAAGTAAACAACTTACAATATTTAGGTCTAAGAGGAAAAACTAGAAAAACACAAATTGCTTAGGAGTAAAATTAATAATGTTCAGTACGTACTCGCAAATCTGAAATTATATGCATTAGGAATTTAATGAAGTTACCATCCCATTTTTATAAGAAGCTTTCAGAATAGCTCCTATTTGAGTAACATAATTATATATTAAAATAATTACATGATCGCCTGTCCAACGTGATAAAATAATAAAAGTAATACTAATATGTCGTAAACAGTTCCCGTGTTCATTCACCATTAACGCAGAAAGGCGAGTTTATTTCCATCAGCGGATGCAGAAGTTTTTATGACAGATAAGCTTTTTATTGACAGCGAAATAAAATAAATTAAATCATAGGCAAAATGGTAAATTTAATAAGGGTTCCCTTAGTGGTTTTTGTATTATTTGCAGACCACTACAGTATATTCGGTTAATGAAAACATTGGTTAATGCTTTTTCATTTTCAAGTAGTAGGAATTCATAACTTGAGTTTACTAATTATGATAGTACCCAAACACTAACAACTAAAGTACACGTAACTATTTTGTTTTTGTTCTGCATCAGAGAACATTTTGAAGTATTAAGGTATTTTGTGAAAATGTTTGTCGTTGTGTCGGAGGACGCTGTCGAAATATTTGCTCACAAAATGCTTAAGCCACATTTTCAAGACAATTATCCATTTCATCTTAGGTATGCATGCCAAGTGAAACTTGCTTGCAGAGAATTACTTTAAGATGCTGAAATGTAAGTATTTTGGGTTGCTCTTTGGTTCATAGACGTGGCTAGTGCGTTTATAGGTACCATTTATCTTAAATACGAAAACATGTATAATTGAAATAAACATGAAAATAATTACGATTTTACTTAACACACAGTTTCTATTTTATCCACACGTAAAATTGATTTAACCATAGAGCTAATGTGAAAACTTATGTTTTTGTTTCTCAGTTTTTATAAAATTCTGTAAAATAAGATAAACGTTCAAACTTCTTATGTAAAAGTAATAAGCAAAAAATACCTCGAAAAAAGTTGTGATAAATTAGGTACGTTGAATATTAGTCTATGTGGTCTGAAAAAGGTAACGACATGGCTTGATAACAACCTGCTAACGTTAAACATCCAAAAAACTAAATATATCTGTTTCAGAATTACTGACGCTACAAAACCACCAAACTTATTTACTATTGTAGCTCATACTTGCCACTGTACCTTGGATCCCTAAATACCTACTTCCTGTGATTGTCCAATTTTAAGCCAAACAGGCACTCATAAATACCTAGGAGTAACTATTGACCAAAACCTTAGCTAGGGACCTCACATTTCAGTAGTTAGCGGGAGGGTTCGCAGGTTGCTTCACATTTTTAAAAGCCTGCGAGATTCGGCTGGCGTAGACATCATAATACAAATGTATTATGACCTCTGCCAATCCCTTCTTACATATTGCATTCTGGTCTGGGGTGGTGCTGCCGTGTCCTACCTTTAGAACAAGAACGAGCAGAGAGGGCTGTGATTAAGGTCATGCAGTGTAAACCTAGAAGATACCCAACAAAAAAACTTTACGAGGAAGCGAGGCTACAGGCAGTTATTTTTCTTAACTCAACATTACGCTACCACAAGGCGATTGACGTTACAAAGCTACCGCACAATAAGAGGCGACTGCGCACCTATGTACCCACATGCAGAACAATGTTTGCTCGACGCCAAGCAACTTTCACTGGAGCATTCATATACAGGCATTTCAATGATTTGTATAAAATTGTTAAAATGTGTAGTACCGGCTTGAAGTCAACCCTTAAAAACAAACTTGCAGAACTAAGTTACAACGACACTGAAAGTGTTTTAATATTTCATAAATAGAATTAATATAGGTATATATAAAAGTGTGTAAGTGCATAATATGATAAGTGTTTCTTTTTGCAAGGTATTCTATTTCTCTAATACTAATAATGTGTGTGAGTGTGTGTGTTAAAGTTTATAATTGTTAAGTTTAATTATTTTTTCTTTGTATTTATTGCGTGAAACTGGTTTTTTACTGATTAACTGTATGGGATGGAGGGTTAATATCCTGAACAACAGGAAATCTTCTTATTCAGGTATTAACCTGCCACAATCTTCATTGTGTAATCGCAGTGCATAGATGGGTAGTTTAATTCTTAACTTGTTTGTATTGTGTTTACAACTTCTTAGTATAGCCGCCCATGTATTATTTAAACATTTCAACTGTGTACTAATTGTGGTGAGTAATAAACGTTTATTATTATTATGTTGATCATTTTCCAATCACAGGACTATGGAGTCCCGGACCTTTGGAAGGCATACGAGGGGCCGAAGCCAACTCGCAGACGCCCGTTAGACAACATTTATCTAAATGATGTAATGTGACACCAACCGGCGATTATCCCTGTGCGCACTATACAAGCACACCCAAGGACAACCCCCGGTTATTGCAGAAAGTGGATAGAAAGGATACTGGGCTATGGGTTTGGATGCTAGTGGACTGGGTAATTTGGACTATGGAAGGACTATGGCCCCTGCCTGACCTATGTCACTTACACGGATAAAATGGCAGGGGGTAACTTGCACACTCGATTAATGGGCCCCCGAAAACGGCCGCTAGCACATGATGACTTAGCGACAAGGGGGCAACATAGTCTGAGGTGCTCGAGGAGTGGAGAGGTATTACACGGCTCTCAGGACAATTCCGGTAATCCGTTCAAGACACCTACAAGCATCTTACTGCAATACTTCCTTCCTCCGAGCATTTCTGCTCTAGCGACTCTCCACTCAAGCCGGCCAATGAAGGCAAGCAAGAGGTGGGAGATGTGTTCCTCGTCAGTGTTCACTCCGGCCGACCAAAGAAGGCAAGCCAGAGGTGAGGAACAGGGATACTCCCGGGAGCAATCAGGTCCGTGGGGTCGCTACTGCCCAACAGCTCGCCACAAGCTGCCCTGCGGGTTTATTATTATTGTTGATACGTTATTTAAAATTTGTGTCCAATCTCGACGTCAGCAAAATTCCTCACTATCCATATTTTTGTCAAATTTATTAAATTTTCGTAATAGATAGTTTCACAGTAACGATATTATGCAAACACATAGTACGTATAGGTATAAAATGGAGCACGGAGCGATAGTATCCGCCGCAATTTACACAATAGCGTACATACCTAAAAACATTTGGCGCTAAGAGGAAATTTATGTTGTGGTTAGAACGTGTCTAGTTTAATCCGCAGCCGAGATTCCTGCAAGCCGCACAATCTAAGTAAGCCGGGGCTGTTAGAACTTTCGTTTCCATTATTCCTTCATGGCGACGCTCCAGAAGTCTCCTAATCCGGATGGTCGTGCGCAAACCTTTCCTTTCTGTCCTCTCCCGAAGCTTTCCTTGTGAAAAAGTTACAAATTAAAGACGACGACACGTGACTGACCAAACAACTATTCCGTTCGTTTAGAAATTCCATTGTGCTGCCTACACTAGACAATTGTGGTACAAACTACACTTACTCTAGTAGTTTGTATCTACCAAAATCTCATTAGGTAAGGCTGCACCTTTAATAATGAATTCAATTAAGTAAGTAAAGAAATTGAACAAGTAAAGATATTAACAATAAATTTGCTATTTTGCGGTAAAAAAAGTTAATTAATGTTTCCCATAAAAGACTTTGCAAAGAAGATATCATTTTACGGCTCAAACTTTAGTACTTACGTAGTTTGCTCCAAATGATTTAATACCTCTTATTACTTAACTGTAAACCGTAAGTTTTATTCAGATTAATAAAATGTTCCATTTGCTAAAGAATAACGTATTTGATTCGTATACAAACACGAATCAAATACGTTATTCTTAATATTTTATTATTCTTCCCGCTTTTTTTTTATAGCGAGATATTACAAAATTCCACAACAAGTCGTGGGCAGAGTACAAAACCATAACACTTACATGAGTGTTATATCAATTTAAAGCAAAGAAAATTTGTTACATAATATCTTGTAAACAAGTCGCAAACGTTTGATTTTCGGAAATATTGTGTATTGTAGCTAGTACAAAAAAGCAAACGGTAATTATAGTTTGTATAATGCATTTAACACTTTCAAACAATAACTAAGTAAGTTATACTTTCTTCTAGTCTTCCTAAATTGTAGATCTATTGTTAAAAAAATCAACTAAATATCTTTTCATTTTGTAACTTGTAGTGTAGGTTGTAAAAATACTATTTTTACATGGAAGATCTTTTTTATTGCTAAATACCAAACAGTTACGATAAAATAATTGACGCGAAAACCATAAAAATGACACAGATGTACTCAGAGGCAGCTAAAAATGCTTAAGTTTTAATGGAAGTGGCAGGAATGTTTAATATTCAATCAGTGCGGGGGTCACATTGTGGCTGCTCCGCCACTCGACGTTGAGTGGGGTAATAAAGTAATAAATAAACAAGTAGCTCGGCTCGCCGCCCCATGGCTTAGTCACTGCGCCCACTGTGATTCGCACCGACCGCGACACTTGATTTTGCTCTTGTGTCAGTTTTACACACATTTGAAGTGACGGAGGTGAGAAAGTCATTCCTAGACGCAAGAAAAGCGTTTCTCAAAGAAACGATTGAATTGAATCGTTGTACGTATGGCAGGACACATAACAGAGACATTTCAGGTCGTACTTCTCTGCAAAAAATAATACTAATTTACATTAATTTCAGTATTGACTTTATTTTAATCTCTGCCAGCATAGACGGCCAAACTAATTTATGAGACGATCTTAAAACTTGTCTGTGGAGTCTGATAACGTTACTGCGAAAGTTTGACTTGCAGTTCTATTACACGTTCTTATTTTCATTTTATCTGTGATTCTCAAAACTGGGCAAGCGAATATTATTGAAGAAGAAGACATACTTGATGAGTTCAGGAGTTTCATGTGATGCCGTCACAAAAATAGAACAGCACCACTCCTTCTCATGGACGGCGCCATAGGCGACCATGATGGTAAATTTGCATCTCACAATTTTAAAGATTCGGTTTGTGATGACGTGCGACACAAACATTACAGCTTTTTATTTAGCTTTTTACTACCTACCTACCTACCTCTGACATAAAATGTATAAAGTTATTTTTTAAATAATGGCATTAAACTACATCTGTCACCCTGATCCTAGTCCGGGAATCAAACCCGGTAGTCCGGTACCTCAAAGCTACTATATAACCATGAAAATCTATGCCACCCATGGATAGCTGACGTCAAGTGATTGCAATGATTACTTTTTGAGCAAGAAACTCTAATGACAAGAACGATAAATATACAAACAATACTCAATACACACTTCTCGGTATACCTACTGGGTATACCTACAGAAAATTGACGTAATTTTTTCGTCATATGTTTTTGGTTTTTATCAATCAAAATGCACCTTGTTGCATCTCTGCTAGCTCAGTATTTTGCAATACCGTTTGAGAAAGTCAGGTCTATGGTATTTTAGGACTTAGTTTACTGCCTTTTCAGTACTGTAAGGAGTAGCCAAAATTTTGAAAAGTGTGGAATTTTGTTAGGTCAAGGTTTGGTAATACGGTGCGTGACATAAAACCTCAAACCTAGAACGAATTCTTGTCACTTGAAAAAACTGTCTGTTGTTCCATATGAGTTCGAGCGTTGTCGTGTAGAAGCAGCGGGGACGAGGGATGTCCGGAGATTGGCTTCTCCATCATTGTGTTCAGTTCCTCAGAGGCTCAGAGCACACATCCGTAATAATTATGCTGGTGCCATTTGGTAAGAGATTGTGGTGATTATACCGGCACTAGACCACTAAAAAGTGAATGTTACGTTTCAATTGGCCAGTATTCATTTAAAAAAATTTAAAACGGCAACTTCATAAAGGAAACACCTATTATGTAACCCTCACTCGCTGAGCTTTTTGCGTAAATGTTTCAAGGCCATAGAAAGATAAGCCCTAAAAGCGAACATAAGAAGTGGTGTCAGACATTGGAGAGCGTACCAAAGTACAACTTAGACAGGAGAGAAACGAGGTTCCCAAATCAACGCTCATATTTTTTTGTTGGCTTTTCAGGGAAGAACGATATTTATTTTAAAATCGCCTTTTCTCGGTATGGTAGGATTAGAGTAGATCAGAATTAGGAAAAGAACATAAAATATTACTTCAGTAAATATAAGACCAAAAATCTTAGGCATAAAAAGTTCATAAATATAATTTTAAAATGATACTTTTGAGGTGGTTCTCAAAAAACTTTCATATTTTACGCTTTTGAAGGGATAATTCATGGTCATTTTAGTTTTATAAAGCAAAATAATAGATTTTGATTGACTAATCTTATCGCTTTCAGTTTTTGCATTAGACTGCAAACGTTCTGACCCCATTCTGAGTCTAACGAGGCATTCGATGGAACTCTTATTATTTGAGACCTGTCCCTGTAATTACAGTCAAGTGATTATGTTTCAACAATCGGCGATTGCTCTGACGATAATAATGAGGCATCGACTGAAAAGTTTACGCTTTATGGGATTAAATGAATATTTACTTATAATATATAAATAGATGATTATAACTGATTTATATAGATGCGAGTACTCACTATACTAGGTATGTAAAAAGTAGTAATTTAGGAGTAGATTAGATACAATCAGGTTACGTTAGGTTAGTACAGAAATTTTGTTTAAATATTGTATGTTGAGATAGTTTTCATAAACGTAGTTAATTAAAATCTATGTAATGTCATATTCCTCATACTAGGAGGATCCTTTTTTATTGCATTGCAGCACACATTATTGGAATATAGGTAAGTGATAGTAGATAAAGCTTACTTTAATGTCTTCTTCCTCTTATATTTTCAAGCAACTCGCACTTTAGAGGAGTTAGGTGGAGGTGTTCACAAATACTTTGAAATTATTTAACAAATCTAAAGTACATAGTTGGCATTTACATTGCAGAGATAAGATTTTAAACTCTTTGAACAGAGGCGTAAAGTGGTCTAGGTAGGCAGCACCACACAAAGCTCGTATTTTTTCTGTACCTTAAATCTACCTACTAGATGGTAGGTATACTAAACCCATTTCAAAGCTTGTTGCCGACTCTTTAATCTCAACAATATTACGGGCTTACACAACATCAAACAAGAAGGTAAACAGGATTTACCTTTTAAATGTATTTTAGTGGAATTAAATTATTAAGTCGGACCTCTTTAATATATTACAATCTATACATACCACAGGATCCAGATAAGGCATATTTGTGGCTAGCGATTCTACGCGGCCGTCACAGCAACTTGCGCAAACTCCACCGGAGAACTAGTCAGAAAATTAATCTTATCTCAATTTTCTCGTGTTTTCTTCCTTGACTGTATTTAATTGTGCAAGTTTTAATTACATGCAAACCTAACGCTTAGCATTCGGGCCGTTGTACGACGGTTATTTACGATAATGTTTTTTATTACTGCTTCAGGTATTCTGCCTTCGAATTTAACTCTATCCTTAGTGACAATAATTCTAACGAAACTTTTAATCATTAGAAATAATTTTCCCGGGTCCATTGTTTATTTTTACAATAGGCTTTGTTCACTTTGCTCCGGATTTTTTTCTCTTTTCATTAGGAGTTAAGGCGAGAACAAGCCCCCACCGTCATTAATCAATTCACACTCTGTTACTAGCGAATATGAAAATGAATTGTATGAATAATAAATTATACCTACCCAGAGGCAGATATTATTTGAGGAAATTGTTTTGGGTATAACACATGGTGAAGATGGAGATATGGTTTATATTATCCTATCGGTCAACCTTAAATGATAAAGCTTTTCAGGCGGCTCTTACCTATAAGGGCCCTTGTTAACGAAGCTGTTTATATCCGTTCTCATCTGCTATCCGTTCTTTAGAAAGTTTTTCCTAAATCTTGACTCGGTTGAAAGCCAGTCCTACTCCAGCCTTAATTTAATTTGAAATATCTCATGGAAAAGCGCCATTACGAATATTATTGTTGGTGTTTGTTAGAATTATTTGTCAGATTTAAACTATAACTGAATCGCTTCATGCTTAGTAAATCATGATATTTTTATAAAGTTCCCTTGTCAATAAAGACCATTATATCTGTGTGTCGGTCTGTCTGTCTGTTCGCCACACAGCTCAGAAAATCTAGTTACTACTTAAAACTTCTAATTTGAAATGCGTGTATACAGAGTGTTCGGAAGAACGTTGAACATATTATTACCACAGGTGATAAAATATAGTTTGTGTTTTTTCCCATTTTTCCCAGCTTATTTATGTATTGATGGATAAGTCTTCAATAATGCTTCTTTTAACAATTTTCAATTAAATTTTTTCGTAGAATCATTCGTTTGAAAATTAGTAGGTAGGTACTACTACTCTACAAATTGTTGGTTTTAGTTTTAAATTCGTTGTATGTACTTCTGCCGTATTTATTTTGTATTTATAAAACTCGTTTAGCTTATGGAGGTAGACAAAAATAAAAAAATTCTTAACTCATAAATTTAAAAGTCACTGAGATTAACCGCAGATGGACAGACAGACGGACATGGCGAAAATATAGGGTTCTTTGTTAACTACGAAAAGCAAAACCTAAATTATACCTTATCAATAATATTTTGAAGAAATATGAAATTCCAGTTCCAGAAGTAGACAATAATAAAACATGATACGAAAGCTTACACTTTTGAACATGACTGTCATTTACGATATGTTTACAGCAAGTATATTCATACCCTTGTTTTAATGGATTCTTTTCTTATCTCATAATATCTTTATGATGATATTTAAAATCTTTTCTCTCTCATTCGGAATTTTATTATAATGCGGTGTTTTTATTACGGCATCTGCTATAGGTACATACTAAGTTCGTCGCCTTGAGAGCAACGTTTAAGCGGAGTGAGGAATCAAATGCCAATTTGGAGACGAAAGTTATATTAATAATTTTAATGACTTTTTTACGTTGGTACTTTTAAGCTTAATCTTAACATATAACTTTGCGTCTGCTAAAAGTAAGTTACCTTCATCAAAATGAAAACCGTAGTTTAATCTTCATACTTTTTTTCTCGATATACCTTTCTTTGGTTGGCCTCGATATCGATTTAGAATAGGTACCTACCTACTACTCGTGTGTTTAGAGCTCGGAACACTATAATATAAGAGATTAAGGCGACAGACCAACACGGTGACAGTCAGTCAGTGATAATTTTATTAGAAAGAAACTCATCTTTTTACTCAGTTAGAAAAGTATTCGCAGTACCTGGTAAATACTGTGTATTATTGTTATGTGGTACTAGAATTTTTTGATTTTTAACTAACATTTTCATCTGCAATCTGCAGTATGTCATTTAGAAAATAGTGTTTTCCTTGTTTTATTATTTATACATACATTAATAATGTTCACTTAAACTGAAAATTTTCATGCTTATAGGGATAAAAGTACAATAAATTCAAATATTAAAAAGTTTTAAAATAATGTCTACTCAGGCAAGGGTTTAACGAGAATGTATAGGGAAAGGATGCAAATAAGGAGATTATTTACACGTGCCGCCAACAAGATTAAAAAAAACGAACTGTGATGGTTAAACTCTACAAAATAGGAAAAGAAGATAAGCCTTTATTTTGGTATTTTGAATGTTGCCTCCATAGTCTCATAAGGTCAAGTGTGAGCATCCATATTCCTTAGACATCAAAGACAAAATTTTTAGGGTTGCGTAGTCAAAAATATAATTATATTTCCGTCTGTCTGTCTGCAACTAATATCGGAAAATCATTCTAGAAAACTGTAAACATTAATTATATGGTCGGCACTACATTAAATATGCCGATAAAGTGATATCTACCTACTATCCAATCGAATTTATTATATCTTCCATACCTACTTAACTGGATTACTCGGGAACTACATGTTTGAAAATATATCCTTATGGAATAGTTACATACGATGCACATTTGGCCGGTTTTTAGGGCTAAGTTAATCGGTTTTGAAATTCGCGTTGCTTAATTATTTAACGAAGATATTTCGCAATTTCCCAAATGATGTCTAACCGCTCTCGATTCACCACGTCAACTTTTAGTCGTTGCGGTACTACCTGGGCGGAGGGTATAATCTAGTGATTACTTGCTCAGTGGTATAATGGTATCGTTCCTAACATGTACGACGTGGGCAATGACATTTATATGACATCAGCTTGACAATATTTTCCAGAACGTTAGTGAACAGTTCGGCTGTCCAAAACCAAAAACTAGCAAGTGCATCTGACAAAATTTTACAGGAGAAGACATTAAACATTTTCTTGTGCCGTTTAGAATACAACTCCTTTTTCATGATTTTCTTAATGTCTTATGAATAATTAGGACTTGTTTTATTTTATGAAATAGTTAAATTAAACATAAGTACCTACATTTAGACAAGTTTTATGTGCCTTACTAATACTTTTTTAGATGTTTTCAAATATTTATGATACCAAACCAATATCAAAAACCTAGTGAGAAGGCCTCTTCCTAGGTTTTTGAATTGGTTACTTAGAGATACTGATTTGGTTCTAGAATTAAAATCCAAGAAAGGAAACACTTACTAGGTTCATGAATTATACGAGTACATATGTGTTGTGAATTTGTAATTTTGATTTTATAGCATAAAAATCTTATATTATACATAGTCAGGTCATAAGTTCTGTCACAAAATAAAAACTTTTGAATTTAGAATGCTGGCCACAAAAAAGTTTATTGAATTCGAATTTCGAATTTTTCATGAAAATAAAAATGTGTACTTTTCAGAATTTTCCTCATTTTTAAATATGGAGTGGACACTTAAAGAAGACCGTGTCGCGGTTATTGCGTTGCATCGTTGCGGTTACGCGCCAATTCAGATTTTCGAATTACTGAAAAATTTGAATATAACCAAAAGATTCGTGTATCGTACCATAAAACGATACAATGAAGACTCTAGTGTAGATAACAGGTCAAGAAGTGGTCGCCCTCGCTCTGTTAGGACTCCAGCAGTGATAAAAGCTGTAAAGGCGCGAATTCAAAGAAATCCCATACGTAAGCAGAAACTGTTGGCCCTTCAGATGGGGTTAAGCAGGACCACGTTGAAAAGGGTGTTAAATGAAGACTTAGGGCTTAGGGCATATCGAAGAAAAACAGGACATCGTTTGGACGCTCGTTTAATGGACCTGAGACTGAAGAGATGCCGCGCTTTGTTGAAGCGGTACGCGGCAAAAAAGCATCTGGAAATTCTTATTTCGGATGAAAAAAATTTCACCGTGGAAGAGAGCTACAATAAACAAAATGATAAGGTGTACGCACACAGCAGTGAAAAAGCGAGCAACCGTATTCCGCGTGTCCAACTAGGTTATTTTCCATCCTCGCTCATGGTTTGGTTGGGAGTCTCTTATTGGGGCTTAACTGAGGTACATTTTTGTGAGAAAGGCGTAAAAACGAATGCAGTTGTGTATCAAAATACAGTCCTCAAGAACTTTGTGAAACCTGTTTCTCATACCATGTTTAATAACAGGCACTGGGCATTCCAACAAGATTCTGCGCCAGCTCATAGAGCGAAAAGCACACAATACTGGCTGGCGGCGCGTGAAATCGACTTCATCCGGCACGAAGACTGGCCCTCCTCCAGTCCAGATTTGAGTCCAGTAGATTACAAGATATGGCAACACTTGGAGGAAAAGGCCTGCTCAAAGCCTCATCCTGATTTGGAGTCACTCAAGGCATCCTTGAGTTTTTGACTTGACTTTGACATGGACCTCGTTCGTGCTGCGATAGACGACTGGCCGCGCAGATTGAAGGTCTGTATTCAAAATCGCGGGGGTCATTTTGAATAAACTTTATTACCATATGAATCTATGTTTTATTAAGTTCATTTTGCTATATAAATGGTTACATAAATAAGAAACATGTCTAAATTATTTCATATTACACATGTGACAGAACTTATGACCTGACTAGGTAGTAGTAATGGGCTTTAGAAATCTGAGATTATTGGCTACTGATATAAAAAAAATGTTTTAATTAATTTATTGAATATTTATAAAAGGTATACCTACTACGCGAGCAAAAATTAAATTAATCAGCGTCATTAATTTAAATTGTAACTTTGTTATCAATAAAGATATTTGAATTTGAATTTGAAGATCGTACCCAAACTTATTCTTACGAAATAAGTTTCATCAAAACTGGACTACACCGCTATAACCTTATTTAATGTAAAAAAGGCATATTAGTTGTAGTCCCCCCTCCCTGTATCTCGCACCTACTCGTATTTCACACTGACTTACTATCATTAAAATTTATTAAAATTAACTCTTTCTGTACTTCAGTAATTTTTTAAACCAAAAACTGAGTACGACACAATCACATGTTAAAAAACTTAGCAAAAGACCAATTTCAAATACATAATCCTAGCAACTTTATTTCACAAATTCAAAAACCTAGCATGTACCGTATTTAGTAGGCATTTGTACTTGGAAATGTTACTTGCTAGTTTTTAGATTTTGTTCTGTGAGTACGACAGGCACTTGCTAGGTTTGGCATGTTCATAACTCTGATTCTATTTAAGATAGAAATACAGTTGTTTTTGCCTTAGACGCAGCTCAAAATTTTATGATTACCTATTGATTTAAGAAAAAGTATTTCACAAAAAATGACCCTTGCTAGGTTTGGTTTTGGACGGCCGAGTTGTGGCATCGTTAAAGTAGAAAATAGGCAACTTCTATGGCTAAATTCCGTTTGGTGTTGCTCAAATGAGGCGTTATTTAAAGTTAGTAAGTATTAGGTCTTTACCTATGAAATTGCCGTTTTGTATTATTCGATTAATACAAATAAAAAATACATGAAAAAATTCGTTTAAATTTTTTCATGAATTTATATTTGTATTAATCGAAGTAATCACCCATGCAATCAATGCATCTTTGCCAAATAAACTGCCACTGCGTTCTTAAAGAAATCAGCTGGACAGGAGGCAACAAATTCTTCAAAGGCATTTTGTACTGCCTCTAGGGTATTGAATTTTTTTCCCGCCAAGAAGTTATCCAAATTCTGGAAAAAGTAATAGTCTGTAGGTGCAAGGTCTGGTGAGTAGGGCGGATGACGGAGAGCTTCCAACCCCAGTTCTTGCAACTTGGAGACCGTCTGCTGTGCAGTATGAGGTCGCGCGTTGTCGTGCATGAGCAGCGGAGACGAGCGATTAACCAATGCTGGTTGGAGATGTGCCAGCTTCTCCATCATTGTGTTCAGTTCTTCACAGTACACATCTGCAGTAATGCTCACCCCGTTTGGTATCACACCGGTGCCGCTAGACCACCAAACAGTGACCATCACTTTTCTAGGGGTAAGTTTTTGTTTAGGGTATTGTTTAGGTGCTGAATCAGGATCCAACCAACTTGTTGAGCGCTTGCGATTATCAAACAGAATCCATTTAGCATCGCAGGTAACAATGCGGTTAAAAAATCCTTGATTTGTTGTCTGTTGAGCAGTGCAAGGCACGTCTCGATGCGTACTTCGCGCTGGCGATCATTGAGTTCGTGGGGCACCCATTCGTCAAGCTTTTTTACCTTGCCAATTTGACGCAAATGGACCAATATTGTTTTGACGCTAACGTCGAAAGCTGCTGCTAATTCAGCCGTAGATTGTGTATCATCAGCTTCCACAATCGCCTTTAATTCGTCATTGTCGACCAAAGTCTTCGGACGACCGCGAGGTTCATTATTCAGGTCGAAATTTCTAGAACGGAAGCGAGCAAACCAATAACAGGTGGTGCGTTGGTTTGTAGTGTTAGCTCCGTAAACGTCGTTGATGTTGCGTGCCGCTTGTGCCGCGTTGCTGCCACGACGGTACTCATATTCCATAATTACTCGAATTTTTAACGTATCCATGATGACGAAAAAGATTAAATGCGATGAAAATGTAACACTAATCAATAAACAAATGACTACTTTTGGAAAAAAAATCCATGTTTTTAAAATAAAATTAATTTGAAATAAGAATTCTTAGCCAAACAAAAATTATTTTGATTTGAAATGGCCAATACTGCAGAACGGCAATTTCATAGGTAAAGACCTATTATTATAAACTAGCTGTCCCCCGCGACTTCGTCTGCGTCAATTTCTGTTTTTATGATCGCGATTATTTTTGTAACATTTTTCACTGATGCTTCGCTCCTATTGGTTGCAGCATGATGTTATATAGCCTAAAGCCTTCCTCGATACATGGACTATCCAACACAAAATGTTTTTTTCTAGAGATTAGCGCGTTCAAACAAACAAACAAACTCTTCAGCTTTATAATATTAGACAGAGCTCTACTCCTACCTATTCTCGACTACGCTGATGTATGCTACCTGGATGTGACTGAACAATTGCTTAACAAACTTGAGCGCCTACAAAATCTGGCTATTCGTTTCATCTTTGGTCTTCGCAAATACGATCATGTCTCCGAATTTCGCGCTAAGTTAAAATGGCTACCAATTAGACTTCGTCGTAATGTGCACATCCTTTCTTTCCTATATAAGATCCTGTACGATCCTGCTACCCCTGAGTACCTTCGCTCCCACTTCCAACTTTTACCTCCTGATCCCCGCTCTAGGCGCGATTGCATCACTACGATGTTAGAGTGTCCTAGAGCAAACACTAAGTTCTTTTTCAACTCCTTCTCTTCCCAAGCTGTGCGACTATGGAACAAACTCCCCAAGGCTACACAAAGCAGCCCTTCTATAACATCGTTCAAGATTCGTTTAAAAGAGCACTATTTATCTCAATCATTACAATGTATTTAGTTTATGTAGGTATATGTATGTGTTGTATGTATTTTATAAGTAGGTTTATCCTTTTTTTTATATATAATTTAATTTGAAGTATATTAGAGTGTAGTTTAAGTAGGTATATTTATCATTATCTTATGCTAGTTTTTATTTTTTTTATTTTGTAAATTTTCTTTTTATCTTCTAAATGCACATTACTGTGCCCGTTTAAACGCATTTCTTCCACACCAGTTAGGTTGGCTGGAAGAGATCTTTTAAAGAGATAAGCTCACCTTTGTAAACTGTTTTTACTGTAACAACCTTTATGTTTTTTTGTGCGCAATAAAGAATATATACAGATTATATATTAATTTCTCATGTAAGTAAATTCGAAATTTTTTTGAGATTTGATGCAGCCCATAAACTACATCAACGCTGCAACCCGATATTCTTATTGCAATGGCATTTCACACCGCGCTGCAATTAGTGTGTGATGGATACGGAATAAAAAATTAGAGTAATACCTATATATATAACTGAATTGCAGTTTTAATATGGGTTACTATTACTGTGATATCAGTGATAAAAATAGTCTTTAAATCCGAAAATACGATCTCACATTTGTTAGTATAACAATCGCTCGGTTGAGATAACGTGACGGCATTGTGTATTTTACCTAAACGGATACAACAAAAGATATCTACTAACCCGCCCGCTAGGGGGTGCGGGCGGTGCTAGCGTGATCTCTTTAAGGTAATATTTTTGACGGTCATTTTAAACGCTCCCGAGTGGAAACTTTTGTACCATTATGTACTTTTAGGCACTGAAATATTTTACTCCTTTATATTCTCAGACTAAGGTTTTTGAAGACGCACTTTATGAATTTAAACTTTCACGAAAGAGTTCTTTACTTCTTTGTGAATCTTATCGACTGCGACATTTTCTTCGATACTCTTTCCGCGATACAGCAAAATGTAAAACAAAACCACATGAAAACACATTTTCCTGGTTGTCCCATGAAAATTTTACATCTACCTTATGATACAAAAAAATCGGTTCAATAGATTACGTAGTTGGGTCATAATCCTGAAAAAATACAGTCAAACTATTAATTTTTACTATTTTACGAAGGAGTTTTTCACCAATTTCGATGATTTACTTTGACTTTGCCTGTTTAAAAAACATCAAAAAAGTAGAGATAAAAAGAAGTATTTGACTGTTTTCTTGAAATGTTTTTTTAAGCGATCTCTTTGGCAATATTGAGCGTATATTCAAAGTATATTTTGAAATAGCATCCATAGTCTTGAGTTAGTCCTTTTGTCACCAGGTTCTGATGATAAGATTTCATGAAGTAAAAAGCAGCTCTCCAATTGTATACGCACATAAAGACTAATGACTTTATTTAAAAAAAAAGTTTAACTTCTACTTTAAATGGAGAAACAAATAAAAAAAAACTACAAAAACATTAAACAAAAAGTATTTACATAAAAACACTAAAACTCGAAAAATAAAAGTAAGTTCTGTGCTTGGAACTTAAAAGTCTGTGCCAGGCATAAGATGGGTCAGCTAAGTAGTACTTACGCAACCGTATCGACCGACCTAACCGAATGGCATCGACTTAAAATAGAGTGATAGGTATCCAGCATAGTTCATTTTTCGCTTTTTAAATTAAGGTTTTTTTTTAATTGTACGGGTTTAAAGTCCATTTTTTTGTTAAATTCAAGTGTTATACTGATTTTAACCTTCTTGGTCACTGTCACTTGATTTAATTGATTCGGGGTTTGTACCATGATGAATCCTTGTTTTAATGAGTTTTGGATATTTCGGCACTGTTGCAAGCGCCCTGATCACAGTACAATTGATCCGTGTGAATGGCGCTTCCAAAACCTCGGAAACTTATAAAGAACCATTCAAGTGTTTTAGCCTAAAACTATTTGAGTTTTCTAAGACGCTGTGCAAACGAATATAGTTTTGGATATACACTGAACTGGTTGGTGCTACGTCTAGTAACGGTATCTAATTCTAAGTTAATAAAATTATTGTAGTTGGTGTAAATGGCAAAAACGTATGCCCAATCCAAGCAACTGGTGTGTGCTTGCTTGCTTCAACATTTTTCTATCTCCTAATCGACTTTCGTAGACGAATGTCCTTAACGCAGTAATGTAAGTTCTTACATTACCACTAGACCTCCATTACACAGAAATAAATGTGTGTTTCACCGAGACCCAAGCAAGTGGCAAGTGATTAAACTTATAGATTCCGAAAACTCCAGAGGCACGGGACCTGAACTCATATTGTAGGTGAAAAGCTTTTATTATCATAATAAAAGTAACGTCTTATAATTCTCAATTACAATAAAATAGGTAAAAACAATAATGTATGTTACTAAAACCAAAAATTAATTTAAGTATTTTATGCATTTTTATAAGTGTCTACTGACTACTTACACTTTGATAAACTATCGTATTGTGGCAATAAAGGTGTCAACAAATATTATCTGCTAATGGTTAGTGCCTCTTGTTGATAAAAACATCAAACTGTACATCGAACGACTAATAAAGTAGTTACATAAGACCTACTTACGTAATACATATAATAAATAACTATAATTGATTGTTATCGGCATAAGATAATAAAGTGTCTATGTTTGCGCGCCCCCTAAACGTAACAAGGTTCACTTTTCCTTGGAATAAAATATCAATGTGTGGATCATCGGTCCTCCGAAAATAATCCGCGTTTGGAGTGCCTATCTATTCACAATTTGGCGCGCCCGCTCTAGGGTACGAAATGGGTAAATCAATAACAGTGAAAAGGCGTCGATTTCTGATTTAATTTGGAACAGCGATAATATTTGTGGAGGGCGGGCTTGCTGCTGGCTGCGCGCGATAAAAGGCTCGGCACTGAGCCGTCGCACGCGCTAATCGGAAGCTCCTGCGACCCTTTGTGCCGATCAGCTGTTTTTCACCCGCCGTGTGTCATATTTTCGGTGATCAGCATAATAAATCACTCAATGTGTCAAAACTTGTCCTAAAGGTAAACGGATGACATGGACAAGTTTACGGGATTCAGGGGTGTCATCCTTACATGGGAAATTATTTATAATTTAAATATACCGACCAAATGCGTGTCGGCCCAAACGCAGTGTAGGGTTTGGTAGTTGCCGCGTATAGGTACTGACTTATTTTATGTTGATACCAATTTCACTTAGGTTAATGTAACTAACTAGCGCTTTGAATTAAATATTTTAGAAATAGATTTTGAAATCAATGAACGATGCTTACAAACCCATAGTATTCTATGAAATTTCTACCCATAGACACCCCACACTTTGGGATAGACGACATAACCTTTTTTCTTTTATAAATATATTTTACCACTTATTTACATTATTATTACACACCCATGAATACACCTACACATTCCGAGTTATAGACTTCCAGTACTAAGAGTCTTTGTGCTAAGCTACAGACGCAAAGACAGTTTGACAGACGAATATGGTTAAAGTATACGGATCCCATACTGACTACAGAACCCCAGAAAGCGAAAGAATAAAGTTTATAGTATAATTTCCGTTCAACAGATTTTCCACAAATAAACAGACTTTCAAAACCTACAAGTAGTACGAGTTTTCGAATAATTTGTAAATGCGATGCTATCTTAACTGTGTTATCATAAAAGTATAATCATGCATTGTTAATACTGATAAATGTGTCAACAACTGTCTCACTTTAAAATAAAACCCTCGACAAAATAAAGTTTTGGGACTAAAATACATAATGTCACGTTTTTACATATTAAAAACGTATTCAAGCCCGTCCACACAAACAGCTTTGAAAGATTAAATTTAATATTCTTATATTGGTTCGGAGTAATATTTCCTCAAAGAAAATGTTATTCAATTATTTTAATATACAGAATTCATATTTTGGCTCTGATAGCATTGAATTATCCAATTATGGAAACGACTTTGTAAGTATTTACACAGAAGAAGAAACTAATTTAGGAAACAAGAATGCGGTTGAAAGATTACGTCCAAAAGGTAATGGCAGCGAAAGTGTCGGCCTGGCTCATTGCGCTCCGCGTCAACGACCGGAAATTTCAGATAAGTCCAGCGTAGGCTGCTATACTGCTTCACTATTTCCACCTCCGTAGAGAGTAACGATTTGCTTTGAATAGGCGAATCAATGTTATTTGTTACGTTGTCATATTTTCCGTATCAAACGAAAATCTCTTTTCGCTAGCTCGAAGCTTCATGTAATGTTCTCCGAATCCACAATTTATTCTTGGATATTTATTCAAATAACTTCGTATCTGAAACAGATTTGATAGAAATCTCTTCAGACTTGACAATTTTGGTATACCGTTGGTGACTATAAAACATTCGGAAAACCTTTTCTTAGGCTCGATACAGTTACTTGTTTTTGTACATAAATTGCAGATAACTTTAAAATGGAAATGTTCATAAGTTTATTAAATCTATATAGTATTTTATCAATACAATAAAATATGTTTAAAGTGTCATGTTATAACGTAGCAGAATATAAATGTAAAAAGATCCCAATTTGATGAATTTGAAGAAGGAAGATGGCCCGGCGGTCGATCACGTCAGGATCTGCGCAGCACCGGGGAGATGGTCCGGCGATCGACCACGCCAGGATCTGCGCAGCGGAGGGGAGGTGGCCCGGCGGTCTGCCTGACCAAGCCGGAGTCCAGTTGCGCAGGATAGAGGTGGCCCGGCGGTCTACGTGACCGCCAGGATCCAGCAGCACTGAATAGAGAAGGCCCGGCGGTCTATGTGACCGTACCAGGGTCCAGAAGAGCCGAATAAATGTGCGAGGAGTTTACTTTAATGGTGTTATCACAATCCAAGAGAAGTCTACCAATCCGAGAGTAATATCACTCAAAGCCAAGAATAGAAATGCTAGGAATTTACTTTTATTTTATCACAATTTATAACATTTATCAAAAGCCGAGAATAGTGTCTATTGAAAGCTGAATGTAAACTCATTGACGTGCTCGCCTGATATGGGCGAGGCACGATCGAACAATTTTGAAGTTTCTAAACAGAAATTAAAAAGAATTTAGGAGAAAAGTAGAAAATATATAAAATTATAAAAAATGTAAGCAAAACTAGTAAAAATGATAATGGGATGAGAAGGTAATGAGAGGTGAGGTATCTACATGCCACAATGTAAGAGTATATAGATCGAGTATTTAAAAGTAAAAATCTTCACACATGGAATTTAGAAGTCCCTCTTTTGTCTTTATAATTAAAACATTATTTGTAAGTATTCAGTTCCTAACTCACTGACTTTTTTACACCTAACATCTATCATATATAAATCTCCTTTACTCTTCCCTCCAGTACAGTAATTCGTCATACTTGCATATCCGGTCAAAACATGTTTTATTTCACTGCCTTCTTTATTTATATCACTTTTTTCATGACTTACTTTATTTGTTTCTTTCAGTCACATTCACTATCCTCAAGTCCAATCAAGGAATTTATAGGTACCAGTATAAATGTAAGTGCAAAAATAAAAAAATGAAACTGTTCTAAATCTGGGAAGCGGAAATTGTGCAAATAGAAACACTTGGCTCATTTGTTTACTGATAAGATGAGGGGAGGGTTAGCGGTAATTTGACGGGCGATAGAGGGTGTAAATCCCAATGCGAATGACAGGTCGCCTGACCTCATCACGAATGAGACAGGCCCCTTTAAATTGAATGCAATCAATAATTTTGCATTCTATAAAAATCTCGCCGGCATTTCTCCGCTTTGTAAAACCTTGATTCGTTAATAGATTATTTTATTATCAGCACGATGAGAGTCTAAAGGTTTGGTACATTTTCTGTTTTGATTATTACTCGGTGCTGTATGTATTTTGGTCTGTTTATTTCCTACAAGCTTTCAGCGTGAGTTTATTATGAATGACTCACTAATGTAAATGTTAGTTATTTCGTGAATCATAATCCTATGCAAACAATAATAGATAGATAGATATATGTATATAATATAATATCTTTATTGCACACCATACAAAACAATTTTTACAAAGAAATGCATTATATTAAAAGCTGCACAATCCAGATAATCTTATCGCTAGAAGCGATCTCCTCCAAACAACCTTTAGGTAAAGAACAATTGAATTTAAATTGAGAGGGGAACGTAGCAAAGAATTCCATAAATGTGAATATTACAAAAGAAAAAGATAATTTCTCAAAACTAACTGACAATAATAACATGAAAAACAAAATAACCGACATCGCTCGAAGAATTGCTGAGCTGAAATGGCAGTGGGTGGGACACATAGTAAGAAGAACCTATGACCATTGGAAGGAATGGTTCTGGTATGGCGATCGCGTACCGGACGACGATCTATGGGAAGGCCCCCATCAGGTGGACTGACGATCTGATGAAGGTTGCAGGTTGCAGGAAGCCGGTGGATGTGGTGAACGACCGTTGTGGAGATCCTTAGGGACCTGTGGGCGACGTTTGGCTAAGATGATCATGATGATGATGAAACGAAATACATTAACTACAAGTACATAATACTACTGAGATTACGTAATTACTTATATAGACAAACACAAATTCGTACTGACCCAAAAATATTATGTGTAAGGTATACCTAGCCAGTGGGTGCCCTTCGGTTCGCCTAAAATTTTAAGTCCTAATTTCATTTGGCCGAACCGTATTGGCCTAAACTTATAACGTATAATTATTGTCTAGTCTAACAGTTGTTTTCGCACTATTATAGATTGATCTAAAAATTGAAAACCCTAATTTCAGTATGTCTAATATCGAAAGCACCAAAATGTATTAGCATCTTTTTTTGACATTGCACTCTATTTTTTTTAAACAGAAAAGTTTAAGAAACGAATCGCTCACAAACCGACCCCAAGCAGTCTTGTCTGCCCTACCCCTAGAGTGTAATTCAAAAGCGCGTAGGCGCGGAGGGGCGAGGCGGCCCGCGGGCTGAGGAGCAGGAGGCTGTAAGCGAGGTGCCGCGGCTGAGGCTGGCCGGCGCAGCCGGCCAGAAAGCCGAAGCTGCGGTAGTGAGCGTAAGCCATCTGCGACGATAAGCACGCGTGGGACCGCCGGAGCCCCGCAGCGCCGAAGCCGTCACGGAAGTCTGATTGTTTGGATGCATGCATGATTGCTTGTTTGCATGTATTTCTGCTTGATTGCATGCATGATTGCTTGTTTGCATGCATGATTGCTTGTTTGCATACATGCTTGCTTGCTTGCATGCATGCTTACTTCTTTGCATGCATGCATGCTTGTTTGCATGCATTCATGCTTGCTTGCTTGCTTGCTTGCATGCATGCTTACTTCTTTGCAAGCATGCATGCATGCTGATAAAGTTTTTAACTTTCTGCGAATAAAAATTTGGAACTGCAAAAGGGTAGGTGTTATGATATATTCGGCGAAATTATAATACGGCGATATAAAGTTAAGCGTAGTAAAAATAGGCTAAACACGTTTAGAAATAGTAAAAATGTGCGAAAAAATTTTAGGCTAATAGTTTGTGCGCCAATGACAATTAGGAGTACAAATAATTAGGCATCCCGATATATACCCCTACCCAGTATCTAGTAATCTAGTGATCAAACTAAAGAGAAATAAAGTGTAAGGAAATAATAAGTTCTAAGTCTGCTTTAAAACATAAAAGTAAAATGATAAATAAACAAAGGGCAGCAAGTTTCTGTAAATAGGATTAAGATGAATGATGAGGGAATATGTGGTGGAGTTTATTGGAAGACCGCATTTCGTAACCCAGGGTAGACTGCAAGAGTTGAAAACGATCCTTTAAAATAATGATTGAAATTTTTAGAATATATAAATAAGGAAAGAGTATAATAATAATCACACCTATAGTGTAGACGTAGCCATTTTAGCAGTGCTCGGTATTTTGACACAATATTTCATACTTTCGTAATCCATATAATTAATACGAAGTAGAAGTTCTATAAGTGCTCTAGCTTGCTTACAAGACTTTTGTTAAGGTATACATAGAAACAGTAAGGCCTGCACGAGTACAGCTTTAGTGCGTATCGGTAAAAGTTATGAAATCTATTAATGGACTCACCGTTGCAAACATTTTCCTGCTTATTCCTTCCTTCCTTCCTCTGCGATCTGTATCCAGTTCAATATCCAGATAAGTGCGCTGTCTATGTGATCACCCAGATTTTTAATGTCTTCGCTGTAACATGGAATTTCGACACTGGCAAATGTGATTTGCCAAACTGTAATCGCCAGACAGCCTACCAAGCGTGGCGATTACAGTAAAATTTTCTTTTTGGATAAATCTATGCCAATCAGTAATTAATATGATCTCTAAAAGTGATGATGATGAAAGAATTTAGAACACTCAAATCGCTCTATCCCGAAGCCTTAAAGGAATCAGCTTGGTCTAGTAAGTAATTACATTTTTATTTTCCGTTGCAACTACTTGAATTAGCTTCATGTTCCCGTGAGGATTATTCCGCCGTGAAACCTCCTTGATATTTGTGTTTATAACTTTCTTATGCCCGTGAAAACATATGAATATCGTCCGTGGCCCCTTCACCTATATTTTTACTCGCTTCACTAAGTGATATTAAAATAGGGGTTCACTCAAATATTGAGCTAAAGATATTTTTTGTTCAAAATTTTGGTTCTTGATATTTTCCAGAGTAGGTAATTCTTTCATATTAAACAATTGAGTGTTAGTCGGAGTTACAGGCTGGTGAGTCATGAACTAATACGGTGGAGTTTATTCCATTAATGTTATTGAAAAGTAGTCGTTAGTGTGAGTGGCGTGGAGTAGCGGCATGAGGCGCGAAGCGTGCGGCGAGCGGCGCGCCGTTTCGTTGGAAATCTTCGTATGAAGTTAATTGGATTTTTCCGTTTGCCGCGCCGTGTACGTGTGCTGTTTGAATAATAAGTGCCTTAATAGTGTTTTGAGGCCCCGCCGGAGTTGGTCTTTCATGTCACATCCATAAAACCAAATATTTTGACTACAATATGCAAATCTATTGCGTTTCTCTCGATTTCAAATTAGGATGATAATTAATGTCTTTTGATGCGGTAAAATTTGATAAAGATTGACCTAAAACATACTTCAAAAGCTTTATTTCATGAAATTTTACTTCTTATACAGGCTGTAAAAAAAAGGACGAGCCAAAATCAAGGTAAAACTATTAACTTCTTTTAATTTATGAAGGATCAAATTTCGCTGGGATTGTGGGTAACATATGAAAGAATGATTATATTATTATGTAAGAGGATTGAACGGGTACGAAGATGGCTTTGATGATATGAGTGATAAAGCGAATGAGAGTAGAACGAGTGAGGACTCACATTTATACAAAAATCACTAGCCGTTAATACATAGGAATAGATTTAAAAAAAAAACATCATCAATTCAACGGCCGTGAGACCCGAAACATTACGGACATTATATTAATGATTATATTCAATGGGATTATTTTAAAGAAGATTTTAATAGATATTAAAAAAAATACAGTCGAATTGAGAACCTCTTCCTTTTTTTGAAGTCAGTTGAAAAGATCTAAATTCATTTAAATTCAAATTCTTTGATGCGAATTAGTCTTTGTATAAATTTCTTAATACTGTACATCTAGTATAATATTAAAAGGGCTAATTAATTATCTTGTTCAGATGCCGCAATTTTATTAAGATAAGCATATCATAAATATTTTTAATAAATTTTATTTATTATTTAAATAGTAACGGCCTATAATCATAGTACTGCATCGCAAAGTTCTCTATCATTGTATTTAAGTTACTGCGCTTGCCAAATGCTGGTTGATGATCGCAAATCCGAGCAATGTTCCAAAATTTGAAACTTTAATTTCCCGGCCTGGGATCAAACCTGGGTGGGTACTTGAACACATAAGTGTTCAAGTACCGGTTTAAAATCTCGGTCTTCTCGGTTAAAAACTTGTAATTTCGTCTAATATTAATATTTTATTTTGTGGTTTTATACTTATTGTTTGTTTTGTGTAAAAAACTGAGTGAAAACAGTTAGAAATAAAAACAATAAGAAAAGGTTCTTGCGGGACGTAGACTGTTACTGTGAGTGTATTGTACTATGGCGTTATATTTTTCTATCATCATCATCATCTCAGCCAAGTGACGCCCACTGCTAGACATAGGCCTCCCCTAATGATCTCAACAACGATCGCTCCCGCGCCGTCCACATCCAACGACTTCCTGCGACCTTCACCAGATCGTCGATCCACCTGGCCCCACCAGACAGATCGACGTCCGGTTCGGGGTCGCCATTCCAGAACCTTTCCGCCCCAACGGCCATCGGTTCTTTTCCCGGTCCCGGCCACTGCCACTTCAGCTCCGAAATTCTCCGAGCGATGTCGGTTATCTTAGTTCTCCTACGGGTGGCCTCATTTGTGATTCTATCACGCAGGGAAATACCAAGCATTACTCTCTTCATTGCCCGCTGTGCGATCTTGAGCCTTCCTAAGAGATCCATACTAAGCGACCACGTTTCAGTTCCATAGGTCATCAAAATAATTAGGTCATTTGAATATTAGTCTGTTGCTGAAAATGTTGTTATTAAGTTGTGTATAATTTCGACATAAGTAACATTCCTCATTGTTTTTCAATTATTTCAGAATGATACCTACCCGCAAAGAAAGTAGTTAACGAAGTTTAACTTGGCATGCACAAGTTATTTACTCATTAATCATTTGCCATGCACAGTGTACACAGGTGAACTAACAAAGCCCACGCAAACGTCACTCTAAATAATATCTTCTCGCAAGTATTAGAGCAAGACTAATTACTAGCTTATTTGTCAATTTGTCTATGTTGTAGGTATGTAATACGTTCACTTTACCCTAGGCTAGATTGTGCAAATTAGCTTTACCGGGTAAGGGTATAAGTACAGATAAAGCATTTGTTTAAGAAATATATTTCAAAGTCTTACAAAAATAAGTGAATATTGATGAAAATGCCTGGTATTTATAAAATACTAACTGTTGATATGCGTGGAGAAACTTTCCCCAAAGAATTTCTTTCGAGATAATAAGTATAGTCTATTCCTGATAGTCAAATCGCGTAACCAATTTCATCCATTTCCTTTAAGCTATTCTGACGTGTTTGAATAACAAACATCACACAGTTTTCAAATGTTTAATCCATCTTATTTCGTTACGTAGATGATAATTTTCTTTAAGCATCAGTTGATTATTCCTTTCTTCTTTGTAGGTGCTTGTACCTTTTCTAATAAACATAATGTATAATATAATATTAAGTTCAAAATAAAAGTTATGCAATGTAATTACCCGAACAACACCCCACTATCATAATCACACTTAATATAATGTGTGTCATTCTAAGCCTGTTTATTTTACTATTTTCAGCATTTGATTATCCTTATGTGCTTTACATTTGTTGGGTAAAACTCTGTAGAAACGTAAGTTGAGCGAGATTTTTGGTGGGTTTACTTTTCACCACAATCACGCCTGATAATAAGCGAAAATGGGGTTTAGGACGAAATACGTTTTCCCGTGACCTATTTACCCTTCTTTTCTAGTTTAACAACAACCAAATGATATGTAAATCCATGCCGTGTTAATCTTACTAATTGTTACTAACATTATTGTGGAAGTTTCATGGTTGTTTGTTACTCATTCACGCCAGAACGGCTAAACGGATCTGGGTGAAATTTAATACGAAGGTAGGTTAGAGGCATAAATAAGTTATAGATTACTTTTATCCTGGAAATAAGCAAGATTCCCTTTGGACGGATTCTCCATGCGAACGAAGTCGCGAGCAACAGCAAGTTTACCTATTTTTTTCTGAGGAGGTGCGACAGTAAGAAAATTCTATATAAGGTCGTAAGAACGAGTAACGCTAGAGGACAGTAATAAGTGACTTGGAAAATACTGACACCAGACTGTCTTGGCTCACAATAGGAGAAAAAGTCTGACTGTTTGGTTCTCCAGAATAAGCTTGGTAATGTCATGCGAATGAAATAGCCAATTGAATTTGAATAGGTACATAAAATTTGTATGGATTAGAACAAAGAAATAAATACATTTTGATTGATACAGGAGCATCCTCTAGTTAAAAAAAACAAAAAGTTTGCTAGTTCATTAAATTTGGTAAGCAAATAACTATTGTAAAACATCGATTGTAAGTAATTTATGCGGTGAAAATTTAATTTGTTTTTGTTAAAACATAAATTAACTAAAAAATGTGTTAAGGACTCGAACGACTTAAAACCCTGTAGGTATAAAAATATACTTAGTTGAAGTTGAAGTAAGTACCTATCCAAAGTTAAGAGTACCTACATACACCAGCGCACTTTGCACTGGGCTTTACATAATAGAAAAAAAAAACATTTTGACTAAGTAACCCAGAATTAGGATGAGCATGAAGATATTTTAGTTGCACGTAATAAATATGTTGCCTTTTGGCGACCAGTATATGACGGATAGACAAACTTGACTACAAATCAAAAAATATGGGTATGTTTATCAAAGAGCTTTTTGCTTCTGTAAGTAAACGCATGAAGCATTGTTTAAAAGAGTCTTAAACACTTTCGCTACAATTGTTACACAGTGCTAGAACTTTGTATGCATCGGGCTTAATGCATTGTGTGCAACGCCCAATGGTGAAATATACGAGTATTTCCAATTGTTTGGTGTGAATAATTAGTTTTGTACCGCCCGAGTGGTATCACCTGGCCGGCTGCACGCACCAACGCGCGCAGCAGCGCACCGGCCGAAAGTAGTTGGAAATTTCAATTTAAAAATAAACGTTACCAATTTATTTATTTAAAATTTTAAACTAAAATTATATCGATGAGTAAGTACTCGTAGGTAGAGAAATTAGTATCACCACTTAATTTAACAGAGACTTGACCGGCTCAAAGCTTCCCAAATACCTACCTGCGAGTAGTAAGATAGTATTCGTTCAAAACAAGTAACCTCATGTTTCATCATCATCATCATCATCTCAGCCAAATGACACCCACTGCTGGACATAGGCTTCTTCCAAAACTTCATGATCTGTTCTCAAAATTCTACACATAGATGTAATGTACATACAAAATATATTTAAATCTGCTTGGTTTTGAGGTTACATAGCAATTGGTGTGTTTGTTGGAGTAATTTAAGTAAAATCTATGCAAAACCGCAAACCCACTGTAATGTAAAAGTTTTCACCAGTGCTCTTGACCCAAATCAAATGTAGTTTTAACTGCTGTAACTCAAACTACTACACAAATTGGGCTGCCCTAAATACTTTCGAAGGTATATTATGCATTAAGTTAGCGAATTATACGTGTGCAACGAGCTAAAAAATAAACAGGATTTGTTAACCTCTACTGTTAATATTTAATAGTGGCTCCAGATGATACTGTTGTTTTTTACGTAATATTAATCTATACATGTCATATTTCAATGTTGCTCCTATATTAAATGTTGTAGGTAAACATCGCGAATTTGTTTTAATGAGTTTAATGTTTTTAAACTTGAAACTTCTAGTGTGGTTCGAACCATAAAACCAAAGTGATATAGAATTGAAAATAAAAAGCAGAATTGTAAGTAATCCACCGTAACTTATAAGTTGGTAGTTGGTATTTTAATTAATGGATGCAACGCATATAAGACAAGATCTACAATAATTTATGTAACAATTTGTATTTGCAATATATTCTTCGGTTCAGTTAAGTTCGGCTTCAGCCCCGGTTCTTTTCAAAGTCTTTACAAAGTAAACTAAATTGTAGTGAGTTGATTATAAAAGTACGAGCGAGTTTCCTTTTATTGCCATAACTCGGCCCTTGGAATTACACCACTTGGCGAAGTTAAAAATTGTAATAACTTTGTCCAAAAGACAAAAAGAGAAAAACTTCAACAGCTGGCTTCAAACTGAGTTACCCGAGCGGTCGGCGGCACGAGCCGGTCTAAATTATCCCACCCGAAAATATTATCTTCATTACATGTGAATTTTTATGCTAATTTTACAAAAAAAAAATTAGTTGCCTTTCTGTAAAAAATATAAACAGTGCAAAATGACAATCGTATCTATAATATAAGTAATTTTCGTAATGTGAGTTTTGTCTAGTCTAGTACTTAATTTGTTCTAAAACTTATTAGTAGCGTAGTGTAGGCATCAATGAATTGCAGATAAATAGACATACAAATTCATTTAAAATAAATGAATAAACAAATAAATGACATCACATGCATTGTTGTTTAACGACCTTAGTGGCAAATTGGCGTACACACCGGTTTTCAAGGTTTCACCTGCTCCTGAGGTCTCATGTTCGATTGTTCGACAACGTAGAAAAAGACCCAATCTTACACCCAGATCCAAGAAATTATAGAAAATGGATCTCGGAATGGGTTCTTAATAAAACCCAAACATGAAATCACCGACAATCACATGCTCCGCTTGGTGGCTTCATTTTATTACTTGACGTCGATTGTTTTTATTTTTATTTAAGTGGGCCAACTTTTAGTTATACCTACCAGCAGTCAGCACCTGTTGTCAAACAAAAAAAAACGTCTAAATCAGTCGACCCCGTAAAAAGTTATGCGTCTGATCCATAAAAACATGACAAAGAAGAATACGTGTCGAATCGAGAGAAAGTTGTTAACTTGATAACTTAAGTTTTAATCATGTTAAAATACATCTTATGTTTCGTGTTGACAGCCAAATGTTGTATTTGTAACAATAATAATTTGTGGTTCGCATAACACAACAAGTTAGCCTCTGAACAATGTTTGTGTCTATTCAGATGTTAGGTGCCTTACAATCAGTGAACCGCGATCCACATTTGTGAAGTTGATTACGCAACAACTCGCAGAGAACTTTCCCAGCTTATAATAAACAGAGACACGGAAATTTATTCACTAACTTTGCTCTGAGCATAAAATTTATGGTACGTTTACCACGAAATTTCTCTACAATAAACGACTCGCTTGGGTTTTAAGCTTTATAACTTTACCTACTGTGGTGTACGATACGGATAAGCAATATTAACAAGCGGAAAGGGCGTGTTATACTGTGTGTAGAGCGATGCGATTGGTATGCGAGGCGTGTCGACCGGTGCATCAATAGGCCATGATGACCAGCTTGGCGCTGCTAGGGGTGTGTTCTACGACTGCTTACTATGAACAAATAGAAATGACAAAAACATATTTTATATAAACATTAACCGATTAAAAGCGTAAATAAGCTATTAATTTAATGCACAGTCTGTGAATGATGGCAGTGGATGATTTCTTGTTTAGTAGTTTTTCACGCGTTTTACAGCTTAAATATTTTGAGAAAAAAGTAAGTGGTTTTTTAAGAAGACCCTATTATTCTATTTAGAATTGAGGACTTTCTCTTATTTTTGTGATTCATAAGTCTTAAGATAAGCTATACCGTGCCTTTGCTACCTCGATAAATAATTGCCAAAATTTTATTGTGGTATGGTTATTTGTTAAATATTTAGTAAGCTATATTTAAATAACACATTGTCACACATAAAGAAAACTAGCATTAAGTATGAAATGTAGGTAAGTATAGTTTAGTTTGTGAGTAACAAAACCTGTTTTAAGTTTCGCTAATCCATGGTGCATGGATATATACTAATAATAGTGAATTAATACTCATGCCTCACAGCTATTTACATAGGGGTACATAAGTACTACAAATGGGCTCATACTAATAACATCACATTTTCATTTTACAAGCCTCTAAAATCAGTCTGCCGCACCACGAAAATTGCGTTGTGAATACACAAATGCATAAAATACATATTTTATGAATATTAAATCTCAAAATCATGCATATTATATTTTATTACACCATTACATAAATGTTCGCGAAAAATGAGACTTTTTTGTCATACCACCTAATTATAATTATTTAGCTGCCTATACATTTTGTACTTATAGAAGAAAGGAGAGGGAAACTTAGAATGCTGAATTCGAAAGGTACCTTTGAGAATGTTGTAGAAAGATACCTATTCGTGTGTGTTATAAAAATATATCAATGTTTATTGTCGTATGAGTACCTACCACAGACCTATGTTCTGTGGTACCTACTAAATAATCTACATTAATTATATAGGAAAAGCCACTTGACTGCAGCTTTATGCATATTATGAAACAAGTTTATATCCTCTCATTCATGCATTTCATGTCCGTTATCTACTAGAACTAGCGAAACCTATATTTGCTTTTCAAAATAGGTGTTCTACAGGGTGTTACGATAATAGTCCAAACATAATTATTTAATTCCTACTAATAGCCAAGTCAATAATTTTTTATCAATAGTATTAAAAATTCTTTAATTTCTCTATTCTAGGCTAAGTTAACTAAGTATATATTATGTTTGTTTTTCGTAATTATTTTGGAATCATAAATACTCGTAAGTAGTATATAATCATAATCATATATGTGGAAAACATCCAGACACTGTTCTGATCCTAAAGTAAGTAACTATTACTTCACTCGTTTTTGTGAAAATCACGAACTCATAAACCCTGACCTCTCCGAGAATTTAATCCGGGATCCCGAAGCTGGCAGCACCTTGAAAATCAGTGTCATTCTGCTTGCAGAGGTTGTCATAGTTCTTCTTTTATTATATTTATTTCTCTCAAGCTTTTCCACCACGTTTTCCTAGAAATCGTTCATATAATTTCAGGTAGGTAGATTTACAGAGTCTTTTTTTCATAAGACAGACATACAGTTCACTTACAAGAAATTAAAATTTTAATCTTCATCATACAAAGCAATGTAACACACACAAAAAATTTTTTTATTCACGAAACACTAATAACAAATGTGTTCAAATTGTTACAAGACGTGACCGTTTGATGCATTTTAATACTTATTTCATTTTAAGCACTAGGTTACTGGTACTGGTACTAAGTTACCGGAAGTAGATGAGTAACGGCCGGTCCCAATAATCTATCTATCTTCAGTTTTGGCAAATCGGAGATAGAAAACATCTTTTGTCTCTGATTTTGCCGTCAAGAGAAACAAAGACAGAAGTTGTTTTCTACCTCCGATATGCCAAAACTGAAGATAGATAGGTTATGGTCCTAATAACGTAAGTTGATAGAAACATCGTTAAATAATAAGAACTGTCCGATACAAAAATGACACCAAAAACTGTCCTCTTTGTATGATGTAACTGATTTAATGTCAGTGTCAACTTTATAACCCGGCCAAATTATGTCGACATGCAATTGTATGGATATTTATGTCATGACATATGTTGTATGTTGTAACTATTCAATGGGGACTACCGTTTCTTTGCTCACCAGTTGGCGCCACTGTAGACTGAGGTCCAGAAGTATAGCAGTAAAAGGCGATTGGCGCCGAAACAAAGTGTTATATCTTGAATCTAATTAAGGTTATATTGTTTATAAATAACTATCTTGATATCAACAAACTAACTTCTGAAATAGTTGCTCTTGAGGCCGCCTATTTTTGCGCTTTTTCTTAATTCCGCTTTTAAAGCGTTCACATTAATCGCCAAATAATCCATATTTGCTATATTTTACGATGGAGATCACTTTCCGGCAGGTAAATTTAAGAAATTATAATTTATGCAACAAATTCCGCTAAAACCAGTAAAAAGTGAATAATATTGGACCTCACGCGACACTAGCGCCTCTAGTGGCAAATTTACTAGCGATAGCCCCCATTGACATAGGTTGTACTAAAAGTGCACCCTTATGTTAAATGGGTGCACTTTTAGTTGGGGAAACTTTTGTAATGCTGATTGTGTATCTAGTTTTATTATATAACATCAATGGATATAAATAAGAAATACAATATTTATAAGTACTTTTCGAACGTGTACACTAGGGCGGCAGTATCGCGCCTAGCCAGCGGCCGTAAATTAGGTTTTATCTGAGTCAACGGCTCATTAGCGTCGCATGTTGCGCCTATCGCGATGCGATGTCGCGATCCTGCGGTCACTGTTTATGCACTTGTTAAATTCATGCATTTCCGAATAGGGCTTTATGTGTTAAACGTTTTGAACGGTAAAGTGCATACGAATTAAAATCAAACTGTATATGATGGGTAACGTAGATACCTACTCTTTAATCGTCGGGCAAGCCTGTGATCGGCATAACAATGGTTCAAATCATTTTGCATCCTCATCGACAACACGTGAACTGTTCAGTAAACTTTTAAAATATTTTTATATAACTTTGTAATCTTCTATTTACTTCCATTTATCTCTACAGGTTGTTATATGTAAATGCTATATAATAACCAGCTTATGTTGATATAGATACGCATTCAAATATTGTAACAATGTTAATTTTATTTTATTATTGTAAATACACTTTATTTCATACAATTGTCTCCGCACTGGATAATATCGGAAAAAGTATTATTCGACAAGAAAAAAAACTTAAGACAATGACCTTGCTCATACATTTTTCCTACGACACCATATTTGATGACAATGGACATTTATGATGTCAAAATCAAAACAAGGCATCTCTCTTTTCAATTGGATCCTCAAAGATATAGTGCGTTCGCTTCAGTAACATTTGAGTAAGTATTTCTTCTAAACTAAACTAAATTTAGCAATGTAACATAACATTAAATTTTTCGGCTTGCTAGTAAATTAATTAATAAACCAAATTTTGGAAAATATTACGGAAAGCGTGACAACCGAATTTGAGATTGAAAGTTTTTATAACTAACTAGCTGTTCCCCGCGACTTCGTCCACGTCAATTTCTGATATTATGAACGCGATTATTTTTGCAACATTTTTCACTGATGCTTCGCTCCTATTGGTCACAGCGTGATGTTATATAGCCTAAAGCCTTCCTTAATAAATGGACTATCCAACACAAAAAGAATTTTTCAAATCGAACCAGTACTTCCGGAGATTAGCGTGTTCAAACAAACAAACAAACAAACTCTTCAGCTTTATAATATTATAAGTATAGATAGTATACACACATTGATTAAAGATACACCACTTTAGGACATGACAATGCTTTAGAATCTAAATTTGGGTTCAATTACTGTTCGACTTAGCTCTAAGACAACGAAATGAAAGAGTTTTAAATTCCATTAGAGTTCCCAAACGGCAAATGCTTTGTGAACTGTATCGATCTGAACGAGCTGGTCTAATTAATCCGGTGGAGCCAGTAACAGCCCAGTCGTGTTTCATTATTATGGCATGTTTGGATGGACCAAAATAGCTTGAAAATCGCTGAGTTGTTTCAAGGAAATCTGCATTAGTGTGCTCAACGTTTGCCGAATAAATATCCATTAACTATTTAATTTAGAATACGATTTTATATTTTACAGCGTGTCGTGTGATCTATATTAAAAGAATAGCATCGCCTCTTTTGTTCTAATGAGTGTCGTAAGAGGTGACTAATAAAGTGCTGCCAAAAGACGGGCAGCAGCAGATTTTCTCTACCATTGCCTAAAAACAAGCACCTTTATAGCGCTACTAATATCAGACGACTTCATTCTTTTATAGCCTATCTATACTAATATTAAAAAGCTGAAGAGTTTGTTTGTTTGTTTGTTTGTTTGAACGTGCTAATCTCAGGAAGTACTGGTTCGAATTGAAAAAATCTTTTTGTGTTGGATAGTCAATTTATCGAGAAAGGCTATATAACATCACGCTGCGACCACTCAGGAGCGAAGCATCAGTGAAAAATGTTGCAAAAATAATCGCGATCATAATAACAGAAATTGACGCGGACGAAGTCGCGGGCAATAGCTAGTAAAAATATAAAAAAGTTGTGCGTGTACTAGTGTACACACGTAAGAAGTGAAACTTCTTTATGGCCTTATTTTTCGAAAAATGATCTACATGCAACTTTCCAGAAATTGGTTAAATTAGTTAAATTGGTTAAATTGGTTAAATTGGTTAAATTGGTTAAATTGGTTAAATTGGTTACATTGGTTAAATTGGTTAAATTGGTTAAATTGGTTAAATTGGTTAAGTTGGTTAAGTTGGTTAAGTTGGTTAAGTTGGTTAAGTTGGTTAAGTTGGTTAAGTTGGTTAAGTTGGTTAAGTTGGTTAAGTTGGTTAAATTGGTTAAGTTGGTTAAATTGGTTAAATTGGTTAAATATTATTTCACTTTACCTTTTTGCTATCGTCTGAACCAACCGTGGTAGGGGCAAGAAAAAGATGGCGCGCAACCGAAAAAAGTGACAAAAATTTGACGCAAAACGTGACGGTAAATTTTTTCCAACGCCGATAAAGAAGTTTCACTCCAAAAATAATAGAAAACAGCACACTCAGGCACGGTAGAAAGAGTGGAAGATACTAGTTCCTCTCCCTTCCCCTCGATCTTACGCTTTTTCGATCAGCATCACGTGACCCTGACGCGAGTTTGGAAGTTTTTACCCATCCAACAAAAAGTGCTCAGCGCCGCTAAAGAAGTTTTCACTTCAAAAAGAGCCTATAATCATTGCACTGCAGGGCAAAGGCATCCATCATTGAAACCAAGATACCATAGCAATGATGGGTATAGGCATAATCACCACACTTGCCAAATGCGTGTTGGTGATCACAAACCCGAGCAATGTTCGAAAATTCGAAACTTTTGTTGCCCGACCGGGAATCGAACCCGGGACTCCGATATCTTGGCTCGGTATTTAAACGGATGAACTAACGGGGCGTTTATTCATAACATATGAAATAAATACATTGAGGGAGGGCGGGCGGTTTTCTTGCATGTAAGTACTTGTGATTGCTTAAACGGTGTCGGTGCAGATAGTGTGGTAGAGTATAATCCATTGTTAACCAGCTGGAATTATTAGCAAAATAATGTTCAATTCATATTTAGACAGGTTTTTTTCAAGCTTGTGTGCTTACTTTATAAATGAAATAAATAGGTTTTTTTATATCCAGCCTCATTGTAAGCTATGGAAATTTGGTGTATGAACATGGTGTAGGTATATCCTACCCTTACCATGCGCTTATCAGACACATAACATAATTTACCAACTCAGAATAGAACAGATCTTATTGAATTTTTGGTATAAAATTTGGTTTTGGGTTATACCTATCTATGTTTCCACAGAATTACAAGTAGGTACCGACCGTAGATACTACCGTAGATACTCGTACCTACCGACGAATATCAGTCGGGAGCTACTCGTAGCTTCTCTACATCAAATTTCAACTAAAATGAAACTATTGGTACATTAACTATGTCATCATAAAATATATACAATAAAGTGTATTTTCACGTCACTAGAAAAAAAAGTCATGCGAGTTCATAAATCAAAAACTAAAATGAATTTAGAATCTTCTCTCGTTACCGTCGTTTGAATATTAGTCTCCTTCGATACAATGCCTGATTTTCAATTTGAATTCTAAAATAAATAGTTTTATTCCACTTTCACAAAGCTCAGCATCCGCAGAATTAAACTTTAAATTGTTCGCACACTTTGCGATTTCATATGCAAGTAAAATTGTTTTCGTATTAAAGAACTTAACAGCTCTACAGCGGGACGCAGTTAAAGAGTTTACACCAACTATTCCCTTGTTTAGTTTCACTACTTTAATTATGAACCGCTCCGTTTAATTATGAACTCACGAACTTAAGCATGTACAAATAATAAGCTTTGGAACCTCCGTGGTGGAGTGGCGTACACACCAGTTTTCAAGGTGTCACCTGCTCCGAGGTCTCAGGTTCGATTCCCGGGCGGGTCAATATTGTTTTTGTGTTTTTGGTACCTACCGTTTCTGATTTCCACAATACGAGTGTTAAAAATAGTTAGGTACTTTGGGATCAGAACATAGGTACTTTGGGATCAGAACAATGTATGTGATATTGTCCTCATTTATTTAAGTAGGTATTTAATTAAAATCTACAGTCAAGAATCAATATTATGTAATCTAACATTTTCTTTCGTTCTCATTTTGCACTGGTTTAAACTACTATAGACTATAAATATATTAATTAAACCATAAATACCAACTAAGGTAACCGCATTTTCAACATCGAGGCTTGGGTTGTTGATTTCAAAATGCCTGCGTTATTAAATCTCATATACTTTTAAAGTAAAAATTAAACCGATTTCGTTGGTGCTAGAGATGACCTGCTCCTTTACCGACGAATTTTTAGTACAGGTTTTTGAAAACATCGAATTGTACACGAACTCTTTTTTCATAGATTGTCAATAATTACTTAGGTACTACTTTAAAATTACCTATCATTGCTACGGTTACTCAAATTCAATGATGCAGGCCTTTGCCATTATAGGCCGTTACTTACTATGAAATAACTTAAACTAAGTTTTGTCAGTCAGAGTGTTAAAATATAATTGTGTTTATTAATCGTTATTTAGAAATGTATTAGACACTAGCTGTTCCCTGCCACGCTTCGCTGTGGCACATTGTGATTGAATGGTTTTTGTTTTTTATGGTTTTTTTATGTTTTTTTTTTCGCGGTCGCGAATAAATAGATAAAAACAATCCTTGATGCGGATTATATATCATGCTAAAACTTCAGCTCGATCGGTGCAGAACTTTTTGAGTTTTTGAAGCGTACACAAACCAACATAACATTTTTATATATATAAAAAGGTTAATTAAAATTTGAAGCATTTAGAACGAAAAAAAACCTTATTTGGAGTTTCACTATTTGAAACGAGAACAAATCATTGAAATCGATAAACTGAAAGTAATGCAGTAGGTACCTTAAAAATATAGGCATCGAAAATTAAAAAATATAGGCTACAAATTAAAAATACATTATTTTCGTAGTTTCATAAGGTAGGTTAGCACCTGCAGTCGCTACAGGTGGGCCAAAACTAACTTATCACCCTGAGATGTTTCACCAAGCGACGCCCAACGCTGGGCCTATGCTTATGTCAGACAGAGATCGGTAAAATGCTATTTAAAAATGATAATCGCTTAGCGCCTAAAATTGCAAAAACGTATGTATACACACATTAAGTATTTAAATTCTCCTGTGTAAAGATATTTTCAGGATAATAGCAGAATTCTATTACATACCAGAACAATCCTCTCTTAATCTTTGAAGCAAAGAAATTGCTCATACAATTCATTAGACATGATCCGTATTTATATTTAAGAAGCGTGCGAGACGAACTAATTATGCTAATATTTGTGTTCCGCTGACGATATAAATGCGGTTAGGTAACCTGTTTAGGGAATCGCCTGCGAGACTCTTGGGAACACCCTAACCAAACTAACGGCGTCTGACAGGAATACTGATCAAGCGCGCCCCCACGCTTAAATATTCAATGAAGATAACATTTTCGCTTCCTTAATTAATAGAAATAACAATATTAATCGTTTCTTCGTCGTTATGAGAGAAATGTTCGGGCACAAACGCGCCAATGTGGATTAGTCACCGGACCCATTTTGGTCCGGTATAATTGAATAAGTGCTATGAGATTACAACGATATCGTTTGAACGATGTAGTTTAATGGGAGATGTGATTCAAGTTAAGCGTAATAAAAGAAAACCCGGATTATTTTTATCATACTAAACTCGTTTAAACAAGATTTATGACATAACATCGAGCAGTTAGAGCTACACAACCGCAAACGTTAACATGAAAGATTGGTGAAATAATGGGAACGATGACTATTTCAGTTTGTCATAGAGAGGCTTGTTTCTGACTTATTCCTGAAATGTCTTTATGTAGCAATGACTAAATCTTACACACAAAGAAAAAACCGGCCGTGGACTCTACCAACAGCGGTTGTCACAGCAGCAACAGTTCTATGTAAATGAATATATAAACATTAAATCTTAGGAAGATACAGTATAATATTATCTTATCTATGATATAACTTAAGTACCTATAAAACGAATACAAATAGCGCGTATAAGAAATTTAACTATTTTATCATAGAAACAGAGCAAAGCTTCAATATCAAACATTGGTATTAATCTAAGTCTTTAGAAAAATGTTTTCAATACCTAATAGGTTCGTTTTTAAGTATTTATCTAAAGTGCGTTTCAGTTGTAAAAATATGGCTCCGAAGACTTATTTACATAAATTCTAAACTTTTTTATCTTAACTAATAACTTTGTTATAATATGGCGCATACCGCTTACGTTGAATTGAGATTTATCGACATTATTGAAACAATTTCATTACCCACATGATCTATCAGAGCGATGTGACACAAAGCTAAATTGATTGATCTGATTTGATTCCAATTTGGTAACAGTTTTCAACTATGGCACAATTTAATGAGGTTTGCAAGAAACGTAAGTATTACAAATTGTTGTTTTACTTATATTGAAAGGTAATTTATGTAAAAATGCTTGTGGACTTCGAAATTTACACGGTTTTTAAACTTAAACTTCTGAAGGCACGAACCGTCGTTAATTTATCACTGGTGACTAATAAAACAAATATTATGAAATCAATTAGTACATACTAAGAAATTGGTTTTATGTTTCTTGAACAGCAAATTATCACATTATATTCAGATCACGCATGAATTGAAGGAACTTTTACTCGCTGGAACACTAATTGCCTAACTTTTTGTTGGCTTTACATTCTCCAAAATTCGTTACTAAAGCTTCTCGCCTTTATAATGTGACTCTTAATTGCCGCCTCGTGACGAAGAGAAAATAACTGTCTAATTATCGAGCGTAATTTTTTTGAAGAAAAACTATTTTTAGTGGTTTTTGCAAATAGGAAGAAGGATTTTCTAGCTTAGCAAAAAAATTTATTAAAGTGGTCTGCGCTTTACCAGTACCTATAGTTTTATCGAAGTAATAGATTATGCACTTGAAAAAAGTGATAAGAGGGATTCCAAAGTAACAACTGTTGCTTAGAAGATTTCTTAGTTACATGACTACAAAAAAAGAGAGGACCGCAAAACGATAAAGAGTGTCTTAACCCTTAATTTGTCAACGACATAAAAGTTCGAAATGCATAAGTTTGATAGATGTAAGGCATCAAGGGCATGCTAAGAACTTAAAAATAAAATTTAAAAAATCCTACGTTTTCCACAGCTGAGAAAATTTGTGTCCGTCACAGCGGACATTGTCAAAGTTATGGCAAAAGAGACGGCCGAAAATCGCCCCAAAGTCGTTTTGAGTTTGTTTATAGAAAAACTTACGAAGACCTGACAATATTTATTTGAAAATACTTAAATTAAATTAAAATTGCAAAACTTATATTCAGATTTTTCTTATCGAGTGGGATATAAAACTACCACAAAAAGAGGAATGTAAGAATCTAAAAATGATCAACCATTTCCGAAAACAAAATACAATGTCAACATTTTTACGGCTCGGACAACCAGACTTTCAGCCAAAGGTAAGTTTCGTTCAAAATATCTTACATGGATAATAAAGGTAAACACATTTAAATAATGAAATAATTCTAATTACAAATTATATGTATATTTCTCACACTTAATAAAAAGTATTCGTCTTTAATTATAAAATAAAAACAAATAAAACGCGTAAAATACCGTTACTCTCGGCCGTACAGAAAAATGCCTTTGCTATATTATTTTCAGAAAGGTTAAATGTCAAGTATTCTCTGTGACCGGTCTGTCTAGCCTGTCATAATAAAGAATTTTGTTGGTCCAATTTGTATAATTAATAATTATGTAATATAAATTAACGACATTGAGTCAATTTTCGAATCATTAGTGTCCATTTACTACATCTAAACACCATTTATCGTTTGTCAATAAGTCTGTTGGAGATGATAGCTTTAGGAACATCCCAAATAAAACAGGCGCCATCGTATTGAAGAGTACCTACATTAGAGAAGGTGGTTTGTTTAGCATTGAAATTATTAGGAATTGGAAGTACCTGATAGCGATGACGTATTAGTTCTCGGCATTTCCGTAAAGTCTATTTTTTATATTATTATATGTCACAATTCAGTAAGAACAGAACACACAGAAGACAGCATTATTGTAATTGTAAATCGGGTAGCAGGACTGTTGGGTGCTATGACGTTATGGTAATATATGTTTTTTGTCTTGGCGAAGATTTAATTCAGACGGACTAAGTCCACCTGCGACTATTTCTTGAAAACATTTTAATTGACAACGATTTAATAAAATAAATGATATTTCGTCAAACGGTATTTTATTTTATATCCCTATTAAATTGTTTATTAAGTTACGATGATAGTCGATCGAGCGGAATATTATTTATTATGCACATTATTGCTCATTATAACCAAAAACAACAACTTATTCAATATTCATTCTCACTCAAACTATATATACTCAAAATTGTTAGTTTTGCTTGCTTATGTTGTATAAAAATATCTATGGCATTGACTAACCTATCAATCTTTATAATATCATTTAACTTTAACACCCCACTATCTACGGCTCGAATTACTATATATTCTTAAATAAGACTTAAAAACAAACCCAGAAATCTAGTTTTGGTCATGACGCATGAATTTTAACTTTTGGGGCAAACAATGTATGGAGCCCCGGCCGTTTCCTTTAAATGTTCGCTGTGGCGGACATTGCCAAATGAAGGATCAAATTAAAAAAGCTTAGTTGTATATTTATTTTACTATGTGATACTTTTGTGATGCGCACTGACAAGCTTGTGGAATGCGTCTGTTTTTCCGAATAAGTATAACCCCAAATTTTTTAAAGCAAGACTGAATAGGCTGCTACTGGGTAAGCTCGCTCCATCTTAGGCTTCTTCTTAACTTGTTAAGTATGTAGTCAAGAGCAAGCCCCTTGAATATTAAAAAAAAAACTATAATGGTATATGAAAGTATTAATTAGAATATTCCATACATGGATATTAACTAATTTAAACTTAAATTCATTTAGGAACGTGTGAGAAGAAAACAACAAAAACAACAAATATATTGTAATAATCAACCATAAATATATATCTATACAACTTTTGCAGATATGGCCCAAACTATGAAGCTTAGTTTTCAGCAGCTCATCGTCTCCAATAATCTTTCTGGCTCTGCGTTCTACCGAGTCAAGTGCAGCCAGCTGGTATTTGGCCGAACCATCCCAGAGGTAAGGCTTTATATAGAATCAAAAGCTGTTCCGGCGTGAAGTATCGTCTAACCTTATTCAGGATTCCCAGCTTTATGGCCGCAGATTTGGCCTTAGACTCAATAGTGTCGCCGAAGTTAAGGTCGGATGTTAACTTCATGCCGAGAAGGTCTAAGCTGTCAGTAACTTTTACTGTGGTACCCCGGAAAGTAGGAGTCAAGATGAAAGGACTCCTTTTTGCGGAGAACAAGCACGCCTGCGTTTTGGTGGCATTAAAATTGACCAGATTATTGTCACCCCATTGGAAGACATAACTTAAGGTCAAGTTAGTTTGCTCTAACATGGCCTCTCTTAAAGAATGGACATCCTCACTGCTGATATTTGCGCAGGATAGATATCTCTCTGTGACCATGCTGTCGTTTGCATACCCAACAATTCCGGGCAGAAGCAGATCGTTGATGTGCAGCAAGAGTCGCAAAGAGAACAGATCCCTGAGGAACTCCGGCATCAATAGCCATAAGGTCAGAAGAGCAGCCATCAATGACGACCCTGATCGACCTCTCACTCAGGAAATCTGAAACCCAGTTGCAAAAGTCCGCAATTTCTGCAAAGATACCGTACGCCGGAAGTTTGCTTAGCTAACTAGCATGCCAAACTCGGTCGAAGGCTTTCGAAATGTCAAGCGATATAGCAAGGGCCTCGCCATGTTTTTCGATTGCCTCGCCCCAGCAATGCGTAACGTACATTAGAAGATCCCCAGTTGACCGACCACGGTGGAAATCAAATTGGTGGTCACTGAGTAGGTCGTGGGTTTCAAGTTACGATAAGAGCTTTGTGTTCATAATCCGTTCCATTACCTTACACAGTACGGACGTAATGGCTATTGGGCGGTAGTTAGAGGGGTATAGTATAGTCAGAAAAGAAAAATCTGTACTGCCTGATAACACTCTTCAAAACGTAGTTAAGTAATTATGGAACTTGGATAGCAGCATTTTAGGTGCGTTGCGTACTTGCGTGGTAACAGTTTAGTTTGTTTCGGTGACTGCATAAGTAATTTCATTCCGGTGACTCGCGTTTTTCATTTAAGTGATGAGAAGTTTCATTTCGGTGAACTATTCTTTCATTTCGGTGATACCAAAATTTCAAAGTACTGTATCTCCTAAGTATGTAAAATCAATTTGATGTCGTGTAAAGATTAATCATAACAATATCATAAATGACAATACTACATGGTTTTATTTCCAAAAAAGTTATAAATAAAAAAGTTCACCGATATGACAAAAAAAATGGACTTGTTGAAATTGACCCTTGTACGACATTCCACGTGCACGGTTTAGAATTCAATCGTATAGTAATTATGCGGTTGACCGGTTTATTAGTACAGATTTTTCGATCTCCGGCGGCACCACAAAAGCCACTCCTCTGCTGCTTTCAACCTCTGGTCCCGAAAAGAACACTTTATTTCCAGAGTCCGAGTAGAAATGACCTTGGCCCTTTCAATGCGTTTCGCCAAATCCAAGCAGCTGTATATCCTTCTTTTGCATTTCGTTTTCCACAATCCTTTTTCCGCCGGTTGGTTGAGCCCACGCACATTCCATGCCCCAATGCGATGCGGTCGTCGGGTATTAAAAGTGTTTGTGTTACCAGTAATAGAATTTCCATGCACAGCCTGGTGAGTCACTGAAGCATGGCCGGTAGCAGATTTCACACCACCCATCCCGGAGGGGTGGCGCCGGGCGTTAGCCGGATCGTACAACATACTCGCATCCATTACGTTACTATCCATGATGACTGTCTTGGGAAGTGGTAGCAGTGGTTTCCCGTTGCCTTCTGCTCCAGGTATCTCTGGGGTTATTTGAACCCCAAGGCCGCTGTAGCCTCTTCTAACTGGTTGCCCAGTCAGGTGTGTGGTTATACCGTCATTGCTCGGTCGCCAGAGCCTCGTCTGTTATCTAGCAGGGAGCACCACGATGGTTAATAATCACCGCCGCCAGGGGCGCGTGCAGGTGAGGTTGACAATTGGGTCGGATAGGCTGTTGGTTCCGTTCTCCCCATACAATATTGCATATTGAAAACACATGATTATTATAAGAAACGTGGAGCGAAAACTATGAATCTATTATTACAATGTGTTTTTGTTGCTGACTACATTTGTAGAGTATGTTGAAGTATAGCTATTTCTAAACCACAAAACAGTTCTTATCGAGCCCATAGAAAGAAACGGTTGGTTTAAATTTGCAGCCAACCTGGAATACTACCCTGGACCCTTTGAGTTCAAGCCACTCTACTGGTCTTAAACGTTTTAAACGTTTTTTATTCAGTTCTGCCCAAGTTGTCGACTTTACTGACTCCAAATAAACAGTTTGTAACAGTGCACTGGATAGTGGATAGTCTTCAAATTCATCTCAAGTGAACTGTTATGTCACTGAATTTTCCTCGAGTACCATACATACGAGTACATTCCTTGTCAATTCCTTGGAGACCGCATTGCAGCATTTGAATTATTTATCAGTCTCCTTTGTGTTACTTCCAAACCCAACTAGTTTGAACAGCCTCGATTTCTGCTCTATATCTTTTATTTTATTGTCCTGTAACACAATTCGACGAGGGGTGACATTGACATAATTTATCAACATTATATATGTACTTTAAAATCAAACCTAGTTTCCTGTACACATTTCACTCAACTTTCAACTTATTTGCCATACCAACAATAATTTTCCATTAAATTAATTACCCACTTCTACCAGAAACATTCCAGATAAAATATTTATTACAACATTGCTTAATGAATGAATAACTTACTATCCAATCAGTTAATGTTTTCCTATTAGTCAATCATAATAATTTTATCAGCAAATATATTAACGACTACATATTTAACTATTTAGACGAATATGCGAATATTGCTTTGGGATACATTAGGATTTGTAAATAAGATGAATATACATACTCACACGAAATTTATTTTCAGACGTAGATGATAAATTATTCCTAAAAAGTAACACATCAAGACGAATTTTCGGGTATATTTTTTGTTGGAGGTAATACGAGTATACGAGTGCGTCTCAAAGGTGCCGTCTATTAAATACGAAACTCAGTGACAACAGATGACATTGTAAAAAGTGGATCCATACTGCGCAACAAGAACAAGGATGTCTTTATGAAATTATGTTTTGCCCCCGCGCTGAGTGGCTGACATTGACAAATGACACGAGGGCTGTTTTTCACTGTCAGATCGAAGTGACATGTTTTCCCCTGACTGTGAAGTGTGGAATCAGTAAAGTGAAATAAACGCCCGAAAAACGCCATGCCCAGACCTAATGGAGGCGAAAGAAATTAATATATTTTTCCAGTTAGAAAAACCATTCCAGTCGTTGGATCCGGCGCCGGCGAAAAAGTGCTGAACACGTGGGATTAGATCGAGCTCTCTTATATAATGCGAATCTTTGAATAGCCTTATTTTTAAAATAGATATTTTTGGTGACACTTTTTCTAAATTTAAACTAAAGCTTACGAAACTTGCGCAGTAGATAAGGTTGTGGTCCTGTTCTTTTCTTCTCTTTCGTTTTAGTTTAAAAATATTATTTTTTCTTTTTCTGTGTTAGAGTACGAATTTTTCTTTAATTATTAGAATATTTTAATACTGTGTTCGCCTATAAATGGTATATATAAAAATGTATATTATTTTGAATGTTTTTATATATATGCTGTTGGTGTTCCTTAAGCAATAAATAAATAAAATGAAAAGCTTTTCCCACAACTTTTTGCAGATATGTTTGTATAATTTTGTTGGTTGTGTGGTGGATGAACAACATCAGATTCATGTTTGGACCCCAAAGTATTGAGCTCTTAAAGCATTTTTTTTAATCAGAATTTTATTAATTTACGTACCTACAACACCTAGGCCCGGGATAATGTAGGAAAGTCTCTAGAAAACCACACCCCGTGACAAGAAAACTCGAATTTTGAGGTCCAGATAATATTTGTAAGAGTTATACATTAAAGTCTCTTAAACCACACCCCGTGACAAGAAAACTCGAATTTTGAGGTCCAGATAATATTTGTAAGAGTTATACATTTTCAATTAATTAGCTATTACTTAAAAGAAAGCACTAAAAGTAATTTATTTGCCATCAGGAAAAAACATACATTCAACAATTTACCCATAACAAGTTAAAAAAAACAAAACGATTAAACAAATAGATACCAAAAAGCATTTCTCGTGGCAGGTTATGGTATGCAACGACGCTGATATTCTACGGGAGCCTATACCTACATTTGGTTGTGTTTTAAACATGGTCTGTAATCTTAATATTTATTATTTTATTTGAGCTTTGGAGAGATATCTTTTCCTGTTTCTGGAACCAACAATCGACACTTTTAGGAAGTCATAAGTTTATTTTTATTATTAGTTGTAATTTCTACACTTTTATGATTACAATTACTACTGAACACAACATTAACACGGTTACAATTTATAATATATGTATAAGCATATACTAGTAAAAATTATAAACAAAATTACCCACTATCGAAACTTAGTTACTGACTATTTGCTACAGAAAAATTCCAAATCATGACAACAGATTATTATTATAATATTTTGATTTGATACATTATATAAGCATTAATCTTAATCTTCTGTTTACATATCTCTAAACAATATTGTATTGTAGGTACACCACTATTGTCGATTAGGATTGAACAACTGCCGTCCGAAGCCGAACACAACTTTAAAATGTTTGTCCTATTAAAATACCTATGTAATATTTCCTTTAATAAGTTTCAGTAGTCTGTTCATTACTACAAAAATAATTATCTTTGATAATAGCTTAATCTCGTTCTAGTTTTGATTAAAATAAAAATTCAGGGGCCTGTCAATCTCACCCTAGCCGATGCCTTTCGCAAATGCGAGTATCAAAGTGCAAATGCACCCTCTAGCAAAAACTAAATTGACTATTCCCCTAAATCTTGATAACAGACAACAGCCCAAATACGAAAAACTGCCAATATCATGCAGCGAAAATTCGTGATCGTAAATCCTCCTACTTAAAAGCGGTTTATCGTATAAAACCCATGAATAATATTTTAACACAGTTTAATGTCAATTGGTGTTGTAAAATAAAACCAAACTCTCTGAACCTATCATGAAAACACGTATTTTTATTATACGTTCTGGTTCCTATATTTAGACCTTTCGTCAAATGTTATACCTACCTAGATTGGCTGTACCACATTTTGAATCATTGCCACTAACTAGCCTTTGAGTAATCTATGAACTTCTTATCAGGTTTATTGATTTAAAAGTGCAAAATAACATGTTTTAATATAATAACAGGCAAAAGTTTCTTTATGTTTAAAATTCTACAGAATCTAGAATTATAATATCTTAAGAAGAATTATAATCATCTTAATTAGTAATTATAATATCTAAGTGCCATTTTGGCAACTGTAGTTTCTATCATATTCTGTACAAATCTGGGCATTGTGATTTAAAAAAAACGACAAAACATTACCTTTCTTTTTGTGAGCTCTTGTGGCAACCAAATATCGAGTTTTTTTTACTGCCTGACTATTTTAATGATTTAAAACTGTTTTGTGGTCAAGCAATAAGATTTTGCAATTAAATATCATGAAAACCCTTCGAAACATCGAAACGGAATTTATGTACGTAAGATACGAGCAATTCTGCTTTGATTTCTGATTTAATCATGAATCAAAGGGTAAAAACGGGACCCTAATACTAAACTAAGACTTCGCTGTCTGTCCGTCTGTCCGTCACCAGGCTGTATCTCAAGAGCCGCGATAGCTAGACAGTTGAAATTATCACAGATTGTGTATTTATTTTGCCGCAATAATAACAAATACTAAAAACAAAATAAAATAAATATTTAAGGGGGGCTCCCATACAACAAACCCGTTTTTTAGCCTTTTTGGTACGGAACCCTTCGTGCGCGAGTCCGACTCGCACTTGGCCGGTCTTATTTGTTTTTATATCTATTACTCACAGACAAAAGGTACTCAGTAAGTACAATGGTATAGACTTACCAATTAATTAATGGAAACTGATGCTCAAGCTATTATTACCGTTATGATTGGTCCATGTTATTGTTCGGTGCAACAATAAAACAACCCTTTAGCCAATTATCAGCCATTATAACAAAGATGATGGAATGGATGAGACGTCTAATCATTATCAAAATAGCTTTAGTGAGGGTGTGCGTGGGAGTTAATTCGCTAATATCACATTAAGCCGGCAAGCGTTATCTGACGGCTGCCCCCACCGACCCGCTCTAATCCCGAACGCCGGGATCCCGATCCCGTGTCTCCCCGGGATTACTCGCGTCTGTGCAAGGCCAATGTAACAATATTTGCCAGAGACAGGACACATTGTTCCCGCACTTCATTGTAGCACGTACATTCCCGCTCACCTTTGCGGTAAGAGTTTATGTAATCCCCTAATTCGCAACTGTTTGTCAGATTTATACTTGAAAAGATTTGTTTTTGCGCCGCCCCAATGAAATGAACTCGTGGTTAGGGATATTTGGTAAAACCTGAATAAAGCATGTGCGTATGTATACAATTTTTAAACCAATTTATAAATTGAAGTTAAATAAGTCATCAGCTAGGTAATATTTTCTTTTTAAAGATAGTTACAATGCCTTACATTAACTTTAGATACTCGCGTAGAGTAAGAAATATAATAAAGAAGTATCAATATTTGAGGTACCCACTGCCAAACACATAGATAAATAATATAACAATAAGATAGATAATATAATACACAATCCCCTAAAAAAATAACACTGCGAACTGTCCGAGGTTAAACTAAGCAGCTAATGTCATGCGCCATGATCAGCGTTGCCAGACGTCCCGATTTTAGCGGGACGTCCCGATTTTTAAATCAAAATTAAATGTCCTGCGCGGGACAGGCTGACGGGTCGACCGTGCGAGAAGAAGAGAAAAAGGATACTTTAAAAGAAGTTAAATCTTCACAGAAATATTATGAATAAGTAATTCTTATAAATAATTAGTCTGTTATTGTAAGTTGCAATTTGTATCACTCACTTCTCAGACTATTACCTAAGTGAAACTTACTTATTTGAAATGCCATATTTTTGGGATAAAACTTTTTTGATTTTGATTTCTGTTTGTTTTTATTCAGAAGACGAATAAGACTCAACTTTTTAACGACAGGGTAAATTTCATTTAAAATATCATATTTTTATTAAAATTTACGAAACGTAAACGTAATTTGAAGTCAAATACAAAGATAATTATTCAAAAACTTTTAATTATATACGTTTTTTTACTATTTCCCGCTTTCGACGAAAGAAATCCCGCTTTTTCACTCATAAAGTTCCTAAATCACGACTTGGAAAAAAAAACTGGCAACGCTGGTCATGACTGACACACCACAATGAAAATTACATACATACATAAATACACTCACGCCTTTTTCCCGGAGGGGTAGGCAGAGACCACATCTTTCTACTTGCTACGATCCTTACAGACTACTTTCGCTTCATCCACATTCATTAATCTTTTCATACACGCTCGCCGGTTTAGGGTACAATGAAAATTAAACCTTACATACATTTTATAAAGTTTATCCAACCAAATTATAAGAGCACCCAGACGTTATCTTTGTTGACGATGGTTTTCTGTCACTTATTCAGAAAGTATACCTGGTGTATCATTTTATTTTGTTGTTAACAACAACCTATCAACTGCAAACACAGTGACACATAACAAATTACAAGCGCCAATTGAATTTCTTTACTTATTTTATCGTTAATGTCAGTAAAGTATTTGCTAAAACATTTCGCATCATTGAAACTTAAACCCATGATCCACACCAATTTCGCAAAAATAATAAATCAAAGTGTGAGCTAACACAGCTTCATTCTATCAATGCTTAGCCGATTACCTTGTCAGTAGCCTTAAGCCAGCTTGATTACGTCTGACAATGAGGATTAGTCACGTGCACATCTCTTAACTGGATTGGTAACACAATTGGATATTGGCATTGGGGCTGCATATTATATTACGTTGTGTGGCCCAAAACAACTCATAAGTTGAAGACGTAAGGCCAGTGCCAATATTATGTAAGCATTCATAATATTATTATTTTTACAATGCTCTCAATTTCAGTCCCACATAACATGACGCGTGTTACAATACCGGCGGTTATGGGTTGGAATCCCGCAAATTTGGGCCATGTTTAAAGGTATTGAGTAAGTTCGTATGTTATTTAGTCGGTGAGAAAGCCTTTTAATACACACCTTTACTTTAATACAAAATAAAACACTATGGTATGGTAAGAAGCAAGCTCAAATTCTCATTGGTAGATTTATATTTATTGTAAAGTCAATTTGTTGTTAGACCCAAATGTCATGAATATTGTAAACTCAGCGTAAAACACACAAGGTAATGGTACAATGACGTAAAACCTAACGGCGCCGTAGCCGTGATATTCAGTGGGCCGTTGTGAAGGAACCAACTGGCGCAGTAACCGTAATTTAGGATAAGTTCACGCAAACCCTACTTTCTTTGCCTACCTTCGCTTAACATTCAGGTCTCGAAACACGTAATTTGTGGCAGTGATCGCGAAAGAGCCGGTGTGCTTGCCGCTATTTCGTTTTTATTCAATAGACATTTTTCATTTATACTATCTATTGGGAAAACGACTGTTATGTTTTTCAGTATATATACTTGAAAAATTATGCACGCATCTCCTCGCATGCCGGGCGGGAGTAACACAACATAATTTTTCAAGTTTATATACTGATATTATAATTGCAATTTAATTGCTAAAATCTATACTAATATTATAAAGCTGAAGAGTTTGTTTGTTTGTTTGTTTGTTTGAACGCGCTAATCTCAGGAAGTACTGGTTCGAATTGAAAAATTCTTTTTGTGTTGGATAAGTACATTTATAGAGGAAGGCTAGGCTATATAACATCACGCTGCGACTAATAAGAGCGAAGAATCAGTGAAAAATATTACAAAAATAATCGCGATCATAATAACAGAAATTGACGCGTACGAAGTCGCGAGCAACAGCTAGTATCAAATAAGGTATGTCATGTTTTTCGCCTAACCATACCTACTAGTTACAATTTGTTGTTAAATCATAAAAAAGCGTATCATACCGAAGAAACCTGTTCTCCTTAATCGCGATGCGAATATAATTGTGTCAAAATATATCGTTTACATTTATGTATGAATGTATGTCGGCCTTATAGCAGATCTTCACCTTTTGGTGTCGAAATTACGATTTAAAATATGTTTAAATATTTGTCGTCGTAACTTTTTTAAATAATGTAGGTACATAGATATATATTATGTTATTTGTAAGTACAAATAACAAATAATAAGATTATTGCACGAATAACACTGACTGGCTGACCTTTATTTTTAAATTATTAGTTTTTCTATACAGGATGAAATTCTAACCAAGTTTCAAAATTTTTATAGGCGTTCAGTATTGTTTTAAAATCCTATTAATGAAGTAAAAAATGAAAATCAAGCCTTCACCCGAAAATATTTTTCGCAATATTGTTTTCAATTTTTACGGTCCTAGGCCTGATAAAGTGATAAGGTATAAAGAGAAAATTAAAAACTTATGAATAGTATCGTAATGAATGAATGACATGCGAATCGCGTAAAAAAGGTGTTGCTAGGCGGTCGTATCAAAAATTTTTGTACTGGGCTATACCGCAAGACAAAATACGTCATTTGTATTTTGTCTCGTACATTGATTTATTAAAATTTGGAAGGTGGTTAAAATTTCAGCCTGTATTAACTTGAATCATATTAGTAATACAAGGTTTGACTAATATGACCATGAACAGTTAAAAAAAACAAGTCAAAATACTTAATTTTTAATCATTATACAATTTCAATTGTGATAAATGTTACGATTTTTGACAATATTCCTGCGACATTTATATCGTAATATCCGTTTTTCGTACGTCAGTAATCGGTCAAAATCATAAAAGTTTTGAAGAGCGTATAAAGTTGTCTACTGTGAGAAACTCTCTTCCAAAGCAGTTTCGATTCATGCAGTGATTCACGGCATCCAAGATGAAAAGGCAGTGCAGTGTGAAATTGAAATTTTCAGAAACAAAATGCCTCAAGCCCAATTTTCGTTTCATAGACGCAGTAAACTCGCGGCGTGGAGTAAGTTACGCCTTATTTGGCAGACGAATGTCCTCGAGCCGATGTGAAGTGATACCTCCCTTCTCCAACCCTTCTCGAGAGCACTCGTATTCAGTAAATCGAAAGTCGTTACACAAAATCGGAGATATATTTTTTCTTCATAATATCGCGTTTTACCTTTTTATTTTATTATTATTATTTTATTTAAGTATATTAAAATGCGCCCACTAAAAGTTACTTCTAGAGTTAACTAATATTTTGACAGATAAATGAATACCATCTCTTGTTTTTATCTCTGGAGTCCGGCAGTTCTAAATAAATGAGATAGTTTTTATTTGAAACAGAAAATCTAATTGAAACATAGAAATCCTCAAATAAAATAAACAATTCACAACTTATACTACTTTGCAAACTCAAATTTACTTGCGAACTACGAAGAAACCTGTGTAGTCACTAGTTATAATTCAAGGCAAGTAGTCAACGAACGTGCTCTGTTGTTATTAATTATATCAATATTTGTGTTTCTGAAGACGGGACAAGTAAGAGAAACTTCGCTATATATTTATCTACAGCAAAGGAACAAGCCATTACCTAATTGGTAAACTGATTTTACGTGTCAGAGATCCAAATGGAATAGTTATCTTTCTCGACCAATTTAGGTAATTAAAATACTAGGTATACATTTATAAGCGCAGTAGATAATTGACGCGCAAGAAATTCAGTAAAGGAAGATGTAAATAAAATAGTTTAGGATGTCTAAGGGTTTAGAGACATTGCACCATACCGAGGTTTGCATCTACCTAGGCCAGCTTTTACCACGGCTATGTGGATTATTTTCTGAGCTGGTTACCTTTTCCGGAGACAGTAAATAAAAGAAAAAATTGTAGATAGTTCATTATTAGATATAATATATCTTATTAATGAATAGTTGAGCTTTGTAAATAGGTGTTCATTTTATAATCATTGTTTAAAGCCATACTGGGCCATACAGATGGCTCTTTTTGGCCCAGTGTGGTATGTCTTTAAATATTTTATTATTACTATTATTACTTATTAAAACTTAATATGAATTCAAATATTTGTTTATAAATATAATCACGGTACACAAACAAGGTAATAATTATTAATTTGAATCATCTCCATAAATCGTGGACCTTTAACCTATTACAATAAAAGCTTGGTAATCTTCAGTCAGTAAACGATGGCGCATTAAAACTGCTTCCGAATTGGCCTCGAAACTGAGAAAGAACCCCAAAAGATAAACGGAAACAGTCAGTCTGCGGACACAACAATAAAAACATGACAATGTCGATCGCTTTTATAAAAATGTAATGCGCGAAAATGAAGGAAACGGTGCGAATGCGAAGAATGTAATTAAAGCAACAATAAAAGAGCACATTTTACTGCTCCTGACCGTGCCGTTGTGTTTTGCGTAAAGGTTATTATCTGCTTTTTAAACTTCGCTTTCAACTGCGGGAATTAAAAATGAAAATAATAAAACGTTCTGCCTTAATTTCGCCTGTCTCCCGCGAAACAATAGGAATGGGAAGCAACCGTGGCTTAACGTTTCGTATGGTTTTGCTGTAGTGGAAAAATCAACCCGTTGCATTTTGCAAAATACTTTCGAAGGAAATCTGATATGAAAAACGTTTTCAGATAAGCACTTTAGTGAATTTTGGGAGTTTGTGAAGATAAAGTTGGGCTTAATGTAACCTAAATGTTAAAATGCAAATTTAAACTGACATGTAAAATAAACAAATAATTAATTTTATCCGGCGGAGCAATACACATATTATCTTAGTGAATATGTACCTAAACCAGAAGTGAGCTGAGCGTATGTGTTGTGATAATAATTTTGCGCGTCCACTTTAGATACCTATGAATATTCGCCATTCTCCCATCATGTGGCTAACGCACGTCATGCCTGATTGTTGTAAACCTGTCATTAATGACATTAAATTAGTTTCATTAATCGGTGTTATTTGCTTAAAAGCTTTTGTGCTCATTATATTAAATTAAACATAATGTCAATAATGGGCTACCCTTTTGTTGTTATTATTCTACAATTGTTTTTAATAATGAATCGAACGTTCATTAGTAAACTATTTTATACTATAACTCGACAGACGTTGTCCCGTCTTAATTATGCATATTGATTCCGAATTGGTTATAATTATTGAAAAAAATGTTTCACATATTATTATTTAGGGTTCCGTACCCAAAGGGTAAAAACGGGACCCTATTACTAAGACTTCGCTGTCTGTCCGTCTGTCCGTCTGTCCGTCGCTCTGTCACCAGGCTGTATCTCAAGAGCCGCGATAGCTAGACAGTTGAAATTTTCACAAATTATGTATTTCTGTTACCGCAATAATAACAAATACCATACAACAAACTCTTTTTTTTGGCCTTTTTGGAACGGAACCATTCGTGCGCGAGTCCGACTCGCACTTGGCCGATTTTTTATTATTATTATGCCGTACAGTATCCGTGTAGAAAAATATGCAACATTAGAAAAGGAAATAATAATAATAATAATAAGTTTTTATACGACTTTACACAATTTTACTAATTATAATATATTATTGAAAAATTTGTTACAATGTTAAATTACTACATAAAAATACTTATATCATGTACTTTTGTTACTAATTGATACATTATTAATCTCTAAGTACCTACCATAGACAAAGTATATAATTTTATGTACCTACCTATGTAACTACAACTATTTTAATGTACAGTGAAGAGAGGGGTCTCTTCTAATACAGGTTTTATTTTTAAAAACTTAGAAGTAGTGATCCACAAATTGTAAAAACTACCTGTAGTTATGAATAGAGATTTTAATTTTTTATTTCGATTTTTTTTTAGTATCTTATTGATATAGTAAGGTACTTCGACAGAAATATCTATTTTGAACTATGTGGTTTTGAAAGCTATTCAGTATTTTTTTCCATTTTGTTTGTCAGTGTTATGCCAAACATGTCACATTGAAAAAGTTTGAATTGTCTAAAGCGCTAAGGTGACATTGGAAATAATTTCATTTGGTGGGTTAGGTATCCTCAAATTTTCAAATTTTTCGCGCAATTTCTTATTTTTTTTCTTTTATAAAAGAACTTTCTTCTGTCAATAACAAAAATAACGAAAAAAGAATTAGCGAAATCGGTCCAGCCGTTAACGCGTGATGCGGATGTAAGGGAAATAAGGATTTATTTTTATACAGTGTGAAATATTAACCACTTTCCAAAATTTTTATATGCGTTCGGTATCGTATTTAGAGCCCATTAATGAAGTAAAAAATGTAAATCAAGCTTTCACCCGAAAAAATTTTTCGCAATATAGTTTTAAATTTTTACGGTCCTAGGCCTGATAAACTATAAAGAGAAAATCAAAAACGTATCGTAATGAATGAATGAAATGTGAATCGCGTAAAAAAGTGTTGCTAGGCGGCCGTATCAAAAATTTTAGATTATTTGCGGACATTTTCGAAGTGCTTTATCTTGACATTTTTGTACTGAGCTATACCAAAAGAAAAAATACGTCATTTGTTTTTTGTCTCGTAGATTAATATATTAAAATTTAGAAGGTGGTTAAATTTCACCCTGTATCTATATAAATTTTTCAACAGCTAAGTGTAAAAATATTTCTTATGCTTCAAATGAGAATAGATAGATATCATCTACTCAATACCACCAGGCGACTGAAGGAATCCAGATGAAATTTGGCACATAAATAAATTATAGGCAGGAATAATAGGCTACGTTTTATGCCAACGGTTCCTTGCAATAATTGCGAATTCAAAATCCTGGCGCATGAAGTCGCAGGCAACACCTAATATTTACCATAGGTATGATAGTTAGCATAACTAGTATTATCTTATCTGTGGCATAACTAAATTCAACAATCTTCAGCTTTATTTCGTTAGATGTGTCTATGATAAAATCACCCAAAATTCAAAGCGATCAAAGAAAGATCAAATCATTCGCCTGAAAATAATTCTACACAACACAAAAAGTTTGCGAGTACCTACCTAAGTACATTATACTAGTATTAAGTACAGCTTTGCCTAATTCTATTGTTATACAAAGGCAGTGGAATAACCACCACAAATACGAGTAGCATGCCCGCTAACAGAGTACTTACTAAAGCCCTGAAATCCACCAATTTGCATATTTACATACTTTTTACGCGAGCGGCCACGAAAATCGGTCATTCTGGTCGTGTTAAGACGTGACGTTGATTAATGAGCCAAATGTATTGTTTCCTCCGTTTGCTAAGAAAGACCAGGGTCATGGTGTTCACTTATTTTATTTTGGTAATTAATTTATTACACTGAGTTTATTTGTATTAACTTATTTTCCAAGGAGTATTGCACGATTACGATTCTTAATACGCGTATACTCGTATATAATTTTTAATGAGTACATTTTTCACGGACTCGGTCAAATTTCGACAATGGTTTTTGTTTTATAGTTTTTAGACTGCATGAACTAACCATGATCCAATTTAATTGTATTAGGAACTTCATGCTTATTTCATTGTTCCAAATCTTACCAATATTTCAAATGAGAATAGTTAGATGTCATCTACTAAATACCACCAGGACGGCTGAAGGAGTCCAGATGAAATTTTGGCACATAAATAAATTATAGGCTTACCTCTAAATCTTGACATATTAAAAAAAAAAACTATCATCACGTAAAAACAATGCAAATAGATGCATAAAATTAAATATGCCACTTTTGAGTGGGTGCCAAACAAGAAATCACTGACAATCATCATCATGTACAGATTGAGTCTGTATTAGGATATATGGTCATGATGGCTTATTCATACTTTTGGTCGGTAAAATTTGTCAGTAAGTTTTTCATATTATACCTAGTTGTTAAATATGCTCATGTAAAATATTTATATATAAGACAAAACATTAGTAGCTGATTGTGTGGAGCTGTGCTACAGGGAATTGCGGCCCGCTCACCACTTTACAACCTAAGACACTTACCTACACGGACATTCATAACAAGCAACTAGAAGGTAGCAAAAGTTCTAGTAGTTTTTAAGGTTAACAGTGTAACCGTAGCATTACCCCTTTATGGTGCAGACTTTAGATTTTATTGGCCAAATCCAATTTAATCCTCAAAGAAGGCCACGCTTAGTATCAGATTGAAAGAGTGGTACATTTTCATAGTTGGTTCATTCTTGTAAGTATAATAAGTTGTGTCTTAAACTTGCCCATATTACGCATAATAAAAAGGTGTCAGGTCTGTTAGGAACTAATTATCATTTCACTCCTGACCACCCATTGCGTCAGCATCTAATCCCAGGTAAATTTAAAGACAACTTTTTAGATATTATCGTAGATTTAGTACGATTATATAGTGACAAGGAAACAGTCTACAAATATGGCAATTCCTTGCCCTGGTACCAAGATATTATTATATTTATTCAAGTTTATTCATAGTAATGACAACAAGTTCATCAAATTTTCAGTAATGCTATTAATCTGTAGTGCAGCGTTCAGTTTCGTCTTAAAGCTACCATATAACACAACAACGCCGGAGTCTCTACACCTCTATAAAACTTTAAATGAAGAGACAATGTCTTACAAAGTTAGTAAGTGCAGCATGTGTGCGCGCCGCTTAAGTAGCGGGCTAGGCAAAATTTAGTAGTAAGAGCTTACTTAACAGACTGCGAGATGCAAATGAGAGAACAGTTGCGGGTTGTATGAGAGCAAACGTTTGTCGAGTGGCCGCCGAGCGCTGCTTGTGGCCACTAATCTCTTAACATAATAGCTACTGTCAAGTTTCCTATGTAACGTGCATTTGTTTCATCAAACTTTAACGCAAACTGTCGTACATAAGTGCTTAGTTTAATTTTGCCCTAAGAAATGCTGCCGGATAATGTTTGGGTCGAGTTCTTAATATAAACTAAAAGACGATCAAAAGATCTTAAAATTCCTAAGTTTAAATGTTTTTTTATTATTCTACACTAGTTATCTATCAAGTACTTTCAAATTGTGCGCACTGCGCAGCCAGGTTGATTAGGTCCAGTGGGAGTTCCTTTGACGGTGCGTACTATACAGGTGAAATTTTAACCACTTTCCAAAATTTTTATATGCGTTCATCTTATTTAGAGCCTATTTATGAAGTAAAAAATGTAAATCAAGTTGTCACCCGAAAATATTTTTCGCGATATTGTTTTCAACTTTTACGGTCCTAGACCTGTCAAGGTATAAAGAGAAAATCAAAAACTTATGAATAGAATCGTAATGAATGAATGGAATGCGCAACGCGTAAAAAAAGTGTTGCTAGGCGGCCGTATCAAAGATTTTCGATTTTTGGCGGACATTTTCTAAGTGCTTTATCTTGACATTTTTGTACTGGGCTATACCAAAAGAAAAAATACGTCATTTATTTTTTGTCTCGTAGATTGATATATAAAAATTTGGTAGGTGGTTAAAATTTCACCCTGTATAGTTAGTCCTTAGTCTTAAACCTGGTTACACCCATTAGTATCTATAAACCCTTCTTTAACAGCATATAAGAAGAGCTGTATTATTAAAATTCAGAATATTGCTTGTGTTTTAATAATAGTTTCAGTATATTAGTTTATATATTTATGTATATAGGCTTAGCTTTAGGATCAGATAGCACGAAAAATAGCGGAGTTTTTTAAGAATCTACAAATCTGCCAGGTCTGGTATAAGTAACTTGCAACTCACTAGTAATGGTTACCATGTTTGTTAAGCCTTGTAATGCACTAGGATTTTGAGTTTTTGGGGACAACATTGAAAATAAATCAATAGAATAATTATAAAACTAATTGATAGGCACGATAAATAATTTATCTTTATTTCCCTATTGAATTTTATTCATAAAAATATTATCATGATCATCAACAGCCTTTATTATATAAGTAATGCACCGCTGAACACAGGCGTCTCCAAAAAGACGATATTGCCATAATCGCCCGCCACGCTTGGCGGGAAGGTTGGCGATTGCAGTTTGGCCGGTGGTAGAAAGAAGACACTTCTGCATGTATTTTCCTCGCAGTACTCCTTTAATTGTCTCTCACGATACATATAGGAAGAGAAGAGCGCAAGCAAGCAGCATGTATGCACGCATGCAATCAAGCAGCAAGCAACATTCATGCATGCATGCAATCAAGCATACATGCATGCATGCAAGGAAGCATAAATGCATCCACGCGTTAGGATCTCCTCTTCTTCGGCGCTGCGGAAAGTGCAGCCTCTTTGCCCATACGTCACAAACCGCTGACACCCATTCTGGCTTCCGCAGCCTCAGCCGTTCCAGCTCGCATGGGCGATAGCAGTTTGTTACAGTAGGACGTAGGTGGAGGCTGCTCTTCATCCGCGCATATATTAAATTCTAATGAAGGCCCGGTATAGCACTGAACGTAAATAATTTAATCTATTTGCAAACTAATCGAACTAGCACGGTACACTTTTTAATACCCTATTACAATAAGATACGATAGCAAATATGAAAAAGAGACAATCTTTTATACGATAAATATAACCAAAGTTACAGGGTTCGCACCGAGTGAAATGGCAAAATTTCAACGCCCGTACAGGCAGAAGGACACTCACAAGGCTTTCAGAACTTAGTTCAGGCGCTACCATTTAATAAGTTTTCAGTTAAGGTTATGCTCAACAATTAACTTTCGTCTCCTTTTGTCATGTTTGTGCAAGACTCTTTCTTTAAGTCGAAAAAACACCACGCTAATTAGAAATTGTTTTAAATCAGCTGTAGTTACTTAAAAATATTGCAAAACAACGTCGAATAGAATAAAAGTAACTCAATAAAATGATTTATTATCGAACTTTGCGAATGAACAGGAACTTTTTTTCCGGTCGAACGAAAATCTGCCGCTGCCTCATTTCCCGCGGGGCAGCGATAACGACCCTACTTGAACCTTTTACCTCTGTTTTCAATTATTCATACATTAAATTTTACCTACTGGGTTCTCGCAGCCGCAGATTATATCCCTTTGATTAGGTCCAATGTTCGATGATTTTCCTCGTTGCCTTTAATAACAACTCCCACAGGGCTCGGAGACTTCCACGCCAGAGATTAGTTCTGCAGATTCAAAATCGCGTTGTTATTCAATGGAAGGATACCAATTTGTGAAGTTAATTAAATGAACAAAACGGCTTCATTAGATTATGATCTTTACTATTGTTTGAAGAACAAGGGGCGGGGGGGTAGCGCATCCGTTTCTTGTTCCGAACTTTCTTATCGGCGCGCATGAGTTATCCACCCCTCTCGCGCTCGCCGGCTCCCCCCGACCGCCATAATGTAATAACTTCCTACTACTCATATTACCAATTATTACATGTCATAGGTAACGGGGGAACATGATACCAAACCGAACATAATATGATAGTATTGCCATATTTTAAACAATATAATATCATATTTTGCCCATGGATTATTACTCGTCAACATGACGGAAATGGAGAAATTATATACGTCTTTAACAAAAAATATTTTACGTGATTCTGATTCACATTACTTTTTCATATAACATCACTATATAATAATGTGAGCACAAACTCGCAGATACATTTATTTTAACTTTAGTAATGTTGTTCTAAGAGAAACAAACAATGTCTTAGTGACTCCACAGTTATTACAAATTTCTGTTTGACGATTGGTGAGAGGGTAACTTGCTCTATTAACAACATTTCGTCGAACACAAGCGAAATATGCATAACCAAACATCGTAGTACTGTAGTTGTAGGAATAAGCTTACCTATATAGAGCTTCACAGGCGTAACCAATTTGCGAATAGTTACGTTACGACAACTATCGCTAATATAGATATGTCACTGACACAAATATGTAAAAAAATACCGGATAAAGTAGTTCCGTAGCTACCGGATAAAGTAGTTCCGTAGCTACCGGATAAAGTAGTTGTTTTATATTTTAATGTGCTTAGGTTTTTAGATTGTAGAATCAAATAATACAAAGTAGATACGAGCATGATTATTGTCCAAGTTATTCAATTTTACAGGGCAAACACAGAATTTTTTATCACCTACTTAGATGGGCTACCTAAACGAAGATGACTTTACTTTACACAAGAAAAACTTATTCAATGTGTCCTCAGATTCGTACCTATAAAGCGTATAGAGTATTGCTTGCTTCCGAGTGAAGTAAATAGTGTGCTATTTATGTATGTAGGTGCCTAAACACACTCGAGCACAATAACGCGCGATCGGAGAGCCGATAATGACGTCTCTTCGTACGTGTGTCTTTGTGGAACGGTCGAGGAAACGCGGGTAGAGTTTAAGGGCTGTGTCCAAAGAGGTAGCTGTGTTTAAGACATTAAACAATCTATTACTACTGGTAGAGATACCACACATAACTTACAGTGTATAAAAACAACAGTAAATATCATTAGATCATTAAAATAAATAAAAACAGCTATTATCATTAAATGAGACAAAAAATAGTTCCATTTCACAATTTAACACAAACACCAATCGTCCGTATTTTAATTATTTGACACACGCACACACACACCAACTAAATTTGCAATGGAACCTGAAAATTATCTTACACGAATTACATCACAATACATCAAAATGAAAGATTAATTTACCGATTTATGTAACTAGGGTTTATTACTTATTTTTCCATCACTTTACATCGGCTATCAGCGTAAAATCCTGTTGAACATTAAATCTAAACTAGTTAAATCTGAAAATAAATCTTATGTTAAAGCTTTGTTTCAAAGGAGTTTCCAAATAAAATTATTGTCATTGTTATTGGTATTATTAATTAATAATCGGCCAAGTGCGAGTCGGACTCGCGCACGAAGGGTTTCGTACCATTGACTAGTTAATGCAGTGCCTACCTGTTACCATTTAATGATATCGAGCAAAAATAGGCAAAATATAAATTTTATTTTGTTTTTAGTATTTGTTGTTATTGCGGTAACAGAAATACATAATTTGTGAAAATTGCAACTGACTAGCTATCGCGGCTCTTGAGATACAGCCTGGTGACAGAGCGATGGACAGACGGACAGACGGCCAGACGGACAGACGGACAGAGGGACAGACGGACAGACAGCGAAGTCTTAGTAATAGGGTCCCGTTTTTACCGTTTGGGTACGGAACCCTAGAAATCATCAGTTTGACGTTTATAAACATCTTTTTCTTTTAATGTAAGGAGTATTCAGCCAGAAGACCCCAAATTAAGCTTAGACATTGTCACTGATGCCATACTACATTACATTACCTGAAAATTTAAATAAAATACTGTCAACATCGCTATTTAATTTAGTTAGCTATATATCCTCTGGCACAATCGCAATTGCTTTGCATTTAAATTTATACTGCCCCGTTTAAACCAATGAATTGATGAAAGAGACATAATATTAATCATTAATTGATTGCTGCATAGTTCTACGCTCTGTAGTGGAAACCGGGTCTAATAGAAGCGTAGCGAGGCGCGTTGACGCCAGCCTCTGATTCCGCCTGCCAATAATGCGCACGTGACCGGCATCAGAACGCGGGCCCTCTGCGGCCTGTTATGAGAAATATGCTTATACACTGGATACGAATCTACCACCCGTCAACGGATATAAATATCTTGCAATATTTCAGAAAATATCAATTGCTATAAGATTTCTTTCGGTGTGATCCAAAAAAGCTTATGCTGTGCCAGAGTCTAAGTACGAACGTATTTTTGTAATATGACTTTACGATACGACTAGGGTTTCTGGTTTTCTTAACATTTTCTAAGGCACGAAAATTCTAGACGAGGATTTCTCGGGTTTCTCGAGTATTTTTCTAATCGATATTTTTTATTAATAATTTAAATCATTTGTATCGGAAATCAATTATTTCTCAATCTATTTAGATGACGGTAATTGGCGCCCTACCCCTTGGAAAAACGTAAGACATTTTTTTACCCTCAAATTCACAGTTGAAGAGGACGTAAAAGGGATGGGAAGTTTATATAGGGATTTAATATTTTAATTTTTTATATTGTAGACACAACTTCTCGGGGGAGCCTCACCCCTAGAAAACGCGTCCCCAGGTGGTGGATCGGGGAAGGCTCGGCAGATATGCAGGGCAGGAGGGAAATTAAATACCTCCCGCGGACCAACAGGCCGGAGAAGGACACTCCGTTACCAAACCCCTGCTGCAGGCTTCTCCGAAGTAGTTGGATTAGAGGCTGCAGCTAGTGCTGTATGCCTTGGTTGGGACGTACAGAAGGGATGGCGGCGGAAGAACTCGTTAAAGGGCCAACGGCGGCACCCACATGTCTCCACGAGAAGAACAACCTTGGCGTCAGGTGGCAACCGGCCGTAAAACTTTTGCCAAAGACAAAAACTCCTTGTACATGACAGTGAAACCAAAAATGAGTAAGTCAAATGCTAGGGCGTCCCCCTTAAGCGACGTAGATGCGATGAATGCGACGAGTACAACACATGCTAGGGCGTTCCCCAGAAGCGACGCTAAAGACAAAAACCAACGTTCGCACTCAAAAGTTTTTGACAAACTCAGACTCGCATCGTAGAATCTCGGCACAATGACGGGACGCAGCAAAGAACTTAGCGAAATTCTAGAAACCAGGAAAATTAACGTTTGCTGCATCCAGGAAACGAAATGGAAAGGGTCAAAATCAAGGGACATCGGAAATGGCTACCAGCTTGTATACCATGGCATTGATACTAAGAGAAACGGAGTAGGTGTAGTACTGGATGAAAATTTGAAGCAAAGGATAAATAATGTGGATCGAAAGAGAGATCGACTAATCGCCATAAAGCTAGCACTGGATGCCCAATCGCCCCTGAACATAGTCTCTGCGTACGCCCCACAAGCGGGTTGTTCTGATAAAGAAAAACAGGATTTCTGGGAGGACTTCGACGAGGTCATGCAAAGCATACCCCTAACTGAATATATACATATAGGCGGAGACCTAAATGGACATGTCGGACAAAAGAACGACCTCTACAGTGATGTTCACGGGGGATATGGTTTTGGTAATGCAAACCAACTGGGCGCAGATATCTTAAACTTTGCAACCAAACACGCTCTAAAAATCATCAACACCTACTTCCAAAAGAAACCGGGAACACCTTATCACCTATAGATGCGCTAGTCATAACACACAAATAGACTATATCCTTGCTAGCCGCAACATTTGCAAACTCTACAAGGACTGCAAAGTGATACCAGGTAATGCACTTACGTCTCAGCATAGACTCCTCATCTCAGTTATGAGTCTACCCAAGCCTATAAAAATGCACGTAGACAGAACAGAGCGTATAAAGTGGAAAGAACTGCATACTTCCAAGGGATCACAGCTGCTTGAATGGGTCCAAGCCTACGTGATAGACAACTTAGAGACTGACAAACCAGTAAACCAGATGTGGTCAGACTTCGAAAAACTTTTCCTTGAAAAAGCTAAAGCAACTCTGGGAGTATCACGTGGAGCACTGCGCCAACATAAAGACACATCCTGGTGGAACGAAACAGTTAAAGATCTAATAAAAACAAAAAGAGATGCATTTAAAGTGTGGCAAAAGTCTAACCTAGAAAAAGACCGTCTAGAGTATAAAAGTTTCAAGAAGATAGCAAAATCTGCTGTAGCACAATCCATTGCAAAATCAAGAGAAGACTTCTATGATAAACTGGAAAATGCAGAAAATGAGAACATGATCTACAAAATAGCTCGACAACGCCACAGATCCACTCTTGATACGAAATCCAATAAATACATTAAAAATACCCAGGGTAGTCTGTTGACGGCAAGCAAGGATATCAACAGGAGATGGAAGAAGTACTATGAGCAACTGATGAACAAGGAATTCCCTAGTGAGACAATGCCTTATACGCCACCTACTGAAGGCCCAATAAAATGCGTATCAACTGAAGAAGTGAGAAAGGCCATATCCAAAATGAAATATCATAAGGTCACGGGCCCAGACCAGATTCCAGCAGACATCTGGAAGAAGCTGAAAGAAGATGCCTTGCCCTGGCTCACCAAACTCTTCAATCGTATTATTCAGGATGGTAGGATCCCAGAGGCATGGCGGAATAGTACACTGTGCCCTATATATAAACAGAAAGGGGATATCGCCCAATGTGACAACTATAGAGGAATAAAGCTCATGTCACACACACTGAAGCTGTTCGAAAGAATTATAGCTGCCCGCATAGGTGATCATTCCTGCATAACTGAAAACCAATACGGCTTCACACCGGGCAAATCGACTATTGACGCCATACAGACGATCAGAATTGTTATGGAAAAACACCGCTCAAATAAAGAAAACTTGCACCTTCTATTCATTGATCTAGAAAAGGCGTTTGATAGGGTTCCGAGAAAGCTAGTATGGCAGGCAATGAGAGCCCAAAACATCCCGGAGTACTACGTGGCACTGGTTCAAGATATGTACAAAAACACCAATACACGTGTTAGGAGCCCTGCCGGTCTTAGTGAGCCATTCCGCGTCGAAGTAGGAGTCCACCAGGGATCGGCCTTGAGCCCACTACTTTTTAACCTGTGCATCGACTACATCACAAAAGACATACAAAAACCAACACCAGACTGTATGCTCTACGCGGACGACATAGTCCTTATATCAAAAAACGCAACAGACCTGCAGGAAACTTTCAATCAGTGGGTAACACAACTTGAAAACCATGGGCTGCGCATAAGCCGGAGCAAAACAGAATATTTGGAGTGCGGCTACGGAGGGGCAGCAGAAACAGTTTGTAACATCAACATAGACAACCTCGCACTACCCAAAGCGAACAAATTTAAATACCTAGGTTCTGTGCTTACCCCCGACGCGAACGTCGATATAGATGTAGCCCACCGCATCAATACGGCCTGGCTTAAGTGGAGATCGTTGTCGGGTGTCCTCTGTGACCGCAAAATGCCTATTCGAGTTAAGGGAAAAGTGTACAAAACGGCAGTACGTCCAGCCTTGACATATGGAGCAGAGTGCTGGACCTTCAAGAAAACACACGAACAGCGGCTACACACTAATGAAATGAGGATGCTCAGATGGGCGGGAGGAATAACCAGACTGGACAAAGTGCCAAACGAGTATGTCCGGGGATCATTTAAAGTGGCACCAATTGCCGAGAAAGTGAGAGAGAGCCGATTGCGCTGGTACGGCCATATCCTAAGATGCGATGACAACCACCCCGTCAAAAAGGCCCTAAACATTACCGATCGACCACGGGGAAGAGGACGACCGCCCGCCACCTGGTGGTCAAACATGCAGAAAGAGATCCAGAAAGAGAACCTGAGTACACAGACAAGCCAGAACAGAGCTCTCTGGCGCAGACGTACAAGGAGACCCGACCCCAGCTAAACTGGGAAGAGGGGTGGATAAAGAAAGATATTGTAGACACAACGATTTTTTTAAATTAATCTCTTAAGAACTACTAGTAATCGGAAACCTGACATAGTGGGCCCAATATAACCAATCGCGAATTCCACCCGGCCGAAGTCTCAACCAGACCGCTGGTTTATTAAATGAGAACATCCTTAAAGTCATACTCAAAATCTCGATACGTTATAGATTTTTTGAATTTACATGAACACTATAAATTAAATCCGTACATAACTTATACACCTAATCCTATACGATTACTTAAAGCGTTCTTAGAATATCTTAATCAATAACACTTCACGTTATGTTCAAAAATTATTAGTTAATACGAATTTCTTAGTCATACAGCTGTATATACTGAATACGAGTAATTATCATGACAACAGGTTTATAATGTATTTATTAAGAATACATACAGAAGCATCAGACTGTTCGTGATAATTACAGCTGTCTTACAAAGGTTTAGAATTATTTCACGATGAATTGAGTTCCGAAATTTCGTTAGCGAAAAACAGTCTCAAAGCGTGGGTACCTATTATATTTATGTTATTTGTAGGGCCCACGTCTGAGTTGGTTGTCATAAACAGTTATTAATCATCATGTCGCTTGTACTTCAAAGGCTCGCTTAATCAACTGCGAATGGTTTGAACGTCTGCGCCATCACTCAACGAGCTCATTTTCACATTCTTGGTCGACGTGAGCGCTATCTGGTAATCTGAAACACAACTCATCCGCTCCAGTGTGGTCCTAACGCATTACGCGGTCTCGTACGACAGAGAAGCATATTTCATGCAAAAGTCATTGGCTCTGCAAAATTTAATACAATTGAAAACCAAGATTCGTAAAACTTGCCTAGAATAAGTAATACAACATCCTTTTTTCACTATGACTAGACTCTGGGCAAATTATGTATACCATTAAAAAAACAAATGGTTACATAAAGTCTAGTACCAGTAGACCCACACTACTAAAATTACACACATTCCTGACGTTTAAGCAATTTAAGACCCGTTATACATAGATGAAATAGATGCAGCTATGTCACTAGTCCAATTAATGAATACTCCAGAACGCTTGATCAACCACATTAGATTGTGCTCAATCTATCTGAATATTATAGCTTGGCTTCATATAGCTTATCAAAGGCATTGCCCTACAAAGCGCAAATTGCAGTAAATGAACATTGATGTTTGATTACCCTGTCACTGCTCAGTATGCTTGAGAAACTAGATTCTAGAGCTATGTGGTACAGACAAGATTGTTGAAGAGGAGAAAGGTGCTTTATGTTCGATTACATAATTAAAACACCACATTTTTGTACAGGTCGATGAATATGTAACCATTTTTTTTTTGGAGTCACGATTATTTTACTTGTATGTAATTCTTGCAAAATAGTCAAGTTACTATTGTATACTTACTTGAAGTTACATAGTATATGGAAAAATATAATGTGTTGTGACATAAAATGATAAGTTTATTGTAGATTATGTAAATGTTACCAAAAATGTAAAAATGTAGAGCAATACAAATTCCATAAATTGAAATAGATTTCGTCTTACAATAACTAAATAACGTTTTTTATTTACGTAAATTAAAGTTACAGATTAAAACAACCATATTTTCATTTATTTACACAGCATTTACGATAACTTAAAATATCTTACAGCTTAATCTCCCATTGGCTCTACTAACCGCATTATTTATAGGGCGCGATGTACCGATGCATCATTAGTATGCCTTATCAGGCGAGTTATACCAATCTGATCCTTGCAATGGATCCTTTTTAACTATTATTATTAATATAATCCGATCGGATTCATTAAACATTTTGCTTGTCCAATCTGATCCCTTAGCATTCTATCACATGAAGACATCCTACTCCATTAATCATGTAGGTTCGTACTAAAACATGCTTTTAGATAAGCAATGGATCGGATCGGAATAACATTTCAAATTTATTTTTCTGATCCTTTGTGATGTCTTTAACAATGGATCGAATTGGAATAAAAATTAATAAAACAAAACGGATCATTTGTACATCAGAATGCTATGGATCATAATGGAATAACTCCATCAGGCCAAGGTTTATCCCTACACTTTTAAAACATATTCAAAAACTACATAAATAGAAAACAGTGATCCATAAATATAGGTACTATTTTAGATTATGTCTGCGATTTCATAAAAACAGTAATTTAAGCCTAACAAACACTAGCCTAGGTATTTTAGTCTAGAATATTATTACTAAGCCGTGAGTTGCGATAATGTGTGCTGAATCATCAAATGATTCTATCGACCTGAACTTGCAAACACTAAATAAAGCTGTATTTTTACAGTGTAAATCAATCATCTTAGCATTATTTATTTTAAATAAGATTAATTGTGAAAAAGGTAGATTCTGGAGATAGAGCAGTACCTACCTAGTTTCGTCACAAATGTATTATTAGGTCTGGGCAATCTGCGGCCGTCACGTAGACTACAACTATTTTTCCCTTGAAATAAAAGACAGATTTACGGATTTTTTTCGAGTATAGGTATTCGGGGTTTGTCTGCTATCTGTGGTCATGCGTTTCTCGGAAAAAAACCGAACGCAAAGTACGCAGCAGCCATCACGTAGAAGTACTTCCTTTCTACGTTATGACTGCTGTGTACTTCATACGTTCTACTTTTCAACCGACGAAAAAGAGGGAGTTCTCAATTCAAAGCGTTTTATATAAATGACACCGCACCTTTTAGCCAAGTGCACTGATTTCTATAATATTGTTTACGATTTTCTTCTAGCTCAAAGTTAATTCCATATAAAATCGGCAAAAAGTTCACCCTATATGGGCAGAAAACAACGGCACACAGCATTAAAAAAAACCGACAAATCAACCCGACGAAAAGCACAAAATAAGCCAACTGAGTCAGTGCCTTACAAGAAATCACCGACAGCCATCACGAAAAGTTTTAGTTTCTGCGCAATGAATGTTTTAATATAAATATTCGTACGTAGCTCAAAAGATTGATGTTATGTGGCCACCATACTCGCAGTACAAATACTCGCAATACACGGACAAAGCAAAATAATGATTGATGGTTTTGTTTGGCCAAACAAAGTGAATACCGGCTTTAACACGCTATATTTTGGTATCATAAAACGTCACCCATGTACTCGTATGTGTACCACAACTGTCAAACAATAACAAAGCAATGTTGTTTTACAGTAATCTTCTGGAACAGAAAAAACAAAGCAAGTTTAAAGTAACATTAATGTCTAAGGTAAAACAAAAGTTGAAAGCAGAGGGTGGTTTCGTGGTTAGAGTATCGTCTTTTATTATTATTATGTGAGTTGTAAATCGTTACATGTCTGAAATCCAGAATATAATTAATATAGTAATAGAAGGTAACGCAGCTGACGTTCCAAATGTAATAACTAGACTCATTCTTGATTTGAAATAGTCTATAATAGAAAATAATAATGACCTACATCCAAAAGACGAAATTAAAACACAATAGAATACGATCGAGAGCCAACTGAATTTCCAAATGACAAACAATTACTCAATCTTATTCTATGAATAAAGTCGTTCAGAAAAATGTTCTCGCACAGCAGTGCAGTGTGCCTTGTAGAAGCAACAAACGAGATCTTCCGATAGCTTCGGGTTGGGGCCCTACTACCGAATTTTAAAAGTTTCAGTTCCTATCCGCTAAAATTACTAAGTTTGAAGTGACTATACTTCACTCGCGTGAATAAACGTCATAGATTATGAAATCTTTAGTTAATATTCAAACGCAAGCCTTTCTTATGTTATAAATGCTAAAGTTTGTCTTTCTGTAACCTCTTCACGCTTAAACTGCCTTACATTAGTTAAATACCATGAAAAGGATATAATAATGATAATGTCAAGCACTGTGTGTTGAATTTTTTTTGGATATTTTCTTCAACAGGTGACGACGCACAGTATTTCTATAACAGTTGCCATTTCATCGAAAGTTTTTCACAATTAGTTATTAAATGTTGATTTGATAAATACGAGTATTTACCAAATACGAGGAGTTGCTCAATTAGACACGTATAAATATTGTTGTAACTATGTATTTGTATGTGGAAGTTTTATTTTGTTCGAAGTTTTCTTTAAGTTTATCCCACTTTAATATTATAAAGCTGAAGAGTTTGTTTGTTTGTTTGACGCGCTAATCTTAGGAAGTACTGGTTCGAATTGAAAAATTATTTTTGTGTTGGATAGTCCAATTACCGACGAAAGCTTTAGGCTATATAATATCACGCTGCGACTAAAAGGAGCGAAGCATCAGTGAAAAATGATGCAAAAATAATCGCGATCATAATAACACAAAATAACGCGTACGAAGTCGCGGGCAACAGCTAGTTGTTAATAATTTTATTTTAAAGGGTAGAAATGAGACTAAAATATTCTTAAAATGAAAATATCTTCGCATGCCGGGTGTGGCGTTTACCATTTAGCTAGTGGTGTAAGGGGACAACCTGCCATCTTTATGTCCCAAGCCAACTTCACCTGCACGCGGTGTACCCTGCTAATCAGCAAACGAGGCTCTGGCCACCGAACCGATGGCGGTATAACAATCAAATAGGCCGAGCCTGCAGCCTACTGCAATAGGCTGATTGATTGATTGAAAGCGCCGCGCCCTGAATGAGAGAGTCCCGCCTGAGACATAATTTTTCAAGTTTAAATACTGATATTACTTATAATTGCAATTTAATTGTTTAAATATCATACAAAAGTATGAAAAATTCTGTCAAAAGTATATACCCACGAAAATCATAGAATAAGTCAACAATTTTGAGTCTGTGCTAAACAAGAAAACGTTGACAATCAACCAACAACTCAAAAGTGGAGTAATTTTGCAGTTAAATTTAAAACACACTTCTCTGTGAGACTTGTTAGTAGGGCATTTGGGCCGCCCAACTTGAACTTTCTCTGCAATCCTATGACTTTGGCTCTAAAGTACCGACCGACTTAACTCTCTATTTTCTTATCCAGATAGCTTAGGAAGAAGTGTCATTATTTGTAAATTTAACTCGTGCCTTTAAATATGATAGAATAATGTTACTTGTTTATCCACTTAGAAACTTTTAATGAAAGCATTGTGGTCAACAAACAGCCCATTCTTACCCTATGAAGTTTGTAAGAGGAGAATTATTATTGACACTTTTACAGCCAAAAAATATAGACAGCAGTTAGCAGCGACTTCTCTCCATCAGTGACTACTCCACATGTTACCACAGGCCTTGTTACCGAAAAGCCGAACATTGCGTAGTTTAGCCGGACATTCATTTTTTTTAGTACATATTTAAAAGTAAGGCACTTTATGTGAACGCGATGTTATGTAATTTAATTACAAAAGGTTGACTGGTCGGCTTTACCTGGACGCCTGGCAACGCTAACTAGTACTGTCCAAACTGACATCGCCAACTCATATCGATCGTGTTGGTTTTTGATCTGTGTAACTCGTAGTTACATCGTTTTCGAAATACATTTCTTGCCACGTGACCACTTCAAATGTAACTTAATTTAATGTGTGACTGGATAACTACTTATAATTTAAAAAATACGACTTTCAACGCGCTTAGACAAAAGCCCTTTGGTTTTCTCAAATTGTCGAAAACAGAATAAATAAAGCGTTATCTAAATGGAAAAGAGCCTTTTATTGTCGTGTAAACACAAAACATCCAGAAAATTACAGTGTCCGAAAAATATCGTATAAAAATAAGCGAAAAATGGCATATCGGGAGTTATCAAAGCATCGGGTCAGAGGGTATCATAACAATGTGGGATAAATATTGTATATCGTCGGTTGCAGTGAGGGGCCGCGCTCAGAGGTTAAATCACGTCCCGCGAGAAGAAACGAATGTGGATTACATGCCGACTGCCAAACGGTCCCTTTTGTGTCTGTTTCTGTCTAAACAGTTATATAGGTATCCTTAAAAGTTTACTAAGTAATAAAGCAACCAACGTGAAACCCAATTTTCAGCGTACAAATAATTTATTTCAACATGCGGGTCACTGGGGAAACGCCTGTTCGCCTTACGAGAATTCCCCCCCATAGAAGTACTTCTTCTCAGAACATGCAATTTAATTTTTTATCAGCAAGCCTACTCAAAGCAGGTATGTATATCTATACGACCACTTTTTTGTTCATGCAGTAATAACTCTTTTTTCAACAATGCGAAGTAAAAAATATTTTTAATATTTCGTTTGCACTGTTGTCTGTGTGTCGAGTTTATTAAGCCAACTCATAGTCAAATTAAGAGGGGGAAAAATATTACGTGACATTATTACATTCAGCGTGTCCTTCATTTTCGATTCCTCGGTCCATCTCTGTCTCACTTTACCAAAAAGTGATCCACTCCGACCGAAGGGTATAATCCCGTAAGACATTTTAGCGTCATTACGCTCTGGCACATTTACCCCTACCATAACGATTAGGGGAAGCCGCGGAGCTGTAGGAATCGTTACTGAAGTTCACGATTCACTAGGAATAATAAAAGATACAGTGTAACGGAGATAAATGTAGGAATCAGAGGGCTATTAACATCGTTTTGCGGATGAGCGGCGACAGTAATTGCCGTGTCGGCGTGCGGACACAAAATTTATTGCGCCCACTGCGGGTAATTGAGTCGGCTCACTTGATACTATGGTCTTTGCGACACCTGCCCGACGCAACACGCGGCAAAACTAGCACTATTTATTTATCCACCTGACTGGAATTTAAAAGATACTGAAATCATACTTAAAGTCAGATTAAAATGACTTATCTTAATGTTAATTAATTAATACACTTTTATTAAAAGTTTGACAAATAAGTTGTAATGCTTTTAATTCCAATTTATATGATAAATGGATTCACGGTTTTTCGCTCTCTGGTTGATTGTCGACTGAGGACAGTTTGAAGACAATATGTATAGCTCGAATAATAATAGGTACGATAATAATTCATTTCAGTATGTAAGGACAATATCTGAAACTTAGGAATATCAGATTCAGAATTAATGTGTCTGTCCAAGAAACTTATAATTTAAACATTGAATGAACTTGCAACTTTCAGATTAATCTTTTACACAGACACCGATATCAAAAAGATTTGATGGCGCTTCTTAACTTGTTGATACCATGGCTCTTTTCTGGCGACCATTTGGATCAGTGGTAGTAAACGCTGCTTCTGAGCCATTAGTCGCGGGTTCGATCCCCGCACAGTACCTACAAATATTTGTGTACATGAACATGTCTGTTTGTACTAGTCTTCTATGTAATTATAAGTATATATTTAAAAAGAAGTATATAAGTAAGTTTATCGGTTGTCTAGTACCCAATACGACAAGCTTCTGAGTAGCAGCTTAGTTTGGGACTAGATGGTTCTGCGTGGCCCATTGCAGTGTGGCATGTCTGAAAAATAATTATTTATTTATTTCTAATTTTGAAATACTTTGCTGTGGTTTTTTCGTGTTTTTTCATTTGCTCAGTATTTGCATGATCTTAATAACATACTAATTAGTGTATTAAACTATTCATGCGAAGTGTAGCTTTTTTGAGTTGTTCTATTGGTTTCATTAAAACTACCTACGTTTTGAAGTAAAGAATATAATGACTGTATCCAAACAATACATCTTTGAACTCAATCTGAGAATCACACATCTGTTTTACATTTAACCCCGTTGAATGTGTACCTACCTAAACAAGGCCCCATTGAGGGCTCGCTCAACTTTATTTAAGTATCAAGTACAATAATACTTACCCCTATTTGCCGGTCTTTCGGCAACAAAGCCGTATCACGAGTAACTGTAGGCACGAATCTTCAACCCCCCGAAGGAAATGTTTCCACTGAAGCACAATAACGTACTACGAGGAGCCGTAAGCGGATTATGAGAGGTTCCGAAGTAGGCTGCTTTGAAACTCGCAAGAAAAGCAATATCCATTATCTCGGCGGCTTTGTGTCCGCTGCACCGGCGCACTGCCATATTGTCTGACCACCGCGCCCGCCGCTTCGACCAGGGATTACACATTACAGCTTCTGAAACCGATCATTGTAATTCATATTTACGATGCTAGGAATTATAATTTTCTACTTGTTATTTTGTAAACGCCCCGGGGTGGTCTAGTGCTTTAAATACCGGGCCAAGATCACAGGATCGCGGGTTCGATTCCCGGGCCGGGCAACAAAAAGAAAAAAGTTTCGAACATTGCTCGGATTCTTGATCACCAACCCGCGTTAGGCAAACGTGGTCATTATGCCTGTAACCATCATTACATGGTAACTCGAATTTAATGATGGAGGCCTTTGTCCTGCAGTGGAATTAATATAGGCCTTTACTTTGTTTTTTGTAAATGTAAAAGAAACCGTGTATTTGGGGCGCGTGGTGCCGGCATAATGATGCAATAGCAGCCCCCCTTCTCTTACTATGGGAATCGCAAGAGGCGTGTAAGGGAGTGCCAAAAGAAGAAGAGGCAGCAACGTCTTTTCGCTATCATTGGCCAACTGATTATGGCAAAATTCTCCTTTTCAAGAGTCTTCTGTCAAGAGTGATGTACGCTCATGGTGAAGAAAAATGATATCATTCCAACACTTTTCTTATTTCTATTGCAAATTCATGTGTTAGTGATTAAAACCATTTTCAACATACAAAAAGGTAATATTCTCATATATATAACAGTGTAGATGTTATTATATAGGACCAGGCATATTTCCATATGGGGTTGATGTGTTTTACTTAGTATGTTCAGCATCACAGCTTAAAGATAACCTATTTTAGAGGCCGAACTTCGATAGGTGAAAAATGTTCGGTCTGATCTGATGTATGAGTACATACATAAATGTACAGCTGCTTAATATTAAACAGTTACTGAAACAAGCAGCAACTGAAAGTCGACTCCTATCTGGGTAAGTACCTTCCTAAGAAAACCTACCTAAGTAAAACACATATCTGGATTTGGATTTGGATCAGCGGTAGTAAACGCTGCTTCTGAGCCATGGGTCGCGGGTTCGATCCCCGCACAGTACAAATATTTGTGTGCATGAACATGTCTGTTTGTACTGGTCTGGGTGTTTTCTATGTATTATAAGTATGTATTTACAAAAATATATATATAAGTAAGTTTATCGGTTGTCTAGTACCCCATACGACAGGGTACTTAATAGTACCTTAATTTGGGACTAGATGGCTCTGTGTGGCCCAGTGAGGCGTGTCTTAAATATTTATTTATTTATTATTATTTATTTATTTATCTGTTAATTAATTTTATTGGGTTTAAACACCTATTTAACATACATGGTAAACATTCAATACAGGTAACTCTAAATTTTAACATAATTATCGAGTGTTGATAGGCGGTAATAAGGTTTAATAGGCATTGACCTGCATGTAAACACACGTTGAATGACTCGCCAAAGAGGACATGAATATCTATATACCTTTCAGGACATTACTTACAGGAAAATCGAAACAATATTGAAGTTATAGAGATCATTTGTAGGTTCATGCAGTTCGCTATTTTCCCGTATTTTTTTTCTACTGCTTGTCACAGATGTATACCAAGATATACATCTAACTTTAATAGTGTAAATTTGTAAATCCGTTCAATCCATTATTATCTAACCACATGCATCAGACCTGATGAAAATAAAAGTCAGTACACAAGGATAAACAAAATGTCTAAGTTTATTTTTTTGAGACAGACACAAGGTAAGTGTTTGAAATTTATGCTATGCTCCTAATGAAAAAAGGTCTAATTTCAGACTGACATGATAAAAAAAAAGATTTAATTCAAAATACGACAACCCGGTTCTCGAAGTTCCGCCTACTAAGTATGCCACGGTTTAATTCCCGGTCGGGTCAAATTAGGAAACGATCTTTGCTTAATTGGCTTGGGTCTGGAAGGGGTGGGGGGGATATAGTCGTGCTACGGAAGACACGATAAGCCGTTGGTCCCTGCTTCTACCGCAAGAACAAGTACAGACAGAGACCTGATATAAGCGGCTTAGAATACTCTAACAACAGATCATCTAAAAATGATAACACAATAAAAAAAGCAGAATTGTAATGGTCAGATGAGCAGAGTCCTGCCTGAATAAGTCGAACTGAGAAGAAAATGAGACACACAATGAGGAATTTGCCATAACCTTCATGTTTGGCAAGCGGGTTGGCGATCGCAGTTTGGTAGAGAGAAAACGCTCCTGCCCGTCTTCTTCTGGCAGAACCTCATCCTTAAGGGGGTCATCCATAAATTACGTCACACGATTTTTGAGATTTTCAGATCCTCCCCCCTCCCCCAATGTCACGCATTTTTACGAAAATTCCCATACTATTTTGCCCAATGTCACCAATAGTAAGACCCCCCCCCTTAATGTGTGACGTAATTTGTGGACGGCCGGTAAGTAGCCTCTTACGACACCTATGGGAAGATAAGAGTAGGTATTATTATTTTATATTCCGCACTACACTACACTGAAACGTGATAAAACGGTTTCAATAGCCGTTTATATTTGACTTTTTTTCGGATAGATTTCGAAGCAAAGGTAAGTAAACCTATTGTTTACCATAACCGACTAGGTATTTGCTTTTAAACAAACCTGTTGACGTCATTTCGAGCAAAACAATTAAACTAGTGTAAACATAGTGCCTTAAATACGGAGCAAATTCTAATATCGGTACAGTGCATAGTAGCAAGTTAAGCACCTTTAGGAGTACAGTACAAACAGTAAACTGGCGAGCAAATATTTGCTGGCCCGTGCGGGCGGCCCGCTCTGGTTGCGCGGTAATCATGATTTAACTCCAGCTGTTTATTACCACATAACTCAATATCGACCAGTCCTGCTTAAGTCCCCGTCTCGTATAAATAACCTAAGCGCAATATTGATACCGCTATTGCAATGACAGTTTTATGTCCATAGTTTGAAAAATTGCAATTTTAAAATCGCAACTAGTATATACAACACATACAACAAGTATATTTCCAGTGTATGAAGTCGGTTTTGGCCTATAGTCAAATATTTAAAAGTAAATAAAAACATCACTAATAGTATGCAATAATGGTGAAACTTCATCAACTAGTAAAATATAATTATTAAATCTTAAGTAATTATCTAGGTAATGTAAGTCTCTGATTTTGATAGAGAGGTTATAACGTAGCAGAATATCTGGGGTACCCTTGAAGAGGAATACCCTCAGAAACCTAGGTTCTGCTATGCTACAAAAGGAAAAAGGGAAGTTAATGGGAACCTACCTCCCTATAATTATTCCCTAAAAAAGAAATAAAACAAAAGATAAGATTATATACAGTATATATATTAGGGGTTAAAGTGTGAAATTGCCGTTTTGTATGGACGAAATCGAGAAAAGTCATTTTTCTCGATCCATACTAAAATTTTTTTAGTTTTTTTAAAAACGCCTGAACCGTTTTCGATGCAATTAAAGGTGAAAGTTAGATGGTTATAAAGCTACGCATTATAGTATTTAAATTTCTGAAAATCAAAGTATATAATACAAATATAATTAATTGAAGCAAGAAGGTCAGCTGACACATTGTACGGGGTCTTTTCAACGACTTCCTTTGAAGTAACAGGCACTAGTATTGCTTTTTTTTTACTCAAAATTTACTTTATTTAGTTTTTGATACAATACAAAAAGAATTACGCAATAATATGACTATGTTTAAGAGCTATAAACAAAATAAAAAGTGGGAAAATAATCGGCAATTTCATACTTTAACGAAAAATTAAAGAAATAAAAATACGTAACTTAATTTTTGTTTTAAGAGTCCCAAAAAAAACAATGATCAACGTGGAGATGGCCTGGCGGTCGACCACGCCAGGATCTGCGTAGTGGAGGGGAGGTGGTCCGGCTATCTCCCTGACCAAGCCGGAGTTCAGTTGCACAGGATGGAGGTGGCCCGGTGGTGGTCTACTTGACCGCCAGGATCCAGCAGCACTATATTGAGAAGGCCCGGCGGTCTACGTGACCTTACCAGGGTCCAGAAGTGTCGAATAGATTTGCGAGCTCACTTTTATGGAGTTTCCCAATTCGAGAATAAGAATAGTCAAAATCAAGAATAGAAGAAGAAGTGATGATTCCTTGACACAAAACGTCTACTTATATCAAAACTGATGGAACCATAATTTATTTTTAAATATTTCAAAATTAAAACTATATTTACACAAGCAGCTATAAAAATTACATAAAGAAGAAGTTTAATATAAAATTGGCCAAAATGCAATAAATATCTCCTAACCGAAATTTAGATGAATTTACATAATTAAAAATATATATATGTTACCGGCCAAACCCGATTTCAGGATAAACTAGTTTTGTCTAGGCTAAACTAATTCATCCTACAAGCAATAGGACAAACTGGTATAGCCTAGGCCATACTAGTTTGTCCTAAGCCCGATGGGATAAACCAGTTTAACCTAGGCCAAACTAGTTTATCCTGATAAAAATACTCACTCTGTCAGGATAAACTGTGCCGTTTAACTAAGTGGGTGCCGTTCGACGAAGTGGGTGCCGTTCGACGAGGCAGGTGTCGTTCGTCAAGTTGGGTGCTGTTTGACGAGTGGGGTGCTGTTTGATGAGGTGGGTGCTGTTCGACGAGGTGGGTGCCGTTTGATGAGGTGGGTGCCGTTCGACGAGGTGGATGCCGTTTGACGGGTGGGGTGCTGTTTAACGAGGTGGGTGCTGTTTGACGAGAGGGGTGCTGTTTGTCGAGGTGGGTGCTGTTTGACGAGAGGGGTGCTGTTTGACGGGTAGGGTGCTGTTTGACGGGTGGGGTGATGTTTAACGAGGTGGGTGCTGTTTGACGAGCGGGGTACTGTTTAACTAGGTGGGTGCTGTTTGACGGGTGGGGTGCTGTTTAACGAGGTGGGTGCTGTTCGACGAGTGAGGTGCTGTTTAAGAGGTGGGTGCTGTTCGACGAGCGGGGTGCTGTTTAACGAGGTGGGTGCTGTTTGACGAGCGGGGTGCTGTTCGACGAGCGGGGTGCTGTTCGACGACGTAATCGTAGGCTTACAGTGCGGGGGCCGGGAGACTTATTTATCTAGATAATTATTTGAGTCTCTTATTATTGTTACATCATGATTGTTTGTGTTACCAATTATCCAATAGTTATAGCGAATAGAATCATTATCGTTTGAATAAAAATAATCGTTTTCAATTAAATGGTATTTTATTCAATTTACCTATTTATTTTGTCTTTCTATGTATATGTTTATACTAGGCCATACCAGTTTATCCTAAGAGTATCTAACTAGTTTGGCCTAGGCTAAACTGGTTTATCCTATCGGGCTTAGGACGAACTAGTTTAGCCTAGGCTATACCAGTTTGTCCTATTGCACGTAGGATGAATTAGTTTAGCCTGGGCATTACTAGTTTATCCTGAAATCGGGTTTGGCCGGTAACATATATATCATTTGACAAGGTGGTTGCCAGCGGTAACGATGTCTGCCAAAATAACAAGAAAATTTTAATATTAGTGTCAAAATTAGTAAACAAATAAAAATACAAGAAAAGCTAAAGTAGAAAAATTGATGATGAAATGAACAAGCAATGAAAGGTAAGGTATTTACATATGTTAAAAGGTATCTACATACCACAAGGTGTACACGTTTTTGCATGGTTAATTCTGTATCTATCAATATAATAATAGTTTAAGGGTAAGTTATTTTGCAAAAAGATTTAAGCAGACTGTGAGAAATATTTTTCTCCCTGGTGGCAGTAGCTATATAAACATTATATCTTCACGGTGAAACAATATTTTACCCTCTGAGAAATGAGGTACAAATTTGATTATAAAATTGAGTTTAAGAGAGTTCAATTTTGACCTCGTTTCTTTTTACACCAACCTTGCAAAATATCCAATGTAATTCGCACCCTACGGATGAACAATACAGCGATAATGAAATATCAACACTCGCTGAGCACATCCGACACATTTTTTAATTAACTTATTTGAGTCTTCATTTTTGTAATAAAGCTTACTCGTACATTTTCGTTTAGGTAGATTGAATGATAAATAGAATTTAGGGACAATAAATCGTACCTATTGATCCGAACACAGGTATGAACTTACTTACTTTCACCTGTTAATTATTAGTGTCAACACTCTCAGGCAAGTTGTTAATTTTTTTTTTCTGAAATCATGTGGTTTAATTCTGATATTTTTAATTTTGCCTATACAGTTAATGCTCATTCTTTGTCTATACAGGCTCACAATCTCCGCCATCCTTTCTAACATTTGGTTCTTCTTCTCAATCAGCGTCTTCATTTCTGAAGGTCGTATTAAAGTAGTTGGTTTACTGTTTCTTGACTCTGCACTATGCTTCTCTATGTGTTTCTGTCCGTGGCAGCCTTTAAGGCATCGGATATAGGTTGTCATTTGGTCGCATACTAGGTATTCTATTATATCGCAGCAATTTGGTTTCATTCAAGAGCTATTGGAAGCTTAGCCAATTAGATAGTAGCCAGCATTAAATTTGATGCCTGTGCAAACAGTTAATTTTACTAGAACTTACGTTTTTACATAAACTTGACGTATTAAGGGTCAGGTCATTGAAGATGACTAACTAAGTCTCAGCCAAGTGATTCAATATTTTTATTATTTATAAATCTCATCAAATGCATGAATTTTTAAACATTTTACTTTCACCTGTTACTTATTGGCTGATATTAGTAATAAGTAGTATTAATTTATTAAAATAAATTATAAATTTATGATCAATTGATCAATTATTTTAGTAATACATCAGTATGCAATAAACCGAACGACTTCAACATGTTCTAGCTATTTATTAAAAGCTCAATGACTTTTCTGATGAATCGGTTTCCGGCGTTTAGTGAACCACCTTGGTAGGTAGGGGAGACCGAGGTGAGTTGTGACAGAGGAGAGTCGTGACAAAGATGATTTCTCGGAACCTGTAACCGTTAGCGAGTTGGCAATACCGCGCAATTGTTTCTTTAGAGATTGACGCAGTACGCACCAGAGGCACACGGCAAGCGGTTGTGCGAGTACAACGCCTGCGTGGAAAAAAAAAACAAAGTAAGTTATTCATCGAAATTTTGATTGCTTCTATATTTTTAAATATTGCATTCACATGATTAAGCTATTTTTTCTTGTATTAAGTGGTTTTTGAAGTTTCAAATCGTGGCATCGTTTTCCTATGTTTGCATATTGTTTTGAAATTACGAATTTTTATTCTGACCAAGTTGTGATTTTTGGCACCTAGGAGAGTTGTGACACGCTGTCACAACTCTCCTATTTAAGTTTATTTTATGGTTAGCTTATATTAATTATTGGTCTTAGCAATGTTTTTTTCTGTTTATATAATATGTATGTTCGTTTGTTTTATCAATTCTTACAACCTAAGTTTGGGATAAATGTTTTCGACATTAATAAAAAATAAAATTTGTCAGCAGCTCATTTGGGCATGTGGTTTGATAATGCTTTTTAATGTCTCAATAGCTTTTTTTTGTTACAGGATGTCTGATAACTACACACGAAAGACTGATAGAGAGAGACATGGCTAGTGATGCCATTTATGAACTGGCCTTTGAAGAAGTTACATTAAGATGTGAAAGTCTACTTAATGCATATTCCTCTTACAATCTCAATGCATGTCTAGATATATTAAGAAGAAGCAAAATTTTCAAGACAGTGTGTTGAGAGGGTGCTCCGTATGTATGTGGCGATATAGTAGGTAGGTAAGTAAACCAAGAAGATCCAAACAGTAATAATTTTATTTGCCAATCGACCTACTTATATACAAAATTAGAGTGAAACAATATACAACATGAAAACAAAACTAGGGTAATTATTCTAGACAAGGAAAACAAACATACATCTATCTCACACAACTTAGGAAAACACAAATAATAGGGTGGACGAATATAAATATTATTTTAAATGCTACCGACACAAATGGGACAGAACAACTTCACAGTTTGGTCGAAGTCTCGATGAGATGCAGACGTATGATGTCGCCACACAGTGCAACTGATGTAGCTTTATTTATGGGTTATGCTAGTCAAACGGTATTTACCAAAGAGGAAGAAAATATTTGTGCTAGTATTTGTTGACGTGTGCAGCATCCAATTACGGACTGACAGCAATAAATACTGATAAAAAAAATTATACTTGTTATTTTGATGTTTAATACTTCATGTTATTGTTTCTTACTACATATTATTGTAAATGATAGTTAAAGTACTTTTATGCAAAAATGCGTTTAGTTTATAATACATTACAAAAATATATTTATTTGTCAAATATGGTGTTAGTGCATAGCCGTCACAACTTACCTCGGTGTTAGGAGAGTTGTGACAATAGGAGTTGTTTTAGTTTTTGTGGATTTTTTCATTCACCATATAATTTTAATTGACTTTGATAACTATTTTTAAAAGATTAATAATTAGGCTATATTATGGCATATGGCAATTACGTTTATAGTTGTGGTATGTTTCTTTAATGAGATATCTTGCTCTAAGTAAAAATTGTTTCAACCCTCCTCGGTCTCCCCTACGTACGCCACTTACGTATTACTGTAAGTCTGGACTGCTTATGGACCATTGATGAAATATAAAAATAAAGACCAATAAATATTTTTCTATTTGTGTTTGTCCTTACTCTGGAGTCAATTACCCTCAATGTTTACGTAGTACGTTAATGTCGGTAATCCGGACATATACGTGGTTGCCATGTTTATTGCCAAACAGGATTAAAAGGATAACACACATTAGGCTTTTCTAGAACATTAACTCTGCCGCTGTGAATAAATGACACACGTTACACTCGAATGTTTCATTGTCGTCGCCGCGACCGCGACCGCCCCCGCCGAACAAATGGGGCTGCGTTCGGCTCGATACATACGTGTGACCTTACGTGATACAACATTTTCCACTTACATTCTGTTCTAAAAAATCTTAAATTACCAATCCTGACATTGACCTTTTCGTTTCTTTATAGATTTTATACAAAAATAGGTAGTATTTTGTCACGTAGATGCATGATTCGCTTTGATTATTATAGCACTGTTGACACTCACATATTCAGGTCGTGATTTCGAGACGGAATCTAGAGAAGTAACATAAGGTATGATGGGTTTCAAGTTGAATTAGTGATACCTCATCATCATCATGTTAGCCCTTTTTGGCGTCAACTTGGTTTAACACAGTCGGGTTTTTCGAGGACAATCATATTCTTACGGAACCTACATAGCCCTGCCCTGGCTTGTTTACAAGTCATGGCTTTATTCATCTACGAAGACAATTAACGAAACTGTGTCTTAATCTATCTCTGTTTAATCTATGCGGCACGCAGGATGCAGCGTGGAAAACTTGAAAAGCAAATTTCTGCTTAAATAAACACTTATCACGCCTGTTGACATTGCATAATGGATTTAATTAAAGTGGAATGTCAGCTCACACTGAATCTTCGTAATTACGACGAAGTGAAGAAATGTAATAATATAATACTCATAAGCGTTATCGCCTCCACTGGAATTTTATTAAAATCATAAATCGCGTGTCAAATGCACCCGCTGTGCGCAAGACTGAATAGCAGCTGTACGTACAACTGTATTTTATGTAAATCAGTAGCGATGTACAACATTTCGTTTGCACAAAGGTTAATGGAAATTTTAATATTTTCGCAAAAAACTCCCCATTTTCTTCGATAGTAGCCGTTTTTTTTTAATTCAATATATATATATATTAAACATCGATACGATAAAAAACAGCTAAGTGCTTGTCGGGCTACGCACAGTATAGGTACCAAGTATTCCGTAGTTTCAGTAGTTTCGTTTATTTAACATCATTAGTAATTAAATTAAAAAATAGGCTTTAACTTGACTAACGATTGTTTCTAACTAATTTTCAACGGAATTTGTTAGAACTTTTCATATGTTCCGTTTCACGTTTTATAAGTTCTTAGACTGTACTTAAACTTGTAAACCATAAGTAGCTCTGAAAGTTTTACTTTTAATTACGTTATAATATTACATGGTTACTGCAATTTCTTCACGTAGGTAGGTATCTTAATACGCGTATATAAGAGCTTAACTGCAGATAGACACACTCACATGGCAACACTTTGAGGGTTCCTTGTTGACTACGGAACCCTAAAATTCCTTCTAGAGATTCAATTAGTTTTCTATTCGACGTTTCTCGCGTTTTCGAAGCGTGTACCCAAGGCGCGGTTGTCCGACCACGAGAAGCAAAACAGTAAACGTTTGCTTTTGGCCAATCCAAAGACACGCCTTGCGATACTGCCGCGTTCTGTCGATTTCAAAAAATACTGCCGCAGCAACAGAGTTCAATAGCACAGTTTTTCTTAACGTACTTCAGATCAGTTCGGCCCCGAATAAAACAACTAAAATTGTAATATCGTTAATAATCTACTACAGTGTAGTGAAATTTGCTTTATGCATTTACTAATTAACTAAAAGGAAACTGTTCCAAACAGTTTCCTTTGTTTTTAATCGAAAAGATCAAGTGAGTAAGTGATCATTATTTTAAATCCTTGCTAGTGTTATAAATGCGATAGAAACTGAATATCTGAATACTTTATGAAATTAGGTACCAATAGAGATAAGACCTTAAACAAAGACATAGCCTATTTTTAACCCACAGCTGAATACTTACAGGTTTCCGCCCGCCGCGCCTCGCCCGTGCGATCAAGTAACGTGTAATTCACGCGGACAGAGCCTCGGGCTATAAGGTAAGTAGTAAAAGTAAAATTATGATCATACCAACTCTTATGAAATATGTTTCTGCAGTATCTATGCAATTAATTGTTATGAAATGTTTGAAGAAAGCTATACCTAATAAACGTGGAGTGTGTAGACCGTGTTATCTAAAGTATTTTTCGTCAAAGCGCCTGAGTTTAAAGACGATGTTTTGTTATTTAATTGAGTTTTGACAATTTTCTAACAGTATTCTACTAAAATATTTGGAATATTCCAACAATTAGGCTTCACACAGACTTACAATGAAAATCGCAGGTCCCACTGCCGTGTGACCTCAAAATGGGTTTGAGTTCGAACCAAACATATTTAAGCGCCCAAAGGCCAGCCCAGTTTGCCGATTGTGTGCGCTCCGGTAAACTTCCACTAACTGTTTGATTCAATTAACAACCCTGTTATCAGATTACGGCCGCCAAACAAAAATAACTACTAACACGCACACGTCAATGTTTTTATGATAGGTAGGTTGAAAGAAGGACATAATAATATACATAACCATATTTATATTATTTATCAAAAAAATACCATTAAAATTTGATGTGGTGATAGCGGCATTGCAATGCTATAGGTATTGGAATGTCTGTCTATTCATCGCCGGTTAATCTTAGTGTCCCTAAGTAGGTACCTACTATAAAGTTTTAATTTGACATGACTGTGTATATTGGACAAAGTGGTAAATATGATCTAGAAACTTATATTTTTAGGACCTACCCCCTTACATGTTATCAATTGGGGATGATTTTTTCGTCTACACCACGTATGTCGTCGGATAAGGCTTTTAAAAATTCTGTGGGTCTGTAAATATTATTTTAGAATTTTAGGATCCATATGGGATAATTATGTTTGTAAGTGCATTTTTTCTGCTGCCAGCTAAACGTCTCATGACAGTTTTTGCAGACCAAAATAAACTTAATTTCCCTATGTGAGTCTTGACATCATATATTAAGTATTATTATCTATCTGGGTGCCAAGTTTCACCCGGATCCGTTAAGCCGTTCTGGCGTGATTGAATAACAAACATTTATCCAAACTTCCGCATTTATAATATTGGTAAATATAACCTACTTCTAATCTACAGATTACGAGAAACAAATTGATCATTGATATAAGTCATATTTTAGACTCAGAATAGTTTCCAATACAAAAAATGTCTCCTGGCATTTCCACAAACTGAAGACCCGAATCTTTTGATGCGCTTTTTAAATCAAAATGTATTTTTAATTCAGGAAAACGGTCGCCAAAATGCAACATAAAAGACATTACTAGGATGTGAGCTCTCACGTTTAGCGAACGTGAGTTCAATTTGCCGTATTTGCTAATTAGTAAAGTTTCCCCTTTGACGGGACGCCAACTTGCACCATCCAGCGTGCTGTAGGACCGGCTCTTCATAATAATTATCATCGTTAGCAAAATGCCGAAGCTTCGCGTTCCCTATACATCACTGTCGCAGTTTAATTGCAAAAAAAGTTTACGTTTTGCAAATGTTACCGAATCAAAGCCTTCGTCACAGATTCAAAATGCTTGTGCAATCGCATTTTTAATCTTGGTAGGTACTGAAAAACATTTTTGCTTTGGATTTTTCTGAATTTTTTCTTTCAATTAGGTACCTCCTTAATATTATTTGATTGAAAAAATTTTACGTAGACTCGTAATGCATAGTTAAATATAATTTTTTTAATTTTCCTTACAATTATCTGCGTTATCACAAAGATTTAGACAAGAGAAGTTTACACCAACCAATCTATTAGCGCAGAAACTAAATCATATAGCTCGCAACTATACAATAGGGAGTGCGCGTAGGTATGTAAGTCAAAACTTTGTCTCTCCAAAGACTTCCTCGTTGGTCAAAGATAATACACTAAGATTATGGCAGCGAGCATGAGTATCCTACATCCTGGGTTCTGCTTATTACCATTTGACTAAATTTTCAACTGTCGCCTTCGATCTTTGCGATGACCCTTGTAACCTGATAAAATATGCAGGTATAATAAAATAATATAAATATTATATGTAAAATACGTCTGTGAGGTTTATTTGCGAATCTGGTTTGTTGTATAAGTCAACACCGGTCGAAAACTCATCACGAGCAAAAGTTTTTCGTACAACATTAAATTGAATTTAACATTAATTTTTCAATATATTATGTATTGAAATGGTAGCTTCATAATCCTTTTTACAAAAGGTAATATACATTTTGTGTTTTAATCTTTAGACTGACTCAGAACTAGTTACCAATCAAAGAGCCCAAACACACTCGCGAAAATAAGAAGCAGTAGGTAGTTAGAAACAATTTTCGCTAGTATTCGAAATTTTGGTGGATCAACCTTATAGTAACGTTATGATCAATTATAACAGCAACTATAAATCTCAAACACAAAAATAATTGCACTAATTGCTACAGTCAATTAATGTTTGTCGTGAATTTTGAGGTGTCACGTTTGTAGCAATCGTTTTATTTTCCGCATAAAGTATTCATACGAGAATTTTTAATGACTCTGTTAATTTATTAAATGTTATAGAAAGTTGTAGAAGTATTACCAATTACAAGAGTACTTACTAAACACAGATTACCTTACATTAAGGCTATTTGATTAAATCCTTAAGTTAGTGGCAACACTAACTTATGGATATTTACAAGTTAAGGACAGTTACACAACTTTAGCTGTAATACGAGTATATAGCTGTAATTTGTAGTTAGTGAGTAACTTATTCGATTCTTAAGTACCTAGGTACTTAGGTACCTATCAAGAACTAGCACTCTAGGCTAGCATTGATTTTGGTCAGAAGTTGGTTTATAAAATATTTATTCACATCTTCCGAACCCTGTAAGTATGACATTAAGACGAAACATAAATTTTTGCTTAAATATATATTTCGACAAGGCTAAGGGAGTCCAAAAATGTTTAAGGAAAAACATCTTTTCAATTCTTGCGTTTAATTTCCTAAATTTTTTCTTTGCGACGAACTCTCAGAGATCGCCCACAGCAAAAGGCCGCCGCTGTCGTAAGTCGGCATTGTCGTAAACTTTCGGTGAGATGAACGGTCTAATTAGGCATGGCCAGCGAGACAATTTATTTCTACTGCTACTGTCAATTGCTTAATTAATACGTTGTGATACAACCTAAGCTCTTAAAGCAATATTACTTTTATTATAATGGTTTGTAAATGATAAGGCACCATCGAGAGCAGTTTTGACTTCAAATTCCTCATTCATTTCAAAATCAAGAACTGTCAAAGTAAATCTCAGCGATAAGCACTCGAAGTACCCCATGGCGTAACTTTAAAATAACCTCCTTGCGTTACGATGCATTTATCTGAATTTAAGGTACCTACAAGACTTTTGGTACTTTCAAACCCGTATTCGTTACACTTTATACCTCTCTTACTCGTTTACGCCCTTCATTAACTTCTACCCCTCTTAAATATTTTGGAGTTATAAGTTAACGCTTGTACCGTTGACGTTGCTTCTGTCAAGATGTTAACGGGCACAATCGTAATTAAATTCTTAAGTAACTTTACAATTCATAACTTAATTTAACGTAATCGTTGTTGTCTATCGTCAAGAAAAACAACAATAACTACATATTTTCAAATCCTTCGGTTCAGTCATCTTCTATTGTGCCTAGTACGATGTTCAGACTCGTTAAATTAGGAGTAATATCAATAACAGCTGTCTGGTAAACTTTATATTACATTTTGACATATTTAATACATTTTATTTATAACTTATGTAGGTATTAATCATTTTACAACTCGCAGCCTGTTTTCATCATAACTCAAAAAAAGCATTGTACTCATCCATTGTGCAAACGTTCATAAATTTTATAGAAGGCCCCTTACCCGTGGAGGCAATTTAATATCTGATCAAGGCAAATGTAATAACACGGTAAATATGAAGAACAATAGGAAGTAAATTAGTTTCTTGGGGAACAGAAACTCAATTGTCAAAAAGGTTTGCTGCGCTTCACCAGCGATACGGGAAATTATTTTCGCACATCTTTTGTTATGTTACTTTTTTTCCATACCATGTTAACTGAAAAAAGCTCATATTATTATGGTTAATAAATATGCAAATAATCCTTAAATCCGATAACATAAGTAAATTTATCTAATCTACATACAGGATGAAATTTTAACCACCTTTCAAATTTTAATTTAGCAATCTACGGAACAATAAGCGAATGATGCATTTTTTCTTTTGGTATAGCCCAGTACAAAAATCTATACTATAATATTATAAACCTGAAGAGTTGGTTTGTTTGTTTGAACGTGCTAATCTCAGGAAGTACGGGTTCAAATTGAAAAATTATTTTTGTGTTGGATAGTCCATTTATCGAGGAAGGCTTTAGGCTATATAACATCACGCTGCGACCAATTGGAGCGAGTGAAAAATGTTGCAAAAATAATCGCGAACGTAATAACAGAAATTGACGCGGAGGAAGACGCGGGCAACAGCTAGTGTCAAGATAAAGCACTTAGAAAAGGTCCGCCAAAAATCAAAAATTTTTCAGACTGCCTTCTAGCAACACTTTTTTTCCGCGATGCGCATCTTATCATTCATTACGATAAGTTTTTGATTTTCCCTTCATACCTTAACAGGCTTAGGATCGCAAAAATTGAAAACCATGTTGCGAATAATATTTACATTTTTTACTTCATAAATGGGCTCTAAATACGATACTGAACGCCTATAAAAAATTTGGAAGATGATGAAAAAGTCATATAAATAAGTAAGTATATTATAAATACTTTTTAATTATTAAATAAAACAATAATATATTTGGCAATAAAGTTTGGGTGCGCCTCATGTTATATACAATCATTTGATATAATCAAACTTTAATAACGATCACTTTACATAGTACGAGTAATCATTTGTTACAACAACACATGATATAATTTTGTTTGACATAAAGATTACTTTACATAACATACAGTTTATTTAATACTATTTAGTATAACATTCATAATAAACAAAATCGTTTGAAATAAAACTCATTTTAATATTGTTCATTTTATATAAATTTGTTTGTTATGCGCATCATTTCGTATGAATGTTATAAAAAAGGAGAGTTATCGTTAATGAACGTTATACCAAATGTTATTATACTAAATAAAATGTATTTGTTTTTAGCATTATATCATGTGAATGTTATAATAAACGGTTGTTATACTAAATGATTTTATCCCATTTTTTTATTATACGTTTTAAAATTAAGTAATTTAAAATTATATTTTTCCATCATGATATTTAAAAAGTATTATATTAAACAAAATTATGTCATTTGATTGTATATGTTTTGATCATTGTACGATATGTTGTTATACTATATATTACACACCCATAAAGTTTTCGCAGAAAAGCAGCGGATAAAACTATGTAATAAAAAAGTAAGGTGCATTTAGAAGATGCAAGATGAAGTGCAACCTGAGATATATACATATAGCTCTTTTTAGCAACAAACTAATATTTTACTATAGTAACCGACAACCGTCTTATTATCTGTGCCGTCACTATTAAAGAGTAAACAATTCTTTAAAAGAGCGAGGATATAAATAATCTGAAATAATTTCTAAGACTTACGCCAACGTATTACGAGTAGTATTAGTTATTCAATAACTTTAGTATTTGAAGATTACCGCAGTATGGGAGTTCGTATGAAAAACAACAAGACATGAATTAAGTACCTACTTATCGCTTACTTCAGTATACCCTACAGTCTAAGGAAAGGCTTATCCTAATTTGCTCAGTCAATGGCGCTAATTGCTTAATGATTACGTTTGATGGCTCAAAATTATTCGCTATTTACAGACCTCCCGGTTATAAAGATATTTCGCAGTTCATAGAATCCCTTGATAAACTTCTCTCTGACGTGAACAATACTAATATAATCCTTGTAGGAGACATAAATATTGATATACTGGAAAATAATAAGGACCCGAATTCCTCAACGTACTTGAATATGTTGGCAACGCACGGTCTATTGCCAGCGCACTTATTCCCAACGCACTATAAGACTTGTCTCGACCATGTTATGCTGAAATGCAAATATCCTGCTTCTTGCTACGTAGCCGAATCTTCAATTACGGATCACGATACTTTAATAATTAAACTTGATCAATATGTTAAATCTACCAAATACTCTACTCTAAAGAAAGTTGACTACTCTGGACTTGACGAGGCCATGATGAACCTTTGTCTGAAACCTATATACGACCTAACGGATCCTAATGCAGCCACATCACTTCTTTTATCTCTTTTAGATTCTGCGATCAAATCAAATTCTAAAACAGTAATTATTTCCAACCGCAAGAGGATCTTACAACCTTGGATGACTGCAGGTCTTTTAAGATGTGTCAAAAATCGTGACAAAATGCATCAAAAGCTCAAAAAAAAACCAGACGATGCAACACTTTCGTTAGTATACAAAAGATATAGGAACTTCTGTAATTTATTACTAAAAAACATAAAAAAAGACTACGAAAGCAAACTACTTCAAAAAGCTGCTAGTATCAACAATAAAGCCCTCTGGAATACTCTGAAAAATATAACCAATTCTAAAATTAACAACAACCCTTCGTTTGATCTAATATCCACTGTCAATCCCATAGAGTCAGTAAATAATATTAACAAGTTTTTTGTGTCCATTGGAAAGGACCTGGCCGAAAAAGCTTTCCATAACTGTCCTCGTGTCAAAACACTGCCAAACGGTACCCAACATTCGTTTGTTCTACTACCTACCGATGAATCCGAAGTCCTATCTTCTATTTTATCCCTTAAAAAAGACACTGTTGCTGGGCGAGATAACATAACGGGAGCTTTTCTAAAACGTTATCATCAGATCTTGGTTCCAATACTGACCTATATATTCAATCTTATTTTCTCGACTGGAGTCTTCCCTGACGCATTTAAGCAAGCTGAAATAATTCCGATTTTTAAGAGTGGGGACAGAGGCTGTGTTAATAATTACCGTCCCATTTCTAAATTGTCCACGTTGTCTAAAATTGTTGAAAAATTAATAAACAAACGCCTTATTAATTATTTGGAAAATAATAAATTACTTTCAAACTCCCAATATGGTTTCAGATCTGGAATATCAACTAATGATGCAGTACATGAACTGACTGATCATATTGTAACTCATTTAGATAGTAAAAAAAAAGTGATAGGGATATTTTTGGATATTGCCAAAGCCTTTGACACAGTCTCTCTGCCGCTCTTGCTGAAAAAGCTAGAACTGCTCGGAATTAGGGGGGTACAACTTACCCTGTTCACAAATTATCTTATGAACAGATTCCAAAGAGTACGGGTGGGTGATATTACTAGTGATGACTTAAGAATAAATTACGGTGTACCTCAGGGAAGTGTCCTAGGCCCAACTCTGTTCCTTGTATTTATTAATGAACTCTGTAACCTTCAGTTACTAAATGGTAAAATGGTAACCTTTGCAGACGACACCGCTCTTATTTTTCATGGTGACAATTGGGAGGAGACATTAGAATTTGCTCAAAAAGGATTTGATTTGGTGAATGATTGGCTCAGAACAAATGCACTAACTCTTAATGTTGACAAAACAAAATTTATACCATTTTCAATTAGATCTACAAATCTTAGGAACGACCTCACCCTGTTAGCGCATTCATGTCGGGTCATGGACAGGGGTAACGCACCATGTCGTTGTGCTGAGGTTGCTACGACTGACAACATTAAATATCTGGGTGTTGTCATTGATGGTTCTCTCAACTTTGGCTATCACATTGATCTGCTCTCCACCAGAGCTCGGAAACTGATTTATGTTTTCAAGTGTCTCCGTCACGTAGCTGAAAAATCAGTTATAAAAATAGTTTATCAATCCCTTTGTCAATCCATTCTCGCTTATTGCATCACAGTTTGGGGAGGTTCTTGTAAAACTAGTCTACTTAAACTGGAAAGGGCACAGCGTGCGGTTCTCAAAGTAGGCTTTTCTAAGCCATTTCTCTATCCAACCAAGGATCTTTACTTACTGGCTGATGTTTTGAGTGTACGTCAGTTATTTATTTTAAATACTGTCCTTGGGCAACACTCCTTAACTGTATATGATCCTACTCTGAATGTTGACAAGCGACGCAAACATAAAGTTTGTTCCTCAACCACCCGATATACTACAGCTTTCGCCAAAAAGTTCTTTGGCTATATGGGTAGTTTCCTTTATAATAAACTTAACAAAGCTCGAAACATATATCCACTAACAAAATATAGATGCAAAGTTACTACGTCAAATTGGCTAAAAAGCTTAGATTATGATGAAACGGAAAAATTGTTAACAATCCCCAGTTAAAACCACACACATAATAACACACACACACACACGCACACACACACACACACACACTCACACGCAGTTTTCTCTCATTATATTAAGGTTCGGTTGAGGAGAGGCTGGCAATCTGTCATACAGGTCTTCTAGTACAGTTGCCAGTCTCTCACTTAGATATAAATTTAAAACTTTAACCTTGTTTAATTATGAAGTGTATTATATTGTCTATGTGAGAGATGAAATAAATAAAATTAATAAATAAAATTAAATCATTCCAGGGCACTTTTCCCAAATAATATTTGGTTGCTAATTTCGTAGTTAATCGACAAAACGAAAATTAATCGTGGGCTCCGAAGGGCGTCAGTTTGCATACTCGCTCATATAATGTGGGATGCGAGATTATGACCCCAACTAATTCCAAGTTTCTAAACTTCATTATACGCGCTGTTGAAGATCTAAGGTAATGATAAAATTATAATAAAGACCAATCTATATAGCATCACATAGATATGTGCACAAGTCTCTGTGTGAATTTAACTCAACTGAAAACGCTCAACTTTTAACAACTAACAACGGAGCATGATAAATTATGTAAAGCTAGAACAACAATCTCAAAATTTAATTAAACTTTGAACGAAATTAATATATGAAAAATGTACTTTTGCATCATGCTAATTATTATTTAACATGAATGAAACGAAACTTTTATGTTAAAATTGTATTGTTTAAGGACACACTAGACCAGCTATCGTGAAAACGTTGAAACCAGTAAACTATTAAAATTAATTCATATAAAATAATTACTTAGACATAGCATTATTACTCACCTAGTAGGTGAGGTTAGTAAAATATTATGTCTAAATAATGGTACCTTAGGCAGATAAAAGCGTGTTTAGCTATTGGGTAAATAGTGCGGCCCGAGCAGCCGGCTTAGCCGGGCACTCGTGCTCGTGTGTAATGGCCTTTCCAAACAAAGTAGGAAGAATCAGTCATCACTTAGAATACTGTTTTATTTTTAATCTTATATACGGTGCAATTTCAACCACCTGTAAAACGAAGCCCACGCTATGTAACCATTATGTATAACATCTTGGCAGTGTTATTTTTTGCACCGCTGCAGCAAAAAATACGTCTGTGCGCTTTACAGCGTGTTAAAACGTCTAAATAAATAGTCAGAATTTTTCAAAATATATTTTTATTGATAGATTAAAATAACGTGGGCTTCGTTTTAAAATGCACTTTGTATATGTATAAAAATATCATGTCAAAATATTTATTTCCAACGATCCTGCTAGACTGATTTTTATGTTTTTTTTTGTAGTAGATCTGTAAAGGACAAACCCGTTTCCCATACAATCTTGGGCCTGATGTTACAAGGCTGGGAATTGGCCATAAATTAAAGCATACTGAAACGATTCATAAGCCCTATTTTCACAACTTTCTACAATGGGAAAGTTACTTAAATCAACCAATGAACTTATTTTATTTTATAACCTATATCGTATATTATTTTACAAAAAAATACCATTTTAGTACTTTAGCTGCATAAGATCTAGGTTCCTTGTCTATCTATAGGCAATATAGGTAGTAAACAGATCACTTCAGCAGAGCAGTGAGAAAAATACAAAAATACAAACCACATTATATTCGAAACGAAATGTGAGTGAATTGGAGTGAATGACAAATGACAATTAATTAACTGTCATTGTCAGCTGATATTCTTAATAATAGTGAAGCCTGTTACATCAGGAATTGAACTTTTCAAAATGTTCAATTGTTTTATCAATGATTACTTATTAATTACATTCTTTAAGTTTTTTATATTTATATCAGGCTTTTAAAACGAATTATTTAGCTTATTCCTTAAAAAATGCAATTGTAAAGAAGTATTAGGTACTATGAATCGATTTATTCCAAATCGATTAAAACGTTAAAAGCCCCGCTCTATGAAGTGACAGAGCGTTTATGGAGATAGTCACGTTTCAATTAAATGTGTGTACAGAGACTGTTTAAGTATTAGAAAAACAATATGTATTTTATCCATTTTCTTCACTTGTCCATTGCCAAATAAACTATTTTTTGGAGAAATAGGCAAGTAAAATAAAAGGGATTTTTTGGCATAATTTTGATTGTTGTAACGTCGGGCCCAAAAATGGGGTTCTCCTTTAAAATTTATGTAAATTAAATTTAGAATTACAAGTCACGGATTATAAATATGTTCCTACTGATACTTAGTCCATATTGGTAATCTTGAATCACTATACGCCTAAGACGTACTTATTTATTATGTTACAGAATTTACCAACCTAATCTGCTCTATGTAAACAATTGATGTTCTTTGAATTGGACTTAGGTACTTTTCATATTTATAGTATTAGTAGCTAATTAATGCTAAATGCCCATGTTGCGCCCGCTCCAGTTAACGTTGGGAACATTGCACTCGAAGTTGTTGACCACTATGTTTACCTGGGACAGATAGTCCAGTTAGGTAAGTCCAACTTCGAGAAAGAGATCTCTCGTCGAATTCAGCTCGGATGGGCAGCGTTCGGGAAGCTCCGGCATATATTCGCGTCCGAAATACCTAAGTGTCTCAAGACGAAAGTCTGACCAGTGTGTGTTGCCAGTAATGGGAGTGAGACGTGGTCGTTTACTATGGGTCTCATAAGAAGGCTCAAGATCACCCAGCGAGCAATGGAGAGAGCGATGCTTGGTATTTCCCTACTCGATCGAATCAGAAATGATGAGATCCGCAGGAGAACTAAAACAACCGACATCGCTCGAAGGATTGCATCGTTGAAGTGGCAGTGGGCGGGACACATAGCGCGGAGAACCGATGGCCGTTGGGGCGGAAAGGTTCTCGAATGGCGACCGCGTACCAGACGACGTTCCGTGGGATCTGATCAAGGTCGCGGGAAGCCGCTGGATGCTGGCAGCACAGGACCGATCGTTGTGGAGATCCTTGGGGGACGCCTATGCCCAGCAGTGAGCGTCGTTCGGCTGATATGATGATGATGATGATGATGAGAAGCTAATTGAACACTACAATGGTTAATTACTTCCGTTCAGGCTTCCACGACGATCTTATGAACTAAACACATTCAAAAGCTTTACGTTGAACAACATTGGACTTAAAACAAGTATACCGATTAAAGTGCTCAACTTAAGCCGATTCTAGAGCTGAACTTGTTTTAAACACGCAAACTTACTCAAGGTTAAATATCTAAAATAAATCTATAAAGTACGAACGACATGGCTTTAAACGAAACTTTTTGGAGCAAGATGATCTGATAATAATTTCAAGAAGACCGCATTTATTTTCATGACATACGAGTAAAAATAAGTTTTCGAATTTTCACGATTGTTTAGTTTCCACAAAATCGATATTAAAGCGTTTTTTTGTACAACAGAAATAGTAAATAATAAAAATAATGAAAATATTGATTTGGTGTTTGTTTGCAGCGCGTAGCGGGATAATTTTGAATACTAACCTGATTTGAATTGATTGAACATATATTTTTTTAATAAATTGACCCACAAAAAGATTAAAATAATAAATAACTAAGTTTGAATCTGATATAGGTCCAACTCCATCAAGCGGCCACCGTCCGACGGCGACCGGCAGGACGTCGACGCATACCTACCTACAATCGTCTCCGTACGGATACATATACATTTCTGTTCCTAGTCGTATATTTCAATAGTTTTAAACCTTGAGTGTTGACAAGTTCTATTTTTTCATGACCGGTGGAAGTGGATGTAGTATTTTTGTCGATTACATAAGAAGAAGAAGCAGCGCTATTCGAACGGGTACGGTGACACGCGTGACTTGGTAATGTAAAAGTATTTAATTTATTGAGAACTTTTTCATAATTATGGTATAAACTACTAACTACTTACTCTACTTTTATATGGAAACTGGGATACCCCGCAAATTATGATGTAGGTATATTAATATTATAATAGACGACCATTTGGATCAGCGGTAGTTAACGCTGCTTCTGAGCCATGGGTCGCGGGTTCGATCCCCGCACAGTACAAATATTTGTGTGCATGAACATGTCTGTTTGTACTGGTCTGGGTGTTTTCTATGTATTATAAGTATGTATTTACAAAAAAAAAAAAAAAAAAGTATATAAGTAAGTTTATCGGTTGTCTAGTACCCCATACGACAGGGTACTTAATAGTACCTTAATTTGGGACTAGATGGCTCTGTGTGGCCCAGTGTGGCATGTCTTAAATATTTTTATTATTATTAACTTGCCCATCATAATATCATTACAAAGGTTAAATTAGCTTTTAATTATTTAACGGAATATTGAGATTTTAATTAAAACTTAATCTCACTAAGTACACAACCTCAAAACTCACATAATTAAGTTCACAATATTTACTACGTTGTCAGTTGTTAAAATAAATATTGATTTGACGCAAATGAGTCAATATTGTGGGTAAGGTTACGTTAAACCATGCCGCTAATTCCTGGGTAGTTTGACTAGGATCGGCTTCCAACATCTCTCTTAATTCATCGTTAATCACCTGTGTGGGCGGTCTTCCTCGTGGCTCGCTCTTCAAGTCAAAGTTTCCATCACGAAAGCGTCTAAACCAAAATCACACGGTGCGTTCATTAGCAGATCCCTCTCCAATCGCAACATTGATATTGCGGGCTGTTTCTGCCGCGTTACTTCCGCGTCGGAACTCGTATTCAAAAATCACTCGAATTTTCGCAGTATCCATCTTTCTTGTCTAAGTTAAATAACAAAAACAATTGACAGTCGATATTCAAATGTTTCACATTTTTTTAAAAGAGGAACGTCTTAGAAACCATGTGAAAAAAGTTTCATTCGAAAACCTCAAACCATAAAGATTCTATGTCAATTCAAAGAACCTATTACAATAAAACAGCAATTTCATATTTTAACCCCTAATATAAATTTCACTTCCTTATTGACATGTATTAGTATTATTACATAATATGTTCGTTTAAGCTTAACAATTACTAAGATTTTTCCTTTGAATGATAAAATCAACTATAAATTAATTAATTTTTATATTTAAATTTAATAACGATTGCATGATTTAACTTTGGCATCAAAATTCACAATGCCTATAACAGGTAAATTTGTAACCTATTTTTTTAACCATTTAACTACTAACATACTTAACCTATATCTTTTGTTACAAATTTAAAGTGATGAAACTAGTCTCCGCTGGGCAGATACGGGTACGGTTGTTCAGGACACTCTTGATCGGTGAGTACCAAGAGTGTAAATTAAACTGCACGGTTACCAGATCATTCACAGTCTTTAGTGTGGCTGATGTATAAGACTTCGGCTATGAGATCAATTTAGAAAATTTTATGGCTGATAATGCTTAGGAAATTGGAGGCATGAACTATCTAAACATATGGGATGGTTTTAGTGTGTTGTCCACCCATCGACCCAGTTGGTGTAGTAACGTGGTGTTCAGCTCACTACGCAAGGGTCCTGTGGTTAGGTCAACTTAGGAATATATCTTTTCAAAATTGGCTTGGATCTAGAAGCGGTGGGCAACTTTAGTCGTACTTCGAAAGGTACCTAAGTTAATTCATTAGTCCCGTGTGTGTCGCAACATGTAAGTCATAAAAATATGTCACGTGCGAGGCCTGAAACTGACGGTTTGGAAAACTCTAACACCAGACTACACTTAAAGAACAGTCATACAATAAGTTTTTTCCTGTTATTTTTTCCAAAATCATTCAGTTCCCTCCTTCTGTTCCCGTTAGCAACATTTATTATAGCATCGAAACGGTTCAGAAATCCACGTCAGTTGTTTCGTTGTTAAGCTTTCTATCTGAATAACAGTTGATAAACTAATAATATAAGCTTAGCAATCATCGTTAAAATCATACTTCGTAGAATATTTGTGACGAACAGCAGACTTCTAGTTAACCATTATTTTATAACTAGCTGTTGCCCGCGACTTCGTACGCGTCAATTTCTGTTACGATCGCGATTATTTTTTCAACATTTTTCACTGATGTTTCGCTCCTATTAGTCGCAGCGTGATGTTATATAGCCTTAAGCCTTCCTCGATAAATGGACTATCCAACACAAAAAGTTTTTTTTTAATTCGATCCAGTACTTCCTGAGACTAGCGCATTTAAACAAACAAACTCTTCAGCTTTATAATATTAGTATAGATATAAAAGAAGCCAAATCTTAAGGAAAAACCAATAATAAATATTAAAATTGAATTTTATGTAGCGTATAATTACTATTTTTATCCTCATAGATTTTTTTTATATATCTTTAAACCAAAAAGACATTGAAATCGGTTTACGCCATAAAATTCATGACTCATAGAACAAAGATAAAATAAAATAAGCTTTTAACCTAAAAATCCAATACACAAAGATCAATATCAAATAAGAAAGACGTTTTGCGGTTGTCTAGTATAGTAGGTAATCAGCTATTCATTGTACATAGCCTGTATCTACTGTATCGCCCGAGACATTGAATATCTGTTACCGTAAACTGTTTTATTGAATCGAGTATACAAACTAGCACAGGTAAATTTCAATTTTTCTAACATTATTACAGTGATAGGTAAGTAAAAAGTCACATCTAGGAATACTTGTTACACTAAATAACAATTTAAAAATCTCGTTTTTATTGTCTTCTACTATTGAACATCGCACAAAGTTTTGCCGTAATTGCTTGGTTCAATGCATGCCTAACAATATTCCTAAAACGGAACCTTTTCCATAAAATTTCTTTCCTTTAATTAAGAGATAATTGGGATCAGAATTTCGTCGAAAGGAACTGTTCATCTGTAATCATGCCAAAATATCGGACACTCATTAAAACAAGATCCTGTCTTTATGACTGTTTGTACCATTGTACATTCATACATAGTTGTCACGAAGTAAATATATCTCGACTGTTAAATAAATATATTCTGACCTGCTTATTTTAAAACATCAAGATCTATGCGCAGTCGAACTCATGCCTTTTGTGGCACTTGGCTAATTGCTCTTAGTGTGCGATCTTGCTTGAGCCAAGACTTCGATCGCTGAGTTGGCTGCCACACCCCTAACTAACCACGCTAACATTAATTACAAACACTAATTAATATTTAGTGTGGTTAGCCTGGAGTTAGTAATAATTATACCCAATACCATCGTTCTTCCACTGAAACAAGGTTGTATTTAAATGTTAGTCTTATTAATTTATAAATGCGAATGTTGGGATGGATGTTTGTTACTCAATCGTCCCAGAACGGCTGAATGGATCTGGATGAAAATTTGAAAATAGGTTACCTTTTATACCCCTAAAATGTACAGGGGACAGGTTTTTTTTAATATCACGCGTACGAAGTCGTCAGCTTGCAATAAAATAAATTTCACAAATCATCTAGCAAAAAAACCCTATTTGTTTTAAGTTATTTATTATGACTAATATTATAATTGCGAGAATTTGGATTGACACTAAAAGTGCTGATAAAATTCAAGTTAAATAGATTTATAAAGGCTGAAAGAGCACAAATGCTATATTTTAACCCAGTAATTAAGTACGGTTTCCAAGGGATAGTTTCAAATTGAAAATATCACGTGTACAGAGTCGCAGGCAACAGCTAAGTAGATAGGTACTACAAAAGCACATCAAATGTAATAATATTCGGTTTTTCCAATTGATTTTTTAATTTCAAGATAATTTCAATTGACATACGAGTAATAGCTTGTTTTATGGTAGGTTGATAAGCTATTCTCTGGAGGTACCTAAATTTATGTTCAGAAAACTAGTATATTGCTTAGGTACGTTATAGTCAATATTCAGTGCTTGAACTTGCAAGCATTCAATCCGATTTAGAGGTGCAATCTACGCGCGCATGAAAATTAACGAGTTGCAAAGCTAGCGTATATAGGCTGATTCAAAATGTTTCTGATTGTGTTTTTTTTTTGTTGCAATCAACAAAAATAAATAATTTTCAAAATAAAACGAGACATAGGTAAATTGTTCACCACACTTTTTTTCCTTAGTTTTTCCATTCCATCTTAGGCTTCTTCTTAACCGTATAGTTAAATGTAGTCAAGAGCAAGCCCATTATTTATTAGAAAAAAAAAGCGTCTACAATAATTTATTGTATTTTTCGATAATATTTGATGCAGTATCTGGGCCCCTTAAGTTTGTCACGATTTGTTGCTCAAATCGATGTTATCAATTTCAACACTCAATATCTACCGAAGCTGAAAATTAATCGGAAGTCGTCATCATCGTTCAATCAACAGCCCACACCCTTCCACAGATACCTAAACAAAGGCCTCCAACACACTTTTTTTCCTTAGTTTTTCTATATAATTAAAACTGTTTTGACATACAAAATTGAAATTGAAATTAAGCAATCTGTGGGTTAACTATACGCAGCGGGTGTACGGCGCGTTGCGCGTCCAATACAATAATGGGTTTAGAATGCTGTTGGAGTTGCCACGTTTCTGCAGCGCATCCGGGATGTTTGCGGAGAATCACACTGATGGCTTTCATGCAGTCATCAGGAAGCGGGTCGCGTCACTTATGAGGCGCCTACGTGGCAGAACCAACAGCATTCTGAGCACTCTGGTGGATAGATGGGACTCTCCGCTGCTCGGGCACTGGATGCGCCTGCACGCGTGCCCCTGCCCGGGTGACTGGGAGTCGCATAAATCCCTAGTTTAGTCGTATTGTTTAAGTTTTTTATTATAATATTTGTTACTAACACTATTATTATTGATTTTACTAACACTTTATTATGAGCTTTCGTGCTAAGTTGCCTGAAATAAATGATTTTTTTAATTGTATAACATCATGGCAGTGTTCTTTATTTTATCAATAAAAATAATTTTAGTTAAATGATCAATATTGATTCAGACTTTTTATTTTGAAAAAGGCTTTGACGCGCTTGGTCATAAGTGAGTATTATTTTACAACGGCGGGATCCCGGGTGAATGAACCTTACACAACATGTAATTATAGCAAAACAATGTTTACCGGGTCAGCTAGTATGATATAAAAACTAGAACCATTATCGAAATGAATACGATTTTTTCTGGGTAGGCTTTATATGCAAAACAAATGTGATTGAATCAGCCTGTAGAGGTTCTGGTTATACGCGTAGTAATCGAAATGTAAGAGAAACAAAGTGTACGGACGTGTATTGCGCTCGCCGCTGGGCGCGCTAGGTGTGCATGTGTCTAACGCAGGCGGCAATGCGAATGTGATTTCATTTCGTTTTATTCGAATTCAGGACGACTATAAGAGGCACTGAACTGTAACGTGGAAACTCGTAACTGTTATGAAATAAACATTAAAATATTATTTACCTGTCTCGTTTGCTCGTCTGATATCAAATCGCGTCAAATGACTTCAATATAATATTTACCACAATCTGACATCATTCATCATCATCATCATCATCATCAGCCTATCACAGTCCACTGCTGGACATAGGCCTCTCCAATTGCACGCCACTTAGGTCGATCCTCGGCTTCTCGCATCCAGCTCCTGCCAGCCACCTTGCGCAAATCATCACTCCACCTAGCCTGAGGGCGTCCTACACTACGTTTGCCGAGACGCGGTCTCCACTCAAGAACTCGTTTACCCCAGTGGTTGTCGGTTCTGCGGCTAATATGGCCAGCCCACTGCCACTTCAGCTTGCTAATCCGGTGGGCTATGTCGGTAACTTTAGTTCTCTGCCGGATCACCTCATTTCTGATTTTATCCCTAAGAGAAACTCCGAGCATAGCTCTTTCCATAGCCCGCTGAGCGACTTTGAACTTGTGGACTAGCCGTACCGTCAGTGTCCACGTTTCGGCTCCGTATGTCATGACGGGTAGGACGCACTGATTGAAGACTTTCGTCTTGAGGCATTGTGGGATCGACGATGAGAAGACTCGACGTAGTTTCCCAAATGCTGCCCAACCCAACTGAATTCTTCTGTTCACCTCATCCTCAAAGTTGTTTCTACCTAACTGCAATGTCTGCCCGAGGTACACGTATTTCTGAACAACTTCGAGGACGGCGCCGTGCATCGCAATCGGTTGCGGTAGTACATGTTCATTGAACATAACCTTGGTTTTATCCAGGTTCATCCGCAAGCCGATGCGCACAGAAGAGTCAGCCAGGTCATTCAGCATCTGTTGTAGGTCCTGCAGCGTTTCTGCCATAATGACGATGTCGTCTGCAAATCGCAAGTGAGAGATGTATTCGCCATTGATGTTGATGCCTCGTCCTTTCCAGTGCAGCGTCTTGAACATATCCTCCATTGCATTTGTGAACAATTTCGGGGAAATGACGTCCCCTTGTCTCACTCCTCGATGCAACGGTATAGGTTTTGTTTGCTGATTCTGTACTTGGACGGACATGGTGGCGGCTTCGTAGAGACATCTCATCACTTGCACGTACCGCCAATCTACTTGGCAACGCTGCAGGGACTCCAGAACGGACCAGATCTCTATCGAGTCGAAGGCTTTCTCATAGTCCACGAATGCTAGACACAAGGGCTGATTGTACTCTTCGGTCTTCTGTATAATCTGCCGCACTGTGTGGATGTGGTCTATGGTGCCGTATCCGCTCCGAAATCCAGCCTGTTCCGGTGGTTGGAATTCGTCAAGTCTTCGCGCAAGGCGGTTCATGACGACTCTTGAAAACAGCTTATAGACGTGGCTTAGAAGGGAAATGGGTCGATAGTTCTTCAGCAGGGTCTTATCTCCTTTTTTGAAGAACAGGACGACAACGCTCCTACTCCACGCCTCCGGAGTTCTCCCTTCAAACAGGACAGCGTTAAAAAGCTTTTGAAGCTCCCTCAGTACGGGTTTACCTCCAGCCTTTAGCAATTCTGTTGTAACGCCATCCTCTCCAGGGGCTTTTCCATTTTTCAGCTGTTTAAGAGCCATCCTGATTTCGTCAATGCTGACTTCTGGCAGGTCTTGAGTGTAGTGGCGTGTTAACGTGGCTCTAGGGTCCTCATTTTCGGGATCAGGTCGAGATGCATGCGAAGCGTATAACCGGCCATAGAAGCGTTCTACTTCGGAAAGGACTGCTGGCTTCGAAGCAACGACTTCTCCACTTGCTGTGGTCAGTTTCGTCAGGTGGCTTCTTCCAAGAGATTGTACGAACACTTTCGACCCCCGATTTTGCTCGATCGCTCTTTCAATCGCAAGAGTATTGGAGCAACGGAGGTCGTGTCGTACGAGCTTACTGATCTCTCGGTTTAGAGCGCGCTTTCCTGACGAGGTGACAGGTGGGTTTTCACGTCGTTCCTTAATCAGCCCTAAAGTTCCTTCCGAAAGCTTTGACTTCCTGCCCTTACGCTGCATTTCACAAAATGTCGTACCTTCTTCCCTGAGGATCCGAACCACATTTTCGAGGTTCTGGTTTACGTCTGTTGTGGTTTCCACGGCAGCAAGTCGGTTTTCCAGGTTTGACTGGAACGTTTCAGATCCTATCATGGTTTGGAGCAAAGTAGGTCGGAGCCTTGACTTCATCAGACGGACACGTTCAGCCTTAAAATCGATATTCAGAGAGCCTCGAACGAGTCGGTGATCGCTTCCGGTATTAAACCTGTTAATCACGGAGACGTCTCTGAATATATGCTTCTTGTTGGTCATGATGAAGTCAATCTCATTTTTCGTCATAGTGTCGGGGCTTTGCCACGTCCACTTCCTTTGGGGCTGTTTCTTGAAGAAGGAGTTCATCAAGAAGAGCCCCTCCCGTTCGAGAAAGTTGACAAGCATTTGCCCCCTATGGTTTCTGCATCCAAATCCATGGGATCCTACTACCGATTCGTTGCAATTCTGTACTCCCACTTTAGCGTTGAAGTCCCCCATAACAACGCTGTAGTGAGTCTTAGTGGTGAAGTGGAGGGCCTTTGATATATCATCAAACATATCCTCTACCTCTTCGTCCGAGTGTTTCGAGGTCGGTGCGTACGCTTGAACCACCTTGAGGCTATACCTCTCATTGAGCTTAACAATAAGGTACGCTACCCTGTTCGACACACTGGACACTTCCACAACGTTGTCAGAAAGGGACTTATTTACCAGAAACCCAACGCCACCTTGGGATTGTTGGTCTCCCTCACGAAAGTACATTAGGTGGCCCGACTCGAGGGTTATGGTGTCCTCCCCCTCTCTTCGGACTTCACATAGCCCTAGGATATGCCACCTAATCTTCCCAAGTTCCACCTCAAGTTGAGCCAGATGCGAGTCTAGCCGTAGCGTGCGTCCGTTGTACGTCGCCAGGGTCAGTTGTTTTTGGTGGCCTCCCGTAACCCGGAGATTCTTCGCACCCCCCGTCCCGCCGTAACCGTGGTCGCCACCATGACCAGGAATAGCGGGACCGCCGGGAACTGGGGGCCGTGGCTTTTTGTGCGTCTGCATTGGAGGTTATGCCCATAATCGCCACGCTGGGCAGACGGGTTGGCGATCGCAGGGCGTAGACTCTTGCACCGATGACGCTGCTGCCCGTCACCGGCCCGGTACACTTAACTACGCCTTCCGTTGGATGGTTATACCGCCATCGGTCGGTCAATCGCCAGAGCCTCGTTCGTCGTCCAGCAGGATGCACCGCGTGCAGGTGAGGTTGGCTTGGGGCGGAAGATGGTGGTTCGCCCCTCTACATCCCACGGAACGGACATCATTACGGAACATTAAATGCGTGGAAGGTATCTCGATTTAAAAAGTTTACATAAATCAGTCATTATGCTTCTTGTATTTATTTTGTTCGACATTAACTAGTTCCGCTCTAGTGTTTAGTAATTATATTTAAGAAGTAAATAATTGGTGGGTATGCCACTTCATGATTTGGCCAGCATTTGGCCAGCATACAAAGGTTTTGTTAGCTAAATTAAAAATGAGGCTGCAATTCTTGTTTTGTAAATAATCATGATAATGGTAAGTAATTTAAACATAAAGCTGGCAGATTATCTAACATATCTGCATAATAATCAGTCATGCATTTTTATTGAAAAATCATCACTGAACGGAAGCCTGCCAGAGGGCAAAAAAACCAAAAGAGGTGATTATGCTACTTAAAGACGACAACTACAATTATTATCACATTCGAGCTACAACTACAATTAGAGATTCAATGCACAATGGGAAAGTTATGACGATTTCAAGAAAGTGACCCTAAGTTGCTGCCTAATTAGCTATTTTAGCTAACAGATTACAGTTTTTTGCTTAAAAAGCTATGAATACTTTGCTAATCATTTAAATAACACCCATGATAAGTGGACTTTAGTTTCAGTCCCTGATGAGTTAAAAAAATCAACTAAAAACATAAATTTAAAGGAAACCCTTCACATCACTGCGTTGTTAATCTAATTATAATATTTTCCTTTTGCTTAACAATTAAGTAAATAACTGATATATATTAAGTAGTCTATTTACCTTTGAACCATTGAAGTCAATAGGATTTCAGCACATTTTTATATTGCAGTTTTAGAATTCATACGGAAAAACGATCTTCAAATAATTTTAAAGGTGTGTGGTAGATTTGGGGTGGTGGGATCTACCTCCTAGTGGTCCACCCCGGGAAACGGCATCTTTGGTTTTCTAACCAATGATGACGGCTAACAGATTCCTCTGCGGTGGTAGGCTTCGTAAGAGGCCGCCTGGATGCTACCACCCTCCTGCCGGAGTCCAGCGCAGCGCCAAACAGATTTTCTGTGTTCCGCTGGTGTGTGGGAGAACCAGTACCTCTGGGTAAGCTCGCTCCATCTTAGGCTTCTTCTTAACCGTATACTCGTAGTTAAATGTAGTCAAGAGCAAGCCCATTATTTATTTGAAAAAAAAAAGCGTCTACAATAATTTATTGTATTTTTCGATAATATTTGATGCAGTATCTGGGCCCCTTAAGTTTGTCACGATTTGTTGCTCAAATCGATGTTATCAATTTCAACACTCAATATCTACCGAAGCTGAAAATTAATCGGAAGTCGTCATCATCGTTCAATCAACAGCCCACACCCTTCCACAGATACCTAAAAAAAGGCCTCCAAAGGGAATATTTTATCACAAATGTTACGCAATCTCAGTTTGTTCAGTTGTGTATAAAAATAAACTAAAGGAGTACTGCCAGAAGTAGAAAGGCAGCAGCGTCTTCAGAAAATTATTCGGAACAATTTGAAAATTAAATAAATAATCTTATTGTATGAAGGTAAGAATATCTGTAATTTTGCATTAAGTGCAGTAGATTAAAACCTGCAGTTGGTACATAAGTGGTTGTGCCAGTGTGTTTTAACAGGTAAGTTACTAGCTAAACATTTTGGTGAAATACCTTACTTCATTAGAAAATGTGTTACTTAGAAACCGCCAACATTATTATATTCTAAATCGCGTATAGATAGTTAATACATAAATAATTACTCGCTAAACCTTGTACGCAACAATATTAATTGGCAACCTGACAATATAACCCCAATTTAATATTCCATGTTGCGGCGGCATAAGATAGGAATGCTAAATAACTCACATGATATTTACCTCACCTACTTTACGAATTCATTAGATAGACGTAATTGTGTACCTATTTATTAAAGAATAAATTTATATGTATAAACTAATTATTTAATAAAAAAAAATCTATTTACAACATGAAACAAACTACCATTCTTTAGTCGGCGCTGAACAAGCATTCACCGACAATATACCTAGTCATGCACTGTCGACTCATATTTTGGTAAGTAACCTACTTCGTGCTTTTAATCGGTAAAGTTTTTTTATATATTGTAGTCTGCTCACCATATTTTAACCCGACTTCGGCAAAGCCAAGAGGAAAGGTAATGATTTAAGCAGTCTATGTATACAAGGTGCATTTTCAACCACATGTAAAACGAAGCCCACGTTATGTTACCGTTATGTATAACATCTTGGCAGTGTTATTTTAGTTTTTTTACCAAATTTTGTTTTTATGATAATATTTATTATTGGTTCAGCTATTTATTTTCAAACACGCTGTAAATGCACAGATGTAGCTGTGTAAGGTCCATTCAACCGAGACCCCGCCGCAAAATAATACGTCTGTGCGCGTCACAGCGTATTACAAAATTAATCCCTCAACCCCCAGGAGGCACTCGGGTGCCACGATAACAATTGATTTCAATTGTGTCTGGAATAACTCACGATCGAGGGATTAAAAGTCTGAATCAAAATTCAATATTTAAAAAAAAATACTTTTAATCAAAAAATAAATAACTGCCATGATATTATACATAATGGTCCAATAAAGTGGGCTTCGTTTTACAGGTGGTTCAAAAAGCACGGTGTATATGTATGGAGGTATATATTTCTGTGGGTTCCACATTTGCGGCTAAACTACGAAGCCGAGTTTGGTGAATGAGGTATCAATTGATTCCTTATTTAATAATAATTTATTTATTTTATAAAGCCTTTTCTACAATACAATTTTGCATTTATTATAGTACTGGTAACATAGGCTACCTTATGTAAAGAAGCTACATGGCGAATGCGACGATAATATTGGTGAACTTTGAAAAAAAAAAGATTGCAGTCATATCAAATAAATGAAGACAAAATTCTGAGTACAAAAATGTTTAAACAATAAAGCAAATATTAGGTGTTAAAATATGAAATTGCCGTTTTGTATAGACGAAATCGAGAAAAGTCATTTTTCCATACTAACAATTTTATTAGTTTTTTTAAAAACGCCTGAACCGTTTTCGATGCAATTAAAGGTGAAAGTTAGATGGTTATAAAGCTACGCATTATAGTATTAAAATTTCTGAAATCAAAGTATATAATACTATACTTAATTGAAGCAATAAGGTCAGCTGACACATTGTAAGGGGTCTTTTCAACGACTTCCTTTGAAGTAATAGGCACTAGTATTGCATTTTTTTTAGTCAAAAGTTACTTATTTAGTTTTTGATACAATACAAAAAGAATTACGCAATAATATGACTATACTTAAGAGCTATAAACAAAATAAAAAGTGGGAAAATAATCGGCAATTTCATACTTTAACCCCTATTATTAGCTGACCTTGAAATCATTGTATTGTCGCAGAAGGGTTACAGTTTTTTACCCGACTACGGCAAAGCCAACAGGAAGGGAAATGAGTTTAGCAGTCTATTAGGTGTATGTATGTGGGTAGGTATTAATGTGGGTTCCACTGGGTTACACATTTGCGCCGATTCTGACGAATGAGGTATCAATTGATTCCTTATTATAGTCAGGGGGAACATAGGCTAACGTTTGTTAAAAAGACTAAGTACTTATAAATAAATAAATAAATAAATAAATAAATAAATAAATAAATGTGGACAATATCACATACATTGTCCTGATCCCAATTTAAATAACTATTTAAAAAGCATTCGTATTTTAGAAACCAGAAACAACGAAGGTACCACAAACACCCAGACCCGAGAAAATGTAGAAAAACACATTTTTTCTACATTGACCCGTCCGGGAATCGAACCCGGGACCTCGGAGCAGACGACACCTTGAAAACCGGTGTGTACGCCACTCCGCCACGGAGGTCGTCTACTTATATGGCATATGTGACAACAATATATTGGAGTACTATGAAAAAAAAAGTTTGCAGTCATAACGAGTAACGGGTATCAAATAAAAGAAGACAACATTCTGAGTACAAAACTGTTTAAACAATACAGCAAATAAGCAAATACAGCGTAACTTTGAAATCATCCGCATTTTCGTAGTCGGGTTTAAATTTAATATGTAATAATACAGTTTTTTACACTATATAAATTGGAACTATAAAGTATACTTTAGAACAAACATCTAAATCAGTCAATCCGGTAATAAAACATACTTACTCAAGCACACGCGCTTGTTTGTTCGTGTTTTTTCATTCAAATTACTATTTATCGATATGATGATGTAAAGCAGGCATGAAGGTACTATTTTTGTGTGTGAACTACAAGTAGGTACGGTGAAGGTAAGTTAATTTGACTTCCGAAGCAGTTTATGGATTAAAGTGAAATTAAAAAATTGCAATCGAATTAAAATATCCTGTTTTTGGTAACAAAGGTTTAGTTAACGTTTATTTTACAGTCTTTTTGTGGAATCGTATGATTTTCCTATAAAACAAAAAATAATATAGAACTTTAAGACCAAGAAATAATACCTAGGTAATACTCGTACATACTGAAAATGTTTAGAAAATGAAAAAAGGAAAAAAAATCTAGAAAGTTACCAATACTTTTATTGTTTTTCGAAGTAATCTCCGTTCCTCTCTACACATCGTCGCATTCGATGGAACCACTGAGAAAAGCAGTGGGCCCATTCTTCCTTAGAGGTCTCTTCTATGGCATTTTCGTACGCTTTCACCGCATCTTCAGGGCTCGTAAAGCGAGTACCTCGAATTTTATCTTTAGTTCTTAGGAATAAATGAAAGTCGCAGGGCGCCAGGTAAGGACTGTATGGCGGATGACTCATTATCTCGACACCTGCCATAGTCAAATATTCAACAGTCCATTTGCGGAGTGTGCTGAAGCATCGTCGTGGTGATGGAGGATCCTGCTTCGAGGGCGCTGCTGTCGAATTTTTTCCAAGACAACAGGCAAACAGCGATTGACATACCAGTCTGCAGTAACTGTCCTTCCATCTTCTAGCACAACTGTCGCGAAATGACCTCTCCAACCAAAAAATGAAATCATCTTTTTTCCTTGACTTCTTCCTTTCTTTACCTTAGTTGGCCGATCCTCGAAAAGAAACACCCACTGAGCTGATTGTCTTTTGGTTTCGGGTTCGTAGCAATATATCCAGCTTACATCACCTGTGACGATGTCAAATACAGCATTTGAGTCACCACCGTTGAACTTATCTAACATTTGGCGACACCAGTCCATGCGAAGGTGTTTCTGGTCGTCGGTTAAAGTATGGGGAATCCATCTGGTACAAAGCTTCCTGACGCTTAAATGTTCGTGTATTATTTTTTGAACTTAACTCATACCAATGCCTAGGCTTGCCCGTATCTGCTGATAGGTCACTCTCTTATCTTCCTCTATCATGCGTCGCACAGCACTGATGTTATCTTCAGTAGTCGCTGTTAAAGGACGTCCCTCACGCTCATCATCATTGAGATTACTACATCCACGCTAAAATTCGTTAAACCAATTGTAAATAGTGGCACAAGATGAGGCTTTATTAAGAAATGCTAATCGTAGCCTATCATAGCTTTGTTGTTGAGTAAGCCCCCAACGAAAGTCATAATAAATCATTGACCGAAAATTTTCTCGCGTTAGGTTCATTTTCACGTGTCTTTTTCCGTTTTGGCGGCAAATCTAAAACTCAATTCACAAAAACAAATGACAAATGAATGCAATATACTACATTAGATTACCAAAGAGTTCTAAAATTGAAATTCAAAAAAGTTTTCATTAGCAATGATTCTAACTGGCCCGTTCTAAACATTTTCAGTATTACCCACGTAAAATGTAAAATCAGCGATTTTTGCAAGTGATTTTTATGAGAAGTTTGTTTGTGCTTAATAAATATTAAAGTAATATTAGGTACTTAGTATATGTTTTTTTACAAAGTGGAGTCTCGTATATCTAAATTATCTAACGAAACAAACCAAATGAAATCAACTGGTTGACCTAACGAGTCCTGTAAGAATAAAATAAAAATAATAACTGGACTACCCTGGAGTGGGAGGCTCGTTATCTCCAGATACGAACACTGGCCCACCCTTTCCGTATAAATAAACCATAGGGATGATAGGTTATTTATACATCTTTTAGTTATGTTTGTTTGAAAGAGTTTTATTTACTTTGTATTTGTATTACTTATTAAGCCTACATATGCCTTATCTAGAAGCAACAGCAAATATTTAACTTTTGTTTTTAACTGCATGCTTCACTTCACCCATACCACAATAATTTTAATAATGTCTATTAGTCAATGTTGCAACCTTAAACAATATATTCTAAGTACTGGTTTTATGTACTCAATTGTCACTTATCACATATTTTAATAATAAATATTTAACACATACCTCACTGGGCCACACTGAGCCATCTAGTCCCAAATTAAGGTACTATTAAGTACCCTGTCGTATGGGGTACTAGACAACCGAGAAACTTACTTAAATACTTTTTTTTTTGTAAATACATACTTATAATACATAGAAAACACCCAGACCAGTACAAACAGACATGTTCATGCACACAAATATTTGTACTGTGCGGGGATCGAACCCGCGACCCATGGCTCAGAAGCAGCGTTAACTACCGCTGATCCAAATGGTCGTCAATATTAAGTTTATACGAGTAGATTAGAATATAATAATTATGAGTACCTACTCCCGAAGATTAGATGCGAAGCAGTAGAAAAAATCTTATTAAAGGCTAATGTTTTCATTATAATGTCCTATGTCATTGCTTAAAAATCATTTAAAGTTTGTAATACCTTATTATTTTTTTAATTTTCTGCTTTGTGTCCCAAGACACATTTAATCAACTGAAGAAGCATTTAATCAGTATCAAAATATATATTCGATACCTGATATTGGTGTCAGAATAGTGCCGAATAACGGTAAAAGAAGTGTATGACATTTTTTAGACCATAATATATAAAACCAAATCAAAAAAATTTAAGTATTTGTCATTGCAGTGGCTGGATCAGTTTGATTACCACAGTTTAGAGGAGATGTTTGCCAACATCACCAGTATGGCATAAATGAAATAATGTTTCGTAGTTATACTCGTCATATATGTCTACCGCTAAAGCTAATAATTTAATCCACATTCACCAAGGCACACACATACACACACACTCACGCACACACTCACACTCGCGCACACACACACACGCACACACACACACACATACACTCAATTGTTTAATTAATATTGTTAATTTCTAACTATCCCACTTACTATCTAATTGTGATAAACATGTACCTACCTATAAAGAGAAGCCTGACTCTCATAACACAGGTTAACCTTATATGAGAGCAGTGCGAATAATGTACTGATAAAAGTGTATTTAATAAAGATATTTGATTTGATTTGACTTGATTATATAGGGTGTACAAGAACATGGAACAGCTGCTGTACAATTACACATCGAAAATTTATTCAGTTTTAACTCTAATCTACCTAATTTTGATTGAAATTGTAGAAATGCAGAATAAAAATATTACGTTACGTTATGTTAGATCAAGTAGTTAATTCGTATCGTCCGCCTGCCCTTTACCTGTTTCATTTTCTGATTAATGTGTGGTCACTAACGTCACTTTATTTTAGAATGTTATTTACGAACTTTGCAACGGAATGGTATTTTTCGAAAAATCGTATTTTATTTACATGGTATAAGGCCTACTCTTTCAGCTGCTGTATGCTTTGGTACACTCTGTATAAGTGAAGTGTATGTGACCACGAGGTGGACTTGTGTGTATAGCCGGTCAAATGCCTTAATCCCGGATTTATAAATTGTAACATTAATAACTACAAGAAGAAACATCTGCCTATGTACTCGTACATTACGATTTTGCAAAATAATATTTAATATTTTATAAAGATTTATGTTCGCAAAATTTTGTATCAAGCTTAAAAAAAATCTTTTAAATAAGGCATAAACAACAACCGAATAACGAGTACAATGAATTGTATTCGTTCTTTCGAGTTCCCTCGGGGCACAGGCAACAAAAGTGACTTGTTTTCAATTCACATTTAATTACTTTCTACACCCCACCCAGCAGCCCGTTTCGGAACCACGTCGTGTTTATTACTTGACAAAGTTTCGCCGACAAAGTAGGTACCTACACCACACAAATTATTTTGTCATTTTATGGTATCCGCAAAATGTGGAGAAGATTTCTTTTCTGTTTTCTGGTTAAAATAAGTATAATTAACAGTTTTATTTCAGCTTCAAGTCTACTACTGAAAGTAGGCCTTAATTAAAATATAACGACCTTTTGTTGCAGGTTTCCCATCAGGTCAGATTAAATAACCTCTATATTATTGAAAGTTTATTTTAGTTAATATACAAAAACTCGGCGAGAAAAATAAGTGCAAGCTGTCCATTTCTACGAGTGAAACAATCCAACACACAACATAAAGTTAGTTTTGTACATTTTAAACGAAGAAAGCGCTGATTTCCTTAAAATGAATGCGAAATTAAATTGGAGAAAAAGCAGAAGAATCGTAGTTAAGAGCGGAAAGCTAATAAGGGGAAAAAGAAAAAGTTGCAGATGAAGTTTTTCGTTGCTGTGGATATTTTCCTTATGAAAACATTGAGAGAGCTGGCTCAGATCGCACTGAATTACGTGGCTGAAACCTAGATGAATTAACTCTTTATACTTAGTAGATAAGGTTCTTATTTCTTTAGTTAACTTTCTTTTGGATGATGAATGTGATGATTTTACTGCCTCCGAAGAATATTATTAGATAGTTCGTTAAAATCGCCAACAATGATCACTAGCCCATTATATCTTAAAAACTGAGTAAGTAGCAAGTTAAAGATTGTATTAAAAACACATTTTATGTGTGTTGTTAATCTTATAAGTGTAATTATTTGTGAAGTAAGTTTTGGTCCCACAGTAAATTAGTTTTTTTTTTGTTTGAACCCTTCCACGGGGTTGGCTAAAGAAGGACTTAAAAAATACTCTCAGAATGGATTAATTTACATTTTCCCACCCTTGAAAAAAAAAGGATTTCATAATCAATAAACAATAAATATTAAGTATTTCATTGTGAGTAGGTTTAAGTTACACGTACAGTTCGCACCAGTAGCACTAAGCTTAATATATGTTTTTTTTTGTTTTAACTGAACAACTTATGACAACGTTTGGATTGTTCATTCTAAATGAACCTCATTCAGCTTACTTTACTTTTTATTAATACGTTTTCGGAACGCTTTAAAAACCCTAAATCGTAGTGTTGTGCCGGAGAAGGTTGAACATTACGTACTAGCTAATGTCCGGACTGGATATAAATCACGCAGTGGGTGGACAGCCGGTTTATCTGGAGATCGGAGCAGGATCACAGCATGCTTACGAATACTTCTCGTCGACTGCTGACTCACAAGATCCTTGAGATTTACTTTTGTCACCACGAGTATATTTTACTCCTCGAGTCCTTATTGTAGTCTGTTTGCCCTCTCGCAAGATAACTTATTCGCTTTTCAATAGAAATAACATGGTATCATATAAATATTACAATACAGTTCATCGGTATTACCAACTAACTACTATGAATTTTGTTATTTAATCCCTCAACCCCCAGGAGGCACGCGCGTGCCGCGATAACAATTGATTTCGATTGTGTCTGGAATAACTCACGATCGAGGGATTAAATAGCTTAAAGGTTTTAAACTGGGCAGGTGCGGACTTGCACGCTTAGGGTCCGAACCACCACACAAAACATGACACTTATGAAATATAATTTTTTTACTGAATAAGATATTACTGCCTGCTAAATTTCACGATTCTAGGCATAAACGTAGAATATTATCTATGATTCTAGGTCAAAGGAAATACTTTATAAGTTTTGATTCTCTGCGCGAATGTATGGGAAATGCAACATAGACGGCTAATTTATAGGTATCTATATGTATATCAATCGCGTAGTTAGGCTATTTTGTATAAATTTAAATCATACTTACCTACGATTAAAGTTTAAACGGTTTACTTCGTATGTACGGGAACAAAATGGTATGATGCTGCACATTCTATACTTACTCACTGTCTAAGGAAAACGGTGCAAAACAAAGACACAAAACACTAATCCGATTAATTTATCTGTGCTCAATGAACGGGAAAAAGCTATCAAATCGATAATCTTGTTACAATGATTGAAGTATAAAACGAAAGTGGATAAGTATTAAGTGAGAGAAGGCTCCCAAGTCCCAGTGCCGTTTAGGCAAGTCGTACCTTCGGAGGCGGGGGCTGGCTCACCTGCGCTTCATAATAACTTTTTATTGCGATAGAGCGGAGCACTCAAATTGCCGAAACTGGAAATGTAATGGGATTATCGTTGATCCGAAACGATGAGGGCCTCTCGCGTCTAATAAAATTTTGTAAATGCAAAAGAAAAAATGTTCTTGTAAGCCGTAAGGTAACGTAAGTACCTACACAGGCAGATGGGATTTGTTCCAGCTTTCCAAAACAAAACAAGTCCGATTATGAGGAATGATAAATCCCTCCTAATGCTTGTTTAAGGAAAAAAACCAATAGATCCGCTTAGATAAAAAAAAGGGTTTTTAATCAATGAAATTCGATTTGTATATATTGAATAATGCATGAGATAGGTATTTGAGAGGCGAAAATTTAAGAAAGTTTTACATAACTCACCGAATATTAAATTTGTAAATCGCGTCCAGAATATTCAATTTATCAAAGGGTGGACCGAGATTTTTATGTTCAAATATATTATTACGCAATGCGAGTTCTAGAAGAAATTTCTGGCAGCTCCAATCTTTAAAAGTACCTACCTACTTACTTATCCAATAATAATACCCTGTAAATATGAAATATAAATAAATACCTTGCCTTATTTTTCTGTTACTAAATAGGTAAAATTTTAACTCTAAAAGAAAAACTAAATAAATTAGAAAAAAATTGAATGAGATCGTGGTTTAATAAAAAATCAAACTGAGTCGGTATTGCTGAAATGTAAAACTCCACTAAGAAAATAGTAAACCAGGCTAATGAAATATTATTTGCAGTTTAACATCATGGCTATCTCTCTGCAATGATTAATGTAACAAATTAGTTAAACATGCAAGTTTAATATATTTATGTATGTAAACTGTAAATATTTATTTACAAAATACGACAGCACGTCAGAAAAAACACTTGCTTTGACCGCTTTAGAAACATGACTGTAAGAAGTGAAACTTCTTTATGACCTTATTTTTCGAAAAATGATCTACATGCAACTTTCCAGAAATTGGTTAAATTGGTTAAATTAGTTAAATTAGTTAAATTGGTTAAATTGGTTAAATTGTTAAATTGGTTAAATTGGTTAAATTGGTTAAATTGGTTAAATTGGTTAAATTGGTTAAATTGGTTAAATTGGTTAAATATTATTTCACTTTACCTTTTTGCTATCGTCTGAACCAACCGTGGTAGGGGCAAGAAAAAGATGGCGCGTAACCGAAAAATCTGACGCGTCAATGTGACGCAAAACGTGACAGTAAATTTTTTCCAACGCCGATAAAGAAGTTTCACTTCAAAATTTTACTATTGTAATTAGTTGAATCTTAGTAGGTATAAAAATATTTATTGTCTGTTAAGAGTTACAAAAACTTCGTCCATTTATTTTTATAGATACCTAGCAAACCGCAAGAAATGCTCAAAGACGCTGTTGGCCATTTTCGTCTATAGATTATCTGTGCTGCTGTGACGTCATACGGGTCGGATTGACAATATGTAACCATCAGTTTAATTTGTAATATCTGCCTTCCCGAATCTAACATCCATTGTTGCTCTTAAGGCGGCGTAGTTCCAAGAGGCAGCGTTTTTGAGTTTTTAAAACCCATCTGAGAACTAGAAAACAGCGTTTTAAAGTCTGAAAAAAATATATGTATTAGTTAAGAATCTAGTCTAATCACAGTTGCTATCGGTTATACGATTTGATTAACTTGGCTCGATAGAAAAAAATCACAAACCACAAATCTTCGAAATGTTTTTTCAATTTGACGATTAAACTACGGACATTTTTAATAAAAAAAATGTGCTTGTTTAAAGCTACTAAATACTAAACATATTACCAGTATAATACTGGTATTATAAGTGCAATTAAGTTGCTAAAATATCAAATAAACTAAATATATTATTGAATTCATTAAATGATATACTTAATAACTATGTTTAAATAACCACACAATACGTGAACGCGCCTTATGCGCGCTGGCGCGCTGGCGCTTGCGGTACGCATAGGCGCTCCGTAATAGACGATCGATGGATATCGATCCATAAATCACGAACTACTGGGCCTTAACAGATTAAATTGAAAACGTGGACCAGTCTTACAAGAACGTAATCTTAAATCCATAAATCAATATTTAAGACATCATCACTTCTTAAGACAAATAAGTACAGAAAAAATATCAATTAATAGATCAAAATTTTTTATAAGTCAACTACCCTACGGTAAATATGAGAACATTCTTTACAAGTAGTACTTAGACAATAGCGTTAACTGCACGTTATTGATTTTTTATTAAAACGTCTTTGCAACAACATGGCATTAATAATTCAATTTTGTAAAATGTTATAATGCTATCTGAGTAGCACTGGAGATGTGGATATGTGAGAAACACATTGAAATTCGTTTGCAGTATTTTCCATCGAAGGGTAGGAGTTTAAATAATCATATTGTTTGATTTATCGTTGCCCCTATAACCATTAAATAACGAATTGCCTATCACTAAAAAAAGGTATTTTTTGTTGTTGTTTTTGCTGGCTGTTAGGAAAATTATACCTATATACTTACAGATAGTTTAGGTCGTACGTCGTTTGTAGCTACATTATTTAGTAACAAGTATGCACAGTTTAGTTTATTCACAGTAATTATTCATTGTTCGTTTACACGTGATACCGTAAGTCAAGCCAGAGCTATTTTTTGACAAATGAGGAGGTCATAGTCGCCGTGGACGCTTATTTTGAGAAGTTAGACGAAGATTTTTTTAAAACGGGCATCGAAGCCTTACCGTGTCGATGGAAAAAGTGTTTTGACCTCGGGGGTGATTGATTGATTGATGATTTTGATTTTATTTTAGTAAAATAAAAATAAAATCAGTATCATGTGCTTTTATATTATGTAAGTATGTTAGGCTAAGATCTTTTCAAATTACCCTCGTACCTACTTAATCTTATCTTTCATTACAATGCATACCTACTTAGTGTTCGCATAAATTCAAGAAACTAATATGAATTGTATACCAGTAAACGTGACACTTAGACATGTTAAATCATAAGTTTGGCAATTCGTTATCGAGAGTCTGAACTGGAAATCAATTTGGAAGCCATCCTTATTCACATTCTAAACAAATTGGACTATGCCGCGTCACTGTAATATCGAGACCGATCGATGTATCTATCGATAGATAAAATTATCGAAATTCGTACGACTCTATAACTGCTATCTAGCAGCAAAGCGGAATTATTGGCAGGAATCCGTTTTACGTCGCCAACATTCCTGCTTATAAATGCCGACTGCCGATGCCGACGGTAATGAAATGGTCAAGTGGTCAAATTCAAAAAACACAAACTATATAGGTACGACGATTATCCGTTGCTGTTTTTCAGACACTGACTCACTATTAGTTATTATTACTAGGTAGACACCTACTTATTTCATGCATTTCGTACATAATTTCACTTTTTTGTTGTTGTAAACAAAACATGTAATTATTTTTGTCTCGCTGTTTGTAGTTGTTACGCTTACACAACAAAATATCTCAGAGCCGATTTTAATGAAATTAGGAGTGGAGAAGGCTTGAACCCTTAAAGGACACAAATTAATTAGTTACGTAACTTTTCAAACAATCAAACTCATTGTTATGCCCTAAACTATGCACAAACTCAATGTTTAGAGTTTTTAATCCTCCTCAAAAATACTGTTTGCTATAGGTATTCCAAGTAAGCGAAGCGGCGATCAAAGTTAGTTTCAATTGAAAACATCGATTATCAGAAGTTGTACATGCCTTTCATTTTATGGAACCTTGTATCATTAAATAAGTTTTTTTTAAATAAAAAACTAATCACAGAAAGTCTTTGTTTTTGTATAAGCTCAAGTTGAAAAGCCTGTTGCACAACGATACGTTGTAACGACTGACAAAGTTAAGATAGCTTTTTTGGCTATTTCAAGATAAGTATTCACTTCTAATAACTCATATGAAAATAATATTTGTAGCCATGAATATTCTACAAAACCCTAAGGTTCCGCGGAACCACTTTGGGAATCCCGGAATTATTGACATTAAAGCACGAAAATTGTGTACATATCCATCAATGAATGTAGTCATTAAACAAAATAGCGTATTGTGAAGTATCAGCGAGACCGCAGTCAAAGCGTCCCCCGCTAGTACACTTAGTTACATTAATTGGCACAAATTTTACGCGCAGCAGGCACTAAGTCCACCTAATGCGAAACCGCGGCCAAGTTTAACTCGTTTCTTCCTAATTACTTTTATTGCTTTCTTCCGCCATTCATTCATAAGATTGCTTTCTCCGCTCGAATTTCGCATCGTCGTAAAAATTTTACTCGACCCTCGTTTTAAGCTTAAGGACTAATTAAAACCTCCTGTTTGATGCAAACTTACTAAGCCTATTTTAAAACGTTTCAAATAAACAAGATTGTCCATATTCGCATCGGGTATTGGCAAGATTATGGGCTGAACTCAATTATAGCCAGCAGGTGTTCGTTTTATTCATTTATGTGTCGATTGAAATTCTAGTTTCGACATTACAGTACTGTTTAAACTGAACATCGACATGTCCAAATTGAACGATATTAGGTAGTTCGCTGGAACGTGTCCAATATTTCCAGGGCCAGAGCGAGGTCGGCAAAATGCGAAGTTCATCGCTTTTTTTTAATCCGGTCTTAGCATTGGCGACTTATGCAAAGCACACCGATTGTCCCCTGAGCACATTCAGCGTCATTTCAATGTCTATCTGCTATTTGTATGGAAGCTGACCCGGATAAAGGCGTCAAATTACCAACGTCAAATTCCAGTGTCACCTGAGCCGGGGACGGCCCACGCCGCCATTTTTATCCCATTCTGAGTTAATATTCCGTAGACGTCCGGCGGGAGCACCCATGTAACGGACACCGGCATCCGCGGAGCTACGAATTATTAAGTTTCCACACATCATGAAGATTTATTTCCACTTTTGCTTAGTTTTTGAGCCGTTTTGTTTCGATGGGTTTTGTGCAGAAAAAGGATTACGGCGCCGTTCAAAATGTTTTGTTTTTCACAAATACTTCGTCGACGACATGTCGTCTGTGGTTTTTATCTGAAGAACGAAATACATGTTACTGGTTCCGAATACATTAATGTCGTCGGAGATTTACAAACAGTATGTTTTAAGAACATAAATGACACAATTTTTTATTAAGCTTGTAAATACAACTGTTAGGAAGAAATACCTACTACCGTAAGAGTTAGTTATTTCGAGATTTCTACCATGTACCTTGTTTTTTATGAGTTTCCGATATTTCGGCACTGTTGCAAGCGCCATGATCGCGGACCTAATACCGTTTTCATAAAATAAAACAGCTTCATGCGATGCGAAAATAAATTAATTGTACATTATACTGCTTATAACAGATAGGGTAAGTATATTAAATCCTATTTATTATCCTTATATATTTTAATGAAAGACATAAATAAGATGCGAGACCAACATCTTAGTCCAACGACGCAAACTGCTGGGCATAGACCTCCCCTAGAGATCTTCATGATGAATGCCCCGCGCCACACATATCCACCTGGCTAGCCTATAGATTGGAGTCCGTTGTACAGTCGCCAGCTTTTCCGCCCCAACGGCCATTAGTTCGTCTCGCCATATGTCTTCAAAGAGAAATGTATATATTTTTTTAATTATCCACTATAATATATCGATTTGAACTTTCATGGTTACTATCATTATTCGGGGTTTATTACCCCGTTTACTAATACGTAATACCACTTTTCACACACTTTACACACAAATTCTTCTACATTTTTTTTTTATACTTTATTTGATATTTTAGCAACTTAATTGCACTTATAATATCAGTATATAAACTTAAAAAAAATTGTCTCAGGCGGGACTCGAACCCGCATCTCCTCGCATGCCGGGCGGGTGCCTAATGGTATGTCAAGTTTATATACTGATATTCTTCTACATTGTTAAGTGGTCTTGTTTTTCTCGCAAAATTTTATCCTACTGTTACGCTAGTAACAACAAAAAAAAAACAACTGCAACTCCAGAGAAATTTGAACTCTCGACCCCTAAAAAAAAAAAAACAGGGTGGTATGTGGGACTCCCGGCGCCCTTCAAAGGGCGCTGCTCCTGGGAATGGGACCCAGGGGTATACCCACTAAAAACCTCGCGTCGCCCGCCGCGCTGACTGAGGGCAGGGTCTATGGTGACTCAACAGTCCATGGACCCCGCCAGCGGCCACCTCTGCCCTGAAAAAAGGGGCAGACCTCCTCAGAGGGGGTGCTGTGGCGACACCCCACTCCTACCTCTGGATGACGCGCTAGGCGAACAGCGCGCCGTCCTATTCCCTTGTGTTAGGCGGCTGGTGCCCCCGCACCTGCCGCCCGGGACCCTGGCGGGGCCTACCGCCCCGCCTACTCCGACGGAGGCGGAGAGAGTGCGGATCCCGCTCTCTCTCCCTCTCGGCGGCCTCCTTTTGCGACATGACGTCATCGCAGAAGGCGGCCACTGCCTCCCAAGCCTGCTCGCTGCGGACCATCTCCGACATGATGGCCGGCAGCGAGAGGACTCCTCCTCCCAGGGCCGCGGAAAGGACCGACCGCGGCCTTCTCCAGTATCTTCTGCGCAACCACAGTGGTGGCATCCCTGGGTCGGCTCCTTCGCGGCGACCAGACACAGATATCTCCCGAAGCATCCATGCCCCGAGAGAATCTGCGTCATCCGGAAGGAGAGCGACCCATGCCGCCTCTCGATCCACCCCTTGAGGATGGGGTGGATTGCCTCAAGTATGCGGCGTCGGGAGCCAGCTAGTTGAGTGCCCAGCCGCTCCTCGATGAACCGCGTCCACCGGTCTAAGGAGGCCTCGTGGGCCTCCCTACGCCACCGCACCACCGTGTCTTGGGGGGGCCAGTTTCCTTGGCTTCTGGCATCCGCCGCCCGCCAATACACTGACCCCTGCGCTTCCGCCTCCAGGTCCCATGGAAGGGACCCAGCGAGTTCGCACGCCACCTCGTGCGAGATGGTGCGGTAACCTCTCACCACTCGAACCGCCATGATCCTCTGTGCGCTATGCAAGAGGGCCCTATGACGGTTCTTAAGGGACGCCGCCCATATCGGAGCCCCGTAGAGGGCCATTGACCTAACCACCGTCATATAAAGACAGCGGCAAGAGTCCCCAGCCCCCTCCACGTTAGGCAGCAGGCGACTCAGTGCACCCGCTGTCCTCACCAATTTGGGGACCAAGGCCGTAAAATGGTCCCCAAAGTCCCACCTGCTGTCAAGAATGACGCCGAGATACTTCAGCGTCTTTTTGACAGCTATGGGAGTGCCACCCACAACGATGCTGGTGCCAGCAGGTGGTCCACGCCGAGGGCCGTGAAAGCAGATAGCCTCGGACTTGTGGAGAGCCACCTCCAGCCCCAGCCGCCGGATTCTGGCCACCACCGTCGCTACTCCGGCAGTGGCCAACACTATCGCGGCCCGGAGGTCAGAACCCCGGGCCGTGACGAGGGTGTCGTCGGCGTAGCACGACACGTCCACGCCGCGCAAATTTGCGCAGCGTAGGACGTAGTCGTACCCGATGTCCCAGAGCAGGGGTCCCAGGACTGACCCCTGTGGGACACCGCACGACATCTGCCGACGACCTGTTCCCTCCATGGAAGGGAAGACTACCGCTCGTTCTGATAGGTAGTCCCCCACCAACCTCCTCAAGTAAGGAGGCACTCCATGATACTGGAGCGCCTCTAATACCACTGGCCAGGGCAGGGTGTTAAAGGCGTTCGCGATGTCCAACGACACCGCGATCAACACCCCTCCCCGGGAGACCACCTCCTCCGCTGTGTCCCGCAGACGACCGATAGCGTCGATGGTCGATCGACCTCTGCGGAACCCGTACTGGGCGTCGTCCAGGTTGGGCCCAAGGTTTACAAGACCAGTGCTCTAACCCCTGAGCTATGAAGGCTACAAGCTAATATTAGTGTTTAAAATAATATTGTAAGTAGGTAAATATGTTTTAAAATAAAACATTGTTTTTGTGTTATTTTGTACTTTTTAGTGAGTTTTTTTTTAAGTCCGGTCAATTTTTCATTTAAAAATAATTTGCTTTTCTCTTTTTAGTGTTAAATAAATTACACAATTAATTATCCTCTATTGGTCGGTAACAGTACCTACATAAAAATTGTGATGACGACTTCTAGATAAAAAATTGTGAATTATTTGTGAAACTCCCTCATCGCTATAGAATCTTAAGAATCATCCTCCAACTCCTAACTGCTTAGGAGTTTGACTTTCTATCATCAGGTCACGTGAATAACCTGAAGGAAGACAACTATCTGACTATACATGCCTATGATATTCAAAGAGTAATCCTCTTACTTTCAACCGTTAAGGAGTTGTACCTTTCATCATCAGCTCATCAACTAAAAATGATGAGTACCAGACGCAAATACTGAAAAACCTTAAGAAAGATATGCAAAAACGTAATACGTACTTATAAAATTTGAGGGTTTCCCTCGATTTACCCGGATTCCACCACCATTCCATCATGGCTTCGTTAAAATCAGTCGTAAGTTCTTAAAAATATAACTTAAAAAAAAATACAGTCGAATTGAAAATCTCCTCCTTTTTTTGGAAGTCGGTTAAAAATAGTGTTGTCATGTTAAATAGTTCTAAATGCTACATTTAACTCATTAAATTAATTTGAAAAGAAAAACATAGACAGATTAGTTAATTATATTCAGTTTTTTTCTGCTCATGGTGCTTGCAACAGCTCGCTCCGAAGCCATAGAAACTCATAAAAACAAGGTGCATGGTAGGTATAAACCCCGAATCAATTAACTCTAGGTATAGATTTTATATCATCACCTTATCAGTAAGAATAAGAACACACACTTTTTGTGTTAACATTTTTGTTTAGTAGTTAGCAACTTTTACTTACAGCTTTAGCGCTTGTCATTTGACACATTTTCAAGAAGTCATCCTACTGCTAAAACACAAGATACAACCACAACGAATAAAAATATATTTTAATATAAGTCATATAATTTCATTTAATTGTTTATACAATATTGTTATTTTTGACGTGATAACGTCTTTAAAATCGTTTTAGTCGGGTGACATGTTCAGAAACTTGTGTCACACCAAAACCTCACGAGCGCGATCGCAGGTATAACGAGAGAGAGACGGACCGATCTCCCGTCTCATCTCGAGCGCTGCCAGTCATTCCGTGAAACTTGTCACGCGGAATCCTCACGAGCGGAGGCTGGCATAGCGTTCGAGTGAGTGGACCGATCCTCCGTCTCTCTCACTCTAGCGGCATACAAACGAATGGAGATTTTCTCGTGCGGTTAAGTTTTCGTTGAATGTTTAAGATGTAATTTAAAATTTGAAAAAATTGTTATCTTCATTAATTCCTTACTTCCCAAAAACTTATATCACCAATAAGACGTTATCACGTAAACATCTCGATCGTAAACCTACTTTACAAACAACCAATTTTTTTTTATAAAACAACACCTTTCAGCAAATGATTTAAACTAAGTTAACTCGCAAAATTTATGTAAAAAAGGTCGAACTTTGGGACAATCGAATACTGATTCAATAGCGAGCATTGTGCTTACTATGCACCAACTGCATTCAATGGAGCAGCGTTCAATATAGTTCATTCAATGACGTGATTTACATTTATGGCAATGGAAAAGGCTCACTCAATTTAATTGATAAGGGTCAAATACTACAAAAGAATGGGGTCCTTACTTAAACCTCGTAATCAATTCCTGATTTCAATAATATAATACGTACTATTAAAGTACAACTTTTATTGCAGGAGGAACATAAAAAATATGCAAGTATTAGGGGTTAAAATATGAAATTGCCGTTTTATTGTAAAAGGTTTTTTGAATTGACATAGAATCTTCATGGTTTGAGGTTTTCGAATGAAACTTTATTCACATGGTTTCTATGATGTTCTTCTTTTAAAAAATGTGAAACATTTGAATATCGACTTTCAATTGTTTTTGTTATTTAACTTAGACAAGAAAGATGGATACTGCGAAAATTCGAGTGATTTTTGAATACGAGTTCCGACGCAGAAGTAACGCGGCAGAAACAGCCCGCAATATCAATGTTGCGTTTGGAGAGGGATCTGCTAATGAACGCACCGCACGCATTTTGGTTTAAACGCTTTCGTGATGGAAACTTCGACTTTAAGAACGAGCCACGAGGAAGAACGCCCACACAGGTGATTAACGATGAATTAAGAGAGATGGTGGAAACCGATCATAGTCAAACTACCCAGGAATTAGCGTAATGGTTTAACGTAACCTTACCCACAATATTGACTAATTTGCGTCAAATCAATAAAATAAAAAATACGAAAAATGGGTGCCTCATGATTTGACTGATGTGCAGAAAGAAACGCGTATTGAAACTTGTGTTGCCTTGTTGAATCGGTACAGAAATGAAGGAATATTAAATCAAATTGTGATATGTGATGAAAAATGGATTCTTATGATAACCGTAAAAGAAAAATGCAATGGCTGACCCCAGGTCAAACGCCACAACAGTGTCCTAAAGCAAAACTTACCAATAAAAAGGTAATGGTAACTGTTTGGTGGCCTCAGCATGGTGTTATTCACTATAGTTTTCTCCGATCTGGTCAGTCAATAACGGCAGATGTCTATTGTGCCGAACTCCGAACAATGTTGGCAAAACTAGCAGTAAAACAGCCCCGACTCATGAATCGATCTTCACCATTATTGCTCCATGACAACGCGAGACCTCATACAGCACGAGAAACCGTTTTGACCCTTCAGGAACTGCAATTAGAAACCATTCGACATCCTCCGTATTCGCCAGACCTTGCTCCAACGGACTACCATTTTTTTCGTGAATTGGACAATTATCTACGTGACAAGAGGTTTTCTTCCCAGGAGGCAGTACAAAATGCTTTCACACAGTTTGTGCAGTCTAGATCCTCAGAGTTCTATCACAAAGGCATAAATGACCTTCCTATTAGATGGCAGCAATGTATAGATAATAATGGTAACTATTTTGATCAAATAAATTTGTTAAAAATTAAAAAATAAACAATTTTGATTTTCAGTACAAATCGGCAATTTCATACTTTAACCCCTATTATTTAGTCCGTCTAATGTCCAATTCATCTTCAAAACTAGGTAATTGGTAGGTACTTCATACCATAACACGCTATTTGGACGATAGTATAGTGTACTTATTTTATTAGAGCTTTATTTAAATGCAATTTTTTTTGGTAATTTTCTAATACAAGAATTTTTTTTTTGTTCTAGGTTATTATAATCAGCAGTTAACAGTAAAATTATCGATATTTAAAATGATGTCATTAACTTCCAACGAAGTCCCGCGGTCATCAGTTCTCCGGCTTGGAATCCATGGCGTGATCGCGACTAAAACATCTTTCTCCCTAAAGTTGGTCTGTTTTATGAGCACTAATGAGCCAAGTATCCAGTCCACGACTACTTCAGTGTACAGCTTGGTAAACTGCAGCTTTAGACAAGTGACAAACGCTAGGGAATGTTTCTCTTTCTAAGATCACGAACTCTTTGTCAATAGCTTTCTTTGCCTGGTAGCGATTTATCGAAACCTAGAGAGCCACGTCGACGTCGTGCGGAAACGCCAAGCCGTTTATATCTCATATTTAACAAAATATATATAACTCTACTCGTTTATCCGATACCTACGAGTAGGTATTTAATATGTTTTATCGCTAGCAATTGATAATTATCAAGCTTTTATTGTTACGTTTTAAAAAGATACCTAATATTATGTAAGTTGATACGAGTATGTTTGTTATTTTGAATAATTAAAGTAGGTACCTTTTATCATAAATTGATTTGAGAGAAACGTTTGTGAAGGTAAAATTTTAACAAAGCACAGGACAAAAGCTACTTACACCTACTTTACCGGTTTGTAAAAAGTTATTTCGTTTATGTTAATGGTTTGTATTAGTATCCACTTAATGCAGATAATGCTCGAGAGATAGTATCGTATTACCATTTAAAGTGAAAGCTTTGTCGCTCCTTATTGCTACGTATCACTATAGCAATATCGGTTTTTTTTTTATTTCTTGCTAATGCAATTTATTGATTGGGTGTAAAAAAAAAGTAATATAACAGCCTATAATCATCCCACTGCACGATAAAGGCCTCCATCATTGAATTAAAGCTACCAATGATGGGTACAGGCATAATCACAACGCTTGTCAAATGCGGGTTGGTGATTACAAACCCGGGCAATGTTCGAAAATTCATAGCTCTTGTTGCCCGACCCGGTGATCGAACCCAGGGCGTCGAGTCCCAGTATTTAAACCACTAGACCAACGGGGCGTTTTTGGGAGTATGTAATGTATTTTTGTTAATTGGCCATACAGGATGAAATTTTAAACACTTTCTAAAATTTTTGCAGATTTTCAGTATCGTATTTGGAGCCCATTTATGAAATAAAAAATGTAAATCAAGTTTTCACCCGAAAATATTTTTCGCAATATAGTTTTAAATTTTTACAGTTTTAGGCCTCTTTAGGTATAAAGGGAAAATCAAGAACTTATGATTAGTATCGTAATGAATGAATGTGATGAGCATTGCGTAAAAAAAGTGTTGCTAGGCGGCCGTATCAAAAATTTTTGATTTTTGGCGGACATTTTCTAAGTGCTCTATCTTGTCATTTTTGTATTGAGCTATACCAAAAGATAATACACGTCATTTGTTTTTTGTCTCGTAGATTGATATTTTAAAATTTGGAAGGTGGTTAAAATTTCACCCTGTATAATAAGAATATCTTTCCTTCATATTGGTGAAGAAATTTTAGTTTATTTCAGAAAGACAACTCTATAATATTGTTCAATTGAAGACTTCAATAACAAATGTAGTCATTTATTTATTTACTTATCAGTAAAATCAGTTTTATTTCTGCAAATGGGCCCCTGGAGCCGCTTTTACATGTCCGGGGCAGAAGTGGGCTAGTGCCGAGAAGAGCAATGCAAAGGGTTACAAGATGAATACAAGCATTACAATATACATTTTATAAAGTTAAAGTACCTACTCACTTTCATAACTTCACTCTAACATTCATTTACCAACGTTCATCAAAACAATCTTTTCATCCATCCAAATATGCTACATTCTGGTGCTTCAGTAAACGTAGGAACCTTGATGATGGCTTAAGATCGAGTCATACAATTTCTCAAAAAATATTTCTATCGGACAGTACTAACATATACCTAGACACTGGAACACTACTCACTTTTGTCCTATTTCATGAATAAGAATAAATAAAGAAAACCTTATTTATATGCTTACAATCACGAACTAAAAATCACAAGAGAAGATGTAAATATTTTCCTTTTTATTGTAAAATGCATACTTGTAAGTATTTGTGTTCTTTAGTTTGTAAGCTACAAACAAGTTTATATATGTATAAAAAAAAGAATAATTTGTTTTATTCTCCTAATGGTGTAAGATTGTTTCAGCTTGTTACCTGTAAAATAAAATAAAATCTCGCTGTGTGCAAAAGTGCGCTCGACTCATTCTTGCAGTTTACAGACGACTATTAAAATTGACAAAAAACACTTTCTTAACCAAAACCATAGAGGAAACTTTCGCAATAAGTGACCCTTCATGTATCAAGACATCATTTTCTCGAGTCGACAGGATTTAGGCAGCCAATCTTTGCAAAAAAGTCTATTATATCCCCCTTTTACTCTGGTTACAGCGACACGTAAGATTAATACGAGGTGGCGCATTTTACGCGTGTTTTATGCACCCTTAAAACGCTTCATAGAAGCTGACGAAGCTTTCAAGCAGACGCGGAGCACTTTGTAGCTCAATACCGCTACTCCGACGAGCGGGCGCGGCGTAAGTGCTGTCGGGGCTCAAACCACTAGATACTTACTTTAGGCAAATGTGATCTTGTAGCACAGTATTTGTTGCCGTTTTAATTGTACTATCAAATGAGCCTGAATTACCTAGAGTGAAGTGACATCTCAAACATGCTGAAAGTATAATGAAAATTTTAAATTTCAGGTCTTCATCGAGTCTCTTATACCTAAGTTTGAACTAATTTTACTTATTACAATAATCATAACAAAGTGAGAAAAAGCAAAATATAATAGGTTTTATTTATGAAATGCCGTTCTGCAGTACTGGCCATTTCAAATCAAAAATTTTTTTTTTGGCTAAGAATTCTAATTTCAAATTAATGTTATTTTAAAAACATGGATTTTTTCCAAAAGTAGTCATTTGTTTATTGATTAGTGTTACATTTTCATCGCATTTCAGTCTTTTTCGTCATCATGGATACGTTAAAAATTCGAGTAATTATGGAATATGAGTACCGTCGTGGCAGCAACGCAGCATAAGCGGCACGCAAAATCAACGACGGTAACGGAGCTAACACTACAAACCAACGCACCACCTGTATTGGTTTGCTCGCTTCCGTTCTGGAAATTTCGACCTGAAAAATGAACCTCGCGGTCGTCCGAAGACTTTGGTCGACAGTGACGAATTAAAGGTGACTGTGAAGCTGATGATACACAATCTATGGCTGAATTAGCAGCAGCTTTCGACGTTGGCGTCAAAACAATATTGGTCCATTTGCGTCAAATTGGCAAGGTAATAAAGCTTGACAAATGGGTGCCCCACGAACTCAATGATCGCCAGCGCGAAGTACGCGTCGAGACGTGCCTTGCACTGCTCAACAGACACACAAATGAAGGAATTTTGAACCGCATTGTTACCTGCGATGAAAAATGGATTCAGTTTGATAACCGCAAGCGCTCAGCAAATTGGTTGGATCCTGGTTCAGCACCTAAACGAAATCTTACCCCTAGAAAAGTGATGGTCACTGTTCGGTGGTCTAGCGCCGGTGTGATTCATCACAGCTTCTTACCAAACGGGGTGAGCATTACTGCAGATGTGTACTGTGAAGAACTGAACACAACACAGGTTTTTTGTTACCTGTCAAAGGCATTTGATTGTGTGGACCATAAAACGTTAGTTAAAAAACTCAGACATTATGGTGTTTCGAATGATTCGTTAGATTTAATTAACACTTATCTCACAGGTAGAAGTTTGCATTGATGGAACTGAGTCTTCAGGGTCGGCCCTTATCATGGGTGTCCCTCAGGGTCAGTATTAGGACCCTTGCTATTTTTAATATACAAACGACCTTCCACATTATATGTATAATATTTGTGAGATGGTATTGTTTGCAGATGACACTTCAATAATTTTTAAAATAAGAGGGGCAAATTATCATTTGACGATGTTAACAATACCCTCTCTAAATTATTGCATTGGTTTGCTACGAATAATCTTTTGCTTAATGCAAGAAAAACAAAATGTGTTAAATTTACTTTGCCTAATGTAATGTTTGCCGCTACAAATGTTATTGTAAAAAATGAGCAATTTTAGTTACTGTAGACTCCTCTACCTTTTTAGGTATAGGTAACTGTAGACTCTCGACTGCAATGGGGTGCTCATATCAGGTCTATATCTGGAAGACTTAGTTCCGCTGCTTATGCTGTGCGAAAGATAAGACAATTCACTGATATTGGAACGGCAAGATTTGTATATTTTAGCTACTTTCACAGTATAATGTCATACGAAATTCTGTTATGGGGCTCAGCGGCTGATATTGAGTCTATTTTTATACTGCAAAAAATTTACGGCCTTCGACCCCGTGACTCTCTAAGAGAGCTATTCAAAGAGATCAACATACTTACAGTTGCATCTCAATACATTTTCGAAAACATTATGTACGTCCGTAAAAACCTCGAATTTTTTGTCAAAAATAGTGACGTACACAATTTCAATACCCGAAATAAAGATAAACTTGCCGTTCCAGGATTCAGACTGCATAAAGTAGGTAATTCGTTCATCATGGGAAATTGTATTCGTATTTTCAACAAATTACCACTGTCGATTGCTGTACATAAACTCAAATCATATATAAAAGTTGTTTTAATAAAAAGGGCTATTATACTATTAATGATAATATAAATGATAGGAACGTTTGGCTTTAAATTGTCCTAGCTCGCACTGGCATATATCTTATGTAAACATGTTTATTTAAAAAGAGGCTGACAATAGTGACCGATTTTCTTGCGCTGCTTCTTCTCGGCACTAGCCCACATTTGTCCCGAAGCAGTGGTAGGTTTAAATATTGGGACGTGTAAAAGCGCCCCCAGGGGCCTATTTGCAGAAGTAAAACAGATTTTAACTGATTTTCAACGAAGTAGAAGCTGGCACATCACCAATCAGCATTGGTCAATTGCTCGTCTCCGCTGCTCCTGCACGACAATGCGCGACCTCATACTGCACAGCAGACGGTCTCATAGTTGAAAGAACTGGGGTTGGAAGCTCTCCGTCATCCGCCCTACTCACTAGACCTTGCGCCTACAGACTACTACTTTTTCCAGAATTTGGATAACTTCTTAGCGGGAAAAAAATTCAATACCCGAGAGGCAGTACAAAATGCCTTTGAAGAATTTGAGGTTTTAAGAAGATTTCTTTAAGAAGGGCATCGATAAACTGCCACTGCGTTGGCAAAGATGCATTGATTGCATGGGTGATTACTTCGATTAATACAAAAAAAAATACATGAAAAAAATTCGTTTAAATTTTTTCATACAAAACCACAATTTCATAGGTACATTTGATTACTAAATAGTTTCAAATATTATTTTTCTGAAATCCATAACTGAAAATAAACTATAAAAATTAAATATTCTCTTACATTTTAGGGTTAGGTTGAACTCCGTTGAACTAATCAGATATACGGGCGAACAAAAAATAAAAATGCGGTAGTACTTACAGTCGCAAATCAGAAAAAGAAATATTATATAGTTACATAGATTCTTACATACTTTCTATTTAATTAAATTCGTTTATGTTTCCATATATAAAAATGTAAAGACCGTCTGCATTTTCATAACTCCTACATTTCGCAATATTTTATTAAACAATCAAAACACTAGTTCGTTTAATAACCTATAAGAATATAGTAAAAGTCATTTTTTTCCTGCTAATATTTCTACAAAATTAAGTGAGAACGTTATCTCAAAAAATTGTGTCGTTTTCGTCGTAGTAGATGAATTTTTAAGTTTTTCATCGGGTGATGCGGAAAGAGGCAAAGTGTGAAACAAGACAATCAACACACTATATGTGTGCACACCATCAAAATACTCAAGTAGCAAATAATCCGAAAATTTATAGTGAGAATACATAAATTCCTGTGTTTTTCTTTATTAAAACATGATAGAAAATATGTCATTACCTAATTTTAGCGGGGTGTATTCATCAATACTATCACAGGATAAAAATATCATAAAATTTGTTTTAAACGTCAGGCAACTTTATTAAATTTGTTTGGAATAGGAAATTTTCTAAGCGTGTATTGTGACGATGCAAACGGCGACATCTTTGCATTCATCGTTATCGATTTTATTCAATTACCAATCGATATTATTATTGTCTATGGCCATATTGTCTAAACTCTTTGGTTAGATGATTTGACATTTCGAGAATGACTAGCTAGATTTTGAATTTAATTTTGTCGTTAGAAAAGATCAGACGAGATTCGAACCAAAAGGGGTTACTTGCTTGGAGACTTGGCAGCGTGTTGAGGCTACATCAGATTGGAACGAATTGGACTGGTGTAGCGTAATATTGCTCAAGCACGACTGTGGAGAATTCCTGTAAGTACCTACATGATATTCCCATTTCGGTTTCACCCCGTCACCCTTTGAGTTCCTGTATTTGACTGGGTGGTATTTGTCGTTGCAGGTCTGGCTCTTTAGCCTGGCCTACTGTTAAGGCTGTTCAGAAGCACGTAGGCGCACTGGTGTGCACGTGGAAACCCGACGGGTGTGCTGGTAGTGTGGCGGACCCTAGCTGTGGTACGTCATACCCATCCTGCCCCGTTCGTGGACTTGCCTCCAGGTATTTGGTCGCCTTACGTAGCTGTTCCTGACCCCATACCACTCCGTAGGACGCGTTCATCGTGTGGTGCGGCACATCGGCCGCACTGACGCCAAGGAACTTTGTTCCGCTAGCTAACTGACCTGATTCTAGAGACTTATTTAGCTCTGTTTAGGGCTGACCAAGTGTTGCCATAGTGTTGACACCTTAGCTAGGTGATAGGTCCTAGTTTTTCATATGTTGAATTTTTATATTGAGAGAGAGGGTGAATTGTCATAACTTATAAAATACAGTGTGTTGTGTTCCTAGGAGCTTAAGGCTTTTGCCTGACTTCGTATCTTCTTTACAGGGCACAACCAGATAACAGAGTAACATTATTAATTTGTACGGTGAGTTAGAGTCTCCCGTGGTTCACCTCACAAATCTTTGTAAGCGAGCCTGAGTTTATGTATATTTATCTCATGTTGTTTCTCTAGCACACCTTGGAACAGAGACAAGGTGGGCTAGACTAACAAGCAAATGTTTGTTGGAGTTTTTAAGGAAGATCCTCAAGCTAAATTATTGTTGTAACTAATATTTAACTGATAACTTCAAATAAACTTTGTAATCGATAAAGGGTACTTGTTTAATTTAATTTATACCTATTTATAAATTTACTTTAGCACGGCAAGTAGGTCTCCCCCTGCCGGGTTACAGTATCAATTATAGCATGTGACAGAGAGACAATTTAAATGTTCCGTTCTGTACACAAATCCGTGGGGGCGTATAAGCTGATTAGCAAGTTAAAAGGATGGCCCGCAGGATCCACGGCGAAGTTGGCCGAATTAAAACAATCTCATTACCCGGTAGACGGCAACAACCAACAATACAACCTTATGCCAAGTTCGTACTTTATCGAGATGTTCTTGACTTACAAAGTATTAAAAAAACAAAATTATCATCTTTTTCCAAAAAAACGCTCTTAGCGGTAGTCAACTTCTAATATTTTTAACTGTGACAAGTCATTGTACATGTTAACTCTAATAAGCTTGTGACGTAAGTACCTACACAAATGTACGATATCTGTAATTCGCGATAAAATTTAAATCAAATAAGATACCTTCGAAGTTATTACCCACATACGGTAAAGAGGTGTTAAAAATGTATGTTGAGTTTAGTAATATTGAAACTAACATTTTTTTTCTTCCTAAAGGCGGCAAGACAAATAGGTCGCCACGTTATGCCCGTCAGAATTGAATAATTCTAACTCGTTGGTTTAATGTGGATTTTGAGTTTTAAGGAACTTCTCTCACTTATTGCTATATACTAAGTACATACAAGTGCATACTAAAAATCACTTAGTAGCGACTACTAATACTGAAGTAGCTAGTGGAATCCACACCACCAAGTCCCAAGTTGCTTTTAAGAACTTAGACATACCTATAACCATTATAAATTGCTTTTCTGAAACTGTTAAGGTTAAATAAGTTACTAGATCTTAGACAAGTATCTACAAATTTAGCCAAAAAAGTTATTATGTATGGCCGTTTCGAATTATAAAAATAAGTCAATAATATATATTACACCTTTTAGACACAACCAAAACTAAAGTGATGAGTACCTAATCACGTTCCAACGAAAACTGTTTGAGTGACGTATTTAAGACACTCTTTAAGACAGACTACTCAGACATGTAACGAATCCTCCCCAACCAAGAACGAATTCAGTGCACTCTATAACTTATTTTATTTGTTCAACCATTATATTTTTACTTCTTGTGCTTAATTTAACGTTACTTTGTGCCTAACTAGGTATCTGCTCTAGGCAAACCCTTGTTGAAATATCCAAAACTTTATTTTCTTTTCTTTCTCGTCTAATATATCTAAATTATCTAGACAATTATCATTTAAGCACGAAAAATTTATTTCTCTAAACGGAATTTATTCATACGCAAATTTTATAAGTTACAAAATCACCACGAAAAATGTATTAATGGCCGGTAGTTCAAAAGTTTATTACCTATTTCTTAATTCGAAAGTCCATTTGTAGGTTTTTTACAGCATATTACAATACACAATTCACAAATTGATTCTTAATGAAAGATTAAAAATTATATAGTTTTTGTACTAAATAAAAGAATTAGAGGAAAGTAAACCAAAAATATAACAGTCGTTCGGTCACGTACAACTGGGCAACTTATTGCATGCGTGGTGGGTAAGGACAAGCGAGCCATCTCGCGACGAGAACCAATGAAAGGCATGTTGAACTAACTAATTTTGGGATAACTCCTATAACTGATTCATACTTAGTCTGAATTCAGTTTCGAAGAACGTCAACTTTAATATCATGAGCAGATATAGTTTAGCATTCAACTATACACGGAGAGCTTTCGCCGAATCTCAGCTTAGCTTAATCAGAATATGAGTGAGTAACACTTTTTTTTCTCTGTTCAATTGCAATAATGGATTGTAACAGGTACTCAGGAAAAGTGTTCATTATTATGCTACGACAGTAATAAGTTTCAAAAGAACATCCGTAATGAAACTACCTCAATACCTCTACTATTATATGAATGTATGTATGTATTGCAATCCTACCCAGGTTGAAAAGGTGGAACAATAAAATATTTTTGAGATGAAATTTTTATGAGTAACTAATCCTTTTTCTTTGTCATTTATTTTTCACATTATTAATCGTAAAATTTGTTGCAAACGCTTACCGCAACCCGTGCGAACGGTAACACGTCCCGTTTAAAAATATGAGAACGACCAGGGCTTAAGGTAATGAAGATTTATTTAAACTATCCTTACGAGTAAATTGCTGGTCTGTAAATGCGGACTCTCTACTGCATTTATTTCAGGCAGAAAACGACAACTTTTACAAATACTCTGGTCATTACACAGTTTGCAATACGTTTCCATTAGAGACCACGAAGCAAATACTTACCGTTCGGTATTCAGCATCGCCCTAAATAAACAAGGGTGTTTTAACAGACATATCATGAAACATGTCCAAGGTTTGTAGAGTATATGTATTATATATGTCACCGTAAAATTGTAAATAACGGCAGTTTACAACTTCTCGCAAGATTTTAATCTGTTTGATAATTTCTGTGACTAGTGGTCGAAATTAAATAAAAATAAAAATAGCATTAATGCTATCCTTCGTGCGAAATTTTATACTCCTCTATACGCACAATTTTCGTAAAAAAGAGTACAAAGATATTGCTTTACGTATTAATATTATATACTAGCGGACCCGACAGACGTTGTCCTGTCCTGACTATAAATATTGATTCCGAAATGGTATAGTAAAAAAATGTTACTAATTGTTAATTATTATGCTTTATGATACACAACATAATTTGTCTTCTTTTCCTGGCGCGTATATAAACTGTTTTGTTGGTATTCCGACATTACTGGCCATGTGCAAAATTCAGTTTATTTTTACCCTCTACTTGACGATATTCGCAGCACGCATTCTGTCAATGTTATGTCAAACGCCATACATTAAAAAAGTTTAAATTGTCAAAAGTTTGGTCCAAAGCAATAAGGTTACATTACAAATAATTTAGTATGGTGGTTTAGTATTCTTAAATTTTCTACTGTTCCGCGAAATTTTCTTAATTTTTTCTTTCATAAGAACACTCTCCTGACAATAACAAACAAAACAAAAAAAGAATTAACGAAATCGGCCCAACCGTTCACGCGTAATGCGATGACCAAGGGAAATAGGGATTCATTTTTATATATATAGATTACTTGAACGCCATCTTGTGCCACGCTATAAGTATTATTTGATTGTAAATTATTTACTAATTGTTTTTGTGATTGACGATTGAGTGAATGACGTCGCATCAGTGTTTTAAGTCGAATAATATTATTATAGGTAATTTTGTATGGTATTTATATGCATGAAGTTAATGTAGGTCGGTTTAGGCTGTAATACCATTTGCCTAACACTCTGTGTATACTGTGGAGTTCATGATCCGAAGATAGCAATAATAGCTGAACGAATGTTTGCGTTACACAACCGAGCGCCGAGCTCCACGCGGGCGGCACGCGCTCGGCGGCTACGGCGGCTACGCGGCTAGGCGGGCGGTCGTCCGCCGCGCGGTTATTGTAAAACGCAACAAGGGTGTAATTTGGCACCGCGCGACGATGTTATCTCCTCGCATTTCCCTACAGATACCGAGTTATTTAATGCCACTGTTTGGCTTGTATCCTGCGCGCAAGAAACAACTTTTTATTTAAATTTTATGCCAAGTTAATTTAGTTGTACCCCACTATCGACATAAAATAAATAACAGATCAAGTTCATAAACTCCGAGAAACAAAGTTATCGCACCTTCTTTATTATGTATGAGTAAGTATCAAAAACTTGAAACATTTGTTTAGTACTTTACCTAATCAAAAGTTTAGCTAATGCGGTCCCCGCTTTCAGAGTGTGTATCGCAGTAAAACTTTGTAATAAGAAATCTTAGAGAGTTATTTCTGAAATATTTAAGTATTTTCGAATAAACTCGTTCACCTGGCGCCTGTTTATAAATTCCGAGGTTTAACGGGGGCGGACAAGAGTAACTTGGCGAAGTTGTCTGAGCGCGGCTGTCTCGGTAACATCACTGTCGTTTGACACCTCGGCCGACTTTACAACAGGCAACAATCACTGAACAAACTTTGCGAACATTTCCCTACACGCTCCATATACCTACATAATACAAAACGAAGGCTACGAATGTCACATTCCAAATATACAACCAAAATTTACGAAGTTACACAAAATCTATGTATATCAGTTTTATTAATTTTTCATACAAAATGGTGTTCTACTATGACTATTGTTCCATGCATATATTAAAAGATGTTTGTTATATTTTTAAAACAAATATTAGGTTATTTGTATATTCTGTTGTTGATATGATGTTATAAATCTTGTGTCCAATTACGACATCAGTAAAATTGCTCATTCCAAAAATACTACGCCAAATTTAAATTATTTACTTAATAATATATGTCTACTGGTGAAATGTTAATTAAAAAGTAAAACTAATGTTGTCATCATACAAATACACGGAAACTTGGCCACATCCAATTTTTGATTTCGCTTCGCTTAAATATTATTTTATCGCTAAAAATTTTGTCACTCTCACGAAAATTAATACTCTGTTTTAAAATACTGCAAAATTTAAACCTAATAAAATTGGTTGGTTTCTCCACCATTTTAATATCGTGTGCCTTCAAGCCCTGATAACAGAATGCATGCGATCTGGCATGTTTCGAATGATGTTTTTTACATCGACATTAGGCATGCATCGACATGCGAATGGCTGTCCCAAGCAATCAATGCTGCACTTCGGAGCACGTTGAGAGTTGGCGGTGGGTTGGGAGAGAATTGAAATGAATGTGCTCGATAGGTTAAAGTCAAAACTTCGAGCACGCCACCGCAGTTCTTGCAAAGCAACGTCTTAAAGATATTCGTCTACACAAAGAGCTACGAGTGAGCGGGCATTGTTATGCATCTTAGGGAACTCGTCGTATCCAATGAACCCCATGTAATACACAACATTTTTCTGAAAGATCTCTGCGATGTACCGATTTGCTGTTAATCGATTGTCAACGATATCCAATTCCATAAGACCCTGAAAACTTATTCCTCCCCACAACATTGTAGAGTGAGAGTCCAATTAGCGTATTCACGTGCTAATCTAAGTGGAGCTACTCGGTGCTGTGTGAGCAGTTTTGGACCTTGAGCTGGTCTGCGTGCTTTCAAATTTATCCCCCCCCCCCATGCGTTTTCTCATCGCACGTTTGCTGGCATTCACACTTCTTATGACTTGAAGCCGCTGGCGGATTTCAACGACAGTGAGTAAGCGTTTTATAAAATTTCTAAGATAATGAACCGATCATCCCGAGCTGATTAAAAACCTTACAGCTCCACTTCTTGGCATGCGGGAGTAGCTGCCTGTCTTCTGGTATCGTTTCAAGGAATATTGCATAGTAGAAATGGAAACAATAAGTGCAATAGTCATCTTTCGTTATGTCATTCCTTGGTTAAACAAAACCACGGCTTTTTAAAATTTTTGTTTAAGTTAAAGGGATCTTTTCAACTTTAAATCATGGATAAATCTCAAATTAAACCCATAAAATCACGTAACACAAAGCTACACTTTTCAAAATACCGATATCAAAACTTGAATTGGTTTCCTCAAATGTCGCGATTCGATTAAAGCTTAGAAACTAACCCCATTTCACATTCAAATAAAATTAAGTAACCTCTTGAAATAAAGATAAACATGATTTTGACCTACCTCCAAAAGAAACATTCGTTTTAAACACTTAAAATTCATCACTATCGACAGATAAGAGCTTGGCCAAGATTCCGTGCCGCTGAGTGTATGAACTTTCCTATTAATCTAGGGGTTATGTTCTTCAAAATTCGCATGACAAGAAATTCGTAAGGCAAATAGAGGTACCTAAATATACAGTGAGATTAAAATCGCGCCAACATTTTCTGACTGCTAAGTTAATATAAGTCGCCAATTTATTAAGTATTAGTGTCATGAGTAGCAATACTTGTTCGAATCAGTCGCAATTACGCGCATCTTTCACCTTAAAAATATGTAAATATTTATAATGCAAATGTGGACAACATTACATATTATTAAATTGTTTTGGTCCCAAATCCGCATGGGAAGTGGGTATATCGCACATATAGGTATCAAGATCCCGAATATATCTCAGGCATTACTTAACATTTTTGCAATTAGGTACTATCTACTATTCTCTATTTCAAATTAAGAAAATAAGGATTCCCCATATAAACTTCCAACCCTACCCTTCCTACCTGTCCAAAGTATAATGAATTACTGAAATAAAAACTATTATTTGTATTAAATTATCAGAGTATCAAACTATCTTTTTAACAAATTACATTAAAATCGATCACTTCATCCTGAGACTTAAACACGAGCATAAATCTGCCATAATTGCTGTTATTCAAACGACTATCACAGATCATCTGATGACATATTTGCAACTATCAAATCACAAGATACATCATAAGACCTCAAAAACTAAAGTAACTATTAACACAGAGCTAGCTTTGGAATACCTTAAATACAGCAATTTGAGTGAAATGCTGACATTGTCAGACCCCAATTTTATATTAGATTCCCTAATAAGTAAACTCCAGCAATGTCTATCTGCAAATACTTCTATATAGATCATACCCCAAAAAGATCGCCTTATTAAGCCCTGGATGACGCTGGGTCTGCGGCGCTGTATTTTAAATCGTAACAATTTGCAAATGAAATTAAAAGCAGATCCACATAATGATGTTCTTAAAATAACTTTCAAACGGTATCGTAACTGTTGTAACAATCTAATAAAAAAACTAAAACGTAAGTACGACCGTGAACAATTAACCAAAGCGCACAAAAATCCAAGGAAGCTATTAAAACAAATGTCAGCAAACAGCAAAACCTAATCACTAAAGACTTAACATTACCAGCAAACTCTTTTCTACTTCTACCCACTGATCCCAGAGAAGTTTTTACTGTACTTATGAACTTAAAATCGGAGAGCTCCCCTGGTTGGGATGATATTCCAACCAGATTCCTAAAGTCTGCGCATCAAGAGATAGTTCCTGTTATTTCTCATCTGGCTAACTTATGTTTCACTCAAGGGATTTTCCCTCAAGCTTTAAAGAAAGCACTTATTACACCCGTCTACAAAGGTGGAGACAAGTGTGATGTTTCGAACTATAGACCAATATCGGTACTCACTGCTATATCCAAAATTCTCGAAAAGTTGATTAACTCTCGGTTGATTAGTTATTTAACCAAATTTAACTTACTTTCGTCTTCACAATTCGGATTTCGAAAGGGCATGTCAACGGAGGACGCTATCCAGGAACTCATATCCACTGTAACAGATACAGTAGACCGTGGAAGTAAATATTTAGCTGTCTTCCTTGACCTTAAAAAGGCTTTTGACACTGTTTCCATCTTTATTTTACTAAGGCTAGAGGATATAGGCATTAGAGGTGCACCTTTAGAGCTGCTAAAGGACTATTTGTACGAGCGCAAACAAAGGGTGAAACTGGGACAGCTATTAAGCTCAGAAGAAACCATTACTTACGGTGTCCCACAGGGAAGTGTCCTGGGCCCAACCTTGTTTCTCGTTTACATGAATAGCCTGTGTGAAATGGAACTCGAAGGTGAGCGCATATTTTCTTACGCGGACGACACCGCCGTTGTATTCTCTGGGAAAACTTGGGAGAGTGTGCGAAATGTCACTGAGAATGGACTTAGGAAAATAGCGACTTGGCTTGACAATAACCTCCTCACTTTGAATAATTCTAACACCAATTACATTTGCTTTTCAATATCCGAACGATCTCAGCCAAAAGATAATTTTATAATAAAGATCCACAAATGTAATAACGTTTCTTTAAACCATAATTATTGCTCTTGTGCAGAAATTGCTAAAGTTCAAGTAGCTAAATATCTTGGGATAATGATTGATCAGCGATTATCCTGGCACACTCAGATAGAAATGACCGTGAAGCGGATGCGTAAATTGATGTGGACTTTTAAAACATTGCGCCATGTAACCACACAGGATCTTTTGAAGCAAATCTATGTAGCGCTGGCTCAATCAATTTTGACGTATTGTCTAACAGTGTGGGGAGGTGCAAATAAAACTAAATTCCTAGAATTAGAGAGAACACAGAGGTCACTCATTAAAGTCATGTATTTTAAGCCGTTTAGATTCCGCACAGAAAATTTATATCAAATGTCAGATCTTCTCACAGTTAGAAAATTGTATGTCCTACAAGTTATCACAAGAAAGCACAAAACCCTTTCATATGATAATAAGCATTTAAGCAAAAGAAGGAGTGACAGGGCTGCGAATGTTGTTAGATTTAAATCTATTTTTGCTAAGAGACAATTTACGAGACAATCGGCCTACCTTTATTATCAAATTAATAAATCACTCGAAATTTATCCCCTAACACTATTTGAATGTAAGAAGACTGTAATAAATTATCTAAAAACCAAAACCTATGACGAAATTGAGACTCTTATCAAAACAACCCTCTAAGTTACCTATATTTAACCTATATTTTTAAAAAACTATAATTATAAATCCTTAACATTAAATAAATTTTAAATGTTAACTCTTAATAGAATTGTCCAAGTTAGTGGTGGAAATTACACATATTAATTAATAATTACGTCCAACGTTGTCTGATAGTGTTTATGTAGGTACTTACCTAACCTTAGAAACTCACCACAACCAAACTCACACATACATACACACACACACACACACATACTCATGTACACACAAACATACTTATACATTCACACACATACACATACACACACACACACTTATAGCAAAATAAACAATCACTATAATGAGATATTATGCCATAAATTTATATTTTTATCAATCCTCAAATTAAATTAATTTACTAGGTAACTGTTATATGTTGCACTGACGACAATAATTTTTGATTATCATTTTACTCGTATATGTATAGTGTTTCACCCAGTTATATACCTGATATGGTTGCTATGGAAGAGTAGATTCTCCTAACACAGGCAAATGTTTGCTTAAAAGGAGTTTCTTAACCTTGAAATGTATTTTGTATAGCTTGTTACTGAAATAAATAATTTTGAATTTTGAATTGAATTGTAATCGATTACAGTGTTTATGAAATCAAAAAAAATACGTATACTTGTAAGGCCAGTTTATTGTGCCTTGAGTCATAGTCATTTCTTATCTCAAACTAGTCTACATTGAGCAACGAAGCGTAAGTCACTGGCAGTCCTCTCCAAGCATCTCTAAACACGGCAACCCGCTCGAATAAACGACGTGTGCTGAACGCTTGTTCAAGCCCACCCGTGCTCCCGTTACACTCACCCCAATTAATTAAAACGTGACTTTCATTAACTTACCCAAATTCGAGGATAAAGTATACTTCTCGCACACCACCTAATCTACAACATGAACGCAAATTATTTTCTTTACAAACCGTAACACCTGTCGGTATTCAACTGCGAATTTTAACGTGTGTGATCGATCACTGTTGTCGTTTAGGTAATGCGTTTAACAATTATTTGTTATTGTTCACATCATGCCTGTATTACCTATAACCTTGGTTAATACGTAACCCTAAAGTTAAGTTTGTAAATAATTGTTTACAAATACTTTAATAAATTAATAAGGTCTCGATTGCAAAGAACATTTCATGGTATGTATTTTCGTAACCTACTTTTTAATATTCATAGTTGATACATTTCAAATACTTAATTAAAAACGAAATAACAGCGTTTTAAAGAAGTTTAAAGTGATTTCGAAAACAAATAAACGCAGCTATATATAATTCTTAAAATAAAATTATTTTAGGTGTTAGCAAATAAATCTACTCTAAAGCTTCTAAATTATGTGTGTACGCAGAGTATATAGGTAAGTACATTTAAAGGTTACGCACTATATTTACTCAATGTCTGACTGCTTCGTATTCAGACAGGCTGCCTTTTTTCACAAAGGGCTCCAAGCCATATAGATTGAGCAACATGCGTAGTCAAAGATTTGCCCATATGGTTGCAAAATCAAGTCAGCTCTTTGAATTCAAGCGACCTAAACCAAGGTACGCCACGCATTAGTAAACAGCTAGTCCTACTTGTAATATCAATATCCCTAGGGAACCTAATGTTTCAAAGTTACCTATGTCAAGAAAACGTGAGGAATATCTCAAAATAAGAGCTACTTTTACTCAGAAGATTCAATTTAAAACTACCTCTCTATGGAGATAGCTGAATATTTCTAGACAGATTTCCCATCAATAATGGTTACGAAGCAAACTTTTCACTACGAATTAGAAAACTTTTTAAATTCATCACGTTCAAGTGGGCTTGTGTTTCGACAGATTATCCGTTTCCCGTGTTTTTAAAACGATTGTTGTTACATAGCTTGGTCTTACCACGCACGTGAAAAAAATCTATAGATGATATCAAACGAGAGTCGAATGTGAATCAAAATTAACATAACAAAGGTATGTAGAACTAAATTCTGATCGATGGTGCAAGCGATTATCCGCGAAACTTTTACAGCCCCACAGAAGGGCTTGTCTCCACCGATCCCGGGATCAGATCAGGTTTGGTTTTTACGGTCCGCCTGGCCCGGGCGCCTGGCTCTTCGGCGCTAGTTATTATTTAGTTTTAATCAGACTAGATTACAAATAAATTAACAATAATAATTATGACACAATTACCTACATTTTAAAATGATTAGTTTGGTTTGATTTGATAAAAATTGAATAAGGACTATTTTGATCATAATTGGGCATAAAGTTTCGTGTGACTCGATTACGGCACAAAAACGTAGCGTAGATGTACATTATAATTATGACTTATTATCTGCTATGCAGCAGACCGAAGACCTAGTTAAGGTTGTGGAAAGTGGTTGGCTGCACAAGGCTAGGGTTCGCTCGCTGCTGTGATTTAAGAAGGCAACCTTTATCAGATTAATCCAACATCATTGCTTAATTTCTAAAATGTTTGCTATGGATTTGAGACTGATGGTTATGTTAGATGCATTACAGTAATTAAAAACATTAAAGTTAGAATAATGAACAAGGTATTTAATAATTTTCTAAAATAATGTAAACTTGAGTTTCGATATAATACCGATTATACTACACAATCACATTATAACAATATCGGTTTTCTTATACGATCACAAAGTTATAATAGATAATACTTAGGCACAGAGGGAATAGTTTGGGAACAGTCAGCCGCAAGTGAGCATCTTGGTCAGTTATCAGGCCGGGCAGCGGGCCTAAACTTGCAAACTAATCTAATTAGCGGGAATTTACTTTACAGGAAGGAGGAGGAATTTCCTGGATTGGATTCCTGTTTTGTTATTGTCAAACTGATCAACGATAAAACTTACTAACAACTAATTATCATACCGACGTAAACTTAGCTGTCATTAGGTACAACTATAGTAGTTAAAAGAGTAATTGTATCAATACAATACAATACTTAGGTATTGTATTGTATTGATACAATACCTACTAGCGCGGGCCAAATTTAGAGAATGAAAGAGCCTTGATAAGCTCCACCTCAGCTTATCAAGGCTTACCTACTTAGCTCGCAAATCAGAAACGAGAGGACTAAACAAACATCTTCAAAGAAATGTATGTACTTACAAAATAATATTAGTTTTAAATCCTCATTACATTCATTAAAATTGACAATTGTTTTTGTTCATAATTATGATATCAATTATCATAATAAGTATTGAATGTATGTTTCTTTATGTGTAGTAAATGTGAAGACTGAACATTAACGTGTGTAAAGAGCGATATGTCTCGTTTCAACAGCACAGTGGGTTCACGATCCAAGAAGAGGTGACTTAACTCTCTTTAAGTAGGTAGTTATTATGTTTGGCATTTCAATGTAAGTCCTACAGTAAAAATTGGTTTATTTGAGAGAACCGGTTTTACCATAGAGTTTGATCATCATTTGTATTACATATTGTACAAAGATAAAAGTATGAAATTAAATATGTTAAACATCATTTAATTGTCGTTCCAATTTTTACATTACTAGTATTATCATTCAACATTGCTTTGCCCACGGAACAGAAAAAACCAGTGGAAGTGCGATATGGCAAATTTAATACTAGATCCGCTGTCGCCAAACTCAAACATACAAACGGTAAATAATACGTTGCACAAGTGAACAATGGTTTTGATTTGTCGTTTAGCTCCTATTCCAAATTGGCCTAAATTGTACAAAGTGCAAAAACAAAACACTACTGCGTTCTGCATAATACAGTTCATTTTGCTATAGATAAAATAAAGCATTTACGACGTTTTGTATTTTGAATCCACCAGCTTCGATTTCAGAAAAAGTTCAGCTATTCCACAACAGATGGCAGGCAAAATTAGGAAAATAATTTTGCACTGTAACCTCCTCGAAATAAGGTTGACATTTCCTTAAAACATTATTGAAGTGAAACTTCTTTATCGGCGTTGGAAAAAATTTACCGTCACGAAAAAGTTTTCGGTTGCGCGTCACAGCGTCATATTTTTACAGCGTCACATTTTTACAGCGTCACATTTTTCGGTTACGCGCCATCTTTTTCTTGCCCCTACCACGGTTGGTTCAGACGATAGCAAAAAGGTAAAGTGAAATAATATTTAACCAATTTAACCAATTTAACCAATTTAACCAATTTAACCAATTTAACCAATTTAACCAATTTAACCAATTTAACCAATTTAACCAATTTAACCAATTTAACCAATTTAACAAATTTAACAAATTTAACCAATTTAACCAATTTAACCAATTTAACCAATTTAACCAATTTAACCAATTTAACCAATTTAACCAATTTAACCAATTTAACCAATTTAACCAATTTAACCAATTTAACCAATTTAACCAATTTAACCAATTTAACCAATTTAACCAATTTAACCAATTTAAACAATTTAACCAATTTAACTAATTTAAACAATTTAAACAATTTAACCAATTTAACTAATTTAACCAATTTCTGGAAAGTTGCATGTAGATCATTTTTCGAAAAATAAGGCCATAAAGAAGTTTCACTTCTTACGTGTGTACACTAGTACACGCACAAATTTTTTATATCGCTAGTCTAGCCAGTTCGGTGACACATAATTTTGTCATTATCGATAGATTGGACCCGATTTTGGATTGTTTAAAATGTTAAGGGATACAAAGGGTATTGTTATCTATTGTATAAGGATAATCCAGTTCAATAATTGACCAAAACTTACTAAGATCATTATTCTTTACCTACAGAAATTGTTTTCCTTTTTTTTGCGAAGTTCAATCAAGATATTGTAATCAATAATGTGCATGAATAAATTAACGCATCTTATTTAAATTAGAAAATTACAATAATATGTATGTAATTCATCCTACCAAAGCAATAGGAAGTAAAAAACAATTAACAAAATGTTTTATGAAACTGGATTTAAATACAACCCGATGACACAAAGATAAACTGATAAATACACAGTATAAGTTACAATTTTAGCAACCCTTTATTTTGGTAAGGGGTAAAATTCATTAACGTTTATTTATTTTTGGTAGAAATTTAAACACATAAGCAGATATATCGATATCAGGTTTATCGAAACCTGCTATCTCATTAGACTACATCACTAAATGAGTAGTGGACAGTATTTCAGAATAAGAAAAAATATGTGTAATCCAAAGCAAGCTTTATTTCTGACGTATCATGATTGATTTTAGTTTGAAATTAATTTCATTTTTAATTAATTGAAATCAAACAAGATTCTATTGAAAAACTACGATATTGTTGCTTACCTGTGGTATGATATACCTCCATTTTTAAAAGTTTTTCTCCTACAATCATTTTTGCAATGCCAAATGGCACAATAAGGCATTTTAGCTGTAGAATTACGCAAACAAAGAATTCCGCAGGACTACTGATTAGGCGCGATGTCGGAGCTCGACTAAGGTCGAGTATGCGTAACTACGCTTAGTAGTGGCACGCGGGTCCCGCCTACTTCGCACTTTCACTTGTTTTTTCTGTTCCGTGGCTTTGCCCATCACCCAACGGCACTACTACGCGAGACGCGGGGTGGGAGACAGAGAGACATCCGCGTTTGTCCGTCCCCCTCTAATTGGATTAGTTTGCAAAACTTCACAGCTTCTTACACCTTCAAAACGAGTACATTGAAAACGTATGTCTACTGTGTTGTTTTAAGTTGTTAGGACAGATCTACAATATAGCCATACAGAAGCTTTTTGCTTCATTATTTTATGGCAGATTGGTTTGGTAATTTTAGACTTAAATTTGAACTATCTAGGTATACAGGATGAAATTTTAACCACCTTCCAAATTTTAATATATCAATCTACGAGACAAAAAACAAAAGAAGTATTTTTTCTTTTGGTATAGCCCAGTACAAAAATGTCAAGATAAAGCACTTAGAAATTGTCCGCCAAAAATCTAAAATTTTTGGTACGGCCGGCTAGCAAACTTTTTTTACGCAATGCACATCACATTCATTCATTACGATACTAATCATAAGTTTTTGATTTTCCCTTCATACCTAAACAGGCCTGAAACTGTAAAAATTTAAAACTATATTGCGAAAAATGTTTTTGGGTGAAAACTTGGTTTACATTTTTTACTTCATAAATGGGCTCTAAATACGATACTGAACGCCTACAAAAAGTTTTGGAAAGTGGTTAAAATTTCATTCCGTATATCCCGCTATATTTGACAACAATGACATTTAAGATGTCAAAATACCATTCTGAGGTGATACGAAGTTCGCGGGGCCGGCTAGTCAGGAATAAAAACATCAGTATAATAAACTCTTAAACTGAAACACTTCTCTCATTTCGCTGAAACACTTTAGGCATGTTTTTGTAGAGCAGACTTCACTTTTGCATTGTTTATTTTGGAAAACTACTTAAGTACTCGTACCTATACATGGCATATTATTTCATTTCATCATACACAAAAAACAGCTAAAAACGACTTAACTTTGAAACTTTTATTCGACTGAATTCACGTGAAATAAGCGTGTCATGGTGGCGCAGGAAGAGGGGTAGGAGGCTAATCTTGCAAGTTTCGTCCTTTCATTCCTAAAAACGGCGCTTTATCTTTGCGTCTTTAGATCAAAGGCATCGGCTGTAAAGAACAGTCACCCTTGCTACTCAGTAGACTTTCGGTTGCCATATAACGATGCTTTTACAATTTCGGGTCGCAGCCAGATTTAACTCCAAGTGGAATTTTTTCCGCAGGATTCTCACAAAAATCCACTTAACGTAACATATTGTCCGGGATTTTGAAACGATCTTAAGATGCCAATAAACGACAAAAGGGTAATGAAACAGTGATAACAAAAGAAATCTGATTTATTAACACAATTACCAAAGATAGGGGCGCCTTTAGCTATTGTTTGATCAAAACACAATCCACCGAATCATAAATAACAGGAACAATAGTCAATAAAATTAGATAGCGATGGTTTTGGGAATTGGCGAGGGATATAAGATTTTTCGCAAAGACGTTTAGATGTCTTCTCTATCGAAACGATACATAATTATACCTATCTTGATTTCCCTATTGAGACCTAAACAAGGCATGATAAGAAATGTAATATAGTCAGGTGCTACTCAATTTTACAAACACTGCATCTCCTCTTCTAATATCCCTCATCCATGATACCCAAACAATTGCTATGCGATGTTGTTTTAATGACAAATTTTAAACATAAATTATGCTTAACCCTGTGGAACTTATATTTATGGCTGTTAGGATTGAATCGCCTTATCTTTTAAGGTATAAATGGAAGTGAATAATATCTAATATTTTAATAATCTGGTTATTGCAGTCACGTAAGAATATCCTTGTTAATAGCTCTAGTTAACAATAGTGCCGAAATATCCGATATTCATAAAAAAAACAAAGTAATAGACATCCCGAAATAATTAATCTTAATTTAGTTACCATGAATGTTCAAATCAGTATGTAAATTGATGTTAACTTTATAAATACTAGTACATCTACAAAATATGTTGTAAAACTTTACATTCATTCCAACAGCTGTGTACCAAGTCCGTACAGATACAACGACAAAGACTCTTAGAAGTTTGTAGCAGCAGTTATGTTTTGCCACTCGCACACCTTTTTCTTCGCAAACTTTAAATACTACCGTGCATTTATTTGAACAGCAGGTTTAAAAACTAGCAGGAATAAATTTGACGCCGGTGCATGAGAATCCATTAAGGTAGCACCTTTTATGTTCCGCTAAAAAGTTGTATCCGAATATTGTGTAAAATATGAAAGGAAGAAAGGAAGGAACTGAACAACTGAATAAACGCACAGTCAGACTAAGAAAGGCGGTGACAGCTAGAGCCAAGATGAATTATTCAGGACCGTCAATGGCTAGCCTCTTTCGCGTGCCTGGCCGCAAATAAGGTAGGTCCGCCTAAAAGGGCCAGTTCGAAATAAGGTCCCTTCTTTTCAAACTTCTAACACGTTTTATTTAACTAAAACGGGTATCGCGCAGTTCATCCCCAATACAGACAGTAACTCCATGTACAACCTCAAGGGCGGTCAACATGACTCGATTTTTAAATATAGTGATTTCTATAAGCGTGATTTCTGAAGAAAAATTTGATTCTTATGTAATATTCCTGCAATAATAATGTTAAAAGACTTTCAAAATGTAGATTTACGGGGTAAGTTACTAAAACGAATTAATATTTCTTGATTTTTAATGGTTTCTCAGGATATATAAGTACCTAACAAGGTCGACTTTATTGCCCCTAAATAAGGACCGGAATTTATTAGGGATCTAATACGAATACGAATTTTAAACTTTGCAACACATTTACCAATTCGTTATTTTAGATCTCTAAGTTTTAATTACGTAGCTTCTTATTTATACATTGTTCATACATTAATTAGGGGTTACTTGTTTTAGTGAATAACTATTGAACCTTATCAAAAAAGACAGGGCTCAATTTTCTTGATGCCCTAGATGAATAAATAACACACAGATGTCTGAACGTGCAGCTGCTTTAAAGTACAATAAACTCTGCACTTTGAACCGCCTGACAATCGAAGCATGCGTTATGTAACCATTATGTATAACATCTTGGCAGCATTATCTTTAATTTAACACTGCCAGGATATTAAAAACAATGGATACATAACGTGAGCTTCGGGAACAGAAAAATATATAATTTTAATAAGTAACTACTTACACACTTTGAATTTACTTGCACGTGTATCTTCTAATCTTTAACTGTGGTGATAGCTTTGTTTGTTATTTTCAATAATTTAATAAGAGCCAGACTAAAGGTAAAAAATAATTAAATACCTAATAAGGTCCAAGAACTAAAACTGAAGAGTTGACTGATTAGTAAAATTATGTGATTTGCTATACTAAATTAGCATAAAACTACACTTAGTTTCATTTTTAACTAGAAAATGGTTAAGTTGTAACTTATCTAAATTACCTAAGAATTTATAAGGGCATCGATACTAATTTATATTAATTTCCGTTACATTGCTAGGAAACCATAAACTTAATAGTAGTCTAAAGCCATGTCTTTCTCAAGGTGCGATTTGTCTGGTAAATGACGCCTTGAATCGTACAGTTCATTTATGGACCTTAATTAGAGCCCCACTGCCAGATAAGGGCCATCAACAAGCTTTTAAAAAACTTTTTTTGGAAGTAACTGGTCATTGGTGTGTTGCTTTTGTACAATAAGTTCTCTTCAAAAAGAAACAGTTTATTTGATCGTGATTTCTTACACATTAACACACTTTACAAAATTGATTTATAGCGATTTCCAAAAACCCGGCCCTTATTAGATGCAATCACCTTATACCACTGGCGGGTCTACCTTTTATCGCAGAATTTTTAATGTCATAATATTATTATGCGTATTAAATACTAAGTTACGCCTGATCATCAAAAAACAGTTACATAGTGTAAATAATAAGTAAGTATCACATAATTTTTCACCATCTCTGTCCTCGGTCGGTATTTTATTATAATGCAATATCTTTATTCTGTAGGAAATCATTTTTTTTTATACTTACTTAGTTTTAATCCCTCAACCCCCAGGAGGCACGCGCGTGCCGCGATAACAATTGATTTCAATTGTGTCTAGAATAACTCACGATCGAGGGATTAATTTATTTCTTTGCCAGTAAAAGATTGGCCAGGCTGATGGGTTATCTTGTAGTGTAATAGATAACACCTCATAGCGAATATTATGACTCATTTATATCCCAAGTAACTATGAAATACTATGAATATTTACAAACACTGGATTACATGAAAACTCTATGGTACTAATAAGTTCAAGGTAATGGAATACATTATTAATGAGAAATTCCGTTGAAATTGAGATGAGAAAAGTTGCTAAATATTCAGTGTCGTGAACTGTGTCCACTGCGCCTCCATTTAAATAAAATTAAACATCATTAGGTGAGACTTAAATAATCGTCGTAATCTTTTGTCTACTTCTTTTTCCATTGGCCAAGAAATTTCTTGAGTCGACGAAGTTCTATTAATGCTAACAATAAAATTGGTTATGGCAAAAAATTACCGCAGGAAAACCTCGCTTTACTATAACAACTCATCGACGTCAGGCACGCCAATGCAGTACACAAGTTAATTGACACCCTAGTCAAAAAATTGTCACAAAGTGCGAGGTCAAAGATGAGAAATTGGAAGGTAACAAGATATAAAATTATACAGAGGGTAACAAAAGAATGAATTGCCACTGCCATAGTTGCGGATGAATAATTCAGAGGCGCTGACCGACCACAGCCCGCAACAGTGTGGCCCGCGCGCCCCGGGAAACTCTTGATACTAACGACTGTCGAATCGATAAAAATGAAATTGAAAAGCATAAAATAAGTAATATATTTTAAGTACATACGATATTCGAAAATATTATAATAATATTAATAATACATATAATATTATTAATACATGATTAAAACAGAAATCGCAAATCTTCTGCCGTCTCTATCCATCCGACTGTCTATCAGCGGGCTGCACCGTTTGTAATTGGAGTCTAGTTAAAATATTTTAATGAATTTTAATTATAAAACAAAAAAATTATTTAAATAAATCTAAATATAAAACTCTATAAGGTCTTCTTGTCCATTGAATTTATTTTACATTTCTTTATCAGCAGTAATATTTATTTTTATTATCATTTGAGAATCAATAAATTAATCATAATATAGGTATTTTTTGTCTTTAGTGAAAAAATAAATGTTAAAACAACAAAAAAATATTTATAAGTTTGTTTCCCTGGAGAAGGTAGTTCTGCCGCAGAAATACAGCAACTGACACTTTAAATGTAAACTCATTTAACACTAAAATCTTAAAAATAAGACCTGGAATTTTGAAGAATGTTGGATCTTTACATAGATTTTGCTTAAATGATATTTAGTTGGTGGTATGATGTTTCAGTAAGTAAATTAAATTTTTTGTGAAAAAAAATCTAAATCTCTTTATTAAAATACCTAATACACAGTGTATTATACACTGCTTTAAGGGCAATCTGCTCTGCTCATCGGAAAAACGGACTTGAACTTGTTGTACCTGTTTTATGTAAATAACAAATAAACACTCTGTGCATTCATAAACAGCTATTTGTCTGGCAGAGGAAGATACACTTACCGCTAATAAATTATTGGACCTATTCATTGACACCATACATTAAAAAAACATCCCCACTTTTCTTGTAAGTTACGTTGCAAATAGTGTTTTTCAATAATATATTTTACATTTTTTCGGTGAAATGATTATTTATATACATACAAAATTAAAGCTTTCTTTAAGAGTCCCTGAACTTAACCGCAGTGATAAAAAACAGACATGGTGATACTATATCATTGCCACGAAACCCCATAATAGAAAAAATAATAAAAAATACCAATTTAATTTAATGGCTTTGACAGTCGAAAACATTATCAAATATATTTTATTTAATTTACAGTTGCGAAAGTCGCTGAATAACAGTTGAATGTTATTTTACTAACAATTTTTATTGGGTTTAAGAGTTCAGGAAATCTTTTGTTTTGTAACCGGTTTTAAAAACTGTTTATTTACATAAATAGGTTGCAGTTGATTAAATAAATCATATAATTTAGGTAGTAGGTGTTTGCGATAATATAAAGTAGAGATTTTTTTATTAATGCATGGTATAGCTAATTAGTTGATTAATTAGTGGCAGGTCATCTATATATATAAAAAAAAGTCGTGTTAGTTACACTACTTATAATATTAAGTCGAGAACGGCTAGACCAATTTTTTTGCTTTGGTGTTTTTGGGTTTGTCTTCGTCGGGAATAGGATAATAAGTACTTATAAAAACGTAGGAAATTTAACGTCAAAAAAAGTAAGAAAATGTATCATTTGATATTTTTTCCAACTTCGCCATATTTGATGACAATGACATTTAAGACGTCAAATACAAATACCATTCTGAGGCGATACAAAGTTCGCCAGGTCTGATAGTTTTACATGAAAAAACCACTGTCGGACCAACTTTTAATGACTCCAATTTCTTAATCCTAAGATTACCGTTAAGTAACAAAATGTAGATTAATCGGGTTCTTGCGATTGGGATTACGAACTCTTCACAGGCAGGGTCACGACAGAACTACGTTGACGTATTTACTGCTACCATTTTAATTAAATGCTTTCATTGGAACCAAGGATTAAACAGGGTTGGTAATTAAAGCCGACCAGAATTAACGACCTTTGTCTAAGACAATTATGATTTATGAAATTAAACCATGCCGCTGTCCTTTTCTTTCTTTTATGTAATCTTTATTTTTTTATATCTTGTTAATATAACATGTATTTAATTAATGGAGAGCGGGGCAGTAGAAATAATCCTCCCAATTACCAAAGGTTGTAGGCATGATTCCTAAGTTAATAAAATTATATAATTGAATATCTATCACTGAGTAGGCAGGGAGGGAGCGCGTACCCCAATATCAATATTTAATCGAGACATAGACGCCAGCCGACTGTTTGTCTTGTGCACCACGATTCATAACAGCTGAAGGGCTGTTTACATTTCACTATAGAATCAGGAATAACCTTGTTAACATTTTCGTATTCCCCCTCTCTCCGCAGTCGCCGCCGGTCGTACGTTTCGCGTAATGTTCGCTATTCCACAAAGTTTCAGACACTGTAAGCTCCCTTAAATATTAAAAGGATACCTTACCTGGAGAACAAGCTGGCCAGTTCTCGACTTAGATGCTTCTGCTGGTCGCACACACCAAAGTGCGGCGGTTTTCTCCGAGAATCTACTGCGAGCCTTTTTGGTATGGTTCTTTTGGTAAAATTCCGATTTTCAGCTCAATTTTACACTCATGGACTATACCATCGAACCCTGACTTGTATGTACAAGTATTAAGTATATAAAGACTATGGCAAAAAGCACAAACAGAGCATAAAATTATGGCCCTAAACTTTTACCCATGCAGGAATATAGCCTTCACTTAAAGGTAAGTGTTTACCTTTAAGTGAAGGCTATATTTCACCATTCTTACCACCACTTTAGCTAGCAAAATACTAGAACCATACAATTACTAGGTAACTTCGTTTTACAAATAACAATGTAGGTACATGTCATCTCCTGCTGGAAAAATTGAAATAGCATCAGTCTTTTCGTCCTATGGGTGGTATAAGAGGTGACTGCCTACTGCCTAAAATATTCTTATAGCGTTACTCCTTTACCAATGCCATCTCTCCACCAATGGCCAAACTCTGTCGGCTACAAGCTCGCCGAGTGTGGAGATTGTGACTCACCAATATATGATATGCTGTGGTTGCTCAGTGGTTGGAGTCTCGTCTTACAATATCCGCGTGTCCTGAATTCGAAATAGTAATGACAGTGCTGCCAATTATTTGACAGAGCAAACAAATATCGTGAGCAAAACTTCAAAATTATTACTTTTCATATTGACCAAAACTAGTCTAAGGGTTTTAGAGGTTTTATTGGTTTAACCATTAGGTGGCCCGACGACGATAAGCGGGAAGCCGTTAGATGCGGGTGGGCGTGGGAATCATCGATTGGCTGAGATGATGATGATGATGATGAAATGCAATTCATCTCAATGTAATAAAATGCCACATCTAGAATTTTTACTTAAACCCGGACATAGCTCTAGGATAAAGAATAAAATAAAATAACAGTGCCTTTCTATGATTTAAATGAATGCCCGAATTAAGGTTGTCTCAGTAAAATAATTCTTCACTTGTTCAATGCAAGCAAGGTCCCATTTAGATTTCAGTCTGCATGATTTCCAGGATTAGGACAACATTTATAATGACTAGCCACAACCTGGTGGCCTGATTACAATCAACTGTACTTCAAGTACGCTATTTGACTTAGTTTGCTTATTTACAAAATTTGTAATCAAAATAATTTATTCATCTTGCCTTTCACCTTGTTGTAAAAAAACAGAACACTATGTACCTATAAAATGCAAATTTAGCTAGCATCAATTTAGAAATCACTGTTTTAGTATCTTTTTAATATTACTACGTATATTAAAATATCCAAGAAACCAAAAAAAAACGATAATTATATTCGACTTGTCTGTTCCAAACCATTTCAAACAACCTACAGGCATATAAAGGCGTAGGCAGCCCCTTATTTTCCCTGTCAATACAAATATTGAAAAATCATTATCTACGTTCACTTCCTTTCTTTTTAAGTGAACACGATTTTCTTTAGCTAAGTCGTAAAGAAAATTATTTTCGGTTCACTCGCTATATTTTCACGACCTTATTCTCGCTTCGGAAGAAAGTAAATATTTTATTTTATTATCTTTTAACAATATTTTTTCTTATTGTATTATTATATCCTTGCAAGTCACTCACTGTTCTAGGGCTAGAATTTTGCACAGAAACCAATTCCACAATTTCATGCTATTTATTTATTAAATCTTGACTATCCGTTTGTACATCATAAACTACAATTCACGTAAAAACATATATCTACACATCATTGTTCTCAAAATGTTATATATCAAGTTACAACCTTAGTTTCAGAATGATGAATGAAATGTTTTGATATTGTTATGTAATGTCAAACATTTAATATAAACAAACTGTTCAATTTTCAACCATTTACACAATAGTTAATACGCTATTTGTTATTTATTTATACCAAATAATGTTATGACAAAATCTAGTTGCTTAAAACAATTGTTTTAACAAATTCATAGATAAAACTGAAGAAGTAACAAGTGAAATACAATAACTTTTATGTTAGAATAAAATTAATTATTGATTATGAATGAAGTGTGTATAGACTTCTTGCACTTAACTGAACTGGTTTGTCTACAATTAGTACGTACTTAAACCAATAAACAGCATTTTAAACAATGTATGTTGGCGAGATAGAAATGTTTGGCACTTGAATCGGGCACGCTACACGATAATAAGCAATATCATTATGTTAATAGTTACAAAGGGTTAACAGGGAAGACTTGATCTGTTGGGTTACTCACGAAATATAAATTTGCTTAATAAATGTCCCATTTGGTTAAGGTTCAGAAGATTTCATGCTCTTGCTAAATCAGGCAAAATCACTTAAATCACTACCCTAATGCGCAACAGTTTTTTTTTAAATTCAAGGCATTTTTTTTAAATATAGTGTTAATATGAAAGAATTAAGTGGATATCAGTTCGAGAGTAACCCAAGTGCTCTTTGTTAAAGTGGCGTAGTTACCTTTTAACGATACACACCCAATGTTTCAGAATACCATTTTTGCTGTCAAATGCTTTTATGAAAATACAATTTCTATAATACAAACAAACACAATACATTGAAAATGTATAGTGTAAGTACGCGTAATTTCAAAAAACCAAAACAAAACAATTAAGGAATTTATTATTGCTTGTCAATTTGCCAGCAACAAATGGCTCCAAGGGTATGTATCTCAACTACACTTAAGTACTTACATCTTTAAATAAAAACGTCATAGTAATCACGATGTCTCTACGACTTTGCACAAAAATATTTCTATTTCTATAGTCATCGTTAAATAACAAAACAATATATTTACAGATTAGAAATGGGCAACATATAGCCTCAGCTGCATTCCAGCTAATCAATCTATTTGTACTTATTTCATAAAAAAATACGCACGTCCATATATCACATACACCGACCCTCCATCAAGCAGCCGACCGCTTCGAACTGAAACAAACAACGGCGTATTTATAGCCATCATCTTATTACTATGTACGTATCGTTTTGAATACAGTTAATGAACAATATTGAGATGCCACAAACAATGTTACATTTACGCTTGATAAACTTTTGTTTTCATTAAATATCTGCTCTCTAAACAAGAACGTAAGTACTCGACAGTAAACACTTAATTTAGAATTAAATTATCAACTATTACATTTTAAAACCACTCTATGCATTTCAATAGAAATGGTTTAACAAATATTGTTAAAGCATACTCACATTAGTGCTACGTTAAAAGTGAGTCGTATTCGAAGGGTGTAGGATCGGCTGCTCTCAAGTGTCACCACAGCACCCCACCGGAAATATTGGACACCTCTATTTGGTCTTCAGGCTCTGTATTGATAGCTGGTATTCGTCTTCTTCTGTATCTCAACCGAAAACTTGCCCATAAAATCAAGGAAATAACTATTAGGGCGGAGACAATACCAGTACCCAGGTATTGTGCATAGCTTGTATGGGTAGACTGGTAACGGGAGTATTCGGTTTTTTTATTCAAATTTGTCGAAAAAGCTTCCACGGTATCGTTATCCGATTCTTTTGTATCATCTAACACGGTGTTTGAATGAGATTCATTTTGATGAAGTCCGTCTAATCTTATTTTAGTCACTACGTTAGTAGGTGTATTCAGTCGTTTTCCAGACATATTTTTATGGGCAACCCGGCTAACATCATCTTGATAAAGTTTATCTGAATGTTTTGTTGGTAAGTTTATATACGGCTTAATATCTAAGAACTTGTGATCAACGCTGAATTGATCATTTTGGATTTTATTTTGTTCTAAAACTTTTGTTGTTTCCCTGACTTTAGCAGCAGTGCTTTCATTAAAGTATTCTATAAAAAGTATTTTATTTTCCTTTCTCGATGCCGTCGTGTTATCGTTTCTTACTCTCATTGTTTTATTCTCAGAAATACTGTTGCCTTTATTTGGATTATTGATTTTTACGTGTTTTAATGCTCTTTCTGTTTTGTTGTTGAGGTATCCGTAATATCGCAGTAATTTATTGATCATTTCGGTGCTATATAAATTTACAGGTGGCAAGCTCTCACTTATAGTAAATGTTTCAGGAAAAGTACAATTGTACTTGGTAACATCCGCTTTAGTTTCGGATGTAGAAAAATAACAAGTTTCTCCTTTAGATAAACTCTCATTCCAAGTCATCCAGTCTTTTAACCACATTTCTGAACTGCAGTTTATTTTATTACCGTGCAGTCTTAGCGTCTTTAGTTGAACCAAATAAAAAAGTAGGTCAGTTCTTATATCAGAAAGATTGTTCATCCTTAGATCTAAATACTGTAAATGGGAAAAGGCAGCTAATGCGGCGGAGTCAGCTAGCAACTGACGAGCTAATCCTGGACTAGATTGCAAGTGTAACATCTGAACACTTTCCGGATTTGACATAGGGAATGATCCATCCTTTTCAGGAACTGATAAATTTAAATAACAGAGCCTTAAATCCCGCAGCGAAAGAGGCCCATCAAAAGTGCTCGGTGAAAACGATTGTACGGGATTATGTGATAGGTCTAACATTTCCAGTGAAAGCAAATCATCAAACACGTGGTCTTCAATGAACCGAATTTGATTATTTTGCAGCAACAAAATACGGAGATTGGGCAGATTTTTAAAGTCTGGTATGGAAAGGTTTTTAATTAAGTTATTATTTATAGACAAATATTTAAGTTCGTCCGGTAAAGATTTTGGAACGCTTACCAGACGATTTTTGTTTAAGTTTAAAAATAAAAGCATTTCCAGTCTACCCAATGAATCATCTTCAACAGACGCTACCTTATTGTCTGAAAAGTCTAAGGATTGAAGCAAAGGATAACTATCTAAATCACCACAACGGACTGACGATATTCGATTTCCAACTAATGACAGGAAGCGTACGGAGTGTGTGAATGCCTCCGGAACCTGATAGAGGCCGGTTCTCGATGCATCAATCTGCTGCAACCTTCGGCCGGTGCCCACCAGTAGCTGCGTATCTAACTGCGTGATTCCTAGATGTGGGTTGTCAGTCAGTAAAAGCCGCGCCAAATTAGGCAATAGTTGCAACGCTCCTGGGGCCAGTTTTCTTAAATTATTGTGTGACACGTCTAAATGTTGCAGTAACCAATTGTTGAAGTAATTCTCGTGTATAAATTCTATTTTGTTTCTGCTAAGATTTAAATGTTGAAGATTTTTTAGCGGTGTGAAAACGTTCGCTAATAATGTCAAATTATTTTCCGATAAATCCAAAGACTCTAATTTTGTTAATCCACTGAATGATTCTTCTAGAACACTTATGATCCTATTTTTGCTAAGAATAAGCTTCCTTAGATTTATGAATTTGTTAAAAATCCCTTTTTGTATTATTTGCAACTTATTTTCCGACAGGTCAATGTCTTGCACGTTCTGAGTCTTTATATTGATGTTTATTTTGATGCCATTATGACTTCTAACCGTTAGTGAGCGAGTATCCAGCAGTGGCATATCAAAGTCTACGGCACTGTTATTGCACGTTCTGGAGTAATGCACTGAAACTTCTGTATGGGTGTTATTTCCATACTTCTGCGGCCATGTTTGCAGCTGTTTGTCTTCATCACAGCATACCACTACACGATAAACTCTCGAATATTCCTTCAATGTTAAGTTATATGAACAGATTTGACATGATGTGACGTTATTGCTGCACAAACACATTTCTGGACACGTTGAAGCTAGATATGTTATTTGCCACGACGAGACAATAATTAAAAATAAACATAGTTTTAGGGACAAAGCCATGATCGACGCTATTTGTTGATATTGTTTTAGGCTGGATTAAGAACCAAATGGAACTGAGGTCGACATGATTTATACAAGTATTCGCGATTCACGTGTGCACAACAGTATTTCGTTCTATGGATATAAAGCATAGTTGTAACTTCACACTAGCACTGACACTTAAGTTGTCGCGGCAGTAGATAGTTCGCTGTCACTCATGCTCGTTTAACGGTCGTGTGTTGAATCTGAATCGCAGCGTCGACGTCGGGTGCACGGTGAGTTCGAGCGCGGGTCGGGCGACACGTGAGAGAGTGCCGTGCGTGTGTCGAGCCGTCAGCGCTCAGCTTTCGGCGTTTGGCATCGGCCAGGCAGTAGAGGGGAGTCGAGGAGCGCGGCCGGCGGCACGGCTGGCGCCAGCGGGTCTGGCCGCGAACTGTGTGGACCGAGGGCGCGAGCCGCGGCGCCGGCGCCCTGCCGCCGCCGCTATACCCTCAACTTTATTTTTATATAGTCAACTGACTTCCACACCGCCACTATTTATGTCATACTCGGCGCTCCCTAATACGTTATTTCGAGGACGCAAGTATTTGTAAGTGTACGTAATATTTTTTGGTTGCTCTCTAGCAGAGATTGCTCCCTGTTGGGCTGTCCCGGCAGGATAGCATGATTTAAACGATAAGTTATTATTGCTGAATAGCTTACGGACTTTATATTACATTATGAAGATGTTAAACGAAAAAAGTTAAGGATATGCCTCACTCTGAGGGCGAGTAAGTATAGGTAAAGCTTTTTTAGACATAAGTAGGTAAATAATTAAATAATAACTTAGTAACTAGTTATTGGTTGAGGAACATGATTTCGACTTTCGAATAAAATGTTATCATAGGCCGAAATCAGCCTATTTTAACAAACATTTGTTATTACTAAGGCTAAAGCAATAATTTGACATCATCATTTTGAAAATAAATATTTTCATACTAAATGGTTCCTGTGTCATTTAATTTAGTATGGAAATGAAAATTTGCAAACCGTAATTATCAGCAAATATTTTTTTTTACTTGACTCATATTTATTTATATTTGCCTACTGTCTACCTTTCATAGGTTAGTTTTGGCTAATAATACCATTTTTTTCTCTAAGAAACGTAAATACCTAAATCAGATTTAAAAATCGTAATTAGGTAACTTAAATTAGGACGAACGCATCCTTCAATAAATAATTAGCATAAGTACACAAACTAGTAAAGTTAGCGTTACAAATTGTGACGAAAGGAAAGAAATTAGAACAACAAGTAAGCTAAATGCGCTTTGCAGAGAAGATTAAATAAATACAAGATTGTGCAGTTGACAATCGCAGTGTGTCGCCGTACTCCGGGACGGGGTATCTGTTTCGGGAACGTTCCTTTATCTGGACAAAGGCAATGAACTAACGGCCAGCTCTGAAGTCTACCTTTTTATCCAATCCTTTCTTTATATTGTTTCGAACATCTTTACTGAAACGTTCGACTAGCATTTTCATGAATTGCTCCCACAAGGTTTTCAAAAGGGTCTCTTTATTGCGATCCTTAATTTGGGTTATTTGAACTTTTCTTGTCCCTTCCTGAATATTTTCAGGTCGAAAATGTCGTATACGAGTATATCAACCACCTTTCGTATGTTACGTGTACTTATTTCAGCCTAATGCCAAATTTATGACTTTTTGTGAACACGTCATATGAGTGGGTAAATATGGTTGGAAAAGGTGTCGGCATTCCCTACATCATTCAGCTTAGGTAAATGTTTCTGCCAACTGATTAGATCAGTCATTTAATAAAATTGCTAATCTGGTCAACCAAAAAGCAAAACGTCAGCAAAGGCATTTAGTCGATAAAAGCGTTACCTGAAAGTCTACATATTTTTATCACAGATTTAAACTTATATTAACACTACTATTTTGTCAAGAAAATAAAGTAAATAAAACACGCATAACTATAAATAAACTATACACTTAGAATACACATTGTAAACCTTAGTTTACCTTAGTACTGTAGCTGTGATATACCCAATATTATATTGAAAAATAATTGTTTTAACTGAATTACACTATACGCAGGAAACATGAAAGCTTAAATCGCAGCTTACTATTAATTCAATAGAGTGGCTAACAGATTTAATATGATCGAGTGCCGTCAATATTGTTATTTGATGCCTTATATATTTATAAATGTAATAGAAATTTGGCGTCACACGATTACCAAATTTGTTGAAGTAATATATATAAAAGTTTCAGGTAATGAGCAGGCCCCTAATTCAGCTAACCAAATCGTATCACACTCGTAATTGAATAGCAGGTATTTGACAGTTCTAGTATGGGCTAAATGTCAAAATCGCCCAATTCAATCACGATTGAACTGCAATTGAAATAGCTGAATAGGGCCCCTGGGAAAATTGAAAATAACGCAAGTTAGGTAATACACAAACGGCTACGAGATGGTGCCGACCGAGGGATAATTTCATATTAGCCCTCGCCAAATGTTTTGCTACGAAAAATCGTAACGGATAGCGCGGCTACGAGTTTACCGTAGCAAACACCTACTAATTGTAGTACCTGCTACCATGCATGCTGCTTGTGCTGCTGCCCAGCTACTAATAATTATTGCTTTGTTCTTGAACTGTCTCATACTAATTGCAAAATAACTACATTGCTAGGGTATATAGATTTTTTTTAATTTAAAGTAAACTTTTATTTAAGGATTCGTATGAATTTTCAGTTATTACTTTACAAACAAGGCTTTAATAATGATAATGATAATAATTTGCAGAGTGACGATGAAATAAGAGATAGATGCAATTTTGCGAATTGCCAGTGTCTAGGTAACAAAGTAGTGGTTCGTAGGCGCTGCCAAGGGGCCGGTTCATTAGACCTGTGAACCAGGAGCACGGACACGCGCCGAGTCAGCAACTCGCCCTCGTTATCCTAATGACAGCGATTTTGTTCCGGGTAAGGTGCACTTTTAGTTCCTGGAACAGTTTACTGTTACCGGTCGCTAATGGCGCAATGCTTCGGTTTGTTCCACGTTTATTTTGTCACTTAATCACTACCTTCTAGTCCAGTCGAGCGTTTTACCTGACTAGGAAAGTATTCTTGTTTGTTGGTGAACTTTTCACCGAAGAGTAAGTAAGTAGTCCGTTTCCAAAGTAGGTCATGGAGTGTTTGTAAACCCTTAATATTCATAAAAAAGTCGATGTTTGCAAATATTTTTAAGAGAGAGAGAGTTTTCCTGTATTGTAATCTCGCTCATCAAAATTGGACATTAAAATGCTTGGTGTGATCAATAAACCAACGAAATTAAATAGTTAAAGCATTTTATTACAACTAATTGAGTAGAATGTAAACGTTCGATGTCAAATAATAAAAAAATACAATTGAATTTGAATTATATGCAAGGTTTCATAAGTTTCATCTCATAGTTTCTAGAGATTAATAATTCATCGTTTTTGAGAGATATGTTTTCTTGTTAGGGTACATACTTATGTAAGGGTTTTCCTTTTTATTCGGTTAACCGCGAATGCCCGCTATTTCTTGACTATGATTTATCTTGCGGTCTCTAAGCTGAGGGTCACTTTAATAAATGTATTCAGGGAAGGTGCTCTCTGAAATAGATGGGAATGCTCCGAATGCAATAACCTAATATACGGGAGAAATATCCGCCTGTCCACTCTATGAATTATTTCTTAATACTTTCACGCTAATGCTACTAAAAAGAATGTATTGTAGCTTTGATATACCCAATATTATATTGAAGAATAATTGTTTTAACTGAATTACATTATGCGCAGGAAAAATGAAAGCTTAAATCGCAGCTTACTATTAATTCAATAGAGTGGCTAGTTGAACAAAAACATCAGTGATCATATTAAATCTGTTAGTACTCCCGTACAACAATAAAAGTTTCCTCATCGGTATTTAGTGCTGGAAAATACTTTCATAATTCACACCAGTCATATCACTTCAAACCTACTAAACTTTAAGAAGTCTTGAAAATTTCTGTCAGGAACACATCTCAACTTGGGCAATTTGATTATGTTTGCAAAAGGCAGTATTAGTAATGGTAAGCCAGGCCACTGGGGTATAGACGTAATTAGTCGTCAAACGTAACGTAATCCTGTATAACTGGAGAACGAAGCGCCACAAATCTAGCGACTAAATCAGTTTACGCATTGTTAATCGCACTGTCCGGCGGCGGCGGGCGAGCCGTGGGAACCGTAATAAGGGTCGTGGCGTAAAACTTTATTACTCGCTCCACCTCGGTCCATGAGGCGCGATGCGAAATGATGCCCATTCTCATTAACCTCGCTGCGGTTGCCTCTCCACTCTGTTACAACAGCCGCAGTTTTTATTCCGCAAACGATAACACGCAATCGCTGTCTTAATTGCGCAAACTGAGTTTGTTTTACTCCCGGTATATTTGTTTTTGATTTCTATTAATTTAACAGACGGTTTAAGAGCAAACTCTGATTCTTTATTTTGGTCCTAGTTGGCTTTTCAGTGGTCAGAAATGAAACGTTGTAATTGAATTTTTAAATGATGGACTCGTCTGCACAATATGTAACACGGATATTTAGAATTCTGTAGTCAACAGTCAGTCAACAGAAACTCTAATATTTTGTCATATCTGTCTGTCTGTCTGTAGGTATCTTAAGGACTATTAGTAGTATTGAAATATCTACTACATGTAAAAAAAATAAACATCTATCGTTGTATGTGTGCCTGTGACACCATTTTTCGTTTCAGGCATGCATTAGTTACTATTCATGTGGCATAGGTATTAAGGTTCAATGTACTAATTAAGTGTGGACATTCTTCTACCCCTCGCTAAGTTAACGGTTGTTCATGGATAAATGAAAAAAATCACAGCGGTAGCTTATACATACATATCATGAATTCACATGAAAACTATCAGGGGTTTGAAAGTTTCAGAACAGTGGATCAATTTATAATTGATCTGTTTTGTTGATTGTAGATATTGTTGGTAATATTTTGTTTAATGCAATAAAGTGTTTGTTTATCTATCTATCTATAAAACATATTTAAAAAAGAAAATTTGTATTTTTTTTTTTTTATTCTATAAATTTACCGACAATATGACATTTTGACACAACAAAATCTAGAATGGCATTTGCGAATGAAATATACCCAGACAAACCCACACAATTATAATGTTTACACATTAATCAATCGTAGGTGGTCACCGAGATCCAGATCGTGTGAAGGTCGACACTTTAATCAATCAAGGCTGGTTTGATTCAAAATGCACGCACACGCCTCCTTGAAATATGAGAACTCGCCCCGGGGAACTAATATTTTATATTCTGTCGTTGTATTGACAGTCGTGACTTATTGCTCGACAGATTGTACGCCTGGTCTACTACTAAAAATGTACCAAAATAATTTACGCGGGTTATCTTCAAATTTAAGACGAGGATTTCCATGACATAGAGGTTAAAGTCCGACGGAACGCCGCGCCGGTTTGGCACGAATAAATGCATGTTGGTTGCTTTGTAAATCATGACTGCGTTGTGTGCTGAAACAGCAGTGATGTAGAATATAGGCCAAGTGCTTACTCACGCGAATCTCTGTAGAGCATCTACATCGGCAACCATTACGTCAAGCTTCAGACTGCAGCCGCTACTGTAATCTCTAAACACATTGACGTGACTAACTATTTAGTTCATTTAAACTATTTTTTATTTGTTTCTCAAATATTTGTCTTTTTAATAAATGAGATAAATATTGAAATGAAAGATATGTTAACGGATTTAGTACGCGTTTATATTGATGGTCACGGGCAGACTGTGTATCTTATTCTTCATATTAGTTTTTCTCTACCCTAAGGTTATCTGGTAGAGATCGCTATTCAACGATAAGATCGCCTCATTGTACCAATTTTCTGTTTTCATATTATTATTTTTCTTTGTATCTTGTTTTGTGCAATAAAAGTGTATTGTATTGTATTTTATCCGTAAACATATCTTTAATTTCAATGTAGTGTTCGCGTAAACTCAAGAAAACAGTATGAGATAAGTACTGTTACTGTTCTTGAAATTAAAATGTAAAATGTAAACAGGTTGTTACTTGTTAGGTAAATGGTATAACAAGCCAAAACTAGACTATGATACCATAAGCATATAACTACTATGGTGAAGTCAGAAATTGAGTATCATCACTCATCATTTTTTTTTCATATAAATAAAATTTTAAGATTCCAATTTGTGTGAAAATATTTATTTCAAAAATTATGATATTTAATTTTTGACTTCACAAAGTCTGGTTTCGGCTTGTAATACCATTAACCTAACACGCTGGGCTTACCTAGTACCTATTGTTAAAAATATTTATTGAAATATGGGTGATAGAACTATAAACCAATAAAAAAAAATACTTTAAACTTTCAAACATAAGCTAAGCTCTCTACGTAACAACATGAAAATGCAAATAATTTACTGTGAGTCGTGCACATCTGTCGAATACTTAAATAGGTACATAAACCAAATGACCTAGTATGAATGCTAGTTATGGATCCTAAACGTGGTCGATTAAAGTGGAGGCTTTGTATTTCCCCGCGCGATAGTATCCGAAATGAGGAAATCCGCTGGATGTGGGTCGCACGGTACCAATCGTTGTGGAGATCCTTATGGGTCGCCTATGTCCAGCAGTGGGTGTCATTTGGCTGAATTGGTGATGAGGTAAATGATATTTAAAGCCGAAACCAGCTTTTGTTGACTCTACTAAAACTAAATTTCCTCTACCCAAAGGTTGTCTGGTAGAGATCGCTTAAAGCGATAAGGCCGCCTATTTGTACATTTTCTCTTCTTTGTAATTTATTTGTTTTCTTTTATTTTGTGCAATAAAGTGTTATCTATCTATCTATCTATTATGAAAACAAAAATGCATTGACGAAGAAAAAACTAAGAAACTTCTAAAATAGTAATTTATACACATCTACTGATCTCTCTTATTCAGAAACCATTTCTCAAGAAGTATTTGCTTTCCAAACAATAATAATCAAATTTCTGTGCACATTATATGTCAGATTTACATATCAGTATTTAAACTTGAAAAATTATATCTAAAACGGGACTCGAACCCGCATCTCCTTGCATACCGGGCGCGGCACAATGGTAGGCACTTTACCATTTAGCCACCGTCATATACGTCTATTTTTCAAGTATATTCTTATCGCTGTAAACGAGCGTTGTTTTATCAAATGTTAGGAGTTTTGCAGCTACGTATTTAAATACTTTATATGATATTTTAGCAATTTTAATTGCAAATATGATATTATGGGTTAAAGTATGAAATTGCCGTTTTGTATGGACGAAATCGAGAAAAGTCATTTTCCATACTAACAATTTTTTGTTTTTTTTAAAAACGCCTGAACCGTTTTCGATGCAATTAAAGGTGAAAGTTAGATGGTTATAAAGCTACGCATTATAGTATTTAAATTTATGAAAATCAAAGTATATAATACAAATATACTTAATTGAAGCAAGAAGGTCAGCTGACACATTGTAAGGGGTCTTTTCAACGACTTCCTTTGAAGTAATAGGCACTAGTATTGCATTTTTTTTTAGTCAAAAGTTACTTTATTTAGTTTTTGATACAATTCAAAAAGAATTACGCAATAATATGGCTATACTTAAGAGCTATAAACAAAATAAAAAGTGGGAAAATAATCGGCAATTTCATACTTCAAACCCTATTATTAGTGTTTAAACTTGAAAACAACGCTGGCTTACAGCGATAAAAACATGCTTGAAAAATATTTTTAATACTTATATTATAATTGCAATTAAAATCGCTAAAATACCTTATTTAGGTACATGATTTTTGAGTATAGGCTAGTTCGGTTTATAATAAAACTTTACCTAACACCGTGTATACAACGTGTTCTTTTTGATATCCCATAACTCTAAGGTTTTGTTCTATAGGTAAAAATAATACAAAACGCCCTAGAACAAATGGTTCAAAAATCAATAGTTTCGAATATAACATCAATTTTAGTTCAATTTGTATGGCGAATTACTTTGCGAGACCTAAAACAAACTTACACTAAAGTGTAGCAGTAAAGTAGCGGGAGAGCGTTACTTGTAAAAATCATTGACGTGTGTGGGTGTTTCATTGATAAGTAGGTACGAGTAAATCATTTTCATTCAAAAGTTCATTCATAACAAGGTAAGGGTGTTTTACATAAACAGTCGTGACTTTTTAGAATTATTTTGTACAAAAATTAAAATAAATATAAATAATTGGAAAATAGTTCATATATTTCAGACATGCAACACTGGTCCACACAGAGCCATCTAGTCCCAAACTAAGCAACTACTACGAAGCTTGTCGTATTGGCTACTAGACAAATTTTGTAAATATATACTTATAATACATAGAAAAACACCCAGACCAGTACAAACAGACATGTTCATGCACACAAATATTTGTACTGTGCGGGGATCGAACCAGCGACCCATGACTCAGAAGCAGCGTTTACTACCACTGATCCAAATGGTCGTTTGATTCTTTACCATGGTCTGTTTAATAGCCTAGAGTTATGGGATATCAAAAGGAACACGTTGTCAAGAAGTGAAACTTTTATCAGAACAAAATTTAATATAATTTACCTATATTAAACTTGTTTGGGCTTAATAAATGTATTTGATTCCTATTCATTTAATAAGCATAGTTTTAATTTTAATTTCATCACCACAAAACCAGTCTGTTCAAGCAATATAATGTGTCGTATAAATATTTATCATAATTGAATCAAGCTTTTGCATTGCACGATATCGACAGATAGAGGTTTGTAAGTTACAAAGTAACCTTGGGTATATTTATACATAATAGAGACTAGGTCTCATCATTAAAATTTTACTTAAAAAGAGAATTGCAGAACAAAAAACCATTTGTGTCACACTTTTCATTATAAAAAGCCTCCCAACTAGCGATGCGACACTATTAAAGGCGTCGTAAAAACTCCGCAGCACTTTCTTTCTCTTTATATTTTTTACGGAGCTCGGGTTGCCACCTACATCATAAAAAGTGAAATATTGTGTCTCGAAGCGGATGCCCCCGCCCTTTATGAGATTAGATTGAACTGAAATCCGATAGAAAAACGAACGTTACGTAAGTATCACGTGAGGTACTCGTACCTTGCTCGATCCGTTAAGTTGGGGATTAGAGTATCACGCACGATACAAGAAATATTGTTCAGCTTTCTGTCGGTAAGCAATATCTACTTAAGTGACCGGACGGAGATTAGTTTTTTGACCAATGTCACTACAAGAAACTTGGATATCTTTCAACTAAATGTAAACATTAAGACTGTGTTCAAAAATTACAACGCCAAATCTAAACAGAATAATTATATCGTATGACTCTCTCATTACAACCTAAATCTAATTTTAAAGTAGTTTTCTCCTGTTATTCTTATATTAATAATCACTATTCGATTCCCGGATTTATACAGAATAGGTACAGAATTATTCATAAAATTTAGTTCACTGCATTTTACGTTTAGAAAGCCAAAGCCCATATCTTTGTAACATATTTTACGAATTACACCAAACTCATAGCCGAAAACTAATGGCGCGAAAACTGATACCTACTATCGCTCTAACTGGCTCTAACCGTACCATTTGGATAGCCGCCTGAGTTTGCATAAAAGACCAAGCACTTATTTGGAAAAACTAAAAGACTAGTACCTATAAACTTTAACGTTAGTCAGTAATAAAAGTAATGATGCAGAACCACATTTTATTTAATATTTTACCAGTGCGTTTAATTAACTGATAACGAAATGGAAAAAACTGCCTTTTTACTATATTTATAAAAACTTCTTAAAGTATCAAATCAGCTTAATTGTATTATTTATTTATTATATAAATTAATAATAAAATTAGGTAGGTACGTCCGGACTCATTTTATTCGAAAATAGTTGATAGAGTTATTTGGATCAACATTCGTAAAATTTTATGACTTAATCTCCTAGGTACCCGTCATCGCCTATTCTTAGATAGAAGTATTACTTTAAAATTTTGCGACCGAATAAAAATAGAAAGTGTCAAGCCAACGAAAATTATTGTTTAGCTAAGTAAACACTACTAAAAAGAATTAGTTAACCTATTATTGGAGATTCGCACAATAAATTTCGTGAATTCCAAAGATAAATAACAAATTCTTACCTTACTATTGACCCTTTCACATTACTCGGATCCCTAAAACCTCAACAAAATTTACGCTCCTTTGCACTTTACAGTTCATTGGAAACAAATTATCTGGCCTTTAGTTTACACTGTAGTTCTTTTATGTTAACGTAGAAGACAATTAGGTTCAACTCTCACTTAATAAGAAATGAAATGCTTTCTTGATATCTTAAACTACACTAAATTTCCATCTGGTACATACTACATACCAACGTAGAGAGGTAGGTAAGAACCCAGTTCTTAAAAATAAATAGTTATATTAATAATTAAGGGACTATATATTGACTGAAGAAATATAGCGGAGCATGAAACTTAATAACTTTTAAAATAAAACATGTTGTTAGTTCAAGCTAGGCAGATAATGTATTATGAATAATATCTTCGCACTTTTGTCAATAAAAATAACATTTTTTTTTGTTAACTGTTTGTTATTCACCAAAATTGAATTAACTACCTTACCTACTTCGTCTGAAAATTTGTAGCTCAGTTAGCTACTAGCGACCCAGACCGAGCGAACGCGACGAAACCAGATTTATTTAGTAGACTTTACCTACATGTCGTGTTAACATACATAGCCTAGTGTAGGAATCACAGGTAAACTGTAATACGAGTAGATTAAGTTATGATTCGGCAATAAAAATATTCTATTCTATTCTATTCTATATTTTTCATGATTAGTCATTTACATAAACACTAATAAAATTACGTTAATCCTGTTGCTAGGCTAAACTTTATTTAAACTTTCATGGTCACTAATACTTAGACTTCATTGATTCGGGGTCTATACCATCTACCTTATTCTTAATGAGTTTCCTACATTTCCGTACCTATTGTTGCAAACTCTATAATCACGGACGGACGGTTCTTCCGAGGTAGATGGTACAAACCCCGAATCAATTAACTTTGGCTAAACTTTGCTTATACAAAGCATGTGCTTTCAGGGTTCCGTACCTCAAAAGGAAAAACAAAATGCTAATACGATCACTATGTAGTCCATCCATCAGCCTGTCAGTAAACACTGCTTATCTTGGGAACGTAGAGGTATCAAATTAAAACTATAAACATATAGTCAGTTCCACAGATCCTTGAAGCTGTTTATAAGCAAAACCTAAAAATATCAAAAATGATATGCTGAAAAAACGTATATTTGCTCACTTTCAATGGAATCAAAATTTATAGGCTATTTTCCATTGACCTGGAATTATGAAATTTGGCAGTAATTTGTAATTAAATCATAAAATAATTGTCAATAGTATAAGCAATCACAACCATAATCAATAATCGAGGTTAAGCGACAGTATGCGCCTTAAATTTGTAGGGAATCCTCGGTGGGCGAGTCCAACTCGCACTTGTACGGTTTTTAGAGTTCCATACCAAAAGGGGTCTGCCGATCTGTCTGTCCGTCTGTCATCATGAACTGTGATAGTTGAGACAGTTGAAATTTAGATGTATATCTGTTGCCGCTAAACAAGAAATACTAAAAAACAGAGTAAATAAACACCTATTTATGGGGGGCTATTTAAGGGGGGCTAGAACTAAAACAAAAAATTATTTTTTACTCAATCCCATGCGTATGGGATATCAATGGATAGTTGTTTTAAAATGACATGGAGGTTCCCAGAACTATTTTTTCCAAAATTCTAACATTTGGAAGATAGACGCTTCCAAAGTGGTAAAATGGGTGTCCCTCTAACATTTAAACTAAGCAAGTGAAAATTGTGAAAAAAATACTTAATGTGGATCTTAACAAATACTTTCAACGAAAATTGGTTTGAACGAGATCAAACTGGTAGTTATTGACAAATAGCACATTTTTAACAACCGCAAATATAACTTGGTCCTTTATACAAACACTATGAAAAACAAAGTTATTTTTACAGTCAATTAAATATTGTGGTATTTTAGCTTAGTGGAAGTGGACCCCTAATTCAGTTAAAGTTCGTACGGAAACCTCAGTGCGCGACTTTAAAAATACATATATAAATTTAAATAAAGCAAATACAACAGACATATTTCCGTGTTAATAGAGTATGTTAAGGGACCCTTTGTACGCGAGTCCGACTCGCACTTGTTCGGTTTTTTCATAATACTCTTGCAAAACATGCAAGATTTACATATACCTACATAATAAGTTATATTCAACATTGAGTGACCGGCAAGGCCAGCTTCATAATCAAACATGCCTAACGAAGCATACTAAGATTTTAAACTATACATTCAAAATATAATACTTATTATATCTTATGTCCGTGATACAATTCCGGTGACTCTCTTTACCGTCTGCAACCCTAGACGCAAATTCATTTAAAGAGACGTAGAAAGCAGAACATCTTGAAAGTCTGATTCGCTGAGCGGCCACCCGTTCGCGGCGTGATTCATGTTCAGTGAGACAGTTCAGCGGTCTCGAACTCTAGAGAGCTCCGGCGGTGGACACAAATAAAATAAAAATAACTGGAACAGTTCAGACGATTTGCAAAACATATTATCAAACAGAATATATTTATAGTTAAAAATAGAACAGTTGGACCTAAAGAAATGGTCAGGCTAATCCCTCGCATGACTAACTGACGTAATTGACATTGAAATGAAAGATAATTTTACGGATTTAGAACGCGTTTATTTTGATTTAACCCGACGTTTCGAACCCTTTACAGCGTTCATGGTCACGGGTATACCTAGTAGGTCTACCCGTAACCATGAACGCATTTTTTGTTGCCAAAACGCTGCAATTTTAATTGCCGAATCATAACTTAATCTATTACAGTTTACCTGTGATTCCTACACTAGGCTTTATATGTTAACACGACATGTAGGTAAAGTCTACTAAATAAATCTGGTTTCATCGCGGTCGCTCGGTCTGGGTCACGCTTAGGCGTATTACGGAATTTGCGTCTGTTTGCTTAACTAATAGCAACAATATGTGGTTTGATCCCTACTCCTGCGTATAACCAAAACATAATATATAGGTAGGTATCTTCGTGTTACCTACTGCACCTATATAAGTTGGAGTAAATTCCTAGTAGATAACTGAGTTACAAATTTTCAGACGAAGTAGGTACCCTAAGGTACTTAATTAAATTTTGGTGAATACTCGTACCATACAGTTAACAAAAAAAAAATTTATTGATAAAAGTGCAAGGATATTATTAATAATACATTATCTGCCTAGCTTGAACTAACTACATGTTTTATTTTAAAAGTTATTAAGTTTCATGCTCCGCTATATTTCTTCAGGCAATATATAGTTCCTGAATTATTGATATAACTATTTATTTTTAAGAACTGGGTTCTTACCTAGTAAGGTCCACATATTGAATAAAGAAGTTCTATGAGTTTTACACGTTGGTATGTACTATGTAGTATGTACCAGATGGAAATTTAGTGTAGTTTAAGATATCAAGAAAGCATTTCATAATAGTATTTACTTGTCTGTTCTTAATTAAAAGTGAGAGTTGAACCTAATTGTCTTCTACGTTAACATAAAAGAACTACAGTGTAAACTAAAGGCCAGATAATTTGTTTTGAATGAACTGTAAAGTGCAAAGGAGCGTAAATTTTGTTGAGGTTTTAGGGTCCCTTGCATGACTAACTGACGTAACTGACATTGAAATGAAAGATTATTTTACGGATTTAGAACGCGTTTATTTTGATTTAACCCGACGTTTCGAACCCTTTGCAGCGTTTACGGTCACGGGTAGACCTAGTAGTCTACTCGTGACCATGAACGCTGCAAAGGGTCGGGTTAAATCAAAATAAACGAGTTATTCCGGTCAGATCCCCTAATCTGATCCCTTGCTGGTTATTATTATTATTTAATTTCGCTCTGATCCCCTTAAGATTATCTATACTCTTTTTGACAGGTAAGTACAATCAAGAAAAAAACTGTAATATAGTTACAAAATAACATTTTTATTTGCTTTTAGTGTTTCATTCAATCATCACAGGTATTTGGTATTTTAATTAGACAAACCTAGTATCACCTAATCTAATAATATAAAAAAAAATTAACATCTTAATCACCTAGCATAAACAGAACTTAAAATAGGGCAAATTATATAAAATCATTACCGACAATCAGATATTTGTTATTTTTTTATTTAGGAAAAAAAGTTGGCAAACGAGACATTTAACAAAATGTTATTTTATAAAATTGCACTTCTTCATTTGTCTACAAATATTGGCCATATATAAATCAAAAGTAGTACCTATTTTCTGGCGCTTCGCCGGCCGCTGCCGCGGCATGGCACGCTCGCTTCTAACTGCACCTACTGTTGACTGACTGTTCTGTACTGACTGTTCTAACTTAACCTAACCAAAATTTATCTAAGTTTTTCGTACCTATGTTTTTGTCCATTCTGTCTAGATATAATATATCAACTAATACTTAAACTATTTTCCTTTCAACTGATCAAAAAATAACAGGTGCTCCTCCAGAAAAAAAGAAAAAGAAATATGTCTCCAAAGATGAACGGATTGATAGAGTATTAATGTTGAAAGACGATTATTCAGAAGCAAATTATAAAAATCGATTGATCGATTAATTTAAAATTATAAAATATCTTAATAAATAATAATTTTCCAATTACTTATTGTGTATCAATTTGACCCATACCATATCTATTGTTTTATCATATAAACGAAACATTTGTCAAATAATACATTTTATCAAACGTTTTTAGACCAATAGTAGTTTTTTCTGATAACTCAGTTGTTAAATGTTCATTCAGTAATATAATTTATTAATAATAGTTATTTATAAAATGTAAAATTAAGTGTTGATCATTTGGAAAATTGAGTCATTTGTACAATTATTAGTAGTAAAATGATTAATTGGCGAAACCATTTCTTTGCCAAACATTGTTTGTCAAGTGTAATTTTGCCAAATGACTTTTGGTCAAACAGCAGGACCCCTCATATTAGGGCTTCTAAGTGATATATAATATAAAAGAAACTCGTGTAAGTTACACCACTTATAAAGAACGGCTAAACCGATGTTTATGATCTTTATGTTTTTGGATTAGTCTTCGTACGAAATAGCGCATTAAAAATATGATAGTATTGAATTATTTTAAAAAATTATCTGTAATACATATGTGCCTGTGCCTCATATTCATGACATTAAATAAGTTAGGCTTTTTAATTAATATTTAAAATCCGGCAGATTGTGGTGCAAAAAAACTGTATGTATAACATGAAACAGTTTCTTTAACTTTATTGTTTTCTTTTCCCACCAACTTAGAAGAAATTAGAAATATTTTTAATGTGCCTTATTTATGTCGAATAGTAATGTGGAGTTATTCGACTATTCGCCAAACTGAATGGCGATTGATCGGTATTCGACTATTCGCTATAACAACTATTCGCGGCAACTCTAATATAAAACACCGCATGGCCAGAAATGGAAGCCATCAATTTGAATCCCGGACAGTATAGTCTTGAAGTTTCTCAAATCTTAATTCTTGCTCAAGGTACATACATCATTTTCCGTTAGGCCGATTTTATTAAAATACCCCCAATAACTGTCAACAAGAAATTCAAAACTTGTGTACCCTCCGCTAAGTCCTCCGAATCCGGTGCATATATTTAAAATGTTCAGAGAAAACTGGCTAATTAAACACTACGCCAAAGTAAGCTCTACTATTTTGCTAGAATTGTTTCTTTTCTTGCAACCTTATATGCAAGTAGTAGGTACTAGCGAAAGTATCTACGCATAGTCGTGGATCTGGCTGGAGTTACAAAGTTAAACTAAACACACCACTATGGTTTTTTATTAATATTCTTAAATTTCTTGAGTCGTAAATTATGGTTTTTCAACAATCGTAGTGTAAAATTGAAATTATGCCTAATTTAGGGGAAAATTTATTCAAGTCAAAATAAAATTAAAATTACATGCAAGAAAGCACTTGAACACGAAGACGACTGGAGGCTGCGATTCTGCCACTTCAAAACTGGGCGTAGCTTACAAGATACAGCGAACAAAATGAGCTAATGAAGGATGGAAATCACTAATGAAAATTAGTCATAGCTTATCTATATCATACTAATATTATAAAGCTGAAGAGTTTGTTTGTTTGTTTGTTTGAACGCGCTAATCTCAGGAAGTACTGGTCCAATTTGAAAATTTTTTTTTTGTGTTGGATAGTGCATTTATCGAGGAAGGCTTTAGGCTATATAACATCACGCTGCGACCAATAGGAACGAAGAATCAGAGAAAAATGTTGTAAAAATAATCACGATCATAAATAATAACAGAAATTGACGCGGACGAAGTCGCGGGCAACAGCTAATAATAAATAATCTGCTCACTGGATTCATTATTTTAGTTTTCAACTGATCTCAAACCGTTTTTTTTTTTCATCCCTGAAATAACAATAATAAAGCTTTAAATTATCCTGACTTAAGAAATGATATTGGTATTATGAAAATTGAGAACAGAGCCAACAAATTGTTTTGTTTTGAAATGTATCAAAGGACTTTAATAATCTATTTATATTTCCGTAACTTAATATAACTTTAGTCCGTTTCATAAAAACCGTATAAGTAATCGGTTATTCATTGAATATATATACCCAGACTTGACAAAAAGCTATGAAGGAGCTATAGTGCTAAGAGTTAGGTCTGACTGGCAAAAGCGAACTCTCATGCCTTGAGGTTAATAATCGTAAGATCGTCGACGACGCGACGTAGCGCGGCACATCTGCGCCTTGGCCTGTTCATTTGAAGCTAGAGCGACTACAAAATACTCCATTAGAGCGCAGCTGTCGTGCGAATTCGTAATTGGCAGGCCCTATAAATATTTCAACCATGCTACCCTATGTTTAGCTAATTCAAACTGGCTCTATGTTCAACGCGTGACTCAATTACCCTGATTTCATAAATAAAATGGTGATACCATAAACAAACATTTTATGTGTTTTTGCTAGCTAACAAATGCTGTGCAATTTTGCTGGGTCGGGTACTTTCAAAGCTAATGAACAGGCCTTTTTCTTCATAAACAGTCTCCGTCTCGGAACTCATCTAATCTACGCTAATAGAGGTCAAACAACTTGCCAGCACAATCGTACGAAATACTGAAGCGGCTGCAAAATAAATAAGCTGTAAAAAGTTAAAGCCACAAAATATTATTACTCCTATGTTAAAAAAGCTATTTAAACAATCTAGGCACGGACCTATTGGAAGAACTTTAATAATATTTTAATTTACCAGCAAAAAGAAATCTTTATTAAATAAATCTTGAATTAAAATAAGAATACTGACAAGTTGATTCTAATATTAGTTATCTGTTAAATCAAAACATCATTTCTCCAGAGTATCAAACCGTGGATCACTTTAAATTTAATTGTGGAGGGAACCAGAAACTCAAACAAAGTACCCAAGGAATTTTGAAGCGGAAAAAGATTTCAGCGTGCTTGATATTACCCACGCGACAAGTTACAAATTTTAAGAAATTTTGTATAAGTAATACTTTAAGTATCAGGCTTGCTGATGACTGGCTTAGCAATAGCAGGACAGGAGATACAATGGTCTAATTGATGATTGAACAGTCTATTATCGTGTCTCTTGTCTGCCAAACACGATGAAATTTTGGGTCAACAAATAAAAAGTAATATCATAACCTGCTATTGGCTCGTTTCCCAAAATAACTCCAGTAAAATAAAATGACACTTTAAAAAAAAACTCATGTTTTCATTAACAAAAAATATATACAGTGTGTTAGGTAAATGGTATCCCACCAAAAACATTCTGTATAAAAACTAGCCAAAACTCGATGGAGCTGCTTGTTTGTCTCTTAAAAGTAATGAAATCTAGACTAAGTCGTGCCAAGTCTAAGGTTCCTTATTGCGATTTCTTTATTATTATAGTTAATGTTGTTCTTTGACTTTTATATTTTATGTCTGATTCAACATGATTATTAAATAGAATAATAAAATGTCAATAAAATATACGAATCAGCAATCCATAATGTAGTAATTTTAGAAAAAACTAATAATAAAAAATATGAAAATTTTAAAATTAATTAATTTAAAAATTAGAATTTAAGAATTTCAGTATCCGAAAGAGCTTTATTCGTACTATAATAACTTTTAAGAATAAGTATTGTTTTAATTTTTCATTGCCTTGTAGATCTCTTACTTCAGATGGTATTTTATTTAAAAACTTGATGCCCATAAACAGAAAACTCGTTCTTTATTTAACCAGACGATGTTTGGAAAGTGCTATCTGATTCCTGTATCGTGTTGCATATTTCTGATAGTCACCCTTTTTAGTCATATTATTAACGTTCTCTTTTATGTATAAAATGCTTTGATATATGTATAAATTCACCAGTTACCGTCATAATTCCTAATTGCCTAAATTTATCCCTGCAAGTGTCATTTTATTTTAAATCTAAAATATATTTATCAGCTCTTTTTTGCAAGACAAAGATTTTATGAGCATCTGCTGCTATGCCCCAAAACATCACTCCATACGACATCAATGAATGGAAATACGCGAAGTAAACGTTTTTTGCTGCTCTTATCCTAATTCTTTGATTTTCCTAATCGCATATGTTGCTGCACCAAGTTTCTTTGAAAGTTGCTGTATATGAGATGCCCAAGTTAACTTCTTGTCTAATTCAATTCCGAGAAATTTTACTTTATTTTGTTTGCTTAAATCAAGATATTCAATAGTATTACTCACACATAGAGGCGTAACTTGATTACCAAGTCTGTTTATTAATTGTGTCTTATTATCATTCATAAGCAGATTTTTTATTGAAAGAAAACCAATCTGTTATTGTGGCTAATAAACAATTTGTGTAATGTTCGAGTAGAATAAAGTTAATCGTTCGACTATTTCTTCTTGTGAACTTGTAAGTATAAGTATAAAAGCCAGTCTAGTCTTATCCAGAGTTTTCCTTTAATTTTATTTATATACGTATTAAAAGCAGAAGGGGAGGCATTCGCCCAGCAGTGGGACGCTGTAGGCTAGATAAAATTAGAAGATGTGTCCCACTACGCTGGATTTTTGCAATGACAGTCGATTTTTTTATGTACCAATAGTAGAAGGGGGCATTACCATATCTCTAATACAGCTGAGACCAGCTGAGGGTTCTTCATCAGATACTTCAGACCTTAGATTTTTGACACCAAATGAAGCGGCCCACCAAGTTGAATATTTTTTGAAAAGGCGGTATGTCGATCTCTTATAGTTTGGTTGGGCTCTTGTGTTTTCTAATCAGGGTCACCAGGTACTCCAGATCTTCGATTATCCTAGTTTTTATAGTTTTCCCTTTATGTGGCCATTAAACCCTAACTCTGTAGCAAATTTCAGCTCTCTGAGTTTATGGGATGTACTAGTTCTATTTTGCTGATCATGAGTGAGTGAGTGAGTGTCGTAAATGCGAAACTTTGCTTTCGCTTAACTTCGGAACTAAATGACCTACAGACTTGAAATTTTGGATTTAAAGTATGTAATTATAGCTTACTGGATGACGAAAATTTCTGCGTTCTGGTCTCATCCAGCGGTTCTCAAATAGGGGCCTGAAAATGCGGCGAAATGGTTCCAGTAAAGGATGGTACGGCAGTGTTTGCTTCGCGCTCGACTTGGCGGGGGCACTACCGTGCCCCCCGACTACAAGCCGAAACCAGCCTATATGCATATAAATACTATTGTAAAGTCAGAAATTTGATATCATCATTTAATTTTCGATAGAATTTTAAATATTTTATTCAAAAAATAATGATGATATCAAATTTCTGAATTCACCAGACTACAAAAGCTGGTTTTGAAATTACCTATAATTATTAGTTAGTAATTTTCATTCATCATTTATCGTAGGCATGACTGTATTGGCGATCAGCAGCACATACTCAAGATCTAAACTATGTTTGCCATTTTATCTACATCTAGTAAACGCAAATCGCCAGGCAGAGCTCGGCAAGAGGGATTTTAAAGGCAAGCGGACTTGGAATAAAAATGTCGATCTGACTGAATATGTGTACTTTAATTATAATTTCTTACAATATATTGAAAAACCAATTGTAAGAATTTATTTGATTTGTATAGATTTATTGAAAGAAATAATATCATTTGATTGATGTCTTTGAAGTGATTTATATACTTACTAGCTGACCCGGCAAAAGTTGTTTTGCCATAAAAATGATTAAATTACTAAAATGGCTAACAAAAAATAGGTAAAAAACTTTTTAAGTTTAACGGTTTTATGTTAAACATACATTGCAATGTTTAAGATAAATGTACTAAAAACCAAAAAATAATAAAATAGATACAGTCGTGGGAATTATAAACATATGCATAGACTAGACTAAAATAAAACCGTGGGGCACGTCAATTGTCTACAATCGTTGATTAAAATGTTTGTTTTGTAATGTTACACTATAATTAGGCAGTTGTTCAACCGACAACGATGGACGTGTGATAAGTAGGGCTAGAATGTGGAAACAAGCTAGCAAGCTCGATTATAAGCGATTTTTAGGGTTTCATAGTGGTGAGCGAGTAGTACTTTTATCATATGTTTTGTTGATTAAAGACAAACTACGAGCAGTGAAACGATTCCTCGCCAGCCAGCAGTGTGAATGTCCAACGATAAACTAGTTAAAACATCTCTTTTATTTACATGGAGTGTATAACTATTGGAATTTCCATGAGCAAGAAAATAGTAAGTAATTTCCTCACCGTCTGCGGGCCAACTGCCTATTTTAACGACGAATTAAACGATTCTTCTATCGCACATTAAGTCGATAATTTGTAGACAATTGACGTGCCCCACGGTTTTATTTTAGTCTAGTCTATGCATATGTTTATAATTCCCACGACTGTATCTACGAGGGCGGGTCAATAAGTCCGTGACTTTTTGAATTTCTGACCTCTTTACTGAAAAAGCAACACTACTCCTGTCAACAGGTATCTGTCAGTTGATTCCTATCAAAATTTGAACTTGCTGCGTCAGTTAGTTTGTGTTTGACAGCTATTTTTATCAGACTACCCAGTAATTTGGGGAAAAAATGGAAAAAGGTGAATTTCGTGTGCTTATTAAGCATTATTTTTTGCGAAAAAAAACCATTACCGAGACCAAGGCTAAGCTTGATAAATACTATGGGGACTCTGCAGCATCGATTTCAATGGTAAAAAAGTGGTTTACTGAATTTCGTTGTGGCCGTAAAAGCACTGAAGATGCCGAACGTCCTGGACGCCCAGTTGAGGTCTCCACACCCGAAACAATCGAAAAAATTCACGATATGGTGTTGGCCGACCGAAGATTGAAAGTACAAGAGATTGTGGAAGCCGTAGGGATCTCGCATGGCTCAGTGGTTTCAATTTTAAAAGATCACTTCGGCATGAGAAAGCTTTCCGCAAGATGGGTGCCGCGTTTTCTCACAGTCGACCACAAACGCAATCGTGTAACAACTTCACAGGAAGGTTTGGCGTTGTTTAATTGCAATATGGAGGAGTTTTTGCGCCGTTTTGTAACCGTGGACAAAACATGGATCCATCACAACACACCAGAGACCAAACAACAGTCAAAACAGTGGGTTTCTAAGGGTGAATCGGCGCCAAAGAAGGCCAAGGAGGGTTTGTCAGCCAATAAAGTTATGGCGACTGTTTTTTGGGATGCACGTGGGATAATCCACATTGACTACCTTCAAAAGGGAAGAACAATCAATGGGGAATATTATGCCAACTTATTGGACCGCTTCAATGACGATTTGAATAAAAACCGACCTCATTTGGCCAAGAAAAAAGTTCTTTTCCACCAAGACAATGCAAGGGTGCACACATGTGCAGTTGCCATGGCAAAAGTCCATGAATTGGGCTATGAATTGCTCCCTCATCCACCCTATTCTCCAGATTTGGCTCCGAGTGACTACTTTTTGTTCCCAAACCTGAAGAAATGGCTTGGTGGAAAAAGATTTGACTCCAATGATGAAGTCATCTCGCAAACAAAGGCCTATTTTGAGGACCTCGACAAATCATATTTTTTGGAAGGGATAAAAAAATTGGAGAAGCGTTGGACAAAGTGTATAGAGCTCAAGGGATAAACAAATCATTTTATTTTTCAACGTAGTCTACGTTGAAAAATAAAATGATTTGTTTATCAAAAAATCTGTGTTTTATTCCAAAAGACACGGACTTATTGACCCGCCCTCGTATTTTATTATTTTTTGGTTTTTAGTACATTTATCTTAAACATTGCAATGTATGTTTAACATAAAACCGTTTAACTTAAAAAGTTTTTTTACCTATTTTTATTTTCTAGTTTTTAGTTTTTATTTCGCATTCTGTTTAATTCATTTAGTGCTTCATTATTGCAAGGTTTCTTGCCCGTTAGTTTATTGCAGTCCAACTCCTCTATACGTAGTCCCTGCAAAGATCTTACTCTACTAAGAGCCACGTAGGCTTGACCTTCTTCAAACAGTTTCGCACCTAAGTATACGAATGCATGATCCACAGTGCTGCCCTGCATTTTATGTATTGTAGAAGCCCATGATAGTATTAAAGGTAACATTCTTCTTTCAGCCGTCCCGTAATTGTACTTAGCTGGAAACTGTATGGCTTTCGGGTGTATAAGATGTACTCCGTCTCTTGCGAAATCAATTCGGACGGAAGGTACATCTGTTGCATACATCTGAGTTCGACGAAAACGCCATTTGGTGGCTGCGCCCATCTTAAATATTGAGGTTGTATAGTGCACTGTATTCTTCTTGTCAAGCCCTTTTATTTGATACCCATATTGGTGGGATTGATAAAAAATTGTTATCAGCCATTTGGTAGCGGCGGCCATCTTAGATTTCAATTTTGCATAGTAAATTGTATTCTACTTGTTGAGACCTTTCATTTGATACCCATGTTAATGGGATTGATAAAACCTAAGTTATCCGCCATTTTGTAGAGGCCGCCATCTTGGATTTTAATTTTATATAGTACATTGTATTATACTGGTTGAGCACTTTCATTTGATACTCATATTGATGGGATCGATAAAACCTACGTTATCCGCCATTTTGTAGCGGCCGCCATCTTGTATTTCAATTTTTATAGTATATTGGGTTCTGCTTGTTGAGCCCTTTCATTTGATACCCATATTGATGGGATTGATAAAACCTACGTTATCCGCCATTTTGTAGCAGCCGCCATCTTGGATTTCAATTTTTTATAGTATATTGTATTTTGCTTGTTGAGCCCTTTCATTTGATACCCATATTGATGGGATTAATAAAACATAAATTATCCGCCATTTTGTAGCGGCGGCCATCTTGAATTTATAATGATAATGAATAAACATAATTGTATTGTCACCAAAATCCAAAGTGTATACAAAATTTCAGATTAATCGGTTGACAGGAAGAGGGTGAAATTTGAATTACTAAATTTGACCCAAGAATAATAAATAAAACAAACGGGGTGAGCTAAATAAAACCGTTTAATAAAACCGTTTAAAAATAGGGGTTGGTGGTAAAAGGGTAAAAATTTAGGGTTGTATATATTTTATAAAATTTTAATATTTTACTACCCTACCACTACCCTACTCTGACCCTACTCCTACCCTACCCCTACCCTACCCCTACCATACCCCTACCCTACCCCTACCCTACCCCTACCCTACCCCTACCCTACCCCTACCCTACCCCTACCCTACCCCTACCCTACCCCTACCCTAAAATAAAGTTTCAAGCTTTTAATGTATCTACATTACCAACTCTTTGGTAAAAGGATGGTACATAGATATAAACAATCGATTTATTCAAATGTATTCCTAATATCTGAGGGTCTGTTTCACAATCATTAAGTAAAGGCTTAAGTAGTTACTCAACGAGTTAATTACATAGAGGTTAAATCCTTTCGTTAACTTTGTTTGCATTTCACAATCATCCAATCAGTAAATTAAAGTGAAGATTATATATACTTTATTTTGATATTTTAGCAACTTAATTGCACTAATACTCGTATCAGTATATAAACTTGAAAAATTTTTGTCTCAGGCGGGACGGAAAAATTTTTTTTGCGAGGAGATGCGGGTTTGTGTCCCGCCTGAGACAAAATTTTTCAAGTTTATATACTGAAGATTATATAATTAATACTTACTTACAAGTTACGTTTCGTTCCAAGGTAAGAATAATTTATGTGTTTCTATAAAGTATAGTAATCACAGCATTATCATTAAAATATTTTTTGTTATGATTTATAAGTAATAAAAACAATAAATTCGTACAAAAAATGTTTACACTGTAATGTAAATGAGTCATTTCACCTTTTCTAAAATTTCACCTTTTCTAAAATCAATGTTTCTGTAAGAATGGAACGCAGCGAGGTTTCAACAAAAAGTCTATGTCGAGTCAACGTCAGTTAGTCAGTAAATGACAAATGTCAAATTTGCCGACGTTTGTTACTTTCTGTGTGGTGATTTTGTTTGCATTGAATTTACCATTACGAACATTGTGTTATTTTACATGCAAAACTTTCCATTTAAATAATAAAATAACTTCTTGTTGATGAAAATTTGGAAATGACGTATTTGAGGTTATCTTTTTAAATTTACTTGTCAAGTAAAAGGCTACTTGGCAGTGCATCCGGTGATTAACTTAACGAGCAGATAAAGTGGTGATAGGGTCGAAGTAGCTTACCCAGAACTTTACTCAGCGATTGTGAAACAGGCCCTTAATTACAATTCTATAAATAAATCAAAGCCATGGAGTGTTATAGTTTTTAGCAGCTTCTCTTTAAGAAAGTATTTTTAAATATATACCTATATTTTATATATTTTTAAATAGATAAAATCGTATTAAGGGGCAGACAGTCTGACCGCGACCATGATTCGTGCAATCAGATCGAAACGTCGGGAAGGTAAATACGATTTTACCTATAAATTTGTAACATTGCATTGTAAATCCCAGTTCAGTGATACGTTTTAATGGAGTTTTCATTATACTCACCGCTATATACCTACGACATTACCCTTTTCTTTATTAACTAGTTTAAAATTGTACTTATTTAACCCTCGTGCCATCTTATGATTAGGGCATGCTCCCGGGAAATCCCGGTTCCAAAAATCCCGCTATTTCTCGGTATCAGGATGAATAGACCGAACCGGTACTCGACGCACATATTCCCGGTATTTCCGGTTCTTTGTTAATAATGAATAAAGTCAATTATAGCTTATTATAAAATAATTTTTAATCTATTTCAACAAGTCAATAAGATTCTCCCGCGTTCGTGAGATTAAACAAGCAAGGCCAAAATGCGACGTTGACAGTTCGCCCTAAAAGTCAATCTCACCTAATGCCGAAGCTTTTTCCAATGACTCCTCCCATCCCGCAACTCTGTAGACAACGTCTAGCGTCGCGCTCGCTTAGTTAGTACAGTTAGCAATGTTAAGGCGCCGCGCCCGGTATGCAAGGTGATGCGGGTTCGAGTCCCGCCTGAGACATATTTTTTTCAAGTTTATATACTAATATTATAATTGCAATTAACTTGCATACGTAAAGCTATAAGCCTTTCAGTGGCTAGAGCCCAAAAGGATTGACCACAAACAAATTAACTTTATTAAAGAAGGCAAATTCTAAGAACAAGCATTAGGTACTCAATCCTGGGTACAGCACCTGACTGGACTATTTTAAAATGGACACGCATGAAAAGCACTATAAGATCCCAGAGGATGTGTGTGTTTCATCATCCAGACCGGACATTTTTCTTTTTCTAGAGCTATGAAACGGATAGTACTTGTAGAGCTTACCGTGCCGTGGAAAACTTAACATAAATAAATACCACGCAATGAAAGAAAACAAATATAATGATATCTTAAATGAATTAACGAAAAACGGTTATGTAATTAGTCTTTACGCTGTAGTAGTAGGAGCCAGAGGTATACAAGCAAAATCTCTCTATAACCTGTTGGAAGACCTTGGCTTGGCCAGAATTGCAGTAAGTTCTGTACTATAGCGAGTGTCTAAAGCTGCATTAGCAGGTTCGTACTAGATTTGGCTAAGCAGGAAGAGAAACACGAGTAGTGAAGGTGCGAGTTGAAGAACGTCGGAAAAGGGGCCCCTTAAACCTACACCCGTGCCACAAGTCCCGGATCTACTCGGATTTTCTCTTTCTGCCACACGATGGACCCGGCACCCGCACGGTGAATCTATGGAACGCTAAGAAGTTTGTCCTTCATCCTTGATATTATTACCACTGGATTTGTTCATTACTTTTGTTACATTTAAATTCTTGTACATAATATTGTAATTATATTTCTGTTATCTTTTCACATAATTTATTACACATAATTTATAATAGCGCCAAGTAGGTACCGGGAGTACCGGGAGTCCCGGTTCTTTTTGAACCCGGTACCGGGAATCGAAAATCAAAGAACCGGATACGGTTCTGCATGCCCTACTTATGATGGCACGAAATAGAAAATGCATCAAGAAACTTTAAAAACCTACCATAAAACGTATTCCATATTTAGCATCTAAGTCATGTGCAATGCGATAAATAAATAAATATTAATCAGTGGGTATCATCAACATGTGAAAGATACACTGCAATAACGATGAATGTTCAGAAAAATTAAAACCTAAGTGAGTAACGAAAATAACGCCATTCACAACCTTTTCTTTCCCTATGGGTGTCATAAGAGACGAAAAAATTTTTGATATTGAAATTTTTTTTGTGACCCAGTGAACTAATTTGGCATCATACGATTAACTAAACAATTAACTTTGTTGAACTCCTCAAACCCTTGAACATTGCTTTATATAAAGCAGCTAAGCCTAGCTAAGCAGTACAAGGTCTGAAATAATTGGGGGCCTTCGGACCTAAATTATTAGTGTCTAGGAGCCACCGTCTCACTGGTACACTGGACAGGAATTCGAACTCCTTGAGTCAAATTACTTCTTTCTTTAGAAAAAAATATGATTGTTTGACATACGAGTATTATTATTCAATGTTATTTAAGCACTAATAAAGATGATATAGATATATAATAAAAACATAATAATATACAGAATGACTTTTTAAACACCATCCAAAAATTGTCCAGACATTACGTATCCTCTAAAGATGCCATTTTGGAAAAAAAACATTAAAAATCAAGTTAAAAGACATACCTACTGTAGTTTATAATAAACACAAAGACAATTTGCAGAAATGGTATGCACTTTGAGCAATTATTAGAATACTCTTAATTGATTAGTTAGTTACTCTTAATTGTGTAGTTAGTAGTTACGTTAGGTTTGGCTAGTAATTTTAATTATTGTACATAAAAGTATGTTTTATTTTTTCAATTAATGTCATTTTTGTACTGAGCTATACCGAAATAAAAAAAACGTCGTTTATTTTTTGTCATCATTTGTATGATTAAAAAGTAGTATGTATCTACTAGTATAATGTTATGCAAAAGTTAATATTTAATCTATTTAAAATATTTAAAATATTTAATAAATTTAAATTCTATTTGAAATAGAACTTGCGAAAGGCTATAACATAATTCCTTTACAATACTAGAAACCTTTATGATAATATAAATCAAGTTGGACCTCAGGCTGCAATCGATTATCCTGTGTTGCAAAAAATATATGAAAATACTTTATTTGATATTTTAGCAACTTAATTGCACTTACAATATCAGTATATAAACTTGAAAAATTTTGTCTCAGGCGGGACTCGAACCCGCCTCACCTCGAGGAGATGCGGGTTCGAGTCCCGCCTAAGACAAAATTTTTCAAGTTTATACACTTATAATATATGAAAATATTTAAAAAATATTATATTAAATTATTTTTTTAACTTTTAACTCTCACTATTTCAATTCTTCCAACTTCTTAGAAGATCCAGTAGTTTTTATCAACCTATTTTTATACCATCGGGAATTTCTTTTGTCTCCTGTTTCACTCAATTAGGTACCTATCTTTCTCTTTATCTCAGTAACAACTAACATAAGAAATGTTTTCTCCTTTATCTTATTCTTGTTGTGAGATTGTAGTTCAAAAATACCTGTGCGTTGCCTGCCAGTCTGAAAGAAAACAACCTAAGTTGTAGGCGTATGTAATGTTTATATTTTCTACTTTTATTTTACTGAAATCCTCACTTATATAGATATACCTACAGATAGATACCTCACGATATAAAGGCAGAATGTCACATAAGTTAATATGAAATCATGGAAGATTTCGACCAGACGCGTCTACGAGTAATTACTTGCTTTGGGCACAAAAGCCAGATAGGTACAGAAGGCAACCTACATACATACAAAGTGCTCTCGAGCAACGAGCAAATAACCATTTAATGAAAAAAAATTACAACCGTCCACTAAACATTTATAATACCTTTTTTTTATAAAAAAGAAATAAATAAGAAATATTTATTGAGTCCAAAAAGTACAAAGTTGGGTTACTGTTATAGTACATACAACAATATCATGACAGAATATTTGTTTAACATTATTAAAATACATAATCATATTTTATGTATACCTATACTGTGTCAATGAAATAACGCAAAACCCCCCAGGCGGTAGCTCAGCCCACGAAAACCGAACAATTTGAACCCTCATACAAACTGATCAGCCGACCGAGTCAACTTGCACGAAAATGCCAATTTTATTCCCGGCATTTTGGGACTGCTGTAAAACAAAACCTGCTCAGCTTCACGGGCCAAGCCACCACCAAGAGCTAGGCTCGACTCTGGGCTCGAGACTTCACTAACAAGTTTCATAACTTATCACTATTAATATACAACAGTAGCACCAGCGCTAGCAGTAAATCAGTAAATCCCAATCGCAAGCAGTAAATCCCAGGAAATCCCAGTGTGGAGTCCAGGACTCCACACTGGGATTTCCTGGGATTTACTGCTCCTTTTTTGCACCAAAAATCACAATCTTAATCAGATGACAGTGATAACTCACACTCGCAATCATAGTGATTACTTGTTTAGGGCTCGCTGTAGTCCAAACTGGTCCGAGATATCGTATCCGAATGTCGCGAATTTATTACACTTCAAATATAATAACCGCACATTTCAAAATTTTCCAATTTTATAATCATTGGTTTATACATCCCTTCTAACTGTTTCATTCTAAACAATAAGTCGAACACCTAAATACAAGATCTAGAACCACGCCACGATACCAAGTTTTTGTGTATTTATAAGCCAAAGTAAACGACCCTAGCGCGACCTCCGATAAGGCCGCGTAGGTATGAAAAGTGAAGTACATACATGAGATTGACTTCTGTACCTGTCTATGTTTTGTGCTTTTTGGGCTAGCAGCCTAGAGACCCAGCTGCGATTGACAGCTCGCCCCGATCACCACTAATTACCTACTATCAAACAATAACACCTCTAGTAGGCAACCCGATGGTGTAACATAATTAATTTCGCTTCTATTAATAGTGTTTCAACTTTTTTGTTGTCCTTGGATTTATTGCTTATTTGGTTTTATTGCAAAAACGCAAGATCATATTTACATGTCCTTTTAAGAACGTCATAGTAACGGCCTATAATCATCCCACTGCAGGGACAGGGTCCACATCATTTAATTTAAGTTAACATCGCAATGATAGCTACAAGCCTAATCAAAACGCTTGTTAAATGCGGGTGATCAGATCACAAACCCGAGCAATGTTGGAAAATTCGTTTTTTTTTTTATCGAACCGGGTATCGAACCCTGGACCCCGAGATCTTGGCCCGGTATTCTAGACCAACGAGGCATTTCAGACCAACGAGGCATTCTAAACCAACGAGGCATTCTAAACCAACGAGGTATTCTAGACCAACGGGGCGTTATAAGATTTTTTATTTATTTTTTCAATTTATTTACAATAACAATAAAAGTATAGAACAAGTTGACGTTCTGCCAAACTGTGAAACAGTTTATACGTATCAATGTATATACGTATCACATAAAACAAGTAACAGTAATTGTAGTTACCAAAAACAAAAGCTATTCACAAATTTCACTCGTCACCAACACCGGGCACCGATAAACTCGTAACAAGCCCGTTTCTCAAACGGAAATAAACAAACACGAAATCTATAAGTAGCGCTATGGAAACTCGAAAACGGGAATGCGGTTTGAAGGAATTAATTATTATCGGGCCAATGTTCCAATCGAACGCCCCCGGTGGCGCCGGCGGCGGTGGCGGAAATTTATTTCAAACGTCATTTCAAAATGCAAACCTCCCGCCGCCGCCGGAATGCGAGAAAAATCATAATTTCCGTGCACTTCTCCACCTACTTCTCGCCTCTTGACGATTAACCTAAGGGCAACTGTTACGCATTCGTATTGTTATCAAGTTGATCTAAGTCAGGCTGGTGAGCATAAATGTCAACCATTGTATTGTAAGTAAGCAACAGGGTGAATTTGAAATCTTCGACGTATGTGCTACTCATATTATCACAGATTAAGATGAAAACACATGTTACTTTCACATAAAAAGGAGAATTAACTAATACAATTTTATTTTAATAAACTGAGTCAATTCTTTTATGTTGTGTCTTTTTAACGAAACTTAAGTTTGATTAAAATAAAAAGTTTTAATTTTTAGGGTTCCGTACCCAAAGGGTAAAAACGGGACCATATTACTAAGACTTCGCTGTCTGTCCGTCTGTCCGTCTGTCCGTCGCTCTGTCACCAGGCTGTATCTCAAGAGCCGCGATAGCTAGACAGTTGAAATTTTCACAAATTATGTATTTCTGTTAACGCAATAACAACAAATACTAAAAACTAAATAAAATATATATTTAAGGGGGCTCCCATACAACAAACCCGTTTTTTTGGCCTTTTTGGTAAAGAACCCTTCGTACGCGAGTCCGACTCGCACTTGGCCGGTTTTATTGTTTTACTTCACAAAATATATTTGCATCAATTAATAATAGAGATATTTTTAAAGTTTGTCCATTTCTATCTCTATATTTTAAAACTTAACAAACGGCTTTACAATATTAACGCCCCGTTAGTCTAGCGGTTTGAATACCGGGCCAAGAAAGATCTCGGGGTCCCGGGTTCGAACTCCGGGTCGGGCGACAAAAGTTACGAGTTTTCGAACATTGCTCGGGTTTGTGATTACTTTATTTACTTTTTACTTTACAAAATTTTCAGTGTCGATAACAAACACTTATCATTCGATACACTATACATTCTTTATCCTTTTATATTGTTTTTACAAATCCTATCTTGCGACAGAAGCTAGGAATTACCAACGCGCTGTTCATTGCAATGGCGCGGCGGCGTAAAACTTGCCATCCGAAGCTCGGGTTTGGTTTAACCCTACCCGCCCCTTTCAGACCCCAGCAAATTTAGAAAAAGATCATTTCCTAAACCGACCCGACTGGGAATCGAACCCTTTTATAATAGGCGGACAGTCGCACATCTACACTAACCGTGTCGTTGTCAACTAAAGGTTGAATTTTATTATTTTAAGGATTTAACTCGAGTTTATTATTACAAATTGACAAAGTTTCTCCGTTCAATCTTAGGTCCATTCATCATAAGATGAAATTCATAATGAAATTAAAGGCCAACAATACATTATTTTTTAGACTAGATTGCTTTGATTTAATAAACTAAACTTACTTGCAAAAAATACAGGTGACAAAATATTCACATCAGACAAATCTGTAGTAACAACTGGTGACCACCTGGTGTTATCGCTTGAAGCGATATTTTCCAGGCTAACTGTGTGTAGTGGATAAACTATGTTTAACAAACATAAATAACTAAATGAAATACCCACAACCTACGAAGAGGTTTGCTTGTACTTATTGATCGGTCTCATCCCCACATAAAATGGTACTTTATCGCTTAACGTATCAGCAAAATTTAAAATACATGGTTTAACATAAAAATAGTATAATAGCTATAACCAATTGCTATAGGGTAAAAGCCGGATAGTTGCTCCACTTTTTGTGAAAAAATGTGTTCCTAATAAGAATAATGCAACATATATATCAAAACATAGGTCTTTGATCTATAGTATTATCCTATTTTTATGGACTTAATTAATAACGGTTTTAAGCAAATCCGGTTTTATCGAACCTCCCAAAAAAGGGATAGTTGCCTAATGTAAAAAATACATCGAAGGATAGATACTTGCCTCGTGTGGGGATAGTTGCCTCGCAATGACTTTTTAATAATAAATACAAATTAATAGCAATTTACGTAATCATTCATTATTATTTACCGCAATCATGTATTAAGTAATAATTGACATTATTAAATTGTATGTTTATAACTATATAAATTTAAACAAAGGCTTTAAAATTATATGTTGGTTTATTTATCTTAGAGTTAAAATTGTAGCATCTTTCCACATGCCATGCAATAGTTTTCAAATCATTGGCAGAATTTTCTATTCAACTACATATATTTTTTATTTTAAATTAGCAATTTTGAATTTTTATATCTTTTCAGATCTCTTGTCGGTTTGGTAGACTACGTTTTTAATATAAATTCTCGTTTTTATGGATTCAATGGTATCATTATTTTTAATTTTAATAATAATAAAGTTGTAATTTTTAAAATCTGCTGATTGCTTAGCTCTCTTAGATATGCTTAACAAAACTTTTGGCATAGGATATGATTAATTAAAAAAAATAGTTTTGTGTTTCTTTTTTAAGTTATTAATTTAAAGATGGTAGCAATGAAAACAATAATTCAGCCCCATCCATACCATTTCAAGGATAGTTGCCCCTAGAGTAACTATCCGCTCAAGTAACTAGGGCAACTATCCTTTTCGCCAGGGATACTTGCCTTTTTTATTTGCAAAATAAATAAAAACTATCTAGCAATAAAAAATAAAATATGTAATTTAAGCTCTTATGTATGCAAATAAAGTAATAGTAAAGTGATATCACAATCAGAAAGAAAAATATTCAATAGCAAAAACGTACCAATTTAATTTTAACGCCGGTCAAAGTCTTCTCACTGCAGATTTCTTGCTCATATAGACGAAACCCATGCGTCTATCCTAACGGTTTACATGACTTTGAGGTCTGCAGGAAGGGTGTTTAACATTCCTGTAAAGTGCTAACGCTACTAACGTACCTAACATAGTGTATTCAGAATCGAGGCAAGTATCCCACTGAGGCGACTATCCGGCTTTTACCCTACATGTAGGATCGGGGAAGTTAAATAGACACTTTTTTTAATTCTTCATTTTTATTTCATCTTATTTCGTCTTCTACAACTTAACGTCTTAAAATATTAAAATAAAATAGCTGTTGCACACAACTTCGTCCGCGTCAGTTTCTGTTAATATGATCGCGACTATTTTTGCAACATTTTTCACTCATGCTTCGCTCCTATTGGTCGCAGCCTTCCTCGATAAATGGACTATCCAACTCAAAAATAATTTTTCAATTCGAACAAGTACTACCTGAGATTAGCGGGTTCAAACAAACAAACAAACTCTTCAGCTTTATAATATTAGTATAGATAAAACCCACATATGTCTACACTCTTTCACCGCGATCCTCCAAGTCTGCCAAATATTTCATCTTCTCATTCTCTTCAATAATTCTTAACTGTTCTTAACATCGTTCCACACTTCCACTCTTGTTCGTACGTTCACTCTTATCATTCAAACCATCTTCGTATCTCATCGTTCATACCGATCAATCACTCTCTTAGTCTATTTTAATCATTCATTCACACTCACAATCCCACATACATACTGCAACAGAATTCAATTTATGGAATGAATGAATATCTCTCACTGATTTCAAAAAGAAAGTTTGGGAACGATCGTTCGATTTAGCGACGCGGCGCGGCAGTCGCGAGGGGATCCAAATTGAAAGTCACTTGAGAAATGATTTTCCGAGTTTATCGGGTTCCCTGATATCTACCCTGAAGACTTCTAGTGAAATTTCATTCCTGCACAGCATAATTTATAAAATATTTTGCTGTCAGGGTTCAGATATCACGGAGCTAATAAAGAAGCTTTACGGTTCGGCGACCGCATAATGGCATCTTTTTTCGGTAGCGCATATCTTTATTAACAAATCATATCAAAAAAGAAACATCCAACAATCACCTATTTCAAACCAATACAAAGTTTATTCTATTCCTATGACAATTTGACAACGGATGTTTATTGGTTTCAAATATGTATAAAGTTAATCAGATAAGTACCTACCTATATTTGTTTTAAACATGCCTTATATGTACAAACAAATCATACATTCGTGCTTGATTCGAACCCGCAACCGCGCACTGGTTTGGTAGTCCGTATTGCGCACCAATAGACCATATCTACGGTCATTTGAATAAAATTACTTTATCTGAAACGTATTTGCAGTTAATTTTATATGTTCACATTACTTTACTATAATCCAAATATGTCAGAAACCAATTTATTTTTATAGATGTGAATAAAATTTATTTTCAGTAGGTAGTTATATAAGTGTGTGAAACTGTAGGCATTCAAAGTTGTTTATATTTTCTTGCTAACCTATATCTTAAAATAATTTAAATGTATTTTATTCGGTTTATGATGTGACACAAATCAATATACGTACTTTATTAATCGAGGATACAGAAAATGTATAAGTGGTTGGAACATTTTAACAAAGTCATTGTTATGTTAACGTACATTTCCTCAATCAGTTACGCTAACAGAATAAAGTATAGTGCTTCAATACCTACTTCAGTTTAACCTATTAATAAAAACGATGTTATGAATAAACGTCCTTCATATTACATTCCAGAATTCAAGAGGCACAAAGCAATGCTCAAACTGTAGAAGTAAATTTCTATATATTATTTGAACGTTGTTATTTAACTGCTATGCCAAATCAACAGTAAGTTATAAGTAGATAATACTCATAAAAACATCTAGCTAGACCATAAACGTAGTATTTATTAGACGAACAAAGCCTGCGAGAAAGAAGAAAACCTTTTATTTAAATCTAGCAAGATAGAAGAAGAAAACTAATCTTTTCATTTTTTGATCTGTTTTGATTGACGCAGTGACACCCAGTGACAACTGCGATATATCTTCAACATTTCATGGAATTATTTCTTACATTGTAGATTATTTAAGTAAATAAAATTTTATTTAACAATGGTCACATGCTCTGTGAGTGCCTGTGGTGTCAACCACAAAAATAATCCAGAAAATTGCACACTTCACGGGTAAATAAGTAGAAAGTCGTCATCGTAAAAACGCGTTATTTTTGTTGAAGTGGGTCTTTTTTTTCTATTATTCTATTTATTGATAATTTAGATTATTTTCGTAGATACATTTTTCATCAATATATTTTACATGTACGCTAGAGCTTGACTCAAATTTATCGATATTAGTATCGATATTTATACTGAATTTTAACTGATAAATTACATGCTATTTTAAGTTTAGCATCGAAAATCTAAACTATTTTATCAGAAGAAAGTTACTTATCAATAATTTTATACAAGTAAATTTTTCGGACAGATTCCCTTTAGATTCTGTAGTAAGAGGAACGGCCTTTAATGATCTCACTGCAGGGCAAAGGCCTCCATAATTGAATTTAAGTTACTATTGCAATGTTGCGAGAAGTTGAAAATGATGAGAGAAGAAAATAATAACCTAAAAACTAAAGTCACAAATTTGGAACATAAAATAACATTAATGGAAAAAGAAAAACGCAGGAATGATTTGTTTTTTTTCGGCATTGAAGAAAAGGGAAAGACAGAATTAGAGTTGGTCGATTATGTTAAGGAAATTATAATGGAATCTGGAACGCATCTAGACAGCCAAGAAATAAGTTACATCAAAAGAATTGGAGCACAGTCTGAAAAAAATCGCCCAGTGATAATATCTCTAACAACAACTTGGAAGAAAAATTTTATATTGAAAAAATGGCGTAACCTTCCCACAAATGTATATGCTAAGGAGGACTTCCCGAAAGAAGTTCTCGAGATACGCTAACAGTTACAATCAAAAGTGGAAGCAGAAAGAGAAAATGGAAACATAGCATTCTTGAATTATGACAAGCTCATTGTTAAAAAACCGGTGACCAACAACCGTGAGAAGAGGAAGAGAGAGATTTCAAGATCGCCAACCACTCCATCCCAGAAAAAACAAAGCACGAAAAATGCCGAGAGTGAAAAGTCAAGGGAAGAAATCAAACCAAGCATCCTTTCATATGTAGCACGTGAAAGATCAGCCTCGATGTCAGAGCTAGCAAAAATAAAGCAAGGGCCCCGTCCAACCGGAACCGGAGCAAAACAACACAACAATCATTTCAAGTAAAACTTCAATAAATTGCCCCCCAAGCCGGCTGGTCAGGGAAGTCGACCACCACCCTCCAATAAAACTGCCAACTAAATCCAATACAAAAAAGTTTATAGGAAGGAGAAGTAGTCTATACCTATGTACGCTAAATACACGAACCTTGAGAACACCGGAGAGTTTTCAAGAACTAGAATTATCTATTAAAAACATCAAGTGGGATATTTTGGGCATAAGCGAGATTAGGGGAACGAATAGAAGAGAGAAATAACTTTAATAAGTACCACAAAGGCAAAGTCGCTGGACAAAGAGGAGTTGGATTTTTGGTAAAGATAAATCTAAAAAGCCAAATCACTGGGTTCGAAGGGGTATCAGATAGGATAGCGGCAATTCACTTAATCTTACCAAATCACCCAAAAAAATGGACAGTCATACAAGTTTACTCGCCGACGGAACAAGCAACAAAAACAGATATAAATAATTTTTACGACAAACTGAATGAAATTACTGAAAAATATTCGGAAAACAATATAGTAACCATGGGTGACTGACTTTAATGCCCAAGTCGGCCCTCGAGAAGCAAAAACGGGGAAAAATTGGTAGAATTCCTACTTGAGAAAAACCTAACTCTTTTGAATTCCATGTTCCAAAAAAATTCAAAAACAAGTGGACGTGGATATCTTCAGATGGAAAGACCAGAAACGAAATAGACTACATAATAACCAACAAAGTTAGATCGTTCAGTGATACAGGAATAATAGAAAACCTAAATTTCAATACTAACCATCGTATGGTACGCAGCTGTCTTAATGCAAGTGGTACAAAAAAAAACACGACCAAAATTTAGTCAATTAAACTACTTACAAAATAATGATAAAGAGAGAAACCCAAACGACACCACAGAAGACCTAATGGAAGTAGTTACCTCAGATATGAACCTAACTGAAAAATACAAAAAAATTGAAAACAAGCTCAAAGAACTGGCAAGAACTAAAATACGAAAGAGTCAAGAATCTCATCTAAGTGAAAAAACCTTACAATTATTAGAAGACAGAAGAATTTTAATAATGAAAAAAGACAAGAAAGAAAACCAAAAAGAAATCTCTGAACTTAGCAAACAGATCCGTGAAAATATGAGAAAAGGCAGACAAACATGTGTCGACTACTACTCGCAGCAAAATCCAAAATATAGCGACAGAGTATTATCGCTCACTATACAAAAACGACAGTGCAAATAAGCCTAAAATGCAACTGTTTGATAAAGAACATAGTAATATACAAAACTATAGCGAAGAAGTAGAAGTTGTACCAGAAATTTTGGTATCGGAAGTGGAAAAAGCCATAAAGAGACAAAAGATGAAAAAAGCCGCTGGTCCAGATGGCATTACAAATGAAGTCATGAGAGGGACAATTACCGAACTAAGTCAAGCACTAACAAAGCTGTTTAATGAGTCTCTATATACAGGCAACACCCCAAGCCAATGGGCGAAATCTCATATTATACTTCTACACAAAAAAGGTTCAAAAGATGATATAGGAAATAACAGACCCATTTCTCTAATCTCAAATGTATATAAAGTTTTCGCTAAAGTGATTCTAGATAGAATATCACCCAGACTCGAAGAAAATCAACCTGTGAAACAAGCAGGATTCAGAAAAGATTTTAGTACAATCGATGACATACACACAGTCAAACAGCTCATACAAAAATACAATGAATACAAAAAAACCATTTACCTAACCTTTATAGATTATTCCAAAGCTTTTGATAGCCTTAAACATTAATTCGTATGACAGATTCTGAAAGAGCAAGGGTTACAGAAATATCATCAAAAACATATACAGCAAAAGCAAGGCCAGAATCAGACTAGAACTACGGGAGACGTTTTTCCGACAAATAGGGGTGTCAGACAAGGTGATCCACTCTCACCGAAGCTGTTTACAGCAGTGCTCGAACAAATGTTCTGAAAATTGGACTGGAAAGATGTAGGGTTAAGCATAAATGGAGCACGATTGAGCCATCTAAGATTTGCAGACGACCTGGTCATACTGGAAGAGAATCCACAAAAGCTGGAATCTATGATACAAAACCTAGTAGACAGGAGCGGAGAAGTAGGTCTGCAAATTAACACAAGTAAAACTAAAATTATGACCAACTCAATACCCATAGACATAATTATTAACGGGCAGAAACTCGAATATGTCTATCTAGGTCAGATAATATCGCCAATCAACCAAACGTCCGAAGAAATAAACAAAAGAATTCTTATTGCGACTGGATGGAAAAAGTATTGGGCCATGAAAGAAATAATGAAGTGCAAAGAACTAGGCATGAAGATCAAGAAGAAGACTTACGATATCTATATACTCCCCTGCATTACATATGGTTGTGAAACCTGGGCTTTGACGAAGAGCCATAGGGAAAAACTAGCAAGATGTCAGAGAAGTATGGAAAGAAGCATGCTAGGTTTGAAATTAATGGAAAAAGTTAGAAGTACAGATATCAGGGGAAAACGAAACTAACAGACATACTGACACGTATTGATCAACTTAAATGGAGATGGACTGGACATATGCTCCGTTGCAAAAAGGATAAGTGGAGTAAGCAGGTGACCACTTGGTACCCAAGGGACGGCACAAGAAGCAGAGGACGTAAAATAACAAGATGGGAGAACGACTTAAAAATGACTTTGAGACCCCATTGGATAACAGTAGCGGCAGACAGAAAGCAGTGGAAAGAGTTGGAGGATGCCTTTGTCGTAAGACATGCCGAAATAAGAGACATTCTATAATAAGTGTAGCACAGTGTATTTTAATATTTCGGAGACAAAGGCTTTATAATTTATTATTATTACCATTGCAATGATGGGTACAGCCATAATCAGCACGCTAGCCAAATGCGGATCGGTGATCACAAACCAACTAAGCCAATAACGCAGTTTGTTTATGCCAGTATGTAACGTTATCGTTACATGTTACATTTAATAAATAAAAGACTTAATTTTAAGAAATTTAATAAATTAAAATATAATATATAAATCACTTTGATAAAACTACTTATTAATCAACTTACCCCTAAAGTGATTTCTATTCTATCCTTTGTTCCCAAACATCGTATGATGTTTGCGGTCGCGAGCTGTGCGAGTGCCAGCCGGTACTCGGCAGTCACCGGTGACCAGACTGATTCTGTAGCTTATGAGTACGGACGTGTCGCTCTCTTCGCCTCCGTACTACATTTCGTACATCTTACCAAAAAATAATAATTTATCCTGCATATTTTAATATTAATAAGTGTAAGGAATCATTCCCCGATAGGGTAAGTGATGAACAGTTACTTTTTACGCTTAGTTAGTAATTATCTAGTTTATATTTACTTTCTGGCAGATCGCTGATATTTAAATACGTATTATTTAACCTTCATCGATCTTGTTCCTTTCATCTTTCCTATCATAGTAATGTTTTCTTTATAACTGATGAATTATAACCTTCTAATAGTAAATTCACTTGTAATTATATTAATTTCAATGCGATTGGCGTACCATCTTTATCCAATTATTGTTATTAAGCTGCATTTGGCGTATTTCTTAGTTGTTTCCTTACTTCATTGTTTTACTTTTACTGTGCTTGTGCTCCGTTCTGATTGCAATCTTTTCATCCGCCTCCACTTCACTTTCCTGTCCCTTTTACGTAAACCGACTTGCTTGGCTTGGCTGTAATGGTGGTCGCAATCAGAGGAGAAGCAGTTACAAATGTGGCTTAAGCTTGTGCTTTGATCTTTTTGATCCACAAGGAACGTACACTCGACAGCACATCAAGTTAAACAGTTGAACTGCGATAACAGCTTTTATTACGTAGGGCATAAAGGCGGTCTCAAGGTCAACATGTATAGTCTGAGGTGCCGCCGTGTGTACCTCGGATCTATTCAAGCATATTATTATGTTCTAATGGCTGATATCACTGACCACAGCACTTTGTTTGTATCGATTTCATCACTACTTACCCAAAATCTTAAAACTGCTTCCTTGACTACCAGAACAAAAATAGACTATGAATCCTTGGCCAATGAAATCAACGCCACAGACTGGAAACCTTTTTTGGCAATAACAAACCCAGACCTTGCCGCTGTAACTCTAATAGACTCGCTCCAAGAATTAATTGCTAATCATACCAACACCTTTACTATAACTAAAAAGAACAGGCCACTGAAGCGTTGGATCACTGTTGGTGTCGTCAAATGCTTTCAAAGGAGAAACCGCATGCAACTTATGGTAAGGAAGAATCCAAATAACATTGATTTAAAAAACACGTTCTTAAAATATCGTAACATATGCAATAAAATAGCAAAAGACTTAAAAACCAATTATTATAAAAATAAATTCAGCCAAAACTACAAAAACAGTAAAGGAACGTGGCAAATGGTTAAAGAACTATGCAATTTTAAAAAATCTCCATCGCATGGTACTGCTTTGCTTGGTTTGTTATAGTCACCGGACGCGTCTCTCGATCTTGTCAACTCGTATTTCACATCAGTCGGGGAAGAACTCGCTACCAATATTAAGGCCAAACTTAAAACTAAGGAGGTTACTTTGTTAAAGAATGTACAGAGAGTCAGAAACATATGCTCAATGTCCATATATCCGACAGATTCTTTTGAGAATATAGACAAAATAATCCTCAACCTCAGAAATAATTGTGCTCCGGGTATTGATTCTATTCCCACCTGTATTCTTAAGAATTCACATTCTATTCTTTGTTACATGTTAGCTCACCTATGCAACCTCAGCATTTCTACTGGGATCTTTCCGTCTATATTAAAGAAGGCAGTTGTTGTTCCAATTTACAAGCGTGGTGGTGGGGATTCAGTGTCAAACTACCGGCCCATATCTTTGCTCAGTACTATAAGTAAAATTCTCGAGAAAGTTGTAAATATTCGCCTTATAAACTTCCTTGAGAGCAAGGGCTTATTGGCAGATAACCAATACGGGATCCGCTCGCAAAAAAAATACTGAAGACGCGGTTGTTAAACTCTCTGAGTTAGTTACCAAGAGTCTGGACGCTGGTGCGAAATGTGTTGCTATCTTTCTTGACCTCAAGAAAGCTTTCGACACCGTGTGTATTCCTCTACTATTGCTTAAGCTGGAAGACCTTGGAATCCGTGGCATTGCACTTGATTGGTTTCAAGATTACCTTACAAACAGAACTCAGGTCGTTAGGGTTGATGATTATTTTAGCTCTAGTCTTCCTATCACGTATGGTATACCTCAATGAAGTACTCTTGGTCCTACTCTTTTCTTGGCTTACATGAACGATCTTTGTAAACTTAATATGCATAATGGTAATATGCTTGCATTTGCTGACGACACCGCTCAGGTTTTCAGTGGTAACTCTTGGCCTCAAGTTCAAAAATCTGCTGAATGTGGTCTGAAAAAGGTGACGACATGGCTTGATAACAACCTGCTAACGTTAAACATTCAAAAAACTAAGTATATCTGTTTCAGAATTACTGACGCTACAAAACCACCAAACTTATTTACTATTGTAGCTCATACTTGCAACTGTACCTTGGATCTCAAAATACCTACTCCCTGTGCTTGTACAATTTTGAGCCAAACATGCACTCATAAATACCTAGGAGTTACTATTGACCAAAACCTTAGCTGGGGACCTCACATTTCAGTAGTTAGCGGGAGGGTTCGCAGGTTGCTTCACATTTTTAAAAGCCTACGAGATTCGGCTAGCGTTGATATCATAATACAAATATATCATGCCCTCTGTCAATCCCTTCTTACATAATTGCATTCCGGTCTGGGGTGGTGCTGCCGTGTCCTACCTTATAGAACTAGAACGAGCACAGAGGTCTGTGATTAAGGTCATGCTGTGTAAACCTAGAAGACACCCAACAAAAAAACTTTACGAGGAAGCGAGGCTACTGACCGTAAGGCAATTATTTTTCCTTAACTCAACATTACGCCACCACAAGGCGATTGACGTTACGAAGCTACCGCACAATAAGAGGCGACTGCGCACCTATGTACCCACATGCAGAACAATGTTTGCTCAACGCCAAGTGACTTCCACTGGAGCATTCATATACAGGCATTTCAATGATTTGTGTAAAATTGTTAAAATGTGTAGTACCGGCTTGAAGTCAACCCTTAAAAACTAACTTGCTGAGCTAAGTTACAACGACACAGAAAGTATTTTAATATCTTATAAATAGAATTAATATCAGATAGGTGTATATAAAACTGTGTAAGTGCATAATATGATAAGTGTTTCTTTTTGCAATGTATTCAATTTCTCTAATACTAATAATGTGTGTGTGTGTATTAAAGTTTAAAATTGTTAAGTTTTTTTTTTTTGTATTTATTGTGTGAAAATAGTTTTTTACTGATTAACTGTATGCGGTGGAGGGTTAATATCCTGAACAACAGGAAATCTCCTAATTCAGGTATTAACCTGCCACAATCTTCATTGTGTGCATGGGTGGGTAGTTTAATTCTTTACTTGTTTGTATTGTGTTTACAACATTTTTAGTATAGCCGCCCATGTATTATTTAAACATATCAACTGTGTGGTGAGAAATAAACGTTTATTATTATTATTATTTATTATCTAACCTACCTTGGATCAGAACATCGGCGTATCCACTTACGGACTCCCTCTGGACCGCCGTGTCACCGCACATCTGCTGCTGCTAGCTGCGTTCACTTTGGCCACCATCCACCTTCGGCCGCTCCGTCAGGGAAGTTCGGAACGGAAAGCAAATTGTCAGGCGGGCCTTCACCCACGCCCTTGTGTGATTATTTTAAATAAGTGAATAAATACCTTTTTAATCGTCGTGTACGCTTGGTGTTGGTCATTTTATCTTCCCCACCGTCGTCTAGATTATATTTGTTGTTAAATGTTAATATTAGTTCAGATTCTGTTTTTTTTTTTTACATACTTACTAATAGTACAATCATTTAAGAACAGTCAGAAAAGTCCCCATTACACACACAAAACAGTCTTATTGATTGATTGACTAAATAAGTGAAACATTAATTGGCACTTTTTATTTTTTTAAATACATATTATTTTACACTTTATATATACATATTATATAAAAAATATACTCACAGGCACATCGAATTGCCCACTCTTATAATATTATAAGATGAGTGGGCGGTTAGATTTGCCGGGGAGTATATAATAAACTAAGGATAGAACAGTAAGAAAGTTAATATTTTTCCCAAACGACGAACTGTAATTATTATCGATAGTCTCAAAATGTAAAAGGTAAGTCACTAGCAAACACACCAATTGACAAATCAAAACTGGTCACGCGTTATTGGGCTGTCAGTCAATCTACGAGTACTAGTGTACTAAATCAATGAGATAGACTAAATCATTGATATAGGATACAAGATCACTGCATAGCAACAAGGATTTAGCAGAGCAGTAAAGCCAAGTTTGCAGTTGGGTTAACCACTTATTTTTATACATTTTCGATTACCTGGCGGCATGCACGATAGCAAAGATTAACACTTCCTCATTATTAAGATTATATGTAAGAGCCAGCCGTATGGACACGCTGTTCTTCAAAAGAAAGCGTGTCCATACGGCTGGCTCTTCAAGGGTTGTAGTATGTTTGTATGTGGGATTATTTATACGGTGTGAAAACATCCCAACGGCAAGTGGCTTCTGATCATTTAGATTTCTATCAAAAGGTTAGTTTATAATCATTAGGCTTCAGGCCAGCCACTTTGATTTTCGTTTGTGACTGTTAGTTAAGTTAATTAAAAATAAAATTTTCTTAATTTAACGATTCAAGTAAACAATAATATGTAGAAATAAAGATTTCACCATAGAACACAACATTTAACTGTTTTCGGTGACCGAAATGGTCGTTACAATAATTTGGCAGTTCGAAATCGAATGTTTTTTTTTATGTAATAATTTGAATTATTTTGAAAGTGTATTTTAAAAAAAACGCTACAAATAGGTAAGATAAACTAATAATTAGTTGGAATAATAAATTTAGTTAGTAAAATGTCATTAAATAAACGAGGATTACATTTTCAGACAGACCCCTCGTAAGTGGCCCAGCTTTTACGCTCACCATCTGCTCACGGATTTTTTGTTTATTACTGGTTTTAGGTTTTTTTTTCGAAATAATACACAAGTGTGCTACCTTTTTAGAAAGAGCATAAAATGTACGTTCATGTGCAAAGATTGTTATTTATATTTTCTGGAATAACAACTAGATATATATATATATATATATATAATTTCACTAGACACATAGGTTGCACAAATTTTCATATTTCTTATTTTATGTGGGTTCTATATCTAAGATTTTTCATTATTTTTTAGAATATTATGCTAGTTATATTGTATAATTTTAATTTTTACCGTAAAAGTGGTATTTATGAATCTGAGACACTTTAAGTTTTACAGAAATTACGCCCGGTGGCACCCTTTTTTGGTACAGATTCAAAGTACTGTAAATATATATTTTTCTATTGACACGAGTTTGGTTTTATTCATAATCTTATAGTTTATTATTTTATAAACGTATTTAAAATAAAAAAAAACTTAAGTCATCGCTTTAATTTAAGAAGAATGTTTTTTTTTAAATACAAATTTGGCTCTGAAACGCTTTATCTTAATATTTATCGCATCGTAATCCAACACTGGAGCTGTGTTTTGATAAAGTTTACATTGTATAGTTACATTCCTAGTTAACATAAATAATACCGGCCAAGTGCGAGTCGGACTCGCGCACGAAGGGTTCTGTACCAAAAAGGCCAAAAAAACGAGTTTGTTGTATGGGAGCCCTCCTTAAATATTTATTTTATTTTGTTTTTAGTATTTGTTGTTATTGCGGTAACAAAAATACATAATTTGTAAAAATTTCAACTGTCTAGCTATTGCGGTTCTTGAGATATAGCCTGGTGACAGAGCGACGGACAGACGGACAGACGGACAGACGGACAGACAGCGAAGTCTTAGTAATAGGGTCCCGCTTTTACCCTTTGGGTTCGGAACCCTAAAAATAGCACTTAACGGTTTTTCCATTACAAAACTAAATGTAAAAAAAAAAAAAACACTTTAAAGCAGTTCATCGAAAGAGAAGATTAACTACCTCACATTTTCATTTTCTTGTATAGAAAAATAACCACAAATTCAATAAATTCTCCATGAATCCTAATATTTTTTTTATGTATTGAAGTATGTATTACAGTTTTATAATTAATCAATATTTTTATTTTGTAATCTGCAGGTTTCTAATGGATAACATTCAGAACTTTATAAATTATCCCTCGAAAACTACAGTTGGATTTGCACCAAAATTTACCAATAACAGAAAATTTTTCGCAAACATGCTCAGCACCGCAGCTTTTAAAGAAATGTTGGCAAATGACGAAGATGAGCTTAGAAGAGATATGATAAAAAAACTCAAATATTGCGATGAAGCTGTTATGGACAAAGATTTACTGAAAGATTTCTATGATCGTGAAGTCGACCAATCAAAAATGTAACAACATTAGAATTATTATATTTAAATGTATAAATAAATGAAATTCGTACTATTTTTTGTATATGCCATCCCTACAATCCATAGTAAGCTGGAAACATTTTTATAAGAAATCCTTATATCAGTTTAAAAAATTGAAATATTATGTCTCAGGTGGGACTCGAACCCGCATCTCCTCGCATACCGAACGCGGCGCTTTACGCGTTTATGGTTTATGGTTATAGGTATCAGAATCTTTACTGAATTTTACGATTTTTAAGTCGGCAGTCAGATTTAGGCACTATTATTTAATAAAAAAATGAGAGTATTGGATCACCAAATTTTTTTTAAAATCTCTAAGTAATTGGATGATGAATGTGGATGAAGCGAAAGTCCTTACAGACTGTAAGGATCGTAGTAAGTGGAAGGATGTGGTCTTTGCCTACCCCTCCGGGAAAAAGGCGTGAGTTTATGTATGTATGTATGTAAGTAATTGGAGATATAAAGTAAGATGAGCCCTTGTTTCACCAATAACCTAATTGGCCATATTACGTGTCAATTTATTTTTTTATTTCTCTTTTTTTTTTTTGGTTTTTCTCTTTTGTTCTGTTGTCTACCTATGTCTATTGTAATGTGTTTGTGGCCAATTAAATGTTTCTTTCTTTCTTTCAATAATTTGCAATAAAATTGGTCATAAATATATTTATGCGTATGTTGCTCCAGAACAAGATAGCGGCGCGCGGGCGCGGGGACCATACTGAAAAATCAGCCTCTGTTGAAGTCTGTTGGCCCAGAGGCTGATTTTCGCGAGCAACAGAGTCGCGGAAAAAAACACTTTAGCCACAATGGCACCATCTAGTAGAAACATCCGGTAATTTGACAGTTGTCTTTGTTTCCCCGAATAGACGCATGGTTTAGGAAGAATAATTTGGCATATTCAACTCTATATTGAAATTTTGGGAAGTTAGGACTTTGAGAAGCCGATGATCGACCTAAGTGGCGTGCATTTGGAGAGGCCTATGTCCAGCAGTGGACTGCAATAGGCTGATGATGATGATGATGATGATGATGAAGACTTTGTTGCACCGAAGCAGCGACTTGTCAATATATTTTATGCAGATGGTTCTCCTTTTTTCTCTATGAGTTAAACGAAAAGAGAAAGATGGACATGAGATTGACTTTGTTTCTTAGTTTGTTGAATTATCAAACGCGGCATTCACCGTGATAAAGTGCTGACTTTTTAATAATAATATGTGAAATATGTTAGTAAATAAAAGTGTTAGTAAATAAAAGTGAGAAATAAAGAAAGGCGCTTCTTCTTTGACTCGACTCGACGTTCTCGCGTAAAACTCCTGTGATCTTTAAAATTTGTAAATCATTCATACATTTCAATGAGTAACGTTAGTTTAGGTTTAGGTAAGGATAAGGGGTTTGAAAGTTTTGTACCAGAACACGTCCGCCATTTTGTTTTTTTTTAAAATGGCGGCCACGCATGAAACCTTCACAGATCGATAGCTCACATCAATACAAACACAAAATATAGAGAGACAAAATATCGTAAAGCGTCACGTTTCCAAGTTTTAAGCTGTCAAAGATGTACTAGTAGCGCCACAGTAACTTATGACTTTTTATTAAAAGAAAACAGCATTGAAACATTTTGAGGGATAAGTTGTGTTAGAAAATTTGATATAGACAATATTTTGCTTTATACAAGTTTACCAACACCACGATCAAGCAACTTGCAGTCTTTTTTAGGGTTCCGTACCTAAAAGGTAAAAACGGAACCCTATTACTGAGACTTGTGTGACCGTCTGTCTGTCACCGGTGTACCTCCGCCTCGCACTTGGCCGGTTTTTATTATTGTAATATTATTTATAAAACACTTTAAATCGTTTACAAAATTGCCACATTCTATTTGCGTCAATTATACGGTGTATGCCAACATAGCACATTGACGATGATCATGTAAAAAGAACGCTGGAAGTAAGCGGAGGGGATGTGTTTGCGCATGGGTAAACGCGCGCACGAAAGTATTATTAACTGTTTTATTCTTGAACGAGAATCGCTCGTGGTTTCGAATATTGACTTATACATTAAAAAATATATTAGATGAAATATAAAATAATTAAAACAATCTAATCTAAAGTTGGCTGCGGCAGTCATAGGAAGCGAACGTGTGCACTTTTTCCATAAAAATCACAAAAAACCTACCAAAGGAAACCTAACCGTGAACCAACTAATAAAGTGTTAAAGTGAGTTGTGCAGTGTATTTTTGCTTGCGACGTTCTTCTCGTTGGCCTACAAGTGCGAAACCACCAAACCCGCGCGGCACCCCCGCGGGAAGAATCAGCTGTTATTTTTTAACTCTGTCACTCATACGAACAATCTTCGGTAAGGCGACAAATAATACATCACCCGCCGCGTCACAATTACAAAAGCCGAACAGCAGAATTACGTAAGTGCTTCACTAATACAAAAAGATGAACGTTCAACATTCACCTACAAAGTCCTTTCCTGTACTTAAAGGCGGGTCATTAACAGACTTATCAAAAATTGAATTAGACAGCAAAAATGTTTCCCAAAGAAAAAGAAAGCAGCCCGATCATGACTGCGATTGTTCATTACAAATACAGGGTTTGCGTCAAGAATTTGGGCGTATGACGGAACTGCTGGAAAAGATGATAGATAAACAAGACACTACAATGGAAAACATGAGACAGAACTTAACTTTTTGATTTTTGATTTTTGATTTGATTGATAAACATTTTTGCATTTTATGTTTATCTTTTATTTTTAATAAATGTCTAGTTAATGGATGATAAAAAAATTATCAAAAGGCAGCATTTAAAAAAAACACCATTTGGCAATAACAACTAGGGGCGAATTTTTTGTTGTTTATTAGTTTGTATTTTAGTGGCCAGCTATTGTTTTGGAAAAAAGTTTTTCGTCTTTTGTTATGCGCGTTATTGTTGTCGATAAGCGTTGCACCACCCTTTGTATACTGCACCTTCGCCGTACTTTACTGCTCCGGCACCAGTCTGGTGAATCTGGTAGTGGAGCAATTAACGCGGCACTCGCCGTGAATGAGTAATGGTACTCGTGAGTAAGACCTACTTTACAGGTCCCCGAAGGTACTGCAAGGTGCTGGAGGGAACAGCGCCTCTCTCTTTGTGAAAGTTGGTGGGGGAGAGCGCTATACAATAATCTTTAGTTTATCCAGATAAGGGATTTATCGATATTTTTATCGATAATGGCATTGCACCTGAGCGAATATGCTCACCGCTCTAGCTGGGTTGAGGCCGAGCTATATTTATTACCACAACTGCACGGAGAAAATAATTTTACTATAGGCATTTAAATTTAATTAAAAAAGAGATTTGGTGGCGCTACTAGTACATTTTTGACAGCTTATAACTTGGAAACGTGACGCTTTACGATATTTTGTCTCTCTATATTTTGTGTTTGTATTGATGTGAGCTATCGACCTGTAAAGGTTTCATGCGTGGCCGCCATTTTGAAAAAAAATCAAAATGGCGGACGGCCTCTGGTACACTCTCCATACAAAAATTTTCAAACCCCTTTATTATGTTTAAGTATGTAATTAGGATATTTTATGAATTTATTAAGAATGACTGAATTTACTAATGACTTGGCAGTATGGTCTCTTAGCCGGTTCTGAATGAACAAAAAAAGTTATGCGCGGAAAAAAAACGTCAACAGATGATGGACTTTGTTTCTTAATTTTTGTAAAATAATAATTATCATACGCGGCATGTGATAAAGTGGTGGCATTGTTATAATAATGTGTTAGTAAGTAGGATAAATCAAATAAAAGTGAGAAATAAAGAAAGGCGCTTCTATCTGACTCGGTTCGACGTTCTCGCGTAAAACTCCTGTGATCTTTGAAATGCGTAAACCATCCATACATTTAAATGACTTAGGTTAATTTAGGGTAAGGTTAGGTTCCCGGGAGAGTTTAGGGTCTTCTACCGGGCGCGTCCCCAGGTGGCGGATAGGGGAACGCCCTCCAGACATGGAGGGTACCGGCCATTTGGCCGGCGCGGACCAAAACCCACACGGGAGGCGCTTCCCGTGGACTTGGGCAGCCCGCTGTTGAATGCGTCTCCGCCAGACGGTGGTAGCGAGCTTCGGCCCGTGGCCTGTTGTGGCCGTTCGCGCTGGAGGGCACGACGCCCGCGGCGGACGGTAGTCGCTCGCTTCCCAGTATGGTTTGAGCTATGTTGGGCGGCGAGTGGGCGTGAGACGTTGCGGGCCCCTTGCAACGACATGCACTGTCAAAGGGTGGCCACGGTTCGGGTCGGCGAGGTTGCTTGCGGCCCGACCCGAAGTCGTAGATGGGGGAGGACGAGAAGGCATACGCCGAACTCAACTTCCCCCTTCTAGCAGGCTAGTAGGCGTTGGGCCTGGGGGCTCAACGCTCGCATTGCACAGCTTGCCAGGGGGTGATTCCTGGTGTACAGGATCACCCATATTTTATACCTGAGGCCCGGCATAGGCCGTACGTAGGCGGTGCATGGAGGGCATCCTAAGGGAAACCCATACACTGCCAACATACGTTGCAAGGTACACCGCAGGTCTTTTTAGTGGGTATGCTTGTCGGGCACCGACAAGAGAGTCCCACATAACTACTGCTGCCCCTGAAGCAGTAGGTATGCGTAATGCATTTTTTCCTGCATAAAAAAAAGGGTAAGGTTAGGTTAAGTTATTGTGTGTAAGTAAGTATATATGATATTTTATGTATTTATTCATAAATGAGCATTATGAAACTAATGACTTGGCGGCATGGTCTCAGACCTTAGCCGGTTCCGTAAGGAACAAAGAACAAAAAAAGGAACAAACCAAAAAAAAACACAGCAGCAGCTAGAGCAAAGAGGGAGTTTTTGGCGGGAGTTCGTGAGATACGTTTGAAGTCCGTTTATTTTATCGAATTTTTATTGTTTATAGTGATTTTTGGGTCGTAAAAGTGGTGTTATTTTGAGTATCGTGCGAGTGAACAATATACAGTTCGGTAAAATAACATGGTGTATGGGTCGTAACCAAGAAAAGAGGAATGCGAATTTTGCGCGGTCAAGCGAACAGTTCACCTCTTTCTTGGGAACTTCTCTACATTCCTTCAAACTTTCGACTGTCTCCAAAAACTCCATCAAAGCATTAAAGCGTCTAACATCAACGTTTTAATGCAAAAAATAGACTATGTTCATAATCTGTGAATAGTAGTTTGGCTCTGTTTTACGCAACTAGGAACAAACAAAATTTTGTATGAAGTTTGCGTGGCAAATAATGGCGGATACTGGCATCTCACTCACTCGGTGCAGGTTCTCTTTCTTTCATTCAATAGTACGTCCCGTCGGCCATATTGTTATTTTGTTTCTTGTACGAGTTTGTTTTGGTTACAATTTTTATTTGATTTAATTTATTTAATTGCCTTGGTGACTAAATTTTAGTAAAGTAAAGTACAAGTGATCGAGTTAATTGAGTGAGTAGGTACAATTTATAAAAATGACAGGAAAAAAACGGTTTTTATCTTGTGAAATTTGTGAAGATCGAGCCAGGCTTATAAGTTGAAAAAAAGAAAGTTTTTGGCAAAATTTCCTTTGGATGAGACCCGGTAAGTATGGAATCAAATATTTTTAATCATGAATGTTCTCATTTTGCAGTGTGAATCAACAAATTGGTATTTCATTTACATTTTGTTGTGTAATAGTGATGTGTTAAGATAAATATCGACACTATGAGTTATTGATAACCTCAGTCTAGGGTATTACTACACCAATTACGAACACCAAACAAGTTTTGTGAAAGTTAAAATTTTACTGAATATGTTTAATAATGCCAAGATTGGTGTACTCAAATTTAGAAAATAAGTTAAAGATAATGTACATGTACATCTGAAATTTCTTCAGCTGGCCCGAAAAAGGAAATTATTAACATACGGTAGTCAGTGTGTTTCCAAATAATAAAACAAGCAACTAATATTTTTACCATTTATTTAAAGATAAGAAAAAATAAATTTGTTTTAATTTCAAAATATTTTTCAGATGCAGGCAGTGGGTAAAGATCGTGGGCAAAGAAGATTCCTATAGAAAAACTGCATGCATTATAATAAATATTTATGTGGTAATCACTTTGCATAATATTTTATTTCAGCCAATCAATTCAGGAAATTACTGCAAAGGCTCAAAGAGACTTAGATATATTAAGTGAATGGTTCCTTCATAATTTGCTTACTATAAATGCATCCAAAACGTCATACATGATTTTGTCAGCGAAAAATAAAGTGATTCCTGATTTTGACACTCACAATAAATAATGAACTGATAAAAAAATCGAGTCAGGAAAAATACCTAGGACTATACATTGATGACAAATTGACTTGGAAGCCGCACATTGACCATGTTAGAGGGAAATTAACATGTTTGGTAGGAGCTCTTCGTAAGATAGCACACTGTATACCAAAAAAGGTTAAATTAACTATTTATAATGCTTTGGCGAAATCACACTTGAACTATCTTATCGAAATTTGGGGCTCAGCGGCACCTACAAACCTTATTCCATTGCAAAAATCCCACACACCAACTAACCAGTTATATGAAAAACCAAAATATTTAATTTATCCCAACTATACATATTTAATACATGCATTTTAGTAAAAAAAATTATAACAAATACTATTAAAAGTAATATAAAATTACATATAAAAAGCAATCCTCACAATCTCCGAAACAAAAATAAAGTACAACTATCAGCGCCTAGAACTAACTATGGAAAGAAGACTAATGTTTGGGGGAGCACAGCTATACAATAAGCTACCAAACGCCATAAAAGAGTGTGAAAGTGTAAATATATTTAAAAAAAAACTTAAATTGTATTTAGAGTCGAGTACCGGCTAATTATTTTGTAACATAATTTTTTTCTATTTCTCTATCTCATTGTAAATGAAATGTAATTTCTTATGAGAATAAAGATCTTTAAACCTAAGACAGAATTTTCAATAAACAAATAAATTGCCTTAAAAATCATCGTAAAATCATAAAATAAAATCATATTACTTACTAAAAAGTTTTTAATTTATTTCGAGTTTACATTTATGACCAATCTTGTGTTTGTAATTTTACTATTTATTCCACTATACTACACTGGGCTCATAAAAGTGAACTTGATCTTACTTACCTTTTGTAGTTAAATAATATTATTATTTAAAACGATTTGTATCGCATATATTTTGTCGATATCGATAAAACATTAAGCGGTACCGAGTGGTATCACACTATAAGTGTGTTATGTTGGTAGTACTTTATTATTATTATTATTATTTCTTTAGTATGTTTAACGGCCTCGGATACTTGTCCATACAGCCAATTCTTTAGTAATATCTTTATCTTTATTTTTGCATTAAAACGTTGATGTTAGACGTTTTAATGCTTCGATGGAGTTTTTGAAGACAGTCGAAAGATTGAAGGAATGTAGAGAAGTCCCCAAGAGAGAGGTGAACTGTTCGCGTTCCCGCGCAAAATTCACGGTCCACTTTTCTTGGTTACGACCCATACACCATGTTATTTCACCGAACTGTATATTGTTCACTTGCACGACACTTTGTTTCGCAAAATAACACCACTTTTACGACCCAAAAATCACTATATAAAATAAAAATTCGATAAAATAAATGAACTCCAAACGTATCTTACGAACTCCCGCCAAAAACTCACTTTATTATTTGATGTCACATTGACATTAAGTTTCTTTATGTTGGTATTTGAATGCCATGTAAATGGAATTTTAAATGCTGTGTAATATAGAAGTCCCGTCTCTCAAACTAGTTGTTACATACTCTTTGGTTTGGCTTTTGGCTGTCAGTGCTGTCACCAATTGTGTTCTGTGGTTGTCACCTACCCCCCTGGACCTGGTAGGTAGTTAGTTAGATAAGTAAAATCGGTTTCAAAGCAAACTTCCATGCAATTTTAAAAGTTTATTTACGTTCGACAACATAACGTAAATTTCAGTTCAAATGTTATTTTCAAAATACTTTTGGGAAGTGTACATTGGTTGAGTGTTATTTTTCTATGTGCCGTATTCAGGTATGTACATAAAGATAGAATTTAAAAGTGCTATCACTTTATTTGTCAGTAGGTACCTACCTAGTAAATAACTTGTTATCTAGTATGAATATGGTATTTAATCGTGATACAGCTATGAGTACCTACTATCGAGGCCATAATATTGTGCAATCGACGTAGGTTTTTACGTAGATTCAGCATACTACTTTAGGAAATGTATTTGAGTTACTTGGTCTACTTATTTCATTGTTTACATTGACTCTTTTTGGTCAGAGGGTATCCTTTTATCTAATTAACACTTCTTGACCTCACCCGCGTTATTATCTACGAATCTAATTTATTAAAATGACACATAGTGAAGCAACATATCACTATTAATTAAGGTTTGTCATAGTAGCTTTAGTTTATGCGCTCAAAATATTACTAACTACATGCGCTTTTCTTGTAGTATTAATCCCTCAACCCCCAGGAGGCACTCGGGTGCCACAATAACAATTGATTTCAATTGTGTCTGGAATAACTCACAATCGAGGGATTAAATCATAGAGTTTGAAAAGCCGAGCTATAGAAATTTCGTCGATGTGCATGCAACACCGCGGAAGAGCAGTTTGTAAATACTGCGTATCTGCTTTTATACAATAGGCTATTTGACAATGCGAAAAATAAAGTGCGAATTACTATTATCAGCTTGATAACTTCGTTTGCCTATTTGTGTTTTAGTAGCTTTTCAAAATGTTTTGATAATATTTTCCTATGATAATAGTATTCATTGTTTATGTGTAATTTATTTCCAATATTTTACAAATTTTGTCAATTACTTTTACCATGTACAACGATTTTGTAAAGCAGAAAGCAGTAACCTGCCCATTAATTTAAAATCTGTAACAAACAAACTAGTTAGTCGTCATCGTTGAGTATAATGTTTATGAGATCATAAAACTGTAGCTACAATTTTTAGCTAATATTATGAAAACATCGGAAATATTCTAAGTGAGTTGCAAGAACCTTAAACGAATTATAACCTTAAACCAAAAACAAAATGTTTACATTCCTAATGCAATGAATTATTAAAAATTATATATATTATGTTTACTTACATCGAAATGGTCCTCACAGAAGAAAATATTTGTACTATTCGCTATGTTATTATTTATTATGATCCCTCTGAATAGTTGCAACCACTTTTGGCGCACTTAGGCTTTCTTTTGAACACTTACAAATAGTTTTCCGAAGTTTTTATAGAAGTATTTATACATTTTGGAACTGCATACCATTTTTTTTTTCTAGTTTTATCATGCAATCAGTCAAAAGACTATGAGCAGATGGGTTGCAGGATCAGTAACATTCAGAGTATAATTCCCCTACGGGATTATACCTATAATCAGGATGGGCTATCAAATATGTGTTGTTGTTTTAGTCTTCGTATTGCCTCTGGAATTGTTAGTTGTGCAGCTAGTTGGTTTGGATGTCAGCAGTCTGATTTTATACTTTTTATTGCTGTTTTGTATTTCAACGTTTACTGTGTTCATTTATTGGAAACTTGCAGAAACCATGGTGCGTTGGATATTTGCTTAAGGATGTAGTTTTGACATCTTTGCATGATGCTAATATTGGACTTGCATGCAGAACCCCACAACTGTTCTCCATATATCCATATTGGCTTCAAGACGGTCTTGTATAGCAGAAGTTTATTATCCAGGGATAGTTTGGAGTTCCGTCCGAGCATCCAGTATAAACTCTTGAATTTGTGGTTCACTGCATCCCTCTTTGTCTGAATGTGTTTTCTCCACGTAAGACGACAATCCAGATACGTTCCCAAATATTTTAGATGGTTATTTTGTGGAAGCTGGAGGTTTCGGAGCGAGACTGGCGGGCAGTCTCCTCTTTTCAATGTGAATGTGACCTGGACGGACTTCTGAGCGTTAGGGTTTATTCTCCATTTGACCAGCCATTTTTCGATTTGGTTTAAGCTGCTCTGAAGTTTTATTGAGGCTTCTTTAGGATGCTTATCACACGCTAGAACAGCGGTATCATCAGCAAAAGTAGCTACCGTTACCTCTTCACTTTGGGGCAAATCGTATGTGAACATTGTGTACAGGACTGGGCCTAGAACCGAACCTTGGGGCACCCCCGCAAGTATCGAGTGGAATGACAATGTGCTCTGATCTTCTTTGATTTGGAATATCCGATCTGCCAAGTATAACAAAATATGGGTACGGTAGTTGTGTCTTGATTTTAAATAAGAGACCCTTATGCCATACTCGGTCAAATGCTTGTTGGATATCCAGAAATACCGATGAGCAGTATTCCTTATTTTCAAGTGCATTCCGGATAGTTTTACAAACTCGGTGAACCTGTTCTACTGTGGCATGCTCTTTTCTAAACCCGAACTGGTGGTCGGGTATAATGGATCTATTTAGAAGTTCCGGGTAAAGTCTTTTCAGTAGAACCTTCTCAAACAATTTTGAAATTATTGGTAGTAGGCTTATAGGTCTGTAGGAACCCAGAAAGTACCCAGTCCTTAAGATACCATTGAATATCATGACAAGGTAAACAAGAGCCTTTCTTGGTAGTTCCGTGAGCACCTTTTTGTCAATCATATCAAAGCTTTTCGGTCTTCCATTTTTCTGATTACAGCCATAACTTCCTTGAGATCAGTAGATTTGATGGGAAAATCCAACTGGTAGTCTTGGTTTAGGACATTTTCAATTTCAGACTCGTTAGATTCTGGATGTGGTTCATTAGGTGTGAAAACCTTAGCTAGATGTTCCCCAAAAGCATCTGCTTTTTCCTGTTTAGATCTGGCCCATGTGCCATTTTGAAGTCTTATTGAAGGTTTTGGTTCAACTGGACGACTGTTTTTATGACAAGCTTTCCAAAGTGAATAGTTAGTATCACCAGTCCCAGACAGCGATTCCAAGTATTCTTCCATTGCTGTTTCTTTCTCTTTAGCTATTCTGGCTTTTAGTAATTTTATATAATTATTATAAGCAGATTTGTCAGTGGGGTGTCTGCTGCAGTGCCATATCCTGCGAAGTCTTCGTTTTTCCAGTATAAGACTTTTTATTTCAGCTGAAACTACATTCTGTCTAGGTTTTTGGTTTTTAATTTCAGGGGTATATGACCAGCACGCTGCCTGAACTGTGGTCATGAATGTTTTAACAGCTTCATCAATGTCAGCCTCAGTCTTGAGGGCAACTTGTAATTGTAGTTCCTGGATCACAATGTCCCTAAATGAGTCCCAGTCAGTGTTTTTGTTGTATAGATTAGAAGGTTTTTCAATGGTTAGTAATATTGTGCCAACTGTCAAGATCACTGGGATGTGGTTAGAAGGACCATCCAAGCATGACTCGATTGTAAAGAACATCCGTGACAATCCTCTGCAGATAAAGAAATCCAGAACATCTGGTGACCTATTTGGATCAGTAGGCCAATGAGTTGGTTCTGGAGTGAAGTAAGTTGTAAGAAAGTTTTTATCAAGGCACTTTTTTAACTCTCTTCCTCGAGTGGTCACTAGTCTAGAGCCCCAGTAAAGATGCTAGGAGTTCCAGTCTCCTCCAGCTATAAAACGTTTGCCAAGGCTTTTAAAGTACGCTGTGAACATGTCCTCCGTTATTCTGTGCTTGGGTGGGCAATACACAGCTGACACATTAAAGTCACCGTTTTTATCTGAGACAGCAACAGATGTGGCCTGGATATAGTCTGTTCTGAATTGTGGCTGTTCATGACACTCTATAGTGGATTTAATGATGTCCGCAGTTCCTCAATGCGCTGTTCCATCTGGATGATTTTTTGAGTAAATATTGTACCCTCTAATTCTTACCAAGCTATTCCGGATAAAATGAGTTTCCGCTATTAGCAATATGTCCAGCTGATGCATATGAACTAGACTTTCTACTTCATGTGTTTTGGGAGCGAGTCCATTGATGTTCCAGGTGGCTATCTTTAGGGAAGCAATTATCCCAACCTGGATATCAATGAAGTTATGAGTTGGAGCAAAGTCCTCTTTTGTTGAAGGAGAAGATCAATTTTTTCAGATTGTTTGGTGAATATGTTTTCCATCATTTTAAAACTTTCGAACTGAGTTTCTGATTTTTGTGAAGTTGAATTGGTTTCAACGCTTTGTTTGGCAGCCTTAGCGTAGGATTTGACAGTATTTTTCTTAGTTGGAAATTCTGGTGCTGCATTACCAATCCCTTCTTGGAGAGTCTCTGCCTCAACTACAACTTTTTCAGTTTCCTTGAACGATTTATTTGTCATTTGGAACGATCTTACTAGGGGTAATTTTACTGTTTTTCTGGCAAGTATTTCCTTATACACTTCACATCCCTTGTAGTTGGCTGGGTGTGGACCTAAACACAAAGTACAGGTAGCAGAAGTGTTCCTATCTTTTTTTGGACATTCGGAGGTTTTATGTGCTTCAGCGCATTTAACACAACGGTATGGTTTCATACAGTAGTTCTTAGTGTGGCCGTATTGTTGACATCTTTGGCATTGCACTATCGTATTTCTTTTCCGAGGATCTTCAATGACGACTACTTGGTGGTAGATTGTCCTAATTTCCTTTACAGCTTTGTTGTTGGGTCCTGATACTACGAGTACATTCACAAAGAATGTTGAGGTGGGTTTTTGTCTCTCTGCATACCATTTAAAACTTATTTTATTACATAAGTCACTGTTAAAATATAGATCCAATCGCACTTTCGTTAATTGTTTGCAACAAATTTATGTAGATGATATGAGCTACAGATCACAAGACAGGCAGGTGATGTCACCAACCCCATTGCAGCGCCATATTGAAAAATAGCGTTTTGGCGCGCTATTTCAACTTTCAATTTTCATTTTAATATTTTGCAGCAAATATGTAGGTACCAGAATTTAAAAAAAAACTATTTTTATTGGGTTCTTCAACCTCTACTTAATAATATAAAATGGATTTCAAAAACCAGTCAAATAGCCTATTTTACAAGAGGTTAAGAAAACTGAAAACTTCAGTCATTTGGCTATATTTTACGGACCAAACCAAGTACATAGTTACTTTTTTGTGGCTTACTTTATAAGAAAGTTACTAGTTAGTTCGGCCCGTAAAATATTGTCAAATGACTAATATTTACAGTTTTCTTAACCTCTTGTAAAATTGTATAATAAAAGCAGATACGTGGTATTTACAAACTGCTCTTCCGCGGTGTTGCACACGCAGCTACAATTTTGTTTATCAAACTATTAACAGCAATGGTAAACTATAATAGACTTTGATTATATAACCAACGGGATTGGACATGAGAACTAATATCCATACAAATAATTCTGGCACTTTCGGCGCGGGGGGCTAGGAACGCACACTAACAGCGATTACAAACAAATGCATTTTCGATCATGTCGTTACACACGCATACGAAGAAAGTGTCAAACGCAAACACAGACTACACGCACACATGTTTAAACACATGCATGAATAGCCTATCAGTATACAAGATGATGCATTTTCGTGTAAAGAATGCTAGAGTAAGACACTATCGATGATTAAGCCAATAATCAATAGGCTACTTGAAGGTAGTGTTGTTGTATCTGTTGATAGTACGATATACGAACATACGGCTGATACCAAGCTTTCGAAGTGTTTGCAATATGACCGCGGCTCCATACCCACTTTGTACAAGGCGATCACTGCAATCCTATTTTCTTTAACATCCTATTCCATATTGTAATTTGATAATGAACACGATAAAATATGTAACATTCCGCAAAATTGCAATTTTTTCAACTTATTCAAAATAATAAATAAGTTGGAAAAAAAAAAGGTTTTATGTAACAGTATTTATGGCCAGACTAGTTATTTACAACTTAACAAAATCTACCTATAAAAAGTATACATAAAGTAAAATAATAATTATTAAAAAAAACAACACAAAAAGTTCCCTCTAAAAAGTAAAAAATAATAAATGAAACTCAGTACTTAATTACGTATTAAAAATTTAAGTTGCATAAATCATCGTCATTATTGATAATCGACATTTGTTTTTGGCTGTCACAGCCCTAATTTTCCTTCAGTGTGGTCAGTTCTTAAATTCAAAAATGCATCATTTCGTGATAAGTTTACTAGATCGTATTTAAAAGTATTAGAGAATAACGATTGAAAATATAAATGAGATGAAACTTGCTGATTTATTTTTATGATTTATAAATTATAAATAATAAAAAAGAAAAAAAAAGAAAATGCATATCAAGTTGTCACCCGAAAATATTTTTCGCGACATAGTTTTCAATTTTTACGGTCCTAGACCTGTTAAGGTATAAAGGAAAAATCAAAAACTTATGAATAGAATCGTAATTAATGAATGAGATGCGCAACGCGTAAAAAAAGTGTTGTTAGGCGGCCGTATCAAAAATTTTAGATTTTTGGCGGACATTTTCCAAGTGCTTGACATTTTTGTACTGGGCTATAACAAAATTATTTTTAAATAAAAAATTGAACCGACTTCAAAGAAAAACGTACTAAAAAGTGCATAATAACACAAGAACAATGTTTTATTTTAAAACCTATTTACCTACTTACAATATTATTTTAACTACTAACAACTAAACAGATCGACGTCGTTGCCGAGCCCAAACAATACAAAAATAATTCTACAAATGAAGCAAATCAAGTATGGAATGAAATGAAATAGTGTTTTTTGTGAACCAGGGTGCGCAACTCAGCATTTTGAGTGCCTTATTTTGGAAGCGTTGAAGTATTTCTACATTTGACTGACTAGCCGATCGAAGGGTCTTATGATGCATTTGTAGATCAGCAGTTTATTCTCTAGACTAAGTGATGACTGCCTGCCTAGTAGCCAGTGCATGTCCCGGAGTTGTTTGTTCTCTTTTATTCTTAATGTGTTCATGCCAGGTCAGCCTTCTATCGATGTGCATGCCTAGGTATTTTACGGTGCTTTTGTGGGGCATAGCGTTTCCATTGAGTGTCACTGGTGGGCAATATCCTCTTCTCAGGGCAAAGGTGATATGGACGGACTTTGCAGCACTAGCCTAGATTCGCCACTTTTGCAACCATGGTTCGATTTTATCCAGGTGTTCTTGGAGTTTTGAAGACGCTCTCATCTGGTCTTTATCGCAGGATAGCACAGCAGTGTCATCAGCATAGGTCGCAGTAACTATTTGATTTGAGATGGGCAGGTCGGCAGTGTAGATGGTGTAGATGACTGGGCCTAACACCGTTCCCTGGGGTACTCCTGCTTCTATGGGATACAGGGACGATAAGCTGTCAACAGTTTTAACTTAGAATACTTGGAATGCCGAGAGACTTGGAAGACTTAAGAAGCATATATGCAGGGTGAGGCAGGTAGTTTTTAATTTGCACAGAAGCTCTTGTGCCAAACGCTGCCAAAAACTGAATGTCATATGACAATCAGAGTCAAGTCTCTGAAAACTGGATGGAAACTGATTGACGTGCTCGCCCGACATGGGCTTCTCGAGGCACGATCGAACAATTTGAATTTCAAAATTAGAAAATAAAAATTACATAAGAAAGCGAGTTTCTAAAAATGGCAAACCAAAAAGTTTCTGAACCAAAAAATAATTAAAAGAATTTAAAAGAAAATTAGAAAATAAAGTAACGATTTCTGCCAAAATAACAAGAAAATTTAATTACAATTGTCAAAATTAAAAAATACATAAAATTCTTATAATATTATTCTAAGATAAAATTATAAGAAATTGTAAGCTAAACTAGTAAAAATGATAATGAGATGATAAAGGAATGAAAGGTAAGGTATCTACATGCCACAATCCAGAGGTTTCCTTGCCCAGCTACCATCTGGTTGCTTAAATGGAGGCATGTGTTCTTGTGGGTAGTCTAAGGGGTAATCCCTTTCTTCTTCGAAAATTGATCGTCCGAAATCAATGATATTTCGTAGTATAGATATGTTACGTTCCTTAGAATAATAACGCTTAGAACCCTAGTAGGCCCTAGCGTATTGATGCATTTTCAAGTCGGCCTTTTAAGGCTTAGTACGTTTGACGTCGCGTCAGTCGTCATTATAAAATCTCACTATCAACAGCTCTCGTAATTTAATTTAAAAAGTGCATACTGCACAGTGAAAGGATGTCACAACGCGTCTCACAATAACCTTAAGGATACGAAGATCACATTTCACCCGTAACTACTGTTTTGCTACTATAATTCTGAGTTAAACATTCGTCAAAACTAGAAAGGAAAATGTAAACAAAACAGCCGCCATTGCAATGAAAATGTTGCCAGGTATAGGAAAAAATTCCCAGATTTTTAATTTTTGTTTTCTTTACATTTTTGTGTACAATTACAATTATGTACGATTTAATAAGTAAGTAGGTAATATTACGTACTGATAGTTTAAGTTCTGTTATGAAATATTTCTAATTTAATTCGTAGTTGTTTCTACTTACATATACCATCCATGAAAACCTCTACCTATTGGCAGGTGATATAGTGTAGTGAAATATTATAAAAAAAGGAGCTGTCCCGTCGTGGCTACGCCTACTGCACTTTTTTGTCGTGGGATAAAGAAAACAGGAATAAAAGATAAATCATTAACGATTCTTAGACCTACCCGATAGATAGGCACACAAAATTTCATGAAAACCGGTCCAGCCGTTTCGGAGTAGTTTGGTAACAAACACCGCGACACGAGAATTACATATATTAGATTTTGAATCAGTCGATCGTATTTTTTTTAATAACTAAAATTAATTTTGATAATTAATGTACAATGCTTTTCTGACGATTTATTTCACGACACATTTTGAAAACAATTTGCATAAAGCTGTGGCCAAACGACCGTCATTTGATTGATTTGACCATATTTTGAGTTGTGATTTTTGGTCAAAAGATATTCTGAGCCGCAGAAAACTCATTTTGCGTCGCCGTGTAGCACAAACATGACTTTTGTATGAAATCGACTGCAGCGTGAAGTAAGCGACTCATTTTAGGTCAGTGGGACAAAATTAGAGCACTGCAACAATTTCCCCGCTTTTTAGGGAAATGTCATTTTACTTGCAACATATCAACGCTTGTTTTGTGCCAACTGACGTAATTAAGTGATGTTTGCGCACACAAAGATAAGTAAGTGGCTTCAATGTTTAGCGAAATTATGAGTGAAACTGTCGTTCTAAGCGTTATTATTCTAAGTTACGTTCATAATAAATTGCGTTCGAAAAACGTCCCGGCGCTGTACGATGACAGTTACATAGATTAAGAATTGTAACCAAAATCAGACAGTACAAATATTTTCAAGTAGGTAGAAAATAGAGAGAAATAAAACAGGTTGTATTTGTCTTATATGAAAAAAGTTTTTAATTATGTAAGTACGTAACATAAAACATACCTTTGAATTATGAGAGTTACACAAGTTAGAATTTTTAGCAGAAATATTTATGTAAGTACCTACAATTTTAACATAAAGATATTACACACCGTGATTTCTTAAACTGTCTTACAAACGAATGCCAATTAATCTACCCAATATTATAAGCCTCCCTGCAAAGTATTTTTTAATAAATAAAGATTATGTAAGAAAAATATTAGATAATGATTCGGACTAAGTATTCATTTTGAAACACGCTGTTCTGCATAAGGTTCATTCAGCCGGCATCACCCTGACAAGCGTGTGATCTTATTTTATTAGTTAATATGTTTTGCTGATTCCGCGTCATAGTGATACCTAAATTATTGTCGCATCTGAATTTTTAATCTATGTCGTGGTCTTAGCACTTTCAAATAAACTTAGAAATTAAAAAACACGTAGTATAAAACAAATGTATTTGATCCCTTGAGCTTTATTCATTTTAGCAACATAATTTGTGCTCTTTCTTAATATACAAGACGGCATTTTGATATTTTTTGTTAAACTGTCACTATGACTTGCTCTGAAGCTTGTTTGAGCCAAACTGATTGAGATTGAGCCAATTGACTCAAAAAGACTTCTTGACTTAAGCCGCGAAGTAATATATCTACTTCCTTTGTAATATCATTGTACGAAATTCAAAATCCCTAACGCGTTTGCTATAATCATCACTATCTATAATGTTCGAATATACGAAATTTTACTATGCCTAATTGTTTTTAATTCTAATGCTTTTGTGTCATAATATCGGGTGCTATAATAATTAGAAATCCTAATTTTTATTGCTATACAGCAATGATATTTAAAAAGTAATAGATATGTTACATGCGCTCTCAATATGCGTCCCTAAAACGTCACAATTGTGTTTTCGTCACAAACGTCACGTCTTTTCAAATCCATTAAAGAGAAAGTTATTGTTCTTTTCACGAGTATGACAAGGACAAAATAAGAATTACGCATGTGTGCAGTTGTTCGCAACATATATTTAAGGCACATATATTTCGATAGTTTTGTAAGGGCATAAACTATCTATACTTTTTAAATATCATTGCTATACAGTCACATGTCCTAAGTGTTAAATTGTATAATGTATGTTAGTCCGAATGGTGGTTAGTTCTAATAATGGTTTATAATAATATTGTTAGTCCGAATTAATGAATTGATTTTTAACTGATTTTATAGAAATTCAAAAAGATTTACACTCTCAAGTGAATAAATAAAAGTAACAAACTTGGATAAAGTTTAGGACAAGAACCAGAGTTCTGGGTTTCCGCAATTTTGTGGCTAAATGGTAGTTACCTAAGTAGTCATTAAAGTAATGTTTCAAATTGCGGAGTATTGTGCCTTTTCAGGAATATTTTTTTAAAGATTTTGATTTTTCAATGACCATTTCGCTTTTTGACAACAGACTTGCATTCTTTTTCACATTATGTCAAATGAACATTGTGATAGTTATTTGCCTACAAAGTCCAGTAGGTTAGGCAAAGTGTTGATTTGAAGTGTAGGTTAGGTTAGGTTAGAACAGTGACCATATAAAGGCGTGAAGGCGAGAGAGCGTAGCGAACGTGCCGCAGCAGCGGCCGCCGAGCGCCTCAAAAATAAAAAATAAAACGATTTTTGAATCCTAACCTAACTTATCCGATTTTAGGGCCTTTTATATTTATAGCATTTAAAGACTTTAGGGTACGTTAAATTATGACACATTACATTACGACTTGTAACTGTTATAGAAAAGCCTTTTATGTCTTTTAAACATTATAGATTGTAATATTTATAGCAAAAATTTTAGGATAAATTATATTTAGGGATTTCGATTTTAGGGCAAGTGATATTATGAGACATTGAGTTAGGGCTTATTATCATTCGGACAAATGATGATTAGGTCACAAAACATTATGACACGTTAGATTACGGATAAAAAAAGTATGAGATAAAATAGAGAACCGTTCTTGTGGCCGCTTTAGAGCCTTTGCAAATTTCTAGAGAATATAATTGTCCGCTCTAAAGGGTGATAGAGTTACCAGTTTGTCCTGTAAGGTGGCGTTTTCGTGATCTTTGAGTATCTTCTTTAGTTCTTTTTGTGCCTTATTGAGGGCCCTTTTATCGTGTACATTTCTGCTGGTATGCCATTGTCGTCTTAATCTTCTTTTTGTAGCCACCATCTGTCGTATATCCAGTGTATAGTCCTGTCTCCAGGGAGTAGTGATTAAGCATGGAGTAGACATCCATGCAGCTTTTTGAATCAGGTAAGTTGCATACCAGGCAGTGGATTCTATGTCTTCCTATGTTTTAAGGGGTATTTGTAGGTTAGTGTTTTCCTCAATGTAGCTCTGGAATGACTCCCAATCGGTTTTACTATTGTATAGCGTCTGAGGGGGTTTCTTCCAAATAATTGTAGTGCTCAATGTACATATAACAGGTGTATGATCCGAGTTGCCGTCGAACCAGGATTCGACCTTTGTGTAAAGTCCTGACATTCCTTTAGTAATAAAGAAGTCGATGAGGTTTTATTGGGGTCCGTTGGCCAGTATGTTGGTTCTCCTGTAGACAATGTATTCAGTAAGTTTGAGTCAACTGCTTTTTTCAACTCTTTGCCTCTCATTGTGGTTAGCCTGGAGCCCCAAAAGGTGTTTTTGGCGTTCCAATCACCCCAGCGATAAATCTGCCACCAAGCTTGTGGAAGAAATCACTAAAGAAGTTGTACTCATTTTAATATTGGTCTAATAGTAAAAGTTGTTTGTATTTATAAGAAAAATAGCAGGTAAAAGTTCAGGCATATTATCGTTTTGCTGAATAAATTTATGAAAAATGGTTATGTAGTTAGTCTATATGCTGTAAAAGTAGGAGGTATACCAGCAAAATTTCTCTATCACCTGTTGAAAGACCTTGCCTTGGCCCGACATGCAGTAAGTTCTATACAAGAGCGAGTGTCTAAAGCTGCATTAGCAGGTTCGTACCAGATTTGGCCAGGCAGGGAGATAAACACAAGTAGTGAAGGTGAGTGTTGATGTATGTCGAAAAGGGGCCCCTTAAACCTACACCCAAGTCACAAGTCCGGGATCTACTCAGAGTTTCTCTTTCTGCCACACGATGGACCCAGCACCCGCACAGTGAATCCATGGAACGCTAATAAGTATGTCTCTCTCTTGTGTAATTTGTTTTTACTTAATGCAAGGTTTAGAGCTATCCCAATCAATCTAAATACAATAGGCTGAGATATCTCAGTATAATGAGATGTATTCATTTAAAATAAAGGGTTTGAATTTCCTTTACAATCTTAGGGTTGGCTGAATCTACCCCTTTAGATTTACCAGATAAATGTGCCTTGCCTTGATTCAGCTTTATTCCCACTCAATTAAGTAAAATCAAGGTGGTGACTGGTGTATTATAAATGGGCAAAAAATTATGCCCCATCATGTAAGACATACATACATCTGTTTAGCTCACTATACAATTAACCAATTAACAAATTTTTGAGTAATGTTCATTTAGATAATCAGGTCTTAAGTTTTGGGGACTCCTCATGAGATTTTTGTCTCAGCCAAAACAAATTGTATATGAGTATATCTGGCAATGCTTTTGTTTCGTTATTGTCGTCACATTTATTATGTTCCTCTATAATTTAGACAGCTACGATATTATAGTTTTACTCTTTTTTGGACTACATTTCAAGGAAAACTTTTGTTTTTCTTCGGATATAGTTTTAATTGCCCATATGTACTGATTAACTGAAATAGTATTAATTTAAAAAGTTTCTTGCAGATAAATTCCCATTATGTTAGCTTATTCTTAATCTACACCCAGAAATTTCACTCTTGAATAATAATTGTACATTGTCATGATGCACATCAGGCATTATATTTTTGTTTCAAACTCACACCTGTATGAAGCATGTTAAAATGCCCCAGTGTAAAGCCTGATGTGCAGTCGTATGGCTAAACGACTTCCAGCTAAAAAAAGAAAAGATAGATTTCTTAAATTCACTGTGCCAAGATCTTAAGGCGACGTAGTCCTAACAGGCAGCGTTTTTGAGATTTTAAAACCCATCTAAAAACTAGAATTAATTAAGAATCTAGCCTAGTCACATTCGTTATTGCTTACATAATTTCACAAAGTTGTCTTGATAGAAAAAAAACACAAACCTACATCTTTTCGAAATGTTTTTTCAATATGACGCCTAAACTACGGACATTTGAAATGAAAATTGTATGCTTGTAAGCTAGTAAATATTTAAAGAAAAATTCGCTGAGTTTAATTTAATTAAATGATATACCTAGTGTTGCTCCCGTTAGCTTTAATGGGATATAGTTATTCCATTCAGTTCGAGCGTTAAAAACCTGGGCCTTTATATAGACTCCACGCTTAGCTGGACAACTCACGTGGCTGAGGTTAGTCGTAAGGTTACCGTCAGGGGGTATTCATCCCAACTGGCCTGTCCGGCAGATGTGGTATGGTACACGGGTACGCGTCCCCGGCACCCCGAGCTGCTGCTGTTTTAACCTTATCCATCCGGTACAGCAGCATCCCAACCCTTATTCACTCCCAAAATTCACGTTCCTACCCGATTCCCTTGAAGCGGCTCCCTTCCGCATATGCACTAAGTCAATCTCGGTAGGAAAGGCAACTCACAGCAGATATGTAAGGAGATTGGCGGACCTGGCGGGATTGCAAGGCCTGGTGGACGGCCTAGGGCGACGGTAGAGGGCATAGAGTTGCCGTCGGTCAGACACATCATCTTAACCCTTCTCCGGTCGTATCGGTCTCTCCGTTCCACTGGATCATGAAGGGGAAAGACGAGGGTATGCACCTGCGTTTGCGCGTACGCTTGTGCACCTAAATATCTCCTGCGCAACTGACTGCTTCCGAATATGGACTCCGATTTGACGAAAAGACCCGTGGCGATGGGTCGAGGTAGAGAGGTCCGGTTTGATGCAGATCGGGCTTTGTCTGAGACCTGCACGCGGGCGGCTCCGGGGGTGTTCCTAGAATACCGTGGTCGTTCCTTCTCTGATCTGGGGGACAGAGGGGGCTCGGCAGCACCTGGAGCGACAAAGCAGCCCTATTCAGGGAAGCACTGCTTTCCTTGCTTAGCCAGGGAGGGGGCTAGAAAAGGTGCCTTAAAAACTGCTCACCCCAACACTTCAGGACGGTAGCAACCGCGGCTGCCTCCGCATCGTTTAACTCGCGGTCGACGTCACAGAAACAAATGTACAAATAATAAAACCCCCATTATGACATTCGGCGCGTGGAACGTACGTACCCTCCTTGATCGCGACGAAAATATCTGCCCCGAACGGAAAACTGCCATCGTTGCCCGTGAACTTCGTCGCTATGATATAGATGTGGCTGCTCTTAGCGAAACGCACCAAGCTGATGAAGGAGAGCTGTTGGAACGCGGTGGCGAGTATACTTTCTTCTGGAAGGGACTCGCTGCCTCTGAAACGCGTCGGTCAGGTGTTGGATTTGCGATTAAGAATAGGCTTGTTAACCAGCTACAAGAGTATCCGATTCATATTTCGGACCGCGTTACCACACTGCGCCTACACCTTGATAATAACAACTTTCTTAATGTCATCAGTGTCTATGCCCCGACCATGGATAAGTCTGATGACATTAAGGAACAGTTTTATGAGGAGCTTTCAAGATGTATCGAAAGCGTAAGACCTAGAGAGCAGATTCTTCTGTTGGGTGATTTTAATGCCAGGGTAGGACGGGATTACGATGCATGGCCCAATGTTTTGGGCATTGTTTTGGTTGTATGAACAGCAACGGCCAGCTTTTACTCAGTTTATGTGCAGAATTCCACCTTGCAATAACGAGTACCATGTTTAGGCTTCCCGCCAAATACAAGAATACATGGATGCACCCAAGGTCCAAACACTGGCATCTAATTGACTACGCAATCGTACGGCAGCGTGACGTTTTCCAAGTCCTCGTCACCCGCGTCATGCGTGGTGCGCACTGCTGGACTGACCATAGGCTCGTTGTTGCTGAGTTGCGTCTTCGCCTCTATCGTCCTCGAAGATCTGGTAGATCAAAGCCCAATGCGTGTCTTAACGTAGATGGGCTTCAAGATTCTGAGACGAGGAAAGAATATGCTCGATCTTTGGTCACTGGTTTGCCATCTATCAACAAAGGGGGCGGATTGTCGATTGCGACTGGGGTGCTCTGTCTTCTTACATACTGGACACGGCCACAACTACTTTGGGTCGTAGAGTCCGTAAGAACGAGGACTGGTTTGATGAGAATGACGAAGTATTATCGGGAGCGATTGACAGGCACCGCCGTCTTCTCCGACTACACCGCGGAGCTGATCAAAATATGAGCGTTGCGGTGATCAGGGAAAGTAACCTGCAGCTGAGGCGATTATTTCGGGAGACCAAAGACAAGTGGTGGCTAGAGAAGGCTCATCAGATTTAGTGGCTCGCTGACACGAATCAGCTCGGGGAGTTTTACAGCGAGGTTCGGAAATTGATTGGCACAACCTCTATTGCCAAAATACCTTTAAAGCCGTTGTCTGGCGTAGGTTTACTTAAGAGTAAAGAGGAAGTACTTGCACAATGGGCAGAACACTTCAGCACTCTGCTTAATGTGGATCGGGCTGCTGACCTGGAACACATTCGTTCGATTCCTCAACTCCCTGTCGCTACTGAGCTGGACGAGACACTCACTCGTGAAGAGATTGCTCTTGCCATCAAACAACAACAAAATAGGCGTGCGGTGGGCATTGACTCTATACCGGGAGAACTGCTTAAATACGGCGGTGATGAGTTGAATTCGGCTATATGGGAACATTTTGTTCGTATGTGGCAAGAAGAACAAGTCCCATCTACTTTTAAAGTATCACGTATCAGGGCGCTATATAAGAACAAGGGCGACCGGTCTGATTGTAATTCATACCGTGGTATTTCACTGCTATCAGTCCCTGGGAAAGTCTTTGCACGAGTCTTGCTAAACCGCCTTATGAAGCTTTCCGAAAAACTTCTTCCCGAAACCCAGTTCGGCTTCCGGCCAGAACGAAGTACGTGTGAGGCTATATTCTCAGTAAGACAATTACAGGAGAAGAGCAGAGAGCAAGGTCGTCCTCTTTATCTCTGTTTTGTTGACCTTGAGAAGGCCTTCGATAGTGTGCCTCGTGAAGCCCTCTGGCTTGTACTTCTTAAAATCGGGTGTACAGAGAAATTTCTGAGACTTCTAAGACTCCTGCACGACGACATGCAGTGCTGCGTCGCTGTTAACGATAAACAGTCCGATTTTTTTTCCCCGTCACCTGTGGGGTAAAACAGCGGTGCGTTCTAGCACACACACTGTTCGCGGTATATTTTTCAGTCGTAGTCCCAGAGGTCTCACAAACGACTTTTGAAGGTGTCCGCATCCGTTTTCGCACGGACGGCAATATTTTTAATCACGCCTAGAGATGGGTAACGCTGCGCTGCGCCGCGCAATTGCGCCAACTCATTTCACTGCGCTGGATGTGTCAACGCAGTTTCAAAATGAGTTGGCGCACAGTGCAGTACCGGGAAATTCAAAATGTGCTGGCCCTGGCACGAAGCACGCACGTAGGTAACTGCCAAATTTTTGACAGGTGGCTCATTTGACAATAATTGTGACGGAATGTAACTGCTTGATACTAAAATATAATATTTTATGCTCCATACCTGGTTAACATAAAACAGAATTCGAATTATTATGAAGCTATAAATGAATGAACTCAATCAAGTGTCAAGTGTCATCAAAACATACATAGCACATCATTTCGATTTCATTCTTTCTTAAACTCATTAATTCACTCGTTGCGTTGAGTGAATATTTGAGCATTTTGAGCCAAAAACGTGAAAACTTCAAAAGCTTCAGAGTACGGCGTACAGGTGGCGCCCGCTTCACTGGTTATATTCAATTGCGCCATGGCGCAATTTTGAGTTAACGCAATGAGTCGGCGCAATAGACTGCGCTTGAGTTACTGCGTTGACGCACGAAAATTTGCTGCGTTACCCATCTCTAATCACGCCAGACTGAAAGCCCGCACCAAAGTGTCGCATGCCGTGATCACGGAGTTAATGTACGCCGATGACCTGTGCTTCGTAGCAGAATCCCCAGGGGGCCTGCAACAGCTAATGTCCGATTTCCACGACTCGTGCCAAAAATTTGGTTTAAAAATCAGTGTCAAAAAGACGGAGGTGATGTCTTTGGACATTCATGGTCGCGAGTCACTGAATATTAAACTCGGAGGGGATGAGCTAAAGCAGGTGGAAAAGTTTCGCTATCTGGGGAGCACAATAACATCTAAGTGTGATCATGATGCAGAGATCAACAGCAGAATCGGTGCTGCTGCAGCGGCCTTTAGCAAGCTGGACTCTAAGGTCTTTAACTCGCACGACTTTAAGCTGGCAACTAAGATCGCTGTCTACATGGCAGTCGTGCTGCCCAACATATTATACTCTGCCGAAACGTGGACAGTGTATCGCCGTCACATCCGTATGCTGGACCGATTCCACCTCAAGTGCTTACGGAAAATACTTCATATCCGATGGTCTGACCGCGTACGGAATACTGAAGTGCTGCGAAGGGCCAATGTAGGTGGCATTGAGTCGTATCTTATGCGGCGTCAGCTTCGGTGGTGCGGACATGTGACGCGTATGACGGAGGAAAGAACTGCTAAGCGCATCTTTTACTCAGAACTTGAAGATGGCAAGCGGAAGCATGGCGGACAACTCCTCAGGTACAAAGATGTGCTGAAGCGACACATGAAGCAGTGCGACATTAGTCCTTCGTTGTGGGAGCAGCAGGCAGCCAGACGGCCGGAGTGGATAGTGCTTGTTAAATCTAGCGTCAAAGACTTTGAAACCCGGCGGCTCCTTGAGCTAGATGCCAGACGAGACGAGCTGAAAGCCCGACCACCTGCGGCTATCAGCTATAATTATGTGAACGGTGTGCTCACATGCCCGCAATGTGCGAGGATTTTTACAAACAAAATTGGCTACATAAGCCACATGCGAGCACACCAACGGCAAAACCGGAGTTGAAGACAGTCGCCGTGGCCGAAATCGGCCGGGACTACTACTACCGCCACAATGCGCTCCCTCTACAGACTTAAGCACTTTCTTCCTACCAAGTCTAAGATTTTACTTCTCATTGATTATGCTGATGTGTGCTTCCCCGACCAATCTCTACTTAACAAATTGGATGATTTGATAAATAACTCATACTTCACAACGAAAAGAATTCCTTAAGGAATGTCAGTCCATACAAGAGGCACTCAAAGATATACGAGGCCTAGTGAATTTCTGGACTGACCTAAAATGGTTTGAATAAAACATAAATTTTAATCACGTACAAAGGCCCAACTGTAGAGGCTAAGTGCGGAAAATTTAATTCCAACTAACTCATACTTCACGAGATTTCTGGACCATTTAGGCACACAGTGTTGCGGCGACAACACGGCGCTATTCTGCCCGGCGCTAAACGTGACGCTTGCTCGCGTTCATTCAATATTTTTATCTCGCTCACTCAAAAAAAGACATAGGAATACCTACTTGTTTATTAAAAAAATATGTGTTGAAAAGGATTTGTTTTGAGTACTGACGCCTGAAAGGTTATTCATGTGACTTGTTATGGTGACTTGAGTGATTTGTGCACTTAATAAAAGGACACTGAAATAATCACAATTATCGGAGCTACATACCCGTCGCTGACCTTTTGGGGACTGAAGCAAGTGTGACAGTTCAGCTTACCTGTGTATGACCTCACCGGGAATCCTCTTTCTCTTTTTGGTTTAATCTAAGCTTTAACGAAAAAGTATCTCGCAAAAATCATACTGAATGTCTGCGCTCACGCTTTTGGCTCTTTACTCCCCCTAGAAACCCTGTATTCCTTTTCACAGAAAAATACTTATTTCTGACAGATCACACTAGTAATTGGTACCATTAAGTATTTTATTTTTTATTTCCAGATAAAATGGCACATAGTGATACCTGTACCATACAAACCACTGATGGGCTTGTCTGTGGATACATTGAAAGAAACAACACCGGAACAAGTTATTATAAATTCAAGAAAATTCCCTACGCTAAACCTCCTTTAGGATCATTAAGGTTTAGGGTGGGTATTAGTTATATTCACACATTAAATAATAACGGTGCTGATATACCTAATAAGTGTTAGGGAATAAGATGGATGTACAGACAACATCGCGTCAATTAACCTACCACAAAACGTCAAACTTTCTCAATTGATATTGATCCCTACGTGTTCAAATCAAAATCAAATCAAATCAAATGGTTTATTTCTGAGAATATGGTATTAATTACATTGGTTTTTATTACATATTGCTACCGCATATTCGACCATTGCTGGTGTAGAAATTATAGTAAGTAACACAAAATAAATCAGATTGAAATAAAATAAAATAATATGATGAATTGAATTACATTTGAATAGAATACATTAAATTAATTACCAAACCACATTTAACACAATATAATCAATGTCAAGTCGTCTCAATTAGTCAAATCAGTCAATGATTATAATTAAAACATGGAGCCACGAATTCTTATGTCAAGGTATTCTTTGGTTGAGTAAAAGCATTTTTGAAGTAACCATTTAGTCATCGTCGACTTAAATACATTTACAGGCAATGCTCTTACTTTAGAAGGCAGTTTATTAAATATTTTAATTGCTTTACAATGAACATTATTTGAATATAATTTCAGTCTTTGGGATGGGGTAAACAATTTATAAGGGTCTCTGCTGCTCCTTCCTCGTGCATTGATGTGCAATAGAAACAAATGTGGGCAATTCTTAACAAACATGCACAGCTCCAATATGTATTGACAAGGCAGGGGCAGGATTTTCAGCTGTATAAACAAAGGTCTACAGGGGTCTAGGTACCCAGCACCACATATAGCTCGAATACATTTCTTTTGTACTATGAAGGTCCTTTGCACCTCAACTGAATTACCCCATATTATCAATCCATAGCGCAACACCGAAGAAACATAGCCGTGATATGCCTCTAACGCAGCATTTTTCGATGCCACTAGTCTTAGGCGCCTTAGAGCAAAGGCAAATCTGTCAAGCTTTTTGCATACGCTATCTACATGCTCCTTCCAATTTAAATTTTGGTCTATTGTGATGCCCAGAAAAGTGGCTGAAGTGGTCCGCTGTATGCGAGAGCTTTCAAAGTTAATGTTCATAGACATGTGTAATGTGTTGTATGTCTTAAATTGTATGGCACTCGTTTTGTTAAGATAAATATTTAGATTGTTAAGTTCAAGCCAATTTATAGTTTTTTTAAGTTCGTTGTTGGCTTCAGCTTCTAGTGTATTTCTATCTTTACATTTTATTAACAATGTAATGTCATTAGGTAGGTCATTGATATACAACAAGAAAAGCAGTGGGCCAAGTATGCTCCCTTGTGGTACGCCAGAGTCATTGATTTTAGAGGAAGATTGGGCTGTTACTTTTTCATTACCGTGTGTTGGAAGTTGAAAATCAATTCAATGACCTTTAACTTTTTGGGTAGGTTGACCTGCCGTTGTCTGTACTTCTCAGTACTGCAATGTATGAAAATCACTATTAATTCAATTATAAAAAATGATTAGAAGTATAGGTATGACCGTAATTTTACATTATTCATAAATTCCTTGAAATGGACTGTTGATAATTTAACACTCCTTGCCTCGAATTTCAGCATGATTTTCTGAAACGGCTTGTGCATTGAATTTTGATTGGGTTAATTCATAATTCGTAGGTACACCTATTTATTTTCTAGTGAATGACCTACCCCACCGTTGTATTGAGATGATTTAGTAAAGTTTGAAATTCAGTCCTTCTAAACAGTACTTCTCATGCTCTTCAAGAGTGCCGTTAAGCATAATTTCAATCGTTTAAATAACACTGTCCCCTAATTCGCGTAACCGCATCGTATCACAATCGTAATTGAACGACAGGTTTTTGACAGTTCTAGTATGGGCTAAATGTCAAAATCGTCCAATTCAATCACGATTGAACTGCGATTCGGTTACGCGAATTAGGCCCCTGGTCTGCAACGAAAAACTCCTTAAACAAAAATATGATTATTATGAAGTGTACACCATCCTGAATCTGTTTTTGCTATTACGTAGGTATCTTTTTTATGTGACTTTTAAACAGCTTAAAAGTATGCATTTCTTATTGTTGTTCGTGCGTTAACGCAAAATAGTTAGCTTAAACACAAAAAAACGGCTCGTACTGATAGAAAGAGAGAAATGATAACAATTGTTGCCATTTTCATACTTATGCATAGGTATGCCTGCGCAGCTTTCTCGCTGTGTCTTGGCGCATATGTTAAAAAGTTGTTTATAGATTATTTATGATTTATACGGAATGTTTTGGTTTTGGTTTTATTTATTAGGACCACCAACAAGACAAACACAAAATAAGAACAATTGGTAAGATAGATTAAGGTTTTAAACTATGTGCCGTCTTAATTACAGGTCGCCACGGCATGCAAATAATTACCTATAATTATGGACTTTATTATAAATTAAACTTAAATGTATGTTACAGCTGTTCCTGCCATCTCAACCGTTATGTTATGTTTTCGAGATGAAATATAAAACTCTTAATTAGACAGATACTTGGGAAATGTTAGGTTTTGAATTACAACCCACTAAATCTTAGAGCAGTATCAAATGAACACGGTGAAAGGTCTCTATGAACAAATTATCAAGTAAATAAATGTATGAATTAAATATAGTAATAAAAAAGCATGTTTTTTTAAATTCCATTGCAAAAAAATTAACGTGCTTCATAATGGTGTTTTATAATAGTAATTTTATTTGCATATGTTAACAAAGTCTGGTTTCGGCTTGACATGAGTACCATTTACATAACACCCCGTATAGAGGAGAAAGTTTTAATATTTTTTTGCAGACCAGTGTAATTATTTCCGACTCGCACTACAAATTCTCTTGTGCATCTAAAACAAAAAGATTTGCCCTTTATTTGAGACCCGCTACTTACTCTTTTTTTAAAAAAAAAAAATACGTACTTACTAACGGGGTACTTTAAATACACAACTATTATATTATTTTAAATACACAGACAGATATTTAAATTCTTAAAAAAGGTTTTCAGAGAACTGTTATTGAAAATATTTTTTGTCGTAATGCGTTATGATTTCATTGTACTTATCTCTTATGTAACTCGAGTCTCGAATAGCTCACGTTGTTAGTAAACGAATTTTAAAAGTGCTGAAAATAGGTTCTTCTCTTTACCCTTAAAAACTGTTTTCAAGTTTTGCGTATGTAGAATTTTTTAAATAAAAAGATATTTTGAGTTATAACAACGATGACATCGATTTTGCTAATATTGGTTAGGGTATTTCAATTTACAAAGTATAAAATCTTACAAGACACAATACAGTTTCAGTGATGGATTCGTCTGATTAGCTTTAGATAAGTTAAATAAAGTTAATAACAACGCCGCTATCAACCCTTGAAATCTTAAATCCGCTTAAATGGTCAACTATTGGTACATTCACCCTATATGGTATGAACCCCGAATCATCAGTTGAATATCATGTTTACATGTGCACGTGCCAAACCATGCCCCCCCAGTGGTCTCCACATATCCTGCCTGTCGTGTCTATCGCTCTCATTTTATGAGTGCGCGGCAAGTGTTTACTGTAGTATTTTCAATTTACTATAGCTGTGTGGCAATCACGTTTTTTTAAATATACTTACATATAAATATACTTTTCACAAATTTATATCTTAGAAGCTTAAAACTTTACCGCCATTCGCTGATACACTTATATTAAGGCTTAGATTAAGTATGCACTAGTACCTTATGTTTATCTCCAAAAATAATTTCAGCCACCATCTCCTGTTGTTCCTTGGGAAGGAGTCATTGACTGCACTCAAGATGCACCATTACCATATCATTACCAGATGCAGAATGATTTTGTAGTATTTGGTGCAGAAGACTGTCTTTACATAGAGATCTCAACACTGAATGTCAAACCTGACAAACTCTTACCAGTCATGTTCTGGATTGGAACATTTGTGTTTGCATGTACTATAGATAATTATTTAGACCAATCATTACTAAATGACCATGAAGTTGTATTTGTAAGATGTGGCTTTAGATTAGGTCCCTTTGGATTCCTTTCTACGAATGATTTTTCAGCTACAGGAAATTGTGGTCTAAAAGATATAGTAATGGCACTAAAATGGGTGCAAAAGAACATAAAAAACTTTGGAGGAGATCCAAATAATGTTACAATATTTGGTTGTAGCACTGGTGGATCCGCCGTGCATTTGTTAATGTTGTCACCAATGGCTACAGGCTTGTTTCACAAAGCTATTATCCAAAGCTCCTCTGCCTTTAATGGTTGGTCATTGGCAAGAAATTCGTCGCAGCATTTAATGGAGCTATGTGAAATATTAAGCATACCAAAATCACATGACACTGAAATTATAGAAAATCTTAGATCTGTTTCTGGTAAGGATATCATGGATGCCTTTGTATTATTAGAGAAAAAGAAAATAGATCGGCCAGACAAAAGAGATTTTTTTCATTCTTCTTTTATGCCGGTTATTGAAGAAGATTTTGAAGGCATGCCAGCTTTTCTTACCAAATCTCCCCTGGCAATTCTTAAATCTGGTAACTACAATAAAGTACCTCTAATAATTGGAAGTAACAATATTGAAGCTGCATCCTTTGAGAATTTACAAATTGTTGATCTTTACGATAACATAGAGAAATATAATGAAAACGTATGTCACCTTGTGCCGAAGTCATTATCACTTGTACACGATACATGCAATAGCAAAATTATTGGTAAAAAACTTTTAAAATTTTATGGAGGAGATGAAGGGAAACTCACAAAGAAAATACAGTATGTCCATTTTATCAGCGATTATTACTTTTTATACTATGTAAACAAGACTGTAAGATTACATAGTGAATTATCTCCAGACTTCCCAGTTTACTATTACATAGTGAATTGTCCATCAGATTTCACAGTGCCTAAAGAAATGGCATGTTTAAGCGGTATGGGCCACAGCACAGAGCTTTTATTTATATTTAAGATAAAACCTGAAAACAAAAAATGTAATGGAGGCGCTGAATCAATTAAAACGCGACAGAGAGTTGTCAAGATGTGGACTAATTTCGCAAAGTATGGGTAAGTAAGTTCATACATTTTCAATATTTTTTAACAAGAAATACCCGTACATACATTGTGCGCCTTTAAATAAAAATCCTCAACAAAAGGTCCTCAAAAGGTAACAGACACGCTTACTGGACCATTCCATTATTTCTGATTACCGGGCACAAGTGTCTGTAGTTCTTTTGACTAGGGTAAGTGCATCAATGAATAAAACACCTACCGGTGAATGGGTTTATTTCTTACTAGCTGTTGCCCGCGACTTCGACCGCGTCAATTTCTGTTATTTTGATCGCGATCATTTTTGCAACATTTTGCTTCGCTCCTATTGGTCGCAGCGTGTTGTTATACAGGCTGTAGGCTGCTTAAGCACAGATCTGACCCGTATGACAATTGATTTCTATTGTCTGGAATTACCCGCATACGGGAGGATGTATAGCCTAAAGCCTTTCTCGATAAATGGACTATCCAACACAAAAAGATTTTTTCAATTCGAACCAGTACTTTCTGAGATTAGCGCGTTCAAACAAACAAACTCTTCAGCTTTATAATATTAGTATAGATTAGTTTCTTATAAAAAAAGAAAACTTAAATCTTGCAAAATCTGTAATCAATGAACGGGAGATTTTTACATCTTTTACTCCGTTTTTTTAGGGTTCCGTACCCAAAGCATAAAAACGAGACTATTGCTAAGACTTCGCTGTCTGTTCGTCTGTCCGTCTGTCCGTCTGTCTGTCACCAGGCTGTATCTCGAGAGCCGCGATAGCTAGACAGTATCTAATATCTTTTACATATTATGTATTTCTGTTGCTGCAATAACAACAAATACTAAAAACAAAACAAAATAAATATTTGCCCTTTTTTGCTCGATATCAATAATGGTAACAGGTAGGCACTTGAAATATATTCCTTCACTAGAGTGCAAATATTCATACACTAGATGATTTTGTTTAGTCACTTGTAATTTTAGTGATTTTTAATGAAGTGCAAATATTTTTTATTATCTGCAACGCTCTGGCCATACAGCGCTACCTATCGTAGGCAGATAGTATAACAAGCTGAAACAAGCCTATGTTAACATATGCACATAAATACTATGGTGACGTCAGAAATTTGATATCGCCATTATTGAAAAAAAGATTTTAATACAAGTCAAAATCTTAAAATTTTTGAATCTATGAAAATATAAATTAAGTTATAAATTTCTGACTTCACCATAGTATTTATACCTATAAGCCTGTATACCGTAAACGTATTTTTTATAAATATTAGAGTGGCATTTTTTATTATTAAGTAAAAAATTGCCGTAATGTGTTATTGAATGGTGCAATTTCTCTTTACACGTGACTGGTTAAACGAGGAAATGATTTAAGAAGTACAGAATAACCCCTCCACATTTAATTTTGTACAAAAAACTTCAGTATGTTTTATTACTTTTTTCCTAATAAGTAAAAAAGTAAGAAAAATGATATACTTACGGAAATATATATTCCTAAATATGATATACCAACAACCTATTAGTAACATAATAAAACAAGAAACAAACATCACAAAGATATTGAACCCTTGATTGGAACCAGAGCACCTCTGTTTAGGGTAGTAATTTACAAAAATATACATATTTGTGCCCTATTGGTGAAGTGGTTTAAATACTGGGCCAAGATCTCGGGGTCCGGGATTGATCCCCGGGTCGGGCAACAAAAGTTTAAAATTTATGAACATTGCTCGGGTTGTGATCACTAACCCACATTGGGCAAGCGTGATGATTATGCCTGTACCCATCATTGCTATGGTAACTCGAATTCAATGATGGCGGCCTTTGCCCTGCAGAAATGTTGGCCTCCACCAAAGTGCTAATTATCGTCGAAAATGTACATGTTTGTGAAATGTTGGGTTTCAAAGTGCTAACTTCCGTCGAGAGTCAAGTGCTAAACAGTTGTATAAGAATATGTGAATAAATTCACGACGTCTAGCGAAATAAAAAGTAAAACTATCACAGATAGGTGGAGTTCACAAGTTTATGAATAGTCGACAGACTTATTTACTTTGAGAAGGAAAAAATCATACAAAATTAATTTTAAAATTAGATAGATAAACTTGTTTGCTACGTAAGACAACTCCTTACTAATATTATAAATGCGATAGTAACTCTTTTCTGTTACGCTTAAAACTATTGAACCGATTTTGATGAAATGTTGTACGAAGATAGATTAGATCTTGAAAAAGGACAGGCTCTTTTGTATTCCACTGCTGGGCACAGGTTTGCGCCCGCGCGATATAACCTATGGTTCACGCGGGTGAATAGCTAGTAACACCTATTAAAGCAGTAGGTTAACAATGCAATGCAACGTCATAAATGCAAAATTAAGTAATTTGGCATTTATGACGTGAACTACAGAACCTTACACTGCGCGTTGACTGACACGCACTTAGACGGTATAAAAAGTGAAGTTGATTTACACAGGCTCACATTTTTTGTTTATTTTTCAGGAATCCAACACCAGATGAAAATGATCCATTACTGCAGATCAAATGGGACCCTGTCGAAAATAAGGACAAACTAAATTATTTGAGTATAGGTACTGAACTCACTAAAGGCAGAAACCCATTCCATGAGAGGATGGAATTTTGGGAAGAGCTACATAACGACAATGTTATATTAAAAATGATGGTGTATTGTTCTGATAAAGGCATAAGTTGGTAAGTAAAGTGGACTTACTTATGTAAGAGTACTTATTGTATCACTTCATTGTAGTATATACAGATTCATTATTTTGTTATTAAATATTGTTTACGTTAAACTTTTTTTTAAGGTTTTTATATAACTTTGCCTTAAATTGTTTTTATTAACACTTGCTCAGCTTGGTGCGCAAACAGATTACTTACCAAACAACTACAGTACAATTTACATATTATTAAGACATCGCGACGCGGGACAACCACTGTGCCTTAACTGGATGAAATAGTTAATACTATTTTAAGTATTAACTGTTTCATCCAGTTAGCTAACAATACGTAATTGACATGTACTATCAAAGCCTCCTACGCCTCATCACTTAGAAGAAATATTTCTCTGGAGGTACGTAACGCAAAAATCATGTATAAATATAAATATTTTAAGACATGTCTTACTGGGCCACACAGAGCCATCTAGTCCCAAATTAAGTTACTATTAAGTACCCTGTCGTATAGGGTACTAGACAACCGATAAACTTACTTATATACTGTTTAGACCATATTAACGTTTCATCTAAGTTTGAAGCAGTTTCGGTTATATGTAAAAACGACCTCACAGATCATGATCTGGCACTGGCGGCCATAGTTAGAAACCCAAGCAACTACTCAAAGTCCAGGCGCCTGGTGACTAAAATGAATTATGACGCAATTGCAAAGGAAGTGGCTGGCATAAACTGGCAAGATGTAACTAGTGAGTCCTGTGTAGATGGTGCAGTATCTGTTTTTTCTCGTATTCTTTCGGACATCATGAATAGAAATACCACGCAAGTCTTAGTAAGTCGCTCGAAATTTACAATTAAACCATGGATGACCCCAGGACTTATTAGATGCTCTAGACATAGGGACCAACTTTATTTAAAACTAAAACGAAATCCGAACGATGAAACTGCTAAGTTAATCTACAAGCGCTACAGAAATTTTTATAATAAACTTTTAAGGAATTTGAAAAGAGCTTACGAATCTGAAGAAATAAAAATGAATAAAAGCAATCCGAAGAAGCTTTGGTCCACTATTTAATTAGGGATATAACTCATACAAAAAAGGTAAAACAAAAATCCGAAGAACTTACTCGTATTGAAGATACACCGGAACATTCGGTTGATGTATGCAACAATTATTTCTCTAGCATAGGAAAGAAACTCTCTGAGAAAATTCTTTCGGTAACAAAAGAAACACAGGATTCTCTGACAGCTAAAGTTTCGTGTAAATTTTCACCAGCAGAGTCACTATTTCTCGAACCAACAGATGAAGCTGAAATAGAGGCAACTGTCTTACAACTGAAGCTTAACAGTGCTCCGGGACTTGATGGAATCACGAATAAATTGTTAAAATTTTTGCTTAAAAATATAGTTATCCCAATTACCTTTATTTGTAACAAGAGCCTATCAGAAGGATATTTTCCACAAGTTTGGAAATCAGCAGCCATCATTCCGGTACATAAAAGTGGAGACAAAAATGACCCCAGTAACTATCGCCCAATCTCCTTACTCGGGACATTTTCCAAAATTCTAGAAAAGCTAGTCAACAAGCGATTGTGCAGTTTCCTTGAAAAACATGCATTACTTTCTGATCGGCATTTAGGTTTTCGCCGCGGTAAGTCAACTGAAGGAGCGGTTTCATTGTTAGCTGATTTAATATATGGCCATCTAGATGAAGGCGAGGCGTGTGTTGCTGTATTTTTGGACCTTGCCAAAGCATTTGACACCGTCTCAATTCCTATTCTTTTGCGTAAGTTGGAAATATTTGGCATTCGAGGATTGGCTCTTAAATGGTTTGAGAGTTATCTTGTAAATCGTAACCAATGCGTGAAAATAAATGATATTAGAAGCACTACAAAGTTTATTGAATTTGGAGTGCCACAAGGCAGTATATTAGGGCCCACACTATTTACTATTTATGTAAATGATATAATTAACTTAAACTTAATAAATGCTGAAGTTATTTGTTATGCAGATGACACAGCGATTCTATTCCATGATGGAACATGGAATGAGGTTTTTGAAAGGGTCGAACAGGGCATGGCAGCCATTGCCCTGTGGCTTCAGAACAATCTCCTGACTCTCAACTTAGATAAAACTAAATTCTTGTGTTTTCATAAAACTTCTGCTTCGTCGCCGCAAACTCCGGATATTAGAGTGCATACATGTGTATTGTACAGCACCTCACTCTCCAAATCACTGTTGGAATGTAACTGTAGTAAAATAATTAGGTCTCCTTGTATAAAATACCTCGGGATAATGATTGATGAGAAACTGACCTTTAAGAAACATATTGTCGCGACTTCGAGTGGAGTTCGTAAACTTATTTATATTTTCAAAAACTTATTTTCGATTACTTATATTACATTGCTAAAGTCGATATACAGTGCAATTTGTCAGTCTGTCATCGGCTATTGCATTACGGTTTGGGGTGGTTCGAGTACCACTCATATGATTATGCTAGAGAGGGCTCAACGCTCTGTGATTAAAATTATGCTGAAGAAACGACGTAGATACCCCACTAGTGATTTGTACAAAGAAAATGAAATTTTGACAGTTCGCGGCCTTTTTGTATTTCGCATTGCGATTGGTGTTCATCGTTCAATTCTGGGTACTGTGGAACATGAAAACTTGTTGAGGAAACGAATATTCAATCTGCCTCTACCCTGCATTAAATCCAGCTTTGCCCGGAGAAATAAGACTTTCCTAAACCCATTTATTTTTTATAATAAAGTAAACTCTAAGTGTTCAGTATGTAATTGCTCATTGTCAGAAGTAAAATTAAAACTTCACAAATGGATAGTAACACTATCCTATTATGATTTAGAAAATTTGCTTAGATCACTTAGGTAATACGTCAAAGTATGCACGTTAACGCACAGACACACACACACACACTCACACCAGACACTCGCACATACACACACACGTCCACACACAATTACTTTTATTTAAATACTTTGAGATAATTAGGTATTTTATTTTTATTTTTCCTTTTTGTCGTTAAATCTTATCAAGTTACTACCTACATTATTTTTATAAGTTTATGTATTTTGTTGAAAGATGATTTCTACGGGACAGGCCTAGCTTATAGTAGGAATCATCGCAAATAATATTTATTGTAAGACTTTTTATTGTGACATAAATAAAAAAAAAAACTTTTTGTTGTAAATATATTATATAGAAAACACCCAGACCAGTACAAACAGACATGTTCATGCACACAAATATTTGTACTGTGCGGGGATCGAACCCGCGACCCATGGCTCAGAATCAGCGTTTACTACCGCTGATCCAAATGGTCGTCTGTATATGTATGACGTATGAGTAAGTAACAGCCTATAATCATCCCACGGCAGGGAAAAGGTCTCCGTCACTGAATTCAAGCTACCACAGCAATGATGAGTGCTGGCATAATCACCATGCTCGCCCAATGCGGGTTGGTGATCACAAACCCGAGCAACATTCGAAATTTTGAAAATTTTGGTTGCCCGACTTTGGGATCGAACCCGGGACCCCGTGTCTTGGCCCGGTATTTAAACCACTAAATAACGGGGCGTAAGCAAATAGATGTTCCTACGCATATCTACCTGGGTAAACATAATGGTAAGTATACAGCGAAAATAAACAAATAACTCTAATTGCCAAAGTTAAAGTATGAAAGCAACGGCATATAACATTGTCTTCTCCTATGAAATGGTGAGCAGTATTTATGATAATTAAAGTGGCGTTTTCGAATCCCATTATCTTAATAATAATATAGGTAGGTAAACTTGAAAGGATGTATGGATGTTTGTTACTCTTTCACGCTTAAAAGACTTAACGAAACTGAATGAAATTTGCGCTGTATTCGTTAGTCTGAAATAACATACAGGATACTTTTCATCCCGGAAAAAAGTACGGTACCTTTGGGATAATTTTAAGTATTTAATTCAATATTCCACGCATTCGAAGTCGAGGGAAACAGCTAGTCCTCTTATAAACATTAACTTCATTTTGTGTAAATCAGAAAAAACGAAGGTACCACAAACACCCATACCCGAGAAAATAGTTTTATTTTTTATTAACCAGTCCTGGAAGCGAACCCGGGACCTCAAAGCTGGCAACAACTGGTGTGTACGCCACTCCACCATGAACGCCTTCGAAAGCTATACTAATAGCCAATTATCATACTTCGATATTTAATTTGCTCGCATTAACAATAAATAAAAACATTTCATTCACATAACAATATAGGTACAAGTTTAATTTCATAAGTAACAAAGAATGACATGAAGGCAAACAAAATATATTTTAACTACAACATAAAATAACTAGATATGCCGTTATCTACAATAGCAAAATATAAGACGCGTTCTTTGTTAATAATTTCATAGATATAAATAATAATAAAATCATCTATACAAAATGGATGCAAAATACTACAGTGGAAACTCTATTATCTAGACCATGATTATATACGTAAAAGTAGGAAAATAATATGTATTATTTTAAACGAATAGACAGCAAAACGTGTCATGCACTGTTCTAAACACTAAACATGTATTAGAGCCCCACACAACGCTTTCCGTGCGTGCGCGTCCATCGATCGTAGTGAGTGTGGACGTGCACACTTCTCCGTTTTTGCAGCACCGTGGGAGTTGTAGATTCTACAGCCAATCGAAAGATGTGCACGCTGAGGAATTGGTAGTGTGAGGGAATTATTAATTAAAATTCCTTACATAAGTATCCCTACTTAAAACCTTCAGTAGCATTATGCTCATGTTCAAAATAATGGAAAGGGATCTGGGAGCCCAGCAGTTTCTTGCCATAGAAATCCAAGAAACTTAAATAGCTATTATTTTAAATCTACATTTACAACACTAAATCGCAAAAGTGGAGAAAAGAAGTTAAAGCACAGAAAACTTTAATGATGAAAAATTTTGTCTCAGGCGAGACTCGAACCCGCATCTCCTCGCATGCCGGGCGGGAGCCATACCATTAGGCCACCGAGACACTGCGACACGGCGCGAATTTTTCAAGCATATTCTTACGCTGTGAGCCAGCGTTGTTTCATCAAATGTTAGGAGTTTGCACCCTTAACACCCGAAAGAAACATCTTTCCAGATGTTTGACAGTTATTTATATACTTTATTTTATATTTTAGCAACTTAATTGCACTTATAATATCAGTATATAAACTTGAAAAATTTTGTATCAGGCGGGACTCGAACCCGCCCGACATGCGAGGAGACAGTCACCTTGTCTGCTGACTTGGATGAGCATCATATTATGAGAAGGAAACTCGCACGTAAAGAGGATGGAGATGGGTAGAAAGTTAGAAGTCGACCTAAACAGCGATGAATGACTGTAAGGGATGGTTAAAAGATACACAGAGAAGTGTGCGTAACGCCGGCGGAAAATTATCGGATTTCTTGACTTTAACCACACACATAATTAGAATGTCAGCTCGTGTAATTCTGCACGAAATTGTGAATTTGTGCCTGCAACCCCTATGGAGATATTCGCAAAAACACTTTCCGCTGCAGGAACGTTCCTCCCCTTTTTTTTTATGAACGTCAAGACTGCGGGATCACTTCTTGTTTTAAACCAATTTACTCATTTCCTTTTAGCACCTATTTGGCACCATTTGGCACCTTCATAGTTAAGACAATATTAAAGATTCAGACTGGTCCCGCCATATTGACGCGTCTATAATAATTTTAATAAGTAAAATGAATTATAACTTAGACGAAAAGTCAATGTAATACATCAAAACAATTATCAACAACCACCATAGTACTAGTCGCTAAAACTCCGTCGCTATTGCTCTCGCGTCGCTGTCAAAAATGGTTACGTAATACGAATAAACAATCGGTTGCTTTGTTTCAAAGTGCTGACATGCAGTTTTAGTTAAGTAGTTGTTCGCTTGGGGCGCTGATGGTTGTTGGTCGCAAATTGTACGTTCCGTAATACGAATTTATGATTTACAGCAATGATTATGCAATAATTGCAAAAACGACTGATCGCAAAAGATCGGTAATAAGCCTGAAGGTAGCCTATGTGTTATTCTGATGTGTATGCTATATAACTGTAAAGTTTCATTCAAATCCGTTCAGTAGTTTTTTCGTGAAAGAGTAACAAACATACATCCATACTTACAAACTTTCGCGTTTATAATATTAGTAGGATTTTATAGACACGACTTCTCGTCACACTAAGCTTACTAAGTAATTATAATTAATTATTAATAAAATTTATGACTTGTGTTAGTTGGTATTATTTTTACCGTAATTTTTAGTGACATAGTATTTTATTTTGAGTAATAGAATAGAAACACTTTATTTTGCACACAGTAATACAAAACAATTACAGGACATCTCAAAAGTACACAAAATAGTAATGTGAAAGATAAAATTCCAAAAATTAATTAAAATTCTTATTTTCCTAGAATCGCCCACAAATGGCAAAACCAGTAGATAGATTATTGTAAAAATATTTTTATTTTATTACCCTTAAATTATAATTAAGTGGTGTTTACAAATTAAATCAATATTATTTAGTGGTTTTGTTAACAAAAATTGAAAACACAAAGTACATTTTGTGGTAACATATTATATTAAAAATGAACAAAAACTCCTGTCACTAATCGATGAGCAACTTTATTCCACTTTGAGCTTTGCTCTTCACAATTTCACAGGCGTAAAGACTGTAGAAATGAAAACAATTAAAAATAAAAATAAAATACACTCGAAACCGGTAAAGTTATATAAGTTTCGGTGCCAAATGAGTGCTAAATTAAAGTGTAACTAGTTTAATAAAATGATTAGTAGTTTTATGGTAACAGCTTGATCCCGCCATCTTGACGCGTCAATATGGCGGCACCAGTCTGAATCTTTAATATTGTCTTAACTATGAAGGTGCCAAATAGGTGCTAAAAGGAAATGAGTAAATTGGTTTAAAACAAGGAGTGATCCCGCAGTCATGACGTTCATTTTTTTTTTCCTGAAGATTTTTCTGAAAACAAATTAGTCAGGGAATTAGAGCATAACGTGCTGTAAACTTGCGTGTTTATCTTAAATTTGTGCGTCTCAAGGTTTTGAAGTTATTTAAAATGCCGCTGGAGTAACGTTTGTCGTAGTTTCTATGAAACATAAACGGTAAAACACACAAACTTCATTTTTTTCACACACGATTTAATGAATTTGAGCGTAATTTGAGCAAAAACAGAATTTAAAAAAAATGCACATTGTAAATAGGAGTCATACAGATGAATTACTGACAGTGATGCATAGCTCTTAATCCCCTGCAACGTATAGTTAAGTCTCGTTAGCCTACTGTAAGCCAATAGCTAATAAGAGATGCTTAATTATGACGAATTTTGATCTTAAATTGAACGATTTTGGTATGGATTGCCAAGAATTCAGATATATCAATAATTAGAGTGTTCCTTCAGTTATGCACCTGCAAAATTGCAGCAAAATATACCAGTGGGTCTAGCACAAAAAATTATCGAATTCGAATCGTTTGCGTGTTCGTGTCGAAATCGTAATATTAAGTATGAAAACTTAAACAGCGCTCGCGCGGTCAAAACGAGAGCTACAAAACAAAGCACATTCCTCCAGCGGAAAGTGTTTTTTGAGAATATCTCCATAAGGGTTGCATGCACAAATTCAAAATTTCGTGCACAATTACACGAGCTGACACTTTAATTATGTGTGTGGTTAAATTAAAGAAATTCGATCCTTTTCCGCCGGCGTAACGCACACTACAGACTTGATGACGCATGACCAGATTACAGAGGAAAAGAAAATATTCTGCGCGGGCGAATGTTGATGAATATTACGATGACGGTAAAGTTCGCTAGTATTATCGCGTCTATTTATTATTCTACGAGCATTTATTAAACAAAATTCATAAGCCGATATGGTTGCTATTCAGAATCTTATTAATGATGTTAACTACTGTCTAAGCATTATATTCTAGCTATGATTAATTTCTAGGCTCCCATACCTTTGTTTCACCCTCTCAATTTAATAAACTTCACATTACAATTAAAATAAAATAGTAAGTAAAAATGTATTTTTGGTTTATTCTACTCATTATTCTCTACAAGTATTTGATTTACAAATCACCAAACAAGTGTTGAAAAATCATTCGCTAAAGAAATGATATTCTTACTAATGTAGTAAACACATAAAATAAGTATAAACATTAATGTACAAGACAACATACTTGTTTTACAAAATTGTAAGTTTTGATAAACCAGTGCCAATAATTTATCTATTTATTTTATTCCTGTTACCAGGAAACTTTCTAGCGAATAGCATGCACCACTTTCTTTTTTTATTGATAATTACGGATGTTAACGCTTCCGGCCAAAAACACAGATGTTGTTAGTGATTGTCATGTAACGAATGAATTAATTATGAGACGGAGTGTTTTCTGATAATGCTAAGGAAAAAAAATAATTAATTAATTTTTATTTATATATAGTTTTCTTTAATTAACCTATATCATCCCACTGCTGGGCAAAGGTCTCCCCCAACCTCCGCCACTGGTCTCTATCCATCGCCAAACACTCCCATTTCCCCGTCAGCCGGACCAAATCGTCACACCGCCATTTCTTGGGTCTACCTCTACGGCGATAGCCATCCTCAGGTAGGTACCCATCGTGTTGCGATTTGAACCCACCGGGGTGCATTCTACAGACAGCCCCGCCCACTCTCATTTTAGCTTCGCTATTTCTTCACCAACATCAGCAAACCCCGGTTTTTGAGCGGGATCGTGGTGCCGGATTCTATCCTTCCTATTATGATTATTTGTGTGTATACTATACTATTTTTTTCCCAAAAAAAGAGTATAACACTTTGTTATGAGATAACATTCACAATTATATTAATAGTTTTTTTAGTATGAGTCCTATTTTTTTGTCGTACGTAAGTGATCTTTACTGTAAAAAATGAATATAATAAATACTCATATCTATACAGGGCGACTTTGAAATCCTTTTAAACTAAGATTCTAATACTAATCACTAAGGTAACTAAACTAAAGCTGGAATATTATTAGCTATTAAAATTCAATTCCTTAGTAAGGTAAGATCTGTAAGTATTAAATATAATATACGTAAGTTGAGTGTGCGTCGACTTGACGTAATAATAACCAATTAAGTAATGCTTGTTTGTGCCGATGTACCAAAACACCTACCACATACTCAAGACATTGGTATGAGTAAAAGAGACAAGAGTCGAATATAAGTGCGTTGTGTTGCGAAGTAAGGCCTCAGTAAGCAAGCACTAGTTTAGTGCGACTTTTGAGAGAAATTTGTATTCAAGTATTACATTACAGATACACAGGCCTGTTAATATTATAAATCGGCCGCATTGTGCGCAAGGGTGATAAATTTATCAAAATAATCAAACAAGGTGCAATATTATTTAGTGCCAAGACAAGCAATGTTACGCCATCTCTCTTTAGATAGTAACGATTTCCTTTTTTTATTATGAAAATAATTTTGCTTAGCAAAGTTTTGTTTAGACAAAAAGTCCTTATTTTTAGGACAGTTGACTATTTAGAATCGTTTTATTTTTTGTGAGGTCTAAAATGATTTCAAATTCATCCTCTACAAATAATAGCAGCAAACAGGATGTGTCTTTAACCTACCATAACTTACAACTTAAGTCATCTAATACATTTTCGCTATAATCTGTGTTCCTAATATCTTATACACACGTTGAGTTAGATGTCATAATAAATAAAACTTACACTACTATACAGGGTTATTTTTAAAGGGCAGTAAAATTTCGGAATACTGCTATTCTATTTACAATTAGATAACTTTTACAATGGAATTATTACTAAAATCGAAAAAAATATTTTTTTCATAAAGTTAATTTAACTTTGCTTATTGGCCAGGTAATAACCCTGTATACGCAGTACCGAAAACACACAGTACAGTTGTTCCGTGTTAATTTCATAATAAATCATATAAATAGTGATCTCCTATTTAGGTAGTAACTGCACTGCACTATGTGCGTCTTAAGTTAAGAGAAATCTTTAACAGTATCATAAGATGATTTAGACATTTTTCAAGTTTTATTTTAGGTCTATCGAGATTCTGATAGACGGTCGTCTCATCGACACTTTGGCATAGTTTTATTAATGCATGAATTAAAGATTTAAAAAATACAAGTTTAACCTGACAAAACATTTTCCAATTTATCGACTAACACTTGTCCTTCATAAATTCATAAGTCATCATAACATAATATTAATTGTTACATGACTTTAAATCGATGTAAAGGAATTAGATAGTCTGACAAAAAGAGTTTCCTCTGTATAACACTTTAGCTAGTGTAAATATTTTGTTCAGGGAAGTAGAAGTATAATAATTGAAGTCAGTAAACTTCGCCGAATTATTGACATCTGTAACAAAAATAAAAAAAGCTGCAGCCATTTTATTGCCCATACAGACAATTAAGAATAATAAGATTTATAGACTAGGGACACGATTCTCATGCAGTAAGAAAGTTCCCTTTCATAAAAATGGTCAGTATTCGAATTTTTTAGCAAACTAACCTCGTTTGTGCATTCTCAGAAATTCATGAAATAGTTTGTTTGAACATCACTCGAATACGTCGAGCACAGACGCATTATCTTTAACTGGAATTGCATCGCAAGAGCATTCCTCACTAAACACGAATGTCCTACCATGTATGAAAACTACTTCATCAACGATTATCAACACTTTAAGTACCTATTATTTTTGTAACAGTACTCGTATCGTATACTACGAAACCTTTATGTGCAATTTTAGCATGTAAAGCAATTAAAAGTAAAAAATATTTATAAACAAGTTTTTTTAAATGACTATCAACTTCTATGTGCATGTGTGGGTGGAGCGTACACACACATTTATATGGTGTAAACGAGGTTTCTCCGTGTAAGCCGTTGGAGATCAAAAATATCTTAAAAGAGGACACGTTAATACGGCAAATTAAGAGCACGAGGTACAGTAAAGGGAATCAGATCCTTCATTTGATCATGGCGCAGACGAGTTTCTATCCGTGAAAATAGTTGGAGATCGAGTGATCTTAAAACATGACCCTTTAAAATAAGTCTATGCATAGCAATTATGACTATTGTCTTATTAAAAAAAAAAAGTCGACTATATAATATAAACTGTACCTTAAATAAAATGTGTATGAAAATAAGAGCCGGCCGGCCTAAATAAAATAATAAGTGCTCAATGAAGTGTTATATGCCAAGTAAGTAGGTGATATTGCCAAATAAATGGAGATGCCAAGTAAATGGTTAAGCTAATTGCTTTGAATAATGTACCAAGAATGTAAAATGATGTATTGAAGGGTCTATCTATTATAAAAAAGTTTTTATTGATCGAAAAGTATCTAAATGTATTGTTGATGTGAAGTTATTTCATGGAATAAATTAATAATTTATGACTTTATATAATATAGTAATTGAACTATCGAATATTAAGGTAAACTAAATTGTCATGAAGAAGTAAAGTTTGAGTATCAAATAGAAGTGTCATTTTTGCATAGTTTTATTTTTAAAAGATAATTATTATTTGAGTTACCGCCGTTAGGTTCCCACTATACCATTTATGTATACTAAATGCTGACACTCTTAAATGTTTAAATCTAAACATGTAATAAAAAATTAATTGTGAAATGTATTTTACCTTTATATTTAAATTGATATCATTACCATAATTTACATAGCTAAAAAATCTTTGTTACACTTGTGCTAAACACTAATTAAATCGTTTGTATTCGTTATAATAAATGTTAAAGAGGAATATGTAAAATAAACTTAAATTGTAATCTGAAACAAAAAACTAATTTGACCTGGCAACTATTATTAAATAAGAAAAATATTTACTATCTAGAATAATAAGCTTTGTATTGTTATAATGTTACTTTGCGATGTATAATTTTTGCTATATACAATTTTCATTGCATTTAAATTACTCCAACAACAATTTGGTGAAATTACTGTTATATAATTCTGTATTTCTAACTTTTGCCCTAAAAAACCTTACCTTTATGTTCGAGTATTGTAATACAATTAGCAATTAGCGAAATTATGATTTTAGACCAAACATTTTAAATAACTTTTAGTAGATATTCAAATAACATTGTATAGTTTTATGATAATATGATTGGTCCATTAAATAATCAGATTGTTATGTTTATTAAAACAAATGTGTTTTTTAAAAATAAATTTTTATCAGTAAAATGAACTTTATAGATTTTTTTGTTAATTTTGTTTCTGTCTTTTTGTAATCATTGACAATTTGTAATTGTTTTTTTGTACTTAAACTATTCGAAAAAATACTGTCAAAATTATTTTTTCTTTTCAAAAAGGGGGAGGTGTAGTGTGTGTACGCTCCACCCACACATGCACATAGCCATTGCCTATATATTATGTATTGTCATTTAATAAGAACACACATTAATTATACGCGCATCGTTACAGTAACACGTTGTTTCATTCGTCTCCGCTCGCCCAACATTGCAGTCATAACACAAATTATAGTAGCAAGATTCCACCCAAACAGAAATACATACAAAAGTGAATTAACGGCCTATAATTATCCCGCTGCAGCGCAAAGGCCTCCATAATTAAATTCAAGTTACCATAACAATAATGGGTACAAGCATAATCACGACGCTTGCCAAATGCGGGTTGGCGATCACAAACCCGAGCAATGTTCAAAAATTCGAATCCTTTTTTTTGGCCGGACATTAGAACTTTCCAGTTGAACTGACAAATTCGGATACCAATTATCATATACAGAAAAAATCAACTGCATGAGAATCGTGTCCTCTAGGCCACGATATCTCTAGAACATGTTAATACGAAAAATATGCAAACACCAGGGCATTTTGTTACTAAAACGTGAAAATTAAGGCCATACTTAATTTGAACAAAACCTCGTAAACATAAGTTGTTTGAATTAACGCGGACACTATATCTACATTGAAATGAAAGATAAAATACTTATACGGATTTAAATTGTGTTTATAAAGTTTTTACCTATACGTACGCTGTAAAGTATTATAATAAACACGAATTAAATCCGTAAATTTATCTTTTGTTTCAAAGCCTTATAATAAAGCTGTACTGCTCTACAAAATATTATATCCATATGGTAATGTACTGGTCGGTATTAGGGAACACAGTACGCTATAGTATAAGAGCTAGCAACGTTTTCGAGAAAGAATTTTAGGTAGGCCAACTTTTAGATATGCTATCTCTCTCACTCTCCCGGACGTCATACGGGCTATCTGGCTGGCGGTAGTGGTTGCGTTCATCAGTGCGCATCGTACCTGTGCAGGTAAAATATCAGTTTTTCAAAGAATTTTAAGGTTTATTTTATTTTTATTTTTTTATTGAACTTTTGGCAACATGAATCCATTATTGCCAGATATTTTTATTGGTGTTTAAACTGTGCCAAACTCTTATTATGAATTAAAAAAAAGAAAACCTTTTTTCAAAATATTTTAGTATGGCTGAAATTTTTATATGATGTTATTTAAGTACTTATCTAAAAACCCAAAATTAATTTGCCAAACAATAATTCAATTGTTAAACCTTCAGCCAGACCGATCTAATAGCGAAAATATATTGGGCATGTTGGAAGAGTACAGACAGTCACGCGCTAGTTGCGCAAGCGAGATAGGCGACAGCAGCTGTTATGTAGTCAAGATGGCGTCAGTTTAGTCACATTGGTGTATTCGTTGCTGTTATTTTAATGTTTTTAACAAAATTGCGTTATAATGGCTAGTGATAAATTAAAATGTGTTTTTTGGAAAGAAAAAAAAGGAAAACTAATAACTTTGTAGAAGATAAATTAAAAAAGTGTAACTTAAAGAAGTTTTACAAATACGTGTAAATATAAAACTTAAATATAAAGTGTACAGTTACCAGATCAAGTTAATGACACTGATGGATATCACAGAAATTCTGCAAAATACCGTAATTTATCTAAAATTAATTTCTCGTCAACAGTAGATCTTCCCAGCACATCTAGTTCAACTCCGATATCAAGTACTGCAGTATATGTCAGCAAAACCCTGCCAGATACGAGAATACGTCTCCAAATTCACAAACAGAAATTAATATCCAAGAAATTGACACTTCTAATGCAATTATTGAGTCTAAAAGTGTGGAAAACATAGAAACAAATTCAGATGTCAAACGAGTTTGTCTTTTAATTTTGTTATCATTATGTTAATTTTGTACAACAATAAATTATTATTTTGATACCGTATTAGTCCACAAATTAATTCAAAAGTTTTTAATCCTTTCTCTAAAATTTATATGATAACTATTTCTAGACCAAGCAAAATGATACCCCATCACTTTTCACTTTTAGATCGGTCTGGCTGAAGGTTTAACAATTGAATTATTGTTTGGCAAATTATTTTGGGTTTTTAGATACCTACTTATACACCGTGAAATTTTAGTGGTTGTTTTCCCACAACAGAACGATTTACCTATAGTAGCACCATCGATCGTGAGAGTTATTTTTTGAAAATAAAGATATCGTTGTTCTCAATTAATCAAAAAAATAATCATCAACTCAAAATCGTGAGATGCGATAGTATCTTTTCAAAATGTGACGTGTTTGGGTACTGCTTGCCGCACGAAATCAATGTTCAAAGCAAAAGAAGCTCTACGCACTAAGTAATACAGCATAAACTGCACCGCGCGAGGGGCAATGACCCCGGCCGGTGACCAGCTGCGGCGCGGCTAGTACCATTGGTTCGAGGTTGCTTTCGAGTTTCGTTTATCACAATCGTGAAAACGTTATTTTTTATTTGAATAAAAAAAAACTGCACAAATCTATTGTACTACTAAGATAGAATCATTTTACTGCGGGAAAACAACCACTAAAATTTCACGGTGTATAACATGTCTCCGTATCAACATTTTATGTATTAATTAGCCTTGAAAACTCTAAATGCTAATGTATTATTAAGTAAATTTAAGTTTAATGTAATAAAATGAAGCTGTTTTATTAATAAAAAAAAATCATTGAAAAATAAAAATTTCAGAGATACTTACTACAATAAATATTTTTTAATTCAAAATTAGCGTATGGCACAGTTTAAAAACAATAAAAATATCTGGCAATAATGGATTCATGTTGCTAAAAGTTCAAGAAAAAAAAAACCTTAAAATTCTTTTAAAAATTTATATTTTACCTGTACAGGTAGGATGCGCACTGTAGAACGCAACCACTACCGCCAGCCAGCAGGCTTACTCTTGACTTACAATTTCAATCTCCAATTACAATCTCAATCGAAAAAACGTCAAATCGCACTCTTGAAACCGATACTAGCGCCACATTGGAATAGAATTGCGTGGAAATTGAGGGAACTAAAAGACATTGTGATCGCATCCTGGGATTGCGAAATGATACACTTGACGCTAGTTTGACAGCTGTTTATTGCGTTAGCCTTGAGCAAAGAAAATGAAGATAAACAAGAATGCTGATGTCTAAGAAACGCGAGAGTCATTACCATAAATTACGTTAGATGGCGTTACAAGTTTCGCATTTAGCTCGCATGTAAAAAAATGTTTGAAATATGCAAAATATCGCATTATTATATTTTAGTTTGTCATGCTTACTAATATTTTAGTTCAAAATAGAACTACCTGTGATTATAAGAAGTCTAAAATACAATTTCGATTTTAGCTCGTTTTATTTAAAGATGGTTTGAACATCTCGATAAATAGCACGTTTGAACATCAGTTTTAATTGCAAACATTTATACTAACATACGCTAGATGGCGCAAACTTGTTATTTTGAAAGGACGCAGTGTTATGACGTTTTCGATAAAATTATGCTCGTTCGTTGCCCAGAGTTCAATTAACTTTCGGGTCAGGGTTTTTTTGGACATTTTTATTTAAGTTTCAGAATTATATTTTCTGAAAACTTAAAATACGTTTTCAATTTGTTTTAAGTTTGAAGAAATTAAAAATAATAAATTAAATGATTCTAATTATAAAACGCAGACGTTTTAAAATACTGTAAGCATTATTTTTAAAAACCAATCATTGCATTACCATAAGCCATACACAGATTTAATAAATTGACGATTTGATTTGGGCACAAACAAACATATTGAATTAACCTGTAGATATAAAAGATAATAAATAAATAAATGTGGACAACATCACATACTTACATTGGTCTGATCCCAATTTGAATAACTATTTAAAGCATTCGTGTTTTGGAAACCAGGACCAACGAAGGAACCATTAACACCCAGACACGTGAAAATGTAGAAAAACACAATTTTTCTACATTGACCCACCCGTCCGGGAATCGAACCCGGGACCTCGGAGCAGGCGACACCTTGAAAACCGGTGTGTACGCCACTCAGCCACAGAGGTCGTCAGAAGATATAAAGAACTAAATCAGTAGGTACTTACCAACTTTTACCTAGTTTAAGATTTCAAAAACATGTTTTATTTAGGTACTTTAACAGGTACCTACATTGTTATGTTGCATTATTAAAGTGACTCGTCATTTAGGTATCAAGGAGAAAGATTTATACCAGGAATACTATTAGTATTGAGGTTGGGAACAGTTAGTATTAAAAAGTTAAAATACTAAATTAAAACAATGTTGCGCCTTATGACTTTAGTGCTGCGCGATTTTAGACTTAATAACTATTGACACGACGACGGATTCAGATGAAATTATACAATGTGACGTTGCCAATTCGGCAAAGTTACAATGCGCATTGCGTTCTCCTACTGGTGCCATTATACCTATAAGTACTTTAATTATACAACGTGTAACAGAATAATCGCACACTGAGAAAGTAGTTTGTTCAAAGTCAGTACTAAATCGAATCATATTTTAAACATGTTTTTTTTTCTCAAAAATATCTAAAATTAATTAAATTACAGTCACCTCTTTATGCACATAGAAAAGACAAAGTTAATAAACAAACGAAAATAAAACCTAAGTCAAGGTAATAAGACTTTTTAAAATGTCAATTAAAAATTTGTTAAACAAAAGAAAGTACAGTCGACAGCACATCAAGTTAAACAGTTGAACTGCGATAACAGCTTGTATTACGTAAGGCATTAAGGCGGTCTCTAGGTCAACATGTATAGTCTGATGTGTCGCCGTGTGTACATAACGCGTTCTAAATCCGTAAATTTATCTTTCATTTCAATGTATGTGTTCGCGTAAACTCAAGAAAACAGTAAAATAAAGTAAGCTTTATTTCAAGATCATTAAGACTGACGAAAACAGCGGCATACACAATCGCACACAACAATAGGCACGTGCCAAAATACAATCATAGTTCCTTCATCCTTACGCTATCTCTTTTTCGCATACTCAGAACGGTAAGAAAGAGCGAGATAAAACTAGCGTGTCATCCGATTTGAATTAAGTGAATTCGAATCGACTTTGACCTCGGTCGGCGCCGTCTATCTCTTTCAGTTCACCGCTTACATTGAAGACAGAAACTAAGATGGTCGAATGTTAGACAAAGTGAAAACTATTTGCGTAGTAGTACCCCTAAGCGCTTGCGGCGTAAACAAACTATCTCTCGTCATGCGCCGGTTGTAACTTGGGCGTTTTTAATTTCAGTTGCTTGAACGAAAATGTGACTTTGAACAACTACAGTATAAAAAATTGAATCATTGGCTTAAATTATCTGATATAAAATTATGATTTATTTAATTCTCTAATACAAGGGGCGGCAAACCGCAGCACGCGGATGTCTTACTTGCGGCCTATATTTTTTTTACAAATGAGTTCTAAATTCCAAATTAATTGCATGAACGAACCATGATGAGAACTTGAGTGCCATTCTTCGAATTGCAACTACAAATATGACAGCTAACATACAAAAACTAGCCTGCATTTCGAGCGGGATCTCAGACATAACATTATTTATTACTAGCGGACCCGACAGATGAGACGTTGTCCTGTTTTAACTATGAATATTGATTTCGAATCATTATAGTTAATATTTCAAAAAAAATCAGATACTTAGTTTACAACTTTATTTTATCGACATGCAAATGCTAACGGCACTGGAAATTGTAACCGTTTGCAGCACGCTTCCTGTCAATGTTGTGTCAAACGCCATAATGATACATTTAAAAAGTTTAAATTGTCAAAAGGGCTAAGGTTACATTAAAAATAATTTAATATGGTGGTTACGTATTCTTAGATTTTCTAATTATCTGCGCAATTTTCTTTTTTTTTTCTTTCATAACTCCTTACAATAACAAACAAACAAAAAAGAGTTAGCGAAATCGGTCCAGCCGTTCCTTTATTTTAGCGGTTAAATTGGCAGCACTATTTGAAAGTCAATATGCTTAAAAATTAATTTTATATCATAAATCTACATAAAACATGCTATAAAATAGAATAAACAACATAAAAACACTGTCCCACGAATTTGCATGTAGTGGAATTCCACTATAACGTGACGGGCTAATTTTTCAACTTCCTCTACGAATTTTACAATATAATGTTATTTTTTTGATAACGGCTACATTCCCAAATCCTCTAAAGCTAGTGTGAGCGTCATCAGTGTAAAAAAATACGAAGTGTGAAGCGGTTGAGTTACGCTGGCACCAAAACCATCATTCCGTATACGTGACACAAATTTTTCAAGTAAATACGAGTAGTAAGTACTTTTTTATTACTAAAATATTTTTTTGTAATACTGTAATATCTATAGAATGCGAAAAGGTTTGGACTGATCATCTAATTGCATTTCTTAACGATGAAAAGTATTTCTAAAATTTTTATGCATTCATTCGTCACATCCATATCGTCACGTTACGTATATGCGGATCGCAAAAAGTGACGTTTGGAATTGTTACACGCATAATTCACACCTACGGTTTTTAAGTTGAAATTATGACAATGGCAGCACAGGCTAGTAAATGAATTTTAAGAACAAATTTCCAGGATGTATTATTGAATTAAACTAAAATAAATAACTTGTGTTTTAGACGTAAAAACGTAAGTTATTTATTTTAGTTTATGTACCGAATTATTTTAAAAATATGGAGTTCCGAATCTTTAACAGAGCATAACAGATCCGCGAAAAAACATCGAAAAAAAAATGAACCTCCCACACATTCCACAGATCAGCTGACCAAGTTTCTATGAGAGGTTTAATATTTTTTCTTTGATTTTTCCTTTTTTACTGGTGGAATTTCTGATTTCCATTATAAGAGGTTATTGGTGGTGATTTTGATATAACCCTCTTGTATCTTTAGGTATAAAAAAAAACTGTCAAAAACATATAGCATGAATATAATTTGGTTTACTTTGTGCTTTCGTGTGAATATGAATATTATAATGTTTGTTTCATAGATGTGCTTATTGCTTGAGCTTGAATGCACATGAATAAATAACATTTTTTTGCAGAAAACTAACGATACAGAGACAAGGTGAAACAAAAGCCGAATTAATATAAAGCGCAGAAATAGACGATAATATAGTATATATCCCGCGATAAATGTAACGTTATGTTATAAATGATTACTCTCTAAATTTTTATTCAAAATAAAATTAAAATGAACACGTGAGAGTATTTCATAATATTTATCTGCCTTGTACAACCTACCTTACTTTACTTATTCTCTCTATCTATAGTCTCAATATTTTGTGAGACAATATTCCACGTATTATAATATAACTTATTTTTGCTATAAATTTGTCATATTTAAAAAATATATAATATGACTTAAGGAATGCCGCATACATTGTAAAATGAAAAATAAGGAATGGTTTGTACCGAAAAGTGACGAATTGGATCAATTTAACAAAATATCGTTGTAGTTTAAATGGTGTTTTTTATGTGATAGTGATTTTAGAATGATAACTTTAGTTTTCACTTGTTTATTCAAATCTTACGATCACCTTTATAATTTAACAGCCCAAAACATTTCGTGACGTTGCGGAACTTTGAATGATACACATAACACAACAATAGCAATTTATTTAATTTTATTAAATATTTCCTATAACATGCATATATTTATGTATTCTACGTTTATCTCTTCTCATATCTAAGTTAATTGTAGACAAAATTAACGTTATTGTATTTCGTCACTTCCGCTGCGTAACACAGCAACTGAAATTAAAAATGCCCAACTATCAGTGTGTAAAATAATTAGTTCGCGATGGCTTTTCGGTATTCAAATCTACTGCAGATTGACACACACAGACACCGAAATGGTGAGAACATTGGCAGTATGTGATGACAATGTGGCTCTTGCGTGCAGAAATCCTTTCAGCAAGTTATATAAAAGAAAGAAAGGAAAATAAAAGTGTGAGACAGGTAAATGATATAGATGACGATAGCATGAACACTTTAACAAAAAAGGTTTTAATTTCTTTATTCAATAAATTACCTCTGTTAATAACCATCTAATTCTATGTTGATTTAGACTAACATCACACAAAATATAAAAAAATAATTAGAAAAATACGAAACCGACCAAAACTCAAACGCATTCACTCTACTTCGAGCGCGCTAAACATCATTGAATTCGCCGAGTAATTCACCTGCGCAGTGGAAACTTATTCTATTATCTATTCTTTAGTCACGTGTCTTGCCTTTTAACATCCCGACCCGCGCCCCACACCCGGCCCTTCGGACTTCTACCATAGGAATTAGGATCGCTTTTTGCATATTCAGTCACACGAGGGGCGGGCGACGCAGCTCGGCCGCGCGTCTCCCGCGCCGCATCCCGCTACCACTTTACTACACTTACTAAGAATAATACGCATGCGCACTAATGTTTTCAAAATTTATGATTTTTAATGGAAATTCCAAAATTTATAAAATCGGGTGTATTTCACTAATACACACACTTATAGCAATTGGTTTAGGTACAAAATACACAGTAAATTTTTCCACTCGGTAAAAAAAGTCACCCAGTATATGATTAAATATGTATACTGTTTGTGTATATATCCTTTATATTCAGTACCAAACACAAAATAACCTAAATGAAATCAAGTTGACAATTAATTGTTAAAATAACTTCTATTACTTTCTTTCTTCCTTTCTATAGTCGGAATGCTATTTCAATATACTCCCTGACTAGTTTTTTCGTTAGCTTGGCTTAAATATTTAAAAATCTCAAAATACATGGTATTAATTTTAAGAATTCAATTATTTCACAAAATAATTTGTTTCACATAAAAAAAAATGGTTGCCTGTAAAGTCGGTTTTACGGGCGAAGATTTTACGTGACAACGTCTTTTTCTCGGTAGAATATTTATTGATATGAATATAATTAAATTGCACAATAGGAACAAGGAATTGAATGAAAATAAGAATTGCACAAATTTTAACTATAGAAATATATTTTGTTTACTAAAACATTGTACATGTAAACTTAAACTTAACTAATTCCTATTTGAGTGATTTTGTTGAGGATAGGACGATGATAGGAGAAATATGAAATGAAAGGAAGTGTTTCTGCTGTAATGTGTCTTGCGAAAGTCAAGTCTTTTTCCAACGCCAAGAACGTTCGAGAAAGACAAAGACAGAGACACAAGCATGCGCCGATTCAATGCGCCTAATTCTCTAGTGCTGCGCGCGCGGCAGACCGATCATAGTTGAGTGGGAGAGAGACGCAAGGCATTCGGCGGGCCTCTCTCTCGTTCGGTGACTCATCGTAACGTTACCGAGCGTTACACTTTTTCATAAGTGACTCCCAGCCGCAACCTAATTTAAGACGTTGTCACGTCAAAAATATCTCTAAGTAGGTATATCTTGTCAAAATAATTCAACAAACTAATTTAAAATAAATAGTTTTTTTGATAAATTGTAAACGTACCTTCAACATTTTGGAAAAATATAAAACCAAAAATTATGTTATTATTATTATTATGTTGGTCATTTTCCAATCACGGGACTATGGAGTCCTGGACCTTTGGAAGGCATACGGGCGGTCGAAAAGAAAGACGCGGAACCCGGAATAAAATATGCGCGCGTCTCGCGTTGACTCGAGTTCGCCCGCGGCGCAGCGGGGCCTCTTGTTTGGTGCGCTTGCGTCTTGGCCGCGGGGCCTGGAGCTGCGGAGTCCGGACGCGGGGCTAGCTTTTGCTTCTCATCGAGAGAAGGCACCCGATAAAACCTAAAGACGCACGGAGTGTTACTAGCATGTACTCATAAAAGGTCGCGCTATTCTAGAATGCAATCAGCGTGGAACAGAGTTCTGTAAGTAGTTATTTTTCAGAGGACTACTAGCGAAGGGGTGCTTAAGCCCTCCTTTTTCTGGCTCGCGGTGTATCAATTTTTAAAGTATTAATGTCGTTGTATTATCATCATAATAACTAAACTACAATAAAAAATAACACTCGTTTAGGAGCTACGATATCACATACTGGTAATGTAAACATATACCCGTCAAGCTAATAACCCCCCTTGGTGGGGTTAAATAAACTGAAAAAAGTGTAAACTAAATAAATTAGGCACATTAAAATGCAATGTGTATATAAATTTGCATTGTTTAAATCCGATTTGAATACACATATTTATCAGGAATTTAGGACGTTCGAACCATTAGGCCAAACGGGCTCTTACGATGTCGACGAATTTTAGTGTCTATTGGTACTTGTACACAATTATTTTGGATGTCATTTCATGAAAATTCGTCCTAATGCTGTTCAACGCCATCTCGTGACTCGCATTTCATATTATCTTGTTAGGTGTTGGAGCTGTATCAACTTTTCGTTAGATGGCACCGGATATTTCACACTTCAGCGTGAACACAAACTCCATCTATTACTATTAAGTCGAACCTGGAGGTACGAGCGAAGATAATAAGTTTTACGCGAGTTTTTTCATTTGTATGACATTAGCATTCTTGTTTATCTTTATTTTCTTTGGCCTTGAGTAATTATTGCCAATTGACGCAATAACCAAAGTGTAACTTTTTTGAAATTGCTTTCATTATAGTTAGGTGAAAAGGTGCCTAAAATTGCTCGTTTAGTTTTGCAAAGTGTTATTCTTCGTGAAGCCTATAAGATGGACCTACGATGATACCTAAAGGCGTGATTTACGGCGAATTGCCCGCTACGCCGATAAAGCTCTAGCTTATGAGCGACAATAAGTTTAGGGCAAACTATAGGCTCACCAATAGAGCTGCAACAAACCGTATGTATTCTTTACTGCAACAAACCGTATGTATTCGTTACTCGCTTTTTCCGTATTAGGTCGCAAAAGTATCGTGTGTTGTAACGTTTGCTGATCGTATTTTATGAATTCGTGCCTTATTCGGTTATTTGAAAAAAAACAAGACAAAATGCACCTTAATTTTGTAATTTAGATGTATTTTATCTACATATTACGATTGATGCGACTCCGTGATATCATACTTTATGTATGATATCTCGTACGGAATACTAATTGATTTGTTGTTCCGCACTGTGTTATTAATGAGGTATCAAAAGTAACGAGTAACGTAACGATACGAAAGTAACGAGTACTCTTTGTCAAAGTAACGAGTTCATACGGGTACGCAATATTTCGTTACTTTTACACCTCTGCTCACCAAGGCCCTTTTTCTAGAATTGTGCCAAGAACTAGAGCCCTTGATGCCAGTACCAAAAAGAATCAGTGATATTAGAATCTAGCTAGAATGTTTTAAGCATCAATAAAAATATGCAGTATTGTACCGAATAAACAAATATATTTACCTTGAGAATAAGCTCTTACACTTCCAACGAGTGCCAAAGAGTGGGCCCTCACGGGTTGTGATTCAAAACTTTTATCTTACATTTCTCGCAAACGAGAATTCCACCAAACATCTCATATTTGTAAACAAACAAACCCAAAAATATGGCTTTTTTTATAGATACAGTAAGCAAAAGAACTAACGCATACACTGTCCAAAATAAAATATCTTATTGAGTTTTACATAAAAAATAATGTTACATTACGTTTGTAAATATAAAATATTCATAACTTTAGACAAAACATTAAATTTTTTAAATGTTTTTCCTAGTTACTCTTCGTTCGTTCGTTCATTAATAGTCTGTGGTGCTTTAACGCAAAGTGGAAGATGTACCTAGTGGACTAACTTCATACCGAACTTACAATCCCGGCCGCAATTCCAAGGGCAATACAAGCCTGCCAAAATTGTTTTCAAGAGTACCATATTGTCACACGATCGGTATTGCATTGTAATTAAATTGAGATTGACATTGCGTTCAAGAGTAAGTCTGCTGATAGCCCGTATGACGTCCGGGAGAGTGAGAGAGATAGCATATCTAAAAACTGGCCTACCTAAAATTCTTGTTTTCCCGACGTTGCTAGCTCTCGTACCACTATTAACTAGTGCGGGAAGGGACGCACGAAACTCTGGTAAGTACTCACTGCACAATGAGCGAGGATATTAAGCGTGTGTAGCTGCGGGCGGCGTTAGAACTGGTAGCCGCCCATTGGTACGGACTGGTCGGCACTGAAGTGGTACTGGTCGGTGCTGGAGGACACGGCGGGTGCGAGCCGCCCATCCTCCTCTTCGGACCCAAAGAAGTTTTCAATGATCTCAAACGACTTTTGGTATATGTCGAGATTCTGATGCGATTGTAAAAACTCTATTTTGTCCAAACCTGAAAGGGAAATTTTTTAACAACGTAAGACCACGATATTTTATACTCAACTAAAGTGAACACACAGATAAAAATTTGGTAGAAATATTTATTAAATAAATGGATAGTCGCGCACGGCAATAATGTCGAAGGAGAGATTGCAATATCATGACAATATTTGGCTACAGGACTCCTATTGCATCAAAGCTAGTGTTGTAAGAAACTCGAGTCTTCGAGTCTTATTTATTAATTAATATTAGTGGTTCATGCAAGTTTTGTAAGGACGCAGTGACTACAAGTGGCTTGGAAATAGCTCCAAAATATCTTACCGAAACATTCTTCAATAGCTGCGGCATATGGGTTTCCCCGTGGGTCTGATTGTTGACCAGCTTTTAGAATATTGTCTAACCCGTTGAGGGCAACTTGAATAGTTTTTACATCAGTTAATGTTAATAAATCACATAGAGGTGGAATACAACCTTGATCTACTAGATACCTAAAAATAAAGCAAATTATTAAGACAAATAAATATATTGTAACACAAAAAATAATTAGGAGTTTTTTTTACTTATATAATTTTATTTCAACTAAGTAATTATATTTTTTTTTTAAATACCTAATTTGGACGTGGGTGCCCCCACTAGTAGCGTTTGTAATTGCCCACGCTGCTTCTTTTCTTGTTTTAAATTCAGCTTGACTTAAAATTTCAATTAACGTTGGAAATATATTGGCGTCTATAACTGCCTGTAACATGCAAGAAAACTAAGTATATAATTTAAGAAATAAAATCTTCCCAACAAATGTTTTTAAGTGTCAGTTAACGCCAAGTCAAGCCCAAGCATTTTTTACTTTTTTGTCTTATTTACGGTCAGCATCGGAAGTCGTTAAACACTTTAGTTTATTTACATATTGATTTTTGCTGTGCGGTCCTAGCCAATATTATTAATTATCTATTTTGCTTCGGGTAAGGCCATTGCAAATGCGACCACTTACATCTGAACTACAAAATGCGTATGAGACTGCGTCAAACCCATATTTTCATGCAAGGGTGCAATGCTAGAGGTTTTTCAGATAAAAACGACACAACATTTTCGTCCCAGTTTTTAGGCCCAATACAAGATGTAAAATCACTTGATTAAATCTCACATAAATTAGTTTGTTTTGTTTGTTGTTCGCACAACTGAGGATGGTCGACTACATAGTAAAAATGGCTTAAACTTATTATAAACTCGACTATTTTAAAATTTAACAACTTTCATCAATTTTAATTGCAACTTGCAGTAAAACTTATTATGTATGCCGTATGAGTTTTGATAGTTTTAGAACAGTTTGACTGTCTCGTTTTGTTTCCATATAAGGTCAAATTTTGTCGGGTGATTTTCTTTTAATGACCGGTTCAGCATAAAAAAAGAATAAGGTTTTACAAAAGAAAAAAACATTTTATTTCATGTCCCTCATATAAACTATTTTCCAACTTAAAAATTCTGAAAGCATCTGTACTGTTTCAATATCGTTAAGCCATCAAGTGAGGAAGGATAGGTCGATGTATCGTGCGGCCGCTTTTTAATGTTCACTACAATTTGGTCGGATAATCTACCAAAAATATTACGAATGGTTTTTTATCGTTATTGTCTAAATTAATGGGCATACATACATGATTTTTTACATACGTATTCTTAAAACAGCGCACATATTATTGTAGAAGCATGTAATAAGCCAGCTCACAGAAAACTAGTGTTTTCGAATTCTAAGTAATTTCACTCAAGATAACCTCAAAACAAAGAAAATCGTTAAGAACTAGGCAATGATATGTATGTAGTAGGCCGGCGAAACTTTACATGACCATGTGAATATATAATAGGTATCACTATCAGGTAGGCACTAACGCGAAGTCCTTGGTCTTGTTAGAGTTGCTAGAGCATTTTTTCCATTTTTTAGGAAATAAAAGAAAAGATCCTCAACCATGCTAGTCATATTAATGAAAATTGCGGCACAAATATGCACAAATTTACTGTAACTGTATACAAATAATCATGAGTGTGCGTCCAACCGTTTCCGATATACAGCAATTACCGAAACGTTCGCCCAGCAAAAAACTAAATAAGTCTGACATCTTAAGAGGCACAAATTTGGCTTTTACGGCACATTTACACTCGTACATAAGCTACCTTTTTGCATATTTAATATACATACAGCTATACGCATAAATTTAAAAAAAATTTGCTGGGCGAACGTCTGTGCAGCAGAATCCATTTTTTTTTAATTACCTAGGAAGCTGTTGGATGCACAAATATAAAATTTCGGGCACATTTACACGATATAAGGCACTAATTATCTGCATCATTCAATTTTCGAACAGGCGATACTTTTTGCTGGGCTAACGCACACAATGAATTTGTGACACAAAAACCTTTACATAAAATATAATATTTCTAGAGTAATTAAAAAAAAATCCTTTCTTTGTAATGTGCCGTGTGAGTGTTCCATGTTTTAGCGTATATTTAGCTAGCTAACCCGAACTTGGATGCAAACAGAGACTACATTAGAAATTGTGAAAAAAAAATCACAGAAAGTTGACACACCTTCTGTTTCTGTGAACGTTTAATTTACAAAAATAATTAACTTTTTCATATTTCCATATAAATAAAGTTTTAGGGTGACCATAAATATCTATATGAAAATAAGAAAATTTTAATTGTGTTAAGCATTATATTAAATACAATATTAATTATTTATTAGATTGTGTAATAAACAATTAATTGTCAAAACAAAAATATTCATAGTCAAGACAACCGAAGTCCGTCGGGTCCGCTATTTAAAAGAAATTGTAAATGATTCATGCAGTACCTACAAATATTTTCATAGCATATTTAGATTCGTAAAACATTGACGATAAAATTAATAAAAGACCGATTCATTAAATAAATATTTTAGTTTTTAAAAAAACACAATCACAAAATTGTGGCACTAATAGATTATTAAGGGTTAAAAGCGTGTGTTGAAATGCTGCTTATTTACGAAGTTTCTTTCCCTAATGAGACACAATAATGTAGGTAAATGGTTTAAAAATTAATCTGTCGTCACTAATGCACTTTCATAGATCATCATCAGTTAAAATCAGTTAAAATCAGTTTTATTTCTGCAAATAGGCCCCTGGAGGCGCTTTTACACGTCCCAATATTTAACCTACCACTGCTTCGGGACAAATGTGGGCTAGTGCCGAGAAGAAGCAGCGCAAGAGCGCTCTGTTTGCATCCAAGTTCGGGTTAGCTAGCTAAATATACGCTAAAACATGGAACACTCACACGGCACATTACAATGAAAGGATTTTTAAAATTACTCTAGAAATATTATGTTTTATGTAAAGGTTTTTGTGTCACAAATTCATTCGAGATCGTGCTCGTGTAATAGAGTAAAAAAATCAAGAATTTATGTAGCCGAAGTTTGAGATTTTAGGAACACTCCTTGCGCACAATGTGAGGATTGAGTGTTCTAAAGATAAAATCTAAATAAACCATTAAAAACGATTGCACAGTTGTGAATATGCGTCACAAATTAGGCCCAATCATATCACAAAAATTTTGATTCATAGGTCTATTACTTTTAGAGAAACGAGATACAGATGTTTTCTCAGGTCGGCGGTGTGTGTGTTCCAGATAATTGACCGTAACTTTTTATTTTTACTCGTCACAAATTTTTGATCTTCACCATTGAATTTGCACAATTTTTTCCTAAAAGATTCGTGAATTTCGTAAACTTTTTAAAAAGAACACTCAATCCACACGCACATGGCAATGACACCCAGTCCGCTTGGAGGAAGACGTGCTGGATTTTACTAAACGTCGCCCAGTGGCGAGCACCGCAGACGCTGCCGGGTGTTTCGCGTAAGCGAATATTATGTGTGGCGGCTCCTACGCAACGAAGGCCTCCACCCGTATCTACCAGCACGACGGCGCGCTGCAGCCTACGGGTACGAGCGTACTTGGACGAGGCGTTCCAAGGCCGCTGGATCGGCCGCGGCAGCGTTAACCGCTGGCCGCCGCGTTCACCTGACCTGACGCCGCTGGACTTCCACGTGTGGGGTAGAGCGAGGGACCCAGTGTACGGACATGACGGCCACACAATTCGCACCGTGGAATAGTTACGTGCCCGAATTGTAAACGCGTTCGATGTTAAGACGCTGATTGCAGCCGATGACCTTGAGCAATGAACACGCCCACAAATTAATTCGTCTTTGAATTTCTTTGGAATGCGCCACAGCCATCACTGTCGATTCTCGTAGGAGTGACAGAGAAAAAACGCATGGAATAGAAGGGCCTAAGTGCCAAACAACAAAATTCGTTGTGCAATTTAAAATTGATTATTAAAAATCTAAATCAGCCATTTGCTTAAGCAACATGTAATATACAATATAGCAAAATTTTATTATCATTGTTATACGGACTGCTGAGAAAAATGGTAATTTATGTATTTTTAGAGGCTACTTTGAGATTTTTTAGAATCGTGTTTTGGAAATAGCCACCTGGTCGAAAATATGATCAATTACAACTACATAGAATTTGGCAACAATACGAGCCATAGGCTTAAAGCAAAACAATCTTCATTGAGCTCAATTTGGCTCATGTCAGCGTCTTAAGGCAAGTGCAGAAGATGTGCTCGTTTCGGATCGGAAGCATTGCCTGGACCGTGCTAGGATGTATTTATAAGTAGAACGCCGTCACGTCCAACATTTATTCTAAACTAGCGAACCCAACAGACGTTGTCCTGTCTTTAACTGTAAATATTAATAAAGAAATAGTAAAATAAAAAAATGTTACCTATAGTTTATTATTATTATGATATACAACATTCTTTGTTTTTTTTTCTGGTGGGTATATAAAAGCTTTTTGGTATTCCGACACGGTAACAGGCGACATTACTGGCCATGTGCAAAATTCAGTTTTTTTACCCCCTATTTGACGATTCTGTCAAAGTTATGTCAAACGCTAAACATTAAAAAGTTTAGTTTGTCAAAAACAGATAAGGTTACATTAAAAATAATTTAGTATGGTGATTAAGTTTTCTTAAATTTTCTAATTTTCCGCGCAATTTTCTTAATTTTTTCTTTCATAAGAACATTCTCCTGATAGTAACGAACAAAACAAAAAAGAATTAGCGAAATCGGTGCAGCCGTTCACGCGTGATGCGATGACCAAGGGAAATATGGATTCATTTTTATATATATAGATAGGGTGTAAAAACGCCTCCTGGGGCCTATTTGCAGAAATAAAACTGATTTTAACTGATTTTTAACTGATAAGTAGGTAAATGAACTCCATACTTTTCTCCCCACGCTTCGCGCACCCCGGCACTAGCGCTGAATGCTTATGAATGAGGTGTGGGAAGAGTGGGGCATTGGAATGCGTGAGACGGTGGCGATTACGTAGGGATCGTTGAGAGTTAGACAGGATGTTTTTTAAAATAATTATTTCTTTTGTTAAAACAAAGGGAAACGATATAACTAGGCAGATTTTGTTTGGAAATAATGATAGGTATATTTTTCTTTTATATAAACAGAGACTCTGTATAAGTCATGTCATCGGAAAAAAAATTACCTTATATTTAAGTACGAGCGCACAGTAATGCCATCTATGCATAATACAGAATTTTAGCGTTCTTCCGGTGGACGATCTTGAGACTTAGATTACTTTCCCTATGCCTACTCCTTAACCGATTCATTGCGTATCCCACTTTTTGGGACTTTTGTCCATGGCGGCTAACAAATTTTCTGTGACGCCTCCGTGTGTATGTCGCCACCTATTAAAGTGACGCCCTTGCGCGTCTTCAGCTATGAATGAACACAATTTGTTTTTGTTATGATTTTGGCTGGTTTATGCGTGTTTACATTCAGTCGGCATCAGATGTCAAACGCAAAGGTTGTGTTAATTCGTTTAGAGTATTACAAAGTGACTTATCTACGTGATTTCGAATGATAGAATGGCTGATAAGTGATTTATTTGGATCAGTTGTTTTAAACCTTTTGTGATTTTTTAGTAGAGGATTACAAAAGGTTGTATAAGGAGTGCCTATATTTAGGTTATTAAATCTAAAAACCATAATTACATACGCAAATTGCATACAGGGTATGCCTGCGAACTTTATCAAGTCGTCAGTGCACCTTCGTAATAGTTGGACGTCCTCGTATGAGTTTTTAGTCAAGCAAAAATCTTAAACATTTCTTAATTACGCAAAGTGTGGGGGTATTTTCATTTTTAATAGGTATGTTGGTAAATAATCCGCGAAAATCAAATGTTATAATTTACATAATTATTTAAAAAAAAAATAAGTTGGGATGTCTGAAGTTTTGCGCTATTTAATTAACACATTGTATTGTTATGATTAATAAACCTAGGCACTTAAAACGCCTTTAGTATTATAACATAAGTAGTAAAAGTTCTGCTGATTAGAACTCTCTTAAAAGTCATCATGTTGATATTGATTTGAACAAAAATTCTTCATGTCGCCATGTGGCGTCATACGCTATTCGTAAAAGAAATTAAATTTGATAACAAAAGGTTTGCAACATCTGAAGTTTTTAAACTGGCAATAAATCATAAAACGATTAATACAGGCATAATCTACGTGACATATAATGGCAATTCTGTTAATTAGAACTCTCTAAATAGCCATTCCATAGAACTTCAGAGGAATTGTTTAAGACACCATTTGGCGTCAAACGCCATACGCAAAAGATATAAATGACGCTTCATGGCGTCATCCGCAATGAATCGGTTAACATTATTTCTAACACAACCTTTACTTTAGTGATTAGATATTTGTTCCAAAAGATACACATACACATGACCCAAGTAAACATTTTAAACCACATGAAAAACAATAATGAGGTACCAACTGAAACCGCTGGGTTTATAGTCCCAGAGTTACAACTTTAGACTTGATATGATTATAGCCATATTAGGATAAGTATCAATTAAACAAATAACAACACACCGCAATAATCGGACGTCCGACGCGGTGGATTACAATGGAGCAGCACTCATAGGAGACAAGTAGGTGGAAAGTAAATCACAGCCAAGCTGGGACTGCAGGAAATAATTACAGCATAATATGAAAAGACCCGTAGCCTCTACACATCGCACCAGGGAAACGCTGGCAAGTTTCTATTGGGTAGGCAGATCTTTTAAAAGAGGTCTGAAATCTCACATTACACTCTAGGCCCTCCACTGACGAGATGAGATGTTTTATAACATTTACCAGGTACTGACCTGTATTTGCACGGCATTGCCAGCTGTAATGTTGGAGAGCGTCCAGCAAGCCTCCTTGCGCGGCGCCTCGGTATTGGAGCGTAGCAGCGCGTGCAAATTGGGCAGTGGATTGCAATTCAACACCGCCTGCGTCTGGGCATCGTTGCCTGTCACGATGTTGCCTACAGCTCGCAACGCCGCTGACACCACCGTTGATTTGTTATGCCTGATGATTGATTGTTCTCAGATGTAACTATTGAATATCAAGTTTGTATTTGGAAAACACCAACACCAACATGTTACTATTATACATTAAGGAGAAAACATCACAAAAGAAATAAATACATTTGACCACTTACATAAGCAGCTCGACGAGCCTTCTACAAACACCGGCGTCAATAACCGCCTGTATTTTTTCATTTGGTCCATCAGATAGATAAGAAAGTGCCCAGCAAGCATCGCTAAGCACGTCCGCATCGGTGTGATGTAATAGTCGTGCTAATACTGGTATTCCTAAATAATAAATAAAATTATGGTAATTTAAACAGGATTCATTTATTTTTATTCTAAAGCCGTGTACGCACGTGCGGACAAATTTGTTGTCTTGCATGACACGCAAAAACTTGGTTTGCACGTACGTACCACTAACGAACATCGAACATTTTTGACGAGCACAATTCGTCAAAAATGTTCGTAGCGATCCCATTTCGATGTTCTGTGTCGACGACATTCGGAGAAATGTGATGTAAAATTGTTCGTACCAAACTCGAGGGGCGCGCGGCCTAATGCAGGTCTCCTTTCACGGGCATCCGTTCGCAGTCAACTTTCTAGTCTTTGCGGTTTAGCGCGAACACAAGTAGAACTATGTTTGTTACCTGTTAATGTTCGCTTTGCTAATTCTACCGTCATAAAGATAACCGGCCAAGTGCGAGTCGGACTCGCGCACGAAGGGTTTCGTACCAAAAAAACTGGTTTGTTGTATGGGAGCCCCCTTAAATATTTATTTTATATTGTTTTTAGTATTTGTTGTTATTACGGCAACAAAAATACATAATTTGTGAAAATTTCAACGATCTAGCTATCGCGGCTCTTGAGGTACAGCCTGGTGACAGAGCGACGGACAGACGGACAGACGGACAGACAGCGAAGTCTTAGTAATAGGGTCCCGTTTTTGCCCTTTCCCCGTAGAGCGACAGTGAGAGCTGTTAGGCTCTGTTCCTCCGTCCACCCGTTAGCAGAGGCAACGGTCTGAAACTGTTGGCGGTAAGCGGTACAGGACGTAGTGCTGTCGTAGGGTGGCACTTTCACTCTGGGTGCCGGGTTGGTGAATACGAAGTCACTCGAGGCGGCGGGTCCTGCGGTCTAGAGCTGTAACAAACCGTATGTATCCGGTACTGAGTAACGGGTACTCCATGTAGTACCGAGTAACGAATCGTTACTCACGAATGCATTTCGTTACTCGCATGTTCCGTATTAGGTCGCGAAAGTACAGTGTGTTATAAAGTTTGCTGATCGTATATTTTCTGAATACCTTAATTGGTTAATTGAAAAAAAAAAAACAATAATGCACCTTTATTTTGTAATTTAGAAATATATCTACATTGCGATTATATGATACGACTCCGTGATATCATACTTTATGTATGTACGGAATACGAGTACGACTCGATTTGCTGCTCCGCACTGTGTAATTAATGAGGTATCAAAAGTAACGAGTAACGTAATGATACGAAAGTAACGAGTACTTTTAGTCAAAGTAACGAGTTCATACGGGTACGAAATATTTCGTTACTTTTACACCTCTGCTGCGGTCTCCAGTTTTAGAACCTTTTTTTGTAATTCGGTAATATTCTTCTTCATACTGTCTATGGTGGCCTCCAGATTAGTGACCCTCTCTTCTACCAGGTCAACATTCTTCTGTAGGTTTTACACCATGTCACCCACTGAACCGACGGCAAGCAGTACTTTTTGTTGTTCTTGATGCATTTCTTCCTGTTTCCCTTGAAGTACTTCTTGCATTTTATCCTGTTTTTGGTACATAAAGTCCATCATCTGCATTAACCTACTGAAGTCAAATGAAGATGCTCTGGCCTCTTGAGCTGATGGCGTAGTAGCCCGGTGAGCGGAGACAGTAGGCGAGGCCGGCGACGCAGTGGGTAAAACTTCTATTCCGGTAGGCGTGGACTGGTCGATGGACGATGCTTGGTGGGCGGAGCCAATGGGTGTATTATCCCGGTGATCGCTAGCCTGTCGGGTAGCAGCCGTGGCTTCCGCAGCCTGCTGTGCCCTGGTTCTAACGCCAGCAGTACCTTCCCTCGGAGTCACTGGCATTTCCAAATCTCACTTCTGACACCAAATGTTACGAACGTGGAGTTCGGGATTTGGATAAAACACCGTTGACTTATTAGAAGATTTTATTAGGCGATGAACAGGTCGCAGACGCTATCACAAAAGCCAAATCACTAGAATCGTAGTCCGGTGGGTCGCTGAGGTCGTTGGTTCCAAAACACTATTAGCCCATCCGTAGAGTAGTCCTTAGATCCGTTGGTATCGCTAAAGTCGTCGTTACATCGCACTAGATCACTTTCGCAGATATCGCACCGAAAGCTCAGAATGAACTGACTGCGGCGTCTTAAGTCCTGTTATTTATATATCTGAACATCGATGCCGGTCGTACATACTAGAATGTTCGTTTTCCAGAAAAATCACAAGGTCGTTTAAACGTAAACAATTCTAGTGAGTTATACCATTTTGCGCCTTAATCTGTATACTTAAAGTCCAATGTCGCTTGCACTAACATCTTGTTATTACTTTGTGGTTCAACTTAGGTAGTTATGTACATTCCTCTAGCGATATCTCGAAACATCTAGCACGTCCGCGACAGTATGTAAAAAGTGCTTGCTTGTATCGCGTCAAAAAGTTAAGGAAAGTTTTTTGAATTGAAAAGGCAACCTCGTAAGACCTAATGGTCATATGTAGGAACAATAATTTTAGAGTCAGTTAGACCGGAGCTTATAAAATAGCAAATTACAAGTAACGCCTGACGTGGATGTGAAGGAACAAAAAAATCATGGTCAATTTTGAGTTTGAAAATTCGCGCCTAATAAAAAAGTATTGTCATATTTTCTGGCGACGGATGTTCAAGTTTTGTAGTTAATTAACGTTTTGCTAGTAAAAAAAGAATGTCACATGAAAAATTTACATTTCCGGCGGTAGGATGGTGCGCGCGAGATGACGGGGTAAATTAATTATTTATTTTCAATTAGTAAACATTTGCACAATTGCGAAACCAGTTACAATAGTGTTAGTTAAAATACTGGAGAATAAAATGAAATGTTGATTTCACAGATTTTTCTCAACATTGTGATAATTTTAATCGGTTGAAAAATTACCGTTCCTTACAAAGGACATTCGGTTTTAATTAATTTAATATTTTTAAAATTAATATTTTTTTTGTTCTTCAACCCGCATATTTGCCAATCATGAGTAAAGATTACGAGTTTCGTTTTTTTTTTATAAAAATAATGATTTCTCGATTTTTTAATGTTATTATTTTAATAATTTATCCAATTTTTAAAAGTACAACTTCTACATCAAAGTAGATCATTTTAATAATAAAAGCAGACTGTTCCTCTCAATGCACCAAATTTCAATATCAAATTAAAAAGGAACTGCTATACTGAAATAAATTATTATTCTCCTGTACAAATACACAAACCAGTTTTACTGAATTATGATAGTATTAACGGCAGTATTTCAATATAGTTAGTAACGCCGATTGGCTTATGAAAGAACAAAAAAAATACTACTAAATACTAAGTTATTTAATGCTATACTTTATTTGATATTTTAGCAACTTAATTGCACTTATAATATCAGTATATAAACTTGAAAAATTTTGTCTCAGGCGGGACTCGAACCCGCGAGGAGATGCGGGTTCGAGTCCCGCCTGAGACAAAATTTTTCAAGTTTATATACTGATATTATTTAATGCTCCTGTTAATATGACTTTGATGCAATATCTCTAACTTGGCGAAATTGTTAATTGAAGTGATCGGCGTGACTGACTACAAAAAGTTAGTTCCAATGCACATTCGGTCTTACTTATAACTCTAAACAATTATGCTCCCGGTCTTATGAGGTTAATGTGGCAGTTGAGGCCTTTCATTTTACAATTTTACTGTTACTTCACCAAAACATTTAATTTCAAAGAAAAGTCAAACATAACTGGTAGCTATGCCTTTATTACCAAAAATTTTGAAACATTTATGTGAGGTAAAGAGGTTGAGGCACCAAGCAAATCGCGTCAGGTATGCCTCACGACGAGTCCACGCCTGTCTGAGATGCGCGTTGAAGACGCTGACTGCAGTCGATGACCTTGAGCAATGAACACGCCCACAAATTTATTCGTCTTTGAATTTCTTTGGAACACGCCACAGCTATCACTGTCGATTCTTGCAGGAGTGACAGAGAAAAAGCGCATGGAATAGAAGGGCCTAAGTGCCAAACAACAAAATTCGTTGTGCAATTTAAAATTGCCATTTTATTAAAAATCTAAATCAGCCATTTGCTTAAGCAACCTGTAATATACAATATAGCAAAATTTTATTATCATTGTTATACGGACTGCTGAGAAAAATGGTAATTTATGTATTTTCAGAGGCTACTTTGAGATTTTTTTCTATCGAGAAAAGTTTTTAGATTCGTGTTTTGGAAACAGCCACCTGGTCGAAAATATGATCAATTACAACTACATAGAATTTGGCAACAATACGAGCCATAGGCTTAAAGCAAAACAATCTTCATTGAGCTCAATTTGGCTCATGTCAGCGTCTTAAGTTGTTGCTATTACTCATTATCATCATCACAAAATATAATTAATAAACATAATATACACATTATTATGCTGATTAACTATATTTTGTGATTTTATTATTATGTAAGTATTTTACTGTACTATTAAAAAACGTTGTCATTGTATTTATCTACTTAAAAAACATTGACATTGAAAATAATTATTTTATCAGAAGGTAATGTTTTTAACTCGCGAATTCGAATTAATTAATTTCGTTGACTTATTATTTATTATCCATTTATTTGAAATTTTAAATTGACATGCATGTAAAATTATTTTGACTTAGCTTGAAGAATTCATTTTTAAATTGTATTGATATTTCCGTAATTTAATTAAACTAATTTAATAAAATTTCTAATTTGTAATGTAATTCACGCATATCTCATCGAGGTCACAGCATAACTAATAGGGGTTAAAGTATGAAATTGCCGATTTGTACTGAAAATCAAAATTGTTTATTTTTAAATTTTTAACAAATTTATTTAATCAAAATAGTTACCATTATTATCTATACATTAGTGCCATCTAATAGGAAGGTCATTTATGTCTTTGTGATAGAACTCTGAGGATCTAGACTGCACAAACTGTATGAAAGCATTTTTTACTGCCTCCTGGGAAGAAAATCACGTAGATAATTGTCCAAATCACGAAAAAAATGGTAGTCCGTTGGAGCAAGGTCTGGCGAATGCGGAGGATGTCAAATGGTTTCTAATTGCAGTTCCTGAAGGGTCAAAACGGTTTCTCGTGCTGTATGAGGTCTCGCGTTGTCATGGAGCAATAATGGTGAAGATCGATTCATGAGTCGGGGCTGTTTTACTGCTAGTTTTGCAAACATTGTTCGGAGTTCGGCACAATAAACATCTGCCGTTATTGATTGACCAGATCGGAGAAAACTATAGTGAATAAAACCATGCTGAGACCGCCAAACAGTTACCATTACCTTTTTATTGGTAAGTTTTGCTTTAGGACACTGTTGTGGCGCTTGACCTGGGGTCAGCCATTGCATTTTTCTTTTACGGTTATCATAAGGAATCCACTTTTCATCACATGTCACAATTCGATTTAATATTCCTTCATTTCTGTACCGATTCAACAAGGCAACACAAGTTTCAACACGCGTTTCTTTCTGCACATCAGATAAATCATGAGGTACCCATTTTTCATATTTTTTTATTTAATTGATTTGACGCAAATTAGTCAATATTGTGGGTAAGTTACGTTAAACAATGCCGCTAATTCCTGGATAGTTTGACTAGGATCGGCTTCTACCATCTCTCTTAATTCATCGTTAAACACCTGTGTGGGCGGTCTTCCTCGTGGCTCGTTCTTCAAGTCGAAGTTTCCATCACGAAAGCGTTTAAACCAAAATCGCACGGTGCGTTCATTAGCAGATCCCTCTCCAAACGCAACATTGATATTGCGGGCTGTTTCTGCCGCGTTACTTCCGCGTCGGAACTCGTATTCAAAAATCACTCGAATTTTCGCAGTATCCATCTTTCTTGTCTAAGTTAAATAACAAAAACAATTGAAAGTCGATATTCAAATGTTTCACATTTTTTAAAAGAAGAACATCATAGAAACCATAAGAAAAAAGTTTCATTCGAAAACCTCAAACCATGAAGATTCTATGTCAATTCAAAGAACCTATTACAATAAAACCGCAATTTCATATTTTAACCCCTAATATTAACCATCTTTCTGTGCCTATATACATTTGTCTGCTGTTGTGTTATGAAGTGATTAAATGAATATTAATACTTAATTTTGATTTACTCATCTTACTAAACATTATTTACTGTACTAATAAATAAGTGCAATTTCAAAATTCATTTTAATGCAATCATGTTTTAGCATTAATAATTTTATAACTTTTAAAACATCACTTTGTGTTCCAAGCAAGAACGCCTCAGGAGTGAGGTACTCGACTTCTTGTGTTGGATTTAAGCGATATGTTACAATTCTGTTTCTTTATAAATAAATACTTGTCATTAAATCATCTTATAAAATTCATAAGGATACTACTATTTTCATTCATGCATTTCCGACAAATAAGTTACTGTCATAATAATTTGCAAAAAACGAAGAAATATTTCAAACGCGATTTTCTCCAAATTTGCAAATGCTAGATGCGTCCATACTTGCGGACCAATGTTCCGGTAGTGCGTAAACGGTTTAAGAATAGATTAGAATTTTCAAGCTACTTGCCTGGTGCAACAGATTCAAAGTCGGTAGGTGGGTTTTTACCCCTGCACAAATTTGAGAGTGTCCACACAGCATTTCTAGTCATAGAGAGTCTGGTGTATTTATTTAAAATCCTGAAATTGTGAAATTGAATTTAATTATAATTTAATAATATTACACAGTAGAAATAGTTCGAAAAATAGATAATTAAAAATTAAAATTACTCTATTAGAGGCGGCAGGACACCAGCAGCTAGCACAGTGTCACGACAGCGAGGGGAGTCACCTGCTACATTTCCTAGTGCCCACACAGCCTGCTCACGAACATCATCGCTGGCACCACTGGCTACGAGCCCCACAAGCACCTGTACTGCTCCACACTCAACCACAACCTGAGTCTGTTCTGAAGACCCCGATGCAATGTTCGTCAGAGCCCAAGCTGCTTCAAACTATAGGATAATTTGTCAATTGTCTTAAAATGTTTCAGGTCTTAAGCAGCTAATACTAACAGTGAAATAAGGAATATCCTCATATTTCTTCACAAATGTGTTAAAATGTGTAACTTGATTATATTCTCCAACCTCCGTGACGAAGTGGCGTACATACCGATTTTCAAGGTGTTGTCTGCTTTGAGATTCCGGGTTTGATTCCTGGATGGGTCAATGTAGAAAAAGTGATTTTCTACATTTCGCACCTTGAAAACCGTACCTTCACTAAACGAAATTTTGCGTTTTTAAGTTTATAACGCCATTCTGTTGCAAATCTACGGAATCTATAGAGAACAAAGACACCTGTAGTTCTATCTCTAATAATACACGCTAGGTGGCATTAGTGTCACTATGCTTTTGGCAAGCAATCTAGCGCAAATTAACTGACTTACTGTCACTTTAACTTCAGTCTTCCTTGATCTATGTATGAACGAACATCCAGTTCTAAAGAAAAGTGTATTTTTAAGCTATTGCATAGCTTCTATCGCGGGCCTTGAGCGTGGAGACCGAATCCAGAAACTCCGCAACGAAAATAACCTAACCTAACACTCGGGGCGAGGCACGATCGAACAATTTTGAATTTCCGAAATTTAAAAGAATTTAGAAGAAAATAAGGATTTTGACAGTATTGTTGCCTATGGTAACAATACTGTCAAAATCCTTATTTTCTTCTTATTTCTTCTATGGTAACCATATCTGCCAAAATAACAGAAAAAATTAATTACAAAAGTCAAAATTAGAAAATACATAAAATTATAAAATTAAGCTATTGCATAGCTTCTATCGCGGGCCTTGAGCGTGGAGACCAAATCCAGAAATTCCGTAACGAAAATAACCTAACACCCCCCACTCCGACCGGCACAGCGGTGATACTTTTTAGTTTTATAATTGCATAAGTTGATAAAAAAATGCTATGCAATAGCTTTACCGCGGCAGTCTCCGAGTGACACACGTCTTTTTTTGTTTGGGACGTTATACCATCGGCGTAAAGGTAAGTTATATATTTATTTTAAGTGTAATAGTGCGTTTTTTCGATTAGCTACATTCTTCCGATAAATAGTTTGTTAAAAGTTATTGTACTCCTACGAGTTAGTGAGTCTATGACTCACTAATGTAATTTTTAGTTTAGGGACGGTTTTCCTCTTATTGTTTCGTTTTTTATTTCGACACTTGTTGTCATTTTTTGTTTAATGCCATTTATATGTTATAAAATAATCTAACTTATAAGCATCAACAACACGTTTTTTCAGAGCATTCATCGCCATCCCCAATTAAAAAGGCTCTACAATTTAAAAACTTCAGTTGACTGAACCCAAAAAGGCTGATTGAAGATCTCTTGTTCAATCTAATCATATACCTAGGTACAACGCTTTCTCGTTTTATGATGTAATAAACCATTAAGTACCTATTATTAGAGGGGATACTGTTTGTAACAATCTTTTTTTTTTTTGTACAAAATTTTTTGTTTTTATTTTTCTTTATTGTGGCATTAAAAAATACATACACCCCTAAATTTTTACTTTTTTATCACCAACCCCTATTTTTTTATAGCCATTTTAGTAATTTAATCATGTTTCATCCCGCTCGATAACTGATCAATTATCGTCTTTTTTGTAAGGGTAGGGTAGGAGAAGGGAAGGGTTTAGGCTAGGGGTAGGGTAGGGGTTGGGTAGGAGTAGGGTAGGAGTAGGGTAGGAGTAGGGTATGAGTAGGGTATGGGTAGGGTAGGGATAGGGTAATTTTTTTTTTAATTTTTGGACAAATTTTTTGTTTTTATTTTTCTATAATGTGGCATTAAAAAATACATACATCCCTAAATTTTTACCCTTTTATCACCAATCCCTATTTTTTAATAGCTATTTTAGTAATTTAATCATTTTTATGGCAAAACAACTTTTGCCTGGTCAGCTAGTCAAGTATATAAATACTTGCTATACATTGCGGGTAATAATGCCCGCAATGTATAGCGCGCACGAAGCGCTACAGACGAGAATTGTGACGTTCCTTCATAAAATTTATTTAAAGCGTTTTTTATGAAAGAGTTCTAAAAATTTTCAACTGGTTTCAAAAGAAAAAAGTTTAGTAACAACAAACAGAAGATTTTTATGCAAAGATCTTTTCAAAAAAAAATTCACTTTTACCCCTTATATCTCAGTAACAATTCATTTCCCAGGTATAGTGTGTTGGAAAAAAATGATCGTACAAATGGGTAGAATACGTGGTATTCGGCTTCGTTAAGCCTTTTGTTACACCCTGTATATCAATGGATATACAACGTGTTCCTTCTGATATCCCATAACTTTAAGGTTATATTCTATGCCGAAAAATAAATTAAATTGTCTAAAGAACATGGGGTCTAATATGCATATTTTTGGAGTTATCGTCAATCTTAAATAAATAAGTTCAAAAATTGTTACTGATATGACTAGTCTTTATTTTTGCGAGTGAGAGAGAATTACTACATGGTTCATGGGCATTGAGACTGTGTAATAAATGAGTTTCATGTGTGTGTAGAGTTACTCGTAACATTAGGGTTGTGTATCCCTGGCACAGAATAAGGTGTTTGTATGAGAATGTGGATTTTTGAGTCTTCTTTGTTAAAAATAATTTTTCACCTCAATTATTTTTTAAATGCACTAATGCTTGTATCATGGACGTTCCCAGATCGTTTTTAGTTTGGTGACTAAATGATACTTAAGGCAATTCATTTACATAATCTTATGTAATCTGGATTTGGTTTCATTTGGAGAGGCCTATGTCCAGCAGTGGACTGCAATAGGCTGATGATGATGATGATGATGATGTAATCTGGTATTCTGATCACATAATGAATAGAAAGTTGATTATTGAATTTCATACCAGCATATACGATAGACACAATATTGTTAACGACTTTAAAAGAATCATGTCAGAAATTTGTAGGCACTTAAATGAAGTGCAAAGCTGTGTACCTTTCAGAAACATCTTAAAAATTCACTTTTTAATTAAATGGAAAGGCAACCTACATCTTTTTACTAATAATTAAGTTCAGTGACTTTGTATTCGATTTTTATTAAAAAAATTTAACAAACCATCCGCTAGAAAAGCGCTATGAAGTGGATTTTTAATTGTATTTGGTATTACCTAACTATCTGTAAAGTAGTGATTTAAGACACCTAAAATGTGTACTGTCTGCGCTTATTAAACCATTTAAAAATAAAATTACTCATTTTACTGAGCACGAAGTTTACCCTAACCGAATCGCGCCTCTTCGCGCGTGTCGTAAGTTACAAGACTAGTTTACATTAGTATTGACAACCCTGCTGCTTTGTGTCCGGTCGCTCTGGCCGGTGAATAATGGACGCACATAAAGGAACTCGCCATGTGCCGACAGTACCGACCACCAAGTGTAACCGTTGCACTACGATTTGCGATTTTATTTTGTAGCACATAAAGGCGTTTTCGTGATCAACATGAAGTGATGGTTGAAGTGTGTACATAACTTTCATTGATAAATTTAATCATTCAATATTTAAGGTATGAGAATGCTATGTTCTCATATTTCACGTAAAGGTGTTTTACATGGATAATCGAATTTTAGTCAAATTATTTTGTATGCAAAATTAAAATGAAAAAATAAGCGAATTGAAAAAGAATGTATATGCCATTCAATTCTTTTATGTGATCACATTAATACCTTTGAGTTATGGGATATCAAAAGGAACACGTTGTATATCAAGTTTGATATATAAGGTCAAATTTTGCCAGGTGATTTCCTTTTAATGACCGGTTCAGCATAAAAAAAGAATAAGGTTTTACAAAAGAAAATATTATTTTTATACACTAGTTTTCGAATAAATCACATGAACACTTTTCAATTGAGGAGTAAAATAAAAAATCCCGTTTGTTATAATGTACGGCCCTGACCTTGTTCGATCGATACACATGCCGCTTCTAGTCACTTAAAAAAAAAGTACTAAAAGTTAAAACCACTTTTGTTTTTTAAGTAGCTGATTAGGACTTTTAATTTAGGTTATAGGCAATATTTGTAGAAATAAATTTAAACATTATGTTATTAATCTATAATAATGTAAATTACCTGCAGTGTTGGATTCGAACTATTAGCAAGGAATTCTACAAATGTTGGTACAATTCCCGTTCGTATGACTTCATCAATGGGAGGATTAGGCTCTCGACTCAGAAGCTTTCGGAACTTTTGGGTAACCATTACTTGCTCCTGAGGATTGTCTCCATAGAGGGCAGCTACCATTTCCGGGGTAATGTCATCTGTTGAAGAGATATTTATGTCATCCTGAAAAGCATAAGCATATTAGAATTTTAGTACATAACATTAAATTAATTAACTCTTAAGTAAAGTACTCATACCTGCAGTGCAATGTCAGGTGCATTTGGTGCAGGAAGATTTACATTTCTACGCTTAAAAAGCTGTTGTTCTCGTTTTTGTTTACGGAGCTGCACTCCTTCTTCTTCTCGACGTCGCCGAAGCTCATCAGCACTTAGCCCAACATTCTTATACCGATGTTTGTGACCCCCAGACATCTGTAATGTATACAGTTTTTAATTTCTAATATAAAACTTACCCAGGTCGCAGAACAACACAAAGTAAAAGAGGTTGTTACTTCTTTCTATTAGATAGAAAAATATCAGTAATGTTTCAAGACTATGACAAATGCAAAGCTTTTTAGAACAAAGCATACTTTTTAATTTAATTTTAATCAATTACACACATGTGAAATTCATAAAAATAAAGCAGTACGACTGTGCGCAGAAACCAAATCTATTTGACAGAATTCACAATGAGCGTTCAAACTAGAAACTTACTATGGTCAAAGATTAATAGCCTTAAAACTTATAAAGAGCCCAGACGATGCAAAAATAATATATCATCTATTTTATTTCGCGAAATTGGATAAAAATTATTAGAATTTGTTGCAAGGATCACGTCATTCACTTAAAGACAGACAGTTATTGATGTTGTTTTCTTCACCCATTCTGGGTAGGCAAAGGGAACTATGCCCATACAGCCAAGTCTTCAGTAGATTTTTTTTTGATATGAAATGAAAATGAAATTAAATGAGATGAAATGAAATGAAACCTAACCTAAGTTATTGAAATGTATAGGTGATTTATACAATTCAATGATTACAGGAGTTTTACTGGAGAACGTGGATCAGAGTCAAATAGGAGCGCCTTTCCTTGTTTCTCACTTTTATTTGATTTATCCTACTCACTGACACATTATTATAACAATGCCACCACTTTATCACAATAAATGCCGCTTAGGATAATTTCACAAAAAATTACGAAACAAAGTCTATCTTTCTGCAGGAGATAGATGCTGCTATTTTGCAGGAGATTACTTAAAATACTCAATTCTAGTAAAATTACCTTTTTGGCGATAGTAATTAATGTACAGTGTTGGGTTATTGAAAATGTGGATAGACATTTTAACGTGATCATGATTGGAACGGTTCTGCCTGCATTTTTGGCGGTAACATTCAAAAATTTAAGAAATATTCCATTTTCCCGGAGTAGTACGTAAGTTCGACTATTTTATATTTACAGTTAAACATTGAGTTAAACCACATGAGTAAATATTTATTCATGTGGTTAAACCATATTTTCACAATGTCATACTTGTGTGTAAGTATTGATTAAAGTAAAGTGGAATTGTAAGTAATTTTATTAAAATATTAGTATAAAAAAGTGATCATCCATTGACTTTCAGTGAAAACCAACAAAAAAAAACGCCTAGTTTCTTACACCCAATTGTATAACCTTTGGGAATAACAGTTAACAAATCTTTAACAGCTGGAGACCACTCCAAGCGAATGGAAAGGGTGGCAGAAATTTTAATTCTGCAGGTGATGTAGTCATAAAATTAGGGTTTGAATGAAGTTTCTGGTTCAGTTACACTGTGTAGTAAAAGACTACTACTACTTTTTACATGGGTATTATAATAATCTATTCTATTTTAGTACTGACTGGGTAGACTAAATGCAAAAAATAAAACATAAAATAATTAATGATTCAAGGAGAGGAAGAGGAAACAGAAAATTATATTACATATTAGGTATTCTCTACCAGTCGAGCATTTGGTTAAGTAGACATGTTTTGTAGAATTTTTGCAGTAAAAAAAACAAACACATGATTTCATATATGTTATATAATTACAAAAAAATATATTTCAAACACATATTAAAATAAAAAAGACATACTTAATATAAAAGTACTTCAGTTTTAACCCTAAATTTAAAATCTAACAGAACAACCATAACTTTCTAGGTATATGTATTAACTGGTCGGCTACCGAAGTTGTGGAATCGAGCCATAAGACAATTTATTTGTGTCTGGAATTACAAGGGGTTAAAAAATACATCAATACATAAGCTTATTGGTGAACCTCTTCGTCTGTGAGATAAATTTGCTTGATCTGTGAGATAATTGATTAGCTGCATTGCAAAATGTTATGTAGGATTACAAATGCTTTTGCAATAAGGCTAGCTACCTGAGGTTGGTAATGAACCATTGAATAAGAGTCTGTAGAACACCTATAATTAATCTCTCTCTGTCATTAAGAGTTTTTACATGTCTCTGTATAGGTATAATAGGCTTCAGAAAAATCTAATTCTGCTTTAACAATTGTTGTCATCATAAATTTGAGCAGTGAATATCTAGAATCACCTACAATAAAAGGAAATATTCATTAATTTTATCATCTTTGTAAGACTGCTGCAAATGTGTTATATAAGAACTAAAACTTAGTTGTGTTTTACACCCAGGCAATATTTAAACAAACAAAATCAGCAACTTATTCATAACACAAGGGTTTTAGGTGCTATAACATGTAAAATATGTTTCTTTATCTTTTGTTTTTACTCAATTGAATGGAAAGGACATATCTTTAAAGTTAAACTAAAATGTGTATTGTATGTTTACCTAAAAGCCATACAGATGCTATAGTGCTCAGTTCATTCGAATGAGACTACAAAGGATGATGAGACCATATTTTATTGTAAATTAAATGAATCATAGCCATCATTTACACTTATAATTTCCATGTATTTGTTACAAATCTGAAAAAAGTATTACACATAAATATTAGTAAGAAAGAAGAGTTATAAAATTTGAAAGTACAGTTTTTTCAATATATTCTATTGTATACCTATTACATCACAAAACCATGCTAACAATTTTGTCGAAATTGTATTTTCATTTTGGTAAATGATGATATAAACATTTTATACAAATTACTAACTCAAAGACCTTCAGGTTTCTTTACACTGTAATTAGGTTCCTTAATCTATAATGAAACATGTAAAATTTCACAAAACTGCTGAAAAAAATCTGAGAAACGCATAAAATATGTCGAAAAAGTTAGTCTCCTAGTACTTCTTCTTCTTTTATATTATGGCGAAGCAAGTGTTTTGACATAAGTCTTACACGATTCCGCCAATGTCACGAATGGGGCAAATACACGGTAGGTAAATGAAAAAAATTATACAAATTTAACCATACAGTCTACAAAGTCTCCTAGTAACTTCTTCAAGATGGCTAGGATGACATTAGCTTCGCTCAAAAGGACGTTTACCTGCTGTCAAATTGAGTGTCATGGTATGAAAAGATTGAAAAGTTCATAGTAAAAAAATGGTGAACGGTTTAGAAACGTCAACGTAAATTGGCCTGCCACAGGCCTGCTAAAAACGATGTCATAGTACAAAAGAGCAATGCAGTCCAATAGCAGTCCTGCTTTAAGAGCTAATGGTAAGGCCCCATTAGGAATGTAGGATTCCCACTAATGACATGGCAGCATAGTCTCAGACCTTAGCTGGTTCCGTAAGGAACAAATAAATAAAAATATCTTTCGTTCTCTCTGTTGGCGCCTTTTTTGAATATCACAATAAAAGTTGAAGAAATTGAAAATCTTGACACCTTCCTTACCTGATTGCCACAAAATTTAGGTTAAAGTTATGGAATACCGAGATTATTTCGTGCAACAAATGTAAGCACTCTTAACTGTAAAAGCTATTTATGATTTTTTAAGTGACCAATACTATAGTCTATAAACTATCAGAGATTAAAAATTTATGAATAAAACAAAACAGCATTAAATTACAAGTCAGTTTTCAAATTTAACTTCCTTTTTGTGAGTGGATTTCATTTTTTTTTACTGAAAATTTTTCAAAATGGCAAATAAATTTTCCTACTCAACTCGAAAGACAAATTTTGGTTTCATTATAGTACCAAAAACAAATTTTGACAGATTAGATCGACACTGTTTTCTTGCATTGAATTTAGTCTATCTATATTTACCACCACCTGCAAAAGTGATCTACTTACTACTATGACTTCAATGTGACCAGAACTAAAAAGTACTTATACTGTCAGAAATTAACAAAGTAATAAACATAACAAAACAGCATTAAACTACAGGTCAGTATTTTAGTTTTATAAAATTATGAAAATAAAAACGACTGATGAAATGCTAATTATGTATAATGCCATCAAATTTTGTATAATTTCAGATACTATATTGTATAGACGCGATTTATTTGCTGGCAGCCCTGGTTTTTGGTGGGAGTTCGTGAGATACGTTTGGAGTCCGTTTATTTTATCGAATTTTTATTGTTTATAGTGATTTTTGGGTCGTAAAAGTGGTGTTATTTTGCGAAACAAAGTGTCGTGCTAGTGAACAATATACAGTTCGGTGAAATAACATGGTGTATGGGTCGTAACCAAGAAAAGTGGACCGTGAATTTTGCGCGGGAACGCGAACAGTTCACCTCTTTCTTGGGGACTTTTCTTCATTCCTTCAATCTTTCGACTGTCTCCAAAAACTCTATCGAAGTATTAAAACGTCTAACATCAACGTTTTAATGCAGAAATAAAGACAATATTAATAAAGAATTTTTTTGTATGGACAAGTATCCGAGGCCGTTAAACTTATTAAAGGAAAAAAAACTCATTGATGTGGATTTTTGGCGGGAGTTCGTGAGATACGTTTGGAGTCCGTTTATTTTATCGAATTATTATTGTTTATAGTGATTTTTGGGTCGTAAAAGTGATGTTATTTTGCGAAACAAAGTGTCGTGCGAGTGAACAATATACAGTTCGGTGAAATAACATGGTGTAGGGTCCTAACCAAGAAAAGTGGACCGTGATTTTTGCGCGGTTACGCGAACAGTTCACCTCTTTCTTGGGGACTTCTCTACATTCCTTCAATCTTTCGACTGTCTCCAAAAACTCCATCGAAGCATTAAAACGTCTAACATCAACGTTTTAATGCAAAAATAAAGAAAATATTACTAAAGAATTGGCTGTATGGGCATAGTTCCCTTTGCCTACCCAGAATGGGTGAAGAAAACAACAACAACTCTGTCCGACTCTGTGGTCAACAAAAATATCAAAAATCCTCCTAGTTAGTAGTCTCATCTCAGTCTGTGATCAAAATCTTAGAAAGAGAGATCCAAAGGACTTCAAACATTGTTAATTTTTAACTTTGAATCTAGGGACTAGGAATAGTTTTTGGGCCGCTTTGATTTTTGTAGCGGATAAGTGATCTGAACTGATTTGTTGAAAGTTATTTGATGTTAAAGATGAACAAATTTACATTGTTTCGTTCTTATGCAAATTCAGCTTTAATGAAAAGAAATATGTGTAAGTCATCACCTGAGACAAATGTAAATAATAGACCTTTGAAGGCTATGTACAAACCTACAGAGCTACAAAAGTTTGTATTGGTTTGGACTAAAAAATTTAAGAACAAGGAAGAAATTCCCAAGCTCATCTCGTATGTATATGCTGTTTATCACAATAACGAAACTAACTTATTTTGCTTTATACAAACACTATAATATGTATCGTTCAGTTCGGTTTATTTTTCAAGTTGATTTAATGCTTTTCTCTTTAAACAAAGACTTACATAACAGAATATATCATCTATATAACCTAGGAAAAAACCTCCTAAAACCCAACTTCCATTTCAGAGGTGACCTCATAGACAGAGCACGTAGTGAAGCTAGGATTAAACTTTCAAACCTACTCATATTGATGACAGCACTAGCAAGCTTCGGTGCTATTTTGGCTGGTAAAGCAGCAGCCAAAAGAGGAGAATCAGTCCATCAGATGAATTTGGATTGGCATAAAAAATATCAAGAAGAGTACAAGAAAGCAGAATCTTCAGAATAACTAACTACATTACAACAATTGTGTACATATGTCAATAATTACTTTGGAATAAGCATGTAAATTATAGAATTTTGGAAATGTAACTTAAGCAATTAGATTGCATTAATTAACTGTCTATTTCTTTCAACACCTTTTTTTATATATATTTCGAACTGTTACGTACCTACTACAAGAAGTCTGCAAAAGCCTTTGTTTCCAGGACAGGAGCACATCCAAAGACATGGTGTTTTTTTTTCTAGGAATGTATGGTCAACCCAGAAAGTGGTGTACCACACTAGGTTGAAAATCAATTCATGCATCATAGATCAATAGAGTTGATTTTCTCATGTAAATACATTCTGACAGCTACTAATACATCATAACTGAGCATTGTAAGTCCATGAGTTCAACCTTAGCACTATTTTTACATGTAAATTTTTGTCAAAACTGATCTACCACTTTCTTGGCCAACTGTTCTAGCAGTTTTCATAACATCTTATGAAGACTATTATGTCCTTTATATTTTCTTTGCTGTTTTATATAAATGTTTCACACATTTATAAAACGGCAAAACCTTAAAAGTAGATATGTTAATCCATGGTAAATCTTAACTCACTTATCTACTTGAAAACAAGTGCATTGCAGTGCTGGTAGACATTCCTCTTGTGTAAACAGATGTTCCCTTATAAAAGCAAATAAAAACCATATTCAACATCTACTATTTACTATACATATAAAAACAATCATTTACAGTCTTCATAATTCTTTTGGCTTAAAATATGTTCGACACTTTTCTACAAACAACTTAGTGGTTTTCTCTCTAATGACTTCTTCAACACTTAACTCAGTTTGCAATAGGCGTAGCTAAAAAAGAAAACCCAAATTAAGTTTAATTTATTAAGTTAAGTAACAATAAATATTTTTGTGATTAAATTACCTTTCTTTGTTCAGATTTTAAACATTTTAATAGGTCATAATCATCTAATTTACTATCTCTTTCTGATTTCAGTTTCTTGACTGTTTCTGCAGTAACAACAATACAATTTTTTATCACTTTCTCTCTATCAGTGTGCCCTTTCTGTATCTGATAGTATAAATCTTGGCATGTTGAAGTAGCATCCACTTTACTTCGAAATGATTCTGTTGGTATGGATGTGTTAAGAGCATAAACTATTTTATCATCCAGAACTCTCATTTTCTTCAGATTGTCCTAAAAAAATTTAAAAAAATGGCATTACATTATGAGCATTAGGAATAAAAGGTCAAAATAGAGATATTGAAAATTTTAAGTAATGATCATAACAATGAAGGCTTGTTGCAGACCTGATCTTATACTGGGCAGAAATAATCACATGTTATTTTTGTTTTTAGTTGTAATTACATTGCAATTAAAATTGAAATTTTAGTCAAATTATATAAAGCTATAGTAGGTATGCGATCGGTCCTGTGTCTATTTATCACACACATCGATTTCGGCGCGGCAACGAGCATAGGGCATTTCAGCATGTATGTGTACACACACTTAGCGTTGCCAGGCGTCCGGATAAAGCTGGACATAGGTATGCTTTTTGATATCGTGTCCGGCCAAAATAAACGGTGTCCGGCTTATGTTAGGCTTTTTACATTTTGCAAACGAACGAGCGCCGATCCGACTGTCGGACGCTCACGCATTTACAAAATTAAAAAAAGCTTGATAATCCTCAATAATGTAGGTTGTCAGTCAGGCCAAACTGGCTGGTCTGCCCGGCTATTAGGTTTGGCGACCTGGCAACTCTACACACACTGACCCGACAAACAAACGCTAATTAATTGACTACTAGTCACTAGTGATTGTACTCGATGGATGATCTAAGAAAGAGCATAGGTCGACGCGATGCGCGCCGTAAGAAAATTTGCGGTTCAAAATATAAATAAATACAATACCTGAAATTCTAAAAAATCTGGGCAAATCATTTACGAAGCTTTCAAAAAGTTTTTCTAAATAAATTTTTTGTCCGTATAGCAATAAATATATTTTTACTAACAAGAACAAGGTTATTAAATATTTGCACTGACTGACCGACCAAAATTGACCAATTTTTTTTTTGTAAGTTTAACGGCCTGGGATAATTGTCCATACAGCCAATTCTTTAGTATTATTGTCTTTATTTTGCATTAAAACGTTGATGTTAGACGTTTTAATGCTTCGATGGAGTTTTTGGAGACAGTCGAAAGATTGAAGGAATATAGAGAAGTCCCCAAGAAAGATGTGAACTGTTCGCGTTCCCGCGCATAATTCACGGTCCACTTTTCTTGGTTACGACTTACGACCCATACACCATGTTATTTCACCGAACTGTATATTGTTTACTCGCACGACACTTTATTTCGCAAAATAACACTACTCTTACGACCCACAAATCACTATAAACAATAAAAAATCGATACAATAAATAGACTCCAAACGTATCTCACTTAAAAAGTACTCTGTGGTATCTCACGAACTCCTGCCAAAAACTCCGGGAAACTGATCCCGAATTCCCGAACCAACGGACGTCAGTCTGACTGACGTCTGTTGGTTAGGGATGCAACGATATATCGGAAAACTGATACAAATCGATATATCGACGCCTACATATATCGATATCGATTGAACGCCGATATTAATATCAAAAAATAATATATACCTAGTCAGGTCATAAGTTCTGCCACATGTGTAATATAAAATAATTTAGACATGGTTATTATTTATGTAACCATTTATCTAACAAAATGAACTTAATAAAACATAGATTCATATGGTAATAAAGTTTATTCAAAATGACCCCCGCGATTTTGAATACAGGCCTTCAATCCGCGCGGCCAGTCGTCTATCGCAGCACGAGCGAGGTCCATATCAATATAGGCTGCCTTAATCAAGGATGCCTGAGTGACTCCAAATCAGAATGAGGTCAAAGCCTCTTCCTCCAAGTGTTGCCATATCTTGTAATCTAACGGACTCAAATCTGGACTGGAGGAGGGCCAGTCTTCGTGCCAGATTAAGTCAATTTCACGCGCCGCTAGCCAGACTTGTGTGCTTTTCGCTCTATGAGCTGGCGCAGAATCTTGTTGAAATACCCAATGCCTGTAATTAAACATGGTATGAGAAACAGGTTCCACAAGGTTCTTGAGGACTGTATTTTGATACACAACTGCATTCGTTTTTACGCCTTTCTCACAAAAATTTACCTCAGTTAAGCCCCAATAAGAGACTCCCAACCAAACCATAAGCGAGGATGGAAAATGACCTCGTTGGACACGCGGAATACGGTTGCTCGCTTCTTCACTGCTGTGTGCGTACACCTTATCATTTTGTTTGTTGTAGCTCTCTTCCACGGTGAAAATTTTTTCATCTGAAATAAAAATTTCCCGATGCTTTTTTCCCGCGTACCACTTCAACAAAGCGCGGCATCTCTTCAGTCTCAGGTCCATTAAACGAACGTCCAAATGATGTCCTGTTTTTCTTCGATATGCCCTTAGCCCTAAGTCTTCATTCAACACCTTTTTCACCGTGGTCCTGCTTAACCCCATCTGAAGGGCCAACAGTTTCTGCTTACGTGTAAGATTTCTTTGAATTCGCGCCTTCACAGCTTTTATCACTGCTGGAGTCCTAACAGAGCGAGGGCGACCACTTCTTGGCCTGTCATCTACACTAGAGTCTTCATTGTATCGTTTTATGGTACGATAAACGAATCTTTTGGTTATATTCAAATTTTTCAGTAAGTCGAAAATCTGAATTGGCGCGTAACCGCAACGATGCAACGCAATAACCGCGACACGGTCTTCTTTAAGTGTTCACTCCATATTTAAAAATGTGGAAAATTCTAAAAAGTACACATTTTTATTTTCATGAATAATTTGAAATTTGAATTCAATAAAAAAAATTGTGGTCAGCATTCTAAATTCAAAAGTTTTTATTGTGTGACAGAACTTATGACCTGACTGTGTATATATCGTCACGAAATATCGAAAAATTGTAATGTAAAATAAATTCAGACATAATAGTAGTAGGTAAATCAGTACTTGAATTATCTGGAAGGTACTTGAAGTGTTCCTTTCCTCTACCTACACGAATGGGCCATCATCATGCCATGCTGATGATGACCATTCGCTGTACACTTGACTGTCGAGTGAACAGTTGACTTTACTAAGGCCGAATTTCTTTCTAAAACTATAGTAAACCACAGTAATGTACAGCGAATGGTCACTATCACAGCCCATTATGTAGAACTACATTAATTTTAATAAGCCTTTAAAAAAGCAGAAATATCAATATATCGGCATACTGGATCGATATATCGATATATTTATATCGACTTAGTTCGATATATATCGATATCAATAAATCGATATTTTTAAAAACTTTGCATCGTTACTGTTGTTCAGTCTGACTGACTGCCTTAATAAAATGTACTCTGTGCTCTGTGGACTGACTGCTGGATATTGTTGCCGTATAATCGGTTGTGCAACGATTATAATCGATTGTTCAAATGGGGCCCAAATAATCTAGAAATCGATAGTGCTATTTTTACCCTATTTGTTTATCGATTCCTATTTTTACCCAATAAAATTAATTATAATCGATAAGTCGATTATAATGCATAGTCAAATGCATTATAATAAAGTTTTGAAGCAATAATATCGATATAATTGATTATATCGATCCAATCGATTTAATTGACCTATCTATCGTCTAAGATAGTATTGCTGTCATGTTACAATTTACATAACCAACTTTGCTATGCCGTTTTGTGAGTGAAAAAAAAGGGTAGAAATAACTTCCCAGGATTCAGACTGCGAAAAGTGGGTAATTCGTTTATGAGAAATTGTATTCGTATTTTTAATAAATTACCACTGTCAATTGCTGAACTCCCTGTACATAAACTCAAATCATATATCAAAGTTATTTTAATGAAAAAGGGCTATTATACCATTAAAGATTATATAAATGATAGGAACGTGTGGCTTTAATTAAATTGTCCCAGCTCGCACTGGCATATATCTTATGTAAACATATTTATTTTAAAAAGAGGCTGACAATAACGTTCGAGTTTCTTGCGCTGCTTCTTCTCGGCACTAGCCCACATCTGTCCCGAAGCAGTAGAAGGTTTAAATATTGGGACGTGTAAAAGTGCCTCCAGGGGCCTATTTGCAGAAATAAAACTGATTGTACTGATTTTTAATACAGTTTCTTTTTGCATGACTGTTTTTGGTACATTGTTTTAAGTAGAAACAGCTGAAGTGAAAAGAAACCAACTTTTTAGCTGGGGTAAAAAGAAAATAACGCTTATTTACCCTTTCTCTTGGTCAAGATATCTTCGAGTGTGTCGTCGATTTGTTAAATAGGTACTTAAATAGCTTTAATACGGTTTTAATAATGTTATGCCCCATCGTACAGAAGATGTTGAGGAAAACGTAATATGAATGACGATTATATCTAAAAATAATGGTTGAACAGCCTATCAGTGTACAAGATGACGTCATTTTCGTGTAAGGAATGCTAGTGTAAAACACTATTGATATGTCACTATCGATGAGTTCAGCCAATAATTAATAGGCTACTTGACTCGCAACCGTTTCTGTCATATCACTTTAAAAACCAATATTTATTGAATTCCGTTAAAAAAGCTACATTTTCAATTCTAAAATCATCATTTTCTTTTTTTTATTTTGATCTGCGAAAACGAATAACGATATGATGTAGGAATCACTGGAGCGCTTTTTGTTTTTGTTTGTATGACCGGATAATATGTCAATTATTCGCAGCTGTGGTTGCATGGGTTCACTCTAGTCAGGAAACTTAATGGCGGATCTTACGAGAAAATTTCGTTAAGTTGTGGGGTTGAAAGTGGGGAAGAATAACCGAATGCCTGCAAATATACTCGAGCGGGGTGTCATAAAGTAATATTATATTATTGAAATTTATATCTGCATTTATACAACAACCAATTGGTTAGTAGCCCAAAAAAAATTGCAAATGCTTTCAATTAATATTTTATTAATTTGACTAATAATTCCAATGATAATTTAATTAATGACTCATCAAACGACATTTTAAGCAATTCAATTTATCTGACCCCTGTTGACGAACACTATGTAAGGAAAGTAATTAATTCCCTGAATAATACAAATTCTGAAGGATTTGATCAGATAAGTACAAAAATTCTCAAGTCATGTAAGGAACAAATAGCCCCCATATTGGCATATCTGATAAATCTCTCCATGTCCTCGGGAACCTTTCCTGATAAGTTAAAGCTATCATTGGTCAAGCCGTTACATAAAAAAGACAATAAAACAACTATAGACAATTATATGCCAATCACACTAATATCCATCATATCAAAGATCATTGAAAAAGTTCTACTAACTAAACTTACGCTGTTCTTTGAAAAATAATATGACATACTACACCAAGACCAATACGGATTTCAAAAAAAAATCAACATTCCATGCAATATTCAATTTAGTAAATGAAGTGCAATGAAGCTGCATCCTATTTGCTGACGATATTGCTATAATAGTGACTACTGACAAAAATTCGACATTAAATGAACATATTAAGGACATAAACAATACGATTAATACAGGCTTCACAGCGTCGCACTAGGTTGTCCTGCACCGATTGTAACACACTCGTATCCGCTTATCTAGGCGCAACAATCCGCACACCTATTTTGGCTTCACTGTCACATAATTTTGTGAAAACTATTTGTAGAATACGACATTTCGCGTAGCAAAACGGTACGACCACTCGGAAGTAATGTCTTCGCGAAACTGACCTGTCGTAATAATAATAATAATGCAAGATCAGGATATATCCTATAATTAAATCTACATTAATTTATACATCTACATTTATACATATTTATATATCTACAAAAATTTAATCTACATTATAACATGTAACAACATACAAAAACCTAAGTTCCCTGTAAAAAGTAAAAAATAATAAATGAAACTCAATCTTAAAGTACCTAACTACGTATTAATAATTTAAAAAAATATATTTCGCATGAATCATCGTCATTAATTAATAATATCGATATCGACATTTGTTTTGGGCCGTCACAGCCCTCATTTTCCTGTAGTGTGGTCAGTTCTTAATTCAAAAATGCATCATTTCGTGATAAGTTTACTAGAACGTATTTAAAAGTATTAGAGAATAACGATTTAAATTATAAATTTTATGAAATTTGCTGACTTATTTTTATGATTTGAATTGAATAATTAATAATAGATTACTGATTGCCATGTTTTATTTCGTCGAGACATAATTATGCAGTTATATGCTTTCAATAACAAATAGTAATAAAGAAAACGCATATTTAATTAGACGTTTCAATCAAGACAAGTTCAATTTTATAAACTACATCTTTAAAAATTACCATAAATTAGGTACGATTACTATTTAGTGACAACGCTTGTTGATTTGAAAGTTTTCGTGTTATTTTGCTAATGTATCGTATTATTTGTTAATATTAAGTCAAAATAATACTTAGAAATTGAAAGTAACGTTATCTTATTGTAAACTAGATGATTCCGACCTCTTTATACACGCAAAAACGCTGCAATTCGGCATTTTTAGCTCAGGTCTATAGATGTAAAGCTGATTACTTACATTTCTAGCCTAGCAGGTAGAAACGCTTTATTTGGCTTGTTATCATTTCTAGCGATAACCAGCGGCTTTAAACGGCTGCTTACATTTCATTGAAATATGAACATGATGTAGGTCTTTGTTTTTGTTATTTATCTTCTGATTTATTCTAAAGGATACATTTAATATAAACAGACTTAAACAATGACTTTTGCATCTGTATTAAGTGTTAAAACCTCAAAATTCCTGTTAGTCCCTGAATTAAGTTTGTATGTATGAACGGGATCTTTCTTGCTTAATAAATATAGCGGAACATAGTTAGTACTACTGTATAATAAAAATAAGAGTTTAATAATTTAGTTTTATATAAGCGGTACGATGGGTTGGGATGTAGAGGGGCGAACCACCATCTTCCGCCCCAAGCCAACCTCACCTGCACGCGATGCATCCTGCTGGACGACGAACGAGGCTCTGGCGATTGACCGACCGATGGCGGTATAACCATCCAACGGAAGGCGTAGTTAAGTGTACCGGGCCGGTGACGGGCAGCAGCGTCATCGGTGCAAGAGTCTACGCCCTGCGATCGCCAACCCGTCTGCCCAGCGTGGCGATTATGGGCATAACCTCCAATGCAGACGCACAACGGCCCCCAGTTCCCGGCGGTCCCGCTATTCCTGGTCATGGTGGCGACCACGGTTACGGCGGGACGGGGCGTGCGAAGAATCTCCAGGTTACGGGAGGCCACCAAAAACAACTGACCCTGGCGACGTACAACGGACGCACGCTACGGCTAGACTCGCATCTGGCTCAACTTGAGGTGGAACTTGGGAAGATTAGGTGGCATATCCTAGGGCTATGTGAAGTTCGAAGAGAGGGGGAGGACACCATAACCCTCGAGTCGGGCCACCTAATGTACTTTCGTGAGGGAGACCAACAATCCCAAGGTGGCGTTGGGTTTCTGGTAAATAAGTCCCTTTCTGACAACGTTGTGGAAGTGTCCAGTGTGTCGAACAGGGTAGCGTACCTTATTGTTAAGCTCACTGAGAGGTATAGCCTCAAGGTGGTTCAAGCGTACGCACCGACCTCGAAACACTCGGACGAAGAGGTAGAGGATATGTTTGATGATATATCAAAGGCCCTCCACTTCACCACTAAGACTCACTACAACGTTGTTATGGGGGACTTCAACGCTAAAGTGGGAGTACAGAATTGCAACGAATCGGTAGTAGGATCCCATGGATTTGGATACAGAAACCATAGGGGGCAAATGCTTGTAAACTTTCTCGAACGGGAGGGGCTCTTCTTGATGAACTCCTTCTTCAAGAAACAGCCCCAAAGGAAGTGGACGTGGCAAAGCCCCGACACTATGACGAAAAATGAGATTGACTTCATCATGACCAACAAGAAGCATATATTCAGAGACGTCTCCGTGATTAACAGGTTTAATACCGGAAGCGATCACCGACTCGTTCGAGGCTCTCTGAATATCGATTTTAAGGCTGAACGTGTCCGTCTGATGAAGTCAAGGCTCCGACCTACTTTGCTCCAAACCATGATAGGAGTCGTTGAATATCAAAACCCAGTAAGTCACAGTCCTAACCAAAATTGACTTATGAATACCACAAAATTTTGAATTAAAAACTGATTTATTCTGTGTCTTTCAAATTAAGGTAACTCCGTCATATCTCGTTTAAAATAAGGTTTAAAGTTTATGATTTCTTTCAAATTCCTGTACGTCCAATGACAGTGATAAATCAAACTCGGGCAAGTCCATATTGACCAATCAGAACGCAGCATTGGTCTAAGATGGCTGCCATTTCTCCTGTGTTACACGACGCGAGCGCGTTGACCAGCGTATCTATAAGTCGATTTTATTATAAATAATGGAAGAAAATAGACATAATATATGTGTGGTGATTCCTAATAAAGCTAGGAAAAAAACTATATCAAAAGCTAAAACTAAAAAGGACCAGGAGAGAGCTAAAAGTTAAGTGAAACTTCACGCACAGTATCCAGGTAGCCATTCCGCAGCCCGCATACCAGGGCCGTAGTTGAGCCGTTATGTTTAAAAAATATATTATATTAATTACATTGTTACTTTACATGTTTAATTTAATTTAATTTTATAGATAGCAAACCTGGACAGGGTAATAATGTAGACGAAAATGATGAGCAAATTAATAATTTGCCAAAGTATGTAATAGACGAAGTTTTAGATTTTGTATAATCTTATTTTTTATATGATTTTAGTAAATATTTTATTAATAATGATTTTTTTTTTCATATCTAGCATTCCTTCATTCATTCATCTAGCAACTAGTATTTTAATTTTTTGTAACTACAACTCTCATAACTAACAACAGACAGATAGACTGAGTTAGTTTCGCATTCTTATTAATCTAATACCCACACCTACCCTGAGTACGTCCCGAAAATGTTGAGGTACATCATATTCCTGCAAGTCCATAGGCGACATTTCAAAGTCCTGTAAGTCCGAGGTGACACATTTCAAACCCCGGCAAATTTCGCTAGTAAATTTCAAAAGCCTGTATGTCCAAACTTAATTCTTATTTTGTGGCTTTATTATCAACTAATACATATATTTTTTTAATAAAAAATGTTCAAACTATGTATCTAGTCGAGCCTTCATACTTCAGTACTTCATCATTTTCATAATATTGATGATAACAAAACTGTCGCGATTCCCGTACTTCACTTAGCCTGGACATATGGGGTTTTGATATTCAACGACTCAGGATCTGAAACGTTTCAGTCAAACCTGGAAAACCGACTTGCTGCCGTGGAAACCACAACAGACGTAAACCAGAACCTCGAAAATGTGGTTCGGATCCTCAGGGAAGAAGGTACGAGATTTTGTGAAATGCAGCGTAATGGCAGGAAGTCAAAGCTTTCGGAAGGAACTTTAGGGCTGATTAAGGAACGACGTGAAAACCCACCTGTCACTTCGTCAGGAAAGCGCGCTCTAAACCGAGAGATCAGTAAGCTCGTACGACACGACCTCCGTCGCTCCAATACTCTTGCGAATACTTGCGATTGAAAGAGCGATCGAGCAAAATCGGGGGTCGACAGTGTTCGTACAATCTCTTGGAAGAAGCCACCTGACGAAACTGACCACAGCAAGTGGAGAAGTCGTTGCTTCGAAGCCAGCAGTCCTTTACGAAGTAGAACGCTTCTATGGCCGGTTATACGCTTCGCATGCATCTCGACCTAATCCCGAAAATGAGGACCCTAGAGCCACGTTAACACGCCACTACACTCAAGACCTGCCAGAAGTCAGCATTGACGAAATCAGGATGGCTCTTAAACAGCTGAAAAATGGAAAAGCCCCTGGAGAGGATGGCGTTACAACAGAATTGCTAAAGGCTGGAGGTAAACCCGTACTGAGGGAGCTTCAAAAGCTTTTTAACGCTGTCCTGTTTGAAGGGAGAACTCCGGAGGCGTGGAGTAGGGGCGTTGTCGTCCTGTTCTTCAAAAAAGGAGATAAGACCCTGCTGAAGAACTATCGACCCATTTCCCTTCTAAGCCACGTCTATAAACTGTTTTCAAGAGTCGTCATGAACCGCCTTGCGCGAAGAATTGACGAATACCAACCACCGGAACAGGCTGGATTTCGGAGCGGATACGGCACCATAGACCACATCCACACAGTGCGGCAGATTATACAGAAGACCGAAGAGTACAATCAGCCCTTGTGTCTAGCATTCGTGGACTATGAGAAAGCCTTCGACTCGATAGAGATCTGGTCCGTTCTGGAGTCCCTGCAGCGTTGGCAAGTAGATTGGCGGTACGTGCAAGTGATGAGATGTCTCTACGAAGCCGCCACCATGTCCGTCCAAGTACAGAATCAGCAAACAAAACCTATACCGTTGCATCGAGGAGTGAGACAAGGGGACGTCATTTCCGTGAAATTGTTCACAAATGCAATGGAGGATATGTTCAAGACGCTGCACTGGAAAGGACGAGGCATCAACATCAATGGCGAATACATCTCTCACTTGCGATTTGCAGACGACATCGTCATTATGGCAGAAACGCTGCAGGACCTACAACAGATGCTGAATGACCTGGCTGACTCTTCTGTGCGCATCGGCTTGCGGATGAACCTGGATAAAACCAAGGTTATGTTCAATGAACATGTACTACCGCAACCGATTGCGATGCACGGCGCCGTCCTCGAAGTTGTTCAGAAATACATGTACCTCGGGCAGACATTGCAGTTAGGTAGAAACAACTTTGAGGATGAGGTGAACAGAAGAATTCAGTTGGGTTGGGCAGCATTTGGGAAACTACGTCGAGTCTTCTCATCATCGATCCCACAATGCCTCAAGACGAAAGTCTTCAATCAGTGCGTCCTACCCGTCATGACATACGGAGCCGAAACGTGGACACTGACGGTACGGCTAGTCCACAAGTTCAAAGTCGCTCAACGGGCTATGGAAAGAGCTATGCTCGGAGTTTCTCTTAGGGATAAAATCAGAAATGAGGTGATCCGGCAGAGAACTAAAGTTACCGACATAGCCCACCGGATTAGCAAGCTGAAGTGGCAGTGGGCTGGCCATATTAGCCGCAGAACCGACAACCGCTGGGGTAAACGAGTTCTTGAGTGGAGACCGCGTCTCAGCAAACGTAGTGTAGGACGCCCTCAGGCTAGGTGGAGTGATGGCAAGGTGGCTGGCAGGAGCTGTATGCGAGAAGCCGAGGATCGACTTAAGTGGCGTGCAATCGGAGAGGCCTATGTCCAGCAGTGGACTGTGATAGGCTGTTGATGATGATGATGAAGCGGTACAACCGGCGCGCCGGCCGGCCGCGGCGGTCTCGTACCTTTGGCAGCGGGGTACGCCTATCAATGGCCACTCCAGTTGATTTAATACTCAAAGGCAGCTAAGGTGCAATACTATCGATAGTTTAGTTTAAATGATTTTCGAGGTCAACTATCAATTAGTACAGCAACACTTGTCAAGGGGTCCACAACTGCAATAGTTAGAGTTGTGAATTTAGAAAACCACGAGATCCAAGTAAAGGAAGGTGACGTTATTGGAAGATGCGAAGAAGCTGTTTGGGTCAGAAAGTGCCAAACAACTTTGAGTAAGACGATAACCAAGGGTAATTCTACCATCGCAGAACTTCTTAAAGGATGCAAAAGTAACTTAAGTTATTCTCAAAGCATGAAAGCCAAAGACCTGCTTCAGCGCTTTTCAGACGTGTTTTCTTCAGAAGAAGGATATTTGGGGAGGACATCCTTGGTACAGCACAAGATAGACACCGGAAATGAAGGACCTATCCGGCAACGAGCAAGGCGAATACCGATTGCCAAGGAACAAGAAGTTGAGGATATGCTGGAGAGCATGAGGAAGAATAAGATCATCGAACCTTCTGCAAGTCCGTGGTGTTCTCCTGTCGTCTTAGTTAAGAAGAAAGATGGAAGTACAAGGTTTTGTGTGGACTATCGACGACTGAACGACATCACCAAGAAGGACAGCTATCCTCTACCGCGCATCGACGACACCTTGGATACCCTAAGTGGAAAGATATGGTTCTCGACACTTGATTTGAAGTCTGGATATTGGCAAGTTGAAATTCATCCAAAGGATAAGGAGAAGACAGCATTTTCTACAGGGAAGGGGCTATGGCAATTTAACGTCATGCCATTTGGATTGTGCAACGCGCCGGCCACTTTTGAGCGACTCATGGAATGTATCCTGGCAGGATTGGTGGGAGAAGCCTGCCTGGTATATTTGGATGACGTGATCATCATGGGTCGGGACTTCGAAGACCATTTATTTAACCTGGAAAAAGTCTTAAGAAAGATACGTGGAGCCAACCTAAAGCTGAACCCGAAGAAATGCGATCTGTTCAGAAACAAGGTAAACTACCTCGGACACGTTATCACCAGTGACGGAATACAGACTGATCCAGCTAAAATAGAAGCCGTGCAGAAGTGGCCAACTCCCAAAGATAAAACGGAAGTAAGAGCATTTTTGGGTTTATGCTCATACTACAGACGCTTTGTTAAGGGATTCTCCGAAATTGCCAAGCCATTGCATCGCCTGACGGAAGAAGAGAGAGGGTTTTGCTGGGATGACGCTTGCGAGGATTCCTTCCAAAGGTTGAGGCAATGTTTATGTGAGACTCCAATCTTGGGATACCCACAAGCTAATGGGCAATTTGTCGTCGATACGGATGCAAGCAACACAGCTATTGGTGGAGTACTATCTCAAAAACAAGGAGACCGAGAAGTTGTGATTGCCTACTTCAGCAAATCGTTATCGAAGCCTGAAAGAAACTACTGTGTGACAAGAAGATAACTTTTAGTAGTGGTCAAAACGCTACAACATTTCAGCAAGTACATTATCGGCAGAAAGTTCGTGCTTAGTACCGACCATGCTGCTTTAAAGTGGTTGCTTCATTTTAAGAGTCCCGAAGGTCAAGTTGCTAGGTGGATTGAACAGCTTCAAGAATACGACTTCACTACCGAACATCAGTGGAAAGACACTTGGGAATGCAGACGCCCTCTCAAGAAGACCGTGCCCAGAAGAGTGCAAGCACTGCATCAAGCTGGAGTCTAAAGAGGACTGTGTACAAATAACAAGGACAAGTCCTCTGAGATCCTGGGAAGATGAGTACATGCGAGGAGCTCAGGAAAAAGACAAAGACATACGACTGATCATTGCATGGAAGAAATGCGGTAACGATAAGCCGAGATGGCCTGAAGTTGCGCCTACAAGTACTACGACTAAAGCGTACTGGGCTCAATGGGACAGTTTCATCTTGCAGAACGGGATACTTTACCGGAAATGGGAAAAACCTAACGGTAGAGAGTTCCATCTACAGCTGGTCGTCCCAAGGGAAAGGGTCAAGGATGTTCTCCGAGAGGTACACGATGGCATATCAGGAGGGCATCTAGGTGTAAAAAGGACCTTAACAAAGCTACGGGATAGATTCTACTGGCTTAACTGCAGAGCTGATGTACAAGATTGGTGTCGGAAATGTACCACTTGTGCTGCAGTGAAAGGTCCATCCACCAGGAGTCGAGGACACCTTCAACTTTATAACGTTGGTGCACCATGGGAGCGGATAGCAGTGGATGTTGCCGGACCATTCCCTGTGACAGAGTCGGGGAACAAGTACTTTATGGTCGTCATGGATTACTTCACCAAGTGGCCAGAAGTCTTTGCTATACCTAATTAAGAAGCTACGACCGTAGCCTCCAAATTAGTTGAAGAAGTCATATGCCGATATGGTGTACCCCTGGAAATTCATTCCGATCAGGGCAGAAATTTTGAGTCGAACGTGTTTCAAGGAGTCTGCAAAATATTGGGCATTCACAAGACTAGAACCACTGCTTATCATCCTCAGTCCGACGGCATGGTAGAAAGGTTTAACCAAACACTAGAGAGGCATTTAGCAAAATTGGTGGACAACCATCAAAGGGACTGGGACAAGTACATTGCACCGTTCCTTCTCGCCTACAGGACTTCGGAACATGAGAGCACGAAAACGACGCCGGCATATATTAACTTCGGACGAGAGCTAAGGTTACCGGTAGACCTTGTAACCGGAGGAGCGCCAGACGATCACGTCACCGTACAGGATTATGTCTCCGATTTGCAAAACAAGATGCGGGACATTTATGCCATGGTACGAGAAAACGGCTTGCAGTCGAGTGAAAACATGAAGACGAGATATGACCGGAAAGCGAATACCAGTGGTTTTGGTGAAGGAGCACTAGTCTGGCTACATAACCCGATACGGAAAAAAGGAAAGTCACCTAAATTACAGACTAGATGGGAAGGGCCGTACAAAGTTGTCACGCGAATAAACGATGTTACATACCGGATCCAACGGCCACCGAGAGGAGCACTTAAGGTAGTTCACATCGATCGCTTGGCACGTTATAAGTGTTATAACGGCAATAACGATGACGCTCGGGACGAGCATCTCTAAAGAGGAGGGCAGTGTCGCGGTCATGCTAGAAGGTTCGAGATATCGCTAGAGGAATGTACATTACTACCTAAGTTCGGCCACAAAGTAATAACAAGACCTTAGTGCAAGCGACATTGAACTTTAAGTTTACAGATTAAGGCATAAAATGGCATAACTTACTAGAGTTGTTTACGTTTAACGTCCTTGTAATTTCTTCTAGAAAACGAACATTCTAGTATGTACGACCGGCGTCGATGTTGAGATATACATATAAATAACAGGACTTGAGACGCCGTGTCAGTTCATTCTGAGCTTTCGGTGCGAAACCTACGAAAAGTGATCTAGTGCGAAGTAACGACGACTTTAGCGATACCAACGGATCTAAGGACTACTCTAAGGATTGGCTAATAGTGTTTTGGAACCAACGACCTCAGCGACCCACCGGACTACGATTCTTGTGATTTGGCTTTTGTGATAGTGTTTGCGACCTGTTTATCGCCTATTAAATTCTTCTAATAAGTCAACGGTGTTTTATCCAAATCCCGAACTCAACGTTCGTAACTCTATGTGTATTTTATTGCTGTTCAGGATGCCTTAGGATGAATCTGTTGCTGGAAAGTGGAAAGAAACCTGGTAAAAAATATTTGTTACCCACCAATGACAACAAAATTTTTCGAAAAAATATCAATTTTATCCTCGCTTAAGCGATATTCCTCATCATCCAGTACAGTACTGGATGATATCTAAAATATACAAAACTACTTAAAAAATATCTATCAAGCATCTATCAAGCGCAAAAAAGTAGCAACAATAATTTTATTAAAAACAGTAAAAACAAATCAAAAGCCTGCTGGCAAGTTATTAAAGATTCTGATAATAATATGAACGATCAAGATACAGGCTACCCCCTCTCTTCCCGTGGGTGCCGTGTAGTGCCGACACATAAAAAGAATAGCACTACCCCCTCTCTTCCCGTGAGTGTCGTAAGAGCCGACAGACAGCCTCCTCACAACAGCAGGCCATACTGCAATCGCCAACCCGCCTGCCAAGCGTGGCGATTATAGCAAACCCCCCCCCCCCCCTATATGAATACACCGCAAATAAAACGGCCCCTAGTCCCCGGCGGCCCCGCTAGTCCTAGCTATGGCAGTGGCTATGGTAAGGGTGGGGCAGGGGGTGCTAAGAATCTCCGGGTAAGATCCGGCTGCCAACAACGACGACTCGACCTGGCAACATATAACACGCGCATACTGAGGCTCGACGCGAAGCTCGTAGAGTTGGAAGAGGCAATTGGTAAGTTACATTGGGATATCATTGGGCTATCTGAAGTCCGAAGAGAGGGGGAGGCCTCGATAACCCTGCAATCCGGTAACTTACTATACTACCGGGAGGGCGACCAACAGTCCCTAGGTGGTGTCGGGTTCTTCGTCCACAAGTCCCTTGTCAACAACGTGATTACTATCGGAAGTGTTTCGAGCAGGGTAGCGTACCTGATACTCAGAATATCGAAACGATATTCGCTGAATGTCATTCAGGTTTACGCTCCGACCTAGAAACACGACGATGTCGAAGTGGAGGCTATATATGAGGAGATCTCTAAAGCCATGCATAGCTTTAAAACCCACTACACGGTTGTGATGGGGGATTTCAATGCGAAGTTGGGGCAACGTTGCGGTGATGAGTTGAAAATGGGGAAATTTGGATTTGGGCAATGTAACAAAAGGGGCCAGATGCTGGCAGACTTCATGGAGAGAGAGAACCTCTTTATGATGAACTACTTCTTCAAGAAGCCCGTAAGCCGCAAATGGACCTGGATCAGCCCGGACGGTAAAGTCAAAAACGAGATCGATTTTATCATGTCAACGAAGAAGCACATATTCGATGATGTCGCTGTGATTAACGCTGTTAAGACAGGAAGCGATCACCGCATGGTCAGAGGAACATTGAATATCGTCGTAAAGCTTGAAAGAGCGCGACTGATAAAATCCACGCTCCGACCAACACCGGCTCAAATTCAAAACCCCGAGTGCTTTCAGCTCGAGCTTCAAAACCGTTTCGAAGCCCTTGAAAACAGCATCGATATGGACGATCTATACAACATGGTAGTGGATACTGTCCATACGGTAGGGTCTAAGTACTTTAAAACCCGCCGTCCCAAATCAAAGAAACTCTCCAGTCAGACTCTTCTACTCATGGATCAGAGAAACGAAATGAGGTTACAGAACTCAGCGGATGCCCATCGCTATCTGCAACTCAATAGACAGATATCTAAGTCTTTGAAGAGCGACCTTCGTCAATTTAATACCCGACGTATTAAAGAGGCCATTGAGCGGAACAAAGGCTCCAAAGTGTTCGCCAGAGATCTGTCTATTGGGCAAAGCCAATTGACGAGGCTGAAGGCGTGATTACGGAATCACAACAGAGCTCGATAAGAACGGGCGGTAAGCCGATACTTAAGGTCCTCCAGAAGCTCTTTAATTCTGTCATCCTCGAGGGCAAAACGCCAAAGGCGCCAAAGGCAGAGGCGATGTGATGCTGTTCTTCGAGAAGGGTGACAAAACTCTCTTGAAGAACTACAGACCCATCTCGCTTCTGAGCCATATCTATAAGTTGTTTTCGAGAGTCATTACGAATCGTCTCACTCGCAGGTTTGACAACTTCCAACCTCCCGAACAAGCTGGGTTCCGAAAAGGCTATAGTACTATAGACCACATTCATACGCTGCGGCAAGTTATACAGAAGACCTAAGAGTATAACTTGCCACTTTGCTTAGCTTTCGTGGACTATGAGAAAGCCTTTGATTCGATTGAGACCTGGGCAGAGCTGCAGTCTCTCCAAAGGTGCCAAATAGACTATACTACTAAAGTACTTATACCAAAACGCCACCATGTCGGTCCGATTACAGAACCAGAGCTCTAATTCGATCCAACTACAGCGAGGCGTGAGACAGGGAGACGTTATTTCTCTGAAACTGTTCACAGCTGCGTTGGAGGATATTTTCAAGCTTCTGGACTGGAAAGGACGCGGCATCAACATCAATGGCGAATACCTAACACACCTGCGATTTGCCGATGATGTAGTTCTTATGGCTGAGACCTTGGAAGACCTGAACATTATGCTCGAAGATCTCGGTAATGCTTCTCAAATATGTACGTTGAGTAATTTTAAATTAAAAAATACATTTGCTCAGAAAATCTGTAGTGACAGATGCAATTAGGGATATATTTTTTAAGTGAGATAAAATGGTAACCGATTTCAATTTCCTTATCATTTTACCCAACACCCCGTTGGTTTAGTGATTTAAATACCGGGCCAAGATCTCGGGATCCCAAGTTCAAACCCCGGGTCTAGCAACAAAAAGTTTCGAATTTTCGAACGTTGCTCGGGTTTGTAATCACCAGCACGCATTTGGCAAGCGTGGTGATTATGCTAATTCCCATCATGCAGTGGTAACTTGAATTCAATGATGGATTGGATGGATACATGTATTGAACAGACTAAAACAATTAAGTTCCTGGGCATAAATGTAGATGAAAATATAAAGTGGAAATGGCGTCAGCACACGTAAGGTGTTTTTGGCGCAAAAGAAATGTATACGAACAATATATGGTGTACCTCCATACGTATCATGTAATCCACTGTTTAAAGAACTTCGCCTTCTAACATTACCAAACCTTTACATTTTTGAAATTTGTGAAAAATAACCCTAAATATTTCTAGAAAGCTCGTTACATCTATCCCAGAAACACAAGGAATTCTGAAAGGTTGGTCTTTTATTTTGCACTGAGAACCGCTTTGTATATGAGGAGTTGTACATGTGTAAAATCTTAGAAAGCCGCTATTTTAAACCAAATTGTATGATTGGCTCTTTGAAAAAAATTCTTACACTATAAATGAGCTACTAGGCTATTTGACTGGTTTTTAAAATTCATTTTATATTATTAATTAGAGGTTGAAGAACCCAGTAAAAGTAGTTTTTTTAAATACAATATATTAGCTGAAAAATATCAAAATGAAAATTGAAAATTGAAATAGCGCGCCAAAACGCTATTTTGTTAATATGGCGCTGCAATGCGGTAGGTGACATCACCTGCCTGTCTTGTGATCTGTAGCACATAATCATCTACATACATTTGTTGCAAACAAATAACGATAGTGTGATTGGATCTATATTTTAACAGTGACTTATGTAATAAAATGAGTTTCAAATGGTATGCAGTACCAAAATGTGTACTTCTACAAAAACTTCGGGAAACAATTTGTGAAAGTCTAAGTGTGCCGAAAGTGGTTGCATGTGACTATTTCGGAGGGATCCTAATAACATAGCGAATAGTACAAATATTCATATAATAAATCACACAAAAACAATGGATTCTATTATTATAGGAAATTATTATAAAAACATTTTGAAAAGCTATTAAACACAAGTAAGCAAACGAAGTTATCAAGCAGGTGACGTCATCATAAACCCGACCAATCAGGAGCGTTTCGTGTCACGTGACAAACGTTTAAATAAATGCATTTTTATTTCTGGACTTATAAATACATAGTCGGTCATAAGTTCTGTCACACAATAAAAACTTTTGAATTTAGAATGCTGGCCACAAAAAAGTTTATTGAATTCGAATTTCGAATTTTTCATGAAAATAAAAATGTGTACTTTTAGAATTTTACTCATTTTTAAATATGGAGTGGACACTTAAAGAAGACTTTTTCGCGGTTATTGCGTTGCATCGTTGCGGTTACGCGCCAATTCAGATTTTCGACTTACTAAAAAATTTGAATATAACCAAAAGATTTGTTTATCGTACCATAAAACGATACAATGAAGACTCTAGTGTAGATGACAGGTCAAGAAGTGGTCGCCCTCGCTCTGTTAGGACTCCAGCAGTGATAAAAGCTGTGAAGGCGCGAATTCAAAAAAATCCCATACGTAAGCAGAAACTGTTGGCCCTTCAGATGGGGTTAAGCAGGACCACGGTGAAAAGGGTGTTAAATGAAGACTTAGGGCTTAGGGCATATCGAAGAAAAACAGGACATCGTTTGGACGCTCGTTTAATGGACCTGAGACTGAAGAGATGCCGCGCTTTGTTGAAGCGGTACGCGGGAAAAAAGCATCGGGAAATTCTTATTTCGGATGAAAAAATTTTCACCGTGGAAGAGAGCTACAACAAACAAAATGATAAGGTGTACGCACACAGCAGTGAAGAAGCGAGCAACCGTATTCCGCGTGTCCAACGAGGTCATTTTCCATCCTCGCTTATGGTTTGGTTGGGAGTCTCTTACTGGGGCTTAACTGAGGTACATTTTTGTGAGAAAGGCGTAAAAACGAATGCAGTTGTGTACCAAAATACAGTCTTCAAGAACCTTGTGGAACCTGTTTCTCATACCATGTTTAATAACAGGCATTGGGTATTCCAACAAGATTCTGCGCCAGCTCAAAGAACGAAAAGCACACAAGACTGGCTGGCGGCGCGTGAAATAGACTTCGTCCGGCATGAAGACTGGCTCTCCTCCAGTCCAGATTTGAGTCCGTTAGATTACAGGATATGGCAACACTTGGAGGAAAAGGCCTGCTCAAAACCTCATCCTGATTTGGAGTCACTCAAGGCATCCTTGATTAAGGCAGCCGCCTATATTGACATGGATCTCGCTCGTGCTGCGATAGACGACAAGCCGCGCAGATTGAAGGCCTGTATTCAAAATCACGGGGGTCATTTTGTATAAACTTTATTACCATATGAATCTATGTTTTATAAAGTTCATTTTCCTATATAAATGGTGACATACATAATAAACATGTCTAAATTATTTCATATTACTCATGTGACAGTACTTATGACCTGACTAGGTAAATCGTGTATTATTTTCAACTTGTGATGATGAAGAGTTTGTTTGTTTGTGTTTGTTTGAACGCTAATCTCAGGAAGTACTAGGTCGAATTGTTTTTTTTTTGTTTGTGTTGTTTAGGCCATTTATCGAGGAAAGCTTTAGGCTATATAACATCACGCTGCAACCAATAGGAGTGAGGCATCAGTGAAAAATGTTGCAAAAATAATCGCGATCATTATAACATAAATTGACGCGCATGAAGTCGCGGGCAATAGCTAGTACATTCATAAAATGATGAATAAGGAGCAATATCCTATCTTTCAAAGAAATATATTTTTTTTAAAGTTAAGAAGTTTTGGTTTATGGTTTTTATCCTTGGTTGTCTTTTGTTTTTTCTGCTGCTTAGAGAAATTGTAAAAATGTGTGTTTTGAGAATATAATAGGAAGTGAATATTAATAATGAGTTTTATTAAATATGAATATAGAAAACCCCAGCATAAAATACCAAATTTTTACCTGTATCTAATATTATCAAAATTTAATTATAACTTCTTGAGACTTATTAGCCACGGCTATTCGACCCCAACTCCCTAGGCATAGAGTATAATGAATATGTCCCCTGGCGCTAAAGCTGGATCTGCCCTTGCCCTTGTACTTAACGCCTTTATAAATTGTTGACGGCTATGAAAAAATCTGCATATTGATACGATGTATCGAAATATTGATACAAAGTATACCTACATTATCGAAATTTGGTTCGAATACGATCTTATAATAATACAGGTTGTGGACAACCAATTGACAACTAATTAGGCAGGGACCTTTAGGGACACATAAAAATGCTCTAAGCACAAAAAATATTTGCGATTGTCTAGTTATGACCTTATAATTTCTAAAATCGATTAACTTTCTCACTTGATTTATTTTCAAAAAAACGTGCCCCAAAACAGAGGTGAGGAAAAGCTACTCCTTAAGAAGATATATGTAATGATGGTCAGGTTAGCTAAGGCCGATCTTCTTAAAGGCTCCGTTTGTATAAAAAATAAAATATATAGGCAAGATGTTACTGCAGGCGTGTCAACGGGGACTGTTAAAAGACAGTTAAGAGGGGTACTATATTATTATCTTAACTGTAATAAGGCAATCAAACCTTGCACTATCCCTACCCCTCGTATTTCTAATGATGTACTTTGATTCATTCGTGCTTCAATCGTACTTCTTTAGTGCCAGACTAAAAAGACACTGTTCATCATGATATCAAACAGTTTCATCTTTTCATCATCAGCCTATTATAGCAGTCCAATGCTTGACATAAGCCTCTCTGTCTGATACAAGGATTTGGTTACGCTTGCAGCAGGAGGGATAGTTGTGTGATTGCCGAGAGAATCCTCAGCACAGATTTGATCTGATAAATATTTACATTGTTTTATACATGTTTTTGGTAAGTTCAAAATTAAGTACATAAGTATTGAACTACTTACTTAATTATGACTTTGCCTACCCTAACCACAGATAATATAATACTAGTTAGCCCTAACTTAGATTACAGTTAGAGAAGATAATTAATAAATTACTCTATTGTATATAAAAGAACTACATTTTTTTATCCCGTTGGAGTCTTCTTTTTGTAATGGAAAATTTGGCTAATTGGTCAAATAGTCCAATTCAAAGAAATACGTAAATAACGTTTGTTTAAGTTAGATAATGTCTAATAGAGATTGGTAAGATTTAAACATTCCAATAGAGGTCTATGAACATCAGCTGTGTAGGTCGCCAAAAGTTTTTCAACAAGTGGTGGTAACAATTTGTATATTTCCTTGCTTACACAATAGTCAATCTAAATAAACCACTGCGCTACTGACGAATACTGTCGACGACTCACGACATTCGATGACACTCTTTACTATCAATTGGAATATCGATTGATTGATTGTAATTGTAACCGATTTTTCACATCACTTAAGAAGTGTTTGTTCATACATTTCCTCTTTTCTTGTTGGACAAGTCAAAATGAAGTAGGTTTTCTGGATTTTAGCTCTATATCGTTTAAAATCAATATGATCTGTGATGTTTTCTATGTAAATGAATTGAGAGATGTGAGTGAAGTGCCTATTTATTATCCAATGTGATCTATTTTCAGGATCGGTCTTTGCGCCTACAGTGGATACAAGATTTATCCTGGCCATGGAAAAACCATGGTTAAGGTGGACGGCAAGGTAAATTTAGCATACCTATCACAGTCGAAACACATAAAATTTGCTTTTTATCCTAATTATCATTAAATTTCTAACATGTAAATATAACAAGTCCCTCTGTTGTGATCCATAACCTACAAACATTTATTATTCCATCATGTACTGACTATTATGATATGTATTATTACTGCTAACAGTTAATTTGTTATTTCTAAGGTTTGGGCGTAGCTAAGTTTGAAATAATAAAATAGTTAACAACACTAGCTAATGCCCGTGACTTCGTGGAGAAGCTAAGACTCAAGAATCGTACTTTTTTTAGAATATTAAATTATCGTGTTATTCTTATAATCCATCTGTGACAAATTTTATCCAGACCTGTTTAATCAATCGTCAAAAATAATAAGAAGCAAGATTATTATTTGATGTTTTGATCACATTTCATTATTGTGTTTCAGTCTTTCACATTTTTGAATTCAAAATGTGAAGCTGCCCACCTTATGAGGCGAAATCCTCGAAAAGTGACATGGACTGTACTTTATAGGTAAGATAAAAACTTATAGGTTAACTATACACTAACAGAAATATTTTGAACTACTTACAATTTATTATAACTTGAAATTTTAGGCGCAAGTTCAAAAAAGGTCAAGAAGAAGAACAGGCCAAGAAGCGTACTAGAAGGACCCAGAAGTACCAGCGAGCTATTGTTGGAGCTTCCCTTAGTGACATAATGGCCAAGAGGAACATGAAGCCAGAAGTACGTAAGGCGCAAAGAGATCAAGCCATCAAGTAAGAATCAAACAGTTTTCTTGAGTTTACGAGAACACTACATTGAAATGACAGATATGTTTATGGATCATTGAAATTGATCATTAAAACTACAACATAATAGTATGACAAATTTGTTTACTTTTATAACGCAATGTGTAAATATGGTTTGACATCAGTATGAATTGATAAAATTAAAAGCTACAGAAAAGCTATGCTCCAAAAAAAAAGGAATAAACAGCTATGCACCTCTAATTAAAATTTGCAGTTTTTAAGCTACACTAAAAAGTTCGGGCCCCTAATTCAGCTAACCAAATCGTGTCACAATTGTAATTGAATAGCAGGTTTTTGACAGTTCTAGTATGGGCTAAATGTCAAAATTGCCCAATTCAATCACGATTGAATTGCAATTGAAATAGCTGTATAAGGCCCCTGATGTTAGAATAGAAAAACACCTAAACAAAGTAAAAGTATAGTAACGGCCCTTTCAGTCAAGTTCCCAAAATGTCAAGTTTTCAGATAGTCTATGAAGATAAGAAAGTTCTCCTTCAATAATAAAAAAAAAAACATAATTTTTTTTGTAAAAGAAAAAACAAAAACATGTATGTATTTCATTATAAGTAAAAATGTTGAAATATGTTTTTTTTGCATAGTAAGTTTAAATGTGTTGATTGTTGATTACTTATAATAAAACCGGCCAAGTGCGAGTCGGACTCGCGCATGAAGGGTTCCGTACCAAAACGGTAAAAAAAACGTTTTTTTTTGTATGGGAGGCCCCCTTATATTTATTTTATTTTGTTTTTAGTATTTGTTGGTATTGCGGTAAACAGAAATACATATGTGAAAATTTTACCTGTCTAGCTATCGCGGCTCTTGAGATACAGCCTGGTGACAGAGCGACGATCAGACAGTGAAGTTTTAGTAATAGGGTCCCGTTTTTACTCTTTGGGTATGGAACCCTAATAATAAAAAAAAAAAAATTATGGATTTTTTTATTACTGAACGAGAACTATTGACTATATGAAAACTTGACATTTTGGGAACTTGACTTTCTGGAAACTTGACATTTTGAAAACCGCTTGATATTTTGGAAATTTGACATTATGGACTGAATGGGTAACGGCTTATAATCATTCCACTTTAAAAGGCCTCCATGATTAAATTCAATTTGCCACAGCAATGATGGGGAAGAATAGTCACCACACACACACACACACACATGCGAGTTGGTAATCACTAACCCCAGCAATATTTGAAAATCTTGTTGCCCAACCAGGGGATTGAACCCAGGACCCTGAGATCTTGCCCTGCTACACTTAAATAATTGGTCAATTTTTTTTTGCAGTTCCAAGTATCTACCTATTATTCTCATTTCATCCACCCCATTTGTACAACCTATGTCTTGATTTTCCTAATTATGTACAAATTTATGAATATTTAGGGGTAACAAATTTTAAAAAATACTGGTTGACTGCAGGTTTAAGAATATCATGTAAAAATAAGAGGTTGCTTAAAATACTGGCTATAAAATCTAACAACTTAGTCCTTAGAAATCATTATAAACAATATGAAAAAACATTAAAAAAACTAATAAAAATAAATCTCAAATAATAAAGTAAAAACCATGTGGAACGTGGTAAATGAAATAACAAACAAGATAAATAAAAAATCAAAATGTAATATAGAATTAAACATAAATACTACGAGGGCGGGTCAATAAGTCCGTGACTTTTTGAATTTCTGACCTCTTTACTGAAAAAGCAACACTACTCCTGTCAACAGGTATCTGTCAGTTGATTCCTATCAAAATTTGAACTTGCTGCGTCAGTTAGTTTGTGTTTGACAGCTATTTTTATCAGACTACCCAGTAATTTGAGGAAAAAATGGAAAAAGGTGAATTTCGTGTGCTTATTAAGCATTATTTTTTGCGACAAAAAACCATTACCGAGACCAAGGCTAAGCTTGATAAATACTATGGGGACTCTGCACCATCGATTTCAATGGTAAAAAAGTGGTTTACTGAATTTCGTTGTGGCCGTAAAAGCACTGAAGATGCCGAACGTCCTGGACGCCCAGTTGAGGTCTCTACACCCGAAACAATCGAAAAAATTCACGATATGGTGTTGGCCGACCGAAGATTGAAAGTGCAAGAGATTGTGGAAGCCGTAGGGATCTCGCATGGCTCAGTGGTTTCAATTTTAAAAGATCAATTGGGCATGAGAAAGCTTTCCGCAAGATGGGTGCCGCGTTTGCTCACAGTCGACCATAAACGCAATCGTGTAACAACTTCACAGGAAGGTTTGGCGTTGTTTAGTCGCAATATGGAGGAGTTTTTGCGCCGTTTTGTAACCGTGGACGAAACATGGATCCATCACAACACACCAGAGACCAAACAACAGTCAAAACAGTGGGTTTCTAAGGGTGAATCGGCGCCAAAGAAGGCCAAGGTGGGTTTGTCAGCCAATAAAGTTATGGCGACTGTTTTTTGGGATGCACGTGGGATAATCCACATTGACTACCTTCAAAAGGGAAGAACAATCAATGGGGAATAGTATGCCAACTTATTGGACCGCTTCAATGACGATTTGAATAAAAACCGACCTCATTTGGCCAAGAAAAAAGTTCTTTTCCACCAAGACAATGCAAGGGTGCACACATGTGCAGTTGCCATGGCAAAAATCCATGAATTGGGCTATGAATTGCTCCCTCATCCACCCTATTCTCCAGATTTGGCTCCGAGTGACTACCTTTTGTTCCCAAACCTGAAGAAATGGCTTGGTGGAAAAAGATTTGACTCCAATGATGAAATCATCTCGCAAACAAAGGCCTATTTTGAGGACCTCGACAAATCATATTTTTTGGAAGGGATAAAAAAATTGGAAAAGCGTTGGACAAAGTGTATAGAGCTCAAGGGAGACTACTAGACTTGTTTATCAAAAAATCTGTGTTTTATTCCAAAAGTCACGGACTTATTGACCCGCCCTCGTACCCTTAGTTCAGATTACAAATACATTTAATAACTTTTTTGTATCTATTGGCCAGCCCGACTCCGAGCGGCGTCGCGGAGTCGTATGTTTCTTAGCCCGGTTGACTGCCGCGAGGTCACTAGAATAATAAAAATTTGAAATATATTTCATATTTCATATTTATTTATTCACTACATAATATAATTTTGCAGACAATAAAGGCATGAAGATGTAATTAAATTATATTATGACCTCAACGAGGTATTCGTGATTATACAAATTATCATTTTAAATTATCTTAATTTAACATTAAAAATTTCTATTACAAATTAAATAAAATAGTGTCAGCGCAGTAGTCAGTACCATAAACGTAGAATATAAGTCAGTACAATTTTACAAAATGTTAATAAATTATAATTACAGATGTCAAATTAGATAATGTCAAAATTAAAAGTCAAGGAAAAATCAATATTTTAAAGTAATAACTTAGAATAATAATAATGTCAATGGTATTAAATAATTAAATTTTATCATTAAAATATTCATTTAAGTTATAATATGCTTTTGTCACTAATATTTTCTTTAACTCTATTTAAAATTTATTACCTTGGAGGGCCTTTACAAAGTTAGGCAAATGATTGAATACCTTTACAGCCATATAATGTGGACCGCGCTTGTATAATGCAAGTCGGGCTGCAGGCAGAACAAAATCATTTGCGCGGCGCGAGGCATAACGGCTCGTCGTGTCGTCAAAATGATTAAAATATGTACTGTGTTTCTTTATAAAACGACACAATTCAAATATGTAGACGCATGTGACGGTGAGTAATTTATATTTTACAAATATCGTCCTACAAGTTTCTCTTGGCGTCGTGAATGTAATAATTCGAAGACATCTTTTTTGCAACACAGATACCGCGGACACAGCGGTCGAGTTGCCCCAAAATATAATCCCGTACCCTATCCAAGCGGCAGCGTGGCTGTGATACGCAGTGAGCGCACACTCTTCGTTTGTTCTTTTGCGAAGTTCTCGCAGCGCATAAGAGAAGCTACTGAGCCTACTCACCAACATTTCCACATGTGGTTTCCACGTCAGCGTCGAGTCTATCGTGACTCCAAGCAGTGAAAATTTATTCACTTGTTCAATCACTTGCCCCTGATAAGATATCGATAACATTTGTTCAACTCTTTGGTACGGCCTAAACTGCATCATTTTTGTTTTTCCGAAATTCAGTGAAAGACCTATTGTTTTTAATTCAAATACTATTTTTTGCAGAGATTCATTGATAATAGCTTGTAAGTTGTCTATATTATTTTGTTCGCAAGTAACTAAAAGAGTTGCATCGTCTGCAAATAGAATTACTTTTTGTGTGACAGCTGGAGGTAATTCATTTATATATGCTAAAAAAAGCAAACAACCCAGGACACTGCCTTGAGGTATAGACCCAGTTATAAATTTAGTACATGACTTGATTAGATTTAATTCTTTAGTTTCTCTATTTAAATGTGATATCTGTACAAACTGCTTCCTATTTAAAAGATAAGAAGTGAGCCAAGATTTTGTTTTCCCTCGTATACCCAGTAAATCTAGTTTTTGTAATAATATATTATGTAATACACAATTATATGCCTTGGTGATATCCATATAAAGAGCCACAACACATTGATTTTTATTTAGAGCTGTTAGTATTTCAAGATTACACTCGAATATCGCAGTCGTAGTTGAACGATTTTTCCTAAACCCATGTTGATATGTGTTTAAAGCATTATATTTTTCAAGAAACTTGTAAACTCTTTGACATAATATTTTCTCGAAAGATCTTTGAGATTACGGGTAAAAGGGCAATAGGGCGATAATTTTCAACATTAAGCTTGTCACTTTTTTTGAAAAAAAGTTACGGAATTGATGAATTGCCACCTAGCTTATTTAGAGAATGCGCAAATGAATTGACTTTCCCTTTCTGTTTATTAATAAATGAGTCATTTAGTGAAGGCATTTTCCCCGAACTGCTTAAAACCACTTTCATAAAACCGATTTACAAGAAAAGTTATAAAACAAATCCAAGTAATACAGACCTATTGCCATATTACCAACAGCATCCAAAATGTTTGAAAAAGCAATGTGTGATCGAGTGGTTAAATTTTGCGAAAAATATAATATTTTCGATGAATCACAAAATGGATTTCGAAAAAATCACTCCACAATATTAGCAGTATATAAATATATTAAAGAGGTTGTCACATTATTAAATAAAAAACAATATGGAATAGGTATCCTTCTTGATATGTCCATGGTATACGATCGCGTACATTATAATATCTTGCTGGGAAAACTATATGATATAGGTATTCGCGGAAACGCCCATAAGTGGTTTGCATCGTATCTCAAGGATAGGCGTCAGCTCGTTGAAATCAAAATACTATAATAGAGATGGTGGTCTCATCACACGCGTGCGCTCTGATTGTAAAATAGTGAATGCCTCCATCCCTCAGGGTAGTGTAGTTGGATGTCTCTTGTTTTTAGTCTACATCAACGACCTTCCGAAGATCATGGAGGAGCCCTGTATTCTTTTCGCCGACGACATTTCCTTATTAACATCGAGTGACGGCAACAATAATATAAATGAAAAAATTAACCACTTCCTAACTAAAACATCAGACTGGCTAGAGGACCATAATTTAAAAATAAATTTAACTAAAACTAAGATACTGACTTTTCACCCCCCGCAAAAAACAAATTTAAATATAAATTACAATCATGATGGTACTAAATTAGAATGTGTAGAAGAATTTTCATTATTAGGTATAGTTATAGACAAACATATAAATTGGAAACCCCACATACAAAAAATTAAATCAAAACTGTCAAGCTTTACTTGAGTTTATGCCCTCTGTGAAGTAAAAAAGACCACTGATATAGAAACAGCAATGGTTATGTACTATGCCTATGGGCATGCTTGGCTATCGTACGGAGTGGTGCTGTGGGGCAACAGTACGGACGCGGCGTTGCTACTCACTCTACTAAAGAAGTTAATCCGTATAGTAGCCAACATCTACGAGACTTGAGACCTGTAAACCCTATTTTCAAAAGTATCAGATACTACCCCTGCCATGCATATATATTTTAGAAGTTTGTAAATTTGTACGCAAAAATATGACACTGTATACTAAACGTCAAGACATACCTTGTAAATATCCAACGCGGTACAAAATAAATTAATAGTTCCTAGTTCCAGGCTTAAATTAACATCTAATAGTACATTCCACTCTTCAATAAAAACATTTAATAAATTGTCAGAATCAGTAATAAATGAATATATATCCCAGTTTTATAAACAAATTGAAAAAATATTTAATTTCTAAATGTTATTATAGCATAAATGAATATTTAGCTGACGAAACAAGCAAATAACTAATTAGTAAATACAGCAACGAATACTTCAAAACGTCTCACATTACAATCTGCCCTACTTTTGTTGGTTAATTTAATTTTGTATAAATTTGTGATAGCTTTCTTTTATATAACGGCGTCTCCTCTCTTTTATTGTCCTTTTGCGTGCCCGACAGGGTCCATAATGCTCATATTGAATTTAAATTTAACATCCTCTGTACATTATGGTTGCAAATAAATTATTGAGTTTGAACCTTTAGATTATGATAATTTTACCATTTCTATTGGGTTTTATGTTATGTCTTACAGGGCTGCCAAGGAACAGAAGAAATCAACTAAAGCAGCCAAGAAAGCGACAGCACCTGCTCCTAAAAGCAAAACCGCACCTAAAGCTAAGGCTGCTAAAGTCAGTCAGAAGTCTGCACCAAGAGTTGGAGGAAAGCGATAAGACCTCAATAAAATAGTGACAGCCATTTTTTTTGTTTTATTTATAATAGTACCTACTTACTTACACTAGCAAAGAATCATCTACCGAGTGCTCAAAAATGACTTGATGAGTCATATCCTATTATTTTGCTTGTTTCATTTTTTTAATCCGGAATAAATACAAAATTATTAAATTCGAATATTCAAATCGTCAATACAACGTATTCCTTTTGATATCCCATAACTTTAAGGTTATGTCACGTTATGTTCTATAGGTAAAAATTATATAATACCTAGAACATGCGGTTCAAAGCCTTTAAGCCCGCTACGGTGGAACAGTTTCTTTGTATGGTTTGAGGTATCTGTACTAGTAGTATTATATTATCTGTGACGGCGGCAATTTTAGGCCGACACTAAGCAGACACACCCAGGTAGTGGTTTGCACCGGAGCGTGATTTTTAGAACCGATTGAATTCACCGGTGATTGAGCGATCTCCGGTGATTCACCGGAGAATAAAGCATATTTAAATTATAACTCAAATTAGGCTAATCAAGTGTTTATATTTCTTAGTCAGGCTTTATTTCACATTACACGTTTAATCAACCTATAAAAATATTTACAAAGATTAAAAAAGGAAAATTTGTTACACTCGTAATCGGTATAATCAGGACTCGACCAACGTTGTGCGTAATCTTCTGGTTCAGCGTTTCCCATCGATCGTATCGCCTAATTAGACAAAAAAAATTAGTGCAAGTAGGTATATGGAGCTGCTGCTTACTCTTTTTACTAAAGAATCCAAGTTCACCGAAAATGACGAAAGTTTAAGAATAATATTAACGATGCGTCAATCGATAGCAGGTATTATCTTTAAAACTAGGCGGGAATGTTGCGACCCGGCATTTTATTTTGATGGGCCGATACCGGGTCGCGACCCGGCAAATGGGAAACGCTGAACCAGAAGATTACGCACAACGTTGGTCGAATTCTGATTATACCAATTAAGAGTGTAACAAATCGATCCCGCAAAAACGGTTTGTGGATGTAGCAGTGATGACAGACATACAGAAATTAGGAATTAGGAGTGTAGAGGATATTAATGAGAACATTAAAATATCAAATTTAATGTTTTGTAAGTTAATTTCGTATGAACTTGAACAATATACCTACTGGCAATAAACGTTATAATATTATGCAAAAAAATATAGAGGCTTTAAAAAAATAATGAATAGAATTGTGTGATAAAAATATTTTTTAAATAATATAGATAGATAGATACTTACTCTTTATTGCACTCAAAAAAAATCAACTATAAGTAAAAGAGATACATTTAGAGCCGTACAATTTAGGCGGTCTGATCGCTGTAAGCGATTTCTTCCAGACAACCAACCAATAATATAATTAAGATTATCCAATAATGACACCAAATAATAATAAAAAAAAATAATCATACACTAATACAGGTTTATTATTTCACCGGAGATTAATCGATTAACCTCCGGTAATTTTAATCGATTACTTTTACCGGTTCATCACCGGAGATTCTCCGGTACTCACTGCTCCGGTGCAAACCTCTACACCCAGGAGCTTAGTGTCACGGAGATGAAGATGCTGAGGCGGATGAGCGGCGTAATGACGCGATACAATCGCATACGCAACTCATCCATCCGAGGTAGTCCTACGTGACGTGGGGAAAAAAGTGTGTCGTCAGCGATAGTATGGCCACATCATACCCTGCCCAATGGAGTACCTACGTTGGTCGGAGATGCATGAATATGGTTGTCTTTGGGACTAGGTCCCGTGGTCGGCCTCGCAAGCGACTCAAAAACTGAACTCCGACAAACGTTTCTTCGACATTACGCAACTCCGACACTATGTTAAGCCGACAAGATGTTACTCAGCCACTACGTTTCTTCGACAGTACGTGATACCGACATTACCTAACTCCGACACCATGTTACTCTGACAGTACTTTACTACGACATGATTTAACACAGACGCTATTCTACTCAGACATTATGTAATACCAAAGGAGATGTCCCAAATTGTATGGAGGCTAGGCCCAGAACCTGTACACATTACCAAAAGTTAGGGAAATATACCTACGACACTGTGTTATTATACAAAATCTTTAAAATGGCTTCGTTTAATGGCTGAAACAAAAATAAACTTATTAGAATAGCAATACTAAACAACAAAAACTATCATGGCGGAAGATGACATCTGTCAGTTTTGCCAATTTAAAATTGCTTACCATAATTACCTATTCGAACAAGTGATATTGTTTGATAACTTGTGCATGTTGTAATAATAACAAACAAAACAAAGAGTTTTAACTTATGTTATGCTTAAAGGATATATAATATTTGCGATTATACAGTATAACCTTTTTACGTGAGATTATGACGAGTGGTTATGTCAATTTATGACAAAGGAAATCTGACAGCTACTGACATTTAGAGTTTATGGTTTAACTTTTTTTTTCGTCAAACGCCATCTTGTATGCCTAATTGAGAGGGATATTTAATAGATTGTTTTTATTTTTGAGCCGCTACATTATATGTTATATACAGTTATTCGTATTTTTCCCAAAGACAGTAGATTTTTCTTGATTTTTTAGAATACTGTACAATGTCTGGGCCTGTTACGGGACATCTCCTTTTGACTTTACATCACTTTACCTTTATCTTTAACTAGTTTACTTCTTTGAAGTCGTAAAAGGTAATTATTTAACATTTCAACATCAACACCTTCACACCTTAAGTCTCCTGATTTTATGAGAAGGCTTGGAACCTACGCACCTACATTGTACCTTAGTAAATGTAAAATGAAATGGAGGATCTTAAAAATGCATTTGAATAGAAAAAACAAAATATATCTACATTATGATATCAACAAAAAAATTACAAAACTATAACGACCTCGAAAATCTCCAATAAGTACGAGTAATAATTAGTTTTACTGACTTTAAATACAATTATTGTTATATAGGTACTCGAAACACGTATAATGTATATGAAAAAATCAACAATTAATATTATAATACTATTGAAAACGCTAGTAGAGTATATTTTGTGTACCTATAGGGTTTATTTAGTATACAGGGGGCACTGAGCAAGTAATGACAGGGGGTCCCAAAATCCACACGTCAAACTGACATTGGAGAAAGCTTAGCTGTGGACTGTTCAAATAAAAAAAACTTGAGAGGTGTCAAGGCACACCCGGATAGAACGAAGTTCGTTTTTAGTGAAGGAATTGTAATAAAATTTTATTTTATTTTAAATTTATTTTTAATTCTCTCCCTCTCCCCCCTCTCTCTCTTCCTCTCTCCCTCCCCCCCTCTCTCTCTTTCTCTCTCTCTCTCAGACAGAAACACGCGCACGCCACACGGCTTACAACTATAGCATTTTTGCGACACTTTTGTGTCGTTCAAAAAGAGTCGTTAATTTTTTTCCGTCTAGCCCCCTTTCGCAACGCGCGATAAGGAACTTCGTTCCAATAATAACAAATAAAGTAAATTCGAGAAAATCACACTTAAATTACTTTATTTGGATAGACTTTTATATGTATTTGTGAACGTCTCAAGGTTACAAATACTTAAACAAGTCTATTTAGTCTAGTTAGTCTCATATTAGCTTATTATAAGACTAGAATAGAGAGAGACTTCAGGCCAGCAATGTGAGTGTGACGACTAGGTATGTGTATGTTACAGTGCAGACAACCATCACTCCAGTTCTATTAAAATCGGTAAGTACAGAATTATCTTATATCTCCTTTTGATTTTAGGAACTCGATCAAAGTTGGACCAAGGCAATCAAACAAAAAACGCAGGAAAGCCTGACGCAGCCTGATTGCTACGGATACACCGAAGAGTATTTTATATTTAAGTTTAATTGTTGATTTTGCCATATTTTTACCAATTGTTAAGTTTATAATTTTTTTCATTTGTGCATTTTTTGTGGTTGTTTTACTGAGCGCATGTTAACAGCCCAAAGCTATGTTTAACAATAGCATTAATCCCTCAACCCCCAGGAGGCACGCGCGTGCCGCGATAACAATTGATTTCAATTGTGTCTGGAATAACTCGCGATCAAGGGATTAAATAATTTTAAATTTTTATCCATTTTTTATTTTACCTTACGATCAGAGCTATAGCCTATAGGGTGAAGTTATAAGTGACTACTAAACACAGAGGGTGTAGTAGCCACTATGTACGGGCCTTAGTAAACGGTGTGCAGTGGCTAGGGTTGCAAAATTACGTAATTTGACCGAAAAAGCTGGTAAAATACGGATATTTTACGGTAATTTATATATATTACGGTAAAATTACCGGCTACGTATGTATGCTGAGGCGGGGGGTGAGACGAGCGTGTAGTTGCAACTTACGTACTGCGCGGCGCGCGCGTTGCCGTTTAGTGCAGTTTGCCATAATGTTTTGCGCTCGCCACGCGCTTACCGCGTTTGGTTATGAATTGAATAGTGATGATCGGTCGCAGTGAGTGACTGGCTCCATCTGTTGCACGGACTCGGAACTTTCATAAATTGCAGCCGCGCGGTCGCAATAGTATTCTTAGTAAGAGTTAAATCGTATTTTACCCAATTTTACCGTAAATTTAATATTTTACGTAAAATGGTAAATTACCGAATTTTACGAAAATAATATTACCGCTTTACATCCCTAGCAGTGGCTCGATTGCTACGTTAGCCACTGTGTACTGTTGGAGCCACTGTTTACTAGGGGGTACTAGCCACTGTGTACAGTCACGAGCAATAATATATTATATACATTGATTGTCACATTTTCTAAAATATCTTAACTTGTCCCAATCTAGAAAGAAGTGAACGACAATTTGTTCTAAATTAACTAACCATTAAACAATGTCAAAATAAGGTAAACGTTTATTCGCTATTAATATAAGCGAAACAAAATCATAAATAAATTCACACTTCGAATATCATTTTTAACTATCCATGTCAATTTCTATAATATGTATAGAAATGTACACATGTAATAGACATTGTCATGAATACATCAAAATGATATTGGAAGTGTATACTTACTTTTGCTTTTACGTCCTAAAAGTAATCGTGCTGTTAGGTTCCTACAGAAATATTGCAGTAGGGATAAGCGCGCATTAACACTCGATATTTGGAAAAAAATATACTGCCATCTAGAAGAAGTGGCCGGATAAGCTTCGGCCACTTCTTCTAGATGGCAGTAGTAATGGCACTTCTTCTTAAATTTGGGGCTGTATGGCAGCCAGTGGACCTGGTGAATTAACCGAGGTCAGTGGTCGAATGAATAGCGAACAATATACGGATATTTTAGACGAAGTTTTAGTGCTTAGTTTGGAGGCATACTTTCCTGGATTGACGCCTATAATTTTTGTGCAAGATAATTCCGGGGTCCATTATTCGCAATTCACTCAAACCTGGATCAATCGCAACCAAAATTTGGTGAACTTGTTACCATGGCCGCCTAAAAGCCGAGACCTCAATCCGATTGAGAATTTGTGGGGGCTGATGGTTCAAGAGTGGGACAGCAACCAAGCTAGAACCAAAGAAACCTTGACCAGACACGTCCACGAGATATGGGATAGTTTTAGAGGCAGCGATGTATATAATAAGATGGTTTTGTCAATGCGAGAAAGGTTGCAAGATGTTGTAAACGCTGAAGGTGGCTATCACACAAGATTTTAATTTATTTAGTTACGAATACTTCATTTTTTAAATTAATAATGATGTGGAGCGACAGTGAATTATACTTGATTACATTGTGATTTAAAATTAATAACAGATATTTGAATAACTTGTTAATAAAACTTTATAATTTTATTACAATAAATACTAGTTTTTTGAAAGTAGTATGAGTGCTTTAAAAATGATTATAACATTGGGAAACGAATTACAAGGAACTGATTGTATAAGCTCTTGTTTTATTTCAGTATTAAACTATAGGCTGAGATGATGTTGATAAAATTATTTCGTTGTTTTGCAGATTTATAAAAGTATTTTTTTTATGTTTTAAAATAAGCTTGTATTGAATCTCCGTCTCCGTGTTGTTATCAGTCGGCTCGGCCAGTGCATGCGCAGGGCGCGTGGGCTAGTGGACAGTAGCGGTGATGTGTTGATGTGCGAACGAGACGTAACTATGCGTAGGTACTGGCCGGGCCGCTGCGCCCGCCGCGACTTGGTCAAGTTTTTACATCGACTTGATAGTCCCTTAATTTTTACTCCCTGATTTATGTTTACCGATTTCGATAGTACCATTTTTTGCTTGCATTTTGTAGCCTTTACAATCTGTTGAACGTTATTGGGTTTCGTGGGTTAGATGTTAATTATTCCTTTTTTCTTTATCTTACTTTATTAATACTTACTACTAAATCTACGTTGAACGATGTAATGAATATAAATTTTTACTAATTGTAGCTTCGAATGTAAATGCCAATTCAAACCTAATCAGGTTTCATGGTATTTTTGAAACTGAATTGTGTTTATATTGTTACTGTCATTTAATAAATAAAAAAAAACCACAACAGCTTGTTAGGGTATTATTTGCAAAATAAGTAGGTATCCTCAAAAATTAAATTGTCTATGACTGTATTCGTCATGATCACTGAATTCAACTAAAATAAAAAGTTAAGTTACAAAAACTGCAAAAGTAAGTATACACTTCCAATATCATTTTGATGTATCCATGACAATGTCTATTACATGTGTACATTTGTATACATATTATAGAAATTGACATGGATAGTTGAAAATTATATTCGAAGTGTGAATTTATTTTTGATTTTGTTTCGCTTATATTAATGTGGAATAAACGTATAGGTACCTTATTTTGACATTGTTTAATGGTTAGTTAATTTAGAACAAATTGTCGTTCACTTCTTTCTAGATTGGTACAAGTTAAGATATTTTAGAAAATGTGACAATGTATATAAAATATATTATTGCTCGTGACTGTACAGGTCGTAGTACACAGTGACTCGATTCCAGTTTTGTAAAAAAAAAACAATATTGCTTTTTTGGTAACAGTAATAGCAAATTTACTTACTATGTTTGAAAGTTTAATAACGAACTATGCTCTGTGCTTGCTATAAATATTTTAATAATTTATATTTTTTAAGCACAGGCTGATGAAAAAATCCTAGCCACTGTTTCCTCCCTGACCCTAGTCATATTATTGCGTAATTCTTTTTGTATTGTATCAAAAACTAAATAAAGTAACTATTGACTAAAAAAAATGCAATACTAGTGCCTATTACTTCAAAGGAAGTCGTTGAAAAGACCCCTTACAATGTATCAGCTGACCTTCTTGCTTCAATTAAGTATATTTGTATTATATACTTTGATTTTCAGAAATTTAAAAACTATAATGCATAGCCATCTAACTTTCACATTTAATTGCATCAAAAACGGTTCAGGCGTTTTAAAAAAAATTAAAAAAAATTTCGTATGGAAAAATGACTTTTCTCGATTTCGTCCATACAAAACGGCAATTTCATATTTTAACACCTAATATTATTAGCTATGCCCGAAGATATTCATTATGTGTCAGCGGTGCTTGACCGATGCTAACATCGGTGTCTAAACACGTACCTACTGACCGGATTTAATAACACGTGGGTTTAATACCGGTCAACATCATAGTTTTTTTAAATTGTAGTTAAGCCAAAAGTTAAATTAATACTGATCTCTATTATTGCCATAATGTTAGAAGACTAATTTAAGTTTAATTCGTTAAAAACTCCATAAACAAATATACAATATTTTCCGAAATATGATTTTTTGACTTTAAGTGACCGCCATTGCCCATTCCTACCCCAATAGTTAGTACTAAATTAGTACTACGTGTACCTACATTTTCTTACATATTCCTAATTTAATAATGGTTCTTTAGTCGTTAACAGTTAGTGGGCGAAATGATCGTTGGCAAAAAAGCTGATGTCAAAAGATTCTGTTGGTCAAACGTTCACTGACGTACCGTTCTGTTGGCGAACAGTTCATGGGTCAAATGTCTTTTGGGCGAAAAGTTAAAGGTTCAAAGAAACGTTCATGGAGCAATCGACTGTTGGTGAACGGTTTCAGAATCGAAAACTATGCTAATGGGGACTACCGTTTCTTTGCTCACCAGTTGGCGCCACTGTAGACTGAGGTCCGGAGGTATAGCTGTTAAAGGCAATTGGCACCGAAACAAAGTGTTATAATATATCTTGAATCTAATTAAGGTTATATTGTTTATAAATAACTATCTTGATATCAACAAACTAACTTCTGAAATAGTTGCTCTTGAGGCCGCCTATTTTTGCGCTTTTTCTTAATTCTGCTTTTAAAGCGTTCACATTAATCGCCAAATAATCCATATTTGCGATATTTTACAAAAGAGATCATTTTCCAGCAGGTAAATTAAAGAAATTATAATTTATTCTAAGCCTAGGACACATACCTACTCACCGACGATCTTAAAGATGATGTCGACATAGAAAGGGAGCGAAGAGCTTTGGCGGTCCGTGGTAACATACTGGCCCGCAGATTCGCTCGTTGTACGGAGGAAGTCAAAATAAGTCTCTTTGAGGCATATTGTCAGAATCTGTACACGGGCGGTCTGTGGATCAATTGTACTAAAAGATCGCTAAACACTCTCCGTATCCACTACAACAATATCTTCAGGATGATGTTGGGACTTCCTCGCTTCAGCAGTGCGTCTGAAATGTTTGCACAGTCACATACTGACGGTTTTCAGGCTCTTATTCGAAAGACGGTGGCGTCGCTGATAAGTCGAGTGCGGGAAAGTGGCAACCGCATCCTGAGGACTGTGGCAGATGATCCGCATTCGCCTATATTGAGGCATTTCGTGCGAACGATAACCGAAGTCACAACCAGCACCATTTCTGGGTCGCGCCTGCACGGGGTACCGCTTAGGTATGTACATGTATACCTACATGATACAATAATAAATTATGGTAATCAAATCTTTAATTGTCCTCACCTTAAATTGTATTTACCTACTAACCCCTATTCTTATAAGCTATTTGTACTGTCGCGGACATGCTAGATGTTTCGAGATATCGCTAGAGGAATGTACATAACTACCTAAGTTGAACCACAAAGTAATAACAAGATGTTGGTGCAAGCGACATTGGACTTTAAGTATACAAATTAAGGCGCAAAATGGTATAGCTCACTGGAGTTGTTTACGTTTAAACGTCCTTGTGATTTATCTGGAAAACGAACATTCTAGTATGTACGACCGGCGTCGATGTTGAGATATATAAATAACAGGACTTGAGACGCCGAGTCAGTTCATTCTGAGCTTTCGGTGCGATACCTGCGAAAAGTGATCTAGTGCGAAGTAACGACGACTTTAGCGATACCAACGGATCTAAGGACTACTCTACGGATTGGCTTATAGTGATTTAGAACCAACGACCTCAGCGACCCACCGGACTACGATTCTTGTGATTTGGCTTTCGTGATAGTGTTTGCAACCTGTTCATCGTCTATTAAATTCTTCTAATAAGTCAACGGTGTTTTATCCAAATCCCGAACTCCACGTTCGTAACATTTGGTGTCAGAAGTGGATTTGGAAATGCCAGTGACTCCGAGGGAAGATACTGCTGGCGTCAGAACCAGGGCACAGCAAGCTGCGGAAGCCACGGCTGCTGCTCGACAAGCCACCGATCAGCGGGATACACCCATTGGCTCCGCCCACCAAGCATCGCCCATCGACCAATCCTCGCCTACCGGAATGGAAGCTTTACCCACCGCGTCGCCGGCCTCACCTACTGTCTCCGCTCATCGGGCTACTACGCCATCAGCTCAAGAGGCCAGAGCATCTTCTTTTGACTTCAGTAGGTTAATGCAGATGATGGACTTTATGTACCAGGAGCAAAAAGAAATGCAACGGAAGCAGGATAAAATGCAAGAAGTACTTCAAGGAAAACAGGAAGAAATGCAACGGAAGCAGGACAAAATGCAAGAAGTACTTCAAGGGAAACAGGAAGAAATGCATCAAGAACAACAAAAAGTACTGCATGCCGTAGGTTCAGTGGGTGATATGGTGCAGAACCTACAGAAGAATGTCGACCTGGTAGAAGAAAAGGTAACTAATCTGGAGGCCAACATAGACAGCGTGAAAGTGAACCTCGCTGGATTGCAGAAAAAGGTTCTGAAACTTGAGGCCGCTGGACCCGCCGCGTCGAGTGACATCGTATTTGCCAGCCCAGCACCCAGGGTGAAAGTACCATCCTACGACGGCACTACATCCTGGACCGCTTACCGCCAACAGTTTCAGACTGTTGCCTCTGCTAACGGATGGACAGAGGAACAGAGTCTAACAGCTCTCACTGTTGCTCTGCGGGGATCGGCTCTTTCTGTTTTGGAGGCGCTACCATCCTCGGGTAGCACATTCAGCGATCTGATGGGGGCACTCGAAGCTCGTTATGGAGAACGCCATCTGGAGCATGTCTTCCGCGCTCAACTACGGGACCGGGTTCAGCGTTCTGGAGAAGGACTACAGCAATGGGCTCTGGAGATTGAAAAATTAGTCCGCAAAGCATACCCATCTGCTGATGCAAAGATGGTGGACTCCACCCTGCTCCAAGCATTCGTCGATGGGATCAGAGACATGGAGATTAGGGCTGCAGTGGGGCTGCGCCACCATGCCTCACTGAAGGAAGCTCTAGCACACGCTCTGGAAGTAGAAGCCCTGAGGAAAGATGTTCGGCCAACTCATAAAATACGAGAAGTGATTGAAGAAGTACAGGAAAAGAAGACATCATTTCCTCCTAAAAAAAAAATAACTGGATCTATGTGCTATAAATGTGGAGAAAAGGGTCATCTGCAATTCACCTGTCCCAAGAACGAGACGCAGCAGACAGCTAAACTTGCTGAAATGATCAGCAAGATGTTGGAGGAACGCCTGGATATGTTAAAGAAGCAGGAGACCCCATCTTCTGCTGGGAACCAGGGAAACGAGTAACAGCCAGAACTAGGGGGCGGGTGCTGGCTGGAACGAAAGAAGCCCCGACGATGATTGTCTCCCAGGCATGCAATGGGAACAGTTTGATGATACGCGGCTCGGTGAATGGGACTGACTGCAAGATGACGGTGGATACTGGAGCCTCTAGGACAATAATCAAGCCGAAACTAGTGGAGACCGCGAAAAGGCGCAACAGCACCTTTAATATTCGGCTACTTTCCGCTTCCGGCCAGCAAATACCCGTCCTAGGAGAAGTTTCGGTCACATTACAAGTGGGTGAAGCATCATATACTCATAACGTTATCGTGGCCAAAATAATGGACGACTGCGTATTGGGCCTCGACTTCATGCGAAGATATGACTGCAAAATTGATGTCACCAATGGCATATTTAAGTGTGGTAATGAAGAGCTTTTCATCCTGGGTGGGCCCGAAGGAAAAGTAACATGCCTAAAGAAGATCAACATTCCCGGAAGAACACAAGCTGAACTGCTAGTGAAGCTACCATGTGCTAAGAAGAATGAGAAGAATAGGTGTGTGTTGATCGAAGATACACTTAGCAAGTCGAAGACACAAAAGCTTCTGGCAGCCAGGACACTAGTCAAGGGGTCCACAACTGCAATAGTTAGAGTTGCTAATTTAGAAGACCACGAGATCCAATTAAAAGAAGGCGACGTTATTGGAAGATGCGAAGAAGCTGTTTGGGTGAGAAAGTGCCAAACAACTTTGACTAAGACGAAAACCAAGGATAAATCTACCATTGCAGAACTTCTTGAAGGATGCAAAAGTAACTTAAGTTATTCCCAAAGCATGAAAGCCAAAGACCTGCTTCAGCGCTTTTCAGACGTGTTTTCTTCAGAAGAAGGAGATTTGGGGAGGACATCCTTGGTACAGCACAAGATAGACACCGGAAATGAAGGACCTATCCGGCAACGAGCAAGGCGAATACCGATTGCCAAGGAACAAGAAGTTGAGGATATGCTGGAGAGCATGAGGAAGAATAAGATCATCGAACCTTCTGCAAGTCCGTGGTGTTCTCCTGTCGTCTTAGTTAAGAAGAAAGATGGAAGTACAAGGTTTTGTGTGGACTATCGACGACTTAACGACATCACGAAGAAGGACAGCTATCCTCTACCGCGCATTGACGATACCTTGGATACCCTGAGTGGCAAGACGTGGTTCTCGACACTTGACTTGAAGTCTGGATACTGGCAAGTTGAAATTCATCCAAAGGATAAGGAGAAGACAGCATTTTCTACAGGGAAGGGGCTATGGCAATTTAACGTCATGCCATTTGGATTGTGCAACGCGCCAGCCACTTTTGAGCGACTCATGGAATGTATCCTGGCAGGATTGGTGGGAGAAGCCTGCCTGGTATATTTGGATGACGTGATCATCATGGGTCGGGACTTAGAAGACCATTTATTTAACCTGGAAAAAATCTTAAGGAAGATACGTGGAGCCAACCTAAAGCTGAACCCGAAGAAATGCGATCTGTTCAGAAACAAGGTAAACTACCTCGGGCACGTTATCACCAGTGACGGAATACAGACTGATCCAGCTAAAATAGAAGCCGTGCAGAAGTGGCCAACTCCCAAAGATAAAACGGAAGTAAGAGCATTTTTGGGTTTATGCTCATACTATAGACGCTTTGTTAAGGGATTCTCCGAAATTGCCAAGCCATTGCATCGCCTGACGGAAGACAAGAGAAGATTCTGCTGGGATGAAGCCTGCGAGGATTCCTTCCAAAGGTTGAGGCAATGTCTATGTGAGACTCCAATCTTAGGATACCCACAAGCTAATGGGCAATTTGTCGTCGATACGGATGCAAGCAACACAGCTATTGGTGGAGTGCTATCTCAAAAACAAGGAGATCGAGAAGTTGTGATTGCCTACTTCAGCAAATCGTTATCGAAGCCTGAAAGGAATTACTGTGTGACAAGAAGAGAACTTTTAGCAGTGGTCAAAACGCTACAACATTTCAGTAAGTACATTATCGGCAGAAAGTTCGTGCTTCGTACCGACCATGCTGCTTTAAAGTGGCTGCTTCATTTTAAGAGTCCCGAAGGTCAAGTTGCTAGGTGGATTGAACAGCTTCAAGAATACGACTTCACTACCGAACATCGTAGTGGAAAAACACATGGGAATGCAGACGCCCTCTCAAGAAGACCATGCTCAGAAGAGTGCAAGCATTGCATCAAGCTGGAGTCTAAAGAGGACTGTGTACAAATAACAAGGACAAGTCCTCCGAGATCCTGGGAAGATGAGTCCATGAGAGAAGCTCAGGAAAAAGACGAAGACATACGACTGATCATTGCATGGAAGAAACGCGGTAACGATAAGCCGAGATGGCATGAAATTGCGTCTACGAGTGCTACGACTAAAGCGTACTGGGCTCAATGGGACAGTTTCATTTTGCAGAACGGGATACTTTACCGGAAATGGGGAAAACCTAACGGTAGAGAGTTCCATCTACAGCTGGTCGTCCCAAGGGAAAGGATCAAGGATGTTCTCCGAGAGGTACACGATGGCATATCAGGAGGACATCTGGGTGTAAAAAGGACCTTAACAAAGCTACGGGATAGATTCTACTGGCTTAACTGCAGAGCTGATGTACAAGATTGGTGCCGGAAATGTACCACTTGTGCTGCAGTAAAAGGTCCATCCACCAGGAGTCGAGGACACCTTCAACTTTATAACGTTGGTGCACCATGGGAGCGGATAGCAGTGGATGTTGCCGGACCATTCCCTGTGACAGAGTCGGGGAACAAGTACTTTATGGTCGTTATGGATTACTTCACTAAGTGGCCAGAAGTCTTCGCTATACCTAATCAAGAAGCTACGACCGTAGCCTCTAAATTGGTTGAAGAAGTCATATGCCGATATGGTGTACCCCTGGAAATTCATTCCGATCAGGGCAGAAACTTTTGAGTCGAACGTGTTTCAAGGAGTCTGCAAAATATTGGGCATGCACAAGACGAGAACCACTGCTTATCATCCTCAGTCCGACGGCATGGTAGAAAGGTTTAACCAAACACAAGAGAGGCATTTAGCAAAATTGGTGGACAACCATCAAAGAGACTGGGACAAGTACATTGCACCATTCCTTCTCGCCTACAGGACTTCGAAACATGAGAGCACGAAAACGACCCCGGCATATATTAACTTCGGACGAGAGCTAAGGTTACCGGTAGACCTTGTAACAGGAGGAGCGCCAGACGATCACGTCACCGTACAGGATTATGTCTCCGATTTACAAGACAAGATGCGGGACATTTATGCCATGGTGCGAGAAAACGGCTTGCAGTCGAGTGAGAACATGAAGACTAGATATGACCGGAAAGCGAATACCAGTGGCTTTAACGAAGGAGCACTAGTCTGGCTGCATAATCCGACACGGAGAAAAGGAAAGTCGCCTAAATTACAGACAAGAAATAACAAGAAAGTAATAACAAGATGTTGGTGCAAGCGACATTGGACTTTAAGTATACAAATTAAGGCGCAAAATGGTATAGCTCACTGGAGTTGTTTACGTTTAAACGTCCTTGTGATTTATCTGGAAAACGAACATTCTAGTATGTACGACCGGCGTCGATGTTGAGATATATAAATAACAGGACTTGAGACGCCGAGTCAGTTCATTCTGAGCTTTCGGTGCGATACCTGCGAAAAGTGATCTAGTGCGAAGTAACGACGACTTTAGCGATACCAACGGATCTAAGGACTACTCTACGGATTGGCTTATAGTGATTTAGAACCAACGACCTCAGCGACTACACCGGACTACGATTCTTGTGATTTGGCTTTCGTGATAGTGTTTGCAACCTGTTCATCGTCTATTAAATTCTTCTAATAAGTCAACGGTGTTTTATCCAAATCCCGAACTCCACGTTCGTAACAGTACTAACCCATGGACCTATGTAGTCTGTAATAATAAATAAATTTTGAATTTGAATATATTGGTAAGTATGACACGGACTTCTCCGAAAAAATACTGAACAAAATCCTTATCAACTGGAAAAGCCGGAAAATACATACATACACTCACGCCTTTTTCCCGGAGGGGTAGGCAGAGACCACATCTTTCCACTTGCTACGATCCTTACAGACTACTTTCGCTTCATCCACATTCATTAATCTTTTCATACACGCTCGCCGGTTTAGGGTACTGGTGGGTCATAATAACGCCCGGTAGGAGAAAACGCCCTACAAATCTAAGTAGGTATGGCAAGTAGTATACCTACGTGAAGAAGAATGAAACTAAATAATGAAACAAAAGATACATTCGTTTTGGTTTATTTAAACCTTAATTACATATTTTTGGTTATTATCAAGTACATACAAACATAATTGGTGTTCAACAAATTTGTATGATAAGTAGACAGTAGGTACCTAAACAAGATTTTGGATGTAAATTTCTTGCAAAAGAAATTTATTTTCTTTTTGCACATATTGCACACCTGAGCTGTTTTGTTTTGTAATTAATTAATTAAATGATCGACATATCGAAAAGTTTCTTTACGACTAGCTGGTGTACGACGACAACGACTTGGTCCACGTATAGACAACGGCAAGTCAACCTTCCCAAAAAGATAGAGGTCAATTTTCAACTTTAGGTCCAACAAGTAAAGATATAAATATCAATTAAGAAAATTTGACGTTTTGTGGTAGGCTGACTGGCTGTTGCCTGTACAACAACGCGTTTAGTCGCAAAATGACTAATTCGCAAAATGCTCATTTAAAGGGTTCGTAAATGTTGTAATGAAACCGGCCAAGTGCGAGTCGGACTCGCGCACTAAGGGTTCCGTACCAAAAAGGCCAAAAAAACGAGTTTGTTGTATGGGATAAATATTTATTTTATTTTGTTTTTAGTATTTGTTGATATTGCGGCAACAGAAATACACAATTTGTAAAAATTTCAACTGTCTAGCTATTGCGGCTCTTGAGATACAGCCTGGTGACAGAGCGACGGACAGACAGCGAAGTCTTAGTAATAGTATATATAGTATCGTATTTAGAGCACATTTATGAAGTAAAAAATGTTAATCAAGTTTTCACGCAAATATATTTTTCGCAATATTGTTTTCCATTTTTACGGTCCTAGGCTTGTTAAGCTATAAAGGGAAAAGCATAAACTTATGAATAGTATCGTAATGAATGAATGAGATACGCATTGCGTAAAAAAAGTGTTGCTAGGCGGCCGTATCAATAATTTTATATTTTTGGCGGATATTTTGTAAGTGCTTTATCTTGACAATTTTTCTACTGGGCTATAGCAAAAAAAAAAAAATTCGTCAGTTGTCTTTTCTCGTAGATTGATATATTAAAATTTGGAATGTGGTTAAAATTTCATTAAAATAGTATAATATTTATTTAAAATGAAACAAAATCGCTCAAATAAATAAATTTAATGTACGAGTACATACATTAGTCGTTATGTATGTTATAAATTTGATATAATATGTATCACCAAACATCTTACTACCATGTACAATATGTCACTATTTTTAATCCAACTACAGTAATAAGAGTTATTATCACTAGATCCAGACTACACTACACCTTTATTTACGCGTTCTTAGCTAGGGTATCGGCTTTAGCAATTACTTCTTCAATAGGTCCTACCATGTAAAAAGCAATTTCTGGTAGATGATCATACTCGCCCTGTAGAATCTTGGAAAAGCCTTTAATTGTCTCCTCGAGGGGCACCAATTTTCCAGCATGTCCAGTGAACACTTCAGCTACCTGGAAAGGTTGTGATAAGAACCGCTGGATCTTTCGCGCACGAGCTACAGTCAGCTTGTCTTCCTCAGACAATTCATCCATACCCAAGATAGCAATGATGTCCTGGAGAGACTTGTAATCCTGCAGTATCTTCTGAACTCCACGTGCAACGTTGTAATGCTCAGCACCAATGATGTTGGGGTCCATGATACGTGAGGTGGAGTCAAGTGGGTCGACAGCTGGGTAGATACCCAGTTCTGCAATAGCACGTGAAAGTACAGTTGTAGCATCTAAGTGAGCAAAGGTAGTGGCAGGGGCAGGATCAGTCAAGTCATCAGCAGGGACATAGATAGCCTGCACAGATGTGATAGAGCCCTTCTTAGTGGTAGTAATACGCTCCTGCATGGTACCCATGTCAGTTGCCAAAGTTGGTTGGTAACCTACAGCAGATGGAATACGACCCAGCAGGGCAGATACCTCAGAACCAGCCTGAGTGAAACGGAAAATGTTGTCAATGAACAGTAGCACATCTTGACCTTCCTGGTCACGGAAGTACTCCGCAACAGTTAGTCCAGTGAGGGCGACACGGGCACGTGCGCCGGGAGGCTCGTTCATCTGCCCATACACAAGAGCTACCTTCGAAGTCTTGTCTGTTAGGGAGATGACTCCAGACTCAATCATTTCATGGTACAAATCATTACCCTCACGGGTACGCTCACCAACTCCAGCAAACACTGAGTAACCACCATGAGCCTTGGCTACATTGTTGATCAGCTCCATAATCAATACGGTCTTTCCTACACCTGCTCCACCGAAGAGCCCGATCTTGCCTCCTTTGGCGTAAGGAGCCAAAAGATCAACAACCTTGATACCAGTTACTAAGATCTCCTGTTCGACAGACATTTCCACGAACTCTGGGGCTTCGGCATGGATAGCTGCCGTCTTGTCGGTGGGGATGGGGCCACGCTCGTCGATGGGCTCACCAATCACGTTGATGATACGGCCGAGGGTCTCTGCGCCCACGGGGATACGGATGGGCGAGCCGGAGTCCAGCACGGGCTGCCCGCGGACCAGACCCTCCGTACCGTCCATGGCAATGGTACGGACCGTGTTTTCTCCCAAGTGCTGCGCCACCTCCAGGACAAGCCTGGGGGAACGGTTTTGAACTTCAAGGGCATTTAATATAGGTGGTAGATTATCCTCGAACTGAACGTCGACAACGGCACCGATAACAGCAACAACCTTACCTTGGCCCTTCCCCGAGGCTTTTGCTGCAAAATCGCGTTTGTTCACAATTACTCCAGAAATTACAGACGTCTTTTCCGAAACATTGTTGACTACCGCTCTCGTGGCCACACGCCCAACTCTGGAGACGGTGGAGAACATATTTATTCGCAAGTAATTCTAATACCGTTCGAAATTCAGCTCCCTAATCCCCAATGAACAAAATCTTTACGTAAGAAGAGGTAAGGAGGTTCGGTCGTTAAAATAATGTCACAGTCACAGTGTCACAGATTAGAAAAGTTCTAGGGATGTTCGATCCGATCCGATACTTGTGTGAATCGATACATAGCAATACGATCCACCCGATTTTTGTATCGATTCAATGGCTTTCGATCCGTTAGTGGATCGATACAAGTACGATGAAGATCGGATCGCAATATTTGATAAATCACAGGAAGGACTCCACACATATTTTAAACAATATTTATCAGTATTATTTTGTCAGAGCCCTTGCTACAATTAAATGTTGGCAGTGAGAAAAGTCCTTTGGGGAATACTAAGCGATACAGCTTTACGTTACTTGTCTTGTCAGTTGTAGGAACATCTGTGACTCTGAACGACTTTTTTCAATGGCTAACCATACTTTGAATGAAAGCCGCAATCGCCTTGATCCAGAGAGGCTATCAAAATTAATATTTTTACCTACTATTCCTTTTAAAGACCTATGTAAAAAAAAAGGTTTTTTTATTTGTACTAAATAAACCTGGTGGTGTTAAAAAGACAACATATTTAATTTTAAATAATACTTGATACGAAACTGGATCGATTCAAAAAATCGTATTAAATTAATGGGGGCTATCGCTAGTGAATTTGCCACTAGAGGCGCTAGTGTCGCGTGAGGTCCAATATCATTCACTTTGTACTGGTTTTAGCGGAATTTGTTGCATAAATTATAATTTCTTTAATTTACCTGCTGAAAAGTAATCTTCTTCGTAAAATATCGCAAATATGGATTATTTGGCGATTAATGTGAACGTTTTAAAAGCGGAATTAAGAAAAAGTGCAAAAATAGGCGGCCTCAAGAGCAACTATTTCAGAAGGTAGTTTGTTAATATCAAGAGAGTTATTTATAAACAATATATCCTTAATTAGATTCAAGATATAACACTTTTTTCGGCGCCAATCGCCTTTGACAGCTATACCTCCGGACCTCAGTCTGCAGTGGCGCCAACTGGTGAGCAAAGAAACGGTAGTCCCCATTGGATCGATACAATGTATTACGATCCATTGCGATCCAGAATATTGATAAAAAGCACCTGGATCGAACATCCCTAAGTCAAGTTCGACACGAAGTACACGGCCGGATAACACACACACAAGTTGTGTGTGACACAACAATCTCCAAAGATAATTACCTTGGAGAAAACTTACAAAATGAAGCCCACAGACGATTATCTCAAGTTCTCCAAGAATTATACTTTTATGTTGGCGACCCTCTCGTTCAGCCGTTTCGAATAAAACATAGACTAAAATAACTGTCATTTACATTGCATCGTTTGACAATTTGACAAACATGTGCCGGATGACACGTGGCCGGGTTTGGTACGAAGATGAGGGAGGAAGCCAGACGGTCAGACGCCCGTCTTGTTTGATGATGATGTTGATGAAATGATAACGCCTTATGTCGGGTTACGGAGTAACAGCCAACCCAATGTTTACTGTGTGGACTGTATTGTATGCGGTGAGGTGGCTGTGTATTCTTCCTATTTTTCTTCCCAGGATCTGTTCAGGTTGATCTTCTAGGGCTCTTCCTACTTGCTTAGGAAAGTGGTTCTTCCTTGCTGCTGCTGGATCAAATGATTCTATGGACTCCTTGCTCGCCTTATATTCACAATTTTTGGCGGGAAAATCCCCACCCACGCAATCACTGTGTGTGCGAGAGGTCGGTGCGAGCGAGAGGGGAGATGGCATGCGCGTGTTTTCCGCGGTCGATCGGCAATACTGTAGGGAGAGCCGCGTGCCATCTCACAATTAGAAAGAGAGGGAAATAGTACGGGCTTGAATTTTGACTCGAAAAGGCAATACCGTAAAGAGAGCCGCGTCCTATTTCCCTTCCTAGTCCTCGTTATCCTATACGAGGGTGTGTGCCTATTTAGGGTGTGTTTCCTAAACCCCCGGCTGTTATTCATTTATTTCCCATAATAATATAAAGTTCTACAATAATTTACAATTCACAATAAACATACAAAATTACAAAATCAAAGTTCAAACATATCACAATATAACAAAACATATTCAAATAATAAAAACTTATATACAATTAACATTTTATAACGCTGTCCCGTACAAAACAACTGCAACAAGAATTGAAAGCAACGAGATGAATGAATGGCAGCACTGCAGCAGCGCTAATAAGTATTATTTTTTGACAGTCAAAGTGATAATCGCTGAGCCTAAGTGTTTATATGTGAACTGTCAAAACATAGTTTTGGTATTACGTATCGTCGGTGTGTAAATATATTTATGTCAAGGTCAGTGACTATGACTAATAAGCACTGTCCTATCAACTATCCCACTTTTGACAGCCGTTTGTGTATCGATAACTCGATTTTGGTATTATATTATGTAAGTCAGAGTGATCAACAAAATCGTAAGTCACCGGAATTTTCAAGTGGCGCTGATAGAAACTACTAAAGAGCAGTTTTTTAGGAATATACACTGTTAACCAACTAAGTGGAATCATATGCAAAAAATACTTTTTGGGTGTTAGTTTAAATTAAGACATTTTTGGCTGGCTTCTAAGAAAAGAAAAGCATGCCAAACACAACAAGCGCTGACTGATATGTATTTTAAATGGCTGACTGGCTCTATCATAAACAAAACTTGAATTATTTTGTTTGAAAAGTTTTATTTGCAAAATGGCTCGAGCTTTTTTTTTTACTTATGCCGAGAGACAGAGAAAAATAAATGAATTAAAAGTCGAGCGACGTCGTCTCCGCGATCGTGATCCTCTGCAGCTAACGGACGAAGAGTTTATTGCAAACTTAAAGTATGAAAGTCTAATTTATTGGCAAAATAAAAACATAACTAATCATACAATAGCAAATCAATGAAGGTACTATCATATTTCATATTCCTAGTATTAAATGTGAAATGAAAACGAAGCATAAATTAGTTAAAAATTAACATTAAATGCTATCCGCACACACCATCCCTCCACCGCCACCCGTCCTATAATGGCCAGCACTCGCTCCTGTGCCTCTGTGAGTGAAGCCAGCCTGCTAGGCCCACCACCAGTGGCAGACGCACTCCGTCTTAGTCTTTTAAAAAAGCGAAGATAAGAAATGATACAAGCAAAACAAGAATGGTATTGCTGCAATTAACTGTGAGGGGATGGAAATACAACTTTTTTATTTTATTTATTTAGAAAACCAACTGCGTAACATACAAATATTTCTTATATCAAGTACTTAAATCTAGAAAGGCAAATTACAGGTTTCCCTTAACTTAAAATAATGTATTGGACGTGAGACAAAAAGAGAGAATAGTTCGCACAAAATACAACTATCCACTTACTCCGAATTTACATTAGCAATTTTTTTAAAGAGAGAAAAATAAAAAAAGAATAACAATATCAAATATTTTAGGGACACTCGAATCGCACTTTAAGCATGTCTTTCGCACGCGCTTTTATTATATTCTTACTATGAGCAAACAAATTAATATCCCTAAACATGTCATTGTAAACCCTTGGCAGCCGGGAGATGGGTGCATTACGCGCATATTTAGTACTCGTCCGGGGTACCCGCAATAATGACGGAAGCCACCGACGGCCACGACGGGTCAGCACATTATATGCTACGCCTTCGACCAATTCAGTGCAGTCCACGTTACCTCTAACTATATCATACAGAAAACAAACATCCATTAGATTACGCCTATCTTCGAGTGTTAGTACGTTGAAATGTTTACAGCTTTCCTCGTACGTACTCAGTTGTGATCTCGGAAAACGGTAATTTAGGTGTTTCACAAATATTTTTTGCAGTCGGCCTAAACGGTCCTTATATATAGCATACTGAGGATTCCAAATAGGACTAGCGTATTCAATAACACTACGAACATAGGCGAAATACACAGTTTAGATTGTATTGATATTTGTGAACGACTTGCATGTTCTTATTACAAATCCGAGATTTTTGTAACCCTTATCTGCTATTTTGCCAATATGATCCCTGAGAAGCATTTTATCATCAAAGTGTACACCCAGGTCGCGTACCAATGATGTCCTGCGGATTGGGGTACCATTAAAGTTGTAGGGGTATGTTACAGGTCTGAGTTTTCGAGTAAAAGTGATGCATTCACACTTGTTAATGTTAACTATTATTTTATTATTCATGTAGTACTCAGACAGCTTATCCAAATCTTTCTGTACCTTTACACAATCCTCTTCGTTGTCTATTTTCATGTTTTTCATCTTTCATGTAAATTTTTTTGTCGTCTGCGTACATTAAATGTCGCGCTGATGTGAAACAGGATGTTATGTCTGCCACATAAATATTATAAAACAATGGTCCCAAGTGTGAACCTTGAGGAATGCCTGTAGGAATATTGATAAAATCAGACCTGTAACCACCCACTACAACAGCCTGAGAACGATTGCATAAGTACAATTTAATCCACCTAAGCAGATCGCCGTGTACTGATAATAATTTGATACTTAAACTTACTCTACTTCAATGTCCGCAGATTAAGTAGCTCCTTCTGCGACAGCATTAAGTCGCAATGCAAGAGACTCCCAGGCTATTTTAGCCATTTGTTTTGTTTGTGGTAGAGGTGCGCAAAATCGTTCATTGAAGTGAAATGAGTGATACAGTTCAGTGGGAGTTAAAGATATGTATCACTCATCTAGTTCAATTAGTTCATTTAGTTCAGTAGATCTAGTTTGATTATCTAACTCACTACTCCTTCATATTCAATTCAATAGCATTGCATAAATGTATTTATCGTGGACAGATCTATTCTAATGACTACTAATTAAACATTTAGAAGATTTTAGCTCAAGAACTATGATATACAATCGTATTATAACGTAGTATGTACATAATGAATACCGAAAATATTACATAGAAAATTGATTTTCCTTCATAGTATGAAGGAACTACAATAAATAAGAAGTATGAAGGAACTATAATAAATCAATCATAATAACAAAATTATAAAAACACTTAGAATAATCAAAGTAAAAACACTAAAAATCCCCTTTGACATCCATCTATCATCGTCATTAATATTAATAACACTCAGCAGGTACTGTAACCATTTTGTCTTATATCATAAATAATAAAGAATATTTCCGTGTGCACTGTCTCAAATAATAAGGAGTCAGATAAGGCGCGAAACTAGCTTGAACTGTGCATCTGTCTCGCTCTTACAGTAGGTACTGACAAATATGTCCATACATTTTACTCTCATTATCTCATATCACTCACTGAGTTACTGAACTAAATGAACTGCTTTGGACTAGAGTGAGTGAGTGATACATATGGACTAGATAGGTGAAGTACTTCAATTGTGTCATTCATTCAGGAACTACCCAAGTCTAGTTTGTGGTCCACTTGCAAAGCAACCTAACGCTATGTCGCGGTTTTCTTCTACGAACTCTAATAATATCAAAACCTGTCTAGTCTAGGCGAGCAATCTAAAATACAAAAGAATAAAATATGTTCTTTACTATTTTGACTAAGTGATCCAAAGAACTCATAAATTTTTAACAACTTACCTACTTTTAAATAATCTACACGTAGCACTATCACAAGTACACATTCAAATATGTCCGCACCAAAAATGTTCTAATTTCAATGAAATTGCGCTAAAAACCATCTGACATTTGAAGTGACTAACGTATAACTCGATTAAATTACGATGTCGTTATTTTGTAACGTAATAGTTTAATACACAATGGCATATCATTTAGTCGTATAATTTATCGATAGTACTAGAGCAGTGCAGCTCTATGGTCAAGTCCACTTAATATGCACTATTCTCATTCATGTAAGCCAGTAGTTACTTAATACCAATTATGTCAGTGCTTCAGTTGCTGACAAAATTTCGTGATCAACTGAAGTCAGTTGTCCATTCAGTGACTATCCCATACATAATAGGTCTGCAGGGCTGCTACAAATTAAATGTACTCTGTGGCTGCTACGTATGACGCATTACGCACAGAGCGAGCACGCTCTGAGACGTAGCGTAGCGTAGTCAAAGAGTATGTAACTAGTTTATGCGTAGTATCCTTAGTAGTCTGTTGGACGTAGTGATTACTTGTTTGTTCAGTGGCTGAGTTTTGTTTTATCAGTGTTGCCAAAAGGTTACTTTTGTAACCTTTTAGGTGATTTTTTAACAGCATTGGTTACTTTTAGCTTAAACTAATTTTAGGTTACTTTTAGGTGATTTTTTCGGAATTCGTAGAATTAACTTTTAATTTCTTACATAGAAGTTTTCGTTTTTAGATCCCTAAGGCACAGAAAAGCCCCACAATTTGTGATAATATCCATTCTAATCCATTTTTAAAAATTAATTACACGAGCACGTACCTACATCCATACATACATACCATCATAACTGCACAATCCCGCCAAAAATGATAATGTAGCAGCATCGTGTAGACTTGATAAAACTCCAAATAGTTATAACGCTCTTTGTTTCCCACAGCAAAATATATTATATTTACGTCGTGCGAGCTACGCACAATAGTGTACTCTCTCGCTCGCACACGAAAGAGCGATACAACAATATATCGTGTTCTCAAATAATCACACCATATTTTAATTCTATTACTATTGGCTAAGACTAGATATAAGCTTACTTAGTTTAGTCACTACTTAGTTGTAAATATTTTGTATATACTAGGCTAAGTTTCCATAATAAATCATTCCCTTCTGAACTGAACATTGGAGTATTATTATTATTAGCAAGAAGATAACTTCCATACTGCTAAAATAACATTATAGGTATAGGTAGTGTTACTAAGGTTTGGATCAACGAAATATGGGAAAATTTTCGTAATGAATACCCACCGACCAATACGACTAAATAAAATAGAAAATTTGGAACTACAATAACAACTAATGAAGTAATTGAAATTCACATTTAGCATAGTGTATCAATATGAATAAATCAAGAAATGCAGGCAAGTGCTCTAAAACTCATCGATGTTTCCGTAAGCTATACAACTAACATTCTATTCTATCAACCTTTTAATAACATTCAAGTAAAATAAATATGAAAGGTTATTTTTTACACAATTTATAATAATATAATAATAAAAATCTTTATTTTCTCAACACAGACAATAGTTACATTATTTTGTTCATAATGATACACAGTAAATGTGTGGCACTGTTAAAGTTTGTGTGAGACTGACGCCTGTGATAGGTATGAGTTGCATACCTGATATACAGGTCATCAGGCTCCCACCACCACGGAAGAATGACATTATATAATAATAAATTATGATTTTTGTGCAACTTCAATAAAAACAAAGATTATTTTAATTTAAAGCAAGAGATTGTGGGGTTTGTGTGTGTGAATGTGTGAATGTGTGTGTGTGTGTGTGTGTGTGTGTGTGTGTGTGTGTGTGAAAGATGAGTGTGTGACAGTGTTGAGTGTCAAGGTTAATGTAATCATGTCAATAGTGTAAGTTTGTAGGTATTAGATAGGATTTAATTTTATCATTTATCTATACAGAAATATTTTTCAGTTTCAAAATAGGTTTTATTTAAGAGGAAGGCACGCAGGCTATTTTTACAATCAAAAGAAGGAAGAGAAAACAACGGGAGTTCATCATTTATTCGATTGTATAAGAACGGACCCAGATAATAGAAGAACCTATGTGTAAAGGAGTAATTAGTAGTTGGTATATTACAGATTTTGTGTTTACGACGTTTAGTGATTGGCTTATAGGGAGTTATTTGATGTTGAAGACGAATTGTTTCAAAGATGTACAGTTGTCGTACTGTCAGCACATTGCAAGCCCTATAGAGTTCGTCTGTAGGGAAGAGAATATGGCGAAAAGTGGCAACTTTGAGAATAGCTCTTTGTGTGACTTCTAAAGGTTTAAGTGTAGTTTTAGGGACTCCACCCCAGCACGAGATACAGTACATAAGAATTGAGCGACAAAGAGCATAGTACACATTTTGTATAACTGTAGGGCTTGCAACATGTCTTAAGGTTTTAAAAATATAAATAAGTTTTCGCATTCTACATGTTAAGAGATTTATATGAGTTTTAAAGTTAAGAAACCTGTCTAGAGTTATACCTAAATATTTTATTGTATCTACTGATGAAATTGAAGGGCACTGACACGATTTTAAGGAGTTTTGAGTTGAACACGTGTGAGCTTTTAGAGATAGAGTTGTTGAGGGTTGTGTCCTGGAGCTTATTGAGAATGAAATAAGTTTTGTTTTGGCGGTATTTAAAGTAAGCGTGTGTTTATTCAACCAAGAGAATACGGAACTAAAGCCATCTTGTGAGACTAGTTGTAGTTCGGCCCAGGAGTCTGCTGTGAAAGTGAGCGCTGTATCATCTGCATAAGAAATTATGTGACAATGGGGTATTTTAAGATTGCTGAGTTCATTAATGAACGTCAGGAATAAAGTTGGACCAAGAATACTCCCTTGGGGCACGCCATAATTAATAGGAAGTTCATAACTTATTGTATTATTTAATTTAACCGCTTGAGTCCTGTCAGTAAGATAGCTCCGGAAAAAATCCAATTGAGAGCCTCTGACACCCAAATTTTCAAGTTTATGTAAAAGAATACTAATAGGAACGGTGTCAAAGGCCTTAGTAAGATCGAGGAACACAGTAAGAGCTTTTTTATTTGCGTTTAGGGGCTTAACTATCACATCAAGTAGCTCATGAACTGCAGTGGACGTTGATCTATTTTTTCTAAAACCAAATTGTTGTGGTGATAATATGTTGTAATGTTCTAAATATCTAGTGAATCTATTGTTAACAGCACGTTCCAGCACTTTAGATACGGCAGGAAGTATAGCTATAGGACGGTAATTATTAACCAGATATCCATCACCACCTTTGAAGATAGGCAGTATTACAGCTTTTTTTAATGCTGTAGGAAAAACTCCTTTGAGAAAGCATAGATTAAATATGTAAGAGAGAATAGGTGAAAATATATCAGAGTACCTTTTAAGGATAAGTGATGATATGCCATCCCCACCGGTTGCAGCTTTGGACCTCAGAGATAATATAATGGAATTTACTTCATCGGCGTCTGTATCAGTTAAAACAAATGAAGACGGTTGCCTGGTTGATGTGATAGTTTCTGTCAGTTGAGCTTTACTGGGGAAATTACGAGCAAGTTCTTTACCAATATTTACAAAGTAGCGGTTTACCTGATTACTAGATTCAAGGGGGTTATGTGCTAATGTTATTAATTTGGTCTCAGGCTCCCTATTTTTTCTGGTGTTAGTTATCCTTTTAATTTTGTCCCAGAGTAGTTTTGGGTTGTTTTGTGCCTTACCAAGTTCTTGACTGTCATATTGTCGTTTTGCTTTTTTGATAATTGTAGTGCAAAAGTTTCGGTACCTTGTGTAAGTTACTTTGTGGATTGGATTATCCGGGTTTTTTTAAATTTTTTATGAAGTTGATCTCTTGTTCGAAGGCATCTTAAAAGCCCAGGAGTAATCCATGGCTTTAGAGTTCTCTTTCTTGCGGATATTTTAACACATGATCTGTTTATTGTTATTGCTTCAGAAATAATTTTGTGAAAAAGGTTTATTGCAGAGTTTGGTTCATTATCACTATATATAGGTGAGAAATCTGATTTTTTAAGTGTTTCGTCTAGAGTTTCATAATTGATTTTTGTAACAGTTTTTTTGGAATACATTTTAATAAGGTTTTTTCTTATACATATCAGTGGCGAAAAGTGGTCGGTAATAGTCGAGTCAAGGACTAGTGTTATAGCTGGGTGATTTGTACGGATGAAAACGTGGTCGAGACAATTATTATCTCTAGTTGGTAGAGTATGAGCTGGTAAAAAACCATGAAAGGCTAAACAATTAAGATAATCAAAACGCCGAGAGTCTGTAGAGTTAGGTTTAATATCTATATTTATGTCTCCAGTTATGATGACACATTTAAATTTAGATAGTTCAATTAATATGGTATATAAAGATGAAACGAACGTGTTAATATTTTGATTTGAGGGTGACCGATATAAACATAGTATAGCTGTGTCAGGACCATTTTTAATTATCAGCCCTGATGCCGTAAACTGAAAGTCAGGTTCATCCTGTTCAACAGATAAATTACACTTCACGTAGCAAACTACTCCGTCACACTAATTAAGGTGGTTTGTGGTTTTGAATAGTGTATAGTTTTGTAGCATAGGAAGGCAAATATTACTTTGACAGGGTAACCAACACTCTGTCAGAACCAGAATATCACACTCTAACGGAATACGTGTTAGAAGAGTTTCAAAGTCGTGAAAGTTTTTGTTTATTGATCGTATATTCTGTGTTATGATTTTTAAATAGTTATGTGGCTGATGTATGAACTGTGTAGAATCTTCTGGGCTACATTGGTATGCTTTGGAGACAGAAAAACCATCCACTTCATCACCCAATCTATCAAAACAGTTATCCTCATGCAAGCTAGCCATGTCGCCAGAGCGAGTGATTTATGTTTATGTGATTTAGATATTGGAAAACGCTGATGTACTGCATTACATTAAAGAATTGACTTTTCAGCGATGTAATGTATGTGAAAAAAATTAGTTTTATTGTTAAATAAAAAGTATGAATACTTATGTTTAGTGTCAAAGTACAATTAAAGTAATCAGAGATGCCCTCTTTCCATTGAAATATTATTATGTGGGGCAGTAAATTATTAATAATAAATAATTTATACATATCTTTGATCAAGTGTTTCGTAATGTATTGTGTTTCAGTTTTATAGAAGTAAAGACAATATGTGAAATCCTTATTTAGTATTGTGTGTATAATGTAAGAGTAAGCCCACAGTTTATATAATAAAAACATTTCAACTGATATTGAGAAGTTAGGTGATATTATGTAACGATAATAAAAAGCAAAATTTATAATTTCAAGCAATATCATACAGGTAAAAGCCAGGATTAGTCACTTCTGCTTGATATTCTCCAGGTCTCCGAAATTATCAATTCTAATGGCACGGTCACCATCAGTTCTTCGCAGGTACACCTTGCCGTAGGAAGTCCAGCAATAGCGGTAATTGTTTTCCCTGGCGAAGGCTCTTGAGGCCGTGAAGAGTTTCTTAGTTTGTGGGGTCAAGTATTCTGATATGAAGATTGGTGTTGAGGGACCGTCTAGATTAAGGTTGATACTATTAAATTTAGTTTTATTTTCCCTGTTGTACAATTTTAATGATCTGAGGAAATCCTCCTTTATTATAGTGCTATTTAGGTCCACAACGACCGGCTTGGATGTTTCTGATTTCGTGTTAATGCGATAAATGTCGCGTATATCAGATGGTTGCACCGATACGTTAAGGGATTTACCAGCGTTTTGTACGTATTCTATGAAGGTCTTTTTAGTTTCAGACTCTTTGCGAGGTATGCCACGCATTTCGAGTCTTGAGCTGTAATGATTTCGTTCTATTTGCTCAATTTTCTTCTCCAGGCTTTCTATATATTTATTATTTTTTCCTCGTTCTAATTCTAATTTTTTCAATTCTCTGTAATAACTCATCGTAGTTCTGTGACATGAAATCTATAGAAGTACGAATGTCCTTATTCTGTTCTTTTATCTCATTTATTGTAGTCAATAAAACGTTCATACTCTTTTTCTGCTCTAATTTCCACATCGAGAACATATCTATAATTTCGGATTTAAATTCCTTTAATTCATCATTGGTTCGTTTTCGCTTGCGGATAGTAATACTTTCCGTAGTGTTAGACGCAGTTGAGTCATTGTCACTCGCGACGGCCGGGGCACTACAAAACCGGCTCGCGTTCGGTTGCCGCTCGGGCGTTGCTGTGCTCGGCTGCCGCTCGGACGGAATCGTCGTGTTCGATGCACCTTTCTGTGGCGAGTGTCGTAGTGGCATCATTGAGTTGTACTAGGCGCTTATGATTTTGGTGGAGGTGTAGGCAAGAACGCAACTCGTTTTATGCGATTAGATAGATGTGTGCGTAATGCGCGTGACTTACTTGTTGAGTTGGTAATGGAATTCTTGTAAACCTCTTGTTACGCTATGCACTCCTAATATTTTACGTAATATATTTTACTTAGTTATTAATTAAAAATTAAAAAGAAACACTTGTGGGTTCTTCTTTGAATACGTCTGCACTGTACAGAGGTCCGGGAGGGAGGATATAAAGGTTACTTGTTTTATACTTCAGGTAACTTCTGATAAGACCCGACTGGCAACACTGTGTTTTATGGTAGTTACTATCAGGCTTAAAAGGGCTAGAACCCAGAGCCGTAAAAAAAAATTAAAAAAAAAATGGTAGTTACACTACAAGAAATTCAAGAAGAAAACCACATGTAGGGTTATGGAAAATAAAGTACAAATTAGCTGTTTATTGTTAAAATCCCTCGATCGTGAGTTATTCCAGACACAATTGCAATCAATTGTTATCGTAGCACCCGAGTGCCTCCTGGGGGTTGAGGGATTAACATTCGTTTAATAAAAATGGAGTACATATCCTCAGAAGAAAGTCCTAATGTAAATGGTAGCAGCACACGAGTGTAAGTATCCCATTTTGAGGTTATTTATAAATAGTGTAAACCTGCATCTAGTTTTGAAATTTCCTTTGGTATAAAATAAAATAAAAATAAAATAATTTACTTCAGGCAATGCTTAGATTATATAAAGTATAATTACAAACTATGTGTCTAAAAACTATAATTAAATAATCAAAAAAATTAAATAATTTATTCGAGTATCCTTGACTATAATATAGGTATGCAAAAATATTTAGAAATTCGGTTTATGAAACTTTGGGTTGACTCTCAATATAATTTATTATGGGGGTTCGGCTAACTATCCGTAACTCTGCTGAAGTACATATTTTACTATTTACATTACAGGCTGTGCTGCCAGTGTGCGGTACCTATTGAAGCGAATCCTTCTAACATGTGTGTGGCATGCCTACGAGCTCATGTGGACATCACAGATGGTATCCCTAAACAAGCTACATTATTTTTCTGCAGGGGTTGTGAAAGGTAAACTTTCCATATTATGTTTCTATTGTTACAAATTTATTACAGTTTTATGGTTGTCTTATAAATTTACTCTATTAGGCTGTTGTGTCTTTGTAGTTGGAGATCTATTTGAAGCTGTCTGATCTAAGATACAAATTAGTTTATTGATGTTCAGTTTAAATGAAATAAAGTAATATTGCTTTACTTTTAAATTGCTCACACTCTATACAATTTACATTAAAATTGTTAAAATATCTTCTCATAAGATATCATGCTGACCCTTTGGCGGGGTTAAACCTAATGATCCCGAAGACTACAGGCTTTTAGCCCTAAATTTAAGCTGATTGGTCCTTTTTTTTATGGCTACAACAATGAAAAAGTCCTTTAGAAGACTTGTCATTTTAAAAAGCCTGTAGGTTTAAAAAAGTCTAGGCATATTACCCATTTCCTTTAGGCAGTTTGGCGACTGTCAAGACTAAAGCCATAATTTAGATTTTGATTTAGTATGAATGAATTTTAGAACTTTTATGTTTATTGCATTTATTTTCTTCAGTTTTCATAAGCTAGTATTTCTAGGAAAGCATCGACCTAAGCCTAGTGATTTTCTTATTAAATTTAAAACATTATTAGCTATTTGAAGGGGGCTACATTTATAAACCTCTACTATAACCTCCCTAACCAAAAAATAACCTCTTCTATAATATAACCCATTTCAAGAAATTTATTAATTTCCCAATCACACCCAAGTAGGTATAAAAAAAATATTTCAATCAGATTAATAAATTTTAACACTTTTTGCATTACTTACTTTTTTGTTGATTATTTTACGTAGGCAATAAATAAAATAAACCTAGTTTAAAAGACTAAAAATATTTAGTAAGCCCTTCTAGACTTTTAATTATGTGCTTAAAAGCCTGTAGTCCCGGCTACCTACACTACGAAAGGTAATCAAATATACCTAGCCTAAGAGACTTAAAGCCTTTTATTAGACTTTTAGGCCCCTCAAGTCCCTTAATACTACGCCAGCCTTAAAAAATCCTAAAAGCATAAAGGCCTCCAGAACACTAGTTGGACCTTTATTGTATTCACAATATAAACATCACATTCAATTCCTTATATACTTATAATTATATTCAACAGATATCTGCAACCACCTGCTGAATGGTTAGTTTGTGCCTTGGAGTCCAGGGAGCTTCTGGCCCTCTGCTTAAAGCGACTCAAGGGGTTGAACCGAGTGAAACTCGTTGATGCAGGGTTTGCTTGGACTGAGCCACATTCCAAGAGGATAAAGGTGAAGTATCATTCAACTTATCATCATCTTGTTCCACCATAGAGAAAGGAAGAGCTCATTATTTTATTTTATGTGATTCGAGGCACTAACAAATAGTAAGGCTAGTTGTCACAAACTCACGACTAATGCCGAGACTAATGCTTATGAAGTCATTGAAATTATTCTTTTATTTTGAATAACTTCATCGTTATTAGCAGAGATTGGATACTCGGATGCATATTTACCTAAAGTTAGTTTTTGGCTAATACATTACAGAAGGGTTTCCTGAAAACATGTATGTTGATCAACAAAAGGGCATTCCATAAAAGTCAACACTTCTTTAAGCAAATATGCATCTGAGTATCTGATCTCTTAGTTATCAGCCATCATCAGTAGGGGACTAATTTTGTTTTAAAGCTCTTCTGTCTCTGCTAATATCAATTATACATATATAATATATTATAATAATAATTATAACATATTGAAGTCAAGTTAATCTTTATTCAAATGTAACAGTTCACAAAAGTATAACAAAGTGATAGTAAAATATTTTAACGATATTGTTACCTAAATTTTAAATCAAACTGGTTTCCAGGTTAAACTAACTGTGCAAGGAGAAGTAATGGGTGGAGCAGTACTTCAACAGACATTTATAGTTGAATACACTGTTCAACATCAAATGTGTGATGCTTGCCATCGCTCTGAAGCCCAAAACTACTGGAGAGCATTGGTGCAAGTAAGGCAGAGAGCAAATAATAGAAAGACATTCTATTATCTGGAACAACTGATACTAAAACATAAGGCACATGAAAATACTCTGGGAATTAAGCCCAAACATGGTCAGTATTACTTGCATACTTGCCCATACTTAGTTTATTACAAACAAAAAAATTTTTATATGATATTTTTCTGATTAGATTAACTTAGGAGTTTGCACTTTTAAATCTTATACGTTATAACATACTTAAAAAAATAATGTAGTGACTTTATTGCTTGGTAGCTTAACGGAAAAAGCACCGAGCCCGGATTGCATGAGGTTGCGGGTTCAATTACCGCACGGGACAAAATTTTTCAAGTTTAAATATGGAAACAAAACATTGAACAATTACCTTTTTTTTTTAGATGGATTGGACTTCTTTTATGCAACTGAAAGCCATGCACGTAAAATGGTTGACTTTGTGCAATCAGTCCTACCGATTAAATGTCAGCATTCAAAGAAACTTATATCCCATGATATTCACAGTAACATATACAACTACAAGTTCACCTTCAGTATTGAAATTGTTCCACTGTCTAAGGACAGTCTGGTGTGTTTACCCAAGAAACTGACACATCAACTCGGATCTATATCACCAATTTGTTTGGTAAACCGAGTTACAAGTACTATCCATTTGATTGATGCTAACTCAGGACAAGGTATGCATTTATTTTAATTTTTGTGACTTACCATATGCTGCTTTTCAACTTCACAAGTTGCGAAAATGCGCACAAACGAACTACTCCGCTAACTACTCAAACAGATTTTTAAATTTAAATTCATAATTTATTGTGTACTAAAATAGCTTTACTGCATATGGTGTCGAAATAGGTGATTAAAGGAGTACTGTCACAAGAAGATGGCAGCAGCGTCTTCTTTCCATCATTGGCCAAAAACTGCAATCGCCAACCCGCCTGCCAAGCGTGGCGAATACGGTAAAATCCTCCTTTTAGAGACGCCATCGTCAGCAGTGGACTGATATAGGCTGGTAATGAATTAAATTAAACTTAACTCTAAGACAGCATAATTTTTTTTTACATTTTGGTTTTAGTGCACAGTAAAATTGTTTCGTGAAATTTGAGCACTGTTATTAAGCTCGAAATTATAATAAACTGAAAATTAAGCTTGTATCTAATATAGACAATTCGAAGTATATTTTTTAATTTTTAGTGTGTGACCTATCCTCGACTTTGTATTGGCGTCACCCTTTCAATCCAATCTGCAACCCAAAACAGTTAGTGGAGTATGTCGTGATGGATATCGACATTCTTAAAGCACATGTAAGTTTTTTATTATAAAGATTCTGTCTACAATAACTATGCACAACTTGACAAGGCTATATTGTACATGTGCCTCTGACTGAATTAAATCCAACACACAAACAACATTTAAAGTTAGTCTATGTTCTTTACTTTTTCAATTTTTATCGTATACGTAACGAACTTCTTTGACGTCTATCGGTCAGACCGCCCACAAATCGAATCTGAAATTGAAATTGTCTAAAACTTTGTCGATGGCGTATATTTTAGGTCCAGAGTTCTAATCTCTAAGTCTGAACTTAGCTCTGATAGTTTTTCTACTACCTTCTTTATATAAGCTACAGCTGCAAAAAAAATCTCGTATCAATGTATAACAGTTTGCCATAGTTACTAAAAAGACAAATTTATAGAAACTATAGTACGACACCCGACACTACGAAATAGTTTTCAACAGCACGTTACATCTACATGGGGTAATAAAAACCTTTTTCGGCGTGATAAATAGATAATAAATAAAAAAAACTAGCTCCTGCAAATTTTTAAAGGGTAAAGCGCAATGGAAGCTATCAAAATTAATATTGTTTCCCGTTCTTGCCACCACGAAAAGGACATATAAGACACACAATTCGACAAAATATTTTATTGTTATTCTATTATTGGTTGATATCGTCGATTGAAACTAGTGATGAAAGAGACTCAGTCCTTTAAGTCGTTTAAAACAAGACTAGCCTCTTTTTACACGACATTGCTTAAAAAATAAGACTTTAGTTGTTAATCTTAAATAATAAGACTCAGTCAGTTAGGCGCTTAAGTCGTTTTAGACTACTAGACTTAAACGACTTAAACGCCTTAAAGGCTTAAACGGCTTATAGGACTTAGATGATTCGAGTCTTTTGACCTGTAATGCGTTTAGGCTGCAATGAGATTTTTTTGATTATTATATGGAGTGAAACTATGTATACCCAATTATCCATAATAGATAATAATTTTTTATATATTAACGGTTTGTAAATGTATCTGATTTATATTTTGTTCTATATAGGGTGTAGTGGTGGTGTTAATGGTTGAAAAAAATTATTCGTTAAATGTTAATGGTTGAATAACAATATCGATAATTATATTTAATGGTTAAAAATATCAGTTGATATTTTTACCTGTAGTTGAATATGGTTGAAAATATCAGTTGATATTTTAATGCAGATACATTATTTTGATATTTTTATACGTAGTTGAATATGGTTGAAAATATTTGTTATGTTTATGCAGATACATTTATTTGATATTTTTCACAGTAGTTAAATATAGTATTACGCGTTTATTTTTATAGGTTTACTTAATGAACTTGAACATCAATTATCATCAATCATCGTCATCATCATCATCATAGTCACAATGTTCATCATCATCACAATGACCATCATCACAATGATCATCATCATCACAATGATCATCGTCATCATCGCAATGATCATCATCACCATTATCACAATTATCATCATCATCATTATGATCACTATCATTATCATCATTATGATAATTGTGATGACGATGATGAACATTGTGATGATGATGATAATGATCATGATGATGATGAGCATGATGATGATGATGATGATGATGATTCAATGAACTTGAACAATGCGTAGGAGCCTAAAGTTCAATACGCCGAGTAACATCATTCTTCCTTATGCTAATGGAATAGAGTTCTATTTTATTGCAACTGTAACTACTTGTGTGACTCGCAAATTTTATCGCATTATTTATTACACCTCGTCTCAATCACGCGCCACTCGTTTCCTAAATAATGCATTCAAATTTAGGCTCTAATCCGTTTACTTGATGCTTAAGTTAACTTACTCAATAAAAGAATAAATTTATTAGAAAGATTGGATATGATATTTTTATTCTTTGCGGACTAACGTTATAAATATTCATTAGGTAATTTTATCAATCGGTTAGATTTATCTACAAATAAAACTTTTAGTTGCGCTTAATTATCATATATCATATATCATAATATTTATTGAATAAATGTGATATTTTTTTTTATTAGTTAAATTTAACTGATAATAATATATTCACCATCTCTAATAGGGTGGTTATTATGCTTATGATTAAAAACGAAAAATCAACACAATAAATTAGAAAAAACAATATAGCTACAGAAAAGTCATCTTCTGCAACTTTTTTTCGAGATCACGTAATCAGATTTAGAAAATGCTTATTTTAACCGACCAAATTATGTTGGCAATTGTAGCAATAAATTTGTATTACTCGTAGTACTATGCAACAGAGATTTATTTAATTTACGGGCTTATATCGGGACGATCTCTGTAGCCGAGTGGCTTGCATACCTGTTTTTATGTTGTCGCCATGGGTTCGAACCACAGAACATAAAAAACGATAGAAGTAGCATCCACTCCTATTTGTATGAAAACCAGTGTTACCAAACTAACACATTTGTAATTATATCACATTATCACGCCATTATCATCACCAAGAATGTCTTGTATGTAGCGATTGGTTACCTTTCACTGTCAGATAGTTCTGCTACCTGACACTAGATGCCTCTTATTCACTATCAAATAGTTCCGCTACGCGACGATAGATGCTAGCTAAAAACTAGGGGTGGGATAGTTACGATAATCGTAACAAGAATATCGAAAATTGTTAGTGTCTACATTTTTGAAGAACATAAGAGAGACAGCGTTATGTTTACTCTCTTATCTTCTTAATTATTACATCTTAAGTAACATATTTTAAAGAATATAAAATTTATTAATGACTTCCTTCTTCTAGGCCATAAATAAAAAAAAAAACTTTAGCCCAAAATAAAGGGTTAAAAGTACTTAAAAGCAAAGTTCATTATGAGGGAAGATAAACGCATGTTTAAGAAAAATCTGTATTTATTTGTGCATGTTTTTCCGGGATACCTATTTTGCTTACAAATTGCTTCAATCCATTTTTCTTTTATGTTTGAATCTTTACGGAACCTCAAATAAGTATTATCAAGTAATTAAACAAATACGTATATTTACTTATTTAAACAAGTTATTATTATATACGAAAAACAAAAGAAAAAGACTACAAAACAAAAAAAAATTAGGACAGGAAACGATAGCAAAAGATTCTCAATGTAATCCATTTTAATTTGATACACGATGTAACAAAGACCCTGTATATTCAATAACCTTTTGTAACTCAGTACTTGATTACTATTTTTTTATTTTTTTTATTTACATCTATAAGCTTAGAATAATAACGCTTAGACCCCTAGTAGGCCTTAGCGTATTGATGCATTTTCAAGTCGGCCTTTTAAGGCTTAGTACGTTTGACGTCGCGTCAGTCGTCATTATAAAGTCTCACTATCAACAGCTCTCGTAATTTAATTTAAAAAGTGCATACTGCACAGTGAAAGGATGTCACGACGCGTCTCACAATAACTATAAGGATACGAAGATCACATTTCACCCGTAACTACTGTTTTGCAACATATAATTCTGAGTTAAACATTCGTCAAAACTAGAAAGTAAAATGTAAACAAAACAGCCGCCATTGAAATGAAAATGTTGCCAGGTATAGGAAAAAATTTCCCAGATTTTTCATTTTTGTTTTCTTTACATTTTTGTGTGTCATTAATTATGTACGATTCAATAAGTAAGTAGATAATATTACGTACTGGTAGTTTCAGTTCTGTTATTAAATATTTCTAATTTAATTCGTACTTGTTTCTACTTACATATACCATCCATGAAAACCTCTACCTATTGGCAGGTGATATGTGTAGTGAAATATTATAAGAAATGGAACTGTCCCGTCGTGGCTATGCCCACTGCAATTTATCGTCGTGGGATAAAAAAAAACAGGAATAAAAGATAAATCATTAACGATTCTTAGACCTACCCGATAGATAGGCACACAAAATTTCATGAAAACCGGTCCAGCCTTTTCGGAGTAGTTTGGTAACAAACACCGCGACACGAGTATTTTATTTATTAGATTTTGAATCAGTCGATCGTATTTTTTTTATTAACTAAAATGAATATTGATAATTAATGTACAATGCTATTTTCTGACGATTTATTTCATGACACATTTTGAAAGCAATTTGCATAAAGCTGAGGCCAAACGACCGTCATTTGATTGATTTGACCGTATTTAGTTGTGATTTTTGGTCAAAAGATATTCTGAGCCGCAGAAAACTCACTTTGCGTCGCCGTGTAGCACAAACATGACTTTTGTATGAAATCGAATGTAGCGTGAAGTAAGCGACTCATTTTAGGCCAGTGTGACAAAATTGGAACACTGCAACAATTTCCCCGCTTTTTAGGGAAATGTCGTTTTACTTGCAACAGTATATCAACGCTTATGTGTGTGCCAACTGACGTAATTACGTGATGTTTGCGCACACAAAGATTCAATATTTAGCGAAATTATGTGTGAAACTATCGTTCTAAGCGTTATTATTCTGTGTCTATAAGTTACTTATAAAACAAACAATCTTTCAATATTTTTTATAAGTTGTATTTTTTTAATGTTTCATATTATATAATTATAAGTATCGATAACTAACTTATCGATATTTTACCACATCCCTAAATGAGTAGCGTTTCGAAACATTACGAAAATAAGTAATTACCAAAATATAGTTTCGACCTTATCTCTATGAGCAGTGGAATGGTTTTAGGTTGTACTTATTTTGGATTGTTGTTATCCGCAAAGTTTATAATTTCTATTAAAATAACGATATAATAACGATTCCGATGGTATGTGATGCCTCGTTTGGATAAATTATTTTTAGTGCATGTGTTTTTGCACTATAATACTGTGCAGGTCGGCATATTTAAAGATTTTTGTCTGAATAGCATAACGTCTAACGGCCGGTCCTAATAACCTATCTATCTTTAGTTTTGGCATATCGGAGATAGAAAACAACTTCTGTCTTTGTTTCTCTGGACGGAAGATGTTTTCTATCTCCGATAAGCCAAAACTGAAGATAGATAGATTATTGGGTACGGCCGTTACACGTTTTAGCAACTGTCACCGTCTGAAGCGCGTAAAAGGGGGCGGAAACATCAGATCCGGCATGCGTGGCGTATGTTTGATACGCGGGGCCTGGCTACTTACTACTTCTACTCGTTTTTTATGTTCTGTGGTTCGAACCCTAGTCGGGTAAATCATGTAGAAAACTCGCTTTTTTATTTTGTCTCGGTTCTGGGTGTTGTGGTATCGTCGCTGTTTCTGATTACCTTTTCTTTGAAGCAGGGGAATTTTTAATGAACGCTTACTCTACGATGGCGGGGTCCACCGGACTGGTATCAGCGGACCCTACCAACTAAACCACCATGCCATAACTTTTGTCATAATACATAACATCTTTAAAGTCACTTAAATATATTAAAATGGGATTAGACTTATTTGTTGTGATTTATTTTTCGTTTTCTAATATAATATTTTATCTTTAAACTTAGTAACACCTGAACACAATAATGCAAAAAAAAACATGACATTATGTAAGGGTACTTTTATTCTCCAGGCGGTAGGGTACTATAAAGTTACAGCCTATAATCATCCCACTGTAGGACAAAGGCCTCCTTCATTGAATTCAAGTTACCACAGCAATGATGGGTGCTGGCATAATCACCACGTTTGCCAAATGCGGGTTGGTGATTACAAACCCGAACAATGTACTAGGCAAATTCAAGACTTTTTATTGCCCGATTCGGGGATCGAACCCGTGGACCCTGTGATCTTGGTCCGGTATTTAACCACTAAACCAATGGGGAGATGCAAAAGTACTACAAGCAAAGTACTAATTGCATCAACACATGCCTTACGGCTCACGAGTACTTAGACGATGAGTCGCCAGTCTTTTAAGCTGTTTAAGTCCTTTAAGCTGTTTAAGTCTTCTAAGCTGTTTAAGTAACTGCTGAGCGTTTTACGTTAAAAGACTACGACTAATAAGGCTGGTCTTACGACTAAGGGTTGGGGACTAAAAGACTGAGTCAGTCGTGAGGCGTCAAATTTAAGGCGAGTCTTTATAAAAGCCTTAAACGCCTGAGTCTCTTTCATCACTAATAGAAATGGTAGATGATGATGTTATATAGCCTATAGCCTTCCGCAGTAATCAGCCTAAACACAAAAATATTTTAAGTATTGATGAGAATGTTTAATCTAAGTTTTTAAACAACTTTTTAATAATTATATTGTAACCTTTGGTTGGTGTAAGAGGTCCTATCCCTTGAGGCATTGAATATTTGTATTCTAGGATTATGTTCAATGTTTTATCTATTTAAGGAAAAGAAATCATTTCCTGGACAAGGCGCTATATCTAATAAGCACGTGGTGGCAGACGTATGGGTGGTGCGCGCCAGTGACCTGGGGCTTGACGTCAATCCCGTACACACCAGAACACACCTTGGGCACATACTGAAGCCGGGAGATACAGTTTTGGGGTATGATTGGATGCCTGTAGCATGTGTGATGATTTACTTACAATACCGATCGCAAGAAATAGGTTTTTATTTACTAATTCTCTTTTTATTAATGACAGACAACACAGCACATAAATAGGGAGTTGTGCATTAAAATCAAATGTAGTTCAGAATATTTTCAAGATATTTGACTTGAACAAAATTTTTTGACGAATGGACTGACAAGTTGTTCCTTAAGATTATTTAGCCCTAAAAACCAAAACATAAGACGCGAACAAGGTGCGAAAATAAAATAAGGAAATAAAATTTTATTTATATTATATTTTTTTATTTATTTACACTTTAATGCACATACAAAGCTGTACAATAAGTTTTATACAAAACATCTACAGAAGTAATGAGGAAAAAAAAATATTTGGTATAATCCGTGAGATTTATGAAGCCCGTTTTGACAGCTTGTCATGACGATAGCACATGAGTAAATATCCCTACAGAGTACCTACAAGCTTTTTAACTTTTAACTATTCTGATAGGGCTGACACCAGTTGCAAGTCAAAAAAAATAGGAAGTAAAAATAAAATACGTTAAGTACCTACATAATAAAACGTGTATTTCAAAAGGTATAAAATAATAGTCAAAATAGAACTAGTACTTCCCAAAAACTCAGAGAGCTGAAATTTGGTACAGAGTTAGAGTTTAATGGCCACATAAAGGGAAAACTATAAAAACTAGGATAATCGAAGATCTGGAGTACCTGGTGACCCTGATTAGAAAACACAAGAACCCAACCAAACTATTAGAGATCGACATACCTCTTTTACAAAAAATATTCAACTTGGTGGGCCGCTTCATTTGATGTCAAAAATCGAAGGTCTGAAGTATCTGATGAAGACCCCTCAACTTACTGGTCTCAGCTGTATTAGAGATATGGTAATGCGCCCTTCTACTATTGGTACATAAAAAAATCGACGGTCATTGCAAAAACCCAGCGTAGTGGGACACATCTACTAATTTAATCTAGCCTATAGCGTCCCACTGCTGGGCGAATGCCTGCCCTTCTGCTTTTAATATGCATATAAATAAAATTTAAGGAAAACTCTGGATAAGACTAGACTGGCTTTTATACTTAAGCTTACAAGTTTACAAGAAGAAATAGTCGAACGATTAACTTTATTCCACTCAAACATTACACAAATAAAAAAAGAGTGTCAAATAAGAAAATCTAATAAAATAAATCAATATGCCAACGTTTCTACAAAAAGAAGTGAAATCCCACCAAAAACATTCTGTAAAAAACTAGCCAAGTCGCGATGGAGCTGCTTCTTTATCTCTAAAAAGTAATGAATCTTGACAAAGTCGTGCCAAGTCTAAGGTTCCTTACTGCGATTTCTATATTATTATAGTTAATGTTGTGTGACTTGGCTGTTTTCAATTTCACCAATAAAATTAAAATAATTATCTGGGCGTGGCGGTATTTTAAGGAACCTAGCCTGTACGTTACCTACATTAAAGTCTTTACGAACGATGAATAAATAGGGAATCATCTTCTATATATAAAAATGAATCCCTATTTCCCTTGGTCCGATTTCGCTAATTCTTTTTTTTTTGTTATTGTCAGGAGAATGTTCTTATGAATGAAAAAAATAAGAAAATTGCGCGGAAAATATAGAAAATTTAAGAAAACATTCTTAATTATTTGTAATGTTAGCGCTTTTGACAATTTTAAACTTTTTTAATGTAACATTATAGCGTTTGATATAACATTGACAGAATGCGTGCTGTGACACGGTTACAATTTCCAGTGCGGTTAGCATTTGCAATGTCTATAAATAAATTTGTAACTGAAATAATTTTTTTATTAATATACCAATTTGAAATCAATATTCATAGTTAAGACAGGACAACGTCTGTCGGGTTCGCTAGTTGCTTATTTTTATGGCATTTTCCGATAGGATTCCGATTTCTTGCACTTGTGTCGATCCAGACATTTCCTATACAAATATCCAGCAACAAACCATAGTAGTGCGTAACTGACCCTTTGTTTTATATATTTAGATTTAACACTAATTTTCCTTAATCAATATTATACACAGTGAATTTTCATTGGTATTGAAGCCGAAAATGTTACGTTGGAAAAAAAATCCTGTATTCATATACATGATTAAAATCTTTCTACGAATTAAGATAAAATAGTTGCAAAAGTGTAAAATAGCTCCAAAACCAATGAAAATTCACCGTGTATAAATAATTGAATTATAGTAATGGTAAAATCACAATTCGTCAACAAAATCACTCAAAAAATATAAATGTCGTCTAATGCGCGCGATGTGCAGCCCTGTCATTTATACCGCAACTGAGCCGGTGAAAACCAGTTCTTACCCCGGCGACGCGTCCGTGAACGCGTCGGTGAGATGTCACGCGCACATCGCCGCGCTATGTGTGAGTGTAACCACAGCGGGCCGCATATAGGCAGCTTGCATTCTGGTGGGATAGAACGTAATTTAGAACAACAACTACGAAAATACATAAAAGGATCACTCACTCTTTTGGAGTCAAAAATACAAATATTAGACAAGTTATAAGTAAAAAGATAATACATATTTCAAATACTTTTTTTTATCACTTGATTTCTAAAGATAAATTTGATTTTGAATAGACCCGAAAAACCATAGTGTTGAACTAAACTAATTACACATTTCAAACGGTTACATTCAATTTCTAATTTTGAAATGGTCATAATTGTTTCTTATCACAAATAATTTAACCTTAATGAGCTTTGAACGGTTGCAAAGCGATAAAGTTTTTTTTTTACAATAGCAACACGTCTCGGCGTTGATTTTCGCCTCTGCGCAGTTTGTCGCTATCTTGGTGGTTACTGTGCGCTCCTTTGTTTTCGATTTATTTTCTCTTGACTGGCTTTGTTTTTGGACTGTTTTTTTTTGCTACATAATATTATATTCAAGTAAAGTAAATGTACGCTTGTATCAAAAATCAATAAAGGCAGTAGTAAATTGAAACTCTAAAATCGACTTTTATCGATAATCGTTCGGGTGCTTACGTTACTGATTTCATTAGTTCGCAACCCAAATCGCGTCATATTGACAGGTGTCAAAACGGGCCTATTAAATCTCTACGACTGTAGTAAAATGTTTTTCTGTTGTACTTCGTTTTATTTATTTAGAATTTGCATGCTAAGCGCCGTGGCTTTGTCGCAAGATGAAAGTCATCGTAGGCCTGTAATAGACGGCTAGGATAAAACTCTTGACACATCCTTGAAGGATAGGTTTATAAACGATAAGAAGATTTGTTTTATAGCACAGAATTTATGCTACGTTCACATGAACGAATTCATCAGTAAACAGAATTGAATTGTGTGATTTGTCAACCTACCCAAAAAGTTAAAACAAATAGAGATCAATATCAATTGAGAAAATTTTACGTTTTGTGGTAGGTTGACGTGCTGTTGTCTGTACATCACACTATCTAATTCCAACCTCTAATCGTGATAGTGGAACGATAAACCACTTATACGGTAAATCCAGATTAATATAATTATTTATTTACGAATTATTTCTACAGCTACAACCTTGAGAATTCCAATGTCAACGACGACAACTTCGACAAGCTTGACCGTTCTATTGTTCCCGATGTGTTCTTAGTGAAGAAACACTACGGTGAGAAATCGGCGAGACGTCGCGCACGCAACTGGAAACTGAAGCACATGGCTGAGGAGCTTCACGAAGGACTTAGTTCTTCTAATGAGTAAGTAACTTGTTCATGATCTACTTTACTTTCAATTAATCAATCAACAGCCATTGTCCGTCCACTGCTGGACGTAGGCCTCCTTCAAGTCACGCCACAATTGTCTATCCGAGGCTTTCCCCATCCAGCCGCTGCCAACAGTTCTCCTAATGCATCAGTCCATCGAGTCGCGGGGCGTCTTACACTACTTTACTTTACTAGCAATAAACGGTGTCGTAAAACTTTGATGATATGATGTGTTATATGTGCAAAGTAATAGTTTTAAAATCCCTTATTATATAAGTGATTAAATCGTATACTAAAAACAAAAGATTCTGACCGACGAAGTGGGTTTGACTTTTTTCAAACGCGAGACGTTCAAGCCGTCTAGCTCTATTCGAAAGTTTTAATTATTTTTCTTGTCTGGTACCTTATGAAACAAGAATAGATTACTAGAGTTGTTTGATTCGGGGTTTACCATGTATTATTTATTCGCGCCATCATCACGGGAGAACTGATCATGGCGCTTGCAACAGTGCCGAAATATCGGAAACTCATAATAAATAAGTTGGTGGTATAAATTTTTAAGGGTATAAACCCCGAATCAAATAAGCTTAGCTACTTTTACGATATAGGTTCATGCTTGCTACACTCAAACTACCTCATGTACGCGGATGACAAAAAGATTTTTTGTAGAATTAACAGTCTTCAAGACTGTTCTCTTGTGCAAGATGATTTAAACCGCTTATCTGAGTATTATAATATTAACAACATAAGTGTTAATGCAAATAAGTGTGAGTGTATAACATTTACGCGAAGGCAAAAGCCTATTATTCAAAATTATGACTTTAACAAAGTACAAATAAAAAAAAAACAAAGTATAAGAGATTTAGGAGTGTATTTTGACCAAAAATGTAACTTAAATGAGCACATTGAAAATACTTTTAGGAAGGCGTACTCAAATTTGGGCTTTGTCCTTCGTGTATGTAAGCCATTTTCGTCGATTACAGCAATAAAAGCCGTTTACTTCGCGTATGTGAGGAGTGTCTTGGAGTATGCTAGTCCTATATGGTCACCCCAATACGTTACACATAGGAACCGCCTGGAAGGAATACATAGAAAGTTTGTTAAGCATTTGAATTACCGCTGTCGCAACACTTCGGAAGATTATAGGGATAGCTGCAAGGAACATAAGCTTCTTACATTGGAGCAGAGGCGTCTAGTGTTGGATATGGGACTGCTGCACGACATACTTAATAGCAATATCGACTGCCCGCAACTTTTGTCTGAAGTAACGTTTCGCACTCCTAAATATCGAACTCGAAACACGCCTCTTTTGCAGATTCCACGGTGTAAAACTAATTATTTAAAAAACTATGTTCTTATACGCCTTGTCCGTACTTACAACACCTACTTTAAAGGCATCGATATTTTTGCAACCAGTAAACGAAATTTTAAATCGCAAGTTACTAAATCTTTATTGAGGTGATCTTTGTTATGTTATTTTTAACTACCTACTCGTATATGTATAGCACAATTTCTTACATGACTAAGATTGTTTATGCATGTGTGTATGTGAGTGTGTGTTTATGTATGCATATGTAAATGCATATAACCTGTAACTATAGTGGAATATTTTCAGAATTAAGTTAAAATAATTCGTATGGATTGCATTATGATAATTGGTACAAAAGGTTGTTTGTTAGCCTAAAGACCGGGGCAGCTCCCCGGCGACATTGTTTAACTGTATTACTAGCATTGTTTAGAGGGAAACCTGTTATTGGCCATATAATTGTCAAACTTTTATAAAATGTTACATACTTTATATATACGCTGTTGGTTTTCTAAATAAAATAAAATAAAATAAAATAAATTAATAACTCTAGTGATAGTGGCCATGAAAGTTTAAATCAGTATAAGAATAGATTATTTCTTTCTTTAATATTTTGGCAATAAGTTTTGAACCTCCCGCATCACATGTGCTATGTAATATATTATTATGAACTATAACGGTCACGAACACGATATTTTTGATGTAAAAATTATAATATTTTTGATTTAATGACTACATCTATACGAAGACGACCATTTGTATCAGTGGTAGTAAACGCTGCTTCTGAGCCATGGGTCGCGGGTTCGATCCCCGCACAGTACAAATATTTGTGTGCATGAAAATGTCTGTTTGTACTGGTCTGGGTGTTTTCTATGTATTATAAGTATATATTTACTAAAAAAATATATAAGTAAGTTTATCGGTTGTCTAGTACCCCATACGACAAACTACTTACTAGTAGCTTAATTTGGGACTAGATGGCTCTGTGTGGCCCAGTGTGGCATGTCTGAAAAATATTTATTTATTTATTTATTTATACAAGACTAATAGTATATGTGGGTTCGTTCAAAAAGCGTGATTTTAAGATATTATATTATTTCCCAACATATCATACATTAATTTTATTTTTCATCTAAAATATTATTATTGGATCTCTTTAAGACATTAATGAGTATAGGAAAAAAGGTGGTTGTGGCACATATTTACGGTAATTTTATTTTAGGGATTACAACGATTTCCTCGACGATTTGGAAGAGGATCCGGCATTCAGGCAGAACATTAATATCTTCAAAGATCAAAACCGGATACCGGTGGATACAGACGAAATAGATCCAACTCTGCCACGCATCACGCTCGCCGAAATGTTGGACGACTTGAATATAGAAGATGTTGAAATGAGTGAAGTTTAAGTTGACTATTGTTGTATATATTTCTGTTCTAATAAAAAATTCATACAAATTATATATTTTTGTTGCTTTAAGCCAAAAAAATATATAAAAAATGTTTAAAGATTTTTTATATTTTTTTGGACAAAGGCTTGTTACACCCGGACAATACAAATATAGATTTACCAAACACCCTCTATATACGATTTAGGCTAGGACACTGTCAAGCTAATTGTGCAGTATATTGTATAAATATATACAAACTGGAAATCTATCTGCCACATTCATACACAAAGCCCTGCAAAATCAGACCGGTCGGTTTGCTACAGTTCTTGATAATCAATTAATTGTTTCATTTATCATTAATAATTAGGTGGACCATGACCTATACACATTTTTGGTTAACATATTACTCATCATTTAAGTGATCCACCGGCAAGAAAAAGTGCCCGTGGTCCACCCAGGTGAACTAAGCAGGTGGACCACGACCCAAGACTGTCCTAAATCGGATCTTACATTGGTACTTAAAAAATAGAGTAATTAATGCGATTACAAAAAAATATAATCAGCGCTTAAAGAGGGATTAATGATTGATAACATATATCACACAGTAAATATTAACAATCATTGAATGTTGGTTACGTCACCTATCTGAACACTATCTGACTGAAAGGAATTCAATTAAAGGCATTGATGGTGCTCTAATACCACTGTGGATACCACCCAAGGGATATATCAGTAGAATTAACCACCCGCATAACGCACTTCAAGGAATTCGCGCGTGTGCTGCGCGTGATAGAACATTTATAAAAAGGCTGCGTTCACATTATCGGTCATTGGTGCAGGCGGGAGCAACCAAAATGAAGGTGTTGGCGTATTTACTTATTTTATGCAGTTTAACTTCGGCCGATATCATAACATCGAGTAAGTAGTAATTTTTATTAATTTTTAAAGATTTTTGACGTCATGTTTTAAGAGTTTAAGAATCACGTTTTTAATAATAATTAGCAATGTTTTTATTATTTTTTTTATGACATAATGTGCGATTAGCCGATATGACTATATTAAAAAAATATATAACTTACCTACTGAAAGATTGGCAACTTAACTCATGTAGATAATTATAACATTGCTATTTTTGTGTTCAAGCCACAAGCAAGCTAGGCTCATGGGCATCCTGGTGAAAGTGCTAGAGATAACGTAGGTATTAATGTTCTGTAACTACAAAGTCTAGTTCTTCAAGTCGAGTTAAAAAATACGGCTATAGAAATATCATGATTTCTCTCTGTCTAACAGAGTTAAATGTATTATCCTTCTGGATTAAGTTGATAATCTCGCGGGAGGGGAGGTGAAGCCGAGATAACAAAATTAATTGTACTATGTGTAATTCTTATTATATTCTTATAGTATTTTTTTTATGTGTAATTCAAAATCTTTTGGTATTAATTTATCTATCAATAAATAAAATAAGCAATGAAATAGAAAAATTTTAAATACAACAATCTTGCATTGATATAAGTTAATAAACCCTTTTTTTTCAGGCAACATTGAAGAGCTATTCACTAAGTTTGTGCTCAAGGTGTTGACTAATGATGAAACGCAAACCCTTAATCGAGCGGTGGCAGTCCTGCGTAGGCCGACACCTGTTTCTGTGAAGTCATTTGAAAACTCTAGCAAACACAGAATGGTACGTAAAGGATACTTCGCCTGAAAAAACGCCCAAATACGATCATCACTAAATATACTGGCTCCTGTTCTAGTCTCATTTTGACAGTGAAGTTATCTATTTTAAAACTTTGTTTATGGAGACTACTATTAGAGCTAAGTGCTGCCCCCAATTGATTTAATTTTATTACTTCTAAATAAAATTAATTCTCAAATGTGTTGCCATAAGTAGTCTAATAGAAAACAAAATAAAGGTCACCTTATTTGAATTTAGAGAGAATTCATGTGGTGTGCCCCAAGGGAGTGTACTGGGACCTATTTTATTTTTATTATACATAAATGACATCACACAAATAACAAACTATAAATTTATAATATTTTCTATCGATGTTTCCATTATTACGACAAAAAAAAACATAAATAAACATGAAACTGACATTAATAATACCGTGGATAAAATTATTGACTGGCTCTATGCAAATAAAAAAAAAAACTTGCTAAATGGAATTTTATGCAATTTAATAAGTCGAAACACGAAAAATAAAATTTTGACTTAAATATTTCAAAAATCAATAAAGCATCAATTTCAAAATTTCTTGTGTAACAAGACGAAAATCTTGATTTCAAAGCTCATCTTGACAACGTTTGCTATAGAATTTATAAATTTGTGTGTGCCCTGAGACAAGTAAAAAATGTAACATGTAAAAAAACTTCTATTATGTCCTACTGAGCGTACGTAGAATCAATATTGCGGTTTTGAGCTTTTGAATGTGTCAGCCTTTAGTAAAAGTTCTCAAACGATTGTAAATTCAACCTCTAATTTGTAAAAGTCTGCACTCGAAAGTTACATTCGATTAAAGGTGGACCCTCGGTCGTGCCTGACAGGTATACAAATTTAATAATCTACTTAAAATTTACAACTGCTGTAAATGGCTACTCTTAGTAAAAGATTTGTAAAACTAATTTAATTAATATTGTCACTCCTTCCTGCTTACTCATAAGAAAAAGTAGCATGTAGAAGGTGGTCCCTCAATAGATCACGATAACAGTAGTATTTAAAATATAGGTATTATTGAGAGTTAGTAAAAGTACTTGAACCATTGTAAATTCAATCTGTAGTTTGTCAAACTAGCCTTTTAAAAGTTTTAACCGATTAAAGGTGTACCCTCAATTGAAACGTTTGTCATAAAATAGATCAAATAACGTAACATTTGGTTATTAAATAGACAGTTGCTATAGAGTCTATAGCAACTAACGGATAGGCAATGATAGACTATCCATTAGTAAAAAAAAAACTAACTATTGCTCCACCAAACAGCATAAACGAATGTACCGATTTACTCCAAATAATAATCAAACTCATACGAAGAAATACTACGGTCGAGGTGACGGTCGAGATTAGTAGAATTTCATGACATCAAAGACTTCCTCTTATCTCATTGTCATACATATTCGGTTTGTAAATTTATTTATATTACCTACCTGTTTGATTTTATGTAATATGACATTCAATTAATACAATGACAAATAATTTGTTAAATTTGCATGCTATCTTTATGGAGCAAAATACACGCACATACTACTTTGTACCACCTTTATACCGTGTTTTAAACAAAAAAAAAATATTTCTATTTCCATTTCAAAAAACTGTAACAGTATCATTTTAGAAAATTACCTTAGGTATATATTGAATCACAGTAAACTTTTCATTTAGTTGTTTATAAAGTTGAATCTGTCGCTAGCATCAAAAGCGGCCGCTTTTAGCAATGATACTATTCTAGTTTTTTGAGAATTGATTTTGTTTAGAATTAATAAAGTTAAATCAATTGGGGGCAGCACTTAGCTCTAGTAGTCCCCTTAAGTATATCAATATCAGTCGCAACGCAAAGCATTATCTATCTATAGTAAAATATTGATTTCTAGATCTCAAATAAATATGAGACTCTAAAGTACTAAGTTAAAATGGATTACTTACGTGATCTTTGTATGTATTAGCATTAAGTAAATGCTATTTTATGTAAATTAAACCTTTAAAATTACCTATACTTAGTGTATTTCAGAGTTCTACGCCTAAACCTTATTATCTATTCATTATACATAAATAATTTTAAGTAGATATTTATAGCTCTATTGTCACGATAAAAGGTACTCACGATACGACTTCAGAAACTACATTTACTTTGTTTTTGAGTGAGGTTCTACAATTTTGGGTCTTTATAATAATATAAACATATACTTACATTATACTATAGTATTTTATTTAGATATTTGCGTTCCTTGTAATCTCTCGGAAAAAATATAATGATCAGTGACTTTTTTAAAGCTGCCTAAACCCTACCTGCGAAAATTGAAATAGCCGAAATAGATATATGAATTACCAATGCTGGGTTTTATGTAAAAACAATAGCAATATAATAAAGAAGGCATGGTGTTTTCTGTTACTTAAAAAAGTTACAATTTCCGTGGTCGATTAATTATATATTTCATTACAATACTTGCATGCAACCTTAGAGTAATACCTACTTATATTATGTAATTCATAATGCAGGAAAACGTAGCCGCATTATTACTGAATGTAAAAGTTGAAGAACTTCATAACAATTGAGTTGAGAACTTGAGATTTTATTGTTAAATAATTATCGCAGTGTTAAAACATAAATTAACTTTTCGTTTTTACAGCTTTTAGGAGATAAGTATTATAAAACAATAACTTTCGAATTTATAAGTTTATCTCGTCGTTACAATTTTTGGCAGGGTATGACACCTTGATCAATTAATATTGTTTATTTGCTATAGATTTCATTAGTATGGCAGGAGTAAATTATGACGTCACAACTACCATACTCAAATACCTACCAAACTGTTTATTGATTCGAAAGCAATTAAAAATCTTATTTAGAAAATAGCTTATGTTAGTTAAATGGAATGGTGTTCCCAAATTATTTGTGTCATATGCCCGATGTAGTAATTTATACAAATGAAAATGGTTCTTAAGTGTCGGTCTTAAAAATTAGCGTTCTTAACTTACAGAGTATCGATTGCATTATATGCAGAAGTGCTTTTAGTGCTCTCATCTCGGGTATAAAAAGTGGACAGACAGACAAGGAAGCAGCAGACACGATAACTGCGCTGTGCGTTAATTTGGGCATCGAGAATCAGAATGTTTGCAGCGGAGCTTTAGCGCTTAACATGGTAAGATTACATACAGTTAATTTAGCCGTCACGCGTAAAATACACGGAAATCGTTTTTATAACGAATCCTAGTTAGTCCTTGATATAAAGTGACAGGGTATCGTTTTAAGTATATATAAGTACATGAAAGACTAGGGAACTTCGTCCGAGAGCGATTCTATTGTCAATTTATGAACTACGGACCAATATTTCAATTGCAATAGAACACTCCTCCATACAGTTCATGTTAAGATTAGCTTAGACCTTATTTTTATTATTTTCTAGTTTTTTTGTCTTTATCTCTCAAGGATAATATGTTGTAAGATTTTCAAATGAGCCTATTTTAAACATCTTCTGTAACTTGTTCTTACAACTTCTATTTTGCTACAAATGACTGGTCCAATTGGGTTTTGTGCCTACCGAAGCACGAATATAATAAAAAAAATATATATTCTAGACCAAAGCCAATTTAAAAAAATTATCCTTAATTGACTCGACCGAGAATGAAACCCTTGCGCAATAGGCCGACCAATTAATATACGAAGTTAGTAAGAACAAGTTTATTAGGACCTTATAAATCGCCATAAGAGCGGGACCCGAGCACTCTTATTTATCAAGTCACATTTGTGCCTAAGGCTAATAACATGGTCTAACACACGGTGACGTATTACGCCGCAACAAGCGTTTACATAAACAAGGGGTCGTAGTTAGATATGAAATCACACGCAGCACCACGCACCGGCCACGCAAATACCGCACTACGTAGCACAACGTATTATTACACAGAAACTGTAACTCCTAAGTGAGAGACCTCTGTGTCGCTTAAATACTCTTTGACGTAGATTGTTTTACGTAGATTACTAGTTGAACGAGATAGGTAGTAAATTAACAGATGAATACGGAGCTACTTGTGCATTTTTTTTTCGGTTCTTAATACACGCTGTAAAATCAGCAGTTGATTGACAAGGACTCAACATTATGGCGAAAACTGTAAACCACCATAAGAACATTTGGAAATATTTTTCAAATTACTTCCAGATATCAATATCTGTTCAAGAACGCTTTAATAGAAAACGTGTCGTTTTGTAGTTAGTAGGAGTTAATATTTACGACGCGACGCGACGGCCAAATCTATTGACTGTACCTATTTTGAAATAAAATCATGCTTGACTAGGTAATATTCTACTTATTACCTATGCACGTACGTATTTCTATCGCTCTATAAGGACATTACTAAACACTGTAGTTAAGATTTTGCGAATTGTAATAAAATAAAACTAATTCACAATAGGCACACTGTGACGTTAACAATAAAATAATGTAGTTAATCAAATCAACCAAGTGTGACAACTAAATTGTATTTGCTTGACCAAGCATAAAGGTACATTTTGCAGTATTGTTTTACTCAGTTAAGAATCAAAATACACACATACAAGACTTGCAAATACACAGAAACGATTATTTTGAAAGATTTCACTATGCAAGTGAAAGCTTATGACTACTCGTACTTACTTATTGGAAATTCACTTCATTCTTGAACGCAATACCTTATTAATTTTTCAGCCTATAATAGCTCACATCATTAGGACCACACCCGAAGCTACACCGGCTACATTTTGCGGGCTTCTTCTTCAAAGAGTAACGGACCCCAATTTTTGTTCATTCAGCGACCCAAGGTTTGAATGGCAAGTGGAGTTACCGGAAAAAAGTGAAAAACGTATAACTCCTGTAAGTTTATCTGTAATCTAATATCAAATATCTAGCTATTATATGCACATGTTTGCATTTAACAGTTAAATGGAAATATTTGGTAGGCTAGAATTTTGCCAGCGGCTCTGTCCGTCCGGGCATGTCCGTGTGAACTACATGTTATATTCGCGCGGATGGAACTCTAAATCTGTATCCATTTCAATGTCTAATTTCATGAAAATCTGAATAGTAGTTTAGGCGTGAAAGCGAGTTACTTTCGCATGTATACTATTAGTAAGGATAAGGATTTTTGAGAGCCTCAAGGCAGCTCATAGGTCGGTAGATAAATCATCATGATTATAAAATTTAAGAGCTTTCCTCTTGACGATGAAGTTTTTTTTTAATATTCTTCAAGGTCCTTCGCAGTCCTTCGCCATTGTCTTGACCTCCTGAAACGCATTTATTCTTTTCCTTTATTGTTGCATATGAATTATTATCGGTCTCCCTCTTTTCCTTTTTCCTTCTAAAGCTTAATAGTAAAACCAAGTAGTACGTAAGTAAATAGTTTTAAAAATCAATCATAAAAATTTTAAAACTAAATTACACGCAGGTTATCACATTTATCTTACCCGCATCATTAAACAAAATCAGGCACTTTACATCACATTTCAATATCGGCATTCCTACATCTCAATCACTAAAACTAAAACGGCGCTTAACGTAACTCGCATACCTAGAGCTGCCTTGCCATAAAGTAGCTTTGCCATTTTTGTGTCATCTGTTTCATATCATCAAATACAGACGCTATATGTTTGCTTGGCATTAGGCACGACCGAGTGTATTCGGTAAAAGTACATAATATTATAGTAGTCTACAATTATCAGCTATTAGGGATCGCACGGTCAGTGGCGTAGCGTGACTTTTCGCCGCCCGGGGCCAACCGGAAAGCCGCCGCCCCCTATTGAATGGATCTAATGTACTTACATCGTACATCTTATTGCAAGTCAAGATAAACTACCACGCACTGCTTCAGAAGGAAAATACATCTATGTGAAGCAATGGTGCAAGAAACCTACTTAGTTTATTTTTCCTAAATGTCTAGCCATGTATGTAAATAGCCATGTATGCATGCATGCTTACTTTTTTGCAAGCATGCATGCATACATGGCTATTTCAAATATTGATAAAGTTTTTAACTTTCTGTGAATAAAAATTTGGAATTGTAAATGGTGATTGGTAGGTGTTATAATATATTCGGCTAAATGTCGCTATTGGGAAATTATAATACTGCGATATAAAGTAAGGCGTAGTAAAAATAGGCTAATCACGTTTAGGAAATGTAAAAATGTGCGAAAAAATTTTAGGCTAATAGTTTGTATGCCAATGACAATTAGGAGTACAAATAATTAGGCATTCCGATATATACCCTGATTGTACGAAATACAGCGCCGGGATAGTGCTAGTATGATTCCTAGAACAATATCTCAAGTGCCATGGCTAATCATAAATAATGAGATCCATCAATATCTCAAGATGAGCACTGTCCGGGATTGAAATACTTTAAACATAAAAAAAATATCAAGCACGTCTAACGTAACATCCTAACCGCGCTTGCTGTTGGGCTGACTCAAGAAAACTCGCTAGTTACGCTAAATGTTTAAGAAGGAAGGTTAGATTGCAATTACATGTGGCAATCTGATCCGTGAGCTCGAAGTCGATTGTATGTATAGGGTAGATGTGGTTTATTCGTCCAAGGGTAGATGTCTTCGCTAGAAGGCAGACTTAACTGACCGCGTATCGTACAAACAATAATCTGCTTATAGTGACATTTCTGGTTGCATGACCCAAAAAAAAAATCCTTAATCGCCGCCCCCTTTCGTATGCCGCCCGGGGCCATGGCCCCCTCTGCACCCCCCACAATACGCCACTGCGCACGGTAGTTACTCAAAAAAGGGGATCGTTTGATTTCCGGAATAATTTATCGTACTTTTTAAATAACAATATAATAGCCATAACTGAAAAACTAAAATTTTTATTTATCAATTTTCTAGACTCCAAAGTTTGACCCAAAACCGCTGAAAGTGGCAGTTATCACAGATGCTCACATTGACCCTCTGTACGAAGCGTTCGGTGTAGCAGACTGCGACGAACCTACCTGCTGCAGAAAGGGTCAGTCTCCAAGAACCCAGAGAAGCTTCTCATACGACGATGATTCGCTTCTTGAGAAAAGTTTGATCGATGACAACGGCGAATTAAAATTGAATTTAAGTGACACCTCGAAGTATCGCAAGGATAAACAGCCCCGTACTAAGTACTCTGGTCGACAGTCGGCGCCAGCTGGTTACTGGGGAGATTATAGAAACTGTGACACCCCAATTTGGGCATACGATGATGCGATTGAAACTATTTATGAAAACCATAAAGTAAGTTTATGAAAACTTTAAATGTGATTGCAGTTTGCACTATCAATCGCTAACTTAAACAGCACATGGTGACTTTTTTCAAGCTTTTTGATGTAGTAGGCCTTTTAGTATAAGTATTCATCTGCTGATGGATAAAACAACTTTTAGTTTAAATCATTGCGAAAAAGTAATAGCTGTTCCAAACCTTTGTTTGAGCAGAACATTCAGTACGGAACAGTAATTTGCGAATTATCAAGACATGATAATAAGCTAGGTACCTGCATTTGTTTTCAATGAGTTAACTTACAAATTTTACAGGATGTAGACTTGATCTATTACGTTGGAGATACAATCGACCATGGAGTTTGGGAGACATCCTTCACATTGATCAACGATATGAACAGATACCTTGTGGAGAAAATTAAGAAAACGTTTGGACCAAATGTTTTAGTTATACCGGTCTTAGGAAATCACGAATCTCAACCAACAAATCAGTAAGGTTATTTTACTTTTGAAATTTCAGGCCGCCGACAGACATGATACCTACCAATAGTTTTGCTTATGTGTCTACACATGGACCTATCAAAGAAAAATAGATTTATTGTTATGGAATCATTCATTTAGTGGTTTGCACCGTAGCGAGATTTTGAGAACCGATTGAATTCACCGGTGATTCAGCGATCTCCGGTTATTCTCCGGAGATTCACCGGAGCATAAAGCATATTTAAATTATAACTCAAAAAAGGCTAATCAAGTGTTTTTATTCCTTGGTCAGGCTTTATTTGGAGTTTAAAACACTAACACACACTTTTTATTCATTACACGTTTAATCAACCTATAAAAATATTTACGAAGATAAAAAAACTGACCAAGTGCGAGGCGGAGGTGATGACATTTAAATTAAAAAAAAAGACGTGGCACTCGGAGACTGCCGCGGTAAAGCTATTGCATGGCATTTTTTATCAACTTATGCAATTATAAAACTAAAAAGTATCACCGCTGTGCCGGTTGGAGTGGGGGGGTGTTAGGTTATTTTCGTTACGGAATTTCAGGATTCGGTCTCCACGCTCAAGGCCCGCGATAGAAGCTATGCAATAGCACCTTCTGAAGGCCATCTACAAGAAATATTCTTGTAGAATCACTCACGACGGCCTCATCTCCGAAGACATCGAGGTGCATGCGGGTGTCCGTCAAGGCTGCTTGCTCTCGCCTCTCCTCTTTTTGGTTGTCTATGAACATTTCCAACGAACACCTGTTGGAACGCTGCCACGAAACCCTGATCGATCAGCAGATCAAGCGCCGCAAGTGGAACTGGATTGGCCACACTCTCCAGAGGGATCCCGATCATATTCCCAAACAGGCTCTGGATTTGAATCCCCAAGGAAAACGTAAACGTGGCCGCCCCAAACAAACTTGGCATCGCACTGTAGCAGATGAGGCGAAAAAGTGAAATCAAACGCGAAGCTCAAGACCGAACGCGATGGAGGACTATGTGGACGCCCTCTGCCCCATCTGGGGGACCTAGGACATTAAGTCAAAGTAAGTCATGGTTTTCATGTAGAAAGCATAACAAACCAGAAGATTACGCACAACGTTGGTCGAGTCCTGATTATACCGATTACAGATGTAACAAATCGATCCCGCAAAAACGGTTTGTGGATGTAGCAGCAGCAGGATGACAGACATACAGGAATTAGGAATTAGGAGTGTAGAAGTTATTAATGAGAACATTAAAATATAAAATTTAATGTTTTGTAAGTTTATTTTGCATGAACTTGAACAATATACTGGCAATAAACGTTATAACATTATGCAAAAAATTAACACCGAATTAAGACACCGAATAATAAAAATAAAGAATAATCATACACTAATACAGGTTTATTATTTCACCGGAGATTAATTGATTGATGTCCGGTGATTTTAATCGATTACTTTTACCGGTTCATCACCATCACCGGAGATTATCCGGTACTCACTGCTCCGGTGCAAACCTCTACTCTACATTCATTCTTCGTAGGTACATCTATGGAATATGAGCAATAATAACGTAATTTATTTTTAAGATTTGCGCCAGTTACAGTTGTTGGATCAAAACTTAATACTACTTGGTTATACAAATCATTAGTTGATAAATGGGGCCACTATTTACCAGCGGAGGCAAAGAAAACATTACTCCAGGGTGGAGATTTTTCAATACGGCCTAGACCTGGATTGAGAGTCATATCACTAAATGACAATGTTGCATACAGAGACAACTGGTAAGTCAGAGACAGCTGGTAAGTCGATTACTTTCTTTTTTCTATTCTTCCTAATAGTGAGCATTACTGCTCATACGGCACAATAATCTTATAGACTTATGTAACAATAAACAGTTAACACAAAAAGTATCGCCGAATTTGATTACTAATAATTATGATTCAAACTGTGCGGGCACTGTACATAAAGCTTGTTTGTTCAACAACTGTTAAAAATTCTACTTTTCAAAAATCGATGTTTTTGACCTGTATGGTGTAAGTTCTTATTCTTTTTTATTTATTCAGGTGGCTTGTATATGATCCACTTGACGCGAAGAAACACTTGGATTGGCTAGTACAAGAACTTTACCAAGCTGAATTGGCTGGAGAAAAAGTCCATATACTGGCCCACATACCTCCTGGTGTACATGACCTGACTCTCACTTGGACTAGAGAATACAACAAGATAGTGAACAGGTAACAAAAAACAATAATAAAAGGGTAGAAATCGACCACTCACTCTTCCACTATAAATAAATAACTATAAAATTATAATCAATATAGGTTAACAACTTAATTAAATAAGAGCCTACAGAAATGAAACCTACCCTTCTTATTATTATCAAGTCCATTTTATTACCAGATGACCTGGTGTACTTCGTATCACCTATCCTAACAATACTAAAGTGTCTCTTCGCTAATTTGGCTGAAAAATTTGATGTAGAACATTTTCTATGGAAATATGAAATTAACGTATTTACCATCTTCTTCGAAAATTTTCCATATTTTCTCATCGTTTAAACCTTCCCTGGACTACCACAAGTATTTCAAGACCAAAATTAGCCAAATCGGTCCAGCCGTTGTTCAGCGAGACTAACGAACAGCAATTCATTTTTATATATATATAAGAAGAAGATAGAAGATGATATTACCAGGTTAGTATAAAATGAATATTAAAAACAGCTACAAGTGCATATCTGGTCGTTCCGGTACGAGGTTCATTGACTTACTTACTCCGCTGGCTCAGCGACCCGCATCTAAGCCTCAGACGCTTTTCTTTTCTGCTTTAAGCTATCTTTAGCCAGTTAATAATCTGGAGCCCGAGCAGGTCCTTCTCCATCCCTCCAGCCGCACCTAGTACGCCCAACTAGTACAAAGTTTGGCCGTTTCAAGTGTATGCCTATGTACATTTTCTCCTTAAATTGTTTCAGATTCTCTTCAACAATAGCTGCTGAATTCAATGGTCACACACATTCTGATGAATTCAAAATTTTTTATAGTCCTGATAATGTTCCTATAAATGTGGCTTGGGGTGGCGGAAGTGTTACTTCCTATACTTTTTACAACCTGAACTATAAAATAGTTCACTTTGATGCTGAGACATTCGTAAGTATTTAGATACTAAATAATTTAATATTATTTTCTGGTCTCAACACTGGATTACCTGGGAGTTATGAATCGAAACCGAGATACAACATATCTACCCTACGGTAGCGTTTAAGCCTATTCTATTTCTGCGTAGTGGGACTACGCAGAAATATAATAGGCTATTTGACAATGACTCTTAACCATTTTTAAACTAATAATATACGCTGATAATAGTAATTCGCACTTTATTTTTCGCATTGTCAATTAGCCTATTGGAAGTGTACAAGTGATGCACTCGCGTCGCTTCGCTCGGTAAGCGAGGAGATATGACTCGCGTATTAAAACCGTTTCAGAACGGAGAGCACACAAGGCATTGCACACCGTAAGGCTTGCAGTTTTCAAGTCTTGCGGTACCTCGACTAGAGTAGGCATAGAGTAATGACATAAAAAAGAGGCATGATTTAAACGTAGTAAAAGTAACAGCCTATAATCATCCCACTGCAGGGCATAGGCCACCATCATTGGATACAAGTTACCACAGCTAGTAGCTACGATTGGTACTACAGGCATAATCACCACGCTTGCCAAAGCGGGTTGGTAATCACAAACCCTTAGTGTTTGAAAATTCAGAATGCATGACCTGGAGATTTTGGCCCGGTACTTAAACCCCTTGACCAATAAAGGTGTTGAATGTAGTTTCTGTTTAACTGTTTGTTGCAATATAGGTACATTTGAATTATTTTTACACAACTGGTATTTATTTTCAGGTCCCTAACAGGATTCTGAATTATGCCTACAATCTTACAGAAGCAAATCTTACGCCAAATAGAAGACCACACTGGTTTTTGCTGTATGACATGAAGAATACTTTCAGATTGCCTGACCTGTCAGCACAATCAATGAATGACCTTGTGTATTCAATGGTTACCACTAATCGTAATCTGCTGGACATATATAACGCATTCTATTCGAAACTCAGTGACGCACGCTGGCCATATTGTAATGATAACTGCAAACTTGACAACCTGTGTAAAATAGTTGTAACAGTATTGTGGGAGCGTCAGAAATGTAACGAACTAAGAAACCTTTTTTTTTCTTAGTTGAAATAATAAAGAGTTTCTAAATAATTATAATTTCATTTCACACTAGTAACAACAATATTTTACAGTAAACCTATTTAAAACTTAAAAATTAGTGATCAAGTATGCTTAACCAAACAATATTAGGATTGAACTTTAAATCTTCACTAGGAATTTTGTCCAATAAAGATATCTGAAACAAATAATATACAACTTTAACACACAATATATTATTATTAATACAATGCAGTATTTATTTCAATTATAATAAACAAATTGAATACAAACATTGTAATATATGTTATAAATTAATTAATCACTGGGTTCAAGCGTTTAGGCGCAGAATGTCCAATTTGCAAAATGTCCAGTTCGCGGAATGTCCAATTCGCAGAATGTCCAGTTCGCACAATGTCCAATACTAAACATAACTTTGTCAACATCAATCATAATTGAATCAAGAGTGGGGTTTAAATCATTAGTCGACTTATTAGTTATAAATCAGTTTAATCTTTGTAAAGACAAAGATTAAACTTAAAATAACAAAACAAAAATAAGTCATAAATAAAAAAAAAACAAAACAAATTGTAAAATCAACATAAAAAATCAAAAACGTAGTTTCAGTCAGGTGATTGTAATTCTGAATTTGTAAATCACTATTGATAACAAAACTTTATTTAAAAACACGTAAAACTAAGATTTTTTTGATAAATTGTAAAATTGATATTTGGTCATTTTCTAATTTCCTTAAGCATTTTTTATATTATAATTATTAACTACGTTTTTTATTTTTTATGATGATTTTACGATTTGTATTGTTTATTTTTATTTATGATTTATTTTTGTTTTGTTATTTTAAGTAAAGCCAAAGATTAAACTGATTTATAACTAATAATTCGACTAATGATTTAAACCCCAGTCTTGATTCAATTATGATTGATGTTGACAAAGTTATGTTGAGTATTTGACATTGTGCGAACTGGACATTCTGAGCCTAAGCGGGTTCAAGGATTGTCAAGAATATAAACCAACTAATATTAAAAAAACAAAAAGGTAAACAGATACATACTTGATGTCTAATCAAGTGAACTATCTTCTCAATGTTTTCAGCCTTGGCATCCTCAGATAATGAATAAAATCTTCTCCAAACTGCTGCAGCTAGCATTTTGTCATCATTTAACCCTTCATCATAACCAACCAATGCAGCTTGGAATTGCTCAGACAGTTCTGATACTTGTTTTCTTGCAATTGATGGATTTGCACCCTGTAAAAAATAAAAAACATCACACAAAACATGGACAATAAACAAGTGATAATCTTAATAAAAAGCATCTGACTATATTTCAACCTGGTACAGTCAGTACCCTCAGTTACTGAGATGTCTCTTAGTGACATGAAATGCTGTACCAGTTTAATGCCAGTTCTAAAAACATTTTGCACATTTAATGATGGATGAAACAAAATTACTAATTTCTATCTATTAAACATTTTTTTTCTTTAGTGTTACAACATAGTTACAATGTAGTTTAAGTATACAAATGGAAAAACGGTTAAAGTTTAGAATATGGACCACTGAGTTAAGAGACGGAGGTGGGGGGTGGGTGGTGGTTAGGACCCCCCAGTGAAGTCAGGGGGGCGCGGGAATAAAAAAAAATTTTTTTTTTTCGAAAAAAGTTTTGAGTTTTGTGTTCAAACATTTTTTTTTGTGTATTTGAGGCGCTCGGCGGCAGCTGCCGCGGCACGTTCGCTACGCTCGCTCCACTCTCTCGCCTTTGTGTGGTCACTGTTCTAACCTAACCTAATCAACACTTTTCCTAACCTACTGAACTTTGCAGGCAAATAAATATCATTACATGTTTTTTTTCGATAGTATTATGAGCACCATACATAAATCGCGTTATATTTAACAAACATAGAAAAAAAAGCAAATCTGTTGTCAAAAAGTGAAATGGTCATAGAAAATTGAAATCTTTATTTTTTTTTCTCAAAAGGTGCAAATCGCCGCAAGTTGAAACATTGCTTAAATTACTACTTAAGTAACTACCATTTAGCCACAAAATTGCGGAATCCCAGAACTCCAGTCCATATTCTAAACTTTAACCCCTCAACCAACTGGATATTATAAATACTAAAATAATAAATTACCTCCAAAAGTTTGATTTTATTTCCTACATCAGCCCATAATGCCTCTATGATGCAGTTTCTTACAAAATGACCATCACCTTTAACATATTGCTTTTTAGCATTTGGGTCTGTTGTAACATCTTCTGCCATATATCTCAACATCAACATCCAAACATGCAGCTCAGTAATTGTAAACCAAGATACAAATGTATCTGGTAGATCTAGCTTCTCAAACCATTCCTGATATGCAACCTTGTCTGGAATACTCTCATACAAAAAGTACCCTGTTAATTTTAAGCGCTAGAATAAAGGAAAGACACTATTTAATGATTATTAATATTGCTACATTAAAAATGTACCACATAATTTTGTTCTCATAGTGTGATAGCGTAGGTACCACGTTGATGAGAAAATAAAAATGTGTTGTTCCACTGGTGAAGGTACCTTAGGATTGGTATAGAATAGAGTTGCACATGTCTATGTTACATAAGCTATTAAAATCCTCATAGATGTGTAGCTAGGCAGATATATTTGAAAATAAAATATTATTAACTAAATAATTGCGCACTTTAAGGAAAATGATATTTTTATTTAAAAGGGACACAAATAACTGTGTTTTCCTAGGAAGTTACACAGTAAGAACCAATTAGTAAAACATGAAATATTTATAAAACTAACCTATTCTATATATCCTATACCTATTCTATATATAGTATATCATCACATATCCTCTAGCCCTAGGACCTAGAGTCTAGGTAGACATTTAAGAAGTTAAATTTAGACAATTGAATGATTTTTATTTATATTATTGCACTTACAGTGCGGGTTTGGTCCATCCATCCAACAGCTTTCATAAATTTTTTTACATAGCTATCCTCAACGGCCACAGTTCCATGCTGCCGTTTAAAAATCTGTATTTGAGGTGGAATACATCTTGCGTAACAGCCATTGTTATGACTTCGCTTGAACCAAAATAACTGAAATGTAATGATCCATTTAAGTTTGGAAATTACCATACAAAATTGAGTATAGACAGACTCGAAAAATTTAAATCACTTTTCAGGGTTTCTAAGGGGTATGTAAAATATGTATTAAGCTGAACATACTCCAGTTGTCATTAAGCGCCTACGAATCATTTTTCAGTCAACTTATTAAGGCTATGAAATATTATGTTTTGGCTTTAATATGATAGCGTTAGACTTGATAAAATCACTCCTAAAATTAGATAAACTATTTTTCACGGTAATCTTCCAGCTCGCTCGCTCGCTCTCTTCTCGTTTTACATTTTATTCTTCTTTTTCTTCCTGTTGACTTTGTTGTGTATTGTGACTTTTTACTTTTATTTTGATACATACCTTTTTGTTTTGTTCCTTTCGAAACCGGCTAAGGTCTAAAGCCATTCTGCCATCTCATTCTTTCTACATTTTAATAAATAAATATTATCCTCACCTAAACTAACTAATAACTTATTGAAATGTATAGGTGGCTTCTACATTTCAATGATCACAGGAGTCTTACGCTAGAACGTAGATCCGAGTCAAATAGGAGCACCTTTACTTGTTTTTCACTTTTATTTGATTTATTCTACATACTGATTACTGACACATTGTTATAACAATGCCACCACTTTATCACAATAAATGTATCTCATTTACTATACATTTACTCAAAATTACGAAAGAAAGTCCATCTTTCTCTTTTCGTTTCCCGCGCAAAACTCCTTGATAAACACCTCTGAACTCACACACTCACACACACCTTCGTGTGCAAATATTTATTATATGTTTATTTTACCTTTTTTAGACTTATTGAAAAAATACCCTAATTTTCAATCGAAACTTCTCGCGTCAAAATAACAGATTTTTAAAAAAAGTCGGGGAGTTTTTTGTTTGTTGAAAACTCTTCTTTCTGATAATGTAAAAAAATATATACATTTCTATGGTAAATGCACGGATTTAGTAGGTTCATGGGTAAATGTTCTTAGAAAATGCAAAGAAAAAAAACTAGAATCCGAATTTTTTTTATCATTATATACAATTTTGGGCTATTTAGTAAAATTTACACTTTATTAGGCTATTTGACTGGGTTTTGAAATCCATTTTATATTATTAAGTAGAGGTTGAAGAACCCAGTAAAAGTAGTTTTTTTTAATTCTGGTACATGTTTGCTGAAAAATATCAAAATGAAAATTGAAAGTTGAAATAGCGTGCCAAAACGCTATTTTGTCAATATGGCGCTGCAATGGGGTCGGTGACATCCACGGAACAGAAAAATCTGTTCCGTGGTGAGGTGACATCACCTGCCTGTCTTGTGATCTGTAGCTCATATCATCTACATACATTTGTTGCAAACAAATAACGAAAGTACGATTGGATCTATATTTTAACCAAAATTTAACAGTGACTTATGTAATAAAATAAATTTTAAATGATATGCAGTTCCAAAATGTATAAATCCTTCTATAAAAACTTCTTTGTAAGTGTTTAAAAGAAAGTCTAAGTGCGCCGAAAGTGGTTGCAATTATTTCAGAGGGATCTTAATAAATAATAACATAGCGAATAATAGAAATATTTTCTTCTGTGAGGACCATTCTAAGTAAACATAATATTTATTATTTTTAATAATTCCTTGCAATAAGAATGTAAATATTTTGTCATTGGTTTGAGGTTATAATAACTCTAATGTTTTTATCAGAATGCCTCTTGCAACTCACTTATAATATTTCCGATGTTTTCATAATATTAGCTAAAAATTTTAGCTACAGTTTTATGATTTCAATAAACATTACACTCAAAGATCACGACTATTTAGTTTGTTTGTTATAGATTTTAAATGAATGGGCAGGTTACTGTTTTCTGCTTTACAAAATCGTCGTCCTTGGTAAAATTAATTGACAGAATTTGTAAAATATTGGAAATAAATCACACATAAACAATGGATACTATTATTATAGGAAAATACTAGCTGATACCCGCGGCTTCGCGCGCGTGGAATTTGATCTGTTACAAAGTTTTCGTCATGACTAAACCCCATTTCCTCCACTTTTTTCCTCCACTTTCTTTGCCTACAGTGCCGGGGGTGCCCATCACGGGCGAGGTGGTGTTGGGTACTTAGTGGGAGCCGGTACGTCGTTGTCGGCATACCGGGGTCCGTTACGCTGATACAATAGTTGGATGAAAGAGGCTGAATTATGCTATTGTTTGAAAGGATCCGGTGTTGGTTCTTTCAGCGTACCGTGGTCCAAGCGAGCTCGCACCACATCTGTTTGCATTTACATGTAATTTGAAGTCTAATATAATTCGAAGATTTAAAACTGTCAATGCTGGTACAACAAAACCATTCAAAGCAGCTTGCAAGGCTTTATTCGAATATGAACAACACTGCCTAGAGCCCTGGAAAAACTAGTGCTGTGTAAAAAAACACATTCTTAATTTTCGCCCAAGTTGGTAAATCCATTTCTCGATCCATAAGCGTTGTAAATGCGATTTCACAAAGACAATTTGCTTGCATACTACGTTTGGATAAAAGACCTAGATCGGACGGTGGACGACGGACCTAGACGGTGTAGTACCAGCATCGGTGTCGAGCTCTGGAAAAGACAGTCCTATGTCATTCTCCCTTCATGATCGATAGACAAAGTTTCGTTTTATTGTCATGTTTTAAAATTGTCTTTTTTAAAATATGGAGAAAATTTAAAAAAAAAATGATAATTTGGATGCGTTAGATAGGCAGTTTCACTAAACAAACTTTGCCAGGACCTCAACAGCGGTGAGTCCTAGAAAAAATAAATCGTTACTAAATGGAAGTTAATCAAATTACCTACTAAATGGAAGCTTGTCAAATGGTTTACCAGTCTATATTGATTTAATCCACCAGTCAGCTGCTTCGTGTTGTTGCAACACACCTGTTACCTTATTCTGCCTGAGATATGGGTCCATGCCCAGTTTAGGAAGTATTTTTGTACTGCATAGTTATTAATGTCATAAGGTACAACAATGTAGTTTATAAGATTCGATATTTCATTTACCTACTTATTCCATTTTAACCTACCTTAAGTTTTGCATGCATATTGCATGTAATGGAATTAGGCGTATATGTAGTCTTGGTTGTACAAATAAATAAATTCACTCACCAATTTTATTCGATTTCCCAACATTTTTCTCTACCGTATACAAAAATCGGCCAAGTGCGAGTCGGACTCGCGCACGAAGGTTTCCGTACCATTGATTACGTAAACAACAGTAGGTACCTACATTAATTTAGTTAATATAGTGCTTACCTGTTACCATTTATTAATATCGAGCAAAAATAGGCAAAATAATGGCATTTTTTTGCATGGGATTAAATATTCATTTTATTTTTATTCTGTTATTTGTCGTTAAAGTTAGAAATATAACTGAGTGTTTTGTGAATATTTCAAGTGCCTACCTGTTGGCATTATTAATATCGAGCAAAAAAGGATAAAAAATCGCGTTTGATGTATGGGAGCCCCCTTTAATATTCATTTTATTTTGTTTTTGGTATTTTTTGTTATTGTGCTATCAAAACTACTTAATTTGTAAAATTTCAGCTGTCTAGCTATCGCGGTTCTTGAGATACAGCCTGGTGACAGGATGACGGACAGAGGGACACAGCAAAGGGAGCAAAAAAGGACAAAAATCGCGTTTGATGTATCGGAGCCCCCTTTAATATTCTTTTTTTTTTGGTATTTTTTGTTATTGCGTTAACAAAAACACATAATTTGTAAACATTTCAGTTGTCTAGCTATCGCGGTTCTTGAGATGGTCTGATGACAGGCAGACGGTAAGATGGACACAGCAAAGTCTTAGTAATAGGGGTCCGTTTTTACCGTTTGGGCACGGAACCCTAGAAATGAGTTAGTTCTAAATAATACCATTCTATTTGTAAGTACTGACATTTATTTTCTAAATATGGACCTAAATATAGATAAGACAGCCAATAGGAATTTTCAAGTTTTATCAAAAGTTTTCGTTACATAGCCTCCTATTTTGTAGTTCATGGCGTATGGAATACGTCGCGGCTAGATGTCACATTTTCTTGAAGCTCTTATTGAGCTTTATAGTTTGATATGCAAACAAGAGTTTCGTCAAACACTATTGATAAATCTTCTAGTAATTTGTCCAATTTTAAGTTGTTGATAATTTACTAACTGAATTTTAACTAACTCCTCAAATTCTGACTCACAAGGATCCCGTGGAGCACATAAATATAATATAATACGTTTTCTGATGTAATTCTGGGCTCAAAGATGTTAGAAACGTGTATTTCCTTGTATAGATATTTCAGTTTTAAGTAAGTATCCAAGCATTTAATGATGTTTTTGAATGTTTCGTCCTTGTCTATTAGTACTGAGTTCAATGGGGGCTATCGCTAGTGAATTTGCCACTAGAGGCGCTAGTGTCGCGTGAGGTCCAATATCATTCACTTTGTACTGGTTTTAGCGGAATTTGTTGCATAAATTATAATTTCTTCAATTTACCTGCTGGAAAGTGATCTCCTTCGTAAAATATCGCAAATATGGATTATTTGGCGATTAATGTGAACGCTTTAAAAGCGGAATTAAGAAAAAGCGCAAAAATAGGCGGCATCAAGAGCAACTATTTCAGAAGTTAGTTTGTTGATATCAAGATAATTATTTATAAACAATATAACCTTATTTAGATTCAAGATATAACACTTTGTTTCGGCGCCGTTCGCCTTTGACAGCTATAACTCCGGACCTCAGTCTACAGTGGCGCCAACTGGTGAGCAAAGAAACGGTAGTCCCCATTTAGATGTGCTAAGGTTTGTTTGTGTTGTGACCGACCTTTGCTCCTCGGTCCCTTCTGCATACATGGAATTGTTTCGTGCTATTGAATTCAAATTCTGCAGTTTTAGATTAATTAATTTATTAGATTAATTAATTTTGAAGGTTATTTTTTTCTTCAATCTCATTTTCCAAGTGTGGGTTTAAGTTCCATCTCATTAGTAATACCATTATTTGTAGTCGTATCTCTTCCCAATTATTCTTGGTAATTTTGTACATTTGTGACTGGTAACCAGCTGGTCACTCACTAATTTTAATTCATAATCAGAAATTTCTCGTAGGGTTTGTATCTGGCTGCCGAATTGTTTAATGCAGCCTTTAATTTAAGTTCGTGTACGTTTTAACTTAGTTAATTCATCCATTTCGGCACCAATTCTTATTAAATTCTAAAATAATACCCTTCTATTTGCAAGCCACTTGCAAGCAATGATATTTATTTTCTGATTGACACATTGAATGTCATAACAAACTAAGTGACATCAGAGAGTACAAATATGTAAAGAGTATGGATATGAAACGGATCCGAACAAACTTTGCCTCCATTTTTTATCTCTTTAAAGACTAAATTCTTAATAATCCTGAAAGACGAGTTTCATACAAACTTGTGGGGCCCTTTTTACCCCCTTAGAGTTGGAGTTTTCAAAATCCCTTTCTTAGTGCTCACCTACACTATAAAAGGAAGCGTGGTGAAAATTTTCAGATTTTAAATCCCAGTAGTTTGGGCTGTACGTTGATATGTCTGTCAGTCAGTCAGTCAGTCAGTCAGTCAGTTTTCACTTTTATATATTTAGATTATTATCAAAACATTTTGAAAAGCTAATAAAACACAAGTAGGAAAACGATGTTATCAAGCAGGTGACGTCATCATAAACCCGACCAATCAGGAGCGTTTCGTGTCACGTGACAGACGTTTAAATAAATGCATTCTTATATCTGGATTTATAAATAAATCGTTTATTATTTTCAACTTCCGTTACTAAATAATCATTTTTAAACTCATAATATAAGCTGTAATTCGCACTTTATTTTTCGCATTCTCAAATAGCCTAAGATTCTGTTGATGTTACATTGATAAACAAATACAAAACGAAATATACTACTATAATTAACAAACAAATAAGATAAAATTAATAGACTCAGGCGTTACTTTGCGGAAATCCATAACTAATTATGGATTTAGAAAATTATTTTGCTAATGATTCGGAAATCATTAGCAAAATAATTTTCTAAATCCATAAACAAATAAGATATTTAGTCTAAATAAGGTGAAAAACTTAGAATAAGGTGAAAAAAAAAATATTTCAAATCAAAAAAATTACAGTGTCTTTAGGACATAAAAAGTAAGATTACACTAAATTTCGTGAAAAAAAAAATTTTTTTTTGAATAAGATAAAAATAAACAACCAAAAACTTGATTATTTGAAATTTTTCACATTAATTTTGAGGTTATGTGAAAAACGTGTAATTACAAAAGTTGTAGGTCTCTTTATTACCTACAACTTTGGCATTTAATTTTTTTCCATAGGAGTTGTAGTTTTGCCGTAAAGATACACCGTTTTTTACCCTTAAAAATTAACCCCTTCCACTTCCCGACCCCAGATCACCCGTAAATTATTTTTCCTTTCATTTTTGTTATATTCTCGTCCTTTTTTAACGGGTTTCATCCTACTATTATTGTGGTTTCATAAATTATTATTTGGCACGAGTGCAAAAACCATCGAGTTATAGGTGAACCAAACTTTTTGTAGGTAAAAAAAATAAATAAATAAAAATAAAATCGTTTATATGCACAAAACATGGTAACTATAAAATGATAACATTAAACAATAAAAGGTGCTCATGTTTCGCTAATAATTGAATGTAAGGTAGGTGCCCTACTTCAGTATGTACTTGTTTAGATAGTAGGAGCCACTGAACAAGTAGTTTACACTGAACAAGTAATTAATCACTACGTGTAATTAATCACTATCTGGGAGCTACATAAAAAAAGCCTTTGCCTTGGAGAAAGTGGGATAATTTTGTCTATGGTATATGAAAGACTTAATGCACTAAGACGTGCACTGCGATCCTCTCTATTATCTAGATTTTAGTTTATGGTATATGTTACTATAACCTGTGCTCGTCCTCATTGATTGAATTGTCTATAGTAATTTTAGGTTACATAATATCGGGCGGCCACTGAGTTTTTTTCGCCCAAGTGCTCCAGATAAACCAAAATGTTCGGGGCCGTAAGTAGGGTTGGTAGCGGCTTCTTAGCCGCAAAAACAGTAGCTGAGAAGGCCCTCACAGAATGTGGAAAAGTCGCCTCTGTGACTGCGAGCAGCAAGAGGGATTACGCAGCTAAAGCCGCAGGCAAAGGACAAGGTAAGGTGGTCGCTGTTATCGGTGCCGTCGTCGACGTCCAATTTGAAGATAATCTGCCACCTATCCTCAATGCCCTCGAGGTTCAAAACCGTTCCCCCAGGCTTGTCCTGGAGGTGGCGCAGCACTTGGGAGAAAACACGGTCCGTACCATTGCCATGGACGGTACGGAGGGTCTGGTCCGCGGGCAGCCCGTGCTGGACTCCGGCTCGCCCATCCGTATCCCCGTGGGCGCAGAGACCCTCGGCCGTATCATCAACGTGATCGGTGAGCCCATCGACGAGCGTGGCCCCATCCCCACAGACAAGACGGCAGCTATCCATGCCGAAGCCCCAGAGTTCGTGGAAATGTCTGTCGAACAGGAGATCTTAGTAACTGGTATCAAGGTTGTTGATCTTTTGGCTCCTTACGCCAAAGGAGGCAAGATCGGGCTCTTCGGTGGAGCAGGTGTAGGAAAGACCGTATTGATTATGGAGCTGATCAACAATGTAGCCAAGGCTCATGGTGGTTACTCAGTGTTTGCTGGAGTTGGTGAGCGTACCCGTGAGGGTAATGATTTGTACCATGAAATGATTGAGTCTGGAGTCATCTCCCTAACAGACAAGACTTCGAAGGTAGCTCTTGTGTATGGGCAGATGAACGAGCCTCCCGGCGCACGTGCCCGTGTCGCCCTCACTGGATTAACTGTCGCGGAGTACTTCCGTGACCAGGAAGGTCAAGACGTGCTACTGTTCATTGACAACATTTTCCGTTTCACTCAGGCTGGTTCTGAGGTATCTGCTCTGCTGGGTCGTATTCCATCTGCTGTAGGTTACCAACCAACCTTGGCAACTGACATGGGTACCATGCAGGAGCGTATTACTACCACTAAGAAGGGCTCTATCACATCTGTGCAGGCTATCTATGTGCCAGCTGATGACTTGACTGATCCTGCCCCTGCCACTACCTTTGCTCACTTAGACGCTACAACTGTATTGTCCCGAGCTATTGCTGAACTGGGTATCTACCCAGCTGTCGACCCACTCGACTCCACCTCACGTATCATGGACCCCAATATCATTGGAGCTGAGCATTACAACGTTGCACGTGGAGTTCAGAAGATACTGCAGGACTACAAGTCTCTCCAGGACATCATTGCTATCTTGGGTATGGATGAATTGTCTGAGGAAGACAAGCTGACTGTAGCTCGCGCACGTAAGATCCAGAGGTTCTTGTCACAACCTTTCCAGGTGGCTGAAGTATTCACAGGACATGCTGGAAAGTTGGTGCCCCTTGAGGAGACTATCAAGGGTTTCTCCAAGATTCTACAGGGCGAGTATGATCATCTACCTGAGATTGCGTTCTACATGGTTGGGCCTATTGAGGAAGTAATTGCTAAAGCTGATACTCTCGCCAAGAATGCCTAATTGTTATTGAGAAAGGATGAGAAAACGATTGTAATTCTTATAAAATAAACTATAGTGATAAATTATTATGAGTTTATATTTTGACGAGAAACCCATTCAGTTTGAATCTTAACTTACATAGTTACATAATAAAGTAGGTATTAAATTAGTAGCATCTTGCTTGTTTAACAAGGTATAAAATAAACTATCATACTGTTTTTTTAGACTTGATTCTCTGTAAGCTGTATCTTTGTACTGTATCAAAAAATATATATGTGAAATGAACTGTAAAATCAGTTTTTAGGTAGATCTGATAAGCAATCAATCATGTTAAATATATTACTGTCTCGATTCAATTCTTGCTAAAATGTCTTTAGTTAGAATTTTGATAACCGGGAAATTCGGTATTTTTATAAGGGAACTGGTATTTCCCGGTTGTTCAGTCGGTCCTTGGTAGTTTCTTTTATATAAAAGAAGTGTTATAATTCAAACCACAATAACATATTTTTTTGGAATTTCTTTTAAAACATCTAGGTAGTTATTTTAACAACTAACATTAGCATCAAGCAGAACCTTATAAATCAGTCTTCTTATAGAAAATATTTCGAATATTTATTTCTTATTTAATTTTATAGCAGGATTAGCTGGTACCTACTTAGTAACTAGATAAATAGTAGGCAGAAAAAAATCAGTCTCCTTATCATTAAAAATTAAGCGGTTGGATTCCTTTAATTGTTTATAAAATCCAATGATATTTCTTTGTAATATCATTGATAAAATCTAAATATTTTTCATATAAAACTACATTAATCAATTATAACAAAAAAATGCTCCTGGGTAGGTATTAAAAAATATGACCAACCTTTTAAGCGAAAATCAAATCATACTTAGAACCCTCTATGATTTGATTTGTTAGACCATTTGGTCTAACAAACAAGCTGCAACGAGCCTATGACAACATACGCATATAAATTATGGTGAAGTCAGAAATTTGATATAAATTAAAAAAAAAACATGCAAATCGGAATCTAAAAATCTTGATTTGTATTTTAAAAAAAATTTAAATTATGATATCGAATTTCGGACTTCGACTATTTCTAAGCTTATGGCATATGTTTACATAGGCTAGAGCCTAATAGTGTGCGTTCGCCCAGCAAAAAGTATCGCCTATTCGAAAATTGGATGATGCAGATAATTAGTGCCTTAAATTGTGTAAATGTGCCCAAAATTTTATATTTGTGCGTCCAACAGCTTCAGAGTTATTTAAGAAAAATGGATGCTGTTGCACGAACGTTCGCCCAGCAAAATGATTTTAATTGATGGGTCTAGCTGTATATTAAATATGCAAAAAGGTAGCTTATATACGAGTATAAATGTGCCGTAAAAGCCAAATTTGTGCCTCTTATGATGTCAGACTTATTTAGTTTTTTGCTGGGCGAACGTAATTGCTGGTAATTGCTGTATATCGGATACGGTTGGACGCACGCTCATGATTTTTTGTATACAGATGCAGTAAATTTGTGCCTATTTGTGCCGCAATTTTTATTAACATGACTAGCATGGTTGAGGATCTATTCTTTTATTTCCTAAAAAATGGAAAAATGCTCTGGCTCTCGAACGAACAAGACCAAGGACTTCGCGTTACTGCCGAAATACCTATTATATATATAATCAATTCAATCAATATTAAATAATATCAATTCACATGATCATGTAAAGTTTCGCCGGCCTACTTCATATCATTGCCGAGTTCTTAACGATTTTGTCTGTTTTGAGGTTATCTTGAGTGAAATTACTTAGAATACGAAAACACTAGTTTTCTGTGAGCTGGCTTCTTACATGCTTCTACAATAATATGTGCGCTGTTTTAAGAATACGTATGCAAAAAATCATGTATGTATGCCCATTACTTTAGACAATAACGATAAAAAACCATTCGAAATATTGTTGGTAAATTATCCGACCAAATTGTAGTGAACATAAAAAAGCAGCCGCATGATACATCGACCTATCCTTCCTCACTTGATGGCATTGTAACGAAATTTAAATAGTACAGATGCGTACAGAATTGTAAAGTTGGAAAATAATTTATATTAGGGACATGAAATAAAAAGTGTATTGTTTTTGTATTAACTTTCGTTGTGGGCTTACTCAACAACAAAGCTATAATAGGTTGCGATTAACATTTCTTAATTCTTCTTAATGAAACCCCATCTGGTGCCACTATTTACAGTTGGTTTAATGAGTTTAAGCGTGGACGTAGCAATCTCAATGATGATCCGCGTGAGGGACGTCCTGTAACAGCGACTACTGAAGATAACATCAGTGCTGTGCGACGCATGATATAGGAAGATAAGAGAGTGACCTATCAGCAGACATGGGCAAGCCTAGGAATTGGTATGAGTCAAGTTCAAAAAAAATTACACGAACATTTAGGCGTCAGGAAGCTTTGTACCGGATGGATTCCCCATACTTTAACCGAGGACCAGAAACACCATCGCATGGACTGTTGTCGCCAAATGTTAGATAAGTTCAACGGCGGTGACTCAAATGCTGTATTTGACATCGTCAGAGGTAATGAAAGCTGGACATATTGCTACGAACCCGAAACCAAAGACAATCAGCTCAGTGGGTGTTTCCTTTCGAGGATCGGCCAACTAAGGTAAAGAAAGAAAGAATTCAAGGAAAAAAGATGATTGCCTCATTCTTTGGTCGGAAAGGTCATTTCGCGACAGTTGTGCTAGAAATGGAAGGACAATTACTGCAGACTGGTATGGTAATCGCTGTTTGTCTTGAAAAAAATTCGACAGCAACGCCCTCGAAGCAGGATCCTCCTTCACCACGACAATGCTTCAGCGCACTCCGCAAAACGGACTGTTGAATATTTGACTATGGCAGGTGTCGAGATAATGAGTCATCCGCCATACAGTCCTGACCTGGCGCCCTGTGACTTTCATTTATTTCCAAGAACTAAAGATAAAATTCGAGTTATTCGCTTACGAGCTTTACGATGCATAAGTACGTAATCTTAAAACAGCGCACATATAATTGTAGAAGCATGTAACAAGCCAGCTCACAGATAACTAGTGTTTTCGTATTCTAAGTAATTTCACTCAAGATAACCTCAAAAGAAAGACAAAATCGTTAAGAACTCGGCAATGATATGTAGTAGGCCGGCGAGACTTTACGTGATCATGTGAATAGATAATAGGTATCAATCGGCACTAATGCGAAGTCCTTGGTCTTGTTCGTTCGAGAGCCAGAGCATTTTTCAATTTTTTAGGAACTAAAAGAATAGATCCTCAACCATGCTAGTCATGTTAATGAAAATTGCGGCACAAATAGGCACAAATTTACTGCATCTGTATACAAAAAATCATGAGCGTGCGTCCAACCGTTTCCGATATACAGCATTACCGAGCAAAAAACTAAATAAGTCTGACATCTTAAGAGGCACAAATTTGGCTTTTACGGCACATTCATACTCGTATATAAGCTACCTTTTTGCATATTTAATATACAGCTAGACCCATCAATTATTTTTTTTTGCTGGGCGAACGTTTGTGCAACAGGATCCATTTTTTTTTAAATAACTGAAGCTGTTGGACGCACAAATATAAAATTTCGGGCACATTTACACGATATAAGGCACTAATTATCTGCATCATCCAATTTTCGAATAGACGATACTTTTTGCTGGGCGAACGCACACTGACACAGCCTAACACCCTGTATAGTTTATTTATTTATTTAGAAACAAAGTTTTCTTCTGTGTCTGTCTTATGTTTAGCTTTTTATATGAGGTTTTTGCTCTCTCTCTCTCCCTCTAATAAGACAATATAAACAAAATCGCATCTAGACTTCTGTCACTGAAACGAGATCATCTTATTGGTTGTTTGGCAGAGGTTTGCCAATTTTGAGGAAGGTAAGTAAAACTCGTCTTGATGGTTAAATATGGATCGAATGGAATAGAATGCTTTAATACAAAAACTTACGCTACTTATATACAATATTATTTACAATGAAATGACTTAACTACCAATAGGAAAATTTACATTATGACCAATGAGAGGGTGGCGCGATGTTAGGCGAAATAGGAATAGGTGTGAGCGAGAGCAGAGATGTGCTAACGTAACAAAACTAACTGCGGCATCGCCACGCGTTCATTTCGACGGCGGCGATCAAGACTGCAAGACGTGCGCGCAGCTAGAAGGGCGCTCGGCTCGGCGATGCAGTGGTGCGCGACGAGAAGAACACGTGTTGTGTGCATATAGAAGCGGTGCGTGAAGAAGATGCAGTGCGCGGCGGTGAAGTGCCGCGCGACGAGAAGAGCACGTGCTTCGTGCACATACTAAAATAGCTCTTTTCAGAGCTGCCTTCTTGTTTCTGTGAATTGACGTTGCACAAATAGCTCTTTTCAGAGCTGGTTTCTTCCTGTTTCTGGATTGGCACGATATCACACAGTGTAGCCACAGTTGCATAGCAAAACAGCCAAACAGAAAACTCTTTCTGGTTCAACACTGGTTGGTGAAATCGTATAGACGGTCATAAGCCTGAGACAACTTTTCTACGACGTCCTCCAATTTCTAAGAGAGCCATTTCAACCCTAACTAACATTCGTAAAGATTTAATAGAAGAACTAATTCGGTTTTCACTAACAGCCTTTGCAAGCTCAACATTTAGGTAACTCATAGCCCAAAGCAATTAGTTAAAGAAATGTTTTGTATTTCAACAATGATATTTCATAGTATAGATATGTTACGTTCATAATAAATGTGGCCTGTTCCAAGGTCCCGGGTTCGATTTCCGGACGGGTCAATGTATAAAAATTGTTTTTCTACATTTTCTCGGGTCTGTATGATTGAGGTACCTACGTTCTTTCTGATATCCACAGCACGAGTGCTTTATAGTTACTCACTTTGGGATCAAAACAATGTATGTAATGTTGTCCACATTTATTTATTCAGTTTCTTTTTTATATTGAAAGAGATCGACATGGTTTTGGGCATACCTACTGGTAGTTTTACGGGTCTTGACCCGTAACCCAAGTATAAAGTTGCGGGCTACAGCTAGTAGTTCGGGTCACCCAGGTTGTCTACAATCTATTATAAAGAGGAAAGACTTGATTGTTTGTTTGTATTGATTAGGCTTCGGAAATACTGGACCGATTTGAAAAATTCTGTAACCACGAGAAACCGACATTACCCCTCATGAACATAGGCTACTTTTTGCCGCGGGACCCGTTAGGTAGCGCTGCAGCTGTCAGTATGTTAACTACTAAACGGCTTGACCGATTGGGGTGTGCATGTGTATTTCCATGGTTTCACAGACACGAATTAATCTATCTTTTTATATGCTACCCGGCACAGGTTTTCGACCGTGCGATATGATATGACGTCGAGTTTACGCGGGCAAAGCCGTGGTCGAAGAGCTATCGTGTATAGGTAAATCTAAGTTTTATTTACTTACCAAATAGGTAAATTAATTGAATATTCGGTAAGGCACTGAAGACCGACCAAGTGCGTGTCAGGCAGGTCATTTGCGACATTGTAAGTTCCATAATTTCCAATGATATTTCTTTGATGTCAGTTAATTGATAATTTCACATCGTTCGACTTATACCTTAGAAAGAATACAATAAAAATGTTCCTACTTCAAACACTACTTAGTTCCGACAGTTCTCATTTAGTTGTATGGTCTAATCGTGCCTGCTAGCACGGGACCGGGCGCAAAGCTCAAGACTTGGCCCGCCCAACGAGCCGGGATACCTGCTATAATTTATATTTATAGCAGACCGTTTTAAGCAGAGTATCTTCAATGTCCATAATAAAAATACAACATATTACTGGAAGTACTGGAACCAACTTGAAGCCTCAACTCTGCGTTTCATTTGCCTGAAGATAATATACTAGCTTCTAGGCTAGTATAATTCTCTTCAGGTAAATCTTACAAAGCCAACCCCTACAGTAGCGTCGCCCACCCGTAGTGATTGATATATTGTCGAGGGCGACCGATAAAATACTCTAGACTTTGGTTAATTACAATCAATTACATAGAGAATTACATAATTATATTATTGTATGACAAAATATCTGCCTTTATCTCTTTCAAGTTGCTGTGCCTGTCAGGGTGCATATGAATTTTAGAGTTATATACTTACCCATGTTATGTATTTAGCATCTAAGTCATGTGCAATGCAATAAATAAATAAAAAAAATCTTATTCCCATGACAGTGCACTTAGCGACCCAGAGTAGCAAATAAAGTCACCAATATTTTGAAACATTTTTTTGACGGTCCATTTGCTGAACGCCTGAACATCCTGTATAATTGTAGTCGTACAAATAAACAATTTTGGTAATATAACAAATAAAACATATGTTAAGAATAATACGCAAGTATTTAATGTATTTAACTAGTTAGCTCAACTAGGACCGAATTACACACAACAGATTCATTTGGAAAATATAAATGAAATTCGAATAATGTAAATTGACATCTCTTGTCGAACAAATTAATAACCCCTTTAGCATGACAGTAACAAATAAAAATACATTCATTGCATAGATACATGGTCCTATAATTAATAGGGCAATGCATTAACCCTTCACAAAACTCTGGCTATTCTTCCTTTTTTTTTTACTTAACTTAGCCTTAATTAAGACAATCCATCTCTCAGTGAGTCATACACATAGTACTGACGATGGTTTGCACGACTTTGCATATTACCGTAAAAATATAACAAATATGGTAGTAGCAATAATAACTCTTCTCTTTACTTTAGGAAAGCAAACTGAATTTAATAAAATATCTGTATTTTACAAGACTAGTGTCATGGCGCAAAATAACAATATCATGAGGAGGTTTTCGCTTATCGAAATTAGCTCATAGTTGGTTCAATTCACAATCTTATTATTTTGTATGAAATTATTGTATTCACGCAAGACGCTATTGCTCAACACATGTGTTATGGTTCACCAGATTCATTTTCTGTATCTTCAGTATTTGTATTAAGCTCTTTATCTGCACTAACCAATTTTGATTCTTCAGAATCAGGTACATTATCACTAGTATCACTTTTTAAAGTTTCTTCACTTTCCACTGAATCACTTTCAATAGTAGTTTTATTGGTTTTATCATCACTCACATTATTATTGACAGAGTTTGTTTCATTTACAACACATTGAGTTTTTTCAATTATTAAAGCATTTGAATCCGAAACAGTTCTAATAGTATCCATTTTAGGAACCTTTACTACTACTACTTGATCAGAAGACTTTTCTTCGTTGGTTGAAGAACTCTTTGAAGCATCTTTTAATTTTATAGTTTGAAATTTTAGTGGGGAATTTGTAGTTGTAAGTCCATCTTTACTTCTGTTAATTGGCTTTATTACTAAAATTTTAGTTTTCATTCCAGCTTTTTTAAAATCAGTAATATTCTTATTAATTATCGGATTTTTAATAAACTCTAAACTTTGGCGACGAAATTTGATTGGCAGTACTGATGGAATATTTAAATTTGTTTTTAAAGCATCGCGAACAGCAGTGTTCTCACAGTCCTGTTCTTGATTAGGACTTTCTTTGATATCAGCGCTGATTTTAACCTCGTTTTCAGAGTTTTCAACTGATTCCTCAGTGGGAGTTTTATCAGGCATTTCTTTTTGTGGACTCTGAGCATCCTTTGTATCTTCAACATAATCCTTTTTTGGTGAATACTTTTCAAATCTTGAAATATTTTTTGGTAGCATAGGTCTAACAAATATGTTTGAAGATCGTGGTTCTTTTGGCAAAGCACTAGTAAAGTTTAATTTTTTTATGTGTGCTGTTGAATTTTCTACAGCTTTTTTAGATAATGTAGCCAGAGCTCCACAACAATCTCTATTTATAATCTCATAATAATTTTGATTGTCTTGTTGATTGGATTTCTTTTTAGTTTGGTTTGATTTTGTATTTACTGAGGTTTGTGATTCTCTATATCCTTGAGCTTCCATTTTTAACAAATTAGATAAATCATATTCAAAGTCTTCATTTTTAAGTTTTGTCTTTTTTCTTACTGGTCTTCGAGATGCTACTGATGATTTTGGTTCAATTGATTGCCTTTTAGTAATTTTTTCATCAATATCATCCATGTCTGATGAATTTTCTTCAAAAGTTTTCGAAATTGATGATGAGTCATTATCCATCGAAATCGAATCTTTGTCTAGGGACATATCAGCTTTTAGATCATCATCATCAGATTCCTTCTTCCTCTTTCCAGAGTTTTTAATGTGATACATTTTTCGTTTTCTACTTCCTTCGATGCGAGTGCTACTTGAAGAACTATCATCTGATAGACGACTGGAGTCACTGGAACATCTACTTTGACGTCGAGAGTCTGGGCTTACATCGTTTACATCAGTAGACTCGTCTAAGACTTCCGACAGTTCTAATGCTTCGTTACCATTAATAGCTTTAACAGTGCTAAAATAAAACTCGCTATCCCCTTTTAGTTTATGAACCACTTTTACATGTTCAGGGAGCTTTTCAAATGAGTAAGTCTTAAAATTACATAATTTACAAGCATAACGCAGCCATTTATAATGACTAGCCATATGATCATATAGCTCTTGCACAGTGTTATGCCGAATATCACATTTTTTGCACAGCAATGTGTTAACTTCTATATCAGGCTGAATTTTTTGCCTAAAAGCTGTTAAGTTACTTTTCTCTGCTTGTTGTGCAAAAGGTAACTTAATGATTGGCATATGTGAAATTTGTGGCGTTATTTCTGAAGTCTTTTCAGGAGAGTCATTTTCATTCGACTTTTCGTCATCGTCCATAACATCCATTGTCGCCTCTTCCAATACGTCATTGGTTAATTGCTTTTCAGCATCTTTTTCCTGAATTTCTTTCAGTACTGTAGTTACTACCGGTTCTTCCGTGGACTTAATTTCTGAAAAAAAAAAACAACAAATGTTATAAAATAGAATTTCAAACTAAACGGCGAAAGTATTGGATGACTAAATAAAAAATAATAAGGTATGATCGCGTTTAATTCCCGTTATCGTTTCAAATGACTAAATAAAAGTTGAGAAAATATTAAATATGTTAAAACTATTAAGGTCACCGACGCCTGACCACCTTTAAGGGAAAAATCGCTTGCAGCTCGCGTCGCCTATTGTTTGAAGTAATGTCCGTTTTTGTGCAGTAGGTACTGCAAGCTATTTTCGTTTGAAAGTGGTTAGGCGACGGTGACCGCCACCGTACCTAACCTTTCTACCTTTCTTAAGAGTTTATTTATTTATTTATTTAAAACTTTATTGCACACAATTAACAAATGTACAAAAGAGTTGTATTTGTTTTAAAGATATTCTCACCATTTAGGGATGTAGGTAAAATTAACAGAGCAAAGAAATCGTTTTATATTAGATTCCTTTAGAATGTGTTCAGCCATTTTACCTGTAGTATCAGTTTTGATGGGTAGATTAAGGCTAGTCGGGGGTCCCTTGTTGTAGTCCTTTCGTATTTGTATTTCTATTTTCTTAGTTTCGGGCGGGCGTCGCGAAATAGATGTGGACGCAGCTAGGGCGAGCGCGCGCGATCGTGGAGGGCACGTGTGCGCATGCGCCGCTAACGCTGCGCGCCGCTCGAACGTCCGCCCGCAGCCGAAGCAGCGAGGCAGAGACCCGTCACCTTCCACGTTGTCCATCCACGCCTGTTGGTTTTTAATCTTTTTAGAAAGAAATAAGTCGTCTTAGTTGCACTACTTATAACTCGAGTTCAACTGGACCGATTTTTATGTTTTTGGATTGGTCTGCGTCCGGTTAATGATAATTAATTAGTATTAAAAATCTAATTATGATTAATAATAAAAAATACTCTTCTACCAACAACCGTTGATATGTATATGGCACAAAACAACGTGTTGCCGGGTCATCTAGTTTAATAAAAAAATTGACTGTATAAGAAGTTTAATCACACTGGATACGATAAATACGCATTGTTTTACACCAAAAAAATTAACAATAACAAATAAGATAGATTTAGAGTTGTAAATTTGGTCTTATTGCTAGAAGCGATCTCTACTAGACAATCTTTAGGTAGATAGAGGTCAGTTGAATTAAAGTTTTTGGGATGGCGGCGAAGTTTTGAAATGATAACAATACAAAATATAAAAAAAAGAGGACAACATCACATACATTGTTCTGATCCCAATGGGGACTACCGTTTCTTTGCTCACCAGTTAGCGCCACTGTAGACTGAGGTCCGGAGGTATAGCTGTCAAAGGCGATCGGCGCCGAAAGAAAGTGTTAAATCTTGAATCTAATTATAGTTTATTATTATAAATAACTATCTTGATATCAACAAACTAACTTCTGAAATAGTTGCTCTTTGAGGCCGCCTATTTTTGCGCTTTTTCTTAATTCCGCTTTCAAAGCGTTCACATTAATCGCCAAATAATCCATATTTGCGATAATTTTACGAAGGAGATCACTTTCCAGCAGGTCAATTAAAGAAATTATAATTTATGTAATGAAGCCCGCTAAAACCAGTGAAAAGTGAATGTTATTGGACCTCACGCGACACAAGCGCCTCTAGTGGCAAATTCACTAGCGATAGCCCCCATTTGAATAACTATTTAAAGCACTCAGTATTTTGGAAACCAGAAACAACGAAGGTACCACAAACACCCAGACCCGAGAAAATGTAGAAAAACACCTTTTTTTCTACATTGATCCGTCCGGGAATTGAACCCGAGACCTCGGAGCAGGCGACACCTTTTAAACTGGTGTGTACGCCACGGAGGTCGTCATCTATACTAATATATAAAGCTGAAGAGTTGCCTTTGCCTTGCAGTCTGGTGATTATAGGCCGCTGCTGATTATACCTACATTCTTAAACGGATGGTTTTCGTTTCAATAATCACCCCTCAGAGAAATATAAAGCCATTTCTAAATACCACAATATCCCAATAAAACTTAATAATATCATCTTTACTAAAGTTATGGTAATCATATGCCACAAGGTGGCTCTTTACGATCTTTCTTGTTTATTATTTTAATCAGTAGGGTCATCTAAATAAATAAGAAAGGTCGTAACCTGGTGGCGCACACCTTGTTTAAGTTTTACTGTTTGTATTTGATCATTTTGGGATCATGTGTATTGACTATTCTGAGTATTCAATGTCGCTGGTGCAAAGCTGGGTCAGATCTGATAATAATAAAAAATAACCTGATTCTCTTGATCCAGTCTTTCCTCTTCGCTTATCTTTTGTGTAGGTGGCTTCATATTTTTTCGTTTTTCGTAGAATGCTGGGGGGTTGTTCATTTTAAAAGCTTTTGCTTGAATTGATTCTCTCTGCCTTCTAATTTGAGCAGCGGATCTTCTAAAATAATTAATTAATATATGTTGAACATAGCTATTAAATTATATCATAATATCACCTATTCACAACTAACACTAGTGCATGCAACTTCAGATTTATATTAGTAAATTTCGATCACTGCAAGGTATTAACTACAATAAGCCCTATAAAAATTGTAATAAAAACTCTTGTTAAAATTTATCCACCTTACAGACAAATAAAATTCTAATATCTTATTCAAGCACCTTTTCTATTAAACATAATATCTGTTACTACAGCTACCAAATAAAACAACATCCTGTATTCCAGTATTTTCTTCAATGCTATTAAATTGGTGTCAACTTTAAGGAGGATCTAGACTTTTCTGTCTAGAATTTTACTTGCCACACCTTATTCATTATTTATGAATCTTGATCTTAAGATCTAAATTCAGCCTAAGATAATGATTTTACCGATGGACTTTGAAGAGGTGGCGGTAAACACTCCAGGATGTCGCGAAAGTTTCTAGACAATCAGGGCAGGGGTAGACCAGTCGACTTTCAAGGTGTTTGTACTTCATATGGAACTTGAGTGTTTTTTGAGTGGAGAAATTTTGATCACCTGTAAATGAATACATTTAATATTAAATCTAGTTGCTAGTGCAGTTCATGTTATGGAATATATTTTAAATTAACAATAACAGTTTAATTATGAAATTTCATTGAAAGACCTATTTTAATAGTGTTGATATTTACTTACAAATTTTGCACTTTAAATTATCAATGTTATCATCTTCATCATCACTGATTTGTATAACACTATCTGCCTCAGATGGGACAGAATTAAGTATACTGAATTTCCCATCACTTTGTAATATGGCTTTATCCTTAGACAAAAGAGAATCAAGCTCCTTCACCTGAAATATAAATAAAACATAGCATATTAAATAGTTAAGAACTGAGTATTAATTAATTGAATTAGTTTTCACTATTCAATATTTTTTTATCCCTCGATCGTGAGTTATTCCAGACACAATTGAAATCAATTGTTATTGTGGCACCCGAGTGCCTCCTGGAGGTTGAGGGATTAATAAACAAAAATATACCTGAGTTTTCATCTTGTCTTGTTTCTCTTCAGTATCAAGACTTTGAAAGACTGCCACGGAGCTACTAGGAATTTTTTGGAAGGTCATATTATGTTTTTCAGGCATACCATCTCTTTCACCTTTATTTCTTACTATCTTCTCAATTATTGTTGTTAAGTCTTTAGTAAATGGTATACGGCAATCTATTTCATCAGAGTCCATAAAATCAGTTCCATTTCTGTTTTTCATAGCTTCCAAATATCCTTCTTCTAATTTTTTGATCTTTAACATCTCACTTACCTAGAATATTTAATACAAAAATTACTTTCAGCCAAAAAAGTATTAGAGTAGCTCAAAATATTAAAATAATATTTACCGTTGAAGATGCTTTGAAAAAATGGCCATGGAGAGAAGAATTAAACCTTTCTTTGCAATAAACTCGTTTGTGTGATATAAAATTTGCCAAACTTCTAAAAATATTCCTACATACTTTGCACTCATATAACAAATCACATTCATTGGATAAAAGATCTTTAAGCTGAAAAAATAATCATTAAAGTTTATTAGGTTCATTATGTTACTAAAAGTACCTAACAAGAGTATTTGTTATGTAAGCTTTAAGTTTGAATTTTTTTTTTAAATAAACTTACTTCTTCAGTAGCTAAATCAAATATTTTTCTTGCTTGTGCAAAGCCTGTGACACTAGTCAGTATTGGCTTTCTAAGTAAAGAGAAATCCATATCCTCATTTTCTTCAGTAGGTTGGATTATGTTCTTGGTTGTCTTACTTTTATCATCTCTTGCTTTGGTTTTTGTGTTCATTTTATTTCCAGCCATGTTTAAATCTAATAACATGATAAAAAATTACAGACAAACAATTAATGTAGCAAATAAAGATTAGGAATAGGTATTGATAGTAAGAAGCTGACCATTAAAATGTCAGGCAGAGTGATATCAACAGTCCTACTTATTGGCTTTACAGAATTAAGATTTATATACCTTATTTAAATCAAAACCGGAAACATGTTAGAACACTCAATCCGTGTAACCGACTATACTAAGAATCAAGCATGGTATTATCATGTAAGTACTTAGTTAGTACCTATCAAGATGCTCAGTCTCTCCCTCAAATTTCATCAATAAAACTCATTCCAGAAATAGATAATTAGGTTCAATTCACTTTTAAGTAAAGACTCTAAACGAGGAGCAAGCCAAAACACTTCTACTTACGTAAAGTTCACCACAATCGGCAACATGAAAATCCTGGTCTACAGAAGCACCCATCACGCCTCCATTTTCAACAAATGAATATCACCTATAGTACGTAAATTGTTACGATCAAATATTGTAACTGCTATTATATAGTTGGTAAATTAGGATTTCAATAGTGAAATTTTTCAATAACCCATTATTTAATATCATCATAAAATTAAAACAAATATAACTGAAGTGTCATCACATTATAAGAAACACATTAATTATCGTAATTTTTAATTTATTTATTTGAGATATGTATGAAAGTCTCTGGTCTTGATTTACAATAAAATGTCAGTGACCACAGAGTACTTTTGTACATCATATTCATATTATAGAAAGTGACATTGGCGGATTATTGCGTTTTTTTTGCCCATAAAAGTGCCATCGCAATATAATAATAGAACAAGAATAAGTACAGAGGAAGCTTTTATGTTCTGTGATTATAACAATCTTTTTTTAGTACATAGACAAAGAAATATTTTCTTATTTGTTTAGTTCGATTCCTTTACCTTGTTGTGGCGATGCACAAACAGTGTCAGCCAATTAAAAAAAAAAACTAATGCTAAAGTTGTAATTTTTTTTTATTATAACAGTTTCAGGCCGTATAGACTACGTCCAAAGCCGTAAAACATAAAAAGGAAAAAACATCTAGTTTTGACTTTTGACAGTTGACACTTGACAGTGTTGACAGCAAGGACCAAAGATTTCTGATTGAATTTCTGGTTCTGGCTTCTGCTGTGTGAAGAACTTAATTTCACATTCAGTTTACTTTATTTTTATTAAATATTGGTCGTAGATTCTGAGGATTTGTTACGAAAGAAGTCAATAAATTGCGTAATCTGAGAGGTGAGTTGTTTCTTTCTCCTAAATTTCAGTTAAGTTAGCAGTAAGTTCACTGTATAAATTAAAAATTATAATATTAAGTTATCTTTACTTTTTGTCCTTTAAGATTGCAACACCTGAATAAGGTAATTAAGTAGTTAAGCTCCATTGTCTAGTTTCTAAGATCTCTGTAAGATATACACTTAATTCGCAATAATTATATTTGAATTTGAATTAATGCAGATAGCTAGGTAGCTTTAACCTTTGCCGGTTTTTACATCTTACAAAAATAAAAAAACAAATAACGATATACTCTCTAGCCACTATTGGCTTACTATCAGTAAAATATAAAGATCTTGTATAATATTTTAAGATAATGATACATCTAATGACTACAATTTCAGCTAAGATGGCTTCTGGTGAAACACAGTCATTGGATTATCAACAAAGAAGATGGCAACACATTAGAAAATTACTTGAACGCTCTGGCCCATTCTGTCATCCAGATTTTGAACCATCTGCTGAGATATTGGAGTTTATAATGAACTCTTGCAAAGTCCTTGTGGTAGGTGCTGGGGGACTCGGCTGTGAGCTACTTAAAGATCTTGCATTAATGGGTTTTCAAAAAATTCACATAGTTGATATGGACACAATAGAACTTTCTAACTTAAACAGGCAGTTTTTATTCAGAAAGAATGATATAGGTTTATCTAAAGCTAAATGTGCTGTTGAATTTGTAAATAAGAGGTAAGTAGAGTGATTCTAGGTTTTCACTATCTTTTCAAACCTTTTTTTTTGGTCTAATTTTAATTATTTACTTGAGACATAAGAAATTCTAGGATGACTAGTCAATAATGGAATACCTGCATCAGCACTTGTTTACAATTCTTTTAAAATTAAATTTCACCTAGTGGACCTTGCTAACTTTTTATCGCCTCCGAATAGTATTTATTTGATTTTTAGGTCTTAGATGTTGTTGTCATTAAATATGACATGGAAACAATGTCAAGAAATACATTTTTATATTTAATTTTAATTAACATTAAGCTTTGAATGTTTTTAATTCTTATTATCCTATTTCAAACAAAGACAACTTCAAAATAACAAAAATCAGTCTAGCTATTCTCAACTTGTAAGTGGTGTAAGGAGTGAACATGACCAATTTCAGGATTCCTGGTTGTGAGGCTGTTGCACATCATTGCGCTATTCAAGATTTAGATGAAGGATTCTATCGTCAATTCCACATTGTTGTTTGTGGATTGGATTCAATAATTGCCCGGCGCTGGCTCAATGGCATGCTTATGTCTCTGCTGCAGTATAATGATGATAGTATGTTTTCTCCAAATGATAAATCGCACCTTTAAACATAAACCGTTACTAAACGAAATTTTTCGAGAATTGAGTTAATAATGCCATCTATCTTAAAATTTTGTAAGCTTTCAGGTCATTTTGTCATTTTCTTCAAATTTTGCCTCTATCCACTAGATGGAGTTCAATATTTACAGTTACTAATCAAAAATGATCAGTGAGCTAAATGCAAAACCGCGGCTATACCGATTGTAACGCGTTCGTCGAAGTGAGATTACGAAAGTTTAGCGCAAAAATGTGATTATTTGGTTAAAGACGACGTGCGGCCGAAAAGAAGATATTTTGTTTGTTCGTTTTAATGACAAAGTGCAACTTTTTGTTTAGACACAGTTTACCTTTTACTCAAATTAAATTTGCTACATAATGTTAACCAAAAAAATGATAATTTTGATTTCATCTCCATTTAAATAACTAAATAATAAAAAAAAAGAGTAAATTAAATAAAGTTCAATTGCCATAGTGTGCCTTTGTGGATAGTAGCAGTTTGCAGTTTACCTCACCACATTTTTGAGCAAGATCTTATAAGATATTCGGTTCAAACAGTATTTAGCCAAAAAAATACTAACGGAATGATATCAATTCATTCATGTGCAACATTATTAGTTATGTGTTTTTAGTATCTTCTCTCAATATCAATAAAAATATTTTGCTTCAAATAATGACATACTTAGGTTATTCACCATTTGGAAACCAGAGACTGGATACACATATGTCCAGTTGGTGAAACTTACAATTATTATCACTTATTATTTTATCACCTGGACACAATATTAGGATCTTTACGCGTGTCCACATATTGAAACTTAAATTAAATAACTTATGTATACAGAATAATAAGTGATAATAATTTTAAGTTTCATCAACTAGACATACGTGTTTCCAGTCTCTTCTTGTGTCCAGTTGGTGAATAACTCGTACATGGATCACGGATTTGGTCAGCCGTAGAAACAGAAACGAGTTTTTAGTGTCTGAAGGTCCTGAATTTTATATTACCTATTTGAATGATGATGATGATGAATCTTCAAGCACAAGAACGATCTCGTTCAGATGATATTTCGGAGTCATGTAAGTGTAAATGTTTTCTCTTCTAATTTTGATAATAGCGGAACTTTTAATGATTCTGCATTTCCGGAGCTAATTCTAGAAAACGATTAATAATAATTATACCCGGATCAAGCAACAGAATAGGATCAAGCCCATCTAGCTCAGAATCATCTACATGTTTATCGTCATCAAGTTCGACTTGCTAATTAAGTAGTAGTTACTTCTATTCTAAGTCAGGTAAAACCGTCACCGCTGATAATGGCAATCATGATACACATTTATGTACTGTTACCGCTACCTATACGAGTATTCTACGACTGTCTCAACTCTCAAAAGTAATTCAAGACGCAAATAACCAAGGTACAAGTTGGAATTTTTGTTTAAGTCCAATTTTCATATAGGAATTTTGAACTTATTAACTATTATTTAAAAATAAATAAACGCTAAAGTGTTACTATAAAAATTAATAACTAAATTATTGTATTGTTTTATAAAAACATATTATTTTTTTGTACTGAATATGGTAAAGTAAATAAAAATCTTTCATAATAACGCTAATTAATGGCACAAAGTTCCATGCACTTGGGACTTAAGCAAGAAAATATGACGATTAATTTTTAAATTGGCTCTCCTGTAAAATTTGATAATTTTTTGTTTAGTACCGGTTTATGTTTAAAGGTGCGAAATGAGATGTTTGTTTTTTATTTTGATACTCACTATACATAGTCAGGTCATAAGTTCTGTCACACAATAAAAACTTTTGAATTTAGAATGCTGGCCACAAAAAAGTTTATTCAATTCGAATTTCGAATTTTTCATGAAAATAAAAATGTGTACTTTTTAGAATTTTCCTCATTTTTAGGGTTCCGTACCCAAAGGGTAAAGACGGGACCCTATTACTAAGACTTCGCTGTCTGTCCGTCGCTCTGTCACCAGGCTGTATCTCAAGAGCCGTGATAGCTAGACAGTTGATATTTTCACAAATTATGTATTTCTATTACCGCAATAATAATAATAATATAATATAATCATTTATTTTCTCTCCTAAAAGTAGTACAGTATACGTGGTTGACAATAACATAATATCATATTATATTTACAACTTTTGTGAGAGACTGGTGTCTATACTGGGTATAATCCCTGTGTGACAGATCGCCAGGCCCTCACCCTCTGAACCAAAACTAACTTGTGCATGATAAGAGAGTAATTAAATAATAAATAATTTGAACCTTTATTAATTTGCTATAAAGTATATGTGCTTATACTAATGCTTCTTTTGTGCTTGTGAGTGTGGGTGAGTGTGTATGAGCGTAGATGAGTGTGTCTGTGTGCAATAACAACAAATACTAAAAACAAAGTAAAATAAATATTTAAGGGGGGCTCCCAAACAACAAACCCGTTTTTTTTCCTTTTTGGTGAGGAACCCTTCGTGCGCGAGTCCGACTCGCACTTGGCCGGTTTATTAAATATGGAGTGGATACTAAGACCCGAGTTCACCAACACTTAAACAGCCGGTAAACAAAGAGTGACGATTAATTTGACACAATTCCCATACAAAATATGTCAAATAATATTTTAAACGCTGTTTAAACTTAAACGTCTGTTGGTGAACTCTGGCCTTAAAGAAGACCGTGTCGTGGTTATTGCGTTGCATCGTTGCGGTTACACGCCAATTTAGATTTTCGACTTACTGAAAAATTTGAATATAACCAAAAGATTTGTTTATCTTACCATAAAACGATACAATGAAGACTCTAGTGTAAATGATAGGTCAAGAAGTGGTCGCCCTCGCTCTGTTAGGACTCTCCAGCAGTGATAAAAGCTGTGAAGGCGCGAATTTAAAGAAATCCCATACGTAAGCAGAAACTGTTGGCCCTTCAGATGGGGTTAAGCATGACCACAGTGAAAAGGGTGTTAAATGAAGACTTAGGGCTTAGGGCATATTGAAGAAAAACAAACGATGTCCATCGTTTGGACGCTCGTTTAATGGACCTGAGACTGAAGAGATGCCGCGCTTTGTTGAAGCAGTACGCGGGAAAAAAAGCATCGGGAAATTCTTTTTTCGGATAAAAAAATTTTTACCGTGGAAGAGAGCTACAACAAACAAAATGATAAGGTTATGCACACAGCAGTGAAGAAGCGAGCAACCATATTCCGCGTGTCCAACGAGGTCATTTTCCATCCTCGCTCATGGTTTGGTTGGGAGTCTCTTATTGGAGCTTAACTGAGGTACATTTTTGTGAGAAAGGCGTAAAAACGAATGCAGTTGTGTATCAAAATACAGTCCTCAAGAACCTTGTGGAACCTGTTTCTCATACCATGTTTAATAACAGGCACTGGGTATTCCAACAAGATTCTGCGCCAGTTCATAGAGCGAAAAGCACACAAGACTGGCTGGCGGCGCGTGAAATCGACTTCATCCGGCACGAAGACTGGCCCTCCTCTGCAGATTTGAGTCCGTTAGATTACAAGATATGGCAAGACTTGGAGGAAAAGGCCTGCTCAAAGCCTCATCCTGATTTGGAGTCACTCAAGGCATCCTTGATTAAGGCAGCCGCCTATATTGACATGGACCTCGTTCGTGCTGCGATAGACGACTGGCAGCGCAGATTGTAGGCCTGTATTCAAAATCGCGGGGGTCATTTTGAATAAACTATTACCATATGAATCTATGTTTTATTAAGTTCATTTTGCTATATAAATGGTTACATAAATAATAAACATGTCTAAATTATTTCATATTACACATGTGACAGAACTTATGACTTGACTAGGTATTTCATAAAATAACTTGTGCTGGTACAATTTCAAAAAGTAGCACTAGTTAAAATTATGTAATTTGAAAACAAATAAGCTTCTCTTCGTATGTAGCATTAGTAGAATGTCATTCAATAGTTTATTAGAACAAGTGTTATTAGTGTTGTTTTACTGCATATTGAATATTGATTTATTTTATTATATATGATATATGTTAACATTAAAACTCTTGTGCTTTTGTGCTCAGGAAGTTTAGATCAAAGCAGTGTAATTCCCCTTGTGGATGGTGGTACTGAGGGATTCAAAGGAAATGCCAGAGTCATCCTCCCTGGAATGAGCGCCTGCATCGAATGTACTTTGGACTTGTATCCACCCCAGAAAACATTCCCGCTGTGCACTATTGCTAACACTCCAAGGTAATTTTTAAACATGTTCTTAACTTGTTATGATTTCAACTATAGACAGGGTACTGGTGGTCCTCAAGGTATCTTAATAACAATATACATGGTGCATTTTCAACCACCTGGAAAACGAAGCCAACGTAATGTAACTATGATGTATAACATCCTGGCAGTGTTATTAAATTTTTTTTTACCAACAATTTTTTTAACAAAAATATTTAATGTTGGTTTGGCTATTTATTTTGAAACACTCTGTGACGTGCACAGATGTAGCTGTGTAAGATCCATTTAACCAAGACCCCGCCGCAGCAAAATAATTCGGCTATATAGAGTATAGATAGATATATATCGCGCGTATAGAGTGTTATAAAACTAAAAGTAGGAATCAAAATTTAATAATTTGCAAAAAATTTTTTTAATAACAATGCCAAGATGTTTTACGTAATGGTTACATAATGTGGGCTGGGCTTCCTTTTACAGGTGGTTGAAATTGCACTGTGTATTTATGTATAACTTGCATCAATATTGAATAAGAACTATCTACTAAGTCTTATCAAAAATATCACTTCACTCAAATAAAAACAATTTAATGTCATGTCAGTCAGTCAGGTATGGTAATTACCATAGTTAATATTTAAAATTATGAACATGACAAAGATGAATGCATCCAAGGTAAAACAGCACCCTAATGTATAGTGGGTGCTCTTTTGGCATAGACATATTTCTGTCATTGATTATGTATATAGTTTTTTTATTTTACATCAATGATGATGACTTGTCTAGGCATAATTATAGATAACAATACCTATTTGTTTTTCGTAAAATCAGGATGTTTGGAAGAACGTTGAACATACGAAAATGGGAAGCAGGTGGGACGGTCTGTTAACCAACTAGGCCCAAAGATTTTACCTAAGTTACATTTTTTTTTACATTTTTTAAATTTTTCGCTTTTGTACCTTCAAACCTGTCAATCTTTTATTTTATTTTTTTCTTTATTAGAAACGTAATGGTTTTCTTTATTAGAAAATTATGAGTAGCACATTTCACATCGCTAAAAACAAAGTTTAAACAAAAACAAATAGATATTGCCCTGAAAAAAAAAAATGTTGGGTTTGAAGGTACAAAAGTGAGGAATTCCTGAAATTTAAATAAAATCTTGAGACTTGGGTAAAATCTTTTAGGTTAATTAGTTAACAGACCACCTCACCTGCCCCCTATTTTCGTATTTTCAACGTTTTTTTGAACACTGTATATTTTTCATGGATAATATTTTACTTGTTTTATTTTTCTGGGTTTTAGATTACCAGAACATTGTGTAGAATATGTAAAAGTAATACAATGGGCAAAAGAAAATCCTTGGGGTCCAACCACACCATTAGATGGGGATGAACCACAACATGTAGGTTGGGTGTTGGAGAAGGCCCAAGAAAGAGCTATCAAGCATGGTATTACTAATGTAACATACCGGCTGACACAAGGTGTCCTTAAGAATATCATACCAGCTGTGGCTAGCACCAATGCTGCCATCGCTGCTGCTTGTGCTACAGAGGTACATAAAACTTTTTATTTACTTATATACTTTTTATGATATTTAATACTTTTTATGATATTTTAGCAATTTAATTGCAATTAGGTATAATATCAGTATGTAAACTTGAAAAATTATGTAATATTAACTACGCTGGCTTAACAGCGAAAAGAATATGCTTGAAAAATTCGCGCTGCGACGGTGTCTCGGTGGCGTAATGGTATAGCGCCGCGCCCGGTATCGAGGAGATGCGGGTTCGAGTCCCGCTTTATCATATCAAAAAACTATCTATATTTATATCCATTTGCAGGTTTTTAAACTGGCAACATCTTGCTGTACCAATATGAACAATTATATGGTACTCAACATGGCTGATGGTGTGTACACATATACCTTCAACGCAGAGCGGCGGTCAGAATGTGTCGCCTGCAGTAACACAACAAGGGTACTCGAAATCGAGTCTGATGCGACCTTGCAGAAAATTTATGACAAGCTTTGTGAAGACCAGACCTACTTGATGAAGAGTCCTGGTTTGTTCATTTATTATTTAAAATTATAAGAATGTTTTTGAGATAAAAGTGTTATACTAAAAAAATGGTTTCAATTTCAGCTATAACAACGGTAATAAACGGTCGGAACAAAACACTGTACATGCCCTCAATCAAGAGTATTGAGGAGAGGACGAGAGATAATTTAAAAAAGAAAATATCAGATCTCGGTCTTTTTAATGGAGCTGACATTTTGGTTGCAGATGTTACAACTCCTAACACTGTTACAATAAAATTGAAGTTTTCTGATAATGTTGATGTTGATATGACACGGTAAAATGCTTGAAAATAAATTAAATTTTGCAAACTATTTTTTTTTATTATTTCAAACTGTGTTCGAGTAGTAAGTACCTACCTTCTCTTAGTGTGCTACAAAGGTTGTGTTTCGGTTTTGTAATGATTGTAATACATATTGTACAGTGTATACTCCATGTAACGTCACTCGATTTAACGACAGACTCCCTAAAGCGTTGAAATCACTTGGCTTTGATTGGTTTAGCTTGCCTTCCATACAATGATACACTATAGCATTACACCAACTCTCAATAACGACAACAATTAAGTAATAAAAAATACCTTTAAAGTCGCCGAAATTAGTGAAAACTGCACCGCTGTTAACGTTCTGTTGTCGCTTTAGTATCCTAGCCCGTAATTAACTGGGTACACTACATAAATACGAAAAACTTAATTCCGATATTGACAATCACGAATTTTAAAATACCGGTTTTTAAAATTCCGAATGATACAGATTTCCGAAAATCACAAATCCGATCTATCATAAGTCCTAATAATATAAAACTTCAAAATTCCTAATGTTTATAATTACTATTTTCAGAATGCAGAATTTCATGATAGCGAATCATATCAATTCCGAATCTTTAGTAATCCAAAATATCATAAATACGAATTCCGAATATTAATAATCCGAAAACATATAAAACCAAAAACTAAACCATAAAAATTCAATTTATAAATTATTTATTATTTTCCCGAACATAACAATCTACCGATAATATTGTCGCGGACATGCTAGATGCTTCGAGTTATCGCTAGAGGAATGTACTTATCTACCTAAGTTGAACCACAAAGTAATAACAAGATGTTAGTGCAAGCGACATTGGACTTTAAGTTTACAGATTAAGGCGCAAAATGGTATAACTCACTAGAGTTGTTTACGTTTAAACGTCCTTGCGATTTTTCTGGAAAATGAACATTCTAGTATGTACGACCGGCATCGATGTTGAGATATATAAATAACAGGACTTAAGACGCCGCAGTCAGTTCATTCTGAGCTTTCGGTGCGATACCTGCGAAAAGTGATCTAGTGCGAAGTAACGACGACTTTAGCGATACCAACGGATCTAAGGACTACTCTAAGGATTGGTTAATAGTGTTTTGGAACCAACGACCTCAGCGACCCACCGGACTACGATTCTTGTGATTTGGCTTTTGTGATAGTGTTTGCGACCTGTTTATCGCCTATTAAATTCTTCTAATAAGTCAACGGTGTTTTATCCAAATCCCGAACTCCACGTTCGTAACAATATTATTACACAATACTAATGCATATTAATACTCTAACTAGGTGTTGCCAAGTGCAAATGCAAGCATTCAGATAATATGCATGCATGCAGAGTAGCATGCATGCAAGCAAGAATGCAAAGCAGCATGTATGCAGGCCAGCAAGCATAAATACAGGCCAGCAAGCATACAATCATGCATACAGGCAAGCAACCACGCAATGCAGGCAAGCATGCATGCATTCAGGCAAGCAGGCAAGCATGCATGCTTTCAGGCAAGCAGGTAAACATGCATGCATGCAGGCAAGCACACATGCATTTAGTTTTGCCCTACTCCGGCGCTGCGGGAAGTGTAGTCCTTCAGTTAAATTGGGATTGCTTGCACGTGTAGATGTGTAGCTACTATTGTTGACCATGACTAATAAGTACGAGTCATAGATTAATTTTAATACGTTATCATATTAAATAGCTAGTAAAAGAAAATCACAGTATTGACGAAAAAGTTTTACTGATACGCGCAATATGATATGTGAGAAAATAACAGACTATACGCAATAGCGTAAGGCCGCCCAAAATTGTACATATTGCTGTAACTGTCGACTGTATGTAACAAAAAGTAGGTCCTCAATTCGACGCAAAGATAAAATTATATTTTATACGGTAAATACTGATTCGCCGAGCGCTCTATAATATTTTAGAGGAAGTCGGGTGTTCAGTAGAAATAATAACTTCGCTGACTGCATGTGAAGGAATGATTTAATAAACGAACTTAAGCTAAATCTAAACACAGAAATATTTACACAGGAGGAGGAGAAAATCTACATCATAGCCAATCAGAGATTAGCATTGGGCGTCAGTGTTTGGCGTCAGGTGCGCGCGCAATTCCTTTTCATACTCAGAGTCTAAGTTTTCATACATTTCGGTACGACAGGTGTTCACTGCGCGCATGCGCGGACTCGGTGTGGGTCGTACGAGGGTGCGCGTAGCGGCCGCGCGGTGGAGCTCGGGAGTTTCTCTCGGCCGGGATCGGAAATTCGGCATTTCGCCTAGTTACATACTCTTTGTGCGGCGGCGGCGCAGGGCGTGCGCGTTCTCACAGTGACGCTGTGAGTGGTCGCGGCGGCCATTACATCGGCGTCGTCGGCGGTTCGTGCTGTGATGCGCGTGCGGCAATGTTCGCTATGAAACAGCTCTTTTCAGAGCTACCAATCCATCCTGTTTCTGTTTGAGATGACGTAAAGTGTGAACTGTGCGAATAGCCACAATCTTAAACTTTATAATTTTTCCCATAACAAAAAGTTCTACTTACATTTTAGGCGAAAACTATTCTAATTCCTTAAATGCTACGATGGGGAATGGGATGATCCCTCCATTTCTCCCCAAAAAACCCCATAAAGGCCCCAAAAAAGTATGGAAAGTACTTAGATTAAAGCAAAAAGGGGAAGATACGGTACTCAAGCCTTCAACAAGCTCCCCTTTGCGATGGCACTCCGCTTTCACTGGGTGCCTTCCTATCTGGGGAGGCTGATAGAAGAGAATCTTTCAGAAAGAGAGATACCTACTGAACGTCATTCCCCAGGGTGGCATCGCTCGTCACCCCGTCAATTGTGGCGTTCCGCAGGGGTCCGTTTTGGGGCCCCTGCAATGGAATATCTGCTACGACTGGGTGCTCCGCGGTGAAATATTACCGCGGACAGCTGTCATCTGCATACTAGTCCATACCCTAGTCATGGATAAAGGGGTATCCTATGAGGAGACAGCAAGGCTGGCGGAGGTAGGTACGCATGTAGAATTCGCACTAATGACATGGCAGCATGCTCTCAGACCTTAGCAGGTTCCGAAAGGAACAATAAAATACAAAAAAAGCGGTTTAAATATACCATGAACCTACACTTGAGCTGGACTGCGCAGCATCTCAAAAAAAACGAGCCGAGAGAGAGGTTCGAAAGTAGAAGTGCCTCCTTTTCTAATACGGTGTCCATAAAATATTATCTTCTCGGAAAGCCTTACCGGATTGATAAATACTTATTGTATTATAAAATAAACTATCTAAAACGGATTTTAAGCACCAATAGTCACCTGCTAGCCCATGCCATTTATGTTTATTTAATAAGTTATGTTCTTTACTATCGTAGAATAGGAGAGTTACAGTGGATCGTTAAGTTGAAGTGGTAGTAGACTCGTTTAGGACCGAATCGGAGCAAAGGAAATTAAACAGGAAATTAATGACAAAAAATTAACATAAACCTGTTAGAAATTTAAACATTATTGAATATAATTATTTTATGCAGCCGAAAATATGATATTTTTGCGAAAAATTTTGTTGTCGTTGGTGGGTAACCAATATTTTTTTGCCATATTTCTTTCTACTTTCCAGCAACAGATTCATCCTTAGGCATCCTGTACACTGTACAGCAATAAAATACGCATAGAGTTGCAACGTTTAGGGGTTAGAGAGGGTGTTGGGGGTGATGTGGATGAACAGGATGAGGTGGTAAATAAAGAGACGAGCATGCATTAACAGAATATTTATTTGCTCCGGCTAAGCATACCACCTCTTAAAAAGGTAACACAGAAATCTCAGGCGTGAGTCCTTTGTAAGGCTCTGAATTTCCCCTACTTCTGAGCGAGTTGTACCACCAAACTTATCATGTAAATTATACTAAACGGAATAATCTGAATTTAATTATGAACGGAATACTAATAAACGGCAACCGGAATTGTAGACTGCTAACTGGATTAAGAAGATGTTTCCACTTACTTCATTAAAGATAGGGTAGGGTAACCTTATGCATCCACGTGGCGTGGTACCAACCCGAATCTCATCGAGACAAGCTTCTTGCGTCTTTCATTTGATCAGCGGAAAGTCAGCGTAAATCGGAAGGTAATGTGCTAAGCCTGGTAGCCAAACCAAGCGGCCATCAAAAGATGGCACTTAGACCGGAACAAAATTCAAAAATATTTTACACGGCGACTATAAGCCGGTAACAAAATTGAGGTGTCGGCCTCCATCTTTCTCCTTCGGTTTCCTGGCCGACAGCCAGAGCGAAGGTGTCCTCCTCGACATCTTCACAACCCCAAGCCGTATACCAGAATGAAATCAATCAAAATGAAATCCTCGAACGAAACCTCGAAATTGCAAAAATGCAAATCATTGTCACGAAGGAATTTCCGAGTGCTCAACACACCAACTCCAATCTCCCCAAAACAATCGAAACAACACAAAGAACTATTTCTTTGTAAAACACATATTAATACTAACAAGAAAACATTCAAACTTTTTAGGTTATTAATTTACATTATTTTAATATTCCAATTACATTTATTAACTAAAGGCTGGTCATTTGATTAAATTCTTTTCTTTAACAACCAGTCCTCAAAACACTTATTTTTCCCTAATAAATTTCCAATGTTTGTAAACCTGCCATACTACTATTGTTTATTAACTTTTTTAAACATCTGTCTACGGTCAAAAACGTCATTCTGCCAGGCTCATGAAAATTACATCGGCTGCGTCAAAGAAAATAAAGATATACAAGAATGCTGATGTCTAAGAAACGCGAGAGTCATTACCATAAATTACATTAGATGGCGTTACAAGTTTCGCATATAGCTCGCATGTAAAAAAATGATTGAAATATGCAAAATATCGCCTTATTATATTTTAGTTTGTCATGCTTACTAATATTTTAGTTCAAAATAGAACTACCTGTGATTATAAGAAGTCTAAAATACAATTTCGATTTTAGCTCGTTTAATTTAAAGATGGTTTGAACATCTCGATAAATAGCACGTTTGAACATCAGTTTTAATTGCAAACATTTATACTAACATACGCTAGATGGCGCAAACTTGTTATTTAGAAAGGACGCAGTGTTATGACGTTTTCGATAAAATTATGCTCGTTCGTTGCCCAGAGTTCAATTAACTTTCGGGTCAGGGTTTTTTTGGACATTTTTATTTAGGTTTCAGTATTTTCTGAAAACTTAAAATACGTTTTCAATTTGTTTTAAGTTTTAGGAAATTAAAAATAATAAATGAAGTGATTCTAATTATAAAACGCAGACGTTTTAAAATACTGTAAGCATTATTTTTAAAAACCAATCATTGCATTACCATACGCCATACACAGATTTAATAAATTGACGATTTGATTTGGGCACAAACAAACATATTGAATTAACCTGTAGATATAAAAGATAATAAATAAATAAATGTGGACAACATCACATACTTACATTGGTCTGATCCCAATTTGAATAACTATTTAAAGCATTCGTGTTTTGGAAACCAGGACCAACGAAGGAACCATTAACACCCAGACACGTGAAAATGTAGAAAAACAAATTTTTTCTACATTGACCCCGTCCGGGAATCGAACCCGGGACCTCGGCGCAGGCGACACCTTGAAAACCGGTGTGTACGCCATTCCGCCACAGAGGTCGTCAAAAGATATAAAGAACTAAATCAGTAGGTACTTACCAACTTTTACCTAGTTTAAGATTTCAAAAACATGTTTTATTTAGGTACTTTAACAGGTACCTACATTGTTATGTTGCATTATTAAAGTGACTCGTCATTTAGGTATCAAGGAGAAAGATTTATACCAGGAATACTATTAGTGTTGAGGTTGGGAACAGTTAGTATTAAAAAGTTAAAATAAGTACTAAATTAAAACAATGTTGCGGCTTATGACTTAAGTGCTGCGCGATTTTAGACTTAATAACTATTGACACGACGACGGATTCAGATGAAATTATACAATATGACGTTGCCAATTCGGCAAAGTTACAATGCGCATTGCATTCTCCTACTGGTGCCATTATACCTATAAGTACTTTAATTATCCTACAACGTGTAACAGAATAAACGCACACTGAGAAAGTAGTTCAAAGTCAGTACTAAATCGAATCATATTTTAAATATGTTTTTTTCTCAAAAATATCTAAAATTAATTAAAATACGGTCACCTCTTTATGCACATAGAAAAGAAAAAGTTAATAAACAAACGAAAATAAAACCTAAGTCAAGGTAATAAGACTTTTTAAAATGTCAATTGAAAATTTGTTAAACAAAAGAAAGTAACGCGTTCTAAATCCGTAAATTTATCTTTCATTTCAATGTATGTGTTCGCGTAAACTCAAGAAAACAGTAAAATAAAGTAAGCTTTATTTCAAGTGTATTAAGACTGACGAAAACAGCGGCATACACAATAGCACACAACAATAGGCACGTGCCAAAATACAATCATAGTTCCTTCATCCTTACGCTATCTCTTTTTCGCATACTCAGAACGGTGAGAAAGAGCGAGATAAAACTAGCGTGTCATCCGATCTCGGCAGTGCCCGGACATGGTCAACAAGGGGGTTATTAAGTGAATTCGAATCGACTTTGACCTCGGTCGGCGCCGTCTATCTCTTTCAGTTCACCGCTTACATCGAAGACAGAAACTATTTGCGTAGTAGTACCCCTAAGCGCTTGCGGCGTAAACAAACTATCTCTCGTCATGCGCCGGTTGTAACTTGGGCGTTTTTAATTTCAGTTGCTTGAACGAAAATGTGACTTTGAACAACAAAAAATTAAATCATTAGCTTAAATTATCTGATATAAATTTATGATTTATTTAATTCTCTAATACAAGGGGCGGCAAACCGCAGCACGCGGATGTCTTACTTGCGGCCTATAATTTTTTTACAAATGAGTTCTAAATTCCAAATTAATTGCATGAACGAACCATGATGAGAACTTGAGTGCCATTCTTCGAATTGCAACTACAAATATGACAGCTAACATACAAAAACTAGCCTGCATTTCGCGCGGGATCTCAGACATAACATTATTTATTACTAGCGGACCCGACAGACGTTGTCCTGTCTTAACTATGAATATTGATTTCGAATTGGTATCGGTTAATAATTCAAAAAAAATCAGATACTTAGTTTACAACTTTATTTTATCGACATGCAAATTTATGCTAACGGCACTGGAAATTGTAACCGTTTGCAGCACGCTTCCTGTCAATGTTGTGTCAAACGCCATAATGATACATTTAAAAAGTTTAAATTGTCAAAAGGGCTAAGGTTACATTAAAAATAATTTAATATGGTGGTTACGTATTCTTAAATTTTCTAATTATCTGCGCAATTTTCTTATTTTTTCTTTTATAAGAACATTCTCCTTACAATAACAAACAAACAAAAAAGAGTTAGCGAAATCGGTCCAGCCGTTCCTTTATTTTAGCGGTTAAATTGGCAGCACTATTTAAAAGTCGATATGCTTAAAAATTAATTTTATGTCATAAATCTACATAAAACATGCTATAAAATAGAATAAACAACATAAAAACACTGTCCCACGAATTTGCATGTAGTGGAATTCCACTATAACGTGACGGGCTAATTTTTCAACTTCCTCTACGAATTTTACAAAATAATGTTTTTTTTTATTTTTATTAACGGCTACATTCCCAAATCCACTAAAGCTAGTGTGAGCGTCATCAGTGTAAAAAAATACGCTGGCACCAAATCCATCATTCCGCATTCGTGACACAAATTTTTCAAGTAAATAGTAATTACTTTTTTATTACTAAAATATTTTTTTCTAATACTGTAATATCTATAGAATGCGAAAAGGTTTGGACTGATCATCTAATTGCATTCCTTAACGATGAAAAGTATTTCTAAAATTTTTATGCATTCATTCGTCACATCCATATCGTCACGTTACGTATATGCGGATCGCAAAAAGTGACAGCAGTTGTTACACGCATAATTCACACCTACGGTTTTTAAGTTGAAATAATGACAATGGCAGCACGGGCTAGTAAATGAATTTTAAGAACAAATTTCCAGGATGTATTATTGAATTAAACTAAAATAAATAACTTGTGTTTGAGACGTAAAAACGTAAGTTGTTTATTTTAGTTTATGTACCGAATTATTTTAAAAATATGGAGTTCCGAATCTTTAACAGAGCATAACAGATCCGCGAAAAAACATCGAAGAAAAAATGAACCTCCCACACATTCCACAGATCAGCTGACCGAGTTTCTATGGGAGGTTTAATATTTTTTCTTTGATTTTTGCTTTTTTTCTGGTGGAATTGTAGTCTGTTAGAGATTCTGATTTCCATTATAAGAGGTTATTAGTGATTTTGATATAACCCTCTTGTATCTTTAGGTATCAAACAAAACTGTCAAAAACATATAGCATGAATATGATTTGGTTTGCTTTGTGCTTTCGTGTGAATATGAATATTATAAAGTTTGTTTCATAGATGTGCTTATTGCTTGAGCTTGAATGCACATGAATAAATAACATTTTTTTGCAGAAAACTATGGTTTAAAGCAGTAGAACGCGCTTAACGATACAGAGACAAGGTGAAACAAAAGCCGAAAAAATATAAAGCGCAGAAATAGACGATAATATAGTATATATCCCGCGATAAATGTAACGTTATGTTATAAATGATTACTCTCTAAATTTTTATTCAAAATAAAATTAAAATGAATACGTGAGAGTATTTCATAATATTTATCTGCCATGTACAACCTACCTTACTTTACTTATTCTCTCTATCTATAGTCTCAATATTTTGTGAGTATAGTCTTAATATATCTTAAGGAATGCCGCATACATTGTAAAATGAAAAATAAGGAATGGTTTGTACCGAAAAGTGACGAATTGGATCAATTTAACAAAATATCGTTGTAGTTTAAATGGTGTTATTTTATGTGATAGTGATTTTAGAATGATAACTTTAGTTTTCACTTGTTTATTCAAATCTTACGATCACCTTTATTATTTAACAGCCCAAAACATTTCGTGACGTTGCGGAACTTTGAATGATACACATAGCACAACAATAGCAATTTATTTAATTTTATTAAATATTTCCTATAACATGCATAATATATTTATGTATTCTACGTTTATCTCTTCTCATATCTAAGTTAATTGTAGACTAAATTAACGTTATTGTATTTCGTCACTTCCGCTGCGTAACACAGCAACTGAAATTAAAAATGCCCAACTATCAGTGTATAAAATAATTAGTTCGCGATGGCTTTTCGGTATTCAAATCTACTGCAGATTGACACACACAGACACCGAAATGGTGAGAACATTGGCAGTATGTGATGACAATGTGGCTCTTGCGTGCAGAAATCCTTTCAGCAAGTTATATAAAAGAAAGAAAGGAAAATAAAAGTGTGAGACAGGTAAATGATATAGATGACGATAGCATGAACACTTTAACAAAAAAGGTTTTAATTTCTTTATTCAATAAATTACCTCTGTTAATAACCATCTAATTCTATGTTGATTTAGACTAACATCACATAAAATATTAAAAAATAATTAGAAAAATACGAAACCGACCAAAACTCAAACGCATTCACTCTACTTCGAGCGCGCTAAACATCATTGAATTCGCCGAGTAATTCACCTGCGCAGTGGAAACTTATTCTATTACTTACTATTCTTTAGTCACGTGTCTTGCCTTTTAACATCCCGACCCGCGCCCCACACCCGGCCCTTCGAACTTCTACCATAGGAATTAGGATCGCTTTTTGCATATTCAGTCACACGAGGGGCGGGCGACGCAGCTCGGCCGCGCGTCTCCCGCGCCGCATCCCGCTACCGTTTTAGTACACTTACCAAGAATAATACGCATGCGCACTAATGTTTTCAAAATTTATGATTTTTAATGGAAATTCCAAAATTTATAATATCGGGTGTAGTTCACTAATACACACACTTATAGCAATTGTTTTAGGTACAAAATACACAGTAAATTTTTCCACTCGGTAAGAAAAGTCACCCAGTATATGATTAAATATTATGTACCTATACTGAAATCAAGTTGACAATTAATTGTTAAAATAACTTCTGTTACTTTCTTTCTTCCTTTCTATAGTCGGAATGCTATTTCAATATACTCCCTGACTAGTTTTTTCGTTAGCTTGGCTTAAATATTTAAAAATCTCAAAATACATGGTATTAATTTTAGGAATTCAATTATTTCACAAAATAATTTGTTTCACATAAAAAACATCTCTAAGTAGGTATATCTTGTCAAAATAATTCAACAAAGTAATTTAAAATAAATAGTTTTTTTGATAAATTGTAAAAGTACCTTCAACATTTTGGAAAAATATAAAACCAAAAATTATGTTATTATTATTATTATGTTGGTCATTTTCCAATCACGGGACTATGGAGTCCCGGACCTTTGGAAGGCATACGGGCGGTCGAAAAAAAAGACGCGGAACCCGGAATAAAATATGCGCGCGTCTCGCGTTGACTCGAGTCCGCCCGCGGCGCAGCGGGGCCTCTTGATTGGTGCGCTTGCGTCTTGGCCGTGGGGCCTGGAGCTGCGGAGTCCGGACGCGGGGCTAGCATTTGCTTCTCATCGAGAGAAGGCACCCAATAAAACCTAAAGATGCACGGAGTGTCACTAGCATGTACTCATAAAAGGTCGCGCTATTCTAGAATGCAATCAGAGTGGAACAGAGTTTTGTAAGTAGTTATTTTTCAGAGGACTACTAGCGAAGGGGTGCTTAAGCCCTGCTTTTTCTGGCACGCGGTGTATCAATTTTTAAAGTATTAATGTCGTTGTATCATCATCATAATAACTAAACTACAATAAAAAAAAACACTCGTTTAGGAGCTACGTTATCACATACTGGTAATGTAAACATATACCCGTCAAGCTAATAACCCCCCTTGGTGGGGTTAAATAAACTGAAAAAAGTGTAAAATAATGTATTTAATTAGCATTGTTTCAGTCCGATTTGAATTCACATATTTATCAGGAATTTAGGACGTTCGAACCATTACGCCAAACGGCCTCATACGATGTCGACGAATTTTAGTGTCTATTGGTACTTGTGACACAATTAATTTGGATGTCATTTCATGAAAATTCGTCCTAATGCTGTTTAACGCCATCTCGTGACTCGAATTTCATATTATCTTGTTAGGTGTTGGAGCTGTATCAACTTATCGTTAGATGGCACCGGATATTTCACACTTCAGCGTGAACACAAACTCCATCTATTATATTAAGTCGAACCTGGAGGTACGAGCGAAGATAATAAGTTTTACGCGAGTTTTTTCATTTGTATGACATTAGCATTCTTGTTTATCTTTATTTTCTTTGGCTGCGTGAAGTTTCATTAAATAATTCAATGTCAACACACAATTTTAAAAATATAGAAAACAAAATATTGTTATATTTATTAAAATAAATCATTCACGACATTTGTGAAATGAGTAAGTGTTCCGTGCTAAACGTAGACAAACGAACGTAACGTTATTTTAGTCATTCAGAGCATACGGACAGTCGCATGCGCATCTGACAGCTCTTTGTCATTGACAGATCAATAACCAAAACAACAAAACTCGATTATTATTGAAGTGAAATTAAATGTGTTTTAATAATGAAACAATGAATGTATTAACTAAATGTGAGTATTTAGAGATTAGTGCGCAGCTCAGAAATCACAACGTGACAGAGTAAAATCTAACTAAATATTTTTATTTAATAATTTATGAGCCGTGGTAGCCCAATTGGATAAATGCTTTACTCACACTATGAGGTTGCAGGTTCAAGTCCCAGCAGTGGCTTAAACTAATGATTTTTAATTATTATTTAAATTTATGTTTAGATCATAAATAATTATCATACTACACAATAATATCACACATTTTGAGGATTAATTAATAAGCTATCATTATTAAACATCAACCATAAAAACCCGGTCATTTCTAAATTAAAAAAACTTATTATCATAAATTATTTATATTGTGTACACCCTTCTCCATAACATACTTGCTAGACAAGGACACACTACTATTTCAGTTATCTCCTTGGCTCGTTTTCATACTTTTCTATTTGGCAGAGAAAAAGTAATCTTAGCGCTATTGTTTTAGAGTGCACATTCGAAAATATGAGATTTAGAAGTACTCGATCCAGGTTAATATTTAAATCCGTGTAATAAACAGAGTAAAGTGTGCTGGGTTGAAAAATTTAACATTTTCCGTGGCTTGTTTAATTGAGAATTATGCAATATTTAAAATGTCAACAACTTACGTAATCATAATTATAATCATAATCATAATCGTTTATTTCTTAGAATATGGTTACATTGTATCAGGTCTTAAAGCTATTCGCGTTCAGCATATTCTGCCAACCTTGGCGTAGAAACATAAAATAGTATCTAATTAATATCAAGCAATCCTTTTTAAACAAATTAATAATTAAAATAACAAATAGAGCAGATAGGTACTTACAATAATAATATAATAACACAATGTCAAAATTACATAAATTAACTTCTTTACATTTACTTCTCAGATCGTCGCATAATCATATTATCATATCAATACATTTCAAGTCATGAGTTGTAGTCTGCATAAAATCCTTAATTAAGTAAAAACAATTTTTTAGAAGCCAGTTAAATAAATAAATTTTAAGTTTGTTTGCTTGCAATGCTCTTACTATAATAGGCAGCTTATTATTAATTTTAATGGCAATACAATACACATTATTAGAAAAAAGTTTGTCTTTTTTTCGGAATATATAATTTATAGATATCTCTGCTATTTTGTTTTTTAAGAACAGTGTCATGCAAAGGAAAGAAATGTGGATTATTTTTAACAATCATGCAAATGTCCAGGATGTACTGACAAGGTAAGATTTTTGGGTCTTTGAATAAAGGTGTGCAGTGGTCCTGATATCCAACATTACATATAGCTCTAATGCATTTCTTTTGGACTTTAAATGCTCTTTCTACATTAACAGAGTTGCCCCATAAAATAAGTCCATATCGCAGGACAGAGGACAAATACCCGTGATATGCTGATAATGCGGTATCATGAGATGCCACCAGTCTTAAACGCCGCAGAGCAAACACAAATCTGTTAAGTTTAGTGCAAACTTTTTCAACGTGTTCCTTCCAGTTTAGATTATTATCAATTACAATCCCCAAAAATGTTGTGGAACTAACTTGGTGAATCTGAGTGTTTTTATGCTTTATGTCTAAACAAATATTTACACTGTTGTAAGGTTTAAACTGAATGATTCCTGTTTTTTCCAAATTTGCTCTCAAATGTAATGTAATTTAATAAATATAAATTATTTTTAAAATCCTTCCACTTGCGACTATGGCGCCACCTTCATTTGCTCCATAAAGGCTCCTTTCGTGTTTCCAAGTTAAAAGAACTCACTAATTTATAAGCAAAATAATAATTGTCTATGACATTCTGACGTGGTTTGTCGAAGTGTCGTGCGATTTGTCGACAACAGGGAAAGCGAATAACTAAATCATATACTTTTCTAATAATTACAACCTAAAACAAATAAAATACAACAATGTTGGACAGTTTATTTGATGATGTAAAGCGCATGAACAAGAGACAGGTATGTATCATATAAATTTCTCATTGTTTCTTGACTTAAACAGACCGGTCGGTCCTTAATGTGTTTTATTTCCTATTTTTCAGTTCATTTACCAAGTTTTAAGTTTTGGTATGATAGTATCGTCTGCTCTAATGATATGGAAAGGTTTAATGGTCGTAACTGGCAGCGAAAGTCCCATTGTGGTAGTCCTTTCTGGTAGTATGGAACCCGCTTTTCACAGAGGAGACCTCCTATTCCTGACGAACTATCCCGAAGAACCGGTCCGAGTTGGTGAAATTGTTGTCTTCAAAGTTGACGGACGAGACATTCCTATTGTTCACAGAGTTTTAAAGCTTCATGAAAAGTAAGTGTAGAAGTTATAATCAAACAGATAAGATTTCATGTTGACCCATCCTGAGTGACCCAGGTCCTATTTCTTTGGATTTAGAAGGTGCTGGGCCCTGTGAAAAGAGTATGATAATATATGTTTTTAGTAACTCAGAGAAGTGTACTCAAAATAATAAATATGTATTTTGATTCTACCTCTGGGGCTTCAGTAGAATGCTGACTCTTGAGATAATGTTATGATTACTGTGAAATTTGTCTCACATTTCCAGGAATAATGGCACTGTGAAATTCCTTACCAAGGGTGATAACAACAGTGTGGATGACCGAGGTCTATATGCACAAGGGCAGCTTTGGCTCACAAAGAAGGATGTAGTGGGCCGTGCCAGAGGATTTTTGCCTTATGTGGGCATGGTTACTATTTATATGAATGAATATCCAAAGTTTAAGGTAATTTTGTTAATGTCTGTTTATTCATTTTTGGAAAATAATGTACCTAGTGTATCTTTGCCCTACCCACAAATTAATTTTTAATTGTTTATTAATCCCTCGATCGTGAGTTATTCCAGACACAATTGAAATCAATTGTTATCATGGCACCCGAGTGCCTCCTGGGGGTTAAGGGTAAACCCCTTATTTTACATTATTACGTAACATATTGTCGGGGATAGTGCAAAACCACTTATCTATACAGTATCTGCAGTATGAGTAATTTTACAGGAGGAGGCTTTTACTTGATAACTTTTTTATTTTTAAAGATTTTGAGCTTATTTTTAAATCAAGAGCAGTATTTCACAAGTTCTTTGAGTTAACCCCTGGATTGTATGTTATTCCAGACACAATTAAAATCAACTGTTATCGCAACCGCCGGGGCGGTCTTATAATCTGTAGGAGTTAATAACAAAACCTATGTTATTGATTTACTTGGTATAACAGTTACGTAGAATTAATTTAATAAGTAAACATATCAAAATGATATGAAATTGTTAGTTGTGCGGTATTGAATTTTCTCAAGTACAGGGGTTTTAAATTTGTATTTCGTCGGTGCGCCTGCCAATCCTGGTATGTGTAAAATGACAACTTTTCAGGAGGAACAAAAAACTGTTTTTCTCGTGAACTGTTTTGATTTTTATAATCATAAATATGTTATATGATAGAGAAAAATACAACGCTTTAGATAGTGTACCATTTATTAAATACGAAACAAAGCCTTAGTCTCTATAATTTTTTTTTCCATTTTTGTGCACATATCATATTTGGTGTGCCTAAAGTTTGTTCCTGCATATTAGCGTATGTGCAAAATGTATCACATAGAAGTATTGTAATGGTTTAGTTTTTTAATTTCCACTGCAGTTACGTGCTTAAACATAAAATTAACATTAATAAAATGTGCAAAGACACAATAATCCAACTGTATTATTCAGTTATAAATATTCATTCCTCAAGATACCTAAGTTAGGAAAACACTAAAGCAATTTTAAATATTTTTATTAGTTTTTTTAATTCTACATGGCGCTCTCCTTTTTAAATATTTTTTTTTTACCATAGATGGTAAACAAAAATACAATATTTTATAAAAACCCTGTCAGGTCCGAAAGGGTCAAAGTTGCTATATTAACATAACCAAAATAAGTATCAAAATTACGTAATAAAATTCATGAATACATCTTTTTTATCGATTTTTAAAGTCAACAGGTTTATCACCCATTTACCCTACAACGGGGAAATTTTCAAAATGTATTAACACTCCCCGTCGCGCGGCTCTATTATCGGCTTTGACGCAAGCAAACTACTCGCTTTTCGGCACCGCAATAAACATAAGCGGCGCCTTTGACATAGCGTAAAGGTAGCCGGTAGCCGCCCGCTTTGATGCAACTCGCCGCGCGGCACGTGTCGGTGGATATATCCTGATCATGCATTATTATTTATTATTACGACAGGTCAGTTTCGCAAAGACATTACTTCCGAGTGGTCGTACCGTTCTGCTCCGCGAAATGTCGTATTCTACAAATAGTTTTCATAAAATTATGTGACAGTGAAGCAAAAATGCGTGTGCGGATTGTTGCGCTTAAAGCGGATATGAGTGTGTTACAATTGGTGCGGGACAACCTAGTGCGACGCTATGAAGCCTGTATTTCTGACGGTGGCAGAAATATGGAACAACATGTTCGCCACAACCATCAAATCAGTGTCCTTATTGAGTGACCTCATACTACCAAATAAAAAAGCTACTTGCAGAGCTACCAAGAAGTCTCAGTTTCGTACAATTGACACATTATTATCTGACTAATAAGTACCGGGGTCACTGGGGTCATGACTTCGCTACCTGCGAGTGCGAGCGCTGGCGCATCTCCGCGCCTCCCGCGCGTCCGGTCACCGCCTCTTGGGATTACCATGTAAGCTTTTTTAATGTAGCGAATTTTGTATTTTTTTTTCATGGGATAATTTCTTTCTAATGTTTCATGAAAATTATTACACAAATAGAATCTTATATAGATTCCTAATAACACCTTAATGGATCTGACAGGGTTTTTATAACATATTGTAGATGTACAGACCGTGTAGTGCCGGCACATAAAAAGAATAGCACTACCCCCTCTCTTCCCGTGGGTGTCGTAAGACCCGACAGAGGGAAAACTGCCATCAGGAGATGGGCAGCAGCGTCTCCTTACAACAGCAGGCAATACTGCGATCGCCAACCCGCCTGCCAAGCGTGGCGATTATGGCAAACCCCCCCATATGAATACACCACAAATAAAACAGCCCCCAGTCCCCGGCGGCCCCGCTAGTCCTAGCTATGGCAGCAGCTATGGTAACGGCGGGGCAGGGGGTGCTAAGAATCCCTGGGTAAGATCCGTCTGCCAACAATGACGACTCGACCTGGCAACATATAACACGCGCACACTGAGGCTCGACGCGAAGCTCGTAGAGTTGGAAGAGGCAATTGGTAAGTTACATTGGGATATCATTGGGCTATCTGAAGTCCGAAGAGAGGGGGAGGACTCGATAACCCTGCAATCCGGTAACTTACTATACTACCGGGAGGGCAACCAACAGTCCTTAGGTGGTGTCGGGTTCATCGTCCACAAGTCCCTTGTCAACAACGTGATTACTATCGGAAGTGTTTCGAGCAGGGTAGCGTACCTGATACTCAGAATATCGAAACGATATTCGCTGAATGTCATTCAGGTTTACGCTCCGACCTCGAAACACGACGATGTCGAAGTGGAGGCTATATATGAGGAGATCTCTAAAGCCATGCATAGCTTTAAAACCCACTACACGGTTGTGATGGGGGATTTCAATACGAAGTTGGGGCAACGTTGCGGTGATGAGTTGAGAATGTGCAAATTTGGATTTGGGCAACGTAACAAAAGGGGCCAGATGCTGGCAGACTTCATGGAGAGGGAGAACCTCATTATGATGAACTCCTTCTGCAAGAAGTCCGTAAGCCGCAAATGGACCTGGATCAGCCCGGACGGTAAAGTCAAAAACGAGATCGATTTTATCATGTCAACAAAGAAGCACATATTCGATGATGTCGCTGTGACCAACGCTGTTAAGACAGAAAGCGATCACCGCATGGTCAGAGGCACATTGAATATCGACGTAAAGCTTGAAAGAGCGCGACTGATAAAATCCACGCTCCGAGCAATACCGGCTCAAATTCAAAACCCCGAGTGCTTTTAGCTAGAGCTTCAAAACCGTTTCGAAGCCCTTGAGAACAGCATCGATGTGGACGATCTATCCAACATGGTGGTGGATACTGTCCGTACGGCAGGGTCTAAGTACTTTGAAACCCGCCGTCCCAAATCAAAGGAACTCTCCAGTCAGACTCTCCTACTCATGGATCAGAGAAACGAAATGAGGCTACAGAACTCAGCGGATGCCCATCGCTATCGGCAACTCAATAGACAGATATCTAAGTCTTTGAAGAGCGACCTTCGTCAATTTAATACCCGACGTAGAGGCCATTGAGCGGAACAAAGGCTCCACAGTGTTTGCCAGAGATCTGTCTATTGGGCAAAGCCAATTGACGAGGCTGAAAACTGAGACAGGTAGTATCATTGCGTCAACACCTAAAATCCTGAAAATTGAGAGTTTCTATGGACAGTTATATTCCACGAAAACAACTGTTGAAAGCAAGGCTAAAGACCCAGAGCCAAGCTTGCCCGACACTATTCTGAAGATATCCCGGACGTCAGCCTGTGCGAGATTAGAATGGCTCTCAAGCAGCTTAAAAACAACAAGGCGGCGGGTGATGACGGAATCACAACAGAGCTCCTTAGAGCCGAGAGTGGTAAGCCGATACTTAAGGTCCTCCAGAAGCACTTTAATTCTGTCATCCTCGAGGGCAAAACGCCAAAGGCATGGGGCAGAGGCGATGTGATGCTGTTCTTCAAGAAGGGTGACAAAACTCTCTTGAAGAACTACAGACCCATCTCGCTTCTGAGCCATATCTATAAGTTGTTTTCGAGAGTCATTACGAATCGTCTCACTCGCAGGTTCGACGAATTCCAACCTCCCGAACAAGCCGGGTTCCGAAAAGGCTATAGTACCATAGACCACATTCATACGCTGCGGCAAGTTATACAGAAGACCGAAGAGTATAACTTGCCACTATGCTTAGCGTTCGTGGACTATGAGAAAGCCTTTGATTCGATTGAGACCTGGGCAGTGCTGCAGTCTCTCCAAAGGTGCCAAATAGACTACAGGTATGTACTTGTAGGTATATGTATATGTAGGTGCTAAAGTACGAGGGCGGGTCAATAAGTCCGTGACTTTTTGAATTTCTGACCTCTTTACTGAAAAAGCAACACTACTCCTGTCAACAGGTATCTGTCAGTTGATTCCTATCAAAATTTGAACTTGCTGCGTCAGTTAGTTTGTGTTTAACAGCTATTTTTATCAGACTACCCAGTAATTTGAGGAAAAAATGGAAAAAGGTGAATTTCGTGTGCTTATTAAGCATTATTTTTTGCGAAAAAAAACCATTACCGAGACCAAGGCTAAGCTTGATAAATACTATGGGGACTCTGCACCATCGATTTCAATGGTAAAAAAGTGGTTTACTGATTTCGTTGTGGCCGTAAAAGCACTGAAGATGCCGAACGTCCTGGACGCCCAGTTGAGGTCTCTACACCCGAAACAATCGAAAAAATTCACGATATGGTGTTGGCCGACCGAAGATTGAAAGTGCAAGAGATTGTGGAAGCCGTAGGGATCTCGCATGGCTCAGTGGTTTCAATTTTAAAAGATCAATTGGGCATGAGAAAGCTTTCCGCAAGATGGGTGCCGCGTTTGCTCACAGTCGACCACAAACGCAATCGTGTAACAACTTCACAGGAAGGTTTGACGTTGTTTAATCGCAATATGGAGGAGTTTTTGCGCCGTTTTGTAACCGTGGACGAAACATGGATCCATCACAACACACCAGAGACCAAACAACAGTCAAAACAGTGGGTTTCTAAGGGTGAATCGGCGCCAAAGAAGGCCCAGGTGGGTTTGTCAGCCAATAAAGTTATGGCGACTGTTTTTTGGGATGCACGTGGGATAATCCACATTGACTACCTTCAAAAGGGAAGAACAATCAATGGGGAATATTAGCCCAACTTATTGGACCGCTTCAATGATGATGTAAAAAAAAACCGTCCTCATTTGGCCAAGAAAAAAGTTCTTTTCCACCAAGACAATGCAAGGGTGCACACATATGCAGTTGCCATGGCAAAAATCCATGAATTGGGCTATGAATTGCTCCCTCATCCACCCTATTCTCCAGATTTGGCTCCGAGTGACTACTTTTTGTTCCCAAACCTGAAGAAATGGCTTGGTGGAAAAAGATTTAACTCCAATGATGAAGTCATCTCGCAAACAAAGGCCTATTTTGAGGACCTCGACAAATCATATTTTTTGGAAGGGATAAAAAAATTGGAGAAGCGTTAAAATTGCTAAGGTTTATTTGAATAACTAATAGATCAGAATATAGTGTTGTTGTTTAATAATCATAATTTGATAATCATTGCAATATTATGTGGAACCGATAGAGGCTTTATAGAAGATCAAGTTACAACAAAGCGTTGAAACAGCCTACATGTTGAACATTGCCTGTTAGGCCCACTTGTATTTTAGGAATTTTTACAATTGTATCGAAAGGATGCAGAAACATGGGGTGCTTAGAATCTCAAAAAATATAACTCCTTTATTTAAATTGTATGAACTCAAAATACCTTACAATTTAGGCAACCTGAACCCATTATACCTTACTGTACAATACCAAAATTTGAATGACTATTACAATATGGAAATTGTTTACAATATGTACCAAACCTATAATATGTCAAATTTTATATTTGTATTTTGGGTATTTTGCGTTCATACATTTTCAATAAAGGCAATATGTTTTTTAAAATTCTAATACGCACCCAGAAATATGTTTGTTTTACATTGTAAATATTACTGTTCAAACACAGAATTTATTTATGTCATGGTGTGCCAGGTGGTTGTCAGCTCCGCAAATGATTAACACTTAATTTAATGATTAAATCTGAGGATATTATGTTAGGACTATTTGAATCTTCATTTATGTTTTTTTTGCATCTTTATTTTTTTTACACATAGAAAAACTAGTAGTAACAGAGATAGCTTTGATCAAGAATCTGGGAAGAGGCAGTAGGCTCATTAGGCCATTTTCTGAGAACAAATGAAATACAGACTTTGTTGAGTAGAAATTTGCTGCATAGATGAAACTCAGTACTTGAAGCATCAGATGGAAAATATAGCCAAGATCCAGCATAATGCACCAGTGAACTGATATGGGCTGATAATAATGATGATTTTATCCTGTTTTTACGAAATATTACACACAATCCTCAATACACTGTATGTATTGTGTAACGCCATTCAATTTAACTGTTAATTTCCATTGTTACAGTTTGCTGTGCTTGCGTGTTTAGCAATTTACGTGCTAGTACACCGAGAGTGACCATCTTTCCTGATCTGAAGTGTTATTGAAGATGCAGTATGCTCCTTGGAAGAGTTATATTGGCTCTATGGATGTAATTTTATGAATAAATGAAGTTCTCTCTAGTTTAAAATATATTTATTTCAAAAATTAATGAGTATGGTTGGCCAAGAAAGTGGTCTTCCATAAGGTTGAACTCATGGACTTAATACCTTTTAACAATGAAAGAGATGCACAGTTATGAAATATTAGTGTTAGTAGATGTCAGAATACTATTTCATAGGAAAATTAATGATAGACTACAAGCCCTAGGAAAAAATTAACCTGTGTGATGAACCAACGTGAATAACGCTTAGAAGGCTGTTACTATATCAGAAAATAACTCTGAGCACTATGCCGTCATTTATGAGCTGTACATCATCACCTGTAATATGCTAATTCTAAAAGGGTTGCGATTCTTGGCTTTCGACCCCTGCGCTGGAAATATGTACGGCGTTTACGGGTAAAGTATCTGTGTATGTGTACACAAGGAATTACACAAATGCCGTACAATAATAAATGACCTATATTGCTTCTGCAATTATCGGCGAATTAAAAATTTGCACTGACTTCCGCCACCACCACTTTAGTACGGCACTAGGTTTTTCGACATTTATTTTTAATATTAGCTAAAGACCAACTAAACAAACTGTGTGCATTTTTTTTCCCAAAACTAGCAACACTAATGTTCATAGGTTTTGTGTTTCAAATTATTTGTTTTTAATTCGATTTATGTACAGAAAATGTATAAAATGTAAGTACTTACCTGTGAAATGAAACTTTATCACTTTCTTTTTGTTTCTCTGATATGCTAAAACACTTCTTCATAGTGCAAACAGTCATTTAAAATTATTTTTCGCGAGCTGTGTTTGACTTACCGTGACGTTGAGCACTGACAGCTCGCGGAACGAAGTAAGTCAGGTATGGCTTAGTTTTAGTTGCGCGTTTTTCGTGCTTACATTCGGTTTCTATGTGTTATTATTCTAAGACTATAATGAAGCCGTACATTAATAATTAGTAGTAATTCCACATTTGTACCTGAGAAATTCCATTCACTTGCGTAGGTACTCACCTGTACCGCGCAGATATTATGACGGCATAGTGCTCAGAGTTATTTTCTGATACGAGTACCTATAGTAAGAGCCTTCTTATCGTTATTCACGTTGGTTCATTTCACAGGTAATTTTTTTCAAGGGCTTGTAGTGTATGAGTGAATAGACCATTTTCCTGGTCGACCGTATCTACAAGGTTGTATGTTTGTAAATATTCATTCAGTAAAATATATGTTAAAATAAATTGTCTAGTAGAAAGTTAATAAATTAAGGATTTTATTGGCAACTAAGTTTCAAAATAGCCAAGTGATTATACTAGTATTATCTCTATGTTAACAGTTGAGGAATTTGTATTATTGCCCATATATTTTAGTACTTATATTGGCTATGCCTTTTCGCTGACGTATAGATAAGTAGACTGAAAAGCGTAGGTATACTGGCAGGCGAGCACACGCCGCGTTTACATTTGATAAGCTTACTTGGCAATAATATTTGGTTGTATTGTCTAGCTCGATATCTACGAGTCGCAATAGTTCGTATAAGTCTCTACTTATGGTCTCTATCTTAGATGAAAATTTAATACTTACCTAATGTCGAAAGCATATATGGAATCCAACTCTAATAAATAAGAGGCCTATTTTATGACTAACTACCATTTGAAGTGTCGCCTGAAACCGGACGAAGCGTCGTACGGTAGATAGACTTCAACAAATGGCATTTATGTATGATTCCTTCGGTTACGGTTGTCTTAACCGTAACTCGTTGGTATAACAAGACAGAATTAAGAGTTATGACGCCTATGACGCCCTATGACGGCTATTAAGTAATTAAAGGTGCTAGGCGCTAGCAGTGAAAAATTTAATCTAAGACAATAGGAAAGTTAAGTATCAAAAGATTCAGCAGATACTTCAGATTGGATCGGGAAGCCTTCATGATTTTTGAGTGATGAGGATAGTTCCACGATGGGTGCTGCACAACAGAAGGTTCTTCTCGGCGTATTTACGACATCAATTCAGGTGATGATTCCTAAATTTATCAAGACGACACAGTCACAGAAAGGGTTACAGACCGCGTAGTGTCATTCATAAAAATGCGTTTTAACCATAGTTTTTAACGATCAGAATAAAGGAATAATTAAAAAGTTTTCACAAATAGTTTAAACTTATATCAGGACATATTATAGGCTATTTATTTTATTGAAATCTAATATCACCACCAGAAAAAAGTTTCGTAACTAAGACTATACGTTAAACGCCTGTTTAAATATGCATAGCAATATTTGACTCCCAGTGAAATTATTAATACTTATATTAAAAAAGACGTGTGGCACTCGGAGACTGCCGCGGTAAAGCTATTGCATAGCATTTTTTATCAACTTATGCAATTATAATAGGGGTTAAAGTATTAAATTGCCGATTTTTTTCCCACTTTTTATTTTGTTCATAGCTCCTAAGTATAGTCATATTATTGCGTAATTTATAAATAAATAAATGAATGAATAAATGAATGAATGAATGAATAATGAATGAATGAATGAATGAATGAATGAATGAATAAATAAATAAATAAATAAATCACCCCTCTCGTCAAACAGCACCCACCTCGTCAAATAGCACCCACCTCGTCGAACAGCACCCACCTCATCGAACAGCACCCCACTCGTCAAACAGCACCCAACTTGTCGAACGGCACCTGCCTCGTCGAACGGCACCCACTTAGTTGAACGGCACCCACTTCGCCGAATGGCAAACGCCTCGTCAAACCGCACGCACCTCGTCGAACAGCCGTATCACCGCTGTGCCGGTCGAAGTGGGGAGCGTGAGGTTTTTTGCGTTACGGAATTTCTGGATTCAGTCCCCGCGCTCAAGGCCCGCGATAGAATCTATGCAATAGCTTAAAAATAAAACAGTAGGTATAAAACATGTGTCTGCATTTAGGCACTATTGTTAGTCCAATGAATGACCAATATAGCTTGATTAGAATGACAGTTCTCACTGAAAGAGACGACGTAACTTTGTACCAGCGTCACACAAGTGAAACACATTTGCAAAAATATTGGTAACTATTGGTTATGTTGGGAATATTTTTTATACATTGCTGTACATAATTTATCAATTTAATTATATAAAATAGATATTTAAAGTTAAAAACATTAAAATAATCTAGTCACATTTAACTTACTTACAATTACACCTAACTTTAAAAGACGTCTTTACAAGGTTACGTCATTTTTCTTAATCGCTAGTTATGACGTAATATGGACAAATCGAAATCGACAGACTAACAATATTTCAAAATCGAAGTAATGTAACATAAATGTTAAAAATGGTTTAATGAGCATCAGCTAAGACCATTAAATTGCAATTATTAATACTTAGTTTACGAAAAAACATTTAAATTTATTAGATTTTATATGCGATAAAAAAAAATTGATTTTAATGATTTTTCCAATTATTTTGATAATAATCACGATACTAACTTACTGTTCAATCTTAATAATAGGGGTTAAAGTATGAAATTGCCGATTATTTTCCCACTTTTTATTTTGTTTATAGCTCTTAAGTATAGACATATTTTTTCTAACAAAAGAAATAATTATTTTAAAAAGCACCCTGTTTAACTCTCAAGTCTCAACGTAATCGGCTCCGTCTCACTCATTCCAATGCCCCACTCCACACCTCATTCATAGGTATTCGGCGCTAGTGCCGCGGTGCGCGAAGCGTGGGGAGAGAAGTAAGAAAGAGTTCATTTACCTGGGTACCTGTCTCGAGCGAGTACTACGTAGTAAGTACTGCATAATTTACTTTAAAAAATATGAATGAAACCTCAATCAATTAGTTATTCCAAAAAAAGCGAATTATAGCGCGATTCAAAAGCGGACAGCGCCATCTATTGCTCGTGACTAAACAGCTGGTGAGTAAGGACCAGTTTTATAATCATCAAGTAAGTTCTGAGCAGTGCTAATAAATTATGCCAGATACATAATAAGAAATGACGTAAAATGATAGTGTCTAAGTAAGCACTACCCAACAAGTAATTAAAATAAAGTATGTAATTTAATATTATGAAGTATTCTGGCAGATAATACTTACAGGAACTTACTTGTAGATTATGATAAGTATGGTTTGGCATACTTGTATTGTGATCCAATAAAACAAGGTTTCGTTTAAGTTTAATTTATTAGGTAAATAAACAACACATCATAAAGACTCTTTAGCAATTATTTGTAATTATATTGTTCATACGCTTCGACGAAATAAGACTCCATCACACTTTTTCAATCTTTGGACTGACAAGCCAATACAAATCGTAAAATCATTATGTAGGTAAAGGTATGGAAAAGGTTGCTATTATTTTTGTATTAATTAACCTGGCGTGTTTAAAAGTATAATTCATTGATATTTACAAGTCACATTTACACTGATAATCACAAGTCATATTTACATTTTTACACCACTTAGATTAAATGTTGGACGTGACGGCAATCTACTTGTAAATACGTCCTAGCACTGTCTAGACAATGCCTCCGAACTGAAACGAGCACATCTTCTTCACTTGTCTCAACATCGAACTCGTTTACAATTCAGGCACGTAACTATTCCATGGTGCAAATTAAGTCCTTCGCTTGAACGCGGTGGCCAGCGGATAACGCTGCCGCGGCCGATCCAGGGGCCTTGGAACGCCTCGTCCAAGTACGCTCGTACCCGTAGGTTGAAGCGCGCCGTCGTGCTGGTAGATACGGATGGAGGCCTTCATTGCGGAGCCGCCACACATAATATTGGCTTACGCCAAATACACGGGCTGCGTCTGCGGTGCTCGCCACTGGGTGACATTCAATAAAATCCAGCATGTCTTCCTCCAAGCGGACTGGGTGTCGTTGCCGAGCCACATCGAGGCGTGGCTGGAAGCTTCCAGACACCCGGTGCCGCTGCACAGCTCCAAGTACGGTGTGTAGGTGCACAGTACTCCCGTATTGTGCGGCGTAAAGCTGTTGCGTCCGCACCATGTTTTGACCCGCTTTGAGGTACCTACTCCTGGCCGGAAAGCCCATGCGGCATTATTACGATAACAATTAGGCGTCGCGTGCGCACATACTGTCGCTTCGAATTTTTTTGGCGAACTGAATTGATTGATGTCTGTGTCGCCGCTCGCGCCGACGTTTGCCGACGGGGCAGGCGGGGGACGCGGGCGGGAGTGAGTAGAAGCGGCACGTGTATCGATCGAACAAGGTCAGGGTCGTACATTATAATAAACGGGATGTTTTATTTTACTCTTCAATTGAAAAGTGTTCATTTGATTTATTCGGGAACTAGCGAATAAAAATATTTTTTTCTTTTGTGAAACCTTATTTCTTTTTATGCTAAATCGGTCGTTAAAAGGAAATTACATGAAAAAAATTGACCTTATATACTATAATGCGTAGCTTTATAACCATCTAACTTTCACCTTTAATTGCATTGAAAACGGTTCAGGCGTTTTTAAAGAAACTAAAAAATTGTTAGTATGGAAAAATGACTTTTCTCGATTTCGTTCATACAAAACGGCAATTTCATACTTTAACCCCTATTATATCTGATTTTCGTGTTATTTTATTCGCCATAACTGTTTTTTTTTCGTTTGATCAGTCGAGTCAGTCCCATTACTAGTCACTAGTAGTCACCTCAGTTCTTAGCCTCAGTTTGACAGGAGTCATTCTAATCAAGCTATATCTAATGGACTATGCCTAAAATAAATGGCAACTTATCCCTTATCTGATTAGTCAATGAAATAAGTTGTCCAAATGATTCAAGATTTCACTGGTTTTTGAAATCCATTTTATATTACTAAGTAGAGGTTGAAGAACCCAGTAAAAGTAGTTTTTTTAACTAGAGTTAATTGATACGGGGTTTATACCATGTACCTTAGTTTTTATGAGTTCCCGATATTTATTTTAAATTCTGGTACATAGGTATTTGCTGAAAAATATCAAAATGAAAATTGAAATAGCGCGCCTAAACGGCTAGCGCTGCAATGGGGTCAGTGACATCACCTGCCTGTCTTGTGATCTGTAGCACATAATCATCTACATACATTTGCTGCAATTTAATAACGAAAGTGCGATTGGTTCTATATTTTAACAGTGACTTATGTAATAAAAAAGTTTCAAATGGTATGCAGTTCCAAAATGTATAAATACTTCTATAAAAACTTCGGAAAACTATTTGTAAGTGTTCAAAAGAAAGTCTCAGTGTGCCGAAAGTGGTTGCAAGTTGCAACTAGGTATTTCGGAGGGATCATAATAACATAGCGAATAGTACAAAAATTTTCTTCTGCGACGACCATTTCGATGTAAGTAAACATGATATTCATAATCTTTAATAATTAGGAATGTAAATATTTTGTTATTGGTTTGAGGTTATAATACCTACCTCTAATGTTTTTAACAGAATGCCTCTTGCAACTCACTTCGAATATTTACGATGTTTTCATAATACCTATTAGCTCAAAATTGTAGCTACATTCTTATGATTTCAATAAACATTGCACATTAAGATCCCGACTAACTAGTTTGTTTTCACATATTTTAAATGGGCAGGTTACTGTTTTCTGCTTTACAAAATCGCTGTCTATGGTAAAAGTAATTGACAGAATTTGTAAAATATTGAAAATAAATCACACAAAAACAATGGATACTATTATTATAGGAAAATATTATCAAAACATTTTGAAAAGCTATTAAAACACAAGCAGGCAAACGAAGTTATCAAGCAGGTGACGTCATCATAAACCCGACCAATCAGGGGTGTTTCGTGTTACGTGACAAACGTTTAAATAACTGCGTTTTTAATTCTGGATTTATAAATAAATCGTTTATTTTCAACTTCCGTTACTAAATAACCATTTTTAAACTCATATTTATAAGCTGGTAATAGTAATACGCACTTTATTTTTCGCGTTGTCAAATAGCCTTTGCCGTTTCAGGCAAGTGACATAAAAAAAAATATATGAAAGATAATAGTATATGTAATAATGTCGCTGGCATAATAGGAATTGTTATAATATTGTTACGAACGTGGAGTTCGGTATTTGGATGAAACACCATTGACTTAAAATAAAGATACATTTATTAAGCGTATTTATTTTATGACGGCACCCGAGGTGCCGTTCACCTCGTTAACCGGCTAAAGAGGAGCTCGAGGAGCTGCCAGCCGAGCCAAACAAACCACTCAATGCTAAACGGAAAAGACACCATACACTTTTATGTATTACATCATGACTTTAATCCGAACGGCAAAACCGTTAAATTCATTATTTAAGTCACACGAATATTTAAGCAAGATATTTCATGTTTTATTAAAAACATGTTGTTTTAAGCAATAAAATTGCTTTTGGAAACTGAAAATAAAATTCCTTGAAATAAAATACATAACATTTTAAAATAATGAGGGTAGGACTTACCAGATTTGTGTACTAGTTTGTATAAAAACTCACTTGGTTATAATTCTGCTGTGAGAATTATAATATCACTGAATTTTAACGATCACAGAGACAGGGCTTGCAGTGAACGTGTTGTTACGACGGTAAACTAAACGCCAATGAACAAAATGGTGTGCCGCAAATTTTAAGAAACTTCAAAAGCACACGACCGCCAGGTGGCGCCACTTAGCCGGAAACTACGTACTAAAAAGGGTAGGCAAATGACGGGAAACGGAAATGCTATCTCAATATAAAGCTTCCAGTTACGGTACAGTGTTTTAATATCTACATTATGTAATTTTGCAAAATTTTCACTTGCTTATTTTAAAAGTTAGAGGGGGGGGGACACTCATTTTACCACTTTGGAAGCGTCTATCTTCTAAATGTTAGACTTTTGGAAAAAATGGTTTTAGAAACCTCTATGTCTTTTTAGAAGACCTATCCATAGATACCCCATACGTATAGGTTTGAGAAAAAATATAAAATTTGTTTTAGTTCTATGTATGGGAAGCCCCCCTTAAATACCATTTTTTTTATTTTTTGTATGAGAATCGTTAAGCGGTCAACAGGATACACCTACCTACCAAGTTTTAACTGTGTCATGCTAATACTTTCAGAATAAAGTGGCTGTGACATATGGACTGATACACAGACAGACAGACAGACAGACAGACTTGACGAATCTATAAGGGTTCCGTTTTTTGCCATTTGGCAACGGAACCCTCAAAAGGTCAAAGGTCAGATAAAAATCGTCAAAATTATAGAATACTATTCGGAATCGCTGCAATACTCTGTGTTGAAAACGGAGATCCAGCTAAAATATGGAAATTTTTAAAGTCAATTGGATTTGGAAGAACGCAGAAACATCCTATTGCCAAAGAAATTAACATTAATCTTTTAAACAAACATTTCTCCTCATCATTGGCTGGCTTAACAAAAAATAATACTCTTAGTCAACTTGTGGCATGTAGATACCTCATCTCTCATTACCTTCTCATCCTATTGTCATTTTTACATTTTTTTATAATTTGTTGTGTTTTCTAATTCTTTTAAATTTCTGTTAGAAACTTTTTGATTCACTCTCATTTTTATTCTTATTTTAAAATTCAAAATTGTTCGATCGTGCCTCGCCCATGTCGGGCGAGCACGTCAATCAGTAGTCAATTGACATTCGGCATTCAGAAAACATTATTCTCGGCTTTTATAAATTATATTATATTATAAATTTAAAAGTGACATCTTTATCCGGTATTTCTGGACCCCGGTATGGTCACGTAGACCGCCGGGCCTTCTCAATTTAGTGCCGCTGGACCCTGGCGGTCACGTAGACCGCCGGGCCACCTCCATCCTGCGCAGCTGGACCCCGGCTTGGTCAGGCAGACCGCCGGGTCATCTCCCCTTAGCTGCGCAGTTAGGTCCTGGCGTGGTCTACCGCCGGGCTACCTCCTCTCCACATCCACTAAATTATATTTGAAGTTACGTTTTTATTTATCTTTACTTTTGACTATAATATATTTACTTTATACTTTCTTGTTTTGTTATTTTACGTTCTTAGGGAATAGTTATAGAGAGGTAGGTCCCATTAGCTTTCTCCCCTTACTTCATTTTCTTGTATAGCGTAGCAGAACCTAGGTCTCTGGGGGTATTCCTTTTCAAGGATACCCCAGATATTCTGTTACGTTATAAACTCTTATCACTTCCAACTCCCGAGACTATCCAGTTTTTAATTTTAGTCAAGTATCCGATTGTGATGTTAAGAAGCATATACTCTCTATAGCCTCAAACGCCGTGGGAAGTGATAGTATTACTCGAAACATGATAATACCTATTTTAGACCATATATCACCCATCATCACTCACATACTTAACTTCTCTCTGTATAAAAGCATCTTTCCAAGTATTTGGAAGGACGCCCAAGTAACACCTCTGCCAAAAAAACCTACTCCTACTTCATATACGGACTATCGTCCCATATCCATACTTCCTTTCATTTCTAAAGTTATGGAGCGAGTTGTCCATCTGCAATCGAGTTCTTTCTTATCCAAAAACAATCTTTTAAATTCATTCCAATCTGGATTTAGGTCTGGGCATAATACAACTACTTTGGTCAAAATCACAGACTATATTCGATGCGGTATTGATAGAAAACAACTTACTGTATTAACATTGCTGGATTTCAGTAATGCTCTTAATACCGTCGATATTGACATACTGCTCGGCATATTACGCTCACTTAACATATCTCCAACGGTGCTTGACTGGTTTCATAGTTACTTGCATGGACGTCGGCAGCGCATTCGTGCTGAGGATTGTTTCTCTGCGTGGTGCTTTCGCATTGTGTATGGTCTGCGAAAGTACGACCATGTCTCAGAATACCGAGCGCTCCTAAACTGGCTACCCATACGTCGTCGGCGCGATGTCCACGTTCTTTCCGTTTTGCTATATCTTAAAGGAAGGTTCTCATTTTCTGCAGTCAGCTCTCGGTTATGAAATGCGGTCATCCAATAAACTCTGTGTCTCTCATTTCCTCCTCATTCTTCTCACGCCTATTCACAGTCTTTCACTGTCCAATCCGTTCGGCTATGGAACTCTCTGCCGTTGTTTTTTCGGCAGTCTGAAACACTATCGATTTTTAAAAGCAAACTTAAAACTTATCTCCTATCATTCTAAAATTCCTTTCCTTCCTCTATTTTCCTTTAAAATTTTGAATTCAAGTTCTTAAGTTTTTTCAAAGTATTGTTGGGTCGTTTTGTACATGAATTTATTGTTTTTTTTTATTTATTTTTATTGGTATGTATGTATATTGATATAGTAGAATATGTATTTTATTATTTATTGTATTATTATTTTTAACTACATATTTCATATTTACTCGTAAGAACTCTTCGCCGCCTTCTCCACTCTTTCCCAATTCAACTGTCCTTTACTGAGGTTGTCTGGAAGAGCTAAATTGTACAGCTTTAAATGTATTTTATGTGACAAAATCCTGTATGGTGTGCAATAAAGAGTATTTATGTTATTTATGTTACATTCCTCTAGCGATATCTCGAACCTTCTAGCATGTCCGCAACAATATATACTGTCTCGTACCTCTGAAACTTTCATTTAAAGTTTCAGAGACATAAAGAAAGACGTTGAAGTTAGAGAAGCGCGGGACAGCTTCCTTAACTTCAACAGAGAGGGAGTTACGATTGAGCGCTAATCGTGAACACTATACGCTTCAGCTGACCTGCGCTTCTGAACAGGCCCGCCGCTAGCTGTTTCGTCGCCCGCGTGCAATACCGAATATGCCGCCCTTTGACTACTTAGTTACTCGGAGTTTTATAAAAAAATGGTTAATTAATAAAGATTTCTCTAAGTGGTGAAAAAAAGAAAACAACTTAACAAAAATAAATTATTTATTTTAATCAAATAAGTACTAATACTCGTATTTACCCGTCTGCGGCAGGAGGGCTATGTTTTTTGAACTTTTTTGAGAGTATGCATGTATGTTATGCATGTATAATTGTTTGGCACGCTCTACGCTTTGCCCTGAAGGTATCGTTAGATAGGTATTTACAGTCAGAATGACAATGGATATTATGTCTACATAAATAAAAAAACAAAATTGCAGATTTATGGCGCCAAATTAAAAAGTTTGGCATACATAATGCATAATGCAGCATTGCAGCCTGAACGCTGTGGGAGCGGCTTATGCATGAAAAATCCTTTGCGGAAACAAGAAAAATTTGGAGGGTGCTTCTTGAGCTATGGAACAAACGGGTGTGACGTTACCACTTGACTTGGCAGTTGGCACCGCTCTATCTACCGTGATTCACCAAAAAGTTTGAAATGAACCAAATTCAATTCAACAGCCATTGTCCGTCCACTGCTGAACGTAGGCCTACTTCAAGTCACGCCACAATTTCTTCGCTTCGCATCGCTTGCCTAAACGTGGTCCACTCCAGAATTCGTCTGCTCCAACGGTTGTCGGCAGACGTGACCATCCCACTGTCACTTCTGCGTGCTTATATTCGGGCTATCTTCTGCGATAACTTACGTCCTCTGACGAATATGCTCGTTTTGTATCATGTTTCTTAAAGAGATACCGTGCACAGCCCTCTCCATAGCTCGCTGAGCGACTTTGAATTTGTGAACTAGTCTTCTGGTAAGTGTTTACGTTTCCGCAACATAGGTCATAACTGGTAGGATACACTAATTGAAGACCTTAGTTTTCAGACATTGTGGCAGGGATGACGTTAAGACGTGACGAAGCTTCCCAAAGGCTGCCCAGCCCAATTAAATCCACCTATCGACTTCGTTCACGAAGTTGTTTCTATCATAACATAACTCCAGTATCAGTAGTTTTGATGTAAGTGTAAAAAAATAGTAATAGTATACCTAGTTTATTTGAAAGTGGTAAAAAATACTTTTACCAAGATTTTATTTAGATAGTAGGTACTGTTACGATTTATATTGGTCGAAAATTGGGCTTATCCCTTTGCTCACTTGATTTAATAAAGAGAGAGACAAACTTCTTAGCGTTCTATGAATTCACCGAGCGGGTGCCGGGTCCATCGTGTGGCATAAAGAGAAACTCCGAGTAACTCCCGGGACTTGTGACACAGGTGTAGGTTTAAGGGGCATCTTTCCGACGTAAATCAACACTCACCTTCACTACTCGTGTTTCTCTCCCTGCCCAGCCAAATCTGGTACGAACCTGCTAATGCAGCTTTAGACACTCGCTCTGGTATAGAGCTTACTGCAGTTCTGGCCAAGCCAAGGTCTTTCAACAGGTTATAGAGAGATTTTGCTAGTATACCTCTCGCTCCTACTTCTACAGCATATAGACTAACTATAAAACCGTTTTTCGTTAATTCATTTAGGAGATCATAATATTTGTTTTCTTTCATTGCGTGGTCTTTAGTTATGTTAGTTTCCCATGGCATGGCGCGGCAATCCGTTTTGTAGCTCTAGAAAAAAGAAAAAAATCCGGCCTGGATGATGAAATAAACACATCCTCTGGGATTTTATAGTGCTTTTCATACGTGTCCATTAAAATAGTCCAGTCAGGTGCTGTGCCCAGGAATAAGTAAGGCTTGTTCTTAGAATTTGCAGTGGAGCCTTCTTTAATGAAGTTAATTTGTCTTTTGTTTGTGGTCAATCCTTTTACTAAATAGAGTCGAGGGATCAGCCGAATGTTCTAGACATTAGCATCTAGCTTTGCCAAAAGGGTTTTACCGATATCATATATGTACTAGGAAAGGCCAAGTGAGACGCGATGTGAGATAGTTGTCGTATATCCACGCTTATTTAATATTATTGATTGGCAGTTGGTGTACCTTGTTGAGGTCATTCATAAAATGTTCGACAAACACCCGTTATGATGCCGCTTATATAGAGTCCCGGATCATAAGAAGTATACTTTCTTCTACCCAGACATAAACAGTGACATTTACTTGGTTTTGCCCTCAGTCCACACGTCCACGTACAGAACTCATTTCTGACACTGTTTGGGATTACGTGTAAGTATTGCAAGGTCGTCAGCAAAGGCTAATATTGACTCAGTGTAGGTACTTGTTGTTGATTTTTTGAATTAATTTATCAACTTGTATATTAATAACTATATTAAATACTATTGGAGATAAGCAGCACCCTTGGAATAGTCCCACGTTGTACTGTATTGTTTTTTTTGTATTCTTTGTTTACTGCTATGACAAATTTCAATTGTGAATATTAGGAGTTAATTATGTCAATAATTGCGGAAGAAGAGTTATACTAGCGTTTCCCATATGCCAGGTCGCGATCCGGTACCGGGCCATCAAAATAAAATACCGGGTCGCAACATTCCCGCCTTGTTTTAAAAATAATACCTATCGATCGACTCATCGTAAAAAATCTTCTTACGTCATTTTCCGCGAACTTGGATTCTTTAGTAAGTAAGTAAAAAATAAGCCGCAGCTCCATGCTTCGCACTAAAATTTAGTGACTAATTAGTGTATAATATTTTTACTATTGATAAATGTACTATATTATTTTACCTAATGTAACCAGCTTGGGTTTAAAAGTATTAAGTAGGTTACAAACGGACAATGTAAAAATTACCGGGCCATGGAAGAACTATGTTCGGGAAACACTGAGTTATACCATTTCAGGGCAAATAGCATGAGTTCATGCTGTACAGAACTAAATGCCTTCTCTAGGTCTATCCAGCAGACCGTTATTTGCCTTTCATGTGTTCTAGCATCTTTTAGTCTTTCTGCTAATAAAGTATTGTGTTCTAGGCATCCAGAAATACCAGGCAAGAAGCCTTTCTTGGGCCTGAAATACCTATTCCTAGTCATAAATTTTGTCATTTTAGTTTACAATTACAATACACTGAAAAAGATTTATGAAATTGTATTGGTTAGGGCTATCGGTCTTGGTGTCTTTAGGATGAGTTACTTTATGCCCTTTGGGAATGAGGACAAGAACTGCTTTTCTGAATGCTACTGGGACATGCTTTCTTGACCAGATCTTATTGAATATGTTTAGTAAATGTTTACGATCTGGGACACTTTTTGTACACTATGTAAGGAATGCCATCGGGGCCTGGAGCTGAAGACGTGTCCTGATGTCAATGGACTCCTGATAGTTTCACTCAATGGTTCACCTTGGGATATATGAGGGTCAACTCTATCCATAGTGTTAGTCGAAGTACTGACCGACGAATGTCGTGCTTCAACACCATCGTGTGTCTATAAGTGCCCCTCCACTGGCAAGGAGTCCGATTCGGGCCGCGTCAAAAATCTAAACTTCTGGCACGAGGTCCGAATCGGGCTTCCTACTTAGTTGCGTTTTTCGCGGGAATTCCTACAGACGCGGCTGTTCCTATCCCTTTTGCACCTATATCGCTGTGTAGAAGAAAGAAGGGGCTAGCTAGCAAGTCAAAGTCTAAGGTCATGTGTCAAACAAAATATTTGAGCAATTTGTAAGTGTTCGTCAGACGTCACTCGTTACGTGTTGTGGTATGCGGTGTGTTCGCCTTATTTTAACAGTGTTTATTAACTCATTCACTCATGGTTTAATTAAGTAAATGATAGTATAAAGGTTTACAATGAAAACAAAACTGTACACAAAAATTGTTAAGTATGGTTATTAAACTTTATATAATCTCATGTAAACCATATTTTTACTTTTCCCTTAGTTAACATTGTTCTCATTTATAGATGCAACTAAATTAACGAATTGCATAAGCATTGTTTTATAGATTATTTTATGGAGAACAGTAATATATATACATTTTGTAGGGCATTGTTACAAAATATTAAAGAAATGGTCAAAAGAATGCAACTGTTCCCGAACAGCGGGGGGGGCTTCGTGGATGGTTGCCAGTCAACGGGGTAAACAGCGCAAGATGGCTGCCAGCGGAGGGGTTAGGTACCATGCTCGTCTCTTGTAAGTTATATTGCATTACGTGTTATGTAAAACCTTGTTAACGTAAAGCTCAAATGTTAATTACTCCAGCTGTCTAAATAAACAAGACCAAAGAAAGGCTGTTTTTTTCTTTTCTGATATTTTACAACATTAAACTGTCGACGGAACCGAGACATTGAACAGAGAAAGTAAGTGGCAGATAATGATTTAGCAGTTTTACTGTAGCCTTTGCGAATATTTAACAATTTAAATTAGTCCACAGTCACAGGATCTGGAATGCGTCATCTGGTGGATTTGGTGACTCTATGAATCTTAAGAAGTTATTGCAGTCTTTTATGTAAGGTGTATTTAGTTTTTTCTCAAGATCAAAAAACACTGTCTTTTTTATTTTATTCATAACTTTGTTTACCGGTATAATTTGCCTTACCGCTTGGCAGTGCCTAAAAGCTAAAATTTGGCGTAAAACACGTAAGTACCTATAGGTAGTTACACAATGTTAAAAAACTACAAGCAAGTTCAAGGATTTAACGACTTTGATTAATAAAGTTTATAGAAAGTAAATTGATACTTTTGTTAATGGGAAAGTCATTTATTACTTTATTTTAATGATATTAGTTTATTTCATAGCATAATATTACCTTTTTTTCTGTATTCTTCAGCCGCTTGAATATGGGTCGTACTTTTTTCTATCAACCATTTATATAAAATTAGCAGAATTGGGTCCCCTTATATTTACATAAAAAATCATATTATTATGACATCAAACACCTTTCAAATATTTGTACAGGGCACTTCTTTAATGTAACATATTTTTTTAATAGCATAGGTGTTCATTCGATAATATTCCTTTGATAAGTTTGGAAAGGCGGGAAACCCTTTTCTAAAAACTTTGTAGGTTGACCTACGCAAAACTTTTTTAACAGTAGGTAATGTGTCCTGACCTTTAATTTTAAATCATTGTGATAAAATTAATACTAAAATAGCAAACATAATGAACATTTATTAGAAACTATGAGTGGGTATAAAGGACAAGTAGGTACCTACGAGTAACTTTAGACATCTACTTTCGTAGGTATCTTTATATTATTTGGGTTATAAGTACTTGGGCACAGCCAAATGCTCATGTCGTTAATATATTATTCATCAGCTAACAGGGCCCGTTTTTGTATCAAAATATGATAGACAGTATCAAATTACTATGATAAAGCGAGCATTAGCTATTATAGATTATAGTATGCCCACGCTACGTGCATTTTCTAGTAGGCACAGTCTTTATTTATGTTTTTTAAAGAGTTTTGTAAACGTTCTACCTACGTTTGAAGTAAGTATTTAATTTTTGTCTAATGTGTTGGGTGGGTACTTAGATGACTTCTATAGATTAATTTGAGTTTTAGTTATTATTTTGTTAAGTATGTCTTAAATATGTAGGGTTACCTCTACGTGTAGATGAATATATCGTGGTAAAATTGGTGTAGTCATATAAATAAATAGCCTGTTTACATAAAAGCTAATCAAGAAAAAAATGCTGGGTAAATGTCGAAGATTTTAGAGTAGGTATCGATAGAAACCGTGCCTTTTTAAAGATTAATGTTATAATGTGGCGACGAGACCGACCGCGTAGCATTAGCTGGGGCAGCCAGGCAGGTGTCAATATAACTGAACACCCACATTAATAACCGCATGGAATAATTTATATCACCGACGCGGACGGTCCCCTTGTTTTGGCGAAAGATTGCGTTTTGATTTCTCTATTTATCTTAATAACTCTTGTCATAAATAAAACAGCTAGAATAAGAGCTTTGTTTATACATAATTACTAATTGATTTGATTTACCAGATACCATGAGTCCTCAAATAATTATTACCTACTTATTATTTAATTAAAGGAAGCTTGTGAATAACAAATATAAAATACCTACGTCTTATTAGTTGGCCATACATGACCAACCGTTAGGCTGGCGGAGAGGAGAGGGACACTAGAATTAAAACATAAAACGCCACATACCTATGTACCTGACCCAGATTTATGGTAACCTATAAAAAAATAATTATGACTTTTTCGTCGTGATAAATAATTAATTGTATTAATTTCTAGTAAGTACTAATAGTTTAGTAGATTAACCATGGATGGACAGACAGACATAGAGACAAATCCTACATGGCGAAACTAAGTGTTCTTTTTCTTGTTTACGGAACCCTAAAAAATAATTTATTTTTTGACAAATGGCCATAACTTTTATCTAAGTACTTAAGTGTATCTATCTACCTGTTGCGTCCTTATTGGAGTCCGCTACTTTGCGTAGGTATATTGTTGTAAGTATATGTTAACCGCAGCTACAGTAAGGCACGACCACTAAGTGGTTCCGACTGGGCCCTAACTTTAATTGGTAACCTGTGTCTGTATGATAAAAAGGGGAAGTGCAACCATTTATTTTGTTCCGCTGGTCATCATTTATTCACATAGAGTCGGTCTCCGGGCGAGAGCAGTATCCATAAACAAGTGCAGTGGAAGTTTGGCAGCAAGTTTTTTGTACATACGAGTACATGTTTACGGTGCTTCCCGGCCATGCGGGACACTAGGCTGCATCCCAATTCCCACCGTCTATCGCATATGAGAGTTTTGGCAAACGTAGCCAAAGTTAAATTTACTTTATTGTGTGGCTGTAAAATTGGACAGTAGCCGTAGGTATCGATTCCTTCCCGCAACTGTACAGGTACCTACTTATATATACCTTCTTACATCGACGAATCAATATATATTATTTCTTATTTTCTATGATTAATATGCACGTTGTTTTTATGTTTAACGAGTGGTTCAATACTAAACGTATAGTTTTCAGTCGATTAAAAGTTTTAAGAAATAAATAGTGAAAAAAGCAAATCGTTGTTTGCCGAAAACCGACGCGCTGGAGTGACCAATTTATTATATAAATTAAGAGCAGATAGCAAAAGTCTTAGATAAATAAAAAGACGTGTGGCACTCGGAGACTGCCGCGGTAAAGCTATTGCATAGCATTTTTTATCAACTTATGCAATTATAAAACTAAAAAGTATTACCGCTGTGCCGGTCGGAGTGGAGGGTGTTAGGTTATTTTCGTTACGGAATTTCTGGATTCGGTCCACGCTCAAGGCCCGCGATAGAAACTATGCAATAGCTTAATTTTATATTTAAATGTATTTTCTAATTTTGACTTTTGTAATTAAATTTTTCTGTTATTTTGGCAGATATGGTTACCATAGGCAACCATACTGTCAAAATTCTTATTTTCTTCAAAATTCTTTTAAATTTAGGAAATTCAAAATTGTTCGATCGTGCCTCGCCCCGAGTGTTAGGTTAGGTTATTTTCGTTACGGAATTTCTGGATTCGGTCTCCACGCTCAAGGCCCGCGATAGAAGCTATGCAATAGCTTAAAAAATATAGTTTATTGCTTAGTTCAGTAGTGTTTCGAGACCCGTTATTGTATTTGGGTAAGAAAAAATTAACTTTTATTTTAAAATTGATTTCAGTCACAGGCAATAAAACAGGCAAAAACAATGGACCCTGCCAAGATTTAAGGTCTCCTTTTTATAAAACTATTATTGCATTTGTGAAATCCAAGTTTTAAAACCATTTACCTAATGATTCAATGTGTACAGACAACGGCAGGTCAACCTACCTGTTACGGACACACGTCAAACTCGTCAATTTAATATTTAGTGTATGTAATAAACCTTATTATTAAAACACTGTACCGTCACTGGAACCTTTATATTGAGATAGCATTTCCGTTTTCCGTCGTTTGCCTACCCTTTTTAGTACGTAGTTTCCGGCTAAGTGGCGCCACCTGGCGGTAGTGCGCTTTTTAAGTTTCTTAAAATAGAATGCGGCGCACCATTTTGCTCATTGGCGTTTAGTTTACCGTCGCGTCGTAACAGCACGTTCACTGCAAGCCCTGTCTCTGTGATCGTTAAAATTCTGTGATATTATAATTATTCTCAGAACAAAATTAATAACCAAGTGAGTTTTTTTACAAACTAGTACATAAATCTGGTAAGTCCTACCCTCATTATTTTAAAGTTAATAATGTATTTTATTTCAAGGTATTTTTTTTTCAGTTTCCAATAGCAATTTTATTGCTTAAAGCAACATGTTTTAATAAAACATGAAATATCAAACTTAAATATTCGTGTGACTTAATTAATGAATTTAACGGTTTTGCCGTTCGAATTAAAGTCAAGATTATGTAATACGTAAAAGTGTATGGTGTCTTTTTCGTTTAGCATTGAGTGATTTGTTTGGCTCGGCTAGCTAGCAGCTCCTCGAGCTCCTCTTTAGCAGGTTAACGAGGTACCTCGGGTGCCGTCATAAGATAAATACGCGTAATAAATGTAATTATAGATAAATTGCTTGACGAAATGGGCGAATTGCCTTTGTTTACACTTAAATTATAAAACAGTGCCTTGAGAATCCCGTTTTAGTGTAAAAATTTATGAAATGGGTAAAATTGGCAAACAAGTGCCACAAAATAGCATACACACCGCTAATGATAAGTATTAATATAAGTAGGGCATGAATATCGGAATCTCGGAATCTCGCAATATCAGAATCTTGGAACGAATTTCCGATATTACATTTCCGATATTGAGTGATACAATATCGTATAATATCGGAATTAGTGAAAGCTTCTATTTTAATAAATAAAATGTTTAAGAGCACCAAAAAGTATGGTCTTTCTATAAGAGCCTATATAAATATATTTGAGCTATAACCACAGAGCTCTGAAGTCCATACGTGTCGCCCTAGGAGAAAGAGGAGTATATCTGACACAGGCATATATTTCTGTCATCAGTGTTGCCTACAAGTGTTGAAAGTGAGTGTGTCTTTTCGTCAGCAGGATTTTTTTGTAATAAGATATGAAAGTCTTACTTGACTTTATGTCCTAGGTCTCCAGGCATAGGGCGTCCACTGTAGTCCTCCATTGCGTTCGTTCTTGAGCTTCGCGTTTAATTTCACTCCAAGTCTTACCGATCTTTTTCGCTTCATCTGCTACAGTGCGACGCCAAGCTTGTTTGGGGCGGCCACGTTTACTTTTTTCTTGGGGATTCCAATACAGAGCCTGTTTGGGAATATGATCAGGATCCCTCCGGAGAGGGTGGCCAATCCAGTTCCACTTTCGGTGCTTGATCTGCTGCGGCAGCGTTCCAACAGGTGTTCGTTGGAACTTTTCTCGGGACAGTACACACCGGGAATTTGGTGAAGACAGCGGTTGATGAAGACCTGGAGTTTGAGAAAGATGGACTTGGTGACCTTCCACGCTTCGCACCCATATGGCAGTACGGATTTGACGTTGGACCCCAAAATATTGATTTTAATCCTTCGAGTCAATTTCCGTAACCGCCATACGGGTCGAAGTTGCGCGAAAGTCGCTCGAGCCTTGCCAATGCGTGAAGTCATGTCCTCCTCTCCACCTCCAGTTTCTAACAGGACACTCCTGAGGTACGTGAAATCGTAGACTCGTACCACATCCTCTGCATCAATCCGTAGCGGTGTGCGATTTTCCACTCCAGTTCGCTTCTCTTCGGTCTTCGGGCTATTCTCTTTGGGCTTAAAATAAACTGCCGGAAGAAGCAGTTAATTTTAAGCCCGTAATGCCCGCCTCTCGTGTAAGTCGTTGATCTTGCATTGCATGTCACGGTGCGTGTGGCTCAGCAGGCAGATAGCATCGGCACAACCTAAGTTCCCTCAGACATCGGTTACGCCCCAGCCCCCACTCTACGTAGCTTGGTTTCGTATGAAAGATAAAAAGTTCACTGTAACGGTAAAATGCTTGATGCTTTGTCTTTTTTGAGAACGTATGTATTATCAAGAAAAATGATTGCTTAAAAAATTGTTTATATTTTGATGCTTTTATGAATTTCTTTTGATGTCTATTTTACTTATTTAATAAAATTGATAGAGAATAATAATGACAAATATGTGATAAACCAATTAATAGCTTTGTTATGTTTGAAAACTTGTTAACACAAAAAACGATCACGTAAAAATAGATATAGGTAATCAGAATTTATTGCTAATTGTAAATTTTGCCTTCATATTTGAAATTATAAGAAGTTATATCAATGGTGATTCAAAGTTTATTTGATTACAGTAATAGAAAATAAGAATGAGAAATATTAACACGTAAATTTTGTGCCAAAATTAAAGACTGATTTTATTTAATTTTTTAATTTAACCCAATATTACAATGTTTTCCATTTGGTGGCTCGTCTGCTCGTTTGCCTTTCCAATAACATAAAATAAAATATTATGACATGCGAAATTCCGATATTGAGATCTAATATAGGAAATCTACTCGACCTGGCAACATATAACACGCGCACACTGAGGCTCGACGCGAAGCTCATAGAGTTGGAAGAGGCAATTGGTAAGTTACATTGGGATATCATTGGGCTATCTGAAGTCCGAAGAGAGTGGGAGGACTCGATAACCCTGCAATCCGGTAACTTACTATACTACCGGGAGGGCGACCAACAGTCCCTAGGTGGTGTCGGGTTCATCGTCCACAAGTCCCTTGTCAACAACGTGATTACTATCGAAAGTGTTTCGAGCAGGGTAGCGTACCTGATACTCATCATCATCATCATCATCATCAGCCTATCACAGTCCACTGCTGGACATAGGCCTCTCCAATTGCACGCCACTTAGGTCGATCCTCGGCTTCTCGCATCCAGCTCCTGCCAGCCACCTTGCGCAAATCATCACTCCACCTAGCCTGAGGGCGTCCTACACTACGTTTGCCGAGACGCGGTCTCCACTCAAGAACTCGTTTACCCCAGCGGTTGTCGGTTCTGCGGCTAATATAACCAGCCCACTGCCACTTCAGCTTGCTAATCCGGTGGGCTATGTCGGTAACTTTAGTTCTCTGCCGGATCACCTTATTTCTGATTTTATCCCTAAGAGAAACTCCGAGCATAGCTCTTTCCATAGCCCGTTGAGCGACTTTGAACTTGTGGACTAGCCGTACCGTCAGTGTCCACGTTTTGGCTCCGTATATCATGACGGGTAGGACGGACTTTCGTCTTGAGGCATTGTGGGATCGACGATGAGAAGACTCGACGTAGTTTCCCAAATGCTGCCCAACCCAACTGAATTCTTCTGTTCACCTCATCCTCAAAGTTGTTTCTACCTAACTGCAATGTCTGCCCGAGGTACACGTATTTCTGAACAACTTCGAGGACGGCGCCGTGCATCGCAATCGGTTGCGGTAGTACATGTTCATTGAACATAACCTTGGTTTTATCCAGGTTCATCCGCAAGCCGATGCGCACAGAAGAGCCAGCCAGGTCATTCAGCATCTGTTGTAGGTCCTGCAGCGTTTCTGCTATAATGACGATGTCGTCTGCAAATCGCAAGTGAGAGATGTATTCGCCATTGATGTTGATGCCTCGTCCTTTCCAGTGCAGCGTCTTGAACATATCCTCCATTGCATTTGTGAACAATTTCGGGGAAATGACGTCCCCTTGTCTCACTCCTCGATGCAACGTTATAGGTTTTGTTTGCTGATTCTGTACTTGGACGGACATGGTGGCGGCTTCGTAGAGACATCTCATCACTTGCACGTACCGCCAATCTATTTGGCAACGCTGCAGGGACTCCAGAACGGACCAGATCTCTATCGAGTCGAAGGCTTTTTCATAGTCCACGAATGCTAGACACAAGGGCTGATTGTACTCTTCGGTCTTCTGTATAATCTGCCGCACTGTGCGGATGTGGTCTATGGTGCCGTATCCGCTCCGAAATCCAGCCTGTTCCGGTGGTTGGAATTCGTCAAGTCTTCGCGCAAGGCGGTTCATGACGACTCTTGAAAACAGCTTATAGACGTGGCTTAGAAGGGAAATGGGTCGATAGTTCTTCAGCAGGGTCTTATCTCCTTTTTTGAAGAACAGGACGACAACGCTCCTACTCCACGCCTCCGGATTTCTCCCTTCAAACAGGACAGCGTTAAAAAGCTTTTGAAGCTCCCTCAGTACGGGTTTACCTCCAGCCTTTAGCAATTCTGTTGTAACGCCATCCTCTCCAGGGGCTTTTCCATTTTTCAGCTGTCTTGAGTGTAGTGGCGTGTTAACGTGGCTCTAGGGTCCTCATTTTCGGGATCAGGTCGAGATGCATGCGAAGCGTATAACCGGCCATAGAAGCGTTCTACTTCGGAAAGGACTGCTGGCTTCGAAGCAACGACTTCTCCACTTGCTGTGGTCAGTTTCGTCAGGTGGCTTCTTCCAAAAGATTGTACGAACACTTTCGACCCCCGATTTTGCTCGATCGCTCTTTTAATCGCAAGAGTATTGGAGCAACGGAGGTCGTGTCGTACGAGCTTACTGATCTCTCGGTTTAGAGCTCGCTTTCCTGACGAAGTGACAGGTGGGTTTTCACGTCGTTCCTTAATCAGCCCTAAAGTTCCTTCCGAAAGCTTTGACTTCCTGCCCTTACGCTGCATTTCACAAAATCTCGTACCTTCTTCCCTGAGGATCCGAACCACATTTTCGAGGTTCTGGTTTACGTCTGTTGTGGTTTCCACGGCAGCAAGTCGGTTTTCCAGGTTTGACTGGAACGTTTCAGATCCTATCATGGTTTGGAGCAAAGTAGGTCGGAGCCTTGACTTCATCAGACGGACACGTTCAGCCTTAAAAATCGATATTCAGAGAGCCTCGAACGAGTCGGTGATCGCTTCCGGTATTAAACCTGTTAATCACGGAGACGTCTCTGAATATATGCTTCTTGTTGGTCATGATGAAGTCAATCTCATTTTTCGTCATAGTGTCGGGGCTTTGCCACGTCCACTTCCTTTGGGGCTGTTTCTTGAAGAAGGAGTTCATCAAGAAGAGGGCCGGGAGGAGAAGAGGAACGGGAGGGCCGTTCGAGAAAGTTGACAAGCATTTGCCCCCTATGGTTTCTGCATTCAAATCCATCCTTGATCCTTGATCCTTGATCCTACTACCGATTCGTTGCAATTCTGTACTCCCACTTTAGCGTTGAAGTCCCCCATAACAACGCTGTACTGAGTCTTAGTGGTGAAGTGGAGGGCCTTTGATATATCATCAAACATATCCTCTACCTCTTCGTCCGAGTGTTTTGAGGTCGGTGCGTACGCTTGAACCACCTTGAGGCTATACCTCTCAGTGAGCTTAACAATAAGGTACGCTACCCTGTTCGACACACTGGACACTTCCACAACGTTGTCAGAAAGGGACTTATTTACCAGAAACCCAACGCCACCTTGGGATTGTTGGTCTCCCTCACGAAAGTACATTAGGTGGCCCAACTCGAGGGTTATGGTGTCCTCCCCCTCTCTTCGGACTTCACATAGCCCTAGGATATGCCACCTAATCTTCCCAAGTTCCACCTCAAGTTGAGCCAGATGCGAGTCTAGCCGTAGCGTGCGTCCGTTGTACGTCGCCAGGGTCAGTTGTTTTTGGTGGCCTCCCGTAACCCGGAGATTCTTCGCTTCCCCTGTCCCGCCGTAACCGTGGTCGCCACCATGACCAGGAATAGGGGGCCGCCGGGAACTGGGGGCCGTGGCTTTTTGTGCGTCTGCATTGGAGGTTATGCCCATAATCGCCACGCTGGGCAGACGGGTTGGCGATCGCAGGATACCTGATACTCAGAATATCGAAACGATATTCGCTGAATGGCATTCAGGTTTACGCTCCGACCTCGAAACACGACGATGTCGAAGTGGAGGCTATGTATGAGGAGATCTCTAAAGCCATGCATAGCTTTAAAACCCACTACACGGTTGTGATGGGAGATTTCAATGCGAAGTTGGGGCAACGTTGCGGTGATGAGTTGAGAATGGGGAAATTTGGATTTGGGCAACGGAACAAAAGGGGCCAGATGCTGGCAGACTTCATGGAGAGGGAGAACCTCTTTATGATGAACTCCTTCTTCAAGAAGCCCGTAAGCCGCAAATGGACCTGGATCAGCCCGGACGTTAAAGTCAAGATCGATTTTATCATGTCAACGAAGAAGCACATATTCGATAATGCCACTGTGATCAACGCTGTTAAGGCAGGAAGCGATCACCGCATGGTCAGATGCACATTGAATATCGACGTAAAGCTTGAAAGAGCGCGACTGATAAAATCCACGCTCCGACCAATACCGGCTCAAATTCAAAACCCCGAGTGCTTTCAGCTCGAGCTTCAAAACCGTTTCGAAGCCCTTGAAAACAGCATCGATGTGGACGATCTATACACATGGTGATGGATACTGTCCGTACGGTAGGGTCTAAGTACTTTAAAACCCTCCGTCCCAAATCAAAGAAACTCTCCAGTCAGACTCTCCTACTCATGGATCAGAGAAACGAAATGGGGCTACAGAACTCAGCGGATGCCCATTGCTATCGGCAACTCAATAGACAGATATCTAAGTCTTTGAAGAGCGACCTTCGTCAATTTAATACCCGACGTATTAAAGAGGCCATTGAGCGCAACAAAGTCTCCAAAGTCTTTGCCAGAGATCTGCCTATTGGGCAAAGCCAATTGACGAGGCTGAAAACTGAGACAGGTAGCATCATTGCGTCAACACCTGAAATCCCGAAGGAGATTGAGTGTTTCTATGCACAGTTAATTTCCACGAAAACACCTGTTGAAAGCAAGGCTAAAGACCCTAGAGCCAAGCTTACCCGACACTATTCTGAAGATATCCCGTACGTCAGCCTGAGCGAGATTAGAATGGCTCTCAAGCAGCTTAACAACAACAAGGCGGCGGGTGATGACAGAATCACAACAGAGCTCCAGAAGCTCTTTAATTCTGTCATCCTCGAGGGCAAAACGCCAAAGGCATGGGGCAGAGGCGATGTAATGCTGTTCTTCAAGAAGGGTGACAAAACTCTCTTGAAGAACTACAGACCCATCTCGCTTCTGAGCCATATCTATAAGTTGTTTTCGAGAGTCATTACGAATCGTCTCACTCACAGGTTCGACGACTTCCAACCTCCCGAACAAGCCGGGTTCCGAAAAGGCTATAGTACCATAGACCACATTCATACGCTGCGGCAAGTTATACAGAAGACCGAAGAGTATAACTTGCCACTTTGCTTAGCGTTCTTGGACTATGAGAAAGCCTTTGATTCGATTGAGACCTGGGCAGTGCTGCAGTCTCTCCAAAGGTGCCAAATAGACTACAGGTACATCGAGGTACTAAAGTACTTATACCAAAACGCCACCATGTCGGTCCGATTACAGAACCAGAGCTCTAATCCGATCCAACGACAGCGAGGTGTGAGACAGGGAGACGTTATTTCTCCGAAACTGTTCACAGCTGCGTTGGAGGATATTTTCAAGCTTCTGAACTGGAAAGGACGCGGCATCAACATCAATGGCGAATACCTAACACACCTGCGATTTGCCGATGATGTAGTTCTTATGGCTGAGACCTTGGAAGACCTGAAGAGTGAAAGAGTGGGTCTTAGGATGAACATGGACAAGATGAAAATCATGTTAAATGCCCATGTTGCACCCGCTCCAGTTAACGTTGGGAACATTGCACTCGAAGTTGTCGACCACTATGTTTACCTGGGACAGATAGTCCAGTTAGGTAAGTCCAACTTCGAGAAAGAGATCTCTCGTCGAATCCAGCTCAGATGGGCAGCGTTCGGGAAGCTCCGGCATATATTCGCGTCCGAAATACCTCAGTGTCTCAAGACGAAAGTCTTTGACCAGTGTGTGTTGCCAGTAATGACCTATGGGAGTGAGACGTGGTCGTTTACTATGGGTCTCATAAGAAGGCTCAAGACCGAGCGAGCAATGGAGAGAGCGATACTTGGTATTTCCCTACTCGATCGAATCAGAAATGACGAGATCCGCAGGAGAACTAAAACAACCGACATCGCTCGAAGGATTGCATCGTTAAAGTGGCAGTTGGCGGGACACATAGCGCGGAGAACCGATGGCCGTTGGGGCGGAAAGGTTCTCGAATGGCGACCGCGTACCGGACGACGTTCCGTGGGCAGGCCCCCTACAAGGTGGACCGACGATCTGATCTAGGTCGCGGGAAGCCGCTGGATGCGGACAGCACAGGACCGATCGTTGTGGAGATCCTTGGGGGAGGCCTATGCCCAGCAGTGGGCGTCGTTCGGCTGATATGATGATGATGATGATGATGAATACACGGAAAATAAAGTTGTCATAGGTACTTAAAATAAAAAGTATTTAAGTATCATAAATACTTGATTTTTATTTTTAAATCTGTCACATTGGCGTTACGCTAAGGCGTTATAATATTAAGTGGCGTCACCAGGCGATAACAAACAGATCTTAATATAAAGTTTCCAGTGACGGTACAGTGTTTTAATAGCAGCGTTTTACCCTGAAATAAAACACATATTAAAATACTTACCTCACTGGAAGCTTTCACTTTATTTCTGCCTGGTGAAATTGAGCCAATGAGCAAAATGGTGATAAAGATAAAGATAAATTTATTTACAGAAACATGTGTGAGATAAATTTCATTGTAGAAACATATTCTTGGTGTCCATATTATTAGTAAGTAACAACATGTATTACTGATATTCAGCGTGTAATACGAGTATGTTAAGTGTTAATTATATCTTATTTTAAAAATACAAACTTATGAAGCGATTAAACAGAATAAAGTTATACAATATCAAAATTTATCATTCAAAAAGTCATTTATATTATAATAGCATTTGTCCTTTAATAATTTCTAAAATTTAGTTTTAAAAATATTGTTATTTAGTATTTTAAAGAGGAATTTTATTATATATTCATGGAGCCATGCATAATAAACTTTTACTTAACAAAGCCGTCTTTGCCGGTTGCGAGCACAGTTAAACTTTCTTGCGGTGCACCGCAAATTTTAAGAAACTTAAAAGCGCACGACCGCCAGGTGGCGCCACTTAGCCGGAAACTACGTACTAAAAAGGGTAGGCAAACGACGGGAAACGGAAATGCTATCTCAATATAAAGCTTCCAGTGAGGTAAGTATTTTAATATGCGTTTTATTTCAGAGTAAAACGCTGCTATTGTATTATTTAAGCTTTGAATATTGTATGTATGTAAAGAGTTTATATTTTATCACAAGTAAACGTAATTTCTGTTAGGGCCTTAGTTTATAAGGAAATGTATTTTTATTTCAATAAAATAACAAATCGGTTTCTTATTCCACTTACAATAATATCTATTAGGTAGGATCTGGTATGGTTGTATGAAGGTCTAGTACCTTGAAGGAAAATAACTGTAGGCCCTGGCCGACTTGCTCACGCGCGGCGGGGGTACCCTATAGGCTGTCCCTGTCCCCCTAACAGATTCTGAAGGTCGGTAGCAAAAACTTATGTAGGATAGGATTTGTAAGTGGAAAAAATGTTAAGAAGCCTGTATGTAGGTTTAGAATAAGTAAGACAGAGATAGCAATACACATATCGGACCTCTCTTTCCTCCGAAGTTATTATGTGGGTAGATCGGGAGAGTGTCCGAAGAGTAAAAGAGACTATGTGTGTTCTCTATCTTTGTCTATCCAAGAAAAATGACGAATTTAGTATAGTCACTAGGCTAGTTTAAGAAATGTAAATAAGAATAGGACGTGATCAGGCAAAAATTGTCCCTGCTCTCTCGGTCACCTTCAAGAAAAGAAAATAAACTCTGAAGATATCAACAAGTGTTTTCGTCCGCATACAGTCCACTCAGAAAGCCCATGGTCAGCTTGTTTCCTAGAAGCAACAGTACCTAAAAAGCTAAAGGTCTAACAAGTAGAGATCAATATCAATTGAGAAAATTTGACGTTTTGTGGTAGGTTGACGTGCTATTCTCTGTACAAGAAGTAAGTAGAATATGTTTGCAATTAAATTGATTTATTTAAATAAAACTAAGCATTTCCTTTGCAGTTCACATACATAACCATAAGTCAGTTGTAAATTGTGATTGACAGTAGACATTTTTGCCCAATGTACCTGAGTATTCATCTATTTGTGGGACAATTTGTTTCCTGTTTAATGCTTGTATTTCAGATGAAATAAACCTTGAATTGTTTTCACAGTCTGGAATATAGACAAAGTAAGTTTATTAAATTTCTAATAAATAAACTTGTCAATAAACACAATAGTTCGTCTTATTTCCTCTTATACTAGTTATGAAATATGAACAGCTAGTGTGAAATTTCGCATTCCACCCAAAACAAATTCAAAGCAGGTAAGCATATTTCCCTAGGGACCTTTTACAAAGTTAACAAGGTGTAACTTGGGAAATAAATAAGGAAAAGCAACGATTAATATTAAACATACCGTATTTTAATGTTCCAACAAAATATGGCAATACAGTTTTTAGGTACTAAGTTAACTTAGATTTTTTATTATTTATAAAGATAATCGTATGTCATTTATATGAAACACGTTTCTTTATTAATGCTAAACCCTGTATGATGGCGTGCCCAGGATTTAAATTTAATCGGCTGTTACTGTTGTTGTGATAGTAACAAATACAAAGTGCCAATTAGAATAGAACTAACGTTCTTTTGTCGAATAAGTATTCAAGGTAATTTTTGACAACCCTACCAAGACTAACAGCCACTTCCGGTGTTAATTATGTTACATGTGTAACACTACCTACAGTGTTCCCTGCCTCATTAAGTATGTCTTAGACATTTAAGTAATCGCTGCGGGTGAACGTTTATGTTCCCGCTAAATGGTAGTAATGAAGACCCTAAATTATCTCTGCTCCTCCAGTTAATCTTTGAACGATTGCGATATGTTTGCATTTGAGTGAAGAGTAGGGTTGCCAATATTTATATTTATTCTAAAAAATCCATTGCAATGATGTCCAATGGAGTAAAATTACTGCTTTTAGGTCATGTAATGTAGCACGAGCATGTTTGCGACTTTAAAAGCACTTCATAGTACCTACATCTACGGACCCATACCTATGTAGGTACAAATAACGGCAGGTCAACACAGCAGATTACAATTATTAGTCTTAAGCAAAATCTATAAGTAAGGCCATAAGTAGAGTATGTGAGGGGCTCATGGTGGTAAAAACTTAGATGCGTTTGCAAATTGTCATTTAATTCACTTTTCGTGGTTTTAATGCAACACGTTAACAGTATCCGAGTTTGTTTGAAATGGTTGCACTCGCGGTTTGCATTTACGTTGCACGTTGAAGACAACTTAAATCCGTCCTCACGATTGAAATTTTCCTAGTGCGGTAATGGTGATCAGTGGAAACAACTTTAGGGTCATGATGTAAGTCCATCCAATAGTTTTCCATTCCGTGTCTAGTAGGGGTGCCCTTCCATTCGCCTAAAATTTAAAGACCTAATTTCATTTGGCCGAACCGTATTGGAATAAACTTATAACGTATAATTATTGTCTAGTCTAACAGTTGTTTTCGCACTGTTATAGTTTGGTCTAAAAATTGAAAACCCTAATTTCAGTATGTCTAATAGGTATCGAATGCACTAAAATATATTCGCATCTTTGTTTTGGCATTACGCTAAATTAATGTGCAGCATTTCTCTTCCGTCTCACGGACATAAAAAAAAGACAATGAAACTGTTATAATGACAAGTCAAAGAAAATTTAATGAGCGTAATAATAAAATCTACAGAGAACTCATACTGAAACTTGACTGGACTACATTTGGGATTAATAGTTTCTTAATGAACTTAAATAGGATTTTTCTAAAATGCTTTAGAAAAAAGACTAAAGGAGTAAAATTTTGTAGTAAGAAAACTTTAGCTTGGGTCACTAGGGGAATTAAGACGTCGAGTAAAATAAAACGCTTCCTAATCCAGGCTCATGCGTCTTATGCTGACGCGACGGTTATAAATTATTAAAAAAACTACATACGAGTTTACAGAAAAACAATACGAGCCGCTAAAAAACTTGCTGTTCAGTATGTAATAGAGCAATCAAATAACTCAGCCAATAAGGAATGTAGTAAATAAACATAGGAAGCAGAGATGTAACTTTAACGAAGATAAAATCGTTTTAAAGGAAAATCAAAAGTACATTGACAATTCCCAATTAGTAGTAGACATTTTTGCGGAAACTTTTGACCATAACAGTTGTCCGTCTACAGTTGACCTAGAACTATCCATGAAGTTTCTAAAACAAAATAGTGTGTCTTGTCAATACGAAATGACTTGGGAATGTATTGTACCCACAGAAATTGTTAAAATAGTTAAACGAATGGAAGATAAAAAATCATGCGGTTGGGATAACATTCCAATTTCTGTTTTTAAACAAAATATCGACTTATGGGGCAAAACCATTAGTATCATTTTTCAATAAATGTTATGAGCAGGGCGTCTTCCCTGAACAATTAAAAATTGCAAAGGTTTTGCCAGTGTATAAAAAAGGATCAAAAAATGATCCGAAACAAAGGTTTTTGAAAAATGTTTAAAGAATCGAGTAATAAAGCATATACTTAAAAACTGTATACTAAATAGACGGCAATTCGGATATCAAACTAGCGTTGGAACTAGTGATGCAATTGAAACCTTGACTGGAGATGTTATCAAAAGCCTGAACGAGAAGAAAAAGATGGCTGGCCAATTCCTTGACTTAAGTTCTGCATTTGATATGGTGGACCATCAGATATTAGTCAAGAAATTGAATCATTATGGAATAAAAAATAAAATCCTTGCATTATTTGTATCGTATTTAAATAAAATAAAGCAATATGTACAAAATAGTCAAAAAGTTTTTAAGTCACAACCAAAAAATATAAAAAAGGTGTTTCACAAGGATCCGTGAAAGAAAATGGGATCCGTTTTGGGTCCCATTTTCTTTATATTATTTATCAATAACTTAATTCCATTTATGTTCAAAACTGCTTCATGCATTGAGCTTTTAGCAATAAGACCGCCTTATTGTACATATGTGTCACATTGTAATTTATGTTACCTTTGATTTGTGCAATAAAAGAATTATCTATCTATCTATCTATCTTACAGTCTTGCGGATGACACTAGCGCCATAATAAGTGCACAAAACATTTCATATCTCAATGACATATGCATTAGCAGCATTTCAGCAAATAATTATCCGCTTGACAGGAAATATAAAATAATACAAAACTAACCTTCATAGTTTGTCCTTTTGTATTGCCTGTTGAACTGCTAACGCTCGAACACCAAGTAGTTTTACCACTACACGTTATGTTGTTTGTCAAACTACTACCGTTGAACTAAAATTCAAACGCCATCCCCACTGGCAAGGTTGACTCGATTCGCAATTTGTCAATCAAAATACTTATTTCCCAGAAATATTTATGTTACCATTCAATATGTGTATATGTTATTTTTAAATGTTCCTAACATGTTTTAAAAACGACTGTAACAAATAAATTATGTTTATATTGTAAATGTAAAATTCTATTGCCTAAATTACTACGACTGCTGTGATTGGTCGATCATAATTCCTCTAATTTAAGTCTAGTTCAAGCTATGTAAAAACAATGTTAACACTTAAGAATCTTCTTTATGTGTTTCAAAAGGATTTCCATACAATGTTAAACATTTTTAGGTATTATTCAATAAGTTATTGTAAAGTTTATTCCTATTGGTCGATGCTGCTGCTACGTAGACAATATTTTTTTAGTTTGGTCAGCATTTTTAATCTGTCTTAAGTGGGGATATTGGGGTATAAAATCAGGAGTAATTGCTTGGATAAATCTTTTTTTTCACTCTCCATTTCCACTTCGTACGGTGCAGACGTCCGTCTGCCCGTGCGCCCCTCCCTTCCTTCCGGTGATAGGCGAATGCCATACACCAGCGCTCGCACTCGCATTATTTTGCATCGTTGTGCAATTATCTGTTATTGACTGTACTCACTGTTTGTATCAAAACAGTGATACTTTAAATAACCGATCGCGTTTGAGTTGGTTGATACCTTACGGTGGCAACGAAGCCAACTGAGCGCACCCGGTTCGCTCTCCGGGGCCTCCAGGCCCTGGCAAAACCGCAGTCCCGGACCCACTGCACTTGGGCCTAGTCCCAAGGGGAAGGGAAGAACGGCTATCCGTTAGGGATACCTGTTCGCTCGCCGCCCCCCCTCCCCCCTGCCTCTGGCGGGGGGTGTCCCTGTGCTCTGTTTTTTTACTAGTCTTGTCTTGTTTAGTATTTTCAAATATGGCCGATCGAGTGGCCCAAGTCACTGCCTACCTAGCCACAGATCCAGGGTTCCTGGATGAAATTCTGGCACTTTTTAAAGGCAGATTCCCCCCCTTAACCTGCAAGACCCCAAGTGGTCTCACAACCCCCGAAGAAAGCCAGTCCACAGACGAAATGGATGTCTGCTCAGCCCCACCTACTTTAAAGCGCACCCTGTCTGACAGGTCCGCCTCCCCGACTCTGTCTCAGGAGTCATTCGCCTCCCTCCCTCCGAATGAGGCATTCCAGCCCGTCACTAGAAAGGGGAAGCGCGGGAAGCGTGCCAAGAACCGGAACTCACCGATTCTTGAGTCCCCCGCGTCCCCTTCCCCAGTTCCATCTCCGGCCTCCCCGGCCACCCCCGCTGTCCCAATCCCTCTGCATCGAGCAGGGACTGCACCAACGGTGTCCCCTGCTCCCACTGCTCGCCTAGACTCGCGGTCTAAGCCCATTTCCGCCAAACAAAAGGCGCCCCCACCCATTTTCCTTAGATGCAAAGAAAAGTGGACTGAAGTGTCCCGGCTTTGCATCATCGAGGGCAAAATTAAATACACCCGTGCATCCAACACGGGTGAAGCCATCAAAATAGAGGTGCCGAGCATCTCAGACTTCCGTAGCCTTATCGAGCTACTAACCAAAAACAAACTCCCTTATCACACTTACGCTTTTCCTGAAGAGCGCAAAGTACGCGCGGTCCTCCGCGGAGTCCCGGTAGAGCTCCACATGGATGAGGTCAAAGCCGAACTCACAAAACAAGGTTTCCCTGTTGAAGCTGTACATCCAGTGTACGGCCAGGGCAAACGCCGTTTCCCCCTGATGTTGGTCGTCATGACCAACTGTCCCCGCACCCGTGATTTGTTCAGGCACAAAGAGATTGTAGTCTGCGGCCTGTCCAATATCAGGGTAGAACCCCCGCGCAGCCGTGGGGTCCCAGGCCAATGTCACCGCTGCCAGCTCTATGGGCACGCAGCGGCTAACTGTACAGCCCCACCAAGGTGCGTTAAGTGCCTTGGCTCCCACTCCACCAGAGAGTGCGAACGCACGCGCGACACCCCCGGGGACCCGGCGTGCGTGAACAGCGGCCTTTTTGGCCACCCTGCCAACTGGCGGGGATGTGCACGCGCGCCGCGCCCGAAACCCCAACCTCCCATGAGGTCGCAGGTTGGCCCCCCTACCCATTCATTCACCAACTTCCCTGCTCTCCCGAAATCGGGCGGCAGGGAGGCAGCCCCGGCCACTAAGCCGGCAGGGAGCTGGAGGAAACCCCTCAACTCAGCTCCCAAACCTCCCCCCTTCACCCCGCATGAGAGGGTCCTAATTCCGCCACAAAAATCGCGTTCACACAATAGTGACGACGATTTCACCTTGGTGTCCGACTTTATCGATAATATCGATATCGACGAAATAAATATAATCGCAAACAAACTGCGAAATTCCCGTTCCACCCGAGACATTATTATGACACTTAGTCACCACGAAAGGTGTCTGAGAGTCATAAAAAGTCTCAAGCCCCAGAGAATAGCGGACATGTTCTGGAGCCGATGGATACGAGAGTACCTCCCTGAACTCCAAGGCCGGCGGGAGCCGCACGGCCGTGGCCCAGAACTGAAGACCGGAGATGTCGTGTTGATCGTGGACAACACTCTGCCACGAAACACTTGGCCACTGGGACGAGTAACGGCTGTCTACCCAGGGCCCGACGGCATCGTGCGAGCTGCCGACGTGCTGACCCGAGGAGGTATCCTGCGACGCCCTACGAAGAAGCTGGTGAATCTGCAAATAGAAGAAAAAGACGCCGCCCCTTCCACAAGATGAGTGTCTCTCCGACTGCGCTGCGACACACGGCTGGAGAATGTACGGGACAGCGTTATAAAATGTTAATTGTATATAAGTTTTTATTATTTGAATATGTTTTGTTATATTGTGATATGTTTGAACTTTGAATTTGTAATTTTGTATGTTTATTGTGAATTGTAAATTATTGTAAAACTTTATATTATTATGGGAAATAAATGAATAACAGCCGGGGGTTTAGGAAACACACCCTAAATAGGCACACACCCTCGTATAGGATAACGAGGACTAGGAAGGGAAAATGGACGCGGCTCTCTTTACGGTATTGCCTTTTCGAGTCAAAATTCAAGCCCGTACTATTTCCCTCTCTTTCTAATTGTGAGATGGCATGCGGCTCTCCCTACGGTATTGCCGATCGACCGCGGAAAACACGCGCATGCCATCTCCCCTCTCGCTCGCACCGACCTCTCGCTCACACAGTGATTGCGTGGGTGGGGATTTTTCCGCCAAAAATTGTGAATATAAGGCGAGCAGGGGGTCCATAGATTCATTCGATCCAGCAGCAGCAAGGAAGAACCATCTCTCCTAAGCAAGTAGGAAGAGCCCTAGAAGATCAACCTGAACAGATCCTAGGAAGAAACATAGGAAGAATACACAGCCACCTCACCGCATACAATACAGTCCACACAGTAAACATTGGGTTGGCTGTTACTCCGTAACCCGACATAAGGCGTTATCATTTCATCAACATCATCATCAAACAAGACGGGCGTCTGACCGTCTGGCTTCCTCCCTCCCGGGAACCCGGCCACGTGTCATCCGGCACATTGTTGGTCCTTCGAGCCGGATCGTCGTATTGAAGATTGAAGATTGTCAAGATGCCCGTCACTCGTTCCCGTACACAAGAAAGATCGCCTACGTCGGAGACGGAAACATCATCGGGGACCGAAGTCACTGGTACCACTATGCCAGATACCTCGGCCACAAGTCAAACGACCAGTCCGCTGGCTACTGAGCCAGAACGCCGCCAAGAAGAGCAGCTGGCGCCGCCGGCTGCGCCCGCGCGAAGAAATTAGCACCTTCTGTAATATCAAAGAAAAGCAAGAAATTACTGAAGGCCAGGGAAGAACTACTGCACATCCAGCTACAGCTCGCCGCCGCCAAGATAGCGGCATTAGAAGCGGAAACGGATACCGACGAAGACGACATTGACACCGTGATTGATGACTCCGGCAACAACAACAACGAAGGCACCGTCGCCTGGGTTGACGATAGCCGCTTGCAAGTGCTGGCTATCACCGAGCAACCACCGACCCAGAGCCGCTGCCGCCGATACCGACGCAGGCGTCTGCCCCGCAGATCGCGACGTGTCCTACGGCGGGAGTGAACGAGACAGCACATATCGGCGTCTCACCGGCGGGAGTGAACGAGACAGCACATATCGGCGTCTCACCGGCGGGAGTGAGTGAGACGGCATGCGTCGGCGCCCCACCGGCGGGAACAATGAAGAGTGGCATCGCGCAACTGGCTGCCGCGATCACTATGGCTACAAGAGCAAGTCAACCGGGAATGAACATTGAATTGCCGATATACGCCGGGTCCCATCAAGAATGGCTGATATTTAAATCTGCTTACGAAGAATCGAAGAAAGGGTTGACATCATTGGAGAACCTCGCCCGTCTTCGCCGAAGCCTCAAAGGACGTGCAAGGGAAGCAGTAGAGAGTCTCCTTCTATACAACGGCAACCCAGAAGACGTCGTGAAAACCTTAGAAGCAAGGTTTGGTCGTCCGGACGCTATCGCGATGTCCGAACTGGAGCGGCTGCGAACGCTATCGAAACCTCAAGACACGGCGCGGGGCTTATGCATCTTTGCCTCCCGGGTCTCGAACATCGTCGCAGCACTAGGTGCCATCAAGAAGAGGCACTACCTGTACAGCCCGGAAATCACGAAGAACACCATAGAAAAACTGACCTCCACCATGCGATATCGGTGGTACGACTTCGCGGCTGAACAAGACAGTGAAGAACCGAACCTAGTCAAGTTGTCGCGCTTCCTTAACCGGGAGGCCGAACGATGCGGCCCCTACGCGCAACCTGAACAACCGGACAACGTCCTGCCAGCGAAGAGGCCTCAACGGGCCTACAGCACGAACACCACGGAACCCGAACAGAAGATATACAGCTGCCTACGTTGCGAGAAGACAGGGCACGCCATCGGGAACTGTGAAGAATATAAGAAGCTGAGCGTCAATGACAGATGGGATTTCGCCAAAGAGAAGAGACTATGCTTTCGGTGTCTGCAGTATAGAGCCAAAGTACATCACTGCCGCACCACGAAATGCAACATAGACGGGTGCCCCCATCCACATAATCAGCTGCTACATCACACTAAGAGTGGTGAACAGAAGACAGAACAGAAGAAAAGTGAAGTAGTCAGTTCCACGTGGACGCCAAGGAAGCCTCAAGCGTATCTGAAGATACTGCCTGTGACCATCGTCGGACCGAAGAGGAAAATCGACACGTACGCGCTTCTCGACGACGGCTCTACGATCACGCTCATCGACGAGAGCTTGGCACAGCGCGCCGGACTAAGAGGACCAGTGGAACCACTACGCATCAAAGCGATCGGTGAACGGCAAATTGAAACAGGATCTTCAAGGCGGCTCAAACTAACGATCCAGGGTGACCAGAAGAAGCGCCACACCATACAAGCCAGAAGCATCAACCAGCTGCGGCTATCCCCGCAGACCATCGACGAACGCGATCTGGCTGGCTGCCTTCACCTGGAGGGTCGGAAGAATCTCACCTACGAACAAGCCAAGCCGGGAATACTCATCGGGCAAGACATCTGGCCACTCCTCCTGGCAGAAACCACTCGCGTCGGTGACAGACAGCAACCAGTCGCCTCACTTACGAAGATGGGATGGGTCCTTCACGGAGCACAGACGCGGACGCTGGGACAGAGAGTCCACTTCGTGAACCACGTGACAACGGAAACAGAAGAATCAGAGAGAATCGACGAACAATTGAAGAACTTCTTCTCTCTGGAGTCATTCGGAGTCGCGCCGAAGAAACCACAGAACGATCCAGAAGCCCAAGCCTTGAAGATTCTGGATGCGGAGACCAAACGCCTTGAAGACGGCCGTTTCCAGACCGGGCTGCTGTGGAAATCGGCGGACATCAAGCTGCCTGATAATCGAGACTACGCGCTAAGAAGACTTTGTGCCACCGAGAAGAAAATTGAGAAGAATCCTATATTGAAGGCCAAGGTCCACGAACAAATGAAAGCGCTCGTAGAAAAAGGCTACGCTGAAGTTGCACCTACGAAGAAGACTGAAAACAGAACATGGTACCTGCCTTGTTTCCCGGTGATCAACGCTATGAAACCGGACAAGGTCAGGATGGTGCATGACGCAGCAGCCATCACGAAGGGTGTATCGCTCAACGACACTCTACTCACCGGTCCAGACCTGCTGCAATCACTTCCTGGAGTGCTGCTGAGGATGAGGCAACATCAAATCGCAGTATCAGCAGACATCACAGAAATGTTCCTACAAGTGAAAATCAGACCAGAAGACAGGGATGCGCTCCGCTACTTATGGAGAACAGATCGTGACGCTCCACCCACCGAATACAGAATGACGTCACTGATCTTCGGAGCCACCTCGTCCCCTGCCACAGCGATCTACGTAAAAAACCGCAACGCGAAAGAAGCCGCCGAAACACATCCCGAAGCTGCTGATGCCATCGAACGCAACCATTACATGGACGACTACATCCAGAGCTTCGAGACTGAAGAACAGGCAATCAAGGTCGCAAGGGAAGTCGGGGACATCCACCAGTGGGCATACTTTGAACTAAGGAAGTGGACATCGAACTCCGACGCAGTGCTGCAGCAACTGGATCCGGGAAAGAAAGAAGAAAACATGAACCTGGCCGAAGATGACAAGACTGAACGAGTTCTGGGGCTCACCTGGAGAACGACAACCGACCACCTGGGTTTCAACCTGGACCTGTCGCGCCTGCCTGAAGACATCCTACAGAAGAGGCCGACGAAGAGGGAAGCCCTGAAGATCGTCATGTCCCTATTCGACCCTCTAGGACTAGCCTCTCCTGTCACGATCAGGGCAAAGCAAATCCTCCAGGAGATATGGCGAAGGAGCACGGCGTGGGATGAACAACTGGAAGAAGGCCTGACACTGGAATGGAAACAATGGACGACGCACCTCCAGAGGCTGAACCAAATCCACATACCCCGGTGCTACCCGAAACAATATCGAGCTCCACGTGTTCGTCGACGCCAGCGAGGTCGCCTATGCAGCTGCGGTCTACTGGCGCATCGAAGATGAAGACGGGAACATCCACACACCACTCATCTTGGCCAAGGCGAGAGTGGCTCCCCTGAAGGTGACATCGATCCCGAGGCTGGAGCTACAGGCAGCGGTGATGGGCAGCAGGATGGCGCAAGCAGCCATCGAGGAACACGATCGGAAGCCAGTGTCCCGAACATTCTGAACCAACAGCAAGACAGTCCTGACCTGGCTGAGAACAGGAGCCCGATCCTTCAAGCCCTTCGTCGCCCACAGGATCACCGAACTCGAAGAAAACACCAAGACAGAGGAATGGCGTTGGGTTCCCACGAAACTCAATGTAGCTGACGACGCGACACGGGACGTCCCTAAGGACTTCGACGAGACCCACAGATGGTTCACCGGCCCCAGCTTCCTGAAAGAAGATCGATCGACGTGGCCGGAAGAGAAGAAGACCATTCCTGAAACAACGGGAGAAGAACGAACACTGAACCTCAGAAAGTCATCATCGACCGCAACACAAGTCGTGCCTGACGTAACCAGGTTCTTAAGATGGGAACATCTGGTCCGCACCACAGCCAGAGTCCTACAGTTCGTCAGCTTGTTGAAGACAAAGAAACACAGAACATTCTTCTCAAGAACGAAGCCGAACAAGACGAAAGATCCTTCCTGGGGTGCTCAGCGTGTCGACAGAAAATTGAAGAAATTAATTGAAAGGTTCATGAAGAAGACAAATATTTGAAGATTCCCGCTGAACTCATCATCGAAGCTGAGAAGGTTCTCATCAAGGCGAGCCAAGAAGACGCCTTCGAAGAGGACATAGAAAACCTGAAAAGAGGACACCAGATCAGCCGCCAGAGCAGAATGAAGAAATTAGCTGTTGAAATGAACAACGGTTTGATCACCCTGAAGTCCCGAATCGACGCTGCAGAAGGAATACCCGAAGTAGAACGAAGACCACCGATCCTGGATGGACGTCACCACATCACGCGACTCTACATCGCGCACGTCCATCTCACCGGTCATCACCAGGGAGTGGAAGCCACCGTCAACCAGTGTCGCCAGAGGTTCCACATCCTACAACTTCGGCCGACTGCAAAAAAGATCGTCAAAGAGTGCCTTCACTGTCGCAAACGAAGAGCGGCACCCTCAGCACCATCAACAGGAAACCATCCGCCCTGCAGGCTGGCCCATCATCAGCGACCCTTCTCCTACACAGGGGTCGACTACTTCGGGCCTCTACAAGTCACCGTCAGACGAGCCACACACAAACGCTACGTGGCCCTCTTCACGTGCCTCACGACCAGAGCGGTCCATCTAGAACTCGCCGCTACGCTATCCACTGACTCAGCGGTGATGGCATTGAGGCGATTCATCGCGAGGAGAGGCTGCCCGAAGGAGATCTGCTCTGACAACGGAACCAACCTGCACGGCGCCGAGAGGGAGCTGCGCCGAGCCATCGACAGCGCAACAGAACTTGAAGCCAGCAAACGCCGCATCTCTTGGCGCTTCATACCGCCGGGCGCGCCGTTCATGGGCGGCGCTTGGGAAAGGCTGGTGAAGACAGTCAAGACAGCGCTATCGACAGTGATGAATGGACGCACCACTAGCGACGAAGTCCTAGCCACGGTCCTCGCAGAAGTGGAATTCACCGTCAACAGTCGGCCGCTCACCTACGTCGCGGTCGACCCTGATGAACCTGAAACATTGACGCCGAATCACTTCCTGCTTTTGGAGCCTGCACATGAACCGGCTATGGGACAATTTGAAGACAGAGACCTGCTGGGCAAGACCCATTGGAGGGCGTCCCAGAGAATAGCGGACATGTTCTGGAGCCGATGGATACGAGAGTACCTCCCTGAACTCCAAGGCCGGCGGGAGCCGCACGGCCGTGGCCCAGAACTGAAGACCGGAGATGTCGTGTTGATCGTGGACAACACTCTGCCACGAAACACTTGGCCACTGGGACGAGTAACGGCTGTCTACCCAGGGCCCGACGGCATCGTGCGAGCTGCCGACGTGCTGACCCGAGGAGGTATCCTGCGACGCCCTACGAAGAAGCTGGTGAATCTGCAAATAGAAGAAAAAGACGCCGCCCCTTCCACAAGATGAGTGTCTCTTCGACTGCGCTGCGACACACGGCTGGAGAATGTACGGGACAGCGTTATAAAATGTCAATTGTATATAAGTTTTTATTATTTGAATATGTTTTGTTATATTGTGATATGTTTGAACTTTAAATTTGTAATTTTGTATGTTTATTGTGAATTGTAAATTATTGTAAAACTTTATATTATTATGGGAAGTAAATGAATAACAGCCGGGGGTTTAGGAAACACACCCTAAATAGGCACACACCCTCGTATAGGATAACGAGGACTAGGAAGGGAAAATGGACGCGGCTCTCTTTACGGTATTGCCTTTTCGAGTCAAAATTCAAGCCCGTACTATTTCCCTCTCTTTCTAATTGTGAGATGGCATGCGGCTCTCCCTACGGTATTGCCGATCGACCGCGGAAAACACGCGCATGCCATCTCCCCTCTCGCTCGCACCGACCTCTCGCTCACACAGTGATTGCGTGGGTGGGGATTTTCCCGCCAAAAATTGTGAATATAAGGCGAGCAGGGGGTCCATAGATTCATTCGATCCAGCAGCAGCAAGGAAGAACCATCTCTCCTAAGCAAGTAGGAAGAGCCCTAGAAGATCAACCTGAACAGATCCTAGGAAGAAACATAGGAAGAATACACAGCCACCTCACCGCATACAATACAGTCCACACAGTAATCATTGGGTTGGCTGTTACTCCGTAACCCGACATAAGGCGTTATCATTTCATCAACATCATCATCAAACAAGACGGGCGTCTGACCGTCTGGCTTCCTCCCTTATCTTCGTACCAAACCCGGCCACGTGTCATCCGGCACAAGCAGTAAAGCATCAACTTCAGAATCTTCACGAGAGTTAAGTACTTACTACCTATTAAATAATAATATTCTATAAGAATTTTATAATTGAATAACTAGCTTGTGTAAATAATGTTATTAACCCATCGGCTGTCCTATGCACCAAATTTGGTACAAAACAATTATTGTTTAATATTGTTCAAATAATTTTATTAACCCATCGTTTGTACCATGAATCAAATTTGATAATAAATAATTGTTTCTTTTATAATGTTTCATTTGCTTTTCTGCTGTCTTGTGAATAAATAATTTAATGTTATACTTTTGAAATAGTTTTTTATATTTTCTTAATTTCCCTAAATATTATATTTATTAGGTGTTAAAATATGAAATTGCCGTTTTGTATGGACGAAATCGAGAAAAGTCATTTTTCCATACTAACAATTTTTTAGTTTTTTTGAAAACGCCTAAACTGTTTTCGATGCAATTAAAGGTGAAAGTTAGATGGTTACAAAGCTACGCATTATAGTATTTAAATTTCTGAAAATCAAAGTATATAATACAAATATACTTAATTGAAGCAAGAAGGTCAGCTGACACATTGTAAGGGGTCTTTTCAACGACTTCCTTTGAAGTAATAGGCACTAGTATAACATTTTTTTTAGTTAAAAGTTTCTTTATTTAGTTTTTGATACAATACAAAAAGAATTACGCAATAATATGACTCTACTTAAGAGCTATAAACAAAATAAAAAGTGGGAAAATAATCGGCAATTTCATACTTTAACCCCTATTATATAGCTATATTCTAACACGGTCAATGCCGAAAAGACTAGTGCTATCCTATTTAAACCCACCACCAGGACCAAAGATATCCTTGACATTAAAGTAAATCATAAACGAATTGCATTGGTAGATTCAGTCAAAATTTTGGGGGTATTTATAGACTTTGCCCTAAACTGAAAAGAAGAAGTAAATCAAATAGAAAATAAACTTTCTTCGGCATGCTATGCTCTGCGAAGTTTAAGGGAAGAGTTAACAGTGACTCAATTAAATATTGTATATTATGCACTGGTAGAGTCTCGTCTCCGATATAGTATAAAGTTCTGGAGAAATAGCTATGAATACAATTGTAAAAATGCGTTTACAATTCAGAAAAGAGCTTTCTAGAGCAAAAGTTCGCATAAATCAAAGACATTCATGCCGAGAATATTTTCAAAAATTGAAAATCTTGACGGTCCCGTGTCTATATATTTTAGTTCTTCTTACTGACTTTGTTAAGCACCCAGAGAGATATGAGACCACACAAAAAAGGTTAAAGCGCCACTAGACAAGAAGAAAAGACATAAAGAATATAATACAGCCAAAACTAAGAATAGCTAGACATAATGTCTTTCAGTTAGTGAAACTGTTTAACAATTACCAAAAGATCTCAAAAGTGAAACAAATCCGAATGTATTTAAAAGCAGACTGAGGGTCTATCTATTGGAAAGCAGTTTTTATAGTATAGAGGATTATGTTAATAATGTTTAAATTAAATTCACCACTTTGTTGACATAAATCAAATGGTAATACAATTAAAATGACATAATGTGTATTTTTTTAATGTCGAATTTAATTAATTATATTTTAATGTTTAATCTGAACCTATAAATGTTATAATAATATGACTGGTATAATGTAATGCATTTATATTTTAATGTTTTCCTACACAATGTATTTTGTTACTGGAATAAATGAGCCCTAATTTTAATAAAACCCAAAAAGTAAAAAAATACTAATCGCTCGCAAACCGACCCCAAGCAGTTTTGTCTGCCCTTCGCCTAGAGTGTAATTTAAAAGCACGTAGGCGCGGAGGGGCGAGGCGGCCCGCGAGCTGAGGAGCAGGAGACTGTAAGCTGCGGTGGTGAGCATAAGCCATCTGCGACGATTAGCACGCGTGGGACCGCTGCACGCTGGAGCCCCGCAGCGCCGAAGCCGTCACGGAAGTCTGATTGTTTGGATGCAAGCATGTGTTAGAATATAGTTATATAAATATAATATTTAATAAAATTTTCAATTTTTGAAAATATTCTTGGCATGACTGTCTTTGATTTATGCTAACTTTTGTTCTTAAAGCTCTTTTCTGATTTGTAAACGCAGTTTTACAATAGTTGTATTCATAGCTATTTTCCCAAAACTTTATACTATATCCGAGACGAGACTCTACTAGTTTATACAATATTTAATTGAGTCACTGTTAACTCTTCCCTTAAACTTTGCAGAGCATAGCATGCCGAAGAAATTTTATTTTCTACTTGATTTACTTCTTCTTTCCAGTTTAGGGCAGAGTCTATAAATACCCCCAAAAATTTTACTGAATCTACGAATGCACTTCGTTTATGATTTACTTTAATGTCAAGGATATCTTTGGTCCTGGTGGTGGGTTTAAATAGGATAGCACTAGTCTTTTCTGCATTGAGCGTTTTAGAATATAGCTATATAATAATAATATTCAGGGAAATTAAGAAAATATAAAAAAGCTATTTCAAAAGTATAACATTAAATTATTTATTCACAAGACAGCAGAAAAGCAAATGAAACATTATAAAAGGAACAATTATTTAGTATCAAATTTGATTCATGGTACAGACGATGGGAAGAATTATTTAAGCAATATCAAAAAATAATTGTTTTGTACCAAATTTGGTGCATAGGACAGCCGATGGGTTAATAACATTATTTACACAAGCTTGTTATTCAATTATAAAATTCTTATAGAATATTATTATGCATATTTAATAGGTAGTAAGTACTGAACTCTCGTGGAGATTCTGAAGTTGATACTTTATTGCTTTACGAGAAGAATTTGACACCTTGATAAATCTCAGACTCCTTGATTGAACTGTAGTAACTATTATCTTGAGTAAGGTATCGAAGTAAACTGGTTTATCCAAGCAATTACTCCTGATTTTACACCCCAATATCCCCACTTTAAGACAAACTAAAAATGCTGACCAATCTAAAAAATATTGTCTAAATAGCAGCAGCATCGACCTATTGGAATAAACTTTACAATAACTTATTGAATAATACCTAAAAATGTTTAACATTGTATGGAAATCCTTTTGAAACACATAAAGAAGATTCTTAAGAGTTAACATTGTTTTTACATAGCTTGAACTAGACATAAATTAGAGGAATTATGATCGACCAATCACAGCAGTCGTAGTAATTTAGGCAATAGAATTTTACATTTACAATATAAACATAATTTATTTGTTACAGTCGTTTTTAAAACATGTTAGGAACATTTAAAAATAACGTATACACATATTGAATGGTAACATAAATATTTCTGGGAAATAAGTATTTTGATTGACAAATTGCGAATCGAGTCAACCTTGCCAGTGGGGATGGCGTTTGAATTTTAGTTCAACGGTAGTAGTTTGACAAACAACATAACGTGTAGTGGTAAAACTACTTGGTGTTCGAGCGTTAGCAGTTTGACAGGCAACAATACAAAAGGACAAACTATGAAGGTTAGTTGAAAAAAGCGCGGGAAACTTCGGTTTGTGCGGTTGATTTTCATTTTGCTCTTGCTATTTTAATATTAATTACAGTAATTATAGAGGATCAATTGTAGAATAGTGTGTTAATATTTGATAGTTTTAATATATTTTATATAAGTAGTGCATAATTGCCGCATATTGGTATGTTTTTAATTATTTAATTGTGCATGGAGGAACCCGACGATCCTGGCGGGACAATCCCCCAGGTATCAAATTATGTGACGATCTCACAATCGCATGGGACTGAGACCGAAGGTTCTCAGAGAGATACGGACGCATCTGAAAGTGGTAAAAGTAGTTTTCGGCGCAAGCGTGCACATAACCGCAAATATTGTAAGCATTGCAACAAAAAAAAGAGGAAGAGTCATAGGTCTACCGGTTTATCTGATGAATCTAACGATTGTTTGTGTGAAAATGATAATGACCATAGTAATATTTTCATCCATAAACCTGATAATTTTATAGCTCCAAATCTATCCACAACCAAGCCAAATACCACATTTAATAGTGAAAATAGTATTAAATCTCCAACATCATTTGTTGGTAGAACTTCATATGAGCCTTCTGACTTAGCCCCCTACCCCGTCCATGTGCAAACAGAATCGTTACCCCATAATGAATCTCCTAGTATACATCCAATTTCATTCGGCCACTTCTTGAAAAAGAACAAATTCCAAAATATTATTAATGGCAGTCTAAAAAAAATTGGTAGAAATCGCATCATTATTTCCTTTTTTAATCATAGGGATGCAAATAATTTTGTATCCAGTGAATTATTAAAAAAATACAATTACAAAGCTTTTATTCCTGTATTTAACGTGACCCGCATGGGAGTTGTTAGAGGAGTACCGACTGATTGGACTGACGATGAAGTAAAGGAGAATATATCAACCTCAGTAGGTTGTGGTGATATTTTGAAGGTGACGTTTTAAGAGAAATATAAGTCAAAACGGAAAATCAGAGTTTGTTCCCACTGAGACTGTTGTCCTTACTTTTGATGGCCAAGTTCTGCCCAAACGTGTGTTTTTATGCTACAACTCATTACCAGTAGACTTGTATATATTTCCAACAATCCAGTGTTTTAACTGTTGTAGATATGGCCATGTAAAAAGCCAGTGCCGTTCTACCCCGCGATGCTTTAAGTGTGGCCAAGAGCATTCAGGAGATAGTTGTTCAGTTCATGAAAATCTGACATGCTGTCTTTGTTCAGGTCCCCATTGCGCCACAGTTAGAAAGTGCCCCGAATTTGTTATACAAAAAGGTATCAAAGAGACTATGGCTAACAATTGCATATCATATGGTGAAGCTTTAAAATTACATCCTCCTCTAGGTAAATCTTATGCTAATACCTTAACATCCCCTCCCCCTTCTAGTCAATCTATTGCATACAGTTCTAATCCGACTAACAATAAAAACAAATCTCATAACAAAACAGTATTTTTAAAACCCAGATCTCCTCCTAAACAAGCTATGGGGTATGATCGTATATCTCATAATGAATTGATTAAAGATTATAATATGCCTGTACCTCAAAATGGATGTGCCTTCAGTAATGAGGGACCTAGTAATTTCCTCTCTAATTTGCCTATTAAGGACTTGATCATAGCTTTAATCAACTTCTTATCTAATTCAAGCATGATATCTTTACCGTCCAACGCTGCCACTCCTAATATAGAAACACAAAAAGTTAACATTCAAAATGGCAGTCAACTCGCTAGTGCTGCAGTGGAATTGTCGCAGCATTAGTAACAAGAAAAGTGAAATTTTGTACATTATTAATAAATTTAAACCATTTGCCATGTCTGTTCAAGAGACATGGCTTAAGCCTCACTTTAATTTTAGAATACCTGGTTACTCTTGTATACGAGAGGACAGGTCTGATGGCTACAATGGTGTAGCTATCCTAGTCAAGCATTCAGTGCCTTTTACACACATTTCTATACCTCAACATAGTATTATTTTTTCTATAGTAGCACTTAGTATAAATAATATTTCTTTGGTCTCTGTGTTATATTGTGTATATTCCTCATCCTTCCTCCAAAATTTTTGATGAAGTTGAGAGTCTATTAAGTAACTTTCCTCAACCTGTTCTAATAATGGGAGACTTTAATGCCCAGCATCAATCCTGGGGCAGCTTTAAATCGAACCACAATGGAACTAGAATTTTAAATATATTAGACCGCCTAAATATTGTACTATTAAACACTGGGAAACCAACACGACAAACTAGACCCCATGAAGGTCCTAGCGCGCCAGATCTATCGATCTGCTCACCTAATTTAGCATCATCTTTAAGTTGGACGACTATGAAATCCACATTTGGTAGTGACCATTTCCCTATAATAATTACCTTCCCAACTAAGATAGGCTCATCCGCAGGACCCCCTCCCCGCTTGAAATATAAACTATCTGATGCCAATTGGTATGCTTTTCAGAAAGAAGTTGAGCGGAAAACCTCCTTACTACCTATTATTTCTGATTCCAATCATTCAGAATGTGCTGACGCATTCACTCAAATATTACTTTCAACCGCAGATAAAATTTTTCCTATTAAAAATAACGTCTCGAAAATCATTTCTCCGCCTTGGTCACCTCCTCCGACAGCTGTCAAAAAAAGGAAAAACGCTAAAAAGCGCTACAAGTCCGAATCGACCACTGAAAATTATGATTATTTAATGGAGGTCATGACAGCTACGCGTAAACTTCTTAAAAAAAAAAGTGGGAAGGTTGGAGGGCGTTTTGTACCTCAATTTCTCCTGACGTCTCCCCAACATTAGTTTGGTCTAATATTAGAAGATTCAGGTCTATTTTTAAAGAACCCGCACATTCTAAACCTGATGATTCTGTAATTGATAATTTCTTAGATAAACTAGCTCCGCCCTCTGCTCCTCTAAGTGAAGTATTTATTAATCACTCTCTTGATCAGTGTCCTAAAGATAATACCGAACTTAATGCTCCTTTTACTCTATGTGAATTAAAAGGAATCCTCTCATATGTTAAAGATTCATCCCCGGGTAATGATGGAATTCCATATTCATTTTTCTCCCATCTCAGTGATGTTACTTTATTATATTATTTATCGTTAATAAATTCTATTATGCGGAATGGCAACATACCTGTATCGTGGAAATCACAAGAGGTAATTCCAATATTAAAGCCTCATAAATCAATATCAGATTCTAACTCATATAGACCTATTGAACTATCATTAGTCATTGTTAAGCTAGCTGAACACTTGGTTAAAAATCGCCTAGAATGGTTTGTTGAAAGTTCAGGTTTGTTGGGTAACAATCAATATGGTTTTAGAAAGGGTAAAGGGACTATGGATAGTATTGGTATATTGACAACCGATATCCGCTTAGCTTTCTCTAAAAATGAATCACTTCTAGCGGCCTTTCTTGATATTAAATCAGCATACGACAACGTCTTAATTCACATTTTGATTGAAAAACTTCACAAAATTGATACTCCTCTAATCTTAATAAATTTTATTTATAATATCCTCTCCGAACGTTCAATCAACGTATCGTCAAATGATGCTCATCCTAATAAAAAAACGAGATTAGTGTGGAAAGGAATCCCACAAGGATCGGTATTAAGTCCCATTTTGTTTAATATTTACACATATGATTTGGAACCAGCTCTCAGCGACCATATTAGGGTGCTACAATATGCCGATGATTTGCTTTTGTATGTGTCAGGTACACATATTCAGGACTTAAATTTAACCCTAACTCATGCTTTAGAAATTTTGAGAATCTGGTTAGATAAAAACGGACTAAGCATCTCAGTCCCCAAAAGTTCCATTGTTCTGTTTTCTCGTAAGCGACTTCCACCAAATATTACAGTTCATTTTGAAGAGGAGGTTATCCCTGTAAAACCCGAAGCAAAATTTTTAGGAGTAACATTAGACTCAAAAGTATCTGGTCTCTCACACTGTTATGCTATTGTGGCTAGATGTGAAAAAATACTGAACATACTAAGATGTGTGTCTGGAGTCTGGTGGGGTGCTCATCCATCTTCATTAAGACTACTCTATAACGCTATCATTCGGAGTGTCCTTGATTATGGTAGCTATTTTTTAGAACCTTGTAATGCAATTGGCTTAAGAAAGTTAGATGAGATCCAATATAAAGCACTTAGAATAATTTCCGGCGCAATGAAATCGAGTCGTCGATGCGTCGAGCCTCCTCTGAAACTGCGACGTCAATATTTATGTGACAAGTTCTTGTTTCGTGCTCTACAATTTACACACCACCCCCTGTATAAAAAACTTAGTACACTTTCTTATTTAGTCGATAACTCCCCGTATTGGTCATTTAAGACTCCACCTGGTTTAGTTAACAGTTTTAAAAAAAAAATATCTATACAAGCTCCAACTCATTGATCCTCATTTCTTCCCATTTTCACTATTAATTTAGAGTCATTGATATTAGCGCCAATTATTCACTTTGATTTAGATATTAATAAAGACGATCATAATGCCAACGTTAAATTTAAATATATTTTAGACGAAAATTGGCGAGATTGGCAGCATATTAACTGTGATGCCTCTAAACACTCGTCAACGGGTCACGTTGGTGTTGGAATATTACATCATCAATACCAAATCGTTCAAAAAATTAAACTACCTCCAGAGTCATCTGTTTTTACCGGGGAATGCTTTGGAATATATAAGTCTATAGAGTATGCATTACTTATGAAATTAAATAAAACTGTAATTTTATCCGACTCGAAGAGTGCTCTTCTAGCATTACTTAAATTTCCGTTTAAAAACAATATTAGTTACCCTATCATTATGGAATGTAGAAAATTATTATATTGTTACGAACGTGGGGTTCGGGATTTGGATAAAACACCGTTGACTTATCAGAAGAATTTATTAGGCGATGAACAGGTCGCAAACACAAGCCAAATCACAAGAATCGTAGTCCGGTGGGTCGTTGAGGTCGTTGGTTCCAAAACACTGTTAGCCAATCCGCAGAGTAGTACTTTAATCCGTTGGTATCGCTAAAGTCGTCGTTACTTCGCACTAGATCACTTTTCGCAGGTATCGCACCAAAAGCTCAGAATGAACTGACTCGGCGTCTCAAGTCCTGTTATTTATATATCTCAACATCGACGCCGGTCGTACATACTAGAATGTTCGTTTTCTAGAAGAAATTACAAGGACGTTAAACGTAAACAACTCTAGTAAGTTATGCCATTTTGTGCCTTAATCTGTAAACTTAAAGTTCAATGTCGGTTGCACTAAGGTCTTGTTATTACTTTGTGGCCGAACTAAGGTAGTTATGTACATTCCTCTAGCGATATCTCGAACCTTCTAGCATGACCGCGACACTGCCCTCCTCTTAGAGATGCTCGTCCCGAGCGTCATCGTTATTCCCGTTATAACGTGCCAAGCGGTCGATGTGAACTACCTTAAGTGCTCCTCTCGGTGGCCGTTGGATCCGGTATGTAACATCGTTTATTCGCGTGACAACTTTGTACGGCCCTTCCCATCTTGTCTGTAATTTAGGTGACCTCCCTTTTCTCCGTATCGGGTTATGTAGCCAGACTAGTGCTCCTTCATCAAAGCCACTGGTATTCGCTTTCCGGTCATATCTAGTCTTCATGTTTTCACTCGACTGCAAGCCGTTTTCTCGAACCATGGCATAAATGTCCCGCATCTTGTCTTGCAAATCGGAGACATAATCCTGTACGGTGACGTGATCGTCTGGCGCTCCTCCGGTTACAAGGTCTACCGGTAACCTTAGCTCTCGTCCGAAGTTAATATATGCCGGGGTCGTTTTTGTGCTCTCATGTTCCGAAGTCCTGTAGGCGAGAAGGAATGGTGCAATGTACTTGTCCCAGTCTCTTTGATGGTTGTCCACCAATTTTGCTAAATGCCTCTCTAGTGTTTGGTTAAACCTTTCTACCATGCCGTCGGACTGAGGGTGATAAGCAGTGGTTCTCGTCTTGTGCATGCCCAATATTTTGCAGATTCCTTGAAACACGTTCGACTCAAAATTTCTGCCCTGATCGGAATGAAGTTCCAGGGGTACACCATATCGGCATATGACTTCTTCAACCAATTTAGAGGCTACGGTCGTAGCTTCTTGATTAGGTATAGCGAAGACTTCTGGCCACTTGGTGAAGTAATCCATGACGACCATAAAGTACTTGTTCCCCGACTCTGTCACAGGGAATGGTCCAGCAACATCCACTGCTATCCGCTCCCATGGTGCACCAACGTTATAAAGTTGAAGGTGTCCTCGACTCCTGGTGGATGGACCTTTCACCGCAGCACAAGTGGTACATTTCCGACACCAATCTTGTACATCAGCTCTGCAGTTAAGCCAGTAGAATCTATCCCGTAGCTTTGTTAAGGTCCTTTTTACACCTAGATGCCCTCCTGATATGCTATCATGTACCTCTCGAAGAACATCCTTGATCCTTTCCCGTGGGACGACCAGCTGTAGGTGGAACTCTCTACCGTTAGGTTTTTCCCATTTCCGATAAAGTATCCCGTTTTGCAAAATGAAACTGTCCCATTGAGCCCAGTACGCTTTAGTCGTAGCACTCGTAGGCGCAACTTCATGCCATCTCGGCTTAGCGTTACCGCGTTTCTTCCATGCGACGATCAGTCGTATGTCTTCGTCTTTTTCCTGAGCTTCTCTCATGGACTCATCTTCCCAGGATCTCGGAGGACTTGTCCTCGTTATTTGTACACAGTCCTCTTTAGACTCCAGCTTGATGCAGTGCTTGCACTCTTCTGGGCACGGTCTTCTTGAGAGAGCGTCAGCATTCCCATGTGTCTTTCCACTACGATGTTCGGTAGTGAAGTCGTATTCTTGAAGCTGTTCAATCCACCTAGCAACCTGACCTTCGGGACTTTTAAAATGAAGCAGCCACTTTAAAGCAGCATGGTCGGTACGAAGCACGAACTTTCTGCCGATAATGTACTTGCTGAAATGTTGTAGCGTTTTGACCACTGCTAAAAGTTCTCTTCTTGTCACACAGTAGTTTCTTTCAGGCTTCGATAACGATTTGCTGAAGTAGGCAATCACAACTTCTCGGTCTCCTTGTTTTTGAGACAGTACTCCACCAATAGCTGTGTTGCTTGCATCCGTATCGACGACAAATTGCCCATTAGCTTGTGGGTATCCCAAGATTGGAGTCTCACATAAACATTGCCTCAACCTTTGGAAGGAATCCTCGCAAGCGTCATCCCAGCAAAACTCTCCCTTTTCTTCCGTCAGGCGATGCAATGGCTTGGCAATTTCGGAGAATCCCTTAACAAAGCGTCTGTAGTATGAGCATAAACCCAAAAATGCTCTTACTTCCGTTTTATCTTTGGGAGTTGGCCACTTCTGCACGGCTTCTATTTTAGCTGGATCAGTCTGTATTCCATCACTGGTGATAACGTGTCCGAGGTAGTTTACCTTGTTTCTGAACAGATCGCATTTCTTCGGGTTCAGCTTTAGGTTGGCTCCACGTATCTTTCTTAAGACTTTTTCCAGGTTAAATAAATGGTCTTCGAAGTCCCGACCCATGATGATCACGTCATCCAAATATACCAGGCAGGCTTCTCCCACCAATCCTGCCAGGATACATTCCATGAGTCGCTCAAAAGTGGCCGGCGCGTTGCACAATCCAAATGGCATGACGTTAAATTGCCATAGCCCCTTCCCTGTAGAAAATGCTGTCTTCTCCTTATCCTTTGGATGAATTTCAACTTGCCAATATCCAGACTTCAAATCAAGTGTCGAGAACCATGTCTTGCCACTTAGGGTATCCAAGGTGTCGTCGATGCGCGGTAGAGGATAGCTGTCCTTCTTGGTGATGTCGTTCAGTCGTCGATAGTCCACACAAAACCTTGTACTTCCATCTTTCTTCTTAACTAAGACGACAGGAGAACACCACGGACTTGCAGAAGGTTCGATGATCTTATTCTTCCTCATGCTCTCCAGCATATCCTCAGCTTCTTGTTCCTTGGCAATCGGTATTCGCCTTGCTCGTTGCCGGATAGGTCCTTCATTTCCGGTGTCTATCTTGTGCTGTACCAAGGATGTCCTCCCCAAATCTCCTTCTTCTGAAGAAAACACGTCTGAAAAGCGCTGAAGCAGGTCTTTGGCTTTCATGCTTTGAGAATAACTTAAGTTACTTTTGCATCCTTTAAGAATTTCTGCGATGGTAGAATTATCCTTGGTTATCGTCTTACTCAAAGTTGTTTGGCACTTTCTGACCCAAACAGCTTCTTCGCATCTTCCAATAACGTCACCTTCTTTTACTTGGATCTCGTGGTCTTCTAAATTCACAACTCTAACTATTGCAGTTGTGGACCCCTTGACAAGTGTTCTGGCTGCCAGAAGCTTTTGTGTCTTTGACTTGCTTAGTGTATCTTCGATCAACACACACCTATTCTTCTCATTCTTCTTAGCACGTGGTAGCTTCACCAGCAGTTTTGCTTGTGTTCTTCCGGGTATGTTGATCTTCTTTAGGCATGTTACTTTCCCTTCGGGCCCACCCAGGATGAAAAGCTCTTCATTACCACACTTAAATATGCCATTGGTGACATCAATTTTGCAGTCATATCTTCGCATAAAGTCGAGGCCCAATACGCAGTCATCCATAATTTCGGCCACGATGACGTTGTGAGTATATGTTGCTTCACCTACTTGTAATGTGACCGAAACTTCCCCTAGGACGGGTATTTGCTGGCCGGAAGCGGAAAGTAGCCGAATATTGAAGGTGCTGTTGCGTTTCTTCGCGGTCTCCACTAGTTTCGGCTTGATTATTGTCCTAGAGGCTCATGTATCCACCGTCATCTTGCAGTCAGTTCCATTTACCGAGCCGCATATCATCAAACTGTTCCCATTGCATGCCTGGGAGACAATCATCGTCGGGGCTTCTTCCGTTCCAGCCAGCACCCGCCCCCTAGTTCTGGCTGTTACTCGTTTCCCTGCTTCCCAGCAGAAGATGGGGTCTCCTGCTTCTTTAACATATCCAGGCGTTCCTCAAACATCTTGCTCATCATTTCAGCAAGTTTAGCTGTCTGCTGCGTCTCGTTCTTGGGACAGGTGAATTACAGATGACCCTTTTCTCCACATTTATAGCACATAGATCCAGTTATTTTTTTCTTAGGAGGAAATGATGTCTTCTTTTCCTGTACTTCTTCAATCACCTCTCGTATTTTGTGAGTTGGCCGAACATCTTTCCTCAGGGCTTCTACTTCCAGGGCGTGCGCTAGAGCTTCCTTCAGTGAGGCATGGTGGCGCAGCCCCACTGCAGCCCTAATCTCCATGTCTCTGATCCCATCGACGAATGCTTGGAGTAGGGTAGAGTCCACCATCTTTGCATCAGCAGATGGGTATGCTTTGCGGACTAATTTTTCAATCTCCAGAGCCCATTGCTGCAGTCCTTCTCCAGAACGCTGAACCCGGTCCCGTAGTTGAGCGCGGAAGACATGCTCCAGATGGCGTTCTCCATAACGAGCTTTGAGTGCCCCCATCAGATCGTTGAATGTGCTACCCGAGGATGGTAGCGCCTCCAAAACAGAAAGAGCCGATCCCCGCAGAGCAACAGTGAGAGCTGTTAGACTCTGTTCCTCTGTCCATCCGTTAGCAGCGGCAACGGTCTGAAACTGTTTGCGGTAAGCGGTCCAGGACGTAGTGCCGTCGTAGGATGGTACTTTCACCCTGGGTGCCGGGCTGGTAAATACGACGTCACTCGGCGCGGGGGGTCCAGCGGTCTCCAGTTTCAGAACCTTTTTCTGTAATCCAGCGAGGTCCACTTTCACGCTGTCTATGTTGGCCTCCAGATTAGTTACCTTTTCTTCTACCAGGTCCACATTCTTCTGTTGGTTTTGCACCATATCACCCACTGAACCTACGGCAAGCAGCACCTTTTGTTGTTCTTGTCGCATTTCGTCCTGTTTTCCTTGAATCATTTCTTGCATTTCTTCCTGTTTAGCTTGAATCGCTTCTTGCATTCTATCCTGTTTTCCTTGCATTTCTTCCTGTATCTGGCACATGAAGTCCATCATCTGCATCAATCTACTAAAGTCGAATGCAGATGCTCTGGCTTCTTGAGCTGATGATGGCGTAGTAGCCCGGTGAGCGGAGACAGTAGGCGAGGCCGGCGACGCAGTGGGTAAAGCTTCCATTCCGGTAGGCGTGGACTGGTCGATGGACGATGCTTGGTGGGCGGAGCAAATAGGTGTAGTATCCCGATGGTCGGTAGCCTGTCGGGTAGTAGCCGTGGCTTCCGCAGCTTGCTGTGCCCTGGTTCTAACGCCAGCAGTATCTTCCCTCGGAGTCACTGGCATTTCCAAATCTCACTTCTGACACCAAATGTTACGAACGTGGGGTTCGGGATTTGGATAAAACACCGTTGACTTATCAGAAGAATTTATTAGGCGATGAACAGGTCGCAAACACAAGCCAAATCACAAGAATCGTAGTCCGGTGGGTCGTTGAGGTCGTTGGTTCCAAAACACTGTTAGCCAATCCGCAGAGTAGTACTTTAATCCGTTGGTATCGCTAAAGTCGTCGTTACTTCGCACTAGATCACTTTTCGCAGGTATCGCACCAAAAGCTCAGAATGAACTGACTCGGCGTCTCAAGTCCTGTTATTTATATATCTCAACATCGACGCCGGTCGTACATACTAGAATGTTCGTTTTCTAGAAGAAATTACAAGGACGTTAAACGTAAACAACTCTAGTAAGTTATGCCATTTTGTGCCTTAATCTGTAAACTTAAAGTTCAATGTCGGTTGCACTAAGGTCTTGTTATTACTTTGTGGCCGAACTAAGGTAGTTATGTACATTCCTCTAGCGATATCTCGAACCTTCTAGCATGACCGCGACAATATAAATGCTTTTCGAATGGTTACACTATAAATTTCGCATGGATACCTAGTCATGCTAACATCTCTGGAAATGAAAAGGCCGATAAGTTGGCAAATGAAGCCGTTGACTCTGGAGATTTATATCCATATAAAAATTACTGTTATGATTTAACTGCAAGCCTTCCTAAATCTTATCTTAGAACTGCCTGGGAGGAGAATTGGGAAGTCACTACTCAAACTAAAGGCAAACATTACAAGCTCATTCAAAAATACATTCCTCATAAACCTTGGTTTTCGAAAATAAAGCTTTCAAAATTAGCTACTACGGTTTTGATCAGAATGAGACTTGGTCACGTGTGTTCACCTGCACACCTGACCAGAATTAATATTATTAATGATGAAATGTGTGCATGTGGTTCTAGTGTGGGAGATCTTAATCACATTTTTTTAAATTGTAGCGCCTATGATTATTCCTCTTTTACCAACTCTCTTGTGTCTGCTCATGTCCCGTTCCCCACTTCTATTTTATGTCTCCTAAGCTCTAATGATACCAATGTATATAATATTTTATCCTTATTTATTATTAGTAATAATATAAAAATCTGATTCCTTAACCATAACCATATTTATTGTATATATGAAATATATTGTTAAACATACCTATTTTACACCTGATCCTATTTTATTCCTTTTTATCCCGTAAACTTACTTTCGATGTTAAATATAAAATATTAGTTTCCTTATCTTTTACCCTGTCGTGGCTAAACGCAAACCGCGATAGCCAGAAAAAAAAAATGAAGGTTAGTTTTGTATTATTAAGCTATTGCATAGCTTCTATCGCGGGCCTTGAGCGTGGAGACCGAATCCAAAAATTCCGTAACGAAAATAACCTAACCTAACACTCGGGGCGAGGCACGGTCTAATGGTAATCGATTGCAATTAATTGATTGCATCGATTCGATTATTTATCCTTTTTATGTGGCAACAATGAAATGTCACAGTGACAAGACTGACATTCGTTCGATTTGCGTTTTGTTTTTTCGATTCGTTTGTAGTTTAATGTGTTTTTTGTATGATTTTCTGTTATCTTTACGACCCTGGCTACGATTACTTCAGTTGTATCACTTTACAATAATTAGTAACTAAAATCATTTAACACTTGTCTAATAGTAGGTGATTTAAAAAAATGAAGTTATGGAACTATGAAATCTGTTTAAGTCTTATGATTCAATGTATTTAATGAAATACTAGGACATGAAACTTAGGAATCCCGAATAAATAAGGATTTTGACGGTATGATTGCCTATGGTAACCATATCTGCCAAAATAACAGAAAAATTTAATTACAAAAGTCAAAATTTGAAAATACATAAAATTATAAAATTAAGCTATTGCATAGCTTCTATCGCGGGCCTTGCGCGTGGAGACCGAATCCAGAAATGCCGTAACGAAAATAACCTAACACCCCCCACTCCGACCGACACAGCGGTGATACTTTTTAGTTTTATAATTGCATAAGTTGATAAAAAATGCTATGCAATAGCTGTACCGCGGCAGTCTCCGAGTGCCACACGTCTTTTTTTTTATTCCCTGTTACATGCTTGTTTGCATGCATGCATGCTTGCTTGCTTGCTTGCATGCATGCTTACTTCTTTGCAAGCGTGCATGCATGCATGGCTATTTTAAATATTGATAAACTTTTAAATTTTCTGCCAATAAAAAATTGAAACTGTAAATTGTAGGTGTTAGGATATATTCGGCTAAATCTCGCATTTGGCAAATTATAATACGGCGATTTACAGTAAGGCGTAGTAAAAATAGGCTAAACATGTTCAAAAATATGCGATAAAATTTCAGGCTAAATAGTTTGTGTGCCAACGACAATTAGGAGTACAAACAATTCGGCATTCTGATATATACCCGTCTAGTAGGTAGGTCTTTTGCTAAATGTGGATCATCTCGTCATTCAGTCCCGTTATTATAATGACAGTAAGTGTTTAAAAATTTAATGTTAAAAAAATCCTGAACGTTATATTTCCAAACCAGAACCTCAGGCTGAACATATTTCTAGGGAGTAGTACAACATTATACCTAATCAGCGGAACCGTAGGTAGACGTAGCGTGACTGAGTACGACTCGCGAAACTAATAATGCGAAATGGAAAAGTCCAAATGAGTCCCCGAATAAAGCTTATTATGTATACCTACAGCTGAACATTCGGAGTATTACGGAGGAAAATTGCTTGTAAACAAGGTAACTTTAATAGCTTTGGATAAGACACCATGATGTTTATTTTATATTACTATTTTCAATAACACTGATTTAGGCCTCTGATTTGATCTGAATATCACAATGTACTGTACTCTTTATACTTTATATGATATTTTAGCACCTTAATATGTGTTATACTGTATATGTTTCTAAATTGTATACAGAATAAGAAAGATATATACTTTTATTTGTCACTAATGGTCTAATAAAAAAAAAAGTTACCAATTGTTTATTAATATTATGCTTTATGATTTCCAACATTCTTTGTTGTTTGTTTTACTGGCGGGTATATCGTATAAATAGTTTTGTTGGTATTCCGACACGGTAACAGGCGACATATATGTATACTGGCCATGTGCAAAATTCAGTTTTTTTTACCCCCTATTTGATTAAATTAGCAGCACGCATTCTGTCAATTTTATGTCAAACGCCATACATTAAAAAAGTTTGAATTGACAAAAGCGATAAGGTTACATAGCAAATAATTTAGTATGGTGATTAAGTTTTCTTAAATTTTCTAATTTTCCGCACAATTTTCTTAACTTTTTCTTTCATAAGAACATTCTCCTGACAATAAAACAAACAAAACAAAAAGAATTAGCGAAATTAGTTCAGCCGTTCACGCGTGATGCGATGACCAAGGGAAATAGGGATTCATTTTTATATATATACTAGCTCATGCCCGCGGCTACGCACGCGTGGGTTTTGATCTGTTAGAAAGTTTTCGTCACGACTCACCCCCCTCTCCTCCACTCTTTTCCTCCACTTCTTTTGCCTACGGTGTCGAAGGTGCCCATCTCGGGCGAGGTGGTGGTGGGCACTTAGTGGGAGCCGATACGTCGTTGCCGACTTACCGGGGCCCGTTGATACAATAGTTGGATGAAAGGGGCCGATTTAAACTATTTAGGGATCCGGTGTTAGTTCTCCTAGCGAACCGTGGTCCAAGCGAGCTCACACCACATCTGCTTGCATTTACATGAAATCTGAAGTACAATATCATTTGAAACTTTCAAAACTGTCAACGCTGTAGTACAACAAACCATTCAAAGCAGCTTGCAAGGCTTTATTCGAATATGATCAACACTGGCGTAGAGCCCTGGAAGAAGTGGCCCTGTGTAAAAAACCACATTCTTAATTTCCAACCAAGTAGGTTATCATTTTTCTCGATCCATAAGCGTTAAAAAGGCGATTTTATAAAGACAATTTGCTTGCATACTACGTTTGGATAGAAGACCGGTGTAGTACCAGCATCGGTGTAGAGCTCTGAAAAAGCCAGTCCTATGTCACTCTCCCTTCATGATCAATAAACGAAGTTTGAAGTACCTCAATATGATGTTAAACACAAATAATTAACCACAAAATTTTCAACCGTTTTTCACCCCCGCAAATATTTAATTATAAAAAAATCCTTATAACAATATAACAAAATTTATACCAAAAAGCTGACGTACTTTCACAAAACTTTCATGTGGGATGTGGGTTCGAGGCATGAATGGTAGAGGATGATCAGTAGGATAAAAAGTGTTCAGAAACTTGACAGGATAGAACTGATTCGACTGTACTGACCACTGTGTCTATAAATTTTTATATTTCTTCAGCTTCAAATGATGTCAGTAAAACATCATTAATTACTGCTGCTTGGTCATTATTAGTGGGTGCGTGGTGGTAGCTATTCCTAAGTTAAACAACACGAAATTATGAAGTGATGTGATTTTTTTTTCAACGTTTTATTTTCATGTTTTAAAAGCGTATTTTTTTAAATATGGAGGATATTAAATAAAAAGATAATTTGGATGCGTTAGAAAGGCAATTTCACTAAACAAACTTTGCCAGGCCCCCAAAAGCGGTGCGCCCTAGAAAAAATAAATCGTTACTAAATGGAAGTTTATCAAATTATCTTCTAAATGGAAGCTTGTCAAATGGTCTACCAGTCTATATTGATTTAATCCACCAGTCAGCTGCTTAGTGTTGTTGCAACACACCTGTTACCTTTTCCTGCCTGAGATACGGGTCTATGACCAGTTTAGGAATTATTTTTGTACTGCTTAATATAGTTGATAATGTCATAAGTTCAACAGTGTAATTCTATACACATTTTTTCGATTTCCCACCATTTGTTTCTACCGTATACCTAAACAAAAATCGGCCAAGTGCAAGTCGGACTCGCGCACGAAGGGTTCCGTACCATTGCCTACGAAAACAACATTAGGCACCTACATTAATTTAGTTAATGTAGTGCCTACCTGTTACCATTTATTGATATCAAGCAAATTTAAGCAAAAAATTGATTTTTTTGTGTGGGAACCTCCCTTAAATATTAATTTAATTATTGATTATTAAAGTTAGATATATAACTGAGTGTTTTGTGAATATTTTAAGTGCCTACCTGTTGCCATTATTAATATCGAACAAAAAAGGACAATTGCTTTTGTCCCTTCAATATTTGTTTTATTTTGTTTTTAGTATTTGTTGTTATTGCGGTAGCAAAAATACATAATTTGTGAAAGTTTCAACTGTCTAGCTATCGCGGCTCTTGAGATACATACAGCCTGGTGACAGGCAGACGGACAGACGGACAGACAGCGAAGTCTTAGTAATAGGGTTCCGTTTTTACCCTTTGGGTACGCAACCCTAAAAATGATTAAGTTCTAAATATTAGGGGTTAAAGTATGAAATTGCCGTTTTGTATGGACGAAATCGAGAAAAGTCATTTTTCCATACTAACAATTTCTTTGTTTTTTTAAAAACGCCTGAACCGTTTTCGATGCAATTAAAGGTGAAAGTAATTGGTTATAAAGCTACGCATTATAGTATTTAAATTTCTGAAAATCAAAGTATATAATACAAATATACTTAATTGAAGCAAGAAGGTCAGCTGACACATTGTAAGGGGTCTTTTCAACGACTTCCTTTGAAGTAATAGGCACTAGTATTGCATTTTTTTTTAGTCAAAAGTTACTTTATTTAGTTTTTGATACAATACAAAAAGAATTACGCAATAATACGACTATACTTAAGAGCTATAAACCAAATAAAAAGTGGGAAAATAATCGGCAATTTCATACTTTAACCCCTATTAATACCATTCTTATAGTAAGTACCGATATTTATTTTCTGAATATGTACCAATATACATATAGATAAGACACCCAATAGGAATTTTCAAGTTTTGTCTTTTCGTTACATAGCCTCCTTATTTCTTAGTCAATTTTGTCCTTCAGGGCATAGGGAATACGTCGCGGCTAGATGAAAATTGGTGTCACATTTTCTTGAAGCACTAATTGAGCTTTGTAGTTTGATATTCAAACAAGAGTTCCGTCAAACACCATTGTTAAATCTTCTAGTAATCTGTCCAACTTTGAGTTGTTGATAATTTACTAACTGAATTTTATCCAACTCTTCAAATTCTAACTCACAAGGATCCCGTGGAGCACAAAAATATAATATAATACGTTTCCTGATGTAATTCTGGGCTCAAAGATGTATGATTGACGTGTATGTCCTTGTATCGATACCATCACATCTGTTCAGTTTTAAGTACATATCCAACCGTTTAATGATGTTTTTGAATGTTTCGTCCTTGTCTAATGGTACTGAGTTCAATTTAGATGTCTTAAGATTTGTTTGTGACCGACCTTTGCTCCTCAGTACCTTCTGCATACATGGAATTATTTTGTTTCGTGCTATCGAATTCAAACTCTGCAGTTTTAGTTTAAGCTGTGTTGTAATACCCTGAGGTTATTTTTTTCTTCAATCTCAGTTTCCAACTGTGGATCATCAGTAATATTATTTGTAGTCGTATCTCTTCCAAATTATTCTTGGTAAATTTGTTCATTTGTCACTTCACCAGCTGATGACTCACTAATTTTAATTCATAATCAGAAATTTCTCGTAGGTTTTGTATCTGGCTGCCGAATTTTGTAATGCAGCCTTTAATTAATTTCTGTTTGTAAGAAATCACCTATTTATTTTCTGATTGACACATTGAATGTCATAACAAGCAAAGTAAAGTCAGAGAGTACAATTATGTAAAGAGTATGGATATGACGCGGAACCGAACAAACTTTGCCCCCATTTTTTATCCCCTTAAAGATTAAAATTTCAAAAATCCTGAAAGACGTCTTTCTTAATTTTTAATCAGGTAGCTGGATACCAATTTTCATTGACTTAGCTTCAAAACTGACGGAGTTTCATACAAACTTATGGGGCCCTTTTTACCCCCTTAGAGGCGGAATTTCGAAAATCCCTTTCTTAGTGCTCACCTACACTATAAAAGGAAGCACGGTGAAAATTTTCAGATTTTAAATCCCAGTAGTTTGGGCTGTGCGTTGATATGTCAGTTAGTCAGTCAGTCAGTCAGTCATTAAATCAGTTTTCATTTTTATATATTTAGATACTAGCTGACCCGGCAAACGTTGTTTTGCCATAAAAATGATTAATTTTAATATTTTACTACCCTACACCTACCCTACTCCTACCCTACCCTACCCCTACCCTACCCCTACCCTACCCCTACCCTACCCCTACCCTACCCCTACCCTACCCCTACCCTACCCCTACCCTACCCCTACCCTACCCCTACCCTACCCCTACCCCTACCCTAAAATTATCCCCGACAAAATTGTGAATCTAAACCATTCCCAGATCCCCTTGAACACACACAAAAAATTTCATCAAAATCGGTCCAGTCGTTTGAGAGAAGTTCAGTGACATACACACTCACAGAAGAATTATATATATAAAGATAGATTCTTCCTTATTACAAATTAATACGTTACTTCCTTGTATAAAAGTACACTCTGGCTTATCTATCTACTTAGTTTGAGTTCTAAAAGTTTAAGATGCTAAAATATGGTAAATTGACTCTGCCTATACCTACTGTGTTAGCAAAAATTAGCAGTGATTACAAATTTTAAATTAGAACCCATGTAGGGTACTTAAAAACTTTGTACCGAGGGAGCTTTATGTGACCATTTAACTAAACGTTGTGGGGCAGTTAAAGTTAGAGGGAAAATTTTACATTACTTTTAAGCTATTGCATAGATTCTATCGCTGGCCTTGAGCGCGGGGACTGAATCCAGAAATTCCATAACGCAAAAAACCTCACGCTCCCCACTTCGACCGGCACAGCGGTGATACGGCTGTTCGACGAGGTGCGTGCGGTTTGACGAGGCGTTTGCCATTCGACGAAGTGGGTGCCGTTCGACGAAGTGGGTGCCGTTCGACGTGGCAGGTGCCGTTCGACAAGTTGGGTGCTGTTTGACGAGTGGGGTGCTGTTTGATGAGGTGGGTGCCGTTCGACGAGGTGGGTGCCGTTCGATGAGGTGGGTGCCGTTCGACGAGGTGGATGCCGTTTGACGGGTGGGGTGCTGTTTAACGAGGTGGGTGCTGTTTGACGAGAGGGGTGCTGTTTTTCGAGGTGGGTGCTGTTTGAAGAGAGGGGTGCTGTTTTTTATTTATTTATTTATTTATTTATTTACTTATTTATTTATTTATTTATTTATTTATTTAGTTATTTATTTATTTATTTACTTATTTATTTATTTATTTATTTATTTATTTATTTATTTATTATACTTAGGAGCTAGGAACAAAATAAAAAGTGGGAAAATATCGCCAATTTCATACTTTAACTCCTATTATAATTGCATGAGTTGATAAAAAATGATATGCAATAGCTTTACCGCGGCAGTCTCCGAGTGCCACACGTCTTTTTTATGTGGTCTCTAGGTACTATAAGTTTATGCATGGTTTTGATCGTATTCGTAATATTCATTTCTTTAATACGAGTACGAGTGAATTTCTTTCTTTCGCTTTGATGTAGGTATGTACATGTCATTGATTTAGGATACAAGTAGATCGACTGACAGCCCAATAATGCGTGACCAGTTTTGACATGTCAATGTGTGTGTTAACTAGTGACGTACCTTTAACATTTTTAGACTATCGATAAGAATTGCAGTTTGTCGTTTGGAAAATAATGTTTACTGTCACACTGTTTTTATCTCGAGATTATGCACCTACTTTGCGGCATACCTCACCGCCCTCACTTATTACAACTATAATAGTGGGCAGGTAAATATGCCCGGTGAGTATATTTTTTACATATGATTAAAAAATAAATAGTTTAAATTTATAAAAAAAAATAACAGCCATTGTTAATTAGTTTTATTTATTTATTTCTTTAAAAGATTTTCCGGTGTCATCTACTGTGCCGTGTGAGCTGAGAGCTCATCAATGACAGTAAGTGAAAAAGAACAAGTTAACAAAATGTGAACAAACTTTTACATTTTGATGAATCAATCCCTGATTATAGACCTTTAACAAGATTATCTTAGTTATGTGATTCCTTACAGTTTCCTTTTTCAAATTGTTAAGTTGTCATTCATTTGAGACGGTCCGGGTATCGCAAAGGGGGTGCACTAACCTAAACCTAACCTAACCTAACCTATTTCCAGCGCAATCGTTTTGTCACTAAATGTATTCATAGTCAGCTGATTGGCATTTAAACGAATAGTAACTAATTTTTTTATACACTAGTGTTTCTTTTTACGCGCGAAGGCAAGGCGTGCCAATTTTTAGGTTAGAAATCATTAATCGTTTTTTTTTTGTATTCTTGAGGCGCTCGGCGGCCGCTGCCGCGGCACGTTCGCTACGCTCTCTCGCCTTCACGCCTTTGTATGGTCACTGTTCTAACCTAACCTAACCTACACTTTTCCTAACCTACTGGACTTTGTAAACAATTTAAATATCATTAAATGTTTCTTTTTCGATAATAGTGTAACAAAAATGCGTTTCATTTGATATACATATATATGTGAAATAAAAATTGCAAATCTTTTGTCAAAAAGCTGACTATGATACATTTAGTGACAGAAACGATTGCTCTGAAAATAGGTTAGGTTAGGTTTAGGTTAGTGCACCCCCTTTGCGACACCCTAACCATAATTTCACATTCACAACATTGCCACAAGATACAAATTCAACCAAAATAACGCGTTTTTACCATAAAATGTTGAAGCTTATATCGCATATGCCACTAGCTGGATGTCACTCTGTCAATAATAATTAAGACTGATCACAAAACGAAAAGATTAGTTTTCTTTTTCTATCTTGCTAGATTTCCATAAGAGGTTTTCTTCTATCTCGCAGGCTAAAATCTTTTTAATTGCAAACTCCTTGGTTTTAAAAATCGAATACCATTTATTTATTTAAAAAAAGATTCTCGGTCTTATCACAAGGTCTTGTCAAACTTGTTTAATCGTTGAGAAAATGGTGGGATTGACTCGAGAAAATTCAACAAGAGCGATGATTTATTATGACTTTCGAAGTGGTTTAACAAAAAAACAGTGTGATGACCGGATGATTTCTGCATTTGGTAATGCAGCCCCATCCAAAAACACAATTTATCACTGGTTTGCTGAATTTCAACGTGGACGTGTCAAGCTCAGTGATGATCTCCGTCAATGTCGTCCAAAAACTGCAGTCACCCAAGAAAACGTTGATGCTGTGCGTAAGCTGATTGAGGAAGATCGACATGTGACATACCGCGAAATTCAGGCAACTTTAGACATTGGCATGAGTCAAATACAAATAATCTTGCATGAACAATGATATTACAAAGAAAATATCATTGTGCATGAACAATTAGGTGTAAAAAAGTTGTTTTCCCGATGGATACCGCATTCGCTCTGTAAAGAGCAAAAAGCGGCTCGTGTTACTTGGTGCATCAGAACTCTCGAAATATTCCACGCAGGATCCTCAAATGCTGTATACAACATCGTATCAGATGACGAATCCTGGATATACGCGTACGAACCCGAAACAACAAACCAGTCACGAGTTTGGGTGTTCGAAAATGAGTTAAAGCCAACAAAAATTGTTCGTTCACGGAGTATTGCAAAAAAATGGTGGCAACGTTTGTCTCCAAAACCGGCCATAAATAAATAACATGATAATATAAAATTTCTGAATTCACCGTAATATTAATATGCATAATGTTAACATAGGCTGGTTTCGGCTTTCGGGTATTCGGTTCGACTATTCCTCTTGAGGGACAAAGAACGGTTAATGCGAAATGGTATGCTAGCATTTGTTTGCCACAGGTCGTTTCTGAACTCCGTAAAGAGAACTGCAACCGCCGCATCATCCTCCATCACGACAATGCGAGTTCTCACACCGCGCACAGAACAAAAGAGTTTTTAGAGCAAGAAAACATAGAATTATTAGACCATCCGCCGTACAGCCCCGACCTAAGCCCTAATGATTTCTATACTTTCCCTAAAATAAAGAATAAATTGCGTGTTCCGAGATTTTCATCACCTGAAGAAGCTGTGGACGCCTACAAAGCGGCCATTTTGGAGACCCAAACTTCCGAATGGAATGGTTGCTTCAATGATTGGTTCCGTCGTATGGAAAAATGTGTCAAATTTCGCGGAGAATACTTTGAAAAGCAATAAATACATTTTTAAATAGTAATGTTGTGTCACTTCCTTGATTCCCGAAATTTGCAGTGCCGCCCTCGTATGTCAAATTGCCAAAAAAGGAGATTTGATAAATGCATATTATATCTATATTTTTGTTTTATGAAGGTCCTAAAAATTTTTTACAGCGTCCTCTCTCCATAATTGTTTATTACACCAAGAGAAAATAATTTAACAAAAAAAGTTTTTCCATTAACATAGTTTGAGTCGGTACCAAACAAACATATACGGTAATAGTCACATTCCTGGATTTACTACATTGCAGTAGGTCTTTTTTCAAAACTTTTAGGAAATATATATTTTTTCTTTATATCCTGGAATTTCGATAAACTTTTTTAATACGAGTACGTAGGTACGTCATATACATACTTAGTTTTAAAAGCTAGTTAATCTTTATGTTAATAGATACAATTACGAAGTGCTAAACGGTTTCACAAAAAAGGTTCTCATCTCATTAGACGACAAGGCCGGCGTATGAATGGTGGATCAAAGGGATGCTCACGCCAAGTCGCCACTCGCGTCAAGTGGTCGTTACCCGGCGAGCACGCCCTACTCCTTTGCCTCCCTTTTAACAATCTCGGACTCAAGAAACGCCAAATTTGATTATTGAGATACCTTATACTGGCCAAAATTGAATTACTTACGTTGTTTCATTCAAAGGGATGAAGACAGTACAAGTGTTCTTCATTGTGAACTAGCCTCTAACTCGTCAGATTTACGAGTGTCCTTTTGGTTAGTGGAAGTAGCGGAGGGTATACTGACGTTCAATTTACTTAGGTTTAATTTTCCTATCATTACAATTTACAATTTACCTATCACGATTATCATCATCCGACCTCCGTGGCGGAGTGGCGTACACACCGGTTTTCAAGGTGTCGCCTGCTCCGAGGTCCCGGGTTCGATTCCCGGACGGGTCAATGTAGAAAAAGGGTTTTTCTACATTTTCTCGGGTCTGGGTGTTTATGGTACCTTCGTTGTTTCTGGTTTCCAAAATACGAGTGCTTTAAATAGTTATTCAAAGTGGGATCAGAACAATGCATGCGATGTTGTCCACATTTACATTTTTACATTTACATTTACATCATGTTTTCAATTATTCTTTTCCGCCAAATGTAAGGATAATTTGCGGTCGTACCAACTGGTCTTTTTGGAATTCAGCGCCCTGGACCTGTATGATTGACGCCTAATAAATTAACAGCAAAAGAACAAACTTTTTTTACTTAATAAGTCTGAATAAAAAGGCTATGTACCTAATTAAAAATACATCAGCATCAACCCTAGTCACCCTCAGTATCTCTAAGACGATCATATCAAAGCCACCTGCATCCAACGGCATGTCGCGACTTTCACCAAATCGCCGGTCGAATCCTCCTGTAGACCTAAGATCGTAGACCGGCGGCACCATTCCAGAAACTTTCAGCGCCGACAGCAATCGGTTCTTTTTGCTATGTGTCCTGCCTGCCTAATGTGCTTTTAGCTTCATAATTATTCTTGCGCCCGCTGGTCCGGGCTATGGCAATTTTGTCCCTGGGGTAAATACGTTCATAGGTTGTACTTACGAGAACTCATTTCCTCTTCTCATTCTTCTCTGCTATATTCACCATCTTACACTGTTTAGTCTGTCGTTTAATGGAACAAAACTTTACTCAGAGAATCAGAGACACGGTCAGGGTCCTTCATCATTTTTAAGACGTGAGTAATGGCACTTTCCCTGTCGCGCTGATACAGTGTATCGGTTCAGTCTGACGTGGATAAGTAGTTGTATTATATTTATTTATGTTTATATTCTATGGTTTTTAATTAATGTATACGTTTGTATATCACGTATAAATATTATCATGTATAATTTTATATAATGAGCCAAACTGCGATCACTAACCCAAGAAATTATCGTTTGTGCCCATAACCTACTACTACCTAGTAGGCCGATGGTGTAGATGATTATCACTTATTTGCCATACGCTTTTTAGGGTTCCGTACCCAAAGGGTAAAAACGGGTCCCTATTACTAAGACTTCGCTGTCTGTCCATCTGTCCGTCGCTCTGTCACCAGGCTCTAGGTATCTCTTAAGAGCCGCGATAGCTAATTTTATTTAAGTTTGCATTTGAATTCTGTACAATTCGTTCTTTTACTTGTACTCACTTAAAATACCTTAGCCGGAACGAACACAGTTAATTACTTAAGAAGCTGCAGCATATCTTATTACCCTCATATCAGACCCCTGTAGATCTAAAATTTTAGACAATAAAGTGGCTTGGAAGCCGTGGTCCTAATTTCTTTTGATTTGATTTGAGATTTTCTAATCATAAAATTGCTACATTAAGTTTGTCTTTATTGTGATTTATACGTGCATTTTGAACATCCTAAGTCCTTGAAAACGAAGCCCAAGTTATGTAACCAATATGTACCTATAACATCTTGAAAGTGTATAATATCATAGAGAAATACACCGTGACGCACACGGGACGAATTTGTGTAAGGTTCATTCATCCAGGACCTGACCGAAGCAAAATAATACGTCCGTGCGCGTCACAGCATGATTCAAAATGAATAGTTTTTTTTAAAATTTTTCTAAGCCTATTTTAATTCAAGAAAAAATAAAAATAACACTGCCAAGATGTATTTTTATTCGTACTAGTATTTTGATAATTTGAAGATATCCCACGGGAACAGTATGTAATTTCAAAATAAAAAGTAGCCTAAACTATGTGCTATTTCAGTTATAACCTATCTCAGTGCCAAGTTTTGGCGTGATTGAGTACAGACATCCATTCCAACATTCGCATTTATAATATTTGTAAGATTCCAGGGATTTAAGCTCACGATATGTATGGTGAGGTTATTGTCTCCTATTTTTGCTGAAGTGTAAATAAATTGCACTTCATATTAAAATACTAATTACAAGACAAACCTTTTTAATCACATTTTATCAGCTTTATCCATGCAAAGCTATAAATGTTACCTTTGCTCAAACTTCCTCTAATGTATACTTAGTAGGAAGATAACTATTAATGTCCTTAGAGTTTCTAGTCCAAATTTAGCCTTAAACATAAGTTTGGTCGACAATTTATGCAGAAGCGAATCTAAATTAATGCTTGGATTTAGACGTGCAATTGTGAATGTTTATCGTTGGATCCACTTCAATTAGCCACCATGTACCAAAATATCTAAGCAAACTACACTTAGTCTATTACGAATATTTTAGTTTCTGCATAAGTTCTTCAGCTTGACCGAAATAATATTTATTTCTTTCTGACTTTATTTGCGCGGTTTATGTAATTATATTTTATATTTTGAAAGTCTTGTACTTAGGATTGAATACTTACCTCCGGAATAAAAATATTTCATCAAATCTAAAAAGATCTTTCATATTTTACGCTCCAGAACGAGGATAGTCAGTAACAAAGATAAGGAAATTTAATTTTAAAAAGTGCCCCTAAAGCAATTTTTGTGAAAATCATCTTTTCGGTGAAGTGAGGAGTATTTTGAAGTGATTTTAGCTTTTCATAATACATTATTGTACATTAACAAAATGTCTGCTACAAAGGTTCCGTTTTCCTTGAAATATTACTTTTGGGTTCGTGTCGATTTTTTAGGTTCTAAATCGATTATTATTGTGTTCCAATACGGAATTTATTAATAATATTAATGTTTTTGACGGAAGAAATAATAAAGAATTCCTCTTTATTATTTCTTCCGTCAAAAAGAACCAAAAATACACAAAAAAATTTTAAATAATACTTATACGGTAACGGCTTGAGCAACATATTGTAATCCTTATTAAGTAATAATAGAAACGCGAAAGTTTGTAAAAACTACTGAACGGATTTTGATGATTCATTCCGGTAATATAGCTTAGACATCAAAATATCTAAGTTACCAACAAGTATAGTGTACTTAAAATGAGTGTTGCCCAACGTGCGGCTATCGTGTTATCTTGGGAACAACTAGAATAAGTTATTGTAGCGAGTGGGACCCCAAGTAAGGTTGGTAACATTTTTTTATAGTGCTTCATCGTGCAGCCGAGGGACTCGTAAAATGAGATTGGCCCAATCGACGACGGTTTACAGACTTATTAAATCGATCTTTCAGTCCAATATTCCCTGCGAGTTTTGTGGAAGGTTGGCTTATAAACTACTCTACATGTGTCTACTTTGTTTATAACCAGTTAAATGTTATTTGGTTACCGTTTTATAACTACATGCCTCGGCGTCGATCCGTTGCGTTGCGTTTATCGCAATAGCCTATGCCGTTAAACAATTAGGTAGGTAAGTAGATAAATCTAGTAATCTAGTAAATAGAGTTCTTACAGTAAGTACATAATGTCATTAAATTTTACTTATTTAATATTGTTTAAAACGTACCCATCCATTTAATAAATTAGTATAAAAAATATACTTAGCACATTCTAAACGATTTTTAATTTATCAATAGTCCTGACTCCTGGAAGTAGAAATAAGATATACAATATAGGTAGATCATAGAACCTCCTCTTCATTGAAGTCAGTTAAAGATATATTTTGTGGTAAAGAAAGCATTATATGCCGCGGTGGTGAGCGAATGCTTAACTACTACGATATATTTTTGTAAAATTGTGAGTTAATTTACTTACCTAATCTCATTTTTGAGCGGATCAAAACCACAGCCTATTATCCATGCTTACGTTAATGCTTCGGTACATAATTAGTAATTTTCAGCAGCGTATCGGTAAGAACCTTTTAAAAGCAGATTGTAGAGTAGCTTAAAACTGCTTCCAGAATTTTAATCGGGTTGAGCTTGATCCGCCAATTTTTCTGTTATATCCGGCGGGCTCCCAATAGTGTTGCTAACTAGCCAGAAGTTTTAAAGCTATTATCGTATGGACCTTAGGAGTGTATACGAATCTTTTAAGTAATGACGTATCCCAAACGTTTCTTTGCCTTTGTCCATAGCTTCTAAACTTACGAAAAGGTTATAATCGGTACTTAATTCCTTTTTTTCTCCAGGTTCTACTTAATAGTTTCATGTAAAACGTGTAATAATTTCTGCTTAGTATCAGTAGACAAGTGACACTGTAACATCACGAAATATATAAGTCTTGAAACACAAGTTTTTATTACCTGAAAGAATGGTCAGCTTGCATATTGAGACACGATTTAATAGATTAGGTTAAATTAATAAATACGCTTACTCGTTGATTCAGTGTAAAGAAGCCGTTTGTGAGTGGCCTTATCCAAATCGATTTTTACTAACATCATCCCCAATTTCCAACAGTCGTACCTGACATCACTAGGGCCAGGCAGGTCTGATGTGGTGGCGCATTATTAATTGCCGTCTGCCCACCGTTTAATATTTCACCTGAGTGCAGGATCGCCTCAACCGCTTGAGCCTTAATCCCCACTTAATTCCCCACATTTCGCCGTTTTCAACGTTTATCCCAAACGGAAACTCGTTTTTTAATTTTAATGCGATCAGATCAGCACGTTTTAAAGGTTAAGCTTGATAATCGCAATACTAAGAAGTATGTGCATAATATGTTATACCTACCATATTATGTATTTAGGAGTCAAGAATATTACTATGTTAATAGCTATAGTATAGCGATTAATGTTTTACTATAAGAAATGTAAACGTGCTCTTAAATGAGAACAATTGGTATTTTAGGTCCAGAACTCATTCAAGTAATTGCTTAATTTCTTTCTATGTAATGATATGTATTTCAACTGTTGACAGAAGATAAATTAACGTAGTATTCAGAGTCCCCAGAGTCTAGATTTTAAATTAAATAAAATTCATTAAGATTGACCAATAAAAAGATTGTTGCATTCACACGAAATCACACTTAAAACAAAAATAATTTGTTTAAACTCTTATGAAGCCTCGGATGACATTAAACTATTAATCATAATCAATACACGGTGTAGTGATTAATTAATTAATAGAAGAAGATACCTTATAAAGAGTGGTGGAATAAAACGTTTATGATTTAATTGTAACACTACTAGAACGCAGAAGAAACACTATGCATGAATAGTTTACATTGCATAAATCGATCTAGCGAGAACGCTCTCGAATGCAATATCCGCTTTTAAACGAGTTTTTGGTTCAAAAAACTATCCGCTCTAGTACTCAGGTTCAGGTGAATTCGTAGAATATATCTGCAACACTTTTTTTTTGAATTATTAACGCAAACTGATGTGCACCGGGACTCTGAGAACGACGTAATTCCTTATTATTTTGTTTCCAAAATAATCATTTATCACTATTTTGAAATATGTAAAATTACGAAACGCAGCTGCTGCATCTGCCAAATCTTCTTTTGGGACATCACCTTAAATCCTTAACGCGTATTTATCAACACGCGTTAAGGATACTTGAAAAATATGTTTTATTTTTAGGGTTGCGTACCTTAAAAGGAAAAAGAAGAAACCCTTATTTGATCAGTTTGTTGTCAGACTGTCTGTCAAGAAGACCCCTTATTTCAAGAATGCGTGGTATACTCAGGTCTACGGTCCCATGAAGTTGTGGAAAAATCAAGCTTCTATGTTAACGTAAAAAAAAAACTTATTTCGATACCCTCAAGGAAAACAAAGGCAAATTTCATAATTCTATGAAATTTGGCAAGTAAAATCGTTATACAGGGTGAGATTTTAACCACTTTCCAAAAATTTTATAGGCATTCAGTATCGTATTTAGAGCCCATTTATGAAGTAAAAAATGTAAATCAAGTTGTCACCCAAAAATATTTTTCACGATATAGATTTCAATGTTTACGTTCCTAGACCTGTTAAGGTATAAAGGGAGAATCAAAAACTTATGAATAGTATCGTATTTAATGAATGAGATACACAAAGCGTAAAAAAATTGTTACTAGGCGGCCGTATCAAAAACTTTAGATTTTTGGCGGACATTTTCTAAGTGCTTTATCTTGACATTTTTGTACTGGGCTATACCAAAAGAAAAAATACATCATTTGTTTTTTGTCTCGTAGATTAATATATTAAAATTTGGAAAGTGGTTAAAATTTCACCTGTATAAACCATAATTCCGAGAAAAAATCTCAAGACTGTAAATTGTACTTCAATCTTAAAAAATTTGTCTACTTTTTTACAGGGGGTCGAAATTTTCAATTGACTACTTCAAAGGAGGTATTTTACAAAGGTTTTTTTTAAGGTGCGCATTGCAAAAGATATTTTATATCTTATTTTAGTATAATGAAAAATATAAAACAGAATAACTACAAAAACAACGCTGAAATAGTATGAAATATGAGGCACGTCATATTCTAGCTGGAAAAGGTGAATTTCAGGAAAAGCTCGGAAATAAAAATTACTATTCGATTCCTGAACTATTGCAATGATCCTAACGTACGAAACTACGAATCCCTCGGTGGGCGAGTCCGATTCGCACTTGTCCGGTTTTTTTACTATACTTTATATATCTGTATCCAGGGAATATGTCACTACAGATTGCCGAATCAATGAAGTGTCGAATTGAAATGTTTCGCATAGATAGACACAAATGTCAGACGCAAACTTTGGCAAACTTGATGCATTTTTAACTGGCTAGGTATTTATTCGACGCACAATAAAGTTTTAACGGTTGTCGATCAAATAACTGAATAATTGAGGCCTCTCTAAACGGGCCGCGATCCTTCAGACCTACAAAGTAAAGGTCACAACCGCTATAAATACATTATTAGAATACTTTGTTTTCTTGCCGACAGATACTGATAAAGTTTCAAAAGAAATTCGTTTATAAGTATTGACAAATCCATGATGTTGAGAAATAATTTGATCATCAGAAAATCATTTTTGATAGGTAATTAAATGTGAACAACATCAAATACCTACTTTGTTCTGATCCTGAGTGTGTAACTATTTGTAGCACTCGTAGTATGGAAATCAAAAACAACGAAGGGCCACAAATACCCAGAGCCGGGAATTTTTTTTATTTTTACATCGACCCGTCCGGGAATCGTATCCAGGGGCCTTATTCAGCTTTACCTTTCAGTCGCAGTTCAATCGTGATTGAATTGGACGATTTTGTTATTTTGCCCATACTAGAACTGTCAAAAACCTGCAATTTAATTACGATTGTGATACGATTTGGTTACGCGAATTAGGGGACAGGACGTCAGAGCAGGCGATATATTGAAAACCGGTGTGTACGCCACTACGTCACGGAGGTCGACAAAGTAGAGTAATCTTACAAAGTACGGCTTACGACTAGGATGTGCGGATTTTAAAGGTGAGACAGGAATGTCTTTAAAAGCATATTTTCCGAACCCTTCATCTAAAATTATATATTATTATATCGCAGGGATTTTGTCAAAGACGTGATGTTATAATTTTACTAGTGAAAATATAATAACACTGATTATTGTCAATGACAGCTGGTTCGTATGATTTTGCGGGCTCTTTTCAGTGATATTGTAATTTCACCAGGCCGCAATAGTGATGAAAATGAAAATGAAAATGCTTTATTACTTTTCATGTAGGTGGAACAAACAAGTGATTGGGACCCTCCTTTTAAGCAGATAATATGCCTGTTATAGGAGATCCCGCTCTTACATAACAAATAATGTTGATACATGAAAGCTTAAAAATAAGTAATAATAATTATTATTTTATACAAGTTATTATTATATTATTATTCTACAACCTTATGTTAGAACTAGCAAATCGTATGGATGGTACTAATGTATGGACGTAATGGATTCTATATGCAAGTAGTCCATAATATGCGTGTCTAAATTTATTTTAGGATATTATACAATAAAAATAACGTAGGAAGTTAGACTTCTGAAATTAATTAATAAATAATTATTGTTTCTGCGTCATTGTAACTAAGGCTGAGTAACCATTTTTCAATTTAATTTTTACATTCACGAACATTTAATTGGTAGACATCAAGTATTTTATGTATTTTATTGTAAATATAAGCAGATAGTTACGTAAACTGTCTCCGAGCAAATTTTGTTTTAGTGCGTTGGACTGTTACAACGTTATGTGCCCTCCTCCTTTTAGTTAGTAACGTGGAATCAAAGTTAGATTTATGCAATTTTATGACAGTCAAAAATAAATATAACTTTCTAACCGACAGTTGTTTACAAAAATTGTAAAGTTCATTTGTTGGATATCTAAAATGTTTAAAGTGCATTATTTTAAGTAGACAACGCTGACTTCTTTCGACTTCAATAAATGTAGTCTTTGTGATATTATAATAAATCTAGGTTTATTATGAGTTCAGTTTGTGGTGGGAGCCCCGCGTGTTCTGATTGGTTAACATTGGAGCGTGCCTTTTTAATCATGTTTTTTGTGTTTTTATGAGGTTACTTGATTATTCTAGTCAATATCTTCGAAATGAGTAATCGTGAGTATTTGGAAGTGTTTCAACCGTCAGATACATCAAATACAAGTGGAAGCAAGTGTGTACCTAATTGTGGTGCGAAAAGATTTGACACAGTGTTACGAAAGTACTACAGTGACTAATCGGATAAAACGAAAAAACCGGAGCTCAGTTGGTAACGAAAACGGACCAATCAGCGATCGCTCTGATAATCTAAAGGCTTTCTTAAACTAGTGTAATTTAAAAATATCACTGCCTTACATTTTCACTGTATCGGTCTAGTGAAATTATAATGGCACTGAGACGAGCCCGTGAAATTGTAAGTAATGCAAACGATTGACAATAATCAATCAGTGTAATTATAATGTCACTAGTGAAATTATAATGTCACGGCTTTAGCAATATCCCGGCAACATATATATATTAAGCTAAATGCTTGTATTGGAAATCAGTTTGCAATCATAACAGTTTTGGTAATATCTGTTAGTACTTAAACGTGATTTCCACGGCAGTATTAGGATTACGCGACTGGCCTTTTCACGATAACCAGCTTTTAAGCGTCTTGTAGAAATCGCTAAAGCCCCCAAAGTAAGTGGCAAAAAATCATTAGATAAGCGAAACGGATTGTCTTTTTCGATACATTTTACCAGTTCTCGAAAGATGTTTGTTTCACATTAGTAGACACACGTCCATTGCACGTCGATTTAAAATGTAATTTTATGTTCAACATGTAGGGAATACAGAGGATCGGTTGGATGTGTTTAATTAATGGAATGCTTTTTGTTAACCGAATTTAATAAAGGGAAAACAAATCGTTTTCGGCCTGGCAAATTGCGCAATCTTCGCGGCAGATAGTAGTAATTGCTAATGAACCTTTACAAGTGCTTAAGTATCAGAGGGGACTGTTTAGGACCTCATTGGTGTTTCTCTTGACGTGTGCTCGTAAATTTTTTACGTTTCGATTGAATGGTTCGCTCGCCCTTAACTAAAACAGGTTATAAACTTTCACGATTTCAGTTTATGGTACTATTCGTGTTTATTTTATAAATGACGTGCTTCAACATTGCCCTTTATCTCTTGCTTTATATCGTTCCTTTAATTTATCTCCGGTCGTTCATCTTCTAACATTGGTTTCACTTAATGAGATGCTTTGTAATCGTGTTACTACAATATTTTCTATTTTTGGCTTTACTTTATTTAAAATAATGAATTATATTGTAAAGTCCGTCATTTTGAATCAAATACAAATAAATGCTGTGAATACGGTATTTAATAATATTTCAACATTACGTATCTCTGTATGAAAGTTTGTCCTGAAGTTGGGAGTTTACTCCAATAAAAAAAACAGTTTTTTTTATTAAAGTTGTCTATTCATTTCGATACTACCTACCTATTTCACATCCATCGATTGCCATTAGCGGTATCAATACAAACACCATGATCATACTAATAATTTTGGTCAAAAAGCATGTTTCATAGGCACATAGAAACGTAAAATATATTTTTAGGAAAAAGGTTGGCAATATCACGTGTTCGGTTTATTACAGGGCGTGACTCGCCGAGAAACGTGTCAGATTGACCAGTCGATGACTCCCACCTATCAACTCTAGCCCAGAAGCCAAGAGTGTTCCTATTGAATTCGTAGCTGAAAAACTTTTGAGAATTATTGGGTAGTATCAGGAAAGGGTCGAAACTGGGGATTAAGGTTACCATGGCTTGAGAAATGCATCCTTAGGCAGTTGAAATCGCGAGTAATTAGTGTTACGGCACATCTAAACAGTCATTTTCTGACATTGCCCTACATAGTGCTGACCTAAAATGTAATAGCATATATAACCCATTTTCGTCTATGGGTGTCGAATATTCGAGGACTGAAAAAAAAAAATTGCAGCAGGTTTTGCACCAGCCAAACTGCACTCGCTAACCTGCCTGCATAGCTGTTTTGTCAAAATTCTGATGTGCTGAAATGACGAATCAACATTGTTGGATCCGAAGTGCGGGGCCCGAGCTTGGACGAGCTATTTGATTCCAGTAGGGAAGCCTAAAAGACTTACATGCACAAGTTACGCTACTTAGCTACCTAGGACTGAGTGCCTTTCACTGCCTGTCAATTTGTAAAGTGATATTGAAGCTGTAAAAGCTTTCTGCCAATAGTCCATTAAAATAGTTAGGACACATTAGCTTATTAGCGAGTGTAGTCGATTTATCCTATGCCGATCCGATCGCGTTCGAGCCTAACGTATTTTCAGTTTCGATCGTAGTTTATCTGCCACATTCAATTCCAATATCGCGTCACAAAGCAAAAAAACTAGCCTATGTTGTCAACAAATGTTCGGTCATACACTATTAATTAGAGATATTATATTATTATACGAGTATTAATGAAGAAAATACTTAATCCTTATCTATATCTAAGATAGGTCACCATCAGGTTACAATTTTAAAATGACGTAATAAAATAGCAAACCTAGATTTTCAGGGTTCTGTATTTACTTAGAAATAAATCCGATCGCCTTTAGGATTTAGCTCAAAGTTGCTTTTCCATAAAATGAAAATGAAAAACAAATCGACTGAAAAATCCAACTTAGAAATAAATTTAAAACTCTAATCAACCTTCAATGAATTGAGTAACAATATGTTTCATGGTCAGTAGAAACGTCCCAAAACCGTTGAGAATTATTCCCACTTTACTTTTTTCATGATGCTCTACAATTTCGCGAAATATATTTTTCAACATTAAATTAAAAAAACTCAAGATGTCTGACATAAACCTATCTGCTTTATATGAGCATTAATTAATAAAAACATAAGTATTTAGTAAGCTTGAAATTATAGAATTCGTAAGGACTTTTAAATATAAGTTTTTTATTAATACAGGATGACTTTTTCGTCATCTTAAACTTTTTTTTATAGGCGTTCAGTATCGTATTTAGAGCCCATTAATAAATTAAAAAATGCAAAATCAAGTTTTTACCAAAAATATTTTTTGCAACATAGATTTCAATTTTTACAGTATGAATAGTATGAATAGTATCGTAATGAATGAATGAGATGCGCATCGCGTAAAATAATTGTTGCTAGGAGGCCGTATCAAAAATTATAGATTTTTGGCGGACATTTTTTAAGTGCTTATCTTGACATTTTTATACTGAGCTAACCAAAAAAAAAATACATCATTTGTTTTTTGCCTCGTAGATCGCTTTAAAAAATATGGAAGGTGGTTAAAATTTCATCCTGTATACAAGCTTAATAGCATATACAATGTTTGCATTACATTTACAAGGTCTAACGTTGCGATTTTTTTGGTATTAACTAAAGACAGAAATTCCAACACACACTTGGCCAATTTTTTATTTTATTTCCTGCGGTGAAAGCTCGCCTGTAGTCGGGCATAAAAGCTGTTTTAAATATTGCGTCCCGATTTACCCCACTAAAGCCTTCTTACACATATATTACCTAACATGAGAATTACTTCGGGGAAATAGAGCGTTCTGAATTGGTAAACGTTTTGTTGTGTACTGGTTTGTCCCATGGCAACTCTTACTTTAGCTACTTTGTAACTGGATGATGTGTAATACGTCCACGCTTTATAAGTACTTTTGACACACTTACTTGGTTTTCATTGATCCGGCAAATATGTTGGAAAATACAATATTACCTTTTTCCTTTATCATAATTCCAGTATCGTATGAAAGTCGTCAAAGGATTGGTTAAACACCGCGACTTCTTGCTTTTTGCCTTCAAGATGAAATCTTTATTGCTAAGTGATTCAAACCACCTAAATCAGCTTTCCTTGGACTTGATATTCTCGTACATTTTTGTTTAGTATATATTATTATTAAAAACATCTATTTTAAATCTTTATTTAAAAAAAATTTCTTTCTTAACTGGTGCACGGTTTGCCTGCAGGTTCAGATAATTATCATAGATTACAATAAATTACATATATGTATATAAATGTAACTAGGTATGTAAATGTGAAAACAACAATTTTAGTGCTTATTCCTAAAAAAAATATTTGGGATCCGTTGTATATTTTCGTAATTTTTTTTTATGTTCTGTGACCAAATTTTTTTTAATTCGAGGTAAATATTTTCCGTTGACCTCGACAGGGTAACATGTTTGTCTGTTGCCGATGTTAGATTACGCTCCTTTGGTTATTAATAGCTAACAAAACTTGTTCTTGATGTTTACCGGAAGATTTTTACATACCTATTTTAAATAGTATTGAATATGGTGACTATTTATTTAGCTTCTTTCGTTTTTTTTTATTTATTTATAATTTTCAAAATATAATTTTAACTTAATTTATGTATGTTTTAAATGTAAGTCCATAACTATCAAAAGCGTTTGTTAACGCTTTACATATTTTACACTTATATTTACCCAAGGTTTACATTATATACGAATCCTTTTGATATGAAAATATATTATTATTAATTTCCCCGTTTGAAAAACCAACGAAAAAGCCAACAAAAAAGCCTGCCGACTAATGTGAGGAATTCCTTGTTGATACATTTTGATACGTATGTACCGACAACAATTTAATATAAAAGGCGTCGAATTGACGCCTACAAAGGGCGCATTCGGACGGTGTTCGCCGAGGCGAAAACAAATTAATTGCTATTGGTTACGTTCCAGTGTTGTAATTGCTTTGTTCTCGCGCTCACAGATCGATCAAGTGAGAAAAATTAATTGAAATGCTCGACGAACCTTAAGATGTCAACGCCTCGTTCTTACTTCGCCTGAAGATTACAAAATTTTAACAATTCAAATTAAGTCTAAATCAAATTGAAAGTTTGATGAAATGAAGTTTAATATTTTTTTAATTACACAATAAGTAACTGCCTATAATCATCCCACTGCGGGCCTGCTGCAGGGAAAAGGCCTCCATCAGTAAATCCAAGTTACCATAGCAATGATGGGTATAGGCATAATAACCACTCTTGCCAAATGTGGTTTATGTGATCAAAAACCCGAGCAATGTTCGAGAATTCTTTTTGTTGCCCAACCCGGGGATCAAACCCGGGACACCGACATAAAGTAAAAACTGTTCGTCACAGTATTTAATATGATGTTTAGACAATTGCTTAGCAGTAGGATTTTGCTCTTTTTCGAAAAAGCTCAATTATTATGACATTTAACTACTTACTTTAAAGAAAATGAGGATGAGGCTGGAGCTAAACTGCAGCGCGTCAGGAATGTTTGCGACTAACCGTGTCGATTGATTTTACAGTGTGCGAAAAAGGTTCGCCTAGAACACCGGGTCTTCTTCAGCCCTTACAATAACGATATTTGCTTGTATATTTAGAGGACAGGAGCAGTGCATCTGTGATTCATGTATTGACAAAATATATTTTAATTGACATCATGAATTATTACTTTCTTGTATTTTGTGTTCCTATATGATCTTGTTGTTGAAAATAAATACAATTAAAGTAGTATTTAATTCGCCAGGTATGTCTTACCGTATAATATGTGATGCATAATTTCTCAACTATTTAAATATCTATATTCTACATGTATCCTTTGAACAGACATCAACAGGAGCTAAGTAACTTCAACATATTCTATTTGCATATGAAAGCGACAAAGCGAGTATATTTGCTTACTTACTTATTCGCAGGTTCAAGAAAAAGATACCGTGCGATATTTTGACGAGATTATCGTCATGTTTGAAATACCTCCAACATATTTACTCATGTTGTGCGGAAAAATATCAGGAACCACTATGCTTTTAGGAGTGTCTTTAATATCTTTACAACCAGAAAATAGCTTATCCAAATGAAATATTGGAAGACTGTGCTAGAATATAAGATAGTAGCTTGCCAAGGACTTTATCCGCAGATAAAATGCAGCCTATCTTACTAAAGTCTAAATTAGAACTATGCAAAAAATAATGTCAATCCTATATCGGTCTTTCAACATGAAATACAAACATATTTATCCCACGGGAACCAAATATTTTCCGGGATAAAATGTTGCCTTATGCACTATTCCAGACTTTTATCAATCTTTATGTTAAATTTCAAACAGATTTGTTTAGCCGTTTGGTGTGATTCAACTATAAACATCTTTAGAACTTTCTTATTTATAATTCAGTAAGATAAGCTATGATAATACATAACGGACTTACAAATTATCGTATCTCAGAATCACACTTTTCGGACACGCACCGGCCCATTATGTAATTGTATAATATTTCTTTCTCTGAACTAAATGACGCCTACTGCTGGCTCCCTCTGACCACAGATTGTCGACCGATTTTATAATTTCACGATTCTGGACAGAGCCATTATAAGTTTGATTATTATAGGAAAAAAGTTGTGCACCGTCACAGGGCGTCTTTTACTATCTACAGGTATTATGCATGCAAATCCTGGTTAAGTATGGTAGGCAAGATAATGTTTCTTTACTATGTTATATAATACAGAACAATGGGTATTCGATCCAGTTATGTACATAAGCGATTGCTTACCTACGCAAATCACTCGTTGAATATGCAACGACTAGTTTAGGATCTCAGTAAGCACATGCTTAGACTATTAAGTTCCACATCTGGGCTTAGAATCACTTTATTTTCATCCCTTTGTAATCCTTCAATATCGATAGTGAAGTGTTTACATTTTAAACGGAAGCCTCGACGTAATCTCGTTATGAGCAACTGAATCGCAGCTACCATGTTTTTCTTTACTATATTACTATACCTATAGTTAAAAGTTCGAACCAATAATTATATTTGTGTATTTAAGAACAACGTTGAATATTTCTTAAGTTTTTTGGCAACGGAACCCTTAGGATACAATAATATTCTAAGAAGACTTAAGATTGCCTAATCCGTAACAATTACGTTGACGAAAATTCGTAATTGTATCTAAAGACACCTGATCAACTCATTAGGTTAGTGTAAAACACTAACAAAGTAACTCGCATAAACCGGACAGCCAATTTCCAATGAGGCTTAAACCAATTTAGAAAAAGCAATATTCCTGCTTGGTATATATTACGTCCACTTTGTACTTAATTTCCTTAACATTAATTACTCTAATGATTGAAACTTGCGTCTTGTTACAATATCAAGCAACATTAATATCGTACAAACTTGAGGTTCGACACTGAACATACTAGTATTACATAGTATGTGTACCAACCAAGTGCAGTTTCATAGCAAAAGGGTTACGGAGGAGAGATGCGAGAGGAGGAGCGCGTTAAGGAAAATCCAATTAGTTGGATAAACATCCGATTAAACTATACACTTGAGATAAGCTCTATTTACTTGTTAGTAAGTTCGCGATTGGTGGTTGGAGGTTCGCAATACTTCGACAACTTGTTTCTTAATTGACCACCATTTCATAGGTGTGGGGATGTTTTATTTTATAATGAATCAAAGTTGATAATTAACTGGTAGAATCATGTTCAGTATAATATTAAATTAAATTACAAAAGTTCAAAACGGTACACTGCAAGAAATCAAAACGTAATAGGATAAAATCCATATTGTGGTGTGAGTTTGAATGTGTTATTGCTTGTTTTAACTTTTTGATTAGGTTAAGCGAATTGTCTACTGACAGTAATTATTTAATTTGACAAATACAACATAACCTTTTAATAGTGCAATAAATAATGTACCTAGTTATATTAAAAGTTAAATGTTCATAATATTAAAAAAAAAGTTATTACTGTGATGCGCTTACAGGGTTCATCTATTAACATATTGGATGTATAAGTGTAGCCGTGCTATCTAAATGTGCAAGTTTTTTTAAGTATATTTTCCACACTCTTTTATGTATATAGACTAGTGTAAAGTTAACATATCTTTGCTCTAATTAGTCAAGATTTGTTTGTTTAGATATTAAATATTACCCTAGATAGGTTTGAAAACCAAATGTATTAATTAGTACCTGTCCGTCTGTCGAGGATTTGGTTAAATAATGCATTGCCCACATAAGGTTACTGTGCCGGACCATCTCAGCTGCAAATGTCGGATATCCGATTCTCATATTATTCTTGTTCGCGGCGTGTAATGTTAGACCCTCGTCAGGTTATGCCGAGATGTAATTCAATCTAGGCCACCCCATCAATCTGTGAGTTCTCACGCATATATTTCTGTTGATTTGACAAATGAGAAGGGTGTGCCGTCGATGTGGATGAACCATGGAACTCTGGATAGCTGAAATATAGGTAGCTGATGCTTTTTGAGTTAGGATCACGCTTGTCAATATTACCGCAAAGTGGGTAGGGTTGGTCTAAGGTTAGTTTTTTTTAAACTAAGTCTAATGTGTGATTTTCCCCACTCGTTTTCCCCACTTTTTTAGGACTTCAATACTTACATCATAGTCCTGCCTTAAATTTCATTATTTAGTTGGTTTGTTCTCGTATCACATGAATTCTTGTTCTATTACTAATGTTTATTGATTTGTGGAGTTATGTTAGGTTTTAGTGATTGATTCGCAATTAATGTAGTAATTTAATGTATTTGGTTTGTAACCCTAGTAACATATAAAATGTATGTGACAACCCTTGATACACAGCAAAACTCTCGTATTCATTGCAGGATGAAGTTCGAATATCAAGCGTACATTTAGGTAGTGCATGACATGAAATGTTTGCGGAAGTATCTGCTTTAGGTTGGATAGTGTTATTATTAATGATCTTGTAGTAAACATACTAAGATTTCGGTTCTGTTGATAATAGGTTTTTCAAGGATTTCATACTTACATATACATAAGCAAAAACAGGTACCTACGTTCCAAATTAAAAAAACTCTCCACGTTATTTTTAACTGAAATGATCGTGTTTAATTGAAAGTGGAAATGTGCCGGAAATATTTTCACACTATGATTTTTACATATTTTAAGTGTTGCCTGAAAACGGTCGACTCGTACGATGGACTTCAAAAGACATTCATGGATGAAGGTCCTTTTAAGGCAACCGTGTTTCGTTGGTGTAACGAATGAAAAATTAAGTAGTCAATTTGACGGTTGTTACACGGAGAAAAAGGTCTAGTTTTACTAACCAGAATTTTGAGGACGTTAACTAGAACGCATAGTGCTATACGTGACAACTATACATTTTGTAAATGATATTTTAAAAATCTAGTTTTTAGTAACGTGAATTTTCTGGTACATTGAACACATTTTTCGGTACACTTTACCATCAAATTTGTACTGCTAGCAATACTTAAACATAGTTGTGCCCATTACTAACTTATTATTTTGATCTTTACAAAGAAAGTAGTAACTGATACTATTTGACATGTTTCGTACACTTAACTTATTTACCAGATTTTTTTAGTATTTGCAATTAAGCGACTATTTATCCTTAAAACTAATTCTGATAGCACTCGCAGTTTTTTGTTAACTTTTAATAGATTTGTTTTTACAAGTCGTTCTAGTATTGTAAAATATTTTTTTCTCCGTGTACAAAAAAAGCGGCCAACAGTGAAATATTTAACCCAAGACAATAGGTGACTTACTAATCAAGAGATTCAGCAGATACTGCAGAATGGATCGCAGCCTTCACTGATGCTCGGAAGCCGGCCCAGGTGGAATGAAGTTGTGATTTTATAAACAAATTTAAAGCGAGATCGTGTTGATGTATTTACGACATTACTATAGGTGATGAGTTCTACGCTTATCAATACGATCCAGTAAAGAAAGCGCCAGTTGACGGTTTGGGGGTTTTAAAACGAAGGCAAAAGCAGCGTTTTAAAAGTGCGTGGAAGATTAGGATGGCGAGCTTTTTCAATTTGACTGGTTATTTGTGTCGATTCCACAAGAACCACAGAACCAAATACCGAATGGTATAAAGTAACTATTTAAAGCATTTTTTTTGTGAATACCTACTAGAAATTTGCAGAAATAAAACTAATTTTACTGATTTTAACTGATTTTACTGACCCCGGTACCTCGAAGCAGGCGAGTCCTTGAAAACCGGTAATAATAAAACTCGTTTATGTTTTTTTTGTTAAATGTCCGAATTCAAAACGACATTACTTACTTGACGGTCATGGTACCTGGGCTACAGACCGCGAGTGATTGCCACTTACCATCAGATTCAGATGATCCCCTGTAACTTACAATAATAAAAAGTTGAAGTAATATTACTGATTGCCAGCAACGGCGATTTTTCTCGGCAAATGTTATGGGTACGGTGGCTAATAACTCATGGCGATAACATCGCTGCGGTGCGGTACTTGCTCGTCAGTTCGGAAGTCGCAGTTTAATGTGCGTATAGCCCCCGGATTTTTTCCATCAATTCTAATGACCGATATTATGGTAACGAATGACGTGAAAACTATGTTAATTTCATTACTTAACGTTGGGTGTTACCATTTAGTGATATAATTTAATCGTTTGAATTCGACGTCAGGTAAAGTAGTGATGCTTTATATAACGGGCATTGATGGTTCCATGAGCTTATTAATAATTAGCTTTTCCCCTCGCTAGCAATAGGTGAGCTGAGCTGCCGGTTATTTAGATCGTAGTGGTAATCGGAAAGATGACAGTTGATTTAAAATTTTCTTCTCTAAACAAAATTATACACTACGACAAGAATGTGGCAGAGGCCGCTAGGCCAATCTCTCACTGGGATACTCAAAGACTACTCTACTCTGACACTACATTACTCCGACATTACGATACTATGACACGACGCTACTCTGAGACTACGCAACTTTGACACTACGCTACTGACACTACGATACTCACACACTACGCTAATCTGACACTATGCTACTTAAACACTACGCTACTTGGACACTACGATACTACGATGCTTCGACACTGCGCTATTCCATTTCTTTGCCTCTCTGACACTACGATTATTCTACAGATCCGATACTAAGATACTCCGAGACGACGCTACTTTGACACCACGCTACTGTCACTACGATACACTACACTACTTTGACACCACGCTACTGTCACTACGATACTTTGACACCACGCTACTGTCACTACGATACACTACGCTACTCTAAGGTAATTAGTATAAAAAATTATAACTGTAATTGCACTAAGAAGTATGTGTTCAAATAATTATTACTATTCACGCATTCCTTCTGGTCTCCACACCAAAAAAAAAAAATATAAGAAATTTTTCTTAATAACGCTTTGAATTACGCTCATGCATTCATCAATAAAGCGCCGCGTGGTACCCAAGTGGCCATAGAGGTAGCGGCTTTTATTTCACATAATAACATATTAGGCGCTCCCAAGGCACGGCGCATAACGTGTATTTCGTCGGTCGTGTAAATAAAACTCACTTAACTGTTCGTTGCACGAAACGCGACCACTTTTAACATTATAATGTGATTTTGGACGTTAATTTTTAAACACTCACAAAGGATGTTGGGTCGCATAAATAAAATCATGTGAATTCTGGCCAACTCTACCGCGAAATCAGAGTCCTAGCTCAAAATATGTTCCTCGGGAGACATACATGTATATGTTTGTATTTATGTCCACTTTATAACATGAACCAACGAAAAAAGAGGAGGCTTATAATTCAACGATAAATTTTTATCCATGTGTGACCGTCATTATAGCTAAAACAGTAGAACAAGATATAATGTGCCATACATACGATTCATGCAGTCATGTGTCGTATCTAGAGTAATGCAAATTAAACCTTCCGTCTATGAGTTGAAGTTGGAGGAGGTTAAAAGAGCATCCAAAAATCAGTGGTTGCTTATTAGATGAGAACGTTTTTCTGACACTTGTGTGCAAAGTTTTTTTAATTTTATATCTATGATGACCACGCATATCTTCTTACCAGTTGAATAGGTTGAAAAACAGCCTTGAAAATAAATTATAAAAAAATGCTTTTTCACTCAGTTTCCTGCAGTAGGATGATTATAGGCCGTTACCTTAGCAGAATTCATCTTTATGTAAATAAATATTTTTTATTGGTTAATATCAGAATAGGTACCTCAATAATAATATTCACAATCATAGTCAAGTGCAAGGCCTGTTAGCCATACAACGGACACCGATTATACATTTGTGCGCAGCCGAGCCGACAACGTCTCCTGATTATGTCATGTAGCGAAACAAGATTTAAATTGAGGCAACTAATAATTGCATTATTTGTGTAAGAGCGAGCGCTGCTCTAGCATTATTAAATATGTTTTCATTTAACACAATAGTGTGGTCACATATCGTGGGAGGTGTCTGATGAAACGACAAGTAATAGTTTGACAATATTTTTAAAAAAAATAATATTAATTTAATGTTTTGTGCATTGTGTTTATTTGTTAATTAATGTGTTTATTATTCATTGTTGTGACATATAAATATTTCTTTGTTTTCTTCTTTTTTAAATTAACAAAGCTTAACAAAGCAATTGGAATAATTAAAAAATACACGTTTTTTCAGACACGCACACGAGCAACCGCAAGCGTAGATTTCTTTATAATATTTGTCTGCAGAGTTAGAGTGATATTTAAAAAGTATCTAGGTCTTGTAGTCGAGATATTTGAATCAAATATTTTGCTATATTCGTGAGCTATCATAATCCTAATAACATGTTTGACATCGTCTCATTCTACCAAAACCTAATTAAGGCTCTTGCAAGCTTCTAAATAATTCAACAATATTTATGTACACTCGACAGCACATCAAGTTAAACAGTTGAACTGCGATAACAGCTTTTATTACGTAAAGCATAAAGGCGGTCTCAAGGTCAACATGTATAGTCTGATGTGCCGCCGTGTGTACATGATAGAAAAAAAAACATAACTACTGCAAAATTTTACTTACTAACATAAAAATATATACATGATCATTTTTATAATACTTCAATCACATTTTATTTATTTGATATTACATTAAGCTCAACTTAAAAATAAATAAAGATTAGAAAAGTTTTCTCGTGGATATTTGACCAGATTTTTTGATTTAGGTGCATAGTAACCGAAGTAAAAAAAAAAATCAGCTGTTTAGATTCAGTTACTAGACATATGTAGGTATCTCCAAAAGGACAATTTTACTATAACCGCCAAGATTTGCAGGTGGGCGATGAAGTTTGGCCATTGTTATGGAGTCATAAGACTCACCTTTCTGGTATTCCTTCAGTAACCTCTTACAACATCCGTAGGAAGAGAAGGGGCCAAATCATATATCAAGTATAAACCGTAAACATTCAAACATAAATCGCCATGGCAGTGTTATAGACATCAATAAAATTAAAAAGTAAAACATTAAGGGGAGTCTATCGGAGTGCGCTCCCTCGCTGACGTCGACTGCACTCTACAGGGCCCTCATAAACTCGTTACAGTTATAGGTAGAGACAGTTAGGGCATGTTAGGGCCCTTCACCCTCGGCATCATCCACGGATGGGCGGCCCCAGTAATGAGGGCGAGTTGCGTAATTTACGCTACGAGCTGGTTCACAACCACGATGCAACTGTTTGAAGTTTTTACGGGTGTTTGTTCCGCGTAAGCCAAGGCGATTTTCACCTGGCATGCCGCAGCGCAGAACCACATGAATAAATATGTGGCAGAACTATCTGAAAACTGAGGACGAATGAACACGTGTGCTACTTGTCCCAAACCTAATGACGTTGAAAATCGCATACTATAAAGACACCACTGAATAACCTTGTACAAAAGTACGAGTACCTACCTAATTTAAATAGTAGCAAAACGTGACCGACTTTTTTACGTTTCCATCTATAAGAAATCCCTTTAGTTTCAATTTTTGTATCTCTTTATTTCCGTCTGTTTGTGATAATCTACTTACCTCCCTTATATTATGTAAAATGTTTCTCTTTTTTTTCTCGTAATGTGGGGTGTCGAACGTTTTCAATTATATTTTTGGTGTGCACTTTTCGATTCACAGGGATTCATTTTAATGTATTTATTTGTTGTGTCATACTGAAAATTATTGTTTTAAGTTATTAGTATTCCACAACCCCAGATAAAGGTTTGTTTATGGACAGTAGTAGGAATATTTACGAAATTAAAAGGCAAAATCTCACTGCTAAGTAGGTTTTACAAGTTGAAGGCTTTTTACCAAGTAATTAAATGTACTCGTAAATAAAATAAATTGTCAATAATCTCATGTTGTAAAGTCGATTGTGTTGCGTGCGTTACTAATTAGTGCGCTAACGAACGCATTTAGTCTCATTTCCGCGGCTAGAAAAGGCGCGGTTCTCGACCTTCGAGTAGTATGTCAAATTCTTGGCCTTGCCTCATTATTGCTTATTGTTTTATGAATTTGAGAATCAGGTCGTGAAAGGTCAGGAAACGGTTAAGGAACAGATGAAATTCTTTGAAACTTAGTCGACAGTACTGTTGAGCCCGGTCTATCCTGCCTACTTATTCAGGTAAAAATATTTTGATTTACCTTGAAATAAAAATACTTTTATAGCGACACTAATCCCAAATCTTTGCCGTACAACCTGCAATCGTTAGTTAATCAATCACGATTAATCAATGCATGATTAAAATCAGTTTAAAATGGTTGTATTAATTTAAGTGTTTGACTGTTTAAAAGTTTCTTTCTTCGGGATTGTAGATATACTCGTACGTTGTCTTTTATCACAGAAGAACTTATCATGGCGTTTTTTATACTTAGTATTGACATTCCGGAAACTCATACAAACAAGATACATGGTACAGACGTGTAAAAATACACCTTAAAGGGAACAGAAGTTCAAATACTTCTACACAAACAGATACTTATTGTCCGATTAGCATAATTAATACTTTTTAAAGGTTATATTGTTTATCCTAAACAAAAAGTTGTATGAATATCAGAGTTAGTTTTTAAAAGATTAGGCGCTACTTGTGTTACATTTTCTATTAGTCTCATTTTATGGTGTAAATAAATAATTAATTAATACATTTTTATTAACATGTGGGCTTAGTTAATTTTAAATAGTTGTTAATATAAAAACTTTTAATGATGCTAATGAATACATCGAAATTAACTTTTTTCAAATGTACAGTTAATAAAAAGTAATTTTAGGTTACGATAAAAACGTGAGATGCATTCCTATCACTACAATTTATTTTGGTAATTTATAACTAAGCTGCTTTATATTGTTAAGTGGTAAATTTCTAGTTACCGAGACTGAATTACGTCTCGTATCATAAGTCTGTGACTGTGTAAATTTAATATTCGCGAAACCTACATAACATATGTCTAGGGGCGTCAAACTAAGACGTTTCAAATAAGCAATGTGTTCGACAGCGCTGTCACGTTCAGATGGCGTGCCCTAGTGCAATTTGCTTGATCGCACCGCCTACTGTAATAACGACTTCCGTACCCGTCGTGGCGCCTCCTCAAATTGGTCGCTTATCACCAATCTATGGTGTAGAGTAGAATATCAGCTGGGCTGGTCGCAATTTGTCAACCAGCGGTGGTTAGTTGTTCCTAGTTTACAAATTGCTACAGACTAAATTTCTGATGCCAATTGGGGTCCAATTGAAAGGCACTAGTGTTTTGTTTTACAGCGACAATTTACATAATTTTCTTAGCTCAATCTACCTTTGTTATTTCTGTTCATTTGAATGCCAATTATTAATAACGTATTTCTTAGAAATTAATAGTCCGGTTACTTGATTAAGTTTAGCATACCAAAGTTGCCAATGATATAGGATCGTAAGTTTCAAACATAATAAGTAAGGCACAAATTATTACCTCAGCCTTCTGTGTACTCGCAAGTTACGACTCACACTGAAAACTTTGCTATATTTCTCTGGAGTGTGTTCCAACTTACTGGTTTATTGCTTGAAGAGATATTATTTCAAAGAACTCTCTGAATTTATTCTGCTCAGTTTTGCGGTAAGGTAATGCTGCGGTTTTTATTCGGTTGTTTAGTTTAAACGTTATAATCTGAACGTGTTATGGAAACCCTTGTAGGCACACAATTCCAGCAGAACAGAATACCTACTACAAATGGTACTGAATCCACTTTGAAAGCGGATATGGAAACTGTAAAAGTAGACAATAAAAAAAGATACTTTATTTGATATTTTAGCAACTTAATTGCACTTATCATATTAGTATATAAACTTAAAAAATTTTGTCTCAGGCGGGACTCGAACCCGCACCTCCTCGCATGCCGGGCGGGCGCCATACCATTAGGCCACCGAGACACTGCGACATGGTGCGAATTTTTCAAGCATATTTTTACGCTGTAAGCCAGCGTTGTTTCATCAAATGTTAGGAGTTTGCACCCTTAACACCCGAAAGAAACATCTTTGCAGATGTTTGACAGTCAGTTAAGATGAAACAGCTATTTACGAGTATATACTTTATTTGATATTTTAGCAACTTAATTGCCTGAGACAAAAAACAATTTTTTTCAATATTAAATACTGATATTATAAAAAAAGATCATGAATTATATAAAAATATTTAAAAAATATATTTCAGTCTGTTAACATTACTGCTGAGCATTAGATCAATACGATTGCTATAAACTGAAACAATGGTTTGTATAATTTAAATACTATTAGGCTATCTATCTACACTATAATCTATTTCTAAGATCTCTGTAAGATATACACTTAATTCGCAATAAATATATTTGTATTTGAATTATATTTGAATTTACTTACTATATATTATAGTCGATTATATATAGTTTGACGACCTCCGTAGCGGAGTAGCGTACACACCGGTTTTCAAGGTGTCGTCTGCTCCGAGGACCCGGGTTCGATTCCCGGACGGGTCTATGTAGAAAAAAAGTGTTTTTCTAAATTTTCTCGGGTCTGGCTGTTTGTGGCACCTTTGTTTTAATGATTTCTAAAATACGAGTGTGTTAAATAGTTACTCAAATCGGGATCAGAATAATGTATGTGATGTTGTCCACATTTATTATTTATTTATATTATTTATACAGAAGATAACTACTTATATATACTCGTAGTGATGTTATAATAATCGATTAATTATACTGAATAAAATAATAATAAGTGATTCCAGGTAACTGTTGATAGGACAGGCCATAAATACGTACTTCTCAAAATGTATCTCATACCAAACAGCATAGAGTTAAATGTTAATGTCAACGTAATTAAATCTGTATTTTCTCTGAATTTGACTTTGTAGAGAGGTACTCCTAAAAAAAGAATTATGTTTAGCACATAGTTTACCTTTGATACTTCTTGCAAATCCTGTAGTTAAGATTTCAGTAAAATAAAACCTGTTGATAATTATTTTAAAACTCAGCTGCAACTCAGTGAATTTAATTAATGTTAGAATTAGCTTATAAAGCACGTTAAAAACCAACAATAGCTTGCGCTATTAATCAGAATTCGTTCTTATTTGCAAGTAGCGTGCTATGGAATGTTCTTAGCGTATTAGGATCCGGTCGCTAAGAAAGCAAATTTTTTCCTCGATGACATGGTCGTCAGCTACGGAAAATGGCTACGAAACCTCGAAACTTGTAATATGGCTCACCTATATTAAATTACATGTTTTGTGTCACGCACGCATATCGGTAGGTAGTCAGGATCGTTTATTTCTCTCACCGAAGCGACATTTGAGCTTATAAGAATTGACTTTATATACATATACATATCCGTTAAAATTCTTTACCTAAGCTCAGATCGCATGTCGAGTGTCTAATCAAGGCATCGCTGAAATTTAAAGCTGGTTTTGGTATCGTAAGAAGGTATTTTCCATCACAGGGCGAAGGTAATAAGAGTCTTGCATGCGATAATTTCGGTGAAAATGGAAAGTGTATTAGAGTGTGGAAAAGTTGACGTGCTAATTTACAATTAATATAAACATTGAATCCATAGAAGCAGTTGCTGAAACAGCAATGTAAATTAAGTTTGAAACATTTTTACCTACGTGGAATTTATTTATTTAATGGTACACTATGATGAAATTAAAGTGGCACATAGATTATTATCTATACTATCAAGTCACACGTCAAGATTTTGATGATAATAATGATGTTGCATAAAATATGAGTTATATTAAAATTGTTATACTCATAACTGAAGATAAATGTTTACCGTATCTATAAAATGAAGTATCGTAATATAACTTTTCACCTTACACAAAACTAAATAACAAAATAAGGCCCAATAGCAAAAATTTGACGTTGTTCATACGGATAGAGTATGGAGCATGCGGTTGTAGATCGTGAAGCAGATAGAGTGTCATAACATGAAATTAAATGCATTTTAAATTACATATAGTCGAGAGATCGCAGTGTCCATAACCGTCTCTTTTACGAGTGGGCGATCTTTTATTTTAAAGTTTATAACCAATTTTCCGATACAAGCTTAACCGAGTTGAAATTGTTCGCTTGCAGTTTACTATCGAATAACTCTACTACCTAGGTACATAAATAGCTTTCTTCATTTCCTTAGCAATTCACTCTGGAAATTATAATACCCACTTTTGCTCCCCATACATGTAGCGTGACGGGTGAACAGAGTCAACCTAGAATTAGAAAGGCATAATAAACAAATATCTTAAGATTTATGCCTTTCATAATTAAGCTAAATTGCTGTAATACCATGCGTCACCGATCTATATGAATTCTTTTTGCCACAGAATATTATTGCATGTTCAAATTGTCAAAATGGAAAGAATACTTATATTCGAAAGAAGGCCTCTGTTAGCGCTTTTATACGCCGAATAATTTGTATCCTTTGTACAGACTCATGAAATGTGTAATATGCAGATAAACACTTTTTAGAATGATAATTGCATTTGAAATGTTGTTAAGTCTAAACAAAGAAGTGGAAAGGAGAATTTTCTTTTCTTTAAGACAAAACGTTGCAGATGTGTGACTCTTTTCAGCTTAAAGAGGATAAAGTCTCGTGCATTTCTAATGCTCGTGCATAACGTTGTAAGTTTGCATCCAAGGAGGCGTCAATCTAAGACTTGTTAAGTTTGTGCTATGTTGCGGAAACTGCCGGTAGGAGGATAGGGGCGCCTTGTTACCGTTACATTTTTATACTCTAAATAACATTCTCATACAGAAACAATTTCAACTCGAGTAACTTTTAACGATACTGAAAAATATAGAGAGCAAAGTTTTGCGTAATGACTTTGGCCCGTACCCATAAAGTTATAGGTAAAGCCTTTTTACATACAATTACTTCGACCATGTTATTGGACTCGTCAAATACATTTACATATAATTTTAGATCCAACAAAGTAGCACGAGCATTTAATACTTACCTATATCTTACTGTAATTACTTTTTAAAATAGGAAATAAAGAAAATACCTAAATTTATCATAACTTTTTTTGATGTTCCATATTATATAACATGTCGTAGCTCTACTATTAACTCATACAGACAAAAAAAAAACTATGGTACTACTGTAATAAAAGATGGTAATTACAAGTCTTTATGAGGTTACATTCGGTCAATTAGATCAATTTAATAAAACAGACTCGTTTTGTGAGATTAGTTATAGGTACTATAAATCATTTATTCTATTCGTTATCAGTGAATTCGTTAGTATGTATTCTGTTTCGCTTTTGATTACTTTAGATAACAATTGCATGTTAAAATAAGTGATTTCTAGTAATCTACCACACGAATAGTTATTTTCGTGGCCGATTCATAATAAAATCTCGTTAAGATTTCTAAATGTGTGGCAGTCACGTTATAATTTTAACACGGTGAACGTGTTAGGTCAATCGCGTATTGTTAGGGGTGCTGTTTGACGCCTAACCGTAGTTAGTACTACACGGTTCTACGTTCTACGTATCATGAATAATCGACCAAAAGCAATGATATTTAAAAGCGAATTTGCATTCATGTACATACCTACATTTTTAAAAATAGTAGTCTAAGCTATTTGTAATAAAATTTATAGGACTTTTCTTTTGGAATGTCTGGAAAAATAAAAATGTATATTTAAATCAGGGCAACGGCCTCCATCATTGAATTGAATCCTCAGCAATGTATGAAGTTTCTAAACTTTTGTTGCTCGACTCGCGGATCGAACTCAGGACTCCAAGATCTAGGATCTATCTTAAACACTAGACCAACGATGCCTGTAGGTACCCATCGCTGCTGTAATAACTTGAATTCAATGATGGAGGCGTTTTCTCTGGAGTGGGATGATTATGGGCTACTGTTGCTTTACTTTTTTTACTTTACTAAATAAAGTAAAGCACTTATTTTTTTTAAGAGCAATGCGATAAGAACAGGTTCTAAATTCAGGCAAAATATTTTGGCCAAATAAGAAATCTTAGGCAATCACTATGCACCGACTCTAAATTGGTGGCATATTTCACGCTATTCGTCAGTAATTAATAAAAAAATATTTGTTATGTAAATTTCTTTGTCTTATTTTGAATTTCAATATTTTTAGTTAAATATTGTTATGAGACCAATGTTCTTTAAGGCAAGGAACAATAGTGAAAACAACAGTCTCACTGTAATAATTGCTACTTGTAATTTTCTCATAGGTATTATTTGTTATCAACATGATTCCAAATAAGTAAAATCAACCACATATATTATAATATTTAAAGTTGGAATGTAGAGGAGACAATTTTTTTTAGTATGGCGAATGGGCCCACTAAAAAATTGTGACGTATAGTAATGAAACATATATCAAATTGTTCCTTATAATGTCTAGAAAACATTAGCAGTATTAGTATTTCTTTATCTAACGGGAATATTCAGAAAATAATCCTAACTAAATGACATAACCTAAAAACTTCTTACAAGTTTTATTTGATTATTTGCATACACAATGCTATTTATATCAAAGATATACATGTCTTAGCTAGGAATCGAACCCACAGGCCTTAGCTGACTAAGGTTAATCATATTTTTTCCAGTTTAAAAAAAATATAGCCGTATTCTAAATAGAGGTCAGAAGGTTCATTGTGATTTGTGATCAATAACAAACAATAATATTATTTACCTACAGTTTAACCACTTAAACGTGAATAAGGAGAAGTATAAAAATAAAACCACCGAAAAATCAAACCAAAATACGTTTATTCCTGAGAATCATCATTTTCGGAATCGTCTCTCAGTAGCAGTACTTCTTCGTCTAAGAAGAAGTAGGTACTTTGACCTGATCCTGGTAGCGTGCCTAAGATAAAAACCACACAATGGACATCACATGTGCACAACAACCGATAGTGCGTCTGCCTACCAGACAATTGCAACAGTATCACCATAAGTTTAAGTTAAAATCAGTTAAAATCAGTTTTATTTCTGCAAATAGGCCCCAGGAGGCGCTTTTACACGTCCCAATTTAAACCTACCACTGCTTCGGGACAAGTCTGGGCTAGTGCCGAGAAGAAGCAGCGCAAGAAACTCGGTCACTATTGTCAGCCTCTTTTTAAATACATTTTTATAAGGTAAGGTAATTTTTACAAGGTTTAAGCAAGTACGAGCTGGGACAACTTAATGCCATACATTTCTATCATTTAAATAATCATTAACAGTGTAATAGCCCTTTTTCATTAAAATAACTTTGACATACGATTTAAGTTTATGTACAGGGAGTTCAGCAATATCCTTTGGTAATTTGTTGAAAATACGGATACAATTTCCCATAAACGATTTTCCTACTTTTCGCAGTCTGAAGCCTGGAACGTTTATCTTTATTTCTGGTATTGAAATTGTGTACGTTACTTTTCTTAAGAAATAAATGTATGTTCTTACGAACGTAAACAATATTCTCGAGACTGTATTGAGAAGACACTGTAAGTATATTAATCTCTTTGAAGAGCTCTTTCAGCGAGTCACGGGGTCGAAGGCCGTAAATAGCCCGTACAGCACGTTTTTGTAATATAAAAATTGACTCAATATCTGCCGCTGAGCCCCACAACAGAATTCCGTATGACATTATGCTATGAAAGTAGCTAAAATATACTAATCTTGCCGTTTCAACATCAGTCAATTGCCTTATCTTTCTCACAGCATAAGCAGCAGAACTAAGTCTTCCAGACAGCACCCTAATATGAGCACCCCATTGCAAATGAGAGTCTACAGTTATACCTAAAAAGGTAGTTAAATCTACAGAGTTTAGTGGTTCATTTTTAACAATTATATGAGTAGCAGCAAATCTTACATTGGGCATGGTAAATTTTACACATTTTGTTTTATTTGCATTTAGTAAAAGATTATTTGTTGTAAACCAATGTAATAATTTAGAGAGGGTATTGTTAACATCATCAAATGAACATTTGCCCCTCTTAGTTTTAAAAATCATTGATGTGTCATCTGCAAACAATACCATCTCACAAAGATTATGTAAATAACACGGAAGGTCATTTATATAAATTAAAAATGGCAGGGGTCCTAATACTGATCCATATATATATCCATAAGCATATTTTTAGTCGTTTCTGAAAGTAATTTTCTTTGCATATTCCGTTGAAATCCCACTGCATACTGACACAACGGTTCAGTGGAATAGGAGCTGTACTTGATACCATTTTCTTCTTTTTTTTCGTTAAAAATAAGGAAAAATCGTGGAACATAAACACTCAGTTCGAAACAAACGGAAGGTATAATGTCATTATGTCAGTGATAACTATCAAACGTCAAAACTGAATTGCGTTCCGTTCCACGGCTTTACTGAATGAACATTTTAGCAAAAGTGTTAAAAGTTGAATAAAAACATTTTTTACTGAGTTTCCAATTATTTAGAATAAATAAAAGTAGATAAAATGTGGTCTAAACATTATCTTCTAATTAAAATGGTTGATTTTGTTTTTATAACAACCTTGAAGTTCCTTTACACGAATTGTAAGACCTTGACACAATAAGTTATTCTATGCCTTGACTCTAAAATGGAGGAATGTTATAAAAAAAGTCAATACAACGCATTTTTAAATTGATTTTATGATTCCGGTTTCATTTAAACACGATCTTTTGTCTAATTGTCTAAAAAAATAAGTTATTATTTTAGGATACACTGACATCTTTATACGGTACCTTTTCTACTGGGCCCAAAAAAAATTGTCTCCTTTGCTGTAGCGTTTGAATCTATATGAATTATTGAGTATTGTTTATTATTAAGCTAAACACTTTATGATACTTTAGCATGGTGAGGTATTTCATCAAAATAGTAAATTCGATTGGAATTACATTAAACAAGAGCGCACAAAACATTGATCAAACGGCCCATGATTGAAAGGGACGTATTCTGCAAACACGCAGTTGGGGACAATACGCAAAGCGGTTGTTTGACGTGCACTGACTACTCTTTTGTAATTAGCCTAACATCGGCAAGCTTCATGCTACCTTTTTGAAACAGTTGTTTACCACTGTCATGTAGCATTCAGTTATGATTGTGTTAACTTAGAAACATTTTTATTAACTAGTGAAAAACTGAACCGTATGAAATAAATTTAAGCAAAGTTGTTCGCAACGGTTTAAAACATGATTATTCCACTTCTTCTTTCCTCCTATGGTCGTCGTAAGAGGTGGCTAGAGGCGCACTTCCAAAATATGATAGGAAGGCTATTATATAAATCTCTTACCATAATCATCGAAATCACGATCATCGAATATCCCTATCCCGGACTAAATGTAGGAAAATCCCAATAAGTAAGAATAGCCAGTATCCACTATTCGTACTCGGCTTTTTTGCCTTAGTTTTAAAATTGTTTTTAATTGCAAATCAACATTGAAATGAGCTATTCGTTTGAGTGATATGAATCGATCATCAATCTAAAATGGGACGATCCCAAAAGCAAAGGAAGTTGCCAACAACTGATAGCGTAAAGTTGAGTTGTTACGTGGCTGTTAAAAACTTTGTGCCGGCAATCTGGTGCGAAGCACGCGACCTAACTAGACTGATCGACGTGCCTGCTTACCGACCGCACTGGTACACGGAAACACGTCTTGTTAATATAAATAAAACTAAGCTGACAAACAAAATTAACTGACGAAGAGCATGAAATAAGCTACCGATTTTGAGTCAGTGCCAAACAGGGTATTTTCCGACAATTTTCTTGCCCACACTCACAATTGGTGGCTTAAAATCATGTTTTACATCTGAATTTTACGAAAACTTATTAAAAAATCTTATGAATTTTTACAGTTTTCCTACAAATTTAATTAAATTGCAAAGGGATCAATTTTGAGCTAGACTAATCCCATTGAACAATAAAAAATCTTTAAAATCGGCTACATAGTGAAGAGTTATGCGTGCCTAAAAAAAAAACTTACACGCCGAACAGCCTTTCTTTTTTATTAAGACAGATGATAAAAAAATAATAATATGTACACTTACTTATCTTTTTTGTTGCAATAAATAGACTTGAAATAATGAACAAAGTGATTCCGCATGACATAGAAAGTTTATTAAACATTTTACGAAAGTTAAATGGGAGTTCTAATTTCTAAAATGAACCACCTCGGTGATTTTAATTCTATAATAGTGTTTCCTAGTCAACCAACATCAAAGCAATGAAAGATGAAAAGAGGGTTTTCAATTCGATTGTATTTTTGTGATTTGACATTTTCTTCAATAAAAGTTTTAAGCTTTATTTGAAGGATTTAACTTTTACATTATGCCACTGTTAATAAGAAAAAAAATATTGACATATTATCGAAAAAAAAAAACAAATAGTATCTTGAAATTAATTATAGTGTAAACTTAAAGTGTGAACAAGTTTGTGTATTTTATTCACATCATCATCTTATTTCTGACTTAATGATCAGTTCAAGGTACATTATCACCTCTGAAAATACCGCTCGTATTGAAATCAACACCCTGTATATCAGTCCACTTCTGGAAACATAACACAGAACCTTGTCATAATCGCAATGCTTGGCAGGTGGGTTGGCGATCGCAGTCGGCCAATGAAATGGTGGAGAGAAAAGCATTACTCCTTTAGTTGCTTTTTACGCCCGTAGGAAGAGAAGAGGTGGTGATATTGTTTTTATTTGCCGGCACCACACAACCTAAATTATGTGAGTATTGTCAGAACAGTTACCTCCAATGTGATTGATATCTTACTGGACTCGTTTCTTTTAGTATAGTCTGCGGAACATCAACTTGCCATGTTGATTTGACATATTTATAGGCCGACAAAGACCAATACGTAAAGTTTCGCAGTTTGTTTCCGTTTTGTTGTCAATGAGATGTTGACTGTACTTCCTCGGTGGGCATATTTTATTAAAAAAGATATACATACGCATACATTATGTGCAACTCCTTATTTTTTAGTCAGTCGAGAACAAGGTCTTGTTTTATGAGATGGTATTCTCCAGATGAACAGCATAGCATACTACCAAAAGTCTTATTATCAAATCTTCATGAATCAAAATGCCTCCACAATTGTAATGTTTGGGTTATTCCATAAACCCCAGTTTCGCAATTTTTCTACGGGCCACTAAAAACGCGGGCACAAAGGTTTCCTTTAGCCCCTTCATAAAACTAACAATATTGCCTGTGGTAACAAGACAAGAACGTTTCTCGCGAGCCCATATTCGCGCGGCATTGTCTCTTTAGGGGCCCTGAGCCCGTTAGACCATTGTTTAGCTTGCTTCACCTGCAAGACGGATTTCAGACAAAGGCAAGGCTTGTGTATGTTTTTGTTAAGCAATTGTAGGTTTTGAGTATGCCACGAGAGGGCATCTTGGCGCTCGTTTGTGAATTGGGGTGTGGTCTTCCCCTACTACGAGCATACTGTCTCATTTATCGACAGCCATGATTGAAATGAGTACACTAATTGTTTTTTTTATTAGAAAACTGTCATTTGTTAGTTATCTATCTATATACAGGGTGAAATTTTAACCACTTTCCAAAATTTTTATATGCGTTCAGTATCGTATTTGGAGCCTATTTATGAAGTAAAAAATGTAAACCAAGTTGTAACCCGAAAATATTTTTCGTGATGTAGTTTTCAATTTTTACGGTCCTAGACCTGTTAAGGTATAAAGGGAAATTCAAAAACTCATGAATAGTATTGTAATAAATGAATGAAATGCACTTCGCGTAAAAAAAGTGTTACTAGGATGCCGTATCAATAATTTTAGATTTTTTGCGGACATTTTCTAAGTGCCTTATCTTGACAATTTTGTACTGGGCTATACCAAAAAAAAAAACGTTATTTGTTTTTTGCCTCGTAGATTGCTATATTAAAATTTGGAAAGTGGTTAAAATTTCACCCTGTATATAAAAATGAATCCTTATTTCCGGAAATTAATTAAAATTGTGCGGAAAATTAGAAAATTTAAGAAAATGTAATTACCATACTAAATTATTTGTTATGTAACCTTATCGCTTTTTAATGTATGGCGTTTGACAAAACATTGACAGAATATATAGCATAATAATAATAAACAATGAGTAACATTTTTTTTGATTAAACCGTTTTGTAATCAATATTCATATTTAAGACAGGACAACATCTGTCGGGTCCGCTAGTATTTTATAAATTTAGGTTAAACGGAGCATTAAGTATCTACCAAATAATAAGGACTTAAGTAACAGAATACGTTTCTTTATAATTTAAATAATATTAACAATGCACGTAAGTATAGTTAATGCCCCATTGGTTTAGTGGTTTTAGTATTGGGCCAATATCCCGGGCTCCTGGGTTTGATATCCGGATCGGGCAAAGAGTTACGAATTTTTGAACATTGCTCTGGTTTATGATCACCAACCCGCATTTGGTAAGCGTGGTGCCTGTATCCATTATTTCTGTGGTGACTTAAATTTTATGAGGACTTTGCCCTGCAGTGGGATGATTTATAGGCTGTTACTTCACTTTTTTATACAAATAGGTAAAAAGTAATACTCATAAATTGAAAACATTCTCTCAGATAAATCTAGAGCTTGTAGTAATAGCTACCACAAGGTTTAGAAATAGCCTATATGAAGTTGAAGATATCTTGCATTGGCACCGAGAAGATATCTTGCATTATTGCCACGGATATAAGTACTTGCATCAGAGGTAGATGAGACCGCCTTTGATTCTTTTTTCTTTAAATTCTTTCACTTTTCTGATGTATTGTGCGAGGCTAAGCCATAATTTCCAAATATAACTAAAATGCCGAAGCAACGGTCCTCTCATAATGCTGTGGTGTACGGCGGCGAGCAATTTGCATTTTATGCTTCGACGCGAGACTAACAAAGGCTAGTAAGGAACGAAGAAATGAAAGAATTTTTAGTTTAGCCGAAATAATGCGAAGATCTCCTGCATCTATGAAAGAATTGAAAAGGCAGCTGCCTCGCCGACAGCTGCTCAGTTGTGAAACAAAAAGTTTTTTGAAAAAAGTAACGTGAAACATTCATGAAATTCATGAATATGGTACATAGTGGTCAGTAATACAAACTTAACGTTTCAGTATATCTCAATATTTGAAAAGCTAAGAGAAGTATCTAACTTAAATACTTGCCACACTTGGCAGACAGCCTGACGATCGTAGTTGGACCATAGTCAAAAGAAGTCATCGCCGCTCGTCTTATATTAGAGTTACTCCTTAATCGCCTAATATCACACCCATAGGTCTAGAAGGTGTGGATATTCTGTTTTAGGCTGGCATCACAGGGCACGGCAGAAATAAAATTAAATAATTTGTTAATCATTCCATTAGAACATAATACAAAATATTTTACGGTTTCATCCTAACGAATATTATAATTATGATGTACAGTATTGCGCTATTACCAACTAAGCAGACAAAGGAAATAATGTGTAACCTATCTATATTGTGATATCCACATTTTAAATTTGGTACATACATCAAATGTTAATTTAGTAGGCAACAATGGATTTTAGTTTTAAACTGTAGACCGTAACTAAACCATTATTTAGCCTTTATTTTATTAAAATAAAACATTCGAAACCTGAAATAGTTGTTGTATGAAGTTTCACAAGTTGTAACTTTGTAATCAAATACACGATCGCAGTACTGACAACAAAGAGTAAGGTGTTAAAATACCGGAAGAGAGTCGAGCTGAATTGATCACTTCTGCAAGATTGAGCACGGAACACTATCCCGAGGGGGTGCACTGAAAGTCCCCTATTTGGTTCATGTTAACAAACTTGCTAACACTAATGATCGATAATGAATGATGGCCTGGTTGATTTTGTTTGTGAATGGGTGCGATCTTTATTTTTTGTGGTTAGATGTTTATGTATCATGTGTATATATTATATTGTATGTTATAAATAAACACATGTTTCTTCTTAATGCGGATTTAGTCTCACGTAAAATGTTGGAAATTAATAAAACGACATCGGTTTTTATATTCTTCAGTTCATAAAATTGGTACCATAGTTGTTAATTATAACATGAATCACACAATTTAAATTAGCAACTTACAAAATTTGTAGCCCGTTTAAGTGTAACAGAATAATATAATCCAGGGGTCGGCAACCTTATGGCAGGCTAAGGCCATAAGATGGCGAAATGAACTAATGGCGGGCCGCACTTGTGATATAAACGTATAATTGGTTATATCCCATAGAAAAAAAAGTAAAAAACAAAAAAAAAATGTGATGTCTGAGATCCCGCACGCAATGCAGGCTATTTTTTGTATGTTAGCTGTCATATTTGTAGTTGTAATTCGTAGAATGGCACTCAAGTTCTCATCATGGTTCGTTCATGCATTTAATTTGATATTTACAACTCTATTGTAAAATATTTACGGGCCGCAAGCAGGACCGCGGTTTGCCGACCCCTGAAATCGAATAAGTTGTTGTTGAAATATAGTAGGACCAGTGTGGCATTACCAGTCCCCATTTGGAACCCATTAAGCTAAAATAATGTGACAGAAAAAAATAACTCTGATGATTGTCGTCTTTTGATTGCATATTGTGCATAAAGGAAGGGTAAAGTAGTGGTTTCTTTAAGTTATTTGATTCGGCATTTATACCATGTACCTTATTTATTACATATTATTATGAGTTTCCAATATTTCGGCACTGTTTCAAGCACCACATGGTATAAATCCCGAATCAAATAACTCTAGTAATAGTGACCATGAAAGTTTAAATCATTATAATGCTTTCTTGTTTACATATATCGAAAATAAAAGATTAATTGGCTGTAACTAAGAACTTTGTAAAGTGTTCAAAGCGCAATATAAAGAACAATTTTAAATCTTAATGAACGCAAATTAAATCCATAATAAATCTATCATTAATCTAGATTTTTTTCTTTGTTATCCATCAATTATGATCTTGTTATAGACTTGTGGCTATAACTATAACGGCTTAACGTGGCTACCCAAACGCGACTAGCTTCTTTAGGTCCCAAGCCAACTTAAAAATATTGTTTCCTAAAATCCTAACTCGGCGTAGTAGACAAAACGGGTCGTCAAGATCAAGAAAAAAAACATATTTTGCATACAAAGTAGTTTTTTAAGTTGCAACTTGGAAGCACCTTTACCTACTCTACCTGCGGCTTTTCACTACGGTCAAAGTTGTTTATAGTTACACAGACCTGTGACCATCTGGCGTTGCTGTAGTCTCCCGGTGCTGCAGCGTCGTAAATCTCACGACGAATTTACAACCTTGAGATTCGCTTGTATAATCTTGTATTATATCTTATCTTTGCCCTCAAGTTGAGTAGTAAAAGTTGACATTACCCATATGACAGCCGTAGGTGAATAAGTATTCATAAAATACACAGCTGCCTATCCTGTACCCTTAGGTCCATAGATTTAGGATACGTTTATGCTTAGATCAATAACAAACGTCAAAAATAATAGCTATTTTGAGGTTTTATGGCATTCACGACGTTTTCGTGAGATCCAAAAAATAAACTTTTACACTATGTTTTAAATTAAGTTTACCAATAATAAGAAGACTTTTACTAGGTGCCCAACGTGAGTAATGTATAAATCCCAATCTATTATTTTAGCATTAAATCCAAACTTAAAGTTCGAATTAATGTAAAACAAAAAAAGTAACTTTTAAAACTGTTTTCATGTAGTGCGCAATTTTCGGTTTTCAAACTTCTAACCATACCTATGGTTATGAAAAGAAGGCAACGACATAATCTTAGGCTTAATCTAGAAAAAACAAGAGTTAGGATGCGGATTGAACAAAGTTTCAAGCATTTATTTATTGCTCAAGTTACTCTTGTTCTATACTAACAAATTCGCATATTATGAAGTTTCAATATAATCAGCAGGTATCTTCTTAAACCTAAAAACTCTTTTTTTCTTATTAAATCGTCTGTGTATTGATCTCTAGAACGAAAAACCCGTAACACTTCCATGATTCCCAGCAAAGTTTAATATGTATTAATATGTTAACGTCTCTGACTAACAAAAAAGCATGAAATTCCTTGTCACTGTGACGAAGCTTGGGTTGGATGTACTTCAACAATATTCTGCTCTACAATATGTCTCCCACACGGCGCTTGTCGGTGCGTAACATCAACTAAAAAGGTCTTAAGACCCTGCTCGGTCTGAAATCTTTATCACAGCAATCCTAAGTTACTAACCTATTACTGCTATTCTATTTGCATATACTACGATGTTACGATACGATCGAAGTAGTTTATGTCTCGGCAGGCCCGTGGCCATCTCGCGCGGAGCTGCAGCCTCTAGCTGCAGCGCTCGTAAATCTACGACGGATTTACAACCGAGATTTGCTGTATAAAATGGAAACTTTAAAAAAAACCTGCAAAACTCATAATACGTTAACTAATTTTTAATCGGTGTATGTGTCGTATGGTGCCGGCATATTAAAATAATAGGACAACTTCTTTAGGGTGTCGTAAGGGGCTATTAAATCAGTACTACCAGGAGAAGATGGACAGCTGCATCTTCTCTCCACCATTGGCTGTCATGCACCATTTGTATGAGAACCGATGTCGCCGCTTGCGCCCCACTACACATAAACGAGTTCAAAGAACGCCAATCAAGCGAATTCTTGTAATGTCGCTCGACCAATGATTCAAATTACAAACATACATGCTAGTACTTTCCTAAATGTATTTGAATGTGTTACATTATTCTAAAATTAAATTTTAATTTTCAGGCACATGTACAGACAACCCGGACAACCATGAAGCCGAAGGTACCGCAGTCAGAAATATTTCTGTACGGATAAAATCTAGTCAGCTACACATAAATTCCTGTGTTGTTTAGGGATTGTGTTTGAAGTGGTTAGAATAAAATATGAAATTATGTTTTTATTTAAAATAAATATGTACATTTTTAATTTAAAAAATAGTTTAATTTTACTTACCTAAGTACTAGTGTGTAGTGTGAGTCTAATAAATTTTAGCTGCCTAGTTTTCTATAGTGGTCCTAAGGGTGACCTAGAAAAAAGGTTTTATATTAATATAATAAATAAATATAAATAAAATGACAGTTTCTCTATTGTTTAATTTTAATTATCGAGTATAACTCATTGACAATTTGTTTAGGAAAATGTGGTGCAGCAATGTCTGTCTCATTATTATGGATTAGTGGTTTATGAAATTATACATATTGATGAAAGAATTACTTACTTTTACACGAAATGAAAGTCTTGATTTAAATAAACCAAAACATTAATATTATCCATTGAAATCTCTCTATTTAAGCCACAATGCAGCTCCAGCATAAGGAATAAGTGTTTTTATATTCGTAGGATAAGCATTCAATTCACTTATCTAAATATATCCATCCTAAACAATACAAATTATTTCCTAGTTCAGTTTTTGTCCAAAACATTAATATCATCCAATGAAATGTCTCTATTTTAGCCACAATGCAGCTCCATCATAAGGAAGGACTAAGTGTTTTGTTTTCATATTCGTAGTTTATGCATACAATTCACGTAACCAAATATATCGATCGTAAACAAATAAATCAAATTATTATTTCCAAATTTAGTGTTGTTTTGAGAGGTTATAATTACTTTTTTTTTAAACAATGACATCAAATTTATTGCCAGTGTGATGAAAAAAATAAGTTTAAGTCGTAAGTAAATGAGTTTGTTTAGCTCTGAGAATAGCCATTATAGCAAAATATATATTTTTCTTATCTTATTTCATTATTACAAACTCTTAAAAGTCATTAAAGCTAGTATAAAAATATTGAAAACATTTTTTTCTAATACATTCGTTCACTCGTTCTATGTTTTTTGCATGTTACAACATTTTCGTCAAATACGATTCATTTAATGAATTGAATTGTAAGTGATTCACCCCACAACTTAGGCCATTTTACAAATTTTAGAGGAATTGCAACGGAATTGCCCAAAATTCAGGATATGAATTGCTAACGGATGAATTGCTCAATGTGGCCTTTTTAGCCCCCCTGTATTGGTTTTATTGGTTTGAAACATGTTAAAGGAAAATTTTAAACTATGTATACAAAAGCTTGCTCTAACAAATCTTGGTGAGTGCTATATTTAATTCACAAACAAAATGAGCAACAAGCGTCGTCACATTAACTATTCTATATGTATAAAATGTCACAAAAAGACATTACATTATCTACAAAAGAAGTTCGATGTTTATAAACTGATGATGACGAGTTGGATTTATTATCCAGGGGTTTGCTTGTTACGAGAATGTTTTGAAAAAATGTTCACATTGAAAAACTGACTGACAGAAAAAGTTTGCTTCTTTCTATTTTTATTTGTTGACTTTAAATTTAGAGTTGATACTAAAACTAAAGTACTTTTTTATTGTTTGATTTCGTCAAAATATTTATTAATGATATGTTTAGTGAAATAACTCTTTCACATTTGGTTTTATTTACTGCAGCGGAAGCAAGTTGCAGTTATAAACTAGGGGATTTTCCTTGAATTTGATAAACCAATACGTTTCACATTTCAAACAGAGTCAATACGAAATGGGTACTTTATTCAGGCACAGTGACTATAACTCATTTTTAGCATTTGTTAAACTTTACTTGTATAGCTTTAAATATACGTTTGGATCGAATTGGTTTGCATGGTTTGAAGTATTTCGTTTTTTATTCCTAAGGGTCTGCTTAGGATTAACACTTTGATGCTGTTTCTCATTATGCAAATTATATCATGTAATCGCATTAAGCAAAGTTACATTTTATTTTAAAAGCCGGATTAACTGTTGATTCACACACAGATCGCGTTGTAGGCTTATTTTGGAATAAAATCCACTTAACCCTGCCTAAACAATGACGCTGAACTTGGTCGAAAACAAGCCGACCATTACAGTGTTGCAAATAAATAAAATGTAAATAGCCTTAGAACAAAGAGTATGTGATTTGCATAATGCTGTTCACCTTTTAGCTTGTAGACTAGCCTGGGGTGGCCTGGGCAGCAGCCAAACCGACTCCATTTAGCGGCCCCACGAAGATTATAAGCTTACACTTATTCTTTGGCTTCGTTGCGATTGAGTTGGCCAAAACGGCTGTGAGACTATTTTAGTAATCGATTATGAATATTTAAAACTTTCGCATTATTATAATTTCATTGAATTTAGTTATACATACTTAGTTTTGAAAATTTTTCTTTTATTCGAATTTACGATACAGACGATAAATATTATTAAAAGGTAAAATAAAACTTGACTGAAATATTTTTTGTTTCGGTAACGAGCTTTCGTCGTTTTACAGTGATAAAGTATTGGTAGAGCTTGTAGAGTTTTTTTTCAAAATTTTAGGATTTGAACTATTAATTGTTGACTGTCTACGCATCTTTTACATTGCGTTATGTAATAGCGATTATAAATACAATCAAAGTGCTTCATATTTATGGCGCGACTGACAGTCGATTTCATTCGTTTGCTGCCGTTGAAGAATATTCTGGTACGATTTTTTTTTAATTCCTGAACAAATTAGTTATCAAATTACAAAAGTGATATCTTTATTAAATACTTCTGAACAAGAATTTGTAAATGATGTTCTTATTATTGTTAAAAATATAGGCACATTACTTAGTTTGGGATCTTGAGTTTGAAACTATTCTACGGGAACCGCACTTTTTTTCTTTCTAAAAACTCTGTAATATCTAGTAGTAGTAATAGTAGTCTATTCCAGCCTATAATCTATCTCCGTGCCAAACTTAAATCAGTGCATCCGTTTTGGCGTGATTGAGTAACAAACATTTATCCAATCTGTCGGATTGTTAATATTAGTAAGATAGAGTTATTTAATTCGGGGTTTATACCATGTACCTTATTTATTATGAGTTTCCGATATTTCGGCATATTTCTTAAAAGCTACCCACCCGCAGATACAACAGTTCTCCCGTGATCATGGCGCTTGCGACAGTGCCGAAATATCGGAAACTCATAATAAATAAGGTACATGGTATAAACCCCGAATTAAATAACTCTAGTGATAGTGACCATGACAGTTTAAATCAGTATATTAGTAAGATAGTTACTTACTTACTGTATTATTTTCAGTTTGGACTAACTCAACCAGTCTGTTCTACACTTATTACTGGTGTAGATTTCGGTGTCAACATCAACACTAATTAGGACAAAGTTTCTCAAAACATATTCGATAAAATAAATAAGTTTAAATTTGCTAAAATTTCGTAGTCTTCGTTCAGGGTAGTCACAAGCCGTGTTTTTATTTCGTAGCCATGAATTATGGCCGACTGGAGACTCGTTAAAAAGAACACGATCTAGTATTACCGCCGGTCGAGCGACGTCGACTAACCCAGTTTATGTGCACTTAAAGCTGTTTCCTAGACTTGTTTCATCCACTCCAGCTTAACGCGCATCTTAATTTAAGCCTGAGCGGGCATGGCACGGACCACAAATAAAAACTCTGAAATTAACATCTCTCCACCGCAGTGGAGTGGTGTTTCATGAGGTCTACTTTCTAAAAGTGTTTTATGTGTGTTGCGGCACTAGTTGGACATTCGAGCATGAATTGGTCGTCGATGCTTTTGTGTTTAAGTTTGAATAAATTGTAGCTCAGCCATGTTCCTAAGCTTCAAAATGGGCAATTGTATTCTTACGTAAATCTCTAGATAAACAGGAATATAAGATTGAAACAAAACTACTAGTTATTGTTGGCAACACCAACATGTTAGTTTTGTATGTCGGTACAATTGTTTAGTTTTTATTTGTGTTGGCATCACTGTGGCGGTCTATGCACTTGCCAAATGTAACGGGTAGTAAATATACGCATTTTTACCTCACGGACCTCTTATTTATTACCAGCCCCTTAGAATTATAGATTTTACTCCACCCACTTTATAAAACATAAATTAAACATTACTTAGATAGATTTTAGTTAAATAAGATTTGTTTTTAATATTACTTTGTAAACCATTTACATAGTAACAAAATCGAATAAGACGCCACTTGCGACCTGTAACCACGGACCCTACAGTAAGCGTGCCCCGTGACGTATTTAGTCAGTTTTTAAAGACCGTTATCTTAGTTCGTCATTAATATTACTTCAAATAATCAATATTTTGTTGTTTAACTATGGTATTATGGAATAAAGGAATTAAAATTAAATTAAATATAAAAAAGCACTTGAGCACACAGAAAATGAAAAAAGTCCAACGAGATAGTTCGCATATTTGCCTCTAGACATACAACACCTATTTACGCCACTTAAATATTGGGACGTGTAAAAGCGCCTCCTGGGGCCTATTTGCAGAAATAAAACTGATTTTAACTATTGCGCGTAGACTTTTCAGCAACCCAGGGTTCTGCACTACTTACAGAAAGGTTATTTTATAAAAAATGTTGATCTTTGAGTTTTGCTAAATTTTAAATGTGTTTTTTAACATTGTAAGTTGGCTATACTTATGTGTAATGTGTCGACTACGACGATAGTAATAATTTGTTTTTAAAGGAGTAAGCGTGTAAAATTTAGCAATAATCGTAGAATAAGAGCTAAGTACATGATTTTCCAAAGTCATGAATTTACTTACAGTCACCTAGATTTATCTCCATAAACTCACAGATTTGTTAGTGGAAGATATTTAGGTACCAGAAACTGCGGTTTTGTTACAAGATATTCCCTTGATATGGGTCCTACGTTGTCTGTATCCGGATTTGATTATTCAAGCAAAATAAACTCTTTTCTTTTTTGTGTGAGGGACATTTCCATAGAGTTATAATTATTGTTGCGTTAAAAATGTCTACATTAGTACGAAAGAGTGGTACGAAAATGTTAATACGTTACTTATTACTATACAGTTTCTCAGATTTATTTTATTCTCATGTTAAGGAGCTTTTATCACAATTGACTGTGTCACTCCATTGTAAAGCCATATTTAACAGTTATTCTAAAATTTCAATTTATTTTAATCTACATACAGTTCCTATAATAAAAATTTCGACTGCCTGAGGTGGGACTCGTCGTACCCGCAACCTTACGCTTATCAAGCAAATCTCTACCCTCTGAGCTACCCACCCAGACATTTTGTGTGTCGATTAATTCATTATATTTAAAATAATTTACTTCATATTTAAATTCCAACTCCAATAGAAAGCGTATGCTAAAGCCATGTCTAACATAACATGTTTGACTTCTGATTTATGTCATCCGCCTTGTGTGTCATCCGCCCCATACACACTCCATCGAAATGTTATCGACATTATATAAAATACCAAATTCCTCACATAGAGGATTTGGTATTGGTATATTTTTATGGTTCATGCAGTAAGTATAGTCTTGTATCAGATACCATTCTCTCTTGTGGCGTGATGATTATTCAAACCCATGCCGAATTGCAGCTCTCTAGTACTAATAATCTCTGAGATTAACCATGGTCAGAAATGGCGAAACTATAAGTAACCCTTGTCTTGATTATGAAATCCACAATTTCAATTTATTCTGGTGACAAAATCAACCATTTCATCTCCACAGATTCCTGCATGAAAGGGATTTCACATGAACCTTTATAAATTAAGAATTTCGTTGAAATTCCAAAGGCTTATTAAATTTATCAGTCGGTGTAGAATTGTCGAAATGCATGGAGTTATCGATTGAAGAGTACATAACACTGAGTTTGAATGCTTTTATGCATACTTCATGCGTATATTAGCAATATAAATTATTTATTCTATTGTGTCTAGCATTGTTTACGGGAATTTGTTAATGTTATGCTTTGATTTACTGCAGTAATTTGTAAAAAAATAATAAGAAATACGAAAATAACTCTTTCTGTCCACGCTTCTGTGCAACAATCAATTTCGATCAAATTTTGTGAAAAAGAATCTGGGAAGGACAAAAGTTACTTGTTTTAAGCCACTAGCCGTATTCCCCGTGGGCCAAGCCGTAGTTGCAGCTGACAAACCCAACTTTGTTGTATATATTCTTATAAACTAGCTAAATTTTAGGCTTCTTACTCGAGTAAATAAATAAATAAATATTTTCAGACATGCCACACTGGGCCACACAGAGCCATCTACTTAGTCCCAAACTAAGGTACCTACTACTACGAAACTTGTCGTATTGACTACTAGACAACCGATAAACTTACTTGTGTATATATTTTTGGTAAATATATACTTATAATACATAGAAAATACCCAGACCAGTCAGACAAACAGACATGTTCATGCACACAAATATTTGTTCTGTGCGGAGATCGAACCCGCGAGTAACTCGGCAGATAGAAGAATACTATAGCAAGGGTTCCCAATCTTATTCAGCCCGCGGCGCATTTGCAAGTTTGGTCTTTTGTCGCGACGCCCACCTCTAAGCTAGCTATTTGCAACAGATACAGTCGAAATAAATAAGTACTTGGTATATCAACTCTGTTAAGCGCGTACTTATAAGCGAGTCAGCGACAACGTGACATAAATATTTATACCAATGCGAGCGCTTAAAACATTGTTGCTTTATTTGTGATTACGAGTATTTATGATTTCGGATAGTGATAAAGGATTAACTCACGGGGTGCCCCTTAACATTCTACAACGCGCTAGGGCACCGCGGCGCACTGTTTGGGTATCACTGAACTATAAGTTCCTAGGGGATTAACTATAATCTCATAAAAAGAATACCTTAACTATTTGAATATAAAAAAATACCTTGCTTTCCTTGTCAGAAATTGGTGTAAAATAGCAAGCCTAATTGCGTATAAAAACTGGCGAAGTATGAGTCAGAGTAGCTTATCAAGAAATATCCATAAATATTGTATAGGTATTTCTTAGCCGGGCTTACGTAAGACTTGTTATAATGTTGCTTTATTTTACTTTAGAGCTTCTTATATTTATCACGTTTTATGCTACTATAATTTTTTATGGTAAATATAATCAACACATTAAATTTTAACTCTGGAAACTGTCTTAGTATTTTTATTTTATATTTTTTGGTGTTAGATATTAATGTATATTGTACAATAATTATAAATATATTGAGTAGGTACTTAATACTTATTAACCGGCTACCAACAACGATTATAAGCGAAACCATTTTAAAGTATGGTGTGTAAAGATATTGACTGAATGTACAGACAACAGCACGTCAACCTACCACAAAACGTGAAATTTTCTCAATTGATATTGATCTCTACTCGTTGGACTTAAAGTTCAAAATCAATTCAATGACCTTTAACTTTTTGGGTAGGTTGACCTGCCGTTGTCTGTACAAACACTTTGCGTATGCAAATAAACGTTTTCTTATCTTATCTTATTTTATCTAAGTAGAAGGATTCTGTTGGCACCATATTTTACGGAACTCTAAAAAAGGATCCTTCGGGCTATAGCCGCTCTATGTTTACATCTTCATAAGTTTACATACAAGCTACACGCTCATAGTATCGCCATGCTACGAGTTTTTAGTTGTACTACGAGCCTTAATAGATGCCTTACTCTGCAACTTGAAGCTCGTATTTACGGATATATCTGTCTCTTTCAGATACTATAAGACATCGGTATGAGTGATAGGGACAGATGGATACGAATATACGGACATTTTGTTGCGAAGTAAGGCCTCTGAGGCAACACGATGTCCGTATTTACGAATCTAACAATCTCTTACTATACTCTAAAACAATGTTATGAGTTAGAGACAAATGGAGTCAAAAAACGAACATGGTTTTAAACCGGAGAATATCAGAAATAGATACGCTACACACACACACACACGTGCAAAAAGACGCTACTCAGGCCCCCAATTCCGCTAATTTACTAATGGCTCAATAGAATCGCAATTGCATCTTAATTGCATATTTTGACACATTTATTAAGGTAGTAATGTCAAATTATACGATTGCGATGCAATTACGATTCTATTGAGCTATTTGTAAATTAGCGGAATTGGGGCCCATGACTCATAGTGATACCTTTTCCTGTGAAACATAGGTATATTGCTTACTATCAGGTCAGTCAATTTTGAAAACGATTTTTTGTATTTTATGCTCGGGTCTGGAAAGGGTGAGGTGGTGGTTGATCGTGCCTCGCTTGTTTAGCCGTTGTTCCCGGCTTCTGTCGCACGGTGGAAGTCGTAAGTTGGTACTTGGAAAGACCTGGCACCGGATTTTTTTTGAAGGAAAGTCCTGATATTGGGGGTATTCCAGAGTCTATTCCAGAGTCATGTAGCTGTCAGAGTGAATGAGTCGGACATAAAGCCAGAAGTACGACGAGGAGTAAGTAATTGAAGAGTATTAACAGAACGGAGACTCGTGCGATTTGAGATTAAAGATAAAAAAGTAAAGAAAGCAGAGCTTTCTAACAGTCCTGGGGCCATTGAATCTGGTAGTGGAACTTTTAGGTGTGGTCATAGTTAAGAAGGCCAAAAATAAAGCGGATTGAGAAGATCTTGCGAGATGTTACTATGAAAAAATTTAACAATGATAACATAAACATAGTTAACACAGTATATGTAATGAACCATTCAGAAGAGAGATATCGTAAAAATATAAGTAAGCCTTTCTAAAGAACCCATCCTCAAAATCCTAAAAATTAAAGTACGCGAAAAGCTCAACCAGCGTCCGCGGCTCGGCGCCCGTCAAATATTAATTGAGAGACAAGTGCTCCAAAACAACACTCCTCGTCGTTTTACCTCTAGATGGCCTTCAAGTCTTTTACTTTGCTTATCCGGCTTCTGTCCTTTTTCAACTTGAGCTAAACAAATTTTCCCGTAACAGACTTTTTCGAGATTCACCTCGAGGATTTGGGAGATCTACGAGGCATTTACCATCGGTTTGCTCTGTTATTTTGTTTTCTCTTATACGCACCCTTTTATGTAAAGCGACTTTACACGCACAATGAAACCAAATCTCTGGTTTGGAACGGATTTAATATTTTTTTAAGTCAACGATTTTTATTGAGGAAAGGGAAAAAAGGCTTTGGTTGAATTATTTAGTACACCTTTAACGCCCTCTGGATGGCAGCCCACAATAAAAATAAACAAAGATAAAAGTAGTAAACACTGTTGTATCTTTAGGGGAAAATAACGAAATGTCTTTCTTATTGAGACATAACTTTTAAATGCAGGAATAATGTAAGTGGTGATAAACATTTTTTGTATTCACTATTTTTACTGCAACTGTATTCGTTTGGTATTGTTATCTGTGTAACAAGTATGCACAATATTATAATACAAATCGATTGATTCTATTTGAAGCATAATTTAATAACAATCTATAATGTTTAGGTAAAAAAGGAAATTGTCTCATCGGTTATTTAGAAGACTGATCCCGTACCAACGGGGTCCAATATAAACGCGGCCATACTTTCCGATTGTAACGTACGTTATGTAGTTTTTATGATAAAATATGTGAATATGCCTAATAAAAGCTATTAGTATTCACCACAAACGCGAGGATTGCCCGTACCAAGTGTGATGGGCTATGTTTTAGGCGTAACTCATCCACTCCAATATCAGAGAGATTGAGAACGCTAAGTTATTGCCGTAACAATTTCGTATTGGCCTATAAAACCTCACTTTCGCTTTATTTATACGCAGTAAAATGATCAATATTCGATATTGCCTTTAGATAAGTTCACCTATAAGCGTTAACATTCAAAACCTAGTTTTTATTTTAGAATGTTACTATAAAACCTCATTGCAAAAAGTAATTTATAATAACATTACCCTACAATGAAAAACAACAGTAGGTATATACAATATTTATCTTAGATAGTTGTTTAAATAGTAAAGCCGAGGTCGTTGTTTCGTCGGCATATCTGCACATTCTATTTCATTCATTCATCAGATAGCTATTTGACTGTAGTGTGAAAGGGAGAATACAATAGCATATCAATACTCGTACACTAAAATTGCTACTTATCTAATGTATGTTTCGTAGCACGTAAAGCTAACCACCCTTGTGAGGTGCAGCAATAAGAAACAGCCTTCTACATACTACATATTTAGGTATATCTCTAGTTGTTTAGTCTGCTTGATGTCCATCGATCGGGTACTGTATTACATTACTGTTATAGGTATTAGTTTTTTAAGATCAGGGTAAAAAAAATATATATTCTTTTTATAATATGAAAACTCTTCATTTTAATTATTGAATATACCTAAGATATATGTTGATTTCTGATCAATTTAGGGAGTAACTACTCCTAGCAATGGAACTAAAAAAAGGGCATAATTTGTAAAACAAGCATGTCATAATGAGTCGAGTTGAGTCACTGGTGGGATAGCGGAACCGAATGCGTTCAGTGCGCGGGCCTCACTCTATCACATCACGTGAGTTATATTGGACGAGATAAAGATAAGCTCGGATTCGCCCTCCTCCGCATTAAAACCTCGTTAGCCTTAGCAAACCGCTCCACAATTCACTTTTTTTCTATACTACTTCTATTAAAAACACTTTTACATATTCAGTTGAAACTACTCTAATCAACCCTTCCGAAACGGCTTCCATTTATTGTGCTAGAAATGATTTTAATTTCAATACATCTGAACTCGTTCAAAGTTCATAACTTAAACACCATTAATATGCGATAAATTCTAAAAGCTACAATAAATTACTTTTAAAAGTTTCTTTAATAAGTGCACCGCTGTCCTTATCTCGAAGGTAATCGGATATAAGTCTAGAGTTTGCCCTATAAATAAGGGCCATATTTATATAATAAGTGACCCCCAGATTTACCAAGTTTAATGTTTCCCTTTGTGAATTGACATTCTCGTAAATGTTTATTCATTCGACACGACAAGTAAGAAAACTGTAGGTATACCAATTCTTATCAACTATTCATATTATATTAACTTCTTATAAGTAATCTCTAGGTTTACAAAATATCACAATTTCTGTAACGGTAAGATGTTTAAAAATACATTTCATCAAATGTAAAGTATCTTAAAACAATACATATTCGAACCTGCTTTTACCAGGTTTGTTCATTCCTAAACTTAGATCGTTCTCTGTTAATTAAAACGTTCTCGCAAACGAAACTTATCCAAACCGTTTTCACCTTTGTAACTTTAAAACAAGCGGTGTCGAATTCCATTGCAGCAATAGAAACGTGGGCGCGGGTTAGCTCGCGTGACTAATGAGTTTTCTTCTATTTCTTATTGTTTTTCAGTTGTTGACCCTACACTATCGACATTTGTTAGTCGCGACGTAAGGCCGGCCTAATTATAGCAATGAAATGATTTATACCGACTCACCGAACGATTGTTTTGCTAAAGATTTGTATACCCCACAATTCCGTTTTAATGCCGCATTCATGGGACTTTTTACGAGGATTTTATACGATCCAAATTGATATGAAACGGTATCCGATTCTTTTTAATTGAATTTGACCGTTTAGAATAAATTATAATATGCTAACTGAAGTTATGTAAAAGTATGAGTTTGCTAATTTCAAATGTATTTTTAAGGAGTTCAGTACTAGAATGTATTAAGGTAACAATAATAAAAATAAATCGTATAATGAAGTGCTGATCCAAAATAACAAAAGAAAATTAAAAGTAAAATTTGCTCTGCTTCATTCTGAACTTCCCTCAACTGAACGAGAAAAAAAAAACATATTCTTTATTTTGTTTTTGTACGTATTTATATATACTTACTTGTAAATATAGAGCTATATTAAATTAGAACACAAAATACATCGAAATCGGTAAACAAGGGTACACCTTTTAAAATGTCACGCGTTGGTATGCATGATTGTATAGCTAACAATTAATCCTCATTTACTAACGTCATTCCCCCTGTGCGGTAAAGTTTGTACCATAGTATATCTATCAGTAAGTCATATCCACTAGTAGATATTATTAATTTAAACAAACATCGTTGTTAATTCAGGCATAAAAAACCAGAGATCGATATAATATAATTTAAATTTTTAAGGTAGTCTTATCCCTGAAAAGGGTTTAATCCAGACAATTATTTAGGTAGAGAAAATTATAGTTTTGCAGTGGACGGTCTCAATCTGACTAGAGAAAATTGAATTTTTGAACGTCTAGTACATCATAATCGATACAATCTTTTTACTAGTGAGCGTGTTTGTTTTTATCTTTTGTGATTGGAGTTGAAGAGCCACGTAGTAAGCAAGTTTAAAAAAAAATATAATTGGGCTTACAGCGACTCGAAACTAACTCTGCCCATAGTCGCGAGGGAAGCGAACGCGAACTTTTATGAAAACATAGGTTAAATAATTCAATGATAAATGGCACTGCTCCACTGAAACCAAGAGAGTTGTCATCGAACCTACTTTAGGAATCACAGCTTTAGAAATCTAATAGGGGTTAAAGTATGAAATTGCCGCTTTGTACTGACAATCAAAATTGTTTATTTTTTAATTTTTAACAAATTTATTTAATCAAAATAGTTACCATTATTATCTATACATTGCTGCCATCTAATAGGAAGGTCATTTATGCCTTTGTGATAGAACTCTGAGGATCTAGACTGCACAAAACCATTATTATCTATACATTGCTGCCATCTAATAGGAAGGTCATTTATGCCTTTGTGATAGAACTCTGGGGATCTAGACTGCACAAACTGTGTGAAAGCAATTTGTACTGCCTCCTGGGAAGAAAACTTCTTGTCACGTAGATAATTGTCCAAATCACGAAAAAAATGGTAGTCCGTTGGAGCAAGGTCTGGCGAATACGGAGGATGTCGAATGGTTTCTAATTGCAGTTCCTGAAGGGTCAAAACGGTTTCTCGTGCTGTATGAGGTCTCGCGTTGTCATGGAGCAATAATGGTGAAGATCGATTCATGAGTCGGGGCTGTTTTACTGCTAGTTTTGCCAACATTGTTTGGAGTTCGGCACAATAGACATCTGCCTTTTTTGATTGACCAGATCGGAGAAAACTATAGCGAATAACACCATGCTGAGACCACCAAACAGTTACCATTACCTTTTTATTGGTAAGTTTTGCTTTAGGACACTGTTTTGGCGTTTGACCTGGGGTCAGCCATTGCATTTTTCTTTTACGGTTATCATAAAGAATCCACTTTTCATCACATGTCACAATTCGATTTAATATTCCTTCATTTCTGTACCGATTCAACACGGCAACACAAGTTTCAAAACGCGTTTCTCTCTGCACATCAGTCAAATCATGAGGCACCCATTTTTCGTATTTTTTTATTTTATTGTATCACCTGTGTGGGCGGTCTTCCTCGTAGCTCGTTCTTCAAGTCGAAGTTTCCATCACGAAAGCGTTTAAACCAAAATCGCACGGTGCGTTCATTAGCAGATCCCTCTCCAAACGCAACATTGATATTGCGGGCTGTTTCTGCCGCGTTACTTCCGCGTCGGAACTCGTATTCAAAAATCACTCGAATTTTCGCAGTATCCATCTTTCTTGTCTAAGTTAAATAACAAAAACAATTGAAAGTCGATATTCAAATGTTTCACATTTTTTAATAGAAAACATGTGAAAAAAGTTTCATTCGAAAACCTCAAACCATGAAGATTCTATGTCAATTCAAAGAACCTATTACAATAAAACGGCAATTTCATATTTTAACCCCTAATATATCCCAATTCAGTAAATATCAGTAAGCAACAAAATAATTATTTGATAACACTATTTTCTATATTATAATCATAACAAACCCTTTAAAAGTAGACATGCCATTACGTCCTCAACGTATTTAATGCGAATGTATTTATACCATCATTTTGTGGACCTACGTCGGCAAGTTAAAATCAAAGTTTATTTATAATTGCAGGGCGACATACTTTAATTTCATTAAAAATATTTCTTCGTAGGCAGTACCTATAGACGTCTTTTAATATTTAGGACAGTAGAATCTATAACATTGTTAAGTATGTGGATGATAAAGTTATTTATTACATACATGTATACAATCTTAGAGAGTGAGTTCGACACATGATCAAGTGTCACTAAAAACATTCATCTAAAAACAAACATTTATTTAGGTAATTGTCCTGTCAGTTTTTAAATTAGTTGACCTGATATCTAAGTGACGTGAGATTTATAACAAACTAGCGGACCCCGCGAACTTCGTATATTGCCTCAGATATTTGATTTTGACGATTTGATTTGGTCACTGTCATCAAATATGGCAAGTAAGTTTTTTTTCAGCTTCAGTTTCAGGCAATTTAAAAAATAAATATAATCTGTTAAGCTGTTCTCAAGTTTTGCGCTTAGCACCACATTCAGCGATTTATTTTTATATTGTAGACTAAAATATAAAAGTAGTTAATATTTTACATATTTATTAGACTATAAAAAACTCCATTACACGAAATTAACTGGGGTTATCTTGCTTTGTTTTATTTTATCTATACACAGGTAATTATTCGATGTAGGGTACAATTTGGTCAAGCCTAAAATATGTGTCGATTCGTCAAGCGCCTTTTTACCTCTAATTTTAATATTAATTCGACAAGTCATTAGTAAGAATATTCCGGGTTTTCACGATTGGCGTCGAATATAAATTGCGCCAAAAAAAGTATTGTTAAAAACCGTCTGAAGTGTTGTTTACATGGCAAGTCCTCTATTAAATTCTCATATGGAATGTAAAATTGTTTAATCGTATTTCAGTGTTCAAATAAATGTGCACGCTTTTTTATACTCGTATCAACTAAGTGCGTCATTGTAAAATTTTGTTTATTGGCTTTGATTTTGTATAAACTATAATGTAATTAATATATTTAAAAGATACACAGCGGCGAAATTGCATGCATTGTTTTAATTTAATTGTGTAATCGTATATGTTAGTATTGTATTGCATACATGGTCTACACATAACGTAAAATGTAAATACCACTTAGTTCTCTAACTAAAGACATCATTACGAGTGATAATGATAAACTGTTTAGCCTTAACCCTAGATACCTAGTTTTTGAAAATAGTTAAACAGTCAACTTTTAGTGCAATGCAGAGTAATACGTGTAGCAGTATTCTATGTATAACAGCTTATTTACCTACCACAAAATGACGAATACATTTATGTGATATTGAATATTGATTTATTGTAATTTCAAGCTGGGAAAAGGTTCTCAACTATTTATTGTGTTGGTCAAAGTGAAACTGTTTGTTGAAGAGTTAATAAAAAAATTATAAGGTCTATTTTAAAAACCTTCAATGCTCTTATGGCTAGTAACGGTGGAAACTCGCGTAGGTACTATAATTCAAGTAAGAAGCAGGCAGTTTTATCCCTTCCTCATTCGTGGACCGTCCTCCGTGGCTTTCGTGAGATCCCGTGAAAAATGCATCCGCTAGCTGTACAAAACGACACACCAATTGCCCATGTTTTTTATACGCTGGCCTTACCCTGACTGGAAATTGAAAAAAAATCTATAATTACAGCACTGCACTTACACATATCCGTATCACTTCTATGTTAAATTATCACAAGTTCTATCACAATAAACTGTTGCATTTTTTGTTAGTAAAATGTTTGACAAATGTTACGTATGTATTTGTTTCTCACATTCATAGTAACTTATTTCTTCTGTATGTATAGACAAGGTTTATATTATTACCTTTACGTGTTAATCTTAATACCTAATTTGTTTTTTCCCAGCTGGAAAATTCAATTTTTAAATTGAAAAATGCGGTTCTGCTACACCAAATGGTTTTCCGGGAATGCGCATATCGGTTATAGGTGTATTTATTTACATTCATATTATTTTGTGAAATTCCTAGTTTTAGAGGGCAAAGAGAAAAATGCCTCTCTGCGTAACGTTAGGCTCGAAAAATGTGGCGCAGAGCAGAGTGACCGTAATTAATTACGGTTAAAATTTAAACGACTATGTTACGACGTGGCGTCACGCCTTGGGTAGAAAAGTATTCATAGTAAAAATATAAGTATAATATAATAAAGTATAATTTTGTTATGACACAATATTTAAAAAAAAGACACAATAATTGTAAATTGAAAATACATTTGCTCGAATAATAGTTTTGACTGCCTCTTTGCATACAGATAATTAGATAAAAGATTGGTTTACGACAGCAAATCTCTTCTTGTAAGTATTTTTTTCTTGCTGGTGTATCATGATTTTCACAGTGGTTTACGTGGATAAAGTAAGTTGGTAATTCAACAAATAAAAAAATAAAAAAGATCCTTGAACTTGAAATCTTGAAAGTTCATCTTAAAATATCATTTTAAGAAAAACATTTTATACAAATAGAAAATTGCCATCTTAAAGTAAATAGCACCACCTCTCAAGTATCTGTTGGTCTTAAAGATGGGATTTTAAAGGTACGTCAGCAGCCTCATCTCTCCATAATGGCCAAACTGGTGTCGACAACCCGCCTGCCAACAAGGCGATTATGTCAGTATCCTCTTTATGGAGAAGCCTATGTCTTGTAATAGTCTGATGTGGGCTCATGTTGATGATTAATAATTACAACTATTGGATGATAAATAACAAACAAGGACTAATTTTAGGTAAACCTTGTTTTATCTTTGCGCAGTTCTAGAACGTGCTTAGTATTTTGACGGCACCGCTGCGGTTTGCATTTATAACTTGCTATATCTAGTAAGAATGGATATCACAGCAGATTTGTTATTAATATTATCAATTTAGATTGCATCTTCGGTTATAACTACGTAGGTAAAACATAGTAGGTAAAATGTTTGTCTAACCAGCAATTTGCACCATACTTGGGTATATAAAGTAAATTGCTTGGTACACACGACAGCACATAAAATTAAACAGCAGGGTATCTTATCTTAATGAAATAGGTGCGACATTGGAACAAAAATGTGTAGTCTGATGTAGGCCACTGTACATGTGATTCATTGACGTTGAAAAACTTTAACAGCTTACTTACTCAAGCTTAACTTACTTTTTTAAGTTCAAATATTCCGTTTCAGTTCAATAAAATTTAAAAGTATGTGAACTGCATTAAAAATGCAATATAGAACTTAAATCTGCAAAATCCATTTGTAACAAAATAGAAATATTCAAAGCAAGTAAAGCGTGATGTCAAGTATGCTATGTTAAGGACCAAGGCGACGTTAGTTAAGTTACACCGTCGGATAACTTTCAACGACTTTCTATAAAGATGCATTTCTCACTGCATTCTTAAAGTAAAATAAAGAAAACCTGTATATCGGTGGAATTACGTCGGGTTTTGCGTCGCAACCGGCTTGCGGAAAGCGGAAGGAAAAATAAACAGTCCGGTAAAGGGGTTACATAAAAGTGTAACACTGTAAAGATATATCTTTCGACGAGGCTGGTTTTCATACATTTTAACGCATAAACTAGTGTTTTGAATTACCGGTAGTTGACGCTTAGTGTATAGAGTTTAAAATATTATTTATAATATTTAGGTACATTATAATTTTACAAATTCTTTTAAACTATTGCGTTGATAACAATTTGACCGTAATTAACATGACATGGACATTGAGTAAAGAATTATCGATCGTACGTGGGTAACACTGAAAATGTTTAGAACTGGCCAGTTAAAAAAATTGCTGATGAAAACTTTTTTGAATTTCAATTTTAGAACTCTTTGGTAACCTAATTTGTAACCTAATTGAAATTGGCGGTAAATCTAAAACTCTTGTTATACGTGAAAATGAACCTAACTCGAGAAAATTTTGGGTCAATGATTTATTATGACTTTCATTGTGGGCTTACTCGACAACAAAGCTATGATAGGCTGCGATTAGCGTTTCGTAGTAAAGCCCCATCTCGTGCCACTATTTACAATTATTTGGTTTAACGACTTTAAGCGTGGACGTAGCAATCACAATGATGATCCGCGTGAGGGACGTCTTTTAACAGCGACTACTGAAGATAACATCAGTGCTGTGCGACGCATGATAAAGAAAGATAATAGAGTGACCTATCAGCAGATACGGTCAAGCCTAGGCATTGGTATGAGTCAAGTTAAAAAAATATTACACGAACATTTAGGGGTCAGGAAGCTTTGTACCAGATGGATTCCCCATACTTTAACCGACGACCAGAAACACCTTCGCATTGACTGGTGTCGCCAAATGTTAGATAAGTTCAACGGCGGTGACTCAAATGCTGTATTTGACATCGTCACAGGTGATGAAAGCTGGATATATTGCTATGAACCCGAAACCAAAAGACAATCACCTCAGTGGGTGTTTCCTTTCGAGGATCGGCCAACTAAGGTAAAGAAAGGAAGAAGTCAAGGAAAAAAGATGATTGCCTCATTCTTTGGTTGGAAAGGTTATTTCGCGACAGTTGTGCTAGAAGATGGAAGGACAGTTACTGCAGATTGGTATGTCATTCGCTGTTTGCCTGTTGTCTTGGAAAAAATTCGACAGCAGCGCCCTCGAAGCAGGATACTCCTTCACCACGACAATGCTTTAGCGCACTTCGCAAAACGGACTATGGCAGGTGTCGAGATAATGAGTCATCCGCCATACAGTCCTGACCTAGCGCCCTGCGACTTTTATTTATTCCCAAGAACTAAAGATAAAATTCGAGGTATTCGCTTTACGAGCCCTGAAGATGCGGTGAAGCGTATGAAAATGCCATAGAAAAGACCCCTAAGGAAGAATGGACTCACTGCTTTTCTCAGTGGTTCCATCGAATGCGACTATGTGTAGAGAGGAACGGAGATTACTTCGAAAAAAAATAAAAGTATTGGCAAATTTGTACATTAAACCGTTTTTCATTTTCTTAACATTTTCAGTGTTACTTAGGTATTTGTGGTCATTAGTCGCTTTGGGGTACCACAGTTTGGTTAAGATAGATGGGTAAGTACTCTATGATGCTCATTAAAAAATATACAAAAGATACATTGAGAGCTGTACACAACCTTGTTGAACCTACACACAAATAATTTTGAAACACGTAAGGCATCCAGAGAGATATAATTTAATGTATTTAATGTTTTTTGGTCTGCAACCTGTTCTTGTTTTGCAAACAGTCTTTATGTAAGTATAGTTTATTGGTATTATTTGTATATTTTAAAGTTCTACTCATTTGCACCGCCTGTAATATTTCTAATTGGCCTAATGGTTGACTGGTAGAGAATGCTTTTAGCATTAAGTCCGCCATTTGTACCACTATTGTATGTGCAATAAAGTGTTAATAAATAAATAATAAATAAATAAATATAAATGCTTGTTTATCGGCAAAAAGGTAAACTCAACTTGGTGACATCCTAAGGTTAATCTAAAAAACTATGTCATTGGTTTTAGATGGGCCTCAGTTGAATATGACTTTATTTATTGAACAACACAAAAAAATTACATCATTACTTAAACGTATGACAAATTAATTGTGTGATATAAGATAATATAATCCTTTTTGTGTTAACATGGCATCCCAAGAATGAGAAACATATGAAGTTGCTTAAACTAGCAGCTTATAATCAAACTATAATAACTATAATATAATAAATAGTAACTATACAAGTAGTATTATAGTATTTTTGTATAATTTCTGTAGTTAAATAATACAATACAAAAAGTTTTAGTAAATAGCTAATACATTGCTAAAATATCAAATAAAGTAGCTAATACATTATTTAGCTACACAGTATATAAACGTCCACTGATTTTATTGAAAGGTTTATTAATTTGCGTAGGTATATCATAAAACGCATCCATAAATTTCGTCTGAGCTTCACAAAATATAAAATAAAACAGCGTTTACGAGGAGCGAACCATTCACAGTTCAATCTCCACTTGTTCCTCGGATATGGTAACATTCAGTTGCAGTTACCAACCAAATTGGGGGCTTTCTACGATTTCAAGTTGTTGCTTGGGGGTGCTCCAACTGATATACAACTTTGTGCTGGAAGGGTCGAATACAGACTAGTAAACTTTGTGAAATGGAGCGGACTAAGCTGCAACTATACAGACTAACATGCACAATGCTAAAGCTTTAAACGATGACACAATGAATATCGAAAGCTGGCTATTGCAGCAGCCAATGATATGTATCTTAAATATAATTAATTGTAGATAACAGATAAAGGTACGAGTACTTTAAATGAAATCTGTTCAATTAGATAGTGACATAGATATTTTCAATACTTTCTTAGCTAAAAAAAAATATAGTTTCGACACGTATTTCTGTCAGTCCGTTTGCCGTTTAGCTCAGTGATTATTAACCTACTAAGATAGCTTTGAAAATTAAATAAAAGGATATAGTTAAAGCGAAATTCCATTAAAAAAAAAAATATTAGGAGATCTAGTCAGTTAATAAGAGCATTTATTACTGCATTTTAGCAGAACCAGTCTTAAGTTTTGCTATAATGCCGTGAAAAGTTCCCTCGTCACACTGTGTATATATAGGTATACACAGGAATAGGTACCTACTACTACTCTACTCTATGTTAGATTTCACGATATATTTAATTGTAGACACACTGAATGAACACGTGAAACATGTATTCGCTTTAAATCTGAAGTCAAGATATAAATCAAATGTACCATAATTAAAATTTAATAGGTGAAGAAAAAATTTCATACTAACTAGTATTATATTATCTGTGATACTAGTATCAAAATTTGTATTGATAGCGTTATTACTTAAAAACGTGTGAAATTATGATAAAAAAATGCCCTCGCACGCATTTGGTTGGACAATAGAAAAATGGCACAACTGTGATCGCTAACCTGCCCTTGTGTTTGCTGGTTCTGGGGATAGTGGTAAATTCATATTTTTGAAGAGGCATAATAATATGTCCTGCAGTTGGATTAAGATGATGACTTTGAATTTTATACTTACTTACTTTATGTACTTACGTAGGTATTTTCCTGCTTTTACCTGGCAATGTGGTGAGTGTTTTATTTCTTTAGATTATAAATAGAAATAATTTTACAATTGATTCTTTGGTTAAGATTTTGCAAAAAATATATGTTTTCTGCAATAACTACAGCACAAGATGTAACAAAAATGTTAAATCATATTTAAGAGGCAGATTTTGTTTGTGAAATTTGCCTGAGCAACATCCGTCGAAATCACAGTAAAAAAATGTGCTCGAAATGGTTACGTAACTATAGTTTCATACTGTACACATTTGTGTCGCATCTAGCAATTGCCTATGCGAGCGTGCGACGTCCCGGAAATATTTTATGATTCCTGAGACATAAGCCTGTGCGAGGTAGGGCTGAGCCTTTACAAATTTGTCCCTGTTCGGTAATTCGGATCTACCACTGTTTGCTGAAAAACATATTCTTCAAGTTCATATTTTGTTTATTTGCTTGAATTTGTGTTACAAGTCGGTATATTATCTAATTTTAACCTATTATCTATCTCGTATCATTTACATACTGCAGGACGATAAGCGTCAGGTAAAAAGCAAACCGTGACTACTTACTTACTAACCGAAAGCGCTCTCCGCTCCCTTTCCATATCCAAACTCACACATTTAGGCTTTCCCTGTTCCGATAATTCAAGAATACCTCATATAGCGTTACTGGCAAAACTAAAAAAACTTTGTTTCCAGAAAAAACTAATATCTCACTTTTTGTTACATTGTACAAGTGGGTGAATCAACTTTTAAGCGTTCAACGCCACATGTACTGAGTCCCTGATTAATAATATCAATTTAAGTAAAAGTAAATGTTATTCTTTGTATTCTATAATGTTATTATTTGCATTATATAACATTTTATAACAAAACATTTTGTTTTGATTACTTATTACTCTTTTTTTAATGGTTGTCCTAAAGACCAAAAGTTTATTTTATTTTATTTATTTGGTTTATCAACTGTTGTTACAATGGTTCTTAATCTAGTAATAACATGAATTTGTGAAGCTTGCAGTTATTGCACGACAGACTTACAGATAAACTCTGCATACACCAAACATTATAGCACATAATACAGATACGAAACAAACGAAACAAAAACAGAAAAGCTAGAGCTATGTGTGTAATTTAAGAAATATTAACGTAAAATATAAATCCCTTTTTCTTTTACATTTTTCTACCCACTATTTACGTAATATTAATTAATGACCTACTCTATTTTTTAATTAATTATTTACTTAATATGATTTAAAATAAAACTTGCCAAATAAAATTACTGCTTAGTTATTGTTATTAATTACTATTGATCTCTTAAATTTTTTAATGGAGTCCAAGTGAACGTCCAAGTAGTCGCTAAGTTTATTGTGAAGTTTACAGAGACGTGGAACCGGTGAGCAGGCACCCAACAGAGTCCTTCGGCGTGGTGCAGAAAGAATATTTTTTATCTTGTTACGAGGGTAACGAAGGGGAACTTTAAAATTAAATTTACATACTAGTTGTGGAGAATTGACCATATTTCTAAGAATCTTAAATAGGAAAGCCAAATCGAGTAAGTCTCTGCGTTTATCTAGATTGCTACTCCCGAATCTTTTCAGTCTTGCATCGTACTGCTTTGGCCTTGCCCTCGGAAAATGTCAGGCGCCACAGAAACCTTTTTTAGATCCTTTCTATTCTCAAAATATGGCTTAGTGTGGCCGCCAGACTATTGACCCGTATGCAAGTATGCTTCGCACTAAGCAGTTAAGTTGGTTTTCTATAGTAAGACAGATTGTCCCCGTGCAACGGTGCTCCGAAAAAACTGTGTATTTGCGAAAAAATACTGTTGTGGAATTGATATTTAAACAAATTATATTTTTAATGGATAAGTCATTAATAAAAAGTACCGGTTTCTTTTATTTGCGTTAAACGGTTTTAGATTTTCTTGCGTCTGAATTTGTCCCTTGAATTATCCTCGCAGTGTAGGTCCACCGGACAACCATAAATTAGTTATAAAATCTAAATAAAGATGGTGAAGTACTTGTCAACAAGCTTACATTTTTAAAAAGTAAATGTAAGTAAATGGGCTTAGTCTTTATTTAGTTTTTATGAAACTCCCGGCGTCAATCAATCTAGTACTGTTGAAGACTACGGGTGGCTTTATTGCCTGTCCATCAGACAACTGACACAAATACGTAAGTACTTAACATATTACAATTATTATATTGCATCATATACTATTTGATGTTTATATTACCGTAAAGATAAAATAAAACACAAAAATTCTTTAATATTATTTACTGAAAGACTCAAAGTTTTAAATAAGTGCCTTGGACAACCAGTCGTTTTGGTTGTCCCTAGTACAAAAATGACGTAATGATAAGATTTTTAATATGGTAAATATCGATATCATATTTATATACTTTTGGAATTCAAGAAAAGTTCATATTTTTTTAAATTGTAAAATAACTCAATATAAAACAATGCAACAGAACGATATTTTTTACAACACTATCACTATTTCGCATTTAATTAAAAATTTTCGACTGTAAAATTAAGAGTTGTCCAGGGGACCTGATAATGATAATTATTGTGAAATAACAGAGATATAAGTCATTTATAAAGATAAAAAAAACAATGTATTGTTTAATAAATGCAAGTATATTTATTTTTTTACAATCATTAATATCTATTTTGTTTAAAAATACTTTTAAATAGTTGTCCAGGCGATAGGGCATAGTCGGGCTGGAGGTTTAGTTTTAGTAAAAGTAACAGCCTATAATCATCCCACTGAAGGGGAAAAGCCCTCCATCATTGAATTCAAGTTACCACAGCAATGATGGGTGTACTGGCATAATCACCACGCTTGCCAAATGCGGGTCGATGATCACAAACCCGAGCAACATTCGAAAATTCGAAACTTTTTGTTGCCCGACCTGGGATTCGAACCTGGGATCTTGGCCCGGTATTTAAACCACTAGACCAACGGGGCGTTAGTAAAATTCACAACAGCTCTGCTCCATACAGAAACATAAACAAGAGAAAATTACCTTTTAAATAATATATCTGGTCAGCTTATTTCATCAAAAGATCTAATTGCAAAGGAAATAAACACAAGGATCGCAAATGGTTGGAAGAAATACTTAAGGAAATTATGAAGTCACAAGACCTGGGCATCTGGGCAAGAAAAACTTTCAGTACATGCAGCATCCTTTCATGCTTAATCTATGTATGTGAAACGTGGGCTCTCACCAAATTTCTTAGAGACAAACTTGCGAAATGCCAAAGAGCAATGGAGCGCAGCATTGTGGGGTCAAATCGTCGTGACTAAGTCAGAAACACTGACATCAGAACGAAAACCAAGCTTACCGATATCTTACTACGATTAATAAACAAAAATGGAGGTGGACCGGACATATGATGCGTGACAAACAAGGAAAATGGTGCAAGGCAGTTTCAGAATGGTACCCAAAAGATGGGAAAAGGAGCCGTGAAAGACAGTGTCTAAGATAGAAAGATGACATCAAAATTACTGCTGGTCCAAAGTGGAGACGAGTAACTCAGGACAGGCCCCAGTGGAAACTGTTGGAGGAGGCCAAGAGGCACACTGAGATTAGAGACATTTTAGATTTAAAAAATGTATTTATTATCTCTAATCCCAGAATAAAGGCCTGTATTTATTTATTTCAATTAATAGCTCAAACTCTTTAAACAATGTTGGAAATCATGTAATCAACTAGAGATTGTTTTTATCTGACCGTGCCTGGCAGTGCCAGGAAAAACCTATCTACATTTTCTCGAAGTGTTTCGTTTTTTCTAAATAATCATAATTTGGGTTTTGTTAGCCTATTCTGATGTATGTGGCCAGCCGTTTTGTTACCACTATTGTACGAAGATATATTTCCACACTTTCGGTTGCTCAGGGTGAATCATATTTTTATGATTACCTGCAGTCTAAGAATTATTCGACGTAAACAATTCTAGTGAAGTAGACTTGCATTACATAATGACCACTAGGAATTGAAATACCGGCTAAAATTGACATTACCTTGCATGGGGTTTTTATCAGGTTCTTACTGAATAAAGTAATGCTGTTAGCGTTTATCTTGGAGTAGAAATTTGCAATGCGCATGTGTGTGCCAATTCCATTCCTTGAATATTGTTCACTCATGCCTGCTAACTATCGGCCGGGCAGATTAGGTAATCCCTTTCTGGTTTTGGGCAATCAGCATTGACTTGTAATTTGTGTTACTAAACACCACACTATCCGACCTCTAAATTTACAAACTTTTAATGTTTTCAGAATTACCTATATCAGTACCAGTGCAGAAGATCGCTGTCAAAAATGTCTTGAAATAAATAAAAAATAAATAAATCTGTCTGTAATATACACTGACAACATGTAACTTTCTAAAATATGTTTATTCTGTAGGTATTTCATTAAAATACTCGTATAAAATAAAAATAAAAAAAATTCAATCATTTTAGTGCTATAATTTGTAAAGTAACAACCCATTTTCGCTCACTGCCGAGCACGGGTCTCTCTCCTTTTTAAGGAGAGGGCTTAAAGCCTTATTACTACTACGATGGCCTAGTGCGGGTTGGTGGACGGCGGGGGCGACGGTGTGGCAACATCACCCCGCCGCGGCGCCGTTGGACGTTTCTCAAGGGCTTAACGACTGTTATCTCATGATAACAGCCGGGACAGACACGGCCTAACGTGCCCTCCGAAGCACGGAAGCGCTCAAGGTATGATGCCACAAACGGTCACCCATTCAATTAGTGACCGCTCCCATCGTTGCTTAATATTCGTGACAGAAACTGATCACGAAGAAGCATTGGGCTATGAGCGCTTAAATTTTGTAATTGTTCACAAATAAAATAAAATCATTATTTCATTCTTTTTTATGATGGATTGCAAAAGTATTAGGTTAGCCAAAAAGCATTAAACAGAGTTATGTCTATAATTCCTAAGCTACTTACGACCCTCAATGACTCACTTTACCACTTTTTACGAAAAGATAGTGAAGTGGTTGAAGCAGATAAAAATGGCATTCAATTTTAAGCCTTGACTAAAGTCAAATATAGTGTTTTTGAACCGTTAGGTTCAACAGATGACTACTGACTAGTCCATACTAATATTATAAATTCGAAACCGATTATGATGAAATTTGGTCTAACCAGGACATTCAGAAAGGACGAGGCTATTTTGTGTCACACTGCTGGGCACCGGCGCAATATAAACTTCACGCGAGCACAGCCGCGGGCGAAAAACTAGTGTATGATAAATTAATATTCTTATAAAATGATAGGAATTTCGAAAATTAATAAATATACACATAAATAGAAGATCTAGGAAATCCAGAATTTCGTTATTTGCTAACAAGTCGTATTCGCGTGTACTCTCATAGCAATTTACTTTTGGGATTAAAATAAAGAGCCAATAAAAAGATTGCAGTATCGTTCCCGTTGTTGATTAATCACGGCCAGATACGTAATTCTGTTGTACACACATTAAAATGCAATAAAAGTCGAGAGGTGCGTATATGTGATACGTACTACAGAGTGAATATTCCACTTTAAAACGTGACACTATAATTTGCAGCAACAATACATTTTAATACCATTCGCGTCACAATCTGAACAAATTGGTTATATCTCTTGTTCGCTTGCAAAGTGGGGCTAAATGGGAAAGGTGAGATAAAATCTTCTTATACATACAAAATGTTCGGTATTTAGATAATCTAATCATTTTTACCCGACTGCGTCAGAAGGAGGGTTATGTTTTTCGAGAGTGTCATATGTATGTGTATGCACGTTTGTATGCATTTGTAATTGTCTGAAACGCACTATAACCCAAACAGCATGTTGAATTTTAACATATGAGGTGTCGCTAAATTTGTTTTGGCTGTAGCAGCGACTTATGCTATAAAAGAATCCGGAATGTGGAAACATTAAAAAATTGGAGGGCGTTTCTCAGAATATATGGAACATACGAGTAAGGCGCTGGCACCGCTGTTTCCACCGTGATTGACTAAAAAGTTTGAAATGAAGAAAATTATTAAAATAGAAATAAAAACCCGACTGCTAAAACAACTAGGTACCTATATAAATATTGCCTAATTAAATTTTGAGCACTGTGGCCAGTATTCTGTTTTAAGTAGAAGCAATTATTAATACTTTTTTTCTTTTTTCTTGTGTTTTTAAAATAGATCAGCATTGCGAGATAGGTATGCATTTCTGAGTTTTTTTAAATTGGCTTTGCGTCCAGATTGGTCCTAAGGATTTGATGGGGTGACTTAAATCTAATTAAATCAATATCATGGGTATTTTCACAAAAAAAACATGTCGTTTGCATTCTTTATACCTACAGGGCTTTAGATAAATGTTTATTAAGCTAAAACTAAACTTTGTTAACATATACATAAATGAATAGTATAGTGAAGTCAGAAATTCACACAAACCAAAAATTTTTCGATTCGAAAATCCGATTTGTTACATTTTTGTTTTTCAAAATGATGATGTTAAACTGTATTCATCATAGTATTTATAATGCATATGTTAACGCCATAGGCCAGTTTCGACTTGATATACCATTTACCTAACACCCTGTAGATATTTTCTTTTACGTTTATGTAACTCTATTAAATCATAGTTTGGATCAATTTATTAAAAAAGTGCTTCTGTAAAAAAATTTGTTCTGATAGAGCATACGTATGCACAAAGCGAAGGGAAAAATAAACAACGGTTAATCTGAAATTGATTGGCTTTCCCAAATTTTCTCTTTACTTGAAATAGGTCAGAATCGAGTAAAAAGTTTTAGTCGATTTACTTAACCGCACCAATCCAAATAAAACGTTTGTTAGATCAGTTAGATGTTCGGAACATCATGTTTTTCTAAACTTTTAATACAATTTAAATTGGCCAACGATATGGTGCGAATCACTTTTTACCCTACAAAATAGGTATCCAATTTATGTATGGTTAAACAATGAATGTGTCAAATTTTATTTGATATTTTAGCAACTTAATTGCACTTATAATATCAGTATATAAACTTGAAAAATGTTGTCTCGGGTGGGACTCGAACCCGAGGAGGAGCGAGGAGATGCGGGTTCGAGTCCCGCCTGAGACAAAAAAAAAAATTTAAAGTTTATATACTGATATTATGTATGTGTCAAACATTCGACTCAATATCGGTTATTTACATGAAGGTTTGTTAAATTTCATTTGGAATAAGTAATTCTTCTAGTTGATAGATTTTCATAAATCAGAAATCAGAAGTTTAGGTGTCGGTTTTCAACAAAATAATGTTCCTGTTTTACTAAAATGAAAAATCTTTACCTTGCTGTACAATTAAGCGGTGTTACGCTGACCGCCTGTGCTTTAAATTTAAAAGTTCAGAAGTTAACTTCATCGGAAGCTGCCAACCGTAAGCCATTAATATTATTGACCCACAGATACATTTATATAAATTTTGTAATCCATAAAAAACATACACAACGTACAAATATCGTTTGTGGAAGTTGTAGAAGCAGTTGCCTGCATGGATAGTGGAAGGACGTTTGTTCGATTCCCTAACAAACTAGTGGGAGCACTAACCATTATCTATTGTATGATAATAAAATGCCATGTAAACACTTGTAGTTCTTCCAGACCATGTGGAAGATTCTCTTTAAAAGTTAACGAATATAATAATAAATATTCTTGTACAGTCAACCGGTTGTCGTGTGGTGCCAGCACGTTAAAAAGAGAAGCACCACCCTTTTTTTCTATGCGTTTCGAAAGAAGCTAACTAATGGAGTATTGCCAGAAGACGGGTAACAACTTATTTTCTTACCATTGACCAAACTGCGATTGACAGCCTACCTGCCAAGCGTTTCGATTTCAGATGGTGTGACCTGAGTCCAACAGTGCACCGATATAGGCTTGCGATAACAGTCAATGGTAGTTTATCAACTTGCAGGTCTCAAACTTTGTGAATCGATTTTCAATTTAAAGCCTAACGAATAAGGTTTTATGTCGTTTGGAAAAAGTACTCCGTTTGGTTATAAACGAAGAGCACAATCTGGATCTAATGTAAAATAGTAACAATATGTTACTCTAGAGAACCAAAAGTGGCATTTAAATAAATAGAAAAGAACTATCGATTTAACTTTCATGTAATAGGGTACTCCCAAAGACCAGGACGGTACTAAAAATCCAGATATAAACCGGCTTCTTGCCCATTAAAGTAATTGATTCGATAAGACATGGGCAAAGTTTCTTTTGACAAGGGACCGTACTGTATGAGTAACGCAGAATCCTGGGAAATGGAAAAGGGAAATAGGTTTATTCAGTCTTTATTTTTCAAATAATAGATGGGTCTTGGTCCCGTGTGTCTGATACGTACCTAATTTATTATCTTGACTTAATTCTGTGGGGAGGCAAAGTTTAAGTTCGGCTTTCTTAAGTACAATAGATGGTTGATTAATGTTTGCTTTGGTAAACATTGTCTTAGCCATGCGCAATGGTATGTATAAATCGTATGAATTGTGTTTTGATTTAAAAAATAATAATATTGAACGTGAACAACGTGACAACTTGAGTTAAACTTAGGTTTCATCATCTTAAAAAAAACCGGCCAGGTGCGAGTAGGACTCGCGCACGAAGGGTTCCGTACCAAAAAGTCCAAAAAACGGGTTTGTTTTGTGGGAGTTATTAAATAAATATTTATATTATTTTATTTTTAGTATTTGTTGTTATTGCGGTAACAGAAATACATAATTTGTGAAAATTTCAACTGTCTAGCTATAGCGGTTCTTGAGATACAGCCTGGTGACAGAGCGACGGACAGACGGACAGACGGACAGACGGACAGACAGCGAAGTCTTAGTAATAGGGTCCCGTTTTTACCCGTTGGGTATGGAACCCTAAACACAACTAAAACCGTCGTACTGTTGTTTCTAGCTAGGAATTGTGTAAACGCTTTCTAAGTTTTAGATAATTCGGTCAATAAATTTCTTCTGAAATTACACAAAGACGAAGAAGAAGAAAGAAAGAAATTTTATTTATTAAACTAGTAGTTTAACATTTTACTAAGTACTACAATATACATTATTGTAGTACTTAGTAAAATGTTAAACTACTTCATAATATTAAAAATTAGGTCAAAAGTAATAGCCAAACTACCTCAATGTCTTGGAAATCATTGCTGTATTAGATTGAATGTAGGTCTGTGGTCATAAAGCTACGTAAAATCCACTTTAACCAAATCACCTTTAAATTTGGCCAACATACAGAATCCGTACTGCAATCAAGCATCAGCATAATGTATGTTTGTGAAAACTTTTTATACCCGTAATTACGCTACATACATTATCAAACGTGAATAACAAAATTGTCCAAAGTACCTCAACAATACTGTGTTGCTGTATTCAGTTTTTGTTTTACGCCCAACAAACACTACTCTTTTGTAGAGCCGCTCGGAAATGCAGTGAAAATATGAAAATGTCTGTGTATGCAGTTGCGGCGTGCCCCAGGGCGCCATTCGCCGCACGCACTCACAACGAAAATATTGCCGACGGTTCTCGGGATTCTAATATAACTCACTTATAGATGGATTTCGACGCTCCCAAGAGAATAAGCCCCGCGTTTTTACCACTTTGTAAAATATTTTCGTACAGACGGCAAAAGTTTTCCCGTAAAGCATATTAACTGATATGGAAACCTTTTAATGTAACTCCAAACGTTTGAATAAGTGTATCTATGTACCAATTAATAAATCTAAAATTATTTGGAGTATTTTGCATCGTGTTGATTAGTGAAATCTGGGCGAAATCTCATAAACCGTTTCGGGATAATCTATAGTATGGACAAACAAAATGGCGCAGACAAAATGCGGTTGGGTCCCCACAAGTGTCATAAGTTGTATCATACATCGTATTTTAAGCAGTTTTAATTAGGTAAATAATATCTAGCTTCTCAAGTTACTTTATGTTGTCTGATAGTATATTTCACAGACAATTTATTTAATATAACTCATGTTAGGTAAAAGTTTTTTTAAACTATGTAACCTTTTTTTTATTGTCCTGTAGGTATTTCTCTTTAAAAACTTTTTTTTTATAATACACTTGAAGTTCAGCAAATGTCACCATATCGAATTCCTACCATCTTATTGAGCAGAGGCCTCACTTCAATACAATATCCGTATAGAATAGGTACCTCTTAAACTCCATCCGTCTGTTTTAGTCATGCAAATACGTAATAGAGACAGACAGATCCGTACTTGCGGGCAATTGCGTAGTAGGGTCTCAGGTTAGAAATGGTGTTAGCAAAATGTGAACTCGATAGCGTTTTCAATGACCGGCTCGCCTAGTGCAGTGCGTGGTCCCATCGCGGCACTTACTTCACGCGCGGCCGCCGCCGGTAACGAGCGCACACATAAAACAAAATGCCAGCAGAAGGGATCCTCTAAATTTACTTAAATGCCAAATAAACTGCGAATAGCTTCGCCATTTATGAAAAAATACCCACCTAAAGTTTCTGTTCTGTTTCACTGCTGGGCAATTGAGCCGGTCCCTCGTCAGGATTAGGCAGGTAGTACTTACGTCAATAAAAATGTACCGTCTTGCTTCTTGTAGGTGGATTATGTTTACTTTCAATTATAATGATGTTGCCGTGTTTTTTGTCGATATTATTCTGTTTATATTTACCTCTGTTGTTTTTTTGAGGTGGATACTCAATAAACGGGTCTAGGTAAATACATATTAGGTATTTTTAGAAAGCTTAAGACTCAAATTTTTAAGTAAATTTCAATGACCTAAAACATTGATGAAACTAACCTATAAGTATGTATTTAATAAGTATTTTTAAACCTACTTAGAAACACACAATAGATATGTGGGTGTTGCAATTAATGCTTAGTCGAAACTTGAACGTAACTTGTTTCAGACGCAATTAAGTCAAAATAAGCTTAACATAGTCGAAGCAGTGCTGTAAATGCATAAATTTTTACAGCCCTCGCTAAAGTTGGTAGATTCAAACAGCGATAGTGTAATACTGGATCAACTTTTAAACAAACACGAAGGTGGAATTTATAAGTGTAAACCAAGTTCTGCTACTTACGACCAAAATAGAGAAACAGCAGGGAACCGTGAATTGGAAACCTAATTTGCTATTGGGGTTTGTAATTTAGGACGTTGAGAACATAGTTAATTTTCTTCAAGGTTTGGGATTCATTTATTGCAAACCCTGCAAAGCTGAAGTAACTAAGTTATCTAATTAAAATATTATTACATGAAATTTTTCATAATGTTTTAGGTTTTTTTATGTAAGACTAGTCTATAAATCTTCTCTTTCTTCCCGACTTCCCGCATCTCCTCGCAGAGTCCCGCCTGAGACATAATTTTTTAAGTTTATATACTGATATTATAATTGCAATTTGATTGCTAAAATATCGAATAAAGTGTAATTATTTTGCTAATTATTTCCGCTCGTTAAGACCGCCTAAGTTGTGCAACTCGAAATGTTAATATTAATTTATTAGTATAAAATTTATTTTGTGTGCTGTGTAAGTAAGAGTAAGATGTACTATGTATAGTTAATGTAACTTTTTTAATTTATTTTGTTTCTTTTGTTATACAGGTGAAATTTTAACCACCCAAATTCTAATACTTATTTAAATCTACGAGACAAAAAACAAATGACGTATTTATTCTTTTGGTTCGCCAAAAATCTAAATTTTTTGATACGGCCGCCTAGCAACAGTTTTTTACGCGATGCGCATCTCTTTCATTCATTACGATACTATTCATAAGTTTAAGATTTTTTTTGAAAACTATATTGCGTAAAACATTTTCGTGTGAAAACTTGATTTACATTTTTTACTTCATAAATGGGCTCTAAATACGATACCTATTGAATTATGGGACAATGTATTCGTTTTGCTTTATATTATGTATGGTTTAAGGACCTATTAAGTTAGATCAGGTTACGAGGCTATACATTTTCATAGTAACATTTTACACTCAAAATTTTCCAGCATTACCAGAACAACTTTTTACCAATCTATAAAATGATAGCTTAATTTGTGAGATATTTGGCGGTAGCGTTATCAAAGGTGATATGTTACTTATTTTTCTTTCATAATATAAATTCTAACGTCGGTCTTTCGATGTAGGCAATAAATTCCAGTCAGTTATGTGAGATATCAACTCGGCAGATAGTTCCAGAGTAGCTGTCGTAAGGGTGCATAAATCAGAGACGTCACCGTTTAATAACGCTTGACACATTTGAGAGCGAAGCAGTTCTCAGCAATATGTCACGCCGTCTTATATAGGGCGAGCCAATCGGAACAGCTGGTCAGGAAACAACACAGAGAGATTCCTAAACGTTATTGCATAGTGTTCTATAATTAAAGCATCGGATTTTAAAATTAGTAACGAGTAGGTATCACTATGACACATTGCAAACATTGTAATGTTGTCGACTAGATCCTTTAGTAATTGTTTTCTTTGACTAGATCCGTCTAGCTAGTGGATCGACATTTCGCCTTTAACGCAAAAGATCCAGTTCTATTACCGGTTATGGTTTTAACAATGAAATATTTTTGTTTGACTAACATATCATCGTCGAATTCTCCATACTAGGAGTAGAATGGTGTTTTATTCCAATGCATCAGCATTAATAATTAATAAATAATTAATCTTTATGTTGACGATTGCAATACATACCGTAATTTCTTCTTTCTAAAATTAAACTATTAATATTGTTTATTACAACTGAACTAAATTTGAATAATTAAAAGTAAATAACTACCTACCTGGTTTTGACCCCCGGGTTAGGTAACAACAGTTTCTGTTTTCAAACATGGCTCGGATTTGTGATCACTAAACCGCATTTGGCAAGCGTGGTGATTATGCATGTACCAATCATAGCTGAGGTAACTTGAATTCAGGCAAAATGATGATGAAGAAATCATTACCTACCTGGTAAGTAATTTCTGATTCTCATCTTTGTGTGTACTTTACAAAGCAAAGTGGCTTTTCATATTAGACTTATAATTACCGTATATTTCTTAATAACAAAGTTCTTCTCAAAAGATATCTAAAGCTGAGCAAACTTTGTAAATATAATAAACAGAGGCACAGTATCTATTTTCATATACTTACCATTATATCTTAAGTTATAAATGGCAGCTTACATTTAATAAAAGCGAGATACAAGTTACTGATTAGCAACAGAATCTCGAACAATAAACCTTGGAAACTTGACTGAATATATTTGGATGGGACTCTTGAAACATTTTACTATTATCTACTTTCGACGAGTTGAATGGAGATTGAATTATTGTAAAGCCAACGTCTATGACCAAATTTTTTATTTTCTTGATTGATCCTAAACTTTTTTGTTGGACTTTGAGATTAAAATCAGTCAAATACTATTTATTTTTTGTAGGTTACCTGAGTGTTATACACTTCACTAATTGTTATGTATGATTATAATGACGACCATTTGGATCAGCGGTAGTTAAAGCTGCTTCTGAGCCATGGGTCGCGGGTTCGATCCCCGCACAGTACAAATATTTGTGTGCATGAACATGTCTGTTTGTACTGGTCTGGGTGTTTTCTATGTATTATAAGTATATATTTACAAAAAAAAAGTATATAAGTAAGTTTATCGGTTGTCTAGTACCCCATACGACAGGGTACTTAATAGTACCTTTATTTGGGACTAGATGGCTCAGTGTGGCCCAGTGAGGCATGTCTTAAATATTTTTTTTTTTTAATCACATTCACCCCATCAAACAGCATTACTAGCTAACTATGCAGCCAATGTTGCGGCTAATCGCTATTCTTGTAATAGAGTAGGTAGAGCTGAAATTCTAACGGATGGATGGGCTGTCACATCAAAAATAGATACAGCGAAAATTTGTAACTGTTATTTAAATACTAGTGCTGTCAAAAAAAAAAAAACAGTACACATGTACAGTACAGATTTTTTAGAAAAACCCATTAACTAAGCATCAGGATTACACTTGTTATTCCTATAAAATATGTAAATGTCGCTGTGAAATTGTGAGATGCGTCAGTTTACAATACAATGCGTAAGATTATAAACTAACGGTGGGTTAGGTTAGGTTAGATTGTAATCTTTTGACGTTCAATTATAAACTGACAACGTTTTCAATTTTACGGTGACATATACATACGATACGCTTATTACAATCCATATAGAACAGTTCCAAGCTGCCGGACTGTGACAATGTTGTGTTGCATGAATGCTTCGGCCACTGGCATTGATAGATAACTTAAACTGTTAACCATTACTTTACTGTTCGGCCTACACAGGTAAACACTATATTAATTAGTTAATTTAGGCAACCTATTAAATAAATAAATAAATAAAATAAATATGGACAACATCACATACATTGTTCTGATCCCAATTTGAATAACTATTTTAAAGCATTCGTATTTTGGAAACCAGAAACAACGAAGGTACCACAAACACCTAGACCCGAGAAAATGTAGAAAAACACATTTTTTCTGCATTGACCCGTCCGGGAATCAAACCCGGGACCTCGGAGTTGGTGACACCTTGAAAACCGGTGTGTACGCCACTCCGCCACGGAGGTCGTCATATCTATATTTTATGAACTTTAAATTAAATATGGAATAAATACTCGTACCTACTGTATAATTTGCTGTTCTCTCCACCATTAGCCAAACCGAGATCGCCAACCCTCCTGCAAAGCTTGGCGATTATGACAAAGGCATATTTTTTACAGGCCTCTGTTTAGCACTAAACTGGTAACAGCCAATAATCATCCCACTGCGGGGAAAATGCCTCCGTCATTCAATTCAGGTTACTACAGCAGTGATGGGTGCTGGCATAATCACCACGCTTGCCAAATGCGGGTTGTAAATCACAAACCCGAGCAATGTTCGAAAATTTTAAATTGTTTGTTGCCCGAACTGGGGATCGAACCTGGGACCCCGAGATCTTGGTCCGGTATTTATACCACTATACCAAAGGTGCGTTAGCACTAAACTGATAGTGATGATATTATTTTGAGTGACAGATATCGAAAAGTAGCACAATATTAGAATCTTAAGATATAATTCGTATGTCAAAGGATTCTGGATAGCTTCTTCCTCAATCTAGAAATCATATTTAAATCGCAGACTGTGTGTTATTGTGCAGGTATTGTGCTGAATATTTAATAATGCCGTATATTCGTACGAAAAAAATGATGAAACAAAATTTGAGTACGCGACGAAAGATTACACGCTTCCTTAGAAACAATATTCCGCTTCGTATCCCTGTTCAAGAGCCGTGCTATACGTACTCAGGGTTGGTGTTTATGCTACGCCTATAAGAGTCTTCAAATGTTTTGCAACGTGGAATGGCTTGCTTCACGTTAGGACCCAGTTGTGTTGAACTTTCGAGTTATGTATTTTTGTGATCGGTAAATATGTCTAATACTCGTAGTTACCTTTAACCATTAAAGTTGATATGTAGGTATTTATAGATTTTTTTGTAAACACTAACTGTACCTACGGTGTAATAACTTAAGTTTTTTTTTCCATTTGTGGCCAAACTGCTATCGCTAACCCGCCTGAATCATGGCGATTACGGCAAAATCTACTGATGTATGGTAATTATGACGATAAAGACTCATTTCCGTCAAGCTTAAGTAATTCGATATTTTAAAAATTCTTAATAAGGAAAGTCTGTTCTACAAGCATTTAATTATGGTCGTCATTAAAAAATAACTTGTTAAAAATCCAATCTTACTAAGCCCAGCTTGAATTTTTTAATTCCAGGAATTTGCTTATTAATTATTGTGTAAGATGATCAAACTACGATGAGTAAAAATTAACATATTTTAAAGAAGGCTCGAAGGCAAAGAGTATATTTTTTTGTTATTGTGATGGGCAAAATGGCTTAACAAATAAACAATTTATTATTGAAGATTTATATAAAATAATAATATAAGAACAATTACACCTAATTTGCATTATTAGCACAAAGACTGGCAGACTTTGTAGACCCTTTTTGAATATACACCGTGCATTTTCAACCACATGGAAACACACTACATGTTACCATTATGTATAACATCTTGGCAGTGTAACATTTTTATCAAGTTTTTTAAAATAAATATATGAAATGTTGATTCAGCTCTTTATTTTGAAATATGCAGTGTCGCGCACGGACATAGCTGTGTAAGGTTAAATCATCCAGGACTCCGTCGCAGCAAAATAATACGTCTGTGCGCGATGGCCACAGAACATGGGCTTTGTGGGTCAGGTGGTTCAAAAAGCACGGTGCAAAAACGCACTATAATGGCCTCTTTTACCTTTTTTTAATTATCTTTACAAAGCTGTGTATAGGTTGTCTGTTTGTTTAAAGCGATGTCTTATAACACCACACACACACACACACACACACACACGTACACAATGGTAAGATAAAAATACAAAAAGTTTAATCAACCTTATGCAACAATATACATAAGAGATACTTTATTTGATATTTTAGCAACTTAGTTGCAATTATAATATCAGTATATAAACTTGAAAAATTATGTTTCAGGCGGGACTCGAACCCGCATCTCCTCGCATGCCGGACGGGCCACCGAGACACTGCGACACAGCGCGAATTTTTCAAGCATGTTCTTATCGCTGTAAGCCAGCGTTGTTTCATCAAATGTTAGGAGTTTGCACCCTTAACACCCGAAAGAAACATCTTTGCAGATGTTTGACAGTCAGTTAAGATGAAACAGCTATTTATATACTTTATTTGATATTTTAGCAACTTATTTGCAATTATGATATTAGTATATGTTTATATACTGCATTTTACGGCATGCGAGGAGATGCGGGTTCGAGTCTCGCCTGAGACATAATTTTTCAAGTTTATATACTGATAATACGAGTATACATTAGAATTTTTCAAAAGTAAAATATATATTATTTTAGCTCACATTAAGTAGTGTGTGTACACTGTTATAATAACATTAGTACCTACTGAGCTAAGGAAACAAGGCCTGTCGTGCGTAGGTAATATTACTTATAATCCATAATCAATAACAATGTAAAATGGGCATACCAGTGACATTTGCAGGGCTTCAACTAATGTATTTTCCGTGAGACGGTTAGTGGGACAATCTTACGTTTTGTAAGGAGACATCCCTAAGCCCGGCCGAGGTTTAAGTCAACATTATTCTACGTGTACCTTACGTAAAAGGGTAACCATGTATTAGGCCATGGTTGTGCTCCTGAAACTAAATAACTTTCAGTAAGAACTTGAAAAGGAAAAGAAACTTGTTAAACCTTGCGAAGCAGTTTTATGTCATTATGGCATTTTTCTTTTAAATATTTCTTTCTGTGACAACTTGTGAATGAGAAACTGCTTTTTAAACAATTGAGTTGCATGAGAGGCCCTTTTTTGCAGCAATAAATATTGATGAGAAGATTTAAACAATAATAGTTTCAAAAACTGTAATCCAACTACGAAAAAGTAAAAAACAAGTCGAGTATCGTATCGATTGCCATCATCGTAGCAAATGCCGTGGTCGTTGTAAAGACTGATCTCCGCTTAAGACTGAACAGATCGTCTGAAACAATAGGATCCGCCAAGTCTCCCTGCTATGGGAGGCAACTGCATTATACATGCACACCTATAGTAATGCACGACCGTACCCGCACAATGCATAGACTGCTAATATCATAAAATCAAAAATCATAATCTTTCCTTTTGGCTTTGCCGTAGTCGGCTAAGAAACCTGATTTTCAAAGTAGGTTGTAAATAATTTAATGAAACAAATCATCAACGACGATAACTTAAAACAGGTACTCGAAAATACAATTCCTTTAATAAAAAATTCGACTTCCTGAGGGAAGACTCGAACCCACAAACTTCGCCTTACCGAGCGACTGCTATAACTAGTAAGCTACCCAGTAATTTATCGACGAATTTATTTAAGGCTAAACACTATGAGCCAGCGAAGTTTCTCCAATATTTTTGGTTAGTACCACCAACATTTAATTTTGAGAGAAATATTATTACAAAAATTTTACAATCGGTTAAGATCTAACAGCCCTTTTTTAGTGATTTTGAAACTGAGCAAATTAATTGTTAGTGCAATTAAAAAATACCATTTATTAAAAAAAAGAACGTCTACCTGAGGTGTGACTCGAACCCACCATCTTCCACTTAACAGGCAACTGCTGAACCACTGACCCACTCAGAGAATCGGGTGTGTTCATCTTGTTCCTCAATATGCGAATTTCATCGTACTCTATAAATTACTTACTTTCTAAATAAAAAAGTACATCCAAAATGCTCTATGGATCCCGCTTTAGAAATAGGTAGAGATAATTACGTTTATAAGAAAATCGAGAAATTGATGTAATGTTAACTCGGGTTATATAAACAGTAACAATGTCCCTAGCGCGACTGACTACGTATTAAGGTCTTAAGCAGTTTATACAGGCAAGGTTCCAAGTCAGACTCTACGTGTGGTGCCAAAAGTTTTGCAGGGGCTATATTTCGAAGGCGCACCAGACGCATAAAAGAAGGTGAACTAGTGCCGTGTGTGTATATAAATATTAATGGTAGCTGTAAGGCCGCCAGCCGCCAGGCGGCTTAGGGGAGTTGCAAGGAAATACCCCGCCGTTCGCGGAACTCAATTCTATGGCGCCGACTTGCCGGACATTATTATTACTGGGAAACAAAATAAATTATAAGTGGATTTTTAGAATTCAATGGCTCCTCGGTGGAATTTATAAATGCCATTTAATTTCATTTAAATTAAACTTAGCATTTTTATGACCGCAGTAAGGCTGTGGAGCTGTAAAAATACCCTTCGGCAGTGAATTTATTTTAAGGAACAGTAGTAATGACAGATAATTTTATGTGAAAACATTGGAAGACAAACAACAAAAACGCAGGTTAAGATAGATACGAATTTATTTAAAAAATCTGGAAGTAAATTAGTTGATCGACATTCTGTCTATATGCTTTTCCGACAAAATCATTAAAATGTTATGACGTTACCGTACTTTACGTACGATAAAGATAAAATTTTATCCCGGAAAAGACACAGGTAGCTCTTTTTTAGAATTCAACAGCTAAGATATACCTGGTGTAATCTATATTAAATTGACCTCAGTATATAAACTTGAAAAATTTTCCCGCCTGAGACAAAATTTTTCAAGTTTATATACTGATATTATAAGTGCAATTAAGTTGCTAAAATATCAAATAAAGTATTCTTTTGACCATTATCAAAATAACCAAAAAAAGACGTGTGACACTCGGAGACTGCCGCGGTAAAGCTATTGCATAGCATTTTTATCAACTTATCTTTATATATATAATTCTTCTGTGAGTGTGTATGTCACTGAACTTCTCTCAAACGACTGGACCGATTTTGATGAAATTTTTTGTGTGTGTTCAAGGGGATCTGGGAATGGTTTAGATTCACAATTTTTGGGGGTAGGGTAGGGGTAGGGGTAGGGTAGGGGTAGGGGTAGGGTAGGGGTAGGGGTAGGGTAGGGGTAGGGTAGGGGTAGGGTAGGGGTAGGGTAGGGGTAGGGTAGGAGTAGGGTAGGGGTAGGGTAGTAAAATATTAAAATTTTATAAAATATGTACAACCCTAAATTTTTACCCTTTTACCACCAACCCCTTTTTTTTGTTAGCCATTTTAGTAATTTAATCATTTTTATGGCAAAATAACGTTTGCTGGGTCAGCTAGTGCAATTATAAAACTAAAAAGTATCATCACCGCTGTGCCGGTCGGAGTGGGGGTGTTAGGTTATTTTCGTTACGGAATTTTTGGATTCGGTCTCCACGCTCAAGGCCCACGATAGAAGCTATGCAATAGCTTAATTTTATAATATTTTGTATTTTCTAATTTTGAATTTTGTAATTAAATTTTTCTGTTGTTTTGGCAGATATGGTTACCATAGGCAACCATACTGTCAAAATCCTTATTTTCTTCTAAATTCTTTTAAGTTTCGGAAATTCAAAATTGTTCGATCGTGCCTCGCCCCGAGTGTTAGGTTAGGTTATTTTCGTTACGTAATTTCTGGATTCGGTCTCCACGCTCAAGGCCCGCGATTAGGCCCGCCATAGAAGCTATGCAATAGCTTAAAAATAAATAATCCTATTTAAAGCAATCAAACGGAAGTTATGCGCGTACAAACATATCACAGGTTAATTTTTATTTATATACAGGATGAAATTTGAACCACCTTCCAAATTTTTAATATTTCAATCTACGAGACAAAAAACAAATGACGTATTTTTTCTTTTGGTATAGCCCAGTACAAAAATGTCAAGATAAAGCCAATAGGAAATGTCCGCCAGAAATCTAAAATTTTTAATACGACCGCCTATTAGCAACACTTTTTTTTACGCGTTGCGCATGTCATTCATTCATACGATACTATTCATAAGTTTTTGATTTTCTCTTTATACCTTAACAGATCCAGGCCAGGACCGTAAAAATTGAAAACTATATCGCGAAAAATATTTTCGGGTAACAACTTGATTTAAATTTTTTACTTCATAAATAGATAGTTCTAAATACGATTCTGAACGCCGATAAATTTTGGAAAGTGCTTAAAATTTCATCCTGTTTAAAGTTAGACAGTATGGTCCTTCGCTTTGCTTTTTACACCACAATCGATCATTGATTACGTGTTCCTTAAAGGAATTCTAAGTATTCTTTGTTGCTGGAAACTGGCTTGCTACTTTTGCATTGGTTTATAAGTACAGGTGATTGTAGGTTGCCCTTCTGCATTTCTTGGTACCTTTAATGATATCCGAGTAACTGTCCTTGGGGTTTTGCGTTCCAAGTGGGTATAGGCTGTTATTGAAGATCGTCGAAAAATCAATGTCTACTGTAAATCAGTCGTATGGCTTCCTAATGTTGTGGTAACCAGTATGAGTCCTCTACAAAACGTATTTAGCCGTTGTACTGTGATACTGATAAAATCAATACAATTTTAGTTATGTTCGCATTTACCAATATGACGTTCTCAAATTACGTGGTCGTAGGTGTGGTGTTTACTATTTAGTATTAGTTTCAGTACCGTCCGGGTGAAACCCTTGAAAGTTTTATGGAGTTCTGCTTCCTGCTATTCACTGAATTTACCTGTGCTTGTCTTAGTTGAGAACTTAAGCTTTCTAAACATGTCATGTTGAAACTTATAAATAGATATTTTTTATTAGCGAACTAAACATGATCATTCAAGATTTTTTTAAACTCAGAACGTACATCTGTCTTAATTTCTATTAATAAATTACAGAAAACAAGATGGCTACTGACAGAGCTAATTACTCTTGCACACGCTGCAGTTGACATTCAAAGTATTGTTATCACGAGCCTTTTATTTGGCCGCAAGCCGATAAAGACATCATTATTACCGTAATACTATGAAAGAAAATGTCAGAATCAGAAGGTTATAGGGGTTGTTTTATGAATTGTACGCGTGCCGTCTAGTGAGAAAGAGACGGGAATAACGAAAAGGGGTGGTCCTTTCCTAGGCCGATGCATGCCGCTTGCACCAGTTAGTTATCTTCGGGCCACCGCTCGAGACGGTCGTGCGACTTACCGAACAAACTACGCCGAACAAACTTTTCACGGGACATCGAAAAGAATCATTTCATCTTTTAGAATATAACTACCCCTTAATCGCATTTTTGCGTGTGTTGAATGCAATTCAAAGGGGATTTGTCCTGTGTTTTTCGGTTTAACTTAATTTTGATATTATTTCGACAAAATAACTTCGGTGTTTTCTGTCATGAAATGAATTTGTAAACATTTATTCAGAACATTTCGTAATGGCGCCCAACGTGTTGTTGTAAAATAGCATAAAACCTGAACTGAACTGTCGGAAAAAAGAGTGAATATACAGAAAAATGTATAATCTACATCAGTTTAGCTTGCTAGGCAGCAGCAAAATATTATTGGCAATACTTGTTTTGGATTGGCTGCTAGCCGGTTCCACGGATGCCACAACACGTAAGTATTAAGAATAAATAACTTAATAAATATGTAATAGGTATATTAAAAATATGTTTTTTATATGAAACATTCTTTTGTCAACAATTGTGAAATATTTATTTAATTTTAGTTTTCTTTTCGATACTTGATTTAAATATCTACACATTACCTATCTAACCGTAAAACATGACCACTTTTTGGCTGTGTATTTTTTGGCTTTTAAATACATTATTTTATGTAGGTTTTGGTTTTTACAACTATAAAATATTAAAAAAGACACTTCTTTATATTATTCGTTTAAGTTTTTTTATTTTGTTCAATACATAATCGGCATTTTCTTATAGTTTATGCGACAAATCTTGCTTTGCTTACTTTCTGTGGATAAAAAGAAACGTAGGCTAAGATAATTGCTTACTGTACAAATGTTCAATAGTGTATGATTGGAAATCTAATTATCTAAAAAAGTTTTTTTTTCTTTTCAAAACCTTGGAAATCTAATTATATTAAAATATTTTTTCTTACAACGTGAAACCTGATAGACATTTTTTTTGCAGAATTAATACATAATAATTATGCTTGAGTCTTACTAAACTTTTTTCCTTCATCGTCTTTCCCGAATTCAGGAACTTATTATGTATCTTTGTAGTCATCTAATACTCTAAAAATTAATGTTGACTCTTACGAGATTGAATTACTGTCATAAGTGCTGCTTACCACTAGCCTAGATCAATCACATTACGTTAATACACAACGTTATTTTTTTGACAGGTCCCAAACAATGCATTTTTAGATATTTTTAGTTTATTACCTACTACCTTACTTCTATTGAATATAATTCCTTGAACCAAAATTGTTGTCTGCCTAATATCGAACTGAAACCTACGACCATATCGGCTTACCGGCGACTGCTCTTTGAGAAACCAAATTTTCTTGAGTCGAGTAGACGATGAAATTATTCAAATTATTCATTTACGCTGCAACTCATTGTTTTTTTAAATAATTGCAGTAAATATTGCCTTACCGTGCAAACTTCAATGCCACCTTTCACTGCTTCAAGTTTCGATTCCCAGGATTATTTTAAATTTAATTAAAATAATCCTGGATTAAAGCATTCCTGTGTCCTTCCTAGTGTCTCAAACATTTTTTTTAAAATCGTTTAAAAATCACTGGTTCTTTATACTAACTTGCATTAACATCTTTAAAGTATGAATAATATCAGAAAATTTTACATTTGTAATTAAATCATAAAATCTGTACTAATATTATAAAACTGAAAAGTTTCTTTGTTTGTTTTATTTGTTTGTTCGAACGCACTTATCTCAGGATGTACTGGTTCGAATTGAAAAAAATATTTTTGTGTTGGATAGTCAATTTATCGATATAATATCACGCTGCGACCGATCTAATAGGAGCGAAGCATCAGTGAAAAATGTTGCAAAAACGGGGAATTTTTTCCGACTTAAAAACATCCGTTGCATGCGCTGCGTAAACGGTTTCAGTTAGCCAATAAATAGGTATATAAATGAAAATAAAATACCCAATCGCAATCATAATAACAGAAATGAACGTGGACGAAGTCGCGGGCAACAGCTAGTGTATACCTAGGTAACACTGAAAATGTTTAGAAAATGAAAAACGGCTTAATGTAGAAAGTTGCCAATACTTTTATTGTTTTTCGAAGTAATCTCCGTTCCTCTCTACACATCGTCGCATTCGATGGAACCACTGAGAAAAGCAGTGGGCCCATTCTTCCTTAGGGGTCTCTTCTATGGCATTTTCGTACGCTTTCACCACATCTTCAGGGCTCGTAAAGCGAATACGTCGAATTTTATATTTAGTTCTTGGGAATAAATGAAAGTCGCAGGGCGCCCGGTCAGGACTGCATAGCGGATGACTCATTATCTCGACATCTGCCATAGTCAAATATTCAACAGTCCGTTTTGCGGAGTGCGCTGAAGCATTGTCGAGGTGAAGGAGGATCCTGCTTCGAGGGCGCTGCTGTCGAATTTTTTTCAAGACAACAAGCAAACAGCGATTGACATACCAGTCTGCAGTAACTGTCCTTCCATCTTCTAGCACAACTGTCGCGAAAGACCTTTCCGACCAAAGAATGAGGCAATCATCTTTTTTCCTTGACTTCTTCCTTTCTTTACCTTAGTTGGCCGATCCTTGAAAGGACACACCCACTGAGCTGATTGTCTTTTGGTTTCGGGTTCGTAGCAATATATCTAGCTTTCATCACCTGTGACGATGTCAAATACAGCATTTGAGTCACCGCCGTTGAACTTATCTAACATTTGGCGACACCAGTCCATGCGAAGCTGTTTCTGGTCGTCGGTTAAAGTATGGGGAATCCATCTGGTACAAAGTTTTTCAAAAGGAGTCTCAAAAATCTTTTTGATGTTACTTGGACAAGCACTTGAGAATAATTGTTGTGTTGATTTTAGTGTTTGTTATTGTATCTTCTCGTTTCCTTTTTCTTTCTCTTATTTGTGTTTAAATTATGTACTAATATTAATTAATTTATAAGCAAATTGTAATACTTTTATAGTCATGCTAGGAACACTAGTTTAGAATACAATCTAGTTTGAGACTAATCTAATATGAACTAAAATGTAATTTGTTTTGATTGTACTCTGTATTTGTTCTTAATAAAAAAAAAAAAAAAGCTTCCTGACGCCTAAATGTTAGTGTAATATTTTTTAAACTTGACTCATACCAATGCCTAGGCTTGCCCGTATCTGCTGATAGGTCACTCTCTTGTCTTTCTCTATTATGCGTGACAGCACTGATGTTAATCTTCAGTCGTCGCTGTTAAAGGACGTCCCTCACGCGGATCATCATTGAGATTTCTACGTCCACGCTTAAACTCGTTAAACTAATTGTAATAGTGCTAATCGCAGCCTATCATAGCTTTGTTGTTGAGTAACGGCCGGTCCCAATAACCTATGTATTTTCAGTTTTGGCATATCGGAGATAGAAAACAACTTCTGTCTTTGTTTCTCTGGTCGGCAAAATCAGAGACAGAAGATGTTTTCTATCTCTGATATGCCCGAACTGAAGATAGATAAATTATTGGGACCGGCCGTAAGCCCACAACGAAAGTCATAATAAATCATTGACCGAAAATTTTCGCATTCATTTTCACGTGTAACGAGAGTTTTAGATCACCAATTATTATTCACAAAAACAAATGACAAATAAATGCAATATACTACATTAGGTTACCAAAGAGTTCTAAAATTGAAATTAAAAAAAAGTTTTCATTAGCAATGTTTGTAACTGGCCAGTCCTAAACATTTTCAGTGTTACCCACGTACATACAAACCTTTACGTTTGTTCAGAAATCTCGGTGACCGAGTGTGACTCACACAAGTTGCCCATTTTTTCTATTAGTGTTCTTACTAGTACATTTGTGTTTTATTATTGTTTATGTCTAAAACACAATTTAGGATCTTAAGAAAAGTTTTTTTGACATAGACTTTAATTAAATCTATTCTCATTGCAGGCTAGTCTGCCACCAGCAGTAAAAGTCTACCAACAATACCAGATCATGTGTGTGGGTCATGCTTTTTCAGTATCGACTGAAAACTTTGACGTTACACTATTATTGCATTACCTTTATTGCTATTTTTTTTATTCTTTTTGAATTAAATACAAGCAAGTTTGAATTTGCAGAAACCTGTGCCCAGCAGTAGGATACAAGATAGCTTGTGTCCATTCTAATGGTCTAGGTTACACTTTTGTACTACATTTAATTTATACGGTTTGTAGTTTAAGTGTGAAAACATAACAGACAGACACAGTAAAGTACCTACTTTCGCACTTGTAGAAGGGTACGCGTAATCATTTTTTGACACAATTGACTTATAGAATTGACTTTTTAATTTTTACAAATAAAAAATAAAATTGTGATTGATCTTACTGAGCTTCCACATCGGCCTTATTTGCAAAAGATTTTTAGATTAGCTCAAATGAAGTAGCAAGTGTACAAAAAAAAAAATGCGTATCATTCAGAACATATTGATTCGTTTGATTTTAGCTTGAAATTATTTTCATTTTCGATATACGTTAGTTTACTTGGTGTATACATTAAGCTTGTGTTGTTGACAAAGTAAAGAAACATCTGCATACATTTGTATTTATAGTCGGTATGTAATTTCGTTTCAGGCACTGTGCCTGAGGCACATGCTGTAGTTTCTATAAATTACAAGGCGAGAGGTTTTGCAGCAAATTACTAGTTCCCGACAGAGATGACAATGTCCCGGCCATTTGAAAGACAAAAAATTGTTTCATGGAATGGTGACGTTAATATTGTGATGATAATAATATTGACATGATTCTTCATAAGAATTTTTCTCTTTATTCTAGTCAGGAACTAAACTCATTGCCTCAAGAGTTCAAGAAACCATATTTTTTTCGTTAAGTAACAAAAAAAAACTAGCATTAAACACTTGATGAGTCTAAAGTAAACTAAAATGAATGTCGTGCGCCTGCGCAGCCGCACGACATTCATTTTAGTGATTATTTTGCTGTGTAGTGTCAGCATGAATAACACCACACTTACTCTTCTGATAAGTGACGTATGAGGCGAGTTAGGGATTGCCGTCAGAAGAAAATAGTGTCTTCAATCATTGGCTAAACTGCGGTCGCCAATGCGCCTGCCAAGTGTGGCGGTTTGGGCAAAATTATTATTTTAGGAGGCCAATTTGTCCAAGCAAAAACTGTGTACACTTGAGAACTAGTATATAAGAACCCTGTAAATATAAAGAAGTTATGTATGCAGATATAGACCAGCCGAGTCGAAAATAAAACCAAATAGTAGAGAACCACGGTTATTAGTACAACAACAAATCATCATTATTAATCCAAATCAATCTACAGTTCGATATAGCCTCTACAAAAGAAGGCTTTGCCATTATAGCCAAATTTGGCGGGCAGGATTTGAGATAAACATGGAAAAGAAGAAAAGCATGTTGAATATGAGTGTTGTACACGCACGTTTATATTAGTGTGGGATTGATTTCTGAACGACATGATTAGAAAGGTGATTGGACGAATGAATGATGGCTGTACGGTTTTTGAACGCAAGACGAGTGATTGAGATCGAGAGGTGTATGAGTGGGAGGGATGACTGGAGACTAGAGTTAGATTTGAAATGGCGGTGAAGTAGGTACGACGAGGCAATTACGAGGTTTTTCACGAATAAACGTAACGAATTACCCGAGAAGATTTTCATTTGTGGTTCCAACCCTTGTTCCCCACATCTTTTGGGGGCTCGTCCGGGATCAAGGGTTTGGGGATCGCGGTGGATCGATCGGCGTGGTCTTACGCAAGCACGTGGTAGACAACGGCGTGCACTAAGGAGTTGACGAGGACAACCAACTAGACGACGATAGGTACTACAACGATGCCCAAGGACAAGGACAGGCGTGGCAGCAGGCACGAAAAATGCCTACGACGTGGCGGCGGTTTGTTGCACCTGGCCGAGGAACTGGTACCTAAATTCAGCGGGACAGACAGTATTTACACAGTATCATCGTGGATCCAAGATATTGAGGATAATGGGGAGATTTTTGATTGGTCTCAGACTCAGCGGCTTCTGGTGGCGAGGCGTTCGCTTACAGGCACTGCGGCATTGTGGTTACGGGCTGAAAAAGCATACAAAACATGGGAAGAGCTGCGGACGGCAATCTCCAAAGAGTTCGCGGACACCATGGATGCGAAAGCCATCCACGAAATGATGAGTTCTAGACGCAAAAAACATGGTGAGTCTTGCTTTGATTACATGCTTACAATGAAAGCCCTTGGAAAGCGCGGTAAACTCCCAGATTACGTCGCCATAAAGTATATTGTACAAGGCATAGACGACACCGTGTTAAATAAAATGATGTTGTTAGGCGTCTCAACATATGCAGATTTAAAAGAAAAACTCAAAATATATGAGATGATGAAGTCGCACGACAAGCAAGCGCAGTCAAAAACAAGCGTTCATTCCAAAGCAAGTAATTTCCCTAGAGGACCTACTACAAGATGTTACAGCTGTGGCGGGCGTAGTCATATTTCATCAGAGTGCCCTCATAAAGATCATGGCCGAAAATGCTTCAATTGTAACGAATTTGGGCATTTGTCAGCGGATTGCAGTAAACCACGAAGTTTCAAGATGGCTGCGGAAACATCTCAAATGCAACAAACTCGAACAGGATACGGCAGCGAGCATCATGTTGGCAACCGTACTCGGAGCGAACTTCCGTCGAAGCAAGTTTACTTCAGCGCTCAAGCTCAAGATGGCGTCGCATTGGGCAAGGAGGAGGACGGTGAAAGTGCTTATGTTGGCAGCAACGATCGGAGTGAACGACGATCGAAACAAGTTTACTTCAGTTCGGCGCGAGGTGGCGACAGTTTGTATGCGAATCGTACTGCTTTACCGACGGAGAAGATGGACGACGACGTATCCGCCATGATGAAGAACGAATGTGAGACCGACACGAAGTATGACGCATATGAAACATCACAAAAAGACTCACTCAACTGTCATCGTGACAGATTCGACATCAAAAACGTAAACAAACCGCATCAACAAGACGTAAATTATTCAAGACCGGTTAAAAGTGTAAAAATATGTAACAAAACGTTAACTACGTTAGTAGATTCAGGTAGTGACTTAAATCTGATGACAATCAAGTGTTTCCAAAGTCTAAATTCCCTTAATTACGACGAAAGTGTTAAAATAACTATGTCTGGTTTAGGTTTTGCGCAGGTAAGGTCACTCGGAATGTGTAGCGTTCAGATAAATCTAGATGGTAATAATTATGACGATATCCAGTTTCATGTTGTACCTGTATACTTACCTTATGATTTAATATTGGGCAATGAGTTTCTTTGCAAAGTTGTAACAGTAATGAAAGGAGGTTCAGTATGGATTAAGCCGTCAGATGAGGAATGGATGTATAGGGTAAATTGTGTGATAAGTAAACAGTTGTTTATTACCTGCTATTTGATCATGAGTTACTGTAATGATTAAAACGTGTTTTATCTTCGAAGTTGTAAAGTAAAATGTTTGAGTTATATTGTGTTTATATGTCAGTTCTATGTGTGGTTAAATCTATTGTTAAAAGCCAATACGTGTTTATAATACTCAATACCTGTGTAATTCGATTCTTATGTACTCAAATAGTTTTAAGAGTAAATTGTTTAATATTATATTATAACGAGTATGTTACGGTGATGTATGTTGTAAGAAAGGTGACGATATGTACATGATTGAGGATACTTAATGAAAGGAATGTCTGAGGACAGACATTGCGCAGGATGGCCGAATGTGGGATTGATTTCTGAACGACATGATTAGAAAGGTGATTGGACGAATGAATGATGGCTGTACGGTTTTTGAACGCAAGACGAGTGATTGAGATCGAGAGGTGTATGAGTGGGAGGGATGACTGGAGACTAGAGTTAGATTTGAAATGGCGGTGAAGTAGGTACGACGAGGCAATTACGAGGTTTTTCACGAATAAACGTAACGAATTACCCGAGAAGATTTTCATTTGTGGTTCCAACCCTTGTTCCCCACATTAGGATCACTACACTCGAAGTTAATGACTATTACGTATACCTAGGACGGATAGTCCAGCTAAGTAGGTTCAATTTCGAGAAAGAGATCTCTTGTCGATTCCAATTTGGATAGGTAGCGTTCGGGAAGTTAAGAAAAATCTTCTAGTCCAAATACCTCAGTGTCTCAAGACCAGTTCATGTTGATAGTGATGACTTAGACCCGTATTCTAGAACGTCGCTCAAGCGCAGTTTGAACTCAAATTATCCAATCATTGCTTGAGTGAATTATACTTAATACTTATCCGAGATGGATTTTTACATGTAATAACGGCGAAGCACTAGCGCAGAGCCACAATTTTTTTCAAAGCTAAAAAAAAAAAAGAGAAACAGAACGTTTTCTATGGCAACCTATCAAATGTCGTTATACCATTAAAGTTTATAATCAGGCTTTAGAATTAAGCTAGTCATTGTCAAAGTGTTTACAATATATCGAATTGTGATTTTTGGAAAAATTACAAGAAGAAGCCTAATCAAGGTCAAGGCTTACTATGCAAATAGAAGGGATTTATAACATTAATCACAGGTATGATTCAATTTATTCTTACTTTCACATATAGAGCAATGTAGTTACGATGGTTTCGAGTTGAAACTTCAGAAAAAATAAAATAGGTAACAGTATAATTCATAACCTATATTATCACCTTCCACCATTTTTTCTGTTTTGATTTCGTTATACCTTTGACGTTCGGATATTCCCAGACACAATTAAAATCAATTATTATCGCAACAACCGGTTGTCGCTTGGGACTAAAAGCGTTACAACGAAAACAATGATCTATCTATGCATTCTGCAGATTCAATATTTATTCCTAGTGCATAAACCTTCGGTTAGGTTACGGTAAGAACAAAATTGTTTTTCATAATTTCTTTTCGGAGAGCACGTTTATCTTTTCGTAACCGTTTTACTCACTTGTTTAAAAATCTCACCATTAAAATCCAAGTGTTTGAAGAAAATAAAATTCAAGAAAGAAGATCAAGAAAGGAAAAGAAACGAGGAAACAAGAGGAAGATTCGAAAAATGGAAGCTAATAAAGGAAACTTCAAGATTCTCAGAGCAGCGATGAGGAAACATCTTTGACCACACCCTCTAAAATGTGTTGTCATAGAAGATGACACATACACCAATAGGTGAGGCTAACATATTTCAACAAATATGACTTTTCCCTATAACAACTTTAAACGTCTGGGTAGTTTCATGTATGATGAACAAAACCACAAGCTCTAATTTTGTGCGAGATATTCTGAATAATCACAAACAATGGCTAGACATGCTAAATGTGAGAGCTTTCTATTAGGCAAGTGCTATCACTCGAAGATAGACATGCTTACATTAAGGGCAAGAGCTAGTATGCTGGAACTAGATGCCTTCATATTATAGGAGCATGAGAGCTACCACATTTTTGTAGACAATTTGCTTCTTTGTACTGAACAATGAAAATTGTTCCTTTTAGATGACAACCATCTTACAGAAGAGCTTCTGCTGGCTCGGGAAAAAGAGGGTGTAGGAAAAGCAGAAATGGAAAAGCCTATCAGGCGGGATTCTTTCCCTATGCGGGGCGAATATAACGAGAGAAGGCCTATGAGAATAGACATGCTTACATTAAGGGCACAGACTAGTACGATGAGACTAAACAACGCCTTCATGTTATCAGTACATAAACTTAAAAAATCATGTCTCAGGCGGGACTCGAACCCGCATCTCCTAGCATGCGGGGCGGGCGCTGTATCGTTATGCCACCGAGACACTGCGACTCAGTGCAAATTTTTCTAACGTAATCTTAACGCTGTAGGCCAGTTGCTTACCCTTATAGTACATGGGCTTATGCCGGTTCTTCACATAGTGATACCACATTGCGGGTAGGCAATTTGCTCCTTATAAGAACAATAATAATTGTTCCTTTGAGATGACAACCCTCTTACAAAAAAGTTTATTTTTTGGCTCCAGGAAAAGAAAAAATGGGATAGCCTATCAGACCAGAAGTTGCCCTACACGGGCGAAAATTATGACAGAAGGTCTTTGTAAAGAAGCACGCTCCAATATCTAGGAAAATACCAACTCCTTCTTATTTACAAAATGAAGTCATCAATTTTAAAACCCAGCCATTAACGGCTTCAATTTCTGAACCTTCAATTAGAAGAGACAGCCAAATTGTTTTATCGACAGAACCTGACAGGAAATTGAGGACTTGGGCAGATCCCTTACATTACCTGAATTCCAGTTCTAGAAAATTCCTTGCCTTGTCTTGAGCTGATAAGAATATCCAAGAATAATTAAAAATTTACAGCTTTAAATACCTTATTTATAAATGGCTCGAGATTACAAATGATGATGAATCATGGGGGATATGAAATCCTTTTCGAACTTGAAAAAACTTTTTCTAAATAATTATAGGTATAGACATTTTGATCTTGAGAATATTATAACTGCTTACAAACTTATGTCTATTATATGGCATCAAAAGATTTGAAAGAAACTTATTACTGAACCGGGATTTCCAATGTAATGTTATATATAATATATTTATAGAAAATATCGTATTTACCTTCTCAACGATTTGAAGGAAGCAAACAATTGCAAAGACAACATTATTGTTGCATGCAAACTCTTACATATCTTAAGTTATGAAATTTGAGAAAAGTGCACTTGTTCCCAATTAAAATTGCAAATACTTATGAGTTATTTTAAAATTCCACAGACTGATTTGAAATTTATTTATTTAAACCTTCAGTCGAGAAGTAAACTTAAATCTAAAAATACAGAGTGTTCAAAAGTAACCTTTGTGTCTGAACTGGGGTACCCTGTATTTTTTTTTAGACTTATTGTCTAAAAAGTTATACAAAAACATAAAGTGCAAGACTATTCTTAAAAAGTAAATACAGTTGGCTAAGAAAGAATTTGAAAAAACAACGCCCCGTTGGTCTAGTGATTGAGGTACGGGGCCAAGATCTCGGGGTCCCAGGTTAGAATCTGGGGTCGGGCAACAAAAAGTTTCGAATTTTCAAACGTTTATCAGCTTGTGATTACCAACCCACATTTGGCAAGAGTGGTGATTATGCCAGTACATCCATCATTGCTGTGGTAACTTGAATTCAATGATGGAGGCCTTTTTTTCCCTGCAGTGGGATGATTATAGGCTGTTACTTTAAGAAAGAATTGAATCCAGAGAAATTGTTTGGTACCTACACTTAAGACAATTTATCCAGTATGGATAACTATATACAAAAGTAATGAGAAAACAAAGACTTAAAGAATTACTAAAATCACATGAAAACTGGATTAAGTTATGCCTAGCATTAAGGAAATAAAGATATAATTAATTTGGGGGAAAAACAATATAAAAATTAGCAACCCGATTAAACAACTTAACCTTTTTAATAAATAAAAATAAATAAATTAAAAAATAAAGATATTAACTATTTGGGGAAAAACAATATGAAAATTAGCAATTCAAAAATTATATATTAAGTATGTGGCCACAATAAGGCTTCTGGGTCTTGGTCCCGTGCAGAACAAACACATCATATTAACCATTGTAAATCTTGATTGTGTAATAAATTCGTATTATTATTATTCTTATTTAGAATAAAAAGCTGCACTGTTGGACCTACAATGTTTTACTTTAACTATGAAATTTTAATGAGTATTGATAACAATAGCAATAGCTTATTTTAATAAAATAAATACACAGGTACACAGTCTCCTCACCTTAATAGTATAACTAAAAACATGTGACAATAATGTGCAAGTATATACTGAAGAGAATTTTTAGGGAAAAAGGAATCAAGAAAAGTTAAATAAGACTCAAAAAGATAGAGCCACCGGAATATTAGTTTTCCCCTATTGGCCATTACAATCATGGTTTTCCCTAGTCAAAAGCCATCGCCACTTATTAGTATTTTTATTAAAATAATATATTTGAGCTTAATAGAACATTATTTTAATTTCAAAGATTACTATCACTTATACCAGCAGCTTACACTGGCTGTAGGGCTGTTGACAGACAAGAATTTATAAGGTGGTGCCCTCCAAAGCTTAGCACTTGACATAATGGTCAACTCTCTTTTCTAAAATGCCCTAAATATTGTCATAGTTTTTTCCCTGTACCCAATGGTAGTCTGGTAGATATCGTTCTTTAGCGATAAGACCCCCAAAATTGTACATCTTAATGTTATAAAATAGTATGTTATTCCTTTATTTGGTGTGCAATAAAGAGTATTCCATTTGGGTATCTAAAAGCGATAGGACTCACTCCTAAAATTATGGTGACTATTTTGCAGAAAGCACAATATTGATACTCATGAGGTTCCCATTCCTCTCATTGTTAGTTTTTTAAACACAGATCTATGATAATGATCAGCTCTGTCTCTACTGATTGGTCTTACAGTTAGATCAGATGACAGAATGTGTCACTAAAAGAGTTAATTGAAAAACGGGACGCATTACTTGGCTCTGTGGGCGTTTGCAAACGTTCTTGATGTTCAAAATATTACACATACTTCAAGAAAAGAAAATCCTCAGTCTTCGTTTCAATTAGAAACCTTTGTTCTGTAAAAATAAATTAATATTGTGTCTAAAATAAAATCGTATATAGAGAAGACCAACTTGTCAAGGAAAAAATGATGACCTTTTGATTTTAACCATCAAAAATCCAGTCATAAGTTGGTGGATTAAGTTGATTTTGAGAAAAGCTGGTATTAATGATACATAAATTCTTGGATTATACCACAAGACATACAACAACATCTGCTGTGCAGCAGAGGTCACGTGTTAGAAATGATTTTATATTAAAAAACACTGCAGGATGGTCTCAGAATTCGTCTATATTCTAGGCCAATATTTCAAAATGTAGCAGAATTCAATAATACAGTGTGTAATAGTATTTTTCAGAGTGAAAAAATAAAATGTTTTTACTTACTATTAATCTCTCTCAAATTATTTATCTTATTAATTACAAAGTTTTAAGGTTTATTATTATACTTAATTACATATTTTTTTTCATTCTTTAAAAATTGTACTAGTGATTCACAACCCATCTTCAAACATCTACTTGTAAAAATCCATCTCGGACAAGTATTATGTATAATTATAAGATTAAACGAACTTACCTTAAGTGAAGTTCAATCTTAATTATACGAAGATACTTGTCCGAGATGGCAGTCCCAAAAAAACCCACCCACTAATACTAAATTCTATAGTATTATCCCATTAGTTGGGTTGTTCATTGCTTTAAACGTAATGACATTTGATAGGTTGCCATAGAAAACGTTCTGTTTCTCTTTTTTTTTTAGCTTTGAAAAAATTGTGGCTCTGCGCTAGTGCTTCGCCGTTATTACATGTAAAAATCTATCTCGGACAAGTATCTTCGTATAATTAAGATTGAACTTCAATTAAGGTAAGTTCGTTTAATCTTATAAGAATCAACACACGAATAGGGACGTTACTTATTCTAGAACGCATTTCAAACTAGTATCAGTTGAATCGAGTTTCAAACTCTATTAAGGGAGAAATTTCGATTTGTCTTTGATACAAGTCTGTTTTCGGGTACGATTTTTTTTTTACGAAAATACGATCGTAATGATCAATATCCTCGAATATATTTAATGGATCCATTGCAAAAACAGTCAAATTTAATTCAAATCTCTACTCAAGCGTGGTGTGGAGGTCTCTTGAGTAAACACAGATCAAATCTCAACTCAGCGCCGATTGGCACTTGAGTGACGTTTTAGAATAAGCATAATCTGTGATCAGCGAATCTATGCTCAAGTACAATTTTAGAATAAAATCTCGTCTTAAATCTAGTTTTAAGTCATGATTTATGCTTGAGCGATGTTCTAGAATACGGGCCTTATAGATCTAAAACGTGGTGGTTTAATATGGAGAGAGCAATACTTAGTATATCGCTAAGTAATAGAATTAGAAATGAGGTAATCCATAGGAAAACAAAAATTAAAAAACACCGCTTTAAAAAAAAACTTAATTGTGATCTTTATTTATCAAAATAAGGCTAAGGTGGGACACTAACCTACAACCTTCGATTTTCCGGATGACTGCTCTAACTTGCTGCTTTTTTTGTATTGTATTGCACGATTACCTTAGTTAAAGTAGTCGTAAAAAATCTAGGTTTTCCACCCTAAACATAAAAAATTATAAAGAAGGTCGCGTCATTTTCACAAAGAGGTTTTAAAGGAAATGCCGCTAAAAAGGGACAACATCCGTATATTTGCGGCATCGCGGTTAAATTTGACGTGCAGTCAATTAGTGAGGTCGAGGCGAGCCTGTAATTTGTCAGTGACAGCGGCGGAAGTTCAACAAGCCAGGTTTTAACTACGATACTGACATTTAGATCATAATAAATCAAATCATACCCTTTAGGGCCGCGATTGATTTATACAACATTTATGAGTTAGTATGATGACGCCTACGATCTAATAGTCGCCACTTTCCAAATTACAAAACTATTCTTACATAATAATATGTTTGTAGTATAAAGATATAACTTGCCATGGTAACTGTAATAAGAGTAATGTTTTTGGGGTTTTTTTCATCCTCCGGAGTTTATCTGTTTATCTGCTCGCAACAATCGCCCTTGCAACAGGCTTATGGAATATAAGTATACTCACTTATGACAGAACCAATATGTTTCATTAGATAAGTCTTTAGATAGGAAGAAACGTAATTGTGACATTTAGTTACTACTCGTAAACGCTTTTAGGGAATTATAATACTAAGATGATAAAAATATTATTTTTTATTTATATAATTGGTTCTTATATAAGGCTACGTAAAGTAAATATTTTGATTACATAAAAATAAACAGCGCCCTTCCCACACAACGGCTTGTTATTAACAGCCTTTGTGATGGGTGTAGGTGGCATTTAGGTTAAGTAATACACATTAGTAAATACCGCCATCGATTAAAATCTGTTTCTTGATGCCTTACACGTAGTACGTAAGTAAGTTTAGTTTTAAATTCGTTTTAATTAATAATTAACTAAAAATGCTGAAATGATGTTGCATTGTGGCACGTCGCATAGAAGAAGACAATGGCATTTGGAGCGAAAAGGGAATGACGATCACGCACCGGACAATAACGGTCTGAGGGTAGGCTGATGGCTGTGTTGGAGGCGGAACTGATCGTCGTGGCGATCTCTAGGGAAGAATATGTCCAGCACTGCTGGACAGTAGGTGTCCTTTGGCTGAGACGTTGATGATAATAATTACCGGTGTATTACTTTATTAGGTACATTGAATTGGCGATGATGTTGTTTTTAACTAATTCATGAAAAATAAATTTGAGTCTACGCGTGACGACACTGCAAAATAATTGAACAAATTCTCGTAGGACACCATTTGGTTTATTCATCTATCACGCAAACAATAATGTCGTGAAAGACTTATCTTGATCGTGCTTAACGAATTAAATACAATTAACATACGCCAACTAGTTCAGATTAGTCTTAACAAATAAGTTGTGGTAATCCTCAGAATATCAAATTAAGTCATGGTTGAGGCTCAACAACGTAATTGACTGTCATAATAGTGCTTAAGCCCTGTTTGATGTTCGATGTTGCCGCTGGTAAATTGTATTATTTTCAAGCCGTGTCAGTTTGACCTGAATTCGTTCGTATGCTTAGTTTCGTGAGTCGCGTGCCACCAAACTAATTTAATAAAAACACGGTATGTTAAAGGGTATTTTGGAACTAACGCCTTGCCGAGGTGAAATGTAACATTCTTAGGTTAAGTATGTTATCGATATACCTTATTAAGGGTTAAGAATAATACATTTATTGAATGTCGTAAAGGTCACAGTCACAAACGATGCAGAATTAAATTCAATTATGTGTATGTTAATTACTTGATTATAAGGATTTCATTAAAATTATAGTGCGTATAAGTTAAATGAAATCCTTATAATCAAATTAACTTACACATAATTGAATTTATAACATTTTAAGAGTATTTTTCTCAATAAGCACTAATTTGTGTCCAAAAGATAAATCTTAAATCATAGGCCACTATTAATAATATAGTATAATTAGTAAAACTCCAGTATGAACAACGTATTATCATTAACAGGGCTCAACTACTAAAATTTACATCTAATGTATTAGTTTATCCTGACACTAAAAGTTTATAATGAAGAATGTAGGTACTTCCAATACACACAGCATCACCATATTGCTTGTTAATCCTCTTTCCGCTGTTTTTCTGCGGAGCTTAGCCTCCCTTTGAACATGATCTTCATCGTCCATTCTTGTCGTAAGTGATCCACTTATCATCACCAGTTACCAATCAAAAATATTTCGGTTTCATTACTGAAATTAGTACAAGATTAGGTTTCTTAAAGCAAAGTTGCGTTGCACCCAAATATTGAAGAGCTACATTTTTCGGTGACATTAATATTATTATATTAGCTCGGTAGTCAAACTCCACCCGTAAACAAGTAAATGTATCTTTCATTTCAATACCTACATAGTGGTCGTGTAAATTCAGGTAATTAATAGTAATATTTATTGAATTAACATAATATGTGTAACAAAACAACACGTACTAGAGTAACAAGACCGCGTATAATGGTGTTCTGTTTGCAATTGTTGTAGGTACAAAAGTTTCTTTTTCATAACCTATTTCTTTCTTTATTCACGCCGGCCTCATCTTTAGCTGGTCCTGATATTTAATTTTCATTTTCATAAGAAAGTGGAAATCGAACCTTGCTTGGTGAAAACCAGACTACTTTCGGACAAGTCGGTACCCAAGCCAATAAGATTGGTCACGTTCGGACAGACATAAAATAAACGCTGGACGGGACTGTACTCGTCCACACGAAAACCGACCAAATCGATCAGCACAGACCTAAAACAAACCAGTAGGAGTACAAGTACCTGTTAATCTTTTTATTGTTTTATGTAAGAAGTTAATTTTTAAGAGAGTGTTATTTTAAAGTTCTTTACCTTTTGTTTAAAATATTACGAGTACCTTACGCAAAATTACGTAGATTAATAATTAGTTTACGTGGTTTACAGCTGATAAGTCTAAATTTGCATTTCATTGAAAATTTGAGCAGTGATTAATTATATTATAAATACTTTCAAAAGTTCTCAAAGCTTTTGGTGTCAACAGTATTTACAAAACTATTGTTAATTATTCAGCGTTAATACACGCTTCATTGTGAATAACATTAAATAAATAGATTTTTAGTAAAAACCATCAATCAGACTTGGGTTTTGTTGTGTCTAAGCAATACAAAGTTCCTTCGTCGATTCGTTTGTTGCTCACTTTCCTTTGTCAACAACATTGATTATATTCTAAAAGTAACTGTGGTTTTTCAAGTACCTATTAGCTTTTCTTTGAATGAAATACGTTCATAGTTTAGGAATACTGAGAATATTAAACTATTGTATTTTTGCTGGGTTTCTCATTAGCTAAACGTTAGTAATCAACGTGAGAATCTTCAGCAGCTGTTAATTAAAATTACTTGGACAAATAGGAGAATCCTAATTGTTTTTAAACAAAATGTATTGTATTTACGTAAAATGTTATACTTGATTAAATTCCTATTTCAGAGTTTTGCCGACAGGGTTTCTCAGAAGATGAATATTAATAACGAAATTCCACCTTGTACACACTCACCTAGACTAATTACTCAACTTCGTGAAAATATTTTTTTTGTTTTGTACGCCGCTTTCATCTAACAAATTTGTACATTATATTGTTCGATCGAAAAAAAATACATGCAAAAACTTGGCCCACAACTTTCTTTGTAATAAGCAAATAATGTTTATTTCGTAAAATAAATAAACAAACATCAGCAATATACAATTCAAAAATTCGTACCTATACACAATTCAAGATGTTGACGACCTTCGTGGCGGAGTGGCATACACCAGTTTTCAAGGTGTCGCCTGCACCGAGGTCCCGGGTTAGATACCTCCTTTAAATATTATAGTTATTCATATTTGGATCAAAACCATGTAAATATTATGTGGTGCTGTCCACATTTATAAGATGTCATAAGATGCGTTTTTTAGACTGTTTTTCTTTGTCGCGGTAAGCAAAGGTTGTGGTTTCGAGTCCTAGGTGGGACAACCTTTGCTTACCGGGTCACTGCTCTAACCAATTACGCTACCGAGACATTGTTTGTGTCGACGAAATTGTTTAGGGCTTTTTACGCTGTGAGTTTAATTCTTTATTGCGCACAAAATTACATAAAAGTTGTCACATTAAGATTTTTTACAAAGGTGAGCTTATCTTATTAAGGATTTCTTCCAGTTAACCTAACTGGTGTGAAAGAAATCCATTGAAACGGGCACAGTTCCTACTCCAACCTCAAATTCAATATATTTTATTTAAGAAATTGTATTTCATAAGCTGTACCTCCTTAGCAACTAATCTTACACACTTAGTTTTTTTTTTGTTTTCGTCTTAAGATGCCGTTATGCTAAAAATGTAACTTAACACCGAAAGCTTTAGCACATTCATAAAAATTAACGACTAAACGATATGCCCTAGTTTTTTCAAAGTCCTAGGCCATAAGTAGACTACGTCCTAAACTTCCAATACATAGATAAAATTGCTAACAGCTATTTTTTGGGATCGTCAGCTTTCCTTATTTAACTGGGTTCTGTTGTATTCAGGTAGACTTTATTTGAACACTTCTCCTATACGTAACATTGTTATTTACAAAGACTTATTTATTTCTCGCCATTCAAAGTGCAGTTCAAAGTGCCATTCCCATCATTGCAGTGGTAACTTGAATTCAATGATGGAGGCCTTTTCCCTGCAGTGGGATGATTATAGGCTGTTATTACTACTACTACTACTACATTCAAAGTGAACACCGCGGACTGTAATTACTTTGAATGGTGAGCAAGAGCAATCAATTAAATAGCATTTTTTGGTCCTAAGTATGTCGAGTAAATACGGTAGGCTAAGAAAGTGTTCTCTCGTTTTGCATCAATGCTTAAGGTGAAAGAATCTTTCGTGGCCGTCCATACCTACAAGAAATATTCTTGTCTGATATAGCATATAAGTGGATGCTATATCGTGTCGTTTGTTCGATCTCACTTAGTTCACAAATATACCCGTTTGTCCAATCTATTCTAAGTAGGGTTGCCAAATAAAATTTATTATGTCATACAGTTTTTCCAAGTTTATTAAACATTGAACTTGCTAATTCCTAGTTGAATATATACAGTACGGCCTTATTTTAACATTGCATTGCTGTTTTATTAATTTTCAATTAAAACAGTATCGATATAGTTTTAATATAAGTATTTGATATTTTTTACATATATAGACCTACGGGGCGTTTAAGATTAATAAAGACACTAAAATAAATTTAAAACATATATTTAGATAGACTATTTCTATATAAATCTAAATATTGGGCGACAGGCGCGTGAAGCTGCTGCCAACGACTGAAAAGTGGGAAGTCACACCGGTCAGCCAGAAAATACCAAGTGAAAATATTTTCGCTTTATTCGACTTTAGGCGACGCTTTAAACGATTTTTGCCCAAATTTAGGCCTAAATTTAGGCAACAATCGTTTGAATGCCATATGCCGAATGCGAATAAAGCGAAAATATTTTCACTTGGTATTTTCTGGCTGACCGGTGTGACTTCCCACTTTTCACGACAAAGGACGAACCGGAAAGTCTCTAATTGATACACGCTATTCAACGTCAAATAGACATTTAGATTCGATACTCAGTTAACCCGTTATAAAAAATATTCTTTAATTTTATGTTATTTGCTTAATTATACTATTTGGAGGTGAAAATTCAAATTCAAATTTTCAAATTCAAATTATTTATTTCATATGAAAATCCATAAAATTTAAACATAAGATTAATAAAAAAAAAAGTAAAGTAACAGCCTATAATCATCCCAACTGCAGGGAAAAGGCCTCCCCTCCATCATTGAATTCAAGTTTTCACTGCAATGATGGGTTGGTGATCACAAACCCGAGCAACGTTCGAATATTCAAAACTATTTGTTGCCCGACCCGGGGATCGAACCTGGGACCTCGAGATCTTGGCCCGGTATTTAAACCACTAGACCTACGAGGCGTTTAAGATTAATAAAGACACTAAAATCAATTTAAAACATATATTTAGTTAGACAAGACCTATTTGTATATAAATCTAAATTTTGGGCGACAGGCGCGTGAAGCTGCTGCCAACGACTGAAAAGTGGGAAGTCACACCGGTCAGCCAGAAAATACCAAGTGAAAATATTTTCGCTTTATTCGACTTTAGACGACGCTTTAAACGATTTTTGCCCAAATTTAGGCAACAATCGTTTGAATGCCATATGCCGAATGCGAATAAAGCGAAAATATGTTCACTTGGTATTTTCTGGCTGACTTCAATGATGGAGGGAGGCCTTTTCCCTGCAGTTGGGATGATTATAGGCTGTTACTTTACTTTTTTTTTATTAATCTTATGTTTAAATTTTATGGATTTTCATATGAAATATATAATTTGAATTTGAAAATTTGAATTTGAATTTTCACCTCCAAATAGTATAATTAAGCAAATAACATAAAATTAAAGAATAATTTTTATAACGGGTTAACTGAGTATCGAATCTAAATGTCTATTTGACGTTGAATAGCGTGTATCGATTAGAGACTTTCCGGTTCGTCCTTTGTCGTGAACTTCATATCGCACCCTTAGAATGAAAGTGACTTAACTCAAAATTCCTGTAAAACTCGATTTTATCATAAACTGACCTTATAAAGCATAATCTATAACGTCTATTTACGACTCTACATAGTATGTAGAGTCGTAAATAGACGTAATGGCTTGATATTTTTTTAATCACGCTACTATGCATTAAATGATGCACATGAAAAAGTATATTGTATGTTTATGTTGTTTCAGCCGTAAATTGTCAATTCTCGCTATCTCAGGTAATGACTGGCAAAAATGGTGATACAGGTTGCTTGATCGATATATCTAAATATATACTGTGTAAAGGATATAATGGTGGAATGAGTAGAAAGCGAAAATACTTTATGTTACATAAACCACTTAATATATTTGTGGAATTTAATCTTTACATTAAACTTACAAACATTTAAGACTTCCTCTTAGCTATATTAGTTTAGCATTGACCATATAAGAATGGTTATGGATGTGGGCAACCCTAATCCCCCCTGTCGCGTCGCGTCGCGTGACACCCTGACACCGCGAAATTGGTTGCATCGCCGTTATTATGCTCCTCCGGAAATATTCAATGTATGAACGAATGAATTCGCTTAGTCGGGAACCTTTTGAAACATATGGAATAACATGTTTGTTTTTCAATTGGTATTGAAGGTATTAAATTTAATTCTACTGAGGTACACCGAATGTTTAAAATTGGTGAAAATGCGCTAATACTTCCAGCGATAGTTTAAAATAACATTATCTATCTAAGTACGATTATCATCCACTTACCTAACAAAATTGCATGATCACGAACTTTTTGTTGAGTGGACAGATCAACATATCGATGATTTTTTGTTTGATATTGTTGGGTTGTTGAGAATACATATAGTATGTAATCCAGAGTTGTTTCAATATTATTAAAAAAACACACTTTACACAGGATATAAAACACTATAGCCTTAGAAAATAAATAAAGTAAGCTTTATCATAAAAAAAATACACTGTCGAAAACGTAAAATAAGCTCGGTGGTCGGTACCAAACAATAAATTTCACTCTTTTTGTTGGTTATCTTCTATCTATTATTTATATATATAAAAGAAAGTCGTGTTAGTTACACCACTTATAAGTCGAGAACGGCTGTACCGATTCTTATGATTTTGGTATTTATGGATTGGTCTTCGTCGGGAATAGGATAATAAGTGTTAAAAATATTGGCAAAGTTAAGAGGAAACACTACGGGCGAGAGAATTGAAAAATAGGTATTTGTAAAATCTATTGCTGTCGCGCAGTGCCAAACGACTTCACCGCAGAGTGTGATAAAGACAACTGCTTCTTGGACCGATAATACCTAAGTAAAAGCACACCAAATCAACGTTTCGTAGTCCCCCGATTACTTTTCCAAAACTAGATCGATTTAAATACTTTTTTCATTAAAAATTAAAAAAAGGCTTTGGCCGTGTTCGCATGTTTTCTTTTTTTTCTAAAATTTAGCCAAATTTGTTTTCTGGATGTTTGAACACAGCGGAAAATCTGGCGAATTTTTTCGATTTTTGAGGGCTCATATATTATTTATTAATTAATTGATGAAAAAACAGAAAACATAGAAACATGCTAATAGTGACCATAAATTTTTGTAATAAAAATTATTGCTCTACTGGCTTTATCCAGGGAGGAAACAGGGGACTACGTTTGTATGGAAAAACGGCCCTTGTAAAACTAATTAATAAGAAACTGTATTTCTTCATGGAAATTTCCAACTCCGCCATATTTGATGACAATGACATTTAAGACGTCAAAATAAAAAAACTATTCTAAGGCGATACGAAGTTTGCGGGGTCCACTAGTAAATATTTATAAGAAAGTCCTGTCAGTTACACCACTTATAACTTGAGAAGGACTAAACCGATTTTTGTGTTTTTTTAATTCGTATTAGTCGGAAATATGCTGATAAGTATTAAAATCGTTAAAAAGGTAAATGTTAAGAAAATGTATTTGTTCATATTTTTTTCAACCACGCCATATTTAATGACAATGACATATTTTAAAATCAGTAAAATCAGTTTTATTTCTGCAAATACGCCCCTGGAGGCGCTTTTACACTAGGATTTCACTACACTACTTTTTAAGACGTCAAAACCAAATACTTTTATAAAGTGATACGAAGTTCGCGGAGTCCGCTAGTTTATTTATAAAAATAGTTGCGAAAATCTAAAATTGTTCAAGCTAAACAACATTATCACATAGAAAATTGACTACATTACTGCGCTATCATTTTCAGAAGTTTTTGATGATCGATTTGAGCATGCAAGCATGCATGCAAGTATACAGCAAGCATGCAAGCAAGCATGCAGCATGCATGGTTTCTGTCACGGCTTCGGCGCTGCGGAGCTCCGGTGGTCCCACGTCTCGCCCCCTCCGCGCCTACGCGGGTTTAAATTACACTCTAGGGGTAGGACAGACAAGACTGCGTGGAGTCTGTTTTGCAACGATGTCGTTTCTGTCACAGACTTTTGTAACACAACATGTTGAATATATAAAACAATTTCTTAATATAATTTAAGGATAAAATACTTTTTTATAGAAATAGCAATGCCTAATGAAATTATTTCAAATGAAATTCTACCATAAGCATAGTATGCCAAGTAAATATTGTGCCAAGTAATCGTCGCACTAAATAAAAGTTGTGCTTAACGAAATTATGCATACTGAAATTTTGCCATCTTAAGAGTATGCCATTGTAAATTCGGCCATTTAATCATTCTGCCAAACAATTATTTTATTTAGAATAAATTATGCCTTGTATATACTTATTCGATGAAAGAAGATTATGCTGAAGAGTGTCAAGCCAAATGAGTTTCGGAGCAACAAGATTCTACCAAATAAAGGGAACCCCAATATTTTGTCACGAGGGGAATAAGCCAACGAGACATCAAGGTAGACTCATGTTATCCAATACAAGACTAAAACTATTTAAAAACGGAGCCTATTGCATGGCCATTATAATATATAATTAGTTGCCATGGGTTTAATTTTTGCTATAATTTTTTGTTGACATTTATTAAATTTATCATTTGACATGTAGTTTAACTAGACATTTTAAGTGTGACATCTATACTGTACTTTATTTATTATTTGTAAGTTCTATACCTACATAATAACCATGCTTGATATCTTAATTTTTAAAATCCCATTTTTAAGTTTTAATTTATGTAATAATATTTGCATGGCAATAATTGTTAAACATGTGGAAATGAATCATTATAACATCTTTGTATCACCATGTTTTTCGCAAATAAATAATTTGAATTTGAATTTAAATAAATGATGGGCCTCTATCGACCTCTTACAATTTGATATCTGAGATGAGAAATTAAAGTAACGAAGTATATATCAGGTATTTGTATCATTTATGTATATCACACACAGGACACCGGGGAACGTTGACATACTTCATGATAATATCTTGGTAATAAATGTTTTAATTTCATTTATTCATTTATCGGTATAAAACCGAAGCTGGCCTATAGATGCCAGCTTTTGTTTTAAACCAGTGAATATCTCATCACAGGAATATCGAATTTTAGAGCATATTTTTAGTTTGTGATTCGAATATTCACACAATAAAATACTTTTAATAGCCTTTGGCTACGGCTCCCTCTCCACGTGTAGTTTCGATAGCCAAAAAACCTTTGTACATTTTTAATCCCCCGGGAACCCTGCATTGTCTCCGGATGAAAAGTGCCCTGAACAACATAGCGAAACCATTGCAATGCCCTATGAAAGACCCGTAAAAACAGTTGTTAATTGTAACGAAGAACTGTAAGGTTTGTCAGTAAGTCTTAATGCATTTTTATTTGTATAATTTATATGAAGGGATGCCTCAGAGTGCTTAATCTAGTCGGTGACTACTAGCATTCTAGGATATCTATTCTATGTCCAGCAATGGGCGTCGTGTGGCTAAGATGATGAGAATGATAAAGACATTTTTTAGGGTTGTCGCTGTCTGACCGTCTTTCTGTCACCGCAGGCTGTATCTTAAGAGCCGCGATAGCTAGACAGTGGAAATTTTCACAAATTAATTATGTATTTTTTTAATAAATATTTAAGGGGCCCATATAAATAACACCCTTTTTTGCCTATTTCTGCTCAACATCAATAAGTGGTCACAGGTAGGTAAAGGTACATTTAGTTAATTTAAACCAAATTTATTTATGTAGGTACCTACTGTTGTTTACCTAAACAATGGTACGGAAACCTTCGTGCGCAAGTCCGACTTGAAAGAACATACTTGTGAAATCGGTCCATAGGCAAGTTAACCGATTTTGACTTTTTTACAAAGTAGGTCTTCAATGATTAATTATTAGGTATTTTATTAGACGAAAAAAAAAAAGCCTACATTTTTGCACTTAATAAACGCAAAACTTTATTTCAAATGTACTCTTTTTGTAAACCGGTGAAATCGCTAATGTCCATATTAGCACAAAATACAGCAAGGTACAGAAATCAATCTATACACAAAGCTCATTAATAAATATTCCCACCAGAATCCAAGCTGCCTTTAAGGGGCCCGCTGTAGTTCTACTCACACTAGCGCAGCGATGTGCGCGTGACATCTCACCGACCGCCAGGCACAGATAATTATGTTAATTTTATTGATGAAATGGAAAAAAAAACATACCAAGATTATTGTAATAATGATCCCAGAATTCAAAATATTGGAAATGAAATATAAAAATAAAACTAAAAATTTATTATCTTTTGACATGCCATACGAATGTTTTTCGATCAATTATTTAAGGAAACGGTATATAAGATTCAGACTGTATCACACGTTAAAAATAAATAAGAAATATTTAAAGAAAAATAAATTATTTAGGGTTATCAGGGCTGGTTGCTTCGGCAGGTGAGTCGTTGCACACTCCTTAGGGTTAGCCATACAAAAACTAATTCAACTTTAGTATTGTCATATTACACTAAACCTTATATTTTATACCTTTTGAAATATACGTTTCATTATGTAGGTACTTACCGTATTTTATTTTTACTCCCTATTTTTTTTTTTGACTTGCAACAGGTGTCATCCCTATCAGAATAGTAAACATTTAGAAAGCTTGTACTCTGTAGGGATATTTACTCATGTGCACAAAGTGCATTCGAACAACGGACACGATATCTCGGACCAGTTTGGACTCATTGCGAGCGTGAGTGTCAACTATAGTGTCATCACTGTCAGGTGACTGTGATTTGAGTGTTTTAATTTTTGGTGCAAAAAAGGAGCAGTAAAAAATTTCTTCTTGGTTCTAAAATTTTTATATTAAACAGTAAATAATTGTCGTTTTCTAAATGACAATTTTTTTAAGATAGGTAAGTAGGTACTCGCAATTCGATAGTACGTATTAACCATAGATTTAGTATATAAGTACTATCGAGAGATTGGCAATGTAAAATAAATATAATTTAGCACGGGCATATTAACTTTATTAAGCATACTCTTTGATGAACCAGATAGCTTTGTGGAATTTGTCCGAATGAATATGCGATTTATGCCGTGATTTTATTAATAACGGATTCTTTGAATTTGGGAAATAATATTCAATAATCAATAACCATTGCATGTGGGTGCAGTATTTTGCAGAAATATTTCGATATAATATTTGATAATGTTGAATTTCAAAAGGTGTATGTCTATTATATTTCGTCTTTGGGTTATTGTTGTGGTCACTCGAATTCAATGACAGAGGCCTTTGCCCTGCAGTGGGAATGATAAAGTTCCGTTTGTTTTGGTTATACATAATAGTAGTTTTCTTTATCAATAAAACTAATGTACGCTTTAAGCTATAGGTTGCAAAAACATGCCTTTTTGCAGTAAAAACTATTTAAGCCTTTAATTGCCGAAGGACTAGACACAATTAAAATTTTAATGTTGGTAGGTCACCGGTCACTTCCATGGCGCTTAACTCAATAAGATATCCGAGTGTTTAGCCTTGTATATGCTATCATCTGCCTATGAAATGAAAATACAATAACATAAAAATGTCGACTGCCTTAGGTGCGACTCGAACTCGCATGTTTTTATTCAACTAATTGTATTTTTAATATGTGATAGCAATTGATTTGCTTAAAGAATATTTAATAGCAGTAGTAACAGATTTTTAAATATTTTAAAAACTATTTCTCTTGATCCATCCAGGATATTGGAGTTAAGTAGGTACAAACCGAAAACATTGATAAAAAGCCGCTAAAGAAATGAATAAATTCTTCGACTCACCGCATGTCTGCGTTGCTGAATGGCTAGAGCAGTCGCCCAGTAAGCGGAAAGGTTGCGGGTTCGAGACCCGCCTCGACCGCGTAAATTGTAGAACTTAAAATGTATTTTATGTGACAAATTTATACTATATGGTGTACAATAAAAGAGTATTTATCTTATTTTATATAAGGCAGTCGAAATTTTTATAATAATATAAACTAGCAATTCAACAGTTTAAAAAACATACCTATGTAAACCAAGACAAAGTTCCGCTGACTGCTAGCGGATGGCGTCATTGCGGGAACACCTAGTCCATGCTCGCGTGCACTCAATCGGTTGTTTCGCCGTATTTAAATTGCGGCTCGGCGTAAGAGTAACCCCATAAATGTTGTAATGATAAAACGAAAACGATTACATTAAGCGTGAATTGCAAAAGTATTTTGGAATTAGGAAATAAAAGGAAATTACAGATATTATAGCAAATTATTTTATTTATTACTTTACTCAACGAAAGCATAATGATTAACTAATTGGAAGTTGATCGAAATCGGTATTGTAAAAATTTATCTCTCATTTTACCCTAATCGTTGGTTTATTAACCAATACTAAATGTAGCCAGTTGAATAAAATATGTCGTCAAATCGAGACCTCAATAACCTGTTTCGTCAGTAAATTAGCCTGTAAGAGTGTCTTTTACATGGATAAATAAGTAGAACTGAAGATAAACCCAGCATTAAGATAGATTCACTTTCTGTACGTCCTGCTTTCTGCACGGGTTTACCAATGAAGATAATGCAAGCAAATAGTCTGTTTATGACAATGTTTAGTTTTTACATATTTAATTTTATTATGTACCTAGGTGTAATATCTAAATGAGTTTGTTTTCAATACAATTACCAAAAATTATCTTCCAAACAAACCTTTTCCTGACCATTACAAACACAGGTAACCAAAAGTTGCAGTTATTCTGAAATGATGAGCACTCATGTATTTCAGCTATCGAGTTTTTATTTACGTAAATAATAAGAATATTCGAATTACACGTACAAATACTTTTTTGTAAGCATTATATCTTAATTGCAAAATCTTTCCACTTTTTAAGGTAAGAGACGTTACTATTAAAAGTAAATGATTGTGTGGCTTGTAAATATTAAACCTTTTTTTATAGCAGCACCCAAAAGGAGATAAAAATGAAAATTGACCAAAGTTTAACAGTAGCTGATTTTTAATTCCGCCTCCCGTTTGTAATTTAAAAACTGAAATAATGTTCAAATTTTGAAATCTAATCACAAAAGTAGTTGTTTAAAATTAAGGTTATGTACGAGTAGATAGGTACTTTAAGATAAATAATCTTCAATTAATTATCAACAAACAATAACGTACCTTCTTTAAGCGGCATCTAGTCAAAGTAAAAATCTGTTTTAATAGTTTTATTCTCTGTGATTCTTCTAAGATAACAAATTAATTTCCAGTGTACTTTTTACTAAAGTTTACTATTTGATTGTTTCAGACGAGCCCGGCTTTAGCGGTCCGATCGCCAACGTGACAGCGCCACTCGGTCGGGAAGCCATTCTTGCTTGCACTGTCCACAACCTCTCTACTTATAAGGTAGACTCTTTCATTCCTTATATCACAGAAATGTATATGATATTAAAATATGATTTGGATTTTATTCGGTTCAAATAAATGAAATGGGTGGGAGTCACAACCATGAACATTAAAATTTTTAAATTCATAATGTCATTTTAAATTCATAAGGTTATACCATATACGGATTTACGCGCCGATCTCGGCACACGCTGATGATGAGGTAGAGGCCCAATTTAAGGATATATCTTTTAGGTCCCCCCCTCAACTCGACTACCCATACGCATTTTACCTTGTTATTATTTAACAAAGTGGGAGTATAAGAACGCGACGAATCGAAGATTGAGCCACACGGCTTAGGATGTCAGAATCACAGAGATCAAATGCTGGTCGACTTCCTTGAGTTACAGGTACTATTTTTGCTATACCTCGTCCTACAAAAGGATACTCCCAAGGAAGTGGCCCTAGCAAAGCTCCGATAATGTGATATTGAACGAGATCGTACTTCATTATGACGTACAGGCGGCTAATATTTAGAGACATCTCATCTCAGTGATCAACATGTTTAACACTGATCACCAATGTACGAGGCACTCGAGACATTGCAAACAAGTCTGATGAGGTACACTCTCCAACAAAACACTGCTCCCAACCGCGTTTGGCTATGAAAACTTCCAGATTGAAACCAAGGCAAATCTTTAAGAGGCTGCCAGAAACTTGGCAAAAACTCTTCAAGACATAGAGATCAAGAATTTTCGATAGCAGAGGAAAGACAAGGTTTCCAAACTTTCCGCTGAGACTCTGGAATACAGGAAAAGGTGAAATGGTGAAATCGCAGTCCAGTGGCTACCAAACATTGAACTCTCGAATCAAGTAGCTGTTCTGAACGTGATCTTTGGCTCTCCAGCACACGCAAAACTACAAAAGCAATTGAGCGCAAAAAGGAGTTGAAAGTATTTAATTGACAGCCTGGAAAAAGTCATGAACAAAGCTCAAGAATGCAGAAGGCTGATATGTCACCTTCAAACCAGAAATCCTCGCGGAAGTTTAGAAATTCTATGGTGCACTGTGTACCTTGCATGCCTCAAAGCCTATGAACCATGGTATCAGAGATAAAAGAGCCACTTCGACGGTGAGATAAGAATGACCCTCAGAAGAATTAAAAAAAAAACTCCACGTAAGGATGGTACGAGTATCACAACGGGATTGCTGCGAGCAGGTGGGACATCAGTCCTAAAGACGCTCCAAAAGATGTTTAATGCCGTCCTCCAAAACGGTTCTGCCCTAGACGCGTGGCACCTGAGCGTCGTTACTATTCCACAAAAAGGAAGACGAGTTGCGCCTTAAGAACTATCGACGATTTTCTCTTGAGCCTCGTTTAAATTGTTTTTTATGATTATTATGAATCGTCTCGCACAAACATTCGACGACTTTCGGCCTTTGGAAAAGGTCGGAAAATCCAGGAAATCATTCGTACACTACGAGAAAGCCTTCGACTCCATCGAGATCAGGCGGTCCTTGAATCCATGCAGCGATACCAAGTCAACTGGCGATACGTTGAGGTGATGAGATGTCTGAATGACTCCGCAACTATGACCGTCCAAGTACAGGACTAGGAAACCAAACCCATCCAGTTGCGTCGCGGAGTGAGGCAGTGGGATGATATGGGGATATATCTTGTCACCAACGTCCTAGAGAATGTTTTCAAGACCCTGTACTGGAAAGAGCGCATCATAAAAATAAACGGCAAGTACATCTGACACCTCCGTTTTGCCGATGATATTGTTGAGAAAGCAGAGTCGTTGCAGAATCTGATGGAAATGCTGTACAGCCTTAAAAATGCATCTCGAAAAGTATTGATTGAAATGAACTCGGACAAGACGAAAGTCATGTTCAATGCCCACGTCTTTCCAGAACCCTTGTTTTTCGGAGTTTTAGCTCTCAAAGTTGTTCAGGAGTATGTATACCTTGGACAATCAATCCAGTTTAATAGAAAAAACAGCAGAATAAATTTAAAAATGCTTAAAAGAATTAAACATATTTACATAGTATTATGAAATCATGGTTAGCCCAGCAACTGGGATTCATTAGTCTATCTATTATACTACCGAGCTTGTGTGTATTTTATCAACTGGTTAAATAATCTATAGTACCCATATGATTATTAATTATTCCAACAAACTTCATGCCATGATTTGCATATGTTTTTTCCAGATTTTTTTATTTGGATATTAAATTGATGTGAATAGATAAGTTTTATCTGTACCTTGGTGAACCATGAGCAATGAGTGAATTTAATGCCGAAAATCGTGCCGTACTTATATCATCATAAAACCAGGCGTAAAAGATAAACATATAGTTCCAGATTTTAGACAGCGTAAGTCGGAAATTCATTCATAGGTAATTGCATTCATATTTTTAACAAACTGCTTTTTAATAAATCTGATATTAGACAGTCGTCAGTTTTACTGTGTCGCCAATTATTATTATTAAAATGACGAAAAGAAAAGGGACTTAAATAAATAGACTTAGATTATATATATTATTAGGCCGTAGAATTGTGAGATCTGTCAGTTTACAAAACAACGCGTGAGATTATAAACTAATGGTGGGTTAGGTTAGGTTAGATTGTAATCCATCGACGTTCAATTATTATGAACTGGCGAAGTTTACGATTTTACGGAGATATACATTTAGGTATAAGCAAGGATATTTTTTTAAGTAATATTACTGTGCTGCCGTCGACTGTCATTCAGCGCCTTACGGTTTTTATTTCATAAAGTGTATATATATGCATGAATATATTCAAATAAATAATTAGTTTTAATAAATAATCATGTAAATATAATGTTACTATGTAAATATTGCTTATGTACATAAATAAATATTTTAAATTAATCAATCATCTAACTTGGCAAATTCTTGATGATGATAAACCATATTCGATTGACTTCGAAAACTAACACAAAAAATTTACAGACCTGACATAGTAAGGGATTGTTAAAAAGTTTGTGTTCTTTTTTAGGAACAATAAATAGTACTTTCAAAAAAGGTGGTCTTTAAAATGATTTTACATTTTAATTTACATTTAAATCGTTTATTAAATAGTTTTTGTGTATGCCTTAGCAGCTTTTCAAAGGATATGATTATCTTATTACTCGTATATATATAAAAATGAATCCCTATTTCCCTTGGTCATCGCATCACGAGTGAACAGCTGGACCGATTTCGCTAATATTTTTTTTGTTTTGTTTGTTATTATCAGGAGAATGTTCTTATGAAAGAAAAAAATAAGAAAATTGCGCGGTAAATTAGAAAATTTAAGAAAACTTAATCACCATACAAAATTATTTGTATCTGACATATTTTTTTTATTAATTAATTATACCAATTTGAAATCAATATTCATAGTTAAGACAGGACAACGTCTGGTGGGTCCGCTAGTTTTTAAATAAAGATCAGTAACTTGATATAATTTTTTGCCCAGTAACATTCGCCAAGTCTCTGCCCGCTGCGCAGTGTCGCTAGTAATGGCGAGAATATTCAAACCTTGTAGTTACCTAATACTAGCTACGCGTTGATTGGATGTGCCAATGCCAGGATCAAATGACCACAGTCATATTTCACATGGTGTACTAAGGAATAATGACTAATATAATATAATATTTCTTTAACTGTGATTATCTTTTCTACTGAATTTAAACATTCTGCAGGTTCAGCACTTCGCATTCTCAACCATTGTAAATGGATACAAATGTACTTGCTAATTAAATTAAATAATAACAACATGATATAAACACAAATGGCGAATGAAATTTACCAATATTTAACTTTAATTACAACTTATCGAGTATATTCAATAGGAAATATTGAACTATTTGGCATAATAATATTATAGCTTTTGTGGTAATAGGTAGCCAACATCAATCATTCATCCACTGCTGGACGTAGGCTTCCGTTTAGTTACGACACAAATCATTTACAATTTTCTTTGTCGATTATGCATTGATGGGTCAGGTGAATTTGAATGAAGTATCCCGATTCGCACTAACGCTAGCTAACGCTCCATTGGTCTAGTGGTTTAGGGGCCGGTCCAAGAACCCAGGACCCCGAGGGTGCTGGGTTCGATCCTCGAATTGGGCAATTAGAGTTTCGAATTTTCGAACCCATCATTACTGTGGTAGCTTAAGTTCAATTTTGGAGCCCGTCCAACAATGTTAGACGCCTTTTTCCTGCAGTGGAATGATTATAGGCTGTTACTATTCTATTCAAAAGAAGAACCAATAATTGCTTGTACAAAGAGCAAGGCCCTCGAGAGTTAGCAAGAGCGGGTGATTGCACTAACTGTCTTGGAGCGCGGGGACATTCGTCTGAGAGCAGACAGACCCATCGGGCAGGAACACTCTGATCAAGTTAGTTATGGGCCACGGAAAACGTAATGCGTTCTTTGAAGAAGTCCAACTTAGTAAAACAAGAGCATACAGACAGAAATATCATTAAAACTACATAAAGATAATAAGAGTTTCTCGAACACATACAACAAATTTCTAGACTTTCCCTGGACTTTTTACGCTTATAACAGTGACTTTAAGCACCATTTTTAGTTTTTTAGGCAAATATGTTTTTAGTTCTGTCAATCCTTTGCCAAAAAATAAAGATTTTGCAGATTTGATACAAGTGAACTTAACCCATAGAGTTGCCTATTGGAAATACATTTACTTTCCAAAATATGAACACTTGTAACTTTAAGAGTCTGTCCTTGAGCATTGTTTATTGTAGTTGCAAATGCAACTTTCAAATGAAACGAGTCAGACTCTTTTAAACTGAAATGGCAAATAGAATTACTTCTTGGAATATGAAAAACTATCATCCCCTATTTAAAGTAACTTCTAGCTTTAAAAATAACGTAATTTGCATTAAAATTTTAATCCCCTATTTCAACCTCTAAACCTTTTGTTTCCATAAATAGTAGCCCATGTTATTTTTCAAGTTTTAGACTGTCTCCGTAATAAATTTAATTTTAATCGGTACAGTAGTAAAGGCGTGATTGCGTAATACACACGCAGTAAGACTCACTTTTGCAGCTAAAAAATTAGTAAGGATTGTTTATAAATAAAGTTAGTGCTTTATTTGCTATCAGTATTGCTAAAATGTAATTTAAGAAATGAATTTCTTTAACAGCTGTGAATTTTGTTAGACATAATAAGTACAAAAGATAGCTGGTTTCAAAGTATTACGCATTTGGAATAGAGATTACTGAACTGTTACAAATAAACATCATACCAGTTAAATGTTGTTGGTGCAGCGACTGCATTTGAAATTTTCCTGCAGTCTTGCATTTAGGTGGTAAGTATGCGGTGTCGGTGATTGTACACGTTAAGCTCGTTCCGTACGTCTCCCGCGCGGCTACCCACATATTACAGGCGTCGGCACTCGCACTGTTGATTCAGCTTCTATAACGAAAACACCTCAACATATTCCTTATCGCTATGGAAATAAAGTCGAATAGTGTTTACATATTTTTGAACCTGACTGGAACATATATCCACGCCGGCATGCTAACAGCTGGAGTTCGTTAAACAGTTTCTTGACATGTACTCGATTAACATTCTGGAGAAACTAGAGTTTCGGATTTTCCCTACTTGCTTTTTGACATGCAAAAAGTCATGGTAAATAAATGTTTCCTGAAAATTAAGATAATAGCGTATACGTTAGATTGTACTTACCGAGATCCTTCTTCGTTACGTTTAATTATACATTTAACGTGGATATAATGAACAATTAAAGAATTAACGATGTACAAATTTATAAATATACCTACTTTTTGAAACTAATCTTGAGAAACGAAACTACTAAGCGACTTATGTTCCTGTTCGTAAAAGTTGTTCGAACTCTAGATCACTTGCAACTAGGTTTTAAACAACATGCTGTAAGTGTATGAGCTTAAGAAGCTTCAGCGAATACAAAGTAGTTTCGAAGACTTTAGAGTCCCTCAATCATATATTAAACATGTTTCAAAATTTTGTGATTGAAGCATAAAGGAAGCAAAATATACAATTAAGAACGTAATAGTTTTAAATGCTGTATAATCCTTTTGCTAGTCAAAACATACATTTTTAACAATTTTTTTAGATCGAATAGTTGTTAACGTCTCTCAAAGACAAAGTGTAAGTGTTATACTTCAATTAAATAATGCACACATGTGCAAATGCGATCTCATGTAAAATGTTGTGCAGAATGTTGCCTGAAATATTTGTTTAACAAACGCGCATTGTATGTATATCGTAATACATATACACTCTGATATTTATTGGCCCTATGTATTACAGTATCAGTTATCTGTCTTAGAAGGAAATTCTGTTTGGATGGCTAGTTCAGATAATTCTTGATTAGAGCGACTTCAATAACTCAGTTGCGTTGGATAAATCGTACATTTTACTAGTTAATCCTAATTAGTATTCTATCGTTGTATTTCTTTCCGTGATGAAAAAATTAGTAAGTGTCCAGCTTTGCGAAAGCAAACTCTATAGCAAAGATAGGCGTTATTGTCCAATTAAGGTAAATTATTTACACGTGTGGATAAATCAATTTAAGTGGATGTTTTAGGAAAGTGACAAAGGTAAACTGTTACATAATGGAATTCATCTTGCCAATAAACAAGTTGTGTTATGGTCATAGACTGGCAAAAGTGAGTTAAGATTATGCAGAAATTCACAAATTTGTACTACTGCAAATTTAATTCTTATACATTTAGATCCATAATAGAACGAAATTTCCCATCCGTTTGTATATAAAACTTTTATAAAAGTTTAAAAACACTGCATTTAAATTGTTTCGATTTTACTTACTCGTTAAATCTACTATTTTATGGAAATCTTTTACATAGGTACCTATGGGTTATATCCAGGTACTGCACACATAACCATAATTAAATTACATTTACAAAACACTGTTATAATTTTTAAATTAAGCAAACAATTTTGTGTCGTGTAACATACAGTAGGCTGATATCATAAATGAGATTTCTTCTGCTCTGGCGGCGCTACGAAAGTGCAGCGTCTACGTCCATACATACGAGTAACAAACCGCCCGGCGCCCATACTTGCTACGTAGCTCGTTCGGGTGCCGCGGTTTGTAACGGTGAGCGGAGGCTGCCCTTTCTCTGTGCCTACTTTCAAATTACACTCTAGTGTTAGGCAGACTTGTACCACGGCGATGGACCACGGATCATCTTGCTAACAAAATTAATTGAATAAAATTTTTGTATAAGTATTTTAATATTTTGTGTTTGGAGCAAAATGATTTTTTTACAGACATAAAACTATAAAATCACCACAAACTTGTTGTTGTTAAGGATAATTTAAAAATTATACAAACATTTAAAACTCTCTTATTAATCAGCCAAATGAGAAGAAGACGCAATTCGAGAGATTTCATAACATGAAGAACTGTAGTGCTTTTTGTCTACCACAAGAGATAATGTTACAAATATGTTTTGATCGCAGGTGGCGTGGCTCAGGGTAGACACTCAGACAATCCTGACGATCCACACTCACGTCATATCGCGGAGTAGGCGCGTAGGAGTGACGCACAGCGACCATCGGGTCTGGTTCCTGCACATCAGGGAGCTGAGAGAGACCGACAGAGGGTGGTACATGTGCCAAATAAACACAGACCCGATGAAGAGCCAGCTTGGATATCTAGATGTAGTGGGTAAGGCGGATTGAAAACTAATTGTAAAGTTATTCAGTGTAACAGGTACTAACGATGTACGAATAATTTACGACGTTTTTAATATATACTGATTTAAACTTTCAAGGTCACTGTCACTAGAGTTATTTGATTCGGGATTTATACCATGTACCTTATTTATTATGAGTTTCCGATATTTCGGCACTGTTGCAAGCTAAGCCAGTTCTCCCGTGATCATGGCGCTTGCAACAGTGCCGAAATATCGGAAACTCATATTAAATAAGGTACATGGTATAAATCCCGAATCAAATAACTCTAGTTTTTAATATAGTTTTTTTTCCGATGGAAGTGCATGGCATTTAGTCAATGCCAGGAGTACAATAAAAGCGTAAAGCTTTTTCTGTGGATAGCTAATCTTTGTAACAATAACGATCTTGTCTAGTCACTAGATGGCAAATGCTAGGAAACCGTTAAAAGTTGGTCATTTTCATCTGTTACTCTAGTATTTACGATAATATTCCATAATATGGAAAAGACAAAACACACTATAATATAATCTTCATTTTAATGTTTATTAATTAATTTGGTAAAAATATGACACAATTACCAAGCTAAGAGGGTTGACGACCACGGTTTGGCCAATGATAGAGAAAAGACGCAGCTGTACAGTTAGCTGCAAAAGTATGTATACACTTCTGACTAATGTTGACTCTTCATACAACGACATAAGGTCGGTAAAACCAAAAAGTGTTAACATACTTTTGCAGATGACTGTATGTCTTCTTCTCTCGTCACTTCCTTCATATAAGAGGAGATCAGCGGCGTTATATTTATGCGCCGTCAGCAAACGCACTACCTAGAATTAATTCAGTGGATTTTCACCATCTAACACTTTCAATATATTACGTTATTAAATTTAAAAAAAATTGATTATTTGATCCAAGATTCACACATATAAATATTTAAAAAAAAGAAAAAAAAGATAAGAAATTAACTTTGAAAAAAAATTGCCAAAATTTCTAAGTCTTATTTTATCTTCGTAGATACAAAAAATTTTTTTTAGTGTTTGGTGTACAACAAAACTTGCCGAAACATTACATTACAATATTTAATCTTTTTGGTCTATATGTATGTGTTTTATATGAATTTATTCAACACTTTGTTGCTTGCTTTAATTCATGATAGGTTTTCCTTGTAATATCTTTTGAAAGAGTACGCTTGAAGATTATTTATCATGAGTACCTTTCTCCCTGAAAATAAACGAGAAAATTATTTCCTATGTAAGCCGCTTTCATAGAGAACACCTAGTTAAGTATTATTACAATTCATCATTATGCCACTTAATGGATATCCATTTTTTTTTGATATCAGAACTTATCTCAAAATGGTAGTAGGTACTTATATTTATAAAAAATAAATTATTTTATAGTGGATTCTATAATAATACCTAAATATAAGGCCCCGTTGGTCCAGTGGTTCAAAAACCGGGCCAAGATCTCGGGTTCCCGGGTTCGATCCCCGGGTCAGGCAACAAGAAGTTTTAAATTTTCGAATATTGCTCGGGTTTGTGCTCACCAACCCGCATTTAGCAAGCGTGGTGATTATGCCAGTACCCATAATTACTGTAGTGTAACTTGAATTCAATGATGGAGGCCTTTCCCCTGCAATAAGATGATCATATGCTGTCATCACATAACATGCTGTTCAATGTGACAGAATAATTAAAACGTGATTTGGGGTAAAACGAAATTAATGTATGAAGTTACAAAAGTAAAAACTTACTACTAATAACGTATTTCATTTTTACGACAATATACTTAAATCACGAATAAAAAGTAAACATTTGAAACAGGTTAACGCTTCAAGGTACACACGCTCACAGTATCAGAAATAATAATTATAATATGAATATTGTTCACAACAAGAATGATTACTTATTTCAAACTACTAAATCCTTTACTTTTATCATGCGTATATATAACGGGTGTGAACGCAATGTTTGTATGGTTAAATGCTATTTAAGCCTCCTTTAGCAACCCAACAAAATGTGTTGTATTGGTTCAATTAATCATAAATAATTATGCAATTCATTTATTTTGTTGCTCCTCATAGTACCTCCTGATATTTTGGACCGGGGTACAAGCACCGATCAAACAGTTCGAGAAGGAGCTTCTATCAGCCTCACTTGTGCTGCAACGGGTTCCCCACATCCTCAAATCACATGGAGACGAGAGCATTCAAAACCCATAACCATATCAGATGGTATCCAAGGTAAGTCTGCAAACTTAAACAAAGAGCTGGGTAGAATTAATAATACTCTTCGCATTACAAAAACAGCTCTTCTTCTATAGATGTTTAATACAGGAAAATCTCTTCGTGACCAGGGTTTTTTAAGTCAAATTTGTGATATCTATATTATTTACGTTAGGTAGAAGCTATGAGCAGTCGATACAAATATTTTTTCTTTAGGTTTTAGAGCGTATATGCGTTACATTAGGTTTACATTTTTATGAGGTATTTATGGTTGTATGTGCTTCATGGCCTAAACGAAAATTGCTTAACATTCAGTAGCTCAGCCCACGTCACTAAATAAACATCGATGAGTCCGATGCTTTGATAACTATTATTTTCTGCCACTGTCAGCAGCTCATGTGTTTTCACTCAAATTTATTCTTAAACACATCTAACAAAATCTCCTACTGTTTCTATGATAAATATGACAAGTACACAATTATGCTTGCTTAACCTTAAGTGATTCGATTACTTTAGTTCTCAGCGTAACTTCATTTAAGATTCAAGATCATGAGAGAAATCTCAAAATATGTTAATATTAATAATCATGAAACATCTTACTCCATCCACGCTTAAAAGCGAAAGCGATTATTTTTATTTCGAAAGATAGTAAGTATCAACTAAGTAAAGACAAACCACTATTTCGTCACATAATAATATTAGAGTAAACGTACCTTTAGTATAAATATTTATAACGAGTAGGTACACATGTCAAAACAGAATCGTGCTTTTATTTTTATGACATTCAAAATAAAAAAATAAATATGAAACACATTTTACGTGACTCAAAAATTTCGCCTTTGATAACTTATTGGAAAATAAATCACAGCGTGACCATTTCGTTCTTACTGCTACTTATAGTATAACTATAGGTGTGCTTTTCCAAATAGTTTTAAAAATTAAACAACATTGCTGTTGCCTACATTGGTAGGTTGTTAAGTAGTAGGTACGAGAAATCTTACTTAATTAAGTACTACGAGACTTTGTGTTTTGTCCGGAATAAAAGGCAGCTTATGTGCTGTTCCCGCCTATAATCTATCTTCTTGGTAAATGTCATTCAGATCTTTTCAGTAATTCTGGCGTGAATGAGTTACAAACATCAACCACCCAAACTTTCGTATTTGTAACATTAGTAAGATTTCACTGCCTCAGCTGGGGGTTTGAACTTACGAACTGGGATTAAATAATAATATATCCGGTTTACAGTAGTTATTTTTTAGAAACTAAAATGTCCATTATCTGTCGACTACTAAGTCTTGACTACAAGATGAATCTTTTTAGTTCAACCAAACACGATTCATCTGTTCTACGTCTAGAAGTGATCTGTGAAAGGCCTTCAAAGCAAACTAGTAAATACAATATTAACAAAATATTCGATAATATAATATTAACAAAAAAAAGCTAACCTCAGGTCTTCAATCGTATGACTGAAGACCTGAGGTCTTACTCCGCAACACAATGTCCGTATATTCTAATCCATTTGTCCCTATCACTCATACCGATGTCTTAAAGTGTCTGAAAGAGACAGATATATCCGTAAATATGAGCTTCGTATTGCAGAGTAAGGCATCAGGTCCTTTCTAAAGTCAGTGAAAACGCAGCATAAGCTAATCAATACTAGTTGTATAAATAACTCTCTAAAAGAGCTATTCAAAGAGATCAACATACTAACAGTTGCATCTCAATACATTTTCGAAAACATTATGTACGTCCGTAAAAACCTAGAATTTTTTGTCCAAAATAGTGACGTACACAATTTCAATACCCGAAATAAAGATAAACTTGCCATTCCAGGATTCAGACTGCGAAAAGTAGGTAATTCGTTCATTGGAAATTGTATTCGTATTTTCAACAAATTACCACTGTCAATTGCTGACCTCCCTGTACATAAATTCAAATCATATATCAAAGTTGTTTTAATGAAAAAGGGCTATTATACTATTAATGATTGATTATATAAATGATAGGAACGTTTGGCTTTAAATTGTATCAGCTCGCACTGGCATATATCTTATGTAAACATGTTTATTTAAAAAGAGGCTGACAATAGTGACCGAGTTTCTTGCGCTGCTACTTCTCGGCACTAGCCCACATTTCTCCCGAAGCAGTGGTAGGTTAAATATTGGGATGTGTAAAAGCGCCTCCAGAGGCCTATTTGCAGAAATAAAACTGATTTTAACTGATTTTTAAATGTTACTTGTTTCATCACCTTGTTGGAATTTGGTAACAATAACAAGGTAACAATATTCTCCGAAAAGATTATGCATAAAATGTTTGTTTTCAGTATCATCATTAGAGGGACCGGTTCTAAACATATCCAGGGTGAGCCGGCAGCACGCAGGGGCGTACCTCTGCATCGCCTCCAACGGGGTCCCTCCCACAGTGAGCAAGAGAATTATGCTCACCGTTGAATGTGAGTAAATAAATTATTACGCTATGCTTTTAGAGAACAAGAGCTTTCGGGCTTTTTTCACTTCAGTCCAACGAAAACAAAAAGTTCACGCTTTGAGAACTTAGTTTACTTACAGAGTCATTGTCGCAGCGATGTATTTTAATATTTCAAAATGGCAAACAGATTTTGTATTTTAGCTGGCAATATTTTTCGGCCGTAGTTGTAACACCAGGTATTAAATTAGTGTAAATTATAACAAGGGATTCTGTTTCTACGAGTAATTAAACTATATTATGTAATCATTTATTTCAACACAAAGGTCATATTTACATGCATTGCCATATTATAACATTATTAATATCATCAAACGTATTCGTAATTCATCATTAAATTCATTAACATAAAAACAAGAATAACAAACACACAAAAAAGTAATATGTAATGAACTAAATTCTACAATATCTTTGAATTTAAATACAATTATTTTTAAATGTACTTCCTTATTAGAGTACCAACTTAACTTTAAATACGGCTTAGCGGAACGTCTGATTTGAGTTTACTTACGTGCTTAGGTAATTAGAGATTAACAGAAATACTTGAATACAATGCAATAAATACTGTCTTTATTAGTTCCACCGGTGATAACGATCAGAAACCAACTGGTCGGTGCCCCGCTTGGAACGGACCTGGTGCTGGAGTGCGAAACTGAAGCCTACCCCAAGCCCGTCAGTTACTGGAGCAGAGAGAACGGGGAAATCGTACCAGTTGGTAAGACACTTGAAATAACAACACCTACCGGGCAAGTTGCTACTTATCAAAGAAGATTGACTTATGAAAGATCCTGCTTGTTTGTATCGCATCTTTACTGTGTTACTGGGCACAATGGAAAGATAGGCAGTGTGTTACTAGGTTAGCTCAGTCAGTCGATCGGATCCTAGACTTGTTTTTTACGTAGTAAAAAATCATTACGCACGTCCACTGTTTCAAGGGCAGCAGAAGGTTTTGTGGGACTTTCTTGTCAGGGATCAATCAGCATTATTAACCACTGTTCGAATTACGAGCATAACCACTTAAATGACCGATTGCGATGTACCATGCCACGCATGTTGGCAAATAGAAACCCGATTTCGAGTCGTAGCCTAGACCTAAATCAACCGAGATTTAAACTGACTTAAGTCAAAAAAACTACTGTTTATTTATATATTTTTAGTAAGTAGATAACAAGAAAACATTAAAATGATGTCTAGGTTGGTTGTGTAATTACTACGCAAATGAATTTTTAAGTAATTTCACTATCCAAAAAATCGCTTTATTTTTAACAAAAGTCAAATGACTTATTCAGAGATTAATGTAGTAGTACTCGTATATAGTAAGCCGACTAAGAAAGGACCCGTAATTGCGTGTTCGACACACGTTAAACTATGATCGTTCTGATCGTTGAATAAAGTTTATCGACGACTGTAACCTATAGTTAACGATAACTTAAAGTTAAATAAATATATCAGAAAATGATTTTATTTTCCCCTTTTCTTATCGGGTAAAAATGGGTCACAACGTAAAAGTAACAAATGTAACTGATATTCAACAACAATATTGTTTTAATTATTAACTATCTTTTACCGTATAACAATGATAATTGAAAGGCATTGCCTCATAATGACTACAAAGTACTCGGAAGAATACAATTTTCACATCACCCTTTTCGTAAGCAGTAAACGTGGTAGTTTTCTCTTGTTGTTAAGGGAACATTTGCATCGAGTACCTACCTAAATTTTTACCGTATGAATAATAAATAATAATTGGTCCTATATTTTTTTTTAATTATAATTTAGTTATGTCAAGCAGTTTTCGGTATTAAAATAAGGAAAATAAATATTTTTAGCAGTGACAGAAAACAATAATTATTCATGCCACTGTACTTATAATAATAATGACCTCAAATTTTACGTTTTGATTTTAAATTAACCCTTTTTCATATATTTTGTTTCTACAATTTTATTAACGTTATACAATGGAGTGAAGAATTAATATTTACAATTTTAACTTGCGCTTATTAGGGCTTTACATGTTGGAATACACCAAACTATAATTAAAATAGTACATTGAATATATCTTTTCTTTAAATACTTTTTCATGTTCGATTTATTTTGCAATCTTTCAATGTACCAACATGTCTTGATTTGATGACTCGATAACAACAACAATGGTGCTGACAATAGTACAAGCCCGCATAGAACGATAAACACCGGTACTCTGAGGATATCGCTAAACACAGATAATATATTGAGATATCGCCATTGGGACTGGTTGATTACTATTTTAAGAAGGTACTCAAAATTTGTGATCTGTTGATGAGACCAATCACAGTGCCAGAAATCTTTAGACTGTAGCTTTGACTTACCACAGTGCAAATATTAGTGCAGCATTATAACAAAGACAAAATTTGTATACCACAATTTTAAAAATAATGTTTTAAAAGAAAATTATTCCTGAGTAAGTCTTAAGTTTCATTACCAACACCAGCCTAATCTATACTAATTATAATGTAAACAGGAGGTGGTTTAGAGCCGCTGAAGGTGGACATGTCGTACCGGTCCGTGTTGCGGCTGGCCATCCGCAAGATCACCAGCACGGACTACGGCGCCTACAAATGTGTCTCAAAAAACTCCTTGGGGGACACCGAGGGTACCATCAAATTATACCGTGAGTCATCAACATTTATTAACTTTGTTAACGTCTTATGAGGAATCAACCGCGAGAGAATTGAAAATATTATTGTAATATCTATTGCTGTGGCTCTGCGCCTAAATATCAGGGTCAAAAAGTGCGACAAAGACTGGTACGCCAAACTGACAAAACGCGAATAACAAAATTTCCAAAATCGATGTTTCATAGTCACTTGATTTCTCCTAAAAACGTATTCTAATTTGCCTATTTTTTTTAAAATAATATGGATAGTCTATACTCTATACAGTTGTGTTTTGATTTTCTATAGTTTATATTCTATAAATTTTTATGTTTGAACTCAGTATAGATTTGTTAAAATTTTTATTTATACAGAGTCAACTGCTCTCTACTCTAGATGATTTTACAGAGCGACGAAAAGAAAACCGAAGGGTTATAAGAACTTTAATGTTAACGCTATAAAGAACTACTTTGTTTTACTTGTTATGACTGATAACGTAGATATAACTAAACGTCAAATATTTTTAACTGAAAAATAGTTCAACTACATTTTGGTTAGTCGAACTACTGAATCTAATAAATAAGTCTAGATATTATATTACAAATGTATTGTAAGTCTTTAATTCCCTTGTAATTAATGACTTATTGCATTTGGACCAGCAAAGTAGTTTTACCAGTGTTTCAAAGACCCCTTTAACGCATTCTCCGTCGATTCATGGCTGGTTGAACGTGTGCCTCTAACTTGGTCTCTAATTTTTTACTTATTTTACTCTTTATTTTAAATGTGTTCACTTTTCTCGAAAAGTAGAGTATCAAAACATTTTTTCACTAAAAAATATTAATTTATTATGCTGAAACGGCCGTCAAAATATTTTCACTTAAAACGAGCTGACCTTTTACAAGATTCGATTTATGATATCCCATAACTTTAAGGTTATTCTATAGATAAAAATAATATATAACGCCCTTGAACACGTAGTTCAAAAACCAATTGTTTTAAATATATCATCAATTGTAATTAAATTAGTTACAAAAAATGAAACCAGTAGGTATGGCAAATCCTTAGTTTTGCGAGACGTTGGCAAACTCACACTAAAGTGTAGTAAAGTAGCGGGAGAGCGTATACAACTTGTAAAAAACATTGACGAGTGGTGTAGTCATTCCAGAGTAAATCGTTTTCATTCAAAAATTCATTCATAACAAGGTAGTACAATTATTTTGTATGAAAAAGAAAACCAAAAAAAGAAAAGTAAAATAAATCATATGCAATTTGATTCTTTACCATGTTATAGAGTCATGGGTTATCAAAAGAAACACTTTGTTTACGTGGACAAGCTCAGGTATGTGGGCTTTTGTAAGTCGATCACAGTAATAGAAGACATCACACGTAGGTGTTCGACTCCCAACTCGGACCAATTAAGAAAACAATAGAGCGACCAAATTCATTAGTAAGTGCCTCGTAACATGAGGATTCTAGTAATATTTTGAAACAGTGACATTTAATTTTGTTGTACTCTCGGACTGTATTAGATCTCGCTCGTTATACTAATTAGAAACCAAATATGGGATCGGTGACTATAAAAAATATATTTGAATTCTTTGATAATCCAACTAATAACGTTGTGATATAACGATTTTCCGTTACAGCAATGTCACCACCAGCTCTGGAAAACAAGAACGGTGAGTTACAATAATTGCATAATATCTTCGGTACTATCTAATTTCCAAGGTTATTTTCAAGAAAGTCTTATTCTTAACAGTTGTTCAGAGGCTGAACGTGATGGCTGACAAATCATCGCAAAGTACTCCATTTGGTACACAAGGTGCGTATTAACTTTAAGATAATTTTCTCCAAAATGGATCACGTACATACTATTATGTGTCAGAAAGTTAACTGTTAAAAAAAATAGCCAAATCGTGTTGGAGTCGTCCACCGAGGGTTCTGTTCATTAATTATTATTTTTTCACTGTGGGTACAAATACTGTAGAACTGACTACATAATTCTAATTTAACTCTACTTTACTTCTTCGCGTTCCCAAGATAAATGGTCTTGACAGACGGACCGACGGAAAACAAAATGATCAACAAAGTGATAAGGGTTTTTAAGTTTAGATACGGAACCTTAAAAACAGCTATTATTGTTTGGTTATGAAGAAAATTTGTTTTATTCCAATAGACCTTTTTTGAGACCAGGTATTATTTTCTGTCGTATTGAGTATTTTCCATAATGGAAGAATGTATCGCACCTCCAATACTATGTAACCAATTGATTTGGTTTTGCACTTTCACAATCTAAAAAATACTTGAAAGGGAAATCAACGAAGACTAGGACTAAAGAAAATTATAAAAGTTCTTTGATATTTACAGCTAGATACGTTGGTTAAACAACAGTCAATGCTTTAAAAATAACATTAATAAACTCGAACTGGTTGTTGAACAAACCGTTGCTATTTACTTTTGAACAAATCTTATTAATACATTACCGTTAACTAACGCGCGCTTTTGGACAGTGAATATTCTGATTAAAATCTGTTAAAATAAGTTTTATTTTTGCAAATAGGCCCCTGGAAAAGCTTTTACAATACTTTTGTCCCAATACTTAAACCTACCACTTTGGAACAAATGTGGGCTAGTGCCGAAAAGAAGCAGCCCGAGAAACTCGGTCACTATTGTCAGCCTCTTTTTAAATAAATATGCTTACATAATAACAATTTAAAGTGACACGTTCCTATCACCTATATTATCATTAATAGTATTTTTCATTAAAATTACTTTGTTAAATGATTTATTAGGATAGTTTTTGGGGCAGTTTGGCTCTCAAAACACCATCTTTTTACTCGTAGTACTTGGAGTGTGATGAATTATATTGTTATTTAAAATAAAGCTTCCTCAAAATATCGTGTTACTTTTGTTTACCATTATAAATGTTTCCTACCTAATTAGTAAAATATGTTTAGATTTCAGGTTACAAGATTACAACGGAGCAGTCTCTAAGGATCGGTTCTGTAAGAGTTTTTTGTTCTCATTAGTCATTTTAATCAAGATAGCAACATCTCGCCCTGATGTTTCGCTTTGAGCAACTAAGAAAATGAATTAATTAACCTGCCTGTACAATCACCTCGGGAAACGGCTCTTTGATGTTGATCTTTGCTAGAATATATATTATATGTTGCATGTCGATTTAAATCTTAACAGACAAAAACAATGTGTAATTTAGGTTCATGTCGTTTTATTAAGAAGTAGACCAATTAGGATCGAGTGAACCGGCTTAAAACTGTCCCGTCGGTCGGCAAAATTATATTCATTGAATATTTTCATTCTTCGTTATATTAAACTACCATAATGTTATCATTGAATTACTTAACGAAGTTTCTGTGTGAGTTCTAAGACAAAAATTTTTTTTATTGGGTATAATATGATTGGGTATATATATTTAATTTAAAATAACATAAAATGTTTAGTAGTTAAATTTTGGTCAAGACTAGTCAAAATTGTTATTAATCTGTGCAACATATCTTAGATCTCATAAAGTAAATAAATTAAAGTTACTGTAGTAGGTAAAATTTAATTGTAGATATAATTTACCAAAGAATAAATTGAAAGTATTAATAAATATAGACTGAGATTCATGTATAAGCTTGTAAATATTAAGGCTAAATTAAAGCTAGTGTTATTTTTCGCTTAAAAATGTTTATGTGTTGGTAAAATCCGTTGGGGGACTGCAATTACAGGAGCATTACAAAGCAAGAACTTAAGCCAGCACCATGTGAACATGATGCGTTGAGAAGTGATTTGTATTAATGCAAATTAAAATATGTAGAAAGTTTGAGTTACATTGTGGATTATACAGGGTGTACTAGAGCATGGAGCAGGTGTTTCGTGATCCTGTATATCCTGTATAACGTTGTTGTTTGCTTGTATAGGTAACGCAACCTTTATACACGTGCATTTCAAACCTTCTGGAAAACGAAGCCTCGTTATGTTACCATTTTGTATAACATCCTGGCAGTGTAATTTTAATTGTTTATTTAAATCTTTCAATTTCAAATATATCACTGTTTTAAAGCTATTCTTTTTCTGGTTGTATGTACATACAAATGCAAGTAATAATATAATTTTACAAAAGAGTCTTGTCATTTTGGGTTAAAATCACATAAAATCAATGTGTCCTTACATTGTCAACTATGCAAAACTTTATGGTTAGTGTATACCAAGCATGCAATTTCAAGACTACAGCCGGCTATAAATGGTAACCTGTCTAGCATAGCTTTGCAAAAACGAGCTAACAAAATACTCTTATGTATGTGTTTATTATACGTGTAAGTAAGACAAAGTAGAATAGATAAAGTAAGATCTTCCTCTGCCGGTGTACCTAACAATATGTCTAATCCATTGTAAATATTAAATGTTGTGTTTAAATTAACCAAATTTGGTCTAATATAAAGATAACCAATAAATTATTAGAAATACATTATTAGAAAGGTTCTGTTTTTTCTTGGTTTTACTGAGTCTAAGAGATATGACGGCACTGTAGCATAGTAAATGCTTTGGGCCGGTAACTCAATATTATTCTCCGTCGCAGGCAGTCGAACCCAATGTCCTGTCATTTTCCAAACAAATATTTATTACTTTTCATTTTTTGAATTATGTTTATCAAAGCTATACATTATTATTTACAAAAATGTTCGTTTCAGTAAATCAATTATTTATGTTAAATAATAACCAACTAGAAAAATTAAAACATATATTTTACAAATTATCTTAATTAATAAAACTCAGTTAACTTTTGAAATAATGCATTGTTTCATAATTGTTAATTAAAATAATGGGAGATTTTTTTTATGCATTGTTAAATTGGTACACCGTGACTTTCTTCTTTGACGATGGCAGAAGTTTCACAAGCCCACATCTAAAGAAAGACGTCGCTCCCCAGACACTTTGTGATTACGGCCGCTGTATTGCAACCGAGACCTCAAAGAAGTAAGTGGTAAGTGTACCTACCAGTTACGCAAAGCATATCGTATTCAGTCCCGGATATTTCACTATTATTTCTAAAACTTCCTTGGTTAGATGCCACATAAGAAAGTTTACTCTATAACAGAAAAACTGTATCTAATTTTACCTAGCCAGGTAGTTAGCAGAGGCGGCGTTAGGCGTGGGCGGTGTGGGCCACCGCCCACGGCCCCGCAGTGCACGGGGCCCCGCGCCTCATAGTTATAATAAAGAAAAAGTATGGAAAACCTTAAAGTACATAATAAATACATTACAATTAATTATTTGCTTAAAGATATTCCACTCGTTGGCTTAAATGTGAATGAAATACTAAATATTTCTGATAAGCTATGTCAGAAAATAAATTATACCATCAGAGGGCCTTGCAAAGTCCTTGCCCATATTTTATTATCAGAAGGCCTCGCGAAATGTACATACCTCGCCCACATTCAGTTTAGGCCTTGCGCCGCCACTGTACCAGGATCGAATTCCACCTATTTTACTTGATTGCATGTTATAGCAGGCATTTTAAAATTGACAGTTATAATGATTCTATTGAATTACTTCAATAAAATCAACCAAGATGATATCAGCTATTCTATAGCTTTATCTGTATTTGCTATAAACAGTTATTTAGATATGTATCTGCCGTTATTTTATAATTTAGAGAAACAAAGTCCTTCTGATTAAAAATATTTGCAAAGTAAAACATTTACATGATCTGCATTTTCATCAACGATTATTTATTTAATATGTGTAAATTGAGATATTTGTCATATGATTAGTTTTTGTGATTTTATTTTTAAAATAACCGTTTTGCCGAAATATTAGTGTACTGTCATTATAGTCTTTACAGAATATTTAGTTAAGTCCCTATAATACGAGTTTTATGGCTCTGTGGTATGGTTTGATAAATCTGAAATAGGTATATACTCATATATAGCGATGAAAGTATTTAATACGCATCAAAGGATGTATGCTTGCTTAGAGTTTAGATTAGGATTTAAACTGAACTTGTAATTGTCAACAATAACTATCAGTAAAATTTATCGTCTTCTATAAACTGTGCATGGAACCCGTTGATTTACATACTCAGTAATTTTTGATTTTCATATTTATAACAATTAGATAGCTACCACAAGATTGTGATTTCATTCAATAATGAGTTCAGGTTGATAACATTTGCCGCTGAGGTTTGTTTAAACTCAGGTGTAGTTATTGAAGTTTAGCTATTATCTTAAAAACCACGAGAGCTGTTTGGCCTGCTATCTGGCCATTACTTCATTTCAATTGATCAGAGGATAATATACTCGTAATCAATAATTTCCTTTTAGGGACTCCACAAGTCTAATATTGTAAAATTTTATCAAGAAACAACACTTTGTTTACCTATTTAAGTATCTGAAATGTATTTAGATAAAATCATACCCGTACCAATGATTTTCCAAAAGTACCTCTATATTTTTAGTAATAATATTGTTACAGAACATTTCAAATTAATTAATTAGATGTAAGTAAGAATCTGCTTTGAGAGGATTATTTATTTTATTATTACTGAAAATAGAGCGATTTATATAGGGTTACTTGGGGATCCTTCACCTTATTTAAATATGATGTTAGGGAAATAATGCGTTTAGAACGAGATTCACCAGAGGCATTTTGCGACTGTCACAAAAACCAATAAAAAATACTTACAACATTTACTTTTTAAAATGCAGTCCAATTTACACAATTTTTCATGATACGAGTCACGAGTCTCATGCCATGACAGATTAAACACTTTCTCAACTTCACATATTAACACTAACACTATCTTGACCGTTTCTATCAGTTTATTGTGTCAATATTTGGCAGGGGGAAGGGTTCCTAGAGTAATCCTGTAGTAATATTTATTTTATAGAAGGTAAGTATATAAACAAATCTGTTCTACGATGAAATTAATACTTAGTATATTTTAGCGTCAACAACCAGTAATTTATGCGGACCACTATCGCTTTTCCGTAAAATAAATAGGTACTTTTTGACTGAACCTGTTTTTTATTTTCTCATTAGCTTAAACTACCTGCCACTGGCAAACGTTTTCATAATTGAATTAATATAGGTTTGTTACGAAGTAATTATATCCACTAGTCGTTTGATATTTCAAAGGATCTGTCAACTACAAATGGTGTGGATTCAATTTAATCATTTAATCGAGAACAGATACGCAATGTTCACAATATATTCACTTGATTATGTACGAATATATAAATAATTCGAAACACTTACTTGATCAAAGTTTTTTGGTGTTTGTTACACTTATTGATTAAATAAACTAATACAATATCAGAGATCATTAAACCTATTGCTATATTGTAAGAAAAAACAGATGACAAAGTCGTTCATTCTCAGCTTGTCTTAAAACAAGTAATCAACAGTTTAAAAGCTCATTAACTACCACAAAACAGTTACTTTATAGTCGAATAAACAGTAAATCTATTAAGAAAATTTGGCACTTTACTGTCAGCCGATAAGCTGTAGCCGGTACATTAAATATTCCAGTAATTTGATTATTATCAGTTTACTTTCCTTACATTGTGCCAGACTGATGCTTCGTTATTAAAACTGTAGGCAAAGTTTTCTTGTTCACCATAAAACTATTCAAGAAATGTAGGTTCATGGAAAATATAGAAACTAAATCAGAAATACATTAGCTTTAGCTGCATGAAATGCAAAGAAATATAGAAAATGTCTATGCGTGTACAAACAGGTAGGATGTAACTCGGAAAATTCGCGTTCGTGTGGCAAGGTGCCCAGCACGAGGGTTGCATTTCCCCGTTCAATAGCACTTGCCTTTTGTGCCTGGGGACTAAAGAAACGTACGCCGTACTCCATATATTATTACGCCATTTAGGATAAAAATATTGCTACGAAAACTCTAACACGATGTTATCAAGCAAACGTTCGTAATGTAATGGTAGAGGGTCATTTTAGTGATACGCTCACGAATAGTGGTCTTGTGGATTGCTTGTTATGAATCGGCGCGTATGGTGAGATACTTTGGTTAGCGATAGTTAAGAACATATAGTCGGGTCATAAGGGTCCCATGGACATCGCGCGGTGTCGGCACAAAAATATAATAACAGCACCCCTTCTCTTCGTATGGGTGTTGTAAGTATCAAGGTGTACGGCCAGAAGGACACGGCTAGCAGCATCTTTTCTTGGCTAAACTGCTATGGCCAACCTGCCTGCCAACCGTGACGATTATGCCGAAATCTCTTGCATAGGAATCTTCAGCGGGCATTGGAGTGAGCGGTTCTTGGTCTTTCCCTTATCCATAGGAGAGCTGAAATGGCAGTAAGCGGCACGCAAGGAACAGCGATGGCGGTTGGAGCAAAAGGATAAAAATCAGTAAGCCACCACCCACTAGTTGGCCGAGCTTCTGGTGCAGGTAGCACAGACTTATTTTAAAGATTTTTAAGGAAGGCCTATGCCTACCAGAAGACGTTGTTTGGCTAAGATGATAATGATAATGAGCGAGTAGTTAACCCAAAATACTGTTTTAGGTGTAAAAAGCGTGTTAAAAAGCCATAAGCTGAACATTACAAGAAATTATTCCACGTATGAACCATAGATTGATAGAATATGACCAATAATAATATTGGTCAGATAGAGGTGTCGTTACTTGAAATGTTTAGTCGATATTTAGATTGGCTTTATACTAACAAAGTAAAATAATTTCTGACACTAAAAAGGATATGGGTAACATTCAAATAAAATAAAAAACGGAGCCAAGTTTCTAAAGAAGCTGTCTAGGTATCAGAAAAATGCATTTATTGTAGGAATCAACTAGATGTTAAAGAAATTATGTTTGCATAAACCCTAATGTAAATACGCTCCTCTGGCCTAGTGGCTCAAATACCGGACCAAGATCTCGGATACCTACCGGGTTTCATTTCCTGGTCGGGAAACGAAAAGTTTTGAATAGTTGCACATTGTTTGGGTTCGTGATCACAAACCTGCTTTTGGCAAGCGTGGCGATTATGTCAGTACCCATCATTGCTGCGGAAACTTGAATGAGAATTTTGCATAAATCTCTACGCTGGGAAGGCGCAGTGATACCAGTTTGGCCAGTAGTAAAAGCAAGAGAATGCCAGTCGCCTTGTTCTTCCTCTTATAACGTTTCCTCTAGCGACACCCACAGTTCGAGTAAGGGTATTAATGAGTTATTTTGGTCACTATCATACGCCACTGCACGCTTGTAGTGTTAAATTAAGAGACATAAATATTCTTTTTTCAACTTACATGTGTAATTAATCAAATGCTCGTTAGCATATTCTGGTCTACGCACTCTAGTTACAGGCCAGATTACTAATTTTGTACTATTATCCAATTTGCAACGCCCTATATAGTACTATAATATACATAGAGAACTTAGCTGTAATCGGACACGTCCACCCATTTAACAACTATTATGATTACAGAAATGTTAATCAATACATACGAGTATGTCGTTTCAAATAGGTATAATGATGTATCACAAGGATTAAATAAATAAGTAGTACTTACGGTTTTTAAAGTAACAACAGATATTACATGGGCTGTTCAGATAGGTTTTAGTTAAATGGAAATTAGCAAGGATTTGATTAAATAACATATATTTTTTTAAATATTTCCTGTCCACCCTAATACACTTGTGCATTCGGCTAAACCAGCTTTTGAAAAACGTATCTTGCGGAAGGTCGCATAGCTTCGTCTGCTGCTTCGACGGCCTCGTCTGCTGTTTTGAATCCAAGCGCACGAAGCATTTTTACTGTGGGAAAAACATAAAAAGAACACACACAGAGCTAGGTTGAGACTGTAGGGAGGATGGAGTAACATTTGTACTCCTGAAGTGATCAAATAGTCCACGATTCTAGCAGCTGTGCAAACAGGTGCAACGAATGAACGTACTGTTAAACGATCTTCTATGCAAAATAAAAACAACTTGTCCACTGCGTCGAAAATAAAACCACTGTAATTTTTTATTAACGCTTCGGCTGCATACTAGTTTTAAGGCTTAAAACACCCATTGCGTGGATTGCTACTTTGTGAGAGAATCGTAGCTGTAGGTCCAAGATTGCATACTACCGCAAATGCAGACTCCCTTAAAATAGCTTGTACATTTTCTGGAGATTCCTTAAAGGTCGTTATATAAAATATCATCTATGCTAATATTGTAAAGCTGAAGAGTTTGTTTGTTTGTTTGTTTGAACGCGCTAATCTCAGGAAGTACTGGTTCCAATTGAAAAAATCTTTTTGTGTTGGATAGTCCATTTATCGAGTAAGGCTTGACGCGGACGAAGTCGCGGGCAACAGCTAGTCGTTAATAATCATAGAAAATGATAGCACGAAAAGCTTTCCGCGAGACATCTATTGTTGTTAACAAGTTTAGCAGATAATTTCTTAAAATGTTAAAAAAATAAAATTGTACCATTGTTATCTATGCACTTTTGCCATCTCATGGGTAGTTCATTGATCCTTTTACTAAAACAACCATTCGGACGGCAATCAATAAAATCTTTGAAGGCGGTTTGTACTGCCTCATCGGAGTTGAATTTTTCCCTTGCTTGAAATTATCCAAATTTCGAAAAAATGGTAATTTAAGCAAGGTCCGGGGAGTACGGTGGATGTCTGAGGCATTCCAATGGAAGCTCCTCTAATTTGGTAGCCGTCTGTTGTGCAGTGTGTGGCTAGACCACACACTGCACAACAGACGGTTGTCGTAAAGCAGTAGTGGCGTAGAACGTTTGACCAGCCTCGGTGGTTTCACAGCTAGCTTTTCCATCATGGTTTGCAATTGCTGACAATAGACATCTGCCGTAATCGTCTGGCCAGATTTGAGAAAGCTGTAATCAACGACACCGGCGCTAGTCCACCAAACGCTCACAAAAGTAACTTTATTTGGGTCAATTTTCGTTTGGGGCAAGATTTGGCTGGCTCGCCAGGGTTCAGCCATTGCGATAAGCACTTTCGATTGTCGTACAGGAATCACTTTTCATCACAGGTAATGATTCGATTTAAAATGTCTTCATTATTGTGCCGGTTAAGTAATGTAACGCAGCAGTCATCGCGCGCTTGGCGGTTTTCTTCACTCAATTCGTGAGGTACAAACCTTACAAGCTTTTTAATCTTCCCGATTTGCTTTAAATGGATTAAAACAGTTTTATCACTAACACCGCAGCCTGCAGCCAACTCTGACGTAGTTTGCGATGGATCCGCTTCCACAATAGCCTTTAATTCTTCATTATCGACTAGGGTCTCTGACCGTCCACGGGGCTTGTTCTGCAGGTTGAAATTTGCCGTTTATTACATACAGTGTGGCAAACAATTTCCGGAACAACATTGGTATAATCATTGATTTAGTATAATAATAGATCAACTGACAGCCCGATAATGCGTGATCAGTTTTGATTTGTCAATGTGGCTAGTGACTTACCTTTTACATTTTGAGACTATCGATAATAATTGCAGTTCGTCGTTTGGAAAAAATATTAACTTACTGTATCTATCTTTAGATTATTGTATACTCCCCGGCAAATCTAACCGCCCATTCTTCTTATAATATTCATCGGAGTGGGCAATTTGATGAGCCTGTGAGTATATTTTTTTATAAACCATGTCAACATAAAGTGTAAAATAATATGTATCTGAAAAATTAAAAGTGTCAATGAATGTTTCACTTATCTAGCTCCAATGTGTGTGTAGTGAGGACTTTTCTAACTATTCTTAAAGGATAGTACTATTAGTAAGTGAAAAAAAAAAACAGAATTAGTACTAATATTAACAACAAAAAAAAAAGTATATAAGTAAGTTTATCGGTTGTCTAGTACCCCATACGACAGGGTACTTAATAGTAGCTTAATTTGGGACTAGAGGGCTCTGTGTGGCCCAGTGAGGCATGTCTTAAAATATATAATATATATTTATTTATTCTTAAAATATTTAACATTTAATAACAAAAATCTAACACACAAGCTATAACTATATATATGGTAGAATATTTCTGTGGATTCCAACTAATGCGCCCAATTAACTTTAACCATTTTCCTCTTACTACAGAATCTAAAGAAAATCTGTCCGAAAAAAATACTTCTATAAAATTATTGATAAGTAACTTTCTTCTAATAAAATAGTTTAGGTTTTCGATGCTAAACGTAAAATAGCATGTGATTTATCAGTTAATAGGTATTCAATATAAATATCGATAATAGTATCGTTAAATTTGAGTCAAGCTCTAGCGTATATGTAAAATATATTGATGAAAAAAAAATATCTACGGAAATAATCTAAATTATCAATATATATAGAAATTTATCTACACAAAATATTAAAATGAATGAACAGATTGACATAATTTTGTACTAACAATGGAACAAAAAGACCCATTTCAGCAGAAATAACGCATTTTTACGATGACGACTTTCTGCTTATTTACCTGTGAAATGGACAATTTTCTGAATTATTTTTGTGTTTGACACCACAGGCACTCACAGAACATGTGACCATTGTTGAATAAAATTGTATTTACTTTAAATAATCTACGATGTAAGAAATAATTACATAAATGTTGTCACTGGGTGTCACTGCGTCAGTCAAAACAGATCGCAAAATGAAAAGATTAGTTATACCACGTTTATGGGTATAAAAGTTTGTTAGTAGTAATACCATTATGATAGCAATAGCCTAAATAATTTATGTTTATGGTATCTTAAATTTGCAAGAACACCGTACATTAAAATGAATAAGGTCTTTATATATTGCATAACAGACGTTTACAAGAATAAAAAATCCGTGCTAAATTCGTATCTAAATAAATCGTCAATATCTTAAATAAGTTAAGTGTATTAAATTAAACTTAGGTATAAATGTAGTTTTGATGTCACCGGATCCCAAAGGATGCATCAGTCACTTAGCGACGTTAGTGTTTCTCAAGTTGGGTAGCTTGAGAATGTCTTATTAGCTCTAATGCCAGTGTCGAATATAATACAATTCGTATTAGAAGTTTGCCATATATCACCTATTTTGGACAGCGAAAAAATATAGACTACTCGTATCTTCTTTTTGAGTATTTTAATTTAAATCCGCACTTTGTTTTGCCAAATAATATACAAATATGTTAAAAATATTTTTGTTAGACTAAGATACAATTCAAATTATAATATTGTTTTTAAAAAATATATTTTTTAAATTAAATATTTGATTGCAACCGAAAGAAAAAACTGCAAACACGTAACATTATTGAACCTCCTCCTTCTATGCGTTGTTAAAAGTAGTAAATAATAGTTAACACTGTGCATTTTGAACCACCTCACAAATGAAGTCCACGTTATGTTACCACTATGTATAACATCTCGGCAGTGTTTTTAAGTTTTTTATATAAAAACAAACTTAGATTATAGATTGAACTTAGATATACTTAGATTAGAAATATATTATCTTTAAAAAAAATAATTCGAATCAGATAAGCCATGTCATCGAGTATATCATGCTTTGAAGAGACAATAGACAGTTAAATTCGATATTCATCAACGACCGGCAGACAAAAAAGCAGGTTTCAGTTTTCATTCATTGAAATTCTAAACCCTAAAAAGTAACAGCATTTATCGTTTATTAAAATATTTTAAAACTTTGGCTGAGTCTCTTTGGTGACTAAAAAAGGCATAAAATAAACGGAAATGAAAAGAAACGGGGTTACATTGTAACACCATGCGAGTGGGGGCTAATCCGCACCGGATAACATTTGGCTCATTAAACCAATCCCCCGGATTATCAACTTGGAATTGCCTCGCTGAGCAGTATGGTTATTATGAGGTAAAAAGTAATGAAAACTGCGTTAACCTTCATGTATTTCACTTCTCATAAAAACTTGGGATTTCGTGAAATATATCGGGAAAAAAGGTCTACACGGTCACCATTAAAGGTAAATTACCCTGCTTTATGCTCGGGAAACGTGAAGCGTGGAAATGTGTGTCGCACGCAAAAGATGTTTCCGTGTTGGCGCGACATTTCAATGACTACAAATCTTAGCAACTCTTCAGGTAATAAGTAGTTAGGTTCTTCTGTCAGCAAGAAATCTGATCTTTTACGTATATAGGTCACAAAGGTATTTTTTCGAAATAGGGTTACATGATGATATACAATGACCTAAACAAAAATAAAATCTTTTTTGGAATGTTTTTTACTATAGAGCATTTATCTCAAAAAGAACATAAATTGTCTCTGCGTATAGTAGTGCAATTTTGAATTTCATTCCCCGTAGCAGGTATGTGTAAAATAGAAAATATTCGCATTGTCAACAAAACATCGTAGTTAAGTTTATCGGGTTAATTGCGTAAAAAATGACAAAATTCCACGGCATACATGAATCTTCGACTAAGCTATTTGTCCAAGCTCATCGATATTTTTCCAGGTTTCTTTACTTAAGATAAGGGACGTTATAGTTTCGTCAGTCGTTTTATTATAACTGGTTAAAAGTTTTAGAAAGTTGTAATTGGCTTGGATTATGTATATTTTATTTTACAACTCTGACAAAGTGGTATTATCCGGAGGGTCTAGGATTCGATCCTCGGGTCGGGTAACAAGAGTTTCGGGTTTTCGAACATTTCTCGGTTTTGTGATCATAACCACCACGATGGGAGGGTTCGAACTTCGAATCCACATTTGGCAAGCGTGGAGACTATGCCTGTAGTACCCTTCATTACTGTGCTAACTTGAATTCAATGATGGAGGATAGGGGATCGAACCCGGAAACCCGAGATCTTGGCCCGGTAGTTAAACCACTAGAACAACGGGGCGTTAAGTAACGTATATAATTTTATGAACTTATATATAAATTAATATGATGTATTTCATGCTAAACCTTTGAAGTTACATGTTTCAAAAGGAAACCTGTGAAAATTTAATGTTCCGTAGGCGTCTATGAGTAAACTTAATTAATAGGTAACGATTGGAGTAGCACAACAACCATCAACATAGAATATAAAAACTTGTCAGTTTAAATATTTAAAATAGTTATATTCAATTTTCCCTGGCCGGAGAACTTTGTAGGTACTGCTTTAGAATAAAAAAAAAACTTTCTGTGCTTATTTTTGATTATTGAATTATGTATCTTATTCAGTTAAAATGAATACTTACTTAAAGTTCAATAAGTCTACAAAAATCAAGATGTATGTTTTGTATTAGAAGTTAATTATAGTTAACATGTTCTTCCAAACATAGTTTAACACGGTTCCTTATTATTAGTGAGGGGTTTGCATCAATCTACACTACTATTATAAAGAGGAAAGATTTTTATTTTTGTGTGTGTGTGTTTGTTTGCAATGAATAAACTCAAAAACTACTGTGCCGATTTCAAAAGTTCTTTCTTCATTGGAGAGCTACATTCACCTTGAGTGACATAGGCTATATTTGTTGCTAGAAAAGATTAGGGATCCTTATAAAAAATCTTATGCCCACCCATGCGAAGCCAGGACGGGCCGCTAGTACATTATAAGAACACGGTCCCAAGATGTCACTTCAAACTGTCCAAGTTTAAATCTCGGCAGTCATACCCACCGTAATGCAAATTTAACTTAACGGACGATGACTGAAAGATAAATATATATATATTCTATATATTCTGAAAGATATAAATATTCCCAATTTTTATTTAAGGTAGGTATTTAGCTGTCTTGTATTTCACGTAAACTTGCAAGTCAAGTCTCGAATAGCGAATTGCGTGAAAAAAAATGTAACGAAAAATGGCGAAAGAACTAAAATACAATATCAAGTTTTTTTTTTAATTATAAGCGTTTCTTATTTACAAAAACTTTAAAGTTTGAACTTTAAATCACTCCAATTTTCTTTTTTTTTTAAACTCAAATAACTACTTTATTTTCATTAGCCCACATTAGTTGCAGTTTGGCCAGTGGCGAAGTTTGGCCAGCTGCAGAGAAAAGATTCTGCTGTCCGTTTTCTAGAAGTACTCCTCTTCGTCGTCGTCTCTTTCGATACCCGCAGAGCTATACCTAAGGGATGATGCCTTTATATTTTAGGGTAGCACACACAGCTGGCACAACACGGCACTAATTCTTTGGACAGTTAAGATATCGTAAAAAAAAATAAAGGTTAGTATTCAGCTGTATTTCATTGATGCATGACTGCATGCACACAGATTTCATCATCTTAATTACGAGTAAGCACATGTTTATTTCAGTTGAAAATAATTTACGCTATCATGGAAACTATCAGTTTTACAGTCATATGGCAACCATTGCTTGCATGTACCTTAGACATATAATTAAAGGTTTGTTTTGCATACGTCAAGGGTTGGGAATCGTTATAAATGTTTGAGTTAGTTGATATGGTTTATAATCGCACAGGCGCAAACTAGTCTCCAGAGAAGCTTCAACTTGCGTAACACTATTCCCATCACATATAAAATCTTTGAAAACCTTCAGTTGTTACAGCTATTATACCTTTGTTGAGTGTTATAAATGTTGCTAGCAGATAACACTTAGCTATCTCAATATATTTTTTAATTTATTTGAGGTGAAATTCAGATTTATTCAACTTATTTAATGTTTTATTCATAGAGCCCAAGGAGCCCAAGGATCTCCACAACGATTATACTAGTTAGTTGAAACTATGGATAGAAACTACAGTTTGGTGGAAAACTGCCAGGTAACACACAATATGCGTAGTTAATAGTCTCAGCCTGAAAAAATAACAGATACTGTATACATAGCAGTAAGGAATACCAAACGTCATTAGCCAGACAAGACCGCGCTGAAGTTAATATTGGTTTGTTTTAGGATGAATAGGTGGCGTTGAACATTTTCCATAGTCTAAGTGGTCTAAGAGCATGTTATCGTGAATCTTTGCCTAATATTAAAATGCCGTCATGCTTTAGCATTTTCACTCTTACTGGTTCGGTATGATTTCAGGCATTAGTAATAGTAGTTAGTCATTGCTTACTTGCAAAAAACGAATATAGGCGTCACTAGGGTTGTTAATTACCAACCCTAACATGAAGGGCAAGTTTTAAATTCGGAGAAAATATCTTTCACTGTTTTTTCGAATTAACAACTGACTTTGTAGATTGCTGCTCCCGGTTGCTTGCCACAATACCTGCTGTCATTTTATAATTTCCGTCTGTAGATACACAAACTATGTTTTTTTAAGTTGAATAATAATTGTATATGAAACATAATAATCGTAACGTTTTCATCCCAACCCTACAAAATTGTGCAATAACTTTTACTATTTATCTTCATGTTATGTTAGGAGAAAAGTAATAAAGTTTGCCTGGAAGGTGTAATAATAACTAAGAAGAGAGAATAATTTAAAGCTTACTTTATACATTTCGTTTAGTTTTTACCTCACCGCTTGTCATCCGTTCAGCGGTTTAAAATGCAGTTTTTAGCTCAAGAGCACCATATCATGGAATCCTGTGTAGTTGTAGGCTGAGAGTTTGCTACCGCATTTAAATAAGATTCATTGATTTATTGGAACTTAATCACTTATTGAAATTATAAAAATAAAAATCGACTACTATTTAATTAATTCTATGGAATTAAGTATTCGTTTTAAGTGTTTATTTCTTTAGCTTTTGTCTACATGACACACAGTTATGTATAATAGAGTCATATTTCATAACCGGTCAAAACTAATTTCGGCTGATTGGATACGTCGACGCATAAGCGTAGGTATAGTAAGCAGAATACCAGTGCCATGCCTAATTAAGCAGTAAACAATTCCCCCATTCCCCTTAGAAATCTCTTGCATTCAAACCTGTTAATGTATCATTGAACTTCACTCGTAGTATTCAATGACTTGTGATGAGTCATCAATTCATCATCATAGTAAAAAAAATACAGTTTACTTCACAGGCACTTCGCCGGCTGCTGCTGCGGCACCGATCGGTTTTTACCATGCTGTGGTCGCCATATCAATGTTACAAAAAAGAAAGCGATCATTGTATGAAATCAGTTTTGAATAACCAAACTCTAATATGGATCAGTATTGATTTTGTCAAAGTAATATAGTTACACGAAATTAGTATAATTATATCGCTACAGATAAATTAAATAAATATCGCAGTGCAAGCTCGCCCTTATTTACGCCCACAATGGCGTGCTTTGGGCACCGCGTGTCGACACGTCTCCTTACATAATTATTCTTTGCCTTATAAAAGTTTATCATTAAATACTTCTTTATTGGATGTCATTTATCAACCATAAGTGGGTCAAATATTGATAAACACTTACATATTGTGCAGAAAGCTTGCTGTATGTTTGTTGACAACTATAATGGAATTGATAATGATATCTTAAATTGTTAAGAGTTATTTTCTGCTGTCCATTTTGCGTTATAGTTGCTTATTTCATTATATATCGTAATGAGCAATAATAACATAAAATATGACCAGCCATGTTTACCAATCAACAGGGAGCTAAGTCCACCTAAGGTATTAGGTATATCAGAATTCAAACATTTTAACTTTAGGTATGGCTTTGTGTGACAGTTTTTAATCAAAAAATAATGATATCAAATTTTTGACTTTGCCTTAATAGGTACTTATATGCATATTAATGTAAACACAGGCAAGTAAATTATATTAATACTAAGAGTGTAAATATAAATTTAGGTAGCCGTATATTTTGGTATTTTTACAATTTCAATATCTTTTTAATTAGCGGGTAACAATGGTTAAGTTTTCCAAAAAAATCGTTAAATAAATGTGATACGTTAAATTTTGGGATAAACTTAGAAATTCAAATTCTAATCATTTATTTATTACCTACGTGTAACAAGATTTTATTTATAGGTAATACTAAATAATCAGTACCTACTGATACTAAATCATTAGAATAATGTAATCTTATGTCACAAGTTTTAGGTATAAATTCTTCTTAATCCATTCAAATTCAATTATTTAAGTACAACACAATATAAATTTAGTTTGTTTAATAATCTTTTTTTCTTTTTGTAACGGCTGTTCATTTGTTTTGTTATAAAAAATGTGAAACAAACAATTAAATTATTTTTTACAGTTACGGGCTACAGTTGCAAATTTTATTCTACCGAGTGATAACATTCCCGTTCGTCGCTCCCTCCCTCGCTACAAATACCTATGTCACATAACAGACATCCCACATCATTATTACGAGTACTTGGCAGCCTTGATTATCCTGATTTCTGCCTAGTGTATCCCCGTTACGGATCATTAGCTCATTAATTCACCTATAAGAGGTGCTGGTCTTGTAAATCGTGGCAAGTGTATCATTTAAGGCGCTCGTAGTGAACAATAGGCGGTAATCAATAAGAGCGGCCGGGCGGGCCATTGTGTCCCTAATGTGTGGGAATTAGCTATTTGCTACTTGACGAAGACAAATTATATCGCTACTTCGATTAATTACATAGCTTAACCGTGCTGTCGATATACAAACAGCGATCGTCGTTGTATGCGCTGTGACGGTGGAGTTTGTTCATAGATAATAGAGCGCGGTCGAACATAGCACAGGCTAACTGAAAAACTTTGTTTTAGCATAGGCTATAAGCTATAGAGCTGAAAACTAAAATATAGCCGGTTCTAAGGCGTAAACCTTGACACCCAAACTATTGTTCTGCCTTGTGAAGTTAGTTTTCGGTAAACGAATTTATATAGTACACAAAAATTTCACGATACAAATAACTGAAACGACAAAAAGTTTTAAATAAGTTAAGAAAAAAAGAGTTGTGCCATGACAGTCGGTGATGCTACACCAGCTCATTTGTTACTCACGTTACCCTTTTTGTGGATCCAGCTTTTGTTGAAAAGAAATGTGTACATGGTCAACCCCATTTTTCCACCGTTACAGTGGAATAATTTAGAATTTAAACTAAACAAACTTTGAGCTCTCAAGCAAAAGAAAACAAAACACAACGATATTAGTCAAATAAGTTAAGAGATACATGCGTTGAAAAATTATATAAGTTGAGTCCCCATTTCTCACTGGCTGAAACAAAGAGATCTAACATAAAATCAAGAAATTAACATTTAAGGCTCTTAGATGATATTTTGTGAAGGACGGTCTCGGATCAAATGGGTAAGTGAAATGTGTATAAGGTACTTTACAGAAAACAAGCGATAAGCAGTTATAAAAAGTCACTAAAACAACGATGTGGCTAGAAGCCCTATTTACATGCATATTTTTATGATTTAACTATAAATAGTAAAATTTCAGTTTTTCTTTTAGCTTGTAATGTAAAATCGCTTCTTTCCCAATTTGTATTTCCTATTTTAGTAAGATATTTACATAAATAGCATACAGTTATAATTTATGTCCTAAAATATTAATTAAACACTACACACTATTTTAATTAATAATAATAATAATAATAATAAATACTCTTTATTGCACACCTTACAGGATACATTTTTAACATGTAATACATTTTAAGCTGTACAATTTAGGCGGTCTTATCGCTATAAGCGATCTCTTCCAGACAACCTCAATAAAGGACAATTAACTCGAAATAAGTGGGGAAGGCGGCAAAGAGTTATTAAAGGTAAATATTAAATAAATAGGTTAAAAATATATAAAATAAATAAAATAATCAAGTTACAAATTAATTTTAGAATACATATTCTACTCAATCAATAAACATACACACAAATGCAAATATTAAATACACATAAACAAATAAATACATGTAAAATATGACCCAACAATACTTTGAAAAGAACCTTGTTACAAAAATTTTGAAAGGAAAGAAAGAGAAATAGGAATACTATAGAGATAAAAGATAGGTTTTGAGTTTGTATTTAAAAGTAGAAAGTGTTTCAGACTGCCGAATAAACAACGGTAGAGAGTTCCATAGTCGGATGGATTGCACAGTGAAAGACTGTGAGTAGGCGTGAGAAGAATGAGGAGGAAATGAGAGACGAAGCTTGTTGAATGACCGCATTTCATGACCGAGAGCTGACTGCAGAAAATGGAAACGCTCCTTTAGATATGGCGGTGAATTTGGATTGAATAATACAGAATATAAAAAGGAGAGAACGTGGAAATCGCGCCGACGACGAATAGGTAGCCAATTCAGGAGCGTTCGGTATTCTGAGACATGGTCGTACTTTCGCAGACCATAGACAATGCGAATGCAGAAGTTCTGAAGGCGTTCAAGTTTATTTAGGAGATTTTCATTAAGATCAGTGTAGCAACAGTCTGCATAATCAAGAATTGGGAAAAGGAGGGCCTGAACAAGCGCAATTTTAGTAGGTACCGGTAGAAAATTACGTAGTCTGTTAACTGACGCTGCCGTTGCAAAAATTTTTCTGCTAACCTCTGAAATCTGACTCGTCCAGGTGAGAGAGCAGTCTATATGAACACCGAGGTTTTTTACAACTTTGCTGTAGCTAATTACGACGCCGTCAAATATAATAGGTGGTAAGTTACTCCAGTCTATTTTGCTAATTTGCCGTGAGCCACCAAGTATTATAGCTTGCGTCTTTGAGGGGTTAACTTGGAGACAGTATGACCGGCTCCAGTTCAGGATATGCGTTAAATCAGTGTTTATAACACTTACCACCCTATCAAGTTCCTCAAGACGCCCTCGAGAATATATCTGGAGATCGTCTGCATACAAGTGAAAAGAGGAGGAGAGATTGAGTGAAATGGTATTAATAAAAATTGCGAAGAGAAGAGGAGACAGAACGCCTCCTTGCGGAACACCAGCACTGATGTCGCACCATGCAGAGAAAGAATCTTCAGCACGAATGCGCTGCCGACGTCCATGCAAGTAACTATGAAACCAGTCAAGCACCGTTGGAGATATGTTAAGTGAGCGCAATATGCCGAGCAGTATATCAAAATCAACAGTGTTAAAGGCATTACTGAAATCCAGCAATGTCAATACAGTAAGTAGTTTATTATCGATACCACATCGAATATCGTCCGTGATTTTGACCAAAGCCGTAGTCGTACTATGCCCAGACCTAAAACCAGACTGGAACGAATTTAGGAGATTGTTTTTGGATGGTAAAGAACTTCATTGCAAATTGATATGTGTGTAAGAAATGAAAACACTTATATGTAAATTAGCAAGAGAAGAAATATTACACCAAATTGATGTATAGTTAGGTCACTAGCACTAAGATTGAGACACTTTGTCTAAAACCTTAAACTAATATAAAAATCAAACAGACATTAAATAATATAAATTAAAAAAAAACACTGAAGAAGACATTAACTAATACATTTTATGTTTACGTTATTTTTTGTTTATATATTTTTTAGCTTAATCTATTTTTATACTTTTAGAGCTAGTAACTTGTGAAATTAAATGTGACCAACTTTGAGCTAATACTGAAGTGCCCACCGGCTTGTAATATCTAAAGAACTGACGGCCAGTTGTGCTAATGACTTTTTGAATAGAGACCAGAGCTCTGCAAACGTAGCCTAGGACATGCGCCCTTCAGCTAGGTGGAATGACGATTTGAGAGATGTCGCAGGCAGAAGCTGGGTGCGATAAGTCGAAAACATTATAAAACCATCTGAATGAAAGAATGTAAAATCTAGAAGTCAAGACTCGTATTACACAGAGATTCAAAATTTATTGTCATCATACACGCCATCAATCGTACTCGTATGTTAGCGCATCACTTCAAAACGACTGCACGTTTTTAGTGATTTTTTTTATGTTTTTGATTGTCTTTGGGATTCACACTTGATGTGTGAATAATTTTATGAGAGGCACATAAAATATGCGAGTAAATAATCGTGAAGGGCATGTTTGGACTCATTTTTTATATAAACCTCTCTTGAAAAGCCAGAGTGTTTAGCTAGTTGTAAACAAAATACAACTAGATCCTAACTAGGCCTAAAGTAGGCGTAAATTCTAGGTAAAAGTAGGTAACTGAATGACACCCACCATTGATAAAAGCATACACAAGTACTGTGTGGGCTTTAACGTTATTGCCAAGTGGTATACTACAAGTTACTTCGTTTATTTGATATTCACAGAAATTATTAACTACGAAGGTTTGAATAATCGATTAACAATGCTCGTGCAGCGGCAGGGCAGCGTACCTAACATAGCCTTGAGACGGGGACTTAAAAGTTCTAATATTCTGCTATCCACTTCGTCTGAGCTGAGCAATGAACGAAATCATCGCTAAGTTAATTTAAAAAAAAAGTTGTGTGACAGTTGCAACATTCATGAAACAATTGCCTTAGCGTAGATTTTATAATTCCATTCTGTAAACTTCGACAAAGCAGAAAATATGTGCATGGCAGAATATCAAGGAGAATATCAAGAATATGAAATAAACAAGACAGGAGTAGTCTAACCATCACCTAGATGATAAATCCCATCCCAATAATCCACTTTAATTTAGATTTACCATAATTTTTGTCACTGAGTGCATATTGCAATTTCTTTGTAATTGTACCGCATTGGCAATTAGCTGAAATTTTCTTTAGGATTCTAGCGGTATTCGTACCTGCTGAGAAGTATGTTAGTTTAAAAAGTAATAGGTGTTCTGGACCAGTAAATTATACTTTACGACCTTTAGGAAAGTTGTTATAGGTCGGTCAGGTCGTTATATCCCGCGGTAAGTTCTCGATGATATCCGGGGGATGTCTGCGACCAAATTAACGTTATATAATAAAAGTTTGAGTTGGTCTAAGTTATAAATAAAATGAATTTTGATGGTGTTTAGTTTATCTTTTGTGATTTTATCAGCTCTTTCTGGTTAGTTGTTAACTTGTTGTAAACTGTTAACGACTCGTGTATTGATTATATTATCGAAACCGTAGGTTGCCTACTTACATAAATAATATCGAGATAATAAGAGTGGGAGTTTGCACATTAACAGAAAATGTTATTTACATTCATTGTCGTACCAAATATGATTTGTAAATATGGATGTACGAGTAAAATTCCAATACTCTAATAAATCAATAAAAAATTCCACTATTAAACATGTATAAATGAATTGACTAATCGTGTTTATGTCTTTTATCTTGTAAAAAATACAGATAGATTATAGGGAAAATTTCAGCGTTCCTAAACGATGCTACAAGAGCAAACACGCTACTTTGTCTACCTTTGATAGATTGTCTTTTATAAATCCATTTAATACGTGAACAATACGCTGCAGTGCTATATACGAGAAATATATAGTACCTTTAGTAGTTTGTATACATAGCAATAACGACTATATCTCCGGTAGTACTTGAAGAAGACCAATTGAAGGTAGCATGGTCTTGAAATTCCCCGTTCCTAACGGGCCTTCGCTAAATAAGGTCTGTGGGACGACTGACGTCGAAACTGGGGACTAGGCTAATTATCTCTTTCCCTGACGCCGAGTGGAGATCACTACTGCTCGAGCCAGCCACAGCCAACACTGACACTGTAGATAAGTAGATAGATAGAATTACGAATGATCACCATTCGTAGTTGCAGTAGGTACGCCGCGGCACTAACTAGTAGTGCCAATTCACTAGTGCTTCCGGTGTACTCGGAGGGTATGGTTCAGTGGGCAGGACCTACAAACACTATTCGAGTCTAACATATCTGTATGTTAGCCCCTTTCTTTGCTTGTTTGGAGCATGCGTAGAAAAATATAATTTACTTACAAGCCATTTAGAAATATGCAAATTGCAAGTTAAAAAAATATCTCACACCGGGGCAATTTTATCCTTGCAATTATTAATATAATTAAATAATGACAATTGCAGTAATTGTCATTATTTAATTATAAATTATCAATTAATAATTGCAAGCATTTGGGACGTGTAACTACGAAACTCTATATTACGCATGGCATGAATGGCATGAATATGATAAATTTTTCTTCCATAAATTTTACCGCGGAAGTCATGACATGTCTTTTTCATGCCTCTGGTGGGTCACCAATTTTAAGCATGATGTTTGACGGTGATTATTTATTTTGCATTTTTAATGTTTTTATAAGCTGTTTACGTATAGAAATTAAACTTGACAAATCGGCCCAAAATCAAATACCATACATTAAAAAAATATACGCGTTGAATTGCACACTTCCTCTTTTTCAGTTAAAAAGTAACTAAGACAATTTGACAACGAAAGTCGCAAAAGTAGAGCAACTAGTTGTTTACAATATCAACACAGACAGAACCGGGGCGCAAGTCCAACAACTATTGAACTTGACGACAGAATCCTCCGCAAACGTGTTTGTAATCCCAACAACAGCCCTTTTAGCTTGAACAAAAAACATTTTATAACGCAAAATAATACAATCAAGCACTAAAAACTCTGACTGAAAGCAAACACGCTCGCTGCCACTTTGAAAAGCGGCGCACGTATTAGCAAGCTGGGTAACATAAATAACAGGCGAAACAATTTACCTACGACTACGAGCGGGGTGAGGTATTCTTACAGCTGTTTAGTTTGTTCAATACACCAGCCTCCGGGACGTGCCGCGAATCCACGCGCGGCTCTTGCTTTATGATGCGATGACTGTAGCGTATTGCCTGTTACTCCTTGTATCGCGATTTTATACGTCTTCATTGTGCTTTCATCCGCGGATACCGTGTTAATGTTTGTTTTGTTGAGCAAGCATTATAACAAGATTCTTTGATATTTCTAATTCTAAGATTTATTTACTTTGCTAATGGTATGGTATGTATCAACTATTTAATTGTAAAGCATGATTTACAAGCTGAAGACTTTTCCATCCATCTATCAAGTCTTTATTTCTCATAGATTCGCCTTATCTTAGTTTTTTTTAAATAGATGACTATAATTAATTGGCCTTAACCTACGTATAACTTAATTTGTAATCTTATATTTACTTTTGTGCTGTTCTTATCTTTAATAAGGAAATCAATAAACAGTTAAAAGTATTTTGAAATGTGATTCCTTGAATAAAACTTTGTCTGCCTTAGGTGGGACTAGAACCCTTAACTTTCCGCTTACCGGGCGAATATTCTAACTATTAAGCAACCAAGACATTTTTGTATCGACAAACATAAGGCTTTTTGCTGTAACACCACATAATTTAATCAATGTCCTTATTTGTTTATCTTCAACAAATGATTTTTTGTTTTCAAACATTTACTATTAAGATGAAACATCTTTCTATATGTTGGCTTTACGCTAGCTTACAGGGTAAAGCTTTGAATATATTTGTAGACTCAAATAATGTTTCGGTAGCTATTGAGAGTTTACCGGGTGATTGCTCTGACAATTGGATCAGAGAGTCGCTCGCTAAGCGAAAGATTGTGGTTCGAATCTACTTAAGGTACTCGTAGTCCAAATATTTATGCAATCAAAAGCACAAAAAATTCAATAGATTAAAAATCCGTTTTATAACAGTAACATATGCTCTGCTATATAGTTAAAGAAGAATAACAAATACTCAAATTCATTATTTGGTGACATTCAGGTTATGTAAATATCCTCGTATTTTAATTGGTATATTAAAAAGTCGCGGTGAGTATTACACGATATTTACCGTAAAGCGTCGCCATCGCCGCCTTAGCGCTCATGGCGACTTCATGCTCTGAAAGTAAGGGTCTCTTGCCTTGTAACACCTCTCCATGAATTTACAACAGGTCTATGCATGACCTAAATAAGCAACTACAAGTTCAACATTAGAGTTAAAGTAAGACCTATGTTCAGCAGTATTCATATATTATTATAGTAGTATTAGATCTTTTACTTTTACCAAGATATATGATACCAATACGTGTTTTAAAACAAACTAACGATACATATGAGAAAACGCAATTAAATGACTTTCATGAATTATCTATACTAATAGATATTATAAAGCTAAAGAGTTTGTTTGTTTAAACGCGCTTATCTCAGAAAGTACTGGTTCGAATTGAAAAATTATTTTTGTGTTGTTGCATCAGTGAAAAATGTTGCAAAAATTATCACGATTTGAATAATAGAAATTGAGGCGGACGAAGTCGCGGGCAACAGCTAGTACAGAATACAGATAAATTCATTGTCTGAAAGTTTGTCTCTCAGGTGCCTCAACTGATCTCAACTGAATAAACATTAGAGGTCTAGATAAGTTTATTAAGATAAAAAGTTATACATGTTTTATTTTTATCATATTAGTAATATTAAAGTTGTTAAATACACATCCTATCCTATCCATAATAACTACCTTAGATAACAAAAAAGCATTACACTCATACTGACGCGCAACATAAATCTTGACTTGGAAATCCTATCTCTGCCTGTAGAGGCGTCTGGTTGCGAGCAGAAGTGCTGTCCGATGCACTTGCAGCAAATCTCACCTCCACGTAACTGCGAAGTAACGCCTTTGAATCGCCTTTTTATTCGCTCTTTTTAAATTCAAAGTTTAACCTTTGTGCTAACCTCTGCTTACCGTTAGATTACGATCTGTCGTGTTAACATAAACAACGACGCACTATGTGTTAGAAACCCTGATTTTGTGTCACGTCACTTTTTTTCAAAAATCTTATTAACCTTACCATCACAAACACCTGAGTGAAGGTCCCGCATTGATACGACTTCTAGTTTTTTTTTTTAAAAAATGCCAAAATTTGCCTATATCCGGGTCATGAATTTCAAAAAATAATGTTTTAAAAAAAAAGGAAGGTAGATAATGGAATTTTGAATTTACGTTACTATTCTATTTATGTATAGATATCGCCCTACAAATTTTCGTGCTTGTCCTATGTTTGTTAATGGATATTTTTAATGTTTTCTCATTTTTTATTTTTATTTTTTTGTTCCAACATAATCGCGTATTAGCAAATGATATAAACATTAATCGACACGTAAAATTGCCCTTTATCACCAGTATTTAAATCATGTGCTAATTCAGGGTTACAAAAAAGTTATTAACGAATTGGTATTTTTGTTCAGGGTTGTCACTTAATATCCGGATGCTGTAAATTATTTAAACTGAAATAAAAACAAAACTTAAATTTAATGAAAGGATAACTGTATTGATACTCGTACTTTTCATTTTTACCCGACTGTGCCGGAAGAAGAGTTATGTTTTTCGAGAGTATGTATAAGTAATTGTAAAATTTAATTTTATGCAACGAAACATAAGATCATTAATTTATGTTTCGTTGCATAAAATTAAATTTTCTAAATCGTCAAAGTCGCTTGTAAATTGCGGGGCTGCATCGGCAGATTTTAAAAGGGACACTGCTTCTGCCGGTAGGGGATTTTATTCTTTCTGCTTTGCAGCCCATATCCAGTCAGACGTAACCAATGCCCTGTGAAATAAGTCGAACATTGCTGCTTGTCGACTGATTTTACGAGCATGGTATTCTCTGTCATTTCTCCAGCATTTGTTCCGACTTTTCCCCGGTTACTCAATACTTAATGTGTTGGACATGGGGTTTTAGCTTTCGCCTATCGAGGGTGGACTCCTTCCCATGTCACATTAAGTATCTCATCATAACTTTAAAAAATACTCACATATTTTGGTTTTTCAAAAATTTTTGAGGCCTATTTACATTTAACATGAACACAAATTACAGTTTTTGTAAAGGCAAGTCAAATAAGCGCAAACTCGATGAGTTTATCTTGTATAGTTTACAAGTTCCTATGGTCACCTTCCGACTGCATCATCAGACCAGCGCCATGGTACCATATAATTTCATTTCAATCAAACCAAACATTTGTACAAAATCTCATATTAATCGGACACTGGGAAGAAGATCAAATTACACTTATAAGATTCAACCCGAACAAACATACATACGAGTATTTACAAACATAGTTTGACATTTTAACAACAAAATAATCGGTTCAGTGGTTTAGGAGTAAAGGCTTAACAGACCGACAAACAATGAGTTACTTTTGCAGTTATATTATTTGTAAGCATTTTGGATACCGGATATTGAGAAAATGACAACCCTAGCCCCAAAATAACCGGATAAAACTTCTGTTGCTTATAACTTTTTTGTAACCCTGAATTAGCACATGATTTAAATACTGGTGATAAAGGGCAATTTTACGTGTCGTTTAATGTTTATATCATTTGCTAATACGCAATTATGTGGGAACAAAAAAATAAAAATAAAAAATGAGAAAACATTAAAAATATCCATTAACAAACATAGGAAAAGCACAAAAATTTGTAGGGCGATATCTATTCATAAGTAGAATAGTAACGTAAATTCAAAATTCCATTATCTACCTTCCGTTTTTTTTAAAACATTATTTTTTGAAATTCATGACCTGGATATAGGCAAACTTTGGCATTTTTTTAAAAAAAAAGTAGAAGTCGTATCAATGCGGGACCTTCACTCATGTGTTTGTGGTGGCAACGTTAATAAGATTTTTGAAAAAAAGTGACGTGACACAAAATCAGGGTTTCTAACACATAGTGCGACGCTTAGGGAATTTTAATTTAAAACAAAGATCGAGTGCTTGATTGTATGTTTTTGAGTAACAAGTAAAGTTCAGTTTTGTTTTTTTATCTCTGAATAACTAAGGTAAGAGTTACAGAGGCTTCGAATTTTTTGTATTTTAATTCAGTAACAGTTAATCAAAAAATTTCGGCCTAGGTACTCGTATTATCAAAGTTATTGTTATCAAATTCAACTCAAAAAAATATGGTGCAAGAGATCAACGCAGTTAATTTTTGGTAGTACTTGAACTGTACCTATCATGTTATCTGTACCCACGACACTTTTAAAACGAGGGCAGAGGTAAATTTAGACGTGTCGTTTGGACTTCGTGAGGTTTTGTACAAACTGCGAGATTTAACAAATATAGCAACATAACCCACTGCAGTTTACATAAACACTAACACTGCCAGTAACCAAATAATATTTATACTGAGTCTCGTCTTTCAAATCCAAATAAATCCAAGCTCAGAATCCAACTCAAGAAAGGTAATAAGGCAATTTTCTTGAAAATCCCTATACGTAATAATGTGCCGAAAACGTTCTCTAAATTTACACATATTGTGCTCGCGGTGGAATCGCTCCAGTCGCGTACGGCCAGAATACTAAATTTGATAGGGGTGAAAATATCTAAGAATTTATTGTTACATAATCCTAATTATACTAAATTTAATTGTGCTTTCCAAGAAATACACCGAAGAAGCTATGCAGGAAGCTCAAATAAAATAATATGAAGGCCTCAGAAGAGAACTCCTAAATAGGCAAATAATTTTGTTCAGATAGAACATTTGGAGTGTAGAACATGGAGTTAATTTATTATTTCAGCGCCGGGCCGCGGACAAAGGATTTAGGTTTGCTGAATTATGCAAATAAATCCACCATTCTGTAACATTTGTTGAGAATGTCTTTATTTCGGTAAATTTCTTAAAAGGGTCTCAAGAATAATCCTTCGCTTGGCTTTTGAATCTTTACAACTTAAAAAGTTAACACACAGACGAGTACATGATTACAATGTTCATATGGGACTTGCGAAATAACTGCGATTACTAATTCTAGGGACAGTTTGTCATAAATCACAACGCGGCGTTTTTATCTCTTTCTCTTTTATAGACAATTTCCTTGGAACTAATACTACTTTCAGAGCGCTTCTTTTTTCTTTTAAAGAATCTCAATTCAAACTATTGTCTGTTTTCTTCACTTCCATCGTAGTTTATTTAGATGATTGTGGAGTTTACTTTAATAAAGCAACTGTTTCATTCGGAGCGGGTAAAATTTCATTCTATTTTAATATTGCAAATTGGGCGCTGCGAACTAGATTCGTGCGAATAAGTTGCGCCATTATTACATTCGGAGCGGACGTTCCGCAATATTTCCCGAATGAATATCGAGGGATTCCCTTAAGAAACAGTTTTGAAATCCTAGCGGCATTATTGCGGGGTAACGGTCTAACAAGAACCTGCCAGCGTTTAAGGCACCATAAAACATTTTGCGGTCTGTTGAGTTTTTGGCTCTTATTGGCTAGCCGCTCTGCTTCTTCTTACTCTTATAATATCAGAAAATATTAACCGATCACTTCAAATAAAAGGGATCTTTGAATATTTACGTCGGTATCACATACCGACGTACATTGGATATTATAATAACGATGTTTTTTGCTTAGTTAAAAAATGTGAGCAAGTGTAAGTGTAGAACAGCTGCGCTTATTTATAAATTTTGTTATTTTTGTTTCAAATTTCCGTAACCAGGATTGTATGTACAACTTTTGCATTGCACAAAATTGCATAAGTATTAAAAAAATATATTTGGTTTCATAAGTATTCACACCAATTTAAAGTAAAGGTGCAAGTAGGTATTAGTCAGCCAAAACACTCGTGTCACAGTGTTTGTTGTCAAACTCCTCCGGGGCATGACTGATTTTGCTAACTAAAATTGAGTGAATTTGATAGGGCTATGAAGGTTTTGTGGAATAGCTTCCGATCCAAAATTCTATTCATAAAAAGTCGCGGCCAGCAGTCGGTATTTCAAGAAAGTTAAAACTGAAGCAAAAACTAAGTCATAAAAGTGTAACATGTAGATAAAACAGTGTATGTATCTACTAAATATGCAAAGTTCAGTAACCTCCTGTAAAAACTAGACTCTTTGTATTATTTTGTAAGACATTAGCTTGGTAAGGTTTATGATTATGGCAACAATTATCCGACTAATGAAATCAAATCCTGTACATTGTGCAAACTTCCAAATAGTTACTGTCCAGTAATGGCACGTTCATTTCAAGAAGTCGACAATGGAAAGTCCTCAGTTGTTGGAAGCGGAACTATCGAACGTCTACTCGATGGCTCGGCAAACCGATGCGATACCAAATCAATTTCTAAGTATATTTGTCAGGGAACTGACAAAGGATAATGTTTTCAAACTAAGAGTACTAAGAGTATTGGAACATTGTTTTGATCACAGTCTGCCCGACTGTATGCTTAAGTAAATGAAAGTGTTAAATCGTCTTCAAAATCCATGAGATTTTTGAACGGTTCTATTACACACTATCTATTATTACTACTATTATTACTACCTATGTATTATTAAATGACGAAGTGTTTGCTACTGTATTTACATATATTTCTTTATTTTAAAAACTTTCAACTGGGCGTTGAATATAATCTGTGATTACAACCTCATCCAATTTATTTAGAGTATTCATTCTTTTTTTCAATTTTATCTTTTGTATACACAGTTATATATAGTATATAGCACCTGTCTTATATTGTTGTTATGTTAATATTGGTACACAAAGCTGATATTGTTATTTGCATGTGGTATTTACCTGTAATTGTTTGTACATTTTAGTTCTTTTTGTAATTTCAAACATGTAATGAATGATACAAATGTTGGTAGATCATTAAATAAAAATAAAATAAAAAAATAAAATTACTCATCTAACACAAAACCTGTCAATTTCATAAATGTATATATAGTACCTATGCAGTAAACATTTTCAGCGTATGAGTAATCAAAAAAATTTTTTTTTCATATATTTACTATATCTATCTTTGGTATAGAGTGCAGGAGATTTTTGCAAATACTCAAGAGACCGTGAAAATCTGTTGGGGAGACCGAGTACCTACATACATTAACGTTTCGTCCACCCCAAAGGCGACTCATGGTTTTTCCCTTAACTACGGGTATCGATCGCTTACCCATCATTTAGGGGAAGGGTAATAAACATCAAAGCAAACGTTTATTTGATTGAATAATAGAAAAGCTGGATGCTCGGTAGAAACATCCCGAACGTGACTAGTCTAAGAGTAGCCAAACATACGTACGAGTATATTATGACTAGATAGGTTAAAACATTTGAGAGTAATGCAGTCCGCAGTATTTTAATTCATCACTTTTTTTGAAAGCCGTCTGGTCTTTATCATTCAAAACGAATCAATTCATGAAAATACAAAAGCATTGCTTTTGAATACACTATTAATATTACACTTTTGATACTGGTATTTTTAATCAGGTAGCAATTTGATATTATGTGATAATTTCACAAAAAAATAAATAGACAACTGAGAATTTAACCATCATTTGAAGAGATAATAAGATAAACTTTATTTGATATTTTTAGCAACTTAATTGCAATTAAAATCCCGCCTGAGACATAATTTTTCAAGTTTATAAACAGATAATAAGATAATGTAGCTTCACTTTAACATACACATAGCGGTTAATAGAAGTAACACGACACGCAACTGTGAATAAGTTCTCGGTTTATTTAAACAATTAAATATTATAATTCTAACTCTTTGGTTTAATAAACATAAGACTATAGTATCCACTGCTTAACGTGTTTAAAAACACACTTAGCTGGTTGCGTGTTCGTATCTCAATGGAATATTTAAAAACATTTTGATAGGTATTCTCGTGATTGAGTTTACTGGATTTCCGTTGCAAATAAAATCTCAGGCAACAATTTTTCTAAATCTAGGCAAGTAAAAATCTAGTGACGGCGCATAAAAAGTCTACAAATTCTATTTAAATGCAAAATGTAAAATTAAATCAACCATTAAAGATCCGAAGAACTTTCTTCAATCCTTTTCGAATGCCTGATACCGTGTAACGAAGCGTAATGGCACATTTTATTTGCATAAATTTGGATGTTCAGATTTATGTCCGCGTCCTGTATAATTAGAGATCGGAAATAATTTCATTAATTCTGAGAGGAAACATTTTTGTGTTATCCTGTGGTGACATTTAGCTCAAATTAAAGAAGCGCTGTTTAAATTAATAAAAACAATACCATTCTTTTGGATACGTTATTCCTTGTTGTTGTTTATGTTTGTTTATTTTTGTTTTAACTTGACGTATTCGTCTATTTTAATATTGTAGCATTTGTTTTGCCAACTAGCTTGAATTTGGGTTGGTGATGGTGGTGGAAAAAAAAGACGTCTAAATCAGAATAATACTACAACGTAATGCGTTTGGAGGGAGTGACCTACCATTTCTTCTTCGTGTCGATGACGAACTCTGTCATACTTTACAGGCCCAGTGCTCTGCCACTTTGATGGCATTATCCGTGGCCTCATTAGCTCCTCCTAAGTTCAGGTAGTCGGGCACGCGGAGCAAGATGGAAAATTGGCCATGGTCTGCGGACTATAACTGCACTAGCACCGCAGGTCCAGGTCCTGCGAAAATCCCTACCTGTAGCGATTTGTCTTTGCTCCGGCCGACCTGAGTTCGGAGCCTACTAAGGGACTCCAAGTCGGCCTCGGCATAATATGTCCAGGCGGAAGACTTTCCGATACCGGAACAAAGGGTGTCAGCATTATTTCTTATTTAGTTCAATTTCACAGGCAGGCCTATTAAGTTTTTATCAACGCGTTAATGCTTATGTCCCTATATATATTTTGACAAACATTTCTACCGAAATCGCATAGTATTAAGAAAAAATATTTGACAAAAATATGTGCTAAAAATAGAATAGAATATGACATGAAACTTTCATGCATTCAACATAATCATTAACACTGGTTAGCGTGTCGCTGCATAAGTTCTTACAGAAACTTTACTTCTGATTACCTACTATTAGTTACCATTTTCGTAAAAACCTTTAAAATAAAATACTTCTAAAAAACCGAAAAAGGAATTTCAGTGGTGTTCAACTGAACGTTATTCAGAGTAAACAAAACCGCTCGTGCCTGAGACAGTTATTCGCTGCGAAGTGCGGAACAACGCCATGAAACCGAATTGTACTAGCTTGTTCTTAACGTTTCAGGGATCCGTATCGTAAAAATTATAACCAAGTACCTTTTTAGCATAACTATCTTTACCTTTATATAATGCTTATTAATAAGGATCAAGATATTATACAATAACATATTATACTAAACCCACACTTATAGAAAAAAATATAAGAGATCTTTTAAAAAACTCAAGCATTCTAATAACTAAACTTAGTTATAAGATTTAAGCTTATGGGTTGAATTTCTAAATGTTTGTTCTTTTACAATGAATCAGATAAATTTCCAGAGAAGCAATATTTCTGGGCTGTAAACCTAAAGTCTAAGTAAATAAAATTTTAAACTTTTTAGTTAATCACGGTGGATACAGCGGTGCTTGCGCCGCATCCGTACGTTCCATAGACTTAGAAAATCACCCTCCAACTTTTTCAATAGCTCATGTCACTACCATATTTAAAACAAACATAACGACACCAAATATTTTAAAATCCACCTTGCCGTTTACACTGTAGTGCATGAAAAAACAACTATACATACATATTCTGGAAAAATATAACCCTCCTAATTACACAGTCGGGTAAAATAATGTTTATTAATTAAGTTACATAAAGTATGTACTACAACTACTTTATCTCCAAATGTTAATACAAGTACGGAACAGTCCCTTGCGATTCACTCTTGGCAGTTTTTTTTACGGCCTTTTACTTTACTCTGTTGCTTATTCCACGTTTGCCGTTTTGCTGTTCAGACAGCCAAAAGTGTTGTACTTGATTAGTTTATTTATTATTATGGCCGTGTGTCTCCTGATTGATTTATTATTATTTTATTACCTTGCCTTTTTATTTTTTTTCGTTTATTTAAGATAGTTCATCGGAGTCTTGTCTCTTGTCTAAGGGTGTTGAGTTGGAATCGTAGCATTTTCCTGTAGATTTTTTTTAAATAGACTTAAAGTATAAGGAACCCTACCACACTTTTTTATTGCCATGGACAATAGACAATCATTCCGAATGTGAAACTTGCCGCATCACGGACCATGGTTAAAGTTTCAGATACGAGTATACTGATATGACGACCTCCGTGGAGTGGCGAACACACCGGTTTCAAGGTGCCGCCTGCTCCGAGGTCCCGAGTTCGATTCCCGGACGGATCAATGTAGAAAGAGGTGTTTTTCAACATTTACTCGGGTCTGGGTATTTGTGGAACCTTCGATGTTTCTGGTTTCCGAAATACGAGTGCTTTAAATAGTTATTTAAATTGGGATTAGTACAATGTATGTGATGATGTCCACATTTATTTATTTACTTATTAATTTATTTATCTATTTATTTATTCTGACTAGAATTACTCGCTATGAGAAAGTTATATTCTGTCTCTTTTAAGATACTCTGTATAATTTATTGCGACGATCGTGATTTATTAATCATACGCCCGGGTGTATTAGTTTAAAACAAATACACTTAAGAAGCTTCAATGAAAAGTCTTGCAGACAGCAGCTGGTGTTTTGCAATTTTAATGAATCACTAATCTCATAATATAAAGGATTTTAGATTTATCTTATTTGAAAATTCGCTTAAGCAAATCTTACACGGCTAAAGTTCTCAAATCCTAATATAATAACCCATACGCATGAAATCCAAAGCCTATGTAAGAGTACAATTTGCTAAGCAGTTAACAGTCTTTGCAGTTCATTCCATTGTTTATGTTCGCCAATGTTGGTAGATCAGGGGACATTTCCCCAAAGTTGGGGAAAATATTTATTACAGTTTTATAGATAAAACGGAATGTCATGTCCACACTCATTATTGCTGTGGTGACTTGAATTTTATAATGGAGGCCTTTGTTCTGCTGTAAGATGATTATAGGCCGTTAATTCCCAACAATAATGAAATTAATCAATTAATATGTATCGAATTTTCATACTCTGTAAAAGACTTGTAGGACCATTTTAGAAGAAAGATAAAAAAGTTATACTTAGTTACAACCTTACCATGTGTTTTTCCCAAATAAATAACAGGGCAAGTGCGAGTCGGACTCGCACACTGAGGGTTCCGTACCAACTTTAACTGAATTAGGGGTCCACTTACTTCCACTTAGCTTTTGGCTATAACCACCACAATATTTAATTGACTGCAAAAATAACTTAGTTTTTCATAGTGTTTGTATGAAAGACAAAGCGATTATATTTGCGGCTTGCTATAAAAATGTGATATTTTTCAAAAACTGCTGGTTTGATCTCGTTCAAACCAATTTTCGTTGAAAGTATTTGTTACGATCTACATTATGTATTTTATTCAAAAATTTCACTTGCTAAGTTTAAAAGTTCATATAATTATTTTTTATTTTTTGTATGAAAATCGTAAAGCGGTCAACAGGATATACCTACCTACCAAGTTTCAACTGTGTAATGCTAATACTTTCAGAATAAAGTGGCTGTGACATACGATAGGACAGACAGACAGACACACTTGACGAAACTATAAGGGTTCCGTTTTTTGCCATTCGGCTACGGAATCCTAAAATTTTGTTTAAAGAACTTTTTAACTATTAAAAATAAAGGACTTGAGACATTCAAACTAGCAACCCTGATTTCCGGTTTGTTATTCCTCAGTATCATGACGTAGCAGGAGTAATTAGGTACTCTGCAAACAGATGAAAACAGCGTGCATAATACAAAAACGAAATTGTTTAGGCGACGGACTCAGCTAAATTATTGCTTACTTTTAATATTAAGGAATATATTATTTAACTTTATTTTCTCGGCTTTCCTTTATCTAATTGTCGGTGAAGATTTATATGCAGTGGGTTACGTCCTTATTTTGTATAAATAGGTATAGGCGCTAAATTAACTCGCATGCCATGATCTAAAAATGTTAAAAATAATAAAAATTACTCGTACCTTGTGAATTTTATGAACAATGAATGCAACGAACATTACTTTGATGGATAGATAACAAATTCAAATATGTAGTTGAAGAATATATAACCTATACTTGGATGTTGGTCACGATAAGTTAAGTTTATAATCAAGTTATTTTAAAATGAGATTCATCATCATCATCATCATATCAGCCGAACGACGCCCACTGCTGGGCATAGGCCTCCCCCAAGGATCTCCACAACGATCGGTCCTGTGCTGTCCACATCCAGCGGCTGCCCACGAGCTTGACCAGATCGTCGGTCCACCTTGTAGGGGGCCTACCCACGGAACGTCGATTTCCCACGGATTCGAGAACAAAATGAGATTAAACTTTGCCATTAGGTCTAATAGTTTAAAAATGGGAAGAAATACCTACAAGCTTGACACTATGTTTAACTTACTAAATATATAATTAATTGAGCTAGGTTAGCGTTACATTCGTCGACCATAAAGAAACGGATATGTTATTTAGTGGTTATACGACATATCGATTCTGACCACTAATTGAACACCAGGCTATTAGGTAGCTTAAATATTCCCATTTTAGTTTCTGGTAGCCGATGTGGCGATATTGTCACAATATCTTGTTTGTAGTGCTATTTAGTCACAGTATCTGGCCCTACATTGTTTTCATCTTCTGGCGTGAATGTTAATGGTTGCATAGGAGATGTTTTTAGATTTATAAATTATCTAGGTCTCACAAAATGGACTTAAAGTTGCTTTATTTTCCATGCCAATCGCCATAAAGAAACAGTGAAATATAACAGTAGATGGTGACAAATTATTCAATTATTACCAGACTACGGCAAGGAAAAGGTTATGATTTTAGCAGTCTATGTGAATAAGTATGTAGGTATGTGGGTTCTGAATTTGCGGCTAAACTACGAAGCCATTATTGGTTAATGAGGGTAACATAGGCTACCTTTTGTTAAAGAAAAAGCTACATGGCGAATGCTAGAATAATAAACACAATGGAGTACGTTTAAAAAAAATGATGTTTGAAATAACGAGTATCAATGAAAGAAGAACAACTTCTGAGTAAAATCATGTTTAAACGATACAGCAAATATACGTTTGACGTTTTGAGGGTGACTTTGAATAATAACAAACACCGCGACACGAGAATTTTATATATTAGATTTTGAATCAGTCGATCGTAATTTTTTTTATTAACTGAAATGAATATTTTCTGACGATTTATTTCACGACACATTTTGAAAACAATTCGCATAAAGCTGAGGCCAAACGACTGTCATTTGATTGATTTGACCGTATTTTGAGTTGTGATTTTTGGTCAAAAGATATTCTGAGCCGCAGAAGACTCATTTTGCGTCACCGTGTAGCACAAACATGACTTTTGTATGAAATCGAATGCAGCGTGAAGTAAGCGACTCATTTTAGGCCAGTGGAACAAAATTGGAACACTGCAACAATTTCCCCGTTTTTTAGGGAAATGTCATTTTACTTTCAACATTATATCAATGCTTATGTGTGTGCCAACTGACGTAATTACGTGATGTTTGCGCACACAAAGATCTGTAAGTGGCTACAATGTTTAGCGAAATTATGTGTGAAACTATCGTTCTGAGCGTTAATATTCTAAGCTATTAAATATATTTTGTGGATCGTAAATAAAAAAGTATCAAAGTATATAAATTTACTTTAAAATTGTTAAAACATTCATTAACAAAACGCAGTGCTAGTTCTTCTGAAAGACTTTATAGTCGTCGTGAAGACAAAAAGCACACGTTGAAGATTCGTTTTCAATTCGCTAGCTGCGTTCGATTTCAATTTCTGTATAATCGAGATCTTGCTCAATTGAACACTCGATTACTCGTTTACGAGGACACCCTCACTGTTTGAGTTTGCTGAGTTTGATTGGGTTTGCATAGCGGACGGATATTATCGCCGAATAAAATTAATGCTCAAAGAATAGGGAGATAAAAGATAGAGATTTCAGGAAAGGGAATCCAAGAAGTTGATCAGTCACATAAAGCTATTATCTATTTATCTTGCATTTCGAGTTTCAGTTATAATTGCAAGTGTGTGTCGAGTCCAAGACCTACTAATTTACAGTGCCATTATTTGACATTGTTAGTAAATTTTAATCTTTATTTACCAAATGTATTGAATAACTTCTTCTTCTTCTTTTTAATCTATCACAAAATAGCTTTATCCTCACAACGACAATCAATTAATTGTAAAGTAGCTGACAAATAAATGTTGTCTTGTTCTATTTTAGATCTTATTTAGATCATAATTATAAGATTAAACGAACTTACCTTAAGTGAAGTTCAATCTTAATTATACGAAGATACTTGTCCGAGATGGATTTTTACATGTAGTAACGGCGAAGCACTAGCGCAGAGCCACAATTTTTTCAAAGCTAAAAAAAAAAAAGAGAAACAGAACGTGTTCTATGGCAACCTATCAAATGTCATTACGTTTAAAGCAATGAGAACAACCCAACTAATGGGATAATACTATAGAATTTAGTATTAGTGGGTGGGTTTTTGGGACTGCCAACTCGGACAAGTATCTTCGTATAATTAAGATTGAACTTCACTTAAGGTAAGTTCGTTTAATCTTATAATTATACTTAATACTTGTCCGAGATGGATTTTTACATGTAGATGTTTGAAGATGGGTTGTGAATCATTAGTACAATTTTTAAAGAATGAAAAAAAAATGTAATTAAGTATAATAATAAACCTTAAAACTTTGTAATTTATAAGATAAACAATTTGAGAGAGATTAATAGTAAGTAAAAACATTTAATTTTTTCACTCTGAAAAATACTATTACACACTGTATTATTGAATTCTGCTACAATTTGAAATATTGGCCTAGAATATAGAAGAATTTTGAGATCATCCTGCAGTGTTTTTTATTATAAAATCATTTCTAACACGTGACCTCTGCTGCACAGCAGATGTTGTTGTATGTCTTGTGGTATAATCCAAGAATATATGTATCATTAATACCAGCTTTTCTCAAAATCAACTTAATCCACCAACTTATGACTGGATTTTTGATGGTTAAAATCAAAAGGTTATCATTTTTTCCTTGACAAGTTGGTCTTCTCTATATACGATTTTATTGTAGACACAATATTAATTTATTTTTACTGAACAAAGGTTTCTAATTAAAAAGAAGACTGAGGAGTTTCTTTTCTTGAAGTATGTGTAATATTTTGAACATCAAGAACGTTTGCAAACGCCCACAGAGCCAAGTAATGCATCCCGTTTTTCAATTAACTCTTTTAGTGACACATTCTGTCATCTGATCTAACTGTAGGACCAATGAGTAGAGACAGAGCTGATCATTCTCATAGATCTGTGTTTAAAAAACTAACAATGAGAGGAATGGGAACCTCCTGCATGAGTATCAATATTGTGCTTTTCTGCAAAATAGTTACCATAATTTTAAGAGTGAGTCATATCGCTTTTAGATACCCAAATGGAATACTCTTTATTGCACACCAAATAAAGGAATAACATACTATTTTATAATATTAAGATGTACAATTTTGGGGGTCTTATCGCAAAAGAATGATGTTTACCAGACTACCATAATTGTGTACAGGGAAAAAACTATGACAATATTTAGGGCATTTTAGAAAAGAGAATTGACCATTATGTCAAGTGCTAAGTTTTGGAGGGCACCACCTTATAAATTCTTGTCTGTCAACAGCCCTACAGTCAGGGTAAGCTGCTGGTATAAGTGATAGTAATCTTTGAAATTAAAATAATGTTCTATTAAGCTCAAATATATTATTTTAATAAAAATACTAATAAGTGTAGATGGCTTTTTGACTAGGGGAAACCATGGTTGTAATGGCCAATAGAGGAAAACTAATATTCCGGTGGCTCTATCTTTTTGAGTCTTATTTAACTTTTCTTGATTCCTTTTTCCCTAGAAATTTTCTTCAGTATATACTTTCACATTATTGTCACATGTTTTTAGTGATACTAAAACGGATTCTGGCCTAAGATTTTTTATATCGGCCCAATAACACACCCGCATCCGCTTTCTCAAATAGGGCTCGTGAGAATACTAAAATAACTTAATTACAAGGTGAGGAGACTGTGTACCTGTGTATCTATTTTATTAAAATAAGCTATTGCGGTTGTGTTATCAATACTCATTAAAATTTTCTAGTTAAAGTAAAACATTGTAGGTCCAACAGTGCAGCTTTTAATTCTAAATAAGAATAATAATAATACGAATTTATTACACAATCAAGATTTACAATAGTTAATATGATTAATATGATGTGTTTGTTCTGCACGGGACCAAGACCCCGAAGCCTTATTATGGCCCACATACAGCACCCCAGGTCCTGGGGTTGAAGCCACCAAGGCTTCAACCAAGTGTATTTCCATGAAACGGTTAAATTGTTTACTTAATATATAATTTTTGAATTGCTAATTTTCATATTGTTTTTCCCCAAATTAATTATATCTTTATTTCCTTAATGCTAGGCATAACTTAATCCAGTCTTCATGTGATTTTAGTAATTCTTTAAGTCTGTGTTTTTCCATTACTTTTGTATATAGCCATCTATACAACAGCTGGATAAATTGTCTTAAGTGTAGGTACCAAACAATTTCTCTGGATTCAATTTTTTCTTAAAGTAACAGCCTATAATCATCCCACTGCAGGGACAAAAGGCCTCCATCATTGAATTCAAGTTCCCACAGCAATGATGGGTGTACTGGCATAATCACCACTCTTGCCAAATGTGGGTTGGTGATCAAAAGCCGAGAAACGTTTGAAAATTCAAAATTTTTTGTTGCCCGACCCCGGATTCTAACCTGGGACCCCGAGATCTTGGCCCCTTACCTCAACCACTAGACCAACGGGGCGTTGTCTTTTCAAATTCTTTCTTATCCAACTGTATTTACTTTTTAAGAATAGTCTTGCTCTTATGTTTTTGTATAACTTTTTAGACTATAAGTCCAAAAAAGATATACAGGGTACTCCAGTTCAGACATAAAGGTTACTTTTGAACACTCTGTATTTTTAGATTTAAGTTAACTTCTCGACTGAAGGTTTAAATAAATAAATTTCAAATCAGTCTGTGGAATTTTAAAATAACTCATAAGTATTTGCAATTTTAATTGGGAACAATGCACTTTTCTCAAAGTTCATAACTTAAGATATGTAAGAGTTTGCATGCAACAATAATGTTGTCTTTGCAATTGTTTGTTTCCTTCAAATCGTTGAGAAGGTAAATACGATGTTATCTATAAATATATTATATTTAACATTACATTGGAAATCCCGGTTCAGTAATAAGTTTCTTTCAAATCTTTTGATGCCATATAACAGACATAAGTTTTGTAAGCAGTTATAATATTCTCAAAATCAAAATCTCTGTACCTATAATTATTTATAAAAGGTTTTTTCAAGTTCGAAATAAAACTGTAAGTACCATTGGGTTTTGCAACCAAGAATACAGCAAAGTTGTTGAGAAATTATTCTGTACATACAGTATGGGCACACAGATTATGCTCCCTGAATTTTAAGTTTCTTTATCTCATAGGCAATTATATTTTTCTCTATGAAAGGCAATTGCTGTGGTTCTAGGAAATCGGAGGGTGGAATGGTGCTGAAAAGGATTTCATATTCCCCATGATTCATCATCCTTTGTAATCTCAAGCCATTTATAAATAAAATATTTAAAGCTGTAAAAAGGAAGGAGTTTGTATTTTCCTAGATATTGGAGCGTACTTCTTTACAAAGACCTTCTGTCATAATTTTCGCCCCTGTAGGGAAACTTCTGGTCTGATAGTCTATCCAATTTTTTCTTTTCTTTTCTCAGAGCCAAAAAATAAACTTTTTTGTAAGAGGGTTGTCATCTCAAAGGAACAATTATTATTGTTCAGTACAAGAAAGCAAATTGCCTACCCGCAATGTGGTACCACTATGTGAAGAACCGGCATAAGCCCATGTACTATAAGGGTAAGCAACTGGCTTACAGCGTTAAGATTATGTTAGAAAAATTTTGCACTGAGTCGCAGTGTCTCGGTGGCTTAACGATACAGCGCCCGCCCCGCATGCTAGGAGATGCGGGTTCGAGTCCCGCCTGAGACATGATTTTTCAAGTTTATGTACTGATAACATGAAGGCGTTCTAGTCCCATCGTACTAGCCTGTGCCCTTAATGTAAGCATGTCTCATAGGCCTTCTCTCGTTATATTCGCCCCGTATAGAGAAAGAATCCGGCCTGATATGCTTTTCCTACACCCTCTTTTTCCCGAGCCAGCAGAAGCTCTTCTGTAAGATGATTGTCATCTAAAAGGAACAATTTTCATTGTTCAGTACAAAGAAGCAAATTGTCTACAAAAATGTGGTAGCTCTCATGCTCATATAATATGAAGGCATCTAGTTCCAGCATACTAGCTCTTGCCCTTAATGTAAGCATGTCTATCTTCGAGTGATAGCACTTGCCTAATAGAAAGCTCTCACATTTAGCATGTCTAGCCATTGTTTGTGATTATTCAGAATATCTCGCACAAAATTAGAGCTTGTGGTTCTGTTCATCATACATGAAACTACCCAGACGTTTAAAGTTGTTATAGGGAAAAGTCATATTTGTTGAAATATGTTAGCCTCACCTATTGGTGTATGTGTCATCTTCTATGATAACACATTTAAGAGGGTGTGGTCAAAGATGTTTCCTCATATTGCTCTGAGAATCTTGAAGTTTCCTTTATTAGCTTCCATTTTTCGAATCTTCCTCTTGTTTCCTCGTTTCTTTTCCTTTCTTGATCTTCTTTCTTGAATTTAATTTTCTTCAAACACTTGGATTTTAATGGTGAGATTTTTAAACAAGTGAGTAAAACGGTTACGATAAGATAAACGTGCTCTCCGAAAAGAAATTATGACAATCTTGTTTTTACCGTAACCTAACCGAAGGTTTATGCACTAGGAATAAATATTGAATCTGCAGAATGCATAGATATATCATTGCTTTCGTTGTAACGCTTTTAGCCCCAAGCGACAACCGGTTGTTGCGATAACAATTGATATTTAATTGTGTCTGGGAATATCCGAACGTCAAAGGAACAACGAAATGAAAACAGAAAAAATGGTGGAAGGTGATATTATAGGTTATGAATTTTTTCTGAAGATTCAACTCGAAACCATCGTAACTACAACATTGCTCTATATGTGAAAGTAAGAATAAATTGAATCATACCTGTGATTAATGTTATAAATCCCTTCTATTTGCATAATAAGCCTTGAACTTGATTAGGCTTCTTCTTGTCATTTTCCCAAAAATCACAATTCGACATAAGTATTGTAAACACTTTGCACCTTGACTACCTTAATTCTAAAGCCTGATTATAAACTTTTATGGTATATTTCTTAAGAGTAATAGATATTTTACCCATCTTTTATAAAACGACGATGTGACTGCGCTCGCACAAAAACCGTAATGACATTTGATAGGTTGCCATAGAACACGTTCTGTTTCTCTTTTTTTTTTTTAGCTTTGAAAAAATTGTGGCTCTGCGCTAGTGCTTCGCCGTTACTACATGTAAAAATCCATCTCGGACAAGTATTAAGTATAATTTACAAAAAAAAACTTGAACGCACCCATAAATTAACATTTGACAATATTTGTAAAACATTTTATTCGTTTCGTTTTATTTGTGCAAATAGGCCCCTGGAGGTGCTTTTACACGTACCAAATTTAAACCTACAACTGTTTTGGGACAAGTGTGGGCTAGTGCCGAGAAGAAGCAACAACTCAAGAAACTCGGTCATTATTTAATTGTCAGCCTCTTTTTAAGTAAATAAGTTTACATAGGATATATTCCAGTGTATCATCATCAGCTTGCGGCAGTCCACTGATGAACATAGGCGTCTCCCAAGGCACCCCACTTTTCTCGATCTTGAGCTTTGATCATCCAGTCTAGCAGGGGGGCGTCCGATACTATGGTTGCCAATGCGTAGTCTTCAATGCAGTATTATGCCAGTGTGCGCTGGAAAACACGTTCCTATCATTTATATAATCATTAATAGTACAATTATTTTATATTATTCATTAAAATTACTTTGACATATATGATTTAAGTTTATGTATAGTTTGTTTGGTAATTGACTGTGGTAATTTGTTGAAAATACAAAATATACAATATCCCATAAACGAATTACCCACTTTTCGCAGTCTATATCCTGGAACGGCAAGTTTATCTTTATTTCTGGTCTTGAAATTATGTATGTCACTTTTTTAATAAATAACTCAAGGTTCTTACTGAAATGTATTGAGAAACAACCGTAAGTATGTTGATCTCTTTGAATAGTAACCTATCTAACTTTCGAAACTTTTCAGTTCGAATTTCAATAATTCAAAAATGGTTTAACGAAGTTTTGAATACCAGATATATTTTAATACATAATATTGCAAATAATACATTTCCTTTATAGATGTTTTATTTTCCAGAAAAACAGATACACAATTATTGAAACACTTTTTTTCTTTTCACAGATGTTTCGCATACAATAATTTTATTTTCTAAATGTTCTAAAAATCAAACTAACCTTTTCCGTATACCTATTCCGTTACACACTTTTTTATCTGCTAACATGATTTATTCATCAAAAAAAAAACAAGTAAGTTTTTATCGTGTTATTTATTTTTATTGAAAATAATAATTGAAACATGCATAATCGTTGTCAATAAATCTGTACTATATCATACCTAGTACTATTATTATACAAAATTTCGAAATTTCTTTAAAATAACTACTTCATTTCACTTAGGCCGCAAACTGGACGGCCGCGGGTGCGGGCGCGGGGGCGACCGCGGTGCATCGCGCGACTTGATATTTATGCTTAAGTTTGTATTAACCGTTCTGGAGGGCCGCGGCGCGGGCAGCGGGCAACAAGCCTCGCCGCCAGCGCCGCAGACGCCCCCGCGGTCCAGTTTGCGGCCTTACATTTTTTGTTTTGAAAACATGGATATTAATCCATATTTTTTTATTTTTTACATCCTTAACAACTCTAATTATGTCTACGCCGTGGTCACTTCGCCGTAGTACTTGTCTGCCCAATACTAGAGTGTAATTTAAAAGCCGGAGGCGCGGAGGGAGAGCAGCATGCGTGCATGCGTGCATGCATGCTTGTATGCTTGCTTGCATGCATGCATGATTGCTGGCATGATTGCATATTTGCATGCTTGCTTTGCTTTTACCTATTTTTACGTAATCACTTTTTAATTTGTTAACATTTATTAATCGTAAAAAAAAGTAGTTATGTATCGTCTAATTTGTTTTTATTTAATGTATTTTTTGTCTTTCAATAATATTAAAAACGTTTTACTGGAAACTGAAATATCAGATAATTATATCCTTGGCACATGTTGAGTAAGATTTCAAACCATATAGAATAAAAAAAATAACAACCGAAAATCGGAATATTACGAGCAATATGTTAATCGTGTTTTCGGAAAAATAAAAATATGGAAAATAAAAATGTGGCAAACCGTTTTCGGAGAAATGAAATTCGTACTTAAACAATTCGGTTTTAAAATAGGTAACCAATATCTGCCGATGAGCGCCATAATAGAATTCCGTATGACATTATACTGTAAAAGTAGCTAAAATGTACTAATCTTGCCGTTCTAAAATCAGTCAATTGCCTTTCAATTGTTTGAAAGGTAGGAACAGTTTGTGTAATAAATAAATACTATGAAAATTGGTTTATAGAGTATGCAATAAAATCGATAATACGTAGGTAACACTGAAAATGTTTAGACCGGTTTAGGCGCATAAGGGCTAATTCTCATTATGGCAACCGACTCGCTAATGGACTACTTCTCATTATGGCCACTTCTCATTAGGGCTACTTCTGATTAAAGCTACTTCTCATTAAGAAGACTTCTTATTAGGGCTATTTCTCAAAATTGGGGAATGTATATTGAAATAAGTATTGTCTTTAATTAAGTCTCTTTACTTCTTATAATTATTTTAGTCTGGTTTGAAACTAACATTTATTTATTTATATAAAAATCAATTGTCAAAGGATAGGTGAGTACATTACTAGGTGTCACTTCTTTTAATTACTTTAATTTCAATAAAATCAACATAAATCCACACAATAATTAACAAACAATATTAATTAGGTACATTTTTATATGAGCATAAATCAACACAATAATATCTTGAGGGGTGGCATCATCGGATAAATATGTGAAAATTCCTAAGCGTCCAAGTTTATTTTTATTTTTACAGAAGCTCCGAAAAGTAGCCAAGCATTTTGACTCCAAACTCAAGAACAGCCATATTCAAACAAAAAAAAACGGCATATCAAGTACATTCATTTCGACAAAAAGTATAAAAAGTACTTACGAAACTAAAAAATGGTCAAGTAACAGTTATTATATTTTTAAAGAAAATGGCTTATTACCAGCTTCTTATATAAAGGAATCTAATTAATACTGATTATTAATTATTGTGTTGATTAATGCTTATATAAAGATATACCTTATTAAGGCCCAGTAGTTCGTGATTTATGGATCGATATCTATTGATCGCCTATTACGGAGCTCCTATGCGCACCGTAAGCGCCAGCGCGTGACAGTATGGGCCTGACGAGCTGCCGCGCTCACGTATTTTGTAGTTATTTTAACAAAGTAATTAAGTTTATCATTTAATGAACTCAAACTCAGCGAATATGTCTATATAAATATTTAGTAGCTTTAAATTTCGAAGAGATGTAGGTTTGTGTTTTTTTTCTATCGAGCCAAGTTAATCAAATCGTGTAACTGATAGCGACTTTAACTAGACTAGATTCTCAACTAATAGGACACATTTTGACGTGACAACGTCTTAAATTAGGTTGCGGCTGGGAGTCACTTATGAAAAAGTGTAACGCTCGGTAACGTTACGATGAGTCACCGAACGAGAGAGAGGCCCGCCGAATGCCTTGCGTCTCTCTCCCACTCAACTATGATCGGTCTGCCGCGCGCGCAGCACTAGAGAATTAGGCGCATTGAATCGGCGCATGCTTGTGTCTCTGTCTTTGTCTTTCTCGAACGTTCTTGGCGTTGGAAAAAGACTTGACTTTCGCAAGACACATTACAGCAGAAACACTTCCTTTCATTTCATATTTCTCCTATCATCGTCCTATCCTCAACAAAATCACTCAAATAGGAATTAGTTAAGTTTAAGTTTACATGTACAATGTTTTAGTAAACAAAATATATTTCTATAGTTAAAATTTGTGCAATTCTTATTTTCATTCAATTCCTTGTTCCTATTGTGCAATTTAATTATATTCATATCAATAAATATTCTACCGAGAAAAAGACGTTGTCACGTAAAATCTTCGCCCGTAAAACCGACTTTACAGGCAACCATTTTTTTATTTTTTTTCAGACTTTAAAACGCTGTTTTCTAGTTCTTAAATGAGTTTTAAAAACTCAAAACGCTGCCTCCTAGAACTACACCTCCTTAATATTGTTTGTTCCTTAATATTGTTTGTTAATTATTGTGTGGATCTTTGTTGATTTTATTGAAATTAAAGTAAGTAAAAGAAGTGACGCCTATTATGTTTACCTATCCTTTAACTTTTGATTTGTGTAGGTTATCATTAAATAAATGTTAGTTTCAAAAAAGACTAAAGTAATTACAAGAAGTAAAGAGACTAAAGTAAAGACAGTACTTATTTCAATAAACATTTTCAAATTTTGAGAAGTAGCCCTAATGAGAAGTAGCCCTAACGAGAAGAAGCCCTAATGAGAAGTAGCCCTAATGAGATGTAGCTCTAATGAGAAGTAGCCCTAATCAGAAGTAGCCAAAATGAGAAGTGGCCATAATGAGAAGTAGTCCATTAGCGAGTCGGTTGCCATAGTGAGAATTAGCCCTAATGCGCCTTTAGAACTGGCCAGTTAGAAACATTGCTTTTTTTGAATTTCAATTTTAGAACTCTTTGGTAACCTAATGTAGTAAATGAATGCAATATCATTTGTCACTTGTTTTTGTGAATTGGCGGCAAATCTAAAACTGTTGTTACACGTGAAAATGAACCTAACGCGAGAAAATTTTCAGTCAATGATTTATTATGACTTACGTTGTAGGCTTACTCAACAACAAAGCTATAATAGGCTGCGATTAGCATTTCTTAATGAAGCCCCATCTCGTGCCACTATTTACAATTGGTTTAACTAGTTTAAGCGTGGACGTAGCAATCTCAATGATGATCCGCGTGAAGGACGTCCTTTAACAGCGACTACTGAAGATAACATCAGTGCTGTGCGACGCATGATAGAGGAAGATAAGAGAATGACCTATCAGCAGATACGGGCAAGCGTAGGCATTGGTACGAGTCAAGTTCAAAAAACCGCCATACAGTCCTGACCTGAGACTTTCATTTATTCCTAAGAACTAAAGATAAAATTTGAGGTATTCGCTTTACGAGCCCTGAAGATGCGGTGAAAGAGTACGAAAATGCCATAGAAGAGACCCGTAAGGAAAAATGGGCCCACTGTTTTTCTCAGTGGTTGCATCGAATGCGACGATATGTAGAGAGGAACGGAGATTACTTCGAAAAATATTAAAAGTATTGGCAACTTTCTACATTAAGCCGTTTTTCATTTTCTAAACATTTTCAGTGTTAACTGACATATAAAAACCTTCGATATAAAAACTTCGACTGCTCCAACTAAGATAGTTGAAAATAAATGTTTTTTCAAGGGTGAAATTGTTTAATTAATAAATTATCAAACATTTTTTTTTTATTTTCTTACCTTTCAAACTTCTTTGAATTTCTACAAAGATTGCATAACCAAATTCAGCCTTATCCGTCTAACCGTTCTCGAGTTTGTGTGAGACTAACAAACGCTAATCTATTTTATTATTGCAATTAATATAAAAATAAATGAGAAAATAACAATGATACAAACATTTTTTTGAATTGATTTTTAAACCTTTAAACCCGCAGCGAAGAAGGGTCTTTCGCATTTACAATTATTTAAGTAGATATTCCGCAAATAGGTACGTCCCAGAAGTACTGCGCAACTCAAGTACCTACCCATCGTGAGGATGGAAAGTTGTCTAATTAGCGAACCACTAAATATCCAAAATAACGAACTGGATAAGTGAAATGCCGAAAAGTGTTTTTGAAAACAGCAATTTGTACATTTTCCCGGTAAAACAAACAATGTTTACCTATTCCTAATTAATTACACAAAACTGATTCATTTTGTTTTGCGAACTTACTTAAAATTTTATAACGATACTTACCAATATTCGAATACCAAAAGTTGCCCTGTCTAAGGGATCTTAGGCTTTTTCTTGAGTATAAATAAGCGTAACATGGAGTAAAAATATTGCAAAATTGTACTGTTTAGCAATTTTATCAGTAAATAATATTCCCAATTTAGACCCATAGCTTTGTGACATAATGATACTAAATTTTGATTTCACTACAGTTCCTTGTTTAAGCAGTTTATTTTTCTGACTATTTATAAATCCACAAATATTACTGAAGAACTAAATAAAAGTTTTTTTTTATTTTGCTGTTATCCACGACCTCGGTACCATGTTCTACCAAGCACCGTGCTTTTAAGAGCTTTAATTTGGAACCTTGCTAATGTAGTTTAACAGCATACTCTTAAGTAGTTAAACATATTATATGGTCTAAGGTTTTGTAAACTTTTTATGTGGTGGTATTTATACTTTCGGGTTTATGACAAAGAACGTTCTACTCCCCCCTTAGTTTATAATCAAAGGAACAAACGAAGCCACGACGACAAATGTGATTAGTGAGAACTTGTAGTGTATAATAACATTTTATGATATATAATACCACCTGTTTCTGTTCTAAAGATCCTAGTTTTCGTATCGTAAAAGGTGAATTAAGAGTACTGCAAGAATAAGTCGGGCGGTAACTTCTTTCACTTCCCAAAACTTAATCGCGAACCCGCATGCCAATCGGGCTACCAATAATAGTAAATCCGCCTCTAAAGTGACTTGTGTCAGTGGACTGATGTCACAGCCTATAATCATCCCACTGCAGGGAAAAGGCCTCCATCATTGAATTCAAGTTACCACAGCAATGATGGGTGCTGGCATAATCAGCACGCCTGCCAAATGCGGGTTGGTAATCACAAACCTGAGCAACGTTCGAAAATTCGAAACTTTTTTTTGCCCGACCCGGGATTCGAACCTGAGACCCCGAGATCTTGGTCCGGTATTTAAACCACTAGACCAACGGGGCGTTACGGGACTGATGTATCTAGGTTTTATCAATTCGTACGAGTACCTACTATTGTACGATTTTCAATTGTCATGTTATTCTTCTTCTGATATAACTATAACTATACCTATATACATATATTAGTCTGGTGTCGGCATCAACTGGGGTAAATGAGTTCTTAAGTGGAGACTGCGTCTCGTCGATCGTAGTGTAGGACGCCCTCATGGCCAGGTGGAGCAAGATGGCATGCAGGAGCTAGATGCGAGAAGCTGAGGATCGACCTAAGTGGAGTGCAACTGGAGAGGCCTATGTCTCGCAGTGGCCTGGGATAGGCTGATGATCAACGTGTGATAGTGAGATGATTATGAGTCTGGTGTTAGAGTTTTACGAGACATCTATTTTTGAGTGGCGTACACACCGATTTTCAAGGTGTCACCTGCTCCGAGGTCCCGGGTTCGATTCCCGGACGGGTTAATGTAGAAAAAAAGTGTTTTACACATTTTCTCGGGTCTGGGTGTTTGTGGTACCTTCGTTGTTTCTGGTTTCTAAAATACGAGTGCTTTAAATAGTTATTAAAATTGGGATCAAAACAATGTATGTGATGTCCTCATTTAAGTATTTATTTATTTATTATCTATCAGGTCTCTGATATTCTTTTAAAAACTTCTTTATCGCGATCATAATAACAGGAATTGACGCGGACGAAGTCGCGGGCACAGCTAATTTATTAATAAAAAGTGGTTATCTATCATAATACATTCATTTTCATTTGTATTGTAGACTAGCGGACCAGACGTTGTCCTGTCTTAACTATGAATATTGATTTCAAATTATATATATATTAATTAAATATATATATAATTAATATTTCAGATGCAAATTTATTTATCGACTCTGTGAATGTTATGTAAACGTCACAATGTTACATTTCAAAAAGTTTAAATTGTCAAAAGCGCTAAGGTTAAATTACAAATAATTTAGTATTGTGATTAAGTTTTCTTAAATTTTCAAATTTACCGCGCAACTTTCTTATTTTTTTCTTTCATAAGAACAATTTCCTGATAATAACAAACAAAACAAAAAAAAAAAAGCTAAATCGATCCAGCCGTTCACTCGTGATGCGATGACTAAGGAAAATAGGGATTCATTTTTAAATATACGGAATGAAATTTTAACCACCTTCCAAATTTTAATATATCAATCTACGAGACAAAAAACAAATGACGTATTTTTTCTTTTGGTATAGCTCAGTACAAAAATGTCAAAATAAAGCACTTAGAAAATATCAGCCAAAAATCTAACATTTTTGATATGGCCGCCTAGCAACACTATTTTTATGCGTTGCGCATCTCATTCATTCATTACGATATTATTCATAAGTTTTTGATTTTCTCTTTATACCTTAACAGGTCTAGGACCGTAAAAATTGAAAACTATATCGCGAAAAATATTTTCGGGTGACAACTTGATTAACATTTTTTACTTTATAAATAGGCTCTAAATACGACACAGGACGCCTATAAAAATTTTGGAAAGTGGTTAAAATGCATCCTGTATAGATAAAAGCATTAAATACGTCAACATTGTCAGGTAATTATTACACGTAATGTGTTATTAGATAAAAAAAAACTACTAATAAACAATATTCATAAGCAACGAAACAATGCTCGCTGTTAAAACCCCAAAATCAATATTGTAGTATCATTGTCAAAAAAAATATATTTCGTGAACTCACAGTGTGAGAACGAGATGTATGAAGGAAACGATTAAAAGACGGCTTCTAAATTAAACAAGCCTTTACGTAAGTAGTTTTCCTGGTTGTGCCTGAAGTCCGTTGAATTGTTAATTACGCAGCGCAAGTTTTCCACTTAGCGCCTCGGAGCACTCTTATCTGATGTTACCGCGATTTATGCCTCTTAGATTTCGACACGATGCGACGGCGACAGCGACCCGAAGTTGAAAACCCTGTGATGTGGGAACAACTTATATTATATTCGAATTAGTTATTCAGTACCACGATGATCGAGTTTTTGCTTGCTTTTTTTTAAATCGTGTTTTATGGAAATCATATTCAGATACAAATTACATAGACAGGTACTTAAAAACGGGTGCCCTTCGGTTCGCCTAAAATTTTAAGACCTAATTTCATTTGGCCTAACAGAATTGGCCTAAACTTATAACGTATAATAATTATTATTGTCTAGTCTAACAGTTGTTTTCGTACTATTATAGTTTGGTCTGAAAATTTAAAACCCTAATTTCAGAATGTCTCTATCGAATGCACTAAAATGTATTCGCATCTTTTTTGGCATTACGCTTTGTATTGAAATCTCTGATTTTCTTTTAAACCTAAAAAGTTTAAAAAAAGAATCGCTCACAAACCGACCCCAAGCAGTCTTGTCTGCCCTACCCCTAGAGTGTAATTCAAAAGCGCGTAGGCCCGGAGAGCATGCATGCAATCAAGCAAAAATGCTAGCAAACAAGCAATCATGCATGCGTCCATGCAATCAGACTTCCGTGATGGCTTCGGCGCTGCGGGGATCCAGCGTGCAGCGGTCCCACGCGTGCTAATCGTCGCAGATGGCTTACGCTCACCACCGCAGTTTCTTGTGCTGCTGCTTCTTCTCGGCACAGCTCACACTTGTTCCGAGGCAGTAGTAGGTTTAAATAGTGGGAAGTGTAAAAGGGCCTTCAGGGGCCTATTCGCAGAAATAAAACTGGTGCTACTGGATTTAACATAGCTTTTTTTTAAACTGCCTGGTTGTCTCTAAAATAGAGAGAATATGGATTACAAGTAAAAAAGTTGTCGACTAACTTATAAAATTTACTTGAAGGAAGAAACTTAGTAGTTACCTAAATTTTTATTGAAAAATTTGTTAGTGGACAATGTTGTTCGAAGATATATTTATATATTAATAAATATTTAAGATATGCGTCACTGGGCCACACAGAGCCATCTAGTCCCAAATTAAGCTACTATTATGTACCCTGGCGTATGGGGTACTAGACAACCGATAAACTTACATAAATACTTTTTTTTTCAAATTCAAATTCAAATTAAATTCAAATTATTTATTCACAAAATACACGTATTTACATAGATGTTGGTTTGTAGAGAATGAAACAGTGAATTTTGCCCTTGCTGGCGTGTGAATGTCAATTATCAAATTAATTCAATTCATTTTATTTCAACATCAAATATTTAAATAGTCAAATAGTGGTTCATCATAAAGCCATGTCAAAAATTTTACTGTACAACGTCAATTTTTTTGTAAATACGTACTTATATTACATAGAAAACACCCAGACCAGTACAAACAGACATGTTCATGCACACAAATATTTGTACTGTGCGGGGATCGAACTCGCGACCCATGGCTCAGAAGCAGCGTTTACTACCGCTAATCCAAATGATCGTAAAAACCGAGATTTCTGAGATTCAGATTATATACAGCGTGTTAGGTAAAGGGTATAAACAAGCCGTGACCAGCCTATGTTAACATATGCATGCATATGAATACTAAGGTCAAGTCAGAAATTTTATATCATCATTATTTTATTTTATTTTCATACAAACTAAAATTTTGAGATTCCGATTTGTATGAAAATATTCTTTTAAAAAAATGATGATTTCAAAATTCTGAGTTCACCAAAGCATTTATATGCATATGTTAACATAGGCTAGTTTCGGCTTGTTATACCATTTACCTAACACCCTGTATACAGGATGAAATTTTAACCACCTTCCAAATTTTAATATATCAATCTACGAGACAAAAAACAAATGACATATTTTTTCTTTTGGTATAGCCCAGTACAAAAATGTCAAGATAAATCACTTAGAAAATGTCCGCTAAAAATCTAAAATTTGTGATAGGTGGCCACCTAGCAACACTTTTTTTAGGTACGCGATTCGCATCTCATTTGTTCATTACGATACTATTCATACGTTTTAGATTTTCCCTTTATGCCTTATCAGGCCTAGGACCGTAAAAATTGAAAACTATATTGCGTAAAATATTTTCGGGTGAAAGCTTGATTTACATTTTTTACTTCATAAATGGGCTCTAAATACGATACCGAACACCTATATTTTGGAAAGTGGTTAAAATTTCATCCAGTATAATTGTTCGTTTGAAGGTATTAGATAACCTATTCTTGCATCATTTAACAGTGTCTTGACAGAAAATCTTTGTGAAATTATTAACGAAGCTGTGTGATGAGGTTTTGAATAACAAAATCTCCAAAGATCTTTTACAAAATAGATTCCAAAGCTGAATTGATTTAATATCATTACTAATTCAGATCCTTTTAGGCACAGACATAAAAACATAAATGTTAAAACTAAACAATGCCAACGTGCTCAGCAGTGTTGTTTTATGTCATCTACCGTAATATTTTAGAGAGTTGTATTTTTGTATGTTTGAAACGATTAAATTAAAAGATCTGGACCTATTATGTGGACAAAATCTGTGGATAAAATATTTTTCAAGTCCTGAAAAATTACATAGGAAAGTTAAAGTCCTAGAAATCATCCTTTAAGGAGATCAAATTTGGTATTATGGTAGATAACTCGGGATCCTCCTACAAACAATTTAGCGTAGTTTTTAAAATTATCACTTTAAGAGATTGGAATCGTAGATATTTTTTTTATGTAGTCAAAATTTTCTTAATTGTACATAGATATAAACATAAAAGAATTGCGTGGATAATAAGTAATACTTAATTATTTGGCAGCGATTGAAATAAATTTGACATACCTACCTATATACCTATCTATGCAGCTGGTTCCTGGACAAGGGCCTTTATTCTCTTGCCCTAATTTGTTTTTTTAGGAACCTGTCACTTTAGCGCAATAATTTGTTTTACAAATTGATACTGATACCCGAAGTACCTTCTTCACTTATTTAGTAAATATGGAATTTGTTCAAATATCATTTGCACATGTCACCTTGCTCTTGATCGATGGTGTTTTCCATATCCAGGAATGATATTGTATTTTCATAACAGTTCTGAATATAGTAGGTAAACGAGGCTACCTGACAACGGATATGATGCTTAATAATAATCTTACCCATATTTTACATGCGTAGGTTTGGGGGGGGGGGGGGGGGCACGGATGTTTTACTCAATCACGCTAGGAAAGCTTAACAGATCTATATATTAAAACTTGAGATCAGAAAATATACTTGAGATAGTTCATCATCATCATCATAAGCTCAGCTAAATGACGCTCACTGCTCGACATAAGCATCTCAAAAACGATCCGTCTAAGCGCGGGACCGATCGTTGTGGAGATCCTTTGAATACGAGTGAGATATAACATTCTACACCTACGATGTTGCTGGCAAAAGCTAGTAAATCACACAAATTAAATTTTTTGAATCCCAAAGTTTGTGGACAACATCACAGAATAAAATTATGAAACTTCAGAAACCAATATAATGTTTTTTTAAGAATACGCGAACACTACGAGAATAAATTGATATGAAGATATTAAAGTGTTCAAAACGTCAGGTTAAAAGTATAATATCTTTAAATTTATCTTTCATTGCTATGCAAATAATAAAGAACATGTTTCGTGGAAATCGAAGGTATCACAAACATCCACGAAAAAATTTAGACATTGACCACACCGGATATCGATCCCGAGACATCAGTGACATCGACACCTTGAAATTTGGTGTATAGGCCATTCCACCACAGAGGTCGTCAAAAAGTTACAGAATAGTGTCGAATCTTATTTGTGGTCTGTCATACAGCAATTATGTCGTAGTCAACTTACAAAGATGCCTATAAATAGCAATGCATAGAACCTGGGCAATACTTTAAGTTCCATTACCCCGTTCACGATGTTCCATGCAACACAGGTCACGCGATGCCCACATTACATCGCGGAGAGATTTCGTTTCCACTCACCAAATCACTTAGTATCTTTTGATCTGTCTTGTTTTTAGAGTTCCGTAGTCAAGACAAGGAACCCTTCTACTTTCACCAGGTCCGTTTGCCATCTGTCTGCCTGTCTGTTGGTTCGCCATCTTGCAGACTATTAGAACTAGAGAGCTGTAATTTGGGATGAGTACTAAGTGTAGGTATTTATCACGCCAGAAAATCCATTATTTATTTCTCATTTACCCCGTAGTCGAAGGTGTCGTTGGTTTCGGCCTTTAAATATTGGTACTGCTAGCCTGTTAAACCATTGTTAGGGTTCCGTACCCAAGAGGTAAAAACGGGACCCTATTACTAAGACTTCGCTGTCTGTCCGTCTGCCTGTCACCAGGCTGTATCTCAAGAGCCGCGATAGCTAGACAGTTGAAATTTTCACAAATTATGGATATCTGTTGCCGTAATAACAACAAATACTAAAAACAAAATAAAATAAATATTTAAGTGGGGCTCCCACACAACAACCCTGTTTTTTTTTTGGCCTTTTTAGTACGAAACCCTTCGTGCGCGAGTCCGACTCGCACTTGGCCGGTTTTATTCTATTCAGGTATCCGTGTGTACCGTACCTATTATCTTTAAAATTGCAGTTTTTTATTAGAATCAAGTATCCTCTGCCAGCTTATAAATGGTCAGTTATGAATTCGCATTAGTGACATAAAATAATATTTGCATGCTATAGCTTATGGCTGAATAGGTGAAACAATTTTATTTTTATGAGACCTGTAATGTACCTACCTACCCTATTTCAAAGGCAAATAAATGATTTGATTTGATTTTGATTATAAAATAAATAATTATATAAATATTTTCAGACATGCCACACTGGGCCACACAGAGCCATCTAGTCCCAAACTAAGCAACTACTACGAAGCTTGTCGTATTGGCTATTAGACAACCGATAAACATACTTTTATACATTTTTTTTGTAAATATATTTATATAATTATAATAACATAGAAAATACCCAGACCAGTACAAACAGACATGTGCATGCCCACAAATATTCATAGTGTGCGGGGATTGAACCCGCGACCTATGGCTCAGAAGCAGCGTTTACTACCACTGATCCAAATGGTTAAATATATTATAATAAGGTTTAATTTATTGAAAGTTAAGTTGGAAAATTGCTATTATATTCCGAAGTCCGAACAATGTGAAGTTATATAGCAACAAAATGTAGTACCTACTTACGTCGGTATTTGCGACGTGCAACCATGGAACCCTATACTGCGGTAGGCCGACACGCACTTGGCTGTTTTTTCTTATCCTGCCACCATTTATTAATCGGCTTTGCCGCATGTATTTTGTTATTAGCAAACAATGGTATTCCATATGTGGAGTTATAGGAACTACACACAGAAAAATTTAATTTCCGCTTCAACTGCCAATATTGTTCTTACGCGCGAAGAGCGAGCTCTATGTGATTGAAGTTGAGGAAGCAGTATGGTGATTTTTTACGCTGACGAAAAAGGAGGCATTTATTTTTTATTTATAAATATGCATACATTTCTATTGGTTTTTGACAATTTAACAGGTATACCGATTACCGTCATTTAAAGAGAAAAGGAGATGTCCCAAATTGTATGGAGGCCAGGCCCAAAACCTGTACACCCCACCAAAAGATAGACCAATACACCTACAAGATTTTGTTATTATCCAATTCTTTTTAAATGGGTTCGTTAAGTGGTTTAAATAAAGAGATAAGTAAGAAAATAGCAATACATAACAACAAAACCACCATGGCGGAAGATGACATTTTGATGACGTCTGTCAGTTTTGGCAGTTACAAAATCGCGCATCTAGTAGTCGAGTGCCATCGCTTGCTGTAGTAACAAAAAACATTATGAAAGTAATGTGTCGATCAATACTAAATCCAGAAAACAAAAAAGGTCGTTATAATGAACTACATTTAAAACGCGACAAGCAGAACAAAAACTTGAAGTGAATGATTATGCCAAAGTGACAAGGGGTATCTGACAACTACTGACATTTAATGTTTTTTTAGATTGACGCCATGTTGGAATCCCTAATGGAGTTTGATAAATTATTCGATCCTATTTATTTTTGAACCACTAAATTGTACGTTAAATAAATTTATATGTATTTTTCCCAGAAGCTTTTTCTTAATTTTTACAAATGGTGTACTATGTCTGGGCCTATTATGGGACATCTTCTTTCAACTGTAACATAAAAAAACGGGCCAAGTGCAAGTCGGACTCAAACGAAGGGTTCCGTACCATTGACTAGGTAAACAACAGTAGGTACTACATAAATTTAGTTATTGTAGTGCCTGTTACCATTTATTGATATCGAGCAAAACAGGCCAAAAAATTCGCGTTTGTTGTATGGGAGCCCCCCTTAAAAATATTTATATTATTTTGTTCTTAGTGTTTGTTGTTATTGCGGCAACAGAAATACATAATTTGTGAAAATTTCAACTGTCTAGCTATCGCGGCTCTTGAGGTACAGCCTGGCGACAGACAGACGGACACACGGACAGACGGACAGACGGAGAGAAGGTGAAGTCTTAGTAATAGGGTCCAGTTTTTACCCTTTGGGTACGGAACCCTAGAAACAAAGTTCACACGTTGTATATAACAAGTGCGAGCTTAGACTTGTTAATCCATACATTTTTATCGTCTTGGTAATCATTAAAAGTATAGTCTTTATTATTTAAATAATTTAATATGCGACTTAAGTTTAAAAACCTAGAAGCAGATCATCAATAGACTGTGGTAACTTTTTGAAGTTGCAAACCAAGTTTTCCTTAATTTCAATCCGACCCATCGAAGTTTCATAAATGAAGCATTCTTTTCGTGTATAATTTTTAATTGTATTCACTTACGTTGATGCATCATTATTTTTATGCCACAAGGTCCGATACAAACCGTTATACCTAGGTGATTTTATTTTCATTAAAATGAAATGGTTTTACATACCTAGTTTGTAAGTTAAATAAAAATTTGCTTTTATTACCAAATGGTATTCCAGTAGGCTTTAAAACACTCTCTAATAAAAATATAAACTTATTTTATAGCAAAATTCACAGAAACAACGTTTGTGAATGTAGGAAATGAAAGTTAGAAAAAATATTGATTAAAACAGTGATAATATATTATACGAAATATAACGATTGAAACCTTATTCTAGTCCATCAATGATGATTTTTTACATCTAAGTATCCCGAATTTCAATACTACCATTTTAACCATTCTGGGACAAAACTGTCCTTTCCAAAAGCCTATATACCAAATTTTATCAAAAGCTGTTCAAGCGTAAAAAGTTTTAACAGAAAGACATTCAGGGCTACATTCGCATTTATAATAATATTAATTATAATTTATACGTTTAAAAATAGCTGTATGTATTTTCATAAACAAACTCTGTCCGTTCAGTAAAATAAATTATATAAACTTTACTTTCGAAAAACAAATAAGTAGTACAAGTCTAAATATCCATATATACATAATATTATAAATGGGAAAGTGTGTGTGTATGTTTGTTTGTCCGTCTTTCCTGGCATAACGGAGTCACGAATTGACGTGATTTTTTAAGTGGAGATATTTGAAGGGATGGAGAGTGACATAGGCTACTTTTTGTCTCTTTCTAGCCCCCTACTTCCATAAAATGGAGGGTGATAGTTTGTATGGAACATTTCACAATTTCAGGATAGAAAGCTAAAAATTGGTATGCGGACTATACTATTTGTGACTAACAAAAAAATCGTGCATATTTTTCAACCCCTTCAAAGGAGTGAAATTTTATTGTTACCCCAAATTTACGGCGAGCGAAGCCGCAGGCAAAAGCTAGTTGCATACATTTATCTTGTTGAGTAGTAATAACTTCACATAAACTAGAAACCTATTTGTAAGCGTTGGCAAACATCAAGGATAGCCCAGAATCAACAGCTGTTCGTGTCTAAAATGTTAGTTTTGGAGATTATCCGATATAAACTTCAATAGTTAAAGTACTTGCATAAGATTACTAGCTTAAGCGTCATCTCGCATCGCTCGCTTTGAGGCGTTTGGGTACAAATCCTGAATAATGTTCAAACACACCTTAAGAAGTTTCCTGTCAGACTGAAAATGTAAAGTTGCTACCAGAACTTCTAAGAATAGAATCATTAGTATTCATTTGTCGAGTAAAATCAAAGTGAAATAAATACTCTCCTAAGTACCTTTAGCGGAACGCCCGTAAAAACCAATTAGAAATAGTATTCTTATTTGAGAGTCTTAATAAAAGTTAATACTTCCGATTATTAAAAACAATTTACGTTGAATATTTGTATTCTACCCTTAATATAGTTTTACATTTACAAAGGCAATATCAAACTAGGATGCACCGCTTTGTCACCAGAAAGGTGGAAGAGATTTCAATATATTTTTGCGACCGTAACATTCAATTTTAAAGATTGGATACCCAATAAAAGTGTTATTTCGGCTATTACTCTTTACGCTGATCCCAACAAATCTTTTTCTTATACAATTAAGATCCATCTGTGTCCAATTCGCTATGAATAAAACATTTCGCATAGGTAGACCAAAATTTATTAATACTTGAGCAGTTACTATGACCTTTATTTACGTTTTGTACGTATACTGGAAGCTGCGAGATTTACTTTGTTTGTAAAGGTTCCAAGCAATTCGTATCTTACTGCTTCATAAAAATATGTTAATAAAAAATATTACAAAGATCGATTACCTGCTTTTATTTTTTTTATTTATATTTTAATCTGATAGCAGTTTAAAAGAATAGCATCACCCCTTCTCTTCCAATGGGTGTCGTAAGAGGCGTCTAAAGGAGAACTAATAGAAAGAGACGAGCAACAGCGTCTTCCCTGCATTGGCTAAATTGTGTGTGATGATCACCAACCCGCCTTCCAAGCATAGCGATTACGGCAAAATCCTGCCTTTAGTGAAGTCTATGACACAAGCTGGTGATGGTGATGATATCTGGGATTGAATTTAAATGGAATTTGAACTCGGTTACTTTTTCCATCTATCCCTCACGCTTGTATGTATGTTGCCATACCTAATCGACATCACGATGTTGTCCGATGACGCAGAGATACTATTTAGGTTCAGGAAATTACCAGTTTTGTCCGAAACTGCGTTGCAACTGCTTCCTGTTTATGCATCCTCACTGTAAAGCGTTACAAAACCAATTTATAGGTTTGATTATTCAACTAACATTGAAGGATAAATGCTAATATTATCAAGTTTCGTTCCTTTTTTAACCATAAATCTAATAACGAATAGAAAATACGAAAACGATACTTAAATACGTATGTTACATATTATTATACATTTTGAAGTAAAAAATGACAAACACGCACTATGCTTGTTTAAGGGGACTGCAAGAGCTAAGTGCTGCCCCCAATTGATTAAATTTTACTACTTCTAAACAAAATCAATTCTTAAAAAACTGAAACAGTATCATTTTAGAAAATTACCTTTAGTATTTAGTGAATCACAGTAAACTTTTCATTAAGTTGTTTATAAAGTCGAATTTGTCGGAATTTGTCAGAAAGCATTAGGAGCATTGAATAACTAAATTGAACCTTGCCTTTTTCGTAGTAAGTACTTATCTAGTAACGTACTTATTATATGAAAGTTGTCTTTTTTTGATGCTAGTCGAATGACAGACAAAATTACCATTTCCTATCTGATCTATCTTCTATTATGACACCGAACCAAAAAAGATATTTTTTTAATAACGCCTAAAATGATATACAGTGCAACATAATTTATCATAAGTCAGACTCATAATAAAGCAGAAACGTAGATTTGTCAAATAAAGCAGTTGTGTGTTTACTTTCTGCTATACGCACCTGGGCCTTGATCGTAGCCTCGTACGTGCTTTTATGCAAGCTTTAAATCGGATATACATTATGACAACAAATTTTAGTTTCACATTATAATACCATTTACCAATCATATGCACATAAGCCCTAAGGAAATGGGCAGCGTATTTTTTCATGTAGGTAGTATGTAGTAACAACCGTATGTTCAAGTTTTACCGGATGCAGATATTTTTTTTAGTAAATGTTAGTATATAGAAGCTAAGTTGAGTCGGAATACTAACATTTTCATTTCAAGTGTACCTATTTGAATAAGTGTTCTAAAAATTTGTGGGTATATAAGCTAAATCTAAAGATTAAGGGGTCCACGTGTAATGTCAGAAACCTTATTGCCTAAAAGAGGCCGGACATACGAGTACTAAACGATTGTTTTGAGACTGTTTTAATGCAAATTGCTGGTGTAAACTGGAAATACAATCTTTGAATACATATTTTTCGACTGGTTTAGGTGAAACGTTGTGGGTTCAAGTTCGACATAAAAAAAAATTCAAGAAATTGTATTTTCAATTTACACCAGCAATTTGTATGCTTAAAAACAGACTCAAAATATTTATAAACCTGTTTCATTTTAAACAATTGTGAAATATTTATCTCGGATGGTGGAGGTACGTAACGTCGTTAAAGTTCTATCATAGATCTATGTGTAAACATAATTATTTTAATACACCACAAAAAAATCGGCCCCCAGTCCCCGGCGGCCCAGCTAGTCCTTGCTATGGCAGCGGCCAGCGGCTATGGTAACGGCGGGGCAGGGGGTGCTAAGAATCCCCGGGTGAGATCCGGCTGCCAACAACGACGACTTGACCTGGCAACATATAACACGCGCACACTGAGGCTCGACGCGAAGCTCGTAGAGTTGGAAGAGGCAATTGGTAAGTTACATTGGAAAATAATTGGGCTATCTGAAGTCTGAAGAGAGGGGGAGGACTCGATAACCCTGCAATCCGGTAACTTACTATACTACCGGGATGGCGAACCACAGTCCCTAGGTGGTGTCGGGTTCATCGTCCACAAGTCCCTTGTCAACAACGTGATTACTATCGGAAGTTTTTCGATTCGAGCAGGGTAGCGTGCGTACCTGATACTCAGAATATCGAAACGATATTCGCTGAATGTCATTCTGGTTTACGCTCTGACCTCAAAACACGACGATGTCGAGGTGGAGGCTATGTATGAGGAGATCTCTAAAGCCATGAATCATAGCTATAAAACCAACTACACGGTTGTGTTTTTTTTTTTTTTTTTTTTTTATAATTTATTGGAACCACAAACAAGTATACAATTTTAACTTACATTAAGGCTTAAAACTAATACATTTTAAATTATTGTACACTCAACATTGCTGGTCACCTAATTTACATTTGAGCATTACAAAATGGTGAACCTGTGTGCTAATTACTAATAGTATCTAATGTATAAATGGTTAATTATAATATATAATAAATAAATAAATAAATATATATATATATATATCTTGATATTCAGATTGTAAACATTAAATAAATAAATAAATATATAAATAAGTGTGATTATGAAAATATACTTATCGGCTGTATGTACACATCAAGACAGAATAAAATAATGATTGATTGATACATGTTGTTGTGCAGGTGCGCGTGCGCTCGAGTACATTATATAATATGCACACTGCGTCTACAGAACAAAGGGTGCACAAAATCAATTATAATTATAATATTTACGTAACTGTTTACATTGACAATAGCTTAATAATATCTCTCTTAAATGTTCGTTTATTGCTAGCAAATATATCTATATTTATTGAATTTAATGAATTTAGCTTTTCATTGTATGCTTTACACATTCGATTTAATGGAGATCGGATACCTGCGTTAGTACGACACTGACTTAATGCGAAAAATTGATTACGTCGACATATCCTTACATGAGTTTGCGAGGGCACAGAGTACCTTAATTTATCTATAATATTAGTGCAATCATACTTATTATTACAGAGATCGTAAAGCAACATAGCTTCCAATTGTAATCGTCTAGATTTTAAATCAAGCAGCTTGAACTTAGTTAATAGTGACTCGTAAGGTAGGCATTTACGGAAACATTTGTAGCCTATACGGCGTAAAAACTTTTTTTGTACCTTTTCTAAGCTTGTATCGTATTTTTTGTATAGTGGGTTCCATATAGCAACAGCGTATTCGAGTTGTGGTCGTATTAATGATTTAAAAAGATGCAAGAGTGTAGATGACTGTCTGAATTCAGCACAGGATCGCATAACAAATCCATACATTTGAAAACCCTTACTAATAATATGGTGTATGTGAGTATCAAAGTGTAGTTTACTGTCTATTGTTACACCCAAATCTCTAATAGCTTGTACTTTATCTAAATCAGTGCCACAAAGCGAATACGTGAAATTGCTTACTAACTTCTTTTTTGTGAAACTTATCCTTTTACATTTATTGAGGCTAAGCTCCAGCTTATTTTCAAGGCAGTATAAACTAAATCTATCCAGATCTTCTTGTAGTAAGATGTGATCCTGGTAGCTCCTTATGCGTAAGAATATTTTTAAGTCATCAGCATAAAGGAGATAGTTACTATTAAGGAAACATTTGTTAATGTCGTTAATGAAGATGACAAATAACAAGGGACCCAAAATGGATCCCTGTGGAACGCCTGAACTCACACTAGAAGCGTGTGCCTCATAACCCCCAATTGCTACTTTCTGTGTCCTATTTGAGATGTATGATTTAAACCATCTCCACAGATTTCCCCTTATACCATTGTAAGCTATTTTTTCTAGTAATTTAAGATGGTCTACTCGATCAAACGCTTTACGAAAATCTGTGTAGATACTGTCAATTTGAATATTTGCATCAAGTCCGTTAAATAAATCAGTTGTGTAAGATAATAGATTTGTCACAGTCGATCGTCCCTTAACAAAACCGTGCTGCTGCTCTAAGATACAATTATGTAAGGCAGGATAGATGGCATTGTGGACAAGTCTTTCAAAGACCTTAGAAAGAACAGGTAATATAGAAATGGGACGATAGTTCTCAACATCGCTTTTCGATCCACCTTTGTGCACAGGAACGATTCGTGCACTTTTCCATAGTCTTGGGAAGTGACCATCGTGAAGACATTTGTTAAAGAGATAATGAAGAGGCTGATCCAGAGCGGTTGCAGTTTCTCTAAAGAAAATTGGAGGTATATTGTCAATCCCAGCACCCTTGAAGATGTTAAGAGATTTTAAAGAATTTGTGATTTCAGATCTAGATAAATTAATGTTGTGAATTGTAAAATGGGCCATATTATCCAACTCCAGGCCAAGATCGGAAATGACTAGATTGTCAGGTACAGAGGAAGGTTGATATACCGAGAGAAAAAAAATACTGAATAAGTTACAAGCCTCTTTAAGGTTATCGGCCTTTAACGTTTTGTAATGCAAGTTACTAGGGTGATGGGGGATATCAATGCGAAGTTAGGGCAAAATTTGGATTTGGGCAACGGAACAAAAGGGGCCAAATGCTGGCCGAATTCATGGAGAGGGAGAACCTCTTTATGATAAACTCCTTCATCAAGAAGCCCGTAAGCTGCAAATGGACCTGGATCAGCCCGGACGGTAAAGTCAAAAACGAGTTCGATTTTATCATGTCAACGAAGAAGCACATATTGAATGATGTCGCTGTGATCAACGCTGTTAAGACAGGAAGCGATCACCTCATGGTCAGAGGCACATCGAATATCGACGTAAAGCTTGAAAGAGCGCGACTGATAAAATCTACGCTCCGACCAATACCGGCTCAAGTTCAAAACCCCGAGTGCTTTCAGCTCGAGTTTCAAAACCGTTTCGAAGCCCTTGAGAACAGCATCGATTTGGACGATCTATACAATATGATGATGGATACTGTCCGTACGGTAGGGTCCAAGTACTTTAAAATCCGCCGTCCCAAATCAAAGAAACTCTCCAGTCAGACTCTCCTACTTATGGATCATAGAAACGAAAAGAGGCTACAGAACTCAGCGGATGCCCATCACTATCAGCAACTCAATAGACAGATATCTAAGTCTTTGACGCGCGACCTACGCCAATTTAATACCCGACGTATTCTCCAAAGTGTTCGCGCCAGAGATCTGTCTATTGGGCAAAGCCAATCCTGATCTCCATGAATCCTGTGGGAGATTGAGAGTTTCTATGGACAGTTATATTCCACGAAAACACCTGTTGAAAGCAAGGCTAAAGAACCTAGAGCCTGTGCGAGATTGTAGAATGGTTCTCAAGCAGCTTAAAAACAACAAGGCGGCGGGTGATGACGGAATCACAACAGAGCTCCTTAGAGCGGGCAGTAAGCCGATACTTAAGGTCCTCCAGAAGCTCTTTAATTCTGTCATCCTCGAGGGCAAAACGCCAAAGGCATGGGGCAGAGGCGATGTGATGCTGTTCTCTAAGAAGGGTGACAAAACTCTCTTGAAGAACTACAGACCCATCTCGCTTCTGAGCCATATCTATAAGTTGTTTTCGAGAGTCATTACGAATCGTCTCACTCGCAGATTCGACGACTTCCAACCTCCCGAACAAGCCGGGTTCCGAAAAGGCTATAGTACCATAGACCACATTCATACGCTGCGGCAAGTTATACAGAAGACCGAAGAGTATAACTTGCCACTTTGCTTTGCGTTCGTGGACTATGAAAAAGCCTTTGATTCGATTGAGACCTGGGCAGTGCTGCAGACTCTCCAAAGGTGCCAAATAGACTACAGGTACATCGAGGTGCTAAAGTACTTATACCAAAACGCCACCATGTCGGTCCGATTACAGAACCAGAGCTCTAATCCGATCCAACTACAGCAAAGCGTGAGACAAGGATACGTTATTTCTCCGAAAGTGTTCACAGCTGCGTTGGAGGATATTTTCAAGCTTCTGGACTGGAAAGGACGCGGCATCCACATCAATGGCGAATACCTAACAAACCTGCGATTTGCCGATGATGTAGTTCTTATGGCTGAGACCTTGGAAGACCTGAACATTATGCTCGAAGATCTTGGTAATGCTTCTCAAAAAGTGGGTCTTAAGATGAACATAGACAAGACGAAAATCATGTTAAATGCCCATGTTGCACCCGCTCCAGCTAACGTTGGGAACATTGCACTCGAAGTTGTTGACCACTATGTTTACCTGGGACAGATAGTCCAGTTAGGTAAGTCCAACTTTGAGAAAGAGATCTCTCGTCGAATCCAACTCGGATGGGCAGCGTTCGGGAAGCTCCAGCATATATTCGCGACCGAAATACCTCAGTGTCTCAAGAAGAAAGTCTTTGACCAGTGTATGTTGCCAGTAATGACCTATGGGAGTGAGACGTGGTCGTTTACTATGGGTCTCATAAGAAGGCTCAAGATCAGCAAGCAATGGAGAGAGCGATGCTTGGTATTTCCCTACTCGATCGAATCAGAAACGATGAGATCTGCAGGAGAACTAAAACAACCGAAATCCCTCGAAGGATTGCATCGTTGAAGTGGCAGTGGGCGGGACACATAGCGCGGAGTACCGATGGCCGTTGGGGCGGAAAGGTTCTCGAATGGCGACCGCGTACCGGACGACGTTCCGTGGGCAGGCGCCCTACAAGGTGGACCGACGATCTGGTCAAGGTCGCGGGAAGCCGCTGGATGCGGACAGCACAGGACCAATCGTTGTGGAGATCCTTGGGGGAGGCCTATACCCAGCAGTGGGCGTCGTTCGGCTGATATGATGATGATGAATTATTTTATTTAAAAAGAGGCTGATAATCGTGACCAAGTTTCTTACGCTTCTTCATCTCGGCACTTGCCTCCACTTGCCCCGAAGCAGTGGTTGGTTTAAAAATATTGGGGCGTAAAAACACCCGCTACCTATTTGCTGATTCTACTCATTTTATTTTAGGCTGTGTTCTAGTATCATGTGTTCTTTGAAAAATTCTCCGAATTCATTGACATAAGTTATTATTTAAAAAACAAATAGATGATTAACAACACTGTTAACGTCACTTAAGTCTCCTAGTTCAACTGATGAAATCGGGTACACTAGAAGATGCTCCACTTAACCATGACAAAAGGCGTAAATAAACCTAACCTGCAACTTATTAAAGGGTTTTTTTTTTTAAGTAGCAATCATATTTTAAACTGTTAGATGTTCTGGTGGCCGCTTAATTGGTGAGGCCGTTCTTCGGTAGCTGTTTCTGTCGGCGTCTCTATTATTTTTATATTTAATCTGCAATCACAGGTTTTGTTCTACTACTACTTCATGTAAATACTCGAGAAACTTAGTAAACATTATATAGGTACTCGTAGTTTTAACGACATAATATTATTATGTTCATTACAAAATAAGTACTTGCTTTTTAAAGTCAAATAAACCTTTAGTCTATTACATAAACAGTAGAAACTAATGTTATAAATTTTATTAGTACGAAAATAAAAATAGATTGTACCTACGAATAATCAACTAAGTGCCTCTGAAATATTTCTTTATGAGATTAAATGACATTATTCCTCCGTTGTCTACAAAGTTGTATAAAAATAAGCCTGTAAAAATATAAATACAAAGACAAAGGAAATCTTAAACATACTTTTTATCTTATATTGCCTGAATAAGTTATCTAATGTTAGGTGAGTAAAATAATAATATACGAGTATATCAATAAATATATAAATAAATAAATGTGGACAACATCACATACATTGTTCTGACCCCAATTTGTACAACTATTTAAAGCATTCTTTTTTTGGAAACCAGAGACAACGAAGGTACCACAAACACCCAGACCCGGGAAAATGTAGAAAAACCCATTTTTTCTACATTGACCCATCCGGGAATCGAACCCGGGACCTCGGAGCAGGCGACACCTTGAAAACCGGTGTGTACGCCACTCCGCCACGGAGGTCGTCATAAATGCAATAATATTAAATAATATGAGTCCAGAACAAACGATTATTTATTTATTTATTTATTATTTATTATTTATAATAAGAGCTAGACACACAGTCCAATGCAAAAATTACACCTAAAACTGTTGACATTTGAATGATTGACGTTAATTCGATGTCAGTGTCAACTTTGTAACCCGGCCAAATTATGTCGACATGCAATAGTATGGATATTTATTTGTCATGTTGTATCTATTCGATCAATATTGGTTGTTCTAAAAGTTTACCTTTATTCAAATGGGTGCAATTTATGTTGGGACATTTTTTGAAGCTGATTCATTATCTATTTTTTTTATATTATATCAATTATGTCCATAACACAGCAAATTGGAATTTAATAACAGCCGGCTCTTTGACAACTCATAAAAAACAACAAACATTTTACAACTATGAAAAACTGTTACTTAATATTGCGTTAATCATAAAAAGTCTTATGGTAAAGGTTTGATTGGTGTCTTAGTTTTTTATTTTATTTTATAAGCAATGATTTATTATGAAAAATAGCGCCAATCAATCAGCGCCAAAAAAGTCGTTCACCCATAATATGACAAAAGGGTACACTTTTGACATAAATATCTATACATGCATGCCAATATAACTTGGCCGGGTTTTAAAGTTGACACTGCCATAAAATAAACGTCAATCATTTACATGAGGACTGGTAGTATAGGTGTCATTTTTGTTTGGACTTTGTATCTAAGTATCAATGAAAATAGCATTCAATCTCATGCAGTAGTTTTTGCGTGGCACGTGTACGATTGACAGCTAAAATAAAGTCTTGGTCTGGCTTCTGTTACTTTATTGCAAACAGCGCCATACTAGTTTTTTATGATATACCTAATGTAAAGATACATATCGACGGTAAAAAGCGATTTATGTGTATCTAAAAAAAAGAAATTTTTTATTACATCATTGTAATCAACAAAAACATCCACGTCGAATGATCTAATCCACGTTCACCTACGATGAATTTGAATTTAGTTACGACGTCAATTTTTTTTTTGAAAGCACCTATTTCGTGGCAGAAGGCCGTTACGGCTTCACCGGGCGGGACGTCGAAATTTTTTTGTAATTACCTCTTAAGTATCCCTTACCATGACGTTACTAGACCAAACTTTTATTTTTTTATTAGATACGTAAAAATCATTTTCGGAATAATTTTTGCTGTGAAGAAACATGATATCATCCTACCGGTGTTATTCTTAACACTTACGACGTAAATTCGAGATCACAACATGCAATTTTAAGTGAGATACAGCAGAATTGAGGCCTAAAAATTGAAAGCCTTTGATACTATGTACTTACTACAAAATTAAATGTTGCCGCCAGATATTTCATACTATCTAAAAATGCACCAAATCATGTTGCTCTGAATAATTATTATCTTCTCTCTTTTCATACAGCTACATCTAGGCATGAGACAGGAAGATGTTATATCTCTGAAACTGTTTAATGCTGCGTTGGAGGATGTTTTTAAGCATCTGGATTTAAAAGGATTTGACATCAACATTAATGGCGAGTACTTGACACACCTTTGCTTTGCCGGTGATTTATCCGCAAGTACCCAAAGGGTAAAAAAGGAACCCTATTACTAAGAATTCGCTTTCTGTCCGTCTGTCCGTCTGCCCATCTGTCCGCCTGCCTGTCACCAGGCTGTATTTTAAGAGCCCCGATAGCTAGACAGTTAAAATTTTCACAAATTTTGTAGTTCTGTTGCCGCAATAACAACAAATACTAAAAATAAAATAAAATAAATATTTAAGGTGGCTCCCATACAACAAACGCGATTTTTTGCCCATTTTTGCTTGATATCAATAATAAAAACAGGCAAGTACTTGAAATATTCACAAAACACTTAGTTGTATTTTTACTTTAATAATAAATGATAAAATTAAATTAAAATATGATTATTTAAGGGGGGGTCCCATACAAAAAACACAACTTTTTGCCTAGTTTTGTTCGATTTAATAAATGGTAACAGGTAGGCACAACATTAACTAAAAGCTTCTATCGAGGGCCTTGAGCGTGGAGGCCGAATCCAGAAATTCCGTAACGAAAATAACCTAACCTAACACTCGGGGCAAGGCACGATCGAACAATTTTGAATTTCCGAAATTTAATAGAATTTAGAAGAAAATAAGGATTTTGACAGTATGAGTATATAAACTTGAAAAATTTTGTCTCAGGCGGGACTCGAACCCGCCCGGCATGCGAGGAGATGCGGGTTCGAGTCCCGCCTGAGACAAAATTTTTCAAGTTTATATACTGATATTATAAGTGCAATTAAGTTACTAAAATATCAAATAAAGTATATTTGACAGTATGGTTGCCTATGGTAACCATATCTGCCAAAATAACAGAAAAATTTAATTACAAAAGTCAAAATTAGAAAATACATAACATTATAAAATTAAGCTATTGCATAGCTTCTATCGCGGGCCTTGAGCGTGGAGACCGAATCCAGAAATTCCGTAACGAAAATAACCTAACACCCCCACTCCGACCGGCACAGCGTTGATACTTTTTAGCTTTATAATTGCATAAGTTGATAAAAAATGCTATGCAATAGCTTTACCGCGGCAGTCTTCGAGTGCCACACGTCTTTTTTTTTTACTTAAAACAAAATGTTCCAATATTTATTGAACTATATACAAAATACAACAACAATGAATTTATAATGTATTTATTACACGTTACGTACAGCAAAATCATTGTCGCTAAATTTAAAGCTATGCTGGCCTTCGTGCAGCCCCATACAATCACTCCCAGAGATACAACAATAATGATGAAATGAATCGAAAAACCAAATGCTGTATCTCGTGTAAAATCAATGTTACACTAACTTTGTAATAACTTCATTTTTCTTGTTCAATGCACATTCTTTTAGAACTTATTTTACTTCGAGAATTATCTTTCTATCTCCTCCGGTTTTGAAGATAAGAATTTTTAAAATGTTATTTTGGCTCTACTGAAAACCTCAATTTTTGAGATAATACAAAATCGCTTTTTACCGTCGATATATTGATTTGTAGTGTTCATGAAAATACTTGACATTTAGAATATGTTACTATTTTCATGCATATTAAATTATTTAAAACTCAGGCAAAATAGTTTAATTTGGGCGGAATATTTCAAAACTTATGACGTCTGTCCAGGGCAAGTATTTCTGCGTCAGCTTGAAGCCCGCTAGCTGGATACAATTTCACGCTGTGCCAACTTGCAAAATTCGTTGCGAAATTCTAATTTCATACTGAACATGGCTGACGAGATAGATCGCGACCTATATGAATGGTATCGTCACCATGATTTTAACAATTATTACAAATAATGAATATTCGATATAATTACAACTTTTCAAAGTAAATATTACCTACATAAATTAGGGGAAAAATCTAATTAAATAGTGATGTTTTTAAAATTTTACTATTGTTACCTACCAAATGAAAAGTTTTTTTATTGTTTGCAAAAGGCCCTGATGAAATTTTTAAGACCGCTCTTATTACATAGATAGAGTATAAAAAAATTAGTAATAGTAATAACCATCCTGAATTTTACATCATGTTTAAAATAAAATTGCTCTATGACCCTTTGCACTATAGTTCTAGAATAGTATATAAATGTTTTTGCTGCTATGATGGAAGTAGATAAAAAGACAAAATCAAGATATTTTTCGGATTCTTCTATTTTTATTTTTTGATTTAACCAAGACGTAAGTTTTAGGTACAACGGTTTTTATTAAAATATTCTATGTTAGCTAATAAGTACAACTTTCAGCATTTAGCAAAAGGCTGTAAGTTCAAATACCAACTGGATTTTTTAATTTTTAATTTCTAGAATCGCATTTCCAATTAATCTTAAACAATAACATAAACAATGTATTTTTTGTGTTTTTTTTCTTTAAGTACCTACATCAATCAGACAATTTTTTTTATGCAATTTACAAATTTTATTGTTATTTACTGAAGTTAACGCCCTGTTGGTCTAGTGGTTTAAATACCGGACCAAGATCTCGGGGTCCCAGGTTCGATCCCCGGGTCGGGCAACAAAAATTTTCGAATTTTCGAACGTTGCTCGGGTTTGTGATCACCAACCCGCATTTGGCAAGCGTGGTGATTATGCCAGTACCCATCATTGCTGTGGTAACATGAATTCAATGATGGAGGCCTGTCCCTGCAGTGGGATGATTATTATATAGGCTGTTACTTTTTTTTTTTACTGAAGTATTTTTTATTTGTTCAGGCTTATTGCTGGGACCAGAAATATTTTACTAGCTGCCTACGCGTGGAATTTGATACGACGCAAATTTTTTAGAGATAGAAATACCTACAATCTATTAAGAATCGGTTTAGCCGCCGTCATCCACGCAACCAAGGTAGATCCCAAAATAAAGTTAATCCTGGAACAGAGGCTAGACATACTTACTCATTCTGTGTGAAGACAATTAAATAGAATGTATACAAGTATGGTGAGTGCTACCTAAGCATTAGAAAATTTTACTTAAACCGTCTCATTAAAAATGCTAAAGCTGGCAAACAAAGTGGATAATCTGTTCAGCGGGCAACAAATATTAAAGAAGCCGACCACTCCAGAAGATGCTTTATAGAGATCAAAGCCTCTCACGGCTCCACTAATTGACCTTTGCATTTTGATGGGCTCTTCTTAAATTCGCATTTACCATAGCTTATTTACGTGTTAGGCTTAGCGCTAGAAATTCTGTGCGCCAAATCTCAATAAAGTTAAGTAAAATTTAACCCTCCATCTTAGGTCTACACAAGAAATTCTAACGGCCGGTCCCAATAACCTATCTATCTTTAGTTTTGGCATATCGGAGATAGAAAACAACTTCTGTCTTTGTTTCTCTGGACGGCAAAATCAGAGACAGAAGATGTTTTCTATCTCCGATAAGCCAAAACTGAAGATAGATAGATTATTGGGACCGGCCGTAAGTAAAGCAGCGACAGATTGACATTTAGGTAAAAATATTCAAATGACTCAATCTTACTATTTTAATCTAAATCTCACTATCTCTCTTATCTTGTGTGTCTTATTGACATTATACATTTGAATGTTTACACGAGTTTGGTATCATTTAAAAATTGGAAAAGCACGACCTGTTTTCTTCCTATGGGTGTCGACTAAAGGAGTCTGTATCCAAGCGAGTAGACGATGGGCAGCAGTTTATTTCATAAGCTGAAGCCAATTTCTTTCTCCGCTTCTTATGTCTGCAAGATGACTTTCTTGTATACGGGTGTTATAATTGCAATTGAATTGCTAAATACGAGTAGCTTAGTATTTCATCTTTACTGTTTATCAAACATGTTCATGTTTCTTTCGGGTGTTTTCAGTGCAAGTTCCTAACATTGATGAAACTATGCTGGCTCAAAGCGATAAAAATATACTTGGTAAATTGGAGCGCCGCGCCTGAGGCCTTACTCTGCATTACAATGTCCCTATATTCGAATCCATCTGTCCGATACCGATGTCTCAAAGTATCTGAAAGAGACAGATATATCCGTAAATACAAACTTCGTGTTGCAGAGTAAGGCTGGTGTGCAAGGGGATGCGGGTTCGATACCCGCAAAAAAAAAGTTTGTTGACTTCGAAAGCCTATTAATTAGATTAGTCAGAATAAAATTATATTCTGTTGAATATAACCGATCTATAGTAGCTATATTATGATTTGTGGAGCCCATTACCAGGTCTATAAGCAACAAACTAAAAATGCTGCTATATAATTTATCTTACATGAGGCTACCGTACAAACAACTAACCCGCGAGGGAAACAATCTCGACAGCAATGTGTTTTAAAATGTTAAATCGCAAAGCTGAAAGTCACATTGTTCCGTTCAAGCATTTCCTAAAGGATTACAAAAACTACTGTAGACAAATGTCAGGAAACAACACGATTCAGCATAAGTTTTACTCTTGGGTGCAAATAATTCAAGCGGCTATAACAAGGGTTTGATAGTAATAAGTATTTGAAATAAACTCTATATTGACAAAAACTTAAATTTTCTGGAAAATAATTTGTACACGTGAAACAAGTTTTGAGCAGAATGTTGCGCAAATACTTTAGAACCCTTCTATTGTTTATCTATACTATTAATATTATAAAGCTGAATAGTTTGGTTTTTGTTTGAACGCAATAATCTCAGGAAGTACTGGTTCGAATTGAAAAATTATGTTTGTGTTGGATAGTCCATATATCGAGGAAGGCTTTAGGTTATATAACATCACGCTGCGACCAATAGGAGCGAAGCATTAGTGACAAATGTTGTAAAAATAATAGCGATCATAATAAAAGAAATTGACGCGAACGAAGTCGCGGGCTACAGCTAGTTACTCAATAAAATTGTTGGCGTACACTTACGTCTCAAGCATCTGAATAAATCAACTCGAGAGCATGTTTTAACATGTACTTGGGCAGAACCTACTTGATTTAACATTACAGTAAGAATAACGTTCGAACAATAGTTTCAACCACGCGAAGACGAAGAAGACGGTGCTGCTGTCTCCTTCTGGGGTAATATTTTTATGACATCCATAAGTCTAGACTGTTGCGGTGCTATACTGTTTACTATAGCAAGTATAATTATTATCATCTACAGAAAAATAAGTGTCAATTTTCTGGTTTGTTTTTGGAATTTTCAACGCTTCTATAAAAAACGTTAATTACGAATGCATGCATTTCGATATTTATGAGTCTTTGCTGTATAAATAACTTGTTTATTTCCATTGGCACATTTTGTCTGCAGCTCTCTACATTTTTGGCAACGTAGGGATATTATTTCGCTGTAAAAATAACCATATGACACAGTTCTTTTAAATAAGTCGATAATAGTGCACAAACGATAACAAGCAGAAGCCTTATTTATTAATTAACTTATGCAGTATTTGATTCCGGCAACAGATTTCCCCACAGAAAGCTTTAAGAAAACAATTTCCTCTTTAAATAATTGCATTCAAAAGTAGAAACCTCTTTTTAAAAGAAACAAAGTTAGTGAACTCGGTTGCATTACCTTTCTTGACTAATGCGAACCGGCTTCGGACTATAAAATTGTAGTGTGGGTATTGCTGGTTTGTAATGAAGTGTGGAAAAGTAAGTGCCTTAAAAAGCAAGCAATGGATGTGAAATTGTCAGAAAATTGTAGTGAAACTGGTTGAGCTTTGTACAAGGCCACCCTTGGCCACACCTCCCGCCGGTTAGGCACCACGGGGCCCGTTCTCGGAACTCATACTAATAGTTTCCGCGAGCTCATTGCGCGGCACGATTTGACTTGCTTAAGTATTTTTTAAGTTTTAGGTACCTATTGATTTTCTAAACAATACTATTGTTTGACAATATCCATCAAAAGGTTAAAGTAACGGCTTTAATTATCCCACTGCAGGTCAATCCTCAAAACCCCTTTATTGAATTCAAGTTACCATAGCAATGATGGATACAGACATAATAACCACGCTTGCCAACTGCGGGTTAGTGATTAAAAAACCAAGCAATGTTAAAACAATTGAAACTCTCGTTGGCTGACCCGGGGATCGAACCCAGAACCCCGAGATCTTGACACTAAAAGCCTTTTAGTAATGATCGCCGTTCTGATATATAACCTATATCAGAACGGCGATTCTACTCTAAAGATCTTCAAAACGCTAGGTCCTGCGACACGCGCATTATGCATGTTATCGTCATGGTAACACACTGGATGAATCTTCGGACAATTCGTTATTAGAAATAGTGATGTATGGCATAGTCTCATTAAGAAAATATTGTTATATCAAGGATCATTAATAAAAAAAAAGATCCAAAACATTCCCACACGAAATCTGACGTGCGAAAGTTCAGTACAAAAAAAATTCACTCAACTCTCGACAGCCCTTTCCGTATATTCGTAAAAAACCGTAGCGTGTCAGAAAAATTTAAATATTTCGTCAAAATTTAGTATTTTAGCTCTTTCATATTTCATTTAAGATTTTTGGTGAAATACCGGGCGTAACCCAAGCGTGTTAGGTTCCTATAGTAAACATTTACACTCAACCATTTACATATTAGACCATTTACTAGTTACGTCGGGTTTTTACCATTTTCATTTTATTTTTTAATAATGGTTCTTTAAGAGAACTCGTTACCATTAGAATGTATGGAGCTTGCATCACGCTAACATATCTAAGCTACTAATTTCTAGGACAATCTCTGTTAGAGCATTGGTTATTAATACTCTTATCGGCTGCTAGCAAGGAACTGCCATAACCAGTCACAACAATGATTAGTTTTAAATCACTAAGTATTCCGAATTCACGTTCTTCACATAGACCATACAGTATGGATTGAGTATACTAGTTCGACTAATTACACGGTCTAATTGGTTTGTCTGTCCATCTGTAACTGCGGCACCGTGGGACGTTCTAGTTAATTAGTCTCTTAACCAAACCCAATGCGATTTATAACGTTTAAAAATGCACTTTTAACCATTCAATGCGCATGCCACAGACTATTTAGAAGGACTTTGGGCATCAGCAAAATCCCTGTTTTTTGTGTTTCAGAAATAAATCCCAACTTTGCATCTGCCCAAACGGTACGTACGTAATTACGGTCTGCTTTATAACATCATCATCATCATCATCATGACAAGCCTATATTAGTCTACAGCTATATTATGACACTGGTACTTCCAAAAAGAATATATTTAGCCACAATCGCCACGCTAGGCAGGTAGGTAAGCGATCGCAGTTCGATCAGACAGTAAGTACTCTTTTAGTTACCTCTTAAAACACCCATAGGAAGAGTAGTAACGGTGTTATATATTTTATGTGCCGGTAACATATGACAAACATTTATCAGGAAGACAAATAAAAAACAAATGCTTGAATTACAATTTTGATTACCTTAGGTGCGACTCGAACTCATAACCTTACACCTACCTGTTGATTGCTCTTACCTTGACGTGTTCAAGAGTTTGCGCTGTAGCTATAAGCCAGCTGCGTTTCATCAACATTTCTGGTCATACCTTTACAAAGAATTGTACTCGTATTTTAAAATAACGACTAAAATCATCATCATCATCAGCTCATTGCAGTCCACGGCTGGACATAGGCCTCTCCAGTTGCACGCCACTTATGTCGATCCTCGGCTTTTCGCATCCAGCTCCTGCCAGTCACCTTGCGCAAATCATCACTCCACCTGGCCTGAGGGCGTCCTACACAACGTTTGCCGAGACGCGGTCTCCACTCAAGAACTCGCTTACCCCAGCGGTTGTCGGTTCTGCGGTTAATATGGCCAGCCCATTGCCACTTCAGCTTGCAAATCCAGTAGGCTATGACGGTAACTTTAGTTCTCTGCCAGATAACTTTATTTTTGATTTTATCCTTTAGAGAATCTCCGAGCAGGTCTGCATATCTCTTTCTATAGCCCACTGAGCGACTTTGAACTTGTGGACTAGCCGTATCGTCAGTGTCCACGTTTCAGCTCCGTATGTCATAACGGGTAGGACGCACTGATTAAAGACTTTCGTCTTGAGGCATTGTGGGATCGACGATGAGAAGACTCGACGTAGTTTCTCAAATGCTGCCCAACCCAACTGAATGGATCTCTCAATGGCAAGGAAAGTTGATCACACAAACTAGCCGCGTGCTTCGAAAACTTTCCAAGCTTATGTTTTCCGGAAGATGTTGGGTTGATACTTGTTTATTGTGGTCAACATTACAATAGATTCGTTGCATTCTTTTTTATTATAATAGTGCACTTGTGATGGTAGCATCGATAATCATTACTTTTTACGCAAATAATTTAATATGACGTCACTTTTAAGTAGAGAAATAGTAGTACTTTAGTTCATTTTAAGATATTTTGCCAAACGTACATTTTATCTGCAAGCAGACACATTAGGTGTCTTTCCTCCTCCTTGCGTCGTATTCCTCAGTGCTGAGGGTCGTGACCGCCCTTCTGGATCACTTTTTCCCTTGTGGTTTTTCTCCAACTGTTTCTGTCCTCGGCGGTGTGAATGGCGTTGTTAACAGTGGAGTCAAGAGTGGTGCGAGATTGGTCGGACCAACGCATTAGGCAGCGTCCACGAGGCCTTTTTCTTTATCTACTTTGCCAGTCACAATAAGCTTCTCGAGGTTGTTACCGTCCTTTCTTGCAATGTGACCAAAATATTCGAGAATTCGTCGAAGACACTCGGTGGACAGTCGTGAGGAGATTTTGAGTTCGCGCAATATAGAAACATTGGTCCGAAATGCTGTCCAAGTGATACGGAGCATCCTTATCCAGCACCACATCTTAAAAACGTCAATGCGTTTGCGGTCCGCAGCTTTCAGTGTCCAAGTCTCAGCGCCGTACAAAAAGATCGAGAATACCAGAGACCGCACAAGTCTGGTTTTAGTTTTAATGGAAATTTTGCGATATCTCCAGATCTTTGCTAGCTGAGACATGGCGCTCTTCGCCATTCCAATTCTCCTGCGCACTTCTTTCTCGCACGAACCATTGTTACTGATGGTGGAACCCAGGTAGATGAAGTTGTCCACAGTTTCTAGGTCCAATGCGCCACTGAGTTCCAACTTTCCAGATCTGTCCACCACCATGACCTTAGTTTTGGACCTGTTTATGGAAAGTCCCATTTTCTCACTAATTCGCTCCATTCGGTTTAGAAGTGTTACCATCTCCGACTCATTTGCTGCAAGAAAAGTAGTGTCATCAGCATAGCGCAGGTTGGTGATTTTCACGCCGCCAACTGCGATGCCTCCCTCCTAATCCTTACAGGTACATCTCATTATGTACTCTCCACGAAACCCGCTTGCTCCTGAGGGATTTGCCAGTCCAGGTAGTAGGGGATGCGATTATTTAAAATATGGAGCAAGATTTTGCTGGCATGTGAGATGAGGGACAAGGTTCGATAATTGCCGCAGTGTTTCTTTGACCCTTTCTTGTGCAGTGGAAGAATTACAGATTCCGTCCAGTCTTGCGGCCAATTACCGTTTTGCCAGATGTGTATGCATATATTATGTAGTGTCGTTACATTACACCCAAGTCACCCATAGCTTTAAGCACCTCTGCTGATATTTGGTCGCTTCCTGGCGCCTTCCTCTTCTTGAGAGACTGTATAGCAGTAGCTATTTCGGAACGAATAATAATGGGTTCCAGTTCTAACTCCTTCCAGTTCTGAACAGCTCCGGGCGTTAAGAAGGGATCATTGAACAACTGCTCACAGTAGGCACGCCATCTCTCGGCAATGCGGTCGAGCTCGTGTAGCACAGTACCATCAGAATCTTCTATGACCCACGTTTTTGCCCTGAACTGCTTGGAAAGAACTCTGACTTTCTTGAAAAGATCTGCAGTTTGTAGCTTGTTGGTATGTCTCTCAATGTCGCTGCAGATGTCCTCGATGAAGTTGTTTCTATCATGCCGACAGCTTGCTTGTATAGCTCTGCTAAGCTCAGAGTATTCAGACATTATTGCACGATCCTGCAGACCCCTAGTCTTTAAGCCTTTCCTGCGTTGAATGAGATCGGAGATCCAACATTTTTTCTTTTGTTCTGGTTTATTTTTCGGAGAGACCTGGTCCAACGCATCGTTGATATGACCTTTGAGGTGTTTTCACAGTGTGTCAGCGTTCGCGTTTTCTTGTGTTGGACAATTCATCAGTTTCGCCTCCAGCACCTCTCGAAAGATCATTTGTTCAGAAGGATTCAAGGTTCTGGGCTTTAATGGTTGACGCTTATGTGCTTTTAAATGCAATGGGAAACTGGCAACAAGCAAGTTGTGATCAGAGCCGTACTCCGCGCCGGGAAATGTCTTCACATTAGAAACCGAGGATCTTCAGCGGGTATCTAAAATGATGTAGTCGATGATAAACGTCTTGGATGATGTTGAAAGCACGTTTTCATAATACTGAGTTTTCTGTCTATACAGAACTCGATCAGTTTTTCACCCCGATCATTCCTAGTGCCAAGTCCAAATTTTCCAACTGTGCTACGGATGTGATTATCAGCAAGTGTACTACTGACTTTGGCATTCCAATCACCAATGATCATTTTAATTTCCCGACCAGGAACAAAGTTCAGCGTTTCCTCAAGTTTCCCATAAAAGTCTTCAATAACCTCATCTTTAGCTTGTGCCGTTGGTGCGTATATTTGTACGATATTCAGCACACACGGTTTGGTATTTAGCTTTAAAGTCAGGATTCTGTCAGATACAGGGTTATACCCGAGGACATATTTGTTCATATGTGGCGGCAGTATGATTCCGACTCCATTCCCACTCGAATCATCAGATCCTGAGAAATACATGGTGTTCCCTGTTGCAGTTGTAAAGTGGCCATTACCACGCATGTGTGTTTCACTGACGCCTAGTAAGGAGATGTTATGTGTTTCCATTTCCTTCTCCACGATGGTCAGTTTACCCGCCATTAGCAGATCTCGGACGTTCCAAGTGCCAATACGATAATAGGCTCGTATTGAGATCTTCTCGCTCTTAAAGGTTGCAGCACCGACAGTAGCATCTCTTCCTTCTGAAGCCTGCCGATTTACTCCAGGGGAAGCTTCGGTCGCCAACTTCACACCATCCAGCCCGGATACTGGGTGGCGACGATGGTTAGTCGGGTCGCCCAACAAACTCTCTTTCTCTAATCCTGATTCCATAAGGGAGTTTTCATGGGAAGATAAGCGCAGTGGGTTTCCACGTCCTTCCGCGTCATTCTTTTAGTGGGTATTTAGATCCTCACGGTCACTGGTTCCCTACCTGTAGACGCTGGGTCCTTATAGGGTTGTCAGGTTATTTACCGCCGCCCGATACTCGGCGTTGACTGTTTCACGGCATGGTGGGTCTTCTTTCACACCAACCCTCCTTCTTTCTCATTCGGGCTTGGGACCGACAATGGCGGAGTAGGTGTCTTTAGACACAGTAAATGTACATATTTTTATATAAGTAAGATTTCGAAACGATCTCAGTAATCACTAATCAGTCATATATATTTTTATTTATTTAATGCATTATTATAATCTTTCAATCAGACTTTCACGCTCGGTCAGCAGTCTAAACGTGTTATGTATGTATTATAGATATAATGAAAAATATTAAAAACCCAATTTAAATTACTCTCCTCTATTTGAAATAAAATGGTAGAGTACAAAATGTATTAAAACGTTGGTAGCGTTATTGGAGAAATGGTAATACGTTCTTGAAACCCACTTTTATCAAGAGCTCAAAGTACCGACGGGTACTCAAGTCGAACTCGTATCGGATCAACCATCGAATAAAATGTAAACGTTTCGTATAACTTTCATTAGCTATTGTGCTAATATTTAATGATTATTTTTACTGTGTTATGGTATTCGTAGTGTGCAAATCGATAAATAAGTTTATACTCTTAACAATGCCTTTTGGCAATAAATTAAGTTCTTATTAGACTACTACAGTCATTGTTAAAAGTACTCGTATTACTATGTCTTGTTCTTGTGAGGAATAAACCACATTTAAATATCGTCAACTATGCCAGGCAATTAATGATGATGTTTACTTAATATTATAGATTTTAATTAATGAGTAGTTAGTGTAAAGAAGCTTGGTTAATTTTAAATGTTATCTGCAATCTAATTTTAATAGTAAAATTTTACTGTATATTTCCTTTAAATCGTGTCTTGTTGTAAGCTCCAACAAAGAAGTAAGAGTAAAATAACAAAGGAATAAACCGGTTATAATTTTTTAATCCATAAATACTACAAAGGGCAAATTGCTCTGGTTAAATTAACATGAACAACAAATAAATTCATTTCGTGAGTCATCTTCTTAATGAGGGCCATGAGCGGCAAGATGTCCTGCGAATAGAGCCAACTAATTTGGACGACACGCTTAAAAACGGGGCATAATAAAAGTTAATGGGACCGCTCTCTTCATGATTCCTGGCGACGGTGAGTGCTCATTTCCCTGGCCGTCGTTTTCGCCATGTTAATTAGCATTTTGGCACTAAAATACGTATAATTTGGAAGGCAAGAATGTGCTACCGGTTCGTTTGTGAATCTGTGATTTGGTTGCTTGAATAGCATAAAACAAATAGGAATTCCTAATATGAACTGTATACTTTGAGCTTTCTACATTATTGAGAAAAAAGGAAAAGACGGATTATGGTTTTAAAGCCACCCAAAAAGTTGTCTGTGTTATGGAATGGAAGTAAAAGTCTAAAGGAATATGTGTCTAATAAATTATAACAATGATTAAAAAATAAAAGATAGTAATGTAATACAAGAAAAATTTACAATAAAAAATTGGGCTACATTGAGCAATTTCAAATTACATTTCTAAGAAATGAAAACTAAAATTAGCTTTAGCTGTAGGTTAACTTCAAATTTATTCCTAATTTAGACTTAATTTTGTAATAACCGAAAAGTTTGCGTTTATTTTGCGGATTTTCTTCAGACGGTAGATTTTCGGATTGGAAGAATGTGTCTATCATATTATTTTTACGTCACCCAGTGATATTAAAATAAATATTTGATGTAGATACTAGTAAACAGAAAAGTTTGATTAAACCCATTCTATTTACATTACAGTATAGGAAATCCAGAAGCACTCCCAAACACAATCAAAATATAAAAACGAGCATGGCTTTTGGAATCCATTACGATATTTAATTTTATGTAGGTATTATACTTATATTTGTATATAATACCCCCCCTAGTGAAAATTATAGGTTATTTTTAATGTTAAGAATTTCCGCGCCCGGTATGTGAAGAGATGCGGGTTCGAGTCCCGCCTGGGACATCATTTTTCAAGTTTATATACTGATATTTACTTACAATTACTTGATGCTTACTTTTCAATTAAAGGCATGGCCACTTGTGTTGTGCGCTTTGTTTGCGCTTGTGTTTTCTTTACGAATTTACCCTTATCCTTTAAAAATAACTAACTTCAACAGTTTCTTATCATAATTATAATTCTGGTGTAGAGTTTATGTGGATGAATGCTTGTACGTATACTAAGTGCAATCACATAGTATAATGTCTTCATAAATATTATCTTAAAGATACAAGTAAGTATGTCTAAATTGTTTCCGTTAGTAGCATAGATATGCTTGAATTATTTAAGTGGTGGTTTGGTCATAATAAGTCTTTTATAACCAAAGTTTAATTTTGCCTTTTAATCACATGTCCATAATCTTTGATTGTAACAGGATAGGTTTATATAACGCAACATTTTAAGCCATGGTACGACCAACCGCATGTCGTTATGGTATTTATTATTATTGCGAGCTTCTGATTGCAAATTTGTATACGTGGAATTTTTTATTTCAAACTGTCCTTCTGTAACTGAATAGGTATTGTTATCGACAAATAGACTATAAGTCTACGACCTCATTTGTTAGGTCTATCAAACATGGGTTTTATTATTTGACAGATCAGAAATTTTCGAGGAGCCGCCATAAGAGGAGTTGGATATAAAGGCTAAGACTCCTATAATACGGTTTTGTCGCAAAATCATTTACAAATCACCTACCCGCTAAATTAAATCTATGCACGTCAAGCGATTCTTGATGTTATTATGAGTGACCTTTCGCTTTAACACAAGGTGTTTGTACACTGTACAAGTAACAGCTGCTTTACCTACAGGGTTATAAGTAGTACATCAAAAAGTGTCATATTCAAGATATCGTACTAACTATAATTATTATTGTAAATGTATGCAATTCGGAATAACAACATTGATTTTCCTTGACTTTCGATTACATTATGATCGATCAGATAATTGATTCGTTTCGTACGCACGAAAAAATTAAATAAGAAACTGTATTTTCAATTAACACCAGCAATTTATTTGTTTAAAAACAGTCATAAAATTGTATCTGACTCTTTTTATCTCCGGCCTAATTAATTAATTCAATGATTCAATTTCTGCACTGGGATTTTATGATTATCGGCTTTTATTTTAATTTGCCTTTACTTAGACTGTCAAAATCGTTCATAGATTGTTATTTTATATGTTCTTTACGATACATTCGTTATAAATTAGAATTGTACTACTCTTCTTTCTATAAGTAAAATGGTAGTTAGATAGTAGACACAAGCAACAATAAAGTGTGTGCTTAAATGTTACAAATGAAACATTTAAATTTCAATTAATAATGTCGTTATTTAGATTGTGAAGCCATTCATCGCTGAATCCATTCTGTAATCTGAGTAAATCATGCCCAACGCTCATCGCATGTGTGACGGTCCACTAAAAACCGGAAATTAAACGTTTTGTATAGGACATTAACCGTTATTTATGTTTACCTACCTATTGTGTTTAAAAACCACTTCCGCGATGTACCCAACAAAATGTTTTCCAAACTTAAATTAGGTATAGCTTTCAATTTGGTGTGGTTTGACTTATTGAAAGAACAGCGACTGCTTTAGTTTCGACTAAATGATATAATACTTGCTCACAACTAAAAGAAAATATAGAATTTCAATAGTTCATTTCTGCGCAATAGAATCAGCAATGTGAAAATCCATAGAAAAACTAAGACAATCGCCATAACTCGAAGAATTACTGAGCTGAAGTGGTGGTGACAACGCGTGAGTGGACGACGCTCTATGGTATGGTACGCCTACCAGGTAGACCCGATCTGGTGATGGGACGCGAAAAGCTAATGGATGTTGGCAACGCAGGACCGATCATCGTAAAGATCCTTATTGGTAGGCTCCTGGTCTTTCTTTGGCATTCCATCGATGGACACAACTCCCACAAAACCCCCTTCTTTGCAATGTTTGCTTTTGCTTTGAGTAATATGACCGCGCCACTTTCAATTCGGATTGGCAATCATAAAAGCTTTGACAGTAATTAGAATTCGGTTCCTTTGCTTTGGTTTCTAATAAGGATATCCGCAGTATCTCGCAAAAATTGCTTATCCCACAGATGTTTTGTGGCTTTTGAGCTTTTATAAGCAATACAGTCGAAAACCACATTTCCAAGCTGTAAGTCATCGCATGTAATTTTGTTATAGGATAAGGAACGTGTAAATATCTCGAATTTTTTTTGAAGTAATAATATCCAGTCAATAACTGTCGCTAATAAGTTCCAGCTATTTAAAGAACAGTACCAATGGTATCAAGTGATACAATCTAAATAGAGGTTAATTCAAAATGTTGTATGTTGTCATTTGAAAAACTAAAATATTTGGCATCATGCGCCCTTTATGTAAATAATACTTTGCTCCTCAATCAATGAATGAAATTTTATTACTGATTTTAAATAATATGAAGAAAGAAATAGTTTAATCAAAAGCTTAACATGTGTTCTAATTTCGTAGCACGCTCTACTCAGCTACGAGGCATAGTGCTACACGACCGCAAACCTCTACGCCTCCGTTAAAGAGAATTAAGTTTGCATCAATCAGGATCACGCCCGCATTACTCGGTTTATACACTAAGGCTTAGTTATCTTATCACTGACATTTTTATTAGTTTTTTTGCATTATCTTTAATCTTTTAAGTGACTGATTAATAGGGAGAATTATTTTGCCGTAGTGATTTCAGTGCTAGTGTTTTTCTTGGCACATATATTACTGTATTTTTATTTCCAAAAGCAATTCTAAAAGTTGCATAAAACGAACAGAATTTTGTTTTTTGGTTGTTACCGTTTCTGTCAGTTTTACTTTGAAAATTGACATTTTCCTGATCCACTCATCGATCTTACGTCGCGTACACACACGTCTTACATTTCTTTGGCAACAGGTAGTAGGTTGTTTTGTTTGATAAACGTAGCAGTTTTATATTATTACTAGCTGACCCGGCGAACGTTGTTTTGCTATAAAAATGATTAATTAAATTACTAAAATGGCTATTAAAAAATAGAGGTTGGTGATAAAAGGGTAAAAATTTTGGGTTGTATGTATTTTTAATGCCATATTTTAGAAAAATAAAAACAAAAGATTTTGTCCAAAAATTAAAAAAAAAATGTTAAGGGTGAACAATCCTTATCACTTAGGGGTATGAAAAATAAATAGTAGCCGATTGTCAGACCTACTGAATATGCATATAAAATTTGGTAAAAATCAGTAAAGCCGTTTCGGAGGAGTAAGGTAACTAACACTGTGACACGAGAATTTTATATACATATCAACTTTAAAAAAAAAACATTTAAATAAAGTTTATATTGATAGCAGATATTAAAAGTATTATTTTTCCTATTTATAAAAAAGAGTCACTCTAAATAAATAAGAATCAACATTAAAATTTGTCTTGCAAATGCAATCCTAAGATTTGGGAAATATTAGGATTGCATGATAAGTAGGTAATGTATGCAAATAGAGATGAGTCGTGACTAAAATTGTCATGTAATGTTTTTTTTTGTTGTCAAAATAATTCCATAAATACTTAAAATCAAAACCTTAACAATATAAAATTAAATTACAGTTAATCCAAAACGTGTAAAGCTGTTATGTATGGTTATAACGGTATGATCACGAGGTCATTAAAAATTTACGAACCAAAACTGCGGTTATCTGTATCGTGTATTTTATAAAATTTGTAAAATGAATATCGTGGAATAATTTTCAGTGACGAATAAAGATAAAACATATTATATCTGCTAAAAAGTTTCTTAACCAATTTTAGTTAATATTTCTTACGTCAGTCCACTTGCAAAGGCTTCGTTCCCACTCTACCCGATCCCATCTCTACCCAATTTAAAATAACCTAACAAAAAATGCCAACTGTACCCGATATGATAAAACGTACAGTCAAAATGAAAAACCTTTAAACGATTTTTTTTAATCATCAACATTTTTATCATCAATTAGAACAATCGACATTTAACACGAAAGAACTATAACCAGTTTAATTTCGCCAGCGCTTGCATTCTAACACCTATGAACCTTTTGCTTGAACTGCAAGTATTAAATCGTCATCCCAATCATAATAATTATCATGGTTGAAATATTTTTTGCGTTTAAGTTTATCCATGACATGGTTGTTGTAAATTCTTTAAAACGTAGGGATAACTGAAAGCAAAATGAAAAATCTTAATAAACTTGAGGGAAATCAGTGAAGCTTTTTTCCATTCAGTTAAAAAAAAAATGTTTTCAAGTTCTATCTACAGCTGTCAGCATCAGCAGCCGAAGATTTCTTTCAAATAACATAATTTTCTATTTTCGCTTATATCTATTTTCATGTTTTAGCAACTTCTCCTTCAAGGTCCACATCAAAATTGTATAATATGTTGTAGTATGTTTGCTAGTTTTCCATTAGTCTCCACAACTTGGCTTGATGATTCAAGCCAAAACAGCACAGCACACTGTTACAATATGGTAGCACCAATCAGAAAATTTGCAGATTTAGCATCATGTATTGAATAAAGAAACGTAAACAGAAACTCTCGTGGTAGTACAAAAATCAGCAAATTAACATAGCTATCGTCACGTAATTTAAAACTAATTAAGAAAGGCAAATGCTGGCTCTAAATGCTTACTTCCAGAGAAAATGGACTTCGCAAATATTCGCCAGAGAATCAAGTGACTCGGGGCGTTTAACTTTTGTATTCAATTAAATAGAAAGCTCTAGAAATAACTGGCAAGGATAGTAGAATTATCCTCATAAATTCTTTCGATTTCAGCCTGGCTTTTCTCAAGCAAAAGATTTCAGGTGCTGAATAAATCTGTCTGAATTGGAAAACTCTGTACTGGTACTAATACTGCGACACTATTTTAACATCTGGCTAATGTAAAGATTGTTGTTTTCTTAAATACTTAAAACACTCTTCCGCCTTAATGATCTTATTGAATGTGACTGATGTGAATGTGAACCACACGCTAAATTAAAAGCAAAACATTTTATACCCAAGTCACAATGATAAAGTTGCATTTCAATTCTATAGAGTCTACATTTGGGGTATTTGAACAACTAGATAATACATATTGAAAGGAAATATTTTTTAACGGATTACGATAAAGGGATGCGACCTTATTACATTAGATCGTATTCTGTTGCTTTGTGTCTTAATAGAAAATTTTACAGAAATGGTATTCAAAGTCCAGCTGATCTTGGCTTGGAGTTCAAAGTTGCAGAGGTTGTCACATATTTTCTACTTTTTCGCTAAGAAATATTCACGTTAGTCATACAGAAAAGTTTTGAAGTGTTTCGTAAATGCTAATGCTGGTTACTTACTGAATTAAACTTTTATAGTTACTTAACAATGCATTGTTTCGTTGTTTCTTTTATGCACATAATTTTTTTTGAGATTTTGAAACTGTCGCAGAAACTATGAACGAGCATTTCGTTTTAATATAGGTGTATCAGTATGACGCATTTAATAACACGGACAAAAATTTCATAAATATTTAATTCGTTAAATATTTCCAGTTAAACCTACCTATAGATGTTACTTTCACTGACCCATATCTATCACTATCACATTATTATTATGCTGGGTCATATCAATAGCGTTTATAAACTAATCATGCGTCCGAAATGGGATCATGTAAATCACTCATAATTGGAATCAAAAATCATTCTTCAACGAGCCCATCAAGATATTCAAATATCAAAATATGGTATTTATTGTACATAAGTTAACGGCTGAATACAAGAGAATCTGAAAAAAGGATGTTATTATACTAGCTTAACAGACAGGAGACTAGGTCATCAAAATATGGTATTTATTGTACATAAGTTAACGGCTGAATACAAGAGAATCTGAAAAAAGGATGTTATTATAATAGCTGGTGGCAGTATTATAATGGTCAATAGTGAAAAAAAAACTCCGTTGCCCGTGTTCTTCTAGTAAAACTCCTAAAGTCGAATCACCTCTTACGACACCGCTGGAATCAGAAGTGGCGATGCTATTCTGTTTCGGCCGGCACCAAGAAGCACAATTTACATCTGATTTATACACTGGTATCTGTAAAGTAATCAAATCAATGATATTTAAAAGTATAAATATGTTACGTTCATAGTAATTCGCCTATTAAATCTGTTCCGAGAAATCCAAAACTGCACATATAGACAAGTTTCAGAAGCAGAATAAAGATTCGAAATAGCACGCAAATAAAAGAGATGGCTATAATTTTTACGATTACCGCACGCGATTACGCTTGAAGCAGACTGTGTACAAAACGCTCCAATTAGCACGTATTTGAGTTCACGACGCGCCCGCTTATGACATAATATCTGCTTCGTTTTTTTTTTTAATAAATTCTGGACAACATCACATACATTGTTCTGATCCCAATTTAAATAACTATTCAAAGCATTCGTATTTTAGAAACCAGAAACAACAAAGGTACCACAAACACCCAGCCCCGTGAAAATGTAGAAAAACACTTTTTTCCTACATTGACCCGTCCGGGAATCGAACCAGGGACCTTGGAGCAGGCGACACCTTGAAAACCGGTGTGTACGCCACTCCGCCACGGAGGTCGTCAATATAATATCATTGAATCAAATATTTCGAAGGTACTATAATAAACAATGATAACCCAAAATGAGAAGATAAACCTAAAACAATGTATCATCGTGTAATTCGCGAAAGAAAAATTCCTCTCAAGTGTGTTTCATGAAGTAATCGTAGTAGTGAACTCGAGGCCTGAAATCTTATAATAACGAACGAACAGATGATTTCTTGTAGACTTAAGTCATGATTACAGAAACTCGGGACTGAGTCTTTTTCAAAAAGCTCGTGCCGTACCTCCTTCAAGTTCTTTCCCGCCATAAAGTCAAAAAATTAACGCTGTGGACTAGGACTTTGGCTGGTCTTATTTAATTGTGGTCAGTTGCCATGTATTTAGGATTACAGCCTTTTGCATGGTAATATAGTTTCTAGCCATTTAATACTGTGGTGGAGATGATGCGGTTTAATCCTGTGCTGGAGAGCACCAGTCGCATTGTCATTTTTTTATAATAATTATTTTCTTTTAGGTCAGTTACCAATCTTGAGACTAAGGAGTCCCAGACATGGCGTACGAGGTGCCTGAGTCAACTTGCAAACGCCCGTTTGACAACATTTATCTTATTGATGGTATGTGACACTAACCGGCGATTAATTATACACTTCTAGAATGCATCCATGGACAGCTTCTATCCAACAATCAAAGTGCAGGACTATTGCAGGTCATAGATATAAGGATACTGGGCAATTGGTTTGGGTGGTGCTAATGGACTGGGTAACTGGGATCAAGAAGCCCCTCTTACCTTGTTACTCAAGCGGAATAAATGGCAGGCGATGACTTGCACACTCAATTAATGGGCTCCCAAAAACGGCCGCTTGCACATAGTGACGTAGCGACAAGGGGGAAATATAGCCCAAGGTACTTAAGTAGTGGAGGGGTATTACACAGCTCTCAGGATCTATCCCTACAAGCATCTTACTGCAATACTTCCTTCCTCTGGGCATTTCTGCTCTAGCGATTCTCCCCTCAAGTCGGCCAATGAAGGCAAGCAAGAGGTATGAGATATGTTCCTTGTCAGTGTTCACATTGGCCAGCCATTGAAGGCAAGCCATAGGTAAGGAACAGGGATGTTCCCGGGGAAGAAACTATACTTTGCGGGTATGATTATTGATTCATATCTCCAAAAATTTAAATGAAAAGTTACCTAGAAAAAATTGACCCCAAGACTGAAAAAGCCCTAAGAACCTCGAGTAAAGCATGACTATCGACTGAAAAGCTCAAGTCTTTTACGACACTGCTTAGTTCCACGGCACTTATCATGCAGTTTCAATTTTCAAACAGAAACTTGTAACGGTACTATGCGACATATCTCACTATAAGGGCACTAAGTCGCACTCACAAGTATGATAGTATGGATTTATTTACCCCTAGCACGCGCCGTCTCAGGTGCAACTCTCGTATTTAATATCGCAGTTGAAATACAAATATCTACGACGCCAGAGACGTATTTAGTATCGGTGTAATTAACCTATTTTATCTACTTATTGTTATAAAGGATGTTTGCGTCATATCACTGTCAATAATATACGATAAAATGTATTAAGGATTTCGAGGTAAGTATAATGAAACATTCACTTTTGAGATAAAATTCTAATTAAACGACGTCAATCAGATTCAGGCCCCAGAGAAGGTATTAATTTGAAGGAACAATACTCTCTCACGTGTCCTGATGTTCCATTAACGGTATTGGAAAATTGCTTTTGAAATACTTACTAACTATAAGCTTTTGTTTGAACATTGTGTTGGGAATAAGGTCGTTATTATTAATATAATTAAGCTACGTGTCACGCTACAAAATCAGCGACAGTATAAATATATTTGATTCCAAATTGTGACGTTTTATTTGAAATAAGTGCATTAAAGCGCATTTGTATACTTATATTTATTTATTACTTTATATTTCAGAAACAAGTAGTCCATGAATTGTTCATAATACTAAGTAACAAAAAAAGCTTTTTTTATATAAATGTTGTGAGTAAATTACAAATGTGGTAGATACGAACTCAACTACTTAAAACTACTTAATTAAGCCTATAGCTATCTCCACCCAGCCTCTGTATTGGACAGTCTGATCTTTCAGCAATGGCCATCAAGTTGCTATTTCGACCGACACGCAAGTGCTGCTGTAAAGGTGCGTACGGATAACGCGTTCTTGTGTTACGCGTAGTTGGGAAACACAGCTCTCCACGCGTATATTGGATACGCTTATAGCTCCTGTACGGACCGCCGCAAACCTGTACGCGCGATCAATCGATCCAGAGCGCTCCGCGAGCCCCAGTCATTGGATTTGGAATTTTCAGTTCATTTGAAATTGCCTTCCATGCATCTTGGCGTAAATCGTTATTTCGATAATCAGTTAGATTGCTATCCCACAAGACAAATTCATAAAGTTAAATCAATCTGATAATATTTTTATTATTGAAACTCGAAGAACACGCGTGTCTATTCATTTTGCCGTCCAAATATAGCGTTGGTCGTGTGCGTCCTCTTTGACGCGCGACTAAAAACCGACTGACGGCGGCTCGCGTTGCGAGCTAGCTCGCGCGGTACGCGTTCCCCAAGAGCGTACGCATAGCTGCAACTCAAGTATGGACATGACGTTCCGGACACGCGTAAACTGACTACGTGTACCAGTGTACGCGCTATCCGCACGCACCTTAAAGAAGCGGCTTTCTTGCGCATAATGGCATGAAAACCATCCGTATGGGCTTCCGCAAAAATTCCTGACGCACTGCATGGCGTGGCAGTCGCAACAGCATCCTGAAAGCATTGTTGTATTGCACCCTAAGAGCGATGTAGGCTTGGCGCGTATATGACACCCACAGACAGCTCGAATAAATTGACTGACAGAACGCCTTCAATAGGCTTTTGACTTCAGTCGATTCATCGACCGAACCCACGGGCAAGCATATTGCTCCTCACCGCTAACGCCCTGCGCTCGCGCTCTATGTCATTGTCATCCCGGAGGTCACTGTTGACGAAGTGACTATATACTTAAAGCTATCTATCTTATAAACCTTTGCTACTGTTTACAGTATCAGTAGTTTATGAACTTTATTAGATGGTGATGATGATTCGATTTGAATAGTACCGGCACTTTTTTTTTTTTTCTATGGGTGTCGTAAGAGGTGCCTAAAGAAATATCGTCAGAAGAAGATGGGCTGCAGCAGCTTGTCTTTATCGTTGGCCAAACTGCAATTGCCAACCCACTTTCAAAGTGTGGCGATTATACCAAGCTTCTTCTTTTATGGGAGACGTAGGAGGCCTTTGTCCATTAGTAGACAGATGTGGGCCCATGATGGAGATGAATACTTTGATTTTAATTAACAATGCCTAAGTTCGTCCCAACTACACTGTAACGATAAAGCGGGTGTCATATTGCGCTAAGGAAGAGACTTCTCAAGCAACTTACACTCGTTCGGAAACGTAGATATCGTTGCGAACGTTTCTTACGGTTACTGCTTACAGAATTATTTAACTGAATCTGTTGTCTGCTTTGATCTAAGTTAAATACAGGGTGAAATTTTAACCACTTTCCAAATTTTAATATAGCAATCTACGAGGCAAAAAACAAATGACGTATTTTTTCTTTTGGTATAGCCCAGTACAAAAATGTGATTCAAAAGCACTTTGAAAAAAAAAAAAATGCATCCTAGTAGCACTTTTTTTACGCGATATGCATCTCATTTATTCATTACAATACTATTTATAAGTTCTTGGGTTTACCTTTATACCTTTACAGGTCTGGGACCGTAAAAATTGAAAACTGTATCGCGAAAAATATTTTCGGGTGACAACTTAATTTACATTTTTTACTTCATAAATAGGCTCTAAATACGATACGGAACGCCTATAAAAATTTTGAGAAGTGGTTAAAATTTCATCCTGTATATAAGTAGACTAGCTTTATTCCACAACATCGTCCGCGTGGACTTAGGAATTTGGTTCAAAATAGACAGGTAAGGTAAACAACCGGCAGTGCCATCTATGGTCTGTGTCACAGGACTTTTAAAAAATAAAACTGATTGCCGTAATTCTCGGGAGGACTTCATCCTTTTTCGAGATTTATTGTATATATATAATAAGTTTGTTGTGAGTATTTTTAAATAAGGTACTTTATTTACAAAAAAAGTTTTTAGTACTTTGAAAGTAATTCAATTGCTAGCTTTAATTAAAAATATATTTTTATCTAAATAAAAATGTCGACTGCCTTGGGTTTGATTCGAACTCAACAACACAAACTTCCTTCACAACCATCCTAGCGCCTGTTATATTAATAACATATTATTTGTGTGAATGAATTTGTTCAATGCTTTACGCTCTCGTCCTGGAGTAGTCGACATTTTTATTCAATAATATTTTCACTATGTAATCACTCTCTCTCACTATGATAAAATAGTGATCTAGTCTTCTTTTTAAGTACTATGTGACCTACGATAAAAGGCATGTTGATGTGATTTGTGTCATATCGACTCAGAGAATAGTGGGATCGACTTATTATTAAATTTTTCAATAAGCTGTGGCCAGTTGCACTGAGAAGCAAGCAGGTTTTGCGAACAAGTACTTTTTAATGTTAAATTTATTTATAACTAACGCTCCACATCCGATATTGAATTATTGTACTCTTGGTTATACACGTTATTATATTGAAACTGTTTTAAATATATTAATTGCAAGTATTTATTGAAAATACAATGCTCTGAATAAACACTTTTCGACAGTCTTAGGTGGGGCTCGAACCCACCAACCCGCTCTAACCAATAAAGCTACCAAGACATTGTTTGTGTCGACAAATTAATATACAGGATGAAATTTTAACCACTTTCCAAAATTTTTATAGGCGTGCAGTATCGTATTTAGAGCCCATTAATGAAGTAAAAAATGTAAATCAATCTTTCACCCGATAATATTTTTCGCAATATCGTCCTAGGCCTGATTAGGCTAAAAACTTATGAATAGTATCGTAATAAATGAATAAGATGCGAATCGCGTAAGAAAAGTGTTGCTAAACAGCCGTATCAAAAATTTTAGATTTTTTGCGGACATTTTCTAAGTGCTTTATCTTGACATTTTTGTACTGGGCTATACCAAAAGAAAAAATACGTCATTTGTTTTTTTCTCGTAGATTGATATATTAAAATTTGGAAAGTGGTTAAAATTTCACCCTGTATATATACTTATTACATAGTAAAAAATAACAGTTCCAAAATATTTGTAAAGCTGTTTTATCTTAATCGATGGTAAAATATTTGTAAAAATATTTCTCTCGGCTGTTGGAGATACATAACCAAAAACATAGATCAAACTCTGCTGGCTCACAGCGTAAAAAGCCCAAAACTTTGCAATATTAGTTTATCTTTTGACAATTTTAACATAAATATCGAAAACGTCAACTACTAAAGCATAATAATTAAAAGATAGAAAAAACCACTTTCCTTTCGCCTTTCACCAAAAATCATTGGCGTGGTAAATGATAAATTTGGATCAATTCAAGTTCCGTGTTATAAATTCAGTACTTAATTAATTAGCTCTCGAGCTGAATATAAATTTAACCCAATTGAACCACTTAATGATTGTGCTTATTTAAATTCCACTGTTAATCGTTACTTCAAAATAAGCTTTATTTAGATTTCAAACTAGGTTAAATAAAATGCCGTGAAGAAATCTTTATACTGTTTTAATTTTTATATTACTTGACAGAATGTATGTGTAGTAGTTAAAATAGAAATAAAATAGTACAGAAAGATAGTTATTACCTTACAATATTTATTGCCAATATAGATTCATACTAATATCACAAATAAGATTATTTCAAATATCTACTAGTTGAATAGCAGCAATGTTATTACTATAACAGCAATCCTATTTTAGATATCAAGTTAATAAACTATAGAAAGAATGCTTTGAGTTAGTTATTGCCAAACTAAATAATCAATAACTATAATTATCAGTGCAGCAACTTGGACATCATTTCAAATGTGTTTGCTGAGGAATTACACTCTCAGCGAGATCTTTCACATGGATGGTCATAGCTGGAAAGAAATACAATGGCGATTTATGTTACACTTAAAACCTAATAAATTAATTCTTTTGGTTTTAGAAATCACTTCAGGCATATCATAGTTACTTGGATACAGAACATCAATATTTATTATAGCAAAATTAAATAGAAAACAAAACTCAAAGTTTCTCAAATCAAACCTTCAAAAAGGAAAAATATTCTTGAAAATAAAATTTTACTGCTCATCTATTTGCTTTCGATCAGGTCTCAATAAAATTTAGAATGAACTAAACATTGTTGACATATTATTTTGGTGGCCCATTATGCGAAGATTCCGGGTTCGATTTTCGGTAGGGACAATTTAAGTAAAGACATTTTATAAAACTTGTCTCATATCTGGAATGAGGTTTTATTCGTGCTTCGAAGGACACCTTAAGCCGTTGGTCCAGGCATTTGTCGCAAAGCGGAATTCGGATACCTGCATTTATAAATGGTGACTTGAAAAACTCTAACACCAGAAACACCTTAAAAAAATCATACGCAATGAAGAAGAAGAGCAGAAACTATGACATTCTAAGAAAAAAAAGAATTTAAGAGTTTCGTGTTCATCAGTCCGCAGTGTGTATTGAGCAGATATTTCATTGAAACATCGTGGACCACAAATCTCTTTATTCGCATTAGGTACTTCATTTTGACGAATTGTAGAGATTGCAAAAATAATAACGCAATTTTTTTGATAAACATGATTGCAGAGGATTAAAATAACGAGATTCGCTATTAATTAATTACATAAAACGAATAACATAACCGGCTTTGGATTTATTCCTGTGACGGCTCATTTGCGGAAGAATATTTATCCCGTAAACAAAGAATAAATAATATGTTGTATTTTACCAATGTTCTGCGACCATTTCAACTAACCTGAGCAGCTGACAAAAAAATGGCATCCTTTTCCGCGATTATTAAGTCGATGACCCCGTTCGCGTTGGTGTATTAGTGCGATGGTCTGCCCATCACGAAGGGTTAGAGTCCCGGTCTGGACAGTTAATGAAAAGATATTTTCCAAATTGGCTTTTTATTTTTTTATTTTTGTGTAAAAACTGAGATAGAAATAATAGTCGTATTTCAGAAGGCATTTCTAGTTGTTGGTCTCGGCTTCTATCGCAAGGTGAAAGTCGTAAATACAAGAGACGTAAGAAGCATGTATAAGTTGGGTCGGAAAACTCTGAGACTAGTAAATTCTTGATTTAACAAGTACTCATTTATAGCAAATTATGTAAGCAAGACATTAAATTAAGTAAGTAAAAAGTACAAATTAATTTGCCAACGTGTACAACATGAAATTATCTTTGTTCTAACTAGGTCTTATTATAAAATTTAAGCAATAGTATAATTCAGAAGAGACATAAATGTATCAATGTGTATACTTAATGTAAATATAAAGATATGATCATAACGAGTACTTTTTATAGTTATCCAGAGATTGAGTAATTTGCTTTTTCATTATCGAATTGGTTGGTATTTTACTGAAAATCAACAACATGAGCCACAAGCGCACTTTTTATCTCTCAATTATTTTTAATCAAATTAATTGCAGCTAAACATTAAAACAATTTCAACAATTCTCTAAAGGTTCGGTGGAGCGTTACAACATGCCCACATCATGGAATGCTGTAGGAATTCCAATATCGAGGACTTATATTCGGAGTGCAATCGCCTGCGCAAAAAAGCCAATGAGCTCTTCACTTTTGTCATCAAGTCGTGTGTGTGTGCATAGTTAAAAAAAACACTGAGCGTGTCAGCATTGTTTGGTGGTAATTAATTTAAAAAAATAAAAATACTTTAGACTGGATAAAAGTTTTAATGTAACATGGCTGAAACTATTGAAAGAATATTACTCATACTGGATAACTTAGTCGAATCATCACACATCGATCTTAGGACGAACCATATTAAAACAAAGCTTCTGAAATGTAGTGATATTAAGGTCGTACGAAACAAAACTTTGGATATTGGCGTGATAATATGTTTACATTATGCTAATAATTTTAGCCTAAAAAAACAAAAGCAGTAGTAGAGCATAATAATAACTAAGATGTATATAATAATACCTCGTTTGTTTTAAGGTGCATTTAAGAGATAGTTTGTTTTACTTTGAGTTTTAGTTCTAGCGTAGTGAACATACCGCCAAGATTATATTTATTACAACCTATCATGCTACAGTGCTGAGAAAAAGTCATCTAGGTCCTTCACCTATGTCCATCTTGCTAAATTTCGTCATTCACTCATGTGATTAGCAAAATATTCTAGCTCCTTTTGACTGTCACGTTATATGACATACTATATAGCTGCTGCCCGCGACTTCGTCCTCGTCAATTTCTATTATTATGATCGCGACTATTTTTGCAACATTTTTCACTCATGCTTTGCTCCTATTGGTCGCAGCTTAATAAAGAATAATTAATGTTTTTAGCCTTTCTCGATAAATGGTCTATCTAACACAAAAAGATTTATTTAAATCGAACCAGTACTTCCTGAGATTAGTGCGTTCAAACAAACAAACAAACAAACAAACTCTTTAGATTTATAATATTCGTACCTATAGATTAATAAGTTGTAATTCAAACCATTCAAATATGATGTTACAAATGATGAAAAAGGCAGATAATTGATGAAAACGTACATTTAACACGTAGCTTCAAAAGTGGCACACTCAATAAAATTGTTTATGGACATTGGTACTTTCCTGATCAACTGAAATTGAATAGTTATTGCATGTTTTTAATAACCAGCCAAGATAATGTCTGTCCATATGCAGTATAGGATTCTGTAGTTGCACGTCATAAATGCTGACTATTATTTATTTACCCAACATAATTTGAAAATTTGTACCTGCTTTAATCGAAACCTTTTGTACCGAAATTATCAAACTAATATTCAAAGCTTGTTCAGCTGTAACAGAGTTCATTTAAATTTAGTTTAACCACTATCGTATATAGGCCTGGAGATCACAATTTAGCCAACGGTGGAAAGAAGACGCTTTTGCCAGTCTGGTTTTGGCTCAACTCCTTTAGTCGTTTCTTAATACACCTACAAACAGAGAAGGCGTGGTGCTTTTCTTTGAGTTTGACGGCACAACTCGTTACCTAAAATATAAAAAAGTAGATTCAGGATAGCATTAATGTATGTATTTTACTCTGTGCAACATCTACACAAGTCCACTTCTGGACTTAGATATTTCGAAAAGAAGAATTTTATCATAATCGCCACTTCTAGTATCCGGGTTGTCGGTTGCATTTTGGCCAATGATGCCACCTCTTTTTTTGGCGACTCTTTCATTCGTCTCTTAGGAGCACAAGGGCTGGTGCTCTTCTAGTTTTATACCGGCACCACACGCCCAGAGAGCGAACCGTGTGTAAACTGTACTATTTTCAGAATTATCTATACCAGTGTTAAAAACATTTTTCAACACACACAGCGCAAAAAATCGTGACATCGACTAAAGTGAAATATGTATTTAAATATAACTAAGTATAACTATAACTAAATATAACTAAGTATTTTAACAACAAGGTAAATACCTAGTTGTTAAAATACTAAATACTTATTAAATTGCGCGCTAACCCAAACATTACCTAGCATAAGTTTTTGTATCCTAGGCTAAGATTATACAGAAATAAATTTTATCTTATCTTATCTTATCTATTAATACTAATACTAAATACTAATACTAAATAGTAATACTAAATACTAATACTAAATACTAATACTAAATACTAATACTAAATACTAATACTAAATACTAATACTAAATACTAATACTAATATTAAATACTAATACTAAATACTAATACTAATGTTAAATATGGCCGCATTATCTTCTCTTTAAAGAATAACATGCAACACGACTTTATTTTTTCGTGACATTTAGTTATTTGAAACCTACATTTATACAGCGAAAGCTGATTTAAAATCATGACCTTTAATGAAGCTAAAATATTCTAGATTCTACAGATAAATTAGATGCCTTAAATTGGGTTTCATTCAAAGAACCTACACTTTAATATTTTTATTTTTAAAATGAATTTATATCTAGTTTTCTTTATACTTTGTAGAAATCTGGTTATATATTATCATGTAAATATGTGATATTTAATTAAACAGTATGCAGATGTCTAATTCGATATTTTCCATTCTCAACCGGTAAAATAATCAAGATAATTCCGATAATGTTCCGTTATTGTCCTTACGGAATTGAACCCCGTATCCTTTAGTAGACCATTTTATAAGCCATCAGTAGCCGAAAAAGTATTTTTTTAGTTTAACCTTTTGTGACGAATAAAAAACAAGCAATAGGTAAACACTTCACCTTTACCATCGAATTTCGGAACTGGGTGAATCCGCTTGGGCAACATCGTTCACTTAAACATATTACGGCAGGCTCTGTCGGCGAACTTTAGGCCCGGGAGATACAGAGGAAAACAATTGTGCCGTTCAGGGAGCCGAGTTGTGGGGGCTCGTAATAGTTCAGTGTAAATTGGCATAGAGTTCGTTACAAATTCTTTCCTAATTGGCCACTGGAATGCGCTGCTCCAAAATAAAATTATTCGCTACCCCTGTTTTGTTTTGCTCTCAAATTCTCGAGTATTGTTTAAGGTTGTGGGAGAGGTTGTTGTTTTTATTATTGACAATGTACGAGTACCTATGTGGCCTTTTTCTATTAGTTGCTTTATTTCATAATTGGAATATGATATTTCAAATACCAAGTTACATATTCACAGCATAGGTAGTTTCTATTATATATTTTAGTATATACAGGCAGATATTATTGTCATCCTATTGATAAGTATTTAGATTTGTCGTACCTACAGAAGCAAACATACCTATGTGTACTTCTACAGGGTTCATTCCAAAAACAATGCTACTAAATTTAAATAGCCATGTAATAAGTAGTAATAAAGTAGTTGTCAGTTTAATGCCTCATATAAATTTATGTTACGTATATTAGCTCCAGTGCCATTCTTATCAACAAAAACATTAGCATGAAGAAAATTTCTAAACTTATATTGCTTTTGTTAGCTCTTGTGCAAGTGGTACCTCTTAAGCATTCAGAAGGAAAGAATTCATTAAATCATTTTATTTAAAACTAGACGACCCGTCGTACTTCATATGACCTATCCTATCGACATTAAAACTCACATTAGTATAGAAAAATGTTCTTTTTTTATTTTCTTCTCGCAATTCCTTCGTAATTTCTCGCTGTTCAAACCTTCCTTGAACTACCGCAAATATTTCAAGACCTAATTAGCCAAATCGGTCCAGCCGTTCTCGAGTTTTAGCGATTTATTTTTATACATATATAGGTAGATGTCTTTGGTCTTCAGCAGCAATCTTTAAGGACAGGACCTTAAGCCGCAAATTGCTGCCAACGCGTTGTGTGTGACGTATGGTGTAGACATAAAAAAATATTTCACTTACTACCCCTTCTTCTTATATCAGTATCATAAGTGGCATTTGTAAAAAGTACTGCGTAAATTAGAAAGACAGTAACCATTGCCTTAATCGGAATTTTCAACTCGCTTACCAAACAAGGCAAAATCCTTCTTGAGAGGGTTGCGTCTAGCATTCGACGGATGTGAACAATAGATAGTGAACATATAGGTCAGGGAAGAGGGGTTTTTATATTTAGTATGGATATAATTAAAATAAATTATCTTTGGTTACTTTTACTGTTTATTCCTTGTTATCAAGTTGCACCAAATAACCGATCCATTTTCTTTTTGTTGTTTTTGTCTATCAAAGTATTTTGATAAATTCTGAAACTTCCTTAGATAAAACGATACTACAAAAAACAACTACGAGTACCTTGACCTAAACCGGTCCTAATTAAGATTCGCGCAAAGTAGTTTCAAGCGTTTTTAGTTCAGGAATTTTATTTTATTTTATTTTATTATATCAGGAATAGTGATATCAAAGAAGCAACTTGCTGTGGTCGCCTGCATATGAATTAAGCGAAAGCTAATACCTGCTAATATAATAAAGCTGAAGCGTTTGTATTATATATTGTACCTATTTGTATGAATGCGCTAATCTCAGGAAGTACTAGTACGAATTGAAAAAATATTTTTGTGTTGGTTAGTCCATTTATCAAGGAAGGCTTATAATAACAGAAATTGACGCGGACAGAATCGCGGGCAACAACTAGTTTGAAATAATCTGGCTATACAAAATAATCGATTCGCCAGTAGAAAGAGCAATAGATAGATAAAAAATACAAAAAAAACATTTAAATGTGAAAATCTCTTAATTTTAATGCCAAGTCATGAATTCAAAAACATACTTTAATTAAAAATTTAAGCAGGCATTACTTCAATTTTAAATTAAAGTAGGTATTTCAATTACGTCACCAGATTGACACTTTATTAAACACAAAATTCAAATTTCGCTAATAATTAACGAGCTACTCTCAGCATTTCACTACAATATATGAACACGAACTTTATTAACGTAAAATTAATTTTATTTTGAGTTACAGACACTTATTAGGCCTAATCAATAAATAATATATATTGAAACAGTTCTGCTGTTTGATGTGTTAGATGAAAAATACTTACTCTTTTATTTATCCTATCCAATAACTGAGCCTAACTAGCCCTAGGAAGACTTGCCGCCTATACTAATGACTTAATGGTAACTTGTGTACAGACAGCAGCACATTTATAGCCAGGTGTGTAGGCCTCTGTACTTAGAATAAATCACGTGCCTTCAGATCATCAAAACTTAAAACATAAATATAAGAATTAAGTTAATTCTTTATCCGAACTTTATTCTCATAAATTTAAGCGCATTATTCGAATTAAAGATTTTGATTAATTCCTTCCTAGATTAATAAACTCGATATAAGCTATGCCAAGAAAAACTAGCAGCTTAGGTTCCCCCTTGATAAAACATACCATGTGAAGAAAAGCTTCAGTAGCCTACATGGAAGTCCTTAAATAGTCTCCCATCTCAGGTTTGCGCCAAAGACAATTTTGGCCGCTTGGTTACGGCTGACAAATGCGAATGTGAAACCTGCTCGCATACAATGCATATTTTGTCACGCTTCTCTTTCCTCTTATACAGAGTTAGGAAGGCGCTACACCTACATTCTGAATGCCAATAAAACGCAGTGTGTTGCGAAATACTGGGTTATCAAGGTGCTTCTTCGGCAATCGAGGGTCGGGAATGTAAGAGAATTTTATAGAAAACTAGCAGACCCGACAGACTTGCCAAAACTATAAAATCTAAACTTTAAATTACCTATCCGTGAAAGTCTTAACTTTAAATTTTTGCTTGACATCCCAATTAGAGCTAATGAGCGATGATTGGCCTCCAACGATAAATAATCTCTAGTTCGATACCCAATTATTCCAAACTGAGTGTATTGAAAATGTTATCCCTTGAATAAAAATTTCGTATATTGAGTCTATTAGCTAGACTAGTAGTCTGATGTGTAACATGAACCATGGTTTGCCGTATATTTGTTTAATGATAAAGTTGTTTTATTACTTTTATCTACAGATTGGTATATTACTTACTAAAATCATTTAGGTATGAATTTTGCGGAACCCAAAAAAATTAATACAGAAAAGAACTCGTCCAGTGATAATGCTGACATCGCGTGACCAGGAACGAATGGTAACGTAACTGACGCTTAATGGAACGAGAATCATCACATTTACTCTGGAAACGATTTTTACCTATCATTCTTAGAGAAAATGATAAACATGATTCAAAGTAATGTGTTTCTGATTATCTGCTTTTCCAAAATTAATATCAACAGCCGAATCTGTATTCTGAATTCCTCAACTTAAAATACAGGTTCAGTTTGATTTATACTAGTATAAGTAGTATAACATTATCTACACATGGTAGATACAGAACATGCACAGAACCGTAAGTCCATCCTATTCTCGCGTTTGAGTTTTTTTAACTGGCAAGACACAGCTGTCACTACTTTCAGGTAGGTATCAAATGTTTTTGTCTTATCACACTGCGGACAATAAACATAATATTATTTCTACTGGACCAGCATGGTAAGAGCATTCCCCTCTGCAGTCTCTGTCTAAGTATAAGAATAAAGTATTACAGTATAAATATTGTAAAACCTTCTTACATCAATGATTATCATTAATAATTGTTTTCATGGTGACAACGCGCAACGGTCTTATTTTAAAGTAGGTACCAATAAAGTTTAAAAAAAAATGCTAGCGTGTGCAGTTTTAGCAAGTGAACATCGTCCCAACACGTCAAATATTACTTTAAGTAGGAAAGGAGATGTCCCATAATAGGCCCAGACATAGTACACCATTTTCAAAAATCAAGAAAAATTTACTGTTTCTGGGAAAAATACATATAAATTTATATAACGTATAATTTAGTGGTTCAAAAATAAATAAGTTCAAATAATTTATCAAACTCCATTAGACATTCCAAGATGGCGTCAATCTAAAAAACTTTTAATGTCAGTAGCTGTCAGATACCCCTTTCAAGTTTTTGCTGCTTGTCGCGTTTTAAATGTAGTTCATTATAACGACCTCATTTTCGATTTCTGGATTTGGTATTGATCGGCACATTACTTTCATAATATTTGTTGTTACTACAGCAAGCGATGTCACTCGACTCCTAGATGCGCGATTTTGAAACAGCCAAAATTGACAGACGTCATCAAAATGTCATCTTCCGCCATGATGGTTTTGTTGTTTTGTATTGCTATTTTCTTACTTAACTCTTTATTTGAACCACTTAACAAACCCATTTTAAAAGAATGGGATAGTAAAAAAATCTTGTAGGTGTATTGGTCTATCTTTTGATGGGGTGTACAGGTTCTGGGCCTGGCCTCTATACAATTTGGGACATCTCCTTTCAAAAGTAAGAGACATTTTAAGAATTAAATTTAAAAATAAATGCTTTATTCACAATCAAATCATACACAACACTGACTTACTCATAAGGGCCTTGTGAACGTGGATTTTCTACTTGCCGATTATAGGTCTCTTGCCCACTGTAAAGGTTAATAATAAATATGGATTATCTGTGTTCGGATATCATTATTTGTGTTTGTAATAATGTGCATCTCAGAATAAAACATTAATACTTATATTGTTTAATTATGTATTCTGTTCCTCGTCCCCTGTAAAAATTGAAACTGAAGAGAGAAAAAAAAGATACAATTTTATGCTCACAGCGTAACAAAAGATATGGCTTCCATTGCATTGGTCTCTCTGAAAAGTTATATAGATTAATGTTACCGAAAAAGAAAGCAAAGTTGAAATGCGGGAGGTGCACACAAACATCTCCATTAATGAAAGGAACTGTAAAAATGTTTCTTAATATTCTGTACTTTAGTGTCTAAGTGTGGAAGATAAATAAATTTATTTATTATTTATTATTAATGAAAGCAGCTACTACGAGCACTAATACAGGAGTGTCAAATATAACACTACGAAGACAAATACCATCTACATCAAAGGACGCGATTCTGGCAACCAACGTAACCCAACTAAGGTCGCATGACACTCTGATGCCCAACTCCTTAGACTTACCAAGTGACGAAGAATCCTCTAATAAATTCTCGACGGAACGCCTTTCTAAAAGTGTAGACTATACTTCAATGGACATATGGTTCTGATGACCATTTGTCAAGCCCCAGCACCAAACCTCACACCTAACCTACCGTCAACAGCTACCCCATCCAGGAAGAATAAAGTAGGACGGCGAACATCGTGCTTTACTCCTAGGACTATAAGTGACTCTATCGTCCCTAATGTCACAACTGAGTTCATGTCAGATCTACAAACTAAAATATGGGAACTGCAGGAACAGTTACTTTTCGCGGAAAAGGAAATCGCCACACTACATAAACAAATCAAACTGCTGAAAACCGAACTATATAAAAGTAAAATCAACTGTACAGATTCTGTATATTCTGAATGTGACATTGGCATGCATCCTAGTGATGATGACATCACCGTAAGAAACACACCAGCTAAGCAGAAAATTGTTATTGTCAGAACTCAACAGTGCACTGGACTAGCAGCAGCTCTAATAAAAACCAGGAATAAATATAGATGTGAAAATTGACGTCGTTGTGGGTATCTGACGTCCCATTTCCTAGCAATTTATTATCTAGTAAAAGCAACAGGTTACTCAAAAAACAGTGATTATAAGTTTATAATACCATATAAATTCTGAATTCGACTGAATCAAAATACTCCACCCGGAATGCGTAATATTTTTAAATATTTTTGTTTTTTGTGCTTGAATTGAATTCAATGATAGAATAAAGTAAACATAATTTGTAACATATTTAAAACGACTCAAATTTCAAATAAATTTCATGAAACCAGGTAAATCCTTAAAAAATAAAATCTTTTTTATTTCTGCACATAGGATGCAGGACGCACTTTTACTCGTTCCAATATTTTAACCTAATACCACTGCTTCAGGAGAAGTGCGGGCAAGTGCCAAGAAGAAATAGCGAAGCATACATTCCTACCAGTTAAAATCAGTAAAAATCAAATTCTTTCATTTTTCTACTTTTTGCAGTCTGAAGCCTGGAACGGCAAGTTTACCCTTATCTAAATGTAGGTTCTTACGAACGTAAATACCTAATATTCACTAAAATGTATTGAGAAGCCAGTGTTAGAATATTAATCTCTTTGAAGAGCTCTTTTAGCGAGTCACGGGGTCGAAGGCCGTAAATAGCCCGTACAGCACGTTTTTGTAATATAAAAATTGACTCAATATCTGCCGCTGCGCCCCATAACAGAATTTTGTATGAAAGTAGCTAAAATATACTAATCTTGCCGTTCCAACATCAGTCAATTGCCTTATCTTTCTCACAGCATAAGCAGCAGAACTAAGTCTTCCAGACAGTCCCCTAATATGAGCACACCATTGGAAATGACAGTCTACAGTTATACCCAAAAAGGTAGTAGAATCTTCAGAGTTCAGTGGTTCATCTTTTACAGTTATATGAGTGGCAGCAAAGCAAAAACTAATTATTTATATAATCATGACTAGTTCAGCCATTTTTCAATAAAATTACTTTGATAAGCGATTTAAGTTTATGTAGGTATAAAGAGTTCAGCAATAGATAGTGGTACTTTTTTGATAATAGGAATATAATTTCCCATTAATTTTTCCCACATTTCGCAGTCTGAATTAAAATTGTGTCAGTCATTTTTATTTAGAAATAAATGAAGATTATATGGACGTAAATAATGTTCCCAAAAATGTATTAAGATGCAACTGTAAGTCATGTGTTTAAAGGCCATAAATAAAAGTTTAGAGTTAAAAATTAACAACATCCGTGTGTACCTTTTAAGACACCTTAATTTGAAGCGTAGTGTGTCTCTTCTCTTGTTTGCATAAGTGAAGGTAAGCGAAAAGCGATGCTCTGAAATTTCTGAAATAGGCTTTCTTTAATGAATATTCATTGCTTCATTTGCTCAAAGAATAACCATACATCATGACAAGGAGCGCGTCTTTGCAAAGTACCTTTTGAACTTAACGCTTGAATCAAATGAACGTAATGGCTGACTTGCCAAATACAAGCACACATGAAGTTTTAATCAAGACATGTTACGAGTAGATTCCAAGTTAGTATTTACGCGAAAAAATAAATAAAAACTTTACAACTGAACAAAGTTACTTTCGTTCTCTCTATGAATACTTAGCTAAAATACAATATGTTAGAGTTAATGATTTAACTTTAAGTTTATTAAAAAAAATTATAAACTCAGAAAACTCAGGAGCCTTCAAAATTCTACTATTATTCTAGTATTTTCGTTACCATTAAAAAACCATTTGTGCATTTAGTCAAGCAATCAGTTAGATACTATACTAATCGAGAATATCTGAACGAGTGATTGAGATGAGAACTTTTTGTTTCATACTACATATCGTCGCGTAGCGCTTCAAGCCCCAAGAGACAACCGGTTGTCTCAATAACAATTGATTTTAATTGTGTCTGGAATATCCGATCGTCAAAGGGTTGATTCGGATCGTTCTAACAGCGCGGAATATTTTGACCAAATAACGTTACGCATATCAAATACATCAAAATTCAATATAGGATTAGTTCCTTGTCACGTTGTGATTATTGAGCTGCGCACTAATCTAAGTACTTACATTTAGTTAATACATTCATTGTTTCATTATTAAAACACATTTAATTTCACTTCAATAATAATCGAGTTTTGTTGTTTTGATTATTGATCTGTCAATGACAAAGAGCTGTCAGATGCGCATGCGACTGTCCGTATGCTCTGAATGACTAAAATAACGTTACGTTCGTTTGCTACGTTCGTTTGTCTACGTTTAGCAAATGCACGGAACACATACTCATTTCACAAAGGTCGTGAATGATTTATTTCAATAAATATAACAATATTTTGTTTTGTTTATTTTTAAGATTGTGTGTTGACATTAAATTAGTTTATGAAACTTCACGCAGCCGAAGTAATTTTCATGAGCCTGGCAGAATGACGTTCGACCTTTGACAGATGTTTACAAACATTGGGAATTTATTAGGGAAAAATAATTGTCTTGAGGACTGGTTGGTAAAGAAAACAATTTAAATAAACGACCAGACTTTAGTAAATAATTGTAATTTGAATATTAAATGTTGTAAATTTATGATGTAAAATGTAGAAGTGTTTTCTTGGTTTTGTTTGTTTTACAAAGAAATAGTTCTTTGTGATATTTCGATTCTTTTGGGGAGATTTGAGTTGGTGTGTTGAGCACTCAGAAGTTCCTTCTTGACAATGATTTGCATTTTTGCAATTTCGTGGTTTTGTTCGAGGATTTCATTTTGAATGATTTCATTTTGGTATTCGGCTTGGGGTCGTAAAGATGTCAAGGAGGACACCTTCGCTCTGGCTGTCGGCCAGGAAGCCGAAGGAGAAGATGGAGGCCGATACCTCAATTTTTGTTACCGGCTCATAATCGCCGTTAAATATTCATTATTTTGTTCCGGTCTAAGTGCCATCTTTTGATGGCCGTTTCGCTTGGTTTGGCTACCAGGTTTAGCATATTACCTTCCGTTTTACGCTGACTTTCCGCTGGTCAAATGAACGACGCAAGAAGCTCGTTTCGATGAGATTCGGGTTGGTACCACGCCACATGGTTACATAAGGTTACCCTACCCTATCTTTGATGAAGTAAGTGGAAACATCTTATTTATCCAGTTAGCAGTCTACGATTCCGGTTGCCGTTCATTAGTATTCCGTTCATAATTAAATTCAGTTTATTCCGTTTAGTATAATTTACATGATAAGTTTGGTGGTACAACTCGCTCAGAAGTAGGGGTAATTCAGAGCCTTACAAGGGACTGACGCCTGAGATTTCTGTGTTACTTTTTTAAGAGGTGGTGAGCTTAGCAGGAACAAATAAATATTCCGTTGATCCATGCTCGTCTCTTTATTTACCACCTCATTCCGTCATCTTCATCACCCCCAACACCCTCCCCAAACCCCAAACGTTGCATCCTATTTTGAAATTTGATGTGTTTGCGTGATAGACACAGTACTTTTATTCGTATATTTAATAAACTTAACTCTATAAGGTTATTATATCCAAAATAAATTATTTTATTTGCTCTCCTAAAAAGTTGCGTATTTTGACATCCAAGCGACGATATTTATTTGGAAGTTCTACAATTAATTATTTCATTTTATCTTTAAGTAAATTTTATAAGTTGTTTCACCTGTTCGTCATCCTGCAAAGCATGAGTACCTTTATTTTATATTAAATACGATAATCACCTATTTACTGTAAAACTCAGAAATGAAAAACCAGTCATTTAGCCACTAGACGCAGAAACACTGACTAAATGAAAATCATTTTTAAATATAACACTTCGTATTTCCTGAATTAAAGAATCATCTTCACATCCTTATTATCCACCTAAAAGCCATACCAAAATAAGATTAAAACAAGAAGGAAATCCACGTTTATATGCGTAGAAATAAAAAAACTTTTTGTTTAAGAGGAAACAACAAGAGCCGTTTTTCCATACAAACGTAGTCCCCTGTTTCCTCCCTGGATAAAGCCAGTAGAGCAATAATTTTTATTACAAAAATCTATGGCCACTATTAGCATGTTTCTATGCTTTCTGTTTTTTCATAAATTAATTAATAAAAAAGATATGAGTCTTCAAAAATCGAAAAAATTCGCCAGATTTTCCGCTGTGTTTAAGCACCCAGAAAACAAATTTGACAAAATTTTAGGAAAAAAGGAAAACATAGGAACACGGCCAAAGCCTTTTTTGTATTTTTTATCAATAAAATATTTAAATCGGTCTAGTTTTGGAAAAGTAATCGGGGATTACGAAACGCTGATTTGGTGTGCTTTTAGTAGGTATTTTCAGTCCTAGAAGCAGTTGTCTCTATCACACTCTGCGGTGAAGGCGTTTGGCACTGCGCGACAGCAATAGATTTTAAAATACCTATTTTTCAATTCTCTCGACCGTAGTGTTTCCTCTTAACAGCGAGATTGATGCTTATGTAATGACCCACGTTACAGACTTCTATTATATACTAAGATCCTCTTAGAAAGACAAAAATATACCCAGGCAGTTATGACGATACTATTACGATTCTTTGTTGACTACGAAACCCTAAAAATAACAAGTAAACGTTATGTTAGTTACGATAAAGTCTAGTAAAAGTGGCTTTTAACATCATTTCTTGGTCTTAAGGGCCATGCAGAAAGCGAGCTTTAAATTTATTCCATGAATGTAATCAAGATTTTTGTAAAACAAAATATCTGCATAATTTTATTAATTCAAATTGAAATGGTTTCATGCAGAAGTGAAAATATGAAAAATACAAATACGGGGGAAATATTGTTACACAAAAGCTTACCTAGCCATTTCCAAGTTAGCGATCGAACGTTACGGCTCATTATAGGGCTTGTTATGTGGCCGGTATCATGCAACATTGCCCATAAAATCAATCTGTGCTTTAAAATGTTTAAACAATGTTAATTAACTTATATAAACGTAAAGTAATTTAACAAATAATTCCTACTTACTTAGGTTGTGCTTCTAGTGCTTTTCAAGAAAACTTTCTTTTCAAAAGGCCTACTTTTTCGACGGTCTTTTTAGTTATTATGGACTAGGCATTGGCCTCTTTACTAAAAATAATATGTACATACTAATTGAACTTACCCCTTTAAGTTTTGTTATACCATCACCTTTCGTCAAACGTGCTAATGCCTGCAGTGAAGGCGTTAAAACGTAATGCATAATTATTGCATTTTCTCTACAGAAAAAGGTTATTCTTATCAGATATTTAATAAATACAGTTTGCAGGATGTAATACTTTTTGATATATATTTGTAATTTTTAGAATTGTTTATATATTATTACTTTTTATACTATTTTTGTATTTACTTTTGTTTTACATAATTTATTTGTCAGTTGTACTAGAACCAGCGTTTCATTAGGATATTAAAAAAAAGTAATTAGTCCTAAATACACAGAGAGTGAATAATAAAAACTATCAGAAATGAAAAATGCCTAGAAGTCCGAAAGACGTTTGTGATTTAAAATTTAATAAACGAGAACAAAGTTGGACGAAGACATATACCTATTCAGAAGAAGAATATCCAATCATCAGTCAAACAACAGTCATTGTCCGTCCACAGCTGGACGTAGGCCTACTTCAAGTTACGCCACAAATCTTTTCCTATCCCTATCCAGCCGTGTACCAACAGTTCCTCAAGTCCATCAGAGGACGGCACCAAACAACTTCTAGCATTTTAAAAGTTAAGTTCTTACGCTTTCCGAAGGCCATTCTTATCTCATAACATCAATTTCGGGAAATTTATTCTTTGCTGCTTTGATACAGTGGTTAACCGGCTTTGAGGAATGCGAGGTATACAAGGCACCAGATAAATTCACAACTTCCGTGAGGATCCCTGGTTACTGAGACCTCGGCCAAAAACAGCTGACATGACGGCCTTCCGCAGTCTTGAGCTTTGTTAAATGCCTTCTTTTATGATGCCAATGAAACACTTTCGATCCTCTATTACGCTCAATCGTTTCCGTAATTGTTGAGTGTTCGAGAGTTCAGTGTTCAGTAGGTATGCATGGACTGCATTTTTACCATTTCACGTCGCATCGTCATGAGTTCCAGAATCTCAGCAGAAAGTTTGAATGCCTTAACGTCTTTCTACTGAAGTCGGAAATACCTACTTGTTTTCTACAGTTTCAGGCAGAAAGAAGCAAATGAAACAATGTTTTTAAGGTAACAATCAATTTAGACCTTTTACTGTTAAACACATAGATATTTTGGATTTATTTTTACAGCATAGTATTCTGAATACCTATTTTGTATCTTCTGTTTAATACATTTAAATTAAATATTGATTCATTTTAATTCATCGAACGCTGTAAAGTAAATAAAATGTGAAATCCTATCCGCGACTTAAATTTGTGTAAAATGTATGTAGTTATATTCAATAATTTACTCCAGTTAATGTGCTATAAGAATATCTTACTATTAAAATTAAATGGCATACGAAATTGCCATGGTCTAAAACTATATTATATGCAATTGACGTTGTAACAAAGCTGTCACCATATTGTATACCGCCATTAGAAAGCAAGTGTGCGCTGAAGCGTTGACCCTTGATTCGGTCTCGATAAGACCCGAAAATACTTTGTCGACCACTATACCGACGAAATTGGGTCGTATAAATAAATAATTTTACGATGTTACCCTCACAACTAACAGTTAACGACCTGCCCTTAAAATTGTATAAAACTCGTAAAAACGAGAAGTACATAGCACTCCGTTTTATTGGACGGTATAATAATGTTATGATAATACAGATCATTTTCGCATAATTTACTTCCATAACTGCATAGTTTGAGTTGTTATTTTGTTATCATAGAAGGCACTTTCATTAATACAGGAGAGAATACTAATTACTTACTAATTAATTAGTTTTGTGAAATTTGAAACTTCATTTTTAAATAATAAAGTTCAGTATCGCAGTCAAATATTCATGTCTGATAACTAAACTCATAGCTAACAATTTATTGTAAGCTGAGCATGCTCGTGTTCTTGTAATTAAAATTAAAACCATTATTTGTCGTCGAACTGTTTGTAAGAATAAATTACTTTTCACTTTCATAAGATTACCTTGATTTACTTTCTAACAGTAAAAATCTGTAAATGGCTCTAGTTTTACATTTTTACTTTGTCGAAATAATGAGAAGAATTTGAAGTCGGTGCATATTCATATTAAGTATGACTAGCGTTTCGCCCGCTTTTTCTAAATTGCTAACTTGGAGTTCATTCGCAAAGAAAAACAAACATACAAAAATAAAAAAATATTTGCTCTATAATATTACTACGAAACACTTTTAACGAGTTGACGATATCAATGATTCTTTTGATACGGTTCATAAAAAAAAAATATTAAAATTTTTGATTGTAATAAAATTCTTCCCTCTCCTAAGGGTAGAAACAATGGCAATTAAAAACATTTTAACTTTCATTATCACACCTACCTATAATAGTATACAGCTGGAAACAGGTCTCCATAAGGAATCCTCTTTATGGAGACCTGTTTCCTCTATCACTACGCTTGTCAGGTGGGTTTTTAAACTCAGTTTGGCCAATTGTGGAGAGAAAATGCTGGTACACGTCTTCTTCTGGTAGTGCTCAAGTAGTTTTTAGTTAGTCCTTTAATATTGAATCAACAATGACGACAAGCGTTGATTATTTAGTTGTTTTTTTGCAGTTTTTTTTATTACTCTTACAGGTTACTTTACAAATTTATTTAAAATCATATGTATTTTACAATAGTTACGGTATAACCTTTACTACTGAAAATACTACTCTAACCATTCAACTACAAAGTTATTGTTTGTGTAAGTCAGCAATTTCATCAATGTTTTTGTCTGATACTTCCAGCATCCGAGAATAATATTCTACAAATATGTAATAATAAGTTAATGTGAAACACCTTTTTTTTATTTGCAATGAGTATACCATATGTAATTGCTTATAAAAATTAAGAATTAAAAGCATAATAATATAGAAACGTTACAGCTTTTAAATAAACATTTAAAATAATTCTGCCATTTTATATTGCTGCTGTTAGCACTGTTCGTCTTACTACGTACCTACATATCCTTAGGTAAAAGTATAGGTACTTAGTTCTCTTTAAGCGGGGCGGGTTTTCAGGGTATCCTTAGGTCTTAGATTTATTTATTTGCTTCTATAATTAGTGAAGCTATGTTCTGTCCTATTAGTGCACGTTTTTGAACAAATTAGCGAAGCATTAGACTCAGATAAACGTAGTATAAATAGACAATACAACTTAAGGTGCTGATTCTGGTGCTTAAGTACTTACTTCAACTACAATACAGGCTTCTTACGAAAGGATGGGTCTATACGAGTAAAAAATATCTGCCATTACTTTTTTGGAAGTTTTTATTTTGAGTTATTTACAATGATACTTTATTAAAGTGTTTGTAATTTGAAAAGATGTAAGTCATCATCACAGTGATTTTATATTATCATGCTATAACTTAAAAGGGGGATAAGATATGTCTGTCACCGTAATATTGTGAATTCTGCCAGTCAACAAAACAATGAGTGATAATATTATAAACTAACGCGGTAGGTTAAGTTAGGTTAGATTGTTATCCATCGACATTTGATTAGAAACTGAAAAAGTGAGTCTTTCCACATACAACTGGCGATTTTTCTACCGGTGAATGTTCACAACTTTACTGTAACATACACTTACGACAGATTAAATTCTATAGTAAACATTATTAGCAAGCGTTGTTGTCCTGGCCGGAAATCCTCAGGTTCATTTTTGTTTCTTACATATTTTCTTCTATAAATATTACCTTAATAATACAACAGATTGGTTATCACAATTACTAAGTGGTTAATTTTAGTTCTGAAACAATAAAGCTCTTTACGTCACAGCGCTGCAGGTAAGAAAATTGGCCTATCATACACTTCTGTTGTCGGCGCTGGAGTTCCAAACTTTGACTGCGGACTGATGGCCCAACTTGCACAAAGAGTTGCTCGTTTGCTTCTCAACACATTTAGTCAAAGGATATTTCAATTACACGCCATCTTACAAACTTGTGCGTATTGGTTAACCGCGAAGGTATAAAGTTTTTAGAGAGAATATGGAAGTGAGGTTCTACTTATAGCCAGGTAAAATGATACATTCAAATTAACAAACATACAATAAATGAAGTCACATTCAAGTGGTTTGCTAATTGAAAACAATACACAAGGTAATTTTGTATAAGAAAAGGCGCCGCTTATTGTCCCTGCTCTGGGTGGAGTGGATTACGGGTTGTGGGTTGGAATAAGCATGTCAGAGAAGCCCACGGGAGGTCCAGAGCCGATTTTAGGGAATGGGTGTTGTGCGGTAAGCCTAGAACTAGCATCATGTACACTCTAATGTGTAAAAGTAGAAAAATATTAAAAGCTCGCCTAAAATGGTGCCAAGATCATCAAGATCAAATAAAAATAGATGAACTAGCTATAAGACTTTCCAAGGATGACCTTCGAGGTTTTTGGATGGCTACAAATAAGATAAACCTGGACTTCCCGTGAGCATCGATGGAGTGAGTGACCATAAGGGCATTGCTAATGTATTTAGAAATCACTTTTCTGTGCAGTCTGCCATAGGTCCGCCGGGGATGTGCTATACGGAGGGATTTACTAGTGGAGAAGTTGAGGTTAGATTTAGCGCTAATGCCGTTTAGAAAGTAATTAAGAACTTGACTAAAGGCAAATCCCCGGGACACGACGGCCTGAGTGTGGAACACTTGCAACATGCCGGTCCTCATGCACCTAGAGTATTGGCAATGTTTAACTCACTATGCGTGAGCCACCCTACCTATCCACAGCTCTCATGAGAACGGTTGTAGTCCCCGTCGTTAAAAACAAAACCGGTGACATTGCTGATAAAGGAAATTACAGACCAATTTCCTTAGCCACGATCACAGCTAAAATATTTGACGGTTTGCTTAACACTCAGTTAGATAAATACACAAATCTGCATGATAACCAGTTTGGTTTTAGACCAAAACTATGTACCGAAAGTGCAATACTATGCCTTAAGCACACCGTCAAATACTACACGACTCGTAATACACCGGTTTATGCCTGCTTTCTAGACTTGCCTAAGGCATTTGATCTGGTGGCGTATGATATCTTGTGGGAGAAGCTAAGAAGCATTATTTTACCAAAAGAGGTTGTTAAAATATTCCAGTATTGGTATGCATGCCAGATCAATGCCGTCAGATCCGTATCAGATAGAATGTGGGGTAAGACAGGGGGGGCTGACATTTCCAACCTTGTTCAACTTGTACCTAGATGTGCTGGTCGTTGCACTCAGCAACATACATGTTGGCTGCCATATTGACGGCGTATGTGTTAATAACTTAAGTTACGCAGACGACATGGTGTTGCTGAGCGCTTCTATCTGTGGGTTAAATATGATGAGGGTCTGTGAAGAGTATGCCAAAAAGCACGGTCTCAAATACAATGTCGTTAAAAGTCAGTTCATGGTGTTTGAGACCACTGGTGCTAGATGTCCAGAGATCATACCGTCTGTCACGCTGAATGGCGTCGCCATAGAAAAAGTCTCAAAATTGAAATATCTGGGGCATATTATGACCAGTGATCTCAAGGACCATGTTTATTTGGAAAGGGAGCGAAGGGTGCTGTCACGACGTGCGAATATGTTGGCACGTAGGTTTGCGCGGTGTTCAGTGGACCCCCAATTAAAATTAGCTTATTTTAAGCGTACTGCACCTCACTGTACACCTGTGCTCTATGGGCTGATTATTCGCAACGAGTCTACAGCGCCCTTCGTGTCCAGTTTAACAATGCATTCAGGGCGGTGCTGGGGCTACCCCGCTACTGCAGCGCCTCAGGCATGTTCACGGCGGTGCGCGTGGACTGCTTCAATGCAAGCGTGCGCAAGCGGTGCGTGTCGCTGGTGCGCAGAGTACGGGATAGCTCCAACACCGTTCTAGCAATGATAGCTGGCCGGCTAGATTGTCCCTACATGAGACATTGCGGTGACATACATGCCATCGCAGTGCGTAGGGCCTATTATGTATTTTGTTATTTTATGTAGTATTTAAGACGCTGACTGCAGCCGATGACCTTGAGCAATGAACACGCCCACAAATTTATTCGTCTTTGAATTTCATTGGAACGCGCCACAGCTATCACTGTCGATTCTCGTAGGAGTGACAGAGAAAAAGCGCATGGAATAGAAGGGCCTAAGTGCCAAACAACAAAATTCGTTGTGCAATTTAAAATTGCCATTTTATTAAAAATCTAAATCAGCCATTTGCTTAAGCAACATGTAATATACAATATAGCAAAATTTTATTATCATTGTTATACGGACTGCTGAGAAAAATGGTAATTTATGTATTTTCAGAGGCTACTTTGAGATTTTTTTCTATCGAGAAAAGTTTTTAGAATCGTGTTTTGGAAACAGCCACCTGGTCGAAAATATGATCAATTACAATTACATAGAATTTGGCAATAATACGAGCCATAGGCTTAAAGCAAAACAATCTTCATTGAGCTCAATTTGGCTCATGTCAGCGTCTTAATTCTAATATTAATTTCCTTTTTATTTTTTTAATTTTATTAAGTAAGATGTTTTTGTGAATATGGGACTAAGGAATCCTGAAAAAAATTATTTATTTATTTATTCATTATTATTTATCGTGATAGAAAAGTTTCATTGAGCTGCTGCATCATTAAACATTTTAAGCTGGTTTCTGGTCTAACCCATAGAACTACTCAACCATATACTCAAGACTATTTATTCTCAATGGCTTTGTGCAAACTTAACCTGAGCATCTGTCTAGAGTCTAGAGACCAAAATAATAAGAATGTATATTTACCCCTAAAATAGTAAATGAGCTATTTAGTTCTATCACGCTTTCAGAATGCCGTATAAATCCATAAGATTCAGTTATCTATACTAATATTATAAAGCTGAAGAGTTTGTTTGTTTGTTTGTTTGAACGTGCTAATCTCTGGAATTACTGGTTGGAATTGAAAAAAGATTTTTGTGTTGGATTGGCCATTTATCGAAAAATAATTATTCTATTTTTTTTTTTAACTTTTTAATCGCGATTATAACAACCGAATTTGACGCGGACGAAGTCGCAGGCTACAGCTAGTTAGTATACAAAAGTTTTTTTTGTTTGTTTTTTGGTAGCTGAATTTTGAATACCTACTGTTTTATTATTATTTATCAAACATATTTATGCGCGTTAAATCTAGGCTAACAACTAACTTTACAGCACCATATCAGTAATAGAATAATAATTTCGGTATAATTCACGTTTAATTACGTCTCTAACTACAAAATAATAAGGTATGTTTGCGTGCACAGTAGTCATTCACGCTTGTTCAAGTACCTAATTATTTTTAGCCCCCAGATTTCATGACTTTCATGCTTGCGGTGAACTTCGAGCCTTGTAATTTTGGGCTTACTCGTTACACCATGTGTGTTTGTGTTTTTATTACACTAATAGTTAGGTTTTACCGTCTCATGCGTGCTCGACAAGCATTAAATTTATTACTGTTCTTTAATGTTGAATTATTAAACATTTTTTATGAAAACAACCCACTCAATTAAAAGGAAATTATAACTTAAGTTTGTGTTGTTGAAAAGTTTTGAACTATTACAGTAACTTGTCAAACAGTCTAATGCAACCCTTTTTTTAAAGCAAGCATGAAGCAACCGAGTTTGTAAAATTTGTTTTGGGAAATATTATTGTTTCCTTGATTCAAGGTTTGAAATTTACTAATGGTTTGTGTTTCAAATGTCAATTGAAAAGGCGATTTTCTTTGAAACTTTTGTTATTGTGTCGTTTATTTCGAAGATAGGGAACTTTTGTGTTAATAAATGGTAAAGCTATGAAACAAAATTCATACTGGGCTGAAGTAATCTTCTGAAGGTAGGTATTAATTGCAAAATTTAACAGAAGCATTTTTATTTAACTACAGTTAAAAAATATTATATTAATACAATTTGTAATAATCAACCGAAGCGGTTTTAGCATGTCTTTGATTATTTTGAATAGCGTTTTTGGTGCTTTGAAGGTAAACATATTTTTAATATAAATTATTACCTAGTAATACTCGTAAATATTATAAGAATATAATGTTGTATGAAAATATTTTTTATTTTTGAATTTTTGAATTTAAAACTGATTGACACTTAATTTTACTTATTAGAAGTACATTAATTATTATCTTCAACCTAATTTAGGTTACAGAAACTATGCTAACCAATCGTCATCAGCCCATATTGGCCCACTGCTGGACATAGCCTCTCAAAAAAAGAGGATTTGGCTATAATTGCCACACTTTGCAGTTTGGTCAATAGTGGTGTGAAGAGGCAGATACCCGTATTATTCTGCCGGTACTCCTTCAATTGTTTCTTACGACACCCAGGGAGAGAAAAAAGGTCTATACTGTCTATGCGACGGCACCACACGACAGCGTTCGCGAAATTGCTATTTTAAAATACTATCTGTAAGGCAGACGTCTAAAATATATAAGCATTCAATTCAGCCGTCTCTGGATCGTCTTCATAACTACATAATATACTATGTCTGTTAATACGACATAGATACATTCCAAAGGTTGAGTTGGAGCAGTTATCGTCTCGGGACTCATAAAAAGAGATTGCTTCCACTCCGGCGACGTTTTATTGACTTATTAACATCGATATCAGATCGTAACACTTGATTCTTTGATCTTCGTCAAACATTTACCCAATATGTTACACTTTGACCAAGCCATTTTTTCGGCATCTCACAGGGTTTCATAGACAATAATCGTTTAACATCAAAATCGACGAAGTAAATTCTCGCTTCAAACATAATAGTATAAGTTAAAATGTTATGAATATACGGTAAAATATTGTGTGTGTATCTAAGTCTGTCAGTAAAGAGCCTGAGGGAGAAAACGCAAGAGAGAGAGAGCGAGAGGGAGATAGAAAAAGATCCCAATAATAATTATTTTGATACTTAGATATCTACAGGGTGTTAGTTAAATGGTATAACAAGCCGAAATAAGCCTGTGTTAACAAAATATGATTAAGTCACGGGAAACTAAAAGTTTATCTCCGTATACTTCAAGTTTAGGTCGAAATATCGTGTTTTCTAACAATTAAGAGGAAACACAAGGGCCGTTTTTCCATACAAACGTAGTCCCCTGTTTCCTCCCTGGATAAGGCCAGTAGAGCAATATGCACTAGTTTTATTAACAATGCTTGTAACAGAATCCTCCATATCCAAATAAACTGAATTTTACATTAAATTTTGGGGTTGAAAATAAAAGTATGTAACTCTATATTCCAAAGAAGTTTTGGGCTCGACTGAATGCAGTCGTTATTTGCAATAAAAACGCGTAGTTATCGCTGTTTCCGATTCCAAAACGAACACAAGGGGAAGTTTAACATTGTGAAAATACTTTAAATAAATAAAACTCAGTCATCACAAATACTGTTCGATCAAATAGACTGATTGTACAGCACTGTACAGTCTAGAGGGCAAACCAGAACGTGCAGAATATTAGTAGGTATGTTTTTTGTCAATTAAATTATTACGCTTTGTTGGTTGCACAGCAATCATGAAATTTTAAACAAAAAGCTTTTGCTACAAATATCTGCAATGTTTTAATCAAAATGTGTAATACAATTTTACAGTGGGCTTATTTTAAGTTTAATGTTATGTAGTATATATAGTTTTTTAAAGCTTTCATTATCTTATGTTGACTTGTAGCTGGAATTGTATTCTATTTAAAATTACATAAAATCGAAATCATAATATCGTAAGATAGTTATAAATAGTCTACATAAAGTACTACTGTTGAAGTACTTACCTAGTTCGTACGTAAATATCAATACGTCTTCTTAATATCAAATGATGAATAAAAGGAAAGAAATAAAGCAATACGTTGCTCCTACGTAGCATAAATCTGCGAGTATTATTTAATTAGGTAAAGCCAATTTCTGAAGCCTATTCTTGTTCTTGTCCAGTCGTACAAGTTGCCGCGGGACATATTCTTGAACATTTAGAACAAGTTACACTGGCAATGGGCGGCTATAGAATACAACAGAAAATGGAACGGTAAAACAATGTATTGTTACGCAGTATTCCTTACAGAGTTTGTATTAGTCTGACGGTCTATATAGAAAAGGTTGCTAACCATTGGATAAGCGTAGCAAGTTAAGCCCTAACAGCAGGATAGTTCCCAAATGATAGGTAGTAAGGAAAAGTGGCAGGCAGTGCTTACTGCTTCTATTTGTTCAGCTAGAAATAAGCAGCGGAAACGGAGCGTGTTTTGCCATGATCGCTACGTTTGGCCGTTGGAGATCGTAATTTTGGCCACTAGTGGAGAGAAGACGCTACCTAATGCCCGTTATCTTGCGGCAGTACTTACTCCTTTAGTCGTTTCTTTTGACACCCTTAAGAAGATAATGAGTCGTTATACAGGATAAAATTTTAACCACCTTCAAAATTTTTATGTTGTAATCTAAGAGACAAAAAACAAATGACGTATTTTTGTTATACCAGTACAAAAATGTCATGATGAAGCACTTAGAAAATGTCCGCCAAAAATTTTAAATTTTTAATACGGCCTCCTAGCAACACTTATTTTACGCGATGCACATCTCATTTGCCCTTCATACCTTAACAGGCTTAGAACCGTAAAAATTGAAAACTATGTTGCAAAAAATATTTTCGGGTGAAAACTTGATAAAAATTTTTTACTTCATAAATGAGCTCTAAATACGATACTGAACGCCTTTTTTTTAATATGTTGAAAGTCATCCTGTATTCCTTTAATGTGCCGGCATCGTACGACACATTATATTACACGACATATATTTACCTATTACATTCATCTTTCCGCTTACCATATAAAATGTATATTTATGCATGTTTTTAATACTGAGATAGAATGAAATTACTACTTCTTCTTTTACTTTAAAAAGTTTCTAGCCATTTTTGTAATTTACAGCTTCATTTAATAAGATCTCGTTGCAAGCCACGCTAGCTAGCTAAAATAATACATAAAAAATATTAAAAAATAGAGGTAAATACGTGAAAGATTTAGTACCAGACTGTAAATATGCAGATTACGCATCATTATATTGTATTTTTGTACTGCACTAGAAAGATACAGATTACACACGCACGCAACAGCAATTATTAATTACCAGAAGGCTATGTACTCGTAAATGTTATACTTTATCGAAATTTAATTCATCAAGCTAACTACACCACTGCACACGAATGAAATTCAAAGGGTTGTTAATATATTCAGGTTTTAATTAAAGAGTTTCGGTAAATTAAACTTAAATTGAGTGGGCGATGAACAAGTCTAGTTAACTTTCATTTGTTCAAAAACCATTAAGGTGTCGATGAGTTTCGGCGCCAAAATAAGTACTGTAATAAATATAAGCTTGCAAGTAATCTTCCAATGTATTTTTGAAGGTGCTAACAGTCTTGTAGTATTTTTTCTTTCATAATGTTCCGGTTTATTAGTACAGTTTTGAAGAACTAGAATTCCTTGGGAAATATGATAATATTGCCATAAAGTGTAGGGGGTGGCGTTATTTTATTATCTGTATACCTACATTTACCTGTTCACAAAATAGAGACGTACCGCCTTATGATATTATCCCAAATGTTGAAGAAATGTAAACATTAGTTGATTGAATACTTTAATTTTTGACTTTCGTGATAATTCTTTTAGAAACGGATAATTAAAAATAAATTTCACTCACCTTTGCTCAGTTGCCTGTTTCACAATTTCCATTAATTTATCGACTTTAAAGAGAAATACATTTCCTATTCCGTTAGACGATATTATTATTTTCTTACAAATTTTAAGAGATGGTTTTTGTAAGCCAAAGAACATCAAAGTTGATGAGCATGATCAAAGATGGCAACCTTCAAATTATGCAAAACAATGTCGGTGATATTTAACTTCGAGGCTTTTAAATGTCTGGGAACAATCATGTGGTTATTACATTGATAGCAATTAAAGTATGTCAGTACTTTGCAATGAAGACTTGCCCTTTAAATTTTGATTAGATAACTCGGTATACGCCTCCCTACATGCGACAAGTAAGTACCTACTCACGCGATTATTGAATTTGCTAGTATATAGTTACTAAGGTATGTAAATATACGAATTATCCTCACAACTAAGTAGGTTCCTATAAAAATTTAAGAAAAAACTTAAGAAGTAACATTAATAGAATTTTCTTTTCTGAATGTAAAAATGTATTACCTTATTAGCTTTAATAAAAAATTTATAGTTTCTGTTAGTAGTAATTAAATATTTATCGTTATTTCATGATATTGGTGTTCCCCTAGCTGTGATTGCAGAAAAGTAAATTAATAAAGGATGTAAGATGTATGATGTATATTGATCCTTTCGCGGACCAAACTCTTTAAGTTTTGTATTGGTTTTCAATCGCACATACAGGTTGTTTGGTAAATATACTAACAATGAAATATACTTTTGTTAACATGTTTCAATAAATGCTGTGTAAATGTCAAAAAAAGGAAATAAAACGTTTTTTCATGCTAACTGGTCAACTCAGCTGGCCAGTATGGAGAGTATTTGTTGTTTTTTTTCTGATTTCATTAAAATTTGTATACATGTTAACATATGTACCTACGTTTCGAAATAAGACTGGAATACCTAACATCTTGTTTATCTTGACAAACGCGAGAGTGCGTTTACATTATCGCTTCTCCAGCGGAAGCCTTAGCAAGGGTTTCGTAGGAAACGTTAAAAGAGAACTAAGATGCCATAGCCGAGACGTACCAACTTCTGGATTCACAATAGTTAACTACCTACTTATTTTATTGCGGTATCTATGCGCTTAAAAGGGTTTTGTGAGACAATTTAAACCCCAGAAGGACGTCTAAAAATTTCCGAATAATATAAATAGTATATTTTATCCCTCAAAGCAAAATCAATTTCTATAATCACGTAAATTTTAACAAAAATAATTCACAAGGAATCAGAATCAAAGAACCGACAGAGTGTAAAAAGTGAAGTCAACAAAGTGCTAACTACCAATAAATATTCAATTGTATCCATTGTGTCGGCTTTTCGGCAGTGTGACAAAACGATTTTTCAAGTTGGAGTATTTTTCATAAGGAAATATTATTTCATGCCCCAGCACGCCATTCCTTATAGTAGTAGAGACAAATTTAAATAAGGGAATGTAGTGTATATTCAAGTAGAAGCTTGTAAAATTATCTTGTGTTATTATAAAATAAATAAATATTTTAAGACATGCCTCACTGGGCCACACAGAGCCATCTAGTCCCAAATTAAGGTAGTATTAAGTACCCTGTCGTATGGGGTACTAGACAACCGATAATCTTATTTATATACTTTTTTTTTTGTAAATACATACTTATAATACATAGAAAACACCCAGACCAGTACAAACAGACATGTTCATGCACACAAATATTTGTACTGTGCGGGGATCGAACCCGCGACCCATGGCTCAGAAGCAGCGTTAACTACCGCTGATCCAAATTATCGTCAAACATCCACTTATAACAACCATTAAGTTAAGTACAATATTCAATGTAAGCTTTTGGCTATAGAACCCTGTAGGACAGCTAAAGAATTTATGACAGATTTAAATTTGATAATAGGAATATTTACTGACATGACATTACTAAATTACTTGTCCTTTCATTTATTTAAGTTTTGCCATGTTTTTTTTTCAGTTGTTTCTTTGTTGACAACTTATGTAATATTTTCTTTTTAGTCTAACTATGTATTAGTAAACTGAATGAAACCATTTTTGTGTTCATCCAAAAAATATTTTCTTTTTTATAATTAGGCATGATATCTACTTACTGTACTCTCATTGCTACTGTGTTTTAATAATTACGAAATTATTATTTACCTACCTTGACGACATTTAATGACATTGTAACTTCTAATATGATTCAGAGTAAATGTTTTTGATTCTTATTTCCGATTCTGATTAATGTATTATTAGTTTTCAACTTAAAAGAGTATCTGTTTTCGGTAACAGTGTTTTGACATTAGCTGTGATACGGTGTTCTGTAATTTAACAAATATATTATATTCTTAAGATTGCTAATTTTAGAGATTACTTACCTACTCGTCGAATTTATTACAGGTGTGGCTTACGAATCGTAATTGAAAGTAGTATTTACTTACAAATTATTCAATATTGCTATATCATACAAAAAAATTGTTTTACTTTAAATAATGTAGAGAGTCATTTTTAAAACAGTGATTTGGTTGGATTGGTTTTTACGTCATTTTTAGGGAGTTAACAGCAAAATTTCAGAGAAAGATATAGAAGTATCTATTCGCAATAGCTGGCGTCATTCCAAAGATATAATTCGTAAAATACTCTTTAAAAAAGGTGTAAAAATGTTTCATTGTTTAAAGTTTATCAGTTGACATGAATGATTGATAATAAACTTAAATTTAATTACCAGCGTAACGTTGCTGTTAAATTTTAGCAATCTATTAATATTAACTTTAAGTAGAGTAATAGTTAGTTAGAGTAAATAAATAAATGTTATGTCGTCTTCCTCCTTTGGTAGGTATGTATGTTTTGAAAACAAAACAATGATTTACGTAGGTATTACACTTGTCTAAAAGATAGGCTATTTTGATTATGATAATCTTAGTTTGGGAGTACCTATGTTATTTTGCCAAAAGCGTAGGTCAAATTCCTGATTCAGTGATAGTAAGTCGACGCAAAACTTTAAACATTTAATTACTTGTAAAATTCAATAGAATGATGACCGATGAAGGGGCGGGTCCTAGAATGAAGACCTCGTAACAATTATTTGGAAAAGAAAAACAACAATAAAAGCAAGAAAGTAATACTAGGTTCCTAAAAACTATTCAATAACTTCTGGATTGTTGTGTTGTACATTACAATATGACAAACCATTCGACGTTGTAGCATTTTGGGTCAATTTGGAAAACGGTGGACGGTTCCATACCACAACTTATTATATCTGTAGTTCCTTACTTTGATTCTATGACAGAAACTGAAATTATAGCACATTTAATGATTAATTTAGGGTAGGTTCTTACTGAAATACCTTCTGCTTCTCGTAGTATTGATTAGTTTCCTTATTAACGGGATAAAACAAAAGGACATACATGAATCTTAGGAATTATTAGATGATAACTGTTGCCAGGAATGTCAATATTGAGTGGTATGTATTAGGGCCATGAATCAGAAGAAACTAATAATATGAATCCTATAGCTGTTAGCTGAATAGGTATATTTGTGAATTGTTATTATAACACACTAGCACTTCTTCTTCATCGTATTCTGTTATTTCAGTTCCCGGTTATGTCGTTTTCTCAGTTATATACCATTATCGTTTGATTGCCTTACGGTTATAGGATTAAAATTAATTACAAAATAGCCTGATCAATTCGTTTTGCTTTTATTACATATATAATGAAAGATTCGCAAGAAGCTTAGACTATGATGATGATGATAAAAATGGGTGCGTCTCATGTTGGTATACAATCATTTGATATAATCAAACTTTAATAACGATCACTTTACATAAAAATCATTTGTTACAACAACACATGATATAGTTTTGTTTGATATAATGATGATTTTGCATAACATACAGTTTATTAAATACGATTTAGTATGACATTCATAACAAATAAAACATTTTGAAATAAAACTCATTTTATATATCGTTCATTTGCTATAAATGTGTTTGTTATACGCATCATTTCGTATATCTATTATTTGAGATAAAAACGTTTGAAATATTGATTAATAGAAATAACCGTACTGACTGACATACATTGCTAAAATTAAGAATTAAGTTGAATCCCGACTCGCCGTGGTCTTTCCGCCGTGGTACTTGTCTGCCCTACATTAGAGTGCAATTTAAAAGCCGGAGGCGCGGAGTCCTCGCCCGCAGTAACGAAGCTCGGGCACCCGGGCAAGCTGTAGCGGCTGAGGCTGGTCGCCGAAGCCGAAGGCGACCAGCAAGCCGAAGCTGCGCAAGCGAGTGTGGGTGCCAGAGATTTATTACGCAAGGGCCGAAGGACTGCACTTCTCGCAGCGCCGGAGATGAGCAAAACAAATGCATGCATGCTTGCCTGCTTTCCTATATGCATGCTTGCTTGCCTGCATGCATGCTGCTTGCCTGTATGATTGCATGCACGCATGCCAGCTTGCATACCTACATGATGATTGCCTGCAAGCATGCTACTTGCCTGGATGCATGCTTGCTTGCCTGCTTACGTGCATGAATACCTCCTTGCCTGCGTATTTATGGCATTTCGTACTCTTAAAGATTCGGAATATACCCTTTTTGGTATCTTTAAATTCTGCATTCTGACGCCTTTGTATCAAGAAATCATTATCTGTTTTAAATGTTATGTAAAAAGAGTGTTATCGTAAATGAACGTAATACTAAATGAACGTTATACTAAATGTTATCATACTAAATAAAAATATTTTTTTTAGCATTATATCACGCGAATATTGGTTATTATGCTAAATAAATTTATAACAACTGTTACATATACGTTTTAAAATTATGTAATTTAAATTTATATCTTTCCATCATTATATCAAAAAAGTGTTATATTACACAAAATTATATTATTTGATTGTATAATAATATGCTTTGATATTTATACGATATGTTTTTATACTATATATTACACACCCGATAAAAATGCCCTTTAGGTATGTACCGATAAATATTATTTTCTTAAGTAAAATAGAGAACCTATTCATTTATAACGTCAAATTTGCTGTGAGTCAAGTAGCTTGTTGGAGATAAAGTAACATGTGTATTTTATGCTTTTATGACTTCCTAAACTAGTAACAGTAGGGATGAAACAAAGTTTATAATCATTTAGGAAAGGTTACATTAGAAATGTAAAAATTTACACTTCTTACAATGTGAACAATGTTACTTACACAAACGGATATTTCACTCATTGCAAACAAATATCCTATCTACGTGATAGAAATAACAGACTCTACATTAAAGTGTCAATTTTTTGTTACACTTATTAAAAAGAACTAACATAAATATTGTTATAATTAGATCTATGTTAGTCCGAATATAATTTAAAATAATTTTCAAAGGAGTGGTTTAGAAAGTGATGATGAGGTGTATAAAGACAAGGTTAAGATTGCCTGCAAACCCCACCACTTAGGTTAATTCGTTTATCGGCCAAGTCGAAAATCACAAATCATCAACACATTTCAAGTTGGCTACCATTTTAACATCTTTTATTATTTAGAATAGTAAACACTACACTGCTTTTTTTTACGTAAGTAGTGACATCTGCATGTTGGTCCTCAAATTGCCAGTAAATTTGTCTAAAATTTGCGTTGTTTCGCTTGCTGTGAATCAAGCCTTAGTCGCTTAGCGTTTTCCTCTTTCCAGTTCGTTTTCAGGTTCCAACATAGATGTCGCTAAACAGCCATTACAATTTTGTTGTTATGTTTTTAGAGTCTGCCGGTTTTCCTTTCCCTTGTTTTTAAACATGGGTTTTCTTTATAACCACCTTCAAACCAAGGAGGATTCACTATGTTCGTTTGTATATTTTTGCCATAATATATTTTAGCGCCAACTTAGACTTACACAGTGTTTTTAACGAAAAAATATAAAGTTATTCAATAATACACAAAACAAAAACTCTGACTGGAGTTACTTTTATTGTCTACTAAAAAAAGTGTAAAAAATAGGCCTTGTAAGCTTTTTCTAAATGTAAAAAAATATTAAATTAATGTTGACGCGTGTTTTAACGTTGAAGGAATTGACAAAAACTTAGTGATTTATTTTATTTACTTAGAAAATAATGTATACTACAACTAGATTTTTTTTGACACATAGATGTTTAGTATTGTGTTTCCCGCGTCTGTTGTCTGTCATTTCACTTTTCTTATTTTACTGGATTTGCCTAACTATGTAATTACTTGATCTTACTAATTTTGAACGAAATTTCTATTTTACATACTTTTTGTAGCTATATTATTTTGTTAGTAAATATTAGCCATGATAGTCTTTTTTCAACTCAGTGACGTAATTATGCTACTGCCGTTATTTTTCCTATTTATTCATAAAAACTGTTTCGTAAATAAGTAGCTCTCTGAACCGGAAAACGATATCCACACTTTCATTATATATTTTAAAGTCTTTGCTGGCGTGATTTGCAGATACCTATAATACATAAATAAATATAATTTTTATTTCCAATTACAGCTTTCGTCTCTGAGATTAACTGCAGATGAACATGGCGAGACAGTAGAAACTCCTTGTAGAATTCTAAATCGTTTAAATGTAAATAAAAAGTTTTCACAATTCGGAGATCGTAACAAATGTTGTAGGTGTTTTTTCCAGCAGATCAGTACGAGAAAGATCCGCACGGATTGTCATTTGTGCGTTTACTTTGTCTTTTACCCTTACGCAATAATTCTAGAAGAAACTCCATGTAGGTTATCCAATATAATCATCTTAACCAGCATTTATATCAGTCCACTGCTGGACACGGGCTACAAAAGGAGGATTGCCATAATCAACACGCTTTGCAGGCGGAATGGCAATTTAAAAAAGAATCGACTGAAGTGTCTTTAAATAAACGATCAAAATGGCCTATTTGAATTTATTGAATTAATGTGTACCTACAGTTTCTTTTCTGTTTTTCCTATCATATAAACAATACGATACATTGAGTAGGTAATTGAAACTACACCGACTATATCTGCGTGAAATAACAACAATAGGAAACATTAAACAAAAAATCCAAAGATAAAGATAAAAGTCGAGTAATATCAAAACAATAGACAGCCGTGATGCACCGTGAGACAGGTTGAAGGTCACAATACCCATGACTTAGAGAGTTAGACTGAGAGGCTATTGTCAAGGCGAGAAGGGATAAATAGAGCGTCTTCAGCGTATTTTTCATTGGACATCTACATCTAAAATACAAATCATCGTTATTTTCATCCTCATATTATAGTCCAGAACTGGCCAGAGGCCACTCCAAGAAAATATTTTTGCTATACCTAAGGTTGACGACTACTGTACAGTTAGCGGTAGAGCGAAGATGCGGCCTTACATCATCTTTTATCAGTCAGAACTGCTTTAGGCACCTATGCTGTTACAACGCCCAATTGACGAGAAAAAAATCTGGTACTATCTACATTAGGCCGATTCCATGATATTAAGTATCATATAGGTGTGATACAGTTCAAGTAATAGTTTCATATCCACATATTACAGATCCCTTCTTTTATAGTAAGTAATACTCGTAAACATAATATAAGTATTACAAATGAGAAAGTTTGGATGAATGTTTGTCACTCAATCACGCCAGAACGCCTGAACCAATCTAGATCAAATTCAAGTTTTTTTTTTGCTGCGGCACCTGTGCTGTGGCAGAAGGCCGTTACAGCTTCACCGGGCGGGATCAAATTCAAGGCGGAGATCAATTAGACTAGAATAGCAAACACACATTACTTTTGTTTTTGGAAAAATGCGCGGTTCCCAAAATATAGATAGAAATTGAAAAGTCTTAGGCAACAGGTAGTTTTTCCTATACAATCTTTTACTGAAATCTGCCTGCAGACGTCTGTGCTCGGTGTTTTACACATTTCTGCATACTGAAGTCTTTGGAATACTGCACCGATATTTTTTTTGAAATTTAAGAACGTTTTTATTCTAGTTGGTCGGTGGTATGAGAAAATATCGTAAACCAACCATATCATTCTAATAGCATCCAGTGATTCCGATAAACAATAGTCAATAAGCTATTATATTATGACAAACGAATTATCAAATTGCAAATGTATTTATCAAGAAAAAAAATACTGATACTGACTTACTAGTTGATGTAGCTAGTACCTATCAATATTTTTTAGCCAGTATCTATTAGAAACAGTGTGTGTGCACTAGAGGATCGAAAGCAAATAAATAAATTATCACGTTTATCACATACATGTCATTTAAATTTTGTATCCATTTTCATAATCAAGTTTTCATTATCACTCATTCACGAGTATCTTTTTTGTTACCATGTGGTAGGTATCACCGTCCTCTGTGTTAAATAGAGGACATTTCTTAACGTACGATTTTTCATAATATACCTTTGCATGATATTTACGTTATTTGTGCCAAAACAAATACAATATTATGGTTTGTTTCAGTCACATCGGTATTAAGTACAGTCGAGGTAAGAATGTCCTTAAATCATTTTTGACAAAAATAGCTACTTTTAATCAAGGTCGTACTTTTTTACTCGTCCGTGCTTATAATGCAAGTATTTACTTGTAACAAACTCATTTAACTTTGTTGAAATATGTACTAATCCATCTTGGATTTTGATGTAACTTAAAATTACATAATTAAATAATTAAGGTATCATTAAAAACTAGATTATCTATATACTAATATTATAAAGCTGAAGAGTTTGTTTGTTCGTTTGTTTGAACGCGCTAATCTCAGGAAGTACTGGTCCGATTTGAAAAAATATTTTGTGTTGGATAGTCCATTTATCAAGGAAGGCTTTAGGCTATATAACATCACGCTGCGACCAATAGGAGCGAAGCATGAGTAAAAAATGTTGCAAAAATAAACGCGATCATAATAACGGAATTTGACGCGGACGAAGTCGCGGGAAACAGCTAGTATGACATAAAATAAGATCGATCCGACATCTATGTTCTCATTTTTTACCTCTAAAACATTTACGTTTATATAGTTTAAAAAACTAACAAACTAACACGACTACGAAAATGCAATGGTTTCAAAGTCACCCTGCACCACTTATAGTATTGTCTTCTTTTATTTGATAGCCCTATCATATCATTCTAATAGCATCCGGTGATTCCGATAAACAATAATCCGACAAATAAAAGAAGACAATACTATGAGTAGTGCAGAGTGACTTTGAAACCACTGCATTTTCGTAGTCGTGTTAGTTTTTTAGTTTTTTAAACTATTTAAACGTGTTTACAAAGAAAAACCGCGCACCAATACCTATGCCAATTTTATTGATACTTACTTACTTGTGGAGACAAGATGGCATAAAATTTTTGACTTCAACATAATATTTATATGCTTAATCTCTCTGTCTACATAGACTGCTAAAATCATAACCCTTCCTATTGACTTTGTCGTAGTCGGGCAAAAAGTGTTAGGTATGAATGCCACACAGCCGTCACAAAAAGTAATTATGAATTTATGAAACCGTAAATTATGTTGGTATTATGAAATATTAAATTTTTCTTTTAGAGCTCCATTCATCAATCAATAAACAAATCTGGTCTCACGTAGGATAGAATCCTTAAGCGGACTATTAAAACAGATGTTACACATTTCATTTTGTTTGCATATTAACTAACGTCGATGCCGTGTTAGGGAGGTGTTCCTTTGGTAAGTGCGAATTGGCATATGTTGGTTTTGACGCCTCCTACGTTGTGTGTTTTAATACTTTACATAACAGTGTCCTCAACCCGTAGCGTAAGTCATAAGTTCATGGTTACTCTGTGTCCACACGAGGCCCCATAAATTTGCACAAAATATAGCATACTGAAACAGCAATAGTAGGTATTGAACTTTTGTTGTCCATCATGAATTCGCCACATTTGTATTTCGTGTGCTTCGGCGCTACGGGAAGGCAGCCCCTCTACCCTGGCGTAACAAGTACAGGCATCCACACTTCTTTCAGCAATCCGCCTTATTGAATTGCACTTTAGGGGTTGGGCAGACAAGTGCCACGTGAAGAGTCGTGAACGGGGCGTTGTAAACAAAATGTTACCAAACAATAATTATTATGAAATTAAATTAAAGGATCTGTATTTAATTATCAAGTAATCAAGTAAAAATAATATTAAATGGCTTATCAATAACAATAAATTTATGCAGATTTAAAGCATTAAACTTTCATGGTCACTATCACTAGAGTTATTTGATTCGGGGTTCATACCATGTACGGGAGATCAGTTCTCCGGTGATCATGGCGCTCGCGACAGTGCCGATATATCGGAAACTCACAATAAATACTAGAAGTAATTTGCTAAAATGATACTGTTCTAATTTTTTGAGAATTGATTGTGTTTAGAAGTAATAAAATTATATCAATTGAGGGCAGCACTTAGCTCTAGTAGTCCCCTTAAATAGCTGGTGTATATTGAGGAGGCTGTCGAAATTTTTATTCAAGGATTATATTTTGTTTTACTCCTGATTAAGATGTTTTAAATTTTTTTCTATTCAATCTTCAACAGTTGATATAAGCTTGCTAGAACTTTATTAAAACAGATAATATTAGGGATTGACGTAGTTTTAAACAGCCGTGAAAAACAGACTGATCAAAATTCGAAATATGTATTGCAATCATAGGTTGCCATAATAACTATGTATTTAGTATTCTGCGATACTACTTATTTCAAATTTGATCACAGCGTGTATAAATTAATATATTTGAATCGAAATGCAATACTGATTTTAACTTAATTGTGTTATATAAAAAGACTTTCCTATAAGAGGAGGGTACAAAAAAGCATGAGTTTTTTTGATTTGGGCATACGAAAAGAGGTACAAAATATCTTTATAACAATTTTAAGAGATTTATAAATTAATTATTTTATGTTTATCTATTATTATTTAATTTTCTGCTGATCATTGTACAGTCAGATTCATAAGTCGTTGATCAAGTACCATGTTAAAATAAATGTATGTATGAAAAATGTTATTTTGACATGTACTGAAGTGTTCAGCTCTTCCGCTGCTGACCATTGATATTTCATTCTAAAGAAATGTAATGGTTCTTTATTTCCGCTTCTTTTATAGCATTTAATGATTGATTGTTAATAAAAAACAAAAGGTATTATTTACCTAATTAAGGTATGGCATTACACTGATGTTGCTAATAGGTTGTGTCAAGCGGCACATCGAGTCATTGATACTAACTGGAGGCGAGCATCACAAGCGCGCACGTGTATCTAATCGTGGTGCGAAAACCTGCCAACTGGTATTAGCTAGATTGTTTCTGCAGATATATACATATTTTTAATTAGCAACGAAATACTCAAAATATTTATTTAATTAATAAAATTGATTTTATCATTATAATAAGCTATGTGTGGGACCGGCTATTGGCTCACGTGTATTGGAGCGTGGTACAAAAACCTATCAATTAGTTATATAAAAGTAAGATTTTAATGCTGACTTTTTAGAAATAATAATTTATTAAAAAAACAAATCTAATTGAATAATAAAAGAAAGAGCATTATCATGATCCCATATTAGTCCACAGCTGGACATAGGCTTTAAATTCTGGATTTTACCATAATCGTCTCGCTTTGCAAGTGACTTGGTGATCGCAGTTTGGCTAATTTAAAGAGAACTGTTACCTTAACTGCGATCAAACTATTACCTATTATTACCAAAGAGAACTATTAGGAAACCTTTTAATCGCTTATTATGATACTCATAGGAAAAGAAGAGGTGGTACTATTTTAATCTTTGCCGGCATTACACGAAAGATGAAGGTCCTTGTTTAACATAATGAAAAACAAGTCAGATCAGATAATAGTTTTAACTCTACAAATAATTTGATTGTATTTTTGATGTGTTTTTTTCGTCTGATAAAGATCTTCTCGACTCAAACTTTTGTCGACTATAATATGGAACTTGATAAGCTATGAGACAAACTTCTTAGCATTCCAGAGATTCATCGCGCGGTCCATCCTGTGGCATAAAAAGAAACTCCGAGTAGATCCCGAGACTTGTGGCTCGGGTGTAGGTTTAAATTAGATACCTAAAAACGTAAAATATTGTTATGACATACTATGATTTTAGTTAGGTACGTTTCAAAAACAATATATTGAATCTTAGTACGAAAGGGTAAATATATGGATAACATGCAAGGTCGTAGGTCTTAGTAGGTACCTACAATTTTTGATGGGTCTACCTTTTATCGCAGAATTTTAAATGTCATAATATTATTATGCATATCAGCGGAAGGCATCATCTTCATTACGCAGAAACTCATTTGGCATTCACTCATTAATCAGACACTCAAAACGCATAATAATTAAAAAGCAAATCCATCATATCGCAGAAAGTTTACAGTCAGAATCGTCTTTTGGCATACTTTTCATAGTTGATTGTGAACAAATTATGGTTTTTATTTCCCTGTGTATCCCACACAATGCTATGTAAGCAATACAAGCAAGCAAGTGTGCAAGCATGCAGCATGCAAGCAAGCATGCAAGCATACAAGCCTTATTAATTATTTGGAAAATAATAAATTACTTTCAAACTCCCAATACGGTTTCAGATCTGGAATATCAACTAATGATGCATTACATGAACTGACTGATCACATTGTAACTCATTTAGATAGTAAAAAAAAAGTGATAGGGATATTTTTGGATATTGCCAAAGCCTTTGACACAGTCTCTGTGCCGCTCTTGCTGATCCGAGCTAGAACTGCTCGGATCTAGGGGGGTACAACTTACCCTGTTCACAAATTATCTTATGAACAGATTCCAAATAGTACGGGTGGGTGATATTACTAGTGATGACTTAAGAATAAATTACGGTGTACCTCAGGGAAGTGTCCTAGGCCCAACTCTGTTCCTTGTATTTATTAATAAACTTCAGTTACTAAATGGTAAAATGGTAACCTTTGCAGACGACACCGCTTTTATTTTTCATGGTGACAATTGGGAGGAGACATTAGAATTTGCTCAAAAAGGATTTGATTTGGTGAATGATTGGCTCAGAACAAATGCACTAACTCTTAATGTTGACAAAACAAAATTTATACCATTTTCAATTAGATCTACAAATCTCAGGAACGACCTCACCCTGTTAGCGCATTCATGTCGGGTCATGGACAGGGGTAACGCACCATGTCGTTGTACTGAGGTTGCTACGACTGACAACATTAAATATCTGGGTGTTGTCATTGATGGTTCTCTCAACTTTGGCTATCAAATTGATCTCCTCTCCACCAGAGCTCGGAAACTGATTTATGTTTTTAAGTGTCTCCGCCACGTAGCTGAAAAATCAGTTATAAAACTAGTTTATCAATCCCTTTGTAAATCCATTCTCGCTTATTGCATCACAGTTTGGGGAGGTTCTTGTAAAACTAGTCTACTTAAACTGGAAAGGGCACAGCGTGCGGTTCTCAAAGTAGTCTTTTCTAAGCCGTTTCTCTATCCAACCAAGGATCTTTACTCACTGGCTTATGTTTGAGTGTACGTCAGTTATATATTTTAAATACTGTCCTTAAGCAACACTCCTTAACTGTATATAATCCTACTCTGAATGCTGACAAGCGACGCAAACATAAAGTTTGTTACTCAACCATCCGATATACTACAGGTTTCGCCAAAAAGTTCTTTGACTATATGGGTAGTTTCCTTTATTATAAACTTAACAAAGCTCGAAACATATATCCACTAACAAAATATAGATGCAAAGTTACTAAGTCAAATTGGCTAAAAAACTTAGATTATGATGTAACGGAAAAATTGTTAACAATCCCCAGTTAAAACCACACACACACACACACACACACACACACACACACACACACACACACACACACACACACACACACACACACACACACACGCAGCTTTTTCTCATTATATTAAGGTCCGGTTGAGGAGAGGCTGGCAATCTGTCATACAGGTCTTCTAGTACAGTTGCCAGTCTCTCACTTAGATGTAAATTTAAAACTTTAACCTTGTTTAATTTAATGAAGTGTATTGTATTGTCTATGTGAGAGAAGAAATAAATAAAATTATTATTATTATTATACAGCATGCAAGTATACAGTATGCAAGCAAGCATGCGGCATGCATGGTTTCTGTCACGGCTCCGGCGCTGCGGAGCTCTGGCGGTCCCACGCGAGCTTATCGTCGCAGATGGTTTTAGCTCACCACCGCTGCTTCGGCTCGATGGCCGGCTATGCCTGCCAGCCTTAGCCGCGGCGGCGAGCTTTAAAACCACCTGCTCCTCAGCTCACGGGCCGCCTTGCCCCTCCGCGCCTACGCGGGTTTAAATTACACTCTAGGGGTAGGACAGACAAGACTGCGAGGAGTCGGTTTTGCAACGATTCGTTTCTGTCACAGACTTTTGTAACACAACATGTTGACTTTTTAAGACAATTTCTTAATATAATTTAAGGTTAAAACACTTTTTTATAGAAATAGCAATGCCTAATGAAACTATTCCAAATGAATTTCTGCCATATGCATAATATGCCAAGTAAAATTGTGCCAAGTAATCGTCGCACTAAATAAACGTTATGCTTAACGAAATTATGCATAATGAAATTATGCAAATGTGGCAGGAGCCCTTGGGTTCAGCAGTCGGTTATATACCTGAAAAATATTATTCATATCAGGCTCTATGCCAATCCCTTCTTTCATACGGTATTTCTGTCTGGGGTTGTGCAGCTAAAACATATCTCATTGAACTGGAAAGAGCTCAGCGATATGTTTTAAAGGTAAGCCTCCTTAAACCTATCCTATATCCAACAGCAATTCTTCACAAGGTTTCTGGCATGCTCACGGTTAGGCAGCTTTATGTGTTGAATACAATACTCAAGCAGCACAGATTAATAGATATTAGTGACAGGGACATATCAACTATCAGAAAATGTAAACAGCATGCAGTATGTGAAACAAAATCATCCAAGTCAAAATTTGCTAAACGATTCTTTTGTTATCAAGGGTCACGATTATATAATAAAGTTAACAAAATCCTGTCTATCCGCGATACACTTAGATACGATTGCAAGAGAATTGTTACTCATTGGTTAAACCTATTAAATTATGATGAAACTGAAGAGCTCATAAAGTAATTAAATACGCCACAAACTAATCTTCAGATATTAGGAATTATGCGTGGAAATGTAGGTACGTTAAATACATTAAGTTACATTAAGTACATAAAATCCTAAATATAATATAAGCCTATATGACTTTCATATCATATACTAGCTGTTGCCCGCGAGTTCGTCCGCGTCGATTTTTGTCGTTATGATCGCGATTCAGAGGTTTTTAAATAGAATATAGCCTAAAGCCTTCCTTGATAAATGGACTGTCACACAGGAATACATTTTCAATTTGAACCGGTGGTTCCGGGGATTTGACGCGTTCTAACGGATAGGCAAACGGACTCTTCAGCTTTATAATAATATTGCTATAGATTAAAATAAAATCCATAATAATAATCTCCAGAAAATCACTATCTTATAATATACAACTAAGCTTCTACAAACGTATTAGATGCGTAAAATCATATCCTATGCAGGCTGTTAAATTGATGTTTTAATAGATTTTAAGTAACTAGATGTAATTAATTTAAACTCTCTCTGTAAGTAAGACTACAAGTGATGTAACTATGGGGAGGCCTGGTGACCTGAAAATTTTCAAGCCTAATATAATTAGGCTTAGTTTTAGACTCCAGTCTCTCACATAACTTGTAATTATTCTGTGCTTTTCTCTTTTTTTGTATAACTTTTATGTTATGAACAAGTTTGTGTGATTGAAAAATAAACAATAAACAATCATATACCTATAGTCAGTTAAATCAAAATCTGTTAAAATCAGTTTTATTTCTGCAAATAGGCCCCAGGAGTCGCTTTTACACGTCCCAATAATGGAATACCTTCTAGGTTCAATTGATGATAAACTCAGAATTGGATGATATTGTTTTGGTTACAGGTAGTATTCTTGGGATTTCTTTAGAACCTAATATATATCTATTAACAGGCAATCAACATCAATAACCCTCAGACAATCAGACAACTGTTTATCATCAACTGCTTATGTAACGTAAATTCGAAACACAATAGAAGTCCTTATGTTTATTAGTAAAATACTGTACGGAGTCTGTAACACTTTGAAGTCTCCAATTTTGGTTTAATGTTAAGTTACATTATGATTGCTTTCAATTAAGTGGCATTGACCATATTTGATTACATGATCAAGTTTTTGTAATCCATACTAATATTTTAAATGCGAATGGATGTCTGTCTGTTACCTCTTTATGCGTAACCTGTCTGAACCGATTTACAAAATTTGGTACAAAGATAGTGCATACTCCGAGAAAGAAAATGGTGTTTGTACTGAAAATCATTTTAGAATAATCTGTTACGTAGTACCTATTACAGTAAAATTAATACTACATACATAATACGGCTTGTAAAAATACGTTTTTAATGACAGGCCTCGTATCATAACAGTCTATTGATTCGTTTGTTTAACTCATATTTATGTTTATGTAGGCTCCGGACGGAGTTCCGTTAATTCCTCATTATATTTGGTTTATGTCTAAACCAAATAGCCTGAAACTTCTTCAAAATATTTAAATAAAATGGAAATCTGTCATTCTTTATTTTTGCTAACCTCTTTTACTCCGTTAACGTAAGTAAATCTCTTTTGGTAACTTTATCCTCTCTAGTATCCTTGAAATCATATTTCTTACTATTTTATTTAATATAGTTAGACTCTTTTTTTAATCGACCTATGCCGTTGGCGGAATGCCGTTTGCTACTTCAACAACAATTGCGGACAATTAGATCGTTTAAATAATGATCGGAGCAATGCTTGCATCTCACATCTCACATTCCAATCATGTCACATTTCACTTCGTCTTTTTCCCTCTGTTTCTTCGTTCATTTATATTTGCTAAGAAACCCATCCCACATGATATACTTCAAAATGTTGTTTTTATTGCATAATTGCCCTAACAAGTAAAGATGTACAACATATCAGGTGTATTGTGATAGGTAAATAAAAGCTCATATACAGGTAATTTATGTTTTAATAATATAAATAAAAGTTTAAATATGTAACAACTCCCTTTGCTAATACTAGAAGGTCATTCGCGACGACAGCATTGTAATTTTAACATAAAATTACTGAAACCTTCACATTCTCCGACAACATTGGCTGTTCAGTAGAAAAATCTTAATTAATTTCCTTGTAAAACCAAGGAATAACAAACTATCTACAAAGTTCCGAAACTCCGCTCTAGCAGGTCCCGAATAATCAGTCGAGTAACACAACCGTCACAAATAATTTACAAAATACTGCTAATTTACAATTCATCAGGTTAGTCTTATACGTATACAGTACCAAATCTAACTTGTGGTTTTGATTTCGAGAAAAGATTCGACGCTGTTTTGAATATGCTGATGAATGGCCTGAAAGTGGAGGTCTCGGTTCTGTAGTAAGTTTCTGGTTGCTGATACTGGTATTGGTATTGGTTGCTGAACTGGTTGTAGAACTGGTTGCTATATTGGTAGTTGTACTGTGAGTCTCCAGTGCTGTCGGGAATGACGTTCGAGATGTAGCTGTTAGTATTGTCCACAGTCTGGTAGCTTGATGAAGCTGTGAAACTTCCAGCTGTAACAAAAAAAAAACAACGTTAGAAAATCGTTAAACAAAATGGTGCTCATATCAGCTCATCTTAATACAATTGTAGAATAAAGCTAAAAAACACTGTAACTTTGAATCATGAAATATACAAATAATACTTACAGCATAGACCAGAGTATTTTCTGGATTGAGTTAGACCATAATTGCTGCAGGACGGATAACCCTTCTCGTAGGGATTGGATCCGATTACATTGCCTCCAGGGCCGTAGTTGCAGACGTAAAGTTTGGTGTAGCCTCGCGTAGGATCGTAGTAGAATGTGAAGCCGCAGCCAACGTGAGATGTTTCGCCCCAGACGAGCTAAATAAAAGAAACATAAAATTGTTAGCAAAAGTACAGAAGTAATTACTTTTAAAGTTTAAATGGTTTCTAACATGACAATAGTATTATAAACAATGAACCATAATATCGATTGTTTTACTACAGTCAGTATGGGATTATCAACTCATAAATGTTCGTAAGGAAATGTTCTGGCTTAGAGAGTTCTTACCTGTGAGTAATGACCTGTGCCATGCCCACCGCTGATAGGCTTGAATCCGAAGATGCCGACTTCGTCAAACCACGCGTTGATTTGCTTAGCGAAGTCTGGTTGAGAGTCAATAGCGTCGGATGGCGGGCGGGTAGTCCATGTGGCGGCAAGGTTCTGGCCGACGGGGAAGCGACCCACATCACGCTGCGCAGCGCGGTCGTGTGCAGGAGTACATTGATCAGCCCAGCGTTGAGCAGTTGCTGCTAGTTCATCATCCCACACCTGTAGCAAATGAAACATCTTATTAACAAATTGTACGAACTAACAAAAACCTTTTTAAGATATTGAATAACGACTCTACAGAAGCTGTCGAGATTTAAAATTGTCTGCAAACACATTGAAGTAGCAATAATTTGGTTACAATATGTTTTTGGATTTTTTTTACAGATGAATTCAAGTGGGATTAATTGAGTAATGTTACAACAACTATAAATAGTCTACAACGTTTGTTAGATAGAGTTGAAAAATGTTTCTGATTGGCAGTCAATATTATTTGAAGTGTGAATTTTCACCATTAGCAGATAGAACCAATATACCGTAAGTGCAATTTGAAATCTGTGATTGATTGCAAAAAATAAACCAGGATTTTTTAATATGGTGAAATTCATTATTATTACATTTGATCTAATTTATAGTTTTAACGTGATCAGCTTAGCGTGTTTTATTTTGGTTTCTTTAATGATTTCTAACGTGGTTTACATTGCGTGTTTTATAATTCATTAGCATTTCTTCTTTTTTTAATTCTAAGTAATTATACCGTCTTCACCATGAATAATGAATACGTCATCAATCAAATGTTACACAAATACTGTAAAATTAACTTAAAGTGGGACTAATAAATCTTAAATGTAAGTGAGGGTCATAATTACCATTTCCATCATATTGGCTGCCGGGGGTTGGCTCGAGACTTGTCCCAGAGCAACAGATTGCCGTAGTCGGTTGTGAGCGTCGACGATTGCTTGCTTCTCGTACGCAGTCAACCCTCCAGACTCTACACAAAAATATACAGTCAAAACGATGTTCATCAAACATAGTAAAGATGAGTCAATTTTATTATCCATAATTTAATCTTAATTTTCAATAAAATGTCGACCAAATCAAGTGTCAAGGCAGAATGATTTCATAATATATCGGATTTATCTGATTTATTAGACCAGTGCGTGCTAACACAGGTGTCTGTGTCAATAAAATTTTATGACCTCGACCCATACAAGTATGCTAATTGGAGCATCTTTATGGCAAAACTTGTTCGCAAATTCTAGACTGGGTGGCGGCTATGATATTTATTACTTTTTCAATTGAAAAATGTGTATTTCATATAAGTCTAATTTATGTTATCCGTAAGATGATTTAAAAATATGTAGGAAGTTATTTAAACAAATGTTTCAAGATTCTAAAACGAAATATTAAAAGAATATTGAATGTTGTTCTGAAAATATTTTTTCAGTTAGGAATAGGACCTATATTATAAAAGAGTTAATAATTTAGAAATAGAGAACCACTTACTTATCATTTGTTTTCCAACGCCGCAACCCTCTGCTGTTGCAAGGAAAATGCCTCCCGTAACAAACAACACTAAGGACATCATCTTGTATTATATTCTTTGCACAACACTTTGAAACTGAAATTCAATTACACGAGTAAGTTGAGATTCGCAACTAAAGTTGTCACTTATTTACGAAACGTCAGACTTGATTAGTTAAGGCCTGTGATCCGCAGCACTTCGTGCGGCGCGCTCAACAGGGTTTAGCAATCTGTGTGGCACCCGGGCGGCGCCGACGCTTATGTACCCGCGGCCGCGTTACCATGGAGACGAAGCGACGCCGGCCGCCCGCAGCGCTCGCGCACCAAAAGCCGCCACTAACTACCTTGCACACACCTCCTATAGTTACTACCTTAATTCTCAAACCTTAAATTTTCAACAATATTCAAGCCTTACATTCTTTAAGAACTTTTTTGTGGAAAACACACATAATTTTCACATAAATCTCCCGCCTGACAATACAACACTCGAATGTGCTGTCTATGCGACATAAGTCGATCGTGTGGTATCTTCAGTTACGAAATAAAGAAAGGTTAAATGGGCATCAGGCAACCACTTTTTATCTGCAGTAATAATTTAAAACTCATTATGCTTCAGCCTGTGGTTGTCAATGAAATCGAGTTCTTGTGATGTGACCAAACCGAACGTGGAAATATGTTGACAGGTATTGGTCGGAACGGAAGTGGTCTTTAAGCAAAATTATAGGCAACTCAAAAACAAGGAAAGAATAATGTGCAATCACCAGCTTTTTTGAGGCATAAGCTACTTTGTTTCATGGTTTTTTTGCTGAGATTATTATGTTTAAATTCATTACGGTTTTATTATTAACGTACCTTTTAATAAACTTCATAAGACTTAATGATTTTTTTTTGTAGTAATGAGCTAACCTTAACCTTAATATAATAATGTTCTAAAATAAAACATTGAGTTAATTATATCTGAAAACATTCTAAATCTATAGAAATTTATATATTCACCTAAACTGCTGCTAAACAAATTTAGATTGTGAAGAGTCATTGCATTGTTTTATTTAGTACCAATGTAAATGCAACTTGCAACAACATATAATTTGAATAATTTCTTATACTCATCACATTGAAAAATTAAAACCTTTAGAAATAATTAACTTAATGATGGTCTAATTTGTGCCGCTTAATTTCTTTCTTTAAATCTAATAACTAGACTCGAGCTTTACGATAGCTTCTGCCTAATGGTTCGCGCCCCATACATAAAGACCATATTCAGACTTCAGACGGGAGAAGGGCTAGGACAAAGAAAAAATTCTTTTATTTTGTTCCTTTTCATGAACTATTAAAAAAGGTCTAATATCCAACATAAACTTAATTTTGTTTGGAGGAATATTACGTATATTATCCTCGACAGAAAATCGTCGGTATATACGAACATATCATAGAACGTTATTAAAACTGGTGTAACTCATACATAATCAAAATTTTGTTATAATATGATATTATCATGTTCATGCACGCTATAGCACACGCATGTACACCATAAAAGAAATTAATATCTTGCGATTTGTACAATACAGTCGTAATTGTACCCTCATATCGTATAGCGGGATATTGAAATATTTTTGTCATTTCTAAATAAACAGTAATTTTGAGTTTCATTAGTTTTATAAGTCAAACATTTTAGTTGACAAGTGGTCTGTTGCCATCCGATCCGGTTTACCACCTGAGGTGAAGTCTTGCTCGATCTTAAAAATTTGCATATTAATGACTTATATTTTAGTGACTTTTTATTTTACGCGACAGGATTCGGGTACAGTTTATTAGTCTGTTAATTACTGAAAATCAAAGACTTTTGCAATCAATTTATGGCAATTATGTATACCATAATTATGTCGTGTGGTGCTGGTATGTTCAAATAATAGCACCACTTCTTCTCTTCATATGAGTATCGTTTGAAGCAACTACAGGAAAGCCAGAAAAAGATGAACGGCAGCATCTCTCTACCATTCGCTACTGTGAACACCAACTTAATTTAAATAAAATTATCTTTTTTGGGGGAATCCTTGTCCAGCATTGGACTGATATAGACTGGGGATGATGGTGATGTGTCAAATGATTAGTGTTAAGTTTCAATCGCTCACATCTTACACAGAATTCAATATTTAATCTGGAAATATTCGATGACCTGTAAATTTCAATATTTTCTCCTACTTATTTTAAGTGTTTCATGGTTTTCTTGCTGAGATTATTATGCTTTAATTTATTACGGTTTTATTATTAACGTACCTTTCAATAAACTTAATCCTCGTACTTATTACCAGTGTTTTCTATAATTTTTAAGTCAAGCAGTCATTCTATCCCGAATACGAGACCATAAATTAATAAGTCATAAATTTTAACAAGTGTCACTCCTATTTATAGCAAACTAACGGGTTTTGATAATGACATATTAAAATAAAAACCAGTCAAGTGCATGTCGGGCCACGCGGAATGTAGAGTTCCGTAGTTGCACGAGTTAAATACTGAATTAGTAGTTAGTTTATTTGTTATTTTATCTAATTGAACATGGAATGTGTTTAAAAATATTTTTTTTATATTCTACTATTATTTTGTACCGTTTCAGTACTTTACAAATGGGTTCTTAAATCGTTAGTATTTTATACCTAAAATATTAAAAAAAAAAACCTAACGTCATCTGACACCATGGAGTTGACTTGAAAATGCCACTTCATTGGTACATAATACATCTATAAATATCGATGCTAAATTACAGTTATCTAGTACTTAAAATATTTGTGATTAACCACGTATGGACTGACAGACGGACATGGCGAAGCTATAAATTTCCTTTGTTGATTACGGAACCCTAAAAACAATTTTAGCACATGATTTCCTATAGTATATGTAACAGAAACGCACCTTTTCATATTTTGTATTGTTAATATATTGCTTAAGCTGCATATAAAAGAAAATATTTATTTGAATTTCATACTTTTGAAATATATACGAAAAATTTATTTTAACATTTCATACATTAAAGATAAAATCAACGTATTGACACAATTATATATAAGTAACATTTATTATAGTACGAAAATAAAAAAAAAAACATATGTAAAGTCAAAATTAACTGTTTGACTGATCAGCATATTTTATGATAAGTGACAGGCAGACCTTGACAATTGAAAGATGCATGATGTTATGCAAATGCCTGGTCCAGTTTTAATATAAGATCAATATCAAGGACAAATTAAGTTCAAGATAAAATAACACTTATGAAAAAAAAAACAGACTGTCCCATATGAAAAATTAATTGTATGCCTCAGAATAAGGTGTTAGTATTCTAAGTTGTATGCATTATTATGTAATGTATTAATTTACATGCTTGCTATAACACTGTGTTAAACTAACATGTTATTGGAAAAACTTTTCACTATCGAATAAGTTAAGAAGATAGGGTCATTTTTAAAGATTTTTTGACGATTATATCAATTGCCTAGCCTCATATTAAACTGGGCTTTAAGGATTTGGGATAAACATGTAGGATAGATAGATATTATTTAAGTATGATGTTACATATACATACAGTCGTACATATAGTCGCTGCTAAAGCGAGCTACAACCTTTAATAACGCCCAGGGCACTAATTGTAGTTTCAACTCACTAAAATCACAAGAGGCTACGGATGGTGGTTTAGTGAGCAGGCCCAGCTAACACCAGTCGAGCACGAAATCGATATATGGCGGCCCCCGCAGAGTATGCATAAGAACATACCCCCGCCCCAAAAAAAATATTATATTCAACCCTTTAGATGATCATTACACAAACACAGCAGCTGTGGTTTCGAATCCCGGCAGGAGCAAGTTTTGCGGATTTTGAACCTGCGACTAGATATAAGTATTTTAAGTCTGAGCACGAGCCACTAGACCAAGGCGACTATTATGCTGCCAGATATAATGGTAGCTTTACACTTTAGTTTCAAGGAATTTTCAATTAAGTATTTTACACCAAAGCATTTCATAATTATTATTACTCTGCCATAGTACAAATACGACAAGCTACTTTTCTTCTGACCCTCCATTGAGCAATTAAAACCATTTAATTATTTGTTTAAATAAGTTGTAAATATTTTAAAGGTCACATTGTTTGGCGGAAACAATTAATAAACTAAATTATTTTAATCACATAGGTTTTTTAAATTAATAAAATTAAACAAGCCACACGAAGTCTTCTTATTTCAATAATATGTTTAATGTTTTAGTATAAAGCATCAACTGTTTCTCTATTTTTGTTGTAATAACGACCCATAAAACTTTGTAGATCCCATCGAAAGTTGGATCCAGTTCTATTGACCTTTATACGAATCGCCTTATTATTAAGTAACAAGCAAACATACTGTACACACTGAACCTACCCATCATGGCAACATATTGTTACATTAAAAACAGCAAATAAGACTGTGCTAAACTTTTGTCGTCATCAATGATTTACGTTTTGGTACAATCAATGCAAAAAGTTCAACTGTATATTATTTTCTTTCTGAGCGGTAACACAAAGTCTTGGATATCAATAAATCGCATTTCATTTACGCAAATTATGTCTTTTAACCATTGTGTGCAGTGAGCCTGCCTGGAACCTGTTTCAGTATGTCGCAAGATCAGGCGGCTATGACGGCGTTGTAACGTAGGACATCGCGATCGGCCAGACGACTCCGGCAGACAAAGCGACGTCTGTACAGACACGCTTATCTATACATGTATCAGACGTTTATATGTCATACTCGTACGTATTTGCCACGGTATTGAATTATCAACCTTGGTAGAATGCTTTAGAGTTCCTCACAAACGGGATGCAGTTTTCGAAGCAGAACGATAATTACTTGCGTAGGCGCAGTAGTGCGCTTTCAGTATTTCAATGCCATAACAGGTGGAGCCATAGTTGCTCAAACAGACATGGACTTATCAGGAAGGAGTAGATGCAAAGTCAATATTTATTTTCCGAGTAAGTGGCCAATAATATTTTCGATTGAAAAACTTGGCATCATACACGTAAAGTTAATATTCATCAGCAAACAAACCATTTATTTAAGGTTGCTTATTATGGTAAATTAATTAGTCATGTACAATTTAAAAGTAATCTAAGTAGGATACATGGTCACGTAATGAAAATTACATTAAATTGTATATAACCTATCTAGGAAATACAAAAAGCTTAGTAATGTATGAGAAGATAGCATTTAAAATTGAGAACTGTCTTATTACTGGCTTGGGTACACATCAGACGTGTTTACTTTGACTACTAAAGTTTGCGTTCGACCAACATGAGTATATCCTGTTAAAATGTTATTCAAATTAACCAGCTTGAAAATAAAATTACCCAATTACGCCAATAGTTTGCGATAATTTAGGATTCATATTTATTTTAAAAAATACAATATATATTTAATTAAAATATACTTAGTAACTTTTGTAGACCAGCCTAAATATTCTAATAAGCTAGCGAACTGACCTTTTATGAAAAAGAAAAAAAACTGCTGTGAGGATAAAAAAGATGGTCTAATCATAACATGGCTAAACCATGGAAGATAAAATTTTACGAAAGGCACTATGAAAGCTGCTATGATCTACGATGATAAGCAAAATAATACATACTTTATTTGATATTTTAGCAATTAAATTGCAATTATAATATATAATAACTTGAAAAGTTTTGTCTCAGGCGGGACAAAATTTATTATATACTGACAAAATAATACATTTACCCTATTAAAAATAATTTAAATAATGTACATACGACTGAAATCGTATACTGTTAGACAATTTATAAATAATACACAGTGCATCAATAATGCATTACGACATTAACGGTGTTTAAGAAAATAAATACTCATTGCATTTTACTTGAATTACTAAACAAAAATTTTTGTTTAGAAATTTGGTGCTAAGAAGTGAATTTTGTGGTACATGTTGACAAAGCTAGCTCTATCATTTTCAAAATTGTATTGATCGATTATCGTCTCGTACTATTGAACTAAATAACTGACCAACAGTTTGAGTTGAAACACATTGCATATCCAACGAAGTCACTTAGAAATTGACATAGGTTACTTAAATAGTTACTTAGAAATGTATTTGGTTATATGCATCATGACAAACGTTTAATAAATAACATGATAAGCGACAGTTAAACGAATATAAGCAAGAATTTAAGCTCAACACTTTAAATTTGGTAGATATACAGATAGTTATAATGGCGTAGTCAACCGCAGAAGGGTTTTTGAAAATCCCTAAATGTAAATAAAAATCAGTGAGTTCATAAGTAAGGAACACAATTTTAGTATTATTTTTAAGAATAAATGTCAAAAAACATTCAATCAAAATTAAACTTAAAGCGAGTCTATGTAATAATAGGCTAGTGTTCTTACAATAAATTTCCAAGTCTTTGATGAGACGATTGATCAAATCATTAAATCAGATTTTTATTACTTGGCGTCTATATTTAGACATTTTTACATGTTACACTTCACGGAAATAATAAAGTTACATTCTCACGTTTAAAAATAATCTTTTTAGTGCTTTTTGATTATTCGACGTATACTCGTATCCTCTAAATAATGATGTGTCATCCAAATGTCTTTTGAAGCACTGATTAGTAAAAGGTTTATTATGGCTATAAATCTTGACATAAGCTAGTGGAAACGTTTTCCCGTGTCAAGTATTTAACCTTTACTCTCTCGATTTTGTTTTTATCTTTCTCAGAACTAATTAATTGGTAAAACAGTTTTATAGCTTTGCAGGAAGCTATGTTATGAATATTTTCACATTTTAAGACGACTACGCCACATTTTTACTATTTTCTACTTTTATCTTCTATTTTATGTTAAATATTTTAATCCTCTATGACAGTAAACTTACAAAAAAAAAGTAGTGATTGGATATAGATTATTTAAATACAGAATATATGTACCAAGAAGATACGCTATAAAGGAGTAGTAAGCTTCACTAGAAACTTTAGCTACGCAAGCATAGATGATGCAATGTTTACTGGATTCGGGCAGCTTCAATCAAAACTCAAAACGAATTGTTGTTTTGGTCAAGTGATGCATTATACTCTCTCTTAAGATAACTCACCAAAGACTAAATAAAATAATGATGAAGCTTTGATTGCGTAAAATTAAAAGCTAATTCTACAGCTATAATTTTAGAATAAAACCTCAAACCCTGTCTATGTTCGCTTCATATCCGTGATTATTTATGACAAATAGACCGATTACAAAGGCATTCTTCACGAGGACACAACGCCGAATGGAAATGCACTAATAATTCAAACTTTCATATAATTAGTTATGTGAATTATGTGAATCTTTTAAACTGAATAGGACACATTACTGCTTCAATGACTTAGTCCTCTAATTATTATATCTTGACGACCTCCGTGTTCGATTGGCAAACGAACCGGTATTCAAGGTGTATGTCGCCAGCAGAGCTAAGGCAAGTCCCGCGATTGATCCCTGGAAAAAACCCTTCTCTATGTATTGTTATTGTAAAAATATGGTTGTTGCTAAAATAAGCTTTAACGGCTAATCAATTTGAGATAAGATAAATGTATTTGATTTTGCCCCATGAAAAACTTTTTCAAAATAAATACGGTAGCATTTTATTTTATTTAGTTTTCAGTCAATCACCAGCCACAATCGCCTTAACGTGTTCAAAACGTCACGGGATATAAACCTAAAATTAAAAATCATGTTTAACGCTAGTTACATTCGTAAATAAATCTTGTAAAATACAAGATTGAAGATGAAGGTATTTTCCTCATCATTATGTTAATATTTTGGTTCATATTTCTATGAAACAACTTTCCCGTCTGCAGTAGGTACAGTGACTAAAGAAAGTTTTGACTCAGTACTTTTAATGTAAGGTAATATGTGACAGCTCAACTTTCTCCGATCATCGTATGAGCGATAATTAATCGACTTATTTGATCAAAAGAACATCAGTAGATGCTTATTGAAGTTGCATGTCATATTACTTGTGAGTTAAATTTTCCTAGTTTTGTTTTAAATCATGAAAATCATACGAGATTTAATAAGATAATGTCTTCTTATTTTTATGCACCAATAAATATTCAATGGAAGTTTTCTCCCGAAGCATTTTGATAGTGTGAAAGGTTTACCATTTTCATGGTTGCAAACGAGTGTTTACTGCCTACATAATTCAGCCGTCCAATAGTTTCTTGGAAAAAGATGTAGAGGTTAAATTGTGGTCAAGACATTTATAGACCCGAGGAAGTCATCTTGTTGATAATTATAATAATTATACTTCTTAACGAGTAAGCCACAAATTGTGTCAGTAGGTAAACACTGCAATAACATCGTTAATCCTTCCAATGCTATACAATTTGTTTTGACTGTCACTGTTGAAAATGAAAGTTGCTCTATGCGGGTCTCACAAGAGATAATATGTGCTATTCATTGATTGATTCATCCGATTAATACAAGTACATACCTACATGAATTGATAATTTTAGTGATGATTTTTTGGATGTTTAAAAAAATACTTTTTTATCATCACTTGAAAAATCTTATTCATGTTTTGGTACGTCAGATAACAATTCGATTTTAATTATATGTTATAAAAAAAATTACACTCAATTGACTGTTTTGCATTTCGTACTCATGAAACTGTATTAAATTCCTGACAGATTTTAAATGCAGATCATCAATTTAAATATTTTATCATTCGCTGGCTGAACACATTTGATAAATGTTTGATAAAGAATGAGTCATTAAAAATGTGCGAGGTGAAACGGAGCCATGCGGTCAGCGACCGCGGGTTGTTGTTTGTTGCTGTAACATCTTTATTTATTGCCAACACCTCAATATTATTTGTTACAATCGCGACATTATCTACCAATGAGGCTGTGATAAGCGAACAATGGATATCTTTATTTTTAGTTACTCACTGCGTCAGATACGCTGGCTACGGCACCACGTGAAATTGCCTAGAAACTTCTGACATGATTGTTGTACCTACACCTCATTTAACATTTTATACAAAGAAAAATGTTACTCGTATTTGAATTTTTTGTGAAATTTACAATAACAGATGTCTATTATTCCGTTTGGAACAGATGTTTACCAAAATTTAAATCTGCCTAATCATAAATTTCAACATTACCTATACTAAAGTTTGAATGTACTTACTTGGCTGGTGTTAAAATTCAAACAAATGTAATGGACGTCATCAGATCATTGACTGATGAACGGATTATAGGCACTAGAGTTTTATAATTATTTTATAAAATGAAATAACTGGTAATTATAGACCTTTCAGTGCCACTCACTAGCAGTATATGAACGGTTAGGTCCGAGTTGAAAACCTAAATGCGTAATATCTTGTAAACATGACAGATATTCCTGTTCAACGCAGTGCCAACTACTTTATACGCTGATGGGAGCTAGCATTTGTTATTGGTCATAAAATTTAATGTTGCACAGACTACTATTTACGCTTTAGTTTATGCTACTACACATTTCACAGTGTGTTTCAATCGAAAACTTAAATCTTATTATGTATTTTTGCTCTTGATTTAAAAATGATAAAAATGATTCTAATGTATACTATAACTATAAAATTGAAAAGTTCTAATGTTTTCATTGGTTAAGAACTTATTTATCATTTGCACAAGTTATGAGGTAAGGTGAAAAATAAATCTTATTGTGGTAATTATTCCAGCTGTTCTGTGAATAGTCGTGTTTTGTTTATGTAAAATTGAAATTAGCTCAAGCCCTCATATTTGTAAAACGGATATATTTATTGCTTGTAAAGATATCAACGTGCAATGCGTGCATGTGGACTTAAGAGGACATTGTTTGTACATAATGTACCTTTATCTCATTGTTAAATAAAATCATAGCCTCATTATAATAAATTATTTGAACGAATTGAACACCATCTCATGCAAATAATTAGAAGACCCTGTATTTTAACTCATGTTTTTTTCCTTTAAAAATTCACCAATAATATTGAAAGCTATGTAGAGTTCCTGTTTTGACCCACTGTGGTGTATTGAACGGTCATAAAAATATTTTATTATGGTAATCCTTGACGCCTTTGAGGAATTGTTTTCCTTATAAATAGAATATGACCCTGAAATAAACAAACATCAGTTGAAGCAGACCCTTAATCACATCGTACAATGATATTAATTAATTGTCTCTCTGTCCGTCCGTCTGTCTGTTAACTCTTCACGTTAAAACTGTTAACGATTTATATAGAATTAAGTGTAGCAACATTTTGAGGCTTGGAAAAGGACATAATATAATCGTTTTTATAGCAGAAGTTATCTTTTAAAAAAACTGAAAGGATATTGGATATGGAGAATCAATAATTTCTGAATTGGTTTGGATGTCATTTTTTAGGGTTCGGTACCAAAAATACATACTTAATGTAGATCTTAATAAATATTTTCAACGAAAATTGGTTTGAACGAGAAACCGATAGTTTTTGACAAATAGCACATTTTTAACAACCAAATATAACTTTGTCCTTCATACAAACACTATGAAAAGCAAAGTTATTTTTGCAGTCAATTAAATATTGTGGTATTTTGGCTAAGTGGAAGTAAGTTGATCCCTAATTAAGTTAAAGTTGGTACGGAACCCTCAATGCGCGAGTTCGACTCACACTTGGCCGGTTTTAGTGTAATTATTTTATTTTTCCCCCTGAATATTTATTTTATTCAATTTGTATTTTTGTATCTGTTACTATAGCGATAACAAAAACACATACTCATCATTATCATCATCATCGATCATATGCGTCTATTAAGAAACTCAATAATATAATCAAATAAGTGATATAACTGAGAGGGCGATATATCCGAATACAATGCAGACGCGGGTCATTAGTAACTTATAACTAAAATGTTAACAAGATGTCAAACGCAAAAAGTAAGCGTTAATTTGCTAATAAGGTCAATTGACCAGGCTAATTTACAATACAATAGACAATAAATTTAATTTTATACTTCTGTTTTTTTATCGTGTATATTCAAGAGCAATTCAATGAAGGGTTTTCCACGAAACATATACCAGTAAAGTAAACAACACCATAAACAAACGTTTTAGTAGCGATCAATAATTGTATTTGGATAACATACAGAATGAAATTTTAAACACCTTCCAAATTTTAATACAAAAATTTAAAAGACAAAAAACAAATGAAGTATTTTTTCTTTTGGTATAGCCCAATACAAAAATGTCTAGAGAAAGCACTTAGTTAAGAAATTGTCTGCCAAAAATATAAAATTTTTGATACACTTTTTTACGCGATTCGCATCTCAGTCATTCATTAGGATACTATTCATAGGTTGTTGATTTTCCCTTTATACCTTCACAGGCTTAGGACAAAAAGGATTTATGCTTTAGGTACCTACTTCATCTACTAGTTTACTATAACACTATTTATAGTAACCATAGATACACGGATTTTTATATGAGTAATACAAGTGTATTTGGAAAGAACATTATTATGTAATCTTTATTGCAAGTACTGAATAAGATAGTAAAATGCATAGTATACTCGTACTATAGGTATGTAACAGCTAGTGATTTATGGTATTGCTAAATTTGTTACATTAACTTTTTAATATTTTTTTTATTACTTTATACTTCAAAAACAGTAGTTAATATTATCACAAGATTTAGTCAAAAAAAAATTACCAAATCAGTTTTTTTAATGCTTAGTCACTGTGTTCTTTTCTATTTGACCACACATTTTTGATATCTTCTCCCACATACCTACTTTCATCATTTGTGTCTGCATATAATAATTATAAAAAGGCTCCCTTTGGAAAGCCTTATGTCCAGCAGTGGACTCATACTACTGATAACGAGGAAAATCTTTGAATTTAATTACAAAAAAAAGTGATTACTCGTGTATTGTTATTGTGCTCCTGATTTCGTTATTGATAACATTTATCTCAAATCAATTTTAGTTCCTATTTTTAACTGATAAAAAAGAAGATGTTCTCAATTAGTTCTTTTTTCCTTCATGTTTTGATCACAATCAGTAAATTTTTAATTTTTGTCTAACACAAGCCAGAAACAAATAACGCCCAGTTTCGTGCCTGAACTCAAAGCATGACAAGTGTTATGCTTTTTAGTATTGTTTATATCTTGTATAGATATATATAAAAGTAAAGATAATACATAATAACAAATTGCTGAAATAAAACTGATTTTACTCTTTGTATTTCAGCCTATCATTCATATTATGTAACATACTCATGTAATGCATGAATAATAATCCTCTAATAAAATGTTTTCTGCATTAACGATCTTGTAAAGTAAACGTAGGATAGGAAGCCATTCGTTAAACTTATTGATATTGCAAGGACCTCGACATTTATTGTTTTCCTCTGTATTTTTATTTTAACAATACATCGTTGTATTAATACCTACGTATTAATAATTCTTAGATATTTTAATAAAAAAAATATCTTTTGTTTTTATTTTTCCATGTATGACAAACAAAAGACATAAAATAGCTTTAAAAAAAACTACTTATATCTACAGTTCTTAGATTATACTAATCAAAAACAATAAAATGCACTTAAAGCCGTATACTGCCGACGCAAAATAAAATTGCATAAACGCTGTCGTCTTTTAACTAATTAAGTCCTGCCAGAAAAAGACTTGTAGCTGCATTTTCTTTCTACCATTGGCCTTATTACTATCTCAAACCTATCTTTCTAGCATAGTGGCTATGATGACAGTAAACTTTATTTGTAAAGTTCTATATAGGTAGGTACAGCTAAGTAGGTACTAATATTATGGGCTGATGATAATTTGACATTCCTAGAAACAACACAAATTAGTATTACAAGCACGTAAAATCGATTAAAATGTTCATATAAAATAATATATCACACTGATAGTCGTAAAGTTAGTTAAGTATATGTCATGTACAACATAAGTTAAAATATTTGATTGCGCATTTATCATTATTTTTATTTAGCTAATAATACCTATGAGCATTTAAAAGCTACGCACCAAGAGTCGTTTAAATAAAAACAGATTCGTACCAAAGTCTTGAATATCTGTTTGTAAAAATTCCGCACGGCTGCGAGTAGGCACCAAAATTTTTTAATCAATTGTTAAAAAAATACGAACTGGCTGGTATTAAAATGTAGTAAATAAAAAAAAACTACTTTACGAATATTTTAATATAATGAATTATGAAGCATTTTAAAATAAGTCTAATTAATGTTTACATGCACAAAAATGATTATTCAGTTCGAGGTACAACTTGTATGATGGTGAAGACTTGTATGATGTAGGTCAGGTTACTTACTTACTACTAGGTACCTACGTACTCAGCATGGTAGGTAGAGAACAGAGTTGAAATATAGGTAGTATACAAAAAAAACAGATATTTACATAACAGTTCCTACGCGGCAGCATTCAAATCTCAGACCATTAGGATAACAACACTTTAACTAAGTTTATTGATATTTGCATGATAATAAACGCTTATATGACAATACAACCACACCACTAATGGATGGTCAAATAATATGTATTAAAGTGTAAAATGAGACATACGTCTTTATACGACGTTGTCTATAATTCTCAGGAAGTATTATACTTTACTAAATTTACAATCGCAGTGAAATAGCAATACAGAAATTGTAAATAATTATTTGTAAATTATCTTTGGCAAATTATTTGGGTGTTGCTTTGTAAGTACATGTTTCTTGTAAATATTATCACAACAATAAATAAAGTAAATACATAGAGACAAGGTGCTAACTTACAATTTTGACATCTTATCGCCAATTCACTTCACAAATAGAAGTTTCTTAATTTTTATTTAATTCAAACTGAAAATGGAAACTATGATATGAAATATACAAACTAAGTAACTGTTCTATTAACATTTGTCAGCTATAAGTTACTTTGAACTGAGTTGAGAAATGGTTCTCATTTCAACGTATAACTAGTATTTCGTTTTAACACCTACAAAAAAATTTATAACCTTCTAGTTCTCAAAAGGATGCAAAATTTCACCACAAAGGGTAGAAAAGTAGGGTTGACAGGCTGGAAAAAAACACACGATGCATGATGACTGTCGATGATTTCTTGTTTAGTGCCGACTCAAACTTGGTGGTTTGTTTTGTAATTTTTGTAAGTGTGACTTCCAGATATTTGTTAATTACTACACATAATCAACATAATTAAGTCAAATATGGTTATAAATAAGTAGCCGCTACCTAGCTGAAGATGTTTCGGCGCTTCTTATTAATGCTCGTTATTTAATACTTTTTTTTGGTATGGTCAAATCTAAAAAAATTTTAAACGTGATGAATTAGCGTTTTCAATTTATAAAACTTATTAACATGATGAATTAGCGTTTTCAAATTATAAAACCGCTAAGTAAATGTCGAGTCAAGCGCAGTTTAAGGTTCCTAAGTTGCACATCGCAGAAGCCGACTTTGGTTGTGCCATAATTCTGTACCACTCGTAAATTTATGTGTTTACCTGTTTTACGTAAACAACTACTTTATCTAATTAATTTTGAACGGAATATTCTTAACAGAATGTTTCCTACTTATAATACTTATAATAATGAGTCGGTCGACTGTCACGTCGCATAATATTGATGTGCACAGACTAAGGCACAGACACACAATATATCCTACATTACACAATGGGATAGAAACCAAATAATTTTAACTCTACTGTACCCAATTTTTTTTGATTAATTTTCTTCTTCTTTGATGTAATTGGCAAACTCATTTTAAATTATCTCCAGCAATTGATAGTCTCTTAGATTAAGCTCGGACAAACAGACAGACGAAACAGGTCTTGGCGAAACTGCAGTAGTTCATTGTCTTTCCTACGGAACTCTAAAAACGGAAGCAGGTATGCTAAAATCTAAAAAAGAAATGATTTATTAACCTGTAGGCCTTTGATATCCATTCGACATACTGAACTTTTAACCAGGTCGTAATGACCTTAACTTTTGAATAAACTGTCACCGAGTATATTCATCATACGTTAAATGCAGTGTCAATTTAATTATTAACATTACATATCTGATCGCGAGCTAATAAATCGGCTTATTTTAAGCAGTAAGTTAATAATGAAATATTGCTTGGGATGTATTTTATGAGATCAAAATTTTCCAACGCACCTATAAATTGATGGTCTCAGTTCTTCGATATTGCTTACTGTAAACCCTTACTTACTACTAGAGCTATGTTCTGTCCCCAATTAATTAAATTTTATAACATCTAAACAAAATGAATTCTCAAAAAACTAGAACAGTATCATCATTTTAGCAAATGACCTCTTGTCACTGTTAACTGCTTTTCATTCTGGCATTCTTTCGTATTGACGTTATTGATAAATACTAGAGGTAATGTGCTAAAATGATACTGTTCTAGTTTTTTTAAAAATTGATTTTGTTTAGAAGTATTAAAATTAAATCAATTGGGAGCAGCACATAGCTCTAGTAGTCCCCTTAAGTGTATCTTTACTATTAAGATGACTTAAGAATATTTTTAACCGTAACAATTTACAATGCCATAGTCAGTTAGGTAAAGCAAAGTAAAAAAATCATCCCAAGGCCATAGGGCAAAGGCCTCCATCATTGTATTTAAGTTAGGTACCACAGCACTGATAAGTACAGGCCTAATAACCACGTTTGCCAAATGCAAGCTGGTAATCACTTACCCGCCAATATACGAAAATTTAAAAATCTGGCTGACTCAGGTATCGAACCGAGGACCCCGAGATCTTAGCCCGGTACTTAAACCACCTATAGCTACCAATGTGACCCTACAGACAGACAGAAATACAAACAGAAATTTTAGAGACGTTACTATATTATATTCATATGTATTTAGTAAAAAGCTGTTAATTTTAAATTACAAACAGACACTTAAACTTTATTTATTTGTATGTTTACAAAAATTAATGACCTTTCTAAGTCAGCGAGACCGGGTCAAACAACTTGACTACAGGTTTAGATAGTGTCATCCGTAATGTTTCAATTTGATTCGGTTTCGTTGCAACTTAAAGTAATAGGAAAGACGTGACCCGCCATGTCACTAATTAATTATACTTAAACATAAGACCTCAATTTTAAACCGCTTGCAATGACTGCGATTTTATACAACATGTAAATTGTTGTTTTTATTAAAACACCTACGGGAGGCTCCAATCATCACGACTAGATTTAATCTGGAAATAAATGCAAGGTCCAATAAAACGGAACATCGCAAAATAGCAATAATAATTAATGATCCTAGTTCATTAATCACTCGGTTCGGAAGCTACATAATAAAACAATTGATTAACAGAATGTTATGCTTCGGTTTGCTTCGATATGAAACTCTGTCACACAGTATTTTACACCTGCAAATAAGGTAATAAGGTAAAGTAAGGTTTTTAGGGGTACAAACGGAAGAACGTAGATACATATTTTTCATTGTCAATCTTATAACTTGGATTAAAGCATAATAAACTTTAGACTTCAAGAAACTACCATGATCCTGATTTATAATTGCTAATGACTAAAAGATTTCTGAAAAAATGTACAAGATGATCAAATGATACTCTAGATACATGTACTCTGTATGATAATAACGTTTTCAGTGGGGCCTTTCAGTCCCTTGTATGACCATCCAACACCACTTTCAAGTCACATCACGGTTATAGGATCTTTTTCATCGTTTCTAAATTTTGACAATCACCAGAAACGTCGTGGTCCTCAATAAGCCGGGGTCGCCGGAGAAAATGTGTTTTCTCCGGCGACCCCGGCTTCTGTTTTCTAGGGCGAAAATAAATTGTAGACAGGGTCCCACAATGCTTCCAGGCCCAACAAAACCTTTCTGAGTTCATTCAGTTCTACGTTTTGGATATCGCGATCCGATACAAAACGTCGATAAGCTTACACAAGTAGTGAACTATTAAATATTTTACTTAACGTTATTTTGATCTAAGTTCTTTTCTTCTCTGTCGTTTCGCTCTTGGCAGAGCGGTCGTGGTCAAGTTGAGGCGTCCGTGTTAGTGGTAGAGGAGGACACAGATCTCCTCACGATCTCCCGCCACCCGTCTCGGTTGGCAGACTGTCTAGCGCAGTCAGACACGCGGCTAAGTTACATAAGGTCAAAATAATAAATTTAAAAAAATGATATTTTGATCAAAGTTTCCTATTTTGGATCAAAATAATGTTCGGGATAGGAATTATAAGAACCAAACCGTCATTGCAGTAATTAATTATTTTTTCCCTGGCGTTTGGCATGCTCACACGCAGGCTGATTGGAACATCGATTACAATCGGATGGTGTTACCTGCCCGAAACGACAGGCAAATAAAAGAAATGATTGAGTTTATCCTCCTTTTACTTTAAATAATGATGTTTATAACGGTAAAGCATTTCACAAACCACTTGAAATAACAATGTAGGTAGTACCTTCTGCTTCATTTGAGGTAATAAACCTAAAGTCAACTTCAGAATTCATATTATCATTATTTTGGTTCTCTATAAGATAACACCATGACTTTCGAATTTTAATTAAGTATAATTAGAGATTTAATATGTGGATAGGTATTGATTAATAACTATCATACCAACATGTTAGTCATAAACTTTAAAGAGCTTGGGCTTGCAAAAAAAACAAAATTGATTAACACCAAATGTCAATGTTTTATTCACAATGAATATTGAAGAAGCACGTAATTATTGGTCGTTTTTAATTCACTTCCGATCGTACCATCCATCAGATTCGTTAGCGTGAAGGAAATCAGTTAATATGACATAAGTACGTGTAAATGTACACGATGCGTTTATAAATAAAATAAAGTAACCGATCACGTTTATGTTTACTTTTGAACGACCAGGTCACGGCCGCTAAAGCGTTGTCAAAGTCAATATGAACATAAGGAACAAATTGACGGTCGTTACGCGTAAATTATCGCTATTATAAATGATAACACAAAGTAATCCTTATTAATAGGCACTGTTGTCCAATAGACGCAACAGGCTCTATTGTAGTAGGTACTTGTACACATAATAATATGTAGCGCGTCCCGTCACAAAATCTGGAAGGACTACATTAATCAACGAATTAATTCTCGTTATTCTACACCAAATTAAGTCATTGACAGAAAGATGTACAATAATGTCGTAGGGGATTCCGGAAAATCGGATATTCTCGCTCATAGCATATCTCGTTATAAGTATAGAAATTATACTGATAGGACTTCCCTGGGCAAAGAATGAAACAACAACTGCACACGGGCTCTTAAATGCAAGAGTCATAAGAATAAATAATATTTAAAGCTTTCATTAGTGATAAAAACTACAGAGTTTATAAATATGTCTATAATATCTATAATTATCTAATAAACATAATTTGTCTTTCAAATATGTATTGGTAAAGGAGATGTCCCAAATTGTATGGAGGCCAGGCCCAGAACCTGTACACCCCACCAAAAGATAGACCAATACACCTAAAAGATTTTGTTATTATCCAATTCTTTTATTTATTATTTATTTATTTATTTATTTATTATCAGTAGGTACATTAATTTATATTAGAATTTGTGCCTCGCAAACCACTTTCGTGGTTGTCTGCGAGTGCGAATCTCGTATAATTGACAATATTATATATATTATTAAATTAACATTTAAGTTATTTAAATAAACTAACTTACGTTAAATACTTTATCAACAAACCCATCCAATATATAAAATCTCGACTTATATATTAAGTAAGTTTATTGATAAAGTATTTCTTAAGCTTTATACCGAAATCTTTTTGTTTCGTTAATTTTGCTATTTCGGGCGGCAGGGCGTTGAACAAATATGGTAATCGTTTGTTCAGTGTCCGATCTCCGTAATAGCTGTGAACCCTGGGTACAACGTATCTGCCGCTCGAAGCAGCCCGAGTGAGGTGACCGTGCAGCGGTGTCAAGCGCTCTCGACGCTCATGGTTTGTAGTTAACAGTAAGTATTTGTGTTTTAAGCTGGCTGGTAAAATTTCACAGATTTTAAATAAATGGTGATAGTTATTTTTGCATTTAAATTTCGTTTTATCATTAACAAGTAATTTTAGGAACCCAATTTGATGAGCTTCTATCTTATTTAAATATGTTTTAAATGTCAATCCATAGCTGAGAGCGTAAGACACTACCGATTCTACAACGGTCAAATACAAAGTTTTTAGTATATTACGTGGTATTAAATTGGCTTCGTTAAGTGGTTTAAATAAAGAGTTAAGTAAGAAAATAGCAATACAAAACAACAAAACCATCATGGCGGAAGATGACATTTTGATGACGTCTGTCAGTTTTGGTTTCATAATCGCGCATCTAGGAGTCTAGTGCGTGCCATCGCTTGCTGTAGTAACAACAAACATTATGAAAGTAATGTGTCGATCAATACCAAATCCAGAAATCGAAAATGAGGTCGTTATAATGAACTACATTTAAAACACGACAAGCAGAACAAAAACTTGAAGTGAATGATTATGCCAAAGTGACAAGGGGTATCTGACAGCTACTGACATTTAAAGTTTTTTTAGATTGACGCTATCTTGGGATGCCTATGGAGTTTGATAAATTATTCGATCTTGTTTATTTTTGAACCACTAAATTATACGTTATATAAATTTATATGTATTTTTTCCAGCAAATGTAAATTTTTCTTGATTTTTGTAAATGGTGTACTATGTCTGGGCCTATTATGGGACATTTCCTTTATTCGTATGTTCTTTACATTTTCTCTTTATCAGATTTAAAAAACCGACCGATTGCGAGTCGGACTCGTGCACTAAGGGTTCCGTACCAACTTTAACTAAAATACCACAATATATTGTTGACTGCAAAAATAACTTTGTTTTTCATAGTGTTTGTATGAAGGATAAATTTCTATTTGCGGTTGTTTAAAAAATGTGCTTTATCTCAAAAATTACTGGTTTGATCTCGTTTAACCAAATTTCGTTGAAAGTTTTTGCTAAGATTTACATTACTTGTTTTTAAAAAAAATTTCACTTGTTTAGTTTAAAAGTTGTGGGGGGACCCCCTTTTTACCACTTTGGAAGCGTTTATCTTCCAAATGTTAGACTTTTGAAAAAAATGGTTCTAAGAACTTCGATGTCATTTTAAAAGACCTATCCATAGATACACCATACGCATAGGTTTGAGTAAAAACATTTTTTTTGTTTTAGTCCATGTATTTGAAGCCCCCTTAAATATCTTTTTTTTTAATTTTCTGTATGAGAATCGTAAAGCGGTCAACAGGATACACTTAACTACCAAGTTGCAACTGTGTAATGCTAATACCTACTTTCAGAATAAAGTGGCTGTGACATACGGACGGACCGGCAGACAGACAGACTTGACGAAACTATAAGGGTTCCGTTTTTTGCCATTTGGCTACGGAACCCTAAAAATTGCGGTTAGTTACGCAGTTCCAGGAAAAAAAGGATTAAATGCTAAAACGCTGAATATTCGCGAAGTGCCTCTTAACTTAGTACACAAGGCAGCGCATTAAGCAAAGTATTAAGTGCTACTTAACCTCATAAATGGTCTCATTCACACATACTGGGACACAATAATAGACTCAATAGACGTATTATTGTTATCACGTCGACAGGCTGCTTGTGTCCCGGAAAGTATTAGTTTAATTAAATTTATCTACATTGTGGTGTTACTACTAACATTGGCAAGATTTCTCTTCATTTCAAGTCAGATATCAAACGCTATCAAAACGAAGAGATAGATAAATGTAAGTTTGATTCTGATATCTTGATTATCATCAGATGTCATAATTTTGACTAGGTTAGCACTCCCCAAGGGAAATACAAGCGTTCTAAAATGCAACTCAGATTACCCGAACCAGCCTCACAACGATAGGTGTTAGCTAAGCAAGCATCGGAATATTGTAATAGTTGAAGTATTAATATTATTTAATGTTATTTATGTAGTTTACTATGCGTGTAATATTAGATATATTTCAGATTGTAATTTTACATCTCTTTTATTACTTTTCTTTACGTGTACTTTTGAATACTCTCCGCCGCCTTCCCCTTTCAAATCTGTTTCATCTTTCCTCTACCTGAAGGTTGTCTGGTAGAGATCGCTGCAAGCGATAAGACCGCCTAAATTGTACTAATCTAAATCTTACTAATGTGTTATTTTTCAATTTTATGGTGTGCAATAAAGTGTATCTATCTATCTATCTATCTATCTAATAATAAGTAACCAGTGGAGGAATAAACTTCACGGAAAGAGTAACGAAATAACAAAACAGACTCAATCGGTAATTTATTTGGGTCTGTATGTGATTTAAAAAGTATTTGGGTCAATAAAAAATCTTTTTTCGGATGGACTATTTGATTTTAATGCAAAGATTGTTTAGCCTAAAGTTCATTAGTTTAATAGTAAGATCAATTTCCCTAATTTATAGAGTTCTACGCTTTATGACACTTTAATTATGTTTCTCTATTTCTAAATTTATAACCGCTCCTATAATCTGCAGCATCCATAACACAGCAGCCCATAATTTAAATCTGTCATTTTATCGGAGACGTGCGACAATAATTTGAATATGCAAAACCATAAAAATAACAAATGTACCTACCGTTAGTTTTAAGGGTTCTACACTACAAAAGGAAGACAGTACCTACCAGGACTTTTTTTACTGTTTGTACATCTGTCTACCTATCAGACTATAAAGCAAGTGTGTACCGAACTTGAAGACTTTTCTTTCTTCAATTAACGAGAATCTCCAGCGTGTCTCCTCAATATTACTTCGATTAGCTTTTGGTCAGACAGACAAAAAGTTTTTGGACACTTGCAGCAGCGTAGAGACTTCCAATAATCTATAATTGCGCAAAACGGATTCTATAAATATATAGCATTATTAAAATCACGATAAATCAGAATCCTAAATGCGCACCTAAGTCCAAAATTTATCAGATTTTTTTTATGTTTTTAGTAAACAAGGAATAAGGAAAATAATATCCCCATGTACGTCAGTCTTACGTTTTGTTCATTGAACCGTTGTACTTTCTTTCGTGTATTGTGTGTTTAAAAACACTATTTTTCGATAGATACGTGAGTATTCATGCAGTTGATTGATTACAATAACTTTGAATTTTGTTCAATGGGTCCTATAAATAATTGCAAAACATAATTTCACTCCTATGTGTTAAAATTAATTGGTCTTAAAGACTGAGTTGTTTGTGTTTGGTACTATAGTTTTTAGATAATTATTTGACCGTACCGTTAGCGAACAATTTAATTAATAGACAAATGGAAGATTATTTAACAGCATTTCAACGTATAACACAGAAGTTCTGAGGACTCGGTTTTGATTCCCGGATGGAGCAGCTTATCATGCTTTTAGTGTTGCATAATAAATGTATAAAAAAAATCCTACTAATAACTGGCGGTATTTAAAAATTATACGTGTAGGCGTATTGACAATATTTATGACCAAGTGTGGCGCCTGGAATTATACTGTAGATGTAATCTGATAACATTGTTATCTATTATTAATAATGTTTGATGAAACTATTAACCTTGTGGGATACATGATACTTTATTTATTTATAATAACACGATAAAAGCTTTTATGTTTGTTCTTCTGTTTGTTGAAAAGACTATAGATACTTCCGCTTTCTAAAAAGGAGTTTTTCTTTTTAAGTCCAAGATTTTTTTTTCCTGAAATTTACAATTATAACGGAATTGCTATTTTAATAAATTTGTATATATGTATTTCTTAGTACAATTTAAAACTTTAAATCAGAACTTATTTCAAAAACGTAATTATCATGATATGTTTAGATTCACTAGTTTTTCCACCCCCACCCATTCTTCCCTCTCTTCCTATCGAGGTCGTAACAGGTGACTAAAGGAGTACCGACAGAACAAGACGGACAGCAGCGTCTTCTCTGCATCAGGGGCTAAACTGCAGATACTGCGATAGCCAACCACCCTGATAAATGTGGCAATTATGCTAAAAATCCCTTTAGCTGAAATTTATGAAGGCAGATGACGGGCAGCGTCAAATTAAATAAGCAAAGTCACATCGAAACAATATAGAGATACTAATGAATGTGCGTTATGACCATTGACATAAATATGGGTGAGTTATAACTTATTTTCAAATATTTCGTAGCTAATGAATATTGATAAATATTTAGTAAAGGCTATCACGTAACTACCTGTTCTACCAAATAACAGGCTTTGACTTCAGACAAAAACACAATGACTAATTAAGTTAGCAATGCGCCAAAAATTAATTAAAATATATAGTAAATTTTAATCAGTGCATTACGATTGTTGATTTAGGTATTTATTATTTCCTACTTTCTCGTTCATTTAAATGTCATCCTGAGATGTAAATAAATGCCTATTAGTTGCAACATACATAAAAAGAAATGAAAAACTGGCCTCGTCAAAAATAAATACTCTGCATAAGTTTGCTATCCATAAATATTAAGAAAACGAATAAGCTCTACATTACCATAGAAAGTCAGTGGTCCAGTGGCTTATATGCCTAGTTTGCGAGCGATGGGTCACGGGTTCAAGAGTCAGGTCAAGTGAGAAGCGTGGTTGAACATGCATGGTTTTGGTAGAATCAACTTGTATCATATTATGTAGTTGGCTGGGTTCATTATGCGAAATATATCTTAGTTACTTGACAAATCCCGGAGTTAAAGTTTTCAATTCATTGATTTATGGACTTTCGTTTACTTTGTTCCTTTAGAAACGAAAACGAGGTTATTGAAACAGAAAACAACTTGTTGGGCAGTTAACTAAACTTTGGAACTGAAAATAAAACGATAAAGGATAAAATTTTTGTAAAAAGTCACAGCTAAGAATTCCTTTTGAAATTTAAATGGAAACTTTGATACTGAATAAATTAAAATCACCATAATTATTGATAAAGTCGTGGAAAAGTGAAGAGAGAAGAAACAATTGACAACTCCTAGAGAATTTTTTCCATAAGTAGGCACGTAAATTGATAGATTCGTTATGGACATTTTAGTAACTACAGTTAAGTTAGTTGTGGTTAAAACAAAACTGTATTTTTTTTCAATTTTCTAATCACTATTAAAAAAAAATGCTTCTAAATTTGGATCCGTCGCGTGGTCACTCTGAAGTTTGATGTTTTCAGACTTAAATACTTAAGATTACGATGTTAAATTTTATGAATCGGTTCGCACAGGTATTATGTCATCTAACTAGTTCACGTTTCACGTATTACCAATTAATATGATAATACACCAGAGTATGGTGGAACCGGTAAGACGTGTCAACAGCACAATTTATAGTCCAAGAGCTAAAGTGCTAGTACAATATGTTGATATACTAAACTTTTGCAAGAACAGATTCAATCGAAACTACAGAACTATTGTAATTTCTTACATCTTAGCAGCGGCCGCAGACAAGTGGCTTTTTAATATCGTTTACGCTAGACGAATCGATGTCAAATGTATGAAATGATACAAGCTTACGATCGTTGTTAATGTCATTTTCATACATTTGACATCTATTCGTCTAGGGTAAACGATATTAGAAAGCCACTTGTCTTTATAGGTTTACGGCCGGTCCCAATAATCTATCTATCTTCAGTTTTGGCATATCGGAAATGGAAAACATCTTCTGTCTCTGATTTTGCCGTCCAGAGAAACAAAGACAGAAGTTGTTTTCTATCTCCGATATATGCCAAAACTGAAGATAGATAGGTTATTAGGACCGGCCGTTAGTTTAGTTAAGCAAATTATACAGCAAAAAGTATTTAGCATTTGATGACTATATAACTCAGGTCATATAATATTATAGAAACATTAACTTTTATAGCTACAATAACCTAGTTGGTCACAATGTTTGCATAAAATATATATTTTAAACATACGTGATAAGTCAGAATCGGTCAAAATAATTTTTTTACACAACTAGTCCAGAAAAATGCATACAACTTGTTTGAATGGCTGTATTATTTATTATAGGTTTGATTTTACACCATAAATTATGCATTACAAAGGCGTCAGTAAAATTACAATCAGTCAGTTTTGAACTCGTATTTTTATACTTGCTTAAATATTATTTTCTAAGTACTCGTAAGTACTTGAAGATGATAAAAGTCTACCTAGCTAAATAATAAGTTTTATCTTCGTAAGTCACATTGGAGTTTTAAAACTCGTTATGTCTCTGCACAACAATAAATGTTTAATTTTTAAAACGTAAACATTAACACTTGTTCATATTTTGTGTCCTACATTTCGTCCTGACAGGTTTTATGAAGTTACTTAATATACGATATCACTTAACTAAATGTCAGTGCGAAATAAAGCGGCCTTCTGTTTCTGCAACAAAATAATATTATGTAAAAACACACACTTGACATTGGTACTGGCTCCTGGAATACCATAATCGAAATCGACCAGTTTAAAACCATGATGAAGTTGAGGGACAGAATTTAAATGTAAATTGCGAAATGTATCACATTTCTCGTATTTGGATCTAATATTATCAATAATTAATGTTTCTCAGATTGTTACCATGGAGTTGAGGTGTATACCTCCCGCTGTTCATTAGAAAATTTCCTTATGATAATAAATTAGTTTTATTCGTTTTACTATTACGTGTGTTTAAATATGTAAATAGGATATACACTTATGATTCTAACGACTAAAATAATACCTAAATAAAGTATTTTGGTGTAAAGAAGAATTTATGATTGGTCTTCATATAAAAAACTTGCTGTTAAAATCAGTTAAAATCAGTTTTATTTCTGCAAATAGGCCCCAGGAGGCGCTTTTACACGTCCCAATTTAAACCTACCACTGCTTCGGGACAAGTCTGGGCTAGTGCCGAGAAGAAGCAGCGCAAGAAACTCGGTCACTATTGTCAGCCTCTTTTTAAATACATTTTTACAAGGTAAGGTAATTTTTACAAGGTTTAAGCAAGTATGAGCTGGGACAACTTAATGCCATACATTTCAATCATTTAAATAATCATTAACAGTGTAATAGCCCTTTTTCATTAAAATAACTTTGACATACGATTTAAGTTTATGTACAGAGAGTTCAGCAATATCCATTGGTAATTTGTTGAAAATACGGATACAATTTCCCATAAACGATTTTCCTACTTTTCGCAGTCTGAAGCCTGGAACGGCAAGTTTATCTTTATTTCTAGTATTGAAATTGTGTACGTTACTTTTCTTAAGAAATAAATGTATGTTCTTACGAACGTAAACAATATTCTCGAGAATGTATTGAGAAGACACTGTAAGTATATTAATCTCTTTGAAGAGCTCTTTCAGCAAGTCACGGGGTCGAAGGCCGTAAATAGCCCGTACAGCACGTTTTTGTAATATAAAAATTGACTCAATATCTGCCGCTGAGCCCCACAACAGAATTCCGTATGACATTATGCTATGAAAGTAGCTAAAATATACTAATCTTGCCGTTTCAACATCAGTCAATTGCCTTATCTTTCTCACAGCATAAGCAGCAGAACTAAGTCTTCCAGACAGCACCCTAATATGAGCACCCCATTGCAAATGAGAGTCTACAGTTATACCTAAAAAGGTAGTTAAATCTACAGAGTTTAGTGGTTCATCTTTAACAATTATATGAGTAGCAGCAAATCTTACATTGGGCATGGTAAATTTTACACATTTTGTTTTATTTGCATTTAGTAAAAGATTATTTGTTGTAAACCAATGTAATAATTTAGAGAGGGTATTGTTAACATCATCAAATGAACATTTGCCCCTCTTAGTTTTAAAAATCATTGATGTGTCATCTGCAAACAATACCATCTCACAAAGATTATGTAAATAACACGGAAGGTCATTTATATAAATTAAAAATAGCAGGGGTCCTAATACTGATCCCTGAGGGACACCCATAATAAGGGCAGACCCTGAAGACTCAGCTCCATTTATGCAAACCTTTTGTGTTCTGTCCTTAAGGTAAGAACTTATTAGATCCAAGGAATCATTCGATGCACCATAATGTTTAAGTTTTTTAAGTAATGTTACATGGTCGACACAATCGAAAGCCTTTGAAAGGTCACAAAATACACCTATGGCATCTAGCTTACTCTCCCAAGCATTAAACACATGTTGTAGAAGAGCAACTCCAGCATCGGTAGTATTTCTACCTTTTCTGAAACCATATTGGTGGCTATTTAATAATTTATTTACACTAAAGTGTGATAAAAGGTGATTAAACATTATTTTCTCGAAGATTTAACTTAGCACTGGCAAGATAGATATAGGTCGAAAATTGGAGGGGTCACATTTTTCGCCAGACTTAAATAAAGGAATGATTTTGCTAAACTTCATTAAAGTTGGAAACTGTCTATCATCAATACATTTGTTAAAAATAATAGCGAGTTGAGGGGCTAATGAACTTATAATTGTATTGATAATGCTGACAGAAATTCCCCAAAGATCCTCCGTTTTTTTCATATTGAATTCTCTAAAAGTTTTTGTAATTATGTCAGGGTTTATATGCCTAAAATTAAATAAAGAATTGCACTCATCGACAACAGACTTGAGAAGGGATTCAGCTAGATCAGCAGAAGAAGCAAGCCCTTTAGTAGTAGAGGGTGCTATATTTGAAAAAAAATTCTCAAATGTATTTGCAACCTCTGTGTTCGTGTTTATTAGCTTATCCCCTAACTTGAGAGAGTAAGTAGGATTATTTGGTTTTACTCTACATGTCTCTTTATTAATAATATTCCAAGTAGTTTTTGCCTTATTGTTGGAAGCCGAAATTAAATTATAAAGATAGATTGACTTCGCTTTTGCACATACTAATTTAAATAACTTAGAGTATTTTTTAACATGTTCTATAATATGTGGGTTTTGAGAATCTGGCTGTTGCCCGCGACTTCGTACGCGTCAATTTCTGTTATTATGATCGCGATTATTTTTGCAACATTTTTCACTGATGCTTCGCTCGATAAATGAAAGAATTTTTCTAACCGAACCAGTACTTCTGGAGATTAGCGCGTTCAAACAAACAAACAAACAAATCCTTTATAATATTAGTATAGATATGCTTTAGGTACATTTAGGTACTATTACCTAGAAGCCTATTACTAATTTAAAAAGAAGAACGTTAAATTGAGAAATGCATACTTTTAGTAATAGTAAATGCAGAGTTATATGAAATAAATGGGTATCTATCAAAACACTCATACTTTTTTGATACCGAATTTCATTTCACAAAAAACTATTCTATGAATGTTAATAACTTTTTTTCAAGATTTATCGTAAAGTTAATAATCGCGTTTCATAACATCGAATAACATTTCACAAAAAAAATGTTTCGCAATTGTTTTGTTAAGCTGAATAACGAAATATCAAACTAATGTTTCATAGAATTATTAAGTTATCGATAAAACCATTCATAAAAACATGTTTCAATGTGTAACGGTTCCCATAGCATGAATTAATGCATGCATGAAAGCAAGCAGGCATGCAACAGGTACTTGCAAGCATGCATTCATGCATGCAAGTAAGCACATGCATGCATACGCATGCAAGTATGAAGGCATGCATGCATGCATTAATGCATGCATGAAAGCAAGCAGGCAGGCATGCAGCAGGTACGCATGCATTCATGCATGCAATTAAGCACATGCATGCATACGCATGCAAGTAAGAAGGCATACATGCATGCAAGCATGCATTTATGCATGCAAGCAAGCAAGCAGGCATGCAAACAAGCAGCATGCATTACGATTTCCTCGTCTCCGGCGCTGCAGGATAGCAGCCTCGTCGCCCTTGCTACTTGCTCGCCTACGCAGCTTCGGCTTGCTGGTCGCCCTCGCTCGGGTGCCTGCACCTTGTTACAGCGGCCAGAGGCTGCTCTCCCTCCGCGCCTCCGGCTTTTGAATTACACTCTAGTATCGGGCAACAAAAAAGTATCGAATTTTCGAACGTTGCTCGGGTTTGTGATCACCAACCCGCATTTGGCAAGCGTGGTGATTATGCCAGTACACCCATCATTGCTGTGGTAACTTGAATTCAATGATGGAGGCCTTTTCCCTGCAGTGGGATGATTATAGGCTGTTACTCTACTAGTATCGGGGAGACTAGTACCACGGCGAGGAGACCACAGCGAGTCGGGTTTAACGCAGTTTATTTATTATATCAATATTTATTACATATTTATATTATCAGTTATGCTTTAAATTGTCTATTAATAAAGTATGCAATATAATATTAGTAACAAAAATCGTTTGGCAATACGGACTTTAGTGAAGTAAAATTGGATGTTTCATCAATTCTGCATATTTTAACTTACGTGGAATAAAATTATGGGCAACAAAATAGTAAACCAACATTACTTCGATAAAATACATTATAATATATGAAAAGAAGTAACGATGAAGTAAGTTTGTAGATAATAAGCATTCGATCAAATGAAATTGTGATGTAACATGATTCTAGAATATGTTGAATAACGTTTAGAAACATCTGCGAATTGTTTTATGGGGAATGAAAATCGTTGAAGGAAATTGCGATTAATCCCTCAACCCCCAGGAGGCACTCGGGTGCCACGATAACAATTGATTTCAATTGTGTCTGGAATAACTCACGATCGAGGGATTAAGTGATGGGTTCCCGAAATAAATACATACTATCATATCCTGATCTTCCGACAAATAAACAGACTTAAATATTATTTTTACTCCGGAACCAAATTGTAACAGGTAATTGTAATAAGTACTTTGTTATCTAAGCCACTATGTTTGTTGACACGAGTAGTGTTATCTGCGTCAATCAAATCTAAATAGGAATAATAATCACAAATGCGAATTAGTAACAAAGACGTACGTGCTGTTTCAATATTTTTTTCACTTGACAGTTCCTTACTATGAAGTTTCTAGTTCATTACTACTAAGAAGCTCAGTGCAAATATCAAGTAACACAAACACAATGTGTGAAAATGACACAGTCGTCTTTCACAGTAACCTACGTGGGATCGTTTAATGTCCTGTTCAAACTTGCAAAATATCTAAGCATCTCGTTTGAAAAATATATTTAATTAATTTAATTCGTACCGAAAACCTTTCAAGTACTAATACCTATAGGAAATTATAAAAATGGGAACGGACATGAAAGTAACAATTATTTTAATGAAAGTAACATTTATATATATTATTATTTAATGCTTGTAATTTTTGAAATAGAGTGGATTTTTGTTTTTATTTTGTTACAAATTTTGACACATTGTTGCTATAACCAACCACAATGACATTAAATCCAGAATATTTTGCAAATGAATAAAAAATATTTTCAAATTAACTAAACACTACGGAAACATTACTGCACGCTTTAAAATAGTGAATGACATATTTATTAGCTCATTTCTTCTCACAATACGATATTAAAGAGTAACTCCATATTGGAGACTTTTCCAAGGTCTATTCAAAATTTCTTTAAAGCCAGTTAAGTAGTTTAGTCTTAAAAGCGTTACAGACTAATTATAATATATATTTCCTGCCCCTACAGCCTCACAAACTCTCAAACTTTACATTTTTATAATATTAGTATCGATATTTCTATCTGATACTGTCCGAAAAATAATTTGGTCGTGAATTTGTCGTCTCTTTAACCGTTAGCTATACTGTCACAAACCAAGTTATAAATTTCAAGATTTGCTTAATTTAAGGTCTTTCACCGTTTGGTTTTTTAGCTTCAAACTTGATACTTTAAATACAGAATCTCGTTTTGTGTATTTGATATTTGAATGTCATTTAAGCGTTCTGTAGACATTTCGGAGAACTGATTCGTTTGGAACTTTAGAAATATTTTAGTTAAGTTTTTTATTTTTTATTTATGAAATTATATGTATTCAGTTTCTCATTTTAGAGTTTTAAGGTGGATTCAGATTTTGGTCTCACTTAAATTCCTTTGGGAGAATCAAACACCATCTTCACAGCCAAAAGAAGACGTCTTATGGCTGTGCTAGGCATAGCCCTACTCTCAGGATCTACACAAGGATCGATCTGGCTGGCGCCACCTACATTCAGCGGCTTCCCTGGGCCTACCCACACATCGTCGTATGGCGCGCGGTCGCCATTCTTAAAGTCAGGTGACTTCCGCCCCGGCTAGTCTAATTTACATTATTTAATTTTATTGTTGATTAAAGAGCACGCTTTAAGCAATGCAAACAATCAAAGCAAGGTACATAAAAAAAAAATTATAAAATCTCTCAAATTGATTCTGCGGATCCTTTTTTTTTCAAGTATAGTCTATTAAACGCTTTATTTTTACAAATTAATTATCTCAGATGGTTTTCCATGAATTTTGTTGGGAAAAAACTGTAATTCCATTATTATTTAAGTAGAAACAAAGTAATAATCTCGGTTTAACTGAATAATGGAATGAAAAGATTAAATTAAGAGTTAATTTATGGAGATGATAATTCATAAACATCAAATAAATGCAGTTGACAACACTTGAGCTACAATAAACATTTCTTAAAATCGTATTGAACCATACCGTGTTCAATTGTAGACTATCAGTTTTCTCGTTTTGTTGATTAGATAGGCATGTAAATTGGCTTAAGCTTGAAAAGGCTTTGAGATTTTGACTTAATTTACTTTAAAATTGTTATTTCCTTAAAAGTAATAATTTAGCAGTTCATGTACGAAACATGTTTTTGGTTGTTGTTCATGGAAAAAAAATAGGCAGTTAATTTTAAAATTTGTATTCGACCTATTTGGTCGAAATACTTCAACACAGGTTTTCAAGGGTTACCAACACTAAGTTCTTAACATCGATTCTTAGACGGACAAATATATAAAACCACTTTTCTATGTTTCCTTGGGACTTGCGGTTTATAGTAGGTACCTACTTTCGATTTTGATTTCCACAAAAAATAAGTGCTTCATAAAATACCTACTTACTTTAGGATAAAAAAACTTGAGAGGTGTCAAGGGATAACGGATGGAACGAAGTTCATTTTTAGTGAAGGAATTGTAATATATTGTTTTAATATAAATGTATTTTTAATACTCCCTCTCCCTCTCCCTCTCTCTCCTTCTCCCTCTCCCTCTCCCTCACGCGCACGCCGCACGGCTTACAACTAATAAAATAGCAAAAAGTGTCGTTCAAAAAGTGTCGTTACAATTTTTTCCGTCTAGCCTCCTTTCGCAACGCGCGATAAGGAACTTCGTTCCAAAAAATGTATGTGATGTTGTCCACATTTACACCATCATATTATTATGATTTGTTACAAAAAGCATAAATGACATTTTTGATAGTTAGTAGCCTTATAAAACAGCAAATTATAAAACATAATTAACCCTTTTGCGGTGATTGTTATAATTACTTAAAAATAGGAATATTGACATTGATAAAAATAATTCTGAGTGCTGTATATAATTGAATATTTTATGTCAAACTAGTTAGGTGACCACAAATAAATGACATCATCTTTACTTATGTTTTACTATCTGTTTAATATTATAAAGCTGAAGAGTTTGTTTGTTTGTTTGAACGAGCTAATCTTTGGAACTACTGGTTAGAATTGAAAATATTTTTTGAAAAAATTTAAAAATACAAAGAAGGCTTTAGACTATATTCTTTTAAAAACTTCTTAATTGCGATCATAATAACAGAAATTGACGCGGACGAAGTCGCGGGCAACAGCTAGTTGAATATATATTTTTTATATTTGATTTTCAAAAGTAAAAAATAGCTTCTTTTGAGGTGCACAATTTAATTTACACCTCACAACTTACTCAACACTCAAATGAAAGGCGGTTGCCCGCGACTACGTTTGCGGATGAAACTTAGCCTAAGCTATACCCTGACCTGTAAACTTCCATAATTCATGTCGATCGTATTCAATATGAAAAACAAACATAGTGATCTCACGGGAACCGTATATTTTTCTGGGCTTTTAAGTAGCCTCTAGGCTATTTCTGAACAAATATTAGGGGTTAAAGTATGAAATTGCCGTTTTGTATGAACGAAATCGAGAAAAGTCATTTTTCCATACTAACAATTTTTTAGTTTTTTTAAAAACGACTGAACCGTTTTCGATGCAATTAAAGGTAAAAGTTAGATGGTTATAAAGCTACGCATTATAGTATTTAAATTTCTGAAAATCAAAGTATATAATACAAATATACTTAATTGAAGCAAGAAGGTCAGCTGACACATTGTAAGGTGTCTTTTCAACGACTTCCTTTGAAGTAATAGGCACTAGTATTGCATTTTTTTTTTAGTCAAAAGTTACTTTATTTGGTTTTTGATACAATACAAAAAGAATTACGCAATAATACGACTATACTTAAGAGCTATAATAAAAATAAAAAGTAGGAAAATAATCGGCAATTTCATACTTTAACCCCTATTACTATCTCTCTGCCAAATTTCATTCATATAATATGTTCAGCCGTTTTGCTACTTTCCTGCCCTTGGTGTGCTTGGGGCTTTATTGTCGGAGGAATGCTACTAGTACTAACATAAACGTCACTTATCTTTCAAAATAAGGATTTTTGAATTTTCTGTCATGCACAACCGACATGCCCAGATTTCATCATTTGCAATGTTGACCCAGTCTAATGAACATGCTACGTAGGTATAGCATAAAATATAATTATGAAATTCATTAATGGTACATTAAAAAACAGATTTACCTCAGTTTCTAACAAAGGAGTCGTCCGTCACCAATAGTAGTGACAGCGGACATAATAATAAGTAATAGGCTGTGTTTTCTGGTTATAATTTTTGTATACAAATTATTATGTAACTGGGTTTTCTTGGTTGCAATATTTTCGTTTGTGTTCATAACAATTACTAGCTCTCTGCCATAATCACTGCGTAAAATTATAATAGCTAAATTACCTCCCTAAGTAAAATCATAACTATACTACATATTAATAACTAGCTGTTCCCCGCGACTTCGCCCGCGTCAATTTCTGTTATTATGAACGCGATTATTTATGCAACATTTTTCACTGATGCTTCGCTCCTATAGGTCGCAGCGTGACGTTATATAACCTAAAGCCTTCCTCGATAAATGGACTATCTAACACAAAAATAATTTTTCAAATCGAACCAGTACTTCCGGAGATTAGCGCGTTCAAACAAACTCTTCAGCTTTATTATATTAGTATAGATTATTGGACGTTGCAGATTAATCCCTGAAAATATTTTCCTAATAAATACTTAGGTGGTTTTATCGATTGTAACTATAGTGCGGATGTTGTTTAATAGACAAAATTAAATTGACTAAATACTGGTGATACTTTTCAACCTGATTGGTATTTATCCTGCTGACCAAAAAAACTATGCAAATCTGGAAAGGAACCATAGCAAATGTTTAAAAAGCCGTGTGTTTGTCTCTATGTATACTGTAAATAGAGTTAGTACCAACCTATTACTAGTCACTACAACCCTTGTAGGATAATGTTGCGATAAGAAGAAAAAGAAAACCAACCTAATACATCTTTGAAAGTTCTGGAATCATCACCTACAATAATAATAAACAGAATGTTGACCTCTGAGCGTTACTAATTAATATTTCTCGATTAATCGTACTCGCCGCGTGAAATAAATCTCTTTGGCGATTTTTATCTCACGATGTCGGGTTATAATGGTCAGGTGTCCGTACTGTCTTGTCTTCTTTTTATTTGCCATTGGAAATTTATGATTCACGTTGAATATGTATTGGGTCCTCTCAAGAATTATGTTAATTCGCTCTCAGGCTGCAGACAGAGTGGCAGCCACTGGCTGGGCGACTCAAACTTATCGCTGTAAGCGCGCTATTACACACATTTGTTTCCCCTTATTGTATGCAAGCTTGCACATCGTTTAATTGTACGAATGTTCTTTCATCTCACCGACACAATGGTTTTCTATTTATGCATGAGGCAATGACATTGTTAGCATTGTTTTAATTCATTTACGGATCATAACACTAATTATGGCGATATAAATTCTTTAATGTATTTTTAATCTGTGTAGTAACAGTTAATGGCCTTAATTAGCACTAACAGGTAGGATTTCCTTCCTGTTTATTAATTCACCCTCGAAATAATGGGCAAAAGACTAACAGCAATAATTATCCTGCAGATTAATACCTTTTGCATACACAACAATATAGCAATGCAATTGGCCTGTTGTTTATAAAAAAATCGCTCGTTTCTCTTTTGCTGCTCCGAAATAGTGTTTACTTTAGCACCTTGTTAACCTTCGATGTTTCTCGACCAGCCATCAGTCCAATCGGCTGTACCTACCGCAGGCATACTTAATATTTATGTGAGTAACGTCTTTCTCATTTTACAAAAATTCGAATCACGTACGGACTGTGCTGTGCTTTTGTTTTTAAACGAAAAAATACTTTTAATTCAGTGTTATCTTAAACTCTGAGGATGTAACAGGTAACTTAGTTAATGCTTATTACGTGTCACATAAAAAATTTGGGAAAATAATGAGTAGCTAGAAATTATTATTGGTATCGATTGATAGCAATCGGCACCAAGCATGTTTTGAACACAAAGTACCTACTTACTAAATGATTTTAAACTCTCGCAATTTGAACAAATAATATTGTTTACTAAGTCTACTATCGGGTCGTTATCGCGTATAATATTTATAAAGGTATATAATATAGCTATTTATTTACCCAACGTTTCGGCTGGATTGCACCAAGCCGTGGTCACGGGCCAACGTCATAAATATTATACGCGATAACGACCCGTTAGTAGACTTAGTAAACAATATTACCTACCTACTATACAAATGACGCCTTTATCATTTAGCTTCTCGTTCAAAAAGGGCTGGTCTCCATAGATGAGTCACGGCATTCAATGGTTTTAAACAATATATTCAGATAATGAGTCATTTAATGTTTTGTCAAATTTAATAAACTAATATAATCGACGTGCCTAGTTTCAGGTCAACAGTTCAAGCGCAGTATCAATATTTCTTCTACTTTTTAACATTTAGCATACATTAAATAAAATAGTAAATGATGTCACGGCCAATCTGAGTCATGTCTTATTTGAATAAAAGAATATTAACGAGATATAACAATAAAACCGCTTATCTAGCTGGGCGCTTCGGAATAGTCGATATTAAGTTAGATGTGATTGTATTTGGGTCCAAAATGGTCATGATGAAAAGCAGTTGTGTATTTAAGTGGTTTAGTTACATCACTTTATGGCTCTAGCGGTCGATAGGGCTGACACAATGTAGTACGAAATCATGGTCATAGTAGCAGGACAGGTGGCCGGAGATTACTCACCAAAATCTGCAAGTCACAAAGTAATCAATTAGGATTATCAGTGTAAAGTCGTTTCGTACGTCTTAAAATCGTTGTAGTCTGCGGCTACATGAATATAGATTTTACGAACGGGCCGCTACAGATAACTGTGTTTGTAAAGCGTCTTTTTGGTTGTCTACATTAGATAAATTTGCAGGTTTTTCTATTTTAAATACGTAAGTATACGTCGATGCTCTGTTTTCAGCTTCGCTTCTGTGCTTTGATTTATATTTTTTCTTTCTAGCCTTGTCAGTAAATTTTATTAAACATGAAAATGTAGCATTTCTTTTATCTCTTCATCATTTGTTTTTTCTTTTAAGTACAGAAATGTGAGGCCGTATTTAGTGTTACTAGCTTATTCTGTACAATAGAGTCTATGTAATTTGTTTTCCATTAAAAGTTTAAATATAGCAATCCCATGGTAAAGATTAATCTTTGAAGCAAAGAAATTATACTTTATTATATAAAATCAACTAGTACCATTAGATTTCGGAAGGCCGCGTTGCTCAAAGCCTAGATGTTACCATTTATTTAGGTTGACTTTGATATAACATCGTTTTGAGACTTGCTTCTGCTGCACGTGTATGTTAAATACTAGAAAAGTTGTTGTAAAATCCAAGTAAACACTAGAAGCAAGTGACCAATTAAATTTTAAAAGGAAAAAACAGTAAAATGTCAAGAAACATTTTTTGTGAGTACTTACGTACGAGTATTTTTGTGTGTGATGTTGAGAAACACACAAAAGGTTGATTTTTAGTATGCGAATAAAGGCAGTATGTTTAGTTTTGTTAAGGCTACCATTACCGAAGTAAAAAAAAAACGTTTTATAACTAACAGCACGTTTATTTTTTAATTTTGTTTGTTCTAGAACCGAAGTTAGGTTCCCGGCACTACGGAACCCTACTTATCAGTAAGATCATAGATATACAATATTAATGTTTTGCGTAGAGCATCATCAAACATTAATCATTATATTAATAAAGCCAAAATTAACTAAAATTATGACGTTTCAGGAAACGTTGTTGAATAGATAACAAGACATTTGCAAAAACTCGTAAAGCACTCATTTGATTGATCGAATGAAATAAATAGAAGCGCGTGCTTTGCCAAAAGCAAAAAGTCAACAGTGTGTTTTTCCTTTTATGTTTTGGCGCAAATTTTCGACGGGTCAAGAAGTATATAAATACTAAATGTCGGAAGCGTTGTTTCGGTTTTTTTTAAAGTTTGAACAATCATTAATTAGATGCCTCTTTATTGGCTCGTTATCGACGGAGATCTCTGATACTCGCCGAGTGACAGATTTATTACATGTACAAGGATACAATATCTTTGTCTTCCTGGTGTTGAGATATTTTGTGCATCGTCTCGCCTAATTGCGCGTAATTATTAACGTCTAAGAACCTGTAATTAAATTTACAATATTTGCCAAACTTTTTCAAAAACTGGTTTATTTTCCGTACATTTATCGGTGTTTGCATTAGATATTCGCAGACAAATGTTGGTGCATTTTTATTTTCTTGGTTACGACGTTTACGTGCACGGAAAATGAACAAATACCTATCATAAAACTCGATTGAGTAATACATTGTTAGTCTTAAAATGGAAATTTTGTATGGTTTTCCATAAAAGGTAAACAATTAGTTGTTTAAAATTACGTTGACAAGGTTTATTTGGCGGGATTTCTTTTAATTTTTAATAAAGTCATTTTCTGCAATCAATGACCTACTTAATAAAAGTATCGTGAGACTTGAACGATTGTTTTGATCTGTCTGAAGGAAAGGAGCAAGGTTCGCGTTAATGGGTTCGGTATTCTGATAATTATTTTGTTTCTTTGGATAAATTCGCTGGGCTGGTACAAAGGCGGCCGCCACCGAATTGATACTGTGTTCCGTTTTGTAATCGATGTGTCGCATAATTCATGAACCAACCGGGCGCAGACTTATACCTCTACTAGATGTGACATGGGCGCCTGTTTTTTTTTACTTCATTGCCACATTATAATGTCAATACCTTTTTTTCTGAACCTACAAGTTATTTTTTTTAGGTAGTGTGGAATTGAGTAAATGGCTGTTGGACTAGCGAAAGCATCAAAGGCGCAAATTCTTTATATAACCTCAACAGCCCTAATAAGCTTTCCTCATAATCATAACTTTGACCCGTAAACAGTTTTTATCAAAACTCTTTTTAAGTTAAGATACTAAGTAGGTACTTTTTCACCAGAAGTAATTATGTTACTCAATCAATAGTATTTGCGATATTATTTAACCATAATTATTATCTAAGTCCGCCAAAACAAATAATAACTTAAATATTGAATACAACGATCACAGAAAAGCTACAATTTGAAATAAATTAATTATGCGTCAGTAATAAGATTCGCATTAATTATTTGCCCAAAAACATATTGATTATTAATAATATCTCATTTTTATAATATTTATTGGCTTTCTTTTCATACAAATACTTGTATAGCTCATGGCTAAACAAGTATTCAGGTGTGTTTAATACCTACCCACAATGATTAATGGTGAATACGACGTTTTGTTTTTCCTTTAGAATAAAGTAAGAAATATGAATTTATTATACAGTATTTTGACAGGACTTTTTATGAAGTTGTTTAAGCTTCTAATAATGGTTAGATTGAGTCATCGCACCCTCGGGCATGTCTATACGGCTTTATTTCTGTGTGATATGGTAGATTCTGCGAGTGTGTGTGAAAGGTCAGGGCAGCTCAAACTACACGGTAATTAAAGGTTATTTTTGGCGATAACCATCAGTAAAACAGTTACCTACGTGCGTGAAATAAAAAGCCGATGGTTCCACTCCACCGAACCTTGGGACGAAGGGCCTTCGTATGCAAAAAGTCAACGTATTCGTGTTTCAGATGAAGTTGGGTATGGTGGAAAATTTTTACTGTTGGACCTCCTAGGTTTATTTAGATCTAGTACCTACATATCCCCAGCCAATTGACTATCAAAGGTTTTTTTTTACTTTGTACCGTCTGAAATCCGAATATACGTGGTGCGGGCACTAAAAGCACCACCTCTTCTCTTCCCATGGGTGTCGGTAAGGTAAGGGGCGGCTAAGCAGCGTCTACTTTCTACCGCTGGCTAAACTAGCCTGCCAAACGCGATGACAATGGGAAAATCCTTTTTTTTAAAAGGCCTGTGTAAGCACTGGATTGATATACATTGAAGATCCAAAACAAGAAACTTTTGCAAAAATCTTAACAACACTTTCAGCAAAACGTTTACCTTTCTTATCATATCTTACTTCCTACTAATACTATCAATGCGAAGATCTATCTCAACAGCTAAGCAGATCGACATGCTGATTGATTATAGACTGGAATAGCTCATATACATAAGCTTTTTCTATCCCGGAAAAGAATATGGTTCAACGAAAGCGCCTAAATCCTATTTGCACAAATAAAACTGTCTTTACTGATTTACTGGTCAAAAAGCATGTTTCCTATTTTTTACTGACGTCATCAGTGTTAACTTGCATTATCACGACGATACATGCGATGAGTTTACTCATTTCTGCTGACGTAGGTTTATGCCTTTCTCTTTAAGCAAGGATCAGGTTGATATATATGACGATATATATACCTGCACCACTTTTCGACGAGTAACTTATTATATCCAATGCATTATTTACTACTGGCCACCTTCTTCATGTAAATGCAGCGATCACTCTGTTACATAACAAAATTATTTATTAGTAGGATACCACAGTCATCTCAACCGTGTGAAATTCAGACAAATGAATCTCGTAGGTATCACTTTTCTGGTTATATTTGAACTTCTAAAAGATCATTGAAGATATTCGCAATCTTTACCTAAATAATAAACTTAAAATTAGCCATTCCTATACAATATTCTACCTACCCTTTATCAACCTTCAATACATAATTTCATTTAAAAAACTATCTTGATGTTATTTCCAGGGTCAGCGTTACTAATAGTGTAAAAGACTTTACTTTCATATAATTTTTAGTGCATATAAAAATAGTACAGAGTTTATAATATGTTGGAGAAAGATAATATCATTTATACAAATAAGTGATCAAAACAAAAGTATCCATAAGTACCTAAATAAATTTATTAAATAAACCTATCCGAATGTTTCATTCTAATATGATTCAGGTGATATCATACTTGTTCCTTTATTATTTGGATTGTGTTATCAGACCTGACTGTTAGCTGGCCCTCATTGGCATGATTCAAGTACATATAAGTATTCAGGGGACTTACTTCACTTAAGCCTACATCCTCTAGATGGAGCAGAAAATCCAATTGAATCAATATTGATATTCTCGCTACAATTTTCTCCGAGTATTCCCGTGCTTCTTCGCCCGTCACCTACCGTGTGCTACTGACTTCGTTTGAAGAATAGAGGAGGTGAAGGGAGCGGGAAACTTAGGAAGAAAACCAGTGGACGTTAGAGCGGAGAGGATCTGGAATAGTGACTACCAACTAGACGATAATCTGATGGTAGTACCACCAGATTATCGTCCAGTTGACAGTCGCTATCCCACCTGTTGGGGACAAGGTGAACCGACAATCTGGTGAAGGTCGTAGGAAGCCGCTGGGTGCGAGTATTGCTAGACCATTTGGCGTGGAGATACTTAGGGGGGGCATATGTCCAGAGGATTGGACGTCGTTTGGCTGAGATGATGAAATTGAATCTTTGATTGCGTAAAGCAACAATATTAATTAGAAATGGTCTCGGGGCAGCAAATAGCTGTAAAAGCTGAAGGACTTGAAGCTGTTTGGAAATGTCCTTTACTAACTTTATTCTAGACTGACGCAGCACAGACTTGATATTGCAGCCAAATATTTTTCGCGACTGCTGCAAGGCCTGCAGTTGTTCAAAAGATGAAGTGAACTTAAAGTGATATCCTTGGGTTTCATCTCCTAATCCGACATGATCTAATTAGGGTCTATCAATCTTAATTATCACCAATAGAGATCGGTGTTCCTCAATAACTTAGGAAATTTCTACTTGTTTAGAATAATAATTATTACAATATTATATGAAAATATTTTTAAAATAACGCATGGGCCAAGTTTATTAAAATTTTGGAGTTGCTGATAAGGAAACACCTATAATTGGAACTCTAAAATGTTAAACTTTTTCATTTGTTTGTTTCGTTGAGGCATAGATATTATATTATATTAAATTGTTTTTGAAAATACTATTGTAATAATATACATATAAAACGTGTTCCTTTTGATATCCCATAACTCTAGGGTATTAAACGGACCATGATAAAGAATCAAATTGCATATCAATTATTATTCAACTATTAATTTTTTTTGTTTAATTTTTTCATACAAATTAATTCTAAAAAGTCACGACTGTTTAAGTAAAACACCCTTACCTTGTTATGAATGAACTTTTGAATGAAAACGATTTACTCGTACCTACTGATCAATGAAACACCCACACACGTCAAAGTTTTTTAAAACTTACGCTCTCCCGCTACTTTACTGCTACACTTTAGTGTAAGTTTGCCAACGTCTCGCAAAACTAAGGATTCGCCATACTGGTTACATTTTTTTAACAAATTTAACTAAAATTGATTTTATATTCGAAACTATTGATTTTTGAACCACATGTTCTAGGGCGTTTAATATTATTTTTATCTATAGAACATAACCTTAGAGTTATGGGATATCAAAAGGAACACGTTGTATTTTCCGTCATAACATATTGTATTGTAAACGAGCCTATTCACTAAAATTAAAATTGTTGATGTGATATTTCTCGGAAAAGGCTATGTGATACATCGCCCAATAAATTGTGCACCCAACAGCAATCCTCTTGAGTCAAGGTAGTATACTTTGTGACTCTTTTTAACGAGTAATGGCTACGGTGATCGATACCCAAATAAATTTGCTCACGTAAATGGCACCACTACACAAAGATCGATTTGCTGATTTTCACTGAGGAGTAACTCATTATCATTCGTGTGAAATCCAAACCCCTGTTTTATGGGTGTAAATATCAAAACAACATTGTATAAACGAGAAACTGAGCAATTTGGTTAATTCAAAAAAATGGTGTCAAAGTGTCAATAAAAAAAGAGTAACAGTGATCGAGTTTCTTGCGCTGCTCCTTTTCAGCAATAGACCACAAATTAAATAGAGGTCTTACTTAACATAATGTCCCTATATTTAACTACATCTGTCTTGCTTACTCATACCAATGTCTCAAAGTGTGTGACAGAGATAGATAGATCAGTATTTACTGTGTAGTGGTAGGATAAAGTGGCCCCTCTTCGAAATATAAAGTTGATTTTAACTGAAGAGCAATATTATCAGTATTATGTTTAAGTTACTCGTATAAACGAAATCAGTTATTGACATATCAAAGAAAAACGCGAAAGCTAAATATGCTACCTAGAACTACTCGAAACAAATATCGAATACATTAATTTGCAAACTATCAATTATAAACTTAGCATTAGAATGCTATATTTTTTGTGAGATGCTCACTTGATTTTTTTTAAATGTTTCATCTAATTGGTTACAACACAAATAAATATCTTGTTTGTATTTCAACAACTTTTTTGCTAAATATAACGTAACAAAAACTAAAAGATTCCATAATTACATAAATAATTTCAAGGTATTAAAGATAGACGCCATTTAATTAAAATGTTCCGCTATGGATGTATAGAGCAGGAATAAAAAAAAATATTATCGGACTTACGAGTATCTACATAATTGTCTAATATTATAATTGGACGACCATTTGGATCAGCGGAAGTAAACGCTGCTTCTGAGCCATGGGTCGCGGGTTTGATTCCCGCACAGTACAAATATTTGTGTGCATGAACATGTCTGTTTGTACTGGTCTGGGTGTTTTCTATGTATTATAAGTATGTATTTACAAAAAAAGTATATAAGTAAGTTTATCGGTTGTCTAGTAACCCATACGACAGGGTACTTATTAGTAGCTTAATTTGGGACTAGATGGCTCTGTGTGGCCCAGTGAGGCATGTCTTAAATATTTATTTATTTATTTATTTATAATTGAATACCCTACAAAACTGCACGTGTCCTTGCCATGTGTGTGTCATAAATTAATATAACAATGCGTGATAGCTGTTTAAATAACATGGCTTTCCACCCACAATATCCAAGAGCCATTCAGCTAGGTAGGATAAATTACTGTAACATGCAACTAACATTAGGATATTAGGTTTTTTCAAATGTACATGAAAAATTTTGGGAAATATGGGCCTTCACACTTTTTCATTACATTAAAACGAACAAAAATGTAGAATAAAATTTAAATAGCTGCAGACTTTTCTTTTTACTTAGGTTTTTACAGATATATCTCAGTTTTATAAGTAGTTTGAGTGGATGAAGTCAAATGATTATGCCTAATGAGTAACTTGCCTTAATTTGAATTGTTACAATAAAAGATTATGTTTGCAAAGGAACAGAATACTGGAAAATTAAAGCACAAACCGATAAAATAAGTAACCGTTTCATAACTATCCATTCTCATGCAAGAACTTCAAATGTGCAACCTTATTCGTCATTTAAATATTTTGGATAGTCTTTAAATTATATTTCAATGCAACCAACATCTCTCGATCCTAAAGATGGCTTATACCTAGGCCAGCGGATAAGCCAAGCTATCCAGCGTGGAAACGTAACCAGCCTCTTGGCTACCTTTTCTCAGGAATGAGACCTTAGTCAGATATTTTATTTATAGGATTTTATTTCCTATTAATGGAATATCTGACTGAGTGTAAATAGTACAAGTTATTATTAAGGGTTTGTAATTAATTTGCTTGTAGATTAATTTTAAGTTATTGTATTAAAATATATTAAGTCAGAAATGCAACCAAATAAAAATTCATAAATAAGTATGTACATTAGTGAATCTTGTTTCAATTGGTCTTGCCGAACACAGTAGGTATGGCTGTATGGTGAGCATCGGAAGTCACTGAAAAATTTAGTACCATATCAAAGTAACAAGTAAGTTTGTTTATAAGGGAAAATGGACGACTTGTTACTTTGACATGGTGCTAATGTGTTCATGGACTCCCAATGCTGACCGTACACGGTAACCGACCAACGCAAAATAAGTTGCGCATATAAAAACTGATTTACTGTCGATATTATTATACAATGAGCACCGTAAAATTTATGTCGGTTTATACAATATGCAGCAATGCAACAAAGTTTTAAACGCCGGAGCATTTGTTACCCAAATAAGGTTTAAGAATTTATAATCCAAATTGAATACGCAAATAAGCATATATGTAAAATTACGTGCATGCTTTGTACTTTTACTGGACGGAAACTGTTCTTTGTCGAGGACGTTTCAGTTTGTTTACAAACAACTTTAAGCCACACTTTGTAAAAAAACACTGGTGCATATTTGATTGGTTACACACTACATAAGTTTGTTTTAATGAGTAGATTTTTTTTAATTTATATGTTTTATAAGCAATGTCATCTTTATAAACTAAATCACTAGTTATTCTTACTATTCTTTCAGTTCTGGATTATAAACTAACGGTGGGTTAGGTTAGGTTAGATTGTAATTGCCCGAAGCCAGAGAAACCGGCCCCCGCTCGACACGGTGGTGCGGTGGCGGAGGGAGGCCCACGAGACTGCCCTGGACCGGTGGACGCGGTCCATCGAGGAGCGGCTGGGCACTGCACTAGCTAGCTCCCGACGCCGCATCCTCGAGGCGATCCACCCCATCGTCAAGGGGTGGATCGAAAGGCGGCATGGGTCGCTCTCCTTCCGGATGACACAGATTCTCTCGGGGCATGGATGCTTCGGGAGATATCTGTGTCTGGTTGCCGTGAAGGAGCCGACCCAGGGATGCCACCACTGTGGCTGCGCGGAAGACACCGCGCACCACACGCTGGTGGAGTGCCCCGCGTGGAGTGGGCCACGATTGGTGCTAACCGTGGCCCTGGGAGGGGGAGTCCTCTCGCTGCCGGCCATCATGTCGGAGATGTTCCGCAGCGAGCAGGCTTGGGAAGCAGTGGCCGCCTTCTGCGACGACGTTATGTCTCAGAAGGAGGCCGCCGAGAGGAAGAGAGAGCGTTATCCGCACTCTCTTCGCCTCCGTTGGCGTAGGCGGGGTGGTAGGCCCCGCCAGGGTCCCGGGTGGCAGGTGCGGGGGCAACAGCTGCCTAGCACAGGGGACCAGGACGGTGCGCTGTTCGCCCAGCGCGTCGTCCAGAGGTAGGACTGGGGTGTCGTCACAGCACCCCCTCTAATGAGGTCTGCCCTTTTCATGGCGGAGGTGGCCGCTGGCGGGGTCCGTGGACTGTCGAGTCACCACAGACCCTGCCCTCAGTCAGCGCGGCAGGCGACGCGAGGTTTTTAGTGGGTATACCCCTGGGTCCCATTCCCAGGAGCAGCGCCCTTTCCAGGGCGCCGGGAGTCCCACATACCGCCCTGCCCTCCCAGTGACTCCCAGGCAGTGGTGATGATGCGTAATGCATTTTCCTCGCTTAAAAAAAAAAGGTTAGATTGTAATAAATCGACGTTAAATTATGAATTACAATTTTACGGTGATAAAGCCATTATGCAGTGTTATTAATATACCTACTTTTTTTTTTAAATATAAAATATTTTTTGAGACTTTTTATTTTGCCCAATGTAATCAATGGTTGTAACGCCCATATTACTTATGTAAATTTTATAGCTAGCAAAAGGCACGACAGACTTTTGGTCCTGGCTTCTGTCACGAAATAGAAGTCTCAAAGCCATTCAAATCAAAGTCCTGTAATAAAACTCTTATACCTACCCCAATATCCTTGAAAGAGAGTCACGAAAAATGTACTTACAAAGGATTACAACCTTAATCGCCTTCGATTTTTTTTGAGTAAATGTAAGGTCATCTCAACGGTTTTTATAGTCATCAAATATTTGGCCTTTAGGGTATAGAATGTAAATAAGTGTTATTATTTAACTGCAACACTTTAATCACTTTCTTACTGTTTTTTTAAACTTTTAAAGTCAAACATTTGTTTTATGATAATATTAATAATAATACAAACAAATTGATCCAGCAGTCATATCAAGCGTCAAACTAAGCAAAACTGTTTTTAAAATTAATAGACTCAGGCGTTACTTTGCGGAAATCCATAACTAATTATGGATTTAGAAAATTATTTTGCTATTGATTTCCGCTTGTTAATATACCGGCCTAGATACCTTCACCACACTACCCGCACTAACACTGATTTGAGGAAGCACCTGCACCACACTAACACTGATTGAGCAAGCACTAGTTAACATTTTCCTGCATGAAATAGTGCTTGCTCAATCAGTGTCAAAACAGTAAGAAAGTGATTAAAGTGTTGCAGTTAAATAATAACACTTTAGTGTTCATCAGTGCTTCCTCAAATCAGTGTTAGTGCGGGTAGTGTGGTGAAGGTATCTAGGCCGGTATATTAACAAGCGGAAATTATTAGCAAAATAATTTTCTAAATCCATAATTAAAACTGTTTTTATGGCGACTAAATAGCAGATATTCTTCGTATCTTTGTCTGACTCTCCTTCTAGAATAGTCTGGTTTACAGCTCTCTGGCGTGAATTGTTCTTAAGTCTTCCATCTTTCATACCTCCTGAAGCACACATATACCAACACCTTTTTGACCCTAACCAATTAAATTCATTATCATTTTCTAAATATACCCAACCAGGTATTAAACCTGGGAACCGTGCGTAGTAGGATGGCCACCGCACCACTACAACCATAGACTACAACTACCGAGTCGTCAGTAAACGAATAAAGATCCATGAGTCAGGCTCAAATTTAATGCTAGTGTTCATCAGATGTCGTGAGGTACCGGAATATAAAAATACTATCACCACCTCTTCTCTTTCTGTAGGTGTCGTAAACGGCGCTTGCTTTCCACAATAATAATTGGCCACGGGTGCCCTTTGGTTCGCCTAAAATTTAAAGTCAAAAAAATTTCATTTGGCCGAACCGTATTGGCCTAAACTTATAACGTATAATTATTGTCTAGTCTAACAGTTGTTTTCGCACTATTATAGATTGGTCTAAAAATTTAAAACCCTAATTTCAGTATGTCTAATATCGAAAGCACTAAAATGTATTAGCATCATTACGCTCTATTTTTTTTAAACAGAAAAGTTAAAGAAACGAATCGCTCACAAACCGACCCCAAGCAGTCTTGTCTGCCCTATCCCTAGAGTGTAATTCAAAAGCGCGTAGGCGCGGAGGGACGAGGCGGCCCGCGGGCTGAGGAGCAGGAGGCTGTAAGCGAGGCGCCGCGACTGAGGCTGGCCGGCGCAGCCGGCCAGAAAGCCGAAGCTGCGGTGGTGAGCGTAAGCCATCTGCGACGATAAGCACGCGTGGGACCGCCGGAGCCCCGCAGCGCCGAAGCCGTCACGGAAGTCTGATTGTTTAGATGCATGCATGATTGCTTGTTTGCATGCATGTCTGCTTGATGCATGCATGATTGCTTGTTTGCATGCATGATTGCTTGTTTGCATACATGCTTGCTTGCTTGCTTGCATGCATGCTTACTTCTTTGCATGCATGCATGCTTGTTTGCATGCATTCATGCTTGCTTGCTTGCTTGCTTGCATGCATGCTTACTTCTTTACAAGCATGCATGCATGCTGATAAAGTTTTTAACTTTCTGCGAATAAAAATTTGGAACTGCAAAAGGGTAGGTGTTATGATATATTCGGCGAAATTATAATACGGCGATATAAAGTTAAGCGTAGTCAAAATAGGCTAAACACGTTTAGGAATTGTAAAAATGTGCGAAAAAAGTTTAGGCTGATAGTTTGTGCGCCAATGACAATTAGGAGTACAAATAATTAGGCATCCCGATATATACCCAATTGGCCACATTAAAAAAACATCCTTAATAAATTCAAGTATTTTTTTAAACCCTTGTAAATCGTAAAATAAGCTACCAATAACACCAACCAAACATCACCATGAAACATTATGCACAAGCTCAAAATTAGTAACTTTTTTTACGCTTTTCGTCGATTAATTTTTATTTCGTTCTTATAGGAAATACCCAAGATAATATCGCAGTTCATCAGACACTAAATTATTTTAAAAGGTCTATCCATTAAACGCTCCTACTAATTAAAACAAAACTCTTCATCTATTTTTCACAGTCATAAAAACTAACCGGACCAAATCAAAGTTTTCTCAGCTACAATTCATGCCACTGTCACCCATATAACTAACGCTTTACCACTCCGTCATTTATTACTCTCATTAGCCGATTTATGATCTGAATATTAATTTATTCGAATCGCATAGTAACATGAGGATTCGTTCAAATGAAATCATAAATAACACTCCGCTATAAAATCCATTAATACAACAAATCGACGCCGAAGAGTCTACCCAAGATGATGGTGGCACTATTTCAATTTGGGACACTTAATTCTGTATATTAATGAAGCCCATTATGCAAATTCAAATTAAACGAAAAAGTGTTCCAAGTAATCCAACAGCAATATAAATCGCTAGTTCTTTTTAAATTATTAATACTTATGTACATTTTCCTTGTCATTTTGTCTTTTATTACGCACCTGGCCTATGTTATTCAGAATGTAGCGGGCGAATTTTATTGCTTTACTTTGAGATCATTTAAGAAGGTACGTACTTACTTGCTAATTTAAAAAAAGGGAAGTTCCGTAGCTACAATTTGCTGCCAGTTCTAAAAGCCGACTGCAGTGTATACTCGGAATAAATGCCCGTATTGAAGTTGCTTACTGCTGCTTCGGTCGGGCATCGGTTCCTTACACTAAATACATATACTATTGTTGAACTTCACTGTAGTTTTTTTGCCAAAAACAATAGCTAAAAACGTTTTTTTTTTGTCTAAATATACAAAAAAAAAGTTTTTGTTTTTATTTTGTATAAATCTGTAGTGATATTTTATTAGGTTTTCATTTTAGATCGAAATTTGATAAGCAAACTTCTTATTTTTTTTAAATGATCCTACTTAATTGTTTAACATTAAAAAATAAACAACGTTTTTGAGAGTTGAACCCGCTATATCTTGTTAGGCAAACCAATATTTTAAACATTAAGCGCTTAGACATAATTATGTGCAATGTCGAATCAAGTATCACGCGATTGGACGTGTTTCGGTCGTTTGTTTTATCTAAAAGACATTATGTAAATTCATCGATCCTCTTTTTATGACATTAACTCTTTTTGAATGTTAAGTAAATGTATGAATCATAATGAATTTATTAAGACTATAAGAATTATTAAATGAATATCGGTCGGGGTGACATACTTGACCCGAGATTAGTTTAATAGATATCTTTATTTTTTGATATGCTACTGTGAAAATTAGGTACCTGTTTATTAGGATTTTTATTTTATTGCTGCACAAATATAACCTTTCTAAATAACTGTATCTACGTGAGGAATTCATTTTGGTAGTAGCCATGTCATTTATCTAAAAGAAATCTAAAACTGTTTTTCAGTCTAAAAAATTGATACTGATGCATCAAATAAGTATCAATATTTTTTTCATTTAACGGGCTGTGAATTACAGTTTGTAAATCTAATTTATTGCCTAGGACTAATATATTTCTCAGCTGCGGCGAACTGTCGTTTATTTGTGTAGGTTTAGTGACCCGAGAGTTATACCTACTTAATATTCAAAATATAGCTCTGAGCAAGTTACCAAAATAGGGCAATTGAGGCACTATTTTATGTTGCAAAGAAGACTTTTTGAAACCTATTTTACTTTTTGCGCATTTCATCATCATCATCATCATCACCAGTCTGCTAAATGAAGCCATATGCCGTTAGGCCTAAGGATTTTGATCCGTTCACCAAAAATAATATTTTGCAATAATCGACGGCAAATTGACAGTTTTTGTCGTCTTCTTCTGGCAGTTAGAATTATTCTTCAAGTCGCTATTCAAGGGGACTACTAGAGCTATGTGCTGCCCCAAATTAATTTAATTGTATTACTTCTAAACAAAATCAATTCTAAAAAACTAGAAAAATATAATTTTAGTAAACTGCCTTTAGTATTTATTATATCACTGTTAACTGCTTTTCATTCTGGCATTCTTTCGTATTGTATCTACATTATTGCTAAAACCGCTTTTGGAGTTAACAAATTCAACTGTATAAACAAACAAATTACAAAATGAAAAGTTTACTTTGATTCCATAAATACTAGAGGTAATTTGCTAAAATGATACTGTATTAGTTTTTTGAGAATTGATTTTGCCTAGAAGTAGTTCAATTAAATCAATTGGGGGCAGCACATAGCTCTAGTAGACCCCTTAACGTGTGACGACAAAGGGAGGTGATAATAGGTCTTTCTTTACCTATGAAATTGCCGTTCTGCAGTACTGGCCATTTCAAATCAAAATATTTTTTGTTTGGCTAAGACTTCTAATTTCAAATTAACTTTATTTTAAAAACATTTAACTCTTTTTCTAAAAGTAGTCATTTGTTTATTGATTAGTGTTACATTTTCATCGCATTTACATTTTTTTCGTCATCATGGTTATGTTAAAAATTCGAGTAATTATGGAATATGAGTACCGTCGTAGCAGCAACGCGGCACAAGCGGCACGCAATATCAACGACGCTTACGGAGCTAACACTACAAACCAACGCACCACCTGTTATTGGTTTGCTTGCTTTCAGGAAAAATTCGACCTTAAAAATGAACCTCGCGGTCGTCACAGGACATTGGTCGACAATGACGAATTAAAGGCGTTTGTGGAAGCTAAAGATACACAATCTACGGTTGAATTAGCAGCAGCTTTCGACGTTAGCGTCAAAACAATATTGGTCCATTTGCGTCAAATTGGCAAGGTAAAAGCTTGACAAATTGGTGCCCCACGAACTCAATGATCGCAAGCGCGAAGTACGCGTCGAGACGTGCCTTGCAGTGCTCAACAGACACACAAATGAAGGAATTTTGAACCGCATTGTTACCTGCGATGAGAAATGGATTATGTTTGATAACCGCAAGCGCTCAAACGAAAACTTACCCCTAAAAAGTGATGGTAACTGTTTGGCGGTCTAGCGCCGCGCGCCGGTGTGATTCATAACAGCTTCTTACCAAACGGGGTGAGCATTACTGCAGATGTGTACTGTGAAGAACTGAACACAATGATGGAGAAGCTGGCACATCTCCAACCAGTATTGGTCAATCGCTCGTCTCCGCTGCTCCTGCACGACAGTTCGTTACCTCATACTGCACAGCAGACGGTCTCCAAGTTGCAAGAACTGGGGTTGGAAGCTCTCCGTCATCCGCGCCGTCATAGACTACTACATTTTCCAGAATTTGGATAACATCTTGGCGGGAAAGAAATTCAATACCCGAGAGGCAGTACCAAATGCCTTTGAAGAATTTGTTGCCTCCCGTCCAGCTGATTTCTTTAAGAAGGGCATCAATAAACTGCCACTGCGTTGGCAAAGATGCATTGATTGCATGGGTGATTACTTCGATTAATACAAATAAAAAATACATGAAATTAAAAAATTCGTTTTAATTTTTTCATACAAAACGGCAATTTCATAGACAAAGACCTTATATTCAATTTTGTGGAACTACGCTAGACAAAGGTTAAAATCAAAATCAGTTAAAATCAGTTTTATTTCTGCAAATAGGCCCCAGGAGGCGCTTTTACACGTCCCAATTTAAACCTACCACTGCATCGGGACAAGTCTGGGCTAGTGCCGAGAAGAAGCAGCGCAAGAAACTCGGTCACTATTGTCAGCCTCTTTTTAAATAAATTTTTACAAGGTAAGGTGATTTTTACAAGGTTTAAGCAAGTACGAGCTGGTACAATTTAATGCCATACATTTCTATCATTTAAATAATCATTGACAGTGTAATAGCCCTTATTCATTAAAATTACTTTGACATACGATTTAAGTTTATGTACAGGGAGTTCAGCTATACCCTGTGGTAATTTGTTGAAAATACGGATACAATTTCCCATAAACGATTTTCCTACTTTTCGCAGTCTAAAACCTGGAACGGCAAGTTTATCTTTATTTCTGGTATTGAAATTGTGTACGTTACTTTTCTTAAGAAATAAATGTATGTTCTTACGAACGTAAACAATATTCTCGAGAATGTATTGAGAAGACACTGTAAGTATATTAATCTCATTGAAGGTTAAATCTGACAGTGGTCTCGGCGACCTCTGAGGTTTTAAAGGTATTGCCTGCAATGAGGTTCCAGGTTTCGATTCCCGGAAGGGTCACTTTGGAATACTTTGTCACAGGGTAGGTGAGTATGTGTTTTGTCCACGTCTATTTATTTTATTATTAACACAGGTAGACATTCGGCTTCCGCTAAACTCGAAATAAAATTAAAATTATCGTTATTTTTAATCAAAATTATAATAACATTAAAAACATATTTTTAATAACTTAACTCTTAATGGCTTATGAATTTATTTACAAAAGTCATCAATATCATTATTCATGCCCTACGCCGATGAAACAATTAATTAAATTGAATTACAATGACAATCAATCTTATACAGGAAAAATCATTTTAAACATGATGTCGATTATAAGACTTTTTTCCCAATAATTTAACTAACAAAAAGCCTAAATTATGAAATAAAACACTATTTTTAAGACGATGCATGGATGTTTGTCGTTATTAGGCATTGACTTTCTTTGGTGGTTAATTTCACGCGTTTAGGCGCTAAAAAAGATAGAAATATTTTTGTAAGGCTGTTATAAATGGTAAATATAAAAAAATATTAAGAACTTTTCTACTTTACGGGTAGTTAGTTAATTTTCAACTTTGAATGGAAGGACCATTTAGCCTACCCTATAGCTATAAAAAACCATCGTGATCGGTTTAGCCCTGGTGAAAGTTATATATCATCATGTAAAAAAATATACGTCAAATTAATATTCTCCTCTTTCTTTGGCCTGTTAACAAACAAGTTCGTTCCGGTCCTTCTAAGATTTTCTAAGCAATTTCTTTGAGTATCAGTATATAAACTAAATTTTTTTAAGAGTCATGTATAGTGTTTAAAGCTCATTTAATATAAAGTAAAACATATTTCTTTAACATAACTTTCAATTTATACGGTCGTAAGCCTGTGAAGGTATGAAGGGAAAATCAACATCTTAGGAATGGTATCGTAATTAATGAATTAGTTGCGTACAGTGTAAAAAAAGTGTTACTTGGAGGCCGTATCAGTAACAAGGAATTTACATTTGTAAATTCCTTGATCAGAAATTTTAGATTTTTGGCGGACATTTTCTAGGTGCTTTATCTTGACATTTTTGTAGTGGCCTATACCAAAAGAAAAAATACGTCATGTATTTTTTGTCTCGTAGGTTGCTATATTAAAATTTGGAAGGTGGTTAAAATTTCATTCTGTATAAACAAAAAACTAAAACTGTTAAAGTTATTTTAAAAGACAAAATAGTTGTAGAGAAAGCGGTGTTGAGAGTTTAGTTTAAAATGTTTCTCATTGAATCGAGGAAGTAATTGTTGATTTTTAGGGTTCCGTACCCAAAGGGTAAAAACGGGACCCTATTACTAAGACTTCGGTGTCTGTCCGTCTGTCCGTCTGTCCGTCGCTCTGTCACCAGGCTGTATCTCAAGAGCCGCGATAGCTAGACTGTTGGAATTTTCACAAATTATGTATTTCTGTTGCCGCAATAACAACAAATACTAAAAACAAAATAAAATAAATATTTAAGTGGGGCTCTCCCATACAACAAACCTGATTTATTGGCCTTTTTGGTACGGAACCCTTCGTGCGCGAGTCCGACTCGCACTTGGCCGGTTATTATCCTTTCTCTCTCTGTGGTCGCTCCCTCGTGACTGAGGATCGTGGTCATCGATATATTTGGATGTTCTACATCTAGTTTGTACTATTTGCCTCCACCGGCGCCTGTTCATCGCATCATTGACTACTGAGAAGAACTTGGTTGAGGATGAGCCTTTCACTTGATCGCTCCATCTAGCTGGAGACCGTCCACGGGTTCATCTGCCCTTCGTGTTTCCAACTATGATCAGTTTATCAATTCAAATAAAACATTAAACGTACACACATACCTACCTATAATGTCACCATTAAATTTTGAACTCCGTAAGTTAAATATAGCTCGTGATATTGTCAGGTGATGAATAATAGGTTAGCTTAGGTTCGGGAATGTAGAGCATACCCTGTGGCATAAGCCCTAGGCGAAATTCGTAGTTCCGCCAGGTAGAGGCCAGCTCGTAGGCAATGGAGGGATAGTTTTAGTGAGTATAATAATATGGTCCTCATATCATTGGTGATAGAGATGCTATGCATTTTTCCAACGTGGAACAAAAAAATATTGTAATCTTTCGATGTTTGTTGACGGACTTCACAAGTTCACAACTCCAAAATTTATACTTTACAAGAGAAGAAGCATAATTGTGATAATAAGCTCTATCTATGTGTATCGGCTGTAAACAAAACTTAGCAGGCTTCAAATCACACTTGCTTATTTTAAGCAGTTGCACGAACGCTCGCTTTCATAACCATATAAGTTTGAAGTAGCTGCCAACAGATGGCTGTGAGACCACCGTTCGTTTATCACTGAAGTTACGTCTAAAAATAAATTGCCATACCTACTGCAATAATTGAAAACATCCTTTTTGTTCTTGATTATTAATAAATTGTTTGTTTAAATTGACAAAGCAGACATTCGGTTACATATAATCATAACAAAATGCAATGACTATAAGTTTTTTACAAGTAGGTTCAAGACTTATCTACTTTCTTAATAACAATTGCTTACATAATCGTTGGTCGTTACGCTCAGCAACTTACATGTTGGCTGCCATTTTGACGACGTACCTATGTGTTAATAACTCAAGTTACGCAGACGACATAGTGTTGCTGAGCGCTTCTATCTGTGGGTTAAATAAATTGATGAGGGTCTGTGAAGAGTATGCCAAAAAGCACGGTCTCAAATACAATGTCGTTAAAAGTCAGTTCATGATGTTTGAGACCACTGCTGCACTGGTGCTAGATGTCCAGAGATTTTACGCTGAATGGCGTCGCCTTAGAAAAAGTCTCGAAATTTAAATATCTGGGGAATATTGTGACCAGTGATCTCAAGGACCATGCTGATTTGGAAAGGGAGCGAAGGGCGCTGTCGCGACGTGCGAATATGTTGGCACATAGGTTTGCGCGGTGTTCAGTGGGGGATAAAATTAGCTTATTTCAAGCGTACTGCACCTTACTGTACACCTGTGCTCTATGGGCTGATTATTCGCAACGAGTCTACAGCGCCCTTCGTGTCCAGTTTAACAATGCATTCAGGGCGGTGCTGGGCCTCAGGCATGTTTGCGGCGGCACGTTCTAGTAATGATAGCTGGCCGGCTAGATTGTCCCTACATGAGACATTGCGGTGACATACATGTCATCGCAGTGCGTAGGGCCTAATTATATATATTTCGTTATTTTATGTAGTATTTAATTCTAATATTAATTTCCTTTTTTTTTCAAATTTTATTGATTAAGATGTTTTTGTGAATATGGGACTAATAAGGAATCCTGAAATAAATGATTTATTTATTTATTTTATTATTTATAATCCAATGTGCGTCCAAAATCGATATAATTGTGCTAAATCATGCTGTATTTATTTATTTTAATCATGTTTCAAATAATTGGCAGCGTGCTAAGAGAGTCACAGCAAGATGTCAGATAAATTAAACAAAAACAGGGAAGTTTGAAACTTTGAACAAACAATTTGTTTCAAAAAGTTAATATAATTTAATAATTATGTAGTTAATATAGTCTAAAATTGTTAAAAAACTGTAAAACTTATTACCTAATTAAATATAGGTACTTACCTTAATTTATATTCTAAATACAAAAGTTTTTATGGATGTCAATAAATCATGGATGTCAATCAATCACGGCAGAAAGGCTAACGGATCTGGATTTGGCACTGACATTTAGTTAGACTAGAATAAACACATGCTACTTCTTATCCCGAAAACAGTAAGGTTTTCGTGGAATAGTTATGGTATTTGGTAGGTACCTACTTAGACAATACTGTCTCGAAACATGTATCAAGCGAGCCGTTTTAATATCACAAACCCAAGTAAAAACTAATTTAGTAGACATAAAATATTGTTATGAGAGTAGTATTGTGTTTTATGGTCCACTGGTTCACTATCGTAGGTATTACATAATATAGATTTAACAGGTTCACTGTCCAGAAAAAACAACAATTTCATGTATCAAGTACGATTCATGGGACAGCGAATCGGTAAAATTTTTTTTTGCTCATATCCGGCAGCTACAGAGTATTGTATAGATATTGTATAAAGGTAGTTAATGATTAAATTCGCAAATCCTTAGATCTGCTAATGGGCCTTTATGATTAAGTAAAAGAAGTGATTCCTTTGAACAGAGAATCGCTTTGACGCGATTCATTCAATTAACACTCATCCCTTTTACATAAATACTATAACATTATTTACTTACTACATAAAGAAGTTCCAGAAGAAGACATACAGATGATGTTGCCGATAGTCAATACCCATTGATGAGCTTTATGCTATTAAACATACCTATTCTCGGTTAATTCTCCACGCTTTATTTTTGCCTAGTGAAATTTGATTATTACCAAGTCCCATTGTCATATCATGATGATTGTCACATTACATGATTGTGTTTATTTGGTAATTAGAACTAGCAATTATGAACTACGCGAGTAAAATTATTAAAAAGTCATATCAATTTGCCTCAACCTCAAGTTTTGTTCTGTTTCAACTCGGTGTACAACTAAATATTAGGTAGGTACTATCAGACAGGCAAGTGGTTCCAGATAATCAAAAACAAAAGTTTTGGACTGAAAATCATCAGTCTTCTAAAACTATTTAATAAGGTTTCCATAAGACGTCTTCCTACGCCGAAGCAAAAGCTTTAAACAAATCATACAAATCCGTATAAGTATACCGAAAGACTATGGATGTCTATGAAATTGTGACCTTCTTATTTGGTTGCACGTTTGATATTTAAATCATTAATGATTTTAGGTATTACCAAGAAAAGACTTTTCTTAAATATAATAATATTGTAATAAATTAAAACAATTTAAATAAATTATACATATAAATGTTTAAAGGCATTCAATAAAAACTGGGTGACAATCCTTCAATTGGCCATCAAAGACGGCTCTAGCTAGAGGAGTGTGTGTGTTCCTAAGTTTCACTTGGGTTCTGTTGTTGAGCCATACATCACTAAATGGATCAAGAAGGACGTTGTTGTATGGATGTGGTTTTAATGTATCTGATACATCTAGTTCTTTCGCGTGACCGCTAATGAAGCCCAATTCCCTACAAATAGCTTCGAGCTCAGATTTCGAATGTTTCTTTTTAGTGTAGCATTTCGTATGCCACACTCCGTGAGATCGCACCATTACTTGGCCTTGTCCATATCTGAAACACGAAAAATCGAATCAAACACAATAAGCACAAACAAAAATTGACAGGCATATTTTAATATGAATAAAAAGACCTAAGACACTAACGTGGCATGATTGAAACTAACTGTTGCCCGCGACTTCATTTGATAATCACTCGAGAAGTGTTTTTTTTTGTATGAGACTATAAAACGTATGTGCTATTTCAGACTTCCGTTTTAAATGTTATACAGATCCGTACAGCTCTTCTCGCGTAATTAAGTAACAAACATCCATCCAAAATGTCGCGTTTATTATATTAGTAAGATACACAATTGTAATGATCGCAGCAGTTAAATTAAAAACGCCGTCATGTCAAATTATATTCCGTTTGATGGGTACGTGCGTTTGATTTAAATCTGCTTAAAACATGTTTATTTAAACATATAAGTAAAGGGAACTCATCGTGTCCAACCTTCTTTGATTGCCTGCCTGTAACGTTATGTTTAAAACGTTTAAAAGTAGACGAAAAAGATGAAATAGAATATTCAATGAACATTAATTTCGAAAACCAGGAAAATAGTGTTACGACGGCCTCAAAAATTTAAACATTTCAAGTAAGAAGGCTGTTTTAAAAATCTAAATGGCTGTCGTCATTAATCAGAAACTTTTTAAACGATTTAATTAAACCTGTAATCAAGTTGTTACAGTCACGTTTTGCACGTGGGGCTATTTTTATATTTTGTTAAAAAGAAAAGCACAGCCAAATTGTGGAATCAAAGACAGATTTTAGTATATAACTTAAGTATATTTTATTGTACTGTTAAGGAGTACAATACTAGCAAACTCTTTGTAACATGTTTTCAACATTGTTTACGCGAAACATTAACAAATCAATTGATATCTGTGGGGGGTCTAATTTAAAACATTTCTTTTGAAAAGGTGGGCTCAATTATTTTAACAAAAGTCAATGCTTCAAAAGTTTTGTGATATATAATATGTCTAGTCTGGTTTTTTGCTAAATAAACTTAAATATCGGTGGATTAGTCCAAATCAATATAATATGCTATAATTGAATATACTAATATTTCACGGTCTGTATTTATCTGTCTTGTTGTCTAGAGGACAATGTTTTTACATAAAGCTTCAGCTTCTTCTGAGCTTCTTTTTCCTGATTTTATAGCAGAGATACCTCTCCTTTAAATTCTTACCCTGCGCCTTGTGGAGCGTTAAGCCCGATGCAAGTGGTTTCATCTTCTCCATTAGGACAATCATTAACACCATCGCAGACCACGTCTGGAGCCACACAGTGGTCCACATCAGCAGTCTTGCCACATCTTTAAATAAAATTATATGTTTACAAATCATTTCTGCAATCATATTTAAACTTTGAAGGTTCAAGGATTATTTATTTAAATGAAGATTTGTTCCATTATTGTAATCCACTCAGGGGATGTATTCGTTTTTTTTAATTATTTACATCTTATTCTGGCAATTGAAGATAATTGCCATGCAACAAAACCATTTTGTTTAATGGTATACAATATTCAGTTACCTAAACAAAAGGCTTCATAATTTAATATTATAACCTTTGCTTAAATTACTTTGGTAGTCAACTTTTGTCGTTCATTTCACGCTTTGAAGAGTTTTGAATAAGAAGTCATTATTTACTTGTCTCTGATTTTATTTAAAATTCGTTCAAATAGTTCAAAGTATGAAAAAATAAATTTAACATGCAGGCAATTTATAGTTTATAAATATTGTAATAAAATTCAACCCAACCTCACGTGTTCACACGTACACGAAAACTCTTTTTTATAAATACGCATCGTATTCTTACAGAACCTCCTTATTATGTCGGTGAATAAAAGTAAGCACTCATATTTTTATAAAACATTAATCATGATACGTAAAATATTGAAAATAACGCGACTTTTACTCGTATATTTGACGCTTATCTGCCCCGAGGACGCCGAATATACTTAGTGTAATTTAAATTAACTTTATTCTGTTTTCCTTTAAGGGCTGTTTTATTTAAAAGATGACTTCCGTAATTGATTGGAAAAATGGCCAAGAGAATGAATGATTGATATAAATTACGAAAGTTATATTTTAATTATAACAAGTGTGTCCATTGTCTATTATATTTTGCTAAACTTACGGATAGTTGCGCTTAGCAAAGCACTTGCAAAACATAGGGTCCTCGTCACTTCTATCCTTGCAGTGAAGGATACCATCGCAGAGTCTTGAAGGCATCACTCTAGCTAAGTACATAGAGCAAGTAGACTGTTCAGGTTCGTCAGTTCCATCGCCACAGTCATCAATACCATCGTTAAATTGCTCTTTAGATATGCAAAGACCATTGTGACATCTGAATTGACCCGTGGAGCATTCTAAAAATGTAGACAATATAATCATGATAAAAAAAATGCTCACACAATTAAAAAAAATGCTTGCAAATTATTTTAAATTTATTTTTAAATACGAATTTCGTGATTGATTCTTACCGCAGTTTTTGTCATGTGGATCCTTCTTACAAAAAACATGTTTTAATTCACAGGATTCTTGTGATTCATCTCTTCCATCTTCACAGTTTCTCACGCCATTGCAAACATGACGCAAACTTACACATTTTCCACGTCCGCACCGAACTCCATCACATTTATTGGACAAGTTTTCCTTTCTTATTTCAAACGTTCCATTGTTATCTAAAATCACCTCAAGAAGATGAAACTTCAATTTTGATTTCTTTAATTAAATGCTACTATATTTCCTGTGACATAACATTTAAGCTTTAAATTCTCAAATGGCAACTATTTAAAAATTTAACAAACCCGCATTTTTGATGTTCGACTTAAGATTCTCGATACCAGTTCCAATGATTCGATCTTGGAGCCCACATTCTCCTCGAATATCGACGAACGTTGCAGATGGATACCACCCTTGTTCAGTGTGGCAGCTGATAATGCCAGCCCACTGCTGACTTGAAACCATTCCTGGCTGCAGGGAAAATCTGTTAATCTCCAATTTATAAATCAATGTAATCATATTACAAGTATGAATGCTATGGAATAGATATCCAGTTAATAAAAAAGTGTATGCCTGATCTTTAAGCTTCGCCCCGTTGGTCTAGTGGTTTAAATACCGGGCCAAGATCTCGGGGTCCCAGGTTCAATCTCCGGGTCGGGCAACCAATAGTTTCGGATTTTCGAACGTTGCTCGGGTTTGTGATCACTAACCCGCATTTGGCAAGCGTGGTGATTATGCCAGTTCACATCATTGCAGTGGTAACTTGAATTCAATGATGGAGGCCTTTTCCCTGCAGTGGGATGATTATAGGCTGTTACTTTACTTTTTTAAGCTTGCTAAATGCGGGTTGATGATCACAAACTCGAGAAAAGTTTGAAATTTAAAACTCTTATTGCCTGACCCGGGATCGAACCCAAGATCCCGAGAACTTGACCCGATAATTAAACAAATAAACTAATGCCAAACAAACAAATAAAGCGTTAACCAGTTAATATACTCTCATAATAATTTGTTGTTATTCGAATTTTAAGACTTACTGCATGTAACAAAAATACTTACAAGACAAAGAGACTTGGATTTTGAACGCAATTTGAAGCATTTATTATGGTGATGACAATTTTCTCTTGTCTCATCGACGAATACACTTAGTGTTTGATTGTTTTCATCTTGCCCTACAGCAACGCATATGGCATTTTTACTTTCAGGCATTATGCTACAAACATACAAATAAGGTAAGATAGTTATCCCTATACAAAGTGTGCCTTTTGATATCCCATAACTCTAGGGTATTTATTAAACAGACCATGGTAAAGAATCAAATTGCATATGAATTATTTTTCAATTTTTTTTTGATTAATTTTTTCGTACAAAATAATTCTAAAATGTCATGACTGTTTATGTAAAACACCCTTACCTTGTTATGAATGAACTTTTGAATGAAAACGATTTACTTGTACCTACTTATCAATGAAACACCCACACACGTCAATGTATTTACAAGTTACGCTCTCCCGCTAATTTACTACTACACTTTAGTGTAAGTTTGCCAACGTCTCGCAAAACTAAGGATTCGCCATACTGGTTACATTTTATTAACAAATTTAACTAAAATTGATGTTATATTCGAAACTATTAATTTTTGAACCACATGTTCTAGGGCGTTATATATTATTTTTATCTATAGAACATAACCTTAGAGTTATGGGATATCAAAAGGAACACGTTGTATATAAGATAAAGGTCTACATAAATCAATAACACTATTAAACATAACTTGAAACTTACCTAGACTGTATAGCCATCGGCTTTACCATTCTTGAATATTGCGCTGGTTCTTTTAAATGTAATAAAGCTACGTTGCTACGGTACATATCTTTTTTGCCATTTACTTGCAAAATTTGTTCGAATGGTCCATGAGTAGAATTTAAGGTTCTATGAGAACCAAGTACAACTGTTATCATGTGACGACTCATGCTAAAATAAATATAAATTATTCTTAACTCTAATTACTGATTTCAAAGCTATAAATAGTACATTATATCGAGATTAAAACTCACGATGAATCCCATAGACATGAATGACTGACCAATACCAATGAAGCGTCAACCAAAACTCCAGTGCATTTATAGTCACCTTCAACATAAACTTTGGCTATCCAAGGCCACATTTCATCAGTTGTGTTTTGTGCTGATCGACTGTATAATAGATTTGGAGAGAAACCAAAGTCAGTGAACAGACTATGATCACAGTACACGTACAGTGACATACAGGTTTTCTTAACATTTGGAACACATTGCTCTTTCAATATTTGCGGTTCTTTGAGTACAATATGCCTTGCAGTATCCTCAGAGCTACTTGCTTCTCTGTACGCAAAATGCACTGATGCACTTCTTGAAAGTTCCCTACGTTTTCTGTCTTCATTCGATTTTAAAATTTCGTCATCGATATTCAAATGCTTCAATCGATACCTATTTGCTGTGCTGTAAGTTAAAAAAACATTGAACTCCCAAATTCCTTTTTTTTTTGTCAATCATCAAAGTAGAGTTTTTTTTCTTTACAGCTTATACCTACTTGAATCGTTAATTTACCTGAATCCGAGATAGTGGCAAATATGAGTTGCCGCTTGTTCTTGTTCTTCTGTCGATAAATTATCTTCACAAATGATGTGCCATTTATTTTTTTGTTTTTTTGTAAGGTAGCCTTCTAATCGAATTTTTGGTCTTTCGTCTACGTCATATTTCAATTCTTTTCCATTAGATAAAGCAACTGAAAAAGCGAAAAATGGAAATTAGGCTTGATATTAATAATTCTTCTCCCTCATTTTTTCCATTTTGTATTAATACTTACAGCAATCAATTTCATCCTCGCCTTGTGGGCAATGTGGTTTACCATCACAAACATTTTTTAGCGGTAGACAAATTTGACTTCTTTTACAAAGGAAACGATCTTCCGGGCAGCTGACTGTAAAATAAAAGTAGTTGAAAAATTTGACACTAACTTGTTTTTAGCAAGCTGAGTAACTGAATATCAAATCTTACAGCAGTCAGCTTCGTCCTGACCATCAGCACAGTCGTATATTCCATCGCAAAGGAGAGTCTTATCAAAAGAAAATAAGTAGTCAGCACATGTACAACTTAATTCATCAGTACCGTCTTCACAGTCAGCTTTATGGTCACATCGATGGCTGTATGGAATTGTTTGATAAATCCTAAAAGTAATATTTTTTCTTGAGTTTTAAATAGGACAAAAAGAAAACATGCTAAAGAAAGTAATATGAACTGATGCTGACAAGCATATTATAAAGTCATTACTTACCGCCTGCATTCAAATTCCTTAGGAGTAAGATGTTTTTTTCTTATTTTAGCCGGTTGTAACTCAGATAAGACAATGTCCTCTATTTTATGAATTATATCTAGTCTGTCATCAAAGTTACTGATTTTCTTACTAGAAAAATCATCAATAATTTTAGATGTCGAAGAAATCTCTTTGTTTTCAATAACACTACTCTCACTTGTTGCTTTGTCGTTTTCAGTGTCTAGTTTCTGTGTGTGAGGAAGAAGTTCTACTAGTAAAGATTTAGATTCGGGGTCAGGATTCCCACGGTTATTGATTTTACTTTGTAAATGCTCTAAGTCATGAAAAGATGATGTTGTCTCCAATGTAGACGGAGTGGTTGATGATACTGGTACGAGAGTAGTTAGTGGCAATGATGAGGTCGTTTCCATTGCTGGACTGTTAGTTTTGACATTAGTCAAAGTTGATGAAAATTCTGACTGCCCAGTTGAAGTTTCCCAATCCTCTTGAATATCAGCGGCTCTAAATTGTTTACTGAATATTTGATCGTCATTGATAAGTTCGTTTGCTATTAATGAAGATCTAGATTCTAAAGCTGGTTTATGTGAACTAATGGCAAAGCTTTTAATCAAATCAGTCTCGCTATCTAAAGACTCTTGTTGTGAATTATCTCTTACAAGTTCCGAACTATTTTGAATTGATATTTCGATAGTGGACGCGTGTTTTAAATCATCACTCAGCTGTTTGTTTAAAGTCTCTTTATTTTCTGATAAACCATGGTTTATGCTTCGATAATTATTATCGGGTGAGTGCAATTGGCTGTCCAAATTTGAAGTGTGTGATTTTTGGACCAAGTTTTCTTTAGTTGCAATATTAGCAATTGCTGACTGAGTTTGGGTATTCGCTGCCATTAAATTTTCTTTTTCTGTCAAATGATCATCAGAGTTGGAAGTTTTACCTAAAAACAAACTCTCAAATGATCGCATAGAATTGCAGTTCATTTCATCTTCTCCATTAAGACAGTCTACAATTTTATCACACACTCTTTTATCTGGTAGACATTTGAGAATACCTGACGAACACTTAAAACCTGGACATTTTTGAATAGGCTGTATCGTTGGCAACACTTTCGACCCTAAAATAAATATAAAATAAACATGAAAGGACCTATTCTAACTTCTTTTTGCAAAAACAATCGTTGATATGTTCTTACCTATGTGATTTCGAATCCATTTGACAAAAAGACTAACTCTTGTGTAGACTCCGGGTTCGCCCTTACGAGCGCATCCGTCACCATGACTTACAATGCCCGCCAGATACCATTGTTGTGAATTCAAAGGACTTCTGCAAAGAAGTGGGCCCCCACTATCACCCTGGAACAGCCATGAAAATGTTTAAGATTAATTATCTTAAAGTCATTTACTAAAGTAACCGTACTAGTTACGAGAACATAAACCAATATTTAAATTTTATGGAAAAAAACAACTATAATGTAAAAAATCAAAATTACTTGGCATGCATCTTTACCGCCTTCAACAGGACCAGCACATATTTCTTTTCCTTCTCGATCTTCTGAATGTTTGCACTTTGCCCAAATTGGTAACTCCACCTCACGCATGTGATCAGCTGTAAAACATTTAATCTTAAATGTAGCAAAATATTGTATCCAACCATTTATGATATAAAAATAGTTTAAGACAAAAAACATTTAATTATTGCTAAACTTACGATCAGGGCCATGCTCTACAGTAGCACCCCATCCAACAGCTGTACAGCTAGTTCCAGGCGGAGGTCCCCATCGCCATTCTGGTCCAGCAGTGTTTGGCCCAGGCAGACAAATTGGTCGGACCCAACGACTAAATTGAATAGATGACATCACCCTCAGTAGTGAAAGATCGTTCTTCATATCCGCTTGTTCATAATGCTGGTTTACTATAATATGGCTGATACGATGATTCTGCTCTTGAGGCGAAAATGAAAATCGTCTTAGCATACCCACTTGCACTTCATAGTAATAATTCCAGAACCTAAAACCAGTAGATAATTTATTTTAACAGGTCAATGAATCAGTTTAGAAAAATGTAATTTATCAAACTTATGTACGTGCAGAAATGTTTTATGTATGAATCAAGCAAATTCAAAATAGAATTTTATTTGAAAAAAAAAATATAGATCCAAATTTTAGGACCTTACACATGTAGGTAATATGTTACTATAAAAACACCCCTGACAAGTAATTAATAATCTCACTAAATAACATTTATTACTTTACTTCTATCATAATAATGTTATATACTCGTAAAACTTACTCATGTACGCAATGAGCTGCAGACAGGACCCAGTGCTGAGTGACGATAACACCACCGCAATGAAACATACCATTTCTATATAGAGCTGCCATCCAGGGCCAAGCAGCCGGCATACTAGGTCTTCCACCCACAACCCTGCTTTGAGCTCTCTTTGTTTTACTCGAGCCCTTTCTGATAACGTAATTAGACACAGTCCCATCAACTAAAGCGTTATTTTTAGAAATTATTTTTGACGGATCATAAAAAGAAATAGGATATGGACGTCCATTCAAGAGGAAGCGCTTATTTCTTCCAAAAAGGTGATTTTCAATAGCTGAATTCTGTAAGAGGTTAAATAAAATTTTCGTACAGCTTTGTTAAACAAAAGCAGCCTCACGTTGACTAAAAACCTGACTGATTAAAGTAAATTACCTCTTTCAGCAACTGGGAAGTCGTTAAAATTCTCGTTCCACAAAGTAATTCAGGACACGTGACGTATATAGCCGAAGAGTTGAAACAAGTATTACTTGCTTGAAGTAATCCTTCTGGTCCCGTGTTCAAATAGCTGAGTCTTAACAGTGGGTCGACCGGCAACACTTGAATAAACGGTGGTCTAAAAATAGAACAAGAAACCATTGGTGTAAGCCAATAAACTTTATTTTTGTAAAATAGTTTTTTTATACAATACGTCATAATCCTGATTGTTAATCGCACATCATGATGTGCCTACAAAAATTGTTAGTCAATATGTTACCAAAGTGTGGTAAAATTGAACGAACATTTAAAAATTTAATCAGGCAAACACATAATGTTAATTATTATAGTGTATGCTTTGTTGATTGACCTTAAAATGAATAAAATAAAAAAATTAACCTTATTATGAGTCCAGTTTCCCTCCGGCAGGCATCATGAGCCCACATGTAAGGATTCTTACACACGGCATACCAGTCCCCTTTAAAGTTCCGTTGCAAAAATCCTTCCGTGTTGGAGACAGCAAATAACTGCATCAACAAAGTTACTGAAATTATGCAAATTAAAACTCTTCGAAATCCTACTTTACTTAGCCATAACCATGTTAGTTTAAGAATGGAAAGCAAAGTACGAAAAGTGTGTTTCTTTTACAATTTATATCTGAAATGGTTTTCATCGACATTATTTTATGAATTTTTGGAAAGGAAAAGAAAACGATAAAAGTTTAAGGACGCAGAGAACCTACAAAGTTCCTTTTTATTTGGAACTCTTAACATGAATTGGCTTTCAAACTGTTCAACAATTGCTGTGTTAAAATTTTCCTCCAAAGTAATTTAGATATGATTGACTTAGACGAATCTTACCTATTAGAATATTAATTAATTGATGGATTTGGGAATAATACTTTCAGGATTTTACTAGTTGAATATTCGATGTTTTATTTATAATTTTTTGATTTAATAATGAAGTGTCAAATCATTGAATCTTACATTTTTCACCAGAAATAAATTGTGTTTTGCTTTAGTATAGAGCAGCGTTATCCAGGAGCCATTATTTGGTAACACTTACGGGATTGTTATGAAGGCTCGGTGAAAGCATGTTACAATCAATCTCGTCTCTATTGTTTGGACAGTCCATTATGTTATTACACCTTTGTTCTTTTGAAAAACAGCTGGTTTTGGAGTTTATGTCCAAGTCTTCACAGCTGAATGCGTTTTCACTACAACCTGAGAAATAAATTACAGTCAATATATATTTTTTATCTTTTTCTATGTTTGTCTGAAGATTTCAAACCGTATTTTATAGGCGTATCTCGTCAAAAGATGAATTTAAGATCAAATGTTTTTTTACTAATGAGTATTAGTTTAACAAAAAAAAATATTTTAGCTCACGTTCATTAAATGTTTATTATAGTTTACTATTGTATTTTGATTTAACCCGAATTCCTGACGTTTCGAAAACTTCACGCTGTTATACTACTGCCTCTAATTTCTATCACTGACTAGCGATAAGGCGATAGCTTTAAAAAAAATTCAAATCACCTTCTTATAACAATAAACAAGGTTATTTAAAAATGTTAGATACCTAATAATATCTTAGTCTCCCAATGACCACGAACACTGAACTTTGGTATAAACCAAAATACATATATTGTGAAATCTTAAACAATAAGAGTTAAGTCCGTGAATTAAACTTTAATTTTAATTTCAATATTTCTCGTGTAAATTCAAGAAACTAATATGTAAGCACAACTCGTAAAAAGGCGCAATACGAACCGTAACAACCCATTTCATCTTCGCCAAAAGGACAATCGAAATAGCCATCACATAATCTCGACTTGTCCACTCTGGATTTGCAGCTACATTTGGCCTCATCGCTCACATCAGCACAGTCTACATGCCCATTGCACCATTGACTTTCAAGTACACAACCTTCACCGTTGTAGCAAGATACTGAACCTTCTGGACATTGAGCATCACGAGGTGCCGAGGAATTTGATGACAGTTTTTTTTGCTGATCAGCACTGAAAAATTATAAAAGTCTTGAATTAAGTAAAATTTTAAATTCTTATTTAAAATAACAATACCTTAAGCTCTTACTATCAATACCTTAAGCTCTTAATGTTTCCATTGAATTTGAATTTACATAAAAGATTGAATTTTGATATGAAATAGTAAGAAAACGTTTACTTTTGGTATTTATCAAATAGTATAAATCAGCCAAGTTCGTCCTAGGCCACGTGAAGTGGTTGGAATTCAGTTTAGTTTAATATCGCAAATGCCGACTTACAAGGTTTGTAATTTTATGTTTACTGCCTGTTTACGTAACCTCTCCCATTTTTAAATTATTTTTCAATGTACGAATTTCCTCTCGATTTTATAAATTACAAGTTAGTCGACCACACCTTCACATGATACTTGCTGTGATAGTTTTCCTGTTAACGCCGTTATAAGATAATATTTCCATTATATTACTCGTACATTAATGGCTATTGCTGTTAGTTCTTTCAAATATTAATGAAATACCGTTCAGCTGGCAAAGGGAGGGATAATTATTTCTAATTCCTTGAATGAATAGATGGACACATGGATTTCCGGATCGCAAAATGGTTGTCACAGACCCAAAATAATTTTAAAAAGAACTATTCAAGGACACTTACACCATGAGACAATACATATAAAAATACATCAATACTTCACATGTATTGAGATAGGTACTGATAATAAGCTAAATCTAGTCTTTAATATTAACTGCAGACAAGCAGACAGTCAGACAGATGTATATGATTCCTTATTTACTACGGAACCCTATAAGGTAAAAACCTTTTACTTGATTACGTTACGAAACTTTATTTTTAGATGTGACATTATTGTAATAACATTCAAAATAACCGAAACAAAACATCCCGAAATTATTTATAAATATTTTAATTACACATTTTTTAAAATTGTTTTGGCATTTTGTGTTTATTATTAAATGTTAGAAATTATTAATGTTTCCGCATCAAAGAGTAGTTTACATTTCAATATGCTTGAACGCAAACAATAAATGAAGACTCTCTAACATCCATTTAAAAATAAATATGTAAGCAGATTGTGAAATTCGGCTAGTATATTTTATTAGGTACAGACAACGTGAACCTTCCACAAAACGTCAAATTTTCTCAATTGTTGAAGATCTCTACTTGTTGGACTTAAAGTTGAAAATCAATTCAATGACCTTTAACTTTTTGGGTAGGTTGACCTGCGGCCGTTGTCTGTACATAAAGTTGCGGTTTGAAAAATGGTTGGCCAAACTATTATAATTACTTACTGTGCGTATTGCTCTAAGAACTTTCTAAATATTTCTTCATCTTGTGGATGTATCTGACGATGTTTAGGCTTGGCGTCATGTTCCTCGGGTTCTCGATATCTGTAAATAACACTTAATTGCATATGGAATATACGAAAAAAGAGGCTAAAACAGTAGAAATCTTACTTATTTGTTAATCCTGGTATTGGTTGCGTGTATTGAGAATAAGCATGATTTGGAGCATATTCTGGTAACGGGTTGTTGTATCCTCCTGCTGAAAAGATTAAGTAAAAGATTTAATCGAACGCTTATTAATATGTGTAAACGAATACTTAATAAGATTCTGTTCTGATTTAAGACTTCTAGTAGGGTAAAACAGGATTAGTTTGGTGAGACATGATTACATTATCTTATGAACGATATAAATAAACAGTGAAACAGTGGCATAATCATTTCTTGTTTCGTGTTATGTAGATTAAATTAATAACCCCAGAAATGCACTAATACAGACATAGTTATATATTCTACATCTGAATATAGCAAATAAAGTAATGAATTGAAAAAATAAAAGCTTTATGAGTGCATTTCCAGGGTTAACAATTTAATCTACTAAAACGAAAGACCCTCTTCATTAAAATAGTGGAGTACCTAATATATTAATTAAAAATCTCGCGTCTGTAATACGTTTGTAAACGTCTCCAAAACCGGCTTGACAGATTTTTATAAAACACTTGATGTATATTCGGTAAGCCTGAGAATACCTATTTCAATATTAAACCATTTAGACATGTTCATATTAGAAGTTGTTGCATAGTTTTAAATTTAAATTCCACGCGTATGAAGTCACAGGCAACAGCTAGTTAAAACAAAAGTATCAATCACCTAAATGGTGTTCATGCTTCAAAAGGCGAGCCAGCAAGCATGTATCAGGTAGATGTTGCTGGTGTGAGTAAGATGGCATAAAAGGTGGTATAATATGTTGGTATGGATCAGCACCGTATCCAAACGCATCACGATTTGATATGCCAGTCAATTCGTCAGTTTGAGGCAAAGGGAATACTTCACGTCTTAACGTTTCGATTGGCATACTGCTAAATCTAGCATTTTCATTTACAGGTCTCATATTTTCAGTTGCTATCACGAAAGACGATTTATCTTTGTGTTTGTTACTCTCAGCGTCATTAGAATGTTCCCCTTCGGTGATTATTTTCAATTTTTTCACAAGATCTTTACAAACTTCGTTCTTATTTTCATTATTGCATAGAACATTGTGGTTCATAATAATATCTCTTGCTTTTTGATACTCCTCGTTATTTAATTTATCTAAAACTCTATCAGTGTCAGTAGTAACTTGAGATATTGCTCTCTTTTTTCGTTTTAATGTGGATTCTGTGTTATTTTTTAAACGAAAAGATATTTCAAGGCCATCTCGTTGTACAGTTATATTTGCATTTTTGGATTCACTAGTCACAAAAAATATTTCAGTTGTGCTGAATCCCTCTGTAAAAAAAACAAGTAAATGTAAAGAGTGTTAATTCAAACGGCATACGTATCTACTTACTTCCTTACGGTTTTTCTTTTGCCGTTCGACTATTGAAACTTAACCATTTGGGGAAGACTATTATTACTAATTGAACTACTGTGATAGTCATATCATGAGTGATATAATGTTATGACTGTTAATAAAATTTACTATGTATGTACCAACATAGATTTTATGTTTTTGTTATGTTACTAATCATACCTGGACAATGGTCATCTTATTAGTCTTACTAAGATTTCAATTGCAAAAGTTAGGATTGATGTTTTCAACTCAACATGAATAGGGCAGCTTAATAAATAGTAAAGAGATAAAAAAAAAAGTATGTAGTAAAGAGAAAAAATAGTTGTTAGAAGAAGATATGCCTTACATTGTTATAGCCGAAACGCATATATCATGCTTACCAATATTTTCTAGCAGCCTCGTCAAAAAAATGAAAGCTCCGCCAAAAATAACGAGAAGTAATAGAAAAATACATGTTTTTCGTACAATGTTGTAAATAAAAATATCTTTCCTTCTTCTATCGGTATCTAAAACAGATATTTAAAGAAATTGTATTTTATTTTAGGGATCAGGATTTAATCAATTTGTACTATTAGTTGAATGTATTAAGTTACCTCTAGGTTCTGCCAGTGCCATTGGTGGGAGACCAAGTTGGTTCAAATCTTTTTCAATTTTTATATCGCCTTTCATTTTCTGTAATTTGTAATTTTTCTTTAGATCTAGTAGGTAGCTAAAACTAACTAGTCAAACAATTCTACAATTGTGTATTTACTGGTCTTTGATTTACACTTTATTTTGTTTTTATTATCTGTAATAAACTAAAATCAATCACCGAAATGCTTGCGCATAACTTTCGATCAACTGCACCGAATTGAATATTTTTTTTTTTTATACTTGTAATTGTCAGGAACGGGTTTTTATGACAAAAATATTTGATAAATATAAGGAAAAAAGCTGTCTGAGAAATATCATGTCAATAAAGTGTTCATTAGTAGCTGATCATTTTTAATTTCACTATCCTCATTAAAAAACCCGTGCAAAGCTGGGACGAACAGCTTATTTAGAATAAATTTAGCACACGCAACAAATGAAACGGCCATAGCTTTCTTATGATCGTATGTACCTATTAACAACAATTAAAAAAAGGTACCCACAGTACCTAGAAGGGATGGACTCTTAATATAATTTAGGTTTACATCGTAACATCGTCATAATTTATTGCGATCTAACAGGCATGACAGAATGATCATCTTGGCAAATGGGCTTGGTCCAATATAATAAATAAGAGACATTTATTGCACGTTTACTTTATTAGGTTAATAGCCAGAGTCATTTCAACGTCATATTTTGTTAGTGTAAAGAAAATGTAACTAGCAAATTGATAAGGGGCCTAATTCGCGTAACCGAATCGCAGTTCGATCGTGATTGAATTGGACGATTTTGACATTTAGCCCATACTAGAACTGTCAAAAACCTGTCGTTCAATTACGATTGTGATACGATTCGGTTACGCGAAGTAGGGGCAAGATCGGATAAGAACTTTCTTGTTCATCTGTATACATAAAACATAACACATAACATGACTGCAACTGAATTCAATATTAGCTTACGCCTGCTACTGCGTCAACGTGAAATATTTACTTTGGGCTACTTTTGTCCTTTTCCAATAACTGTAACGCCCCGTTGATCTAGTGGTTGAAATACCGGGCCAAGATCTCGGGTCCAGGGTTCGATCCCTGGGTACGGCACCAGAAAGTTTCGAATCTTTGAACATTGCTCGGGTTTGTGATCACCAACCCGCATTTTGCAAGCGTGGTTGTTATGCCAGTACCCATACTTGCTGTGGTGACTTGAATTCAATGACAGAGGCCTTTTCCCTGCAGTAGGATGATTATAAGTTGTTATCTGTCTTAAATGTCATCAAAATCAGTTCAAAGGTTTAGGCATGAAAGCGTAACTTACAATAGTGACACAGATTTACCCCCTTTAACCAATCGGATTGAAACCTCGGAAAAGTGAAATAAAGTATTAATAACCTGTTAATAATTAGTTCAGTTGCAGTAAACCTTGTTAAGTGTTAAGATTGATTGGTAATATCGAATAAGAACAGGAATTCGCAAAGAGCTAAAAACAATATTATTATGCTTGTATTCACTATCGCGTATAGGTCACATTTTGATACGTGTAGCTCATACTAATACTTCTTACTAGTATTTTAAAATTGAAAGTTTGGATGGATGATTGTTACTCAATCACGCAAGTGCGGGTAATATGGATCTAAATGTAATTTGGCACGCGATACCTATATCGCGTATATCGTCGTGGTACTTGCTGGACACCCTTTATAATCTACCTATAGATTATAAGGGGTGTCCAGCAAGTACCACGACGAACTTAAGGAGAAGCAAGGAGAAAGGGTTACCGTGGACACCCCCAACTGGAAAACCTGTATATGGAAACTTTCAAATCAATTATCCTAAAGTCTACTAATACGAAGTCGCGGGCAATATGTAGTTATTTTTAAATAATTTGTAACTTTGCCTCGATTTAAATAAGAATCAATTGCCAAATGTGTGTTCGTAATGGCTTATTATTTTTTGATCGTGTTTAAACTAGCTTAAAAAATTGTAAAGTAAAGTTTAAAAGTTTTCAAAAATCTACGTTAAACTAAGTTTATAAAAATGTATTTAAGAAGGCGTTCAAATAACCTACGGCCTGTAGCTTTATTTGATCTCATTTTCGTCAATTGTACACTTGTGCAAGCATTTTATAGAAAGTTTGCAAGAGCACCAATAATTTTAGTACTATGGGTGTCGCAAAAAAAGACTCTTTACTCTTTAGAGATTTACTGCCAGAAGAAAAGAAGCATCAGCGTCTTCTCTCCACAGTTCACCAATCTGCTCACCTGCGAATAGTGGCAAATTTGGCAAAATTATAAGTTTGGGTTGGCTTTTATGCAGCCGTGGACTGACGTGGATTCATATAATTGATATTAACATACCAGAGCAGTGCAGGCAATGCCGCTTGTATGTAATAAAAATAACTTACATTGATTTTTAAATGACATCGACGAATTAAAACCACTTAGATATTCCAAAATCTACATAGCGTTAAAAATATGTTTTCGAAACCACTGACACCGAGGCACTGAGTTGGTTATTCCAATTTTGCTGAGCTCTCAAGAGTCGGGTATCATTTCTTTAGTCAGTAGTTTTACGTTAGGTGCAGTCTACACTGTTTACAAAGAAGTCACGGCATTATAATTTGGAAAGCGTGGTGATTGTGCCTGTACCCATCATTGCTATTGTAGCTTGAATTCAATAATCGAGGCCAAGAATGGATCCCTGCAGTGGGATGATTATCGGTCGATACTTTACTTTTTGTTAGACAAAATCCGGGTAAGTGTGCGTCGAGCCACAGGCCATGTAAGGCTTCGTATTTGCACGTTGAAAATGTCGATATAATCAATTTTTTGCTCTGAAATTTCTTACTGCCTATTTAATTATATAAAGATTGTTAGGTTACCTAACAACCTTTTTCAACTAACGTTAAACGTGAATTTGTATGAAATTATCCTTCACCGAGTACATTTCATAGGTTATCTTTTCATTAGGCATTCCTTCAAATATAGTTTTCTTTTTCACACCAATTCACCAACCTCAGATATATTCTTAATTCGTTAAAACTTAGTACTTCATCTCATCAGTAGATTCCTAAATCAAAGAATAGTGTCCACAATCCTAAAATATTTTTAAAGACCTTGAATAGGAATTTAAAAATATTGTAGGATTAAGACACCCCATACAATGCGATAGAAGAAGTACAGTTTTCTAGTTCTTAAGTTAAACACAATATGATATTTATAAAACAATTTGTGTCTACGATAACAAAATTTAAATACTAAAAATAGCATTAAAGCATCATACGAGTAAATACCAAAACAAAGAGCACAACGGATCTCAAAGCTATACGCACAATACATCCTGCATTTCGCGTGGCAGACGTACATTTGTAAGGTTCCGTAGCTTTTAGGTAATTAACTTCCCTCCCTAATCCCCCTTAGTATTCGTAAGGCATAACAAAAAACTTTAGTTGGGATTAAGTGAATCTTGTTATTCCCAGTTTATACCAAGTAGGCGTGCAAATCGGATTGAATTTTTAATATCAAAGATCAAAAGTTTCAATACGGAATATTTTCACATTGTTTTCACAGATCTTTGAAAATAAGCTACCTCTTGTTATAAATGATTGTTTATCACGTAATCGATTTATAAAAAGAAATGCTATAAAATTGTATGTAATCACCACTGTGAACTATTCTTTACAATTAGCTCAGTCATCAAAATTTGTCAGTACGTCGATGACCTGATATTTATGTCGAAATGTCCATGCATTGTTTTAAATGCGAATGAATTCTTTTGAACAAAGTTGTTTCGTAATCGGTTTTTAATCGAGTCTCATTATGATACGTACCTATCCAATATAATATATGTATATACTGCGCATGTTTTAATATAATATGAATTAGAATAAAACCGGCCAAGTGCGAGTCGGGCTCGCGCACGAAGGGTTCCGTACCAAAAAGGCCAAAAAAACGGGTTTGTTGTATGGGAGCCCCACTTAAATATTTATTTTATTTTGGTTTTAGTATTTGTTGTTATTGCGGTAACAGAAATACATAATTTGTGAAAATTTCACCTGTCTAGCTATGGCGGCTCTTGAGATAGGTACAGCCTGGTGACAGAGCGACGGACAGACAGCGAAGTGTTAGTAATAGGGTCCCGTTTTTACCCTTTGGGTACGGAACCCTACAAAGGATACTGAATATTGGTAAACAAGGCACCTATAGGTATTACACTTAGTATGTAGTGCTAGGATTACCATTTATTTGTCAGATGTGATTGCAGAAGTTTTAATTACTGGAAATTTTACCGATTTATTTAAGAAAATAATTAGGTCCTTACGTCATATGAAATTGGCGTTTGGTATGGGAGGAACATAGAGTCAAATATTTTATAATATAATATATTTATTTAATAAAAGTATATACCATTGTTATCTATGCACTTTTGCCATCTAATGGGTAGTTCATTGATCCCTTTACTAAAAAAACTGTTGAATGAAGATGAGTTGAATTTTTTCCCTTGCAAGAAATTATCCAAATTTCAATGAAAATGGTAATCAGTTGCAGCAAGGTCCGGGGAGTACGGTGGATGTCTTAGGCATTCCAATTGGAGCTCCTCTAATTTGGTAGCCGTCTGTTTTGCAGTGTGTGGTTTAGCGTTGTCGTGAAGCAGTAATGGCGTAGAACGATTTACTAGCCTCTGTTGTTTAGCAGCTAGCTTTTCCATCATGGATTGCAATTGCTGACAATAGACATCTGCCGTAATCGTCCGGCCAGATTTGAGAAAGCTGTAATGAACGACACTGGCGCTAGTCCACCAAACACTCACAAATAACTTTTTGGATCAATTTTCGTATAGGGCAGGATTTGGCTGGCTCGCCAGGGTTCAGCCATTGCAATGAGCGCTTCCAATTATCGTACAGGATCCATTTTTCATTACAGGTTATTCGATTTCATATCCCTTCATTATTGTGTCGGTTAAGTAATGGAACGCAGTAGTCGACGCGCGTTTGGCGGTTTGCTACACTCAATTCGTGAAGTACCCACCTTTCAAGCTTTTTAATCTTCCCAATTTGCTTTAAATGGATTAAAACAGTTTTATCACTAACACCGCAGCCTGCAGCCACTAACACTGCAGCCTGCAGCAAACTCTGACGTAGTTTGCGATGGATCTGCTTCTACGATAGCCTTTAATTCTTCATTATCAACTAGGGTCTCCAGCCGTCCACGGGGCTTGTTCTGCAGGTCGAAATTTCCAGAACGAAAACGTTGGAACCAAAAACGCACTGTGTTTTCTTTTGCGACACGACCGCCATACACATCGTTAACTCTTCGAGCCGTTTCTGCAGCACTGGCGCCACGGTGAAACTCGTACTCGTAAATAACGCGATATTTCAAGTGTTCCATTTTGTTAACTAAGTGACGCAAAGAGAAAATAGGAAAGAAAAAATGTAAATGAATGACAGTTTACAAAACACAAATACATGTGTAAATAGCTGTATAAATTTGAATTTGGAATTCCTTACCAAATAGAAGATTCTTTAGATCAAAGTGGCCGGTACTAGAATACGCCAATCATAATAATATGTAAGGACCTAATATTAATCTGCGTATGACGTTAATTATTTTCTGAGGTATTTAGAATTTTTCAATTTTAATAAAGGCTTTTTACCTATTCTTGACCCCTTTCATTTTATTTTTTTATCTGAACTACTTGTTACAAAAGGTTATTGACCAGATTGACCTCAGTATGTATAGGTCATAGAAAACCTATGCGGTTATAATAAACTATTTTCTCTAACTCGTAAACCTAACAGTCCTAGTGCATAAACACATTGCATGACGTAACGACAGGCATACACTGAAGGTGCGGTTGCATATAGCAAATCAATTAGCTCTCCAAGGAGCTCGTGTTCCATTAGTTAATTGGTTTTGATCCTTGCTATCTCGTTGTATGCTCTGCGGTAAGACACGGCTCGAGATAGACTGGACGTTGCCTATAACTTCGTTAGTGGTCAGAAATTAATTTTTAAATGTTAAATACACTATCATCACTTTTAAATCAATGTTAACATTTAAAAATAGGTAACGATAAGTAGCCAATATCCAGTAAATTGTTTTATTTGGCAATAAAAGAAGGCCCTGTAGTCGTTCATTTTACTCTTATAAGAATTTACCTAAGCTTCGATATAATAAGAAATGAATTTTTTTGCTGTCGGGTCTAAACAGGATTCATATTTCATATTGCGTTACAGACCTGATAACAATTCAAGTTAATGAATTTGGTACCACGATAAAAATTTTGCTTAGGAGTCAAATATTTCATTATTTTATTTTAAAGATACAATTCCTTAAATAAAGATATTACTATAAATAAAAAATACAATATCTTAATGAGGTCGATGTCCAGAAAACAAAGGTGAAAATTTGGGTAGTGAGTTGTTTCAACTAAATACGAGTACTTTGACATCTCACAATACAGTGTATAAATTTTCGAGACTACAGATCTACTTTGTCTGTTCTATGCTACAGACTTTCCTATTTCAAGAAATATAATATTTGCGTAGTTTGGAGCACTTTGCTGCAGCAACTGCAGTACCCAATATTTTGCTAGTCGATGGAAAACAGGACGGGGCTTAAAGTCTCAAGTATTCCTGCACGGAGAAGTGTTGAAGATGTTTCTGAATTATATCAACTTTATTGGTTGCCAATTTTCATGGCTGCGTCGTTCCAATCTTAGCATTTGCTAAGACAGGGCTTTAGTTGTCTCTCTCAAAAAAGGTTGCGTTCCAATATTATTTTCATGATCATTATCGTTTTATGATTTTAGTCTTACAAAAATATTATTCTCTACTAGACCTTACATTTTAACTCGTATTATTTTTGACTATTAAAATTAAACTCCGGACGGATAAACTTTCTAAAATAAAATTCAGTGGTCTTGAAAAACGTAGGTACATCAAAGAGTTCCATATCAAAGGTTCTAGATCTAAAATCATTACGAGGGACACGTGAAGAAAATTTGCATAACAAAGGGCTCTCATTAGCTAGTCAGTTTGAACTGGCCGGACCGTGTTCGGAGCATTAAAACCTTTCCTATCCATAAACGTTTTCTTTTTGGATTGCAAAATGAACAGGTTCTTAGGCACTAATTTCGTTTATTCCGTCGAATATGAAAAAAAAAATACATTATTCACCCATCATTGCTTTGGTAACTAGATTTCATGGAAGATGATGGAAGTCTTTTCCCTGCAGTAGGATGAATTTAAGCCTTTACTTTTTTAAATTATTTACATTAATAAGAAAGAAGAATAAATACAATTATATTAAGGTCTATTTACTTTATTTGATATTTTAGCAACTTAATCGCACTTATAATATCAGTGTATAAACTTTAAAAATTTTGTCTCAGGCGGGACTCGAAGAGATGCGGGTTCGAGTCCCGCCTGAGACAAAATTTTTCAAGTTTATATACTGATATTAAAGTCTATTTCTTACAAATTTATCGATAGAGTTTTTATAAGTTTTAAAAAGTACCTATGTAAACCTGTGACAGAATTAAACGCGATCTAATGCATAAATACTCGTACTGCGCAACAAGTATCGCTGTCGCTGCTAAAACTGATTGCGTAGTTCTCTAAACACAAGAGGCCTTACTCCGCAAAACAATATCTGTAATTTTACTTCATCTTTCTCTCTTACTTACACTATTGTCTTAAGAGTATGTGAAAAAGAGAGAAAAATCTGTATGTAGATATGGATATTACGATACGCAGATATTTTTTAAATTGATATCTTCTAATAAGCGGCTTAATTAGTAGGAGCTTATACCTATCTACTTGTATTATATTTCACTTAATAGTAGGCGTAGCGATTTACGTCACGTCTATTAGGATTGTAGATTGTTTTTAATCTTACGTTTCGGACTCTTTACAGCATTCATTTCATTACATTCTACCTATGACCATGAACGCTCTAATTTAAAATTTAAAAAGCCATTTAACTTCAAGGGTCAAACATTAGAGCTGACAAGCTTTTTAACATATTATTATTAATACGACAGTTAAGTTACATTGATCCGTTGAAAACTTTAATATAAAATCAAATTTTCTATTGGTGCTAAATAAACAAACACCGTTGATCATAACGCACCGATAAAAAATATTGTTGAGGTTTTTAACATTAACGGCTGTTACAACATTTTTTTATATACACGAAGGAATATTCGATTTAATCGCGCGAAACAGATGTTGTTATAGTTCTAAAGAAAGAAGTTAAACTAAGTTCATATTCGTTCCGAGAGAGCCACGAACATTTCTAAGTATAACCAAGCTAAGCGATCCCTGACAGGTGGGGTGGGTACACAAGCAAGATTGATAGTCTGGAGGGGATATTTTATTCATAAATTATAGTTTGAACTGTACCAATGCACAACTGGATGTCGCCGTCACGGCCTGAGCAAACAGTAAGCAATGCGTGGCCATTCATTAACATGATTTGGTCTATGGATCGTGGAAATCAGTCGCTTTCCACAAAGCATATAATGGAAAGGGGTCACAATGAATTTTCCATTCTTTGTACGACCTTGACAGACGGGTGTTGTGGTGTGTTGTGATTCACCGAATCCTTCGTGATAAATATTTCATAACGTTTTTTTTGTAAAGGCAACCTGTAAGTTATCATAAAGCTTGTATTTTTTATACATTCTTATTATGTTCCTATAAGATAATATGTCAAAACTGTTTTTTTTTAACATTATGAATAAGAACATATTTCGTTAAGCTAGGATTTGAAGTCTTTCGCCTACTGCTATTGCAACCCTTACTAGATACCTACTATACAGTGTGTTTCTATGCTAAACAAAAGTTTTGTATGGTAAATTTTATCGACAAAAACCCATACAAAGAGGGGTCGCACGCCTCATTGAATGACAGCTATTTTTAATTTGAGAGTTTATTGAAACTTATTGTTTTATTTATGATTTTATGTGGTCTACATACACAAAATAGTCCTTATTTTAAAGTTGTTGAAATGAGCTAGCATTTAAAATGAAATTTGTTAAGAAGTTAGGGACATTAATAATCAAAAACCTTTGACTTAGACTAGAAACTAGGTAATTTTTTTTTTTGGTTACGAGTATTATGCTCTACCTAAAATACCGGGCCTTTAACATATCGATTTTTTGTTTTAATTTATTCGCATTAAGTATATTAGTAAAATTCAGGGGTGGGGTATCAGAAATCCGATTCCTAACACACTGTATCTATCACTTTTATTATTATGACCTATTGTAGTTAGCGGTCTGATTCCAAGCAATGTAGTTAGTAGATCTAATTCGAAATTAAACAAATATTTGTTTGACACATACACTACGATCTTTGTACCGTTTTACTACAACTATTTCCATAAGAATATGGTTACGTACTTCTATTAGCAACAAGTTTGCCTGTCGCCTGAGTCGAGCGAACGTAGTAAAAGTATTGTAAATGAGATTATGGACCCGAGCGCTGAAAGGGAAAAAAGACTCATAAAAATGTCTCCAAAGCCAATAATAACGTTATTTCGCTATTTATTATTACAAATTTATTGGATTTATTTCTTATGTTTTGTTCAGTATATAAATATCACTTTTAGGAATATCAATCTTTCACATGTGTAATTATTATATTTAGTATTTTGAAGGCACCGCGTTTTTCTTTTATAATCCAAATTTAAGACTGATGTGTTTGCTTTATTTTCGACTTTACTTAGTTATTTTGTATTACAAGTACTTAGCACCTTTTTAGGAAGTTTGCTTAACTTATAATAAAAATAGATTAAATCATCAAAAACTGTTTTAACTTATTAGGCATGCAGTTTTACAATGTAGGTATATGTATAATGAATTACATATTAATCTAGTAGTTTTCTTTAATTTATTACGAAACAAATAAAATCAATTAGACGTTTCTATTTTCTTTTCAGCAATAAAGTCTTCAAGAACAGCTACTATACATTTAGTGTCACGTCTGAACAGAATGAATTTATCGATAATAACTTTTCATTTAATGAAAAAATTCCCTTTTTTATTGTTCTTTTAACAATGACATCGTATAAAGCTTTCTTCTGTTCCAGCTCGCGTAACTAACACGTACGAGAAATGGAACTTATAAAGATATGAGTCGTATAATGTGCTCTCAAGTCGACATGAGACTTGCGGTGGTGTATTTTTTCGCGGCGACCTTAATCGCCGGTTGCCATGGAGACCAGAAAGATGACACTGACGCGTATTTGAGCCGATTCGTTGCTGATTTGTGGCTGGAGGGAGCTGACGTCATCAAGATAATTTGGCGGGATTGCTCTAAGAAAGTTTGTATTGACTCCTTTAAAATAGACTAAGAACTAATACTGGCTGGTTTTCGAATTAAGTGGTCAAATCTACGTATTCAAATTTTAGTTTTTTTTTATTGTTTTAGTAAATAAAACTTTTCTTTCTAAACTCGCTTCAAACCCCAAGCGACAACCGGTTGTCGCGATAACAATTGATTTTAATTGTGTCTGGAATAACTCACGATCGAGGGATTAAAGAAATAATAATCCACCATTTTACGTCAATACATGATTTTGTCGGTCATCACTATCAAAATGCACGCTTAATTTAGTGATATTTGTCGGTTCAATTATTTTTAACAGATTGTCAATATTTTTTTTACCCACGTTTTTTGTTAAATGAAATTCATAAATTTTAATAAATTGTAAATATTAGTCGGTACTTGATAACGGCGAATTGCACGCGCAAAGGCGCAATGAGGCTATTGACACATTTGTTATATAAATCAAATCTCCTTGGCAAAGATTATTAAAGTATAATAACCATTTACATATTATCTCATTTCATCTATGTCATGGTTATGTATAATAAATATAAATACATATTAATTTCCTAAGGTTAAACATGGCAGTAGATTATGACATACATTTAAGTACTTTCTTATTATTAGGCATATCTTACGATTTTTAAATATTTTTTTTGTCCGAGCTATAACCGTAGAAAAACAACGTCTGAATTTTTATCGACCTGATCAACGAAATCTTACCAACGAAAATCATAATTTTGCAACTAGGTTCAAGACGGTGTTAAGACATAATCAAAACTTCGTTATGATATCGTCAGAGTTCATAACCAATTGAAGGTTTTATTCAATCATTATTATCAGCTATTGGATAATACTTAATTACTATTCTAAGTATTAATTATTTACTATCAAGTCATGTTTTTGATTTAACAAAAAATATTTATATAAAACGAAGGATACTAGTTGATGCTCAACAAATTAGTAACTGGATAAAAAGGAATATGTTACACAATAGATTGGTGTATAGCTAAATAGACCCTTTGTCCCAAATAAACGTAGGTATCTTTTAATAAAATATATCTAAATCTTTAAAATTAAGTTAAAGTGTGATTAGGGAATTATGTTTATTTTCTAGCAGATAGTTGAAGATTTGTTATTGAAATTAATAATATTAATATGGACTAAAACAAAACAAAAACGTTCCTCCTAAAGTAAGGACTTACTATAGCACTTGTTTAGTGGAATTCTAAACCTACGTAGAGGGTAAAGAGGAACAAATTTTTACTCGGTTCATGATGATGACTGATGTTTAGCATCGACTCAAAATTAGTGCTTATTTCATGCTATTCGTCAGCTTTTTTTTTTGGAAAATATTTACCTATATAACTTAGCTTTTAGATCGAAGAAAACACACAAATTTAAACGTGACCAGCTTTCAATACAGACTATTAGCATTTACGAGTCGATGTGAGATTTTCCTCTTTGTTTCGTCGATTGAATATAATTGTAATAATTCGTCCCTTGTTTCTTCTTCCATGAACATAATCACAAGTTACCATTACCATTTCTCCGGCAATGTTCAAATAACAAAAACGTTTCAGCTGGTCGACGTGAAGGACGTTATCGACCACAAGGAGTATTTCCCGAAGTTCCTTCGGTGCATGAAGCGTAAAACTTTGAGGGCTCTCGACCGGTCCCTCAGCCCCGACATAGTACCTATCGCGGACGGAGTCAACTTGGTGCGATTCGAATTGGTGGACCGATCCGGGAATATCATGCCTGAAAATGAAACAAGGTGGGTTTTTTATTAACAAATTAGTTATTTGAATGATAACCACACACTTATATAGATCAAGTTAACAATAATTTGCACAACTTAGTCGATTTACTAATTATCCTTAGTTCAATTCATGAAAGCCATCTACTATTCAGTGGCTTACCGACACATTAACGATAGTTAAATACATGTGAAGCTACTAAAAGGTTGTGTGGTTAAAAGCACTTTTACCGCGTTGATTCGACTAAATTTTTAAAATTTAAACCAATGAATATTCAAATATATTTTTCATTTGCTAATACTGAAACTAGAGTAAACTTATTTTTGTCGGCATATATTACTTGGAGCTTGATAAATACGATTTGGCGTTGCCTTTGTTTTTGTACCACGATATCTAGAGGTTTACTGAATTCTTAAAAGGTTTTCTGATAAAACGAAGTTCAAAACTTAATGAAACACCATACGTGGCACATAATTAAGTGATTAAAAAAAACTGCTATTCATGTAAAATTTTGATATCGACTTCCTTTTAGCTTGCGAACAGCATTGGCAAAAAGAAAATGTGATGCTGAGTGCTCAAGCTAGCAAGCCAATTTACTTTAGGCACCAAAATAATACTGGCAATTTCAAATACATTCTACTCGTAGAGCCGTATTCGTTTTAAACAATCCAATTCCCTAAACAGGCAGGTCAATGTACAAAAACACCTACAATAGCAATTAAACTTGGCAGTGTCTGAAAAGTGTTAAATGACTGTTCGTATTGAAAGTAGGCCTTTGTGCATTGTTGCTGATTTGTTGCGAAATCGCTTCATTAATGACGACAGAAATGTTGTTATGGAGCTACGACTAAGCATATTCGTACATAATATGTACAAATTTAAGGAAAACGAGGAAACCTATTAAATAAAAAAAAAACATTTAACCATAGGGCGACGAAGCGGTGGAACTGGAATTTGTGGAGCTCCAGAGAAGGGTTTTATTACTTTACTGATGGGTACTCGCACACATAATTTGATAATGATAATGTGGCGTTCGTGAAAAATATTTTACAAAATGTATATAAAGCTTCATTATCCGAAATGGTAACCGATTTTCGGCCAAAATAAATTATTTTACATCTGAAAAGATCCTTTAGAAAGATCGACTTAAAAATAAGCCTCTTTTTACTCTGTTACGACGTATCTGCATTATATTTGAGCGTGTCTAACGTGTTTCATTTTATTGACGTGACAACGTCTTAAATTAGGTTGCGGCTGGGAGTCACTTATGAAAAAGTGTAACGCTCGGTAACGTTACGATGAGTCACCGAACGAGAGAGAGGCCCGCCAAATGCCTTGCGTCTCTCTCCCACTCAACTATGATCGGTCTGCCGCGCGCGCAGCACTAGAGAATTAGGCGCATTGAATCGGCGCATGCTTGTGTCTCTGTCTTTGTCTTTCTCGAACGTTCTTGGCGTTGGAAAAAGACTTGACTTTCGCAAGACACATTACAGCAGAAACACTTCCTTTCATTTCATATTTCTCCTATCATCGTCCTATCCTCAACAAAATCACTCAAATAGGAATTAGTTAAGTTTAAGTTTACATGTACAATGTTTTAGTAAACAAAATATATTTCTATAGTTAAAATTTGTGCAATTCTTATTTTCATTCAATTCCTTGTTCCTATTGTGCAATTTAATTATATTCATATCAATAAATATTCTACCGAGAAAAAGACGATGTCACGTAAAATCTTCGCCCGTAAAACTGACTTTACAGGCAACCATTTTTTTTTGTTGATTTGTACATGACAGGAAATATTTATGTGTATGAAACATAAAATGTTATATTTGCAGTAAAGAAAAAAAATCTATACCTAGTCATAATTTCACTTTTAAGTCAAAGTTGGCTTTTCATTCGTCCTCTGAAATAGATAAATATTATCACAGTTTAGTGACATATTTGCCTTGTATGTTAAATTTTGGCAACGGATATCTAATAGTAATTAATTTTTGTAGTTATAAAAAAAAACATAATACAAGTCAGATTAACTAATTCTAGTAAATGTAAATAGGGTAGCAACAAACGTTTTCAAAATAATTGCACAATTCCTATTTGTGTAAAGTATCTTCAATATACGTTGAACAAAAGGGGGTCTTCAGTGATTAAAGTCCTGTCCAAACATTATTAGGGATAAGTTATACGAAGCACTTTGGACTTCAGGCAAAAAAGTCTTGCTATTGTATTAAAATAGAACCCTCCTTTGCGTGGGATCTAAGTGGCGTAGTAGGGCTATTTTTGGAAAAACACTTAAGTAAGCCATAAACAACAGGGATAGCAACATCTATGTGCTGTCTTTTACAGTCAGCCTACAGGCTTTTCATTTAGTTCATTGTCAGAACCAAAAAGTACCCTTCTCAACCCTAGCTGCTCGTACATATTCTTAAGAAAATTATATAAGATTAATAGAACAAGGAATATTTGGGGTAATTTGAAAACTATAGTAATTGAATATAAAAAATAACATCAACCGTATGAAATCGTAAGCCCATGTCATTATGAACCTCTAGTCCTAAATCACAAGGAATAAAAAACCTAACATTTGTTCAAAGTTATTAGATTTTTCATAATTACCTAGTAAAATTACATTTCCTCAGTTCATGGACCGAAAAAGAATTAGACGAAGGCGAATGGAGGACACTGGCATTACAAAGGATGGCGAAAGTGCTCCGGACACATGTCATCAAATTTGATTTTGAAGACGGGAAAAATCTCGATAAAGGTCAGACGCCATTACGATCAATTGTTAAATCCTTGCATGGTTTTTCATCCTACCGATAATACTCTATAGTAAATTGCTTATACTGATTAGAAATTTTTAAGTATAAGCTTAGATACTTTTTGTTTATCATCTTCATCTAATCTGTGATTTAATGTATGGAGGTCAAAGGAGTCCTGCAGACATAATAAAATAAATAAATAAAACAGTTCAAATTCTCACAGGTTAGCTTACGAAGCGCAAATACGTAGTAAAAGTTGATGAATAATTACACTATTCTTTTTGAGACCCGATTTATGTAAGTAACATCCTTTAATCATCCCACTGCAGGGAAAGGCCTCCATCATTGAATTCAAGTTACCATAGCAGTGATGGGTGCTGGCATAATCACCACGCTTGCCAAATGCGGGTGGGTTATCACAAACCAGAGCTATGTTTGAAAATTCGAAACTCTTTGTTTCCCGACCCGGGGATCGAACCCGGGACCCCGAGATCTTGGCCCGGTATTGAAACCACTAGACCAACGGGGCGTTTATTTTATGTAAAGAAGTAACTATTTTAGAAATGTACAATAATGCTTACACTACAGACGTATACTAATATGATTATAAATATATTTGTAAAGATTCTTTAAAAATGCATTTGTAATGATTAATAATCCATGATAACACACCAATATCTTAGTAGATAAATATTTTTCATTTTCAGTGGAATACCGTGGGCGCCGTCGGCATCACATGATGACCATGATGATGTTTGGAGTCGTCTCCATCGGTATGGTGGTGATTCCCATGGGATTCCAATTCCTCGCTGTGCTTGGTGGGAAAGCTTTAGTGCTAGCCAAAATGGCACTTATTCTTGCATCTATACAAGGACTCAAGAAGGTGAGTGTGCTAAAATTACTTCATACCAAACTTTTATGTAAGATTATACTAGCTATTACGTAGTAGCGAGAACAAAAGATAAAACAAGGAAATGGAACCTTAAAACATTCCTAACAAAGAACTCCAAAATCGTTTTACCTATGTAGATTAGTCTTTTATTCTTATATTACCATTGTTTTATAATAAAGCATGAACTTACCAATTAAGAAGCTGTGTAAGCCTGAATAGATTAACCTCTAAAAGTTTGTTGCTGTAATGAAAGCGGCTTCGTTCAAACTTAGGTTATATTTAACACGTTATATTTGTAAGATGTATGAATTTAACAACCTAACTTTATAAGTTAACATTTCCTTCTAGGTAGATCATAGTTATGATGGGTTTCATGAGAGGGGGAAGGTATGAATTTAACCAGGCATAATTTCACTTTTTCCTTAATCCTTTACGTACTAATTCAAGTAACATATTAAACCTTAACCCTAAAAAACAATTGTAAAATAATTGAAACTAACAGTAGATTTCACAGGCTAGGCTTACAGCACATAACAACATATTCCCTTGATAACCTGTTAACAGATGTTCTGTTCCAGATTGGTACAAATCCGATAAACTACGGTTTTTACCATTCCCACCCGTATGACCCTTACTACGAGAAGAGAAGCCGAAACGACTGGCCTCAACCTGGACTGATGCCTGCCACTCCCCCTCCATCGATGTCGGTACAGAACCCCTGGCCTAATAATCCAGTGGTTAAAATTGACAGATCCAATGAAAACGGGAAGGATTTTAAACACACCGAAATAGTGACGTGGAAACCAGAACTGCCTAAGGCTATCAAACAAGATGCAGATGCAAGACTTTACCCGGTGTACCCTGGTTCTGATGGAACACCCCCTGTATTCACTTCTATCGACGCACCCACTTCCTTAGCAGATATGACCACTAGACCTGGAGAAGTGCAAGCGGATTACGCATTAGAACTTCCATACAATGGACTCCGTTTTCAAAGTCCCACTACTGTCATTTCAGCTTGATGTATTTATACATCTATTCCGCGCTTTGTATAGCGTTTTAACTGGCATTTACTCATATTTATCTCAAGTGCTATATCCTCAAAGGCATGTTTTTTACTCGACGTATTATGGATGAGTTTTAGCTTAGTAAATAAATTTGATAATTGTAGTTTGTTTTTTTTTCATTCCCCATTAAAGTATAGTAATTAATAGTTAATTAACTATAGCACTTCAAAGAAGAAGATAAAACTCATAAAAGAGTTTCATAAAAGATCCTACACAGTTGAGAACAATATTTTTGAGAAAAAAACTATTTATACACAAATTATATAGTCTGCAAATTTATGTCTCAGGCGGGACATACTTTTCAAGTTTATATACTGATATTATAATTGCAATTAAGTTGCTAAAATATCAAATAAAGTATATAGTTTGCATTTTAACTACATAAGTTAATGATTAAGATGTTGTAGAAAGTACATAAATTAATCTATGAGTATGGAACTATAAATAATAATAATCCCACCAAAAACATTCTGTAAAAACTAGCCAAGTCTCGATGGAGCTGCTTGTTTGTCTCTAAAAAGTAATGAAATCTAGTAGAAACGTGGGGCATATTGATTTATTTTATTAGATTTTCTTATTTGACACATTTTTTTCTTTTTAATTTGTGTAATGTTAGAGTAGAATAAAGTTGATCGTTCGACTATTTCTTCTTGTAAACTTGAAAGTATAAGTATAAAAGCCAGTGGGCACATTGATTCATTTTATTAGATTTTATTATTTGACACATTTTCTTCATCAGATACTTCAGACCTTCGATTTTTGACATCAAATATAGCGGACCACCAAGTTGAATATTTTTTGTAAAGGCGGTATGTCGATCTCTTGTAGTTTGGTTGGGCTCTTGTGTTTTTTTTATCAGGGTCACCAGGTACTTCAGATCTTCGATTATCCTAGTTTTTATATTTTTCCCTTTATGTGGCCATTAAACCCTAACTCTGTACCAAATTTCAGCTCTCTAAGTTTATGGGAAGTACTAGTTCTATTTTGATGATCATGAGTGAGTGAGTGAGTGTCATAAATACGAAACTTTGCTTTCGCTTAACTTCGGAACTAAATGACCTACAGACTTGAAATTTTGTATTTTAAGTATGTAGTTATAGCTTACTGGATGACGAAAATTTCTGCGTTCTGGTCTTATCCAGGGGTCCTCAAATAGGGACCTGAAAATGCGGCGAAATGGTTCCAGTAAAGGATGGTACGGCAGTGTTTGCTTCGCGCTCGACTTGGCGGGGGCGCTGCCGTGCCCCCCTATAATAAGGTGCACGATAGTTCTTTGCCCGCGACATCGTCAGCGTGGAACTTGGCTACATCACGCTCGCGGTTATATCTATCTCCCGGTTACAACGCGGTGCCGGTTATACCACGCTTCGGGTTATATCGCACCTTCCCGACAAAATTCCACAGCTTCATTCACAGCACAAAAACATGAAAGAACTTACATACCAAATTTACGGAATCCTTAGACCTCCCTCAGACACTCAGACTTTTTAATGTGGCTCTAGCTGTAACAAAATCCGTTTTTAAATAACTTCAACTAACTATAAAATATTACCTCCCTGCCATATTATATTTCTTTAACGTCAAGCTGTTTTTGATATTTCGTGTAAGTGACCTTTCGATTTTAAACATAATTATGGGTGTACAAAGGTTTACCCTGCTAAAATTATTCACGTTTTGGACGATAGAGTTCCGTCAAAATAATAATGGTTAGAATACTCGTAATTATGTCTAACTACTATTAAGGTATGTAACACACTTTGAGACATGAAATTGTAGACTCAATTTAATATTTAGAAAATGGAATTGAGTGTACAATTTTATGTTTTAAATTTTAGGATGATCATAGTTATCAGTAGGAATAGGTATTTTTGTATGGCAAATGGCTTTCACTACTTTATCACCCTGCAGTCAGAGGAAGAGTAATAAAATTTCAAAATATTATTGAAAAACCTTTTAGAAAGTTGTGCTGATTGAAGGATATAATGTTTTATAGTCGTTTTCATACTGTGAGATCGTTTTTAGTTTTATAGCTTCAATGTTCTTAGTGGATATTAAAATCTCTATTTGGTGTTACTATGTAAAAAACAAAATTGTTACTGTAGGTTGTACAGGTTACGAGTTAGGTTTGTCGATAAGTAATACCATAGGGAAAGAAATATATATAAATGTATATTTCTTTCCATAAGGTAATACTCTATTGTATTGAAACTTTTTTTTTACTCGACTACGGTAAAGCCAAAAGGAAGAGTTATGATTTTAGCTGGGGTCCATATTGGCTCGCATAAAATTCTAAATCATATTCTTTGTCTTACTACAGATTTGTGTTCATAATAATCACTCTCATACTCAATTTGATTATTAATACTTTTTTTATTAATACTGTTACTACCAATAACCAGTTTAAATTTATATTTTTTTAATTCATATCTTTTTTCTTCATAACATTCAATGATCATATTGTTTTAATTAATAATGTTATTACTATGAACATACTTCAACTCATAACGTCGTCGTTCATAATTTCATTTTCCATGATAGTAAATATTGAAAATAATTTTAATTTATTAACAAGTAGTAGGTAAGTTTGGAAAGTACCTAGTAGGTAGGTTAGTAGGTTTTAAAAGTTTGAGGTAAAAGTTTAGGTCTTGGACCATAAAGTTCAGGGGTGGGAGAGGGGGTGGAGGGCACGGGGGAGGTGAGGAACCTTCGAGTGAAGTCAGGGAGGCGCGGGGTAAAAAAAAATTTTTGAAAAATAAATTGAGGATAGAATTCAAAAATCGGTATACGAGTATTTTAGTATTTTTGAGGCGCTCGGCGGCCGCTGCCGAGGCACGTTCTATCTCTCGCCTTCCCGCCTTTATATCGTCACTGTTCTAACCTAACCTAACCTACACTTTTTGTAATGTAACCTACTACTTTGTAGGAAAATAAATGTCACAATTTTTTTTTTACATAACACGTTCTTCATTTGACATGTGACAAAAAAATATCTTTAAAAAAATATTTCTGAAAAGGCACAATATTCCGCAATTTGAAAAATTGCTTAAATGACTATTATTATTATTATTTTTATTTCAAAGCTTAAATCTATTTTTACAAGTTAAGACCCAATACAATAGACAAGCAAAAAGAAATTAAAGGTAAAACAAACATATTATACACTGACAATAATAACTTATACACAATAACACATTTTAAATAGAGTTATCTTCGTGAATTCGCTCAGAGAACAGTGAAAAAGGTCAATATGTTCCGCTACTGTATTGAGGGTATGCAGCGTAAGCGTCAGCGCTGACTTGCTCTGCAGCTGCGTGCGCGCGCGCGGCAAGGCCAGCAGCCGCGGCCGGCGGCGCCGGTCCACGTATCGGTCGGGCACACAGAACCCTATCTTCCCTAGCATTACCCCATTCACACTTTTACCCCTTAGGAGTTATTTCCTTCGCACTCGCAACTCATTATATCCTACCATTCCCAATACAAACAAGTTAGGGTACTTAAGGGGATAAAATGGATATACTCCATATTGTCGCATGTACAAATATCTAATAAATTTGTTTTGTATGCGCTTTAACATGAGGTTGTAATGCGTTTGATGTGGAGCCCAAACGACTGCATTACATTCGAGGTGGCTTCTCACAAGGGCGTTATACAGTGCTATAATAACTTTAATACTTGTGAAGCTATGCACCCTACGAAGTATAAGTCCCAAGTTTCTGTATGCTTTTTTACAGATATTAGAGATATGATCCTGAAAACTTAGATCTTTTGTAAACCAGACCCCCAAGTCTCTTACCTCTGTAACTCTTTTCAATGGCTCCCGATTCAATACATAACGATAATGCAGAGGATTACAAGTTCTTGCAAAGGAAATAGTGACACACTTTGAAACGTTAAATTGAAGCTTGTTGTTTTCACTCCATGCTTCTACTCTGTTAATATCACTTTGCAGTCGCTCGCAATCCTTCTCATCTTTGACTGACAAAAACAATTTAAGATCGTCCGCAAAGAGTAGGCAATTTGAATGCCTGACCACCCCCGGCAGGTCGTTAATCATTATCATGAACTGGAGAGGCCCAAGATTACTGCCTTGGCTGACTCCTGACCTAACGAAATATGGTTCCGACCGGCAACCCTGGTACTCAACGTACTGTTTACGATCTCTCATATGACTTGCTAAAAACCTTAATAAATGAGGCGTGCACCCGACTGCAGCCAACTTCCGAAGTAGGATGTCATGATCCACTACATCAAATGCCTTTCAAAAGTCGAAGTATGCTGCGTCTACTTGGCCTTTATTACTGCCAATAAAAGGTATTATTTCCGTTACATAGTTAAGAAGGTTGCTTGTTGTACTGAAACCCGGTCGGAAACCATGCTGCGCGTCAGTAAGATGTGCGCTTACCTGGTCCAGTATATTTTTTTGGATTGCCGATTCAAATACCTTAGCTGGCGTTGACAATACCGCTACCGGTCTGTACCCATCCACTGCTGTACCTGATCCACTTTTAGGTACGGGAACCACGCGTGTAGTCTTCCAAATATCGGGAAATACGCCTTCCTCTAAACATATTTATATTGTAAATATGCAGTAATGGCTCGGCTAACACAAAGCGACAATCTCTAAAGATGTAGACTGGGATACCATCAGGACCAGCAGATCTCTTTGGCTTCAAGCTTGCAAGTGAGCGCTTCACTTCCGCCAGCCGCAACGCCGCGATATGTATTCTGGCTGATGCGTTAGTAGTGCCCGCGTTTTCTATCGCTTTTTCAACATTTAGTTCCGCTTGCTTAGTACTATAAACCGAATGGAAATAACCTGCAAACTCGTTAGCACATCTTTGGCCCGTTAATATGAATCCATCTTTTAGTATTAATTTATTATTCCTATTACCTCGTTTAGACTTAATGTAATTCCAAAAAGATTTCGGGTCCTCCACCAGATGGTTTTGAACTGCATTAATATGTTGCTGATGACAAAACTCAATCATCTTTTTAACTCTACTTCTACTCAATGAAAACTTTTCGTAGTCTACAGGTAATTTACTGGCTTTATATCGTTTATGAAGAAAAGCTTTATGTTTTATCTCTTTGATTAATTCTACCGAATACCACTCAGGATACACATACTTCGAGTCCTGTAGACCACCCGATATTATCGGAACGCATTTATTAAGAACCCTATTCAAATTGTTATAAAAAATAATAAACTCGAATCAACATTGTCTATTTTGTATAAAGGAGACCAATCAATCGAAGCTAACAATGAGTACAATAACGGAAAATTAGCTTTAGTAAAGTTCCATTTGGGTTGTTTACATCCTGTGCACCCGTCGCCTCCCCGTCCTACAACAGACACTTCAATTTCAAGCGGTGGGTGGTATTTGTCAATCAATACCAACGATTCGCTCGCGGCGCTTACGCACACGTCATCCTCATTAAATGTACTTAGTACTAAGTCTAATTGACTACCACTGCAATTCCCTATTTCATTTCTCTGAGCAAATCCGCAATATGACAAAAAGAATTCGTAATAATTGCGAATACTATTTGAACATGAATTTAAATTAAAATCCTCTATTACTATTAATTTTCTATACAACACACAAAGATCTTCTAAAATTTTAAACAACACCATATATTCATTGTCATTACTACGAGGTGGTATATAGACTACGCAACATAAGAAAAGGAATCTATCTCTTAAAAAAAACCTTAGCACAAACGCACTCGAACATATGATTGTCAACAGTGACGTCACCCGGTATTGGAACGCTTCTGAGCTCTAACCGCTGTGTGGCCACTAAAAACGCGCCGCCCTGATTTCGTCCGTCCGCACGATCGCAACGCACTATTGTATATCCGGGTGAAATAAGTTCTGCGTCTTGTATGGAATTATTACAGCCGGTTTCCGTATTTGCAAATAAATGTGCACATGATGACGCCAGTCCCGTGTTAAATTCATCGAGTTTAGTCCGAAGCCCTCTCACGTTCTGGTAGTATATTTCAATGGGTTTCCTGTTTTTTCGTGCTGTCGTCTCTGCGAAACCACACCCATTCACAAAATTCCACGTTAACCGGCCATATATCCGGTTGACATAACTTGTCATATACACTTACAGGAACACCTATTCTATACGAAGCGGATTCCTTCTCGATCTTGTGCCTTATTTTGTCAATTTTGACTGTGATTTCTGATCCGCATATTTTTTTTACATGTTTTTCTAAAATATCTGATGTTGTATCTTTATGTACAGTGTCGTAGCACAGCCCGCCACGTTCGGACGTTCGCTGTAGTTTATCGAGCAACGTTCTCAAAGCCGTTGAACCGGTTTGCCGACTGTGAGCGGCGAGCTTGCTTAACGCGGCTCAGGCCGGTGTTTACGTAATTCAATGAGCGATAATAGTTTTATTCAAGATGCAGATGGAGTGTATGTGAACTTATCAATTGATGAAGTACGAGAATTGAGACAAGAAGAGATTGATGACCATACCCAGTTAAGAAACGTGGATAATATGGAGTATACTGAAGATAGTACTAGAGCAGAAAAACGATTACGTACTGTAGATGAGGAAGAGATTTGGACACAAGTTACGAGAAGCGGTAAAAGAAGAGTAAGAGAAGGAAAAGACACGACAAGAGAAGTGGCGGAAAATAAAATTGAAGTGTGCATTACCAGTAAAGATATCCTCCCTAAACAGTTTGCATTAGCTCGATTACTAAAAGCGGAGAATATTATAGATATATCGAGGGTAAAATATGTTAACCTCGAATAACACCAATAAGGGAGACTCAAAATACAACTTCGACACCTCTAACATCTAGCTCTGTAATCTGCGCAAGATCATCATCCCCTATTGAGAATGAGCAGTCACCTGTAAGCAAAACACCTCAGAACAAAAAGAAACATAAAACGACGCAGAAAAAGCAATCAGGTAGTGAAACTGTTTGGGACAATATTTCTGTAGGCGCAGAATCCATAGCTTCGGACACACCTACTACAGAACGTGAAATAAACGAGCTAAACCAAGAATCAGATTTGTTAATACGTCTAAAAGAGGTAATATTCATGAAAAGATTCGACTTGCTGACTAAAATTAAAAAGACTGTGCAAATAATTGGAGAGTGGATTCTATCATATTTGATTAAAAACGTACAGTATTTATCAGTTTTAAAGAAAGTATTTGATGGGTAGCACAATTAAAAAAATTAAATTAAATATTATACAATGGAATGCACAAAGTTTAAAACCCAAGTTAATAGCTTTTGAACAGATATTATCACAAGAAAAAATACACATCGCAGCGTTAAGTGAAACATGGCTTGAACCTGACAGTCATTTGCGGATTAATGGTTACAACATATACAGAAGAGATAGAGTTGATTCTTATGGAGGTGTTGCGGTAATAATACATCAATCAATCCAATCACAAGTCGATCAGGTACAAACTACTATAAGCGGAATGGAAATTATTAATATCAGAGTATTTAACTGCGAACATATAGAAAATGTTATTGCTGTCTATTGTCCATCAAACGTACATACAACAACACGAGACTGGGATCGTATCTTTAACTTAGGCAGCGATAAAACTTTGGTGCTCGGGGATTTTAACGCCCATCATTCGAATTGGTCATATAAGACTAATTCAAGAGGTACGCAAATTTTTGACTCTCTTATTGATAATAATCTAATTACCTTGAACGATGGAAGCCCCACTCGTGTAAGACTTGTCAATGGCTCAGCCCAGGAATCTTCCCCGGATATCTCCCTGGCTTCCTCAGATATAGGAATATTGTTTAACTGTAGAGTCACGAGAGAGTGTCTGGGAAGTGACCACCTTATAATCAAATTAGTTACCAACATTCAACCTAATAGACAGCTTTTAAAAAGGAGAAATTTCAAGAATGCTGATTGGGAGTCGTACACAAAAGACATTCAGTTGACCCTCGGTGATTTTTCCTTACCGCTAAATAATCAAGAAGCTTACAATGCCTTTCTAGAAGTAATCAACAAATCGGCCGATAGATATATCCCTAATATCAAAATTAATTTGAACCCTACTATAAAGTTTTCCCCTAAACCATATTGGAATCAAAACCTATCCAAAGTTATAGCAGAAAGACGTTTAGCTCTTACAAAATTTAGACGTAACCCTTGCCCTCTGAACCTTGATATGCTACAAGCAAAGATTCGAGAAGCTCAAAGACTGTTGCGAAATGCAAAAACCGAAAGTTGGCGTAAGTTCTGTAATTCTTCTAACGAAATTACGTCTACTACGGATCTATGGTGAAAAATGAAATGGTTGAAAGGGTACAGGCCCCATGGGGTAAATGTTGATGTGGATAAGGCAAATCATCTGCTTCATAGTTTAAGCCCCGACTACACTAGCCCATGCCCACCTTCACTTCGATCCACTAATAAGCAATTAGAACAAGTTATCGAACTCCATGAACTTGAGAGCTGTATAAAATCAAAGGACACTTCTCCAGGTTTAGACGGTATCTCTTACTCCATGATAAAAACAATGCCCAATGAAGGTAAACTAGTATTATTAGATTTGTACAATAGATTTCTTTCGGATTTGTACCTACTCAGTGGCGCGACGTATCTGTGATACCTATTCCTAAGCCTGGTCGGGACCCTAATACACCCACGTCTCTTCGTCCAATTTCACTAATGTCATGTATCTGTAAAAAATTCCATCACATCATATATAGAAGACTAGAGTGGTACATAGAAAAAAACCTGTGGCTATCGGAGAATACTGTAGGGTTTCGTAAGCATAGATCATCTATAGACAGTCTTAGCCGTTTAGTCTCAAGTATACAAATAGGTTTTTGTAAAAATCAACTTACTGTTGGTTGCTTTTTAGATATTAATAATGCTTACAACAACGTTGACATGCGAGCTCTTATATCTATTCTTGACCAACTTGGTATCGGTTCTAAAATTTGTCTCTATTTGTGGAATTTTTTGAGTAGTAGATCCCTTAAAATTCAGCTCCAAAATATTATGTTATGCAGAACGACTGGACGAGGGCTGGCACAGGGAGACCCGTTATCCCCATTGTTGTTTAATGTTGCTACTATGGAAATATGTTCAACTATTCGTAATGTTTGTATAACTCAATATGCCGACGATTTTGCTTTATATACATCTGTTACCGAAATTATGGAGGCCAGGGATACATTACAGACAGCTTTGGATACGATAACTAAAATTTTAAATAACATAGGCCTTGAATTCTCACCTGATAAATGTAAAATATGTGTATTCCAAAAAGGTTTTAAAAGAATAGCTTTGGATCTCAACATCAATAACTCTCCCCTCCAGTCAGTAGATAGTGTCAAATATTTGGGAAAGTGGTTGGATAGGTCATTAAGATGGACTAAACATACCAATGAGCTCTCAGCTAACGTTTTAAAATACCTTAATGTTTTTAAAGTCTTAGCGGGTTCTGGCTGGGGGTACACCCTAAACATTTAAGGAAACTTTACATTGCAACTATAAGAAGTCGACTAGATTACGGCAGTTTTCTTTATGACTCGTGCTGTAAAACTCATTTAGGAAAGTTAGATAGGGCACAAAATCAGGCTCTTAGAGTGATAGGTGGTTTCATAAAAAGCACCCTCATACACGTTATGGAAAGCGAGTTATGCCTTTACCCTTTAGAGTTACGTAGATGGTATTTAGCTGCCAAGTTCTGGTTAAAATCTAAATCATTATCGGGAAATTCCACTATATGTTTGCTAGATACCTTAAGCAGCCTTTGTAACTCCAATTTATGGAAGAGAAAAATCCCACTCCTAGTCTTAATCCATAACTACTTAAAATCGAAGCCCATTAGTAAATGTGAAGTATTGGAAATGTTTTCTTTAGATACTTGGTTAAATAATATTTGTTTAAACAAAATTGTAAATCATAACATTCCTCTAATAGATAAAGCTAAACATAACTATAATGTAAATGAATTAAGAAATTTGTGCAAAGAATTTCTCAGTGGAAATTATAACGATTTTTGGACAATATATGATGATGGATCAAAACAGAGAGATGGAATAGGAGCCGCATTCTTAGACAACAATAATCTATGTTTAATGAAGTTTCGAATAGATACAAATATATCAATTATGCACGCAGAGCTTATTGCTATAGCTGAAGCATTGTCATACATAAATACACTTGATTACCACAAGTTTGTCATATTAACCGACTCAAAGAGTTCGTTGCAGTACTTGGCTCGATGTATCTCGTTAATACGAGGTCTACCGATCGCCTACGATATTTTGAAAACTATTCGTAAAATGTTATTGAACAACAAAGTGGTCACATTGCAGTGGATACCGTCTCATATTGGTATATCTGGTAACGAGGAGGTTGACACCCTCGCAAGACGGGCTTGTACGGATGGTATATACTTCTCTGCCACTCCTTATCACACAGAACATATTCCTAATATAAAAATGAGATGTTATGAGTTGTGGAAAGAACATTTCGATAAAAGATACAGTAGAGAGGGGTATATGGTATAAAACTATCCAACCACATCCATTGAACTCCCCATGGATTGACTGTCCTTTTGATAGAAATTACATAGTTACGATGTTGAGACTTCGCTCCGGTCACATCCCACTAAACAAGTTTGCATTTATGATGAAGAAGGTTCCATCGCCGAACTGTGATCAGTGTAGTGTTCCTGAAGATGTGTATCATATAATAGTGGAGTGTGTCCGAAACGAATCAGTGAGACAATTTTACTTTCAAAACATGCTTACAGATACAGGTGTCTGTAATATAATTCTGTCTTCTCCTCTATCCGAAAAAGCATGCAACTTATATAAAATTGTAAAAGAGTGTATTAATAGTAGAACTTAAGTTATCTTTGTATTAATTTAAGAAAATGTTATTGAGCGACATGTTCACACAGTAAACAAGCTCATTAAATAAAGATTTAAAAAAATAAATCTTTATGTAAACGCCACACGTGTAAAAATTTCTTTCTTTCCGTTCCCTGGATTTCCGAAGAACCAGTACATCCACCTTTTTTAACATGACTTGAAGGATAATTTTTTTTCTCCTGTTTACCTCCGTCCATTTGTCATCCTTATCCTGTTCATTTTGGTCATTCTGCTTGACTACTTTTATTTCAGAATCTATTAATTCGGTGTTGCCTATTTGTGGCATATATGATTTCGCGAACTTAGTGGCCCCACTTTGTTTTATAGGCACAACTACCTCCTTATTTTGTGTGGTGGCTTTTGCGAATGATAATTTCTCAGTATTTTTGTTAGAACACGTAGATATTTTGCTGTGTTTATTTTTGATATTTTCAACTATTTTGTCTTCTGGTTTGTTTACCATTAACTTATTATCAATTCACTCCTCCCTTTTATCTTGATTTCCAGTCAAACTTTTCTTTAGTTCTTGTAATTCTGTTTCTGTTTTAAGAAAGCGATCCTCTAATTTTTTGTAAGCTTTCAGCTGTTCATCAAAACGACAAAACATTTCATCTTTAAATTCGCGCAATTGATGTATAATTTTACTCTCGATATCCAGTGATAGCTCAGCTGATTTGTGACGGCTGCCGCGTTCAGTGTTGACGTTGAAGCTACTTGTGGTAAATGTTTCATTCATCACGATGCTCTTAACCGGCGTATTTAAGTTATTACTCTTCGGTTTACTGCATATACATTCTGGACACACCCATTTACTCTTGTATTCTTCTGTAGATGTCTCGAATGTCTCCGTTGGTATGCCGACACATTTTAAGTGGTACAACTTTTTACATTTTTCACTTGTACATTCCATAAAAGATATGTCATAAATCCCTGCATTACATCCACTACACTTAGTCTCCATTTTCACATTTAATACTTCTTTGTAAAATATTATTTATTGTAACCGTAAACTCGCAAGTAAACGCGTCCGTTCGCGTTCGCGTATCGCGGTTTTAGTAAAAATAATAATAATAATAGATAACGTATCTGGCCAATATTAATTACTGTTCACTATTTTAAAAGAATGACTGTTACCTGTTACTGTTACTTACACTTATGATTAATAACTAAATAAAAATAAATATATTAGTATACAACAAATGTATGAATTAAGACATTATGATTTTCAATAATATGGATAGAAACACTTATGATTAAGAAATTTATAAAAACAAGTAGGTATTAGAATAAAACTCTAAATACTAATCACTAAAGTTATTTATACGAATGATTATGAGTTTGATTCATTAGTATACACAAATATAAACAAATATTAGTAAAAACCAAGTGTATAATAAGTGATATTATCTTAATCTTAATCTCAAACTCAAGTCCCCAAAAGACAGGACTACCTAGTTTGGGGACTACCAGTAATTCTACATTTAATATTCCTATGTCTTTACCATATATATAATTACCATATATATAAATTATATATAATGAATTTTAATGATTATGGTTTTTAATATTTAAGTTTTGAATTTTTTATGAAGAATGATCATTATGATTTTAAATGGTATGAGAAATATTTTCGGACTTCCGATGATAGGAGTTGAAAAGTTATGTAAGATAATGCGCACCCTTTAAGCTGTCTATATATCTATGTAATATGGTTATACAGTATAAGCCACATAAATACCCACATTACATAGCCGATTACTAAGCTACTTAGTGGATTTTGGTAAATAAGATATCAATCGATTTCTTATTATAATTTAAAAAACCATTAGTTTAATAAAAATGTTCATTGACATTTTAATTCAAGAAATTATATTTCCAACTTACATTCTAATGTTAGATTACATGCTATATTCTTAGCCTAAAATTCTTTTGTGTCGGAGGAAGTAAGCAGCAGGCAGTAAGTATTGATCATTGTTTTATTTTGTTATTTTACACACCATCATTATCACCAGCACAGATATAATGTTTGTATGTATACAGGATCAAATATATTTTACGCGATACGCATCTCATTCATTCATTATGATATTATTCATGAGTTGATGATTTTCCCATTACAGGTTTCCCACCTTCACTACAAAAAAAAATTGAACACAATTTTGCGAAAAATATTTTGGGGTAGTGGGATCTACCTCCTAGTGGTCCACCCTGGGCAACGGCATCTTTGGTTTTCTAACCAATGATGAAGGCTAACAGATCCCTCTGCGGTGGTTTTTCTGTGTTCCGCTAGTGTGTTTGTGAGAGGTGTGTTTTGGGTTTTGTAGCCAGTACCTCCCTCCGGGTAAGCTCGCTCCATCTTAGGCTTTTTCTTAACCGTATAGTTAAGTATATAGTCAAGAGCAAGCCCATTATTTATAAAAAAAAAGAAATATTATCCAACATATTTTACCATATAAATGGGCTCTAATACGGTCCTTAACGCTTATAACGAATGTATCAATATATAAATTTATAGTTTATTTAATTTGAACTGTTGATTTATATTTCTAAATTTAAATAAACTAATATTTCTTTTAACAAAAACATAAACAGATGCAAGTTGATATTATAATAATATAAAGGTGACTCTTTCATCACCGTTTTTTTTTTTGGTTAATTTAAGTAAACTGTATTATAATCCAATATTCAGCTATCTGCCGCTAATGTGGCATAAATTTCTCCGTTAATGTTATTGTACAAATGAGAACAAAAACAATGCGTCCTTGTTCTATTTGGGCCAGCGGAAAAATTGCTCTCTTGTTATCTGGGTAAGTTAGTCAACATAAGAAATGTTTGCACTACTGAAGGAACACGAATTAGTAGTTATAGAAGAAGTTTACAAAAAGCTGTCATTATCTCAAAAAGTTACCTTCATTGTTATAAATATGAAATTTTTAAATAAATTTCCAAAATTTTTGTAAGCTTTCAGTATCGTATTTAGAGCCCATTTATGAAGTAAAAAATGTAAATCAAGTTTTCCCCTGAAAATATTTTTCTCAATTGTTTTCAATTTTTACGGTTCTGGGCCTGTTAAGGTATAAAGGGAAAGTCAAAAACTTATGATTAGTATCGTAATGAATGATTAATCCCTCAACCCCCAGGAGGCACTCGGGTGCCACGATAACAATTGATTTCAATTGTGTCTGGAATAACTCACGATCGAGGGAATAAGATGCGCATCGCGTAAAAAAAAGTGTTGCTAGGCGGCCGTATGAAAAATTTTAGATTTTTGCTATTTTTGTACTGGGCTATACCATAAGTAAAAATACATCATTTGTTTTTTGTCTCGTAGAAATTCGGAAGGTGGTTAAAATTTATTTCTATATATTGGATGAACTAACAATTTACGTTAAAAAGTATAGGCTAAAATAACGTGACTTAGGTGAATACTGAATTCAAGTAAGACCACACTAGAACTTTGAAAGTAACTTTTGACATAGTGTAAAATGCTTGTAATTTGAAAAATCATCGCATTAGCAGGCATAGAAGATTATAAAAAGAAACGAAAAACAACTTCTTTGTTGTGTATAGGGCATGTCTAATTACTAACTTTATACAGATCAAGCTTATAATTGGCATCGCCTCAAATATAGTTATTGTGTTACTATAACGAGGGTTGGCATTGTTGTCATACAATAACAATGATGCTAACAGGACATGTGCCTCTAAACTCGACTAGTTAAGGTCGGTGTTAGTTTGCTAATTTATTGTAAGTCAACAACGAAAGGTTACGACGCATAGCAATGTGACTTATTGTAAGATTTTACCCCTTTCGCGTCTCAATATACAAGATAGTAGAGTTTATACTAGTTATAGGAATGTTTGATTAAGATTCTATGTGCGAAGAAAATTCAAATAAAGAAAAAAATATAAAGGGAAACCCCTAAGATTCATTATAATTTTCTGAAAATGTGATTGCTTGCCTTAATTGATACTTACTAGACAGTTTGCTGAAACATGACTTTACGAAATGATCGGATTCCAGAAATCGTAAATCTTACTCCAATTATACCTTCATAATTGGAGCATTACCGCTCCAAACCTAAAAATTTGATTATCAATAGTCTATTACCTAACTGAGCAACATAGATATATTTAAAAACAGTATTAAGTTAAGAAAACTATTATAAAATTACTTCAAAATATTGGAGCGGTCCCCAAATGCGACGTATTTAAAAAAAAACAATACATACTTTAATTCTTTATAATTGGGTTTCTTTTGCTATTTATTACTTTTTAAAAAGAAATCAGATTTCTATGACGGGATTTTTATATTTCAAATTATTTTCTTGTATTCCGTGGCGACGGGTACCCACTACCGGGGTTTTACGAGCTAGGAAAGAGTTCTTTCATGAGGTGGCGCGCCACAACACTGACTCACTTTGTTGGAGACGAGGCTGCGCCAGGTCCAGATATTTCTTGATGTAGGTATAGTTTATTTGCTGTTAAAAACTTGTTTTACTAGACGAATTGGCACTCGACATTGAGATCGGTATTTTGGTCTGATAATTTTATTTTATCTTATTTATTTTTAGCACACATACTTATTTTCAGGTTCCATGGTTCATGGCTTGAAAATGTGAGAATTTAATTACATAAAAAGTTACTTAAGATTAAAGGAAAATAACATAAGGATATTCAATAAATAAAGATTTACAGGTCGTTTATTAAAATAAATTCAATGCAACATAACTTCATGTTATTAAAACTTTTAAATACTTTATCAATCAAGTAATGTAGTGTTTTCTTAGGAAGCTACATCACTCTTTTAATAACTTAGAAAAATAAGTTGATATTTGTTTCATTATTAAGACTACCAAGGTTATAAACCTTCGTTATTACTATTATTACGTTTAGCAAGAGGAGAAAATTAAGTTTCCTAGAAAAGGTTCATTGTGTTTACCGAAAATAATAACGTCAAAGATGCAATTATTGAAAACAATGGCTTTACATATTAATTAGTTAGACCATGATTTAACAAAACAATTATATTATTATCATCAATAATTAGTGGAGTTTGAACAAAATGTAGGTATTACTATTCCTAAGTATAATTTATTTATTATATTAAAACATAGCAAAGTGGTTTTAAATGTGCCTACATATTGATACAGTTTTTTATTTTTTATGTGAAAAAAAGTAAAAAGCAATGCAATTTTTTCCCAAAAACATACCAACTTAAAGCGACAAATAAGTCACCAAGTTTTGGTCAGTGCATGATGATTGTCGGATATTTCCTGTTAACCGATTCCGTGCGGATGGCTCCCTAGCGGCGCCATGGGTATTTTTTGTGAATGGCAGGTGGCGCCCGAGAGGAGCCAAAAGATTTACATGTAAAACTCTGACAAAACAGCATTTCTAAAGTTTACCCTCTTTATTAAAGTGTCTTTATTTTTCTCACAGATTAAGATTTCAGTGTTCGTTTCTAGATATTTCATGAAAAACACACTTCAGAAGTTGTAAACCTTTTCAACACAAAGATCGATATGATTAATACGGATACCGAATTATTTTTTATGTTAAATACTTAAAAATAATAAAGAAATAATTTTACTTACAATTGTTGAAGTGTTTTTATGTCTAAACTAGCTTCGTCTGCGTGGCATTAAACAATAATAAAAAGAAATTGATAAATCAATCGTGCCAAACATATAGCAAAAGGTTTACAAAAACTGATAAAAATAAGTCCATTTCCGTATAAACACTTAATTAGTCACTTCTAAACACTTTAAATGATTTATTAGACCGATAACGTTCGCAGTTGAATTGAGACTATAATAAAAACAAGTGGAAACCGACGAAACAGCAATCAGTTATACTATATGGCGGGTGGCGCTTGAGAGGAGCCATGAATGGCGCCAAAGAGCAACAGTAAAAAAACCACCGCCGCACTGAATTGGTTAAGCACCGACACAACATTGACGGCACAAATAGGTCTTTTTTTTTCGCTTACAACCGGTTCAACTTTTGATTAAAAAAGTTATTTTTTCTTATTTTTTTAAGGCTTACAACCCTATTTATCTAATCTACTGGATTAAAAAAATATGTGACTTACACATCATAGTCACATTTTTTTAAAATATAAGTTAGATATAAGGATTTCACACTTATTAACTTATTACACGAAATAAACCCAAGCATATTCCTTGTTCCATTTACTTAAAAAAAGGAAACTCACAAACATTTAGCCATTCTGAAATGATTGTTGATTTTCTTAATTACAATTGAAACTTCGCTAACTGTTCAAATTATACTGAACTAACAATGTTATCGTGAGTTTCGTTTGGAAGGAGTTATGATACGCTTTGATTGTCAATTTCTCGGGATGAGATGAAGAGTGAAATCTATTTTAAGAGGGCGCTGCCAATTGCAGCTTTCTAGTTCATATTTTTATAACTATTTACAAAAAGTCAATAAACGACACAGCAGGAAGAATGACAACAAATGGTTTAAATAACTGTAACCCGAATACGAAAATGCAATGATATTAAAGACACTCTGCATATTTAGTGAACATTTTTACTCAGATATTTGTCTTCTGTCATTTGATAGGTTGCTCGTTATGACTGCTATAAGCTTTGTTTTTCAAAGTACCCCGATATAATTTCGTAGCATTCACCATGTAGCTTTTTCTACTAAAGTTGGCCTGTGTTACTCGGACTATGATTAGGAGTCGATTGAGACCTCATTCTCTAAAATCAGCTCAGTAGTTTCGCCGCAAGTGTGTGAAGTGAATGCTTAGAAAATGGAAAACGGCTTAATGTAGAAAGTTGCCAATACTTTTATTGATTTCCGAAGTAATCTCCGTTCCTCTCTACACATCGTTGCATTCGATGGGACCACTGAGAAAAGCAGTGGGCCATTCTTCCTTAGGGGTCTCTTCTATGGCATTTTCGTCCGCTTTCACTGCATCTTCAGGGCTCGTAAAGCGAATACTTTTATCTATAGTTCTTGGGAATAAATGAAAGTCGCAGGGCGCCAGGTCAGGACTGTATGGCGAATGACTTATTATCTCGACACCTGCCATAGTCAAATATTCAACAGTCCGTTTTGCGGAGTGCGCTGAAGCATTGTCGTGGTGAAGGAAGATCCTGGCTCTAGGGCGCTACTGTCGAAGTTTTTTCCAAGACAATGGGCTAACAGCGATTGACAAACCAGTCTGCAGTAACTGTCCTTCCTAACTGATCTTCTAGCGCAACTGTCGCAAAATGAAATTTCCGACCAAAGAATGAGGCAATCATCTTTTTTCCTTGACTTCTTCCTTTATTTACCTTAGTTGGCCGATCCTCGAAAGGAAACACCCACTGAGCTGATTGTCTTTTGGTTTTGGGTTTGTAGCAATATATCCAGCTTTCATCACCTGTGACGATGTCAAATACAGCATTTGAGTACCGCCGTTGAACTTATCTAACATTTGGCGACACCAGTCCTTGCGAAGGTGTTTCTGGTCGTCGGTTAAAGTATGGGGAATCCATCTGGTACAAAGCTTCCTGACGCCTAAATGTTCGTGTAATATTTTTTGAACTTGACTCATACCAATGCCTAGGCTTGCCCGTGTCTGCTGATACGAGTACGTCACTCTCTTATCTTCCTCTATTATGCGTCGCACAGCACTGATGTTATCTTCAGTAGTATGCCAGGCCTTTGCCTAGTTCAGACTCCAGTCCTCTCACAACCTATTGTAAATAGCTACGCATTTAAATATGTTTTATACCAATGTTGTTATTCCAGATTGTGAAAGGAAAATAAAGATTTTTTATTATTATTATTAGTAGTCGCTGTTAAAGGCAATCTCAATAATCATCCGCGTGAGGGACGTCCCTCACGCGGATCATCATTGAGATTGCTACGTCCACGCTTAAACTCGTTAAACCAATTTTATTGTAAGTAGTGGCACGAGATGGGGCTTCATTAAGAAATGCTAATCGCAGCCTATCATAGCTTTGTTGTTGAGTGCCCACAACAAAAGTCATAATAAACAATTGACCGAAAATTTTCTCGCATTAGGTTCATTTTCACGTGTAACAAGAGTTTTAGATTTGCCTCCAATTCACAAAAACAAATGACAAATTAATGCAATATACTAGAGTTCTAAATTTGAAATTCAAAAAAAGTTTTTATTAGCAATGTTTCTAAACATTTTCAGTGTTACCCACGTACATAGACTGCTAAAATCATTCGTTTGATTCTTAGTTCGTACCTTAGAGTTTTTTGGAATCTGCGCAAAAGTTCATTCATAAAGTTCTAGTGAAAGCATCGCGAAGATATCTTCAATTCATTCAAAAAGCATTGGATAACATAATATGCATAGCAATGGATACGAGACAAAGCGCTAGGAGACAGAACTATTTACCATTTATGACTTAAGTAACTGATAAGAAATTGTTTTATTATTGTAAATTTTCAAATGAAAAACCTATTCAATACTGAAGTATACTGAATACTGAAGTATTGAATAGGTTATCATTATGATTATCCTTATCGTCTTCAGGGTATCACCTGAGGATCTCCGCAATAATCAGTCCCACGGTACTTACTCTCATCTAGCAACTTTGCTTGACCTTAACCAAATCGTCAGTCCACCTGGTGAAGAGCCTACAGTTTGTCAACTGGTGCGCGGTTAACATTACAAAACATATCCGCCTAAACGGCCATCGGTTGTTCTTGCTATGTGTCCTGTCCACTGCCACTTCAGCTCTACAATTCCTCGGGCGATAAAGGTAATCTTACTTTCGCTGCCGTAAATCATAGGTAAAGTTGGCTTTTTAATTATAACTAGGTAAATACCTAAACGTTAAAGTAAATTAGCAATCTATCAGTAAAGTAATTTAAGGTTTGCTTTTGATTCTGTTTCAAGTTAGTTGGTGAATGTTCTTATAAACAACAATATTAGTAATGGATCTTCGTGATTCTAATCTTATGATAACGTTCCTTGGAAAATCTTAGAATAATAAACCAAAAAAGTTTTTGGCTCGTTTTAAATAATAAATAAGCCTTTACTAACTAATCACAAAAATAAACAATAACAATTATTTTATCATGGGTCTCTTCAGAAGGTACAAGGTCGCACAGCGGGCAACAAAGAAAGCAATTCTTGGTATTTCCTTGCGAGATAAAATGAGAAATTAGGGTTTCCGTAGTAGAACAAAAAAAAAACGAAATCACACAAAAATTATGAGCTGAAGTGCAGTGGAAGTACATAGGGTCTAAAACGGCGACCGCGCATCAGATGACGATTTGTGAGTACCTACTATTGAACCAACGATCTGGTGACGGTCGCTAGATAGCGCGGAAAATATTATCTCCTCATGATGTCGTGTATCGGCGTGTGGATGGACATCCACGGCTATGTTAGCAGTTTGCGTGCTTTTACTGAGCGGATGAGGATGATGAATACATAAAAAATATTTGTTTGTTAATAGTACAGACAACGGTCGGTCAACCTACCCAAAAAGTTTAAGGTCATTGAATTGATTTACAACTTTATGTCCGACATGTAGAGATTAATAACAATTGAGACATTTTGACGTTTTGTGGTAGGTTGAAGTGCTGTTGTCTGTATTAAGTTTCTTCATAATTTTAGAAAAGTTTTGTCAAATAGCCTCTGTCAAAGAAGCGCATTTCGAAATAATCACTACGATTGGCAAGCGGTTTCGCATTGGCAAAGGCCCCTGCCAAAGGGTCACTGCTGCCCGTCTCCTCCTGGCAGTACACCTTTATGACTTACGATATCCATGGGACAAAAAACTGTAGTGCCTTTCCATTTTGGACCAGCACCACCCAAATCAATAATATTATTCGCCGGCCTAAACTAGAATAGCTTCATCAGTTTATGTTTTATGTGCATCATAAGAAGCGACTGAAGAAGTACCGAAAGCATTATTATACCTTAGGTCAAATTGCGTTCTACCTTCTTGGCGTCGGTCTGAAAATTGGCTGATATGGTCTGATAATGGATAAATAATTTTAAATGTTTCCAAATTAAGTAAGTAGATATTGTACCTTATAATAATTATCTCTTTATCTCAATCTGATTCAGAGCACACAAAGCATGACCAAGATTGGAACCGTAGATGATAAGACGGAGCTACCTTCTTCTGTTGTAGTTCCTGTCGGACTATGTACACGGACATTATTTATATTAAAACAGTTTCATACGGGCTGATTACTATTGATATCATATAAAATACAGCGACAATAAGTACTGTGAATTCTGATTATTAATAGAAATAAGATTAAATTTTATACAAGAAAAGCAATTCAGTGAACAGTCTATGGTATTAAAACGTCGCAATCAGTAGGTCAAAATATTTGCCGTACAAATAATGATAACATTTCGCTCGTGCTACAGTGATAACATTCACTAGAATTACTCCAGAGGCACTACTTTACGACTGTCATTAAAACGTGTTCTACCTCAAAGCTGAACGTTATCATACACTAGTAAAATACCTATTTGGATTTCGTATTACATTGAGTTTAACTGCTTAAAAAAATCTTTTTTCTTCCTGAGTATTGTTAATTTTAAACCAGTTGACTGCTAAGAAACAAAACAAACTTTACTTGTATTGAATAAAAATTGTAAGCTGTTGTTTTGTGTGTAGTTTCACCTTTTGTTTACCGTGCCAAAATGTGACTTTAATGCATTTCTCAATGTGAACTTTTTGACCCGGAAGTGTTACGAGTGGGAGTGTTCAGAGAAAGCGCAAAGCCGGGTGCGCAGTAACATTTGGCACCCCTATAAAGGGATGGGGGTTGGTCTCGCGTCATTCACAAGTTTCCCAGCGCTGCCGAAGCCCGCTGGAGAGCTTTCCATTGAACTTTTGTGAGTGCAGTATTTGTGTCAGCGTAATGAAAGCGATTCTCTTCCTTGCCGTCGCTCTTTTGGCGGGAGAAGGCATCAATGGGCTGCTTTATCCGGTAAGCTTAAAAGTTTTTATTGTATTTTATTTTTAAAATTTACACGATTGTTTGTTAACTTTTATCTTGAAATATGAGATGTTGGTGCAGTAATTTTTAGCAGCAAATGCATGCATAATCAATTACACAAATACGGAATATTTATTATTTTGGAAATTATTGTCTGGTTTTTTAACGATCTTCAAATGATATGATTTTTTTGGAAATATATATCTGGAGAAATTTAACTACTTTATAAAGACACGACTGCCTTTTTAAAGTGTTACCTTATACGTATATGGAAGGACACACATTCAAGTTCGACAGGAATTATGATATTAAAAGCATCGCAAAGCTACCGCTAAGCTAAGCTACAGTCCCCTTAGCAAAAAAAAAATTATATAATTTTATTATTATCTGGAATAGTATCCGAAAAAAAAATTAACAGTTATGATTTAGTTTCAAGGTATCCTTCGTATAAGATCACAACTACTGAAGTGTTGATAAAAGCAGAAAAAATATTATTTTTAAAAGTTAGTTCGATGCCTTTAACTTAAGAGAAACACTATAAATAGGATACCCTATCCAATCAAGTGGCGGCACGTTCCGGCTTTCAATATTTTATACTAACTAGTATTACATAGGTAAATAATTTAATGAACTTTAATACAAACAATTAAAAATACGTTTTGCTATAATATGCACGGACATTGATTTTACTAATTATCTGATTCAAACTTTCTTGGTCACTATCATAAGAGTTTATTTATTGAGGGTTTATATCATGTAGGTATATACGGTCGGCTAAGAATGTGGTCTATCACCCTAAGGTTGAAAATCATTCGAGTGTCATAAAAAACAGGGTTGATTTTCCCATGAAAAAATATTCTGACAGCTAATAATATCACACGTCGTAAATCCATTAGTTCAACCTTATAAGCATTTAGCTGACACATAAAATTTTGACAAAACTGGTAGACCACTTTCTTGGCCGACCGTACCTCGTCTTTCATGAATTTTCGAGACTTAGGTACTGTTACTAGCGCTATGATCATAGAAGAACTCCTTAACAAAAAAGATACCTAGGTACCTACCTATCTGGTATAAACCCAGAATCAATTAACTCTATTTTTCTCTAACTCTCCTACTTGAACAATCCTTCCTACTTGAACGTTTACATGCAGGCTACCTATGCCTTGAATGCTTTAAACATATGCCCGATAAGCCAAAATAAAAAATATAGCTACTGTCAAAAATTAAAATCTGACTATTTGATAGGAGCTATGCATCTACTTGAAGAACTAATATGTACCGTATGCAAATCCTAAAAAAACCTTTTTAACAACACACAAGCATCAGATTTTACACTATCTTATCTCATATAATTTTTATTTAAGGAATCAATGACTATTTTATAAATAATAATTGTCAGTCTACCTTTATTAAAGGCGCTCTACAATCAGGCTATTGTCATAATCGCCACGAGTGGAAAGAAAACGCTGCTACTCATGGCGGTGGTCACTCCTTCATTAATTGTCTCCTAAGATATTGTCTCAGTCCAGAAAAAACTAATTTTGAAATTACCTTGAATACAAAAATATATAACTGTCTGGGTGTGGTTTGAACTCACATCTCGTTAACCGCGTGACTGCATTGCAACTTTGCTAACCGTATATGTGTTGATATTTATAAATGTTTAAGCAGATTTTTATACAATCGAAATGCTTTTAATCAATCAATCAACAGCCATTGTCCGCCCACTGCAAGCCGTAGGCCTCCTTCAAGTCACGCCACAATTGGTTATCCTAGGCTATCCTCATCGCGCCGCTGCCAACAGTTCTCCTAAAGTCATCAGTCCATCAAGTCGCAGGGCGTCCAACACTAAGCTTGCCTAAACGCTACATTCAAATAATTTTTAGCATAATTTTGATAGCAAGTACCTTTTTCAATAGTTGAACAATATTTTAAACAAACTTGTACAGTTTTTTGGTTTATTATTGTTGCTATTTCACAAGCAAACAATAAATAGGTAGGCTTTACTCTAACTAGGGTATAATAAATATACGTGCTTAAAACAAAAATCTGTTCCATTATTTCGTCCTAAAAGCTTACTTTGATACAAAGCTACTACTGCAATTTTTGAGAAATATTGGTATGCCAATCTACTAGAATCTTAAAGTCAATTATTTATTTTTCAATTAGCTGAATTTGAAAAGACGAACACCTTTTAAAATCGTATGCCGTAAGAAATCAAATCGACTAAAGTTGGTTTTTCATTAGCAACTTTCTAAGGGTGCCAATTGGTAGAGACAAAACTATTAGGTACCATTCTTTGCGTCTTCAAAAAACTTTAAAGAAAACTTCAGAGAAGTCTGTGTTTATTTTTACATCAGAGCATTTTCAAAGAGAAAATTTTGCTAGCTTCCATTAAGAAGACCTGCTTATTAGTATTCCTGCAGTTCACTATTCCTAGTTCGAGAAATGTTATAATGAATGACAGAGCCCTATTTAATTCCTGTCACGTATTTTCCTGTCTGAGACAAAATCACTTTTGGAACTTCTATATTACCATTGTCACTAATAAATACGTTTTCTAGCTTAACCAAGCCAGAAAATTTAATTTATGTATTATCATAATATACGATGAGTTTAAAGGAGTATTTTAATACTGGCTAACGTTATGTGGGCGTCGGAATTTGTGTATAAATTAATTAACTATGGAGTTTTTGTAACACAATTAAACATCAGTGTGTCAAAATTGTGTGGGCAGCAAGGCAAACCGCTATGTACGGCTTCATTTAAAATTAAAATTATTGTAATGTACCTACAGCATTTTAACAAGTAACTTAATTACCTCGTATAATGTATAAATGGAATTTTTGAATTGCTTGCAAAAATAATCAAATTGCAGGGTCTAAGTGGTGACATCTCCACTATGTCTAAAAAGCAAACAGGTTCTTACGTACATGTTTTATTAGATAAATACTAAAATCAGAATAGATCAATAAATATTGTGTATAATGCATCAATTTCATTTAGACCTACTTACAAAGTATTTTTCTGGAAAACAGTAATTATAATAATAAAAAAAGGTTTCATGAAATTGAACCCGAGTTAGGCGGGTCGTTGATATCGTAGGGACAATATGGAGCGGTCACGCATCCTTGATGCAACCAATCGTTCAAGTTTTATGTATGAGAGTCTTAGTGATTGCTGTTAGTTTGTTTGCGTAAGTGGAACCAAAATCGAAGGGTTATTAATTTTTTTAAGACCAGTGACTCAAAATAATTTATTAATAATTAAAATTTTATATATATTTTATGCATAATTAAGAAAATTGCATTCTGTTCTCTTTTTTTATATAAACTATAAGTTTGCAATCTAAAAATCTACGAATCTAAAAACGGTAACGGTAAGTGCATGAGCCGCCGCTAGAGTGTCAATTTTTACTGCAGTCAATCAGAGGTGCTTCTATTTTTGTATGGTACGGCCTTATTGTGCTATGGTAATAGTTAATGATACTCGTACCATTGGCTCAGTAAAGAGGAAACCAAATCAAACCGTAAAAAAACACGATAAAATGAAAATGGAAATATATGTGTTTTTAGCTTTTGCCTGCGACTATTTCCGCGTATCGGACCTTGGTATTAAGTTTAGAGAAAGACGAATAATGTATGATTGAAAAAATTATGTGGTAACCTCGATGCTTCTTCACTCGAAAAAAAATATTACGCTCATTTACCGTGGAAGCTATACATCATTTTGGAATAAAATATATCATAATATGGTATTCTGATATCTTAACAACAAACTGCAAAGATTCATCCAAATCTGTTTGTCTAGTCTAGTTTTTGCGTATAAAAGTAACAAATGTCAAAGTAGTAAATATTTTCGCTTTTATAATATTAGTAAGGATATAGGTTTCAGTTTCCATAATACTTAATATAAACAAATTAGAATAAAATTCAAAACAATAATTTAAATTTTAGGTAATTATGTAAGTGCATCGTTCTCTCTTCCAATATTGACGTGTCGATCAGGGTCCAAAGTAGTGTCTGATATAATATTGAATTGATACTCACTACCTTCGTAATACTCGTATTTTGAAATGCAAACAAATTCAAATTGTTTCAATATTTTCAAAACTTTGTAAACCATAGCGTGTTATTCCCTTATTTGGGGGTTCGTAGTAAAGAAATGACAGTCACTCCAAATTAATAACTAGACTTACAGCATCTAAAATGGTCGTCAAGTCAGTCTTGACTAGGAACGAGATAAAGCACTAGATAGAATATTTTTTGATGTACCTTCCATTATTAATAGAAAAAGATTTATTTACTTATGTATAAGAAGATTGTTAGACCGTAGCTTACCCAAAAAAGACAAACACTAACTACTCGTATAAGATGTGGGTTTTGCTTGAAACTCTGTTTGTATAAAGGAAAAAAGAGTAAGGTCGTATCCATAAAATATACCATTGTAGGCCTTCGGGCATTTGTTATTATTTTTTTATTAATTAAGTTAAATTTTGCGTATTTACGTTTGAACGAGAGATCAAGAGTTGTCAAGTTACACAAAGTTGAGGACAACTTTAAATTTGTATTTAATTTCAAATATTGAGATTTGAAATATTGGTTCAGGAGGTATTTTAAGGGATTCGGTAAGTGAGTTTCCAAAATATAAAATAGAAAGCCTTTTGGACTACTTATGAGCACATATTTTTAACTTCATTCATATAAATTTTCTTCTTTCATGTTATTAAGAGCTGTTACCCACGTTACAAAATGTTAATTATATCCCACGGGAACTGTTTTTAAGGATAAAAAGTGGATGGGCCAAGTTATTTTTGTCCCACGACCACAGTAAAAAAAATCATGACGGTACCTTTGAAAAAAAAACTTGGTAGGTACCTACCTAATCTTACGGAAAGCGTAATTATTTCCTGGATTTCAAGTAGCCTAAATAATATTATTGATCATAATGTGATCGAGAATACATCTCTACCAAATTTCATTTAGATCTATTCAGGCGTTTTGGCGTGATTGAGTAACAAATATCCATCCTAACTAGAAAATTCAATACTGGGATACCAGGATCCCGCATGTTTTTTGCAGGATCAGTCCTGCACAAAAATCTAGCGGGATCCCGCGGGACTAGCGGGACTGTGCACGATATTCGGCACTCAGATTCGCGCTAACTGACTTCCGCTCAGTGCTGCCAGAGCGTGAATAAATTGTGTCCCCATTTTGTGGGACATTGCCATCTTAGTACACTGAAAATAGCAAAAAGTGGGAAACGGCACTCCTCATTCTAGAGTTCAGTCTTTGGACGCTTTAGTTAGACAGACATTGTAATTGTTCGAGTCTGGAGAATAAAGCGCCGAATGCTTCCAATTCACCTACAACTAAACAGTCGTTTGGCATATGGGACAGTTAAAACGTTGATTTATTTACGAAATAATGTCTTACTAAATCTGTTTGTCTTGTTGATTTCGTCTGTCGGTCGGTTGAATATCATATCTTATTTCATTTTTAGTTCTGCGTACACAAATGATCCAGTATTCTTATCCTCTTACCAATGATTTTTGCAACATTACGCGGGATCCGGAAAAGTCCAGGATCCCGCGGGACTGAGGACCCTTATTCTCATAAATACCGGGATTGAAATTTTCTTTCGGGAATGCATATCCTAATCCTAACATTTACATTTTTAGTATTAGTAAGATAAATAGGATTGCACATCGTGAAAATAAAAATACTTTAATAAAAAATTTGGAGGCGCTAACAGAAAACATTGAAGAAACTCTTCTGGCTTACAGCGTAAAGATGTCTGGGTATTATAGCTTAATGGTTAGAGCAGTCGCTCGGTAAGTTAAAAGTTGTGGGTTCGAGTCCCACCTCAGGCAGTAGAAATGGGGTGCGTCTCAATCATGTAAAATAATACTCTACGATAAGGAAGATAAAGTGTTGGATTTTTTTCCTCATTATTTCCAATCCTAAGTTTCAAAAGGTAATAAACTTAATGCAATTATGGGTTTCAAAAGTATTTTTTATATTCGATCAAAATTTATTTCTAACCAGCGGACCCGACAGACGTTGTCCTGTCTTAACTATGAATATTGATTACGAAATGGTATATTACAAAAAAAATACCAATTGTTTATTATTATTACCTATACTATGATATACAACATTCTTTGTTGTTTTTTTCTGGCGGGTATATAAGTTTTTTGGTATTCCGACACGGTAACAGGCGACATATTATTACTGGCCATGTGCAAAATTCAGTTTTTTAACCCCCCATTTGACTATATTTGCACCACGAATTCTGTCACTGTTATGTCAAATGCAGTACATTAAAAAAGTTTGAATTCTCAAAAGCGTTATGATTACATTACGTAAATAATTTTGTATGGTGATTAAGTTTTCTTAAATTTACTAATTTTCCGCGAAATTTTCTTAACTTTTTCTTTCTTAAGAACCTTCTCCTGAAAACAACGAACAAAATAAAAAAAGAATTAGCCGAATCGGTTCAGCTGTTCACGCGTGATGCCGTGACCAAGGAAAATAGGGATTTTATTTTTATATATAGATATAGATGTCAAAGTGACCCTAGATGACCTGGGAACAGGGCTAGTGAATGATAATATAGATGTCAAAGTGCGATTCTATCTAACAATATCCATGAAAACCAACACGATAAGAGCTATACGTAGTCATACATATAGTTACAATTTAACAATGCGGTAATTTGAAAAAGTTCACATTTTACTGTTGGTTAAAACTTAGTACATACTATTATTTAAATAACTCTATCTCGAAGGATTTAGCTTTAACAACCTCGAAAACAGCTTCGTTAACAATTATTTAAAGAATACCATGTCAGACGAACATAACCTTGGTAATTTTCTTACTAAGGTTCATCCGGAGATCAATGCGTTGAATAGTTTTAGCTAAGTCTCTGTATATTGCAATTATACATATCTGATTCTTGTAATTAGATTCGATTTGATTTCGAGAAAAACGACAGTCAATAATTCACGTCCTAGCGGCGGCGTACTTTATCGAATTTGATTCCCTTGGTAGTAGTTGTCATTGCAGTCACTTCAACTCGGTTCCTATCAAAACGTTTAAGTTCAGAAAACTGTCAGAAATTAAGTTTAGTGTGTGTGTGTGTCTATTTAACTGTCCTACTTTTTGTGAAGTTTCTCTTTGTCAGAAAGATATTATTATGTATTCTGTTTAACATTCCAGAAATAAATTAACATGAATTAAATGATTTGCTATTTATTCAAGAATATATAAAAAAATATATATCAATCTCTCGATACATTTCATATTTGGAACGAACTTCCTTATCGCGCGTTGCGAAAGGGGGCTAGACGGAAAAATTGTAACGACACTTTTTGCTATAGTTGTAAGCCGTGCGGCGCGCGTGTTTCTCTCTCTCTCATAGAGGGAGAGGGAGAGGGAGAGGGAGAGAGAGAGAGAGAGAGAGAGAGAGAGATGGAGAGGGAGAGAGAGGGGGGGAGGGAGAGAGAGGGGGGGAGGGAGAGGAAGAGAGAGAGAATTTATTTTAAAATAAATTTTGGTTAACAAATAGGTACTCGTGACTTGTATGCAAAGCAGCTGTAAACGAAGAGTCAAGATATATTTTCGAATAACCATTACGGTTATTCGAGAATATTTCTTGACCCTAGGCTTGGTCGACTAGACTAATTGGCTAGTCAGTCAAAGTCGTAACCAGTACATCTCTAGAATTTTGAGTGGTCAAACCGGATCTGATTCGAACACGAATCGGATTTGGATTAAGTGCCCTAAATCCCAAAGTGGAAAATAACCTCTCAATAGATTTCATGTAGGTTTGTTCAAATTTTTATTTTTTATTATATTTTCATAATCATTTCACCTTTCTTATGTTCAAGTTCAATATATTCAACGCCCCGTTGGTCTAGTGGTTTAAATACCGGGCCAAGATCTCGGGGTCCCAGGTTCGATCCCCGGGTCGAGCAATAAAAAGTTTCGAATTTTCGAACGTTGCTCGGGTTTGTGATCACCAACCCGCATTTGGCAAGCGTGTTGATTATGCTAGTTCCCATCATTGCAGTGGTAACTTGAATTCAAAGATGGAGGCCTTTTCCCTGCAGTGGGATGATTATAGGCTGTTACTTTACTTTACTTTATATGTTAAAGTTTAAATCACTTAAGATTACCTACGACGTTTTCATTTAAACGATTTAATAATGATCGAGACAGATAGATTGACCAGTTAGTAGGTAGGTACTCCATACTATCAAAACTGTTTCTTTAGAGTTTATTTGAATATTAAGCGATCACTATCTCTATATTAATGTAATTAGTATTGATTTGCTATGCAACTTTTGTTCCGTTTTGACGATGATTTGAAAGATAAAAATTATCCGTTGCCCTTGCCAGGGTCTCGAACTATTTTTACACAAAATTTAATTCAAATACTTTAAGCGACTTAAGCATGCAGATATAATAGTCAGACAAGCAGACTATGAATTTTATTTATTATAACAAAGCAAGCAGGGATTTCGTAGGAGGTAGTGAAATAAAAAGATATTTTAATATTAAAATATATTCCTAGTCCTATAGAATTCCTATGTAGTAGTTTAATTTTCCAATTTTGTTCGCGTCCGTTTACTGGTTGTCTGCGCAAACTTGGAAAAGTACCTATAGAGATACACCCCACCCCACAACATAAGTTGGGTTACTTTTGAATATCTACCTGTACATCTAAAATTATAATTAAAATACTTTATTTGATATTTTGGCAACTTAATTGCAATTATAATATCAGTATATAAAATTAAAAAAATATCAGTATATAAAATTGAAACCTGCATCTCCTCGGATACCGGGAGCGGTGCAATTTCATTTAGTCTAGACAGCTATATTTTTTTCATTTATTTAATAATAAGTGATTAAGTTAGATTGATGTCAGTAGTTAGTATTTATCCTGGCATACACAAAGCGCCCCGTTGGTCTAGAGGTTTAAATACCGGGCCAAGATCTCGGGGTCCCAGGTTCGAATCCTGGGTCGGGCAACAAAAAGTTTCGAATTTCCGAACGTTGCTCGGGTTTGTGAGATCACCAACCCGCATTTGGCAAGCGTGGTGATTATGGCAGTACACCCATCATTGCTGTGGTAACTTAAATTCAATGATGGAGGCCTTTTCCCTGAAGTAGGATTATTATAGGCTGTTACTTACTTTTTACATAAACATTCTTAAAAACCTTCGAAAATATCGAAATAAAAGCTATTATTTTTATCAGCAGAGCAATTTTTCTTATTTGTGATGGTTTTATTACAGTATTTTTTTTTCCTTAACTCATGAAGAAAATCTGCTTCAAATGATAAAATAAGTATGTGTGTAACAGCATAATAAAGTAGCCTTATTATTTTTGATATTCATTTCGTGGGTTTTTTATTTATTTAATTTATTATTATTTATTTTTTAATTTATTTCAGGCAACAAAGTAAAAAATACAGGCCCATATAATAAATACCTTACAGACTAACATACATACAATATTTATAACAATACAAATTACACTATAAACACACAAATTTCACGGCGTTGTGTTACGCGACTTGGTGTCAGGTAACCGTCCACGAAACCGACGATACACAACACCCTTCGGCCAAAATTCTGCCTGCATGAAGGTCGACAGTTGTCCTGTCGGAACCCTAACCACAAACGAATTGAAATTCGTGTTGTGTCGAGATTCCAAACGTTCAACCCTCAAGGTGTATTTGGTCTTCAATCGCACGTACTCTACAATCTCCTCGACCTTAGAGTAATGAAGCCGGGACACGTATAGCAGCGTCACTGGAATTGCAGGCCGAAGCAGGTGGTTCGGTCCAGTCGGTGCGTTGCCGCACTGGTTTATGAATGTGTTTTCGCTAATAATAATATTGGTACTCGGAACGGTTTACACAGCAAAAAACTGAAGCAATTTAATTTCTAGCAGTCGTATTAACATTATATTTTGAGTATTTGATCAGTAAATATTTGTTAGCATGTACAATGGGAAAAGTAAATGTGATATTTCTGTAACTCTTTGTCACCTTGTTAACATAAGATAGTTTGTACAGACACAAGATGTTTGGTTGGTTTAACTTAGAACTCCAAAGATAACTTTTAAGGCCAATAATTTAATAGGCAAATAATAATAAGTGTCAAATAAACACGAAAGTTGACAGTTGATCCTAAATGGTCAGAACATTGATAGTTAAAATCCGAGTTTATCAATTCTTAAACAGCCGGTAAACATAGATTGACGATTAATTTGACACAATTCACATACAAAATATGTCAATAATATTTTAAAAACTGTTTAAAACTTAAACGACTGTTGGTGAACTCTACCCTTAGAATTAACCGATAGCAACTATACATACACTTAATAATAAAACTAATGATTTTATCCATTTTGTAAGGTAGGTGGATCAACTTAATTATTCTTAAATTGTGAAGAGATGAGCGGGTAAGTACAAGCAGTAAATTAACGCATACAATCTAGGGTGTAGTATTTGTAAGGTAGCGAGCGATGTTATAAAAAATTCAACTAGAAAGGCGAGTTCTGTACACAAGTTAATAAATTATTATTATGAATGAGAAAGTTTCACTTTAGTGACAATAAAACTTTTAACAAAAAAAATACATTTATGACTAGGACGCAGAAATATGACAGAAAAATTATTACATTGGCAATACTTATATTTAAAAAGAACACACTTGTGTTTCTGTTAGCTTGAAAACACTCAGATACTTGTCTCGTCACGGACACACGCCTATGTGGATAAGTCGTAAAAATATCGCCAATTATTGTCGTTTTCTTTTTGTTCAGTCTCTATTCTACCTTACTAATAAAATAATAAATGTAAATAACCCATTTTGGTTAAGTCCATCACTATCATTGTTGAGTGTAATGTTTCGTAATGTTTAGTAGAGACATTTGCAAATTCTTCTTTGGTACTTATTTTTAAACATTAATTTTGTGGTTTTTGTAGACATTTTAAATTTGAGGTTTTAATTATTTTTATTTTACCAAATTCGTGTTACCTTTGACCTAAAAATAACGAATCGTGAGAAAAATACTTCACAAAAAGACATGCGTGAGAGAGACATAAAAACTTTTTCAGGTTAAAATTAAATAAAATTAGTAACGAACTGTAGATAGTAGTTACACCAAGCCTTACTTTGTTAGTACCTACCTATCGCTGCGTAGAAAGGTATTAATGTGAATTAAAGTGTCACTAGCAAATGCGTCATTCGCTGCTTTTGACATCTTTATTATGTAATATCTATGATATGCATAATTGTGACTAGTTTATTTTTCTTTCATAAGTTAGGTATATAATTTAAAATTATTAACATCATAAACACAAAGTCAAACATTAACTTCAAACAATTGATAAAGTGCTACTATATGTAAACATAGACCTAACATGTGTGTGTATTTTTTTTAAATATGTTCACTATATTTTTAATAACCTAAAAAACATAAATTTGAAATGACAGTGAAGTTCAATATTATGATATATGCCTTAGTTGTTCACGTCAACTACAAAAGAAGTTTGATCTAAATCCGTGCCGAGTTCAATGGTCAGCATATATTTATAACAATATATTCTGACTTAAAAGAAGTCAGAATATATTGTTATAAATATAACAATATTATAAACTTAAAGTATCATTCCTTCTTAAAAATAGAAGTCTTATAATCAGCTTACACTGGTCCCAAATCTTTTGTAATCTATAAAAAATAGATAGTGAACAGAAATTAAATATAAATGTCTTGGTCAATTGAAAATTAAAAAAGAAGGTTATTCCGTATTTATTCAAGCATTATTTTACGTTACCTTGATTGACATTAGAAAGTGTATGATTTTTTGACATTAGAAAGTGTATGATTTTTTGATCGATGTATTAAAATTGTCAGCGATGATGAAATAAGTACTAATGCGAATCGAGTTCGTTCAACCGACACGAATCAGATTCCGAGTATTTGATTGATGACGTATGAATTTCCCTTGATGTCAAATCTTTTATTTCTCGTGCCGCTTTCATTCAAACGATAATCCATGTGGAAAAAGATAATCATACAATGACGTGCTCAACCATTCTGCGCTTAAGACACCCCTAATGTTTATATGTAACATTTATAATTTTAGTTTTGATAAACTGTTCCATCAATTTTCATACAAGGAATAGGTACGATTTGTTGTTAAATTTTAACGCCAAAAATAGCTTTTTTTGACGCAGAAGGTCTCTCTCAAGTCCCCTCAAATTTAGATTATCCAATCCATTTGCTGTTCAATACGTTGAGCTAAGTTGAGGTTCGTTCGTCAATCGAGAAATCACTTAGAAAAATGATTTTCGAAAAACTCCTACGCCCATTTACCAGCAAGGGTCTTGTTAGGAAAGAGAATGTCTTGCACAAACTGATTTATCGACATCCTTGCCCTTCTGTGACAAGAAAGCTGTTATTTGTTGCTTGTGACCAAAATTGTCACACATTGTGTAAACGTTTCAAAGTTATTGAATTGACTACGATTTGACCAATTGGATTACACAGCCCAATACCTGCAAACGTATTTATTGAACGCGTTTTAAATTTATTGATAAGAATGAATAACACGATGAAATCCCTTTGCGAGTTATTTCCCTTTTGAAATAAACAATGCTTTGTAAGTAACTGCTGTGATGATTTCGAGGTTATTATACCTCCATAGATTTAGTGAATTAAATCTATGATTATACCACAAGTTGGTAATTATCCTGTTTTTTGCTAATCACCTCATACGCATTGGGTAGTCGTAATGAGGGACTACAACATGGCAAAATTATAAACCTCTATGGCAAAAATCAGGATCATTCACATGAACTTCACTTGCTAACAAACACCTAACAAAATATTAAGCTTGTTTAAAGGTACGTCAAAGTTATCAAAGTTTTGTTCAGAGTTAAGTATCAGACTTTATAAAATATTAAAAAGCTAGAAGTTAGCAGTTTGTGGCGATATAAGTTCCTCATCACCTTAAAGCTGCAACGTTCACTTTTCTTTTTTATATTATTATCATTATACGACAGACTATGGAACAACATTTGAGTTAGAACAATGTAAGTAGATTTTTAAGCACTTATTTTGTGGAAATTTAAGCACTTATTTTGTGGAAAAAATTAAAAAACTATGAATATTCCTCAAGAACTCAGAAGTGAGACAATATAGAAAGGTGATTTTTCTACGGTGAACCTTCAGCGCATTGAACCTGGGACCTTAGCGATGGCGACTTTTTAACCTCAATTGTACAAAACTCCTTTTTGTCAGTTCAATCATGTGAAATTGCTTAAAAAACAAACTGATGATCATAATTTAAATTAGGGATCTATAAAGAAAAACTTTGGCATTAGGATGTGTATCACAGACAATGTGATGGCATTCACAGAATATAAAATAGCATTATGCTATTTGCTTTTGTAAAATGGCACTTGATTAGTGTAATTGGCATCTTTATCATAATTTTATGGCACCTGATTAGTGTAATTGGCATCTTAATCATAATTTTATTACATCTCAATATTATGGTGCTATTCATATTGACTTGACTTTGCCTATAAATTAGCATTTTAATTTTCATTGTCACCTAGTGACTTTGATGATGGGAACTTAGGGAAATCGAGAGCACACATGTTTTATTGCGCGGAAAGCTGTGTCCAACTGTGGGATACAAAATTAACTGACTAACAGAGTTACTTTCGCATATACTGGTATAACAATATTAAGCCAAGGGCTAGTAAGGAAGTAAGGATTGACGACTGTTTTTATCTAGCGGCTCGTACTTCAAACTAGCCATGCCCTGAGTTTGAAAACAATCCAGCAAGACACGATTATTTGTATTGTTTTCATGGCTATCAAAATATTTACATTAGAATGTAAATATAATATAATCAAGGAACATCCTTGACGGTGACGGATATCTGATATCTAGTTTCCATATAGTAATGCTTTGTTAATTTGGGACCAGTGTGATTGTAGATTGAATTTATTATTTTTTAATTTTTTTACTATTGTAGATTGAATTTATTATTTTTTAATTTTTTTACGTTGTCAAATGGCAAAAGAAACTGGTTTCATACCGGTACCAAAGAATATTAAATATTCTTTGCCGGTACGGATCAATGTGGAAAACTATTTTTATTTCTTGGGTCTCGGTGCTGGGACTTCCTTTGTTTCTGATTTTCTCAAAAACAAGTGGTTTAATAGCCACCTACTTTAAGATCAGAATAAAAACATGTTGTCCACATTTTTATATTGTAAATCCTTCGGCGTGAAATACGACTATTGCACACTCGACCGATCAGATTCTTAGTCATTTAAATACGGGAACAATGTAAGTACAACTTTTAAAAAAAAATGAAGACTTCAGTTACCTATTCTCCAATATTCGATAAGACCTTTTTAATATCTATATTAACTTATTATTTGTGCTATCTTACTTTTCACCGCGGCTAATAACTCTATTGCGTCAGGAAAGTAATATCATATTAGTAATAGAGTTATAAAGATAAACTCCCTTTAGATAATTGGTGTCACCTAATCCCTATGAAGCCTTGGGAATAAGTTATTCAATAATTGTTTCTAATAGACGTAGTGAAATAAACGTAAATATATCATAAAACAGTAAGCTAGCTTTCCCTGTTAATTTGGTTTATGGGGTACATTTTTGTTTTTATTTACAAAAAGTTAAGGATAAAGTTCACGTCAAAAGAAGACGAATTGGTATTAGTTCAGTGTATATCGTTATGTATCTTCAACATCAATTAACAATTGGGTAGAGCATTCGCCTGGTAAACAAAAGCTGTGGGTTCGAGACCCACCTAAAACAGTCGAAAATGTTTAATCAAGAGCAATTATTGTATTTTTAAAATACACCAGCAATTTATTTGCTTTATCAGTAGAATTACAACATTAAGAAGCCAATGTTACGTTTACTTTCTATTACTTTCTGCCTCCAGCGTATTCTACTTCCATATAAAACTATATCTTTTAAGCATTATATCCTAGTCCTAGTATCATTATTATAACGGGACACAATTATTATTTTATTTTAGTAATTGGCTCTCTATTACCTCTGCCTTCAGTTTAGGTACCTACTTCACTTTCAGAACAAAATATCCATTACGACAGACATATTTTATTTTTTATTTTTTTTGATATTTTTTTATAAGAAATATAGCATTATACATGGTATGGTACGGTATCATCATATCTAACTAGAAATACAATTCAAACCACCCACATGCCAAAATAATTTAAAGCTCTAAACGCTCTCCTCTAAGAAATTTAACATACGAGTACCTCAAAAGTAGCACGTGTCAACCTTTACATAATATTACCATACAAATTACGCGCAGTGCATTATATTTATGAATAAAAGGCTTTTTTTTTACCAGGGTAATGAGTACGGCCGATTAAAGAGCTCACCAATATTTTCTCGCTCTTTCGCTCGAGCCAGGCGCCTCCCGAGACCTGCTCATCGAGTTATAGATCCTACAGAAGGTAAGCAAGTTACATGGATTCTAAGAAATTAAGTTCAACCATGTAAGGTACTTATAAATTAATCTTCATTCACCATTCGCCAAACTGCGATCCCTTTTGGAGAGGCCTGTATCGAGCACAGGTCTGCTATAACCTGATGATGATAGTGATTATTATCTAAACTAATCTACACTATTTTTATATTATAAAGAGGAAAGATTTGTATTTTTGTGTGAGTGTGTATGTTTGTAATGAATAAACTCAAAAACTAATGTGCAAATTTCAAAACTTCTTTCACCATTGGGAAGTTACATTCACCTTGAGTGACATAGGCTATATTTATTGCTAGAAAAGATTAGGAGGAAACAAAAAAATATAAATAAAAGGTAAAAATACAAAAAAAAATCTTATAACCACCCGTGCGGAGCCGGCCGCTAGTTATTTATAAATCCGTCAGTGGAAAAATATTTTAGTATGACTGATATTATCTGAACATGTATACAGTGAGTCGGTACAGTCCTCTCAAATGATTTGAAAGCCTTGCAAACTTCATCAGGGAAGTTTCTTAGAAGTCTGTTACTTATTAATATAGCTTCAAAAAGGAATATATGTTGCATGTTTAGAGCTCTTTGACTAATTAAATTAGAGTTGTTGACGTAATTTTGAGTGTATCAGTTAAGTAAATATTTTAATTTTGCCACAATTTTTTTTGATTTCGTATTCTCCACGTCCATTTGAGCAATACCTGGTGAGAAAACAAAGTAAAGGTTCTTATTACGTTTAATATATTCCTTTTCATTTCATATACATAATTTATTTCGCCTGCTTCTGTAATAAGACTGGGCGTTATTTTTATCAGGCAGTTCAGTTCAAAGCTTGTGACAGCATCATATTATATGTAAAAAAGGCCACCAAAATAGTCCTGTACTTAGATTTTTATTTGAGTAATGTAGCAGTTAAACATACGATAGGAGGTTGGAGAGTTATACACTGAAATATAAAAAAGGAGATGAATGGGTGATTTACATAATGTTTAATCTAAGATGCAATTTTAAAATCTTTAAGAAAAGTAGTCAGATGAAAGATGATCTGGCTGACCATTTTAACTCCGTACACAAGATATTTTTAATGGTATAATAATAAATTAGGCACCGTCTTGTGACAGTTGCTAATTAATTTGTGTTGTTGTTGTTTATTTTCTATTTGCAGGTGATTAAAAAAAAAACATCTCGTCCATGTATGTTCTTTTTCATATTGAAGTAGATTACTTTTAGCCTTTCCTCGTTGTTTAATAACAAGTACACTTTCAGGATAACGAGTGTGGTCCTAAAAGCTCACAGTGCAATGGAATTCGCATTCAGTTAAAAGCGGATATTGACTACTCACGACGTTCGTGGGTCTCTCGTGTGTCACCGCTCCGTAGAATCGCACGGACGCCGACAATTATTGCTCTAAAGTCAGCCTTAATACAAATACAAATCTACATCGAATAAGCTAAATGACGTGACGTCAACATACGCCTTCCATAAATAATATATCTACGCCGATCGGTACCGCACCACCTAACTATCTAACGTCTGCCCGCGATCTTCACCAGTTCGTCGATCCACTGACTAGAGGTGGTCAACCTACAGAACGTCGTTCAGTGTGTGGTTACCATTCCAGAACCTTCAGGCCCCAACGGCCATCTACAAAAGCAAATACAAGTTCCTTGAAAATACCATAACTTGAATAAAAATGTCGACAGCCTCACGTCGGACTCGAAGCCATAACCTTCCGCCTACCGTTTGTTATAATTTAGCTACCCAGACATTTTATGTGTCGACGAAATCATTCACGGCTTTACGCTGTAAGCCAGAGAAGTTTCATCAATGTTTTCAGTTAGTACCTCTAACAGTAGTAACAGCCTATAATCATCATCCCACTACAGGGAAAAGGCCTTGGCCTCGAAGTTATCATAGCAATGATAGGTACTGGCATTAACACCACACATCACAAACCCGAGCAACGTTCGAAAATTTAAAGGTTGCTGCTTCCCGACCTGGGAATTCAACCCGAGACCCCGAGATCCTAGCCCGCTATTTAAACCACTAGACCAAACCGCCAACATCCGAGAGAAAAATTACCAGTTGAAATTTTTATTCAAGGAATTTTATTTTCATTTGAAAAAAGCAATTTATTTGCTTTAAGTTTTAGTTTTATTTCTTTTGAAGACTTTTACAAAATTTTGTCTATTCTTAAAGAACAGTTACTAAATACAAATTCTTTCAGATTCTCTCAGAATTAGTTTTTTCTAATATTTTTTGTTTTCGTTAACAGATTGCTTTCTCGTTACTTCCGAGGAGGGTGAGCTCTTTTTCAAGTCACCTTCTGACGAGCCTTCAGTGTGTGGTATATACATGATAGCAGACCCCGACAAGAGGATTCAAGTGACGTTCAACTACATCGACGTGCCCTGCGACAACGGAGGTCTCGTAGCGGTATGTTGTCGTCAAAATTAAATTACTTTTCTGGCCCCGACATTTCATAATTATAATTTAAAATCGGGTCAACTGATTGACGCAGACGGCGAGGACATAATAATTCATAGAACTTTAAAATTAGATTTTCTTCATTCTTTAATATTCATTCTTAGAAAATTTTATAGTAGAATTTTTTATTATTTAGTTTAACAGATTATTTTGATGAAATCTATTGACTTGTTATAATAGATTGGATTTTATTTCAAAACTAAAATTCCGTCCATGTGTTTCCAGTTATATCACGTTAAACAAAATTTGCGCAACATGCACACACAGAAATTAGAAAAGACACTTACATAAATTTACCCTACTATAATAATAATATATTAAACCAAAAACCTTTGCAAATGCAAATCACACTGATCTGATTAAGTTATCAAACCTAGTACTACTCGTAAATTTAATTTAGATAAGTTTCATGTAAACATTATAGTAAGTAGTTCATTATCATACTTTAAAACTTGGTGCAGTGTAACTTTTTCATTCCATCGGACCACTTAAGAATATTGCATTTTATAATATCGTTATCTGTTTACAGTAATTAAATTTCCCTTGAAAGTTGCAACTAGATCCTGTGCTTATGAAACAATTTAAAACTTTTTTTTAAATAGGTAGATTTGCAAACATTTTACGCGGATTTCCATGCGACTGAAATGCAATCCGGCCTATGTTTGTATTTTTAGAATGTAAAAAGGATTTTAAGCGTTTAAAATTGAATAAAAAAGGGCATGCACAAATTGGAAATAAATCGCACCTGACACAATCCATGACCTAAAAGGTTTGTTCGCAAAAAGCAGGACAACGTTTTGGGACGGCATCGAAGGCTTGCATGCTCTTGAATTTTATTTTTTACTCGACCTAAATTTAAAAAATAAAGATGTTTTTAGTTGCCATTTTAATATTGACCGTTACTTACTACACGACTGATCCAGTCATATGACCAACTCTTTATGTTTTGTTCTCAGCCCACCTGACTTCCAATTTATATTCCTAATAATCAGCACATCTTCACTTATGGTATTCAGTTTATTGAAAGCCGTCAACCCTACCTTGACTCAAAGAGTGCTTTTAATTTTTGCGGTTCACTTGTTTTGTTAACTAAGACTCTCAAGACTCTCAATATTCTTTAATATTACAATCTTTCGCTGGTCAGTTTATCCGTTATAGAATTAGTTGCCCTAAACAATAGAGGAACAGGGTCGTAGTTTTTAAGAATGCCAAGGTAAACGCTAATGTAGTTTAGGTAAACTTAAGTTGTTTGTTAGGTATATTTTGTCATGATGCTGATATTTGTTTGGATTTTTAGTGGGTTGACGGATGGGAGCTGAATGGTCAAGTCTGGCCAGCTGACTCGTGGGACGATGAGCGTGTCGTTGAATCCTGCGATCGGAGACCACAACGGAAGCTCATATCGCGACAGAATGCAGCGCTCGTACAATATAGAGTGCCAGCTCAAGGAAAGGGATTTGCAGTTACTATACGACACTTGAAAAATTCTAGACGTAAGTTTTTGTTTTTGCATGTACTTAGTAACCCTAATAGTTAATTGGCTAAGTTCAAACTGAAAATGCGATTTTGAGCAGAACAAAAACCCAGGGCCGCGCCGCTTCAATTCGCTATCAGGATTTTGTATAAAATTGTAAAGTTGTTGTAGATAGGTAGATTTAAACAACGTAATTTGGCCACTTAAGTATTAATATGTTTTTATATCATATGATTGTGTCTTTTGTTCTAATTTCGTTGTTCTGTAATTTCGTCTTTGCCTTTTGTAACAAGCTTGTTGTCAGATGTTTTCTTATTCTTATTCTTACTCTAAAAACATCGGTTGATGGATATTGTGATTACGAGATATTTATTTTTGAACCAATAGTAAATACATTTAATTTCTGGTTGTGAAACGTTAAGGCGTTAATAATAAAAAATAATAAAGAAGCACCATTACAAGACCCTTATGATGATTATAGTATAGTAGTATCTAGTTTCTAATTTTAAATCTATAAATTAATCATTATGTAATCATAGGCTTATCAAATTGCAAAAACGTGTTGATTTGAAATTTGATGCATGACCAAGAAATTGAGTACCTATACACAATATTTATCGGAACCGTCTAAGTCTAAACATAGCAATAATCATAAGTGCTAACGATGCATTTGTCGTCTTATATCTGTATCCATTGATTAAGTAGGTACTTTAGTTATGATCCTTCAGCACCCAGCGCGGTCCAATGGGGGCTACCGCTAGTGAATTTGCCACTAGAGGCGCTAGTGTCGCGTGAGGTCCAATATCATTCACTTTGTACTGGTTTTAGCGGAATTTGTTGCATAAATTATAATTTCTTTAATTTACCTGCTGGAAAGTGATCTCCTTCGTAAAATATCGTAAATATGGATTATTTGGCGATTAATGTGAACGCTTTAAAAGCGGAATTAAGAAAAAGCGCAAAAATAGGCGGCCTCAAAAGCAACTATTTCAGAAGTTAGTTTGTTGATATCAAGATAGTTATTTATAAACAATATAACCTTAATTAGATTCAAGATATAACACTTTGTTTCGGCGCCAATCGCCTTTGATAGCTATACCACCGGACCTCAGTCTACAGTGGCGCCAACTGGTGAGCAAAGAAACAGTAGTCCCCATTGCGCCCGCGCACGTGGTTGGCTGCTTTAGGCTGACTGGCCGTAACAGCGTAGGTACTTTAAAATATGATGAGATTATTTTTCATTCTTCATTTTCGATAAGTACTACAGACAGATACCTACATACGATAGTTTCTGAATAATATCCTATCCCAAATTTTAATAATATTTGTGATAGTACCAAATATAATTAGTATTTCTCACATGATCAGCTATTTTTTATAAATTAATCCAGCCGATTAGCGTATCTTTAAACTTAGGACTTGTAAACGTGACGTATATTATGGTGAGTTTGTTCATAATTTATCCATGGCCATGTAACGCTAGGCTTGGAAAAATAGTATGCCTACAGGTGTCTTAAGAGTCGAACAAACGAGGGAGTACCGCCATAAGGGCAGGCAGTAGCATTTTCTCTCTACCTCGGCCAAACAGCAATCGGGAGCTCGTTTGCCAAGCGTGGCGTGCCACTAAATTAGATAGATAGATAGATAGATAGATACACTTTATTGCACACCATAAAATTGAAAAATAACACATGAGTAAGATTTAGATTTTTAGTATAAAATTTAAGAAAAATTAGTGCATGAAGACATTGAATTGGCAGAAGGACGACAGTTAACACGGCTATAAAGTGCATCCTTATCCGGAAGCAGGTGATAAATTAATTTGAAAACAGTTTTTAAGAGATAATACTTATTTATTTTGTGTACAGCATGCAACGTGATGCTGTTCGGATCCGAAGGTGTCTACACCCTGAGGAATCACGGTGAGACCGGAAACTGTTCAATCATCGCAATATCTCCTGCCATCGTGCGAGTGTTAGACCTCAATGTGGGCCAGCCAATGAAGAGAGACGTAGTTGACATGGAGACTGGGACTATTCACCGCGTAAGTTCTCTTTTGTTGTTAATTAAATTGCGTTAACTAATTAACATAGTAGTAATTTTAGTTAAATGTATTTTTCCGAGCTAGGAAGTTATCTTTTCAGATGAGTTGGTACCTATCACAGTTTGTTTTTCGCTGAATAGTGGTTTTACATGAGAAGTTCTTAGAGTTAAGTCTTTTTTGTAACTTTTAGTGGAAAAAAGAGGAAAGATGTTCAAATATTTTGTAACAACGTTAAAAGTCATAATAAGAAATGTACCTAGTTGCCACTCCTAGTTTTGACTGCAATTATGAAGCCTTTGAAAGCCGTCTTTGCTAATGACTATGTAATTTAAGATAATTTGAAGTCATCGTAACAAAGTCACAACAAAGTAACATTAAGGATATGCAAATATTACGAGTAGTTACTAACTGCGTGAATCGTGTGAGTAAGTATATGACAGTTAGTGAAAGATAACTTTCTCTGATACTAACCTCAGTACTTACGTACTGCCTAAGAATAAATAAGATATTTTTATTACTTATCCCATTCCGGACGATGCCAATTCCAAAAACTTAAAGGAAACATGAATTGAAAATGCAAGCAAGATGGATTACTGAACTATAGTATCTGTGTATGAGGAAGGGGAGACACTTGACTACTAATAATACTCGTACATGATGCAATTTACTTATAGCTCTTTCGTAGTTGCCATGGCACTTGCACGTCATTTTATATTAAAGTCGTTTCAGTTGCTAGTAAAACGTTTGAAATTGATGATGTGGAACCAGAGATGTTAATTGAAAAATCTTCACTGTCCTAAGGGTTCACGGCTTGTAATATCACAAGTAGCTCGAGTTTTGTTTAACAATAAAATCTCAATAAATATTTAAAAAGAAAAAGAATGTTATTATTTTTCGATTGATAATAACACTGTATATGTTTTAAAACTGTTAAGTAAGCAATTAAACTGCAGGTATAATAAAAAAAATTGTTAGCTCAATGGTTAGACCAGTCTCCTGGTAAGCAAAAAGATGTGGTTTCGAGTCTTACCATAGTTAAAAAGAGGCGTTTTATAAAGTTATTAAAAGTACGCTTAGCGTTGTAGTATAACTTTTCAATAATACACTGTGTAATCACATATTAAATAGAGGGTCGACATTTGTATTATTGTTTTCCTACACATTAGTTTTGTAGTAGAAACAGGGTAATTTTTTCACCTAATGTATTATGAGTAAATTAAAAATGCATATAATGTTTAGTAAAATTTTACTTGTTCGAAATGTTATCTAAGTAAATTATATTCAAACATCAGTTAGTATTTCACAATATTATTTATACTAGTAGCTATCCATCTCATTTTACAGATCATAACTATTTAACTAAGTAGCTAAGTACTAACGGAATCCGTGGGTAGTAGTGACAGACAGCCAGGCCAACTCTGTTAAGTTGTATAATTCATTTTAACCAGTTACAACACTCCTAAATAAGTAAAAGTCACTTAACTCCTCAGCCTCTAATTGAGCATGTCAAAAGTTAGCCGAAAACTTCCAGAATTATTATCAAAGTGTGAGTTTGACCAACTTTGTCTCTATTACTTCAGTTTGAGCAGCTATATTGCTATTGACTTGTAACTGAACTATAAAGCGGAGGTTTCTTTATTCAAAAAGTTAAATTAAATAGTAGTTTGTTGAGTTAGGACCGTATTACTAACATCAAAGACATTTTGCGGTTAAACTTTGCCGTAATGTGGATTCAATTTGTTTTAGATCAAATTGTTCCATTCTAAAAGTCAGTTAAAAATGGTGTAGTGGGACGCTGTTCTGCCTACTATCCAAAGAACGGGTTCATTTCACGGTCAAGTCAATTAAGGAAATGGTTTTTTCTTTTGGCCCCGGTCTGGAATGCGGGTGGGGAGGTGGATGGATTGATCATAACTTCTGTTCCAAGATGGAAACCGTAGAAACAAGTCGTTATTTTGAGTATCATAGCCCAAATAAATTCGGCAAAACAAACCAATGCGCATCGATTATAATTATTTATGATGCAAAAATAATTGAACTCTTATCTGTCCGCGGGTGCGGCCAAAACTTTAAACAGTCTGTGGCTAACCAAACCAGTTTAAACATGGTTTAAACAGTGTTGACGTTGATTCATTAGTTTGTTTTTTTAATTCGCCCCAGTTTTAATTTGTATTTGTTGTTGTCAGTTTTTAATTTTTTTAAATTTTAATATCGATTTCATTTGTTAAAATTGATTTTGTTTGTGAGTTTTGAATTTAATATAAAAAATAGTCGATTTTTCGTAACTTCATTTAAATAATCTTTTCTAATAAAGAACCCACAAAGGGATTCACAAAGATATTCTACTTTACCTTTCTTGTTTGTGTGCGATTTAGGGCGCACTTTATTATTATTAATCCCGAAATAATGACATCGTTTCTTTTTTACATAAGAGCGGTATCATTTAATAACGGAGAACAGCTTACTGATATGTACAGTCAACAGAATTCATAAGCAAAATATTTTTAAATGTAAACCTTGTATAGTTATCCGAAAAGTAACGCATAAAAACTATGAAATTTATGAGTAAAATTATTTGCGCCTTAAGTTTTTAAGTACATTTCTAACGCAAGTTATGAAACTTATGAGCCATTCATGTCATATTCTTGTTATTAAATAAAGTCGTATGATCTCTTACAACCCGAAAAAAGTCGCAGATCTGTAAAACAATGACATTCTATGACTGTTCATCTAATAACCAAACAACTAATATGAAGACGTAGCTTAGACCGTATACCTAACCTTAATACGAGTGTTGTCTTGGTATAGGGCTGGTCCTTGTAGTGGTCCGCTTACTATGCATAGGTGGGTTCGATTCCCAGTGGGGTTAATAAGGAAACTTTTTTTTATATTGGCTTGCGTACAAAAATAGAAAGGTCGTGTTCGTGCTACGTAGGGCACGATTTTTTGTCGCGACATGGAAATGGCAAAATATTAAATCACGTCATTAGGCGGCTTGGAAAACCTTAAAATAAGTGATAAATTATGATAAAAACACCATGACAAAAAGAAGAGATGCCTTCTTAGCTAGTTGACATGTTTTATTATTATGCTGTTTTTATTTCAACTGTGAAATGACAGTTATTAACAAAAAGTAGCAAGTACCTACAAATTTTAATATGTTATATAAAACAATATGTTTGATAAACTATATGAAGCATACTTTATTTGATATTTTAGCAACTTAATTGAACTTATAATATCAGTATATAAATTTGAAAAAAATTTCAAGTTTATATACTGATATATAAAGCATTTTAATTGCAACTTCACATAAAAACATTTAGTGTTTCTAGATGCGTGAAATAGCTAAATTCGCATATAGTCTTTTCATAAATGCATCCTAGACAATTTTATTATAAATTTTAATACTCCGTAATAACATTTCTGTTATTAATCATATTTGAATTTAATTTATGTTTTGTTTATATTAATACCGTTCCTCATATCTCTTAGAATGAAGTTAATTAACGCTTTACGGGAATAGCGTCTTCATAAACTTAATAAAGGCCTAGTTATAATTAAGTTATGAACATAACAAGCTTAATTCTGCTAATTAAAAAAGGATGCCCATGTAACATGATAAAAAAAAATTGCTATATAGATGAAAATAGTTTTGAATAATTTTAAGTTGTCTCATCACGACTGTCAATAATTGTTTGTTGGCCAGTGACGTAATTTGATTCATTGTAGATATTCAAATTGTTCTTTTAATTTTTCAAGGTTTTTTATATCTGTAAGTTTTTTTTTATTGATAAAAGACTGATTTTACTATCAAGTACAAGAATCGAATACATTTTATTAGAAATATGGTATGATAATAGTTTACCTATAATACAAACCAAAACTAAAAGACTTATCTTTTTGAAATACTAAGACAGAGATGACTACCTATTTAACCATTTGAAACTGAATATTTTAACTCAAAATGTTTCCTAAGGAGGTAAGTTGAGAATGTTGATTTACTTTAAAAAGCTGTTAACCATTATTTGACGCCTCATAGTATATAAATGCATTTATTATGTCAACAAAGTCTGGTCAGCTTGTAATAACATTTAATAACAACCTGTATATGCTTTGACTTGAGAGACTTCTCTTTTTTGTAGCTGGTAAATAAAAAACATTCATCATTGTTTATCATTAACCAAAATCAGTACATATTTTGGTTAATGATTTTTCCATATTCGTGACGCTTTTCAGGTGGTATGGCTATCAAAAAGGCTGCTGCTCATTTTCTTACTTTTTCAGTAGTCTCTTCCCATAGGACGAGGAAGGGGTGCTGTTTTAATTTTGTGCTGGCACCACATCAATTAGATTACAATAGAGTTTTTTTTTATTCTTCATACTGCTTGTTCTTACTACTACTTTATTAATCCTAATATAATAACATAATATTATATAATTGCACCTTCAGTGAACCAGTGCTAGTGGAAGGAGGAACTGCACAAGGTTCGGTGTTGGGACCATTGCATTTTTTATCATACGTGAATGATATGGACAGTTGCATTGTTAATAGCTCATTCTATCAATTTGCAGATGACACTTGTCTGATAATCTGCGATAAAAATGCACAAAAAGCCTGTGATCTATTGCAATCTGATCTAGATAGGTTAGTAAGATGGTGTCATGATTCTGGACTCGTTTTAAATGCCAACAAAACTAAATTATTAATAATTAAATCTCCATATATCAAACGAACTCCTATTGGCAAACTAGTAGCGCACAATCATAGCTGTTTACATACTAACAGCATTACTGCATGTTGCTGCCCAGACATTGAGATAGTAGATAAGCAAACCTATCTTGGTTTAGTCATTGATAATAAATTTAACTGGAACCACCATATTGAACACGTTTGTAGTGAGCTAAGACAGTTTCTTGCAAACATTACCATCCTCAATAACCGCATCCCATTTAAAGTAAAGTTAATGTTGTATAACGCATTCGCGGAGTCACATGTCCAATACGGTCTTAGTAGCTACGGTCGTACTTATAAATCGTATCTTGACCAAATGCACAACCTACAAGCAAGAATTCTCAAAACTATAGTATCCAACAAAGTTAAAAAAAAATGTCAATACGATTCCAGTGGTCTCTTCAAACACTGTAAAACGTTTACTTTATTTGATATTTTAGCAACTTATTTACACTGTACACTTACAAGTGCAATACAGTTTAATAAAAGAGCAATACTTTAACGAATCTCTAAAAGTCACTATTGATCACCCTGTATGTACTCAAACTGCTTCTAAAAACCTACTCCTAAATCCGCGCGCAAACAATGCATACGGCGAGCGGACAACTGGGTATCTCATACCTCGACTTATCAACAAAGTTAAAGTAAAAGCAAAATTAAATGTCACCCAGCAAAATATTTAATATAAATTTAAAGAATATTTTCTCGGAATGTTGTAGCTATTTTTATTTAATCTTGTCTATATTTACATAATATTGTATGTTTTATAAATTTTAATTATGTTTACGGATTTCAATACAACTTTTTATAAATTTTACAGTGACCATAGACGAAAATAATTTTACTTTTTTTACTATAGTTAATTAATTCATTGTAAGCTCCTGATAGCACCAACACAAAGCTCAGTGGTTTTAGGTGCTATCTTATATAATTATATTGTTTAATTTAAGTCTTTTTATAACGGTAAATAAATAAATAAATAAAATAAAAAATAATAATCATGAAATTAGAATCTAATTGACTTAAGTCACAAAACTTGATTTTTTAACACTTCTAATAATAATGTTAAAGAAGTTGTGTTACACGAAGTTTAAATATTGGTGACTTATTCATGCTACAGTTGAAAGATGTACCTCTTTTCTTTTCAGAGCAGAATGATAAAATATTTGTAGATCTGTGTGACTTGTTCTTGACCTGAATTCCATACCGAAGGCTTAGAGAGTTTGTTATCTGCTAGCAACAGGATAAGCTGTGATACTAGGTACCTACATGAAACGTAAATAAGGTTTAAACCGAATCTAAATTTAGTATGACTATCTTAAAAACATTACATCCTATACTATCAACAGTAGGTAGGTAGGTAATCTATACTTAATATTATAAAGCTGAAGAGTTTGTTTGTTTGTTTGTTTGTTTGAACGCGCTAATCTCAGGAAGTACTGGTCCGATTTGAAAAATTCTTTTTGAGTTGGATAGTCCATTTATCGAGGAAGATATATAACATCACGCTGCGACCAATAGTAGCGAAGCATAAGTGAAAATGTTGCAAAAATAATCGCGATCATAATAATAACGGAAATTGACGCGGACGAAGTCGCGGGGAACAGCTAGTATCAAAAATATTTCATACATTACAAATTGGCCATCTTGTATTATTATCACGGTTTAAACCTTTTTTTTTTTTGTAACAACACGCGTAAAATCCTTATATTTTTTTACTTTTGCTTATTTAATCATTAAATATTTGATATCATATTTTAAATACGAGCAACATATTATGTCATAAAGAAAAAAATAAATGATAATAGTGATTCAGGTAAAACTTTGATGTTAAAACTTTTATTAATATGATTTACCTACATAATTTGGAAGCGAAAAACTTTAATTAAGTACCTACTGCATTTAAACTTAAAATAATTTCGTGTCGGAGTGGCGTACACACCGGTTCTCAATGTGTCGCCTGCTCCGAGGTCCCGAGTTCGATTCCCGGACGGGTCAATGTAGAAACAAAGCGTTTTTCTACATTTTCTCTGGTCTAGGTGTTTGTGGTACCTTCGTTGTTTCTGGTTTCCAAAATACGAGTGCTATAAACAGTTATTCAAATTGGGATCACAACAATGTGGGTATGTATGTGATGTTTGTCCACATTTATTTATTTATTACGCAAAATTATTAGTTTGGTGAAAACATATTTTTCTTTTCATTGATGACTTTTATTTAAGTGCTGACCTGATACTGATTAAGAATTCATTTAAATAATTCGGGCGAAAATATCTAAGATGATCCTTAATATTCACTGGCGAAATAAACTAAGTACCTAGTAGAAATAGTACTTCCTAAGTTTATGAACAGCCTTTTTTTTCATTCATACAATGATAAAATAGTCTTAATAGTCATTTGGACAACAGCAATTTCAAACCAGTCTGTCAAGTGTGATGATTAAGGAAAAATTATCCTCGGGAAATCACCGTCTTGGATCTCTGTTAATGGTACCACCTACGTTGTTATACATATAGGTATACTATTAAACAACTTTGCCCGTTCCTTTGAGATTATAACAATGTAAGTATGTGATGCTGTCGATTGGATGCGCCAACAGCCATGTGCTAAAATCCGACTGTGTTCCGCGGAATACGCCCAAAGCCATCTTTTGCCATTCACTTACCGACGCACGTATCCGACTGACTTCCTCAATATCTATTAAAATTTTACTTATAAATATAATACACTTTTGTTTCCTCTAATATAAATGTTCTAACGCGGCTGGGCGTGTTGTAATTGTACATAAATCGTTAAGTGTCTGGTCAATGTATGAATGGAAGACGTAATGTTTGCCTAAATTATTTATTTCCTATTTTTGTATTCAGTGTACAAAACGTGGGATGCTTGACTTCGTGGACATAGGTGGTGCTAACGGGCTCGACCACACTAAAATGGAGATCCTTGACAGCATTTGCGGTTTGGACTCCAACGAAGGTAAAAGCTAAGTGGAAATATTTTAAGTGATGGGTCACCCTTGATTTTTTTTGGGTTTATATTAGTAAGTACAGCTGCAAAAGTATGTATGCTCTTTTTCTTTTCACTAACAAACAACCCTTTGTCTTTAGTCAAAAGTGTACGCAAACTTTTACAACTGACAGTACATATTAGATTGTTCTTTTACAGCCGGTCCCAATAATCTATCCATCTTCAGTTTTGGCATATCGGAGATTGAAAACAACTTCTGTCATTGTTTCTCTGGACGGCCAAAACTGAAGATAGATAGATTATTGGAACCGGCCGTTAATCAAGTAATCAGGGTTTAGTTAAACGGCAATATCTTAATTTTTATATCACATGCCTACTATAAAGGTACAAAGGTACAAATATAGTTTCACAAAAACAACAAATCAGTCTTCGTCCTTTTTTAATTTTGACATTCCAATAAACTTCTGGCAAACCATTTTGCATTTTGCAAAATATCCAACTTTTTTTATTTTATTTTTAATTTTAACCACTTGTCGCACACAATGTCAGGTTTAGTTATATTAGGGGTTAAAATATGAAATTGCCGTTTTATTGTAATAGATTCTTTGAATGGGGGCTATCGCTAGTGAATTTGCCACTAGAGGCGCTAGTGTCGCGTGAGGTCCAATATCAATCACTTTGTACTGGTTTTAGCGGAATTTGTTGCATAAATTATAATTTCTTTAATTTACCTGCTGGAAAGTGATCTCCTTCGTAAAATATCGCAAATATGGATTATTTGACGATTAATGTGAACGCTTTAAAAGCGGAATTAAGAAAAAGCGCAAAAATAGGCGGCCTCAAGAGCAACTATTTCAGAAGTTAATTTGTTGATATCAAGATAGTTATTTATAAAAAATATAACCTTAATTAGATTCAAGATATAACACTTTGTTTCGGCACAAATCGCCTTTGACAGCTATACCTCTGGACCTCAGTCTACAGTGGCGCCAACTGGTGAGCAAAGAAACGGTAGTCCCCATTGACATAGAATCTTCATGGTTTGAGGTTTTCGAATGAAACTTTTTTAACATGGTTTCTATGATGTTCTTCTTTTAAAAAATGTGAAACATTTGAATATCGACTTTCAATTGTTTTTGTTGTTTAACTTAGACAAGAAAGATGGATATTGCGAAAATTCGAGTGATTTTTGAATACGAGTTCCGACGCGGAAGTAACGCGGCAGAAACAGCCCGCAATATCAATGTTGCGTTTGGAGAGGGATCTGCTAATGAACGCACCGTGCGATTTTGGTTTAAACGCTTTCGTGCTGGAAACTTCGACTTGAAGAACGAGCCACGAGGAAGACCGCCCGCCCACACAGGTGATTAACGATGAATTAAGAGAGATGGTGGAAGCCGATCCTAGTCAAACTACCCAGGAATTAGCGGCATGGTTTAACGTAACCTTACCCACAATATTGAATCATTTGCGTCAAATCAATAAAAAAAAAATACGAAAAATGGGTGCCTCATGATTTGACTGATGTGCAGAAAGAAACGCGTATTGAAACTTGTGTTGCCTTGTTGAATCGGTACAGAAATGAAGGAATATTAAATAGAATTGTGACATGTGATGAAAAGTGGATTCTTTATGATAACCGTAAATGAAAAATGCAATGGCTGACCCCAGGTCAAACGCCACAACAGTGCCCTAAAGCAAAACTTACCAATAAAAAGGTAATGGTAACTGTTTGGTGGTCTCAGCATGGTATTATTCACTATAGTTTTCTCAGATCTGGTCAATCAATAACGGCAGATGTCTATTGTGCCGAACTCCGAACAATGTTGGCAAAACTAGCAGTAAAACAGCCCCGACTCATGAATCGATCTTCACCATTATTGCTCCATGACAACGCGAGACCTCATACAGCAAGAGAAACCGTTTTGACCCTTCAGGAACTGCAATTAGAAACCATTCGACATCCTCCGTATTCGCCAGACCTTGCTCCAACGGACTACCATTTTTTTCGTGATTTGGACAATTATCTACGTGACAAGAAGTTTTCTTCCCAGGAGGCAGTACAAAATGCTTTCACACAGTTTGTGCAGTCTAGATCCTCAGAGTTCTACTATCACAAAGGCATAAATGACCTTCATATTAGATGGCAGCAATGTATAGATATAATGGTACTTAACTATTTTGATAAAATAAATTTGTTAAAAATTAAAAAATTATCAATTTTTATTTTCAGTACAAATCGGCAATTTCATACTTTAACCCCTATTACAATTAACGTGTATTTCTCTATCTAGCTATCTCTCTCTTTCTCTTTAGCTAATCTAAAAATATACAAGATTATAAAATATGATATACAAATGTTGACTTTACCTTGGAAGTTTTCGGTTTGTTGAACTGTATAAATAACACTCTCTATAAGGTTAGTGATCCGAAAAATTAAAGTGATTTTGGCCGTACAAAATATAAAAGAAGCCTTAATAGACCCGTATAATAGCTGGTAAACTATTAAAACACAATGAAAAGGCAACAATTTAACGAAATTGAAATACCATTTCAGAGGTTTTAAGAGGATTTTGATTAACTCATAAATTTAGTTAAGAGATTATACTTCAAAATCAGATTTTAAATTCATTATCACCTGCAAATTATATAATAACCGTGAACTTTGAAGATATTTTGAATGCTTAAACCGTTGGTAAAGGTTGGTTGTTGTTAGCTAACGAAATGATCTTACCGTCGCCCATTAAGTTTTGTTCTAGTACCTACACATACAGTTTTTGTAACTTTTTTGTTTCATTGCTGAAGTATATTGTACCTAGTCAGGTCATAAGTTCTGTCACGTGTGTAATATGAAATAATTTAGACATGTTTATTATTTATGTAACCATTTATATAGCAAAATGAACTTAATAAAACATAGATTTATATGGTAATAAAGTTTATTCAAAATGACCCCCGCGATTTTGAATACAGGCCTTCAATCTGCGCGGCCAGTCGGCTATCGCAGCACGAACGAGGTCCATGTCAATATAGGCGGCTGCCTTAATCAAGGATGCCTTGAGTGACTCCAAATCAGGATGAGGCTTTGAGCAGGCCTTTTCCTCCAAGTGTTGCCATATCTTGTAATCTAACGGACTCAAATCTGGACTGGGGGAGGGCCAGTCTTCGTGCCGGATTAAGTCGATTTCACGCGCCGCCAGCCAGTCTTGTGTGCTTTTCGCTATATGAGCTGGCGCAGAATCTTGTTGGAATACCCAGTGCCTGTTATTAAACATGGTATGAGAAACAGGTTCCACAAGGTTCTTGAGGACTGTATTTTGATACATAACTGCATTCGTTTTTACGCCTATCTCACAAAAATGTAGGCTCAGTTAAGCCCCAATAAGAGACTCCCAACCAAACCATGAGCGAGGATGGAAAATGACCTCGTTGGACACCGGTTGCTCGCTTCTTCACTGTTGTGTGCGTACACCTTATCATTTTCTCTCTCTCTTCCACGGTGAAAATTTTTTCATCCGAAAAAAGAATTTCCCGATTTTTTTCCCGCGTACCGCTTCAACAAAGCGCGGCATCTCTTCAGTCTCAGGTCCATTAAACGAGCGTCCAAACGATGTTCTGTTTTTCTTCGATATGCCCTAAGCCCTAAGTCTTCATTAACACCCTTTTCACCGTGGTCCTGCTTAACCCCATCTGAAGGGCCAACAGTTTCTGCTTACGTATGGGATTTCTTTGAATTCGCGCCTTCACAGCTTTTATCACTGCTGGAGTCCTAACAGAACGAGGGCGACCACTTCTTGACCTGACATCTACACTAGAGTCTTCATTGTATCGTTTTATGGTACGATAAACGAATCTTTTGGTTATATTCAAATTTTTCAGTAAGTCGAAAATCTGAATTGGCGCGTACCGCAACGATGCAACGCAATAACCGCGACATGGTCTTCTTTAAGTGTCCACTCCATATTTAAAAATGAGGAAAATTCTGAAAAGTGCACGTTTTTATTTTCATGAATAATTCGAAATTTGAATTCAATCAACTTTTTTGTGGCCTGCATTCCAAATTCAAAAGTTTTTATTGTGTGACAGAACTTATGACCTGACTATGTATTAGAGGTGCGCAAAATCGTTCATTGAAGTGAAATGAGTGATACAGTTCAGTGGGAGTTAAAGATATGTATCACTCATCTAGTTCAATTAGTTCATTTAGTTCAGTAGATCTAGTTTGATTATCTAACTCACTACTCCTTCATATTCAGTTCAATAGCATTGCATAAATGTATTTATCGTGGACAGATCTATTCTTATGACTACTAATTAAAGATTTAGAAGATTTTAGCTCAAGAACTATGATATACAATCGTATTATAACGTAGTATGTACATAATGAACACCGAAAATATTACATAGAAAATTGATTTTCCTTCATAGTATGAAGGAACTATAATAAATCAATCATAATGACAAAATTATAAAAACACTAAAAATCGCCTTTGACATCCATCTATTATCGTCATTAATATTAATATACAGCAGGTACTGTAACCATTTTAAGTCTTAAATCATAATAATTAAAGAATATTTTCGTGTGCACTGTCTCAAATATTAAGGAGTCAGATTAGGCGCGAAACTAGCTTGAACTGTGCATCTGTCTCGCTCTTACAGTAGGTACTGACAAATATGTCCATACATTTAACTCTCATTATCTCATATCACTCACTGAGTTACTGAACTAAATGAACTGCTTTGGACTAGAGTGAGTGAGTGATACATATGGACTAGATAGGTGAAGTACTTCAATTGTGTCATTCATTCAGGAACTACCCAAGTCTACTATGTATTAACTAACGCAATATGAAAAACAATTAGTCGATAGTAGTAAGCCTGTTTGATTCCATGTTTATCAATTTGAGCAAATATGTTTTGCATTAACAGTCAGAGATTACTTTTTTTTTTCATTGAAAAACGCTTTGCGCATACCTACTTGCTACCCGGGTGAAGTTACAGGTTATGTAGGTCTCCGGAGCAACGAATGAGGGGTATATACCTACTAAAAACCAGTGGTATCTTTCCAGTGTCTTATTAACCGAGACTACAGGTTTTACCCTTGGGCTTATGGTCACAGGCATGCTCCGTAGTCTCTGATCGGCTTTGGCTAGCTTTATAATAAGCCAGCGCTGATTACAATCTAACCTAACCTAACCTACTCACAGAGTACACAATTTTACGGTGACATAATATAATATATTTTATATATGTTTCATAGGTCGTCGTCCAGCATACATCGCTTGCGAGGACACTGTGGTCAGATTGGTATCTAGCGGGCGGTACCACAACTCTGTCACTCTCGCATTTGCCCCTCTTCCAATGGAGGACATCGAGCACTCCGATTTGATCTGTGGATTGAACGCCGTGTAATACGACCCTGGACTGCCTCCGGCCATGCCAATAGAAATAACTTTTGTAAATCCATTTGGGATCAAGTATCGAAGCATTCAATAACACCTCTCGGTTTACTGGCACATTGAATTTAGTAACTTAAATTAAGCCTTCAACAGTATTAAATTTCGACTTTATTTACTTTTAAAAGATAAAAATTAAAGGTTGATCTTGTCTACTAAGTTTAAAAGCAATTGGTCGTCTCAAATACGAATCAATTGTCATATTATTATGATAGTGTCGAATTAATAGAGAGATAGAGTTGTAATTAAATAAATAGTAAATCTACCTGCCTACTGGTATCCCATTGTCATAGGCACTTAAATTCTTCCGTATGTACGTATGTTCGTATAAATTGAATCAGTTTGACTATCGATATGTATTTTTACGATAATAAATTGTCCTCACACTATGTGACATAATAATATTTATTACTTTTTCAGTTTGAAATATACTTTATTTAAATATATCAAGTCATATCTAAGAAAAAACCCATTTTATTTTTTACTGACCACAAATTGTAATTATCAGATTTCATCGTTAAGATTTAAGATTATGTGTAATTATTATAGTTGGTAGTAATAACGTATTGTATCTTTCTAGTCATATTTCAAGAAAATAATGTATTTCGCGAACATGAATTGTGAAACAATACGTTAGCAGTTTGCCCATAAAAGTACTTAAATATTTCAAACTGTTTTATTTCAACCCATCTCGTCAGATGAATTGTATTTGGTAAAATTTGCCTTGGTGGACAGTGCACCTCTATAGGCGTGATAACAATAAAACTCATAGGTGATGTAGGGTGAGGACCTATAGTCTGGCAAAGTTTCACATTTAAGATATCTTTTGTTAATAGTACCTACTGTCAGCAGTTTACCGAAACATATTTATTCATGTACCGAAACCACGTAAAGCTTTTGGCAAACTGCTGACAGTAGGTAAACATTAAACTTTCTCAATTGTTTAAAATTTGATAGTAATTCTAGTTCAAATTTAAGCTACAAAGAGAGTTATCGGGAATTTGGATGGTTTAAATTACCGCAATATAACGCAAACATCCATACAACAAAAAGTTTTCCGAATTCCCTAAAATTTGTTCCATACCTTTTCACTTGTTCAATAGTAGACTCAGGCGTTACTTTCCGGAAATTCATAACTAAATATGGATATTGAAATTTATTTTGCTTATGATTTCCGATCGTTAACACCGGCCTAGGTACCTTCACCACACTACCCGTACCACCCAGGAGATGTTGTCGCCTTCGCTTCGTCAGATCGCAGCGAAGGCGACAACATCTCTTGAGGATGCTACGTGAAGTGGCGAAACGCGTCGAGGTTTTTCTCTTATCGGTGTTGGGGCGGGCGGTTTTCCTGCATGAAATAGTGCTTCCTCATTTAGTCTTAGTACGGGTAGTGTGGTGTTAACGAGCGGAAGTCATTACCAAAATAATTTTCAAAATCCATATTTACTTGTTCATTGGGTCAAACTGATATAATTTCGAAGTATTGGTATAAGACTTTGTTCCTCGTGGTTATACCATAGCAGATAAATATTTTCAATTACTCTTTTATAAGCTACTATGTCGAAAGTGGAACATAGTGCTGTATTATTTGAACTTTATATTATTATAACGTCAATAATGGAGCATACTATAATGTTCACAGAAGTTATCTCACTCACTTTCTGACTTAAATAATATCACAGCGCAGCTTGCAAACAGCTTCTTCAAACTTTTTTAATTTGCGTCGTTCCACAATGTGCGCATGTTAAATGTAGCCAGGTGTATTCGTTTAGGATTGAGCCGGATCTTACCTGAGGATTTTCCGCACTTTTAACTCTGCCGTGAACATAACTACCACGTTAAATAGGACTGCCGAGGACTAGAGGCCAACCGTTGTGTAAGTTCCTTTTATTAGGGGGCTTTGCGTCAATAATTGTCACGTCTGGCAGACGGGTTGGAGATAGCGAGTCAGCCAATGGATGAGTGAAGACATTGCTTTCCATCTTCTTGTGGCAGTACTTTTTAGCTGACTTTTACGTCACGCATAGGAAGATAAAGGTATTGCTTTATTTTTATGTATATATGACACTATGTTCGGGGCGTTGCCCGCTTGGCTTCCAAAAATAAGCCAGTCAGTTAATTTAGTCTTTTACATAGGTATAAGTTGATTACAAACAAAGTGGGTGAACACTTCAAGTAAGTACCTATTAATTATACCTATATTAAGTTGCAACCAAATAATTGTTTCGGAAACAACTGTTTTATGGTGGTCAAATACATTTTATAACGGATACTTGTCTTAAACTACGAGTATTATGATGCCTGTAGGTAAAGTAGTTTTCAAATTTATATATACCATAACAGATTAAAGTTTGTTAATTTTAAGAAAATAGCAAAGTTGTGGTAGGTACATCTGACACCAGTTAAAATAGTCCAAACTCTGTGACAATGTTGGTTTACTTTACTACAGTATATTATCGTCCAGAGTAATTCTAGTCATGTTTATGAGTGAACTAATCTATACTAATATTATAAAGCTGAAGAAATTTTTTGTTTGTTTTTTTGTTTAAACGCGCTAATCTCTGGAACTACTGGTTCGAATTGAAAAAAGTGTTTTTGTGTTGGATAGTACATTGATCGAGCCTAGGAAGGCTTTAGGCTATATTATTTTAAAAACTTGTTAATCGCTATCATAATAACAGAAATTCACGCGGACAAAGTCGGAAGAATCAGCTAGTTATACATATTTTTAAGTAAAAGATGTCAAAATTAAACAGCAATAGCACACTAACAATGTGTGAACCATGTATGACCTGGGAGCTCCGCGTGCCGCGTGGTCGTCTCCATACCTATCGCGCCCCTGCACGTCAAATATTTACATTGACAAACAATTAAAAAAGGTATGTCCTTTTTCAAATTAAAATCAATAATTCAAAGTTTCAAACTAAATTAATTGTTTACTACCCACTCATACTTAATACCCATTGTCCAATGTCAAATTAATAACCAATAACAGTCAAACATAACATAACAAATAATATAATAAGAAGATGTGACATTACAACTTTGTGAATTGTTTAAAATTGCTATTGTAATGATCCTACTATAGTAAACAGAAATCGGCCAAAATGTTTTTAATTTTATTTAATAATTACATCAGATAGTTATTAAAAACAGGTTTCTTAGATCTAAAGCTAGAGACAAATAATAATTAAAGTTAAACTATTGTTATATTATACTAAAAATTTGTTTTGCGTTTGGGTTTATAAGGGCTGTGATCCAGTGCTTTCTCAAGACACTACCCACCTTCCTGCTAAAACCTGTAAAGACTGTAAGGACTGCTCAGAATTCTGTGTTGGATCGATACAATTCTTATCCTTATTATTGCATGAAACCCGTCCATAAGATGATTTCCTTTGCTGCCGTCGATGTGTAATTCTAATATTACATACAAGATGACTTTTTCATCATCTTGAAAAAATTTATTTGGCGTTCAGTATCGTATTTAGTGCCCATATGAAGTAAAAAATATAAATCAAGCTTTACCCGAAAATATTTTACGCAACATAGTTTTAAATTTTTATGGTCCTAAGCCTGTTAAGTTATGAAGGAAACATCAAAAACTTATGAATAGTATCGAAATGAATAAATGAGATATTTATATATCGCATAAAAAAATTTTGCTAGAAGGCCGTATCAAACATTTTAATTTTTTGGCGGACATTTTCTAAGTGCTTTTGACATAAGACATGCTTTTTTAAGACATTTTTGTACCGGGCCATACCAAAAAAAAGAATACATTAATTGTTTTTTCTCTCGTAGATTGATATATTAAAAATTGGAAGGTGGTTAAAATTTCATCCTGTACACTCGTATACACGTATACACATTGGATTTGAGATCGTTCTATTGTCCTTGCAGTTTATTGGTCATAAAATATGTTGCCGTGAATACATTAATATTTACATAAGCAGTATCCTTTATGTTATCGTATGATAACGTTGCAAAAACACATACCTTTGTGCGCTAGTGAATATCAAACATGATATTATGTCAAATCTTAGCCCAAGGTGCGAGCCTTTGAGAACTTCAATGTCAGAAGTTTGTTGTTGGCAGTAGGATGCAATGATAATGTTACAAATAAGGTGGGTGGACCCACGGAAGGCCACTGTAACGAATAAACAGTGTTTATTAGTTCATTTAATAGATAAATGACAAGAACAAAATTTTAATTAGCACTTTGTTTTATTGTGTAACAAATAAATAACTTTTTCTTACTGTATATGTAATCACTATTTCTTAAACTTAACTTTTTTGAAGCTGTTCCAAACGGCCTTGCAAGGAACATCGAACTTTGACGACCGCCGTCTACGAAGCAAGCGATTGTACTGGCAAAATAGCGACGCGAGCGACTCAACGCCGCGTGTGTGTCTTTGAGTTTGATGGAGCTTTGTGGTAATGAAAGGAATTCATCATCACATGACTAATAATATGACTTTTTTATAGTTAGCCTTCCAAGGAGCATGGCCTTCCATGGTCCACCCACCTTATAACAGTTATTAAACTTTGCCATAAATTTATACGGTGCCTTTTACTCCAAAAACTAGCGTTTATTTTTAACTTTCCAAAAAAAACAACTGCAACAGTATTTTAGGGAAAAAAATTGTATTTACAATCGGCATTTAGTGAACTGAAAATATTGTTTGAATCTTATCTACCGTTTATTAAACCTATATCTACACATAGTAACAAACGCAAGAAAATGAAGATTGCTCTCCGTAGTAATATCCGCTTCTATAGTCGCACTGAGTAGTGATTACTAGACTGATGTGAGAGAAGAGTTAATAAATCTGATGCTTATCTAATGTTGAATTCTAGAAAAGGTATTTTTTATTGATAGTAGGTATTTAAGGGATAAGCTTAGTTGTTTAATATTTACACATTGACACCTGTATACAGTATGACTCTTTCATCACCTTTCAAAATGTTTAGGTATAGGCGTTAAGTATCGTATTTTGAGCCTATTAAAATTTTATAAAGTATAAAATATAGGTCGAGTTTTTACCCGAAAATATTCTTCGCAACATAGTTTTCAATTTATTACGGTCGGTGAAGGACTAGTAGTATTATATTATCTGTGGTGAAGGTATCAAGGGAAAATAATCAACTTATGAATAGTATTGTAATGAATGATTGCGATACGCAGCGCGTAAAAAAAGTGTTGCAAGGAGGCCGTATCAAAAATGATTGATTTTAGGTGAACATTTTCTAGGTGCTTTATCTTGACATTTTTATACTGGGCTATACTAAAAGAAAAAATACGGCATTTGTTTTTTGTCTCGTTGATTGTTGTATTGAAATTTCAGCCTGTATAAAATAACGAATTCCTCATAATTATAATAAGATACAGTTCTCATAGTTTTAACTCAAGCAAAATAATTTGTTGCTAATAATTTCGAATTTATACTTACTATGTTAGGCCCCAGAATGAAGAATTCACTGTTAACATATATCTGTGAGGAAAAGACTTATCATGTAGCACAGATAATACTAAAGTTCATGTAGCCAGCTAAATGATGGACTGAATAGTACGAGTAGTATTATATTATCTGTGACTGAATGAATTATAAATGATGAAATAGTGATGAGAGACTATGTAAAACCTTATTTTGTGTCAAAGATTTTTTACAAAGCTTTACGCTGTAACAGCTGTTTTTCTTATTTTTAACAGATCGCTTAATAAATTCTGCTTCACAAAAATGTCTTGATATCTCAAATGCCAGAGCCGGGCAAGTGAAAGGTTTTTGGGAGTCCCACCTAGGGCAGTCAAATGTTTGATCGAGAGCAAGATAGTAGTTTTATAACAGTTTGACTTAAAAAACAAAATGTAATAGCTTTTCTTGTAATTAGGGATCAATTATGTAGTACTAGCTCTTAGCATGAACTACGCGTGCGGAAACTTTTGCCCGTAATACCTCCAAGAATATGTGTACAAAGTTTTATCATGATCGGTTCAGTAGTTTTTGCGTGATACACTTTCACGCAATAACTACTGAACCGACAAACAAACGTACACCAACATTTATAATATTAGGATTTAAAATTTTGTTTTATTCGTTCTTATATCTAAATAGCGACATCTAGAAGCTGAGCGAAAATGTTTTGTTTACAAGCACTCTTCAATACAAGAGGTTTTTATTTCCACAGAGATTTATGGCGCGTCTTCACCATTTAAATTTAGAACGACATCTGTCGAATTTTACTGACAATGCATGCTCTCAATCTTAGTGTAGAGAACCTTATTAACAATATTTTTGCACAACCTAGTACATTTTCATTCCATCGCATGCCACTAGTATAATAAGTGTTTTGCAGTTAATTAAGGTGTAGTCAGATAAGGACATCTTTTTCTCAGGAAGCAACAAGAATGCTGCATTTGCATTGTATTGTATGACCTACTCAATAATCATCATCCACTTTACTATAGATAATGTATCTGTATGATAATACCTAGAACTAAAACTACAACGCTGTACCATGCTGACTGCAATGGAAACAGAACCTGGGCAACCGAGCTTTGCGTGTTTTCTTAATAAATAATTATGACATAAAAGCGGCTAAACACGAAGATCATATGAAGAATAAGTACCTATTTGGTTTTCAATAAAGCGTTATCTCTAAATATAGGTATCGTGGTCATCCCAGAGCTTTTGACTTAGAAACTCGAAAGCTTTGTCTGCCATCTAATGCACTATCAAATATGTAATTGATATTATGCGTTATTATACAACAAATTACATTTTCTAAATACAAAGTTGGTCCTAAACAGAAGTCATTCCCGTGATAAATACTACATACATACATACATACATACACTCACGCCTTTTTCCCGGAGGGGTAGGCAGAGACCACATCTTTCCACTTGCTACGATCCTTACAGACTACTTTCGCTTCATCCACATTCATTAATCTTTTCATACACGCTCGCCGGTTTAGGGTACTCTTGACCTGACCTTTCTTTAGAACTTCCCCGTATAAATACTAAATTGAAGTAAAGTAACACTATCATTGAATTCATATTACCACAGTCATGACAGGTACACGCATAATCACCACGCCTGTGAAAAACGGGTTGGCGATGATAGACTCTAAATTCTTGATGCCTAACCGGGATCCGAATCTAGGACTGGTTTTTTATGTCGAAGCTAGTTTGAGTTAGCATACTTATAGGAATCTCGCTGTAAGTAAGTACTGTTCAGAAATAAAAGAACAATGTTTAATTAAATTTTATTGAGTATTTTTTCTGGATAGAGTTAATAATTAAATATTAAAAGCAAAATATTATGACTATTGTCTAAAAGTATTCAGATAAAAATATTTGATCTCTCTACATTGAAACTAAACTGTCATGCAACTGTACAAACGAATCGTAAAAATCTAATAAACATCTATTAGTTATTTGACGCAATACTTATAATTGTAAATCTTTTAGTTTTTAATTTTGCGAAGAAACAATGAAAACTGTTACAATTCAGTGAAGGATTTAACATGTGAAGAAAACATGATAAGTGAAACTAAAGTAGTTGAAGACAGTGCTTCAATTAAATTCAAAATATAAAATAGATATTGTCGACGTCATTCGCATTTGTTGCGTACAGTTTGTATAAAATAAATAAGTGCACATCAATAATGTATACACACAGTTAAATTAGCACCTAATTTGTAAAGCAGTACCTACTCAAGACCTTTGTGTAACAGATAGTTTTTTTTTACACAAAACATTTAACATTTATTTTTATCTAACAAACCACAATTTCCTCTAATCAACTACACATTGAATTGGCGCGATGCATATTGTTCACAAAAAATACACTTTCCAGACATCACCACAAAACCAAAACCTCACAAAAACCTTTCTCGCATTATACAAGTATGGACATAAGAGTTCTGTTTCTTGCGTGCGACAATTTTAACGATGTATTTCTACATTCTAATTACAGATATTGTTTGATCAGCAGAAAACATTTAAGATAATTAAACATTAATTACGTACATAAAACACTAACGGCAATCACATTGAAAACATGCCTTAAAACATCATTCTAATCGCTACATCTAATGATTATCTTATTCACAACATGATAACAAAGTAAGCTTAGTTTGCTGTGAAACATTTTGATAGCAGAGGCATAAAATACATTCTCAAAATTAAAGTAATTGTAGAAAAATAATAATTTAGGCCCATAAAAATAAATTAGCTGTTATAATTAACATTATTTTAAGTCTAACTTTTTACTACAGGTTTCTGAAGCGCAAACATATTTCAGTAACAAGCATCCATTGATTTATGAGTAACTTATCTTTTTTAATTTTATACCTACCTAAACATAACATGAAAAATTATAGCTATTACATGTTTTCATACTACAAAATACATTTTTACATAAGTAATATTAGATTTCATTTTTACTATTAAATTACCTTTTCATGTGTGACTCTACTGCTTAAATATGTCGATTTCATTTTTTGGGCCAACATTTTAATCGCTCTAAATATTAGATTCTCCAATATTATCCATATTAAATATATCTTGCAGCCAATCTTAGCTCCAAAGTGAAGGTAGCTATTTTTAAGCAGTAGAATTACACCATCTAAGTCATTTATATTATAGAGTAATATCTTGTACTGATAACACTATTAAATTGTAAATTACCCAAACTTAAATGATTATGACAGAATTAAGAGTTTAGTAGTTATTTTCTTGCTTGTAAAAAAAAACTGTGCTACTAATTCTTGACTTAATTTAAATTGAGTAACATAACAAAAATGACGCTTTTATGATCTTCTACTTAAAATATTTTATAATTCTTATTTAGATCACTTTACATCTTAATTTTGTCTAATTAAAGCTATCCCATCAACATCTCATAATAGTGCTTATCATCATGAAAGCGCTGTGCTGCAACATACGATACTGACGTAAGACCAGTCTCGTGTCTGTCTGTTGAGATGACAAGCAAAGACAATGATGTGAATGACAAATCTACTTGTGCTATATTTTGTATACATGCCTACGAATGGTTCAGGTTTATTTTATCCCAAAACTAAAAAGTAACAATATTAATAAAATGGACGTAATAACGTCTCAAAATTGCAAACAAAATACTAAGGTGTTATTTTAACCTTAACTATTTTACTATTAACAGTTTAAGCATTTACCTTTATTATATTAATATACTAACCATTCTTCCAATATGTTCCCAATTCTTTCAAAACTCTTTCAAGGATAGTAATTGACGATCGCATATATATTTTAATACTAAGTGTATTAGTATAAATTATGTAAGTATAAAATTTTTATTAAATTCATAAGATACTTTTCACTTAAAGCATTATTAAGCTACAGATTAAGTGTTGTTGAAGAAATTTTATTCAGCTATTGTTTGAAAAATGAAAGTGATTGTATGATATTTTTTGGTTGAAGGTAATCCTTTCAAAAAAGTTTTATCTCCAAATTAGGCACAAGTGTCTTTTAACGCAGCCGGAATAACTACTTATTGATATGTAGATCATTTATTATTGAGTAATATTATTTTTATCATCACTTTTTTGATGAATACTGCATGACAGTACATTTATTAAATCTAAGAAAGGTAGGTACTTTAAGTCTAACACGGGCATACTTTGTTAGAATCAAAATTTACCATTTTATTCTCTTCAAAGAATATAAAGTGATTAGAACTCTTTTAAAATAGGATTTCTTATTGACATGACTGAGTTAAGAATTTTAATTATGCTATAATATCTGTAATTGTAATTGTAAAAAATAATTAAAAATAAGCGTGTCACACATTTCAACTGATTTCTAAAATAAAATAAAAGACTTTTCACCATCAGCATAGCATTATGCCAAAACTATTGTGTAAAAATTGTAACTGAAAAAATATTTCACATAGCTCTGACGAGATCTCGCAAAGTTAATAAGCTGAACGTAATGGTCTGAAAGACTACTACGCAAGTAGACAAAGGGTTTAAGCTTATAAAAACGTTAATCTCTGAATCATACACTCCGTGTTGAATAGACCTAATGTGCTCTAATTGAAGAATTGCACGGAAATCAAAATTTTGAGTCAATTTATTGATATAAAATCAAATCATTTAAATTTATTTTACATAATAAAAACGGTACATTAATAATATTATAGTAAAGTGTTCAATACTATTTTATGCTAATACATTTGCATATTGTAACAAAAATATGTACGCACCTAAATAAGTTAATTTTTATTCAGAATACTGCGTCCTATCTCAAGAAGGGATATATTTACAAAAAATACTAATATCTGTTTGAAGTCATAAGAATTTGGAGTTCATAAGATTTTTAAGTGGTACGAATTTCATAGCATCCTAAAGAGTAGTATAGGTATATACATAAATAGGTATATTGATAAAAATTCGTCTAACAGTATACGCTCGACATTCATATATCCATTAAAATATAAAACTCTACATTTTCGCTAAGATAAGGATATGTCTCATTTATTTTGCTATAAAGCAGAGGCACACTTTGATATGTATGGTGATAAACCCATTGTGTGAAAGCATCGCTTTTAACAATCAAAGCTGACATTTAGTTCCCTAACCATATTACATTACTTACACAAATCTAATCATTGCATCTTGATATATGTTATATTAAATTTAGCAACGCCAACTTTTAATTTAACTTATCATTAAACACCAAACATGAATAAACTAGATACAGGAACATTTTAACTAATTAACTTAATACATTCAACGTGAACATTAAGTTTATTAATTTCGTCGTAGTCATAATTTCCGCGGTTTAATCGGCAGTTTCATTTCACCAATTTTTAGAAGTAGGTTGATTAAAATGTCATCTGGTATATTATAATATTATAGTGAAACAAATAAATATTTACTTTTTCTTAAACAATTTACTTGAATTATCAATTACTTCTATCTACTTAAAAAAGTTTATAATGTCTACAAATAAATATATTTCTGTCAAGCTTTACACAAGTAGGTACATTAAAATATAGATTCATTCTAGTTATAAATACTTTCTAATTAATTACCAATAAGGTTTCAAAAAGCATTTACATAAATAATAAGGAATGTACCCAATACAATGGCCATTATTATTAAACTACAGAATCATAGTCTAAGAAAATATTATTTGATTTCATTTTTTACATCCAAAAGAGAGCACATTCCTATTTATGATAGTTTTAATTAGCATGATATACCTACCATCAAACATTTTATTGACTTATATTCATTATTTTATCACAAGTGTAAATATTTTAATTGATATTAAAATAATTTTACAATATTTTACCAATTGAATAAGTTTTTTTTATCAGAAGTCAATTGAATTTTCATTACTTGCACTTACGTCGCGTTTCCTGGTAAACAATTAAAATATTTACACATTTTTGCGAAATATCCTAATAACATTTTAACAGTCCGCCGTACAGAATGCAGTCAGCCTTTATGCATAAATTTCGATCTTAGTTCCACTTTTTACTAAATGTTTATTTAAGCTTATTCTTCTGGATAGTGTCAATATGTAATTTACACAGCGACTGTCGTGGCAAGAGCAGTAAGCATCAAAACTGGTAAAGTGGTGCCAGCAACGCTGCTGTATGGGCCTGTGACTGCTCTATCACACGGTACGTGCTCCAACTCTGAAACATTAATACATACAAGTATAATAAGACAGACACTTGTTTAACATTGATTTCATATTCATGGTTATGCACATGCAGGACTTTAACAAATGATTGAACCATTTCAAAACTCTTTAAAAATCAATAGATGCCAAGAATGACAGTAAGTATGTACGAGAGTGTTGATGTTTGAGTTAATGTTTGAGCCTTATTAACACTTACCATTCAATTTATTCAAAAAGTCATTCCAAAAAGCGCATGCTGAGGCTCTAGGGCCACGGGGGCCTGCAGGTCCACTGGGACCATCAGCGGTGTACGTATAGTAATGGGGTGAAGCTCTGGAGTATAGTGGCCATTTTTCGTCGGGCTTGTGTGGTTTTCTGAAAAAAAAACCACAGCAGGTAAACTATGAAAATCAAAGACTTTTCGGCTATGTTTTGATGAAAATCTAGTAAACAAGAAATAAAGTAGTTTTGTTCATGGCTTGGCATTCAGTTTAAATATTTTGTAAGGATTTTTAGATAATATTTTTAGAGAAAAATCAATTAATTACAAACCAAAATTATTATTTTTTTAATTTTAGCTATAGTTATACCGGTTTAATTGTAGGTACAATGATTCCCTTTAATTTTACACGTAACGTTTCCCAAAACATTGCTGCCAAGCTGTCATTATACCAACTAATACTTTTAATGTATTACACTATTAAACAGTTCATTTAATTATGTTCATTTTCGCATAATTTTCTATTTATCCAGAAATTCCAAATATGTCCAAGTAAATAATAACTTTTAAACTTGCGCGTTGCATAATTATTTTAACAAAAATGGCAGGCACAATAATAGGGTATGATCGCGTTAAATTTCCCGTTATCATTCAAATACCTAAGTAATCAGTTGTATATTTAATACGGAGAAAACTACGCAAAACTAAAACTAAAAATTCCAAATTATCAAATCAATTTTATTTTAAAACTTTACAGGCTGCCATGAAGCCACAGACCTTCTCAATTGGAGTCGAACTCTATTACTTTCGGGCTAAATAAAACATCAGTCATATAAGTTAACGGTTTTGTGGCAGGCCCACTGTAAAAATAGATACTGACCCAGTAAGAGCAAATCTGGTGAAAGACTGCATGATGTGAGCTGCCAAATCACGTTCCCTCGTGTGGTATTGCAAGGACATGTTCAACGGGTGTCCAAACACGTATTCCATTTCGTCACCGTGCATCACTCCCATCCATTCACCCCAAAGACTCGTGCTAGTACGCTGGAATTACAAAAAAAAATTGATTTAAAAGAAGAACACGGAAGTTTGTACAACAGCTTAGATACTTCTTAAAAACTGTTGATGCACAAATGAGTATCGGCTCTCACTCGGCCGAATATGGTATAAATGATTAAAGGCATAAAAGTTTTTGGCTGAACGTAAAGTAACCAACTAACAATTCTTTCAGTTAAATTTGTGTTATTTGTAGCATAAATAAATACTTCGATTTTTATTATTGGCTACAAAATAACTCTCTAGACAAAAAATGCACACGCCAATAAAATCTCTTTTGCAATGTAATTTGTCCGTATGAGTTTTTACGAGTTTAGCATGAGTAGGTAGGTTGAGGTTAAAAAATAAGAGGCATGTTGATTCTAAGAAAACAATGGCACTGACTATACCTAATCCTTTAAAATGGATACAGAACTCAGTTTGCAGACTGGCTTAATTTAAAGGCCCACGCATTTTCTTCTGTACTTCTTAACTGACAACTTTCCTGGACAAGCAATAAGACTGTTTAACTTACGCCGACGCTGAATCTCAATTCGTAAAGGTCGTCACAACGCCTACACCAAAAGTTTGACTGGTGATGTTGTGTCGATAACAACAACTTGACCTTAGGCTGTTTTAGCAATTTGTTATTTACTTGTATTTTAACAATTCAATTTTCCGATTATCTACATGATGCCATTCGCCTTCTGTCTCGAATAAAACTATTAAGTTGAAAATCGGTACTGGTTAAGGTCTGGGGCCTGACCATGATTGTAAATTATCACCAAGTAATGTATATTTAAACAGCAAGTTATACAAAAATAAAAGACAAAATAAAGTTGCAGTTGTTTTATATAGATAAATTGGTTAATACACTTGAAAAACTAAACTATGCGTAGGTGTAAGCATATACGAGCCAATATTTGGATTCCGATTTTTGAAACCTGATTTAATATTACCTAACAAAAAATCCCAACTCTACCCGATATGATAAAAAGTACAGTCAAAATTAAATAACTCTAGAAAATGAAAAACGTTTAAGCAATTATATATTTTTTTTAATCATCAACATTTTTATCATCAATTAGAACAATCTACATTTAAAAAAATGATATAATGAAAATAATATTTTTAAACAAAACATTTGTAACAACAACTAATATTTTTAAACAAAACGTTTGTGGTAACAACAACAACATCCCAATCATAATATCATGATTGAAACATTTCTTCATACCTAAAATTTTTATAAATTATTCGTTTTAACTGTACCCATACTTTTTTGTATTAGTAAAAATGAAATCGGGTAGAGATGGGATTTTTTGTTAGGTAATTTTAAATCGGGTAGAGTTGGGACGAAGCCGAATATTTAAATGAATAAGTTCTGTATTAGGTACTGTCAACCGTAACAAACTCCGAGTCCGTTCATCGATACAAAATGTTACCAAGTTTACACATCAGTTATAAACCAGAATACAATATGAAACCTTAATAAAAGCTGGATAAATCTGTGAATATTATCTATCATATCAGCAAGATATTTTTTTTTTTTAGTAAATCGCTTTATACGAAGTTGACAATAACATTACACTGTGATCGGGCGACAATGTCTGCTTCATCGTTTTATGCATCATCAAGTTTCCCTTATGGTATACGCAAAATCCCTAAAACGTTATCACTCAATGTTAAACCTTGGCAACGGTTAGGCAGCGAGTTCGGATGGTTTTAAGTGAGCCATTGAATTAAAAGCGGCTGTTAGGTACGCGGCGTCCGCTTAATAATGCAAGCGGCCGTCGGCTACGTATGCGTTGTCATGCATGCTACGAGTACGTTATGTTCTACACTCGTGCAAAGGTCAGCACACATTTTATGTAACTTCTCATAATACCTGTGATTTAGATACAGACTTTGCGTGACCTCTCAGTTGCGTTGTAGTTTACTTTTTAGAGTTCCTAAATAACTAAAATCGTGCTAGAAGTCGGATTGGCGAATTGGGATAACTATCCAAATCAAATTCCTTCCAAGATTTCAGTATAAGTTTATCTGCAATATCAGTAAGATGGTCATCTTTCTGATACTGTTGTTTACACACTGATATAAGAGCGCTAAATAGATAAGTTTAACATTAATTAGCTTGGTGTCTGGCTGTGTTTTAAACATGATTCACAACATGTTTTCTTATTAAATGTGTTCAGATAATAATATGACGTCAATGACACTAACATTTGTTATCAAAACCTAGAAAATTTCGGGCTCATACAAAATGAAAACTTTGTGAGTTCTTCACAACCAGCCAGCCTAATCTAAAATAAAAAAAGAGGATGCGAGTGGTTTTCTAAAAGAAAATATCGAACAGAAGTATCTACGATAATAAACTAGTGTAGTATTTAGAACAGAAATGGAGCGACGTCGTGTCACAACCCGAAATAGAGCGTTGTTAATCTGTGACCTTTGGCCCCGCCGGCCGGGCTGACCCGAACCTAATTTATTAAAGATGCAATCATTTCCCGGCATCCAGCGGTCTCACTTTAATTGCTATAATCTTTTTTGTACCTACATTAAACACGACAATAATCGGCCCTCGTACTGTTTAGGGCTACCCCAATGTGCCTGTAATTACAGGCAGTTTGTGAATTCTAAAAACATTAAACCCATGATTTGGACCCAAATAATCATAATGAAATGTTATTTACACTGGTTATTTAAGTGAGGGTTTTTGGTTGTGGAATCAGGATAGGGGTTATATATGCAATTACTAAAATGTGTAACGTGTTTGTGGTTCATTTTCTTTGTCAAATATGAATTTTATTTCCTTACTGACCTGTTATACTTAGGTAGGATTTGTACATATTACGGAAATTGTTATAGTTAGGTATAGCTAAGTTAAGCTTTTTTTTTGGAGAGTTATCAATTGTTTGTCAAAATAAGTACCTAGTTTTATAGAAATGAATTGAATGAATGAAATGAATAATGAAATTTAAACTATACCTCATTTAAAAATTCGGTAAGATGTCAACTGAAGGCCATTCATAGTTGATTGAATAGGTAACCAATGCGATTATTTTGCATCATCATTTTAATGCTAGTGTCTTGAGTATAACTCAAGTTTCATTCTGATTACTTATTACGTGCCTACTCGAGCATTCCTAATACAATACGAGTACCTTCATTATTCAAATTTATCTGCGCATACTTTGGCCGTTCGCAGCGTGTGAATAGCTACACACGGACTGCGAGTCGTAAGTCAAAAACTCAACATTTCTTTTATTATTCATTGCGTGGTAAGAAAAATAGCCTCCTTCGTAGCTTGTTTTGGTTGCTCGTGACCCATAAAATTCTCGGTCGCGGCCCGTCTGTCAAATCGTTATGTCGTCGCTTACAAATCGCAAACGCCCCTCTAACTTCCTGATTTATAGTCTACCATTTATCTCATTTTTACCATATTAAGGTCGTTTGTGACACTTTTTTCGCATTAGCACGACTTACTGCTTCATTCCATTAAGCATTCGAGATCAAACTGTTATAATTTATGGAGCTTCGTAACGCGAACTTTTATACTGCAGTTTCTTATCGACAAACGCTTGGTCTGTTTAAAAAAAACCATTAAGACGCTGACATGAGCCAAATTCAGCTCAATGAAGATTGTTTTGCTTTAAGCCTATGGCTTGTATTGTTGCCAAATTCTATGTACGAGTAGTTATAATTGATCATATTTTTGACCAGGTGGTTGTTTCCAAAACACGATTCTAAAAACTTTTCTCGATAGAAAATAATCTCAAAGTAGCCTCTGAAAATACATAAATTACCATTTTTCTCAGCAGTCCGTATAACAATGATAATAAAATTTTGCTATATTGTATATTACATGTTGCTTAAGCAAATGGCTGATTTAGAATTTTAATAAAATTTCAATTTTAAATTGCACAACGAATTTTGTTATTTGGCACTTAGGCCCTTCTATTCCATGCGCTTTTTCTCTGTCACTCCTACGGGAATCGACAGTGACAGCTGCGGCGCGTTGCAAAGAAATTCAAAGACGAATAAATTTGTGGGCGTATTCATTGCTCAAGGTCATCGGCTGCAGTCAGCGTCTTAACTGCTTTCTTATTCATAAACTACAATACTTAATAAATTTTACACCACTTATCTAAAAATATGAAATAAACATGTGAAAGAAACGCAAAGTATGTAAATATGAGTATTTAAACTTGAAAAGTTATGTCTCAGGCGGGACCTAATTTTTCATGTTTAAATTCTGATAATAATATTATAATACGAGTATCAATTAAGATGCTAAAATATCATATACCTAAAGTAAAGTAAGTAAACCTAAGAAATAAGTAAAAAGAGTTTGGTTTTATTATTCATCAATCATCACCTACTATACTTAGTAATACTTTCACATCTCACAATTTTCCGCATGTCGACCTAATGGTATCTTGTGGTAGCGAACGTTGACAATATTTCATTAAATTCATAATATATGGCGAATTTGTCTTTTTTGAATTTGTAATGGAATGTAAATTGTATTTCAAAAGTAAAGTGCCTACGAAGATCTGTCAGTTTATAATTGCTCATCCTACTCAATATTTGTTACTATAATTAAATTTAATTATGTTGAAGATTTGTATTTTAATTTTATTCGTGTTATTAATACTTCTTTCCAGAGGCCTATTACAATTACCTACAACATTTGACAGATTTAGGGTTATTAGTGTACAGATAAATAAATAATTGAAGGTCGCTATAAATCAAAGTTAAAACAAACGGCGAGAATTAATAACTACATCTCATTGAATTATCTCTATAATAAGCAATTATTTTTAATTTTAGAGCGTCTATAACAATGTTAAAATTATATGTTCAGTTATTGTGATTTTGTAGAGCGTCCCGGGCTCTGATTTTCGATCTAATAAATGTTCAATTGTCACAAAATAACTACACGTCACTTGCTGTAAAAAAATAAAATAAAAGGCGTCTTAAATTATGTATTGTAAACAGGTAGGTATAGGTATTTTTTTATCACCAAAACCGCACCTCCACTTGCTTTCTGCATGACCCTTTTGGCTGGCAGACATAAAATATTCTTAGCCTTACAGCTCACCTATTTTACATTTTAACAAATTAGGATTATTATATTCAAAATATAAAATTAAAAGTTTTATTCAAAAAGGTTTTAAACCTTTGGGTATGATATTTAGTATAAATGGTCAAACCATATTATTAAAATAGCAACAGAAATTACTTATTTGTCATGTCAAACACAAGCATGAAGGACCAAAACGTTTTAAACTTTCTCATCTCAAATACCCTCGTCATATTTCGGAGCGAACAAGAGGCGTTTTAAATTTTGATAACTCTCACGTGACACGTTAGTCATATAATATGTGTATTGTATCACAATATATGTATTGTTAGACATTTCTCTAAGACCACAGGTTGAGCTGACTTAAAACTCTGGAGAGGCGACGGCAGAACGTCACCACCAAAGCGTTATAAAATGACTTCAATGATCTTCGGAACGAAGAGTTCACTGTTTTTAGCGCATAGCGTGAGTAGGTGCTAAGGAGAAGACAAAAAGGGATAATTAGGCTTATTAAATATACACGGTGCAGTTTTCAACCACCTGGAGAATGAAGCACACTTTATGTCACCATTATGTGTAACATCACGGCAGGGATATTTAATTTATCAATAAATAACTATATTTTTTGAAAAATATTTGATATTGATTCAGACTTTTAATTTTGTAATACGCTGTGATGCGCACAGACGTATTATTTGGCTGTGGCGGAGATGAATGAATCTTACATAGCTACATCCATGCGCATCACAGTGTGTTTCAAAATAAATAGCTAAACTAATATTTTATATTTTAATTTAAAAAAAAATGAAAAAATAAAATAACACTGCCAAGATGTTATACATAATGGTTACATAACGTGGGCTTCGTTTTACAGGTGGTTGAAATTGTACCGTGTATATTATTTAATAAATTTTCATATTTATATTTGGATATATTTTATATTATAAACTTCTTTGTTTTTTAAAATGTCGTAACTAAAACATAGACGTTAAACATGTAGTAACTAGAAAAACTAAAGGAATAAAATAAAAATCACCTATGGCCCTGATACTGTCACTAAATAATTTCAAATCCTTGTAGAATCAAACTCTACATTTAGAAAGAGACACTTTGACTCTTTATCAGTAACCTTGTTTATTAAATTTGTCAACATTTCTATTACTCAATATTATACTGACGAATTATGAATTTTTTCTTCGTTTAATCGTAAGTCTTCGTTTAATAAATTATAAATGTGAATATTTTCTAACTAAATTCACGGCCTCTAGCTCATTCAATAGCTTATCCTTTGAAATGAACATTCAAATAGTAGAGAGACCAGAGAATAAAAATATATATCTACTGTTGGGAAGCACCACTGAAGTCGATCGCTACAAAAGCATGCATGGGATCACAGTGGAATACAAAAAATAGCTCAGATTGAATAAGCCAAGTAGGTACTACTCGATCGTGCACTCCTTGTCTGAGAGTTCGTTACGAATCGTACGAAAAAACCTATAAAAAGTTATTACATCGATATAAACAAAAACCCTAATGTTTACTATCAATATCATCAGGGTTTTTGTGCAAGCACTATGCACTAAAGTGATAGTGAAAAACGTGGCCACGATAACCATTGTTTACAATTGAGTCTAGAATTGCTACTGTTAAAGGCTCAAAACAAAGACTCTCTTTTACCCTAAGATTTGTGTCTTAGCAAACTTCATATGCAACGCTGCTACTCTTATCCTGTGTCATACAATGAGCTTTGTATTTAAGATAAAACTTCACTTAAGATAAGTTCGTTTATTCTTATCGTTTTGTTAGAAATTTCTACGGCATCTGCATACTCGTATATATTTTGCATCAATTTGCAAGTATTATCCATAAATTTGCTATCCAAATATTCCTAATGGCGTATATTGTGGCCAACGCTTTATTAATCAACGCCAAAATTTTTTTTAAATTAAAATAATTGAAATAATGTTATTTTTCACGGGTCGACATTGTATAGCAGTCATTACCCACACTGAGCAAGTAATCACTATGATTACCCACTTGAAAATGAAGAGGCATAAGCTTGGATGAATTATTCACGGGCTTATGAACCAACTGGACTTGCAAGACTTTGACCTCGACCTAAGCATAAGTCCAACTGCTTTACAATGTCTATAAGAAACTACTTATATCAACAATTATCATAATACGAGTATCATCAACTTTATTTGAAAATCGTTTTGTGGTGACAAGTGACAACAGCTCCCGTATACACGTAGCATGAAAATTGCCCAACTGCGCAGTTTTGCAACCAGTATCCATCCATCCATCCAACACCTCTAAAGTAATAATGTGCAATTGCAAATATTATTAATAACAACATTTTTGAATGTTTAAAAATTTTTTTTTGTTAAATAGGTTTACATTTTTCACTTAAATACTTACTTCGTCCCAGCAAAAATGGCAACTTGTTTCTACATAGACAACTCAAAAGACGTAGTCTTTTCGCGCGCATCTTTAAACGGCCGGTTCCAATAATCTATCTATCGCTAGTTTTGACATATCGGAGATAGGAACCGTTTCTATCTCTGATTTTGCCGTCCAGAGAAACAAAGACAGAAGTGGTTTTCTGTCTCTGATATGCCAAAAATGAAGATAGATAGGTTATTGGAAATGCCCGTAAGTGTAGTTAAGGTGTTGGATATTTTGTTTAAAACGGTTTTTGTACCATAACAAAGCTGTCACAACAAAAGCCATTCTAAGATTATTGATTAAAGTTGTTGATAGTTGTTGGTAGTTTTTATGAGAACGGTAGAATTTGACTCTTGACTTGTGTCCAGACAGAGGGGAATGTTTTTGAGAGGCGCAGCCAGTTAAAGATAAGGGAATCCATGGGAAGAAGCGATGATTTTGACTATCAAGATTTTTCGATAATATTTACATAGTCACTTATAGAAAACAATTATATATTTAATTTTTTACTTTTTTATCTGTTTTTAGAAATTAGGAACCAATAGAAAATATTTTATAATAAAAAGTTATGTGTTATCTATATAAAAAATCAATAAAATATGAATTCATTCAGAACTTTTCAATTTGGTCTTCATGCGAAAATTTTGTCTAGTACTGACAATGGTGCAAAGTCATGGCAGGGAAATTATTTTAAATAAATTAGTACCCAAATTTGAATATGACCAAGACGACTCAACCACTTTGCACGTAGATCTTTTTAAAAATATTCATTTTTTTTATTGTAACAATACTCATCACTTTTTTACATTTAATATTCAATTACAAAAGTAAAACAAGATATAACAATTAGTTTCGCATATGACAAACGATTCTAGGGCAAATGATTTAACCGAACCCTTTGCCAAAACCAATATGTTTGGGCAAAAGTGTTTTCGCGCGTCGCGTCGGTACGAATGAGAATTCCAATTTCTCTTTGAGCTCAGTTGCAGGTTTTGGAGCGAAAAGCGAATGTTGCTGGCATCTCTCTGAAAGAGCCCTTGCGTGTGCTTCGTTAGCCAAATTAACGTGTTAACCTGGGAACGGTATTCAAGTACATTCGTCACAGGAACGCCGTTTCAGAGTGCCCTAACACTTATGATTTCTCGACGTGCGAAGTAAAATTCAGCAAGACTTTCAAAGACAGTAAAATTAAAAATATCAAGAAAAATTGCCTAATCAACTGCCTCCTGCTGAATTTGATACCTCTTCTTAATTAATTCTAAATTCTAATTTTATAGTCTTTATTCTTTCACACTGTAACAAGCAAAGTAAAGTGTAAATCTGTGTAGAAATGTAATGAAGTCTGAAAAATTTAACTTAACTAACTAAATTAAATCTCATGTATGTAACGAAACTGAAATACAACAACTATGGGTTCGCAGCAGTCCATGTGGACTAACGGTTACTTTGATACGAAATTAAGACTCACAAAAAAATTTAGAATTCACGTTATCGGTTTGTATTTAATCAAGTGGTTGTCAAGCTACTACATTAAGTATATCATTAAAAACAACTTCTGACTTTTATTTAAAGATTTGTATTGTCTATTTGATACAAAGAAGTAAAATTATACAAAATCAATTATCCTATTTAGTTAAAAATTGAGATTTAACTAAATACTCTATGTTTCTCTTATTGACTGTAAAATCTTTTTGAAGCGATTTTACGATTGACCACTTGGAAAGTAAATATTCTCACACACAACAACAGCATCGTCCTTTTGCTGTCGTATATTATGTACTAATATTGTTGTCTTTTATTTATTATTTTGGTGGTCTTGCTGGACATATGCCTCTAATGCCTTTACTACTGGATGCTACAACAAGCGCTCGGAGCCGATTCAAAGCAACGTGTAAGTACATTGTGTGAATTTGTGTGTCTAACATTAGTCAGCCACAACCATACCCTGATTAACGAAACGAGTTTACCAGAGAATTGATATGCGAAATTCGTACCCAAGGGCAGACATTTCTTAGCTTCTATTAAACTTTACAGTAACTGTAAAAGGGAATCATCTGTAGTCTCTGTAGACACTACAGTATGTATCATTAATCTTAAAATATTTTTTTCATAATTTGTCGAAATTTCGTAATAATAGGGGTTAAAGTATGAAATTGCCGATTATTTTCCCACTTTTTATTTTGTTTATAGCTCTTAAGTATAGTCATATTATTGCGTAATTCTTTTTGTATTGTATCAAAAACTAAATAAAGTAACTTTTGACCAATAAAAAATGCAATACTAGTGCCTATTACTTCAAAGGAAGTCGTTGAAAAGACCCCTTACAAATGTGTCAGCTATCCTTCTTGCTTCAATTAAGTATATTTGTATTATATACTTTGATTTTCAGAAATTTAAATACTATAATGCGTAGCTTTATAACCATCTAACTTTCACCTTTAATTGCATCGAAAACGGTTCAGGCGTTTTTAAAAAAACTAAAAAATTGTTAGTATGGAAAAATGACTTTTCTCGATTTCGTCCATACAAAACGGCAATTTCATACTTTTACCCCTAATATATCCGTTATAAAAGATACCTTATTATACTCGTACTAAGAGATCAAAACCAATTACCTACAGAAAATTAAATATGTGAATTGTTAATGGTTTTAAATCGCGTATTCAAAACAGTTCGTTCTATTTCCTACGGCTTCGATTAAGTATTTCGTCTAAAACAGAGGCCTTCCTATGTAATGTAATGTCCGTTAAAATAAATACCTATTCGATTCCAAGAGACACTTATTCATAGCAATGCCTTGCCAAAGTATCTGAAAAAGACAGGTAGATAGATCCGTATATACGGACTTCACCTTGCGACTAGGGCTTTAGGCCGAAGTTGAAGCTTAGGTCGAACACTAATTATTAGGTGTCTAATACTTACATGTGTGAAGTAGTAATAGTAGACGTCGACTCCGGCATCTGCTAGTATCTCGGCAAAGTAGTTGGTAGGGCACACGAAGAAGTAGTCGCCTACCACGTCGGCTATCATTTTCTGGTTCAGGTAACCATCAGTAATCTCCTCCCAGTCAGTGTACTGTAAATTTTATAAATGAAATCAATTCATAGTATGGCCCTTGCAAGGCAGAATGTCAAACTTTCTTAGTGCTTTTATTCTTAGATTTAAAGAACTTTTATTTAAAATAAGCTCTGGTGTATCTTTAACTAGTATTCAAAAGTAAAATTACCTATAGATATTATTTACGCTGGGACTAGTAACGACGAAGTTGGCTATAAATAATATTTTTGGAATTTATCGTTTGAGGTTAGACATAGAATCACATTTCTTCGGCAAGTTGTTATACCTACTTCCTCATAGTAGAAGTAGTTCATAGTATCATAGTATAGTTTTTTGTCCCCGTAGTTTGTTTTATAGCAAGTACAATTTTCGTTCGTTTCGTAAATTGTACTTTCTTGGGTTTTTTATGTAAATTTTGTATATTAAACTGATTCTTAAAATAATACTACTATTGACTAATCTCGTGTCATTTAATAAGTATTATAGTTTTTCTATAGAGATAATTGGTAATACTCAGTCATTGAACATTTAAAAAAGCGGTAAAAGTCTTTTCACTCAACTGCAGCAGTAGATACTTACTGGGCTTACTCTCCGTATGTGTTTTAATGGATTTAGATTTTTTATTTCACTGTAACCTTTATGCGAATATCTTAGATCGTTAATTGATACGTACCTCAAGTAGTGAAACATTACGCGATTGACCGTCATGCTATGAGTCGAGATAATAAATACACAACGCTTGGCAGGATAGCAAATGTTACAAAATATATTTGGGTTATGGGGTACTAGATAACCGATTAAGACCCTAATAAGTAAATATTTTTTCTAAATATATACTTAATTATTAAACATAGAAAACACCCAGACCAGTACAAATAGATGTTAATGCACACAAATATTTGTATCGATCGAACGATCGAACCTGAGACCCATGGCTCAGAAGCAGAGTTAACTACGACTGATCTTACTGGTCGTAATAATGATACGTAAGATCATAGACTTATTAAATCATTATAATTATAATGATGCTAACGCTATAAAAAAATTCTAGTAATCCTAGATCCAGATTTTTAATACATGATTTTTCTAGAAATCTTTCACATTATAAGAGCTTTTTAAAAGCACCAAATGCATTTAGAAAATGTGATTACCCTAATATTGCGTTTATTTTTTAAGCAAGCATAATACCTACTTCGACGATGAATTTAAACTCACTTTAAAAGCAACAAATACTGTTACAATTTTTTTTCAAACAGATTGCAAGCGAGAACTGAAAGCATAATATGAGGTTGATACAAAACAAACAACATTTCCGCTTGAACTTGCAAGCAAATTTAATGAACGCGGTGAATTCAGTTTAGTTTTTTTTTATTTGTGGCCTGCAATTCATTATCTTAAAACTTTATATAGCGAAGTGAACTATAAAACCGTAGGATTTTGTGATTTAGAACTTTATACCGTAAATCGGTAACATTATTTTTAGTGATCTCATTAAAACCGCTTAATAATATTATTATTAAATTAATAAATTGAACGTGTATTTAATATTTTATATTTTATATTAAATACACGTTCAGCGCACGACCTATTAGAACATTTTACTGTTAGGGTCATTTTCCATACAGTTACCATTAATGGAACCTGGGTACACTGGTTACTGGTTTTTTAACACCTTTAATCTACTAAAGTAGCAGACGATATTACCAGTACTGGAAAAAAAACGGTGTAGGTATGCACCAAATAATCTTTATAGACCACTATAACACTACCTACTAGTAGAGACGTAATATCATGTGTCTAGCTTCACATTTCGAACATTTATATTTTTAGTTTTTGGAATAAAGTTCAAATATTGATCTACCTAAACATGAATATACCTATTATATTCGGTAAATAATTAAATAGCACTCAACAAATAATAAGCTAAAAACTATTATCCTACGAACAAAAAGACTTTTTAAGTAAACGAACGCTGATGCAAAAGTAATACAGAAAACAAAAGTTAGGTATTCGTATCTAGTCAACGCATTACGCATTAAATTTTAAATATAATTGCATAATTTACGCAAAGCAAACTAGTTGATTGTATACACAATCGCTTTACAAATGGTACTACTCAAAATAACGTTCTAGTTAACAAAACAACGTGCGAAAACATTATCCTACTTTTTTCTGCAGATGAGTGAAAATGAACAAATGACAGGAACTACCATAATCGCCCGTAATTTAAGATGGACATCCTCTTTAGTGTTTCTTGGGATCGCATTTTAAGCCGGTCAAAAGTAGTTGCAGTATAAGTCATTCGTCTTACAAGGATATGTTCTTGTTTTTTCAGATTTGTGAACTAAAAAATATGTCTTGAATAAGTTATGATTAACTAGATATAAATATGAAAATAGTTAAAATAGAGTATCCTTTCTTCTATATTGTAGATGAACACAAATATTAAAAGCAAGTCAGTACGTATATGTCGTGTCGTCATCCTGACATTTAGATGTACAAAGAGATCACATTAGGTACTTTGTGAACTGTCTACTGAAGCCTTTTTCTTTATTTTAACATAAAGCCTTTCCAATTCGGTAAGGGTAGCTACACACACGAGCGGGTCGGCATATTCGGTGTGGCAGTATTTATCGAACAATAAAGCCGACCCGAAGTAATTACTGCACTTACGGCCAGTTCCAATAATCTATCTATCGCTAGTTTTGACATATCGGAGATAGGAAACAGTTTCTATCTCTGATTTTGCCGTACAAAAAAACAAAGACAGAAGTTGTTTCCTATCTCCGATATGTCAAACCTAGCGATAGATAGATTATTGGAACCGGCCGTTAATCGGCTTGTGCCGATCGGATAGTTCATTCGGGTTGACATATCATTCGGTTCGGCATTCGTTGTAGAATAAAAAGCCGAAGGCCACTTCGCACCTAGAATCTTCGGGGTTTTCGTAATAAATATTCAGCAATAACAACAAAACTTGCAGAAACTAACAACAAGTCGTATTTGTCCCACATTTTTAGCCGAACTAAATTTGCCGAGCGGTTTGTGATACCCGAATATTCATCTACTCGATTTTACCGCCCGGCTTTGCCGATTAATGCCGGCCCGCTGTTGTTGCCCGCCTAGTGAAAGCGGAGCGGTTTTTTTCTCGAACATTCATCTAAATATATGTATATTAGATTTTACCGCCCGGCTGTGCCGATTAATGCCGGCCCGCTAGGTGTATAGCTACAATAATGGTTCATCTCAGATTCATAGAAGCTTGTTAAAATGTAACATTTTAATGTCTTGCAGAGCATGAGTCGAACCTTTTAATCAGAGCAAACCGTTTACCATCTGTATTAGTAACTATTTTTACGTACGTCATTTAATGATTACGTGAGTCAAATTAATCAACATATAAGTGTTACCTGATTGATTGTGTGTATTTATGTATATTTGTACCTATTGATGTCCGTATGGTATGTATGGTTGGCTCAAGGACTAGCCACTTGGCTAGTACTTACTAACAAGTAGCGAAAACTTATCAGCGTTTGCAGGTTCAAATCTCGCAAAGTTATGTTGACAAGCAAGATAATTTGTATTAAAAGGTAGTTAAGTATGATTCAACTAACATATTATCGCCTTGTAAACTTGTGTGATTTTTGATAAAATACTTTGTATACTTACTTGAAAAACAATTGCTTCTCTCTTGATCTTTGAGAAATCTTTAAAGATAGTATCAACGATCTCTAAAAACTTTTCTCGTTGAAGAAAACTGGGTCCATCTTTTTCAAAGTAATCAAGAAAATCATAGAGCAGAAAATAGGTTCCTGAAAAAGAAACAAACAACATTTGATTAGCAATTGGAACTACACCCTTTTGAAGTCGAAACATTACATCAAATGTAGGTATTGTTTTCTAAGGGGTCATTTAATGATTATTTGTACATATTAACAATTTCATGTTTTAAAACATGAAAGGATTAATTTTTATGTAAATGATCCTGGCCAGTGTAGAGTTCATAGATATAGAACTATTGCACAGTTTTAACCAGACGCTTTTAAGTATCTTAATAATCCCGCACTTCTATAGCGCTCTATAGCCATAAACGCCATTGATGATGTGTAGTTCACATAGTTCCTACAGCGAAAAACATCTACTAATATTCTATGACCATAATTATATTGATGAAACGAGAATGAAAGTAGAAAAAAAAATTAAAGAGTCCTTTGAAACAACTTAACAGTTGCTTGATATTCAGCAACAGCACTTCAAACCCATTCATAACCTCTAAACTTCTTAAATCGAGAAAATTATTCGATTTAGTAGGTTGATGAGTCATGGAGCTATTACCATGTTTTAAAATTGTTTTAATCGTTTGCATAGTCGAAAACTTTCCTTGTTGAAAACTCGTTTTTTTTTTTGTAAATAATTAAATATTTGACTGTACATTCTGAATAAAAATAAAGTCGAGTTAAGAACCTTCTGAGTTTCTGAAGCCGATTAAAAGATGTAATATTTTTTCTCAGTGATATATTTTGTTGGTATTCGCGGCTTCTTATAAAACTTTTCCGTGGTTGTTGATAATTTTGTTTGAATAAGGACCCTTTGAAGATTTCATTAGATTTGTTTACTCTAGAGGCTGTTATTCAATTTATAACTTTCGTCGTTTTCTTGTTGATCTTATTAAAGCACGGAAGAAATTCATACATGTATTAATTTTTATTTAAATAGATTTACTAATCTATACTAATATTATAAAGCTGAAGAGTTTGTTTGTTTGTTTGAACGCGCTAATCTCAGGAAGTACTGGTTCGATTTGAAAAAATTTTTTTGTGTTGAAGTCGCGGGCAACAGCTAGTACTATATAAGCTTAATAATGGCAAAATCAAGGGCAAGAAAATAGATTAAATCACGCATAATGACGTAACAACGTCCGGGCGACTGTCATGATGCTAATCGAGCGAGCAAGCCGCGCAAAACCTAGTAATTGTCACAGGTAATTAATAGGCACCATTGTCCAAGGTCAATCGTTATGAGAATGTTGGAATAGAACTGCTAAACCATGGCCTGAGTACTCCAGGGAGGTATTGAAATGTGATCTACATGCCAATTTCCGTAATTTAAGGTCATAGACGTAAACCGCCAATAAAATACGAATATTTAAACTAAATAATATATTTCTTAGTCTTCATCATCTAGTGATGATGAAGGCAATATTACTCAAAAGGACTGAGACCAGGACATGGTAAAGACTCGTTTTTACTACCTATTTGTATGTTTTGTTTTTAGTTTTTTTTTTTTTACCATAATACTAATTATAATCTTTGTTGTACTACCTATTTTTGCATATTACTTTTAATTGGCCTAGTCGATCGGGTCTCGACAAATAAATTTTAATGTTACTTTTTTTTTTCTTCTTTCTTTAGCCTGTATCAGCCCACTACTAAGGGGTCATCCATATATTACGTCAAACGATTTTTAAGATTTTCAGACCCACCCAACCCCCTTGTCACGCATTTTTCGAAAATTCCCACAATATTATTACCAATGTCACAATAAGTTAGACCCCCCCTCCCCCTTAATGTGTGACGTAATATGTGGACGACCCCTAATCCCAGTCTTCTCCATTATGAGGATTTTGCCATAGTCACCACGCTTGGCAGTTGCGTCGGTCATAACTATTTATCTAACGGCCGGCATATCGGAGATAGGAAACAGTTTCTATCTCTGTTTTTGCCGTCCAGAGAAACAAAGACAGAAGTTGTTTTCTATCTCCGATATGCCAAAACTGAAGATAGATAGGTTATTGGAACTGGCCATAAGTGATCGGCAGATAGCAACTCACTGTTGGCCATATGCCTCCCCTTTTATGCCCTTTTACCACAACCGAGTCTTTGGCTCATGCTCCTAATCGTCTAGGTTAAGGCGACTACAAGAGCTAAACGCTGCCCCCAATTGACTTAATTTTATTACTTCTAAACAAAATCAATTCTCAAAAAACTAGAACAGTATCATTTTAGAAAATTACCTCTAGTATTTATTGAATCAATTAAACTCTAGTAGTTAGTCCCCTTAACAAAGTCCCAAATAATTGATTACATACCACAAACTTAATTGTATAATATGTGACCGTAAAATATTTTCGGGTGACAACTTGATTTACATTTTTTACTTCATAAATAGGCTTTAAAAACTATACTGAACGCATATAAAAATTCTGGAAAGTGGTTAAAATTTCACCCTGTATATATATGGATAATTATGTAGTTGACATAGAATCGTCATACTCAGCTGCAGCAACAATGCTTGCTTAACCAAAATAGTAATTTATAATAGGTCTTTCAATGGCAATTTAATAGGTAAAGACCTAATATTATAATACAAAGAAAAACTTAAATCTCGATGACTAAAGAAAAATACTTAGGTACCTACTTGAAAATCTATAGAGATTACTCGTATTACAATTTAAACTCCAATTAGCTTTTGTAATCTGGTGCTGAGTAGGTACCTATTGTTATCTTATATAGTAAAATTAAAGAGGCACTGAAGCCTCTTAGAGCGAGTAATGCGGAACCATTCGCAAACTCGTGTAGCGGCGGCACGCAGGTCAAGGTCAAGTGAGCTTTAAGACGAGACGTAGAAATCGAACAAGTCGTATAAATTACTGTTTATGTTAATATCGCCAGTTTTCAATGTCTAGAAGATTTATGATTAATTCTCAGGAGTTTTCAGTGATTTATATATTTACGAGCTATGAAAGCTTTCGGAATATACTTAAATCAATGTTAATAATGTAATACTACGTAGACAAGTACTCACGGTAAAATAGACTCGGGGTGAATGTTTCTTCGTATTTTATGTTTACTTTTAAGATATTGTTTGCCTAAGTTTTATTACCACACAAAGGTATTATTTAAAGAGAAATCATAGGTTTTTCGATTATCTTTTGTTTTTTAAACATCTTGCAAAAATAGTGATTTAAAAGGGAATAACTGTTTTTTTAATCTTCTTTACCAAAAGATTCGGAATATTAAAGTGGTTGTTCAATGTTAAATAAGCTTTAATAGAATATTCAACATTATAAGACATCCTTGTTTTAATTAGAATAAATAGTTGTCTAACTGTTAAGTTGTTTACTGCTCCCCAGCCGAGCTATTTTAATTATTGTTGAGTGGCTAAAGGCGAGTGTTATCTAACGCCGTTATTCTAAAAAAAAGCCCAACACCCTTATTGATGATCAATTCCAAAATTTCATAATTTTTAGTGTTAATTTTCAGCATTATAAGTTGAAAGAGGAGGTCCAGTAAAAGCTTTAAGCAGAATACACAAAGCTTTTTAATCGAACCTTTTATTTAATGTATGTAATATTGCCACGGTATCTATAGCTAGGTCATGGTTTTACAATTAGTTTTCTATTTGAAATAATAAATATTTATATATATATATATATATATATATATATATTAGTAGTATATTTATATTTTTTTAAGACATGCCTTACTGGGCCACACAGAGCCATCTAGTCCCAAATTAAGCTACTATTAAGTACCCTGTCGTATGGGGTACTAGACAACCGATAAACTTACTTATATACTTTTTTTTTGTAAATACATACTTATAATACATAGAAAACACCCAGACCAGTACAAACAGATATGTTCATGCACACAAATATTTGTACTGTGCGGGGATCGAACCCGCGACTCATGGCTCAGAAGCAGCGTTAACTACCGCTGATCCAAATGGTCGTCAAAATGTATCTAATAATAATAGATTTATTAGATAAAATCATTATTTATATGAATTTCACTCATTTTGTTAAACAAAAAAATGGTGAGAATAGTTTATAAACAAAAACTCTTTATTATTTTGATTTTGCATTTTGTAAGTAGGTATGGTATTATACTATTGCTATAATATATATTATGACCAGCCACTGTTAGCAAACCAAAAAGATTCAACTGGAACCTCATGCATGTAAAGTACTTACGTAAATAATAAATTCCCTTACCTATAACAACAACATTGCAAAACAACATTGCAACAAGTTGTAAAAAACCGGTCAAGTGCGTGTAGAGCTAAGCGCAGTGTATGATTCCGCAGTTGCAAATAAGGACTAGGGTAAAGGCGGCATAGATGCACATTATCCTCCTAATTTTAAAAATATTAATTTGATATGAATAATGTCTAACTGTGATATGTTGTTTTAGACCTATAAATCAAAGATTTTGCAGATTTTAGCTTTTTGTGGAACTCCCTTTTTTGAGGATAGATGCCTACCCGTATGGATAGTTGCCCCAGCATGAAAATACTAAGAAGGATAGATTCCTGAGGCGCGGGATAGAAGCCCTCAATGCTGTAGGAACGAAAACCTCGAACAAATTTTTTATGGTTTTGAGGACAACTGGTGTTTTAGCAGTAGAAGGCTACTCCTAAGACAGAAATTATCTCGAAGAAACATGGGCCTACAGTTACAATTTGTTCCAAGCAGCCCAAATTACGTGCTAAGTTTAAGATTCGTAACTTTTTGTTCTAAGTCATTTTCAAAAGAAACCGTCACTAGTTTATTAAAAAATTCATTTGAAATTGATAGTTGAATGTAGCTCATTCAAACAGTACTGCTGCATTTCCCAAATAACAAGTAAGCTTATTTATAGCCAAGAAACGAAAAAATTTTACAATTAGCCCCTCGCTCCTATAGGTAGTAGCTAGATAGCAGAAATAGATATTTGTTTGTAACCTGTAACTTCGAGTAAATTCTAGTTTACCGATAAAATTAAGTGCTGTATCGGGATCTTCTACATATCTAAGTAAACTGAATGCATTTTAAACAACATACCTACGTATTTTTAACACACAAAATGGTTTGATGTCGTAAGGTAGAATATTTTATCACTTATGATGTCTCATACCTTTTTGTATTTCTTTAAAATGCACATGTGTAGTTTATATATTCAATTTTTATGTGTTAATATTTCTCTCGAGCTTCGTAAATAAATAATATGTGTTTTGAACTACATTTTTAATGTTGTGTTACGTCTGAAAGTCAACGAAAGACAATTTGTGTTTTGACTTTATAGTCAATATATTTTTCTTAGTTCATATTAAATTTAACTGTACTTTAAATAACAACATTTCATAGAAAACTAAACTTCATTTTACGTTTCATAAAACACAAAATTTATAAAACAAATGAATATAAGTCATTTAAAAGCTAATAGCAATAAAACTACAATTAAACTGTACTGTACTCATTTGGATTTAAAAATAAATATTAAAAAAGACGTGTGGCACTCGGAGACTGCCGCGGTAAAGCTATTGCATAGCATTTTTTATCAACTTATGCAATCATAAAACTAAAAAGTATCACCGCTGTGCCGGTTGGAGTGGGGGGTGATAGGTTATTTTCGTTACGGAATTTCTGGATTCGGTCTCCACGCTCAAGGCCCGCGATAGAAGCTATGCAATAGCTTAATTTTATAATTTTATGTATTTTCTAATTATGACTTTTGTAATTAAATTTTTCTGTTATTTTGACAGATATGGTTAACATAGGCAACCATACTGTCAAAATCCTTATTTTCTTCTAAATTCTTTTAAATTTCGGAAATTCAAAATTATCCGATCGTGCCTCGCCCCGAGTGGGGGGGTGTTAGGTTATTTTCGTTACGGAATTTCTGGATTCGGTCTCCACGCTCAAGGCCCGCGATAGAAGCTATGCAATAGCTTATAAAAGGTATTCACAGACTGTGTAAGTTACAGCAAATCTATTCTCTAGATATTTTGTAAGCATGATTTTGTTCATGACTTGGCTTTGCAATAAATAATTAAATTTATCGAAACATAAGTCAAATTATAAGTAAATAAAATCCTTAAAGTTTACAATCTTGAATTCAAGGAAAACTTATTTTACTTTGCTCGAATGCGAGGAAAATTGCAAAACTCGAAGAGGACGTCGAAATCTTTTTGAGGATCCTTAAAAGACAGGTACTCCTCGACGCTACCGTAAAAAGGGAATATAGTGGCTCCCTGAGACGCGGAAAGTCGCTGCAACCTTGTATGTTTTAAGAGATAGGCATATCATATAAGTATTCTTGTATATAAACATATTATGACCCCATTCCCAACTTAGGTCTACGTTATTTTTTTTTATTTTTTTAAATATGATAACGCCTGACATCATTATACTCGTAAAGTAATTAAATGTAACCTAGATACCAAATCTATATTCTTGGAAAAGAATAGGGTACATTTTAGCACGAATAAATTATGACTCCACTTGTTTCTCAACGCGTATGAAGTCTTAGGAAATAGCTACAAATGAAAATTAAAAGCTACAGAAACGCGTGTTAAATCTGTAAGTACATCTTAATTTAAATAAACTTTTCTTCCTTTTTTTTAATGTTCATATTTACAACAATTCCGTATTGTTTTCTTGAATCGCTTTCTTAATATGAGAGTTCATCAGATTGGTGGTATCACTTCATATATATTTACTTAAATATTTAAAATGCGTATTATTTATTATTGTACTACACTTTAAAATGTTCAGACTTTGATACAATAAAATAGCCGTAAACAAACGCGTTATCATTTAATTTCAATACCCCTCACAAAATGTTTGCTTTAAACTACCTACTTTCAAATGAATAATTAAAGTTTAAGGATCTAAACCACAACGTTGAAAGCTGTATCTCGTGACACAGTTAATAAAGTATCAGTAAAACCTTCTAAATAGAGTCATCTATGAAGAGATGTTTTTATATCCAGGACTATTTGTAGTAGCATTATGGCGACTTGAAGTTGTGTCAAAATTTTAACTACATAAGGCTAGTACAAGTACGATTTGTAAGTTTTAATAATGTTCGAAAATCCAGTCTTCGACTTTTAGTTTCAAATCTGTTAACTAAAAATATCTCAGTATTATTTTTATGTTTTTCGGTTTAGAGAACTTTATTGATTAAAAAAAGAACATACTTAGTTCACTTACAATGCTAACAATGAGCTTATAAACTATTTATAAAAAATATGTAATGTTTTGGCATTCATAGATATCATTAGGTGTCATGATTGGTTGGCTAAGCTTTACAATGCTTACAAGTAATGAGTAAAATGATTCTAAATTTTTGGGCCCAATTTGTTTATGCAGAACTTATAAAACAGTTACAGTTACTTTCCCTGCGAATTAGAGCTAAAAAATAGCTACATAAAAGCTTCAGTTTTATGTAGGTCTGGACTTTGTAGCAATAACGTGTGACAGTGAAATATATTGTTGTAATTATACCTACTAATTTTATAAAATTAAAAAATTATCCTAATTTTATCATCCTAGATAAAATTGTGTCGGAAATACCAAAACTTTGTGCTGTGAACACATTCTCGTATTCAAAGTAACAATGGTCCAAGCCTTAATTAAGTTGGCTTGGAACAGGATTTCTGAGTCTTTCTGCTTTATGTCCGTAGGGTGGGGGGTGCGTGGCAACAGCTGGGAATCCGGGCTGGGGTAGGGGCGGGGGCACCTAGCTACGTGGGCGAGTCTGTAGTACAGGGTAGTACGAGTAAAGCTGCTGTCCGATTTGATTATGTACGTTCGTAGTAGTTTGCTCATGGTATATTTTTTGTAATTGTTGCCTGTCTCTGACTTTTAGCTGAATTGAATCTTATTGGTAATAATTAGGATGAAGGACTTAGTGCAGTGAAGCGCTGTTTTGGTTTAATTGAAAAGGGTCTTAGGTACAATATTTTGTTCGAGTCAATGTTGAAAATGGATATTCTGACATTGGTGGAAAATAATGTTTTTTCTATCTCTGTTATATCATTTTGTAGCTCTATTCAGGCCATGACCGCCACCATAGCCAGTAGGAGTGTTGCCGGAAAATTTAGTAAGAGCACCACTTATAGGTAAAATCTACATTCCTAACCTGACTTTTTTTCAGATTTAGTTGAAACTTGATAACTGCCACATTTCCCGATGAAATAAAAAATTACAACTACGTTTACAAAATTACCGTATCTCTCGAACTAACTACGGTAGTTGTATCTTTCAAAGAGCAAAATGTGTGACCGCCTTAATCTCCACAGCATGGTATTGTTGTGTCGCGGCCATACGCGCAGGCGTGCTACGAAGCCGCCCGGCGCAGATACGACTAGACCCACGGCCTCGAACTCTACCCGATATTGATAAACCCTAACGCCTTTACGCGTTCTGGGAATTAGACGATACGGCACGATCGACTTTCAATCCCTCTAGATTTAATAACAAGATAAACATGAGTTTTTCATCTCAAACGTTCAGGATCAATGATCCTTACGCATATTTTTTTATACTTTCTAAGTAATTTATATCACATTATCGTTAACGATGTATACATGCATTATTCAATTTGTGGTAGCAAAGGTTCGTGATTTTATATCGAAGGTGAAATTAACATGCACGACTAAAACTTACCCTCGTCTAAATTACTTCCCAGAAGCACTTCAGTATTATGGAAACTGCCTTCCTTCATCATCGTATCGGGATCCTTTGGTAAAAACACGCCATCGACTGTCGGCGCTGACGGGAATCCTAATATCCCTGTGTACGAGTTCCATTGCTGTACAGATATGGTCTTAGCATCCACGCCGCGCATACAATCCATGACTAGACTAGGGTCCACTGCTAAAAGGGAGCTATTACAGTTGCAGTCGTCTACTAACACCTTTCCGATATCTTGAGCTCTTTCCCCTGTCATCCAACTCCAAGGTGCATTTAGAGTTCCAGACTGCAAAATCCCTCTTTTGAATAAACCCTTCATTTCTGGAGAAAGCATGTGTAAGCTCACACTACCCCCACCAGCTGACTCTCCAAATAACGTTATCAATTCTGGATCACCACCAAAAGCGCGAGCATTATCCTTAATCCAACGGATCGCTAACTGTTGATCCCATAGACCCATGTTACCCGGAGCTTCCTCACTACCCGATGAGAAAAATTTATTAAGATACAAAAACCCGAATGCACCAACCCTATACTGCATGGAAGCCACTATGACATCACTGGAAGAAGCCATTATGTCCGCTTTATATAGGTCAAGTGTAGCAGTACCACTCATATAACCTCCACCGTATATCCAAACAAGTATTGGTACTTTAGGCTTTTCAGTCAACGGCTTATCCTGATGGTGACGAACTCGTAAATGCTGAGGCACCCATATATTTAAGTAAAGGCAATCTTCTGATATGTTTGTGTTTGGATTCCACATTTCTTCGCCCTCGAATCCTGGGAAATACTCATAACGTTCTTGGTAACAGCTGTTGGGCATACTAGTGGCTTCTAGAACACCATGCCAAGGATCTATTGGCACAGGCTTACGAAATCTGAGGGGGCCTAATGGAGGTTTCGCGAAGGGTATGCCTGTGAAGATGTGAACTTCTCGCCCCATTACTGTCTTGGGGTAACCCTTGACGAGCCCACTTTTCGTTTCGACAATAAGAGGGTCACTGTGAATGTTCTTGGGAACAGGGCTTGTAGTGGGAGTGGTTTGCGTCGTGGACGTCGTCGTGTCATGGTGATTAGCCCATGACCGCCCGCAGGCTCCCGTTACAAAATAACACAGTAAAAATTTGGCGAACACAATTTTTCTAGTGTAGGTCATTTCGATTTTTTCACGTGAGTTACTAACGAGATATAACGGACGGTAATCTGAAATAGTCCGCCAGCTTGATAAGATTCTTGTTGAAGCACATTTCTAATTAAGCTGTTAGATTTGCCGGTAGATTCGTTGTTCAGTACCTGAAAATAAAGAAAAACAAATTATTTGATGGACATAGGTATTTATGCTTCTAAAAGTTTATTAGCATTGAAGAACAGTTTCGTAAATTAACACATTTTTTTATTTATAAACCAAAAATAATCTCAACGTAGTAAACTAATTAATTAAAATGATAAAGTTTAGTGAATCTCATTTGCTAGCCAATATTGGACTTGTTCTGAGTATAATACAAACTGAGCAAGGATTGTTCCTCTTCTAAATTCAACACAAAGGAGTTCAGTACATTGTTAATTACATCGTATTGTTGGTAAGAGATTGCTTTTATCCACGGCCACGTGGAATTATACACATCCAAAGTATGTCAATAAGATAAAAAACAGTCAGCAAATAAACTCTGGTCAACTATAATAAAGTTAATTATCGCATAGCACATCAAAAAACAGCAGCAATCGTTTTCATTAAAAGACTTACAATTTTCAATGTAACGATATAAATGACTTGCAAAAAAAATATTTTATAAAACTTAAAGTGTAGTTAGAAACAACACTTTAAAGCTCTTATAACAATGCTTTTAATAGAGTAGCTACTCTACATGTCTATGAACTCTACATCGTCTGTTTAATAATTCAGTTAGTCTTTCAACATGTATGAGACTGTCAAGCACAATTAAGTGCCATTTTATATCCCATTTAAACTTCAAATTGTACCTAAAGGTTATCTGGTCTAATAAATAACAACATTTTCTCAAACAATGCAACCTTTTAGGTGACTGTTCCTTTTTGTGTTTAGGATTCCGTAGTCTACAGGAACGCCATATAGTTTCGCCGTTAGGGCATCTGTCTATCTATCTGCCTGTTTGTCCGTAAGCGGTTTAGTACTTGAACGATATATTAATCACACCGTCAAAGTAGTAAAACCTGAATAAAAAACTATGTTCTTCCTCTGCATGTAAAGTTGAAATGCATTATTACTATTTCGACTATAATTATTATGGTGTTGCATATCGTTAAATAAGACTTTTAATGATATTATCACCAGGAAACTTTTGCTTTAACGATTTATTTGTAAAATATTTAGTTCTAAAGTCTTAACATTTATTAGAGCCCTTCTAGCAGGTAAACGTTTGTTTGTAGGTACATACGAGTAATAAGATCAAAGGAGTAGTAAATTCAACAAAATACAGAAATTCAAAGGAAAGCTATCACAACAAAGCTGAATTTATAAATTTAGATTAGTTCACTAAGTTATAAAACTTGGAGAAGAAAAACTTACAACAAATAAATAAATATAAATTATTTTCGATATAGTTAATACAATAATGTTAATATCTTTATATAATAAATTGTTATGGCCAGAAAACAAAGCTTTGCAAAGTGACGTTGATCAAACGATTCTCTCTGTTTGGCTATGGCATCGTTTTAGAGTGACCTATGGGGTTAAAAAATGCTTAATACTTGGATTCTCTCATAGAAAACTAAATAAAAATCCACAATGCGCCAACGCACAAAGGTGAAGGGTGGTGACAGAGGGGCTTCGGGCGGATCATATTTTTTTCAATAGAGCTGATGAAAGATGGGATTATAAATTTCTAGAGTAGAAATCTCGGACAGAAAGACACAATGGCAGACCAACCAGATTGGCTAACGATATGAATTAGATTACTGGGCTAACCACGACAAAAATCACAAAATTAAGAATGAGTTTGAGAGAGAAATACCAGCAGTGGTAAGACGATCACAGAAAATGCTTTAGGAATAAAGTGTAAAATTAAAACATTTAACATTCATCCCACGTTCCGAAATAAAATTACTGAACTGTGTGTAAATCAGTCCATGGCTGCAATCACATTTTAAGATTTAATCCGGGCACCCCCGTCGCCTCATGGGACACAGAACCGGCTAAGAATTTAATCAGAAGATGAAGAATATTGCCATGAAATTAAAGTTTTATATTAGTTTTCATTATTTATTCGTCCACAATTTTCTTTTGGATAAAATGCACTAGCCAATTACATTCCTAAGACTTATTCTGCACATTATTTTGTGCTCGTCGGTTGGTTGCAAAATGCTAGGGTATCGATTTATAAAGGGCGGGTCGAGTTAAAACGTACTTTCGTTTATTGGTTCGTGTTAGACTTTTGTAGTTGAACGACCTCTGTATGTTTTTGAGATTGCCGATATTTTTATTTGTGCACCTAGCCCCTTGACTGGTGCAGATTAGGTGCGGTATTTTAGATTTGAGTGATAGGTTCTTGATGTTTTGAACCCTAATGGCATAGTTGAACTGTCGGAAAAATAGAAATTTTAATACAAACATCATTAAATTAAACCTCAATATTTTATAAAGCCAATATTATTGTGATGGATGGCGTGATGACGGCAAACCCAATCATGTGTCTTGGTGAAATCCATTACCAGGTTTAAACATAAACAGTCTTTACCGACTTGGAAATAGTAAATCAATCACAATCAAATGTCGCTACCGTGAGTGGATTGATCGCTTGTGTAATGGCTTTAGCTGCTACTTAGCTAGTTTCATATTTGATAGATTATATAGTTGTTGATATTTTTTGTTGTAACGGATCACCACACAAATGTTATTTGTCAGATTTTAAAGGTGATTAACACTTTGTTTATTTTCTATTTGTGACATACAGCCAAGAGTAGAAATTGTTGAAAAGTTAAAAGATCACGTAACTTAAATTAAAATATGTCTTTTTGAACTACTGCATCTAGACGATTAAGTACTTGTTTTTCATTATTCTTACAGTAACGGGTTGGTGGGATCTACCTCCTAGTGGTCCACCCTGGGCAACGGCATCTTTGGTTTTTTAACAAATGATGACGGCTAACAGATCCCTCTGCGGTGGTAGACTTCGTAAGAGGCTGCCTGGATGCTACCACCCTTCTGCCGGAGTCCAGCGCCAAACAGTTTTTCTGTGTTCCGCTGGTGTGTGGGAGAACCAGTACCCCTGGGTAACCTCGCTCCATCTTAGGCTTCTTCTTAACCGTATAGTTAAGTATGTAGTCAAGAGCAAGCCCATTATTTATATATATAAAAAAACGTCTCACAAAGGCAACAAAACACTCAAAATCTTTAAACTGTTAGTTATTGTACAGTATGCCTATGGTGCTAAACAGACACCATTGGCATTATAGTTTTAACAAGCGGATTGCAGCCGGATTATTTATAATAAATGAGTGTTACCAATAAAAGTGGACCACGCAAGGAAGGCGGTTTCCCAACGAAACGCAATGCCGCTAACAGCGACGACGCAATGTATTGTTGTTGATTAATATCTTCAGCATTTAAAATTTGGTATAGTTATTTAACTAACTACACTGCAATGCGTACAGCATTTGCATGTGGCGTCACTCCAACCACAGGTAAGATAATACTGGTAATGCCTTATATAGGAAACCCATGAAAATTATTTGTTCAGTATATGGCCCACTGACTTTATATTGTGTTAAAAATCTAACATACCATACCTAATATATCGTATGGTTTGTCGTTGAAATTAATCGCATAGGTGTCAAAACTAATATACCTGCTAGCAGTCCATAATTTTTGGGTATGCTGGTACTATGTGATATTGCGAGCAGCTAGTGAGCATTTTGTCACATTGTAAAGCCGTTTAATTTAGTGAGTGTTGTTATGTTATCACACAGTCTCTGTAAACTTAGTTATTAATTAGATGGTCGTGGATTTGTCCATAGGTTACATTGGCATATAACTCTTGTATGCGGTCACGACCATTTCCCGCACAGTAGATTTACTCCTACATTCAACAGATTGCCGTTCGAAAGTTATCATCAATTCCCGTGGCAGCGGTCGCGATTTCCACCGGCCTCGGGTTCCTGATCATTATTTCATCGGGCATTGGGATGGGTCTGCCGGGACGCATAACGGTCGGTTTCAGTTTTCACAGTTACGCCCGCTGAAAAAGAAATGTGCCATGATTTTTTCCTTTGAATTTAAAAGGGCTTGTTATGTGCGGAGGAGTAAACGTACCTGCACGTTGGAAAAAACAGCTCTAAAATGTTTTAATGTGGACAACGAAAGGGCTCTTTTGTAATTACGTGCTAATCAAGTTTGGATGTTTTATTTTATCTTCGTATGGTTTAATAATTCTACCAAAAAAACGCCTTCGTCGGAAATACATTTGGGTCATCGGCCGGTAGATGATGATTAATAATTGAGTGCATCTTGTAAATGTCTTAATCTTTACTACTAAGTTGGTCCTATTTGTAAGAAAGTTTTGAACCAACATTGTAAACACAAAAATTGCATCTACGAAATACCTAACCTGTCGTTTCTGAATAGAGTCAATAAGTAAGATTATTATATGTGAAACAGAGTATTATTTGCAGTATCCTTATAATACGAAAAAATAAGGATAATTTAGATGTAATCTTTGACTGTTGTCTTTATACGTTACAACTTACTTTTTCTAATTTATTTGAACACACGACAGCTTTGTTTATAATTAAACATGTTCAATAAGACACATATTTAACTCTAGCCAATAAGAGTCTCACTGCTTAAGCATACTTAATTAGAAGAAATTGCAGAATAAGTAAAGTTGTATTAAAACATTATTATAAAATGAGTCTACAAACATCAATAATTTCGGTAAAAAAAAAACACAACAGCAAAGAACTCACACACGAAGGGTTCCGTACCATTAACTAGGTATACGGTACATAAATTTAGTTAATTTAGAGCCTACCTGTTACCATTTATTGATATCGAGCAAAAAAGGGCAAAAAAATCGAGTTTGTTGTATGGGAACCCCTCAAAAATTTATTTTATTTTGTTTTTAGTATTTGTTGTTATTGCGACAACAGATATACATAATTTGTGAAAATTCAACTGTCTTGCTATCGCGGCTCTTGAGATACAGCCTGGTGACAGGCAGACGGACAGATGGACAGACAGCGAAGTCTTAGTAAAATAGCCTACACGGAGAAAAATATATTTTACAATACTGCCAGAACGACTTGTAAAAACAAATCTATTAAAAGTTAACAAAAAACTGCGAGTGCTATCAGAATTAGTTTTAAATAGTATCAGAAATAGTCGCTTAATTGCAAATACTAAAAAAATCTGGTAAATAAGTTATGTGTACGAAACATGTAAAATTGTATTAATTACTACTTTCTTTGTAAAGATTGAATTGTAAAAACTACCTGTAGTTATAAGTAAAGATTTTGATTTTGATTTTGATTTTTTTTTTGAAAGATCAAAATAATGAGGTAGTAATGGGCACAACTATGTTTAAGTATTGCTAGCAGCACAAATTTGATGGTAAAGTATACCGAAAAATGTGTTCAATGTACCAGAAGATTCACGTTACTAAAAACTAGATTTTTAAAATATCATTTACAAAATGTATAGTTGTTACATATAGCACTATACGTTCTAGTTAACTTCCTCAAAATTCTGGTTAGTAACACTAGACCTTTTTCTCCGTGTAGGGTCCCGTTTTTACCCTTTGGGTAAGGAACCCTAAAAAAGCCATAAATTGCTGATTGACAGTTATATCAACCTCTATTGATGCACAAACTGTAAATAAAACGTCCAAATAGAGAAAAAAAAATATGTTGTTGAATTATTATTTTTTACATTTTGCATTATCAAGCACAATTTACACAGCTCATTGATCTCCTTTCGGAAACAAGGATATTATCCCGCTATTTGCAGTTAGTTTGACTAAAACTCATCACACCTTGCTAACATTATTCGCAAAGCGAGTCCCCAGCTCAACAGAATTTCAGATTGATGGTCGTTACCGTGAATTCGTAGGTCCAAATCCCTGTAGGTGCACGAACAGCTTCGCTCAGTTAAGGCTAGCTTTCCATCACAGATGTACTACATTGCTAATCTGCAATACTATATAATACTCGTATGTAGCATAGCAATGGATATAGCACATCTCCAATGGAAAATCAGGCTGATGTCGATGGAAGGTATTATATTAAATAATCTGGGAGCGATGACCCAGTTAGATAAAACAGTAGAAATATTTCACAAACATCCCTATTATTTCTAACGCAAAATTAATTCAGTGTTTAATTTCGTCAATTTGCTAATTATACAGTAATAGGTACTAATATTATAAAAGCAAAAGTTTTGATAGACTTTTCTTATATCGGCCACGCAAAAACAGCTAAGCTATTCTGAATTTGGCACGGAGATTGATTGTACTCGTAGGCAGTTATATGTAGCTTTATTAAATAACCAAATGTGAGTTAATTCTCCCTCAAACTTTTATTAACAATACAATGTTATACCTACAACAAGGATGGAAGTTTACCAATATTATATTTACCATAACGATCACCCTCGGATATAATGGATAATGTAGCTGTGTAATTATAATTTCGTCACTCAGGTAACCATTAATAAATGATTAGTAAAACAAAAACGGATTGTTTTATATGAGTTGAAATATAACCCCGCTTAGAACATTTAACGATAAAATGATAGCCGTAGTAAACGATTGGCACTAATTACCCTATCACGTGATGAATTGTAATTTAAATCAAGTAGGTATTATTTCATGTTCATTCCACTGGGGAATACGAAATTTCAGTGCTGACAGGCAAAATGAATAATTATGTTTCACTCGTCACAAGTCAAAATAAAGGAATATGTTTTTTATTATAATGTGAGTGATTCTATATCTCAAAACCAAATATATATTTTTTTTATATTTTTGCGTAAAGTCTTTGGTGCAAGCAAGGTGTTTACGTTTTTTTATAACTGAATTCTAACGCCTAATTACGCAACTTGAAATATGCCACTAAATGCCTACTCAATATTTAGTTGCGTATTTCATGTATGTAGGTACTAAAGTAAATTGTAACTAGAGAATTAAATACCGCATTTTTTAATAAAATTAATTTCCTATTGTACTTTTCTAACATTGTTGTAGTTTTCCTCATACAAAACATCATAGAGTTTAAGTAGAGCTCTATGACTTGAAACTATAATAGGTAACTAAATAAATTCAGTCCATGCATGGTCTAGCGTTTGTCGGGATCGTGGAAGAAGCCCTCGGGAGCAGTCTCCCGCAAATTAACTTACGGTACAAGGATTGTGTATGCAGACAGTCGCGTAGAGCTGGGAGCAGCCTCGTTCAACTAGTAGTGGATTAGCATGGCTAACTAGTATCAAAAAGTAAAATGTTTGCTGTCATCGCGTCGGGCATACAGGGTCGCATTTAAATGAGTGATTGTAAGATTGTAATTTTACTTTAAAAGATTATGGTTTTACTTTAAAAACATGGATACCCTATATTTGAAGCAAAACGCCATAAATGTTGACTAAGCAGTTAAATTGAACACCCTGCGTACAGCGCAGAATACGAATACACACACGAACTCGACAAAACACTCGCTGACTTTCAGAAGGTAACAAAAGAAGCCGCGATGCTGTTTACACGCGCACCGCACGTGAAAATAAAAATAAATAACAGCCTAGGTGCTTTGAAATCTGTTCTATTTTAGGACTTAAAAACAGAAGCCTATATTTATTGAAAAAAACTAGTCCCCTAATTCGCGTAACCAAATCGTATCACAATCGTAATTGAATTGCAGGTTTTTGACTGTTCTAGTATGGGCTAAATGTCAAAATCGTACAATTCAATCACGATCGAACTGCGATTGAAATAGCTGAATAAGGCCCTAGGTCCTGGATGTGTTTTTCTACCAAACCTGGTAGCTGTTGGCAGGTAGAGCAACAAATAGAAGAAAATGACAGCTTTCGTGCGTGACCCGCTCGTCCATGATTTTCCCTTAAGCATTTCAATCACAAGAAGATTACCTTAGTCATGTCAGAAAGTAATGATAAAACCGTGGTATAGCAGGTACTTAATTTACTCTGCATTATTTGTAACGTAGAATTGACATTTATTCGACTTGGAAGAGTTGCATCGGCAGCCGGTCTCGCGACTTTTCCCCGGACAATGCTGCTTCTTAACTAACCATAATAGCTGCCCTGGTCACGAAGGGGAGGTTCCTGCCAAAGAATGCGCATTAAGCTTGTTTATGTGTCTCCAAGCAAATAATGCAATAATGAAATAAAAACCCAGCAGTTTCGAGCGTCAAAGGCAAGGTTACAGACACATAAGACTTTTCATTGCAATATTAAGCAGCCAGACGTTTAGACGTGACACGAACGTTTGTACTCCGCGCCCGTAATTCCCTATAATCCGGGCGATTCGAGGTGTCGAGATACCACAATACTACTGATCATTTCGTTCAGATTAAACTGTGTACCAATGTACTAACTTTGATAGGGACTTTAGTAAAACAACTGGCGGGCGCTTGGCACACCATCGATTCAACATGGCGTCCGTCAATGGGAGCATCGATCGCTTCTGTTCAAATATTTGCACTCAGTAAAATGCCACATAACATTATTATACTGGAAAATAACTGATACGCTTATTAGCTTACGGAAATTTAAAAAAAGGGTCATTACATAATCCTTATTCTTTTCAAATATGTAGCTTATTTACAAAGTCACAATATGTAGATATTTTTTTTTGTGTCTTTCGAATCCCTAAAGGGATTGTATGCCCTTATGCAGAGGAACCAGACATAATAAACATTTTCATGTTTGGGGTTCATCGCTGACCCATGGCACTTAAGGTGTTAAATGTCGCACTAATAAATAATTGGCATTAATTAGGTGTGAGCTTTAAATTACATCTGATGAGTTCTTATGCAGAAACAACACGAACTGAACTAAAATCTAAGTACTTAATATACCCCATGTTGTATCGTGGATTATTTTTTATCTTCCTATATACAACACTACAGTACCATTATCAGTAATCAAATTTAATATATAGCAGAGTTAAACTGACCCAAGCTAAAAATTATCCTGAATTATAATATACCTAATGTCTATAATTCAATATTAAAGGAATAATACTGAACTGCAAAGTCGGCTACAGAAAAAATTGTGCAAAAATTTCGTTAGCCAATTACTCAGATTATTCAGTGTTGACTTTCACTTAGTATTGTCGTTTCTAAAGAAGTCCAGATAATCCGTTTTGGCGATTTCTCTTTCGTGACTTTTTTAATTTAAATTTTATTACGAAGGACTTTTGGAATTTCTTAAGTTATTATTGAGTTAGAAATTGAGTCAAGGAATGAGTCTAGTCAATTCTTTTAAAGACAGACATTAAAAAAGTAATGTGTAACTAAACATTGTCTAGACTATTAAAAAATATTTAATATTACCCTTTTTATTCTTACTATTTGTACATTCACAAAAATAATCTACAAAAATCGGTGGGATCATTTAATGCCCTAAATGAAGTAACAACCCAAGGTAAAAAATATGATTACGGAAAATAAGTCTTCCGCTCTTTCCTGATTCTTGTTAGGCTCAGTGCAAATGAGCCATAAGCGAACGCCATTATTCGCCACCATATCCGTTACATCGCAAACGAAGGCGTTCAGTGGCCGCCACAAGTGGTAGATTGCTGCTAGGTGCAATTTGTAAAACTATCTGCATTTTGCTGGTGACGTTGCAGATTCACAGTAGTGAGCATCAAATATTGACTCTAGTTTACATTGCAGTTTTTGTTTTCCCCTTATTCGGTTTTAAATTATTTCTGTTAACCGTAAATAGCCAATAGTATATAATATATACAACATGCTCCTTTTGATATCCTATAACTCTAAGGTTATGTTCTATAGGTAAAAATAATATAAAACGCCCTAGAACATGTGGTTCAAAAATCAATAGTTTCGAATATAACATCAATTTTAGTTAAATTTGTTAATAAAATGTAACCAGTATGACGAATCCTTAATTTTGCGAGACGTTGGCAAACTTACACTAAAGTATAGTAGTAAAGTAGCGGGAGAGCGTAACTTGTAAAAAAACATTGACGTGTGTGGGTGTATCATTGATAAGTAGGTACCGCGAGTAAAATTGTTTTCATTCAAAAGTTCATTCATAACAAGGTAAGGGTGTATTACATAAACAGTCGTGACTTTTTAGAATTATTTTGTATGAAAAAATTAAACAAAAAAAATAATAATTGAAAAATTATTCATATGCAATTTGATTCTTTACCATGGTCTGTTTAATATCCTAGAGTTATGGGATATCAAAAGGAACACGTTGTATAATGTCTGGCAGAGATCGCTCTCTAGCGATAAGACCGCCTAAATTGTACAATTCTTAGTTTATATTCTGTGTTACATTTAATTTGTTGGTGTGCAATAAAGAGTATCTATCTATCTATCTATCTATAGTAGGTAATTTACGTTTGCATAATTGTATATATTACTACAACTATAAGCCACGAAATTTATAGTAAATATTAGAATATCAAACTTGGTTTGTGTAGAAGAGGTGAGTTGCTGCCACCCGCCTCATGTAATGGGATGACAAATTATAAATTTGCTAGCGATTTCCTTTTTTCTTAGGTTGCTGTGATCGTTCGCATGTTTGTGCGAAGCCTTAGCTCTCGACATTTGAGTCGCGTCAGACCTCGTGACAAGCTTTCGCACTTCTCAGATTGCTGACAGCTCTTCCGAGCTTTGAAGTGAGGAGGTGCGAATTTTATATAATAGACAGATATCTTCGTTAGACCGACGTACAAGTACCTATGTTTGAGGCTAATCAAGCTACTAAGTAACTTGTTTAAGTATGATGTTCATTTTAGTTGTATCTAAACTTGCAACGTTTTGCCAAAGAAAACTAGGTTCTTAATTCGATTCAAATTCTTTTCACCCATTTCCGCTTACAATCTGGATATTGGTGTTACTATAATTATAATTTTTGAGAAAGTCACGGTGGGAGTCTATAGTAAAGCAGCTTACTTTGTAGACGTATAACCTCAAAAAAGAGAGTGCTGAATGGACTGATTTTTTTGAAGTTAGTAATTTAATAAACTAAACTTAAATTAAACCCTACAAGCAGTCTCTCAAATTGCGACACGAAAATGAAATAAAACGGAACACCGTTTTTTAATATTTGAAATTTATCTACGGCTAATATCTTAGTTATCACCCAATTAAACGTGAATTGCAAATGATGATAAACACCTCCTTCACGATGCCTAGCGCCACAAAGCCGCGATACCGCCGTATAGTTTGAATTAATGGCTCTTTGAGGCTCCATAAAATTTAGTCACTATGTTTAAGTTAGTAGCAGTTTTGGGTCATAGCTAGTCATAGTGGCCGGGAATCCCGCTTCACATCCGTGAGCACGACACTTATCTCGTCTCAGTAGAACTCGAACTTCGACTTTCAAGTTGGAATTTCAACTCATAATTGCTACTGGATTTATCAATATCCATGTACATACAAGGTGCCGTGTGATGCCTGCAGAAAAATATAAAAGCACCGCACTCCTATTCTATCTTTGTGTGTGAGTGGTATCGTAAGAGGCGACTAAAAGATTACCACCGGATGAAACCGGGCAACTTCGTCTTCTCTCCAAAATTTGGCATACTGCTAACGCTAACCCGCCTACCATATTTGCGATTATGACAAAACCCTTAATGGTGAGGCCTATGTCTAACAATTGACTATTGGTCTAATGATGACCATACTAAGCAAAATATAAACATGACAATATAAATATCACAAATGTGCCAACATGATAATTTCTGACACGTCCATCGGATAAAGTCAAAAGTTGTAAGTAAAGTTTATTTAATTATTTTAATTCGTACAAAACTGAAACGCTCAGAAATACATGAAAAGAATAAGTATTACATCCAAAATGTTATATCATAACAACTTACTACCAACTATAAAAGCTTGTATTATCGATCGGATGAGAGGTAAGTTAAAGTGCATTTATTTTCCTTACTGCATTTATTGACAAAAAGTTCAGCAGGAACCAAACCTTTCATCTGTGACTACCATCCTAGACTACCTTTTACTGTTGAAGTTAAATTGACAAACTTAGAAAATCAGGCGACAAAACTGTTTTGTACTGTAAATAAATATAGTCGATACCGACATCTAACGTATCTAATAAGTAAATAACTTTTAACTCAATTTTTGTTACCTTTGAAAGTAAGAGGTTCTCATTCGACATTACCTCTGGTAAGGAGATTATCTCCGTTTCCTTTACTAGAACTCGTTTTTTCTGTTAAACTAAATCAAACTTTGTTAGATGGAAATCCGTATCCCCTTTGCAAACAAACGAAATAACATGAAATACGTAGTTTTAAAAACTCAATTATAAAGGTTTTCTTATTAGTCATCTAATATTTTTAGCTTCAAACCAATAGGTATAATATAATGTACTCTTGGAATATGTGGTTCTGCATAAAACACAAGAAATCAATTTATTCTTTAAAAATGGTTTAAGCTATTTCATACGTCTTAATTTATCTTTATCTGTCTGTATCTGGTTCCTGAGTAGGAAATGTACAAGAACCATTAAAATAATTTGTACTTATATCATAGCATATCAAGCTCTATCAAGTATAAGCGACGGTGTATAATTTAATCAAAATAATACTTTTGTATTAATTTAACTGTAGATAGAAGAATAGAACTGATTATATGTAACTATTTCCAGGATGACGTACCTATTGGCAGGGTAATTTATTGCATAATTTTCATATAAGAAAAACGTTAACGCCCCGGTGGTCTAGTGGTTCAAATACGGGGCCAAGATCCTGAATTCAATCCTCGGATCGAGCAAAAAAATTTTTAAATTTTCGAACATTGCCCGGGTTTGAAATCACCAACCGGCGTTTGGCAAGCGTGGTGATTATGCCTCTTCCTATCCCATCTCATCATCATCATCATCATCTCATTCATCTCGTGTCCACTGCTACCTATATTTTTTTAAATGTAAAACCTGAATTTTATCTCAAACTCCCTCTGTGAAAGACCCACGTCAAAACTCCATATTGTATATACAAACTGTCTGACAGATAAAATGGCGAACAAGGGCATATAGACCCAGCGGACAATAGCGATTCCTTTATACAGGATCGAATCCAAAGACAAATGTTTGTACCCTATGCAAACGTATTAAATCTCTAGCTGAGTAGTGCTATTATGTTATCTAGACGCCCTAGTGCAAAGCCATAACTATGCTGAGTTTATCGTTTATTATACTCACTGAAAGACTTACGTAAGTCTAAGTGTTGACCTGAACTCGGGGATCCATGAGTTTAAATTATTTTATTTATTCTAGTTTTACTGACACCCATTACGCCATGTTGTCTATGTTCGTTGTGAATATATAGAATTATTAGAATAACATTTTTCCAGTCAATGCACTGCAAGTTTGTTTAATAACAAACTAAAGTCAAAGGAAGGTACTGGGCGTAAGCTCACGTTCTACGAACGCACCTGCGTGTGCTGTTGCGTGAGGAGGGTATTTATGAAGGCTCCCGATTGATACGTATGCCGAACTAAATTAATTATATAACACGATTTGATATGAGTTATATGGCGATTCACATTCGATGAAATATGGAATGACATAATTCATAACGGCATTTTTGTTATGGAATAAGTGATTATCAGCACCATATTTTGTCGCAATAAAACTTATTCGATGTTGCTAACGTTGTTTTGAAACATTATAAATTATATTAAACTGCACTTAAGAGCTGTACAAAAGTGTTTCTTTAAGTCTTAATTAATTTAATTAAGTATTAATAATATTTACCAAAAACTAGCTGATGCCCGCGACTTTGTCCGCGTCAATTTCCATCCAACATAAAAAGAATATTTCAATTCGAACTAGTACTTCCTGAAATTACCGCGTTCAAACAAACAAACAAACAAACAAACTCTTCAGCTTTATAATATTAGTATAGATTTACGTAGATAATGATATATAGTTGACGAATTTAACTTGGTTACGAAAAGTTATTAATAAAATCCTGCTAAGTAGTCCTACTCGAATTATATCAGTTTATGTTATCTTCGTCGTCGCATACGATTTACCAACCGTTTGTTAACTATTAAACCGTTCGGCTTACGGTTTTATGTGTGTCTGACTGTCACAGCCTTAATCCGGGGTCGGACCACAGACAACTCACAACATAAGACGCTGTTTTGTTTACCAAAGCTGAAAGAGGTATTTAGAATCCATTAGAAAGATCGCTACTCACATTTCACCTACTACCTACCCTAGCTTTAGTAGGTTAAACTTTAGAAAGCAAGTGCTTTTGTGAAACAAAATAAAAAACAGAAATGGTCGTAAATAAATACAAATACTTGGTAACCCGGCTTAGCTTTACTCTGCTTACTTTGATCTATAGTATATTTTGTAATAAAATGTACATTTGTAAGTTTGCTTGAACATTCATTCGAACGCGATGTCAGATCAGTAAAATTCCTTATTATTCCGAGTAACAGATAGTGAACTTGTCCTTTGTAATTTGTGTGAGTCTGGATCCGTTTCAATGGTGTGAAATATGATCGTACTCGTATCGAGTGTCAGTTTATATGTCACGTTGACTGTTTTGTTAAGAACAAATGGCGTCTTTAAACCTACTTTAGCCCGAATCCATAAACACCAATAAAATGGTATAAACCTGTGCATTTAGTAAACTCCATCAATTAACTACCCTATAGTACTGAAATCTCAAATACAGATTTCGTTGCACAGAATAAAGCAAAACCTGATTCCATACCGCAATGCAATTGACCTTAGTCAAAAATTTTCTAGTTGATTTCAAGAATGTCAATAAGCGTAAATCAAAATGTCGACCTAAAGGTAAACTGTATAATTATGTAATACTTAATCACACCGTTTGACAGCTCAATGTTGGACTGCCCTCCGAGTTGAACTCTGCTACTTTATTAAAGTCCCGTTTGTAATGCAGCGTCCACAGGGTTTAATAGCCTGTGCCGTACGCCCACCGGCATTTACAAACAAATAGATTCATTTACAAACAGTAGCCGTGTGTTTATGGAAGCGGACGGCCGGGGACGTCAAAAGGGATCGACGGTTGAATACTAAGGGCTATTTCTCTAACTCTCCTCGTATTCTCCCAATTTAGCACACACAGTACCAAAGGGATATAAGAAAAAAGGGTCCAGACAATTTGTGTCAATCGTTCGAAACAGAAAAAAGCTTTAACTTTTAAATTGGTTTTAAGAATCGAGATTTTAATGTATCAGAAAAATATAAACAAGACAAAGCAAAGGAATTCTACAAAAATTAAATGAACTTTATGGACAAGTATTAAATGTTTAGCAAAATAATACAATAAAAAGTAAATCCACAAATTTTTTAGGATTCCTTTAATTTATTTCATGAATTCTAGATAGAATTTAAACTTTTTTCAAATTCTTTTCAGAAACCTCTATCTCATACAAAACCTATATGGCACGGATATTTTTCGTTTATTTCATCCTATATTTTTAGGGGAATAATGTTTTTCACGTAGAGGGATAGGATTGTATTTACTGATCAAATAGTTTTATCTTTACAATAAAGTACAAGGCCATTAAAAATATTTAGCGTATACAAAACAGCACTTTTCAAAACTTACGCAATTCGTGTTAACATTTCATACAATAGTTTAAGTTATCCTTATAAAAAGCCTCGAAGCGTTTGCCTTTCAATAACCACCGTCAAGCTTATCAGCCGTAAGACGGCAGACAGCCAGGGAGGTAAGAGGCGCGAGGGGCTCGCTCGAAGGTGGGAGTGAGGAGGAGTGGGTCGGCGCGCGCCGCTCGATAAATCGATGTTGGTAATACAATGCTATGCGGTGGATTGACCTTGGGCGCCTGCAACTCGCAAGACACACCCCCGCTCTAGTTCTCAAGTTCATTGCCAACTGTCTTATACCGCTGACATAAGTAATTGTCATTTGTTTAACCACGTGAAAATGTTGTCAACATACTAACAAACGGCTGGGACAAATAAATTTGTTAGTACATTTGATTGGTTTACTTGGTTGTCTTTTAAATTTTAAAAACAACTTTGAGTCATTTTAGAGGAAATTTAAACTTATTCTGATGATTGATAAATTAAATCAATATGTATATGATTAAGGTAACTGTTCAGAGAGTTTATGTTAATTAATTGAATACACATTGTCATTAGGGTAACGACATGTCCTGATTAATTACCGACATGTGGTCATGTAACTGTTTGTATGTAATAGTATATGCAATACATTATTTGCTGTTCTATGCGCGTAGTATCTGCTCGATAACATATCGTTTGTGGCATTTACCGACACGCACATAAATATCATTGAAATAAAACGCTCGGCGGCACTATAATAATATGAAGGGTGACTGCCTCTTGACAGTACGGTAATTTTGTAGATTAAATAGGTACATTAAGATTTCGCTAGACTTTTTTTATTGAAGTGAAACTTCTTTAACGGCGTTGGAAAAAATTTACCGTCACATTTTTCGGTTACGCGTCACATTTTTCCGTTGTTCGTTCGTTCGTTCGTTCGATCGTTCGATCGTTCGTTCGTTCGTTCGTTCGTTCATTCATTCATTCATTCATTCATTCATTTATTTATTTATTTATGTATCCATGCCTATGATAATAAAATCCTTTTGTTTAAACTTTATCTAATTTAACTTTATTTAACCAATTTCTAGAAAGTTGCATGTAGATCATTTTTTGAAAAATAAGGCCATAAAGAAGTTTCACTTCTTACGTGTGTACACTAGTACACGCACAACTTTTATTTATTTATTTCGAAATCACAAACAGATTATGAACAGCGGCAATTTAATGTGATTTACTCAACAGCGAAAAAAGAGGAGGTTCTTGATTAGACTAGTGCCTACTGTATCAATCAATCAGTCATTTATTTCTGAGAATATGCATGGTTACAATAGTTCTTAATTTAATTAAAGATACAGCATATTCTGCCATTATAGCATAGAAATACATTTGTGGTACTAGTCACATTAAATAGAACAGGATCAAAAAATTTAACGTTTAATTAAATATGAATTATTATAAGTCGTTACGAAATAAGTTACCTAAATAAAATCAAAAATTAACTTTGTACATTTATTTATGCAAACAATGGGTCATTAATAGCGAAGTTAAGAAACTCTTTAGAGTGTAGAAGCACTGATTCAGAAGCCAATTAGTCATTCTCGCTCTAAATTTATTTATTTCTAACGCCCTGACTTCAGAAGGAAGTTTGTTGTACATTTTATTATCTAGACCTGGTACATTATTAGAGCACATTTACAGTCGTCGTGGTGGAATAAATAATTTTTGGGGGTCTCTTGTAGTTTTACCAAGTATCTGGTCTTTTAAAGGAAAGTATTGAGGATGTTTTCTAATAAATAGACAGACTTCTAAAATATATTGACATGGTAAAAGCAGTATTTTAGCAGCTTAAGCAACGGCCTGCAGTGATCTTGGTAACCTGCACCACATATGGCTCCATATTATCTTTACACTTAATCAATAATGTCGTATCGTCAGCAAATAAAATGCAGTCATGTTTTAATGCTTTAGGCAAGTCGTTAATATATAATAGGAAGAATAATGTTTCCTTGAGGTACGCCAGAATTGTTTGTTTTTGCCGTAGATTGGGCTGTAACCTTCCGATTGGCAATAATCTTCGAAATTTCCGTTACTTGCTGCCTATTAGACAGGTAGCTTACCATCCTTTCATAGGCTTTACCTCTGATACCATAATTATTTAGCTTTATCAGAAGTCGTGAATGGCAGACGAAGTCAAATGCTTTACTCATGTCCAAAAATACGCCTAAAACCTTATGTTTGCTATCTAAGGATTCAATGACTTTTTTGACTAAGAAAAAACATGCTTGTGTGGTGGAATTCCCTTTACGAAATCCGAATTGGTTCGATACCAATATTTTGTTTTTTGCTAAGAATCCACTTAGTCTATCAGCCATTGCCTTTTCAAATATTTTAGCTAATATTGTTATGAGGGTAATTGGTCTATAATTTTCCATTAAAGCTGGTTCACCACTTTGGAACAAAGGCCTAATGATTGACTTTTTCATTTGATTGGGGAAAACACCTTGTTCGAAAGACATGTTTATTAAATGAGTTAATGGTAAACTATACAATTGGTGTTTTTTTAATTATTCCACTATATATTTCATCGAACCCAGTGAAATTGGTGTTTTTTAGAGAATTAATTATTTTAGTAACTTCTGATTCATTAACTGGTTTAATAAATATACTATGTAATGTTTCCATTTTATATGTCAGGTCAATTGGAAGATTAATGTCATTAGCTTTAGAAGTCAAATGTCTAAAATAGTTATTAAATGATTCAGATATTTAAAAGGATTATTAATAATCATGTCACCATTTTTTATTAGCGGAATTTCTTTATGATCAGTGATTACATGCATATTTTTTTAATTATATTCCATGAAGGCCTACATACATTTTTGGATTTAGTAATATAAACAGTGTTATTTATTTTTTGTGATCTTTGAATGCATTTTTTTAAAGTTCTAGTATACTGAATATAGGTGTTTAGGTTAGATTTTTTATATTTTTTATCTTTTATATATTTAAAGTACAACTGTCTTTTTTTAACGCAGCGTTTTCTAAGCCCTTTCGTTATCCATCTAGTTTGCAATGCATTTTTGCTAATTCTTACTCGTATTGTAGGAAAACAGAGGTCATAAAACAATGTAATGAGATCATAGAACTTATCAAAAGATTTGTTACAGTCTTTTTCTTCAAAAACTTCACTGAAAGTTAATGACGACAAAGATTTACAAAATTTATCTACATTTTCCTCACATACGTCTCTGCGATTTTCAAACCAATTTTTTGTACATTTGAATGATTTTATGCTCGAAACCGGGAATACAATTGATTGTCTCGTTTCATAGTCTGATAAAGCTGAACTATGTATTCTCGTTTTGTTGTTTGTCCCATGTTTGTCGCTATTTGGTCGATACTGGAAGTTTTTCTAGTAGGCGTATTTATGTGTGGTAATAAACTATCAAGTTCCTTAGTTTGACGATTGTGTTTACATTCCAATCCCCGCAAATTAAAATCTTTTTTTTTCTTAGTTAATTTGTTAAGGAGGAATGCTAATTTCTCATTAAATAATTTTAAGTCAAGTTTTGGTATTCTATTAATACATATTATTATAAGATTATACTCTTTTAGTTAAATACCTACCGCAAAATTTGAAGTTAAAAGGGCAGGCTATTTGATTCAATATTTGCAAAGATGTGTATTCTAATTCATTTTTAATTAGAATACATGAGCGGGTGGCTCCTTTTATTGTTTCTGGAGAAACAAGTTGCCAATTTATAACCAGGAAGTCGCAAATTGGACTCTGTACCCTGTTTGATAAATGTTTCTGTGAGGCATATAAAATCAATAGGTCCTATACAATTTTTGAGATCAGCAATTGTAAGTTAAAATCTATATCCATCTTATTAAGAATCCTAGCAATATTTTAGTGGAATAAAGTAAACATATTTTGTCTATCACTCTTATCTATTTTAATTACTTTACTTCTAGGCTTTGGTTTATTTTGTAGAAAAAACCTTGGCATGTCTTGTGAGAGAACTGGTGTATAGTTAAGAATATTGTTTTCGGTTTTTTTTTAATCACTGGAAAATAATACGGAATAGTACAGATCCTTGGAGATGATGGCTTTTTCGTATTGTTAATATTTTTACATTATTATTTTTTAAATTATTGTGACATTTTGGAGTAAGATATGTGTACGCATAAACATTGCAATCAACAACAAAATTAATTCTTTTACAAATCAAATTCAACTTACTGATTGAATTATAGTTATTATACAAGTTAACCAAAATACAGTCAGGATACATTCCTACATATATTGGCTATACACTTATTTAATTTTACTGTATTTAAGTACTTGTTATTTTTTATACTTAAAACAATAATTCTGATAAATCTAAACTTTATTAATGCTGAAGAAATTTCTCGAATCATAAATGTCGATCCAAGAACATAATATATATTTTTTTAAAGACATTGTTTAAATGTTATAATTGCTGTAACTGATTTGTTTCCTGAATAAAAGGCTTAAGTTAAGTTCTAAATTCTCTTATTGTTTTATTACTATAAAATTATTTATTATACTAATAAAAAAGTAACGTCTAAAAATTCATAACTTTACAAGCATTTATTACTACAAAAAAATTCAATCGTAAAACAATTGTAATTCAAATCGTGGTTCAATAACATGTTTTTCCGTTCCAAGCCATTTGGATTTATATTCGGTACGCAAATGTTTGGAGCGGCGAAGGCGCTTTGAGTTGATTTTTTGAGTAGGAAACGCGATTAAGTCAGTGTTGATGATTAAATCCTGTAAGTACAAATCGAATCGAAACGCTTGTTAATTAACGTTAGGGCAACATTTCGTACCGGTTGAATAAACAATTCTGTACAAAATTTGCGTCTGTAATGAGCGAGCCGAATAACAAAAATAGTGCCGTCTCTTTATCACTATATCTTACTGACGATATCATTTTCCAAAACCCCGCTGGATTAAACTCTGCATCATTTTATGCTTTTATTAAATACAGAACACCTTTCACGAACAAAACTTTTTCATTACTCTATGAAATAGATGGTTCATTGGTAGGTATTGGTATTCAATAAAACTTTAGGGCCTTATAATTACAACACAGATAATAATCGCACTCTCAAAGTGGTGGCATTTTTCGTTCTTTTCCTTAAAAAACCTTTTTTTAATATGGTACATGTAATACATTGTGTCACTCAAGTCAAAGTAACCATTATACATTCCAACAGAAATGTAACCTTTTACCGTAGACCTCAATAATCTGTGCGCAATCCAAATTTTGTAGAGCAATTAACTTACCTTGTACCAGTTAAAAGGTCAAACGTTCCGACCTCTTGGGGCCTAATGAAATACTAATAAGCCTTCGGTCTCGGTTTTCCCTAATATAGCGCGATGAGGCTTCATAGTCCTGCTAAAAGGTCTTTACGGTTGCTCCAACGAGAATGCTTTGAATTAGCTTTGAGCTCGAACAAAGCTCTCTAGTCGAGTACGAACGATGTGGTAATGGCCTGAAATTTTCACGTACTTATACGTATAATATCTCCATCTTGCTGAGAACGTTATCCTCACGAAACTTTTAATTGTTACCGTTACATATAAACATATTAGCATTTACGAGTTGTTCGGAAAAGCAAGCTTGACAGGGGCAATTATAAATAAACTTATATATTTTCGTATGATTTGTTTCAAATAATGTAATGTACGATTTGTCAGAACGAAGTTTAGCATGTCGCTAAAATGTATGGTTACATTAAATTTGACTGACTGACTAATGATGAATGACTCCTTTAGTCGCCTCTTACGAAAACTATAGTAAGAATGTAAATGTTGCTATTATTTTGCACCGGGGCGCCACAATACACAATTCTTATCTTGCCAACCTAAAAATCATTTTCGCCCGAAAACGAAGTAAAATGAATAAAACAATTTATTATAACCGCGGTGCGTACACAGAGATTCGCTTAATTTCCCCCAAAGTGCACGAGGATAAACTTGATTAGGAACTTGTTTTTCCTACATTATTCCTACTAATTGTGATGAATAGACTTCGTTTCGTACGCAAGATCGAGGTTGCGATTGAGGAGGTCGCTCCTAAGTTCTGTATTCTTATATAATTTATGTAACAATAAATTTGATTGTATAAATTTAATAAACAGTATTAGTTATCAAGTACCCAGTAAATCTAAACGAATACAACAAAAGTACCATCATCAGTTATTTATGCTACCTCGATGTAAAACAAATGCTGGAAAGCGAGCGCCCATGCGCAGACTGTTAGAACAATACGAGTATAACACTGACCTTCAAAACATCGATATTTTCGATCTCTCACCATCTTTGTATAAAAAGCGCGTCACTCGGGCTCTTTTGCGCAGCCTTTCATTTCGGCCGACACAATCATGTGCCTGGCTGCTTCTCACCTGCCCCCCCCTCGGACGGCGACCAAAGCCGAGATCCGAGCCTACAGAGGCGCCCTTGAGGTCGCTGTCCGATCCCCCCTCCCAGATCGGGCCCGCCAGAATGGAGCCCGACCGTGATCCGGCATGCCACGGCATCTCCGGTTCCGGCGGCGCCACCACTGGTGGGTTCGCCATTTGGTAGGGTGCCCTTAGCACCCCACACTGGCCCGATCACGCCCGCTAGTATGGGCCCCGGTGCGAGCGAGCCTGAGGCTGCACCGGAGTACCGCTGGCGTGGCGGACCTAGGCTGAGCGCCTTCAGCGCTCGCCACACTCTGCCCGGTTTAACTGATTAAAGCCTCCCATATGGGGTTTCAGTGATAGGTCCGTCAAATAAAAATCTTTTGCGCAAGCAGTGATACTCGTGGATCATGGTAATTTCTGTTTCAAGCTCAAGGAATGTGATCATACATTGCCTATGCTCTCTTCCTTTTCTTGTGTCTGTGTTATTGTTACCATAATATGTTCATTGCCAGCAGCGCTTCATATTGCGTGGTTAACTTTACTTCTAACTTATTTGATACGATAATGGCTTAACCAAACTAACGAGCATTCTGAAGGCGCGTAGCAGAGTTGCACATAATTTATTTAAACATTTACTATACATGTGGATAATAATGTTAGTTGTATAATAACTTAATTTAGTATACTCTAAGATCTATAGAATAAAATATTGTACAATTGTTTTTTATCTCTAATAAACAAAAATAAAAAATTAAAATAAATAAATAAATAAGATGTAAAGGTGGCTAATAACATTCGTGTTGTTTTGAGTTCACTACATCAAACTGGTAATAGCGCTACTACTACTAATAATTGAGTTGAAGAAGTATACTATGGCTTTTTTTCAGCTCTCATTCTCATCATATTGATGTATGTAAGAAACAATATAAAGTAAGTAGATTGTATGTCTTCTTTACGCTCTAAAGAACTTGGATCGTCAGTTACTTAATAGACTAAGAATTAAAGGGATTGACTGTACTTTTTACTTTCATTCTGTAAAATTAATATCTAACACTTTAAATTATCTACTTATCTTACTATCATCAAAAATGCTGTAAAAGTCTCAAAACGTACGCTCTGGGCCTATTTATTTAAATCTTTTTTTCATTGTTTTCATAACCCTTAGCTGTTTTCCCCTTTGATTAAACTGGCCTATCTCTGGGTGTGTTCAAGAAAAGATCGCTACTAGTAATAGAACCATTTTAATTATGCAGCTCTAAATTTATGGTGGTGCCATGTGGTTTTTAGGGTTCCGTACCCAAAGGGTAAAAACGGGACCCTATTACTAAGACTTCGCTGTCTGTCCGTCTGTCCGTCTGTCCGTCGCTCTGTCACCAGGCTGTATCTCAAGAACCGCGATAGCTAGACAGTTGAAATTTTCACAAATTATGTATTTCTGTTACCGCAATAACAACAAATACTAAAAACAAAATAAAATTAATATTTAAGGGGGGTTTCCATACAAAAAACCCGTTTTTTTGGCCTTTTTGGTACGGAACCCTTCGTGCGCGAGTCCGACTCGCACTTGGCCAGTTTTTTAATTATTTCTTTATTTGGTATGCAACATATAGTAAATATATCGAAGGAAATTCCAGAAGAGAGTTTTGTCAAAATAAGGCAACACGGAGATCGGGTTAATTTAGAAAAATTTAAAAACGAAACATTTTTAACCTTTACTCATACTTTTTTAATTGATTCCAGTTTTGAATTTATTTTGTTTTTAAAGCATACAAACAACCTTATCAAACATGTTTTCGTATCGTAATATTGTAATGGACGTTTCATATGTTTGAATACTTCTTTTGTAAAGAATAGACTTTAATGCTAATACCCCTTCAAAGCATGTATTAAGGTTTAAGGCAGCCTTTTAAGGGCAAAGCTTTTTATTCCATACCGTTTGTTTGCGTAGTTTGCTGTTGATGTTTTACTTAAATAATACTCACCAGATCGTTTTTTTTCTTCTTAGATTGTAACTGCTAATATTATACGAGTAGTAAAGTAAAGTAACAGCCTTTAACCATCCCACTACAGGGAAAAGGCCTCCATCATTGAATTCAAGTTACCACAGCAATGATGGGTGTACTGGCATAATCACCACGCTTGCCCAATGCGTTGGTGTATATAATGTCTATAGTAATGTCGAGCATAAGTGGGCTTTACGAGATACCAAATTGTTTTAGGACAATGTTTATGTTCACAAAAGGTTATATCTAATTTGAAGAAATCTTGGAAAATATACAAGCTACCAAGCAAGCTCAGTATAAAGAACCTCATGTACCGTTCACGTTTGCGATTATTTATTAAGCCGCTAAGAAAAATGGAAAATGGTTTATCTATGCAATTAGAACATATGGTATATATCATTTATCACAGTCTAAAAATCGCCCACAGAAATTGACAAAACCTGGATTGCCGTGCAGTAGGGTAAAGATATAGGTAGGATTGTAAGCGTAGCGAGCTTCTACCACTAGGCAAAACCATTGTCATTTTTTACCCACGTCAGAACGGAGAAGCTAAATGCGTTTGGAGTGAGAAGTTGTGTGTTTGTGCACACAAACGAATTTGCCCATTTATTATAAAAATTTAAATATTTAATTTTTTGATGATTTGAAAGCAATTAATTGAGATGAAAGTAGCCATTTCATCTCAATTAATTGCTTTCAAATCATCGAAAAATCGTGCAATAGATTAAGTGCAAACATAAGATTTAGTCAGCCATTCAAGACAAAAAAACCGGCCAAGTGCGAGTCAGACTCGCGTACTGAGGGTTCCGTGCCAACTTTAACTGAATTAGGGGTCACTTACTTCTTCCATTCCTTCCACTTACTTCCACTTAGCCAAAATACCACAATATTTAATTGACTGCAAAAATAACTTTGTTTTTATTATATTTGCGGTTGTTAAAAATGGTCTATTTCTCAAAAACTACCTTTTTGATCTCGTTCAAACCAATTTTCGTTGTAAGTTTTTGTTAAGATCTACCTACATTATGTATTTTTTTCCAAATTTTCACTTGCTTAGTTTAAAAGTTAGAGGGGGGGGGGACGCCAAAACTATGTCTCAAGTTTTGCTTTCATAAAAGGCTTGACATTTTAACGGCAATACTCTGTTCACTACCAACAAGGTGACAACAGTCTATCGATAAAATTATATTGTGTATTATAATTAAACTTAAACTTTGGGACAAAAGTTTTAACACACGAATATTACCTATACGAGTATTCATTCTTTTTTATTATTATAGAGAGCATAATTTCATGATTACGGATTAGGAAACCTTGAATGTCCCAAGTCACAGTAGATAATTAGGTAATTTAACTTTTTAATTAATTTAATTATTATTGCTTTGTTATTATTTTGGATAGTCATTTTCTCGTGTAAAATATTAATAACTATAACTTTAAACGAATACTAGTTTTATTATAAGTAAATACAATATTAGGGCATTCATACATAATAATTAACTAAACATTCGCAATTGTAACAAACACAACATAACAATCCTTTTGTGAGACCGCCAGTTTAACCGCGCTTTATTCGTCGGCGAAGTAATTTTTGCCCCATAAATTTTAAACGCAACCTGAATGTCCCACTTTGTAAACGATATTTTAACGACAGTAGACCAGAGTTGGGTTCATTTTTCAATGTCAATTATGGCATCGTTGATGAGGTAATCTATGCGTTCTAAAAATAATATGAACATAATGTTGTATCAGAATTTTAATCCTATTTATTACTGCCTTAAAACCTACCTATAATAGTATAAAGCTGAAGAGTTTGTTTGTTTGAACGCGCTAATTTCAAGAAGTACTGGTTCGAATTGAAAAAATATTTTTTGTGTTGGATAGTCCATTTATCGAGGAAGGCTTTAGGCAATATAACATCAAGCTGCGACTAATAAGAGCGAAGAATCAGTCAAAAATGTTTCAAAAACGGGAAAAATTATTCATATTTTAATGCTTCCGTTGCGTGCGCTGCGTAAACGGTTCAAGTTACCCAAAAAATAAATACCTACCCAAGTAATAACAGGAATTGACGCGAATGAAGTCGCGGGCAACAGCTAGTATGAAATATACGCCTGAACCTATGAGTAAAATAGATATGTTTAAGTAGTAAAATACGATTAATGTAACTTTAAATCGGACTTTGTCGCTTATACCTACATAAGACTACCTACTTGCTACAAAAATTCATACTAAATAAATGTATTACTATAATATGCATAGCTAGAATATGTCCTTAACAATCCAGTGTGTTTAAATGTCCGTGAGATAGAGGAAAGAGTTAGACTAAGAAAGAAAATGCACGAAAAAACATTTTTTTATTAATATTCTCCAATAGCATTTCAAAGACGTCAGCTAGTTTGAATTAATTATTTCTAAGTAAGTGATATTTTGTAAAAAGCTGATAAATTAAAAATAAAACAATATACATACTACTGACATTTAGATCTGGTTGATATTTTAAGCTGAAACTGTCCTTCGGTACCTGCCTGGTGTGGAAATAGAAATAAGGCCGAGTGGATGGGCTCGAGGCCGCTATGTTCATGTATTAATAGAACTCATTAGCTTACATGGTGTAAATAACAACTTGTGAGAATACTCGAAGTTAAAGGCATATTATTCTGAAGTATAAAGATCCCTTTATCTTGTATCTGTGCATGAGAGATAAGATTTCTATATTAAGGGTTTTATAAGTAGTTTCTGTTGACAAGCAAATGTAGGTGATTGAATACTAAAAATAGACAAGGGTGCCCGGTGGTTTTACTGTTTACGTTAACTTAAAAATCTTGTTTTCATATCCGTGCCCTAAATGTGTTTGTTTCTCATAGGTATTACTTCGGAACTATATAATTTAAAAAAATATATCACTTTACGCCACTTTATAAATACACCAAGACACTAAATTTGTCAATAAAACAAATGAATAAGAAGAAAAACATATAAATGTCGTAAAGAAATAAATAACAAAAAATAATTGTATGTCGATAATAAAGAAAGTCTAAAGACAGTCGAAAAACAATAGCAAAAGCACAAAAACGAAAGTAATAATTTTCTTAGTATTTTAACTACAATAATAATTTGCTTTAAACGTCATAATTTGTTTTTAAAAACGATACATCGGTGTGGTAAAATAACGGATATAAAATAGTCTATTATACCATAGACAATCTCTGTGTCATCAACAAATAATTCCAACCTGTAACTACGAGGGCCCAGATCTTCCTTGTGGATCAACCAGCACACTATAACCACCGGTGTAATAAAGAGGAACAAGTGAAAATAAAATAAAACCACTTTAGGCGCACTCCGTATTAAAATCAACTTAATTATATCAAATTACACTGTCTTCCGAATCTAACGAACTTATTAAGTTTTCAATCGATACAGCTGTAGATAATTAAATTAGACGTGAATACGTGATCGACTCCATCATGAATTAGTCGACTATAAACGAGTAACATAGGTTGGCGTGCCCTGTGTGGCTACAAAATAAAATTACAGCACCCCATATCTTCCTGTCGTTTGCTATTGAAACGAACGCTTATAAAAGATATATTATAAGTAGGTAGTCGAAAGTTCGACTACCACAGATTTGATTTTAACTCATGACCTTTAGCTAACCGGGCGACTACTGCCTTCCTTTTGATAATACCTACATATTACATTGACTTACATTTACCGCTACATTGACTTCTTGTATAAAATCGCCATCGAATAATATTTTGATCGCGCAGTTGGAAAAGCTTACTCTTTTAGTCTTTTTTTAAAAATCCGGCTTAATGTGACGCTCCAACGCAAGAAGGATTCTGCACCTCAATGTTTTTTTAGGAAATATACAGCTTAATATTTTGCGAATATTTCAAGCGTATTTCTGTTGACGTTGGTAATATTTGAATACATATTTATTTTATTTTGATTCAACCATGTTTAATGTGAAAATAAAATATTATATTCAAGTCTAACCGATGTCGTTATTTATATTGAGTAAAAGTAGCTAAAAAGTCAGAAAGATTGTTGTCTTATCATCAGTGATAGGTCAAGTTTTTGGGTACGGAACCCTAAAAAGCTGGAATTAATACCTGACGTCGAGTTTTTTTCTACTATACCCTTCATTCCTAATACTTGTTAATAAAAAAAAATCAATATTTTCTTTTATTATTAGAAATTGAAAACAGGAATAAAAGCAAAGGCTCGCAAAACTGTTTTCACAGATGACTAAGTACATTTCGTGACATATTAATATTATGTAACACATAAAACAAAAATACATCTTAGTAATCCATATTTATAAATGTTATCAAAAAGGCGACTATAATTGCAAGTGACCCACCCTACTTAATGATTCTGGACCAATGCTGGGAGATTCCTATCACGTTCCCTAAGGATCCAAGTTACTACTTATGTTAATACTATAACAGCCCCTTAAAGAAAATGTACTCTGAATAAGCAAATAGCTCATGGTTCCTTTATAGGAAATATCTATACTTAATATTATAAAACTGAAGAGTTTGTTTGTTTGTTTGTTTGTTTGTTTGAACGCGTTAATCTCAGGAAGTACTGGTTCGATTTGAAAAATTATTTTTGTGTTGTATAGTCCATTTATCGATGAAGGCTTTAGGCTAAATAACATCACACTGCAACCAATAGGAACGAAGCATTAGTGAAAAATGTTGCAATAATTATCGAGATTAACATAAATTGTCGGGGACTAAGTTGCGGGCAACAGCTAGTTTATTATAAAAGTCATTCAATAGTAGACGAAGCCACAGAACCGGTATGTGTAAGATAATTAATAATTTTGATGAAAAATATTTCACTTTTATTGGCTGGGCTGGAAATTATTGTGAATAAAATATTCTACTTATGTATTGCTTGGTTAATTTTGATAAACCCTTCCCATTAGACGGCTTTGATATGATTCTTAACGATTTTTATTTAAACGATTAATAAGTACGTATTATTGTTGACGTTGCTGTTGCACAGCAGAGGATCATAACATTGTATCAATCGAATTCATTAAAATTACTATAGCATCAATATTATCAGTCCGCTCTTCTAACCATGATAGACGTTTCCAGAAAGAGTGTTTGCTATCATCACCACGCTTGACAGTTTCGCGACCGTAATTTTGGCCAGTGGTTGAATCCTTTAGTGGCCTCTTACGACTTCTTAAGACGCTGACTGCAGCCGATGACCTTGAGCAATAAACACGCCCACAAATTTATTCGTCTTTGAATTTCTTTGGAACGCGCCGCAGCTGTCAATGTCGATTCCCGTAGGAGTGACAGAGAAAAAGCGCATGGAATAGAAGGGCTTGTGCCAAACAACAAAATTCGTTGTGCAATTTAAAATTGCCATTTTAATAAAAATCTAAATCAGCCATTTGCTTAATCAACGTGTATTAAACAATATAGCAAAATTTTATTATCATTGTTATACGGACTGCTGAGAAAAATGGTAATTTATGTATTTTCAGAGGCTACTGAGAGATTATTTTCTATCGAGAAAAGTTTTTAGAATCGTGTTTTGGAAACAACCACCAGGTCAAAAATATGATCGATTACAACTACATAGAGTTTGGCAACAATACGAGCCATAGGCTTAAAGCAAAACAATCTTCATTGAGCTAAATTTGGCTCATGTCAGCGTCTTAAGAGTATGTTAGGATCCGCCTCAGGGACAATTAAATTTCTATTGTCTCTGGATATGGCACAAAGTTACGAGAAGATTAAGAAATAGAAGAAGATAATCTAGGACGTCATCGCATATACGAGTATGTATAAACATTATACATATAAAAGCCTACAATACCGTGATTTTATATCAAGAAATAAATAAACAAGGTAAGTTAGAATATTTTTTTTAAAACTAAGTAAATAGTTCTGTTTTGTTTTTTTTGTAATTATAAATAATATGTACCTTAATAGTCATCGGCTTACTTACTTTATTCTATAGGTTATCATTAACATTAACAAGTTCAAGTTCAACATCTTATTTTCAAGAAGTGAATTCATTCACTCGAGATGACAAAGTTTTTAAAACCACATGAAAAGTGAATAAAAGAGTTTTTATTGATAGTGACGGTTAATTTTAATTACGAACAGTAGTCATTATTATTAAATAATGTTACATTATGCCATGTTTCTTGGTAAGCAACTTATACAGTTAGCCGATAAAGATATTGTTGCAAGTTTGTCCACGAAAAAGGCTAAATAACCATATACCTTGGTTACCTTCGTGTGTGAATTTATTGTAAACATCATGATGATAATTTCCTACGTATAATTTTATAAAACATACAACTCTGTAGATAGATTTAAAATGCAAAACCTTTTCTAATCTTATCACAAATAATGCCTTGATAGCTCAATTGATGAGATCAATCCCCCGGTATGCGAAGGTAGTGGTTTCGAGTCTCATCTAAGACAGTCGAAAAATGTTTATTCCAGGAATTGTATTTTATTAATAAGTACCTAGATTACAATTAATATTAATTGTAATCTAGGATTTATTTTGTGAAGTCTAAAAATTATGGCTATTCAGTCAACCGAGACCGCTACTTAGCCTTAGCTTAGGTGAATGTTCAAAATGGGCCAACTGATCCCACTGATTGACACCCCACTTACTGAAATTTTTTGATTTGTACAGTCACGAACAAAAGTGTTAAATATATAGATTAACGAGAACAGCTACGTTCCTAACTAAAAACGCACAAATGTGTTGCTTATTCTAACTAAAGTGCAGTTGTGGGGTTATGCAAACACGGCTGCCTGCGTTCAGCCACCCATAGACAATAATCTTATCAGGATAAGAATTTTTATTTGTTTCGTATTTAGTCGTGCATGGCCCTTTGTAAAGATGTTAAAGAAATAACTATTAATATTTTTAGTAACTTATTTTAAAGACTTTTACTCACGTGTGTGGGTACTTTAATTTCAAATAATACACATTTCATTTTTTAAAGTGGAATCATAACAAACGAAAAGTAATTAAATTAATAACTTAGTCAATTGATCCCGCGGGATAAAATATAAGTAGGTCAATATATTAAGTATATCTTTCGTTAGATAAATCTAATAACGTTGCATACACAATCATAACTGAAATTAATTTATAGATGTAAATTGAATATTTATTTTACCATAAAGCAGGGTAGGCGAACCAATGGCATGCCATTGATGGCACGCGCGCGACACAATATTTTGGGCACGTCGCCGATCATAAAACATGTGTAAAAAATGTGTTAAGTGTTTTATGACGAAACAAGGAAAGAGTTGGAATTAATTGAAACTAAGAGATTAACAAGTAATTTTAGTAAAAATGCTAATAACAAAATTTTGGAAACATGGAATGCGTTACCAGACACATATTTTAACTGCTTGAAGAAGCTGTCTCATGCTATTTTAACAATGTTTTCATCTACCTATGCCTGCGAGTCATTATTTTCAGAGATGAATAACATTAAAAACTCGGTTTTAAACCGTTTGACAGATGAATCCAGTTCAGCATGCATTTTGCTAAAAGAAACATCTTACTTTCTTTGTAATATCATTGTCTTACAACGCTAACATATTTATTTGTCATCTACCTGCAGCAACAGAAGTCACACTAAATTACAGTAATTTAATTTATGCGTGTAATAAAAACATTCCAAAATGTACCTTTTTTGTTTAATTTATTTAATAAAGAGTTTTGATAGTATTTATTATTATTATTTTCCAAATAATCAGAAAGTCAAAATTATTTGATTATACGTCAATGACCCCATTAAACATTCTTTAGAAATAATGGCACGTTGATGCATAATGGTTCGCCTACCCTGCCATATAGATATTTGCAAGAAAACAACATCCCAATAACCATAACATACCAATTAGGCAGCAAAAGCAATTTTTACCAAATCAAAAAAAGCAAACTCGAATCTCATTAAGTAAAGAAAAATATAGAAATTTAAATTAAATGTCAGCTATCTTTTCAAATTAAGCAAAGGTGGATCTACCTACAGTCAGCTAATGTTAAAAAATAACATTATGTAGTCCAAATTTAGTGGTTTTTTACTTTTTTATCGGGTATCTTACAGATAGAACATTCAAATTAGATAAATCATTTTACCTTCATACAAAAGCAGGGATAAAGTACTCGTACATACAAAAATTAAAAATAATATTTTTGTTTACTAAAACTGAACTGTTATAATAAATTCATTTACAGTACCTAGTGGTAATTTTTACAAACTTTTCCCCACGTATGGCTGATTCACCAACAATGATTATTAATTCTTTCGATTACAAGGCAAAGCGAAAGGGCGAATGTCGTTAACCTTTGGGTTGCGGACATTGAATTATTCAAAACTCATACAATAAGATCTTAATAAGTTCCGTGCTTAAGGGGTAAAGAAGCTTACGTCTGACTATTCACACATACATATACAAACTGCCAATAAATATATTTTATATCAGTCGATTAAAATATTTAGTTTTTGGGTGGAAATTAAACCCACGTTGTGATACATATCACGTATCAGTGCTGTCTTAGGGCCTCCCCTTACTCAGAACTAGGACTTATTCATCATCATCAAAGCAAATCGATTTCTTTTAATAAGAAATTAATAAAACTTTGTCAATTTACTAATACAAGGTAATCAGTAGGTATGTTTGATCAGATCAGATATCTAATGGCAAACTTTATTATAGAAATAGGTATGGCTTCATTGATTGCATTTAAAAGAATTAAACATTATTTTTTAAGATTTTAGTAGGTAACTATTATACATCTAATAGCTCCTTTTGCTATTTCGATATTATTGATATATTAATAAGTTTCGCAAGAAACATTTAATTTCGGATGCTTTTTAAGCTCACATACATTTAAACATAACATATAAGTACACAGCGTACAGCAATAATCCTACGCCCAAATCATGTGTAGACGAATGAATTTTTATGCAAAGTACATACGTGAGAGCCAGATTATATTTTTCGACGAGTTGTAGCGCTTGTGAAGTCGCTTACATATTAAAGGTATGTTGAAACTGTATAGAAGTTGATCAGTATTCGATTTAACTTTATAAACAGAATTCCGTGTTAAAAATCGTAAATATATTAAGGTAAACCTTTTTGATTTTTTTTTGGTTTGTAGGATATATTTTATTTATTTTTATTTATTTAATAAGTACAGCCACATGATACACATTGACACATTCTCAAAATCTATGATACATAGAGTTTTTTCTGATGCATATCACAGAACGGCGTACATAGCGCTCATAAAAAAAAAGATCAGGTATGCTATTCAATAAACTATACTATTACAAAGTAGGCGTATTATTTCAAAATTTTGCAAATTTGACAGTATAGGTATGACCAGTCAAATTCCCTGAGATCCGAGAAAGAAATTATCTTATCAGTAAGAAAATTATATATCCTACAAACTGTCTTAAAATAACACAAAACCTTACCTTTTGATCATAATATAACAAACAAAAGAAGAAGCCATAAAGTAGCGAATAATTATAATACAAAAACGAAATCAGCACGAAAACAATTCAAATCGCAATCAGCCCATCTATATAACTTAATAAATAAAAACATTAATATATATTCATTAAAAACACGTGACTGCAAAAAGGCAATAGTCAATTATCTAAAATTACATGATTACAGTCAAACAGAGAACTTGCTTTAATAACTATTTTCACAATCCATAAATATATATATACATATATAACAATATATAATTATAATAACAACACAAAAAAAATATATATTTTAAAAACAACATTATTTCATATGTACTTATTATAACTAGTTACACTTCAACATACATTCAAAAATGAATCCACTATAACATAAATTCGACATAATAATATATATTATACATTAACATTACAGATCCTTACAAAATTTCTAACAATACCACATCCTTAAACTTGTATAATAGGCATGCAAGACTTGCACTATTTTATAAATTTCGTTGCAAATGTATTCAATTTAAAAATATTATTGTTATTCAAAGAGCGGGACAACCTGTTACGAGGGTTTTTAAAAAAACACTCACTAGGTAGTCTCAATCGCAATTATTGTAAAGCATATTTTGTATACGAAATAAAACTTTTTATTTTTATTTATTTATTTTTTATTTTAAACCGTGATTGCTTTTGAATGTCTATAAATGGCAAACATATTTGCTCAACATTAGTTGTCAGCATGTATTAAAGTTAGATATTTTATAAACATTTATAACAATGATCACAGATCCTACGGATCCTCGTCTAATCTCTAATTTAATTTACCTTTATGTTGCCAGCAAACACACGCGTTTAAATTACAAGCATAAACACACTTACATCTACACACACACACCCACACCCACACACACAATCATAGATAGAAAGAGAGAAAAAGAGAGAGAAAGAAAAAGAGAGATACATACACTAACATTAACTCACACATAAAAATGGTCTTAATCATTATCTAGATTTAGAATGCCAATACACTAATTTTCCAAAATATCATTTGTTTCAATTTCAAGTGTTCAGATACAACAGAGAAGAATTATTATTCTAATACAGGTATTATTTATACACGGTGCATTTTCAACCACCTGTAAAACGAAGCCCACGTTATGTAACCATTATGTATAACATCTTGGCAGTGTTTTTTTTTTTTTTTGATAAAAATAATAATAATTGGTTCAGTTATTTTTTTTAAAACTCGCGCACATAATATATAGCTATGTAAGGTCTATTCAACCGAGACCCCGCCGCAGAAAAATAATAAGTCTGTGCGCGTCACAGCGTGTTACAAAATTAAAAGTCTGAATCAAAATTTAATATTTTTCAAATAATATTATTAATCAAAAAATGAATAGCACTCCCATGTTATTATACATAATGGTCCAATAACGTGGGCTTCGTTTTCCAGGTGGTTAAAAAAGCACGGTATATATATAAAAATAAATCCCTATTTCCCTTGGTCATGACATCATGTCATTGACAGGAGAAAGTTCTTATAAAAGAAAAAAATAAGAAAATTGCACGGAAAATTAGAAAATTTAAGAAAACTTAATTACCATACCTACTAAATTATATTTATTGTAATCTTATTGCTTTTGACAATTTAAACTTTTTATATGTATGGCGTTTGACATAACATTGACAGAATGCGGGCTGCAAATATCGTCAAACAGGGGGTAAAAAAATGATTAATTTTGCACATGGCCAGTAATGTCCTATTCCCGTGTCGGAATACCAACAAAACTATTTATATACCCGCCAGAAAAAAAAACAAAGAATGTTGTGTATCATACATAAAGCTTATTAATAATAAACAATTGGTAATTTTTTTTTATTATACCATTTCAATGGTAATCAATATTCAATGTTAAGACTGGACAACGCCTGTCGGGTCCGCTAGTATTTTATAAATGAATTTATACCAACCCTTGTAATGTAATAATTTAAAAGATTAAATAAATATTGTTATTATATATACTATAAAGGATAATATAAAAAACAACCTTAAAAATATAAATAAAATTAACACAATTTCCCGCTACACAAAAAGTTATGTCGTCGCTCCGTTGTTGAGTGTAGCACCAACCTATGCTAATTTGTTAGTTTGCGTGCCTATTATGATTACCCGGTACTGATTGCCGTCGAGATCCAACAAATGACGTGCCGGTCCCAGTGGAAAACAATCGTTTCCATTCCGAAACACAGCCTGCTATAATATTACGTTATCGCATGAAATCGCTCCGTGCAAACGCCCCGCGGTATCAACCTGTAACTTGCATTTTTCCTCAATATTAATGACTCTTTTCAGGCACTTCGTGAATGCACATTAAATAACGCCGAATGTAGATTATTTTTTACAACTTTAACGTTCTTTGGCTGAACATTGGTTTGTGCTTCACAAACTATGCTTATATCAAAATTGTAATAGTTAGTAAAAGTTATGAAAGTGACATTTGAAGATGAATATCTGGAATTACTAGTATTTTAATGTATTTATTGGCGGCACAACATTTGTTTACGCAGTATTGTAACTGAAAACTATAACTGGAAAAGTTAAATGCAAAAAAGTTTGTTTAACGTTACAACAAGCTATAAAAACGTTTTTCATTCGCCTTTTTTGAATCAAAATCGATGTTTACTTTTCAGAGTTGGCAAAGAATCCAGACGAATCCAAAAGCTATCAGTCACAATAAAGTGGGAACTGGCCATTGGATAAACGGACCGTGCCTGGCGCGAAGTTAGGATAGACTGAGTGGCTCATAAACTCATAAATCAAAGTTAAATTGCGCGACGGTCGCGCTACGGTCGGCGTGCACTGAATGTAGATTTAGTCAAGGCTCGTACACACTTACGATTGTTTCATACACTTACAATCGGTTACAATGCAAGTGAATTAGATGCTGAGTAATGAAAACGGATATATTACAACATTTACTTAATAATTTACCTCATCTGATATAGAAGTCAAAATTATGAAATTTTGTAATAACTGTAATTTAATGATGGTCGATTAATAGTAAAAAACTTACATATTTTTAAATTCAGGTGTGTATTATTATAAATAAGCTAAGCTTGAGCTAAGCTAACATAAGAAGCTTAATGACATAGTTTATAGTCAGCAGATATTTTGCTTTTAGTTTTGCCGTTTTGTTATATAACTATGTAATAAATTGAAATGTGAATGAACGCAGTCAGCGTTTCGTACTAACTACCCCTTTCATCACGAGTCAAAACTGACAACCGCAAACCTTTGTATGCACAGGGATTTTAATTACAGCTTTCTCTATTAATTTGTTCATAGTTAGCACTGCACTTTGTTCTTCACTTTATTGTAAACAACTTTAACTTAAAAGGCTGATTACGGTTAATATTATGTTTTTATATTGCGAGATATGTATTTATTCAAACATGTTTAAAGGGTTTTTAAATGAAATAAATGTAGCATGATTTAACTGTATGAATTAAATCATCAATCATACTAGAATACAATAGATTGCTTTACACGTAAAATCAGTTATAGTGAACTCTAGTAAAGCATTTTTACTAGGATACCTACTTTTATTTACTTATAAAAAGTCCCTTTCTTTTTACTAAAATCTTTTTTTTTTTCTAATAATGTGGACTTATCGGACATAAAGCATATTAGGAAAAGTTTTTTTTGTACCCCATGCTCAATCGCATTCGCTAGTTAGTACCTATTATGCCAAACACTGGAAAGCCTATCCCTCTGCCGTGCCACGGACCTAGGCTGATTATGGGAGCGCCGTAGACTGGAGCTTCGATAAATAAAGTTTAAGTATACTTTAGATCTAAGTGTGAGTCACTCTAAAACAATTCTCGATGCAATTCAACCAGTAATATTATTTGCAATCATTTTAGAGCTATGTGCTGCCCCCAATTGATTTAATTTTATTACTTCCAAACAAAATCAATTCTCGAAAAATAGAACAGTATTATTTTAGCAAATTACTTCTGGTATTTATTAAATCACTGTTAACTGCTTTTAATTCTGGCATATTTTCGTATTGTACGAATTGGCTGGGCAGGGAGAGAAACACGAGTAGTGAAGGTGAGTGTTGATGTACGTCGGAAAGGGGCCCCTTAAACCTACACCCGTGTCACAAGTCCCGGGAGCTACTCGGAGTTTCTCTTTCTGCCACACGATGGACCCGGCACCCGCAAGGTGAATCCATGGAACGCTAAGAAGTTTGTCTCTCTCTATTGCAAAAAGCGGCAGCTTTTTGCGTTAGTGACAAATTCGACATTTTAAACAACTAAATGAAAAGTTTACTGTGATTCAATAAATATTAAAGGCAGCGGCAGGGCGTCATGACTCGACACATTGTTAAACTGTGCATCTATCCCCGAACGCTGGGATTGTAATTTGTAAATAACCCGCTTCAGCGAACATTTTTTTCTTTGTCACATCACAAAACCTATTTTGTAATGATTCAATCTTGTGTTCTCATGATAAGTGAATTTTGTAATTCTTAATGGTAATAAATATCGTTAAACTAAAAAAAAATTGCTAAAATAATACTGTTCTACTTTTTTGAGAATTGATTTTGTTTAGAAGTAATAAAATGAAATCAATTGGGATCAGCACATAGCTCTAGTAGTCTCCTTAATGTAATAAATTTAATGTTTTTTTGGTACAGATAGCTAAAATTTTGTTTGGTATAAAAACGATATTAAATATTAATGTTTGCTTGAATAACAACAATTTACAACTTTACAAAAGTCACTTACGACAAAATGCTTACCTAAAATATAGATGGTAAAATTTTATTGCGTCGTGTTTACCAAAACGCAAGTTTTTTTTAATAAAATTACCTCTGTCCTTGGTTCTCACTAGAAGATCAATATGGCGATTCACATCGTGGTGCGAACCGCACATGGTGAGAAACGCCCTATGACCCTCACAGCCGACGTAAGCTTTATCGACGTTTTATAATAAACTTATATACTGTTATAAGTACGAGTATTACAGTTAGGTATAAATATTTTGTTGTATACACTAAACATAGAGCAGTTTCTATCTTGAACATGTTGAAATCGCTGTTATTTTAAGCTGAACGTTATCAAAAATGTATTAATTTGACTATGATTGTATAAATACTGCTTACCAGATAATAATAAACAATAAATCTCTAGCAGCGTACTAATTAAAAATATATCTCCACGTACTATAACCCGTAATAGACGAAACGCAAAATACAAACAGCGCGCCAGTCACGTGGAAACGTGAATTTGATGCAATCAGTCGCTTGTAAGCTTAGTCTACAGGAAAGCTTTAGTGTTTCATTAAATACCGAAATTTATACCGAAATCCAACCTGTCATCATTATACAGTTACTTTTTTGATTATTTTTATACGCAGCATTTTAGCTATAGGTGTTTCAAAGATAGTTATAGATAGTGTCAGAGCTTTTCAAGCAGCACATTACGAGCCTCTAATAGGATTTTTTTAAACGACTAACATCTTTAGACAGAAAGAACGAATATAGCTTGATTTCCTCAGCACGATCTTGCCTAACCCAAGTTAAGAAAACATCGATTCCAATATTGATTCGACCGGCAATCGAACCCGGAACTTTTGCGTAATTATTACTATCCTTGAAGGATAATCAAACTACAAAAAATGCGTTCAGTTGTACAATTTAACAGCCTTAAAAGTAATTTATTTGAAGATAATTAAATGGGGAAGACGGCGAAAAGATCCAACAAGTGAAAATTACAAAAGAAGCACAATAAACACCGGTTCACGACTACCAAAAAGATTTACTGTACTCTGAAGTTCCAGACTTCACGTAATTAATAGGGTCATTTTATGTTCCCGTAGCAGCAATTTGTAACCGTAGCTCATTAACGAAATGAAATTTGTTCATCGAATCTGGAAAGGGACTTAACCAACCGCTATAGTTCGTAGACCACTATATTCAAGTAGGTCGAACTGTATTTGATCCTATCTAACTAGTTTCTGACCTTGAACTGGCTGGCCCTAATGTCAGTAATAAAAAATAATGTCTAGGCAAGTATAACTTAATCTTGTACTACTAATTACTTTCACACTTGCGTGCAGAACCCGGAAAAAGTGTTATATAAGTGATGTTTATAGAGTTTACAGAACTAATTGTTAGAGCTGTTAACAACTCTTTCATTATTGATAATTCTTGAAATATTAATGTGGAAGGTCAATTCGCTTTAGTAGGTATGTATGGTATGCGATTGGCACCATGTACAGTAATAAACTAGTAATGTGTTGTGTATGTGGTATATACGCAGGGCTTTCAAAAAGATGGAGCGATGTGAAAGTCAAAATGGCGTGTATAAATAAAATGAGCAGGTTGGGGCTTATTGATCTGTATTAGAAGATGTTAATGATTATGTACAGCCTCGGATAGACAGACCCAGGTTGACTATGGTGATTTTAATAAATATAAGAATGAGGTTCCAGTGACCCCATTCTATTGCGTAATAAATTGATATTTATTTACAGTTAAGACTACTCGATGCCCTAAGTAAGTTCTAAACAATGCACTACATCTCAATCATAAAATATTAGTCACATGATCACTTGGGTCCAAATTAAGCTTCTGCTTTGGGCCCAGTTTGTACCTGGCGAGGAAAAACTTTACACTTTAAATAATGTCGAGTAAGAGTTGTAGAGTGCAATCATAATCATCATCACCAGCGTATATCTGTTCACTGCTTGATACGGGCCTGTCAAAAAAGAGGATTTTTAAATTCAATTCCAATGTCACATTCTAACATTACTAGTAGGTATTTCTCTGTCACTGGTGAAGATTGGACCTTAACCGTTCACAATTACCTATTACTACAGAACCTCAAAACAAATACAAGAGTCTCATTTGGTATCGGTTATCAGCTAATCAGTGTTAGAAGAACGCACGGAGAAAAAAATATTTTACAATACTACCAGAACGACTTGTAATAACAAATCTATTAAAAGTTAACAAAAAACTGCGAGTGCTATCAGAATTAGTTTTAAGGATAAATAGTCGCTTAATTGCAAATACTAAAAAAATCTGGTAAATAAGTTAAGTGTACGAAACATGTCAAATAGTACGAGTATCTGTTAAAATGTATAGTTTATTACATCAAATCAAACCAGTAATGCCATCTATTGAGAATGTTATGCAATATGATCACTCAATTCAGTCTTATGTTCTGAATGATTGAATGATTAATTACTTGTATGTAATATTTACCGTTTCATTCAAAATATATACTTTACCGTTAGCCATCGGTTAAACAACTCGTTTCATTTTATATTAGGTTATGGGCCCAGATCCCATTTAGTTTAGAGTCAGTCAAAAGTTGTAAAGTTATAGTTAGTTAGCTTAGGAATAGTTTTAGTAAGTGTACAGTGGACGATTGCGTTGTTGAAGACACAGCAGTGAACTTTGACTTTTTTTTTGTGTGTTGCACGTGGTCCGCGGTTTAGTTAACAGACATGGCTTCTAGTATGAACTCGTTTATTGCTAATGTGCCAAAACTAAAAGGTCGAGAAAATTATAGTGAGTGGGCGTTTGCCGCCGAAAATCTGTTAGTACTCGAAGGAAAGCTAAATTTTCTCAAGACTGAAGGAGTTGGAGCCGCCATTACAGAAGACGCCATGACTAAAGCCAAATTAGTTTTAACTATAGATCCGTCGTTATATGTACACATTAAGAGTGCTAATACTACAAAAGAACTATGGCAGAAATTACAACAGATGTTTGATGACTCGGGTTTCTCAAGAAGAATCATGCTATTGAGGAATTTAATATCAATACGTCTTGAAACTTCAGATTCTATGACAAGTTACATTACTCAAATCATTGAAACGGGGCAGAAATTATCAAGAACGGGGTTTTTAGTCAACGATGAGTGGATTGGCTGTTTAATGTTGGCGGGATTGCCCGAAAAATATTTTCCCATGCTGATGGCCATCGAACACTCAGGGATCGCCATTACGGCGGATGTTGTAAAATCTAAATTATTAGACATTTCCGGAAGTGAAGATTCGCCGGAAACTGCATTATACACTAGAGGGCGCCAGCATGTCAATCAGAAATCGAAGCCGTTCAGTAAAACCGTACACTCGTTCAAAGATGGCGAAACGTCAAATGTCAACAACAATAACAAACAGAAAGTCATCAAGTGTTATCGTTGTAAACAGATCGGGCATTACAAAAATAAGTGTACACAAGTTCAAGATACAAAAACACACAATTCTGATGCGTTTTCTGCAGTTTTTCTAAGCGGAAACTTTAGAAAGAATGATTGGTATTTGGATTCTGGTGCAAGTGTGCATATTACGTCAAACGTGAACAACATTCGGAACACATCTGAGAACACGAGTATAAAAGAGATCACGGCAGCCAATAAAGGAGTGATGCCTGTGTTATGCTCGGGTGATGTAGATATTGTTACTATTACGTCGAAATCCAGATTCTCGATAACAGTAAAGGACGTGTTATGTGTACCTAGTATTGCTACGAACTTGATATCTGTGAGTAAATTGATTCAAAATGGAAACAGGGTTAAGTTTCAGAAAACTGGTTGCTATATCTATAACAGCAGAAATCAACTGATTGGAGAGGCCAGATTAGTTAATGGAGTTTACAAACTTAATGTCGAAGATAAACAAGACTGCTTGTTTACTACATCTGACAGTGTGAACAGTGAACTGTGGCATCGAAGAATGGGCCACTTGAATAGCAATGATCTTAATAAAATGAAAGAAGGTGCAGTTACAGGCATAGACTTCAAAGAAAAAGCTGTTATTGACAAAAGTACTTGTGTTGTGTGCTGTCAAGGGAAGCAGTCACGGTTACCATTCAACCATGTGAGCACGAGAAGCGGTGAAGTTTTAAATATCATTCATGCAGACGTGTGTGGACCCATGGAGGTGACTTCTGTTGGTGGCTGCAGAATGTAGATGAGATTCCATACCCAGAAGAACCAAAGAGAATAAGAAGGCCACCACAGCGTTATGGTTACTCAAACTTGTGCCTGCAGTCTAATGCTGAGAATCAAAGTGATCCAATTAGTGTCCAACAAGCCCTAGAAGGCCCTGACAAAGACAATTGGATTGCTGCGATGGAAGAGGAACTACAAGCATTTGAAGATAATAATGCCTGGGTAGTGGTGAGTGAAGTGCCTCAAGGTAAGACTTTAATTCAAAGTAAATGGGTTTATAAAAGAAAGTTAGATAGTGAAAATAGTGTTCGATATCGTGCTCGTCTAGTGGCAAAGGGTTTAACTCAAAAACCAGGAATAGACTATGACGAAACATTCTCACCTGTAGTACGTCACTCTACTTTAAGATTGTTATTTGCACTATCTGTACAATTAGATTTAAATGTCAGTCACTTAGACGTTAAAACAGCATTTTTAAATGGCACATTGAAAGAAGATATTTTTATGGCTTATCCAAAAGTTAACTTAGATGCCAATAAAAGCAGAAAAATTGTTAAATTAAATAAAGCTATTTATGGCTTGAAGCAGTCATCTAGATCATGGTACGAAAAAGTTGATCAGTGTTTGACAGAATTAGGCTTTAAAAGAAGTTGTATAGAACCATGTGTATTCACAAAATTTCATGATAATGTGAAAGTTATCATTGCTCTGTATGTAGACGATTTCTTTGTGTATTCAAATTGTAAATTAGAGACAGATAATTTAATTTCAGTATTAAGTTCTAAATTTCAAATCAAAGATCTTGGACAGGTAAAACAATGCTTGGGCATGAGAGTAAATATTGATAATAAGAATAATACTTGTACTTTAGATCAGGAACGATACATTGATCAGTTGTTAATTAAATTTAATATGTTAAATTGCAAAGAGGCCAATACACCTATGGAGTCAAAACTAAATATTGATAGAAATGATAATGTAAATGATACTAATATTCCTTATCAGCAGTTAATAGGTAGCCTCATGTATTTGTCTGTATTAACAAGGCCGGACATAGCCTTTAGTGTTAGTTTTTTAAGTCAATTTAATTCTTGTCACTCTAGCACTCACTGGAATTATGCTAAACGCATTCTCAGATATTTAAAGAGAACTAAAAATTATTGCATAAGGTATGTAAAAGGAAACTTTGAATTATTAGGATTTGCTGATGCCGACTGGGCTAATAATGATATCGACCGAAAATCATATACAGGGTATTGTTTTAAGTTGTCAGGGGGTGTCATATCATGGGAAATCAGAAAACAAAGAACTGTGGCTCTTTCAAGTATGGAAGCCGAATATATGTCAATGGCAGAGGCATGTAAAGAGTCCATGTATTTAAGAACATTGTTGTCTGAGGTTATGAACCAAGATGTATGTCCTATTACCTTATACAATGATAGCCAGAGTGCTCAAAAATTTGTTGTTAATCATGCTTTGCATAGAAAGAGTAAACATATAGACATCCGTTATCATTTTCTTAAAGATGCTGTCAGTAGTAATGTTATTAATATTAAATATATGTGTACTAAAGATATGCCAGCAGATGTTCTCACAAAGGCACTAGGTGCAACAAAGCATTACCAAGGTATTGAGGCGTTGGGACTTGTTAATTTGTAAAAGGTTAGTTTCATTGTTTCATTTGATGTAGTGGGGGTGTTAAAATGTATAGTTTATTACATCAAATCAAACCAGTAATGCCATCTATTGAGAATGTTATGCAATATGATCACTCAATTCAGTCTTATGTTCTGAATGATTGAATGATTAATTACTTGTATGTAATATTTACCGTTTCATTCAAAATATATACTTTACCGTTAGCCATCGGTTAAACAACTCGTTTCATTTTATATTAGTATCAGTTACTACTTTCTTTGTAAAGATCAAAATAATGAGTTAGTAATGTGCACAACTATGTTTAAGTATTGCTAGCAGTACAAATTTGATGGTAAAGTGTACCGAAAAATTTTAATGTGTTCAATGTAACACAAAATTCACGTTACTAAAAACTAGATTTTTTAAAATATCATTTACAAAATGTTTAGTTGTCACGTATAGCACTATGCGTTCCAGTTAACTTCCTCGAAAGTCTGGTTAGTAAAACTAGACCTTTTTTTCCGTGCGGTCGTTCACTTTTAATCACAAATTATCTCAGATAACAATAATTATGTTATTGTAATTATTTCACTAATAAGTAGGTATTACATTAAATATTTTCTCAAGATCATTTTGTGAGTAATTGTGTTAATGTAGCATGTTATTTGAAAAAGAGTCAAGTTGAATAAAGTATACAGTCCTATAAAAAATACATTTATGTGATATGAATAAATTTATTTATCAGCATGAGACATAACATTTCAACCTTAGATCTCACCTTTGTGCGGTCGCAACGAATAAGCCAACATCAAAGGAGGTTTATAATAGGATTAAGTGAACTGTCTTATATTATAACGCACATCTTACAAATAATCTAAGATTGTCTCTTCTATAATTTTAACCACTTTCCAAATTTTTTATAGGCCTTCAGTATCTAAAAAATAATATAATATAATTTAATAACTATTTTAACGCAATGTATTGACAAATATGGATGTAATTTATCTGAAATAAAATATATTTAATTTAATTTAGTATCGTATTTAGAGCCTATTTATGAAGTAAAAAATGTAAATCAAGTTGTCAACCAAAAATATTTTTCGCGATATAGTTTTTAATTTTCGGTCCTACCCCTGTTAAGGTATTAAGGTATATTTCATCCTGTATACAAACAAGTAAAAATAGTTTAAAGAACTAGAACCCGTCTAAGAAAATGCAATGATTTAAAGTCATCCTGTATAATTTCTGTTTTGGTTAAACAATTTTGCACTCAGAATTTTGTCTTCTTTTATTTGATACCACACTCGTTATGACTGCAAAATTTTTTTTTAAGTACCTGAATATTCTTGTTGTAGCATTCGCCATGTCGCCTTTTTTTACAAAAGGTAGCCTTTGTTACCCGGACTATAATAAGGAATCGTTTGATATCTACCTCATTCACCAAAATCGGCTTAGTAATTTAATCGCAAATTTGGAACCAACGTAAATACCCACATATATTTAAATACATAGACTGCTAAAATCATAACCCTTCCCGTTAGCTTTGCCTTAGTCGGGTAAAAATAAAGATTTATAGAATAAATGGGCCTAGAAATATGTAAGAAAATTACGATTGTCTAAGCTGGCTAGCTTGTCATTGTCAGCTTGTAAAACCGTTCACACAAATCAGATAAGGCACAAACTATTTTTCTCTGATTTATTTATTTATTTATTTATTTATTTATTTATTAAGGATAACAACAGCACATAAGTAAATGGAAGATTACAAAAAAGTTGTACATAATTTAAGGCCAATTACAGTCACCCATTTAAAGATTATATAAAAAAGCTATGAGCAAAAGGTAGACTCCCACTGTACACCTACTTTCTCCTTCATGAAGTCGAAAGCAGCTCGTAACAAGAATTCTAGTAATATTCAAAAGGAATGATCTAGGTCGAGGCAAGAAGAAAATGTAAGTTTAAAGATGATAATGGCAAGAGAAAATAAAAAAGTAGGTATGATGAATCAAACTCACTATACCTACCACTAACCATGAACCACACTCCATCAACTGTTTACCGTATGTGAAATATTAATCAATTTCATTGATAACGCAACTTGTGTAGATGCAAACAAAATAAATAACAGTTATGTAACATAGAACAGATGCAACAAAGCGAGTAGGTACTATCACTACACGCCAGCGCACTGCCAGATCAATAAAAATAAAATAAAATATAGTTAGGTACCTACCTACTTACCTAGAATGACAACTATCGTCGTATAAAAACTATCATTATAGGTATGTGGGTATACAGACAATACAAGGAATAGACTACAAGTGAATTGAAAGGAATGGATAAATTATATAAATTAAATGTAGGTACTTATATAAAAAAATATGTGCCTGCGACAGCCATTATTACTAAGTATTATGTGCGTTTGTTTATTTAAGACGCCAATTCAATAAGCCGATTATATTAGAACTTATTAATTATACGTTATACTTATAATGCAATGCCACGGGCAATAGCTGTAGGTAATCTATGTAAAAATGTAATGTAGTTATTTTTCCCGACTGTTTAATAATTGTAAATTAATTTTATTTTTGAAAGTTTTCTTGGTACCTACAAATGGATCTATACTATCGAATTTAACGTTGTAATTGCGTAGTATTCGAGTAAGAACACTATTTCGACCATAAACTGTTTTATGATTGGGGGGGCTAAACAAACTTGTGTGCCTGGTACGTCGACGCGGTGCGCTTAGGGAAATATTAGAGAGGAGATCGGGGCAATTAATACGTCCACATAAAATATCAAATAATATTCCCATATCCAGTAAATGACGTCGTTCTTCAAGAGTTAATAATTTATATGATTTACATTTCTGGATATACGAACTTGAGACCGGTGCGTATTTGAATTTAAAATTTAAATAACGTAAAAACTTTTTTTGGATCCACTCTATGCGATTTTTGTGAACAGCAAAGTATGGCGACCAGATGGGACAGGAATATTCCAGAATACATCGAACATATGCGTAGTATACTATTTTAAAGCTAAGTGGCCTCTTGAATGGTTCACAAGTACGGATGATAAATCCCAGATTTCGATACGCACGATTAATAATATAGTCAATATGATTTTTCATAGACATTTTTGAGTCTAAAAGCACACCCAGGTCACGTACCACCTCGGCCCTCTGCACCACAACGCCATTGAAATTATATTGGTATATCAAAGGAGATTTTTTACGCGTAAAACTGATGCACTGACACTTTCCTATACTTAGCGTAATTTTATTATCAGTGTAATATTTAAACAAGTTGTTGAGATCAGTTTGCAGTAAGTGACAATCATGAGATGAATTGATAGACATATATATTTTTTTATCATCTGCATATAAAAGATGATGAGCATGTTTGAAAGATTTATATATGTCATAGATGTAAGCGTTGTAGAACAAGGGACCAAGATGGGACCCCTGGGGCACTCCTGAGGGAATGTAAATATAATCCGACCTGCAACCACCAAGAACAACAGACTGAGATCGATTTGTAAGATAAGATGAGACCCATCTAAGTAAATCACCATGTATGCCTAAAGCGTATAATTTTTTTAAAAGTATGACGTGATCCACCCGGTCGAAAGCTTTTTCGAAGTCCGTGTAAATCACGTCAACTTGACCACCATCTTCCATATGATAAAGTACATAATTAGTGAAAGAAGCTAGATTAGACACCGTTGAGCGATTCTTCAAAAAGCCATGCTGCATATCAGAAATACCCATTGATATAACGGGATACATTTGATTGTATACTAATTTCTCAAAGAGCTTAGCAAGTGTATTTAAAATGGAGATCGGACGATAGTTTTCGATTTTGAATTTGGAACCTTTTTTGTGAATCGGAATTATGTGTGCTTTTTTCCAAATAAGGGGAACAATACACTCTTTTAGTGAACGTCGGAATAATAGTGATATGGGGTAAGCAAGACTATCAGCACATTCAACAAGAAAAACAGGTGGCACGCCATCACACCCACATCCTTTAGATTTGTCTAAGGAGCGTATCAGATTAAGGACATCTTTGACACAAAATTTAACCTTAGACAAAACATGACAAAAGTGAGATTGTTGAGAGTTATCAAATAGGGACCCAGAGTTACACTCCGTCGAGTAAGTAAATACACTTTTGAAAAACTCATTAAATGCAGTACAAATCTCTTGCCCCTCACTATGACTGGCTTCTCCTAAAGTAAAGTAATGAGGATAGCATGAACCGCCTCTTTTAGATTTGACATATTTCCAAAATATTCTAGGTGAGAATCTAATGAGGTTTTCAGTGTTATTAGTAAAACGATCAAAACATTGTGCCTGTACACGATGCTGACGGGTTCTCAATAATGAGAATGTATCGTAGTCTCTTGGATTATGCTGTTTTTTCCATTTATTATGGTATTTATGTTTTTCGCGAATAATTTTAATTAGGGATTTGCTATACCATATTGGATAATGAGTATTATTAATTGATACAGGGACATAAAGAGCAATACATGCATGAATAATCTTATAGAAAGCCTCCACAGCATCGTCCACAGTCTGAGCATCTAAGGCGCTGTCCCAGGGAATTGAATTCAAGTGTTGATTTACTCGACTATAATCACATTTATAAAAATTATAACGTGAATGCGGCTTGTCTTTTAAAGGAATAAAATTTAAATGAAGATAATTTATTAGTAACGCGGGGTGATAAAAATCTAATTTAGACAAGGGGACCGTGTCAATTATTGACAGTTCTAAATTAGAAAAACATAAGTCAAGGATATTATTTTTAGAATTAACAACAAGATTATACTGCCAAAATCCTAAGTAGATTAATTCGTCAACAAATTTCGAAGATTCGATCTGCATTATAGTGTTGACATTATGCAACATAGAATAATTATCATCACTCCAACGAATCCACGGCAAATTAAAATCACCTAATAGTAAATAATTATCAGATGGATTAAGGTCAAAGAGATTTTTAAAACTATTTAAAATGCATTGAAGGTTGGCTACTAATTCATTGTCTGGCGGTAAGTAAATTAAAACAATATTCAGATCTAAATTTGTCCCCAGTCTCCTTCCTGGAATTTTTACACATAAGGATTCGACAAAGTCGCATGCCCATTCCAGTCTTACCGTTGCGCATAGTTCCCGCAGCACACAAAGCATGACACCACCACCGGCTGATTTGTTTGTCGAGACAAGATCGCGATCACAGCGAAATATGTCATACCTAGAATCGCAAATCTCGGAGTTTAATATGTCTGACTGAAGCCAAGTTTCGGTGAAGCACATTATTTGGTAGTCAGAAGATAAAATATTATTATATAAGTTAATACATTTTGTCCGGAGACCTCGTACATTTTGATAAAAAATATTTAGTTTAGACCCACTCATTTGGTCTGCAATAGTCGCCATTTTAAAAACAAACAATTAATTATACTACTTGGCAGGCCTAACGTGGAAACACCTACGTCACGCGAATGTTTGAAATTAATATAACCTGTTATGTACATAGAAATATCACCAATGATAGTTAACGGAGTGTGGTAACTTTTACAGAAAGTAATTGTAATATTAAGATACGTGGTTATAAGTTTACGGACTGTAACTTTAATAGAATATGTTGCACTTGAAATCATTAAAAAATACAATATGAATAGAAGATAATATGATAACAACCTCGACCTACCTTCCTCACCAAATTGATACAAAACGAGCACCTCACGTAATAGTTTTAAAAACATTTTGTTGTTATTTAGCACTGACATAATATAGAAAGACAAAAGTCACGATATTTTGTTTAAATCGTCCGACGAGCGAATGATAAACATTGGAGAGTTATCAGATTTCCTTGCATATATTTTGCCGTCACGAACCCACAAGTAAGAAAAATCTGACGATGCCTTCTTTTTGCGTGCCTGTAGATATAAAAGCTTGTTGGACGGAGTCAGGTGTTCGTTGATGTATATCCTCGCAGGACCGCCGGGAATGGCAATGCCGATATCAGCTGTAGTTATCACTTTTTTTGAACGCGCACCAGATATGATTGAATCCCTGAGAACGCGGGTCTTCAGTTTCACAATTATAGTCTTCGGTCGGTTGGGAGTCTTGTTATGCCATTGAGCCCTGGTGATGAACTCGATATCTCTCGGAGAAAGGTCATTGATACCCACGAACTTAGCAATATTCGTCATGTAGTTTGTTAAGTTTTCGTTAGACCTCTCAGGAATACCTGAGATCTCAAGGTTCTGGAGCCGTTCGCGCTGCTGAATGGTGTTGAGGTCATGGCGTAGATTATGTATTTGTTCATTCAAATTCGAAATAAGTGACGAATTAGTTTGTGTGTTAACTTCGATGAGATCCGTTCGTTGGACTAGTTCAGCGTGATTGGCAGCCAAGGCACTGTGCTGCTGACTTACCGACTTTAATTCCGATTTGAACAGGTCCAGATCACTCTTTATATCGGCTCTGAAGTCTTCGTGAAGTTTTGAAAGCTGAACCTCGAGTTGAGCTTGAAATAAATTGAGGCGTTCTGAGATGGAGCGAGAATGTTTATCTAATAAATTTTCCATATTATTATATTCCTCTTCACGGCTACGCTTGTACGTCCGTCGCTGAAGATTAACATGCTCCAGGGTATCAACATTATGTAGGTCTGGAGAAGAATTTGATTTATTAGATGTTTCAGAATCCATGACTTACAACCACGACACTTGATTTAGTTTCTGTCTCAACGTACAACAACAGGATCAGTGGTGCGAAACAAAGATAGCACTAGTTCACACAGCTTTGTCACTCAGTAGGACAGCGCTTAGGCAGAACGAAATAGCACTGATTTACAATGCGTCAAAGTATAAAGTTGATTGGTTAACTTTTTAAATTTATGAAATTATTTGTTCGGGAGCCGCAACACGTCTGCTCACAACGAGTATCGTACGACGAAAAAAATAAAAAAAAATTATATTTGACACTCAAGTTTTTTCTATACGACTTGACAGAGGTTTCTAATCATCCGTAGCATATTCGGAAGCCCGCCATCCTTATCAAAAATACCTTTATACAATTATTTTCGGATTGCATTTCACATTTTCAGTTAGTAATTAGATCTGTTTCATAGCTCTTTTTCAGGTTTCGGGCCGAGAATAACTTGACTATATTCGAATCAGATAGTAAAACCATATTATTTTTAATAATTATTATAGTCTAATTTAAAAAAAAAACATCTGAATGTATTTTTCTCGATACAGTGAAACAAATATTTAATTAAAAAAAACAATTCAAACTCTAAGGAAATGCGATCTAGCTAACGGGACTTCAATTTGTAGTCGCATCATAATGACAATTTTATACCAAACCTAGAAATAAAAGTAAATCAAAACAGTAACACATAAAATGTTGCGTGATCAATCATTCACCACTCACAAGTAGAATAATAAACGTACTTCCGGTCGGGACAGTTGTAGTGTTACGGAGTTCCGCGTGGGGTCGCGCGCGGCTGAGTCGCGATGCGCGCGCACCATACATCACATGACCGTTCTAACTGCGTAAACGCAAAATTATATTCGTAAGGAATGCCACGACCAATTAGTAATCCGACAACAGATTAAGCGCCTACGATGACATCATTAAGCGACACAGAGGGTTCGTAAGGTCAAAGAACACTAGGCCAGCTTTCATAACAGATAAATGTACCTTGTGGTGACATGTTCCAATGTTAGACTTAATACATAATCATCGACATGATTAGCTCGCCTCGGTCCACTGCTGGACATAACTCTGCTGACCATAGCCTGATTCTTGGTCCTCTCCTACTTAAGCTAGCTGTGAACCCGAGACTTGGTGGAATTTTGAACTTGGAATTTGGATAATAATACTTATTATTTTCTCCAGGGAATGAGATGATTATTTCATCCAGATCTGTTCAGGCGTTTTTGAGTGAAAGACTAACAAAAATCCATACATCTATCCATCCATCTATGCACCTTCATGAACTTTTCCATTTATAATATTAGTTGAACTAAAGATAATATACACGGTGCATTTAGAACCACCTGGAAAACGAAGCCCACGTTATGTGACCATTATCACAGATAAGATAACCATTAATCATGGCGGTGTTATTTCATTTATCAATAAAAAAAAAGACGTGTGGCACTCGGAGACTGCCGCGGTTAAGCTATTGCATAGCATTAACATTATCAACTTATGCCGATACAACAAATGCCACCTAAAGGCGGGTTGCTGAACTAAAGAGACAAGTGTGATATTTCAAAAAGTCATTAAAAGTTCTGCTTCTGCTTCATCGATAGATAGAAAAACTAAAAAGTATTACCGCTGTGCCGGTCGGAGTGGGGGTGTTAGGTTATTTTCGTTACGGAATTTCTGGATTCGGTCTCCACGCTCAAGGCCTGCGACAGAAGCTATGCAATAGCTTAAAATATTTTTCGACTGATTTTAATATTAAATACCAGCTATTGATTCAAACTTTTAATATTGTAAAACGCTGTGACGCACACAAACCTAATAGCTGGACCAGTATTTAAAAAATATATATAAAAAAAATTAAAATAACACTGCCAAGATGTTATGCATAATAATTAAGCAACGTGGGCTTCATTTTACAGGTGATTGAAAATGCACCGTGTTGAAAGAGCTTCCGTTAGCAGTTCATCCGATAATTGCAGCTCTGCTCTGCATTATATTACAAATTATTATCATAAGCACCTAGTAAAAGGGTGTTCTACACTGTTCTTTACCAATTTAAGTAAAGGTTTTATTACTTTGATATTTTTAACTCCCATTTCATTTGATCAAGTAAGCATTAATAAATTTATTTTCAGAAATATAAATAGTAATTGTTAATTATATCGGTATTCTTTTGGTCTTGTAAATCTGCCACAGACTTTGCTAATTACTAGTAATCAGTATGAAAAAAACAAATGTTGGTTGACATAATCCTGGTTAAACGCTACAAGAAGTTAGTTTACCCTACTAGCGTGCTAATCTCGCTTGTAGATACATAATGTACACACTAAATCACACTCCTTGTCATGTACATTAATAATCAGAGATATTTTTCGTAAATAAATATGACGGTGCAATTGAAATTACTTGAATATAATTATTAAAGCGATGTTTTCTATTTTTTTTTAAAACGTAGTAGAGTACTTACTGATGGAATCGTAGCACGAATACTTGTTCAGTGGTCACTATGACGTGACACCGAACACTGAAGAGGCGGCCATTTTTAGGGTTCCGTACCAAAAGGGTAAAAACGGGACCCTATTACTAAGACTTCGCTGTCTGTCCGTCTGTCTGTCTAGTCCGTATGTCCGTATGTCCGTCTGTCCGTCTGTCCGTCTGTCCGTCTGTCCGTCTGTCTGTCTGTCCATATGTCCGTCCGTCACCAGGCTGCATCTCAAGAGCCGCGATAGCTAGACAGTTGAAATTTTCACAAACTATGTATTTCTGTTGCCGCAATAATAACAAATACTAAAAACAAAATAAAATAAATACTTAAGGCTCCCATACAACAAACCCTTTTTTTTGGCCTTTTGGTACGGAACCCTTCGTGCGCGAGTCCGACTCGCACTTGGCCGGTTTTTAAGAGTCGTTGAAATGTTAAGAGGACGGACATCGCTCGCATCCACGTGTAGGATGAAGGCCATAGTTGTCTTAAATTGTGTTACTCGTTTACAAGATCAAAGTTGCTCAGCGATATGCTCGATATCTCGTTAAAAGGCAGGATACGAAACGTGCATATTCGTCTGAGGACAAAAGTCATCGTCATAGCCCGAAGGATTGGCACGCTCAATTGGCAGTGGGCTGGTCACGTCTGCCGTAGAACCGACAGACGTTGGAGCTACGAAATGGAGACCGCATTAAGGCAAGCGTAGTTCATCAGTCGCCTAGCGACTCGATGGAACTATGACTTTAGAGAAACAGTTGGCAGCGGCTAGATGGAGGAAGCCCAGGATAGAGATTAAAATTTGTGGCGTGACATAAAGTATGCCTACGTCCAGCAGTGGAAGCTTAAAGATTTTTGATATTTGTGCGATCAATTGTCATTTGAAGTTATCTATCATTTTATTTATTGTAGTCATTAAACGTTTTAGTCAGTATTTAATTCTTCACTCTTAACTTATTTTTCAACTTTACCTAATTGCCCGATACTCACGCCTCACAATAATATAGTGTGCATAGAGTGTAAAATAAAAGGTCAGTCTGATAAAAGTGCCATCCCTTTTATTAAATTTTACTGTCAATTTAAGACTCGTAAAAATTAAATAAATACTCACGACTATATCAAAAAAGGCAGACATTTTAAAAATTAAATTAAACGATATACTTACATAAATAAAAACAAATGTACTTGCGACTTCGTGTACAGGTCTTACTAGCTAGTTTATTTATAAAGTAAAGCAAAACTGTTGTGTAAATTTGCCTGAACCAGTAATTACTACTAAACTGCTGAACATACGGTGCTTTTCGGTACAACTTACCTATTTTATTTTGCAACTCAATGTGAATTGTGAACACAATAGACATTCCTTTGAATAATAAACACAAGGGTTGGTTATTTACGCAACTAACCTCAAACAACAAAGTCATGACTCTATTAGTATTTCATACAGTCTTGCGTGTGTACAACTTCATTAAGTTTCATAGCTAAACTTTTAAACGGTTTTAATGACAAGCTATGTATGCTATGCAAGTATGAGTAGATAAATTATGTGTATTAACGAAGTAAGTTGTGTTTTGTATTAACAGTACAATCCCAAAGTACCAGTCAATTTGAACTTCCAATAAAAATACTCAAAACTAAGAGGCTTCCTAAAAGTCAGACACGAAAAAATGAAAACTTAATAGTGAATTCCGAACACACTCCACCATTCTTTCTGCAATTATATGATTTATTTTCATTGTCCAATTCCGTGAAATTCTTTGTCGGTCGCGAATGTCCACAAAAGGGTCGGTAATAGGCTAAAAGCACTCTGAGAATATTAGGAAGGCGTACCAAGTAAAAGGTATGAGTCCTTAATAAGGGTCCCGTAGGATTCTACCTTCCCTGAGTAATGTGATGATCGATCGGTCGTTTTCTGTCCAATAAATATGGACACTCACACTGAATTACAATATTTGTGACAATGTGTTGTTATTTAAATAAGATTTTATTGTTTTGATTAATACAATACACTTAATGTATTCAAACTTACACTTCACTGACTGAACTTGACACTTGGCTTCATACTGTATTTCCTAAGCAGCCCAGTAGATGATCGGTCTCTGTAACTTACCTAATAAGAGTTCAATTCTATTGTTAGCAACTGTAGCAGGTTTTGTAACAAAAAGTTCATGTTTATTTCATGGTTTTCGTCAAAATGTCAAAGTCGTACCCTTTCGATCTAATCTTATTATGCGAAAAGATTGGTTTTCTTTTGGATGTTTGGAGCGAATAAACTCAAAAACTAGTGGACCAGTCAAAATGAAAAATAATTGTTTTCTTTTCAGAATTCTTGTTTTAATGAAGTGAAAAGTTTGCATAAGTAATCAACATCTCAATCAACTAAGAAGAAATTTTGAAATGTAATTTTCGGACCCTGAAAACTACGACAACAGGGTCGTTTTTTTTATTTAATATCATCCTTCAAAAGGGTTGAAAAAGAGGTGGAGATTTGTTCGAAAAACCAATATTTTCTCTATTTAGTATAGAGAATTACAAAATTGAATATCAATTGCAAAAAGGTTAAGTGATCTCTAAGGAGAGCCATGTAATTGGAAACGCATTACACGGGGGAACACTAGTCCCTAGTAGAATGTCCATTTATTGATCTGACACACACAATATAATATTACACAAAACATAGATTAGATCTAACTAAATAAATACCTAATTAGTAAAGTTATGGAAAGGCACTCAAGTAACTGTTACTAAAACAAAAAACCTTAGTATTACTAACATAATAATAATTTAAGTCAGAACTTATTAATATATTAGCAACAACATAACACAGTTAACAATATGGCCAAAAGATTATATTATAGACTTGCGCATTGAAAAAAAAAAGTTAATTGGTTTTAAGTAAAATACCTTTAGCATCGTATCATAATAATAATGGGTCACGTTACAACGAAGGTCTTAGCAAATTACTCCCTTATCAGAGACTTTTGAGTTGGCATAACAACGTTCGGTCCTTGAAATATTTGCATAGGTTCACCGCAAAACAGTGGTAAGGCCAAAGGTGAAGGAGTAATGTGAGGTGTAACACTATAATATAAATGTATGTATTACATAGGCATAAATCGAAACGTAGCCGCCGTGAAGTTAGTTTTATTTAGTTCTAGAAATGATTAAGTTTAGAGGCCTTACCTTACCTTTTTGGGCTTATTTACGCCTTACTATGAGTAGAAATGCGGTGAATACAATAATGTTCGTGGCATTTTATGTCATCTTAAATATCCATACCATATTAAATCAACCTACTTGTCATATTAGTAGTTCAGTATTAAATATCGACACTAGCTAAAACTAATTAAATTGAAGGGGTCTGATGTAAATCAAAGTGGCGGCCTATAATCATCCCTCAGCAGGGCTATGGCCTCCATCATTAAATTCAAGTCACCATTGTAACGATGGGTACAGGCAAAATCATCAAGCTTGCCAAATGCTGGTTGGTGAACACAAACCCGAAAACACGGAACTTTCGTTGCCCGACCTGGAGATCGTACCCCAAGATCTTGGTCCGATATTTAAACCACTAGACAAATGGGGCAGGGCGTGGGTCTGATGACCTGGTGAAATTGCGTGAAGCCTTCATCCCGAAAACTATGACACTTTTACAGAGGTCATTTTTTTTGTATGATAGCTGTCCCTTACACCTTGCTTCTCCTAAGTTTGTCGTGGTACTTACTGGACACTGTTTGGCAAGCCCCTTAAACAGGATACAACAGCTATAAACAATTCTAGATAGGGTCACAACAAGTAATTTCTATATATTATGGGACCAGGCAGCGGTCAACCCAATCTTCTTGTATGTTCAATTAAATCCCGAACTGTTAGTCATTTGTAATACTAACAATATTAAATTAAACCATCAATTAACTTAGCTTCGGCGTAACACACACACAACGAAAGAGTGTTACATCGCAGGCCGGAGTTTCTATTACTTGAATGTTAGATATCAATATCTGCTTGCCCTGAATATTCATGTATGATGGCTGGTGGTTTTATAACCCAGTTTCATATTACGCAAATAAACCATCATTTATGATTGAAAGCCAGCCAACTGATTGAAATATGCTGTTCTGTGGAAGTTTAAACATAATGCTGACACTAACTTGATACATTTTTGGGACTGGATGTTAGGCCTCCCCCACACTAGCGTCTCTCAAGCGTCGGCGTCGTTGCTGTGTCCAATCAGCGTTAAGTAAATGCCGCTGCGCAAGCGTTGCGTCAGCTCAGGGGTCTCTTAAGATATTGATGTAAAATAAAAGTTTAAAGTATTTAAAGCCCTATTGACATCATTTTGCGGAACTATAAAAAACTGAAAGCTGACTTATTAGATACTTGGTTATGCTAGAAGGACTGCTAGCTTAAATTTAATTTTGATGATGATGATCACCCTGCCTACCAAACGTGCATTAATGATCAACAATTTTAAGTGCAGATATTAATAAATAAAAAGGTTAAATCAGCTACCTTGCTAACAAAAAACAAATGAGCAAAACAAATGCAGTACGTATTTCTTTTCAATATTTGTGTAACAATAAATCGCTATTCCCACCTCTAGTAAGATTTAAGGTTGGAAAGTTAATTAATCGTTTGTAGGCACGATGCTTAGAACTCCGAGGCTAAACTATCGATTGCGAAGCTCAGAATAATTATCACTGGGCTAATAGATACTGGATGGATGTCTCAGTCCATAATATCTAAGGACTTTATTCTTCGGAAGGTTTAGTTATGTTACCTAATCACTGAAAGCAATTTATATTCGTTATTATTACTTAAGATGTTTTAATCTGATTTGCTGTAAGCTTAAGATTTGATTTAAAGAAAAATTTAAGTAACACAAAAAACTAAGTAAATTAATAATGTAAGCCTTTTTAGCCTGAAATACAGGAAATCCTAGTTTGCGTGTGTTTTGCGTGTTCATGTTTATTTAGTCTTTTGTTACTTTATATCTAATAAGTTTTTCAATAAAGATTTTATTTATTTATTATATTTATTTATTTAAAACATAAAAAGTGCTTAACGGAATATATGCATAAAACTTTGATGCTTGCTTCGAAATATGTATTTTATATTAACTAATAGTAATAAATACTTAAATTACTAATATAAATACAGGGTTACATTAAAGTTTATGCAAATATTTTCAACATATAAATGATTTTTCCGAAAAAAAATTTTTGCACACTCCCTACATGTCAAAACATTTTTTTAAACAGTTATGTTAAGCACGCTGTATACAGCAAGACAAATTCAAATACACAAACATATCACACTTGCTTACATTTTACGTAAGGCACACTTTGCCTTTAAATTGGAAGCTTATCGGAACCCAAAAACATTGGAACTATGAAATCACGCTAGCCCACAGCGTATAAGCCTGAATAACATCGTGAACAACAACACACATACAATAATGTCCAGAATGAAAACCTTTAGTCGATGCAACTCATACTATTTTTTGTTCATAGTAGTTACCGCTAGATGCTGGTGTAAAATGTATTGAAATAAAACGAGACGGTCAAACTATTCGAAAACTATCAAAACTCATACTAATACAGGTATATTTCAATGGTCAGAGCCGTCACCCGATAAGCAAATAGTTGTGAGTTAGAGTCCTACTTAATGGCAATCGAAATCTTTATTACAGGAATCAATAAGCACTCCTAAAATGCACCTTAGATGTATATGTGATTGTAGTAGTAAATATAATTAAATCTTAGGACATATTTTTTAAATAAATAATATTACTTAAGCTAGAAATCTCCCAACAATATTGATAGTGACCATGAATTGGGTAGTTCGTTATTATTTTAATTTTATCGCCCAGATTACTTATGTCCCTATTACAAATAAGACGTCTAATTAGAGCACAGACTATGTGTTTATTATGACTTTAGTCTCTTTGAATTTGGTATGTTAGGTATACTTAAATGTGTTATTATGCAAAGATAGCAAGGAAACTACAACTAAGTTGATCAACTAGCCAAGTGAAGCGAGGTATCTACGAAAATTATGTAAATATATGCAAATGATCAGAGCTTAACGTTTTAAATGTCAACGATAACCAACATTTATATTAAGTAGTCGGTTTTCATGACTTCTTCTAAATCTGTACTAATTTGTAAATGCGGAGCATTTTATAGGATGTAAAGTGTTTGAGTTACTAGTTAAAAGTCCCTGTGCAACTTAAATACACAAAAGTTTATTGTAAAATGTATGTATGTAGGTAAGTTTATTTTTAATTTTGTTTTACCACTTTTTTAATACCAAATCACATTACAGTTTTCTAGCTCTAAGAGTCTCAAAGATTAAACACAGTCGGACAAATAGATGGACGTCGCAAAACAACACAGGTTCCTTGTGGACTAAGGAACCCAATCAAACATATACTAAACAGTGTTAAACTATCTGCTTCGATACCAATACTCAGATACTGGTATAGCTTACTATGGACTCACATAGTCTACTGTATTTTTATTTTGTTAATTGATACCTCACAAAGTAATTTCAATGATTTTAAAAACTTCTGAATATTTTTACCAATTTTTATTTTATTAAGGTAGGTATTAGTTATACTTTTAAACTATTGAAATTTACAAAAAGCTGCGTAGCAAACAAACATTTAAACAAGACAGAAAATGCTCCAAGAAACTTATCTTGATAAAACGGACCTTTCAAGAAGATAATAAATTGTAAAATCATTTTACTGAAGCGGATTACGTCAAGAAGTTGTAAGATAATTTACGAGCATTTTAATTAGCTGCAGCTTAAGCAGCTTATCTCGTAGCTAATTAAGCTCGAAGATGAGAATTAATAAAGTGCTTTATCTAGTTGTTCGCATTTTAAGTGTGCTCACCTCACGCCAGAGCGTAATAATTATGTTTGACATCACTCACACAGGTACTACTCAAGTATTGTGATCGCTTGCTTAAAGATATATGTATTATTATACAAATAGATGTACCTACGACCAGCTGACAATTAAAATATGTGTTGTATTGACTTGACTATGTTAACATGAAATTTCTAATTCGCCTTTAATTTTATCTCTGTTGTGTTCTTATGCCTCCCATTGTATATAGCCTATCAATATAAGGTTTTTACTTTTTTTTAAAGATTGATGACTCGACGAATGTAAAACGGTATCCTCTAACTCCCAAAACTGATAACAAAGGGCTCTCAAATACATCTTTATATATAAGTATACCTATTTAATTTTACATGTATATCACAAATTTAACAATGTGAATGATTGAGCATGATTTAAATAGCTCGTTCTAAAAATTGTCAGTAAACATCATTTTAAAGCCCAGTCTTGTAACTGTGTTATTTTTTATTTAAATTTAATTATATTCCGTCTGTTTGTCACTGTTGCAATGAGATCTTTGTAAAATATTCCGTAAAGTAGAGTCTCTATTTATCAAGATACTAGCTGTTGCCCGCGACTTCGTACGCGTCAATTTCTGTTATTATGATCGCAATTATTTTTGCAACATTTTTCTTTTTTTATCGCTCCTATTGGTCGCAGCGTGATAATATATAGCCTAAAGCCTTCCTAGTTAAAAGGACTATCCAACACAAAAATAATTTTTCAATTCGCATCAGTACTTCCTGAGATTAGCGCGTTCAAACAAACAAACAAACAAACTCTTCAGCTTTATAATATTAGTATAGATATCTCAACTACTTACGTTTTTAAATATTGTTAAGGCGTATACACATTAAAAATCATACTCTCAAATTTGTAAAAAGAAAAATCATAAATCTGAAAATAAATGATGCAAACATAGTCTCATATATTTATGTTTTTATACTTATAATATAGACTCGTTCCACCTGAAGCGTTGATCTAATAGTGTCAACATCAATGCAACGACCACACCGCTAGCCCATTAGTGTTGGAGCGATTTCTCTACAATATTCCATCGATATCGACTAACAAACTTCATAATCACCAGCACATATGCATTATTACTGTCACTGTCGGTCACTAACAATAACAATTTATTTACGTTTTCAAACCAGCAACACATTAACAAATGTTGGGTTTGCCTATTGCTACTACTCGCATTTTTTTGTTTGCTTTGCTTACTTTGGAGCTCGATAATTAAATAAATATTAATAGACCTGAAATGAAAAATAGTAAGACAACAATGTTCAACAACAATGTTCAATGTTTCTTAATCAAGTTGATGGGGCTTAGGAATATTGGTATTGTCTTGTGAATCTTAATGCTATTGTCACACATCGTACCTGACTGGTTTTTGTAGAAAAATAAACTAGTTTTATATAGTTGTGGCTGTCACTAATATTAAGGAACCATTTGACACTTTTCTTTCATTTTTTTTCCATGCATCAAAACTGTGTCCAATACCTAAGTTTATTTTAACAATCATGACACTTGATGAACACGACACAATTATATTGGAAAATTAAGCAGTAGAATAAATTAAACCAAGTTCTATTAATAATATTATAAACGCAAAAGTATGTCTATGATTCTGTCTGAAAGTGCGATAAAGTCAATTCCTGTACGGACAGAGTCGCGGGCGGAGCGCTAGTAGCATTTAAATCCTTTCATAAAACGTTTAAAAGATATTATGATCGAAAATAGAATATGATCGAAAAACTTCAACAAACGAGCAAATTTAAATATTCACTGACTGATGAAACCCCGTACTACGAAAATACTGGATTTTTTATGTGCCATTATTAAATAATGGAATTGGGTACTTTTAGTTTATACACGCCGCTATTTTATCTGAACTCTCTGCCAATAAAGCACATTTTATTAACATTTTGCTTATCTACTAATGAATTTACAGCAACTTGACGATCGTTTTATTGTTAAGAACCAATTACAATAAAAGTCTACGATGCATAACCTCGATAATTTATCTATGTGGTAACCGACTATATCATACAAATTTCCTGTCTATCAGTGCTTAGAAAACTGACCAATAGGGCAATTTATTATGTAACTTTATTTTTATATTTGCTAGTTTTTTTTTTTAGATTATACACTGTTATATTAAACCACAGACAACATTTGGTGGATATGGGTAACTTTCAATCAATTTTTGCTTTAGTCATGTCGGGTGTATCTTTATTTTAGTTCATAAATAAGTTTAGTTTGATCCATTTAATTGAACACTTCCAGTTTGACTGATAACACTTCTTTAATTACTTAATATACATAATAATATATTTTAATCAAATAAAATGTGTCAGCTCAGAAAGCATCAACCATTAACTAGCTACACAGAAAGATGGCGCAAAAACACAGTCGATTATTTAGTCTGAGATCCAGGAGTAATTTACGAGTAGATGCAGATACGCCCATGTCTAATCAGTTTTGATAAAATGTGTGTTAGAGATAAAGACGCATGTTCTTGAATGTTTTATGATTAGAAAATATTATTTTTCAAAGCTAACATAAGACTTTCCTACAAGAACAGTCAGAGTTTTTTAATTCCCCTATTACCAGCCTCAGACGTGACTTGCTCTAACGACCATCTTGCCAAGAAGCTGGAACCAACGGCTTAACGTAACTTCTGAAACACAGCTTCTAGAACCGAGACAATTTAGGAAATATTGGTTTGAACCCGCAGGACCTTTGCTTAGCTGGCGGGTCAACACACCATAGCAACAATTGGGCTGCCATTGTAGCATAATAATTAATGAAGTATAAACAATATTTCGATTATAACTATTTTTATTTTTATTGTGATGTTTACCAACTATAGCTATAACATTAAAATTGAAAATTACGCATAGTATACGATAAAAAATATCTAAATTGATAGGATATAGTCGGAGAGGTTGCATCTATCATTTCTATTTACTCTGTGGAATAATGGCTAGTGCTGGCAAGCAAGTGACTGAACGATGAATGATGGTTGTATTCTCTCTGATATGCGTGCACCTACCATATCAATTCCGTTGCCGTGTGGCTTCCCTTTCTGTTTGTTCTTTTTATTTATTAATTTTTTGTATATTATTTATATATCCAAACTGTTTTGTGCATATTATTATATTTATTCGTTATTATGTATTATTCTTATTGTTATGTTCTTTCTTTTTTTTATTATAATTTTTTTTATTGTCACTATTTATTGTAACTTGTTTTATGTTTACTTCTTGTTTTTTTAATGTATTATGTGTAGGCTCCCGCATAATATCAGCATGACATGCCTTAAGCTGCCACGACAAATGCTGAGCGGGAGACCCTTTTGGCATCAGTTTGTTATTTTATTTTTAAATGTTGTGGTTTAGTGTATTTAATTTTTTATTTTTATTGATATGTGTATTTTGTTTTGTCTGATGCTAAATAAATAATTTTTCTTTCTTTCTTTATAATCGAACACCACTTGCATTAGAAGCGGTTATTTTACTTTTCAAATAAGTATGATAAAAACATAACGTAGTTTTATTACAAAAAAGTTAGTAAAACCAACATAAGAATGACCACATATTACAGGCTATCTAAAACATTTCTAATTCTGTAAGCTCTGTTACCAAAACTCTTCTTCTATTAGGTATACCAAAAGGATTTTCTTAGTTAAAATACGCAAGTATTTATTGTCGATATCTAAAACATAATTGCTTGTAATAGCCGCATCTCTATTAGATGCAGCAATGCTGTGAATAGGCTATCCTCAACAGAGCGAGATTTAATCGAATTATTTGAATGAGCTCGACGCTTCCGCCGCCCCGCCAGCCAGGATATACCAATTGAAAAATATGTATTTCTGTTTATTTATGTGCACTTTTGAAGTGACACGCGTATTGAGTTACTTGGCTCATACCTAATCAGTCTACAGTGTATAAAAACAACCATTTTTAGCAGTCGCACGGAATATGGCAAAACAATTAGCAAAATTTATGATTAGGTTTTTAGTTTTGTTTAAACTACTTTAAACTGTACACAGACCATCTTTTAGGACTAGTTTAATTTATTTTACCGAAACCCGTTATTTCTTATTTTTGTGACGTGTGATGCAGGTATTTAAAAAAAAATAGCAGCCGTTCTCTTTCTTTGGATGTCGACAGAGGCGGCTTAAAGTGCATCGTCTTGTCGCCATCATTGGTTTGTGTCAAAGTGATCCAATCCGTCCGCCAAGGACGGCGATTATGGCAAAATCTTGCTATAATTGCAAGCCTAAGTTCGTTCAACAGTAGACTGATGTAAGGCTGGTGATGATGATGATTATAATTAAATATTTTTTTAGAAAAAATAATAAACAAAAGAAATAAAGAATTTGAATTTGAATTTTTTACTGCATACAAAGTTCGACTAAACACAAACTGAAAAAAATAAATTGTATTATTTCATGTTACAATCAATCATTCATAGCTTAAAAGGTAGGTATTTCTTTACCTAAAACAGTTACTCGTAGGTATGAACCATAGACTTAATTATGGTATTAACAATGTTACTCTGTTTAGAGATCCGCTTGATTGAGTAGATTCGCCGCTATTCATCTGACACATAAATACGGTGACAATATACTCGAGTAATCCTCAATATTACAATACGTAGCTGCACACCAAATTGCGCCTTGAAGCAAGCTCCTAAGGTATAGGTATACAATATACGTCTCGGGTAAGAGAAATTCGATTGAAACTATTGTTGCCAGATACCGCTATAAAGACAAAACATTTGCTCGTCCCTTGTCAGCTAAATCAATTTCACGCAGTCTATGTGTTTGCCGCCCTCGTTTTAGGTTCGTTAGATCAAGATAGAGTTATACGGTGTCATTTATATCAACTAGCTTTCCGTCCTGCAGCTCGCCAGTGATGTTTCTTTGTTACGGTCCCCTTTTGACCCGGCCCCTTTATTAGGCCTTGATGTTATAAGAGCGAATGCCTTAGGCACTTTGACAAAAGATATCTATAGCTTCAAACATCGATCGGTTTAAAATATTTCATCCCTCAATAAGTCTACTCTGGGTCAACTATTAGCGTGAACAGCTCATTTTATATCAGCTAGAATAATTTATGCCACTTTAAACTCTACACTAGACTTTTATTTCCTAGCCTTGTTGTACCTAAGTACCTATAATACCTACACCGATTTTTCTGTGTCCTTGTATTGAGTCCTTCATAGTTTCTGTAGGTACGATACGATATTCCCAACTAATGACGGACTATAATGTCTCAGACGTAGATTAATTTATCATTATGGTTAATTCGTGTTATTACATATAGTTATTCGTAATTTAAACATTTTTAACATTAAAAATAAGTTTACGTGTTTTTACACAATTACTCATAATCAATTAAATACCATTTGAGTTATTCATACATAAGACATTTGATTTGGAATCAGAACAATGTTGACCGTATTTATTTATTTAATAAAATACATAAATTTTATTATAATATCATCTTCAATATATTCTAATACTATTATTATATCATCTTAAATATATTTTAATAATACAATAGGTACATATGTTTGCTTCTGCCAGTGTTGAAAGAAGAACCTATATTGTTTTCAGAATTAAGTCCGCATTTTGTACTTATTTTTTTTATTGTGCCCTAAAATGTAAATATAATTTTATAAAAATATTCGATTTCACCAGATAAAGAAAACAATGCTAGATACTGAGCTATCAAGCAAGTAGCACTGCACTTGATCCGATCTGTAATTTTTAGGATTCTATCGGATGCAATATATAAAAAACGCGTCTGAGGTCATTTTGCGCACCCAAATTACGTGAAAAAGCGAACTAGATATGGAACGTGTCCCAGCGCGCAGCGTCTGCGCACTTAACCGTATAAGATATGTATTCGAGATGACAGGACGTATCGACGGTATCGTCCTACATGCTACGGCCCATTTAGGATCTTATGTAGAAAATCAAAATAATTAATACCTGCAAAAATGAGAAAAGGTGCGGAAGTACAAGCGTAGAAATAATAAAAAATACTAACGTATTTTTTCATTATACTTATTACTTACCCATAAACAGAACTTACTCAAAGCCCCATTTACGAATGCGTTTGAGTGCACAAACATCCATACAATACAAGCGCATGCGAATCAGAGACGTATTTAAATGTGCGAATGCTCTTTCAGAGCTTTCATAGTAGGTATAATAATGCCTACAAAATGTTAAAAATTTGGATCATAAGAAATGCATAAACGCTGTCCGGATTTATTATCTACCTACACGTTTATTTGAAAATAGTAAATATTTCGTATTTATCGCTGTACCTATTTGATGGCAGTAGTTCAGTTTTTTTTACCGTCGCTTCTTTGGCAGAAAAGTAACTACAAATATTTTTGCCTTAATATTATAGTCGGTAAGTATTCTACCACCCCATATGGTTACGTCACAGGCGTATGCGACTATCCTATAAGGATATAAGTATGTATAATAATATGATATTTTGTATTGCTGCTTCGAATTGTTATCCTTGACATTTTTTCATTGTGAGGACTACTTAGAAAAAGACAAAGCTTTACAATTAATTAATCATGACCTACTTTCTCCTGAAACAATATTAAATTGCTGCGATATCTTTACGCTGGCTCGACCTTTTGTATTGTAAAGTATTCAATCTGAAAAAAGTAAGTGGCTACGTTGTGAAGTGTGTGGAGAGATTTAATCAAAAGTAACTTACCCACAAAAATAAAGTCAAAACAATTTCTGTTTGTTTTTCGATTTTTTATTGTATTGTTATAATGTACCTACTATGTATGTTATAATGCCTACTTGAGGTGTTATAATGTACTTACAATAACTGGGATACTTTTTAAGTTGACCCATAAATACACTTAAAAACATTAACCATTTCCAGTATCATAGTTGTAGTACCTATCAACTACGCGATGTTTCAATGCTAATGCAATACAGGTAGACCGAAGTAGACGTAAAAATCTTAATATTCACGAGTTTTCCTGATTTCCTCATCAAAGTAGATTTAATATCCCTGAGGATAAGAAGCCGCTAGGTGACAACGAAACTTTAATTCGAAGAACGGGAAAATATTTTTATTCAAATGGGCTTTACATGACCTTGTTTTACAAAAGTTTTACGCAGCTTTCAACTTTTTGTTTTTAGGTAATGTAATATGATGAAAAAACTTAGGCAGTTTCTTAAATAATACTTTTGTTGACCTGTTACTTCTTCAACTGTAAAACAATATGATAGAGCAACAAGTTATAAAGAGGGTAAACTATTTCTATAAAACTTATAAATGTAGAAGGAAATTCTATCTTGTAATACCTATCCATATGATATGCTTAGCTTACACTATAATACATAATACAATACGTACACATAGTATACAAACAACAGGTGTCAAATTGCGTAATGATGACCTTGGCTGGACAGTTCGAAGTTAGGGAGAGGTATCGTCGAAGTATGGTCCACACACACTCACTCGCACTGTGTATGATAGGAAATAATATAATTGGAGTGGAGACCCCGCACGCGATACTACCCCGACTGGATCCCGGAGTATACTGAGCTCCAATGTCGGTCGGTAGCACACGGGGCTGCCAGCGTCGAAAGAAGTTTTCCACTGGCAGGTAAAATGGCGTGCCACCCTAAATGCTTCTTCGAGCTACCTGAAAAGTGATAACGTTGGCTATCACTCACCGTACTCTATATATCAGCTAAAAGATTAATAGAAGCTAAAAGAGAATAAAAAACAACACTTTTTGGTTACCATATTTTATTAAAAAGTAAGACTAACAGCCACTCACAGGCAATGACCGGGGTCTGTAGCAAAAATTTGAATTTTAGAAAATAATAGATACAAATAAATATAATATTGAATAAACCTAGTATTTAATTCCAGTCCTTACAGAGAAACAGTAACTAAGAAATAGTTTTTTAAATTGTAAATATTGTTCGAAAATAATAGATTTTTTTATCAAACGTTAAAAATCCTACATTAAATAACTTAAACACTTAAATAAAAATATAATTTTATCTGGCAGGAACTAATACAATACTAATAGCTCTTTACATATTTTACCCCATTTTGATGGAGATTCCCTAAAGCTGGTATCCTTCGCTGTGGATGATCACTCTTCCCGACCGGTATCGCGCCCGGGGCACCCCATACGACGACCTCCCACTACATCGCTTACTTGGATAGACAATTTTCGTTCACTCCCTACGCCATCTACAACTTTACTAACGCTCCATTTCAAATTCGCAAAACCAAATAAGCAATGTATGATGAAAACTTTAAAGCATCGTTGAGGTTTTCCAATATTGTTATGAATCCACAGTTTCCGTGGAGCAACACCTCGAAAACGATTAAATAATTGCAGATTCGCGGTTGCGTTGCGGCTCTTTCGTGAATTTTCGACGAAATTGGGGCATTCAGTGGGAACTTTCTTGATTACATCGAACCTAATGAATAAATAATAGGGTCGTTTTGTGCAAGGGTTTGCTTTCGTGGTTGCTTTAAAATTTATTATTTGCGAGCTAACGAATCAACGCATTAGCATCCCGAAGACTGTCAGATTGATAAAAAGGCGATCTCTTATCGATTGCACTGAAACCTAATTGCTAAGTAGGTAGGTATCTAATGAGACTTTTGACAGATTAAGTGAACGATGTCATTTTAGGGTTCCGTACCCAAAGGGTAAAAACAGGACCCTATTACTAAGACTTCGCTGTCTATCCGTCTGTCTGTCTAGTCCGTATGTCCGTCTGTCTGTCACCAGGCTGTATCTCAAGAGCCGCGATAGCGAGACAGTTTCAATTTTCAAAAATTATGTACGAGTATTTCTGTTACAATAATTAGCCTTTTTCCTAGGAAGATTTAAAAAATATCCGCTAGGGGCAGGGTAAATATAGTTTGAATTCTCTATTGATAACAACATCAAACGTATAGAATTATAATGGAATTAACGGAAGATGGTGTAAGTACCTAGAGCGAAATTGAAATTTGCAAAAGTGCAAGATCATCTTGTCCGGGATTTAAAACGATGGCTTGCATGTCGTAGCTTAGTCGTGTCAGGTAATAAAATTTCCTAGTTGAAAGGTTAGTTGGTTCATAAATTTTCTCGTAGGTATACCTATGTCATTGTGTTGTTAAAAATTGTATTATTTTAAATATCCTCAGTTTTTTTTTGTATATTTGAGAATTGAAGAATAGAATTGCAAACTGTATTGAAAAAAATTATAAATGCTCAGTGTCAGTGTCCAGCTTCTTCTTAAGAACTGCTCTCACATTGTTGCTTTATTAACTTGATTACACTGTACGTTACGGTTAAGATGCACTTACGTGCACATCAAAATTAAAAGAATGGAATAAAGGCAAAAGATTAGGCAATAATCCAGACAATATTTTAAGTGTTAGCTATCCTACCAAACGCAAACACGTAAAGAAATCAATCATAAGATTTGTTCCGAAAAATAAAACAAGTATCTAAATGATAACCATGAAAACATATGTACCCCCCACCGGTGCTGCCCCTAGCGGATCTTTTTTTAATCTTCCCAGGAAAAAGGCTAATTAAATTTATATGTACTTCCTGTTGTTTACCTAGTCAATAGTACGGAACCCTTCGTGAGCGAGTCCAACTCGCACTTGACCGGTTTTTATTATTTTTAAGCTCTCTTCCTATGATATTAATTTTTTTTTTGATTTTATTTCGTCTGATTTTAGTACTTAGATTTTGAATAATTATTTATAACAACATTGTTAAGAGATAAAAATACAGCTAAGGAGTGCTATAATGTTCATAAGTTCATACAGATGAAAGACATCAAAAGACATGAAAGAACACTCGGTACAAGTTACACAACACGATGCACAAAACCTCAAGTTGCGTCTAATGCAAATGCAAATGAAACCAACAGTTAAAGTGATTGCAAGATGGCACTTTATGTATCATCAAATTTACTCGTAAGACTTGACTTAATTATTTGACGTCATCAGTCAAGCACTTATCCCTCCACCTGCAGGGCCGGAAAACCATTAGCTCAATTTACACTCAAATTAATATACCTACTCTTTTAAAAGTGTTTGTTATTTATTGGTACATATTTTGTAAGTGATGATTACGTAAATTAAAAGAAACAATCTAATAACTCTACTGGTTAATCCCAAATATAATTAACTAGCTGTTCCCCGCGACTTCGTACGCGTCAATTTCTGTTTCTATAACCGCCATTATTTTTGCAACATTTATCACTGATGCTTCGCTCCTATTAATTGCAGCGTGATGTTATATAGCCTAAAGCCTTCCTCGATACATGGACTATCCAACACAAAAATAATTATTCAATTCGTACCAGTACTTCCAGAGATTAGCGCGTTCAAACAAACAAACAAACAAACTCTTCGGCTTTATAATATTAGTATAGATATAAGTTCTTGTTATTTAATTGAAATACAAAAAATATCATACAACCGACCTGTTAATTCCGGTAATTTCGAGCATAATTATTTGTATTATCTATGGTAGCCATTTTGGATACGCGGTACAGGACATACACTTTATTTATTATGAGAATTAAACCTACTCGTATGTTACAAAATCCGCTAAATTCTTTTGATTCAATAATTTTGTTCCAGTCCCACCAAAAACGCACGACAACACGACATAGGTTACATTTTATGGTTTTTGTCTACGTTTATTTGAAGAAACATTGAATCTGAAATGTATAATACCTACTACATTATGATGACCTGCTTAATGAAATAAACGCTAAATGCTACAAGTTATTGTCCTAAAGTTACGTTTCCGCTGTTCCAGACATTACTAATTTACGACTATTTGTCGGGACATGTCAAATATTCCGTGCGCTCAGGCAATAAATCAACTGTCTCTTATCACAACACAGACCACTGATTATCTTAAAGGGTTTATGTGCGTCGAGATTAAATTAATTTTGTATGTCTTAATTAGTATTTGTGTATTTGTATTCACAATTATCTTAAAAGCTAACCGAATGCAAGTTCCAAAGCGCTTAAAATCAAAATCAAAATCAGTTAAAATCAGTTTTATTTCTGCAAATAGGCCCCAGGAGGCGCTTTTACACGTCCCAATATTTAAACCTACCACTGCTTCGGGACAAGTCTGGGCTAGTGCCGAGAAGAAGCAGCGCAAGAAACTCGGTCACTATTGTCAGCCTCTTTTTAAATAAATTTTTACAAGGTAAGGTAATTTTTACAAGGTTTAAGCAAGTACGAGCTGGGACAACTTAATGCCATACATTTCTATCATTTAAATAATCATTAACAGTGTAATAGCCCTTTTTCATTAAAATAACTTTAACATACGATTTAAGTTTATGTACAGGGAGTTCAGCAATATCCTTTGGTAATTTGTTGAAAATACGGATACAATTTCCCATAAACGATTTTCCTACTTTTCGCAGTCTGAAGCCTGGAACGGCGAGTTTATCTTTATTTCTAGTATTAAAATTGTGTACGTTACTTTTCTTAAGAAATAAATGTATGTTCTTACGAACGTAAATAATATTCTCGAGAATATATTGAGAAGATACTGTAAGTATATTAATCTCTTTGAAGAACTCTTTCAGCGAGTCACGGGGTCGAAAGCCGTAAATAGCCCGTACAGCACGTTTTTGCAATATAAAAATTGACTCAATATCTGCCGCTGAGCCCCACAACAGAATTCCGTATGACATTATGCTATGAAAGTAGCTAAAATATACTAATCTTGCCGTTCCAACATCAGTCAATTGCCTTATCTTTCTCACAGCATAAGCAGCAGAACTAAGTCTTCCAGACAGCCCCCTAATATGAGCACCCCATTGCAAATGAGAGTCTACAGTTATACCCAAAAAGGCAGTAAAATCTACAGAGTTTAGTGGTTCATCTTTAACAATTATATGAGGGGCAGCTAACCTTACGTTTGGCATCGTAAATTTAACACATTTTGTTTTATTTGCATTCAGTAAGAGATTATTTGTTGTAAACCAATGCAATAATTTAGAGAGGGTATTGTTAACATCGTCAAATGAAGATTTGCCTCTCTTGGTTTTAAAAATCATTGATGTATCATCTGCAAACAATACCATCTCACAAAGATTATGTAAGTAACAGGGAAGGTCATTTATATAAACTAAAAATAGTTAGGTCCTAATACTGATCCCTGTGGGACACCCATAACAAGGGCCGACCCTGAAGACTCAGCTCCATTTATGCAAACCTTTTGTATTCTGCCTTTAAGGTAAGAACTTATTAGATCCAAGGAATCATTCGATGCACCATAATGTTTAAGTTTTTTAAGTAATATTTCATGGTCTACACAATCGAAGGCCTTTGAAAGGTCACAAAATACACCTAAGGCATCTAGCTTACTCTCCCAAGCCTTAAACACATGTTGTAGGAGAGCAACTCCAGCATCGGTAGTATTTCTACCTTTTCTGAAGCCATATTGGTTGCTATTTAATAATTTATTTACACTAAAGTGAGATAAAAGCTGATTAAACATTATTTTCTCGAAAATTTTACTTAGCCCTGGCAATATAGATATAGGCCGAAAATTGGAGGGGTCACATTTTTCGCCAGACTTAAATTGATTGATTTTGATAAACTTCATTAAAGTTGAAAACTGTCTATCATCAATACATTTGTTAAAAATAATAGCGAGTTGAGGGGCTAATGAATTTATGATTGTATTGATAATATTGACAGAAATTCCCCAAAGATCCTCTGTTTTTTTCATATTAAATTCTCTAAAAGTTTTTGTAATTATATCAGGGTTTATATGTCTAAAATTAAATGAAGAATTGCACTCTTCGACAACAGACTTGAGAAGGGATTCAGCTAGATCAGCAGAAGAAGCTAGCCCTTCAGTAGTAGAGGGAGCTATATTCGAAAAAAATGTCTCAAATGTGTTTGCAACCTCCATGTTCTTGTTTATTAGCTTATCCCCTAACTTGAGAGAGTAAGTAGGATTATTTGGTTTTACTCTACATGTCTCTTTATTAATAATATTCCAAGTGGTTTTTGCCTTATTTTTGAAGCCGAAATTAAATTATAAAGATATATTGACTTCGCTTTGGCTCATACTAATTTAAATAATTTAGAGTATTTTTTAACATGTTCTATAATATGTGGGTTTTGAGAATCTGCCTTTAAACTATATAAATCATATAATGTTTTTCTGCTTTTATAAATACCAGGTGTAGCCCATTCATTAAACTTACACTTCTGTTTGTTTATTTTTACTTTTTTCTGTTTAAAATGTTTATCAAATTCCTTTTTAACTAAACCAAAAAGATTCTCATATAATTCATCAACATTCTGATCATTAGGCTTTAGCAAATTCACACCCTCTTTAATTTTTTCCTTAAACTTTTCTATTTTATTAAAAGTGAATTGCCTATACACAGAATCTACTTTGTCAGAGACATAATGGTGCTCGAACGATGCTTCTTGTCCGCTGTGGTCCGAAATAAGACAATTTAATATCGTTTTTTTTAACACTTTACCATCACAAAAAATATTATCTAAGCAAGTAGCTGACGTGGGCGTCACCCTGGTGGGTTCATTAAAAAGATTAATTAGATTATAAGACTTAAAGAGATTAAGAAACCGGGTGGACAACTGCGTTTCTTCTAATATATTAACGTTGAAATCCCCACATACCACTACTTTCTTATTCGATTTTGAGAGCTTTTTCAGAGCCTCATGAATAACAGATTCAAAAACGTGGTAATTAGCTTTGGGGGGGCTATACACGCTAATTATGATATATTGTTCCAGCTCAGCACACGCTAGTTCAATAGTTCGTTCAACCGTGAGCGACACAATGTCTTTGCGTTCTTTACATTTTAATTCATTTTTAACAAGAATAAGTGACCCCCCTCTTGGTGCAGACTCCCTTATGAGCGAACTAGCGACTTTATAATTTTCAATGTTTAACATTAGTTGGTGTTTTTTAATCAAATGTTCTGTAAGGCATATCACATGAACGTTATAATCTTGAAGAAATAACCCTAAACCTAACTCTTTGCCGGCCAGGCCTTGTATGTTTTGATGAACAATATTGAAATACATATCAGGCCTAGCTTTTGTCTTTCCTCTCAGTTTAAAGCCTCAGAGGTTGTCAATGGCATAATATTTAAATTAGTACAAGTACTAACATGTTCATAAATTATACTTTTGCTATTTTTAGCAAGACAGTTAATATTAATATTATATGCTAACAAAGTAGCGATTTGTTTTTTTATTTTATGAGGCAGGTGTACAGAGCCGCCTGTCAAAATAAAACTATTGTTAATAAATTTATTTGTATCAAAAAACACAAACTTGTCACTATGTCTTTGACATAGGTTATATAATAAAGTATTCATTAAGTTAATACTTGCATTAATATTATTTAAATTATTTTTACAAAATGGAAAGGCACAGAGGAATATTTTTTTAACACATAATTTCACTAAAATAGAAAATGATTTTATAATATTATTTTTGGTAATTTTTTGACTATTACCTAGCATTAAAATAGTGGTACTTGAGGTTGAACATGTTTGAGTATTTTCTATTGTTTTAATTATTTCATCAAACGATGCATCCGGCATGCTATTATTTATTACATTGCAATTTAATTTATTGTTTAGTATAGAGCCATAACCAATTCCTAGCCTATCTGAATATAAAATGACCTCATTCGACTCCTCTTTATATGTTGCCTGAATCTCATTACTTAAATTTAGACAAGACAACTGTGTATTTTCAACTCTCTGTTGGTAAGTGCACTGAGTTGAATTTATCATAATATTAGGTAATGATTTACAACTAGTATTAGCATTGCCAAGATCAAGTAATTGGTTTGCAGTCAGGATGTGTTCATTAATTTGGTCCTGAGCAGAGTTGTATAACAGTGTCATGGATTCCAGTGACTTATGCAACTTCGAGATGTCATCCTGCAATTGTAATATGTCAGAGTCATGTTTCAACCTACTTTCTTGTAATTTTTGACTATATATTTCCAGGCTATCAACTAAATCAATACGTTGCTTTCTTAACTGTACATTTTTATAAAAGCATTTCTGCTTTTTAACAAGTTTATTTGTTTTTATAATGTATTTATTTAATTTGATATATTTTTTTATGTTATTTCTACTGTTTAATCTAATTTTACTATTAACTTTGACATCAGTTTTGTTTGAATAATTTAATTTTGGAGAGAAAGCTAATTCACCGGGGGTGCCTACTAATTCCTCATAGAGGTTTAATGTCAGTGCACAGTCCTTTTCTTGTTTTTCATCTTACAAATCAATTATGGTCTTGTTGGCATCTCTAAGTTCATGTTCAAGCTCGTTGTTCCGTCTGAGAGTCTGCTCAAAGATATTGCTGCATTGATCGAATGTGCTGACCGTGTTCAATAATTCATTACGGTGTATGGAGACCTCTTCGAGTTGGGCATGGACATCCGCTAATTCTTTCTTAAGTTGAGAATTCCGCAAGATGATCGTTTTGAATTCCTCTTCACTATCGTCTCTTTCCCTAAGAAGCTGGCTACAACTTTCTCTACTTTGCTGCAATTCATCGAGTGCCTTTTTAAGTTTCATCTCAGTGTTATGAGAGGTCATCTTGCGAGTCATGATTCCAGTCTGGGTATCCATTGTGTGTGTTTTAGTATGGTCTGAAATAATGCAAAGAAATGTGTGCAACAGACGGTTTGGAAAGAAATTAAGTTTATGTAGGTAGATAATTTATGATTTATATGGCAAGAAAACTGAATTGCTATTGTTAATTTATTTACTACAAGATATTTGGTTGAATGTTTATAAATTGATTAAAATAGGAGCTGATAATTGAAATTGGAGCAGTTTATTATGTTTATTTATGGAGGTAAGCAAAAAAAAATATTATAGAATATGTGCAATCTTAAAATTAACTAAGTACTAATAACTAATATTGTCTTAAAAGACTAATTACATTGTCTATAGGTCCTGTAGTAAGCAATGCCAAATTTATTACACATAAATTAAATAATGTCAAAATCAAATAATAAAATCAAATGAGCAAATTGTCAGTCAATTACGGCCACAGAAATTAATAACACAAAACAAAAACAATAAAATCGAAATCAAATTGTTGAATGTCAACCAAAATAATTCAGAATTACAAATTAATCATGGAGAATGTCATAATGTCATAATAATAAATTAATAAAACATATTTTTTTGTTTTTAAGTTGTGCTCGTTTATGTGTGCCCCTCGAATTAGGTAGTTTGGCAGATTTTGGTACATGTAGTTGTCCAAGTGTTATCATTTTGCCCATATTGCTGTTTTTAAATATGTTACTATCTGCTTCTCTACCACATGATCCAATGTCAACAGCAGTAAATAAACAGTTAGCATCAGCTAATGCAAATAAAATGATAGAATATAATTTTTGTAGTTGTATTAGTTAGAACCACTGTGAGCTGGTTCTTAGATCCGAACCTGTTTACCGTCTACAGCACCTAAACAATGAGGATAATTTGTTTTATCATAATATATACTTGATATATTCATCTACATTTCTTCTGTAGGCTGTGGTAGTTCCAGTGGCATTAATATTTCCCGTAAAATCGAGCAGGTTTCAGAAATAATTGTAGATATCGTAGACTTTCCCATTAGAAAATCTTCGGATAATGTACCAAATGATTTCCCTGTAGCTAAATACCCGTGAACAGTATTCATAAATGTAAAATTAAATAGATCACATTACATGAAATTATAGTACGTGTAATGCAAGGTTAATAATAATTATTATTTATTACATTATTAATTATTTACATAATCAAATATATAAAGGTTATAAATTTTCATTTCAGTTTAAGAACTTCAAAAAAAATGGAATCATCTCAGAGATTACTTTGTCCGGAAAAAAAATAAAGAACAAAATATTTGAAGTGGCAGCGGTGCCCCCAAAAAACGCAAAGCACCAATTTGGATATGCTACAATTTTTGACAATTTCACGTGCTTCGAGCCCTGCTATAGGCACAATAAATATACAACTACCGTCGCCACGTACACTAGTCAGTAATGCTAATGAAGATAGTTGTGATAGTATAAACATGGATAACTCATCGCAGCAGTCAACTTCAAAATCAAAAGGATTAACAGTATTTTAACAATGTTTGTTAAATTCCATGAATAGACAGGAACAGAATAATATGAACCCACATATGAATTTTCTTATGTCCCTTGTACCAGAAATGAATACGATGTCTGAAAGGCAATTGTTTGAATTTAAATTTGAGAAAATGAAGATAATACAAAAAATTAAATACAATAACGACTACATTTACGGATCTGGTCCTTAAACTAGCACATATCAGCATGAAAATTATTATGATTATGATAGGGCGAGTTATGGGTACATGTCATCAACACAGAATAACCGGTCACAATATACACCCCCACCACAGCGATATCAAGACACAACCTCGCCTATGCAAAGAGGCGCCGATGCACAAATGGAATCGTCAGAGAATAATATTGACTCTCCAGATAATGTATCGGAACCAGCTTCTATTGAAGACATCGAACGAATTTTGCAAGGTGATTGAAATTTTCGCAAGATTTTTTTTTGCAAGGTGATTGATTTGATTTGTTCGTTATCTTATTATGTATGTTGATGATCAGGTTTGTTCAGGATGACATTAGATAATTACATAATAAATAAATGTTGATTACAGTATAAATTGTTTTCATCTCTTACCTTACACAAGGGCCGTTTCTCCATACAAACGTAGTCCCCTGTTTCCTCCCTAAATAAAGCCAGTAGAGCAATATTTTTGACGTGACAACGTCTTAAATTAGGTTGCGGCTGGGAGTCACTTATGAAAAAGTGTAACGCTCGGTAACGTTACGATGAGTCACCGAACGAGAGAGAGGCCCGCCGAATGCCTTGCGTCTCTCTCCCACTCAACTATGATCGGTCTGCCGCGCGCGCAGCACTAGAGAATTAGGCGCATTGAATCGGCGCATGCTTGTGTCTCTGTCTTTGTCTTTCTCGAACGTTCTTGGCGTTGGAAAAACAAGAAAGCGTCATAATACAAGTTCACACGTGTGGTTAAAGTATCGTCAGCTGTGTCTGTAGTGAAAAGACGTTGTCACGTAAAATCTTCGCCCGTAAAACCGACTTTGCAGGCAACCATTTTTTTTACAAAAATCTATGGCCACTATTAGCATGTTTCTATCTATTCTGTTTTTTCATAAATTAATTAATAAAAAAGATATGAGCCCTCAAAAATCGAAAAAATTCGCCATATTTTCTGCTATGTTCAAACATCCAGAAAACCAATTTGGCAAATTTTTTATGAAAAAGGTATTTAAATCGGTCTAGTTTTGGAAAAGTAATCGGGGGACTACGAAACGTTGATTTTATGTGCTTTTAGTAGGTATTTTCGGTTCAAGCAGCAGTTGTCTCTATCACACTCTGCGGTGAAGGCGTTTGGCACTGCGCGACAGCAATAGATTTTACAAATACCTATTTTTCAATTCTCTCGCCTCGTTCACTCTTAAAGTAATCATTAATCTTTCTTCTGGCTGAATAGCACGTCGATAATTAGTGTCTCTTTTATATAAACTTCTAAGTATTAATGATAATAACTCATCGAATGTTTTTACTGTCATACGGAAACATTTCTTGAACTTATTCGGATAACATCTATATTCGAAATATAAAGTATGAAACTGACCAAGAAAACATCTGTTCAAATTTAAAGGATGCACTCACAATCTCTTCTTTTTGCTATTTTTGTCTTCCTCTATAGCTTCGCAAATGGCAACTATCTAAATGAGCATCATTTACTTCAAATATCAGTAAAACGTCTGATTTGAAAAAAATATTACGCTAGTTGTATCTTATGAGAACCACGAGTGAACTCAGAAATCGTTTATAAAACACTACGAGCAACTTCAAATACTGAGTCCTATTTATGTGTACAATAGTCGGCCACTCAGCACCATCCAGTTTGAACCTACACGAGCCTATTTTTTTGTTCACACATGAAGCGCATTGTACGCTATAGCGTATTGTCGGCTTGGTGAGAACGCGTACTGGAGACTGAGTCCACGTTCACACTGGGGCAGACAGTGAGCATACTCACAGTCGGCGGCGGACAATACGTTTGGTGTGAACGATGCCTAAATCAGCAATTGAATTGCATAAAAACCCAAAGCTTTCTTAAATGTTTTATACGTCTTTCCATTATAGATACCTAGTTGATTTTCTTGATTCCAGTATATGGTAGCATTTCCATAACAAAAAAAAATTACTTACTTACTTATATCAAATTAAGATTAAAGAGTAGGTAGTATTACTAATATTATTAGAGTACCTACCTAGTACCACTTGGATAAAATGTTAAGTGGGTAGAATTTAAATTTCCCCATCCTTAAGACGAATTTTTGGATTTCTTAGCACAAAGTTAAGCTTTGCATAGTTACCGTGTAGATAAAAATTGGTTCATTCGCAGCGTTCTGTAGCTTTGCAGCTGAGCTCTTCGAGAAGCTGTAACAGGTGTTCCCGTGGTCCGCAAATACTCCAAACCTCAATCCAATTGAGCATTTGGCCTTAAGAGGAAACACTACGGGCGAGAGAATTGAAAAATAGGTATTTGTAAAATCTATTGCTGTCGCGCAGTGCCAAACGCCTTCACCGCAGAGTGTAATAGAGACAACTGCTTCTTGGACCGAAAATACCTACTAAAAGCACACCAAATCAACGTTTCGTAGTCCCCCGATTACTTTTCCAAAACTAGACCGATTTAAATACTTTTTTCATTAAAAATTAAAGAAAGGCTTTGGCCGTGTTCGTATGTTTTCCTTTTTTTCTAAAATTTTGCACACAGCGGAAAATCTGACAAATTTTTTCGATTTTTGAGGGCTCATATCTTTTTTATTAATTAATTTATGAAAAAAACAGAAAACATAGAAACATGCTAATAGTGGCCATAGTTTTTTGTAAAAAAATATTGCTCTACTGGCTTTATCCAGGGAGGAAACAGGGGACTACGTTTGTATGGAAAAACGGCCCTTGTGTTTCCTCTTAAGTTAAAACAAAAAGAGGAAGATACGGTACGTTCATGTACGTAACGTGTTTTCCCCTTTTTCTCCTAACATTTCGCTAGCGCGCGATTCCAAAATTTCATCGCCGTCGCTCAAAAAATACAGTATGAATATTTTTTTTAATGAAAAATGTGAAGATATCTGTTTGTTGTAGCTACTTACGCATGAAAAGTTATTCGAAGTGTTTTATTATGGTGACTTGAGTGGTTTGTGCACTGAATAAATGCTCAGGAAGGCATTTTTAACGCTTTTTTGCACTTACAATAATTAACGGAGCTACAGACCCGTAGACGACCTCTTAGGGATTGATACATAGTATGACACTTTGGCTCATTTTTGTATAACGAGAGTACCATAATATCTTCCTCTTTTTGATAAAATCCAAGTATACATACCTCTAGCATAAAACATGAACATTAACGTTAAACAAACTTCTCGGTTTCCATCAAATCTCTTGGGAAGCGTCAGGTGCGTGTCAGTAATCTACTCCTTATGTCGGCTCTTGCCGTCAAGTAATTTCTATCCTTGGGAATTGAATATATAATTAACAGCTTTAATAATTGTATAAGTGTGTCTACTTGGTTTGTCATAATATAATTTTATCACTTCAAAGCTTTAAATAAAGGGTACCTGACCCAAGGTAACCATTTTAGTTTCGCCGTTTTATTGCATCTGTCTGCACTAATGCATGTCTGTCTGTCCGCGGCTCAGCTCAGCCTCAGTTTTGAACTGTATGAGTTTGACATGGGTAATTCTAAGTGGGTAATACATACCTACCAATGTAAATACATTGTCTAAGTAGTGAAAAAACTAAATCTGAACAAAAGTTTAATTAATGAAACGGTTTTTTTAACGTTTATAATTTATAATATAAAATTTTAAAGCTTCCAAAACCGCATAACGTAACGATCAACTATACGGAGCAACGACAAATATTATTCATAGAGAATAAGAGCTTAATTTCGAGTTCCGGAGTTAAAGCTATTTAATTAATTTTATTTGAAAACGAATGACAGATAAGTACTTCGTATTAGTGATATTGTTTCTAAAGCCATCAAGAAACCGGTGCAAGGCGTGCCTTCGTGCCTCGTGGCGTGGTAGGTACCTACTGAAGTGCGCTGTCAATTGATAACGACGTCACAGATACTCTGGCTCTCTGACCGCACCCGCTACAGTTTTCTAAATAAAATAAGTAAGAAATGATGGGTTCCTTGCGCTGATAGTATATATAATGTTAGAAAAAATAAGTTGGGTGGAATCACTTACATTAAATTGTTGTATGATTAGATTTACTTTTTTGTGATCCACTCATAGCACAATCAATTTACTATTGAACCAATCAACTTTTACTTTCTTTTTAATTGTTAATTCGTAGATGGAAATCAGCTGCCAGGCAATTTCCAAAGTTAAATCTAAACTTCAAATTTTTGTAGACTACTTAGAAATACTTACAGTAAAATGTATCTTCTCCACCTGAACCAGCCACATTTTAAAGTGCTCTATGAGTAAACTTTGCTCTAAGGCATCGGTCTAAGTGACAGGTATACTTAAAAATCAAATACCTACCCTGCATTGTGTTTTGGAGTAAGGCCTCAGCTAGAAGGCTGCGGGAAGTTTGTTCGTGATTCACCCTTCCGCGACAACGCTACACTTCTCTATTAAAAATTTTCAGTTTCTCTGTTATTAAATAAATAGCATTTTTTTAAAGGACCTATGCTGTCGCAGAAGGCCGTTACAGCTTCACCGGGCGGGAATAAATAGCAGCCACCTCCAATTTATTTATATTTCTTATCCCTTTATCTATCCCGATAAAAAATAGAGATACGCACGAATACGGATCCTCGGGATTTATTATAGCTAAAAATTATTTTATTATATATTTTTTTATTTTACTGTTCTTCGTCTAAGTAAAATATAGGTAGATCTTAATAAATAAAAAACATAAAGACAAGCTGAATGTAGAGACTCATACTTATCATGTAACTTTCAGCGTTGTAAAATGTTTTGAGTAATTAATGTGTTATTAAGTAACATTACTTTATTTTAAATGTAACATTTGAGCTGTGTTTCTTTAAACAAATTAATTAATTAATTTAATTAAACGTACAGACAACGGCAGGTCAACCTACCCCAAAAGTTAAAGGTCATTGAATTGATTTTCAACTTTAAGTCCAACAAGTAGATATCAATATCAATTGAGAAAATTTGACGTTTTGTGGTAGGTTTTGTCTGTACCTAATTTAAAACTTTAAGGTTTGCAGAAAATTTCAGTTTTTATTTAGGCTTACCTTTGTTACTCTTATAACATTATTATCTATATATATATATCGATGGGTCCTTTTTATAAGGGCCAAAATGCAAAATCACAACTTTACAGGAGCGGCTGCCAAAGCACTCCCAAATTGGTATAATTTTAAGATGGTAGGTAAACTAAAGTTTATGAAACTTTGCATGATCGCTAAGGCAAATTTTGACTCTTGTCACAAACTTATAAAACATTCACATACTTAAACCTTTAATATTTCCATACAAACATACAATTTTCATCTTTAATTTTTTAACCACATGAGGATAAAATTAATAACAAACTTTAAATAAAAATTTAATTTATATTATATTTGAACAATAAATTAATAACCTAAGCAAAACTTCCAAGCTTAAATAGCTTTAAAAATTCCATATAACCTTTAACCTCGGTTAAAATAGTTCAACCCTTTACAACCCTTTTTTGCATTAAAAAGAAGCCTATGTCCTTTCTACGGCTTTAGAGTATCTGTATACCAGATTTCATTTAAATCAGTTCAGTAATTTCGGCGTGAAAGCGTGACAGACAGACAGACAGAATTACTTTCGCATTTATAATATTAAAAGTACCTACCTACGGATAAGAATTTAATAGCACTGAGCACATACGTTTTAAAACTCTTATTTATTATAAAACTTTTTGAAGCTTGATTATTTTTGCTTGGATTATTTAAAGATATTTTGGCTTATAAACTTCGTAGATAAAGAGAGGAGAACTGAAGAGACTTGGACAAATGTTCCAGTAATAACGGTTTTATAACGCTGACAAATTACAAATCAATAGAATTAGTATTTTCTGAGGTAAAAGTGTGTGACAGACGGACGGACGATTATGCAAAGTCGCACCTTAAGGGTTCTTTTTGGTTCGGAACCCTTAAAGTTACAATTCGGCCTATGTGTATTTTTTGGAATAAAACACATTTAAGGACCAATCTATTCAGTACATTGGTACCGTAATTCTTTGTTCTGAGTACTATTATTTTGACTTCCTATAGCGAAATTCAGTAAATTACAATTTCTACTGTATTTAGACTTACTTCAACTAACTCCTCGTGTATAAGTCGCGAACTGCCCTTTTGCCCTCGTACGCTTAAATTCATGCTACAACGGCCGTTTAACTGCAATCAAAAAGCATGTTTTAATGCAGAAATTACTACTCTCTTTAAGGTAATCAAATTAATTAAAAGCTCAAAATTGCTAAATTGTTAGTTTAGCCCTTAGACATAGGACCCATCGATATAGGTAGGTACCTACTTATTGATTTTAGGATTGCATTCATAATAAGTACCTAAGTATTATGATATTCAAATAACTCAAAAGCTATTTCTGGTTCAAAATTGTCCTTAATCATCTAAACTTTATTATTATGATTAAAACTAGTTCATTAGTTATTAGGTATACCCTAAGCCTTACAAACCCTAAGCAATACATACCTACGATCACAGGGCATTGCGGATTCTCTGGGTACTTGAATCGCTTCAAGTGCAAGGAGAGTCGCCGGACTCTCCTTGTACTTGATGCGTCTGTGATCCACAAAAGGCGGAAGATGTGTTGCACATACTGCAAAGTGCCCCAGATTCTCAAGGAAAAGATATGATTTGGAAAACGAGCTGGAGGGAAAAATTTAAAAAGAAGCGCTGAAGACATTTAGGTATATCAAACCCGAAATTTTTAGCATACCTAAGTACTCAAAATTTGTAATTAGTAAGACTGTAAAGGAAACAAAATTTAGGACATTGTAGACCCGGACACTAGTGCATATGGGTGAATATCAAAATAAGCCATTTTTTGTAAGATTTGGTGGCGCATTATTTAAAAAGTTTTGTTTAAGTTTTTTTTATTTAATATTAAATTACGTTTTAAGATATAACTATTTTCAAATTTGGGCTCGAATCACTTGTATAGTTTCTGAAATATTGAGCCTCAAAGTTTTGAGTTGCCACCAAAACTGAAAATAAGGCACCAAAGTATAAAATTTTAAAAGTTACGCCACCAAAACTTAATCTTGACCACCAAAACTGAATGCTTCTAACTATTGGTACTATGACGACTGCACCGTGTTACGCACGCGTAATCTAGTATTTTCAGGAATGTTCTAGAATTGTCTTCTAGTGTAATATTCTAGTACACTCCAGCAAAGACTAAAAAAAGACGATTGTTCGAAAGAGATCAAGGACGAACGATTTACTCTGTGAGAAGAACAGTCGCGAACAAACGCCGCTAAGAGGAGTAGAAACGCCGTGAATAGGACCAGAAGTGCCGTGAAGAGGAGCAGGCACGCCGAAAGAAGGAGCAGGTACATACACTGAGATAGGAACAGGCACGTCGTGAAGAAGAGCAGAAGCGCCGTGAAGAGGAGCAGGCTCGCTGACAGGAGGACCAGCTACGTACACAGAGAGAAATAGGCATGCTGTGAAGAGGAGCAGAAGCACCGTGAAGAGGAACAGCCACCCCGACAGAAGGACCAGGTACGTACATAGAGAGGAACAGGCACTTCGTGAAGAGGAGCAGAAGAGCTGTGAAGAGGAGCAGGCACGCTGACAAGAGGACCAGTTACGTACACAGAGAGAAATAGGCACGCTGTGAAGAGGAGCAGAAGCACCGTGAAACGGAACAGGCACCCCGACAGGAGGACCAGGTATGAACACAGAGAGGAACAAGCTCGTCGTGAAGAGGAGCAGAAGCGCCACGAAGAGGAACAGGCACACTGACAAGAGGACCAGGTACGTACACAGAGAGGAGCAGGCTCGTCGTAAAGAGGAGCAGAAGCACCGTGAAGAGGAGCAGGTACGCTGACAGAAGGATCAGGTACGTACACAGAGAGGAACAGGCTCGTCGTGAAGAGGAGCAGAAGCGCCGTGAAGAGGAGCAGGCACGCCAACAGGAGGACCAGGTACATACACTGCGTGAAGAGCAAGTTCTCTTGAAGAGAAGCGAAAGCGCGAAGAAAAAGCGAAGTAAAAGTGAGAAAAGTGAAACAGTGCAAGTGTTCAATGCAGTGAAGAGTTCAGAGCAGTGCAAGTATGTAGTGGATTGCGACAATGAGGACTGCGTGCACGAGGACTACGTCTACAAGGATCGCGACGGGATCTGGACGTCGTCAGGGGATCATGTGTCAGAATCTACTGTACTGTGTGGAGAACCTAATAAAGCGTCACCTCAGGGTAATATATGTTTCTTTCCAATCCCGTATTCACTTCCGTAGCAATACATTAAAACAAATGCAATGGATAGATTATAGAAAACATGATCAGGTAATTTTGTAGCTTTTTTAACCAATAACCAAATAAATGTTCTAGTCTTTTATCGAAAGTCAAAATATTACTTATTGTCCATCTTATCTTTAATCAGCCGTAGCAGATACTTTTGTAGCATGTGGCATGTAAGGGAATACCTAAAACGAGCACAAAGTTTTCAAATTAAGATTTGGTGGCAAGCTTTAAGATTTGGTGGTGCATTTTTTGCTATCTAAGCCACCAAAACTTAACCACCAAATCTTAAAAATCATTTCAAATAATCCCCAATATTATATAAGTTAGTTTATTTTTCTAAAATTTAAGCATTGTAAACTACAAACTAAAGCACTATTATCAATGAATAGTTATGGTACACAAATTATATAGCAAGGTCAGAAATCAAACCACCCCATCTTAAAAACTGTTGAACAAAACGCCACCAGGCAGTTTTCTTACGTTTTAACGGGAAAACGAAGCACACTGACACACCTCCGTCGCTAGCAATAGCATTATTCAAATTCAAATTCAAATTCAAATTCAAACATTTATTTGCATCACATGTGTATGAATAACAAGGTATTAATTTATAATTGTATGTGTGTAAGTTACATGCACCCTGCAAGGGTATAGCAAAATATTACATAATTTTAAATTAAATTTAATTATACTTAGGGCTACGTAAAATTACTAAGTTTAAATCTAGTTACATTATCATTTTATTATACTTAAACTCATTTTAATATACATGCATTAACTTATTTATATTTCAATTATATTATTGTATTTATTGCAGTTTCGTATAGTATTCATTTAATGCATAAAAACAGTTTGAACACAGAAAATCGTTTAAGGACTTACTCGCGCGTCCCTGACGGGTACGGGTCATACCTAGGTAATGCGTCTCGTGAGACATATGGACACTATCGGCAATCACGTTTAGTAGATACGTAAAAAATTTAGAGGATGGTATATCAAAAAATATAAAACATTTTTGGCATTATATATCTAGTAAAAAAAGTAACAAAAGTTCATATCCTGAAAAGATGTCTTATAATAACACAAGTTCGAATAATCCTAAGGAGATCTGTACTATGTTTGCATCCTTCTTTCAGTCGGTACCTATATGAACCCTCTGAGCTTGACTTAGCTTCATGGATGCCAGAGTCCTCGATCGCTGACGGGATCGACAGTATATCTGATCTACATATTTTACTCAAAGATATTGAAAAGGAACTTTTGTCATTAGAAACCAGTAAAGGAGCAGGCCCCGATTCTATACCACTTTTGTTCTTGAAATGTACTGCTAAGACGTTATCACTACCGCTATATATAATTATAAACAAAAGCTTGGAAGCAGGGGATTTTCCAGAAAGATGGAAAATTGCAAATATCACTCCTATACATAAAGATAACAACAGAGCAGATATAGCTAATTATCGGCCGATCTCAATTTTGTCTGCCTTGTCGAAGGTTTTTGAAAAATTAGTCCATCAGTCTCTTTACCCAATGATTGAAAAACATATAATACCAAATCAACATGGCTTCGTCAAAAATCGTTCTACGATTACTAATCTTGCATTATATACAACTTTTTTGATAGTGACATATACTACATTAGTATTACCCTCATATAAGTTTATTTTATTATTAATTATTATTTCATATCGAATCACATATTTGTATTGTATTAATTTCAAATCCTATTTATTGCTTTGTATAATACCAAACCGTAGCAATGTCTAGCCCCGAGCCTAGTTTCACAAACTGCTGACGCCTGTGGAATGCAGCCTATTGTTCGCCCCCTGCGCGTAGCCACAGCGGATAATTTCTACAGTTCGATTCTGTAACTGACGGCGAATGCACGCTCGATCTCTGACCGCTCATTACTCTCGTACGCGCGCGTAGGCAACATCGCTCCGTTATTTAATATTTAATTATTCTCAGTACTTAGCATATCTGTCCCCCATCTTATTAAATTACCTTCTGTGCGCGTCTAACTGTTTTTCTTTATGTTTTTATATGTGGAAACTCTGTGTTGTGGAATAAGACTATAATTTATTTAACTCGGACTTTAATTTAATATTCCCAATAGGCCTTTCCCATACTGGTGACCCCGATATTAGAAGCACGCGATAAATCCGGTACATTCTCGAAAATTCCTACCGCGACGGGCGTATTCTACCCTCAAATAAGAAAACAATTTTTTTCTGGAAAGTTCGAGACCGCGATGGAAGAGGCTAGAAATCCAGCAATTCCTGAGGCAGTATTCAAGGTTGGCGTAAAGATGCCTCCATTCTGGGCTCAAGAACCAGCACTATGGTTTGCCCAAATTGAGGGGCAATTTCATATAAGTGGAATAACGACCGATAGCACGAAATTCTACCACGTCATTGCGCAACTCGACCACCAATACGCTGCCGAAGTTAAGGATATTATAACTTCACCGCCGAGAGAGGGCAAGTACGAGAGACTTAAATTCGAACTAATTAAACGCTTATCGGAATCGCAAGAAAAGAAGGTGAAACAGCTATTAGTTCACGAAGAGCTAGGAGACAGGAAGCCATCGCAATTCCTGCGACACCTACAGACGCTGGCAGGGCAAAATATCCCAGATACTTTTTTAAGAACACTCTGGTCAAGCCGACTACCGCACAATATTCAAACGGTAATAGCAACTCAACCGGACACGGCGCTTGAAACTATTGCAGAACTGGCAGACAAAGTGTACGAAATTGCACCACCTACCCCTGTCTTGGCTAGCATTAGGCCAAGTACGAGCACTGACGTCATCGGCGAAATGGCTAAACAAATTGAAGAGCTAACCCGGCAAGTATCCTCATTACAAGGGCAGGTACGTTGTAGTTTAAGAGATAGGCTTCCCCGAAGAAGAAGTGAAACGCCGAATCGAAGTCGCAACCGGTCAAATTCAAATTTGAAAAATAACGGCCATTGTTGGTACCATAACCGATTCGGCGGGAAAGCGCACAAATGTACTTTGCCATGCACGTATACGTCAGCAGCGTTAAACATAAACGGCAGCCGGAAGTAGCGGCTAACGACTGCCCCAATAGACCAGGCCGCTTATTCGTAGTAGATAGTGAATCTAAAATGTCTTTTCTGGTTGACACAGGATCGGATCTCTGCGTATACCCTCGGTCAGCACTTAGAGAACCACGCCCAAGAGAGGACTACGAGTTATTTGCTGCCAACGGATCCTGCATTCATACATACGGCTGGATCCACCTTCAGCTCAACCTAGGTCTTCGCCGCGTATTCAGGTGGAGATTTGTTGTAGCTGACGTATCCAAACCCATCATAGGTGCAGATTTTCTCCGATTTTACAATTTACTTGTAGATCTGAGGAACCACCGGTTGGTCGACGGCCTTACCACAATATCTACAATTGGCCAATCTGCGGAAGGAACGGCTACAGACGTCGCCTCGGTCAAAGCTGTTACTGGAGACAGTAAATATCACCAGCTGTTACGTGAGTACCCAGATATTACTAAGCCAGCCGGCACTCAGCGAGCGGTGAAACATAACACCATCCACTACATTAGGACGACGCCAGGTCCGCCAGTCACGTATCGACCCCGACGTCTACCTCCTGATAAGCTGAAAATAGCACAGAACGAGTTTGAAGATATGTTAGCAAACGGTACAGCACGTCGTTCAGAAAGTCCTTGGGCATCACCTCTCCACCTCGCGCCCAAGAAGGATAATGGCTGGCGTCCCTGCGGAGATTATCGTGGCCTGAATGCCCGCACTATTCCGGACAAATATCCAATTAGGCACATTCAGGATTTCACTCATCAACTGGCGGGTAGTACGATATACTCTAAGATTGATCTCGTGAAAGCATATAATCAGGTTCCCATAAATCAAGAGGATATAACGAAAACAGCCATCACAACACCGTTTGGACTCTTCGAGTTTCCATTTATGACGTTTGGTCTGCGAAACGCAGCTCAGACATTCCAACGTTTAATAGATGAAGTACTCAGAGGCCTACCTTTTTGCTACGGATTCCTTGATGACATTTTGGTCTACTCAGAATCTGAAAAAGTCCACTTTCAGCATCTTCAGCAGCTTTTCCAGCGATTAAATGAGTACGGTATGGTCATAAATACCGCTAAGTGTGAGTTTGGGCAATCACACATTACCTTTCTCGGACATGAGGTGACGGCAAACGGCGTTAAACCTCTTACAGATAAGATAAAGGCATTGCAGGACTACCCAGTACCTAAAACAGTGAGAGAGCTGCGTCGATTCCTGGGTATGTACAACTTTTACCGTCGTTTTGTGCCAGACGCCGCACGAATTCAAGGCCCATTGTATGCTCTTATCTCAGGCCCTCAGTCAAAAGGTACGGAAAGCATCACATTAACACAAGAAATGCTCGATGCCTTCAACAGCTGCAAAACTAGCCTTGCAGAAGCAGCTATGTTAGCACACCCTGAATCTAATGTCGAACTAGCAATACACACTGACGCTTCCGACACTGCTATAGGAGCTACACTGCAACAACGAGTTGATAACAGCTGGAAACCATTAGCATTCTTCTCCAGACGTTTAACATCGGCTCAACGCAAATATAGCCCTTACGACAGGGAACTACTGGCTATATACGACGCAATAAAGCACTTCAGACACATGGTCGAGGCCAGAAACTTTACCGTTTATACTGACCATAAACCACTTACCTACGTATTCGAGCACAACCGTGAAAAATGTTCTCCAAGACAATTTCGTTACCTGGACTACATAGGACAGTTTACCACGGACATCCGGTACGTAACAGGAAAGGAAAACGTTGTCGCAGACGCTTTCTCCAGAATAGAAACCATTACAGTACCAATAAACTATGATGACCTTGCAAGAGCTCAGAATGTCGATCCGGAACTGCAAGATCTACTTCAAACCGGTAACTCGTCGCTCAGGTTAAGTAAAGTCAGACAACCCGATTCTAACACAGAGATAGTATGTGACACCTTAAAGAATCCACGACCATACTTAACAACCGCCTTTAGGAAACCCATGTTTGACGCATTACACCGATTGAGTCATCCTGGTGTCAAAGCTACTGTTAAAATGATGTCGAAAAGATTCGTATGGCCTGGAATGAAGAAAGATTGCCGAAATTGGGCCAGAGAATGCACAGATTGCCAAAGAAGCAAAGTTTGCCGGCATACACATTATCCCACCTCCCACTTCCCTATTCCTTCCCACCGCTTTTCTCATGTCCATATGGACATAGTAGGGCCATTACCATTTTCATCTGGTTACAGGTACTGCCTAACAGCTATCGACCGATTCACCCGGTGGCCGGAGGCATACCCCCTGGCCGACATCACTGCAGAGACATGCGCCCGCACCTTCATCGCTGGCTGGGTGTCTCGCTTCGGCTGTCCGGTGAAGATCACCACTGACAGAGGCAGGCAGTTCGAGTGCGAACTCTTCCGCACTATGACTGCCATACTCGGTACGCAGCACCGCCCCACAACAGCATATCACCCGGCCTGCAATGGTATGGTGGAGCGCTTCCACCGTCAATTAAAGGCAGCCATCATGTGCCATTCCTCCCCGACCTGGACTGAAGTTCTACCCCTGGTGCTGCTGGGTATCCGCAGCGCCTGGAAGGATGACGTGCAAGCATCTGCGGCAGAACTGGTGTACGGAGAGCCACTACGACTCCCTGGCGAATTCTTCCACCCTGCATCGAACGTCAGCCACGACCCGACGAGCTTCATTTCCAGACTTCGACTTCACATGGCGCAGCTAACCCCAAAACCGGTAAACCATCACGACAAAAAGACCTTCTACGTACCCAAAGACTTGGCTACTGCAGAATTTGTGTTCCTACGACAAGACGCATCTAGGCACTCTCTGGAGCCTCCATACACAGGGCCGTACAAGGTACTAAGCCGGCAGGAAAAGACCCTACAATTAGCTGTGCGAAACAGGAAAGTCACGGTGTCAATTGACAGAGTGAAACCAGCCTACATCATGAAAGACGACTCAGCACCCACCGAAGAAAACTTAAACCGCAGAGAGGACACACCAGGTGGCATTGCAGCAGCAAATCCACCTCTCATCCAAGATGACCCCATAAGGAAGACGAGGAGCGGTAGGATAGTTCGCTTCCCGGACTACTATCGACCTCAGTAAGCTTCGGTCTCAGCAGGGGTGTAGTGTAGTGACATATACTACATTAGTATTACCCTCATATAAGTTTATTTTATTATTAATTATTATTTCATATCGAATCACATATTTGTATTGTATTAATTTCAAATCCTATTTATTGCTTTGTATAATACCAAACCGTAGCAATGTCTAGCCCCGAGCCTAGTTTCACAAACTGCTGACGCCTGTGGAATGCAGCCTATTGTTCGCCCCCTGCGCGTAGCCACAGCGGATAATTTCTACAGTTCGATTCTGTAACTGACGGCGAATGCACGCTCGATCTCTGACCGCTCATTACTCTCGTACGCGCGCGTAGGCAACATCGCTCCGTTATTTAATATTTAATTATTCTCAGTACTTAGCATATCTGTCCCCCATCTTATTAAATTACCTTCTGTGCGCGTCTAACTGTTTTTCTTTATGTTTTTATATGTGGAAACTCTGTGTTGTGGAATAAGACTATAATTTATTTAACTCGGACTTTAATTTAATATTCCCAATAGGCCTTTCCCATAGTTTGAACAACAGTAGCCTCATTAGTGTAACTTATACGTGGAATACGTTGTTGGTGTGTATTAACATATAGATTTAAATTTTATGTAAGCCAATTTATACACTACTGTTTGTGTTCTCCTTAATAAATAAAAATAAAATAAAATAAAATAAATAAGTTACGACAAGTTGAATTTTTGCCACAAAATCTTACAACCGTGCGCCGGACAATTTTTTACAAAATAAATGCAAAAGTTTTTCCGCCATGAAGTAGGTTGAGGACACGCCACCAGATACTTAAAACGGTAGGACCGTTCTTATTTTTATTAAATAATAAAATGACATTTAGCGTTATATAAGCATTGCGCATAATGTCTTTCTAGTTGTAGAATACGGGAAAAAATAATCATCAGAAAATATGAATATAACACAGCGATTCTCACCCCGGACAGCCAAAAAATGCGTTTGGGATATTCACCCATATAGGCGTATATGCACTATGTGAGGGTATAAAAATTTAAGTATTAACAACGATTTTGGCAAAAAACTAAAATTCCGCAATAACAAAATCTCTGCAGAACAGCAGAGGATAATACAAGGAAATTTCAAATTTAAAAAAAAAGCTATACCTACCTTCTCGTATCTTCTTAACGCCGAAGCGTTTGTGCAAATATTTTTCTAGTAAACAAATTGTCACATAAAAAAAAATAAAATAAATAAAATATTTTAGACATGCCTCACTAGGCCACACTGAGCCATCTAGTCCCAAATTAAGGTACTATTAAGTACCCTGTCGTATGGGGTACTAGACAACCGATAAACTTACTTATATACTTTTTTTTTTTGTAAATACATACTTATAATACATAGGAAACACCCAGACCAGTACAAACAGACATGTTCATGCACACAAATATTTGGAATACAACATACAAATAAAGTAAGGGTCAAGGGTGTTACGTAGTTTTGTACCAGGTGGTACAAGAAAATTACAGAATCGAAATGGTACTTCTAATGATTTGACCCTTTGTAGATCGAGGAGACCTACGCATTGTTTAATCGTATGCTTCTAGGGTTGCCAACTTGAAGGTTGCATCGGTATTTTAGGGATCATTTTCAAGTTAATAATTTAATATGTAAACAGTTAATTCACTATTACAAGTGAAATGTTATGATTTATATCTTATTTGCCATAATCATCACCGTCAGCCCATACTAAGTCCACTGCTGGCCTATTTATTTCGAAGATTTTAATGTCACGCTTTATGGGTTGGCGATCACAGTTTGTCCAATTCTGGAGAATACGCTGCTACCAGTTTTTGTTTGTCGGTAGGTAAGGTACCTTCCTTTAGTGGTCAAGTACAACACCCTTAGATACTGTAAGCGAACACAAATAAGTATCGTCTTTGTTAAACCACATGAGCGCAATAAATACATTTTAATTTGAAGATAAGGGATGGTGCCATTCTACTTTTGTAGGTTGTCGCAATTGGTATTTATTTATAAGTAAAACCCAGCGTACACTAAATAGATATTTATTAAAAATTTAAGGTTGAGCACTGTGGGTATGGGTTCGTATGCCCGACTGTTAAATTGCTTCCGCAGGCCCGTACTTCCTTTGTGATGGTGACGCGAGGATAGATGTTGGCTCGTTGGACGGACGGCAGCAAGCAGCATGCGAGGGTAGATGCGAAGGTGTGGCCCAATTTCAAGTGTTAACTTCGTTCCCTGGAAAAACGTCCCAGCTTAATATTCATACTCTTAAATTAATCCGCTGATTGCGATCGCAAACATTTCCCATTTACAAGCCAAGCCAAAGCAAAGAAGACGGGTTCTGTATTTTAGTAGATGGTGATGTGGCTTTAAAAGATCGCAATCAGAACGGAGTGCAAAAGCTAGGTAGGTAGGTAGATAAATAAATGAATTTAATTTACGATTAACTACAATTACAGATTATGTAAATATGGAAAATAGTTTTAATTTAAATTAGGGATTTTATTGAATATTTTATTTTTATTAATTTAACAGTGTATTACAAGGTAAAAGTATAGCTTGGCAAATAGGTATCTAATTATTTTAGTTTACACCGAAGCAAAAGCGAAATAAAGTCTAGGCTGAAGAAATACCTAAGTAGATAGGCCACTATAAAAAAAAGGTTAACAAATTTACAATAATCCTACTCAACACAATACGTTCGAAACACTATTACAACTATGGTTCGCTAAATTAAAAGAATACAAGTTCATCACTTACCCTATCGGGGAAAAACTCGTCTTCCTATTACGTAGGAAGTAAGTATTTGAAAGCAACTGATAGTAGCACGACTGCGAATAAAATAAGTCTATTCGAATTTTAACTTCTGGTCTAGAATATGTCTAGGTATTGCACTTATTGCTCGAGGAAGTAACGTCCTCTCGACTCAGTGTGAAGTTAAGATGTGTCGGCCGTGCCGTGGTAAAAATGGTCTCCTGCATTCCACTTCCAGCGACCGGCTGCGGTGGCTTGGCCCCGCCCCCAAGATCATACGATTTCTCGCAAACAAAAGGACAAGTTAGGGATCCGCACAACACTCAAGCGAACCATTAGCTTAAAACGTTTTATGAAGTTGAGTTTTATTTAGTAGGATATAATTATTCGGACAGTTAATTATTTCGTTTTTTATCAACTAATAATGAATCATGTTTGATGCATGTGATATTTTGATTAAGAAATAATATTATTTAATTTTAAGAATGTAATCTGTATCAGAATCTTCAATTTTTATTAGTTTGGTGTAGGTTAACTATTAACAAAAGTTTTAAGTATTAACAAAAGTTTTGAGTTTTTTTTTTTTTTTTTTTTTTTTAAATAATATTATTTAACTAATTTAATTATTAATATAAGACGAACGTATAACGTTAAAAGGTATAACTTTCAACAATTTTATCGATCGTAAGTAATTAAATTGTATAATTACTTACCTACCTCAGGTATCTTGAATATCAAAAGGTTTTTTTAATTACCTTCAATAGCATCCCTGCCACACTCTTTATTCCGATAGTATCTATCTCGCCGCACTTAGTATTCATGACGTCCACTATCCAGTATGACACTCCCGGCACGACCTGACGCGAAATAACTAATAACTGAAACGAATCTTCTCACATAGCGTATCTCCTCTACTTATATCTTACCTACGTGTCAAAGTAGACTTTTAACTCTATTGTGAATGCGGAAACGTAAGGAATAATTGTTTTATTTTTTCGTAAAGCGTGTTAGCCTAATGGCCTGCGCAGACGAGGGATTTTAGTCCGCGGACTTTTTTGTCCGCTAATATAGATCGCTGACAACTGTATCGAGTAACACAAACGAGGGATTAAAAGTACCGCGTACAAAAAGTCCCCCGAATTACCGAGGACATGCAGAGAGCGGACCGGATAAGAGTACGGGGGAGTACCCGAAAAAAATAGAACTCGTGTGACTAGGCGAAGCAACGCACATGGCGGACTTTAGTCCGCGTTGTGCGCCCTAAAAAGACGTACATATGCACGACGATAAACGAACAAATGATCGCACACCGTGTGCGTTGAGTTCGCGGTAAATCCGCGGCGGACTTTTTATTCATGCAGGTCATAAGTATTACATCAGCAGCATAAATTAATTCGATGCTACTCAGTTAAGTAGAGAAATAATTGAAATAAGGTATATGTACAAACAACAACCTACCCAAACAGTTAAAGGTCATTGAATTGATTTTCAACTTTAGGTCCAACAAGTAGAGATCAATATCAATTGAAAAAAATTACGTTTTGTGGTAGGTTAACGTGCTGTTGTCTGTACCTATCTAATAGGAAATTTAATTGTATTTATTATTTAGTTAGTGGATGTTACGTGAAACTCGGGTGTCGCTTGTATTGTAATCTATGTAAATATAGTACCTATTTAAATGTATGTTTAATGATTTTTGCCAGTTAGCTATTGGTAACACGTAACACAATAGGTCTGTGTTGATTTTAAACGTTACAGGTTTTGTGTTGGCTCAGCATAGGCGCCAGTGTAGTAGGTATATTTTCACAAGGAATAATTTGGAAGAAATATGACAGTTTAAGTAGGTATTTTACTAGAATAATATGTTCTTATATTATAAATTATTCAATACACTATAGTTTTTGAAGTGAAACTTCTTTATCAGCGTTGGAAAAAATTTACCGTCACGTTTTGCGTCAAATTTTCGTCACATTTTTCGGTTACGCGCCATCTTTTTCTTGCCCCTACCACGGTTGGTTCAGACGATAGCAAAAAGGTAAAGTGAAATAATATTTAACCAATTTAACCAATTTAACCAATTTATCCAATTTAACCAATTTAACCAATTTAACCAATTTAACCGATTTAACCAATTTAACCAATTTAACCAATTTAACCAATTTAACCAGTTTAACCAGTTTAACCAGTTCAACCAGTTCAACCAGTTTAACCAATTTAACCAATTTAACCAGTTTAACCAATTTAACCAATTTAACCAATTTAACCAATTTCTGGAAAGTTGCATGTAGATCATTTTTCGAAAAATAAGGCCATAAAGAAGTTTCACTTCTTACGTGTGTACACTAGTACACGCACAACTTTTTTTTTTTCTGTGAGGCAGATTTTTAAACACCTTGCCTACTGATTGCAGAAGAAATTTGTCATTCTTCAGAAAACTCAAGTGTTTCTGACTAACTCCAGGATAAGTTAGTCAGAAACACTTGCTGATTAGCTAAATTGGTCGGTAATCTTGAATAATTTAGATTCAATTTTCTAGTTATGTAACTTGTAAAATGAGCATTCGAGTAGGTCCTTTTTTGTCTATGGTCCCTGTGATAGTCCCTGGAAGGTACCACGGTATTTTACCTGTGGTCCCTTCCAGGGAATGGTCCCTGAATGTAGTATAAGCCAACTAATTTAAAAGGGTATAATAACTTAACTGTACCCATATTATTTATTTATTTATTGCATTTTGTTTACAAAATAAATGTAACAAAACCCTGTAAGGGTATAAGCAAACAACCCTTAATTATTAAAGACTATAACAAAATAAGACATAAGACATAAGTACCTACATAATATAGGTATACTCCATGCGTTTGTGCTCTACTATAATAACAAAATTAACAACATAAACATACCTACTAGTCAGGATCTTTAGTGGCCAGCATATTGACAGTTAATTATCAATTAATTAATTATTATTAGTTATTTAATTATTAAATTTAAATTATTATTATATTTTTTTGAATTTAATTAATTAATTAATTATTTTGTTATTATAATAGAGCAAAAACGCATGGAGTGTACCTATATGTAGGTACCTACTTATGTATATTTTGTTATTGTCTAATAATATACAGTTAAGTTATTATACCTTTTTAAATTAGTTGGCTTTTACTAAATTCAGGGACCACGGGTAAAATACTTCCCATGGTACCTTCCAGGGACTATCAGAGGGACCATGGACAAAAAACCGGCCAAGTGCGAGTCAGACTCGCGCACTGAGGGTTCTGTACCAAGTTTAACAAAAATACCACAATATTTTGATGACTGCAAAAATAACTTTGTTTTTCATAGTGTTTGTATGGAGGACAAAGTTATGTTTGCTGTTGTTAAAAAAGGTGCTAGATTTTCAAAACTACGGACAGACAGACAGACAGACAGACAGACAGACAGACTTGACGAATCTATAAGGGTTCCGTTTTTTGCCATTTGGCAACGGAACCCTAAAAAGGGAGTAGGTAGGTAAATAGTGTGTTAGTGATATCGTACACAGAGGTGTACTGGTTTAAAAAAAAACAGTAGGTAGGTAGGTATAAGAGTCATCATCATCATCATCATTAGCCTATTGCAGTTCACTTCTGGACAAAGGCCTCTCCAAATGCACGCCACTTAGTTTTCCGAGACGCGGTCTCCACTCAAGAACTCGTTTACCCCATCGGTTGTCGGTTCTGCGGCTAATATGGCCAGCCCACTGCCACTTCAGCTTGCTAATCCGGTGGGCTATGTCGGTAACTTTAGTTCTCTGCCGGATCACCTCATTTCTGATTTTTTCCCTAAGAGAAACTCCGAGCATAGCTCTTTCCATAGCCCGCTGAGCGACTTTGAACTTGTGGACTAGCCGTACCGTCAGTGTCCACGTTTCAACTCCGTATGTCATGACGGGTAGGACGCACTGATTGAAGACTTTCGTTTTGAGGCATTGTAGGATCGACGATGAGAAGACTCGACGTAGTTTCCCAAACGCTGCCCAACCCAACTGAATTCTTCTGTTCACCTCATCCTCAAAGTTGTTTTTACCTAACTGCAGTATCTGCCCAAGGTACACATATTTCTGAACAACTTCGAGGACGGCACCGTGGATCGCAATAATTGGTTGCGGTAGTACGTGTTCATTGAACATAACCTTGGTTTTATCCAGGTTCATCCGCAAGCCGATGCATACAGAAGATTCAGCCAGGTCATTCAGCATCTGTTGTAGGTCCTGCAGCGTTTCTGCCATAATGACGATGTCGTCTGGAAATCGCAAGTGAGAGATGTATTCGCCATTGATGTTAATACCTCGTCCTTTCCAGTGCAGCGTCTTGAACAAATCCTCCATTGCATTTGTGAACAATTTCGGGGAAATGACGTCCCCTTGTCTCACTCCTCGATGCAACGGTATAGGTTTTGTTTGCTGATTCTGTACTTGGACGGACATGGTGGCGGCTTCGTAGAGACATCTCATCAATTGCACGTAGCGCCAATCTACTTGGCAACGCTGCAGGGACTCCAAAACGGACCAGATCTAGATCGAGTCGAAGGCTTTCTCATAGTCCACAAATGCTAGACACAGGGGCTGATTATACTCTTCGGTCTTCTATATAATCTGCCGCACTGTGTGGATGTGGTCTATGATGCCATATCCGCTCCGAAATCCAGCCTGTTTCGGTGGTTGGAATTCGTCGAGTCTTCGCGCAAGGCGGTTCGTGATGACTCTTGAAAACAGCTTATAGACGTGGCTTAAAAGGGAAATGGGTCGATAGTTCTTCAGCAGGGTCTTATCTCCTTTTTTGAAGAACAGGACGACAACGCTCCTACTCCACGCCTCCGGAGTTCTCCCTTCAAACAGGACAGCGTTAAAAAGCTTTTGAAGCTCCCTCAGTACGGGTTTACCTCCAGCCTTTAGCAATTCTGTTGTAACGCCATCCTCTCCAGGGGCTTTTCCATTTTTCAGCTGTTTAAGAGCCATCCTGATTTCGTCAATGCTGACTTCTGGCAGGTCTTGAGTGTAGTGGCGTGTTAACGTGGCTCTAGGGTCCTCATTTTCGGGATCAGGTCGAGATGCATGCGAAGCGTTCCACTTCGGAAAGGACTGCTGGCTTCGAAGCAACGAGTTCTCCACTTGCTGTGGTCAGTTTCGTCAGGTGGCTTCTTCCAAGAGATTGTACGAACACTTTCGACCCCCGATTTTGCTCGATCGCTCTTTCAATCGCAAGAGTATTGGAGCAACGGAGGTCGTGTCGTACGAGCTTTCTGATCTCTTTGTTTAGATCCCGCTTTCCCGACGAATTGACGGGTGGGTTTTCACGTCGTTCCTTCATTAGCCCTAAAGTCCCTTCCGAAAGCTTTGACTTCCTGCCCTTACGCTGCATTTCACAAAATCTCGTACCTTCTTCCCTGAGGATCCGAACCACATTTCGAGGTTCTGGTTTACGTCTGTTGTGGTTTCCACGGGAGCAAGTCGGTTTTCCAGGTTTGACTGGAATGTTTCAGATCCTATCATGGTTTGGAGCAAGGTAGGTCGGAGCCTAGACTTCATCAGACGGACACGTTCAGCCTTAAAATCGATATTCAGAGAGCCTCGAACGAGTCGGTGATCGCTTCCGGTATTAAACCTGTTGATCACGGAGACGTCTCTGAATATATGCTTTTTGTTGGTCATGATGAAGTCAATCTCATTTTTCGTCATAGTGTCGGGGCTCTGTCACGTCCACTTCCTTTGGGGCTGTTTCTTGAAGAAAGAGTTCATCAAGAAGAGCCCCTCCCGTTCGAGGCAGTGACAAGCATTTTCCCCCTATGGTTTCTGCATCCAAATCCATGGTATCCTACTACCGATTCGTTGCAATTCTGTACTTTAGCGTTGAAGTCTCCCATAACAACGCTGCAGTGAGTCTTAGTGGTGAAGTGGAGGGCCTTTGATATGTCATCAAACATATCCTCCACCTCTTCGTCCGAGTGTTTCGAGGTCGGCGCGTACGCTTGCACCACCTTGAGGCTATACCTCTCGGGGAGCTTAACAATAAGGTACGCTACCCTGTTCGACACACTGGACACTTCCACAACGTTGTCAGAAAGGGACTTATTTACCAGAAACCCAACGCCACCTTGGGATTGTTGGTCTCCCTCACGGAAGTACATTAGGTGACCCGATTCGAGGGTTATGGTGTCCTCCCCCTCTCTTCGGACTTCACATAGCCCTAGGATATGCCACCTAATCTTCCCAAGTTCCACCTCAAGTTGGGCCAGATGCGAGTCCAGCCGAAACGTGCGTCCGTTGTACGTCGCCAGGGTCAGTGGTTTTTGGTGGCCTCCCGTAACCCGGAGATCCTCGCACCCCCCGTCCCGCCGTGACCGTGGTCGCCACCATGACCAGGAATAGCGGGACCGCCGGGAACTGGGGGCCGTGGCTTATTTTGCGTCTGCATTTGAGGTATTGCCCATAATCGCCACGCTGGGCAGATGGGTTGGTGATCGCAGGACGTAGCTTCTCGCACCGGTGACGCTGCTGCCCGTCACCTCAGTAGGTTCTTCTGCTTTTGGCATTGATCAGTATCAATACGTACGTACGAGCAGCTTTTATTATGGGACAACACTATTAACTACTGCAGAAGAACTGCTTTCGACAATATGTCGAATAAAATAATTGCACGGTACGTTATCAGAGTAGAAAGGAATTAAAACAACTTTGATTATTAAAACAAATATATTTCATCAAGAAATTAATTACCAACAAATCCATTTTCAACACCTTTTCAAACCATTTTCAATTACAATAGGGAAATGTGCCTTTTTTTAAAGTGCCAAATATTCATTTAATGCGCTACAAAAATACAGTCACCGTTAAAAATGATGAGATCAATGTAATATTAAAAGCTTTACCTAATTAAAACCGAACAATAATATTTTTATTGTTCTTCAGTGCAGCGGTAACTATACTTTTATAGCAAAAATTTTACGCCTAATGGTAACACTACAACACACATATTTATTGCACATTTAGAAATTTCGTAAAGTATTTTTGTCTTTTTTTTTTTCTTATTTTTAGAGATCCAAGACATTTACTATAATTTTGCACATCGACAAGAAATAATATACACAATAGCGTAAATTTAGATTGTGGTACAATATACATCCAAAATATGGAACTATGTCTAAGTTAGTCTGGACATTGACAAGACCTTTAAATCAAATGGACTGTCTTGTAGAAATAAAAACTGTCAATTAAAATTATTAATTAGGTTTTACTTATATCAAAATTAGATAATCATTAAAATATAAACAGAATAATCTTTCAACAATAATATTCATCTGAAATACACAATTAAAAAAAATATATTACCTCAGATGTAACAGTATGTATTATAAACATTATAAAATAAAAACCATCTTGAAGCAATTATGACCAAAACAGAACCAACTAAATTATACATAATAATAAATTAGATGTAGATAGATTAGTGCCCATGCTACAGTCGCTACAATAGAAAACACATAAAAATATTCCTTTTCCGAATATTGGTTAATATTACTTTAACATTATGAAAGACATATACTTAATTTTATATAAACATTTTTTTCCAAGACAACTATAATATTAATAAGGCCATAAAACAATTTTACACGATTTATTAAAATAATTATATTGTAGAAATTAATGTTGAAACTAATGAAATTTCACTACCTAGCAATCTCTGTTGACATTATATTTAAATAGGTACCATTCATAATGTTCATGCCTTATTAATAAAATTCAAAGACTTGGACGAATATAATGAAGTAGATAGATAAGTAATATATATTTAGAAGACTACAATTTTAAAAAACACGCACCACCACTGACGGTTTTTGGTCGACATAAATCTCAAACAAATAAATCGCAATAACATAAATCAACTACATATAAGTTTGTAAGTACTGTTTCCAAAACTCACTGTTCAAACATAATTTTCTACTTAATTGGTTACAATGAATTCTACGAGACCTGACCAACCATTAAGTATTATACTTTTTAAAATACTGGATAAAATAAATCCTTATTTATTTACCTAAACCAAATTATTGCTGAAGTTGTTGGTTATATTGTACATAATGTAATGTGACTAATATTTATTACCTATGGAAGTTTCAATAAATAAAATGTCTCTGAAGAACAGTTTCTATCACATATCATTACACATTGTAGCACCACGCGGTTAATAGACCCATCTACGATAACTACACTTACCGCTATTCTTGTATATGGAGATGTATAAAAATCAATACATCTGAAAAATAATTTAAGGTTGGTATAATATAAAACATTCTGTATATGTTATGTTTAAAAATTAAATAAACTCTCTTATTGTTTTATGTCATTAGACTATTGAAATTGTGTTTGGCTTTAAAACAGTTTAAAATCAATATATAGTACTCATAAATATTACTTATTGACTGCGAAACTTCTGGCCTACTTTACTTCTACCCGAAAATCAGTCTATCTACGTTCGATCATCGTTGACTTGGCATGGAAAGACTTCAATCCTACATTCCTTCGATCCACTTCATCTTAAAGTAATATCACAATCATTGCAATCACCACAAAAAATACGTCTACGATCAAATTACCCACAGCAACTACTTTAAGTAACGCTGGGACTCCGGATACCAGCGTTTCTTACAACACGCGTGCTATCAACAAAACTAACATCACACTGCAAGTGCTATTGGAGAAAACTAAAAAAATATGTTGTTTAATTAAAAATTACATAACATTAACAGTACGCTGTACCTATTTTATGCAAGAGTATCCGAAATTTATATGACAAATATACAATTATAAGCCCTTCATCAATTACCATCGTTACACAACTCAGTAGGATTAAAGCGACCAGACACCCACATAATTGATAACAGATCTGATAAATGGTATTTTATCTGTCTAAGATCACAAAAATAATATATACTCGTGAGTATTCATTTAGTTTACAAACCAGTATAAATCAAGCAAAAAAATTTTGAACATTTGTAAAATACTGTAAAGGACTTTAGTATAATCGCATAATTAATAAAATTATGTTACAGATATTTTCATAAAATAAAACGTTTGAATGAATACAGCAACTAATCTTGTAACGATCCCTAATCCTGATAAACTGCTAAGTGTCTGACATCAACCGGTAAAACCATTTTGAAATAAGACACACAATGTTTGTATGGACGGAGATATATAAACGATTTATAAAGTGGTTTAAATTGTGCGTCATTGTACAAAACCTATCCCTAAAAGGATGCAATCACGTAGCGAGTCCAATAACCTCACACCGTAGAAGTTCTCCGGAATAAAATTAAATGAGAGTTATAATTAATTGATAATGCCCTTTTATTTCACAGTCGACGGTAAACATGCGTCACATAAACAAAATTATAAAAAATACACTGTCTATAGTTTAAAAGATTAAAAGTGTTTAAATTTCGAAACTAAAATATACGAATTGTATTTTTTTGTCTCCCAAAACTAAAATAAATTAATATTTTAATCCTAGTGTATCACATTTTACCTGGTTAGCACTTGCGTATTTACAAAATCGTTACAGTGCTCACGTAATTTAAAACTTGATTTAAAATTATCTGTAATATTAAGAGTTAAATGTATAATACATGAACAGATATAAAGAATACCACACCAATTTTAACGCTACGAGAATCCAAAATATTGAACCACTCAAAGCTATGCCATGGTTATAACATTTATTATTCCTCTACCAATAATATATTATCATGCTTTAAACCTGGTGAGATGTCAGAGAATCTGACGTTTAATGACCAATAAATAAATGAGCAAACCCGTGCAAATCTCACCTTGAGTGGTTTATGACCTTAACACTATAAGACACTAAATTACACCACAACATCAAGTAACTACCGCTGATATAATTATAAAAACAGTCAACATCAATTATGAATAATATTTATATTATAAATTTGACATATTGGCAAAATATCTACATTATACACATTTGAATGCATTTTGCATTGTTTATTTCGATGGTACTGTTTGTATAAACTTACACAAATTAAATATTAAAACTGATCTCACAACGACACATTAAAATAACTAAGCTTATTTTTTTTAATTTTAGTTATTATAATTACAAAAATGTTAAGAGACAGAATGTTGCATGAATAAAAACATAAATAGTTACTGAGTATGAATGACCTGGATCAGTTTTAATATTTACATCGCACGTATATTTCTTAAGAGTATTTGTGTAGAAAAAAAATAAAAATTCAGAGTATTGCTTCTCATTTATACTAAAGTTTCCGACTACCTACAATTATTTACTTATTATATCCCTCTGGCAAAGTCGTTGTTTCTTTGAAACGACGCGTACAATTTAACAATCGATAAAACTTAGATATATAAAAGAAACTCTTTAAAATCCTCAGCTAGAACCGGCTATGATATTGATAACAGTACTAACTAAATAATTAGACTATGTTTAAATCTTCGTTTAACACTTCCTGTAGCTGGTTATTTCGTTGCATTGACTATATTGTAAATGTCTCTGAAATTATTACATATCTTTAAAAGCTTATAGTTACAATGTTGGAAAACACCGTGAAAAATACTGGCCCACAAATTGAATCAAGTCAAACTATATAACATTAACAATTGTATCCACTTATTCTATATTATATAATTGACAGAGTCAAAGTCCGCTTGATTTGTTTAATAGGAACGATATCCTATGATCTTTTTAACCTTATTAGCCTGTTGAGTCCACAGGTAGGTTGAAGACGTATATGAAAATACAATCTGAGATGCCATTTTAAGGGCTTAAATAATATGTATTTGCCAGAACAAGGATGAGTCAATTATTTTTTATTGTTACAGTAATACTTAAAAAGCTAGTAGTTATAGTTAAAATAGAAGTATGATAAAAACAATGAAGATAAAAGAAATATTTAAAAATGACATCAAATAGTGTTCTTTGGTGGCAATACCCAATACCCATGCAATATTCTCCGTGAGAATAGAAAAATATTGTACGTCTAAAAAGCACGTTATTAACTTTGCAAACATCAGAAGATTCTTACTGATACTGGATGACTGAAGACTGGATACATCAAACGGACTCATTTATGGCTACTGTAATCTAAATTATTGCAACAACAAATACTCACTTATTGATTAGGTACTTAATTACTAAGTATTAACTTCTATCAAAAATATTAAATATGTACCCATTGTATTTGTCAAATATTTTATCTCAAAACTGAAACAGTTTACAACAAATGATGAAAAAATAGATTTAAGCGAAGTGATCTATGTACTTTTAGATTTAAAAACAGTTATATTGTTAAAATGTACATAGATAATAATTTATAAGTATAGTAAAGTGTATGTATTTATATGTATCACAATATTGGCAGTTAGTGGTCTTAAAAGATAAACTGGCTTGTATTTTATTGTACTGCATAAGTAACATATTATACGGGCTAGTATTTTTCACTTCCTAAACAAATATCTTAAAGGTGCCTACATTAAAATATACGGAGGTATTGGACACACAATTGGAATTAAATAGAAATGTTGACAATATCCACATTGAATATCGTTACTTAGACATTTATAACAACGAAATCTAAAACAAGATGTGTACAATTAACCTTCGTAGTTGTAATCTACTTCGTGTTACTTTTATGAGGTACATATTTTGGCACAGAGAGATTTCTTAAAACTATGTTATAATTTATGTATATCTAGGTGTTAAAATTAGGTAAAATTACATAAATCATTTTTCGATGTTCTAAAACATGTTTGACTGGTCTTAATCATACAAATCACAGCTTTTTGCATTCTTCTACTTATCTATCGTCTCGACTACCAATTTCCTAAGTTCCCTTCAATGGAATGAGTTTTAAAAATCCTATTAGATTTCGTGGGCATATAAAATATGGCGAAAGATTACCTTTAATAAGCATAATTAAATTGAACAGCTTAGTTGATCGGTTGACTAAACAAAAATTAACTCGCTGCCAAATGCCACACATCTTCTACCAATACTATATCGTTTGATCAAAATTTGTTATCGTTTATCAAGATTCAAACCGAAAAATAAATAGCTTTTGATTTATTTAAAATGCATATTACTCGGTCTATAAAAACCATTACAGGGTTATATACAAAATAATAAGCATTTTGATTTATAACTCACGATGGCGCAATAATTGGATATTTGAACATTAATTTGTAATAATTATAGATTGAACATGTGAAAAAGTCACATTATTACTGAACGGATATAATAGTTCCACGTAATTTTTATTCGTCATAAAAATGTCTATCTCGAAAATTATTTCATGAATATATAAAGCACTTCTAAAAGAAAACAGTCCTGTAAATGTTTAATCAAACCTGCTTATTTTAGTTGTAAATTTTAAAAAAGTTATTAAAAAATATTCCGATTTGCTGTAAGAGTCGGTTATTTACTATAGAGGTTGGAAAGAGGACGGCGCAGTCGAGGATCAGCGAGCGTTGTGGACATGTGTCGTCAGGTGCTTGGAGAGGTAGTCAGCGCGGGCAAAGCACTTACCGCAAGCCTCGCAGTGGTAAGGTCGCTCCCCGGTGTGAATTCGCAGATGGCGCGTCAGGTCGCTCTTACCTCCGAATGCCCTGCCACAGAACAAGCACACAAAAGGACGCTCACCCGTATGCTTTCGCACGTGCAATTTCAAATTTTCTTTCGACCTTACACATTTCCCGCAGAATGGACACGCGAAACGCCTCTCCCGGTCCCTCTGCCGTTCGTCGTTCGGCATAAATCCGAGAATACCCGAATGCGAACTTGAACTTTCGTGCTTGCTGCTGTCTCCTCGCGATTCGTTCTCTGAACTATCTGCTATTGAACTAACACTGGCGAAAGACACGGGAACACGTCTCCTCTCTATCGAAGCTGTATCATCATCTTTTTTACTATCGTTCTCGGAATTTCTGCAGTCCCCAGAATCGTCTACAGTCATTATAGAATCGGTGGGGCCATTTGAATCGACTGTACTATCTTGTTCCGCGTCTCGAATGACTTCAATGGGTGAAGTTCTCGTTCCGTCGGTCCTGGTTTTCTTTTTCATGGACAAATCCATTTCTCCGCACTGGCCAATTAGTGCTTCATTAGTACTGGAGACGGGTTCTGTGCCCTCGGGTTGATCGGTATTTTTCGTGTGGAGTCGTTCTAGAGTGTGATTGAGCCTGTGTTTCTTGAACGACTTAAGATATCTGAATTGCATGCCACAAACGTCGCATGTGAAAAGCTTATCAGCTGGTAGTCTGGCACGATGATTTTGCTCGCGATGCTTGACATATGCAGATCTGTATCTGTAACTTTGTCCACATTGCTCACAGACAAATGGTTTGTCATCACAGGATGCTTGAGATGCATGCTGTAGTGCTGCGTGGCGTTCAAGTAGCCAAGTTGAGGGAAATGTGGCAAGGCACACACCACATCGTCTTCTGTCAGAATGGAGTAAATGACGGTTCTGGTATGTCATGCAATCGTCACTGAGATAACGGCGTAGACGGCATGCTTGCAGAGCCAGCAAGGGAGACCACAGTGGCAGCGCTGTAGGACTACGGGGTGGTATGGGACTTGGAATGCTTGGTGAGCTGCAGGTCATGTCCAAACAAATCTGAAACGAAAATTACGCATTAGGATACATAAATGAACAATTTTGTGCGGTCATGAATAATGAAATGTATTTACCTGGTTATATAAGGAAGCGGGTAAACCAAATGAATAAAAATGTTATGTTGTAATGATTGTAGAGCTTTTATTTGTCAAAATTGTATTTTTACAGCTATGATATGCTTATATTTGTTTCAAAGTTACAATGATCAACAGCGATGGGTCTCTGTTAAGACTGTTGCACAATTGACAAAACATTACACCATTTTGATCCTCGACCATTTCGATATAATTTGATAGTACTGTCTATTTTTTAACAAAAAAAAGTACTGCTCTTTGTTACAACATTATGAACTATTAATAATGTTAAGGCAAAACAGATTTCATCTAGTCTAAAATGTCAACAATGAATGTTAAATAAATCAGCTTAAGGGGAATCAATTATTGACTCTTCGGAGAAGAACCAACAATCACTAAGCTTTATAAATAAAGTGGACCTACGTTATTTGAACTTGTGCTGAACTAAATTTATAGTAGCATAATACACATTACGAATATTCTTGTTGAATTATGGTTCGTTGGTCATAAATATAATGAATACTTTCTACGTTTTATTGTTATGCGTATTACGCTAATATAAACAGTAAGTCACGAAATATTATAACCTAAATAATTTATAATAAACACATTATAATTATTAAAACAATTGTACCAATATACAATAATTAATACACCTACAGGAACTTAGAAAAATTGCAATATAAGTTCTATATTTAGGTATGCCACTTAAAAAATTGGTAAGTTTAAAAACAACTAACCAATTTACACTTCCGCGACCTACGTCTAACACGAACTTGTTGGACGAAACTAACGATACTACAACTAACACTAAATAAAATAAATCTATTGAAATATTGGTCACAAAAATAACTTTGCACTGGGTGTTCATTGTATTGGAAATATCATTACAAGATTGGAATGCGCTAGCTACGGAGTTCTACACATATCGCACCATGTGTTAGTAGTACTTTATCCAGAGCGGCTAACACAATCGGAACGAAGAAAATAATTAGCGCGCCAGTTACATATCATAACGCAACTTACAATTTTCACCATAAAATTACACAATTTCTCTATCAGCTACATATACTAATATGTATGTTCCGTGATTTGCAGCCTTTATATAAGTCTTGTATAGGCAAGAGGCACTCTAAATATAAAACTGTGGTCACAATTTATTATTATAAAAATGTTTCTACGTTGATCTATTTCAACAGATGAAATATTCCGTGCTAGTGTTTTTTAAAGTTATCATGCTCGGTATTTTCTCAAACAAAAATGTCTACATAAATTTGAAATATTTGTAATATAAGTACGATAATTAATTTGTGCTAACGGCGTGTGAACTTGCAGGGACGTGGCAACAACTGGCAAATGTTAAAATTTGAATAACTGCACTTGGGGTCGTATAACTATTGTTCATGTATGGTACAATTCACTAACAACATTTACCGCATTGCCTATATACACACATCAATACATAGAAATATAATTCTATTAATATTATTATTATTATTTGATTAATAAATAGTACCTCTGAAAGTTAGGAAACAAAATAGCATTTTAAACTGCATTCTGTACTATCATAAAAAACTATGTCGATAAAAACTCGTACAAATTTGTTAATTCGTATCATCATTAACCATTTATTTATTGCTATTAATTACTTCTGTAAATTGTAAATATTCAATCTTTCTTAAAATAAGAAGAGGAACATTAATCAAGGTTTCAATATTGCTATAAAGTTTGGTAACGTTCGACTCCGAAAAATAAAAAGAGTGCAGCTTTTCAAATAGCAACATTCTTGTGACATTTTCATTAGTTTATATCAAGACATATCCAAATCTAGCTCCGGGAAGTAGCGCATCTACCAATCTATACTCTAAAATGCATTTTTACACGTGCGGGCTTAATAACAATAGACCAAATTTTTTAATTTTGCTTTCCCGCAATATTTACTTCGTTAAAGATTCACTATATTTTACACGGAAATATTAGAAATAATTTCTATTCAAACAACATATCAATCGAGTTATGGATTTTCAAATTTACTCATAAAAACGGTCAACAACGCTCGTGGATGTGTAAATTTAAATATCCATCATTGCAAATGGAATGTTTGTGTTGCAAAACTTTATGGTCAGTATAAACCGCGCGCTCTCTACAAATTTTAAACGATTTTGAAAAAACGGTAAATGAAACGTATAATTTATTTAGAATAGTTTTACAGACACTACCATATTGATTAATTAATCTCTAATACCTCAACATTCCATCAAAATCAAAATAGACTCACTTTTTGAATTGCTACGGTACTCCCAGCAAACACAAGTTTTAATTGGAAACTATGATAAAAGGTTATAATATAGCACCTACCCAAAATCGGTGGAATCCGAACATCAATCTATCTGTATCACTTTGGAATGTTAGGCGTTTGCAATTACATATTTAAAAATATAAGTACGATCACATAAGTGTTAGGTACACTTAAAAGTTTTCTGAAATAAATTTTAAATAAGGATATGATATACCTAAGCCTTAACCTCTATACGACTTCCAAAACTTAAAAAGTACAAATGAGATCTGTTAATATCAAAATATTATCATCACTGTTTCTGGATTTATCGAAGCCATGATAACTCTATGAAAGTAACTGTATTTTCCTCCAAAATCAAATTGTTTTTGATTAAGAAGCAGTTAACTAAAAAATTAACTTGCAATTTGAGATCAAAAATTTTAAAACTCCCAGGTGTCTTGCCCTTACTGATATATTATCACAGATCTTTTCCTATATTATAACCATAATACTCTCATTTGATAAAATCCAAATACCCAAATTACACATCTAATATTTAATATTCATTAAAACGCCTAAATTCAATTTAAAACCGTAGTTAAAAATAGATTTCAATTAATATTTTCATATCCTATAATTGTAACAAACTCTTTTAAAACAAGAATACGTATAACAATAAGTTTTTGTAAGGTATAAGTATGATATGTACTAAAAGATTATGAAATGTTTCAATATTGTATCGACTAGGATAATAAATTTAGAGCCAAAATAATGCATCACTTACAATGATACGTGTACGATGATCAAGTCAGCCAGAGAGTACCGTCAGCAGAACAAAAGTAGTTTAACACAAAACTTACAGTCTAAAGTGAGCCAACATCCAATCAGTTCCAAATCAAAGCTTTAGATTCATTTCTCGTGTGTGATAACAATACATAATTATCTGGAAAATATATTTGGAGGCAATGCAGATTTAATTTTACGATAAACTAATACATACTATCGAGTGTTAACAGAAAACTGTAATATACTATTCTACATAGAGGCTGTAAAAAGAAAATTATTTGTGATCCACAAAATATCCCTGTATTTGACTCTGTTGAATTTATTGAACACAGTTCTGATAATTTCAAATGCTCTGCTTATAATTGGATTTGTTGATGTTTTTTTGCATAGAATGTTTTATTCCAAGTACACTTTTCAAAAACACAGCATTTGAAATACCCTCAATAACGGTAAAACAATGTAGTTTTATGTAGTATGAAAATATATGGAGAAATTTATATACATATCATATTATATATGAGACCATGCCTTTTGCATCATGGCAAGTCGAGAAAACAGCAACTAGGGAGCAGTGGATTTAGCCAAAATGTTAAGTCTTAAGTTTTTGTATGTATTCCTATTTATAGTCCTTAAAATATAGCTTGATTAGAATGACAGTTCTCACGGAAAGAGACGACGTAACCACATGAATAAATATTTATTCAGGTGACGTAACTTTGTACCAGCGTCACAAGTGAAACACATTTGCACACGAAAAAATATTGGGAACTGGCATGTTAAGAATTTTTTTTAATACATTGCTGTACATATCAATCAATTTAATTATATAAAAAATATATTTAAAGTTAAAATCATTAAAATAATCCAGTCACAAAAATTACACCTAACTTGAAAAGACTTCTTTACAAGGTTACGTCATTTTTCATAATTGCTAGTGATGAGGTAAAATCGACAAATCGAAATCGACAGACTAACAGTATTTCAAAATCGAGGTAATGTAACATAAATGTTACAAATGATTTAATGAGCATTGGTTGATGCTTAGAACATCAAATTGAAATTATTAATAGTTGACGAAAAATTTCCAAATTTATTAGAGTCTATCTATATGCGCTAAAATAAAAATTGATTTTCATGATTGTTACAATTTTTCTTATAATGATCACGACACTGACTTACTGTTAAATCTTAATATATCTGATTTTCATTTTATTTTATATGCCTTATCTGTTTTTTCGTTTGATCAGTCGAGTCAGTCCCATCACTAGTCACCTCAGTTTGACAGGTGTCATTCTAATCAAGCTATATTTTATGGACTATAATTGCTCCTCCGTGCACTTGACGGCGTCTCTCGCAAACAAACAAGTGGTGCAAAAGGAATGGCAATCGGACAGAACAGAAACAGCGTTAAAGCTTTGATTTCCATAATCACACATCCACAAGCCTCCCCATGGATCTCAAATACAGAGCTACCGAAGCATATTACATTCTAATAAATTTCCTAAAAATCCGATATTACCAAACTATATGTTATTTACATTTTATATGTCATAGTATTGCTTTTTGATTACCTCAGGGGAGCGTGCGTCGTAACTTTGAAAGACATACAATTAGTAAAAATCTCAAATCCCTAACTTTTTTATTTATTACGAACTATATTGAGTGCATTTGTTGTATGGTCTCTAATAATAATAATTTAAAGCACTCATTTATCAATCTTTAATTTGGTTTTATAAAAAATCAACTCTGAGATGAACCTACTTTAAATATGCAAGTCTCTAAAGAGTAAGTCTGACCTAAATCAAAACGATTTACAATTTCTTCTTAGTAGCGTTAACAAGCTTTGAAATGGCAATCAAATAACTACAAAAGCTCATAACGAGAAATACATAAACATTTATCAAGTACGTCATAGTAATAGGTACACAATAATAAAACAAGCAAAATAAGGGAACGATACCTGACAGGCGATAACTTATTAAGGAAATAAACATAACAAATGAAGTTTAACTTCTCTAGCTAACTTTGGCTATGCCGTCTAAAGGACTCACGAATGAGTGTCATTTTATTACCTAAAGCGTAAAGAAAGCACCTAATTCTCAAGACTTTTATCAAAAGCAAATAATAGAAGTAACCAATAGTTCGTTAAGAAGTTAACCAAGGAATAACAACTTTTAAGTGTCAATTATCTATTAGTGAAATATCAAATATTATTCATATCATTCAGATCACAGTTGCGGCGTTTAAATCACATTCTTATCTAATTACAACATATTGTCCTCCGTTTGTTCATTCAACTATCACTTCCCGCTCAAACCATTGACTACTAGGTACCAATAGTGACTTGTGCTATTGGCTAATATATCCTGGGCTAGTTGTACGGTGTAGCCGTCCCATACTCATTGATGGGGGCTTTCTTCTTCAGTGTCTACAGGACTGGGGGAAAGAAACTTGCGGGCATACTTTGGATAGTGAGTTTTTTCGTGCGCTTTTAAAATCGTCGATCTGGAAAATGTCTTGCCACACAGTACACACCTGAATGGCCTTTCACCTGTAACATACATTTAAAAATAAGTAAGAAGAAAACAAATAAAAACTATTCTTCAAGTATTTTATATCACAAGTACATAGATAGATAGATAGATTAAAAATTAAGGTACCTAATAAATGTATACTATATACATACCTGTATGCACTCTACAGTGGTCCTTCATGTGATGCCTCAATTTAAATGCTTTTCCACAGAATTCACATTTAAATGGTCTGTCACCTGTGTGCACTGGTAAGTGGGCTATTAACGAAGAAACATCAGGAAAACTCTTGCCACAAAACTTGCACAGCACTACGTTTCCAGGTTCCACAGGGCCTATATCCAAGTCTATTGGAGATTCTTCCGTGGGCATGATGTATGTTGGTTCACTAAATTGCCCTATCATTGGAAGCCCCATCGGCCTGCCGAGTATAGCGTCTCGGTACTTGAGGGTATCCAGCGTGTGGGTGGTCAGTATGTGCCTGGCCAATTTGCTCTGGTGCGAGTACACCGCGCCGCAGTGTATGCAAGGGTAACCCCTCTCCCCTTCCTCAATCCTCCCCCTACCGGTCCCTTCGTACTCCTGCAACCACAAAAAAGAACATCAACTTCTTTTCTCTCTTGTTCTATTTTGACACGGACCATACTGTGTGCAATATTTCTACCACTACTTTCTAAATTGAGATGCAGTCTCGTTATTATTTATATTTCCACTATCTAATTAAGAAGTTGACGCTCATTTTTGCCCAAAAATGTGCAGGAGTGACCCGGGAGCCATCTACGCGTAATGCCTTGTTGTTTAGCGACGGTCACGCGTACAGAATCAAAGATTCGTACAATAACATAATGCATGTATATGGCCAAAGTTTAAAAATAAAAAGAAAATTGCCCAAAAATATATATCAAACAAAATGAATGGATATAAAAAATGATGGCCAACAAAATGAAGGTCAACTTCTTGACAGCAAGGCATAGTACTTCGATGTTTAAAATAGCGCAGCATATCAAACAAGCATGCATAGTAACAAATTAAATTCCACATAAAACACCAGCGATACTGTTTATGAAACATGCTTTTTAAGCTAAATCCGAAAATCGTAATGTAGCTTTTTCTACCATCTACTTATTTTATGTTACAATATCATGTTAGACAACTTTATGCTATGTTATTAAAGCAATCAACAATAAGTTAGCCCATGGACAAAATAAATTGTATACTACGCTACTGGATTACAGTGCGAAACTTTTTAAATGGTGGGGCACTTTCCCTAGGCTGATATTAGTTAAATAGCCCAGTTTTAAATTACATATTTCATGTCCTGATTTCAGTTTCGTTAGTTTACAATAGATAACGTTTAGTTATTAAAGGTTTGTAAACAAGTAATTTTAATAGAGTCAACATCTTAACAGATATTGTTGCAGAACAGAAATCCCAAAGATTGAAACATTAAACTGTATTTATTTTATAAAAATATACACATGAATCATGCAACATTTACATATAATATTCTATACAATACATACCATTAGGATGTTAAATCAAATATTTTGAAAAGTAAGTAATCAATATTCAAAGCATGCTCAGTGAGTATTATTAGTGTCAATTAAAGACACAATTTCCGCATGTAAATATTTAGGCAACATTCAACATAAACAGAAGTAATCGCAAATTGTATATGAAATATGGAAAAACAATTGTGTAATTGTATAACCTGAGTCTTATAATTGTCGTTGTCAAAATAATAATAACATACAATGGACCTTAACGCTTTTGGTCTAGTGGTTTAAATACCAGGGCAAGATCTCGGGGTTCCGGGTTCGATCCCTTGGTCGGGTACAAAAAGTTCGAATTTTCGAACATTGCTTGTGTTTGTGATCACCAACTTGAATTCAATAATGGAGGCCTTTTCCCTGCAGTGGAATCATTTAAGACTGTTACTTTACTTTTACTAATAGATCAATACTACTATACCATTGTAGAATTACAAAAGTTATTTGATATGATAGTGGGGTTATTCCCTTGAATGACATAAGTTAAGTAATATAAGTATTCTAAAAAACAATATGTTTTAAACACGTCATAATTCATTTCCCACTCTTAATAAAACAAAGAAGTAAATTTTTATTTTGAAATCTCCTGGTTGGACTAATCACAAAAGTCAAGTTAAGGCATTTCTACCAAGTTACATTACTTTTACATGCTTTTACTTTGTTTTTGATAAATCTCCATTTTTTCAGATCATTCCTTACTACAGTTGCAACACTTCCCAAATATACACTTTAAAAAAAACCATTTCTTTTAATATACAAAATAAAAATAAAATAATGATTAGGAGATGTTATGTAATAACTTTGTTGATGATATGATAAATGTATAGAATTGAAAAATGGAAACACCAAAAGAAGAATAATTAAAATTTAAAAAACATTACAGAATAAAGATATTAATTTTATTACACCCCAAATTTCACAGTAGATTCCATAGGTAAATTGTAAAAAGGTAGGTTAGTTGTGTGCATCTTTAACCCTTTGACGATCGGATATTCCAGACACAATTAAAATCAATTGTTGATCGGATATTCCAGACACAATTAAAATCAATTGTTATCGTACCAACCAGTTGTCTCTTGGGGTTCAAAGTGTTAAACCTAATAAATAACTAGCAAGCATTTTTGCGATTACTTCTATATTTACAACTCTACAACATATATTGTACAGACAATAGTACGTTAACCTACTTGTCAGACTTAAAGTTTAAATTCAATTCAATGACCTTTAACTTTTTGGGTAGGATGACCTGCCATTGTCTGTACATAAATTACACATTAAGAACATAATAATATGTAAAATTGATACATACCGATTCATGTTGTATCCGGTAGTCTGAAGAAGATTCTCCACCTCCTTTCTCATCGCTGTTCCGGTCCCAGTCTACTTCTTTCTTCAAAGACTGCAATCAAAATAAATGTTTAGATAAATCTAAAATAAGCAATGACTCTAAATTTGTTGCATACATATCTAAACAATTACATGACTACCTCTTGCTAAGGTTCCAAGTTCTTTATTGCATTTATGAATAGTTATATCGACTGGTGTACATCATGAGACCCATTTGGGTATGGCAAATTGCATACCAAATAATATTCTTTTCTTATGTGTGTTTATACATTGTAATCTAGAAATATTTTCTTGAAGTCTAGTTCTGTTAGTTCAGTGACCCCTAAAATCCTACATGTAGCTTATTTCAGGTTATGGACAATTGACTAGCATAGCATAGAAGTAATTCTGGATAAAGGAAAATAAAATCAGAGTGCAACCAATGTTTGTTGTTGGCTGATGACATGGTATGCCCATTAAAAGGTTAAAATCAGGATGAGGATAAATTAAGACCTTCTCAATGAGCCATTTTTTTAAGAAAATTAGAATCTTACTAATTTTATAAATGCAAATATTTGGATAGGTTCTTGTTACTCCATCACTCCAGAACGGCTTAACATATCTGGATGAATTTTGATGTGAGGATAAATGAAAGGCTGAAATAGCTAGCATATAGTCTACTTTTAATGGCAGTACAAAGTATGCTTCTAATGGGATAGCCTTAAATCTACTAGCTAGTTTGAAGTAAAATTGTGTTAAATACAAATAACAGACTTAGGTGTATGGTCTACTGATTTTGTAGAAATAATATTTTTTTAATAATGCTTTTGACTAACAGATAATGCATATAATGAATTATCTGTTAGTCAAACAAATTATTAACCATAAGATACAGTTAATAACGGTAGAAAAAAATATTTTACATTTCGCAAGCTAAAAACCACACATTTGTACAGTACAGTACACAATTGACTAAGTAGAGAGTAAGACAACGTAAGTTCAGATGGAATTACAGTGTACCTATTTAAAAAAATATGATATAAAAGCTGCTTACTAAAGGTACTTGTTGCACTGGAGGCAAACCGGAAGGTCCAGCAATAGGCTCACTCCTAGGGCTCGACAGTGCTGGGTGTGGGTGGGGTAGACCAGGGTGAGGCATAGCATTTAGCACACTCAGCCGCTGCTCTACTGGAGAGTACCGTGGGCCAAGAACACCACCACCATGACTGTTTATAGTCATGTTGATACCTGTAACAGTGAAATTATTTACATTATTTGTAGGTGGTATAATACCTACTGATACAAAACTTATTAAAACTAACCTAAAATTACATAAAATTGGTGGTACACTAAGTCCGACTAATATTTTGGAGGAAGCATACAATAGAGACAGGGACTTAATAAGCTAGAATGTATTTCTTTTGTTGATAATATTTTTAATAGTCTTATTTCCAATGATGTACAGAAAAGGGCAAGATTAATTTAAAACATGATTACTATGCAAAAGTTGTCTGGACCAATTTTCAGGAACAGAATGTAGTTACTACTAGATGTACCTAACTGACTGTATTTTTTAGATGGACCCATACTTATTTCAAATCACTTTACATGTAAGCAATTAGCATACCTCAGTTCAAGTAACACCTTGTTTATTTATATAATCAAGGATTTTACGATGACTTGAAATAACAAATAGAATTGTTAGAATGCTCGACAACCACATTTTAACCAATAACTTTCTGTAATTGGTTAATTCCAATTCAGATATATCCATTTTAATGTAATTTTGTTCCTATTTTAAAAGAAATTAACAAGTTCTTGATAACATTTTTTAACGTTTCGGAAAGAAACAAAAGAAAAAAACAATTTTAAATTAATTCTTATTTTGTTTGTTTGTTGTAGCAACCTAGCAACCAACCACTCAAAAAGTCAACAAAAGATTTTTTTATTTTTCTTATAAATTTAACGGCTTCGGACGAGTTCATACAGCCTAGTCTTTAGTTATGTCAATTTAAAATACAATATTTGATACCATAAATACTAACATAAACATAATAGCCTAACCTAACATAAATCTAAACTAACCTAACTCATTAAAATGTATGGGTGGTTTATATATTTCAATGATTAAAGGAGTTTAACCAATTTATCACAATAAATGCTGCATAAGATAATTTCACAAAATTACGAAACAATTAAATCTTTCTCTTTTCGTTTCCCGCGCAAAACAACCTCAACAAAAGCAAACAAATGTCAGTGTCACGCATGTTCACGTCACTGTCAAATTTATTTTATTATCTTTGTTTTTATCCGGAACCAGCTAATGTCGAGGAGTTTTGCGCGGGAAACGAGAAGAGAAAGATGGACTTTGTTTCGTAATTTTGTGAAATTATCCTAAGCGGTATTTATTGTGATAAAATGGTGGCATTGTTATAATAATGTGTCAGTGAGTAGGATAAATCAAATAAAAGTGAGAAACAAGGAAAGGCGCTCCTATTTGACTCTGATCCACGTTCTCGTGTAAAACTCCTGTAATCATTGAAATGTATAAACCACCCATACATCTCAATGACTTAGGTTAGGTTTCATCTCATTTCATCTCATTAAATTTCATTTTCATTTCATATCAATAAAAAAATTCTACTGAAGATTTGGCTGTATGGGCATAGTTCCCTTTGCCTACCCAGAATGGGTGAAGAAAACAACAACAACAACCAGCTAATGTCTCAGACCATGCCGAGTTTTTGGCGGGAGTTCGTAAGATACGTTTGGAGTCCATTTATTTTATCGAATTTTTATTGTTTATAGTGATTTTTGGGTCGTAAAAGTGGTGTTATTTTGCGAAACAAAGTGTCGTGCGAGTGAACAATATACAGTTCGGTGAAATAACATGGTGTATGGGTCGTCACCAAGAAAAGTGGACCGTGAATTTTGCGCGGGAACGCGAACAGTTCACCTCTTTCTTGGGGACTTCTCTACATTCCTTCAATCTTTCGACTGTCTCCAAAAACTCCATCAAAGCATTAAAACGTCTAACATCAACGTTTTAATGCGAAATAAAGACAATAATACTAAAGAATTGGCTGTATGGACAAGTACCCTGGGCCGTTAAACTTTAAAAAAAAAATTAGACCATGCTGCCCGTAGGGTAAATTGTGTTCTGTGATGATGCTGCCATATATCTTTCAATAAATACATAAAATAGACATAAAATTGTAATATTACATAGATTAAGATCCGGACACTATCCGTCGGGAAAGTTTGGATATCTCATGAAAAAGTCGACTCACCAAATTGCGAGGAGTGCGGTACGATAGACGATGTTCAACATTTGTTGGCGGAATGTGTCAGAAATAAGAGCCAGCGACGGTCTCTCATAAAGGGTCATCAATTGAATTGCCTTGAAATAGGTATCTTCCAGTCTATACTGGGAGAACCTAGTTCCAACTTGGCTACTATGCTCGCTGGTGTGGCGGATAGTCGCTGACTCTTACTTAGAATTAAGTTTAACGACCTATTTGTATAGTTTTTTATAAGGTATGATAGGACTGGCATATCTTTGTAAGATAAAAGTCCTCCCAAAAAATTAAAAAATATATATACATAAAATATCATAAATTCTTACTTACACATAATAACCCAACCTAACCTAACGATAAACTAACATAACTCAATGTATGGGTGGTTTACACATTTAAAAGATCGCTGGAGTTTTACGCGAGAACCTGCGAGAACTTGGATCCCAGGCAATTAGGAGCGCCTTTTTTTTGTTTCTCAATTTTTCACAACAATGCCACCACTATTAAATAAATAAATAATAAATAATTCCGCATAAAATATGATAATTTCACAAAACTAAGAAACTCAAGTCCATCTTTTTCATTTCGTTTCTCACTGTCTCGTTGGTTCGTTGTCGTTCAAACTCCGTCACTGTCTGTCTGTCAGTTCTCTGTCCACTTTACCACCTGACAGGAAAAATAATGTTGTAACGAAAAATCAAATCGGAACTGGCTCAATCAAGTATTTGAGCATCTTAAGAATATGAAGCATTAAACAGCACTAGAGCACTAATCTGAAGTGACTTAAAACAGTAATCAGTAGGTAAATTATATCTTAAATTTCCACCCCATTCCACTAACTATTATTCTCACTCATTCACTGTACAGTCCATTCGCTTGTGTGATTCTCCCTACCACTGACTATCAGACAATCTGAGACGTTAGCAATTTTCAAAACCAGGCTCAAAACGTATTTATAGCGCTTTGATCTAAACAACTTTTGTCACATTAATCGCTTCTTTGTCACCACGTCAGGTTCTTGCTCATCTCAAGTATGTATCTGAGTGTATGTAGTGTATTTTATGTATTTCGTTTAATTATGTATTTATATTTTATTATTTATTTATCTAGCTGTGTTGTATTTAAGTTTATGTAATATAATGTATGCTAACGTAATAAAAATTAGTTTTTTGTTGTCTAACTTCCATCATTATTAATATAAGTTTAATTATTAATTTTACATTTTGCCGTATGTAGGCACTTAGCACCACCTTCCCCTTTCTCCATAGTTTTTTCTGTAAAGGTTGTCTGGAAGAGATTGCTGACGGCGATAAGACCGCCTAAGTTGTACAATCTTAATGTAAGAATTATATTGTAATTTCCAAGGAATTTCTATTTAGAACTTCCTTGGTAATTACTTAATGTGGTGTGCAATAAAAAGTATTCATTTGTTTATTCATTTTACTATGTATCGATTAGACTGTGTGGACTCTGCGGAGCGGAGACGATAAGACGTTAAGCTTTTATAAAAAAAACAACTCTGGCGGGAGTTAATAAAAACTTGTTGATGCTTTATTAATTACTTTGCGCACGCACTTCATATTAAATAAACAAAATAACATTATGCCGAATTGTGCAACAGAATAAGTAAGAATACCCCTGCACTGACAACCGAGATTACAAGCGCGAGGTTAAACAGGCATAACTAAAAATAATTTCCCATCTTCATAATGTTATGCCTAATCAGTGGTGCTTTCAGAAAAGTCATCAATCCTAAAAAAGGTGAGTTCAATTAAAATTTACCGTCCAGAGGGAAATTTACTTCTAACTTTATGCTTTGATTAACACGCGCGTTGACGAAGTACGAGGTAATAGGTGCCTACGAGGTATATAAGGCAAACAAAAGCGTCGTACCAGTAATTGTGCGTTACTTGCGTATGATATTAACTACTATACATTATTCATAGTAGACATTACATATTATAGAATACGCACAAAGAATAAATAGCAAGGTGCTCTGAATTAGCCTGAGTCTAACTGATCCAACCAATGCTTGTTGGCTTTCCGGACGTTAGTTACACTTTTTTCGTATTTTTTGGTGTGTTACAGCTTGTGTAGCTGTAACAGTCTGTAAATTACAAAATATCTGACAATGCCTCAAAAAGTAAAACCTTAATTTTTCTGAATACATATTCCGATCATTTCGACTTACCAATGTTATCATTTTGAGCGCCGTTAGATCTTATTGATACAGCATCTTCTTCTGGGGACGACGACCGCATTGGTTCGTCAGGTGGTTCATCCTTCGGTAAGAGAGGATGCGTAGTGATAGGTGTTTCATTTGAAGTTTCTGTCCTAAACCGCCGTACTGAAAGTAATGGAGATATCCGCGGTGGAGATGCTTCAGGAACCTCTCTGGCTTCACGTGACTCTCGAGTGTCCCTTAAATCTCTCGCATCCCTCAAATCTCGGGGTTCGCGAACATCTCTAGATTCTCGTGAGTCCCTGTGATCTCTTATCTCTCGAGATTCCCTTGATTCTCTGATATCCCGTAATATAGGCTCTCGCAGGTCTAAGGAACTACGTTCTCTTTGTTCCCGGGAATCTCTAGTTTCACGGCCATCTCGTGCGTGACTATCTCTCACTTCACGAGCTTCTTTGCTTTCTCTATCGCGAATTTCTCGCGTCTCTTTGACTTGCCTTTCATCTTTTACGTCTCTAGATTCTCTATTATCTAATCTATCGTGCGGTTCTTGACACTCTCTTGTGTCTTGGGATTGGCACTCTTCCATTGGTTCTGGAACGGTTCTTGTGTCTATTCCTGCAGCGCTTAGGGTTGTCATTTCGGCTAATCCTTTAACCTGAAATTAAAAGTTTTAATGATAAGTAATGTATATAATAAGTAATAAACATGAATCAGAGTTGTCATAATAAGAAAATAATCACCTGAAGGCTCTCGGCGGTTTTGAGGAGAGCTGGCAGCTGGCAGTACTGAACGTTGACTTCACCTTTGTACATGAAGTCGACGAGGGTTCTTAGCTCCTCCAAGCCTACGTCCTTTAAGATCACTATGGGGTGGCGCGAGGGATGGTCCACGAACAGTGAGCGGAAGTATGACGAACACGCGGACAAAACTACCTGGAATATTAAAAGAAAACTTTAGAAGTCACTGAATTATGTTTAATTGAAATTTGTACCGGCATTTGTTTTTTTCTTATTGGGATCAAGGGTTAAGATAACTAGAATTCATGAAAAGTTACAGGTATTTACAGATTATGACTACATAAAGTAAGGTATTCATAAGAATGTACTAACACACTATAATATTACAATAGCGTGGCTGGTAAATATTATTATTTGTGCAAGTACCTACCTACCACCGGAGAAACATTGTAGCAAATGGTGTGTGTCTGATTTTCACTACACGTGCCAGTGTGTTTCTGTAAGTCGTTAAACTTGAAACAGAGTTAAGTACAATGAATGCTATTTACTTTTGTACCTACTCAAAATTATCTGAAAGCTCTTACACTAGCAGTTGAAATTGTTAGTCGAATGGTACTACATAGTGAAAAAACCCCAAGGCGAATTCAAAGATTTCAATTAATTATCATAAAATTAAATATTTTGCATAAAACTGCTACCTAATTTAGTTTTACTATGTTTTTGTTAAATACTGATATCAATTATTATGATTTCAACATATTACTTATTTACAAGCATATTAACATGGATTAGATTCTCCTTAGAATCCTACCATTTACTTGTATAGGTACAATATTTTTAGACTTTTTAAGTTGAAGAAATCGCTTTCCATCAATCTTCCGTCATTGATAGTATGGCGGCTGACCTAACCTAACTTAAACCGGAAGAGTGGCACCAATTTTGTGTGTTTTGTTTTAGACGTACCTAAAGGAAATTATTACAGGAGTTTGGTACTCTACCTTGTGAGCTCTAATAGAGGCGCCTTCCGAGCAAGCGAGAGTGACGTCAACCAAACTTTCGTCGTGCAGCAACTGGCTGAAAACACCCAGCAGGTTGCTCTGATGATTGTTCCACCTTAGGCAATAGTGCTCACTTCCCATGTCTGAGCTAGCTCCCGCCGCTGTCGACAGAAAAAAACAGTCGTTGTTACAAGAGGAAGTATCATTTATCTACTCGTGTATTTGGAAATAGGAGAATAAGAAGCATATACAAAAATGTAATAGACCTAATTTATACTACGAGTTACTACTTGTATCGAGATTTCTATAATGTAGCTTGTTTTCTTTTAGAGATATTACCATGTAAATTAATTGAACTTTTTTATGGGGGTTCTATCTGATTCTTAAATTACACACCCTTTCACTTATAGTCTTAGAGCACTTATAGTAGTGCAACATTGAAAATGTATGTTTAGCCTATATTAAACAACAGGAATTTAATGTTGATTTCATCGCCCAAGAAAGTTGTTTCAGCAACCTACCTGCAGAGAAGAGTAGAGCAAGGTACCTACTAGAATAGGAAATACTAGCTAGTGCCTGCAACTTCGTACGATAGGATTTTTTAAATTGAGACTATCCCACGGGTAATTACTGTACATTTTCCGGGATAAAAATTAGCCTATGTATGTTCTATTCCAGTTTATAATCTCCGTGCCTTTTCATCCAGATCTGTTTAGTCGTTCTGGCGTGATTGAGTAACACCCATCCATCCAAACTTGCAAAATACAATATTTATCATATTAGTGGAATATTAAGATTAAGAATTTCACGAAGTTCATAATATATTATATTATTATTGTATTGTCTTTCTTTGGTAAAGTTCGCATCTTGTTTATAATAATGAATGATTCAAAAGGTCCTGTAGATGAACCCTGAATGATGAATGGAACCCTGGTAAGATTAATTTTATTTTATTTAAACGTTAATGCACATATTATTATGAATGAATGTACAAAAAAATCCCGGGTCGCGACCCAGTACCGGGCCATCAAATTAAAATACCGGGTCGCAACATTCCCGGCTTGTTTATGAAATAATAAGTACGAGTACTATCGATCGACGCATGATAAATATACTTCATCAACTTTTATCATTTTCGGGGATCTTGAATTCCTTAGTAAAACATAGGCAGCGCAATTTAGTGATGAAATAGTAGTATTAATAAAACATTTTTACTAAATAATATTATAAATGTGTATTATTTTACATAATGGAACCAGTTCTATAAGTATTAGGTGGGTCACAAAGGGGCTGTGTGAAAATTACCGGGCCATAGCAGAGTAAATATACTTCAGTAATCAGTAAATATACAGTAAATATACAGAGCAATGTTTGGGAAACACTGGTCTAGTACCTACCGGCCTAAGATCTCGGGGTCATGGAACTCCTGGGTTGTGCAACAAGAATAGAATTATCGAACTTTGCTCGGGTTTGTGATCACCAATCCGCATTTGACAAGCGGTGGTGATTATTATACCTGCCATGTATATACCCATCATTGCTGTAGTAACTTGAATTCAATGATGGAAGCCTTTGCCCTGCAGTGTGAAATTATAGACCGTTACTCTTATACGTAGTGTGCCACTGTTGAAAAACTTTTATTATTTTTTAAATTCATGCTTAATGTAAAAAGAAACGGGATGGGGTGGCGGGATCTACCTCCTAGTGGTCCACCCTGGGCAACGGCATCTTTGGTTTTCTAACCAATGATGACGGCTAACAGATCCCTCTGCGGTGGTAGGTTTCGTAAGAGGCTGCCTGGATGCTACAACCCTCCTGCCGGAGTCCAGCGCCAAACAGTTTTTCTGTGTTCCGCTGGTGCGTGGGAGAACCAGTACCTCTGGGTAAGCTCGCTCCATCTTAGGCTTCTTCTTAACCGTATAGTTAAATATGTTGGCAAGAGCAAGCCCATTATTTATAAAAAAAAAGTAATTCCATTGATCATTGACGCAGTTCGGTAAATAAGTACATGTTTAATCGTTCGATATTATAAAATTTCATCGTTAGATAATATTAAATCCGTGGATTCAATAATACACATATAAAGTAATCGTATGATGATGGGATGTCTACTGAATCTTCTGGAGCAATTAAAAAACCACAAGTATTCCGCCAGCTAATGAGTTGAGCAGCAAAAAAATGGCAAAACCGCACTGAGGTATATTTCAAAACGAACAATGTTGTGAGTACATAAACATTAGGTAGGTGCGTTTGTGTACGTGTGCGTGTTACAAGCATAGGCTAGAAACCTGTTTTGAATTGATCTTTGTAACTCTATCACGTCAGAACGGCTAGATCTAGATAAAATTTGGCACAATGGTAGATTATAGGCAGGAATAGGATTGACGAGGTACTTTATATTCCTGGAACAAGTACGGTTCCCGTAGGTTAGTATACAGGGTGTTAGGTAAATAGTATAACAAGCTGAAACCAGCCTATGTTAACATATTGTGCATATAAATAATATATAGGGTGAATTCAGAAATTTGATATCTTTTTTTTTATTTACATTCAAACTAACATTTTAAGATTCCGATTTGTATAAAAAATAATTATGATATCAATTATCGGTTTGTTATACCACTTGCCTAGAATAGAGTCAAAGGCAACAGCTGCTGCAGCTAGTATTATAAATGCGAAAGTTTGGAAGAATGATTAATCACGCCAGAACAGCTTAACGGGTTTAGATGTAATTTGTCACGGAAACAGATTATAGGCTGGAATAGCACATAAGATTATAGTTTTATTTTGAAAAATGTGCAATCCTTGGATTAGTTTCTCCACACGTAAGAAGTTGAGGGTAGCTAGTACTAGCTATAGTTATATTAATATAACATTCTGTTACCTGTCCTATAGACTATAACCTACATTAATACCTATGACAATTAAAACTGCAGATCGATGCATCTAAAAATATTAATTTGTGTGGTAGATATCCAACCAAATGATCAACGATATGCCTAGTCTTGATGCTGGTAAGATGATACTAGTTATTTTTAGGTAATTTAACTATGGTATAGATACCTATTGGCTTGGTAACATCCTTGTTTTGGAGAACAGCTGAAACTGAATTCGTAGGCATGTAGTTATGTTTTTGCTAATTGAGCATCTACTTATAAATTTACAAGATAAGTACCTACTTAGGTATGTACGTAAATGCTTAATATTTATTTGACGTAATTCAGTTGTAATTAAAAGTCGAAAGGTAACAAGTAACGTAACAAACTAGGTAAAGTGGTTTCAGAGTGATCGTATAACTACGCCGAATAAGTAGGTAGGCACAAGTTAAATCCGAAAGGGGACAGCTAAATAATTGATTGATTAGAGAATTTGACCCGTTTTATCCTTTAATTGTGTGTATTTTCCGTTACAGGCAAAAGTTTAGTGTATTAGTTTTACTAGTACCTAACCTATGCCTATGTGTATTTTTAAAAACAGCCTTTTCCCGTAACACAGAATGATTAAATGTCTTGCATACAAAATATTATTATTATGGTCTCATGGAATTTACTCAGAGCAGCCAACTGTTTTATAGTTACACATGTCAAAAATTCAAATGTTAGGCGTTTGAAGCGTTAATTGCGGCTTTTACATCGCGTTAAACAGCCGGAACTGTCAGATTCGTTAATGACTACAAAGTGGCGGTACGGTATTATTTTATATTGTCTGATTACCGTTTCGCGGTTCCTCGCGCGGTGATAAATATAGTCGCGCGCCTATCGTACGAACATGGATATTTCAGATGTGTGTGGTGCGGTGCGCACACGCGTGTGGCCGCGACGCAGTCAAGATCAAGGGCGCGCGATTGCGCAAGAGTTGGCGGTCGCAGCGCTGCAACGTGTGATGTCATCGCGCCGTCTGCGAGCCCCGCGCCCGCGCCGCTCCACGCATTACACCCGCTCCGTTCGCAGAGCGGGCGCGGTTTGGTCTATTTTTAATTTTTGACCTTACTTATATCTCAACAGTAATACAGCCTGCAGCCTGAAGGCCGTTTCCTTACTTATGTAACCGGCAGATTCTATAATAACCAGATAAAATTTATCGCTTGGAGTGTGGCACTTAATGCTTCAATAATATCGATTTGTTAAATTCAGAATAAGTGCTAATAGTTTTTAGTCTGAATGAATTTCCTGTACTTGTTCATTGAATAAACATCTGATTCATGCATACCTAGGTAAAATACAAAGGCTATTTTGCCAGATAAGAGTTCTCGGATTCGATAGGCCAATCTTTGACCGCCAAACACCCGATTCTATAAAAAACATCGCGCTCTGTTGTTCAGTTGATAAAAAGTGGTGTAGACCAAATTGTTAGGCACGCAACACGCTGGGAGTTGAAACAATATAAACGACGGGAGAACACATTGTTTAGAAGGTTATTTACTACTATTGAATCAATTATCTAAAGACTTCACCTCACACCAAACGGCGTTGCATCAATAAAACATTAATAGTCGACAGTCCCGGTACGCCCAACAAATCATCGTTAGCATTGTATAGCAGTAAGGGGTTAAAGGGGCGGGCGCTAAGCTTGTCTGGCGCCCTACAAACACACTGACTCGTAGCTTCGGGGATGAATGACCGCGATTCTTGCAATTTCAAGGATAGGGGTGCGCTCAACGCGTTCGAAAAGTTAAATCGTCAACTGCATGTTGATTACGTTACGTCACATAACTTCTTTTTATGGGGATACTGTTTAAGTTTATTATTTCAGTGTAAATCACCTACTATATTTTTACTGTAGTGTAAGTATGGGCATAGAGCCAGATAAACAGATGATCTGATAAGGAATCCTGGCGAGGCTGGATGAGGGAGAGTGATCGAACAGAGTTATGCAAGTTGGGGGGTTCACGTTCAGTGGTGGATGGCAGAAGGCCGCCGTATGATGAAATTGTTACAATGACATTTTAGTAATCAAAAGAAGCTAATAAATTAACATAAAAGTTTGACTAAAATTAAATAGTTATGTCAGTAGATACAACATACGAGTATAGTGTACGATATACGTGTAGATACGATATACGAGCATTAAAATGCGAGTAGTACTTACAAATTTATGCTTGTCAGCACGATAGAAAGGTAACAAGGTACTTTGCTTTACTTTCCTACTAACCTATGTATTTACTAGCAGTCTATGCAGCTTATAATGTAGAGACGTCCATGACCTACCTGAGTTAAGATTTGGAAGTTATGTTATGAGTAACATGACAATTTCGGTTAAATGCAATGAAAATTAAAAAAAAACCCAGTCAAGTGCTTATTAGGTACCAGGTTCGGACCATGTGCAGATTAGGGCTCAGCTGTAAGTAGGTAGTTACATGTCGCAACTGCCGACTTGTGTGAATGTTCTACGAGTATATTTTCACATGGCTCGTAAATTTATAATTAGGTTCTGCCTGTTTTCTTCTTCTTTCATTCGTTAATTCTTTCTTTCTAATTAATCATATTGTATATACTTAATCTCAATATATCAGAAAAAAAAGACAAAAAGCCCGTTTTATCTAAATGTTGGATGCGTTTTTTGTTCACCTTACAGAAATCTATATTAATTTAAAATTTCTCAATTAGCACGTAACCCGTAAGTAATTAAATGCTTTGAAGTTTTATTTAATTTACTATTATCATACATTTTTAATTACGGATTATTACTGTTCTATTATCTTGATTAACTGCAAACATTGTAAAGGTATACAATCACGTGCGAAGTCTAACCTTCACAACTAGCTATTTAAATAAAAAATATGTGAAATACAAATTCAATAACGTAAACTATTATTGACTTTCCAAAATGTCAATAAAGTAATTAGTTTTAAGTGTTTATTCTAAAGCTAGGGGAATAACCGCCTCAAACCTCACCAATTAAGTGGTCGACTAAATAAACATACGCTATTTCTGCAATATGGCCATTAAAAAAACATAACCAATATTGGTACCTATTTAGGTACCGGTAAAAAAAAATTGTCCTTTAACTGCGGCCCTAAATTAGTGGCGCTGCCGACGTGGTAAACTGAGTATGTTCGTAGTTACCCAAAACATATCGTCGAGATAAGACCGAGACGAATTACCCATTTTATACATATTAGGTTCTTAATATGAGAAACATATGACAATTATTTTTAGGACGCGAACATACTCGATTGTATAATGCAGGCTTCATTTCCGGCTAAATTGAATTCCCACTTTGTCGGTATAATTTTTTTTTCTAAATCTAACAAGATATGACCACTTAGTTACGTAATTTAAAAAAGTACGATGCAAGTTATTCCTGAAATTCTGATATGAGAATTCCCTGAATTCCTACCCTATTAGAAGTTGACAGAAAGAAAATCTTACTTCGCTGGCTGACTTCGATCTATAGCACGTTTTAAGAAACCAAAATGCACTTGTATTTTACCCACAAAGATCTTATATTACGCTTACTAGCAATACATTATACTGATACATATCTCATAGGCAGTAAAACTTAGAACGATAAATACTGAGGTTAGTTGGCTGTAGTATGCTATAGCCATATGTGACCTTCGTTGCACAATGGTTGCCGACTAAGGAAGTACACAGATGATCGGATGAATACAATTACATGGAAGTACCTATGTGCGGGAACCATCTTACATAACACCAAGCCCATTTACGTTATGACCTTTACTTTAGCTATCGCAAATCAGGACAAGTACAAGTACCGGCTAAACCTCATAAATCTTGTATTACTTACACGGTTTTAGTTACATATACCTATTGAAAATAATAATAAATAATTGAACTTCAAAAAGCGCATACTAAAATAGAGTTTTATGTGCATAAACTTTTATTAGGATATTAATTAAACAAATTATCAATATTATTTATGTTCTTAATTTTGTATTACCTAGCCTTCGTTAGGTTTATAAGTTTTTGTGTAAAAAAGCCCATTGTAATTGTCTAAGAGTTAGTGTATCCGATAAGTATTAAAACCGGCAGTTAGTATTGCTATATAATCATCTCAATGTTATGTCTGATCTGCACTGGTATGATATTGGTGACTTTATGAAGGAAGTATAGCGCTCTACTTGGGCCTTTCCCGGTTATATCGCGTTCTAGGTTGTACCGCAATCTAGATACTTAATATCGCTTTGCAGGTTATATTTATGTATATTATAAGAAGAGGGGACCCCCTCTCCTTAGATATCACTTGAAATGTTTTGCATCTCTTCGCCTTGTCCGTAACAAAGTCAAAACTATTGATATCCCATTCAGAGTTTTAACCTATTTACACCCCTTGTAGGAGATCATTTGCAGAGAGGAAACCTTAAAATTTTACTTTAATCGGTTCAGGCAGCGGTCCATATTTAAAACGTAGAGACAGAGAATTGTTACTTTCCCATTTAATATATTCGTATATGATGCGAGGATTTATAATTCAATAGTTATTCAAACATTTATTTATACCCTATTAGAATTATGGAATTCCTCATGCAAGACTGAGACCCCTTCTACCTGTTTAAGAAAAAAAAAAACCATGAAAAATTACCTTTAGTCAAGTAAGCTGGGTTTTTAATTATATTTGCAAAACTTTATCGAAATTGTTTGAAAAGCTATTGATTCTTCTTTTTCATGAGATGATTTACGCAATAAAAATAACACGAATAAATGGCCTATAATGTTGATTTCATTTGATGCACATTAAATAATTATAAATTAAAATATAATATATAAATTGGATATAGGTTTATCAAAAAATCGGTTTCACCTAGCTTCGTATTGATGCTAATAGTAAAGAGGTTAAAGTTACATGATATAACGCGCATTTGCTTAACATGTTTTTAAATTGTTTGTTACCGGTCACCGTTAACGAAACTATTAACCAAGTTTGGACTTTGTTATAGGTAAATACTTGTAACAGTAAAAGAACATGCCGCCAAAGAACAAGCCTCATTGTCTTCGATAATATTCCTGAAACTTCAGTTTTGTAGAGTCCATAATCAAGTAATGACGCGTTTTTACTTGCTTCAAAAAACTATTTAACTGTTACTAAATAGAGGTTGTATAACTCACAACTTTTAATAAATTAATGTAGACATACATTGCAATACCAAAAACATTGTTCAGATGCCAAAATAACTTGTTTTGTGAAACTCTAAACAATGAAACTATCACAAACTTTCATTGCAGCTTCGACATAATATCGTTTTTTTGTTCGTCACTAACCTGCCCGGGAATCGAACGTGGTATCTAGGAGTTGGCGACAGGTTCTAAGCGAGGTAGTCAAAGTTTGCCATAATTGCAGTCTGACAGATTACGCATCGCGGGCCGGTGATTGTATTTAATATTTATATATGTTAAATATTTAATATTATCCCTTCAAGGTGGACCGACGATCTGGTCAGGGTCGCGGGAAGCCGCTGGATGCGGACAGCACAGGACCGATCGTTGTGGAGATCCTTGGGGGAGGCCTATGCCCAGCAGTGGGCATCATTCGGCTGATATGATGATGATGATGATTGTGATTGAGACTCAGTAAATTTAGCGAACTTCGGCATTCAGTTACATAGGCAAAACTAGTTATTGTAATTGTACTTAAATCACAATGATCGACTGTTTTGTAAGATATTAAGCAGGTGACTTTTTTTATCAAAAATGTTTTATAGGCGTTAAGTATCGTATTTAGAGCCCATTTTTAAAGTAAAAAATGTAGGTCAAGTTTTCACCCGAAAATATTTTTCAATCTTTTAAGGTTCTAAGCCTGTGAAGGTATGAAGGGAAAATCAACATCTTATGAATAGTACCGGATTGAATAAATGAGATGCGAATCGCGTAAAAAAAGAGTTGCAAGGACGCTGTATAAAAATTTTAGATTTTTGTCGGACATTTTTTAGGTGCTTTATTGACATTCTTTTACTGGGCTATACCAAAAGAAAAAATACGTCCTTCGTTTTTTGTCTCGTAGATTGTTGTATTAAAATTTAATTCTGTAGATTTGGGAGATATTTTTAGTACTTTAAATCTACGAAAATTAATATGGGAACAACATTGAAGTACCAACTACGAGATTAACCAAATACGAGGGTTCTTTATTACATCAACAATGTAGAAAAAAACTAAGTTGTAAAAATCAATGTTTACATTTTCAAAAGTCAAGTTATATATGTTAGTTACAACCATCTCGTTTGTGAACGTTGATAATGTAATTTATTTTAATTCAAGTTTTTAATGGCGCTTCGATAAACGCTGACCCGTTGATAATAGTAAAGTATTATCGTTTTTATACGTAGGTATGATTAAATGCATTAAAATCGCACCATTGATTTAACTACGATCATGACCAATCATTGTCTTTACATCTGCCTAGTTGCATATATATAGTAAATATATAAATTTAAAACATATTTACTCTAAAGTCTACATTGACCAACATACTTTAAAAGTAGGTAATTGTTTAAAAAAACTTAGGAAGAAGCAACCACATAGCTTTTTTTTTTGCTTAAACATTGAGTGAGTGCAATAAATAACATTCAGTTAAATTGTTCTGACCTCAAATAAAACCCGGCTCTCTGTGTTTCACTGCCCCACTTCGGCATCGGGCAAATAGACGAAAAAAACAGGCAGGTTGTCTAAATGTCAAAAATTCAACATCTTTGGAAGTGTTGCGTTATCCAACTATGCGCGAACAACCGTTTCCTTTCTACACTTGCTGTACCTGATAAATAACTGAGTTAATATTTACAATTACCTACTTATTTATGTCAATTTTTGACTATTAATCCATACAGTCAATTTAATTATCTGTCTGCCCGCATATATTTCACACATCGCTTGTCTTGCACTGCGCTACCTCTTCTACACTAAAACATAAGCAATTTTCCCTTCCTAAAGGTTGCCTGAGAGGGATCGCTTTTAACGCTATGACAGTTCATTGTACAGTTTCGCCGGTTTTCAACATTTTATCTTCTTGTGTTTAGTGCAATAAAGTGTAGGTATACATATCTCTATCTATATTAAAGTGGGAGAAATTGTACGTTTCATACGTACTCTAAATCTTCTGCATGCAACTAATTATCTGCAAGCTAATTGAAACACGATCGTTATTTTAATCTAAACGAAATAGAAAAAACTTTTTTTTCCACTGGCTCTTTACCAATTTTTTTTAGTAATACCGCTAACATAATTTTAAATCAATTTAATTGTATTCATACTGTATGACGTGCTGAGTGACGTTATAACGGTAGGTTCTTAAATAAAATGGTTACAGTTTAATAGTGAAATTAGTTAATGTTTTCATTGAAATTAGGTTTTATATCGGACTATTCCTGGTTTCCCTAATATAAATCATACCACAGTCAGTTATAACAAGGAAAGTAAAAACCCAAACCACAGTTAAGGTTCAAGCTGAAACTTGACAATTATAATAAATAGTGTAGGTATCACCGTAACCTGCCTATATTAGGCCACTGCTGGACAAGGGCCTCTCTAAAAGGAGGATTTTGTCATAATCTCCCGCTTGACTGGCGGGTTGGCGATATGGTCGCGGTCTCCAGTCTCGGTCTCCTGTCTCGGTCGCTTGTCTCTGTCGCAGCGCGAACCGCCACCTTTACAAAACTCATGGGAAGAGATGGAGTGGTGATCTTTTAATGAGCCGACAGCACACCTCTATTCAACGATCAAAGATTGATATTATGTCAAACTTTCTTCCGACTTAAGTTTTCGAACACCGGAATTGTATTCGATTAGAAAACCAGCTCAACATTCGCGTCATTAATGTAAGAGTCTAATTAACTGCTAATAAATACATTATCGCCCGGTGTAAGTATAACTAAGTAGGTACCTAAGAATAATATTTACTACACTTCCTGGAAACGAAATTCACTCCTAGTAATACTTTTTAACTCGTCCGTCAAAAAATAGTAATGTTCTAGGTACATCTAGAGTCAGTTTTGCATTTTATTTTAATTTATTTCAGATAATATCACAAAGGCCGTGAGTGAGCCGTTGACTAACCAAAGCGACTGACGATCAAACCGCTCAGCTATGGTGTTAGTTAGGCCAAACGAACATTGAATAAGGAGGAATGAGATCGTTTCAAGTATCATCTAGTAAGTTACATTATATCAAGATCGTATGCTAATTTAAGTTACATTTTAACACAACAAATAAATTTTTCATTTCAAGTGGTAAGTATGTTAGCTTTAACGCAACCAGCTTAAACACATTTTCAAAAACATTAAAATTATGAGAACGTTTCTTCTTAACTGATAGTTAAATATTAGTATCTATATTTTTGCTGTAATTCAACATAGATCCCGCAAAAAAAAGGTCGATTTTACACATAAATAGAAAATATATGCTTTTAATATAAATAAAAACATTTTGTAACTGCTAACTGTTTTTAACTGGAACTCAAATTGAATCAGATTGCAGCAAGGAATAGGACAGAAGGATGAACAATAAAAAGTTACAAGAAAGAAAGCAGATGTTAATAATAACCCTTACTTTAGCAGAATTGGCAGCGGCGAAGTACAACGGTTCCTAGATACTGCATCCAGGAAGAGATGAGTGCAATCATGTGTAGATGGCCTAACAATACACGCGCAACGTGTGTGCGCTCGCCTGCTGCGTGGGGATCAAGGTCGTTCGAAATAACCGCGTGCCTACTGGCCGCAATCGCGATATCTTTGTACAGTTGCCTACTGATACGTAACACACGTAATGCGTACCGTCGGCTGGATGTCCGGTCGCACCTACCTAAGTCTATACCTAAACCTAAATTCGACGATTCGCATTCCGCGGCAACAAAGCTCCATTCTTAGGACCAACGTAATCCACGTGCTAACGATTCGCGATATCGTTATGCTTTAAGTTAATTCGTTATCGGCGTTTTGACTGCGCATTGCGATTAATTTCAATATTTTCCGTTATATTATTTCAGTGTACAGAAATTCACGTGCATATTTTATTGTTGACTGCATTCAAATCGTTGTAACGAAAATCGGCTTGGGTATAACAGTTTTTTTTTAAATAGTGCAATTAATCAGTTCGGCTAAGAAACGTTGAGTGGCTTTTTGAATTGTTACTTTGCGCTTGTATTTTTAATTTAGACAAAACATAACAGTTTAATGGATATCAGTTTGATAGAGACAACCGCGGGCGGCGCGCATGTAGCGCCTACGCACTCTTTTTGCGGAACCACCCATCGCATGACACCGTCACATAAATTCTGTATTGTTGATAGGAAAACCATAACGACGTCTGACTGGCGTGACAACGTGCTCAATTTATGCACTAAGCTATGAAATTGATTATACTTGACAGTTTGCTTGAGAAATTCGTGTGTGATTGTTATGGCCCTACAGTGTCATGCATGTCAGCCTAGATGATACCTTCGTTTAGGACAGATATTGTTAGAGAATATCACATTTTGTTCGTAAGAACATAGTTAAACAAAACGTTCTTCTAGACCCCAAAAGAGGTTCAATTATAGAGGATAACCTGGTGTCAGAGCTTTCCACACCGGCTATTACAGGCCCCTGCTGTGACTTGTATTTCAATATCCATAAGTATTACGATAAAAGCATAGATAACTATATGATTTATAACACGATGATGATACATTTTGAGGCTGTTAGTCATGTAAATTTGTGTTCTATATAATTTCATATTAGAACCCATCATTAGATTGTAGTTGAAAAATAATCTCATAAGAATTTGGAACTTCAACAATAAAAACTTGTCGAGTCATAACATTTTTACTCTGTGTATAGTTTATTAGACATGTATGTAAGTAAGTTTATCTGGTAACTGACAGATATAGAACAAAACTAGTTTCGTGCGGATTTCGATGATTAAGTTATTTTATACCACAACAGTTAAGTACCATCGAAAAAAAGAACATATTTTTCATAACGCATACCATCACTTACGGGAAGAGTGTTTATTTTTTATGTGTGCCCGTCAAATTATTTAACGCTATTTTCTAGCATTGATGATCGGCATCTCAATAATGTACGACAAATTTTATTTTATTTCCGTTAATTAAAAATTGGTTTCATTTTACACCTACCTATCAGTATTCCTGTATCTATCAGTTGATTAGAGTGCTCGAACCAAAATAAACACATTATTAGGTTAATGACTGCAATTATTTAAATTAGTTTAAACTTAGCTACTCTTCAAAGAAGAATAGAACATTACTTCTTACGAGTTCACACCTTTTCATGTGTTAATATTAGGGGTTAAAATATGAAATTGCCGTTTTATTGTAATAGGTTCTTTGAATTGACATAGAATCTTCATGGTTTGAGGTTTTCGAATGAAACTTTTTTCACATGGTTTAACGTAACCTTACCCACAATATTGACTCATTTGCGTCAAATCAATAAAATAAAAAAATACGAAAATTGGGTGCCTCATGATTTGACTGATGTGCAGAAAGAAACGCGTTTTGAAATTTGTGTTGCCTTGTTGAATCGGTACAGAAATGAAGGAATATTAAATCGAATTGTGACATGTGATGAAAAGTGGATTCTTTATGATAACCGTAAAAGAAAAATTCAATAGCTGTCCCTAGGTCAAACGCCACAACAGTGTCCTAAAGCGAAACTTACCAATAAAAAGGTAACGGTAACTGTTTGGTGGTCTCAGCGGAGTTATTCACTATAGTTTTCTCCGATCTGGTCAATCAATAACGTCAGATGTCTATTGTGCTGAACTCCGAACAATGTTGGCAAAACTAGCAGTAAAACAGCCCCGACTCATGAATCGATCTTCACCATTATTGCTCCATGACAACGCGAGACCTCATACAGCACGAGAAACCGTTTTGACCCTTCAGGAACTGCAATTAGAAACCATTCGACATCCTCCGTATTCGCCAGACCTTGCTCCAACGGACTACCATTTTCTTCGTGATTTGGACAATTATCTACGTGACAAGAAGTTTTCTTCCCAGGAGGCAGTACAAAATGCTTTCACACAGTTTGTGCAGTCTAGATCCTCAGAGTTCTATCACAAAGGCATAAATGACCTTCCTATTAGATGGCAGCAATGTATAGATAATAATAGTAACTATTTAGATTAAATAAATCTGTTAAAAATTAAAAATAAACAACTTTGATTTTCAGTACAAATCGGCAATTTCATACTTTAACCCCTATTATTAAATATTTATGCATATATACATATAAATGTATCTGTATAGCAACACCACAAAAATATTACTTTTAACTTAAACCTAAATCTCTCTTGAAAAGGTTAAAATCAATTAGGACGCAATAATGACTTTACGACGTAAATAAGAATAGCAGTCAATGGCTCTGATGGTCAAAAATTTCATTACAATAAAAAAACTATTTTTCAGCCAATTACAACAACTTTGCAAAGGAGTTCGACGTCCGTGCTTCAGACAGATCAAAAACCTGACTACTCCTATGGAGTAGCCTATCTACTACTAAAAATCTTATGATTTCAGACTTTCTCTTTAAAACAACGTCCTCTAATCTAAATCGATTTCCATATATAATTTGCTACCGAAAATATATGAGGGTAATTAAATTAGTTATACCCATTATACCCATTAATCGCATCCTATTCAAAGCGTCATTAGGCCAGACTTTTATATATTCTAGCTATACTGTATATTTTCTAGCCATCTAAAGACAAGCAAGGCTTAGAAAGTTTGTCGAATGTCTGCATTCTTAAATGGGGAGTCTTGTTGCAAACAGATTATCAGGTTATAAAATAAAATAAAAAATAAACGTATCGCTTTGTCTGAGACATTTCGTTCACTAGATTAATGCGCGCTCTTCGATGTCCTAAATTTATTTGTAGATTATTCAAGTTTATTCAACTTAATCAAGCAAATGAATAGCAACAGCACCTTGTTTATTTAAAATTTGAGCGAAAACAAGTACCTACATTTTGGATGATTTGATGATTTCAGAGCAAAATTGCAATTAAAGGCAAACATAAATTACATGACCACATCTCTCTCTATTTCTCAATTTTTATCTCTTCTTGTCTCTCTCTCTCAAAGAAACAATAGCAACACCCTTTTCTAGTTGGTACTCACAACAAAATTTAAGTTTCGGCGAATTATTTTAAAATAATAAAGAATAAAGTGACCTTAAATAACCTCGCACCTGAATCAAGCGAATAGAGCTGCACATCTAACGAAATAAAGGCTATTTATAGATATACCCCAGCCCACATACTTTTTGGTAGAGATTGTTTTTTGTTTTTAGTCTGGCACGTGTAAGTCTAGCCAAGTTGAGTGCGACAGACTATCGATAGCTCAGTCCGTTATTTCGAAATTAAATTAACGCATGTAACGTTTGTAACTTATCTATAGTTGTAAGATCATTTACGCAATAAAATAAGTATTAATGTGTGTATTTAACTGATTATCTAACGCGTTTTTATATATATCCCCATATATATAGATATATCTTATATTTATTGATCACTTTTGTTACTCTACCTAAAATATCAAAATTTTATGTTTGTAATTTAATCCTTTTACTTGCCAAAAATCACTTATATACCGCTGGTATTGCCGAATAGGGCCTGTAGAAATCGATAATTACTGCACATATAGCAGAAACACTACACGTATACGTATGTATATTAGCGTATGCCAATATTCAGAATAAATAAAAAATATATAAAAAAATATATATATATATTAAATAAAAAGTTTAATGTCTACAGAAGCTTCATTCAAGTTTCCGTCTAACACTTGAAGCTCTAAGTACTATGGAAGTTACGAACCGCTGACTCTTGTTATTTAAAAGTCATAACCACAGTGGTTTTTCCAAACTAATAACAAAACAAAAAATATTAGATGTGATGTGAACACGAAATGAAAGGTCGTTGCGCTCAAGATCCCTTGTAATGATGATAAGTCTGTATTTGGTTAGGCCTAAGCCGATGTTGGTCTTAATAATACAATACATCTATATTTTATTGTAGCTATGTGCGTATATTTTTTCTGTCATTTTATCATAGCTATAGTCTTAAAACATACAAATTTTGCATCTTAGTGCAATTAAAATAGAAAATAGCGAACTGTCATTAATATTCAAACTCTATTTATTATGCCAACGCCAAGCTTCTTTTGTTAGATGGGCGGGGTAAAAGTTTTTTTCTGGCGTAGACCATAACAATTGAATAACACGGAAGAGGGGAAGTACCTGGGTCCTATTTAACGACCTATGTAACTATTTGCATTAGAACAACTTAAATACACCATTTATTATGATGTTGCAATGACGTTTTATCAGAATAAGCTTAAATGTTATCTACAAATGAACTTTTGATTGACTGATTATTTTGATGAAATCACCAGTAGAGGTACTGAAAATATGGTATTAAATTGGAAAAGGTTTTTATAATAAATAGCTTCCTGGAATTAAAATCAGTGATGATAGGATAATTTATGTTTTTTGTGTTACACTTGCTATAATCTCAATGAAATAAAATTATGTTTCACATGAAATAAGTTTCTTATTAGGCGTTTTTAGAAGTTGGTCATGGTACAGCACTAGTTCTTATGGGCTCAGTTCCAGCTTAGGCTAGAACGAGGAATATAATTACTTTATTTACTTGCATCGTTAGGATTTCTTTAAACTAGTCAAAAGATTTAAGCCAAGTTCGAAGAGTCGCATTTAAGAAATAAAAATATATATTTTAAGTTTCCTACACACATAGCCCATGAGTTGGTTTGAATGTAAACCCTTATAATTATTTACTTAATATGATATTTAAGCAATTTAATTGCAATTATAATATTAGTATTTAAATTTGAAAAATTATGTCCCGCCTGAGACATTATTTTTCACGTTAAATACTGATCTTATAATAGTTCCTGATTGCCACCAATTTTAATAACTCATTAAGTTCATAACAAATTGTTTGCTGCAATTATTTCTTGTAAGATGGTTTGCGCACTTTCTGGCGGTCTGGTTTGATGGTTAATGTCAAAAGCTAGTCAGTGAGTCGACGAACTGTTAAATCAAATTTTCGAAAGCAGCGATTTTTTCACAATCACCTGTAATTTTTAAAACAACAAGAATAACTCAATGCTCTATTAAACCTAGCCCTAAATAATTCATTTGAAAATCGTAATAAGTATTAAAAGGATAATCACTCATTACTTAGAGAGACGTTGATGCTAACATGTATTATGAAATGTTTCACTACCATAAATGTCCAATGCTTCATGAATCTTCATATGAGCCGTCTGCCTGTTGTCGCAAGGCAACAATAACGTAACCAAATTGTTTTAAAACAGACTTTATGGTAGAGATTAGTAGTTTTTTGTTTTAAAACCACCTATACGTTGCTTTCTGTGCTGCAACTATAGTGTATTTATTACCTAATTAATTGTATGCTCCATGTCCCATTTCGTTTAAAAACTAGATAACAACCACTGTATGTTGCTGTTAGTTTATTTTTGCTATTGAGTTTAGAACTAACCACGTAGTTGGCTATTTACTTTTGCACAAGTAATGATATATCCTAAAATCCTATAGTTTTGATTCATTAAAATTCATTATTATTAGTCTACATAAGCCCGGGACTGGGAACAGATTTCTCCGAAAAGAGCATTTTATCATTTGTCATGTCTGTTACGTAGATTGGCGATCACACTTGGGCCAAACGTGGGGAAAAGACGCTGCTCCTGGTTTCTTCTATTGATAATTTTTTGGTTCCTCCTCTTTTAATTTAATTTTAAACTCCAACCTATTCGATACCCGAGAAGGAGCACAGGTTTTTGTTTCGGCACGATCACTATCATTACCATTAGCTAATGTATAATATACATCTAGATGGCAATTAAAAGGTACCATATGTTAGTAGTCGGAAACTGAAACAAAGTGCTAAAATATATAGAATTAAAATTAAGGTTATCGGAATCACCTACAATTTTTATGTAACCACCGAAAGCCTGCGGCCAGATTAATTGGGTTATCATATTTTTATCAATGCAACCAATTCGCTCGGTTTTATCTAGCGCTGCGCAGGCGCTCAAGGGCAATGTCTACGTCCGGGCACACAGAGACATGCCAGTGCCTGTGTGTTGATGAGTAACGTCCGTATAATGGTGTTTTGGCCAAGAGATCCAAACGTAAAAACTAAACATCATTTTTTAAACTGTTTTTTATTTTTGCCTAAAAAAGTTACGTATACCTGCTGTGCGTATGTTTAGTTAGTCGCTCATTTAATACATTGAATGAACATTTAGTTACAAAGAGTACTAAAGAGCATTAATATTTTTTTAATATTCATTAGCAAGCATAATGTAAGTCCTCATGGGTATTACAATCATAAAATCGTATTATGAGATGGAAAATTTTGGCAAAGCTTAGGCCTAGCTTACACACATAAAACCGTGCGTACCTATGTGTGCGTTTTTATACAGTCAGGATCAAAAATAAGAACTAGATATACATTCCCATAAAAATTAACACTTTGGAATGTCCGCGAAACAACATAGTCACGAGTCATACCTTAATGAAAATTCGACCTTACACAAGTGGTACTTATAAACATAAATACTAAAAATTTATAAAAGAACCCAAATTTTCAAGTGGGCTCTGGTTTGGTGAGGATGTTTAATCTGTCGCTTTATTTTTTTATTTTATTTAATATCAGTGATGTAAACTTGGCGAACGCTCTAAATAAGCGTTTATTTAGAGCGTTCGTCAAGTTCCTACTTGAAGAGATATTGTTGCACTTAACTGTACTGCAAAGTTAGTTGCTATGCCCGAAATATTACGCGGATGGATATTGCCGATGCTAATTGGTACGCATTATGACATTCGTCTGGGACGGCACCGTCTAGACGTCTCGCTTTTTACACAAATATGAGGATAATGATACAATGAAACAAATTTTTTAACCTTGTTCTCCTATGATCATGTTTTAAACTAAAAACGCAGTTTTTATTTTATGTAACAAGACACAAAGATTAACACATTTTAAGAATACTGTTCAGGTCTCTTTCTTTTAGCGGAAGATTGATAGTGTCAAAAGACATGGCCAAGTATTGTATGAACATGTGCCCCAGATTGTACAGCTATGAAATATATATTTTGTATAGTATTAACTTTCTAAAATATCAATCTCAAATGTTATTTTCCTTAGCAGTGGAGGTAAAAAGTTAGAAAGATTTAAAAGAGTTCATTTTGTCCCTACGGCGAAGCTTCTTTTAAGAATAATAATATTATTATTTAATGTGTTTATTTGTGTTATTGTTTTCTTTAGGTATGTTTTACACACTTTAGGTACGGTTAGTGGAGCACTCTACGATACGACACTACAAAGTATAAACGTATAAATACTAATTAAACAAACGAAAACCGAGAGAAAACCGGCGCACACGATTCACGATTGTTTGTTTTGTCGAGGCTAAATGTCAAACGTCAGAGTGGTACGATTGTTTGACATGACTCTGGGACCTAAATGTTGCCAGTATAATTAAAGGGTTTCCTCATAAAACGTAATTATAATATTAATAAAATAAATTATTGCGAATAGCATTAGTAAAAATACATTCCTGAATGTGAATTATTTATTGTTTTGATATAAATGTATTTTTCCAAATTGATAACATTGTATATTATTATTACAAAATGTTAGCATCGTTATGCTTTGCGTCTAGTGGGTAATTATGCCACCATTGAATGTATAATGATATAATATGGCAACATTAAACATTGATTGTGACGAAATCAAACAAATAAAATACTTTTAAAGATTTTTTTTTTCTACTGCTGCTACAGAAAAAATAAATAACTTGATAATTCTTTGCTATATTTATGAGAACTAATCATATTACTTTTGTTTGTGGACAATCTGGGGCACATATTGGCCATCTCTTTTGATTTTTAAATCCAATAAGAAACTTTTATTTCCCTCAATACGTCACATAAAAGCTTCGGAGATGTTAAGTATAAAATTTTAATTTTATTGTAAGTAATAATATCATCATCATCATCATCATCATCATTAGCCTATTGCAGTCCACAGCTGGACATAGGCCTCTCCAAATGCACGCCACTTAGGTCGATCCTCGGCTTCTCGCATCCATATCAACAACAGTGAAATTATATGATTGTGATGGTTAATATTTGTATCTTTAACGGATTATACAGGCTGCTAGGTAAATGGTATTTCACGCTGAAAGCAGCCTATGTTTATTTCAAAGATGTTACTGCTTTTCATCAATCCCAATCCCAATTAAAAAATAATCGTAAAGAAAATTAAATAAATGTTGATACGATATTTTAAACTTCGCTATAATTTTTCTTTGCATTTGTTTGTGTGCAGCTTTCGGATAGTAATTAACATAACACCGTCTACAAGATATTTGATTAGTTTCCTTGATAGGTCTACCATTATAAAGACCCATAATTTATTTTGCGGTTTGATTATCGTTTTACTGTAATATTATATAAAATATGGTAATCGATGTGTCATTCGTGTTTATTGATATTTCCTTAGTTACGTTAACTCCTATTAAGTAAATTTTTCATTTAATTGTTTGCACGTGTGACGTAATGTCTTTTAATATAGATGATATTACAAGGCCATGATAAAAAAAAAACAACATGAGTTCCAATAAGGTACAAGAACTTATGGGAACTCATGCTAAAAAAATACTTGCAAAAGTATAGTTGACTTGAAATATTGAGAAAAAATGACGATTTTTACTGTGAACGAATAATGTACAAGGTACTTTGAAGGGAATTTGCCACCAAATTCGATATGCCAAGTTTCGATGTATTGTTTGCTTGCTATGGTGATGCTCCACATATGAATCGCCGGTGCCAACCAAACAAAAAAGATCACATTCTGAATACAAAAATTGGTAACTTCTCAAATGTTTAAAGTTTTTGTTTGTTAGAAAGCTTATTTTGTCAGGATGCATCTTTGCTTTTCGATAAAAACATGCAAGTAAATTTGGATGCTATTGAGTTAGTGGATATTATGGCTGCGAATATTTATATTTTCTGCTGGGTTAAAGACTCCTATTATTAAGCGGCTTTGCATATTTAAAAGATCAAAAATTAGAGTGTATGTCCAGTCTGGATAGACTTAGTCATACTACAAAATCACAACAGCTTAACGTATTCGTAAGCCTCATCCATCACACAAGTTGTATAAATTTTTACGACCATGCAATATACTCGTAGGTGAAAAACTATATCTCATTATTATAAACAAAAATGATTGTTTACTGATAATATTTTAATTCTGACTCGCAATAGTATTCTTTTTGTAGTTCATAGTTGCATATGAAGTTTGATTTATCTTTTAAATGTGAACTTCTCACAAAATCCCATAAAACTGTGTAAATTTAAAAATAAGCTTCTTAAAGGCCATTCAAAACCTAAAGATATTATACGTCGAAATACTGAATATCTACACGCTTTACCAAACATACCATCGTATAAGCTAGCCGTGTGTACATTCTATGGGATTACTATAAGCGGACGTAGTGCGTCGTTTGCTAAACGATTGTTTTCGTTCGCACCTTTCCTGTCCCACGACTAACACTTTTAATGTACGAGTATATAATCATATATTGCCTATTCCAATGAATTCATTACTCTAGACACAATACCTATATGTATATAAGTTGTATTGTTAGCAAGCCTATACCCATGCACCGTCCACAAAAGTGTTACGAATCGGAAAATTTATATATTTAAGCATCTTTGTTCTTATTATGAGATATACATGTATGCTTAATATCTCTTTTTACTGCATATAAAACTACTCTTATTAGGAACAAGATCATAAATGTATATACAAGTTTTTAGTCGTGAGTCCTGTATTCTCTTTTTCTTATCGTGTGATAATCTTTTAAGGATGGTGTCAGAGTTTTCAAAGCCTATTCGCCTCTGATTACTTTTTTTTACGACTTTTATCTTGCGATTAAAGGCAGGACCCCAAAAACATCGTTTCTTAATATATCTGACCGGGAGTTGAACCCCTGCATACTAGGCGGACCACCGAACCCTACACTGATCGTTTAGTTTCACTTGTCTGTACTTTTTTGTCAATCTCGAGGTTGATCTCAGCAACTCATAGTATTAGAGAGCAATAATATTTCATCGATTTAATTAATCACGCCGATAAAACTGTAGGTAATAAAAATTTCGGGGTTTTTCACAGTTTCTGCGTCTCTTCTTTTCCGTTCATCCAAGTAGGACTTACAAGTTAAAGTGGTCTACCTACTTATAAGATTTAGTTGTCAGCGCATAACTTTGGTAAAAGTTTTAATTAAAAATTTTGTTGCATAAACTTCTTAAGTAGGTAAATATTTTTTTTATCAAAATGAATCATGAGAAATTATGGAACAACAAAATCAGATAATGCTTTTGCGACAAGCATCTTCAAAACCCTAAACTGCGCGTTGATCGGTTTGTGGCCAGACATTTATATACAAGGTGAAATTTTAACCACTTTCCAAATTTTAATATTAATCTACGAGGCAAAAAACAAATGACGTATTTTTTCTTTTGGTATAGCCTAGTACAAAAATGTCAAGATAAATCACTTAGAAAATGACCGCCAAAAATCTAAAATTTTTGATACGGCATCTTAGTACCTAACACTTTTTTTACGCGATGTGCATCTCATTCATTCATTACAAAACTTTTCATAAGTTTTTGACTTTCCCAATATACCTAAACAGATTTAGGACCGTAAAAATTGAAAACTATATCGCGAAAAATATTTTCAGGTGACAACTTGATTTACATTTTTTACTTCATACGAGTAAATAGGATCTAAATACGATACTGAACGCATATAAAAATTTTGGAAAGTGGTTAAAATTTCATCCTGTATTTTCCCTAGATAACGTTTATATTTCAAATATTTTAAAATTATATAAGCTACCTATACATAGGAAATCCCCATACCAAAACGCTCACTCACTTTTTTGCTCGTGTGATCTTAATTAGTATTGACTAATGCAAAAACCTGGTGAGTATATTGATTGCCATTATTACACTCTCCGTGCTTGGGGTCAAACTGTTATTCATTCGTTATAACTGACTTCTTAAGAATGATTTAATAAAAAGTAATGTGTAATAATATAAGTGCTAATGAATTTAAAATCTATTAATAAAATTTTGATGAAAACTCCTATACTAAAAAATCCCACAAATTTCAGTATGATAATGTTGAAATATTCCTATTTTAACCGTCACCGTAAAATCATAACCGTCTCAGAGCTGAAAATGTATTACTTAATGAGCGTCCAACTGAAAAGTTGAAGATGTAGAGTTGCCCAGACAGATTTACACCTTGACTAGATGGTGTTTCCCAACTTTATTATAGTATTATACTAGCTATTGCTTGCGACTTCGTAGGTACGCAAGGAATTTCGGAAACTTTAAAACTATCCCACGGAAACAGGTTAAAAAATGCCCTATACGCTTTTGTAGCCTATAATCTATCTCCGTGCCTTATTTTATCAGATCCCTTTAGCAGTTTTGGCGTGATTGACTAACAAACATGTATCCAAACATTCTCATTATTTAATATTAGTAAGATTGTCTGCGGCTATCAAATTCTTTAACGAAAAATGTTAATTATTTAATATTTTGGGTAATATTTCAATTACTTATAATTCAATTTAATAATGAATCATTTATATACCGTCGCCTGGGCGTTGGACATGATATAACACAGTCCATAGAAACCATTAGTCTTTTGTAAGAGGATGTAAATATTATGATATTTTATTTATTTACTCTTCATTGCATAAACAAAGATAGTGCAATAGCGGATTGAATGCCAAAATTATCTACCATTCAACCATGAGTCCCAAGAGAAATGTTACACTCTTTGTGCAAGTTTAGGGTTTTTTTAGTTAATTATTTTATTTTATTTTTAGTTGATAGCGTCAAAAGTTTGAAGTAAACATACGGACGAGAAAAGTGTTTCGACTCTATTTTTCTTTGAAAGGTTCAGATCGTAAAATTAAAAAAAAAATTTTGGCCAACAATTCTTTAAAATCAACGATTATTATCCAACTCTTGATTTGAAGAAGCTAGTAACTAAAATTTTAACTTACTGAAGCTACCAAAAAATAAATATCTGACTATATTGGGCGTTAAAATGTTGTGGTACGTTAGTAGAACAGTTTTGTTTTACCTTAAACTAGCTAATGCTGTGAACTTCGTTTCGCCTCAGAATAACAAGTTCTTTGTATTGATTTAGATGGCCTTAGTGTCATTTCATGAAATATGCAGTGGAAGGAAAAAAAATAATGTATTTTTTTTAAATTCTTTTGTCGTAAGTTTTTCGGATTATTTTATAAATATTCTGCTTCTTAGGGCGGTGGCAAATTAGAAAATAAAAATCATTCTAGCCATTCTTGACTTATAGATGGTGTAACTAACACGACTCTGTTGTTCACATATAGATTAATTTGTTTAGTTTTATCTAACCAACAAAAGCTTGTCGAATAAGAATAGTTGGCAACACTATGTAGTAATCTCCAGCAACTCTGCGTATTGACTGTGTTTCAGTAAAGCTAGCGAAACTGTGAGATAACCTTAACGCGTGCCGAACCGAACAATGTTGTTATCTGATAGTCCATACTATCTTCGCTGAAGGACAAAACGTTTTATTGCATTACACAACAAAGGAAAGTGTAGATGTATTAATAACAATTACATAGAAGATCTCACTCGTGATGCACGTTTTCAGTATTAAATTTGGAAAATTTTGATTGGCTCCATATTTATTTGCAATAATATTTTTATTACATATTTGTGTTTTTGTCCTCAGAAGTTATACAATGTCATTGTTTTAGTATCTTACCCACCATCTTCCTCTCATGTGCTCATATACAAATAGCCTCTCTAACCAAAATGAAAATCACATGTTTTTCCCTAGTAACTCTTTTTAACCTTATATCTTTCGTGTTATTTTCTTTCTTAATGAAAATCGCTTTTCTCATATTTGCATCTTAGCCAATTGTTTTTTGCTCAGATACATTTTTTGTTCAAGCTTGCAGCTTTAAGTCAAAAACTTTTTTTAGAAAAATATTCTAACTACTCCTAATTAATACGTAAATCTTTTTAAACACGTTAGGTGTTTCCTATTTGTTTATTTGAAACATACATCCGCAACAAAACCTTTGTTCGATGGAACATATACATGTTTATTCATAAATATAACATTACACTTAACAAAATGAAGGTAAGTACAGTCTTGAAATATTAAGTATCAGTCGAAAGATATACATAACATTATAACTATAATACTTGAGTATTTTATACTGTAAAAGAGATGTCACCTCTGTCTATATTTTGTCTTTGTTATGTAACCTTTATCTTTAGTCATCATATTGATATTTTTGTATAAGATCGAAAACAAAGATTGAATCGATATTCAAATTTAATCTTGCTGTTATGAAAATTACACTATCTTCGCTAGATAAGAGTCTGCTGAAATTAAATAATCAAAGGCTGAAATAATGCAAAATCAGCAAGCAAGGTCGAGAAACAATTGACAAACTACATTCAAGATGTCATTGCTTAAGGTATTATCAACACAAGACACTATTCTACAAAACTAACAATAACAAACAGAGTAAGTGAAATACATTTTTAGTTACGGAAAATAAAAATAAACAGTTTTTTTTAAATTAACTTTGTATGATTTTTCATTACTTTTGCAAAAGTTGTTCTCCTTTAACCTTTCGTATTCCGTCATACGCAGACACAATAGATGGCAATGGTTTTTTGAGTTTAGGAACTAATAATAATAATAAGTGATAATCACGGAATACTATGGTGATGAAAGTACTTCTAGTCTCTCTCTCTCTCTACATTTATAAATCAAGAAAAAATTTTGCATTTACAAATTCATGCTGTAGGTACGTATCTATTTATAAATACAAAGATCTAGATCAACAAAGATACAAAGATCTACAAAGAGAGAAGACTATCATAGTAGACCTTTTCATATTACATGAACTAAAAATTACTGAGAGAATCAGTTTACAGGTGCACAGTGTCACTACCACTTTTGTTACCATTCATGCATTAGCTCACATAATTATAAAAAATATAAGAATTTAAATGTGAAAGTCAAATATTATGGTCAAGCACAGTTTTTATTAAATTCTAAGAAAATAATATCCAATTAAAAATATAACACATAAAATAGGCGCTAATGTATTAGACCAATCTACTACAATTGTATAAAAGCGATGCAATTTCGACGGTAAAAGGGTACGCGCTTATCTCTCTGATAAATTGCATTGATTAGCGTCGTGACCGAAATGTGATGTTTCAGTGCAATATCGGATTAAACGATTGGTAGCTTCGCGTCGCTATGCAATACCGAATATGCGTACGGATATGCAAACTACATTGTTTGGACAATTTTGTGCAAGAACTATTTTAAGTATCTATACCAACAAGAAAACTGACTCTACTGGGATCCAGAAAAGTTTTGCGTTACAAATCTTTCAAACTTTTGTTTTTTGACTATATAGTACAAAAAGAAGCACTTGTTATTACTTCTGAAACAAAAACTTTTTTGCTTTTGAACATTCAGCAACAACTTTTGAACAGTTAAGTCGGTTATGGTATTTTGCGTGAGTCACTGGTGAGCGCTGACGTACCCTTTCACGTGTTTCGGACCTACCTATATGGTGTTACGACGAGTAGCGTGCGCGTACAGCTGAAGTGCAGGGGTGCGCTACGGCGCGCTGGCGGCGGCGGGCGGCGCACAAACACTCACATTCAAATATTTGTCTAACCTTGATGCGAATCGGCGCACTCCGGGTTCCATCCGACGGTCGTCAATACAGACGGGCTGAAGGGCTCGCTTCAGGTGAAACAGTGAGACACTGGTGATCGTGAAGTTGCGGTGCGTATCGGTCGAGATATCGCGGCGCGGGCGTCGGGCCGGACGGCAGGCGCATCGGCGCGCCGCCACCGGCGGTGGTCTCGCAGGGCTGCGGCGCGTCGGCCGCGCTACATGTCACGGTGCGGCGAGCGCGCTCTTCGCGCCGTGTTCACCGACTCACAGTGCCGTCGCCGTCCTACTGTCTGCCCGCGGCCGGGACGGCGGCGCGCGTTGCACCGCCCCGCTGCACTCCGCCTGCCCCCCGCCGCTGTGCCCCCCTCGCTAGACCCCCTCCTCACGCCGCGCACCCGCCCCGCCCCGAAGAATTTTCCGCATCGGGCGGGAAAAATCGATTGTGCAGCGGGCCCCGAATAATTTCGGCAAGACGCACGGCGCCCTTGCGTCCTCGGCGCCGCTGCCGCTCGCCGCTGCCGAGGCGGTCAAGCGCATGCCTTTCACTCCTCGTCTGTCGCCCGCCTACAGCCGAAAATCTGCTCGTACTTTTGTTGCACAAACACCACCAATTTAGTTGCGTGCACTCATGTCTAGACATCTATGTCTATGACCTAGAAATTTAGATAGGTGTCTAAGCCTAATCTGATACAGGTTTTTATAATGTCAAGCTTGATCGCTCGTTGATTTAATCTATGTAATTATATTATTCGAAGAACTAGACTTGAGATAGGTTTACTTGTATGAATTTTGACGTTCTAATCTATTGGGATTAGTTTTAGTCAGGTACCAAAGCAAGCTTTTCTAATTTTATATTAAGTATAAAAGCAGCTGAAAAATTATTAGGTAGGTAACTCCGACGTCATCGTAGCGTCGTAGCCGTAGCACAATGATCTATGTTTTTTTTTAGTGGTGTTTTATGTGGTTTTAAAAATCAATTCTATCTTTTTATCTAATAGCTTTTCCCTATTTAAAACATGTTCTGGAACTTCACTTCTGTAAATATACTGTAGGTGCGCAGGCGCAAAATTCTTAATTGTAGAAAATCTCTCGTCTTTACCGTCTGCTACATTTAGTTCTCGAATTTTTGCTATAAAAAACCCAAAGCGGTTACTATTTATTTAGACATTGAGTAAAAATAAATAATGATTACTTTTTTTTATCATTGGTAGTGCATAATGAGTAGCAAAGTTTACTTTATTTATATGTAATTTGAATGATGTAAGTAAAGTTTGTCTTTTCAATAATGTATCTGTTTCCATTTTCATATTAAATAATTTACAAACAGTCTATACATTGAGGAAACACATTAATAACTCTTTTATATTATTATAACTAAAATCATTGTACTTAGTTAACACATTTTAGCTGGGATCATTTTTCCCTGATGACAAAATTATGATCTTTCTATCATTAATATTGTAGTGTACCTATACACAATTAACTTAAACTAAGGGAATAACTCTGTCTCTGAATTAAAAAAAAGGTGAACAGTGTACATCGAATTGCATCTTGGTTTGACTATGAGAACACTGAGTTTTAAAATAAGCTGTTTTTTTGTGAAAAGATAGTAAGCTGTTGGATGCATTCTATGTGAGTTGTAATTTAATTATGTGGGGAATAATTTATTTTATTGATAAGTGACTTCTTATTATTTTGGGTATACAGGATGAAATTTTAACCACTTTCCAAAATTTTTGTAGGCGTTCAGTATCGTATTTAGAGCTCATTCATGAAGTAAAAAATGTAAATCAAGTTTTTATCTGAAAATATTTTTCTGAACATAGTTTTAAAATTTTTGTAATTTTTACAGTTTTAGGCCTGTATAAGGTATAAAGGGAAAATCAAAAACTTATGATTAGTATCGGAATGAATGAATGTTATGTGCATTGCGTAAACAAAGTGTTGCTAGGCGGCCGTATCAAAAATTTAAGATTTTTGGCGCACATTTTCTAAGTGACATTATTGTACTGGGCTATACCAAAAGAAAAAATACGTCAATTGTTTTTGTCTCGTAGTTTGATATATTAAAATTTGGAAGGTGGTTAAAATTGCACCTTGTATCACGGTGTTAATAGCACGGTATCACCGTTACCGTTTATTAAATCCTTTGTAGTATTAAGTAAAAGTATTTTTTTTTAATTTTAAAAGAGTCCTCTTCGATGAGGTTTATTTGGTAACGCACTATAGTCACTAAGACAACTCAAGGTGCCTCTACACAATTGACAATCTTGTATAGTCAGTTATATAAATATGTATAAACTTTTGATGCTTGACCAACATTTTTAGATTGCATCAAGAGTTCACATTTGTCGAATGTCTCTACATACTTTTGATGCTGACTCCACTAGATAAGAGACTAATTTGATGCGTGAATTGCGTATGTATAACGATGCAGAAACTGGTGAACCTTTTAACAAAGTCCTATTAATTGATAGTCATTGTGATGCGACTCTGAAATTGGGTAGAGTTATTTGTAGTTCATACTATACTATGACATAACAATTGCAAGCTTTAATTATTAAAAGAACCTTTTGAAATCGGTATGTCAACGTTGTAGTTTGATTCGCATAAGGAAATGGCGATTTATCAATAGTTTGAGAAAGTCCAAATATAAATTGTAGCTTCCAACCTTTTGGGCGCCATACCCGGTTGCAGCCCTCGGGCTGATATCTCTTATATTTTGTAATTTCTTGAGTGGCTAGTGGCTGAGGTGATGACAATAGCGATCCGCCGCCAGCATCTTTACCAAACGGAGCCACTGGTTGACATAGGACTCCACAATGATCGGACCCACGCTACCAGTATCCACCGGCTTACCGCGATCTTTACCAGATCGTCTGTCCACCAGGTGGGAGGACTGCCTACAGATCGTCTTCCAATGCACGGTTGCAATTCTAGAACCTCTCTGGCCAAAAAGCCATTGGTTCTTCTGATTATGTATCCCGAAAGAGCGAAACTTCGACACGTAAGGACAATCAATACTTATTTTTAATTTTTAGCCGCTTGTCATATACTTCTTATTTTTCGTCGGTTTAAGTAAATACTACGTGTAACTATAACGTATAAACTATGTTGTAGCGTCATCTTCAAACAAGTAATTTTGCCGTTTCAACATAATCAACGACCAATTTGAAGGTCCAATAATAATTATCAATAAAAAAGAACCATTGAAATTAGATTACTCCATTAAAAGTTATGCGTGTCAACTCCCCTATTTTCGTCGGCTAATAACAAATTCTAGTGAAACTGGATCTATCGTGAGTTTTTTACAGTACATCAAGTCATTCACCGTCTGGACAAGCATAGCTACTATTATATTGTTGCGTGGGCTAACCAAATTGTTATGTGGCGCTTGTTTTGATTAATAAGGTTGTGTTGTGTTTTTGTCTTTACAGATTTATATTTAAAAATAAACTATTTCTTTCCGTTTTCAATCATTCAAACGACTTTATTTATTACAAAGTGATTTTGTTTGGCGTACCTAAATAGAACTGACTGAGCCAGGATCCGCAATTAAACAGGTTATGCGTGTAATAACCGCCAAATTGTTGGGATTCCCATGATTGCGTGTAGTAACCATACAGTGTATAGATGTAGTAGTATATATTTGCTCACTTTGGAGTAATTAAGATATTTTGAAGTAAGAAACTATTAATTATTTCAGATTGATTGATCTACAGTATAATACAGTTGTGCCGGTGGTGCCGTCACCTAAATATAATAGCACCACCACTTCTCTTCTTATGGGTGTCGTAAGAGGCGGCTAAAGGAGTGCTGCCAGAAAAATATATAATAGAAGAAAGAAAGACATAGATACCTGCGGTACCATATTCCTGAATAAATAGTAGAAAACTTATATTGTGTAAATTATTTTGGTCAAATGGTATGGTTAGCAAAAAAACAGAATACTATTCACACATTTCTAGCTTTACTTATTATAAGCTAGAAATATAGCTCCTTTAGTCTTCAGAGATAATCAGGATTTTATTAAAATATAAAGTTGCAAAGCATTTTACATTTTTAACTCCTCCCATCATCATCATCATCATCAGCAGCAGCACTATCACCTCAGCCAACTGACGTTCAGGCCTCGCTGTCAAGAATCACTATGACACAACGATCGTTACCGCGCTGCCCGTACCCAACTGTTTGCGATCGTCATCAGTTCATCATCCGGTGCGCGGTCGTCATACCCAAACCTCTCCATCCTGGAGAACTTCGGCTCTACCAACTGTGTCTCACCTGCTACCACTTCAGCTTAATAAGCTGGCTGAAAGACTTGGACATTGATGCGTGATCCACGCAGGATGTATGCCATACGAAATAATGACCACTTCGGCTTCGTAACTCTTCGGGGGACGACCGAGTGTCTCAGTTATCTCACAAATAGCTTCATTACTAATTCTATTTACCAAGCATCACTTTCTCAATGGCCTGCTGTGCGTCAAGGTCGCCTTCTTAATCCATACGAAATGTAAATTAAGTTTAATACTAAATTTGACGTCCATTAGTTCAATAGATTTTATAAAACTGATTTATGTGACTGGTGGTGTGAAGGAATTTGTATCGAGGTGCAAAAACAATTATAAATACTTGGAAAATGCATTTATAAATCTGTTTTAGTCTATTTGAAAACTCTATCGTTCGGCCAATTACTGTGAATTTCGTAAAAACGTAGTTATATATTTACATGAAATGAAATTGTATAGTTAAAAGACTATACCGTATAATAGTCGTAAGTGTTGATATTCTACTGTAATATGTGATTAGAGCTAGGAGTCACGGCCATGTTAGGCAATTATGCTAAAATTTAAATGGAACTTTATGTCAGTTCTGTTGAATGTATTATCTCAATGTATTTAATGCGTATTACTACAGTTAATGATTGAGAAATTAATTCATGGTGAAAAATATTTTTTAAAGGACAAGATGAGCAATTGCAACAAACGAATGATATACAGTTAGTTAGTAACAGCCAATAATCATCCCACTGCAGGGAAAAGGCCTCCATCATTAAATTCAAGTTACCACAGCAATGATGGGTGTACTGGCATAATCACCACGCTTGCCAAATGCGGGTTGGTGATCACAAACCCGAGCAACGTTCGAAAATTCGAAACTTTTTGTTGCCCGACCCGGGGATCGAACCTGGGACCCCGAGTTTTTGGCCTGGTATTTAAACCACTAGACCAACGGGGCATTGACGATATACAGGGTGTTCGGTAATTGATAAAACAATTGACGAAACTAGCCTATGTCAAAGAAAATAAAGATAAACAAGAATGCTAATGTCATACAAATGAAAAAACTCGCTTATCGCTCGAAAAAATTAACTTATTATCTTCGCTCGTACCTCCAGGTTCGACTTAATAGTAATAGATGGAGTTTGTGTTCACGCTGAAGCAAAGAAAATATTTTCTTTGCCTATGTTAACATACGCATATATGTAAATAGCATAAACGTAGAATCTATGGTAAATAGTATAGTGAAGCCAGAAATTTGATAACATCATTTTATTTTTATTTACAAACTTTTTTTTTATTCCTGTTTGTATGAAAATATTGAAAAAAATATATCAAATTTCTGACTTCAGTTGGTGTAGTACTTAGTTTAAATACTTGACTTCAAATTTTCGAGCATTGCTCGGGTCTGTGATAGCCAAAACGCCTTTGGCAAGCGTGGTGAGTATTCCTGTAGGTACCCATCATTGCTAAGGCAACCTTGAGTAAGTAAGTAATAGGTGTTTTTATTAATATTTATAGCAAGTCACTATCTTCTACTTACTTTTAACACCTTTGAAACGCTACGGAATATTATAAATAAGTAATTTGGATTAAATTTACTAATGAAATCATATCAAATAATACACGTATGAAGCATTTTAAACAACTGCACCTGAAATATTATTTTGTAAAAAAAAATATCAAATAGATAAACAAAAAATTGTCCTACGTATTTTAAACTTATCTTATATTTAGCTGCCAATGCCCGCCTATATTTTTGTTGTTGTAAAATATATTAATGTCAGTCAACTCATTTTGATAGCTCACTTGTAAATATGATTTCTTCGTGCTAAGTAGGCCGGGTAAAACTTTTTGGCTATATTCAGGTGTATTTATTTGCATTCAGTAGGTAACCATGATATCAAATCTTAATTTTATTTTGAATTAAATAGTATGATGAGCAATATTATTGGACTAATGTATAATACAAAATCAATCATTAAGTCTATATCAGATCGTGTGAAAAAAAAACATTTGTTTCTACAATAACGGTTTAGCAAACGCAACAAAATATTTAGTTTTGGTACATTAAAATCAATATCAATAAGTATTCCCTTCGTCTTCATCAGTCCATTTAAATCCACTGCACTTAGGACGGTCCAAAAGTACGAGTATGTTTTTGCCATAATCATCCTTTTGAGCGGGTTGGCTAACGCGATTTGATCATGGTGAAGAAAATACGCTGCTGCCAGTCTTCATCTGGAAATATCTTCTATAGTCGCCTCTTGCGATGAGAAGAGCTATTTTGGGCCAGCACCACAAGGCCCGGCCGTTTGAATTCAATTCAAAACATTAATAAAAATAAAAGGTCTGTTCGATTGACCGAGTACATGATAGGTACGATCGAAAAATGAAAATATTGTCAGATTCAATGAGATGAGCGTAATAGAAATTAAGTCTCTATGACTTGAGGTGCATATTTTCAATTTTGCTACTGAATCGATTATAACTATTAAGGAACTGTAAATAACTGTATAACACGGTTTAAAAATGCGTTGACTTGACTTACCTAGTAAACTGAGAAACAACACCGAGCAACTGTTGTAATTTTCTCAGAATCCAAAATTTGCTTGTCATAAAATAAATAGTAGGTGAGTCCTATTGTTAAATGTCTGTAACACTACTGCTTACTACACTGTTTGCTTAATTTGTAATTTATTTGTAATCGACGTCGCAATCCGTGGATTCTTTTGATATAGGTAAGTACTATAAGTTCTAACTTCTTAAATTTGCAATCTCAATTTGTTTGTCATTTTGTATTATGGTCCTAGTGTAGATTTAAGGACTCGATCATAAAGCAAGACACTTTCTTTTTGAGCGCAGATGGTAAAAGTCATCTAAACAATCGTGGGATTTTTTCATTCATTTATACATGTACTTCGTAGAAGTCTACCCCAAGGATTTAAATATTTATTAATTTAAAGATCTAACTATCGTAAGTAGTAGTAAAGTACATTTCGAGAATAGCGCCACCCCTGCTCGACGTAGGGGGTCGTAAGAGGCGACAAAAGGAGTACGATACTGCCAGAAGAAGACGCTGCTGTTAGCTACGGGTCGCAGTTAGCTGCGATCGCCAAACCACCAGCAATGGCAAAATATTCTTTCTTGAGAGGACTAATACAGGCTGGCTAAATAAGATTTTTTTTTCAAGGATTTGGCCATTTTTTTTTTTTTTTGACAAGATTAGCAGACAGTTTGGCGAACGCAGCTACCCTTCTTTTATGGTGGTACTCCTTCAGTCACCTCTTACGATACACATTGGAAGAGTAGGGTTCATAAGGTTATTTTACTTTTACGCCGCAATATATGTCTTCAATAAAATAACTCACAGCAACAAATCCTTTTTGTACAGTAGGTAGGTATTCAACTGCACTACCATGCAATTAACCAATCAATCAGGGACATGGTAATTATTGAAATGTCATATTCAATTAATAAGGCAAACGTCTTACGTAAAGTTTCGTTACCACAATGTTTTGCTAGCTTGATGTCATGATGATGGATAATAAAATTATATAAATAGTTTGGTTATATTACGATATTCAACAATACCAATCTTCCAAATTCCAATGTCAAACATCATGCTTTACAAGCCCCCTGGGTGGGCTTACTGCCAAAAGAAAGTTGAAGGATGGTGTCATAAAAATTAAAATTAAAATCTTGAAATTCTGGCTGACTGTATGGCTGACTTTTGGGGTGACTCACGGAACTTGGCTGACTCAAGGCTGACTACATTTGTCTAGGTCATGTCTAGGTTATATGTTTGACGTATGATAAGTGACGTGTGGTGATGTGTGAAGTAAGAAGAAGACGGGCAACTGCGTCTTCTTATTCCTATTAAGCTAACTGTTAAGCTCGGCTATCCATACTAATATTATAGATGGGAAAGTGTGTGTGTCTGTTTGTTTGTCCGTCTTTCACGGCAAAACGGACCACGAATGGACATGATTTTTTAATTGGAGATAGTTGAAGGGATGGAGAGTGACATAAGCTACTTTTTGTCTCTTTCTAACTTTCTACTTCCCTAAAATGGGGGGTGGAAGTTTGTATGGTACGTTTCGCAATTTACAAGATAGAAAACTAAAAATTGGTATGCGGACTACTTGTGACTAACAAAGAAATCTTGAATCTTTTCTTTTTTGGAAATCCGCCCCCTACCCCTTTAAAGAGGGGGTGAAATTTTATTGTTACCCCGAATTTAACGCGAGCGAAGCCGCGGGCAAAAGCTAGTTCTAAATAAATTTATTTATACTCCTCTTGTAAAAACTCCTTATATAAATGATATAGGTTGATAATGATAACCGGAAAGTGAATTTCTGTTTGAAGATCTTCATTAATTACGTTGATTTTGTGCCTTATACAATAATTAAAAAACAAACACTTGACGAAAAGATTACATTTAGTAACGAGAGTGAAATCGATGAATGACGATTGTTTGTCATGGCACCGACGCAACTTATGAATTTTATTCTTGTTATATGGTTTCATTTGATAACAAGGTTTTTCGCCTAGGCCTTATATTTCTTGATGTTTACATTTTCTTTTCAAATTTAAATGAACCTTGAGCTATTCTTCTTCCAAAAAAAAAGTTAAGTTTAGCATTTATAAAGCGAAATAATTAGTAAATATTATGATCATAGCTCTGAAAAGCTGTTGATCTGATTAAGATTAAGAGAACAGTCAGAGTTACTAGATCTCCAAAACGCTACACCGAGCGACTCTGAGCCGGGTAAGTCTATACTACCAGAAACTGATAATGATGGTGGAAATGCATTTATCAGTTCACTTCTTCGAGGAAAGAAGGAGTGACTAAAATCTTAAAATACCAATTTTTTTCCCTTTTACTTTTGGATGTTTTATTTAATGATACCTAAGTGCTCATTTAAAAATAAATCAATCGATAGAATTAATAAAGAAAACTACAATAATAAATATGTAAATATTATTGCTACCCCGTTGTCCTAGCGGTTTAAATACCGGGTCAGGGGTTCGATTCTCGGGCGGTGATTATGACTAGGTAGGTAGGTACCCATCATGTTAACTTGAATTCATTGATGGAGGCCTTTTCTGTCGGTGAGATGATTATAGGCATTTATTTTTTTATTTTTAAGCAATATAGGTAGTTCTTCCTTTATTTTCCATGGTCCGAAAATTCTGACACATGACTCCATTGATTGTAGATTATAGTGCCCTTTGATTTTCGATTTATCTTGATGTTATTTATTCACGAAAAAATCACAAATGTAGTGGTCAATATTTTTTAACAAGCGTCTAAAGATGAAGTTTACATTCATTTTGGGCTCTAACAACTTTACGAAACCTAAAGCATGAATCTATTATGAACGTTTCTTCGTTAAATCAGACGCACGGCATAAGTGTCTGTACGTGCAATTTTCCCATTTGATGGGTGGCAGTGTCGGCAATGCAAAACGGCGCTATAGTATTTTGTGCTGGAAGCGCTCGCGTACTCAGCATACTGGTTCCGAGAAAAGTTTACGTGTGACCCGGCCGCGATCACGGATATTGCATTTATTTTTACCTATTGCATGTTCTGCGTATGAAACTGACACCGCGCAAATGTTGAAGAAAAGTTTTGATGGATCACAAATTATCTAACGAACTATATGTGTACCTACCACGGTGATCCACTTTCCTAGTTTGATCCCAGTATTCACGATTCAGGCCTGTGTACCTAAAAGGTTGTCGTGTCTTAATATGAACATAAACATCAAAAAATATAAACTATAATATCTACAAATACTAACTATGTGGACTACAAATCAAATATGTCAGCAATTACCAACATGCAACTATGGAACCCTGCACTACGGGTACACTTATACCAACACGCGTTAAATGGTGATTGAAATGTAAAACAGCTTAGTATTACGCTCAATGATATCAGAAAAAAAGTACATTTTATTAACATAGTCACTTCATGATTTTATTGCCTGTACCTAAACAATTTCCATTTCTGAAGGGCCAATAATAATATAAAAAATATCACACCATATAATTATGTAGTTTGTTGACTATGGCATAATTTCGTATCCGATCAATTGTAACGATTTTTCTATTAAATAAAACTTTTTCGTGATTTTAATAGTAATTTTAGTTAATCAAAGGAAGTTTTCTAATAAAATGGGACCTTCATTTAAAATAAATTACTTCATATAGAATAGTTTATTATTAAAAAAATCAATGGAAGAAGTTAAACGTTTAACTTAAAAGTTCCTGTCAAAGTCATTCGAAAGCTTGATTTAATGACATAAATGTTTAATTTGAGTCACGACAACATTATAAGCAATTGAATTTTGCTTTGTCACGTTTGATAACAAATAATTCGTTGTTTCATATTTCTGAGAATATTTATATTGTAGGTAAGTAGGTATTTAGCGATTGGTGTCGCCTGCTATATATTGATTGTGTAATGAGGAATACAAAATAAAAGTTTTTTTTTCACTAATTTTACATTTGGTTGAGGCTTACAAAATTATAAGCTAGGATTTCAAGACTAGTTAAGGCGCGGATTTTAAGATACGTCACTCAAGTCAAAATGATTTTCATTTCATACTAAGATTTCAATTATGTACCTACTGTACTAAGCCCGTTTCATTATAGATATAGCCATATCCACTATACTCTAAAACATTTTTTTTATGTTACCAACCAAGCATTTTGCTTTTAACGAATCAGTGTATGAATGAGTTTTTAGTATATACTCTGAACCATTGTCCCCATACACATGATTATTAAATCATCACCCTGTTTCCTTTATTGTATGTAGATGCACAGCACTGGATCTAGCCATAATTGCTAACAACATTTGAAGCAATAACACATTAATTTAGACAGTTTTGATAACCTTAACGTGTAATAAATCATCATCATCATCGTACTAAGGATTTCCACATCAGTCTCACGCCACCCACATTCAGCGGCTTCCCGCAACCTTCAGCAGATCGCCAGTCCACCGAGTGCCCCACTTTATACCCACAGAACGTTGTCTGGTGCGCAGTCGCTTTCGACGCTACGAAGCCCAACTTAAAAAAATATATTATTTATGTTCAATTATTTATTCTTAAAGAGAACATACAACTTGGTACCTATCATGTGAATATTTAAAACGTCTTTTGTCGTTTCGTCTGTTCGTTGTTCGTCTTTTGTCGTAATTTAAAAATGGCTTTTGTTGTTTAATAGTCCCCCTTAAGTATTTATTATTTTGTTTAATATCTTGCTTTAGCAGCAACGGAAATACATCAGTAGTAGTAGTAGTGTACGAGTAGTAGTGTAGAAGTGTAGAGTCCTAATAATAGAGTCCTGTTTTTATCTGAATAAAGGCAAGTCTGTTACTTATAAAAGTTACGCTCTTTTTAATTAAATATGAATCAAAAAGAAGCGACTCCTGATTAAATCGAAACAAATTATTGTCGAATCTTAAATTGATTATTTTAATCGTATTCAGTTTTAAACCTTAGTCAATTTTTATTTTATGGTACTTACATACATAGGAACAAAAGTGAAATCAAGTAAAAATCCTACCGTTTCATTTTGGCTCAGTAGGGACTGAACGCAAATTGCCGTCGTACCGATTAACAAAATAAAAACTGCCTTTACTGATCCAAATTGTGGCATAAATATCGGTATTACCTACATTTTTTATATCACCTTAAACTGATACTCTCATCTTATTTTTTTGTTTATGTGCAAATTATTTAACGAATATTCTAATTAATTTAATAATTGAGTACAGCGTTTCTTGGCATAAAATGAACTACACAGATAAAAACCAAACTTTGATAAAAAAAAACATACAATGCATATTGTGAAACACCTTTAAAAACATTTTTGTCTGGATTAAAACCAAAATTCTCAATAGCAATTGCAAATAAAATTGATTACTAATTATCGAAAGTTTAATTACTAAACGAGCGATTGTTGTCAGGCCGCAGTCAATTTGCAGCTCTATTTATATTGTATTGCACCACAGACGAGCGACATTAGAAACATTTTTTGTGTCCCGTATACTTTTTACCGCTCAAAAAGTATGCTAGGCGTCGCCGCGTCGTTTTTCGACGAGCCAGTTGCTTCGTGACCTCGCCTGGCATTAAAATGGTTCTGCCTAGTGCACGTATACAAACTTTTTGCTAAACAAAAGAGATGCAAATCCATTTGTTGTTTTCTTCGCTGTCGTAAATCGATTATGTGATTCACGCACGTTTTGAACTTGCATATCTTGAATTTTGTAGTTGGTAGCAGATTAGTGAATATACAATATCTAAGAAATATTTTATTTGGTTTTTTCGCCTAATGAACGAGTAAAATCTGTAAATACACATTTCATATCAGAAAATCGTTATTGTAAGAGCCGTGAAGTGCCGGCTTCAATTAAAATAGCACTAACTCTTTCCGAGGATGAACAAGGACTCATGATTATAGATAATATATTACTTAAGTATATCAGTAATACCAGTTGATAATATGATGTTGTAGAAAACTGAGGAACAAAAAATATATTTGCTGTCTGTCTTTTCTATCGTAGCTAAATTGCTTTGCCCGGGAAGTCAGTTTGTCCAAACAACCACTTATCAACAGGTACAACATTGATGTCATAAAAAAATGTGACATTCTCAATTTTAAACATAGACTGTTTATATACAGGTGACTTTTTCATCACCTTCCAATTTTTTTATAGGCGTTAAGTATCGTGTTTAGAGCCCATTTATGAAGTATAAAATGTAGGCCAAATTTTCACCTGAAAATGTTTTTTGCAACATAGTTTTCATTTTTTACGGTCCTTAGCCTGTGAAGGTATAAAAGGAAAATCAACAACTTATGAATAATAACCCGCATCTCCTCGCGAGGAGATGCGGGTTCGAGTCCCGCCTGAGACAAAATTTTTCAAGTTTATTATACTGATATTATAAGTGCAATTAAGTTGCTAAAATATCAAATAAAGTAACTTAAGAATAGTATCGTAATGAGTGAATAAGAAGCGCATCGCGTCAAACTCTGTTTTGCGTTTGTGTACTACTTGGCTGTACCAAAAAAAAAACGTCATTTGTTTTTTGGCTCGTGACATTTCAACCTGTATAATATTTTTATTTTTATTAATATGTATTGGATATTTTTAAATAATTTAGAATTGAGGCTTTTATAACTTCAGAAATTATATTAGTACCTTGATGAAAGTAAAATGTAATGCAATAAAAATAACAGCACCAAACATTAGGCAAAATTTGAGAAATCCACGAGAGAGATTCAGGTTCAATGAAGCAGATAGTAAACAATGCTGCTATATAACAACGATCTGAAATTAAACGGTGTCAACGACACTTTGAGGAAAACTGACATAGCTATCGTCAAAACCGTAAAGTCTACGTGACGCTTCAAACGATATAATTGGGATGATTGAACTACTGCCCGTGTATTGGAAGCTCGTGTTGGAAGTGTGATTAAGTTTACATTCGTATGGTTACAAATTAACGAAACATTATAATGCGGAATGATAGAAACGATATGATTTGATTTAACATTAACATTCACTGTCTTTATTATTTTCATTATCAATATGTACCTATTATTAAACTAAAACTAAGAAGTAAATATTTTTTAAGCAATGAAGCAAAAAAGTTTTGCGTAAAAAACATAAAGCTCGTTTAGTTATTATTTCCGTTATTTTATCTCCTAGCCGGAATAATGATCCGCAACTTAACGTATTTTTAACTTATACCAAGATGGTCGTGGTGTTTTGTCGGTTAAGCTACCGAAACAATTACGTCACTGCGTTAATTTTTCAAGTTAAGCGCTGTGAGCCAGTGTAGTTTCATCAGAGTTAGGTATTTTTAAGAGTTTAAATACTGATAATAATAAGTAATATAATTGCTAAAAATATGATATAAATTATATAATTAGCTGATTGTCAAACATATGTAAAGATTCTTTAGGGTTTTAAGAGTGCAAATTCAGAGTGCCATAGTCAACAAAAAACCCTTATGGTTTTGGCATGTCCGTCTTGTCTGACTATCTTGTCTGTGGTTTATCTCACATACTCTTAAGACTAGGAAGCGGTAATTTGGCATGGTCACTTATATTAATCAAGCTGACAAAGTAAAAAATAAACTTTATGTTAAATTAATAACGCAAAATTACAGGTTGGATTATGATAAACAATGGAAGATATACATATCCGAAAGATGTAATTACTTATATTCAATAAACTCTTTCCAAATAGAAATATTTAATAAACCAACAAAATGCGTGCACTAAACCATTTGTGAGTAATATTTATGAAACGCATTCAAGAATCTCGTTTTGCCTCGTCGCAAAATTGGTGGCTCGTAGCTTTACGTCTATTTCATACTTTTAGAGAGAAAAAGTTTTTTTAAGGCAGTTGAATCCTGTTTTACTTATTTTCAAATTTAAATTATACTAACAACGACCGATACGATGACCCGAAAAAAAAAACGGTCTAGTAAAAAATACGCGCCCCATCAAGAAACTCCCCTCTTTACGTTGGTTGAAGAACTAATTCTATCGTGTAGTAAGTAAAGTGTAGTAAAGCGCCCGCCAGACATTTCATTGTCACGTGTCATCATAGGTTAACCACAATGTGCTAAAACAACATTCTTGAGGTAAAAACAACATTGCTCAGCTGTTATTGTCAAAATTGATAATTGTTTAACCCCTTGGTGAAATTGACGGTATGACTGACTCAATCTTAGATAGTGGGTACCTATCCAAAAATATATTTAACATGACATTAACAAACACACTCAATGTAACTTTAAATACCTACCTACCTATATTATAAAATGCCTGCAACTATAACGAAATGATAAGTGGACAAAGTGATTGAGATTTGAATAATAAAATTCCGAATCCAAAAATATACTAGACGCGTAGAAAGGTTCAAATTAGCGTTAGTACACGCACAGACAGACAAGGTCAGACTATCTTCGTGGTCAACGACCTTATTCAGTCTAAGGCAACAGCCGCTCAGACGAAAAAAATAGCAAGGCTTGCACTCATGCGGCCTTAGCTAATAGGTAGCTCTAGAACTTTTTGTTTTTAGCTTTTATTCTAAAGTCATTCACAGACGTTAGATTAATCTCGCTGTCTGGAATTAAGATTGTTATGTAATGAACATCGAATTTTGCAAAATGGTTGCAACATTATTGTCATAATCTAGAAGTTTTCCTAATACTCGTATTACCTACCTACTACTTATATCTTGATACTATTTTTTCTTGCATTGTTATGGATAGCTTTTTCTTCTTTAATATTATCAAATAAAATTATTAGACCATGCGGGGTTTTTGAAATTAATAAGAGGGCTGATAAAAACCACTTCTGTTTAAATAATAGAGGAGAAAAGAATAGCAAAACGTTTATGTATTTATACTGGAAAAAAGAGCATATGCGTAGTAAGCCGTAAGAGCAGTTTTAAAATCTGTCACCCTTTTTAGATGTAGTAAAGCATAAATAAATGAAGACATTTTTGTTAAGTACTACTTAGTCTTCCTTTTAATTATATAATATTTCCTCGAATATATAGACCGGAAAGATCACACGGACTCTACTAAAATGTAACTACGAAATATTTCACATGGTGAATAATAATGACATATGGTGTGGTCATGGAAAAACTGACATCTATGCTTAACATGTAGGAAAGGGTACAACTTTTTTTTCAAGATTCTTCAAATCTTTTTTGGCCTTATGGTTAAAAGCAACACGATATCAATAGCATGACCATTTACTGCTAACTGATGGAGCCAAGCAAAAAGTGAGCAGTTTGTCCTTATTTTAGATAACAGTCTACTTAAATATGAGAGCGAGTAGTTCGCCCTTATTTTGGATTGTAGTCTACTTCGATATGAGAGCGAGTATTTCGTCCTTATTTTGTACGGCAGTCTACTCTGACATGAGAGCGACTAGTTCGTCCTTATTTTGGACATTGTCTTCTCCGATATGAGAGCAAAAAGATTATCTTTATTTTGGATGGCAGTATTTACCAAAAGAGAGTAATTCGTCCTTATTTTGGACGGCTGTCGACTGAGATATGCGAGCGAGTAGTTCGTCCATATTCCCTCAGTTCCCAAAAGGGACTATAGTCCCTTTTTTATATGATTAATGAGCTTTTGGGAACTGAGCGAATTTTATGGACTGCCGTCAACTCCGACATGAGAGCGAGTAGTTCGTCCTTATTTTGAACGGCAGTCTGCTCCGACATGAGAGCCAGTAGTTCGTCCTTATTTTGTACGGCAGTCAACTCCGACATGAGAGCGAGTAGTTCGTCCTTATTTTGTACGGTAGTCTACTCTGACTTGAGAGCGAGTAGTTCGTCATTATTTTGTACGGCAGTCTACTCCGACATGAGAGCGAGTAGTTCGTCATTATTTTATACGGTAGTCTACTCTGACTTGAGAGCGAGTAGTTCGTCATTATTTTATACGGTAGTCTACTCTGACTTGAGAGCGAGTAGTTCGTCATTATTTTGTACGGCAGTCAACTCCGATATGAGAGCGAGTAGTGTTAGCGAGTAATGTCTGTCATTGTTGTCAGCAAGAAAACGTTTAACTATGCAGTTTATTAACGGATAATTTAATTTAGATAGATAGATTAATCGGTTTCAACCTGCTTCTTAAATGCAGCGGTATTCATACATCTATGTTGTGTGTCATTATTACGGCCGGTTAAATTACGAAAGCGAAATCAAAAACAAAAACGAATTAGCCGTCTTCCATCAAAAAGAACTCACTAAAAAGTAATAAATTACACAAAAATCATTTTTAATTGATAACCCATTTATACACAAATACAATATTATTTTAACTACTACCAATTTAACTGATCAGTTTGAAGTCGGTGTCATGCCATGGGAGATTAGGGGTCAAAAGCTTTAGTTACACAAGCAAAGAGCTCAAACAGTCCTGGGATACCACAGTATTTGCACCTTTTAAACTAAATAGGTACAGTACTATTTTGTGTATTAACCGACCAGACTTCTATGGTCCAGTAAATTACACGGATATGAGCCAGCCGTCATAATTGCGCCATTATAGACGTAATCTCTCACTATGATGTTTTACCGTGAGGTACCTAGGTATATTCGACCCAATTTTAGTCAGTATGCTTAAAATAATTTAATCATTAAATATTATAATTAATTTTCGGTTGAAAATAATTCAAAAATAGCTCACAAAAGCCGTTACACAAGCAGACTTAATGTTTTGGTAAGTCTAAGGAGTAAAACGATAAATTACATAAAATTAGCTATTAAACTTTTTAAGAAGTGCATTTTTCAACCGTTTTGTTGGAAATGTAGTTTCCTGCCTTTTATTGTAGAAGATGACCTTAAACATTATTTTACTTCTCCAATTAAATTTTAGTCTAGGTAAAGTAACACACTAACATTTATTTTACCCCTTATATTTATTTAAACAACAATTGGCTAGCAGATGGGAGAACACAGGACTCTAACAAAAGTTAGCACGACATAACTTATTATTCATAAAAAACGAAAATTTGTGTTCACACACCCATAATTATATTTAAGATATCATGGTCACCAATATTATGAACTTCATGTCAAATAAGCTGTACAATGTTTTATTTAACCCATTGCTAATATTTTTAAATGCTTATTACCAAAATTAAATAACCAATCGAGTATAAGCACTTAAGTCGTATGATGTGATGTGTTACATGCCCCTCTTCGAGCTGCAAGGTAGCTGATGAGGTTTTGACGACCTGCGTCGTGATTCGACAAACAGAGTAACTGAACTAACCTTGAACACCTTGTACGCTTGGCCAAGAAAGTGGTTTATCACCCTAAGGTTGAAAGTCATTCGCGCGTCAGAGAACAACACGGTTTATTTTCCTATGAAAATATACAACGTGATTCTTTTGATATCCCATAACTCTAGGGTATTATACAGACCATGGTAAAGAATCAAATTGCATATGAATTATTTTTCAATTTTTATTTTTTTTGTTTATATTTTCATACAAAATAATTCAAAAAGTCACGACTGTTTATGTAAAAACACCCTTACCTTGTTATGAATGAACTTTTGAATGAAAACGATTTACTCGTATCTACCTATCAATGAAACACCCACACACTTCAATGTTTTTTACAAGTTACGCTCTCCTGCTACTTTACTATGTACTACACTTTAGTGTAAGTTTGACAACGTCTCGCAAAGCTAAGGATTCGCCATACTGGTTACATTTTTTTAACAAATTTAACTAAAATTTATGTTATATTCGATTATTTAAGGTAAGGAAACCTTCGTGCGCTACTCTGACTAGCACTTGGCCGTTTTTTTGTTTGTGTTTGATATTGGTGCATTACGAGTTCTGCTACGAGTGTTGAAGAGTTCCGTAGTTGGCAGTCAGCTCTGCATTTTTGTCCCTAAAGTTCGTATACAGGATGAAATTTTAATCACCTTCCAAATTTTATATAACAATCTACGAGACATAAAATAAATGACGTATTTTTTCTTTTGGTATAGCCCAGTCTGTACGAAAATGTCACTTAAAAAATGTCAACCAAAAATTTTAAATTTTTGATACGGTCGCATAGCAACACTTTTTTTACGCAATGCGCATCTCATTCATTAATTACAATACTATTCAGAAGTTTTTGATTTTCCCTTTATACCTTAACAGGCTTAGGACCATAAAAATTTAAAACTATGGTGTGGCAATTATTTTTGGGTGAAAACTTGATTTACATTTTTTACTTCATAAATGGGCTCTAAATACGATACTGAACGCCTATAAAAATTTTTGAAGATGGTGAAAAAGTCTTGTATATACACTTGTGATCCCAGTCCATTATATTAGTATTGGACTATAATTTCTCCTAAAACCTCAGCTGTTCCTTGCTCTAGTACAGGGTCTACTCGAGTACCAGCTTTCCCGGTGAACTTCATGTCGCCTCTAAGTTAAATGTGTTTTTTTTGTTTTTTTCGTCAGGTTCTAGGCATCTTGAATTTAAACCAATTAATTTATTAGAGGTCAATTTATAGGTAGTCCTTTTCTTCTTCAAAAATTGTTCGTCCGAAATTCAAAATCCCTAACACGTTTGCTATAATCATCACTATCCATTACACTAGGACTTATATCTGTTATAGAAAAGCCTTTTATGTCTTTTAAACATTACCGATTGTAATATTTATAGCAAAAAATTGTAGGATAAATTATATTTAGGGATTTCAATTTTAGGGCAAGTGATATTATGAGACATTGTGTTAGGGCTAATTATCATTCAGACAAATGATGATTAGGTCACATAACATTACGGACACGTTAGATTATGGATAAAAAGTTTATGAGACAAAATAGAGAACCGTCAATATAATATCTATGTTATGTGCTAAAAACAATATTTTAAAAACAAATGTTAAAATAAACTATCAGGTTTGCGCGGATTCTTCCTTCCTTTAGTAGGAATTGTAAAAAACTTAAAATTTACAATAATAGTTACATTAGTCCAAGAATATGCTGCAATGTATTAGCGCCCAACTCGAATAATACATTATCATGTTGCAATAAAGGCATAAGGATCATCCAAATGATAACATAAAATAATAAGTAAAACATTAAGACTAGTGTTGGCAACACTGAGTGACGTCACGTTTTCCGACTAAGAGACTTGACTCGAAGACGGACATTCTTGCTCAAGCTATCCGACGGACAGCATCAAACGAGTGATTTAATTAAGGTCTAATACTTTTGTTTTCAGTGTATCGATAAAATAAGGGGTTCGATTTAGTTCTTATAATTGATTCATTCCATTACAATATAATTTGTCGTTAAGTATTAACCCGTTTTATTCTACCCTCAGTTTAGAAAAAGTTAACACTAGTTTTGTTGATCACATGTGGTTTGGTTATTTTTGGTTAACTAACAGTCTGTATTTAACTTTTGATTGAGTTTAACAATTTGATAATTTTAGGGTTGATGAAAATATATTTTCCATGTCATGATTAGGTAAGTCAATTTCTTAAAATATGAAAAAAAAATTTTTTTCCTAAACCAAAGTGACCTAAGTTTAGTCATGCTGTTTGCTTTTCTAAATAAGTATTTTTAGAAGTTGCATGCTTTTTTAATAAACGATAAGGTTATCTTATCATGTCTCGATTCAGTTCTGAACTTTCAGTATAGAAGATGTTTTGAACAAAAGATAGCGTCTACGGTTCAAAAAACGTGGTAATATACCTGGTAGTACCTGGAGTTACGATCTGCTATCGGAATTTCGGCGATGAGATGGAGCTAAGCTAGCCAATTTATTTAACTAGGTCGCCAGACGCATTAGTGCGCATTCCGAAAACCGACAAGTCGCGAGGTAGCCCATAGGTTAGGCTTCTTTGTTATTTAATTTTTGCCGCCACAAAGACTTCTCAGATTGAAGACCCGTTAATAGTGTAGGATGAATAATGAATTAAGCCTGACTGTTTTTGAATACCATTTTAAAATAGCTTGTTTCGTAATAGCGTAAAGTAGCCATATGTCTTTGAAAAAGTCTTTTGTTCTTTAACGTAAAAAAAAACAAAATTCTAAATCTTTTAACGTACCGATAACTTATTTCTCACGACAAATGTAAAGCGCCTGTTCTATTATTATTTTTTACATTGTTTTATCGTTATTTTAGATGCTATTGAAATTAATTAGGTTTTAAAAAGTGTTACCGTAGAGAGCGTGTAGTATGTGACGGCTTGACGGCTAAATGCCCAGTCCGATAAAATGTAAGAAGACCTTTTGTCTCAGACAAAAAATGTATTAATACTTACCTGACAATGTTCATATTGCACGCACGCGCACACGTCAATTTAGAGTCAAGGTTAAAATGGATGCTAACTAATCGTTACAGACAAAGTATGAAAATCTAAAATACTTTGTCTTCATATGAAGGCTGTAAAAATTCCATATTAGACATATGAAATTTTTACAAGTCATTTTAAATAAATTTACGTACGCCTATCTAGACATTTAGGTAGTTCAATAACTTTAATGTTTTTTCTCAATTTAGCTATGTAGTCTCATATCAGTCGTATGTTGAATTAGCTAACTTCTGTCTGGAAGAGATCGCTTCATAAGAGAAGTATGCCTAAGTAACACCCTATAATCATCCCACTGCAGGGAAAAAGCCTCCATCATTGAATTCAAGTTACCACAGCAATGATGGGGGCTGGCATAATCACCACGCTTGCCTAATACGGGTTGGTGATCACAAACCCGAGCAACGTTCGAAAATTCGAAACATTTTGTTGCCCGACCCGGAGATCGAACCTGGGACCCCTCGGGGATCTCGATCTTGGCCCGGTATTTAAACCTCTAGACCAACGGGGCGTTGAGTCTAAACAGTAAAGTAAATAAAAACCTCTGAGAGTAATAAAAATAAGAAAGTTAAAGGTTAATATTTATTAACAGAAACTTAACCGGCGCGTCGCAACGTAAGCAAAAAAACAGCAAAATAACGTTAACGAGTCGATGCCAAACAAATTGTCGACGTGCGCCGATTCAAATTTTCCCTTTTAATATTTTTCGTTTTTAAGTAAAAACTTTAAACAAGTGTGTTCGTCAAATAATTTAACAGATGCAATATGTCGCGTCTTTTTTGTAAAATGATTGTGCAAATGTCAAATGACCTTAAAGAGTCTTTTGTGTTTCTAACAGCATAGGTATGTATAGGCTGTATAATATACATATTTTTTATCTAAAACAACTGTTAAGAAGTAGATAATCATTCATGCACAATTGCGCCGTATCTAGCAAGTGCAACATTATCTACTTATAAGTATTTATCTCGGAATTTTGCAAATTTATTCGTATAACAGTGATGTGAGTGTTGTCGCTTACTAAAATGACCTAATCTTTGGGCAAAACAGAAAAAAATTACACGCATATTCATTTGATGTATAATAATTATGTTGGTTGTAGTTTAAATCGTTTTGCGTAATTTCAGTGGTAAAGTGATAGTGCTTTGTATTATTTTTTGTCACATTCACTGCAGTCAAACATTATATATCGTTTTTTTAACAAATGACCTTAAGATGGATCTGTTTTTTTTTTGTGTATAGAAAAACCGCCCAAGATCGCATGGTATCATAATTGCACGTCGCTAATGTCGAATCAATTGATTTGTTCAATAATATTATATGGTTCTCACTTGTAAATTTTAATGTAATTTGTATGATTTTTCTCTTCTACTAGCACTTTTAACTGGTTTTCCTATTAACTTTACTATACGCATATTACTTACGAAATTTTTCAATGTTATTTCATGAATCTTTGCATTTTAGGACCCAATATTTCGTTTATTAATATTCATTTGTGAAATCCCATAAAACACCTAAAAGGTACATCACAGAATCTCAGAATAGTTAAGAATAAAAATCCTCCCCGCTTTAAATGAAGGGAAGGTAATACTACTGTGTGTAAAATTTACCCGCGACCGCGAAAAAAAAAGGAAATAAAAACCATAAAAAACAATAATTAAAAAAAAACATTCAATCACAATGTGCCACAGCGAAGCGTGGCAGGGAACAGCTAGTGGTTTATAAATATCGTACAAATATCGTAATATCGAATAAATATCGTATCGTACCATTTGGATCAGCGGTAGTAAACGCTGCTTCTGAGCCATGGGTCGCGGGTTCGATCCCCGCACAGTACAAATATTTGTGTGCATGAACATGTCTGTTTGTACATACCGGTCTGAGTGTTTTCTAGATAGGTATTTTATGTATTTATTTACAAAAAAAAAGTATGTGAGTAAGACTATCGGTTGTCTAGTACCCCATACGACAGGGTACTTAATAGTAGCTTAATTTGGGACTAGATGGCTCTGTGTGGCCCAGTGAGGCATGTCTTAAATATTTATTAATATATAAATATATCTTCGAACAGCATTGTCCACTAACAAATTTTTCAATAAAAATGTAGGTATCTACTAAGTTTCTTCCTTCAAGTAAATTTTATAAGTTAGTCGACAACTTTTTTACTTGTAATCCATATTCTCTCTATTTTAGAGACAACCAGGCAGTTTAAAAAAAAGCTATGTTAAATCCAGTAGCACCAGTTTTATTTCTGCGAATAGGCCCCTGAAGGCCCTTTTACACTTTCCACTATTTAAACCTACCACTGCCTCGGAACAAGTGTGAGCTGTGCCGAGAAGAAGCAGCAGCACAAGAAACTCGGTAAGTATTTTCAGTCTCTCTTTAAATAAATGTTTTTATAAGATATAATGCCAGTGCGAGCTAGGACAATTCAAAGCCACACGTTCCTATCATGTATACACCATGCTTTTTGAAACTCCTGAATAACAAATCCCACTTTATGTAACCATTGTGTATAACATCTAGGCAGTGTTTTTTTTTATTTTTATTAAATAGTCTTAGAAAAATGTAAAAAAAAAAGACTGTTCATTTTAAATCATGCTATGACGCGCACGGACATATTGTTTTGCTTCTTCTTGGTCCTGGATGAAAGAACCTTACACAAATACGACCGTCTGTGTCACAGCGTGTTCCGAAATTAATAGCTACATCAATATTCCTATTCTTGCAAGATTTTTTTTTGTAAAAAATATTTAAATCGTTTTCCAGGAGATTCGAAATGCACGGTGTATAATTATTAATCACTAATAGTATAATAGCCCTTTTTCATTAAAATTACTTTGGCATATGATTGAAGTCTATAATCGGTGCAGCAACAGACTTTGGTAATTTGTTAAAATATGAATACAATTCCCATGGACAAATTACGCACTTTTCGGCGTCTGAATCATTCAGACTGCGAAACGGCATGTTTATGTTTATTTCTGGTATTGCATTTGTCGTCACTTTTTTTGGTTACAGAGAGGAGCCTGTAGGTATTGCTCCTACCTCTGGCGAATACTTGCCAATGTTAAAAAAACGGTTACATAACTTTCCCCATTAAAACCGTTGCCAGTTGAAAAACAAACTTAATAGCAGCTCAGCAGCATACACAGCAAGGATGTAAATCACATCTATTTGGCAAACTTATCCGGATATTATTGTTTCAACTGAAGTCATGAATCGTATGACGTCACAAGCGAAAAAGCGGAAAACAAAATGCAAAGCTGCGTATGTATGAGCGGCTCGTATGGAAAACGAAAGTCTTTCGTCGCGAGTTTCATTCAGACGAAGTTAGGCGCTCGCGGCTGCTGCAGACGCCTGGATCTCCGAAGGGTTCGCGCAGTGAAGTTTGGATGCGATTTCTAGATGCAAATCCGAGGTAACACAGTTGAATAGGCTAAAGCGAGTCGCATGTCGTCGGTTCGAGAAAACGAAAAAGAGTTCTCTAACTATATAACATCACTACCACTACTGCTTACGAGTCAATTGTAACTGTATTATTATCCATCATATTCAGACTCTTCTTATTTTTTGACTGTCTTTATTTTTAGGTATAACATACTGTGGAAAGTAGGAAAATTATTGATGGGAAAATACAATCGCATTTCAGCACGGTCTTTTTCTGAACTACCTGTTTATAAATTCGATTGTATGTTGCTAATCAGCAAAAAATGGAATTAGGATGCCCTAGCTCGCCCCAGTATATATTTCTGGTAACATATTTAAAAGAGGCTGACAATAATGACCTAGTTACCTGCACAGCTTCTTCTCGGTACTATCATATAATTGCAACGTACGTGTATTAGGAAATCGCCTCCTGGAGTCTATAATTTGCAGATGTGAAACTTATTTTATTGGTTTTATTTAAATATGTTTACACAAATGACACTTTACGAAAGATGTCGCAATAAATATTAAATTTTGACTACAAGCTAGTTTTAGTCTTGGAGGGACCTAAAATTAATGTTGGCATTACAAATAGATTTATTTATATCACAACTTTAGTGACGAATTAAATTTACATGATAGGAAAAATATTAAGATTAACGCCAATCCATCTTTACCTACAGCAAAGCAATTTAACTTTTTTTACAAATTTTATGTGAACTTCACAGAAAAGCATCATATATACCTACTTATTTACCGCATCACTTTGCCATCCTACATCCACGTTTAAAGTTCGCCAGACTCAAACTTGCTGTTTAATAATGCTTGTAACAAATTACAAGCATACTGTTCTGTACTACTACTCGACTAAGGCACTCAGTCCACATAAAAGTTACGGTCCACACCACTTTCACGCCAAATGTTGCAGTTGTATATTACTTCTTTTGCTTGCGATAATGAGATGCTTTTTTAGGGTTCTTGATAATTATGTTTGTTTTAATATAATAGAACGAATATTCTAAGAAATCTTTGCAAATAAACATTAATTCGTTTGTGTTGCATTGTGACATGTAGACCGCAGTTTACGAGACAATTTTACTATAATGTAAAATGTTGCTTTACTCACTGCAATTCTTACAGTGTACTTGTAAAGTAAAGTTGCAGCCTATAGTCATCCCACTGCAGGGAAAAGGCCTCCATCATTTAATTCCAATTACCATAGCAATGGTTCGTGATCACAAATACGATCAATGTTCGGAAATTCGAAACTTTTGGTGCCCGACCTGGGGACCGAACTCGGGTCCCCGAAATCTTGGCCCGGTATTCAAACTCCTAGACTAACGGGGCGTTTACAGAGTATTTGATCGTCAATTATTTATCTCATTATAATTACATATTTTCTTACGAACAAAACAACTCTTAAACACAATACGATGTCGAGTCGTGCTACGGCTACAATGTAACGTCCTCAAGCTGTGCATATACTTATGGCTGGCTTTCTTATTTATACCTTTGAATTTTTCGGATATTTTGTCTCATAAAACGGGACGCTCTTCAACTATGGATATTACATACTCAATGTCGTCATATCATCTTCGAATATTCAATAACAAATCAATGTGGCACCGGCAGGGGTCTATGTGAACTTCGTAAGTTTCTACGACCACATCGTGCAGTAGGTATGGCACGTTGCTTTACACACTTAATCATGTTTAAGTGTGTTTAGAGCCCAATCCATATTTTTTTAAAATTATATGTAAACATAGAAATCATCACAATCTAAAGAGACATTAACAATCTACTAATAAGTGACTTAAGTTTTCATGTGTGAAATAACTTTTTAGGGTTCCGTAGGCGAATGAAAACATACGGAACCCTTATAGTTTTGTCATTTATCACATCAATAAAGCATTTTTTAGGACAAGTTATTCGCTGCATTAACGAGTACTTTGGGTTTAAATTATTATTTCGCACAGAAAAATGGTTAGAGCCACGTTTTAAATTAAAATCACCACGTTTTGCAATTCTTACAGTGCAGTGTAATAATATTGAGTGCACTAGGGCTATGAAAAATAAACGAACTTTGTACTCGTCTAGTATATATGCAGAAAACTATCACGAATTTCAATAAGAGACAGGCAGCGAAAAATACATTTCACAAACGATTTTCTATTGAAATTTCGGAGCATCCTATTAGTATCACTTTAAATTAAAAGGCTTGAGTTGACATAGCAACTACAGCAAGGTCATGAAACTCAGTGAAGTTTTACAGTATGTAGATATATTTAAAAGCCAAAAGATATGCAAAATTATAACTGACAACGTCTAGACATAATGCTAATATTATCTAGTAAATAATTACAAGTTTGGGGTGGTGGGATCTACCTCCTTGTGGTCCACCCTAGGCAACGGCATCTTTAGTTTTCTAACCAATGATGACGACTAACAGAAACAGATCCCTCTGCGGTGGTAGGCTTCGTAAGAGGCCGCCTGGATGCTACCACCCTCCTGCCGGAGTCCAGCGCCAAACAGTTTTTCTGTGTTCCGCTGGTGTGTAAGAGAACCAGTAGGTACCTCTGGGAAAGCTCGCTCCATCTTAGGCTTCTTCCTAACCGTACAGTTAAGTATGAAGTCAAGAGCATGCCTGTTATTTATAAAAAAAAAAGTTTCGCCTAAACATGCTGAACAAATTTAGTTAACATCTTCCTATAATGTCATGTACGTAGTTTAGTATAATAACACACTACAGTCCAATGGTAAGTCATTTAAACAATACGAACGAAGCTGTGTAATACTATCAAAAAATCATAATAGCACTACCTCTTCTCTTTATATGAATGTCGTAATTTAGGTTTCAGTCTCCAAAGAAGTACCTCCAGAAGAAGGCATTCAGAAGCGCTTTTCTCCATCATTAATCAAAGTACAATGCACTTGTCATGCATGGCGATTGTGGCAAAAAGTTATTTTTGACCTTTGATGAAGAACAGGCCTCGTGATCCAGCAGTTGACTGATGTAGACCAATGATGATATTTTTTTACTGTTCACAGTAAACGTTTCTGTTTTGTGTCACCTTGAGCTATTTGGAAGTATAGTTAGTGAATTGACTACCTGTCTTTTGGTTTTTGTTGCATCACATTTTTTATAACGTTAAAAAATCGAACCAGTAAATCAAACAGTGCGGACGTCGCTTTATCTCCACTATCGCCCATAGTTACAAATTTGTTGCATATTTTTATAGCATCGTTATCTACAATGCTACGTGCACACAGGCAAGACAATGATTAACGCTGCGACAGGTAGATACGCAAATCCTGAGTTAGGTAGATATACGCACTGGATGACCTTCATTGGAATGGCCATATATAATTATCTCTGTTTATGTACCAACGGTAAAACAAAAAATGATTTGATAAGCCCTGACATTTGCACTAAATTAACTCTCATTAAGGTAGGTTAGGAGCACTGATTATAAAACAAAATGTGAATCATAGAATTGTTTGACCTTGAACGTGATTAAGCCAGGATTACCTTCACCTTCGATAAGTAACAACAGGAATCCTGAATCATAAATAAATTAGTAAATGTTAGTAAAAATAAATATTTTATTACTTAGCGCTCACAAACGCGAGAGGAGACAACCAATATTTTTCGTAGCGAACATCGTTTGATACTTCAATGTCACGAATTGGGGTCTGCTATTACATAATGACTATAACAATACATAGTATATAGAAAAGCATATAACACTATTTCTATGAGCGCACCCCACCGATTGTAATCTGGGCGCGGGGCGAGCGGTTGAACGCAACGGACCAATCGCTGTGCTCCCGTGACCAGAAAAGGGGGTGGAGTTTCGCACCCCTAGTTTTCTAGGGGTTAGTATGCTTCCGCGGCCAACCTAGTTTGCCGTGGGCCCCCGCACCCCACGGCCCACTAATTTAGGGTTGATCAATCGGCCCCAGCATTACGTAAGGGCCACCAGACAGATTTCGAGCGAGACTCCCCGACTGGAAATAGTTAACCACATTAACTATGTAGGTTATAGTTCTGCAATGTTTTTGCCACGAATAAACTTTATTACACTCTTACGGTATTGTTTCTAAGGTTTTCAACTCTTGCTTGTGCCTTTTATAAATTAAGAGAAAGCACTCGTCTCTAATTAACTTAATGTTCTTTAGAAACTATGAAAGTTCATACAAACCTAATACAAGCTGATACTATTATCAATCGCCAACTTTTTTTAAAATTAATTTTACTAATTCTCCCAAGAAAAAAGAAATACTAACAATGCCATCTGTTAGTTTTCTAAGCCTACAATAAACTAGAACACTTACGTTAATCTATCTAGAAACATACATGAGAACTACTCAGACGAAGTCGTTGGCAACAGTTAGTTTCAAATGAATACTTTAATTAAGTGATACAATTTACAAACCAGATATTCAAAGTGTATCTGTCTAGACTCAACCCATAAATTTCTAAAGCCATTTTTACGATTAGGAGATACCTTGCCGTTCTCCTTATTAATATTTTGGGTATTCGAGTATACCCTGATAATTTGGATGTATATATACCTACCTACTTATTATTAAATGTTCGTTTTCAAAAACACTGACACCACAAAGTAACGAGTGATTTGGTTCGACCCTTACTAATAATAATCGTAATAATGGCAAAAATTATCGAAACCAAAATTAAATGCGTAAAAGTTACATTTCATGTTTGATACTTAATCACGTCAAAGTGGCTTATCGGATTGTTTTTTGATTAACACAGAGAAAGACATTTAAATAAAAGATATGTAATAAATAATCAACACATAATACTCATATAGTAATAGATACAAAGTAAAACTAAATCAAACTGAATACTTCAAATATGATAAATACTCGTACATAAATAAGTTGAAAAGTTTTAGAGTTTTACGCAAAAACAATGTTGTGTATGTATTGTTAATTGCCGGTGAGCGTAGTTAGGTTCCAAGTTCTATAATTTTATGTCTACCTTCTACAAGAATATTTATGCATACAAATAAGTACTTGCAGTTTGGTAAACCGCTCCGCTGAATGAAATTATCGTTTTCTAGTGATTCATAGTAATAAGAAAATAAACGAACATAAATAGAATAAACATTCAAAATCATATTACCTTTTTTTTCTATTTTCCTAAGTACGATAGGATTGTTCAGGATTAATAAGATGTTCTAACATGCATTAATATCTACTACACAGATTTGAAATGAGGAATAACAAATTTTTTTTTAGATACGTAGTAGTGCACGCAAACCTGTATATACATAAATTATAACTATGCCTTTTAAACCTTAATAAGTATCTCACTGGTATTTTTTATTTTACAACAATTTAATGTTAATTTTAGTTTTCACAAACAGCATCTAGAACGAAATGTAAAGATCACGATGCAATAAAAAATATAGTCTGGTCTAAACCAGATTGCAAAATAATCTAGATTAATTTCTTATTTGTATTCAACCTGCTCAGTTTCAGATACCTTTGGGAATTTGTTAAACTTTCATTTTTATAACTTAGAAACTGTCTAATTATGTTGAGATAAATTCCGTTGATTGTCATCATTAAAACTAATCCTTACTAAAATTATGAATGCGCAAGTAAATCTGTATGTCTGTCTGTCTGTTACGCTGTTACGCCTAAACTACTAAACCGATCCTGATAAAATTTGGTACAAAGATAGATTAGACCTTGAGAGGAAAGGATAATATGGCTTTCTCTGTTGGCTATCCCACTACTGGGCACAGGTTTCCGCTCGCGCGATATGTACTTCAAACGGGCAGAGTCGCGGGCGTAAAGCTGGAAATATTTTAAAGTTAAGTTTGTGACTTTGTGAGGTTGAGGTTGAGGTTGACTCTCTGATCTACTGAACCGTTTTAAAAAGTACTTTACCAACAGAAAGCCACATTATTTGTGAATGTTGTTGATGCGGAAGTAACTCTGTCTGTCTGTCTGTAAGCTATCACGATGTAATAACTGAAGCGATTTTGATGAACTGAACTTTTAGGTAATTTTTTATCGCAGTTGTTAAATTTTATCGAGCAATTATGAGGAATGTTATAGTTGTCTAATATTATCAACAATAGACTAATAATTCGATTCGAAATGTCTGGTATTTTTTTTAAGGAATTTAGTATTTGAATTACCTCATAATTATTCTTCAGCAATATCACAAACTTTTTTGAATTAATTCTGAGAAGAATATGACGTCATAATACAATACCATTTTGTGTGAAAATTTAAATATGTGTTATCTTTTAAACTTTGATCTTGTATAAAAAAAAAAGTAACAGCCTATAATCATACCACTGCAGGGAAAAGGCCTCCATCATTGAATTCAAGTTACCACAGCAATAATGGGTGTACATAATCACCACGCTTGCCAAATGCGGGTTGGTGATCACAAACCCGAGCAACGTTCGAAAATTCGAACCTTTTTTTTTGTTGCCCGACTCGGGATTCGAACCTGGGATCCCGAGATCTTGGCCCGGTATTTAAACTACTAGATCAACGGGGCGATCTTGTATAACATCGTAAATTTATGTCGTATGATAAATCTGAAGACAGTTTTCGTTTTGTTTCATAGAGGGCATCATAACTACATTTTTCTTCAGTTGGTAACATTCCTTATTATAGACGATAGACGGACGTGTGAAGATAAGTTAATGTGAATAGTATACTCGTAGCACTTAAGTAAAAAAAAGTTTCAATCGATCAAGATGCACTCCCTATTCGAACCTTTATTTTGCAAGGTTCAGAGAACCTTCTATCACACAATTCGCTTATCTTTTATGCTTCCTCTTACAAGACCCGCAAAAAATAAAATGCCGTTTCTACCCATTTAAAATTCGCCTTTCGCATAATCTGCATTCGTTAATGCGCCGACCGCCGCGGCGGACCGGCTACTTTTCATTCATGTGTTATGTGTATATCTACTGATCGTATTTTGTCTGATGTCTAATAATGCTCTTTTGATATTACCTAGTCAGGTCATAAGTTCTGTCACATGTGTAATATGAAATAATTTAGACATGTTTATTATTTATGTAACCATTTATATAGCAAAATGAACTTAATAAAACATAGATTCATATGGTAATAAAGTTTATTCAAAATGACCCCGCAATTTTGAATACAGGCCTTCAATCTGCGCGGCCAGTCGTCTATCGCAGCACGAACGAGGTCCATGTCAATATAGGCGGCTGCCTTAATCAAGGATGCCTTGAGTGACTCCAAATCAGGATGAAGCTTTGAGCAGGCCTTTTCCTCCAAGTGTTGCCATATCTTGTAATCTAACGGACTCAAATCTGGACTGGAGGAGGGCCAGTCTTCGTGCCGGATGAAGTCGATTTCACGCGCCGCCAGCCAGTCTTGTGTGCTTTTCGCTCTATGAGCTGGCGCAGAATCTTGTTGGAATACCCAATGCATGTCATTAAACATGGTATGTGAAACAGGTTCTACAAGGTTCTTGAGGACTGTATTTTGATACACAACTGCATTCGTTTTTACGCCTTTCTCACAAAAATGTACCTCAGTTAAGCCCCAATAAGAGACTCCCAACCAAACCATGAGCGAGGATGGAAAATGACCTCGTTGGACACGCGGAATACGGTTGCTCGCTTCTTCACTGCTGTGTGCGTACACCTTATCATTTTGTTTGTTGTAGCTCTCTTCCACGGTGAAAATTTTTTCATCCGAAAAAAGAATTTCCCAATGCTTTTTTCCCGCGTACCGCTTCAACAAAGCGCGGCATCTCTTCCGTCTCAGGTCCATTAAACGAGCGTCCAAACGATGTCCTGTTTTTCTTCGATATGCCCTAAGCCCTAAGTCTTAATTTAATACCTTTTCACCGTGGTCCTTCTTAACCCCATCTGAAGGGCCGACAGTTTCTGCTTATGTATGGGATTTCTTTGGATTCGCGCCTTCACAGCTTTTATCACTGCTGCTGGAGTCCTAACAGAGCGAGGGCGACCACTTCTTGACCTGTCATCTACACTAGAGTATTCATTGTATCGTTTTATGGTACGATAAACGAATCTTTTGGTTATATTCAAATTTTTCAGTAAGTCGAAAATCTGAATTAGCGCGTAACCGCAACGATGCAACGCAATAACCGCGACACGGTCTTCTTTGTGTCCACTCCTTAATTAAAAATGAGAAAAATTCTAAAAAGAATGTACACATTTTTATTTTCATGAAAAATACTATATTCAATAAACTTTTTTGTGGCCAGCATTCTAAATTCAAAAGTTTTTATTGTGTGACAGAACTTATGACCTGACTATGTATTTCTTTCAAATTAAGAAGTGGGAGAAGTAGCGTCCCGCTAATCTAGCAGTTTAAGTATTAGTATTTGTATCTTTACTACTAAGTATTAAATTTGTAGTTAAGATCTTGGGTTTCGAGTTTTCGAATATCGCTCGGATTTGTGTTCACAAAAACCGCATTTGGCAAGTAGTAGTTCTGTACCCATCATTGCGTTAGTAACTTGAATTCAATGTTGAGGCCTTTGTCCTGATGTGGGATGGCTACAGGCTGAAACTTTACTTTTTTCTAAAGGTCGGATCGGTCGATCGGTTTCGTTTTTTCTCATTATTGGGTATGAAATATGAGGCTTTGGATTTTTCAGTCTTATTAAGTCGTACCTATATTTTAGACCCAAATAAATGTAGCAGAACAGCTCTAATCATGTTTTCATTGTTCAATTTGAATACAGGCCTTCAATCTGCGCGGCCAGTTGTCTATCGCAGCACGAACGAGGTCCATGTCAATATAGGCGGCTGCCTTAATCAAGGATGCCTTGAGTGACTCCAAATCAGGATGAGGCTTTGAGCAGGCCTTTTCCTCCAAGTGTTGCCATATCTTGTAATCTAACGGACTCAAATCTGGACTGGAGGAGGGCCAGTCTTCGTGCCGGATGAAGTCGATTTCACGCGCCGCCAGCCAGTCTTGTGTGCTTTTCGCTCTACGAGCTGGCGCAGAATCTTGTTGGAATACCCAGTGCCTGTTATTAAACATGGTATGAGAAACAGGTTCCACAAGGTTCTTGAGGACTGTATTTTGATACACAACTGCATTCGTTTTTACGCCTTTCTCACAAAAATGTACCTCAGTTAAGCCCCAATAAGAGACTCCCAACCAAACCATGAGCGAGGATGGAAAATGACCTCGTTGGACACGCGGAATACGGTTGCTCGCTTCTTCACTGCTGTGTGCGTACACCTTATCATTTTGTTTGTTGTAGCTCTCTTCCACGGTGAAAATTTTTTCATCCGAAAAAAGAATTTCCCAATGCTTTTTTCCCGCGTACCGCTTCAACAAAGCGCGGCATCTCTTCAGTCTCAGGTCCATTAAACGAGCGTCCAAACGATGTCCTGTTTTTCTTCGATATGCCCTAAGCCCTTAGTCTTCATTTTACACCTTTTCACCGTGGTCCTGCTTAACCCCATCTGAAGGGCCAACAGTTTCTGCTTACGTATGGGATTTCTTTGAATTCGCGCCTTCACAGCTTTTATCACTGCTGCTGGAGTCCTAACAGAGCGAGGGCGACCACTTCTTGACCTGTCATCTACACTAGAGTCTTCATTGTATCGTTTTAAGGTACGATAAACGAATCTTTTGGTCATATTAAAATTTTTCAGTAAGTCGAAAATCTGAATTGGCGCGTAACCGCAACGATGCAACGCAATAACCGCGACACGGTCTTCTTTGTGTCCACTCCATATTTAAAAATGAGAAAAATTCTAAAAAGAATGTACACATTTTTATTTTCATGAAAAATTCTATATTCAATAAACTTATTGTGGCCAGCATTCTAAATTCAAAAGTTTTTATTGTGTGACAGAACTTATGACCTGACTATGTATTTCTTTCAAATTAAGAAGTGGGAGAAGTAGCGTCCCGCTAATCTAGCAATTTAAGGGCCTGTTTCACAATCGCTGAGTAAAGTTCTGGGTAAGCTACTTCGACCCTATCTGCTCAGTAAACTATTTTTCAGGTTTCACAATCCCTGAGTAGGGTTAATCACCACTTTATCTGCTCGTTAAGTTAATCACCGGATGCACTGCCAAGTAGCCTTTTACTTGACAAGTAAATTTAAAAAGATAACCTCAAATACGTCATTTCCAAATTTTCTTCAACAAGAAGTTATTTTATTATTTAAATGGAAAGTTTTGCAGTCATTGTAAAATAACACAATGTTCGTAATGGTAAATTCAATGCAAACAAAATCACCACACAAAAAGTACCAAACGTCGGCAAATTTGACATTTGTCATTTACTGACTAACTGACGTTGACTCGACATAGACTTTTTGTTGAAACCTCGCTGCGTTCCATTCTTACAGAAACATTGATTTTAGAAAAGGTGAAATGACTCATTTACATTACAGTGTAAACATTTTTTGTACGAATTTATTGTTTTTATTGCTTATAATCATAACAAAAAATATTTTTAATGATAATTCTGTGATTACTATACTTTATAGAAACACATACATTATTCTTACCTTGAAACGAAACGTAACTTGTAAGTAAGTATTAATTATATAATCTTCACTTTAATTTACTGATTGGATGATTGTGAAATGCAAAGAAAGTTAACGAAAGGATTTAACCTCTATGTAATTAACTCGTTGAGTAACTACTTAAGCCTTTACTTAATGATTGTGAAACAGACCCTTAGTATTAGTATTTGTATCTTTACTACTAAGTATTAAATGTGTAGTTAAGATCTTGGGTTTCGAGTTTTCGAATATCGCTCGGGTTTGTGTTCACAAAAACCGCATTTGGCAAGTAGTAGTTCTGTACCCATCATTGCGTTAGTAACTTGAATTCAATGTTGAGGCCTTTGTCCTGATGTGGGATGGCTACAGGCTGAAACTTTACTTTTTTTAAAAGGTCGGATCGGTCGATCGGTTTCGTCTCTTCTCATTATTGGGTATGAAATATGAGGCTTTGGATTTTTCAGTCTTATTAAGTCGTACCTATATTTTAGACCCAAATAAATGTAGCAGAACAGCTCTAATCAAGTTTTCATTGTTCTTTTGAAAATCCTGTACATTTGACAGTTTGGATAGCCCATTAGCGCAATAATTAACATTACGAGCAAGGTTCTCCCTCAGTTCCCATTCGCAGTCGGTTCTATTTAGAAAACAAACTTGTCTAATTGGCTCACATTGATGTGCGTAAAGCTAAATTTTAAGACGATTCTGACAAAAAAGGTTCTCTGGGACATATTGTTTCATATAATTTCTAAGAATCACACACATGCCACAGTGCTTTGAGAACTGAGTCTTCTATCAGTTCGTTCTACCTGTGTTGAGTTTTGGAGTTAAAATGTGAGCCTGAAAAATACTATAGTTCGTCGTTTCTAGGTCACTTAGCGTGATAAGGAAAGTGATATATATGCTAAGTATATTATATTCTCTGTCTCCGTAGGATAAGATCAGTAATATGATTTTTTGCCAAATAGCGAAAGTGACTGAACAAAACAAAACAGATTTTAAATCTTTGTCAGAGCAAATAATAAAAATTCCAAATTAAATCGTCAAATTTAACATCACATCACATTCTGTCCATCTTTCTTATCACTTTGTCTTTGAATGACTCTTTTATCAATTAAATTCGTCATCAGACCTCCGTACCCTCAAGAAGGTATCTAGATCATTTGGACCATGGCAGGGCAAGGTATCTAGACCTTAGGATGACATCTCTACTCTAAGATTATGACGTTGCCTCAAGAAGTTTCTCCTACTTCAAAGCATCAAACAAGTGATATAAAACCGAGAGTGGTTAATATCCGTTACAAGATTCAACAAAATCTAGAAATACGTCCAATGGTTCGACCTTGTTCTATTCCTGGAAGACGAGATACCAGACTCCAACCACTTAGCTGCTTTTGATTATTCATGACATTCAGTCAGTCAAAAAAAATTAGAAATATTTATGTCCTTTTTATTAACTCTTGAAATCCCGCAGAAATCCTGACCTGACAGAATATAAGTCAATTATTATCGCGGTAACCGGATGCCGCGTTGGTTTTAAAGAGTTAATATTAGTACGGTAGATATGCTCTAGAATTGAATAGCTAAGTGCGTTTTGTAAAGAAAGTCGTAATGAGTTGAATAATACCTGCATTTACTTATATAAAACACGGTTTGCAAAAACGTTTTCACGCCAATGAACATTCAAGACATCTGCTTGTCAAGTGTTTTACTTTTTGTACAGACAGCAAAACCTACTAAACCGATGTTGAGTGACAAATGAGAGCATGATATCTTTCCTCTAACGGCACCCGACGATGCGAACATGAAAACCCAAGTTTAGAAAATGACAGGTAAGTGATCACGAATCTCGATCACGCATTTTTTACAAAAAAAGTCACCCTTACTTACATTTAAGTGCTTGCTTACCTGATTTATTTTTAACGAATTGTTAAGACAATGATGATTCATTGATTCTCCATTAGAGCAAGCATCTGAACAATGTTTTTTTAAAAATTTAATAGGTAATGGGTAAGAGATCATTTGGAAGGCTTTTTCTTCAACACTTCTGTTAAGATATTTATAAACAACTTTGTAGTTCTATGGTGACATTCACATTGTGTGAAAGCACGTAGTACCTCACTTTGTAAATGAGAAAGATCCTCGAGAGGCTACTGTCTCTTCAAGATCTTTCCTCCCACCAATTGTCTGTTCTGGCAATGCTGAAGCCTGGCTTCAACTGCTTCTTGCTAGCAATTGGCAGAAGTGGTAGTAAATGGTTGCAGCTTTAGTTCCTCATTTCGAATTTATTTAATGTGTCCTGTATTTCAAATTGTTTTCATGGAATTATGTAATCATCATTATCATCATCCATCATCAGTGCGCTGTTGGAGACAAGCCTCTACGAAAGTAGGATTAGACCAAATTCGCCACATTCAACACCCAAGTTGGTGATTTGTTTTTCATACGCCAATGGTGGAAAGTAGACGCTGTGCACGTCTTTTTCTGGCAGTAACCCATAGGAAGATAAGGGGTGGTCATTACTATTTTTGTGGCAGCACCTCACGTAACACATAATTATATTAATTATTCTTTTAATTATTTTCATACAATCCAAATTCTTTCAAAAAGTTTTACATCAGTTGCTGCTAACGATCTTAATAGATTCAGAGCTCATAAGTCCCGGAAGGAATATGTTATTATCTAGCTAACGCATTCTATCAAAAGCCATTCATTAATAACCCATCATAAGTAATTAATAACTTGAAAGGAATTAAGCCCTAATTTGTCCGTACCTTGTGGTGTACTCGATACAAGTGATAAAAGATGCACGTTATTACTGCTTTCTGCAGTTTCTCTAGACTAAAGTGTATTATTTATCCCAATTAAAATCAAACGGGTATTCTTGATGATATCCTCATCATCGTCTCAACTAACGACGATGCCCACTGCTGGACATAGGCTTCCACTAAAGGAGGATTATATTTTACTTTAATCCGGGCTTTGCATGCGGGTTGGCGATCGCTGTTTAGCCCATGTTTGAGAAGAAACTGCTCTTCTACTTCTCTTTTGATTTAGATTTTTTCCGAAATTGCCTTTACTCTGCCGTTAGGATTATATAGGCCGTTACTTTACTAAAAATAAATATGTTTATTGAAACCAGCATCCATAGTAAGAAATTGGTTAATGTACCTACCTGTTACAATTCTGTACAATTTATTTTATTTGCTAGAATAACCTTCGACTACTTGTATTTTCTATCCTCTGATAGAAATACACCTAAGTTGGAAGAATGGGCATTAGAGTTTAATCCGAACCGATTTGGACTGATCCGTATTAGGTCAATAGTCTTTTACGCTGGGCCCTGTTGTGGGGTCGTATTTAATACTATTATAGTCTCAATATCGGCATCGGAAGATAGCGGAGATCGTGACGCGGAGACTGCGACGCGCCTTATCGCTGCATCGGCTTCGTGGCCATCGTAAATAATGTGCAACTTTTCCCGCCACGCCCCCACCACGCTGAGAACAAGAGTGGTATGCAGTCGTCTATTTGAACTTGGAAAATATTTTTTAGAAGGAAGGAGGTCAACTTTTTACTAACGGAATAATATAGGGTTATACTTGATATCCTGTTGTTACTATTCACGAATCAGTATGTTCACTTAGATGGAGGTTTACCGGTGGCTATGTGAAAGGATTCACTTTCAACTGTGGTTCTATCGTTGGTGGAAGCAACAGAAGTACTGCCAGAAAAGGTCAGGCTGCATCATTTTAGTTCCATTAGGTACGGCAGCATCATTTTTAAAAAAGGCATGGCTGATGATGATGTTAACATGTAATGTAAACGTTAGCTGATTGGATTGTAAAAGTATAAATTGTTTATTGAGTCTTACATGAAGGGTGGCTCTAACTCGTAAACCTATTGTGTGTATGTTCTGCTTATTATGTAATATAAAATAGTAGGATATTTAATAAGATAAAATAGTATATTTAATGCATGTCGTGGCGGCCTATAATTAAGACTTCACATTTCGATTGTACATTTTTTGCATGAAGAAAAATAATTGTATAATGTGACTGTTCTTGTTGGTTGTCCTTAATAAATAAAATAAATAAAATAATCTTCTTATCTTTATTATACGAGTATTAAAGAAAGTCGTGTTAGTTACACCAATATAAGTTGAGAACGGCTGGACCGATGTTTATGATTTTTGTGGTTTTGAATTTGTCGGTCGGGAACATTGAAAAGTTAACGTCACAAATATTATGAATTTTGTAAAATGTTTTCCGACCACGCCATATTAGATGACAATGACATTTAAGACTCAAACTCAAAGCCATTTGAAGTTAGCTAGTTTGATACAAAATATCTAGAGAACTGCTTACCGATCAGAATTAAACTCTCAGCCAGAATTACTTGTTGCTAATACAGATAAGAGAAGGATATTTTAAACAAAGTAAATGCAAGTTCACCATATATATTTTTTATAATTTAGTGTACACCGTGAAATTTTAGTGGTTGTTTTCCCGCAACAGAACGATTTACCTTTAGTAGCACCATCGAATTGTACGAGTTATTTTTTGAAAATAAAGATATCGTTGTTATCAACTAATCAAAAAAATAATCATCAACTCAAAAGCGTGAGATACGATAGTATCTTTACAAAATGTGACGTGTTTGGGTACTGCTTGCCGCACGAAATCAATGTTCAAAGCAAAACAAGCTCTACGCACTAAGTAATAAAGCATAAACTGCACCGCGCGAGGGGCAATGACCCCGGCCGGTGACCGGCTGCGGCTCGGCTGGTACCATTGGTTCGAGGTTGCTTTCGAGTTACGTTTATCACAATCGTGAAACTGCTATTTTTTTTAATTGAATAAAAAAAAACTGCACAAATCTATTATACTACTAAGATAGAATCATTTTACTGCGGGAAAACAACCACTAAAATTTCACGGTGTATATTACAGATTTTCAACAATTTACCTTTAAGAAACAGCATAGATAAAACATATTTGAAGACAAATTGTAACTCCGCTGATAAGTGCAATTGGCATGTTTTATAGTTTTACTAATTAATGTTTATCTAAATGATAAAAAAATGCTCATTCTTGTTCATTCTGGGAGAGGATAGAAATTTATTTTATGTGTGTTGTGCACTGTTCACAATTATACCAAAAGAGTACTAAAAATAAAATTTAAAATTGCTCTAATTTTGCAAGGACAATCTTAATTGTGATAAAAGTTTGTACACTTACTAGCAGTGCAAATCATTTGTCAAATTTGATTCAATATCAACAGCTGATATTGACCCGTACACAACAATGTATTTCATCCTTTTTATGCTAAATTGGTTAGTGATTTATCGACTCCTTGCACGTCACTAGCCTACGTACCCACCTAGACTGTGCAGCGGTCGGCCAAACCGCGGTAACACTCTATCGCAGTCGTGGCCGTGGCGTTGTTTTTGACTGAAAACGGTGCACGCGCGCTTCATACCCTCGTTGGGCCATAACACCAGCGAATCGAAGTCTTCCGACATGACGTATTGTTATGATGATACTGAAAATGTTATAACCACAGAACAGATGTGCTTTGTCTGCTCTGTGGTTCTAACCAATATAAAACCTACTGTATGTTTTTATGAAACGACACATGTTCATGCAATAATTTATTAGGAATACTATTGGGTACTATTAGGTATGCACGTACCTTTGCACATTATTAAAATCTCTGCAGGTTAGTAGTAGATCCTCAATAGTAAGAAAACTTAATTCCAAATAGATTTTAGGCTGTGTTATAGATTGAATGATTTGAAATTAGAATAAGTACCTAAACCTATGAAATTGCCGTTCTGCAGTACTTACTGGCCATTTCAAATCAAAATATTTTTTGTTTGGCTAAGAATTCTAATTTCAAATTAATTTTATTTTAAAAACATGGAATTCATTTTCCAAAAGTAGTCATTTGTTTATTGATTAGTGTTACATTTGCATCGCATTTCAATCTTTTTCGTGTCAAGGGACACCCGGATGGAACGAAGTTCATTTTTAGTGAAGGAATTGTAATAAAATTTTATTTTATTTTTAATTTATTTTAAATTCTCTCTCTCTCTCTCTCCCTCTCCCACCCAGCCTCGCTAGCGTCAAAACAATATTGGTCCATTTGCAAGGTAAAAAAGCTGAAAATGGGTGCCCCACGAACTCAATGATCGCCAGCGCGATTTACGCGTCGAGATGTGCCTTGCACTGCTCAACAGGCACACAAATGAAGGAATTTTGAACCGCATTGTTACCTGCGATGAAAAATGGATTCTGTTTGATAACCGCAAGCGCTCAGCAAGTTGGTTGGATCCTGGTTCAGCACCTAAACAATGCCCTAAACGAAAACTTACCCCTAGAAAAGTGATGGTCACTGTTTGGTGGTCTGGCGCCGGTGTGATTCATCACAGCTTCTTACCAAACGGGGTGAGCATTACTGCAGATGTGTACTGTGAAGAACTGAACACAAGAAGGAGCAGCGGAGACGAGTGATTGACCAATGCTGGCACATCTCCAACCAGCATTGGTCAATCACTCGTCTCCGCTGCTCCTGCATGACAACGCGCGACCTCATAGTACTGCACAGCAGACGGTCTCCAAGTAGCAAGGTAGTAACTGGGGTTGGAAACTCTCCGTCATACGCCCTACTCACCAAACCTTGCGCCTACAGACTACATTTTTTTTCAGAATTTGGATAACTTCTAGGCGGGAAAAAAATTTAATACCCGAGAGGCAGTGCAAAATGCCTTTGTAGAATTATTTGTTGCCTCCCGTCCAGCTAATTTCAAGGGCATCAATAAACTGCCACTACGTTGACAAAGATACATTGATTGCATGGGTGATTACTTCGATTAATACAAATAAAAAATAAATGAAAAAAATTCGTTTAAATTTTTTCATACAAAACGGCAATTTCGTAAAGACCTATACATCTATTTGGTCCTCTTATCTGGAAGCAGTGCGTGGCTAGATTAAAATGGTATCGCAAATAAAGAAGAATCTTATACATCCATTAACAATGATAAAAATAATCATACCAGCAAACATCGATAAACCTATTTTCAAGTAATACGTATACGTGAGATCATAGAAAACTGTACTTTAAAATGGAACACGCAGAAGTTAATATGGTCTGAGTCTCCTTAAAACCGGCAAATACAATTCAATATCATCAGCTCTCATCAGTTGACTGGGCCTCTCCAAAGAAGAATTTGCAACTCAGTTTGAGCAATGGTGGAGTCGTGGAGAGACGCTGCTGCCCGCTTCTCCTGGCAGTATTCCTGTGGTCTTAAAACCAAAGACAGAAATGTGGTGATGTTATTCTGTTATATGCCAGCTCCACACGACCTTTAAATTAAGATCAGATATTGTACGTAATTCCACTTTGTGTACAATTCTGCGCTGTATAGATATTAATTTTAGTTCGAAACATCTCGTTTCGTGGACACACTGCGCCTATAGCCCCGCATCGCAGGCCGTGCCCCGGCGCTCGGCTAAACGCGCCTGTGTTTACACGAGATCCTGACCACTAGCCGGGGGCTATGAACATAATCCTACGCGGATATTAAATTTATATCGAACCACCTTATGTACCGCCTAACACAATACTCCGACTTACGTAAACATCGAAGATACCTTGAAGTTTATTTATGTATGCGTGCAGATTTAATTGTTTTTGGCCACTGTGCCTTTGGCCTATCCCTCATTTGGTGCGGGATAGATAACACACAAACACTTCACTAGATAACATGTTTTCCCTTATTTTTTTAAGTTAATTTTATGTCTGCTTAATCCTGCAAGATTTCGAAGTGGTACATGTTTTTTTTTTAAGGAGCTTCGGGGCCTTTTCGAGATAACAGACGCCTGCTCGTTAGTGAGATAGATCACATTTTTATGTGTTTTTAAACTGTTGTTTTTGTTAAATGAAAATACAATTCCTTGAAAAAAGTCAGTTTTATTAAAATCTATTTAATATGCTAAATTTGTTAAATTTCGAATGCGTAGTCTGAAACCTGGAGGTTGGAACGGCAAGTATAGCTATAAGACTGTCATTTATTGGGAATAAATTATGGTTCTTCATCAGCCTATCGCAGTCCACAGCTGGACATAGGCCTCTCCAGTTGCACGCCACTTAGGTCGATCCTCAGCATCTCTCATCTCGAAAAATATCGTAGGTATTTTATTGTTGGTTTTGTATTGAAATGAAACAGTAAATATTAATTTCTTTGCAGATCTGTCTCACCTCGAGTCTGGAGATTTGAGGTCGTAAAAAACTTACATTGCAGCTACACAAACACGTACAGCTAGTTATTGCAACACAAAAATAGACTTGTAACAGCTCATAATATTCTAATATGACATAATACTTATGAAAGTAGCTGAAATATACTAATCTAGCCGTTCCAATATCAGTCGATCATCAATCGAAAGAGCACAAAACTCAATGCGGTTAAAATATGTTTACAGAGTTCTTGGGGTTAAAAACTAGCACTAACTCCTAATACAAGACAGCTACCTATTACCATTTATTTGTTTGCTCCTAGATTCTATCAAGCTAGCTGAGTTAATCAATATTATTGCATGATCATAATAGTTCTCAACCGAATACGGCATGCCAAATTTCAGTTCACTCAAATGACGTTAGAAAAAATTACACACAATAATCGAAATTTATATATCTTTTCATGGTTTTTTTAAAGGTTAGTAGATATTTTAATAAGAGCACATATCGTTTAGGTAATGCCAACTCTAAAGCCACCTGGCCTCGTTAAATTATTAGGAAGATATAGTTATTTATAGAGTGCTAATTCGGATAGGGCTTCTCCGAAATACTTCAAATTCGGTATAAATTCCAAATCGAAATTTATCAACTCTTTTTAACGCATTTTATAAAAGTTTTGCTATTAAAAGGTAGCCAACATTATCAAAATAATAATATTTATTCTAAATAAAGATTTCTCATAAATAAATAAGTAATTGGCAGTATTGGCACATGTATCTTACGTACTAGCTTTTCGCCGCGACTCTACCTGCGTGAAATAAATGTTATATCGCGCGGGCGGATGCATGTAAGTACCGAGGGAGGAGTGGAATGCAAAAAAACTTATAACCTTTCTAATGGTGTAATATTATATACTTTGTACCATATTTCATCTAAATTGAGTCAGAAAATTAGGGTTGAAAGCGTAACAGACAGACTTACTTCCGCATTCGTATCATTATAAGGATTATAATCTATATCTTATTCTTATATTTTAAAAGAAAATCGTTTCAGTTACACCACTTAAAAGTCGAGACAGGCTGGACCGATTTTTATGATTTTGGTGTTTTTGGATTTGTCTTCTTCAGGAATAATTTGGAAAGAAGACTTTTAAAAAAGTTAAGAAAATGTATTTCTTGATATTTTTTCCAATTACGCCACATTTCATGACAAATGACATTTACATTTGGCATTTTGACGAAACGAAAATTGCGGGCTCCGCTAGTGCTTAAATATTTTTAACTTCTAACAGAGCCTTAGAGTTGATCATTTAAAAACTAGGTACAATAAAAAACGGAGGTGTCACGATTAGATATTTATTAGTTATCATGCGATAGCGAAAATGTTTGAATACAATGTTTTTAACTATTTAGCTGCATGCTTATGAGAATATTTTTTATGTTTTCCCGTTCATAAAGTTGTTTAATTACGTAATGTACATGCAACTGGTATGGAGGTATAAGTAATTTTTAAAAATAACTTTCGCGCTTTTTGCTTCCCTTTTCTATTCTGACAAACATCAAGAAATGGTAATTGAATCTGAATTTGATTAGACGGATAAATAAACTGATTGAATTGAGTTAAATAATTAGTGCTTATCTTAGTGTATAATATTTCTTTAGTACGTGTGTTTGTCATCTAACTCCACCTAAACGCCTATGGAATAATGTATATATATTTCAATAGGTATAATAATTTTAATGCTGTAGGATATATTGACTGTTTTTTTTTTTGAGATCAATGTTCCGCCACGTAGTCCGCACTAATTATTCTGTATATCGTCGCGTTGACTGCCGTGAAATATTGTTATGTTACTAAGTTGTCGGATGTAAGTGTCATCCTCAACTTTTGCACAAATTTGGAGAAAATGTACAAAAGGTGATTTTAATGTTATATGAACTAATGTGACAGTGCGGCTGGATGCGGACAGCACAGGACCGATCGTTGTGGAGATCCTTGGGGGAGGCCTATGCCCAGCAGTAGGCGTCGTTCGGCTGATATGATGATGATGATGATGATGATGACAGTATCTAACTGTCATGGGCTAAACAGAAATCTTTTCTGGGTGGTGCGACGTCAAAAAAAACTGAAATTAACATAAAATGCATAGTACAAGGACGCGCTTAACTAGCACTTTACACTGTTAAGGCAAAATAATAAGGTATGATCGCGTTTAATTTCCCGTTAACATTTAAATACACTTTACACTAGACAGATATTGTTGAAAACTACTTTGTCTGTTCTGTGCAAGGATACCTAGTTCAAGTGGTAAATAAATTAACCACGACTATAAGTTCATGATTTGCACAATAAGCAAAAACGATTTGCACCGTATTTAAAAGAAGTCTGGCAAAGGCTAAAAAATAGTATGATTTCGACTTTACTTAAATTTCTAGAGTTATTTAATTCGGGGTTTATACCATGTACCTTATTTATTATGAGTTTCCGATATTTCGGCACTGTTGCAAGCGCCATGATCATGGGAGAACACGAGAGATCACGGGAGAACACGAAAGTTTAAATCAGTATATTACTTAAATTTATTTAAAAGTCACAAAACACATTTTCTTTACTCTTCAATACACAATCTGAGTAAACAAATGTAAAGAGAACTTGTTAGATATTCAGACTCAGAAGCTACATTTTAATGTCTCGCGGAGAGGTTAGAAAGAAGTGATACGGAATTCTATAAACTGCATGCGACTGGATGACCTTCTATCATGGATCGAGTTTTGTGATGAACCGGTATTATTTTTTGCGTCGGCTAGACGTCTGCGAGGGACTGCCTAGGCTTCCTTGTTACCGCCTAAATGCCTAAAATAATAATGTAGATTGCCATTTATAATTTAGAGTTTTAGCAACTACTAATAAAATTATGTTTAGTAAGTTTTAATGATATGTGCATGCAGCCCTGTTGCTTTATAATATATATGTAGTCTAATGATAGGTACTTATACAATTGAAGCACACTAAGCTCTTAAAACTTAAAATTTTGTTAATAGGTTTATTAAACAACTATTAAAATAGGAAAATATTAGGCAGTTTACCGTTTGTACTCGTAATTAAGAGAATTTTTCTAAAGGCACTCAGTTTCATTTGTGAACTAACTAAAGGAATATATCGCCTACTATTGAATTTAACTGACTCATACATAGGTGTAGGTGCATTATTACTTAATATGCCGTGCACGCAAAACTTACAATAGATTTATGGGTAGTGAATTAATCACATTAATTTGAATTAATCTATTTCAAGGTTAGGTACAAATTATACTACATTTTTTGCCTATGCAGGATGACTACACGCAAAGCCACTACTGCATTCAGAAAATCAGAAGATACGATCTAAAATGAATTTGTGTAACATGGAACGACACGGTCTGGGTAGATTTTAACTTACTTAGTAGCACAATAATTCAAAACTGTTGACATTTCTACGCAAAGAAACAAGGAATACTCTTCTAGCGTCGTTTTTATCGACTTTCATAACTAGCAGATGTTGCCAAAGGCCACTAGACTAAGTACGTAGACAATTAACGGTTTTATATACCGTCAACCCTATTGATAAATAATTTTATTCAAGTTGCTTTACACTCTATTTAGTTGACAATAAAGATCAAAATTAAATTTGTATGGGCAATAATAGAAGCACGGAGTCAGTTTGTAATGTTTCAATTATTGCCAACAGTCAAACCAACATCCATATTTGGACCAGGAACGTAGGATGCAACAGCTATTTGTATTGACTTGCATAACCTATTATGTATGTATAATGATTTAACTTATAAAAACTGCCAGACTGACTAAATTAAGCACCTCAGTCTAGGTGTGCGTATTTTTTTTATTATTATCTAAGCTTGAAATTTGATTAAACGATTACTGGTATAAGACATCTAGCAGCAACTGGTTTAGGACATTTGTCATCATGGCCATATTCTAATGATGTCATACAATACGGTAAATTAACCTTATTTCATTTTGCACTGTACAGAACGTGAAGAAAAGCAATATTGGTGAGATTATTAATTTAGCTTTCATGGTGAAGGCTTGTTGGCTTTGACGATAGCGAAACAAACATGAAAAATTTAGAAATTTATTTATTGGTTACAATCATTAATTGAATTCCTAAATATTACGTAAAAACAGTAAAAAATATGTTTTAAATTAACAGAAAGAAAAAGTATGGTATCCAATAAAAAAAAGTAAGAAACAATCACAGCAAAAAATAAAATAATATACTTAACTAGCTGTTATGCTACGCTTCGCTGTGGCACATTGTGTTGTGATTGAATGTTTTTTTTTTCGTGGTCGCAGATAAGTAGACAAAAACAATCCTTGATGCGGATTATATATCATGCTAAAATTTCAGCTCGATCGGTGCCGAACTTTTTGAGTTTTTGAAGTGTACACAAACCAACATAACATTTTTATATATTTTACCTATGAAATTGCCGTTTTGTATGAAAAAATTTAAACGAATTTTTTTCATGTCTTTTTTATTTGTATTAATCGAAGTAATCACCCATGCAATCAATGCATCTTTGTCAACGCAGTGGCAGTTTATTGATGCTGGACGGGAGGCAATAAATTTTTCAAAGGCATTTTGTACTGCCTCTCGGGTGTTGAATTTTTTTCCCGCCAAGAATTTATCCAAATTCTGGGAAAAGTAGTAGTCTGTAGGCGGTCTGGTGAGTAGGGCGGATGATGGAGAGCTAGCAACCCCAGTTCTTGCAACTTGGAGTCCGTCTGCTGTGCAGTATGAGGTCGCGCGTTGTCGTGCAGGAGCAGCGGAGACGAGCGATTGACCAATGCTGGTTGGAGATGTGCCAGCTTCTCCATCATTGTGTTCAGTTCTTCACAGTACACATCTGCAGTAATGCTCACCCCGTTTGGTAAGAAGCTGTGATGAATCACACCGGCACTAGATCACCAAACAGTGACCATCACTTTTCTAGGGGTAAGTTTTCGTTTAGGGCATTGTATAGGTGCTGAACCAGGATCCAACCAACTTGCTGAGCACTTGCGGTTATCAAACAGATTCCATTTTTCATCGCAGGTAACAATGCGTTTCAAAATTCCTTCATTTGTGTGTCTGTTGAGCAGTGCAAGGCACGTCTCGACGCGTAATTCGCGCTGGCGATATTGAGTTCGTGGGGCACCCATTTGTCAAGCTTTTTTACCTTGCAAATGGACCAATATTGTTTTAACGCTAACGTCAAAAGCTGCTGCTAATTCAGCCGTAGATAGTGTATCTTTAGCTTCCACAATCGCCTTTAATTCGTCATTGTTGACCAAAGTCTTCGGACGACCGCGAGGTCCATTTTTCAGGTCGAAATTTCCAGAACGGAAGCGAGCAAACCAATAACAGGTGGTGCGTTGGTTTGTAGTGTTAGCTCCGTAAACGTCGTTGATGTTGCGTGCCGCTTGTGCCGCGTTGCTGCCACGACGGTACTCATATTCCATAATTACTCGAATTTATAACGTATCAATGATGACGAAAAAGATTGAAATGCGATAAAAATTTAACACTAATCAATGAACAAATGACTACTATTGGAAAAAGAATTCCACGTTTTTAAAATAAAATCAATTTGAAATTAGAATTCTTAGCCAAGCAAAAATTATTTTGATTTGAAATGGCCAGTACCTACTGCAGAACGGCAATTTTATAGGTAAAGACCTATTATATAGATAAAGATGTCTCTTTTAGTGATGTGGCGTATATTTAATTAAAGTATCATCAATTATAACAAGATGTTTTGATTTTTTCTTAATAGTGTGATTAAAAACAAACTAAAACTTCTTATCGTGCATAAAACTGTATAGGTTCCTGATTTATCATGTTGCCGAGAAAGTTACTTGTGACAATGCCTAGACTTTGAGACCCAGTAGTATTTTTAAGGAGTGCCCTCCTTCTAACGCCCGACAAGTCCGACAACGCTTACGTCCTGCACTGTCGGTGTTATCTCTTGCACATCCAGATTTGGTTATAATCTGATATTTTTATTTGTTTTTATATTTATACGATAATTATTTGTATTTATACGGTAATTTAAACGTTATTCTTTCAGTAATGATGGAATCAGAAGCTTATTAACCACCGGAGTGATCACGCACATAACACCGAAGCGCCTAGTCTACCGTGGAGAGAGACGTGCGAACTTTTTAATTAAGTAGGTAGTGCTCTTTAAAACTGGATATAGACTTTATAGAAACACTTTGAAAAATATTGTGTTATTTTTAACACTGGTAGTCAGGCATGGCAAAGCTCCAAAAAACGATGATCAATTCAGGTCATTTTAAATACTTAAACATATACATATCTAGAAATACGAGTCACTTTCAGATTAACGGTCATTGTTCCGGCAAGGACCGGAGAAAATACTTAGTAAGTAACATATTTATGTAAAATACTTTTTGTTCATATTACGTCTATAGGTATCCAGGCTATCAATGTTATTTTATAGATTAATAACCTGGGAACTAAAGAAGTATAACTGCTGCTAAGCAGTGTCACTTCAACCAAGATTTACATAATACACTTCTAGGTTTGTCGGTTAGGCCCCAGAAATCCCTTGAGTCACAGGCAAGCTATAGCGCATCTGCCTTCTTAGATAGGTATTTATATAGCTTTTTTACGAACTGGTAATAAAATTTAGACATCAATCAAAATAATGTGTACTATGTGGTCTTATCTATAAAAGGTATCTCTTCCAGATTCCAGTAGAGGAGAATTAGGTAGCATTATTTTAGAGCAGGACGAAACATGATTCATGTTTCCTACTGAACATGTTAATCCTGATGTTACGGTTTTACTAGCAATAAATAAATAGCAAAAATTTCAGAAAACATATTTTATTCAATATTTTTACCGTAACTAACTGGTATATATGTTTTTGTATGTGCATGTAATGCGTGATTACTTACGCATGCGTCCATTGATCCATGCCCATCACGCCTCACGCACTGTTGCGTATAGATGCGTATACGCACACGATTTGCTACGCACAACGGTCACAGCAAAAAAATCTACGCATAACACTAATTCCAGCCAGTGACAACGTTCCTATTATCATTCTCCTACCGGTTCTAACGATACACACGCATTATTCAAATTAAATACGCATTTTTTGCATAATTGTTATCATTTGCGTATCCTCTAAGACCTAAGACATAAAGTGCAAAATGGAAACAATAAACATATTCGCCAACTATTAATATATCTGACATATACGGATTATGTCATAATGCAAAGCTATTTACTAGCTTCTAATAAGGAGTTGGAATCGGCGCAATTCTTTAAAGGTGTTATTTACGAAGGGTGGAACACATTTCTTGTGACGGTTAATAATTAGCGTCCATTGGGTGTAGGTATATAAAATAACATAGTACTTCCTGATTAAGTCTTAGAGACGTTAGTTCTATTTGTGTAATAAAAATCTTAATAACCGTGGATAAAATCATACCCGTCACGATATGACGTAGATAAGTTAAAATAGTAATTGGTATTTTGAACAATAAGCCTTAGATTTTTTTCGCGCATGACTAACGCATTTAGTCCAGCTCTCCACTAATCAGAAATAAAAAACAAAATAATTATAATATAATTACTATAGTCAGTAAAAAATATACATTCATGATCATTTTCAGTTGACGACCTCTAGGTCCTGGTTTCATTTTCCAGACGGTCAATGTAGAAAACCACTTTGTATTATTTAGTAACTTTGTTGGTATTGATTTTAACGACCATTTGGATCAGCGTTAGTAAACGCTGCTTCTGAGCCATGGGTCGCGGGTTCGATCTCCGCACAGTACAAATATTTGTGTGCATGAACATGTCTGTTTGTACTGGTCTGGGTGTTTTCTATGTATTAAACGTATGTATTTACAAAAAAAAAGTATTTATGTAAGTTTATCGGTGGTCTAGTACCCCATACGACAGGGTACTTAATAGTAGCTTAATTTGGGACTAGATGGCTCTGTGTGGCCCAGTGAGGCATGTCGTAAATCTTTATTTATTTATTACTTGTAAACATTTCAACATATTTTATGATTTGCTAAAAAAAATCCTTAAATCCCAATATTCTACATCACGCCAACACCATCGCTCACCAGCATAAACATTCCGAATCTACTCGTAGTATGGTCTACAAGACATAGGCAGAAACTTTACATGAAACCTGTTTTTACTGCACAAATCTAGTCTTCAAGGCTAAGTAGAATAATCATTAGAAATATTGCATTCAACAAAAAGCTGTTAAAACGATCGTATCACTGCTACGCCTTTGACCTTATGTTATTTAATAAAAAAAAACTGAATCTTTCTTATATTTTATATTATCGCTCAGCGAATATCTTTACACTAAGTTGTGAATATTATGGTTTTTTGTTTAATTACGAGTAACAGCGGCAAATATGGCCGTTAAGTTATTAATTAAACATGTACTATTAACCTATGCTGCGTCATAATAAATTCATAAAGTAATTAACGATTAATCTCATTACATGAAAGGAGAATCAAATTGAATCTTTACAACGCTGATGTACTTGGGATTTAAAGATTTAAAAGAGTGATTTAAATCTTTTGATGAAAAGATTTATAAATCCCTGATCCGGAAAAAGATTCATTCTGCGCACCGATACAAACTAGACCATGACTAATAACGTACCTATTAGGTTCTTTAGGAATAATAAACTTAATATTGATAAAATCTAAATTAAAATGCAAATAAATTGTGCAAAGAGTGCCATGGTACGGTTCAAAGTTTTTTTATTACACTCTAGGATAAATTACACTTCGTATCCTTTTTAAGTGTAACGTATTAGGTAATAATTTCTCCCTATAAAATTATTAACAGACTTAAAATGCATCAGACAGGTGTAAGGGTCATGTAACTATCAGGATATGGTAGGAATGCGCGTATTTTACTCCCCTGACATTTCACACCTTATTTCCAATTCTAGTGGCGGCATCCTTCTCATGCTACACGAAAAACATTTTTTGTACAACACAAAAATATCATACGCAAAACTCTTAACTCTTAACACGGAGTTAAAATACATTATGTATAAGTTTAAACACCGTTTAGTTGTTATTATAATACGCTTTAAATTTATTAGCCATTTATAAAAAAAACTGTTGTTGGTCTTAACTTACCCATATAAACTCATTTAAAAGTCATATTTTATTACAAATAACTACAATAAGCTTGGATAAACAAGTAATTGCTTAGCTTACTCAATTAGTGGATAGAAGAAGATGCCTTTTCTATTAGGTAAGTTGCTACTAGGAAACAAACTGACCATGGGTTTCTTGAGTGGACTGTAGGTATACGATGTTAACGAGCTTGACGTGTGTCTGTAACAAGGTAGGTATATTAGGAATAAATATTTTTCCATTCAAATTTGTAAAGAGAGTTACATAAAGTAAGTGCTTTCTTATTTTTTACTAAGCTAGTGATTTGTAATCGTAGAATGACATTCCGTCATATGTTATGAGTATAAATTTAGTAAACCAAATAAAATAAAACATTAATTTCGGAAATTTATTCGAAATTTATTAAAATTTATAAAATAGGTCTAGCTACTTATGATTTCGTAAAATGAGTTAAAGATACAGTCAAAAGTCATAAAATATACTTATTTTATCCATCTCTTGTTTTCATCGGTTGATCGATGCAGTTAGTGTAGTGGGCCATCAAATAAGATGAAACTGCGATGTATTAAAAGTTGCTTGCAGGCTGTGGAGTAAAATTAAATACGTCGTTGAGTTTTCGGTAGCAAGTAAATTCATTAACTAAAAGCCCATGTACTGACGTGGGCCGATTGTGATGTTGATAGTAATGATGACATGGATTTCCCTACCCAAGTCTTTCTGCCACGATCACAGTAAACAAAACCCGGCAAGCAGACAGAGATAAATATAATAAAAATGCTAGTACCTTGTCCAACCAAACGGCAGGCTGTAGGCAATCAACTGTTTATGTTTACAAATACATACTTTTGTATAGTTTTTTAGTTTACTGCAGATTGTACTAGCCATTGGTTCGCATGCGATGCGGCTCAGCACGCAGTAGGCAGTCTCTGTTGCGTGTGAATAATTCTTGCATTTAGGTTGCGACCGGGTCAGAGATGGATTTTATATGAGGCAATGAACGCAATTCATGTCCATTATGCTAATGATTGCATTATGACAAAAATACTTTTCAGAAAAATAAAATATTTTAGTAAAACATTACATAACGATAGAATTGGGTTATCTGCTAAGCCATTAGAGGACATGAATCTTAAACTAAATATTACTTAAAACTATAAGTACCTACTTAAATTTTTTTTTGTTGTGACATGCTATAAAGCTTCCCTAAGGCTATTTTATTAATTTCGCACATATTGTTGCTTTTCATCGTATTATATGTTTTTATACATTGGCACAGTATAATAGCCTACTAAAATGTATAAAATCAGAATTGACTTTCAGTGATCGAAGATTTAGTAACATTAATCAATCATAAATCGTTTTATTACCGACGCAATTTAGATTAGTGTTACAATTTACCACAATGGAGAGAAGCTAATGCATTGGGTTTCCTTCCACCTACTAATCACTCTTAAATACTAATTTTCAATCATTTTTTAAAAATAATATGTGTAATCTTAGCTTAAGTAGTTTTAACTTATTACATACTAGCTGTTGCCTGCGACTTCGTACGCGTCAATTTCTATTATTATGGTCGCGATAATTTTCGCAACATTTTTCACTGATGCTTCGCTCCTATTGGTTGCAGCGTGATGTTTTATAGCCTAAAGCCTTCCTCGATGAATGGACTATCCAACACAAAAAAAAAATTTCAAATCGAACCAGTACTTCCTGAGATTAGCGCGTTCAAACAAACAAACTCTTCAGCTATATAATATTAGTATACATAATTTTTTTATTGCCATACTTCTCGACCATAACCTTTCGCATTTGTTTTAAATCAAGATTTTGAAACTGACTTAACTTTACGATTATCTCAGAATTATTCAAATTGTTTAGAGTGTCATAAGAACTACCAATTTATTTTGTTTATGCAGTTGTCATATCAATGTCTATCGGTACCCTGATCCTTACCTAACAGTTAAGAGAATTGTTTAGTTTTAGGTATTTATCTAGTGAGAAATAACTATTGCTTTAATGTAGAGGGGTTTAGAAGTCTATGTTCATTAGCGGACAGACTTGGGCTACTGTATCAACCTTTGCTGTGGCTCTACCGAGCCTGCGCAATGTTATTTCCATACACGCATCGCTGTAACGGTCTATTACAGTTTATACGTGTTACTTGCTCATCAATCACCATAGCATAGCCAGTGAATGGTCAAAATTATCACATTTAGTACCATATTTCCAGTCTCATAATTCATTTCACCCGTATATCGATACTATGATATGTATTGTAACTCGATTCAACACTTTCTGAGTTTTACAATTTAATTCTCATATAAATTATTTGTTTCGTGAGTGCGTCGTCGTACGTATGTCGATTGTTTTTGAGATTCACTTAAGTAATAAAAAAATAAGGGCGTATTTATATTCATCCTACTGCAGAGCAAAGGCCTTCATCATTGAATTCAGGTTATCACAGCAATGATGGGTACTGGCATAATCACCACGCATGCCAAATGTGAATTCGTGATCACAAAAGCGAGCAATGATTGAAAATTGGAAACCCTTGTTGCCCGATTTTGGGATCGAACCCTGGACCCCGAGATTTTGACCCTTTACTTAAACCACTAGACCAACGGGGCGTCGTTTGATCTTGTCTATATTCTATACTGTCTTTAATCCTTAATACGACCTACGAAAAAAAATAGTAAACCACTTTATCGATTTGATTTATATATGTATATCGATGCAAAATTACAGCTATCTCATATTTAGTCTGTGAAATTTACCGCAGGCAGACGAACCCCAAAAATATAACCATTAATTATATTAATATTGAAATATATTTAATGGCAGATGGAAAATAAATAGAATGCGTTCTTGACGCCTTGCCTATTGGTCGCTTCGCACTTACATCCGTTGTAAAGCCCATAAAAAGTTTCCGACTTCTGATAGCAATTAAAAATAAAGTAATCATACGTTTTGAAATGTTTTCGCAATTACATATAGTTTTATTTCAATTTTATGCGTAAAAACGGTCGCACTTCATATGTAGGTATGAAGAGGTAATCTAACACTTTAAGTGTGGGTTTAATTTGAATGGGAAATCGTTTCATAAGTTCTTGAATTGATAAGCTGTTTACTATACAAAAAATATGAGGTTTCTTTCTACTGTATACGTAGGATGAAATATCAAAATTCGCAGATTAAATTGTTTTGGACCAGCAGATATCTTTGAAATAATATTTATAGGGACAAACATGTTTAAACCTAGTACACAATTTTCTTTTTATTGTATCATCACCATTCAAGGATGATCTGGAGTAAATATTTTCCAAGCCGCCTCTTAAAGACCTCTGACGTATTTTTTTTCTTGAACCCCAAGATCTTGATCCAGTTTCTAAATCACTAGACCAACAGGGCGGGACGCTTCTTATCCATTAATTTTTTTTTCAATATTGACTAACCATAAAGGCTAGTATATTTTATAAGAGCGTATATGTTTTCAGTCAATATAAGATTCTTAAAGTACACACTTACACATAAGTAGAATAGTTACTAGTTACGCCATAATTTGCCTTATGGTAAGAACAAATCCTGTGTGTACATATAGAAGTAACAACATAAAAATATTCATTAACAGAAAATTTTACTAAACATGCTCCGTTTGGTTTACAGATCACATACTTGTATTGTACGTAATCTTTATTACGTATGAACTTCGGAACAATAGTCAATTTTCTTTATTTTACTGGATAAGTTTAAGGCCTCTTGTTAAGTTCATTACCGCAACAAAGGTGGTCACAATCATGTAAGCTTACGAGATAATAAATATAACGAGACGTTAAAAAAGGATCATAAAAACATGCCTTGTGCGTGTAACATATTTATTTTAATTTTGAATTAATAATGGAAAAATATATTTTAATTTATTAAATAACAAGCCATCTATCTCAAACATTTTAGTCACAGTCACAGCAACACTAATGGCTGCTAAAAATATAATAATCTTTAATTACTAACCTCTTAAAGTTCACTACCAGACGAAGATTAAAAGTCACTCTAGGTGCACACTCATCTTTAGTTAGAACCTATGGTTAAAACAGTCAAGCTTACAACGAATACAACTAACTAATCCATCATACTAATCTGTCTTATGTCTGTGGATAAATTTCGTCAATCACTGTTATACGTTAAATGCTAGATTATATAATTTATAAATTTTAGTTTTTGTTTGTGCTGTGGCCTGTACATCAAGTTCGACATTTTGTTTCAAAATTGCACCTAAGTACTTTAACTGCATGGTATGCCAGTGTTTTGCCTAATTTGTCTACGCATCGGAATGATACTTTATTGTTTAATGTGATAACTTTCAAAATATTTATCATGAATCAAAGAACATAACATTGAAACAAATTCAAAATTTTGTAATTGCAATAATGAGGTTTACAATTTTAGTTATACATACATGTGTAACTATCGGCCGATCCAACGAGAACCGCTTTTTATTCCGGGATTAAAAGTAGCTTAGGTGCTATTCTAGACTATAATCTATCTTCATACCAAATTGTATAAAGACTCATTAGAGCGTAATCAAGTAACGAACGTCTTGAAAGAACTTTTACAATTATAATATTAAGATTATAAATTATTTAAAAATAACTCATTTTCATCTCCAACTTTTATTATTTACAAAAAATTCAAACACGCTAAGCCCATGTATTTTAAAACCCAAATAGACTATTTACCCTGACAATCATTATTAATCCAACACTAAATTATCAGAACCACCGCGTGTCTATAACTTCATCTACATTTCTAAACTAAATTAACATCTTGTAGACCATAAACAAAGTTTATAAAACTAAAGCTGCAAAACAAATCAAGCGCAAATCGTGACTCGGTGCGATGTCAGGAGTGCGAAAGCATGCGTCGTGTGCTTGCCTGTTATCTGCTGACTTTGCTGAGCCTCACGCATTCACTTTATATCTATAACTCATTTGAGTTACATTTAAGGCATCACTTTCGAAATAACGATTTAGGAAGTTACTATCATTGCCTATATAAAAAGTCTGTTTGATGGTTTGCACATCGTTCTCGAAGCAACGGAGCATTATGTAGCACGACATTGTTTGGAAAGCCATAATAATTGTGAACAATGTGAAATTTTAAGTCTTTCCAAACCTAAAGATAAATCCTTTATCTATACTAATATAATAAAACTGAAGAGTTTGTTTGTTTGTTTGTTTGTTTGAACGCGCTAATCTCTGGAAGTACTGGCTCGAATTGAAAAATAATTTTTGTGTTGGATAGTCCATTTATCGAAGAAGGCTTTAGGCTATATAACATTACGCTGCGACCAATAGAAGCGAAGCATCAGTGAAAAAATAGAAATTAACGCGGACGAAGTCGCGGGCAACAGCTAGTCATTTATAATCGTAAAAATATCAGAAAAATTATGAAAGTGCAACATTTTCTTAGGATTCTGGGACAAACAAAACACTTAGCAGGCGAACTAGAAGCAAAAGCTTGTCAGATTTAAAAGATACATTCGATTTTAACATTAAATAAGTTATACAACCGAAACTTCAATATGAAATATGAATAAAACTTATAAGTTTGATCAATAGTAAGTAAAACATTTTTGGGTAGTCTCATTTATGGTTTGAATATTTTTAACTAATTAGAATAGTGCAAAATTTTATACATGTTTGAACATAACAATCATGAAAATCGTTCAACGCCGTGAAAAAACTAATATTTTTGAACTTTGATCGTCTAATAAACTATATTTTCCAAGAAGTAAACATCAAGAAGAGCATAAAAAATGAGATTTTAATTCTTTTTTCAATAAGTAAGTATTCTCAAACATTGTTCTAGACACAATCTTAAGGAATTCGAAATGTCGAGAAGGTAAGTAGTATTTTACCTTTAAATAATAAATACAGTTCACCCTGCATAGTGTTAATCTTTATAATGTAATAAACAATGCACCAAGAAAATCTTAAAACCAATAATCAAAGAATACGACGTAGAGTATTTGGCTACTGAAACTGTGTTTTGCTTCACAGGTTATCATGTATTAGTTACAGTCAAAACTCATAACCAATCAAAACCACATTTAACTGCAAAAATCAGGCAAAAGTAGTAAACAATAAGTTTTGACTGGTGTTTTCAGTCAAAAGTGGTTTCATATAGTTAGACGATACGTAAATACTTACTATGTGAAGCAGTTTATCAACGAACAACTCATTTATAAGCATTTTTCATATCGTCAGCCCTCGACTAGGGAAACTCAATTGACGAAACAAAAGAGAACTTAATGCAACGATACGAATCACAGATGCGGCTGCGAAACCCTGATGGTGCAAGTTATGAAACTTATTATGTTCGAGGTCAAAGTTTAGTGGATTTTAGGGTATTATAACGCTAAGGATGGCTAAAATGATAAAAGTAATATTTGTAATGTGACATGTGTTGCTCAAGTTAAAAATTCAATGATGAGTTATCATTATATAAAAGGCTTTAGGCTATAATTAAAATTAAAATGCTTTAGTCAAGCTAAAATACATCAAGAAATATTAATTAAAAAAATTATACACATTTTTTTTTATTAAAATTTTAACATACTTATAGGTATGTATATCGTACTACTCGTATATACTATCTGGTGTTAATTATAAAAAAATGTTTTAAATATATTTCATCAATATAATGTTTCATTCGAAATCTGTTTTTGTTAATAACATTACGACAGAGTCAGCCTGTGATTACGGTTAGTAACTCAATCGAAACGTCAAGCAATAAAATAAGATATGATCGCATTTAATTTTCTTTAACGTAAAATACATAGTTTTGTCGTCTCATCCCCGAGGTTTAGCAGTTCCCAAGGCGCGCGTCTCCCGCGCACGTCCCCGGCCATTATCAATTAGGCTGCGCGCGCGTGCGGCCTGTCATTACGGCCGGCGCACGACCACGCATGTGACTGCGTATTTAGAAAACCTCCCGCGATTACACCTTCATTAAAAGGTTCTGCAATTTTATCTTACTTAACATTATAAACGCGAAAATTATTGAGGATGTTTGGATGTTGCTACTCTTTCACGCTAAAAACGACTCAAAGGATCTGAATGCAATTTGGTACGGTGTTAGTTTATTGGCTGGAATAATAAATATAATTATTTATATTCCGAGAAAAAGTATGGTTCCCGACGGGATAATTTTAATACGTACTTTTCAATTCAAAATTAAACACGTACGAAGTCGCGTGCAACAACTGTATTATAAATGCGAAAGTTTGGTTGGATGTTTTTTACTCAATTACGGCCTTACGGATCTAGATCGTCTTTGTGTTTTCTATAACTAATAACAACTAAGCATAAACGTACACACAATATACATTAATAGATAAATAGTCCTGCTAGAAGCGTCTGTCGATAAAAATAAATTGAAAATCACCACATAACTAAGTAAAATGTTTACACGCTGTAAAGTCACTAATTTACATTCGTGAACTAAAAGTCAGTAAATCCATAATTGTCAGTCAAGTTGTATTTTGCACTAACGCGTTCTAGACGTTCGGATGCAAATGGAGAGATCGCAAGATACGGCGTGGAGCGCTGCACTGAGCACGTCTGGGGGTGCTGCAGAATGTCTAAGCGAGACCAATTTTAATTTGACTACGACAGCCTAACTAGTCTTTGTAGATACTACAGACAAGATTCCAAAGTACAAATCCAATAGCGTTTGCACTAACGCGACCAAGACATCGGATGCAAATGGCGAGATCGCGCGATACTGCGTCGCTGAGACGGGCATGTGTGGCATGGACGTGCTGCTAAGTTACAGGCTTCGAGAACCATGTAGGTACTATGACAACGTAAGTGTACCTACCTTGGATCAAATCATCTAAATGTGGGAATGGATACAAGTTGTTCTTTTTTTTTTTAAATGGAAATTAAGTGGAAATGTCACTGTGCTTCACAATTCATTGCTTTGTACTTGCTTTATATCTCAATTAATTCAATTAAAAAATAATGTAACAGCAATTTAATGTACTTATGAGTCAATAAGATAAAATAAGTCAGATTGGGATCCAACTAAGTGTAACATGTACAATATTCTAGTATTATATCTGGACTTTGTTATGTACACGTATTGAAAGTGTATCATGTTAAACTAGGAAAATCTGTAATTGGCATTACATTGTTTTACTTAATACACCTATGTAATTAGTCTGTAAGAACATGCTGTAGATTTTCTCTAAAAAAATAAATAATAATAAGCCTATTAGCGTTCATAGGTAGTATACACAACAGAGACTTTATACAAAAATCGAATATAAATGAGTCGAATTGAGTCGATACATAATGGATTGTTGGTAAATTCATGTTTGGTACCGCTTGGAAATTATAGGTTTACAGATCTTTAATTTTGCAAGAAATTACATTTCATGTACAATGAGATAGAGAAATAGTAATAATGTTATAAAATTGGCCTTATAGTACTCCCTTATGCGTTGAGTTTTTTTTTTTAAATAGGTACAACAAAATCGAATAACCCAGTTAAAAGTTATAAGTGGACATATATTGAAAACGGTGTGGTATAATGATGTCATATTCTTCTCTGCATGCATTGCAAAAAGTATTTTGTGATAGTTATTGTGAATTTCTGGTGTGAATTAAAAACACAATTCCTTGAATAAAAATTTCAACAACCTTAGGCGGGACATGAATCCATAACCTCCCGCTTACCAGTCGACTACTCTAACCATTTGACCTTTTTAGATATTTGTATCGATGAATTTATAGTTTTTTTGTGTACTCTCTAAAGGCAATCGACAAAGGTTTTATTCAAGGAATTATATTTACGAATTAAGTAATACATAAATTCTATTGTTGATAATTATGTTATAATTTTTGTATCAAATTCCGCCATCAGTAACACTCGTCACTTGTTCGCAAGCAAGCTTCTAGCCAAAGTCCCACTAAGAATCTTTGAAATAATTTTGCAGTGAAATAAAGTTCTAATCGAGGCATGGCTACGCGGGCATGGCTCGCATAATACACTTAACGAAAGCAGCCTGGTCGTGCACTGCGCGCGATGCGTGGTCGTGAGAGCGCGCGAGATAAGTACGAGGTCGGGAGACGTCACGCGCGCGACCACTGCAACCCTTGGGCTGGGTGCACATAGGGGCAACTTGGTAGTTCACAATAACACGCCTAAATGTTTAGCAACTTCAAAGAATGCCAAATTTACTTTATACTGATTTAAACTTTCATTGTCACTATAGTAAGAGTTGGTTATTTCAAGACTTCTACCATAAACCTTGTTTTTATAAGTTTCCCACAGATTTACTGATTTAAGGATTTCAGATATATTTTTTTATTTATCCCCGAGACCCCGAGTGATATTGAGAGATCCCACCACCCTAAAACCCTAGGTTGTCTACCGGTGACCACAAAGGTAATAAGAAATTCTATACGTCTGGGTTAATCCATAATATCTTAAGTCTTTATAAATGCTTGTCAAATTTAAGAAAACAAATACTTCATTTCAATGTATCATCATCATCACCAGCCCACACCACAGATAGATACAGGCCTCATGAAAGAGAGGATTCAACCATAATCGCTGCGCTTGGATAATAAGGTGGGTTGGCGATCGCAGTTAAGGTGGGTCCGAGAGACAGCGCTGCTCCAAACTTCCTTCTACTTCTTATATACCTTTAGTCGCTTCTTACGATACCCATGGGAAGAACAAGGATAGTGCAATTTTTTTATAAGTATCACAATATGTAAGATCTTAAAAAAAATACTTTTACTTTTTGTCAATTTCATAGGGGCAATGCAGTACATGCAGTGCTCATGATAGAATATCTGTTGCAGTCATTTTCGCTCCATATTTCTATCAGGTAATTATGTATAGGCGAGGTAACATAATGTGGGAATCACAGTGCGTCCTCATCTTTATATTGCGAGAAACAATAATGCCAATAGACAGCGTAAAAGCAATCGTATTTGCCTCTATGTAAACGCAATAAGGCGCACTGTTGCATATTATTCAAAATTCTTTTTGCACGTTGCAAACCATCTATTTTTGATCATGGTGACTGAGGACAAAATTTTACGCAATTTATTGCATTAAGTAGGTACACCAGCAAAATATAGGATTAACATAACAATAAGAAAATCCGACTTAACAAAATACAAATTACCTAACCCTATGACTTTATGCCTCACTACAATGTTCAATGAGTTATTAAAATAATATTTCTAAATAAAGGTTACGTTAACTAATTTAGAAATAAAAATAAAAACTTATCTAGGATATATTATAAGAACGAGTTACGCTCAAAACATTTCTTTCTGTTCAAACAAAAGAACTTTCTCGCAATATTTATGTTTACCGCGAACTATTTCTTTTTCCTTGCAGGCGCAATTGCACGCGACATTCTCAAATCTATTCCCACATAAAAATAGGCAGCAGGAAGTGAATTTCGTTTGTCATTCTGTTATACTTGAGCACGGTCAGTAAATTGCATAAGCCGTGTGTAGGAAATAAACAAGTCTGTACTAATTACAAAATTGTCATCAAGGAAAGGTTCAAGCAAATTACGCTCCAATTTAGATGTAAAATGTCGCTGCGGGCAGATGGACAGACGTTTTTACAAACATTAGTAATTACCCATAGTATGGCTCTACCCTCAGTAGTTGAAATATGCGTCTGTACAGCATTCTGTATCGAGAAATAGAAAATGAGCACGATAGTGTTGGCATACCAATTAATTAACCCACGTCAGAATAACATTGTTGCGGTTCTGCTTATTAACGTTTTGCAAATGTCTGCTTTTAGTATTCAAGTGTATAATCATAGTTAAAATAATTTATCATTGTGGATTATTATACAGTCTATTAAGTACTTGTTATTTTAGGAAATAATTCCTAATAGTCGAGCTATTTTTTTTTTTCAAAAAAGCATCTATTGTGATTCGTTTCTTTTCGTAGTCTTCGGTCATATTCTTTGATCATTAGAGATACTAGTTTATCTTCTTTTGTTCATGTCAGTTCCTTTTTCAGAATAATGTCTTACATCGTCGTCCCAATCTTGATATCATGATTGAAACATATTTTTATTCCTAAACTTTTTAAATTTTTCGTCTTAACTGTACCCTTACTTTTTTCTATTGGCAAAAATGAAATCGGGTAGAGTGGGGACGAAGCCGTATAAAAGCCAAAACCGGCTTATGTTAACACGTGTAAATACTTTTTTTAAACTCTTTTTGACTTTGCCATAGTATTTAATTACCATAAATTAGGCTGCACACATACGATGTTTCAAGTTTGTAAATTCATTTAACTAAAAACCTGGTGTCTCTTAAAATGTGATCTTTGAACTTTTAACAGTACTATGGATTATATTAGATAATCGTTATCTTTCAAAGGATTACTGAACGGATTTGCCAGAAGATTCGATTGCCGTTGCGTCAGAATGATTCTGGAATGGCACCGGGCGACGATCTGGCCCCTAATTCGCGTAACCGAATTGTATCACAATCGTAATTGAACGACAGGTTTTCGACAGTTCTAGTATGGGCTAAATGTCAAAATCGTCCAATTCAATCACGATCGAACCGCGATTCGGTTACGCGAATTAGGCCCCAGGTGAAGTTCGCGGGAAGCCCCTGGATGCATGTGGCGCGGGACCGATAGTTGTAGAGATCCTTGCCATTGTTCAGCAGAGGACGCCGTTCGATCTCCTTTGATGGGATAAGACTTTGTATAGAGTCTATACAAAGTCTTATCCCATTTACTTATTTGTTATAAATGGTATAACAAGCCGAAACCAGCCTATGTTAACATATTCATATAAATACTATGTTGAAAGTAAAGGCGATTCTTTATTATTTTCATACAAATTAAAATTTTGTGATTCCGATTTGTATGAAAATATTTTTATCAAAAATGATAACAAGTTTCTGACTTTACCGTAGTGTTTATATGCATAAGTGAACATAGGCTGGTTTCTTACACCATTTACCTAACACGCTGTATGTCATTTGAGTATGTTGTGTTCACGTTAATAAATGAATAATTCTATTCTATCCTTCTAATTCAAGAAACTAATAAAACTAATGAGTATTTTACTATAAATAAGAATACATATAAAAAAATTCAGTAATGTATTTTTAATAATAAAAGAAGAGAGTGAGACAGGCTATCCTGTAGTCCACGCGGGCAGAGCTAGTCGTAAACATAACTGAATTTTGGGGCGGTGGGATCTACCTCCTAGTGGTCCACCCTGGGCAACGGCATCTTTGGTTTTCTAACCGTCGATGACGGCTAACAGATCCTTCTGCGATTGTAGGCTTCGTAAGAGGCTGTCTGGATGCTGCCACCCTCCTGCCGGAGTCCAGCGCCAAACAGTTTTTCTGTGTTCCGCTGGTGTGTGGGAGAACCAGTACCTCTGGGTAAGCTCGCTCCATCTTAGGCTTCTTCTTAACCATATAGTTAAGCATGTAGTCAAGAGCAAGCCCATAATTTATTTACAAAAACCACCAAATACAGCTTGACTGGTGGTGGAGGTGACTAACGGTCGGTCTTAATAAGGTTATTAATACTGAAGATAGATAGGTATCTATCTTAAGTTTTGGCATATCCGAGATAGAAAACAACTTCTGTCTTTGTTTCTCTGGACGGAAAAATCAGAGATAGTAACTGTTTCCTATCTCCGAAATGTCAAAACTGACGATAGATAGATTATTGGGACCGGCCGTAAGTTGTAAGTACTGTAGTAAACATAAGAACATCAACATAACCAACACACTTAGTAAGCAATCAACATTTTGAATTTGAATTTGAATTTGCTTTCTTCAATTTATAAAAACCTGAAATAGCCAAACTCTCCAAAGCTTTGTTTACATAATTTTATGTATTATTGTGTCGACATAATCATTTGTCAACTTCTAAATTTTATGACTCATGACTGAACAGACATTTATCATTAGTATAATGAAACGTCATCATAAATTCATACGAAGGCTTCAAACTCGTCACTACCCAATAGTGCTGCCAGATGTCGCGCTTTTAGCGGGACGTGCAGTTTTTTAAGTTTTCATAAAAAAAACCCGTCAGGGCTCTGAGCGGGTCACCAAAAATCTCGACTATTTATTAAGAAGCACAAATTGCCACACAGTTAATAATAGGTAATTTATTTAACAGACACATGTAGCATTTAGGGTAAACTTATAGAAACTTGTTAATAATAAACTTGTTCCAAACTAACACGTCATGTTTTCCGAAATGTAAAAAATAAACTTCACCGTTGTACAGATTTTTTTCAAGTTATGATTTTTACCTAGACTTAGCGTGTACTATTAAAAACGAAATCCTATTATTATCTTGCATGTCAACTAAGTCCCAACATCAATGTCCCATTCCCGCATTTTGTAAAATTTGCAACACCACTAGCCACCAGCGGCAGTGTCCAGCACAATTACCGGAGACGTGTGGCCAACTAAAGGTCATATTTTTTCAATGCAGCCTGCAATTACAAGGCCCTTACGGCAATTAAAAGAATTAGACCCATTAATGTTTAATGCTCACGTGAGAGATTACGATAATAAAAGTATTTCCGTCCAGTTAGGCGCAACCATCATATCTACCCTTTGAATTGCTATCTTAAGTAAATTAGTAACAATGCCGGTATTTACTGTCTGCAAATGTTAATATACGATGGCCCATTTTCCCATTAGTATAATATATGTCTATTGCTATTGAATTTTACCATAGCACTTAAAATAATATCAGTTTAAATAGGTATAGGCCATAAACCGCTAACGAGTGACCAGTCAGTCTTCTAACAAGGCGTCATACAATAAATAGAGTAATATCATAAAGCAAACACATAAAAACAAAACATCGTTTAAAATTGTTGTGTTCGCATTTATACATATGCATGGCTCAAACCCCACTTTAAACATTAGAATTTGTGCTTTTTTAATATTAGATGCCCAAGGCGTTAATCCTTACAATAAAAAATAAATAGTTTTGTTAATGTAATGTAAAAACTCTACACTCCAATGGATTTTCCATGTGTGACTTTGCAAGGTACTTATAACTCAGTGATTTTTGATAGTATTTAGTAAAGTTAAACCAAAAACAAGTGGTTCTGAATTGATGAGAAAAAAAAAACTTTCCAAACATTTTTTGTAAGATCTCAGGATAGATTTAATTACACGTAGCACCGAACCGGAACAAGACAAATGGCAGTGTCTTCTCTCCACCATAGGCCCACTGTCAAACGAAGTTTCAATTGATTTCATTTATTACTTCTAAACAAAATAAATTCTTAAAAAAACTAGAACACTATTACCTTAGCACATTAAGTCTAGTATTCATTGAATCACAGTAAACTTCTCATTTAGTTGTTTATAAAGTCGAACTTGTCGCTAACGCCAAAAGAGGCCGCTTTTACCAATAATTTACAATACGAATGAATACATGAATGAAAAGCAGTTAACAGTGATTCAATAAATACTAGAGGTAATTTGCTAAGGTAACATGAAGTGTTCTAGTTCCTTCCGGTCGGGTTGGTCTGGATTTCAAAATGTACTGGTCCACACTATGCACAAATTTTAAAATAACCTTTTCCCAAAATGTCTGATTTTTTAAATGTCTTAATTTTTAAATGACGGAAATTAAACTGTAAATTTTTTGAGAATTGATGCTGTTTAGAAGTAATAAAATTAAATCAATTGGGGGCAGCACATAGCTCTAGTAGTCCCCTTACGGCCATTTTCAATAACCTATCTATCTTCAGTTTTGGCATATCGGAGATAGAAAACAACTTCTGTCTTTGTTTCTCTGGACGGCAAAAACAGAGATAGAAACTGTTTCCTATCTCCGATATGCCAAAACTGAAGATAGATAGGTTATTGGAAATGGCCATTAAAGAGCCTTAGATAAAGAGATAGAGAACTTAGATGTCTAGCGTGTGACTGACATGAGCTGGTGATGATGATGACTTTGGTTGTTTTGCGTATATAAGATTAGTATATCAATGATTGAGATAGAATGATTGATTGGTATAGATAAAAGTAGGAGTGAAATGAGAATGAGAAGATGTAGGTATAAAAATGGAAACATGACGGATTACCGAACGATGAGTAAAAAGATTGCTTGGAAGAACGCGCGAACAAAAATTGTCTGAGCAGAGAATGATTGAAGAAATACAGATTTTATATTTTTTTCTTGTAGGAAGATCGCTGAAACTAAGACGTGTAATATTCCTATGATCCTACTTATAAATTACTATTTTTATCATTTCATATTTAATTGGTACCATTTAACGTCTTTGCTAGATAATAAGCCGTTGACTTGACGCAATTAGTGGGCCGGTTTGGTAAAGTTATAACACAGTTAAAACTTCCTGCCCACATGCCGACACGCGGGATTCGGCGAAGTTAGTCGCGTCTCAAATCGCATTGCGATCGGAAGTCGATAGAGATTTTATAGAGCGCGTCAGATGTATTTAGTACCTACTTTAGTACTTACTACCTACGCTTGTCATCCGATTCAATTGACATATGCGGGTGTGGTGCCACTATCTGAGAGTTACTTAGACTCTAATTTTGCTTTGATTGACTTGATTCCTTATTATTGTGTATTATTGGGGTCTTAGAACCTTAAGTGCCTGAATCCATCTCTCTGTGGATTTCTGGTTTGCAAACGCTTAGCGATAATATTACGTCAGCATCGAAAGTCGCTGAACACTAATCATGTCAAAGTCGTTTATTCCCCATAGAAATATCTAGTCAACTAACAAAACTTGTTACTTCCATATGGTACTGAAGTATTAATGACTTACGATGCTGAGTATACTTAATGAAGTATACTTGGCTGTTGAGACATTCAAAACAGGCGTACTAGGTTACTTTCAAAGATAAGATATCTGTAATGGAATCATCAATTTGAAAATTAATTAATTATTACGGCGATTACGAAAGTAACTGTTATTATTTTTAAGGATTACTTTTTAGGGTTCCGTACCCAAAGGGTAAAAACGGGACCCTATTACTAAGACTTCGCTGTCTGTCCGTCTGTCCGTCTGTCCGTCGCTCTGTCACCAGGCTGTATCTCAAGAGCCGAAATAGCTAGACAGTTGAAATTTTCACCAATTGTGTATTTCTGTTGCCGCAATAACAACAAATACTAAAAACAAAATAAAATAAATATTTAAGAGGGGCTCCCATACAAAATACCAGTTTTTTTGGCCTTTTTGGTACGGAACCCTTCGTGCGCGAGTCCGACTCGCACTTGGCCGGTTATTTAATATGATATAAAATAAATAATATTTCTTTCGATGCTAATCATGTTGAATAAAAATATTTTTAATATTTTATATATCTTAAAAGAAAGATGTAGCTACAATACAAAACAATAATCAAAATTGATTATATAAAGTAAAAAAAAATTCAAGATTTTATTGATCACGATCAGTAGTAACTCAACAGTAGTAGTACCTAGTCAATATAGTATTAATTAATTAAACCTTAAACTGAATAAAAGGAAACAGTGGTACGGAAGCCTAGGTGTGCGCGCTAGACAGCTAATACAGCTCGTAATAGCACGTAGAGTCGTAGTTAACTATTCAATTATTAACTTGATGAGAAGTCAACATGTATTTATATTCTTTCCTCGTTTTATTTATCTAGTTGACATATATTTTTTCAACCACGCAAGTCGCTTGCACTCAAACTCCAAACATTTCGCGTGCGACAGGTCTCTGACACCTACCGCATAAAGCGTCGATAGGCCGCGAGACCTGAAAATAATCACTCACAGCGCATTCATTGACGCTCGCGCGAGCGTAGCTTCAAAACTGGGGGTACCAAGCCGCAAATGGATATTAAAGTAATGGTAGAAAAGTTTAAAAGTGATTTCAATTTATAGTGTCGCATAGTATGCCGCATTGGTACCGTGAATCGATTGTCCACTGCAGTTACGGCCTCGACCACCTAGCGAGCACGCAATCGACTCGTTGAGACCCCACTAATGATTTGCAATTGATTTTTTTTAATAATGGTAAAGTTGCGTTTTTAATAATAAATGCACCAGGTACGCCTCACACAACAGGCTAATTATGATTTATGAAACTAACGTGCAAGCTTGTAACATTATGAACATGGAACTTCAATATAGATAAAAATATAGACCCGCAACATATAGGGTACAGCTAATTGCACGTTTTTATGTATAAATTATTATTTTTGTTACGTTTGTTTGTTATCATATTAGGCTCGATTTAAATAATTTATTTATGTACAACGTGTCGAGGCTTTGAAATATTTTATATCACTTTATTAGTGTTATATCACCCTTTTAACCATAGCGTCTAAACCGAACCTTTTATATGCCTAACATGACGCCAGAAACCTAACAAAATCTTGCATAGTAAAACTTTAGCGCAGGTAGCCAATTTAATTCTGTCGCATTTCAAAAACCAGTATTGCAAGAGTTTATTAGGTGCAGCCATGTCAGATAATCTCCCCGGCTTATCTCGTCGGAGTTAAAATAATGATATCATAACATCGTTACGCTCGCCATGTAAAGTGAGGGAAAATTTATATCACGCCTTAGGTGGCAGACTTAACACCTTCCAATAAGCATCTGCATACAATGGTCAGGACAAGATTCAGCCCGCTCTCAGGCCTGCCTACTGGTTTGTATATTAATTTATGTACCGTTCCACCCGCGACTTTGCCTGCGTGGAATTCGGATATCTTGTTCCTTGTTAAAGCAAGGACGAAATATATGTTAGGTACCTACAGGAAAAAAAAGAGAGGAAAAAGAAGATTAAAAGCAATATTGCCAAAAACGTCTCCTGCTCAGTATTAATCGTGGCAGCTTAAGGCGTGCTACGATAATTAGGTATTCTGCGTGAGTCAAGTAGTTAAATAAAAATAAAATTATAATAAGATATCACGAAAAGAAGTACCTAGCTAGTACGAGTAGATAGGTATTTTCCGCTCCCTTAGTGATCACTTAATTTGTTATAATAATTTTGCTAATTTTAAAACAAATTGAGTAATTATTGATTTCGCACAAACTTGTTTAAAGAAATTTCGTATGGAGGTTTAGCGATTTCAGTTACATTTTTAATACGCTAGTTGGGACAGGTTGGTACATCTGCTATACGCACATTTTCTATCTCACTGAGTATCTTCTAACGCTGTAAATATGATTTAATAATATTTTTTTCGTATCTTTGATATTATTGAGGATAAATTATAATACATACTTACGCTTACTTTACGCTTGTTTATTATATGTTCTAAAATTTCCCGATTGTTAAATATTTGTAAAATTATTTCACTCGGAAGTATCTGGTGCTAACTGAAAACATTGATGAAACGCCGATGGCTTACAGCGTAAAGCCTTAAATAAATTCGTCCACATACCAAATGTCCGGGTAGCTCAATGGTTACAGCAGACGCTCGGCAAGTGGAAGGTTGTGGATTCCGTCCCACCTTAGGCGGACGAATTCGTCGTTCAAGGAATTGTATTTTCAAATAATTACCTACAACAGTTTTATGAGCTCATGGTTGTCTAGATTTGAGATTGTTACCTATTTTAAACAACCCTCAAGTAGAGAGCGATTAGAAAGAAAAGGACAGTACCTGCGATATAGTAAGTATACGGTGCGCTGAAATATAAATGACAATTATGAATGTTTTTACACTACCCACCTCATTTTAATTATTATACTTACAGTTGAGTATACTAATTGAGTTTTATAATTCCAATTAGTTGCAGCAGAAATATAAAACGTCAAAAACAAGTTATATTTAATGAAGATATACTTTGGTCACAGGCCAGAGCCTAGTCTCGTAACACGTGCATCAAACAAGTATTACATCTAACATTTGAGTTTTCACACGAATGAGTCATAATTTAGTGGAGGTCGGTTCACACCGAACGATTCGCGCTACATGGCCGCTGAGTAGATGCATTCCCGCATTGCCGCGGCATCGAATGACAAAACATTCATTTTCGCATTCAATTTGCTGATTTAAGAATATACCGATGTCATGTGTGAAGACACCTGGTGTTTTGATGTTTAATTACTATTTTAACGGTATCAATAACATTGGTGCATGCGAAGAATTGATATTTAATAAAATAGCGTGGGTAAAAAACCTAATAAATTTAAATCATTTGTTGTAAATTTTCATTAGAATCTGACAATAGGTCATTTGTTCGAAGCAAACGCCACCAGTCGTGTATTTTCAGACAATCGTTAATTCTGTTCTAAATTTTATTGCTAATTAAGTTTTTCTATTAGTCATTTTATTGAAAAATAAAAAATAATAGCTTAATGCAAAAGAAAATAATATACTTTCAGCCAATTACAGTGGCTGGTGATCCTATCGCACCACAAATGTTTATAGGCTTGTTACGTTAAGATTAACTAAAGTAAAATAGATGTTAATGAGTTAGAAAATAGTAGGAATAATATGGCGAATGTTTGAAATTGTTGTGTTTATTGGGTAATGGACGGATGATTGATAGGCGGCGCGGCAGGCGGCGCCCGCGCTGGGCGGCGCGCGCGCACGCAACGCAGCAAAAACTCTCCCATTCGCCGACTTTACGCTTAGTAAACAAGTGAGGAACGCGGGAACGGATACACACTATTTTTAGTATTAACTAGCATTACAATATATTCACAGGCTAGAGAAATATGCAAGTAGGTATAAGGCTTTTTATGCCTCACTGCGGATAGTCGCTAATCTGATTACGTTTGGAAAACTTTGAATGGCTAATCCAACCATAATAATAGGTTGCCAGTGCTATTAATCTATCTTCAGTATAATTCAAAATCTTCGTAATTATATACATACGTATACATATTGTAAAATATTTTTAAAGCTGTCTTTTTCTATGATAATGATGACATTATTATCCCAGCTGATGCAGACAACGGTTTAAACACTTTGATGATGATTTCTACATTTTACGAATAATAATTATTTTAATAACATGTTGGTTCTTTGATTGTAAAAAATACCCACAATATTTATGTTAAACTTCCATAACTTTATGTTAAGATTAACCTTATGTTATTTATTTAACACAATAGAAATGCAATTGTCGGTATTTAACCATATTTAACATATTTCATTTGAATTAAATCATTAAATTATAGTTGGTCTTAAATACCGGGCTAAGATCTTGGGGTCCCCGGTTTGATCCCTGGGTCGGGCAAAAAAATATTTTGAATTTTCGAACATGCTCAGGTTTGTACTCACACCAACCCGCATTTGGCAAGGGTGGTGATTATGCGTGTACCCATCATTGCTATGGTACCTTGAATTCAATGATGATTGATGGAGGCCTTTGCCCTGCAGTGGAATGATTATAAGCCCTACATGATTTTAATTCAAATTGAGATCGTTACATAATAAATTCATTAGAAGTTAGTACGAGAAACTAAATAACTTATGACTTTTTGCTAAGTTAACAATAAAAATATATTACGGTAATACTTTAATAACTGTCTGAAAATGTTACTGACTAAGTTAACCGCTTTACATTTTTTAAATAGGCTTGTCTACTATTTTACTATTAAAAGTAATTAAACCGCAAAAAAGTGAAACAGTATTTATGCTATAAAACAGGGTTCTTTGTAAAATTAAGTAAATAATAATTACATTTTCATTTATAGTGTGGTTCATTAGGTGTAGGACAGTCTTTTATCATTATTTTTTATTATTAAATTCATTCATTCGTGGACAAGCATTCGTACAAACGTTATCTTTTAACTACTTTCTTTCGAAAATTACTTGTGAGAGTGGAAAACAAGCAAGACTTTACAATAAATTTTAATACCTGCGTTTTATTTGTATTCTGGTTTTGTTCTTATCATGGAATACAATCAGCGATCACCTACTAATGTGGCCCGGTCAGCAGGGGTCGGCGCAGTATGTTTTCCTGTTCCATTCAGTCATAATATGACTAGGACTTATGTCATAAAATGACAAATATGACTATCATATAATACGACAAGGCTTAATAAATTGATGTGTAAATTAAATAATAATTAGGTCGCTATATGCTCTAAACGAAAATAAAAATGTTCCTAGGACTGTCAAGATTTTGTGATAAGAATTACTGTTGTCGCTTTTGTAACCTATCATACTTACCTTCTAAAGAGCTGCCTTACACTCAGTCTGTGTTCTGTTGCCACTAAATTGGTATAAAAGACGGTTACTTTAATCAAGTGTGAAATGAACTATTACAGTAATTGTAGGCCCGGTAATTGTAATATTTATAACAGTGGATAGTGAGACTTTTTTTCTTGGCCAATTAAATTATTAGAGCGTTAAGGCATTCATCATACAATTTATAAGAAAGATGAAAGAAAATGAAAGCTAAGATCATAATTATACGTATATTGGCTGAGAGATGAATGAACTATTAAAAAGCAGATGTACAGATTGTACTCGCGTTGTTTAGTTGTGAAATTTGTGAAGTTATGGTATTTTATTAATAAATAAATTAGAATTTTATACAAAAAACACCTCATCAAACTATTTAATAATATGTGCTCCTACTGCCCTATAGCACTAGAAGCACATATTATTAAATAGGAATATTCCTATGTTGGTTGTAATAAGAGATTTAAACATTTGGGAGTGCAATTATTTCCATGTCACCCTGTATTTGCTGTATTGTTTAAACATTATTGTTCTCAGAATTTTGTCTTCTTTCATTTATTATTTGATCTCGTAATGACTGCAAACTTTTTTTTCAAAGGACATATTTTTTTTACTATGGAGCTTGGTACTAAAACTAAACTTGGCACTGATTTAAACTAGATGAAAGAATAAATTTTTACGAACCCATTGATGCCTGATTTATTAATTTAAAGACCTTCGTTTTTTAATAATTCACTCAAAATAAAAATATGTTTTATGCTCATTTATAGCAACATTATTAGAGATAGTAGCGATTTAAAAAAAAACCTGACAGCTGTCTGTCGTCAAGTACTCTGAGGTCAAATCTATCATTCGTACTTATTTTGTTATTATTATTTTATTGTATTAGTTGTGTACCTATATTTTTGTTGTTGTTTGCTTATCGATCGAGGCCGAAAACAATCAATAAACGCAACGGCGTGTCCCTCGAGTAGATGTTTGCAAAATCTTCACTACGCTGTATCTGAACCCAGCAGACCGTTACTACGTTAGGCGATTTATCAAAAATGCATTTTAAGCCTTTAAAATCTGCAAGAAATAAATTCAAGACCGGAAAATGTGTGCGGGAACCCTACCTATAAGTGTTTCTAAAGTAATATACAAAAAGCTGTAGAAAACCGTGATTAATAAATAAAAACTGTATGTCTAAGTAGGTACAGCTTTGTCTTATTTTGCATTTATATAACATGTGAAATGATTGTCGTGTAGTTGTCTGGCAGTGGACTAAATTGTAAAATGAAACACATATCTTAAAACAATGTATTATAATGTATTATAATCAACATAGTATTATAATTTTGTTGAACATAAAATATCTCATTCAATGCACTAGGTATTTTGAGATACGAATCTAACACTATCTACTACAACTTGATTTTAACTATTTGTACTCGTACATATACACAAGCGATGATTTATTTTGGAGCAAATTATTGCAATCAATCAAAGCTCAACACTGATAATATTTGCATTATCAATTAATATCTAATTTATTGTTTCGTTGCTGTCAGAAAAATATTTGTTTTTACTTTCTGTTTATTTCGGAACAGGCTAAGGTCTGAGTCCATGCTGCCTAATTATTAGTGAATTCAGTCATTCTAATAATGTCATAAAACTCAAAAAAAGGCAACTTTTTTCTTTTCCCGCGCACAAAACCTTAGAAAAATAAATGTTTGACAGCTGAAAGCCGTCAAATAATAACTCTCAAATATAGGCCAAGTAAAACTCGTAACTTTGGTTCGAAAACGCATACAGCTTAGGTTAATACATTATTATTTTTTACTAAAACGGAGGTCTTTAAAAATCTTAAAGTTATGCAGAATGATAGCTTTTAGTCTCTAGATTATAGTTGTATATAAACTGTGTCAGTTCATTTTAAGTACCAAAAAAAATTATGTTCTTTACCCAATTTACTGTCGTAGCATTCGCCATGTAGCTTTTTTTGAACAAAAGGTACGGTAGGTAAGGTAAGGTAAAAGATACTCTCCTATACTACTGATACATACTCTTTTTTGCACACCAAACCAAATGAAATAACACACAGGAGTCATATTTAGAGCTGTACAATACAGGCGAACTTATCGCTGGAAGCGATTTCTTCAAGACAATCTTCAGGTAGGGGAAAGTTGAATTAGAGTTGAAAAGGGAAGGCGGCTGAAAGTTTTGAAGTGTAAGCAACATAAATATATGTATATGCATAGTAAACTGCATAAACTATAAAATTAATATACATTCAGAAATACAAATTCATACCCAAAAAATAAAAGTATATTGAAGAATCAGTGATCAAAAGGTATTAAAACAGTATAATACTTAATCTAGGTAATATTCACAGGGTAAAATAAAAAAAGACTCAAAGCGAAAGAAGATAAGTTATTAGTCTGTTTTTAAAAACAGTAAGTGATTCGGACTTAACAATGGAAAAGAGTTTTGTAGACATATGGATTTTAGAGTGAATGATTGCGAATAAGAATGGGATAAATGCAGAGGAGTTACAAGACTGAGTTTGTTGGAAGACCGCATGTCGTGGCCTAGAGAGGACATTATCTTTTGCAAATATGATAAAGGTTATGTTTACAATGTTGTAACTCTTTCCCCTTGCAAAAAATGGATACAAAACTAACGATTGCCATATCATTTCATTCCAAGGTCGAAGAACGCGTGAGCGAACGCGGTACCATTTTAATTGCGCTTATGGTGAAATGTAAAAGGTTAAACTTATTAAATTCAACCACATCGTGTTTTTCTGGCTATTCCCGCATAGTTGTAAGCAAACCGACTTCATCCAACTGACTATTCCGTATATGTAATACGCAATAGCATCGGCATGCGTGAAGCGCGTACGGATAGGTAATCATCGCATAATATGGTATAATTATGAAATTTGTACTAAAAATTTTATTTGCATTGTAATTCGTATAATTATTTAGCAATAGCGATTCACCCCGGTTTCATAAAGGTGGTACTAAGCGTTTACGATATAAGCTCTGTTTTTGCTTTGCTATTACACAGGTAAAATTTTAATCACCATCCAAATTTTTTTGCAACAATCTATGTCACAAAAAACAAATGACGTATTCTTTTGGTACAGCCCAGTACAAAATTGTCAAGATAAAGCACCAAGAAAATGTCCACCAAAAATCTGAAATTTTGGATAAGTACGGCCTCCTCACAACAGTCACAACACACTTTTTGCGCGATGCGCATCTCATTCACTCATTACGCGATACTATTGATAAGTTGTTGATTTTTCCTTCATACCTTCACAGGCTTAGGACCGTAAAAATTGAAAACTATGGTGCGATAAATATTTTCTGTTGAAAACTTGACCTACATTTTTTCTACACTACTTTATAAAGAGGAAAGATTTTATTGTTTGTTTGTATTGAATAGGCTCCGAAACTACTGGACTGATTTGGAAAATTATTTTACCAATAGAAGCCGACACTATCGCAGATGAACTGAAAATAGATACTTTTTCGGGACCCGGGTAAATGGCGCTGCTGTCGGTATGTCAACTACTAAACAGCTTGACCGATTGGGTTAAAATTTTGTAGGTGTTTATCCATGGTTTCACAGACACGAATGTATTAAGCGCACCTAATCTATCTTTCCAGGTACAGGTTTCCGACCGCGCAATATGACGTGGAGTTCACGCGGGCAGATCCGCGGTTGAAGAGCTATTTAACACCTATAAAGAATTTGAAGGTGATGAAAAAAGTCATGCTGTATGAAAAAAAATAGTCTATTTTTGAGCTGGCAGACGTGCATAAGTAAGATCACGTCCAGCAAAGGACTAGTGTAAGCTTATCACGGTGGTATAATCAAAGACTAGTAGAATATGGTGGTTACTGGCCAATATTTCAGGTGACAAAAAGAACCTTTGTCTAGACTATCGTCTCGTAACCTACTTTAGTTATTTTACCAACTCTAAAGTGTTGTTACAATAAATTCAAAAGTGGAACAAAATTCTAGAACACTCCAGATTCAGAATAAGCATGTATAACAGAGGTTTTGTACTGCAGGCGAGCGGCACCGAGTTGCCAAAATTAACCTGACTGTTTTCAAATCAATATACAGCCATTGCTGACCCAGTGCAACGAAACTGGAACGTCCTATAAATAACTGCTCCCACTGCAAATTTTATACAAACGCCAATTTGAATCATTCCGACATGAAAAGCCTTTTAGTACACCGTATAACTGGCGTCATGACTGCATTTCGTGGCTGCGAATAGGCTAGGAAAAATAATTACAGGTAATAATTGTCTACGTCACGTAACTGACAGTAATACCACAGAATACTTAACTAATACGTTCAATTATACAAGTGTTGTTTGGCTTGAAAATAGGTAGACAGGGCAAAATAAGCTTGACACGAAAAACCGACGAAAAAATAAAAATTGTATTTTTCAGATGACCACGCGTAAAGCAGTAACCTGCTCATTCATTTAAAATCTGTGACAAGCAAACTAGTTATACGGTATCTTTAAGTATAATGTTTATTGATTCCATTCCATTTTAGGAAAAGCGATACCTTTTTTCACCAGTATATTTTAATCACTCGATCGTGAGTTATTCCAGACACAATTGAAATCAATTGTTATCGTGGCACCCGAGTGCCTCCTGGGGGTTGATGGATTAAGCTGCGAGTGTCACTTACGACACGTCCGGTTGCTTCTCGATACTGTCACTCATTCAGTGGTCATTAATTTACTCATTATCGCTATGCCATACCATACATACAAAATATCTTGGATTAGATAGAGAAAAACTATCCCTGATTTACTATGTTTTTGTTACCTAGCCTCGGTTGTCATTTCGAACAGTATGTGTAAAAGAAAATATCTGGGTAACTATCGCTGGAAGGCTTATCTCTATGAGAGCCTATTAGGTACTATTATTGGCCTTATGACGAATTTTAGAACCGAGGCCGAGGCTAACAAAATAATGTGTAGTGCGCAGAATTCACTACACAATATTTCAAGAAATAATTCATTACTGTTTTTCATTATATTTGTGTCTTTTTTTGTAATTCTTGCGTAGCATTAGATGTTGAAATAAAATATTTACTTACTCATCATCATCACCAGTTTCAGTTAACTGCTAGACACAGGCCTCGACTTCTAACTTCCTTGTAACATCGTAATTAAGTTCATTTAAATTTCACTTTTTTTTTATTATCTCAAAGTTCTAATGTATTTTCAAAAGCATTCTTGGTCACGGGATGACTAATGTAAAATTAAAAACGCGCGTTAAATCCGTAAACAAGGTTGTTATTCCAGCTTATAGTTTGCTCGTATACGGTTATGTCTGTCCGTTTACTATCAGTATTGATTTGAATTCGCATTGCACACAGCATTGATACGTTAACCCAATTAATAATCCCGATGATCAAACCACCGTGGTCAACGCTGGCCGATCAGGTCCGCGAACCGGGATGCATGCATTATTAAACACATCAAAGGAGAAAAATCGAAATGTTCACCGGCTAGTGAAGTGGTTTTCCGCCCGATTAGCGGCACACGGATGTATCAATTATCATGTGCAACCGCGCCCTAAGCCTCTGAAACGACGTATTAAAGTTTTTATCATGAATACATATTCTTGTTCATACGTTTCCCAGTCTTTGAAAGATTAAGAGAAAAATATGAATTTGAAAAATGACGAGTAAAACACAAAATTGAAAAATGTCAAATGTAAAAAAAATACATTGGCTTGCACCTCATACCATATATTTCTGTTGCAAAATCGCACCTATATTTAAAACATAACATATCTTAGTGTTTAGTCTGATCTGCTGTAGTCTGAACATAAGAAAATATTTATTTTAACACGAAAGAAGAACAATCATCTCCATAAAAAATTAAGTTTCTTTTTTATTTTGTATATCAATTTATACACTGTTTTAGGCAATTTAGCAGTTCTACGATTTTCTAATTTAATTAACAGTCATGCAAACTTATTTGTACGCAAAACGAGACGTGCGAGCGCACTTAAAAATAAAATTCAATTACCATATCGAGTCATGCGTAAAGTTACGTCCATAAAAAGTCAAAGAAACTCCTATATGATTTACTATTTCCTTAGCTATAATTTTTCTATTTCTTCAATGTAAGATACAATTCTAGGATCGCCACTATTATTATATCACCAATAACCAGCAATTTCAGAGCATTTTTATCAACTTTTTTTTAAATTATAATCAGTTTTTTTAATACCTTACTTATTAATCATTAAAGTTGAAACAAACCAGTAATAATTGTATATACATGTCAAAAATACAATAAAAGGGAACTATCGTGAAGGAATATTAAAGCCGTCTCTTTGCGTAATAGGCCAATTAAAACAATATGACAATGTATATTTTTTGCTTGACTAATAAGGGTGCGTTTACATACATGGTGTAAGTAAATATTATGAAGTAACCGTCACGTCGGCGCGGCTCTTAAATTAAGTCAGTAATATGCGAGTCGTAGGAAATAAAGTTTTTGCCACGATCTAAATAAGTCTTACTTGATGTGTATAGGAAAATTTACCCACGTTCACACTATTCATAGTTGCGCTAACAGATGTATAGATATTCAAGTTTCATTTTATGATTTCATTATCCGATATATTATGCTGCCAGGATCGGATGATATTCCAGTTATGACTGTTTAATATTCAAGTAGTGTAAGCAGTTTTCTTATGTCGTATTTGGTAATAATACGATTAATATACCAATAAATTCACTGGATGAAAAGGTTAATTGTTCGTATTAATACTTAACGTCTGACAATATTTTATTCAGATATTTATGTAATTGCTTTTTACACCTATAACAATTACTATTTCCTGTAAAGTTAAGCAAGCTCTGCTATAATTAGGAGACGCAGTATCGTGAACGATAAATGTATCTAAGATATTTCAATGAGTAACTCTCTAATGTTTGAAATTTCGTACTCAATGATCTGTATGTAATGTGTTTCTGCCACTATGTCTATCCATTTGTAGTGAAGTCAATTGTTGCTATCTGTTAAACAAAATAAAAAAACATGCTTTACTTGAAACGGAAAAACTAAGAACTTAATTGCGGTCAAAACTGACAGTTTTAGGGCATTCATAACCCCATCGACGGTGGATAATTCCAAACATAAAATCAATTTTGTTAAAGTGGTTACTGGCTATCACGCGGGATTTGAAAAGGTAGACCCATAAAATAATGCAAGCGTCAATGTGAAGCTTGAACAGGTTTCCACCCTGAAGTTAACACATAGCAGCCCGAATATAATAAACATAATTATGGTATTAAATTTACTGTGTGTGTATTTTTTTGGGTGGTTCTTTAAACATAAAACATGATTATCCGAATAAAAACTCTAACAATTATCATGTTAAAAAAACAATTATCTACTCTACTACATGTTTCAATCACGAATCAATCAAACCTAATCAAATTCAATACTTATTAGTATGATTGCTAACATTCAATAAAAATAATAGGGGTTAAAGTATGAAACTGCCGATTTGTACTGAAAATCAAAATTGTTTATTTTTTATTTTTTAATTTTTAACAGATTTATTTAATCAAAATAGTTTACCATTATTATCTATACATTGCTGCCATCTAATAGAAAGGTCATTTATGCCTTTGTGATAGAACTCTGAGGATCTAGACTGCACAAACTGTGTGAAAGCATTTTGTACTGCCTCCTGGGAAGAAAACGTCTTGTCACGTAGATAATTGTCCAAATCACGAAAAAAATGGTAGTCCGTTGGAGCAAGGTCTGGTGAATACGGAGGATGTCGAATGGTTTCTAATTGCAGTTCCTGAATGGTCAAAACGGTTTCTCGTGCTGTATGAGGTCTCGCGTTGTCATGGAGCAATAATGGTGAAGATCGATTCATGAGTCGGGGCTGTTTTACTGCTAGTTTTGCCAACATTGTTGGTAGTTCGGCACAATAGACATCTGACGTTATTGATTGACCAGATCGGAGAAAACTATAGTGAATAACACCATGCTGAGACCACCAAACAGTTACCATTACCTTTTTATTGGTAAGTTTTGCTTTAGGACACTGTTGTGGCGTTTGACCTGGGGTCAGCCATTGCATTTTTCTTTTACGGTTATCATAAAGAATCCACTTTTCATCACATGTCACAATTCGATTTAATATTCCTTCATTTCTGTACCGATTCAACAAGGCAACACAAGTTTCAACACGCGTTTCTTTCTGCACATCAGTCAAATCATGAGGCACCCATTTTTCGTATTTTTTTATTTTATTGATTTGACGCAAATGAGTCAATATTATGGGTAAGGTTACGTTAAACCATGCCACTAATTCCTGGGTAGTTTGACTAGGATCGGCTTCCACCATCTCTCTTAATTCATCGTTAATCACCTGTGTGGGCGGTCTTCCTCGTGGCTCGTTCTTCAAGTCGAAGTTTCCATCACGAAAGCGTTTAAACCAAAATCGCACGGTGCGTTCATTAGCAGATCCCTCTCCAAACGCAACATTGATATTGCGGGCTGTTTCTGCCGCGTTACTTCCGCATCGGAACTCGTATTCAAAAATCACTCGAATTTTCGCAGTATCCATCTTTCTTGTCTAAGTTAAATAACAAAAACAATTGAAAGTCGATATTCAAATGTTTCATATTTTTTAAAAGAAGAACATCATAGAAACCATGTGAAAAAAGTTTCATTCAAAAACCTCATACCATGAAGATTCTATGTCAATTCAAAGAATAAAACGGCAATTTCATATTTTAACCCCTAATATTTGCAGATTAGATTGTTAACTCGTCTCTAACTAAATCAACAAGTGTCTTTCTATTCCATCTAACTAAACTTTCACTTTTTTTATCTAGACAACATTTTACTTTCAAAGTTTATTTTTTATCAATAACATAATTGTGTTACATAATTTATCACGTGATAACACCAATTATTCCACATGAGCGACAACCATTTGACCATATACGGCGTTTGCTTTACATCTAACTTGTGGCAGTAAAAAATATGTACAAGTCTACTCTACGACTTGCGATTATGGTAATGACGTAACAACACTTCAAAGTACATGTGCTGTCTGATAGGACAGCCTGTATACGCATATTTTATTCACAGGGTGATTTACATCAGCCGCCTTGACTGTAGTACATTAATTTTCTAATGCATACACTTTTTTACTGTATATCTTTTTTGCAGATTTTAGGAAAAAATTATCAGTACCGTGTAATTTTCAATCAGTGTGGACACAATCACATACATTGTTCTGATCCCAGTTTGAGTAACTATTTTGGAAATCAGAAACGACGAAGGTACCGCAAACACTTAGACCTGAGAAAATGTATAAAAACATTGAATCATCCGAGAATTAAACCCGGGACTTCGGAGCAGGCGACACCTTGAAAAAAAGGTGTGCACGCCGCTCCGCCACGGAAGTCGGATATCCATATTAGTAGAGTATAGAGTAGTAAAATATTAAAATTTTATAAAATATATACAACCCTAAATTTTTACCCTTTTACCACCAACACCTATTTTTTGTTAGCCATTTTAGTAATTTAATCATTTTTATGGCAAAACAACGTTTGTCGGGTCAGCTAGTCTTATATATAAAATTCTCGTGTCACAATGTTCGTTGCCGTACTCCTCCGAAACGGCTTGACCGATTATCATGAAATTTTGTGAGCATATTGAGTAGGTCTGAGAATCGGCCAACATCTATTTTTTATACCCCTTAGTGATAAGAGTTGTCCACCCTTAACATTTTTCTTGAATTTTTAGACGTTTTTTTAATATCTTTATTTTTTTTATTATGTCGCATTAAAAAATACATACAACCCTAAACTTTTACCCTTTTATCACCAACCCCTATTTTTTAATAGCCATTTTAGTATTTTAATCACTTTTAAGGCAAAACAACGTTTGCCGGGTCAGCTAGTCTTATATATAAAATTCTCGTATCACAATGTTAGTTACCTTACTTCTCCGAAACGGCTTTACTGATTTTTACCAAATTTTATATACATATTTAGTAGGTCTGAGGATCGGCTACTATCTATTTTTCATACCCCTAAGTGATAAGGGTTGTTCACCCTTAACATATTTTTTTTAATTTTTGAACAAATTTTTTTGTTTTTTTATTTTTTTATAATGTGGCATTAAAAAATACATACAACCCTAAATTATTACCCTTTTTTATTAGTCAATTTAGTAATTCAATCATTTTAATGGCAGAAAAACGTTTGCCGGGTCAGCTAGTAATTTATATATTGCTAACAATTAACAATCATTATTTACATTGAAGCGACTATCCAAAAGAGAAAAACTAAGAAAAATCCAGTAATGTACATATCTTGTAATAGAAATTAAAGATGAGATATGTGTCGTATATTAAGGTTTTACATTATATTTTAGTTTATCCCATGGAACATTTTAATGCGTTTGTGGTCACGGTAGAGAGGCAGATCATACATACTGGATGAAATTTAAACCACATTCCAAATTTTAATAAATCAATCTACAAGTCAAAAAACAACTGACTTTTTTTTGTATAGCCCAGTACAAAAATGTCAAGATAAAGAACTTAGAAAAAAACCGCCAAATTTCTAAAATTTTTGATACAGCCGCCTAGCGACACTTTTTCAATACTATAACTGTGCTATAATGGTTTAATATTGTGTTTAAAATTTACCAGGATCCATAAAAAATGAGCACAACAGCCAACAATATGTAATTAGAATGCAACTGCAATGGCCATACTAGTGTACGTTTGCTGTGTTATTTTATTATTGGTTTATCACAATGGTTTATCACTTACAATGGCGGCAACTTACTCACAACAAAACTTCTAAAATATTCAAACAATACAATTCAATGCTATCTTATAATATTTTGCGTACGTATCCTGAAAACAAAAACTCTAGCAATAATTTGTATGCACGTTGTAATTCTAATAATTAATGTTAAACCGAAGTTATACAAGAGCCTTGTGTTAGAAGATGTCTATTTTTCACATTTATAACCGGTCGCGTGCGTCTAGGACATGCGTGTGCGCAGCGAGCACGCCTATTCAATTACGGAAAGGTCACGACGTCTGTAGGCGCAGGCGAAGATTATCGGCTCTCACCTGTCGGCTGGCGGATTATACCGCGTGCAGTTATTAAAATTTCTCGTTAGACGCAAATAAAGGATACCATCACGCGCGCCTCTTACGCATCATTATTACGCGCTTAGAATTTACAGTTAAAACTATTTTCAAAGAACGAACTCGCACTTTCATCTGTACCTTTGAACCTATGCGAGACCGATGAAACATCGCGTGCGAAACAGACAATCGCAATTAGATTATTCTATGTTATGTTACTACATCCGTCAAAGATTCCGATACAGAAATAGAGATAAAACTACTCTATCGTGTGGTGCCGCCACATACAAAATAATAGCACCACCCCCCTTCTTTTCCTATAGGTGCTGTTAAACTACGATTAAAGGAATAATGCCAGAAAAAGACGAATAGCGGCGTCTTCTGTCGTGCATATATATTTTTAAGATATCTCTTAATGAAATTGCAACGGTTCCGTCACACTAAAAATGAGTGTGAGATGAATAAGACATAACTAAGACTTAAACATAAAATAGAACTTTACAACACACTCGCCACGTCTGAAATAATCAAATTAGCTTAATCAGGCACTTTGTTAAAATTAATAAAGCAAGACGAAACTCCATTTTCAAGTTGGTTCACGCTGCGTTCGCTGCCTGCGAGGTCGGGGCTCGATGACCCGAAATAAGGCTTGGGGGGTTGAATTGCACCACCCGCCCCGGGGGGGCCGCCGCCCGCCCACCCGGTGGGCCAGAGCGCCGACCTTTCATTCATTACGCAATAAAATCATTCTGCTAACTTTCAAACGTGTGTGTGGGCTCCCAATTATTTGTAATTGTAACTGGAGACAGTAAATTGCTGATTAATAAAGATAGTGGACTCGAGAGCACCTGCAATTTATTACAAAGATAACAATGGAAAATTAAATAGGTATGTAAGGATCCTTTAATCGAAGGAACGCACTAGGTAAAACTGGAATAATTGTATTTTAATGCAGTTGTTTGTACCAATAAAGCGTAATAAATGTATGAATTGGTAATAGTAACAACAGCAAATTTTTTTTTTTTAATTTAGCGTATTTTTATTAATTTGGCATGACGTAATGTATAAAAGCCTTTTCAGCGTCAGTGTGGCCTTTTTCCTCGCCCACGCTTGCAATTCCTTTTTTCTTCCAATCACGCCGTCCAAGTTGCGCCATGCTTCTTTTTACTGGCATCCATCTCATCCCTCTGTCGCATTTGTCGGCCATCGGCTTTTATCCACGTTTCGGGAAATGCGAATCCTTTTAATTTTCGTTTATGTATCTTTTTCAATGCTGTTTTATTGATGCAATCTTAATTAGTTTTCAATAGGTAAAGATGTTTAGAGTTGGATGATGACCAGTTGGTTTAATATTTGCAGTTTAGCAATGCTTATTGGCATAAAGATCATTCAGGTATGATCTCTTATTTGAAGATTTTCGCTGAATCTGTCTCGGTCGATAGAAATTTAAACTATTAAAGAGTGTATTATTATATACAATGTTTAGGACAACAACACAGGCCCCCAATTCCGCAAATTTACAAATGGATCAATAGAATCACAATTGCATCGCAACCGTATATTTTGACACATTTAATATGTTAGTAATGTCAAAATATGCGATTGCGATGCCATTGCGATTCTATTGAGCCATTTGTAAATTAGTGGAATTGGGGGCCTGTTCATGTGTAGTTTAACGGTCACAGTAGAACGTAGGGTATGTTATCTGTACATGAAAGATTTTATTAAATAATTTAAATCTGGATAACATTAAAATCGTGCTTTGTTCTGATTCCAATGTACGCTCCTTATAACGCCCCGTTGGTCTAGTGGTTTAAATACCGGGCCAAGATCTCGGGGTCCCAGGTTGGAATCCCGGGTCGAACAACAAAAAGTTTCGAAATTTCGAACGTTTGGCAAGCGTGGTAATTATGCCAGTACACCCATCATTGCTGTGGTAACTTGAATTCAATGATGGAGGCCTTTTCCCTGCAGAGGGATGATTATAGGCTGTTACTACTACTATGTAGAAATGAAAAACAACAAAGATAGTACAACATTTTCTTAGGTTTTCCCGTTCGGGATTCGAACCCAGGACCACGGACCTGGCGGCACCGTGGAAACCACTGTCTGAACCACTCGATCACGGAAGGCGTTTATTAAATGTTTCTATTAGGTAAGGTTCACTAGATTATTTTCCTCCAAGTCAAAAATGAGTGTGGCGATATGTTTGTCAGGAAGATTGTTTAGTTAGGTCTAAATTAAATAATCATTACTTGCAACGAAAACTATTGTATTTTTTAGAATATTAGTACAAAAGATATCGTTTTATATATTGTATTTGCAGATCCATTTATTTGACCAATACAATATTTACTTAGCAGTCGTCAATACAAGATCAATATATCGCGTACCTAGGTCACAAAACTGATGTTAACTCAAAGTTTTTAGCAACCGAAGTAATTTGATACATTCAATGTTATTAAGTATTGTTTAGAAAAAACCTGGAATCAATATTGCGTAATATGACTTTGCCACAAACAAAATATTCAATTTTTATTAGTTGCATCAGTTTTTTCCCCGTGTCCTGTATCTGGCTGCTATCTGTCACATGCCTTTTAAAGTATTCCGATAGACATTTAACACCAAATATTGGCCACCTTATTGTAGCACTAAAAACATTTACTTTAGATATTGTTCCCATAGAAAAAAACACCTAATTTCTAGTATGCTTTGTTTGCTTACTCACAATGGGTGTCTCGTATAAACGAACTGTAAATTATGCAACCTAATAGAACGCACTGAACTTATACACGTTCGTTCACCCGGCACGCAACTCCATCGGGTGAAAATATCCATTACTGGTGCATGCAGGAATTTCGGAGGAGCCGACCACCCCGTGTCAACGCCTTTATGAGCCCAGAGCATCGCTCCAGATGGAGGGACGATGAACTTCAAAGTTACCTAGAAGCCTATAGTTCGATGCACTATGACAGTAAGCCGAAAGGCTAGAAAATTGTCCGGCGATATTGGAACTCTAAAGTGGCATTTTCGTCACAACTAAGTCTAGGATATTTGGTCGAAAACGTGACAGTGACGTGTATATATCTTTTTATTTTAATTTACTAAATTGATGAAATTAGATATCGGTTTCATAGATATATGCATTTAATCGTTTGGCTTTGAGTCCATAGGTTAGTGCTATTCTTTTGTTTCTGTTTTGTTTCTATATACCAGCTCATGCAGATTGTATTGTTACGAACGTGGAGTTCGGGATTTGGATAAAACACCGTTGACTTATCAGAAGAATTTATTAGGCGATGAACAGGTCGCAATTCGCAAACACTATCACACAAGCCAAATCACAAGAATCGTAGTCCGGTAGGTCGCTGAGGTCGTTGGTTCCAAAACACTATTAGCCAATCCGTAGAGTAGTCCTTAGATCCGTTGGTATCGCTAAAGTCGTCGTTACTTCGCACTAGATCACTTTTCGCAGGTATCGCACCGAAAGCTCAGAATGAACTGACTCGGCGTCTCAAGTCCTGTTATTTATATATCTCAACATCGACGCCGGTCGTACATACTAGAATGTTCGTTTTCTAGAAGAAATTACAAGGACGTTAAACGTAAACAACTCTAGTAAGTTATGCCATTTTGTGCCTTAATCTGTAAACTTAAAGTTCAATGTCGCTTGCACTAAGGTCTTGTTATTACTTTGTGGCCGAACTTAGGTAGTTATGTACATTCCTCTAGCGATATCTCGAACCTTCTAGCATGACCGCGACACTGCCCTCCTCTTAGAGATGCTCGTCCCGAGCGTCATCGTTATTGCCGTTATAACGTGCCAAGCGATCGATGTGAACTACCTTAAGTGCTCCTCTCGGTGGCCGTTGGATCCGGTATGTAACATCGTTTATTCGCGTGACAACTTTGTACGGCCCTTCCCATCTAGTCTGTAATTTAGGTGACTTTCCTTTTTTCCGTATCGGGTTATGTAGCCAGACTAGTGCTCCTTCATCAAAACCACTGGTATTCGCTTTCCGGTCATATCTCGTCTTCATGTTTTCACTCGACTGCAAGCCGTTTTCTCGTACCATGGCATAAATGTCCCGCATCTTGTCTTGCAAATCGGAGACATAATCCTGTACGGTGACGTGATCGTCTGGCGCTCCTCCGGTTACAAGGTCTACCGGTAACCTTAGCTCTCGTCCGAAGTTAATATATGCCGGCGTCGTTTTTGTGCTCTCATGTTCCGAAGTCCTGTAGGCGAGAAGGAACGGTGCAATGTACTTGTCCCAGTCCCTTTGATGGTTGTCCACCAATTTTGCTAAATGCCTCTCTAGTGTTTGGTTAAACCTTTCTACCATGCCGTCGGACTGAGGATGATAAGCAGTGGTTCTCGTCTTGTGAATGCCCAATATTTTGCAGACTCCTAGAAACACGTTCGACTCAAAATTTCTGCCCTGATCGGAATGAATTTCCAGGGGTACACCATATCGGCATATGACTTCTTCAACCAATTTGGAGGCTACGGTCGTAGCTTCTTGATTAGGTATAGCAAAGACTTCTGGCCACTTGGTGAAGTAATCCATGACGACCATAAAGTACTTGTTCCCCGACTCTGTCACAGGGAATGGTCCGGCAACATCCACTGCTATCCGCTCCCATGGTGCACCAACGTTATAAAGTTGAAGGTGTCCTCGACTCCTGGTGGATGGACCTTTTACTGCAGCACAAGTGGTACATTTCCGACACCAATCTTGTACATCAGCTCTGCAGTTAAGCCAGTAGAATCTATCCCGTAGCTTTGTTAAGGTCCTTTTTACACCTAGATGCCCTCCTGATATGCCATCGTGTACCTCTCGGAGAACATCCTTGACCCTTTCCCTTGGGACGACCAGCTGTAGATGGAACTCTCTACCGTTAGGTTTTTCCCATTTTCGGTAAAGTATCCCGTTCTGCAAGATGAAACTGTCCCATTGAGCCCAGTACGCTTTAGTCGTAGCACTCGTAGGCGCAACTTCATGCCATCTCGGCTTATCGTTACCGCGTTTCTTCCATGCAATGATCAGTCGTATGTCTTTGTCTTTTTCCTGAGCTTCTCTCATGTACTCATCTTCCCAGGATCTCGGAGGACTTGTCCTTGTTATTTGTACACAGTCCTCTTTAGACTCCAGCTTGATGCAGTGCTTGCACTCTTCTGGGCACGGTCTTCTTGAGAGGGCGTCTGCATTCCCATGTGTCTTTCCACTACGATGTTCGGTAGTGAAGTCGTATTCTTGAAGCTGTTCAATCCACCTAGCAACTTGACCTTCGGGACTCTTAAAATGAAGCAGCCACTTTAAAGCAGCATGGTCGGTACGAAGCACGAACTTTCTGCCGATAATGTACTTGCTGAAATGTTGTAGCGTTTTGACCACTGCTAAAAGTTCTCTTCTTGTCACACAGTAGTTTCTTTCAGGCTTCGATAACGATTTGCTGAAGTAGGCAATCACAACTTCTCGGTCACCTTGTTTTTGAGATAGTACTCCACCAATAGCTGTGTTGCTTGCATCCGTATCGACGACAAATTGCCCATTAGCTTGTGGGTATCCCAAGATTGGAGTCTCACATAAACATTGCCTTAACCTTTGGAAGGAATCCTCGCAAGCGTCATCCCAGCAAAACCCTCTCTTTTCTTCCGTCAGGCGATGCAATGGCTTGGCAATTTCGGAGAATCCCTTAACAAAGCGTCTGTAGTATGAGCATAAACCCAAAAATGCTCTTACTTCCGTTTTATCTTTGGGAGTTGGCCACTTCTGCACGGCTTCTATTTTAGCTGGATCAGTCTGTATTCCATCACTGGTGATAACGTGTCCGAGGTAGTTTACCTTGTTTCTGAACAGATCGCATTTCTTCGGGTTCAGCTTTAGGTTGGCTCCACGTATCTTCCTTAAGACTTTTTCCAGGTTAAATAAATGGTCTTCGAAGTCCCGACCCATGATGATCACGTCATCCAAATATACCAGGCAGGCTTCTCCCACCAATCCTTCCAGGATACATTCCATGAGTCGCTCAAAAGTGGCCGGCGCGTTGCACAATCCAAATGGCATGACGTTAAATTGCCATAGCCCCTTCCCTGTAGAAAATGCTGTCTTCTCCTTATCCTTTGGATGAATTTCAACTTGCCAGTATCCAGACTTCAAGTCAAGTGTTGAGAACCACGTCTTGCCACTCAGGGTATCCAAGGTATCGTCAATGCGCGGTAGAGGATAGCTGTCCTTCTTCGTGATGTCGTTAAGTCGTCGATAGTCCACACAAAACCTTGTACTTCCATCTTTCTTCTTAACTAAGACGACAGGAGAACACCAAGGACTTGCCGAAGGTTCGATAATCCTATTCTTCTTCATGCTCTGCAGCATATCCTCAACTTCTTGTTCCTTGGCAATCGGTATTCGCCTTGCTCGTTGCCGGATAGGTCCTTCATTTCCGGTGTCTATCTTGTGTTGTACCAAGGATGTCCTCCCCAAATCTCCTTCTTCTGAAGAAAAAACGTCTGAAAAGCGCTGAAGCAGGTCTTTGGCTTTCATGCTTTGAGAATAACTTAAGTTACTTTTGCATCCTTTAAGAAGTTCTGCGATGGTAGAATTATCCTTGGTTATCGTCTTACTCAAAGTTGTTTGGCACTTCCTCACCCAAACAGCTTCTTCGCATCTTCCAATAACGTCACCTTCCTTTACTTGGATCTCGTGGTCTTCTAAATTCACAACTCTAACTATTGCAGTTGTGGACCCCTTGACAAGTGTTCTGGCTGCCAGAAGCTTTTGTGTCTTTGACTTGCTTAGTGTATTTTCGATCAACACACACCTATTCTTCTCATTCTTCTTAGCACGTGGTAGCTTTACCAGCAGTTCTGCTTGTGTTCTTCCGGGTATGTTGATCTTCTTTAGGCATGTTACTTTCCCTTCGGGCCCACCCAGGATGAAAAGCTCTTCATTACCACACTTAAATATGCCATTGGTGACATCAATTTTGCAGTCATATCTTCGCATAAAGTCGAGGCCCAATACGCAGTCATCCATAATTTCGGCCACGATGACATTGTGAGTATATGTTGCTTCACCTACTTGTAATGTGACCGAAACTTCCCCTAGGACGGGTATTTGCTGGCCGGAAGCGGAAAGTAGCCGAATATTGAAGGTGCTGTTGCGCTTCTTCGCGGTCTCTACTAGTCTCGGCTTGATTATTGTCCTGGAGGCTCCAGTATCCACCGTCATCTTGCAGTCAGTTCCATTTACCGAGCCGCATATCATCAAACTGTTCCCATTGCATGCCTGGGAGACAATCATCGTCGGGGCTTCTTCCGTTCCAGCCAGCACCCGCCCCCTAGTTCTGGCTGTTACTCGTTTCCCTGCTTCCCAGCAGAAGATGGGGTCTCCTGCTTCTTTAACATATCCAGGCGTTCCTCGAACATTTTGCTCATCATTTCAGCAAGTTTAGCTGTCTGCTGCGTCTCGTTCTTGGGACAGGTGAATTGCAGATGACCCTTTTCTCCACATTTATAGCACATAGATCCAGTTATTTTTTTCTTAGGAGGAAATGATGTCTTCTTTTCCTGTACTTCTTCAATCACCTCTCGTATTTTGTGAGTTGGCCGAACATCTTTCCTCAGGGCTTCTACTTCCAGAGCGTGCGCTAGAGCTTCCTTCAGTGAGGCATGGTGGCGCAGCCCCACTGCAGCCCTAATCTCCATGTCCCTGATCCCATCGACGAATGCTTGGAGTAGGGTGGAGTCCACCATCTTTGCATCAGCAGATGGGTATGCTTTGCGGACTAATTTTTCAATCTCCAGAGCCCATTGCTGCAGTCCTTCTCCAGAACGCTGAACCCGGTCCCGTAGTTGAGCGCGGAAGACATGCTCCAGATGGCGTTCTCCATAACGAGCTTCGAGTGCCCCCATCAGATCGCTGAATGTGCTACCCGAGGATGGTAGCGCCTCCAAAACAGAAAGAGCCGATCCCCGCAGAGCAACAGTGAGAGCTGTTAGACTCTGTTCCTTTGTCCATCCGTTAGCAGAGGCAACGGCCTGAAACTGTTGGCGGTAAGCGGTCCAGGACGTAGTGCCGTCGTAGGATGGTGCTTTCACCCTGAGTGCCGGGCTGGTAAATACGACGTCACTCGGCGCGAGGGGTCCAGCGGTCTCCAGTTTCAGAACCTTTTTCTGTAATCCAGCGAGGTTCACTTTCACGCTGTCTATGTTGGCCTCCAGATTAGTTACCCTTTCTTCTACCAGGTCGACATTCTTCTGTAGGTTCTGCACCATATCACCCACTGAACCGACGGCAAGCAGTACTTTTTGTTGTTCTTGATGCATTTCTTCTTGTATTTTATCCTGTTTTCGTTGAATTTCCTCTTGCATTGTGTCCTGTTTCTGGCACATGAAGTCCATCATCTGCATTAACCGACTGAAGTCGAATGCAGATGCTCTGGCTTCTTGAGCAGATGGCGTAGTAGCCCGGTGAGAGGACCCAGTAGGTGGAGCGGGCGACGCAGTGGGTAGAGCTTCCATTCCAGTAGATGGGGCCTGGTCGGTTGGCGATGCTTGATGGGCGGAGCCAATGGGCGTATCCCGCTGATCGGTGGCTTGTCGAGCAGCAGCCGTGGCTTCCGCAGCTTGCTGTGCCTTGGTTCTGACGCCAGCAGTATCTTCCCTCGGAGTCACTGGCATTTCCAAATCCACTTCTGACACCAAATGTTACGAACGTGGAGTTCGGGATTTGGATAAAACACCGTCGTTACTTCGCACTAGATCACTTTAGCGATACCAACGGATATAAGGTCTACTCTACGGATTGGCTAATAGTGATTTGGAACCAACGACCTCAGCGACCCACCGGACTACGATTCTTGTGATTTGGCTTTCGTGTTAGTGTTTGCGACCTGTTCATCGCCTAATAAATTCTTCTAATTAATAAGTCAACGGTGTTTTATCCAAATCCCGAACTCCACGTTCGTAACAGTATGTACGTGGAATACCGTCTTAGTGTACACAGTAGCTCTTTCTTCAGACTATAAATCCTGCATATCGGCCTGTTTGACCAGCTGCTTGTGTGTTGAATACGATCGCATTTGAATGATGTACGAAATATTGATTTTGTAGTATCCATGAAACAAGTACCGGTAAGTTTGGGGCTAGATAGTTGCTGCATTTGTAAGAGGATATTTTTTACTTTATTCATCATCATTATCATTATCACGAGGCTATGTCTGTCCACAGCTGGACTCAGGCTTCTCATAATCGCCAGTCTTGAATGGCGGTCTGGCGAATGCAGCCTGGCCAATAGTCGAGGGAAGACGCTGCCTCCCGTCTCCTTCTAGCAGTTCCCTTTTAGTCGTTTCCTACGACACCCATAGGAAGGGGCTTGTGGTGCTATTCTTTTGACGTACTGACACCAAACGAGACATTTTATTTATATGGGTACACTTTTCTCATGTCTCCAGATACAGATGGCTGACATTATGAAATACCTGTATGTACTTACAATATACTTATTTTATTTATTAAGGCTTACCAATAAATTTGACATTGATAGTGACTATCAATTTGATACTAGCTAAACTAAAAACTAAATCATAGTGCTAAATGTAAAGCCTTTTATAGGCGAACACAGCTGGCGAACACACTTCTTATAGGCTGAACAATTTAACAATATAAATCTAATAATTTTGTACCATCATACCGCACCAGGACTATCACAAGGTTGTAACCTTCTGTGTTTTATTTGATTAACAAAAAAATGTAGCGAATTGAAATAGTAAATTAAAATATTTAGGGCCAATAAACTCTTGTGCATGTTTTAATAAAATCAAACTTGATTTACAATTCTCGCTTTATACGTGTTGCTTTTATCACGGGGCGACCTTGTTTCATATTAATTTAAGAGACTGTTCCCCGGCAAAGCACGAAACAAGTTATTTGATGTCGTGCATCACATCGCAAGGAATCTTATCTCAACTTTTAATAGCACCCCTTACCTGACTATATAAAAATTCATGCAGAACTTAACTAACATGAAATTGTGATGTGAATATTCCAGACGCGACACAACTTTGAATTAAATTTTAAACAGTACATTTTCTTGCCTTTCAGGTATGCCATGTACATGATGTGCCAGTTATGTCCCTGTGCAGAGCTCAGGTGCTCTGGTAATTGGGTGTGCAATTGCAGCCCTTGACCAACCTTCACTTTAACCTTGTTTGGAAAACAGGAACACTGAACATACCAAGCGGTTTTACAAAATACAATTTCATTGTTCTGTCAAACGAGTTAATAAAATTTTTAACAGACAAAACCGAGGAAGTTATCTAATTAAAGGACAACGCTAATTCTAATTAGCTGCAGTGTGGTTGGAGCCTAAAATAGAATAGCACCACTTCTCAAGAATGAAGCCTGCCAGAAAAGATGTATTGCAGCGTCTTCCCTTCAGCTCTAACCAAACTGCGATCAAATATTTTTTTGTATTTGTCTTGTGGAACGCAATCTCTAAACTGTTGTAAGTACGCAAAACCAATCCTTCTTTATTTTTGTCGATTGTAAAAGTGGTGTTTGTCTTAAAAAACGAAAAAAAAAATACGCGTTACGGCGTTGGGTTAGCAATGCTCCGCGTGCCGTTATGCCGTTCAATTCAATTCAATTATTCAATTATTTATTCAAAAACAAAATACATTGTGTGGAATAATACAATAATACAACTAATCCAGAATAAAAACACGAGTATCAATAAAAACCATCTTAAATTAAAATCATTATCTTAACTAAAACAAATCACCAATACCAATAAACTACATTAAATTATAATTATTATCATGAAAATTATTACTTACTATTATTACATGTCAAGTATTGTTATAATGTCAATTATCATTTGAATGTCAATTAATTAAATAATTCAATTTATCAAAATTCATTTTTTTAAATTTGTTTCAGTTATAAATTCACCAATAGCATAAAAACATTTTTCCAACAAGAAACATTTCAATTTTGTTCTGAAGCCACTTTGATAAATTGTACTCTTCAGTTCAATTGGTAACTTATTAAACAATGCAACAGACTGATAATAGGAACTCTGTCTTACTATTTTTAAATGAGGAACACATTTATTAATAAAATCTTTTCTCCTCGTGCTTTCACAGATATCTTTTTCCCTTGGAGTCTCATAGTCACTGATGTGCTTTGCAAAATTTGTCAATAAAACTAAAATGTAAAGGCTTGGAACAGTCAAAATTCCAAGTCTCTTAAAATGCTCACGACACGAGTCTTGTTGCTTTATACGGACCATAGTTCTGATCGCTCGTTTTTGTTGAACAAAGGCTTTATGAATATTATATTTGTCCTCCCCAAAATAATATGTTGTACCGCAATCGCGATTCAACCAAGGCATAATATACCAGCTTTAGATGTTTTTCATCCGCTTCGTCACGTAAACTTCTTAAGACGTAACAGGCAGAGCTTATCTTGCTCTCGATGTCATCCAATTCACGTTTCCATTTGAGGGTATCATCAATTTTCACACCTAAAAATTTTGCGGCATGAACTGTTTGTACCTTTTCACCATCCAACTTAGCATCTAAGACATCCCTATTACTTACATTATTACGAAACAGCATAGCATTCGTTTTACTTGTATTGATTAAAAGACCATTTGCATTAAACCAGTCTTTCATAGTTTCCAAGGCATTGTCAACAACAGATCCCAAACTTTCGATTTCTTTAGCAGATATTATGGCATTTGTATCATCTGCGAACAGTATTAGTCTTATCTGGTCGTTTGACTTAGTAACATGATGTATAAAATCGTTTATATATATTATAAATAGTAAAGGACCTAGAATTGAGCCCTGTGGTTACTTTAATATCTACAAGCTTAGATTTGGTTACCACTTCAGACCTACTGTCACTATCAAATGATTTAATTTCTACAAACATCTTTCTGTTCTGTAAATATGATTGAAAGAGGCTTAACGCATTGCCTCTTACACCATAATGCTCTAATTTTCCCAAAAGCAACCTATGGCTTATGGTATCAAAAGCAGAGCTTAGATCGAGAAAAAGTGCGGCAACCTTCATTCTTTCATTTAATCTATAAACCACATCGTTTACTAGCGTGTATATAGCATCTTGAGTTCCTATCTTATTTTGATAGCCAAATTGACTTTTATTAATTGCCTTGTTCAAAGTGAGGTGGGAAATAAGTCTTGATTTTATAATCTTTTCAAAAACTTTTGAGAATGATGGCAGTAACAATATGGGTCTGTACATTTTAGGATCCAATTTCGAGCCTTTTTTAAAAACTGGTACAACTTTAGCAATCTTAAACTGGTCCGGGAATAAACCTTCTTCCATACATTTATTGAAGAAGCAGCTAAGTGGTTCTGCAAGAATGTCTATATTATCTTTGATAATGGTGATAGGCACTTCATCATACCCACAGGACATTTTAGCTTCCATTTTTTGGACTATCTTTTTAACTTCCTCCCCTGTAGTGGGTCTTAAACTCATCTGATCCGTTATGCGGTCAATATTTTGATGCAGATATGCTATGGCAATTCCTTCATCAACAAAAACTTTTGTCAGACTATGGTCAAACTGCTGAGCGAAAACATCAGCAATTCTTCCTGGTTCTGTTATGACTTTATTAGTTACTTTTAGTTTCAGTTGCGATTGCGTCTTATCTGCCAAATTATGGTACCGTACCGTAGTCCTTAAAACGCACCTAACTATGTTATAAATATTATATTAATATAAATTTTCTATTTAAGTAAGACTTATTATCATGTCAATCACTGATATGAATTTTCATAGTACTTACATCATTCTCAGATTTCCTAGAGTTGTTATGAACACACCCTGTATTAACTGTTACTTAAAGAAACCGAAAAAATTAGATGGTTCTCAATTCAACGCGTTTATTTTTATGTGTGACCAATTTATATTAAAAAAGGATAAACTGTTTTTTAACGGATAATTTTCAAAATGAAATTGTTACAAACAGTTATACGATGATGATTTTAAAATAAACCATAAATTTTAAGTCGATGCCAAACATGAATTCACCGACAATCATCATGAACCGACTCAAAACTGGTGGTTAATTTCATGAGTTTCATACGACGCAAAAAAGGGGATCTCTATTTACCAAGTAGATCCAGTGCAACTTACGAGACAAAGTTTTGACTAGTAGATGTGATTTTTTTAAATTTAGAAAAAAAAAACGATTTTATGTCAAAATAGTTTTTCTATGGTTTAATTTTTAATACCAAATCTATTCTTAGGTAAAATATAAAAACTCGTAACCATTTAACCGTCTGCACTTAGTTTACGTAATCCCAGTCATACGGCGGTCCGCTCCGGGCGCGTTCGTAGGTCCGCGACCCTGCGCCTTGGCTCCCGATCCAGGTTATCCAACGCCGGCTCCAGCACTCAGTGTGACAGTCACTGAGTGCTGGAGCCGCTATGCTATTAAAAATAAGCCATACATTTTGGGTGATGCCAAACAAGAAACCACCGACATATTATGATCGACAGCTTAGAGTTAGACAGGGCCCATTAAATTTTGAAAAGTAAAAACATCAAATATTTAAAAAACAGTGTTTACAGCCATCATATAATAATTTAACTATTTTCACATAAAATTTCCCAAAAAAAAAAAAAGGTTAAACAAGCCACCAATTTTTGGTCGATGCTTTGTAAGAAATCCCTACAATTATCATGCACTAAATCTAAGTTAATTTTATTTTATATAATTCAATTCTTTGTCAAAATAGTTTTTAACCGTTTTATTTTTAATATCAAATTTCTTCTTAGGTAAAATATGAAAAATCGTAAACATTTAACCGTCTGCACTTACGTAATCCCAGTCATTCGGCGGTCCGCTCCGGGCGCGTTCGCAGGTCCGCGACCCTGCGCCCTTGCTCCCGATGCAGGTTAACCAACCCTCCAGCGCTCAGGGACCGTCATGGAAGACGCTGCGGCTAGGTGCGTTGACTCTATGTTACGTGCTTAGATAAATGCAGTAGTCGTTGCTTTCAGAAAGTTTCTCTTATGTTATTGTTAGCAAGAGATACTGGTAATATATCGTTTGAGTATTAGGTAAGAGCTTTGTGTTTACAATACGCTCAAATACTTAAAGAAATATTCAAAGTTAAACTGATGACTTAAATTTTATAACTTATACAGTGAAATTGAAACTTTACGGGCATAGGTATGTGTAATGCGGACAAAACCTAATTACTTATAAACTTGTATTTTTTACTTACGTATCTAATAAAATAATGTGTTTTTTCCTATTTTTGCCGATTCATGTATCATGATTATATGATATATTTTTTAAGGAAATTTCAATGATTGCATTTCATATGATTACAATTTCTTTTTAACTTAATATTTTCAATATTTTATATTTTTTAATTATTATTAATTAATCTAATTTATGCAATTAGTTTCCCATGTTTTGTAAATTTAAACTTTTATTATTAATAAACTCAATTATAAATAAAATTTAGATTTTTTTCTCATAATTTTTTGACTTTAGATTTATTTTCCTGTAGGGGAAATTCCCATTTAGATGTAAATATTTTTTGTCATAATAATCCTACCTTAAGTTTTGCTATCCATAAGTGCAATTTCGTATATACAATTAAACAGCACTAAAGGAGAGCCATCATTTGGTGAATATAATTAGTAAATTACAGCAATAATTTGTGGTAAGTTATTTGTTGACAATGCGAATGCAATATTTCTTATGAACGAACTTCCTAACTTACGCTGTCTGAAATGAGATTTCACAAACTAGAATACTTCAATCTGGTTTTGACACATACATCAACATCACATGAGCCCACATCAATTCCTAGACGTATACCTCAAACTTTCTTTGTGTATTTTTGACGGGTATACTCCCAGTCCTAAATCATTTAGGGTGTACAAACCGCATAAAAGGCGACAAACCGCTGATATGTAATCGACATAAAACAGTGCAATCTCGGGCACAGCGCGGCACCCCCGTAAAACTTTACTGTGCACCGACTCGGGATTATGTCCTTATGACATGCTTTACTTTTATTTCAGTTCGGTGCTGGTTGGATGCTTCGTTTTGGTCTTTGTTTAAACCGCCAGTGGACGCTTATAATGCCAGGGGGTGGGTGGGGTACGTCCTTCATGAAAGCTTTAGTTAGATTTAGAATGACTAGTTGTGCAACTGGCTTTGAACGCCTAAAATATTTTTAGTTATATCGGACTATTTTTCTAAGGGATTTTTCTAAATTTCTGCACCCACTGTCCCATCTACGGTTAATACACAGTCCCATAGAAAAATAACTAATATCATGAGTCATAATTAAAAGTTGTATGCTACTAAGTTGAAAGAACACCGAAATGTTCTAGAGGCTTATTTGGTAAGGAAGGACGTTTATCTGACGCTAATTATGTGCCTACTTATTTGTGTAGGGCACAATACATTAACATTTCTACCTTATAGGATAGCCTCTAAAAAAAACTTATTTGATTAATTGATAAAATTAATAAACTCAGGCGTTACTTTGCGGAAATCCATAACTAATTATGGATTGAGAAAATTATTTTGCTAATGATTTCCGCTTCTTAACACCGGCCTAGATACCTTCACCACACTACCCGCACCTCACGGTGCTTCCTCAAATCAGTGTCAGTGCGGGTAGTGTGGTGAAGGTATCTAGGCCGGTGTTAAGAAGCGGAAATCATTAGCAAAATAATTTTCTCAATCCATAATGATTCAATTGACGTGTTGTGCCTACTTGAAAACCTCATATTGGATTATTTGTGCTTCTTTTGAGCTTTCGTTTTTAATTGAATTAATACTAATAATGAATCAATTAATGTTAAGTATTAGTACACACTGTTACTACATTAAGAATTAAATTTTAGTCTTGAACTATAATTGCCATGAATAGAACTTATTCTGATGAGAGGGTACAGGTGAGAAGGTACAAAAATGCTCTTTACCTAACCCTATTTAGTTCCTTGCCACGTTTAATCAAATACAACAAGGTTGACGTACTTTAGAAAAATATCAATTATGACCTTATGTAATATGGTAGTTACTTTAAACTTGTTTCGTATTTTCCGCTTAAATTTTGACATATAAATGCATCATCGATTAGCGTTTACGCAGTTACCTCTTAATCAATTACGACAATAACTCGTAATTCAGTTGACTTTATTTCCTTCTCTTACTCCTTTTATTGTGGCTATTATTTCAAGTCCTGAAACTATCATGTCGTGTCGTGAGCTCGTGCGGGCGTTGCGTGTCTGCTCCGAATGCGCTCGATGCACACAGCCGCTTTTCACGAAAACCTTTTTAGTTTTGTTTTATCACACTCCATAATCCCACTTTGGGGGAACAAAATTATGGAAGGGTTAGGCAGAAAAATACTATAGTGAAAAACCGTTCATAGCTTAGATATGTACACAAGGTGAAATTTTAACCACTTTCCAAAATTTTTTTAGGCGTTCGGTATCGTATTGAGCGCCCATTTATGAAGTAAAAAATGTAAATCAATATGGTCACCCGAAAATATTATTCGCAATAAAGTTTTCAATTTTTACGGGCCTAGGCCTGATAAGGTATAAAGGGAAAATCAAAAACGTATAAATAGTCTAGTAATGAATAAATGAGATGCGATTCACGTAAAAAAGTGTTGTTAGGCGGCAGTATAAAAATTTTTAGATTTTTTGCGGACATTTTCTAAGTGCTTTATCTTGACATTTTTGTACTGGGCTATACCAAAAGAAAAAATATGTCATTTGTTTTTTGTCTCGTAGATTTCTATATCAAAATTTGGAAGGTGGTTAAAATTTCATTCTGTATATTTTTTAAAGTGAATATTTTAATAGTACTCGTATGTGAATAATTATGTCAAGCGTCTACCTGTTGCCGTTATTATTATTGCGAAAAAACGACACAAAAAAATGTTTGTTGTATAGAGACAAAAATAAATAACAGCAATAGAAATGCCTACATCATCTGTAAAAATTCCAACTGTCTAGCTATAACGGTTCATGAGATGGAGCACGGTAGCAGACTGACAGATGCGGACAGTAGAGTCTTAGTAAAGGGTATCGCTTTAACCCTTCTTGTACGGAACCCTAAAAAGGAGAATAGTATTTAATTGAAGATTCAATTCCTTGAATAACAATATCGACTGCCTGAAGTAGGGCTCGAATCCACTACCTTTCACTTGCCGGGCGACTGCTCTAAACATTGCTACGATTTTTTAAGGGATTAAGTAATCAATTTTAAATAGCACTTTCTTTCGTCGTTTCATTTCTTTATTCATTAAAAAAGTAATTTTATATAAGATTATTTTCACTGTCTGAATAAAGCTACAATCAGTCTTATGTGTTCTAAAACAAATTACATACAAAGAAAGAACCACTCATTTGTCAGAGGATTCTTGTTTGACATCGACTTTTATTTAGGATAGGAAAATTAGTGAATGAATAAAAACTTTTTTAAGATCCTTTATAGAGTTTTACATTGACGGAAGAAGCATCGAAATACGATCTGGAGGAATGCGCACAAATTAAAATCATAAAAATATAAAATTGACAGCTTCCTCTTTTCATTGTCGGCTGACAGTTAGTTTAAAAACATTTGTTTTTAAATGTGATTGATGTTATTATGATTGTATCGAGTCTTGTAACAAACATAACTGGGCAGGTTATCGTGTGAGTGTCGCGTGCCACCGAGTGCAACTACTTTCCACCCTTACCTATTTATTTCAGTGCTGATGCAAAACTTTAGCCCGCACTAAAAAAAATCTACCCTGAATGTTACAAAATGTAAATGTTGCAACATGAAACGTATATATTCTAAACTGTTTTTTAGCAATTATATTGTTTGTGTATTGTAAAATTTGTAAATGCTATTCCTTCAATAAAAACGTCAACTCTTAGGCGGGAATCGAACCGGCAACCTTCGCTTACTGGGTGACTGCTCTCAGCAAGCAGTAATAGTTATCTCTCGACGTGAGATTGAAACATGAAGAGTCGCATAAATAGGAAAGTTGATAAGGGAAAAACATATTTTTCATGACCTTTTATAAAATTTCACATTGAGACACGAAGCATCAAAATATGATCTGGAGCTAAAGACACTAGATGTGTTTTTTCTATTTTACATATTTTAAATTACATAGCAACGTATGTAATTGCTTCAAAACATGTAAAAGCGCTGTAACATCTTTAGCTTGTTTAATATTAGGAATAATAATAGAAATGCCAACTAGCACTGAAAAATTAAAAGCTCTATTTTCTTCTAAGATGTGACATTTTTATTAATTGTATACTATTTGCCCTCATTATCTATACATACGTGCCATTTAACCAGAAATTTTATTTACTCTGAGGACCTAGGTAGTCAGTTGGAATAAAGTCTGGAATGTCTTTTAACTGCTGCGCCTGTAGAGATTCAACGGTTTTGCTCTGTTTATTCTTTACATTTCTATTTTAGTATGCTATGATAGAACATCCATCCAAACACAAACAACGATGGGATACAATTACGATATCGTTCTCTATTATGAATTACAAATACCGAAACTATCAATAACTCTGTAAGGTTTATTTAAATTTTTTTGGTTGTTAGGTGATTAGTACGCATGTGAAAAATATAATGGAAATCAGAGGCCGTTTGGCTTTTCTTCAAGGATAGTCTGGTGTCACAGTTATTCTATTTTACCGATAAAAGGGCCAATTTGTTCTTACGGTTTCCATCTTGCGACAGGAACAACAACCAACGGCTTAATGTGTATTCCGAATCCTGACTATTACCATTTAAAAGACCCGTGTCAATTTAGAAAAAAATGATTCATTTTTTATTTCCTATGGAACGAAAAAATACATCGATCTCAGTCAACTTTGTCAAAATATAATTATGCGCGTCCATACTTTAATATTTATTTAAAATTTTACTTATTTATCATTAGCTTTTGCCCGCTACTTCGTCCACGTGAAGTAGTTATTTTTGGTAATTAAAATAAATTTTAGTGATACAGAGATAGTGATAGCGATAAGGAACTTTATTCCAGTAACATCATGCCCCTTTCAAAATCGGTTCAGTGGTTTTTGAATTTATTTATTACAAACATACACACACAGGAACAAATCTTTTCTCTTTATAATATTAGTGTAGATGTAGATGTAGAAGTGTAGACGTAGATAGCTGTGGTAAGTAACTTGAATTCGATGATAGAGACCTTTGCCCTACAGTAGGATGATTATAGGCTTATATCATACTTTTTCTTGGGATGATTATACGCCGTTACTTAAGTTTCTCCAATTTTCTTAGGTGAACTTACGTATTCAACCGTTTTTCCCTGCAACTTTTTGTTTCACCCGCGCTGCGAAAACGTGGGCGTCTCGAGATTTGGTAAACAACATTCTGATGAGCTGAGCATTTTGCGTATCTGCAAGCGCTGGGGGTTATCGTCTGCTTCGCAAACAATATCAGTCCTGTACATGCTAAAGCGTCAATGACATTCTTGCATAAGGCGAATTTTAAAATCACATATTACAGAGAGTAAGGTGTTGTAGAACTAATACTTACTAGGTTTATAGATGCTTGTACATACTCGTAAAACGACTAGCGTTGGCTCAAACAAATCTTGAGCATTAGTCTCGCTTTAAAAATTATGTATCAATGAAAAAAGGTTAGGTTTTTAGGTTAGGATGTTCGAATACTTTTTTGTAAGTAACTACTGTTATTTTACGTTTCTTTTTGTGTTGATCGATTTAGAAAGTTTTTAAGTAACTGACTAACTACTAGCGCCAAAATTAAAGCAACGATAATATAACACAAAATTACTATTAAGTGTTTTAGCTATAATATAACTAAAACAGACGAAATTTAATCAGTGCCAAAAAATAGTAATCGACGGTCGTTATGCGTTGCGTCGGGTTAGTTGATTCCTGCCTTAGTCGTTCTAAATTGCTGTTTAATAATAATAATTAAAAAGTAATAATGAATATCAAGTTAGTTAATGACTTAATCATTTCAATGCTAAATAAATTTTACAAAACTACAAAATAAACCCATTTAACCATTTGAGTTAGACGTAGAGTTTTCTTTCAATCGCTGAATAATTTTCCTACAAAAAAAGTTATAATTTCTGTTCTACCATGCTCCCATTATAATCCTTCTAATCTTATCTTACTATATAAAAGAGAGTCGTGTTAGTTACACCACTTATAACTTAAGAAAGGCTGGACCGATTTTTATGATATTGGTGTTTTTGGATAAGATAATTTATTTCCTTAGAATTTTTATCTAACCAAGTCATATTTGATGACAATGACATTTAAGACGTCAAAATCAAATACTATTCTGAGGCGAAACGAAGTTCTTGGGGTCCGCTAGTACCTATAGGTATAAAAGAGAGTCGTGTTAGTTACACCACTAAGGAACTATAACTATAACTCGAGAACGGAGGGACCGATTTTATTGAAGTTTGTGTTTTTGAATTTATCTTCGTCGGGAATATGATAATAAATATTAAAAACGTCGGAAAGTTAACGTTACGAAAAATTCATAAAATGTAGGTACTTTTTATAATTTTTCCAACCACGCCATATTTGATGACATTTAAGACGTCAAAGGCGATAAGAAGTTTGTGGGCTCCGCTAGTAAATTTATATAAAAAAGTAATCTTTAAAAACAAAACTAGTTGTTGAATCATCAAATCTCCAACCGGGACCGGCACCGCGGTGTACGGGGCGCGGGGGACGAGGCAGCCGGCCACGGCGAGCGACGGTCGGCTGCGCAGCGAACTAGAACGAAAGACGCGACTGACGCGAGCGCACGACACTCAATCGTACATCGTACCTATTCAATATTTCATTGTACCTCTTGTTCTAATCCATTATAAGTTTATATAGCCGTTTACATAGCCGTTTGATTCCAACCCTTGCAACGAACCATCACCAAGATTCGAGCCGGATACGATCGTCGGCACCTAGCGAGAAAGAGGCGGCCGAGGACGTAGCGGTGAGGTCAACAACCAGGATTGGATGCCTACAGGCTGCAACAATCGGAGTTCTGCGTCACTGAAGGCTGAAACAAGCTGGACAAGGAGCTCACGAAGGCGTATTATTGCTGCTGAAACAAGCAAAAAAAATAACGTCATCCAATACGTTACACCAGGAAAAGGGGTTTGCAGTGTATTTGTTGTGTTGTGAGCTCATTCCAATTCATTATTCTTTGATTACTAACGATATCTTCCCATATAAGGTAATGTAATTCATTTATTTCATATATTTAATTCCGTTAACTACAAGTTTCAAACCTACCTACCTTTCAATAATATAATTTCTCTGCTCCAAGCTCCAATCTATATGTTATTTCCTAAGGTTATTTCAATACTTCAATATCTAAATTATTATTCCTACAGCTCCGTGTTAATTTGAATTTCCATAGTACCTACCTAATTTATCTGATCTTTCTATATATTCGATGATAGGGTTTAAAGTTGCCTCAATTTGTTACATTAATAAATTACTTTCAATCATTGATATATAGATCGAATCATTCCTAATCTGACCTAAAAGTGAAAAATAAGTAATAGGTGAGCTAATATTATTATTTTTATCAAATTTCCAGTGAGTTGTGTCGGGTCACGTAGGCCATCGTTGACGTCACGGGCTTGGCGCGTTGTGATTCGTCGTTGCGGGTGGCGTGATCGGGCCATATTCTAGAAAATTCGAGAAACGTCGGTGCCTTGTAGCTTCGCTGTGCTTCTGCTTCCGCCATTTTCTTCATTCACGCACGGGTGCTTACTTTCTATAACTTTGGGTTTTTTATGCTGGGAGATTTAATTAATTTGTGTTCTTTATCACTTTTACCTGTCTTGCATCTTCACTTCATTGTAGCTTCGTTATTTTTTTGAAATTCTAAGCTTTAGTTTAATTAATCATGGACATAAAGGCACTAAAGAAAACAAGAGCATCATTAAAGGCTAAGCTTTCCCTATTTAAGAAATATTTGGAACCATTGTTGCCAAGTAAGGCTTTAAATAAATTACAGGTTCACGAACTTCAAATAAGACTCAATAAATTTCAAGAATTATACAACGACTTTGATTCAACACAGTCCGATATAGAAAGCGCTTGTGAAATTCCAGATGAGGAGTTCAGCGAGCGGGAAACCTTTGAAGGAGCCTATTTCAAAACAGTGGCATCCGCGCAGGAGTTGCTCAGCCGCGCCCAGCCGGCAGACACCGAAGGCTCGGTGACAGGTTCTAGTGGTAATGTCGCTCCATCAGGTATGCCAAATATTAAATTGCCTACTATTCATTTACCTACATTTTCTGGATGTTGTCAGGAATGGCTAGAATATCATGATATTTACACTTCACTTATTCACGATAATAGGTCAATACCTAAAATTCATAAATTTCATTACTTGCGTGCATCGTTAAAAGATGGTGCGGCATCAATTGTTCAGTCTTTGGAGTTTTCCTCTGAGAATTATGACATTGCGTGGAGTTTACTTTGTGATAGATATAATAATAGTAGAATTTTAATTAATAATCATATCCAAGCGTTGTTCAACATTGAGCCTATTGTCAGGGAATCATCAAGGGCCATACGAAACATAGTAGATGCAATGAACAAAAATCTCAGAGCTCTTAAAACACTTAAATTACCCACTGAGCACTGGGATATGTTAATAATTCACATGGTGTCAAGTAAACTCGATCAAGGTACGCTTCGCGACTGGGAAACCCAGCGTAACACTATCAAAGATATTCCAACACTCGAGGAATTTAACAATTTTCTTAAAAATCGAGCCGATTTACTTATCACCATGGAGGAAGCACACCACAAGCACCCGCGCAGACACAGTGACATAACACCCATAAGACCCAAGTCATTTGTAGTGAGCCAGACACCTAAATTTCACTGCCCTGTTTGTAAAAATAATCATTCCATTTATCAATGTTTCAAATTCAAATCCATGTCTATTGAATCTCGAATCGAATTAGTAAAGAAGTTAAATTTATGTAAAAATTGTTTGCGTCAGGGACACAGTGAGAACAGGTGTAAATCAGGTGCGTGCAAATTGTGTACTCAACGTCACAATACTATGCTACACATAAGGCCAAATTCAGAAGCCGCGCAAACCAGTGAATGTATTGTCTTGCCTACTTCACAGACTCCACAGGTGAAGGATAGTTCACACTTACAGAATATACCACAAAATGTTACACTGTCCACAACACACCGTTGCGACCATGTACTACTATCAACTGCTATAGTGAATGTCTTGGATAGGAGTGGTCAAACGCATAAAGTTCGTGTACTCTTGGACAATGGCAGCACATCTAGTTTTATCACAGAATCCTTACTAAATCAGTTGCAGCTACCATGTTATCCTGCTTCTGTCACAGTTCAAGGGCTAAATAAACAACTTTCTAATATCACCAATAAATGTGATGTATCAATATCATCTCTCATGAATAATTGTTATACAGCTAATGTTAATTGTTTTGTAGTGCCACAGGTAACACAATACATACCGTCACATACAATCAATTACAGCAATATTTTCCAGATTCCACAACATGTCCACCTCGCAGATCCAACATTTAACATTCCGTCTGAGGTACAGATGTTGTTAGGAGCGGACATTTTCTGGGAAGTACTCAAACCCAATCAGATACATTTAGGTAAAAATAAACCAACCTTGATTGAAACAACATTAGGGTGGTTAGTTTCTGGGTCTATACAAGTCCCTAACAAACATAAATTTAAACATACCTCTCATCATACAGTCCACTGTCACTTGCTAAACAATATTGAGCTAAATGAACACTTGTCAAGGTATTTTGAAATGGAACTTGTTCCACATACTCAACAAGCTAAGTCAAATGCTGAGAGTGCATGTGAGGACATATTTAGGCAGGCAACATTTAGGCAACCTAATGGCAGATTTGTTGTTACAATTCCATTCAAAGAAGATCCTTCATGTTTAGGTCACTCGAAGGAACAGGCATTGTTAAGATTTCAATCATTAGAACGTAAATTCAGACGTTACCCATCCTTCAAAGATAAATATGTAGAATTCATGGAGGAATATATTAAGCTTGGTCACATGTCAGAAAACACTGACATCCAAGATACACAGCCTGAATATTTTCTGCCGCATCACGGCATCTTACGAGAAAATAGCTTGACCACCAAACTAAGAACTGTCTTTGACGCGTCAGCTACAACCAGCTCAGGAAAATCTTTAAATGATATACAACATATCGGCCCCACTGTACAGGACGATTTATTAAGCATATTAGTTCGATTTAGGCAGCATAAATATGTTGTAACCTCTGATATCGAAAAGATGTATAGACAAATTCTAGTAACTGATAAACAACGTAGCTTACAGAAAATATTTTGGCGATCTAACCCTAGTGACGAACTTAAACAGTATAAACTAAACACAGTGACTTACGGAACAGCCTCGGCTCCGTACTTAGCAACACGATGCTTAGCACAATTAGGTCACGATTGTCCTGATAATCATGTTAGGGACACAATCTTGCATGACTTTTATGTTGATGACCTAGTAACCGGTGATGTAGATTCTAACACATTAATAAATACATGCAAAGGTGTTATAAAGCAGTTAGAAGGGGCAAATTTTCACCTTCGCAAGTGGTATTCTAACAACGAAGACATCCTCAATCATATTATTGGTAAAGGTGGTGATGATGAATTGCTCAACTTGTGTAGGGATGCCTTTTCAAAAACATTGGGTCTACTATGGTCATGCAAGAGTGACACATTTCTGTTTTCATCCACAACTCTTCAACCACACAACACATCTGATAGCAAGCGCACTGTTCTGGCCACAATTGCCCAGATATTCGACCCATTAGGTTTGATCAACCCTTGCCTACTACAGGCAAAAATTATCTTGCAGTTATTATGGGCTAGAAACATACCCTGGGATTCTGAGTTACCCAGCGATATTCAATTGCAATGGAACAATTTCGTAATAGCTTTATCACATTTAAATAACATTCAAATTCCACGTTTAGTATTGTGCGATTCATTTGTGAAGGTTGAGTTGCACATATTTTGTGATGCAAGTATTAAGGCATACGCTGCTTGCGTTTATGTCCGATCCATGACAAGGGATGGTGGGGTAACGGTGCGATTGTTATTGGCAAAAAGTAAGGTATCCCCATTGAAGCAACGTTTAACAATGCCCAGACTAGAACTTTGTGCAGCTCTACTAGGTACTCAATTAGCAAAGAAAGTCACTAATTCTTTACGTCTGGACATTGACTCTCAACACCTTTGGAGTGATTCGACTATTGTGTTAGGATGGTTAAGAACATCTAAGAAAAATTTAAAACAATTTGTTTACAACAGAGTAAATGAAATAACGCAATATTCGGATCCTTCTCAGTGGAGCTATGTTCCAACAAATCTAAACCCTGCGGACATAGGGTCGCGAGGGCTGAACGCAGAACAACTCAAAAATTCAAATTTGTGGTGGGGAGGTCCACATTTCCTACACCATACTAAGATACAATGGCCTACACAACCTCAAAATTTAAACACTACTAACTTACCTGAAACAAGGGTTTTGTGTCACTTTTCTGAGAGGGAAGTTATTAATGATGATTTTACTCAGAAATTTTCAAATTTTGCTAGACTTCAGCGCATAACAGCATACATTTATAGATTTTTTCATAATTGTCGAAACCGTGATAATAAATTGTTTGGTCCCTTAACATTAAAAGAATTAAATAAATCAAAATTATCACTTTGCAAGATTGTACAAAGACAAATGTTTCAGAAGGAATTATCACTATTGAAAACGAACGGTTGTTTACCGTCAAAAAATAAACTCCTAAACTTAAATCCCTTTGTTGATGAAACGGGTCATTTACGTGTAGGGGGAAGACTTTCAAACTCAAATCTAGACTACAACACCAAACACCCTCTTCTCTTACACGCATCTCATCACATCACACGCTTGCTAGTGAAATACTATCATTTGTTATTGTTCCATGCAGGACCTCAGCTACTGTTAGCAACACTTCGTCTTAACTTTTGGATAATTAACGGCCGTAAACTCACGAGGAAGATTACTCACGACTGTTACAAGTGTTGCAGATTCTCAGGTCGAACATTTCAGCCAATTATGGGCAACCTGCCTGAACACAGGTTACATGCAGAATTTCCTTTCTGCAACACTGCTGTAGATTATGCTGGTCCAATATTGATAGCAGACAGAAAGGGTAGAGGATGTAGGTTGAAGAAGGCGTACATATGTATATTTGTATGTTTAGCTATACGAGCGATCCACATAGAGCTTGTCACCGAGCTGACGTCACAAGGTTTCATAGCGGCCCTACATAGGTTTGTCGCTCGCAGGGGCAGACCTAGCAATATATTTTCAGATAATGGAACAAATTTTGTTGGGGCTTCTAATGAGTTATCAAGGTTTTTCAAATTAAATGATGAAGCTATTTTATCTAACACAATTGAACACAACATTAATTTTAAGTTCTGCCCGGCGTATAGCCCACACTTCAATGGCGCCGCAGAAAGCTCTGTGAAATCAGTTAAAAACATTTTAAAGCGTGTAATTTCTGAGGCTCACCTAGATTATGAGGAACTAAACTCTCTTCTTATTCAAATTGAGGCAATTTTAAATTCGAGACCTCTTACTCCCATTTCTTCCGATCCTACCGATTTAATTCCTCTAACACCAATTCATTTCTTGATTGGAAGGCCACTCTCAACTCTGCCTGCTCCCCAGGTGGAAGATAAACCAATCAGTACACTCAGCCGATACAATCGCATACAGGCCTTAAAGGCCCATTTTTGGAGACGTTATTATAAGGAATATGTTTCAGATTTACAAAAGAGGACCAAATGGACCAAAGATGGTAATCACCCAAAGTTGGCTGACATGGTGCTGGTGAAGGATGATCGAGCACCGCCGGGCAGATGGCTGCTAGGCAGAATTGTTGCGGTATACCCTGGCACTGACGGAATCAACCGGGTGGCGGATGTCAAGACCGCCACAGGCACCATAAGAAGGGCCTTCAACAGGCTTTGTCCTCTGCCAGTATTGGAACCTCATGTTCCAAGGGGGGCAGCATGTTGAATCATCAAATCTCCAACCGGGACCGGCACCGCGGTGTACGGGGCGCGGGGGACGAGGCAGCCGGCCACGGCGAGCGACGGTCGGCTGCGCAGCGAACTAGAACGAAAGACGCGACTGACGCGAGCGCACGACACTCAATCGTACATCGTACCTATTCAATATTTCATTGTACCTCTTGTTCTAATCCATTATAAGTTTATATAGCCGTTTACATAGCCGTTTGATTCCAACCCTTGCAACGAACCATCACCACTAGTAATTTAAGTATTTCGCTACTAATATAATATCTGCATATCCGTTGTTTTTAAAGTTTACAACCAACTTTCGCGTGCTATGATTGCACTATTGCATGTTGTACCAACGAGTGTGTCGCAGACAGATGCTATAAAAATAATAATATATCGCTAACCAAATTACAACCGCTTATGCACGTTTTATAGTTATAACGTACAGCTCAAAAACTGTCATAATGATACATCTACGATAAAGTAAAGCAAATTTTTATGGCAGTAAAATACTGAATATCCGCATAACCACCAGTGTCGCCTCATTGGTCTAGTGGTTTAGTTACCGTACTAAGATTTAAGGGTCCTGGATTCGATCCCCGAGTTGGGCAACAAGAATTTCGATTTGCTCGGGTTTGTGATCACCAACCCGCATTTGGCAAATGTGGTAATTATGCCTGTACTCATTATTGCTGTGGTAACTTGAATTCAATGATGAATGCCTTTGCCACGCAGTGGGATGATTATAGGCTGTTAGTTTACTTTTACTTTTTGCTACCACCGGTGGGCAGTAAACACAGTAACATGAATCGATGACCATTCGGAGAGAAAAGTTCGGGAATACCTTAGTGAGAACGCATCTGATTGAGAACCTCCTTTTTTCGACGGCTGGAAATACACTATCAGTTGAATTACAGACAAGTATGTTTTGCTCTTTTTGATCTATACGTTTCTACATGAGGTTTTATTGAAGTACATCATGTCAAACTTTTTTATATGTCAATGCTTTATTATTAATATGTTAAAGTTATGCGAACATTGATCTATAACTGCCCTGTAAATGTATACTGTCCTTTTTATAACAATGTTACGCATAATTTTATTAAATGCGTTTTTATTTGCATGTTCTATTAAACTTCCATGACAAAGAGACATAAATATGTCAATGTAGGAATAAATGTTTAATCTATTGAACTAATGCAACAAAAAGTTGGAGCGATGTGTTAAAATCGCATTAATTTGCGGACTATAAAAAGTGTATAAAGTACTTTTATGATTTTTGTTAAGTAAATACGAGTACTTTGTATTATTTTCTATGAGGCAGAAAAATTGTTTATCTTTACATACAAATCAGATGTTAATATCAGACCTATGATATAAAGATTTTAATAATAAGATAGATGTATGAATTTTTTTTTTGCAAAACAGAGCCTATGTCACGAACGAATTGCGTTAAGTCAGTGTCATTAAATATGTAATATATTTTATTATTATTTTTGCTTTTGTCCTTCATTTTTCTGATGTTTTAATAGATGTTCTGCCATTCGGGGCGGAGTCAAACCCATCAAATAATGGAACAATAAATTCTAAAGTGGTGTAACTGTCAAGACTTTATTGATGATTGAAAAGATGTAAGATGATACGTATCGACTTACTTTTGATAAGTTTAAATCGTGCGCTTTGGAGAATAACTAAGCTTTATGAGCTACATAAATATGTATTACACGCAAATATAACAATTAAAGATGGATCACATTTACTTACACATACCAATACAACTTTAGTAGGAGTTAAACCCGTATTGTATCGTTTAGACGTCTACATTGCTCTTGCGTGGTAAGTACGTAACATGTAGAGCAAAGACGATTAATGCAGCTTTTAGTTTAGTCTAACTCGTCATTCACTGTACACGGTAAGTAAAGCTAACGAAATGCAGTAATTAAATGTAGATTAATTAGAGCATCATATCAGCTAAGTTGACTAAACCCCTCCGTAGTCGAAGGCTCAGAATCCGGTTTTCAAGGGGTCTGCAGCTCTGAAGTTTCGGGTTCGATTCCAAGATGAGTGAAGAGAACCATTAGTCTATGTTTCGTCAAGTTCGGATGTTTACCTTCGTAGTTTCTGATTCCTACAAAAGAAAATGCATCAATAAGTACTTACTCGAGATCAAAAAAGAATTTGTAATAATAAGTTCATTACTTAATATTACTTGCCTACTTTAATGCCGCTTGCGTAATGTGAATAAATAGGAAATTTGTAATCGTTACTTTTCTTGCTTGGGATTATCATAGAAGTAACATTATTATAATGCACACAACAGAGTTAACTTTTACAACGTTTGGCCTTATTTGTGTCATGCCAGTAAAAAGCGCTACCGTATTTGGCCAGTATTAACACTTATATGCACATACAGAATTTACTTAAACATTAAAAGTGGTAACATTATTATGGTTGACTGTGCGGTAATCGTTAACACGAATAGCCAAAGCAAAAGCCGAACTTCTTAACATATTTTTAAAACTTTTTATCTATACTGAAGTATAGGTCCACCTGCTTCGTCCCGGCTATAACTTTCTACTCACGACACCGCAAAACACCTTCACAAAGTAAATCATGTAACAAAAACTATTCGTAGCTCACGAACCATACATTTTTATCTGTCTTTTACAAACAATGTATTGAAAATCGCACCCATTTACGCCAATTATGCCTAGCGACGTGCTTCTAGATACATAATTTGTGTCAACTAGATAACAGATGAATACATACTCCACTGCACAAAAATAAAATATACAGTCAAGTGCGTAACGGGCCACGCGCAGTCAAAAGTTACGAAGTTGCATGTCACAAATGCACACTTATTTGATTTTGGTGTCTCATAATTTGACATGATTCCTAAGAGATCTTTCTGTTTTATGCTACTAACAAATTTTCAACGAAGCTTGTACAAAAATGTTTTTCCCTAAGTACCTACATATTTTAAGATGATTGACATCTGTAACTTGTAAAACCTACTTAGCTATAATAGTTTTCTTAATAACTTCACTAAATGTATGTACTTCTGCCACAAAATTTCCCTCATATAAACCACCGTTTAGCTGGCAAATAACTTGACACTTGATTCCAACTCCAATTAAGTATACTTCAAAACTTAATACCTACTCCACTAATGGATCCGTGAATCGAAACATGGTGTTCTCACACCTGCAACATGTTTGAAAGATCATAACCCATAAAAAAAATATCAATGGATTTATTGTACCACTTGATCGGTGTAATCAATATATAAATGTGCCAAAATACAACTTTCTTGTGCTAAGAGTCTTTAAAATTAACCGCAGATGAAAAGACAGACGGACATGGCGAAACTATAAGGGTTCCTATTGACTACGAAACCCTAAAAAGTACCATGGTCTGTTTAATACCCTAGAGTTATGGGATATCAAAAGGAACACGTTGTATATATTTACCATAGCAATGTGGGTACAGGCATAATAACCACGCTTGCCAAATGCAATCAAGGCCACTGGAACTAGTAAGAGCAAAGGCAAAAGAGGGGAAACTTTTATCGACCGACCCGGCGATCGAACCCGAGTTTTACGCCCGGTACTTATACAACCAGACTTTGGAGAAGGCGTTTTAGCTCAAAGTATAAGTGCTACAGCGGTAACTTCATGAACATATCTATATAAAAATAAAACCATTTTCGTTTTTATTATTTTTAACAAAAGCTTTAAGTCAACTTTGAAAAAATTTATACGGGACGACTCCTATAAAATGACCAAACACACTCATCAAATCCAGTCATAATTGGCAGAGTATAATCGCATAACAAACATACAAAGTTAAATAGAATTGAGAGTCTCCTTATTTTAAGTCGGTTGAAAATTTAACCGTACAAAAATACAGGGTAATTTTGCAGGGTACTTGCCAAAATTTTCAGAATCGGTAGCGGAATGTATTTACGATAACCATTTTACACATTGCATTATTACCTACTGTACGTTATTTATGCACCTCATAAGGTTTAAAATTGTTAGTTATAGCTTTATCATATCAGCCAAGCGACGCCCACTGCTGGGCATAGGCCTGCCCCAAGCATCACCACAACGATCGGTCCGGTGCCACCCGCATCCAACGGTTTTCCACGACCTTAATCAGATATAAAACAATATACTAAATGTGTACCTGCTTATACCATTTTAGGATAGTGAAGTGAATCTTTTAGCGGACTGGAGTGAGCTCCGTTTATGTCATTTGTATGCAAACACAGCTCGCCCTCTCGCCTTGTCTGTGGTATTGCAAACTAAGAATCAGCGAAAATCCGTAATAATTGTTTGCAAACACCACTTCATCAACTTGCACAGAGCTTAAGAGAAGACAGGTGTAATAACGCACAAACTCTTAAGACCTGGCACACTAATACAACTTTTTGTATAGGACTAACATCAAAATCTAAGGCAAAAAATAACTTTCTAATACTTAATATCTGCTCGGATTTTGCAATAAGTAAATAAGTGTCATAATATGTATTCGTAAGTCGTTTTATTTTTAGATTTCCAGAGTAGTGTCATAAATCTTTCTTTTGGAAAGGCTATGATGTCCTGTTGTGGACTCATAGGGGTTGATAATCACAAAAGTAGCATTTTACAGAAATAACTTTCTATTAGTCTTTGCAATTCATCGTTCTTTTGGTCAATTGTACAAATTATAAAAAGTATAACCCAATATCCAAAGCACTTGTGAATGTATTTCTATTATTTATTTACGGAGCTCGCAAACCGACGGTGGTAATTAGCGATTTGCATGTAGCCGATGGTCAATTAGTCGTCTCCGTTCCACTTGCCCCACCCGCGCCGCCGCCCTCGGCTGTTCTCACTGAGCTACTAATTCGCATGCAGTTTAACTGCTGTATAAACTGGTTTCTAACATGACCTTCAAAAAATAACTAAGAATTGTTGTTTTTACGTCAAACTTTATGAAGAAAAGACAAAAAAAATGGTTATAGTATTGTTGTTCTATAACCTTATATGAGTAATTAATAAAGGAAAAAGTTAAACTTATAGAAAGATCACCAAACTAAACATATTTTAGTTCTACCCTTTTTAATGTTACTTTGTTTTTGGCACACAGCCTTTGATAGATTCGACCCCCAGCTATGCATGATTTGTATGCACTTAGCATTGGTCCCGCTAGCAGACCGCTTATCTTTTCAATTTTTTATACCCATAGCTAGTGCTTCAGGCAGCAGAGGTTATGTGGGGCCACGCACTGGCGTCACGGAGACGCATTCAATAGCAGGCTGCCCAAGTCCCGCTTTGGTTGACCGCATCATATTTCCCAACCCAACACATTGCTGTTAATAAGCCTACCCATTGCGACACGATAAGAAACCTTCGGGGGAGAGCAGGCCGCTTACCTAACCTAACCTAACCTCTGGGCGTCTCTAACATACGGGCGACCTACCAACAAGACGACTTATTAAGTAGATGTGAACGATATTGGATCAGATGATACATAAAATGACAGACAAAAACATTAGAAATCACTAAGAACACAACAGGTCGGCATTCTCGGGGGCTGCAGATTTTCCGACTGTACTGACTGATCTGAATAGTACCAGCTAACAAAATGTTTTCTTGTCTATCTTGCTATTTATTGGTGAGTATTTATTGATATAATGTGGTCATGATTATGAAGATGGGTGACGACGAAACTGAATTCTGTTTTAAAGTCATTCCAATAACTATTAATAGGAAAACTAGTCATAACACATTGATGATGATAGATCACTATCTAATTTATCTAGGAACATAAATATTAAATATAACTACATGCCACCTAGCTGCTAATAACTGACGGCGTTTATTTAAATCAATTGGTTTTCCCTCGATTGCTGTTATAGTCGGAAAACACCTTTAAAACCTATAAATTTATAAACCTGAAATTAAATTCAGACACTGTTCTGATGTATTAGTTTACATTACTTAAGTATTTACTAGTATGACCTTACCATCTTGAAACATGACTAATACCTTTTTACATAATAGTCATATCACATAATATTTAAGTCTTAAGTGGGTGGAACAAGCATGTTAGGGAAGCTCACCGGGAGGCCAGACTTCGGTTCCGGGTTTGGGTTTTGCATGGTAGACCGTCTTTCGGGCTTAGTATACGAGATGATGTATATGCCTCGCAAGACCTTTAAAGGCAAACTTAAATGGTGCTTAAAACAACCAAGAGCAAATAAAAATGGATCAAATAGCTAAATTAAGATCTGAAAAGAATTTTGGTAGATTCTGGAAATCTACAGGGAAACTGGATGTTAGGCCTGGCCTCCCGGCGAGTGTAGAGGGCAAAAGTGAACCAGAGGAGATTGCAAACTTGTTCATGGAACATTTTAAGATGCGATCTCCCCTTGGTACAAAGCCTGCGTCTGGGCTCGGCGTGCGCGGGGGAGGACCATTGCTAATATTTACCACCAGCCAAGTAAAGGCTAAAAGTATAATAAAAGGGATATCCAGAGGAAAATCCCCCGGGCTCGACGGGCTTAGTGTTGAGCATCTGAGATATGCGGGGGTACATTTGCCGAGGGTCCTGTCCTTGTTTTTCAATATGTGCATCAGCCACTCGTATTTACCAGCTGATCTAATGAAAACTACTGTTGTTCCCATAGTGAAGAATAGGACAGGAGATATCTCGGATAAGGGAAACTATCGCCCAATCTCCCTTGCTACTACGATAGCAAAGATATTGGATAGTCTGCTTGACTCTTGCTTACATAATTATTTAAACTTACACGATGCGCAGTTCAGGTTCCGGCCCGGACTATCTACTGAAAGCGCAATTCTGAGCCTCAAGCATAATGTCCAATATTACACAGACTGGAAGACGCCTGTTTACGCCTGTTTTCTGGACCTCTCCAAGGCCTTCGATCTCGTTTCATATGATGTGCTTTGGGGGAAGATGGAGGACAGGGGTAATCCGGCGGAGATACTTGATATCTTTCGATACTGGTATGCCAATCAAACCAACCATGTTAAATGGTCAAACAGTTTCTCCGAGTCATACAGGTTGGAGTGCGGAGTGAGACAGGGAGGGTTATCGTCTCCGAAGCTCTTCAACCTGTATGTTAACGATCTCTTGGTGGAACTCAGCAGCATGCGAGTGGGATGCCGGGTAGGTGGTGTTAGTGTTAAAAGCATCAGCTATGCGGACGACATGGTGCTGCTGGGTCCCACTGCGAAAGCAGTCGGGGAAATGTTGAAGGTCTGTGAGACATATGCTGCATCCCATGGCCTCACATATAACATCTAAAAAAGTGAGTGGTCTTTAAGGTCGTCGGTAGGTGCCTGTCATCTATCCCTCCAATTATTTTAAATGGATCGGAATTAAAGCAAGTGACCCAGTTTAAATACCTAGGGCATATTATTACCGACGATCTTAAAGACGATTTAGATATAGAGAGGGGGCGTAGGGCTTTAGCGGTTCGAGGCAATATGCTGGCCCGTAGATTTGCTCGCTGTTCGGAACAGGTCAAAATAACATTGTTTAAAGCGTACTGCCAGGGCCTGTACACGGGAAGTCTATGGGTTTGGTATGCCAAGAAATCGCTCAACACCCTACGAGTCCAGTATAATAACGTGTTAAGGATGGTGTTGGGACTCCCCCGCTTCTGCAGTGCTTCCAATATGTTTGCACTGACCCGAACTGACGGCTTCCATGCTGTGGTTCGGAAGAAAGTGGCATCACTAATGGGCAGGGTGCGGGGGAGTGACAACAGCATCCTGAAAACGGTGGCAGAGGATCCGCATGCACCTATTTTGAGGCATCTCTTGCGGACAATGACTGAGTTAGCTAGTGATAGCTTTGCTGGTTGGTGTCCGCGGGAGATGCCTCCCAGGTACGTGACTTATTAAAGTAAAATTAAATTAAAATATGTATATACTAACACCTACTTTTAAGTTTTTGAATTTGTACTAACCCATGGACCTATGTTGCCCGCAATAAATAATAATATTAAAAATACAATAATACTTTTTTCCTTTTAACATACGAGTAAGGACGTTTTCATTTAGCAAGGCCTGATTACTACTAAGTTAAATTAATAATTATTTTATAAATTTCTTTCAGTCAGTAAACTGATAGATTATTGATTTTTTCTAATGACATTGTTATTAGTGTACTAAAGCAACAAAAAAAAAACGTTACATTCAATATCTCCCCATATAAGAGTACCGCAGTGAGAACGATGGGAAAACCGCCGGATTTTACGAGCACTTGCGACTTCTAACGACATTCGTCTCCCATTAAGTAGGGAAATAGGAAGGATAATACCCGAAAGCTGCAGTTTGTGGATTGCACTTTATGTACGTATCTACGTAATTAATGGAGGCTTTAGACTGTGTCGTCTTGTTTTTAACGTATATTCACAGATTCACTACACCCACTTGCTATCCGGAGATCTAAGTGCAAACCAAGAATTAGAGGCAATACATTTTATTTGCAGACGCGAGTATTTTTTAAGTGACTCATTGAGTTAATTTTCTGTAATTTGAAAATGAAAAAATATTCTTTTCCCTTAAATTCCTTACTCTCGTTATATTTTATTAATTTAATTATCCTTATTGGATTAATTTAATCCTCTCCAACACGTTTTAGCTTTTAATGAGCTTAGCTCTAGACTAAGTAACAATCACAACCAGTACTAATTTCATTACTTATCAGTACATAGAGCTTCTTTTGACGCCCGTCGTTAGTCGTTGTAAAAGGTATAGTGTAAAAAATATATTTAAAAACAACCTGTATTTATGCGTTAAGTTTTAAAAGACAACTGATAGAATACTTAATGCTACGTAAGTACGTTGTTTTAAAACCGAAAACAGAAAACCATCATAGAGGAGTGCGAGCCACGCGTACACAATTTTTATATAATAACCTATATGACTTTCTACATTTATTCTACATACGATGTTTTTGACCATACTATAAATACTCAGCTAGCAAAATATGACTGAAAAGTTGTTAAAAAATACATAAATTTAAATACAGGTAATTTAAATAAGTACTTCAGTTGTAACATGACCCTGTTTCAAGGACTCGTTGATACAGTATATACTTACATAATGCACCGTTTTATAACTATTTTTAAATGTCTTTTCATTAACGACCAGTTAAACAGAATCAGATAAGCCCATTACAATGTGACAGAGAGATGTGACAATTTTAAAATGCGTAACTATTTAACTCCTAACATCCTGCCCTAAGTTTAATATCAATAAAATCATTTTTATAATATAATTTTAAAAAAAAATTCACCGATTTAACTTTGTGTTGATAGATTTATAACAATATGTACCAAGATTAGAGTTTATGGTTTGACTGTCGATTGATAAATTACTTTTTTATGCTTTGTTTCGTTTTTCCAGTAAGGATGAAAAGCTGTTTAAATATTTAATCGTTAAGTATGAAATATATATGAAAATAAAATATTAATTTCATTTTATCTGTATATTACAAACGAAATATATGATACTTAATTAAACTTAAACTTAATAGCATCTGTGACAGGACATTACAGTGAGACTTATTCATTGCAACAAAAACATGCAGTTGGACAAAAGAGCGCCATCTATTTTCGAATGCGGAGGCACACTGAGAGAAAGGGAAATGAGACACACGAAAAAAATAAAAAAAGGATAATATAAAAAATATGATAACTATCCTATTGTGTAAAATAAATCAATTTCACACAATCTTTTTATATGTTGAATTTCATGTTGAACATCGATTGGAAAATTCATAATTTATGATAGGTCGTTGAACTGGTGTTCTTGTTGTTGTTGAGTTGGCAGGAGATCGACCGTATATAATTTTAAATAAAATATCTCCAAAATTAGCATAATTGGGATAATTGGTAACGTTCGATAATAATGTTAGGCTAAAAATTTTACCTTCTAAGAACCTTTTTGACTACCAACTTTCGCAACCATTATTATGTATTTGTAAGGACATCCTAAAGTTTTGAATCGGATTGTCCATCCTCTCAGCAATAACCTTGCAAGCCAAATAAGCCAAGCAAATAAAGGATATTGGTGCCGCCCTGCACTCATTTCCAGAGATAAGCGACTTGCTTGCGCAGCAGTATTATATTTGTACAAAAATTATTTAAGTATTTTGTCAAAATTACTTGCTACTTGGAACCTTCGCGTTAATTTTCCATTTACCACCCAGTGCACCCCTGGGCGGGTCGGAAGTTGGGCAGCGTATAAAAACGCGCGCGCTGAGGTGCTCTGTGGCGCCATCTAGACGTCTACATTGGCGCCGCGCGCACTACCACAGCTAAATTAATCCAGCTATGAGATTCTACGGGGAATAGCAGCTGACTGTAAGATGATTTCATCAAAGGATAACATTTTGATGTCAGCTTAGAAAGATAAGCCGGCAAGTTGCGGTTACTGTCGTGTGTGTACTCAACTACTCACGTTTTCAAACGGCTTAAAAAAGGCAGGAGTTGGTTCAGTTACAGTAGTAGTTATTATACTTTATTTGATATTTTAGCAACTTAATTGCACTTATAATATCAGTATATAAACTTGAAAAATTTTGTCTCAGGCGGGACTCGAACCCGCATCTCCTCGCCCGGCATGCGAGGAGATGCTAAAATAGAACTTGGTACACGATTCTTCTGGATAAGGATTGATTAGGTACTGGAAAACTTAGACAAAAATATCAAAATAGTACTGAGCTGATTTTTTAAATAAAGTTTAATAACGCGTGTAGGCATAATAGACACTACTTACTTAGTTTTGTACTATTTTAAATGTATAACTTTATTTGCATAAAATACATTTTTCGTTTCCACTGATTATCTTCATAGAAACGTACATAAAATACTTACTAATGCATTTAAACGTAACTAAAGTTGGGTACTACGTTTTTTATAATTCTTTATTATATTTCGCCACGCTGACTGATGGCAAGCAAGTTTGGGAACGCAATTCGGATAAATATCTGTTGCGCGGATTATTGTTCCCTTCATATTGCAATGAAAATGTGTTAGTGGAAGTAATATCATAAATTGCAATAGTTTGACGCGTGTCGGTGGCCTTCAGCCTGTAAGAATGCAGTCTAGTTTTATGAGAGCGTTGACTTTGAAAATACATACAATTTATGATTGTACATAAAATAAACTGTTATATAACTAGCTCAAACAAAGAGTTTTCAAATACTTTGAAAATATATGTAAAACGTGCTCAAATAACTTTGTATCATTTTAAAATGTAAGACACTCGAATGTTTTACTTGTTAATTATTTGAATCCGTTAGTTAACTCTGGATTTTCTCATGTCCTCATTACCTACTCTTTGGTGTAGTCATTTGAACTTAATAATAAAAGCTGTTGCAATAAAAAAAAAATTAGAAAATGATTATTCTTACTAGAGTTATTTAATTCGGGGTTTATACCATGTACCTTATTTATTATGAGTTTCCGATATTTCGGCACTGTTGCAAGCGCCATGATCACGGGAGAACTGTTGTATCTGCGGGTGGGTAGCTGTTAAGAGCAGACAAATCGATCTACCCTCCGTCGTAGTCTTTTATTACACACGACACTGGTACCACTGTTTGACAACTCACTATTTTTACACTTTTGTTCTCGACACACAACACTTACAGTATCCGATCGTGACACAGTATTTTTTGGTTTTCTTCGGTTACCGCAAATTCGAACCACTGGATTCCATACACTAGATAATTTAAAGCCATCTTCGCGATTGAAATTTTTGTATTTGGTAATTTCAATCGCTTCTCTGACCATTCTTGGTATATAGTGCTGTTCTGAAGAAATTATCTGTGCGTTGTGAAACTCAATCCAGTGGTTAGGCCCCGAGTGTATAAGGTGTTCAGCGATGGCTGACTTTTGTGTGTCGTTTTTCTTGACCGCTTTAATATGTTCCTTCATCCGGCAAGCCACTGTGCGTTTAGTTTGGCCGATGTATGAACTTCCGCAACTGCAGTCAATCTTATAGACACCTGGTTTTTCTAGTGGGAGATTGTCTTTAGGCGATCGTAAACACTGTGATACCTTTCTTAAGGGAGTGAAGACAGTATTTAAAGAGAACTTCTTAAGGATATTTGAGATCTTGTCTGTCACTCCTTTTATATACGGCAAATATACAGGTTGTCTGTCAACCTTATATCTCTGATGTTTTGACTGTTTCCTACTAGGAAGTCTACCGGTGTATCCATTTCTCCGTAGTACATATCGTACATGATCTAGCTCTTCCTGCAAGTGATCTTCGTCGCATAGATCATATGCACGGTTAGTCAATGATGCTACTACGGAGTTAAGGTGTCTAGGGTGGTGGTGTGAATCGGCATGAAGGTAGCGGTCAGTGTGTGTAGGTTTTCTGTGAACTGAGTGACTAAGTGACCCGTCTTTCTGCACTCTAATCTTAACGTCTAAGAATGCCAGCTGTCTGTCATCTTCAATCTCACAGGTGAAGTTAAGCTTGGGGTGGATACTGTTGATGCTTGCAAGGTGAGTTTCAACATCGTCTTTGTCACATTTCAATATACAAAACACGTCGTCGACATACCTCTTCCATAGTTGGATCACTGTGGGTGCAGTGGCAATGGCTTTCTCTTCCACATGCTCCATCCAGATGTTGGCAACTACTGGAGCTACGGGGCTACCCATAGCGACCCCCTCTATTTGCAGGTAGTACTGACCCCTATACAGAAAGTAGTTCGTCGACAGACAATGTTGCACCAACTTCGCATACTCCATAGGAATGTCGTTGTTTTGTAGCTTCACCTTTACCACTTCAAGACATTCTGCTACTGGTACATTCGTGAAGAGCGATTCTACGTCAAAACTGACCATCAACTCATTCTCTTCGACCTTACTTTGGTGCAAAATATCTATGAAATGGCGAGAATCCTTGACATACGATGACGTTTGTCCCACCAATGGCTGTAGTACACTTGCAACATGTTTAGCCAATTCGTGTGTAGGTGAGCCAATTTGACTCACAATCGGCCGTAGCGGTACATTCTGTTTGTGTACTTTAGGCAGGCCATATAGTTTTGGAGGCTGAACATTCCGGGGACGCAGTAAAAAATGTTCAGCCTCCAAAACTATATGGCCTGCCTAAAGTACACAAACAGAATGTACCGCTACGGCCGATTGTGAGTCAAATTGGCTCACCTACACACGAATTGGCTAAACATGTTGCAAGTGTACTACAGCCATTGGTGGGACAAACGTCATCGTATGTCAAGGATTCTCGCCATTTCATAGATATTTTGCACCAAAGTAAGGTCGAAGAGAATGAGTTGATGGTCAGTTTTGACGTAGAATCGCTCTTCACGAATGTACCAGTAGCAGAATGTCTTGAAGTGGTAAAGGTGAAGCTACAAAACAACGACATTCCTATGGAGTATGCGAAGTTGGTGCAACATTGTCTGTCGACGAACTACTTTCTGTATAGGGGTCAGTACTACCTGCAAATAGAGGGGGTCGCTATGGGTAGCCCCGTAGCTCCAGTAGTTGCCAACATCTGGATGGAGCATGTGGAAGAGAAAGCCATTGCCACTGCACCCACAGTGATCCAACTATGGAAGAGGTATGTCGACGACGTGTTTTGTATATTGAAATGTGACAAAGACGATGTTGAAACTCACCTTGCAAGCATCAACAGTATCCACCCCAAGCTTAACTTCACCTGTGAGATTGAAGATGACAGACAGCTGGCATTCTTAGACGTTAAGATTAGAGTGCAGAAAGACGGGTCACTTAGTCACTCAGTTCACAGAAAACCTACACACACTGACCGCTACCTTCATGCCGATTCACACCACCACCCTAGACACCTTAACTCCGTAGTAGCATCATTGACTAACCGTGCATATGATCTATGCGACGAAGATCACTTGCAGGAAGAGCTAGATCATGTACGATATGTACTACGGAGAAATGGATACACCGGTAGACTTCCTAGTAGGAAACAGTCAAAACATCAGAGATATAAGGTTGACAGACAACCTGTATATTTGCCGTATATAAAAGGAGTGACAGACAAGATCTCAAATATCCTTAAGAAGTTCTCTTTAAATACTGTCTTCACTCCCTTAAGAAAGGTATCACAGTGTTTACGATCGCCTAAAGACAATCTCCCACTAGAAAAACCAGGTGTCTATAAGATTGACTGCAGTTGCGGAAGTTCATACATCGGCCAAACTAAACGCACAGTGGCTTGCCGGATGAAGGAACATATTAAAGCGGTCAAGAAAAACGACACACAAAAGTCAGCCATCGCTGAACACCTTATACACTCGGGGCCTAACCACTGGATTGAGTTTCACAACGCACAGATAATTTCTTCAGAACAGCACTATATACCAAGAATGGTCAGAGAAGCGATTGAAATTACCAAATACAAAAATTTCAATCGCGAAGATGGCTTTAAATTATCTAGTGTATGGAATCCAGTGGTTCGAATTTGCGGTAACCGAAGAAAACCAAAAAATACTGTGTCACGATCGGATACTGTAAGTGTTGTGTGTCGAGAACAAAAGTGTAAAAATAGTGAGTTGTCAAACAGTGGTACCAGTGTCGTGTGTAATAAAAGACTACGACGGAGGGTAGATCGATTTGTCTGCTCTTAACAGCTACCCACCCGCAGATACAACAGTTCTCCCGTGATCATGGCGCTTGCAACAGTGCCGAAATATCGGAAACTCATAATAAATAAGGTACATGGTATAAACCCCGAATTAAATAACTCTAGTGATAGTGACCATGAAAGTTTAAATCAGTAGATTATTCTTACGTTCCAGATAATACTATCCTCAAGTAAGTATGTAATGTCGCCTAAACATCCTTTAGAAGTTTGAGTCATACCTAATGATATCAAACACTGAACGAATAAAAAAAAATTGGAACTCTCACGGTTAAACCGGTTTAAATTCCTACTACCTATTCATAGTCACTTTTAAAAAAAAACTTACACTTATTCCCAGAAATTTATTATAAAGAATATGAGACGTTTAGGAAAATAAATCTTCTAGTTGTGGATTGGAAAATGACGAGGTGTACAAGGTATTGACGCTGTCGTGTTACAAAGGTTATTTCTTGTAGGTGAGTAGGTATATCGGGTTTCGATACGAAGTCACAGTTTGCACATTAGTCGCCCTTATAAAGAACTTCCCGAAGGCACTTGTTTTGGTTTCACGATTTACGCGGTCAGCTGTTTACAATATAATTTACGTTGCGTCACGTACTCGTTACTTTACACGTGTTTATAATAAAACTTTATGTTCACGCCTGTTTTCTATTGAACTATAACTCTAAAACTATATAGGCGATTCTCATACATGCGTTAGTGACATCAGCGCGTTATGTAAAGTATTATGTCATCTATGCAGGATAATTATGCGCGATTGTCACGCGGCCTGGAAAGTACCTAAGGACTTGCCTAGAATAATAAATTATCAAACAATAAATAAAATCACAAGTATACACAATATGCACACTAAAAACATTAATTGAGTACCCATTATTTTACAGAACCAGGATGTTAAACGTGTTTAAGGTGACAAGAGTACGTAGAAGGTAAGCATTGATATTTTTACTTCAGAGAAATGTCAGAGTTTTCCACTATTTAATATGATTTCCATCTGGCAGAAGAACAACCAACCTTCCAAAGCACTTCCAGCCTCAAGCCAATTCATAAAATATCGTAGCGTGTCCTTACTCAGTGCCCGAACGAGAATCGAACAACAATTTAGATGTAAGCATACTACAAAATTGTTATTTATCCTAATGTGTGGTTTGCCGGCCAGAATAACAATATCTAGTATTTGAAACCACTCATAGCCATGTGATCAATGTAACACTGTTTTTCTTAATAAGTACGCCCTGGTCGACAATGATCGATGCAGATGCAAAACTGTCAACAGCCATTATGCACGTCGACAATGTAAATTGCTAATTCCATATTTACACAGACTTATCAAGTACAGAATGCATTGCCACTTTTTTCCATATTCCGCCCCGCGACATAGATTGATGCAGACATTTAATTTTGTAGTAGGTAGTAAAACAGGCGATTTTAGCAATCTTTGTTCTTTGTGAATGTCATAAATGCAAAAGTAATTAATGTTTATTACATCTATAATTTTGGCACATAGATATATTGAAGGCTGGAATAGCACTTAGGAACTTACCTTTTATCTGGAAAATTAACAGTTTCCTTGGGATAATTCCAATTCATATTTCCACGCTTACAAGGTCGTGGAAAACAGCTAGTATATGTAGAGGACATGCTAAATGCCAAACTGCATCATCACTTTTGATTTTCCTCATAAAAGTTCAGAATTACCTATAGTACATAGTAGATCAAAAATTAATTACAAATGCTTATATTCAGGCAATTATGCAGACTCAATTTTTTTGCTTACATCTACGTAGACAGTGTAAAGTTATGTGTTTTAACTTAATCATTACAACCATACTTTAGTTAATACCACAAAGTAGTCCGACGATAGATAAGGCTAAAATCATTTTTGTTCCTGTATGAATTCCTGTAGTCAGTGCATCAAAATCCAATATTCTTAGTCACATATAACAAGAGCAGGTACAAAAAAGTTCCGTAAAGTAACGTAAGAACTGTGTAACTCCTTTTCCAGTGCAGACTTGAGCTAAAAATGCATCAGCACTTTTTCCATAATCCCCACTCTCCGCCCGGGACGTTGATTGATACAGGTGCCGCAAAAACGCGACGCAAACGACCGACCGCTTCTGTGATCACCACTAGGTGGGTACTACAAAGATTTTGACATATGAAAGTAACTTTTGATGTTCTTAGATAAGCTATTAAATTTGTTAATTTGCTTTTTTACTAGGCAGGTCACTCTCGACAATTTTTGACAATGTCAGTAGTGATACATTAACGATGCATTCTGTTGTGTCGTGTTGCCGTACCAGCACAATAATGGAAGGGTGTCTTAAAAGGTAACTGAAAGAGTACCGCCCTAAGGTAGACAGAGCGTCTTCTTTTCACCATCGGCCGAACACGATCCCCAACCCGCATGGCAATTATAACAAGGACTTATGTAGGTAAGAGACGATGTAGGTTAACGAGGCTGATGATTTTATTATGACTGCCCTATTCCTTGCATAGTTTACCACGATCCTGCATTCTCGCTCGATCATCGATACATCCGTGATACAATTGCGCTGAAATTCTCTTTATTTACCCGATGACGCTCAAAACATTCGCACGTCAGTAGCGATGCAAAAACAATGCTATGTTATTAATTTTGGGCGTTGCAAATAAGACTGACGGCCAAACGTAACGATGTTTTGCATCGCTTTCCCGAAGCGCGCTAATAAATCGCTGGAAAAAACCGCCACGACCCTAACACAAAGCAAACAAATATTTGTCTGACTTTACACTCTCTTATTTTTCAACTTTTAATATGAATGACCTTTTTCACTATGGTATAAGTTATATTATTAACATTACTAATTTTAAAATAGTACAAGAGAGTAGTAGTAGAGATAATAATAATGTTACTATAAAATAATTTATTGAAAGTCTACATAGAGCTAATGACAACTTGCCTAGGAAATACAATTTTCTTTTACTATCGTTAAGTAAGTACCACCTACTCTTTCTTAAAACATCGAGATCGTAAATAAATACTTTCATAAAAAGATTACAGAGATTGATAATAGAAGTCTTATATTTTCTATTAAAGTAACGTTTAAATGAATTAAGCCCTCCTTGTAGAAAGTCTTCAGACATCGGGGCTTCGCAATCGCTAAGGAATGGAAAATTGTTAACATATCGACATAATTAGATTTGAGAATAAAGAAGTACCTATCTTGAAGTTTTCTTGGCAAGCAACTTTCATTGTAAGGTGCACATAACATCAATAAACTTGTTGTTTTGTTTTTAATTAGTTAGAATTAAGATCTACAACTCGCATTTGGCAAGCGTGGTGATCATGCTTGTACCCGTCATTACTGTACGTACTTTACCCTTTACCTGCAGTGGGATTATGCTGCTATTTTACTATTTTGTTTTTAGTGGTGTATGTATTGTATTAAAATGTACTTTAGGGCCATGCCAGAAATAATTGCTTATTAGTCTTATTTTTTATTTATTAACAATCGATTTTACATAACAGAAAAAAACAAGTTACAAAAAAGTTTTATATATTATATATTTTAAAATATTACTACTAGTTAACCTCTCGATTGAATGTTATTCCAGACCACAAACAGTGTTCCAGACACAATTAAAATCAATTGTTATCGCGACCGCCAGCGGTCTTATGATCCTGTAGGAGTTTGACTAAATACAAAATTCAGTTAGTTGATCAAAGTCGTTTGGTAAGTTGGACAAATTTAGTTAATTTGACCAAATACAGAACTCATCGTCAAATTAGACTGATCATCAAGTTTTTAGGTCGTTATATTCAACAAGATTAGGTCTTCACCATCGTCATCATCAGACCACACCAGTCCACTGCAGGATACAGACCTCTCCAAAGGAAGAATTTTGCAATAATCGCCATAATGGCAAGCAGGATGGAGATAGACTGAGGAGATAGTAGTTTGGTCAACGGTGGAGAAAAGACGCTGCTGCCCATCTTCTTCTAGCCATACTCGTTTGATCGCCTTCCTACGACAGCCATAGGAAGCGATAGGATAATGCACATTTTTTTTGGTGTCAATAGCTGGCACGATACGATAAGGTGATGACCTTACATCAAGCATTCCTTGACCAAAAGGATTAAGAAATGCTTTCAATCGCTTACTAAAAACGTGCACTTTGATCATTAAATCTACTTGAAATAAGATTTTATCTGCGTATTCTAATAAATAATTGTGTTGTGATGAAATGCGAATTGCATTTTGATCTGAATCTAAATCTGAATTATGAACAACTGTTACAATATTCCTTGCTTTGACATATTAGCTTAGAGTTCAGAACTTCAAGTTATTGTATTAGGAATTAAAAATAATGCTGCTGATACCGATTATGCACGTTCATACAAACATAATGTAAAAGCAATTTACAAATATTTCTAATCCAAATGTTAGCAATTGGCCCTTTGAATAAATGGTTCCTTTTAGCTCAACTCCAATTCATTTCGTAAACTAAGCAGAGCTTACACTGTCTCTGTAAAGGCACCAGCGCACTGGACACCCCGTGAGAAATCGTTTTAATACTCAAAATCCGCTTACAGTTTCAGCGTTTAATGAATTACGTCGGGTGCAGCCTCCGGCGCAAGACGTGCATCGATCAACGTCGCCCCCACAGCCCACGAACGCCCGAATGCCCCCTGAGCCCCCTCCCTGGTGGATAGGCGTAGGGGGCCGCCCTGCACTGCCCAAATAAAATATTCGTACGGGCGCCTGTCGCTTAGGTACGAGTATGACTTGACAGACGGTGCCGCGTCAAACACTTGCAAGGTGTTATGGCACGTCACGGTTTAAAAGTTTATTACAATCAAACTTTTAATGTCATTTTCGTGTACTACCTTAGGTTAAATGCTGAAACTGGGTTCAATAGGTTAATTGAAAAACGGACAGAGTGCAATCGGAATAATGCGCTGGGGGTTACTTTCACTGTTCCTTTATAATTCCAGGACCATAATATGACAAGGAAAGTTTGAATGTAAACAGTGAAAAAAAAATTATATTATAATAATTTATTTTTTCTTTAGCAGCAGGGCTAGTACTAGTAGTGCGCTAAGTACTAACTTTCAACATTGATTTTTGGGATCAGATCAGAAAAGTTATCTAAGCCTAAAAACTGGATTTTGCATAAACAAATTTTTGAGTTAGGGTTCATGTAGTTTGTTATTTGGTCAATATTATGTACCAGAATTAAAACTTAGATCTGTAAAATTAACTTTGTTCCGTGACATATTACGAACGACATACATGCGAACCGGACCGCCTAGTAAAAAGTTTGTACGTTTTTCCCATCAATGTACACTAACATAACTTTTTAGGGTTATTTTACGAATACTTGAAGAAAACCCTATTAGTTCGATAGCTTTTTCGATACACTAGTTGTTTTTTTCCGGACAAGACCATAAGATTTCCCGCGTAAAACTGCTAAAACGAGAATAAAGCGGGAATCTATCCGACAAGCATGGGTTTCACACAGGCCGGTTCATTTAGTATGCCCAGTCATAAGGAAATTACGCTAGATACAATGAAGGACAAATTAGACAATAGGTACCTACATGATTGTAAAGCTATTGGCAATACACAAATTAGACCAAAAAAATCTTAAGTAACTTAACACAGAAACAATAAAGTACGACAAAATATAAATGCAAAATCTTTCTATAAGGTTGTAAAATCTCTCAGATGATAACATAAAAGTATAATATTTGACATATTTTTGTATACTTTTCGTAATACCCAGTTTCATTCAAGTACAAACCACTCAATATCGTAAGTACTTAGCATGAAAGAAATAAATTAAGTCCATTATTCTTTAATCCCTCGATCGTGAGTTATTCCAGACACAATTAAAATCGCTATCGCGACAACCGGTTGTCGCTTGGGGTTTGAAGCGTTAAACAATCAAATACCAATTGTATCTATGCTTAAAACTTACGGCTTTTTATCGAATATTGCAATATCATAACATTAATTGATAAATGAATAAATGTAAAAGGAAACCATGTTTCAATTAACCTACTAATTTTAAAATAGTACATATTAGGATATAATATGCTTGACCCATCTCTCACCTAACATATTCTTGATCTATCTATCTTGATCTGAGTCTAAGACCTTTTCATGTATTACCTATTCTTCGCAAATAAACAATTTGAATTTTATCCTTATCTGATACATTTATAGTCATTCATTAAATTATTGTTAATATTGAACAATCACGCGTAAAACACGCATAAATCTTTTGATATGAAGGCAGCATGGAAGAAGACTTATAAAGGCTAATTAATCATCAAAGGTAATACGTAATACAAAAAAAAACAATCAAATATTATTGCAAAAATATTTTCTTCATAACGAAAAATACTAACGTACTATACTTACAATCACAAACAAAAAATTCCACGAAAAGCGTCAAATACTCAAGCCACCAATTTTTAGTTTGTGCTTGATGTTTCGTGAAACATTATAGTTTTTGAAGACACTCAATTTCCCCTTTTTTTCCAAATTTCCAAATGAAGTAGTTTATTGCTATAATATCGTATCGAACACAAAAAGTCATCAAAATTGGTTCACCTAGTTAATACGTGGTCGTACATAAGAATTACGTTATATCAGCATTCGCGGCAAATTAAGTACCTCCACTTTTCTCGTCGATTGAAAACTAGTGACTGACCTCAAACAACATAAATAACAGAATTGCAAGTCAAGAACCACCGGACCATGAACGACTAACAAATGGCAATCAATTTATATAAACCACAACCACTTCAAAGTTCAAACTAAAAAACAGAAACCCGTAAACAAATGATAATATTGTTCTATGACATTGTGGGTAGCCCCATGATTATAATAAAACCTTATATAAAATAGACTTGCCTACAAAAGTTATACACGCGTAAGTTTGATGTTACAGGCTGTGACGTCATACTTAAGTTGAGAACTGTATAAGTTGAAGACTCGAACGCTGACGAAGCTGCGTAATGTGAAGTGACGTAAAAGCTTGATATCTTGCTATCGCAATAAGGTTACGTCTTGCTTTTTTCTTGAAGATTTTTTATTATTAGACTGCCTCCGTGGTAGAATGGCTTAAACACAGATTCTCATAAGCTTATAGTTCCCTGGTTTGATTCTCGGACAGTACAAGTCAGTGTAGAAAACTACTTTTCTATATTTTTTAGGTCTGAGTTTTGTGGTACCTACGTATTTAAAAAAAGTATAACGTTTCGATTAAGATGAAATTAATAAATGTATTTAAGAACTATAAACTACCATGTGCATCACAAAAGCTCTCGTGCCCAAAACACTGAAAGTGTGAATTACTTAAAAGAAACCCCGAAAAACAGTTTCATTCAATCCAATTTTCTTATCCGTTTTATGGTTACCGGTGTAAGATAAAAAGAGGTAACTGCAAATTCTCTAGCATTCTCCCACAGCCGCTCTTTCGCCGGAGGGTTTCGTGCTACGTGACGGTTCTGAATTATAAGAAAATGCATTTACAGCTGTGTGCAAGGGGGGCGCTCTCTGTGTATTTTCAGCCTAGCTACTACGTGAGCTCTAAAATATGGATTAGACGAAATTTCCAGTGCCTTCGGCGAGTTTGGTACGCTAGTACGGACAGTTATTAATTAAGGTGTCCGGGAAAACGCTTTTTGAGACAAATTATATAATGTTAACGAGTTTCGAAGATTTTGAACTTGTTTAAAGATTATTATAGGGTTTATATCAGTTTATTTATAAATTAGTTATTGTATGCTTACAATAACATTTGCCATTGACGTTGGTCTAGTGGTTCAAGAACCACTAGACCAATGTTACTTGTACCAGGACAAGATTTCGGGGTCCTGGGTTCGATTCCCGGGTCGGGCATCCAGAATTTCGAATTTTTCGGGTTTGTTATCTCCAACCCGCATTTGATAGGCTTATACGCAGCATTGCTGTGGTAACTTTTATTCAATGATGGAGACCTGTGCCCTGCAGTGGGATGATTATAGGACGTTACTATACTATTTTTTTATAGTTACCTACTTATAGAATTCTTTTTACTGAGGTTGACAGTGATTTTGTTAAAATAATATTTATTTGTTCCATGATTTTATAGATACTGACTAAATCCCATTGTTGAAGTTTAATGTATTAGCTGAAAGCTTTTAATGAAAACTTTTTTTTTTAATACGAGTACGTTTAATATTACATTGAACGTACTCCGTTACTCTCATTGAACAAGAATTGTGATTTCATTAGAACAACATATCAAGGCTCCCGGGTTATGTTTTAGATTTTAAACATAAAGTGCAAAACAACGTTCCAGTAATAATTAGGGCTATATTTCTCAAATCCCGAAGATTACGCTCCGACAAGAAATTGCAGCAAGAAATGTATGCAGCTTACTTGCATCCGAGCTTATCGCATCTATCAACGTCCGAAGGCTTTCACGGAAGGCTTTGTTCGCACGGTGCCACCCACCCCTGCCGGGGGGGCCTCCCCCAGACGTTACAAACAACTTCAGCCAACTCTGGCGGCCGCCTGACTTTCTTTGTGAGCTGATAGCCTTCCGAAATGTAACCCATTTGTTAACTAGTGCTAATTATCTAGCGAATAAGTTTTGCTCAAATGCTTTGGGTGTTAAAAGTTTGCTTGCGTGTTTAAATTTGTTAAGTTAAGCATTTATGCGTAGAAATATGACAATAATTTCGATTAATTTCGTTAAAGTATTTTTTTTCTAAATGTCGAGGTTTTTATAAAATGATAAAAATATAGATTGACATTAAAAAACTGGATCATATTTCGCCAGTAAGCAGTTTTTTATCTAGTTAAGTTTCATACGGGACATCCTTCAAGTGTTTCACATTTCATATTCAAATATAAAATGTCTGTAGACCGATTACAATGGCGTGACATAAAACCCCAGGCGGATCAAGCGATCGAGTCACGTCAGCAAAGACAATCCATTATAAATTGAGGCAGGTCACTGCAGGACGCATCGCGAGCTCAGCAGAATACACGGACTTAAAGTACTGTAAAAATATATACATTTCCTAGTTTGTCGATTTAGAATTAATTACATAAATTATAGGACAGATTTTTGTTTCAGAAGTAATTCGAAATTGTATTTTCATGTTCTTATATTTATGTTAAAGTATGCGTTTTTAGAAAGGGGACTTTAAACGCAAACATTATAATATGTATTTCCTTTTATTGAGGCTAACAAGATAGGCGTTACACTTACTACATGTAGAAAGTCGATTCATATTACATTTCTAAATAGTAATGCAATAAGAAAGTTTAAAAGCAAAATTTGTTTTGTTGTTGTTATCGTCTCATGCCGTGCACTTTGCAAGATCTTTCAAAGAAAAATCCGCCAGTATCTACGTGTATCACTTGCTACTACTCTATGGAGAGTATACAGTCTTCCCGAACATTTATTGTATAATGCTTTCTTATGTATGGTATTCCCTCTCACACATTTTGACGTGACAACGTCTTAAATTAGGTTGCGGCTGGGAGTCACTTATGAAAAAGTGTAACGCTCGGTAACGTTACGATGAGTCACCGAACGAGAGAGAGGCCCGCCGAATGCCTTGCGTCTCTCTCCCACTCAACTATGATCGGTCTGCCGCGCGCGCAGCACTAGAGAATTAGGCGCATTGAATCGGCGCATGCTTGTGTCTCTGTCTTTGTCTTTCTCGAACGTTCTTGGCGTTGGAAAAACAAGAAAGCGTCTACATTAAAAGGAACAACTATCGACTTGACTTTCGCAAGACACATTACAGCAGAAACACTTCCTTTCATTTCATATTTCTCCTATCATCGTCCTATCCTCAACAAAATCACTCAAATAGGAATTAGTTAAGTTTAAGTTTACATGTACAATGTTTTAGTAAACAAAATATATTTCTATAGTTAAAATTTGTGCAATTCTTATTTTCATTCAATTCCTTGTTCCTATTGTGCAATTTAATTATATTCATATCAATAAATATTCTACCGAGAAAAAGACGTTGTCACGTAAAATCTTCGCCCGTAAAACCGACTTTACAGGCAACCATTTTTCTTGAATGTTATGAAAATATAGCATCTTTAGTCCTCATAATCGGATGCTGGATGTAAGACGTTTATCATGTGTACAGCAATGTAGCGCATTTCTATACGTGACCTATGCATCTATACATCACAGATACTAGGTTACGATAATCTGAGTGATGCACTGTGTGATTTTTGAAAACGATACCGAGTATTTATATTTTATTCTAAGAAGTACCTACTTATTAGGAGTAGATATTAGAGGGAGTTGTCTTCACCGACCAACAGAAAAGTTTATTAGATAGAAGCAATGAATTAAAATTTGTGGTTTAAGTAAGGCCGGGTCAAGATCTCGGGATCCTGGGTTCGATCTCCGGGTTGGGTAATAAGAACTTCGCATTTCCTAACATTGCTCGGGTTTGTGATCACCACATTATTTATTTTTATTTATTTTATATTCCAACAAAATCCATAGCTCTTAAAAAAACTTATACAAAATACTCATACAGATCGTACTTACAGTCAATTACGGATTTCCAATTTATTACTAGAACATGATAAATAGTCGAAGGACCAAAAAGTTAAAATTTGGCAAGCTTGACGATTATGCCTGTACCCTTTGTCCTGGAATGAGTTTATAAGCCGTTACTTTTTTTTAACTAACCGTTAAACAGTAGGTAGTAGTCTGCAGACTGACAAAAGATGTACGAGTAGTACCTACATCTAAAATGCTGTTTCCAGTACATCAGGACGCTTAATCAAGGTGTGAATATGAATACACCAAAATCCCAGACGTGATGATCAGTCATGCACGTAGTATGTAATAGTTCCTGAAAGCGGCTTGCGGATAACGCGTATGCAAGCGAGCCGCATCTGAAGTACGCGCATCGATCAAAGTCGCGCCGACCGGTACTAATGGCGGAGTCTCGGTGAACTAACACATCTAGTATCACCTACTAGTAACTCTTAAGTAATTAGACCTTTACATACGAGTTGCATAAGCTACACCTACTTCTTATTTGTAGAAGTGCCCTGATCTTGTTTCGTTATTAAGTACCTATTATTTTATGAAGTTTGTTAATTTTTGCATAAATTTTGTCACACATGGCGATCACGAATTCACTTGGCAGTTTCTGAAACAGCAGGAAAGCGCGTCTTTATGGAACCTACAACGTAAAAATTTTGTTCATAAATTGCGTTGCATATCGCAAGATTCGCAAGGCAAATTAATAACTTAACTTGTATTTTTTAACCGAAGAAAGATGAAAAATGTTAGCTTAAGATATCTTAGAATGAATATTTCAATGAATGAAAGATACCATCGCTTCAAATAGCAAAATCAAGTGGTCAGACAAAAAACACTTTTGACTAAGCAAAATTACTTATTTGCTATTTATGGAAACAATACATCTGACAACTAATTTTGTGAAGTTAGTTGCAATAAGGAGTATATTAAAAAATAAGATTTAGGTACTTAGCTTTACGTTCTTCATAATTCTACCTACAATAGAAATATTTTTGGTAAAGACAATGTATATTAAGCTAGTGCGGGGCACATCTGAAGTGCGGTGCATCGATCAACGTCGCCGCCGACCGATACTAATGGGAGAGACTCAGTCGCCAGCTATTTACCTACACCCAGTGCAGCTAGATCTAGCCAATTATATATAATACCTTACTACCCTTAGATTTACTAGCTCTGATATTAACAGTAGGGATATTGGTGATATTACAAAACCGCAAAAATACACCATAGATATAAGATTCTACTGTATAAAAAAAATACATATATTGTACTGATAATAAGTTGCTGTCAACGCATTTGTCTTTTGACATAACATTAGTGGTCAACTATTTACTAATTAACTTTTTAACGCTGTCTATTTTGAAGGGAGAACTCCGAAGGCGTGGAGTAGGAGTGTGGTCATCCTGTTCTTCAAAAAAGGAGATAAGACCCCGCTGAAGAACTATCGACCCATTTCCCTTCTAAGCCACGTCTATAAGCTGTTTTCAAGAGTCATCACGAACCGCCTTGCGCAAAGACTCGACGAATTCCAACTACCGGAACAGGCTGGATTTCGGAGCGGATACGGCACCATAGACCACATCCATACAGTGCAGATTATACAGAAGACCAAAGAGTATAATCAGCCCCTGTGTCTAGCGACTTCGAGATCTGGTCCGTTCTGGAGTCCCTGCAGCGTTGCCAAGTAGATTGGCGGTAAGTGCAAGTGATGAGATGTCTCTACGAAGCCGCCACCATGTCCGTCCAAGTACAGAATCAGCAAACAAAACCTATACCGTTGCATTGAGGAGTGAGACAAGGGGACGTCATTTCCCCGAAATAGTTCACAAATGCAATGGCGGATATGTTTAAGACGCTGCACTGGAAAGGACGAGGCATCAACATCAATGGCGAATACATCTCTTACTTGCGATTTGCAGACGACATCGTCATTATGGCAGAAACGCTGCAGGACCTACAACAGATGCTGAATGACCTGGCTGACTCTTCTGTACGCATCGGCTTGCGGATGAACCTGGATAAAACCAAGGTTATGTTCAATGAACATGTACTACCGCAATCGATTGCGGTGCACAGCGCCGTCCTCGAAGTTGTTCAAAAATACGTGTACTTTGGGCAGACATTGCAGTTAGGTAGAAACAATTTTGAGGATGAGGTCAGGTAGGTTGGGCAGCATTTGGGAAACTACGTCGAGTCTTCTCATCGTCGATCCCACAATGCCTCAAGACGAAAGTCTTCAATCAGTGCGTCCTACCCGTCATGACATACGGAGCCGAAACGTGGATATTGACGGTACGGCTAGTCCACAAGTTCAAAGTCGCTCAGCAGGCCATGGAAAGAGCTATGCTCGGAGTTTCTCTTAGGGATAAAATCAGAAATGAGGTGATCCGGCAGGGAACTAAAGTTCCGACATAGCCCACCGGATTAGCAAGCTGAAGTGGCAGTGGGCTGGTCATATTAGCCGCAGAACCGACGACAACCGATGGAGTAAACGAGTTCTTGAGTGGAGACCGCGTCTCGACAAACGTAATGTAGGACGCCCTCAGGCCAGGTGGAGTGATGTTTTGCGCAAGGTGGCTGGCAGGAGCTGGATGCGAGAAGCCGAGGATCGACCTAAGTGGCGTGCATTTGGAGAGGCCTATCTCTAGTAGTGGACTGCAATAGGCTGACGATGATGATGATGATGATATTCACTAATCGTACAATTCCTTAATTAGAATATTTGTTTGACCTATTATATTTAGTTGAACCATCGACATTAACGCTAATATTATAATGAGGAAATATTTGTATTTTTAATGTTTGGAGCGAATAATCTCAAAAACTAGCCCATCGATTTAGGTGACATTTGGTATAGAGGTAGTAAAATGTCCTGAGAAATGAACATAGTTTTTATTCCAGATATCATCTTTAAAGGGGTGAAAATGGGAGTGGAATTTGTACGGGAACCACTAATTTCTATAACAGTCATCCCTTACAGGAGTTGGGAGATGAAAGTGTATATGGATAAGTGATATAGAGAAAAACCGACAAAGGTGATGGAAATAATCGGCAATATAACCAGAAGCCAATCTCCAAGCGGATGGAGTAGCAGACGAAGCACTATTTATATTTAATTTCAAATAATATAAAAATTGTTGATTGACGGAATAGAAGCCGTCAAAATTTACCACATTTATGTTACGTTTAAGAATATCTTAACCGTCTAACCCTTGTCATATTTCTGGCGCTTAGAATTCTCGAATAAAATCTTATGCATGTCTACGATCCACGTGTACTGAATGCGGGCTGTTTTAAAACAGTAAGGTAAGGACCAAAATAAAAATTTGCATGCCTCACAAAAGGCGGGCAGCGCCGCGACGTCTCGAGTGGGTGGCAGCGGTGTGGCGCAGCGCAGCGGGTCGCATCGCATCCATCAAGGACGCACCGCTTACAAACGACGAAAGCCATCACAAGGCGCTTTGACACTGTTCAATTATTTTTAAAACATTCTAACATGGCACGGACGCACGCGAATGTAACGCCAAAAATGAATCTCTGAAAAATTTTGTTTGCTACCAACATTTATGTTTGAAGTATGAGACATTTAAGTATGAAATAACGTCGTTTTTTATTGTGAAGTGAAGTAAGCGTTTGTGTATAGTATAAATACTACCCAAAATACGTCAATAGGAAGGTAAGTATTACCTGATAGCAAAAATTGTTATGAGTAAAATGTATGCCAGGTACTTATATCAACTTGTTAGCTTGAAATACTGGTTTAACACAATCTAAATTAGTTAATAATTAGGTACAATGAAGATTTTCAGGCCTCATACCAACGTAAACACAGAATATATAACAAAATGTAACCAACATAAACATATATATATTTTTAACCAAAATTTGTAAATCTTTTACAATCTTCCATTAGTAGGTAGTAAGTATTCGTAAGTCACGAAATAAAAATACTTCGCAACAAAACAATAACTGTGCAGCCTACGTACAAGTAAAGTTACAATACTATAGGGTTTCGTATAGAGCGTGATCATGTGCAAGCCAGAGGGTACGTATTTATAAAATGACAATCAGAGAGACCGATTTATGTCACGCGTTCCCGTAGGATGATTCTGCCCTAGATCCGATAAGCAAGCGAAATACGGGCATAAAGTACTCAGTAATAAAACTAATGCACTTTAGCCCCGTGCGGTGCAGGGGGGCGCATCGATCGCGAGCGATACGATCGCCGCCGCATTAACTAGCTGCCATCCAAATTGCCGAAATGCCTCGCAAGATACCACCTGTCTGCTGAATAACGGACTCCGATAAAGAATGTTGAGCCAAAATTGAATTTGGAAAATCGATGCCTAGATAATTGGTTTCGTCAGCGCACGAAATTTGAATTAAGGAGATTGTAACGGTGAAAGTTTACATATAGTAAACCACTTAGTAGAATAAATAAAGCAATGTACGAGTATAATATTAATAATTCCAAATAAAGATAGCCGTTGATTTGCCCAAGACCCAAAATAGGACGAACATTTTAGTTGTCTTTAGGAAATCGCTTCTAACGTTAAGACGGGTGCGTCTCATGTGATATACAATCATTTGATATAATCAATCTTTAATAACGATCACTTTACATAATAATCTTTTGTTACGACAACACATAATAATAGGTCTTTACCTATGAAATTGCCGTTCTGCAGTACTGGCCATTTCAAATCAAAATAAGTTTTGTTTGTCTAAGAATTCTAATTTCAAATTAATTTTATTTTAAAAACATGGAATTCTTTTTCCAAAAGTAGTCATTTGTTTATTGATCAGTGTAACATGTTCATCGCATTTCAATCTTTTTCGTCATCATGGATACGTTAAAAATTCGAGTAATTATGGAATATGAGTACCGTCGTGGCAGCAACGCGGCACAAGCGGCACGCAACATCAACAACGCTTACGGAGCTAACACTACAAACCAACACACCACCTGTTATTGGTTTGCTCGCTTCCATTCTGGAAATTTCAACCTGAAAAATGAACCTTGCGGTCGTCCGAAGACTTTGGTCGACAATGACGAATTAAAGGCTATTGTGGAAGCTGATGATACACAATCTACGGCTGAATTAGCAACAGCTTTCGACGTTAGCGTCAAAACAATATTGGTTCATTTGCGTCAAATAAGCAATGTAAAAAAGCTTGACAAATGGGTGCCCCACGAACTCAATGATCGCCAGCGCGAAGTACGCATTGAGACGTGCCTTGCACTGCTCAACAGACACACAAATGAAGGAATTTTGAACCGCATTGTTACCTGCGATGACGCTCATAATAACGCTCAGCAAGTTGGTTGGATCCTGGTTCAGCACGTAAACAATGCCCTAAACGAAAACTTACCCCTAGAAAAGTGATGGTCACTGTTTGGTGGTCTAGCGCTGGTGTGATTCATCACAGCTTTTTTACAAACGGGTTGAGCATTACTGCAGATGTGAACTGTTAAGAACTGAACACCATGATGGAGAAGCTGGCACATCTCCAACCAGCATTGGTCAATCGCTCGTCTCCGCTGCTCCTGCACGACAACGCGCGACCTCATACTGCACAACAGACGGTCTCCAAGTTGCAAGAACTGGGGTTGGAAGCTCTCCGTCATCCGCCCTACTCACCAGACCTTGTGCCTACAGACTACTACTTTTTCCAGAATTTGGATAACTTCTTGGCGGAAAAAAATTCAATACCCGAGAGGCAGTACAAAATGCCTTTGAAGAATTTGTTGCCTCCCGTCCAGCTGATTTCTTTAAGAAGTAAACTGGCACTGCGTTGGCAAAGATGCATTGATTGCATGGGTGATTACTTCGATTAATACAAATAAAAAATACATGAAAAAATTTCGTTTAAATTTTTCATACAAAACGGCAATTTCATAGGTAAAGATCATATAATTTTGTTTGACTTAACGATTACTTTACATAACATACAGTTTATTTAATACTATTTAGTATAACATTCATAACAAATAAAACATTTTGGAACAAAACTCATTTTATGTATCGTTCATTTGATATAAATTTGTTTGTTTTACGCATCATTTCGTATATCTATAGTGTGAGATAAAAACGTTTTAAATATTGATTAAAAAAAATAACTATACTGACAAACATTGGTAAAATTCAGAATTTGGTTGAATCCCGACTCGCCGTGGTCTTCCACCGTGGTACTTGTCTGCCCTACACTAGAGTGCAATTTAAAAGTCAGAGGCGCGGAGGAAGTGCAGTCCTCGCTCGCAATAACGAAGCTTGGTCAACCGGGCGAGCTGTAGCAGCTGAGGCTGGTCGACCTGCAAGCCGAAGCTGCGGAAGCGAGTGTGGGTGCCAGAGATTTGTTACACAAGGGCGGAAGGACTGCCCTTTTCACAGCGCCGGAGAAGAGCAAAACAAATGCATGCATGCTTGCCTGCTTGCCTATATGCATGCTTGCTCGCCTGCATGCATGCATGTATGCTGCTTGCCTGCATGCATGCAATGATGTTTGCCTATATGCATGCTTGCTTGCCTGCATGCATGCATGCAATGATGATTGTCTGCAAGCATGCTGCTTGCCTGCATGCATGCTTGCTTACCTGCATACATGATTGTATGCTGTTAGTCTGCATCCATGCATGCTACAATGCATGCATGCATATATGCCTGCTTACATGCATGTATACCTCTCCTTTCCTGCGCATTTATGGCATTTCGTACTATTAAAGATTTGAAATTTACACTATTTGGTATCTTTAAATTCTGCCTTCTGACGATTTTGTATCAAGTAATCATTATCAATTTCAAATCTATACTAATATTATAAAGCTGAAGAGTTTGTTTGTTTGTTTGTTTGAACGCGCTAATCTCTGGAAGTACTGGTTCGAATTGAAAAATTCTTTTTGTGTTGGATAGTCCATGCCTCGAGGAAGGCTTTAGGCTATATAACATCACGCTGCGACCAGTAGGAGCGAAGCATCAGTGAAAAATGTTGCAATAATAATCGCGATATTAAAAACTGAAATTGACGCGCACGAAGTCGCGAGGAACAGCTAGTGTTTTATAAAAATAGTATTATCGTAATGGATCGTTATACTAAATGTTATTATACTAAATAAATTTTATTTGTTTTAGCATAATATCATGTGAATGTCCTATTAAACAGTTGTTATACTAAATGATTTTATCCCAATTGTTACTTTAAATACGTTTTAAAATTATGTAAATTAAAATTATATCTTTCCATCATCATATTAAAGAAGTGTTATATTAAACAAAATTATATCATTTGATTGTATATGTTTTTTTATAAATAATGGGCGTGCTCTTGACTACATACTTAACCATACAGTTAAGAAGAAGCCTAAGATGAAGCTAGCTTACCCAGAGGAACTGGTTCTCCCACACACCAGCGGAACACAGAAAAACTGTTTGGCGCTGGACTCCGACAGGAGGGTGGTAGCATCCAGGCAGCCTCTTACGAAGCCTACCACCGCAGGGGGATCTGTTAGCCGTCATCATTGATTAGAAATCCAAAGATGCCTTTGCCCAGGGTGGACCACTAGGAGGTAGATCCCACCCCAAAAATCTTTGTACGATATACACCCTGTTAAGACAATAGGCAACAAATTTCCTGTAGATGCTAATCAAACCAGGAACTTTGTAGCGTCAAAATTTGTTATTTACGATTATAGTCTGAAAAGTAATACGAGGATTTCCAAAAACATTTAAGAACAATTTCTAGATAAAAAATATATGTTCTATAATTTGTCAATTATTATTATACTATTATAAAAATGTTTTGTATTGAGAGTCAAAATGGTGATTCAGACGTCTATATCGACGGATAAAAAAATCTTATGTTTTTTTGAACAGGACACTACTTAATCACAGGTTACTAGTGCTTTTTCAGCTTCCTCTCGCTTACTTATAACAATTTTTGGGTCGATGTATGACAAACGTAAGTTTTGGTTTGATCAGAGAATATAAAATAGGATGATAAAAAACATCCATCTATGAACGTTTTTTTTATATTTAAGAAGATTGATTTTCATCTTCCCTCGTAATTCAAATTTTGATAGTTTTAACTTTTTCTTGCATTCAGACGAAATAACTGCTCTTAATTGAAAATTACAATACTAAGCAGTAAAAAACTTGTTATAAATTGTGAGAAGAACAAAAAAGCTCGCAATGCAGTCTTACAGTCGATGTTAGCGATCGCTCACGCAGGTTGTTCGCGTAAATTTTTCACTGCGCTAGCTCGAGCCATTGTGGGTGTTAAAATCTCCATTGTTTCCCTCACAATGGGCCACAATAGCCGTATCTCTTGAAAGGCCGCGAGCTCCCGACCCGGGCCTCATATACGCCGCGCCTCACAGGTGTAGCGAAACTTAACCCGATATTTACTTAAATCCAACCCGAGCATCGCGCACTAATTGGCACTGATACTACGCGAGAAACAATGCGTCCTCTATATGACAACAGACAAGGAAATGTTCCAATATTGCATTCCAAATGATATGGCTTTGACAAAGTTTGGCTTTCTGTCTGTAGACCTTTGCCGGTTATTACGTTGGGTGATTAAACACGATTATAATTGTAATAGTTGGTACTGATAATGGTTGTTGATTAATTGTTTTGTATGGGCTCGGAATTGATCCATCCACTAAGCTCCTGTTAATCGTAGCCGGTAAATTTTGGTAAAGAATGTTTTACGGAGATGTATGGACACTTAGGTATCTATATTTAGCCATACAAACCACAAAGCAAATTAAAACAAACTCATCAGCTGTCAAACATACAAAAACTGATTATAGCGTGATAAATGCCATAATTTTTTAGTCAGTTCTTGATATTGTCAATGATTTCTTGTTTGCCACCGACTCAAAATTTGTGTTTTTTATTTTTATTTGTTTTCGTCGTTTCAATATTTTGAAAAAAGTTTTATTCTTTCCGTATTAACTTTGTGATTATTGACATTTATGACACACTTGGTAATTAATTTTATTTAATGCTTTGAACGCAAAGGGAAAGAGTCACGAGTTTGATTCCCAGCCGAAGTCAGTTTACAAAACTGTTTTGATTTGCAGCTAAATATTTTACTCAGCTGCATATCAAGGAGAAAGATCAATAATTCAAGAAGAGAGATTAACCAAAATGACATTGAGAAATTTCGGGTGCCATCAACTTTTCGAAAACATATAGAGCCGAATTTGCTAAAGGTTTATGTGAATACTGGTTCAGTAAAATATCAATTTTGAACCGACGAATTTTGGCTATTCTACCCTAGACTGCAAAGAACTTTGCAAAGAAACGTTTACCAGTAATAGGAAGTAAGAAACTACTCGTGAAGTTTGAAAAATTGTTTTCGAATATATTGGTACTTTGAGTATTTACGAAAGTATATGAGGTGTTGCTTCGAGATGTTCTTCATATACCTTGTTTTTTATAAGTTTCCAATATTTCGGCACTGTCACAAGCTCATGGAAAAACTCAGAATTTACTTTGTAACAAATTTCTCTTATTTACGTAGTAAACTTCGTAAAAGTTGATGAACGTCTCTACGTTCATCAACTGCTCATCCATTTCCCATTTCAGCATTAACAAAGCAATCCTAACCGCGTTGCGGATCTTTCGTGCAGGTGAGTGCTAGTTCTGTCGGGTACGTTCCTTTCACGTCATCCCGCCATTAAGCCCCGCAGTGGAATGGTGGAATCGATCAATTATTTTTCGCTCGCGCGCGGCAAAAAGACGCCGGCGACCGTTCGGATATTAAACGCCCGAGTCCCGTGGAAGGATAAAACGCCCGGATCGAAGTGATCCCTTTGACGGAGCGCTCGCGATCACTCCACGTCCTTATCGCAACTCCAATTTCGCCTTTTTACGGAGAATGATGTTATTTTAGTTACGTGAGGTTCTGTGTTGGTAATATTAATTAGTTTTTTTTTTTGTAGAAATCTAAATTTACGCAATTTGTTTTACATGGATTACCATCTAAACAAATACATATATAAAAAGTAAAAACATAATCTAGTGTACCGATACTTTATGGTCGAATTGCTCCAAATTGAAATGGCTCCGAATATAATAGACCGTAGACAACCCATCACCAATACCGACGTTGACCCCTATGTGATAATGGTACGACTAGTCATATATATTTTTGATTGATTCCCTAACTACTATATTTTACGGCTACTTAGACCGAAAATATCAAATTTGTCCTAAAAAAAAATGGCAACCGATCGGACGGTGATCGGACCAAAGACAATGATACAGGACGAACGATTTCTAAAAATCTCGGCAGGAGTGTGGTAGCATAGGGTGGTAGCAACAGATCCCTCTGCGGTGGTAGGCTTTCGTAGAACGAAGCCTACCACCGCAGAGGGATCTGTTAGCCGTCATCATTGGTTAGAAAACCAAAGATGCCGTTGCCCAGAGTGGACCACTAGGAGGTAGATCCCACCACCCCAAATGTAACAGGAGTAAAGCTTCAGACCGTAAAGAAAACAGTAATCTATTTTATATGTACTATTATTTCATAATTTGTAATATCAAGTAAATATCGATACCACCTTCACTAGTCTTCACTTAACTTCCACTGTCTAGAAACGACAGATTAAAGTGATAAGACCAAAAGGCATTTCGACTTCAGAGATTCTAAACCATCACTAAACCTATTTAACCAGTTCGATGAGCTTCGTCTCCCAAAACACCGTTTTTCGCTCGCTGTATATTGAAAGGCATCATTAAAAAGGGAAAAATCGTATTAATTTCCAAGGGGCACGACCGAGCGTCGTGGTCGGCAAACAGTATGACGTAAAGCGCAGTCAGCATCGATGCACTAAACCCTGCAGTCTCAATACAGGCCCAATTAGTCCGCCCAGACTTCCGCACGTTCTCCAGACCACTAATAGGCAAGATCTGAGTGAAAGCACCTTTACAATGCCGGTATAAATCTACTGGCTAAATGTGCCCCTGTTCCCAGCATTCGATTTTCAGGCAATATAACTAAGTTTAGTCATGGGCTGTTTTGAACTAATTACGTTTACATCCACGAGTTGCAAGTGATGGTTGCTGACCATACTATGGTGATTTCGCACCGCAATATTTTTATACAACAACGTTTCTACTAGTTTTAGGAACACGTGCAACGTTCAACAATATGGTAACTAATAGAAAGAAACATTCGATGTACTTAATGTTCCTATAGTTGTAACGTTAATTTATAAATTAAGTTTTTTTTTATCCAATGAGAAAATCGCCGGACGAGACTAAGATACAAAATGGTTATAGGTACTAAAAACAAAAACTCGATGCTAAACAAACCAACAACAACAAACATCATTCATCATTACAACAAATCAAAACCTTTTTTTTTTATTACTTCATTATTAGAACGTAGGTTGCTCTATAAGTCGTAGGTTGTAAAGGGTCTGCAGAAGGGTAAAGTATTATAGGCTCGACTCGGCACACAATTACACAGGTCAAGCGTGCGCAGCCCTGTACAGCGATTCATTTTATACTGTGGCTATTATAATTTTTACCGTAACCGTAGCGAAATCATGAATACAAGTATAACATCAAGTCTCCTATATCAAACATAATATAATATTAATTTTACCTTAGACATACATCGATAATCATTGCACGAAGCAGACGCACCACAAAGAAGACACAACAATCCATATTTGCCATTTAAGTGTAAATTAATAAAACAGTAGTTCTCATTGTAACAACAGGCCCAATTACGTATCGTATTCTTCGAATGTATACAGGGTGAAATTTTAACCACTTTCTAAATTTTAATATAGCAATCTACGAGGCAAAAAACAAATGACGTATTTTTTCTTTTGGTATAGCCCAGTACAAAAATGTCAATATAAATCAATTAGAAAATATAAGCCAAAAATTAAAAATTTTTGATACGGCATCTTAGTAACACTTTTTTTACGCGATGTGCATCTCATTCATTCATTACAATACTATTCATAAGTTTTTGATTTTCCCTTTATACCTAAATAAATAGATTTACGACCGTAAAAATTGAAAACTATATCGCGATAAATATTTTCGGGTGACAACTTCATTTACATTTTTTACTTCATAAATAGGCTCTAAATATGATACTGAACGCATATAAAATTTTGGAAAGTGGTTAAAATTTCAGCCTGTATATTTTGATATCCAATTATTATTTTATTTTATATAATAGTATTATTAAAATATATCAAACATTATTTTAATTATTATTATTGTTTTAGCAGCCTTTTGAAACTCCAAGAATCGGGTCAGAAAATTGTTAATAACCTTGTCGACTATTGACACTGTTGACACTGTCTGTCTTCGTTAAACGCATGACTTTTCATGATGAAATCAAACCAATAAAACTTGAAAGGAATACGTTAGGTATAATGGGTATAAATAAGTGATTAATGAAAAAAAAATCTGTAATGTTTAGCATTTAAAAAATTATATTCAATACGGTATTGCCCATTATTAAAAAAAATACAGCAATTCCAATGTAAAGAACATTGAACTGCTGTATGTATTTTAATATTTCTTGAAAAAAAATCTCACTGCCACTGCACTAAAAGCTATCCAATATCGATAACTTTTTCTGGTAAAATATCGGTAGGGCTTGCCGTTTATGTGATGAAGTTCCTTCCATTCCTTTTTCTTATTTTATTTCCATTCACCCTGTTGTTACGAGACCCTAATATCTACGCCGTTATTTGGGTTAGGTACTATTTTAGTTTGATTTGTAACAAACATGTAGTATTCTAGCCAAGTTTATCCAACAAATTAGTTTGTTTACCTTGGCTTTTAGCTTTTGAATTCCCTTCGTTGTTTCTAGTTACCAAAAACACAAACTCACCAACAATTTCGCTTGCATCCACTGTTTCTATTGCGTCTATTAAAACTTTCAGATGAACCATTTTAGGTGCCGTTAGTGCCGTGATGAGCTTCAAGGAACCAAGCGAAAACGTGGGAAAGCCTTGCTTGCTGCATTTAAGCTATCTGCACACGTAGAAAAATCTTTTTATTATTCTAGCTAACTGAACTATAGTGTTTTAAAATGAAAGATATAGTGATCAAGTTCGGTTACACCAATCTGGTTTAGGAAGTCACTACCTTTCGTATAGGTGGTTTTCTATCATCATCATAGACAAACGATGGCCATCGCTAGACATTTATGCAAGGATTTTAACAATGATCTGTCCCGCGCCACTTACATGTAGCGACTTCCCGCGACTTATACTAGATCGACGAACCACCAGATGTGGTCGCCATTTAAAGATCAGTAAAAAATAAGTGCCATGGCGTGAGCGCGGTCATGGCTTGCAACCAAACCGAAATACCGGAAACTCATACAAAACAAGTACATCGTACCTACATGGTAGAAATTTACTTTTTTTATATTTAGGAAGATTACTTTTCAGTCTTCCTTCATACCTACGGTGGGCATCACCTCCTCGTACAGTGAGCGCCAGGCCTTAGCCAGCCGTTAACGTCATAAGCGCCGATGCATTTCACTTAACTGTAGTGAACGCATTTAGCTTGCATTCTTGAAATATGCAAAGCGCACTCACGACTGGGCCCCGTAGGTAATAGCGCGTGAGATGCTCTGCGCTAGGAAAAATGCAGACCCTTGGCTTTAGCACCCATATATTACGATGCACTCTGCCTCTAAAGATCAAAGTTGGCTAATGCGAAGAGATCTTATCATTGTACAGGGCTATTTTTTAAACCTGGAATTTTTTTAATGGAGATGGGTGGGACACATTGCTAGACTGGACTACAGCCGGTGGACTCGAAGAGTGCTTGAGTGGAGATCACGAGCAAACACCAGAGGCAGACCACTAAAACGATGGGTCGACGATATTCGGGGACGAGCGGGAGTAAACTGGATGGCGATGGCACGGGATCGGGAGAAATGGAAATTGGCGGAGGAGGCCTACGTCCGAAGGCGGGCCACTTAGAGGCTAAGATGATGATGATGATAATGATGATGATGATTTTTTAAACCTATAATAGCCGTGTAAGAGATAATTCTGGATATACAACAGCTTTTTCTATAAAAACAACAACACAATTGAAAACAATAAAAACACAAAAAATATTGCCAATGAAAAGCGCAAAATAAGCCACATAGGTGGCTTTCATGCTTTTAGTTGTCTGATTTAGTTGTGCAAAAGCTTTTTTTATTCTAAGCTGCCAACACTACTTGCCTACCTTTCAGGAAAGCTTTTTTTTTCAAATTTAAGTTATAGCAACTTTGAGCTATGTTCATTATCGAACAATCTATAACCAAACCCTACCTGGTATAAATTTAGGCGTGGTCATACATACAAAAAATCTCTTCTGCTTTTCTGTGATCTTATGAGTTAAGAGTAGTTCTGCATAAAAATAAAAAATAAATTTTAAAATCGGTCAACAATTCGGACGGAGAAATCGATTAACATAAATTTAAAAAAAACTACAGACGAACATAGAATCTCGTGACAATGCTTTTATCTTGTTCCTAGGAGGTGACTTACTGTATAACAATCAAACTTTAATCTGTAAAGGCTATATCAATATAATATGTACTTATGTAAAAGTTTCATGCAACGGCCCGTCTCCATACAACAGAACTACTATCACTGGACAGGACTGTAAAGACTTAGTAAATATAGAAATTTATCACATTTTAACCTTTTTTGGAACCAAAAGGCGTGACACTATTTCAAAGCATCACACTTAAACTACGAGTATACCGCTTTATTGGTGACTCCTTTTAAAGCGTTAATAATCTTAATAGTGGTTTTGTGTTAGACCAATGTCGATGTTGCAAAAAAAAACCTACAAAACAGCTCAAAACTGTTTCAAGGATAAAAAAGAAGAATTTTCTTATTTGATGGTACATTTTATTGCTCCCTAAAAAAATTGGTTGTTTGTAAAGTAGGTTTACGATCGAGATGTTTACGTGATAACGAGAAAATCTCCATTCGTTTGTATGCCGCTAGAGTGAGAGAGACGGAAGATCGGTCCACTCACTCGAACGCTATGCCAGCCTCCGCTCGTGAGGATTCCGCGTGACAAGTTTCACGGAATAACTGGCAGCGCTCGAGATGAGACGGGAGATCGGTCCGTCTCTCTCTCTCGTTATACCTGCGATCGCGCTCGTGAGGTTTTGGTGTGACACAAGTTTCTGAACATGTCACCCGACTAAAACGATTTTAAAGACGTTATCACGTCAAAATTGGTTGTTTGTAAAGTAGGTTTACGATCGAGATGTTTACGTGATAACGTCTTATTGGTGATATAAGTTTTTGGGAAGTAAGGAATTAATGAAGATAACAATTTTTTCAAATTTTAAATTACATCTTAAACATTCAACGAAAACTTAACCGCACGAGAAAATCTCCATTCGTTTGTATGCCGCTAGAGTGAGAGAGACGGAAGATCGGTCCACTCACTCGAACGCTATGCCAGCCTCCGCTCGTGAGGATTCCGCGTGACAAGTTTCACGGTATGACTGGCAGCGCTCGAGATGAGACGGGAGATCGGTCGCGCTCGTGAGGTTTTGGTGTGACACAAGTTTCTGAACATGTCACCCGACTAAAACGATTTTAAAGACGTTATCACGTCAAAAAATAATGTTTGTAATAATATACTAAAACAATAATGTGAAGCTAGCTACCAGCTAAGTTCAATAAATCAATGTAAAATAAATTCAATTTTCAACTACAATCGGCCAAGGCAATAAATAAAATGAATTAATAAGCTCACCACTCGGTAGTTAGAGAGCTTATCTGTGCTAAGGGCTGCGCGCACGCTGAAAATACGACTCCGCGCCGCAGGCAAGCTTAATAAAATTGTATTTATTTAATACGCTCCGATATGCATTTTCTAGGTCTAGCACAACCATGAGATTACGGAAAATATTTATTTTATTATTGATGCCGTGTAGTTCAGACCTAAAATAGAAGAGCACTGCTCCTTCTCGACCTCGTCTTAATAGTGTCGTAAGAGGCAACTCATAGTAGGTACTAAATACAACTATTAGTAATGTCTGAAATTCTTTTAAACAGGTATATGAACATAGTGGAAATCAACAGGTGAATGGATTTAATTTCCAATTATTACAAAGTATTATTTCTATTCTACGTAAAAGTTCACAGCCTATAATCATCCCACTGCAGGAAAAAGGCCTCCATCATTGAATTAAAGTTATCACAGCAATGAAGGGTGTACTGGCATAATCACCACGCTTGCCAAATGCGGGTTGGTGATCAAAAACCCGAGCAACGTTCGAAAATTCGAACCTTTTTTTTTGTTGCCTGACCCGGGATTCGAACCTGGGACCCCAGATCTTGGTCTGGTATTTAAACCACTAGATCAACGGGGCGTTCCATTTCTACGTAATCTTTAGTTAAATTCAATTAGCCAATTAAATAGGTATATAAGCATTTCAGCCCTATATGTTTGATCTTTAGTATGTTGGTTTAATTGGGTAATAAACATCTATACAGGATGAAATTTTAGCCACTTTCCAAAATTTTTATACGCGTTCAGTATCGTATTACGAGCCTATTTATAAAGTACAAAATGTAAATCAAGTTGTCACCCGAAAATATTTTTCGCGGTATAGTTTTCAATTTTTTACGGTCCTGGACCTGTTAAGTTTTAAAGGAATAATCAAAAACTTATGAATAGTATCGTAATGAATGAATGAGATGCGCAACGCGTAAAAAAAGTGTTACTAGGATGCCGTATCAAAAATTTTAGATTTTTGGCGGACATGTTCTAAGTGCTTTATCTTGACATTTTTGTACTGGGCTATACCAAAAGATAAAATACGTCATTTGATTTTTGCCTCGTGGATTGCTATATTAAAATTTGGAAACTGGTTAAAATTTCACCCTATTTTTTATATTACCTACATCAATAATCTACAAATCTAGTTATACTGTATGGACTCTCCCTAAACACAATTCTTAGCAATGTTTTAATAATAGGTATATTATTACATTAATTTTATTGAAGAATTTTACTTTTGATATACTTAAACATTTCAAAAGTTATATGACTGTTTCAACTCGCAATTAAGCACTCATTAACTAAACAAGCTACAAACAATGTATACAGGATGAAATTTTAACTACCTCTTAAATTTTAATATATTAATCATTAAGACAAAAAACAAATGACGATGATATTTTTTCTTTTGGTATATCCCAGTACAAAAATGTCGAGATAAAGCACTTAGAAAATGTCCGCCAAAAATCAAAAATTTTTGATACGGCCGCCTACCAACACTTTTTTTACGCGTTTCGCATCTCATTCATTCATTACGATACTATTCATAAGTTTTTGATTTTCCCTTTACACCTTAACAGGTCTAGGACCGCAAAAATTGAAAACTATATCGCGAAAAATATTTTCGGGTGACAACTTCATCTACATTTTTTACTACATAAATAGGCTCTAAACACGATACTGAAAGCCTATAAAATTTTTGGAAAATGGTTAAAATTTCATCCTGTATATGATTAAAATTTTAATGGTTATAGTAAATCTTACATTAAACAAGGTATTAGGTAAATGGTATAGGTATCAAGCCGAAACTGGCCTTTGTTAATATAAGCGTATAAATACTAAATGTATTATCATTTACAACTTATATTAGCAGGCAACGGCTAGTCAGCTATAAATATACATTTTCAATTATGAATTTAAAACAATTAAGAAATAAATTTACAAAATGCTGTATATTGACAGTAACAGAAAAAAAAACAAATAGTTTTGGTTTATCAATCATGGTTTAACTTACCAACTAATAGAAGTAAGATCGAATGAACTACCAGGAACCGTCGTTTTTGTATGGGCTGGTGTACTGGGGTAGTAACTGCGCGTGAGTGGCGATGGTCGATAGCGCTAAACCAGAAGGCGGTGGAATCGCGTTCGGCCCACGCACGGTGTATTTAATATTTAATTCCTATCTAAACTTTATGTTCCCTACGTATTCTAGGAACAGATATGCCACTAAGTTTCGTAGCAATGTACTGGTAATCACATTTTTAAAAACATCCAACGACAGTATTACAGTTTTTAATCTGAAATCGAATATATGTTCATCAGTTACAATAATTATTGTGTCCAATATTGAAAATAACCGGCCAAGTGCGAGTCGAACTCGCACACATAGGGTTCCGTACCAAAAAGGCCAAAAAAAACTGGTTTGTTGTATGGGAGCCCCCCTTAAATATTTATTTTATATTGTTTTTAGTATTTGTTGTTATTGCGGCAACAGAAATACATAATTTGTGAAAATTTCAACTGTCTAGCTGTCGCGGCTCTTGAGATACAGCCTGGTGACAGAGCGACGGACAGACGGACAGACAGCGAAGTCTTAGTAATAGGGTACCGTTTTTACCCTTTGGGTACGGAACCCTAAAAATGAAATTAATTTGACACAAGACAATATATAGTTCACAATTCAAAATCTAGAGTTTGTGTTTAAGTTACAGGTTTGAATTCACAAAGAGTAACCAACAAGTGAACCAAATGAATAAATAAAAAAAAAGAGAAAATTAGATTAACACTAAGTTATTTCCACGTTAAGGGTATATGTATAATATTAGGTAAAATCAACTTAAAAAAACATAAGTACCTATCTATGTAACCAAGTAAGTTAATCTGCTCATCTTTTTAGGATTTGAAAAGTTAGTTGCAGCGGAGTCTGTACTATTTTCACTATTTTTTCAGTTCTTCGGTGATCGTGGCACTTGAAACAATACCGATATGTCGGAAAATCATTAACAACATGGCACATGGTAGAAACCCGGAAACAACTAACTCTTAAAGAATATTACTATATACTTAAAAAAGTAAAAAGTAAAGTAACAGCCTATGATCATCTCACTGCAGGGAAAAGGCCTTCATCATTGAATTCAAGTTACCACAGCAATGATGGGTGTACTGACATAATCACCACGCTTGCCAAATGCGGGTTGTTGATCACAAACCCGAGCAACGTTCGAAAATTCGAAACTTTTTGGTGCCCGACCCGGGATTCGAACCTGGGACCCCAAGATCTTGGCCCGGTATTTAAACCACTAGACCAACGGGGCGTTGTCGTAAACAAGTCGTAAACTTATTGTATAATATATAGGCTCATCTTTACTCCCTTTGCTATAGGTAGTTAATGTCATAAATATCACAAAGAAGTTAAGTCCCGTTATTACGTTATTATTTTATTGAGCTTTTTAATAATAATATTTTATACTTTATTTGATATTTTAGCAATTAAATTGCAATTATAATATCAGTATATAAACTTGAAAAATTATGTCTCAGGCGGGACTCGAACCCGCATCTCCTCGCATGCCGGGCGGGCGCTATACCATTAAGCCACCGAGACACTGCGACCCAGCGCGAATTTTTCAAGCATATTCTTAACGCTGTAAGCCAGCGTTGCTTCATCAAATGTTAGGAGTTTGCACCCTTAACACCCGAAAGAAACATCTTTGCAGATGTTTGACAGTCAGTTAAGATAAAACAGCTATTTATAAACTTTATTTGATATTTTAGCAATTAAATTGCAATTGTAATATCAGTATATAATAATTTTTCAAGTTTATATACTGATAATAATATTTTATATTCAAAAGCTCAACAAAAGTTTAATTCATAATAGGATATGTGCACCATAATATGAAGTTAGTTTTGCTTCGATGCGTTACGCGTATTCAATACACAGCGCAGGCGCAGGCCGTTGAAGGTCGGTAATGGATAATTATGCAGATGCACTAGATATTAAATAGTTTATAGCAATGCTAACATGCCAGCTGCTATAACGCACAAACAATAGCGTTGTTTTTAATTCTTTAACAGCATTTTCTTCCAGCTTTGGAATGTCACAGGAATTTGTTTACAGTATTTTAAAGTCGTATTATTTAAGATATAAAATGTTCGTCTTATGCATCATTATGCAATTCTGCATGTTCTGTTTTTTTCGAATATGCAATCCATTGATAGATTGATAAGCTTAGAGCCGTTTCGTTTGTGACACAAAACAGCTGTAAGCAATAGTTTAAAGCACCATATTAGTTATGTCAGTTTTCATATTAAATAGTATTTCGTCCAGGATTAACAAAAAGAGTTTAAATTTATAGTAATGACTGTACAAATGAAATCACAGATTTTCTGAATATTTTTAGCAGAGTTTTAACAATAAAAGCAACCGTAGATTGGTAGATTGGTCAAGCAATACCTACGATCGCAATCATGCATACATACAAAACAATTTGAATGAGCTGTCAAGTTTATCCTATAGTACGTAAATAAGAGCATCTTTCTTTCCTTTGCTATAGTTAGTGTCATCAATATTACAAAGAAGTTAAACCCCGTTATAAACTATAACAGGTGTACCCTTAACCGTTACAATTGCCTATAAAACCAGCGATACTTGGTACTCCGGCATTACTTCGAATCTGGATCAGTGTCTATAATAATCGATACGAAATCATAGAGCACTGGAAAAGATCAATGACGGTACAGCTCTTCTTCAGGGATGCTCAACTTTTGATCAAATTTATTGTATACCATAAATGATTTATGTTTCTATAAAACGCAACAGACAAGTACTTATTCATTAAAATAATGATACAAACTTTATAACTTTGAAATACAATTAGTAAGTAAATATTTAATTCGGTTCGAAAATTGTGACAAAATGTTGAATACCACTTTCATAAGGATTTTATGAGATTACAGTCATCAAGAGACTGCAGTTCGTCATCTGATGTTCTAAACCGGCCATGTTGGGGTGTGATGCCAAAGCAGGAAAGTCAAGAATAAATTTTGCTGTAACCCGTTGTTTCGCTAAACAATGTATTGCTAAGAGTATTGTCATCATCTTTACCATCAGATCAGACCATCTTTACCTACGAAAGCAATAGTTAATGTATATGATCTAAGCACTTATTAAAATTATGGATAAATTTTGGTTCCGGTTTTTATATAATATTAGGGCGCTAAGAACACGCGAGTGACTCGCTAATTTATATTTAAAAGTGAAAACTTATTCCTTTATTACAATTAGATGAAGTTATGACATTTCCAAAACATGTATAACTTACTGATGAAGAAAATTATTCGGAGAACCATCGATTAATTAATTAGAAAATTACGAACAAAGCGACTTAGCGCAAAAAGGAGAACTCTCCGAGTCGTGCTAAACAAACTGGCCTACAGCGGTGGGCGTGGCGATAGTAAGGCACGCGCCCGCGCCGCCACAGATTATATTGTTATAGATCGGTACATCTCGCGAATCAAAGTACCGATAGCTGCCCTATTTGGTATTAATTTCAGATTGGTCGATCTATATTAGACAGTGCAGACCAAGGGATAACATACGAGTATAATACCTAACGGGTAGTCTCTTTCGAGTAAGTTATACAATAACACGTTTATGCGTGTGTCAACAAAGGTCTAATTATTCAAAAACATACTTATAACAATAATTAGACCCCTTACAAGTTATTTAATCAAGTAACTGAACTGTTAAATATAATGAAGACCCAATGTTAGGGGAAAGTATGTAAAAAAATATTTTACTAATAGTTCAAACCACACGAACATCAATCACAAAGATAGTGGTCTTCATTACTATGATGATACAGTCTAGACAAAATCATCACGACATTGAACTTTAAGTATTACATTGTAACACTAAAACAAACAACATAAAAAACCTTATTTGATGAATTGCTGTTACCATTATCACGCAACGCATTTAATTCACACAACTTCATTATTTTATGTGTAGACCTTTGTTAATACCTTATTTCATCGTGTTTGAGTCTCTTGATAGTATCATAACTAATGAATGAGCGTTCTTAAGTAGACATAACATTGTAAAAGTTTTGTGCACGGTATAAAACAATATAGATATTTTAAACTTAGGTAAAACAACTCTGCGTAGTAGATACGAGTTTTTTTTTTTGTACTATTTAATTATAATCTTTTATTATTCTTACATAAATGCATGCATTTGAGATTCTATTATACGAATACCCATGATACAATTAATCAACTGTTTATTTTAAATATTGACCAATATATTACCTAAAAAGTGTGTCTGGGTAGGTACTGAGCGAAACAGTAAAATTTTAGTTCTTACTAATCTTGCTTAATATTGTAAATGCGAAAATTTTGATGGATATTTGTAACTCGATTACTCAAGTGTAATAAATCGAGATCTCTTTTTACATGGTGAAGTGTTTAATAAACTTTTAAACTTTCGCGTTGCATTATAACTAAAACTTATAATTGCGGGTCTGAACGCGACGTAGGTGTGGTATGTAGTAGTATTGATACTACTTACATTCCTCGACGTTTCGGCCGTGATGCTACGGCCGTGGTCACGAGGGGACTGGTGCGCGGTGTCTCCGTCTGCATCGGGCGGCCAGTTCTTCTGCTACCCTCGAACTCTCCGATATTTGTTGTACACTTGAACTGGAGTCAGTAGGTTCAGTGCGACACACAACACTCACAGTATCCAGGTTAATGTTTATTAATAACGGCGACTCACGCGGTTTGCACTTATTAATCACTGGATTCCAGGCCGCTGACAACTTGAATCCGTCTTCCCGATTGAAATTTTTGTACTTTTTAATTTCAATCGCTCACGTATTACCCTAGTATGGTAATGGCGATCAGTGGAGATAAGTGCAAACCGCGTGAGTCGCCGTTATTAATAAACATTAACCTGGATACTGTGAGTGTTGTGTGTCGCACTGAACCTACTGACTCCAGTTCAAGTGTACAACAAATATCGGAGAGTTCGAGGGTAGCAGAAGAACTGGCCGCCCGATGCAGACGGAGACACCGCGCACCAGTCCCCTCGTGACCACGGCCGTAGCATCACGGCCGAAACGCCGAGGAATGTAAGTAGTATCAATACTACTACATACCACACCTACGTCGCGTTCAGACCCGCAATTATAAGTTTTAGTGAAGTGTTTAAGTCAAAGATTGATAAAACATTAACCCAGAATAAAAGACAATTCCTGTAGAAAAGGCTTATATAAGATATTTTTGAAGTTACTTCTCCCACATACAAAATAAAATATCCTAACTATAATATAATTATTCGTAAATGATGATATTTGTTTTCGAATTAGTATTAGTATCTTAACTGTTTCGATTTCACTTGTACCTTGATTTGAAAAAATCAAAAAAAAATTCGCCATTTTGATAGATGTTAATTACTTTATTTGATATTTTAGCAACTTAATTGCACTTATAATATCAGTATATAAACTTGAAAAATTTTGTCTCAGGCGGGACTCGAACCCGCATCTCCTCGCGCCCGCCCGCCTGAGACAAAATTTTTCAAGTTTATATACTGATATTATAGATGTTAATTTTTTCCTTGCAATAAACCTTTGATGAAAATGTCGGCTCATGTCGGGTAAGATTACGATGGAAAACCCGATCCCGATGCAAACGTTTTTTTTTCTAATGACTGCCATGTCCCTCTGGAGCTTTCGTGGACTTCAAAGTAAGGCCACAGGAAACACTAATAAAAATTATTCAAAAAAAATCCGATGATAAGTATGCAATAAGTAACAAATTTAGACGGAACGATTACTGCAGTAGTTAATGTTTTATTTGTTATGTTCATGGGCTTGTTTTTCTGAGAAGGTAATTTAATGGGAGGAGCTTTAGGTATATGAGTAATTTAATTGTCAAAATTGCTAGGAACTTGGACTTGTACTCCTTCTAAATAAAAGATGTGTTTTCCTATAACAGTAATGTTCATTGACAGACGAAAGTAAGTTACGTGTAATATTTTCTTGTTAAGTAGCACAGTAGTAGCTACAGTAATAGCTCTGAATATTATAAAAACATAATCTAAAATGAACTTAAAAAAAGTGCAAATATGACAAGGTAAGAGTAAAGCGAGATAAAAATCGTGTGAAGGCTCCTTCACCCTCCTTCAATTAATTAAACACTCGCATTCACTGATACCAGTATTAATCCTGTGTCAAGTGGAAGAGCTAAGTGCAATCACTAATCAAGATGCAGGTGGTAGACACCTGCACTCATTTAGTTAAGTGCTTCTAGTTTGAACTGGGACTCCGCGTAAACAGAATTAGTATTTGGCTATCATTTTTATGCACATGCACAAGTATTAGAGTTAGCAGATAAGTAACGAGTCTTGGGTATAATTAATCATCGGCTAATAGGTACTAGCTACTAGCTTCTGCTCAGTTGAACGTGTTTGTAGTAATTAAACACATTAACTTAAGTATTGCAAGCTATTAATTGATATAAATATTACAATACACCGTATAAATATAATATAACTAGCTGTTGCCCGCGAATTCGTCCGCGTCAATTTCTGTTATTATGAACGCGATTTTTTTTGCAACATTTTTCACTTATACTTCGCTCCTATTGGTTGCATCGTGATGTTATATAGCCTAAAGCCTTCCTCGATAAATGGACTATCCACACAAAAAGAATTTTTCAAATCGAACCAGTACTTTCTGAGATTAGCGTGTTCAAACAAACAAACAAACTCTTCAGCTTTATAATATTAGTATAGATTAGGATTTCATATTAACAACACAAAAACTCATATAAACAACATTTCCGTTTTATAATAGACTGTTCATAATAGTGTGCTTTATTCTGGGAGTAAAATAGAATCGCAGCTACGCACGCCACTACAGTTATATGTATAAGCTTTATAAAATACGTTAAATTCAACTTTTAAACGTTCTTTTTATAAGTATGTTACTTAAACAACTTTACACGGGATTTATTAATGCACTGTAAAACACTTTAATTTACCCATTTTGAAGCCTTTTCGACCACTGGTCTCATTCTCTTTAGTTAATTTCTCTCCCAGCAATGCCAAATGATTAGTCTTATCCGGTAGCAGTAACAATTTCAAAATTAAGTCGTTTGAAAGGAGTGATGAAGACGTCCCGCAATATATCAGCACGAATCGTGAGCAAATCGAATTAAATCAGTCACTGGCTGAAAAGAATCGTTGCTTGGCACGAATGGACAACAATGCCTGTTATTAAAAAGAAGGAATGGTGATAAAGAACGTATAATTTGTTCCATAATTAACGCGGGGCGGTGTGACGGGCGTGAGTAAAGTCGACCAAAGGTTTTCATTTCGTACGAGCGAGCGTGTTTGCCGATATTACCGGCACAGCAGCTACATCGATAATGAAGCGATAAGATGCTACACCTTTGTATAATTAATTGTGACTAATTTAAGTGCACTTAATGGAAGATCTCGTTGATTTTATTAGCACTGTTTAAGCAATTAAGCCGACTGCTGTATTCCGCGTCGGTAGACAGAAATGTGCCGAGACAGAATAAAAAAAAGTTTACATACGTCAATCGCTCTGGCAGTGGTCAAAAATCCCATCTCGAATGCAACCGCAAGCGGGCATCTGAATTGAATTGCATTGTCAGGTGTCACGCCATATTGCCTGCCTAGTCATCTCTATTCTTACCATTTTTGTTTTTACCACCTGTTACAGTTTCTGGGCACTAAAGTAAATATTAAATGTGCTAGTCAGTTCGACAGTTAAACCTCTGCATTCATAGATACCTATATAAAATCAATTTCATTACCACGGAGAAAAAGATTAATACCTACGAAAATGTGTCGACCTTATCTAAGCCGCATGGAAATGTTTTTCATCGTATTTAATGGGTTCCGTTCTCCATCATAATTGTAATTACTACAAACCGTTAAAAGTATCTACACCTACTGGTTATTCGTTATGTCTATTGAGTGCCGGGTTGTAAGAAAAAAATAATTGGCAAATCAAACACAATTCGTGGACATCCGTGGATGGCTCACGCACAGCCATCAGTTAGGGCCGCGCCGACAACAGCGACATTAGTCTCGCGAGTGACGTCGCAATAGGCCGCGCCGTTTGAGCGCGCCGACTGCGCCTGCGCAGGCGAGGCAATGAGCGCGCCTTAATTAATTACAGATCAATCGCACTTTATCTTATCTTTAAAGCTTCTGACCCTCGTATTAACAGGGTGTTGGGTGAATGGTCAGAGTCTGAGTCGCTGTCTTTGATTAGTGCGTGTTGTCAGTGATGACTTATAGAACTGAAACATTGGTGTCTCATTAGAAGGATCAAAGTCCCACTGCCCACAGCAATCAATGAAGGGAGCAATGCTTGGTATTTCCCTGCGTTATATAGGGAGTCCTTGTTGTCTTACGTAAAGATAACCGACAGAAGCCGCCGGATCGTTGCAGAGATCCCAAGGGAAGGCCTATGTCTGGCATTGGGCGTTGTTTGACTGAGAAGATGATGATGATGGGATAGTGGTATTACAAATCTAAACCATTTGGCCATTTTTGAAATGCATTGTTTAACAGCCTGTACATCTGTACCTATACTTTTAATGGAACTATAGCTCGCTTGCACTCACTAACAGATACTTGAAAACTAGTATCATATAAATTATAAACCTTAGGTACATTAGTTGGGTACTTCCTCATAGGGAAACTCTACTGCTGGAATAAAGAAACTATAGTTCTGAGACTCACATCAAAATTTTAAAGAAAAGAACTGTTTGGCCGTGCAATGGATATAATATGCTGAAATGCAATAATAAGTGGTTTTATTTTTAGTTCTTTAGAATTAGCTGTATTCAAAAAGTAGAGAGAGAGAAGAGTCTCTTATAGAGAGAAGAAATAATGAAGACTTAATTTTTGTACCTAGGTAACTATCTATTTGTTCTGATTTCAACATTTCCAGCTAGCGGCAAAAGAATTATCTGAAAAGGTATGACCTTCAAAGCATAAAATATTAAGGTATTTTAAAGCTTTGTCTGGCGCCCTTGAGTATGATACTTAATAGCTTATGTCATTGCTCATTAAAATTGGTTCAGTGGTTTAGGCGTGAAAGCAAACAGTCAGACATACAGACGAAAAGTCATATGTACTTTCGTATTTGTAATATTATTAGTAAGGATAAATAACTTCTCGTTATAATGTTATATACTTGAAAAAAACCTTTTTTCATCAATTCGTGCAAGATATATTTTTACTTGTTTTCTAACGCAAATCGGCATAATTTTGCATAGCATGAATTGCAAAAAGCCCTTGTATAGTATGCACGGCCGGGCTTCGCGAATTGCGACCGTCCTGATTCAATAGAACTAACCCCTGTAGGGTTACCAAATATGCATATTTGTAGCGGACATGACATGCATGGTCATGCCGTGGTTTATATTAGTTAACTACTTTTAAACTTTTGCGTTACATAATTATCGCATTGTAATATCTTATCATTAGCATCACAAAACAAAGATTAATTTATATTATTTTATGACATCATAGCTATCCCAAAGATTTATAAAATAGCGAATAAGGTTAGCTTAATTAAGTAAAAACAGAATAAGACAAAGTATAATTTTAGATTAATATTAGGTTTTTAGACTAAAGGTATTCAAATATATATTATGAAGACCCGAAACGCGATATAACAAATATTCTGTGGATATAGTATCAAACAAATAGTAGGTAATCTGATGGTTTCTAAAACCCAAAATAAAAAGAATATAATTATTGTAATCTGATACCATTATCAAAAAAAAATTGTTTTTAACAGAATTGACCAATTTCGATAAATCACCTAATGTGAAATGAATACCATTTTAGTTAGAGCACTTTTTTACCGCTGATCGCTTATCTAGTGGTTTATATCATATCAATATCCCCTGAGATTTTCCTATAAATCATGGTGACATTAGAAGCGCACCTAGACGTAACCATGGACCACGGGCGCGGCGCGTATCCTTTTATTTTGCGTCGCTGATTCATTGCTTTCATTTGCTTTACATTGATGCTTCATATTCGTGAAAACTGCACCTCCACTTGTATTTGGTTTGAAATCACTGACATGTTTATTTATTAGGAGCGGGACGAGCTCTGCTACTTCGTCCGGCTGATATTTGGTTAGATATGTATATCTCGATCACGGTTATACCTTCGCATACACAGTTAGGCGCTCGTTAGTTCAATTCTCGCAATTGATTGGAATAGTCAATGCCCAATTGTTAAATGATTTAATCAGCCTAATCGCTATAATAATCTTACAGCCATTTTATACATCTTTAGTGATTGTTTCCTTAATAAAAACTGTATTCCCTGTCCTTTCTACTGTCTTAAACTATCTGCGTACCAAATTTGATTTATATTTGTTAAGAAAATATTGATCCTCCTATATATTCCCTTCAAGGAATGATCTGGATGGAACAATAACTATACGATACTTATTCCCAGGGTCAAAAAAATTCTCTATAAGAAATTTTATCTAGTTTGGTTCTGAGGTTTTCTCATACAACTTTCACCCCCTTTTTACTCTCACAAAGGATACATTTTAGGTGCAAACTATTCAATTTATTATATTCTACACAATTAATTCAGAATGACATTCTGAATTAACAATTTTAAATCGCTATCTAAGTTGCAAGCTAGTAATAAACTATGGCCAAATCACTTATTAACTAATAATATTTTTACTTCCATCAAGCTATAGACCAAATAGGACAATGTGAATTTAAATTATTGTTAAACGAAAAAAAATTTAGTAGTCCATATACTTTTCCAAGAATGCAACCACTTCAGAAGCATAAGTAAATAAAAATGCAAACTGATCCAATCGAGCTTTCAACCTTGGTAGAGCGCACTTTTTAATCACCAACCCCATACTCACATATCTGATTAAAAAACATGCAAAATCATGATTAACCTTTACAAGTAAAATACACGTTAGGCTTAAGAAATTATTAAATACTCACATCACACGTAAGTAAAACTACTGTAAGATGTGAAATACAAACTACATGATAACGAATAATTTCATTTATTTTTACTTAATGACTCTACAACACCTAGTTACATAATATAACTGAGAAATAAATATAATCACTAGTTCATAAGCATCTCAGACCACATCAGTACACTTTTGGACATAGACACTCCGAAAAAAGATTATTTCATTATGTCACGCTTGGCAAGCGGCGATGCAGTTTGGCCAATGGTATACAGGATGAAATTTTAACAACTTTCCAAAATTTTATAGGCTTTCAGTATCGTATTTAGAGCCTATGAAGTAGAAAATATTTTTCGCGAAAAAGGTTTTAATTTTTACGGTCCTGTTATGGCATAAAGGGAAAATCAAAAACTTATGAATAGTATCGTAATGAATGAATGAGCTATATCAAAAGAAAAAATACGTCATTTGTTTTTTGTCTCGTAGATTGATATATTAAAATTTGGAAGGTAGTTAAAATTTCATCCTGTATAGAAGACTGGGGTCCTGTCCGCATTTTTTTTGGCGGTGGTCTTTTAGTCATATTTACTAAAAACACTATTCAGTACTATTTCTTTCTAATAATTAAGCAATTTAATTATTATGGAACAATATTTCATTCTCTATCTCTTGCAAATTGTTATAAAGACTATTGTTTATTACTTTAATCGCAAATTTACCTCAGGTATACCTCAGGTATTAGCATAGGTACCCATAAATGTTATTTCCCAATCGATTCTCCTCCTCATGTTAAATGAAAAACTAGACACACAATCAGTGACCGAAAAACATCCGTATCAAATGAACATTTCAGTGCTCTCTGAACTTAGCATTCAACCTAACTTCGTGTACGTAAAGTTGAATTTACATAATTGTGGGTATGAAACATGACAACAGATGTTTTGATTCAAACGCGGTCCAATATAAATTGTCTTTTTTGTATGTGACTGTGTATGTGCTTACTTTTTATTAGGGTTCCGTACCCAAAGGGTAAAAACGGGACCCTATTACTAAGACTTCGCTGTCTGTCCGTCTGTCCATCTGTCCGTCTGTCCGTCTGTCCGTCTGTCCGTCTGTCCGTCGCTCTGTCACCAGGCTGTATCTCAAGAGCCGCGATAGCTAGACAGTTGAAATTTACACAAATTATGTATTTCTGTTACCGCAATAACAACAAATACTAAAAACATAATAAAATAAATATTTATTCCCATACAACAAACCCGTTTTTTGGCCTTTTTGGTACGGAACCCTTCGTGCGCGAGTCCGACTCGCACTTGGCCGGTTTTATTGTCAATTGAGAAATATAAGCCGCAGTAGTTTGATCTAATCATTTGGGGTGCCCTTCGGTTCGCCTAAAATTTAAAGTCCTAATTTCATTTGGCCGAACCGTATTGGCCTAAACTTATAACGTATAATATTGTCTAGTCTAACAGTTGTTTTCGCACTATTATAGATTGGTCTAAAAATTGAAAAACCTAATTTCAGTATGTCTAATATCGAAAGCACTAAAATGTATTAGCATCTTTTTTTGACATTACCACATGAATAAATATTCCCACTTTACTCATGTGACATTACGCTCTATTTTTTTTAAACCGAAAAGTTTAAGAAACGAATCGCTCACAAACCGACCCCAAGCAGTCTTGTCTGCCCTACCCCTAGAGTGTAATTCAAAAGCGCGTAGGCGCGGAGGGGCGAGGCGGCCCGCGGGCTGAGGAGCAGGAGGCTGTAAGCGAGGCGCCGCGGCTGAGAAAGCCGAAGCTGCAGTGGTGAGCCATCTGCGACGATAAGCACGCGTGGGACCGCCGGAGCCCCGCAGCGCCGAAGCCGTCACGGAAGTCTAATTGTTTGGATGCATGCATGATTGCTTGTTTGCATGCATGTCTGCTTGATTGCATGCATGATTGCTTGTTTGCATGCATGATTGCTTGTTTGCATAAATGCTTGCTTGCATGCATGCTTACTTCTTTGCATGCATGCATGCTTGTTTGCATGCATTCATGCTTGCTTGCTTGCTTGCATCCATGCTTACTTCTTTGCAAGCAGGCATGCATGCTGATAAAGTTTTTAAGTTTCTGCGAATAAAAATTTGGAACTGCAAAAGGGTAGGTGTTATGATATATTCGGCTAAATGTCGCAATTGGGAAATTATAATACGGCGATGTAAAGTTAAGCGTAGTAAAAATAGGCTAAACACGTTTAGAATTAGTAAAAATGTGCGAAAAAATTTTAGGCTAATAGTTTGTGCGCCAATGACTATTAGGAGTACAAATAATTAGGCATCCCGATATATACCCCTTTCATTTGTGCAGTCGAATATTGACATCAACTTTTCGAAATAACAATATTCGATGAAAAGTTTGGTTGTTTTAGGAATGCCATTATAAATAAAGGGTAGGATTTAAACGAGCGACTCTTAATTAAAATTTTAAGTGTCAATAATAATAAATTTAAGTTACAGTATTACTAAGTGAGCGACTGACTATGCGTGACGAGAAATCAACAAAACATTAATTTGAGTTACTTAAAATACAAAATGAGAAGCTTCATAATGTTTGAGCGACCTAATATTTGTTTGAGTGTCAACGTTACGTCCTGCATTTTTTTCAATATTTTTATACTGAGCAGCATTTTATCTTAAATGAAGTAATGAGTAGTACTAAGACACCAAATTTTTATTGAAAATTTTCTAAAAAAATATAGCAATTGCATTTACTTATATAAAATGACCAAAAAATCTATGAAAGAAAGAAAGAAAGAAAAATTATTTATTTGGCATCAGACAACAAAAAACACTTAATAATAAAAATAAAAATAAAATACACAAAACATCAAAAAATTAAATAATAAATGATGCCAAAAGGGTCCCCCCGCTCAGCATTTGTCGTGGCAGCTTAGGGCATGCCACGACGCTGATCTTCTGCGGACACATTTAATATAAAACAGAAAGTAAACACAAAACAAGTGAGTGACAATAAAAAAAGAAAGAACATATTAATAAGAATAATGCATTAAAACGAATAAATACAGTATCTATGACGCTTCAGTCAACTAAAAACAAGCAATCTAAATAACATTGATAGCTCGGTATGAGGAGCCCTACTACTCATCGTCACTGGTAATTAATTGACTTAGCGAGATGGCCTCGTTTTCTTTTTTGCCCAATAGGTGTATCATTTTTGCCTCCAGAGGTGGAATTGTAAGTTTTAGTCGAATTGCTAGACTCAAAACCGTATCAAATTAATATAAACATAAGACCTCGAATAGAATAACAGTAACCAATTATCATTAATAAAGCAGCTTACAAAACGTTGCTTAAAGTTAACTTTTTAGTAGTTCGTTAACCAAAACCTCAATTCGAAAAATCGTCTCTATCTTAATATTGAAGTTGCTCTTTTTGTATTTCTAGTCGCTCACTTAGTAATTTAGTCGCACGGCTACAATTTTTATATCTAAAATGGATTACTCACAACCCACTTTTTGTAAGCTCGTTCTGGATTTTATAATTAATTAATATTCGTAGTTAGTTAAGTTAATTTTTCGCTTACTCATATTCATACCGCTCAAGTTATTAAAACAGTATCTTATCATCAGTCGCTTAGTTTTTTTTTATTCGACCGTTTTATAAATTGCCATAAATAAAGGTGTCAAAGATTCTTATGTTAAACTCAACAAATAAAACTTACTCCAGAAATACATCGTAGATACAGGCATGGCAGGCGGGTCGCGCGTGCGGCCCCACCGCGGCACCGGTCGCATGCGTCGTGACCGCGCGCGCGCGCTCGTCACGCGGAGATCTGCGCCCGCGCAGCCCGACCCGCGCGCACTATTTTATCGCATTAATTATTTGGAAAAGGATTCCCGTAGAGCCAACATTCCAGCGTCCATAGCTGGGAACGACGTGGGCGATTTTATAACATTGTTAGAAAACGTTTTACGAAATTTCTGCCAGGTTCATTTAAGTTTCTGTTGAAAGGTATATGTGTATTATATTAAACGCGAGTTAAGAGCTGACACGACGTTTTTATATATTTTATTTTTATTTTCGAAAACAACTATCGAAGCTTATAATTTACACAATACACATTTAGTAAAAGGACATAATTTAAAACAGTATACCTAAAGTTTTTACCAAGAAGTTTTTATTTATACTCAGATAAGACACAGGCTTACAATTTTAAATTTGTATTTAAAATTATTCGGTGTCGAGACCCTTGGTCCTTGGGGTCCTAGTGCTATAAGGCTTTTCAAGGAAATAGCAAAAAGGTTAGTCGACATCACAGGAGACCGAAGAGCTGGCAGCTACCTCGGACAAAGAATTAGTTTAGCCATACAAAGGGGGAACGCTGCCAGTATCTTCGGATCCCTGCCTAAAGGGACTCCTTTTAGTAATATATTTTAGTTATTAGTTATTTTACATATATTTAAATAGTAGGTTTCTTAATATTTAAATCTGTTAATAACATTTTTATTTGAGTCATATTGTGTATTATGAATAAATTGCCGCATACCTTACAAAGTTGAGAAACAAACTTGAATGATTATATTTTAAATGCTTCCCCTCAAAGTTTACGGTGAAATAATCAGTTAGGTATAAGGCCACACAAAAACCGATTAATTGTTGTAAGTAGTTGCAGTAGTTAGCTTGTAGTTTGAAATCCTGCCAAAAACATATAATAATAAGGGTTAAAGTATGAAATTGCCGATTATTTTCACACTTTTTATTTTGTTTATAGCTCTTAAGTATAGTATTATTGCGTAATTCTTTTTGTATTGTATCAAAAACTAAATAAAGTAACTTTTGACTAAAAAAAAATGCAATACTAGTGCCTATTACTTCAAAGGAAGTCGTTGAAAAGACCCCTTACAATGTGTCAGCTGACCTTCTTTCTTCAATTAAGTTTATTTGTATTATATACTTTGATTTTCAGAAATTTAAATACTATAATGCGTAGCTTCATAACCATCTAACTTTCACCTATAATTGCATCGAAAACGGTTCAGGCGTTTTTAAAAAAACTAAAAAAATGTTAGAATGGAAAAATGACTTTTCTCGATTTCGTCCATACAAAACGGCAATTTCATACTTTAACCCCTAATACTTTTTAATAATTTATCACTTGAAGGGGCGGAAACATTCCTGAGGTTTGTTGGAGTAATCATTGTTTGTATTAAGCGACTCATTTTGAATTTTTAATAAATAACTGGTATTACCGAAATGCACACGGACAAACAAAGTACTACAATATGCATCAAATAGCTATAAATCAACTGGCAATTCAATTAAAGTATTATTGTTATGCTAGTAAGGCAATACATCTATTCAAATGTTTGTAAATTTATTGAAACAAAAACGTCACACAGTTGACACGTAATTATTACTTGCAAAAAATGCGTAAAAAGATCTACAGGGTGTTACGTAAATGGTATTACAAACTGAAACTAGTCCATCTCATCATTTTGAAAATAATTGTTGTTGCACAAAATTATTCTTGGCAGTTATTACAGTTAGAATTTTTTATTTTTTTGTTTTTCAACTTCACTGGTAACAAAAGCTGGTTTCGTCTTGAAATATTATTTATCTAACATCCTGTAAAAAGATCTAAACCATGATACGAAAAACAATTTCCAAAGTAAAAAAAGTAAAGTAACAACCTATAATCATCCCACTGCAGGCAGGGCAAATATATAGGTATAATCACCATGCTTGCCAAATGCAAGTTGGTGATCACAAACCCAAGTAATGTTCGAAAATTCGAAACTCTTTATTGCTTGACCCGGGGATCGAACCCAGGACCCCAAAATCTTACCACGGTTCTTAAACCACTAAGTCAATGGATAATGGAAATCCAAAGTTTGTTGTCATAATTAAAAAGTATGTACATAAACTATGAATTAAAAAGAGCAATTTGATAGATGAATTATTCAGTATACCAATGTAAACGTTTATCAAACATGTCAGGCCCAATTTGTATTAAAATCACGCTAAAATTCCGAACATAAAGATGGCAATCTTGAATTATAATTTTTACTTTACGCACAATAAAGCATAAGTTAGTGCGTCGTGCTTTATAACTATGAAGATAGCTCTCATTGCGCAGTGGCATTATAAGGCATTAATAATATAATAATGTATGGTCTAACTTGATTTATTAAACGCATTCAACAACACCGAAGATTGATTACAATGTTTTTTACGAATACACTTTGCCGTTCGAAAGAATAGCAACTAGGTAATTATAACCGACATTAATGACGTGTGTTGCAATCATAACGATTTTTGCATTTGATTATTTCATTTACATTATTCCGTACCTACAAAAAGGATTCGAACGAATGTTATTCAAATAAAATGCGGAACTACATGATTAAACTAAAATATACATACAGAATATCTGAGACAGTGGCACTGGAAAGTATGGAAATCCATGGTTTATAACTTTATTTAATAGGGGTTAAAGTATGAAATTGTCGATTATTTTCCCACTTTTTATTTTGTTTATAGCTCTTAAGTATAGTCATATTATTGCGTAATTCTTTTTGTATTGTATCAAAAACTAAATAAAGTAACTTTTGACTAAAAAAAAATGCAATACTAGTGCCTATTACTTCAAAGGAAGTCGTTGAAAAGACCCCTTACAATGTGTCAGATGACCTTCTTGCTTCAATTAAGTATCACTACATAGTATAAAACAAAGGCGCTTTTTCTTTCCCCATGTCCCTTTGTATGCTTAAATCTTTAAAACTACGCAATGGATTTTGATGCGGTTTTTTTTAATAGATAGAGTGATTAAAGAGGAAGGTTCTTATGTATAATAACATCCATTAAATAGTGGAGAAATACTGTTATTTTTGAGGTTTCTAATATGATGTCGTAAATATTTACTTTTTATTCCGCTTACATTGCAAACGCAGGCTAAACCCTACGAAATTTATCAAAATAATGTACTAAGTATTGTACATATTGAAATGGTCTACAGAAAACTCCGCGTATGTCTATCTGTTATGGATATCCCACAATAACATTTTTTTGTCATTTACTTTTTACGACAAATAATGGCTAATTTTCGAAGCGATTTTAACCAATACAGCATTAATCCTTATCCAATTAAATACTATAAATTGACAAGAAAGCTGTGAACGTTGTATATAAAGACATCCTGTAATATATTATTTTAGTACAAATAAAATAAATATATGAAAATGTAAAAAGTAAATAAGTAAAAATGTAGTGCACGAATTTAGATATTCCAAAGACAGCAGGAAATCTTCATGGTAATATATTAGGGAAAGGGGAATTGTTTTACTCCAAATTTAACACGTGCGGGCCTCGGGCAGTAATGAATAAATCAAAACTACTGGATCGATTTTAATCATTTTTTCAGTGACATATTTCATACCCGTGCGAAGCCGGAGCGGGCCACTATGTTTTTTTTATATACAACGTTCACAGTTTTTTTTGTAGTGTATTTAATATCAGCATTGCACCCGTGCGAAGCCGGGGCGGGTCGCTAGTTGTATTATATACTTTGATTTTCAGAAATTTAAATACTATAATGCGTAGCTTTATAACCATCTAACTTTCACCTTTAATTGCATCGAAAACGGTTCAGACGTTTTTAAAAAACCTAAAAAGTTGTTAGTATGGAAAAATGGCTTTTCTCGATTTCGTCCATACAAAACGGCAATTTCATACTTTAACCCCTAATATAACTGGACGTTGTACTCACAAAGTGCCGGCCTTAAACACAATTGCCCCAACACTTCTCCTCCTATGGGTGTCGTAAGAGGTCTAAACTACCATGATACACGCGATAGCAGCGTCTCCTCTCTATCATTGCCCATTCAACTGCCAATAGAGATACTTATGTTCATGTCCAACTGTGGACTGATGAGGTCAGATGATAATGATGTATGCCGTACTGCCTTTGTAAGAGATCAGGATTCTAAATTGAATATACAACAACACAGATGCAGCATCAACGTGATTTATTTTATTTTATTTATTTAGAAAACCAACAGCGTTACAATTGTACTTAACTAACGTACGTAACTTATACTTAAATATTTCAATAATAAGGCTAATAAATAGGTTTCCCTAAAATTAACAATTAGTAGTAGGACGTCTCTGAACACAGTCAATACAGTCATCTCATCATTATACTTACTAATAAAATAAAAAAGAAATTGAAAATCAACACTGAGTCACTACAAAATTTAAATCTAATGTTTGTAGGTACATAAATGTAAAATGTAAAAGCCGGCTCCTTAAAACAATATACATTGTAGCTTGTGGCGCTTGCATGGAGATATATACTTATATTTCACGATGCACCACAGCGAAAAACTTTAAGGTTTATTAGGCTCGGTCTTCACGAATGACTGTGATTTAGTCATAAACGCCCCGTTGGTCTAGTTAGTGGTTTAAATACCGGGCCAAGATCTCGGGATCCCAGGTTCGAATCCCGGGTCGGGCAACCAAAAGTTTCGAATTTTCAAACGTTGCTCGGGTTTGTGATCACCAACCCGCATTTGGCAAGCGTGGTGATTATGCCATCATCCATCCATCATTGGGTGGTAACTTGAATTCAGTGATGGAGGCCTTTTCCCTGCAGTGAGATGATTATAGGCTGTTACTTTAGTCATAAACAAAAACTTTAGTATAAACTAGCTTTTCCCCCGCGGTGTTGCCCGCGTGAACTACATATTAAGCCGGCCGGAAACTTGTCCCAGGAGTGAGATTAAAAATAGCCTATGTCCTTTCTTAATGTCTAAATCTATTTTTATTTATTTAATTTAATTTATTTTCATTTAAAACCGGCCAAGTGCGAGTCGGACTCGCGCACGAAGGGTTCCGTACCAAAAAGGCCAAAAAACGGGTTTGTTGTATGGGAGCCCCCCTTAAATATTTATTTAATTATGTTTTTAGTATTTTTTGTTATTGCGGTAACAGAAATACATAATTTGTGTAAATTTCAACTGTCTAGCTATCGCGGCTCTTGAGATACAGCCTGGTGACAGAGCGACGGACAGACGGACAGACGGACAGACGGACAGACAGCGAGCGATAAAAGGGCATGTGAAATTTATCCACGGAACACAAGAAATCCAAATAGACTGGTATTCTTAGAAAATCCAAGAACAATACAGTACAAAAAAAACTGTGTGACTATGAGTGTAAAAATCTTTAATAATATACCTAATGAATTTAAGACATTGAATATTAATCAATTTAAAACAAAATAAGTGGCTCATTTCACATACTTTTTATGACTTAAAAGAGTTTTTTTTAATAATAAATTTTTATTTTTTCAATGTGAATCATCAATGTAATTTTATCAATTTAATACTTATAATCAATCAATTTAATAATTTAATAATTAATACATAGACATGAACACAATTTAATATGTTAACATTTGCATGCCATTTTGTTGGCTAGACATGCATTGAACTTCTATTTCATAACCATGTTTAAGCAAATAAAGATTATTTTATTTTATTTTATTTTTATTTTATTTTGTAATAGGGTCCCGTTTTTACCCTTTGGGTACAGAACCCTAAAAATAGCCTATGTCCTTTCTCAATGTCTAAATCTATTTTTATACCAAATGGTATCGAAATCGGTTCAGTAGTTTAGGCGTGAAAGCGTAATAGACAGGCAGAGTTAGGTACTTTGGCGATTATAATATTACTAAGAATATAAAGAAAACTATTTAAGTAGTATAGCTTTCAATTCTAATTAATTGTTGTGAGCTGACAGCTTTACGACTTAATTGATTGCAAAAGTATTTCCAATGGGACCATAGGGTCCCATAGGGTAATAGTTACTAGCTAAGCCTTTGCTGTCGATCTAATTGTTGTCAGTGGGAACTGTGATAGTTACTAGCTAAGCCTTTGCTGTCGATCTAACTGTTGTCAGTGGGAACTGTGATAGTTACTAGTTAAGCCTTTGCCGTCGATCTAATTGTTGTCAGTGGGAACTGTGATAGTTACTAGCTAAGCCTTTGCTGTCGATCTAATTGTTGTCAGTGGAAACTGTGATAGTTACTAGCTAAGCCTTTGCTGTCGATCTAATTGTTGTCAGTGGGAACTGTGATAGTTACTAGCTAAGCCTTTGCTGTCGATCTAATTGTTGTCAGTGGGAAATGTGGTAGTTACTAGCTAAGCCTTTGCTGTCGATCTAATTGTTGTCAGTGGGAACTGTGATAGTTACTAGCTAAGCCTTTGCTGTCGATCTAATTGTTGTCAGTGGGAACTGTGATAGTTACTAGCTAAGCCTTTGCTGTCGATCTAATTGTTGTCAGTGGGAACTGTGATAGTTACTAGCTAAGCCTTTGCTGTCGATCTAATTATTGTCAGTGGGAACTGTGATAGTTACTAGCTTAGCCTTTGCTGTCGATCTAATTGTTGTCAGTGGGAACTGTGATAGTTACTAGCTAAGCCTTTGCTGTCGATCTAATTATTGTCAGTGGGAACTGTAATAGTTACTAGCTAAGCCTTTGCTGTCGATCTAATTGTTGTCAGTGGGAACTGTGATAGTTACTAGCTAAGCCTTTGCTGTCGATCTAATTGTTGTCAGTGGGAACTGTGATAGTTACTAGCTAAGCCTTTGCTGTCGATCTAATTATTGTCAGTGGGAACTGTAATAGTTACTAGCTAAGCCTTTGCTGTCCATCTAATTGTTGTCAGTGGGAACTGTGATAGTTACTAGCTAAGCTTTTGCTGTCGATCTAATTGTTGTCAGTGGGAACTGTGATAGTTACGAGCTAAGCCTTTGCTGTCGATCTAATTGTTGTCAGTGGGAACTGTGATAGAGAGGCAATTGAACTGTATAAACAGCGTGTTAGGTAAATGATTTAACAAGCCGAAACCGGCCTATGTTAACATATGCATATAAATACTATGGTGACGTCAGAAACAAATATTATCTTACAAATCGGAATCGCAAAATTTTAGAATGTATGAAAATAATAACAAATAAAATGTTTATATCAAATTTCCGACTGTACTATTATACTATTTACCTAATACCCTGTATACTGGTATCTATGTATTGGATTCTGCTGTTGCTTGTACAATGGTACAGAATCTATCGAACGAATCGAATCTTTCTATACTTTATTTGATATTTTTAGCAATTAAATTGCAATTATAATATCAGTATATAAACTTGAAATATTATGTCTCAGGCGGGACTCGAACCCGCATCTCCTCGCATGCCGGGCGGGCGCTATACCATTAAGCCACCGAGACCCTGCGACTCAGCGCGAATTTTTCAAGCATATTATTTTCGCTGTAAGCCAGCGTCGTCTTATGAAATGTGAGGAGGTTCGAGTCCCGCCTGAGACATAATTTTTCAAGTTTATATACTGAATTCTTTTCTACTTTAACAATTTTTAATTTAAGTAGTCGATCAAAAATAAGTCCACAATAAGACACTACCAGTGTTAATACAAAATTAATGGGAATCTGTGCCCAGCAATGGGATACAAAATAGTATAACGTTCTTTTTCAACATCTAATATAAATCTTTTCACCAAATTACATCAAAATCGGTTCTATTGTTTAGGCGAGAAAGCGTAAAACAGAGACGACCCGAGTTCACCAATTCTTAAACAGCCGGTAAACATAGATTGACGGTTTTTTTTGACACAATTCCCATACAAAACATGTCAAATAATATTTTAAACGCTGTTTAAAACTTAAACGTCTGTTGGTGAACTCTACCCTAACTGAGTTACCTTAGCAATTATAATATTATAAAGGATACGGGCCCACAAAATAACTTCACATAAAATAAATAAGTTGAGACTTACCTAGTTTTCATTCAAGCAATCTTGTAATAACTACACATGGTTTAAAGCTTGTTATTTTTTTGGCTAGCAACACTGTTCATCTCTTATTGTCATCATAGGTATCAGAACATAAACTGAAATATCCCATGGTAACCGCTTCCAATTCAAACAAACCGTTCATCCGGGCATGTTTTCCCATGAACAGCTTGTGTAATGGATAATAAATTCCGGGTTACTCAACACGAAAGCTAAAAACAAATAATTTTGTAAGACCTTCGTAATCCTCTATTATTGGCTTATTGATTGTAAAAAAATCGTAAGGTGTCATTCATACTTAAAATTATATTTTTTTGGAAATATATTTAAGAATCATTTTATTAACATTGTCTCTTCCCAACCTTATGTTGCCTCAATAAAACAGACTTTCATAAGAATTTTCGTATGATGTAAAATATGTTTTTAGAATAGTAAGCACGCGTAAATTACTATAGTTTTATTACACAATGCCAATTGTTTTTTTCAACAAACTCTCCAAACGAGCGCAAAAACATTATAATTGAATTTACTTGCACACCTTGTTAATGAGTCGAGAAGTTAAAAGCTTTGGTTTTAACTGCGGTCATAATGGTTTTTCATACACAAGTGGTACTTTGCCTTGTGAATGGATCCTAAGCTATGATTACCTAGTGCATGCAAAAACTAACAAGTTAGCTAGCTGGCCGGCAAACGGCCGCAAAGTGCAAGCCTACACAATGCAAATCGCTTGGAGCTTTGTACAGTCAACAGCACATCAAATTAAACTTCCCAGTGTAAGCTGACCTCGCGCTATAGAGAAAAGCGATCAGTGTTTACTAGATATGTATGTGATATTGACTGTACATTTTATTTTTATTTTATTTTTATATATTCGGGACAACAACAGCATACATAATTTTACATATCAAACGAAAGATAACTTGAATAGCCAATAAAAGTTGTCCAAGAAATATTACAAAGTGAAGTAGACAGTAGAAATGTGTCACTGCTGGTAAGCAGAACAGAGCAAATTAAATAAATAGCAACCGGTAAGATGAGCAGCAAGGGTGAAAACGTACATACATAGTATATAAATACACACATAAATACAAATATACACAAACATAAAAGCTTTGACTTTTCGTGTAGCGATGCGGTGGTCCGCCTACTAAACAAGGATTCGATTATCGGTCGGGTCTGATTCTTTGTGTATGTTGTAATAAAGAAAAATCAGAAACCACTGAACCGATTTTGATGAAATTTTGCACGATGGTTGATTAGACCTTGCGAAAGAACCGACTACCGACTTTATAAAAGGGGGATAATGTTATTTCGTCATATTTCTTGATAACTCGAAGACAGGCGTCATAATTAAATATACTGAGTCCGCTATCTTTTATAATTGGCTTAGACTGGGTGGTAGGTTATAGCCATGCTTCGGAAAGCAGGTAAAGCCGTTAGTTCCGGTTTTAGTCTCAAAATAGAAGTGCTAAACACAAATCACATCAAAAACCTGTAACTGATGGCAAACTCATGACACCACATTACCCTTGAAGTGTAATATAAGAAGATTAACCTTCCGTGGACGGTGGACGACTACAGCTGTATAATAACTTGTGTTGTATCAGGAATACTGTCCAGAACGTGGTAGGCTGGAATAGCATGACCTAAAGTGCAATGACTACGGAGTTCTCGTGGAAAAGGAGAGCAGTACCTATTCTTTTGGTCCACGGAAGCTTACTTAGATAGAAGGTAATTTTATATGAGGTATATTTTTTATTTTCTACCTTACAGAACATGAAGGTGTCGTTTTTTTCTTAAACTTTAACCTAAGTTTATGTATCTATGTTCGAACTTAGTCACTTTTATTTTTGTAGATTAATATCAGATGAATGTTAGCTTACTAAAATTTAATTGGCAAATTCAAAGCAGTAAGAAAAAGTTTTTTTTTCTAAGTTTTTCAGAGGATATAGTACATATAACCCTAATAGAGCTTAGCGCACGCAGTAGTTTTTAACGATAATTAGGCACAGTAAAAAGATGTAGTTGTTTAGCAGATCTACGAAAGTTCAATTTTGTCAAGTTATAAGAATGTCACAGTTAACTATGAGTTTGTTTACCAGGCTAAACTAAAACAATTGCATGTGTTCTAAACAATTAAATTATTTGGCTGTACATACATATACTAGTCTAGTCTCTTCAATAATCTTTAACCGACTCCGTATTAAATAACTTAAACTAACGAGGTCTGACGAGGTGGCTGTAAGCATTTATAAATATTTCTTCTTTCAAAATGTATTCAAAGAGCTTTGAAAATCCAGGACTGGTTAGTAAAAATATCATTTCGAAACATAAATATAAGTTGTTTTCATCTTGCTTTAAAAAAACTATTTTGTCATAGATAGCATGTACCATGTTATCTATAGTATTTGGATGTAGGTACAATTCTTGAATAGTTCGTAATATTATTGCATGTAGGAACTATGAAATTTCATCGTATATATTTTCAAAAGTCAGGGTAGCAGTGAAACTCAGTAACATAAAAAATGAGGACAAATTGACTCTATCACGTTAAGTACTACTTGAGTTCTAGAAAACAAGCTAAAGCTTTACATTTTTAATTTTCAAACTATTGATAAAGTATCTAGCTTAGAGTCCAATTCCACACTAAAATAATAAAATTAAAACTTAGTTACTAAAACCCTGACAATTTAAACGCTAATAGTTATTCAAATTGGGATAAGAACAATGTATGTGATGTTGTCCACATTTATTTATTTATTTATTTATTTATTTAATAAACTAAGTTGCGCTGTTCAAAATTAGAGAACTATTATTCCGATAGGGCAATCAAAAATACATATTTATTTACTAAGCTTTGAATTCAATCCTATCTAATAAACTTTAGGTAATAGATAAGTATTTGTCAATGGGCAGCATTATAACATTTATCTATTTATGGTCTTATATCGCATATTTTTAAATTAAGTTAGTGTAGGAAGTACATCAAAAAACTAATTAGACGAAGTCGAGCGTTTTCTAAATAATACCCGTGCAAAGCTCAAGATCCAGACGCCACTTCTTGTTATCTGCCGACGTCGCTGCGGGCACGCTGCGGAAATTGTGCACCTGAAAGAGCCTCTTCTACTTCAAAAATCGCTTTCAAAAAGTGGTATAAAATTTATTTTTACATTTAATCAATCCGGATGGAATGTGATACGTATTCATAAAAATAAACGACAGAAAATTTCTGTATATGCAGAACAATTGACAACTGATTAAGTATTACTTTTTCCTTTGTTATCATTTTATAGAAACATACTATTTTATGAGGCACCAAGCTTTGTCATTTTATAACATCTGAAATCTTAACTATATTTTTACTTCTAAGGGTTGGATTAAATACTGTTTTCTTGAGTTTACGCGAACACTATACATTGAAATGAAAGATATGTAAACGGATTTAGTACGCGTTTGTTTTGTCTGCCCGTGACCATGAACGCTGTAAAGTGTTCGAAACGTCGGGCTAAATCAATAATAAACGCGTACTAAATCCGTAAACATATCTTTCATTTCAATTGGATTAAATAGTTACATTTTTACTATAAAAAAATAAGGTTTGAACAGTGTCCGATTGTAAGACTACAATGTCAAAACAAAGTCTCCCTCTGTAATATAAAGAGTGTGGCATACAAATCAAATTGGCTGTCTTTTAATTAGACATGGCTAAACCTTGTTTAATTAATTTTTAGTTACACTGCAACGTTAAAATCTAAATGAACATAAAGCTTCGAACAACTCCGTAAAAGATTATTTGTAGCCATATATTTGAATTGAGAATGTTTATCGAACCATACAGATGTCCCACTGACGAACTTTATCAAACTTGTGATATTCTGTCAGTTAGAAAATTATACATCTTGGCCGCAACACTCAGGATACACAAAAGCTTGACATATAACCCTAACTTACTAACTGGCAGGAGACAAGATAGGGTGGCTCCTACTACCATCTGCAAGACTTTATTTGCAAGGCGACAGTTCCAATCACAATCAGCTTTAATCTATAATAAGCTGCAAAAGAGATTTAAAATATTTAAAATGCAATTTTATGAATGTAAAAAGACCTTGATAAAAGGACTTGCTACAATTGGATACCATGAGACTGAGGACTTTCTGACAAGACCTGTTTTATAGATTTAAGTGTTGAGTAGTGGTTATATTGAACCGATTCCAAGATATTTCGTAGGGCTACACACATCGATACGTCGCTGATTCGTATTTTTATAAATTTGTATGTATGTATGTGTATTATACTATATTGTGTGGTTTGTATATTCCAAGATAAATATTGTTAGATAACAAAACTTACAAACACACACACGCACACACCACGCGCGCACACACACACACACACACACGCACACACGCGCGCGCGCGCGCGCGCTGTCATATTATTGTGCCGTAGTATTGTTATTAATTTAGTTAGTTAGGTATATCATTGTTTTTTTCTTCTCGTTTAATTTCTATCTGCATATTATTGTAAGCTATAACTATAGAAGAGCGGGGCCTCCTACTACAGGCATAGTGTATACTTACTAGGTTGGTCCTAGCCACAGATTGTTTATGTAACCTTTACGTTATAGAAATAAACGATTTTTATTTTATTTATTATTTTATCGAAAAGTTAGTTAAACACTTTTTCACACGCTCATCCGTAAGCTGTACGCCTCTCTTATCAACGGAAGCATAATAGTATGACAACCTGAAGGCACCTTAAACTATGTGGGGTATTTATTTCAACAGTCAATGTATTAAAATTTAAGTAGTAAGTGTGGTTTGATGACATTGATTTTCAATGAAAATTAAGCACGGGATCATTTCCCTCTTCCCTCAAGTGGGAAATGAACCTGTAAAAACGCCTCCTAGTGGCCTGTTTGCAACAATAAACATGATTTTAACCCCTATTTTTGCTAACCATGTTCTGCAAGACTATGTTCTGTCCGATGAGACATCAAATTCGATATTTTTTCATTACATTTTTTCAAGTACTTCGCCAGTGCTACCAGCTCGTCTTAGTAACCGTTTTTATTTCAGTTGAATTACAATTTCTTGAATAATAATTTCGAATGAGGTGGGACTCGAACCCACAACCTTCCACTCACTGAGCGACTGCTCTAACCATGTAGCTACCCAGACCATTTGGTGTCGACGAATTTATGCAATGATTTACTCTATAAGCCAGTGGAGCTTTATTTATGTTTTCGGTTTGTACCGCCAACATAACGTTTTTTAAAATTTTAACTAGCAACTTGCAAGTAATTGAAAAACTAAAAAGTTTCAAAAATTATCTTGTATCCACCCACCGCGGTGGCCAACTATGCCTGATTACCTACAGACTAAACCTTTTTATAAATCTAATTTGATGACTCAATAAACCGCATTACTTTTACACGTGTGACTAACTTGTTCAAACAAAAACATAATTGATGCTTCTATACTACCGAAACTAACCACGAAAAAATTACAATCTTGTAACCGCTAGGTCGTCACGCCCCAAACACCAAGTCTTTTTAGAAATGAACTTTGCTTTTTACAATTAAACCGTAGCTAATTAAACGGTTATTTCTCAAATAACACTAACTAATCAGTTAGTAGCATAACTAAATAGGTATAAAAGTCAAATTAACATTTATCTAACTACTTGGCAGCTGAACTAGGTACTTTTAATTGTAATTTCAATACTTAGTCTCAAAAAGTATTACAAAAACTTTTATTTGCTGGTACCATAGAATATTGCCTGGGACTTGTGTGTCTTAACACATACATATAAAACTTACTTACTTCAAGTAACAGTAAGTATTGTTATTTTGAAATAACAACACCTACTAAATAGGGCCCTCTTACTCATCATCATCATTAGCTGGTAGTCCACTATTGGACACAAACTTTTCCAAAAGCAAGACTTTAGGCAAAATCGTAATGCTTGGCAAGCGGTTGGCGATCTCAGTTTGGCCAATGGTGGAGAGAAGACTTTTCACTGCTCGTCTTCTAATTGCTCCAACATAAAGGAAATGTCGTATTAGTGATACGCTGATTATATAAATGCGTATTCTGAAACTTTTACTTGCTTCAAAACTCTATATTAATAAAAAAAAAGATATTGACGCAGAAAACTTTTAAGTATGGGGTTTTGGTAATCAAGTATGTTGTTATTTGTAAAAATTCAGATAAGTATTATTTTTTCACATTTCTTTTTTGTTTCTTACAACGAGCGTTTTGCTACCTGTAAAAATTTGGTTTACGCTTAATAAAAAAGAAAAAATCTATCGATCGACCCAATGTTTTGCTACTAGGTACTAAAGAAAAGTACATTTTTGAGTTGTTTTCTTCTGGCACCCTTTTGGGCGTCTCTTGCTACATCCATAGGAAGAGAATTGTTGGTGCCCATAAATGTATTTTCGTGTCTTTTCCTAAATCATCATTCACAACCCAGACCTGTGACTTGCCGAGGATTTAAGAATATCATAAAATATTTAATCTTTCATTCAAGTTACCATAAGGATGGGTATAGGCATAATCACAGCGCTTGCCAAATGTGTTCGAAAATTCTAAACTCTTATTGCACAACCCGAGGATCGAACCTGGGAATCCCATGCATTTATCAAATTAACGTTTGCATTATTTTACTGCCCTAATGAAGATATACTCGTAGTATATAGTAATAAAAGAGATTTTATCAAGAAAGTCATATTTTCCCAGTCTGTTACGGTGCTTGATATAATCTTAGAACAAGTTTATTCAATAGGCCATAACTAATTAAGGCTAGCTTTATCTATTTCAATTTTCAATTAAGTTTATCTGGAATCCCACAGACACCTTTTTATACGGATTTCAAAGCATTTTTACACGCGTGCTAATACAGCGTATGGATATTGTTTCTTCCGGTGTCTTTATGTAGAAATATTACAGTGCCAGTTTCGTTTTCCCCTTATGATGTTACTTTGTAATTAGGTATACCTATATACATAGTCCGCAACTTCATTTCAAGTGGATATTTTGATATTAATTTGTTTAGGTGGAACAAAATATTTTCGGTAACGATAATACATATTATATTTTTCTTGAAATTAATAAGCATATTTGCTATTCCAAAATTGGTTCTATCTCTAAACTAAATTTTGTCTGAATTCATCCAGCAGTACCAGCCTGATTGAGTACCGAAGATCCATCCAAACTTTTTAAATTTATTTTGAAAAGTTATATGGCTAGTCTTAATTGAAAATTACTAACTGAATCAAGCTTTGAAAAAAATTTACAATTACAAAATAACTTGATAGTTGTAAGTTCAGCTACCATATAGGACGGTCGAAAAATGTTTATTCAAGGCGTTGTATTTTCACCACTAACTTATTTACTTAAAAAAACAGTCTCAAACGATGGTTTTGTTAAAAGCTCATACGATACCCTTCCAATCCCAATACACACATAGCTTAAGGATCACCCTAGTGCATGTTATTTCGGGTTTCTATGGGTTTCTAAGGCTACAAGGGTACATTTTACATTAATAATCTTTGATGGACAGTAAAACAATTGAAAACTGGAAATCTATTAATATTAAAACCAGCCAGACAAATAGTAGAACCAAGTATTTTTTATTCAATTTTGTCCATACAAAATGTAATCCTTCTTCTTTCGTAATAGAAATTCTTTCCAAAACGTGCTGTAAAAGAGTTCGTTATGTTCAGAATAATAAAATAATAATATTATTTTATTTCAATTTTCGGGTACTGAGTGTATGTGGTGTGGTACCTTCGTTGCTTCTGATTTTCACAATACGAGTGCTTTAAATAGTTACTCACTTTGGGATCAGAATAATGTACGTGATGTTGTCCACATTCATTCATTTATTTAAATGAATATTACGAAAAAAAGTACTATGTAAAATACTACAATAACATTGCTAGACCTAACTTTGTTTACGCTTCAAAATTCATTCCATTTTCTGTTAATAAGCCTGTAAAGTGTAATCGCACTGATCGTCTACGGCGTAGCTGCGTAGCGCGTAAGTCTGAGGGAGGCCGATGAACTCCGAAAACGGCCTGCCTGTCTGCGCCGCCCGCGCAGTGCGTTGCACTCGGCCCACCTGAAACGTGCCAAGGAAATTGGCTAACTTAACTTGAATCCTAATATAATTTACCTCATCAGAAAATATCTTAAAAATAAACATCCTGTACCCATCGAATCGATAGTAAATTAATGTAATTGTCCTCTAAGACACCTAATTATCTTTCATTTCATAAGTAAAAATGAAGGATCATGTCTGCGTTAAAATATTATCCTAAAATCTGTTATACAAAAAAGACATGAATCTGATCCGTTTGAAGCAGTATTTTTTTCTGTGTAGAGTATAATGTGTAATCAACATTGGTCAGTTTTTGTTTGACTTTCCTATAGAACAACAAATGAATACAATATTTCAAACACAATAGCAGTAAAAAATGTCTTGATCTCGTAAAACACTTTATGAAAATATTTTTTTGTATTGGCATAAAAACAATATTGTAGAGGTATAATTATCAGCCCTCATCGACCAACTGCTGAACTCGTAACCCCTCCAGAATGCGGACTTTACCATGATCGCCCACAATCAATGATGGAGGAAAGACGTTGCTATCCCATCTCCTGCTGGCCTCCTTTAGTCGCCTTTTACGGCACACACGGCTTAGTTGAGATGGTTAACTGATAACATAATATATCCTTTGGTTGCGTGGTAATTCACATGTAAAGCAAACTTTGAATCCCAAAAGCCTATTATTAAAAATATTTTCCAACCCAGCTCTAGGTAAGCTGAACAACCATTGTCTGCGCGTAACTTGACGATGATTTTTTACTACTTCGAGTACTTACTACTACTATACACCATTCGTAATATCAAGTTACAGTTTTCAAACGAAATTGATGCGGAATCCCATCAAAAAGTTAACAAAGAAAATTAAAAAATCTCTCAACTCACTTAGCTTAACATTAGACATTACACACATTTTTAGATTTCATGGTCACTAAAAGTTATTTGTTTCGGCAATTTTTTTTTCGGTTTATTTATTTTATGAATTAGTTTGTGCCAAAATATCGAAATCAAGCCATGGTTTTACTCACATGGTAGAAATCGTAATTAATTAATCAGATTGTGCCTAAATATCGAGTAATCCCTAGAATATGGTAATATTGGTAATACATGCTAGAAATACCATCATCACTAAGTTAATTCAACTGTAATGTCCACGGCCCAGACAAAAGCTTAGTACGACAGCTTGTAGCATGACAACTTTTTGCGTCTCGAATGTTGTGCGAGTCCGAATCGATTGTGAGTGTGCTCTAATCGTTCATTTTTATCGAGTCGGGCCTCGGGCGTGATAGATTATCCTTTAGCTTCCTTTTTCCTTTTAGAGAGCGTCGACCGGCTACGTGGAGGCAGGGGGTGAGACGTGGTGGTGAGGCGGCCTGCACGAACCGCTGTGGCTGCACCACCAACGTCATTGCCCTGTCAACTGAACAATACTAAGCAGGCGACGTTACGTATACCAATACGGAATAGGTGCTAAAATAAAGCGGCTGCGATGGGATCAATGAACTCAATGTCAAACGCTCTTCGTTTCCCAATTTCGTTTGAATACGGCTTTTTGCGGAATTGACTTTAGAAGCTAGCATCCATGAATCTGACTAATTGGACTATAAAACTTTCGATGATTATATCAGTGTACAACATTATAGATACAAAACAACATTTGATTACAGCTTTTAATAAGTACAAAGTCAGGTCCACTAAGCAAAGTCTACTGTCTACTACTTTATTGTAGTGTATGAGCAACCTAGAAATTACTTTTATCTAAAACACTTTTTTCTAAATTCATCTTTTCTTCAATCAAAGTAAATTCCAAAATCACCTGTAAGATGTAATTTCACTACATGAAAAAAAAATTTAAACAAGAAAAAATTTAATTTTATGAACAAATACCTTGAACAATAATAGTAGAAATAAGGTCGATGAAAACAGTAAAATAATAAAGTCTAGTTTAAATCCACAAACTAAGAGGACCAAAATTTAACTTTTACACTTAATCAAGCGTAACCATTCGCGATGGTACATTGAATGTTAATGAATCAAACCGACAAAAGCGTAATTATTTACTGATAAGCAATTAATTAAGGCTTCATGTTAATGGGGAGAACAAGCACCGGCTGTATGTGTAATGAGCCGTCGCTGCAATAATATAATGCGCTATACCTATGCGTCACCCCCAGTTCTCACGCAAGGCAACGCGCTTTGAAAATAGCCGCTTTTTTCTCCTACATTTGCATAGAACGCCCAGGTGATGGCTGTTAGAAATTAAAAAAAGCACAGACTATAAGCGGTTGCATACGTGGCGCTTATTCAACGAACGCGGTTTAAATGAGATGTCTTGTCATTGGTATTTGCACGGTTCCGGTTTTTTTTAATTCTAGTCAATTGCGGTTCGTCTTTAGTTTTAGTTATTATTTATTATACCTAAAAATTTTTACAAGCTCTATGCTAAGTAAAAATAATTAAACTTTAAATCAACATGTACCAGTGTTCACATCCAACTGGGGCACAACAACAAGGGCACAATTTGGTTGTTGTTTTCAGCTATCTTTAAGATAAAAAGTGATTTATTGGCTTGTTTTCAGGACCTCTCTATATTAAAAAAATGTGACCATACCAAACGAAACTGGCAACTCACTACGTCATAAGACAAAAGAAGGCTCAATGTAAACGCACCCGCTGCCTATTATAAAGAAAGTTATAAACTCGTGTTTTTTTTAACTTCTTCGTAGGTCACTTATTCATTCTGTTCTGATTTCTTTTGTGCTGGACTGTACCCACCTACCCCAGACTCTGTTATATTGTTAATTATTTTATTCTAAGAAGCACTTCAAAACAAAACTCTATCATTGTATTTAATACCATTTACGAACGTGTATTCAGTATAAAACAATAACAATTCCGTATTCAGTTTTCATTCGCTGTCGCAAGAAATATCTAGGTTCCAAATACGGAGAAAACCCGATGCGTCATAACAAATTTCTAAAGCTCCAGCTTAGTTCGTGCAGGCCCACGAGAGAGGGTGGGGACCCAACCTTACCCCACCCCCCCTTTCCCACGCAACGACCTTTGTGCCTCGGCTATGCACTTTGACAGACTTTACTAATTCAATAGATGGACGCTGAGCTGCTTGTATCTTGCCGTTGCATAATTTTCAAATATACTCTCGAAAGAAAAGAATATCAATGAATGTGTTTACTGTTTTTGCAATGGTGCATTGGCACTATTCGTTTCAATATAAGTCTTAGTATTATTTTATTCCAATATCTACAAGTTTATACAGAAAAAGAAAACAGTAAAATTTATGATGGATATCGTGAGATTCATTTCCATACAGGCCAAATTCGAAAGGCTGACAATCACCTTGTAAGTATCTATAATCATTGTATTAAATAAATGTCAAACATTATACCAAATTGTTGTGTTCTATGATCAAGAAGTTATGTTTTTGTGTTTTGAGGTAAGTACAAAGAATTGAATTTGCTCCTAGGTACTCCAGTCCTAGGCCAATTTGTGAGACAATGCAACTGCGTGGTGCCGGTACTAATATAGAATAACACCACCCTTTCTCTTCCTACAGTTGTCATAAGAGGCGAATGAAGAAACACTACCAGAAGAAGACGGGCAGAAACGTCATCTCTACTCCATTGGTCAAATTGCGACTGCCAACCAGCCTGCCAAGAGTGGCGAATATGGTAAAATGTTCCTTTTAGATACATATGTAGACTGATATAGACTGATAATAATTTTTTTTTTTAAATAATGGGCTTGCTCTTGACAACATACTTAACTATACGGTTAAGAAGAAGCCTGAGATGAAGCGAGCTTACCCAGAGGAACTGGTTCTCCCACACACCAGCGGAACACAGAAAAACTGTTAGGCGCTGGACTCCGGCAGGAAGGTGGTAGCATCTAGGCGGCCTCTTACGAAGCCTACCATCGCAGAGGGATCTGTTAGCCGTCATCATTGGTTAGAAAACCAAAGATGCCGTTACCCAGGGTGAACCACTAGGAGGTAGATCCCACCACCCCAAATGAGCTTTCGAAAAATAATTGAATAGGCCCGAAGAAGGAATCAAACCAGTAATTGGCTGATCGGGTAGTCAAAAAGTATACCTTCCCTTTGCATTTTTTTTTAAAGTCACGCTAGTCTATGTTATATTATCAATCTAATTTACTATTCTTAGAACTACCGAGTACTTGCCTACTCTTGTTTTGTCTTGTTATTTGAAGTTGTAAACATGTTAACTAGTCATCAAAATGTTAGCATCATGCAAGTTGCATTATAATTGAAAATAAATACACCTACACAAATCCTGCAGCTAAAATAGAGGAGGTTCAGTATCTAGCTGAGCGCTGTCTAAACATTACAAATTAAATGATTCGGTGTCTACGCCAAATAAACTCATTGTGTGAAGCTTACGTCACTATGTGTTCACGAAACTAAATTGCTATTCTTCGGTTTCACATATAGGTAATATCCTCTCTAAGTTACAATTATATTCCTGGATATGAGAAATTTGCGTATCCAGTTGACAAATTGTCAATGAGGTAAAAGTTATTGGCACTATTGTTATTACCGGCTAGCCTTATTTAGGATATTAATTATGGTAAATTTATGAAGAGGCCTTCAAAATGTGCAATTGAGAATAGGCATGGCTACATAGGTAGGTATTATAATAAATTCTGTTACGGTATTGTAAGCAAAGCGTCCTAAACGATAAAGTCGTGTAAAACGCCAAAAATCAACAGCAGATTTATTGATTCAATGGTTAAAAAGTTAAACACCTAAATATACTGAATTATTTCTCGTGGTAGTTTTAATACAGAACCTTAAGCCTTAATATAAAATTATTCCTTCAAATAGAAATTAAGATATAAAAGTGGCAAAATTCAGAATACCTTCGTAACATCTTTTAACTTCTAAACCTATACACAATAGATCGATTCAACATCATACTTGAAATAAAATATTGAAACTTATATCTGGAATCTGGATATCATTTCTTGTGTTATCTTACTTTGATATGACTGATTTCTGTTTCTAGTTTCTAATTTCCGATTTGAAAGCAAGGGAATATTCTTTAAAGAAAATTGTCAAAGCAATAAGTTTATTCAAGTAGGTAGTTACTTGATTCTTAGTAAAGCAATCACAATCTTTAATATACAGTTTCCATTTAGAATCACAAACCTGATTCAAGTCCATGACCCCTAGGTATCTATAACGTTTTTCAATTAACCTTTGTTTCTGTACTTTGTAAAAATAACTGTATCGTATATATTCATCAAGAATCTAAGATTGATATGTCTCACAGCCTCATTCATATATCCATACGAAAAGCATCTGGTTATCGACTTAGGTTGAACTTCTTTAACATCTATATAACTATTGACCCTGCTGTTAAAAGAAAGTAAGAAAATTTTCGTTCTGCATCGTGTTTTCTGTGTTAAGCAGGAGGTAAGGGAGTAACAGGAGATTTCTTAATTCGTATGTTGAGGTTAATCCTTGTTTTACAAATTCGCAATTTCATGGTGGTGTAATAGCTTGCTCTGATAAACTTGTTGTATGTTCTCTGATTTGATGTTATTGGCTGACTTTTAGTTGAGTTCTTCGCATTTTCGTTAAACTTTTTAAATAAAGGACCTCAAACTTTGCCACTCTTTAAATAGTTTTTTTTTTAACGGAAGTACCGTTGCTAGTTTCAACGCCAGAATTTTTAACAGCCCATACTCTAGTTACTACTGATCATAATAAGAAAACTTCTTTGTGTAAATACTGCTATCGGCTGGAAAAGCTCGGGTAAGGGGAGTTTCTAAAAATTCAATTTAGCTCAAGAAGGTACGGCATATGCAGTTCTAGCATACCACTATCAATTTGTGCTAGCTTCTGTGTTCTTATTCTGGGACGACCCGTCTGAGAAGTTTTTCCGAGTTTTCCCATTTCAAAGAATAATAGGTACTGGAAATTTGATTTATTAATAGACATCTATGGACATTATCAGAAAGCCATACAGAAGAAAAACCTTTATACTTATAAGCTTATTAGTCCACGGAACGCAAACATGCATTTTGAATTCCTTGCCGCGCTGTCCATGAAATTTGAAGCGTCCTCTAGCAAGTAACGAAGTGCGGTGGGCGGTGGGTGGTGGGGCCCTGCTTGTTTTGGTCTGTTTTCGCTGCACAAAGACGCCGGCCGATTCCCGCACTAATTCAACGAGATCGATAGTGCACCCGGCCCTTTCATGCTCACCTTCAGGGCGATAATTAAAATGTTTGCGACGAATTCTAATTTGCGCAAAATATTGAGTATGAATTTAATGAAGAGAACACACCATCGACCAGAGTAATACCTAAATGACTCTACTTATTTTCGCTGCATAAAAACTTAGTCGTTTGCTAAACTTACTTCCCAATTTGATTTCCTTTGAGGCAGTATGATCTGCAAAAATTTTTTAAACATGTCATAATATATTTGCGTGATTGATTTTACTTTCTCTTAAGAAATTTCTAAATTTTTGTTTTTGTTAAATGAATGTACGCGAACACTAGGTAGAACTATTCATTGAAGTGAAACATAAACTCACGGGTTTAACTTGCGTTTGTTATGGTTTTATTATTTATATACTGCTCTATTACGTTTTGAACGCTTTACAGCGTTATCGTGATAACAAGTGATTTTTGTTTGGGTTGGTAACTGAGAAAAACCTAGTACAATACACAACGTTCGAATAAAAACAGTAAATATCGAGAGAATAAAGTTAATGACAGTATCCGTTTGATGTTGTGAGAACAATAATTCGCATGTCATAATATGTGGAGTGCTGTGCTGCCGACCAATTCTAATTAACAATATTATCAGTTCATTTGCAGTTTAGCAGAAGAATCAAATATAATTAAACAATTAAATAAACTAAAAAAATGCAACCAAGACGAATTATATCTGGCGATTTCGGCCAGTCTTTGCCGCACAAAGACGTCGGCCGGTTCCAGCACTAATTTGATGAGATCGATAAGACTTCGGCCTTTTCGTGCCCACCTTCGGGTGGTCTTGGTCCAGTGGTTCGAGTTTTACACTACAAAGGTTCCAATCCTTGAAGACAGATGTTTGTTCTATGAGCACGAGGTTTTGTACTTGCGTCCTGGAAGTCATAAAGATACTGACTTTAAGTGTATTCATTTGTTGTCTAGTATCTCTATGCATATTTTAATATTTCTACTTAGTTATCTACATAATTGATAAATTAATTGTCGGGCAAATAATCTTACAGTATATTGCAGAATATGTAAAACAAATTTCTATAAAGGACTATGATATCTGTGATAGAAGCTAGCTTGACCAGTTTCCTATTACTTACTACAAAATCATTACTAATTATTATAAATAAGAAATAAATACATTTTATTGTGACAGAATAATAAGAAACCTTTACTTATTTTATTGTTATTATCTTGTTTTATTTTAGTCCATGTTTTTGACGGGACATTTTGTCAAGTTACAACTACACTTATACCTAGATAACACTGAAAATGTTTAGAAAATGAAAAATGAAAATGTATAAAGTTGCCAATACTTTTATTATTTTTCGAAGTAATCTCCGTTCCTCTCTACGGTAGTCCCTTTCTTCTTCGAAAATTGTTCGTCCAAAATTCAAAATCCCTAACGCGTTTGCTATAATCATCACTATCCATAATGTTCGAATATACGAAATTTTATTATGCCTAATTGTCTTTAATTCTAATTCTTTTGTGTCATAATATCGGGTGCTATAATAATTAGATATTCTAATTTTTCTTGCTGTAAAGTCACATGTTCTAAGTGTTAAATTGTATAATGTATGTTAGTCCGAATGATGGTTTATAATAATATTGTTAGTCCTAAAACTATGTTTAAAAACAGGTTTATCTTGGTTATGTTATCCTCATGTAGTTAAGTTATTATAAGTCACATTATCATGCACTTGTAATCGTATGGATTTACGGCCGGTCCTAATAACCTATCTATCTTCAGTTTTGTCATATCGGAGATAGAAAACAACTTCTGTCTTTGTTTCTCTGGACGGAAAAATCAGAGAAAGAAACTGTTTCCTATCTCCGATATGTCAAAACTGGCGATAGATAGATTATTAGGACCGGCCGTTAGGCGACCAGCAAGCCGAAGCTGCGAAGGAGAGCGTGGGTGCCTGTACTTTGTTGCGCTAGGGCAGAGGGGCTGCACTTCCCGTAGCGCCGGAGCACACGCAATTCTAAATGCATGCGTGCTTGTTTGCATGCTGCATGCTTTCTTGCATTCTGCATGCTTGCTTGCATGCTGCATACTTGCTTGCATGCAGCATGCTTGCTTGAATTACTTCGAGAGACATACAGGGATTTTGGTAAAATAATGAAACAACTGTGATATAACCAGATCAAATCAATGCCTAGTTTTGGCAATTGATCGAAAACAATTCTAAGCTAATTTCATATTAGCTGCGATTGCCTTCAAAAAATCATTCAATGCATATGAATCATTATTATATAGGATTTGTAACAATCATAGAAAAGCATTTTATGCATTTTTATTAATATGGGTTTTATATTTATAGTATTTCGACTTTAGGGTACATTAAATTATGACACATTACGTTAAGACTTATGACTGTTATAGAAAAGCCTTTTATGTCTTTTAAACATTATAGATTGTAATATTTATAGCACAAAATTTTAGGATAAATTATATTTAGGGATTTTCATTTTAGGGTAAGTGATATTATGAGACATTGAGTAAGGGCTAATTATCATTCGGATAAATGATTATTAGGTCACAAAACATTATGACACGTTAGATTATGGATAAAAAATTTATGAGACAAAATAGAGAACCCTCTCTACACATCGTCGCATTCGATGGAACCACTGAGAAAAGCAGAGGGCCCCTTCTTCCTTAGGGGTCTCTTCTATGGCATTTTCGTACGCTTTCACTGCATTTTCAGGGCTCGTAAAGCGAATACCTCGAATTTTATCTTTAGTTCTTAGAAATAAATGAAAGTTGCAGGGCGCCAGGTCAGGACTGTATGGCGGATGACTCATTATCTCGAAACCTGCCATAGTCAAATATTCACAGTCCGTTTTGCGGTTTTGCGGAGTGCGCTGAAGCATTGTCGCGGTGAAGGAGGATCCTGCTTCGAGGGCGCTGCTGTCGAATATTTTCCAAGACAACAGGCAAACAGCGATTGACATACCAGTCTGCAGTAACTGTCCGTCCATCTTCTAGCATAACTGTCGCGAAATTACCTTTCCGACCAAAGAATGAGGCAATCATCTTGTTTCCTTGACTTCTTCCTTTGTCCTTTGTCCTTAGGAAACACCCACTGAGCTGATTGTCTTTTGGTTTCGGGTTCGTAGCAATATATCCAGCTTTCATCACCTGTGACGATGTCAAATACAGCATTTGAGTCACTGCCGTTGAACTTATCTAACATTTGGCGACACCAGTCCATGCGAAGGTGTTTCTGGTCGTCGATTAAAGTTTAGGGAATCCATCTGGTACAAAACTTCCTGACGCCTAAATGTACGTGTAATATTTTTTGAACTTGACTCATACCAATGCCTAGGCTTGCCCGTATCTGCTGATAGGTCACTCTCTTATCTTCCTCTATCATGTGTCGCACAGCACTGATGTTATCTTCAGTAGTCGCTGTTAAAGGACGTCCCTCACGCGGATTATCATTGAGATTACTACGTCCACGCTTTAACCCGTTAAACCAATTGTAAATAGTGGCACGAGATGGGGCTTCATTAAGAAATGCTAATCGCAGCCTATCATGGCTTTGTTGTTGAGTAACACAACGAAAGTCATAATAAATCATAGACCGAAAATTAGTTAATTTTTACGTGTAACAAGAGTTTTAGATTTGCCGCCAATTCACAAAAACAAATGACAAAATGACAAATGAATGCAATATACTACATTAGATTACCAAAGAGTTCTAAAATTGAAATTCAAAAAAAGTTTTCATTAGCAATGTTTCTAACTGTCCAGTTCTAAATATTTTCAGTGTTACCCACGTATAGTCAAGACATGTCCCAAAAAAAGGAAAAATGTGCTTTCATGTTCTGGGACAGCCTGTAAAGCCTGTATTTTTACTTAAAACCGATTTAAGCAAAATTAAAAAAAAACTTACCTTGAAAGGACATACTTTTTCCTTATTGATCCTATTGTATCTAATATATTACATTATAGTTCTTACCTTTTTAAGTAAGGGTAGTGATCATAGTTAGTAAAACATCTTATTTTGTATCTAATAACTTAATGACATACAAAGAACATAATTAACTAAAAATAATGGTTAGTTATTTATGCACAAAAAGAATCCAAGGAATGTACATTGTAAAACCAACATTCACTTTGCAAATGAGAGGTTTATCTAATAATATAACTAGCTAAACGAAATACAAAATGAAAGTGTTGCAGCGAGCAAGCAGATTCATTTCTTGCAGAACTTCTGAACGACCTTCGGGGTGGAAGTTTCAGTTTCAGTTGCAGTGTGCGGCGGACGCCCATCTTGGAAATTTGCATGATTAGACGTGCCGCGGGATGCATAAAGAGAGGTTGCAGAAAAATGAGCAAAACGCTTGTAATAAGCCCTATCTGCGCGTATAATAATTGTATTATGGACTTACTTACTGTGATGGACTTACTACGCGTAAAAATAGATAACCCTTTGTCAGTATAAAATAAGATATGTAAAGACTTGTAGACTATGATTTCTCGTTGATGAGGATTTATTTTCTGGCTCTATCAGTAGTAAATAGTTTTAACAGAATTATTATACTTATTGTATGATATTTTATTCGAATAAGAAATATGATATGCATTTAGATATTTTTCCACTGTCATACGAAATCAAAATAAATAATTATGTAGATTTTTGACTATTTACTTATTTGAAGTTGTTTTCGTAACACTAGCCAATCCGAACCTCCTAAAGACTTTTTCCGCAAATATAAATTGTTATAGTAATAACCAGGTGTACAGTCTAGCAATGTGATTGTTAAGCAGCATAATGTCACTCAAATTTTGCCGGGTTTTATAAGTAATGGGACATTTAGCTGTTGAAATGTTAATTACCTAGCATCAGTCGTTTGATGTCTTATTATACATATAATAACCCCCGATATTAAAATTTTCGTAAATCTACTAAAAAACAATTGAACTATTTTAATATACAGGGTAGCAGGTGAACAGCAGTAGTAATTAAGAAAATTCGTGGGAGCGAGTTAAGTAATTGTCAATCTTGAGCATATAGGTCGGATATTATTTTAAAAGAAAAGTCACCCCTTCTGTTCCCTAGGAGAGTCTTAAGAGGTGCCCAAAGAAAAAAACTCCGATGAAGACGGATGGCAGCGTCTTCTTTCCATCATTGGCCAAAGTGCAATTGCCAAGCGTGGCGATGATCTAATATAGGCTGGTCTTGATATGCCTACTTTGACTTCTTAATCATCCTCTAGAATTTTATCTTTACTTTTATAAACACCCGGTAGCGAGTCAAGCCAAGTTCAACAGAACTAGCGAACAGCACCGTGCGTAATATTACACGAACCAAATAAAATACATGGTGTTAGATAAATGTTATATCTAGCCGAGACAGACCTATGTTAACATTTGCATATAAATACTATGGTGGAGTCAGAAATTTGATACTTATCATATTTTTTACTATCGAAAGAATATTATTATAACCTTCGCAAGTTCTAAAACGGTAAGTTTTTATTTTACTCTTCCGAAAATTCGGCTTGCTGGTAGAGTAATTGAACATAGGGCTCCTACATGACTATGTTAGAAGGTTAATAATAATTGTATATGAAAGCCAAGTCAGTCTCTAGAATTTAATATATTATCCAAAGATTTAAGAAGAAATGATGTAAATACATTTCAGAACTGACCCCATAACTTGAAACCCATTTAGAATTCACTTCTTTTGTCGTTAAAGTGAAAATCCAAGGCATATAATATAATATTGAACTTGGCTCTCATTTGACATTTATGGTATTGATGGGATATAAAATTACTGGCTTCCATTCAGTCATGATATACGAGTCGCACATACGAAATCCTAATCCACCGAATGCACCTACCGAATGAAACAAACAAAAGTACACAACCAATATCGGCAACAGTTACGTTCCGAAATTGGAATCCACAACAAAGGGACGTCAAAGAAGCTTGCAAGAGCACGCGTGCGAGCCGGCATAAAGAGCCTGCGACGCTGCAGGCCGGGCCGCGTGCGTCCATTAGATCCCATACCCCCTACCCCCCCTGGGCTGCCGAAAGTAAGGGGGCCAACCATCCCTCTCACACCCGAAGATGCACCGAGCTTCTGGACGAGACCGCATCGCTACATAACCCTAATGAATTACGTCTTTTACTTATTTGCTTGCTAATTTTATTGAACGAACATGTGGGGTGATAGGAATGTTTAGATTATTGTAATTTCGAAAAGCGAAAAGTGAAGATTGAATGCTTGTTTTTTGCCATTAGTCTTATGACTGCATTTCATTACGTTAACTCCGTTTTTTTAAAGACCTTTCTAGAACAAATTAAATTCTAATGTTTATTTCGTTTTTCAGGGGACTTGAACACTACTTAAAATTAAAGCATTATTGTATTCTAAGGTTTAATATATAAATTATAAGAGAGGGTACCTACTCGTGTCCTATTATTTTTAGTTTCAAGATAATTACTATACCTACTAAAAGTAAGTATGAAACGCATTATATTATGCGTAGACATAATGTTTTAGCAGGAGATTGCTTACTAAAATCCAGTTAGATTTTTAAAGTTTAAAGATATTTATAACCTGATAACATACCAAATGTAGGTACGACCGAAGTGCTTTAGATTAGCAGTACAATGGCAGCATGATACATTCGGTCGAGTGTACAAGGTACAGTCACGCTCACAACATGCCCCGCACCGATAAATCGCATTATGGCCCACGTGCAGCGAATACATTTTTAATCTTGTTTCCTTTATATTATCCGGCTTTGGAAAACTGCTGTCTGCCTCTAAAAAGTGCTAAGCGAAACGGCGAACCAACCTAGACAAATTCATATCTCTCTAAAAGATATACTCTATTTACATTGCCAACAGAAAAACCTAATGAGAAAAATTGTACAAGAATGATACGATGGATTTTTCGAATTTCTTAGTTACGCAAATTTGTTAAAAAATAATAATTTATTAATTCAAAAACAGTTCATTTGCGCCAACTCTTATAAGCTTCGTCCAATTTATTTAACATGAGTATGTTGCATGAAACAAGCCGAGAGCGCATTCAACACGTAAACACGGCGACGCGACGTTACCAAAAAAACAAACAGTACATGCATACCGCGGTAACGTTAATAACGCCCACATTGCCATCCATGGCTCTTTTCATTCGGTACGAGCCTTTACGGGCTGTGTCAAAGCACGTAATTAGTATTTAGGAAGGTGGTAAGAAAGGCGAGGTCGTGGGCCAGACGTCGGGTATCGATCCGACCTGCCCCACGCTACCCCCCCTGTGGGAAGCAGGGGGAACGCACATCGAGCCACCAATTGACACACTTAAGGTAATACTCAGCACTTAAACGACGCCTTTGCTCTTGGTCAACCAACACTGCAAGTAACTGCAACAAAACCCGTGCCTGCTACAGAGCACTGTTTACACAAGTATACATATAACGCCCCGTTGGTCTAGTGGTTTAAATACCGGGCCAAGGTCTCGGGGTTCCAGGTTCGAATCCCGGGTCGGGCAACAAAAAGTTTTTCGAACGTTGCTCGAGTTTGCGATCACCAACCCGCATTTGGCAAGCGTGGTGATTATGCCAGTACACCCATCATTGCTGTGGTAACTTGAATTCAATGATGGAGGCCTTTTCCCTGCAGTGGGATAATTATAGGCTGTTACTTTACTTTACTTTTACATATTTGGTGCAGCTGTTTTATAGATGCGTAGGTAAATGCAGGAAAATAACTTTTTCCATAGTGGAAAAACAATATTTTAATTACGAATGCAAACAATAAGTTTGTTAGTTTAACTAAAGAGATAATAATTCATTTAAAAACCTGTTGAGGTCGGTAACTAACGAGATTCGGAATCGAGTATTTTTCGGCTATTACATTCTCATTCTCTGGGATCGTTCTTCCACAATGAACCCTTATAGTTTTAACCTACCCGTCTGTTTTTCTTTCCGCGGTTAATCTCGGAGACTAGTAAGTAGGTACTTGAAAGCTCTGAATTTGCATGGATGTATTAATAATCATGCCGGTAAAGTGGTAATATAAAATATTGAAAAATTTTAAATACCTCCCGTATATTATTTAAAGAAAGGGTGTTTTATTTTTTCTCGTTCATCCCATGGTGTGGGATATCGTTGGTAAGGATTTTATAAAATAATGTGGTTCTGTGAGCACCATTTTTGATTCAGGGATGCATTTCTCAAGTACCAATTTTTAAAGCGCTATTTCCAGTTAGAATCAAGTGTCCTTCTGCCACCCAAGAAGTTTATTATATACATAAAAAATGCGTCAGCGGCATATTTAATGAATTTAAAAGGAAAACTGTCAGAGCTAAAAAGGGTTTGCAAGTTAAAAGTTAAAAAGATAACCCTACGGTTCAATCTAAAGAAAGCGTGGCCCGACACGCATTTACCCGATTTTTTTTCGATGTCAAAGTATCACGAACTGTCGATTCCAAATGTCAATTACAATCTAGTACCTTTTAAAATTCAAGTAGGTACTAGGTACTACTACGAGTATCTACATAAGTGAAAATCAACAATAATATTCCCATAATTTAACACCATACGCGTATGTATCGTAGTATATAGAGCTTCTCTTCGTGAGATTTTGGAAGTCAGTTGAAAATAGAGGTACCAGGTTGGCAGAAGCGGCTGAAAGTTGCAGAAAGCTCGACCCAGTTGGCTTCGAGCCCGCCTCTAGGTCGTAGCATTACGTAGATATGCGATTCGCTTTATTTAACCTTGAATATTACTTAGATGAAATTGCATTTTCTCTCCTCGCAAGTCCATACCCATTGTTATTAATAATTAACCTAGTAACAACAGCTACGAATGCAGGACCTGATTAAGAGCTTTAAGCACAAACTTTAAAGAAAGTAAGTTTTGAGACCAGACTTTAAATGAAATTATGAAGCTATGCTACAAAAGGATTTTAAAAGTAATTACTGTCTTTTAATTGATAATCCAATGTTGCCAAGTTAAATTAATCTATACTTAATATTATAAAGCTGAAGAGTTTGTTTGTTTGTTTGTTTGAACGCGCTAATCTCAGGAAGTACTGGTTCGAATTAAAAAATTTTTTTTGTGTTGGATAGTCCATTTTTCGAGGAAGGCTTTAGGCTACATCACGCTGCGACCAATAGGAGCGAAGTATGAGTGAAAAATGTTGCAAAAATAGTCGCAATCATAATAACAGAAACTGATGCGGACGAAGTCGCGGGCAACAGCTAGTAAATCATAAGACTGATGACAAGCAAATGACATCAATTACTCCAAAATTGAAGCCGCTTGAACCTGTTAAAGAATTGAATTCCTTGACTGTACCTAATGCCTACCTAAATATGAACGCTACGATAATAGATGGATAGGACTGAGTTAACCCCCCAAGTGTGCTCTGTGTGCTGCTGAGTTCAGGCTTTACTCGACCAAATTGATCGAACGCATTTTGCTTGGCACAGAACTTGTTTCGCAGAGCTGTCCCTGGGTAGCATGGCGCTGCGGCAGTTCCATAATACCTACACGATGCATTTTCAACCACCTGTAAAACGTAGCCTTCGTTATAAAACCATTATGTAGGTATAACGCCTTGGCAGTGTTATTTAAATTATATTATCATTTTTTTAATAAAATATTAAATATTGGTTTGCTATTTATTTTGAAACACGCAGTGACGCGCACAGATGTAGCTGTATAAGGTCCATTCAACCGAGACCCCGCCGCAGCAAAATAATTCGTCAGTGCACGTCATAGCGTGTTACAAATTTAAAGGTCTAAATCTATATTAAATATTTTTCAAAAAAATTTATAAAAAAGAATAACACTGCCATGATGGTATACATAACGGTCCAATAACGTGGGCTTCGTTTTCCATGTGGTTTAAAAGCACGGTGTATAATCACGGTTACGTGTTCGATGAGTTTGCTAGATAGAGTAAAATTCGGAATAGACATTGAAGTTTTAAATACATCCACGCACTCATTTCGGCCCCGAGTGCACCTTCAAAACATATGACATAATAGTAATATAATATGTAATCATAAATATGTAATACTTACATACTGTACTACATATTTGGCAGGAGTAGTAAATACCTACTCACTTCCCACACCTTTCCATGTCTAAACTTACCACTTAGCAAGGAATCACCTTTGCAATTCAATGAGAATTTTGCTTACAAACTTTGCACCCCTACTCGCAGGCATGATCATAAAATAGCGAGTAGGAACGATTGCGTAGGACCAATTGAATTTTCTAAGCACGTGTAGCTACCATTTTCTAACCAAGAAATGTATGAGCCGTTGTTGCCGGAGCTAATTGCTTATTTAGCATAATGCGCCGCTATAAAACGCAGCCAATTCGTTCTATCTAGCTTACTGTGGTTCTCCAAAACTAAATTCTTCTTTCTTTATAAAGGCAATTTCCTGCAAAGGAATTACGGGTGAAAATAAGCAGAGCACGCAGATTGTCCGGAGCGACGTCGCGTCGGCGCTGCACTTTGGGGCTCAGGGGGTTAGACATTGGGGGGGCGGCCGAGGGTGGTGTAAAATCACCCGCAATCATTTATACCCGAACTGCCTGCGGAATTACTAGCCGTCACTAATTTTGCGAAGAGTTTTACGCTTCTCGCATACATCGACAGCTGCCTCCACTTCGCCTTTATCAGGTCTCGTAGAGAACCGTCAATGGAAGCGGATAGCTACAAAGTTTTCACCAAAGGCGCATATTACCGATATAACGTGACGGGGGAAGTGCACACTTCACTCCGTCTACTTGGTAGAATGTTCTCACGGTATATACTGTCGTCTCTTGTTAAGTAGGTAGGTGTGCATAGAACTAGATCTATGTAAAGAATTACATACATAATCTATAGATAGGATAGGACCATTATTTCATTAAAATTATAATTATTGAAGTTTAGTTTTCGAACTCAGTGACCTAATACAAAGTTATACAATATTCTAATAAGAACTTAATTACTTAAAACAAGGGTTAAAAATACACAACGCAGATCGAAGATGTGTTTCGGCTGAAGAAGAGACATGAGTACAAGCAAGAGTTAAGTTCTCATGCTCATTAGAACACATTTGCTAATGACACTCATAAAACACGATTCTTATCAAAATAAACAAATAAACAATTCGTAAATGGACGAATTATAGTCCAGTAACAATATGCCTACTTGCAGCTCTAGCATGTGCGTAAAAAAAAAATCAAAATTTCGATCATCCCTAAAATGCATGGCATGCAGCCTGTTATCTAACGAGGAATACAAACAAAGGCGAGTCTAGCGATACCACATTTATAGCACACTCGTGCGATATATTGAGAGTATTTGAGAGGCAAGAGGGCACGTGCTGAGATGCGACGCAGCTATTCGTGTCAGGAGCCTGCATCCGTGACCCAATTCGCTCGCCCCTTCCTGCCCCGCCCGTCCACAGTCCACACTGCCGTATATTTTGGTCTAGGTTGTGTCAAGCCGCCGCTATAATACTATATCTACTATTTTATTAGCTAGGACAAAAATCAATTGAAAATTAAACTATCCTAATCTGAACTTTTACTAATAAACACAACGCAGTTACCCACAGGTATCTTTGTATCTATCAGTCTATCTTCATGTATTATTACCGGTAACAGTTTTATTAGGATCAATCTTAGTCGGCATCAGAATTTCATATTAGTTAAGTTTTTTCTGAGCCACACAGACAGACCAAAGAGAACTTAAAAATAAAATGTGTTTTAGCTACCTAGTTAAACCCATTTGACGACCTCCGGCACGGAGTGGCGTACATGCCGGTTTTCAAGGTGCCGCCTGCTCCGAGATCCGGGGTTCGATTCCCGGACGGGTCAATGTGGGAACAAAAAAGTATTTTTCTACATTTTCTCGGGTCTGGGTCTGGGTGTTTGTGGTATCTTCGTTGTTTCTGGTTTCTAAAATACAAGTTCTTTAGATAATTAGTCAAATTGGGATCAGATCAATGTATGTGATGTTGCCCTAAAAAAACCGAACCCTGAATCGAACCGCAGCTTTAAGTAACAGACTATAACTATCCCACTGCAGAGCAAAGGCCTCCATCATTAAATTGAACTCTTGCCAAATGCAGGTTGGGGATCATCACGAGTAATGTTCAAAAATTCGAAACTCTTGCTGCTCGACCCGGGAATCGAACCCAGGACTCCGAGATCTTGGTGCGGTACTTAAACCACTAGAACAACCATGAGGCGTTAAACCGCAGCTTTAATTACTACTTACATAGTCAGGTCATAAGTTCTGTCACACAATAAAAACTTTTGAATTTAGAATGCTGGCCACAAAAAAGTTTATTGAATTGTAATTTCGAATTTTTCATGAAAATAAAAACGTGCACTTTTCAGAATTTTCCTCATTTTTAAATATGGAGTGGACACTTAAAGAAGACCGTGTCGCGGTTATTGCGTTGCATCGTTGCGGTTACGCGCCAATTCAGATTTTCGACTTACTGAAAAATTTGAATATAACCAAAAGATTCGTTTATCGTACCATAAAACGATACAATGAAGACTAGTGTAGATGACAGGTCAAGAAGTGGTCGCCCTCTCGCTCTGTTAGGACTCCAGCAGTGATAAAAGCTGTGAAGGCGCGAATTCAAAGAAATCCCATACGTAAGCAGAAACTGTTGGCCCTTCAGATGGGGTTAAGCAGGACCACGGTGAAAAGGGTGTTAAATGAAGACTTAGGGCTAAGGGCATATCGAAGAAAAACCGGACATCGTTTGGACGCTCGTTTAATGGACCTGAAACTGAAGAGATGCCGCGCTTTGTTGAAGCGGTACGCGGGAAAAAAGCATCGGGAAATTCTTTTTTCGGACGAAAAAATTTTCACTGTGGTAGAGAGCTACAACAAACAAAATGATATGGTGTACGCACACAGCAGTGAAGAAGCGAGCAACCGTATTCCGCGTGTCCAACGATGTCATTTTCCATCCTCGCTCATGGTTTGGTTGGGAGTCTCATAATGGGGCTTAACGTAACGTAAAAACGAATGCAGTTGTGTATCAAAATACAGTCCTCAAGAACTTTGTGGAACCTGTTTCTCATACCATGTTTAATAAGAGGCACTTGGTATTCCAACAAGATTCTGCGCCAGCTCATAGAGCGAAAAGCACACAAGACTGGCTGGCGGCGCGTGAAATCGACTTCATCCGGCACGAAGACTGGCCCTCCTCCAGTCCAGATTTCAAGAGTCCGTTAGATTACAAGATATCCTATTTTATTTTAGCCTCATCCTGATTTGGAGTCACTCAAGGCATCCTTGATTAAGGCAGCCGCCTATATTGACATGGACCTCGTTTGTTCTGCGATAGACGACTGGCCGCGCAGATTGAAGGCCTGTATTCAAAATCGCGGGGGTAATTTTGAATAAACTTTATTACCATATGAATCTATGTTTTATTAAGTTCATTTTGCTATATAAATGGTTACATAAATAATAAACATGTCTAAATTATTTCATATTACACATGTGACAGAACTTATGACCTGACCTGAGGTATATTGCTTAGCCACCGTTACAGTGCAAACCGCCCGTAGATAAAATTCATATAATAGACAATCCGTAATCCTTGGGTGCGTCCACATGTCGCGAATGCGCCGCAAATGCGCAGCTCGCGACCGATAATAACTACCTACGGAACCGTCGCATGCGCGTGGCTGAGGCCCTACTACGCAATTCAACGCCCGTTAATACGGATCTATCTGTCTCTGTCACAAACCTACTTCAAGACATTGGCGTAAGAGAGAGAGAAATGGATTTGAATATACGGACATTGAGTTTCTGATTGTAGGGCCTTAGACGACCAGCTTTTTTTATTCCTAATTGAATATACCGTTAAATTGTGTGAACCGCAAATTTATAAAACAACGCGTCAGATTATAAACTAACAGTAGGTTAGGTTAGGTTAGTTTATAAATTTCCTAGAAAATTCATAAATTTGCGATTCTTATTTTCCGGTGACATATACAGTATGTTAGGGGTGACCGTTACTATACTTATATATTTCTGACAAACCGAAGTCACTTAGTAAGACTGTCAAATTACTAACGCAGTCAAAACCTAATCAGAATTTGATTTTCCCGAGATTAGCTGCGCGGTAGCGGCTCAAATTAGCATGCGTAATGGACGGTTTAAGTGCGGTGTGCGGTGTCACGATCGCCTCTAATTGCCGCGTCTAATTAAACGGAATATCATAATCACTGCCCGGCAATCCGATCGGTAAATTAGACGCATTTGCTCGTTGTACGAGTAATTCGTTTAATAAGAACTAATTAGCGCTTCCTCTAATTTAATCATATTTGATATAGATATGTTAAATATTCGGTTGTTCCGGTTCGCCCAATTCAAATCGACAATCATTATAAAAAAACTGGCCAAGTGCGAGACGGACTCGCGCACGAAGGGTTCCGTACCATTGACTAGGTAAACAACAGTAAGTACATAAATTTAGTTAATGTAGTGCCTACCTGTTGGCTGTTAACATTTATTGGTATCGAGCAAAATAGGCAATAAATGGCATTTTTTTGCATGGGAGCTCCCGTTAAATATTCATTTTATTTTAATTTTATTATTTATTATTAAAGTAAAAATATAACTGAGTGTTTTGTGAATATTTCAAGTGCCTACTTGTTACCATTTATTAATATCGAGTAAAAGTATGCAATAAATGGCGTTTTTTTGAATGTTTTTAGTATTTGTTGTTATTGCGGCAACAGAAATACGTCAACTGTCTAGCTATCGCGGCTCTTGAGATACAGCCTGGTGACAGACAGACGGACAGACAGCGAAGTCTTAGTAATATGGTCCCGTTTTTACCCTTTGTGTACGGAACCCTAAAAAGTAGCCCATACGACGATGAGGGGAGAAATAAGAGCCAGCACTTCAGTAACATGTGATAATAACGATTCGACTATTAAACAAAACGAACTTTCACCGTGGCATTTCCTATGAATATTATAAGCGTGAGGAGTAATTTATATTCTGAAATTTTAAGATTAGTAAATAGATAAAATAAAACAAATTTTAGATCTAAAATACGTTTTGATTTCCGATTGAGAGCAGTTTTTTCATGAATTTTAATTTTTAAGGGTCACCTAAACATTTCTCATCATTACTAAGTTTAATTGGTGAATTCAATAGTTTAAAAAAATACGAGGGTTTTTTTACAGGGTCACAGTAGGGAAATACTTTTTTAATATTTCATAAAAAAATATTTTTTTGAAACTATTTCAATATCGTCGTCTTAAAGTGATAACCTGCTAACTCCAATAGTACGAATTTTCAAGAGACAAATAAAACTTTCCGATTTTTATATTGGGTGACTAAATAAAAAACTGAAAATACCGTTTATAGAGAATATTATTTATTAATTATTGATAAAACAAAAAACATCCTAAGTCTTAATTTCATGAAGTTATAGATAAAAAAAGGAGTTATAACAATTTATTTTTAAACTTACGACTATGAGGACTATGAGGACAGGAGTTAACATCTTTTATTTTTTAAAACAGTGGAATTACGTTACTAGGTTTTAAAATTTGACCATTATAAAATGTTATCTTTAGAAATAAATTACTTAAAAACAAAAAAATTGGTAAGATCAATGTGGTAGATTATCATAATATTCGCGATAGTCTTCTGGAAGAACTAATTTAATTTGTTGCAGGTCCTGAAACTTACGTTCTTTTATTGGCAATCGATTTTCGTGTAGGTTTTGCAATTCATGGTAAAATTTATGATCAATAGACATTTTTCTTTGTGGCAGCTCTGACCATGGTTCATTGAATCTCAGTTTGTACGAAATAAGACCAGTAGGGGCGTACTGGAGTCCTCGAATATCGTTTACTTTTGCATCTCCAACTGACCTTCCTGGTCTTATACTTTTGTAGCACTGGACAAGATCAAATTTTTTGAAAAAACTGTAATTTAAATACTCCACATTGTATGGCTCCTTACGAGCATTTTTTATAATATCAATGTAGTCTGCAGGGACGTTTATGACCTTATTTTTTAGCCGTCTTTCTATTGCAGAATGCATAGAATCCACTTCCATTTGGGTGTGCCCTACTTCTAAGTATTTTTAGGGTTCCGTACCTCAAAAGGAAAAAACGGAACCCTTATAGGATCACTTTGTTGTCCGTCTGTCCGTCCGTCCGTCCGTCTGTCAAGACCCTTTTTCTCAGGAACGCGTGGAGGTATGAAGCTGAAATTTATATCAATTACTCAGGTCTACTGTCCCTTGAAGCTGTGAAAAAATCAAACTTCTAAGCCAACGCAATCAAAAGATACAGCCGTTTATGCCGCAAATTTTCGACACTTGCAAGGGAATCAAAACCTACAGGGTGCTTCCCGTGAACTCAGAATCTTGAAATTTGGTACGAAGCAACGTCTTATAGCATAGATAAAGGAAAAATTACGAAAACCATAAATTTTTAGTTACATCACATAATATATATTTTTTTAATAATTTTAAACTTACTACCCATTTCCTCATAAACGCGTAGAGGTATTAAATTGAAATTCATACCAAATACTCAGGTCTATAATACCTTTAAGCTGTAACAAAATCAAACTTCTATGTCAATGCAATCAAAAGAAACAGCAATTTAAGCTGCATATTTTGAAACTCGCAAGTACTCGCAAGGGAATCAAAACCTAAAGGGTACTTCCAGTCGACCTAGAATCTTGAAATTTGGCATGAAGTTTTATAGCACACATAAAAGAAAAATTCCGAAAACCTTAAATTTATGAACGAACTTTGTAAACCTTGCAGGTTTGTACGGAACCCTCGGTGCGCGAGTCCGACTCGCACTTGGCCGGTTTTGTTCTATCCATAGATTATATTTAACGGCTACATTTAGCAACCCATTTGACATCACTGCATTTCTGTTTTGGTAACCACACCCATCCGAATAAAATATTATTCTATTACACCCGACTGGTAAATGTGGCATCACGTTTTTTTCTAAAAAGTTCGCCCAAATGGAAGTGAATTCTTCTGCATTCATGCCACCCTCACTTTCATTCCATACGTATGAGTAGGCATCTTTATTCTTTAAATTTTTAAAGCATAAATTATGAACCTGTAATTTTGTTTTGTAATACAGTGTGCTTACTTTTGACACAGGGCAAAGCAAAACTGCCTGTGTATCTACGGCAAAAACTAAACAACCGTCTGACTCTTTGTCATTAGCTTTTTCTTTCCTAGCCTCATCTTTTCTTTCCATGTGTAAGCGGTACTCGCTTTCTTCTAAAGTTCCTTGCTTGTAACTAGCACATTTCTCACATTCATCTTTTTAGGGCGAAATAGAGAAATCTTTCTTTCCTCCATAATTTTATAGAAGGCGGTGCTCGATACTGGTTCTGAACTGTGTGTTCGACACCAGTCTGAAACATAAAAATCATAAAGAGACTTTTTAGTCTGCCACTCAGACAACAGATAGACTCTTGACGAAGACGAGCGACAATAGTGTGATTCCATGACTGGAAGAGCATCGAAGAATGCTATTAGACTCTTTTGCCTTTCTTCGTGAGGATTAACATTTTGCAATGCGACACGTTGTTGACTAGGTTTGCGGTCACTTTTCATTGTGTTCTTCCATCCAAGAACTGTCATCCTCCCAATGTTAAGAGTGTTCAGAAACATAGTTTGACAAACTCTTAACTTGGTCTTGCCGTCTCCTGTTAAATAATATTCGAAAGATTGATTCCGCCTTGATTCTTCGGCATTCTTTCTGTCCCTCGGTCGTTTAATTGCTACACATTTAACATGCTCGTTAACGTAGACTTTCTTTTCTCCCCAAGTCAAGTTTTTCCAAAACATAGTAAATATTTCTTCTCTGTTTTTTTCCTGAACCTCTTTGCACTGCAGTCTTTTTAACCCTTCGCATTTGCATCTCTCCTTCATATGTCGTGGTTTTTTTTCTTTTTCGTATGTCTATTTAGAATTCTTTTTTACTCTTCCATAGTATTTTGATCCCTTTTCCCTCAACTTCCTATTTTTTTCCGCAAACCAGTTTAAACGATCAACTTTTGATTTTTTGTTTCTAGTTTTACTTTTTACAGGTAACTCGGTATCAGAATCAGTTGCACTACTTGAATATGGCACCAAAGAAACGTTTACAGTATTTGTGATGTCTTGTAAAGTGCCTGCATCGACCATTTCTATATCAACATTCTCAACTTCAGTAAAATTTATCATTTGCAGACTTGGTGCCTGTAGATTCGAAATATTATTCATATTAGAAATAACTTCCTCGTCATGCCTGTCAGTATTAAACTGAAAAACTTCCTTGCTGTGGTTAGGAGCTAAAACTAAGTCAGAAGAAATAAAAGATCCAACGTCACATTGAAAAGAAAAAGCACATGCTCGCATATGAGTATCTTCAATAACTTCAGTGGCAAGAGTTGGCATAAGAGAAGAATTGGTGATAGGAGAAAACGTGCTATGAGGCGGATGCAATGAGAGATTGTTGGTGTTAATTTGGGTATGATTGTATTCTATTGCTTGAACTTCACTGTAGACGGTAGGTGTTAAAATAACTATATTTGAAATAGCAGAATCATTTTCAGAATCTTCAGTAGCACAAGGAGTCATGAAATCATCAGCCTTGGTTGAAAAAGCGTTAGTTAAATCAGGAGGGGTCTCATTTATACACATTTGTGCAATACGCTTCCCTCTAGATAACTTATTTGAAGCTTTAACACTATCTTTACTCATCTGCAAAGCAAAAAAAAAGCTTAATAAGCATGAAGTTATCCATGACCTTTAAATGATAAGTAAATCAGTTTATCTTTTAGGGGCTGGCCCCACAAAAAGACTTCTAGCAAGAAAGCGTAAACACTCCTATATCTTGTCACGTATTGTAGTCTTATTGTATTGATACTTTATCTAATAGCAGCTTTATCCATAAAACATTTTTCAAAATAATTAAAATTAAATCTCCGCAATATTTATATAATACTTAAGCGCAATACACACAAAAAAGCATAGTCAAAACTGCTGCTAACCCCAGTTAACACGTGAACACATTTTTCATAGGTTATTATTTAGGTATCATAAACTCTGTTTACTTGTGATTAGGCGACCAATATGAAACAAACACATTCAGTGATACTTACCTTTACTGATACTTACCTATTAAAAAAACACTATCAAACAAACGTTTCACAATGATAATCTATTTGTTTTTTAATAAAATATTCCAGACACTTAATTCCAGCCCGCGCGTTTAAACAAAATGGCGGAGTTGTCAATTTTTACGCGGGGAATTTTGACACCATGGAGTTATCAGTTTTTACTGAGGTTGAATTCTATCTTTTTGAACAGCCGTTTGATTTAGCATGTTTTACTGTGTTATAGGTATTTTTTTTCTCTTTCCAATGATACTAAAAACTCTTTAGGAATAAAAATGGAGTTAGCAGGTTAACACTTTAAGACGACGAATATGTTTTCCGTCGATAAAATTAATTATATGATTATTTAATGTTTTTATATGTGCACTTTATGAAGGACACACTGTATTATTGTATATTCTGAGTCTATCTGTCTCTTATGTTATACCGATTTTAAGTTTTATTAATCACGCTGGAAAGTCGTAAAATAAAAGTTGTATTAATATTTTTTTTATAAGAGTACTTTTTACTGCAAGAGCGGTTAAAATCAAGCTATGGATCACAATATTAAAAGAATTGTAGGCGATACGGTAAGCAAACAAAAGGAAACAATCATTTAATTTAACTCGTCAAATTAACTATTTTTAGAAGACATCATTGATTTTTAGGGAGGCACTCAAGTGTACTGCAACGGCATCGGGTTTGTTTAACTTGATACAAAGTACAGCACACATATGTACTGGTAGTTGGTATCATAATATATGTAAGAATAATTTTATAAATCCTCTCAGACAAAATAAATCTATATTACAGGATAGGTTTGGGAAAATAGAATGAACTTAATTAATTAAAACAAGTAGCTGTAAATAGATAGTCTTATAATTGAACATTTTCATGTGTCTTGCACATAATTAATCAAAATAATAGTTTGAAGAAACTCCCTTAATAATCATGATCTCTAAACCGAACGATGTCATCATCATAAAACGGCAGGCTATACTTATGTGTCCAACACATATAAATAAAATCGTAGAACTATACTATTTGTAACACTTATTTAATCATGTCGGTACAAGAACGCAATTACTATAATTTAGACCAATTCACTTAAACCTACTAAGTACCTACTATATACAAAATCCTAATTTAACAACGTGACATGGCAGTTTTGTGAATCTCCTTTAACGGTTTGTACATTTATGCGAAAGTAAATGAGTTTATGTTTCAGCGAAAGTCATTTCTCTTGATATGCATAATTGTCTCCATTATTTTACTATTTAATTAAAATAATGTCTAGTAGGATAATTGGTTAAGTTAGACCTCAACACAAAACTCAAGTAGAGCTTAGATTGTTTCTTCTTTTATGTAGAGAGTACTATTACCCATCACAAGGATAGTGTTCCTCTAACCACAATGTATATCACAAAATCATGACGGCAGAGCGTTAGTTCCAAACGTTAAGACGCTGACTGCAGCCGATGACCTTGAGCAATGAATACGCCCACAAATTTATTCGTCTTTGAATTTCTTTGCAACGCGCCGCAGCTATCACTGTCGATTCCCGTAGGAGTGACAGAGTAAAAGCGCATGGAATAGAAGGGCCTAAGTGCCAAACAACAAAATCTAAATCAGCCATTTGCTTAAGCAACATGTAATATACAATATAGCAAAATTTTATTATCATTGTTATACGGACTGCTGATAAAAATGGTAATTTATTTATTTTCAGACGCAACTTTAAGATTATTTTCTATCGAGAAAAGTTTTTAGAATCGTGTTTTGGAAACAACTACCTGGTCAAAAATATGATCAATTACAACTACATAGAATTTGGCAACATTACGAGCCATAGGCTTAAAGCAAAACAATCTTCATTGAGCTCAATTTGGCTCATGTCAGCGTCTTAATGCGCTATAAATTAGCGTTTCTTATGACCAGGTGTAAATGATAAAAATAACTAGCCTATCAATTACTTCCAAGCACTTCTCATTTTAAGATTTTGATTAATACAAATCGTCATGACATACTAACAAATAGTATAAGTTGTACTGGATATATATTTAGAGTGTATAGTCAGTACAGTTTAACACGATATCCGATACATGTAACTAATGAACATTATACTCGTAATAGGGTATCTAGTGTCAACATATTCGATTTGAAATTACTTTGGCTATAAACATGATAATCCAGTCATTGATCACAGAAACAACTAAGGACCGTGTAATTTACTCAAAACTGATTCTATATCTATGTTCTGTATATTGGCGGAACTAAATAAATTATATTGCGACTCTGGTTTAGATTTTTTACTTTCTACTGACCCCTCATCTGATATATCACCGCTTTGTGCCCTTTTTCGCTTTTTACTTTCAACTTTTTCATTGACTTCTACCTTCTCCACTTCTAATATTATCTCCGTCACGCTTACTTCAGTTTCAGTATTTCTTGGACTGGTTACTTTTAGAGGCGTGTCCAAACTCGTCAAAGTTGAATCAAAAATTTCGTAACATTGTGCTTTTATGGACTCCTTCAGAGGCGTGTACAGTTTGTCAATGTTGGATATCGAGCTAACGGCTATTTCAGTCTCCCGGTAGCTATAATCCAAGTACTCAACAGGCTGAGGATCTTGATCAAGCATTAAACTAAACGGCGTAGCTCTTAAACGTATCGACACACCATCGTCTATACATACTTCCATACAAAACTTATCTTTTAATTTCGTCATATCTGTTTTAACTCTAGTAGCGTCGTGACTACATGATATATAATTTGCACTTTCTTCATCACACTCATTTACCGATAACTCAATTTCTTCGTTATCTTCCTCTTCATCGTTCTGGATAATCTGTAAACTATTACTGCAATCTGACTCTAGGGTTTTTTCAAAAACAGAACTTTCTGGTTTATTTTCTACCACAACATTAGTTTCCGCAGCATTTAAGCTGATATCTTGGCTTACTATTTTCTGTCTTGGTTGAGGAGTGCTATCAAGTAAATCGCGTTCAATACTTTTAGCCGTTTCTATATCAAAACCTCTTTTTACCAAATCTATGTGTAAACTACCCTCGTTTTCATATGTTTTACTCGATACAGTAGTTTCTATGTATTCTTGTATTTTGTTTATGTCTTCAGATTCAATTGGAATATTTACAACAACAGGTTTTGGTTCTTGCGAGCCATCGTCAGACCATCGAAGCGGCATTTGCTCAGTATCTGAATCTGGTACTGTTACACTTGAATCCGGCTTTTTTTCCTTACTCTTGCTAACTATATCAGGAGAATCGTGTCCTGAACTTTCAGAATTGATTGTTTTATTACAGTGAATTTTTCGCGGTGTTGATGATTTTCTACGTGATTTTGTCGGGGCACACGTAACCACAGGTGAGACATTTTCAGTTTTATTTGCTTTTTTTCTAGTTTGTACTTTAGAATAACTAGACGGATCGGACAATTTTTTTCTTCCTCGTCCATCTTTTTTCGTAGGTGTAGGACGTCTGGGCTTAATTTTCATAAACGATTTATCCTTTTTTAAGGGAGTTTTACTTTTCTTTATGGCCATTGGTTTATTCTTGCTAATTTTACTCTTACTATCTATTTTCTTTGGAGTATCTTTTTCTTCTGCTAGATCAGCTACGTTCACTGAATCAATAGACGAAGTATCGCTATTTTCTTTATTTTCAACATGCTTTGGTTTCCCGCGCTTATATGAAACGTTTTTCGTACATTCACGTACGGGTCGACAAGGTTTCATATTTTCTTTCTCTTTAGAGTCACTATCAGTTTTCAGTAAACAATCATCTGTTGTGTTCTGTTTAGCAGATGTAATAAGACAATCCGAGTCATCTTGTATTCGCATATAGTCCTGATCATCGGGTTTATAGTAAGACCCACCACTGGAATAATCAGTGGGTCTAGACGAATAGGACGATGGCGTGGCGTTAGTCAGGAACCTAGGAGTGGGTATGTTCATAATTTTTATATCGGACATAGGATCATCTGGTATATCTGGTCCCAGGAATCTAGGGGTTTCCATTTGTATATCGTATAAAGCTTGTTTATAGGGAGTTTCTAAGAGATCAGAAATATTTAGTTTTGCGCCTATTTCATGCTGCAGAGACATCCTTTCCATCTCAGGAGTATCGATGTTTTCATCGCTGTTAGATTTATTTTGACTTTTATTTATTTTTTCAGATGAACTTGTTACTCGATCCTTCGCCATATCTACGATATCACCCGTTATGATATTAATAGTCGGTTTGACAGGCACATCTATTTTATCATCAGGAATAGTTATAACTTCGGTAATTTCGTCTTTAATACATTTACGTTTAGAGGACTTGGTTTTAGGTGTTTTTTTCTTAACATCGCAATTTTCTTGTGTTTTTCCGGTTACACTTTTCGTTACTTTACTTTTTTTTGTTGATTTGGCTTTTATTTTCGGTTTAGGACTGGCGTCTATATTATTTAAAGCATGTTTCCGTAAGTCTGCATCCCAATTACTTTTTTTATTGATTATGGGTTTTATAGTGTTCTCTTTTAAGCCACCAGTATTTTCTTCTATCTTATCAATTATACCTTTGTCTATAGTTACAGGAATTGTAAGATTAGGACTTTTACTGATTATAACTTCTACGTCATTGCTATCTGTCGAATTAGGGATACATTCATTAATTGTCTCATGCAGTATCCTTCTAGGTGTTGTAAAGTCTAATACTCTAACGTGTGAAGTTCTTCGGGGAGTTGAAGAAGATTTCCTAAGAGGAGGTAGCATTTGCGGGGTACTGGTTTCAACATTCCCTGTGACAGTATTATCTTTAGGTGCTGATGCACTCGTTATATCAGCTATTTTGGGAACATTATTTTCTTTGATTTCAGTGGTCTCCTTAGAAGGTACTGTGACTAAATTTGTATTGTTTATTTGATTGAGATAGGCGGTATTATCTGAAGTAACGTCGATCATAAGCGGGCCTAATGGTCGGGCGGAACTTGACGTCATCGGGATGTGTTGGTTTGAATCCAAACCTGAAGACTGGCTAGCTAAAGAACGATCTGAAAAATTAAAAAGTATTATTTTACGATGCTACATATGATGCAATTAAAAACAATATTTTTAATTTTGTAAAAATATTAAACATGATCCTAAATTTTAAATATTGGCTATGTAAACAATTGTATAGTAAAATGTTGTTTCAAAGATAATAAATAGTATATTGTATAATGTTAAAAATAATTACCTGGTGCTGGTGCGAGAATTATCGTGGGCATAGCCATAATTTCATCTTTAGTATAACTTTTGCTGTGGCCCAGATGTTGATGCTTATAAACTGGTGTGCCATTTATGAGAATCATCTGCATCGGTAGTAAGGGTGTTGATGTAGCATTTTTCAGTTTTAAAGGGATGGTTGTAGTACTGCCTAGTGATTCATTGTTATCCACCTTAATGTCAGATATTATTCTTATTTTACTATCGTCGATTTTACCTTTGGCTTTTGGTAAAGTATTCACTGTATTTATACTGACTATTTCTTTTTCTTGAATTCCAACATTGCTCTTTGTCTTTAGTAAGTACTGGGTTATTGTTTGTTGCATTTTCTCATTCTGTTCTGCGCTTACTGTATTCTGAATGTCTTTGGTACCTGGAACACTAAAATATCAAATAATGTGAAAAGAGCCACATAAAGGGTAGTAAAAAATATCTTCTTTATCATTTACATAACAAACTTACTGAACATGCAAGGTTTCCGATGTACTGGAATCAGGTACAATGCTAACACCTTCACCTCCTGAAGGAGCAATATATAGATAAGTATTTGGTTACATAATAATAACCATGTTTTAAGTTTGATAATTTTTTAAGTGTTATTACTCACCAATCACTCCAGTAGCAAAATCTTTGTACCCGGAAGATGCAGCTAATGAAACTCTTTCTTCATTAACATCAGGGTTGGTAACAAGATCTGGTTTAGTGATAGTTTCATTTTTCTTACAAACTTGATTCAGAATGTTATAAAATTCTTCTTTTTGCCTGTTTTCCAAAGTATCTTCCTTACCCTAAAATACAATAGCAGTTGAATTTCCGTATAAAATCATGTCTTAGCAGCCCACTTTTTAATGTATGCATGTCAAATTCAACATTATCAATCCAGCAGTTTGAAACATTGGACTATTTGTCTGGCGTTGATAGGGTTTGTTTACTGGTTTATTTTAAGATTGTATTACGTTAAAGTCTTAAATGCCTAAGAACCCTTTGATTTCGGTTTTGTTAAAAACGGAACGAAATAAAAACGTTTTTGAATAAGAACATTTTCATTTCGTTTTCGGTTTAAAAAAAAGGTTTATTAATAACGTTTTTATTTCGTTCTTTCCCGTCGTGTCGATACCTACATACGAAACGAAGGACTCACAGTATACGGATTTCACCTCAGTTCACCTTGTGGCCTCGCGTGGCAGGAATAACCGGTATTTGAATAGCGTTCTCATTTCGCAATACGAGAAATGTCTTTTAACGGTTCAATCGTATTAATACCGGTAAAAAAAATAACTTTTCAAGGCCCTGGACTTGATAGAGAAATCCTTACTAATATTATAAATGCGAAAGTAACTCTGTCTGATCGTCTGTTACGCTTTTTCTCCGATTTTAATGAATTATAGTACAAAGATAATTCTTTCTAAAGTTCTAATCTACTATAAGAAGAACATAAGCTATTTTGTATACCACTGTTGGGCATAGGCGCAGGGCAAAAAAATTCACAATTAACTAGATTAAGTTGGCATCAAGTGAAGTCTTAAATACATAGCACAAATGAATATAAAATCCTGATTTCCAAACTAAGCTGAGCCTGTCTTTTTGTTTAGAGGGAAGTTTCCCAAACCAAAGAAGAAAAAACGACTACGGGCACAGCTCACGACCGGCTCGCGAGTTGCACATTCGTGGCACATTCGCCAGAAGTAGATGCACCCTAACATTAACCCGTTCAGGAATCGAACCAGAGACCTCGCAGCTAGCGACAAATTGATATGTGTAACACTGCACTCTACCATGGAACAAGTTTGTATGAATGTCCGTATTTCTACTAGACTTAATTATAATAGCTAGTAAATAATCGCTATCTAATATCCTGTATATTACAACATAAATATGTACAAGAGCATGGAACTACGAAAATAGCTTTACAGGGTAAATAGTATATTGAAAATGTTACATATTTATGATACTGTTTTGTTTCTCATTTCAATATTATTATTTTAGTAATTTGAATAAAAAAATTTAGATTTGGTTGATTCGTTCTGTCCGCATGCCTAATACCTATTCTTTTGATCTGCGCACTAAGGTTTGCACACTGGTCGCTTGAAGGGAATTTAAGATTTATTTTAATATAACATTATTAAATAAAATATAACTTACCAATATCCTCGAATCTCCAGAAGTATGTTGAACCTTATCAGACACTGCACTGACACTTTTTTCCACAACTTCATCATTAATTGGTATGTTTGATCTTATGTTGTTTGGTTCAGTAGCTAAGGTTATTTCTGGTTGTTCTTTATTAACTCGAGGACTCTTCTTTCTACAAGTTCCATGATTACCTGAAATAATATTTTTATTTTATAAGTAGTATTCAACTTTTTTTTCTTTTAAACATTACTGAAAAATGGGTTTGTTGTACTTGAGAAAAAATAAGGTTGTTTTGGCCAGACTGTTTCATTGTTATATTACATAACTTTTGCCTGTCACTAAGCATATATTATTATAATGTAGAACATTAAAATGGAGGATATACCTCTACCGAAAACTCTACTGAAAACTGCATTCAATACCATGCAGTAGCTTTTGCTTGATGCACATACTCATATATCTAAAAACTGTTGTTTTGGCTTCTCTTGTTCGAATAACGGTACTAAAGGTGCATACGTAACGTGTATTTTCCCGGACGGAACGGAAACGGGACGACAACGGGATAACACTGACGGGGATTTTTAATGCATACGCACCGTCACAGTTAACTCGTAACTAACGTTGACTAACGTGCTAGTGTTGTGAACAAGAGAACAAGTAATTTTTGTTTGAATAATTGGTGTCTAGATACTTCGAGTTTGCAAAATCATATAAAAGCTGGATGTGACCATACACATAGGATAAATTTTTCGTCTGCCATTTTTGCTTACAAGTACAGGTACATCACTAATTTACTCTCCGAGTCGCACGGGGCGACTGTGCATACGCAGCGGAATCGCGGACGGGACGGGCCACGCGCGGGGCGGGACGGAATAAACGTCGTGGAAGACAGTGAAAGACAAAAACTTTACCTGGTAAATCAGAAAGTGATGTTGTTTCTACTGAATTCTCTACACTAGATGTTGAAATTTGTGTTGTTGATAAAGAGCTACTGGTGACGTTTTTAGATTTGCAAGTGCAGCTTTCCAGGTTTAAAGAGTTGCACACATCACAAAAATCAGTCTTTAGTGATGTAACCACACTCAGCTTCTCAGTACTGAAATTCGAAGGAAAAACACAAATCATTATCCTAAAAGGTCCTCTTCTATTAATGTAAAAGTAAAGACTTCACAATATCACTATTTAAACTTGAAAAATTACGTCTCAGGCAGGACTCAAGCTACTGCATCGTACGAGATCGAGTCCCACCTGAGACATAATTCTTTAAGTTTAAATACTGATCTTATTATTGCAATTAAATTGCTTAAATATCATACTAAAAAAAAATTATGACATTAAGAATTTCCTGTTATAATAATGACTTACAACTTGAGCTCAATGTTTATTGAAGTTTAGCATTTGAAATGAAAAGCACCATACTAAGTTGCGCGATTATACTGGCGCACCATTAGCTGGACCACCCTATTTACATTTTCATTAAAAAATCATCAAACGAGAACTCCATTAATTGTGCCTACTAATCTGTATGAAGTCAATGTATCGTGTTTTAGGCCTTCAGTAGATATTATACTAGGAAATCCTATTGATGTCAGTTACAAAACAAAAAGCTAAAAAGATAAAATGTTTAGTGCTATATACAATCCATGTTTGATAGTGGACAAGTATAGACTGCTAACAACAATTATGTGGTGCCATTGCATTAGTTAAATAGCACCACCCCTTTTCTTGCTATGGGTGTTGTTTGAGGTGACTAAAGGAGAACTGCCAGAAAGAGACCGGCAGCAGTTTTTCTTCCACCATTGGCCAAACGATCTCTAACCTGCCTGCCAACACTCTGTGCATAGAATACTCTTTATTGCACACCAAATAAAGACTATACAATTTTTATAAAAATATGTTGTCTTATACGGGGATTTAAAAACCATGCTTCTCATATGCAATTCTTTGCCTTGTTTTTGCATGGGACATTTAACATTTAAAACTAAAGATCATTGCATACCTGTATTTGTTTTGATTGCTGTCTTGAGTTTGTAGTTTGTTGATATCTACATACTGTATTAGAAACTTGACAATGTCTAACAAATTGGTACACTGAAATAACTTTCTTCTAAGGACAATTGGCTTGCAAGTTTCCACTGAAAATAAAATAAAATTACAAATTTAGTAGCCTTGACGAGCAGTTAAGAATTGTGAATAAATTATGAAACAGGAGCTAGCAATGTAAATCAGTAAAATACTATAAGCAACAGGCTTTTGAAATCAAAGGTTTATTGCTTGTATGTTTTTACACAGCTTGGCTAAACTAATATTTTAATTTAGGTAATACAGTAAATTTTATGAAACAAAGCAGCCAATACCAACAAAAAGATATTTAATTAGGTTATATTATGACCTTTCTAGTAATTATAACAACACAAATTATGAGATATTTTAATTGATTATAATGGATAACATATCTGTATTCAACTAACCATATATTTTCACTGCTCTATATTCAGCTAGAATATTTTTAAGTGATGTCATAAATATCCTGTCATACTCATTTCCAAGAGCATCCAAGTAAGGGCTAGCTTGTAAAAATTCATCATATGCAGTCATAAGCTGTTCTTCGGCAAGGTATCCTGGAACCGAGGGCATGAAAAGTAAATATCATCCGTTACAAAAATACTGTAAATATGTTCCCGCCAAATAAGACCTACCGAGTACCAGTTTAGCTAAATCCTGAGATGGAAAAGGTGGTATTGACATGATGTTGTATGGATTTTAGATTTTACACAACAAATTAATATCAATATAACAATGCAGACATTACATATTAAACAGAAAACTACAAATGAAAATAAACATCTCAATCAATGTAAAGCTCTCCTCGCTGAAAACCACGCAAAACAGAGTGTTCCATTAACATGTTCTAAGACAAATTTTGCTAACAACTTTTGAAAGTTGACGTTAATTGATCATCTCTTTTTTTTAAATGTGGCAAAGTGAGATAGCGATAACAAGCGCTACAAAAATACTTATTATTTAAAACAATGTAACTTCATAAGAAATAGGAACACAGCCAAATTTTTTTTTGTTCCTACCGAAACCGGCGAAACTCTGAGACTATGCTGCCAAGGCATTAGTGTGAATATTAGTGTGACATTTTATAGCCATTCTTTAATAAAGCGTCTCCCAGACAGACGCGGCCTGAGTTGGCGGCTTACTTCAAAAAAAAAAAAAAACAATTAAAATTTAAAATTTAAAAATTTAAAAAAAAATTAATGTTGTTGTTGTTGTTGTTTTCTTCACCCATTCTGGGTAGGCAAAGGGAACTATGCCCATACAGCCAATTCTTTAGTAATATTTTCTTTATTTTTGCATTAAAACGTTGATGTTAGACGTTTTAATGCTTCGATGGAGTTTTTGGAGACAGTCGAAAGATTGAAGGAATGTAGAGAAGTCCCCAAGAAAGAGGTGAACTGTTCGCGATCCCGCGCAAAATTCACGGCCCACTTTTCTTGGTTACGACCAATACACCATGTTATTTCACCGAACTGTATATTGTTCACTCGCATGACACTTTGTTTCGCAAAATAACACCACTTTTACGACCCAAAAATCACTATAAACAATAAGAATTCGATAAAATAAACGGACTCCAAACGTATCTCACGAACTCCCGCCAAAAACTCAAAAAAAAAAATTAATTTATTAACTCTTTCATCCCTATATATATACTCTGCTTGTGAATTTGTAAGAAGGCACCCCGACTTCTTTCCGTGTCACCAGCGTCCCCAAAATCTTAGAACAACAAATAAATTAGCCCAACCTTACTCTAAATTAGCAATATTTCGAAGTGGCCCCCTCTCGATGTGTGTGAGAATTTATGATGGTTTACCTTGCATCATTAAAAATGAAAAAAATATTGATAGATTTAAAATTATATTAAAGGATTATCTTAATGGAAAGTGTTTTTATTCGCTGCAAGAGTTTTTAAATGGATAAATTAAATAAATAATAATACTATAATTAAAGAAAGAATGTAATAACAATAAATTATTATACAATAAATATGGTGTAATCTATAACTGATAATTATAATGTAATATTTGAATGTAACAACAATTATCTAAGTATCAATATATTATTATATAGAAAATATAATATTAATGTTAATAATATAATAGTATTTAAGAAATTGCTGAGCCCTTGCAGGGTCATGTTTGGGTCTAAACCTGTAACTAACATCTTGGAAACAACATGATGCAATAAAGAACTTTGAACTTTGAACTTTGGCCGTTACTCACTTACACTGCCGCGGCTGCGGCCGCGGCCTGGAGCGTCATTTCTTGCCTACACTTCATTATGGATAGACGTCAAAGTGATTTGGAAGACGAAGCTTTGCTTTTGTTTGCTCTTTGTGAAGATGAGCAAAAAAGGTAAAAACTAAAAGAATGAAAACTAAAAGAAAGGTAAGAACTAACTATAGCTTGCGAATGTGTTTCATCCTACTAATATTATAAACGCGAAAGTTTGTGAGGATGTTTGTTAACTTTCACGTAAAAACTACTAAATGGATTTGGATGATTTGGAGTTCGGTAAAATTCTCAACGGACATTTTCTAAACAAATACCGCTGCCACAGATATAACAGTACTAGTCCGCTGCGGCTAGTTGTAACAAATTGCAACTGGCCGCGCGAGCGCACACACCGACCAAGCGCGCGTTTGGCCGCGTTGCAAGCCGCGTGGGTTTGAAAAGCACTAAAGGTGGCCCTTGACGATCATTTTTCGCGTCAGTTGAACTGACGTCGCTCCAAAATTTGATCTTGATGAAAATTTTAACTCGATGTCCCCACTGACTGGCTTCAGTCCGGCCCTTCAGTTCTCGGCTGGCCGCGACCGCGGCCGGGCTGCTAGTACGGGTGTATTTTGTATGCTTTTTACCCGACTATAACTCGAAAAAATGCATCGATCCACATTAATTAACAGACTCAGTTGAATAATAATAATGATATATCGAAAAGAAAGCTGTTTAATACGCCGAGTAACATCATTCTTCCTTAAGCTAATGGATTAGAGTTTAATTTCATTGCTTCTGTTGTACTACTTGTTTGACTCGCAAATTTAGGTTCTAATGCGTTTACTGAATGCTTGTTAACTTACTCAATAAACGTATAAATTTATGAGTAAGATTGGTTTTATGATATTTTTATTCATTGCGGACTAACGTTTTAAATTCATTAGTTACCTTATCAATCGGTTAGATTTATGTATACGAATAAAACTTTTAGTTGCGTTTCATTATCAACGGCTCGAATAAATATTGTTAAACGATAAGTTTAATAATATTTATTGAATAAATGTTTTTTTTTTATTACTTACTTAAATTTAACTGATAATAGATATACTTTATTTGATATTTTAGCAACTTAATTGCAATTATGATATCAGTATAGTATAAACTTGAACATTTTTGTCGCGGGTTCGAGTCCCGCCTGAAACATAATTTTTCAAGCTTATATACTGATTATATTAGATATATTTACCATCTCTAGTATGTATGTATGTATGTATGTATGTGGGTATATATGTTTATCTGTTCCCTCATAGCTTCTAAACTAGTTATCATTGGACACATGAGGTCTCGGTGGCTTAATGGTATAGCGCCGCGCCTGGCATGCGAGGAGATGCGGGTTTGAGTCCCGCCTCAGACATATTTTTACACTGTATGATATTATGACATTATTCTGTAGCCGTGGTCGTATGCCGCCTATAGCAGCAAAACAGATTCTTTATTATTATAATATAATAATATCAAAGTGGCATACGATCGATTCATATAATTTTTGTCCGTTCCTTTCACCGCGGGCGCAGCGAGCGAACTGAAGCTTTGGATGTGGGTTCACACACTGACGGTCAGTTTGGCATGACACCGGGCTGGATTTGCGGGCGCGACGTCAGTTAAAACTCTGTAGCGATGATTCGCCACTGACGATTTTGGAGCGATGTCAGTTCAACTGACGCGAAAAAATGATCGTCAATGGCCACCTTAAGACTTTCATATCATACTACACAACAGGCCGCGGCCGCTACCTCAGGCCGCGTCTGTCTGGGAGAGAGACGCCAAAGAAAATAAAAAGGGTGATAGTTCACCCTGCCTGGGCAACGGCATCTTTGGTTTTCTAACCAATGATGACGGCTAATCCCTCTGCGGTAGAAGGCTTCGTAAGAGGCTGCCTGGATGCTACCACCCTCCTGCCGGAGTTCGGAGACGGTGACACCGTCTGCGTATTAAGTTATGAAATCCTGGATCGTAAAGATTGTTTATTTCGTTTCAGTTTTTTTAGAGGCTAAGGCTGTTGCTAGCTAGCCTTTGATTACAGTGGTTAGGTATGTATCATAAACTGAGGATTACGATTTATTTAGACAGTGGTGATCAAAGAACAGACACCGACATATTATTTGTTTGAAAAGCTTACGTTTTCTCTTACATCGAGGATTAGTTCACGACTAGGATGTCCGACTTTCAGTACTGGGGCCATAATCAGCTATTTCAATCGCAGCAGTTCGATCGTGAATTGGACGATTTTGACATTTCGCCCATACTAGAACTGTCAAAAACCTGCTATTCATTAAGATTGTGATACGATTTGAAAACGCGAATTAGGGGCCAGCAGCATTTCGCGGGAGTTTTCGCTATTCTGCTACGAAATGCTGATATAACATTTTACAAACAATTTTCTATACTTATTCAATTATTTCAGGCTAAAGTACAAAAAATATCTTTTGAACTTGCAAAAAGACAAATAATTTGAATCGTTTCAGAAGCACTTCCAACTTACTACTTTACATCTCTTTTTATAGTGGGAGCAGCTTTGCACGAGTTTATGACTACTTTTACTAATTTTCTTTGATTATGTTTACATAAACTATAGATTTTAAGCCTTACGCAACCATCATTTATTTCATAATTCACAACTATGCTATAATTTATATTATTACATGCTTCGTTCTTGTTTTATTTATATAAATTGTTTTACTTCGAGACTGTATGTTTTTTTTATGTCCATCCATGTGTGGGGTCCTCTATGTTGTTGTACCCCTAATGCCCCTATGTTTTACCCCCTCGTGATTTCGACATATTATTATAATAACTCACTCACTCACATACTCACATCACATCACTTAACTATCGGACGAATTCGGAATTTCCCGAGTTTCGGATTCGGACATCACTTACACTGACTGACACTGTGACACATCGACTTACACAGACAGACAGACAGACGGACGACGCCATTTTCAGTTTTGACTGCAGAAATTGTGGGCTTGTTTTATTTTTATTAATTGACTGTTTTCACAATATTTAGTTATTTCAACGTGTATCGTATTGTGTAATTAGTATCATCAAAATTAAAATGAGTACTGCTGCTTCTACACCTATGTTTGCTTGTTCTCGGTGTTTTTCAAGACATCCTTTCGAGGAACTGTCTCCTGGAGAACAACTTTGTAAGGTAAGAAGAATAAAGCCATTGTATGTTTTGTAAAACATGAACTCTGACTAGAAGTAGGTACCTACTACATATTAAATTTATTTTCATTATTTGATGAATAAAAACTTAATTGTCATCAAGTCCAGTTATATTGACGTCAGAACAGAACTGACGCTTAAATTTGTCTTGATTTTCAGGAATGCCGTGGTTCATTTCCCATTGTCAAGTGCACGTACTGTCGTTCTGAGTTTCAGCAAACAAGGTTAGTGCTATTTTCTGTTGGAGCCAGTGTTGATTAAAAATGAAATATTTAACTTATTGTTTTAAAATGCTTGTTCAGATTTACAAGTGCACATCAAGCAAGTAAATTGGTTACTTAATAATATTATGTTAATGGGTATTGCTTCCTGTAAATTCCTTTTTATTAACTCCTTTTAATATCCTAACTCAAAAAGCAACTACTTTTGACTGAACTGAAGACTGGGCCTTGATTAAATTGTACTAAGTAAGTTTTCCAGGATTTAATCCAGGAATCAGCATATGATATAATTCAGGTCTAATGATAAGATTACAAACAGATGGAATTGATCATTAACTGTATTAGTTTTAAATAACATGTTGATGATTGATTGACTGCAATTTATTCAAACTATGAATTTTTATTTCAGCTTAGTAAGTAAATTTCAAAGTTACATTAATCTCACTCTCGGTCACTGCTCATCTTTTGCTGGTGGTATTTTTATAAGGCCTCTTGTATGAATACAAATACCTAAAAACTGGCAAAGTGTGGGTCAGAATCATGCACAAAGGGTTCTGTACCTTAATTTGATTTAATTAATTCAAAAATCATGTTTGTTTGATGAGCCCCACTTAAACATTATTTTTTTCCTTCTAATCACATCCTAGTAATCTCGACAATTGGCACAATGATACTGAACATTGAAAACCCTCCTAATCACACTCACGACTCATATAGGGACATAGTGAATCAAGAATTACAACTACAAGTTGCCCTCAAGACTTAGACTGACATTGAGGAGGCAGTTAAAACATTCATGACTACAATTCAGGCCGCATCCTGGTCATTAACGGTTGAATGTCAAAACCAAAAACCTAGATAGAAAGCAGTTTCAGCTGTAATAAAAACCTCATACAGTAAAAACTAAGACTCATTAGGATATGGCACTTCAGTCGACATCCCACTGCTGCTGATAAATCTGCTAATAATCCTACTAATATTATAAACGAGGAAGTTTGTATGTGTGGATGTACTGATTTTGATACTCTTTCATGTTAAAATGACAACTAATCTGAATGCAATTTGGCTCCATGTTAGTTTATTGGCTGGAATAACATAAAGGCTACTTTTTATCCCAGGAAAAGGAAATAAGTAGTATTTTAATCTAAATGTTACACAGCAATGTTTCTCAAATATAATTTATATTTTAATGTTATGATGATGGCTATCGACATAAAAAATCCTTTGTCTTATTCATTAGTACTCTTTCTAATATTTTCATCACTCTACTAAGTAATATTATAATATACCTAACTATGGTAAACACACTGGGCTGAAATGTTAGTACACATTAGGACATGTTATATCTTTGAAGTGCCATTTTGTAAACATCTGAGAAACAAAACAGAAAATTCATCCAGCAGGCTTTCCATCCAAGCCTGTTTGTTAGTAGACCAAGGAGCGCCTCATTACAAGCTTAGAAAGCTGCAATACACCCAAAACCACATCAATCAACATGGAAATGGAACAACCAGAAAATTTAGAACTGCCAAGTCATACGTGCTCTAATCCACCCGTTTGGCAAAGAGTCCCTACGATCAGAAACCCAAAAGAAGAAGGTTCTCAGGATTCCCCTCACTAGAACCAATAAAGACTTAACTGATTTAGTGGACTAACGGTTGACCTAACCGAAGAAGCTCAACTACCGCTTCAATAAAAAAAAACTTACAAACCACCACCCATAATTTTGTATGGTATAGAGGATGTAAAAAAAACTAACTGAACTTATTGAACTATCAGTAGAAAATTCACATTCAAAAATATCAATAAGAATCAGCTAAAAATTACTACTGGAAGTATTGAATCATACAAAAGTGTGATATCCACTATTTGTGAAAAGGGATTGATTGGGCACACTTTTAACCAAAAGGACAAAAGACCATACAGAATAGTCATAAAAAATCATTCATCTACATCGTTCAACCCCACTAAGCGCAATAAATAAAGCCATTGAGCAAACGGGTAATACTATAGCTAGAGAAACAATTAATGCCAGGTATGGAAAAGACAAAAAAACACACCTCAAATTTTTTTGTAAATGTTGCACCAGGACCCAACAACAAAGCAGTGAAGGAAATTAGGACAAACTACCACCAAGTAGTCGTCATTGAAGATCCTCGGAAAAGAAATACGATAGTGCAATGCCAAAGATGCCAACAATACGGCCACACTAAGAACTACTTTTTGGCGCTGGACTCCGGCAGGGGGTGGTAGCATCCAGGCGGCCTCTTATGAAGCCTACCACCGCAGAGAGAACCATACCGTTGTGTTAAATGCGCCGAAGCACATAAAACCTCGGAATGTCCAAAAAAAGATAGGAACACTCCTTCTACCTGCACTTTGTGTTTAGGTCCACACCCAGCCAACTACAAGGGATGTGAAGTGTATAAGGAAATACTTGCCAGAAAAACAGTAAAATTACCCCTAGTAAGATCGTTCCAAATGACCAATAAATCGTTCAAGGAAACTGAAAAAGTTGGAGTTGAGGCAGAGACTCTCCAAAAAGGTAATGCAGCATAAGAATTTCTAACTAAGAAAAATACTGTAAAATCCTACGCTAAGGCTACCAAACAAAGCGTCGCGCGTCGACACAAATCCAACTTCACGAAATCAGAAACTCAGTTCGAAACTTTTAAAATGATGGAAAACATATTTATCGAGCAATCTGAAAAAAATGATCTTCTCCTTCAACAAACGAGTACTTTGCTCCAACTTATAACTTCATTAATATCCAGGTTGCGATAATGGCTTCCCTAAAGATAGCCACCTGGAACATCAATGGACTCGCTCCCAACACACATGAAGTAGAAAATCTACTTCATATGCATCAGCTGGACATTGTCCGGAATAGCTTGGTAAGAATTAGAGGATATTTACTCAACAAATCACCCAGATGGAACAGCGCATGGAGGAACTGCGGTCATCATTAAATCTACTATAGAGCATCATGAACAGCCGAAATTCAGAACAGGCAATATCCAGGCCACATCTGTCGCTGTCTCAGATAAAAACGGTGACTTTAATGTGTCAGCTGTGTATTGCCCACCCAAGCACAGGATAACGGAGGATTTGTTCACCGCGTACTTTAAAAGCCTTGGCAATCGTTTTATAACTGGAGGAGACTGGAACTCCAAGCAACTTTACTGGGGCTCTAGACTAGTGACCACGCGAGGAAGAGAGTTTAAAAAGTGCCTTGATAAAAACTTTCTTACAACTTACTTCACTCCAGAACCAACTCATTGGCCTACAGATCCAAATAGGTCACCAGATGTTCTGGATTTCTTTATCAGCAGAGGATTGTCACGGATGTTACTGAAAAATTTGAATATAACCAAAAGATTCGTTTATCGTACCATAAAACGATACAATGAACTCTAGTGTAGATGACAGGTAAAGAAGTGTTCGCCCTCGCTCTGTTAGGACTCCAGCAGTGATAAAAGCTGTGAAGGCGCGAATTCAAAGAAATCCCATACGTAAGCAGAAACTGTTGGCCCTTCAGATGGAGTTAAGCAGGACCACGGTAAAAAGGGTGTTAAATGAAGACTTAGGGCTTAGGCCATATCGAAGAAAAACAGGACATCGTTTGGACGCTCGTTTAATGGACCTGAGACTGAAGAGATGCCACGCTTTGTTGAAGCGGTACGCGGTAAAAAAGCATCGGGAAATTCTTTTTTCGGACGAAAAAATTTTCACCGTGGAAGAGAGCTACAACAAACAAAATGATAAGGTGTACGCACACAGCAGTGAAGAAGCGAGCAACCGTATTCCGCGTGTCCAACGAGATCATTTTCCATCCTCGCTCATGGTTTGGTTGGGAGTCTCTTATTGGGGCTTAACTAAGGTACATTTTTGTGAGAAAGGCGTAAAAACTAATGCAGTTGTTTATCAAAATACAGTCCTCAAGAACCTTGTGGAACCTGTTTCTCATACCATGTTTAATAACAGGCACTGGGTATTCCAACAAGATTCTGCGCCAGCTCATAGTGCGAAAAGCACACAAGACTGGCTGGCGGCGCGTGAAATCGACTTCATCCGGCACGAAGACTGGCCCTCCTCCAGTCAAGATTTGAGTCCGTTAGATTACAAGATATGGCAACACTTGGAGGAAAAGGCCTGCTCAAAGCCTCATCCTGATTTGGAGTCACTCAAGGCATCCTTAATTAAGGCAGCTGCCTATATTGACATGGACCTCGTTCGTGCTGCGATAGACGACTGGCCGCACAGATTGAAGGCCTGTATTCAAAATCGCGGGGGTAATTTTGAATAAACTTTATTACCATATGAATCTATGTTTTATTAAGTTAATTTTGCTATATACATATGTATGTGTAAATAGTTACATAAATAATAAACATGTCTAAATTATTTCATATTACACATGTGACAGAACTTATGACCTGACTAGGTATACAACAAACACACTGACTAGGACTCATTTAGGGACATTGTGAACCAGGAATTACAATTACAAGTTCCCTTTAAAACTGAGACAGACATTGATGACGCTGTTAAAACATTCATGACCACAGTTCAGGCAGCGTGCTGGTCATGTACCCCTGAAAGTAAAACCCAAAAACTTAGACAGAATGTAATTTCAGCTGAAAGAAAAAAATCTTATACTGGAAAAACAAAGACTTCGCAGAATATTGCACTGCAGTAGACACCCCACTGACAAATCTGCCTATAATAATTATGTAAAATTAGTAAAAGCCAGAATAGCTAAAGAGAAACAAACAGCAATGGAAGAATAATCTGTGACTGGTGATACTCACTATTCACTTTGGAAAGCTTGTCATAAAACCAGTCGTCCTGTTGAACCAAAACCTCCAATAAGACTTCGAAATGGCACATGGGCCAGATCTAAACAGGAACAGGAAGCAGATGCTTTTGGGGAACACCTAGCTAAGGTTTTCACACCTAATGAACCAGATCCAGAATCTAACGAGTCTGAAATAGAAAATGTCCTAAACCAAGACTACGTCCTAAACCAAGACTACCAGTTGGATTTTCCCTTCAAATCTACTAATCTCAAGGAAGTTATGGCTGTAATTAGAAAAATGGAAGACCGCAAAGCGCTTTGATATGATTGACAAAAAGGTGCTCATGGAACTACCAAGAAAGGCTCTTATTTTTTATTTTTTTTTTAAATATTTTAAGACATGCCTCACTGGGCCACACAGAGCCATCTAGTCCCAAATTAAGGTAGTATTAAGTACCCTGTCGTATGGGGTACTAGACAACCGATAATCTTACTTTATATACTTTTTTTTTGTAAATACATACTTATAATACATAGAAAACACCCAGACCAGTACAAACAGACATGTTCATGCACACAAATATTTGTACTGTGCGGGGATCGAACCCGCGACCCATGGCTCAGAAGCAGCGTTAACTACCGCTGATCCAAATGGTCGTCAAAATTATTTACCTTGATATTCAATGGTATCTTAAGGGCTGGGTACTTTCCGGGCTTGTGGAAGGTATCACAGATAATAATGTTGCAAAGACTTAGAGAGCTGAATCACGTAATATCTTCCTACAGGCCTATAAGCAACAAGCAACAACAACAAGCATTCGACCGAGTATGGCATAAGGGTCTCCTGTTTAAAATCAAGACAACTACCGTACCCATATTTTGTTCTCATTAAGTCATACTTGGCAAATCGGATATTCCAAATCAAAGAAGATCAGAGCACATCGACATTCCACTCGATACTTGCGGGGAATACTTGTGCCCCAAGGATCGGTTCTAGGCCCAGTCCTTTACACAATATTCACATACGACTTGTCCCAAAGTAAAAAGGTAACGGTAGCTACTTTTGCTGATGATACTGCTGTTCTAGCGTGTGATAAGCATCCTAGAGAAGCCTCAATAAAACTTCAGAGCAGCTTAAACCAAATCGAAGGGCTGAATAAATGTTATTCATCATTTATTCAGCCCTTCTTGCCCTCTAATGCTCAAAGGCCGTTCAGGTCACATTCACATTGAAAAGAGGAGACTGCCCGCCGGTCTCGCCCCGAAACCACCAGCTTCCACAAAATAACCACGTAAAATATTTGGGTATGTATCTGGATCGTCGTCTCACGTGGAGAAAACACATTCAGGCAAAGAAGGATGCAGTAAACTTCAAATTCAAGAGTTTATACTGAATGCTCGGACGGAACTCCAAACTATCCCTGGATAATAAACTTCTGCTATACAAGACCGTCTTAAAGCCAATATGGACATATGGAGTACAGTTGTGGGTTATGCATGCAACTCCAATATTAGCATCATGCAAAGATGTCAAAACTACATCCTTAAGCAAATATCCAACGCACCATGGTTTCTACGAGTTTCTGAAATCCATAACCACTTACAAATGAACACAGTAAACGAAGAAATACAAAACAGCAATAAAATGTATAAAATCAGACTGCTGAAACGCCCAAACCAACTCGCTGCACAACTAACAATTCCAGAGGCAATACGAAGACTAAAACGACGGCACATATTTGATAGCCCATCTTGATTATAGGGGAATTATACTCCGAATGTTCCTGATCCTGCAACCCATCTGCTCATAGACTTTAGCTCATAACATGATAAAATTAGAAAAAAAAATGTAACAATAATGTATAGTAACTTCAAATGTATAGTAACATAAATTCAAATAACACCTGTGACATTATCACACTACAAATGAATGTAAAAAAATATTTATTTAAATTGCCTATGAAGTTTGATAATTTGGTAGATAAAGTGATTTATTTAGTCAGACTAATTTTACTAACCAGATACAGATTTAAAACAGTAATACAATTGTTATATTTCAGCAAGTCGAATACCTCATCAATTTGCAAGAAATGTGAAGCTAATGTAAAAGCTTATGGGAAACCGACTGCATGTGAATATTGCAACATTATTGCTGCTTTTATTGGTAAGTCAATTAAAATTTACAATAATATTCCAATGTTATGATTTTTAATTTAAGCTCCCGTGTGTGTATGTTTAGGATCCGACCCAGACACAATTAAATTTCTATTGTCTCTGGATATGGCACATGTGAGAGGTTAAAGTTGTCAGAGTAGGTACAGTTAAATTAAATACGTAGTTTCGTTATTTTCTCGCAGCTAGTTTTGGTATTGCATAAGTGTATACATAATATATTTATAAATACACAGGGGTTTTATGTATAGGTTTTATCGATAGTTTCGCTTTCGATATGACCTTGAAAACTAGTAACAATATCGATAGTGCTTTCGATAGTATCGATATTATCGATACTACCGATACTATCGATAGTATCGATACTATTACATCATAATACTATCGATAGTATCGATTTTTTTAAAGTAATACTATAGGTACTCTCGATTATATCGATAGTATTGTTGTATTAAATTTTAATCATAAAAACTATCAATACTATCGATAGTTTGAAAAACTATCTATAGAATTAATGAGAGTCAAAATGGCGGGTGTACCATAACGAATTAAATTATACCTATCACCAAAAAAATCTACCTAAAATGTACCTTTTACTACCTCGCTCTAAAAAATCAGTACCTTCTTCAAAACGAAATTATTTCGAAATTAATATACACCCATGGCGGGTTGACGAAAATACAGATACGTCTATTAGAAAGATAAGCGAGGATATCGACGTTTAAACTTACTCATTATTGCAACCAAGCAGCTGCTAGAATTGCTTTGCTAGTATCCTAGTACTAGCTGTTCCCCGCGACTTCGTACGCGTCAATTTCAGTTTTTAAGATCGCGATTATTTTTTCAACATTTTTCACTGATGCTTCGCTCCTACTGGTCGCAGCGTGATGTTATATAGCCTAAAGCCTTCCTTGAGGCATGGACTATCCAACACAAAAAGATTTTTTCAATTCGAACCAGTACTTCCAGAGATTAGCGCGTTCAAACAAACAAACAAACTCTTCAGCTTTATAATATTAGTATAGATAAGGCACAGTGAATAAACTACTTGCTACATACGCTATAATTGGGAAACGATACTATTGGCGTTTATTCAACCATCGATAGTGTAATTCTAATGAGAGTCAAAATGCCGGGTGTACCATAACAAATTAAATTATACCTATCACCAAAAAAATCTACCTAAAATGTACCTTTTATTACCTCGCTCTAAAAAATCAGTAAGTACCTTCCTCAAAACGAAATTATTTCGAAAATAAAATACACCCGCCATATTGACATCAAGATGGCGGGTTTACTATAATATGTTATTACTTGACAATCGCTCATAAAATGTATAGACACCAAAAAAATGTACCTAAAAAGTACTTCAAAGTAAAAAAAAACAAACATGATCAGTTGCACAGTTTCTGAGAAATACAAGAATCGCGTCTTATTTACTTAATTTTACTGTGCATTATTGATCTATCTATATCATCATCATAATCGGAGCATTTTGTCCAAGTTGCTGCCGTAAAATGCGCCCGGTGTCTGCCTTTTTAATTAAAAGTGGTTTACATACTGTTATCTTTATTTTACGCGAACACTATACATTGAACGAATACATCATATGGTTGAATCAGTAGTTGACTGGTCGTGAACCACTACGCGTGGTTCACGGAGACTATGTCGAAAAATAAAATTAATTTTATCACGGAAAGTTAAGAGGAAACACTATGGGCGAGAGAATTGAAAAATAGGTATTTGTAAAATCTATTTGCTGTCGCGCAGTGCCAAACGCCTTCACCGCAGAGTGTGATAGAGACAACTGCTTCTTGGACCGAAAATACCTACTAAAAGCACACCAAATTAACGTTTCGTAGTCCCCCGATTACTTTTCCAAAACTAGACCGATTTAAATACTTTTTTTATTAAAAATTAAAGAAAGGCTTTGGCAGTGTTCGTATATTTTCCTTTTTTTCTAAAATTTAGTCAAATTTGTTTTCTGGATGTTTGAACACAGCGGAAAATCTGGCGAATTTTTTCGATTTTTGAGGGCTCATATCTTTTTTATTAATTAATTTATGAAAAAACAGAAAATATGCTTATAGTGGCCATAGATTTTTGTAATGAAAATTATTGCTCTACTGGCTTTATCCAGGAGGAAACAGGGGACTACGTTTGTATGGAAAAATGGCCCTTGTGTTTCCTCTTAAGGCCCTTTTCTGATTTGTCGGCGCGGCATCGGTGCGACATCAGCACGCTTTGTATACGCGGTACCGATAGCTTACTGAGCGCCTATATATGAATAGAGCGTTCCTGATTGGTGCGGTAAGCGCAGCATCAGCGCGGCACACATTCGGCTTCTTACCGCGTCTCTGCATGCATGTCCAGCAGCCGCTCTGCTTTTTACCGAGTTGGACGCGTTCGCCCTTTGCAAAATGGATCCTCCATTTTGCAAAGGGCGAACGAATTCATGTTTTCTTAGCGGCTCTACTGAAATATTTGCAGACATGTGCGAAAGCGAAAGCGGCGCGGTATGCTTTCATCATACCGACGTGTTGATGTCGCACCGATGCCGTGCCGACAAATCAGAAAAGGGCTTAAGTGTTTTCTTATTAGGTTAGTTACTTATTATCCCACCCTCGTACTAGACCTATAAATCTAATTTTTTGTAAAATAATTAGGCCTAGTTTTTAGATTTTATAAAGGTTTCTATAGACCACTCAACCCTCACATTGTGCACAAGGAGTGTTCATTCTCAATTTTCCCAGGTTGAGGGTGTGAGTGTTCCAGTTAATTGACTGTAACTTTCTCTCTATACTTTTCACAATTTTTACCTAAAACATTCGTGAATTTCGTAAATATTTGAAAAATAACACTCAATCCACACACACATGTCTTGCATCTGGTATACGCGGGTAGGGTAACCCGCATAAGCGTGGGAGGGCTGCGGTAGCCCGCGAGCTGTGACGACAAGCTTTCGTGGAACCGCCAGAGCCCCCATGCTTGAGCTGCGAATGCTGCGAAAAAGAATGCACGGTGCATTTCGCATTCTGCATGTTAATGTAAGAAATCAATTGGCTGCATACTTGCTTACATGCTGTGTGATAGCTTGCATTCGGGTCCATATTGGGTTGCATAAATTAAAGAAGCATATTTTCAGGCTGCATAACGTTTTTTGGCATTCTCTTCGTTTCGCATAACGTTCATTCAGAATTAATGATTGGGATACTTTATTTCCCCATAACTTCTTTATAATAATGATATATCAGCATCAAACTTTTATGCATAATTGTTTTTACAATAACGATTACTAATCATAACATTTATTGGCAACTCACCCTGTGGCACATAGATTACAAATCATACATATAGAATACCATAATGTTAACATTTATAAGTAATATAATTAACATATAGTTATGCAGCCTCAAAATATGCTTCTTTAATTTATGCAACCCAATATGGACCCGCAAACGCAAGCAAGCAGCAAGCATGCATATGCAAAGTGCATAAGCAAGCATGCAAGCAACCATGCATGCAAACGAGCATGCATGCGAGCATTTGGATTTCCTCTACTCCAGCGCTGCGGGAATAGCAGCCTCTTCGCCCATACGTAACAAATCACAGACGCCTTCGGCGACCAGCCTCCACCGCTCCAGCTCGTACGGGTGCCTGCGCTTTGTTACAGTGGGCGAAGGCTGCTCTCCCTCCGCGCCTCCGGCATTAAAATTACACTCTAGTATTGGGCAGACCAGTACCACGGCGAGGAGACCACGGCAAGTCGGGGTCTACCTGATTCGGGACCAAACAAGCTTACCTAAACAAACTTTTACTAAGCCAAACTAACGTTACGTATGGGCGAATAAACTGCTATTCCCGCAGCGCCATTTATGACTTTAAATGTTATGGATACATCCATTATGCGCTTCGTATTTTATGATAAATTAGATTTAGACGTAAAGCTATTATGTTTTTTACCTTTATGCTGATTAAAATTATGATAAAGTCAATTATAGTAAGTTACCGTTATGCCGCTGAAACCATTATGGGTTTATAACACTCTGGTTATCACAGTTTATGCGAGAACACTTTATGCTGAAACTGTTATGCCAAACTACATTATGACAAAAGAGATTATGCGACCGAAAGGGCTCCCCTTGCATTCTGCGTGCCTGCTCGAAGATATTCTGACTTATGGCCATAAATATGAAATGTATGCTAAAAGACGAATCTGACTGTGAACTTTCTGCAAAATGATGTTTTTCTTTTTAATTATTACCAAAAATTCGATGATTATTAAATAATATTCCAACGGTTGATTGCTGACAAAAATGTCTATGGGAAGAACAAAGAGTGCAAAATTCTTCATACTTTTACATTTAAGTTTATGTGCAACTGTTTCAAGTGAAAAAAGTAAAAAGTTAGGGTTAGGGAGGGTGGGGCTAGACCGGCGGACGATGATGACTTACTGCATTCTTAACGCGAACGAACTATACATACATATGTGCGGCGCTTGAACTTGTTCTTGTCCGATACTCGTGCCGCGGCTGATGAGTGAGTGAAACGGAGATGATGATGTAGGGATCATTGAGAGTAGACAGAATGTTCTTTAAAATAATTATTTCTTTTGTTAGAAAAAAATCAAATCTATACTAATATTATAAAGCTGAAGAGTTTGTTTGTTTGTTTGAACGCGCTAATCTCAGGAAGTACTGGTTCGAATTGAAAAATTATTTTTGTGTTAGATAGTCCATTTATCGAGGAAGGCTTTACTTATAACATCAAGTTGCGAAAAAATTTGCAAAAATAAAAATAATGATAGGGTCCTATTTCTCTGATATGATTGGAGACTGTATAAATATTTCCACTTGAAACGAGAAAACCTTATAGGTATGTCAAAATCGCTTTTCCTCCGCTTTTTAAACGGAAAAGGCACTATCTTATATCTCCAATAGTCTGTAAGTACTATATTGTGAATAAGCAAAAAAAAAAGCCTTTTGCAATCCTGATGATGGTTGATTCCGTTGACATACTTATTTCTTGTCTTAGAAAAACCACCTACGTTGTAAACACTAAAAAGAAAGGAATCGGTTACAAAATAAATAATAAAATTATAAAGGATAACACCTACGTTGTAAATGTTACGCTCAAAGATCAAAATAAAAGCGGAAAAATAGCTCTCAACGCGTTGTGGTCACAGTAAAATATCCACATAGCGAAATTCGTGTTATGGCTCTAATGAAAAACGCGCACGACGCGTTGTGGCAATCAAAGAAAGACCAAATAGCGAAATTCGTGTCGTGGCTTACATGCTATTCGATCTCAACGCGTTGTGGCAATGAAGAAAAGCCATGACGCGCTCTGAGCATTCATTGTGTTAACCATATCTTAGAAGGAATTTTAATTGTAATGAAAAAATTAAAACCCTTATCATTTTATGTGAATTATGAGTAATTTACAAATGATATGAATATTTTGTGTTCAGTGATTTAATTATTACTTAATACGTTGACTTTTTTAAATATAAAGTAATCTAAATAAATAATAAATATCGTTTCATTTTAATTTATATAATTATATACTTAATATATTTGATAATGAGAAACACGTTATGCCGTGATTTTATAAAATGAAAAATATTTCTTAAGGACATCTACCAAAACGTTTCCAGCCTAGGCCTGCAGGATTCATATCGGAAAGTAGTGTGCGTCGTAATCAAATAGTATTCCATACGCGTCATGGCTTTTCTTCATTGCCACAACGCGTTGAGATCTAATAGCATGTAAGCCACGACAAGAATTTCGCTATTTGGTCTTTCTTTGATTGCCACAACGCGTCGTGCGCGTTTTCATTAGAGCCATAACACGAATTTCGCTATGTGGATGTTTTACTGTGACCACAACGCGATGTGAGCTATTTTTCCGCTCAATGAGCGTTTTCGATCTTTGAGCGTAACATAAACACTAAAAAGAAAGGAATCGGTTACAAAATAAATAATAAAAAGAGAGGTAGGATAAGGCACAAGGTGCTCACAGATTTTTGTCACCTATTTACAACTTTTTAAAATGTTAACAAAAATATTAATTTGAAATCCAGGGATTCTAGGTATATGCAACATATTATGACAAGTACTACAAACAGCTGAATTAGAATTCGTTATATTTACAGGTAACAAATGTCAGCGATGCGTGAATTCCGAGCGTAAATATGGACCGGCCGTAACTTGCGAGCAATGCAAACAACGCTGTGCTTTCGACCGCCATGATGATAGCAAAAAGGTAACTCCAATATAACTATAGAAATGTAGCATTTAATTTACTTGAAATGTATATGACAAACTTTCATAGTGGTATTTTTTAAGACATATACTAGTAACTTGAGCTCTTACTTTATTAAATTCAAAATATCATTTTATCAATAAATTGACTATATTCCCATTTAATTTTAAATTATAGGTAGATGGAAAGCTTCTATGCTGGCTGTGCACTCAATCGCTAAAGCGTGCATTGGCAAGGACCAAGCAGCATCTAACTGTTGACAAACACAAACACAGGGCTCACAAGTTAGTTGACATCTCTGTTCAACAATAGTGATAATTTAATTATCAATACTCATCCATATTTAGTTTTGTACTTTCCCTTTTGTCATAATGTGAATTTGTTGAATTATAGATCGAAAAGCAGTCACAAGGAAAAAAGAAACTCTGACATGATGAAATCAATCAATGCAAATGACTCTTCTGTGAATGAATCACAGCCTTTGGAAAAAAAGTCTAAGTTGAATCCCTTGCAAGGTATGTTGTGTAGGTTCAGTTGTTTTTAAAAGTGTATTTTTAGGGTTCCATACTCAAAAGGGTAAAAACGGGACCCTATTACTAAGACTTCGCTGTCTCTCGGTCTGTCCGTCGCTCTGTCACCGGGTTGTATCTCAAAAGCCGCGATAGCTAGACAGTTGAAATGTTCACAAATTATGTATTTCTGTTACCGCTATAACAGCAAATACTAATAACAAAATAAAATAAATATTTAAGTGGGGCTCCCATACAACAAATGCTATTTTTTTGCTCGATATTAATAATGGCAATAGGTAGGCACTTGAAATATATAAAAACACTCAGTTGTATTTTAACTTTAATAATAAATAATAAAATTAAAATAAAATTTATATTTAAGAGGGGCTCCCATACAAAAAACGCCATTTATTGCCTATTTTGCTCGATATCATTAAATGGTAACAGGTAGGCACAAATTAAAGTAGGTACCTACCTACTGTTGTTTACCTAGTCGAGTCTAGTACGGAATCCTTCGTGCGCGAGTCCGACTCACACTTGGCCGATTTTATTTTTTTGTTTCATCTTGTAAAATGCACACATGATTACAGGAGAATTGGACCCTAACAGTTCAGATCATGTTGTGGCGATGACTCAATTGAAGGAAACTATTGCAAGTCTGCAAAAAAAGGTGTCACAGAAAGATCATGAGCTACTCACCAAAGACAAATTGGTATAATTATTTTTTAATTTTCTACATTAATCTGTATTTGCATCGCAATTGTATATTTTGACACATTTAATATGGTAGTAACGTCAAAATATATGATTGCGATACCATTGCGATTCTATTGAGCCATTTGTAAATCAGCTGAATTGGGGCTCTGGTTGTAGTCTTTGTTGATGACTCATAAAATTCGTATAATTACAGATCACCGAGTTGAAAGCTCAACACCACAACAGTACGACTGACCTGCGTACCGAAATGAAGAACAAGGATCGTTTGAACGAGACTAAATTCAACCTCATGAATACTAAGATACAGAATCTTCTGAAGGAGGTGGCAACACTGAGCAAATCGGCGAAGAAAAACAACAAGAACACGAAAGCCGCGCTAGCAGCCGCCGAGAACAGCGGCAGCGGTACTGACAGCCCCAGCACCAATTAGAAAATTCACGATAATTTTAGTTAGCGATAATCAGGCTTACCGTACGCTGTAGCAGGCGATGCAACACAGCATACAGACAGATGGTACAATTTGCTGCTGTCAATCCTAATATTTTGTTATGTTATGTTGCGCCATCTCTATGCTATCAAATTCTATTGTCTATGAATGTTAGATTTGACAGTTGTTTGATAGTTATCTTGAGTTCGTAAACATTTTATAAACAGTTCTATTGTGCTGTTATACAATCTACATTATGAAAATAATTATTGTTGAAAATTAACAATACAGAATATAAAGTATATGGTTGGCCAAAAAAGTGTTCTATCTATATCACCCTGAGGGTAAAAATCAATTGCGTCTCATAGACGTCTACACGTGCTGTACCAAGATTTGCGAAGTGCTTGCCGTCGCGGGTGGATCATGGACGTCCGTGGTTTCGTCGGGATCCCCCGAAACTATCTTCGAAGTACCGTGCTGTTTATAAACTGTGGAAACATAAACTATAAATAAATAAACTATAGAACAACAAGGTTAATTTTCGAATTTTAAAGATATACAGAGTTGACAGCTACTAATACTAACACTTGATAAAGGTCTCTTCCCACTACACCGTATCATACCATGACCGTGCTAGGAACGTGTCAGGCAAATAAATATAATTTGTATTGAAAGTATGACACTGTTTCCACTAGACCGTTCCGTCACCGACCAACACCGTCGCGTGCCATGCACGGAGCGTCAACAAATGTCGGCGAGAATATTTTATACTGCATACAGGCATAATACGGGATGTATACGGGCACAGAAGGCCGTCGATCCGTTCAGTGGGCATAGTAAAGCGTATCGTGTTGCTCTTCGAGCCTGATACGCTCCAAGCACGGTCATGGTATGATACGGTGTAGTGGGCAGAAGCCTTAAATGTGCATGTTCTCGACCGACAGTACCTTATGTTCACGTAGCTCATAAATGCTGTTTCGTGTCGCGTGTCTTTCAGAATACGATCAGCCTGATGACTCTATGGTTGGCACAGCATTCATACGATAGCTGCTATCTTGCATCTCAATTTGCGTTAGTACAGAAGAGGCTTAGAAGTGTTCAATGCAGCTATCAGTTGGGCTAGATTATATACAACTTGGTTAATATTAGTCAACTTTCGATTTCATATGATTGAAGATCTTTAAATAGGAAATTCAGTAATGCCATAGTACTTAGCAGTAACTTGTTTTGTCGACAAAAGTGTAATTAAATTTATCAGCTATGCCAACCAAGTGTTAATTTCTGTATTAATCTAAAAAACTGGAAAATATTTTTCCTCTTATTTTTTTACTCTACAAATGGTTTTATTTGTAGATTTTTATAAGTGTAAGTTTAAGTAGATTTCAATTGAACGACATCCTAATTTTTAATTTATAATACCAACATTCTTAATTATTCTTAGTAATTTTATCCAAAGTAAAAGTTATTTATTGAGAAGACGAAGCAAAAAAGACCTAATGTTTAGTATAGTAACATTCAATGGGCAGATGTTTTGTGTAATATTAAAAACATGTTATTACAGAATAACACTTAAAATGTTTTCCTGGCAATCATATTTTTTTAACAGCAAAGCGAATTTAATTGCAAGTAAGCGACATAAAATAAATCGAATGGTCAAATTATGTTTTTTATTTATGTTTCATTTAAAGTTTTTATGGGATAGTAAAGTTTGTCAACTTCATTGTACTATTTTAAATGTTGCTATGGTTGGTCCTAATTTTTCATAATGCTTGTAATCACTTATTATTAGCATAAAAATATCAAAAATTATGTGATTGTCTGTGTCAGTAAAAGGTCTTTAAAGTTTAAGTCTTTTACAAAACTTTTAGTATATTAATTTGAGAAAAATGGATTGTATTCGCAAACTGATTTACATTAATCATTATCATATCAAATTTGTACAATAATCCTAGTTTTATTGTCCACCCGTTTCCAAACATTTAATATTAGGATTGAGCTTAAACAGGGCAGGCCATTAGTAGTCATAAAATAATACTTTCAAACATAAACAATTAATAAAAGCTAGGTATGCAGTCCTTTAAAAAAATGACAATTTGACTTGTCCACGATTGAATATAAGCAGTCATGTTGTACCTACGGTGCGTCCACACCGCTGTTACTATTTGTTGAGCAACAATCTACACCACGGTGACAGATAACATACTGTAACGTTTATGACTGTTTGTTGCTCGTTACTTATAGCTTTCATGCCGCCAGGAATTAAAAAGAAATATAACAAACCGAACACCCACACCGGAGTGAGAGTAGACTAACGCGGCAACATTAACAATAAATTTAACTTTTTGCTGTCGGATGTTGTTACACTTGGAAACGTTGATCAACAAATATTAACTGGGGTGTGGATGCACGGTTACACGATTCAAAGTTGGAATCCAAATGTTTTGTAAGTGCTTATTTGATGAGGGCGCCTTTCTTGTGACGGATTGTGTATCTAGTTTGAATTTTTTGTAGATTTGTGTTTTTAAAGTATTAATTGTTTTTCTTTGGGCTAATGTTGCAGTTACAATGAAATTGGCCCCTATGGGTCACCCAGTGTAAGTTCGGTGTTAAGAACATTGTATGTATCACGAACGGTACATAATGCCAACAGCCGCCTATAGTGGTTTAATCCGATATTTGACTGCACAGCTCCTGCCTGCCTTCACAGGTTTTGCCATGTGCAAAGAAAATAAAGCTTTATTTTCTTTGGCCATGTGCTAGTGGAAGATGAACTGAAATTACTGCTAAAATTATGTCGGATACGTTTGGTTACAAAATCCTTCTATCTTAAATGATTTAAAACATGGTATGCTTAGAAATTCTCTTTATCAAACCTATCGCGTAATTCGACTTTATGGTCACCATACTCTCAATTCACTTCTTCCTATCTATTTATGGTGTTATTCACAATAAAACAGTCTAATAAACCTATTTTAGCTATTACACTGTTTAGTCCAATGATATTAAAAAAGTAATAGATATGTTACATGCGCTCTCAATATGCGTCCCTAAAACGACACAATTGTGACGTCTTTTCAAATCCATGAAAGAGAAAGTAATTGTTCTTTTCACGAGTATGACAAGGACAAAATAAGAATTACGCATGTGTGCAGTTGTTCGCAAGCGGCACAGATATTTCGATAGTTTTGTAAGGGCATAACCTATCTATACTTTTTAAACATCATTGGTTTAGTCATTTTCTTTTAAATGATGACAGCGCTAAGAAAGAACGAGACAAAACAGTATAATAGCTAAATAGGTTTATTAGACTGTTTGCGTGAATAGGGGGCTTAATCTATTAACCGTTCGACTGCTTAATCACAGATCTGTGTTATAATTTTACAATTGACTCCTATTTTGTGTCTGGGATTATCCCCAAACTTTCGAGTGAGTTAATTTTTTATACGTAAATAAGCAAATACTTGTACCTCCGTCTGATTTTCAAAAAGCCAACTTGTCTGACTCTTAAGAAAATTTATTGTTCTTCAGACTAACATTCCTATAATATCGTTAGGTACATATGATATTAAATAATGTGCTTGCTAATTAGAGTATTTCTTTCTTAACTATTTATTAACGAATCAATTAATTTCACTGCAAGTGCTACAACCTTTCGGAGAGATGAACCATTTTTTTTTCTCATTTGTAAAGAATCTGGTGCTGATAAAACTTCTGACATCAATACAATATCGATGCACGCTAGTATATTATAGTTTGTATTCGTGCTAAACCTTCTAGGATAAATAAATTAATGACATATTTATACTCTTATGTGCTAAACAGACAAGAGAAAAATAAAAAAATAGATATGACGAATTAAAAAGTGTACAGAGTACCTACCGCTAATAACCGTGGACCAAATCTCTGTCCCGTTTTATTGGTGTAGGCCTACTTAGTTTTATTTAACACAAGCAGATCTTTAGGTAAAATTAAAATTTTCTATTAGTTACAATAATAAATTATTAAAAATACTGTGCTGTATTTTTACTTTAGTTATAAAAAAATATAAAACCTATTAGTTATTGCAACGGAAAATGTAAGAAACTAAAATTTGCATCGAATTTGCTACTACCAGTATTACATAATTAATACCTTTACTGGATTTATCAATAAAAATTCTATTGTTACCAAATCTGTGAAGCCAATATCCTTTTTATTTTTTATGATAATTTGGTTAAACTTGTTAGATCCAAAATTATTTATTCGTTTTTTAAATTGTAAAATCTACACATAATATAAATTCATTCAAGAAATTAAGTAAATCGCTGTGGATATACTTCATTGTAACTGTGACATGTAAAGAAGATCATAAAATAAACGTAAATATTTACATTGAGTTTGAATTAAAAACCTACTTTAATTTAGAACCTTTTATAATAATTTATACATAAAAATTAATAATTGAAAACCTTATAAAATTTATAAATAGCAATTTTGTAGGTCGTTTGCCTTTATTTTTCAACGAGTAGGTAATCTATATACTTACCCTTCTGAAACTGACAGCGTTATGGATATAGGCGCGCACACAAATGTACACATTTCGTCATAATAAAACATTTCATGTGTATAACTTTATTTGTAGGTAGGTATATTAAATATCATTATCTTTTTATCAAGTTTCAACTGTGTAGGTAGGTAATGCTAATACTTTCAGAATAAAGTGGCTGTGATATAAGGACGGACAGACAGGCAGACTTGACGAAACTATAAGATAAGGGTTCCGTTTTTTGCCATTCGGCTACGGAACCCTAAAAAACAGGGTACATGGTATAAATCTCGAAATATAACTCATTGGTTATACCTAGTGTTGCCAGGTGTCCCGATTTGCGCGGGACGTCCCGATTTTCAGGGGTCTAGGTACGCGTCCCGATTTTCACCTGATCAGGACACTAAATGTCCCGATAAATCAACAAATTTGATAAAAATCGACAAAGCGCTTAAAATAGCAAGCATCACATGATTAGCGGTACCTATAGCGGTCTAGTGGTGGCAAGGGTATAGTTTTGTTTTGTTCTATCGCTCAGAGAAGCGACTGCTTCGCTAATTTCTGATATTATGATCACGACTATTTTTGCAACATTTTTCACTCTTACTTCGCTCCTATAAGTCGCAGCGTGATGTTATAAAGCCTAAAGCTTTTTTCGATAAATGGACTATCCAACACAAAAAGAACTTTTTAAATCGAACCAGTACTTCCTGAGATGAGCGCGTTCAAACAAACAAACAAACTCTTTAGCTTTATAATATTGGTATAGATAAATGGGCTCTAATTACGATATTAAAAGCCTAAAAAAATTTGAAGGTGATGAAAAAGTCGCTATAAGACTAGCAGACCCCGCGAACTTTTAATTTTTTCTCTGTGTTATAACCATCCTTGTATATTATGGAATATTTAAAAATAAATTTTAAAAAAATTGTGAAATTGGTTCAATTGTTCTCGAGATTTGCGCTTAGCGACACATTCAGCGATTCATTTTTATAATATATGAGAATAATTCAAAGTTACTAGGAATATTAGTTGCAAAACGCAATAAATATTAAGTTAATTTAAAAAGACCTTGTTTTTTCGTTTCGTCCCGATCTGCAACCCTAAATCCCATTTTGTTTTACCTTCTGCCCCGACTTAAAACAATTCGGACCTGGCAACACTAGTTATACCTACCTATATAGGTACTTCTTATAGTGAGCATAATTTACATTACACTTTGTGTTGTGGGGATTCTGCTATATACCTACCTGACTAAGTAATCAATAATCTAACTAGTCTAAAAATTTTGCTATTGCTTTATTGATGTAGGTATGGTAAAAGAATAATCCATCAGATTTTCCGATTTTCCCCTATTTAATTCTAAGTAAACATGCAGGTAGTCAAGCTACTACAATGTAAGTATTGGTATAATAGTAGGTAGGTACTGCATGAATTACTACTACAAAACAAAAATCTTAATACGTTTTGTAACGGGGCAAGTCGTTGGTAGATTCATAGATTCACACAGACTTGTACAAAGCACGTTTCAGACGTTATAAGTAATTTTACATGCTGTCAATCTGAGGAACACTTGTCCATGATGAGCACGACCATTGGCTATTCAAATTAGTTGTTTTGTTGCTTCTAATGACGCACGGAAATACTTTTCAGGGATCCTTGTGGATTGTACATTATTACAATGACCGCTGAAACACGTTTAAAAGCCATGAGAACACCTATATGGGTTTATTTTTATCTATCTGTGTCATTCAAGGATACTTACAGTAATTCTTTTACGGCCGGTCCCAATAATCTATCTATCTTCAGTTTTGGCATATCGGAGATAGAAAACAACTTCTGTCTTTGTTTCTCTGGACGGCAAAATCAGAGACAGAAGATGTTTTCTGTCTCTGATATGCCAAAACTGAAGATAGATAGATTATTGGGACCGGCCGCTAATAAGTTAAATAATTATAACGCAATATGACGTTATAATTGACGTCATGGAGAAATTCCAAAGAGTATGGCCAACACTAAAGTGTCTGGTTGTTACTTTTTCCTGGGAACGATGACATTCACAATATCACATGCTGGCAGCCAGTAGTAGATTGTGTGTTTGTGAGGCCCTGGGCTGATTAAGAAAGACTGGGTTCGTTTTCCGCCTAGTTGGCAGCAGTTGATTTTTTATATTGTATTTTCAATATTTTCTCAAGATCGGTTCTCTGTCAGGGTTTGTGTGTCGCCTGCTCCGAGGGCCCGGGCTTGATTCCCTTACAGGTTAATGTAGAAAAAAGTGTTTTTCTACATTTCCTCGACTCTGGGTGTTTGTATTGATATCTCCGTTGTTTCTGATTTCCTCAATACGAGTGCTTAAAATAGTTAGGTACTTACTTTGGGATCAAAACAAATGTATGTGATGATGTCAACATTTTAATGGAGGCTGGGGGCCTTCCTTCTGTACCTACGGGGCTCTGGGCTGCAGTCCAAAAAGCTCTTAGTTAGATCCGCCCCTGCTGGCAGCGGATAATAAAGAGTACCAAACTGTCAAGACAAAATACCGAGAAAATGTCCGCCAAAAATAATAAAAAATTGTTACGGCCTCCTAGCAACACTTTTTTACGCAATGCGCATCTTACTCGTATTAATTCATTAAGTACGATACTATTCATAAATTATTGATTTTCCCTGCATATCTTCAATCTTCACAGAGATAGACGATACTGAACGCCTATAAACATTTTGATGAAAAAGTCATCCTGTTAAGTTATATGGAAAATAAGAGGAAACAATCAATTTCAGAATATAGTAGTTCAAAGTATGTAAATAAGATATAAAGTTAAACCACCGGTAAAAAAAAAGTACACAATATTTAGTATGTAGCAACTGAGTAAGCACCATGTATGTGTGTGTGTGTGTGTGTGTGTATTTGCGCGCGTGTGTGTGTGTGTGTGTGTATTTGCGCGCGTGTGTGTGTGTGTGTGCATGTGAGTGTCAGTGTATATGTGTGTATATTGCGCGTGAATGCGTGTGGTTGCTATGTAAGAAAGTATAAGTATATTATTTGTGAGGTTCAGACAGGTCGCACCAAAAGGTTTTCTGTGTCATCATAACTTTGGTTGTCAGCCAATCTGCGATTGCTATTTTACATTTGTGTGACTGCATAGGATGTATTTCTAATTTTGTGTTGAGTTTATTGTAAATGGCGGACTGCGCAAGATATTGACGTCTGGCAAAAACTGTACGAACCGCACGAGAGTGGGGACTTTACGCTTACGTCTCCTATATGGCTGAGTTGAATCGAAAGGTAGTGTCCTATGAATTGTCAAGGTAAGGCGAAGGATATATAATTTTCTAACTGACAAGAGTCTACTCAACTTGTAAAGTTCAGCTGTAGCGAACCTGTGTGGTTTGAAATAGCTTACTTTTAGTAACGCTCGTTGAGCTCTCTCAAGGTCTAAAAATTTTACTTTTGTAGCTCCACACAGGAATACAATTTGTATTCAACAATTGAGTATCTTAACCGTCATAACATGCCGCAATGTTTTAAATATGTATATAAATGAGCTTTCTTATTCTGTTGGTTACCAAATCAATTTGTGAATGCCACGAAAGTCTCTGGTCGACTATGATCCCCAGATATTTGACCTGGTCTACTTTGGTCAAGGATGGACAGCTACACTTATTGTCATCAAGATTCACACAGTTATGCAACGCTATACAGTAATCATCACAGGGTTGGGATCTAAGGTTGGAAGTAAAACATATGAAATTGGTTTTTGATATAACTATGGTAAGAAGATTACTAGTAAGCCAACCAGCCACCTCAGCCAAGCCCGGTCCACCGCAACTTTCACAGCAGACCAAGATCGCCCATAGAACACTATTGCAGTATCGTCCGCATACGAGAATACCCGCCCGCCACCAGCCCGCAGTCTATACAGCTCGTCTATGTAAACCAGAAATAATTTCGGGCCAAGAATTCTTCCCTGCGGAACACCATAGGTGACATTTTCTTTTAAACTAATAAAATTACCAACTTTGACCACTTGTGTTCTCTCCTGCAGGTAATTTTTGTGAAAGAGCAACACCCCTTATACCAATGTTTTCAAGCCTTTGCACAAGAATGGGCACAGAGACGGTGTCAAATGCTTTTTTAAGGTCCAAAAAGACGCCTTCGTTTACCTTGTCTACTATAAATGTTGTCAAATCTATAACTGCGTCCTGCGTCGAAATACCTTTTCTAAACCCGTATTGCGTATCCGATAGTATATTATACTTGTTCAAATAGCTTTGTAGCCTACTGGGGCCTAATTCGCGTAACCGAATCGCACTTCGATCGTGATTGAATTGGACGATTTTGACATTTGGCCCATGCTAGAACTGTCAAAAACCTGTCGTTCAATTACAATTGTGATACGATTTGGTTACGCGAATTAGGGGACTGTTTAATATTTTTTCAAAAATTTTTGTTATACTCGGCAGGACAGATATTGGTCTATAATTATTAAAATCACTCTTGTCGCCACCCTTGTGCACTGGAGTTACTATCGAGTGTTTTTAAAAGCCCTAGGGAAAACCTCTGTTCTAAAACATAAGTTGGCTAGTTGGCTTATCAGCGGGACGAAAAAGTCTCTACAGCATTTTAGAACTTTTGTAGTGATACCATCGTGTCCTGGAGCACTCCCAGGATCTGAACATAAGAGTATCCCGTCGACTTCCTTAGGGTCAGTATCCATAGTATCCAGAAATTGACGCGGACGAAGTCGCGGGCAACAGCTAGTAATGTTAATAAGCGCGCGCGTTCTGAAGACTCAAATACGCCCTAATTAGAAACGACCACAACGAGTGCAGTCACATGCGATATTTTAAAACATTAAAAATCATAGCCATCTCTTTCATTTGCGTGCTATTTCGCATCTTTTGTTCTGCATATCAGTGAAACTTGTCAATGTGTGCAGTTTTGGATTGCTCGGAAGTACTCGGAACAGATTTAATACGCGAATTACTAGAAAGTTATTTGACATAGGTAGGTATCTATACTTTAAAATATCATTGACTTGGAACGTCACAAACATCAGTCCATTTGACTTAAGAGGGTTTGGGACACTTATATTTAAAGTGGTATATTATGAAATCTTTAAATAAGTTACGTACCTACTTATCTACACATGAGGCACCATTTGAATAGTTTTTAATAAACTACGGAATCCTTTTAGATTTACTACTTAATTTAGAACATTCTCGGAACAAGCTTGTTACTTAAAGAGCTTGACGGAGAATTCTTAGAAGTTTTCATGAAAACATAAATGTTTTAATAAAGATTGCATTATAATTTACAATATGTTTGTGTTGTTTCAGGGTTGCCAAATATCTCATTTCCTTATATCGCATATCACACAATACAATCAGATTTCTCACGATAAGTATTAAATAGGCGGGTATGTGAAACAAAGAAATAATACAGGTACCTATAGGTACCTACCTAATAGGTGTGATGCTATTTTTAGTATTCTGTGCTAGAAATAGAAATACTTTACGTCAAAATCTTTTAAACCTTAATCTTGTTTATTATTTAAGAATAAAATTAAAATAACGATATAGTTTTATACCGAAATTAGTTTAAAATCCTAAATGTTGCGACTTGGTGTTTCACGTCACTTCGAAATAAATCAATAAATTTCAGTATTTCAGTAAACTTTGACTAACAGTCATAAAATACTATCTATCAGTATCAGTCAATAAGTAGGATTGTATACTTAAATATACAAGATTTTAGGTTAGGTAAATGTAATGACAAGTTAAAAACAGCTTATATGTTAGATAACTTATGGCTCGGTAGTTCGGGATTTATGGATCGATATCCATCGGTCACCTACTTATAGTACGGGCCTGACGCATGAGCCGCCGGGCTCACGTACATATTTTGTAATTATTTGAACGTAGTAATTATGTATTATATCATTTAACGAATTGAAACTCAGCGAATATGTCCATAAATATTTAGTAGCATTAAACAAGCATAATTTTTTTATTTAAAATGTCCGTAGCTTTGTCGTGAAATACAACCTACCTAGGTTTGTGATTTTTTTCTATCGAGCCAAGTTAATCATCGTGTAACCGATAGCGACTGTGACTAGACTAGATTCTCAACATTACAATATTATTTTCAGACTTTAAAACGCTGTTTTCTAGTTCTCAGATGGGTTTTAAATACTCAAAAGCGCTTCAAGCTGGTTCTTACTTGTTAAACGGTTTTATTATAACATTTACCTTGCATCTTGTTTGAGCAAGTAGGTATACAATACTTACGATCCCCCGCATAGTTTCAAAACAATCTTACTAAAATTATAAATATGCGAAAGCTAGGATAGATGTTTGAGTTTGTCAATCAATCACACTAACGGCCGGTCCTAATAACCTATCTATCTTCAGTTTTGGCATATCGGAGATAGAAAACAACTTCTGTATTTTGTTTCTCTGGACGGCAAAATCAGAGACAGAAAATGTTTTCTATCTCCGATATGCCAAAACTGAAGATAGATAAGTAGATTATTGGGACCGGCCGTAAAACTGCTGAACGGAGGATGGGCTGGGATAGCACATAGGCTACTTTTTATCCCGGTAAAATTAAGATTGCACCATAATTGTTACTGTGGGATAGTTTGAAAATTTCAAAAGTTCACGCTAGTTTTGTACAATTTGGGTTCTATTAATGTGCTTATTACACCTGTTAGGTAGGAAGTTTATATTTGGGAGCAGTAATACTACTTACTACCATACCATCTTTCCCTATGCTACTACCTACTATTACTAAGTACCTACTTTGATTGGTGACTTGAAAAAATTACTTGCCAGAGGTATTATTATGTGTTTGTCAAAAGAATGGTCAATTATGGTAACAGCTGACCTACTATACCCATTGGATAGTTACTAATTAGGTATATAGGTATTTTCCTGTCCAGAAAGACACAAAGAACAGACAATAAGCTAGACGATTAGTACTGTGATGTGAGTAGGTAGTCGCTTTTTTTTTGTTTTTTTTTTGTTGCGTCTCTTTAAATTGCATGCATAGTCTTCTACATGTCTTCTACACTAACAATAACTGTAGGTAAAGTCCTTAAAAAGCAAAAAGTATTTACCAAAATAGGCTCTTCATCATTGATTGGTGACCTTCATGGAAGAGCGGCTTATAGGTACCTTGGTACCTACACTTTATTTCGATGTGGTCCAAGGTTCTGGGTTCGTCAATGAAGAAAAAAACCTTTTTTTTCGAATCTTGGCGTTAGCTTTCTTTATTTTCACAAAAATGCTTTAATAATTACCTACTTACTTTGGAATGCTGTCCACATTTATTATTATTTAATTTATGGCGAAATCTAGTGTAAAATCTGTGCGATATTTTGTAACAACAATAAAATATATACTTTATTTGATATTTTAGCAACTTAATTGCACTTATAATATCAGTAAATAAACTTGAAAAATTTTGTCTCAGGCGGGACTCGAACCCGCATCTCCTCGCATGCCGGGCGGGCGCCATACCATTAGGCCACCGAGACACTGCGACACGGCGCGAATTTTCAAGCATATCCTTACGCTGTGAGGCAGCGTTGTTTCATCAAATGTTAGGAGTTTGCACCCTTAACACCCGAAAGAAACATCTTTGCAGATGTTTGACAGTCAGTTAAGATGAAACAGCTATTTATATACTTTATTTGATATTTTAGCAACTTAATTGCACTTATAATATCAGTATATAAACTTGAAAAATTTTGTCTCAGGCGGGACTCGAACCCGCATCTCCTCGCATGCCGGGCGGGCGCCATACCATTAGGCCACCGAGACACTGCGACACGGCGCGAATTTTCAAGCATATCCTTACGCTGTGAGGCAGCGTTGTTTCATCAAATGTTAGGAGTTTGCACCCTTAACACCCTTAACACCCATTGAAAAATTTTTCAAAAAATTTTTCAAGTTTATATACTGATAATAAAATATATATTTGCTCATTTTTGTCGTTCAATCTAGGGACCTACTGACTCATGTGTCCTCCTACCATTCATGTGTAGCAGACATTTTCGGAAGTAAGTAATTATGACACATATCCTGTCTACAAAATCAACAACAGTTGATACTGTAACTTAAGTACTTACCTATTTTTACATTAAGTACTAAGTAGTAATAAAGAAAACTAATAACATGGATGATAAAAAAGAAAAGTCATGATGACTCGTTTTTTTCCAATGAATAACTTTTATTCAGCACACGTTACTATTTCTGTATCGTTGACTAAAGCAATCTGGTCCGTACGATAATTAATTACCTATTATGTATTAGTAATTACCTTACCTACCAGGGCCCTAATTCCGCTTATTTACAAATGGCTAAATAGAATCGCAATTGTATATTTTGACACATTTATTATAGTAGTAATGTCAAAATATACGATTGAGATGCAATTGCGATTCTATTAAGCCATTTGAAAATTAGCGGAATGGGGGCTATCGCTAGTGAATTTGCCACTAGAGGCGCTAGTGTCGCGTGAGGTCCAATATCATTCACTTTGTACTGGTTTTAGCGGAATTTGTTGCATAAATTATAATTTCTTAAATTTATCTGCTGGAAAGTGATCTCCTTCGTGAAATATCGCAAATATGGATTATTTGGCGATTAATGTGAACGCTTTAAAAGCGGAATTAAGAAAAAGCGCAAAAATAGGCGGCCTCAAGAGTAACTATTTCAGAAGTTAGTTTGTTGATATCAAGATAGTTATTTATAAACAATATAACCTTAATTAGATTCAAGATATAACACTTTGTTTCGGCGCCAATCGCCTTTGATCGCTATACCTCCGGACCTCAGTCTACAGTGGCGCCAACTGGTGAGCAAAGAAACGGTAGTCCCCATTGGGGCCCAGATGTATTGAAATATTTGCTAACATACTAAACTTGTAGTATAAATCTTGTAAGCTCTGTAATATTTTAAAAATACATTCGACTTACTAGAAAATAAGAGGTAAAAACTACTATCTGATGTCTATGAAATTTCGATCAAATCAAAAACTGTTTTTTTTATCAATTCCCCGTTGGTCTTGTAAACACCCCGTTGGTCTAATTAATACCGGGCCAAGATCTCGGGGTCCCAGGTTCGATCCCCGGGTCGGGCAACAAATAGTTTCGAATTTTCGAACGTTGCTCGGGTTTGTGATCACCAACCCGCATTTGGCAAGCGTGGTGATTATGCCAATTCCCATCATTGCAGTGGTAACTTGAATTCAATGATGGAGGCCTTTTCCCTGCAGTGGGATGATTATAGGCTGTTACTTATCAACTCAACTTCCACACTTAGGTAGGTAATACCAGTATTTAATTTTATCAGTTCAATATCTTATTAGCTTAATGAAATGTATGTGTTTAAGATAAATAATTATCATACAGTTAGCACATGTTACGTGTGTTGTGTAGTTAAGTGTCGACATTCGATGACCGAAATTATACAAAATAAGAATCATATCAATCATTTTTTTTTTAATTTTCTTTATTTGGTTTACCAGCAATTGTTACAATAATTCTTACAAAATACACAGTCACAACTAAATATCTAAATGCACAATAGGCTATTTGACTGGTTTTTGAAATCCATTTAATATTATTAAGTAGAGATTGAAGAACCCAGTAAAATTAGTTTTTTTAAATTCTGGTACATATTTGCTGAAAAATATCAAAATGAAAATTGAAATTTGAAATAGTGCGCCAAAACGCTATTTTGTCAATATGGCGCTGCAATGGGGTCGGTGACATCACCTGCCTGTCTTGTCATCTGTAGCACATAATCATCTACATACATTTGTTGTAAACAAATAACGAAAGTGCGGATCTAAGTATATTTTAACAGTGACTTATGTAATAAAATGAGTTTCAAATGGTATGCAGTTCTAAAATGTATAAATACTTCTATAACAACTTCGGAAAACTATTTGTAAGTGTTCAAAAGAAAGTCTAAGTGTGCCGAAAGTGGTTGCAACTATTTCGGAAGGATCATAATAACATGGCAAACAGTACAAATATTTTCTTCTGTAAAGACCATTTCGATGTAAGTAAACATAATATTTATAATTTTTAATAATTAGGAATGTAATAATATTTTGTTATTGGTTTGAGGTTATAATACCTATATACCTCTAATGTTTTTAACAGAATGCCTCTTGCAACTCACTTCGAATATTTCCGATGTTTTCATAATATTAGCTAAAAATTAATATATATTTTATAATATTGTCCTTAGAAAAGAATTGTTTTGTTAATATTTGCAAAAACATATTTAGAAATTAATGCAGGTTATTTATGACTAAATAAATATAATTTGTACTCTTTGATTTCACTTAGTTTGTTATGACATTTAATGTGTCAATCAGAAAATAAATATCATTTCTTACTATGTTTCTTACAAATATCATAGTATTATTTTAGAATTTAATAATAGGCGCCAAAATGGATGAATTAACTGAGTTAAAACGTACACGAACTTCATTAAAGGCTGCATTATAAAATTCGGCAGTCGGATACAAACCCTACAAGAAATTTCTGATTATGAATTAAAATTATCGAGTTACCAGTGACAAATGTACAAAATTACCAAGAATAATTTGGAAGAGATACGACAATAAATAATTAAATTACTGATGCCCCACAGTTGGAAAATGAGATTTAAATTTACAACACATCATAAACTAAAACTGCAGAGTTTGAATTCGATAGCACGAAACAATTCCATGTATGCAGAAGGTACTGAGGAGCAAAGGACATCTAAATTGAACTCAGTACCATTAGACAAGGACGAAACATTCAAAAACATCATTAAACGGTTGGATACTTACTTAAAACTGAACAAATGTGATGATATCGATACAAGGAAATACACCGAATCGCGAGATACACGTGAATTTTGCGACTGCTAGGCAGTTTGCACTCCGCCGCGCGTAATTCTTGACTCTACATATTAGTTTATCATCCTTGTCCCTCTTTTACAACTCTCCCCTTTCTGGGGCTTGCTACACCACAGCTTGGCGCCCTATGGCGTTGGGCAGTTTGGGCTGTTCCTCTTATGGTGCCAACCGTGCACGAATTTCTGCAGCTGTACGAGGTTCACCTCCAAGGCAACGAGATCGGGGTACCATATAAGCCCGATATTCTCCGGAGTGATTCCGTCCATCATCTTTTGCCGTAAGTCCTCAGACAGAGGACAGAACCACAAAATGTGGTGCCTGTCCTTGTCGCTCGTACCACACTCACTCGTACCTGCAGGACCTCCTTTGCTCCTGGGTCGCCGGATACATTAACAATTGCCACCAGCGGCTGCCTCTTCTTGGGCTCCCTGACACGTAGGCTTGGTGGTACAGCCTTCCTGAATCGGCGGACAGATTCCTGTGAGGTAGTCTGTTCTACTACTACTACTACTACCCCTGCGTTACCGACCTTTCGCAGTTTGTCGACCTGTACATTGATATTCCGCGGATCAACTGCTTTCTTTAGTGCAGCCTTACTATCATCCGCGGTTTTAAGGTCAGCGTTAGAATCGGGTAGACAGCCAGGAGAGGACCGCGAGGCCCCGGCGCTCATTGAATGCTATCGCCAGACCTGGCACCCGCAACTCTGAGGAGCTCGATTTCTGCCGTCTTGTGCTGCAGTGCTACCACCTTCACCCTAAGCGCCGACTCAGCCTCCAGCATTCGCAGGTTTCAAACACCTTTTACAGTGTTCAGCGCCTACCTGGTGACATTGCATGCCGACTCGGCATTGCCGGAGTACCTACAGTTTTAAACCAGCGCAGCTGTAGCTACCCTAATACTACCTAGTCTAATCTCACCTACTCCAGCTGTCCAGCACAACACATGATAAAATAAGTTACTTACCTTCCATATTTAATGCACGTAGATAATCACTTTTATACACAGTGGCGCGGCAATTCATCAAAGATAACCTTTAAAACATTACAACAATTATCTACGTGACAAGAAGTTTTCTTCCCAGGAGGCAGTACAAAATGCTTTCACACAGTTTGTGCAGTCTAGATCCTCAGAGTTCTATCACAAAGGCATAAATGACCTTCCTATTAGATGGCAGCAATGTATAGATAATAATGGTAACTATTTTGATTAATAAATTTGTTAAAAATTAAAAAATAAACAATTTTGATTTTCAGTACAAATCGGCAATTTCATACTTTAAGCCCTATTATTTGTAAGCACTAGATTTATAATAAAATAAAGCTGTTCAGAAGCTGCTTTTCTATGAAGTAAAACAGTATTTTGATACTTAAACCACTAAGTAATAATTGTCAAGTTTCTAAGCCCTACAGGCTACAGGTACCTATCTACCTACGAGTACTACCTAGACATAACCTGGCTCTGGAGGGTAAGGGACGCACAGAAACAGCATAATTTTTTTTTTCTTTATTGTCAATGTTACATAAAGGAACGCCTAACTAATAAGGTAATGCATGTTCAAATAATTATGCAACGAGTAAGTAGTAATATTTATGTGTAATAAATGATTCAAAGCCTCAAAGGGAAAGGTGACGCAGAGGTAGGAAGTTTTTCTTTGTATTAATCATGTAGGTACTTACATACTTACAAACCTTAAGCGTGTTAGGAATATTGATTCCATTCTTTTAGTATCCACCAACCGATAGGGAATAATAATGTTTCAACTGTTTAAATTTGGTTCCCTTCTGTTTTGTTTTAAGAGCACTGTTTTAAGAGAACACAGGACAGCGACTTAAACCTCCGCCATTTATACCTAGATTAATCCCTTGATCGTGAGTTATTCCAGACACAATTGAAATCAATTGTTATCGTGGCACCCGAGTGCCTCCTGGGGGTTGAGGGATTATTAAATAAATTATAGATTAAAAAATTGCAGTATGTAGTGTGGCATGTAGATACCTCATCTCTCATTACCTTCTCATCCCATTGTCATTTTTACATTTTTTATAATTTGATGTATTTTCTAATTCTTTTAAATTATTTGTTTAGAAACTTTTTGGTTAACTCAGATTTTTATATTCTTATTTTGAAATTCAAAATTGTTCGATCGTGCCTCGCCCATGTCGGGCGAGCACGTCAATCAGTAGTCAGTTGACATTCGGCTTTCGGATCACTACTTCTTATTCTATTGTTGTGAACTAAATATTATTATTGGGAAAATTATCTTGGACACTCCTATTTATTGATTACTTCTGGACCCTGGTACGGTCACGTAGACCGCCGGGCCTTCTCCACCTAGTGCTGTTGGATCCTGGCGGTCACGTAGACCGCCGGGCCATCTCCATCACTTCGGCTTGATCAGGCAGATCGCCGGACTACCTCCCCTCCGCTGCGCAGTTGGGTCCTGGCGTGGTCGACCGCCGGGCCACCTCTATTCATCAAACCTCTAATAAATTGGACTTTCACGTGTAAATTTAAGTTACGTATATATTTTATCATACCTTTAACTCTAATATATTTACTTTATATCTTGTCTTGTATTTTATTTAACTCTTAGGGAATAATTATAGGGAGGTAGGTTCCCATTAACTTCCCTCTTTCCAAATTTTCTTTTGTAGCGTAGCAGAACCTAGGTTTCTAAGGGTATCCCTCTTCAAGGGTACCCCAGATATTCTGCTACGTTATAGTAGGTACTTTCAAAGTAGTAAATTAGGAACTATCGCAAACGATAAAGTTTGTTGGATCATGGTAGCTTTGGTAGATACCAAGGTAGAAGAGGTGCAAAGTCAGTAGCAGAGCAGCAAAATAAAATTAAACTTAGGTCGCATTCGGCGCCGATCGTCGGCGCCGATCTGCCAGCGCAGGCAGTCCCTATACTTTGAGCCGAACCAGAAGTATAGAGACTGCCTGCGCTGGCAGATCGGCGCCTGGTAGCCAGCTATCTACGTGAATGCGCCCTAATAATAAACTTTCTAACAAAGAAATCACCGTCACAAACCACCAATTTTGAGTAGGTGATGATTGACGGTGATTTCTTGTTTGGCATCGGCTGAAACTTGATAGCTTATTTCATATTTTTTATTTTACTGTTTGTAAAAAAAGTTGTAATTTTAAAATGGCTGTCAAGCTTAGGTACTTACAGGAATAAAATTTCTAGATACCATATCGAATTAAAATAGTTAAAAACAAAGATATGGGAGGCTTTTACAAAAAATTAAAGTAAAATAAAATTGACAACCTCCTCTTTTTGTCGTCGGTTGACCGATATAATGACGAAAGTGCATTACAAATCTTATAAATATAATAAAATGAGTTTTTGCTATACTAAATTGGGGCTTATCATCTACTCACAAGAATCCTAGAATAAAAATTACCCCACTTGTTACATATCGAAACCCAATTCAATTTGAATATTAAAATCTAAACAGTCTGAACTCGGAAGTAATTTACTCGTAACTAATTTATCATCGGTTTGTCCAGACTAATTCGCAAAATAGACAGACCCGCCTGATTTGTATAAGTTTACCTGAAATATAATCCTTTTTCTTTTAGGTTTTATTTGTGTATTGAATGTTAATTCGGGGTTTCTAAACAACGTGTATAGACACTTTGTTTATTTATAAATTATAGATAACTGTTGCATGCAATGCAAATTAGGTAGGTATCTACTTATTCTAGGTAGATGCATTGGGAGGTATGAGAATAGGTATGTAAGAAAAACAAAGTTGATACAAAACTAATTTATTTTTATTGAATTTTAGGCAATAAACATCCAGCGAAGCATTGACTGGAGTCAATTGAAATATATCTTGATATAGCTACTTTTCGCGCAGTCGAAAAATGTTTACTCAAGAAAAGTATTTTCCACCAACTTTATTTAGGTACGCTATGAAATAAACCCAGCTCCTGAACGTGACTATATCGCCTTTTCCTTCCTCCTTTAGTAATCTAACACAGGGATAGGGCGGAAGTTGACTAAATATTACGTATTATGAAATGAAAACAAAGTTAGAGTCATTGTAACATAAACTACTTAGTTACTTTATATGATATTTTAAGCAATTAAATTGCAATTATTATATCAGTATTTAAACTTGAAAAATTATATACTTTATTTGATATTTTAGCAACTTAATTGCACTTATAATATCAGTATATAAACTTGAAAAATGTTAACTCCTAAACTCCTAACATTTGATGAAGCAACGCTGGCTCACAGCGTAAGAATATGCTTGAAAAATTCGCGCCGTGTCGCAGTGTCTCGGTGGCCTAATGGTATGGCACCCGCCCGGCATGCGAGGAGATGCGGGTTCGAGTCCCGCCTGAGACAAAATTTTTCAAGTTTATATACTGATGTTATAAGTGCAATTAAGTTGCTAAAATATCAAATAAAGTATATAAATAGCTGTTTCATCTTAACTGACTGTCAAACATCTGCAAAGATGTTTCTTTCGGGTGTTAAGGGTGCAAACTCCTAACATTTGATGAAGCAACGCTGGCTCACAGCGTAAGAATATGCTTGAAAAATTCGCGCCGTGTCGCAGTGTCTCGGTGGCCTAATGGTATGGCGCCCGCCCGGCATGCGAGGAGATGCGGGTTCGAGTCCCGCCTGAGACAAAATTTTTCAAGTTTATATACTGATATTGAAAAATTATGTCTCAGGCGGGACTCGAACCCGCATCTCCTCGCATGCCGGGCGCGGCGCTTTAACCATTTAGCTAAACTAACTAGTTGTTAGCTAACTAATCATAAATAGCAGTAAACCTGTTTCGGACTAGTTCAATTACAAATACTGTGTCATGAAATTTATATGTATTAGATGTAGGTATACGATAGTAAATAAATGTGAACAGCTTCACATAGGTACTACCTACATTGTTTTTATCATAAGCACAGATAAGATAATCATTAAGTTAGTTGAAACACTTGTTTTTGTGGTAATCAGGAACAGTGAAGCCTTCACAAACACCCTTATCCCAAAAAAATTTGGAGGAGTGGTTTTCTACGTTGACCTGTCTGAGAAACGAACGTTTCTTTTACCTCAGAACTGGCTACCCTTAGCAAATCGATGTCTAAGCCACTCGACCACGACGTCTACAATTATACATATATTGTTGCTAAGAAATCTGTTCATTAGATACAGGAATACCTTTACGGATTTAAACTTCCATGGTCGCTAAGTACCTATCATAATAACAAGTAGTTGCAACAAGGTTTTTACCAATTATTCAGCACTGTTTCAGGCGCCATGATTCCCGAAGAGCTCTACCGTTCCGATAATAGTCCTATATAGTTAGCGTATCTTAATGTGCATAATTCTTAATGGGCAACATCACATACATTGTTCTGATCCCAATTTGAATAACTATTTAAAGCACTCGTATTTTAGAAATCAGAAACAACGAAGGTGCCACCAACACCCAGACCCGAGAAAATGTAGAAAAACACTTTTTTCTACATTAAACCGTCCGGGAATCGAACCCGGGACCTAGGAATAGGCGACACCTTGAAAACCGGCGTTTACGCCACTCCGCCACGGAGCTGTCAAAATTGTGTAAAAGTTGTCCTATGATACCTTTGAAACTAACCATCAATCTAATCAACAGATGAAAAACAAACAGCTTTTTATACTTACATTTTCATATACTCGATAATACTTTTGACTTAATTATTTTTCTCTCGATTTCTCAATTGATGCCACACTAAAAGTTATTTAATTGATGCCAATGTAATTTACATTCACGATAAAAACCACTTGTATTGTAGGAATCAAACCATTAACATTTTACCTAACTCCCTATATTTTTTTTAAGTTCGATTGTAAACAATATGTGAAATTTTATTAAAACAAAAGGAATGTCTACTATGCATATTTACTATCCGACGATAAAGGCCGTTATCAGAACTAGGTAAGTATAAAAACGTTTGTTTTGAAATAAAGTAGTGAATCACATGCCTTATAATGACAAAAAAAAACTTTTAGTTGTACTGTATAAGGACTATCTAATGGATGGATACGTACTTACCCACCATACTGTAAAAAGAAAACGAGCAGCAGCGTCTTGTCTCCATCAACACCAAACTGATGCGATCGATAATCCGCTTCCCAAGCGTGTCTGACTATGCCTAAGTCACTGTTATGAATTCCGTTTTATTCTACATGAAGGCAAACCCCAAAAAAGTTTCGTAATGGAGGATAAAAATTTTGTATAAGCGGGACAAAACAAATGATAGATCAGGAAAATGAGTATTTTCCCACAAAGACTAACGTTACTTAATAACCCGCAGTTAAAATAAATTGCATGCATTTTAGAAATCATGTCACTGGTCTTCCCTAATTGATATGAATTATAAATATTATTACTAATTCTTAGGGATCAGGAGTGTATGCCTTGTATGTTTCATTATATTTTAAATGTGCATTTATAAAAAAATATTCATATAGGTAGAAAAGGTTTACAAGTCGCGCTAAATTTATAGTTCGCTCTAAAAATGTTTCATGAAGTAAATATTTATTCAGTCGGGAACAAGGTACTTACTAATTTTAATCTCTATATTTACATTACTCAACTATTTTTATTTCTTACTAGCTGTTCCCCGCGACTTTGTACGCGTCAATTTCTGTTTTTATGATCGCGATTACTTTTGTAACATACTTCGCTCCTATTGGTCGCAGCGTAATGTTATATAGCCTAAAGCCTTCCTCGATACATGGACTATCCAACACAAAAAGAATTTTTCAAATCCAACCAGTACTTCCAGAGATTAGCGCGTTCAAACAAACAAACAAACAAACAAACTCTTCAGCTTTATAATGTTAGTATAGAACTAGTATTATATTATCTGTGGTATAGATAAAATTTACTGATTAAACTCGTAAAGAGTTTGGAAACACTTAGGTATTATAAACTACTTAGCAACTCATGAAGATTTACAAACTAAAACTACTTACAGCCTAGTAGTACACACTAGTTTGTTTCTTGCGCCTTCTGCAGCCCCTTAGTAAGTACCTACCTAGTTAATATTTGTAGTTTACCACTGTAATGAGTATTAAATGAGGTTTGTAAGCCTCATTGAGACAAATTTTTGGATAGACAGACCCAAATTCTTATGATGGTCACATAAATATGATTAGTCAAAGTAAACAGCTTTGCTTTAAGCTTTTCTTTGATAAGGATATTTATGCTTTTAAGATGATGGTTAGTCAATTAGAAAACTAGTTTCATATATAGCTCAAAATGAACAGGGCGCAATCAACCAAATTATTTATGCTTTATTATGGTTGGTTTTTCTGATACTACCTTTTCCTCTAAGCTTCCAACATAAAAGTGTGTCCGAAATTTAGTGTAAGCCTACACTGGCTTGTGTTGTGTTACCGAATGAACGACTGTTAATAAGATAATTTAAGAAAATTATGAAGTAGTTGTAAAAAAAAGTGTTAAAATAAAGAATTAATAAGGAGCAAAAAAACTGTGTTAATTTCAAGATTACAAGTTTTACAAAATTGAAAATTTGTACTTTTGAATATTTAATTATTTAACTTATCCTATCCGTGTCGACATTGGGTGCCAACCCTGCTCGCATAGTGGGTTAGTCACTCACCGCGTAATTCAAAACTTACTGTTTGTTTTAGTATAAAATACAAACGAAATCCGAACGGTTAGTTTACCAGACTTCAGTGTGCATTACAGTACTACCAGAGCTGGTCACCTACAATGGCAGTCCGCGTTCTTATTTTATTGGCTTTCGTCGGTTGCATTCAATGCAAAGGTGGTAATTTATTTCATAAGTAAATATTAATTCTAAAAGCAAAAGTTTCAAGTGTTTGAAATATTATTGTTAATATTTCAGTGCTGAACTTGTCGTGTCAACAAATCAAAGCGTTTGTTGATGGGCACAACTACCGCCGACAGCAGTTGGTCAAAGGAGATATAGGAGGGCAGCCTGCAGCATCCGAAATGAAGTTCATGGTAAGTTGTTCATCGCTGTCCCCGAACCACAATGTCGTTATGTTTAAATTACTTATAACAAACCATAGATCTAATAATTAAATCTATTTAAAAACTATACTTAACCATGATATATTTTTGGTCCACCTGATGGTAGTAACAGTAGGTATGCGGAATTAGTTAACATTACCTTGCGTTTATTATCTGAAAATATTTTATTACTAGCTTTAAATTATTTTTATATTCAACTCCTTACTTACCTAAGCTTCATATCGGAAAACTAAGAAATTTCTCAAATTTTACTAAGTAGATTAGAATCTAATAAGATTGGTATTCTTTAAAAAATTTTTGTAACTCTTTTTCTTTTAATTTTTGACTATTTTTGGGTAAACAATTACTATCTGGTGTAAATTTAAAACGTGATTTCTTGTTTTCATAAATGCATTTAAATACCTATACTTAATCATTTAATTGGCTTTTTTTACATTTTATTTATAAATTTGAATAAATATTTGTAACTTTATAGAACGGTCTTCCATAAAGTTACAAAAACTCTGCAGTGATACTCTCTTTAATAGCTGTAGCTGTAGAGTTTAAGATCTAAAAATTCAGTATAAATAATGAATATTTTGCTTTTTTACAACATGAAATGACATACATTTTGCATTAGAAGGTATCAAAACTAGTGTAGAGAAGTTGATCCAGCTGGCTTAGAGAGTAACGAGCTTGTTCCATGTTTATTGAGAGAAAGTAAATACCTACTCTTTTATACGACCGACTTCCGAAATATGTCCCCCAAAGAATAGTGGTGCTCTTTTGTGTACCGGTAAAGATAACTGCCTAAATCATCCCACAGTAGGGCCAATGTCTTAGATCCGGCACCTTAACCACTCAATACACGATACAAATACATGGCATTAAATAAAAATATATTAAAACTCGTGAGATTATAAACTAACGGTAGGTTAACTTAGGTCAAATTGTACTCTATCGACTTTAATAGATTGAAATACCAACTCATAATTTCACGTCAACGTAGCCAACGTAAGGTACCTAAACTTAGTAGGTAAGTTTACTAAAAAAAATGTTTTAAAAAAGTAACCGCAACAAAACCAGACAAGGCCTTTTGTAACATTTTTTATTTGGTTAGATTTGGGACGCAGAACTAGCGGCTAAGGCACAGAAATGGGCATCAGAATACCGGGAATCACACAATCCTGACAGGACTGTTGGTAAGAATAGATAATTACTTCTATGTTTTAATATTTTTTTTTCCTAAAAATACTTTGCTTTTAATTAACATCTTAAATCTTCAACTCTCTCACACGATATTCAAAATGCATGCATAGATATCGGTCATTAAGATGATAATTAATGCGGGCTTATGCTAATTTAAACAACATTTCCTTTATTTATTCTACTAATTCATTCATAAAAAATCTTATCTTAACTAGTTTCACAAATTACAAATGACGCCACGTATGGGTAACTAAATAACGAATTTTAACGAATTAAGTTATTTTATGAATAACAATGTTTTGCTTTAAATTTATAGGTTCAGGACGTTTCGGTGTCGGCGAAAACCTATATTGGTATTCCATTACCGACTTTAGCTATAAATTCGACATCAACATGGCTTTGAGCGGTTGGTTCGACGAGCACCGGGACTATACTTATGGACCCATCTCTAGCAGCGATTTCGGAGGCCCAGTTCAAATCGGACATTACACGCAAGTACGTAAAACAAATGCACTCCTAAGCAACCAACTTAGGTCTATTTAAGGTGTAACGGGATTTAACGCGAACATACCTTATTTTATTTGCCTGACGACGTTTCAACCGAGTTGCATCGGCCGTGGTCACAGGCTGACTTATCCCGTTACATCTTAAATAATTATGCAACGCGATAGTTTAAAAGTAGTAACTTAGGTTTAGACCTTTCTCTAATCTCTCATCGGGCTAAAAGATATTTCTTGACCATATTGAGAGCCGGTGAGCAAAACTCTATCGCAAAAAAATCATTTTTTTAAATATCTACTATTGTACTACATTATTGTGCCCTAGATTAAATCTTCATGTCTTGTTTATATTGAGGATGTATGAGTGCTAATAATCAGGCCATTTCCAAACTGATCGATTACGTATAATATACTATTACGTGTAGATGTGTATGTACGAGTATATGCCCTGTGCCCCTTAAATCTACAAGCCTACAACCCTAGTTTGAGACGACCCTGGTTACTGTTAGTCGTAGCATAGATAATATAGATGTTTGAATTTGAATTTTGAATTTTTGAATTTTTGTTAGGTAGCTAAATATTTGCAACAATATTAAAAAGGATGTTTGACGAGACCCTATAGATATACCTACTGACTGAATGAATGTGTTACTTTAGCCGGTTGATAACACAAAACCGCCAGTTGCAGTAACATTTGACTTAATTTCAAAGTATTTTTTTTCAAAATTCCTATATAGGTCCCTCGACCCCCCAACTCAGGCTGTTGAATTTTCCAAAGTTTATCTACCTACATCTTGAAATAAAATTGAAAAGACTCAAAACCTCTCAGAGGCCGAGTTTAAGGCCCAGATATAACAACCGAGATTTGGTTTGACCAACATTAAAATCGCACTTTATATGATTTTTCCATGCAAATCTCAACCGACTATCGCCGTGGTTGAGTGACTTAGACACCTGTTTTCATAGTTTCACCAGTTCTGAGGTCCCGGGTTCGATTCCCGAACAAAAATCCAGGACAACGTAGAAGGTTTTTTGATAATACAAGTGTTTTAATAAGTACTTACATATTTGGAATAAAAAACAGTGGTTATGAAGCAGCAAGTAGCAAGCAGCCGCTCGGTTATCTATTAAGGAGACGAAATTTTTATTGTGATGTTAGTTCCATTTAAAAAGTCAATGTGTTTGATCACCGGAAACTAATCAAGCAAGAGGTTTTATGTCATTTAAAATACACTTTGTATATTATGCAACTAGTTGTTGTTGTGTTTAGAACTTTAAGAACAGCTTTCTTGGGTTATAAATGATAGGTATGAAGGTATATATAACTAGCCTGCCTTTGTTTTATACTATAGTTAAAAGAAATTCTCATTTTCTACATCTTCGAGATAACGTATGTCTCGAGTAGTCTCGACTGCTAATTATCTCGCTCGATTCAAGAGTTAAAGTTTAATTCGTCTGCAGATGGCGTGGTCGGACTCCACTCACCTCGGATGTGCCATCTCCCAGTGGTCAATAAGCGGGTGGAACAAATTTATGGTGGTGTGCAATTATGGGCCTACGTAAGTACCTTCCTACTAGTCGCATTTTTAGGGTTCCGTCAAGTCAAGACAAGGAAGCCTTATGGTTTCGCCATGTCCGTCTATCTCTCAGTCAGAAGTGAATCTCAGAGACTATTAGTAGGTAGGTACTAGAAAGCTGTAGTTTGTCATGGGTCAATAAAATTTAGTATAAATAAAACCGGCCAAGTGCGAGTCGGACTCGCGCACGAAGGGTTCCGTACCAAAAAGGCTAAAAAAACGAGTTTGTTGTATGGGAGCCCCCCTTAAATATTAATTTTATTTTGTTTTTAGTATTTGTTGTTATTGCGGTAACAGAAATACATAAATAGTGAAAATTTCAACTGTCTAGCTATTGCGGCTCTTGAGATACAGCCTGGTGACAGAGCGACGGACAGACGGACAGACAGCGAAGTCTTAGTAATAGGGTCCCGATTTTATCCTTTGGGTACGGAACCCTAAAAAGGAGGGCGTCGTTGGATAAGTCTTTCAGAATATTTTAAGTCTACTTACACCTATAGGTAACTATTATGTTTCCTTAGCATCAAGTACCTCTCTCTCTAACAGCTAAAGTGTTGTTAAAGGATACATGAAAAATTTTGCAGCAGTAGCATATTTAGCGAAGTTAACATGAAAACTATCAGATATAAATATGGAAGTACCGTTTGCAAGTTTAATAGCTGTCGACAAGCTTATAAAACGTATTTGAAGTAGGAAAATTTCAATCAAATTCTTCTAAAAATAAAATTGTTAGATAAAGTTGTTAGTTACAAACGAATAGTTATAATAATAATAATTTATATGAAATTTGAGCAGTTTCATTGCAATTATATAATAGGTATCAATATTGAAACTTGAAAACTTATGTCTCAGACGGGACTCGCATAATGGTACAGCGCCACGCCCGGTATGCATGGAGATGAGGGTTCGAGTCCCGCCTGAGACATAATTTTTAAAGTTTAAATGCCGATAATTATAAATTAACTGACGATATGAAATAGAACTACAAAATAAAATAAGACGGCATAACGTATAGCTACGGAAACCTGCACGTTACTGCACGTGGTACTACGGCGCGCATTACACTAGATTTTTGAAATTTCATCAGACATCTCTACTTCGTGTTACAACCTCAATTAAGATACTTATCGTCGATGTGTACTTCAAACAACCGCTCATCCTACAATAAAATCTAGGCGTTACGTCAATTACTGTTCTCATGTAAAAACAATTAATATTTTTATGACGTAACAAATAAACTAACTAAAAGCCATAACTTTTACGTCTAGATTATGTTATTGCAACAAAAAAGATATTTCATTAGTTTCTTTATTGCAAAAAATAAAAATGGGTTTTACACCATCTATACTAATATTATTAAGCTGAAGACTTTGTCTGTTTGTTCGTTTGTTTGAACGTGCTAATCTCAGGAAGTACCTACTGGTTGGAATTAAAAAATATATTTTTGTGTTGGATAGTCTATTTATCGAGAAAGGCTTTAGGCTATATAACATCACGCTGCGACCAATAGGAGCTAAGTGCATCAGTGAAAAATGTTGCAGAAATTACGCGGACGAAGTCACGGGCAACAGCTAATCATATATATATATTATCTTATTAAAAATTTATTAAGTGTTTGCATATTAGTTTTGAAGATTTCATCAAATAAAACCTTTAGTCAAAAATGTGTCATCTAAAAATGGTATTACAAACCGAAAGCAACCAATGAGAACTAGCATAGAGATGAAAATACATATAATTTATAAGGCACTGTTGGTTCCTGTAATTGAGTTTTGTATCGAAATAATTGTTTTAGACTTAACTATTAAAATCTAAATTAATTTATTTGCCGTAAATAGGTTACTCTATAGTTGACAGTTAATGTTGCTTTCGAAACCATTTCAGGTATGAAAAAACAGCATGCAAACTTTAAAATACTACCATAATGTCCCTATTATTTCTTTACAGTGGCAATTATATTGGCCAGACTCCATATCACAGCGGGAACCCTGGAGGACAACTCATTTGCACTGTTGGAGACTGCGGGCATCCCTATGGTGATCATTGTTAGAAGTACTTTAAAGTTATTGTATAAAAAATAGTATAATATATCTTTAATTTATTTATATAAATATGTCCGTTTTATTTTTACCTTCACATGATTTCGGCTGAGCTTAAAAATGACTCATCTTAATTAAGAATACAAAATTTGCTTAGGTTTTGTCCAATCTACCAATGCCAATACTTATTGCGAAAAAATCTGAAAATACATCCCTCTAAACTTTTGGATTTCAGCAGATCGTTAAAGATAATATTTAGCTTAAATAAGAAAATAGCATTATTTAGCGTAGAAACAGGAGAACAACTATGATTGTATGGGATGAATCATCCCCTATATGACATTATAGGTAATTATAATTAACCATCTTTCTTGTAATACATACACGTACATGAGTTACCTGTTTTAATAACTTTGATAAGATAATAAGAATCCGAAAACTGATAAATTATTTTAGGATAGTGGGTAAATTGGTAGAATAATAAATTACATATTTAAATAATAAGTCTGAGGTTTCTAAGACATCCAAATTATGATCCACCTAGCTGTTGCTCGCGACTTCGTCCGCATCAATTTCTGTTATCATTATCGCGATTATTTTAACAACATTTTTAACTGATACTTCGCTCCTATTGGTCGCAGCGTGATATTATATTATAGCCTAAAGCCTAGATTTAATTAATCTATACTAATATTATAAAGCTGAAGAGTTTGTTTGTTTGAACGTGCTAATCTCAGGAAGTGGTACTGGTTCGAATCGAAAAATTATTTTTGTGTTGGATAGTCCATTTATCGAGGAAGGCTTTAGGCAATATAACATCACGCTGCGACCAATAGGAGCAAAGCATCAGTGAAAATGTTGCAAAAATAATCGCGATCATAATAATAGAAATTGACGCTGGCGAAATCGCGGTCAACAGCTAGTGCATAATATGCTTTTAGGTGATCGGGTCATAGTTTAGGAAAAGGAGTAAATAATTTACTATGTGGTAAATTATTTCGTTTACACAACGTGTTCCTTTTGATATCCCATAACTCTAGGGTATTAAACAGACCATGGTAAAGAATCAAATTGCATAATAAATGAATTATTTTTCAATTATTAATTATTTTTTGTTTAATTTTTTCATACAAAATAATTCTAAAAAGTCACGACTGTTTATGTAAAACACCCTTACCTTGTTATGAATGAACTTTTGAATGAAAACGATTTACTCAATACCTACATACTCGTACCTACCTCAGTACCTACTTATCAATGAAACACCCACACACGTCAATGTTTTTTACAAGTTACGCTCTCCCGCTACTTTACTACTACACTTTAGTGTAAGTTTGCCAACGTCTTGCAAAACTAAGCATTCGCCAAACATGGTTACATTTTTTTTTAAAATTTAACTAAAATTGACATTATATTCGAAACTATTGATTTTTGAACCACATGTTCCAGGGCGTTTTATTATTTTTACCTATAGAACATAACCTTAGAGTTATGGGATATCAAAAGGAACACGTTGTATATAAACATTTGTAGTGATAAAAAAATATCGTATACTGTTTTCATGGCCACCACGCACCAGACGACGATCTGTGGGTAGATCCTCAACAGGACCGATGGACCGACAATCATGTGAAGGTAGCGAGATGGGGGTGGCGCGGGACTAAACAAAGTGAAGAGCCTTCGTGGCGTTTGACTGCGATAATGACGAAGGACTATCATGCATATGTTATTTCTAACCTGACCACATACTGTGTCAATTACCTTAGTTATTTTCAGGACAACGAGCTCTAAAGTTTATTATATTATATTACTAGGTTCTGGGGCATACGTAAGTAGGTACGAACACGAAAAGATTATCTATTTTTGGTTCGGATAAACTTATTTGTACTTAATTATAAATTTGTACTTAACTTATTTATAATTTAAAAAATAACCATCACTATTTTTTGAAGTTTTTAAATGTGTGAAAAATTGCATCTATACTAATATTATAAAGCTGAAGAGTTTGTTTGTTTGAACGCGCTAAGCTCAGGAAGTACTGGTTCGAATTGAAAAAAATTTTTTTTTGTTGGTTAGTCCATTTATCGGGAAGGCTTTAGGCTATATTACATCACACTGTGATCATAACTCTAAACCGACGAGCATGCATGAAAAGATTGATGAATGTGGAAGAAGCGAAAGATGTATGCCAGGATCGTAGTAAGTGGAAGGCCTTGGTCTCTGCCTACCCCGTTGGGAAGGAGGCGTGATAATATGTATGTATGTCTGTGATCATTAGAACCGAAGCTTCAGTGAAAAATGTAGCAAAAATAATTGCGATCATAATAACAGAAATTGACGCGATCGAAGTCGCAGGCAACAGCTAGTTATAAATAAGGTTCGTAAGAAAAAATGTAATATGACTCTGTTAATGTCGTCCAGTTAATATGTCGTGTGAGTAACCAATGCAATTATTTACTGATTAGCTCATGGGTGCTTATGGTAAACTTAACGGTCGATTAACATTATTTATTTGATAGAAAATGCCCCAGTTCACTGCGTAATCTTAGTTGATAACGATAAGAGATAGTACTTATTTTATCAAAAATATTTCTTTGAACTCATTTATTTCTTCATTAAATATTGTATCCACTCAATAAATTAAGCAATAGATTACAACATTTAGTAATAAGTGTAAATGGAATATTAATTAGTTTTTTTTTTAAATATGGTAAGTAAGTCTTTTATTTTTTTTGTGCTTAGGATTTCAAAATACGCAGGTGCCTCGGTATGTAAAGTTTACTATGGACATCGTGATAGTCACTTGGTAACCAAAAGCATTTAAAAACCACGGCTTTCACGTAACAGTGGGAACATGAAATATCATGAACTAGCTGTTCCCCGCGACTTCGTACGCGTCAATTTCAGTTTTTAAGATCGCGATTATTTTCTCAACATTTTTCACTGATGCTTCGCTCCTACTGGTCGCAGCGTGATGTTATATAGCCTAAAGCCTTCCTCGAGGCATGGACTATCCAATACAAAAAGAATTTTTCAATTCGAACCAGTACTTCCAGAGATTAGCGCGTTCAAACAAACAAACAAACAAACAAACTCTTCAGCTTTATAATATTAGTATAGATTGATCGATCGATGAAATACATATTTTACTATTATTTAAGTAGGAATAGTACGTTGTTTACTCTATTAAAAGCGAAACTGTGCTTGGGACTCGTGTCTGCTGAACGATGATGATGATTATGTTTTATATTTATTTATTGTGTCTAACAGATTAAGGTCATTCAAATTAGGTATACTTTTAAGTCATTTTGGGAGAACTGATAGAAAATGTATCTTTTTATTAGATATATACAATCTACATCTACACTTCTACACTAATATTATAAAGAGGAAAGATTTGTATTTTTGTGTGTGTGTATGTTTGTAATGAATAAACTCGAACAATACTGCGCCTTTTTCAAAAATTCTTTCACCATTGGAAATTTCCATTCACCCGGAGTGATATAAATAGGCTAGATATATTTATTGCTAGAAAAGATTAGGGATCCTCATAAAAAAAATCTTATTTTTACCCGTGCGAAGCCAGGACGGGCCGCTTGTTTACTTATACTATAATAGACGGCTCTAATATTCAACAAAAAAGAGTCGAAAGAGTTAAGGTATTTTTAATTTTCACTGAAATTATTACAAACCTGAAGCCATGCAAATAAACTTTCCCAAAACCTGCTACAAAAAAGTCTTCGAAGCCTACAATAAGTATTTATAACGAAACAACAGTCACTTTACTAAGTAAGTACAAGAAACTCTACTCTGTTATTACGAAAATTCTTGTTTCAGTTTTTCAATGAGATATTTGCCTTAGTTTTCACAAAAAATAATCCTTATAATTAAAATATAACAACACTATCAAAAAATCATTGACTTAATGTTAAAGGTAACTATATATTTTACTTAAGTCTTACCTGGATTAGAATACTATTTAAGTTTAGATCTAAGTAGCTTTATATGATCTGACTAATTAATATCTACGTAATAATAAAATACTGATCCCTGCTGAGTTACGGCCTATAATCATCCCACACTGCGGGGCAAAGGCCTCCATCATTGATTTCAAGTTATCATAGCAATTATTGGTAGGCATAGGTATAATCACAACCTTGCCAAATGCGGGTTGGTAATAAATCATAAACCCAAGCAATGTTCGAAAATTCGAAACTTTTGCTGCCTGATCCGGGGATCGAACCCGGAACCCGAGATCTTGGCCCGCCGGTATTTAAACCACTAGACCAACGGGGCTTCAGTTATGCATACCCTAATTAAAATTGCTGTCCACTGGGCAAGTGGAAGATATATAATTATTATATGATATAATTATGATCAAAAGTATTTAACGCATAATATTATTTATTTATAATAGGTAGTGGTAGGTACACTGACAGGTTACAGCCCATGCTTACACGAACAGTTTACAAGGGTAACAAGACCTAATCTTAATGTATTAAAAAATAATCAATAGATCCTGCAGACAAACTGTGTAAACAGTTTTGCGGGACTCTGTAAAAGATATCTGACAATTATTATACATAAGTAATAAATAAATAAATAATAAGGATATAATTAGTAAAATTAAATATGCGAACTTAAACTACAGAACATCTCTAGCATTTATGAGAAAACAAGTTACATTACATAGGTTTTTTACTTCTAAAATATACTTCCCCGAACCTATAATTAACACTTTAACGGCGTATTTTACCGGTTTTGTTAAAATTTTATAATCCTAGTGACCCTGATTACCCATATTTAGATACAAAAGTTGCTGGACCATTAAGCATGTATTTTAAAACAAAAGAATCGGCACACGATTTTGATTGCTGCTAATGTAATGCGATAACTTTAGCAATTAAAAATACGCTGGTTTTTATGAAAATACGATGTTTTTAAAGATGATACCCAAAATAAACCAGCTACGAATATGATAAGAATAAAAATAATTACTAATTATTGAAACAGTTCACATTCTTACTTAAGTAAAATAAAGCGCTCATGCAGGCTCGCAAAGCTGAGCACGCCCCTAAGCACCATACCACCACGATACTATTCACGATATAATAAAAGACAATTTTAATTTAAAATTAGATGCTCTGCTTAGCTTAGGGTTTTCGGACAGGTTAATAAAATTTAAGACATGCCACACTGGGCCACACAGAGCCATCTAGTCCCAAATTAAGCTACTATTAAGTACCCTGTCGTATGGGGTACTAAACAACCGATAAACTTACTTATATACTTTTTTTTTGTAAATACGTAATACACAGAAAACACCCAGACCAGTACAAACAGACATGTTCATGCACACAAATATTTGTACTGTGCGAGGATCGAACCCACGACCCATGGCTCAGAAACAGCGTTTACTACTGCTGATCCAAATGGTCGTGAAGGTTAGATATTTTGATAGTTTATATTTATAAAATACAATTTGTATTCCAGCTATTCCTCGTGCTATGCCTGGGTGCGGTAATCCACGAGGGGAGGGCAGAACCCCGCATGGTAGAGCCCCCTACCCGCGTTGACATGCTACCTCCAGAAGAGTCCAATTCGAGGTCCGCCCAATCGAGGAATGTTCAAACAGACTGGATCACCATGCCTATCGACCATTTCGACCCTCAAAACACAGACACGTATCAAATGGTTCGTATTGATTACCTAAAACTAAAAGTAAATTAGCACTTTCAAAAAACCGATACAATCAATCAAGTGGTTCGCGTTGCATAATCATAATCGTTTAACGAGAATAAGCATTCCCGTCTTAATTCTATAGTCAACTCTGGCAACACTAATCAAAGTCTTTAGACACTGTGGTAATTTAGGTAGACACGTAGATTTTTCGTAGTTTTTCGAACGCAATCAGAGCTGGATTCGACGAGATCCCTTTCTCAAATTTAGACTTACTTATCTAGACTACCTATCCCTGACATAAAATATCCGTAGCTAGCATCCGAACAGCTTCAAATGTAGTTTCTTTATTTTTAAGTTGTTTGAGATTGAGAGCCACGACGCTATGAGTCTCTCAATCAACTTAAAACAACAGATGGTAAGGAGTACCTAGTTATTACTGCGTTTTCTGCAGTTTATTAGCAATGAATTAAAATTTGCTAGGTTATACTTAAGTTAGTACAATTTACTTAGCTATTTAATTGTATAAACTACGAGTAGCTTAGATTATAATAATATTCAAAAATACTATAATAATATTCATAAAGGTTTCTATCGTTAACCTTACATAGGTACCAGCATACGCTTCCAATTCAAAGAAAATTTGTTGGGTTTCAGCGTTTTATGCACAACGGCGATTTTTTCGGTGGTCCAGGGTCCCCAGTTTTTATTCTGATAGGCGGGGAATGGGACATACTCGCAGGCTGGCTGCGCGCAGGAAATATGTTTGAAATGGCGCGAGAAAACAACGGATACCAGATTTACACTGAACACCGATTCTACGGGCAAAGCTTGCCTTACCAGTGAGTACTTTTAACTAACAAACAGATAGAGGGTCGTTTTTAATCATAACACCACCTTTTATAACTATAGTCCGAGGTTATGACTCTGTTTTGAGGCAAATTTAGACTTTGTTAGTCTTAATAAAGCGCTATCAGATCTGGGGTTCGATTTCTAAATTAAGTTATTTGAGAAACCAGTACCATGTAATACAAGGCCGTGCTTTCGCACTAGATTAATGCAACAGGCAACAATCTTCGCTTCTACGAGTATGTTATTTGATTTATAATGTAACAAAGACGATATCATAAATGAATGTCATATCGTAGGTATTGGTTTCTTGAATTTACGCGAACACTATATCGAAATGAAAGATTTATTCACAGAATTCACTTGATAAAATTTATAAAATCCTATCTAAGCCGAGTTAAATGAGAATATATTTTATTTTAATTGTCATGACTTCAAAGTAACTAAATCTGCAGTAGATTATGCTACAGATTGTGTATACATACAAGCATAACCAGAATATACCTACCAAAATACAATACCAAAATGTTTAACCTTTTCAGAAATTTCACCGTCGAAAATCTAAGATTCCTTAACGTGGACCAAGCACTGGCTGACCTTGCGTACTTCATTAGAGATTACGTGAGGGCGCAGCCTAGGTTTGCTGACAGCAAAATCATTATGTACGGTGGTTCTTACGCTGCTAATATGGCGTTATGGTTCAAACAACGGTACCCGCATTTGGCAGTAGGTGTGGTAGCTTCAAGTGGACCCATAAAAGCACAGATTGACTTCACTGGTACTTATCACATGTTTCTCAAAGTCTAAAAAAATCTTTGACACATTTAACCTCAAGTGAGATTTTTAATGATTCATAATATATTGCAATTATTATTATTCATAAACAACTTAGTTTTTCCCGCAAACATTTGTTTAGAAAATTCAACCCCTTTAATAAGTAACGTTGACTCTACCCATTAGTCGCACGCGACAATGATGTATGAGATACAAGGTAGGTATCTCATACATCATTGTCATTTGAGTTGTTGCGGATGAAGAATCGAAATTATTTCAATTACTGACACATTTTTATAAGGAAAATCATACATCACACTTTGACGGCATTTATGAAAACGGAGAGTCCAGTTGAGATTTCCTTATTTGTGGGTATCGAAGTGGAACTTGTAAATATTTTAGCGAGTGAATCGACACCTTTTTTTTTGTTTACGCAGAAAAAAATGCATTACGCATACCTACTGCTTCAGGGGCAGCAGTAGGTTATGTGGGAATCTCTTGTCGGTGCCCGACAAGCATACCCACTAAAAAGACCTGCGGTGTACCTTGCAACGTATGTTGGCAGTGTATGGGTTTCCCTCAGGATACCCTCCATGCACCGCCTACGTACGGCCTATGCCGGGCCTCAGGCGTAAAGTATGGGTGATTCTGTACACCAGGAATCCCCCAGTCTGGCAAGCTGGGCAATGCGAGCGAGCCCCCCGGCCCAACGCCCACTAGCCTGCTAGAGGGGGGAAGTTGAGTTCGGCGTATGCCTTCTCGTCCTCTCCCATCATCTACTACGGGTCCGCAAGCAACCTCACCGACCCGAACCGTGGCCACCCTTTGCAACGAAAGTGCATGTCGTTGCAAGGGGCCCCTAACGTCTCACGCCCACTCGCCGCCCAGCATAGCTCAAACCATACTGGGAAGCGAGCGCCTTCCAGCGCGAACGGCCACAACAGGCCACCGTCTGGAGACGCATTCAACAGCGGGTTGCCTAAGCTCACTGGAAGCGCCTCCCGTATGGGTTTTGGTCCGCGCCGGCTAAATGGCCGGTACCCTCCATGTCTGGAGGGCGTTCCCCTATCCGCCACCTGGGGACGCGCCCGGTAGGAGACCCAAAACTACCTCGGGGAGTGAATCGACACCTGGGTAAACTCAACAACTCTTATATACTTTATTATCAACCAATGAAAGGGTTTTCTTTGAAACTGATATTCAAATATTACTTATCTACGGTTAAAAATACCTATACATTATATAAATTCCAGGTTACTTAGAAGTTGTCCACGAAGCCTTCCTATTAGAAGGCGGTGAGCAGTGTATTGATATAATTAGACAAGGCATTGAAGATACAGTTGAAGCTTTAAGAACTGAGGAAGGAAGGCGGCTATTGGAATTTAATTACAGGTCAATACATGATTGTAATAAAAATGATTACGTTTATGCCTTTTAAGGAACACATTTACTTAACCTATAAAAAATGATTAAAAGCATTAACCTACCTACAGGACTGACACTATAGCATTCATAAACCTTTCAGATAATTGTAGTTTATAATGTTTACCCTAAAATACAAAAAACAAAGAAGTCATATTATCTCCCGAACCATGAGAATTTTAGCAGTCTTAATGTTATTTTTATTTAAAAAAGGTCATGCTCATGGCTTAAGGCTACTACACACAATACGGCGGCTGTCTATCCCAGGGTATTTTGTCGCATAAACGGAAACTTCGCATTTACCGCTGGCTTTGCCGCCGGCATTGTGTGTAGCAACCTTTAGGCTTAGCCGCAAAGCTATCTCTAGAGTTATATAAAGTTGAAGGATTTTTTGCTACATAAATGTTATTACTCGCTAAAAGAATATTTTGATGTTTAATTTTAATTATGTTTATTTTATTATGTTTTTGAAGATTTATTTTGTATTTTTAAAGTGAAACTTCTTTATCGGCGTTGGAAAAAATTTACCGTCACGTTTTGCGTCACATTGACGCGTCAGATTTTTCGGTTACGCGCCATCTTTTTCTTGCCCCTACCACGGTTGTTTCAGACGATAGCAAAAAGGTAAAGTGAAATAATATTTAACCAATTTAACCAATTTAATCAATTGGATATTTAACGTATTTAACCAATTTAACCAATTTAACTAATTTAACCAATTTAACCAATTTCTGGAAAGTTGCATGTAGATCATTTTTCGAAAAATAAGGCCATAAAGAAGTTTCACTTCTTACGTGTGTACACTAGTACACGCACAACTTTTTGCGATACCCGGGGTCATGTTAATGGGACTTAATATTTGTATGTACTATCTATAATACCAACATGTTGCAATAAATTATTATGACTATGACTATGACTATGAGTCAGTTAGGCTTGCATTTTAAGGACACTTTTTTTTATCAAGAAAATATGCATAAGGTGACATTATCTCAAACCATAAGACTTTCATTAGATATATGTTTATCTTATCTAAACAGTCAATAAGCTCTCTTCTGTGTCAGTCTGGTCACTCTGGCATGATTTTTCTGGGACAGCCTGTATAATAAGAACAAATTTATAATGTTTGGAAAAGAATAACTTTTTACGAGGATAACCGATTTCGATGACTTTCCCCTTTTTTAATTCGAAGCAACGAAGAAAAAAAATGTGGCTTACTTCTTCGTGCTTATAATTTGAATCCTACGTTTGCAAAGTTTTTAGTTATGAATAGTTTAAGTTGCTTAATCTTGTGTTACCTACAATTTTTTTTAAAGTAAATATTTTGATGTTTCAACTTTTTACTGCTTACTGATAATGTTCTTCCAGATTATGTAGACCATTGTTGGACTACAACGACGTGTACGAGTTAGGTTACTTCTCGGGACAGATAAGCTGGTCATTCTCTGGTGTGGTACAGCAAGCGCGACCTGGCACGATACAAGCAATTTGCAATAACTTCCGAACAAATGCCTATGGTAAGAACAAGACACTCAGAAAGTGCAAATTACCTACCTATTGACCAAATTTTCTTATTTTCGCAAGTGCCAAGCATATAAAATGTAGGTTTAAGATTCGTTATGAACTTGGACGAATAATCCACTTTATCCAAGGTTATGAAGGTGACAGCCTAGGTGAACTTGGATGACAAGCTTAAACTTTTGCCTGCCTTTGGATTATACATTTCAAAAACACTTTTATGATGGCGTGCGTCCACTTATTCTTCTCATGTTTTTAATTTTTACAGGATCTACTCCAATGGAACAAATTGGTGGCTTTATAGCCCACAGAAACGGTCTTCAAACTTGTTGGATTATGGAATACGAAATGTTTCTCGATTTTTATAGAGCACGTTCGAACTGTAAGTAAATGACCGACTTCCGATTTATCACTTAACCTAACGTTAGGAACGAAGTGGGAGGAACTCAGAAAAGGGATCCTTAGTAGTATAACTCGCCCTCTAGATCAATTTCCACGGGCCTACCAAGTGAATGTATCTGATACTACTTACTTAGTGTTTTTTTTTCTTGTTATTTGGTTAATCGTAATAATTCAAAGGTGAATACTACAGGCCGTAGCAGATCAATAAAATGATATAAATCATCATTTTATTGATCTGCTACGAAAAGAAACAATTTATGAAGATACAAAAAATGCGATAGGTACACACGACCTTGTTTTGTTTTTGTTACCGGTGCACAATAAGTACGTAAATAATCGTTAGGGTAGTACCTTTATAGAGCAGAGCAGCTCTATATCATTTACTGGTTTGTCGATGCGTATTATTTGCCTTGGAGTACAGTACTGTTAAATAGTCGATTATATTCGGCCCACTTGCTATCTTAGCCATAGCCGAAAGTTTTACTAAGGTTGCGTTTTTTTAAAGGAATGCGTTTATGCAATCTCCCGAATTTAACATTCAGACACTGATACAAAAGAACCATATTATCTAACACTACCAATCGTTTAGGACAGTGTTTTTCCCAAACATTGTTCTGCCATGGCCCGATAATTTTCACACTACCCCTTTGTGATCCATTTAGTACTTTTAAACCCATTAATTTAAATAAGATACATTAATCAATAGTAGAAATAGGTATTATTAAGAATTATTTAGTTACTAAATTTTAGAGCAAAATATGGATCTGCTGCTTATTTTTTACTTACTAAAGAATCAAAGTACGCGGAAAATGACGGTAGGTTTTTTGTGCGATCGGTAGGTATTATTTTTACAACTAGGCGGGAATGGACCTGGTATTGATTGGCATGTCCCGGTACCCGGTACCTGGCAAATGGGGAACGCTGGTTTAGGAAATCAGGAAACTGTTTAAAGTCTAATAAACTCGTACCGTAACCGTTTTTGAATATAGAATATGCAAAATTTCAGCTCAATCTGTTGAGGATAATTATCTGAGTAGGTATATTCTGCAACTCAATTCTGAATATCTTCAAAATTGAGTTGCAACTAAAAAAATATTACATTGTGCAAGTTAATAAAAGCTAGTAAAAAACATCTTTTTAGCTCGTGCCTGGTATTATCAGACGTGCACGGAGTACGGGTTCTTCCAGACGGCACCTCGTTCAGGCACCGTATTTGACCCACTGAGATGGCTCACTGTGGATTTCTACGTCGATGTTTGCAAAAAGGCATTTAGTGAGAAGTAAGTAGGTTTAAGCTTACCTATTTGTTAAATAAAGTTTTGCGTGAGTGAAGTAATAAAATTTACTAGTGTAGTACCTATTACAGGTTACATTATATCGATTGTTTCGGTAGTTCAATTCGATATTTAAGGATTGCTCGTTGGCACTATTAGTATTAACTAGAAATTATTTACAATCTACAAGCGCAGCCTTTCTAAAACATCGGGTAATCGCTGATAACTAGCTTAATTAACTAGATAGGGTAATGGATGATGGAGAGATTGTGTATTCTAAACCTAATACAAATTGCAATCGAGTCGTGTGCGTTACTGGGGCGGTATGTCGACTCGGATCGAGATGAAAGTATATAGAAAATTTAGAGCCGTATATCCCATTCATGTGCCTCAAAAATCAAATTAGTGCCCATTAAGTTCTCCGAGTAATTTTAGGAAATAAGATGCCGCTGGCGTTACGTCTGAAAACGTTACTACAGCGGCATGATTTTTACCTATTGGCCCTAGCTAAATTTAAAGTAGCCTAAAGGGTAGCTTATATTTGTGCCCTCTTTCGGCCGAGTAGCGGAATTTGTGCCCTTTGTGGATTTGGTGTAATTGCAAATGCCGTTGGAGTAACGTTTGGCGGATTTCCAATGTCGATATTCTCGATATGACCGCGGTATTATCTGGCCAAGTTGAGCAAAAAAGCGTCACGGCCGTTTTCTACCGTCAAAAGTTTTGAGATCCATGATATAGGTACTAAGTCGGTTAATTTATTCAGTCCCTACTTAAGGTGAAGGACCAGTTTTGGTTTTACATGGATCTCCCAACTTTTTACGGTAGAAAAATTGAGTTGGGAGACTTGTTTTTTTTTACAAGCTATGTTTTTGATGGCTTGAATATTTTCGAGGTCAGCTGTCGATATCCCGCCCCCTTCCCGCGTGGCGCGGGTCTACTTCTGTGAAAATAGATGTATCTTTCTGTAGACATTAGTTATTTTTATTCTGTCAACAGTATTTTGATAGTGAATAAATTTTATGATAAATGACCTGTTATATTAAAGTTGCAAAAAAAGTGAATTAATAGTAGGTAATATGTAATTACCATCAGAATTACGACGTTTGTTGATATACGGCCGGTCCCAATAATCTATCTATCGCCAGTTTTGACATTTCGGAGATAGGAAATAGTTTCTATCTCCAAAATGTCAAAACTGGCGAGTTCGTTTATTAAATAATTCCTTCACATGCAGTCAGCGAAGTTACTATTTCTACTGAACACCCGACTTCCTCTAAAGAAGTATGAAATTACTAATGCGCAATATTCAGTTAAAATGTACGTATTAAAATTGTTAAAGTAGGTAAGTAACTCACCATATACAAATTACCTATTCCCACACTGTGTTGCAAACGTGTTCAAGCCGTGGCCCACAATTTACAACGACATAAGAACATTAGACTCATGCACTCACACACAACAACACAAAAAGCATTTAATTATTCATAAATTAATTAATCTCCAAACACGGCAATGCCTCATTTCGTCCGTCTTGATGTAGGTAATGTAGCGCTGTCATTGACTCCTACAGGATCATAAACAAGCCGGCCGGCCGGTATAACACCAGAGTAAACAAATAATAGGTACTGTTCCTTGCCTATGCATGCGCACCATCTATGCGCACACAAATGTTCTATTGCAAATACGAATAAGGTTCAGGTTCATTGTTTTGACTGTTATGCAGTCGACTAGAGTAGGTACGCGTCGGCCTCCTCTTACACACTCACTTGCACATCAGCAGCAACAGGATCTGTCGCACATTTAAATACAGACCGTATTGCTGCGCCATAATCCCTCGATCGTGAGTTATTCCAGAAACAATTGAAATCAATTGTTATCGTGGCACCCGCGTGCCTCCTGGGGGTTGAGGGTTAAGGATTATTTTAATAAGTATTTTTCTTACATCGACGCGACGATTCGTTCCAAGCGTTTCGTTTCTCATAAACTAATTTTACGTGAATCAGTTCTAAAATACCCATCTATTTTAATAATTAAAGTTTAGGAAAAAGACACTCTTACAGAACCTTAACATAATATACAAAAAATGTTTTTTCTTTTGTAATATATTTACTCTCGGACATGACGATGAAAATCCTTACTGAGTGCAGTCTAACAGTAAAAAATGAAATATTAACTGATAATAGCACAAAAAAATAAAATTATTTAAACATCTTTTCCGCACCACTGTACACACATAAGAAAATCTAATAGACAAATTAAGTAGGTAAGGTGAATGTTCCCAACGTCTGCTTTTTAACTACCTTTCGTATTTGGTCGGATAGTTTCCAAATAATTGTCGTTTCATTGTTTTATTTATTAACTGTTAATTTTAAGGTGCAGAAAGCTGAAATTCTGTGTGCCTATATTTGAATATGGGCTCTATTGATCGGCAAATCATGATTTGTTATTATCTTGTTTGAAATAAACCACTTTCACAGAAAAATTGATTTATTTCGACGAAAATTAGACTTAATAATAATAAATATTTTTTTAAGACATGCCTCACTGGGCCACACAACGCCATCTAGTCCCAAATTAAGCTACTATTAAGTACCCTGTCGTATGAGGTACTAGACAACCGATAAACTTACTTATATACTTTTTTTTTTGTAAATATATACTTATAATACATAGAAAACACCCAGACCAGTACAAACAGACATGTTCATGCACACAAATATTTGTACTGTGCGGGGATCGAACCCACGACCCATGGGTCAGAAGAAGCGTTAACTACCGCTGATCCAAATGGTCGTCAAAAAGACTTAGGGTTTTACAATTTTGTCAGACGATACATATGCCTAAAAGGCATAAGGCACTGCAATCACAGCACACCATTTTATGTAGTTGAAGAACTAAAGGCTATTTTCGATTTTCAGAGAAACTCGTCCTATTGATACACCGTGCATTTTTTTTGGAAAAAAAATCTGGGGTACAACTGGCACAAATCACAACACACCAACTGATAAAAAATCATATCTGTTCGTCCAGCCGTTCCGCAGATATGGAAATCCGCCAAACGTTACTCCAGCGGCATTTGCAATTACACCAAATCCACAAGGGGCACAATGCCGCTACTCGGTCAAGAGAGGGCACAAATATAAGCTACCCTTTAGGTTACTTTAAATTTAGCTAGGGCCAATAGGTAAAAATCATGCCGCTGTAGTAACGTTTTCAGACGTAACGCCAGCGGCATCTTATTTCCTAAAGTTACTCGGAGACCTTAATGGGCACTAATTTGATTTTTGGGGCACATGAATGGGATATAGGGCTCTTAATTTTCTATATACTTTTATCTCGATCCGAGTCGACATGCCGCCCCAGTAACGCACACAATTGAGTCCTATGTGATCTGCGCCCAGAGTATCTACCTAAACATGTCAAAATACATAGGTACATACGAGGGCGGGTCAATAAGTCCGTGACTTTTGGAATAAAACACAGATTTTTTGATAAACAAATCATTTTATTTTTCAACGTAGTCTCCCTTGAGCTCTATACACTTTGTCCAACGCTTCTCCAATTTTTTTATCCCTTCCAAAAAATATGATTTGTCGAGGTCCTCAAAATAGGCCTTTGTTTGCGAGATGACTTCATCATTGGAGTCAAATCTTTTTCCACCAAGCCATTTCTTCAGGTTTGGGAACAAAAAGTAGTCACTCGGAGCCAAATCTGGAGAATAGGGTGAGGGAGCAATTCATAGCCCAATTCATAGATTTTTGCCATGGCAACTGCACATGTGTGCACCCTTGCATTGTCTTGGTGGAAAAGAACTTTTTTCTTGGCCAAATGAGGTCGGTTTTTATTCAAATCGTCATTGAAGCGGTCCAATAAGTTGGCATAATATTCCCCATTGATTGTTCTTCCCTTTTGAAGGTAGTCAATGTGGATTATCCCACGTGCATCCCAAAAAACAGTCGCCATAACTTTATTGGCTGACAAACCCACCTTGGCCTTCTTTGGCGCCGATTCACCTTTAGAAACCTGTCGTATGAGGTACTAGACAACCGATAAACTTACTTATATACTTTTTTTTTTGTAAATATATACTTATAATACATAGAAAACACCCAGACCAGTACAAACAGACATGTTCATGCACACAAATATTTGTACTGTGCGGGGATCGAACCCACGACCCATGGGTCAGAAGAAGCGTTAACTACCGCTGATCCAAATGGTCGTCAAAAAGACTTAGGGTTTTACAATTTTGTCAGACGATACATATGCCTAAAAGGCATAAGGCACTGCAATCACAGCACACCATTTTATGTAGTTGAAGAACTAAAGGCTATTTTCGATTTTCAGAGAAACTCGTCCTATTGATACACCGTGCATTTTTTTTGGAAAAAAAATCTGGGGTACAACTGGCACAAATCACAACACACCAACTGATAAAAAATCATATCTGTTCGTCCAGCCGTTCCGCAGATATGGAAATCCGCCAAACGTTACTCCAGCGGCATTTGCAATTACACCAAATCCACAAGGGGCACAATGCCGCTACTCGGTCAAGAGAGGGCACAAATATAAGCTACCCTTTAGGTTACTTTAAATTTAGCTAGGGCCAATAGGTAAAAATCATGCCGCTGTAGTAACGTTTTCAGACGTAACGCCAGCGGCATCTTATTTCCTAAAGTTACTCGGAGACCTTAATGGGCACTAATTTGATTTTTGGGGCACATGAATGGGATATAGGGCTCTTAATTTTCTATATACTTTTATCTCGATCCGAGTCGACATGCCGCCCCAGTAACGCACACAATTGAGTCCTATGTGATCTGCGCCCAGAGTATCTACCTAAACATGTCAAAATACATAGGTACATACGAGGGCGGGTCAATAAGTCCGTGACTTTTGGAATAAAACACAGATTTTTTGATAAACAAATCATTTTATTTTTCAACGTAGTCTCCCTTGAGCTCTATACACTTTGTCCAACGCTTCTCCAATTTTTTTATCCCTTCCAAAAAATATGATTTGTCGAGGTCCTCAAAATAGGCCTTTGTTTGCGAGATGACTTCATCATTGGAGTCAAATCTTTTTCCACCAAGCCATTTCTTCAGGTTTGGGAACAAAAAGTAGTCACTCGGAGCCAAATCTGGAGAATAGGGTGAGGGAGCAATTCATAGCCCAATTCATAGATTTTTGCCATGGCAACTGCACATGTGTGCACCCTTGCATTGTCTTGGTGGAAAAGAACTTTTTTCTTGGCCAAATGAGGTCGGTTTTTATTCAAATCGTCATTGAAGCGGTCCAATAAGTTGGCATAATATTCCCCATTGATTGTTCTTCCCTTTTGAAGGTAGTCAATGTGGATTATCCCACGTGCATCCCAAAAAACAGTCGCCATAACTTTATTGGCTGACAAACCCACCTTGGCCTTCTTTGGCGCCGATTCACCTTTAGAAACCTGTCGTATGAGGTACTAGACAACCGATAAACTTACTTATATACTTTTTTTTTTGTAAATATATACTTATAATACATAGAAAACACCCAGACCAGTACAAACAGACATGTTCATGCACACAAATATTTGTACTGTGCGGGGATCGAACCCACGACCCATGGGTCAGAAGAAGCGTTAACTACCGCTGATCCAAATGGTCGTCAAAAAGACTTAGGGTTTTACAATTTTGTCAGACGATACATATGCCTAAAAGGCATAAGGCACTGCAATCACAGCACACCATTTTATGTAGTTGAAGAACTAAAGGCTATTTTCGATTTTCAGAGAAACTCGTCCTATTGATACACCGTGCATTTTTTTTGGAAAAAAAATCTGGGGTACAACTGGCACAAATCACAACACACCAACTGATAAAAAATCATATCTGTTCGTCCAGCCGTTCCGCAGATATGGAAATCCGCCAAACGTTACTCCAGCGGCATTTGCAATTACACCAAATCCACAAGGGGCACAATGCCGCTACTCGGTCAAGAGAGGGCACAAATATAAGCTACCCTTTAGGTTACTTTAAATTTAGCTAGGGCCAATAGGTAAAAATCATGCCGCTGTAGTAACGTTTTCAGACGTAACGCCAGCGGCATCTTATTTCCTAAAGTTACTCGGAGACCTTAATGGGCACTAATTTGATTTTTGGGGCACATGAATGGGATATAGGGCTCTTAATTTTCTATATACTTTTATCTCGATCCGAGTCGACATGCCGCCCCAGTAACGCACACAATTGAGTCCTATGTGATCTGCGCCCAGAGTATCTACCTAAACATGTCAAAATACATAGGTACATACGAGGGCGGGTCAATAAGTCCGTGACTTTTTGAATTTCCGACCTCTTTACTGAAAAAGCAACACTACTCCTGTCAACAGGTATCTGTCAGTTGATTCCTATCAAAATTTGAACTTGCTGCGTCAGTTAGTTTGTGTTTGACAGCTATTTTTATCAGACTACCCTGTAATTTGAGGAAAAAATGGAAAAAGGTGAATTTCGTGTGCTTATTAAGCATTATTTTTTGCGAAAAAAAACCATTACCGAGACCAAGGCTAAGCTTGATAAATACTATGGGGACTCTGCACCATCGATCTCAATGGTAAAAAAGTGGTTTACTGAATTTCGTTGTGGCCGTAAAAGCACTGAAGATGCCGAAAGTCCTGGACGCCCAGTTGAGGTCTCTACATCCGAAACAATCGAAAAAATTCACGATATAGTGTTGGCCGACCGAAGATTGAAAGTGCAAGAGATTGTGGAAGCCGTAGGGATCTCGCATGGCTCAGTGGTTTCAATTTTAAAAGATCAATTGGGCATGAGAAAGCTTTCCGCAAGATGGGTGCCGCGTTTGCTCACAGTCGACCACAAACGCAATCGTGTAACAACTTCACAGGAAGGTTTGGCGTTGTTTAATTGCAATATAGAGGAGTTTTTGCGCCGTTTTGTAACCGAGGACGAAACATGGATCCATCACAACACACCAGAGACCAAACAACAGTCAAAACAGTGGGTTTCTAAAGGTGAATCGGCGCCAAAGAAGGCCAAGGTGGGTTTGTCAGCCAATAAAGTTATGGCGACTGTTTTTTGGGATGCACGTGGGATAATCCACATTGACTACCTTCAAAAGGGAAGAACAATCAATGGGGAATATTATGCCAACTTATTGGACCGCTTCAATGACGATTTGAATAAAAACCGACCTCATTTGGCCAAGAAAAAAGTTCTTTTCCACCAAGACAATGCAAGGGTGCACACATGTGCAGTTGCCATGGCAAAAATCTATGAATTGGGCTATGAATTGCTCCCTCACCCTATTCTCCAGATTTGGCTCCGAGTGACTACTTTTTGTTCCCAAACCTGAAGAAATGGCTTGGTGGAAAAAGATTTGACTCCAATGATGAAGTCATCTCGCAAACAAAGGCCTATTTTGAGGACCTCGACAAATCATATTTTTTGGAAGGGATAAAAAAATTGGAGAAGCGTTGGACAAAGTGTATAGAGCTCAAGGGAGACTACGTTGAAAAATAAAATGATTTGTTTATCAAAAAATCTGTGTTTTATTCCAAAAGTCACGGACTTATTGACCCGCCCTCGTACAAAAGCCTTATTCGTATTATACCTAAACACTTTTTTTTAGGTTTGATGAACGATTTGTTTTTGCCGCTGCCGATCGCGTGAATGAAGTCTACGGAGGTCTGAATCCTGACGTAAACAACACGATTAACATCCACGGCTACATTGACCCCTGGCGAGCTCTGGGAGTCTACGACAGAGACATTTCGGAAAGTTCTCCTACCCACACAGTTCCCAGGTACGTTCTTTAATATTTTATGTAGGTACTTGATCAACTTTTACCAAAACCCAAAGCGGCAGCGGCACTCGGTATATCTGAATTCTTGGCAATCCATAACAAAATCGTTCAATCAATCAAAATTCATCTCTATGACTCCTATTTACAGTGCTAAGGCCGATTATAGTTTATTTTATTTTGTATCTTTCAGTGCCTTTTTTTTTAATTCTTTTTTTGCTCATATCACGCACAAATTCATCATATCGTGTGTAAAAAAAATGAAGTTTGTGCGTTTTACCGTTCTTGATATAAAGAAACTACGCAAACGTTACTCCAGCGGCATTTTGAATAACTTCAAAACCTTGAGGCGCACAAATTTAAGATAAACACGCACATTTACAGCACGTTATGCTCTAATTCCCTGGCTAATTTGTTTTCAGAAGTCTTCAGAAATAAAATGGTGCCGCTGGGGTGACGTTATTCCAGCGGAAAGTGTTTTTTGCGAATATCTCCATGGGGTTGCATGCACAAATTCAAAATTAAGTCTTACAACATTCACTGCTATGACAAAAGGGCTATCTTCAACCAACCTCTTTACTAAGATTTTTTCAAAGTAGGCACCGCTCAAAATTATTTTTAATAGGTACTTATTATTGCCCTTTTCAGAGCCTCCCACTGTTTCGACATGCAGGGTTGGTTGACGTCGGACACCATTCGAATGACGCAGGCGCAGCAAGCAGCGAGAAGGCTTGTAGCGAGTTGGCTGGCGTGATTAGAACAATAATTATCATATTGCTTCATTCAATAAACGATGTTAGTTAAACCATAAATTGTTTGAAACTACCTGCTAGCTTATAGAATATACTTATATAGGGTAAATAACGAATAAAACAATATTTTTTTCTCCCAGCGTAAGCCAGGAACATAATTTATTAGTTTAAAATTACACAATCTGACAAATCGATAAATCCACAGAAGTTAATTCGAAACTTTTAACAGGTCGAAATGGAAACAGATCAAAAAATATAATCACAAAGTACTCAATAACCGCCTTAGAAATAGATAAAACTCTAAGTTAATTCCTAATGTCATAAACGTATGGTTAGCGTTAAACCTACCGGCGGAATTACAGTATCAATAATTGGATTAAATGCACAGTGCACTACTTCCGCGGACTGGTCGGTGTGTTTTCAAAATGGCTCTTTTCCACTAGCTTCCTTTTCGGAAACACAACACAAAACGTGACGCGCGGGGGTCGTGGCGTGAACATAAAATTTAACCTATTATTTTACAATGTAAGAGGCAGCTGACACTTATCACAACTAAAATAGGAAGCAAAATCATACCGGCCCCATCCCACCGCGTGTCGCAAATTTGCAGTGAGTGAGAACGCGCGGCGGCCCTGTCTTACCCCCGTATTTATAAAGAAGTAATTACTTATTGCTTAAGAAAGTCATAACTTAAAGTGTTCATACCTAGTGCTTAAGTGAAAGAAATTGGTCACCATTAATAGTCATATTATTTGGCTGAAAATGCTAACTTTTGGTAGTTAAAACTTCTAGTAATTCCTTGATTAAGGCATACAAATTGTCTCTCAAGTAATTACTTGTAGTCAAGTAATTACTTTTACTTGTTTATAAATACGGGGGTTAGTCTTTTGGTGAAATACGCAATCCTCGTGCGAAGTATGCATTGTGCACTACAGACACTCAGACCAACGCGTGCGCTCGCTACACTGTGACGCGACCGAGAAAGTAGTCTACTCTACTAAAAATCATAGCACTTACATGTAAAGCTCAATAAACATTTCGAGATTGGAGGCAGTCCATCATTTGATTAAGTAGTTCGCGTAAAATAGAACTTTCGTTAAAACATAATTCCATAATCAAACTCACACGCTAAAATTCATACAGGTTTAAAATATAAATTATACAGGCAGTGTACATAATAAAGTTACAAAATTCATTATTTAAAAAGGTGCTCTAGAACGATTGGACTGCCGTTTAAACCCCTGAACTAACTCAAATTCAGTAATGACGGCACCGTGTTAAGCCTACGTGTCTAAATTCTAGTGAATACTTAACGATTACGTTGAATCTCGCGGATGTAACCGAACTAATCGTGTCATGGCAGAAAAGCGGTCAGTTCCACGGGCGAGATTCGCTCGGCGAAAATGTTCTTCGTGTAAAGTCAGCGACATCTCGCGCCCTCGCTACAAAGACACACGCAGATTAAGACTAAGTGTATTATTTATAACATACTGGTGGAATATTTACAATGTTCTAAGTATTAAGTCCGAAGTCATTCTACAGCCAATGGCTTCGGGCTCTCCCACGGGAAGCCCTCGCGTCCGAAGTGTCCATATGTACTTGTTTTCTGGTAGATAGGTGCTCTCAAGTTAAGTTCCCTGGAAAAATAGAATGTCCTTTTAAGTAAAATGAATATCCATTTGTGTTTACCTGTAGCTAACTAATAAAATTCACATAATGTTGAATTTGCTTACACTACGTTTTCGATGCAGGTTCTATAAATGGTTTGAGGATGTAAATAATATTATGGTCTAGTTATAAACTATTCTAATTTGATAAAATGTATTATAAATTACTTATGACATGATGCATCATCACACTATGCGATAGTGTAAGTGCTAGAAGCGCCTTCTGCACCGTGATTAGCAAAATGTCTATTAGCCCGTTTGTTTGTTAGAGGGCTCCGGTATAGCCTCGAAGGGATGCGGCGCAACGCGTAAGTGTTTTCATACAATGATCTCTACAGAGATCGAACACGAAAGCTTAAAAACAAACGAAAAGTTTTGTTTGAGGCTTTAAAAACTAGAGGTTTTGTGTTATTTTAATTAGGATTGTAACGGAGGTCTAATTAGCGAAGGCGGACACGGATGCGGAGGCGATGAGTTTTTCATCCGCGGATGCGGAGGTTAACGAAGGCGGAGGTGAAAGCGGATATAGAAAAAAAAAAAGTAAATTGTGACTTAAATAAACATAATGATGCATTGCACTAAATTACTTTACAAACACAGTGCAATTTGAATTACATTACACCGGTTAAACTTTGTAAGAAAGAAACATTTGACACACATTAGATCAACAATTACACAGAAAAATTACAAATAAAAAGGTGTCAAAAAGGATTCTCTCTCTTGTGCGTTACATCCAACTCGTCCAAGCAATTCGACAGGTTGATTCCTGTTATTTGACTAATGACATATGGGCGCCCCCACCCCAACCGCGTTCCTGCCGCGCACTGGTCGTCGTCCAACGTTTTGTTTTATAGTGCCTAACTCCGTAGCAACTCCGCAAAAGTTGTACTAAGGCGGAGGTGGAGGCAAAGATACGATTTCTTGCGGAACTTCCGCAGTAACGAAGTTCCGTTACAAACCTAATTTTAATTAGACGTTGCATAAGCAGTGAAATATCTTACTTGACGATTTTGCCTGGTCGCAGATCGAAGTTCTTCCGTACTATGGCGAGGAGCTCCCGCTGCGTCTTGTGCGACGTGCCGTAGTCGAACACTGAGATCGAGAGCGGCTCCGCGACGCCGATAGCGTACGACACCTGCGACAATAAATTATCCGCTCTACACTTGCTGAATGGTTACATTTTTTAACAGTACCTTCAAAGGAGATGTCCCATAATAGGCCCAGACATAGTACACCATTTTCAAAAATCAAGAAAAATTTACTGTTTCTGGGAAAAATACATAAAAATTTATTTCACGTATAATTTAGTGGTTCAAAAATAAATAAGATCGAATAATTTATCAAACTCAATTAGGCATTCCAATATGGCGTCAATCTAAAAAGCTTTAAATGTCAGAAGCTGTCAAATATCCCTTGTCACTTTGGCATAATCATTCGATTCAATGTTTTGTTCTACTTGTCGCATAGATATAGGATACAAGTAGATCCACTGACAGCCCGATAATGCGTGACCAGTTTTGATTTGTCAATGTGTGTGTTAACTAGTTACGTACCTTTAACATTTTTAGACTATCGATAATAATTGCAGTTTGTCGTTTGGAAAATAATGTTTACTGTCACACTGTTTTTATCTCGAGATTATGCACCTACTTTGCGGCATACTTAACCGCCCTCACTTCTTACAACTATAATAGTGGGCAGATAAATGTGCCCGGTGAGTATATTTTTTACATATAATTTAAAAATAAACAGTCTTAATTAATAAAAAAAATAACAGCCATTGTTAATTAGTTTTCTTTATTTATTTCTTCAAAAGATTTTCTCTTGTCATCTGCTGTGCCGTGTGAGCTTATCAATGGCAGTAAGTGAAAAAGAACAAGTAAACAAAATCTGAATAAACATTTACATTCTGATGTATCAAACACTGATTATTGACTTTTAAACAAGATTATCTTAGTTATGTGATTCCTTACAGTTTCCTTCTTCAAATTGTTAAGTTAACATTCATTTGAGACGCTAAACGTAAAATAACATCAAATTTCTCCGGAAACATTCAAGATAAATGTCGACAATAGTATCGATAAATTTGAGTCAAGCTCTAGCGTACATGTAAAATATTTCGATAAATTATTTATCTACCAAAATAATGTAAATAATCAATACATAGAACTTTATCTATACAAAATATTAAAATAATTTTATATTTACAACTTAACAACAAGATCAAATTCAACAAAAATAACGCGTTTTTACGATGACGACTTTCTACGTATTTACCTGTGAAATGAGCAATTTTCTGGATTATTTTTGTGGTTGACTCCACAGGCACTCACAGAACATGTGACCATTGTTAGATAAAACTGTATTCACTTTAGATAATCTACGATGTACTAGATAATTACATAAAATGTTGAACCTTATATCGCATATGCCACTGGATGTCACTCTGTCAAATACGACAGGTCACAAAACGAATAGATTTGTTTTCTTTTTCTATCTTGCTAGATTTCCTTAAGAGATTTTCTTCTATCTCGCAGGCTTTGTCCGTCTATTATATTCTACGTTTATGACTTGTCGCGTTTATGTATTTTGAGTTCTTTATAACGACCAATTTTTCGTTTTCTGAATTTAGTATTGATCGACAAATAACTTTCATAATATTTAATGTTACTACAAGCAAGCGAAGGCACTCGACTCCTAGATGCGCGATTTTGAAACTGCCAAAACTGACAGATGATATCAAAATGTCATCTTCCGCCATGATGGTTTTGTTGTTTTGTATTGCTATTTTCTTACTTATCTCTTTATTTGAACCACTTAACGAAGCCATTTTAAAAGAATTGGATAATAACAAAACCTTGTAGGTGTATTAGTCTATCTTTTGGTGGGGTGTACAGGTTCTGGGCCTGGCCTCCATACAATTTGGGACATCTCCTTTAACTCTTAGGTTTTTGCAAACTTGAATTCTTATCTCGACTATTATTACATCTCACAGTGTATATTGGCTCATATAAGGGTTACTAATACACATTCACAATAAATAGAGAACATAATTGGTAGTACACTCGACAGCACATCAAGGTAAACAGTTGAACTGCGATAACAGCTTTTATTACGTAGGGCATAAAGGCGGTCTCAAGGTCAACATGTATAGTCTGATGTGCCGCCGTGTGTACATTCTTTTAAAAAACTATTATAATTAATAAAATCGTATTGACCCCACCAATAGACGGAGGACAAAAAAAAGATTTAAAAAATGTGACATTTGCCTAACAGATTCTAGTTCATGGGCGCTCGAAAGTGGTTTCTATAACCAACTTAAGTTTGATTTGGTTTTCTCAGAAATGTACTTCCTAGAAAGATTTATTTTGAAAGTATGTACAGACAACAGCACGTCAACCTATTACAAAACGTCAAATTTTCTCAATTGATATTGATCTTTACTTGTTGGATTTAAATTTGAAAATTAATTCAATGACCTTTAACTTATTAGGTAGGTTGATCTGCCGTTGTCTGTACTTCAAAATATTTTTTTATAAAAAAATAATTCCATCGGCACCCATGAGTCAGAGGCAAGTTTATGATTGTTCATAACATACTCCCGTTTTATATAATTGTTTGAAGTCGACAAATTGTTAAAAACGCTGTATTTACCTGTAAATGCATATCTTTTACACATGTTACTCATATACTCTGAATTGTAATGTTTACTGATATATTGCTGGTGAATCTTTTCCGATAAATAAATAAATAAATAGTTACCTGCACCATGCAGCGGCGGCACAGGCCAGCCTTGACGAGCGACTTGGCGACCCACCGGGCGGCGTACGCTGCAGAGCGATCCACCTTCGTGAAGTCCTTGCCCGAGAACGCGCCCCCACCGTGCGCGCCCCATCCGCCGTACGTGTCCACGATTATCTTGCGCCCGGTTAATCCCGCGTCAGACTGTAACAGAATTAAACAATCTCTGGGGCCTTATTCAGCTATTTCAATTGCACTTCAATCGTAATTGAATTAGGTGATCTTGACATTTAGCACATACTAAAAACCTGCTATTCAATTCAGATTGTGATACGATTTGATTTAGCTAAATTAGGGGCCAACAAACCAGGTGGCAGTGGGCAGAGCAACCATTGGGAGAGTGAACTTCTCCAATGAGAGAATAATAGCTATCATTCTTGTTTTACATGTGATACAGGATTTAAATAAGACACTTGTCATGGCGTTTTATATGAAAGACTCAAATTAGAAGTGGGCTTCTAAAATCAGATGGAAATATGTGAAAGAATGAAATCATAAGTGTAGATAAAATGGTCAGAAGTCATTTTAAAAAGTTTTAATTTAGCGTGACTATTAACAGATTTATAGGTACACTGTAGAATATGTTTGATAAGCACTTTGAATTTAGAAACTTGAAGTGTAGTAAAAATATCAAGGTGCCATACAAATACTTATTATTGATTACTAAATATTTTAACAGCACACATGTGTGTAGAGTTGTTTGCATGTATTGTAATCTATGACTAGGCTTTTAGTTTAGGAGTAATGTTACTAAACGGAAAAACTATATTATTCGCGAAGCTCATACGTACATAATCTAAATTATTATTATTTAAATCGATTATGGCTGGATGAGTAATTCTAATATAATATGTTTTGTCATCCTGGTGTACCTCATTCAAGAGCAAATAAGTTATTCTTATTCTTATTAACATGGTGTTAAATCATAGTTGTTTTATGTGACATGCTGCATTTAACAACAATATCAATAATTGACTGCAAAAAATAGTCACGCTGTTATTTCGTAGTATTGATATAGTTTAGTATATTATTATATTTTACATAATGGATTTCTGTGTCTGAAATAAATATTTTGAATGGAATGAAAATATAAAAATACATAAAAACAAAAAGTTAACTAACCTGAGGTCCTCCAATAATGAAGAGTCCACATGGGTTGATGTGAATCACAGTTTTTTCATCAAGATACTGTGCGGGAATCACATCCTTGATAACTTTTTCTTTGATTTCTTCACGCAATGTCTCCAAAGTAATCTGAAAAGACAAAAATGTTTGATTAATTTAATTCATGCATGTAAACCTTCTTTCTGCAATCGCCAACCCGCCTGCCAAGTCTGACAATGGCCCTGTGTGAACTAATGATGATAATTTTAACCTTTTATTAAACAGACCTAGCCAGTTGAAATATAATAATAATAATAATAGTTTATTTATTCATTTTTACATGCAACATGGGTATCTTAACTAGTACAATATTAATTTGTAATATAGTTTTCGACTATGGTATACAACATGTTCCTTTTGATATCCCATAACTATAAGGTTATGTTCCATAGGTAAAAATAATATAAAATGCCCTAGAACATGTGGTTCAAAAATCAATGGTTTCGAATATAACATCAATTTTAGTGAATTTGTTAAAAAAAATTAACCAGTATGGCGAATCCATAGTTTTGCGAGACGTTGGCAAACTTACACTAAAGTGAAGTGTAGTGCTTCAGTAGCGGGAGAGCGTAACTTGTAAAAAACATTGGGAATGAATTTTTACAACTTTTATTGAAAAATTTAATGGGCAGTCATTTAATTTTTCGGCGGTTAGTAAATTTGTGAGTCAGTAAAACATAAGCAGTAAGTAATAAAAATATTGGCCTGTTATTTCATCATTCCATGACATTGCAAAAATTACTCAAGTAGTTTAATAAATTAATGAGCAGTAAAACGGTTGGAATGGGCAAGTTCGAAAATAAGTTTGCCAATTCACAGTGAGCGGTAGCATTAGCATCAGGTAGCATCCGAACGTCACTTTAATTGAAAAGAGAGGTAAACTTTCGTTAAAAGAGGCGGAGTTTAAAGCGCGCGAGGCGCAAATGGCAGCTTTTCAGTAAATGGGAAATAATATTACCCAATAATAGAGAAGAATGGACTCAAGGAACATGCACTTGCCCAACATTTAATAAAATGTATATATGTAAACATATAATTGGCCTGGCCATACGACTGAAATATGCTGTTCCTCCTGTTGAAGCCAAAAACATTCCTCTTGGACAAAATAGGAAAAGGGGCAGGCCTTCTAAAGCCAAACCGGCTGTTATTATACAATAAGTTTCTGTCGCTGATTCATTTGACTTTTAACATGTATCTTAGTTTTTGTATCCTAATTTTAACATGTATCCTAATGCCAAATTAAAAATACTTACAGATTGCCGTAATGTTCTTTATTTTTACTCTCCGACCATGTAAAACATAAGGTAATGTGTTCATGTTCAGCATTTAATGTGAAGAAGGAAAAAATATATGATGCATGGTTAATATGGTTATGCTTCATATTTTTTCCCTTCTTGATATTTAATGCTGAAATACACAAGGAATACATTTTACCGCCTAATCGTTTATGGAACTGCTTAAAATAAAATTTATAACCAATTACGATTTGTTAACTATACGTGCCTAACCACCCAGTTCAACTATTCTACTGCTTAGTATTTATTGAACTGCACGTTATTATTTTATGACTCATTTTTATTTAGATTACTGCTCAGTTTTTACTGCTTAACTAGTTTGCAAACATGCGTTTTTTATTTTTTTACCTACCATAATTTAAATATTGAACTGCCGCTTTAATTATATCATTGATAAGTAGGTACGAGTAAATCGTTTTCATTCAAAAGTTCATTCATAACAAGGTAACGGTGTTTTACATAAACAGTTGTGACTTTTTAGAATTATTTTGTATGAAAAAATTAAACAAAAAAAAACTAAATTTAAAAATAATTCATATGCAATTTGATTCTTTACTATGGTCTGTTTAAGACCCTAGAGCTATGGAATATGAAATGGAACACGTACGTATAAATAGCAATGAAGTGAGGTACAATCAAAGTGCAATCCTTATTTTTTACATCTACTTAAAGGACACGTTAAATTAATCAGACTATAAAAGCAAATATTGAATTTGGACACTTTACCTTATTGATTAAAATTGATTTCTTGAGGTATATAAGAGTAAATTGTCTTGTAGGTACCCCATATGCCAATCTATTTAGCTCCTTGAATGCAGGTAATTCCAGACACAATAGAAATCATTGTCTGTCATATACATATAACGGGTGTAAAAAAAATCAAACACAGATCCGAAAACCACGTATTGTCCCCATCACTAGGATCTTTTTTTTTCTTCGGGACCATACCTGGGAAACAGCTGGTTCCGAAGATATTGAGGGTCAAAGTCACAATTTTGTTTTCCATTTTTTACAAAAACTGTTGGCAAAGGTTATTTAAAAACTTTTCTTCTTACAAACAGTTTTGTTTTATTATTTCTTTCATAATAAGGCTTTTTTCAGAAAAAAATTCATTTCCCAGCTATAATATTTTGTAACATGACTTGGATTGCTTCACAGATTGCGTAGCTTCGGGATCTGCGTTTAGTTTTTTTACACCCTGTATAGGGTAAGTTCGCCTGTTCGCGTCCATCGCCCTATTCGCGTCCATTTTACGGATCTTCCTTTAAAAATCCTCGAAAATAAGTAAACTACCACACCAATCAAATGAAAAGTCATTACCGCTAATACCTCAATGTATAAGAGGCACGCACTTAAGGACAAAAGGTCCTTGCGCCAAACCAATCTCGTTTAGAAAAATAGTTTGTCTCGACTGATCAACGGCGGAGCGCTTAAGCGCGGAATATTAGGTAAAAAATAGTGTGCAGCGGCGCGTTCGAAGGTAAGTTTTTTATTGTTTTATGTGAATTTTAGGATACAAAGCTGTTTCTAGAACTTCATAATGAATAAAGGAGTAATATTAATTATGAATTTGCTTTTGCTTCTTATTTTTAACGAATGAAATAAGGTGGACGCGAATTACTACATCGAATTTACAAAACTTCCACTTTGCGTCCGCAACGGACGCAAACTATACCTTTAAGAAACCAAATTGGGTCCACTATTTTCTAATACAATTGACTTGCTTGTAAAAAAAAGTTGTGCGTGTACTAGTGTTCACACGTAAGAAGTAAAACTTCTTTATGGCCTTATTTTTCGAAAAATGATCTACATGCAACTTTCCAGAAATTGGTTAAATTGGTTAAATATTATTTCACTTTACCTTTTTGCTATCGTCTGAACCAACCGTGGTAGGGGCAAGAAAAAGATGGCGCGTAACCGAAAAATGTGACGCTGAAAACGTGACGGTAAATTTTTTCCAACGCCGATAAAGAAGTTTCACTTCAATAATTTAAAATGTATTGTTTATTATTATTGTACCATTTTTTAAGACTATGTGTTTATAATTCTTTTTTTAAATGAAAAGAGTCATTTCTTTCATTCTTTTTTTTTTTCTATCTAGAATGAGTTGAGCAAGAAAGATCCTGTTTTTCAAGAAGGGTGACAAAACTCTCTTGAAGAAGTAAAGACTCATCTCGCTTCTGAGCCATATATATAAGTTGTTTTCGAGAGTCATTACGAATCGTCTCACTCGCAGGTTCGACGACTTCCAACCTCCCAAACAAGCCGGGTTCCGAAAAGGCTATAGTACCATAGACCACATTCATACGCTGCGGCAAGTTATACTCGTACAGAAGACCGAAGAGTATAACTTGTCACTTTGCTTAGCGTACGTGGACTATGAAAAAGCCTTTGATTCGATTGAGACCTGGGCAGTGCTGCAGTCTCTCCAAAGGTGCCAAATAGACTACAGGTACATCGAGGTGCTAAAGTAATTATACCAAAACGACACCATTTCGGTCCGATCACAGAACCAGAGCTCTAATCCGATCCAACTACAGCGAGGCGTGAGACAGGGAGACGTTATTTCTCCGAAACTGTTAACAGCTGCGTTGGAGGATATTTTCGAGCTCCTGGACCGGAAAAGACGCGGCATCAATATCAATGACGAATACCTAACACACTTGCGATTTGCCAATGATGTAGTTCTTATGGCTGAGACCTTGGAAGATCTGAACATTATGCTCGAAGATCTCGGTAATGCTTCTCAAAGAGTGGGTCTTATGATGATCATAGACAAGACGAAAATCATGTTAAATCCACTCCAGGTAACGTTGGGAACATTGCACTCGAAGTTGTTGACAGCTATGTTTACCTGGGATGGGACAGATAGTCCAATTAGGTAAGTCCAACTTAGAGAAAGAGATCTCTCGTCAAATCCAGTTCGGATGAGCAGCGTTCGGGAAGCTCCGGCATATATTCGCGTCCGAAATACCTCAGTGTCTCATGAGCATGACGAAAGTCTTTGACCAGTGTGTGTTGCCAGTTATAACCTATGGGAGTGAGACGTGGTCGTTTACCATGGGTCCCATAAGAAGGCTCAAGATCACCCAGCGAGCAATGGAGAGAGAGATGCTTGGTATTTTCCTACTCAATCAAATCAGAAATGATAAGATCCGCAGGAGAACTAAAACAACCGACATCGCTCGAAGGATTGCATCGTTGAAGTGGCAGTTGGCGGGACACAGTTTGGGCGGAAAGGTTCTAGAATGGCGACTGCGTACCGGACGACGTTCCGTGTGCAGGCCCTCTATAAGGTGGACCGACGATCTGGTCAAGGTCGCGGGAAGCCGCTGGATGCGGACAGCACAGAAACGATCGTTGTGGAGATCCTTTCGGGGAGGCTAATCCCCAGCAGTGGGAGTCGTTTGGCTGATATGATGAATAATATACCTACCTTGTGATTTTAGGGTAAAATTAACAGAAGTGTGAGAGGGATTTTTATTATTTATATTCTATTATAAAGAAACTGTTAAAATAAAATATTTCTTTACAAATTCTTACAAGTATCACCCCTGTATTCCTTTTTTAAGCTGGTGGACGCTAAATGGTCCTCGGGTGGACGCAATTTTGATTTTGTGGACGCAAAGTGGGTAAAACGCGTATTTCTGAAGTTTATTTATTTAAAAAAAAAAACACAAGATTATTCGAATAAAACTGAAAGTTAATCTTAAAATAGACTATATAATAAACACATAACATATTTTTTTCATAGAAATTAGTGCTGGGTCATTTTTATTATCGCCGTCAAACTAGCCAACTGTACTAAATGGACGCGAACAGGCGAAATGACCCTAGATCAGATCTGCTCCTAAGCAGCCAGACAGTTCATAACAGTTTAATTTGGGACAAGATGGCTCAATGTGGCCTAGTGTGGCATGTCTTAAAAATATTATCATTATTATTAATTGTTTCCAGTTCTATCATCTTATTAAAATGTTACAAAATCCATCTATGGATGGTTACATTAAAAATATATGCGTGTTTTCAATGTGATATGCCTAGCTAGATTACTAGAATTCTTTATAGGGTCTTTTTTCCTTTATTCTGCATATTGTAGGTATTAAAACCAAATGAAAGTTACCTTCTCTGAGTGCTGAAGAGAAACGACCACTGTGTGTACCCGTTGCGGCACAGTAGCGCCACCAACGAAGTTATATTCACATGTGACCTGTAACAAATTGAAAAAAAAACTTTTGTACGTTGCACCAAAATCGCGTCCATCACTGTCGGAGATTTAGTTTTCTGACAAACGTTTTTTGCATGTAGTGAAAGAATCATACTTTTCTTAAACTATACAACTATATAGGTTTGTGAACTATAAAAAAAAACAAATTTAATTGAAACATGTACTTGGCGAAACCGTAATGACTTAACCACTTAACCCGAATGCTATGCAGAATTCACTTGGAGAATTCCTTTTTTTAAACAATTACAACGTTAACACTAACACCGCTCTTGTAGACAGCCTAACGCAATTGGTTGCGTCAAGGTCACACTGCCGCCGATGTCCTTATTTTTCGCCCTGTCAACCACATGTTTTATTTTGTTAGTACAATTATTCCCTAAAATAGTAACTAATGCAGAAAAATAAGACCTAATACAAAATTCGATTTTTTTAATTACTTGTATTCTGTAAGATTGCCTTTACAATAAAGTGCATCTTCATTTATCTTAATGGTCTACCTACTGTCTACACAGATTGTAGGAAAATAGAGTCGGTTACGTAAAAGCAATTGCGAAATTTAAACAAGTTTAATCAGAGTGTGTGTGGTTAAGAAGGCTTCATGAGCTGTCTCAAATATCGTCAGACACGTTAGCTATCAGTGCTTGTTGCTGTGCAGGGAACAATTGACGCTGACGATCACATTGCGTAACACGATCTCGTAGGATCATGATTATTATAATTCAAACTTAAAAACAAGACACGGGAATAGAGAAATGCTGAAGCCCTAGTTTTCGTGTGAACAAATTATCCAGCAAACTTGATTTACTATAACAAATTTCGAGTCAAAATTCTAGTTAATAATTAGGCTGTAGAAGATTATGCTTAGGCATAAGTTACCCAAGGCCAAACCGACGCGCACATTGATTAATGAGTATTATAAATATTATAATAGATGAGGCATGTTTCAATGACACAGGCGAATGTCAGATAAAATTTAATGTTTCCCAGTTCAAATGTCTTGTTTTAAGATAATTTTCGGGACAAAATGTTCATAATAAAAACAGCGAGATAAAGTAATTACAAAAACAATATTCGTCATCGTAATTTAACTTGGCCAGGGGTTGCGACCCTAAAGACGATAACACTGATGATTTTAAGAGAAAATAATTATATAACAATTTACGTTTTTTTTTCCTTTCTTACCAAGATATTTAGGTGATCAATATGAAGTACTAATTTAAGGTTTATTAATAATACATATCATTAATTTTAAATGCTTATCTGTACAGACTTACGTCCTTTCAGCTTTGGCTAAATAACACTAAAAATACATTTAACTTTCACACCAACTACTTAAACTAAGAATAACTTATCCTAAGATGAAATTGATAAATATTATAAATACCTAAATAAATTCATGAAATATCCAATAATAAATAGCCCAAGTTTGTATACCACTAGACTAGACTAATCTTAAATAATTTAACAGTGCAGTTTAAATATAATCAATATTTACCTGGGTCTTCGAGTCTGGTCGAGCCCACCAGAATTCACCGTTTCGCCTCAATTCTGCGATCTTCTGATTTAGTCTGTGTGCGAGGACAACTGTCAGGGGCATACATTCTTCTGTTTCATCGGTGGCGTAGCCAAACATCAAACCCTACAAAACCAAATATATTATTAAAACATTGATCAGAAATTATTTTAATTTTGTCATTTAAGTAAAAAAGTCTATTTTTATCAACAGTCAATTTATAAAATAAAAAATGAAAATGTAATCAAATCATTAAGTAAATTTAAGAACAAATACCTACATAGTTAGAAATAATGGTTTTTCTTATCCATGAGCCTAAAATGAATGGGATACCCTGTGGTATTGTGATAATAATGTTTGTGCATAATAATCGTATAATCTAATAAGATTACAATCATTCAAATAATAAACCCCCAACAATAATAATAACAGTTTCGCATAATTTGTAATTGTAACAGCTTGGTTACTTATAAACACATTCAGGGACACAATGCCAGACACAATAGAAGTTTTATTGTTGTGTTATTAGTTTATGCAAAAAACTGTTATTACAAAATAAATAAAAGATTATTATTATGTTGGTCTGTTTCCAATCACGGGACTATGGAGCCTATTATTATCCCGGAAAGTGTTAACATTTATGATACACCAATTGTTATTATGAGTTAGGCAGAAAAATAATACAGACAAAGCAATAATCATGTTTAGTTACACCTGGAGAGGGTGACGTACCTGATCACCAGCCCCTACTTCTTCATCGTTTCTGTTTTCATGCACACCAGCAGCTATGTTCGGTGACTGTTGGTCCAGAGCAAGCATCACGCAGCATGTCTTGTAATCAAACCCTGGTGCCCAACATGCTCATATTTATTATTGAGTAGATGATGTATTATCTTAAGTGTCTGCCAAATTTTAAACCTTAGTGTTTAAGATTTATGAAGAGTGAAAAATTCAATTTGAGTTTAGATTTTTTTACGACCAGGATGCAGTAAATGAATTAAGAAAATAACATAGCCAAACAAGAATTCGGCATGAGTCCCATATGATTGTAATTTTTAATTTGATATGAGTAACATGCAAATGTGATTCCCAATTTTCGTTTGATCTGTTTGAAATCCCAGTTTCAAGTCGTGCAACAGGCTTCTTAATTTTTCTATACCTGATCTCCAGCCCCTATATCTATTTCATCTCGAGCCTGGTACACCCCCTCGGCTATGTTTGGACTTTGTTCTTCAATAGCCACTAGTAAATTTAGTGTACGCCAATCAAAACCTAGTGTGTGTGGAACAATATTTTTCTATTACTACAAGAGAGGTTACAAAATTTGGATAGACTTAAATCTAGTTTTCAATGCTTGGCTGCAGGCCAATCGACTGTTTACTAATAGTAACAGTTAAATGTTTCAAGGATTTAGGCTTACCTTTGGAAGAGTCGTCATATCCAATGTGCTTTACTGTTTCTCTGACAACTTTCTGGTAATCAACATTGGCTTTAGATGTAATTTCACCACACAGCAAAACCATTCCAGTTTTAGTGACAGTTTCTGTTGAGGAAAACACAGTGTTCACTTAATTTGATCACTATTACACATTTCACATAGTAGCCGATCAAGATGCAGCACTCACCGCAGGCAACTTTAGCGTCAGGATCCTGCCTCAGGTGTGCGTCGAGTATAGCATCACTTATTTGATCGCACATTTTATCTGAAAATTATAAAGTTATTTAATTTGTAGCAAAACAAATCTGATATAACCTACACAAGACATAGTTCACAAGATGTTGCAAATTTCATCAGTGTTTGGCTCAGACCACGTGTAGTGATTATTTTGAAACTGGATTGTATTATGGTTTCGCATGATGTAACAAACCATCGCATGCAGTCTTAATGCTAGGATTTTAACATAAGCCTCACATTTTGACAATAAAGGCATGCCATTTCGGAGATGCTACTGTTTAACCTATTCTTGTTTAGAGGCCTAATAGACGGCTAAATCTACGCACATGTCTGAGGCGGCCATTTTTCGAATCGCACACCTCCTACAGCATTAGAATAAAAGAAATCTAACCTGGATGTCCCTCGCCGACTGATTCCGATGTGAACAGAAACACTGATCCATCCTCCATATCAAAACTGTGGCCGTTTGTTTTAGCATATCCATTCATTTTTGATGATGTCTCCGGCATTCTGAATTTAGAGTTAGCTCACTAAAATAACCCGATATGAGTCTCCCTGAATTAACACTGTGGAAAAGAGGTCCGGCTTATGTTCGCGCTGATATTTATAAGGTCGGAGAGCCGTCGCAAAACTGCGGATTTGATCCAATCAGAAGTGAGGTTTACTTCAGCCGTTATCGGATTCGAGCGCCGCTATTGGTCAAAACGGAATGTTTTGATTTTGTTAAACCTGAAAAGGATAACATGATTTAGAACCGCCAAGTTTTAAATAATCTGATCGATTAACTTACATACGACGTAATGCATGCATGCAATGACGTTGTATTATTTTTATCGAAATAAAATGCAAAGGTTGCGTGTCAAATAGTGATGTCATTACATTAAACATTGACGCATTTTATCGTCATTTTGAATGATTACGGCAATCATTCAAAATGACGATGAAATGCGTCAATGAAAATGAACGCACTGATTGCGGTCATTTTCACTCGCACAAAGAACAAAACAATTTTATTTTGACGTTGACGTTGCAAAAAAGATTTTTTGCAAAATGAAAAACAGCACGTAGGTAATATAAGCTATAAAATGGATTAGCTAAAAACGTGAGACAGAATTTCTAGTATAACACATTATTTATAAATTGATCTAGATGTTTTGCTTAGCTTATTCTTACTACTTATTAAATTTAAATGTTCCATTTAAAAAAATATGGGACCAAACCAAATACCCAAATACCCATCAAAATCTGTTTAGCTGTTTTAAAAATTAAACCGTGTCACAAAATTAAAAATACCTAAATATTAAAGCATTTTACAGTCCAAATCATCCCACAGTCCCACTGCAGAGCAAAAGCCTACATCATTCAATTCAAGTTACCCTATCAATGATGGGTACTGACAGGCAATGGTACAGGCATAATCACCACGACTTCTAAATGCGGGTTTATAATGCTCTCTTTGCCCGACCCGGGAATTGTTGAACCCCGGACCTCAAGATCTTAATCTAGTATTAAATCACTAGACCAACGAAGCGTCAGCGTCAATTTATTGCAAAATATTTAAATAAGTATGTAATGAGTCCATTTTTCAGTATGATATTTGCACAGCATCCCCAAATACGTAATGTTCCCATGTGGGTGTGGGAAGAGCAGAATGAATCCAATTAAAACATAATATTAAGTTTATTTTAATAAGTATTCCTATTCTAGAAGTAGGAGTTATTATTATCTCTTGACCTCACATCACCTTAATCATTACACAAATTAAACTAATCTATAAACCAGAAAATATTGTTTGTGTTTTTTGAAAACTACAATCTCAAGATACCTACCAAGGTTCTATTCATGATTGTAGTACCACAGATAATAGTAGTACTAAAGTTATCAAACGTTAGTAGAAGTTAAACCAACATCTATTATATAAAAAGTTTTGTTAAAATAGTTGCGATAATATTTTACCTGCTATTCCCAATGGTAACTTTAAACTTATTTTTTCATGTTGTAAACGCGTATTTTCCTGTCTCCACTGTTATATTAAATTTTAATACACTCAATAATAATATTCATTTAAATGCACGATACGTTCATCTGCTGACTTTTGCTGCTCGGAATAAACTGACAATGAAGATGATGGCAATTCATTTAGGTAACTACTTTACATGGAGATACCGGGATATTGTGTTTCGTCATTAAGTATTAGCATAGTACAGGAGCTAGTAGATTTAAATTAAAATCATACAAAGGTACTAAGATAATAAATGCATAATGTATGTTTAATCCGTATGATTTGTTTTTTTATATAGTGATGTCTGTCTACCTATCTATAATTATAATATATAAAAGAAAGTCGTGTTACTTACACCACTTATAAGTCGAGAACGGCTAGACAGATTTTTATGATTTTTGTGTTTTTGGAATTGTGTTCGTCGGGAATATAATACGTATTAAAAACCTTGAAAAGTTAAAGGAATGTGATGTAAGTACCTTCACATTGCTCAATACGTTGTAAAGGACGTAGGTATTTTAAATACTTAATAACTGTAATTAATTAATGACTTCGAAAATTGGCACAATATCCAAATGCAAAATATTCGCCTATATATATTATGTGCGAGAGCAGTACTTTGTATATTAGGTATCTTATTGCTATACTATTTATACAAGAACTTACACAAACAGAAATAAACTTATTTCATTGATTCTACAATAGGTAGGTAGGTACCTATTGTATTTTATTACTGAAAACTTCATACACACTATTAATAAAAAAATATTTGCAAAGATTTAATTTTATGTAAAAATATGTGCGATTTAATTTAAACGATACTTTAAAACTAACCTCTGGGCTAATTTCTTACTGTTGTAAAGGCGTAATTTCAAGTTAATTTTTCACTGTCTTCACTGTCACTATACATAGACACTTAATATTATTTAACATTTAAATGCACTGTGCTTTCATCTGTTGACTATTGCTGCTCTGAGTACACTGAGGATAAGGATGGCTTTAGGCAATTCATATACCGTCAAGATTTTTTTTTAATCAAGTCTCTGTGATTTTGCCGCGCTATGAAATACTGATGAGTCATTATTCCTAACCGCTTCAAGCCCCAAGAGACAACCGGTTGTCTCGATAGCATTGATTTTAATTGTGTCTGGAATATCCGATCGTCAAAGGGTTAAAATATAAGTTTAGATCACACATTACACAATAATATGGAATGCAAAATATACAATTAATTTTCAAATGTAATGTCACAACATAATCATCATCATCATCAACAGAATCCGAGATTTGAAATTCGGTCATTGAGCAAAAACAATCCAAACAAAATTTCCATGCACCTTTTGAGGGATAATTAAATTTAATTGTTGAGGATTAGCATTTTCATTCCGTTTTAGACATGACAGTTTTTATATACTATCCGGTAATTAAATAAAAATGTAGTTAGTCATTCATAATACATTATATTTTTTGGCATACATTAATAGAAAAATATCAGGATTTTGTGATACGTCATTTAAGTATTTGTGTAGTGCTGGAGCTAGAAGTTAAAAATTAAAAGTCATGCACCAAGATAATGAATACGCTTTATGTACTTTTATTCAACTGCAGCATAGTAAGTAACCGAAAGTATTTAGGGGTGGTGGAATCTTCCTCCTAGTGGTCCACCCTGGGCAACGGCATTTTTGGCTTTCTAATCAATGCTGACGGCTAACGGATCCCTCTGCGGTGGTAGTCTTCGTAAGAGGCTGCCTGAATGCTGCCACCCTCCTGCCGGAGTCCAGCGCCAAACAGTTTTTCTGTTTTTCGCTGGTGTGTGGGAGAACCAGTGCCACTTTCTGGGTAAGCTCGCTCCATCTTAGGCTTCTTCTTAACCGTAGAGTTAAGAGGAAATACAAGGGCCGTTTTTCCATACAAACGTAGTCCCCTGTTCCTCTCTGGATAAAGCCAGTAGAGCAATAATTTTTATTACAAAAATCTATGCATGTTTCTATGTTTTCTATTTTTTCATAAATTAATTAATAAAAAAGATATGAGCCCTTAAAAATCGAAAAAATTCGCCAGATTTTCAGCTGCGTTCAAACATCCAAAAAACCAATTTGGCTAAATTTTAGAAAAACGGAAAACATACGAACACGGCCAGCCTTTCTTTAATTTTTAATGAAAAAAGTATTTAAATCGGTCTAGTTTTGGAAAAGTAATCGGGGGACTACGAAACGTTGATTTGGTGTGCTTTTAGTAGGTATTTTCGGTCCAAGAAGCAGTTGTCTCTATCACACTCTGCGGTGAAGGTGTTTGGCACTGCGCGACAGCAATAGATTTTACAAATACCTCTTTTTCAATTCTCTCGCCCGTGTTTCCTCTTAAGACGCTGACTGCAGCCGTTGACCTTGAGCAATAAATACGCCCACAAATTTATTCATCTTTGAATTTCTTTGCAACGCACCGCAGCTATCACTGTCAATTCCCGTAGGATTGACAGAGAAAAAGCGCATGGAATAGAAGGGCCTAAGCGCCAAACAACAAAATTCGTTGTGCAATTTAATATTGAAATTTTATTAAAAATCTAAATCAGCCATTTGCTTAAGCAACATGTAATATACAAAATAGCAAAATCTTATTATCATTGTTATACGGACTGCTGAGAAAAATGGTAATTTATGTATTTTCAGAGGCTACTTTGAGATTATTATCTATCGAGAAAAGTTTTTAGAATCGTGTTTTGGAAACAACCACCTGGCCAAAAATATGATCAATTACAACTACATAGAATTTGGCAACAATACGAGCCATAGGCTTAAAGCAAAACAATCTTCATTGAGCTGAATTTGGCTCATGTCAGCGTGCAGAGTCTTAAGTTGTAGTCAAGAGCAAGCCCATTGATAATATTAACAAAAAAATCGTTTGTCTAGTGGTTTACATACCGGGCCAAGATCTCGGGGTCCCGGGTTCGATGCCCGGGTCGGGCAACAAAAAGTTTCGAATTTTCGAACATTGCTAGGGTTTGTTTGTGAGCATTTGGCAAGCGTGTTGATTATGCCAGCACCCATCATTGCTGTGGTAACTTGAATTCAATGATAGAGGCCTTTTCCCTGCAGTGGGATGATATACAGGATGAAATTTTAACTACTTACCAAAATTTTAATAGGTTTTCGGTATCGTATTTAGAGCCTATTTATGAAGTAAAATAAGTAAATCAAGTTGTCATCCGTAAATAATTTTTTTACGGTTCTAGACCTGTTAAGGTATAAAGGGAAAATCAAAAACTTATGAATAGTATCGTAATCAATGAATGAGATGCGCAACGCGCAAAAAAAGTTTTGCTAGGCGGCCGTATCATAAATTTTTGATTTTTGGCGGACATTTTCTAAGTGCTTTATCTTGACATTTTTGTACTAGGCTATTCCAAAAGAAAAAATACTTCATTTGTTTTTTGTCTCGTAGATTGATATATTAAAATTTGGAAGGTGGTTAAAATTTCACTCTGTATAGTAATAATAATAATAAATAATGTTAATATAGTATAATATAGTAACATTTAGGTAAATAGAATAGGTATTCTTTAAATGATTTACTTAAATGTATGGTAGGTATGTATACCTATACATACCTACGCTACGTGCATAACTTTCGACTGATTGCACCAAATTTCATAATTCGCTTTTTGTTATGTTTGTAATGATCAGGAAGGATAAGGTATGACGGATGACGGATAAAAAAAACTGTTTTTAAATATCTACATGAAAAGTGTACAGGGTAGGTAAATAAAGGGAGGGCAAAGCCGGGACGAACAGCTAGTATACACAGTGCATTTTCGACCACCTGAAAACGAACCACGTTATGTAACCATCATGTATAACATTTTGGCACTGTTATTTTATTTTTTTATCGATATCATATGGCCATAATAATATGGCATTCACTACCAGTCAACCGTTCAGTTAAACAGAAATGTTTCTTTCGTAGGCGATGCGACATCATAACAAAAATCGAATTTGACATGTTGATCCCATTTATCAAAATGTTGTTTTTGAGCACTAAACGCCGCATCCAAGTTATTTCAATTCCACTTTTTAGGTAACTAAGTTAAAAATGAGACTATCAGCTAAGTGCCTACTCAGATGCCTTACTCTGTAACACGAAGCTCGTATTTACGGATATATCTGTCTCTTTCAGATACTCAGGTCGTTGTATCCTTCCATACCCAAAACAAAAAAAATAAGGATATCGCAGCGGATAAAATGGAAAGACTCCAAAGTAGAGCTTCATTTACAGAGATACCCGATTAATTTGTTCTGTAGTTGACGACTTCCATGTATTCACTTGGCTTAGGTATTTCACGCTTTGATAGTTAAGTTTCCAATCGTACATTTCAGTGAACTAAAACCAAGTCTCTGGTTTATTACAATGGCCTACAAACCTGTTTCATCTTCAGCACACTGCTCTACTGGGAGTCGGTGAAGGTGATATTGACATTATCATGTAGGTATATATTTTTATTTAGAAAACTTTGTGGACTAAGGTCAGGCTTAAATGATGTTTGTAAATAATAGTTTTTTAACTAACCGATACTGGTTTTGTAAATATTTATTTTATTTTAGCAGATTATATAGATACCTTACCCAACAACAGTGAAATCAAAATACCATATTATTGATTTTAAGCCTTAACTTACAAACATCACCATCATCATCACCACCACATCAGCGCACTGCTGTACATAGCCCTCTACAAAAGTAGGATTTTATAAAAATCAACACGTTTAGCTGGCGCATTGGAGATCTCAATTTGGCTAATAGTGTAGAAATGCTGCGACTTTATCAGGCAATAGGTATTTCTTATCGCCTTTTATGATTTCAAGCTAAAATAAAGGTCAAGGTAAGGCCAGCATCACACGGCACACAACAAATTGTGTTCTTTTTTAACTTAACCTAGAACAGCCTGTTTTTTTTATTTCTTTGTCTTTTTATCATGTGATTATCCTCCAAGAATAATTTTGTGTCAGAGATTGCCAAGTCACCTATTACAGGCTTTAGATGTGACTTGTTTTTATGATTAAAATGAAAGATATACATATTATATTTATACGCGGTTCTACCCGTGACCCAGGAACGCTATAATTGTAAAGTATTAGAAACGTCGGGTTAAACCAAAATAAACACGAATTTGAAGTCCGTTAATATATCTTTCATTTCAATGTATACTTAGTGTTCGAGTAAACTCACGAAAACTGTTTGTTTTTAAGACTTCCATCTGACTAAAGCTGGGTCGTGTTTTCCGAAGCAATTAACCCCCGTTGTCCCTAACCAGGTGCTACGATGCAGAAGTGCATAACTAAGCCAATTTGTACAAGATCTTCTCCTTAACTGACCCGACCGGGGCTCGAACCAAGGACACGAGTAGTTCAACAGTTGCAGGATTCGCGAATTTAACCCCAAACTGTCCTACATACCACTAAATACAAAATTGTCAGTGTACCCACAATGTTAACAGGGAGCAAATGAAGTCTAGTTAATCCTGTACCAAAACTAGTCTGGTAGTGTGTTAGTTCCTTCCCATAAAGAGATTGAACGTGACTATCATCACTTCGTTCACGTAAATGATGTATTTTGAACCGGACCGGACTGGTCGTTTTTCTTATATAAGCCGCATAATTATGCCATTATCTGACTCCAAAACTACCTACCACTATAAAAAGGGGCAATCCCTTAGGTACTCTGTGAAAAACAAAAATAAATTTATCCCACGGGATTCGTATACGGGATAAATAAAATTAGCGCTTTTATAAATCTTTGTGCCAAACTTTAAATTTTCGTTTGGTAATATTGATGTGGTAGAGACTGTCTATTTTTGCATAGAGCTGTTGTTTTTGTATGGACATGATTACTTTATTACTGATAGATAGAACTTTAATAGGATTATATCTTCTAGCGTCTATTGCTAATCAATTGCATCAGCACTCGTTTGAAAACAGCAAATCATGAAATCGTCATATTATTGCGTGTTCATATTTGAAAGTTAAAGTTTATCAAAGTTGTCATAGGTTCTTAAACACTATCGGCTATGTTATGCAAACGTTCAGAGTTTATATTAAACTCTTCGTTTAATATAACATTGGAAAGATAATTCGAAACTGATACCGCACGTGCTTCCTATTATCAGAAAAAACAACTGAAGATTATAGAGAAAAAATAATAATATATATTGGAAAAAAATCTTTAAATTATAAAATAAGTGAATATCGGGAACGTAAGACGACGAACGAAGAAGATTGAACAAGGGTCGGGAACATTGTTGTCAATTAAATGAGCAATGTTTTTCTTATTTTAGCATTAGTCTACCAACCAACTGATGGTAAGTGAAGTTAAAATCAGTTAAAATCAGTTTTATTTCTGCAAATAGGCCCCAGGAGGCGCTTTTACACGTCCCAATATTTAAACCTACCACTGCTTCGGGACAAGTCTGGGCTAGTGCCGAGAAGAAGCAGCGCAAGAAACTCGGTCACTATTGTCAGCCTCTTTTTAAATAAATTTTTACAAGGTAAGGTAATTTTTACAAGGTTTAAGCAAGTACGAGCTGGGACAACTTAATGCCATACATTTCTATCATTTAAATAATCATTAACAGTGTAATAGCCCTTTTTCATTAAAATAACTTTAACATACGATTTAAGTTTATGTAAAGGGAGTTCAGCAATATCCTGTGGTAATTTGTTGAAAATACGGATACAATTTCCCATAAACGATTTTCCTACTTTTCGCAGTCTGAAGCCTGGAACGGCGAGTTTATCTTTATTTCTCGTATTAAAATTGTGTACGTTACTTTTCTTAAGAAATAAATGTATGTTCTTACGAACGTAAATAATATTGTCGAGAATATATTGAGAAGACACTGTAAGTATATTAATCTCTTTGAAGAGCTCTTTCAGCGAGTCACGGGGTCGAAAGCCGTAAATAGCCCGTACAGCACGTTTTTGCAATATAAAAATTGACTCAATATCTGCCACTGAGCCCCACAACAGAATTCCGTATGACATTATGCTATGAAAGTAGCTAAAATATACTAATCTTGCCGTTCCAACATCAGTCAATTGCCTTATCTTTCTCACAGCATAAGCAGCAGAAATAAGTCTTCCAGACAGCCCCCTAATATGAGCACCCCATTGCAAATGAGAGTCTACAGTTATACCCAAAAAAGTAGTAAAATCTACAGAGTTTAGTGGTTCATCTTTAACAATTATATGAGGGGCAGCTAACCTTACGTTTGGCATCGTAAATTTAACACATTTTGTTTTATTTGCATTTAGTAAGAGATTATTTGTTGTAAACCAATGCAATAATTTAGAGAGGGTATTGTTAACATCGTCAAATGAAGATTTGCCCCTCTTGGTTTTAAAAATCATTGATGTATCATCTGCAAACAATACCATCTCACAAAGATTATGTAAGTAACAGGGAAGGTCATTTATATAAACTAAAAATAGCAGGGGTCCTAATACTGATCCCTGTGGGACACCCATAACAAGGGCCGACCCTGAAGACTCAGCTCCATTTATGCAAACCTTTTGTATTCTGCCTTTAAGGTAAGAACTTATTAGATCCAAGGAATCATTCGATGCACCATAATGTTTAAGTTTTTTAAGTAATATTTCATGGTCTACACAATCGAAGGCCTTTGAAAGGTCACAAAATACACCTAAGACATCTAGCTTACTCTCCCAAGCCTTAAACACATGTTGTAGGAGAGCAACTCCAGTATCGGTAGTATTTCTACCTTTTCTGAAGCCATATTGGTTGCTATTTAATAATTTATTTACACTAAAGTGAGATAAAAGCTGATTAAACATTATTTAATCAGCTTTTCTCGAACATTTTACTTAGCCCTGGCAATATAGATATAGGTCGAAAATTGTCACACAAAGGGGTCACATTTTTCGCCAGACTTAAACAAAGGAATGATTTTGCTAAACTTCATTAAAGTTGGAAACTGTCTATCATCAATACATTTGTTAAAAATAATAGCGAGTTGAGGGGCTAATGAACTTATGATTGTATTGATAATATTGACAGAAATTCCCCAAAGATCCTCTGTTTTTTTCATATTAAATTCTCTAAAAGTTTTTGTGAAGTGATGGTTGTAGAGAAAGTTAATTAATAAGTAATGTGAGAAACTTTTATTTCGATGTCAGGTTGAAAATATTTAGTTACTTTACTTTTTAAAAATGTTTTAGATTATGAAAACCACTTGAAGGTTTTTGAAGTTTTTGTCAATAAATAAGTAATTTATACAACCTAAAAAACGAAAAAATTCGTCAGATTTTCCGCTGTGCAATCATGCAGAAACCAAATTTGGCTAAATTTTAGAAAAAAAGGAAAACATACGAACACGGTCAAAGCCTTACTTTAATTACTCGATAAGCGCCATTCAGAAACTTCTTAAGGTATGCGAGGATTACGCCGGAGCTCATGGACTCAGATATAATGCAAAGAAAAGTGAAATCCTGATGTTTCAGTCTCGGGGTCACAATATAACCGCAGTCCCTCCTGTCTTTTTAGGCGGTGTTGCACTAAAACGGGTATCGCGTTTTAAATATCTGGGTCACTGGGTGACGGCGGATCTCTCTGATAACGAGGATATAGAACGGGAGCGACGGGCGTTGGCAGTCAGATGCAATATGCTGGCTCGCAGGTTTGCACGCTGTACTGAACCCGTTAAGGTGATACTTTTTAAAGCTTTTTGCCAGTCTTTCTACACGTGTAGCCTGTGGATTAGCTATACGCTGAAGACAGTCAGCGCCCTGCGAGTGCAGTATAACAACGCGTTCAGGGTATTGTTGGGGCTGCCGCGTTACTGCAGCGCGTCAGGCATGTTCGCGGACGCTCATACCGATGGATTTCATGCCATTCTACGCAAAAGAGCCGCCTCGATGCTAAGCCGTGTTCGCGGGGGCTCTAGCAGTATCCTGCGTGTTGTAGCAGGGCGAGTGGACTGCCCGTTTATGCAGCATTGGGTTCGACTGCACATAAAAAACCCTTAGATGCCTCAAATGTTACCTATTTTATTTTTCTTTTTGTAATTTTTATATTTTGTGTTACTGACTCAACTTTATTGTATTGTGGTATGGACTTTGTCTGAAATAAATCTTTTGAATTTGAATTTAATTTTTAATGAAAAAAGTATTTAAATCGGTCTAGTTTTGGAAAAGTAATCGGGGGACTACGAAACATTGATTTGTTGTGCTTTTAGTAGGTATTTTCGGTCCAAGAAGCAGTTGTCTCTATAAGACGTTTGGCACTGCGCGACAACAATAGATTTTACAAATATGTACCTATTTTTCAATTCTCTCGCCCGTAGTGTTTCCTCTTAAATGTTTTGCTAAAGATATTGTCGTGTATCAAAAGGTAGCTTCCCGGCTTTTAGGTAGTGCAAGATGGACGTCGTGTAATAAGTAGATGGCTTGGAAAACCGGCACGCGGTACCGGCAAAAAAGAAGAAGCAACAATACGGTAGAGCCTACAATGGTGTTACTTAGCTTGATTCAATTTGGATTCTCAGCTAGTAAGTAAGTCTGAATTTGTAAACCGTTTGGGTCATGCTTGCCTAAGGCATTTTACATTCGCAAATCTTTTTTTTAAATCAATAACTTGCATCCGTTTATCGATGAATTTTGATCAAATTCATAGCGACGCACGAAAAGTCTATAATAGATATAAGGAGTAGCAGTCCATACACGAAGCAATTTTATTTTGCTATAGATTGTGAAGCAATATATTCTTTTCAAATATATAAACATAACATCAAACCGGTAACATACAATGTACTGTAAAAAATCACTAAGAGGAAAATCTTTAGCTTATGCTAGTTAAATTATGTGATACAGATTACGCTATAGGTATGAAGGAAAAATATGAGGATACTTAGATAGGTTTTCCATCGAAGATTTATTGAGTGAGGAGGAAAATGAAGTTATTAACTCAACATTTCTCGCGTCGTTGCTTATATGTAGATTAGTGCATTAATCTCTACAGGGTTCTACCTAAATAGTGACTTTAAATAAAAATGGTATTAGTATCTAAGTATGTTTAGGAATACTTGAAAGTTGAAATAGAAGTAAGATAACCTCTTTTACTTTCTTGATACAGCACTAGGTACCTCGGTACTTTGATGAGGTCGCATCGAAAGCGTTTAATAAAAAAAAATTAACTTACATTTTGTTAAGCAAACTAACTTAACAAATTAAATTGAAATAAAAAAAAAACAAATCATGTGACTAATCCCATTCTCTGCTGCCCACAAATTTTAATATGGAATGCAGTGTCATTTCTCTCTTACTATCCAAAATGCGTACCTACGCTTATACATACATACATACATACATATTATCACGCCTCCTTCCCAACGGGGTAGGCAGAGACCAAGGCCTTCCATTTACTACGATCCTGGCATACATCTTTCGCTTCTTCCACATTCATCAATCTTTTCATGCATGCTCGTCAGTTTAGAGTATTCTTGACCTGACCTTTCTTCAGAACATCCCCGATTTGATCGTGGTAAGTTCGTCTAGGCCTTCCTCTTCCAACGTTCCCTTTCACACTCGTCTTATAGATCTGTCTAGTCATTCTTCTCTTATTCATCTTCTCTACATGCCCAAACCATCTAAGCATTGCTAAACGTTTCTTATGGAAAGAACCTTTTGGAGAGGCATAAATATGTCAGCAATTCAAAGTATCAATGTTACCTAAATTTTTGGTATTTCCTTTGAGTGAAAAAAGAAGGATTGCTGAGATGAAGTGTCAGGAGGTAGGATATTTTAAAAAGAACCAAAGCAAATTCTGAAATGGCGACCGCACACTAGACGACAATCTTTGGATACGCCCCTCCTCTCAGGAGAACCATCAATATGGCAAAGGTCGTGAAAAGCCTCTGGCGTGGGATTGTCGTTGTGAAGATGCTTAAGAGACTACTAATCAGCTATGGCAATTGGATCATCAGTTAAAAGTAAGTAGTTAGTCGACCGTGTAAAATGAAATTAAAAGTATTTAGAACGATTGTTGACTGGATATTATCTTGTTACTGGTCGAAGTTCAATTATAATGTCCATTCAATAATATCATTGGCTGGCTGGACTGTGACGATATAATATTAGCAGGAATAAATAAAAATATTTGCCTGTTTGGATTTATGTACGTCATTATAAGTAAACAATAATTTTTGTTTTTTAAACCTATACAGGAGGATGACTTTATCATCGCCTTCAACATTTTATTTAGAGCCCATTTATGAAGTTTAAAATGTAGGTCAAGTTTTCGCCTGAAAATAATTTTAGCGACATAGTTTTAAATTTTTACGGTCCTAAGCCTTATATGAAGGAAAAATCAACAACTTATAAATAGTATAGAGATGCGCATTGCGTAAAAAAAATTTACGCAATGCGCATCTCTACACAAGTACCTATTAGATTTTTAGCGGACATTTTTTAAGTGCCCTATGTTGACATTTTTGTACTGGGCTGTAATACCTACCAAAAGAAATAATACGTCATTTGTATTTTGTCTCGTAAGATTGTTGTGTTAAAATTAAGAAGGTGATTAAAATATACATTTGATAAATAAATAAACCGACTAAAGGCGCGGTGCTGGCCCCTAATTCGCGTAACCAAATCGTATCACAATCGTAATTAAATAGCAGGTTTTTGACAGTTGTATGGGCTAAATGTCAAAATCGTCCAATTCAATCACGATCGAACTGCGATTGAAATAGCTAAATAAGGCCCCTTGACTACAAGCTTTTACAGCTAGGAAGCTATAATTTGGCAATATCCTATGCCAAATTATAGCTTTCTAGTACCTATACTAACAGTCTCTGAGATTAACCACGGACGGACAGACAGACAAGCGACGGACATAGCGAAACTATAAGCGTTCCCTGTTTGGACTACGGAACTCTAAGAAATTGTTGCAAGAACCGCAATGACGTAATTTATCATGTTAAAGCATAAAAAACATGTCGTCAATAAAAACTCATTAGCTTTTATTTAACCTTATAGTTGATAAGCTTTAGGTACATAATAGGTATTGTGATACATTGAAATTAAAATATGTTTACGAATTTAAAATCGCGTTTATTTTACATGATATTTCAGTTTATCCCGCCATTACGTGACCACGAACGCAGTAAAGTGTTTGGATTTAAATAAAACATAAGTAATAACATTTCATAGATAGATTTCATAGATTTAAGATTGGCCACAAAGCGTCATCGAGTTTCCGCAGGTGGTCTCGTTACACGAAAATGGTCAAGAAAATTTCGTTGTAAATATAATTATTAAATAATTATGATCACCTTTAATATTTGTCGCTAAGTCACCTTTAGTGCTAAAACTCGAGAACGGGTGGACCGATTTGGCTAATTTTGGTCTTAAAATATTTGTGGTAGTCCAGGGAAGGTTTAAACGATGAGAAATATGGAAAAATGCGAGGAATATAGTTAAAACGTCAATTTCATATTCCCATATAAAATGTTCTACATCAAATTTTTCAGCCATTTTAGCGAAGGGTCAGTTTTTTGTTGTAATGATAGGTGGTACGAAGTACACCGGGTCATCTAGTTACTTATAAAAAAAAGTCTGAACTGAAAATGAGAAAAAGTTTAAATAAGGTACGAGTTTGAGTGAGTACAATTATTATACTGTCAAATAAAGAAAATTAACAGCTTATAGGGTAGACCGGGGACAATGGTACCATTTTTTAAACATTGGTTGATAGCGACAAATCTACTGAAATATATTTTATTCTGCATTTAAATTTCACTACCTACACTCTTAAGCTGCAAATGTATGTATTTAAATAAAACCTACGGTACCGAAAAGTCAATGAAAACCACACCTGAACAGAATGGTGTCGTGTGTTACAATTGACCCCTACTTTGGGTTAATTGTACCAAAAGTAAATTTGGTAATAAAACTCTGTTATATGTGTTAATAATAATATCTTTAATAATGGTTGGTAATTTTACGTTGTAATAAAGCTACAGTAACAGTCTTTACTCTTAGGAATCAAAATACTTAATAGTAATAAGTCGAAAAAGACAACACGTCATAAACTTAAATAAAAACAACTATTCTACTCCAATAACAAAAAATTGTCAACTTTTGCATAATATACTATTCTTTTGACTCAAACATTACGTAATTATCTTACTAACAATCTCTCAAATCACAAAAATCATAAACTATCAATTTGTATGAGGGTACAATTGACCCCCGGTACAATTAACCCTGACAGGCAGTACTTAATATTATGATATTTATATTTTAATTATTAATTAGAGTCGCAGTTATGGCAAACATAATTGGCTTCTTGTGCCGTACATTCTTCGTGTGCCCACATTCCGCAAATTATGCACTGAACCCAAACTTCGTTTGGACGGCTGGCACTATAAGATTCCATACACAAAATGCAATACCATTATTCCGTTTCTTTAGAGGTACTGGGCCTAGCATGATCTTTTGGTGTTCTATTTTTTTCTGTAGTTTTTGGTTTACTTTTTTTTCCTTTACCTTTGCCCTTTTTACAAACTTGCAGAAGATTCATTTTAACCTGCTTGGCTTTCTTCTTTTTATCAGCTTCTTCCGCTTCCTTTTGTATAATATTCTTTTTTGGAGCCTCTATCAGTTAACTTCGCTCTTCGCCGTGGCATCTTCAACAAAAAGTCCAAATAAGTATGTGCCTCTGAAGAACAAAATCATTCACCCTAATTAACTTTAACTCATTTTAATTAAGAATAATTCATAACTAATATAATATCGGGGTTAATTTTACCATGGGGTTAATTGTACCGCTACAATTGTCCCCACCGTCAGTGGTACAATTGTTCCAAATGGACAGTTTAAATATTAACCAACAAATCACGGCATTTTATCAATTATTATATCTATAATTCATCACTTTTACAAAGATTGAAGTGTTAGTAAACTAATGAAAGCAATGATTTGATAAGATAGCGAGTTTAATTGGAATTACAGACTAAAACTTTTTACGAGAATACTTACTGTGACTGATCGAAAACAAAAAATCCCCCGTGTACGCGTCCGCCTCAGCACTGGCGCGCCGTCGACTGGTGAGCGGGAGGGGACGAATCGAGCGCGTGAACTGACGCCACAAACACATTCAAACGTTGTTTGTGCTTGGAAATACTGGCAATGGTAATATTGCCCCGTGGTACTTTTGTACCCGGTCTACCCTACTTGATAATATCACTGCAGGGCAAAGGCATCACTAATTGAATGAAATTATTGTTGCCATTGTAGCAATGATGGGTACAGGCATAATCACCACGCTTGCCAAATGCGGGTTGTTCAAACAATGTAATGTTCGAAAATTCGAAACTTGTTGCCCAACCCGTGAATCGTACCCAGAACCCCAAGATCTTGGCACGCGGTAATAAAACTCCTAGACGAATGCAATGGGGCGTTACCATGTCTCAAATTGGTGGCTTATGTGACGCTTTCCGTCGCATTGTTTTTTTAAACTATTTTTCTACATATTCTTACCTTCTTTTGAATCACCTGATGCCTATTCTGATGCGACACATCCCAAAGAGTAGGTATAGGACAGATAAAATAAATAGGACACGTAAGAAGATGTATCTTTGAGGTTCTGCACGCCTACACGCGTTAAGCACCGAAGATAACCGGATAACCCTGTAAAAACATCACGTAAAAACTTATTATTCTTACACAAAGCTACTGCGAAGAAAAAAAAACGATTATATTATTTTTAATTTGATAACTGCAACTTGAGATAGTAAGTTAAGCAATAAAATATGTGTTTATATCAATAATCTTAATCATGTCATCGTGTTAATAAGGTCCGGGGTCAACTGATACCGATTTCTCTCTACACGTGTTTTCACTCGTTATTATGTGGTTCTTCGATGGTTTGAAAGACGCTATTGACTATTTTACATCGGAAAATCAATATGACAATAAAATACTAACTATCTTATGAAGGTTTACGTAGTAGTTGAAAAGAGTGGGCATAAAATTATGTAAGTATGCATTATCCTGCATTATCTTGAAAGTCAAAACTTGATTTAATGGTATAAAAATAGGGTGGCCAGTCATTAAGAAAAAGTTTTTAACTCAAATTTTACAGATAAAAGGGCGATATCAAAAATTCACCGAAAAATACTAGAGCATTAAACCAACTTTATGCTCTAAGGAAAAACATCATGACCCGACTTATTTCACTCTTTTAGTCAGTGGTATTGTAGGCACTTTTGTTTGTAGATGAGTTTTGTATACAAACAAAAAATAAACTCTCTCATAATAATTATACTTCCTGTTTCGGTTTAGGGACTTGGTTTTGTAAAGATCAGTAACAACAAAAGTACCACATCTACAATGACTCGTCCGGAAATCGAACCCGAAACCTCGGAGCAGGCGACATGTGACACCGAAACCGTTCGTCTGTGAAATGTCCGATTATGTGTAATTTATTTTTATGGGGATACACAAAGAACAACATTATTGTCTGTACATTTTTGGATTTTGTCGGATTTAATCCTGCAACTTTATTGCCATATTAACTGTTGTGCAAATGACTAATTCGTACCTACCATTTTAAAAAAGGGCCAAAAAATAATGTTCTTATTTACGTGACTTGGTTTAAGGTCGTTGGTGTTTTACAAATACTTAACCCTGGATTTAAGATACGATAAAAATACACATTTACTCTATTATACATATACACAACACCTACGACAGGAAATGAAGTAGTATTTTATTCCTAACGAGTTCATATTCCTACTATGACCCTAGATAAAATTCCCCGTTAAGTATCGCCTAGATCAGTAGGTTTTTCCGTGTACTGTTTGTCATAAGTTATTAGTTATTGTGGCAGGCGTTTAATATTGTAAAATAAGGAAAATATAAATCTAAGTACTCGTAACTAGTAACGACTTGCGCATTTAATAATTGCAGTTACACAGGAAATGAGCAAATAGGCATAATATGTTATGTAGGATCCTATTTTATTTATTAGTTAACTTCCTGTGCAAAATGCACATTTATATTGCAAAAACGTGCTATACGGGCTATTTACGGCCTTCGACCCCGTGACTCGCTGAAAGAGCTCTTCAAAGAGATTAATATACTTACAGTGTCTTCTCAATACATTCTCGAGAATATTATTTACGTTCGTAAGAACATACATTTATTTCTTAAGAAAAGTAACGTACACAATTTTAATACGAGAAATAAACATGCGAAAAGTAGGAAAATCGTTTATGGGAAATTGTATTCGTATTTTCAACAAATTATCATGGATATTGCTGAACTCCCTGTACATAAACTTAAATCGTATGTCAAAGTTATTTTAATGAAAAAGGGCTATTACACTGTTAATGATTATTTAAATGATAGAAATGTATGGCATTAAGTTGTCCCAGCTCGTACTTGCTTAAACCTTGTAAAAATTACCTTACCTTGTAAAAATTTATTTAAAAAGAGGCTGACAATAGTGACCGAGTTTCTTGCGCTGCTTCTTCTCGGCACTAGCCCAGACTTGTCCCGAAGCAGTGGTAGGCTTAAATATTGGGACGTGTAAAAGCGCCTCCTGGGGCCTATTTGCAGAAATAAAACTGATTTTAACTGATTTTAACATTAAATACATACAATTTTGTTTACTGAATATACTTACGCGGAAACTATACTCGTAAAGAAAGATAAACATCGAGGGAAATAATATCTAAATTTATTGTACAACGTTAATGCGAGTTCAAAATACAATTTCTAATTAGGTACTACTGCCTGGTGGGACTTGAATCCACAACCTTCCGCTTAACGGACGACTGCTCTGTTTTGTCTGTCTGTCTGTATTTTCAATGTATTTGATTAAATAACAGTAACAGTAGTCAAATAATGCGACATCAATTCGAAAAATTTACCACGTGATGTTTGACAATTAATCGTAGTAGGTGGATTTGGACGATTTCCAGAATTTTGAACTAAACAATTTACTGTAACAAATATATTTATTATAAAGAAAACTTAATGGCACAGTTATCTTAAACTTTAATCAAACTTTTAAAATCCGTTGCTCTTACTAACTTAACTCTAAACATCTGAGATTAATTCAATGTTTTTTAAAATTGCCATAACTGTCCAAAGTTTCAACCTATGTTTGTACCTTAGGACATGCTTATTGTACCTTTGGACAGCTATTATACCTTTGGACAAATCATTTCAATCAATTTAAGAGCCTATTTAACAAAAGTCAAAGTCAGCCAGGTCATTCAGCATCTGTAACTGTTGTAGGTCCTGCAGCGTTTCAGCCATAATGACGTCTGCAAATCGCAAGTGAGAGATGTATTTGCCATTGATGTTATGTCTCGTCCTTTCCAGTGCAGCGTCTTGAACATATTATTATCATCCTCCCTTGCATTTGTGAACAATTTCGGGGAAATGACTTCCCCTTGTCTCACTCCTCGATGCAACAGTATAGGTTTTGTTTGCTTATTCTGTACTTGGACAAACATGATGGCAGCTTCGTATAGACATCCCATCACTTGGATGGCTTTCTCATAGTCCACGAATGTTAGCACAAGGGCTGATTATACTCTTCGATCTTCTGTATAATCTGTGTGAATGTGGACTATGGTGCCGTATCCGCTCCGAAATCCAGCCTGTTGCGGTGGTTGGAATTCGTCAAGTCTTCGGTCTTATCTCCCTTTTTAAAGAACAGGATGACCACACCCCTACTCCACGCCTCTGGAGTTCTCCCTTAAAACAGGACAGCGTTAAAAAGCTTTTGGCTTTTAAAGCTTTACTATCATCCGCCAAGACAGTCCAAAGGTACATCCAGCGCATTATCCAAAAACAAAAAAAAAAGAAAACAGTCGAGGCTTTAAAACATATTTGATTTAGAACTGTTGAATTTAGTTTAAATTAGCGACAAAACATTAAACCTCAGACCTGTGTACACAATAGATCACATAAGTTAAAATGAAAAAGACAAAACACTTTATAAAATAGCAAAAAACATTACTTTTTAGAGACAAAATTTTTATAGTACAGTAAAAACGTGAACTATCACCGAATGAAATGACAGATAGATTCATGTTGCTATATGACACAAAGCGGTTATGGATACGTTTTCTGAATAAAGAATCGATTAGGATTCTCCGAGAAACGATAGTGTACAAAGGAAAAACCGTCTAAAGGTACAGCACTTATCCCTACTAATATAGGTAACAAATGCGAAGTTTGGAAGTATGTTTGTTACTTAATCACGCCAAAAGATGGATCTTAGCATAGCGATAGATCGTAGGATGTAAATGCTCATCGGCTATTTTTTATCCCGGAAAGCCCTGTAGAGTCCGATCGAAACTGGTTTTCTGGCCGAAACCGAAACCGAATATTCGGCCGTGACTTCGGTTTCGGTTTCGGCCGAAACTCAAGTCACGTGGACAAGTATAAAACTCCTTAAATCTTAAAAATAACCCTAATACAGCAAAACTACATCAATAGGTCGTCGAAATAAAAATCAAATCCTGAATAAGTTCACCTACACAACGTAATTTAACAAATTAAATACTTCAAATTAATTGTCATTTACAATCTGTTTTTTACATGTGACTTGATTTGTTAATAACAACAAAACAAAATTAGTAAATAAAATAAAATAAAAAATAAAAACCTTTATTTGACCAATCCGCAAAAGTAAATTTATCATGTGATCAAGCTACATTTCTTCTTAGTTGCTAAAATTTGTTTGATGCTAATTGCTAGGATGACGTTCTTAAATTTATTTTACTACTCGTATTTCCGGCCCACCTCCATTTTGATCCCTCCATGACGACCATTTGGATCCCCGCTCAGTACAAATATTTGTGTGCATGAACATGTCTATTTGTGTTTTCTATGTATTATATAAGTATGTACTTACAAAAAAAAAGTATATAAGTAAGTTTATCGGTTGTCTAGTACCCCATACGAGGGTACTTAATAGTAGCTTAATTTGGGACTAGATGGCTCTGTGTGGCCCAGTGAGGCATGTCTTAAATATTAGGGGTTAAAGTATGAAATTGCCGTTTTGTATGGACGAAATCGAGAAAAGTCATTTTTCCATACTAACAATTTTTTAGTTTTTTTAAAAACGCCTGAACCGTTTTTGATGCAATTAAAGGTGAAAGTTAGATGGTTATAAAGCTACGCATTATAGTATTTAAATTTCTGAAAATCAAAGTATATAATACAAATATACTTAATTGAAGCAAGAAGGTCAGCTGACACATTGTAAGGGGTCTTTTCAACGACCTTCTTTGAAGTAATAGGCACTAGTATTGCATTTTTTTTATAGTCAAAAGTTACTTTATTTAGTTTTTGATACAATACAAAAAGAATTACGCAATAATACGACTATACTTAAGAGCTATAAACAAAATAAAAAGTGGGAATATAATCGGAAATTTCATACTTTTACCCCTATTATTAATACCTATATTATATTTTATTTTTGTGCATAGCTCAAGGCGTCAGTGGCTTTTGTTATTGTTCTTATTTTTGTGTGACGAATCTTATACAGTTTTTTTACCTTAAGCATGCTTCTTTCCGTTCCTCGCTGACAGCTCGAGATTTTTTCCTTGGCTTTTGACGTAAATTTCCATGTTTGGCACCCATCTATCAGGCATGGAAGGATGGTAGAATTCGTTGTCCTATTTTTCAGATCTATGGGCATATTATTTTTGAAAACAAAGTTACTGACTCAAAATTTAACTACTTATATAAATGATTTAATTACAGAAACGAAGCATAAACTTACATGTAACTGACCGGTTCCATCAAAACATAACCTCTAAAGAATTTTCGCGTTGGGCGATAACGCACTAAGTTGTGTTGCTACAGAGCTATCCGAACGGCGCACGACAATTTCCGAACAAGGCCGCCAGCATCCGCCAAAGCGTTTGCCACGAGAAACGAAGTTAGACGAGCGTGCGCGACAATTTGCGAAATCAGTTTCGGTTTCGGCAAAAGTATCGGCCAATTTTGGCCGAAACCGAAACTGCCACCGAAATTTGATTATTGGCCGAAACACGGCCGAGACTGAACTTTCGGTCGGACACTAAAGCACAGTTACTTGAAAATCTTTTTATAATTGAAAATTGTTTAAATTGAAAAATACGATTTATTGAATACGAATTTTGATTGCATAAAAAAGGGCGTGCCCTTAGAATAAAGGGCGCGCCCCACGACCTTGTGCTTGTGGATTTGCGTCTTTTTATTCAATTTATTTTATTAAATAGGCACCTATATTCGTTATGCGTTATGGGAAGTCCTAAAGTAATCGAATTATCAAAAATATTTGCCTGACCTTCTTGGATAACTTCTGAAATCAAGGCACTATATCTCATGTTTGGATAGGTATTTTAAATCATTTAAACTACTAACTTATTTAACCGGATCTTAATTGCATAATTTTGTGTAACTATTGAATTATTCATAATAATTTGTATTGCGTCATAAATGTTTATAGTATTAATATTTTAACATATATTATGAACCATTTTTTTCACAGGTTGTTAGATTGTCGCAAGATAGTCAGTTCAGTGAGTAGCTGCTGACGATTTACTACACTTAGATATCCGATATCGCTTAAAGAATTGCAGAGCTGGTTCGTGGCAGTAGGCGGGACACGTCAAGTAAGAAGAATTAATGGCCGTTGGGGGCTGAAAGGTTCTGGAATGGCGACCGCTCACCGGACGACGATCTGTGCGTAGGCCCACCAGCTTAGGTGGACCGACAACCTGGTGAAGCCGCTGGGCTTAGAGGAAACCTATAATACAGGATGAAATTTTAACTACCTTCCAAATTTTATTATAACAATTTACGAGACAAAAACAAATGACGTATTTCTTCTTTTGGTAGGTATAGCCCAGTACAAAAATGTCAAGATAAAGCACTTAGAAAATATCTAAATTTTTCAAGTTTATATACTGATATTATAAGTGCAATTAAGTTGCTAAAATATCAAATAAAACACTTAGAAAATGTCCGCCAAAAATCTAAAATTTTTGATAATGTCTCCTAGTAAAACTTTGACGACCTCCGTGGCGGAGTGGCGTACACACCGGTTTTCAAGGTGTCGTCTGCTCCGAGGTCCCGGGTTCGATTCCCGGACGGGTCAATGTAGAAAAAAAGTGTTTTTCTACATTTTCTCGGGTCTGGGTGTTTGTGGTACCTTCGTTGTTTCTGGTTTCCAAAATACGAATACTTTTAATAGTTATTCAAATTGGGATCAGAACAATGTATGTGATGTTGTCCACATTTATTTATTAAAAAATATATATATATATATATAAAAACAACACTTTTTTTACGCTATGCGCATGTCATTCATTCATTACGATACTAACTATTCATAAGTTTTTGATTTTCCCTTCATACCTTAACAGGCTTAGGACCGTAAAAATTTAAAACTATGTTGCGAAATATATTTTCGGGTGAAAACTTGATTTACATTTTTTATTTCATAAATGGGCTCTAAATACGAATATACTGAACGCCTATAAAAAATTTTGAAGATGTTGAAAAAGTCACCTGTATAGACTATCATTTAGCTGAGACAATTAATAAATTCGTCGACATATTATTTATTCGTGGCTTGATTGGAATTTAGTGGGAAATGAATGTATGGGAACCAAATAAAAAGATTATGAAAATCTGGCAAAAGGCCTCCATCATTGAATTCAAGTTACCACAACAATGAGCAACTGGCATAATCACCACGCTTGCAAATTCGGGTTGGTGATAACAAACCCGAGCAATTTTCGGAAATTAGAAACTCTTGATCCTGACTGAAACCCCAAATATTGGCCCGGTATTTAAACCACTAGACCAACGAGGACTTAAGTTTGTATGTGATGATCCTTTAATCCATCATAAGGAACATAGAGCTAGTAGATTTTTTTCCAACGACGTTGATACAGCCTTCTTCCCAACGCATTGTCTGTAGGTGTTGCGATGATGGTGACCCACCATTTTATAAGCTTGCCAAATGGTTAGATCTAATTTTAATATGTGGATACCTATTTAGAAAAGAAAAAAACAAGCTCTACGATCCCAGAATTTTATTTGCAGGCGGAAAATCACTAACCAAAAAGAGACTGCTGACAAAGTTTAATTGAGCTAGCCATTGGCACTTGGTTGATGATTGTCCCAGTCTGCGAATTGAATTCTGAGATAGTAGAGATTTTTTGTGGTTTCTTTTCAGTTTTTAAATACAGTTGTTTTAGCAGTCGGGTTTTTTGTATTATTTTAATAGTTAATTCGTTTTATTTCAAACTCTTTAGTTAATCACGGTGGACACAGCGGTGCCAGCGTCGCACCCGTTTCATAGTAGACTCGGAGAACCGTCATCCAAGTTTTTTCCGTTTCTACATTCTGGATTATTTTATAGCATAAGTCACTCCCACAGTCAAAACATCTAATGACACCTCATGTGTTTAAATCAACTATGCCGTTTCGACGTTTTTGCCATACCGACCTCCGTGGCAGAGTGGCGTACACACCGGTTTTCAACTTTTCAAGGTGTCGCCTGCTCTGAGGTCCCGGGTTCGATTCCCAGAAAAAAAAGAGTTTTTCTACATTTTCTCGGGTCTGGGTGTTTGTGGTACCTACGTTGTTGCCGATTTCCAAAATACGAGTGCTTTAAATAGTTACTCAAATTGGGATCAGAACAATGTATGTGATATTGTCCGCATTTATTTATTTATTTATAAAAATACAACTCTCGAAAAACATAACCCTCCTTCTGTCGCAGTCGACTAAAAACATAACCCGCCTCCGGCGTAGTCGGGTAAAAACGGTCAGTCTTTGTCGGAGGTAACTAAGCACGTCATCGGTTTTGATGCAATATAACTGATTTAAAATTGGACACAAACTGTATAACAACCTCCGTTTGATGATTCTCTTCAGTTACTTACTCCTCGACATTCTTCTGGCTTCATGTCTCACTCTTTCTTGGTGACAGGACAGCTATACGGCTCTGGAATGGACTGCCCTCCAAAATAAGAAAATCTACAACAAAATTTTCCTTTAAAAAGGCTTTGATTGAGGAGCCACTTCTCTGAATAAGTTTTTCTTATTTCTCTAACGATCTTCACTGACATGTGTGATGTGTGCAATCATATTATGTGTAAGTAGTTATGTATAGTATATTACTATGATATTATATTATCTTTGGTATATTATGTAAGTAATTATTGTTATTTATGTGTTCTTCTATTTTATTGAAGCATTTCTTTTTATTCCCTTAATACATACATACACTTAATGCTAAAAGCATTCTCTACCAGTCAACCATTGGCCCAAACAGAAATATCACAGGCGGTGCATCAAAGAAAAAGAAATAAAAAAGCAATGCATCAATAAAATAGAATACTTGCGAAGGCCAAATATGAAGCGTATGCAGCTATTCAGAAGACGATCCAACTTGTTGAGAAGGTCTACAGAGAGATTAGAGCAGCATACATCTCCATAATAGATAATAGGCAAAACCAGAGACTGCACTAACAAAGTTTTTGTACATGAAGGAAGGAAGTGCTTGAACCGATAGAGTGCTCTTAGAGTGATATAATATGTACTTCGTAAATTTTGGACGAATGATAATTCTGATTTATCGATGGCACATATAAAATATGTCTACGTCTCTGATCTCATCGGTGTTGAACTGAGGGTGATCTCTCGAGGTAGCCAGTACCTCCGACCTACCTACTTAGGTCCGAGGTCATCCGCGAATTCAATAAGTATTTCTTACGGTTTTTTTGCGTACCTACGTTTATTTATTTATTTATTTAAGCTTCATTGCATTCTCTGCCAGTCTACCATCGGGCTAAACAGAAATGCTTAGTAAGCGGTGCGATAAAAAAAAAGTTATTAAATAAAATTATCAATAAAAAAAAATACTAAACTACAAAAAATACATACCTATACTTACATATAAACTAAACACTAATATTTAGACAATTATTATACATACTAAATACATGTAAAATATTAACATATACATACATACATACATAAATAGCTCAAACCATTAACTAAATGCTCTAAGATAAATAGTGACAAAAATATATTAATATAAATGGCGACAAGTATGGTGAAAGCAATGTTCATGTTGATGATTCCAATTGCTTCAGAAAATGAGACCGGACATTTTTCTTAAAAGTGTATTTACAGGACGATTGTTTGATGTTTTCGGGCAGAGAATTCCAGAGCCGAGTGGATTGAAGAACAAAGGAATTGGAGACAAAGCTAGTGCGGTGCGAAGGGATAGAAAGTGTGAGTTTGTTAGAGGAGCGCAGCTGACGCGGATGGGTCGATTTAAGAAGAGCAAATTGAGACTTTAAATAAGAAGGAGAGTTGGGATCGTGTAAGATAGAAAATAGGGTGCATAAAATTCTGACGTTACGCCGAAGACAAAGTGGAAGCCATTGGAGCTGCAAACGGTGCTGAGAGATATGATTGTATTTACGTAAGCAGTAGATGAAACGCACACAGTTGTTCAATAAACGATCCAATTTATTAAGAAGGGATTGGTTCAAGTCGGAGTAGCACACATCAGCATAATCAACGAGAGGGAGGACAAGTGATTGGACAAGGGAAATTTTGGTTTTGACCGGGAAAAAATGTTTAAACCTATAGAGGGAGCGTAGTGTGGCATTGACCTTCATTTTTACTCGGCAGTTTAAAAGATTCGTCAGATTTCCTTTTAAAGACCCGACATATACACTATCTAAGTCTACAAATATAATATAAATAGCTGTCAAACATCTGCAAAGATGTTTCTTTCGGGTGTTAAGGGTGCAAAATCCTAACATTTGATGAAGTAACGCTGGCCTACAGCGTTAAGAATATGCTTGAAAAATTCGCGCTGAGTCGCAGTGTCTCGGTGGCTTAATGGTATAGCGCCCGCCCGGCATGCGAGGAGATGGGTTCGAGTCCCATCTGAGACATAATTTTTCAAGTTTATATACTGATATTGATATTATAATTGCAATTTAATTGCTAAAATATCAAATAAAGTATATAAATAGCTGTTTCATCTTAACTGACTGTCAAACATCTGCAAAGATGTTTCTTTCGGGTGTTAAGGGTGCAAAATCCTAACATTTGATGAAGTAACGCTGGCTTACAGCGTTAAGAATATGCTTGAAAAATTCGCGCTAAGTCGCAGTGTCTCGGTGGCTTAATGGTATAGCGCCTGCCCGGCATGCGAGGAGATGCGGGTTCAAGTCCCGCCCGAGACATAATTTTTCAAGTTTATAATGATAATAGTTATATGTTTTCATTATTAATGACTTTATATCTGAAGTCAATAATAACAAAAACATCCATTTCGATAGTGTACCAAAAAGCTTGATAATAAATGACGAAAAATTGGATAGTGAAATTTATGAAAACTAAAGTTTAGGTTTGAAAACTCGCTCTAGTATTAAAAAAAAGAAAATTTTAGGAGTTTTCTGTCGTATAAGTAGACATGATTATTTATTCTCTTTTCCTAAAATTTTCGAAGTACCTAGTTACGCTATTGTTTTAAGACTTGTGTCAAAGGCGGCTGAGGATAGGGGAAAGAGATAAGTGGCATATTAGGAAGTTTATCACTATGTATGGACTCAGAGAAGGTATCCACCATGAGAAGTCAAGCAATTAGAATGGACCTAGGAGCTACTCTTTATTTTCCTTGATAAGGCTCTACTCGCTTCCTGACGTTTACTTAATATGAACATTGATAAAGTTTAGATTTGTTTACGAAGTGCCCAATCAGAGTACAATAAATAAATTAATCTGTCGATAACAATTGATCGTGGACGTAGATAATTTGTAAACATTCGTAGGTTTGTTTAGTGCGTTAGTACGATCTCAGTCGCAAAGAAAATAGCCTGAAGACAATCAACAAAGGCTGTTATGATTTTGCCACGTGCTGGAATGTTTGATTTGGTTTGCTAATAATACTGGAGAGTGAATGTCCAGCAGTTGAGCTGGTGTCGTTGTGTTGTGTGAATTCAGTGATACTGTGAAGAGTGATTTTTCATTATGTTCATAAAGATTGATAGCTGCATACTGAGTCATGCGCGAATCTGATATGCTCTTTGTCGGGTTGGTTTTCTGTTGGTGGATTTTTATATTGCACGGAAGCGAGGTGAGCATAATCTAAGAGTAGAAGCCGAATCATAGTTGACAGAATTCATCTTTGTATGATTTATGCTCAATATTATAGGTACTTGCGTAGATTATATTATGTCACAATACACCCCTTCACAGGTAAAAGCCTACGAATATTTCAACGATATTCTAAATCCCGTAAATGTGGACATCGATGTCTGGCACCAAAGGAATACCAGAGTTGCCATACGGACTAACGAAAAACTTGACTGTGAACGGCCGAACATCTATATTTGTGAAGTAAGAACATATTATAAGTAAATATTTTCTTGGTGAAGCTAAGATACCTATGAAGTAACTAACGCAGACGACGCCTACTGCATAATAAAACTATCATAAGTTTACCTAATTTAATCTTCCTTTTAGTAAAATATGCCGTTGACACGGTGCAGTGGTAGTAGCGTGTTAGTAAGTCAGGCGAGCATTAGGGCTGCTAGGAATGTCCTGATATTGTCAGCAATGAAAGTAGCTTGTTATAAAGCACTGATTTCGTTATTCACTCTAATTATTTCCAAACAAACAAACTATCTAGTTACTTTGCAATAGTACTTGTCCATAAATCCGTGTAAAAGCGCCTCCTGGGGCCTATTTGCAGAAATAAAACTGATTTTAACATACATTAAGCTAATTTTATAATAGCTGGCCTGAATATTTAGTTTCAATCACTGGTCAACTGAGTGCTGAAATTGCTATCGATCCAACCCTTTAATCTGGCATGGCTGGCCGCAGAGCAATGCGTACCAGACTTTTGAATGGAAATATGCGTTAACGCAAATCGTTTTACAACATAGAGTCATAGAGTTAACTCTCGGAAGTCTTGTTTCTCGTACGAGTACCTACCTCTACTTTTATATTGAACACTCGTTTTAAAATACTACAGACAGTAAATATGTTTGTCAATTATTTATTTATATTACTTAATTATTTATATTTAGCTGGCTCGACCCCGTCTGGGCGTTCTTATTCTGTAAAGTAAGGCAACGGTTTGACAATAATAATATCATACGAACTGTATTTGTTGTATTGTCATTATGTTAGTCATCCATTTGCCTCGGGCTCATTCAGTCGCACATTAAAAAAAAAGTAAAGTAACAGCCTATAATCACCCCACTGCAGGGAAAAGGCCTCCATCATTGAATTCAAGTTACTACAGCAATGATGGGTTTACTGCCATAATCACCACGCTTGCCAAATGCGGGTTGGTGATCACAAACCCGAGCAACGTTCGAAAATTCGAAACTTTTTGTTGCCCGACCCAGGATTCGAACCTGGGACCCCGAAATCTTGGCCCGGTATTTAAACCACTAGACCGACGGGGCGTTCACATTCTAAAATTTAATATAAAATATTCAGAGAAAAATGGGAAATTTGTTCATGGGAAATGGGAAATTTGTTCATGGGAAACTGCAATGCACTTTCAACAAACAAATTATCTACTACAGTCTAATCTCTCCCTCCCCTCCCTCACTCAAAAATCCCTCCAATTAAACTTAAATCGTATGTTAAAGTCATTTTAATTAAAAAAGGCTACAAATTATTACATAAATGATTAAAATTTATGGCATGAAGCTGTCCTAGAAAGTACTGGGGCATTTATTTGCCTTTGATAGCCACCTTTAGGTACCTACCTACATAGTAGAGGAGACGTCAAAGAAATTACACTTTCGTTACAGGAACCTGCAAACCTAGTTTCTCCAGATGCTAGAAAGACCTGCAACTATCGTAATGTTGACTATCATGAACAAGTGTACCGATGGGTCGCTGGCCGCGGCTGCCTGTTTTACACGCCTGACTTCTTGTACGTCGCCGGTCACAACAACATCAACTTGAACGCTGGATGCTTCTACGGCAACCTATTTGCGCCGTGTTTGGAAATCGTGAGTCTTATTAATAGTACCTACCTTCAATAATCTAAGTAGCATTTCTGTTTTCCGAACGCCCCGCGGCAGAGGTCTTCGTAAGCAAGCTTTGCTCGTGTAAGGTAGGTTATATTTAATGGCGAGATAAGGCCAATGTGGGGTGCAAATGGCATTCTATAATATGGCGAACACACTAGCGGCGCCGCCGCTAGAAACGGAACTGCCTAGGCGAGCCGGATCTATTATCTCTATTCTGGCTGGGCCGATCCGGGATCCCTGTCTTATTCAAATCGAGCGGCATTATTCATTTCTGTAAAAAAAAATCGTTTGCTGATTTAAATGTTCGTTATCTAAAACCAAGTAATAAAAAACCAATATTTTGCTTTCTTATTTATTCCGTAGGTCTTTGCTATAGGTTCTTATCACATTATCTAAATACTCACCGATTCGTAATTCAATATATGTAGGTACCTAGATACCGTGATTTATTAAGATGGTGATAAACATATATTTATTATCTACTTGCTTAATGAAATTTTAGGGAACTAATTTAGATTGATTGATGAATAAAGTCCTTATTTTTTATAAGATTGTTTTTATAATATTGATAAAAGATTTTTTTTTTTTTTATTAGAAATTAAGAAAGAATTGGACATGAGTTTCTTGTTTTAGGAGTTACACAATTTACAAGTAACTTGTTTTATAATGTTTTATGATCTCTGCTGGATCTCTGTGATTACTCGTATAAGTACTTGCATCAGTGCCGAAATTTCTGACATTATAAAATATACCTACTTACACGGTATATTCTCAATATTAACTTGTGACCAATATGATATTTTAAATCAGAAAATAATTCAATTAATCAACCAAACGAATGTAACTTAATGTGGCTGTTTATTCAGAAATGACAAACATATGCTACTAAACGAAAATAAAAAATAGTAGCTAGTATTCTTAATCCCTCTAACCCCAGGAGGCACTCGGGTGCCACGATCCCAAATGATTTCAATTGTTTCTGGAATAACTCACAATCGAGGGATTAAACATAATCAACAGCGCGAAGAAATGAACTTAATTTAATTTTGGAATTTTTTGAGCTACATTTGTTTTGACCTATGTAGGTATGCGATGTGTAAGTGTTGTCTTCACACAGCCAAAAGAAGATGGGACATGCGGGTGTTACCCGTTCGATCCAGGTCTGGAAGAGGTGGCAACAGCGGTCAGGCAGGCGCTCGTACCGTCTGCCCAGGGTAGATGGGAGAGCTGCTTTTACGCAGCATTTGATTGCTGCAGCCATGTAATGCTGAACGAAATTAATAACACGGCTACAGGTCAGTGAGAGTCCACTACTTTAGACTTTGATATCATAAAATTTAAAAGTAGGTACTTTACTAGGGTCTTTTTATCTTAAATACCTATCGTATTTTGATAGCTTATAAAAAGCAGAGGAAAACTGGGATATTTGACTATTTGTAACGACAGGTTGACTAGTTATTTTATATTGACAAGTGTGATACATATATCAACTAGAAGCGGAAAACTGTTTCCTTCGCCGCTTGACATACATTAGTGTGATATACCAGTTAACGAAAATCCGCAAAATGTTTCCTTTGCCGCTTCATTATCGAGAAGAAGAATTTGCGTTTCTGTAACTGGTTCTTGACGAAACCCTTAATACCATTAGGTCAATTTTTAGGGTTCCGTACCTCGAAAGGAAAAAACAGAACCCTTATAGGATCACTTTGTTGTCCGTCCGTCCGTCCGTCTGTCTGCTAAGACACTTTTTCTCAAAAACGCGTGGAGGTATTAAGCTAGAATTAATACCAAATACTTAGGTCCATTTTCCCTTGAAGCTGTGAAAAAATCAAACTTCTAAGCCAACGCAATCAAAACAACCGTTCATGCCGCAAATTTCCGCAAATTTTCGACACTCGCTAGGGAATTAAAACCTACAGGGTACTTCACGTGAACTCAGAATCTTGAAATTTGGTGCAAAGCAACGTCATATAGCACAGATAAATTAAAAATTGCGAAAACGGATAATTTTTAATTACATCATATAATAAAAATATTTTTAATAATTTTAAACTTACTACCCCGTTCCTCATGAACGCGTAGAGGTATTTAATTGAAATTCATATCAAATACTCAGGTTTATAATACCGTTAAGCTGTAACAAAATCAAACTTTTATACCCACAGGTTTCTATGGAAACCTCGGCGCGCGAGTCCGACTCGCACTTGGCCGGTTTTTTTCGGCATGTCTGCTTGCCCGTATAGTCAACTATCCCTAGTCTCCCCTATATTTAGATATGGGTGGTCGCACAGTCAATGTTTACCTACATATACTTTCAAAATACTCTTCTCCAAGGAGAGTTTTTGCTCAATACAGACTATCCGCTTGCTGGTACGACTCTACACATGTGTTGACATTATTTTCTTACGACACTATCAAACTATTAAACGTTTTAAATACTAGTCGAGGGCATATAATTAAGCGCACTTAAGCTCCATATCGTCATGTGACCATCGAGCAGTAAACTAACAACACCATATTTAGATCCCAACACCAGTCAACTGTACCTACTTATATGTATTATATCTTCGTAGCCATAATCAGGAGAGAGTCTAAAACTTTAGATGAACATTAAGACTTTGTATAATAAATTAGAAGAAGGTTCTATGAAGCCCGAGATCTCATTAGAAATCACAGCTACATTTCACATTGTAACATACATTCGTACTTTTTATCATTCACAAACGACAAACGTACTATGACCTAGCTCTATGTGGGAAGTTGTGTACTACGCATTAGACCATGATTTATGTAAGTACTCATATGTAATTAGTTACGAAACATAATTGCACGATTTTCCCACTGATGATAGTGGTATTGTGGTTAATTATGTAAGTCATTGAAGGTGACTTGCGAGAATTATTTGAACTTGACAATAGTTTTTAATTCAAGCAATACGAATTGCTTGAATTAATAATTTGTACCCTTAAATCAGCATAAAACCTAAAAGTTTATCTTTAATGAGCGATAAATAGGCATGAACTTTTTGAAAAAGTAGGTAGTTGCAAAATTTGTCAGTACATTTTCATAATTTACATATCCACTGAAGTATTGTTATAAAGATTTCACTAAAAGATTTCGTGAAATTGAGAACCTCCTCCTTTTTTTTGTAGTCGGTTAAAATACAAATTATAGCAATAACTATTAATTGTATAATTAAATTACGTTTATTTTCAGTCACTATAGACACTATTATTTTTAAATTTGGTCGATGTTTAAAGATGAATTTATTTCTTACGACAAAAATCAGATCTGATGCGCATTATAGAGTTACGATTTTCCCTATGTCTATTATTAGTCCGCTCAAAGAATAATCCAAAAGCAGGTGTAGAGTGCGTGAGAGTGCACCTAAGCAATTTCTACAGAAATTGGTTCAGGATGCTTAGAGAGTAAACATACTAAAAATCCCCGCCTCTAGGAAGGGCGCCGGAGTGGGGGGAGGGGGTTAAAGTTCCCTCTTTCGAGTTTTTTGCTAATACCTTTAAAATGGTGCGTCGTAGAGAAAAAGTGTCTTCTACGTAATGAAAGCTAATAAAATTGTCTGCAACTTTTGTCCTACACAATTTTTCGGATCCCTAACTGTTTTGTAACTACACGTGCCGGTAAAGTGAAATTTTTGAAAAAAATAACGACTTATCATACACTTCCTCTTGTCTGCTACTTCAATCGTGTTATTTCGAGATGAAAAATAGCCTGCATGTTAATCCAGGTCCTAATACATCTACATACCAAATTTCATACAAATCTGTTCAGCCATAGAGCTCTCGAAACATTTTTCCTTTTTTAACTGTTTTATTATATATGTATTTTTTTATAATATTTATTTTATTTTATATTTTTATCCGTTTAGGCTGTGAAGGTCCTGGCAAGGGTTCTTCTTCCAAAGTACCCTAATCTTCAGTGAATGGTTCTTGCTCTACGTCATCTTTAACCTCCTCTTCGTCAAGAGACACGCCGTTGAGACATTTCCCTTGGCAGTGGAGGCATGCCGCAGAACATTTGATTTGAATCTGTTTACCCCTGGGGTGAACAATACTCGATTCCCATATTTTCTTCAATTAGCCTTGATGGTTCGCCACTGAGGTTTATCCCCTGTTTCGACGCCCAGTATCTCGTCTTGAGAGAACTGACAATCGATGCTACTTTCCATGTAGCCAAAAACCCCTTGCATAGCCTCTGAGACATGGCTGTCTCTGGGGATCTCAGCTTTCGAACTTGGGCAACTAATGGGCCTAACAAAAGTGTAGTAGCAGTCTTTGCGGTATACTGCTCCCTCAGCTACAATATTGTTAATCGAGGACAAGCGACCAAGAACAACATCACCCCAGGAATCCTTCCTCATACAACACACCTCCCTGATACGATATTGAAGAGTAAGAGTTTCAACTTTATGTACTATTCTCCTTTTACTATAAGGCGTTTTAGTTTCTTCTTGTACATAATGTGCACATAAAAACAATAACTCTTAACATCGAATTGGGGAGCTGAAGACCTGAGTTGAGACGGCCCTGCTTCTTCCTGAGTTGTGGATGCATCCCTTACATCTTTATTAATTGTTTTAATTGGGTGGGTGTTATTTTTACGACAATTCGTGTGAATTAAAAGGGATGTTAAGCCACGGATGATTTGGTGCTTGTCATCTTTCCGGTCTTGACTAGCTTTGATGAGGCCTAGTATTCCCTTTTCTTTCATCTCAGTGACGTCCTTACTCCCTTTCACGACGTCCTCGTTACACACAGGACACTTATTAATACTCACTGCGGATAATCCGATTCGTTACTGATAACTTTTATAGATCACAGAATCTTTAGAACGGCCTTGTGGCTGCTTCCCTGCGTTACCGGGTAGGCTACTTCCAAACAAGTCAAAATGAGATCAGAGACGATGATAACATAAGCCCGAAGGCATGGATGATAAAGGTAATGGGAGTTTTAGCCATCAAGATCGCGTTTTCTGTGATTGTGCATTGGAGATGAAAAGTGGTGACCGCTTTCGCTCTATTTTTTGCCGAAAACGCGATTTCAAACTGTTACCGCCTTCACCGCTTAAAGGTGCTCCCAGCTTATGTTATCAACAAAATACTTAATTTATAGTTTTCAACATCAGGTAATGCCCGTCACGCTGAAAAAGATTCATTTTCACTATTTCGGAGCGTGATGCTCGAAAACTGATGAGGGTTTCGAAAAAGTGTATAGAACAAAAGTTGTAGGAAATTTTATTAGCTTTCATTTCGTAGACAACACCTTTTCTCTAAGACGCACCATTTTAAAGGTATTAGCGTAAAACTCAAAAGTGGGATCTTTATACCCCTCCCCCTCCTTCGGCGCCCCTCCTAGAGGCGGGGATTTTTAGTATGTTTACTCTCTAAGCATCCTGAACAAATTTATGAAGAAATTACTTAGGTTCCAGCTCACGCACTCTACACCTACTTTGTTGGGTGGACTATATACTAAAATACTTTCAGAATATTGTGAACCTACTTTCGACGCATGGACATGTTGGCACCGCACTGATGCAGGAACAACCGCAACCGAGGTCTGTTCCGAATTCGCGTATTCTAACGTTGGACCTCCTTGCCATCGTAAGTTATAATTATCATAAAATAATAAATAAATAAATAACGCCCTAAAGTCTAGTTTAAATACCGGGCCAAGATCTCGGGGTCCTGGGTTCGAACCCCGGGTCGGGCAACAAAAGTTCCGTAGCCCTTAACTACCCACCTTTCTAATAACATCGAAAACTCACATCAAAACATGGTACATATTATGGTATACATAAGCCCCGAGTCAATAACTCTTAGTTATGGTAACCATGAAAGTTTATATCAGTATTATATTCTTTTTGAATGAATATGTTTACAAATGAAATATTATGCCAGTGCAAGCTTGGACAACATAAGTGCAACCTACGTTCCTATAATTTATCTTATCATTAATTCAAATTCAAATTCAAATTTTTATTTCAGGCAGAGCCCATAATAATTAGTAACAGTTTATCTTAGAAATTAGAAAAGTGTTAGTAACATAGAATAATAGTAGATCTCTAGTTATTGTTCTTAAAATGCTGATATAAAGAGCGGTAGTAGCTCTGCGAGAGGTTTTCCACTCGAATGACACACTTCATGCATGCAAGCACGAACATTTCCTAACACAGCCTTATTTTTTAATACTGGCCACGTTTTTTAGATTTCAGCAGCAAACGATGTTTCGAAAATGGAACTTGGGAACCCCAGACGGACTACACTACTTGCAGCATCACGCCGCGCTTGCTTCGACGATATCGGTTCCACATCGCAATGTTGGCGTTCTCCATCGCTTCCTGCCTGCCCGCTGTCATCATATTTTTCATGTACAAACGGCTCAGAATCACGAGGGTGGCTCTGCATAGAAATTTACTGATTGCTATTATTCTCAGAAATATCCTCGTCATTATAGGCAGAAGTGAGGTATGTTATTCATTAGTTCTTTTTAGCAAACAGACTCGTATCATCTTAATACTTGATGTAGATATAGTTTCGCTATATTTAATTATTGTGTGAGCAACAAACTTTGTTGCTAAATATCATGACGACCCGGTTGGTCTAGTGGTTCAATGATCTACCAACTAATTTGATTCCCGGTTAGGTCAATTTAGTAAACAATTTTAACTAAGCTGACTCAGGTCTTGAAGGCATAAAGTCGTGTTTCGAAACGCACTTTGTGACATTGGTTTCGAATTTCGATCCTTCTATCGCGATATTGGAAAGAAAAGAAATGAGCAATAAAACAAGTAACGTAGGCATAGGCCTGTAATAGAAGGCGAAAACTCAAACACGAGATCATCCTTGAAAGATAAACACACAATAAAGAAGCTAAATCAGTACTGACAATATCTTTCAAGTTTAAACTATTAGTTTTTTTGGTTGCAAAAATAAAAAATCAGTGTCTTCTACGAAAAGACATCAACGAATTAAACATTTCATAGAGTCTATAGCTTTATTTTGTCTGTTACTTCAATTCAATTCAAAATATTTATTTCAGGCTTGGCCCATATAGAGTTAGTAACAATTTAACTTAAGACTATTGTTAGTAAATACAGGCAAAAACATCATCATACAATTACACTAAATTAAATTACATTATTTATTTATTTATATCATTATTATTAACATTTTATTTATAATATGGTGTGTATTAACACCCATCTCTGAAGGAGTGGAGAATCCCAACGGTCTACAAAAACCTTCAGGATTGCGTTGGTACTTCCTCGGAGCCGTACCAGTGCGGAGGCGCACCGTTTCCTCATTATTGTAGTAAATCCATCGGTTCGCGCATCCGCGAACATCCCGGATGCACTACATCGCCAAGGCAGCCCCAACAGAACCCTGAAGGCATTATTATATTGGACACGCAGATCGCTGTATGCCCGCCGAGTAAAACTAACCCATAGGCTGCACGTATAAAATGATTGGCAGTATGCTTTGAAAAGCGTTAATTTGACTGCCCTAGTACAACGCGCAAACCTGCGAGCCAGCATGTTGCAACGAACAGCCAGCGACCTACGTTCCCTCTCAATATCAAGGTTGTCCCTTAAGTCCTCAGTGACCCAGTGGCCCAAGTATTTAAAACTCTGAACCCGTTTTAGAGTCTTCCCACACAGAAAAATGTCTGGAACCTGGGTGTAGTTCATCGATCCTGCCTTAAACAATAACCATTCGCTTTTACTGGTATTGTACTTGAGCCCATGAGCCACCGCATAGGTCTCGCAAATAGAGAGGAGTCTCCGAATTCCACTAACAGATGGGCTCAACAGGACCATATCGTCTGCATAACTGATGTTATTTATACAAATCCCATCAATGTGACATCCAACATTGGCGCCGCTGAGCCCACCCATCAGCTGGTTTACATAAAGATTAAAAAGTCGTGGAGAACTTAAACCTCCCTGTCTCACCCCACATTTCAAATCATACTCATTGGAGTAAGCACCAGCCCATTTAACCATATTTTTCTGACTACTATACCAATATTTAAAAATTGATACAATTTCACTCGGCACTGTTGTTTCTGAACTAAGCTTATGCCATAACAGATTGTAATTTACGAGGTCAAATGCTTTGGACAAGTCCAAAAAACAGGCAAATATTGGTGTTTTCCTATCAGTGTAGTAATGAACAGTCTGCTTGAGACACAAGATAGCACTCTCGGTTGATAGGCCAGGCCGAAACCCAAACTGATTGTCGTAGAGCTCTATGTGATCGGCTAGTATTTTATCAAGCAGACTGTCCAGTACTTTCGATATAATCGTAGCCAGAGAAATAGGCCTATAGTTAGCGATATCAGACGCGTCCCCCGTCTTGTTTTTTATTACTGGTACAACAATAGTTCTAGAAAGCTCCTCCGGCAAATAACTGTGGCTAATGCATAGGCTAAAGAACATAGATAGCACTCTTGGCAAGTGCACACCAGCATATCTAAGATGTTCGATGCTCAAGCCATCGTGACCAGGGGACTTACCCCTTACCATTCGTTGAATGACATTCTTAACTTCCCTAGTGGTAAATCTAACGAGTGGGTTCCCGGTACCGACAGCTACAGCATCGTCCACCCTCAGAGCCTCCAGTAAAGGTGGCTCAACTTTAAAATACGCCTGAAATGCACTGGCTATTTCAGCCGGCTCATGCACGCCCGCAACGCTCACTGGGACGTCCGGCCTATGATTCAATCTGTTAGTAGATTTCCAAAATTTATTAAATTGTTTTTTTGAATGACACTGAGCTATTCTGTCCATTTTTATCTGTTGCTGATTATCTTGACAAAATTTTAGTCTAGCTTTAAAAACTTTACAGATTTACATAGACGAAATAACAAATTCAGGTGACACGGTACTGTCAGGTAATGGTGTAGCCTGCCGTGTTCTGGGTGTAGCGGAACGTATAACCGCAAATGCTGTCTTCGTGTGTATGTTGGTAGAAGGGATCTACCTTCATCGCCTCATTGTTGCTGTATTCAAAAAGAAGCTAAAGGTTAAATGGCTCTACGTCACAGGGGCTTGTGAGTTAATATTACTATATTTTTTTTATCAATAATCGCTTTGTTAAAATTTTAAAGCCTTAGTTGAAACGCGCTGTGATGCAACTTTAAGAATTGTTGAATTTCGTCTTCACCGGTCGTTAAATCTTTGCAACAATATTTCTGTCGGGGGCATCAACGTAACCAAAAAGTTGATGAAACTGCACTAACGCACATCGCAGCGCTAAAATTCATCAGCATAATGATTTTTTATAGGGAAAAATCTTAGGAACAAATGCCACCTGAAGCAATCATCGAATAGCTTAGAATTGTTAAAAATAAATTAGTAATGAAGAGTATTTCTTTTATTATAACTTTGTTATATTGATGTTATTAGTATGAGGTGGCTGTATAATTTGTATTTGAGTCATAAATGTTTATAAATATGGACAACATTAACTAGTGTAATTTATTTGTTGTGTGTTTTTTATGCCAATATTTACTTCAGCACCGTACACAAATCTGAACTCACTGTCATTTTCAGTCGTTGCCGTAGTCCCAGTGATAGCGTGGGCGTCAGTAATGGGAGTGTACAACAACCACTCCTGTTGGCTCATATACACTGTGGACCACATCCAGTGGATCTTGGACGCGCCACGAGTTCTCATCCTGCTTATAAATACGGGCCTTTTCATCGACGTGCTCAGAGTTCTGCTTACGAAACTTAGGAACACCGAGAATGCAAATCAATTGTAAGTTTCATTAATACTTAAGTTTTCACTGAATGATTTTGTACGACAGGTTGGTGTGGTGGCGGGTTGGCTTCGATTTTCTGAAGTCTATTTAAGATACGATATTTTCTGAATTGGCTTAGGTCTGAAAAGGGCGTTAAGTAGTCGTGTTTCGAAAGGCACATTAAGCCGATTGTATCGTCTTTTGTCTGTCGCAAGATAGAAGTTCGTGTGAACAAGCTTGCAATTGGCGGCTAGGAAACTCTGACATAAGAGTTTAACGAAAAGAAAACTCCCTGTCTGCTAATTCATTTATTTTTTAGTTGTCAAAAATAGATAGCCATTTGGGCTACTACTATTATTAATAACAAATCATTAGGTTATACAAGTGGGTTCAGTAAGCCGCTGGTAGATATCATATCTACATAGACCCACCCACAATTACATGGGTTGAACTCCCATTTGAGTCAGCAAATTACTTTTCTTTTACTATCTTCAATACAGTTTGATTTAAATATTTTTCCACACTATTAATATCACGCATATCAGGTAAAATAAATTGGAAATCTTAACTTTGAATCATTTATTATTTACTTAACAGGAACACAACAAAAGCAACCCTATTCCTAATGCCGATATTCGGGACCCAGTTCCTACTTACGGCGTTCAGGCCTAACACCACGAACTGCGCAGGGGAACAAGCCTATTACTACGTAGCCTACACTGTTGAAGGACTGCAGGGATTTATCGTGGCTATGCTTTACTGTTACGTTAACAAAGAGGTACTTATAAATATCAATACAGCGTGTAATTATTAAAGTCTTTACACTTGATTTACCCTTTGATTTAATTTCACATAGTTAATTGTGATAAATGTTTTATTCTTATCTGTTGCACCGCCCACATAACATTTCTGTTTAGCCCAATGGTCGACTGGCAGAGAATGCCGCAGGGCATTAAGTCCACCTTTTGTACATTTGTTTCGTAAATGTGTTTAAATAAATAAATCAGTAGTAGATTATTTTTTGTATTTATTAAGATTTTTAAAAAGGGATAATCTTTGAATAATATAATCATTAAATATTGCAGGTACGCATGTTGCTCAAAGCAACATACAGAAAGACAGAAACTGCTGTAGTATCTCGAGTACGAGGTGACTCAATTTACCCCCGCATGAGTATTGACCCAAAATCAGACAGACGACTTACATACAGCACCGCTGTACACTCCCAAAACGCTGACGATCCCAAGGACCAATACGCAACTATAGCCCCCAAACTACACGTAGCCGAAATAATCTCGATACAAGCCAGCGAACGACTAGCTGATATTCTAGAACCAGTTTACGAAACCATAGAAAATGGCGTAATCAACGAAGGCTACGACTCTTTAGAAAGGTCCAGCGTGGATAACGACTCAGGATTCATTGCAAACAGGGATTCTAAGGGAGATAACTATTATGGGTTTACTAACGTTTCCAGCGTATCAATTGACTGCCAAGACTGGATCAGGTGCATATCATCGCCGACCAGCAGCGTTTACAATAATTCACTGAACGACTACGAAACGAGATATCTGGAAAAGAAATTCCCTAATCATCTCAAGCCGAAAGAGCTATACGATTCAAGGAAAAGATTATCAGAACAAGAAGAAATATCGAAAGGAATCGCCGGCGCTGGAAAAATATTGTCATCATCGTGCGATAGTAAATTTAAAGAAATAGTTGAGGCTAGGAAAAGGTTATCATTATCTTGTGATGATAGACCGAGGCCTGCAAAAGAATTCAGAAAACGATTATCAGTACCAGATATAATAATGGAATCAGATAATAAGATTGAAAAACTTGTTATAGACGATAATAAAGACTCAAACAATGCCGACTTTACAAGTTTAGACTCCGACTCAGAGTACGAAGATACTATGCTTGAAGAAATAATGCAGTACATAGAAACCAATGATAATAATAACGAGGCGGAAGAACCAGTGTTAGACCCAGAGGTCTTGTCACCAAACAGGAATGATGATGAGAAAATAATATTTATAGATGAATGAAATGAAGTGCGGCCATTGTTTTGCTTAACATTAAATTCTTAATTATATAAGTACCTACGTATTCATCTTGTTATTTTAATAAGCTTTTGAGAAAACAGCTTTACAATATGAAATCCAGTCAGCAAACATTTAAAGCATTATTCAGTTAGATTAACAGACACTTTTTGTGAAATATTAAATACTTAGGAGAAAATATTTTTATTATAATAAGTAAGACGTACTAAGTTATTTTAGTTTTAGGAATAGGTATTACAAATAGATACGCTCCGAATATTAAAGTGCACTCTAAATTATATTTGCGCAACGTACACATACTGTTTCGGCACACCTTAACCGCCAACCCAACATTAATTGATCTGTCAACTTGTTTCAAATGTATATCCTTTCGAAGTGGGCTTACAAAAGCGAGCGGTGCCACGGACTCGCGCGCAGTCTATTACAGAGTGTTTAACTGTCGGTTACCAAAATCATTAAAGTTCAGTATGTTGCCAAAATTATTTGTGGTGTTAGTTCTGTGTTGGGGTGTAGAAAGTTTTCCCGATGGGGCGCCGGTTGATGCGTGTGTGAAAAATCGTCCTAACCAACCAAACCATGGGCAACATCGGACGCAGCCATTAGACACCCTGCCTTATCGAGTTCTAGCGTCTTCATCGACCTACGGACCAAACACTCCTATCACAGGTATATTTAAAATAAATACTTATAATGTAAATATAATTAAATTCAATAACAGACTAACTGACTAGAGATTCCGAAACTTTGTTATACCTATACTTTATTTGATATTTTAGCAACTTAATTGCACTTATAATATCAGTATATAAACATATGAAAAATTTTGTCTCAGGCGGGACGGCGGGTTTGTTTGTTATACCTACTTCAGTTTCACTAAAAGCAGTTACACACGCACACACAGCACGTAGTCAGTCTAATAAGAATCAGACTACATTATAATGAAGTTAAGTCTGATTGTTGTTTGTAAAATTTACAACCTACGAGTACTTATTACAGTTTACGGGAAAGAAAAAAACATAATTCGAAATCGAAAACTATGAGCGTATTTTTTACATGTCTGTACTGACAACAATCTACTAAGTAAGTATTTGGATTTTGTAGGCATCGAACTCGCTTGAAAATATTATTAATTAAAGGAATTATTGTAATATTTTTTGTTTGTTTGTTTTTTACTGAATATCATTTAAGTACCAACTGACATAAAGGAAATCCTAAAGGGCGTACTTATTACGAAAATAATATTAAATGTTTTTTTTGTTTTGAAATAGTAAAAAATGCCTAGATATAAACAAGTTTTACTCATTTTGTAATACATAGACGCCGATCTGATGTTCGATTTGTCTTTACTAATAAACAATACACTATTAACGCACCGTTGGTCTAGTGGTTTAAATACCGGGCGAAGATCTCGGGGTCCCAGGTTCAATCCCTAGGTCGGTCTACAAAAAGTTTCGCATTTTCGAACGTAACTCGGGTTTGTAATCACAAACCCGCATTTGGCAGGCGTGGTGATTATGCCAGTACCTACCCATCATTGCTGTGGTAACTTGAATTCAATGATGGAGGCCTTTTTCCTGCAGTGGGATGATTATAGGCTGTTGCTTACTAATATCTACTGTAAAATAAAATAAGTCCTCTTTTAAAATAGGTACTCTTGGAATTAAAATAAGTCGAGTCAAAAGTATAAAAGAACGCAACTCATTGATTATACAAACGTAACGATTCTCACAATCACTGTCAAAGTTATCAACAGGTTCAAATCTTACTATGCTAAGTATGCGTCATTGATGAAATCTGTAGCACCGAGTGCGTAATAGTACATCCGCCCTATGTACTGTATGTATATGGTTCATATAAGTTAGTTTGCGCAAGCCCAGCACTCATGGTATTGTAGGTCAGACAGCTTAAGGCAACTGGACCGGTTTGCGTATTGAACTGTCTGGTAAACAAATAAAATCGAAATTGAAACAATTTTTTTAAAGTCAGCCCTTCGGTCGTTTATGCCTCAATGTCTATTGTTATCAAAATATATCGTAAAATCTCAAGCTTATTATGTTAATGATGCAGGTTTATTAATTATAAATACAAGTCTTTAAGACGATAATCTTTGAAAAATATACTCTGTGGGTAAGTGCGTTTAGAATTTTTTAATACCCTTCATTAAGTTTTATATTGAGACCAGTCGCAAAATATGATCTAGAGGAATGCGGCTTTTTTGGTTCACAATATGAAACGGTATAAAAAGTAGGTAGGTACTACAAAATTCTTACCGCCCTTACCGAGTGTCCTATTTGTACCAAGATGATATTTTTAATGGAGTTGTCTAGCACTAGTTTTCCTTTATCCCCTCCCTTCTTTTAACACAAAACTTTAATGTGGGTCACAGTTACTCTCAAATTTTTTATTCAGTTTCTATACAATTATAAATTTACGAAGCTTTAAATTCTACTTTCAGTGACAATCGAAGGAACGGAGCCTTTCAAAGGATTCTTCATACAAGCGCGGTCTATCGAGACAGACGAATGGTTGGGTTCTTGGGAGCAAGCGCCAAACACTACCATCCACCCTGAGTGCGCAGCTATCACACACGCCGACCCCAGGGAGAAGACCCGAGCAACGTTAGTTTGGACGGCACCCGCCAATTCGCAAGGCCGGGTTTATTTCACGTAAGTTCTTCACTTAGTGTACCAACGCGGCCAGGCTTGGTAAAAGATACCCTAGCGGTAATGCCGCATTTTATAATGTTTTTTAATTTTTATTTTAAGACATGCCTCACAGAGCCACACAGAGCCATCTAGTCCCAAATTAAGCTACTATTAAGTACCCTGTCGTATGGGGTACTAGACAACCGATAAACTTACTTATATACTTTTTTTTTGTAAATACATACCTACTTATAATACACAGAAAACACCCAGACCAGTACAAACAGACATGTTCATGCACACAAATATTTGTACTGTGCGGGGATCGAACCCGCGACCCATGGCTCAGAAGCAGCGTTTACTACCGCTGATCCAAGTGGTCGTCATTTTACGGTTCTATTTATCAGGGTGTAAACTTGGTGGTTTCCGAGGTATCTCCTAGGCAGAATCTAAGACGCTACCAAACTAAATATACACCGTGCTTTTTAACCACCTGGAAAACGAAGCCCACGTTATTGGACCGTTATGTATAACATCATGGCAGTGTTATATTTTTTTTTATTATAAAAATTTTTGAAAAATATTTAATTTTGATTCAGACCATGAATTTTGTAACACGCTATGACGTGCACAGACGAATTATTTAGAATAGACCTTACACAGCTACATCAGTGCGCGTCACAGCGTTTTTCAAAATGAATAACAAAACAATATTTAATATATTATGTAAAAAAAAACTGCCAAGATGTTATATGTATATAATGGTTTTATAACGTAGGCTTTGTTTTACAGGTGGTTGAAAATGCACCGTGTATAGTAATAAATAAATGTGGACAACGTCACATACATTATCCTATAGACTTCAATTACTATACTATTCTAAAATAAAAATCACGACTGCCTTATATGGGACTTGAAGTCACTACCATCCACTTACCGGGCGACTGCTGTGACCACAGTTTCTATGTTCTTATGGTTTCTATGGCTGTGACCAATGGAGCTACCAAGGCATTGTTTGGGTTGACGAATTTATTCAAGGTTTTATGCTGTGAACTAAAGTTTCAATAGGGGTTTGTACATAACAAAACAAAAACAATTCCTTGAATAAAAATCCCAGGTATTTCAATTCACACCAGCAATTTAATTACTTAAAAACAATTTGATTCTGTTTAAATCAGAAAATACGAAGGAATCACAAATAATCAGACCCCCAAAAATATATAAAAGTGTTTTTCTACATCGACCCGTCCGAAAATCAAACTTGGGACCTCTGGCGGCGATCCTTTGAGAAACGGGTGTCGGTAACTTGATATATTTCTTAATCACAAAAAAGGGGCCAGTAAAGTTCGTAAGGCGTTCCAGGTCTATAGTGAACAGCATACGTATCAGCCTATCTCAAAGTTTTTAAATAGAAAAATCAGTCGTTAAAATATTTCTCTCGGTTCAAAGCTGAAAATAGAGAGAAAATTTGTCTAAAGTATTATGTCAGGATAATAAGGTCTTTGACCTGCAACTTATCTAAGTCGATGCAAGCTCCTTTCACTCACTGTCGATGCATGTTGGGTAACACAATTTAACCGTCTGAAGCACGTTACCACGACCTTGATCGTTTGCAGTTAAAAATGTATCAGGTATTAGATTGATAATATGAGTTCACATTATTGCTTGTATATATCCATTTTATATCAGTAAGTCCCTGGTACAGCTAAATAACCTCTTCCGTTCCATAGTCGAACAAGTGCTTTCTTAGTTTTCCGGGGTACTAAGTATGGAACTTCATTAAATGCTAAGTTGCGAAAAATCCCTTCGCTATTTATAAACTACACTACTATTTATTTTGACGCACAAATACGTACCTTACCACAGCAATTGGCTAGCACGCACTTAATTTTTTTTTAAATTTAGGGCTCTTTTATTGTCACGCGGGTCCGCATGCGGGTGGCGCGCATTTCGAGTACATTGCTAGGTTTATTTGATAGATCACTAGTGCCCAGTATCGTCTATCAAATATAGCTTGCAATGTACTCAAAATGCGCGCCACCCGCATGCGGACCCGCGTGACAATAAAAGAGCCCTTACATATGAAAAAGACTCTTATATGTAATGCATGCATGTTTTACATTATACGTGCATTTAGTAACCTAAATTAATGACATTGTTACAGTGGTACTGTTTTGAAGAACTACGGCACGTTCTGGGGGAATTTGATCGCTGAGGCACCACAAGAACATGCACAACTTCAGTTACTGGGTTGACAAGATACTTTATTATTGTATTATGTGTTTAAGACTTACAGGTACAGTAGGCCAAGAAATGGTTAACCATCCTAAATGAGAATATGTAGAAGGCAATTTAATGAATTATGTTTTCTCAATCTTATAACCACTTATAATCCATACACCATATAATAAACTTACATTTACGTTTTTATGATCCGAAAGGTTTGCAAAAGCTATTTTACAAAGGTTAAACTTACCTTCGACTTCATAAGAAAAGTACAGTAAAGTCGTACCCAATTTCTGTGGCCCACTGTAATACCACCAGGAGAAATAATATTCCTAAATATATATTCTTTTAACTGGGTGATTACACAGATACCATAAAACTATGTATGTGCTTAGTAATTTATTAATTTGTAAGTATTACTACTATTAATTAAATTTATCTAAAGTGTGCAGTTGTTTGTATTTTAATTTTAAGATTGATTATAATTATACCTGCAAGTGATAGTAAAACAAAACTTTAGTATAAATACATTTTAATAGATACGAGTAACACAAGTGCATACTACACATGGTACATAAAAAAATACAGTAATCCATTAGAACAGTTAAAATTAAGCGAATACATTTTACATGACCGTGTTAGTTGCATAATGTAAAGCGAGGCTGCGGCCTTGACTGGACGCATTCACACGATTCTAAATATTCGTTACGTCTTTACTCGATCTGTGCGTAATATAATTTAAAATAAAAATATAATCTCATTAAGGCACCAAGCAGCAAATAAAAATAAACGAAGACTCTTAGCCTTAATCTTCGTCTTGCAAGAGATCACGAAACTTAGGTCACACACTTTTTTCAATTACGAAGGATTCCTTTGTTTCATTACTGGTCGTTTGATGTTCATCATATCGCAGAGATCGTTTCTAATTGGCCTTAGTTCAGTCACATCCTTTTCCCAGTCAGTTTCCGCGAGCACGGTCATCACCTAAAAATTAATAAGTAACGGTAAAGTAAACCTAGTAAACCTACATATAAATAATGTTCGAAAAATTCTGCCAACTTTTAAAGAGGTAGTTTAGAATAGGATCTAAAATAAAATAACTAAGTTATAGTCACGACGACTTTATCAATTTGGTCCTAAGGTTGAATTTCAGTGTGTACAAGTTTGATTACAAGTTTTTGTTGCTAAGTGTTTTGTTTTTACTTATGTTCAAGTGTAACAGATGTTTATGTTCATTATTTATGTTCGAATGTTCGTCATTCGTTGTTTTTTTATTATATTTACATTACAACGGATTGAGAATGAAACTGAAGAAAGTTCAACGGATTATAAAAATATATTTCTATTGTAATTTTACCCAGACACACAACTTTAGCTCTTATTTATAAATCCGCGTGACGAATCAGCGTTTTTTGATACGGTGCTCGTATCGTGAATTCGCCTTTAACGGTAACGGTCACACATAACTCAATTAGCTACCGTTATGTAACACATGACGTTAAGCTCGTACCACAGCCGTAAATGGGCTATATGAGTAACTAGCTGTTGCCCGCGACTTCGTCCGCGTCAATTTCTGTTATTATAAACGATATTATTTTTGCAACCCTTTTTACTGATGCTTCGCTCCTATTGGTCGCAGCGTGATGTTATATTAGGGGTTAAAGTATGAAATTGCCGTTTTGTATGGACGAAATCGAGAAAAGTCATTTTTCCATACTAACAATTTTTTATTTTTTTAAAAAACGCCTGAACCGTTTTCGATGCAATTAAAGGTGAAAGTTAGATGGTTTTAGAGCTACGCATTATAGAATTTAAATTTCTGAAAATCAAAGTATATAATACAAATATACTTAATTGAAGCAAGAAGGTCAGCTGACACATTATAAGGGGTCTTTTTAACGACTTCCTTTGAAATAATAAGCATTAGTATTGCAATTTTTTTTTAGTCAAAAGTTACTTTATTTAGTTTTTGATACAATACAAAAATAATTCCGCAATAATATGACTATACTTAAGAGCTATAAATGAAATAAAAAGTGGGAAAATAATCGGCAATGTCATACTTTAACCCCTATTATAACCTTCCTCGATACATAGGCTATCCAACACAAAAATAATTTTTCAATTCGAACCAGTACTTCCTGAGATTAGCGCGTTCAAACAAACAAACAAACAAACTCTTCAACTTTATAATATTAGTATAGATTATTACACTTTTTCTTAGATTTTTATTTTCTTCAATAGAGACATATTTTTTTTTAGTGACAAAACATACCCTACATTAAAGTTAGATAAATAAAACCATGAGCACATGTTACACAAACAAACAAGTTTCTAAAGAAACATTCCATATTTACGCACTAGCTTATTAAAGGAAGCGACGGACTTAAAATAGAAGGTAAGTGTTCTGGGTTGGATACAATCAGCATGGCTTAAATAAAAATATTCTCAAAGTCAGAGTACCTACTTTATCTTTCTTTATTGCCTATGATCGATCGATATATATTTTTTTCTCTGGTCCGATCGATCGGACTACGGGCTTTGTTTGCCCGTGGTTCTATTAAAAGTAAAATACATAATAATATCAAGGAAAATAGGTAAACAAAAAATAAAAAAACCAGTAGAACTTCACGATGGACAAAAAAGGTACATAAAAAACATTTTGTAAAATTGTAGAACTTATCCTGAAAATATTTGCACTATAGGTATCTAGAATGTTAACCTCTATATTACTTATGAATCGTCATAGCTATTGGCTGGATAATTTATGACTGTTGTTTCACAACATTCCAAGACTGCTTAAAAAAAATATCTTAATGATTTACGAAATGTCGGTAACATTTCTAACACTTCACAGGACTCAAGGTCACGGGTAAACCTAAGGAATGTTTAATATTATTACTAAGTCCATTAACGGGTCGTTATCACGTATAATATTTATAAAGATATATAATATCTATTTATTTACCCGACGTTTCGACTGGATTGCACCAAGCCGTGGTCACGGGCCGACCCGTTAATGGACTTAGTAATTATGTGCGCAAATCGCGAAAGTTTAAAATCATCTAAGGAATGTTTATCTTAAATCAAGTAATTTGTAATTATGTAATCGAGTTACCTGGTCTATGTTGTCTGGGGGCACGGACGAGACGTCTCCGTAGAGCGTCAGAGCCTCGTACAAGCGCGCCGCAGCACATCGACGCACGTAACGGTCCGCGTAGCACAGGTATATCACGAGCTGCCCGAGAGACTTTTCGCTTACTGAACCTCCCACCTAGATATACATTTGGGTTAAGGACTTTTTTATAAGATAGATGGTAGTTGTCATCCTACCATAAACTTTAAGGCTGCAGTTAGACGACGCAAAAACTTTCACGCGGCCGCCTGTTGCTAGCTTTAGTTGATAGAAAATTTAAACTCTATTTCCTAGGCCAAAACATTAAAATTCTTTTGTACAACCACACCGCGCGGCGGCCGCGCGGTCGCCTCCTAGCTCTCTTGCCCGAATTTTCTGGATGATGCGCCCCCGCGCCTCTAAATAGCACGGCGACCGCGCGGCCGCGCCGCGCCGATCAAAGTTGCTCGAGTTTTCTGGCGCCCGCCGCTCACTTCGCAGTCACTCAAGTAACAACACAACACGTATAATTCGTATTTCTTTTTCTTCTATGCATTGTCGGTACAAGTAATATGCAATCACCACTTTTTTCTTCTTTGTCAAGTAACTCATGACGAACACGTGTGTATTTAGAGAAGTACCAAAAGCAACTGAATGAGTCCAGGCCGCATTTGTAGCGTCAAGGGATTCTTTGCTAAATTAATTTTAACTTTAAATGTAGTTACTGAAGAGCTTATTTTACTATAGCAGTCGACTCTTGAAAACGCGTACGCGGTGGCCACGAGGTGGTAGTACGTGGTAACCGCGCGGCAGCTACGCGGCCTTTTGACTTACCAAATAAAGCTATCGCCCGGCCGCCGCGCGGCCTCTCAGCATCCCATATAAACGGGCCCTAACTCTTTTTCAAAGTATAATTACAAAAAAAAACAGCAACAGGAAAAGGTCTTAACCTAATGAGTGTTTACTAAAATATTTAGGTGCTTTTTCGATTTACTTTATACCTAAGATTGACTTTTCATAACAGCGGGTATGAAATACTAGCTGTTGCCGGCGACTTCGTCCGCGTCAATTTCTGTTATTATGATCGCGATTAAGAAGTTTTTAACAGAATATAGCCTAAAGCCTACCAGGTACCAGGTACCTCGATAAATAGACTATCCAACACAAAAATAAAATTCTATCCAGTAGTTGAGATTAGCGCGTTCAAACCAAAAAACAAACAAACTCTTCAGCTTTATCAGTTAAAATAATTTTTATTTCTGCAAATAGGCCCCAGGAAGCGCTTTTACACGTCCCAATATTTAAACCTACCACTGCTTCGGGACAAGTCTGGGCTAGTGCCGAGAAGAAGCAGCGCAAGAAACTCGCTCACTATTGTCAGCCTCTTTTTAAATAAATTTTTACAAGGTACGGTAATTGTTACAAGGTTTAAGCAATGACGAGCTGAGACAATTTAATGCCATACATTTCTATCATTTAAATAATCATTAACAGTGTAATAGCCCTTTTTCATTAAAATTACTTTGACATACGATTTAAGTTTATGTACAGGGAGTTCAGCAATACCCTGTGTGTTATAGTATTAGTATATATTAGTGTCATTTTTGAAAGTGTGTATCTAGTTCTCATTATTTATCTATGATAACCATAGAATGTGAATCTATTTATTTATTATAAATAGATTCACAGTCATGACAGAAAACTTCATCAGATAATGAGCACCCACTAATCATTTTGGGTATGTTACTGTGTTTCTAGTTTTTATATTTCAACGACAATGATCAAACGTTAAAAGATTCAACAGTATAAATTTTTTTTTGGTAGGTATATCTTTGTACCATCAGAGATGGGCCTACCAAAAAGCAGTTTCACATAATTTTGTTTGTTCAAAATAACAACGGTTGCTAAGGAACATATCCAGGATAGGCCGTCTGAGGATGGGTCATTAAAATTCCCTGTTAATAATCGAGTGAGTATGACAAGCCGTGACGTCATAATCTATACAATTTTTTTGTAAGGATCGCGTTTTGTCTCAGATTATGATAATGGACCGGTGGTGGATGGTGGGTGTAAGAGTCGCGTTTCAGAAAATTTAGATGTCCTAGAAACAGGTTACATCATACGCTTCCAAGTCGAACTTGGAAATTATGCTTGAAATATAATCTTACGAATATAATCTTAAAATAAGATAGAACAAAACCAACGAAACGATTTGCGAATCAAGTGATTAGTTAATGTCGTTCCAATCCAAATTACCTGAATAAGTTGACATAATACATTAATGGAATCCAAAAGTTTGTAGATATTTTTTGCCCCACGGAGTTCTAATTGCAAATGCTTTAGCACATCGATTGCAAAAGTTGATTCTGGGTCCTCAAGGATCGGGCCTATTGAACCTAAAAATGGATAAAAAATTTAAAGTATTTTTTTTTTGCTTTACGACATGTTGTTTGAAATGAAGTAAATTGTATGTGAAGCAGGTACCTGAACTTAAAAGCCTATCTATGAAATTAAATATAGGCCCAGTGATTCTCTTCACATGTAAATTGTCAGAGAACACTTTGATGATTGTATCACAGATTGATTTCAACATAGCCTTGTTGTCATGTAGAGTATAAAGATACGCGTAGAGAGACTGCGTCGTGTGTTTTACCTGTAACGATAAAAGTATTTCATTTGTATGACGTTCTAAGATTCCAACAAGTCTGAAAGATATTAAGCTTATTCAGGCTGTAATGAAAAAAGTATGTATGGATGTGTAGCCAGTAGCCAAGTTAAAAATTAAGGAGATACTTAAGTATTGTACAATTAAAATATCGTCCGTTATTTCCGTTAATTTAGGCCCGAGATCACCAACAGACGTTTAAGTTTAAACAGCGTTTAAAATATTATTTGACATATTTTGTATGGAAATTGTGTCAAATTAATCGTCACTCTTTGTTTACCGGCTGTTTAAGTGTTGGTGAACTCGGGTCTTAGAGCAATATGGATGTAATCTATTTCTAAAATTGTCTTTGGATTGACCTGTGTTAAATACTAAAGTTGAATAAAGAACATACTGATTTTTAGTTACAAAGATAGTGGAAAATAAAACTTACCAAGCTCTCAGTCAATTCTCCTCCACTGACTATCAGACCCTTGATTACATTATACCTATACTCTTCGAAATCCAACAGCTGAACGAATCTTGGCATGGTATGCCCGGGAAACAGCCACAGAACTACATTTGAGTTCTCACTGGTGAGTTGTTCTACTTCATCTTCGGATTCCTTTGTGGTTTTCAGTTCCACTTCCTCGGAGGGGAATATTCGCTTTAGTGCGAGGTGTTGTGGAATGTTTGTGATTAGTGGATCGCTGTGAAAACATGATAAATTAATTCTACCAACGATCTCATCAATAATCTAGTATTAAACTAAGAAGAGTTTCTACTAGGGCGACTAGTGTGACTCATAATTAAAATAATTAATTATAAGACTCATTCATAAGTTCAGAATCACTTTGTAACGAACAATAAAAACTGGTAAGTGTGTGTGCAACTCCAAGCGATCAAGGACCATCTGATAACTTGTGTACTAAGTCAAAGGTTACGTGCTATACCTAGGTTAGTACTCTATCAAACCGTAAGAACAAAAATTATAGTCCATAAAATATAGCTTAATTAGAATGACACCTGTCAAACTGAGGTGACTAGTGATGGGACTGACCCGACTGATCAAACGAAAAAAAAACAGATAAGGCATATAAAATAAAATGAAAATCAGATATATTAAGATTTAACAGTAAGTCATCATTATGAGAATAATTGTAATAATCATGAAAATCAATTAGAATTTTTTTATCGCATAAAGAATCTAATAAATTTGAAAATTTGTCGTCAACTATTAATAATTGCAATTAGATGTTCTAAGCAATAACCAATGCTCATTAAATCATTTATAACATTTATGTTACATTACTTCGATTTTGAAATACTGATAGTCTGTCGATTTCGATTTGTCGATTTTACCTTATCACTAGCGATTATGAAAAATGACGTAACCTTGTAAAGACGTCTTTTCAAGTTAGGTGTAATTTTTGTGACTGGATTATTTTAAAACTTTTAACTTTAAATATCTTTTTTATATAATTAAATTGATTAATATGTTCAGCAATGTATAAAAAAATATTCTTAACATGTCAGTTACCAATATTTTTTCGTGTGCAAATGTGTTTCACTTGTGTGACGCTGGTACAAAGTTACGTCGTCTCTTTCAGTGAGAACTGTCATTCTAATCAAGCTATATTTTAAGGACTATAAGAACGAAAAAGAAGTTTTACTTTATAGCTTACTTATAAATTAAGGATGTAAAGATTCTTCCAGCATGAGCTCTGGTTCTATCGATTTTTTCAACGGCTTGCTGGGCCACACCGCACATTATCTGTTTTATCACTTCCGGAGAATTCAAATGCGGAGCTTCTATCGCGCATTGGCGGCAGACCGACAGCAAACCTGGAAATATAGGTACAATGAAAATTAAGTTAAGAACACTAAAAAATCATGCTAAAATCTAATTTTAGTAAAGGCTTTTTCAGGTGGTTATTAGAGCTATTCATCAGGATAGCCAAACTTGCGCAAAATAAAATTTCGCAATACTAAAAATTGTTTAGAGAAAGTCATTTTAAGTAAGAAGCCACTTTCAGTACGGTCTTTTAATATTCACGTGTATTTTTTTATAATTGAGAGCGACTTCTATCTCAATTTTAAATAATCTCTAACTTACCAGTCATACTGGCTTCTCGAACCCACGCGCCGATATCGCCTCTCATATCGATGGTGTACTCAGCTAGACAATTTAGCAACGCTTGAACGATCTCCCCAATAAACTTCTCCACTCCCCCAATTATACCCATTGTTTGGCAGACGTCTGTTAGACCTATGACCGCGTCGCGACGACCTTCGGCCCACTTCTGGGTGGCTTCGGTTACTTTTGTGCACTCGATGAGGGAATGGATTATTAGTCGCTGATGTTCGGTCAGCACGAATTTCGGTAGAGAACCTGAAAGTTCACTTCGTTAGAATACCGAGATAAAAACAACTATAGTACTGAAAAATCCGAAGAATAACATTTTTGTTTTCAATATAATAGTAACGCAAATCATTAAATAATTAGTCAGTTATTTATTTGTTTATTGCAAGGCGTGACGTCACATTGCTATTGCCAAACGAAAACTATGGCAGAATTGAGTTTTGACAGCTCATAAAATGTATACCAATCAATTGGTAGTCTCAACTGTTATGTTCCGTAGCTGCATCTATTCTTATTATACACACGAACAATACCAATCATAATACTGGTTTACAAAAGCTTTAGGTAGGAATCAGAAAACAGACCCAAGGGATAAAATAATAAAATAAAAAACAGGGTTATGGCAGTTTGAATAGGCACGTGGTCTCAGTCGAGACACAAAAACATTAAAAAAAAGTAAAGTAACAGCCTATAATCATCCCACTGCAGGGAAAAGGCCTCCATCATTGAATTCAAGTTACCACAGCAATGATGTACTGGCATAATCACCACGCTTGCCAAATGCGGGTTGGTGATCACAAACCCGAGCAACTTCGAAAATTCGAAACTTTTTGTTGCCTGACCCTGGATTCAAACCTGGGACCCGGAGATCTTGGCCCGGTATTTAAACCACTAGACCAACGGGGCGTTACACAAACATAGCTGCCAAGGAAAGACTTTCAAGTCATGCAACTATAGACATAAATACTAACCAACAGCACGAGCGAATCCCATCCTGAGCGCAAGGCCATGAGCTCCAGCGTTTCTCAACTGTTCACAATATTTTTCGATCAACTCCATACGTTTTTCCTTTGCAGTCTTATCTCCATACATCAATTTATCGTCGCGTAAGTACTGATCGAATACTAAAGGTAAGGCAGTGATAGCCTTTTCACGAATAGCTTGGACTTCATGAGAAAGGCACTCTTCTATCAGGTTTAACCATTCTTCTGTAAATACAAAACGAGAACAGCAAATTCAGCAACATCGAATTTCCTTCAGCTATTATTTGATGCTGCATTAGAGGAAGTTGTACAATTATTTTGAAAGTTATAACAATTTTTTTCTCCTTAGAAATTGTATATGGCTTATTTCAAGATAGCTTTTTTGTTAAGTTTTTATGTAAAGGCAACAATAGGAGCTATCGAACGGTCTATAACTCTTTCCGTTTTTCCTCTTCTGTATATCTCTAAGAACTCTCGCGAGAGCGACGCGAATCAGAGACATGACTACAGATGCTGAGGTCCTTTTTCATTTAAGGTATCCACTACCATGATCTGATGAAAAACAAAGAATTTATTGAAGATTTTCGCGCCAAAACTTTAACCGTGTTTTTGGCGAAACCGTCGTGAACGGGCTTAGGTACTGCAACTATGCTATTGACGGCAGTATACTGCTCATATATTTTTTGTAGTACGTAAAAAGTAAAAATACTGCTAGACGGCTAAATAAATTTGAAATCTAATTAAGTAAATATTAAATAGGTATATTCAAGAAGTAAGAAGTTCTAGCGGATGCAAACTTTACAAACGCCAATTTTGTGTCCATTTTACGAAGTGTTTTCTTTAACTTGTATACAATTTTAGCAAACTGATTTTACAATGTATAAAACTATTATTTAGCTTTCTAATAAAATACTAAAATCAATAACATATTAATAACAATATAAACTGTATGTCTTAAAATCTACAACAAGCTTCCACAAGTGGCTTTAAAGTCGACTCACTTCGGCATTTTTTTTTTTTTAATGTTGATAAGTTAGAGTTGTGGAACTGGTATTGATAAGTGGATACGATGAATACTAGGTAAAACAACGTGACATCAGGCTCTTAAAAAAGTTTATAATAAAAAAAATCTACGGCAGGGCGGCACATTTGAATCTTGGCAACTATGATGCCATGGACTGCTCAGGTGATTAGCAGCTTGATATGCAGCCATAGACGTTCCAGTGGTCAGAGGTCTTACTTAGCATCACAATGCCGATTCGAATATACGGAAATCCATCTGTTAATAGACTCAGGCGTTACTTTGCGGAAATCCATAGCTAATTATGGATTAGAAATAATGATTTCCGCTTGTTAATACCGGCCTAGATACCTTCACCACACTACCCGCACTAACACTGATTTGAGGAAGCACCTGCACCACACTAACTCTGTTTAAGCATTTCATGCAGGAAAACTGCCCGACCACGACTTTCGCCAGTTTTCACAGCTTAGTCCGACTAAGCTGTGAAAACTAGTACGACTAAGTTAGTCGTCGGAGCGCAGCGAAGGCGACAACATCTCCTGAGGATGCCACGTGAAGTGGCGAAACGCGTCGAGGTTTTTATTGTATCGGTGTTGGGTACTAATAACTGCATTAACTGTACTGCATGCATTTTTGAGGGAGGGCGGGCGGTTTTCCTGTATGAAATAGTGCTTGCTCAAACAGTGTTAGTGTGGTGCAGGTGCTTCCTCAAATCAGTGTTAGTGCGGGTAGTGTGGTGAAGGTATCTAGGCCGGTATTAACAAGCGGAAATCATTAGCAAAATAATTTTCTAAATCCATAATTAATCCATCTGTCCCTATCACTTATACCAATGTTTTAAAAGTATCTGAAAGAGACAGATACAACCGTAAATACGAGCTTCGTGTTGTAGAGTAAGGCATCAGACGCCAAGAGCTCGACAGTACCTATAGTCTCAGTCTCGTGGTAGGGAGCCGCGGCCCGTGATAGCGCGGCGACGCACTGGCAGCACGCCTGCCGCATCAGCTCGCCGCCCAGACCCCTGAACTGCTGACGATGCCGTAGCCGGGGCACCAGATCACGTACCGACACGGATATCTCTTCCGATATAAGACTATCCGCCTTTTTACCTGAGAAACCAGATGTTTGATTGGGCATTTGACACACAAATAACAAAATCCGAAAACATTTATTATAACAAACTAGCTTTTGCCCGCGGCTTCGCTCGCGTTAAATTCGGGGTAACAATAAAAATTTCACCCCTCTTTTAAGGGGTTGGGAGCGGATTTCCAAAAAAAATAATGCACGTATTTTTTTGTTAGTCACAAATAGTCCGCATACCAATTTTTAGCTTTCTACCTTGAAAATTGCGGAATGCTCCATACAAACTCCCACCCCCCATTTTAAGGAAGTGGGGGGTCAAAAAGAGACAAAAAGTAGCCTGTGTCACTCTCCATTCCTTCAACTATCTCCACTTAGTTTAAAAAATCATGTCGATTCGTGGCTCTGTTTTGCCATGAAAGACGGACAAACAAACAGACACACACACTTTACCATTTATAATATTAAGTATGGATATTTAATATTAAATCCGAATTGATGTCAACTATTTGTTTAAATGTCGGTATATTGTAAGAAGTGTATTTGTTGAGTATGGTGTCTTGTGAAATCAATCATAGTTCACAATTGCTATACAAAGTCTAATATAATTCAATCATAATATGCACACATTGTCAAGCGTGATTGCTTTTACCCATAATAAAATCAAACTATAAAAAATATCTTCTATTATATACTATAAATAAAAATTAATGTTGCTAAGTGCAAAACTCAAAACTACTATTGCCACGCTATAATTTTAATTAATAGCATTTGGTTTACGAAACATGTATCTAAGATTACAATAAGTTATTTAGATTATACATACCGTCAGATAATTCAATTTGAGATAGAGCATAAATAGCTTCCCCGATGGCAAGTATGGCGCCATGGCGAATGTTCAAATCAATAGATTCAGTCTTTTTTACCAGTTTTGGTAGAACTACTGTAGCTACATACTCGGGAATCTAAAACAAAACATTCGAACATAAAAAAATTGAAGTTTTTACGATGAACAATCGAAACTAAATATAACTTACTTCAGACATTATCCGTTTTCACAAAATAACAAGTCAAGTCATATAAAAAGTGTTAAGTGTACTGAAATACACTTTCTTAGGAAATTAAAACATAAAAATGCCTAACCTTAACCTAGCTATAGCTAAAATTTAAATAATTTGTCAATGCCAACATTGGCATATTTGACATAATTCATTTTTCTAGACTACTGTTGTTTATGGCCTACATTCTACAAAAAGTATGTAAACTTTAATAAACCTTTACAATTTTAAAAGAATGTAGGCCAATATTAAGAAATCGGTTTGATATAAGCTAAATAAGGTTTGTATCACAATTTTATTTAAAGAAAAATATGATCTTATTATCTAACTTATCTTAAGACAAATGTTACTAAAATGTAATTAAATAAAAAGTGATGAAGTGACAAATTATCTAACATATTTCTTTCGTCTGACATTGATATACTAGCTATTGCCTGCGACTTCCGTTCTTTTTCCGGGATAACCATTAGCCTCATCCAGCCTATACTCTATTTCGGTGATAAATTTCCTCCGCTCTGGCGTGATTGGGAAAAAAAATTCAAAAGATAAGAACAAGTAAAATTAGACCAACCTTAAAAGTAAGTTTATGGAGAGATTTCGCCGCAATTTCCCTGATAGCACAGTCCCAGTGTTCCACTTTCAAATCGACTATATGATCGACCAGCGGCCGTGTGTACTCTGGGTAAACGGCCACTTGTGGGGCGATCACTAAGTATGCGTTGTTCCTGGGACCGACCGATTGGAAGTCGGCTGTGGTGAGTACATCGATGCCGTGGGGAAACATGCCGTGACGACCGACGTTCTCTTGGTAAGCCGCGGAAGCCGCTCGGCGGCAGTTTATCTGAATGTTTTGAAAAAAACATTTTTTTTTTTAATATGAGCAAATAAGGAATAATTTAGTTTTCACTACAAATTTGTTTGCCCAAAGCTGAACTCAGCGTTTGTCGTTACAAAAAATGGTTTAACCAAAATGTATCAGGATTGCTTTATAATATTAGTAAGAATACTACCGATCATTCCTGTGGCAACTTAAGTTTGATAATAGAGGCCTGCAGTGGGATGATTAAAGGCCGTTACTTATCAAAACACGCGGTGGCAATCAGCGCATTGGCCAAGGAGATCGCGTCGTACGGCTTGGTAAAGGCCAACGCCGCGTGGCGGCTGTGTATCTTGTTCCTATTATACAGGCTGTTAGGTAAATGGTGTAACAAGCCGAAACTAGCTTATGTTAACATATGCATATAAATACTATGGTGAAGTCAAAAATTTGATATAATCATTTAAGAAAAGAAAAATTCATACAAATCTAAATCTCAAAATTTTAGTTTGTATGAAAAAAAAAGAAGATATCAAATTTCTGGCTTCACCATTGGTGTGGCGTGTAAATAGCCACACCAGGTGGATAGGATGGAAGGTTTATTAAATAAACCAACCAAGAAAAAGATACGACTAAGTACCTAGGCGCAGGAGAATATAACGGTGCGGCAGTATTAAAATTACTAAACTTACAATCAAAACAAATTATGCGCACAAGGCACTTACCGATCTGGTGCTGCAGTTCCCTTCTCTCCTGGGTGGGTTTTCAACGTGATTGGGGACCGATGACAGGATAACCAGGAACGTGAGGTGATTTGATGATTGAACAGCTTGAGGTTTTTTCAGGTGATAATATTCAGGTGAAGAAGGAATAGGTGAGAAGATATAACAAGCAAGTGACAGACAAGTTTTCTCCTTTTTTCCTATGACAGGAGTTGCTGTCTATGGCAGTGCCAAGTACGTGCCATGGAGAGCAGATGCAATAATTATAAATTTAATAACTTTAACACTACGCGCAACCAACCATGATAACATCTATATGCATATGTTAACATAGGCTGGTTTCGGCTTGTTATACCCTTTACCTAACACCCTGTACATTGATGGCTGTAACTTATTCTATTGGTATCGCTACGAACCTCTCTATTGAAACACGCGGTGGCTAGCAGCGCGTTGGCACGCTAGGCAACCCTTGCGTGGGGCGCCAGGGCTACGGCGTCGTACGCCCTGGCGAAAGCCCAGGCCGCGTGGCGGTTGTTTAACTAGTTCTTATTATACTAGTATCGCTACGAACCTCTCTATCGAAACACGCGGTGGCTATCAGCGCATTGGCCAGCGTGTTCGCGTGGGGCGCCAGGGCTACGGCGTCGTACGCCCTGGCAAAGGCCTAGGCCGCGTGGCGGCTGTGTAACTAGTTCTTATTATATATCGATGACTGTAACTTATTCTATTAGTATCGCTACGAACCTCTCTATCGAAACACGCGGTGGCTATCAGCGCGTTGGCCAGCGTGTTCGCGTGGGGCGCCAGGGCTACGGCGTCGTACGCCCTGGCGAAGGCCCAGGCCGCGTGGCAGGCGGCGTCGCGCGACGCCCGGCCGCCGCCGCCGCTGCCGCACGCCGCCCGGGGCTCGTCCCTGGCCAGGGCGGATACGACGGCGGACACGCCAGCGCACACCTGCTGAGGCGATAGGAGGCCGCGGCGAGCTGGAACAAAAACAAATATCTCACGCATTAGGAAGCTTATATTTGTATTTAAACATCTACGCTCAGCTGCTGACTTTCACTGTCTCATCACTGTGTACTATGCCCTAGCGCAATCAATTTTATCTTATTGCATAACTTCCTGGGGTGGGTCGGTGAAATCTTATATGCTGAGACTCGAAAGAGCTCAACGAGCGGTTTTAAAAGTTCTCGCCAAAAAGCCTATTCGCTTTCCTACAACGGAACTGTATTCCATGCAGGGTTCCCACAGTGCGTCAGCTTTTCTTTCTTGCCACTGTTCTTCGAAAGCACTCCCAGCTTCCGTACGACCCTAAGTTTACAGAGCTCCATCGTGGATCCGACAGGGTCTGTAAAATTGTACCTCGTCATTTTTATTATATAAGTCCCACTCGGTATAATAAAGTAAATAAAAAGTTAAATATCTGCGCGTTACCCTCCTATAAGTGTAAAATTAAATGCCTGGATTGGCTTCTCACTCTATCTTATGAAGATACCGAGGCCTTAATTGAAAAATCCTTTTAAATTTCTGACAAACTTACAAAAGCCTATTTCTACACGCAGTTACATAAATACACACCCATGTACGCATACAAACATGAACACATATACGCACACATCACACACACACACTCACACACCACACATACACACACACACCATACACGTTACACTAAATTTTAAATTTAGTTTGTATTTGGAATTGTATAACTTCTCCGGAGGGGGGCATTGACTTCTGCGCCAAAGTTTTAACTTTTGCAGAGGTCATCGTTTTTCCCGATTAAATTACTCGTAAGAACCTCTATGTTAAAATTCCTAATAAAGATATAAAGATAAAAGAAAGATAAACATACTTTGTCAGCCAACTATTTTGTGTACAGAGGTTCGTACTATCTTCAAATAAATGGGGTCGCTATGGGTAGTCCTATAGCTCCAGTCATCGCTTACATCTGGATGGAGTATGTAGAGGAGAAAATAGAGCAATAATAGCGACTGCACCCACTGAGATCAAACTATGGAAGAGGTATGTTGATGATGTCTTCTGTATACTGAGGTGTGGCGGGAAGGGTGTTGAAATTCTCCTGGCAAGCATCAACAATGTCCATCCGAATATCAAATTTACCTGCGAGATGGAAGTGGACAGACATTTGGCAATTTTAGATGTAGGGATACGAGTGCAGAAGGACGGTTCCCTCTGCCACACAGTCCATAGAAAACCTACGCACACAGATCGCTACCTTCACGCAACTTCGCACCACCACCCTAAACACCTAAACTCTGTTATAACATCATTGGCTAACCGTGCATTTGATCTATGTGATGATGAACACCTACAAGAAGAACTGGATCATGTGCAACGGGTGCTTCGGAGAAACGGCTACACCGGGAAACTTGTTTCTCGGAAAAAATCTAAAACCCAGAGAAACAAGGTAGATAGACAACCTGTGTATTTGCCATACATAAAGGGAGTGACAGATAAGATCTCTAATATACTTAAGAAATTCTCATTGAATACTATCTTCACACCCTTTAGAAAGATTGCGCAGTGTCTACGTTCACCAAAGGATAACTTCCCGTTGGAGAAGCCTGGTGTCTACAAAATTGACTGTAGTTGTGGTAGCTCATATATCGGCCAAACCAAACGAACAGTAGCGTGCCGCGTAAAGGAACACATAAAAGCGGTTAAAAACAACGATACGCAGAAATCGGCCATCGCGGAACATTTAATACATTCGGGTCTTAACCACTGGATTGAGTTTCACAACACACAGATAATTTCCACTGAACGCCATTACACACCAAGAATGGTTAGAGAAGCAGTCGAAATCACCAAACATAAAAACTTTAATCGTGAAGATGGCTTTAAATTGTCGTTTGTCCAGTGGTTAAAATTTGGAATAACTAGAAAAATCCAAAAACTAATGTTTCGCGATCGGATACTGTGAGTGTTGTGTGTCGAGAACAGGTTCGAGTGAATAGTGAGTTTGAAAACAATGGTACCAGTGTCGAGTGCAATAAAAGACTACGACGGAGGGTAGATCGATATATCTACTCGTAACAACCACCCACCCGCAGTGACATCAGTTCTTCCGCGATCATGGCGCTTGCAACAGTGCCGAAATATCGGAAACTCATAAAAAACAAGGTACATGGTAGAAATCTCGAAATAACTGACTCTTACGATAGTGACCATGAAAGGTTAAAACAGTAGATAAACATACTGTTTTGTTGAAGGCCGCCGTACTTTAAAACTTTTTTCATAATTCTACGAGTAGAACTGACTTTAAGGCCTAGTCCTCATTAAGCCAGTAGTTTAGTCGGGTAACAAGTTATTCAAGAGGAAACACAAGGTCCGTTTTTCCATACAAACGTAGTCCCCTGTTTCCTCCCTGGATAAAGCCAGTAGAGCAATAATTTTTATTATAAAAATCTATGGCCACTATTAGCATGTTTCTATGTTTTCTGTTTTTTCATAAATTAATTAATAAAAAAGATATGAGCCCTCAAAAATCGAAACAAAATCGCTAGATTTTCCGCTGTGTTCAAACATCCAGAAAACAACTTTGGCAAAATTTTAGAAAAAAAGGAAAACATTCGAACACGGCCAAAGCCTTTCTTTAATTTTAAATGAAAAAAGTATTTAAATCGGTCTAGTTTTGGAAAAGTAATCGGGGGACTACGAAACGTTGATTTGGTGTGCTTTTAGTAGGTATTTTCGGTCCAAGAAGCAGTTGTCTTTATCACACTCTGCGTTTGGCACCGCGCGACAGCAATAGATTTTACAAATACCTATTTTTGAATTCTCTCGCCCGTAGTGTTTCCTCTTAATAGCTAAACGCGTCTGAACACCAAAAAATTAGTCGAGTAGGTTAGTAAGTAATTTAGTCGAGCCAATCTATTTTGTTCAATTTTCACGGGCGAGTAGCACCTGCCACCATGCATCCCTGCTTACTGGCTTACCGGCTAAACAAGGCCGAACCTATCGATTTAGACGTGTTCATTAGTTGCCGCAAATAATATTCATTTTATTGCGATGTAGGACATATTATAAGACACCACTCACTTATGAACTGGAGAGCAATTCTACTAACGTAAATTTTCAAAACGTAAACGCAACAATTGACGAAGCGCAACTAAATGTCAACTTTTCCTATTCTATTAGCATTATCGGTAGCGTTTCAGCTCACCTTATCGATCGATCGAAACTAAGTTGAACGATTTCCAAAATTCTTAATGCACTAGCGATTTGACGTTGCTGTCAGTCGAAGCACAGCCGAAGACCAACGTTTCAACTGTCACAATAACCGGTCGAGCATACGCTACTAAAAGGCTACTTTTGTTGGATAGCTAGCGGTTCAGCTTACGTTTAGATATCGTTTAGTAAAAATGGTTAGTAGAATACAATTTTGTGTGACAGCGGAATCGTAACTTGAGCTGCATCGGAATAGAACGACGTATGTTGTAATTTTGTAGAATTGGCCTTCTGTACTCGAACGAAAGTACGAACGGTTTTCTGGTTAGTAGCGAGTTGAAAGCGAGTCACTCGACTTAAATACTGGCCTAATGTGAACTAAGCTTTAGTAATTTAGACGAGCCAATCCATTTTGTTTGATTTGCACGGCTGAGTCGCACCTCTACCTCTCACCATGCGGCCCTGCCTACTGGCTTACCGGCTAAACAAGTCCGAACCTGTCAATTTACTCGAGTTCATTCAAAACTCACTTGTGAAATGTACTTGAACAAAAGTGTGATCGGTTTTCCGGTTAGTAGCGATTTGAAACCTAGTCACTCGACTAAAATATTGGCCTAGTGCGAACTAGACTTTAGGGACTAGGGTGTAAGATAAAACTCCGATGTCTGTATCGGGAAATAGTTTAAACAATGCTATACGGCGCGGGCGCGTGATTTTATTTTTATTTTTTATTTTATTAATATTTGGGAAACAAACAGTTATGTATAATATAAACTAAATAGCGTAAAATAGTCACATAAACCAATAAAGTTTCCACTAACAATAATTACATAATTTATGAGCAGATATAAAATTAACATTAGAACAAGAATTAAATGAACTATACAAAAATATATATATATTTATTAATACGGACTGATACACGCGCGGCTTCGCACGACACACGACTCTAAATATGAAAGCAACTTATAAGTATAATAATAGGGAAAGTAATATACTAGAGTTCCAATCTTCATAGTAAAGATCGTCTTCTGGAAGAAAGCTAAAATTTTGTATTAAGACGCTGACATGAACCAAATTCAAAAATAGAAATAGAAATAGAAATATTTTTTTTTTGCTTAAAACACGGTATAAAGGTGGTACAAAGTAGTATGTGCGCGTATTTTGCTCCATAAAGATAGCATGCAAATTTAACAAATTATTTAACATTGTATTAGTTGAATGTCATTCAATAAGAATCATTACATAAAATCAAACAGGTAATATAAGTTAATTTACAAACTAAATATGTCAATGAGATAAGAGGAAGTCTTTAATGTCATAAAAGCTATGCTCGTTCAGCCATTTGAAAAGTCTGTTCTTAAACAAATTAATAGTGAGATCCCTAATTTCACTCGGTATCCTGTTATAAATACGCACACACATGCAGAAACAACTTTTTCCATATTTTCTGGACTTCGGGACAACGTCAAGTATGAGCCTTTGGGGATTCTTTAGTCTGACATTTCCAGCCCGTTTAAAAAGCTCACGGTTTTTGTGTACAAATGTTGCAACTTCATAAATATAAAGTGAGGGAAGAGGCAATAATCCTAGACTTTTAAATAGCGGTCTGCAGGAGTCGATAGGAGAGATGCCACATATAGCTCGGACGCACCGTTTTTGCGCATTGAATACCCTATTTCTGTTTGTACTATTGCCCCATAGAAGAATTCCGTACCGCAATATTGATTCTACGTACGCTCGGTAGGACATGATAGCAGTTTTTTTACATGTTACATTTTTTACTTGTCTCAGGGCAAATACAAATTTATAAATTCTATAGCAAACGTTTTCAAGATGAGCTTTGAAATCAAGATTTTCGTCTATTGTAACACCAAGAAATTTAGAATATGATGCCTTATTGATTTTTGAAATATTTAAGTCAAAATTGTATTTTTCGTGTTTCGACTTATTAAATTGCATAAAATTCGATTTAGCAAGATTAATTTGTAATTTATTTGTATAGAGCCAGTCAATAATTTTATCCGCGGTATTATTAATGTCAGTTTCATGTTTATTTATGTTTTTTTTGTCATCAGTAGTCACAATAATGGAAATATCGTCAGCAAATATTGTAAATTTATGGTTTGTTATTTGTGTGATGTCATTTATGTATAATAGAAATCAGCTCAATGAAGATTGTTTTGCTTTAAGCCTATGGCTCGTATTGTTGCCAAATTCTATGTAGTTGTAATTGATCATATTATTGACTAAGTGGTTGTTTCCAAAACACGATTCTAAAAACTTTTCTAGATAGAAAATAATCTCAAAGTAGCCTCTGAAAATACATAAATTACCATTTTTCTCAGCAGTCCGTATAACAATGATAATAAAATTTTGCTATATTGTATATTACATGTTGTTTAAGCAAATGGCTGATTTAGATTTTTAATAAAATGGCAATTTTAAATTGCACAACGAATTTTGTTGTTTGGCACTTAGGCCCTTCTATTCCATGCGCTTTTTCTCTGTCACTCCTACGGGAATCGACAGTGATAGCTGCCGCGCGTTGCAAAGAAATTCAAAGGCGAATAAATTTGTGGGCGTATTTATTGCTCAAGGTCATCGGCTGCAGTCAGCGTCTTAAGCATAGATGACATTACTGAGCGCTCGTGTTAAATAGAAAGAGACAGAAAATCTTTCTCTGATACGGCTATTTGTAGACTGTTCTGCTATTTTCGTAGCGCTAGTGTCGCAAAACATGCTTTTGTCCGTTAGTTGTTGTAAAAAATAAAGCACGTACATGTTTTACGTACCTACGGCATTTTTGTGACAATTTATGAAGAAATAAAAACAAATTATGAAGTTTTTTTTAGTCATAAAATAGAAAATAGAAATTCTAATAACTTCCTTTGGATTTTTCTTGGCATTTTCATTAAAAGCTAATAAAGCGCCATCTTACGGAACGTTAATGTCATGGTCAAAGCATAGCCAATTAGCCACAGTTACTTGCAAATGGTTCTCGTAATTCTTGGATCGTAATATTTCGATTGCATTTACCTTGGTCTATGATTTTATTCAAATCGAGACTCCTAGCGCAATCTGTCGTAATATTTTGAAAATAATTCGGGGGGACATTTCTTGCCTAGCGATTGGTACTCTTGTATATTTCTTTCCCTATGGTATAATAAAGTACCTTTTGAAAACCACAGGACAAAAACAAAATTTTTTAATTAATTCATACTGATCTACATAACACATTGCGTCACAATAAGCCAATACAGAATATGCCTTACCCAACTCGGCAAGAGCCATACAGCCGCCATGCCAAGCGGTCTCTCGTTCGTTCTCCGTAAACAGTCCCAGTACGCATTCGCACACATCGCCCGCGGCGAGGGCGGGCAGACGAGCGCCGATCCGTCCGATTCCCTTCGCGGCCGACCATCGCACGACAGTGTCGTCATCGCGTAGAGAACACAGCAGCAGTTCTACTACGTCTTCCACCTGAAGAAGAGTTTATTTTTAACCAATTTCATTCATGAAAAAGGGCTACTATACTATTAATGATTATTAAATGATGAGAACGTGTGGCTTTAAATTGTCCCAGCTCGCACTGGCATATATCTTATGTAAACATATTTATTTAAAAAGAGGCTGACAATAGTGACCGAGTTTCTTACACTGCTTCTTCTCAGCACTAATTTGTCCCGAAGCAGTGGTAGGTTTAAATATTGGGACGAGTAAAAGCGCCTCCAGGGGCCTATTTGCAGAAATAAAACTGATTTTACTGATTTACTGATTTTAGTGACTGCAAAGATTTCTAACGATCGCTAAGAATCGCGATGGTATATGCGCGAATGCGATATAACGGAATTCAAATAGTCCTGGTAAATATTTATAGCAGCTGTTGACATTGTATTTCCAATTTTACCTCTTGCGGTATGTCCTGGTCATCATCATCCGAGGGTGCGGCGGACATCGGCTCGGTGTCGCCAGCGGCCGCCACGCCGCCCAAAGTGACAGCCAGCGAGCGAGAACCCCGCGTGTATCGCCACGTCGCCACTCGCGGCCGGAGGAATGTCAAACCTGTATCACTCATTCTTTGTGAATGCTTACAATTTTTTTTTTCAAATTCAAATTATTTATTTTAAATTATATTAATTATTATACTTACGAGGTACTATGGAAAATGTATTTGTTTGGAAAGCCAAAGTAATTCAAGAGTACTAATTAGTTACAAGTCTTATCTCATAGTTAAAAATCAATATGAAATCAACAATCCAATATTCTTGGTAGTTAAAAACAAAATCAAAATCAAATATTTTGCTATATTACAATATTTATTTTGTGGAAAATTGTAACATACCTATTCTTTGAACAATTTTTACTCCATATTTTCTTACAAGCATAGCTTTGTGTTGTTTGTAGTTCTGGTTTGTGACCCACTCAAGTAGTTTACTGGCAAACTGTAGGAGATCATCTCTCTTGCCATGTTTTAATACTGCTGCCACTGCAGCAAGAACTCCATAGTGAATGCTATCCTCCTCTTTCAAATTGGAACTTAACTCACATGCCCAGTCAAAAAAGGCACCCATATACAATTCTTTTACATCTGACCTGTAATAAAACCATGCAAATAAATTTACTAGTGAATCTGTGCCACCTAATCCCTTGATGCATTAAAATAAATTTGTGATTAAAGCAGGCACTCTTAAAACTATTTCATATCTGCCTCTGCCCAGCGTGGCGATTATGGGCATAACCTTCAATGCAGACGCACAAAAAACCACGGCCCCCCCCCGGCGTTCCCGATATTCCTGGTCATGGTGGCGACCACGGTAACGGCGGGACGGGGTTACGGGTTACGGGAGGCCACCAAAAACAACTGACCCTGGCGACGTACAATGGACGCACGCTACGGCTAGACTCGCATCTGGCTCAACTTGAGGTGGAACTTGGGAAGATTAGGTGGCATATCCTAGGGCTATGTGAAGTCCGAAGAGGGGAGGACACCATAACCCTCGAGTCAGGTCACCTAATGTACTTTCGTGACGGAGACCAACAATCCCAAGGTGGCGTTGGGTTTCTGATAAATAAGTCCCTTTCTGACAACGTTGTGAAATGTCCAGTGTATCGAACAGGGTAGCGTACCGGGAGGTATAGCCTCAAGGTGGTTCAAGCGTACGCACCGACCTCAAAACACTCGGACGAAGAGGTGGAGGATATGTTTGCAAATAAATAATTTCTAATTTCTAATTTCAAAGCTTTCGGAAAGGACTTTAGGGCTGATAAAGGAACGACGTGAAAACCCACCCTTCACTTCGTCAGGAAAGCGCGCTCTAAACCTCGAGCAAAATCGGGGGTCGAAAGTGTTCGTACAATCTCTTGGAAGAAGCCACCTGACGAAACTGACCACAGCAAGTGGAGAAGTCGTTGCTTCGAAGCTAGCAGTCCTTTCCGAAGTAGAACGCTTCTATGGCCGGTTATACGCTTCGCATGCATCTCGACCTAATCCCGAAAATGAGGACCCTAGAGCCGCGTTAACACGCCACTACACTCAAGACCTGCCAGAAGTCAGCATTGACGAAATCGAGATGGCTCTTAATTAAACAGCTGAAAAATGGAAAAGCCCCTGGAGAGGATGGCGTTACAACAGAGTTGCTAAAGGCTGGAGGTAAACCCGTACTAAGGGAGCTTCAAAAGCTTTTTAACGCTGTCCTGTTTGAAGGGAGAACTCCGGAGGCGTGGAGTAGAAGTGTTGTCTTCCTGTTCTTCAAAAAAGGAGATAAGACCCTGCTGAAGAACTATCGACCCATTTCCCTTCTAAGCCACGTCTACAAGCTGTTTTCAAGAGTCGTCACGAACCGTCTTGCGCGAAGACTCGACGAATTCCAACCACCGGAATAGGCTGGATTTCGGAGCGGATACGGCACCATAGACCACATCCACACAGTGCGGCAGATTATACAGAAGACCGAAGAGTATAATCAGCCCTTGTGTCTAGCATTCGTGGACTATGAGAAAGCCTTCGACTCTATAGAGATCTGGTCCGTTTTGGAGTCCCTGCAGTGTTGCCAAGTAGATTGGTAGTACGTACAAGTGATGAGATGTCTCTACGAAGCCGCCACCATGTCCGTCCAAGTACAGAATCAGCAAACACAACCTATACTGTTGCATCGAAGAGTGAGACAAGAGGACGTCATTTCCCCGAAATTGTTCACAAACGCAATGGAGGATATGTTTAAGACGCTACAATGGAAAGTACGAGGCATCAACATCAATGGCGAATACATCTTCACTTGCGATTTGCAGACGACATCGTCATTATGGCAGAAACGCTGCAGGACCTACAACAGATGCTGAATGACCTGGCTGACTCTTCTGTGCGCATCGGCTTGCGGATGAACCTGCATAAAACCAAGTTTATGTTCAATGAACATGTACTACCGCAACCGATTGCGATGCACGGTACCTTCCTCGAAGTTGTTCAGAAATATGTGTACCTCGGGCAGACATTGCAGTTAGGTAGAAACAACTTTGAGGTTGAGGTGAACAGAAGAATTCAGTTGGGTTGCGCAGCATTTGGGAAACTACGTTGAGTCTTCTTATCGTCGATCCCACAATGCCTCAAGACGAAAGTCTTCAATCAGTGCGTCCTACCCGTCATAACATACGGAGCAGAAACGTGGACACTGACGGTACGGCTAGTCCACAAGTTCAAAGTCGCTCAGCGGGCTATGGAAAGAGCTATGCCCGGAGTTTCTCTTAGGGATAAAATCAGAAATGAGGTGATCCGGCAGAGAACTAAAGTGACCGACATAGCCCACCGAATTAGCTGAAGTTGCAGTGGGCTGACCATACTAGCCGCAGAACCGACAACCGATGGGGTAAACGAGTTCTTGAGTGGAGATTGCGTCTCGGCAAACGTAGTGTAAGACTTAAGTGGCGTGCAATTGGAGAGGCCTATGTCCAGCAGTGGACTGTGATAGGCTGATGATGATGATGATGATGATGATCTGCCTCTTGCTTAGATAAACAACACAAACAGCTGGGCATAGGCATCTCTAAGGATCTCTATGAAGATCTATCCCTCAGGTCAACAATCACCAGATTATTGGTCCACCTGAGTTGTCACCAAGTGATTGTTATGCAGCCTTTATTTTTGTTCTGCCCTTTTTTGAAGTTCATATTAATTATTTTATACCTTATAAGAAACTTAGAAGTTAAATAAGCACTGGCTTCAGCACATGAATCTTTGCTTAAGGAGTATGTCTTGCATATGTTGAATATTCTTTCCATAACTGTTAGCTTCTTGGATGTTCCAGCATCTGGCAAAAATTTTTATGATGAAAAATTCCATTAACTATGAAAATTTTTTATGTACCCACTTAGATTAAATTTTTCTGTTTTTCTTTTGCCTTAGCTTTTTACTGAACATAAGCTACTCATTTGATAAATTACCATTAATTGCTTGTAGACTTTTTTTCCAGACACAATTAAAATGGGGACAACTCCCCCCAAAAAGTCTACAAGCGTTTAATTAACCTCTATTCCAGACACAATTAAAATCTATTGTTATCGCGACCGCCGGGGGTCTAATGATTCTGTAGGAGTTAACAAAATGATGATAAAATTAAAGTTTACAAATAATTTTAAAATAATCTAAATTGCTTTCAGTTTAATTGCTAAAAATAGTAAAATAAATATGTCCACTTTTTAATTTATATAATATGTATTCTAGCTCCAAGTATTTAACTATTTCAGATGATAACAAACCTGGTTGTCCAGGGGCAAATCCATCTAGACGGCTCATGTGGAATGGTATAATAACCACAATGGAAAGCCAAAGCAATAGCACAAACCGGCTTCGCCATGTTTCTTTGTCATTTGGGTCTTGTGCTTCCAAGTAAGTCAACACTGTAAGTAAATCTGAAACCTACAGACAGATTTGTGCAATAATAAATATATGGTAATCGTTATTTCTAGTTTTTACATTGGTTGAAATTATTAGGTGAACAGGCAGATAGTTAATTCCATTAAAATATATGAAACTAAAACATTTGTTACTTACCTCATGAGGCAGATGTCTTATGACCACTTTATATCCTCTAACTCTAATTATCTGATACATATAGTTAAAAGTAGCATGTTTCAGTTCAAAGGGAGTGTTTTTGTCCTTGATAAGTTCCAAAAACTTTGACAAAATCTTGTCCAAATGAGGATCAAGTAAGTGAGGCTGCTCATAGTACTGTTTTAGTATTGTGTACAACTTTTCATATTCTCCTTCTAATGCTGGCGTATTATAGATATTTTTCACATTATCTATCATATTCAGTACATCATCTACTTCTGAAAAGTGTTCCAAAGCACATCCCAGGCCGATATTGTCACATTCGTCATCCCGGTTCATGTCGGCATCTAGCCCAACCATGTTGCCTACGCAATTCACAAATTTATCCAGGTCAAACACTTAGAATTAAAAGTGGCCTGGTTCAACAAATGTAGATATTCAATAATCAAACTAGAAAATAAAAATAAAAGCCGCTATTCGAAGATTTATAATAACAAATAACAATGATCAACTTTTCTCATGACTGTCTGACACTGAGGACAGTCACTCACATGACACAGAGTACATTATAATACTGACTGACACTGACTGACTGACAGACAGATCGTCCGATCTTTTTAAAGTTATTTTTAGGGTTCCGGCTATGGAACGTAGGTGTATCGGGGGGCACGGCAGTGCCCACGCCAAGTCGAGCGCGAAGCAAACGCTGCCGTACCATCCTTTACTGGAACCATTTCGCCGCATTTTCAGGCCCATATTTGAGAACCTCGCCGAAGTTGAAAACTTCTACCAGAAACTTTATGCCTCGCATGCTCCAAAGCCTCCGCCTGACACAAATGACCCAAGAGCCACACTCACGCGCCACTTTTCTGACGATCTCCCAGAAGTGGACGAAGACGAAATTGAGGGGGCTCTCAAACAGCTTCAGAATGGGAAAGCTCCCGGCGAAGACGGAATTACTTCCGAGCTTCTCAAAGCAGGAGGAACTGCAGTGCTGAGAAAGCTAAAGGAGCTATTTAATTCCGTCATAGCCAACGGGACTACCCCGAAGGCGTGGAGTGAGAGCTTGGTGGCTTTGTTTTTCAAGAAAGGAGACAAAGCCCTCCTGAAAAACTACAGACCAATCGCGCTCTTAAGCCACGTCTATAAACTGTTCTCGAGAGTCCTCACAAACCGTCTTGCCGCGAGATTTGACGCCTTCCAGCCACCGGAACAGGCTGGGTTTCGAAAAGGCTTCAGGCACCGTAGACCATATTAACACAGTGAGGCAGATTATGCAGAAGTCGCAAGAGTATAATCAGCCGCTGTGCCTAGCATTTGTGGACTACGAGAAAGCCTTCGACTCCGTAGAAACCTGGGCTGTTCTGGAATCATTGCAGCGATGCCAAGTCGACTGGCGATATGTGGAGGTACTGAGAAGCCTATACAGAGCAGCGTCGATGTCCGTCCAAGTACAGAGCCACAAGACGAAATCCATTCAGTTGCTCAGAGGGGTGAGACAGGGAGATGTCATCTCTCCGAAACTGTTCTCCAACGAACGACTGGAAGATGTCTTCAAAACACTGGACTGGAACGGACTGGGCATCAACATCAATGGCGTATATCTCAGCCACCTTCGCTTTGCCGACGACATAGTATTGATGGCAGAATCGGTGCAGGTTTGCATAAAATGCTGCAAAGCCTTAATGCTGCTTCAACGTCGGTCGGTCTCCGGATGAATTTGGACAAGACCAAATTCATGTTCAACGACTTTATCACTCCGGAGCCGATCTTGATCAACGGTGAAGCGCTCGAAGTTGTCCAAGAATATGTCTACCTCGGGCAGATATTGCAGTTAGGTAGAGACAACTTTGAACGCGAAATCACAAGAAGAGTGCAGCTGGGTTGGGCAGCGTTTGGGAAGTTGCCTCATATCTTCTCGTCGTCACTACCGCAATGCCTGAAGAGTAGGGTGTTCAATCAGTGCGTCCTACCCGTCATGACATACGGAGCCGAAACGTGGAACATGACGGTCAGGCTGGCCCACCGACTGCATGTCGCTCAGCGAGCTATGGAAAGATCTATGCTCGATATTTCGCTGCGAGATAAAATCCGTAACGAGATTATCCGGCAGAGGACCAAAGTTATGGACATAATCCAAAAGTGTAGCAAGCTGAAGTGGCAGTGGGCTGGCCATATTTGTCGCAGAACCGACGAGCGTTGGAGTAGACGGGTTCTCGAATGGAGACCACGTCTCGGCAAACGTAGTGTAGGACGCCCCCCTGCCAGATGGACCGATGACCTGAAGAAGGTCGCTGGTAGTGCCTGGATGAGGAAAGCGGGGGATCGTGCACTGTGGCGTGCCCTTGGGGAGGCCTACGTCCAGCAGTGGACTGCAATAGGCTGATTGATTGATTGATTTGAGAACCTCTGGATAAGACCAGAACGGAACGCAGAAATTTTCGTCATCTAGTAAGCTATAATCACATACTTAAAATCCAAAATTTCAAGTCTGTAGGTCATTTAGTTCCGAAGTTAAGCGAAAGCAAAGTTTCGCATTTATGACACTCACTCACTCATGATCATCAAAATAGAACTAGTACTTCCCATAAACTCAGAGAGCTGAAATTTGGTACAGAGTTAGGGTTTAATGGCCATATAGAGGGAAAACTATAAAAACTAGGATAATCGAAGATCTAGAGTACCTGGTGACCCTGATTAGAAAACACAAGAGCCCAACCAAACTATTAGAGATCGACATACGCTGTCCCCCTCTCAGATCGGGCCCGCCAGAATGGAGCCCAACCGTGATCCGGCATGCCACGGCATCTCCGGCGGCACCACCACTGGTGGGTTCGCCATTTGGTAGGGTGCCTTTAGCACCCCACACTGGCCCGATCACGCCCGCTAGTATGGGCCCTGGTGCGAGCGAGCCTGAGGCTTCGCGAACACCGGGCTAACGCTAGCGTGGCGGACCTAGGCTGAGCGCCTTCAGCGCTCGCCACATTCTGCCCGGTTTAACTGAATAAAGTCTTCCATAATTATAAGGTTTCAGTGATAGGTCCGTCAAAAAAAAAAATCGACATACCACCATTACAAAAAATATTTAACTTGGTGGGACGCTTCATTTGATGTCAAAAATCGAAGGTCTGAAGTATCTGATATGGAACCCTCAGCTGGTCTCAGCTGTATTAGAGATATGGTAATGCCCCCTTCTACTATTGGTACATAAAAAAATATACTGTCATTGCAAAAATCCAGCGTAGTGGGACACATCCATGGGCGTTGTCGCGAAGAGCGAATCCGAAACGCAGCTTAGGTATTGTTTTTTTTTTTATAATTTAAAATGTTATAGTCATAAAAGAAAACATACAGGTAATTACGGATCCCAGCACCTCCACCATGTCGCGGAATTGCTAGTTCGCGCGAATCATTGCCTGGGAACAAAACATTGTTGGATGCTCATGTGTGTGTGTGTGTATGACGCCATTGTTTATAGCGAGCCGGCAACTCACTTATTTCAAACCTTTCTTGCATTATTAACAAATGCAGCGGGATTCTGTTCCCTTCTAGTGGTCTCCAACCTCCCCTTACAACCACCCCATACCTCGCGTTCTAGTTCTGTAATGGACCTAATCCTTTCATAGCCGGGCCACACTATATTCTCATGTGATACACTCACCATGTTTCTCCGGATAGCCGTACTTACCATTCTTGTCCATTTACTTACAAATGCAGTCAGTTCCTCACCGCAGGGTCACACTCTGTTCTCTCTAACACCGCGATTTCTTTTACCTTACACCTTTTAATACCACACCCCGCCTCTTTTATTCAACCAGAGATTACCAGACTCCCCGTCCCCCCATATTTTGCTTCAGTGTTGCCAACTCAAGTCAAAAAACAATACCTAAGCTGCGTTTCGGATTCGCTCTTCGCGACAGGCGTAGCCACGGTGGGGCAGGGTGGGGCACTTGCCCCACCCTGGATCTGACCGGTAAGGTACATGGTTTAGGTTTAAGTTTAAAGAATTTATTTTCAAAAAAGACTTAAATAAGCCACTTACATGAAAATAATATTTAAAAAAGAAAACATTGAATTGAAAAACACATACATAAATTAAACCTATAAAAATAAATTATCTAGGTACTAACTACAACACTTAATATCCGTAAGAAATTTCACACAAAAAAGCAATCAAAACAAAAAGTTTTCCTCTTTCAAAATCCTTTTATTTTTCGTTTGTGTGTGTGTGTGTGTGAGTAAGTGGTTGAGTTGAGAGGGAAAGCTCAAGCTTCTAAAGATCAAGTAATAGTTAACGCTCTTAAAAAGTTGATTTTACAATGCCACGAATCGCAAAAAGACTGACGCACGGTGCAAATTCTCCGGTAGAGAGTTTTGGAAACGATCGTTGATTCCCCTACGCAGACAGACTCGCTCATTGGAAAATCATTTTTTGTATAACAACTGATTAACAAACACGACCTCATCCTGATCCCGAAAATGAGGACCCTAGAGCCGCGTTAACACGCCACTACACTCAAGACTTACCAGAAGTCAGCATTTACGAAATCAAGATGGCTCTTAAACAGCTGAAAAATGGAAAAGCCCCTGGAGAGGATGGCGTTACAACAGAATTGCTGAAGGCTGGAGGTAAACCCATACTGAGGGAGCTTCAAAAGCGTTTTTTTTGCGCTGTCCTGTTTGAAGGGAGAACTCCGGAGGCGTGGAGTAGAAGTGTGGTCGTCCTGTTCTTCAAGAAGGGAGATAAGACCCTGCTGAAGAACTATCGACCCATTTCCCTTTTAAGCCACGTCTATGAGCTGTTTTCAATAGTCATCACGAACCGCCTTGCGCGAAGACTCGACGAATCCCAACCACCAGAACAAGCTGGATTTCGGAGCGGATACGGCACCATAGACCACATCCACACAGTGCGGCAGATTATACAGAAGACCGAAGAGTATAATCAGCCCTTGTGTCTAGCATTCGTGGACTATGAGAAATCCTTCGAATCGATCGTGATTTGGTCCGTTTTGGAGTCCCTGCAGCGTTGCCAAGTACATTGGCGGTACGTCCAAGTGATGAGATGTCTCTACGAAGCCGCCACCATGTCCGTCCAAGTACAGAATCAGCAAACAAAACCTATACTGTTGCATCGCGTAGTGAAACAAGGGGACGTCATTTCCCCGAAATTGTTCACAAATGCAATGGAGGATATGTTCAAGACGCTGCACTGGAAAGGACGAGGCATCACAGTAATTGCAAATACATCTTTCACTTGCGATTTGTAGACGACATCGTCACTATAGCACAAACGCTGCAGGACAAACAACAGATGCTGAATGACCTGGCTGATTCTTCTGTACGCATCGGCTTGCGGATGAACCGGGATAAAACCAAGATTATGTTCAATGAACATGTACTACCGCAACCGATTGCGATGCACGGCGCCGTCCTCGAAGTTGTTCGAGGCAGACATTGCAGTTAGGTAGAAACAACTTTGAGGATGAGGTGAACAGAAGAATTCAGTTGGGTTGGGCAGCATTTGGGAAACTACGTCGTGTCTTCTCAACGTCGATCCCACAATGCCTCAAGACGAAAGTCTTCAATGAGTGCGTCCTACCCGTCATGGCATACGGAGCCGAAATGTGGACAACACTGACGGTACGGCTAGTGCACAAGTTCAAAGGCGTGCAGCGGGCTATGGAAAGAGCCATACTCGGAGTTTCTCTTAGGGATAAAATCAGAAATTTGGTGATTCGGCAGAGAACTAAAGTTACCGACATAGGCATAGCCCACCGGATTAGCAAGCTGAAGTGGCAGTGGGCTGGCCATATTAGCCGCAGAACCGACAACCGCTGGGGTAAACGAGTTCTTTAGTGGAGACCGCGTCTCAGCAAACGTAGTGTCGGACGCCCTCAGGCCAGATGGAGTAATGATTTGCGCAAGATGGCTGGCAGGAGCTGGATGCGAGAAGCCGAGAGTGACCTAAGTGGCCTGCAACTAGAGAGGCCTATGTCCAGTGGTGGACTGCGATAGGCTGATGATGATGATGATGATGATGATGACGAGTTACATGGTGCTATGGGGTGTAACCCTCTTGTATGAAAATAATTACCTGGGTAAGACGTGGGAATAGTTTGCTAGTCATATTTTAGGATGCTGCCCCACCCTGATCCCATGGCTGGCTACGCCCATGGACACATCTTCTAATTTTATCTAGCCTATAGCGTCCCACTGCTGGGCGAATGCCTCCCCTTCTGCTTTTAATACGCATATAAATAAAAATAAAGGAAAACTCTGGATAAGACTAGACTGGCTTTTATACTTATAAGTTTACAAGAAGAAATAGTCGAACGATTAACTTTATTCTACTCGAACATTACACAAATTAAATAAACAAATTACACTAAAATATTAATTAATTTCGTGTGAGTAATTAAAATTAATTAAAAACAGGTGCTACATGGTGTCATGGAGAACCTGGTTTTGTACCCTTGTGTACCCTTCAACGGCTAAGTCACACAACATTAACTATATTAATAAAGAAATCGCAGTAAGGAACATTGTCTAGATTTCATTACTTTATGGAGATAAACAAGCAGCTCCATCGAGACTTGGCTAGTTTTTTACAGAATGTTGTTGGTGGGATCCTGTTGACCACTATCTATAGATAAGTCTTTTAAAATGACACAACAGAACAGTTTTTTCCAAAAGTCTAACATTTGAAAGATAGATGCTTCTAAAGTGGTTAAATGGGTGTCCTCCCCCCTCTAACCTTTAAACTAAGTAAGTGAAAATTTTGAATAAAATATGTAATGTAGATCTTAACAAATACTTTTAACGAAAATTAGTTTAAATATTGTGGTATTTTGGCTAAGTGTCTAGATCTTCGTTGGCGTACGTTTTTAATCTTAAGCTTAGTAATTATCTGTTTGCGATACTTTTAATTAGTTCGTGTCTTGATTCAGTAGTGAGAGATTGTTCTGGATGATGAGGAATATCAGTTATGCGAGGATAAAATTGATATCTTTTCGAAAAAATTTGTTGTCATTGGTCGGTACAAATATTTTTTTGCCAGGTTTCTTTCCACTTTCCAGCAACAGATTCATCCTTAGGCATCCTGTACAGCAATAAAATACTCATAGAGTAAAATCTAACTAAATATTTTTATTTAATAATTTATGAGCCGTGGAAGCCCAATTGGAAAAATGCTTGACTCACACTATGAGATTGCAGGTTCAAGTCCCAGCAGTGGCTTAAACTAATGATTTTTAATTAGTATTTAAATTCATGTTTGGATCATAAATAATTATCATACTAGACAATAATATCACACATTTTCAGGATTAATTAATAAGCTATCATTATTAAACATCAACCATCAAAATATGCAACTTTAGACAGTGAAAAAAACCCGGTCATTTCTAAATTAAAAAACTTATTATCATAAATTACTTATAGCGTGGACACCCTTCTACATAATATACTTGCTAGACAAGGACACACTACTATTTTAGTTATCTCCTTGGCTCGTTTTCCTACTTTTCCATTTGGCAGAGAAAAAGTAATCTTAGCGCTATTGTTGAGTGCACATTTGAAAATATGAGATATAGAAGTACTCGATCCGGGTTAATATTTAAATCCGTGGGTTGTCTGCAATGTTGTGGTTGTCTGTCTGTCTGTGCCGTATGAACTACGTCGAAAAACCGTAAAACATTAAGCCCCATCCACGTGTATGCTATTGTAATCAATCAACGAAAGTAAAGGTGTATTTAATGTTTGGGTGCAATTTTTTTATTTTGATACAATTGACGGATATTGGGACTCGTGGATTTCGACTTTTTGTGTGTCAGTTAATAAAAATTGTAATTACCTATTTTATTAACGCCCCGTTGCAGTTGGTCTAGTGGTTTATTTACCGGGCCAAGATCTCGGGGTCCCTGGTTAGATTCCCGGGTTGGGCAACCAAAAATTTCGAATTTTCGAACATTGATCGGGTTTGTTATCACCAACCCGCATTTGGCAAGCCTGGTGATTATGCCAGTATCCATCACTGCTGTGGTGAATTAAATGATGAAGGCCTTTTACCTGTAGTGGGATGATTATAGGCTGTTACTACTACCTATTTCAGGAAAATGTCTGATTGATCTGCGAACACAATGTTGATATTTTTAGAAGCCTACGTACAAGAAGAATGCTTAGGAAATCCTAAGCATAATTTATATGATATTTAAGCAATTTAATTGCAATTAATATTTAAACTTAAAAATTTATGTCTCAGGCGAGACTCAAACGAACCCGCATCTCCTCGCACGCTGGGCGCGGCGCTATACCACCTAAGCCAATACTGAATCCTAATTAAAGCATGTTGATCACAAAAATTTTAATAAAAAGAAGGTTTACGACTCCTGGACGCGCCTTAGTAATGTCATGAAAAAAATTTTTATTATCCACCATCTTCTCCTTTTCTTTCTTTTTCCTTCAAAAATGGGTCAATCCGAATTTCCGAAAGTAATCGCTGCCACATCAAGCTCGTCGTCCGCCGTGTTTGCTAATCCGGAATATACTAGCACGTTCGCCAAGTGTGGGGATGCCAGTGTTTGTGGCTGTTTGTGGCAAACACCAAGCGTCTGGATACGGCAAAAAAAAATCTTTCTGTCACTTGATGACACTTCTGTCAACTTTTGTCGCGAAATTTTTTCGGCCTACGGGTCTTTCTTGTGCTTCGTCGGCGCTTCGCTTTTTCGTTTAAGCTTCTAATTTGTAAATGTAGTTAGTGAATCTTAAAAGCTTTCAGGATGAGTACTCGTAAGTTATTTATTTATAAGTTAATGGTATGTAATTCACTAAGAATTTTTAATAAACCTTATTTTCCTTTCAGAGGGTCGCTTGCTTGCTAAAAGAAAAGTTAAACCGGTGGAGCCCCAATCTCTTCTCGATTTTGATCTCGGTGAGGGTGAGAGCTCGGATGATTCTGACTTCAGAATCGAAGATCACCCGGAGGAAAGTGACGACTATTCTATTAACAGTGATGATGACAAAAGTAAGTATTAAAATTTTGCTACTTTCTGTTTTATTATAAACTAGTGACCTGCTCCGTCTTCGCATAGGGACTATAATGATATATTCAGTTCAGTGCAAATGCACAAACATTAAAATCAATCTACTGCCTATAAGTGTGTCTTACACTTAGTTTGTATTCATAAGACTACTTAGGTGGGTAACACCATTTACCTTCCACAGAATCTGTTGAATCTAGCCCTTCGAGCATAAGTTATTGCAGGCACAAATAAAATCAAATGAGAATTATAGAATACTTTAATGCATTGCTTTATGAACAATCGTGATTTTACTTGTCTCTTAGCATAAAGGCTTGAGCAAAGTAAACACTGAACAGTAGCAGCACTGTTTGAATGCATGTCCATGCGAGTTGTAATAGAAAAAAATCTAAATGTAACTCCAAACATGAATTCGAGGCTGCACTAGAACTGCTCAGTACCTTGCCAGGGTGTCGAAAGTGGTTACTTACATTCCCATTTTTTTACACATTCTCCGAGTCCGTAGCCAACTAGTCTGTCATACTAAATATGGTTTTAAAGTGATCCCACTTTGCAAGAACCTTGGAAACTGACCAGTCACCACTTCTGACTTGTGTTAAGTATGCTCAAGCCTTTAGGTTATTGTTGTGGCATCTATGATTAATTACCCTGGTAATTGATAATTACTTCAATAGTGATAATATTGACAAGTTTTTATTATGTTTGAAAGACCTTCAGTCAAGATCAAGGGCATTACTTTTTTGTTAGTATTAATACACAACAAAGCTTAATATCTAATGTAAGCTTGTAGGTATATGCTTTGAAATCTTATTTCAGAAAAAAACGCTAGTTCTTCTGAAGAGGAGTCTGAATCAGATGTGGAAGATGGTTATAAAAATTCAAGTAATAAAATTGGAGAAGAAATTTCAGTAACAGACCTTCTCGAAAGAGCTAAGCAACAGGAATTTAAGGTTGGTTGTATTATCTACCTACAAATTAAACACTTCTACAAAGTGGAACGAGTGGTCAGCAGAGCATAAATATGGACATTATCATAGCGCCAATAATGTATTGACACGACCACCACCTAAACCAATTGTAAACAAGCTTTGCCTCATGAGTTAGTTTTTTGTTGTAGATAATTGCTATTGTTAGTTAATGCACATTTTTGATTGTTATTATTTAGCAATCCCTTTAATTTTTCTTGTAATTTGTAATTTTGCTATCATTATCTGTGAAACTTTTCCTGGTTTGAGCATGAAATCTACTATACCCAGAATAAATTAAACTACTGCATGTACTTACTTTTAAAATAACTCTTTATTGACTATTCTGCTGGGACGTACTTTACCAAATAAGCAGCTAACTGTCAGTTCATTACTATCAAATGAATTTTATAATTAAAAAATGTATAATTTTCCTCTCTAGATTCCATTTGAATTGGCGAACATGCTCATATGTGCTGGATGCTTAGGCTCACGAAGTGACTGTTATAATGAGATTGTTGAATGTGATGGCTGTGGTGTGACAGTCCATGAAGGTATGTAAAATATTGCAACTTTGTAAACATCTATGCTTTAAAAAATAAACTTGAAATATTCATTTTTGAGCATTATATGTAATGTTTGAATATTTATTGTGAAATTTAGTTTAATAGTACCCAAATAAACTGTTGTTTAAAATAGTCTATTTTTTATGCAGGTTGACATTTTATTGTGTGTTGTCCTGCAGCAAAGAGATTTACCTTCACTTGTATTAGCATAAATAAACAAACACTAAGTCCAACACACAACTTACAACCTTGTAAGTTAATCATTATTTCGGAAAAGCTCTATTTTAGTTCTTCATATTTTATTACTCTTTAAGGATGTTATGGTGTTTCGGATGTGACAAGTGAATCAAGCACAGTCAGCTCGGCGTCTACGGAGCCTTGGTTTTGTGAGGCATGTAAAGCAGGTGTTACTGACCCCAGCTGTGAACTGTGTCCTAATAAAGGTAACATTTTGATGATGCACCAGTTTACCAAAGTCTAATGCTAGATGCTGGCATTAGACCTTGTCTTCTCAATTTAATTTGGCATAATCTTAATTTATTATTTATTTTACATCGAGAATATTACAATCCAAAGGTGGCTAAAATTTTATGAAATAAAAAACTTTACTATCACGCAATTTTTTCTCTAGCTAAACTTTGTTATTATTTACTTTATATGAAATTTAAGCAATTTAATTGCAATAACATCGGTGTTTAAACTTGAAAAATTATGCGCCAGGCGGGACTCGAACCCGCATATCCTTGCATGCCGGGCGCGGCGTTATTATTACGGATTTATAGTGTGAAGTAAATTATTTTGAAATGATATTATATTATTTCGATTATATTATTCTGAAACCAAGCAGTGCTTGTCCTAGAAAGTTGTGTGTCCTGCTAGGCAATAGGAAGCCAATTTTTAATTTTGTTTTCTAGGCCGAGTGACGAGTGTGGTGAATACAGCAAAATCTTTCACTTAGAAAGGCCTATAATGTCCAACAGTAGACTAATGTTAGCTGAAAATGAAATGTGTTTTTTAACTGTACAATTCTTTTTCTAGGAGGCATTTTCAAGGAAACAGAAGTTGGTGCTTGGGTTCACCTAGTATGTGCTCTCTATGTCCCAGGAGTTGCATTTTCAGAGGTATTTCTATTATTGTATTTTTATTCGCGGAGCGTACTTTTTTCTCCGCCGCCGCCGCCGCCATTATACCTCTTATTACTTGGATTTAAATTAATTCGATGTATTATTATATACGACACTATTATTTATAGGATGGTGGGTCCATATCTATTATTTCAGTAATGGTATCACTGGCAACCCTTTAGGTGGAACGTTTATCCGGGGTCACGCTGTTCGAGATGGCGTATTCCCGGTGGGGCGCCCGCTCGTGCGCCCTCTGCGAGGACACAACGCTGGCGCGCACGGGCGTTTGCGTCGGCTGCGACGCTGGCCTTTGCAAAACTTTCTTCCATGTGACATGGTAATTATGAGTTTCAATGATCCACCGGCTTACTATGATGCTGAAAGCCGCTTGTCGTCTGGAGTTCGGTAGGTATTCCAGAACATTTCCACTGGATTTGATATTGGTTCTTTTTCATATGGATTCCGCTCAATGCGACTTTAGCTCTTTGATTATTCAGCTGCTGGATCATCCTTAGAGGAGGCCTATGCCCAGCAGTAAGCGTCGTTTGGCTGATATAATGAATGATCTTTAGTCAGATAATTGTGGCAAGACCATTTGTTATAATTGTTTTAACAATTCATATTCTTATTTAGACGTTACATACAAAACAAAATAACTGAAGAGGAGGAGATAAATGGTTCAAAATTGTAACACTATGGTGCCCTAGAGGCTATAAAAGAAGCAGGGGTAGGCAATATAAAAGGTGGGCAGATGAAATCGAAGAAATGGCTGGAATGACCAAAACCTGGACCAGACCAGTGTATGACAAGGTGGATTGGAGAATGCCTTTGCACGAAATCACACAGAATCAACCATCACTGATTAAAAGAAAAAAACAGATTGAACTAAAAAATTAAAAATAAAACTGTAGTAATCAATTGAAAAATTCATATTATTGTACAAAAAGCGTGGGGTGCTTGTTATGATATCCACAGATATAGTAAATTATTGATAAAATATTTACAACAATCTAAATCAAGCCCCCACGCTTTTTGTACAATAATATGAATTTTTCAATTGATTACTACAGTTTTATTTTTAATTTTTTAGTTCAATCTGTTTTAAAAGCGTGGTTTTTTAGTTTTTTAAACTATAATTTATTTTTTACTTTTTAGTTTAGTTTATAAGATTTGATTCCTTCTTTACCGACTGTAAGTCCAAACCTATGCAGGAAACATAATTGATACAGATCGCGCGCTAGCTCTATCTCTTTTACTCCCTCTTACAGAGGAAAACTGGGAAAACTGTTATTAAATTATTGCATTGTCATCGGCCCTTGATACGTGTGCAAAGTTTCAAATTAATCAAACTTCTGGAAATCGGTCAAATTTATGCTCAAAGATTCCATTACATAGATACAACCCAAGCTAATAAAAGCGTGGTAAAAACAAATTTTGTACTAAAATGTATTCTGAATAAATAAAAATGAATAAAAAATAATTCTTATTTATATTCATAGATTTCGCAACTGAAGCGCCTAAAAGACAATATTAGCTACTTAAATACTCGCCACTCGGCTTAATGCTTACTGACTGTTATTATTACTTTACAGTGGCCAACGTGAAGGATTGCTAGCAGAAGCGCACACAGAAGAAGCGGAGCAAGCTGACCCTTTTTATGCACACTGTCGCTTACATTCAGATAAGACGTTAGTTAAAAAGAGAAAAAGAAACTGGCTGGCTTTACAGTTGAGAACCGAAAAACGGTAAGTTGTACATAGCAAACTGTTATAATATTATCATGATTCTTTAGATGTGTTTTTAACATGCACACCTAGCTATATTAAAACAATACTACAATAAGAAAATCTTTGACCAAATAAAATAACATTTGAATCAACATATTCTCATTATTATGGGGGGAGGCCTATGTCCAGCTGTGGGCGTCGTCAGCTGAGACAGTGATGACGATGATTCTTACTATCAGAGAATTTCCTGAAAATTTATTAATAAATAAAAATAAAATTTTATACATAAAATATGATTTTACAATTACAATCAAAATGTGCATATAAATATAGTGTAAGAAAGAAAAGTAATTAATGTATGGTTTTTTAAAGGTTTTTTATTTAGATTGGTACTTAGATCAGTACTATTTGAGTATCGATAAATTATAATGAATTTTTATTGTTATAATGAGGAGCAATGTGTCTCGAAAAGTGTTTTGTTTCCAAAAATAATATTTTTGTCCTTTGACAGTATATTTTTGAACATTGTAATCTTATTGTGTTAACCAAGTAGTTTGTCTACAGAAAACTTGAGTTAACAACCAACATAACAACTGATGAGAAGCTCCGGATACAACGGAAACTTGTCAAATACAGGAGAAAGTATCTACAACAAAAGGAAAATAGAAATCCACCATGGGGTAAGTAATTTATTGTCCGCCTAGTATGATATGAATGAAGTTTAGATTTTTTAACCTTTTGAACGCCACCGTCATCTATGCTTGACAAGTACTTGCGGGCCTGTGCGCCAACGACGTCTATAGATGACAAAAAACCCGGCCAACAAAAATAAGAATTTAGTATATTCAAACTTTATTAACAGTCTATCATTTCTACTATCCTTACTTAAGAATATCACTGCAATACATGGAGTTTTATCCAAACAAATTCTATGTCCAGCACGCCAAAGTCGTCTATGGTTGTGAGTGTAATGCAGAAATAAATGCCAAATTTCTTAAAAAACTATTCTAAACTCAAATCAAACAACGCGTTATTTCTTTCATTTATTATTTATATTTATTTTGACGACGATTTGGATCAGCAGTAGTAAACGCTGCTGAGCCATGGGTCGCGGGTTCTATCCCCGCACTGTACAAATATTTGTGTGCATGAACATGTCTATTTGTACTGGTCTGGGTGTTTTCTATGTATTATAAGTATGTCTTTACAAAAAAAAAAGTATATAAGTAAGTTTATCGGTTGTCTAGTAGCCCATACGACAGGGTACTTAATAGTAGCTTAATTTGGGACTAGATGGCTCTGTGTGGCCCAGTGAGGCATGTCTTAAATATTTATTTATTTATTTACTTTAAACAAAAGGTTAGAATCATTAACGTTCGCTCCGTTTTAAATAAAAATTTAATCACATAGACTTCGTAAAATAAATCTAATATCTGAACTCAAGCGCATCCTTAGCGCGTCACCAATAATCAGTGCTCTGGGCGCCATGGTCAAGGATAGACGACATGCTAATGACGTCATATACGAAGATAACGAAAATTTGTGCAGTGTAATATGAGCGATTGCCCTCCTACTTCGCATATTTGGAAGGCGTCGATGAGGATGATCCGGAATTTTCAGAATCCTAATAATATTGTCATTTTGGACATTTATTGTCACTAACGTCTGAGCATTTATCATTGTTGGCAGGCGCTTATGGCTTATGACCATCAATTTACTCTACGTAAAAGCGTAACGTTTTTATTCTTAGCCTACGCCTCCATCCGTCCATACAAAATATTTGGAATTATCGATTACATAACGTGGGACATGGCTACATCTCTCAGAAAGGAATGAGTGCTGCCCCGTTGTCGTCCAGTCGTGACAATGACGTCATAATGGTGGAGAGTAGTGCTGTGGTTAATTACTATTTTATTTGTGATGTTTGTTTTTTATTTATGTACATCTTAAGAAGAAAATTTATTTTGCCTTAAAAGTATGTTACATTTAGCTATAACATTTAGATTTAATTTGTATTATGAATGATTTTATGTAAACAAACGCTGATGAACCTAATAAATAAATAAATAAAAAATGGGCGATAGCCCATGATTAAATAAAACATCCCGAATAATAAGTAGGTACTTATTTATTACATGAACAAACTAACAAAAATTTGTCGATGAGTGTTATCGTTGTAGGTATCGATATGCAGTGTTGCCCAACACTATTTTTTCGTAGGTATTTTTGTTTACTTTTTGCTATTGGCGTACAAGGCACGGTAGTGCTTTGGAGGAGTGGCGCTCAAAAGGTTAATTTACGCAATACTATAGGTAATGCAATGGAAAAGAAAAAGTTATTTTTTACCAATATTAGGTCCGTTTTATACTGGCTAAAATGTTATATACATATGTATATATGTATATATCGCGAAATTTCTGACCCGTCGCAGTGAACCTGAGGGATTAAATCCTTATTAAACCTACATATAAAAAAAACAAGTCAATAACAACGTCTCTTATTATTTCTGATAGTACCAACTCAAAAAATGGCCCGCATGCTGTATAGTAGCGCGTCTGCGATGAGGAAGTTCAAACACAAAGCAGAGTGTATGGGGATTGACACCCATGCCCTTGAATTCCAAGACGCCCAGGTAAATTACAATTTAAAATCCCATTAACCTTTCTGTAGTAGATAAAGAAAGTTGTCCTAATCGTCTGCAATATAACTAAGTACTAACAACAAAATAAAATAATATACAACAAACGCGAATTTTTTTTTGCCCGTTTTTGCTCGATATCAATAATTGCAACAGAAAGGCATTTGAAATATGCACAAAACACTCAGTTGTATTTTTAGTTTAATAATAAATCTATATCTATATTAATATATAAAGCTGAAGAGTTTGTTTGTTTGTTTGTTTGAACGCGCTAATCTCAGGAAGTACTGGTCCGAATTGAAAAATTATTTTTGTGTTGGATAGTCCATTTATCGAGGAGGGCTTTAGGCTATAGAACATCACGCTGCGACCAATAGGAGCGAAGCATGAGTGAAAAATGTTGCAAAAATAGTCGCGATCATAATAACAGTAATTGACGCGAACAAAGTCGCGGGCAACAGCTATAATAAATAAAATTAGAGTAAAATAAATATTTATGGGAATACAACAAACGCCATATTTTGCCTATTTTTGCTTGATATCAATAAATGGTAGGCGTGTTGTTGGTTGTTTACCTAGTCAATGTGGTACGGAACCCTTCGTGCGCGAGTCCGACTAGCACTTGGCCGGTTTTTTGTTACTTTTGCTATTACTTTAGCAAATTTTTCATACATAAAAATCAAAACGCCGATTTTTTAGATGGCGGCTCTGAAAGACGTATCTCGTCGCTGGCACGTCCCTCCTGCGTTTTCGGTGGAATTCGTCGGGTATTATCTAGAGAGAAACTTTCGAGTCACCTCTTTGCGTAAGTCTCTTGAACGACTTACAAAAGAAAACGAAAAATTGCTAAGTGAAGATGAGAAACTTAGGACGGACTATGATGAGGTGAGTACACTCATTACAATCCTTTTGTTTATAAAAATAAACTATGATAGTATTATCTGTAGATAGTATGTCAAAAAATATAGACGAAGTTTGATGTATTTTATAACAGTGAGTGAAATCTGCCAGTTTATTCGAATAAACAGAAGAAGAGATCCACTTTTGCCAAATTTGATTAAGATTCGTTCAGATTTTCTGGCGTGAATGAGCAATATCCAAACTTTCGCATTAATAATATTAATAAGAAATCTCCGATGTCGACAACTCTGTAATTTTCTGATAGATATCGCTTTTTCTAACATAAAATTAAACGCCCTTCGTGTATAGCCGGTTTATTATTTTATTTATTTATTAGAAAACGAGAAAAGCTCGGTTGTCCAGACACGTTTAAGCCGTTCAACCAAATCTGATCTTTTTGAACTCGAAAGTGTAGGCAACCTAACTCATATTTATTTCTTCTGTACTGTCAATTTAATAGGCATCAAATGAGAACACGAACGCTCTTGCCGAGTTGTCTTCAACAAAGCAAGCACTCCAGAAGATATACGATGCGATCTTAGCTATATGCCCCAAGAAAACAGCTCCGCCTATATTGGAAGAGAAACCGCTCATCCCGCCTGTCATACAACGGTCAACGCCGAAAGTCACACCACATCAACTACAGAAACGGTATGCAGTACAGTCATGATTATATAACTCGTACATTTAAGGATGGGATTAGAAATCATGTTAAACTAGTGCCTCTTGCTCGCTCTTACAATACGTCCATGATTTATTTGATTTAAGTAGGTGTTCAAATCCCGGGTCGGGCAACAAAACGTTTCGAATTTTCGAACGTTGCTCGGATTTGTGATCACCAACCCGCATTTGGCAAGCGTGGTGATTATGCCAGTACACCCATCATTGCTTTGGTAACTTGAATTAAATAATGGAGGCCTTTTCCCTGCATTGGGATGATTATAGGCTGTTTCTGTTTTACTTTAAGTAGGGGTAATATTTCGCTATTTTAGAAGAACATTATGAAGACATATTTTAATACAAAAAACATAGCTTTGGCCTTTTATTTCTCACTTAAAGAACAATTATTATGCTCTTCTTTTTAAATTAGAAGAGGTACATGTACGCAAATCTTTCTGTAAATATCAACCACTGTTGATTTTCACATTTTCGTACAAGAAAAGACAATATCATAGTAGGCATAAATATATATTTTTATACATTTTAGAGTTCTATTTATAAACACTGGCTGACTCAGCGAAATACTTTTTGGCATAGAATCAATTCATCGGTTGGGGCAATGGAAAACTAACAGAATTAAGGATCCGCTTAAATAATTAAGCACACATTCCAAATTTATCTGATTTCACTATTTGCTGTGTGTGCGATGATGACAAAGAATTTATATAAAGAATATAATACAATAACTTCAACTTCAGTCTCCTTAACTTTCAGATGGTCAAAATATCACTCAAATCAATGACATGGGTGAGCGGTAACTTGCGAGAGATGCTTACGTCTAACACGATTTGAAATCCCATTTTTTGCGTTTTGTGAAATATTTTTATAAGCATACATTTCACAAAATTTTTGCAAATAAATGCATATCCAAGAACAAAGAAAATAGATCTGTCATACATATCTTATATGTATAAAATGACCTCGTTTTAAGTGAAAATATTTTCAGGGCCGGATCAGCATACTAAATAAACATATTTTTGTAAATTAAAAATAATATATTTAAAAAAAATTGACGCAATTTTTCGACGTAATCACATAAACATATTTAAATTAAGGAGTAAAATAAAACATCCCGTTTGTCATTATGTGCGGCGCTTGCCTTGTACTTGTCCGATACAAGTACCGCGGCCGATGATTCAGTGATACGGAGGCGATGACATAGAGATATATGAAAGTAGACAGGATGATTTTTAAAATAATTATTTATTTGTTAAAAAAAAATTATATTAACTAGCCAGATTGTTTTTAAATAGTGTTAGGATCCTATTTCTCTTATATGATTGGAGACTGTAGAAATATTTTCACTTGAAACAAGTTGACCCTATAAATTTTGTACATATAAATTAAATTTAAAAATAAATCAAGAAACGTATATATTTTATGTGAACTAGAGTATAAGTATTTAAACTTAAAAAAATGTGTCTCAGGCGGGACTTAAACCCGCATCTCCTCGCATGCCGGCGCTATACCATTAAGCTCATACATATATCTCAGTGGCTAAATAGTATAGCGCCGCGCCCGGCATGCGAGGAGTGTTATTATGATTAAATAGTGATATTATAATTGCAATCAAATTGCCTATATCATATAAAGAAACTAGTGTAGTTATTAGTCTTAACAAAGAAAGAGCTTTTCCAATGCATTAAAATTGGTAAAGGGAATTTAATGTTAAAAATATGTCCCTGTGTACAGAAAGTAAGACATGGTAAAATTTTATTATTGTCCAAAGCTTAAGTCGTTATCTATTTTAAACTGTAAAACGATATTCACTTAATTAAAGCCGTCATCTGCACAAGGCCTTATTTGCAATATTATATGGTGGTGTGAATTTATATAACAGTCCATTTAAGAGCTATGCAATAAAAATTACCCTTAAGCGCCAAATGTTCGTATTTAAGGCTTAGTGGTTTTGACAGTACAATTTATTTTTTAGCAGTGATGATAGAGATCCTTCGTTGTTTTTCATACGAATATGCATTAGTTCTTTGCAATGGACATGTTATTTGAGTAATCGATTCATTGGCACAATGGTCATATAAAGGTCATATAACATACAGTGAGTCGGCCAGCAGATCAATGTCTGTGCCCACCGCGGCTGCACTTAAGATGGGCGTTGGTTTTCCTCTTAGCGACAACCCGGACGCTCGCCATGGAAAAGTTTTATCTACTTCTCTTGAAGGTGAGTGGAATTTATTTACATAAACTAAAGTGTTATATTTCTTTGAAATCGGAAAATACATATTAGGGGTTAAAGTATGAAATTGCCGTTTTGTATGAACGAAATCGAGAAAAGTCATTTTTCCATACTAACAATTTTTTAGTTTTTTTAAAAACGCCTGAACCATTTTCGATGCAATTAAAGGTGAAAGTTATATGGTTATAAAGCTACGCATTATAGTATTTAAATTTCTGAAAATCAAAGTATATCATACAAATATACTTAATTGAAGCAAGAAGGTCAGCTGACACATTGTAAGGGGTCTTTTCAACGACTTCCTTTGAAGTAATAGGCACTAGTATTGCATTTTTTTTTAGTCAAAAGTTACTTTATTGAGTTTTTGATACAATACAAAAAGAATTACGCAATAATATGACTATACTTAAGAGCTATAAACAAAATAAAAAGTGGGAAAATAATCGGCAATTTCATACTTTAACCCCTATTATATTTAACGACTCAAGGAAGAGAAACTAAAATATGTATTGTATGACAAATTCTGAAATAAACGAAGAAACAGTTATTAATCATGTAACGTTTTAACTTACGTTCTCGATATACTAGTTTAATGTTGTTATAAGATGTAAAATAAGTTTGCTTGGCAGAAGTGCGTTCTCGAAGCACAGTTACATCGTGGAGTCATTTTAATTCGTACCATTAAAATCGGATTACGGTATTCATTCAAAATAATACTTTATTGTTCGTACCATGCAAGATTTCAGATGTCAGTATGAATTGCATATTAAAAACAATGTCAGCTACCATAGCGTTGCAATTATTTTTAGTAAAACTAAAACTGAAATTCCGAAACAACGTTTTGCGCTACTCACGCGCATGCTCCGAACGCGCATACTAGGACAAACTGCTTTAGGCTAAGTGCCTTTTGATAAATTGCAACTCTCAATGCCAAATAATGTTTCACAAATTATGTATGTCTGTTGCCGCAATAACAACAAATACTAAAAACAAAATAAAATAAATATTTAGGGGGTGTCCCATACAATAAACCCGTTTCTTGGCCTTTTTGGTACGGAACCATTCGTGCGCGAGTCCGCCTCGCACTTGGCCGGTTTTTTAATGTTTATCAATATGTGATGAGTGTATTAACTCGTCCCAGCGACAACGGGCGCACTGGCGGCCCGCAAGTGCGCTGCGTGCGGCCGAAGCAGCGAACGCCATCTTATTGCATGTCTACATAACTCAAATGTTAGGAGTTTTGCACTATTCTAAAGAAACATCTTTACAGATCTTTGACAGTCAGTTCTCATTTTTAAATCGGGCTGTGTATACAGAATGACTTTAAATTTTTTTTAAATCAAGTGTTTTACCCGAAAATATTTTTCGCAACTTAGTTTCCAATTTTTACGGTCCTAAGCCTATTAAGGTATAAAGGGAAAATCAAAAACTTATTATCGTAATGAATGATTGAGATGCGCATCGCGTAAATAAAGTGTTGCTAGGAGGCCGTATCAAAAATTTTAGATTTTTGACGGATATTTTCTAAGTGCTTTACTCGTATCTTGACATTTTTGTACTGGGCTATACCAAAAGAAAAAATATGTCATTAGTTTTTTGTCTCGTAAATTGTTATATTAAAAGTTGGAAGGTGGTTAAAATTTCATTGTATTTATCGATGTGTGATGTGTGTGAAAATTCGTCCCAGCGACAACGGGCGCACTGGCGGCCCGCGAGTGCGCCGCGTGCGGACGAAGCAGCGAACGCCATCTGATGGCGGCGTGCGACACTTGCCGCCACCACTACCACCTGCACTGTCTCAAGCCCCCGCTGCAACGCCCTCCCAAAAAGAGCAAGCTGTACGGATGGTACGACTGTTGTCCTCCTTTGTGGATACACAATCGGATATTAGGATGTAATTCAGTATTTGATATCATTTCGGTATAATTATTTTGAAATCACCATTCCAATATAATAACACCACCTAAATATTTAAAGCCTAAAAATCCAAAGTATTTTTAACTATTTCTTAAAAAAATATTTTTAGTTCTTTTGTTATCAAGTAACGTTATAACGACGTCATAGTTTACTATCGCTGTATAAAGACTGAATAGTATTTTTATGGTACATTTACAATTACCTAACTTCATACTTAATCTTAAAAAAAAACACGTTTTTATGCAATGAATGAATCTAAATAAAAAATATTTTTACATTATTTATAATGTAAAAATATTTTTTATTTAGATATGTGTAAAAAGTATAAGTACATCTCTATTTCGTCACGTGTAAATGCTAAAACTAAATATTTTTGTGTGACTAATATTTCGTCACTTGGATGTCGATTTTGGGCAAAGTAGATTTAGTCTCACTTTAACACAAGTAAGCAACTAAAAGCAACTGTTTCAAGTGCTTTGTTGTTATAATAAGTTATACAATACGCCTAATAAATATTCAATCGATCATAATGTTCATAACATTTTCAATGCAAAAATGCTATGTATTCCTTACTTGATCTAACTCCTTCAAACATTTTTGTATCTTAGGCAATGCTCCGAATGCGACAAAACGTCCGACTCCGAACCAGAAGTGCTCGAGAAGAAAGTACCTCGTCGGTCACGTATACGTTATAGTAAAGATGGAGCGATTATCACCGAGCCACAGAGTCCTGGTTCCGCCACTACTTCACCGCCAAAGACCAAAATTGAGAGACCCCACAAGATTGAAACAATTAAAGTTGCTACTACAGAAAACTTATCGCCAATCAAAGTCACAATAAAACCATTCGAATTTAGCAGCGAGAACGAAAGTGAATTTAAGAAAAAAGATAAAAAGATCAAGAAGTCAAAACAGAAAGAGCACGCGTCAGGGTCGGCTGGAGAGGGCGAATCACCATCAAAGAAACTCAAACGCAGTTTCACTTCCCCTAATCTGACAAACACACCATTAATGTCAATCACACCGATTGTCGCAGACAGCCCTAATGATTCCCATAATGAAAACTCGAATGCCTCGACTAATCTGCCGCCTGTGAAGCGTGATGACTGCGTTCAGAATATTTCGTTCTCGTCCCTTTTGAACGAGTCGAAAGAGAGAGACAGCAAAGCGATTGAATCGTCAATCGAGAGTACCCTCGCAAACTTATCATCTGATATCGCGACGTATAAAGCGAATAGAAAACGAAGGAAAGAGAAACACAGGTCCAGGTATTCGCCAGATTTGCTGCGTTCGCCGTCGAAGTCACATAAGCACAAAAGGAAGAAGAAGTCTCAGGATATGGAGAATCCAGAGATGCCACATCCAAGAATTACGATTAAGGTAAAATCAATGTAACAAAAATATTTTTACCCAATATGTACATCCAAAATTTGTCTTTGGAATGTCTATGAAATATTATGAGCCACCCATCACACCAATCAATTATCATTCTCTAGGAAATAACCATTTGACTTTCTTGTGAAATTAAAAACAAACCCCTTTGCCGTCATAGTAATTCACCGCATCATCAAGCAAACGAGTGTCAATCGTTCTAAACAAGTTGACGAATTTTTGATTTACGTTCTACAATGTTTTATCCAGTCTATAATATGATGTTTTCTTTCAGATAAAACCTATTCCTAAGCCTGATGGGTCATTGGGTGCACAGATGTTTTATGTTCCGACTGACAGCAATGACGGTCCACCACCAGCTGTCATGAAAAAAATAACTAAGGTAAACGTTAGTTGACAGTCCAAAATTATTCATTTAAGTCTATTGTTTCGTTAAGATTTGTAGCTTGTAAAATAAATAGTTCCTTTTGCAAAAACGGCTCGCATTAATGTCAAATCCTATCCTGTGGTCTGTAATTTTTTGCCCAATGTGTGTTTGAGTGGTCCACCTCACGAATAGATTCAGTCGATTCCTAGGCATATGATAATATTTATATAGAGGTATTCAAGCTATGTGTGTTTGTATGTGATAGCAAGCAGAGCAAGAAATAGCCAAACCCGTAATGCCACCGCCAGACCCCGAAGATCCATTAGAAATTGGTGCTGAGGAAGAAACATCAACTGCTGTAAGTATCTTGTTTTCTGTTTATGAAATCCAGTTTGTCAGGAAATTCTTCGATATCTGTTTACTTTCCCGGATGTGAATTCTAGTCAATATTCTAGTTGGCTTACCTCCACATTATCATAAGGAAAGCGGCGCAAAAAATTTAACTTGCTGCTTTTAAACTAACTAATAACTCTTTGCTAGCCTGCTTTAATCCCGGTGGAAAAACCAGCTGAAACGGTTTTTACTAAACCTAAGGTAAGGGAACAGGTAAATATGAGTATATTATTTTTTCTTAGTGAATAAATGAAACAAACCCAATAAATGCTGAAGAGCAGCGTAGATGAATGCATAAGACGATCTCCTCAACCTAGGCGTCAATTTTTGGTGCACTCGCCACGATGCCTAAATCGACATAGGTTTATCAAATAGTGCATACCACAGAACATGTAAAAAAAAGGTTAGAAAGGCGATGTAGGCGGGGCAGGCGCGCCACATAGGTTATGAGCAAATGCTTGTAAGTGAGCGCGCTGTGATTTGTTTCTTTGAAAAAAAATTGCTTGATTGGCGTTCCTTGAACTCATGTGTATTGGGGCGCAAACGGCGACATCGGTTCTCATACAAATGGCGCATGACAGTCTTTTTAACCTTTTTCCATGTTCTGTGGTGCATACGGTTGATCGATCACGAAACACATCCATCCGTTAATAATTTTCTATAAATCCATTAGATTAAAAAAAGGCATAACTAGAGAAGTCTTACCCCCGTATTTATAAAGAAGTAAATACTTTTATTACTTGTTTATAAATACGAGGGTTAGAGCAAAAAACATTAATAACCTTAACAACTTAATCTCTAAATAAAAGAGAAGAGGTAGTGCGGTTCTATTTATGTGCCGGCACCACGTGACACGCTTATCGTTATTAGCACTATTTATCTAACTTGTAGCAATTAAAAAGCAATAATAATAATAGTTATTGAAAAGCGTTTAATTGCCTGACGTTATTTAAAGTGTACATAGTTAAATACAAGTTCATTAGGCACAAGCACAATCACAATGTACGGAGGAAAAAAATGGGAATGTAACGTCGTAATTGTGTAATATTTTTAACTCTAGATACACAATTATTAGTTCTTCTTTGTAATGGGTAGTTTCAAATAATTTATTTAATACAATTATTATTAAACCTCCTAAGCAAGTCCTGTCCTAAGCAATAGATGTTGCTAGTAACTTTCATTGTAAAGTATATTTACTGTATAAATTATAAATTTCAAAGTCATCTGTTCCTACGTTGTTTGTTTTTAATGCTGACATGTGAACAAACAAAAAGTAACGTAGGTATGTAGGCGACGTTTACAAATATTATGAAAATCACGTTTGCCAGCCAGTCGTAATTGCAAATTGATGCTGAATTGTACAATGAAGCACTTAATTTCGACATGACTATGATTTTACCGAAAACATGAATAATAATATGTGCATTTCTCATTTGGGATTCAGTTTAATAAGGAAGTTTTGTATAATTGTATTTGGAAGTAAACATTGCAGGAAATAGTCATATCCATTTTTGTTCAATACCGGAAGACCGGAGCTAGTGAATTATAGAAACAGCACGCCTATTTGCAAACATGGTGTCAAACTAGATGCTAGAATTGCGATACTGCCCTTATATCACTTGAATAATAAGGAAATTTACGTAATTTTTATTATGTAGGATAAAAAAAATACAATTTCACCTACCTTTTACAGTCTTTTGAAAGAAAATTTTCTTTCAAATCTTATTGCCTACTTTAGATAAGCACAAGATAAGCACGAAGAAACTAGTGTTAAACGGCTAATCAAATGATTTCCTCAGAGGGCTCGAACAAGCCGTGTCCGTAGAACGACTGGAGGCGAGACAGCTTCCCCCGCGCACGCCGTGACCCCCATGACCCATTGCGACGTGTGCTCGCAGCCTGGCGACAACACCAACCTTGTGAGGTAATTGGTTTTCTGAAGTTATTCTTAACTAAACGAAAAAAAGTGATATACCTAAATTTACAGAGAGTACATAGGTGGACGTTTTTTTATTTTACTTTGTAATCAAATTTTGTCAATAAATAAAGAGATGAATGTTGAATGAACATTTTGATTCCCAACACAAAACTTTTATGTTTATGGTATTAATATTAACTGACTAATGTCACAAATAGGTTTTTTTTGCAGGGCATTGCAATTTGCATTGCATCATCTACTTATTTATTTTTTATATTGAGTTTGAGTTTTAGCCTCTCCTCGCACATGAAAGGTTTATTTACAGATCTAACTCTCATCTTAAATATCTAGGCTAGATTTTTTAAGTCTTCCTATACAATAAAAGATATTAATTTTAAGAGAGCACCCTGAAATCACTTTCACAATACGTGCAGTGTTACAATATGAGCTGGGACCAACATTTAAAATAATCACAATACATTTTGGTTACTTATCATATCACGGTTATAACATAGTGAGTTATAATATGAGTGTTTATTCCCTGAGCTAACCAGTTTTAATTCTTTAGGTGTGACGAGTGCTTCAAGAGGTATCACTTCACCTGCCTAGAGCCACCGCTGAACAAGAATCCAAAGAAGCGCGGTTATTCGTGGCACTGCGCCGATTGCGATCCAACCGTTAGTGATTTTTAAATATAAAAAAGGTGTCGGATTGGGCTTCTCAAAAAGTATGAATAACATGTTCAAAAACAGTGCTATCATGGGTCTGGAATCCACAACCTTTCGGTTGCCAGGCGACTGCTCTAACCAATTGAGCTACATACGTTGTTGTTGACAAATTTAATCAAGGCTTTTTACGCTAGAAGGTTGTGGGTTCAAGTCCCACCAAGACAGTTGAAAAAAATTTATTCAAGGCAGTATATTTTTCAATTTACAACAGCAATTTACTTGCTTGAAAAACAGTCTCAAAACCGTGCTATCGTGATTTTAATTTTAAACACGTTAGTAAATAGTAACTTTTTGGCATAGGAAATTAGCCGACTGCTAAAGTGTTACTATAACAGAAAAACTATAGTGAATTTTACTGAATTGTATTGTAACAAAATTATTTTTTTGTTTCAGGATTTGGAGGAAAATAATTAAATTGATCATTTAAATCAAGTAATCTCGAAAAAAAAACTTATTAATAAGATAGGGAAGTAGAATAATAACAGTATTTCTTGAGTTTGTAATGAAATCTGGTGTTTCATAAGTACAATATATTTTCTCAATACTCGTTTCCTACGTAAATTGTGTCATTATCACTTCCAAAACTTAAAAAGTTCTTAGATAGTACTAAAAATTTATCAACAAAGTTTATTACCTTAAATACTTCTTCTATGATCGTCTTATGTTTGCACCAGCTCTGATAAATTAAAAATAAACCATTTTGGAATGTTACATGGAGGTATTTGATTGAAGTACATTATGTATGTATTATAGAAGTAAAAATATTTTTACTTAGAAATAAATAAGTTATACAACTAACTGGATTTTTTTGATTTCTCATTAATTATCGTCACAGTTACCTTACGTGAGAAATTCCAAGATGTTGGTTAAATATATGATAATCTTTGAAATTGTGGATTTAGGTAGCGTTGACACCGCCTATCAGTTGACATTATTAAGCTGTCAAAACGCAACGAATCTATTCTCAGTCACATAATGATAGACGTGCATTGGTGTAATATATAAAACTAGATAAACAATAAGCGTCAAAAAAGTATCCCAACTAAAAGTGCACCCATTTGACGGAAGGGTGCACTTTTAGTAGAACCTATATCAATCGAATAGTTACAAAGTGACATAAATATCCATACTATTGCATGCTGAAGTTACAAAGTGACATAAATATCCATACTATTGCATGCTGAAGTTACAAAGTGACATAAATATCCATATGCATGCTGAAGTTACAAAGTGACATAAATATCCATACTATGCATGCTGAAGTTACAAAGTGACAAATATCCATACTATTGCATGCTGAAGTTACAAAGTGGCATAAATATCCATACTATTGCATGCTGAAGTTACAAAGTGATATAAATATCCATACTATTGCATGCTGAAGTTACAAAGTGACATAAATATCCATACTATTGCATGCTGACATAATTGGGCCGGGTTATTAAGTTGACACTGGCATAAAATAAACGTCAATCATTGAAATGAGGAAAGTGTCATTTTTGTATCGGATTGTCTATCTAGATCTTATAATACAGGGTGCTAACTAGGGCATGCATTTCGGAAGTCCGAAATTAGGTAATTTCGGAAAAATTCCGAAATTACAACATTTCCTTAGTTTCGAAACTGACAAGCTGAATTTCGGTATTCCGAAATTTTAGTCATTATATTATGTGACGTAATTAACATACTTAAAACTTGAATATAATGTTGGCATCATTGTTTTGATGCCGCTCAAAATTAGGCGAGTCGCAAAACAAAAAAATATATTCTAAATTACTAATGGAAACATCTCTTAATGTTATTTCTAATAAAATTTAAGTATATTAGCATTTGGCATTTACACATAGCTATTGCATAGCTTCTATCGCGGGCCTTGAGCGTGGAGACCGAATCCAGAAATTCCTAACACTCGGGGTGAGGCACGATCGAACAATTTTTCATTTCCGAAATTTAAAAGAATTTAGAAGAAAATAAGGATTTTGACAGTATGGTTGCCTATGGTAACCATATATGCCAAAATAACAGAAACAATTAATTACAAAATTCAAAATTAGAAAATACATAAAATTATAAAATTAAGCTATTGCATAGCTTTTATCGCGGGCCTTGAGCGTGGAGACCGAATCCAGAAATTCCGTAACGAAAATAACCTAACACTCCGTCCGGCACAGCGGTGATACTTTTTAGTTTTATAATTGCATAAGTTGATAAAAAATGCTATGCAATAGCTTTACCGCGGCAGTCTCCGAGTGCCAAACGTCTTTTTTTTTTAAACTTTTGGGGTAAAATAAAAATCAATTTTTTTCGCCTCTTGTAAAATTTTGTTTTTGCTGTTGTTAGAACTTCCCCTTCATAGAGAGAGATGTTTATGTTTTACAATTAATAAATTTAATGTTCTTAAAAATTGTTTTATTCTTTCGAAATTCCGAAACTGACGATGTTAGTTTCGTAAGCCAGTTTCGAAACTGAGAATTAACGAAACTGCATGCCCTAGTGCTAACACCCTACATTTACCTAAGTAATTGGTATAACAAGCCGAAACCAGCAACAACATATGCATATAAATACTATGGTGAAGTCAGAAATTTGATATCATCATTAAAATTTTTATTATTTTAAACAAAATAAAATCCTTTTTTTAATAATAATGATATCAAACTCGAAGTATTCATAAGTATGCATGTTTTATGTTAACATAGGCTGGTGTCGGCTTATTATTATGACGACCATTTGGATAGCGGTAGTAAACGCCGCTTCTGAGCCATAGGTCGCGGGTTCGATCCCCGCACAGTACAAATATTTGTGTGCATGAACATGTCTGTTTGTACTGATCTGGGTGTTTTATATGTATTATAATTATAATATATATTTACAAAAAAATCTACTTATAGTACATTCGGTTGTCTAGTACCCCATACGACAGGGTACTTAATAGTTCCTTAATTTGGGACTAGATGGCTTTGTGTGGCCCAGTGAGGCATGTCTTAAATATTTATTTATTTATTTATTATGCTAAGTCTATGTGTCGCAGTATGATAAATAAAGCCGTTATATACTGTCACTGTTCCTCTCCTATATGTGTTTCCTCAGGAGTTCCGCAGGGGTCACACCTCGGACCACTCTTTTTTATCACTTTCATAAACGATTTAGTAACACGTCTATTTTGTCCTGCCCTGCTCTACGCAGATGATTTAAAAATATTTTTGAATGTTAAAGACGAAGATCAATGTGCTATGCTGCAGGGTGACCTTCATGTGGTTTCTGAATGGTGCCTCAGCAATAGAATGAAACTCAATGTTGAGAAATGCTGTATTATATCGATAACCAGAAAAATTAACAAAGTAACTTACCCCTATAGCGTGCAGGATAGACCTCTAATAAGGCGTACCGTTGTAAAAGATCTAGGCGTGCTCATTGATGACAAATTGACATTTCGCCCTCATTACGAAAATATTACAAAGAAGAGCCGGCAACTCATGGGATTTATCATTCGGTCGACAAAAGACTTTAAGCACCCACGGAGCGCATTAACTCTTTTCCTTAGTTTGGTTAGAAGTATCTTGGAGTACTGCTCTCCGGTTTGGTCACCATATTACAAAGTCCATATAGAAAATGTGGAAAAAATTCAGAAAAAGTGTTTAAAATTTTTATGCTTCAAATATAATATAGGTCGTACGCTGCATAATTACAATGATAGGCTATCAAAATTTAATATATTACCATTACAAACTCGCAGAGTTAGATATGACTTACTTTGTCTACACAAGATCCTACATGCATCTATCGACTCGCCTAGTCTGCTTTCATCACTTAGTATAAATACTTTGTATAGAACGCGTGCCCCAAGAACTTTTACGCTAGGTGTATATAAAAATAACACATCTTTCTTCAACCCTATAGTCAGAATGTGCAGGACTTACAATGAGCTGGTGTGCGTGGGGCGGAACACAGAAATGGATGTATTTAACAATAAATTGTCTTTGTATAAAAAAGCTGTCACAGATTGTCTAGGTAATGTTTGTTTCTCTCATCAGTAGTTTGTAGTTTCAGGTAAATAACAAAGTTACTTTGTAAATAGTATACCTATAAGTATAGATTTAATCATCTATTGACTTTATTTCTGTTGTGAGCCTCTATGTCTGTCACTATATAGTATTATTCATGCTGTGTATACTGTTTATGGATTGCCATCTAGTCTTAAGTGTAGCTTTAACATTATTTTCTTATCATGCTCTGATTGTAATCTGTCTGTATACCTATAATAAATAAATAAATAAATATAGTTATATCCCTAGGAATATAATTATAAACCGTAACATAGTTAGACGAAAACGATTCATATCTTCTACTGGGTAAATAATTATAATTTCATTTAGGATATGATGGAGATGCTAAAACAAATTATGAACCAACTCACTTACAACTATGAACAATCTGCTCTTAATGCTAACAAATCAAATTTCACAGCAACGGAGCTCAACATAGTGATTTGGAGTGACGATGGGCTGCTACAACATACTCTAGAAGTTAAAACATTTTTATGTGAAAATAATGTTGACATACTAATGATGTCCGAAACCCATTTTACCCAAAAAAGTTACATTAATATTCCAAAGTATAAATTTTATAATACTAACTATCCCGATGGTTCTGCTCATGCTGGATCTGCAATACTTATAAAATCTAATATCAAACACCATCCTGCTGCTTAGATAAGATTCAAGCAACAAATGTTGTAGTTGAGAGCTGCACAGGGTCAATGACGGTGTCTGCATTGTACTGTCCGCCTAAACATAATCTTAAAAAGGAGGACTACGCTTCTAACTTCACGGCACTTGGTAAAAGATTTATAGCTGGTGGAGACTATAATGCAAAGCACACTGACTGGGGGTCGCGGGTTACTACATCAAAGGGACGCCAACTGCTCGTGACGAGTCAGGAATTAAAATTGGCCGTTGTCTCAACGCGAGAACCCACATATTGGCCCACCGATAGAAAACGAATTCCGGACCTCGTAGATTTCTGTGTGACAAAAGGCATTGCAAACACAAACATATCGGCTTAGTCATGCTGGGAACTATCATCAGATCACTCACCAGTCATAATAACTTTAAAGACAGATGCCAAAATGACGCAGAAACAATGTCGATTACATAGCAACAAAACAAACTGGCCCCTCTTCCGCAATGCAGTACCTATCATCCACAATCAACACAAAATTGTCTCTTAAAACAGATGAAGAAGTTACAGTTGCCGTGAAACACTTTAATAACTGTATCCAAACATCAGCATGAGAAGCAACTCCTATTCAGCAGGATTTTATTTCAAACCCTTGTCCTCAAACTCTAAGAGATATGATCGCAGAAAAACGCTCTATTAAGAGGATATGGCAGCGGACGAGATAGGTACCCGGACGATAAGAAAAGGCTAAATTACATAACATCAAAACTGAAAAAAGTACTACTGGAACACAAAAATTCAGGTGTTGAAAGATACCTCAACAATCTAGATGCTACGCGGGCAACAGACTATTATCTGTGGAAAGCCACGAAGAAATTAAAGCAACCCCAGATACACGTGCCTCCTATACGTAAGTCAGACAATTCATGGGCCAATAGTGATATAGAGAAGGCCAAAACATTTGCCTCACACTTAAAAGAAGTTTTTAAGCCAAATGACAACGAAGGCCCCATGGGCACAGATAGTGTAATTGCAAAGGCATTGGCCACAACTTACCAGCTCGACCCACCCTTAGATAGTTTAGACACTTAGACAGGCGACTTACATGGAAAAAACATATTTTCACTAAACGCAAAGCTCTTAGCCTGCAACTTAGAAAATATTATTGGTTGCTAAACAGAAATTCGAAGCTATCACTTGAAAACCAACTGCTTATATATAAAAATGCATAATGAAGTCGATCAAGTCGGCGGACGTACGGAATCCAGCTGTGGGGTACCTACTGCAGCAAATTCCAACCTTGAAATATTACAGAGATTTCAATCGAAACTCTTAAGAATTATAACTGATTCGCCTTGGTATATAACCAATGATAGGTTGCACCACGATTTAGGACTCTCTACAATCAAGGAAGAGATCATAAAAACAATGCCTAAATACAGAGACCGTATTCTAAACCGTGTTCTAAATGTGAACGAGCTTGCTGTAGACCTCATGAAACCAAGAGTCGTATTCTCAAGACTCAAAAAAAAAACACCTTTAGACTTATGTCAGTAATACAGGATGAAATTTAAACCACTTTCCAAAATTTTTATATGCGTTCAGTATCGTATTTAGAGCCTATTTATGAAGTAAAAAATGTAAATTAAGTTGTCACCCGAAAGTATTTTTCGCGATATAGTTTTCAAATTTTACGGTCCCAGACCTGTTAAGGTATAAAACGAAACACAAAAACTTATGAATAGTATTGTAATGAATAAATGAGATATGAGATGCACATCGCGTAAAAAATGTGCTACTAGGATGCATTATCAAATTTTTTGATTATTGGCGGACATTTTCAAATTGCTTTATCTTCACATTTTTGGACTGGGCTATACCAAAAGAAAAAATACGTCATTTGTTTTTTGCCTCGTAGATTGCTATGTAAAATTTGGAAAGTGGTTAAAATTTCACCCTGTATAGTAAAGAAGACAAAGACATTTACAAAAGAAACAGTTCTCTTTATTGAAGTAGCCATGTCACTTGATCTGGACCACAAACAATTTATGTAAAAATAATAAAGATATTGATTACTGAATGTCCATAAGGAGACAGATTGCATTATAAAATAAATTAAAAAAAAAAGTTATACAAAAACGATTCATTATTATCTTACTGGGTACATAATTATTATACGGTTCAAGTTTAGTGATATAATTATATTACTAGATTGTAAGATACCTAGTAATGAATCGCTTTCGTATAACTATGTTACGGTTTATAATTATATTCCTAGGGGTAACTATATTACGGCTTTATCTAGGTATCATACTTTACGTTAGTGGTGAAAGAGGAATCAATCTATTTCTTATTATAGTCCAAGTAACATAGGCTAACTTTGTTAAAAAAGCCTACATGGCGAATGCTACAACAATATGTAGCTTCACAGTAGGTCAATTTGAGGATAAGCAGTATCTCGAAAACTATGACACTTTTACAGAGGTCATTTTTTTGTCATGATAGTTGACCCTTACACCTTGCTTCTCCTTAAGTTTATCGTATTACTTACTGGACATCCTGTATACGAGGGCGGGTCAATAAGTCCGTGACTTTTGGAATAAAACACAGATTTTTTGATAAACAAATCATTTTATTTTTCAACGTAGTCTCCCTTGAGCTCTATACACTTTGTCCAACGCTTCTCCAATTTTTTTATCCCTTCCAAAAAATATGATTTGTCGAGGTCCTCAAAATAGGCCTTTGTTTGCGAGATGACTTCATCATTGGAGTCAAATCTTTTTCCACCAAGCCATTTCTTCAGGTTAGGGAACAAAAAGTAGTCACTCGGAGCCAAATCTGGAGAATAGGGTGGATGAGGGAGCAATTCATAGCCCAATTCATGGATTTTTGCCATGGCAACTGCACATGTGTGCACCCTTGCATTGTCTTGGTGGAAAAGAACTTTTTTCTTGGCCAAATGAGGTCGGTTTTTATTCAAATCGTCATTGAAGCGGTCCAATAAGTTGGCATAATATTCCCCATTGATTGTTCTTCCCTTTTGAAGGTAGTCAATGTGGATTATCCCACGTGCATCCAAAAAAACAGTCGCCATAACTTTATTGGCTGACAAACCCGCCTTGGCCTTCTTTGGCGCCGATTCACCCTTAGAAACCCACTGTTTTGACTGTTGTTTGGTCTCTGGTGTGTTGTGATGGATCCATGTTTCGTCCATGGTTACAAAACGGCGCAAAAACTCCTCCATATTGCAATTAAACAACGCCAAACCTTCCTGTGAAGTTGTTACACGATTGCGTTTGTGGTCGACTGTGAGCAAACGCGGCACCCATCTTGCGGAAAGCTTTCTCATGCCCAATTGATCTTTTAAAATTGAAACCACTAAGCCATGCGAGATCCCTACGGCTTCCACAATCTCTTGCACTTTCAATCTTCGGTCGGCCAACACCATATCGTGAATTTTTTCGATTCGGGTGTAGAGACCTCAACTGGGCGTCCAGGTTGTTCGGCATCTTCAGTGCTTTTACGGCCACAACGAAATTCAGTAAACCACTTTTTTACCATTGAAATCGATGGTGCAGAGTCCCCATAGTATTTATCAAGCTTAGCCTTGGTCTCGGTAATGGTTTTTTTTCACAAAAAATAATGCTTAATAAGCACACGAAATTCACCTTTTTCCATTTTTTCCTCAAATTACTGGGTAGTCTGATAAAAATAGCTGTCAAACACAAACTAGCTGACGCAGCAAGTTCAAATTTTGATAGGAATCAACTGACAGATACCTGCTGACAGGAGTAGTGTTGCTTTTTCAGTAAAGAGGTCAGAAATTCAAAAAGTCACGGACTTATTGACCCGCCCTCGTAGATACTGTGAAAAACAGTTTGCAGTCATAACGAGTGGGGTATCAAATATATTTGAATTTGAATTTGAAAGAAGACAAAATTCTGAGTACAAAAATGTTTAAACAATACAGGAAATATATAGGGTGACTGTAAAAACATTGCTTTTTCGTAGTCGGGTTAGAGTTTTTAAACTATTAACTATTTGGTAACTATCAAAAGTAAGTTGGTTACTAGACCCTGCAAGGCTAAAACAGTTAATTGTTAAAATATGTACAAATATGATCTTGTGGTTAGAAATTGGGTAATGGGTATCCCGATTGGGACTTATGAAACGCTTTCACACTTAGTTAAAAAAAAACTGACACAATCACATATACCTGATATGTCTGTGAAATCAGGGAAAATAGTTACAACCCCAAAAAATAATACACATGGATACGAATTTGGTCATTATTTTGTAGCTAGAGTTAATTGATACGGAGTTTATACCGTGTACCTTAGTTTTTATGAGTTTCCGATATTTCGGCACTGTTGCAAGCGCCATGATGTCGGAAGATTAACTCAGACCTCAGACTAGTTCTCCCGTGATCATGGCGCTTGCAACAGTGCCGAAATATCGGAAACTCATAAAAACTAAGGTACCTACATGGTATAAACCCCGTATCAATTAACTCTTGTGATAGTGGCCATGGAAGTTTAAATCATTATTATGTAGGCTTAATCGCTTAATACATTGCTTTATCAATCAAATATGGCATTTCACCAAGAGTATTTCAAACACCTAAAATATAAACAAACAGTCCCTCAAATTATCTTTCTAATCCAGTTAGTGGCAAACAGAATTCACTGAATATTCTAGTCTTATTGTTGTGAAGGGAATTTGATAACACGAGAAGGTTCGACCGACATCGTGTTGTCCACAAAAAAAAGTCTCGACTTATCCGAACTATGATTTCTAAAATAATATTTGTAAATAATTATGACGTTAAACGTAATTTTAAAGCCATTATTGTTGGAGTTCAAATGCAATTGCGATAAAATTACAACAGTATTTAATCATAAATTTAAGAAAGATTCTAGATACAAAAGTTATACCTATATTTTAACTAAAACCACGTCATTGTAATTGGTTTATTTTAAGATACGTGACTTTTTTATTTGTAATTACATAACTTATTTATAACAATTGAAATTAAATAGTTAAAAACTCTACAGCTCATACAACATCGCTCTAATTAAATTTATATTTTAAACGTTTAAATATCAAATTTAATTAATTCACCTATTTAGAAACTTTTAATTTGAAACGTTTTTAAATATTAACTTTGTTTACAATCAGATAAGACTGATATAATTTAAAGATAAGATTAAAAATCGACGACTTCAACTTAGGATTTTTGAACCCAGAGCTTTTGTTATCCGGAACAAATAAATTTTAGTAGTTAAATAAATGTACTTATGATACTAAAATACTATTTATATATTTAAAATAGGATTTTAGATGACACTACTTTATATCACCCAAATTTGACTCGAACTTGACCGCCACGCTCTATCGGTAAGTACTGTAATGTATTGTCCTCCGTAGACTTCGGAGCGATATGTTTCGCTAAACTGCGGGACGTTAGTTATGAATATCATACATAATAGTAGCAGGTTGAGCCCAACTTTGAAACGCTTGGATCCAAAAACTTCTTTGTTTGAATCTCCCTAAGGTAGGGTGGGCGAAACAATCACTCGGGGGTGAAGCTTTGTACTGAAATTCGCCACTTGTCACGAGAGGCACGCCTTACAAACTGAGGGCTATGTAATGAATTCTATTATTGAATTTGAACATCCGCGAAGTTACGATGCTCGTTCGTGTCTAAACCATTGATATAATTCGCTTTAAGGTGTCAGAATTTGGATAAGTTTGGTGCTTAAGGATAATACATTATGCACTAAGCGCTGATGAAAGCCATTCGTTCTTTGTATGGAAAGAAATGGGACTGAATTTGTTTATTAGTTTGCTACGTATTTAGTATTTCACAAATCTGAGACATAAGATTATTGATAAAGTTTATGTTTACGTATACTGTGGTATACATAAGTAAACATAAACTTTATATTCTGTGGAATATACATATAATAGTACAAGTAGGTACATATACGCATGACCCGATTAGCTCTTTGAATTAACATTTCGAAGCAAAAACAAAGTTTGTTTGTAACCTAAAATTTTGGTTGGGCTTGTCTCTCTCGCGAAGTTTTTGTTATTTAGCAAGGAGAATTAATTAAAACTAGGACATTATTAGATTCCTAAGTAGTTTACAGTTATGGAGAGGTCAAGTTTTGCGGAACTGTTGAAAAAGGAACACATTTTTTTCTTTTATAGCATACAATATACATCTGTTAAGCGACTTCGTACGCGTGCAATTTTTTTAATTTGATACTTTATTATTTTCGGGACTTTTTATACTTTTTTCCTGATTACAAATTGCATCATAGAGCTATGATATATATTTTTATAGAAATCGGTCAAGCCGTTCAGTAACAAACACACAACAGATTGCGAACTCTCGCTATGTCACAAAATTATTTTTTACATGTCCCACCTCCCTGTCAAATTTTGGATTTGTGCGTCACTCGATTTTAGATATTATTTTGTGATGAAAGAATTTTTGCTTTTAAATAGATTACTTATATAAATTCTTTAACGAATCAGTTCATAGCTCTACCTTTACATTGACGTCTAATTACTTAGGCTAACATTTCAAGTTTGGTGACCTTTCTTTTAATCCCCAAGGAGATTTCTATCTAAGCCTCAAGTATTAAATGGCCTATTTTCATTATAAGCCCAAATTAATAGTCGAATTTATTTCAGAAGCCTATTCTTGAATGATGTTCTGAATCTGAATCAGTCGTCTGAATTATGAGATGAAAAGCCTCTTTAAATTAACTTCGAATTTACTCAAACTAAAATATCCAGGCAATTTGTAATTCTTACATATTTTATGTTGTTCGTTATGTAAGTTATCTTTGCCGGCACTCGCCAACATTCACGCCTCAAGTTTGTTTATTCCGCACAAAGTTTTGGGCCCAATCGCACAATATCTTCATATGGTAAACTTCAGTGTTTTCTCATAGTTACTGTTGTCACTGCTTCTGGTTAATTTAGTTGAAAGTTACACCTTATAAATTAATCTAACTACTTCGAGGTAACTTGTTTCAGGAAATTAGTCCCTGGTTTATCTTGTTTCCTCAAAACAGTACTTCTTAGATGTTAGAGGATCTCAACTAAGTATGTTTAACTAAGTAGGTACGTATTGAGCGCAGTTTAAATGGTGTTTGATGACGAGATAGGTACGAGCTATTTTATATCACTCTAACGGCCGGTCCCAATAACCTATCTATCTTCAGTTTTGGCATATCGGAGATAGAAAACAACTTCTGTCTTTGTTTCTCTGGACGGCAAAATCAGAGACAGAAGATGTTTTCTGTCTCCGATATGCCAAAACTGAAGATAGATAGATTATTGGGACCGGCCGTAAGTGTATTCATTTCACATTAAGATAAAAAGGTTTATTGACGTTACTAACCTTTATACTTAGTATAAATAAATTGATATAGGTACTAAATAAATAAATGTGGACAACATTACATACCAAGGTACAGCGGTCTGATTTCAAAGTGAGTAACTAAATTAAGCTCTCGTTTTGTGGAAATAAGAAACAACGAAGGTAACACAAAGATTGTAAAAAATTTAGAAAAACACTTTCTCTACATTGAGCCGTTCGGAAATCGATCCCGGGAACTCGGAGCAGGCGACACCATAAATACCGGTGTATAAGTGAAGGCCGTCAAATTATTTGCGCTTTGCCTTTGTCTTTTCAAACCCGTGAAACTCGATTATAACGAGCTCTTGATAAAATGCGTTCTCGGTTATATCGCATTGAGATACTTAAAATTTTCGCAATTGATATCCTTATATCTACCTAAAATGAGATATTGTTGCTTTCTCTAAACATATTTTCCGGCCCCTTTTCATCTCGGTGCCCTTTCATCATCATCATCGGTGGTGTATTTTTGAGGTATTCTTGCTAAAAATACATTACCTAAATCCTCTTTAGGGTATCAAACTAGGTAGGTATACTTATGAGCAAAATATACCTACCAAACGTTACCTAAATATTGATGTTTAACAATGTAACCAAAAAGTTATTATTATCTACTTACACGCCCACTTTCACATTTCAATAACATTTGATTAAATTGTATAATATTAGAAATGCTAATATTAACATATACCCATCTACAAAACCTAGGTAGGAACAAACCTAATAAGAAAAAATTGCTTGTAATAAAAAAAACAGGCAGCCAGCTTTTTGTGTGTTGTCGAAAAGCGCGATTCTACCTTATATATCAATACCTAGATAGGTACTTGCATAGTTACTAAACGAAAATAAATTTGTCCAGTACTGCCGTTTCTCAATTAAATTTGAATGTAAATTATACAACGTATTCCTTTTGATATCCCATAACTCTAAGGTTATGTTCTATATGTAAAAATAATATAAAACGCCCTAGAACATGTGGTTCAAAAATCAATAGTTTCGAATATAACATCTATTTTAGTTAAATTTGTTAAAAAAAAAAGTAACTAGTATGGCGAATCCTTAGTTTTGCGAGACGTTCGGTTGGCAAACTTACACTAAAGTAAAGTAGTAAAGTAGCGGGAGAGCGTAACTTGTAAAAAACATTGACGTGTATCGGTGTTTCATTGATAAGTAGGTATGAGTAAATAGTTTTCATTCAAAAGTTCATTCATAACAAGGTAAGGGTGTTTTACACAAAACGAAAAAATTAAATAAAAAAAATTAATAATTGAAAAATATTTCATATACAATTTGATTCTTTACATGACACGGTCTGTTTAATACCCTAGAGTTATGGGATATCAAAAGGAACAGGTTGTATATGAATTGTAAAAAAAAAAATTGACGCTTTTAATAACTGATTGCAGCTTTTAAGACTGGGTCAGCTCTTAAAGGCGGGAATTCTCAAAAAAAAAAAACTTATACAGTCATTTTGTATTCACGTTCAATTTATTAACAAAACCTACTCCTAATAAAACTTCTGACGTAGGCACTACAGACCTCAAAGCTACAAGGCGGAAAACACAAAGCTAATTTGCAAAGCAGGTAGGTACGAGTTTTCATTCAAATATTACAGAAAAATCAGCATTATTTTGTCAAGAGTCAAGTCCTTCAGTGCTCAATCAGTAATCATTCTAAGGTTGAATCAAATGTTCCACCCACGACGCCTTGCTTTGGTTTCTTGCTAACTGTTCTGGCTTTCATTTTAGACAATCCTAACGCTCCGACGGATTTATGTGTATAGAGATTGCAAGAACCGAAGCTAAATTTCTAACGTTGGTATGACTTACAAGGTTCCTGACTTCCGAGAACCTATTATGCAAGGCGTTGCTCGTAAATACAGATCTATCTGTCCTTTTCACATACTTTACTCAATACTCAATTATTTATTGCTTCCCCTTTCTATAAAAAAAATACTTTCACCCAAAGGTTGTCTGGAAGAGATCGCTCATAAGCGATAAGACCGCCTATATTGTACATATTTCTGTGTAAAATCATCTGTTAATAACTGTTTTTTCTTTTATTTGTGTACAATAAAGAGTATTCATTCATTCATTCATTCATTCCATAATGTAACACAATAATGAATAACATAATGGGCCCTATAGGGCACGGCAATTTGGAGAGGGGAGGAGATCATTTTCATGAGACATTGGTATAAGTAAAAGAGACAGATGCAGTCTAATATACGGATATTGTATTGAGGAGTCAGGTCTCTGATTGTTCGGGACGAGATTTATATGTGTCAAATTGATTGAAATGTATAAATTTCTCGTCCACTTTTGCATTTTTCAATTTGCTATTTCTAAGCTGTCAAGCTGCGAAGTGTAGACGCTGGACGGAGATGTCAATGTTTTAGACGATGGGTGGGCTAACAATAGTTATTTGTTATACAAGAGTGCACAGTTCTTTTTTAACCGCGTGCTCAACATTGATGACCGAGCAAGCAGAGGTTCCTAAAATTATAATCCTGAGCGTCAGCGAGGGAATTAAAAGAGCACAAGGTGAAAAATCTTTGCACTCGAGTGCAACACGTAACTTTTCATCCCCCCTTAGCGAGGAAATGACTAAATGTAAAATAAAACATTACAAACACAAGATACTTTTATTTTAGTTTAGGCAATGATATTTAAAAAGTATAGATAGGTTATGCCCTTACAAAACTATCGAAATATATGTGCCGCTTGCAAACAACTGCACACATGCGTAATCCTTATTTTGTCCTTGTCATACTCGTGAAAAGAACAATTACTTTCTCTTTCATGGATTTGAAAAGACGTCACAATGGGGACTACCGTTTCTTTGCTCACCAGTTGGCGCCACTGTAGACTGAGGTCCGGAGTTATAGCTGTCAAAGGCGATTGGCGCCGAAACAAAGTGTAAATCTTGAATCTAATTAAGGTTATATTGTTTATAAATAACTATCTTGATATCAACAAACTAACTTCTGAAATAGATGCTCTTGAGGCCGCCTATTTTTGCGCTTTTTCTTAATTCCGCTTTTAAAGCGTTCACATTAATCGCCAAATAATCCATATTTGCTATATTTTACGAAGGAGATCACTTTCCAGCAGGTAAATTAAAGAAATTATAATTTATGCAACAAATTCCGCTAAAACCAGTACAAAGTGAATGATATTGGACCTCACGCGACACTAGCGCCTCTAGTGGCAAATTTACTAGCGATAGCCCCCATTGTGACGTTTTAGGGACGCATATTGAGAGCGCATGTAACATATCTATTACTTTTTAAATATCATTGAGTTTAGGTAAATATTTACTACAACATTATGATAAGTAAGTATTAAAATAAACTTCTTTGTCGCTGGAATCACTCATTTTCGTTTTTGTTTTACTTGTTTTCAAGTTTCTTATTTATAACAATACGAATTCAAAACAAAATGGCGAGCGCAAAGCAAATTGAAAACAAAAGTACACTAAGGAGGTTAAGAGTCTGAGTTCTCAACAAATTAAAAAAAAGTTGTATGATAAATACGGCACCATGGAGATGAAAGTAAATAGGTTTAATGATGTTTTGAAATCACATACCTAGTGCACGCGATGTTCTAAATTCAAATTTACTTCATCCTCTAGCGAATAAAAACCGCTTTTGCACTCAGATATCGAAGAGCAAAAATACTCTTTCCGGGATGGTGGGATGAAAATGTCTTTACAATGAATAAGTAGGCAGTGCCGACCATTGTAGAAAATTAAAACACCATACTAAGAACCCTCTTCTATTAAACCGAATGAACACGAACCGAATGAATTGGATAGCACAACCGCGTTCATCATCGTGAACCCGACCAAACGATGTCCACAGCTGGACATAGGCCTCCACTAAGAATCTGCAGAATGATCGGTACCAAGTCACATCACTAAGCTTCCCGCGACCGTCACCAGAGCAACGGTCCAGTCCACCTGGGCCCCAATTCTGCTAATTTACAACGACGCATTTAATATGCTAGTAATGTCAAAATATACGATTGCGATGCAATTGCGATTCTATTGAGCTATTTGTAAATTAGCAGAATTGGGGGCCTGGTTCTTACCAGGTTATTCAATTAATAGTAAAATAAACTGTGATGTAAAAAATACCAGCCGTTTGGTCATACAATCAACGAAGTCGTCAAACCATGGCAACACTATCTGATCTACAGATACAGCTTTATTTATAGCTCAAAATAAGTGGAAATGAGCTAACTGTGTCTAGAAGTTATAATTATTATTATAATTTAAAGCTTTCATTTTGCATTTAAAGATTTCAAAAATTATATTAAATGATTGAATTTTTTAAGAATTTTGTATGAAAATTTTTAATAAAGTAAAAAAAAATGCATTCAAAGCATTTTTTATTTAGCAATTAGCATAGCGTAGCGCAGTGTAGGGTAGGGTTGCAATGCTGCACGTCGCAAATTACTTATTTGATTTCAAATTTACAGGGATCGTAAATATATACTTATTTTCGTAAGTTTAAAAAAATAGGACCCGGTTGATGTAGCGATGGCTCACCTACCACCAACGCGGCAACGGTTCGATTTCCGCTTTGGTAATTTCAGGATGGTCTTTTCTAAATCGGCTTTGGTCTAGAAGTGGTGGCTGGGTTACTAGCCTTGCTTCGGTAGGCACGTTAAGCCAGTCTTAGACGGCCTCGTCTGCTGTCGCAAGACCTCGTGATACTAACAAAGTATACTTAACTGTTTTATAAACCAGACATTTTAATTTTTTGTAAAACGACGAAACAATTGAAATATTTGACTTCACTTAGGACACGGTAATATTTATAGATAATATTACCGTGCTTAGGACATGCAAAATCAAGTTTTATGAACGGAACACTGAAAATAATAAAAAAGGCTTTACAAATTTCTCTAACTTATTTTCTTACATACTGGTGGCATCAAATTATCGTATAAGGCAGCTCAATTTTATGCGAGGAAAATAGTTTCCGCTGGATCGTAAAGACGTGCTGTGGTTTGATATTAAACTTTAATAAAGTAATATTCTTTAGCTTTATGTATCTAGAAGAAGCCTTTTTATTACATCAATTAACAGTTCTAATAGCTAAATAATCCCACAAACTTTTTGTAATACCTTTTCATGTGCTTACAAATCAACCAAACTTACATGAAAGAGAGTCTAAGAACATTTAGGGGTCAATGGAATGCACGTCGCAAATTACTTATTTGATTTCAAATTCACAGGGATCGTAAATATATACTTATTTTCGTAAGTTTAAAAAAATAGGACCCGGTTGATGTAGCGATGGCTCACGTACCACCAACGCGGCAACGGTTCGATTTCCGCTTTGGTAATTTCAGGAAATGGTCTTTTCTAAATCGGCTTTGGTCTAGAAGTGGTGGCTGGGTTACTAGCCTTGCTTCGGTAGGCACGTTAAGCCAGTCTTAGACGGCCTCGTCTGCTGTCGCAAGACCTCGTGATACTAACAAAGTATACTTAACTGTTTTATAAACCAGACATTTTAATTTTTTGTAAAACGACGAAACAATTGAAATATTTGACTTCACTTAGGACACGGTAATATTTATAGATAATATTACCGTGCTTAGGACATGCAAAATTAAGTTTTATGAACGGAACACTGAAAATAATAAAAAAGGCTTTACAAATTTCTCCAACTTATTTTCTTACATACTGGTGGCATCAAATTATCGTATAAGGCAGCTCAATTTTATGCGAGGAAAATAGTTTCCGCTGGATCGTAAAGACGTGCCGTGGTTTGATATTAAACTTTAATAAAGTAATATTCTTTAGCTTTATGTATCTAGAAGAAGCCTTTTTATTACATCAATTAACAGTTCTAATAGCTAAATAATCCCACAAACTTTTTGTAATACCTTTTCATGTGCTTACAAATCAACCAAACTTACATGAAAGAGAGTCTAAGAACATTTAGGGGTCAATGGAAACAACAGATTTTTTCATACACATAATATAAGTATGTACAGGACCTACATAACTACGAATTGAAAAAATATGATACATTTGAGCATGAAGCAACTTCTAGTTAAGAATAATTTGTACAGTGGGCAGCATATCAAACTATACCTTGTTGTCACATAATCGCACTTATTCCAACGACATAAGATGTCCCAGAGATCAGGTTAATCTCTGGGTGCAGTCTATACAAGTTTTGTATGTGTTGCCATCTCAAAGAAAGGCATTGGTATAACTTTTCTTCTTTATAAATTTTATTAATGAAAAACTTGAAGTAAGTCATCAGTTTTCAGTCGATGTAGTCGACCAAATTTGGTGTTTTGTAATAAGTAATAAAATTCAAACAATAAAACAAAGTCGTTGTTAAGCCTTTCCAAGCTTTTAAGGTTAGGCCAAAGGACTGAAAACAGTAGGTACAATTTCATTAACTATTATAACGTCATGTGATGCCAGCAAACTAAAATAATAGTTCCACTCTTAGGAAGAGCGAGAGGATGTCGCGTCGTAAGAGGCGACTAAAAGACTGCAGTGACGTCTTCTCTTTACCATTGGTCAAACTGCGATCGCCAACTTCTCCTAGAAGAGAGGCCCGTGTCCAGAGAGCACTGATATAATATGTTGGTTATGATTGTGGTCTTCGTTGCAGTACTGTAGTAAGTGCCCTACGTACAGCGTACTATATTTGAAGCACTTTACAATACTACTAATTGGATTTGAATCGTAAAAGGCTTGATTAGGCCATGTTCTCGGTCGGTGCAACAGGGATGGGCACTCATCGAGCCTTTTAAATTGATAATTGATTCGACCGGAATGAGAGAATAAAAGAGGTTCTCTCCACGACGAGTACTATTGAATCGAAAAGTGCTATCCGATTTTATTGAAAGTCGATTTCAACCTAAGTAAGTCGACTTCTTCAGTATTTGTTCAAATTTTTACGAAGTCTCTCTTCTGACGTGAATTTAACCATTTCCAGGCTTGCTTCCGGAATCAAAGCTTTTAAACTTCGATTTGATCTAGTTTTTCAATTCTTATATTATGCGAACTCGCAAATCTTTATATAGATAATCGAGATTTAATCTTAACTATACTAGATGTTAGCAAGCGCAAATAGATAGGTAAGTAGGTATTTTGTGTCGGTAAGTTTATCGTATTTTCTAGGTTATGATAACACAGAATGATAATAAGTAATAATATTTGATTGATATGATGACAAGTAGCTCGTTAATGACTTACCGGTTAGGAACAATTAAAAAGGTTTACTTATCTGGCATATAATCAAAGGGCATAATAAAATACTTGGTTCAGTGGGCAAAAACGTGTTGTTAGTATTCCAACGTCTAGTAAAAATCAGAAGTAATTTTGGTGTTTAATGTAGTGCCCGGTACAAAAATATAATAGTACCTCCCTTTCTTTTCCAGGTTACGTAATAACTGTAATAAGCGACTAAAGAAGTAGGTACTGCCAGTGCCAAAAACATGGGCGGCAGCACCTTCTCTCCAACTCACTGCGATCGACGACCCGCTAGCCAAGCGTGGCGGTTACGGCAAAATACCTCTTTTGAAGAGGCCTGTGTCCAGCAGTGGACTGATGTCGCTGATGATGTTGATAATTTAATTTCTCATTTACCCCAAAAACGACTATCATTTGAAAATTTTCAGATAGATTTCACAATGATTATCTGTCCTTTACTTGGGCTTCTCTCATGCAAATCTGTTTATTGCGTGGGATTTGAACCCAGACTCTTGTTACGACATGCCTAAGCAGATATTTATGTGCTGAAAAATGTTGAAGTGGTTGAGACTGTAAAAGTCAATGATGAATATCTCTAGCCTGGCACCAACTGTCTCGATATTTGTCGGTTATATTGTAGGTTACTATAGTAAAGTTTTATTTTATTATTTGAAGTCTGTCAACCCTATTTTTGTTCCTGTGGTGGAATTTTGGTTTCAAATTGAAATAGGGACCAACTTTGAGTTGCACCTATCATATTTTTCGGGAAATTATACATGTATCGCATCACAAACAGTTATTGTCTACAAGTCAATGTGACAGGGATGTGAACGATGATCAATTGTTAAATTCACCAAAATCGACATTGGCAAACGACGTACCTGAGGAATTTTCTCAAACACCAGGTCCGCGATTATACAGGACACTTTCTTTTTTATAAATGATGACTCTATTTATATTATGCATCAAAACATAGCTGGTTTTTTAAGTAAAAAAGAATTGCTGGAAATAACACTTTGTGAAATGGCTAAAGATAAGAATGTCCCAGACTTAATCTGTCTAACTGAAACATTTGTTCAACAACATAGTGAATCAAATATACAACTGAGAGGTTACCAATTGGGTGCTTCCTTTTGTAGATTAAAGCAAAAACGTGGTGGGGTTTGTATTTTACATAACGATACTATTAGGCCTAAAGAACTTCCTTTTGTGAAAGATTTTACATGTGAATCCACTTTCGAATGTTGTGGATTGGAAATAACAGAACATAAAATAATCCTCGTTTGCATATACCGAACTCCAACATCTAATATTAACATATTTTTTGATAAAATCCAGCTGCTTCTTGACAAATTAAAAACTTTTAAAAAACGTATAATTTTGACGGGGGATTGGAATATTGATACCTTAAATAAGAACACATTGACAGAAAAATTAACAGATACGCTTTTGGGCTATAACTTACACTTGCATATTGACACACCCACACGACAAAAGTCATGTATTGATCATTTTGCGAGCAATATCAAAGATGCAATCGGAAAAACTGAAGCAGTGTGCTTGTCGGACCATAACACTGCTCAGTTTTTGACGGTACCGGTCAAATTTCGTAAAGAATCTCCTAAACATTGGTTTGAATCTAGACGCGACTACAGTGCTGAAAATATAAACAAATTTAAAGATACATTGGCTAATTACCCTTGGAAAAATCTTTTTAATTTCGATAGTATAGTACTAGATTTTGCACTGTTTCATGAAGAACTAATTCTTCTATACAATTTATGTTTTCCAAAATATGTCATTAAAAGCATAAACAAAGCAAAAAATGAATGGCTAACAAAAGGATTAAAAACATCATGCCATACGAAAAGAAAGCTTCGTTTATCTTACTATAAAATAAAAAGTCTTGGTAGTAAAATAAAATATCGAAAATACTCAAAAATATTAAAAAAATGCATACAATTATCTCAAAGATTAAACAATGATAAATATATTAATGCTGTTAAAAATAAATGCATGGCCACATGGAAAATCATAAACAATAAAAAAGAACTTAATAATAATAGACATGACATTGAATATTTAAAAATTAATGATAAAAATATAAATAATCCTATTGACATTGCAAATTTATTTAATAATCACTTTATTGATTCAACTGATTCATCAAAAAATCATCGACTCAATTTTAATAATTTAAATCATATCAAGAGCATACCCACATCAATATTCTTGAACCCCACAGATGAAAAAGAAATACACGAAATCATAAGATCGCTGAACAAAACCAACTCTACCGGTTATGATGACATTTGTACCAGGGTCATAAAAAGCTGTGCCAATGAATTGGCCCCACTGTTAGCATATTTTGTAAATGGCTGTTTCGTGGAAGGTAGATTTCCTGAGACCCTCAAAATTTCTGTCGTGAAACCATTGTTTAAACGTGGAGAAAGGCATGACTTCAACAACTACAGACCGATTTCGAAAGAGCTATGCATACGAGACTGACTTCGTTTATAGTAAAAAATAATATAATTAGCGAGGAACAATATGGTTTTCGTAAGAGAAGATCAACTGCACTAGCTTGCTATTCCCTCATCAAAAACATTTCGCAACTTATGAATAGGAAGGTTCCTGTATCAGCCGTATTTTTCGATATGAGTAAGACCTTTGATTTTGTTAACCACAAAATACTCTTATCAAAGCTCGAACTATGTGGCATACGGGGACCTGCCTATGAATGGATTAAGAATTATCTCAGCAAAAGAATACAATTTGTAGAAATTCCGAAAGTAAATAATGGGTTTCAAAGTACAGCATACAGATCAAATAATTCAGGTGTTCCCCAGGGTAGTATATTGGGACCATTGCTCTTTATTCTTTATATAAACGATCTGCCTAAGTGTACCCAATACCCGGTGACACTCTTTGCAGATGACATATCTGTAACAATACATAAAAAACCTAATATTGACTACAATAACGAAGTAAATAAGGAAATAGACAAAATTACTAAATGGCTTGAAAATAATGATTTAAAAATAAATACCAATAAAACAAAATGTATCCAATTCTGCAACAAAAATGCTATACTACCAAACCTAACCATACATCATCGAAATGTTCCCATTGCAGGAGTTACCTCTGCGACTTTTCTAGGCATAGTCATAGATTCGAGACTAACGTGGCATAACCACGTTGACGCTGTATGTCAGAAGCTAAGCCGTTTCGTATAAGCTCTGTATCGTCTCACAAAATTAACTAACATAAATACAGCTCTGATGGCATATCATGGTTATGTTGGTTCTTTGTTAAGATATGGTCTGGTGCTTTGGGGAAATTCCACAAATATGAATCGTGCTTTTATCTTACAAAAAAAATGTGTCAGATCTATTTGTGGTGTCGGGCAGTTAGAATCATGTAGGCCTCTTTTCAAAAGCTTGAATATACTTGCATTGCCATCATTATATATTTTTGAAATTCTAATATTTACGAAGAAAAACTCACATCTTTTTACTAAAAATAACGAGAATTGCCACTACTCTATGAGATATCCAAACAAGTTAACTGTACCAGCATCAGCTACTACCTGTTTTCATAGAAATAGTTATAGCATGTGTATAAGGTTATTCAATTTACTTCCAAATAATGTCCAAATCCTACCATTGCCTGTTTTCAGGAGGACCATACTTAAAGTTTTGGTTGAAAATTGTTTTTATGACACAAATGAGTTTATAAGGTTTTGCCGTGACGGACATTTTAAGAAAATAGCAATTAATTTAAATATTGTTTGACCTGGTTCTATCGCCTGACATTGTACTCGTATTTTATTATTGCACGATTGACATTGACGACTAAGTATAATTTTTAATTGACTTTTTTTTTTGTTTTTTACAGTATTCTGACTTTTTTTTTTAAATGTAATACATCTTTTGACATAATAACTAATATTTTTGAAATCAATGTAATTTTAATTTAATTGCTTATAATTTTAAATTTTTGTCTGTATATTAATGTTAAATGCACGACGATAGCAAACATTTGCTTATCGATAGATCGATAAAACATGTATGTGCTATGCCTGAAGATAATAACTAAATGTACCGTGTTTTATGCAAATAAATAATTACTTACTTACTTACTTACATATTGAAAAAAAAAAAAACTATCGAAATAGGTCAACCATGTAAAATTTTGTGTGGTCTTTCATTGCAATACTAAAAAAACATATACGCCTTGGATTGAGAACCTCTTTTGTTAAATTCAAAATGGCGGCGCGTCTAAAGGAAATGCGCTTGCGAGTGTACCCCGCTCTTGAGTCGGGGCCGGCTCGTTAGGTGCGCTAACCACTCGCACTTCCGATATTAAATTTATCTCTCCTGTAATTTCGAGCTCATATCGGCAGATGTGCTATCACCTTGTAGTATGGTTCAATCGTCGTTAAAGATATATAGCAGAGGAATACATGTTTCAATATAGTACATTACTTACAGTTAAGATAATCCATATATTTTTCATATTTTACTATATACGTTACGAACTCTCTTACTTCTGTCATACAGTTTAAAAAAAAACTAGCACAGGCGTTAGGTAACGTTTAACCGTATCTTATTATTATTGTATACCTTGTACCTATTTTTAAGATACCAGATGTAGCAATTTGTACAAATAAACTTTATTTATTTATTTATTTAACTCTGTCTGTTACCTTAACTCGCTTAATCCGCTGATCTGATTCAAATGAAATTTGGTATGGAAATAGTTTTATACTGGAATGGATTTAGGTTTTGTTATTATTGGGAAAATCAATTCTATGAGAGGTGAAATCCCATAAAGGTACAAGCTCCCTGCCAGCTACCATAGAAGACATTAGTGAATTAATAGATAGGAAACTATCTCCTAACTCCACCATTATGAACAACTTAAGAGCAGCCCTCCGTGAAGACATCAAACATATGATAACTGCAGAGCTTAACTCGGTTATATCCCAAATTAAGGCAGATTTCACCTCAACAACTGACTATTTGTCCGCAGAACAAGTAGATCTGAAAACTAGTTTAGATCAAAAATGTAGGGAAATTAATGAGCTACACAACAATAAGTTACAGCTTCAGATGGAAATTACTAACTTAAATCATCGCCTATCAACCTTAGAGAAAATTTCTCGGGATAGGAACATTGAAATACATGGCCTCCAAGAAAATCGTAATGAAAACCTGAATCAACTTTTCCAAAAATTATGCAATACTATTAATGTATCGATCCCCGACAGCGTAATTCAAAATTGTCGGCGTGTTGCGAAACCAGATAAATCTTCACCAAGGCCACGCAATATTCTAATAACCTTTTCATCACCAATGACACGTGACTATGTCCTTGCGGCGGCTACTAAGTTTAATAGAACTCAAAATGAAAAATTGAATGCATCCCACTTTGGCTATGAAGGCACGAAAAATAAAGTTTATCTATCAGAGCACATATCATTAGAGTGTAAAAAACTTTTTAAAGAAGCAAGAAAAATTGGAAAGGAGAAACAATTCAAATTTGTATGGGTTAAGAGAGGAAATATATTTGTTAAGAAAAACGAAAACAGTACAGCAATTCTAATCAGAAACCAAGACTGCTTAAAATCACTAACATAGGGTAGATGTACTAAATGCACCTTTTGTAACTTTACAATCAACTATGTAACTTACTTTGTAATCAAAACTCTATTCGTAATGGCAAAGTCTAAAAGCAATAATTTCACTTTAGGATTACTAAATGTACAATCTCTTAATACAGGCCTCGAAGAACTTAAATCATGTATGTTTACAGCTGATTTTGATATTCTATGTATGACCGAAACATGGTTGAAACAAATTTCTAGTACTAAATTATATTCTATACCGGGTTATAAATTGATACACATTCCTCGATCGGGGCGGGGCGGGGGTGTGGGCGCATATATCAAATCTAATATTAGGACCACACGTTTAGACCACCCTGTAGGTGAACTCGAGCAGATGTGGCTATCCCTTAAACTTGACCGCCATACTGTTATCATAGGGACAGCGTATCGCCCTGAATCAGTCACTGTAAATACGGCAATAGAATGCCTTAACGATTCGCTCTCCCAATTTGCTGTGCAGTGTGACTGGCTATTTTTGCTTGGTGACCTTAATGTCAACTGTATGCGGAAGGACGGGGTTATCATACTACCAAGTTGCTTTTTCTCCTTAACAACCGCGTATAGTTTACAACAAATTATAAAGGAGCCAACTCGGGTTACCTCAACGACTAAATCGCTTATTGATGTAATTTTCACGAGGGACTCCGTGAGTCCGTTGTCTACTGAAGTTGTACATAACGACGACCTAAGTGACCATGGACTTGTTGTAGCCAAATTTAATTTTAAAACTCATAAACTACCACCGCGTGTGGTAACGTACAGGCCTATCTCGGATATGGCGGCGGCTATAGCAAATGCAGCCCAATATACGCCCTGGGACTTGATTTCGTCTCAACCCAATATTGATGGTATGATCAATACTTTCAACTTTATGGTACTGGATCTGATAGACACATTCGCCCCTAGGAGGACACAGGTATTCAGACGTCCTCCTATCCCCTGGATGACTGATACTCTGAGGGAAATGAAATCTTTACGGGATAAAGCATGTCAGCGGGCTAAGACTACGGGCTCTGCCTCGGCACAGAGGTACTATCAGGATCTTCGTAATTGTTATAACCGTGCCTTGAATACGGAGAAAAAAATGTATTTCAACAGGTTTGTGAATAACAATAAAAATAATCCGACAAAGATGTGGCGTCATATTAATAATCTAATAGGTTCAAAAGGAAAAAACTCTGTACCTGACCATCTTTTGGATAATGTTAACTCTCTTAACCAGTACTTTATAGATAGTATACCTAAGTTGCAAGTCAACGATAGGATGTTCAAAGAGATGGAAGGGAAGAAACACTCAAATGCAACGTTTTATTTTGAACCTGTTTCCCTGGGAGCTATAGAGAAATACATTAGGGAATCCTCATCAAATTCAGTAGGATCTGATGGCATCTCGATGTCGATGTTAGGGTTGACTCTCCCTCACTCGCTTAAAGCCATACACACTATTATTAATAAGTCTCTTTTGGAGGGAGTTTATCCGAATGCATGGAAGTGTGCAATTGTAACACCAATACCCAAAAAACCTGACGTTAAAAACTGGTCAGATATCAGACCCATCAGCATACTACCAGCTTTGTCCAAAGTCGTAGAGAAATGTGTTTTATCACAGATAACCCCTTTCATTGAAAATAATAAGATATTGCCTCAGTTTCAGTCAGGATTTCGTAAAAATCATAGCACGATCACAGCACTCACGACCATTATAGACGATATACTTACGGCATCGGATGAAGGTAGAGGAACCTTACTGACCCTGCTTGACTTCAGCCGAGCCTTCGACAGCGTGGACATACCGCTTCTGATTAAAAAATTGAGATATTATGGGTTCAGCGATGGTGCTTGCACATGGTTTAGCTCATACTTTCGAAATCGAGGTCAAAAGGTCCGTCATTCCAACAACAAGGGCAGGGAGGTCATGTCGGGTAGGCTTAGTTTGGACAGAGGCGTGGTTCAGGGTTCGATTCTGGCACCAACATTATTTGCGATTTATACAGCAACTATTGCTGAGGCAGTCACTCATAGTCGTTTGCACTTATACGCTGATGATAGTCAACTTTACATCCACACTCGACCATCATATGATGAGGTTTCCCTCAACACCCAGAAGCTCAATCGTGACCTGCAATCGGTAGCGGAGTGGTCAAGGGAACACGGACTGGTTCTCAACCCCGATAAGAGCGTTTGCATTACACTCGGAACAATCGCACAAGTCAGGTCTATAAATGACGGGAGACCGCCTATTAAGGTACTAGATACGCCCGTGCCGTACGAGGAATGTGTACGCGATTTGGGACTTATGTTGGACGAGTCATTAAAGTTCGAACAACACGTGAGAAACAAGATAGGAAAATGTTTCGGTTCCTTGAAGGCTTTGTATAGAATCGGGAAATATCTAAAAGTAGAAACTCGAATGATGTTATGTAATACTTTAGTTCTATCACATCTTAACTATGGCGATACTGTGTATGGGCCTTGTTTGTATAAAAAGACAGCCAAAAATATACAGAGGGTGCAAAATGCGTGCATGCGCTTCTGCTATGCGATACCCAGACGGCATAGAATCACACCATACCTAAATGAAAAATGTATCTTAAATATGGCTAATAATGTTATACTAAAGCAGGCTTGTTTTCTGTACAGATTGTTAAATACTAAATATCCTGTATACTTATACAACAAAATTGTCATTAAAAAGTGTATATCTTCACTGAGAGATAGAGGGTACAGGTTATGTGTACCTGCTATAAAATTGCGTGGAACCAGGGGTTGCTTCAAATATGCTGCTGCCAAAATTTGGAATGACTTGCCTCCACCCATTCGCAAGACGCTTAGTCGATCACTTGCCACGTTCCGTAAAAAATGTCGCAGGTGGCTCTTTGAGAGGCAATCCATGGTGTCCACGCAGGGCTAAAATTTGTGTTGACTACCTAACCCTAATTTAATTAATCTAAAATCATGTATCTGTAAAGAAAGGGTATGACAGAATAACAGGGTTTGTGGACTATCTCCGCAATCACTGAGTCATACACCGTTTATGTCTTTAAACACTTTTCTGTTATAGTATGTTCTATGTATATGTTGTGAAAAGGCAAAATAAATAAATTTATTATTATTATTATTAAAAAGGAGTGCTCTCACTGGGAATTCGTATCAATAATTTTTCAATTAAGTATTGCGAAAATTTTGAGCTATATTTCTAAGAAGCGCAATATAACCGAATTCCACGCGACGGAAGTGAGGGCACAGCAGTGTACATTAGGTAGGTATTAGGAAATAAATTACCGCAAATGGGAATCGAATCTACGGTTTTTTACCTAGCGACTGCTCTGGCCAGTCAGCTTCCAAGGACGTTAATCTGTCAGAATTCTACGTTGTGTCGCTGTAATATACCTCATAAATGTTTTGATTGTATACACGCGTAATTCAGGATAACAATATCTGTAATAGTAACTCTAGACTCCAATAATATATTTCAAATACGTATAGTTTTTTCAAACTCATTAAATTTAAACCATTGTGATGAAAGTATAAGTTAATTTGATTTGACTCAAAACTTTAAAAATTTTTCAGTTAAGTATTATTACAGATTATTAGATAAATATAGAAAAGATTTGATCCTTTGAAATAAAACTATTTAAATATACTTGTATATTTCAACACTTTTTTTGCATAAAATTTAAAAAAAATATTTTTTAAAATTATTCATACTTTACTTAAAATTGGTTTATTCTTTATATACATATTACATTTAAAACCAAAAATCCATCCCATATTGCTAACTAAAAAACGAAAAAAATATTGATTCTTGAAAATATAATACGAGTGCGGCATCCGAAAATCATCAATTTCCCTGTAACCCAAAAGGCCACATTTCATCCTTAAATGTTATGAACGTAATAAAGATAACAATTTCAAGCATGAAGTTCCAATACATAGGTATTTATTCACCGTTCGGTCAATGGCGTTAACGATAATGCGGGACGTTGATAGGTGTCTCTGTATTAATTGAATCTCTTCTCTCATAACTGGATAATGTAAGCACCGCTGATAAGTACTTATCTATAATTAGTCCAAGTTTGGAGGAACCATCGAAGAGATTCTAATAGCTATCAGAGACAGATAAAGTAGTGCAACAGACGTCGCAGTCTAAGTGATAATTATCTATACTAATATTATAAAGCTGAAGAGTTTGTTTGTTTGTTTGTTTGTTTGAACGCGCTAATCTCAGGAAGTACTGGTTCGAATTGAAAATTTATTTTTGTATCGAGTAGTTCATTTATCGAGGAAAGCTTTAGGCTATACAACATCACGCTGAGACCAATAGGAGCGAAGCATAAGTGAAAAATGTTGTAAAAATATTGGCGATCATAATAACAGAAATTGACGCGAATGAAGTCGCGGGCAACAGCTAGTTAAAAAAATATACAGGGTGTTAGGTAAGGTGTATAACAAGCCGTGACAAGTATATGTTAACATATGCATATAAATACTATGGTGAAATCAGAATTTTAGTTTGTATGAAAATAAAAAAATGAAATGTTGATATCAAAAATCAGCTTGTTTTACCATTTACCTAACACCCTGTATAATTAAGCAGGTGTGACGATGCGATGGTAGTTATAATGATAATAGTATAACTATACTTTGGGGTTTGAATGCATTGAAGTGAAAGTACAGGCAATACAGCCTTCATATTTGTCATACAAAATCATACAACAAACTATAAATAAAGCTAATAGTATAGTATATTAAGATATTAAAGTATGGGTCGTTTTCTCTTCAATATAAAGATTATATGGCGAAACAGGATGAAAATTAAGCATTGTCCAAATTTTGTTATAGTATAGTATATTAAGTATATTATCTATGACACCAAAAAACAAATGACGTGTTTTGTCTTTTGGTATAGCCCAGTACAAAAATTCAAGATGAATAACTTAGAAAATGTCCGCCAAAAATCTAAAATTTTTGATACGGCTACCTAGCTAAAGTCATTCTGTATAGTCGTGCTTCAGAAGGCACGCTTAAGCCCTTGGTCCTGGCTTATATTGCAAGAAAAAACTCCTAAGAATTGGTCACTAAGATCACGTCAGAGGTCAGTCATAGAGACTTAAAAAACTCAGTCACCGTACTCACCAGACAATCCTACAAGGAGAGGTGGTCTGTGATACCAAATGACCGTGTCTAATCGCCCCACTACGCCGCCAGCTTATAATTACTTCCAAATGAGTTTAATTACGTTTTTTTCCGGATCCACGCAATTTTCACCTAGAAGTTTTTCGTGACGGGATTTTAATAAAAATTCTTTGTCAAGTTATTTTCCAGGGTGTTTTAATTTATTTTCAATTTGGAAACATTCTTTGTAAATACTGTGGAAGTAGACGTAGAGACAAATTATTTGTTTTTACCCGACTACGGGAAAGCTTGAAAGAGTTATGATTTAAGCAGTCTCTGTATATACATGTGTGTGGGAATTTATATAAGATGTGGGTTCCACATTTGCGGCTAAACTCAGTAGTTCCAAAATCGGCTCAGTAGCCGAGAACAAAATGTTTAAACAATACAGCAAATAAACAGGATGACTAGAAATCACCAATTAGTTTTTTTTAAATTTTATTTTAACACAGGGCCACTGTATATCGAAACAGTATAAAAAAGGATACCTGCTTACATAATCGTCAAGGTAGCGTATAATTTTATATTGTGTAATGTGCTACCAACTGAATATTTTTCCACGATATTAAATTTTGCGTCCTGGATGAAAGGAAGGGGTGGGGGCTTATAGTCGTGTTTCGGAAAGCACGTTAATCATTGGTCGCGGCTTCTGACGTTAAATGGAAGTCCTAAACAAGTAACGTCAGTCGCCTCGCCTGTAATAGATGACTTGAAAAAATTTTACACCTGGACACACGTAAAGAAGAAAGACATAATGAGGTCTTAATAAACAACTTTTGGCGACCTCTTTAGCGGAGTGGCGTATACACCGGTTTTCAAGGTGTCGCCTGCTCGGAGATTCTGGGTTCGATTCCCGGACGGGTCAATGTAGAAAAAAAGTGTTTTTCTACATTTTCTCGGGTCTGGGTGTTTGTGGTACCTTCGTTGTTTCTGGTTTGCAAAATACGAGTGCTTTAAATAATTATTCAAATTGGGATCAGAACAATGTATGTGAGGTTGTCCACATTTATTTATTTATTTAACTAATGTACCTAAAGCAACTCATTGCCGCGATGGTAGGCAATTACTAGTACTATTAATTGTTGTGTTTGAACTTAATAACAATTAGGTAGGTACTACACCTACAGTGATGTACATTAAGAACCTTTAATTTCGAGATAGATTATCAAGGCTTCTGTTTCCTGGATATTGTGCCGATAAGCGTTCTACGCAGCGCTGGCTCTTAGCAACGCTGGCTCATAAATATTTCTGTGTGAGGGTAAATTTCAATTATATTAAATTTCCTAAAGGCTTCATAGGAAATTGATTTCCCATTTATAGCAATTTGACTTGGACCATTGTGTTTGATTTTAATTATAACAACAATTAAATATACAGAACGAAATATCGAGATCGGTTGGTAAAAAGGAAATATCAAAAGAAATGACATAGGTAACAATAATTTATGGGTGTTTGGATCAATAGGTTTTTACTATGAAACTTATTTTTTTATTATTTTGGAATATTACAAGTGCCTTGCCTGCAGAGGAATATAGATCAGAAACAACAAAATCTTATAACATGATTAAATGTTTTATAAATCATTAGGTAAGTCATTAAATTTTAACGCCGGTTCCTTTAATAAAGATGTTGACTGCCATTTATGTGAGACTCAAACCCACAAACTTTTGCTAGCCGCGCGACTGCTCTAACCAATTATTTGTGTCGATGAATTTATTACATTACCAGTATTTAAACTTCAAAAATTGTGTCACAGGCGGGACTCGAACCCGCATCTCCATGCATACTGGGTGATGCTGGCAATTTACCAATTTAGCCACCGAGACACTACGTCACAGCACATTCATTCATAGACAGAAACAGATGAAAATACTATGAATAAATTCGTCGACACAAATTACTTATGTCTTGTTAAGTGAGTAAGCGAACCCATGTGATTTTGTAGTTGATTACTTAGGCAGTAATCGTAAAGCCGTAGTATCTAAGATTTTTACCATGTAAACACATTTCTTAACTTTGGAAACGTTCTTGTTGCATCATACAACATAATCAGTATAATATACGAGTACAATATTACAGTTCAAAGCTTCATTCATTCATATCATACTGAATAGACTGTACAGTTTCACAAGTCAAACATATCTCTATTCAGCATTGGACTAAACAAAAGGGAATAGATTAAACCAAAATCAATAGGTATATTTGAATAGCAAATACTCACCCGATTTCCCGAAAATCAAATTGTTCACGTCCGTGTATATAGGTATTGACTTTTTAGACAATCAAAACATTGAAAGGGATTTTTATGTTTGTAAATAATGCAGTGCTTTATTAATACCAAGTAAGTTAGCTATAGATAATTAACGCTAGTTAATTTACATTAAATTAATATAAATAGTATGAAGGTATGCGTACAATAGCAATATGTAGATGTTAATTAAATGTTTGATGCTAAATCAAGTATCTGAAATGGTACATAAGGTACCTAAAATTTCAAATCCAGATCTTATTATTTTGGTAATTATTATTATTTTAACTAATGTGTCAATATTTGCAAAGTGAACAATATAATTTTGTTAACAGTAACAGTAACTACTCGTATCTAACTCAGATTAGTTGATAATAAAACATAATGGCGTCCAAGTTTGTACCTATTGCTGTGTGTCTATGCTCGGGGAAAGACTGCGCTGCGCCCCTCAGTCAATTTGATGCGTTCTACGTTATTTGGTCGCATTTTCCCCGGACTATTTGAATGATTATACGCAGCTGGCTTTTATTTCGTACAAAACTTATGCAAATGAAATGATTTATGCAAAAAAATACATGTAGCATTAAGCGTTAAGGCAATAAAAAAATTGTTAACGTAGCAACAATTTGACTTTAGAATCTGGGTATAACCTTGCTAGGTTTTACTTAATATCCAAATACAATTTTGCTTAAACGCTACAAAATAAAATAATATGCTGAATTTAAATTCGTAATTGCTTCGTCACCCAACAACATGCCTCCACAACGGGATTTTCCATTCTGGGTTTTACGTGAGCGAATTAGCCACGGTTTAGTAAACAGGATGGAATTATCTCTCTGAATAGGGTTCAGAGAGTAAGATGAGAACTCTGTAAGGTGAGTGGACGAGAAAAAAAAACACCCGGATCCACGCCGCACCGTAGGCCGTGTTTGCGCTCCGGTAGTCATCCCAGATTGCTACGGGTCGTCGTATTCTTAAGGTAAATTTTTAAGTGAATGATATCAATTCCAGTAAACGTGAATAATCTGACGAAAATTAATATTTTTATTATATATCCATAGTTTTTTTCAGATTATTAGACTTTGTTTCATGTCAGTATTTATTTGTGATTAGCAGGATTAATAATAAAAACAAATTGAAATAGCAGGTACAAAATGTTCATATTAAATACAGGGTGTTCAACGTATGGAAAGTTAAAATTGTTCAGGGTACTGATTAAATCATTTAATTTTGTTCCCTACCTTGTGTAGTAGGTGGACCAACGAACCTCTACACCAACCGCGTCATCATCACACAGTGCATCGAAGTCAGTAGAGTGCAAAGGTAGTGAACATTGCGCTATTTCTAGTGATAATCGGTATCTTAGAACAAGAGTGCAAGAATAAGTACCTACATAATGAAAGTTATTGAATAAAAATTTATATTAGCCTTAGGGTCCCGTATGGTCCCGTAGGTCCCCTTAGGGTACGGAACCCGAAACGGATATCAATTGTGTAAGTCTGTTTTAGTTACCGGACTTTTCACATTAAATCCACTAAGATTACGGCTTTGTACAGTTAACATTTCGTTCAGAATTATGAATGGGTCTGTTTTTGAGGATTAATAAAAAGTTTTATACTTCTCACTTGTTGCGCTTTAATGTTCAAGGGGTAAAATTAAAAAGGCACTTTTCAGTTGTCTAATTAAATTATTCAGTGATGGAATGCCTTTTTTGCCGCACGCAAAGGCTTTAGGTTATCTAATAAAAATACATTTCAACAATTCGTTTACACTCCAGCATGCTATAATTTATTTGAATAGAATTTGAGCGATATTTACTTTACTCAGTACCTGTACATTTATACAAGTAACAAGTAAGTAATAAGTAAAAAAAAAACTGTGAATAAATTGTTGTTTTTTTGTTTTAGTAGTATGTTTGTGGCTAGGTACTAATAGACTACCTATGGCGAGTTCAAAAGTATTATATCAGCATTTTGATTTCCATACTAATCTCAATTAGTAAGGGAATATTCATTTTTACATGTTTAGAAATATTTTATGAACGGTGTGATTGAAAAGTAACTTGAAGCAACAAGTAAATTAGTTTCACTATGTGTTTCAAAATAAATATAATACAGTAGTATTTAACTACAATAAACAATAAAATACTAATAAAACCTTATCTATTTAATAATAAAACGAACCAGTCTTGGCTTCGGCTAGTTATACCATTTAACATTCTGTATAAATTACCTAACCTACACCATATTATAGTATAGAGTTCTTCTGCCGGTTAGGTATCAACTACATAGTTTTTTAGAAAAAGTATCGTAAGTCAATAAAGTATTGGTCTTCCGGAATTATTACTGACAATCTTTTTTATTATCACTATTACCAGTTCCAATATAAAGAAGGGGTTTTCTGCATTGACCAACGTAACCACTTTTCTATATTGTTCCTAGTCTGGATGTTTGTTTAAATACGAGTAACTAACTACTTATATTTTAAATACTCTAAGCTTCGCACGTTGGAAGTAAAATAAGTGAGAGACTTGTATACCAGACTTGCTGTTGCCCGCGACCTCGTCCGCGTCAATTTATTTTAAAAGGAACGATCGATTATTTTTTGCAACATTTTTCACGGATGCTTCGCTCCTATTACTCGCAGCGTGATATTATAAAGTTTTCCTCGATAAATGTACTATCCAACACAAAAATATTTTTTCAATTCGAACCAGTTCTTTCTAAAAGCAGCACGTTCAAACAAACAAACAAACTATAATATTAGTATAGATTGTAAAACTGTCACTGTAACACCCATCCTTACATCCTGTAAGCATACTCTGGTGTTTCATTAATTTTATAAATGTTGTGTTTAGAGTTTAGCTTGTGAACTCTGTATAGTCTGGTTAGAGTTTTAAAAGCTATAATTTAAGCTTATTTTACTAATTATTATCCAATTAGATTAATTGGATTGGTTTTGTTAATATATAAACAGGCCTCTGACGATTCATACGAAAGTGAAAAATGGGTATCGGATTAACTTATGTTATGGTGATGACTACCTTTATTTATCGCTTATTCTTTAAAAATAAATAAATAATGCTTTAAAATATTCATGCAAGTTGGCAAGTTCATTTCGAACGCGATCCGTAGCTGTAAGAATTTATTGTTAAATATCGCCTTTGATTCCTGATTCCTGACACGATTGTCGGGGGCGTCCAAGCGTAGCCGCGCGGTCTCGCCGCTCGCTCCGACTTTCCCGTCGAGTGCCATCCACACTGACGCCAAAACGTAATAAATAATTTCCTCGACGTCTCGTGAAGTACTCGAAGATGGTACTCGAGTGCGAATGAAGGGGATGAAAGATTATTTGTCCATCGGATTTGTTTTTCAAATATTATTATTTTAATTCCCTCAGATTTTTGGTAATTTCCATGTCATGATGTTTCAAGTTAGACAAATGTGAATTACCCAAATTTTATTTACCCATTTTTTTTAACGTAAGTTAGGAAGGTACCCTAAAGAATCATTCTGCTATCAAAAAATTCTGATTTTTGGATTCAATTTTTGATGTAAAGATTAAGAAGGTAGGTACTGTAATGTGGCAACCGGGAAACGGAGTAAAAGAACTGTTAAGAGGCGCAACGTATAGGTTTATTGTGTTTAATAAATAGCTATCCTAAGCTTATATACTAATTGAGTACATAGCGCGGGGTGAGGTGTTACATACACTACAGTACCTACTCGTATACTTTCATTACTAAAGCTGTTATGTTGTAAATTATAAACAGACACAGTATTGTATTATATTATCTGTGGTATTACTAATTTATTTAAATTTAAAAAAATCTTTGACAATACTTTTTTGAACTGAGTCGTGATTAGTTAAAACTGGGTGGGTAATTAAAGTATTTATGAACCTTTTTAAAAATAGTTATCATTAGTAGGGATGGTGGTAGTATAAAGATTTATACAGGATGAAAATTTAACCACTTTCCAAAATTTTTATAGGCGTTCAGTATCGTATTTAGAGCCCATTTATGAAGTAAAAAATGTAAATCAAGTTTTCACCCGAAAATATTTTTCGCAATATAGTTTTTAATTTTTACGGCCCTAGGCTAGGCCTGTTAAGGTATAAAGGTTTGATTTGTATTTGTAATGAATGAATGAGATGCGCATTGCGTAAAAAATGTGTTGCTAGGCGGCCGTATCAAAATTTATTAGATTTTTGGCGAACATTTTTTAAGTGCTTTATTTTGACAATTTGTACTGGGCTATACCAAAAGAAAAAAATCGTCATTTGTTTTTGTCCCGTAGATTGATATACATATTAAATTTAATTTGGAAGGTGGTTAAAATTTCACCTGTATCTATATGAAATATCACTTATAAAGTTTAAATGAAAGCTAGATTAGCGATATCTTATGAATACGAGTAATATGATGATGAAAAAAATCATCAGTGAAATGTAAAACTCCTAAGGGAATGCGTTTTCAAGTCGTAAAAAAACTTATGTTTGAAGTGATTTCATTTCTCAATGCAGCTTTTAGCGCAAAGAGTGGATTGGGACCTGGGGGTAGATCGGAAGTTATATCTGATAGAGAGCAGTTCGCACTCCGCAGGCTTCCCCAATCAGAGCGGAAGTGCAGTCGCTTGCATTCAATCGTTCGTCGGCGAGTGACCTTTTTACGTCCGCCAACTACGTTATTATTTTTTTTATAAGAAAAAGGATTTTTTTCATTTAAAATGACATCAAAGCAGATTTACATTGAATGTTACTGCTTTTAATAAGGAAATTCAAGATGTTCTATGGTCTCCTAAATAGCGGCTTTAGTAGTAATAGAAATTTAAATATAGTGATTTTACATGAAAGGTAAGGTTCCGGTATGGCGACCGTGCACCGAATGACAATCTGTGGATACCCCCTGTCCTGTCTGTCGGTGCACGGGATGCAAATTGCACGGGATCCATAGGGGGAGGCCTATATCCAGCAGTAGGTGTCGTTTGGTGATGATGGGATCTCTGACTGAAAACTGCAAGAATCGTTACGTAGATAAAGACCTTTACTAATTTTTAAGCTATTGCATAGCTTCTATCGCGGGCCTTGAGCGTGGAGACCGGATCCAGAAATTCCGTAACGAAAATAACCTAACCTAACACTCGGGGCGAAGCACGATCAAACAATTTTGAATTTCCGAAATTTAAAAGAATTTAGAAGAAAATAAGGATTTTGACAGTATGGATGCCTGTGGTAACCATATCTGCCAAAACAACAGAAAATATTAATTACAAAAGTCAAAATTAGAAAATACATAAAATTATGCTATTGCATAGCTTCTATCGTGGGCCTTGAGCGTGGAGACCGAATCCAGAAATTCCGTAACGAAAATAATCTAACACCCCCGAATCCGACCGTCACAGCGGTGATACTTTTTAGTTTTATAATTGCATAAGTTGATAAAAAATGCTATGCAATAGCTGTACCGCGGCAGTCTCCGAGTGCCACACGTCTTTTTTTATTTTATGATCACTGATGATGATCATTTATGATGCGGTGCGACAAAGGAAAAATCTAAGAGTCAGAAAACACATTTTTATTGTGAAAAGTAATTGAAATAAACCGGCCAAGTGCGAGTCGGACTCGCGCACAAAGGGTTCCGTACCAAAAATTCCAAAAAAGCGAGTTTGTTGTATGGAAGCCCCCCTTAAATATTTATTTTATTTTGTTTTTAGTATTTGTTGTTATTGCGGTAACAGAAATACATAATATGTGAAAATTTCAACTGTCTAGCTATCGCGGCTCTTGAGATACAGCCTGGTGACAGAGCGACGGACAGACGGACAGACGGACAGACAGCAAAGTCTTAGTAATAGGGTCCCGTTTATACAATTTGGGTACGGAACCCTAAAAAAACTGGTGTCAAAGTTTTCCGTTCCGCCTGATATACTACTTAGTAGTAGTTATAGCATAATTTGGGGCTAGCTATTTGGTCCGTATTAGTGATATACAAGGCTTGAGGCCTCCGAGTCCTTTTGGCTAGAGCTCGGTGCCGCTTACAGGGCTCGCCTCATTTTTATAACGCTCGACAACTCGGGAGTCCTTTTCAGGGCTAGTGCCTTTTTGAAAGCTCGAGCCTTTTTGAGAGCTCGATCGACATCGAAGCTTTTGCAGAACTCGAGCCTTCTCAAAAATAGACTCGAGCTCTAATATTACGCTCATAGGCTCATACGTAAACTCGCAGTCGTCGATCAATCCGTCAAAAGATTCGAGCTCTTTAACTTGTAACTTGAATAATGTACACCACTGTTTTAATTTATTATTTATTTACGTGAAATTAAAGTCCGAAACATAAATTTGAGTTTTTATTGTGAAGGCTTGCGTTCATTTCAAGACTCGAGCTCTTTTAAAGCCTTGAAGCATGGCTCAGAGAACTCGCGTCTCGGCTAGGCTCGAGGCTACGAGCCTACCGAGCTCACTGAGTCCTGCCAATTCGCCTCGAGGCTTTAAAAAGCAGAACTCGACGCCTCGAGGTTTGTATCACTAGTCCGTATGGCCCAGTGTGGCAAGTCGGAAAAAATATTATGTATTATATTATACTAGCTGACCCGGCAAACGTTGTTGTGCGATAAAAATGATAAAATTACTAAAATGGCTATTTAAAAATAGGGGCTGGTGATAAAAGGGTAAAATTTTAGGGTTGTATGTATTTTTTAATTCCACATTATAGAAAAATATATATACAAATTTTTTTTTGAAAAAACAAAAATAACACTGCCAAGATTTTATACATAATGGTTACATAACGTGGGCTTCGTTTTACGGGTAGTTGAAAATGCACCGTGTGTAGTCGTCTAACTGAGGTGGCTTGTTATACGTCGTCTTCCGACAGAAGACGAGAACAACAGCTCGACATATTGCCTTCTAAAGCATGTTTATTAGGTCTTCTCGTTTCAGACCCAAAATAATTCCGATGAGACTGTTTCCTAAATTGGCCTGACCGTTAGTCAAAACCGGCACTCTTGCTAGTCGGAGCACTAAACCAATCGTGACGTTATATAATTAGTTTAGGAACATTCCTATCATACACTAATTACATTTAGTTATTCGAAGCCGTGGTTTGTGTTTTAGTGGTTATGAATGTCGGTCGAACACTAGTATTAATTAATGGTCCATGACAAGAGAGTCCTACATAACTTACTGCTACCCCTGAAGCGTAATAATGTGTAAATAAAAACAAGTGTTCTTAAACCAAACCGGATTATGTTTATTAATTAAAAATTGCATAATTTTTGTATCACTTTAGTAAGTTTTGTCATTGTGGGCATTGTTTGTTATTTGTCCATAATAATGTACCAAAAATTGCCAATTTGGTTTTGTTACGGCAATAAATCAAAACAAACAACAATTATGGTTTCGTAGTCTGAATAATGTGGAACGTATTCGGATTATAAAAGTGTTGCGGTATTTCACTTTATATTAATTTTTAATTAAATACATATGAATATTTAATTGAAAGGTAAACAAACGTTAAGTCATTTGTTGCTGACCGGTTATTTACTAACCCAAAATCCGGCAAACTCGTGTTTTACGAATTAATGATGTTATCTCTGGGGTGTTCTGAAGTCCGTAATATCCGTCAATTATTTCAGTACCAACCTGAGTCAGGGCAAGTTGGAGAATTAAAATCCCTGTAAAGACATTAGTACTGATCAACATGTCTAATATTGAGCAGAAAAATAATTGATATGTTTTGGTAGTGTTAACCATTACATTTATTGTATAAATTCCATTAAGGCGACTACTAGAGCTAAGTGCTTCCCCCTAATTGATTTAATTTTATTACTTCTAAATAAAATCAAATCTCAAAAAACTAGAACAGTATCATTTTAGAAAATCACCTCTAATATTTCAATAAATACATAAATATGATTCAATAATCACAGAAAACTTTTCATTTAGTTGTTAATACAGTCGAATTGGTCGCTAACGTCAAAAGCGGTTTTTAGCTATAATGTACAATACGAAAGAATGCCAGAATGAAGAGCAGTTGAGAGTAATTCAATAAATACTAGAGGTAATTTGCTAAAATGATACTGTTCTAGTTTTTTGAGAATTGATTCCGTTTAGAAGAAATAAATTAAATCGATTGGGGGTAGCACTTAGCTCTAGTAGTCCCCTTAATCAATTATTAAACTAATAAACTTGAAAAAACATAGAAATACGGACTTAATACCGTATGGCATTCTCTACCAGTCGATCATTGAGTAAAGCAGAAACATTAAGTGGGAGGTAATGCGACAAAGTAAAAGCAAAGTTCAAAATACTTTTATAAATATTAGTTTGAATACTACATATAAAAAAATACATTAAAGTACACATAGTATTTACATATAAATGGTAATACACCTAATATAATTATAAAATACATGCATTTAGTACAACACATGATAAATACATAATAAGATGACGTAAAGGGACAAGGGAAACGAATTATAAGATGACAAAAGAAATTTGTAGAAATGGGTCCGAGCAAGTTTCTTAAAAGAGGAGGAGGAGGAGGAGGAGGACTCTTTAATACAGGAGGCTTCTTTAATTTTCTCTGGAAGGCTATTTATTCCAAAGACATGTGGATTGAAGAATAAAATATATACGAAACCAATGCGGTGAGAAGGAATAGAGAGAGAGAGAGAGAGTAACTTTATTTGATAAGCGCAACTGCCTTGGAACAACCTGTTGTTGTCCCAGTCGCTTGTATTGCTCTGTTTTAGAGAATACTTCTTGAAATTAAGTCCTATATTTGTATCGGTCGTGTGTCCGCTCATGGTTTTTACCATCTCATCACAAATAAGACTACATAATGGATTACAGGCATATGTTAAGTAAGCGTGTAAGAATCATTCTAACAAAAGATCACTATGTCAAAGGCGTACATTTCCACAGACACGCGTGTCAAACGGAGCGCGAAATCACGTCTCTGTTCACCACTGATATAGACAAGCTAGCGCAATAGACAAATCAATACAAATAAACGAATAACTACTTAAAAAGTAAAAAACTATTTGGAATACTTTGATCTACAATTATACAGTTAGTCTATAGAGAAATTGAGAAGTTAAAAAATAAGGGCAATTTAGGTTATGCTATGTATACTTAGGTGTTAACAAATTATCTCCTACCGGGCGCGTCCCCAGGTGGCGTATAGGCTGCCGTATAGGTGCCCTCCAGACATGGAGGGTACCGGTCATTTGGCCGGCGCAGACCAAAACCTACACGGGAGGCGCTTCCAGTGGGCTTGGGCAGCCCGCTGTTGAATGCGTCTCCAGACGGTGGTAGCTGGCTTCGGCCCGTGGCCTGTTGTGGCTGTTCGTGCTGGAGGGCGCGACGGCGGTGTTGCCGTTGGGGCGTCAGCCCCGCGGCAGACGGTAGTCGCTCGTTTCCCAGTATGGTTTGAGCTATTCTGGGCGGCGAGTGGGCGTGAGACGTTGGCGGCCCCTTGCAACGACATGCACTTTCGTTGCAAAGGGTGGCCACGGTTCGGGTCGGCGAGGTTGCTTGCGGACCCAACCCGAAGTCGTAGATGGGGGAGGACGAGAAGGCATACGCCGAACTCAACTTCCCCCCTCTAGCTGGCTAGTGGGCGTTGGGCCGGGGGCCCAACGCCAGCTGTGCAATGCGAGCGTTGGGCCCCCTGGCCCAACGCTCACATTGCACAGCTTGCCAGACTGGGGGTGATTCCTGGTGTACAGGATCACCCATACTTTATGCCTGAGGCCCGGCATAGGCCGTACGTAGGAGGTGCATGAAGGGCATCCCAAGGGAAACCCATACACTGCCAACATACGTTGTAAGGTACACCGCAGGTGAGTATGCTTGTCGGGCACTGACAAGAGAGCCCCACATAACCTACTGCTGCCCCTGAAGTAGTAGGTATGCGTAATGCATTTTTTTCTGCGTAAACAAAAAAAAACGTGTTAACAAATTAGTGCCAAATATTTGAAAGTTAATAAATTTGATGAATTTACGTTGCGAATAACAAATTTTGGTAGGTTTTTCAGTAATGGTGTCTTATCCTGACGAAATTAAATATGAAATAGGCCGGCCGCTAGAAAATAACATGCCATATTCAGTTAAATTTTTTAACTCGTTAACTTAAAAAAACTTTGATCCATATTGTTGTTTAAACAAAACATATAATTATTGGTAAAAGTAAAGCTGTTATCTTAAATTGAATAACTTTGAAAGACACGTAGAACGGCTGCCAGCAGATAAAAATATGGTATTGCTACATCTACTTGATGGGTGGGTATATATCGTTACGTTCTAAGCAACACTTTAACACTAAGTTGTCTGCAGATATTTTATTGGTTATAAAACCTTGCATGCCTTTTGCATGCTTCTCGTATTTGGATAATTAAAAAAAGCTATATTTATTATTTGCTTAAAGAACAAAAATTATACAGGTCAGCTTCAATTATTATCGATTTGACTAATTTTCTCTTTGTTTGTCTATTTTTATGATCGCCGATTTATACACTATGCTATTATATTTAGCTATTATACTGATTTGTTCTGTGTCTAAAATAAAAATCACACATTACACCGGGTAGATTGGTCTGTGACTGCCATCCTTGACAAAGGAAAATTGTTCCCGCCATGGAGTGATTGCCTTCACTCGGCCTGCTATTATAAGTTTTCTTAAACAATCCCCTGAGTTGATAGCAAGCTTTCGTAGCAGTCTTTCCCAATCTTTTAATGTCTATTTTTAGATTGGTTTTTAAGATACTTAAGTATGCAACACCTTATAGTGATTTCTGGTTGTATTACACTAGTATTTATTCTTCGTGCAGCCACACCAGCTATGAGTTGTAGTCGTGTGTGTAGTTGGTATTTTTTTAAACCACTCCATTGTTTTTTTTACTAATTTACTATGACTAATATTATAAATGCGAAAGTAACTCTGCATGTTCCACTCTAACGACGATTTTATTGATATTTGGTGGAAAGATAGATCTCTCATATCCAGGTTTCCGCCAGCGCAATACAAAGAGTAGTTTAGACGGGATAGCCACGAACAAAAAGCTAGAATAAAAGACTTAAGTTGTAGTTGATTGATAGTTGCAAGAGTTAGACTTCTAGTTGCCTTCTAGTGGTCCAAACTAATGTTTGCAGTAATAAAAACTGAGTCAAGCCAAAAAAGAGACAAATAGATCCGTATTTACTGGCATCGGGAAGGGACTCTACTTGGCTCGTTAATTTTATTTACCCAGTGTTTTTGGTCTTTTATTGATGCACCCTTATCTATCATTCCGTTGGTCTAGTGGTTTATATACCGGACCAAGATCTCGGGATTCCAGGTTCGATCTACGGGTCGGGCAACAAAAAGTTTCGAATTTTCGAACATTGCTCGGGTTTGTAATCACAACAGCATTTATCAAGCGTGGTGATTTTGCCAGTACCCATTATTGCTGTAGTAACTTGAATTTAATGATGGAGGCCTTTTTCCTGCAGTGGGATGATTATAAGCTGTTACTTTTATCCGTCATTGGAAATGTCAGCTTGGCTGGTGCAGTATATTAATTGCTATATGTAGTCACCTGGAGGCAGTTCTGAGTTCGAGTCCCACTTAAAAGGCAGTGGGAAAAATAACTAGTTTCAACTGCAGTTGGATTCAACTCTTTTACGTTCTAATGCTATGTGAATCATTATTTTGACAAAAACACATTTAAACGATGGATATAGCTTTGCAAACATTTTTAGCGCTTTATCGAAGCAGAGAATAAATCACCTCCTCTTCGTCATAAAAATGCGGCAATAAAATACGAGTGTTTCATCGTTTGAACCAGATAAAATAACTTATATCTCTAACCTACGTTGGAAGCTTTGCTTTTCAAGAAAGAAGAAAATCAATTCAGTGGTATAGCTTAGTAGTTACTATATAGTTATTTATATTATTTTAATTGGTACGCTACCTATATAAATCATAATAAGTAGGTACTTATACAAGATTAAAGTGTACACTAAATTTTTTTGCAGAACGAATGGAGACACACTGGTAGATGTGAGTAATCTTTTGATTCTGTTTACCTTACTCTGTGTCCAAATGGCAAGACTGAAGTTGTATAGCTACCATTCTGTAGACTGTTTGTAAGAATAAGAATTGTATTAATTAATAATAGGGGTTAAAGTATGAAATTGCCGATTATTTTCCCAGTTTTTATTTTTATTATAGCTCTTAAGTATAGTCGTATTATTGCGTAATTCTTTTTGTATTGTATCAAAAACTAAATAAAGTAACTTTTGACTAAAAAAAAAATGCAATACTAGTGCCTATTACTTCAAAGGAAGTCGTTGAAAAGACCCCTTACAATGTGTCAGCTGACCTTCTTGCTTCAATTAAGTATATTTGTATTATATACTTTGATTTTCAGAAATTTAAATACTATAATGCGTAGCTTTTTAACCATCTAAATTTCACCTTTAATTGCATCGAAAACGGTTCAGGCGTTTTTAAAAAAACTAAAAAATTGTTAGTATGGAAAAATTACTTTTATCGATTTCGTCCATACAAAACGGCAATTTCATACTTTAACCCCTAATAATCACACCTATTTTATACTTGATTCAATTGATTGGTTTTGGTCGCCTAATGTATTTAAAACATAGATAACAAAGATTGACTTAACAGTATGGGAATATAGTTTTTTTGCATTAAACTGATAACTTGCCTTAAGTTTTTTAAAATAACATTTTACTTTTGGATAGTCTTTGAACTTTTTTTAATAGAAATGACTTTATTGTTTATCTTTCACTTTAATAGGAATATCCATTAGTTAAGTAAGCCAGTCAGCATACTAAAGCGCCAGCTCTTGTCAATTTAAATACTAAGGAATTAAACCGAAGATCTTCATATTGCCAGAGATGCCAATAAACGTTATATTAGTAGTCGTTAATTCGTTATGGTAAAAATATTTATGCGGAAAAAAGGTTATGCTGTTATCACATTATTAGATATATCGCGGTCAGAAATACCAAGTTCCCGTTGTATCTACACCGAATTCTGGGATAAATTATATAACCTTTAAGTTATTCTGATCTAAGCTACATAACTGAAAAGTTACATCAAAATCGGTTCTGTCGTTTCTGCGTGATAGAGTAACAAACAGCCATACATAGAAACTTACCCAATGGGCACTACCGTTTCTTTGCTCAACAGTTGGCGCCACTGTAGACTGAGGTCCGGAGGTATAGCTGTCAAAGGCGATTGGCGCCGAAACAAAGTGTTATATCTTGAATCTAATTAAGGTTATACTGTTTATAAATAACTATCTTGATATCAACAAACTAACTTTTGAAATAGTTGCTCTTGAGGCCGCCTATTTTTGCGCTTTTTCTTAATTCCGCTTTTAAAGCGTTCACATTAATCACCAAATAATCCATATTTGCGATATTTTACGAAGGAGATAACTTTCCAGCAGGTAAATTAAATAAATTATAACTTATGCAATAAAATATTAGTGAGACAGGGTTATAGTGACTAAAACGACCTATGTGTTATGCAAAATTTTGTTTTATAATTGACCTCGACAAAAGGCTCAGCCAACCGCACTATCTATTGATAAATGTAATTAGTATGATCTGCTCGTTTCACAATGCACCCGATAATATAGACAACACAAGGTTTATATTATTTATAAATATTTGGGCGACGTTGTGTGCGCGTACGATATCTACATGAAATATGCCAACCATAAATATTTTGAATACATCCTGCGAACAATTGATTACCCGCTTCATGTTTTAAAGCGATGTAAACGTTTCGGAGTTCATTCATATGTCTTTAGATAAATCATAAATGATGCGTATTGAACAGGTCTAATGCTTTTGCCATGTTACTAATGCATAATTTAAAGACAATCTATTTATGATTTTTCAACATTACACAAATAACTTCTAAGAAATTAAAGGTATTTTTATTATAATTAAGCAACTAATGAAAATTAGGCGTTTCCCTGTGATGAAGATGAAACAATATAATTGGGATTAAGATATTTTATTACAATCAGCATAACGAGTGCATAAATATGGACTAATTAAGTTTTACTGAAGGTATGTTTTCGTCTCATTTAGATTTATTAGAGCTAACTCAAGCATAAACAATCAAATATGTCAACAGATAGATTTAATGACGTTAATTTTGGAAGAAGATAAATTTATAGGATAAGCTGAACAATGTACCTATACCAAGTTTTACCGGCAAAGTAAAAATTTAAAAGTTAGTACATACTCATATTATTATAGTGTTGGGTATATAAGTGCCAAAACTTTTGCAATATATCTTGTAGGTACCTAATGTTTGGAAATTGGGATTTCTAATTTGGCATAGATTGAGATTTCTGTTAAGTACAGAGACAAGTTTTACAGACTAAGTGATCTAACATCATTTCTTGCATAACAATAGTGTACAGAGAATGATATTACAGCCGCTCTAATTTCAACGCAAAAAATGCTTTGTTTATGTTTTACTTCTGTAAAGAAATAAGAGGGTAATGTTTTGCCCTAAATAAATTGACGTTCATTAGTTCCACTTTGTAGCTTAAACGGCCTGCCTGGTTGCTACAAATGAGTTTCATTTATTGCTCATTACAAGTGGAAGGTTTTAATACACCTCTTAATGAGATTTCAATTCGAAATCTACTTAGGTAAGAGAAATACCTACAATACTACACTCGAGTCACATCACTTAACCTGTTAATAAAATAATTATGATACATTTAGGTAGGATACAAGTCATGAGAAAATAATGTTAGTTAGGCGGGACTCGAAGGAGATGCGAGTACGAGTCCCGCCTGAGACAAAATTTTTCAAGTTTAGGTACTGATATTATAAGTGCAATTAAGTTGCTAAAATAAAGTATAATGTTAGTTATTTGTATAAATAAAATATTTTCATTTACATGACAACACTACATTAGTTTGGGCCTTAAGTAATTAATTTAAGACATAGTTTTGCCATGTTCTTTTCTGATGGTCTGTTTAGGGTTTTTTGGTAATATATAGAAAGCTGTAATTTGTCATTTCTGTTAATCATGCCGTAAAATTTTAAAAATAAAATGTAATAGGATATAAAATGGAAGAAAAGCATGCATGTTTATTACTACAACAATTCCCGTAGGTAAAGTAAAAAAGTAACAGCCTATAATCATCTCACCATGGCCACTGCAGGGAAAAGGCCTCCACCATCGAATTCAAGTTACAGAGCAATGATGGGTACAGGTATAATCACCACGTTTACCAAATGCGTGTTGGTGATCACAAACCCGTGCAATGTTCGAAAATTTAAAACTTTTGGTTGCCGACCCGGGGAACGAACTCGGGACCCCGAGATCTTGGTCCGGTATTTAAACCACTAGACCAACGGGACACTTTCCGTAGGTGTCAATAAGTAACCCAGCTAAGCCTCAAACAGTTTATGGCAGTACTTCTGTTTGCTATTTTGCTTGCCGCAATAACTTTGGCCTAAATTTGGCATCACAGCAAACGGTAGTAGTCTAAACAGCCCCTGGTGAATACACTTTAACTGTGGACAAGTTCAATCAACAAATTCAATCAAACTACTCAACGTCATAAGTAGCGAGTGCCCGAAGTTAGTCTGCCCGGAGGTTGCAACATGAAATTTGCATTTATGTCTCAGCAACATCGAGTTTTCGGTAAGACTGTTTTATCGTGGCATTCGTGGACCGAGAATTCTGTGGCTTCGTTGGCTTATTAACATTTGAATCTACATATCAGCCACTATGTAGCGACTTGACGCAAACAGAATAGTTGAACACTCTGCTTAACTCTTGGTTTGTTGAAAGTGATCATAAACGAGTACAAATTACTCGTGCTTAAAAGCTGAGCTTCCTTTTCAAAGTGCACAACACTTGATCGTAATCCCACTTAATGTCCATAAATTTTACTCAAGAAATATTGTTTCTAGAGAATACGCCGTAAAAAGAAGTGTGTATAAAGTTGGCGTATCAAGTAATAAAAGTGTAATCAATCAAAGGTAATAGGCAACGCATGGTGCCTGGCCGGAGATTTTCCGTAATATTAAACAAATCCAAATAGAAGTAAAAGTATCACAGTGACAGAATTTCAAACGATATGAACTAGAAACAATGTGAGAATGCTGCTACGAGTAGGTAACCAGATGTGACCCATTCGTCAGTGTCAAATATATTTACTAAATGCATGTATGAATTAATTATCTATCTATCACATAGATGAGTAAATGGACGATGATTTTACAGCGCAAAACACTGGCGAATGATCCCCATCTGGGCAACGGAACTCTCACATTGTTCCGACCGATGGAAACGGTTGTCACTATCGTAACTGCTAAGCCAATACAGCTACATATCAGCACAACGCAAGATCAAGTACACACATCTAACAATAAAAGTGTGATCAATCACATTTTTCAGTAGCATGATGAGAGTGCCAGAGCGAGCGAGACTGACGAGCGGGCCACATCTGGGCTGTAGTGTTCAGACTAAGACGAAGTGTTTATCTTTATTGGTAAGTGTGAAAGTACTCAATAAAAGCGAAAACACTCCCGTTTACTTCTCAATTGAAAAGCATCAAAATGTGCAATACATTTTACAAAAATTGCAACAGCAATATCTATGTCTTTATTTAACTATTGAAGTGTTAGTCGACGAACGTGTCGATAGGGAAAAAATAGTACCTACTGCAACAGAAAATATGGCAAAAATTTTACTGACGCATGCGAGGGTGCATGAAAAATATTTTTTGTCTATTTGTTTTATTTTAAAATACACGTCCTGGTATCAACTGTAACAATATTTCAGAGTTTTTTTACAGTTTGCCAAAAACAATTACCTGGAATATAGTTTTAGTTATTCATAGTGGATTTCTTTTAATGTTCGTGCGTGTAGTCACAAAGAGCTATCGGCTAATACCGTTGTAGTCTCAGCGGCGTTGAGCGTACGCAAGCAATGAGCTTTTGAGTTTTGCATAAGTACAGTAATAGAAAATGTATCAACGTGCGCGTTGGAGTACTTGGAGTATCTAGCATTACAGTGATGAGGCAACGGTAATAACATCTCCGTAACGCCAGCACATAAGAGCAAGCAAGTTAATGAAAATATCCAGCCGTAGTGCAAGATAACAGGCGGCGGGCAAAGTGGCAATATTGTGTTAATGGTAACGACCGCATAGCCTGGATTTAGAGCGAGGGGTAACACTTCTGGGGGTTTTGTCATGGCCCTGACATTAGAAAATTCTGGGTTCAGATTCAGATTAACTTTCAATACCTATTATCACATCTATGTGTATTTACGTCTGTACCTACGTTTAGTTTAATTGAATAAGTAATTTTCGTAACTAATAAATGAATAAATAAATTTGAGTATCTGGCTGTCTTTTCCTTCCAAAACTTAATTTTTGCACATGGTCTATATCTTTTATAATTAACATTTATAATAAATACAGAATTATCAACGATATACTTATACTTCTGCGTTTCAAGTGTTTGCTAACACCAAATAGATTTTGAAACAAATAAAACCAAACTAAGTTTATTGTTAAAAAAGAAACTGTGCAGACGTAATTATTTATTGCAAAAGCACAATCAAGATTGACAAAATCAAATTTAAATTAAAGTAACATAACTTCTAAACGCTTTTGAATATAAATTCAAATTAAAACAACGAAAGGAAAACAAAACTTATTAAACCTGACCAAAGTGTTTGGCACAGCTGGAATAATCTGCCTTTGATGACTGTTGCACGCGGAACAAACACAAATGAGTTTCGCAGTAGATAAACTGGCAAACGAGGCTTTGTAACATAAGTACCTTTGTTGGATTTTTCTATTGCTTTTAGGTGATTAAACTACTGGGAATGGTGAAATCAAAGTATTAATTTTTCACATAAACATTCTTCTTCTCCTTATACATTAATATTTTATAGGTCATCATCATCATCTCAGCCAAGCGACGCCCATTGCTGGATATACCTAGGCTTTTCCTAAGTAAAGGCCTATGTCATTATATACTATTACATATACAAATTATATACTAGTATACTTATGCATACGTTTTGCCATTCTCTTATTTATTTGTTTCCTAGCTAATCTATCTATTCAAGTTAATGTCGCTGCTGTTTATCGTAATATCTGGATGGGTTGGATTTGTTGGTAAATTTATTTTCCTGCAGAATACTGTGTTAAATGGTTTAAGTTGCATTAACCTGTTCTTTAAATTTTTATCAAGTAATATTGGCCCAGTTACAATGGTTGGCCCAGTGAATGCGTACAGAAAGCTATTGAGGCCAGCTATCACCCTAGGCTACATAGATGCGCACCATATCATATCATATCATAAGCAATCCATACGTGCTTCGACGAACAGCCCTGACGTGCTGCAAAAGCGGTACAGCCCGAACAATACTCTAAACATGTAGCGCATTCTATGCCTTGGCGTACAACTAACGAGCAAATCTGCAACCTCATCATATTAGCACGTGGAGACAGCTCCGCTCTCTCCATCTATGTATCAGCATCGTCTTTTAATTTCGTGGTTACAATAAGCTCAAGGTATTCAACAATGCTGGCTCTGTTTGGAGGACACCCCTGCTTGTTTATTTTATTTTTTGTGCCTATTTTTTTGTATGTAAAGCTCTGATATAGATCCTTAATTTTGAGTTATGTAAAAGGTATTCTACATTCCTTTACATTTTCTTCCTTTATGTGGAATTTCAAATGTCATAATTGAAACTTTCTAAATACGTTTTTATTATTATTTCAATTATAAAAACGGGAGGATATCTTTTAACTTATGTTCAGCTAGTTAGTATTCTTTACCTTTTTAGCCTTAAAGAGGCGTGCAAAGTTTGATTCGAATAACTGGTGGAAGCCACTTATTTGCTTCCCACATATTCATAAGTACTCGCTATGAAACTTTAGCTGAAATTTAAAAGTATGCATTATCTGGAGTTGAGCGCGCGAAGAATTCCTTGCCCTGAACGCTTAAATTGTTCAGTGATTTCGGCATTTCGCGTAGAAACTTTTTCGCACACCTGAAAATGTGAAAATTTAGTCCCGTACTCTAAAACTATTCTTTTATGTTGCACTACGAAAATACTTGGTCGGTTGTCCTGCTAGCTTTATACTATGAAAATATTTGTAAAATTTTCATTTGTTTATTTAAACAGTATTTTCTTTTCTCCATAGCCCAAAGTTTATACTTTTTTATTCATTTTTTAATTTTCAACAATAACTATATAAATGTGTATAACTATAAAAATCCTTCAGAATGAAGTATACATTTTGTTGCGTTATGAACGGCCGTATCTTTTTTTACGTTAACTTAGAAGTTTGCTTTGTTTACAGCTTAAAAGGACAAACTTGAGTCCCTATATGGTTTTTATTTCAACTTTATTCCTCTCCGCGTTCCCTAGACAAACGATACAGACGGATAACCTGTCAGACGGACAATGAAGTTATTATACTTTCTGGAGTACCTACCGAACCCTATCACCTTAATTAAAAACTAGGGCTTTAAATACGTTACTTACTTTAGTATCAGAACAATGTAGGTAAGAGATGTCCACATTTATTTTAAAAGAAACGAAATAAAAGGGAATCAAGGTATGAGAAAATAAAATAAAGAAAATGGTAAAGCGCCGCGCCCGGTATGCGAGGAGATGCGGGTTCGAGTTCCGCTTGAGACATAATTTTTCAAATTTATATACTGATATTATAATTGCAATTAAGATGCCTAAATATCCAATAAAGTAGATATATAAATAGCTGTTTTATCTTAACTGACTGTCAAACATCTGTACAGATTTTTCTTTCGGGTGTTAAGAGTGCAAAAACTCCTAACATTTGATGAAACAACCCTGGCTTACTGCGATAAGAATATGCTTGAAAAATTGATGCCAGTGTCGTAGTGTCTCTGTTGCTAAATGGTAAAGTGCCGCGCCCGGTATGCGAGGAGATGCGGGTTCGAGTCCCGCCTGAGACATAATTTTTCAAGTTAATATACTGATAAAATAAAAAATTAGGTGTTATTGGGTGGTACAGAGAATAATTGACATCAGAAACTGCAACGGATTCTAGTAGGAATTCCATAACTTGTTTGAGTTAAGTTAAGACACACGCTATGTCACTTTAAAAAAAATGTATTTATTATATTTGTGACAGTACTACAAATACTACGTTTACGTTAGTTTAGAGACAGCTTGCAGCATAGCATCTCGTTTGAGTAACGCGACCCGGATGCAAACGTCCGGGCCGGAAGCAGCGCGGTGCCGGGATAACTTCCTCTTCCGCTTAACATGCCTGCCTGGATATCACCATATCTGTAGAAGTATCTGGACGTTACCTACTTTTGAATGAAAAATTTATAAGGTATATAGATTGTATTTATTAATATAGGTAGCCGGCGAAAAGCATTGATATTACATCAATGGTTAAAAGTTATTTAGGTAATATCTAACCCAATTTACCCATACATAAAATTTTGGTTAGTTAATGCAGCAGTCAAAAATGACGTTGACTGATGGAACGCTCTACAATCTATGAAGACCAGACCGAAAGCAACCGAAAGTGGATAAAATATTTTAGCAAGTCTTTACATATAATTATTTTATATGTAAATGGTAACCTACATGATAAAAGAACAAAACATTATAATTAAAGTATGAAATTGCCAATTATTTTCCCACTTTTTATTTTGTTTATAGCACTTAAGTATAGTCATATTATTGCGTAATTCTTTTTGTATTGTATCAAAAACTAAATAAAGTAACTTTTGACTAAAAAAAAATGCAATACTAGTGCCTATTACTTCAAAGGAAGTCGTTGAAAAGACCCCTTACAATGTGTCAGCTGACCTTCTTGCTTCAATTAAGTAAATTTGTATTATATACTTTGATTTTCAGAAATTTAAATACTATAATGCGTAGCTTTATAACCATCTAACTTTCAACTTTAATTGCATCGAAAACGGTTCAGACGTTTTTAAAAAAACTAAAAAATTGTTAGTATGGAAAAATGACTTTTCTCGATTTCGTCCATACTAAACGGCAATTTCATATTTTAACACCTAATATTAAAAAAATTGAGAATATTGGACTTTTATTTGTTGGTTTATTGGCATATTAACGCTGTTACTTACGGTATCTACGGTACGGTTCTTATGGCCGTATAAAATAGGACGGCGGGAAAACTGAATTAAACATTTATCATGTCACCAGAAAAGAAAAACAAATTGTTTGTGTAGGTATATAACGAGACAAACTACTTTAGAGTTGATAAAACTATTTCCAAAACTGCAGATGTAAGCGAATTTCTCATTGTACTCGTATTATGCGCTCAACTTTAGTATGCTGAAATCGTGTGTTGTTTTCAGTAGCATTAAGTAGGAGTACAAAGTTGGAAGGTCCAATGAGTCACATGAATAAATGCAGCGGTAGACAGGGTGACGTTCACTGGACGCATCCATTATTAAAACGTTATCAAGCGCTGCCGTTTGACGAGGATCGGACTCGGTACAGATGCCTTACTCTGCTACTCGAAGCTCGTGTTTACAGATATATCTGTCTCTTTCAGATACTTTAAGACATCGGTATGAGTGATAGGGAAAGATGGATTCGAATATACGGACATTGTGTTGCGGAGTAGGGCCCCTGCACCCGCGTTTACTCGAACCCGAAATAAAGTTACGGTAACCGTCACATTTCCATTTGTATGACAAAATTTGTTTAAATTGGCGTATATGAATTTAGTGACATGCTATTGATCACAGTAAATGCGGTAAGCTTTTTAATATTGCTTAGTTATTCAGGGTTACCACTATGTTCGCGTGTCTTTTGACAAATGAGAAACCATTTTAGCTACAAGACAAAGAAAACATTTTCTTTCTCTTCTGTAGTAAATAGAGAATATCTATAGACGGTTTTTTAAGCAAATAAATTGCTGAAAATTTACAAAAAAAGAAAAAGAAATTGTATTTTACATCTATTTTAACGAATTGAAATCCTATTATTGTTCAAGTAGAAAGGAAAACAAATTTTAATTCAGCATTTTGAAGATAAATAATTTCATAATTTTTTTTTCTATATTCTTGTATCAAATTTTAGATTTTGATTTGTGTAGGTACTTACATACATAACTTACATAATATTATTATAATATTAAAATAGAGTGGTTTCGACAAGTAATACCATTTACCTGACACCCTGTAGGATGTTATACAATTCTGGCGGTCTTTGCAATTTAATCTTACAAACAATGCACACTCTGTATAACCTACGTCAATAGTAGTTGATAGCGGTAGTTAATTTAGTTAATTTGAATCGCCCTGGGATGGCTTGATGCCAAACTTTCTGGTGGCAGCCGCAGCAACGCGGCGTCACACAGGAGCTAACGTCGCTGTTTGTCGTCAAACTACAAGTTCAAGCGTCCAAAAGCAAATAATCGTTAACGTTACACCTTCCGCCGTTTTGTTTGCTAGCTTCGAAAACTGTTGCAAGTTAAATGAAACTGTTAGAAACTTTACTAAAACTTCCGAAAGAGATTTTGCAACATTCCAACGACTATTATATTTATTTGTAAGTTGGTACTTACTCTATTGAGTCGGAGTGACTTTTCCTTAAATTTGCTACACCATCCTTTAGAACGGTCATTGTGATCAAGTTTCGAGCACTGTGATTGGTCATTTCACGGTCCGATCCTCTCCACTTCGCACAGTTTGGCGTCTGTAGAAATACCCTGTCACCAAATTCTTGTCACAGACCTGGTTGCTCCCAGGGAAAGATCAGTTCCTCAACTCTTGCCTTCATCGGTCGGCCGGAGTGAACACTGACGAGGCATAGATCTCCCATATTACGCTTGTCTTTATTGGCCGGCTTGAGTGGAGATGCTCGGACGAAGGACATATTTTCAGTATGATGCTTATACTTATGCAAGGTCTGCGACTTTCATCGATTACCGAGATTGTCCTGAGAGCTGTGAAATACTTCTCCACTGTTCTGCATTTCAGGCTATGTTACGTCGTTTTCTTTACGACACTGATAACTAATAATAATAATAGAAATATTAATTTCGAATGAAATAGATTTGTTTTCATTATAACAATAACAGTAGAAAAGCTATGTGGAACAAGTTAATTATGCTAACGTAAATATTTGTACCAGAGAGTTAGCATAATTCGATTTGAATATTTTACCATTTGTATTTCTTATTAATGTGTTCTGTATTATCTTACCTATTGTGACATGCCACATAATGTTTCTTTCTAGGCATTTCCAACCGACGAAAAAAACTGCGATCGTCAACCTACCTGGCAAAGTAGCGATTATGGCAAAATCCTCCTTCTTGAGAGGTCTGTGTCCAGCTGTGGAGTAATGTAAGATAATAATGATATTAACATCTTAGACTTATTTTTAGTAACAAGTGTACAAATGTAGTAACTAAAAGTCTGAGAAAAATTAAAGACAATCATCTTTTTTAAATATTATTACTGACTGACATGTTGAGAAATTAAAGGTCGTCTTTGTTACGAAATGTTTTTTCTAACTTACAGAAAAAAGAAATGTGCTCTTCTAATTACTAAATGTTCACAACCTATAACAATTTGTAGAGGTCTGGTTTTATTCGAGCACGATGCAATCAAAATAATAATAATTATTCCTGTGTGACACAGAATTTTAATTGCATATCTCAAATTATAAAATGAAATCAACCAAACCATATTCAAGTAAAAATAATTTCGTACTGAATTTGTTACACTTAAGAGGAAACACTAAGGGCGAGAGAATTGAAAAATAGGTATTTGTAAAATCTATTGCTGTTGCGCAGTTCCAAACTCCTCGCCCGCAGAGCAACTGCATCTTTGACCGAAAATACCTACTAAAAGAACACAAAATCAACGTTTCGTAGTACCCCGATTCCTTTTCCAAAACTAGACCGATTTAAATACTTTATTCATTAAAAATTTAAGAAATGCTTTGGCAGTGTTCGTATTTTTTGCTTTTTTTCTAAAATGTAACTAAATTTTTTCTGGATGTTTCAACACAGTGGAAAATCTGGCGATTTTTATCGATTTTTGAGGGCTCATATCTTTATTATTAATTAATTTATGCAAAAAAAGAAAACATAGAACCATGCCAATATTGGCCATAGATATTTGTAATAAAAATTATTGCTCTACTGGCATTATCCAGGGAGGAAACAGGGGACTACGTTTGTATGCAAAAACGGCCCTTGTGTTTCCTCTTAACCACAGTATATCGATCAAGCCCTAAGTGCTACTTACCTGACCTGTAATGGTTATCAGGCTTCGTAATATTGTATCCGTAGGTCTCAATCTCTGGAGAGCACAAATCCGGAAGTGTCAGACTAGATGGGTACTTACGGCCAGTGGCTAATTGCTACACAATCAGTCGCCCGAAGTCTCCGCTCGTTGAGATCTCGTCCGCTGGGAAAATACGACTTTACCATAATATACTCGAGCTTGAGCTGAAATCAAATATAGGGTGATCTAAATCAGGCTAGTGATGGGCCAAGTAGGTACAAGGTTTTGTACTGAGTAAATGAATAACGTGTGTAGTGTAGAAAAAGTGTGCTCGGCTGAAAACCACAGATTTATTAAACGGATTTGTATTATGTTACATGCTCGCAACGTGGAAACGGCGCGCTAAGTATTGGCTTGCCGACTTTCGCACGTAGCATTATTTCGCATTTTATACTAAGATGACAGCACGTTCATGCACCTTAAATTAAACTTATCCTATTCACATAATAACAGTTTTTAAACCCGCTGGAACCCCTGGACTACGGGTCTGGAACAATAATGCATGACGACTGTACAAGCTTAGCCGCTGGCGCTTATACAAGCCGGTGAATTTGGTGTAAATTGGCCAATAGACTTTTTTCAATCAAATATTCGGCAGTTGAATCATGTTTGAAAGCGTCCGAATACAGCGAGTACTGAGTCCTTAGAATAATAACACCTAGAAACCGAATGTAAGCACGAAAAACGGGCAACTAAAACTAAGCCATATCTGGCTTACTTCGTTCCGCGAGCTGTCAGTGCTCAACGTCACGCTAAGTCAAACACAGCTCGCGAAAAATAATTTAAAATGACTGTTTGCACTATGAAGAAGTGTTCTAGCATATCAAAGAAACAAAAAGAAAGTGATAAAGTTTCATTTCACAGGTAAGTACTTACATTTTATATATTTTCTGTACGTAAATCGAATTAAAAACAAATAATTTGAAACACAAAACCTATCAACATCAGTGTTGCTAGTTTTGAGAAAAAAAAATTGCACACAGTTTGTTTATTTGGTTTTTAATATTGAGAAAAATATTGAATTTGCCATAACAGCTATTTAATACTGTTTAGACTAAATTTTGGTGTTATTAATTCTATTAAAATAATTTCTTAATGTGAATTTATACAATCATACAGGCATTTAAATTTAAACACATTGAACGGTGGCATTCGTCATTAGATTAATAAATATGTAATATACTTATGAATGTAATCATATTTTCTTATGTATTTAAAGATCATACTAAACACATGGCAAATCCTCGTATAACAAAACAACACGTTTTCCCATTTTCTGTGGGTAAACGCCCGATGATGGTAACACTGAAGCCATATTTGTGTGCGTTAGAAGAGCGTAGATTTATTCAGCTTACGCACACAAGGATAATTAAATGGCACGCGTTTACGCTTACGTTTTAGTTCTGACGCGGCTTCTAGGTGTTATTATTCTAAGACTGAGTCATAAACGAAAACTCAGCTCGTCTCTAAATCAGACTTTTGTAAAAAGGAGAAACTAAAATAGTTCTATTTTTTGGAGAAAACATTTCTTTAATGTTGGAGTTTTAATAAAAATACACGTAGAATGTCCAATCCATAGACTGTGTCCATCTTATCTATAGTCCATAAAATATAGCTTGATTAGAATGACACCTGTCAAACTGAGGTGACTAGTGATGGGACTGACTCGACTGAGCAAACGAAAAAAAACAGATAAGGCATATAAAATAAAATGAAAATCAGATATATTAAGATTTAACAGTAAGTCAGTGTCGTGATCATTATGAGAATAATTGTAACAATCATGAAAATCAATTAGAAATTTTTAAACGCATATAGAATCTAATAAATTTGAAAATTTTTCGTCTACTATTAATAATTGCAATTTGATGTTCTAAGCATCAACCAATGATCATTAAATCATTTGTAACATTTATGTTACATTACTTCGATTTTGAAATACTGTTAGTCTGTCGATTTCGATTTGTCAATTTTACCTCATCACTAGCGATTATGAAAAATGACGTAACCTTGTAAAGACGTCTTTTCAAGTTATGTGTAATTTTTGTGACTGGATTATTGTAATGATTTTAACTTTAAATATCTTTTTTATATTATTAATTGATTAATGTATAAAAAAAATTCTGAACATGCCAGTAACCAATACTTTTTCGTGTGCAAATGTGTTTCACTTGTGTAACGCTGGTACAAAGTTAAGTCGTCTCTTTCAGTGAGAACTGTCATTCTAATCAAGCTATATTTTAATGACTATAACTAATATTATAAATGCGAATGTTTGGATGGATGCTTGTTACTCAACCACGCTAGAACGGCTGTAAGGATCTAGATGAAATTAGGCTTGGAGATATATTACAGGCTGGAACAGCACATAAGGCTATCTTTTATCTTGTAAAAATTTACGGATCTTGTGGGATATTTCTAAATTTTCTTAAAATTCAATGCGTGCCAAGTAGCGGGCAACAGCTAGTATAGAATTACATTGTGACATGATAACTAAATACGGATCTCATGGGAAGGCTCAAGATAGCTCAGCGGGCAATGGAGAGAGCACATCTTGAGGTTTCCTTGCGAGATAGAATTAGAAATGCGTACCTGCCTAAGAGAACTAATATAAGTAACTGATTATATACTGCATTTACTTTACTGTTTTCTTGATTGTTTCAATGCATTTACTTTGTTAGGGTATTTATCCTTATACTTGCTTATCATGAATTTGAGCATCAATATCAAAAATATCAAAATAGCATTATCAAAGTACGTTTGTACACCAACTTTATATTATATTTTTCCCATAACACTGTCGTGTATTGTGATATATAGGATTATTAAAGAATTTACTGCCGAAGTATCTATTAAAAAACAAAATAAGCATAAATGTTTGTTTATTACCAAACAAATCAAACGTCTCAGTAGCTAATATAATTAATTGGGCATCGAAAGTTGTGAAATGAAAAAATTCCTTAAAATATTTAGCTTATTTGTCAATCATTTTACACACAAACGAAATGTAATCAATCTACTCGTATTTAACATTTTTTGTACTATAAACTGATGGTAAATAGCTGCCATTACTATTTTTGGCTACAAAATGACAACACTTACTATTAATATATAACTACAGTTTAGACAGAAAGAGACGAAATTATGGCATTTAGATAAATACAAACGGTCGACATTTAATACATTTGGCATATGTTACTTTATAAAAAAATTGTAATTAGCACATTTGACTTCTAGACCATCGTCTTATAAACTTTAACATCTCATTTATCGATAGAAATGATATATATATACCACATCACTAGCACCGGTAATGCGATGAGTGCACATGCTGTTACCCATCGCTATCGTTTGCAGTGTAGTACATTACTCGCTCAAGCGATTATAGTCAAAATCGCGAGCGTGCATAGACGGCAATGTATATTTTTCAGAAATATATATTTTTTAGATCGTTTTCATTATGTTTAACATATTTTTACTAAATTATCATTATTATGCGAAGTTTTACTACTTACCGATGATGAAAAAATACCTCCTTTGGCTAAAGTTAATTCTTGACTACTTGCTCTGCAAGTAATTATTGCATAAGATGGTATTTTTCAATGTTTTTGACGCAGCGCTTCACGATACACATTGCGAAGGATTTCGCGAGTTACTAAGCAACGTGCTCGCAGGCTCGGGCAGAAGGTGAGCGGTTGCTCGCTACTGTAGCGCGCCTGCCCCGCCCACAAAGCCGTTCTAACCTCTTTCTATGTTCTATGGGCTTGACCTAAAACATCCGTATGCCTAGGTGCTATCTACGTGCTACGAGTGCGAGAGAGACAGATGAACGTATATCTGCTCTGCCTACGGCACAGTGTGCTACTGGTGCTACGAACGCTGCGTCTACACAGCGTGCTACGACGTGCTACGAAGCGTCTACGACCGTATCGCCTACTACGAGAATATAGTAGGAGAACTAATACCTCAACTAACTGACATCATCAAAGAATTTGCGGCTGAAGTGTTAGGAACTGGAAAGAATTATAGCAAATAGTATCAGTAACAAACATTCAGTATGCCGTCTGTCAGTTTATTGGGCTATGAAACCCTTCAATAGACTTGGAAAAAATGTTCGTATTCAGTTTTAAAGTGTTAAACGATTTTTCCTGAACGCAGCCTCACAGAACATTTAAAAGCACTGAACGATTTTATTTGATTACGAAATGCATTGTAGGCTCTTTTCTCGCTCGGTTGTAATTTTATTGGACACCTATATAAATTTTAGTTGATTCCATTACACAACGTGAAATATAAAAGTCCAGCCATATTTTCGGATATAGCTGTTCTCATAAAACGAAATATTTCGCAAAATAAAAAAATACCTTCCTCGGCGTTTGTATGAAAAGTTCAGCATTTTTTTACATAAGTTTTTGGCAAAAAAAATATTTCACTGGCACAAACATGCGTTGCTCAGCCTTATAGTCATACATAATGTATAGTACTAAATTGATGCTTTGAAACGATAAGATTTAGCTGTACTGTAAGGCTACCGATATTAATGTTTTACTGTGTGGAAAGATGGATGATAAATGCAAATATACTAATGCCCGATTTCACCAATCTCTGTCGTTGACAACAGAGGATTTAATTACCAAAAGTGGATTTCAAGTGAATCTGAAAGTGACAGAATACTTGGCGAAAACATGTCTAAGTATTGGCTTGTAAAATTAAGTAATGAATATTTGAAAATGTTTTAAATCGCGTAATATTCGCAATGATCAAGAATTATTGACAGAACAATTAAAGTTACGCTAACACATTTCAGCTGAACTGGAATTGGCAAAACGTCAACGGTAGGTAACTGGAACTTTGCATTGTTACTTAGCTTTCCCGCTAACACCGCTAATGAGTTTCTGAAGTTGGATATTTGTTTCAGTTACTTTCAAAATGATTGATATTCGGGCCGTCCTTTGTCTATATTAGTAACATAAAGATATTACAAATGTAACTAAATATTATTTTTATTTTGTAACCTTGTATGTTGGGAAGATACCTAACTTATGTAGGTAGGTGAATCTAGACATCTTCACGTGCACTGTTATAAATCCAAAGTAAATACCTAAAAAATATTTGTTTTATGGTATCATACGTAATTAAGGCAACACTAAAATACAGACCAAAGACTAAATACTTATAGTAGTTTCCTTGAAAATTGTTTATTGCTACGTTTGCACCTGAATTTCAAATAAGGAATAATTATGTTGCTTTGAAGTGTAAATAATCGAAAATAGATGTCATACATTTTAGACCTTTACGCGCCACGACGTAGTTACACTATAGTTAGTATTCTAATATTAATAGTAATAAGGCTGTACAGTTTGACAGTGTGCAATTTAAATGACGATGCATTTAATTGGTTTCAAAACAGTGACACATTATGCAAGTAGTTCAACATCACAAATACAAGCCATTACAACCATAAATAAAATAAAAACTTTAACTTACTGCATATACAGTTAATTTCTCCTTAAAATTTAATATCAGAGGCATATAAAGATGAGAGGCGAGGTGGGGGTTCACATCTACTAAGTATGCCAATTCCGGCCGTCCCGCGGGATCCAGAGAAAATGGCACGGGATACGTATTCGGGCGACTCATAAGAAATTCAAATGGGAAAAGCGATTATGTTTGATTTAAGAGAAATGAGAACATTTTATTGCGCATTATTATACGTTAGATTCAAATCAACAACCATTGTCCTTCCACTGCTGAACGGAGGCCTCCTTCAAGTCACGCCACAATTGTCTATCCTGGGCTTTCCCCATCCAGCCGCTGACAACAGTTCTCCTAAGGTCATCAGACCATCGAGTAGCAGGGCGTCCTACACTACGCTTGCCTTAACGCGGTCTCGACTCCAGAATTCGTCTGCTCCAACGGTTTTCGTTATATTATATACGTTAGATTACTAATGTATTATTGTTTAGTGTTGTAACTTTCGTTGTATCATCATACCTAATAATCTTCTGTTAGTTTTCCGTCTACTGCTTTATATTACTCGTGTATATTCGCCATTTTGTAGAAGTGTAGAAGTGCGTCGCCCTTGCCGTCCACCAACCTGCACTAGGCCAGCGTGGTGGAAGTAAGTCCTTAACCCCTCTCCTTATAAAGGAGAGAGACCCGTGCTCAACAGTGAGCGTAAATGGGTTGTTACTTTTTGTAGAAATACTTCTTTAGTCGCCTTAATATTATGATGAAATGAGTTGTTGCTATTATATTTTATGCAGGTACCACAAGACACATATCATTATAATATCATACTTAGCCTATACCAGTCCGCATCTGGACAATACCGGCTTCTCCAAAAAGAGGGTTTTGCCTTACCACGCGCGTGGCTTGCAGGCTGACGATCTCTGTTCGTCTTCTTCTGGCGGTATTCCCTTATTCGCTTTTTACGAAATCCATAAATAGAGAATGGGTCATCTATTCTTTTAAGGGACTACTAAAGCTAAGTGCTGCCCCCTATAGATTTAATTTTATTACTTCTAAACAAAATCAATTCTGGACTTGCTCGGAGACTTGGCAGCGTGTGGAGGCTACACCAGATTGAAACGTATTGGACTGGTGTAGTGAAGTCGAAATATTGCTCAAGCTCTGCTGTGGACGAGTTCCTGAAAGTACATGATATTCCCCTTTCGGCTTCACCCCGAATCTTTGAGTTCCCGTATCTGACTGGGTGGTATTTGTCGTTGCAAGTCTGGCTCTTTAGTCCGGACTACTACTAAGGCTGTTTAAACCACAAAGGCGCACTGGTGTGCACGTGGGAACCCGACGGCTGTGCTGGTAGTGTGGCAAACCCTTGCCGCGGTACGTCATACCCATCCTGCCCCGTTCGTGGACTTGCCACCAGGTATTTGGTCGCCGTTAGTTTGCTGTTCCTGACAGACCCCATACCACCTCCGTAGGACGCGTTTCATCATGTGGTGCGGCCTCATGCCAAGGAGCTCTGTTCCGCTAGCTAACTAACTTGATACTAGAGACCTATTTAGCTCTGTTTAGGGCTGACTAAGTGTTGCCGTTGTCTTGGCACATTAGCTAGGTAATAGGTCCTAGTTATTTCATATGTTGAGTTTTTATATTGCGTGAGAGGGTAGTTTGTCATAACTTATAAAATACTGTGTGTTGTGTTCCTAGAAACTTAAGGTTTTTGCCTGGCTTCGTATCTTCCTCACAGGGCACAACCAGATAACAGTGTAACATTATTAATTTGAACGGTGAGCTAGAGTCACCCGTGGTTAAATCTCTGTGAGCTTCTTTGTGAGCGACCCTGAGCTTATGTATAATATTTATCTCATGTTGTTTCTCTAGCACACCTTGGAACAGAGACAAGGTGGGCTAGACTAACAAGCAAATGTTTGTTGGAGTTTTTAAGGAAGATCCTAAAGCTAAATTATTGTTGTAACTTATATTTAACTATCATTGTGCAACTGATAACTTCTAATAAACTTTGTAATCAATAAAGGGTACTTGTTTAATTTAATTTATACCTATTTATAAATTTACTTTAGCACGGCAAGTAGGTCTTACACCAGCCGGGTTACAGTATTATTTTAGCAAATTACCTCTTGTATTTATTGAATCATAGTAAGCTTTTCATTTAGTTGTTAATAAAGTCGAATTTGTCGCTTACGCCAAAAGCGGCCGCTTTTCACAATAATGTACAATACGAAAGAATGTCAGAATGAAAAGCGGTTAACAGTGATTCAATAAATACATGAGGTAATTTGCTAAAATGATACTGTTTGAGTTTTTTGAGATTTGATTTAGTTTAGAAGTACTTAATAAAAATAAATCTATTTGGGGCAGCACTTAACTCTAGTAGTCGCCTTGATTTGCCGACACAACGTGGTAGCATTACCTCTTCTTTATGTGTCGTGACACATAAGCAGTTACGTAATTTTAACTCAGTATTTAAATCAGTATTCAGTCATCATTCATTATTCGTATATCAGTATTTAAACTTGAAAAATTATGTCTCAAGCGGGACTCGAACCCGCATCTCCTCGCATGACGAGCGCGGCGGGCGGTTAAGGGTGCAAACTTCTAACATTTGATGAAACATTATTTACTTAAATACAGATATTATAAGAGCAATTTAATTGCTTAAAATATCATTTACAGTATTTAATCTTTTGTACGAATAATATTACTCTGCATCTTGGTTGTACAGAACCATTGGTGGGTAAATCCAATCCATAAGTCGACCGGTTTTTAAGTAAGTGGCACTTGTTGATAACACGTAATAAATGTTGTAGCAGCAAAAAAATTCCCCACTGTAAAATTTTTATTATTTTATGAGTGTAATTAAAACTACTAAATCCCTGATAAATTTTAATATTCTTACACTCTCGTACTAATACATTAAAAATATGCTGTTATTAAATATCCACTAAGTATATATACATTGGTGATTGTCGGAATTAAAAAAGATCTGAATAAAGGTAGCACTTTTTAGGGTTCCGTTGCCAAACGACAAAAAACGGAACCCTTATAGTTTCGTCAAGTATGTCTGTCTGTCTGTCAGTCTGTCCGTCCGTCCGTATGTCACAGCCACTTTTTCTGAAAGTATTAGCATTACACAGTTGAAACTTGGTAGGTAGGTACAGTACAATCAAATCCTTTGCGTTATACACATAACTACAAAAAGAACCAAAACAACTTTCCAGTATTTTAACCTATTATTTCCACATACTAACTTTCCTGTCTTAATAGACCTGGTATTTTAGGTTTGTCAAGTACTCCTTAATCCCCAGAACCAAGATGTGCTGCGGAGGTTGCGGACCCTGCTGCGGTGGACCTTGCTGCGGTGGCGGATGCTGTTGTCCATGCATCACTATCTACACGTGCTGTACCAAGATTTGCTAAGTGCTTGCCGTCGCGGGTGGATCATGGACGTCCGTGGTTTCGTCGGGGATCCCCCGAAACTATCTTGAAAGTACCGTGCTGTTTATGTGGAAAAATAAACTATAAGCGTACAAAAAAAAAAAAAAAAGGTGTATTTTGTTAAAGGCTTTACGATTATCATGCAAAAAATAAAAATGATATTTAATTTTATTACTTCTAATTTAAATTTTGTTTTAGTTCTATGTTGGGGGGGGGGGGTTTCCCGTACATAGAACTAAAACAAATTTTTTTTTACTCAATCCTATGCGTATGGGGTATCTATGGATAGGTCTTTTAAAATGACGTTAAGGTTCCTAAAACTATTTTTTCCAAAAGTCTAACATTTGGAAGATAGACACTTCCAAAGTGGTAAAATGAGCGTCCCCCCTGTAACTTTTAAACTAAGTAAGTGGAAATATTGAAAAAAATACATAATGTAGATCTTAACAAATACTTTTAACGAAAATTAGTTTAAACGAGATACACAATATACATCATCATCATCATCATATCAGCCGAACGACGCCCACTGCTGGGCATAGGCCTCCCCCAAGGATCTCCACAACGATCGGTCCTGTGCTGTCCGCATCCAGCGGCTTCCCGCGACCTTTATCAGATCGTCGGTCCACCTTGTAGGGGGCCTGCCCACGGAACGTCGTCCGGTACGCGGTCGCCATTCAAGAACCTTTCCGCCCCAACGGCCATCGGTTCTCCGCGCTATGTGTCCCGCCCACTGCCACTTCAACGATGCAATCCTTCGAGCGATGTCGGTTGTTTTAGTTCTCCTGCGGATCTCATCATTTCTGATTCGATCGAGTAGGGAAATACCAAGCATCGCTCTCTCCATTGCTCGCTGGGTGATCTTGAGCCTTCTTATGAGACCCATAGTAAACGACCACGTCTCACTCCCATAGGTCATTACTGGCAACACACAAAAGAAAAAGATCTCTCGTCGAATCCAGCTCGGATGGGCAGCGTTCGGGAAGCTCCGGCATATATTCGCGTCCTAAATACCTCAGTGTCTAAAGACGAAAGTCTTTGACCAGTGTGTGTTGCCAGTAATGACAATATACAAACCAGTAGTTTTTGAGAAATAGCACATTTTAACAACCGCAAATATAACTTTGTCTTTCATACAAACACTATGAAAAACAAAGGTATTTTTGCAGTCAATTAAATATTGTGGTATTTTGGCTAAGAGGAAGTATGTGGACCCCTAATTCAGTTAAAGTTGGTACCGAACCCTCAGTGCGCGAGTCCGACTCGCACATGGCCGGTTTTTATTACAAACTTCATCTGGTAAGAGAACTAATTGGTTTGTTCGTGTGGGCTCTCCGTTTTTCTGGTAAAGTGGTTTCGTTCAGTAACTGATGGAATGGAATTGAAATACACATTTTCTAATAGACTTGCCTGTTAAAACTTTTATATTCTGTTTCAGAAAACTAGCTATCTGGCCATGCTTTACATACGAGTATAAAAGAAATGCTTTAGATTCTAGTGAAAAACGCAATAGTATTTTTATAAAATCCATCAAGGTTCCTTGGTGGGTTCAAGTCCTATTTGAAGCAGACAAAAATTGTTTTTATAGAATCATTTATTTCTAATTAGCAATCTAAGGTCACTGAATCAAACAAAGAAGAAGTATTATATTTAAAGAATTCTGTTTGTTATATTTTTCCTTGGATATTGGTATGTACATCTATTTCTGAGTGGCCAATAAATTTCATATGTTCTACAATTTTGTAAGAACTGTTTATGTTTAGGTTCATAACCTAATCTAATTTGCCTAGTATCTTGGACAGACCACATTGGTATCAAAGTATGTAATTAAATTTATCTTCCTGATCCCATTTAAAACTTAAAAGAGTTCAAAAAACAAAATGAACATATGAACAGGTCGCCTCTATTACTAGTAAACCCATTCTTAAGGGCCTAAGTTATGCATTATGTACGTTTATTAGAGCAACTTACGCCGATCTCGAAGTGTACCATCGTTTTGCCCGAAGACATCTACTTGGAACTGGGCCAGGCGAAAAGTTCTGTTGGTAGTTTGCTGGTAGCGACTGCGCCAGAGAACGATTAAATTACATGTATTTGCTTTGCTTGCTCAATTTGGCTAAACACTAGTCGGGTTTTAAGGCAAAAATTTAAGGGTGTAATAATAAATGTAATTAGCGTATGTATAATATATATCGATTTTATACAATCAAACGCATTAATCGATGTGTAAACATTTCAAAGCTGATTGAATAAAAAATTCTTATAAACACTAAGATGAAAAAAGAAATAAGACACATAATTTGAGTTCATACGTGATGTGACAATCGGTGATTTCTTTATTGGCAACGACTAAAACTTGTTGGCTAATTTCAGACTTTTTTGCAGTAAATTTTATGCAAGACAAGTTGTTATTATCTCTACTTTTATTTTTGTACTCAAATTTAAATTAATTTTACTTCAAAGTTATTTTTGCTTTTGGAAAGATGTACAGACAACGGCGGGTCAACCTACCTAAAAATTTAAAGGACATTAAATTGATTTTCAACTTTAAGTCCAACTAGTAGAGATCTATTTCAATTGAGAAAATGGTTTTGTGGTAGGTTGACGTGTTGTCTGTACAACATTGGCGGTCTTATCGCTAAATGCGATCTCTTTCTAGCGACCCTTTTTTTGCTGCTGAGATAAAATTTGATGTAAGCACAAATAACCAGGTAATTAAGAAATATACCGGCTTTTATTATTTTTGACGACATTAAACACCGGGTTCAAGTTTTTTGTCATCAGTTCTTTTCTCTTTTTGTTCTCATTATAAATAAAATAAGGTTAAATAAAGCCGTGAGGTCTTCGGGTTCGATTCCCAGACGGTTTTCTATATTTTCTAGGGTCTGGGTGTTTGTGGTACCTTTTGTTGTTTCTGACTCTACAAACCAAGTTCTTTATAATAGCCACTTAACTTGTGATCAGAAAAGTATTTGTGATGCTGTCTATTTTCATTTATAATTTGTTTCAAAATACTCATGACTTACACCCAAACAGCCGCCCGCTAAAATATTAGCCGTTTGTACCTGGAAAATGTAATACACTGTGAATGAATTGCACATTTTTTTTCAACTCTACGTAGGTGCTACGTACCTGACTATTGCTTTTCCTATGACCTATTCCTCAAATTGTTGGCTTTATTTCGTTGATAAGCTCATAAAAATTACTCTAGCAATATCCAAATATATTCTTGAAACTGTGATGAGACAATTCTTCTCACATTCCATTATCAGGTGATGCACATCTTATAATACTCTACACATTGCGCAGTTTTGGACCTCAATTAATTTCATGATAAAATTAATTTTGTCTGCTCAAGAAAACTCCCAAAACGTATGGTAGAGGGTCTAAAACGACTCTCCCTTTACAACCACTTGCCTACTTTATTATGTTTGTTCTAAGTTGATAATTAATAAACTATATTTAGTCCTATCCAATGTTTGCGTAAACAGAGCATGAATTACAGGTTTCTAAAGATGTACAATCTAACAGTTAGGTTTTTTTTGTAAGTAATCATATTGAAGACTAGCTGTTCCCCGTGACTTCGTACGCGTCAATTTCTGTTTTTATGATCGCGATTATTTTTGTAACATTTTTCACTGATGCTTCGCTCCTATTGGTCGCAGCGTGATGTTATATAGCCTAAAGCCTTCCTCGATACATGGACTATCCAACACTAAAAGAATTTTTCAATTCGAACCAGTACTTCCAGAGATTAGCGCGTTCAAACAAACAAACAAACAAACAAACTCTTCAGCTTTATAATATTAGTATAGATTCAATTGAGGAATCGATATGCAGCTAATAAATGTATTTTTAACATGTAAACATTTTAAAAGTTCCTCCAAATCTAGCCTTTGCAGTTTGTATTCCAATTAGCCCTTGAAACCGATCTACTACACATAGAAATTATCAGTCCTCTAATTCGCGTAACCAAATCGCATCACAATCGTAATTGAACGACAGGTTTTTGACAGTTCTAGTATGGGCTAAATGTCAAAATCGTCCAATTTAATCACGATCGAACTGCGATTCGGTTACGCGAATTAGGCCCCAGAATACTTACATGGATTAATTTAGAAGGTACACAGTTTAATTTTAACCAGGTTTTTACGAGATCCTATGGTCTCACCACAAAATCTAGGAGGAAAACTTTGTATTTTAGTATAAATTGAAACAAATAAACTCAAAAACTACGCAACAAATTTAGGGAAAGTTTGGTGACATAGTTTGAATCCCGAGAAATTATGTAAGGTAACTTATGCCATTAAATTTCAAGGGTTGAAAGGGGCGGAAGTGTGTAATGAGGTATCAAAATATCATCTCAATTTGGCTTAGTGTAGTAGTAGTTTGGCTTGGAGAATAATACTTAAATACTAATTGCAACAATTATAAGTGATCTCTAAGGAAAACCATACAATCGGAAATACGACATAACCGGGAGTGCGATATAGCCGATTCCCATGCGGACGGAAACGAGGGCTGGCTCTAGTATTCAATGTTACTGAACTATCTGTTCCTGATTAATTTTCAGCGGGCAGGAATTAATCATTTATTGCCAAAGACGCTATCCCAGCTGACCGAAATTCTCTAAGCTTGCTGTGCATATTTGAAGACTTGAAAATAAATAATTTCTAGATTCGTCTATTCATTTATTTAGGATCTTGCCACCGCGAGTTGCCATATAACAGCAAAAAAGAGCGGAAGTCTGGAAACAGTATCCTATATAAGTGGAACCAGCTACAGTTATACTTATTGTTAATATTCAGGGAACATTTTAATTTCTTAAATAAACTATGTCGTTCAGGACATTGTTGCTACATTAAATTATCTTTAACTTTCCTGAAGTTGCACTTTGCATGAAAATTGCACTTCACCCACATTGTTTCGGATTTTAATAACGCCCGGTCATCTGCAACCGAAAACAAAAACATAATTTGTGTTGAAGAAACTTTGCGAAAACGAAATTAAACGGCTACAAGTTTGCAATTCACAAGCATACAAAGGATCTCGTAGCGTTGGCCTATTAAAACGCAGACGCCAATGGCACCCAAACGACGCGAGTCCCAGATCCAAATTACGATGGTTATGCACAACGGGATTTGAAGCAGATGCCAATCTTACCGTCGCCTGTGCCGAGTTATTTGCGGATGCGGGGATGTGTACGCTGCCTGAACAAACGAGCCAGGACATAGAACATAGGACATCTAAACGCAATAGTACAGCCATATCTTAAGTGTAAAAAAAGATAGCTTGTTTAGTAGTGTTTTAAATTAATGCACACACAAGGTGCAAAGTAACGGCTTGTTTTGATACCACTGCAGGGCAAAGGCCTCCATCATTGAATTCAAGTTACCACACTTTTGATGGGTATGATACATTACAACAGTATTATCTGCATTGGTGATGGCCAGGATAGACAGCTAGTACAGTATATGTAATAGTAACACTGTTCTTTATTTCTTATGGCCGGCTCTGGTTTGGCTAATCTATTTTCACTACCATAGACGTGGATTGCCGCGAATGTCTGAAACTCTGCACGCGAGTGCCTCGCTCGAACCACAAACGTATTTATCTGTGCACCTACAAAATCAACTTTGCGGTTTGGAGATTTGGTAGATTCAAAATCGTAGTAATAATGTAATCGATGAATAAAATCGACAAACAAGTTTCGAGTCTCTTTGATGCGGTATGTTGGTTGTACTAGTTTGAAATAGTTATATTCTGCAATTCTAAGTAGCGATGATTAAGGTATTAAAGTAGATTCTTGTTGTTTTATTACTTACTAGCGGTCCGTCCCAGCTTCGCACGGATGGACATACGTTTTTTTTATAAGGATCCCTTAATCTTTTCTAGCAATAAATATAGCCTATGTAACTCAGGGTGGATGTAGCTTTCCAATGGTTAAAGAATTTTTGAAATCGGCATAGTATAAGTATATAAATTTTAAAAATTATGTCTCAGGCTGGACTCGAACCCGCATCTCCTCGCAAGCCGGAGCGCGAATTTTTCAAGCATATTCTTTTCGCTGTAAGCCAGCGTTGTTTCATCAAATGTTAGGAGTTTGCACCCTTAACACCCGAAAGAAACATCTTTGCAGATGACTTTGACAGTCAGTTAAGATGAAACAGCTATATATATACTTTATTTGATATTTTAGCAACTTAATTGCAATTATAATATCAGTATTTAAACTTGAAAAATTATGTCTCAGGCTAGACTCGAACCCGCATCTTCTTCGAGTCCCGCCTGACACACATTCTATTGAAGATTTGAACGTTAACGGGAAATTAAATCATTTTGCCTGACGTTAAATCTGGTTGCATCGACCGTGGTCACAAATTGACTAAAAGTGTAGAAAGTTTAAAAGTACTAATGTAGAGGATGTAGCCATATTTGTGTAAGTATTTATGACGCATGCGTTTAATTATGCTTTTAGCACTTGACATTGGATATATCAATTTAATATCCAATGCCACGTGCTCTAAGTTGACAATTTGTGATAATAACATTACAATCAGAAAACTGCTAAGTGAAGCCGCCGCACACTTGTCAATTACAATCTTTTCACGAGTAAAGAGGAGAATTAAAAAAAAACCTTTTAGTAAAGCAAACGACTACTTCAAGCTCGCCTTAGCCGCCAGACTGTTGTTTTTTTTTCAAACTAGGAACACTAATTAAGTTTCTGTACAATCCAAATGATACATTCTTTTTTATTTTATTAATGTTTAAGAGAAAACCTAAAGGTGCAATATAATTTAATCAATCAAATTATTGGTATAAGTTCCTACTTATACATATTTTATGTTGTTATAAAATCTGCCCGTATAGTCGTGTCATACCTATAAACTCAATTTTGAGGAAAACCGGTGCAAAACTAAGGCAAATCACAATAACGTAAAAATGTCGTATAAAATATTGTACAGAAGATAGGATATCAGGGCAAACATTGTGGTATCTTATGTAGGTTAAATAGTACATACTGCGAATTTGCAACAAAAATTCAGTCTCATGCACTACGGGCCACTTCAATGTAATCTTGTAGTTGGAAACGGAGTTTTATAACTTATTTGTAACAATACCAACATATTTTCTCTGAATGTTTTACGGATATTATTTGTAATCATTTGTTAATAACACAACATCATGTTGATATTTAAAAAAAATACACTCAAGACACCTAACTAGCTTTTCTTTAAAATCTATCGAAATTAATCATTAAGTGAGAACAGAAATTAAAAGATGAAGTCTGGATTGCAGTCTGGCTACAAATACTATTATAATAAAAAAAATATTATGTCTAAATAAAAACTTACATTTGAATTTGGAACAATTTAAAACAATGTGTGTTTGGAGTGTGTCGTCTATACTGATATTATGAATGTGAATGCAAGTTTGTTTGTTACGCTTTCACGCAAAAAATACTTAACCGATCATCATGAAATTTTGTACACATATTCTTGGAGGTACCTAGGTAACACTGAAAATGTTTAGAAAATGAAAAGCGGTTTAATGTAGAAAGTTGCCAATACTTTTATTGTTTTTCGAAGTAACCTCCGTTCCTCTCTACATACACATCGTCGAATTCGATGGAATCACTGAGAAAAGCAGTGGACCCATTCTTCCTTATCTCTCTTCTATGGCATCTTCAGGGCTCGTAAAGCGAATACCTCGAATTTTATTTTTAAATCGAAATAAATGAAAGTCGCAGGGCGCCAGGTTAGGACTGTATGGCGGATGAGTCATTATCTTGACACCTGCCATGTCAAATATTTAACAGTCCGTTTTGCGGAGTGCGCTGAAGCATTGTCGTGGTGAAGGAGGATCCTGCTTCGGGTATATATCGGGATGCCTAATTATTTGTACTCCTAATTGTCATTGGCGCACAAACTATTAGCCTAAAATTTTTTCGAACATTTTTACTATTCCTAAACGTTTTTGGCCTATTTTCACTACGTTTAACTTTATATCGCCGTATTATAATTTCCCAAAGAGTTTTATTCCAACTGGCCAGTTCTAAACATTTTCAGTGTTACCCACGTATAAGAAGTAAGATGGGATATTTGGTATCCCACTGTTGGGCACAAGTTTTCGCACGCACTATAATATACTGTAGTTCACGCGGGCAGGGCCGCAGGCGATAAGCTAGTTCTTAATAAATATGCTTGAGTCACATTGTGCTTTTTTATTTTCAAGTCAATTATGAAAAAAAAAAATAAAAAAAAAGCTTTGTCGGCATTACTTAAGGTTGCTATTAAGTCAAATGCAAATGTTTAAACTATTTATCCGCTTAGTATTTGTGCTTGTATAGGTAATTAGGCGCCTGGCTATTGATAGGTATGTATAATACAATGGAACCTTCCTGTTTGTGACAGAACAGATCTGGCTGTTAACGTTGTGTTCGCACCAGATTAGCAATCAAAGCGATGAAGCAAATAATTCAAAGAAACCCTGTCTGAATGCAAATGATCTTATCTCGAGAATTGAGCATAGCATAAAATATTATATTCATGGCGCGTAAATCTATAAACTAATAATATAAAGCTGAAGAGTTTGTTTGTTTGTTTGTTTATTTGTTTGTTTGTTTGTTTGTTTGAACGCGCTAATCTCAGGAAGTACTGGTCCGATTTGAAAAAATCTTTTTGTGTTGGATAGTCCATTTATAGAGCAAGGCTTTAGATAACATCACGCTGCGACTAATAGGAGCGAAGCATGAGTGAAAAATGTTGCAAAAATAATCGCGATCATAATAACGGAAATTCACGAGGACGCAGTCGCGGGGAACAGCTAGTAAAAGATAAAGCTTAAAAGAGTTGCACAGGCCCCTAATTCGCGTAACCGAATCGTATCACAATCGTAATTGAACGACAGGTTTTTGACAGTTCTAGTATTTGCTAAATGTCAAAATCGTCTAATTCAATCACGATCGAACTGCGATTCGGTTACGCGAATTAGGCCCCTGGTCATTATTTAACGGACTTTTAAAATAAATAGGGATGGCCGTATCAATACAATAAACTTCTTGCGTGAAAAAAAGTTACTGACCCCATTTTTTACTATGGAATAACATTTTAATTTCTAATTATCAGAATGACCGAGTTTATGCTCCAGTTTTTCATTGCAAAAAGCGTGCTTTAGTTGATAATCGGTCTCAACGTTTAAATGACTGTATTGAAATCAATTCAGTTGTTTAAACAATTTCGTACCCTTAAGGAAAAAATGAAGTATCGTAAGCTGTCTTCGTTTTCAGTATGTGCGTTCGTCAAGACCTATCTTCTGAGGAATGCGTGGAGGCTTAAAGCTGATATTGTGAATACTAAATGCTGAGACACTTTGGAGCTGTGAATAATAACGAAACCTCCATATTTACGCCATTAAAAGACATGGCCGTTTAAATTGCATACTATTCGCACACGTAATCAAAACCTATACTTTTCGTTATAATGTAGATTCATTAAACTTGGCAAGAAGCGATATCCTGTAGCACAAAATACTTAAAGTAAAAATCCTAAAACCGTAGGTTTGTTTTTACATCATTGTTACTTTTGAGTTATGTGTGGTGGAATGGAACCATCAGTGCACGCACTAGTCTTGTCAGTGCCTTTCACAATTCGTTATTACTTCACACTCTACAATAATAAAATGCTTAAACGTTAAGAAAAAAACTTTTAATACAGCAAGATATAGAAGTATATATCTTGCTATATTAAAAGTTGTTTTTGTGTTTATCTACATGCGCCGCCTTGAAAAAGTCTTCGTGTTTATCGGTTGAGATTCTTTTTAACGATTCTCGAAGATTTTAATTTCCGAAGGCGGTTGAAAAATTTCAAAGTTACAGATCATAATAATTGACAAGCCTCAAATAAGCAAACATTTAAAGTTAGATGTCAAAGTTTAACGAAATAAATCTTTTTCACAAAAATTTTACCGATATAAAATAAATTATTGAAAAAAATACCGAAATAAGTCAACTTGGTAAAAAGTAGAGATGCGCCGAGTAGCACTTTTGCCGAGTAACCGAGTTTTTTCTAACCGAGTACTCGGCCGAGTAACTCGCTTCAAGCAAATCCTGTTTCGGTATCAAGTAGAAACAAGTTCGCGCGGCGCGAGCGGACCGGCTCGCGTTGATAAACCTCTCTCTCCATCACCCTGCCCAGCGCCTTTCGTCTATCAGTTGCTTGCTTGTTTACAAATAAATTCTTCACGCTGCACGTAATCTATACTAATATTATAAAGCTGAAGAGTTTGTTTGTTTGTTTGTTTGAACGCGCTAATCTCTGGAGGTACTGGTTCGAATTGAAAAATTATTTTTGTGTTGGATAGTCCATGCCTCGAGGAAGGCTTTAGGCTATATAACATCACGCTGCGACCAATAGGAGCGAAGCATCAGTGAAAAATGTTACAAAAATAATCGCGATATTAAAAACTGAAATTGACGCGCACGAAGTCGCGAGGAACAGCTAGTAGTAAGTAAATAATTGAAAAAGTTGCGTTGAGTAATAATACCTAATTAGTAATTTTTGACATAACGGATTCACGTAAACTTTACGTCGTAAAGGATCCCGAATTTGGGCGTTTTACAACGAGATTGAAGTAGATAAAAGCAAAGTGAAATGTACCTTATGCAATTCTCTGTTGTTATATACGGCAATGTTAAACCATGTTAAAATAAAACACACAGAAGAGTCGATGGCTTTGGAAAATGAAACTTTGCGTGAAATATCTTAAAATCGTGAGCCGGCAGCGTCAACTTTGTCGTCGCTATCGAATGCAACAAAAATACCTACAACAAACCCTTTTCGAGTCTTTAACTACAAAATGGGACACAAGTGATTCGCGCACCAAAGAAATTCACAAAACTGTGGCGGAGATGATCACGGCAGATTACCAACCGATATCTATGTTGGAAAATAATGAGTTTCAAAGATTAATGTTTGCTTAAACCGAGTATACTCGGCATTAAAACCGAGTTATTTGGCCAAGAACAATTATCAAAATACCCGCCGAGTACGCCGAGTAGGTAGGGGTAAGTGCTTTACCTTTGGACGATTTCCAGAGTTTTGAACAAATCAATTTATTGTAAAATATATATTTATTATAAAGAAAACTTAATGGCACAGTTATCTTAAACTAAAATCAGCCTTTTAAAATCCGTTGCTCTTACTACCTTAACTCTAAACATCTGAGATTCATTCAATGTTTTTTTAAATTGCCTTATTTGTCCAAAGGTTCAACCTATGATAAACAAGGTACAATAAGCATGTCCTAAGGTACAAACCTTAGGACATGCTTATTGTACCTTTGTACAGCTATTGTACCTTTGGACAAATCATTTTAATTGAACTTATAACATTAAAATAAATGCAATTTAAGAGCCTATATAAAAAGTCAAAGTCAGCCAGGTCATTCAGCATCTGTTGTAGGTCCTGCAGCGTTTCAGCCATAATGACGTCTGCAAATCGCAAGTGAGAGATGTATTCGCCATTGATGTTGATATCTCGTCCTTTCCAGTGCAGCGTCTTGAACACATTATTATCCTCCATTGCATTTGTGAACAATTTCGGGGAAATGACGTCCCCTTGTCTCACTCCTCGATGCAACAGTATAGGTTTTGTTTGCTTATTCTGTACTTAGACAAACATGGTGGCAGCTTCGTATAGACATCCCATCACTTGGATGGATTTCTCATAGTCCACGAATGCTAGACACAAGGGCTGATTATACTCTTCGGTGTTCTGTATAATCTGTCTGTGACGGGTCAATGTAGAAAAAATGTGTTTTTCTACATTTTCTCGGGTCTGGGTGTGTGTGGTACCTTCGTTGTTTCTGGTTTCCAAAATACGAATGCTTTAAATAGTTATTCAAATTGGGATCAGAACAATGTATGTGATGTTGTCCACATTTATTTATTATTTATTTATTTATCTGTGTGAATGTGGACTATGGTGCCGTATCCGCTCCGAAATCCAGCCTGTTCCGGTGGTTGGAATTCGTCGAGTCTTCGCGCAAGGCGGTTCGTGATGACTCTTGAAAACAGCTTATAGACGTGACTTAGAAGGGAAATGGGTCGACTGTTCTTCAAAAGGGTCTTATCTCCCTTTTTAAAGAACAGGATGACCACACCCCTACTTCACGCCTCTGGAGTTCTACCTTCAAACAGGACAGCGTTAAAAAACTTACTATTATCCGCTATGACATGTACCTTTTGGACAGTCCAAAAGGTACATCTAGCGCATTGTCCAAAGGTAGAAATCAAACACAAAAAAGAAAACAGTCCAGGCTTTAAACCATATTTGATTTAGAGCTGTTGAATTTAGTTTAAATTAGCCTCAGTTTAAGTTAACATTAAACCTCAGACTTGTGTACACAATAGATCTCATAAGTTAAAATGAAAAAGACAAAACGCTTCTCGTAAAATAGCAAAAAAAAAACTTTTTAGAGACAATTTTTTTATAACGCAGTAAAATCGTGAACTATCACCGAATGAAATGACAGATAGATTCATGTTGCTATATGACACAAAGCGGTTATGGATACGTTTTCTGAATTAAGAATCGATTAGGATTCTCCGAGAAAACGATAGTGTCCAAAGGTAAAACCGTCTAAAGGAAACTGAAAAGGAGTGGACTGTATTTTGTGGTGATAAAATGATAGGCGTGAATGTAAATGTAAATAATATATTATGAAAAGGAGAGCACAAGAGAAATATAGTGACAGTAACACAACGATATTAACAATGACAAACCAAAAACTAAACCATATCAGTACTTTTTAAATATAAATCAAAAAAGGAATACAAACCAAAAATAATCAAAATAAGGTTTGTAACAGAACCCCTACCGAGTATTAACCGAGTACTCAGCCCATCTCTAGTAAAAAGTTAAGCGTAGTGTAGTATCACGCACCGACGAACTGAAGTTTTTTAAATTTCTAAATGTGTTTGTTTTGTCTTTTTCTTGTTTGTTGATTATTTTATGATTTTAAAAAGTCGAAAAATAACAAATACCTAGTCGAATTTCACAATGTTTAGTGTTACAATGAGAAATGGAGTTAATTGACTATACTATACTTTATTATTTATAGATAAGAAGTAAAAAGTTAATATCACGGCATTGACAAATATTAAATTAAATAATTTCACTCGTGCAATTAAAATATCATGGCCATGACAATATTACCGTGGCATAATACAACATAACGATACTTATTTCATCTCGATGCTATGTGTAGACATTATAGTTTATATACAGTTGATAACAGATATTGGTTGGACGCGGGGTCGTATATTGTGGTTTAATTCTTTGGTTTGAATCACGTAAAAATACTGACCCGTAATATGTTAGTGACAGTTTTTATCATTGCCTGCATGGCGTTGTGTGCAAAAACAGAGGAGTGCATTTATGATGATAGAGGATTGTGTGAGTAGCAAAGTTACGTTGTAATATTTGTGGTAAGAACGAACTTCGTGCGTGACTTGATGGAAAATAATAACCTGTAATGTAACTAGACCAACGTCACCTGTGGAGCTAAAATTTGTTACATGGTTTCGTTCACATATTATTTTCGGGATATCATCTCTCTAGAGTTCAAAAATAATAATATTTAAATAGTAGCGAAATTCTTTGATAGAGTGGAATCCATAAGTAGTTTACTCGCGCCCAACGCCAATGACAAAGTAAAAAATATCCAAGCTACTCTGAAAGGTTATATTGTGTATGCATAGAATTTAGGCCGCATACACAGCCCAAGGGAAATTTTGTACCAAAAAATAGTTTGCCATAGTTTTTCTTTGGTTTCAAACATTATATCTTGATCTTTATTACCCGTAGATCATCATGTTGGTCTAAATAGAAATGGTGAGCATAGGTAATGCAACACATTATTTAAGTGGCTACGCTTATCGGTTCCATCTATAAAAATCTTTATTATAAAAGACAAAGTCAATATCTTTGTGCGATTTCAAAAATGATCATCATGTTAATTTTATCTTAATCCTACTACTTGATTTGACCTTCGAGAAGTCAAAAGCATGTCCCTGAGTACAGACAATCAATTCACCTTACCGGAGTGCTCCATAGGCCACGTTTTCCATGTCGCAGTCAAGATCCATCAGTTATCAGTCTCGGTGTCAATGTAAACTCTTTTTATCTCTGCCCCTTCAACTGTCTAATATAATAATATGTTTTAATAGTAATGATTACTTTACTTTCAGGCATGGCACTTTGCCCTCCAGGAACCTTTTCGTACGTGTCTCCATGTGGCTCGATTGAAACGACGTCTCAGCGCACCTGCCGCGAGCCCATCGCACGTGCCCTGGGCTTCATATGCGACTGGTCTCGTTGTGACTGTCCTGAGCCAAAGGTGTGGGACGAGCGTGCCCAGAAATGTGTTCTACTTAAAGACTGCTCTATAAAAACTGATTAAATCGTTTGTAAACAGTTTTTTTTTTGTTTTGTGTTAAGGAAGTGACACTTCAGTTTCTTTCATAAATATGTGGAAAGAGAAGAAAAGATAATAATGTCCGTAAATCACGTTCCCATCTATAAAAAGTTCTTTTAAATTTATCTAACTTTCTTTTATTTGTGTATTGCTAAGCATTTTTATTTTACAGTGTACGTATTTTTTTGGAAGTAATTCTGACTTCCCTGAAATAGATGTCAATGTAGTATGTTATGGAGTGACACAATAGAAATGCGTCATGGTTTTAAAATATTGATAGTAATATTAACTGAAAGCATAGGCTGCCAAATAGCAGATTATTTTGTTATTCAAAGTATTGACATTGGAGACAAATGGGGCATGCGATATCTTATCGCTACTGTGTTTTGTACACACTTAAGTACTGAAATAAAATAGATTGTCTATATATGCTATCAGTATTATTTAGGTACGGTTCTTCGTCGAATATTTTTTATCGTGCTATCGACTGGTATGATTTGACGAATTCGGAATTTCTGTAAGGCATAAAATCGGGAATGTGATCCAGCAGAAGTGAAAATTCGACATAGCAAGATCAACAAGATGAAATGTCAGCAGCAGAAGTTAAACCGATTGGGTAGACTGTGACTTTGTAACGTGCCGGCGCCACACGACACAAAGTCAAGATTATGTCTATACACCGTGCACTTTTAACCACCTGTAAAACGAAGCCCACGTTATGTAACCATTATGTATAACATCTTGGCAGTGTTATTATTTATTTTTACCAATTTTTTTTTAATATTAAATATTGGTTCAGCTATTTATTTTCAAACACGCTGTAACGCACACAGATGTAGCTGTGTAAGGTCCATTCAACCGAGACCCCGCCGCAGCAAAATAATACGTCTGGGCGCGTCACAGCGTGTTACAAAATTAAAAGTATGAATAAAATTTTAAAATTTTTCAAAAATTAATTTTAATAAAAAAATAAAGAACACTGCCATGATGTTATACATAATGGTCCAATAACGTGGGCTTCGTTTTACAGGTGGTTCAAATTGCACGGTGTATAATGTTTAGTACCAAAAGGTCGTAGGCATGGGCGTAGCCACGGTGGGGCAGGGTGGGGCGCTTGCCCCACCCTGGCTCTGACCTTTCAGGTACCTAACCAAACCTAAAAAATTTAACTATCTAGGTACTTACTAATACTTCATATCCGCAAGAAAGTTCACACTCGACACAAAAAAAATGCGATCAAGACAAAAAGTTATCCTTTTACAAAATCCTTTTGTTTTTTGTTCATATGTGACTGAGTTGAGCTGGAAAGCTAACTGCCGCCCGCGCGCGCCGGCCCCATCCCGCGCAGCGCAGAGCTTCTTCCATTGCAGCGCTAGTCGTATTATTTACTCGTTTAGAAGACCTTTGTCTTGAGGCATTGTGGGATCGACGATGAGAAGACTCGACGTAGTTTCCCAAATGCTGCCCAACCCAACTGAATTCTTCTGTTCACCTCATCCTCAAAGTTGTTTCTACCTACCTGCAACGCCTGCCACACATATTTTTGAACAACTTCGAGGACGGCGCCGTGCACCACAATCGGTTCCGGTAGTACATGTTCATTGAACATAACCGTGGTTTTATCCAGGTTCATCCGAAAGCCGATGCGTACAAAAGAGTTAGCCAGGTCATTCAGCATCTGTTGTAGGTCATGCAGCGTTTCTGCCATAATAACTATGTCATCTGCAAATCGCAAGTGAGAGATGTATTCGCCATGAATGTTGATGCCTCGTCCTTTCCAGTGCAGCGTCTTGAACATATCCTCCATTGCATTTGTGAAAAATTTTGGGGAAATGACGTCCCCTTGTCTCACTCCTCTATGCAACGGTATAGGTAGGTTTTGTTTGCTGATTCTGTGTTTAGACGGACATGGTGGCGGCTTCGTAGAGACATCTCATCACTAGACGTACTGCCAATCTATTTGGCAATGCTGCAGGGACTCTAAAACGGACCATATCTCGATCGAGTCAAAGGCTTTCTCATAGTCCAAGAATGCTAGATACAAGGGCTAATTATACTCTTCGGTCTTCTGTATAATCTGCCGCACTGTGTGGAAGTGGTCTATGGTGCCGTATCCGCTCCGAAATCCAGCCTGTTCCGGTGGTTGGAATTCGTCGAGTTCTGCGCAAGGCGGTTCGAAAACATCTTATAGACGTGGCTTAGAAAAGAAATGGGTCGATAGTTCTTCCGCAGGGTTTTATCTCCTTTTTTGAAGAACAGGACGACAACACTCTTACTCCACGCCTCCGGATATCTCACTTCAAACATCCTACATACAGATACATGGTGCTACTAGGATGTAACCTTTTTGTATGAAAAAATATCCACGTTTAGACCGCGGGAATAGTTTGCTGGTTACATATTATTTTAGACTGCTGCCCCACCCTGAGCTCATGGCTGGCTTCGCCCATGGTCGTAGGTGAGTTAAAGATAATTGACTAATTCATACGGCTGTCAGTTTTAAATGTGCAGTAACCTCTAATTAACCCACTGCCAAAACTTTGTAATGGGCCTTATTAATTCTATACGTATCTCAAGGTAAGGAATTAGTACTTAGCGAAAAAATAATTTCAGATACAGTTTCGGTTAAAATGGCGAATTTGAAGTAGGCTTCCTTATGATCTTAGCTTACTTACGATTGATTTGATACCAGCAGCTGATAAATTATTACTGTAACGCGGCAACACTGCAGAGCGCGACCCTCTCTGTCTCCCACCATTTCCGATCCTACTTGCGCGAGCGAGATAGAATCTCCCGCCAAAATGTGCGTTACACGGAGTATGCGCACCCGCGCGCTTCCAAGGACGCTGCGCGATTATGTAGTTGAATAGAACACGAGTAGACGCTAAACCGTGATGTTCCGTCCGCCATTTTTAGTTTGTGCTAACTTGTTAAATAACTTTGAACTCTGTTTTGTGTAATGTGTGTTAAGTTGTTAATATACAGACTGTTGTTAATATCAAGCGTGTTATCCTTCAGCGTCGTACCCAACCTAGAACCCTGAGATTCGAACGTGGATCACGTGTGCGTCCACCCCGTCTGCGTTCATGAAAAATGGCTGCCCAAGCGCGGGCCTGAAGGAAACAAAGTAATCAACAGATTGACAACAACTCGTCTACAATGCCAATTACACGCCAAGGAACGGCTTACGACTCGCACGTCGCCGGTGATGAAGAGCAACAGACGTCACCGGAGTCGCCGATGGAACAGCACCCGGCGTCCCCGTTACCGGCAGCGGGAAACTTCAGCTTAACAGATATTAATGTTATGATGTCGTCGTGGCAACAATCGTTTGAACGTCTTCTCGATCGAGTGATGCAACACGAAGATCGACGTTCCGCCACACCTGCTACCAACTATACGTCTACTCAACACGGCAATTTTTCTACGTGCAAAGCGCGTTTTAGCGGAGCGTCCGACGAGTGTCTCGATGGTTTTATAGATGCCGTTCAAGCCTTTAAAGATTGCGCCAATGTTAGCGACGAGAATGCTCTTAGAGGCTTCTCTATGCTTCTTACTCACGACGCTGCAACGTGGTGGCAGGGCGTGAAGCCCACCATTACCAGCTGGAGCACAGCACTCAAGGTTTTGCGCAGCGCTTTTGGCGACAACCGGCCGCCTCATCGTATATATAAAGAATTGTTTTCAAGTGCACAAGGCGAGGAAAAAACAGAGCTTTTTGTAGCGCGTTGTCGAGCCTTACTCGCGCGCCTACCATCGGGAGATTTAAGTGAAAAGGTGGAGCTAGACATGCTATATGGCCTCCTCAACCACCGCATACGAGAGCGGATACGCCGCGAGGAGTTTGATAGTTTTTCAACGTTATTGAAAATCGCACGCGAAGTTGAAGACTCCCTTGACAACGTGGATGCCATCACGGAACCCCGTTCTATGAATCCGAACAATCCGAAGCCGCCGTCGTCCGCGCCGCCGCCGTCATCGAGTACCGCGCCGCGCCATCCTGCAAGGGCCCCGACTGCGCCGTCCGTTTTACCTGTTTCAAAGAACATTCAGCGTCCTCCAGTGGCTCCGTCAGCGAGAAAGTACTGTGTTTACTGTAAAAATCATGGACATGTTCGCGAAGAGTGTCGTAAATTAATGCAAAGAAGTGATAGTGCGGTTGTTCGTCCTAGTGTTAGTTGTTATGGTTGTGGAGAGAGAGGAGTCATTCGCTCAAATTGCGTAAAATGCAGTACGTCCGAGTTCAACTCCATAGATTGTAACGCGCCGCCTAAGCAACAGAAATTATATGAATCCTCATCGTTTACAATTGGTTTGTCTAGTAAACAGGTTAGTAAACTTAATTTCCCTAATTTTAAAATTAATAATTTTGATTGCGACACTACGGTTCATAACTATTCATTGCATCCATCCTCTCTAAGTACAAGTGCTTTTAATAATTCTAATAATAATTCGAATTCATGTTACAACAATGTTAACCTTGAAAGTCCGTCTAGTAGTAATAATTTTAATAAAAGTACAGAAACGATTTCCGAAGTAAATCCTCGTTTTAACCGGAAATGTAGGGCGACCATGAGTTCGAACCCGAAAAAACGGGAAAATCCAAATTCAAGTAGGGTGACCATGAGTTTTTCATCCACAACGGATATTCCTAATAAAATATTGCAAAATGTTAATTTACGTCCAATTTTAGGCATTGAAATATTGGGGTATCGAGGTCGTGCGTTGATTGACACCGCTGCGAAGTGCAGTATGGCTGGAAGTACGCTGTTCAAGCTGCTCAAACAACGCAATCATCCCTTCGTGAGTACTTCTTTGCGCGTCAGAATGGCAGATGGAATCGCCCAGATGCGCCAGGTGCTCACCACTACCCTGGAAGTGAAAATTGGATTATCTGGTAAGGTGGTTACCACAGATTTTATTATTTTGCCTGATGCAGTTGATAACGACACATTACTTGGCATCGATTTCCTTGTGCGTTGTGGCCTTATTTTGAATTTTAATGCAAAAACATGGCCTGGCGAGAATAAAGTTTACCCACTCCAATTCGAACCTGATACTTCAAAACTTACCGCATGTGCTTCGCTGGATCTGCTTCGTGATGATGAAGGTGTTATGCTCAGCCCTGATGAACGCATAAACTTGGCCATCTTACTTAAATGTAATGAAGACATCTTCAATCCAGGGGGAGACCCCACACCTTATGCAGAACACCACATAGACACCGGCAATCATTTGCCCATTTCCGTCCCGCCTTATCGACTCACGCCTGCCAAGAAGGAGATTATGAAAGCTGAACTCGATAAGATGTTGCAAGATGGAATTGTCGAAGAGTGTGAGTCCGCCTGGACGTCACCTGCTGTTCTCGTCCCAAAGAAAAATGGTCAAATAAGATTTTGTGTAGACTACAGAAAAATAAATCAAATAACAAAAACTGACCACTATCCGCTTCCGGTGATTGATGAGCTGCTCCAATCTACAAAGAAGAACTGTTACATCAGCACCATTGACCTTAAAGATGGTTACTGGCAAGTCAGCGTCGCACCGCAGGATCGAGACAAAACAGCCTTTATAACGCCATTTGGGACTTACCGTTTCACAAGAATGCCGTTCGGTCTGAAGAACGCGCCGGCGACCTTCCAAAGGCTCATGGATCGTTTCAGATCTTCGGCTAGCCTGCAAAATATTATATTGCTAGCCTATCTCGATGATTTGTTAGTGATTACAGCTGGAGATTTCCAGAAGCATCTAGCAGATCTCCAATTAGTCTTTGATCGTCTCCGTCAGTTTGGCTTGAATGCAAACCGTGAAAAATGCTCATTCGCGTGCCAGGAGGTAAAATATCTGGGTCACCTCCTCACTGCCAACGGGATCAAGCCCGATGAGTCTAAGATCAGCGCTATTGTGGCTATGGAAGAGCCCCGAAACTTGAAACACCTAAAATCTTTTTTGCAAACTTGTGCGTGGTTCCGCAAATTCGTTCCCAATTTTTCTGCCATCGCCCAGCCGCTCACTAAACTGACAAGGAAAAACGAACCTTGGAAATGGGATGAACCGCAACGCAAGTCTTTCATGGAGCTCAAGGAGAAACTAACTTCGGCTCCTATTTTAACTCAAGCTGATTACGATCAGCCTTTTATTATTCAAACAGATGCAAGTAATTACGCATTAGGCGCTGTGCTATTACAGGGTGAAAAGAACAATGAGCGACCTATCGAATATGCTAGCAGAATGTTAAGCCCTGCAGAACGCAGCTACAGTACAACAGAAAAGGAAGCCTTGGCCGTTGTCTGGGCCGTTGAGAAGTTCCGCCCCTACATTGATGGACATTCCGTCATCGTCAGAAGCGACCACCAACCACTGAAATGGCTCCTGACACTTAAGTCTCCCAGTGGTCGTTTGATTCGATGGGCCTTAAAACTTCAAAGCTTCGACATCACTTATGAGTACATTACAGGTAAATCTAATGTGATAGCTGATACTTTAAGTCGACCACCTTGTAAAGATGAAACCAAAAGTGACTGTGGGATTTGTTCCGCTACTTTGGATATTCCTCAGATCACTCCTACAGAGTTGCGTAGTTCACAGTTAAATGATCCTGAGGTTGCCAAAATTCTAAAAGAACTCGAGCACACCGACCCCGTTGTGTCAAGCCGTTGGTCAGAAAGAGGATATACTGGGTGAAATTTTAACCACTTTCCAAATTTTAATATAGCAATCTACGAGACAAAAAACAAATGACGTATTTTTTCTTTTGGTATAGCCCAGTACAAAAATGTCAAGATAAAGCACTTAGAAAATGTCCGCAAAAAATCTAAAATTATTGATACGGCATCCTAGTAACACTTTTTTTACGCGATGTGCATCTCATTCATTTATTACAATTCTATTCATGAGTTTTTGAATTTCCCTTTATACCTTAACAGGTCTAGGACAGTAAAAATCGAAAACTATATCACGAAAAATATTTTCGGGTTACAACTTGATATACATTTTTTACTTCATAAATAGGCTCTAAATACGATACTGAACGCATATAAAAATTTTGGAAAGTGGTTAAAATTTCACCCTGTATGTTAAATCAAGGAGTTCTCTATCGTTTTGATCCGGAAGTTGAAACTGAATCTCCTCAACTGGTAGTGCCAAATGCTATGAGAGAAAGCGTCTTACAAGAGTTCCACGATGCTCCGACAGCCGGTCATCAAGGTATCGAGCGTACACTTCAACGGATACGCCTGAAGTATCATTTTACAGGTATGCGACAATATGTTACCAACTACCTTAAAAACTGCGAAGAGTGCCAGCGGTATAAGATCTTGACCCAGATACCTGCCGGACTTCTCCAAACCCCAGTGCTAAATCAACGCGGTGTAGTTCTTGCTATCGATTTTTTTGGCCCTCTACCCGAAGGTGAGAATAAAGAAAAATGGATCCTATTGATTGAAGACACTGCCACCCGTTGGGTAGAGATATTTGCTCTCAAAGAAGCCGTAGCAGAGGACGTAGCTCCATTACTTATAGAGCAGTATTTCCTTAGGTATGGTTTTCCTCGAAGGGTTATATCGGATAACGGTGTTCAATTTGTTTCTGCTGTGATGCAGCAGACCATGCACCTTCTCGGCATTAAGCAGAATTAAATCCCCTTATACCATCCGGAGGCGAACCCAGCTGAAAGGAAGAACCAGGATATGAAGACACAGCTCTCCATCTTAGTAAAAAATCACCACCGAACTAGGCCAAAATTCTTACCCGAAGTTCGTTTCGCAATGAATAGTGCCTACTGTAATACTGTACGGGACAGCGTTATAAAATGTTAATTGTATATAAGTTTTTATTATTTATTATGTTTTGTTATATTGTGATATGTTTGAACTTTGAATTTGTAAATTATTGTAAAACTTTATGAGAAATAAATGAATAACAGCCGGGGGTTTAGGAAACACACCCTAAGTAGGCACACACCCTCGTACAGGATAACGAGGACTAGGAAGGGAAATAGGACGCGGCTCTCTTTACGGTATTGCCTTTTCAAGTCAAAATGCAAGCCCGTACTATTTCCCTCTCTTTCTAATTGTGAGATGGCATGCGGCTCTCCCTACGGTATTGCCGATCGACCGCGGAAAACACGCGCATGCCATCTCCCCTCTCGCTCGCACCGACCTCTCGCTCACACAGTGATTGCGTGGGTGGGGATTTTCCCGCCAAAAATTGTGAATATAAGGCGAGCAGGGGGTCCATAGAATCATTCGATCCAGCAGTAGCAAGGAAGAACCTTCTCTCCTAAGCAAGTAGGAAGAGCCCTAGAAGATCAACCTGAACAGATCCTGGGAAGAAAAATAGGAAGAATACACAGCCACCTCACCGCATACAATACAGTCCACACAGTAAACATTGGGTTGGCTGTTACTCCGTAACCCGACATAAGGCGTTATCATTTCATCAACATCATCATCAAACAAGACGGGCGTCTGACCGTCTGGCTTCCTCCCTCATCTTCGTACCAAACCCGGCCACGTGTCATCCGGCACATTGTTGGTCCTTCGAGCCGGATCGTCGTATTGAAGATTGAAGATTGAACATTGAAGATTGTCAAGATGCCCGTCACTCGTTCCCGTACACAAGAAAGATCGCCTACGTCGGAGACGGAAACATCGTCGGGGACCGAAGTCACTGGTACCACTATGCCAGATACCTCGGCCACAAGTCAAACGACCAGTCCGCTGGCTACTGAGCCAGAACGCCGCCAAGAAGAGCAGCTGGCGCCGCCGGCTGCGCCCGCTCAGGCGCAGCTGCCCGCAGCACACACGAAGAAATTAGCACCTTCTGTAATATCAAAGAAAAGCAAGAAATTACTGAAGGCCAGGGAAGAACTACTGCACATCCAGCTACAGCTCGCCGCCGCCAAGATAGCGGCATTAGAAGCGGAAACGGACACCGACGAAGACGACATTGACACCGTGATTGATGACTCCGGCAACAACAACAACGAACGCACTGTCGCCTGGGTTGACGATAGCCGCTTGCAAGTGCTGGCTATCACCGAGCAACCACACAACCCAGAGCCGCTACCGCCGATACCGACGCAGGCGTCTGCCCCGCAGATCGCGACGTGTCCTACGGCGGGAGTGAACGAGACAGCGCATATCGGCGTCTCACCGGCGGGAGTGAACGAGACAGCACATATCGGCGTCTCACCGGCGGGAGTGAGTGAGACGGCATGCGTCGGCGCCCCACCGGCGGGAACAATGAAGAGTGACATCGCGCAACTAGCTGCCGCGATCACTATGGCTACAAGAGCAAGTCAACCGAGAATGAACATTGAATTGCCGATATTCGCCGGGTCCCATCAAGAATGGCTGATATTTAAAGCTGCTTACGAAGAATCGAAGAACGGGTTGACATCATTGGAGAACCTCGCCCGTCTTCGCCGAAGCCTCAAAGGACGTGCAAGGGAAGCAGTAGAGAGTCTCCTTCTATACAACGGCAACCCAGAAGACGTCGTGAAAACCTTAGAAGCAAGGTTTGGTCGTCCGGACGCTATCGCGATGTCCGAACTGGAGCGGCTGCGAACGCTATCGAAACCTCAAGACACGGCGCGGGACTTATGCATCTTTGCCTCCCGGGTCTCGAACATCGTCGCAGCACTAGGTGCCATCAAGAAGAGGCACTACCTGTACAACCCGGAAATCACGAAGAACACCATAGAAAAACTGACCTCCACCATGCGATATCGGTGGTACGACTTCGCGGCTGAACAAGACAGTGAAGAACCGGACCTAGTCAAGTTGTCGCGCTTCCTGAACCGGGAGGCCGAACGATGCGGCCCCTACGCGCAACCTGAACAACCGGACAACGTCGTGCCAGCGAAGAGGCCTCAACGGGCCTACAGTACAAACACCACGGAACCCGAACAGAAGACATACAGCTGCCTACGTTGCGAGAAGACAGGGCACGCCATCGGGAACTGTGAAGAATATAAGAAGCTGAGCGTCAATGACAGATGGGATTTCGCCAAAGAAAAGAGACTATGCTTTCGGTGCCTGCGGTATAGAACCAAAGTACATCACTGCCGCACCACGAAATGCAACATAGACGGGTGCCCCCATCCACATCATCAGCTGCTACATCACACTAAGAGTGGTGAACAGAAGACAGAACAGAAGAAAAGTGAAGTAGTCAGTTCCACGTGGACGCCAAGGAAGCCTCAAGCGTATCTGAAGATACTGCCTGTGACCATCGTCGGACCGAAGAGGAAAATCGACACGTACGCGCTTCTCGACGACGGCTCTACGATCACGCTCATCGACGAGAGCTTGGCACAGCGCGCCGGACTAAGAGGACCAGTGGAACCACTACGCATCGAAGCGATCGGTGAACGGCAAATTGAAACAGGATCTTCAAGGCGGCTCAAACTAACGATCCAGGGTGACCAGAAGAAGCGCCACACCATACAAGCCAGAAGCATCAATCAGCTGCGACTATCCCCGCAGACCATCGACGAACGCGATCTGGCTGGCTGCCGTCACCTGGAGGGCCTGAAGAATCTCACCTACGAACAAGCCAAGCCGGGAATACTCATCGGGCAAGACAACTGGCCACTCCTCCTGGCAGAAACCACTCGCGTCGGTGACAGACAGCAACCAGTCGCCTCACTTACGAAGCTGGGATGGGTCCTTCACGGAGCACAGGTGCGGACGCTGGGACAGAGAGTCCACTTCGTGAACCACGTGACAACGGAAACAGAAGAATCAGAGAGAATCGACGAACAATTGAAGAACTTCTTCTCTCTAGAGTCATTCGGAGTCGCGCCGAAGAAACCACAGAACGATCCAGAAGCCCAAGCCTTGAAGATTCTGGATGCGGAGACCAAACGCCTCGAAGACGGCCGTTTCCAGACCGGGCTGCTGTGGAAATCGGCGGACATCAAGCTGCCTGATAATCGAGACTACGCGCTAAGAAGACTTTGTGCCACCGAGAAGAAAATTGAGAAGAATCCCAAATTGAAGGCCAAGGTCCACGAACAAATGAAAGCGCTCATAGAAAAAGGCTACGCTGAAGTTGCACCTACGAAGAAGACTGAAAACAGAACATGGTACCTGCCTTGTTTCCCGGTGATCAACGCTATGAGACCGGACAAGGTCAGGATGGTGCATGACGCAGCAGCCATCACGAAGGGTTTATCGCTCAACGACACTCTACTCACCGGACCAGACCTGCTGCAATCACTTCCTGGAGTGCTGCTGAGGATGAGGCAACATCAAATCGCAGTATCAGCAGACATCACAGAAATGTTCCTGCAAGTGAAAATCCGACCAGAAGACAGGGATGCGCTCCGCTACTTATGGAGAACAGATCGTGACGCTCCACCCACCGAATACAGAATGACGTCACTGATCTTCGGAGCCACCTCGTCCCCTGCCACAGCGATCTACGTAAAAAACCGCAACGCGAAAGAAGCCGCCGAAAAACATCCCGAAGCTGCCGATGCCATTGAACGCAACCATTACATGGACGACTACATCCAGAGCTTCGAGACTGAAGAACAGGCAATCAAGGTCGCAAGAGAAGTTGGAGACATCCACCAGCGGGCACACTTTGAACTAAGGAAGTGGACATCGAACTCCGACGCAGTGTTGCAGCAACTGGATCCGGGAAAGAAACAAGAAAACATGAACCTGGCCGAAGATGACAAGACTGAACGAGTTCTGGGGCTCACCTGGAGAACGTCAACCGACCACCTGGGCTTCAACCTGGACCTGTCGCGCCTGCCTGAAGACATCCTACAGAAGAGGCCGACGAAGAGGGAAGCCCTGAAGATCGTCATGTCCCTATTCGACCCTCTAGGACTAGCCTCGCCTGTCACAATCAGGGCAAAGCAGATCCTCCAGGAGATATGGCGAAGGAGCACGGCGTGGGATGAACAACTGGAAGAAGGCCTGACACTGGAATGGAAACAATGGACGACGCACCTCCAGAGGCTGAACCAAATCCACATACCCCGGTGCTACCCGAACTACAGTCGCAGCGACAATATCGAGCTCCACGTGTTCGTCGACGCCAGCGAGGTCGCCTATGCAGCTGCGGTCTACTGGCGCATCGAAGATGAAGACGGGAACATCCAAACACCACTCATCTTGGCCAAGGCGAGAGTGGCTCCCCTGAAGGTGACATCGATCCCGAGGCTGGAACTACAAGCAGCGGTGATGGGCAGCAGGATGGCGCAAGCAGCCATCGAGGAACACGATCGGAAGCCAGTGTCCCGAACATTCTGGACCGACAGCAAGACAGTCCTGACCTGGCTGAGAACAGGAGCCCGATCCTTCAAGCCCTTCGTCGCCCACAGGATCGCCGAACTCGAAGAAAACACCAAGACAGAGGAATGGCGTTGGGTTCCCACGAAACTCAATGTAGCTGACGACGCGACACGGGACGTCCCCAAGGACTTCGACGAGACCCACAGATGGTTCACCGGCCCCAGCTTCCTGAAAGAAGATCGATCGACGTGGCCGGAAGAGAAGAAGACCATTCCTGAAACAACGGGAGAAGAACGAACACTGAACCTCAGAAAGTCATCATCGACCGCAACACAAGTCGTGCCTGACGTAACCAGGTTCTCAAGATGGGAACGTCTGGTCCGCACCACAGCCAGAGTCCTACAGTTCGTCAGCCTGCTGAAGACAAAGAAACACAGAACATTCTTCTCAAGAACGAAGCCGAACAAGACAAAAGATCCTTCCTGGGGTGCTCAGCGTGTCGACAGAAAATTGAAGAAATTAATTGAAAAGGTTCATGAAGAAGACAAATATTTGAAGATTCCCGCTGAACTCATCATCGAAGCTGAGAAGGTTCTCATCAAGGCGAGCCAAGAAGACGCCTTCGAAGAGGACATAGAAAACCTAAGAAGAGGACATCAGATCAGCCGTCAGAGCAGAATGAAGAAATTAGCTGTTGAAATGAACAACGGTTTGATCACCCTGAAGTCTCGAATCGACGCTGCAGAAGGAATACCCGAAGTAGAACGAAGACCACCGATCCTGGATGGACGTCACCACATCACGCGACTCTACATCGCGCACGTCCATCTCACCGGTCATCACCAGGGAGTGGAAGCCACCGTCAACCAGTGTCGCCAGAGGTTCCACATCCTGCAACTTCGGCCGACTGCAAAAAAGATAGTCAAAGAGTGCCTTCACTGTCGCAAACGAAGAGCGGCACCCTCAGCACCATCAACAGGAAACCATCCGCCCTGCAGGCTGGCCCATCATCAGCGACCCTTCTCCTACACAGGGGTCGACTACTTCGGGCCTCTACAAGTCACCGTCGGACGAGCCACACACAAACGCTACGTGGCCCTCTTCACGTGCCTCACGACCAGAGCGGTCCATCTGGAACTCGCCGCTACGCTATCCACTGACTCAGCGGTGATGGCATTGAGGCGATTCATCGCGAGGAGAGGCTGCCCGAAGGAGATCTGCTCTGACAACGGAACCAACCTGCACGGCGCCGAGAGGGAGCTGCGCCGAGCCATCGACAACGCAACAGAACTTGAAGCCAGCAAACGCCGCATCTCTTGGCGCTTCATACCACCGGGCGCGCCGTTCATGGGCGGCGCTTGGGAAAGGCTGGTGAAGACAGTCAAGACAGCGCTATCGACAGTGATGAATGGACGCACCACCAACGACGAAGTCCTAGCCACGGTCCTCGCAGAAGTGGAATTCACCGTCAACAGTCGGCCGCTCACCCACGTCGCGGTCGACCCTGATGAACCTGAAACATTGACGCCGAATCACTTCCTGCTTTTGGAGCCTGCACACGAACCGGCTATGGGACAATTTGAAGACAAAGACCTGCTGGGCAAGACCCATTGGAGGGCGTCCCAGAGAATAGCAGACATGTTCTGGAGCCGATGGATACGAGAGTACCTCCCTGAACTCCAAGGCCGGCGGGAGCCGCACGGCCGTGGCCCAGAACTGAAGACCGGAGACGTCGTGCTGATCGTGGACAACACTCTGCCACGAAACACTTGGCCACTAGGACGAGTAACGGCTGTCTACCCAGGGCCCGACGGCATCGTGCGAGCTGCAGACGTGCTGACCCGAGGAGGTATCCTGCGACGCCCTACGAAAAAGCTGGTGAATCTGCAAATAGAAGAAAAGGACGCCGCCCCTTCCACAAGATGAGTGTCTCTCCGACTGCGCTGCGACACACGGCGGGAGAATGTACGGGACAGCGTTATAAAATGTTAATTGTATATAAGTTTTTATTATTTATTATGTTTTGTTATATTGTGATATGTTTGAACTTTGAATTTGTAAATTATTGTAAAACTTTATGAGAAATAAATGAATAACAGCCGGGGGTTTAGGAAACACACCCTAAGTAGGCACACACCCTCGTACAGGATAACGAGGACTAGGAAGGGAAATAGGACGCGGCTCTCTTTACGGTATTGCCTTTTCAAGTCAAAATGCAAGCCCGTACTATTTCCCTCTCTTTCTAATTGTGAGATGGCATGCGGCTCTCCCTACGGTATTGCCGATCGACCGCGGAAAACACGCGCATGCCATCTCCCCTCTCGCTCGCACCGACCTCTCGCTCACACAGTGATTGCGTGGGTGGGGATTTTCCCGCCAAAAATTGTGAATATAAGGCGAGCAGGGGGTCCATAGAATCATTCGATCCAGCAGTAGCAAGGAAGAACCTTCTCTCCTAAGCAAGTAGGAAGAGCCCTAGAAGATCAACCTGAACAGATCCTGGGAAGAAAAATAGGAAGAATACACAGCCACCTCACCGCATACAATACAGTCCACACAGTAAACATTGGGTTGGCTGTTACTCCGTAACCCGACATAAGGCGTTATCATTTCATCAACATCATCATCAAACAAGACGGGCGTCTGACCGTCTGGCTTCCTCCCTCATCTTCGTACCAAACCCGGCCACGTGTCATCCGGCACAAATACCACAGGGTGTACTCCCTCCTATTTAATGTTTGCCAGGGAAATGAAAACCCCTTTCGATGCTCAACGTGATTTAAGAGCTATTTTAGCCAAAGAAAACTTCTTGCCACAAGTCACGCCCTATCTAAGGTCATTTATTGATAAAATGGATGAGGTTAAGGAGAGAGTGGAAAATCAGCAGGATAAAAGCAAGAGCTATGGTGATCAGTCACGACGACCCATACCCCAATTTAAAGTCAACGATCTAGTCTTAGTTAAAACTCATTTGCTCAGTAAAGCCTCTCAAGGTATAACTAAAAAGTTTTTCCCTAAACGGGACGGACCTTCAAGAATCTCCAAAATAGTTAGCCCCACTTCTTATATTATAAGCGAAGTTGATAATGATGTTAACCTTGGTAAATTTCATGTCTCGGACCTTGTTCTGTATCGAGGTGATTCAGGGAACGTTTCTGTGCCAATTCAACTAAGACGACATCGTGGTCGTCCTCGTAAAGTTGATACGTTGCCGCATCACAATGTTTCCAAGTTTCGCCCGGGACGTGCTTGTAACTTGGAGGGGGAGGATGTAACGCGGCAACACTGCAGAGCGCGACCCTCTCTGTCTCCCACCATTTCCGATCCTACTTGCGCGAGCGAGATAGAATCTCCCGCCAAAATGTGCGTTACACGGAGTATGCGCACCCGCGCGCTTCCAAGGACGCTGCGCGATTATGTAGTTGAATAGAACACGAGTAGACGCTAAACCGTGATGTTCCGTCCGCCATTTTTAGTTTGTGCTAACTTGTTAAATAACTTTGAACTCTGTTTTATGTAATGTGTGTTAAGTTGTTAATATACAGACTGTTGTTAATATCAAGCGTGTTATCCTTCAGCGTCGTACCCAACCTAGAACCCTGAGATTCGAACGTGGATCACGTGTGCGTCCACCCCGTCTGCGTTCATGAAATTACTTAATTATCAGTCAGTTCCAGGAACAAAGCGTCAGTTGACCGTGTGTGAGGCCGTTTTAAAATGAAATAAACGTCTTCCAAAGTAAAGCGAGCGCGTAGTGCAGTTTAAATTTATAATGCCAGATTCTTTCATTAACGGCAGGTAACGCGCTGTGACGCAGTGTCTCGGTGGCTTAATGGTGCCGCGCCCGCCCGGTATGCATGGAGAGGCGGGTTTGAGTCCCACCTGAGAAATCATTTTTGAAGTATCATAATAAAGTAATCTCACAAAGTTAGCATAATCATTTATGAATTTAGTTATTTATTTTTGATTAGGTAAATACTAAAATCTTTACTAATATTATTAATGCGAAATTTACTCTGTCTTTCTGTCTATTTATTTCGCTTTCACGCCTAAAATGCTAAACAGATTTTATGAAATTTGGTAAGTATAATATTATATTTAGATTACACCTTGAGAAATGACATAGGCTATTTTGTATCCCACTCCTGCGCACTCCGTCCGCACGAAACGGTCATTGCTCATCACAACAATAACTTCCTCAAATTGTGTTTTTTAAATCCACTTATTTAAAAATTTATGTGATTTATTCGTTGTCATTTAGTTGTTGAATTGTAATGGATGGGAAGTTAGTTTTCATATCAGTAAAGCAACACAAACTTAATTCAGCAATCTTAAGGACAATAGTTTATTTTTGAAAATCAAAATATGGCCTCATAATAAATCAAATTTATTAAATGAACAAAACTGCCTGCAATAAATAATCTTTAAAGAAATAGTACCTATATGTAGAGCTTAACATATTCATTGAAGCAACAATAAATGGTGCGATGGAAATATTGTGAAAGGTCGGTCAAGCTGGCAGATAAAGTAAACACGTGTGCCGCTCACATGAATCTACATGATCTTTTGATATACAGAGTGAATTTTTATTTGTATCGAGTTTCCTTACTATCGTATTTTCGATGACCATGATCGGCGATGCGGTAGTATTGAGACCATTTGGAGAGATTGCCACCAGTTCTCTATAAGTCTAAGAGCCCTCTCTCGCAACCATTGATCCACGGCTGCATCCCATGCCAATTCAATGTACAAGATCCTCACGTTTTCCTTCACAACTGAGAACGTGGTATAAAGTAAGTACGTAGATGCTGAAAGATCAAAAGGGACGTACTATGATTTTAACACTTAACCCAAATACACCTATAATATACTACGAGTATAAGAGTACTTTTCGTTTAAACATTATTATAATAAGGATTAAAACTGGTTATATGAATTTGAAAGTATGTATAACATACTTGAATTTTTTTGTTTCTAATCACTGTAGTATCGAGCAATTTCTCATACTAAAACGTTTTTGGCAAATATTAAAAAAGTTCTAATGAACGATGACCCATTTGATTACCCTGTATATCCAGCTGAACTCAACTAAGTACTTTTGTTCAATTTAAAAAAAACATTATGATTTGAAATAAAATTTGGAGATAGATATCGACTCCATTTTTTTTTCTTACCAACAATAACATGAATCAGTTACATGTATAGTTTTAAAGTGCTTATCGCAAAAATGTCTTAATTGAGCTATCTCTCGATCGTTAAGTGTTTGAAGTATCAATAAAGAAACGTTTGTACTAATATCGCAAACAAATAATGTCATCTTCAATTGACATTCGACCTCAGTGATGAACTCAAGTAAGTGCTTGCTTAGCTAGTGCACTAGAACCCAAATGAAGCTAATGTAGGTGTGTACAGAGGTTCCAGGTCTTTTTCTACATTCAAAATGTATTAAAGTCATCCTGACTCAGTTTTGGCTTATCATTGCAATGCTGACCGTGTGCCAACTCTCAGACAAGTCATTAGATAAAGTTTTGGATCAGAACTTTAACTACATCATCATCATCATCATCATCATCATATCAGCCGAACGACGCCCACTGCTGGGCATAAGCCTCCCCCAAGGATCTCCACAACGATCGGTCCTGTGCTGTCCGCATCCAGCGGCTTTCCGCGACCTTGATCAGATCGTCGGTCCACCTTGTAGGGGGCCTGCCCACGGAACGTCGTCCGGTACGCGGTCGCCATTCGAGAACCTTTCCGCCCCAACGGCCATCGGTTCTCCGCGCTATGTGTCCCGCCCACTGCCACTTCAACGATGCAATCCTTCGAGCGATGTCGGTTGTTTTAGTTCTCCTGCGGATCTCATCATTTCTGATTCGATCGAGTAGGGAAATACCAAGCATCGCTCTCTCCATTGCTCGCTGGGTGATCTTGAGCCTTCTTATGAGACCCATAGTAAACGACCACGTCTCACTCCCATAGGTCATTACTGGCAACACACACTGGTCAAAGACTTTCGTCTTGAGACACTGAGGTATTTCGGACGCGAATATATGCCGGAGCTTCCCGAACGCTGCCCATCCGAGCTGGATTCGACGAGAGATCTCTTTCTCGAAGTTGGACTTACCTAACTGGACTATCTGTCCCAGGTAAACATAGTGGTCAACAACTTCGAGTGCAATGTTCCCAACGTTAACTGGAGCGGGTGCAACATGGGCATTTAACATGATTTTCGTCTTGTCCATGTTCATCCTAAGACCCACTCTTTGAGAAGCATTACCGAGATCTTCGAGCATAATGTTCAGGTCTTCCAAGGTCTCAGCCATAAGAACTACATCATCGGCAAATCGCAGGTGTGTTAGGTATTCGCCATTAATGTTAATGCCGCGTCCTTTCCAGTCCAGAAGCTTGAAAATATCCTCCAACGCAGCTGTGAACAGTTTCGGAGAAATAACGTCTCCCTGTCTCACACCTCGCTGTAGTTGGATCGGATTAGAGCTCTGGTTCTGTAATCGGACCGACATGGTGGCGTTTTGGTATAAGTACTTTAGTACCTCGATGTACCTGTAGTCTATTTGCCACCTTTGGAGAGACTGCAGCACTGCCCAGGTCTCAATCGAATCAAAGGCTTTCTCATAGTCCACGAACGCTAAGCAAAGTGGCAAGTTATACTCTTCGGTCTTCTGTATAACTTGCCGCAGCGTATGAATGTGGTCTATGGTACTATAGCCTTTTCGGAACCCGGCTTGTTCGGGAGGTTGGAAGTCGTCGAACCTGCGAGTGAGACGATTCGTAACGACTCTCGAAAACAACTTATAGATATGGCTCAGAAGCGAGATGGGTCTGTAGTTCTTCAAGAGAGTTTTGTCACCCTTCTTGAAGAACAGCATCACATCGCCTCTGCCCCATGCTCTGGACGACTCGACCTGGCAACATATAACACGCGCACACTGAGGCTTGACGCGAAGCTCGTAGAATTGGAAGAAGCAATTGGTAAGTTACATTGGGATATCATTGGGCTATCTGAATTCCGAAGAGAGGGAGAGGACTCGATAACCCTGCAATCCGGTAACTTACTATACTACCGGGAGGGCGACCAACAGTCCCTAGGTGGTGTCGGGTTCATCGTCCACAAGTCCCTTGTCAAAAACGTGATTAATATCGGAAGTGTTTCAAGTAGGGTAGCGTACCTGATACTCAGAATATCGAAACGATATTCGCTGAATGTCATTCAGGTTTACGCTCCGACCTCGAAACACGACGATGTCGAAGTGGAGGCTATGTATGAGGAGATCTCTAAAGCCATGCATAGCTTTAAAACCCACTACACGGTTGTGATGGGGGATTTCAATGCGAAGTTGGGGCAACGTTGCGGTAATGAGTTGAGAATGGGGAAATTTTGGGTTTGGGCAACGGAACAAAAGGGGTCAGATGCTGGCAGACTTCATGGAGAGGGAGAACCTCTTTATGATGAACTCCTTCTTCAAGAAGCCCGTAAGCCGCAAATGGACCTGGATCAGCCCGGACGGTAAAGTCAAAAATGAGATCGATTTTATCATGTCAACGAAAAAGCACATATTCGATGATGTCGCTGTGATCAACGCTGTCAAGACAGGAAGCGATCACCGCATGGTCAGAGGCACATTGAATATCGACGTAAAGGTTGAAAGAGCACGACTGATAAAATCCACGCTCCGACCAATACCGGCTCAAATTCAAAACCCCGAGTGTTTTCAGCTCGAGCTTCAAAACTTTAACTACATAATGCACAAAATGTTTTGAGTTTAGTTAGTAGATATACATGATGTTTGGTATGTACAATGAAGTCAACTTCTATGTTCTTGTCGTGGATAAAAATAAACAACTTTTAGCATGAGACCAAAATGGAATAGCGAAAACAAAAAATGCGCAAATATTCCATACAAAAATTATTATTGTTTTATTAAGTTTTTTAAACGGGGATCATACCACGTTTTAAATATGATTAAGTTAAGTAAAGTAACAGCCCATTATCATATCACTGCAAGGAAAAGGCCTCCATCATTGAATTCAAGTTACCACAGCAATGATGGGTGCTGGCATAATAACCACGCTTGCCAAATGCGGGTTGGTGATCACAAACCCGAGCAATGTTCGAAAATACGAAACTTTTTGTTGCAAAACCTGGGAATTGAACCCGGGACCCCAAGATCTTGGCCCGGTATTTAAACCACTAGACCAACGGGGTGCCGTGTTATGCTGAAGACAGATTAACCAAAAATAATACATTGCGATAATATGAACTGAATATCTGACGTTTAAGTTATTTTTTAAAATTTTGGCAATTATTTCCGTCACCCCTGTAACTCATTCTACACTGTAAGGGAGTGCAGACTCACGAATTCGGGCTTTATTGTTATGGCACACACAGTCACAGTTGGATTAAAACCGTTTGGGTCTATCTGAGACTGTAGGAAAAGATGGAAATAAATAATTTAAGTACATGTTATGATTATAATTTAAGTATGATAACAGTGAACTAAATATTTTCATGAGGTAGGTGAGCAGGGTGTATACTATCGCATCTGTAACAAGTGAGCATACTGTATTTAATTGTGTTACGTGGGAGCATAGTAATGCTTTGTGTATACTATATTAATAGCCGCCTGTTTGTTCGATTACACAGTAAACATTCAACACTGCATTAGGTAAGTTTACATACTGTTGACAAATTGACATTAGATTGTAGATAATATTGTACCTTTAAAATAATATTGATATATTTATGGTTTGTGCATCTCTTTTCTCTATTATTTTGTCACCGATTAAATGCAAATTATTTTATATTTTCATTTTTGTGACCTAATATACAGGATGTAATTTTAACCACCTTCCAAATTTTAATATAACAATCTACGAGACAAAAAACCAATGCCGTATTTTTCTTTTGGTATAACCTAGTACAAAAATTACAAAAACTTAGAAAGTGTCCGCCAAAAATCTAAAATTTTTCATACAGTCTCCTAGCAACACTTTTTTTACGCGATGCGCATCTCATTCATTCATTACGATACTAATCATAAGTTTTTGATTTCCCTTCATACATTATCAGGCTTAGGACCGTAAAATTTGTATACTACTCGTATGTTGCGAAAACTATATTCGGGTAAAAACTTGATTTACATTGTTACTTCATAAATGGGCTCTGAATACGATACTGAACGCCTTTAAAAATTTTTGAAGATGATATAAAAGTCATGTTGTAAAAGTCATCCTTTATATACTTAACTAATAACATATTCTCATTCCACTTTTTTCAGGTTAAACCATGAAAACTTCAATTTATATATTAGCAGTAATAACAGTATTAGCGGTACCTAGTCTAGCAGCAGAGGCCAGTCATGACCATCAGAGCGACATCTGCAGGCAACTGTCGTCGTGTGCCACTTGCCTCAGTAAAAGCTATTGTTCCTGGTGCGTCACTAAGAGCAAATGTACAAAACAGTCTTGCGGCAACGATAACGTTATCTACCCTAAAAGCGTTAAAGCCTTAATGTCCGGACCGCAATTCTGCCCGAGAATAGTCCGCCCCGAAAAAGAACTCGTATTCGAGAGCGGGAAAAGCCAAATTTTAAGCGTTAAAATCACACAAATCTATTTATACATGGCATTTACGAGTTGGAAATGCAGAATTAGTTTGAACGGAGAAGAAATTGATGTAAACGCAGTGCTCTTGTTTGATGAAGTGTATTGCGATACTGTGGTATTGAGTAATAAATCTGACAAGCCGGAGGTAGAAGGCAGTGTGACGGTGCTGTGGGAACAGAGTAAGCAGTTCGATGGGAGTGTACTTTTTAAAGTGCGTTCTTAGTGATATTAGTCCTATCTGTTAAGCTTGTAATTAATAATATTATTAATATTATAGGTATTATGAACCAGGTTGGTAATGTAGGTAATTTATGCAATAGTTAATGTAAACTGGCTAGATTTAACAAATTGTTACGATAAATCAACAATGAATTTACTATTCGTTTTTATTCATATAGTAACAACCTCTATTTATCCCACTGCAGGGCAAAGATCTCCATCATTCAATTTTCTCGGCTACCACAGCAATGATCGATATATGCATAATCACCACGTTTGCCAAATGCCAGTTGGTGTTCATTAAAGCAAAGGTCGAAAATTCAAAATTAATTCACTCTTATTGCCCAAACCGGGAAACAAACCCAGCACCCCGAGATCTGGGCCCAGTACCTAAACCACTAGACCAATGCGGCATTATTCGTATAAAATATTATGATGACCCTAAGGTTCAAATAAACAATATTACATTAATGGTGCAATTTATAATTCAAAAATAATTCGAAATCGTAAATGTATCATCGATACGTTGTATAAATAAATAAGCCGGAAAAGCCGCGGGCAAAAGTTTGTACTATTAACCAATGAAGAGACGAATAATTAATGTTTCCTGTATTTAATTTTTAATGTTTTGTAAGTTGTACAAACATTAGTTTGATTGGATTTAATGTCTGAAATAGTAACTATATCGATTAACGTTTAACCACAGATAAGAAGCTACACAAAACCTTGTTTAGAAAAAGAATGTATATAATATATTGTTTGATCTTTTATTGGAATTTGTACTCGGAGACTGCAGGACTAGAAGTCGTTCCTTAGCGCTAACTGATAACCGTTCCAATAGCCATTTGTTTGTTCCGGCATTCAACTCTTGAGATTCAAATTGATCGTCTCGGCGAAGTTACACCATATAAAATATGTGTAACTGCGAGAATGGTATTGCGAGTGCTGGTAAAGTTTGCGAAAAAGATGCTGATAAATTTTGTTTAATCGGTACTATTTCATTTACAATTTTTTGATCAAAATTATAAATGACGATAATCATGCGTCGATTCAAAAACCAACTAATTACCAATAAAAAAAATAGAAATTAGACTTTCGTTTATAGATAAACCTCATTTAATTCGTCATTGAATACTTGCATAATGCAAGTTGCATTCCAGCTCTATTATCTCTACTTTGTTATATTTTAAGGACATTCAGACAGGAAATCGTTATAAAATACGATACAATTGCTACTTTATACAAAATATTACCAGTCGCAACTAATAAATACGAATCGATTTGTTCACTGCAACGTTATGAATTTATTAACTCGCTGCATGCGGCACTTTGATATTTAATTAACTAACCGTTTAATTGCATCATAGGTAATTTATTAATTACCTACGTGGTTAATAAGCACTTATTCTAATGACAGATATAATATCTAATTTCTCAGGTTTAGGTTTTAGTTCTGCTTCAGTTGTGTTCAGAAACGTATGTCAGGTTTAGGGTTTTCAGTTTAGTGTAGCTTTTTGCTCTATCCTTTGCAACACACATGTTGCAGTAGTAAGAGCTTTGCAACTCCTGTGAGAGATTTACGACAGCCTCTAAATAAGATTTAGCTCTTGAAATTCAAATCGCCGCCGGCAAAGTTAATATCCTACTTACTGGTGTGTGAGACAATGGACCCCGAGAATGCAGGTGAAGTTTGTTGAGTCAGTAATTGTCTTTGCACCTCTGAAAGGGACTATTTTGGGTGGGGCGTATTGTCATAGACCTTTGTATGTACAGCGAATGTTGTTGTTATGAATACTTTAAACTACTATGTAGAAATTAAGCAGTTATGCCTAGCAAAACATTGCAATTAATCAAAAGTAAAATGTGTTTAAGACATGTTAATAAGTACCTGATTCAATGTCAAGATTGTACTAAGTTGGTGTAAATTATTAATAAAACCGGCCAAGTGCGAGTCGGAATCGTGCACGAAGGGTTCCGTACCAAAAAGGCCAAAAAAACGAGTTTGTTGTATGGGAGCCCCCCTTAAATATTTATTTTATTTTGTTTTTAGTATTTGTTGTTATTGCGGTAACAGAAATACATAATATGTGAAAATTTCAACTGTCTAGCTATCGCGGCTCTTGAGATACAGCCTGGTGACAGAGCGACGGACAGACGGACAGACGGACAGACGGACAGACGGACAGACGGACAGACGGACAGACGGAAAGACGGACAGACGGACAGACGGACAGACGGACAGACGGATAGACGGACAGACGGACAGACAGCGAAGTCTTAGTAATAGGGTTCCGTTTTTACCCTTTGGGTACGGAACCCTAAAAAATCGTTTTAATTTCATATCGGTCAATCACATCGGACATATCAGAGTTTTTGTCGTCTAGAATAAAAATGTTCAATTACAAGTGCATGCCTGGTAGGTATAATATATTTTTAATCAAAATACGATTAGTGATAATATTGTCTACAAACGTATAGGTAACGCTCGTTTTGAGCAATTCAGCATGAAAATTATATATTTTTTGAAATTTGCGAGTTTTATGAGTTTTTATTATCAGAACTCCGAAGGATTTTTTTTTGACGGACCTATCACTGAAACCTTATATGGAAGGCTTTATCCAGTTTAACCGGGCAGAATTCGGCGAGCGCTGTGGGCGCTCAGCCTAGGTCCGCCACGCTAGCGGTCACCCGGTGCGGCCGAGGATGAGGCTTCGCCAAGCGAAGCCTCAGGCTCGCTCGCACCGGGGCCCATACTAGCGGGCGTGATCGGGCCAGTGTGGGGTGCAAAGGGCACCCTACCAAATGGCGAACCCACCAGTGGTGGTGCCCCTCTGGGGGATGTAAGTGGCGGCTTCGGCGGTGAGCGGATTGGGGTAATTCACTGCCTTATCGAAGAATCGTTGAGTTGAGAGGCTTCTTTCATATAGAGGGCAATAGATTAGATTTCGAGGTCTCGGTGGATATTTTGGTTACGAACGAACCACAGGATCGTACGTAACCAAAATATCCAACGTTACGTACATACCCGCGGCCCGACGCAAAAAGAGATTTTGAAGTATTTGAAGCTTCTTAAGGAGGGACGGGGTGGCGTGAGCAAACATCGGACTGGCGTAAGTCATCACGAGGCGGATGCAAGTTTTGTAAATTGTCAACTTATTTTTAAGCGACATTTTACTCTTGCGGCCGACTAGGTGGTATAGTCGGTGCGTGTAGAACTTCGCTTGGTTACAGACACGTTTGATGTGCGCTGCGAAGGATAGTCGTCGGTCTAAGAACTCCGAAGGACAGCTTATAGACATTTTTTTAAAGAAACTTTGTCTTGATCACAAATATAATAATATAACCGCATTTCAAGCGCACAAAATGAAATCTTATGGGTAAATATGTATAAATATACTTTTTGGAACGTTGAATGAACTTTGATACTAAGCAATTAAATCTTTAAATTAAACAGTAAGTGTGTATAGGTACTAAAATGGTGTCTGATCTATGATTTCAAGACTAATGACAAAATTTGAGTTGGTAGTAGGTACTTCTCATAATACGATTTCTGATCTTAAATTAATCTTGTTGAATATTTTTGTTTAATTTCTTGTCAGTCTGTTTCAAAATAATAAACGTTAAACAGTTGAAAGTAGGTACTAAGTTAATGCAAGGAATAATCCTTATATTTTACTAACTTTAATATGGGTACGCTTTTAGTTGGGCCAATGAATTCAGTTATAGGCAGTCAAATTTTTGGTAAGATATCTCTTGTCTATACCAGCCGTGATGGGAAGCTACGTTCGAGAAACTACGAAAAATCTACGCGTCATAATATCCTTACACCAGTCACCAGTGTGTGTTGCCAATGCCATTTCTGTCACATTGTCTCAAAGGATAGCTGAAGGTCTTACGACAGCAAACGTATAGAAACATGCTTGATACTCGTATTATAGCATGATGGAATCAGAAATAAAGAAATCCGTAGAAGAACTAAGAACACCGAAATCGCTCGAAGAATTGCTTGGCCAAAATTATTTTGGATTGTTTGTGAAGCTATTTTTTATTCATCATTAATCCTACCATAAAGTTCCTAAATAATATTATTGACTTACAATATTATTTACTACAACATTTTAATATAGTAGGAAAAAAGTTATAAAAATTAAAATAATGTCCTTTTGAAAGGATATACACGGTGTTATTTTAGCCAGTTATAGGAGGTCCGGAATTTTCCAAATTAATACGAATAACTTATATCATACGATAACCATCGAAATCATTCAGAAAATGCCAATGCTCCATTCTGATAATTTAAAATTAATATTGGACCGCAACGATAATAATGTATGGAGGATTAAAATGTATTTTCGCATTGTTGATTTTACTTCAGTATTATAAACGTTATTGCATTGCCAGGCGAATTTGGTTAGTAACTAAAACAACTTCAGTAAATTTGTGACTTTTTGACATAGAACATGTAAGTAATAAACATAAGCCGTAGAGTTCGTATAATAGGTATTTAGCGGCGAACATGCACAGGAGAGCTTACTAAATGCGGGATGATTCGTGCTTAACGGAGCGCGAGTGGTATAAACGAGTGTCAGGAAATATGTCGGTAATGTTCAGTATTACTTAGCTCAGAGCACACATAAGGGATTCTTTGAATAGCTCTTCTAACATACTATTGGGAAATCTTTTTCTTAATACCCGCTCTTCTGTCAGAGGCTCGGGAGCCATAACTGTCGTAGTTTAAGTTTTGATACAGGTTTGAGAAGCTAAAATGTTTCAGAGCGCACATTTGAGTCCCATTTCCATCACTAGTTTATAATATCGTAATATAAAAGTACTTCAGATTCTAAGTATTCCTACTGGAGACTTTTGTTTGATAATGCTTTCATGCAGATTTAAAATTAATAGTCTTGGGAAAATCTTTCATTGAAATCCGTATTTAGTTCTCGGCGGCTGAGCACGGACAACAGAGGCACGCACAATAGCGTAAGTATTTCTGTGTTTTATCGCCAGATACGTAACTGCGAACCACTAATCCAGCTGAGTAAGTTGCTCTTTTCAATTAACAACCGTCGGTGCAATTTTTCTTCAACCTCTATCCTGTTGAGGGAAAAAGAAAAGGAATGAATTCTTTAGCTCCCGTCCGCTTACAGTTCTAATTATTTAAAAGGTTGAACAACGAGGTTCAACTTATTAATTGCCTTACATTTCCACATAGGTAAATTGTGAAAGACGTAAAATCATTTTTGTAGAATTTGAAAAATTATTTAACAACGTAACAGGACTATGATTTATAGTCAAAATATTAGTGCAATCTTCCATTTCAATATTGAGCAGTTGCTGTAAAATATAATTTATAAAATGAAAATAATACGATCGCGTTCCGTGCTGACTGCAGTAATTAAAATTTAACCCGTGACATAGATAGCGCGTGGAAGTGTTAAAATTTGAACAAGAACCGTAGCGCTAGTCGAGCTGGCTGTATTGCAAATACCGTACATTTAAACAGTACAGGATTATAATTTTTGCACATTTAATGCCTTGAATTGGATGCATGTACCTATTCATTTGCACAGTACTTAGGTAACTAGGTAAATAAAAGTAAGAAAAATATCTGGTCTGGACTTACTAAACTTAAAACAGTCTTTTTTTTAATTGAGTTTGCGTTGAGTTTAATTGAACTTATCCCAAGTTGGATTTGTTTTACGTGTAACATTAAGTTCTAATCATTAAATTTATATAGGTCATATTCGGTTATAATTGCATAAATTGATCTTATTTAATAATAATATGAAAAAGCTCACAGACGAGCGACAGTATGTTGGTGATTGCTGGTGACATACGACTACCTATACCACCAGCAGTCACCGATTTACTGTCGCTCGTCTCTCTCAAACTGGGATAAGTAGGAAAGCGGTTAATGACACCTAGAATAATCAAGCCAGAAATGCATCTAATCAACACTGAACGTTTGATTACCTTAAGGGCTAGCATCTCTTTTAATGATGATTTTATTTTAAGTGATTATGTAAAAGTAATAGTGATACAATTGGCTTGTAGATGAGTTGTACTCATTATAAAATTAAATAATGTCATAAAATCCGCACAGAAGCGCCAAATATTTAGTCAAGATTGTAAACTCGTTTGTTCAAAGTGTACAGTTCCAGTCTAGGTACATACAATTTTTGTGTCATTACGTATATATATTTGCATTACAGCTAAATAAGACGGTGTGAGTGTTACACTCCGAGCACCTGAAAGAGCATCCTTCAGTTTCCAAGAGGCGCATTCTAAATGAGCGAGCATTTCAGGAAGTTCTATGTGCTTTGAAATGTCATTATATAAGCAATAGATATGCTCGTACGTATTACGAGTAATACTGTTGACTTTGGAGTATAATTAATCCCCTTTTCTATGAAAGTTCATTTAGTACGGTGCCGCTTTTACTTGCAAATTTAATGTGACAGCTAGATCATGTTTTTTATTTTCTTGGGCAGAGTTTGATTTAATAAGTTAGGTTATATGCTTGCTACGTTTATTTTTCAGATGTTTAATACAATAATCAAATGGTATAGTAGATATATTAATATAAAGGCTGTCTAAAGCGCTAATGTAGTATTTAAACATAGTTATACAAACATGTTGTTATCGTACTCGTAGATTGAAGTAACTTACAGACCATTCTTTATTGCTTCGAGTTAGCCCAAAGCCCCGGTCGTTGCTATCGCGGTAACTTATGTGAGTCTAATCTGAGCCATTAACTATAATCCGTGTTCGGGAAAAGTGTCGGACTGATTAATCGCGGGCCGCTAAAGCCACTCACCCATTAACGCGCCGTGTCGATCGCCCGGTCAATCATGGCCAGGAACAATTATTAGTGGCCATTGTAGTTAAACACATTTTTATTATAATTAGATTTTCAAGGTACTTAGCACTCTCTTAGCATCGATACATTTATGCATCGATTTTTCACTGGTTGGAATTAAACGATCGGGGGATGAAAGGGGATTTATGCTGATAAATATTGTGTTACTTTTTGTACTCCACGCATATTAAATCAGACTCTGAAAGCAATGTCTTCCAGGCAAATGGTAAAACCTAGTTAATTAGAAAGACGAAGGCAATAAAGTTTTTTGAAATGTGAATATAAAAATATTCAATCTATACTTAATATTATAAAGCTGAAGAGTTTGTTTGTTTGTTTGTTTGTTAGAACGCGCTAATCTCTGGAAGTACTGGTTCAATATAAAAAAATATTTTTGTGTTGGATAGTCAATGTATCAAGGAAGGCTTTAGGCTATATAACATCACGCTGTGACCTATAGGAGCGTAGCATCATTGAAAAATGTTGCAAAAATAATCGCGGTCATAAAAACAGAAATTGACGCATACGAAGTCGCGGAGAACAGCTAGTAGGATATAAAGTAAGACACGCATTTTAAGTAGATAAATGCTATAATATATATATATACCTACTAATATTATAACTTTATAAAAGTGAAAGCTTGAATGAAGGTTTGTTACTCAATCACAAGAATGATTGAATGGGTGGAATAGCATAGGGACTGTATCCTGGAAAAATGTACGTTTCCCTTGGGTTAGTTTCAAATTCAAAAGTGAATAATAAATAAACTCATCGTAGGATGTAGTTTCTTATACGAATAAAGAAATAATAAAATTAATACTGCTACTAGATCATATTCATGTGAAAAATGGATCTTGTTACCAGAATAATATAACCTGTCCTAACAACCTTTAAGTCTTTGCATGACTACTGTTCTAATTTAAGCGCATCCCACACATGCTAGAACATAAGGGCAACATAATTCCGGCAGCGGGCTCACAGTATTAGTTTGGAGTAAACAAAGGATAAGCCCCGTAATATGGTTTTGAGTTAGGCCGCTCACGAGCAAACGCGCCTTAAGTCGCATCTAGCTGGCTGGTTCATTGCACAGTCGCGGACGTGCCTCGAATGCGTTATCATTCGCATTTGTGTGTATGTCAAATTGTCAACATGGGAGACTCGATATGGTGACATTATCATTACATTGTCATAGTATTTACATTCGGTAATGGTAGCTATCGACAGACAAGATGGAGAAAAATGCTGTTATTATTTTATTTAGAAGACAAGCTTAAAGACTGTTTTGTTTGATACAAGCTTTTTGTAGCCCGCGGCTGAACTGCATTTGTACCATGTTAATCAAAAACAGTTTACAGCTTTTTTTAGCCCGCGGCTGAACTGCATTCGTACCATGTTGATCAAAATCAGTTTACTAGTTTAGGCATAAAAGCGTAACTGACAATATTAGTAAGTATTCAGATTTGTTATCTTATCTCCATCCACTGGACTTTAAAATTGAATAAATAAATAATAAATAAATAAATATTTCAGACATGCCTCACTGGGCCACACAGAGCCATCTAGTCCCAAATTAAGCTTCTATTAAGTATATTCGTATGGGGTACTAGACAACCGATAAACTTACTTACTATATACTTTTTTTTGTAAATACATACTTTAATACATAGAAAACACCCAATCCACTTGTAAAAATCACCATACATAACACCGACTAAGAGCATCCTAGCTACATCTGTTCAAGACAAATTCAATTTTTTAGGTACACAAAAATTATTGTATTTATTTAATTGCTGAAATCAAATTTAAGCTCTCAGTGATATGTACGTATACATCGTCTGTATTATCTAGGGCTTTTGTACAACATTAGTCATATACCATTTTGTCTTCAAAAATCGAGCCTTATACAATGATAATTATTTTGTAACCTATTGTTGGAACAAATAAAGATTGAATTCATTCATCTATATAAAAAATATTAAATATCAAAACAAAATTGAAATAAATTTTACGAGAAAACCGTCCTAAACAAATATTATATTAATGTGTAACAATTTACAGTTGAGTTGTTTCGTGGAAGTTTTCTGCGCTAACATGTTGCGATTCCAATCCTCTGGGAAACGGGCAGCGTGGGTTGCGAGAACTCTGCGCTGTCAATGCCGCATTAGATATGAACAATCGCAAAATGTTTAACGAAAATATATAATCTCCAATCTTTCCACTTTTTACCGTTGTGATTATCGGTTTTGCCGTGTGGTGATGGCCAAAATAGAAGAGCAAAACCTCTTCTCATTCTATGGATGTCATACAAGGTATCTTAAGGACAACTAGAAGAAAACCTGCAGAAGCGATTCCTGTCCTCCATCAGTTGTACTGCGATTGCTAACCAGTCTGCCGAACATGGCGATGATGGTAAGATCCTCCTTTTCCAGAGGTGGGTTTCCCAACAATGGGTCTAGGTACGATTCTAGTATTATATTTATTAAATTTGAGGCAATTGCCTGGACCAGAAAACATTCTAAGTAGACCAGTTCAGAAATATACTGAACTACTGATATACTGACATATCCGTTTGTAGCCGTGGTCAATCTTATATATATTTTCTCTCACCACCAAAGAAGTCATACGTACGTTAGTACTTATTTACATAGATTAAGAAAAAAACACGAGTTATATTCAAATGAACTCTATCACAAAGCCTAAACAAAGAATACAGATCTCTAAAAGGAAACATGTTACGGAAAAACTGAATAATTAACTTCACCAATGAGTCAATTAAGCATATTTTACACATTTAAAAAAAATCTATTCGATTGCTTAAATTTGCTGATGACAGTAATTAATCCCTCGATTATGAGTTATTCCAGACACAATTGAAATCAATTGTTATTGCGGCACGCGCGTGCCTCCTGGGGGTTAAGGGATTAAATGTCGTATAGGTTCTTAGATTTAGTATAACTCCAAGTTTATATGTAGGACGTATTACTCTGTTACAAAATGTCCAAGTTATATGTTTTATGAGACTGTTAAAGTAAAGTACGGAATAAAACAAAACATCAGGTTTGTCTCTTTGTTACTGGAAAAAGTATAGTCGGGATCGGGATACGTACCACTTTAGGTAGAGCGAACTAGAAATTCGGCGCGGCCTTTGCAAGCCAGAATTAAACCTGTAACTCATTTTAAATTGACACGTTCATTTCCTGTCTGTAAAACATACAATGACCATGTCGTTTTGCGAAATTTTCCTACACTAACATGTTGCCATTTCTTCCCTTGGGTGGGAAACGATGGCATAAACAAAATCCGTAATCCATATATAATATATAGATCTTGAACGCTAGTGTGTGGCTCTGAATTCAAATACCCACCCAAATGCAATTTTTACTAGCGTTGCGACAGATAACTATATAAGAACTATTTCTGTATTGGCATCCCCAATTTGCTTCCATTAGGGCTGACATTTTCTTTGCTAGATTAGATTTTAAAAAAAAAACTATTGAAGACAGACTATTCGATAAAAAAATGATTTGTTATAATAATACAAAAATAATAAATTATAATTCACTGAATTAAGATCATTTTTTTCGTGTAACAATGTTTTCTTATTGTGTCAGTTCTGTAAAAAAATCCTTGTGTTTGGCTTACCTACAAAATTAATTTTGTTTTAACTTATGTGCCGTCAATATTAATTGATAAGGTTACAAATGTGCAAAAAGTCAAGATATATTATAATCTTTGGTTTATTGTTGGATTACTCAGTTGATATAAATAAATATACGTGCACGATGTAAACAAAAAAAAAACCTACCTGGTTAGTTAGTGTAATGAAAAACCCGTTCCATTCTATCTGCGATACTGTGATTCTTAAAGCAGATAATTCAATACTTTTATGGTGCGTTCGCCGCGAAGCAGACGTGTGGGCATTGTAATCAAAATAATAACATTGTAATTAAAAGAATAACATTGTTATTCAGTTCAGTTGTATCAAACATATTTATAGACAATGGCTACAGTGAATGTGAAAAATTAACTTATTTTAGAACTGTGAGTGCTAAAGTTAAAAGTGCAGTAGTTAGTGATATTTAACCAAAATGAAATTACCTCGGAGCCCAATAACTTTAGATGAAAAAAAGACTAAATCGGTCATTAACTGGGTCTCGTCGAAATGGAAAGGAATACTATCAGAATTCGTTTCGACAATGTTATTATTGACTTTTGGCTGCATGGCATGCATACCTATTGAGGGATTTTCGCCACATCCGTCGCTATTTGGACCTCTCGGATTTGGATTGACAGTCATGTTTAACATTCAAATATTTGGACACATATCTGGTGCATATATGAATCCTTTTGTAACAATAATAGCTGTGATATGGGGCAGAATATCAGTTGCTGTAGGTGTGGCGTATATTTTGGCTGAAATCGCTGGAGCTATACTTGGATACGGAATTTTGATAGCAGTAGCGCCAATCGATATAGCTGCGGAAGGCGTCTGCCTCACGTTACCACATAGTGGCATTAACCAGTTTCAAGCTTTGGGTGTAGAAATAGTGTTATCGGCAGCACTCTCTCTAATAAACTGTGCCGTTTGGGATCCTGTAAATTCACATAATTCTGATTCAGTACCATTGAAGTTTGGATTTGCTATTGCTGGGCTATCAATCGCTGGAGGACATATGACTGGCGCTAGTATGAATCCCGCGAGATCCCTCGGTCCAGCCGTATGGGCGAACAGATGGGACATCCACTGGGTATACTGGGCCGGTCCGATGATTGGGGGCATTTTGCCAGCGATATTTTATAAATACTTTTGGCTAAAGAAGCCAGATCCAAAGCTACAAAATTGACTTCAGATCAATATAAAAAGTTTTGTGACAGAATTCATTCGATATGTTTGTGAATGAATCAAACAAATGCGAACTAAATTGTTAAACAGAGACTGATTGTGATAATTTATCTAACAAGATAGTTTATATTTATTAAAAAGTTTAAGTATTTCAACTCGATTGGTTTTCTTAAAATTTTAGTTTTACATTACCGCTTTAAATTCCTAAAGTCATTTTATCATATTTGATCGGTTTATTTAGATTATTTAAATTTTATAATAGGTATTAATTTTGCAAGGGATTGCGAAAATACAACATAATATATTTTAGTCACCTATTTATTTATGATCACAAACGGGTTTATCAAATTTATTTTGAATCGAGCAGGTTAATTCGATAACAAAATTAATTTGAAATAATTTGGAAACATAACTTCTAAGGCTAGAAAAACAAGGACGATACGGTTCCTAAATATTGTATAAGTTATTATAACATACTAAAACTTTCAGAGATAAACAAACAGTGCATGGCGAACGCTAACCTAAATCTATCGGTAAACCGATTCCGGTTATGGCTTTTATCCTGTTTTTTATATTGTAGCTGTATTACGTCTTAAATAATAACAAACAGGAAATAACATCAAATTAAACACACGAAGTGTTCAGGCTACATTTACTACATTGTTTACTTAAAATAATTAATGCTAAATGAGATTCACCCGAGCTGCAAGTCAATTTTCGCTTAAAATAGGTAGTGCAAAAACCTAAAATCTGTTCTTTTTCCCGGTTACTCGCTAATTATTATCTAACGCATGAGAACCTTCAACGGTGTTAGTAGGGACATGGACTCTCCAATCATACATGAGAGTTTGCGTTTTTTTAAAGTATTGTTTTTATGTGAATGTTGTGCTCGGCTGTTATCGGGGTTCAGACAAAGTATGTGTAATTTGTGTTATCTTATGTATTGTGTTTGGTTTGTTCTCTGTAGCTATGCCTTATTAATAAATAAAATAAAAAAATATTAAATAAATAAGTTGAGTGCATGCTAAAAAGAAATCCAAAAATTATATACAATCATGCACCGACTCATAATAATCATTGGATTATTTAAGGCTTTAACCGTTCTATTCCTATCCTACTGTTTCAGATTGACCAACGATAATATATATTACTATAGCTAGTATATAAAAAATATGTATAAATACATAAGAAAAACATACGTTTCGAATTAAGAGACTCCTCTTTTTCCTACGGTCGATAAAGATAATACATTTAACAATGTTGGATAGCTTTGTTTTATTTAACATAAATTTCAACTTTGAGTATTAGTTTAAGGGATTGACCTAAAATCACCTGCCAAGCCACCTCGCATGTACAATATACCTATATTTTATTAAATCTATATCAAATATTATCAAGAATATCATAAATTACCAAACTTTAGATATGAAATAATAACTTTTGTAGTAACACAGATAATATTCACATGATAATGATAAAATAAGCCGAACAAATGCCGTTGCTGTAGCGATATAAAGTGAAGATGATATTTTATATGTCATGCAATAAACGGAAAAGAGTATGCTGACATAAATTAAAGCATTGTGAAGAAAAAATTTAATTATTGAAATAATACATCGCTTAAAAGCATGAAACTCGTATCATACCTAAATTTTAAAACACTTTTGAGAATTGATTTTGTCATTACTTAAATACAAAACAAAACCAGTTTCTTTTCGACTCACATTTCGTATGTTATGCTTTTATAGGTGTACATTTCGCACTGCGAAATGTAGGTACCGTGTCCTAAAGCAATATTTCGGATGTTTGCTTTGGTAACAGATGTCATAATATCGTATTTTTATTTTTTGATTAGAACGACGATTTGTGCATTCTGCAATCCATTTTTGACTTATTATCATACTATTTTAGCGTTCCTAAGTCGCAGTAGTCTACAATTTGAAATTTAATGATGTTGAATAGCTACTTTATAACCTAATTTAAACAACTAATAGAACATTTCAAAATTGTACCTCATTAAAATACAATATTACAATATTAGTATCTGGTTTTATGCAATGCATTTTTAAATATTTTGACATTAGGATTTATAATAAATCGCGTCAGATCATTAAAATGAAATAAATAGTTTAATAAACGTAACCCGACTACGAAAATGCCTATGCTTTCAAAGTCACCCACAGCAAATAGCTGTATCGTTTAAACATTTTTGTACTCAGAATTTGGTCTTCTTTCATTTGATACCGCACTTTTTTTTAATACCTTAATATTATTGTTGTAGCATTCGCTATGTAGCTTTTTCTGCAAGAAAAGCTAGCCAGATATAATAAGGAATCTATTGCTTCCTCAATCACCAAAATCGGCTCAGTAGTATAGCAGCATATGTGGAACCTACAAAAATACCCACATACACTATATTATTATACCCTGCCTGTCGGCTTTGCCGTGATCGGGTAAAAAATACAAATAATAAAACATTAGTAATAAAATACGTCATTTAAAATAATGAATTACAATATGTCAAATTAGATTACAATAACAAAAAGTTTATTAAACCAATATAAGTATAGTGCAAAGTTACATTACATGTCATTGACATGACAAAACATTATTGATAGATGTCTCTACACGAAAGAATTGTGTTACATACCTACATTCAAAGAACATCTCAGTCCAACAAACTGCTTGTTGCTTCCAAATATATTGCAAAGGGTTTATAGAAAAAAATCCAATTTGCCATCAGCCAGAAGTAAATTCGAGGCGGTGCGATACATCAGCGGGCCGGCCGTCAACACAACGCGATTTGCGAAATTGAACGGAAAGGCCCCTCTATTTTGTCGGGTAATCTTTATAATGCCAGCCAAGTTGGACCGATTTATTTTGTGGGCTATGGGAAAGTCAAAGCTCGTTCGCTGACTTAAGACGCCTATTGCAATTTTGACAGTTACGTAGTTAAAAAGAGAAATCGGAAATCAGAGGACGCTGTAAACTACAAGCTATAAATAGTTAAACATATTTATACTAAAGTCAGTCATCATCAAGCAAGTTGTGTCATTCTTTGAACCATGCAAAATAATAATCACGAAATAGCTGTAAAAATTTACATTTTAAAATATTTTCTTTTCAAAACTCTTAGAAAAAATTAAAAAATTCTATGTTTCCAGGTCCTAACGCGATTTTTGGTAACTAATGTGCAAACCGAAATCATAAACCAAAACCATAAAATACAAACTAATTACTAAACTTAGGGCACAGTGAAATGTTAACTTAGTGCACAGTGATTTATCAGTAAATTACGTACGGTATGGTAAAGATTATAATTCTTGTAAATATTTATGATATCGTTTTATTAATTGATTGTTTCATAAATAAACATATTATCAAACGTTTTATAGGGCTTTAAATAGATCTACAACATAGTATATATGATCATGGAATCATCGAGTATTTTGTCAGCAACGATCATCTATCTGATCGATAGATGCCAACACAAAATATTGTCACAAATTTATTTTAAAAGAAGCTATGTAATATCAGTCATATTTTCACGCCTAATCGCTGAATCAATTTAATCAGTTTGTTTGAAGATACCAAATTAAGCATCACATTGTAAGGTCTTTTTGCTGCGAAAAAAAAAAATCTTATGGGAACGAAATACGGGTGAACATTCATTACTCAAGCTGGGTTCATATAAGCTATTTGAAGTAGGTACTGATTTCGTGCAGATGAAGTCATCGATACCAGCTATTAATAATTCTTGATCATGGTGGAAATCAAAAATACCGAATACATTAGTGCCAGCCTAAAATAGAATAGCACCAGCCCTTTTGGTCTTATCGGTGTCTTAAGAGGTCATAAAAGGAACACCAGAGTAACAGAATAATACTGGAAGCCCCATCTGTCCTTCATCATTGGTCAAATTGCGATTGCCCACTTGCTTGCAAAGCACGGCATTTATTTCGTGATCCTCATCGAAACCTCCAGGTCTGTGTTCAACAGTTGATGAGTTGACTGACCTTCTTCTTTTCGTATGACTTTACATTAAAGATAGTCGTTAATATGACGAGAAGGTAGCTAGGATGATAAACCACATTTTTTTTTGCAGCACCAAACTTAGATCGTGTTATTAATTGAGTACCAACAGTTCCAATAATTAATTTCATGCACTCAATTTTAAAGGGCTATTTGCAATTGCTCTTTAATAACTTGCTAAAGTAATTAATCCAGTATTCCGATTATAGATAAGCATTTTATCGAATTTTAAACAGTGGCAGGATTATCAGAATTCAGGTACTGAATGTAATGTGCATCCGGTTATCTGTCGCTGTAGATAACAATAGCATCGTTACTCAAACATATAGTTATTTTGCGTGTCTTTAATTTCTGTTTTAAAAAAATACCAGCCCCGCGGTTAGTGCCAACGTTTGGTTGCGACAAGTTGCTCCAAAACTAAAACCAAAAAACCTAGTGAAAATCGAATGAGAAAACCAAAAGAGTTACCAAATGTGCACTACTAGATCATGTCGATGTTTCAACATGAAATAACAACAGCTTATAATCATCCCACTGCAGGGCAAAGGCCTCCCCATCACTGAATTCAAGTTATCATACCAATGATGGGTACAGGCGTCACGCTTACCAAACCTGAGCAATGTTCGAAAATTTGACCGTTTGTTGCTTGGATTTAACCCAGGGCTTATGGGGCGTTAGACTTACGGGGTTAGTATAAAACACGACAACTGCAACGTTTATTTAGTCGCGTACATTTCGGAGTTTCATTTTTAGTAAACTACAGCGGATAATGTAAACCCTCAGAGTACTACTAGCTTGTGTAAATTACAAAGGTCAATACCGTGTTATTTCAGTGTAACATAGTTCCGATTATGTCAAAAACGCATGTTTGCGAGTCATGAAAACAATTGTCACTATGTGATATGAATCACATTTCCGTTACTGCACCGCGCCGTTATTCCGTGTTCGATAATTCGGTTTCAAATCAACGATCTAATTTAATATAACAGGTGAACATCGCACGGTGTTGCAACTATGACGTCTGGATGTTGGTCTGTGTACTATATACTTAGGAATAGCATGTATCAAAGGCGGTCTACATTTTGCTACAGTTTGGATATTCCTTATTTGGTATCTTGTATAAGTAGATACTTATGTAACTCCTTCAACACCAATCGGTGGCTATCTGGCAAATATTTAATTAATATTTTAACCACCATATGTATTGATAATATCAAGATTAAGTATCAATATAAGCAACGTCTTATCTAGATTGTCTCGTTGTGATGTCACATAATTCAGACGTAGAGCAACAGGTGTGGCAATCGCCTTTATTCTTATATTCACGTAGTAATGTTATTGCTCAAATATGCAAGATTTACGTAATTATTCCATTATGTTTTATCATGTGGGTTAAACCTTCATCTAGATTATATTGGTTTATGAATACAGCAATTCGGACGTGCCCGGTTTAAATGCCGTCGCGCCTCCTTCAGTTTTAATGTTAAAGATTCATTCAACCTACCTGTTCGGGACGTGAGAAGAATTTGGGGATATAGAAGCAGAAAATACGTAATAAAATATAAAAAGACGGTGTTCGCGAATTTGTAGCTAAACTGGGTCCTGCCGTTATGCCCCCACATTAAGTTAGTAAAATATCATGACAAAAAGAGAAACTGTGGGGGCATAGGTACCGGCCGGGGGCAACTCGAAATGGGGCCATAACAGCCGGACCCGCTAAACTGACACAAATCAATATTAGAAATGTCAATAAGATAACAATTAGAAAATATTGATGATAATTGAAAAGAGTTTCATTTAATGTACGAGTATTATCCAATAAATTAGTTAAAACAGTTACTTATATGTTATGCAAGTGCTCCAGTAGGCGTTTTTACACTCTTTTAGAATTAGGACAATTTATGTTATACATTTTTATTTTTTACTTAAACAGAGAAACCCTTTTCATTGCATTACTTTAAAATGCGATTAAAATTTATGTTCATGTACAGACAGTTGAGCAATAGACTGTGATAATTTGTTTAAAATGCGAATGTAATTTCCCATTAACGAATTTCCTACAATACGCAGCCTGAAACCTAGAATGGCAAGTTAACTTATATGTCTGGTATTGAAATTGTGTATGTCATATTCAACATTAATGACACTGATTACAGACATTAAATAGGTATAACGGTTTTAATTAATAACAATTCAGTGATCAACGTTTTTTTTTATTTGATGAGCTGTTGATTTTGTAGTATTGCAAAGCAGGATAAATTTTAAACTTGCAGTTTTTTTAATAATGTCAAGTTGTTATACTGCAATCAAATCAAGATATCTATAAAACAATGATTATTTCCAAATAAATCATGATGTAACTACTCCGGTAGTTGTAGGTAATTGCATGAAAATGGAAGAACGTAAAAAACAGCACGTAGCGATGTTGTAAATAAGTACCCAACTGTGGTGGCTATGGCAATTGTAAGAGAAAATTGTCTATTGTTTCTTAAAATGACCGTACAGTCCGTGGAGTCATATAAACAGTTCACCTTTTTTTTTTTTTTGTTTACGCAGGAAAAAATGCTTTACGCATACCTACTGCTTCAGGGGCAGCAGTAGGTTATGTGGGACTCTCTTGTCGGTGCCCGACAAGCATACCCACTAAAAAGACCTGCGGAGTACCTTGCAACGTATGTTGGCAGTGTATGGGTTTCCCTTAGGATGCCCTCCATGCACCGCCTACGTACGGCCTATGCCGGGCCTCAGGCATAAAGTATGGGTGATCCTGTACACCAGGAATCACCCCCAGTCTGGCAAGCTGTGCAATGCGAGCGTTGAGCCCCCCGGCCCAACGCCCACTAGCCTGCTAGAGGGGGGAAGTTGAGTTCGGCGTATGCCTTCTCGTCTTCCCCCATCTACGACTTCGGGTTGGGTCCGCAAGCAACCTCGCCGACCCGAACCGTGGCCGCCAACGTCTCACGCTCACTCGCTGCCCAGCATGGCTCAAACCATACTGGGAAGCGAGCGACTTCCGTCCGCCGCGGGGCTGACGCCCCAAATATAAGTAAGAACGCTCTTTCTCGCTAGTTAATAATAGGTGTGAAAGGGGGTATGTAGTTGCCGTTTAAAGTACTTGTAATAGGTCCTTTGAATTGACATTAAACTTTAATGGTATATGATTTTTGACTGAATTTTCTTACATAAGACATATACGGTTTTTCTTATAGAAAGATCAAAACGGTCGCATTTCAGTTGTGTTTTTTAAATTAAATTTAGATGGATATTTCGAAACTTAAATTATTTTTTTGAATACGTGTTCCAACGCGGACCTACGCGCATAAACAGCTCGCTCGTAAACTAATAAGGAACGCAATGTGCGTTCCTGATTTACACGGAAACTTCAACTTGAAGAACAAACCACGTGGAAAACCGTAATATAGATGAAAAACGCTGTTTGGAAGGAGATGGCGGAAGCCGATTCGAGTCGAAGAACGAGGACCCAGTAGTTAGTGGCATTTAACGTTACCTTACCTACAGTCATTTGCATTAAATTTAATAAAGTCAGCCTGTGACCACAGCCAATGTAAATCGGTCGAAACGTCAGGCAATACAATAAGGTAATTATGTTAGCGTTTAAACCCCGTTAAACATTTTTAAATTTAATTGTTTGTATTAATTGCTTAATTGGGTTGGTAAGCAGTAGGTTGTAGATTTAAAGTCCCACCAAAGGCATTATATAAAAAAAAACATTTTTCAATTTGTGAAATCAATTTTAATTCCTGGATGCGACATTATACGTCCAAATATTTTTGACTTATCGTACTTCGGGACAACTGTGGGCTAGTGCTGAGATGAAACAGGTAAAAAAAAAACAGTCATTATGCTGAATGACAAATGCATTCACTATTTCCGATTACAATAAGGGCCATGACATGACACCATGTTAGTCTGTTGGGCTTTGCAACTTCTACCTATCACTTTTAACCACCAGATTATTACCAATTTTAAATGAAAATGAGATTCGAATAGAGAATCTCTTTTATAAGAAGTGTTCGGATTTTGAATCGTTGAGATTCTGATGTTGATATTTTGATTTTAGGATTTTGAACTGTTGACATTAAGTACTAAACCCCTTTTTAGTAGGTAGAAAATTGAGCATTACGTAGTGTGCCCTACTTAGTCATACGTCCCACAGCAGCACTTAAGATCATACAGTCGTGTGGCCGGCGATATTTTCCTCGGTGTAGGTCACGACCTCACGGCAGACTACTGCAGCGCCATTTACATCTTTTATCCTTAACCAGTTTTTGTCCGAGTTTCGAATAACTTTGTTTGCTTTTTCAACTGCGTAGGTAACTTTAGTTCGTCTAAATTGAGAATAACGTATGATGTTCATAGATCGCACTATTTTGTACTAAAACTTTAAACACTTATCAACATCATTATCATCCGCCTGTATCAGTCCACTGCTGGATAAAGGCCTTTTAGTATACCGAGAGAGACCGCTGTCTTTTAGTATATCGAGCTCAGGACTCCCCCCAACTTATTTACGATTGTACCCGCTTGACAATTTTGTCCATTGTTATCTAATTGATTGTATGGTTTTTAATGAGGAAATAAATATTCTTTAAACTCAAAAGGAGGATTTGCCATAATCGCCAAGCTTGGCAGGCCGGCTGGCAATCGCAGTTTGGCCAATCGTTGAGATAAAAAGGGACACTTTTAGCAAGATTTGATTGCTTGTTGGTACTCCAGTACCTACTCTTTAATTACTTGAGGTATTGTATTTTATAATCGTAGATGATTATTTTAATAATTTCTAGGTTTTTCAGAAATATATTCGATTTAATGTGTATTTGAAGTGAATACCTTAACAATACGAATTGTGCGATAGTTTCCGAAGCTATTTCTAGCAAGAGTTTCTGTTAAAATGAAGAGCTACATGAATTTTAAACCTTTTACTCCGAATGAAAAACATGACGGGTTTTCCATTAAAAGTACTCGAAGATCACATAGGTCTGAATCCGTACATTAACAGGCCTAGATGCCCCAAGTGTACGTACTGCGCGTGTCAAATAAAGGTTGAACATGTTCAACTTTTGACTGCGCTTGTTATTGAAATGTACGTATTTTATTTAAAAAACAATTATTTTATCTCATTTGTGTCTATTACTATGTAAATACATGTACCTGTGTGCATACTACATGTTTAAATTGCATTGCTGCATTTAGTTTTAAAGGTGTTGTACCGTTCATTGAAGCAAGCAGTGCGGCACGCGCGGATTTTATAGAAATGAGTGAATTTGTGGCATCTAGACCTATCAATGTCTGTGGTCTGAATATACCTTTTGTTTCTGAATCAACTGGACGATAAAAGATAAAGATAACTAATTGATGAAATATTTTTCTGTATAAATGTCATTGTAAGTCTTGTTAGCATGAGACGGATAATAAGTATCTATGTTCTTTTTGATGCGGAATAAATAAAACTTTGAACCTTTAAATGCATATCTATATATTTTCACCCGTATTCAATTAAAAATGTAGTTGATACATAGCAAACAGTTACAAAAATTTACCGATTGTGAGCATAACATAAAAAATTTTTTTCTAGACGGTATCAAACTAACATTTAAATGCAATCTTCATTGTCAAAGTGACGAGTAATTTCATGTTTGTAGTTTTATGATTATACGTTTTAGGATAAACTCGGAAATGTCTACACAGGTAAAATAATACTTAGTACATTTATAAGTTTTCCTGTTATTTAATCGCGCTAAAGAAACCGAAGTTATTGTACGCGTGCAGTGCGCGCAGCATTCGCAGCACCTGTGCCAGTAGAGCAAATAAGCAGTAATGTACATAATACACTCTCAAAACCTTACTGACCTAAAAGTAATTGTCAGTCATAGGAAGAAATATGATTAAATGAAATGAAAGGTAATGCTTGCATTATTTATATTTTGACGACGTCCGTGGCGTACACACATCCGGTGTGTACGCCACGGACGACGACGGCACGGTGTCGCCAGCTCCGAGAAAGCAATCTTGAAAATTCCGTCATTTTAAAATTTAGCAAGTGCCATTTTAATCTACCTCTTCTCATTTTAATAAAATCAGTACAGAGAATATTATGTTCGGATTCAGTTACAGACAGACTCACCAACGTGGAGCCCAAACAGTCATACAGACCTACTCAGACATCTACAGTTTTGCTCAGTTTATTAGCCTTAGAGGTAAAGTTCACCATTAATTTCCGTGATTTAGTCGCATAACTGAACACTTTTGAGTATTTTTCGGCTGGGGTAGCAATTTATACACACAGATTCCGAACTCTATTATACCGCAACAACGAAAATATTCACATAAATTGATATTAAACAGTATTCGTCCTGATGTGCAGTGGATGAATTGTGATTTGTCCATTGCATGTACGTGCCTATGAACTATGCAAATTAAAGGCTTTACATACTTGAATAATTATAACGCGTGTTTAATTGTGTTTGCTAGCACAAAGTTTTATGCAGCTTATTAAATATATCAACGTTTTGGTGAAGGTAATCGCTTGTAACACACGGACTCGGGAAGTGATATACATGTGGGGTACTACGCGTTTGATAAATATTTACAGTGGTTCTTCTTTACATGGCCACGTTGCAGACAGACACGAGTTTTATTTATGACTCGTTTTTTACAAGAACAAATCTAAAAAGGTAATATCTTGGTAACAGAAATAAAAGTGCTTGGCACAGGGTGACACCTCACTCTTAAATAAATTGTATTCGAATAAAACTGTATATTTATTAACAATTCGTACTGTCAGATTTAATGCTTTAGTTTTGCTTAGTAGTTAATCGACAAAAAATAGGCGGTTCACGATTGTACGTCGTTGAAATAAGTCGAGTATGTTTTTGGTTCGATAGGATATATCTATTGTTCAATAATTGTGTAGTTTGTGTTGTCAGACAAACAATATGTAATTTATTCACCAAATTGTTGTCAATACCAAAGAAACGATTATTAGAAATTCGTGGCTCGTTTAGTTTAATTTATTCGTTAGTTTAATAATTCGTTTTGATTGAAAAAAACCTGGTACTATTATATTATCGAAGACATTGTTGTTATAGTTGTTGAAAACTGAGAAGTGGTCTTAGTCCCAAGATTGATAACGATTTAATAATGACTCCAACGTCACGCTGTCCGTAAGTGTACCAATAATCGTAACAGTCAGAAAGTAAAATCCCACGAAGAAATTGAAATTGAAAATTGAAATCGGAAATTAAATTAATTGTTATTTCTTAAATTTTTAATACCAATAGATGACATTAAGTTATATTCGTCATTTCACTCTTAATAAATACCACTACTAAAATATTATTAAGAATGCTTTCAGATGGAACAAAGTGGAACCTGAGTGATCTTAATGGGTAAGTATACCGATTTAAACTTTTATGGTCACGAACATAATAATTATTTGTTTCGCATTTACTTTTTATCAGTTACTGATGTTTAAGCACTGAGTTCTTACTCTTCTCTGAGGCACTACTACGCGACGCGAAGCCCGTTGATTGAAGTAGGTGGAGTCGAATATACGTAAATTGTACTGCGGAATTGAGGCCTCTGCAATTCGACGATGTGATAGATCCAGATTTATCTGTATTTACGGATATCGCATTGAGTAGTAGGGCCTCTGTAGCACGCTTTATGATAACGAAAGAACTGAGATATCAGTAGTTTTTAAGATCAAATTAATATATCTACCTTCAGTCGCAGTCTTTTGTTACACACGGCTTTCTATCCTGTTCTCGACAGATTGCGAGACGGCACTTTTTTGATATCTAAGGTTTCTGTATAAGCACATATATCAAGATAGTACCGTAACTCTAACAAATAGACAAGTGGCCGTGACTTTGAAAGTTTAAGTATAAAACCTCATACGCGCGAACATAGCGAACACAAACATCAAACATAAACATTTTGTTTGTACGTATGGACGGCTTAATCGAACACGAACGCGAACATAGTTCAAATCGAGTTCACGCACAACAGTCGTGAACTCTATCTCAATAGCCATGGCGGCGATTCTTTATACCTCACTATTCGAACATCGTCCATACGGAACATACAAATAGGATCGCCGCAAACATGTTTGCTGAAGAGTGTTCGATGTTCGTTAGTGGTACACACGTGCGAACAAAGTTGTTGCATATATCATGCAATGCAACAAATTTGCTTGTACGTGCGTACACGGCTTCATAGCACATTATGTTGCAGGACAACAGACCTGAGTAAATATTCTCATACAACACATAGGTGTTTACGTACGAACATTGGGGTGTTTACTTTTACTTTGTAAGACGGGACCCTTCTCATGGTTCGTCCCACTGTCGAGTCCAAGTTGGCAACTTCAAGATTCATGCGTTCGGAACTGGCGCTGTGCTCACGGCATCTGAATCATTAATTACGCAATTACGCGTGTGTGAGATCCTTTGACCAACTTTGTATCACCGTGTAAATATTTTAAACTTATTTACCCAAATTTTAGTGAGTATTGAAAATGTTGTACGTTATTAAATCTGTAAAAACGTCCGAGATAGATCATCCATGTTTGCGAGTAGAAAAGTTTGTATTGTGTAATTATAGTTCTGAGGCGCAATAGCGGGACAGGTGATGCTTATAATCATTATCGAAACATTCCAAAGAGGTCGGCCCCACTATACCCATTACCCATTGCAGTGGTATTACTGGGACTTCACTTTTTTCTCAAAATAACTAGTCCCAGTTTACCTACCCATTGAGATAAGAATTGACCGATGGAAATAGTGGGAATTACTTTTCATTCGATCGTGTCCCAGAATAACCATTTGCGGAGTTTAATAAACGTGTGACGGCCTACTATGAAAGTAGACGCCTGTTTAGATATAAAATCTCCTTTTCTATATTGATTATGTATACGTACCTACTACTTAAAGTGACAGTCTTCTTTAACAATTTTATATAAATGAGTGTAACGCTTCATTTTGCGTTCATAATTCTGCAATTTACACTTCGATCAGAAAATAGCTTCAATAAGTAAGTAACTTGTTTTAATAAGTAAAAAAAAAAGTTTTATGGGCGTTTAAAAAAGTCCATAAAACGTGATAGGTATTATGGGAAAGTTAGTGCCACTATTACCATTAATGGTTATTCTCAATGGAAAAAGTGGGACTGACCCTTCCAAAGCTAGACTTTTTGTTATAATAATATCCTGAATGCCTTGTATTTCAAAACATTGTTTCTGCTTTATCATCTAGATACATTTGTTGTTTGTTGCAACAAAGAGAATTTCACTTTACTGAAAATTGCTGTTACAAAGCAATATTTCGAAATACAATATTTCCGACTTTAGAACTCTGATGGTAATTTAGGTTAGGTGCATTTCATGATAACACTTGTGTGTTGAATAAGACTTCCATCATATAGTATAAATTAGCATTCATTTATTATTAAATCCACCATGACATCCTCCATAGTGGAGTGGCGTTTTTCAAAGTTTCACCTGCTACGCGGTCCCGGCTTCAATTCCATCAACTTGCCAATTCCGGCGAATCAAAGTTGGAGATATATATGAGATAAAAATCTTGTAACATTGACAAAGATAATACGTAGGTAACACTGAAAATGTTTAGAACTGGCCAGTTAGAAACATTGCTAATGAAAACTTTTTTGAATTTCAATTTTAGAACTCTTTGGTAACCTAATGTAGTATATTGCATTCATTTGTCATTTGTCTTTGTGAATTGGCGGCAAATCTAAAACTCTTGTTACACGTGAAAATTATACAAAAATGAACCTAACCTGAGAAAATTTTCGGTCAATGATTTATTATGACTTTCGTTGTGGGCTTACTCAACGACAAAGCTATGATAGGCTGCGATTAGCATTTCTTAATAAAGTTCCATCTCGTGCCACTATTTACAATTGGTTTAACGAGTTTAAGCGTGATCGTAGCAATCTCAATGATGATCCGCGTGAGGGACGTCTTTTAAGTGCTGTGCGACGCATGATAGAAGACGATAAGAGAGTAACCTATCAGCAGATACGGGCAAGCCTAGGCATTGGTATGAGTCAAGTCCAAAAAATATTACACGAACATTTAGGCGTCAGGAAGCTTTGTACCAGATGGATTTCCCATACTTTAACCGACGACCAGAAACACCTTCGCATGGACTGGTGTCGCCAAATGTTAGATAACTTCAACGGCGGTGACTCAAATGCTGTATTTGACAACGTCACAGGTGATGAAAGCTGGATTGCTACGAACCCGAAACCAAAAGACAATCAGCTCAGTGGGTGTTTCCTTTCGAGGATCGCCAAATGTTAGATAAGTTAACCGGCCAACTAAGGTAAAGAAAGAAAGAAGTCAAGGAAAAAATATAATTGCCTCATTATTTGGTCGAAAAGGTCATTTCGCGACAGTTGTGCTACAAGATGGACGGACAGTTACTGCAGACTGGTATGTCAATCGCTGTTTGCCTGTTGTCTTGGAAAATATTCGACAGCAGCGCCCTCGAAGCAGGCTCCTCTTTCACCACGACAATGCTTCAGCGCACTCCGCAAAACGGACTGTTGAATATTTTACATGGCAGGTGTCGAGATAATGAGTCATCCGCCATACAGTCCTAACCTGGCGCCATGCGACTTTCATTTATTCCCAAGAACTAAAGATTAAGTACAATGCTGTGTTTCCGTCCGATTGTGCATTTCAGGAAAATTAATACAATTCTTACGTTCGGCTGACGTTCCTAAAGAGGATTTTTTAATCCCGTAATAAAATAATTTTACTAGATAATAGTAAATCTTAAACAGAGAGCATGTCGCCATGTTAACTGAAAAAAGGTTTTGGACTTAATATACCTACTTGAGCTGTCACTTTATGGACAGAACAGAACTTAATGTGTGGTGGTCACTTTCTATTAAACTATATGTGTGCAGTTTACAGTTTCTATTAATGTTTACATATAGCATCATTATCCCATAATGCCAATTATAGGTCAAATTAAACAGATTACCATATACTGCTACATATCTATTTATAGGCAACTGCAACAGATGGCCCCTAAACGGCCCGTGTGAATTGGTCACTTGGAATACCTAATTGGTCCAAATGTTGCTACAATTCAATTAACAGAGTTTGCATTTACTCAGGGGAACAATCAATTATTGCTGGTGGTTTTCGAATCGTTTAAGTATATCTTTATTACCATTAACAGACTGAAATCGATATTATTTAAATGCTTTTCCAATGCGACATTTTCATTTCCATTTAGCGATGAAAGTGATTATTGTATTACAGAGTGAGATACTTTTGTTTGGAACATAGCTCTATAATATCATTTTGTACATAATAATTACTTAGATAGTAGTCTTTGCGGTTAGCTTTCAAAGCAGTTTCAATTTTTTATACTTCTCTATGTTTAAAATATGATTAGACCTATGTTAGATACTCAAAGCCTATAAGTCAGATGAGAGGTTTAGATTGCTGTTGATTGTAAATCATTAGATAACGAGATCTTATTCATAAGAATAAGATCTTATTCATAAGATTATTTATATAAATAAATAGCGGCCGCTTTCATGAACAACGTGAATATTTTGAAATCTTATCTACATAATTTGATTTGTATTCACAACTGCCGAAGTGTGATTTTCTTTTATCTTGAAAATGTTATGGCTGAAGTCACTTTATAGTAAAATATTGGCGAGGACGAAATTAATTAGGGAAAGCCATATTTTCTGTATAAAAGAACGTAATTTTTTTAATTTAACTATTGTAACCATCATGTTAAAACAGCAGATAGCAGATATACTTGCCAAAAACAATGTCGTGCAAGAGATTCGACCTTTGAAAGTTACTATGTATCGCGCCGAGATCGTAACAAGGTAAAACACCTAACTTGCCGTGCAGCAAACTGCACAGAATTCTCTTCACGTGCCTCCTGCAGTAACAATAAATGAAATTTTAGGAAATCGCTCGAGATATCTCTCTGACTGTATTTCAGAAACGCAGACAGAATCATTTGCGATGTTAGGCATGATGTAACATGATAAACTTTATAACAAAAACTACTGTCAATATATTATTAATACGTAGTAAAATAAAGGCTTTATCTTTTAATGTCTGTTTGCGCGCTTACTCAAAACTGTAAGGTAGGTTCTTTGATAGCGTTATCCTGTCATTTAGATAATTTTTCTTCAAAAATACAAATTAAATATTAAACACATACTTAAATCAAAGGTAATATAACCCAAGAGAAATGTTTACTCAACATTAAAACAAAAATGTGTCATTTTCAACTATACCTAGGTACTAACACGGGGTACTAAATGGGAATACTATATAAATTAACAAGTAAAGTAATTCACATTTTTATATAAACATTTTTGATACTACTTCATAAAGGAAGAACAGATAAGTTGGGAATGATAGGACGAACAAAAACACATGAAGCAAAGTACATAAAATAATCAGAGCAAGAATAATTGCCGCGTTTGATTATTGATATCAATTTGAATTTTTCAATAATCTTTGGGCAATGTCTAACTGTAATGACCTTTGTGTGGAAATATTGAGTATTAATTTTTTTATAACATTTGTCTTTTTTGATTTTTAATCGATAGAGTAAAGTTGGAACCGTCCGAATTTTAAATCCACTCCAAAGCTTTAAAAAATAAACGCTTATTACATAAACCTGAACCAATAAAATAAACAGGCATATAAGAAAAAACTCTGCAAAAAAATCGGTTATTTTTACATAGTTATATCATGAGCTTTATGAACACGAGCATACCCTTAAACATGGCTAACAATCTGTTAAGGGTTGTACTAAATGTACCTACACGTTGTTATAAAATTTCCAATTGGATTTTTTTCGATCCTGGGAAAAATGACAATAACCACAACGCCGGAGGCGGCAGTTTGTGCTAACGGGCATTGGTATTGAATGCTGCGGGCTACAGTAAGCCGCTTCCATTAGACGGCCTAATGCAGCAGCTGTGCAACGAGATAGCCGCGGGCAACGTTTAATGGGAGTTTGCCCACTCGACCAGACACTGTGTTAACCTGAACATCTGCTTTACGTGAGAACCTCAGTGCTCTGTGGGCTGCTTTGATTTGGTCTCATTAAAACTAACTTTTGAGACTGACATTGTTGATGGTTTCAAAGACTATATTCGTTGAGCAGTTTTAGTTTTATTTTAATTCTTCTACTGCTCTGACATTAGACTTTTACAACGGTTTTTTGATTTGATGACCGAACAATCTTTTAAAGAGACTCGCATTAAGAAACTTACTTTAATCATCTTGTTTCAAGCAGCTTGACGTAGGCCTCTTCAAAAAGACGATTTTTCCATACACGCTTGGCAGGTGCGTTTGTGAAGTTCATATTTGCTTACAAGAAGCCACCTAAATTAGTTAATTTGAAGTTTGTTTTTTTTGCCTTTGAGCTGTATGAAAAGTTTTTATAGACATACCAGTAACTGTAATGTGTAATCTGTTATTGGATTCTTTTATTAACGAGATTACAAAACATTGAAATGGAAGATTTAATTTGCGTCTATTAAGATTTAATGTTATTTTGATTAATCCTGATGTTTACTAGCTTTAATGGAATATGAACACTCTACTAGAGGTATTTTAATTAGGTATCGTAGCGCAAAGGTCCAAAAAATATCACCTAGATCAAATATCTACCTAGTTGTCAATGAATATCACTCGAGGTTGTTATCGAATACCCCTGCTTATTTAATTATTTATAAGAAGCTGACAATAAGTGACCGAGTTTCTTGGGCCGTTTGTTCTCGGCTTGTGCCTACAATTTTGTACCGAAGCAGTAGTAGTGGGGTCTATTTTGAGTAATTAAACTGATTTCACCAAATGAAAAGATCTTCCATTTGCACAGACATCCTATAACAAAACATTCACTTTTTTAGGCAAACAAAGAAAAAAGATATAATATTTGGAATTAGCTTCTAATATTAATTTCTTATAAATTCGTTCACTTGGAAAATATATTAAGTATCGTTATTGGAATAACTGTAACTGTAGACTTAAGGCATTGACAAAGTCAACATAGATGTTTACAGCAAATAACTATCTTATAAATAACGGTTTAGGTATTTGCTTTAGTCTACGATACGAAAATGAAGCGCAAGAAATCGAGCACGAAGGATGAGCAAACATTAATTAATAAGTATATTATCAGTATATAAACTTGAAAATTTTTGTCTCAGGCGGGACTCGAACCCGCATCTCCTCGCATGCCGGGCGGGCGCCATACCATTAGGCCACCGAGACACTGCGACACGGCGCGAATTTTTCAAGCATATTCTTACGCTGTAAGCCTAATGGTATGGCGCCCGCCCGGCATGCGAGGAGATGTGGGTTCGCGTCCCGCCTGAGACAAAATTTTTCAAGTTTATATACTGATATTATAAGTGCAATTAAGTTGCTAAAATATCAAATAAAGTAATAAGTATATTATTAGAAATAGCAATAGCTTGTTTAAATATTAACATCAAGTAAATAAAAAGAGTGGATTCACAGTTTGAGAACGAGCATCCACACGAATGTTAACCGAGAGTGTTTTACGGACTGCGAATTATACAAACGCATGGTCAAACAAATTAACAGTTACAGTGAAATTGAGTCATTCTTGCCATCAGTTATCACTCGTTAAATACATTATAACCATAAACTAGCTTTCTGCTCTCACAACCCTTTGATATTACGAGTACCTATAACCTCTCATGATTTTCGTAATTAATCTAAGCAATTAGATTAATTACGAAAAAAAAACATTTTCTACATCTCACCTTCTACATTTTAATGCAACAATTTACGAGACAAAACAACTGACGTATTTTTTCTTTTGGTATAGCCCAGTACAAAAATGTCAAATAGGTATGTCAAGTTAAAGCACCTAGAAAAAGTCCGCCAAAAATCTAAAATCTTTGAAACAGCTCTTATCAACACTTTTTTTACGCGATGCACATCTCATACACTTTACGATACAATTCATAAATTGTTGATTTTCCCTTCATACCTTCACATCACTTCACAGGTAGCATCATTACGTCAACACCTGAAATCCTAAGGGAGATTGAGAGTTTCTATGGACAGTTATACTCCACGAAAACACCTGTTGAAAGCAAGGCTAAAGACCCTAGATAGAGCCAAGCTTACCCGACACTGTTCTGAAGATATCCCGGACGTCAGCCTGTGCGAGATTAGAATGGCTCTCAAGCAGCTTAAAAACAACAAGGCGGCGGGTGATGACGGAATCACAACAGAGCTCCTTAGAGCGGGCGGTAAGCCGGTACTTAAGGTCCTCCAGAAGCTCTTTAATTCTGTTATACTCGAGGGCAAAACGCCAAAGGCATGGGGCAGAGGCGATGTGATGCTGTTCTTCAAGAAGGGTGACAAAACTCTCTTAAAGAACTACAGACCGATCTCGCTTCTGAGCCATATCTATAAGTTGTTTTCGAGAGTCGTTACGAATCGTCTCACTCGCAGGTTCGACGACTTCCAACCTCCCGAACAAGCCGGGTTCCGAAAAGGCTATAGTACCATAGACCACATTCATACGCTGCGGCAAGTTATACAGAAGACCGAAGAGTATAACTTGCCACTTTGCTTAGCGTTCGTGGACTATGAGAAAGCCTTTGATTCGATTGAGACCTGGGCAGTGCTGCAGTCTCTCCAAAGGTGCCAAATAGACTACAGGTACATCGAGGTACTAAAGTACTTATACCAAAACGCCACCATGTCGGTCCGATTACAGAACCAGAGCTCTAATCCGATCCAACTACAGCGAGGTGTGAGACAGGGAGACGTTATTTCTCCGAAACTGTTCACAGCTGCGTTGGAGGATATTTTCAAGCTTCTGGACTGGAAAAGACGCGGCATCAACATCAATGGCGAATACCTAACACACCTGCGATTTGCCGATGATGTAGTTCTTATGGCTGAGACCTTGGAAGACCTGAACATTATGCTCGAAGATCTCGGTAATGCTTCTCAAAGAGTGGGTCTTAGGATGAACATGGACAAGACGAAAATCATGTTAAATGCCCATGTTGCACCCGCTCCAGTTAACGTTGGGAACATTGCACTCGAAGTTGTTGACCACTATGTTTACCTGGGACAGATAGTCCAGTTAGGTTAGTCCAGTTAGTAAACTTCGAGAAAGAGATCTCTCGTCGAATCCAGCTCAGATGGGCAGCGTTCGGGAAGCTCCGGCATATATTCGCGTCCGAAATACCTCAGTGTCTCAAGACGAAAGTCTTTGACCAGTGTGTGTTGCCAGTAATGACCTATGGGAGTGAGACGTGGTCGTTTACTATGGGTCTCATAAGAAGGCTTAAGATCACCCAGCGAGCAATGGAGAGAGCGATGCTTAGTATTTCCCTACTCGATCGAATCAGAAATGATGAGATCCGCAGGAGAACTAAAACAACCGACATCGCTCGAAGGATTGCATCGTTGAAGTGGCAGTGGGCGGGACACATAGCGCGGAGAACCGATGGCCGTTGGGGCGGAAAGGTTCTCGAATGGCGACCGCGTACCGGACGACGTTCCGTGGGCAGGCCCCCTACAAGGTGGACCGACGATCTGATCAAGGTCGCGGGAAGCCGCTGGATGCGGACAGCACAGGACCGATAGTTGTGGAGATCCTTGGGGGAGGCCTGTGCCCAGCAGTGGGCGTCGTTCGGCTGATATGATGATGATGATGATGACCTTCACATGCTTAGGACCGTAATAATTAATAAATAAATTGCGAAAAAATTTTTTGGGTGAAAACTTAACCTAAATATTTTTACTTCATTAATTCATTTTACATAACGACTTTATTTTTATTTTGAAATTCATCCTGTATATTGAGTTTAAGTATTTGCCGATTGATTGATTGGCATTTAACGAGTTGAAACGTTGAAAAATGCGGGAAAGTTTCCCGTATTTTTTAAATTACGTCGTTTTTATACAAGTTTTTTTCGAAAGTTTCAAGAAAAATAAGAATGCAATATTTCATGTTTTTTATTAATAAAACGGAAAATTAAGAAAGACACGGAAAAGTATTGATGTTTTTTGGTGGAATATTTTTATTTTGCTTTGGATTGGAGGTTAAAATGTTTTTTTTTTCTTGGTTTGTTGTCATGCGCTCATTCCGGCTGGGCCCACAGATAGTTCATATCACACACTACTGTTATCACTTCAAGCATTTATAATAGTTAATTTTTGGATTTTAATGAATAATTCACAAATTTTAATCACGTTGCATCATTGTTTTAAAAATTGGTAGTAAAATAGTTTTTTTCCAATCGTTTTTTTCAAAATATTCGAAACAAACGACGAAAATTTCAATAAATTTTTTTCGGATATTATTCAATGTAACAAACCAATAAAACGGTAAAAAACGAACAAACGTTTCTTTCACCGAAAAAAACAATTTGTTTCTTTCGGAATTTTCAACTTGTGCAAAGGCCGATAGGATAGGTTGGCTTCCGGTGTGCACTTGCTACGCTGCATTAGTTTTAGAACTTCATATGCAAATAAGGTAATCCTGCCTTGCACCTTGGCGACGCCACTGAGCTACGAATTATGAAAATGGAAACCAAGGAATGACTTATAAATTAAAACATTACCTTCGTATGCTTTTTTTGTAATATTATCCTTATCATACCATGTTCCTTCATATTTTTAAACTTTTTTTTGTTGCGCCAGTCTGCTAAGATAGTCGAAATTTTAATCCAAGGAATTGTATTTTCTATCATTTTATTTTTATAGTCATTACACCCTTTTGATGGTAAAAAAATATTAATTGTGTTTTTAGATTTTTTGTTACACTAAGAAATAATAGATTACGAATTCTTAAATACGTGTTTAATAAAGAAATGTCTGTGACGCAACTTATTTCCCCATCAACTCAAGTGCTGAGTATACGAAATTGTCCTTATATTTATAAATAGTTAAATAAAAATATTTTCTTAGTAATAAGCCTCATCCGACTAGTGTCAGGACAGCATTTCAGGAACAATAGAGCTTTGAACTCGTGTGGCAATTAGGAACTCCCCCATCTTGAAATTCTACTAGAGCCCAACAATTGCTTGAAGTACTTATTCTAGAAATTAAATTGCGTGCTTTATGTTAATCACATACTATTTGTTTGTTTATATTAATTGCACATAAGTGTAAAGTAAATGAAAATCACAGAACAGAATTTATCATCGTTAGGAGAATCGGTATACTTCATTTATACTGTTAATAAACCTTCACCTACTTTCAAAATGATTTCGCTATGTTACTTATTCTGATTATTTTAGTATAATAACAGATAACCAGATATGTTAGTACGTGGTCAGTACCTACTACTTACACAATTACAAAATTTTGTGGAATCTCCGCCGCGAAAATACATTTGGTACGAGATAAAATATTTTTAGAGTAATAAATATTAGCAAGAAGCACACAAGTCTATTTTTTATGCACCTAATGGTATCCGGCTACCGCTATCCGCCTGCCCGTGTCGCAGATCCAATTACTTGCAAAATAAAAAGCTAACAGACTCCAGGGCTGTTTATCCGAAGGCACGCAAATTCATCTATAACGAAGTTGACTCAAATCCACTTTCAGCCTCTTAAAGAAAAACAAGCGGGCAGAGCAGTTTCATCGATAAGTGAACCTGCTAGTAAATAAGGATTTTGCTATCCAACCGGGAAAATAATGAGATGGTGAAAATAATAGCTAGAACGATCTAAGAAAAAGGATTTTTTCATGTTGTTTTATTCATCATTATCAGCTTACACTATTCCACTGCTGGGCACAGCCTCTTTGAATTATGCATTAGGCCTTGACCTTCACGCTTGGTGATGCAGAAATGCCAAAGTTGGTATAGGTGTAAGACTGTTGCCCATCGTTTTCTAGGAATTAAACTTTAGTCGCCTCTTGCGACACCCATAGACATGAAAAGACATTGTTATATTTTATTATCAAATGTGGGTCGTCGAAGTCACATATTTAAGAATGCTGAGTGCTAGTTTATTAAAGAATACACTCAGCCTTATTAAAATGTGAACAATACCACAGATAATATAATAATACTAATACTAAAGCGAGTTCACGCTCCCAAAATTCTAGCACTTGGACTAAGATACTTAGTTCATACAGGATGAAATTTTAACCACCTTCCAAATTTTAATATATCAATCTACGAGACAAAAACAAATGACGTATTTTTTCTTTTGGTATAGCCCAGTTCAAAAATGTCAAGATAAAGCACTGTCCGCAATAAATCAACAAAATTTGATACGGCCGCCGAGCAACATTTTTTTTACGCGATTCACATCTCATTCATTCATTACGATACTATTCATACGTTTTTGATTCTCCCTTCATACCTTAACAGACCTAGGACCGCAAAAATTTAAAACTATATTGGGAAAAATATTTTCGGTTGAAAGCTTGATTTACATTTTTTACTTCATAAATGGGCTCTAAATACGATACCGAACGCCTATAAAAATTTTTGGAAATTGGTTAAAATTTCACCCTGTATAATATAAATCCAATACCACTTAATGTTACTGACAAAAACGAAAATGTTGAGGTTGTTGATCAAGCTAAGTTCTTGGGTATAAAAATGGATAGGCACCTACCTCAATAGGAAATCTCACGTGAATGACTTCTGCGGTAAACTTGAGCATTCATTTTTGTACTTAAAAGAATCAGTATCCAAAGACGTCGCTAATAGAATACCACAGGTGTCATTCCAATCAAAAATAAACCCGTACATAAGAAAAATTTCTTTATCGTGTGCATTTATATTTACAACTTTTTTTCTAACGACTTAAAATGACTTGAACTTTCTCGTAGATAATTGTTTTTATTACTAAGGAATTTATTGACACAAACAGGAAGAAATTTTAACCACCTTCCAAATTTTAATATATCAATCTACGAGACATAACACAAATGGCGTATTTTTTCTTTATAGGTATAGCCCAGTACAAAAATATCAAGATAAAGCACTTAGAAAATGTCCACCAAAAATCTAAATTTTTTGATACGGCCGCCTAGCAACACTTTTTTACGCAATGCGCACATCATTCATTCATTACGATACTATTCATAAGTTTTGGATTTTCCCCTTATACCTTAACAGGCCAAGGATCGTAAAAATTGAAAACTATAGGTATTATGAGAAATATTTTCGGGTGAAAACTAGATTTACAGTTTTTACTTCATAAATGGGTTCTAAATACGATACGATACTGAACGCCTATAAAAACTTTGAAAAGTGGTTAAAATTTTATCCTGTATAATAATATAATAATTGAATTTATAATGAAATAAATAGACTACTGATATTCTAAAATATTATTCGACATAGCTCAAATTATGATATTTGTTTGTTTATAAAACGTACGAAAAAGTACGATCCAAATTCAAGGGGGTAGTTGTCAATCGAGTTTAGAATACAGGAAAAATATTAAAAAAAAATATTTTTTTTGTTGCAAACATAATTTTAAATTTGCGTTTAACGTCATCTACAGGAGGAGAAACATAACGTTGCAATTACAATTTAAGTAGTACGTCTGTACTGAGTTTTTAGTTACATAGTGACTTTCCTGTAGTAAATAATAGACTCATTTATTGGCAATACTATTTCTTTTAATTTTATTGTATTCTTGCAATTAAAATTTTTGATTTGATTTGATTTGACATCTGATACTACCTAACTTTGGTATAGGTAACTTTACATTGAGGAGTACTTAAACAGAATTCCTTGTTAAAATAATATAACCTGAAATTTCTGCTGCTGCATTCAGATAGTTTATATATTATGAAATAAAAAAATATACTTTATTTATCATCATTTTCAATCATTCAAAACAAGGATTTTTTGACGTGGTGCAATTCCATTTTTGTGTCGGCACCACAGGACATTTAGATGTAAAGAAAAGTTACAATGGCAATTGTTAAAAATGTACAAAACTAAACAATATACAAACAATCTTGGTACCTAAAATAAAATAAAAACACAAGAATTAAGCGAATCGCAAGAATCAGAGTTGAATTTGACACATTTCGCAGCGAATGGCGAGAAAGCACTCCTTGAATTTGTTCTCAAGAATTGGAAACATTAACTTCTTAACATAACTAAATTTAACTCTCGGAGACACAAGCGGTATTTAAACCAGGTTGAACTTTTACGAGGCTTGTTGTACTCAACGAGGAATGTGCTAATTTACGTAACTTTTCCTCTCTAAATATAAAACGCCTGCAATTTCGTACGCGTAGAAATTAAAATCATAAAATGGAGCCTACATTTTAAGTTCGAACTGTAACAATACTATGACGGTGAAAACTACATTCGAATCTATACTGTTTTCGCGTCATGCTCAAACAAACATAAAGACAAATAATTCTTTAGATAAAAAAGTTACTTTAAAAAGACCACCCGTTAGTTGTTCTTCAAGAGCTAAATGTATAAGGATGTTAATTGAGGCATCAATTCTACGTCGTTCACTGTGACTTTTGACCCAGTCTTCCAGTAGGTACAGAGAACGAAGACGTTATTTATCAGGAGTGGCTTAGATATCCATTGAAGTCTGTCAACTTTTTAAAAGTAACCTATATATATGTCCGCATTAACTTAGGTATAACTAGCCTACCTAATTAATTTCAAAGGCATAAAACATTCGTAGAAGTAGTTAGGTACTGTATCTTATTGCAGAAAGTCTAATAGCTTATTAGCCTTGGAAGAATTGCCTATATTAAACTGATACAACCGAATAGGATGTGTTTTGAATACGTTTAGGCCTGCTAAGTTTTTGCAAACTTTGGGTAAACTATAAACTGGTACAAAACTTTAGTCTTTGCGCTGAGTTAGAAGTGGGTAAATAAGACACGTTATCGTAGCACCATTTACTAACTAAATGGTTTTATCATGATACAATATCCGACAGTACATTAATTTAAACGTTTTGTTTTATCGTAATAGTTTATATTAGTTGATATGACAGTTCCAATCCCACTTCTTGCTGTAATCGTCTAGTTTTTAGTCCATTCTTTCATTTCAAATTTGCTTTTTCACAGTCCAGAAGCCTATAAAAAGCTGATAATTTTTGTCCGAATTCTTTTAACCATGTGATTATCTGGTGTTGGAGTTTTCCAAGCTGCCTTTAACAGGCCTCTGACGTGCCTTATTATTTTGACTTTATTCTTGCGACAGAAGCTGGGACTAGCGGCTTTAAGTGCCCTCCGAAGCACGAATATTTTTTTTAGTCAATGGGCTTGTTCTTGACATACTTCTTGTACATACTTAATTCTACGGTTAAGAAGAAGCCTAAGATGGAGCGAGCTTACCCAGAAAGTGACACTGGTTCTCCCACACACCAGCGGAACACAGAAAAACTGTTTGGTGGTAGCATCCAAGCAGCCTCTTACGAAGCCTACCACAGCAAAGGGATCTGTAAGCCGTCATCATTGGTTAGAAAACCAAAGATGCCGTTGCCCTGGGTGGACCACTAGTTGGTAGATCCCACCACCCCAAATATATAGCCTTCCCCACCCGTTCCAGACCCAAGTTTATTTAGAAATGATCGCTACCATAATTTATCCGGCCGGTAATGGAACCCGAAACCCTTGCGTAGTAGACGGAACACTGAACCACTACGCCAACAAGGTCGTCGTGGAATCCTAAGGAGTATATTGTATACTTTTCCATAAATTACTACCTTTCATCCAGCGCTAAGCCAGGACCAACGGCTTGACGTGCCTTTCGAAGGACAGCCATTCCCCACCTGCCCCTTCCTGACCCAGCGACCGGGATTGAAATTGCATTGTAGACGGAAGACGGCGACTCGACAAACTTTTTAATAGAAATACAGTTTTTACAAGCAAGGAAATACAAGGTGTGAATAAAATTTTATAGTATTTTGGAATTGCTTTCTCGCACGTGAACTAATTCCTTATAATCTTTTGAATGGAAATGATTTTCTCCACCATATCACTATCAATATTTGTTAGAAATAGAACGGCCGCGGCGTGACTTCCATTCTTATAGCGCCTCGCCCCGTTTCGTTTCGACTTTCTTGTGGAATTTCAGCCTAACACTTGGCCACGGTAGGTACATACCTATGCCAGTTTCTAATTCAGGCAGTGCCACAAGTAAAATGTAGTTTCTTCAATAAATGTTGCAAACTTGTTCTCGTATGTTTTGAAAATGCTTTGTGTCAAATGTTGAAAAACTATTTAGTTTTACATTGATCCGAAACAGTTCGAGTGAATCCTGACGAGAACCACATCTCCCCCTCTTGTTGACCTTCATTGGCCTGCATAAGTGGAGATCCAATGGAGCAAGGAAGAAATGCTCGGAGGAAGGAAGATGCTGTGGAAATCGATTAAGTTCCCTATCTTAATCGATTACCGCAGCATTTCTTTATCTGGTAGGTATAGAAAATAAAAGAAAACGATTAATGATATTTTATAAAACCGAATAATCCGTGATTCTAAACTGGGTCAGAGTTATCATTATAACATGTACGCTATTAACTGTAGAGCTTCAATAGGATTATGTTATTACGTGAATAGACAATAGGCCTACTCATTATGCCGATTAGCATTATTCGCAGCTGTATAATTCGGTTAGCGTACCATGTTCATTTCATAACATTTCGGGTGAAAACATTGTTATATTTTGACGAACGTCCGGTGTAGTATGTCGCAACTCAGGATACAAAACCAGTTTGTGGGTAGGAATCCCATACTGTGCAAATGGTAGTGTGTGATGATTACAAGCTTTTTCACTCAGGTAATTTTAACAAAATGTTTAAGTATGTTTATTCGTTTTAATTGTTAGAATTAACTTTGTTATTTTATTTGATCTGAAGAAATAAAAAGTAACAATGTTACCACTACATTTACTTAAATAATTATATACTTACTAAAATATTTTTTTTTTCGGATAAATCAACTACTATTTAATTTGGTTCCTGTTGCGCCTACCTACGTAAATTAGTAACTTACTTTAACTGCATTTTTTTAAATATTTCGTTGGTTATTTATTTTCTTCATTGTAATTTAGTTGCCAGTATTTTTTGACTGTTTAAAATTGGATAAATTTCTTTTTAAGTTAAATAATTAACAAAATCGCACAACTTTGTTATCATTTTCTGAACGCATAGAAAACGCCCCGTTGGTCTAGTGATTTAAATACCGGGTCAAGATCTCGGGGTTCCGGGTTCGATCCCCGGGTCGGGCAACTAAAAAGTTTCGAATTTTTGAACATTGCTCGGGTTTGTGATCGCCAACCCGCATTTGGCAAGCGTGGTGATTATGCCAGTACCCATCATTGCTGTGGTAACTTGAATTCAATGACGGAGGCCTTTTCCCTGCAGAGTGGGATGACTTTAGGCTGTTTGCCTTATAGAAAAATAAGTTCCATAAGGAAAAAAATTTTTCAGTGATATTAACTTGGTTAAACATCATTTATACCTGACTGAAACGGTTCCGTGCTCTATTCCCGGTTAAGGCCTATAAGAAAGAAAAACTAATTGGAATTGCTGTAATTAAATTATTCTACAACACAATGATAATGATGATATTATCTAAGTTAAGAAATAAATAAACATGGACAACAACATGAATGTACATATAAGTTTACTTACAAATTACAGTATATTTTATATTGCCAAAAAAGCTTTGTCTATTAAACTTGGTATCTAGTCATTAAATTTATTATGTTATAATAAGGAATTGTAATAACTACTACTTACCTACGTTGTTTCGTGGTTTTGCTAGCGAGTTTCCTTTGACGTTAAAGTAATAACATGGTCACAAATAGAAGACAATCCTCAAAGGGAGACCTCAGCAGTAATTTTGTTGTGTAGGTTTTAGTGACATAGAAATAATGTCATAAACTCTGCTTTTACTAAATTCGTCGCCATCTGTTTTATTTTTTTATTTTATTACTTAGTATTGTATTATTTTAATCAGTATTAGTATGTAGTTTATATTATGTATATTGCTGTTGTAGTTATGTAGTTTATTTTACGCGTTTTTATTTTAGTTCCGTCTGATCTTTTTTTTTTCTATCAATGGTATTTTTTTTTTGTTTCAAATGTCGCACCGCCTACAAAACATTTCTGTTTGACCCAAAGGTCTGACTGGTAGAGAATGCCATCTGGCATTTAGTCCACCTTTTGTACATTTTACTACTTTGTGCAATAAAGTTTAAATAAATAAATAAATGTTCTATCTAGATCCTCTTTTGCTTTGAACGTTCCAGAGCAATAGCAATAATAAGAATATAGTATCTCGTTAAATATATATTGTACTAATATTGTAATCTTAATATTACCTATATTTAGCTACTACTCATAGCAAGCTTCGAGCGCATTCAATTTGTTTCGGAGACCCTAATATAAGGAAATCTGTTTGTTTTACATCCACTGAGAAGCTGACGTGGAACTGGCACGCCGGCAAACAAGTTTACCATAACGACAAGGCCCATATACATACAGTGGGCGCACTTCATGCTGGACTATTTAGTTTGATAGGATATGTGTAGTATGCATGTAGTAGTATAATACCTATGGTACCACACCATTTTACATCATACAAGATCGAATCTGGTTTCGGAGAATATTTTCATTTCTATACGTTGCATGGGCAATGCTTTTTGTCAATGTCACGGGAAACTGTTGGGTTAGTCAATTACGTGTAGCGATTAAAAAGGCACACCAGAGCGACACTCATTTGAGAAATATTATATATATATCATTATCGCAGGTCAGTAGGCTTACTCTTGACAGGCGACTCGGTTTTAATGCAGTTTTATAAATTTGCACGAATATAAATACAATTGGGCTAGCGTTGAGGAGTGCCAAATACGCAAGTAAATAATAATAAACGCAACGCAATAAAAATTGACTAAATATAACAACACTGCAAAATACAGGGCATGATAAAAATTTTAGAAAAAGTCACCTACAATAATAACTAGAAGTGGTAGTTGTAATGTTTTCCAAATTACCGAGACAAGTAACTTCTTTATTTTAATGTGAACTCTTGTAATTTAAAAATAAAATAAAAATAATTTAAATACAATTTATTAAATAGTTTGACAGTAAGTTTGTTAAACGCTTGGTTAGTGAAAACCTAGAAACTGAGGTAGGAACTGCAGAGGACCAAGTTGCGAAGCGGACGAATGAAAAATGCAATCGCTTAAAACAAGGCGAGAAAAGGCAAATTCTGTTTTGCTCTGAAGCAAAACTTTCATAGAAATCTTTTTCCTTTTAACTTCAGTGTGAAAGCTTTGAAGTTCTGATGTTCTATTACCTTGGCAGTTTGGCATCTTCCACTAACTTCGTAACTCCCTTGAAAATGTATGTTTATGACTCATGTGTTAACTTATATATTTTGTCCTAAAATAACGTGCCATAATTTATAATAGCATTTTAACGCCCCGTTCGGTCTAGTGGTTTAATTATCACGCTAATTTCTCGGGTTCTTGGGTTTGATCGCCGGCTCGGGCAACCAGGATTTAAAATTTTCGAACATTGATCGGGTTTGTTCACCAATCCGCATTTGGCAAACGTGTTGATTATGCCTGTACCCATTATTGCTGTGTCAACTTGAAATCAATGATGGTGGTCTTTTCCCTGCAGTGAGATAATAATTATAGACCGTCACTTTATTAGGTACAGACAACAGCACGCTGCACGTCAACTTACGTCCAATTTTCTCAATTGATATTGATCTCTACCTGTTGGACTTAAAGTTGAAAATCAATTCAATGACCTTTAACTTTTTGGGTAGGTTGACCTGCCCGATTTCAATCTCAACATTAAACGAATTCCCGGGCTAGGGCAAAGTAGAAGCTCGTCGATCGTCAGTATTATTTTTTATAAAATTCAGGTATTTTCATTTCACTAAAGTCTTGCGAATGTGGATAAGATAAGACGTCTGTGATAGATTAAGCCTGGAATCGTACACACACGCTTTGGTGTCTGAAGCTGATTCATTATTAAGTACCTTCCTACAGTGTTTTTAAAAACGTATATACCTACGTACCTACTTATTCTTCAGTTTTGAGTCTGAAATAAATAAATTATTGTCATTCATTCGTTCGTCTACAAGCTTATAAGGGGCAGTTTTCTCAGGAACAGGTACCAAATTAAAATTATAAATTCTTGTTCTTAAAAGTGTCGCCTGCTCAGAGGTCCTGGATTTGATTCTCAGATGGGTCAATGTAGGAAAAAAGTGTTTTTCTACTTTTTCTCGGGTCTGGATGTTTATTGCTCCTTATTTCTACGAAACAAGTGCTTTAAATAGTTACTTACTTTAGGATCAGAACAATGAATGTGATGTTGTCCATTTAATGGTATCGCCCTTGATGATGGTAAAAGACCTTAATCATCATCATCGTCATCATCATATTAGCCGAACGACGCCCACTGCTGGGCATAGGCCATACGACATAGGATCTCCACAACGATCGGTCCTGTGCTGTCCGCATCCAGCGGTTTCCCGCGACCGAGACCTTAAAAGACGTTACGGTGATATTATTACGGGTATTTCCTGGCAGATATGTTGGAATAGATTCTCGCGCAAGATTGTTATTCATCTTCCTGGAACGAGGCGATGTGCAGGTGCTGCTGTAGTCAAAGCCGAAAACAGCAAAAGAGGTAAGTAACAGCCTATAATCATCCCACTGCAGGGAAAAGGCCTCCATCAATGAATTCAAGTTACCACTGCAATGATGGGAACTGGCATAATCACCACGATTGCCAAATGCGGGTTGGTGATCACAAACCCGAGCAACGTTCGGAAATTCGAAACTATTTGTTGCCCGACCCGGGGATCGAACCTAAGACCCCAAGATCTTGATCCCGGTATTTAAACCACTAGACCAACGGGGCGTTAGAAAAAGAGGTAACATAGACAAATAGGTATCATCATTATGCGTGTCGAAGCGTTATCCGTGAGATTTAAAACTTCGAACACTTCGAATTTTAGAGATTACCAAACGTTTGTCTGAATTTAGTGGTAACCCAAAAGCTGACAGCTACCTCGCATAGCGACTGAGCATTCCAATTCAGCGAGATAATGCTGCCTGTTTCACTGAGCAAGTAATCACTACGTTTTAGCCTGTTTAGGCATCCTACCACGTGAACTATTTTTGTAGAAATTCCTATATTGTATTTAAATTTAGGAAATAAGTATGTATGTATATAATTTGTTTTTGTTCTTTTAGCTTCTTCTTAATTTGGTGATATTCAGCTTGTCAGACAGGTCTTACGATGGTTGACTAGAATTGCTTTTTAACAAAACGTACCAATATGTAACTAAACTGCTTCTATAAATCGTAATATACGATCAACACACGCATTACCTCATCATCACCATCAGCAGATAGTCTACTGCCAGCAATATCTCCTTTTCCAAAAGAATAATTTTGATATAATCAGACATACAGTGGACAGAAGAAAAAGCTGCCCGTTATCTTCTGGCAGCACTCTTTTGATCACTTCTTACGACACCATAGGAAGGGAAAGTTGGTGTCATTGTTTTTATACGCCGGCGCCACATCACACGTGTTACATTTTTCAAAATGTTCGGACTAAAGAACTCACCCCATGTCAAATAATTTTTCAGCTATTCTCGCAGAATTTAATTTATCGTTGAAACATAGCACGACCAATTCAAGGGGCCATTTGCATATTCATACGTATCGCTATCAACACAGCTTTGTGTCGAATATAAAAACGAGAATAAAAGTGGTGGAATAGCATTGCAGTTATGCTTTCAATATTAGGTAAAACTCACTTTGAATCAAGCAAACAGTGTGATTTTTAAATCAGCAGTTGACGATTATTAAAAGAAACGATATTTATTTTGCATGAGCAAACACTAAGACTCTTTACATCGATGCACCGCGACTGCATCTGCAAATAGCAAAAAGCCACATTATCAATCGCAATTCGCAATAATTAAACTCAACATTAATCCATTAGACCATTTAATACTTATCGCATAAAAGATACACTTCTTAACTAATACGCTATTACAAGCCGAATGAAAAGGAACTGTTTTTAAGTATTAAAATTTAATGTTGGTAGATTGATAGATCAATTTTGTATTAAAATTTTTACATAATGCCTTTTTTTGTTGATCCCGCCCCGGATTTTAATATCCTTTTCCATCTTAACAACTTACACAAATGATAATGTGTATCTTATCCATAAATTGAGATTGGGAATACCGTATGTTTGCTGAAACGATTTATTAATAAGTAATACACATGTAAAATAATTATGTTATAACGCTCCATTGAAGTACTGCAGAAATTGGCGCCCAACGTGGTGCTAACTCAAAATTAGTTGCTTTACATAACGCTTTTCATCGGTTAATTTCTTTATGCCAAAAGTATTTGTTTAAATTTTTTTAAGTCTGGCATATTTCTTTTCTACACTCTGTTTGTTTTTTTATTTCAATGGGACCAACTCTGAGCCTTATAATATCGGAAGCAAAACAATAAATCGGATCATCTGTTTTCCCAGGTGATAATTGACAATGTAATCTATACTAATCTATACTTATATATATACTTAATATTATAAAGCTGAAGAGTTTGTTTGTTTGTTTGAACGCGCTAATCTCAGGAAGTATTGGTCCGATTTGAAAAATTCTTTTTGTGTTAGATAGTCCGTTTATCGAGGAAGGCTTTAGGTTATATAACATCACGCTGCGACCAATAGGAGCGAAGCATGAGTGAATAATGTTCCAAAAGTAATCGCGATCATAATAACGGAAATTGACGCGGACGAAGTCGCGGGGAACAGCTAGTCATAAAATAAATGTTGTGAACCTTTTCTTTTTAAGTCGGTTGAGAATTAATGTATGTTCAATCTTTATTTCCCGAAAATTATATGTTACTAGCTGACCCGGAAAACGTTGTTTCGCCATAAAAATGATAAAATCACTGAAATGGCTATTAAAAAATAGGGGTTGGTGATAAAAGGGTAAACATTTAGAGTTGCATGTATTTTTTAATGCCACATTATAGAAAAAAAATAGTAGCTGATTCTCAGACCTACTGAATATGCATATAAAATTTGGTAAAAATCAGTAAAGCCGTTTCGGAGGAGTAAGGTAACTAACATTGTGACACGAGAATTTTATATAATAAGATCGTATTGTGTGCTAACCTTTTCCCATGTATCTACAAGAAGAAGTGCAAAAATAAGAATAATTCACGTCTGGTTTTGAAAACAATCAAACATCAGTTTGGTCTAACATTGTTGCTGTTACCACCGAGGATATAGGTTTTGTAGGTTTTTCGTACAATTTAATCCGTTCGGATATCGCGCTGCCAAAGCGAGAGAACATTTGAATATTCATAAGTATTACTGTATCCCAACTTTCCACTGAAAATAAAAATATGTTGCCTGCACGTGTTGATATACATGCACCAGGATAGGAAGCTATAACAATTAATTGAGTGAGGGTGATAAGCTAGAAATTATTGAAAAAATTCTCAAGGAGTCTCATTATTCCTAAGTTCAAAAAAACTTCACTAATACTTTTGCTCGTTACGAACGAAGAACGAAGAAGAAAAAAACGAAGCACACAATATCGATTGTTGGTCGATTTCTGTTCATTCTTTGTCTGGAAACCGAAGTTAGAAATTTATTTGAATGTGACTGAACCATTTTTGTTAGAATAAACATGGTAGGTACCTATATTAAAAAAAAAGAAATGTTGTAAATAATTTAGGTTTATACTATTCATTTTTCAATAACAAAGAATGTAAATTAAAATGCAAGGTATTCAACTTTTTCATGAACGTAGAAAATTGAAATTTAATATTACCAAGGGACCCTTTAGCAGTTCTAATTTATTTTAAATTTTTAACGGAAAATATAAAATGTAGGTGATGTTCACCTTGCATTTGTTTAAACACAAATTAAGCAAACATTTTTGCAAGTTCTCGCGCTAAAAAATCGTGAGCCTGTTTTACATAAAACATGGTTAGGCAGATAAAGAATTGCTTACATTCTATGTGGCTTTTAAACGTAACATTTTACATATTTTGCCCCAGTGTCGTCGGTAAGTATTTTAATAATTATATTACTTAAAGTAATTTTGCAAGATTTATGTTTAAAGTAACAATAATATTTGTATATATAATTACTATTTTTAAATGGTCAAAATTTAACGAACACAGTTTACGACACAGTCACATCCTATAACGTCACCCAAATACAAAGTATTTTCAACATTATTGAGAAAGCTGCTGGACATATACTAAGAATGCACGAGCCTATGCAAATTTAGGCTCATACATTTTTATAATTCAAGCTTATGGCTGAAATACTTAAGTGTTTGAAAAGAGATAATAATATTAAACGCCCCTGGGTGTATTTGTGTGGTATGCACAGGGACAATCGTAGGCAGAGAACATGGCAAATCCATGTTCTGTGATCGTAGGTTAGTAACACATAACAAACTTTAAACAAAATTTTTCTAACGAATTTGCCTTCGTAAAACTTCCAAAAGTCCGGATGGTCTAGAAATTCAAAGTTCCAAGATTTGAAAAAAAACAATAAATAATAATTAAATAAAAGTAAAAAAAAAATTGGAGCGTAAGTATGTGTACTAGAATCATCCGTAACTGAATAACACTACACTTCAAGTATTGTTACCGCTAAGCCGTTTGTAATATTTGTCTTAAACGTCATTTTGAGTATAACAGAGAAACATAATTAAATACGCCAGGAAAGTAGGAGTAATAATACTTACGAATAATAAAGTTGATGAAGCTTAAAGAGTAGAGTAGGTTAAATGGGTGTGCCCAACAAGTTGTACATAGACTAGTATAGAATGTGCCCACGATCAGTCGCAAAACAAACACAATTACCCAGAACAAGCGTCTGTATGAGCAGTCATTACATAGGAAAGCAGAGGGCCAAAGGGCAAAGGGTAATCTTGTTTTTCTTTTGTCTTACAAAATTGTTCGCAAACATTTACACCGGTGTTATACTCGCAATGTGACCCATATAAATTTGTTATGTATCGTCTTTTAAGTTTATTTTGCGACAGTTTTTGCAACAGTACTTACCTAAACATTGTTTGGTTATATGTATGTACGATGTGGAGATTCTGAGGAGTGGCCGTCGTTTTGCTGAGATGATGGTTTTTTGACAGACTCTTAAAAGGGTTCTACGATTTCCGAATCTATGATAATGTATGTTTTCCCGTATAAATGTATGAATGAACATACTTATCGGTTCTTTTGTAATAAAAGTGAACTGTTATTTTTCAAGTTGCGTCTCTTGCTATGACAAAACATTGCTATATAAACAGGATGACTGTTTCATCACCGTCAAATTTTTGATTATTGTCGGACATTTTCAAGGTTATGCTATACCAAAAGAAAACATACGTCGTTTTTTTGCTAGTAGATTGTTTTATTAAATTTTGGAAGGTGATTAAAGTTTCATGCTGTATACAAGAATATAAAGTAAACAAAAATGTGGCATTTAAAATGTTTTGGTTGGATATTTATCCCCTCGATTATTAATATGAAAAATAAACTTTTGTTGTATTTACGCATGAAAAGTGATTCCTGAATTAATTTAAATACTGTACGAGATGAAAGCACTGGAAGCCATTTTAAAGTGTGTTCGAGTAAACATAAACATACTTATGGAGAGGCCTCAGCCCAGCAGTGGACTGTGATACTCGTGATGATGATAATAATGCTCATAATATCTACTAGATGATGTATGTACTAAAGAAGACTGGAGTCAAGGAAGTCCGTTGGACTGGGTTGAGTAGAACGGGACCTCGCGCGTCTGTTAGGGCATTTTTGTAGCAGTTATTCGAGTCGGTATTTATTAGTTTTATCCTAATATATTTTACGAGCGTCGGAAAGACAAAAAATAAAATTTAATAGAAATCGACATCAAAAAGCTAAAAATAATATTTACAATAAACAAGTACCTTTTTAGTCTATTCCGAAGTTGGTGCGAACGTAAACATCTGTATTATCGTTTCCAGCTAAGGAGTTGCTGAGACAAAATTAATTATGTAGGTATTTTTGATGTTTACGTTATTTTTGGCACTTCATTGTACCTACTTTATATGTGTGAGTTGGAAGTAAAACCAAAATGCTTCTTTTTATGTATTTTGTATTGGCTTATTTTGCATGGCTAAGCTTTCGTAACAATCTTCAATTATGTACTTACACAATATTAAGACAACCAATGAGTTACAGAGTAGTGACTAACAGGCACCATAAAAAAGAGAAAAAAACAAAAAACAGCAATACATACTCAATCAAAAATACAAATCCTTAAATCAAAACTTGAACTGCCTTAGGTGGGTGTCAAACTCAGAACCATCGGCTTACCTGGCCACTGCTCAAATCAGACATTTAAGCTGGTGAATCGATAAAGCAATCGCTCATTATGAAAAATATATTTATTTAAAAAGACACTGACAAATTGTGACCGAGTTTCTTGCGCTGTTTCTTCACGGGTCCTAGCCCACATTTGTCCCGAAGCAGTGGTAGGTTTAAATATTGGGACGTGTGAAAGCGCCTCCTGGGGCCTATTTGCAGAAATAAAACAGCTTTTACTGATTTACTCGATAAGCGGAAGTAGCGGGTTTGAGTCTCAGCCAGGCAGTCGCAATTTTAGTTAAACGAATGGTCTTTTCAATTTATAGTAGAAATTTGATTGCTTAAAGAACACATACTATTTTTTTAACGTATTCAAATAGTAAAATTATTGGCAACAATAGCCAGTATTCGTAGATGAAATGAAATATTTATTCACGTATTTGACTTGCGTTTATTAAGACTTACCTTTTATTTTGATTTAAGTAGGCCAATTCAAACATTTAACATTAGCAATTTAGATTTAATTTAAATATAATATTTACGTATTTTTTAAAATTTGTTGCTATACCTATGTTAAATTTTGCACGCTAGAATGACATGACTGAACATGAGACCGTAAATGTACCAATTATTTTTACATCTATTTACATAAACCATGTTTGAAGCGAACAAATATTTCTATTTATATTTAAGCGAACGAATAGGTATTTTATTCTATGTGACTACACAAAGAAATCTTTGTCCCATGACTACTTTGTGTAGATATTTAACTAAATATAATGTATTTATGTCTTACTCTTGTGGTGTTCGCGTAAATTCATGAACCCAATATTTTCAGATAAGCTCGCATATACTTAAATAAGCACTTACTTATGCGACGGATTTAACATATTCCAAGAAATACTTTTGTACCTTCCGGATGAAAGAATACAGAATACCGGAAAACGTTTTCACAAAAAGTTATAACGCAATGGCCCGAAAAATCCCAGTTATGAGTACCTAATCTCTGAGGTTCGATTACCTCTTGACTCTTTGAAATATTTTCAGATGAACGATATGAAGAAATTCGTTGTAATAATATTGTGGAACATTATTTTGGCGCTTTATGCGGCAATTTATAAAAGCCGATTTCTTTTTGATGTTAATATTAATTTAGCAACGTTATAAGGGCAATATGCAGTAATTCGTTTGACTGGGGTCTACTACTTCATGGTATCTTTTATGTTATACATAATAATATTATAGTATGTAATAAAAAGCAAGCTGGTATGAGACACACGCAAAATTTTTTTAGACACTGTTTTTGACAATTTGTAAAATTTTGCAAGAACTAAAAAACGATGATCAAGTTTATCTTAAATATTCTGTCATTAGACCTAGCTTTGCAATATGCTAATATTACGTTAAATACTAAAGTGGACATTTATTAGTGGTTATGATTGCCATGTTTATAAAGGCTTACATCAAACTTTATTTGATTAACTATTTTGAAGAATGTTTTTTGTGGCAGTATATAATGTAAATACATTTCATACCAAAGACACTATTTATACAGTTAAAAATAAAACGATATATTACCAAGGTTTGTAACAAAATCTTGATCGGTAATCATAATAATCTATTCGCTATGAAGAAGGATAGTAAAACTCACATTTTAATTACAATAACTTTTATTTATATAAAAAAGTAATAAATATGTCATAACATCTTCCTACATTACTCAAATCTGTTTCTAACAAAAAAAAAACAGAAACTTTACTGGGTGTTAACTTTAACATTTTATTTTTTTGTAAATGCTCACATTTTTAGTAATATAGGTAAAGGAAATAAACACCAATTAACAATGAGAAACATTTTTGTGGTTTTCACTAAAACAAAAAAAAGCGAATTTAATTTTTATATCGTAAACATAAATTCGAGTATCATCAATGTTGTCAACTATATTGAGGCCTCTGTAACATAGGGACAGTAATTAGAAAAACTACTTATGTTGAAAAAAACTAAATAATACTTATTGTACGTGATTTTGCCATTGAATGATGACACGGAGGTTTGCTTTTGTATAAACTCGAAACTAACTTTAAAATAGAAATATACTGCCTATGTAATTATATCCCGATAAACTACCTGTAGTTCAGTTATAATAATTTAACCTTGTTTTACTGTTCTTGTATAGTATAAAGTGTTTTTGACTATCCAATTAATAAATACATAAACACCTTACCTAAGTTTTGTAACAGGCTTGTAGTCTAGCTGTACGAATTTATATTTTTAAATTGGAAACACTGAACTATACCTAGAAAACCTATAAACATAGTGACTTTTTGTTGTCATCTTATAAATTAATACTTAATTTTTGTTTCATGACATCTTACTTAAACTTGGCAGAATCAAATACTAACAGTTTGCTCCATAAATTCTTTTACAGCTTTCTTCCCGACAATGCAAAAATCCTTTCGATGCACCAGCTCTGTACGGAGTCTGACCGATATAGTTTCCACTGGAAAAAAAAAAGAATACTTATATCAGATAGATAAACTGTAATTTACTGCAGATGCTTTATATCGGCCGGTGGGGGATTACGGCAGAAAATACGTTCCTGCGATAGGGATGGACAAATATCGATAAAGATGATGACCATAATTATTAAGCTATATATGTTAAACAGTTTTTGGTACATATTAGCATATACGTACTTACATATTTATGAAGTAATTAGATAATCAGTAGTGGAAAGTGTTCCTCCATATATTTTAAGATAACATTTCACATCAATAACTATTGGTGATAAACGAAAAAGTCTAAAGAAGCGTAAGCTTCCATACACCATGCATTGCAATCCTATTATATAAATACACCGTAGGTATATTGCTATTCTGTACTATAAGGTAGGGTAGCTCGTATCGAGTTGGGTGATAAGCGAGCCTATTTAAGGCCGGTCCCAATAACCTATCTATCTTTAGTTTTGGCATATCGGAGATAGAAAACAACTTCTGTCTTTGTTTCTCTGGACGGCAAAATCAGAGATAGAAGATTTTTTCTATCTCCGATAAGCCAAAACTGAAGATAGATAGATTATTGGGACCGGCTGTTAGAGCACCAGTACACTCTAGCTTCATGCATTAACTACAAATGCATTATTCAGGCGGATGTACCGCATACGAGTACACCGAGTATACAAATCTCTTACGGTTTTGACACCGTAAACCATGCGGTTTTGACACCGACCTCTCGGAAAGCCAAAACGTAATTGGAGCAAAGATTGCCGATAGCGAAAACGAATTAAAGATAGATATCATATTCGAGTACGGTTGGACATCTCTAAGAGAATCGTACGAGTGAGCAGAGACACCGGCCCTCCGGCCGAGAGCCAATCTGAGTAAGGAGCGTCGCGATGCGGAGATTTTGAATTATTGCCCCTTTGTATTTGTACTCAATAAGAAAATAGCTTTGTGGATTACAGCTATCTATTAACAATCTAAATACGTTTAGAGCTGGCTGACTGAGCTTGTTATAATTTGCTTACAAATCACCTGAGTAATTTTTCAAATGTTTTGATTTGCCAAACGACAGTTTTAAACCATGACGAAATAATAAACTAGGTTTAAATCAAACTGTTTATTGTGTACCAGTAGGCACTAGCAGTTAAAATAATACGGGATGAAATTCGACATCACATTGTATTTTACATGTTTATTGAAGTATTATAGCGTTAACGTTTTGGTATTAAGGGACTACTAGAGCTAAGTGCTGCCCCCAATTGACTTCATTTTATTACTTCTAAACAAAATCAATTCTCAAAAAACTAGAACAGTATCATTTTAGCAAATTACCTCTAGTATTATAATATGAGTAACTGTTAACTGCTTTTCATTCTGGCATTATTTCGTATTGTACATTATCATTATATTATTGTATTTTGTTTGTAACAAAATTGCTAAGCTACGAGTATTAAGCGTCACGTTGTATGAGCTGCTCATTTGTTTCTCGATTATGGTATCACTATCATACATTCTGAGAACGGTTATTATAAGTTTCGATTGAGTTCGGACTGGGACAATACAGAAGGCTAATCACCTCTCCATTCTGTGACAAAGCCATTATATAGGCCGATAGAACGGATTTACGAAGCAATTAGTGCGATGGAGTAGCAACCGGCGGAACTAAATGACTTCGAGCGATTGCAATATTCTTGAGAATCCTTTGCCTTGCGTTGTGATCATAAGGGTTAATGCACATTGAAATACTTAATAAATTCAGGCCGAACATTTTCACCAATAGTTTTCACGATGGTGAAAGCTATAACGCCAAATAGTTGAACGCATCATGATGAAATTTGATACCAAGTTATAGTATAGGCTGTAATAGCACATAGCATAGGCATACAAATACAATACGGGGTGATGTGTGGAATGTACTTTTAATTGTAATAACACCTGTAATTTACCATGTGACAAGCAAATAAATTATTACTTATTACTTATACATTTTGATTCCAGAAAATTTTATTGTTTCCGTGGGTTAGTTTCTCCACGCGTACAAAAAGCCGCGGGCAACAGCTAGTAGGGTCGTAGGCTGTATTATTGCTTTCACCATCTTGCAAAATACAAGACGTGAAGTTCTATCATAATTATACGATAGCTTCGTCCGAAGAAATTAAGAAGTAGAACACATGTAGTAACACCTACTGTCTCGCCAGTTAGTAAGTGATATAGTCTTGACGCTATTAATATTAACTTGAAGGAAAAAGTTGTAAGTTAGATTTTGAAGGGTTTGTGGATGGCAGAAAAAATCTCTATGAGGATTTAAAAGTTTAGTCCTACATATTTAAAAATGTTAAAAAAATTACATTAAATGTATAATGGAAGTAGATCTTTTTACTGAATTTCAGCTACGTCGTGTGCTTAAAGTTCTGTGCTCGTTTATAATATTTAATTTAATATTTCCCAAACCTTACCTATAAGGGAATGGTATTATTAATTGACATTATCGCTCTTCAGAAATGAATTCAATGTGCCTAAAAAAAGATATAAATTGAACAAAGGTACAAATTGTACGAGTAATAAAATCGTTAGTGTTGTGTTTATGTTCGACTTTGTGTTCGACGGACTTCGACGACGAATATAAAGAAAATATTTTTTTTAAAAGGGGCTGTTGCAAACGAACGTTGTGCTTACTTATTTACTAGCCATCCTTTGACGAAAATAAACAATTTCGAGTATATTCGCGGTTCTAATTTGTATCCAGTGAACACACCCCTTGTAGCGAACTCAAAAAACATCCAACAAAATAAAGAGGCAACTAATGAACTGGTCTTTGTCCTTTGTAGTGAAAGAATATTAGCTGAAAGACAGTGTTGGTTACTTTTACCGAAATTAACTTTGAGGCGAGCAAAAAGTTACTTCGTTATGAAAATACAGAAACAGTTTTTTTTACTTAAACCGCGTGTATTAAGCCTATAACACAGTATTAATTTGTGTCCTATGGGTGTTGGAAAAGGCGACTAAGGCTGGTTATAGTGTGACTGACCGTCGGTACGGATTGCTCCGTGGTACGGAGCAACCAATACGTATAAACTATAATATATCCGCGTGGGCGGTCGTCCGCACGGCCCCTTCAGCTTCACTCTAAAGCACTCCTTGAAGTTAATACTCGTACATATTGGTTGGTACGGAGCTATCCGTACCGACGGTCAGTGTCACTCTAAAACCAGCCTAAAGGAGCTGCGTCTTCTTTCCATTATAAACTGCGAGTACCATGCCGCCTACATAGTGTGGCCATTATATCACAATCGACCGTTTAAAAAAGCTTCTGACCAGCAGTGGACTAATATAAGCTGGACTATTGCAAAAAAAGACTTATCTCCACCAACAATACTTACGTTGGACCATAGTCGCACACAAAGAGCGTCGTTACAAATCCGTTTTCTCTCTTTTGCGAGATACCGCAACCAATATTTGTCGTTTCAGCCCACATCATCTACAAAAAAGTAAATTGTTTTGAATTTGTAAAAGAACACCAATTATTTAAAACTTTATAAGTAATAAGATTGATTTCCCAAACACATTTTCCAATTCTCACGCCTACCAACAACACTTCAGAACAACTGGATAAGTAATTGAATTTGCTTGTCGGTTGAGTTAAATAAAATAATTTTGTGAAATTTAGGTAGGTATTAGCCGCCTGTTAGACCTTGCACTTACATCTCTTGTGATTTAAAAATTGTACTTTTAATAATAACAACTATAGTAACAAGAAAATTGTTATTATTTTTATAATAATAAGCTTAGTCTGTGTTTATCAATGAAACCCTAAAAAGGAAAGGCGTTAAATAAAAAACCTCTTCTTTTGTCGGTTAAAAATAGAAAGGAAAGAAGAAAAAAATATTTAGGTATTTGTCAATAGGTACTCAAGAGACAATGAAATTTTTTAAATAGGTACAAGTTAAACGTAGTGATTACTTGCTCAGTGGGTACAAGTACAAATATATGATCGACTCCTTAAAATAATAACACCTATATAGAAGCCGCGTCTGAACCAAAACGTAAGCGTAAACGCGTGCCATTTAATTATCCTTGTGTGCGTAAGCTGAATAAATCTACGCTCTTCTAACGCACACAAATATGGCTTCGGTGTTACCATCATCGGGCGTTTACCCACAAAAAATGGGAAAACGTGTTGTTTGGTTATACGACGATTTGGCATGTGTTTAGTATGATCTTTAAATACATAAGACAATATGATAACATTCATGAGTATATTACATATTTATTAATCTAATGTCGAATGCCACCGTTCAATGTGTTTAAATTTAAATGCCTGTATTTAGTCTAAACAGTATTAAATAGCTGTTATGGCAAATTCAATATTTTTCTCAATATTAAAAACCAACTAAACAAACTGTGTGCAATTTTTTCCCCAAAACTAGCAACACTGACGTTGATAGGTTTTGTGTTTCAAATTATTCGTTTTTAATTCGATTTACATACAGAAAATGTATAAAATGTAAGTAGGTACTTACCTGTGAAATAAAACTTTATCACTTTCTTTTTGTTTCTCTGATATGCTAGAACACTTTTTTATAGTGCAAACAGTCATTTTAAATTATTTTTCGCGAGCTGTGTTTGACTTAGCGTGACGTTAAGCACTGACAGCTCGCGGAACGAAGTAAGCCAGATATTTTTTTTTCGCGTTTTTCGTGCTTACATTCGGTTTCTAGGTGTTATTATTCTAAGATCGAGTCAGATGATCAAAATAAAATATCTTAGTCTGAAAAGTCTTAGTAAAGCCATTCTGCCCTATCACTGACCTGAGTATAGTGTCCAACTGCTTGACCAATTTCCAGAGAGTACGGTTCAAAATTATAGTTCATAAATTCGCTATACCAACTGTTCATGGCTTCTTCGAGGTTTGGTATCACTGGGCCCGAAGGTGAAAAAATTGTCGAATAAAATATATTTTCACCGATTTGTTCCCACCGTTTTGAAACTAAAACGAAAAGTAACGATGATTAACTGAAATAAGCCTGCCATATATTTTGACAAATGCCAGTACAAGTGGCAAGTTCACGCAATAGTTAGTGGCCTGCACATCAGGCTTCACATTTACCTGCCCCAAGGACACAACAATATGAACCTATTGGTTATTATAAAATTGAGCACTTATTCACGTTAAGTTAGATTTTTTGGTACTGCCGTGCTGGTTATGTTACTAAGAAGAGCGTTGTGATAATAATTATTACTCACGCACTGTCCTGTCGGGGTTGTGGGCAAACAATCCTTTCTCAGCCCATCTCGCTGCCTTCTCAGCAAGTTCTTCGTCCCAAACCTGAAATTGATATTAACCATTCATCATCCGCTTCATTCTTGGAAACTTTTTTATATTTCAATTAATTAACTGATTAATGATTATTGTTAAGAAGACAGATGGCGGAATACTAGATTACAAAAAATTAATAGCTATATTAGCTAAGGATAACAGGCTAAGTACTATCAAAATACAGCTAATAGGAGACAGGTAGCAGTATCTTTCACCAACTTCAATAAAAGGAGAATGTTCTACGTTCGTCTGTATATTTATTATTTTATTGATGTTAATCGATTTCTCCGTCAATGTGGACCAGTTTTTTATTTTTTTGTTTGAAAGAGTGATGATGACGGAATCCGGGGAAAATCGAGGGAAACCCTCAAATTTTATAGCCACGCATTGCGGTTTTTTTTGGTGAAAGTATGATTTCAACCCTCCTGCGTGGCGATTCTTGCCAAATCCTCCTTTTACAGAGGTCTGAGGTTAGCATTGTGGGTTGGTGATAACGATTCACTCTTTATCCTATAACTATGTGTACGAGTAAAACTAATTCACTTCGACTCACTTTTTTATTAGCAGTAATTGTTAAAGTCAACTTACAATGGCGTTCATATCACAGGCAACAGGCTGGCGCGGTATGTGCCCTAAAGCCGCATTCTGCCGATGCAAGTTGTGCCTATCCACAAACTGTTTTATTTGCTCACAAGACAGCACAACTCCTAGAAAAAAAGTTTACAATAAAAACTTGTAAAAATGTCTGAAAATTTACTTGTACGAAACCAATTGTTGTCTATGACAACCAGCTCGAAGTGGTTTCCTAATACGCCTTCCTTGGGCAGATTCTGCAATTAAGTGGAAACAACTCAAAAAGAGGAGAATTAAGCTGGGCAGCTTTTCGTCACCTCTTCTACAACATAACTGTTGTGATCTATTGCGCAGCGAGATGGAGACTTCAGTAAGACTTATCCACCAGATTTCAGTTGCGCATCATGCTATGAATCGTAACGTAATTATTTTAAGTTTTCACGGTAATTAGTTTTTTATTTGCCGTAGTCAAGTTAAGAAACCTTCATCTCTTCGTCATATCTGTCCGTCATGGGTTAATCTCAGAGACAATATTAAATGTATGCTGAGACCAATATACTAGTAAGCTGTAATTTAGGACGGTTCATGCCAAAATAGCCAAATTAGGTTTGTAACACATTAATTTAGAATCCAATAAGCTGGAATTTGCGACTTGCAACTACGGAATCCTACATTTCACGTGGCCCGACCCACACTTAGCCGGTTTGTGTTTCTTATCTTGAATATATAGGATGAAATTTTAATCACCTTCCAAATTTTAATACCTACAACAATCTACAAGACAAAAACAAATGAAGTATTTTTTCTTTTGGTATAGCCCAGCACAAAAGTGTCAGTTAGAAAATATGCGCCAAAAATCTATTGATACGGCCTCCTAGCAACACTTTTTTACGCGATGTGCATCTTATTTATTTACTACAATAGTATTCATAACTTTATGATTTTGCCCTTCATACCTTAAAAGGCTTAGAGAGGACCGTAAAAATTTAAAACTATGTTGCGAAAAATATTATCGGGTGAAAACTTGACCTACATTTTCTACTTCACAAATGGGCTCTAAATACGATATTGAACGCCTATAAAAAAAAATTGACGGTGAAAAATCACCCTGTATTATTATAATCTACAGATCTTACAAGTTTTTATTGCTGAACAAGCTGTTAAACGCCTGTTGCTGTATCTGATAAACGTCAGGCAAATTAAAAAGTTTGTTGAGCTACAAGAGTACCCACTTAATGTGTACGAACTTGCTGTAACCGACACCGGTTGGCTTCTGATATTTTTTATAGCTGCCTAGTATAAAGTTTTTTTTAAAAACGCTTCGAACCCCAAGCGACAATCGGTTTTCGCGATAACAATTGATTTTAATTGTGTCTGGAATAACTCACGATCGAGGGATTAACGAAAATTCAGGGCAACGTAAGATTGTTCATTGAAATTACAATTCATTGAATTTAGTCTTTTTTTTTCAGAGTTATATGTGTGATGAGCACGCACGAGTGTTTTGCACCATCCTGCGTCATGGATGTATTTATATAGATAAATATATTTATTTATGTAATCTGACAATTAGTCACCATACTATTTATTGGATAAATGTAGTGTCAGGCACACAATTTTAACATTAAAATTGATATGAAGATATATTCATCAAAAAGCTGTTAATCTATCTCTTGAATTGCATTTATGTGTCAATTTTAAAAGTCGACGCTTCTGAGCGGTTTGGTAACTTTAAAAGAGAGAAGCTTTTATTTCGCTCTGGAATGACACCGTCAGTCCCAACTTGTAAGCATTTGGAAGTAAAATGTTCATTTAGAGCACTCGGAAAGTTTGTAAACTAAAATTGTTTCCGAACCACTATTTGCTTAGTTAGCAGTAGTTGTGGAAAATAGTCTGTAAAAAATAGTTAAAGTATGTCCTAGTGGAATGAGCGCGTTCAAGTTGGTCGTTCTTGTTTGAAAGGTGCTTGCTAGTTTAGGTTTGTTTTAGTGGCACTAACTCTTCTAACATTTATGTGCTTCTACATAGTACTAACTAAGTGCGTAATCGAATTCTCAGAATATTAAAATAAAATACGTTTAAATAAAGTAAAATGTGTAAGTGCTTCGTAATACGCAATTTTTACGCGTACTTTTAAGGAACATCAATAAAGAGGTTACAATGTCAACTATTTTCCTCTGTATTTGAATAGCCATCGATTAGCACTTATTACAAAATACAATATAATCAGAAGACACTTACTCTGGCTATTAACTCCACAAATAAACAGAAGATAAATTATTATTTTGTATGACATGATTGTTTTAACAACTGAACAGTTGAAAATCTACTTATTAATGACTAATAAGCCATCGCAATTAATAATAAGTACTTATAGTCGACTTAGCAGTTCAACTGTGCAAACAAAGAATTAACATTCGTGGAAAAGTATTAAAAACGCAATTTTCTCAAAAGAATATAAGTAGACAGCTGCAACAAATTCTTATTTATACATAGACATTCTCAAGAATTTCCAGTATTCTTAGAAACATAACAATAATATAAATAACGTTTGCCATGATCGCCTCATTTAATAACTAAATTAATGTTATGTTCGTTTCAATAGACACGCATCGAGAGTTTAAAGGATAATGAGTTAAATTAACACAACTCTAGATCATCGATTAATTTCCGACTACGAGCGTTCGAGAATAATTTAGAATATTAATACATAGTGTACATTCTACAGGGAATCGTCAAAAGGTAAATCAGACGTTTAATTTCTACATATCATAAAGAAGAGCCTGTTTCCCGCGTGTCGGTTCTCTGTCCACTTTAAGCTTTCGAACTTCAGTAATGGATTCTTTTGTGGTTTTGATAATTAAAAAGCGTGATTAAGGGGAAGGTCAACGTAATATTTATAGTTTTCTTAGAAAAAACCTTTTATTGCCTACTTACTATTAACGATTGTACAATATATTAAATTAGCATTGTACAATACCTAGTGAGTAGTGAGTAGCTAATATGCAAAACAAATACGAATATTTACAAACTGTAATTTTTTGTTAATTTTTTACCCATGCCAATGCTTGTGATTGCTTACAGATATTTATTTGTTACGAGTATCTACGCTAGAAATTTAATTGGCTTTCAAACATTTATATCGAATGTTTCTCAAACATTTTTATCAATTGGTTATTATTTTTATAAGTTGAGTTTCTTCTGCTGTGGAGTGTAACCATTGCATGTTTTTAAAGAAATTTCTTCAAAAGGTACTAAAATAGGTTAAGTAACCCTAAAACAAACATCCTAGACTATACATATGCTAAATAAAAGTTCAGTTTAATATATATACGCTTACGTACGGATCTAGCTACGTCTATTAGTTTTAACTGTAGGCGGGAGAGGGCTGTTGTTTGCTTCCGGCAACCTGCATCGGCTTCCGCTCCCTAACAACATTTGCCGCCAACTCACTCCTTGCACCGCAAATTAATTTGAACAATAACATAACATGCTTGCGGGGAATATTTAGCTTTGCGATACTATTTTAGTCAGTTTATTTGCTTAAAGTTGAGCACTGAGTCAATTATTAATTTACAGTTATGAAAAGTAAGTTGTGTACCGAAATTTGAAGTGTTTCCGTATCCCAATGTGGGGGTTAAGCGTGATCTCATTAGTATTTGTCATAGATTTAATATACTACTGATAGATTGGCAATGAAAAGAGACAGAATACAATGCAGCTATACGATAGAACGAGATAGATCACAAGGCCGTTCACGTACACGCTAAGAACCCGTAGCGTTTTTCTGAGTTCTGACGTCTGTCACGAGCAACACAATATTCCCTTTAGTTTTACTAGTTTCATTTTTATTATTTAAAAAAAGTGTCGAGTTGATGTATTTTCATTATGGTTACATGTTCAGTACCTGAAAGTAACTCATCTAAAAAAGGGAACCAACATAATTGTACTTTTCACACGTCAACACACAATCGCGATTACCAGCAGCAAAATGCAATGTTTCAGAGCTTTGACTAAAATTGTGTATACTAATTGATAGGGCATTTCACCAGGACAAGGATTTAAATTCATATGAATTCAATTAAAAATAATATCAAATACGTGAGTTTCAACAATTACTAACGTCACTTTTGTATTTTAGTGATTGACGTTGTCGATGATATCTTATCGACATTTCATTAGCTGACATATTTCACATTGTAAACCGCATACAGCCTAAATTGTTAAAATACGTTAGAAAAGGTTGAAATTGCCTAATAGAAAAGAATGTTCGCCCAATAAATATTCAAGCATTTGCAGTTTACATTTGGACCCTAAGTGTTTTTAACACAGAGGCGATCAGCCTGTGATATTACGCTCTGGATCAATGTCCATATTGTTCAAGCCCCCATCAATCCCCATTAGTTAAACATTAAATATATGTATATTTAGTGTACGTTTGTAATGTGTAATAAAATTAAATAAATATCAGTTTTATTTCAACTTTGGCGATCGCGATCGCAAAATGAGGCAAAATTGTTAAATACTGGCAAGTAAAGCGTAGGCTTTACTTGCCAGTATTTAACAATTTTGCGTATGCGTTTGCGTATGCGTTGACGTATTGTTAAAAATATCGTAGGATATTTTTAACAATAAATTGATTTTGTTCGGGGATAAGTAATTATAAAATAAAAAACATATCTAGGTATTTACTTGCAGTTTTTTGGCGTTCTTTTAATAATACTAAAAAATAAGTCACCTGCGTCAACGTAAACTGTGTCGATGGAATCGATATCGAAAGCAAGCAGACAATGCAGTACCTGCACTATTTATCTCACGCACATGCTCACTTTATGCACACTAGCGTAACCTAGTTTTGGTCTCGTTTTCAGGATTCAATTGCCAATCTATCATCTATATTAAATCTATGAGTATTTGTTTAACGTTCCTAAACGAAAATGACTACAGCCGGTTTTTTTCCTATGAGTTAGAGTACTACTGGAAACCTAATGCATAAATTTAAGACTTCATTGTTTCGCGACTTCTACAATGTTTTGTTTAGTTGCTCGCTGTTGAAAGTACCACACCTCGAAAACATTTGGTTAGGATCCCAAAACCATGTTATCACAATCTGTCAGAATCCTATAGATATCGGTCACTACAATAAAAGTATATTATCAGTGTATAAACTTGAAAAATTAAGTCTCAGGAGGGACTCGAACCCGCATCTCCTCGCATGCCGGGCGCGGAGATGCAGGTATAAGTAAGTATATTACTTATTATAGGCTTGTTAATACCGGGCCAAGATCACGGGGTCTCCCGGGTTCGATCCCCGGGTTGGGCAACCAAAAAGTTTCGAATTTTCGAACAATGCTCGGGTTGGTGATCACCAGCGTTTGGTAAGCGTGGTGATTATGCCAGTACCCATCATTGCTATGGTAACTTGAATTTAATGATAGAGGCCTTTTCCTGCAGTTGGATGATTATAGGCTGTTTCTACTTCTAATACTAACTATTTAGTAGGTACCAGGATCATCATGGGCCACAGCATCTACTGTTAATTGTCGATGATTTTGGCAGCATCAATGACTTTGTTACGGATTACGGCCTGTAATGGCTACAAGCCTGCGCGGCATTTTTTGTTACATTGATCGCACACGACACGTAGTCTACAGGAGATAGTAGATCATGACGAAGACTTTTTGCTTAAGGTATGCCAGCCAGTCATAGTTATGTTTTGATGTTCCGTCTTTAATTTCGTGGCGCCATTCTGGTCTAATTTCGGAGCTTTACTTCGAAGCGTCAAGCTGAATACCATAGTTACTCATGGCTTTATATAAGCCTATTGTACTAAACTAGACTTTGCCTTGTACAATCCAAATTTTGCTTGCTAATTGAAACTGCTGGTCAAAAGATCTATTCTTCTTTGAATATTCGCCTCGCTTCAACTTGTTGCCACATATCTTCTAATTTGTAAGTAGAAATTAAACATATTCACTAAGTAGTTATTAAACAAAGGTAACGTTTTTTTTTCTTTTTTCAAAAGTTGACTGCAATAGATCGTTTTAAGGATGACCGCCTGATTTTTATATACTGAACTATAACTGGCATTCTTACAATATTTTGTAACCTGTTGTGCAATTTGACCCAATTTTTTTTTACCTTACATTGTCTATAAATAATTTACGCATTTTTCAACCCACATCTAGGTTATAAATTTAGTCAAAGTCAATTAACAGTAAATACCTACTTAAATGTAAGCAATGAAGTGTTCATCTATCTATCTGTAGGTATAGTTGTTTTGTGGTTAGCAGATGCAAAAGGTAAATCCGGGGCGGGTCGGTAGTAAAATAAAGTATTCAACAGGTTTAGGCGTGACAATTGTAACTACGTGCTTCACATAGGAGCTCGTTACGAGCGCTTGTTTGTCTGCACTAGTGCTAAGTACAGAGTAGTTGACAAGTCATTATTGGGGGTTAAAGCCTTTAACACCACTGTAACTACTATCTTTTTTGTTGGTACCGTGTTAGCGCACGTAGGAAGGTTATTAAGCGTTTTAAGGCTAGGTAGTTCAGTGAGGCAGCGTTTCTGAGTTTTTAAAACCCACCTGAGACACAGAAAACAGCGTTAAATAATATTCTTGTGCTTATAAATCTACTTAATATTTATAGAAAAATTGGTAGAGTTTGATTTCATTAAATTATATTCTTAATTACTATGTTTAGATAACTACAAAATACGCGAGTGCGGTGTGGCTCAGCATGCCGGTAAGTGGGCGCTTACGTAGCGTCTATACCTGATTTTGTCGGACTACTTGGCCTTAATACACGCTAGGATTTAAGACTTTCGCGTCGCATAAGCTATGTTGAACATATTATCAAGTGATTAGTATCATTTCTACCTTTGTTTTTAATTTTAATTTAACATTCATTAATAAATAACTGTTACCTGTGACTCCGTACGCGTAGAGGGACTATTCCACTGGAACGCTATTTTTTCACGATCAAAAGTAGCCTTTGTTGTATTACTGCAGTCTATTTCCGTGCCAAAATTTAATCCGATTTGTTCTGACGTTCTAGCGTTATTGAATAACAAACATCTATCCAAACTTTAATATTATAATATAGGCAAGATTAGTAAGGTCACTTTTGTATTATAGGTTCATCTACGAGTCTGTCTTTATGTCTTACCATGCTTCTTTGATTAAACTATGTTAATATCATATAGCAAACAGCGCTATAAAATAACCCCATGTTAGTTTTCTTTCTTCAATGCCCGTAATCTACCTACTTTATCTGCCCTTCTACATCTGAATTTAGACATACGTAGAAGATCAATGCAAAGGAGACAGTCTCGCTGTTCACATGTGCTCGTTAAATATATATGCGATATATCTAGCGAGTACATTTACATATATACATTTATGTACTGTGATCGTGTTGTTAGTTGAGAGCATTGGCAATAGTTGAACTTTACTTACGGCCGTTTCCAATAACCTATCTATCTTCAGTTTTGGCATATCGGAGATAGGAAACCGTTTCTATCTCTGTTTTTGCCGTCCAGAGAAACAAAGACAGAAGTTGTTTTCTATCTCCGATATGCCAAAACTGAAGATAGATAGGTTATTGGAAATGGCCGTTATAGGATAGTGACTTGGGTCACTATCCTATAACGGCCGTTGCTTAGCTGTCAGTGTGATGCAGTCATAGATTTAATATTCATCTATATTAAATCTATGGATGCAGTGCGCCAAAACTCAATGTAAATTGTGGTTAATCCAGCCTATTGAATATCTATGATTTTGTCAATCGGTTTTAATATATTGAGAAATAAAACTACTGACGTTGGTGTCTTTGAGTCTATTTTAATCTAATACATTCGTGATTCTGGGTCTGTCTGTTTTATTGTTAAGTTTTTTTAATGCTTATTATTATTTCACACGTTTTTACTTAATTAATCTCTCAACCCCCAGGAGGCGCTCAGGTGCCACGATAACAATTGATTTCAATTGTGTCTGTCTGATAACAATTGATTTCAATTGTGTCTGTCTGATAACAATTGATTTCAATTGTGTCTGTCTGATAACAATTGATTTCAATTGTGTCTGTCTGATAACAATTGATTTCAATTGTGTCTGAAAACTCACGATCGAGGGATTAATCATTTAGTTATGAATATATATTATTAAGGGTACGATGGGACCGATAGAACCTTAGTTTTACTTAAGTCCTAAACAACTTCCATAAAAAAAGTGATTGTCATTTTTTGCTAAGTAACGTGTACTTAGCAAAAATGACAATCACTTCTTTTCAACAACAACATAAATAAAGTCTACTTATAGTTTATAATTGAAGTTGAAATTAATAAATTCGAAAGTTTGCTAACAATTTCATTGCTGTCTAAAACGTAGAAATATCAGCAGATCCGACAGTGACAATAGTACCAGTACCTATGTCTCTCGCGGGAGCTCGTTACGCTCGCTTGTGTTTGCCCGCTGCAGCGCTCGAGCTCTGCACACGAACTGCTGACGAGTAATTATCGAGGGGTTAACGTGGAACTGTGAAAAACCACAAATATCAACAGAACGTATGGACGATGTAGCGAAATGCTGGTTATTATCCTGTTGATATGCATGAAAGTTAGAAGTTTTTGTGTTTGATTTGTTTTTTAAGTTATTGAAGTCTTAGTAAAAATTTGAAATACAGTGCTTTATAAGTTATTCACTTTAATTACAACACCTCTGAGATACCTACGCGATCCGCATCTAGGACTGTTTGGTGTATTGTGGCCATCCGTGTTTCACAATTAGGGGGAGAGCAGTACTTCAATGTCCTGTTAGCTTATTTCTAATCCCAAGTTTATAATGTTTAGTTTCCAGTACTAGTACTTCTACTAAAATTCTCAAAAGTAGGCACGTACGTACGTTTTCCTGGCCTATTTATTACCTGGCTTACTTTATTTTTCCTGTATGTTTTTGTATTAGATGTATGTATTAGTATTGTAGGCCCTTAAATCTTTTACAGAATAAATGCAAGCTGTTACGGCAGCTTTCCTCCTGCGAAAGAAAATAAAAGTTTTTACAGAGACAATTTATCTTAGCGCCCAAAGTGGAAGTATAGACGCTTCTGGGTCGTAATGTAACGCAGTTCATTTATTTCCCCAGCGTTATATACTGTCATACATTTCCTTTGAGTTTGCCGTAGATTGGAAACTTAGTGCGGCGAGGGTGGTTAATGTCAAAGGATCTTCGGAGCGTTTTCTTACTCACTCTAATGCTTTGATTCATAAACCAACGACAGGTTTATGAGTTACTGGGTTTTAATAACATTACTAAGAATTAAATAGACGTATACAGTATTTGATGTAGGTAGACAAATTACAATATGGTCAAATTTGCAAAAGATATTTTATCTGAATTTATAATTATTATTTTCTACCTCTTACTCATTTATCATGAACTTTTAAGGAGCTATTAGCTCAGTATTTCCATTATGTACATACAGATTTAAATACAAAGTAACTAGTCTGATGTTATCACTTAAAACAGCAAATGAAAGATCTGTAAAGTAACTTAGTAGTATTGTAATAATTTAACTGAAAAGTATCGATCGAATCATATTAATTATCTTTTTTTGACCAATTTTTGACGAAGAAGTGATTGTCATTTTTGCTAAGTACACGTTACTTAGCAAAAAATGACAATCACTTTTTTTCAACAACAACATAAATAAAGTCTACTTATAGTTTATAATTGAAGTTGAAATTAATAAATTCGAAAGTTTGCTAACAATTTCATTGCTGTCTAAAACGTAGAAATATCAGCAGATCCGACAGTGACAATAGTACCAGTACCTATGTCTCTCGCGGGAGCTCGTTACGCTCGCTTGTGTTTGCCCGCTGCAGCGCTCGAGCTCTGCACACGAACTGCTGACGAGTAATTATCGAGGGGTTAACGTGGAACTGTGAAAAACCACAAATATTAACAGAACGTATGGACGATGTAGCGAAATGCTGGTTATTATCCTGTTGATATGAATGAAAGTTAGAAGTTTTTGTGTTTGATTTGTTTTTTAAGTTAACGCCATTCTGTTGGACTGGACTCTTCTGTTATCTCAGCAAGCCGGTGTGCTACGAAGGGTGTGTAGCGCCTGCTGCCGTTTCGCAACCAGTGTAATACGGTCTGCGAGTCGCTCCAATATGTGACGTGATCAATACGTAGTCTGTGTTCTTCTTTGATCGCTTTTGCTAGTCTTGCTCCTATAAGTGCTGCTTGCAGTTCGAGTCTAGGCATCGTTTGTGTCTTTAGTGGGGCTACTTTGGCTCTAGCTGCCACCAAAATAACTTCTGTTTCGATGCTTTTCTCGTAGCTGAGACGCCAGTATGCTGCTGTAGCGTAGGCTTCCTCACTCGCGTCGCAAAAGACGTGTAGCTCACGACGTTGAACCTTTCTCCCCCCGTTGTAGCTTCGAGGAAGGCGCAGTGTATTGACGATCTGCAATCCTGTTATCCATTCACTGAAGCCGCTCGCTATATTCTCGGGTATTGGTTCATCCCAACCAGTCTTGAGTCGCCACAGCTGTTGCAGGTGTATCTTTGCAGTTATCGTGTAGCAGCTTAAGAGTCCCAGTGGATCGTAGATGCTCATGACTGTTGACAGGGCTTCTCGTTTTGTTGGAGGTCGTTCTTGAGTCTTCACAGCTTCTGGGACTCGGTTCATCGATGTGTTAAAACTCAGCTGATCGGTATCTGCATTCCACAGCAGCCCAAGGGTCTTCTCCGTTTCTCCTAATGGTGTGGCGCCTTGTTTTGCCCGTCTTTCCTTCGGAGTGACTGCTAGGAGCTCCTTATTGTTGCTGTTCCAGCCTCGTAGGTTAAACCCAGCCATCTTGTGTACCTCGTCGACTTGCATGATCGTGGCTTTGGCTTTGTCCAGTTCGTCGAAGCTTTCCACGAAGTCATCCATATAGTGCGATTCCGTAATTGCTCGTAGGGCTTCGGAATGGGTGTGCGCGTGATCATGCGCGTTGCGGTTCCGTACGCTGTGTGCCAGAAATGGTGAGCTGGTGGCTCCGAATATCATTGAGGTCATCTTCATCTTAATTGGCTCTTGAGCGGGGTGATCTCTCCATAGGAAGAGCTGCGCTGGTTGATCTTCCTTTCTTATTTTGACACGTAGGAACATTTCTTCTATGTCTGCCGTTATTGCATAGGCCCCCTCTCGAAATCGAAACATGATGGTTTGTAGCGATCGCAGTAGGTCGGGTCCTTCCAACAGGCAGTCGTTCAGGCAGATTCCGTTGGACTTGGCTGCTGCATCGAAGACTAGTCTGATCTTCCCAGGTTTGTTAGGGTTTCTCACAGCGAAGTGTGGCAGGAACCAGGCCATCGGACTTTCTTCTTCTTTGCCGTTGCACTTTTCTGCGTACCCTTTTTCTATTAGGTTTTTCATCTGTTCATGGTACTGAATCTTCTGGTCTGGTTTTCGTTCCAGGCTGGCTTCTAACGTCTTGAGTCTTCGTAGCGCAGCACCATGACTTGATGGCAGTTTGACATCTTCGGTCCTCCATGGGAGGCCAACTTCAAATCTTCCGTCCTTTCGTATTGCCGTTTCATTGAAGATCTTCTCTGCTCGTAGATCCTCTTCTCTTGCATATCGCTTATCGAGTGATATGCCCAGTGAGTCAATACGAAAGTGTTGTTCGATGATGTCTTCCAATCGTTCATCTTCCGTGATGTGAAGAATCTCTTCGTCAGTTCGATGGCTTCGTGGGATTCGTCCGTGGATTACCCAGCCTAGTGAAGTTCTGGAGGCAGCTGGTTGGTTCGGTTTGCCAGCACGTAGCTCCCGTGTTACGATGAGAGGCCAGTTGTCAGATCCGATCAAGATTCGTGGTTTGGCGTTGTGATAAGCTAGTCCGTCTAGCTTTAGGCCTTGCAGGTGTTCCAGCCGTAGGGCCTCTTTCGGCACTGATTGCGTCGAGAGGTTCAGGCCTGCCATTGTTCGTAGCGTGATGTGTTCTTGACCAGTGTTCTCATCGGCGCTGATCTTGACGTGGACCATCTTGCTCTTCATATTCTTCACTCCGTTTTCAATTCCCTTTATTCTCAACTGTGAAGTCGGTCCGCTGGCTCCAATCTCGTTCGCCAGGTCTTCATCAATTAATGATACGGTTGCTCCTTCGTCGAAGAGTGCGAATGTTCGTCGCGTTCCCTTTCTACCGCTGATGACGACGGGGCAAATCTTCAATTTGATCTCGCTTCCTGGGGTTGCTGCTGTCGTGACGGTAGCTTCTTCGACGTCGGTAGTGTCTTCTCTTTTAGCATTAGGCACTTCGGCATGAAGGGATGCGTGATGAGGATATTTGCATCCTTTGACTCCGCAGGGTTTCTGTCTGCAGTTGAATCTTCGGTGCCGGCTGCTGATGCATCGAAAACAGAGTCCGGCTTTCTTCACTGTGTCCCAGCGGTCCTTGGTTGAGAGCTTCAGGTAATTTTCACAGGTGGGCAAACGGTGTTCCTTGTTGCACATTATACAAGCATCGGGCTTGCTAGGTACTGCTGTTGCTGTTTCTGTGACGTTGAAGACTCTCTTCTTTTGGTTTTCTGTTCTTGCTGGCACAGGTTTTGACGGAGGATCTCTTCTAGCCGTGCTGTAGCTATGTCTCAATGCGCGGTCCGCCTGCTGCATCAGGAATTGAGACAGCTGGATTATCTCCGCTGTTGCACCCGGGTTCTCTTCCGCGTAGTCGCACCATTTGCTCTTCATATGAGGACTGAGTTTGTCGAGAATTTCGCGTGCCAGTAGAGGGTTGTATAGGTACGCGGGGTTGACATTCTTCAAAGCTGCTACTATGTTCTGGACCCTAACTGCAAACGTGTTGAGTTCATTTGCAGTTAAGCCCATCTTCGGCAGTCTTCGTAGATCTTCATACGCCATGTCAACGATTATTTCTGGACGTCCATAGCATTGCTTCAGGGTCTTCATAATGTCATCGGGGTGCGTGGCAGTACTTAATAGTGACGCCACAGTGTCGCGTGCTTCGCCTCGGAGTGCGTTGCGTAGTCGCGCCAGATTATCAATTGGTGAGAACTTGTACATCTTCGTAGTTTGTTGCATGGCCAGTTCAAACTGGACCCATTCCATCGGTGATCCGGAGAAAATCGGTAAATCAGTTGCTTGTCGCGGCTGTGGCCGGCTTGCCATCATTTCAGATAGTACGTTTGCCAGCTGTTCGATGCCTCGGCTTCTCGGTGTAACTGATCTTCTTCTTTCGCTAGCACCTGCTGCTTGCTCGTTTGGTGCTGGCGTCCAGTCGAACCTCGCCTTTCTTGTCACAGGCGGGGTTGTAGGTTCATTCATGACCGGATCCGTTGTAGGTGCGGCGTCTTCTCGCCGCTCCCCCCGTACGTTGTTGACGTTCGGAGTAGCTTTATCGAGCCATTCGTTCACTCGATCCATGTTCTGAGTTGGCTCCATATCTTCTTCATGCATGCTGTCATCGAGCTCCGCTAAGTCGGCGGCGAGCTTCGTCTTGACTAGGTGAGCGTCGATCTGTAGTTCTGTCCGACGGATAGCGGCTAACCGTTGTTCTGCCTCATAGCGTAGCCTAGCCGCCGCGCTAGCCGTCGACCTCGTAGATCGCGGCGTGTGGCGGGCTTCTCTGGCTACCGGAAAAGCGGTACCCGAAGTCGTTGTTCCCCTCGGCACAACCATGGTACTGTCACGTTCGGTATGGACAGTATCCATAGTACGGGATTGCGCCAGACGACGTCGTTGTGCCTCGATGTCGGTGTTGTGTACCGACGGCGACGGTGACCGTGGCGGATCGGGCAGTATCCGTGGGAGATCTTGATCAATTCCTCCTTGACTGCGAGTGACGACCATAGTGATGATGGTTCTTCTTTAGATCCGGCTCCGACAGGACCAGCTGAAGACGGTGGGGCAGTGGACTGTAGTAGGAGTAGGTCGCTGGTAGTAGGGGCGGTGGGCCGTTTCCCATCTAAAGGCACTATTTTGAAGTCACTTGTTTATTCTTCTTGTTGTTCCTTATTCGGAGGACTGGAGCGAACTGATTTTGCCTTTTTTTTTTTTTTTTTTTTTTTTTTTTTTTTTTTTTTTTTTTTTTTGTGAAAGGACCTATGCTGTGGCAGAAGGCCGTTACAGCTTCACCGGGCGGGTTTTAGGCGAGTGCGGAAGGCACTCAGCCCAAAAGCGGCCTGCTAGCGGGTACCTCGAGCGCGAGGCGAGTCCTAGGCTTCGCGTAGCGAAGCCTAGGGCTCGCCCGCGCAGGGGCCCCGTACTAGCGGCGCGATCGGACCGTGTCGGGTGCTGAAGGCACCCGGCCAAGAGGTCAACCCGACTAGTGGTTGCATCGCGTAGCTCGGCGCTGCAACACAGACTGGTCTGTGCATACAGACCGATCTACGCGAGCCCCGTTCTAGTGGGCCCGATCGAAGGGGGCAGACTAGGCCTCAAGGGCGCCTCTGTAGGCTCGGACCTCGGCTTGGGCCGTCGTCCGAAGGGCGGACTGGTGAGAAGCGGCCAGGTACATGTCTGTACCTGCCAAAATGATGCAAGGGTCCTCGCACTCGCCGGCGAGTGCGCTGATTCGATCTAGTGCTTGTCGGGTGTGTACTGTTGTGAGTGGTGAATTGTTTTACGAACGATGTGATTTCGTCGTCGGGATCTTCGAGAACGTTCCTCGGTCGGCGGAAACGGGCTTCGACATCTTTTTGGCACAAGTAGGTGGCGGCTTTGACTATGAGAGGATTCGTATGATTGACGGCTTTATCAAAGAAGTGTTGAGACGCTTCTTTCATAAAGCTGGCAATCGACGGAATGTTAAGGTCGCGATGCAAATTATCGTTACGCACATACCACGGGGCGTCCGAGGCAGAGCGTAAGAATTTGTTTTGGAGGATTTGGAGTCTTTCTAGTTCTGAGGGGCTGGCATGAGCGAACACTGGACTAGCGTAAGTCATCACGGGTCGAATACAGGCTTTGTAAATTGTCAACTTATTTCTAAGTGACATTTTACTCTTCCTGCCGATATAGTAGTAGAGCCTTGAAAAGTAAAAGGCTGCAGTCTGACGGACGCGTTTTATGTGAGGTTTAAAGCTCATTCTACGGTCTAAGGTGACACCTAGGTATTTGACTGTCTTCTCCCAAGGGATCGGACGGTCGTATAGGGTGATAGGTGTGAGACATCGTTTAGGATGTTTTGAAGCGAAGAAACCTCGAGTAAAGTACACTGCTGCACTTTTCTCGGGGTTTACCTCTATTCGCCACATCCTAAACCAGTCACCTAGGGATTGGGCTGCACGTTGTAGTGCCTTAATGATGTAACCGGCATGGTAACCAGAGTGATAGAGGGCTGTGTCGTCCGCAAATAGAGCTAGCTCTACTTGCGGTGACCTGGGAATGTCGTTAATGAAAATTGAAAAGAGAAGAGGGGATAGCACGGAGCCCTGAGGGACTCCAGCCCTGATGGGGCGGGGAGATGAATAGGACCCCTCTACGCGGTAGCGAAAGGTACGATTTGACAGAAAGTCTCGAAGGATGAGCACGAGACTGTCAGGCACTTTGAGTTGGTACAGCTTGTAGATCAAGCCGTTGTGCCAGACTTTGTCAAATGCTTTCGCTACATCGAAGAAGAGTGCACCGGTTACCATCGGTTTGGATCTGTTGAGGCCGTCGAGAATGTGCTCCGTTAGGCGGTGCACCTGTTCGACACAAGAGTGGGAGGCTCTGAAGCCAAACTGTTCGTTGATTAAGAGATTGTTCGAGAAAATGTAATCTCTTAGGCGGGAGACGAGAACACGCTCGTATAATTTGCCCATAGTCTTGAGGAGACTGATGGGCCTGTAGTTGGCGGGCTTGGAGCGGTCCTTGCCGGGCTTAGGGATACCTATGACGTCTGCTTCTTTCCACGCGGTTGGAAAGATGCAGTTTGCCATGGCACTATTGAAGATAGCAACCAATAGGCAAATCAGTTGGGCGGGGAGGACTCGTAAGACTCTGTTGGAGATCCGGTCCGGACCGGGAGCCTTGTTTGGACGGAAACCTTTGATGATGGTTTGCACCTCATCGGCGGTGGTGGGTGCAAGGGGGCAGGTTGGAGGGAGGGCCGAGAGACGTTCGACTTCGCTGTCCACCATACTAAGGTGGGCAGCGTCTATAGGAAGCGTGCTAGGAGAGCACTGGGCCTCTAGGCTGTCGGCCAGACATTCGGCTTTCTCTTCGTCGTCGAATACGACGGAGTTGTCGGGTCTAGAGAGAGGAGGCATAGATGTGACTATATCTGACTTGAAGGATCTCGCCAACTTCCAATAGGCTTGGTGAGATGGTGAGATCGTTTCAAGTAGGCTATCCCACTGACTTTCCCGAAGAGCCTTAATACGTTCCTTTACAGATGTCCGTAAAGTGCGTAGAAGGGTTCGGTTATATTCGGTGGGATAGGAGTCATAAGCTCTGGTCGCAGCTCTCTTTGCCCTCAACAGCTCTCTCACGTCATCCGGCAAGTTCAATCTATGCCTAGGCATATCTGGAACTTGCCTAGACGAATCGCTAATAGCGGTCGTGATGTGGCTAGTGAGGGCATCGATCGCTTGGTTAGTCTCGTGAGGCGATCCTAACCTGTCTGGGATTGAGTTCAATACTGAATCGGGACTAGGTCCGAGATTGCTCTCGAGCCTGTGCCAGTCCAGTATTGTTTTCATGGATATCTGTTGGTCAGAGGGACCTAATTGGAGGACAACTGGGCGATGGTCAGAATCTAGGTCATGGTGGACTTCTATTGAACGAAGGCGCAGGCCTACATTCTTTAGAACCGCCATGTCCAAGATATCGGGTCTGTGGTTTACGTTAAAAGGATAGTGGGTCGGAGAAAGGGGGGCGATGATGTCAAAATTGAGGACTTCAGCGAGATCTGCTAACTCTCTACCATTGCTGGAGGTTGTTAAACAGTTCCACTGAGTATTTTTGCTATTGAAATCTCCGCCGAGAATGACGGAGGGTCCCATAGCAAAAAGAGCCTCATAGTCGCTCCTTAAGGGAGTCTTGTCGCCAGGTTGATAAATGGAAGCTATTATGACTGGTTGATGGCCGGTCATGGCTAGCCGACAGACAGAAGCTTCAACGTTTGTGAGCGTGGGAGGGTCGAGGGGAACGCAATGCAAGGAGCGTTTGTAATAAATTAGAGTGCCGCCACCTCTAGTGGGCCTATCGTTGCGAACTACGTTATAGTTGGCAATCATAGCACTACGAGGGAGGATGGAGGGTTTTAATAAGGTTTCTTGTACCAAAAAGATGTCGACTTGGTGCTTCATAAGGAAGAGTGATATCTCTACCTTTTGTTTTTGAAGACCAAAGGCATTAAAAAATGCGATGGTAAGGGACCGGGGTTTTGTTCTAGAGGGTGTATTATTCATGGTGAGGAAATGTTTCTAACTTTTTGGAGGAGGTCGGCGTGCTTATCTAAAAGACAAAGCATTGCTCCTGGGTCTGGGGAGGCGGGCGAGTCCTCGGAGGCTTCGCGAGCGCGACGAAAGGCATTAAAGCCTTTCAACGCGTCGCCTCCTAACGATCGGAGGTACTCTAATAAGAGTACCTCCATCGTGGAGGGAGGACTTTAGTGAGTAATTTTTATTTACCACCGATTTGGAACGCGCCTTCACCGAGAAGAATCGGCAAGAAACTCGGTGACGGTGAGTGATGGGTGTCTGTGTGGTCCAACCTGCCACAGGAAGGTTGGTTGAGTCGGGTGTGCCTAAAAAGGATGTGAGGTCCCTAACACTGGGTGGTCCCACGACGATGTGATGTCGCCGCGGGGTGAGTGGCCTACGCCTAGCAGTCCTTCGGGAGGGACCGAGCCACCGAAATGGCCCGGGATACGCTCCCTAAGGGATGGAATATAAGGATGGGTAGGGTGGGTCACGCCCGGCAGGGAAAGGACTGCAGTTTCTAGTGTCTCTAGGGCGAGGAGGAACGCCTCACCCTCTCAAACGTGCCTTCCAGGAGGCCTAGACTTACAGCCCGATATACCGGCGGCGGAGGGAAATTTCAGCGCCTTGAAAAAGGCACTGTCTGTCGCTCCCTATCGAACAGAACCGCTTTGAAAAAAGCGTTTAACTCAACAAAGGTCAGTTGACACCGTTAGGTTAACCTTTGGAGAGCCGCGGGCGAAACCACGTAGAAAGAAATAAGATAGAAATGCTGCGAACAGCGAGACGGATCGACAGCGGATCGACAGCGGAGCGAGCGTCCGACCTGTGCGAGCGCTGAGAGCGGAATGAGGTGGTGATTTTGCCTAGCCGGGTCGCCGTCTTTTATTCAAATTTTTATCGTGGCTCTAGTCGCTAAACCCTGCCGTAGTTTTAGCCAATCACGAGGTCGGGAGTTTTCATACGGTTTCAATATTGCCCTCTCCCTCCCTCGTGACGCGCTGTCCCTCTCTACGGCCCGTTCAAATTTTATTGTAGGCAAATTCAGTTCTTACAATTTTCCTTAATGCTAACTTATTTTCTAATAACAATACATAACTTTTTATCACACAAAAATAGAAATCAACGAAGATATTTACAAAAAACAGTATGCGGCTCTCTATACGGTATTGCCGTTTTAACAATTTATTACGTCGGCTTGATACGCGGCTCTCGCTACGGTATTGCCGAGGTTCTCGTCGTAGCTGCTGTCGTTAACAACAATGTTAATAAGTTTCTACCTACTCTGAACTTGAAATCAAGAAAAGAAAATAGGATCGCCTCCTTACGCTACAACTCGTTTAAATTGCAAATTCTCAATACCATTCATTTCCCCGGCAATCTATCTTTTCTTTCGTTAGGTACATCTATTCAAATCTAAAATTCAATGGACCTGATTCTTTTTAATCAAAAATTAATAGAGTGAATGGAAGTAGCCTTTGCATCAAATTATCTTTATCAGATTAAAAACAAGACAGTGACGAAATGGAGACCCATTTCGTCATTGAAAACGATACAAAAATGTTCTTGTAATGGGAACTAACGTTTCTTTGCTCACCAGTTGGCGCCACTGTAGACTGAGGTCCGGAGGTATAGCTGTAAAAGGCGACTTTATTATAAGATCGGCGCCAATACAAAGTTTTAAATCTGGATTCTAATTAAAGTTTATTATTTATAAATAACTATCTTCATATCAACAAACTAACTTCTGAAATAGTTGCTCTTTGAGGCCGCCTATTTATCGCTTTTTCTTAATTCCGCTTTCAAAGCGATCACATTAATCGCCAAATAATCCATATTTGCAATAATTTTACGAAGGAGATCACTTTCCAGCAGGTAAATAATTTATGTAACAAAGCCCGCTAAAACCAGTGAAATGTGAATGTTATTGGACACACGGACAGCATTTTTTTTAATAACAAAAATTTACAATTATTTTAATCGAGTTTTATTTAGGGGTAATAAAAAAACTATGAGCATGAGAAATTTTATCTAAACTTTAAATGCTATTTAACTTATTTATTAATCCTCGTAGAATCAAAACATTTTACCCGTAAATCATCAAGCAAATACGAATGGGAAAATTATTTATGAAAATGAATACGTGAAGCTATTACTTTTATTAAAACTGCAAAAATACTAAACGCTATAATATTTTATTGAAATTCTGAACTCAACGTCATCCATCATAATCATCTGGGCCAGATAATAAATAAATAAATAAATATTTAAGACATGCCTCACTGGGCCACACAGAGCCATCTAGTCCCAAATTAAGCTACTATTAAGTACCCTCTCGTATGGGGTATTTGACAACCAATAAACTTACATAAAGCCTTTTTTTTTTGTAAATATATAGGTACTTATATTACATAACACCCAGACCAGTACCAACAGACATGTTCATGCACACAAATATTTGTACTGTGCGGGGATCGAACCCGCGTTTACTACCGCTGATCCAAATGGTCGTCAAAAATTGGTCAAAAAAAGATAATTAATATGATTCGATCGATACTTTTCAGTTAAATTATTACAATACTACTAAGTTACTTTACAGATCTTTCATTTGCTGTTTTAAGTGATAACATCAGACTAGTTACTTTGTATTTAAATCTGTATGTACATAATGGAAATACTGAGCTAATAGCTCCTTAAAAGTTCATGATAAATGAGTAAGAGGTAGAAAATAATAATTATAAATTCAGATAAAATATCTTTTGCAAATTTGACCATATTGTAATTTGTCTACCTACATCAAATACTGTATACGTCTATTTAATTCTTAGTAATGTTATTAAAACCCAGTAACTCATAAACCTGTCCTTGGTTTATGAATCAAAGCATTAGAGTGAGTAAGAAAACGCTCCGAAGATCCTTTGACATTAACCACCCTCGCCGCACTAAGTTTCCAATCTACGGCGAACTCAAAGGAAATGTATGACAGTATATAACGCTGGGGAAATAAATGAACTGCGTTACATTACGACCCAGAAGCGTCTATACTTCCACTTTGGGCGCTAAGATAAATTGTCTCTGTAAAAACTTTTATTTTCTTTCGCAGGCGGAAAGCTGCCGTAACAGCTTGCATTTATTCTGTAAAAGATTTAAGGGCCTACAATACTAATACATACATCTAATACAAAAACATACAGGAAAAATAAAGTAAGCCAGGTAATAAATAGGCCAGGAAAACGTACGTACGTGCCTACTTTTGAGAATTTTAGTAGAAGTACTAGTACTGGAAACTAAACATTATAAATTTGGGATTAGAAATAAGCTAACAGGACATTGAAGTACTGCTCTCCCCCTAATTGTGAAACACGGATGGCCACAATACACCAAACAGTCCTAGATGCGGATCGCGTAGGTATCTCAGAGGTGTTGTAATTAAAGTGAATAACTTATATTTACTGTCAAATTATAGCTTAGGCCTAAGGCTTAACAAATAAGTAGTATAATAAATACTACAGGTAATTTTTTAAAATGGTACCTCCTGTTCTAGTTTTTTGAGAATTAATTTTGATTATAAATAATAAAACTAAATCATTTGGAGGCAGAACTTAGCTCTAGCAGTCCCCTTAAACAGGGTTAATTGTCAAACAAATCAATTTTTTTTTTAGTTTACAATGTATCCATAATCTTAGATATAAGTCGTAGCGTATTCCATTCAAGTATGAAGTCTCGTATTATCATTTATCAGAAAGAAGTTAAAGACGCGTCCTCCACAATACACCATTGTGGTTCGATTCACTCCGGATTTATGCCTAAATATAGACGACAATGGAAACTTACTTTTCTTATTTATATAAAAAGTGCTTTGACAAGGAAAGATTACATTGGATAGTTTATGCAGGGAATCAATAATTTCTCAACTGGTTTTGATATTTTTTTGGTTTGAAGTTACTTAGTTAAAGAATCTGAAAAGCTTATAAGATAGTTTTAGCCTCGTAAATATCTCCTCAAAAATTACAAATGGAGATGGTGGAAATTTGTATAGGTCATTAAATATTTCTTAATCGATTTAGTTGGAACTTGGGATGAAGAAGACCTTTAAACTACAGCTTAATGTATTTTTTGTCCTAGTAATAATTATTTAAATGGGGTGAGTGTAGAGAAACAAGTTTTATAGATTTGGTACAGAGAAGATAGCGCCTGATAAATATATAAGTGATCTCCAAAAAGCGCAATATAATCACCCAAAATTTATTCAGACAAAATCGCGTTAGATGAGCTAGAAGACATTATACAATATAAAATTTCTTAATTCTGAAATTCTGAATACTGTTCTGAAGAATCAATTTTTTTCATCGAGTAAGACAAAAATAATTACGTTCCATAAACAACCATAACGAGCACGTTTATTCAAAATAATGAGCGTACCTTTACTTTTATAAATAAATTTCTGTTAAATCTGTATCTGTTATTTTTAGCGTCATTTAGCAGTAATTCCGGATGCTTTTGTTTTCTCTTTGGTCTCTCTACCTTTCAAGACTATTATTATTAATCGAGTATTAAAATATAGAGTAAAGCGAATGTGATGTTACTCATAAAATAATATTGTAATCAGTGAGTTTAATGCAATACTTTTAGAGAGAAAAATTAAAATGTGACATCAAAATTCCTTTACGATCTAACTTTGAAACGAGGCGGGGTGCATCGCAAATCTTTACGACATAACTTTGAATAGGCGTGTTTTTCACCGGGACATTACTTACAAAACCGCGCATTACAGCATACCTCGTACCAGCTAATGGGGGGGTGCTGTTATTTCCATCAAGGGGATTAAGGGAAGGCCGGTTCTTTCATCGGCACGACCCTAAGAGATTAGGAGACAGTTCGATCTTTGTCCCTGTGCTAGAAAACATTCATCCTTTTAAACTTAAGTAAAAATATTTGTAACACTTTATGTAACTGTTGAATAAACTGTGTATAAGTATTTTAAAACTGTTTTAAGCAATTAATTGATTTTAAAAATTGAAAATACAATTAGGTAAATAAAATATTGGACTGCTTAAGTATGGGATTCCAACAACAACATTCCGCTTAAGCGGTAGAGAGGCGCGGTATTGTAATATTGTTTTGCGAAATGTATTTTCGACAGTGTATATTTTTTGCACGTGTCGTGTTGGCCCATCTAATTAACTACCCTCCGTTCTCTTGCTATGATGTAGTTACAGGCGACTAAAAGGAGTAGTAGGTGGATAGATACTACCAGAATGTGGCCAGCGGCAGCGTCTTCTTTCCACCATTAGGTAACCAAAGCGCGCGTGGCTATTATGACACTATCGTCTTTTTGAAAAGGTATGTGTCTACCAGTGGATTAATTTATCATGATGATAATGATGACGATTGTAACACGGGTTAAACAATGCGTTTTAGTATTTTCTGGCTATTGTCAAGCGTAGGTTACTCAAGGTATTTTATTTATTTACACTAATAATATTAAAAAGAGGATAGATTTGTATTTTTGGTTGTGTATGTTTGTAATGAATAAACTCAAAAACTACCACGCCGATTTCAAAAATTTTTTAACCATTAAAAAAGCTACATCCACCCTGAGTGATATACGAGTTATATTTATTGCTATAAAAGATTAGGGATCCTTATAAAAAAATACTTATGTCCAGTCGTGCGAAGCTGGGACGGGCCGCTAGTCAGTAAATAAAAATATAATTTAATTTGATTACTTATATTTTATACGTAAATTCTTTTTCATTAAACACTTAGTTTACATCGTTCATCATATTTTTAAACTAATTTGACATTATTTTGAGATACATTCATACAAATATCACTAAGTAATGGAATTTTGACATTGTTCCTTAACCAAATATTTGGTATAATATTTGGTCAAAATTATATATTGTCTTGGACTATTTACTATCGTCCGTTAAACGTTATTAGCACTAATTTAAAATTTTCATTTTATTTTATATTGTGATTATTTTATGAAAATTCTAACATTTATTGTTCTACACTTAATCCCATATGCTATTGTAGTAAACTCTTAAATTATAATACCAGCTGAAACAGCGTTTAGCTTTGGCTTAACACTCAGATTTGGTAAATTATGTTTAAAATCTACAAACTTGCGAAAGCGATACTTAGTACATTATATTATATAGACTGGTAATGTATGACTATAATAAATTAAACGTGATTTGCGTTCAATATTACTTATGCTCCTGTATTTTCAACATTATATTCCAAATTCTCTGTATAATCAGTATAAATTTACTTTATAGATATTACTGAAAAACATGTAAACGGTCACATATAAAATCCTTAACAACACTATAAAATTTGATTAAATCAAAAGCAGCGTATTTATTATATTTTATAATGAAACTAATTAGCGTTACCTCATTTCGATATTTAATTTACCAGATACTAATGTTTTAATAAAATTTCAGTCACATGTAATTAATTAATAGCTACTAAATTATAATAATGAACTATGTTATCTTACACAAATTATTTACAACTGCTTATTTAACAAAAGAGATTGCAAATGCACAGCACATTCATCCCTATATACATTATAAAATCATCAACTTCTCACAATTTAAGAAAGACAATATTCTTTTATAATTTCGAAACATAAATTATAAAATTTGATATCATAGAATTAAACACTCCATATTGATAATTTAATTTTTGAAATTCAAGAATGAAGCTTCTTATGTAAAGTATACGTCGCGGTAGATATATTTTTGTTCTTAATTTGCAATATTTTTTTAATTGTTAACCATAACTGAAAAAAATAACACATCCCTACACTCACCTACTCGCCTAATATTGAAAGAATACAATTTTCAGTCAAAATGATTTAAAAATGGTAAGTACCTACATTATTATAAATATACAGTGACATATATGAAATAGAATAAAATCAATATATGTTAAGGAAATGATATTATAAGCCTAAATCAGCCTAATATAACATATCTATGTGGATATGGTGAAGACAAATATTTGGTATCAGTATTAAAAAAAAAAAATTCATATTAAACTTAATTACTCAGAAAACGTTTTGTTTGACAATATTTACCTACTCATATTCAAAATGATGATATGAAACCATTGACTCCATCGTAGTATTTATATAATATAATATGTATATGCGTATGTTAAACTAGGATGGTTTCTGCTTCTAATACCATTTATCTAACATTCTGTATATTGTTTGGTAATATTACATAAATATTTCATAGGTACAAGTTTATTTTACAACATGGAATGTAAGTAATTAAATAAATAAAATGAGGACAACATCACATACATTGTTCTGACCCCAATTTGAATAACTATTTAAAGCATTCGTATTTTGGAAACCAGAGACAACGAAGGTACCACAAACACCCAGACCCGTGAAAATGTAGAAAAACACATTTTTTCTACATTGACCCATCCGGGAATCAAACCCAGGACCTCGGAGCAGGCGACACCTTGAAAACCGGTGTGTACGCCGCTCCGCCACGGAGGTCGTAAAAATATAATTAAATGTTTATAATGCTAAGATTTGTTTTTCCTTTATAGAATATGATCAATTTTGGTTTGTTAAAAATTTGACATTTGAATTATTAAAATTTATAAACACTACATAAACAGACATCATAACCACATTTTAAAAAGAAGGCACAACGGGCCCGAAGGGATAAATAATTTTAATAACACATTTTTTTATTTGATATAAATAAAGTGAATCTATTTAAATATATCTTAAACCTTTCCGTTAGATGCGACACAAGACAAATTAACATCGCATTTAAAATAGAAATTCATCTAAGTATTACGAAAAAACATTTTCCATTGTATACACCTCTACTTGTATTATTTCATGTATTGAAAAAAGTTTTATGTATTCATCAAAACTTATTATTGTATTCTGACTCACACGACATCTATGCATTCTTTTATTATAATTATGGTATTTTTAACATTGGCAGTGTAACATATTGTTTACTGAGTAAGATTGTAAGGACAAAATATTACGCGGATATATTGATATCTGTTGGACGCTACTAACAATATATGAACACCAATCATTATATGACTGACTACAAATGGTAACCACAACATGTAACGTCACTGGTGGTAATATCTACTGGTATCAATGTCAATACAAGACCCGTCTATTTGCAAAAAGGATATTGTTAAAAAAGGCTGATAACCTGTTCGGTTTTGGTTTGATACAAACAAAAAAAGCGTTGCAGTCTGACTAAGCAATAAAAACCGTGTAACCTCTCTCACAGAAAGATTAATTTTCTAAAATCCTAGCGAAAACAAACGAGATGACAAGTAAGACGAATGTGTATGCTACGCGTAGTTTTTCCGCACTGCCGGTGGCTCGGATATCGCTCTCTAGCACAAAGGGCTCGTCAATCACGTGGATGATGCCGTTGGTGCACTCGACGTCAGGCCTGAACACGTGGATCCAATGCCCATTCCACTCCACGTAGTAATCTGCGAAACAAATCCAATTTAAACCAAATCGGCAAAGACAAACTTCCGAAGACCCACGTGAACAGTGATAATGACGTAGATGAACCGTTAAAAGCTTACTTTTATCAGATTCTTTGACGCGAAGCCTGAGTGGATCGCGTGATGTCGGCAGAACGAAGGGATGCGTTTCGTTTGCAAGCAGTTTTAAATCAGATACAGTGTAGGCTCTGCCGGCTCTGATAACGTGTCTCTCGAGAATCTGCTTTGTCTGAAACAGAATATACAAAATGTTTTGTCAACTTTATTTTTCTTGACAGATAATATTATTGATACTCCTAAGTTTTGATCGAGCTAACTTTGATTTAGATTAGGGAAATTTGTGCACAATAAGCTCAAATACTCAATATCATGTATAACTTCAATATGGATTGACTTCGCTACAAAATTTAAAGAAACATTTTTTTTTTGCAGACATTGAAAATTCAATAATAAACTTAAGCTTTAGCTTGTTGTGTTGTTGTAAGCCTGTATATTTTACATGACATGGCCATGCTAAAAAAACTTGAAAAATTTTAACCACTTTCCATATTTTTTATAGGCGTTCAGTATCGTATTTAGAGCCTATTTAAGAAGTAAAAAATGTAAATCAAGTTGTCACACGAAAATATTTTCGCGATATAGTTTTCAATTTTTACTGTCCTAGACCTGTTAGGGTGGTATAAAGGGAATATCAAAAACTTATGAATAGTATCGTAATTAATGAATTAAATGCGCTACGCGTAAAAAAAGTGTTGCTAGGCGGCCGTATCAAAAATTTTATATTTTTGGCGGACATTTTCTAAGTGCTTTATCTTGACATTTTTGTACTGGGCTATACTAAAAGAAAAAATACGTCATTTGTTTTTTGTCTCGTTGATTGATATATTAAAATTTGGAAAGTGGTTAAAATTTCACCCTGTATAAAAGCTATCAGTTTGCCAAATTTCAGTCCGATCGTCCGATGGTATGCACTGTTCTTTAATAGGCCAGGCCAGTCACTTTTCCTTTTAAATATTTAGATTTTGCGAAGGAGATAAAATAATTAACGACTACAAAAGTCTGAACAATATGAAACCTACCAAAAAACAGCCTTACTATTAAATTACACTTTATATTAATATATATTCTTACAAAATAGCCATAATCTTCTTTAAATAAAGCTTTGAACGCAGAGGGATGCCTGATTTGAAATTTGAGCCAGGCGTGGTCACGAGGAACGAAGTAGGTGTAGCGGTGTTCCATTTCGCTAAATTGGTGATTGAACATCTGTCGTCTTCCAAGATTATACGTAATACTGTAACATGAACATAATTCAATTAGATTAAGTCGTTTCATTAAAATCAAAGTGTAGGTACAGTTATTCATTTTCAGTTATAAGATCGAAGATGATACTTGAGTAATATGATTCCTTGCATATTTTATTTATAAAACAGTTTAACAAGAAAAGTTTTTTTTTTGCTTTTGAATATATGAATATTATTATATTATGCTCCATATTAATGTACTTGATATCATCATGGATGTTACTCACTTAAGCATCGGATCGGTCTTCAGTTTCTCAAACACAGTCGTGTATGGAACTCCTAGAACTCTGTCGATGATGTGAACAAAGCCATTAGTAGCAGCAATATTTGGCTGAATAACTGTAGCGTTGACACCTCCTCCTTCCACAGTCAGAGTTTGGTTGTTGCCCCGCGTCAACACGTTGAAATACAAATACTTTCTAAGCAAGGCTGTTGGAGCTTGATAAATCTAAAAAATAATTCATTTCAGTAACAAACATGAACAAGAAATCATCTAAATTTAATACAATTACAACCATGCTTTCAGTCAAGGGAAACATAAAACACTAAATGGAATGTTCAATACATTTTAATGCATTTCTATTATCGTATCCATTAACGACTAAAAAAGAAAATTATATCGCAATAATGGGTTTATGTCATGCACTTTGGTTTATGATGTTTCAAACATTAATGTATACAATGGGAAAACATATTAAACGGAGTGCAAAACTGAAGAATAAAAGATGAATTCATACTGAAAGTATTGAAAATCACTTTAAATTGATTAACGTACAGTTCCGGGAAGCTGATTCCGAAGAGCAGCGTAGCGAACGAAATTCACGATAAAAATTAATTGCAGTAGAAAATTGTTCATTGTACATTGTTAATTGTTTTTTATAATACTTTGGCCAAATTAATAATTATAAGTTTTGCTTTGTTGGTACAGGTAGGTACACACTGTTATATGACATGATTAAGATTACTTCTTCTTATATTTGAAATACTTCTTATAGTAAGAAGTATTTCAAATGTGAAAGCGTAAAAAGCATAAAAAAGTATTATTACCTGATTTAAGTTGTTGTGTATAATTGCATCCATTGGCAATCTTTCTCGTACTAAATGAAGATTTAGTATTTCTTTGAGCTTTTGACTGTTTCTGTAAAATATTTAATGATTATAAATATTGTACTAACAAAATTTTTAGTATAACCACAATGTTGTCAGTTTTATAAATTAAATTATTCACGTATCCTTTCTCGTTAAATATGTGTCGTAAGAGACGACTATAATAGGAGTACCGCTCTCTACCTACCGATCACCAACCCGCCTGCCAAACGTGGCGATTATGACAAAATACTACTTTTCGATAGACCTATGTTCAGTAGTGGATTTATATTTTTTATTAAGAAATCTGAACCGACTCTAAGTTACTATTTTAAAACACTTATTTGTGGAAATCAGAAACAACGCAGTATCACAAATACCCAGACACTAAAAAATACAGAAAAACATACTCTACACTCTCGGAGCAGGCATCACCTTGAAAACCGGTGTGTACTACGCTACTATACCATAGAGGTCGTCATATGGGCTGATAATGATAGATAAATTAGTGATAAAATTAATAGAAAACTTGCCTTATGATATTTTGAACGCTGTGTTCTTTCCACGCCTCGTTGGAGGGTGCGAACAACGTGATATCCTTTGCCATGGTAAGTTCTTTGAGAAACTGGTTATTGGCACCCAAATCCATAATCACTTCGTAAAACTTGCAAAGAGGGCCGTCATCTTTTTCCTGATAAATAATAAAAAGGTTTGTAGTATACATAATGATCAAAACACTGAGTTGAAAAAGCTGCTGATATATTCCTATTAAATATCTAAATACAATTTAAAGTAAATCAGAAATACGTACGTAAATAATAATACTTATAATATAATTTTCACATAGAAATATCGAAGGGATATCTTAATTACATTGTACGATATATTTTATTACTGCCTGCAGATATTCTTTAATAAAAGTAAAACTACTTATTGTTGAACGTTTTAGCCTTTGCTCACAGACTATAGGACTCCGGCTTGAAAGTTTCTAACTTATTTACACTACTGAAGTTTTCCTGCGATCTTGGTATTGTAGTTGGTAATTATAAAGAAACTTTAAGAGTTAAGTTTATTAAATCTTTGAATTAACGTCCTTATACTTTACCTGAACTCGGACGCTAAAGATGAAATATTTCTACAGAATTTGAAAATTTTCTATATATGTGATTAATTAAAGAGTACCAGTAAATTCAGGGCACAAACACATGCAAATCAGGGCAATACTTACAATCCCCTACAGTTGCCAAATGTCATGCACGGTCCACACATCGGGAAGAGGGCACAAACAAATAAAACAGTATAACAAATACTTCGCAATTCAAATATAAAATTACAAAACGTATGAAAGTGTAAAAAGTTTAGGTTGTACCAATGTTTATATCATGGTTCATGCTTTTACAATTCAGTTTATTAGTACAAATGTTACTCAAAAGAAATTAACGTAAAGGCTCCTATTAACGACCCCCTAAAATTGGTGACCTAATAACGACCTATTTTTCAATCATTCATATTAGACTTTATGTAGGTTCCAGTAAAGTCATTACTTAAAAATTAGTAAAGTGTTTTAGTTGGTAGTTAAAAAAATAATAATTTGTGTGTCTAAATAGTCAGTGAACAAAATAAATTGACTGTAAGTGGGATGCGCCCGAAATGAATTCATATTTCATAGTGTTGCGCCTCCAGCCTCATAAAAGTAACGGCCTATAATCATCCCACTGCAGGGCAAAAGCCTCCATCATAGAATTCAAGTTACCACAGCAATCATGGGTGTACTGGCATAATCACCACGCTTGCCAAATGCGGGTTGGTGATCAAAAACCCGAGCAACATTCGAAAATTCGAAACTTTTTTGTTGCCCGACCCGGGAATTGAACCTGGGACCCCGAGATCTTGGCCCAGTATTTAAACCACTAGATCAACGGGGCGTTACTAGACCAACAGCCTCATAACCTTAACCTAGCCTTAACTTTACATAAGGAAAATAAGATACTAAATGTGGATTTATCTTCTTGCTATCACTTAAAAACTAAAAATGAGTCCCAAGACAGCTTAAACTGGCGGTAATAGGAGCATTTACGTTATCCCTAATTCTAAGTTAGCTTGACATATTATTATTTAACTATGATCTGTCATTTTAAACACTGAATGGCAGGCCCAAAGGATAAATATGTGTATTGTCAAATCATTAGTACCTAATTTCAGCAATTGGGATTGTTTCTACATGTAATAAAATATGATTGCTTAGTGAGTGATATAAAAACTAAACTAAGTAACTACAAAGTAATAAACCGGAATACGCTCATCTCGTAAATAAAATCTTTATCTACTTTAACAAAAGTATATCTACACAACCAGAAAAAAATATATAATACCCACCTGATACCCTCAGAATGTAAAAATCTAAATGCTGCAAAGTATTCTAATTAGATGTGATCTACCTAATAATAATGATTTAATGTTTTGTTACCTATACATAAATGTTTTAATTTATACTTTTAGTTGATACTTTACCACGCATTCTATTCTAATAGTGGTACCACTTACAAAATAAAACATTATTTCAAATAACAATCGACTGCATAACAGGAAAAATGAAAAACGTGTTCGAACCGAGTTGCAAAACAGACTCGCAAAAATACACTCAAAGGGAAACAGGCTTTAACGGAGTAATAGGACACGCAAAATGATGGATAATAGAAAGGGAAATAAAGAGCCTTCGTTTTACCTTCATTGCCTGGTTTCCACGTAAATGGAGCGAGAAGTCAATGGTAGTATTCAAAAGTTTATCATTTAATCGAAACAATACATATTTGTGTCTCACAGATGTGAATAATTTACATGATTTTTATCGATAGTTAAAATGAAATATTAATATGCTCGAAAGTTTTCTAGCAGAAATTATATTAGTACACATACTGTGGGTGAGATATTTTTTTAGGAAATGAGATTGTACCTTCAGAAAATCAATAATCGTGGTGTCCACCACCATCAAAGGCCGCTGGATAAGATGCACGACGCCATTCTTCACGGGAATGTTGGCTTTCACGATATCAGCCAAGACGACTCCTCTGCTATGCTTGGCGTCACCAGCAACAGTGTTCGATTTTACGTAAGCTATTAGAAAAATCCTTTATTGTACTAACAATTTACTACATTGTTTATCAACCCGTATTTATCACACGGATCAACATTTCGTTTATAAAAAATATAGCAACATTAATATGTTATAAAGAGATAAACCTTAAACTCTACGCTCAAGTGAATTGGTTGCTTAGGTGCATTGAGATAAAGTACTTACTAATTTCTTCTCTGCCGTTCATGGCAGTGCTAAATGAAACGATAACCTTGACGTTGTCACTAAAAGCCAGTGTCTCAAACTCTTTTGTGTCAGGAGTCGCTTTGGTGAAAAGGACATGATGAGGAATGACATGCCCATCTACCACTTTTTCGTCTATCAAGTCTGATCTAGTCGTCGGCTGAAAGTCAAGATTTACAAATTATTTTTTGTATTCAGATAAAAAGCGATATTCACTTTTCTTTTGCATTATTTTATTCTTTATACCTTAAAGCCTTCATCTACTGGAATGAAAAATGTATGTCTCCCGTCGGCATTGAATACATCCTTCTTTTGTAGTTGATTCATTTTTTGACGGAACGACCTGCAAAACGGAATGATATTGAATATCTCAATTATTTATCCTCTTTTGATTTCCTGTAAAGCCCGGTCGAGGTTATTTAAAATTTTAAACAAAAAAGTCAGGGTGAGGTGTATTCAGAACTGTTACTATCTCAAGTTATGTTTTATTTTTCCGTTATGCAGTTTGAAAGCCTAAAGCCTGTATTCAATTAGCGGCAAAAAGTTGAATGCAATTGTAAGTTAGTCCGTGAATGTTCCGCTGTGAGTAGAACACGCGAGGTGGTAATTAATGTGTGCAATTGTTACGTTATTCGCTCGAGTTCTAGCATTAGGGATTCTCGATAATATAGTTCAGGGATTTGCATTATATTGATGATTATAATATGCTGTTTGGCATATTGCAGTATGGAAATTGAAGAAAATATTCAACATTCATCTTTACCTAAGCCTGTGTTGACCTATGTTGAACTCATCGGAGTGCTCCAGGAACTGATAGGCATTAGGGTTGTAGACGGAGCTGCTGCTCGATCCTGGCCCGTGCGGCTGAAGTGGCTGCAGAACTTGATCTATCACGTGCAGGACCTAAGCAAATAAGACCTAATTTAGACTTATTAAATACAAAGACAGAAGGTGTCTGAAATATCTTTATTTACCTAGTAATTTGTTTGTCAATAATAATATTGAAAACAACTTACAAGTAGAGTCATACAATTTGCATCTTAATCAACCCAGATGTGAAATTAAGTAAGTACTTTACATTTACCTTAATGATTTGATGAAGTAAGTACTTTAGATTTACCGTTATAGATTTTTTGTGTTGTTTCGCTGTCAAAGATAATTATTTGATAAATCGTTATAGCAATGGACACCCACAATCCTGTCCCCACTATAACCGTCAATGAGAATTAGTGTTTTCTCATCACTTTTTTTGAATTTCCGATATTTTGGCAATTTTACAAGTGCCTATAAAAAATAACTGACCTAAAAATAATAACCTGAAACTTTGAATTACTGATAAACTATATACAACACAAATAAACTTAAATCTTGCCTGGAAACATAGTTTTTGAAAATTTTGAATCTCCTTGACTAGTCTTAGAAGTCTTACCTGCCGTTTGCCATTCCTATTCATGGCCTGGTAAGACCGAGAGACGTAGACTTTGGCGTTGTTTACGTATATGTCGTCATGCATCGTGTCTCGTCTCCTGGTCACCCACAGTGGCGGGTTGCCGTCGAACTCCGAGGATATTGCGTAATCCAAGTTCGATAGAGTCGTTGCCAGATTAGCTGGAAAAAAATCCTAGTTATGATGTCGTATGGATAAGATAATATTGTAGGTAAGAAATTTAAGCTATTCATTAAGAGCGTAAGGTATTTTTTGTCGCTCCATTGCACTGTGGAAAGGTTTCAAACCAGGTTAGCTGTCATCCAGATTCATATTGTGCGACGCTCAAAAGTGATACATACAATGTGACTTGCTAGAGATCTCGAGGAGGATGAACTGACATGCACAATGGGGACTACCGTTTCTTTGCTCACCAGTTGGCGCCACTGTAGACTGAGGTCCGGAGTTATAGCTGTCAAAGGCGATTGGCGCCGAAACAAAGTGTTATATCTTGAATCTAACTAAGGTTATATTGTTTTTATATAACTATCTTGATATCAACAAACTAACTTTTGAAATAGTTGCTCTTGAGGCCGCCTATTTTTGCGCTTTTTCCTAATTCCGCTTTTAAAGCGTTCACATTAATCGCCAAATAATCCATATTTGCGATATTTTACGAAGGAGATCACTTTCCAGCAGGTAAATTAAAGAAATTATAATTTACGCAACAAATTCCGCTAAAACCAGTACAAAGTGATTGATATTGGACCTCACGCGACACTAGCGCCTCTAGTGGCAAATTCACTAGCGATAGCCCCCATTGCAAACTAATATTGCAAAAACGACTCGTTAAGAGGCAGTATTAGACATGTATTAGACAGTTAAGTGACGTAAGTGCTGTGTTGGACGTAGATATTTTATTGTGCGATGGTCCAAAGAACATAATACTTAATGATTAGACCTCTAAAACCCTCGTAAATTCAAATAAAGTAAATATTAGGGGTTAAAGTATGAAATTGCCGTTTTGTATGAACGAAATCGAGAAAAGTCATTTTTCCATACTAACAATTTTTTAGTTTTTTAAAAAACGCCTAAACCGTTTTCTATGCAATTAAAAGTGAAAGTTAGATGGTTATAAAGCTACGCATTATAGTATTTAAATTTCTGAAAATCAAAGTTTATAATACAAATATACTTAATTGAAGCAAGAAGGTCAGCTGACACATTGTAAGGGGTCTTTTCAACGACTTCCTTTGAAGTAATAGGCACTAGTATACCATTTTTTTTTTGGTCAAAGGTTACTTTATTTAGTTTTTGATACAATACAAAAAGAATTACGCAATAATATGACTATACTTAAGAGCTATAAACAAAATAAAAAGTGGGAAAATAATCGGCAATTTCATACTTTAACCCCTATTATTATATTTTTGCATATACTAGGGTTACAAATATGTTGTATCGTCTGATTATTGCTTGACTGACTTATTCTATAGTGACTACGATATAGAAGCTACTTACATATGTGGTAAAGCACGAGAGAGTCGTCCATCTCGCCGTTGTACCTCTGGAAGGCCTCATTAGTTGGTGCGAACATGGTAAGCTGTCGGTACTGCAGACTCGTGTTAGCCACAGCATTGCGTTCCAGCAGCGAAAGGAACTGCGTACAAAAAAAAGAAGGATTTCAATTAGTTTGGAATGGAAAAATACATAATATTAACATAGTTTGCATATAGGTATAATACCGAGCCGATTGTCGTATCGAGTAAGTTTGACAGTCACAGATGATTGGTGCGTTAAATTATTTTCCTCTATATAAATAATAAAACAAAATTATTAGTAAAACAACTTTTTTTTAAAACAAGCTTTTATTTGAGTGCGCTAAAAAGAAAAAAAGAAACTTTCACACTAAAACTTTTTTTGTTAACCTATATCGTCATTTCACATTTGTCAAATTGAGTTTCAACGTATTCATCTATTAGAGCAAGAGCCCGTGAACCCCAGACCTTCGTTATTTTATAAAAGCTGAAAGTTTGTCAGCGCATGCTCCCAACACAGGTAAGAACGATGGACTATTATGAAGTTTGGGTTACCGTGGCTTTGGCAGGTAAACGGTACTAAAGGTGTGTAAAATACCGATCTAAATTCATCAAATAATAAAGTGTGATTTTTTGGTATTACCTTCAGAATATTATTAAAAATCACGTTATTGATTGCCAGACACTTAACATCGTGGCAACCCCTTGCCAGACACCCCTAATGTTCATGAAATTATAATTCTACTTATGTTATAGTATAAAAGCTGATTTTTATATATAATACTTAGGTAATAATTAGATGATGTTTCCTCATCAGCCAGACATTTTTGATAGTTCCAACCCCTTGCCAGACAATGATGTAGGGTCGCTGTAGGAGCGAGCGTGAGACAGTATATGTATGGTGGGTGCGAGTGAGATGGCGAGATAGGTCTATCGCGGTCCCTCACTGCGCAGTTGTTATTTCTACTGCGCATGCATTGTTTAGTACTTAGTACATGTTTACATCAGCTAAAATAATCTTATATGCTATCTTCAAGTATTATTAATTGAATAGTTATTATAAATTTACAAAATAAAATATTCCGAATATATACAGACTATAAAGTATATTCAATATATTATTAGTGTATGATACGTACAGTATATGCTTACAATTTGTTTATGTGATTTTTTAAATGAAAGTGATTTTGTTTAAAAAATTAAGTCATGGGTGATATATTAATTTGTGTTATTTGTCATCAATCTATTTTTTATGCTTTATAATAACTTGTAATGTTATTAATATATTTTTAATTAAATTTTTGAGTATTATTTATTTGTTTTTTTTTTTATAATCTGTTATTAAGAGATCGCGATAGACCTATCTCTCCATCTCACTCGCACCCACCATACATATACTGTCTCACGCTCGTCTTACAGCGACCCTACATCATTGTTTGGCAAGGGGTTGGAACTATCAAAAATGTCTGGCTGATGAGGAAACATCATCTAATTATTACCTAAGTATTATATATAAAAATCAGCTTTTATACTATAACATAAGTAGAATTATAATTTCATGAACATTAGGGGTGTCTGGCAAGGGGTTGCCACGATGTTAAGTGTCTGGCAATCAATAACGTGATTTTTAATAATATTCTGAAGGTAATACCAAAAAATCACACTTTATTATTTGATGAATTTAGATCGGTATTTTACACACCTTTAGTACCGTTTACCTGCCAAAGCCACGGTAACCCAAACTTCATAATAGTCCATCGTTCTTACCTGTGTTGGGAGCATGCGCTGACAAACTTTCAGCTTTTATAAAATAACGAAGGTCTGGGGTTCACGGGCTCTTAGACTATATCTATAATATAAGGTTAAAATTACTTTAGTAAGTGTAAATAATAATTACAATTATATTATAGAGCCTCTATAGTTAAAAATTAACATCCCGACTTCATAAAGCTGAATCGGTAAACACACAATATTCATGAGTCACAATCAGTCATGTTTTCCATAATTTGTTTTGTATCGATTCCGTCATGTTTTACAGGCTGCAATTAAAGTAATAAAGTTGATGCTATTAAATTCGATAACATGATAAACGAACGACCATTTTTAAATACATATAAATATATCCGTTATAAACTTGCTCTACTCTTTTCAACAAGTTTTTTTAACAAGGAAAAAATTACATTTATAAGCAGGTTGCTACTTTTGTGTCGTGCGATAATTTGAAGTGTCGCGAGGTGTCGGCTCATTAAAAACAGCACCAGCCCTCTCTTTATGGGAAGTCTAAGGAGGAGTCATAAGAGGCGTAAAAAGTACTACCAGAAGAAGACGGGACAGCAGCGTCTTATTTTCACTATTGGCCAAACTGCCTGCCAAGCATGGCGATTATTACAAAATACTCATTTTTGAGGGGCCCGTGTCCGGCTGAGGACTGATACGGGCGGTGATGATAATTTTACTTTTGGGCAGAGCCAGATTTAGTTTTTTCTTTATTTCTATGTAGTTTATCTTACGCGTTGTAAAAAAAATGAAACAAAAGAAAAACCAGAGTTATTTAATTCGGGATTTATACCATGTACCTTATTTATTATGAGTTTCCGATATTTCGGCACTGTTGCAAGCGCCATGATCACAGGAGAACTGAACTAACTCTAGTGATAGTGACCATGAAAGTTTAAATCAGCATAAAAGAAAAACCCTACTAAAATCATTTAATCCATAACAAAATTTGGGTCGGCGCATGACGATAGACGTTGATTCTTGTTTGGAAGACAGCGACTAAATTGTTTCGCACTGGTTTGTTTTAAACTTATCTTAGTTTTTCTGGCAATAAATTATTGCATTATTTATCAAAATATGACACCGCTTACTCCGTTAAATTAGTTTTACTTTGAAAAGTTTTACAAGTAATATAATTTAAATTTTCAAAATATATCCAGTGAAAAAGAGAGAGAGAGAGAATCAATTACAAATCACAAATACCATCTTTGCATAAATCTGTACCAAAACAAACAAAAATGTTACAGCAAAATCCTCTCAGATTTATATACAGGGGCTGTTAAAAGTTAAGTCTCGGAAAATGACACCCAAATCTTTACGAGCTTGGTCTATAAAATTCTAAGTATACTTATCATGATTTAGTTACTGCAGATGTACTTCTAACTCCTTGTTAACCTACAGGCTGTAATATTTATATTATATTGATTCGGGAAAGCTCCTAATAGTTGACTTGGCCACATTCATAATAGTTGTTACTTGCAAGATATATTATTTGTAATCAACTTAATTTCTCTTAATTTGTTAGTATTTTTTCCTGCATGTGGTGTTAGTGGCGACCTCTGTGAAGTTTATGAATTAAGAGTGCTTATTTAAAAAAATATATATAAAATTATGTGGATGTTGCCCACATAATTTAATAATATTTTTCTAACTTAAAAAAAAACGGTTAGTAAACTAGAAATCTACTATGATTGATAAATGTTTATTCGACTTTTATTCTTGTAAACCGTAATTATTATTTTTTTCCTTTTAAAATCAAATCTTACAGAAATTATGCCTTACATTATTTCTATAGGTCATTATTAGCAATGTGATCGCAAATTACATTGGTAATCAAAGGCCTATAGTAAAATCTAACTTACTCTGGTCTGTTAAAAAACTCCATATGCCAACTTGATAAAAGAAAATAATAAAAAATTTACAATTTATGAAAAATTAAAACTTGAGACCAGTTCATAAATATTATAATGTATTCAATGTTCACAAGAAAGCAGTTAGAAGACTAAGTCCAGATGTAGAGGTACTCAACTCTAGTTTCTGTATCCGGCCTTTGTTATTCCGTTCATTAATAATTTTAATTCGAATTGTTGCGTCTATTTAGCCTGTTGTTAATTGTTCAATTCCTATTCATATCACAATTGAACGAAACAAAACATTCTGTTTTCCGTGTGGATGATTAGTACCTAGATATAGCTGTTATAGTTAGAAAGCTAGGAAATGTCAATAGTTGTCACGTTCATTGCATAGACTCTATAGAGTATAACAATAGATTCCCATGAGACATGCGTATACGTAGTAGGACAGAACGTACAGCATGTATGAATCAGCCAAACCTTTTAAAATTTTGTTTTGCAATGTACTACATCTGTGGTAGTTTTGATTTTATCGCGTGAGGCTATCTTTTATTTGTATGTTATATTACTCGTATTTGCCAGACCTCCTAAATTCTTAGTAAATATAGCTCGTATTTAAACCACTCTTAGCTATGCATAATGTCAAAGATTAATGTACAGGAATAAAAATAGTTCGTGAGTTTTGGAAATCGTTGCATGGCAATAGTACCTATTTCCAGTTTGTGTTTTATTCATTTAAACTGATTAGACTTCTCTTCGAATCAATACATTAATGTTTTTTATTTTGTTAAAAAACAAAATAATCAATAGCTTTTTTTCTATAAAAAACAATAGTGTAAGTACGGATTGCTTAAGACATTTTAATAATAAAAAATGCTTTGTTCTGGCTGTTCTTTGTCGACTGCGATAAATAATGTAGGAACATATACAAAGCCTTTCTAGAGTACCTTAAGGTGAAATCAGGAAGGCTTTGTTTGCTTTCGCGGTAGTTTGCGAAGAGTTGAGATGGGTGTGCCCCCACGAAAGTTGGGACAAGTTGAGGCTAAATTGTGTAGGGTCTGTATGATATAAAACGTCAAACAAGCGGAATTCATAAACCAACACTTTCACTTTTCTTGTTTCCATGGCGTAAAACAGTTTTGAATTACATCTACCTACTTTCAGGCCTTTTTCTAAAACTATGATTTACTTGTTGTATGTATTCCTAGAAACGCATTCAATGAAATCGTAGATCCTTTATAACACACTACTAGTTAGGCAGCGTCATTATGATCATTTAGTTTTGGCCAGCGGTGAAGAGAATACTCTGCTACCTGTATTCTTCTGGCAGTACCTACTCCTATTAGTTCTAAAGGCAAAGTATAGTATTTTGATGTGCAGGCAGCACACGACTTGTGTTTCCTTGTACGTTGTATATTTAATAAAAACCCATCTAAGCGGGGTTAAGTACGATCCAAACAAAAATCTTTGATCCGCTTCTTATGTTATATGAAAATAGTTCACAGGCCTTCAATTAAAATAAATTAGAAAGACAGCATGGAATCAAGTTAGCAAAATTCCAATTTCAAAAACTAATTTGTTTTCTGAGATATTTTATATTCTTTGACGAAGTGAAGATTTGAGGAGTTTAGAAAACGCAGCCTCGTGCGAAAGCGAGTAGAATTAATTTCGTAAACGCGTGTTGTCGACGGTCCGTATCGTCCCATCACACAGATTGAGATGAAACCCAAATTGCTCCTTTATTTACTCGCATTATATCCCATTTGCGAATTAACTAGAATTGGAACATTTATTTTGAACGCGGTTAATAACGAACTTAATTAACAGACAAATGACATTTGAAATAAAATGTTATCGATAGTGTGAATGAAAAGGATGGTCGATCTATTTTAATGAGGTTTATTTATAATTTTACGTTTTAGTACCTATTCAAGTTTAGTGCAATTTGTGAAAATGATGAATAGTGATAAAATGTGACGAGGGATTGCCACGTAATTAATTTGCTTTTAGACCTAAAAGCGTCTCGAAACGTGCTGAACCGGGAAAAGTGAGAAAGGTAAGTACCTTTCTCAGAATTATTGTGAATATTTATAGCAATCAACTATTAGACCCTAACAAAAACAAATCTCGCACATAGTTTTGCATGACATCAATAAAATATATAAAATGACAATTAATAAATTTATGTTTCCGCTTACTAATATAAATTCTTTTAAAAGGAGCTATTTACAGGTATATAGTACCTACTTTACTATCACTGTGTACGAACACTTAATAGGTAGGTAACTATGCTAAGATATGATATAATGTAATTTTGGATATGAAATGTATTGATGTCCTTAATAATAAGAAAGCAGTAATTTTTCTCTTAGATTAGCCTCACGGAAGCGATTGGCGGTCTAGACGCTTTCGTTTAGGGTGGGTCAGCAACTGAGCTCTTATCAGACGCTGGACACAGTCAGGCGTGGCTCGTGTTTTCATTTTCATAACGAACCAGGTTGAATAACGTATCTATCTCAAAATATATGTTAATTTACGGAGTGTACATTAACATATATTTTAAAAAGTTATCTCCCGGCTGCATAAGCAGATTTGACACGATTTGTCGCGTAATAACTTAATTTAGTATACCTACTTAGTGCTGATTAATAAAAACAATAGTTCTATTTGCGTACACGATTTGTATAAAAATGTGCAAATGTATTTTACTAGTTTTTTTTTAAATCTGCCTACTCTGAATCATAATGTGTTATTATTACTAGTCTGCATAATGCCAATACAATTAAACAGTGTACTTTTAAACTTTTTCATATCTAAACTATTTCTACGACTAAGGCTCTTAGCAAGCAGACGGCAGATTGAGTTGTACTAGATTTACCCATACGTCATAACAATACTATAGCTGATGTCAATTCAAGTCAGCATTCAATATTCAGTTCAACTTATTAAACATCGGGCACACATTATGTCATAGTGTAGTTAGTGGTCATAAACATTTACTGGCATTTGGCAACAGAAAATAGGTTGCGGGTGTAAGCTGGCGAAAATATAGGGTTTGTTACCCCGCTTGGCGCCGACGTGGCGGGATGGGTCAGACGAGCGGACGGCACGGGGTAGACGTGCCTTGCCAAAGCAGGGTTGAACCACTGCCCTATTTGTTGGTTTAACATCCTTGGGGCCTGCACAATTGATCACGGTGCTCTTTTATAGCTCAGTTTGCGATCTGAAGTTTGCGTTCTTGATTTAGTCGTAAACCAGCTAATTAGGTTCAGCGTAGCGATGGTACAGTAAAACTGGTGAAGAGTTTGGGATTTGCAAACTTTGGGATAGTGCAAAGTTTGTAATCTTTGTATCAGATTTTAATGGAAATGCTACGCTATTAAAACAAGGAATTGAAACGCTTTTGTCGGTCAAAGTGCAACTACCTACAAAATAAGATATTTAAATTAATTTAATTAACATGAACGTAGTAACAATTTAAAAATTGATATTATATTGAATCAAATTGTCGTGTAAACCAATTTTTTTGGTTTGTGAAGTCATGTATGTAATTTGATTACCGAAATCTTTTTGAAAGGATAAATTTCTAATCCAACCTTACTTAACCGTCTGCAACCGCCGTAAACAATGGATGGTCTTTAAAGCTTTCACATTTCTAACGAATGAGCCCTAAAGACTACGCACGTGCTCTAATGTCGCGACACAAAGATAATTTTTGGATAATTACTTTACTAACAGCGTTGAACTGTGAGCTGGGTTTTAGCGATAAGAATATACGAGAAACTTAATGACGATCCTAAATTATAAGCTACTAGCTTTTCTGCAGCTGCTTTGCCTGCGAGTACTACACGTTTTATCACGGAAACCTGTGCCCAGCAGTGAATCACAAAACAGCCGATATTCTTTTTCAAGGTGTTTAATATGTCTTAGAGCATAATTTCATCATAAACGATCCTGTAGTTATGGCGTGAAAGCGTAAGAGACAGACAGACAGAGTAACTTTCGCATTTTTTTTTTACTGACCAACAATGCCCGATGGTGGCGCAGCAAATATTTGTGTGGCTGTTCGCTATAGAACAAACGCACAAAGATAAAAAAGTTAATTTTTAAAACATCAGATGGTAAAAATGTAACAGGCCTAAGTACCTTTCCAATAATGCAGAGACGAGAGAGATCCTAAGCAGAGCTGAGGGCTCTGTAGCGGTTAACTAATGATACATATCAATTCTTAAAGCTGACTAATTTAGCGCGAAAGAACTCTAAAGCACGCTTTACAGTCCTTTACCTTCGGTATGGGCATAGATTATTCATTCTGATGTATCAACTCTTCTTCCCCTCTTCGGAGCGGTATTTAGGTTTCAATAGTGAATGTACTAAGACGCAAAATAGAAAAGGATACAAAAGTAGCAACCCACCAGTGAATTTCAAATTTGAGAAATTCAGATAAAAAAATCTTACTAATCTGTGGACGCTACGTTAAATAGTAAAATTCTTCATTTCTGTTAGAATATAATCTGATTCTCGTTTAAACAATGAGCTCGATGCATAGTTTCCTAAAGGGCTAACGTTTCTGAGATTGGAATGATAGTTTCGCACAGTATATAACTGAAACATGGCGTCCTTCTAATTAGGTGCGCAATCATGGGTCGCAGTATGTGACCGCACAAGGAAAACCGCAAATGGTGCCTACGAACAATAGCCTCTAATAAGGTACCGCTGGCGGCATAACTTTTACACGACCTCCCCTACTCATCGAGCTAACTTTACCTTTAATATTCACTATAGAATTAAAAAACATTTATATCAGTCGACGCATTTAATATGTTCCTTTTCCTACTAAATACTTATTACAATAACCATGATCCATATGCATGAGTCATTATCAAAATAATTCTTTTACTGTACGTTTGCAGTCAATGTGTGTGAATTTTCTCTATTTTATTACAATAGGTACCAAATGACGATAAATGACTCATTTATCACCTTCATATTTTTTATAGGTGTTCAGTATCGTATTTAGAGCCCATTTTTGAAGTAAAAAATGTACTTAACTCTTAACATTTGATGAAACAACGCTGGCTTACAGCGATAAGAATATGTTTGAAAAATTGACGCCTATGACCGAATGTCTCGGTGGCTAAATGGTTAAAGCGCCGGCATGCGAGGAGATGCGGGTTCGAGTCCCGCCTGAGACATTATTTTTCAAGTTTAAATACTGATATTATAATTGCAATTTAATTGCTTCAAATATGATATAAAGTAAAAAATATAGGTCAAGTTTTCACCCAAAAATATTTTTCGCTACATAGTTTTAAATGTTTACGGTCCTCAGCCTGTTAAGGTACCTATTAAGGGAAAATCAAAAACTTATGAATAGTATCGTAATGAAAGAATCAGATGCGAATCGCATAAAAAAAGCGTTCCTACATATAGGAGACGATATCAAAAATTTTAGATTTTTGGCGGAAATTTTCTAAGTGCTTTAACTTGACATTTTTGTATTGGGCTATACCAAAAGACAAACGACGTCATTTGTTTTTTGTCTCGTAGATTGTTGTTTTAAAATTTGGAAGGTGATTAAAGTTTCATTCTGTATACTGTTACTTGTTTCCTGCCACTTTGAAATGAACGTCTTATTTACGTCCTTAAGATAAATACTTTTATTTTTCATTCCATGCATATTATGTATTAGCAATAATTTAATATTTCTTGATTATTGTAAGTCCTAGAGATGAACACAAAAAAACGGATGCTACTCTTAAACGATGGAAACATTTATATAACGTATTAAGCATAGAGTACCTAGTAAGACAGCACTTTATTTGCAGGTTTATTGTTTCGTATTTAAGTTTTAAAGGATTTCGATACTCTGTTCTCTAACCAATTGTCACGTTGCAATGTCACTTAATTAAATCGATTGTATTTATTATTCCAATTAACATTAAAATATTGGCTTTTTAATAATCACTATCAACTTTATTTGATATTTTAGCAATTAAATTGCAATTATAATATCAGTATATAAACTTGAAAAATTATGTCTCAAGTGGGACTCGAACCCGCATCTCCTCGCATCGAATATATGCGGGTTCAAGTCCCGCCTGAGACATAATTTTTCAAGTTTATATACTGATCCTCTTCAAGTTTATATACTCTTCAAGTTTATATACTGAAATCACTATCAACTTAAATCAGTCCATTGCTCAATACAGGCCCCTAACAAATCACGCCGCATAAAGCTCCTTTATCAACTATTCTTATCCATCCCTAATCAGCAGTTAAAATGTCACGGCTTGAACCGGCATTTCGTTTATAAACTAAATAATACGATTTATCTTTAAAATGGCGTAAATCTGTTTGTTGTTAACTATGACATGAATACATTTTAGTAAGCAGGTACCAAAATGCGCGCCTCTCATTGACCTACATAAAGTACACTTGTACAGAAACAAAAATTTTGCGACCACTTCAGTTCAAATGATTTTCTGAATCACAATATCTTTCAGGCATCGATTTAAATGAGCATCGCAGTGGAACGCAAGCCATCAGATGATTGCATCCCACAAGCAAGTTTACACTAGATTGCATATATTGATTATTTGTCTGTGTACTACGAGTCATCCATCTACGTTCATTGACGCTAGCTGAAGTGTGAATGTTGGTGATGTAAATGTTTTGCCCATCTTCCTTGATGTAGTGTTTTTTACTTGCATCCTTTCAGGGGAAAGTTCTACTGTTTTACCAATTTTGCTTACACTAAATTTGGATTATCAATAGTAAACAATATCGATAATATTGAGTTATTTGCTGTTTTTTCCTCTAGCTAATAGTATTTTAAAACGAGTTGAGGTATAAAGGCCCTTTACCTCAAGAAGTTTTTTAAACTACCACACCAGTACCACAACATCATTTGAAAATGTATTAAGTTATTGGTACTTTTTTTAATTGAGTTAGATTTAGAGGTTCTCGTTTTGCTATATTTTTTAATTTACAATAAGTCCAAACAAGACAAGTGGAGAAAATGGAAAAAAATACATATTGTATTTCTAATACTTAAACAGTCTCTGTAAACCGTTATACACACATTTAAATAAAACGTGACTATCTCCGTAAACGCTCTGTCACTTCATAGAGCGGCGCTTTTAACGTTTTAATCGATTTGGAATAAAATAATTTTAAGGAATAAGCTAAATAGTTAGTTTTAAAAGCCTGATATAAATATAAAAAACTTAGAATGTAATTAACATTTTTTTCCACGAGCTTTGCAGTTCAATAAGTAATCATTGCTAAAACAATTGAACATTTTGATTAGTTCAATTCCTGATGTAACAAGCTGCACTATTACTTAGAATATCAGTTGACAGTGACATTTAATTGTCATTAATTTGTCATTCACCTCCAATTCACTCACATTTCGTTTCGTACATATAGCCTACATTTTAACAGGTTTCGTACTCGTGCGCAAGTTAATGTGTTTTGTATTTTTCTCACTGCTCTGCTGAAGTTCTCTGTTTACTACCTGTATCTCCTGTAGATAGAAAAGGAACTTAGATCTTATCCAGTTAAAGTACCGAAATGGTATTTTTTAGTAAAATAATATATGATATAGGTCATAATTTAAAATAAGTTCATTGCTTGATTTAAGTACCTAACTTTCCCATTATAGAAAGTTGTGAAAATAGGGCTTATGAATCTTTTCAATATGCTTTAATTTATGGCATATTCCCAGCCTTGTAACGTCAGGCCCGAGATTGTATGGGCAACGGGTTTGTCCTTTCGACTTTCTAAATATAGCAATATTAAGCGAAGAGACTGCAAAGGTAAGTTTCAAAGACACAGAAGCGGTTGAGTTATAATACATTACTATTCTCTAAGTATATTGAGTTGAATTAATGAAAATATTGGCTTTGAATTTTAACCGGGAAATCGTAATAAAGAATGCTATATCTGTCAACTAGTTCATGTCTTAAAGATGTAGTTAACGAAGTTGGTTTCACAATAACCAACCCTAGTAGTCTCAATCTGTTAGAATAATGTATTGTGGAATTATTGTTTCTTTATCATTTTATTTAAAGTCATTTATATACACAATTGCATCTCATAATCAATTTATTTATAACTTTGTGTCAAATTACAAGACATGATATTTTATTTTATTTAGGTATTCATACAGATGCATACTTATTTATTCGGTTTTCCATGAGCCTAAACTCTATTTATATAATAGACTCTATCGCTCCCACACCAAACTCTATTATAATAGACCAAAACATGGTTAAATTAATATGCTGTTTAAGATTATATCTAGCCCTAAATTGGCTAATGCAGAAATGCTGTCTAATTTCACAGCACGAATACCGATCGCATCACACATCTGATAATGGCCATCTGTTAAACTACTGAAATAACTATACTAATATATCAGACGTACCTCGCATACATGCGTAACATTGCGTAGATTTAATCAGATGAACTACATGATTGCAATCAGGTTTTGCAAGTATTCTAACATTTATTCACCCTTAGGGGTAGAAAAATAGGGTAAGCAGCTTATGAATCGGATTGGTAATTGCAGATGCCTGGAAATCTTAAGGGTATCGTAGAAAAGTGAGTAATAAACTGCGATCGCCTACCGAAATACTACTCTTGGAGGTATTAGTAGGCTCTTTGAATTATTATGTAGAGTTCTTTGAGTGTTCTTAACAAATTGATAATTATCGGTGAATCTTACGTTTTCTTAATATGTACTTACTGAGTAAACTTATATATTATTTTATTCCTAATTCCAACACATGCAAGACATGGGCACTAACCGACCAGAAGACAATTGAAAAAGAAAATCTTTTAAGTTTGTATTTCTGGATTGTACTCGTACACGTATTGCGTAGACCAGATAACCCCATATCAAAAAAAGGTATAACGAGGCAAGCTTATATTATGGCACCACTTTGGACGGTCCGTTGAGAGAAAAGCTGCATCAATCAACTCGACATTCACTCGAAACTCAAAATCATCCTCAGTGGAAATGCCTTCCATGAGCCCTATGCTTCTGACAAGGACTTAAAATCATCATTATCTCTACATCATCATTATCTCTTCATCATCAATCTCAACTGCTTGTCTAATATTATAAATCAGAAAGTGAGTTTGTTTGCTTGTAACGTTCACGCCAAAACCACCTAATAGATTGTGATGAATTTGTTTCAGAGATAAACGGGACAGCGTCTATAAGCTATTTTTTCTAGCGTTAAATTTATGGTCTCATCATTATCAATAGCCCATATCAATGCACTGCTAGACACAGGTCCCTTTAAAAAGAAAAATTTTGCCATCATCACCACTTCCTTTTTATAAGAAGGCGATCAGAAGAAGACGACGTTCATCTTTTGGCGTTCTTTTTTGGACACCCATACGAAGAGCAGTTATGAATAATTGGTGATGTTATTTTATTTTTGTGCCGGTACTACAACGTCATGTTTTTTGTTTAAATCCTGCAAATTAGTTCCTTTTTTAAATTTCAAATAAAAGGGTAAAACGGGCATAATTAAAACAAACGCGAACAGAGCTGCTGATAAATGCTAAGCAAACAATAAAGAAGTTAGTGTGAGAAAACAACAAAACTGTGTTACATTTAGAATTTAACCCATAGCTAACACAATAATGGTGCAGCAGCGTCAAAGCAAACCGTCTGTTTTCGTTCCGCATAATATGCAAAAAGTCACGATAAAGCAATATTAACCTTTCACGTTGTGAACGAAAAAAGCAAACAATCATCTTCGAGTCAATATTACAACCATATTCTAAAAGTGAAATGAATTCTAATTAAAGTTATTTTGCGACTCCGTTACTATAAGTGTTTAACATCAACTATGTTACCTACCATCCTTAGAATTGAGTTTATTATTTAGTCACTTAAGTACATTGAATGTGTGTAAAAAATTTGTACTAACACTTAACATAAATATAATATGGATGTTAAAATGCACGTTTAAACATTATTTCAAATCAATATCTGTTTACTTTATTTGATATTTTAGCAACTTAATTGCACTTATAATATCAGTATACAGGGTGAAATTTTAACCACTTTCCAAAATTTTTATATGCGTTCAGTATCGTAATTAGAGCCTATTTATGAAGTAAAAAATGTAAATCAAGTTGTCACCCGAAAATATTTTTCGTGACATAGCTTTCAATTTTTACGGTCCTAGACCTGTTAAGGTATAAAGGGAAATTCAAAAACTCATGAATAGTATTGTAATAAATGAATGAGATGCACATCGCGTAAAAAAAGTGTTACTAGGATGCCAATCCAAAAATTTTAGATTTTTGGTGGACATTTTCAAAGTGCTTTATCTTGACATTTTTGTACTGGGCTGTACCAAAAGAAAAAATACGTCATTTGTTTTTTGCCTCATAGATTGCTATATTAAAATTTGGAAAGTGGTTAAAATTTCACCCTGTATAAACTTGAAAAATTTTGTCTCAGGCGGGCCTCGAACCCTACGAGGAGATGCGGGTTCGAGTCCCGCCTGAGACAAAATTTTTCAAGTTTATATACTGACAATATCTGTTTGTTGAATTTTGACTTATGAACTTATTTGGACAGCAAGGGAAATTACCATCGAGGTACACATTAACTTATAATGGTAACAGATACAAAATGCGAAATTCTTTCATAAACTGACTAGGTTATGAATAAAATGACTTTTAATAAGAAAACGATAACTGGTTCTTTATATATTTGTATATACATATATGTATATAAATATATGTGTACAACCTTATCGGCCTTAGAACTCTGGGTCTCGACAAAAAAATGTTTCTTTCTTTCTTTCTTTCAACAATCTATGCCAGATAAGAAGATTTCGTATTATTGCGGCGCTCCCTATTGAGATATCTATTTGTAGAGTAAGTTTTCATTGAATCAGAAATATAATTTGTGTGCACAGCTGTATCTATACCTTTTACGCAAAAGTAACAGGCAATGACACCTGGCTGAGTCAGCGACACAAACAGAGAGGGAGTAGCTTTTACCGTATGTGTAAGGAAGTAACATTCAGTGCACTTAGCTCGCATCGCCATTGCCTTACTTAAAGTTGTCATATATTGACAAGTTTCTGTATTACTGTAAACTGGCAATATTAGAGCGACTGGGCAATTTGGACCTACTTAGTAATTGTGTTTTCTTTAATGGTCATAATCAAGTACCTACGCTGTAATTACTTATAGAAAAAAATACAAAACATGCTTAATTTTATTAGAGAAACAAACACTTTTACAACATGAAAACTAAATGCGATCTGAAATAAAAAATACTTCTTTGGCAAGTAATAGGGGTTAAAGTATGAAATTGCCTGCCGATTTGTACTGAAAATCAAAAATGATTATTTTTTAATTTTTAACAAATTTATTTAATCAAAATAGTTACCATTATTGTCTATACATTGCTGCCATCTAATAGAAAGGTCATTTATGCCTTTGTGATAGAACTCTGAGGATCTAGACTGCACAAACTGTGTGAAAGCATTTCGTACTGCCTCCTGGGAAGAAAACTTCTTGTCACGTAGATAATTGTCCAAATCACGAAAAAAATGGTAGTCCGTTGGAGCAAGGTCTGGCGAATACGGAGGATAGTCGAATGGTTTCTAATTGCAGTTCCTGAAGGGTCAAAACGGTTTATCGTGCTGTATGAGGTCTCGTGTTGTCATGGAGCAATAATGGTGAAGATCGATTCATGAGTCGGGGCTGTTTTACTGCTAGTTTTGCCAACATTGTTCGGAGTTCGGCACAATAGACATCTGCCGTTATTGATTGACCAGATCGGAGAAAACTATAGTGAATAACACCATGCTGAGACCACCAAACAGTTACCATTACCTTTTTATTGGTAAGTTTTGCTTTAGGACACTGTTGTGGCGTTTGACCTGGGGTAAGCCATTGCATTTTTCTTTTACGGTTATCATAAAGAATCCACTTTTCATCACATGTCACATTTCGATATAATATTCCTTCATTTCTGTACCGATTCAACAAGGCAACAGAAGTTTCAACACGCGTTACTTTTTGCACATCAGTCAAATCATGAGGCACCCATTTTTCGTATTTTTTTATTTTATTGATTTGACACAAATGAGTCAATATTGTGGGTAAGGTTACGTTAAACCATGCCTCTAACTCCTGGGTAGTTTGACTAGGATCGACTTCCACCATCTCTCTTAATTCATCGTTAATCACCTGTGTGGGCGGTCTTCCTCGTGGCTCGTTCTTTAAGTCGAAGTTTCCATCACGAAAGCGTTTAAACCAAAATCGTACGGTGCGTTCATTTATATTGCTTTCATTCATTCGATATTGCGGGCTGTTTCTGCCGCGTTACTTCCGCGTCGGAACTCGTATTCAAAAATCACTCGAATTTTAGCAGTATCCATCTTTCTTGTCTAAGTTAAATAACAAAAACAATTGAAAGTCGATATTCAAATGTTTCACATTTTTTAAAAGAAGAACATCATAGAAACCATGTGAAAAAAGTTTCATTCGAAAACCTCAAACCATGAAGATTCAATGTCAATTCAAAGAACCTATTACAATAAAACAGCAATTTCATATTTTAACCCCTAATATTAATTTAATTATGAGAAAATGTTACGTAATTTATGCAGGTAAAAATTAAGGCATTTATTTGCTTAATTTACAACTATTATGACCACATAGTAAATTTCTAATAATTTACAAAACATTGCCAAATGCAGTTGAAGTCATTGAAACAATTTTTTTAATCGTAGATGCCCTAAATCGTTTTTAAGAAAAACATTATACAGGACCTTGCGATAAAGTGGTCTTTCTATGAAGAAAAGAAATGTTACAAGGTCTATTACAAATCGTCATTAACTTTTGGTACAAAATAATATAAATTTATTTTAAATGGCCCCATAAATGTACTCAAGTAATTTTTGCGGTGCTCCCTTAATGAGATCTCTATACTTATACCAAAGAAAATAAACAGAGTTTATCTGTCCAAAGGGCTCTAACAGTAATTAATAACCATATTAATGTTAAAATATGTAATAGGCGTGTTATACAATATTTCTATTCAATTCCATTTTTGATTTTGTCCTAAAATATTTGTCATGAAAGATTGGTTTACGCGACTGGTGTACACAATTAAAAAAAAGACGATAATGCTAAAAAAAAGTGAGTTGTTATGAACTGAATTTTGCTGTTTTTTTATAAGCCTCGTTAAAAGATGCTACTTTCATTGTATGAGAAAGCTAAATTATTACTTTACAGTTTCTTAACAAAAGAATAAGTATTTGTGTAATTACGTACCATTCTGTTCTCTAAACCCGCGCTTTGTTTCAATTCAGTCAAAGAAGTCGCAAGAATTTCGTATTCCTACACAAAAGGGCCATGCCGTCACCTGAAAGCGCATTTGAGAGAATTCTAAAAGTACCTACATTTCGCTTTGGTTATAAAAAGGGTATATAAGTTACTACCTTGTCTGCATCAAATAGAAATGCATCATTTGCATTCGAATGTCACGATCGATAGAAGATAAGAATAATAAAAAAGGCCAGAGCGTGTCACGGGCCACGCGTAGTTAGGGTTCCGTAGTTGGACGGGGTATGGAGACTTACTTGATTGTTTTGTTCCATATCTTTACAATATTCGTACTTTTACTGTGGTATATCTACGTATAACAATTTCATGACTGCTATTCTGAGGACTTTTTTAGCAAAGCCATAGCTTTAAATTTGTTCGGCTTAAATCAAAACGTACCAATTACTAATTTTGAGCATATGCCAAATCAGACTCACCGACGATTGTCATTCATTTATTATTTCACCTGGGGGTTGGTAGCGTTATTTTTATTTCTTATGTCATCCAACATTTCAATGTTGATTGAACAAAACATGATTAAATACAATATACGAGTATTATTATGCTGTTTATTCAATATTACATGTATAGTTAGTTCGGTATCCGCATTTTTGCCAACAAACTTAGTGATCCAGCTTCTAATGGAAATATAAGTTGGATCACTAAGTTGGTAGTTGGTAGTAGATAGAAAGGTAATTAGCTCGAAAACTTTTAAGCCAGCTTCACATTTATAGATTCTCGCCTCACACCTGTAGAGAAGTGGAAGTGGCTGAAAACCAGCGCTGGGTGGGATTGCTCTTCCATAACAGCACAAGCTGAGTCACCTCCTATTGCTTTCCTGGTAGTTAGGCAAAAATAATGTTACTTGTGTGGGTATGTCTTTGAAAGCAAAAACTTATTTCATTTCATTTCCATTTAAAAATGTATACAGACAGACAACAAAATATTATGGGTCTTTTGAGGAGTAACAGAACCCTAAAAATAGATTGCAGCCGTTGTTCATAAAATACTTACTGACTGCCGATAAAATCAGTCGGGGAGAGTCGAGCATACGTGTGAAATTGTTTACTCCTATTTGGATTTAACGCTTTTGTTGTCAGCTAAACTCAAATTGTAAAGTATTACATTGTGACATAGGGTGTCTCTCATCTTGATTAGAACGCGTTAACAAAACTCCCGAAGTAAAAGCGAATAAGTGTTAATCTGATTTAATTCATTGTGTCTACCCAGCAGGAGGCGTGTATGACATTTTTACGAATCAAAGGGTGGTCCGTTTGGGAGAATTGAAATGCTGTCAGAGAAAGTGGGGCTTTTGTTAGATTAATGGCAAATCTATGTTCACAACAAAGAGATCAAGCGCCAACAAAATTTATTTTGAGTCGAAAAACCAGTGTAATGTATTAGGTATACACCATTCGATAGAAGATAGGAACCACCATTCGATAGGGTAGGTACCCACCCTACCTTGAGACTTGTCCTTCATCGTGTTAATCGCAATTATAAATAGTCACAGACCAATATTACCCAACTTGAACAGCATTCATGCTAATTAATATTAATCTCTATTTGATGAAGTGAAACGTTGTAAATCGTTAAAATTTCATAAGCAAAATTACTCGAAGTTTAGGTAAGTCTATATACAAGCATATAGTAGATATCAATTTAGGAACTTAAAAAATTATCTAATACAAATGTTTTTAAATGATGAACCCAAATGTTTATTATAAAATTTCAACAATAGAATTAATAAATATTCCTCGATAAATATTTTATCCCGCCTAGCAGCAAGCGCAAAAATATTTGAAGGAAAATACCTAAAATATTCTTACACCTAATTTATGTAGATGCTACAAAGTTTTATTAACAAAATTGATATTTGAGTATCTAAAAAGGTTTTTACGTCCCAAATTTTCCAATAATTGAACGACTTGAAATCTTAAAAACCGGACGTGAGATGAAAATTAAACCGTATAAGATTTTAGTACTTACCCAGATTTTTTTTTACAATTTAAGTGTAAGTTTAAAAATGTTGGTAGGTTTACGCTTATTAGAAGAACTTCTAGTGTCAAACTGTATAACATTAAGAAAGTGTGCTAATTTAAATATAATATCTTAACATCGGCCCATTTCAAGAAGCGTTTTATAGTAAAATATTTCATTTTTAAAATATCGCATAAACTTTTTATAAAATATCGTAGGATAAACTTTTTACTTTCCTGTCTTAGGTATAATTTTTTTAGGATCATGTTCATTTGGCAGAGGTCTGTATCTATCAGTGTATATAATTTATTAACGTGGGCTGATTAGATCATTACATCATACTAAAAATAGAACTGGCATTCATGTTACGTAGGTAATACTTTTAGTAGTAGTAGAAGTTTTGTTTTGTCCAGTGTAATAAGCAACGTTTTGCGTAAAAGCTGGACAAGTGTATGTGCCAGTATTGGCTGAACAGTGTTAGCCAACACAATTTAATCAACTTGAGAAATTATGTCCCAGGCGGGACTCAAACCCGCATCTCCTCGCATATCGGGTGCGGCGCTTTACCATTTAGCCACCGAGACACGTCATATAGGCGTCAATTTTACAAGCAGCAAGCTTATAAGCCAGCGTTGTTTTATCAAATGTTCGGAGTTTTTGCACTCTTAACAACCGAAAGAAACATCTTTACAGATGTTTGACAGTCAGTTAAGATAAAACAGCATTTTTTTCTGTATCAGTAGGTAGGTACACTTAAAATAGAATTTGGTAAGTAACCAAGATTATCAACTATCAGTGTGGTATGAGTTTATCTGTTTGTTAGTATTTAAGCTGCTTCTTATCGAAATTAAGCATTACGAGTGTTAAGTTTATTATTCATTGTTTTATAATAAAGTACCAGCCTTAAAAATCGAGGCAAAGAAACATCGGTACTGCAAATATTTGCCAGACGGAGACAGTGAATTTTTAAAAGCCGCAGATAGGGGCTTAAAAGAATATTTATTCGCTTTCATTTACAGAGCCTGAAAAATTCAGACTAATCCCAATGAAGAAAATAAATATTTAAAATACGATGGTTAAAACTTTAAGAAAGCATTTTGTTACCCATTCATTTAACTATTCCTTTAGAGTCAGATTTAAAATGGATGATCTTTAGGTTTTAATTAGATAAATTTGTGAAATCAATTCCACAGAACCATATTTACCCATCATATGAATGTATATAACATAACATAACCGTGACTATATTTTTTTAGTAAACCTATATGATACTTGACGACCATTTGGATCAGCGGTAGTTAACGCTGCTTCTGAGCCACGGGTCGCGGGTTCGATCCTCGCACAGTACAAATATTTGTGTGCATGAACATGTCTGTTTGTACTGGTCTGGGTATTTTCTATGTATTATAAGTATGTATTTACAAAACAAAAAAGTATATAAGTAAGTTTATCGGTTGTCTAGTACCCCATACGACAGGGTACTTAATAGTACCTTAATTTGGGACTAGATGGCTCAGTGTAGCCCGGTGAGGCATGTCTTAAATATTTATTATATTATTTATTTATTTATTATTATTATTTATTATTTATTATTATTATTATGTTGGTCTGTTTCCGATCACGGGACTATGGAGTCCCGGACATTTGGAAGGCGTACGAGGGGCCGAAGCCAACTTGCAGAGGCCTGTTAGACAACATTTATCTTTACGATTATTATTATTATTATATTATTATTATTATTATTTATTTATTTATACTGTTACTATTTAATACTAGCTGTTGCCCGCGACTTCGTACGCGTCAATTTCTGTTACTATGATCGCGAATATTTTTGCAAAATTTATCACTGATGCTTCGCTCCTATTGGTCACAGCGTGTTGTTATAGAGCCTAAAGCCTTCCTCGATAAATGGACTATCCAACACAAAAATAATTTTTCAATTTGAACCAGTACTTCCTGAGATTAGCGCGTTCAAACAAACAAACAAACAAACAAACAAACTCTTCAGCTTTATATTATTTTATTTGATATTTTTAGCAATTAAATTGCAATTATAATATCAGTATACTTGAAATATTATGTCTCAGGCGGAAATCGAACCCGCATCTCCTCGCATGCCGGGCGGACATAATTTTTCAAGTTTATTATACTGATTTTATAATATTAGTATGGAATGCATAAAATCTGTTAAATAAAAATTAACTACAACTCCAACAAATTAACAACAATAGCAAAGGAACTCCTAGGGGATCTATTGACTAACAACACCAACTAGAAAGTAGTCTTGTTGCTTAGTCCTTTCAATCATTCATCGATCGCCTTTTGCATAAAGATTACTGTTACAAAAGTAACATAGCGACTTGCAGGGTTTCGCACCCGAAGGTAGAAATCAACGGGACCCTAAACATTGTTTAGTCTCCGCTGTCAGTCCGCCTGTCAGTATGTTTTATCCCGATATAGTAAACTGTTCAATAACGACCCAATATTTTTGTGATAAATTGAGTTTTAAGTGAACCGAGCTGTGGGCGATTGCTAGTCTAAGTAATAATTTTCTCTAGAGTATCGCTACTCGTACTAGAGCAGCACGCCTCAGCCGCCTCAGCCGCCTCAGCCGCCTGGAGATCCTGACATTCTTTAATGCAAAAATTCCTTAGAGAAACTGTTCCGAAAGGGTAACTGACATTATGAGTATGGGCACTAGATGTCCTGCAGCCTTTATGCGGCGCTTTAACGTCTCGTTAATTTTCTGTCTTTATTAAACTACAAGACATTTCCCAAAAACATACACCCTTATAATCCTACTTGCATATTTCTGATATTTAAGGAACTAATCATTGTTTACTTGCAGTTCTTAATTATAATATAATGCAAAATATAGGTATTATTTTTAGGTATTATTACTTAGTTAGGAATCTTGAAACAATAATCTTGTAACCATGGTTACTACTCGTACTTAAAAATAAAAGTTTAGTGTAACCCAAATAAGCATAGAATTTATCTAAACTACCCCTAAACAGCTAGCAGTGCTTTGACAATTATGTGGAAAACTAATAATAAGATAATAAAACATTCGAGAGACGTAGCTTTTATCGACTTCCTGCTTTTTATTTTCTTAAAGCATTATCTATTAATTGACTGTTCCGCATGCATAAAGATGCACGCTAGCTCTTATCTTTGAAAGCTGTTAATCTCATTAAAATAAATTGCGGAAGGGACTATAGGATAAGCAAAAGGTCATTTGAAGCTGCCTTTATTACATTTTCTATAGACAGATAATATTTAGATAGGCACTCTTTAAGCGGCCTATCGAAAAAAAATGTTTTTGTTAGAGATAAGGTGTCTGAAGTAATTACAGTAGCGTTCCGTTTTAATAAAATTTTAAATAAAGGAATTTCGTTAAAGGCCGGTTAATTAATGAGAGGGAAAGTGGAGAAAACGTTCCAGTTTGTTGGATGCCTTTGTCGGCACATAAACTGTGGCGGAATCAGAGCTTACTGGCGAGGTTGAGAGACATTTGTTGCCAGCATTTTAATTGAAAATATAATTCATAATGAGTAAGGACCGTGACAGGCAATACTTTGCGTCAACCGCTTCGTAAAGCTGTAGTTATTTTTTTAATAAATGTTAGTAATTATGACTTAGGGATAGTAAATATTATATTCCTTTAACACAATCACAACATTCGATCGAATCGAATCGAGCCAAAGATAAACTTTACTGTGGAAGTATAGACAAAATATCAATAAGAATAAATCACCAAAATTTATGTAGGATGCACCTAAATTCCGATCGACTGCGCCCAATTGTTTCTTTTTTTAATAAAAGGTTCGTATGGAATATAATGTTTGATAATTGTATGAAAAAAAAACTGTTTTAGTAATATCCACCTAAATAGTGTGTAGATAAAGAGTAACCATGCTCATCAACAGTCAATTTGCTCGCATCATCTTCATTGGTAAACCGTAGCAAAGCCGGGACGGACAGCTAGTTACATAAATAATTTATTTTGACTATGCACAAGTGCACAACTAACAAAACTATAATTGCATTGAATGCTTTTATTATTGCTATTATTTATATGGCTACTTAATACGCCTTTACTTTTAAGTTGCACTGCATTTCAATCAAAGGACACTCGAACTTCCCAGTGATTTCCACGATGATCGATCCGACGCCAACCGCATCCAGTAACTTCTTGCGACCTTTAACAGTTTATCTTCCTACCATCCTGATCCTTTGCCTGGTTCTCGGTGGCAGTTCCAAAATATCTCCGCCCAAACGACTATCGCTTCTTATTGCTATGTGTCCGCCCACTGTTACTACAGCAACTACAAGTGATTCTTCGAACGATGTTGGCTTTCTCAGTTCTCTTACAGATTTCCCTATTTTTAGGGTTCAAGTTTGTAGTTTCGTCAAGTTTGTCTGTCTGTCTGTCTGTCCGTATGTCACAACCACTTTGTCTGAAATTCTGAAAGTATTGCATTACACAGTTGAAACTTGGTAGGTATGTGTATCCTGTTGACCGCTTTACGATTATCATACAAAAAATAAAAGATAATGATATTTAAGGGGGGCTACCCATACATAGAACTAAAACAAAGTTACGAGTATTTATCCAAAAGTCTAACATTTGGAAGGTAGACGCTTCCAAAGTGGTAAAATGGGTCCCCCCCCCCCCTCAAACTTTTAAACCAAGCAAGTGATTGAAAAAAAAAGACATAATTTAGATCTGAACAAATTCTTTGAACGAAATTTGGTTTGAACGAGATCAAATCGGTAGCTTTTGAGAAATGGTACATTTTTAACAACCGCACATATAACTTCCTTCATACAAACACTATGAAAAACAAAGTTATTTTTGCAGTCAATTATTATAAAATTATCAAATATTGTGGTATTTTGGCTAAGTGGATGTAATTGGGGGTGTGTAATATTTGATATAATCACAAAAATACTAATGATTACTTGACCTAATCTCATTTTACAGATTTTTTTAAAATATGATGATCAATTGATCTAACGTATTACTGTAAAAATTTCATTTTACCTAATTTTATTTGCTCTAATGAAAATTTTCTATAATAAACATCTTAACTAATATGTATTTACTCTAATATTCATTTAGTGTAATAATTAAAATCTATAAATAACAAGCATGCAACATGCAAGCAGGCATAGCAGGCATGCAGCATGCAAGCATGCACTTAGAATTACGTGTGCTTCGGCGCTACGGGAAGGCAGCCCCTCCACCCTGGCATAACATAGTGCAGGCACCCAGGCTCTCCTTCGCACCTTCAGCTTGCTGGTGTACTATGTTACAGCGGGCTGGGGCTGCCTCCCTCCGCGCCTCCGCCTTATTGAATTACACTCTAGGGGTAAGGCAGACAAGTACTACGTGGAGTCGGGGTTGGCCGAGTCGGATTCGGCCTAAAGTAGAAATTAGTAAAAATGAGAAATATGAAGGGAACGTTATAGGAAAAGAACATTGTTCAAAGTGAAAATTCTGTAAAACAAATGTTATAATAAATGTTGTTAGAGCAAACAAAAGTTATCTATACTTATAATATTATAAATCTGAAGAGTTTGTTTGTTTGTTTGTTTGTTTGTTTGAACGCGCTAATATCTGGAAGTACTGGTTCGAATTGAAAAATTCTTTTTGTGTTAGATAGTCCATGTATCGAGGAAGGCTTTAGGCTATATAACATCACGCTGCGACCAATAGGAGCGAAGCATCAGTGAAAAATGTTGCAAAAATAATCGCGATATTAAAAACAGAAATTGACGCGTACGAAGTCGCGGGGAAGAGCTAGTATGAAATAAAATATTAGGTCAAATGAAATTAGATTATTTGTGTTTATAGTTTATGAAAATTCTAACATTTGAACGTTATTTCTATAGAAATTATAATATTATCTGTTATAAAATATTAAACATTACGCACCTGTAATGGACCCCTAATTCAGTTGTGCGTGAGTTCGACTCACACTTGGCTTGTTTTTTTTTTATTTAATCGCGCAGAGAAGTACTTACTTACATCGCTCTCTCCATTGCCCGCTATGCGATCTTGATTCTTCTTATTCCCCGGTCCCCCATACCGTGGATCACATAATTTTATCCAGTGCTCCTCCAATAGTGCAGTAAGCGTGTCAGAATAGTTTTTCTTAAAGGTAATAATTTCATTGACATCGAAACAAATACAAGAAGAAGATTACCTCCAACGGGATTTAAACCGATCGCCAGATTTCATTACGGTGAACTACTAATCTTATTCCTTTCTCTTCTGGTCGCGTCTGCAATAGTCTGCATTCTATACAGAGCATTTCGCTTACTTATTTTTAATATTTTCAAGAGACAAGCCAAGAAGTTTTCAGTAACATACTGTAGTCTCGTCATGCAAACAGAATATCTCATATGAATACTTTGTGAAACATAAACAAAAAACAGAATAGAGATGTGTTTTTTTCCCCATAGCGTGTTTGGTTTATCACAGTACTGTTAAACGTTTCTTTTTCAGAAAATTGTTATTAGTTATTAAGGTTAACTATGTAATATAATACAAGCCCGGAGCTCTCAACTCGACGGGAATCACTTTTTTTTTATGAAACATAAACAATAAGAACACAAGAAGATACACAGTTCCACTCAAAATGTCTATAACACAATCCTGCTTTAATGAAAATTTAAACTTACAAGCCTAGCTATATGACATAATCTTGAATACTACTTAGTTAAGAGAGCACCTTCATGTTCCGCGAAATGAACGCTCACTGCGTTCATTTCATCAAAAGATTTTTTTGGCTGCTAATTGTGTAAGTAAGTATCTAGTTTTAATATTTTATCAACTAGGCCATGGTTCTTTACTATTAACGACCCTCCTTATTGGCATCGCGCGGGCAACAGTCCATGCGATGTCAGATGATGCGGTGCAAAAAAACTCCGAAACTGATGTTTCACTCCTATTCCACCAGATTATTTGAAGCTTAATCTAAAATATTACTAATTTTATGAATGCGAAAGTTTAGATGGATGTTTGTCATTGAACGGCTGAAGGGATCGAGATGAAATTTGGCACGGATGTATTTTATTGGCTAGAATAGCACATAATGCTATCTTGTGTTTTGAAAAAATATATTGTTCCTATGGGATATTTTCACGTTCAAATTTCCACGCGTACGTAGTCGCAGAAAAATATAGGAGGACATTATTATTACCTGTGATAAAATGTGTAACGCAAATAATTGAAACTCCTAAAAACTCTCATACAAATTTCTATTTAGGTTCCCTTCATTTCACTCTTATCCATCCTTAGCACTAGTTTGTATTTACGGAACCTCTTAAATCCCTTCAGGCTCCAAAAGTTTCGGATGTGCGTTAATCTATCAGTTAATAGGTAAGCAGTTTTTCAAAGGAAAGTTATTCAAAAGAATGTTAGAAAGTGGAAAAAGGGTTTGTATATTTTTTTAAATCGTGTCATTTATGTAGTAATAGACAGACACAAATCACAAAGAATTACACTTAAAAGTACATAATGTCTTATTACCTATGGCCCAATCAATCGGACTATGTGGTGAACTGAAAAAAGCCAGTAGATCTCTAGAACTTTGACCAAACTCTGCATGGCATTTTAAACTTTCTTGTATGATTTACACATAAAAGATTAATTACACTTAACGAGATTTGCCTGCATGTAATAAATATATATGTACCTATCAATACTCTGAAAGATTAGGTGGTATTTCTTATATAATTGCCTAGTACAATTTCATTTTTACTGTTAAACACCCATTAAATGTGAGGGTATACCTCAAACCTTAAGCCAGTCGTAAACAAATCACAAATGCTTCTACATTCTGAATGATTGGCTGGCATTTTGACCACGAAGGTTCATTTTTTTTTGTTTTTAAATAGTATTAGTCTATTTCGAAATGACCCCTTCAATTTTACTTTTACTAGTAAATACCCATATAAATGTAAGGATAGGATAGGGTATACCTCAACTCTTGTGCCAATCGTAAAACAAATTACAGGGGAACGCTTCTACCTCAACACATGGGAGATATTGGCTCAATCGGGAAATTAGACCGCACGAGGAAATAAAGCGAACAGAAATATTCCTTTTTAAGAGCACCTGAAATAATAAATGTGATTGTGTGCGTATTGGAAGCATGGATTTGTTACGGAATTGGTTTTCAGTGAAAAAACGTATCCTTTTATCAATTGCCAGGGTATTATTGTAACAGCTTATAAGCTTTCTTAGGTTAACAATGGAAGGTTTACATTGACGAGTAATTTGTTACGCAACAGTAAATTGATTTCGTTATTTATGAACTTTAATCAGCTTAACACTAATTAACCATTTTAAATTTCAAATTGAAGACGTTGGCTTAGTTGGTGTGTGAGTCCGCCTACTATGCAAGAGTTTTGGATTCCTGATCAAGACATTTAGGGAGCAATGTTTTCTAAATTCGCCAGAAACTAGAAGCTTCCCCTGATGAGACTCTCTTATAACCCCCCGGGTTGTAAGAGTTCTTTGCAAGGCACGTAATTAGTTGATCCTGACCTCTGTGGCAAGATGGAAGTCAAAAACAAGCCATTTCAAAGGCCTGTTAAAGGACGCATGAGGAACTCTGACATCAAATCATCCTTGAAGGATTATTACACGATAAGATGTAGAATATAATGTACAGATAACTTCAGGACAACCTACCCAAAAAGTTAAAGGTCATTGACAAGTAGAGATCTCGATCAGAGAAAATTTGACGTTTTGTGGCAGGTTGACGTGCTGTTGTCTGTAACTTTACCAACGGATTCCTTGTTTGGTAAAGTCTACTGTTCGTTTATAATTTACTTCGATTTCTGAACATACACATAACATAATTATGTACTTTCCTTCCCTCGCGTTCGCTTAAAACATATTGTTTTCCAAAACTCGCTTCCGCTTTGCAAAATTTTATACGGAATTAAACACAAACAAAACAAATTATTTAACAGCTGTTTCTAGAAATAGGTTAGGTAAGTATTACATGCTGTTGTTTTTCTTCTTTTAACGTTGAGTTACTTATTGAACTAACCATGAAATGTAAACACCATTTAGGTAGATATTTAAGTAGATAGACAGAAAGATAGGTACTCTTTTTTGCAAACCAAACAAAACAAACATTAAAAATGCTTAACAACGACTAATTTTTGTTTTATAATAAATAATAATTTGAATTCACGTCCCATAACCATGAAAACAAATAACGCAACAATGTAACGATTCCAGAGAAACCCTTTTAAAAGCAGCTAGTAACTTTTAATTGTGAATAAAGCTCTCATTCGTATGTTAATTACTTAAATATCGGGTATTATTGTCGTCTATTATTATTCGTCCCAGGAATTTTCTATGATAAGCTTCTTAAAATAATTTGAATATTAAAGGCAAGTCATATAATTGTAATTGTGTTATTTTGAACATCAGGCAATTCTCAATGTTGTCTCAATTTGGACTTTAGCTATTGAAACTTGGTTTATTTAGTTTTTAGATCATAAATAAGATTTCATTATTTACCGACGTCAAAAATGGTAGGTACTTACTCATTTTCTCGTCTTAACTTCAATTACTTTTTATCATTGTGAGGCATGAATAAGGAATTCATCTTCAAAAACTAAAATCTTTACGACATTGGAGCATAATAAGTGCACTATATTGATGAATAGTTGAAATGAAAAAAAAAACTTGAGAGGTGTCAAGGGACACCCGGATGGAACGAAGTTCATTTTTAGTGAAGGAATTGTAATACATTTTTTTAATTTTATTCTCTCCCTCTCCGTCTCCCTCTCCCTCTCTCTCTCCCTCTCCCTCTCCCTCTCCCTCTCCATCTCACTCTCCCTCTCCCTCTTCCTCTCTCTCCCCCTCTCTCTCGCCCTCTCTCTCTCTCTCTCTCTCTCTCTCTCAGACAGAAAAACACGCGCACGCCGCACGGCTTACAACTAAAGCAAAAAGTGTACGCACTAACCCCCGTATTTATAAAGAAGTAATTACTTATTGCTTAAGAACGTCATAACTTAAAGTGTTCATACCTAGTGCTGAAGTGAAAAAAATTGGTCACCATTAATAGTCATATTATTTGGCTGAAAATGCTAACTTTTGGTAGTTATAACTTCTAGTAATTTCTTGATTAAGGCATACAAATTGTCTCTCAAGTAATTACTTGTAGTCAAGTAATTACTTTTACTTGTTTATAAATACGGGGGTTAGTATTTTATTCTTACGACTAATGCATATCAAATCTTTATCGTTGCAATATTAATCCACAAATTTGGAGGAAAGCAAAACTTCACTACAGAAAAAGAAACGTTAATGCTATGTCTCTCAATAGAATAATAAAAATAATAAATAAATTTATCAGACATGCCACACTGGGCCACACAGAGCCATCTAGTCCCAAATTAGCTACTATTAAGAATAATATAACGAAAGAGTTAGAAAGATAAAGAATTGTTAACAAATTCATTCAACGAATAGAAAAGGAGCATTACAGCTTGTTTGTAGAGATCAAATGTTGGCTAAGAAAAATGTAGGGCTCGGTCGGCCAGGCTATCGATGGGGCTATTACGGATACGTGCCAAACGTTCAAGTTACGCTGAATCAGCCCATAAAACATGCTTTTTGAAGAAAACTCCCGGAATCATTCAACTATCGCGCTGTCAGGGAACGCCCAAATTCTGCTTTATGTATGTGATAAATATCGCTGATTTGTTTTCTTGGTTGTAACTATATCTGTAATTTATTTAAGAACGTGCCTGCAATGGGAATGTTTTGATGATATGTTGAGTGAAATGTAAGAATGATTTTGAAGTGTATATGTCAATGCTTACAAGAGGTTTCTCAATTAGATTTTTAAAAGTATTACTTTCTGTAAAGGACACAATGTGTGTCGTATTTTTAATTCTACGTATTACTAATTTGTAAAATATGTAATTTTTTGGACTTATACCTACTAAACTTACGATCTGCTTTGAGTAATAAATCAAAATGTCTATTGTTCATTGATTTATTTTAATTAACTACCAATTGGCAATAAACCCTGGGCATCCAACCCCACTACTTTTTCTTTTACCCGTAATAACAACTCATTTAGGTAGGTAGATTTAGTTAGTACCTTCTTCGAGATACAAACTAGACAAAGTATTTACGTACGAGTCCCTAGCTAGCATCGTACAAAATCATATAAGATCGATGGGACTTCGTTATCATGGTTTTTCTGTTGCATAATAATAATAATTCACCAAATTTTAGACGGTAAGAAACGCATATTGACAAATAAACAATTTATTTATTTACAAGACAATTTCTGCATTTAATAAAGTTTCTTTGTTGTGTCAAGAAGACAGCCCAAACCAACGCTGTAATTCTGTTTTTAGCAAGACAAATTTTCCCTCATTAATGTATCTTCACGATCTCGGCTGACGCTTGAGCTTAATCGATTGTTTAATCAAGTTAAACAACGCGTATTTATTCTCATAATTAACTAATCAAATCCGCCTAAACCCATGATCTCCAACCCGCATAGGGGTCGATGACACGAAATGCCAGAATGGGGAATCACTGTCGTCTGCACCGTCATATTGAAATAATGAAGTAGTACAAAGAAGTACTTCATTCTTTCCGTGCCTACTCTATATACATAAAAGTAGTTTTATCCTAGTGGTAAATAGGCACATATATTATAGAAAGAGCAATTAATTAAACTTATTTTGTCAATGTGTTTGCAAAATCTTACTTTTACTAAGAGCTTTTTTAATTAACAGCAATTTTAATTTATGTTTTGTCATATTCATTTCATATTTGTCTATTTATATAATAATGATTTAAGCTTTCATACGGTCACAATTTTTCCATAATTGTAGGAAGCCCTGAAAACAGTGCCGAAATATCGAAAATTCATAAAAGATAAAGTACCTACATGGTTCCTTCCCCGTAACAACCAACTCTCAGTTATTAACACTAATATGTCTCAAGATACCTATTACTGTTTTTTTATTATAATTATTATTATTTTCTTTCTTTTTTTAGTTTACAATTTACGATTCTTCACAAGTTATTCTAAAATTACATTGAAACATGAAGTAAGAAGATCAAATAATAATTTCAGTGCTTTATCAACCCCATCGAAATTCGCCGATCGGTCCTCATGGAAGCAGACAAAGTCATTTTAATAATTCAGGCTCAAGAAAACACTGAGAGTCAATACTCTTAAAATATACTTTGATCGTTAAAGAAAATGAAACTTTTTATAGATGCAGATAAAATCACTTTCAGCACTCATTCAGCGACAAAAATATTCAAATTGATAGCTAACGCCGTCGCCGTAGGCATCAAACATAAGATCGATAAAAATTTAAATAGGTAAATCCGGAAAATGGGATCATTCTGCGGGAGAGTGGATTGGCGCCTAAACTTAAGAAGAAGAGGACGATAAAGGGAACTTTTACGATGAGGACATGCGCGCAGCGTATTAAACGATGCATAAAATCAGTTTCGAATTGGATATAAAAGGACTATTTGTGACGTAATGGCCATCCACGCACTTTCGTTATATCAACAGCTGTATCCGTAATCGGGAACTCGGGAAATCCCATATATTTGTGCTACGAGTTTAAAGAGTCAAATGAGGTTGACTAGGAATAAAATAAATAAATATAAATTTTTTTCGACATGCCACACTGGGCCATACCCGACCTTTCGAACCGATTACAGCGTTCATGGTCACGGGCAGACTGAGTACTAAATCTGTAAACATATCTTTAATTTTAATGAATAGTGTTCGCGTAAACTCAAGAAAACAGTAGCCATGATAGCTTGGCAAGCGGGTAGGAGATCGCAGTATGGTCAGCGGTGGAGAAAAGACGCTGCTGCCCTCCTTTTGGCAGTAGGTACCAAAAACTATTACCAGACATTTGTATACTTCTTAATAATAAAACTATGGAGCAATGACGAATTTAGTATTGCCTATTTCGACATTTCTCCGAGTACTTTTGTCCTGTCCTATTTTTGTCGTCTGTGTACGTTTAACAGTGATCCAAGATGTGGTGATTCTAGTTATGACCCTGTAGCAATTGACAGCATTCTTATCAAATAAACATAGGAACAGGCTACATTTATGAGTCTGAAGACTTTCGCGCTAAGCTAGTAGCGTAATATGGCTACTGAAACTGATAAGCATATTATCAATACATTAATACATTGTTTATTCATCCAAAAGCTTATTCAAGCCTAGCGTTTTCCTAAAGTTCAGTGCTTTGAACCGAGTTTACATTTATCAAAAAAATGCTATATGAATAGGAATTTCTATTCATATCTCCTGAAATGGATAACAACTCGACGGCTACGATTTCTAGACTTTTTAAATCGGTCAAGCTATTGGATATATTATTTACGAGTAAAACCAAGTTTCCTATACGTAAATAATATCCACAGTAATTAATTTTAAAACCGCTTTTGGTCAACTGACAAAGTCGGAATAGGGTTTTTATTGTGTTACTTATTAGTTGTGGGAAAATGAAAAGTAGGTTAGAAATTCAATTATCTGAACAAGTTGCTGGCTGGATTTCGGTTTCATTGTTGACATTTTAATTAATTAGATCTGTCACATCGAGAAAGATTAAAACTCCAACAAGAAATCCATTAGGTTCAGTGATGTCACTGGTACTCCGTCTCCTCGAATCTGCGAGTTCCTTGTAGCCTGGCGCCAGAGAGTCGCGACGTCATCCGAGCCTCTACGGCGCCGTGTCCTCCCTACAAACATCTGCACATCACAGTGTCACTGACCTCTGTTCACCCTCACTTTTGCACTCGTCGGCAAAATTTGCAAAGTTAAGTAGTTGACTATCGCTACAAGTTTCACCTTTCATCTTTCAAATGTCAGAGAGATCCTATAGACAAACAAAATGTATGCATTAACAACTAGCTACCTAAAGAAATATACCAACTATCAGTCGGTCCTCAGAACTAACATAATTATTTAACAATTTAATCATCATTTTATATCCCACTATATCAAAAGAGAGATATACCTATATCATTTAAATAGGTAAGTTAAGATTAAATTTCTTTATTTGTTTTTGCAATCTTATTGAGATTAATATTATTAATTATAGTTACAGTCAAATTAGTCTCTTATTGCTCATTTGTTATTATTTTAATATTGATGTATATGATAATTGTTTTCGATTGAAGGGAGGAGGTAAAAACCTCATAAACTGGAAATACTTTGGTACAGGTAAGATACCTCTAGCATCAGTCTCACACAAACTTTTCGTGTTCCTTTTTTTAACAACCAAACTTATATAGCTAGACTATTTAATGGTACAAGACATTACGAATAGTTAGTTATTAGGATTTATTAAATATTACCTACATTCAATTTCACCACAAAGGTATACCTACCTACGCTACTACAATTCATTAGTGTAAGTTAAACTCAACCCATGTCCAAAATAATACAGATCTATTTGAAATACCGGATCAGTAATTAGTAGAATTCAAAGCACAACACAGAGGAAATTACCTTATGACAAGTTACATAACTAGGAACCTACATAGCAAATATGAACTTCTAAGCCAGTGGCATCAGCGTTTAATTTGATACCAACATCAAAGGAATAACTAATAGGTGTGGTTTGGATCAACATTATTTTAATTAATAAAAATAGCTTAAGAGTATATTAAGTATTTATATGCACATAAAATATAAGAAGTCAATATACCTAAATCAATTCATAAAAAACTTTTTTTCTAGTGCAATTTTAATTTGCACAAAATATTCAAAATTGCGGTAATAACGATATACGATATACCTCTGGAATTTTTTGTAGCGGGAATGCATTTGTACATACTTTAACTTAAAAAAATCCAAACAAATTCCTTCTGTAAAACAATAAATTACTCTCCTACATACAATTTACATCAGAATTGTGTATTGTTTTACATCTGAGTTTGCTACACGGATTTTTATTTATCGTTTCCCATTTACTTTTCAGTGCAAGATTTGACCATAAAACACTGTTCTTCATACATCGGAAACTGGATTTATATTGCTTGAACGTGGAAAACTCCAGTTTGGATTCGCAGTAGGGGGGAATCACCTACTGTGTGATATACTCACTGAATTCGCTGGCCCAAGTAATCGTGGATATGTGTTAGCAGTAGACGTGTTCATTTGTCTTCGTCTGAAAACTTGTTTGGTTTTGGCGGTAAAGGTAATCAATAACTCTTGCACTTGAGGTCACCATATCGCATGCTTAATGGAACACTGACCCATTCATAGATAGGTCACAATTGAATTACGTATAAATACAGGCTTCTGCTAGTGCCATCTACCGTATACTGTTTGAATAATTTTGATGTAACGCGATGTTGCCGCCCCAGCAATATATCCGTCTCTTTCATTTTGTGGGATCTCGCGTCGTGCTTCCGTCCAATAACGACTCGTGCCAGTTTGTGTCTGACAGTTGTGCAGGGAGGCTAGTATTATTTTATTGAACAAAGACCCAATCGTTGTCGAGTTTGTTTACGACTAAATGCAAAGGTAAGTTTCATCAAATTTTATAATCTTAAATAGACAAATTAAGTTTTAGATCACTTTACTACAAATTTTAATAATGTATTACGTGAAACAATCTATCTTATGCCAGTTTTTCACTAAACGGTAGTAATTTTTTTAAGACCCATTATGAGTTGAGTCAGAATAACATTAAAATCTATTCATTATAAAAGGTAACGCTTTGTAACATTCAAGTATAAGTCTGTTTACTACTAAAAGTTGCTGTAAATAAGGAGACGCAATTATAGTTAAGTCTTTGTTTGAATAAAAAATTATGTATTTCAATGCAAACTTTTTTCAGTGCCTATTAATATTTTATGATAAGTCATTGTTAGTCTAAATACTGCGTAGATTTTTTTATTTGTAAATAAGGAATAATATTAACTATTTCTGTTTAAGGTTGAAAATGGCAACCAATAAGTCGAAAAAGATAATAGAGCTTGTTCAGCTTCAGATTAGAAACCAAATGTACAGGAATATTTTGAGATTTCGGAATTAGATTCAGTCAGCAATAAAAATCCCCACATTATAACACCACAGTTGTCCACAGTAACCTATTAATAAGACTGATACTTAAGTTTTTGTTATTTTTGTCTGCCACTTGTGTAAAGTGTTACAATAAAAAAACGATAATTATATTGTCTTTTATTTAATAAAAAAACGCCAATATTCAGTTAAGACATGGACTGTAAATTTGAATAAAGCGACCTAATCTCTAAATTTGTTTTCCTAAAGTAAGCATATAAAGACTAAACACTGAATTAGTCACTATAAATAATAAGTTATTTAAACTGAAACAGGCTTAAAACTTAATGGGTAATTTGCGTTTTTAAATATTTGCTTTACTCTTTATAAAAAACTGGCTTAACTTAGAATGTACTTTTTATAATATTTTAAAAAAATATATAATATTATTTCCAAATTCTATAAAACTCAGGTTTTATTAATAGTTCATTAAACTTTCAAAATACAAGCAGTCATGATTAATAAATAAATTCGTTTTAAACTTATGCACCAATAAGTAGGATAAGTCCTCATCGCAAGATCTTCTTTGGCCATTTCCCAAAAATCAATATTTTTGAGTTAAGTCAGTATTCCATTAAGCATGCGATATTCTGGTCAGAGTTCTTACCGCACCCCACTATGGATAATAGAAGATGTACCTGAATAATAACTTAAACAATAACTAATTTAAATGACCGCTTGAATCCATAAAACTTGCTAACAAATCATTTAAAAACTGTTGTTTCGATTTTATGTTATGTTATTTTATACTTGGTGGGTATAATTTGAATAATTAAATATTCATCTTAATGACATGATAAAATTAATACTAAAATAAAGCTGACCAACGGGCAATCCCTGAAAACTGGTTAACCACAAATCCGAAAGCTTTCAGCAAACCGCTGAAGAAAAGCGTAGAACAAGCGCAATGTACTTACTTGTAGCTACCCATTTATATTTTCAATGAAATGTCGCAGGAACACAGGGTATGGAATTTTGTTTAAACGATACGTTTTTTTATAACAATATTAGTAATACGAGGTTTCTTGTAGGTTTTCGTACAGTGATTCAAAGCTATCATTAAGTATAGTTATGGACCATTAAGACCATCCATAATTTACGAGTATCCCTCTCTGATAATAAACTATAATAAATATGTAATGTTTGGGCAATTAGCCAAGCCCTGTTGCCTAATAATTATTATCATCCTAGACGACAATAATCTTAAAATTAGGTAAAATAGCAAATATCCAAAACTCTTACAGTTCCTTAGATGAGAAATATTCAATTAAAGAAAAAAAAACAAGAATACTTTTCAAGCTACCAATCAATAAAAATTGTTATAATGTCAAAAGTTATCTAGTTTAATGAACATAATGCAGTACAAAGCAGTTAAATGTCATAAAGAAATCCCTGCTCGATCCTCGATATTTTGATGTTAAGTAATGATTTAATATTTAATCCACACGAGCCCAGCAGATGTTACAAACACTATGTAAACATCACCCAAATGATGGTTAAAGCCGGTTATTTGCCGCTAATTCCCCTAGTGTAAATCGCCCGTCCGCCCAGCGAGGATATTAGGAGGTACTGATTAAATTTGCACGAACAATCGTCGGCCTTTGTTTGGTAGATAACTGCCCTCTGCTTTCGTGCTGAATGAAATATAAGTCTGCTGACTTTTGCGCCATCTGTATGCCCTTTGTCCTTTTGTGACTTCAAGGCATATCAATCAAGGCAATTAATTTTAAGTTACCGTTATGAATTGTACCTAACCATAGTTTCAGCTTCCATCTATACTATAATATTATAAAGCTGAAGAGTTTGTTTGTTTGTTTGTTTGTTTGTTTGAACGCGCTAATCTCCGGAAGTACTGGTTCGATTTGAAAAAATATTTTTGTGTTGGATAGTCCATTTATCGAGGAAGGCTTTAGGCTATATAACATCACGCTGCGACCAATAGGAGCGAAGCATCAGTGAAAAATGTTGCTAAAATAATCGCGTTCATAATAACAGAAATTGACGCTGACGAAGTCGCGGGCAACAGCTAGTTATAGTAATAATTATTAAATCGTACCTATATTAGAAGTTGTAACAGTGATTTCGAAGTTTTTATATAAAAACTGGTGCCTAGCAATCTTAAACAAAACTTACTGACAAAATTGCGCTCTGACACTATAGTAAATATCCACTGGAGTATTTCAAGTAAATATTGCGTGTAGTTAGTATAAATTTAACCGTGATTCGACGAGCCTGATATCAAAAGCAGTAGTCAATAGTTTGGAAAGACAAAGGTTATCATATTATATAAATTGAGCTGGAATTATGAAAATACATACCTATAAGAAGACAAAGGTTATCATTCATATTGAACAGAGAATGCACAAAACATAGAACCCGTATTTAAATTGTATGCAGTCTGTATTTAGATCAGATATCATGATGATACCAACTGAAATATACAAGTTAACATTTAAATCAAACACAACACATTGCCTAAATAATGTCAATTGAATGAATCACCCGTAACTTTTTAAAATACAACTGTTTTAAAGTCAGTGATATAGTTTTGTAAATGAATAGGTAACATATTTATTCAATTTGATATACTTACTTAAAAATTTGTAAAATATCATTCGCTAATAATTCATTATATCAAGTGAATAGCAACATGTAAGTATCGAAAAGGTTGCAGGTCAGGTGCTCAGGAATAATTTATGGAGGAAGGCAAAAGGTCAAACATGTAAACGTGGGGCAAGTCTGCAAAACGTACGCAGCAATATATTCCAGATCCGGAAAAATTGAGTCATTAAATCCACATGTCGGCAATTTAAGTCTTGACATCAACTAAAATATTGATTTAATTTTACGTTAGTGACTTATGTAACATAATGATCGTTTCTTACAAAATGAAACTATAATAAACAATGTGATTTATGCAATACAGAAATAATCGAATAAAAACTTATGTGAATAGGTATCTACCGAGCCCTCTCCAAGTTACTGAGAGCGCAATTACAAGGAGCCAGTATAAATATAAGACCACCGACCGAGAATTTCCTGCGTGCAGCAGACCTTTTGATTCGCCGCTAGATGCTCCAAGCAAGTGGCGCGCTCAGTTGCATTCAATATGAGGCTACTGGAGGACAACGACGACTATTGTTCGAGATTTTGATAAGCCCGAAAGCATCCCTCGTGTATTGTTTTTCGTCCCGCTCTATATTTCAGTGAGTCTACCGATTCACTTCAATGATAATAAAATACAAACGATTTATTTAAAGGTTAAATACGATGACGTGTACGTAATAAATTACAAAATCATCGCGAAAAAACGCACGAAAATATTTTTCCTCGTTATTATATTGAAAAAAAATAAGTACAGATTTTTTAAAATATCAATTGTATGCCTAAAATTGTTGTAGATACAAGCAGCGTATTGTTGTTTGACTACCAGTGGAAGTATTTTACATGCAGTAAAATACTTCCACCATCATTTAATTCTGATATTTTATGACAGTGAATAGGTTAAAATTTGAGTCTAGATACGAAGTTCACACTTAATTCTCCGAGGATTTGTCCGTACTTCTGGTGACTGATATGTTTGTGAACATTTATTGATGGTTTGATGGAAGGACGTTCATCTATTTATTGCCGGACCCGTATAAATCAAATATTCCGAGTTGCCGATATCATTCATTTGAGCCTAACATTATTTATGACTTGTTTCGGAACGCCCAACAAACATAGTAATCACTTTGAGATATGGTTTATGAAATTTAAAAATGGAACAATAAAACTTCGGCCAATATCAGTTAAAAGCTATTTCACACGTAAACCACTTAATGTGTTTCAGCAAAAGCTTTTCTATTATCCATGAATGACTGGATCACTTAGTTCCAACTCCACGCACATTTTTGTTCAAAAACTGTTCTTAAGGCAGTGGGACAAGGTCCTCAAAGTTTTGTGTTGTAAAATCTAACAGGAGCCAAGTAGTTTCACCGAAACCTCGTGATAAAAGTAATGACGGAGTTTAACTGCACATTCTGGAAGTCGTAAGCGCCTTATTCGAAGATCCAAAGTACTACGCTAACAGTGTGACCTAAATGAACAACACAACGCGTCGCGCCCTGTTTCTTTCTGTCTGCTTCTTTATTAGATTGAAGGCCCAGATCCGATGAAATCTCTGTCAACTATTAAGAATACTAGAAAAGTCGTTATAGACTTCCCTCGCGCCTTTTGCAGTATCTACAATAGTTACGCATCTTCGTTCACAAGTTTCATTCTATTTCTGTCACTAGGTTACCTCATGCGTGATGTTGATGATGAAAATACTGGTACTCGAGGGTAGCGTTGAACAATACTAGATAATTACAAGTTATTCGTAAAATTACGGCAAGTCTGATTATAAATTCTCCAGTTAATTGTATTAAAATCTTTAACGTGACATAATTGATTTTATTATTTTGACAGCGATGTAAAATTTTGTAACTTGGGTATCTAACCTATAATCCTAAATTGCAACAACACCAACACTTGTTCTATACGCCATCGTCAGTTAAAAAAGTGCTACTGGCATGGCGTAACAAAAGATCGCTGTGATTCTACTTATTTTTAAGTTCCCTGATTTCACTTCAATATTTTATTTCAAGAATTATTAAAAACTATAGTTTATTTGCATAAAAAATGTTCCACGAAAACGGTAGCAATTTTGCGAAATCAACGGGTTCAACACGCGATTATGGGTAATAAAATAATAGATGCCAAGCGGCTATTATTTTTGATAACAGTGTTATTCTTTCGAATTCTTGGAGCATAGTATTTGTATGCAAACTTATGCAAACATTGTTTGAGTAACAGGCTAAAATCATTCATAATAAATAGTATAACACCTCAAGTTGATATTGCAAATGTTCTTCTCGGAATTGATCTCTATATTATCGCTCGATATTATTGAACAAATTCCCATAACACAGGAAGGACACAACATAATACGATACAGTCACATGCTGGCTGGAACTGGTAACGCTGCGGTCAACAGTGGAAGCCACACCGGTGCTACAGCCAATTCGCTTGAAACCGGAACATCTCTTGCGAGGCTTCCTTCAATTTACCTACTTTTTAACTGGCACACCTCACACTAATACTAAGTACGAGTATATACTCGTAACACTATTCCATTTTGTAAGCGTGCAGATTACAATGCTCGCCATAATATGTTATGGGTACTTAGTTAACAATGCGGTATATAAAACATCGATTATGGCACCCGCATTTTCAATTATCAGGCACAATAGGGTGGCGTATTGTCGGAAGCTGCGTGCTCACACTACAATGGATGTTATACAACAACCATAATATTTTATGCCCCAAACATCGAACAAAAAACGTGGAGATTATGACATGTAACATAAAAACTGTGACAAATAAGTTAGCGGATTACCTCCTGCCAAAATAGGTCTTTGGAGATTTGAGTGACCGTTGGAATTGCACATTAGTTTAATGGCGTCCAATAGAGTTCGCAAATGTTGAACGAGAATGTGGTAATTTATAGCCAAACAACTGGTAAATACTTATTTTTTTCTTATTTCAATAGCCGTTTGTTTGCACATTTTTAATAGTTCAAACAATAACAACAAAATTTTTTTCATTGTTTTTGGGAGTTATTTTTTTTTTCTTAAGAGGAATTCTTAGCCCGATATCAAACGTACTATTTTAATATACACTATTATGCTATTACCTACTGTATTTTAAAAAAATATTAATAATTAAACCACTTTACCAAATTGGGTAAGCTCTTTTAACGAAGCATCGTATCTTACCTGAAACAATAAATTTGAGCGGGTTAGAGACAGAAGATTAATGTTCCAAGACGATCAGACTATTTGTAGTCGTAACCGTAAACATTAGCACAAAAAACATAATTAGGCCAAAAAGTAAATCCAGTAACAAATAGGTTAAGACGGGCGCCCTTGCTAAAATAAACTTACTCTTTCAAAACACCCAAGTTTGTTCACGTGGAACCTCATTAATTTTGATCGCAGCTCTCAAACAATGTTCCCTAAATCGACGTCATACCTACTAACTCTTAAGGGTCGGAGTTCACAACTCGAGAAGAACAAGTTCAGTTAAAACCTATGTATACGGATTACCTCAATACACAACATTTACTTCTGAATTCATATACAGAGTCCGTATATCTGCGGCGGTTAAACTTTTTTGTTGAGACATCGTCGAGCACATGAAGGAGTCTTACGATCATTTGACTCGCACAGTTGCTATGTAATATCAATTAACCATAGAATTTCGGTGTATAAGTGACCAAAATAAATATAAAATTGACAAAAAAGTCTTATTTTAGCTATTCAGTTATCCTACCTTTACATGTAGATATTACTATCGATATTATATTCAAAGTCATTTCACGCATTAATTGTTGTAAATCCCAACTATTAAATCACAGTCGAACGACGCACTCTGCTGGACATATTATGTACCTCACATAGGACCTACCTTTAATTGGACCACGATCGATTACACTGCGTACGAAATACGTAAATAATTTTATTACAATGCATAATAAATAATATTTTTAAGTACTCGTATTAAACGCCAAGTTGGCTATCAAAACTGTTATGATCTATTCATTTAATTCTATCTGTTCATTTAATTCCAAGTAAAGAATATGAACCTAATCCTATAAGAGGTACATGACCAAGAAAATATTGACTTTATATTTCCCCATTCATTATTCTCAGTATGACATCAGACCCAAATTTGCGAATGAATGGAAAATCGGAGTAATTTGCAGATTCCTTGAAAAGTAGGTATGCCTATTAATTATATTATGGCTATTTGTCGGCAGGTTGCTGTAAATTTTCAGTAGGTACTAATGAATTTTAATAATTAGACGGTATATTTTTTTATTTGTATTAAACTTAAATAATAATTCAAATTAAAATTTTATTTCAGGCGCTTGACTTATTTATTAATTGTATCTGATTAAAATAATTACGTCACATTAACATCTGCAACTAGATATTAGGTTCTGAAACAGTGATTGCACCATTGAGCTCAAATAAAGAAAAAAACGTCAGAACGTAAAATATCTTGAAACTGATCCTTAAGCAATTAAATTCCAGCAACTAAATTTTAATTGAAAAAAATCAACTCTATTAACAAAAATTCTTAAAAAAGGTTAACCTAAGGAAGTCGAAACTTTTAATCAAGGAATTGTATTAAATTGTATTTTCAAACGTAGATTAATTGTTTTTTCAACCCTGCAATTTAATTGCTTAAAAACAGTTTTCAACATTCATAAAGCCGTTCCTTTTTGACCGATGAAGAACATTTGTAAAAATATTTCTCGCGTTGTTACAGGTACAAAAAGTTAAAGGTCATTGAATTGAATTTCAACTTTAGGAGGAAATACAAGCGCCGTTTTTCCATACAAACGTAGTCCCCTGTTTCCTCCCTGGATAAAGCCAGTAAAGCAATAATTTTTATTACAAAAATCTATGGCCACTATTAGCATGTTTCTATGTTTTCTGTTTTTTCATAAATTAATTAATAAAAAAGATATGAGCCATCAAAAATCGAAAAAATTCGCCAGATTTCCGCTGTGTTCAAACATCTAGAAAACTTTGGCTAAATTTTATAAAAAAAAAATATACGAACTTGGCCAAAGACTTTTTTTAATTTTTAATGAAAAAAGTATTTAAATCGGTCTAGTTTTGGAAAAGTAATCGGGGGACTACGAAACGTTGATTTGGTGTGCTTTTAGTAGGTATTTTCGGTCCAAGAAGCAGTTGTCTCTATCACACTCTGCGGTGAAGGCATTTAGCACTGCGCGACAACAATAGATTTTACAAATAGCTATTTTTCAATAGCCCGTAGTGTTTCCTCTGTGGTAGGTTGACGTGGTTGTCTGTACATAACCAAAAACATTAGTGAACTCCACCGGCTCCACACTAAAGACTTGAATATATTTCGACATAAACAATATGTTGGATGCCCATTGGTTTGAGAAGTCGCCCGGTATGCGGAAAGATGTGGATTCAAATCCAAACTAATGCAATCGAAATTTTCACTCAAGAAATCATATTGTAGAATGTATACTATGTTTGGCGTTATAAATAAGTAGGCAGGTACCAATCGATGCTTGCATTGTACAGGGACTGATATGCGTCATTTGGAGTCAATATTCCTCTCAAAGTAAGGAAAGGCGTTATTCAAAAATAAAATGGAACAATATTGCCACGGAATTGAACCAACTCTCCGATTGGCTGGTATATAATTGGTTAAACAAAAATCGTGAGAAAATTTTCAGCTGCTTCGTACAAACTACTTCCATTTTATTTAATCTTATTTATTATTTAATATTTTGTAATGACCTCAAAATAAATCAATTATATTTGTGTTCTTGAAGCCATTTACCTTATTTAATATAACCAGAATAGTGACAACATTCTTTATACAGTGAAACATTTTATACTTACCTAAACGTGTACTCAGGTTTTTTATTCGAAGCAGTAGTGATTGTTCAAAAATATTTATTGGAACGAAGTTCCTTATCGCGCGTTGCGAAAGGGGGCTAGACGGAAAAAAATGTAACGACACTCTTTGAACGACACATTTTGAACGACACTTTTTGCTATAGTTATAAGCCGTGCGGCGTGCTCGTGTTTCTGAGATAGACAGAGAGAGAAACACGCAAGGTGAGAGAGAGGGCGACGGAGAGGGAGAGGGAGAGGAATAGATATAGGCAGAGGGAGAGGGCGAGGGAGAGAGGGAGGGGGAGGGAGATACAGGGAGGGAGAGGTAATGGCAGAGGGACAGGGTGAGGGAAAGATAGAGGGAGAGGTAGAGGAAAAAGAAGAGGAAGAGGGAGGGAGAGAGAGGGAGAGAGAGGGAGAGAGAGGGAGAGAGAGGGAGAGAGAGGGAGAGAGGGATAAAATATTTTTTTATTACAATTCCTTCACTAAAAAGGAACTTCGTCTCAAGTTTTTTTTTTCTATTTAACTAAACCCTCTATCTTTTTCTTATTATCCATATTATTCATCAAGAATGATGTTTTTTTTAAGTTTTCACGTAACGTGAAAACGTTTAAAAAATATTGTTGTAGTTATTTTTTGAAATTTACCTAGCAAGTTAACATTTGAAAGGTTTTGATATGTCTGTACAAAAATCCACAAAATCAATTGAGTGCTTAAGGCGTGACAATTTAAGACTGGCACATGTACAGACAACGGCAGGTCAACCTACCCAAAAACTTAAATGTCATTGAATTGATTTTCAACTTTAAGTCCTACAAGTAGAGATCAATATCAATTGAGAAAATTCGACGTTTTGTGGTAGGTTGACGTGCTTTGTCTTTACTTACTTTCGAATTATATGATATTAGTATATTTACTCATGTGTTAGTACTAAGAGAGTACTCACTGCCAGAAGAAGACAGGCAGTAGCGTCACCTCGCCACCGATTGCACAGGTCTACCTTTTACCTATTACCTACTGACAATGCTGATTGAACTTGGATTATAACATTCATTTGTCATTATTATTATGTTGGATTTTGGTTTATCCTTATTGCAATTCACTTAATCTTATGAATACGTTCCTCCATGATCTTAGCGCGCATAAAACAAGTTACCTAGTAGAAACCAACTAAGTAACTCATATGCTTTATTTGATATTTTAGCAACTTAGCTTAGTCACGGATCCGAGCTATATGACAATTGATTTCTATTGTGTCTGGCTTTACCCACATACAAGGGGTTAAGTCCTTAATTGCAATTATAATATCAGTATATAAACTTGTAAAATTCCCGCCTAAGACATAATTTTTTAAGTTTATACACCGTGCAATTTGAAGCACCTGTAAAACAAAGCCCACGTTATTGAACCATTATGTATAACATCATGGCAGTGTTATTTATTTTTTTATTTAAAATAATTTAAAAAAAATTTTTGATTCAGACTTTTGATTTTGTAACACGCTGTGACGCGCCCAGTATTATTTTGCTGTGGCGGGGTCCCGGTTGAATGGACCTTACACAGCTACATCTGTGTGCGTCACATCGTGGTTCAAAATAAATAGCTGAACCAATATTTAATATTTTAATAAAACATTTTTTTGGTAAAAAAATTAAAATAACACTGCCAAGATGTTATACATAATGGTTACATAACGTGGGTTTCGTTTTACAGGTGGTTAAAATTGCACGGTGTATACTGATAAGTAACTAATGTTGATAGTGTCCATGAAAGTTTAAATCAGCTTATCTATCTTGTAATCTTGTAATTCAGAATGGAGAGCTTTGAAATAACAAAGTAGGTAGGTTATTTACAAAACGTATTGCGGTTGCGGATGATATCTTATGAACATATTCACAAGGTCTGAAAGGTTTTGTCACTGCAGAATTTTTATTATCTATTGTATAAGTATCTAAACGTATCTAAAACATTTTGTGTAACTATTATTCGGGTTTGCATGTCAGCTAGAAAAAGTATACAGGATTTTGTAAAGGAGGTCTACATTTTAGGCAACAAGCTAATTTGCTAGCGTGACATAAATGACGCCAACCACGGCAAACCACACTTCATAATTCTTTTGCGGCATATAAGGCGCGATAACGTGAGAACCGTGTTTAAACAAACTAAGTTTTTGCCGGAAGCTATAAACCTGGAATCGGAAGCAAGTTTATTCATAAAATGATCGAGTAAGTAAATGAAAGTTGGGTACACGGCTCGAGCCAGTTAAAGGCAGTTCATTTAAATTGCAAATAGGTACTCTAATCGGCCCGGCTATTTACAGCGCCGATACAAAGGAGCTATTCCGCCCGGGTTGTCTAAATTTGGACTTTATGTCTCTTGAAATTTGGCCTCTTTTAATATTTTTAATTTTAATTAATAATTTAAAAAAGAAATTTTTCTTCATCAAAGGATCTCTCACAAAGCTTCTGTCGTCAAAATTGCGGTGGCCTACTCTTTACTATTATATTTATAGCAATATTTGACTTTGACAGGGACATTGTAATAAGTTTCTATAATAAGAAATGTATTGAAGCAGTAGCTGTGTAAAGAGTTATCGGTTTAAAGATTTTTAATATTAAGTAGGTACTATGATTATCATTTATTTTCTATGTATAAGTACGGTATGTTTTTAGCAGATGATCATTTCCGTGACAGTGACTATGTAAGTTAACATCTCAAACACTTACTTGCTCAAAATTGTTAATTTTTTCCTGATTCTGGCCTAGATTATTCTAGAGCGTTATAGCTATTGTTGTTATAAGTTGTACATCTTTCTGTAACATTTCATGTAAATTTATTTCTTGTTTCTGCTGTGCAATAAAGAGTATTCTAATCTAATCTATAACTGTCTAAATAACATATTGTATAAGAAACATTTTTACGCAACATTACAACGTAACATTACCTAATAAAGTTAGTAAACAAGCAAAGTATAAATCGCAGAAAACAGTAACTACAAAAGTCACCTTATAGCCCGTTGAAATACGTAACGATACTTTGTGTTTCATCATTCTTTTACGTTCAGAAACTTTTGAAAGGAATTGCAAATAATTTTTGGTCAAAAAACTTTGTGTTTTTGTTTCATATAGTATACTTTAATTATACAGTAATTGTATTTTCTTGTGATAGTTAATAATAAAAAGTTGGCGGTGATTATTTTTATCTTCTCAATGTAGGTTATAGACTGGAATCGCACATAATTATGCTTTTTATTAAAGAAAAAAGTACAGTTCCCCAGTGGAATAGTTACAAATATAAAATTATGTGCGCACAAAGTCGCTAGTAAATATATATTTTTTTAAGTTTTCTGTTTTAAGCCCATAAACCTTAAAAATGTTGAAAACAGTATGCTAGTGAATAGTACAAAACAGTTTGCATAAAATATTTATCTATGTTCAGACATTTCTTACGAAATAAATCAAAAATGATAACAGAACAAAAACCGCTACCTAATGAACGGTGAGTCATGCCAATAAATTTTCTGAATTCGTGTATGACGATGACAAATACAAACTACTTCAACTAATTTCATAATAAATCTTATTAACAACTGCAACGAATCGCAAAATTTGATTTATCAGAGTAACGTTATCTACTTAGACCCCTGCTGGATGCCAGGAAACGTTGCAAGCAATAATACCAACTTATTGGACCATTGTGGAAGTTTTGGCATACTGATCACGGCTCATCAACTTTTATTGGTGGGGGGCGAAGGGAACGATCGTAAATTGACGACGATGACGGATTTAATGGGACGTGCGCGCATTTTAAAATCAGCACGGGAGACGATCCCTAATGTCGATAACGACTGTGGAATTCAAACACATGAATGCCATTTATTCGTCTCTAAATGAGCTTAAAAAGTTCGTCAGCTGAACTCGTAAAACCATTATCTCTACCACAGTATTTATTTTAACTACTTTATTTTCCTAGAGAAGATTTTTGACTCGTAAATCGACACGGACAGTTTGCCATAGATTGATAGCTAGGATGAGATTTTTTCCAACCCATAAAACCTTTGGAGTGGTGTCTACATTTGGGTAGTTTTACGAGACCCGCGAGCGTGTAGGTAGTTTTTATCTGACAACTAATTGAAACCCTACCGGTATAGTTTTAAATATTGTTAGTAACGAAATAGCTACGAGGCAATTACCTACATTCAAAGGCACTTTAAAATATATACATAAATCGATTTTTTACTTTCATGAGACCAATATTCTATTGAGATTTGTTACCGTTGTATGAGTTTGTTGAGTTGTCCACTGTACTTCATTAATCAGTTACATCAGCAGATGCCCAGTTTGCTCATAACTGCCTGGGTTTTTTATGAGTCAGCTAACTTCGATACTTTTCACGAATAAATTGTAGACACTTGAGTGCGAAATGTGAATATTAAAACGTTGATACATTTTACTGCTATTCACTAATAAATAAAGAGATAAGAAACAAAACAAACTTTAAGCCCAAAACACAACATCTGAAGACAATGACAAGGCTTGACTAATGATGAGAACTAAAGATGCACCATTAGGTTGAACGTCGAACAAGGTAGGTAGTTGTACTTCGTCGACAGTTAACGGTCGTTGATTGTCGATCAAGTTACCCGTCCGAGCCATTAAAGGGTCCATTATTCATTCTGTTCCGAACTTACGGCACCTTAGCAACTAACTAACGTCATTCATGTTGCCTAATTGTGAAGTTTGCTCAGTTTGCTAATATTATTTTTTATTCAGTAAAACACTATAAGTACTTATATTTATTTGATTGATCAGCACGAGCATAGAAGCTCAATCTTTTAAATTTTTTCATGAGTATTATTTCATAAAATATACCCTTCTTATATTTCCACAGTAGAAACTAGAAGAATGAGCTAAAGTAGAAATATTTTTATTCAAATTTAGGTTCGTCATAATTTTTAAAATTTGCTAACGGCTTTTATCGTGAATATAATTATGGATATTTTATTACCTGACGTTCCGATATTTATAAGTATTTGAAGATATTCATGAAATTAGTACTTAGTAGTTTTCTTTCGTGGAATTTTGCAATCTTCCATCAAAGACAATTCCAGATCCACAAAAGAAAATTATGCTACCAAAAACGTGCAAGGAAAAAATGTGCTCAAATACGCGACAAGTGAGACGACGTAAAGGAGGAAGGGTAAAAGTAAGTGTCCCAGACAAAAGCTGGATCCGGGATACGCGATACGTCACGTCACGATCGGCACCTTCGCATTTGCACGACGAACATCAAGCGTGACACTCAGATGTAAAACCTACGATATCCGCCTTTATTGTGTTTTACGGTCCTTGTCTTCAAGAACGAGCATTTTAATGAACGATCCACGATTGGAAGTTAGTATGCATGCAATAGGTAATGATATCGTGGATTGATATTTTTAGTTGTTTTTTCAGTTTTTTTCCTTTGGGAGACATTCCATGATTCCAACTCCAGTCGTCTTAACTTTTTACCAAAAACCTGAATCGACTAAACAAATTAAATCGGATTGTTTGTTTTTCCACGGTTTTCATAGATTAAGGTATTTGCTTTGCTTTTCTTTTTCTGCCTAGTCCAGATTTTTATTATAAATTTTAAATGAGACCAACTTTGAGCTTGTTGCGTACCTAATTGCTTACTTACTTCTTGTTTCCATCAGTTATAAAGAAAAACAGTTTAGTAGGTGGTTTATTTACCGACCATACTCTATGATGATTTATAGATTCGTGTATGTATAAATATATATAAATCTATTCTTTAATATTATAAATGGGAAAGTGTGTGTGTCTGTTTGTTTGTCCGTCCGTCTTTCAAGGCAAAACGGAGCGACAATTTGACGTGTTTTTTTATGTGGTGACAGTTAAAGGGATGGAGAGTGACTTAAGCTACATTTTGTCTCTTTCTAATCCTCCACTTCCCTAAAATGGGGGGTGGAAGTTTGTATGGAGCATTCCGCAATTTTCAAGGTAGAAAGCTAAAAATTGGTATGCGGACTATTTGTGACTAACATAAAAATTTTTTTTTTGAAATGCGCCCCCAACCCCTTAAAAGGGGCGTGAAATTTTATTGTTACCCCGAAATAAAGACGAAGCCGCGAGCAAAAGCTAGTTGAATATAATTTGTGTCTCAACTCTCAATGCACTTCATCGTCCGCTTTCTAATGGGGAAGACACAAATCCACCCGTATGTATTATATCTGTAGAAAGGTACGAGATATCTTTCTTTTCAACCTTTTTACATCACCATATTTCTTGGAGACGTTTGCGGATTACGCATTCTGTGGCGCGTCACGAACGTGCGATACCTCTACGGTCACCGGCGCATCTAGTGACAGGTCGAATAAAACCTCAGATATTATGCCCTAAAGTTTGGGGACACATCTTTCTTGCTAACCCTTCCATGTGGAAACATATTCCGACTGTGGTAGCGAAATACGTGACTTACAACACGTCACGTTTGCGATATCCCTGTATCGCCGGTCGGCCGTGGTCAAATGATTTGAACGACATTTAATTTTAAATGTATTTGATAGAAGCTCGACACACCGTAACCCGTAACCTAATGAGGGCTAGCCGCAACATGATACTTGAACCATTTTAATAGGTACTCCTGGCTTATGAAGTTATATCTGACATTAAAATTATTGGAGTTAGCAAATACTAGAACTATTCAATTTGTTCAACATGCATACTGTATACCTATGGTTAATTAAGAAAAAGAATAAAAAAATATATAAAAATAAATAAAAAAGCATTATCTCATACTCGAAACTTTTGATTGGCCTAACATTACCCGCATCATGAAAGAGCGACAAAAAAATATTGACGATATGTAAAAATCAGAATTTCTTGGTGTTGTGAAACCCTAAAAATAAATTCAATGGGATATTAATAACAATAACATAAACAAGAAGTACCATAACATAACTTAAGGGTTGCTCATAAACAAACATTTAAACCCCTTTGTCAGCGGCCCTAAAACAGATTACACGGTCCACTCGCTCAGTGTACATCAGCCATTAAAATTTAAAACTTAATTTACAAACGTTCAACTTTCGAAGTTTGGAGATCTCCTTTGTACAGTCAACCTATCCGTGCATGTTAAATCACTTCAATCGATTTTCAACCTTAAGTCCAACATCTAAAGGTCAGTACCAAGAAAATTTTACGTTAGAGGTAGTTTGCTGAGCTGTTGTTGTACAGTCAGCGTCAAAACCTACCTAGATACATTTAGCCAGTTATCAACTCTACTTGTACCTATCTATAAACGCTAGTTACAAGTGTCTACACTACATGATTGTGGCGCAAATCTCTCCCTTTCTTTATATATTAGCCATAACAAGGCACTTTTTCACCATATATATTCACCGCTTTTAGTATACCTTGCATTTTAATAATGTGCACCATTTATTATATCCATTGTGGCATTGTTTAGATTGTAATGTCGGTCGTTATTGATATTTGTCCTAAAATTGTATGGTCTTAGTATTTAATTTATTAACTCTAGCTTGGGAGGCACCCTAATATTTACTCCTAATTGATGGTATAGATTGGTCGTGGTTGAAATTGTATACCATATGCTTTTTGGCATTGCTATCTTCGACTAATTATTATTTTGAGATTGACTGTACAACAATTAATTAAAACAAAATACATTAGTTACCCGATTAAGTTAATACGAAGAGTTAAATAACATCGTTCCTGTGGGTAACGTTTTACTAGTAGGTATATTCTGTTAGAAACCTTCTCCTTACATTGTGGGTGGATACGATAATTATGGCATTATATTTCTGTACCATATTTATATTTTTTTTATATTTAAGAGTAAGTTGGTAAGCAAGTTACTAATAAATGTATTATTATTAAATATGAACTTTAGTAAGTTTAACAGCCTACAAATCATCGCAGAAATTTCTACCGGTTATCTTCTAAGCTTCAAACCAACTTGTAACATATAAGTATTGGAGCTACTAGGTAATGCACAAACGCTTAACGTTCACGTAGCAGACTCGGCACGTCAAGAATCAGTCGTACAAATATTCAGCAATAACAATGTAAGCAATATTCGTCGCGCTCGTTGAATATAAAGCGTATAGTCCTCACCGGCTGCACCAGACACGTGACGGGAGCGGAGATGTGCCACCGAAACCGAGAATTATTGGATTCATTCGTTTGTCGTTTACGCGCATACCTGACATTTCAGATAACGTTTACACAAAGTATAAAAGTAGAGATAAACGGTAGCAATACTGAAAACGGTTCTAAAATGATAAAGGAGGCGATCGAGTAAGCAATAAATGATATCACGAAATGTAAAGGTACATTATAAAAAAAGGTTCCACGTTACTTGTAGATGATTTGATGGTGATGCATTATGGAGGTATCAACATATGGAAGTAGGAAAACCAGTCTTCGGATGGTGGCAAGGTTGTCAAAGGCCTTGTTCTTGTAGAATTCTACCCCGCAATTACCAGAACGCATACCACTACCAGTTGTTCATTAAAATACTCAATAACCATTTCTGAAAACTCACACCTGAGGCCTAATAAACATACCCAGAGTGTCAATTACACGGTGTCAATAAATAATGATGTTGAATAATCGACACTTCTACATTACATAACGATAACAAAGCTCATTATAAGCTCGAAACGATGAAATTACATAAATATAGTCGCTTACATAGCGACGACGACGCCTAAGTGCGTGTCACCCGCATCACTGTCAAGGGCCATCCCAAGTCTATTATTTGCATTCAAGTACAAACTTACACCGAATCAGGACCCATGTTATATTAAAAACGAACATAACTTAAGGCATCTCAGAAAACGGATCACAATGAAAAGTATAAGAATATTGCGTATACAATATTTAATAGAAACCATGTGAAAGCCCTCGTTTATGTATTCATAGGTACAGAGTAAAGAAAATTGAGTAAATAAACTCGAAAAGAACGACGATTCAATGGTTTTCAGGCTTCGGGGCTATGTTTCCGTCCCTTCTAAGTGAAAAATTGAAAAAGTATTTTATTGAGATACCACTTTGGACACAAAAATTGGTAGGTATGTTTCTAATTTATTTTGAAACCCTGGGTGTTTTAACTTTTAACAAAATGTATTTCTATTATATATGGATAGAATGGATAGAATTCTTGCTGCATGAGGACGGTGCGGCATGCATTCAGATTGATTTCGAACATAGCTTAATCTGCCAAAAACAAACTCAATTTAGCATTATTTCATAACATAAACCTGTTGAGTTGGCACAATTCCAAATTAATAAAATACTCATAAGTATTGATTGAGTAAATAGTATCTATTCTGTTTATTTTAAGTGTTTAGTCTAGCGTAACATTCGCCAAATCACAGATAAGATAATACTAAAGTAAGTTTGATTTACGCGAACATCAAAGACAGTATTATAAGACATTTGTGCGATTTCTATAGCTAGCACTGACTGACTCATGAGTCAACCTCACCTTTTTTTTGTATCGCTGCGTTTCTGTGAACTAGCTGAAAACAGCAGTAGCGACAAGACAGCAAACAAAGCGTTGCCGGTCGCTTAAACGGGTATATATTCCCTAACAGTTAATTTATAACTATTTTAAAACGTATAAGTTTTAGTATGTTTGTTGCAGCATTCACTGTGTTAAAATTAAATGTATTGAGATTGACAAATTTATAGCATTCCTTCAAACGTTGCAGATGCGGAGTGAACCAAAAAAATCGAATGAGGCAAATGCACGCGTCTTTCGCAGCAAAGTTATTCGCGCTTGAATCTCGTGTTTGCCTCTCGTCTTCACTGCTGCTGATAGGTACTGGAAGTAGGTATAACTTTACATCGACAGTACAAAACACGCTGTAAGAAAATCAATACGAAAGCCATAAAACTCTGAATTAAGCAATTTGATTTGATTAGTTACAAACTGAAACTGAACACCTGACACCTTTTGCTTATAACTTTAGTCCTTACCATATACCAGAACAATTAACAGTCAATAAACTTTACCTAAAGCGGTGAATCGTTCCGAATTCCATAATATTGCCTTAGTGCTGATGTCTGAAAATCCTTATAGATCAAATCCGAAGTAAGACCTAAATCGATAGGACATTAATTATTAAAGTGTGATATTTCGTCACATAGTCTCCCGCTTTAAACTTGTAGGTAGAAATAATATTTTCATAGTCATTTCACCGAATTTCCAACCAAACAATAACATTGTACTCCCATAATTATGTGTTTAATAAAGCAGTCCAATGAATAAAATACGTATGAATTCGTAATTATAGCTTCATCAACCAAATGAGGAGGGCAATATAATAACAACATTATGAAAATACCAAGGTCAAAAATGTGTAGGATAATTCAACGATTTTGAACTCTATGTAGTATTTCGAAATTAATTTAAAAATATATGAATGCTTGGCTGGCAATATACCTACATTGGAATACGTTACATGCTTTAGGATATTATACACGTATCAGGTACCAACGTTACATGACCAGAATAAGTATATACGCGTCACGTCTCGGCGCCGCCCGCATGTATAGGCCTTTATTGAATTCCCACAATTGATACCTCCTCACCTCTAGTGCAGGAAATGGGAACAGGATGTGATGAAATACCTATTATAATAAGACATTTGAGTTTTTTGACAAATTATTTATACGAGTCTGTTTTATATGATACTAGCTGTTCCTGCCACTTCGTACGCGGCGAATTTCTAATCTTACTTTTTTCGGGATAACAATTAGTCTATATGCTATTCCAGCCTATAATCCACCTCCTTCTTGAACTTCATCTATCTATCTAGATCTTCTCAGTGGTTCTGTCGTGATAGAGTAAAAATCATCCAAAGTTTCACATTATTTTATAATATTAGTAAGATAGATGAACATGGGGATGGAGGTACTTGTACTCTTTGTAACTTATTTTTTTCTACAGACAGTCATTATTCGCCTAAATCTATTCTTAAAATAATTTTAAAAGTAAAACTTCTCGTCTTCTGGCATTCACGAATTTTCCAATTTCTTAATAGTCCGGTCAATTTAAACATTTAAAAGTGCATAAAATCCCAACAAGCTGAAAATCAGTAAAATTGTTCAAAACATAATTATAAATAATATTTATAAGATCCCCATCAAAACGGTAAATTTTATCATAAAAGTACCTTAGACAAAAATCGACATTAACATCGACACCTCAACATTGGGACCTTTTCCGTTTATTACTTCCGTTTATCGATTAATATTGCGTAGCCACTTATCAAGAATGGTAAAATGTGTGTTAAAATGAATAATTATAAAAATATATCTGTGAATAGTTTTTATTGTTTCAATGCACAATAAACACAAAAACAATGACATCGCTCGCGCGCTGACAAGAGCACATCATCATTTTCCAATTTAATTTAGGTACACACTAAAATTACAATGTAATACGATTGTTAACACTTAACTATTTAAAAAAAAATTAACTTACTTTTAAATTAAAAACTTAATAAATAAACTTTTAAATATTATTTATAATTATGTTTTGAACAATTTTACAGATTTTCAGATTGTTGGGATTTTATGTCTTCCCTCTCATTTTTTGGTCTAGATTGATCGGACTATAACTGTTCCAAAGCATATTTGCATCGATATGATACAATATCTTAAAACTAATTAAGTCTAAAATTAAATGCGAGTTCATTTGGCGATAAAACAACTCTTCGGGAATCCAATAGGAGGTCAGCCGCAACGTTTTCATTGCACCTTTATCACGCCTCGCTAGAATGTTTTACATTAACCATCGTAATTCCGAACGTATAGCCAGCTCCAATTACTGAGACCACATCACCTTAATGAGACGTTTAAAAATAAGGTAGTTTATTTTTAAAGCGTAATAATATTATAGTGATCTTTAAATTATTTTACTCCCTCAAATAAAGGCATACATCTCCCTATCGCCATATCGTAAAACAAAACAACCTATAAATTTTTAACACTTACCAAAATTTAGCATCTCCGTATAACTACCTAATATGTAGTCCTAAATTAAAAACAAAAATTATTCGAGGTAAGAACCTTCTTTTTTATCGGTTAAAAGTAAGCTAAAGCAAGAAATGTATCTTACACCTCATCAGTTCATCACACAATATACATATTTAAAATTAGGCCTTTTTCAGGGAAAAATATTCCTACCTACTTGAAATACTTGCTAAACAATTAAATTTCATGACTGTCATACCTATATATCTACATCATTCTCCAATGTACTGAGAATATACTTCGAGCATTATTTTCATGTACATAAGATCCTCAGTAGGTGTTGTAAGTACTCGCTCACAATTGCACAACTTACTGTAATATAGGAAGTTGTTCAAGTTGATAACATTCCAAATAAGCTTGTATCAAAGTAAAAATGATTTAAATATTACCTATACCTACCTTCCTATATGTACTACTTCCTTGCTTACGAGTATAAAGCTTTGTAACTTTTAAACAGTAAACGTTTATGTTAGATTGGTAACTGAAATGGCAGTTGCAGATATGAATGCAAAAAATACTAGCTAATATCACGCGATTCAAATCAATTCATCATACGAGTCGGTATTTAACATCGAACAATGCATGAATGATGAAAAGCTTGAATATAATATTAGGGGTTAAAGTATGAAATTGCCGTTTTGTATGGACGATCATTTTTCCATACTAACAATTTTTTGGTTTTTTAAAAACGCCTAAACCGTTTTCGATGCAATTAAAGGTGAAAGTTAGATGGTTATAAAGCTACGCATTATAGTATTTAAATTTCTGAAAATCTATGTACATAATATACTTAATTGAAGCAAGAAGGTTAGCTGACACATTGTAAGGGGTCTTTTCAACGACTTCAATTGAAGTAATAGGCACTAGTATTGCATTTTTTTAGTCAAAAGTTACTTTATTTATTTTTTGATACAATACAAAAAGAATTACGCAATAATATGACTATACTTAAGAGCTATAAACAAAATAAAAAGTGGGAAAATAATCGACAATTTCATACTTTAACCCCTATTACTTATAGCTTGAATCTACTGTGTATATCTACTCTTCGCTTTAAACTAAATGGCTGTTAAATGAAGTCCTTTTATTCGAAAGGTTTCACTTTATTATGAGTTGAATTTAGACAATCCACGAAAGTATTTTACGAGTCGTCTCTTTGAGTTCGGAACTTATCACTTGAATCTGTATTTTAGGGTGTCTGTTCTCGTTTCTGCGACAGCGGGAGTTATTGAAATTCTTTAGATCTGCTTCAACCGGCGCCCTACCATCAGCGGATTCCGACTGCTATGCGAAAACACACGCAACAATTTTCATTAAAACATTTTTATTTAATCAGCACATACAAATAACTACGTTTTACCTTAAATATTGCACGTTGTTTGATGACTTAATAAATTTGAACACGATGTGTAATAATAATCGTAAACGTTTTTATATGGAGACTAACCTATTAATACGACCTATTAATAAGACTATTTCCTTAAAAGCTAGTTCACTTTTATTTGCTGTAACAATAGCCAAAAATCTGTTAATGCGTTTGAATTGAAGCGGTTCAGAAGAGTTTCATTATACTAACAGTTTAACGTGACCTTAGCGTAGGACAAAATCTATATCTGTCCCAATTCACCCAAATGTGTTTGAGATAATTGAACAAAAAACAATTAGGTATTAATTAAATAAAAATAAAATCAAAAAAATTTAATAAGGTAATTATTTTGCTAAATAATGAAAATATGCACCATTGAAAAATGTAACAATGCATAATCAACCATCTGTCTAAGATTTCGAAATAAATGTCACAGTTGAAGTGATAAATGCAAATAATAGGGGTTAAAGTATGAAATTGCCGATTACTTTCCCACTTTTTATTTTGTTTATAGCTCTTAAGTATAGTCATATTATTGCCTAATTCTTTTTGTATTGTATCAAAAACTAAATAAAGTAACTTTTGACTAAAAAAAAATGCAATACTAGTGTCTATTACTTCAAAGAAAGTCGTTGAAAAAATCCCTTACAATGTGTCAGCTGACCTTCTTGCTTAAATTAAGTATATTTTTATTATATACTTTGATTTTCAGAAATTTAAATACTATAATGCGTAGCTTTATAACCATCTAACTTTTACCTTTAATTGCATCGAAAACGGTTCAGGCCTTTTTAAAAAAACTAAAAAATTGTTAGTATGGAAAAATGACTTTTCTCGATTTCGTCCATACAAAACGGCAATTTCATACTTTAACCCCTAATACCATGGACTTAGTAGCTAATGGTTGCTTAGTTGCTAATGTTGCTATCAATGTACAATATTTATACACATTTGAAAATGGTTATTTAATTGGAGCAAGTGCATGTTAATTTAATAGGTCGTTAAAACTATTTAGCATAAGTATACTTATAATTATTGCTGTTTTTAGAAATTGGCATCGAAAATTCTTCGAAATGGCATATAGGATTAAATATTTAGCATAGGTAAGTATACTTATAATTATTGCTGTTTTTAGAAATTTGCATCGAAAATTCTTCGAAATAGCATATAGGATTAAAATTAATATCACAGGTATTTAGTCCCTAATGTTCGAGTACATTTAAGTAGTTACCAAGATATTAATATAAATATTTGTAGAACAATTTATTCAACGAACCCAATCATACGCGGGCGTTGGACTAGCGGAAATAAACTGACCTAGCTATTTATTTTTTGTTTGAAAATAGTTCACTTTTTATTGTGCGCTTGCTTAAGGATAGAAAATACGAAGTAATAATAACAATTTGGTGTCCCACTGAGATCTACATGTAACCTAATACGAAGCTCAAATCATGGTCGTTACAGAGGAAGCTCAAATGAAATTAAACTGTCCGTTGATTGACGAAGGGACCCGTTGTTCACAATAATTACCTCGGAGGAAGCGGGTAAGATGATCATCATGACGCATGGTACAAGAAGATACTGTTTCATTAAGAAGGTACGTATAAAATTTGGAAGAAAAAAACTGATATATACAGTCGATGAACAGAATCATAGTTGAGCTTCAACAATTTTAAAGTTTTCGTACAATTCTACAATAAATGCTTAGTTATAAATTGTAAAAAATATTTTTTATGAATTTTCACTAACTTAACTTGTTTAGGCATGGCATCTCATGCTAGAATCGGTTTGTTTGTGTTGTCGTGGTGTTTCCAATATATTTGACTTTAGAGTTTGTACAAAAACCCGTATGACCTTGAGATTAACTTAAGCATAAGTAGTTATTATCTCCTTCAGATAATAGATAAGTACTTAAGCTTAGGTTTAAATAAAATCCACCATATTTTCCCCTTTTACTGCCAAAAACATTAATTACTTATCAAATTCTTTCTGGTAGGTACTTGAGTATATTGGATGCTTTTTCAAGTATTTTTTTCTTATTTATATATAAAATATCTAAATCAAAAAATATTGAAACTGTCTTACAGCAAACGCACACCTTTCTGACTTTATGGTAAAAGGATTTTAGTGACGATAATTTAAAATGAGTAAACACGCTATTAAGCAGGTTTGACGTCTAAAAATAGCTGGTTCTCAAGACCGCATAAGATGAAATTGGACCACAAAACTGACATGATAGAGGCAAGCGGATGCAATCGTTTAAGACTGCTCATAATGCTCTTATGTAAGTAGACTTGTATCTTTCCTTTTCATTTGCCATTATTGCCAATAAAGGTCATTTCGTTTGCAGGTTTCAAGTTTATGGTCCAACCATAATCGTCTCTTATTAGCTGTCTTCTGGTTACACGCTTTTTAATGTAATATATTATTTTTATTTATAAGAAATCTGAAATGACTATTTGCCGTATCACCGAGAGTTAAAATTCTGGGTACGGCTCGAATTTCAAATTCAAATCGCTTTTTTTCCTTAAGAATTCAAAAGGTAATATGTCTATTTTTAGTGAGTTACAGATCATTCTTTTTATTTAAATTAATTAGCAATATTTAATCAAAAACGTGACTAAATTGCCACTGTGCAAGGTCTGGGAGTAGCGGGTGGCTAGTTTTTTATACGATCGACGATGGATTAATCATATTTCCTAAGTTATTTTGTTATAAAACTAAGTCGACATTTTCTGAAGTCCTGCTGCTCAAAGCGGATTAACCTGGTGGCAAAATGTGTTTCAAAATACTGCGTCGACAAGGGCGAGGTAGAGTAATGTTATCGACAGGATTAAAACTAGACTGTTACGTAAAGCTTATATTAATACCAAAAAAAAAATTGACATTCCTCTAATGCGCTGCAGCTTAAGATTTGAACTTCCAAATGTTTTTGAAAGGTATTTGAGTACTATTAGGTAGCCCCTTAAAATTTAAAGTCTAGACACACAAGATATTTTATCGCGGCAACCAGGTGATGAGCGGGAATCAAAACGTTATAAAATCTCCTTACCAAAAAATTATCTCAGGAAAAGGATGAAATTGGCTTTATCTTACTAATTCAAATGTGAGGTGTGGATGGATGTCTGTTACTCAATCACGCCAAAACGACTGAACAGATCTAAATTTAATTTCACTGCCAAATTTAATGGTACATTATAATCTGGAATAGCATATACGCTACTTGAAATTCCGGAAAAATGTACGATTCCCGTGGGATTACTTTGTTTGTTTTTCGTATTAAAAGGAACCGTCATGATTTTTTGTGCAGTAGTCGTCTGGGGGTAAAAAAATTACATGGTCCGCTTTGTAGCCTTAAAAACGGTTCGAGTGAGATATAATTATATTTTTTTCTGTAGAAGATTTTAACAATAAATTCGAATGGTACCAATTGTAAGATATAAAATTAAAATAAATATAACGACCGGTCCCAATAATCTATCTATCGCCAGTTTTGACATTTAATAATAATGAAAAAGAAACTGTTTTCTATCTCTGTTTTTGCCATCCAGAGAAACAAAGACAGAAGTTGTTTTCTATCTCCGATATGCCAAAACTGGCGATAGATATGTTATTAGGACCGGCCGTTAAAGTAGTAGTCTCTGCACATGGTCATTAGAATGTATTTTGAAAATAGGCAAAAAGGTACAAATTATGAATTCTTTGAACCGAACGAACTGTAAACTGGCTTTTTATCCCTGAGTTACCCCAAAATAACAGACCATAAATAATTGCCGTGTGTCATATTGATTTGAAAAACAAAACAAAGGTGGATGTGATCACAAATTAAATTTATTTTGTCACAGGCCCAACAAACGGACAGCATGAATTGATAAAAAGGGAAAGTAGCAATCTGAACCCACTTTTATGAGTATGCGAGCTTTTATGTGTTATAAATATATATGGTTATAGGTACATGGGTTGGAAAGGTCCTGGGAGTACACTATGCTCGTAAATTCATGTTGAAGCCTATAAATAAATTAAATAAACAAAAGTATGTATTCATCACTAAAATTTACTGCACTAAATGTAATGATCTGCGTCTTTTGAGAAACTACTAATACTACCTACTACTATCTACTTGACTTGAAAGTGAGTATCACATTTAAATGCTGTTCCAATACGTATTACTAAAGCCTATTATAAATTTTAAAATAGGTTGCTAATTTGTCGTAGAGACTGTTTTTTTTGTCATCTGTGTGCGTTCTATGGTAATTTGATATTGGTTTATCATAAGTTCTTTTTTAATTTTCAAAACCACTTATAACCGTTATCTTTTTTTAGTATGTTTTAAGTAATCCCTTCATACGTGGACTTTTCCATTAAACCTTAAAAAAAACCGATACAATTAATTCAATGATAAAAATGCAAAAATTGTTGAAATTATTTTGTATATAATTATAACAGTTTTTACATTAAGATGATGAGGAAAGGAATATTTTACAAAATAGAATATTACACGTCTATCGGTTAAAATTAGCATACTAAATTAATTTTTAATTGTTTGTGCTTGTTACAGGAAGAAAGAACATTCATTTAATATTTAACAAAGTTATGACAGCTAGCTACTGCATAGAACGTAGACACAAAATGCGATTCAAAATCGCACAAAAAAGCTATATTTATTATGCACATACACAATCACGGGGCATAATAGGCTTTTGTATAGTGATGTCCCCAAGGCATGTATGTATTGTATCAGAGTTGATATTATTTTCTTTCGATATTCTTCGGCGCGTAGTAAATCACACATTGTTCCGTTATCGCAGCAACCGTTACGCCAAACAAATCATGAATGTTTATTAAAACTTGTTCAAAGACATTAAAAATGTACCTACACTTTACAAAGTAAGTGGTTATAGCCGAGTATTACAGACTAAAAATAAGTAAAAGTTCAGTACTTATTCCATTCTAACATAAACGAATAACAACCTAAGTCTAAAAAAATATTTTTTATGATACAGAGTTTAGAATTTACAAGAAACATTAAAAAAAATACATAGATTTTCTCACCTTCATAAATATTATATCTGTAACTTCTCATATATATTACATGAAAAATTTATTTGAGATTGTACATTATTTTTATTATAATAGCTGACCATAGAATCCAAGGTTGTGATTCGCACTAATAATGTTGTGTTACTTCTTGCCTTCATTAAAACAAGCATCGAGTCTCAAGACCATAATGTAAGTAAATTTAAAATCGAGATACTCCGCATAATTTCTCGAACATCAAATTCAACTTTTTTACAGCAAATAACTAAACTGTGTTCCACTTGGACGAATGATAGGAGAGAGTAATTACAGGTACTAGAATCCTTAGGGTAGGCGACGCCCACTGTCTCGCCTGGCAGGTGCATTTTCTGACAGTAATAAAATTGAGATGTGGTAGGCTCACACAATCACAAAATAACATTGACAAAATAGTTTAAAAAAAAACACCGTAAAAAAGGTACAGGCTTCTTTATTTCTTTCGAGTTTGTATTTAGTTCATTTTTAACGTAGTTATTTTTTATTTAAAATTAAAGTAAATTAAAAAAACAAATATTTTTTATAATATGCTGTGATCATGGCACTTGCAACAGGTGTCGAAATATCGGAAACTCACAATAAATAAGGTACATGGTATAAATCCCAAATTAAATAACTCTATTTTTAATAAGTTCATACGCTTTTTTAGTTACCTACTATTTTATACTTTTTAGTGAGGACCTTTGTATTCAAACATAAACAAAGCAAAACACCCACGCATCAGCCGCTACGCTCCCCCAGCCCTTTTTCATTAAATAACATGATATTCAATTTATTGTATTATATTATGAATACTTTACACACCAAATAATGAAAAACTAAAGCATGTTAATACAATGTAGCTCTTAAAAGTAAGAATATTAAAGATCATAGTTTTATTTTACTTATATATTAATATTGTAATGTTTATCTCGAGATTATTATTATTTTATATTTTATTTAGGTACATGTAATAGTTTTCCACAATCTTAATAACCCAGATGATTGACTATTCAATGAGGGGTTGGTTGCGAAATGAAAGATTAATTAATCTATAAAAGAAACACTATCAGGTAATACCTCTAGGTGTACTTATCACTAATCAGGTAATACCTAATCACTTATCAGGTAATACCTAGGGGTATTAGCTAGTAACTGATTAGTACGCTTTGCGTCTTAGAAAGTGAGCCTACCGCTCTTACATAGTTAATTCCAGTGTTTAGAAGACGGACCCCGCCTACGTCTAGTAGGGTTCCGCAGCTGAGAAATGAACTGCTCGAATCAATTTTACGAGTCTATTTCACCCTAGATCGAAAATGGCAAATGTTGGAGGGAAAGGCAGCGAATCGATTAATGGCATGAAAAGGTTTTCTACTTTTAACATATGATTTGTTGGACTCTGTTCTCAGATTGTAACCCGAGCAATCTGTCACACTTAGTGTTCAAGGTTAATCGTACTCGACCGCTGATGACCGCGCTGCACACCCACGGCCCAGGGGTTCACGAGATCACATTTGGAAACAAGGACCGTTTAAAAGATGCCGTACAAAATAGAATCAAAGACTATATTAGATATTATTATAAGGCGGCCCGTTTAAGTGACCTTAGTTAACTTCAGGCTGTAAAATAACAGTTAAAAATCAACAGTTTCGAACAATAAATACAAATATGAGATTTCTTTATCACATATCTCATTAGAAACAATACACAAAATGAAGTTTATTTTAAAAAGGTAGTAATAATTTTATTATAATTATTAATAGCAAATAACTAGCATGCAATATTTTATGACTTCAAACCGTAAATTTTTAAAGATATAAATTTATGAAACTTTCTTCTGGTTGCTAATTTTGCCATAGGTAGAAATACTTAAAACTCTCGAAGAATGACATAAGCGAATTTTTATTTAATCCGTAAAATAATATGCGAAATTAAAAATAAAGTTGCACGTTTTTGTAGTAAGGCGGCAAAGTATAATATATCCTGGAGTCAGGCAGGACCCACAACCAATGTAGGTTAAGCCAAGTTGAGGTCAAATCCTTTAAGTAACTAAGCAAACATGATGTTATGTGCCCTACATTTGATGTTAAATAGGGTATTAAGAAAGGCACCGCGTCAAATCTCGGGTAAGACATGGAATTGTGGTCATTTATTCCACTTTATTCACGGTCTTATGTATGTCCAAAAAAATAAGGAACCGCTGCGATAATATTCCGTGATAAAATGTGAAGAGTGGCGTAAACAAGCATCCTCATCTCGTGGTTTCTTATATTAAGAAAATTGTCCGTGCTTAATCTACGAGAGTACTTAATGAACGTCGAGAAATAAATAATAGTTGGGGATGAATCCAGCTCTCATAATATGGGATGACAGCGAAAAGGCTTCATAAGCTTTTAGCTTCGTTTCGCAAAAGAAACTGAAACATTGCTATCATAGAGTGTTATCCTATTAAATATTTACTAAATAGTTCTTTCGTAAATCAAAACCTAAACCTTAACCATATGCAATTACCGTGTTATTGAAAAGTTAACTGTCTTATTAGGTAGGTAGGACTTATTGCTCTTATGCAAGAAATTGAATTTTATTTTAAACCAGCATTTGAACTGCTTTAAAGTCTGTTTCTGATTTCTAAGGTTCTTTACATAATCGGTTAATGATACAGGAAAATATGTGGTGCCGACTTTAAGAGTCTTCCTCGTTCTTCTGGGTTTCTTTAGAAGCAACTCAAGAAGCCTCGACATAGCCCGAAGGATAAGCACGCTGAAGTGGCAGTAGGCTGGTCACGTCCCCCATAGAACCGACAACCGTTGAAGCAGACGTTGATTCTGGAGTGGAGACCGCATTTAGACAAGTGTAGTTTAGGACGCCCTACGACTAGATAGATGAACCAATGACCTTAGGAGTACTGTCGGCAGCGGCTGGATGGGGAAGCCCAGGATAGACAATTGTGGCGTTACTTGTGGGAGGTCTACATCCAGTAGTGGACGGACCAGTGTTTTTGATTCGATTTTAACTCATGTACTATAAGAAAAAGACGGGTAGCAGCGTCTTTTCTTTACTATTAGCCATTTGCATTGCTAATCTGTCTGAAATCATCATTTAGAAGAAGCCTGTGTCCAGCAGTGGATTGTTGTGGGATGCTGCATTTTTTTTGTATAGTTACTAATTAGTGTCTTATATAACCGTAGTTCATTTTCATTAAGCTGATTGGTTGTCGTAATGTAAGCAGTCATTTCCACCTTTTCTTCTATCTCCTACCAATTTCCCCTTCAAATAGAGCCTTCGGGTCCTTAACTTTGCCTACCTGAAAATTTTGAGGTTTATAAACTCCAGTCCATATCCCAGTACCAAATGTTGTAACCCTTGTCTTTAATATTTAAAAATACAAATAATAATTACCACCCTTGGTAATAATTATTTATATATTTTTTTAATAATTTTAAATTGATCAGCTTCTGAATTTCAATAACGATAAATAATTCAAGTTTCTCGATCACCATAGTTACTATTTGAGATTTGTTGAGTTGACTGACAATTGATGATGGTGATGCTGATGATATGCACCGAACCTAATTCTTTCTTTTGTTTAGTCCGGGAAAATAGTATTAACCTAATTGGCAATATGATTTTGAAATTATTAATTAAAGATTATTTGCAGGTTTTTCAAATTTAAAGACACTTCAATCTCAATACTAAAATATTTAATAAAGTAGTAAGCAGGTTTACTCGCAAAGCTTATTCATAATTAATGAAATCAAAACTCGAGCTTCGACCTGTAACTTTACGATTAATTCATTGCGGTCCCACTTAAAGTTTTAGAACGAAATTCATTATTTCTGCATCTTTTTTGCTTAAATATTTTTATCAGAAATTGCTCCATTTGCTTGAGACTTATTTGACCATTATATTGACTGATAAGTTATAATACCTATGATGTATTGTCTTTAGTGTCAGTGTTTTATTTAAGGAATGGAATTTTCAATATACACCAGCAATTTCTTTGTTTAAAGAACTTTATGGATACGACTTTTCTTCTCTTTTTGTAAATTAAAAGAGAAAGGGGTCATTCATTGAATTTGATTTTTTACATGTATGTAAATGCGAAAATGTTTGCTATTAAAACGATGATGTAAAACCCAAGCGATATCTTTTTTAAGATTATCCATTAAGGTTAAAATATACCTAAAATGCAAATCAATGACTAGGAATCATAATTACTTTGATCTTCTTTAAATTTTAATCAGAATATGCAAATGTTGTCCCACGGGGAATACTGAGTCAGTGAAAATTATGCCTAAATTACAAATGGGTTTTAAGTAAAAGGGACTTTTGCATAGTGAGTGCCTTAGGTATGACCCTCCTACCTATATGTGTAGTACAAGTGACTCATTGTCCAACGACAGATGGCCAGCGATTACAAATCTCTTTTGCAATAATTAAACACAGCTGCTTTCATTGGATTATGCTAATAAGAACAATGAAGTGCTTTTAGTTAATATTTTATAACACGGATTGTTTAACATGCGCGGTCAAGTTTTTGCGATAATGCGAAAAGCCTGCAACAGCTTGCGTAACTTGGTAGAGCCGTTCGAGTCAATTACCTATACATTCTTCTTGCAAGAGTGACTAATAAGTATTGAATACATATGAGAATTCGAGATAATACCGTCATGTGCGTGAACCAACATCCGAAAATACATGACTAAACTTTATTTCTTCTGTCACTTAAAGATCAGTAATCTAATTACAATCCTGATTCACTGCCTTACTAATTGGAAACAACAGTTGAACAACTTAAAACTACAGATAAATAACGTAGAAGTAACGTAACAAGTACAAAGAACGTTCGAACTGTAAACAAAAAGTAACTTCGAACGTTCGAAAGTTTCAAGTAGGTACCTGTGACAGGTCCGCGTCTTCCCTAAGTTTCTCGGCGATCGTCATTTTCCTGTCGGCAGCGGCTAGACCGACGCAAATCACTAAAAACCACACTAGTCCACCCATGATGGCCACAATTAATCCGTGAATGTCACAAGTTATTCACCACACTCGCGAGACTCATCGGCAATGGGTCGACAGACGCGTGGAACAGAGCAACGCGCGACGACGAATGCCGGATTGCCGGATGCCGGGTACGCGACCCTTCCACTCCGCTTGCGTCCCGCGGCCGTTACACAAAAACTGGTCATCCTACTCCTCCATAAAAACCGCCGTTGCCGTTCAAAAAGTAAGAGTGACATAACGACGCATTAGATACATAATCGAAGGAGGATTCAAGTTTTTTAGCTGCTACAGCTTTTGCACACGTTCCTGAATTGCCACTAGTATCACTATGACCTAAAGAAAACATCTTTTGAAGCGTCAAGTTAGATTAATACTTAATTTATGTTTTTTTGAGCTTACTTATTATTATTGCTAATGAGCTAAGAAAAGTTGTAGAGTGGTTAGAAGAAAACGTCCTAAAGATAAATTTGAATAAAACAAAAGCAATACACTTCAGGACCTATAACCAGTCAGATATATGTATCAATATTATGCACAATGCCTAGATAAGCATCTAAACTGGAAGGAACATGTAGGTATGATTTGCACAAAACTAAACAGATTCATGTTTCCCTTGCGTCGCCTAAGATTAGTAGCCTCACAGGAGAATGCCTTGTCGGCGTATCACGGTTATGTTTCCTCAGTCTTAAGATATGGTCTCATTACATGGGGACACTCAGTGGAAGTACAAAATGCATTTAGAGAACAAAAAAAGTGCATTCGTGCTATATGTGGTGCCGACTATCTGGACCGCTGTAAACCATTCTTTAAGCGCCTTAAAATTTTGCCTCTACCTTACCAATACATCTTGTAACTATGTGTATTTGTTAAAAAATATCCCTATCTCTTTTCTTTGAATGACACGGTGCTTGGAAAGTTAAGACAAAAACTTAAAATATACTCCAATAATGTGTATTGCATTGCAATCAGAATTTATAATAAGCTTCCTATTAAATTAAGAGCATTGACATTAATTTAATGAATTTAAATACAAATTAAATAACTGGCTATTAAAAGAGTGCTTCTACTCAATTAATGAATGTATAAACATTAAAATAAAAGAATCCATGTTTGACTGCTAATAATAATTGACGAATCAAGAGGGATAAATATTGACATTGTGTAGTATGTTATTTTATTATTCATGTGTGCCTAGTATTATAATTTGCAATTCTTAAAACATTCTGTAATTTAGTTCAAATTATTAAAATTAAATGTAATGTGTTATTATTTCGACGCCTACAAACAATGGCAGAGAACTGGTAACCATTTTTGTAACTATATTCTTGGAAATAAATGTTTATTTATCTTAGCTATCTTATCTTATCTATCCTATCTTATTATATCTTATTGCTTGTTTAAATTGTAAATACAAAACCTTGCCTTTTATGGGACAAGAGCCCACACCCTTACGAATACCGAGCGACTGTTCTGACCGAGGTTTGAGTCCTAGGTACTTATTTCAGTAGAAATTTTTAGTCGACATAATTTTTAACAATTAGTTTGCCTAACAGCCTTAAAAACATACATGTTTTATTTTAAAAAGCTATTTTAATTACTAAAGCATATAAAAAATAATCAATTCGAGTACCTACCATCAACTATTCTTATCATCCACGTGAAAGTACTATCTTTATTAAAAACTATTTGTTTTATCATACAATCATATTTAAAAACGAGCTGTTGCCCGCGACTTCGTCCCCGTCAATATGAAAAATTTTCCCAGTTTTTGCAACATTTTTCACTGATGCTTCGCTCCTATTGGTCGCAGCGTAATGTAAATAGCCTTAAGCCTTCCTCGATAAATGGACTATCCAACATAAAAATATTTTTTCAATTTGAAATAGTACTTCCTGAGGTTAGTGCGTTCAAACAAACAATCAAACAAACTCCTCAGCTTTATATTGATATAGATTATTTTCTTTTTAATTAAATTATAGATAGATCGAAAATACGTCGAATAAAATTAAATTATTCACTTTAGACGCGTAACTTGGTAAGTTTGACTAATATTAGAGAAGTTCACCTCAAACTTGAATGTTTCGCTATTTGGTATCTCCTTACTTATCTTCCCTTTCAAGGTAAAGTCATGGCTCTTATAGCCTATTCTGTATCGTATTGATGTTCAACATCTCGTAAAACTTCCAAACTCCCTATAATACCAACACAAAACATGTCAATCACGACTAAACTTATTTACTTGAACAGCGTTATATCTGTACAGTCAACAACATATAAGTAACTCATATAAGTCCTAGTTAATAATTTTCATTCAAAGGCTAATACAACAGCTAAACATAAGTCTTTCCAAGCCGAGAATTTCGCTCTAATCGCCTCGCTTGTTAGTCAAGTTGGCGATCGCAGTTTGTACAATGGTGAAGAGAACTCGGTGGTGTCATCTTCTGGCAGTACTTATTTAATTGCCTCTTACGATACGACACCCATAGGACGAGACTAATTTAGGCCGGCAATAGGTACACGTCTCTTTTATATATTTATGTTTCTGGGACTAAATTCAGCTTGAAATAGCAGTTTAATAATATATCAGTTTCCTCGTCATCACCAAACACATATTTAGACACATTTTAACAAAATTGCTGCAGCTAAAATGATTATTAAGATACCTTTTAGGATTCCGCACCCAAAGGGTGCCGACGTTATTTGATTACTAAGCCGTATTTCAGCGTGTTTTATGTATCACATGAACCGTAAAAGGTAGACTCGTGACATCTATGCAGAGTGTGTAGTTAATACTTATTAGAGACACACAGGCACACAACAGGTACTTATAGAAATTAATAAAATGAGACCAAATATTATCTTAAGGACCTTTCGTATCATTCACTTTTACTCACTTTTCTAAGTCTTTTTTCTGACAATTACAAATAGGCACAACAATAAGAAACATACAAATAAGGGCGTAGCCGTTCTTATGTATTTCGCTTTTATATATTCAGCAAATAATATTTATTAATTTAAATTAATGTCCCATTTTCAAATTTCCTGACTTAAAGAGATTGGTACGAGGAATTATTAGAAGTTAAGAACAAAGTATAAGAAACCCGCTTGTGAGTCCGATTCGCGCTTGATTGATTTTTTAGTCGAATTCGGTTTTTTTGCATCAAGTTTTTACCTGCTCTACGCGGGTTGATCCTGGCTTAAGCAATACGTGACGGGAACACATTAAAGCCTATTGTTGAGTACCCATCCTTTTAATATTTCACCTCGATTTAAACATTTTTAAGCGCTCGTCGAAACGTGTAAAATATTCCATTTTTATTAGAATGTTACTGAAGTTTGAATTTGGTTTTGCAGTAATAATAATACTATTTATTTAGAATACTTTTTTTTAACTGGTTAGTATTTGATCTCTCGAATTTTGAAGTTGCTGTTCCGACTGAGCTTACGAGACATTATTATCAGCGAATCAATTTAAAGTTGCTCTGAAGGCATAGCTTTAATCAATGCTATTGGTTACCACAAAGGAATACTAGGCGTGTGATAATATGTTGTAACAATAATGTTTGGAAGATCTCTGCTATTATGCCAAAAAAATGTACTGGCAAAATTTTACTTTATTAATGTGGATTCAGTCTAAAGCAGTAGTTCCCAAACTTATTTTTCTCGTGGACCACTTTCAAAATTTTACTGGTTTCGACCCCCAGCTGCTACATTTATACCACATTCTTAAAGTCGCCAAAAAATAAAAATTGAGTCGCTTCTGAGTTCTGTCCCTATATTCTGGCACTACTGGAACGATTTTTGGGTTTTATGAATTTTGATTTGATTAACAGTTTAAAAAAAATCGTTACTGTAAATATAGCTAGTGTGTTTAGTTAGTCGATAAAAAAATAAAGCAGCTTGACAAATATTCTAGCTTCTAGAATGCTAATGTATGTAGACTTATCAAAATTATTATCCTGAAAAACAATCAACGACCTTAGAAGGCAGGCTCCATCTCACTTTATTTTAAAGATAGTTTATATATAAATAAGACAGAATAATGAACACTGTAACGTTAAAGCATTTACGATCATTTCATAAATGCCATAGTCGAAATTGGGTCGCACCATTACCCAACACCCACCTCCGGGATAAACAGAATGGTATTAAAGAGTTCAGATAATTATACTCCATAGAAGTACATGTAAGTTAAAATCCTACAGTATCTAAAAATGTTTTTGACACATTCCTTCAATACGGCTATTGACTGAAATGATAACCTTATTGGTACGTTTTCAAGGTTTCGTAGGCAACCAGGAACCTACCTACGTATTACCATAGTAATACCACAGTCATAGACTGTGGTAATACGCTACGTACGTCTGTCTGGCTGTTTATCTCTCCGTCGATTAATCTCAAAATCCATAGAACTATCAGTCAGGCGTCATTCATCATAAAGTCGTTTGACAAAAGTGCGAGTTTGCGAAATGTAAAGCATGATTTGCAGGCCGGTTCGTTACATCAATTTGAATTCATGGAAACATACTTTTTTTATTTCAATACAGTGAAATGCATCCTTCCCCATTTGAAACTTTTGACTTTCTAGGTATAAGTTGCTGATAGCAGATCTTCATTATCATAAAAACTAGTCTTCTTGTTAGGTACTCCTTCTAGAGTTTTGCAAGCTGATTACCTACGTGCCCCTGACGAGATTTGTTTTTACTACTTCCATTTTGCCACAAAAGATGGGACTTCACGTGGCTGATGGAGTACTGGCTGCTGCTTCAAGATCTTTTTCAATCTCAACTTCCAATCGCAAGCTAATTTAAAAAAGAATTATAAATAAATTATTAGTTATTAAATCGAACACCCTTGTGTAGAAGGTAAACCACTGCACTATTACACCGGTAGAAATAGGTATAAATAAACATACGATATTCACAGATATATATATAGTATATTCTAAAACAGAGCAAAGTTAGAAATGTAAGTTAGAAAGACAATTAAATGCAAAATGCCAGCAACCGTTCCATTAAACAGGTTTAAACGAGAAAGAGATAAATAATTAAATTCAAATGCACAAATTTGCGCTACCAACGGTCCAACTAAATGAACAAGGTAATGCAAAATATTGTAAAGTCGAAAATGTATGTTTGCAAGTTTGGCGTTAGTAGGTAGTTATTTACCCGAAAAAGCTCATTTACGAAAAGACAAAAATACCACTGGCTTACAGCGTAAAAATAATGCCTTGAATAAATTCGTCAACACAAGCAATGTGTTGGTAGCTAAGCTAGCTGATTTAACGTATTTAACCATCAAGAGATAGAGTAAGGTTATGAGCTCGAGCCCCTCCTAAGACAGTCGAAAATTTTTAATTCGTGGAATTGTATTTTCATGAGGAAAGGATTCAAAATTTTTTACCAGGCGGACCGATTTCTATGATTTTTGCTTATTGGGGAGGGTAGCAAATTGGGGTAGGTATAGTAAATAAATAAGGTATAATAAATTAAAAAGGAGCCGAGCCCTCTTTACAAATATGGTACCTACAGATAAAAAACCAAAATAGCCATCAATTTTGAGTCAATAAATGCTAATAGTCCGTAACATCTTGTTTGGCGACGACTCATTATTGGTGGCATTTTTTCTGCTTTTTGTTGATTCAAGTTTTATGAAAAAATATTTCTACAATTCAGGTGTTGTTTGTCCTAGTATTTTAGTTTACTGAGTTTTTGAAATAAAACCAACCGATAATCAAAATAGCGCTCGCTTATTTCGAATCACTGCACCTTAATGTTCCGTTTCTACTCCTAAGCTTCCGAGGTATTCGCGAGTTGTCGATGTCATAAAAAAATCCTCTTTTTATTTTGGTCCATTATCTTGGTACATTATAATCATCAACATTTATTATTTTACATACATTTACCGGTAAAAAAGGTTTTTAGTATAATTGTAATAGAGTGCTACTTGTCTTACTATTATTTATCTAGAACAATTATTCGTACACTAACGTATTAAGATTTCGTCAAAACTAATTTCTAGGACATTGTTATATTAAGATGTCACATTGTCATTAGTTCAATTGACATATATCATATGGCATACAAATTAATAAGCGTAATAGTATCAGTATATAAACTTGAAAAAAACTGATATTACAAGTGCAATTAAGTTGCTAAAATATCAAATAAAGTAAGCATAATAGTGTTTAGCAAATTTATTATTACGCATAAACATAATAACGCAGATTTGTTGAAAGGCATAATAATAAAAGCCATAATCATATAAATCTATATTTTCATTTGTCATATTTTTAAAAACGTTACTCAGTGAAGCAATACTTTTATAAAACATCTATAAATTTAATGTTTACTTTTACTATGCATGTTTATTTATACATAAGTAATTACCAGTAGGGTTAAAAAGTGTAGGTTAGGTTAGGTTAGAACACTGACCCTAAACGCCAGTTCCTCCCCTCCATATTAATACTGCCATATTTAACCTTATAATAGCATTTTAATTGTTCTCAAAAACTATTTACAAAAAATACATACATCTAGGTGACGCTTTGAAACGCATAATTTTGGTTGGTAGTTCCAATTATTATAATAATTTTGAATAGGAGTTTAGGGATATTGTCAGTTATGCTTATCAAATGTATGCTTTTTGTATAATATGTCTTCTGAATATTATGGCCAACAAAAGTAATGCCTTTATTTACTTATGCTTTTAAAAATTATGCCCATCTATGATTATGCCTTTAAGGTTTCAGCTAAAATGTGTTATGCGTAATAAAGTTATGCTTTCATGGTTTATGGCAAATTACTATTATGGCCATGATCGTTATGCGTTGTTAGTTTATTCTACCAACTACCAACATTACTTAAGTTTTATATGAAATATCTAATCTAATATTTTTGGCCTTGCAAATTTATGACACAAGTTTTTGTTTAAGTAGGTGTGAGGCTATCTAAAAGCAGTAACAGTCAACTAAAACAATTACTATTTACATAAACAATATTATTTTTACGGGCAGCCTTTTAACACGTTCAAGTTTAGGAACCAAGTAAGTTTTTTTTATCATCAGGCCTATGTCAGTTCTTTCTCTACGAAAGTAATAATCAAAAGTTTGTCTAAATATCATGCATTCAACCTACTTACTGTTAAGATACAGTGTCTTCCCACGGGATTATGTCGCACAAACAACTTAAGGCGAGCCTCGTACATCGGCGAGTTATTGTTTGCACTCACTAGTTGGCGTTGGCGCTGGCAACTTATTAGAATTTCAGCGGAGTCCACTTTAAGGAGGCTTACAGTAACTCCTTTGAGTTCAACTTTTCGGCCAAGTTAAAAGCTGCTACCGTAACTTTGTTAAAATTTTCAAAGACCGTGCCTACACTTTGAGTTGTGTCATTGAATGTTTACTCTTGTAAAAGGTAAAATAAGCTGTATGTCAGGTTATGTCAAACAGATAGCAATGATGGCGTATTTATGAAATACAAAAACATTTTATTTTATTTCCAAGATCAGGTAAATCATACTCAGAATTCAAAACATATCTACTGGATTAATAAACTTACTTCATTCTTAGCGTTTCATATAAACAAAAACTAATTTAATAATAGAGTTTAATGCTTAAATATTACCAAATGGAACGTTAGTGTATAAAACGCACCTGACTACTACACTACTACGAATATATCATACTGCACGAAACGTTAATGAACAACGCGTAGGCTTCAGCGCCTGCTTTAACTAGCTTCAAAATTATCATCATCAACCAAATGACGTCCACTGCTTACGCACATCGCATCGTGGATATGAAACTTCAGCTCGGCAGTTCTTCGAGCGATGTCCGATGTTAGTTAACTAAGTTTCCCTAATAATAACTTGGTTTCTCATTTCTGATTAAATCCCGTAATTAAAATTATCAATTAAAACTAAATAGTTTTGGAATTCTTATCGATTACAAATATGAATTTAAGAAGTAATGTTAAAAATATTTACTCGCCTAATTTGTTACCTAATTTGTGATTTGCATCAAATAGAAACTAAAGGTTCTTTGTTGACTTTATATTTTAATTCGTATGACTATTTATTTTTATGAAATAACGAGAAAGTAATTGTAAATAACACATGTAACATTTGTTTCTCAGTTTCGCAAATTCGTCAACTTCTGTGAGCAAAGGCTTTACGAAATGTCTAACGTTAGGCAGGAATGCGAGTGGATCAAAGTTAACACTAATGAAACATTTTCAGGTCTAATATGAACGTTTATGAAATTAGCACTCTGAAGCAATATGATTGAAGCTTAATAAATGTTCAGAACACTCTTATACTTTACATAAATAATACATTAAAATCTTGGTTCAGGTAGAATAGTGAGGTGACAATGCAAAAAAATTAAACTTAGTACTAGTGTATTGTAATTATAATTATGAAAACAATAGTGTTATTGTTGCTGCAAACCGTTTATGAATGGTTTTCTATTATTAGGTTTAGCTTAGTAATAAAAAAAACCTAATATATATTTAAAAATAATATTATCAGTTTGATGATTTTTTTAAGGAATGGAGAAATTAAAGTCTCTCCTTATGTTTTTTGAATTCTGTTGTGACACTTGTGACTATTATTTACAATGAAGCTGAATTAAAATAGCTTTTTTGCATTGCATTGCATTTAATAGGTTGACATTTTTATCTCTTCATATACTTTCCTATACCTAATTTTGAAAGTGTAAATAATACATTTTTAGATTAAGGTTTATAATCTAATAAAATCATAGTGCTCTTATAGCTAAAGTCTTTTTAAGGTAAAATCAAAATAGGCAAGGTTCTTATCGGTACCCTGTTTATATTACAACAAACCTGTGGCCGTTGCGAATCATAAATTCATGTGCTCAAATACAAACTGCTCCTACAAATGGATCAGCTAAAGCGTAAGCTACATCCATTAGCCACCCAATTATGCCGAGGTTAAGGCACGAATTATTCATAAAATCCGCCACACTGCCATTAAACTGTGTCAGTTAATATTGAAGATGATGTACATTAAAGCTCATTACCCATTAATAGGCAAGCACCAGTAAAAATAATTTAAACAAATATGCAATTTTTTTATATCATATTATGATTGTTTGTTTTATTACTTATTGTTTTTATTTTAAATATGGGTTTTTAAAATTTTATAACGATAAGATAAATATTTGAAAAAAATGTAAACCGATTACGATAATGCAATGATTTCAAAGTCACCCTGTATATTTGCTGTATTATTTAAACATTTTTGCACTCAGAATCAATCTTATGTTATTATGACTGCAAACTTTTTTTTTTCAAAGTACTTCTATATAATATAGTTGTATCATTTGTCATGTGGCTTTTTATATTACAAATATACCGGGTACAGTCTTCTACCTACCACTACCACTATGATTGATTAAAGATATTTAATTTTTATTTAAAGTAGGGCTACTTTTAAGCCAACAATTATACCAATAAAATTTGTAAAACATCATTTTACCGGTATGATTGTAAATAAAAAAAATACAAAGTGACGAATTCATATCTTTAACCTTCCATTAGTACCATGAATGTTTAAATGTACATTTTGTTCTTGCAAATTGTCTCAAACAAAGTCTTTTCAGCCTTACATGTGAAGTTAGTTAACCCAAACATGTATTGTGGAAGTGAAGACAAATTAATTAACTGTAACGAAGTGACTCCACGAACTTGGCTGCTAATTTTAGCTGTAGATAGTAAACTAATATAAATATACATACAGGGTGAAATTTTAACCACCTTCTAAATTTTAATATATTAATCTACGAGAAAAAATACGTTATTTGTTTTTTACAGTACAAAAACAAAAATGCCAGTACAAAAATGTCAAGATAAAGCACTTAGAAAATGTCCGCCAAAAATCTAAAATTTTTTAATACGGCCTAGCAACACTTTTTTTACGTAATGCACATCACATTAATTCATTACGATACTAATTATAAGTTTTTGATTTTCCCTTTACACCTAAACAGGCCTAAAACTGTAAAAAATTAAAACTATATTGCGTAAAATATTTTCGGGTGAAAACTTAATTTAAATAGTTTACCTTATAAATGGGCTCTAAAACTGAACGCCTACAAAAATTTTGGAAAGTGGTTAAAATTTCACCTGTACAAAGCAAAATTTTCAATTTACTTAGTTGGTACTCGTATGTTTCCCGATACTTTTTCAATTAATAACTTACTTTAGGTGTGTAATGAAATCCTTTATCCGCGGAGGAATATTAAATCGGAACCTTTCAGCTTCCTCTCGTCTCCCTTAGCAATTAACATTCTCAACAGTGATACTTTTACGGAAAGAAATCAATACCTTAACTTGGGTTATGAAGCAGTAGATTGATTTTGAAGAATCGATTGATTTCAACTTGGGCACAACAATGATGGGTATGGCATAACATAACGCTTGCCAAATGCGGGTTGGTGATCACAAACCCGAACAATGTTCAAAAATTTGAACCTCTTGTTGCACGACCCGGGGATCGAACCTAGGACCCCGAGTTCTTGATTCGGTACTTAAACAACTCGAACAATAGGCGAATTGGACTGTTCATATTTACTAAGCCAGAATCAGACTTAGACAATAAATAAAGTCAATAACAATAAGGTACACGAGATGCTTTTGAGAGCTGGGCTGCTTGAGCTAGAAGAAGATGATACACTTTATCCAGTTCATCTGTAAATTTTTGCAATGTCGGCCATTTGCATTTAATAATGGTTAAAAGGCCTGTTCTATTTAAAACTCACCACGCTTCATACGTATTTAGTCTTAAATTTACTCAACGCCCAATTAGAGCCATAATTAATTTAATATTTTTGGCGCGAAGATTCTTGGGGTGCGTTAATTACTATTTCGCGACGACAGCTCATCATCTAATGAAAATGTAACTCTGAAACTTGGCAAGTGAACAGTTGCTTATTTTGGTTCACGCGACACGGGTAATGCATAATAAAGTTGTTAGTATCTAAGCGCAGAGACGCGAACGGTTGGCTCAACGCCAAATCACGTGTAGCGCCAACGATAGCTATTCAATGATAAAGCCTTCTTTAAAGGAGCAAATGTAAATACACAAGATACGAGTATCTTAAGGACATCACATCTTATTGGTTGTAATATTTGGCACATCCCCAATACTAGTAGAAAGTAACATGACTACCACATAATATTAGGGGTTAAAGTATGAAATTGCCGTTTTGTATGGACGAAATCGAAAAAAGTCATTTTTCCATACTAACAATTATTAAGTTTTTTTAAAAACGCCTGAACCGTTTTCGATACAATTAAAGGTGAAAGTTAGATGGTTATAAAGCTACGCATTATAGTATTTAAATTTCTGAAAATCAAAGTATATAATACAAATAAACTTAATTGAAGAAAGAAGGTCAGCTGACACATTGTAAGGGGTCTTTTCAACGACTTCCTTTGAAGTAATAGGCACTAGTATTGAATTTTTTTTAGTCAATGTTACTTTATTTAGTTTTTGATACAATACAAAAAGAATTACGTAATAATATGACTATACTTAAGAGCTATAAACAAAATAAAAAGTGTGAAAATAATCGGCAATTTCATACTTTAACCCCTATTATAAGCTTACCTATTAGCTTAAATAAAAATAGTTACAACAGAAATAACTTATATAATATTCCTTATGAAAGAATTAGTAAAGTTTTTCTTTTGTAATACGCACTTTAAAATCCCGCATCTGATGGTTTCAAAAAGTTGAAATCATTGCAAACTTTTTAAAATCTATTCATTATTATTAAGTTGTTGTTTACTGTGTTACTCTAACCAGAACCTTTTTCCAAATGCCCTTGACAACTACAAGCTACGAATATATTTATTTTCTTTTTTTAGGAATTAGTGCTTGTAAGAACAGGTTGAAAATAAAATAATACATCAATTAATGATTTTGCTTGTATAGCCTTACTCTCTTTAATTTTTTGTTTTCTATAATTACAATAGACATTATAGTGGAATGGTAAAGTAAGATGAAATATCTCTCAACCTCAACGAACTTGTTCAAACTAATTACTCGTCATCGTATGCCTAATTTATTGCATTATTGTGTGTAGAGTTAAATATATCCAGCCTTATATTATCGAAGAGCAGATTCACCTGGACTCTCACAAATAACGTAAGTATTATATCTTTGTTTTGTAGAGCATTGAAGAATACAACGTGTTCCTTTTGATATATTCTCATAACTCTAGGGTATTAAACAGACCATGGTAAAGAATCAAATTGCATATGAATTATTTTTTAATTATAAATATTTTTTTGTTTAATTTTTTCATACAAAACAATTCTAAAAAGTCACGACTGTTTATGTAACACACCCTTACCTTGTTATGAATGAACTTTTGAATGAAAACGATTTACTCGTACCTACCCACACACGTCAATGTTTTTTACAAGTTAAGCTCTCTTGCTACTTTACTACCTACTACACTTTAGTGTAAGTTTGCCAACGTCTCGCAAAATTAAGGATTCGCCACACTGGTTACATTTTTTTAACAAAGGACAAACCCGTTTCCCATACAATCTTGGGCCTGACGTTACAAGGCTGGTAATTGGCCATAAATGAAAGCATATTAAAAAGATTCATATGCCCTATTTTCACAACTTACTTCAATGGGAAAGTTACTGAAATCAACCAATGAACTTATTTTATTTTATAACCTATATCATGTATTATTTTACAAAGAATACCATTTTGGTACTTTACCTGGATAAGATCTAGGTTCCTTTTCTATCTATAGGCAATATAGGTAGTAAACAGAGCACTGCAGCAGGGCAGTGAGAAAAATGCAAACCACATTAACTTGCGCACGAGTACGAATCATGTTAAAATGTTCTCTATGTACGAAACGAAATGTGAGTGAATTGGAGTGAATGACAAATGACAATTAACTGTCATTGTCAGCTGATATTCTTAATAATAGTGCAGCATAAAACATCAGGAATTGAACTATTCAAAATGTTAAATTGTTTTATCAATGAATACTTATTGAACCGCAAAAGTCGTGGAAAAAATGAAAATTACATTCCCTAAGCTTTTAAAACGAATTATTTAGCTTATTCCTTAAAAAATGCAATTGTAAAGAAGTAATACTATGAATCGATTTATTCCAAATCGATTAAAACGTTAAAAGTCCCGCTCTATGAAGTGACAGAGCGTTTACGGAGAATTTGTTTAGTTTAAATGTGTATAAAAAAACGGTTTACAGAGACTGTTTAAGTATTAGAAAAACAATATGTATTTTCTCTACCTGTCCATTGCCAATTAATTTTTTTTATGGAGAAATAGGCAAGTAAAATAAAAGGTATTTTTTGGCATAATTTTCATTGTTGTAACGTCGGGCCCAAAAATGGGGTTCTCCTTTAACTAAAATTTATGTTATATTCGAAACTATTGATTTTTGAACCACATGTTCTAAAGCGTTTTATGTTATTTTTACCTATAGAACATAACCTTAGAGTTATGGGATATCAAAAGGAACACGTTGTATAAAGCCTGGCCGTCTTAATAGAGCTCTTCGGCGCCGTCACATTAATTACAGAAAGGTCTGTGTTCATGGTGGAGCTTTTTATATTTTCTGATATTTAGTAATTAGCAGTAGAAAAGAAAATAAAACTGTTACCGTAAGAACCTAGAGTTATTTGTTAAAAATAGTGATGAATGAAATAAAGATAAACTTGCTGTTCCAGGATTCAGACTGTGAAAAGTGGGTAATTCGTTCATGAGAAATTGTATTCGTATTTTTAAAAAATTACCACTGTCAATTGCTGAACTCCCAGTACATAAACTCAAATCATATATCAAAGTAATTTTAATGAAAAAGGGCTATTATACTATTGGCTTGTGTAGCTTTAAATTGTCCCAGCTCGCACTGGCATATGGCAATTGATTTTACTGATATAAGACGGTGACTTTTTATTCATGTTTTGTTCACTATGCCCTATTGTATAAGTGGTCCTGAATGTAAAGTAGCTATTTGAGATCTTAAGCCGAAAAGCTGAATATTTCTAGCATGGCTATAAACAAATATCTGCTGGAGATATTTGTTTTCATAGCGCGAAAATCTAAGCTTCAATATTGTTGGGTAAGAATGCAGTGCAAATCGCCCGAAGGCTCGTATATTGTTGTCGAGTGGAAGCATTAGATTAAAGGGCTCTCGGGTTCAAAAGATTTATGACGGAAATACTGACTCGATTCAGGGCGCTTAGGAACCTCTTTAACACAATTGTCACGAAATAACCTTATTTTTGGAATGTTAAACGCGGCTATTATGAAAGCCACTTCCTCTCAGAAGAAAATTCGTATGAATGTGACTTATACTCATACTCGTATATAAACATCGTGCCTTCTCTCATCCTATTGTGATACGCATTATATTTTTTACGACATTACTGGGTAATGTCATAAAAGTATTCTAAAGATACCTGAAATAATAAATCTCACTATCATTCTTTACAGTTAGCTACTATCTGCAAAACATTTTTTAAGTTGCTTGCTGTACTCTACTCCATTAATTATTGTCCCAGATAGTCGGACAAGGTAGTAAAAATAACGCACAAACGTCAAAAACCGAATCAGGTGCTTTAGTACAGACAACAGCACGTCAACCTACCACAAAACTCAAATTTTCTCAATTGATATTGATCTCTACCTGTTGGACTAAAGGTTGAATATCAATTCAATGACCTTTAACTTTTTGGATAGGTTGACCTGCCGTCGTGTCTTATAATAAATTTGTCAGGAGCAAACACCTGAATCTCAAAAAACATTCTTAATCTTCGAACGTCTACTAATTCTATAGCAAATTGATTTATAGGTAACCTTCAATTACAACAATTAAACTAAAATTTGTGTTGCATCGCATTTTTTAAACTTCTCATTTTAAATGTAGGTATAGCATAACAAATATAACGTCCAGTGAATGTATCACTTTTACTTAAATAGCAAAAACTTTGTCACTATTTATTGCTTTATTGGAGATTTCGTTCCAATTATACCAAACCAATCGGGTCGAGCGGACAAGAATGTTTTATTCATGACACTACTCGTGTTTTGTTTCCAATTGCCTGTTTACTCTATGGGAATTGAATGGTCAGCCATCGAAAACATAGACCTAAGACTTCAGGCATTAAGGTTGATATTTTTTTTATTAGTTGCTTTATTATCTGCGACCGAAAAAAGAAACATTTTAGATATTAACTTTTACTAAAAGTCTTATAAGTGTCATAATATTGTTTCCACTCCGGTTGTTTTACCCGGACAATGTAAGGTTGAGAATTCAAATCACACTTGAAGTAGTTTAAGCAAAAATTATTTTAATATTTATATAATAATAAATTTAATATCCATAAAAAACCTAAACTTTTGATCTAGGTACCTACCTACTTTCTAATATTTTTAAAATAAATATATCATTACAATTTTCAGTTTTTAAGAATGCTTTTATCTCCCAGTATCATGTCCTATATAACTCTTTTGTTTTGTATTTTGGCATATAACAGAGTGAATGTTCTGTCAGTCGTGTGGACCCAAATTATGACCAATTTTCCTTTTTAATGCTCGCCCTGCCTGATCAAAGGGACGTCAGCGAGGCGGGGACAGGAGACCTCGTCACTTCACATCATTTACGACAAGATATTTTTAGCTAGTCTACCCATGTTAGTTATTTGTAACACCAATAAAGGACATTTGATTTATTCAAATATACTGTCTATCGATTAAACATCGTTTAATGTAAAGAAAATAAACCTTCGACACTTTTTGCAATAGATTCACCCATATAACTTATGTAGCCGTTAACTTTATTTCTAAAATCTTTGATATTTAGATTTATCAGGAATTGTATTTCTCCAGAAGAAACTGGTAACGGAAATGATTGGAGTAACGGAGTTGTCATGACACTCTGTGCTTGGTCATCAAGCCATGGCAGCCACACGTATTCTCTTTTAGAAGGATCAGCCCTTAAATCTGATAGTGGTGAACTCCTAGGATTTAATTCAGCCCAGAATGATCTTAGTCGGAGTGTTAGACGTTTGACGATTTCTGGTGAAGCGTCCCATAAGTCTTGAGTCTCAAATGGATCTGAACTAATGTTGAAAAGACATCCTTTAACTGGAATAAACATTATTAATCATTAGTTACAGAAAACTTACAAGAAATTAGCAAAATATGACAAATCTTTATTACCTTTAGTTGGAATACAAATATCACTTTTTGATTCTTGATATAATTGCGTTATGTTAATATCATTCCTTTTGATATACGCTAAGTCCATATCTAATATCAAACCCAATGTTTCTTTAAACACATGACCAATTTCGCAATCTAGCAGTATATCCTCGTAAAAAGGTGTGTTTCGTTTCACCTGCTGCAGGTCCATTCCGTAATGACCATTCGGTTTCCGACTGAAGTCGCCCACAATTATTTTAAATTCACTATCTCTTAATGCAGCCCATCCTCTCAATTCGTCAATGGATATAAGAATATCTTTTCTTGGGGGCGTTTCGTCGTCGTTTACAATAACATTCCATTGATTGACACCATCTATTTCGTCGACGACTGATCCACCAGCAGCATTTACTATTGTAGGTAGCCAATCCGTAACATGAAAGAGACTGTCATATATTTTTGCAGGTATTGAAGCATGCCAAATAACAGCTACGGATCGCACCGCGCCTTCCCAAGGAGTGCTTTTCACACCACGGAATGGGAAATTAGAACCGTAATTTTGAGTTGGTCCAACAGTAGGCGCCCCGTTATCTGACACGAAAACAATAAGTGTGTTCTGAAGCATTTCTCTTTCAGCTAGAGCAGCAACAATATTTCCTACACTTTTATCTAAACTTGTTACTAATCCTGAAATAAAATATAAACAAGAGTAAGTAAAACATTTTTTATGATGACTCCGGTGGTTAATTTTGTTTTTTGGACACCCAAAAATTGGTTATGTTTTACTAATACTTCCAGAAATACAGAAACAAAATAGGTTTTTCATTATATGTTATATACGAGTATGATGATAATAATGATAATTATATTATATATGACCCTGCTTTTCCACACATGCGCTTTTTTTATTTTTTTATTAATTATCTGAGGTAATGATTAATACAATATATAATAAAACTAACTACCCAAAACCTTATATCTCTTCCTTTAGTTTACGTCGGTTGAAATTGCAAACAGAATAATTTGTTGGAAGGATTTAGTAACCTAGTTATACTCAATGAGTTTAAGTGCCAACAATAACTGTACCTGCATACAGCCTTCGAAGAGGGTGCGCGATATATTCGTTATCTTTCAAAGAATCCATGGGTGGCTGCAAATCATCTAAGGCTCCTCCTGTGTGAGGTGCAGCATGCGACAAGTGCAAGTACATTGGCACCGACGTATTGTGTTCTCTGATCACTGTGAATACAACATTATAAGCATTCAGATAAAGAATATTAGCTTCATCCTCATCCCATAAAAGTCTAACGATGGACATAGCTTTCTCGGCTTGCCGCATAGCTGGAGGGCTACACTATGCTAGCTGGGTCGCTGTCTCCGCTAAGAAAATTCAGTAGCAAATTTACATGCATCTATTACCGTACTTATTGTACTGTACATGGAACATTATAGAATACTTTATATGATATATATGCAATTTAATTGCAATTATAATATCAGTATTTATTGCTGTAAGCCAGCGTCGTTTTATCAAATGTAAGGAGTTTGCCCCCACACATCCAAAAGAAACATCTTTAGATTCTCTCTACATTAAAGAATGTCAAAAATCAGACCTTCAATAGCTTTCTCAGTTAAAATGGTCGTAAGATGTCTATTCTCATTTTCCACTGGATCCATATCGTCGAATAAGTCGAGACCATAAAACGTGGCTATGTCACTTCTCTGAAAAAAATACAAGCTATAAAATAAATGGTTTGATTTAAACGTAACAATTACCACCACAAACTAGGTTAAAATATTATAGAAGTAAATTATAAAAATTCGCTATGTTTCGTAACATAATTTTTGTAATGTACTTATTTGTTTGTTGGCTACACTTATTGTCAATGCACTTCTTATGCTATGTTGCTTTGAATAAAAATCAACACGAATATATTACACGTAGCGTTCGTTTTATTCCAATTCATTGGTTTATTTTAGTGGATTCTTTTAAGCCGGTCCTTATAAGATTATCCCTAATAAAGATTACCGAACGGTATACGTACGTCAATAGCGTTGTATGTAAAGTAATCCACGGCGTCGCCTAGGAAGCCGTAGAAAGTGTCAAATCCCCTGTTACTTGGGAGATAGTATGCTCTAGATTTTCCGACGCCCCACTTTCCTATTAAGTGAGTCGTGTATCCTAACTCTCGTAAATAATCGGGCAGGAGACGTTCAGTAGGTGGTATTCCTCGGTCTTCGGAAGCCTTAATTGATATTCCTTGGGTACCTAAAATGATATTAATACATTACACAGCTATTGTTATAATTCTGTTGAATTTTTAATATTTTTTTTTCTCTTTTATTTTAATTTTCATCATATTCATTTGTATTTAAAATAATATTTTATTATTTTAATTTAAATATAATAGAAGTAGTAAATACTATGTAATTTTTATTTTTTATTTTATTTTCATTTATTTTGGCACAAACAGTCATATTAAACATCGTTTTACATTTTAAGTCTTAACACACAAAAAGACAAAACAGTGCCGAAAATTAATCACAAAAGTTACAAATACTAATACGAGCTGTGTAATACTACTAAAAACTATATAATTGATATCCTAACTGATATACATACTTCAGAAATAATATATAACAATTGTGAATTTTGAATACCTATTAACATTTGCAAGTTTAGCACGATATATTCTAATAAACGTAAGAATAATATATCAACAGAGGTATACTTAGGTTATTATAATTTTAGATAAAGCGAGGTATGTACTTATTAACTACTTCAATTTTTCAATAATTTTGCGTTTAAATGTAACCAGAGTGTTATTGAAAAGATCGAGTTCTACAAATTCTTTGTTATACATGTTTAAGCAACGGTGGTAAAAGCCATTTTTGGTATATTTCTTTTTAAAACGAGGTGGTACAAATGTATTCATAGCGCGCAAAGAATATAGATATAATAAAGATATAATAAAATAATAATAGTTCAGGCGTTTAATTTAAAGATATTATTTTTTCAATAAGCAATCAATATTTTTATCGACTTAAGATAAATTCATGTGTAAATTCAAGACCCACTTAAAATGCTACAAGGTTGCGTTCGGACATAGTTACCCAGGCGCATTGCATATTTGCCGGTGAACAGAGCGCTCCGCGACGGCGTTCCTTCCGTGTCGGTGTAGTACTGGTGCAGACATACGCCTTGGTACATCAGCGTGTCAATGTTGGGAGTCAATATTTGATCCGAGCCGTGGAAACTCACATCGTCGTATCCCTGAAACACCAAAGACATAGTTTCAATCTCCTGTGGTTTAACACAACTTTCAACACTGAAATTTGTAGACTTACTCACATTACGATATAATATTGACTAACTTACGATTGTCAAAAATATGTTTACGAAATCTAGGTATTCTAATATGGCCTTTACTGTACATTCTGTAAATTTTCATAAAATTTACTTTTTATTTAGTTCACCGGAATTGAAATTATAAGGCTAATAAAAATTCAAATAATATTGACATGATTAACTACTAAAAATATTTTTATATCGATGCACGTGTAAAAATTATCTGTACACGTGTAAAAATTCAACCCAAGATATAACACAAACTTGTAATATGTATTTTATACGGGTGTTACGACTTTGGTCAAATTTGATATCGGTCAAATCGTCAAAACACTTGCATGAATAAATTTCAGAGCCAAATAAAATTGAAAACGACAAATAAATTGTTTTTTTATTGAATAGAAAAAGGAACGACTAATATTATATTTAAGTATAAGTCAAAATTAAAAACTTCTTAAAACTTTTTGTGCATCATGCTTTTGTGTTATGTCTTAAATTAAGACAGGAGTATCACTAATCATTGTTGGTAAAATATACACTGAAGGGTTATTTGTTAAAAATGGTCCAATAAGATACTACGAGTAGTAAGATTATTTTTACCAAGTCATCAGCAACTATAAATACAACATTCGGCTTGTATATCTCAGCAGTAGCACCGATTATTAGGACAGAAAAACTGGAAAGAAAAGGCAAAAATATTAATTAACAAAAATAACCAGGCTTCCACATGTAGTTATCAAAAATGTTTTTATTAACTTACCAATTCCAAAAAAACATCATTTTAATGAATTAAAATTTAAGCGGACATCTCCCTGCAACCACTTAAAAACTCGGTTGAAATACTACTTTAAAAGTTTACTTTGTGTGCCGTGAACCAACTTTGACTAAATAAAGTATGTTACAGAGTGCTTGGAATAAGCGTTTATAAAAATAATAACAAGAGCTGTTTTTACTCTTTTTTTTTTAAATAATTCTGTCAAATTTGACTTGAAGAACTTAAACTTAACTTGAAACTTTAAATAAGCACCGACACATGCAGTGAAACCACTGACTGAAGAATCCTCTATAAGAATTTCTTCCATCCATTTTCGAAGGGAAACGAGGGAAAGAAAACCATCTAATAAAATCATCCCTTCTTTTTTAGGTTTCGCCAGCAATATACTTAGCTAGGTTTTATGATTTGTTACCTGTATTTGGGTCGCTTGTGTCATGCAGTATATGATGGTAAAATGACGGAGTTGTTAATCATCTGTCAAATTAACTATTATCCAACCAGTTTAAATTAATAAATAAAATAAAATGTTATATATTGTCCATCAGAATATTACAGGACATTACAATTTTAATGTATAATATTATGAGAATCAATAGATCCTGCCAACAAACAGTGTTAACAGTTTTGCAGGACTTAGCTTTGGGGTGGTGGGATCTACCTTCTAGTGGTCCACCCTGGGCAACGGCATCTTTGGTTTTCTAACCAATGATGACGGCTAACAGATCCCTCTGCGGTGGTAGGCTTCGTAAGAGGCCGCCTGGATGCTACCACCCTCCTGCCGGAGTCCAGCGCCAAACAGTTGTTCTGTGTTCTGCTGGTGTGTGGGAGTACCAGTACCTCTGGGTAAGCTCGCACCATCTTAGGCTTCCTCTTAACCGTATGGTTAAGTATGTAGTCAAGCAAGCCCATTATTTATTTTAAAAAAAACTGGTTTACCTGACTATTATGTATGTATAATAATAAATAAATTAAAAAAAGACGAATAAAACAAGCAATATAAAAAATTAACATGATATTTAGGAGCATTGGAGCCTAATAAGCCCCTGTGTCTGGCATTCGTGGACTATAAGAAAGCCTTCGACTACTTCGAGACCCGGGCGGTTTTGAAATCCATGCAGTGATGCCAAATTGACTAGCTATTACGTTGTAAGAAAGTGATACGAAGACCCGAAATGATACAAGTCTATCGTGGAATAATTCTCCCTTATTGACAAATGATGTCTGCGCTTATATACTATTACAATACGTGATGAGAGAGGCTAGCGTGACTGTTCTGAAGGAAGTAGTTGTTTTTTGTAAATATCACGTCTCATAAGTATACGTGATAGAATTTGTCATCAACATATCAGAACGTTAAGGTCATGAGATGTCCGTATGACGCCGCAACTATGACCGTCTAAGTACAGGACCAGGAAAGCAAACCTATCCAGTTGCGTCGTGTAGTGCGGCAGGGGATGTGATATTCCCTAAGCTGTTCACTAAAGCACTAGAAGATGTTTTCAAGACCCTGGAATAAAAAGGGCGCTGGATAAACATAAATGGGGAGTACAGCCCACACCGCCGTTTGCTGATGTTATAGTCGTGATGGCAGAGTCGTTGCAAGATCCTGCAACGACTCTAACAGAGAACTAGTTCACAAGTTCAAAGTTGCTCAGCGAGATAAGGAGAGGCCACAACACAGCCCTCTCCTTATCGGTATACCTTCAAGAGACAGGATACAAAACTAGCATATTGGTCAGAGGACGAAAATCATCGACATAGCCCGAAAGATTTGCATGCTAAAGTGACAGTGGGCTGGTCACGTCGGTCGTAGAACCAGCCACCGTTGGAGCAGGCGAATCCTGGAATGGAGACCGCGTTTAGATGAGCTTAGTGTAAAATGCCCTGCGACTCGATATACTGATGACCTTCGGAGAACTGTTGACTGCAGCTGGGTGGGGAAAGGCCAGAATAAGGATTTGTGGCGTAACTTAAAAGAAGCCTACGTCCAACTGTGGACGGACAATGACTGTTGATTAATTGATTGACTATTTCAGAAATAATGACGTTAAGTAATAAGCAACCCAGCTGCCCCATTATTCCCGAAATCCGATTACGTTTCCCAATTCAGTTTATTTGAGAAAAAGTTTATGCCTTTGATATGATTTTGTTGAAAAATTATCATGGCAAAGACACTGATTTGTACAGTATCTCTTTACAAAAGGATGTAATATGGCGGCCTTGACAGTTGGTATTATATTAGACCCATTTATTTTAATTCATTCAAATTATTATCAAACAATAGAAGTTAGAACAAGATGAAGTTCAAATAATTTAAATATGAATAAAAATCGCTCTGCTCATGACAATGAAACATTCACTAAAAACACTTGTGTACACTGTCTATAATTAATTACCTATATTATTCACACGAAATAATAATGTTTAAGAATAATGGTTTTGCCAATAAATCAAAGAATGACGTACGACTGGTTCTCAATATGTTTCCTTGATTAACCTTAGTAAGGTATGGTGACAACAAGTAGGTAATGTTTATCTTCCCGATGTCGTTACTAAGCATTATAAATACTATTCATGTTAAACTACAGGTTTGATTATTGTGAGATGAGTGAGGAATATTTATAAGAATAATGAATGTATACTTACGCATTACTTGTTACAACAACTTAGTATGTCCAGAAGTATTTTGCCTTTCTGGTAACTAAAGTCAGCTCCACCTCCTCAAGCGGGTAATATTTTTGCAAAGCCACGAAGGAGTAGTTAGTTCTCCACGACATATTTGGTTTTCTCATCCGGTAATCTATACATTACTGCCTTAAAGAAAATATTGCAATTTTTCTTTTACAACTGCCTTGCCATGATAAACTTGTGAAGTCACTTGTTAATAGTGTTTTCAATTCAATATCAATTAATGTTACTATATAGTATTCTGTAACGCCGTGTCTGCCTAAAATAGAAGTGTACTATCCATTAAAACCTTATCAGCCAATCGATTTTGGTCGATTTTTCCATAATCGCCACTTATCAATGGATTGGTGTTCGCTGTTTTCCCAGCGATAGGAAGAAGAAGCTGCTGCCTGCCTGTCTTCTTTTAGCAGAAACTTTTAGTCGCCTCTCACGTAAACAATAGCCCGAGAAGAAGTGGTGCAATTCTATCTCAGACCGGCACCACACACAATAATAAGTTCTTGGAGTAAAGTAGGAACCTATTCCCTAACTCATATAATTTCATTTTCGAAATCTCTAAAACACTACATTTTACAGCACTAAAGTGCTAATTGAAATTTCAGGCGTGTAAAAACTTTACATTAAGCAGCGCTCCTAACTCAACTAAATTCAAATGTCGTTACGAAGTTGCATGACAACTCTCATGATGTTAAAGCAAAAATAACGAAGTCTGACGTTAAACAGTTGTTTTTCTACTTTTTGCCATAAAACAATAATTTGCATCGGAAATGAGAACATCTGGGTTTATTTCGTTGTTCCGCCACCGCATATTATTATGACGTTTATCATAATGTGTCTTAACTTTTGGAAAGAAAAAGCATAAACAAATTTGATACGTTCCCTAATGTGTTGTTTTTGTTTGAACGAAGCTAAATAAATTGAATAAGTTATTTAGAAACTGTTGTTCTTCTAATCACTTCCTTATATGGAATACAATGATACATTGGACTTACGGAAATATTATCAGTCTCTATTATTTATTTGTATAAGCACAGAAACAAATCACAGCTTAACTTGCTATTACTTAAAATTCTAAGTTACTAGACGGAAATCCAACAATAGTGTAAATAAGTTAAAGAATATCTAAGAACACCACAACATGTGACTCGGTGCTGGTTGCATCCCACGACTTTCTGCAATATAAACTATGTCATCTGTCTATCCGGTTAAAGGCCTACGCTGGCTCTTCTGTTTGTAGCCGACAATCGAGAACTATTCTTTCACGGTTTTTGTTATTTCTTGTAACAGATATACGAATAACCTGTTTCCTAATTACATAGATATTTAAGTTGAACTCCCTGTAGTATGTATACAGCAAAAGAAAAATAAATTACTAAACGGTACATTCCTATACTTATTAACTATACTTATATTTATTGTCTACCATAGGGAAAACTATAACACCAAAGAAGTCATAGTTAAAGCGATATAAGTGCCACTATCTAACTACTTGTCGTAACTCTCTCATATCTTTCCGTATAAAATGACTATTTTCTACAGTAGCCGAGAGGCATTATCACTTTCATCCTGTATATTATACCAATAAATTAGAGTTCTAGCAATTTTGTGGCGTATTACCTCGTTTCTATTTTAGGTAACAACGTTAAATTGGAAACATGGCCGGCTTGCTTACTTGGAAAGTGGATACAACAAAGTTCTGAGCTTTAAGTAGGCGAATAAAACTTGCAAGGACGTAAGTTTAAGAAAGAAAATGTGTTTCTTCGGTGTTCGTTTCAGCCAATACCAAAACAATACTGATATCTACATATATATTACGACGTGGTTCATCGGTACACTATTGGCTATACTTTATCTTGATTTTTTAGGTAAGATTTAAATTACATACCCAATGCCAATTAATGTAATGAGAAACTTCCGGAAGATTAAAAAAAATTAAACTACGTTCCTAACTAAACACTTAAAAATAATTAATTGGTAGCATTTATAGTAGTGTCGTTTTCACAGTGACAGCATGCAACATGATAATGGTAATTTTCTAGGTAAAAAAGCGTAGATAGATGCTATTACCAGCCTATGTTTGCACGCTGTTGGACACGGGCCTCGGTTCAGCACCTAAGTTGAAAAACAAACACAAAAAAGTGTAAAAAAATAGGACAGCCCTCAAAAAATACATTTTACACAAAATTTTACCGACAATAACAGTAAAAAGGTGTCGGTGCCAAACAAAAAATCACGGACAATCATCATGCACTGACTCAGAATTGGTCTTCTTCTCAAACTTCAAGGATAGTGGTGTAAAACCCCCCTTGCCAGATACGAGTCAATTTATAAAAGAATTTCCTGAATTGACCTGACCGGGAATCGAACTCTAGTAGATAGGCCACCGCACAACTAATTGTTTTTTATTTAAAAATTTGATAGGTACATTTTGTTTCATGCTCAATCTTTGAATAACATTTTTTGTCTAGAACCGTGTTGTGAGCCGGTATTGACGTCAACGATAATTATGTTAATTTATAAATTAATGAGGCAGCTCATTGTGACCGTGATGCATTCAATAAAATGAAACAATTATTCACGGAAAAACATGCGTAATTTGGACAGCTACCAAAGAACCATATGTTTGTTTTCGCCTGAAAAGAATGAATTTATTGACAATTGATAACAGAATCATTCCCATTTTATGACCAATCTTTAAGATAACCTTGCATAGGACTGCGTTGTCAACAAGTAACTCTTGCTTGCTTATCCTTCACGGCATAAATGCAATTATTTATTAGCTTTACGTTGGTAAAGCTAATAAATAATTAAAATAAAACAGATATGATGACCTAATACATCAAACATACTTTGATGTAAGAGCATATAACCACTTTTAGTAATTTAATCATATAACCCTAAATTTTTACCCTTTTTTATGGCAAAACACGTAATTTAATCATTTTTATGGCAAAACACGTTTGCCATAAAAATGATTAAATTACTAAAATGGCTATTAAAAAATAGGGGTTGGTGATAAAGGGGTAAAAATTTAGGGTTATATGATTAAATTACTAAAAGTGGTTATATGCTCTTACATCAAAGTATGTTTGATGTATTGGGTCATCATATCTGTTGGTAAAGCTAATAAATAATTGCATTTATGCCGTGAAGGATAAGCAAGCAAGAGTTACTTGTTGACAACGCAGTCCTATGCAAGGTTATCTTAAAGATTGGTCATAAAATGGGTTATGGCAAACGTTGTTTTGCCATAAAAATGATTAAATTACTAAAATGGCTATTAAAAAATAGGGTTTGGTAATAAAAGGGTAAAAATTTAGGGTTGTATGTATTTTTAATGCCACACTATAGAAAAATAAAAACAAAAAATTATGTCCAAAAATTAAAAAAAAAATGTTAAGGGTGAACAACCCTTATCACTTAGGGGTATGAAAAATAGATAGTAGCCGATTCTCAGACCTACTGAATATGCATTTATAAAATTTGGTAAAAATCAGTAAAGCCATTTCGGAGGAGTAAGGTAGCTAACACTGACGCTCAAAGACGCCATATTCACAAATCAGTTTAAAATGGAGGTCCAGCCAAAGTCTGGAAATTCCTTAAGTCACTTGGAGTTGGAAAAGCACGTGGTGATTCTGTCCCCAAAGATATCAATTTAGATCTTTTAAATAAGCACTTCTCCACTTCTGTTGCTGTTGACAGCACAACTAAAAGTAAAACTCTGAGTCAAATTTCCTCATTTCCAACTCCTGACTGCTCATCTTTTTGCTTTAGTCAAGTAACCGATTGTGATGTTAAGAGAAACATTATTTCCATAGCGTCAAACGCAGTCGGAAGCGACTGCATTAGTCGTAATATGATTCTGCCTCTGCTAGATATCCTAACCCCTGTAATCAGCCACATCCTTAATCATTCCCTCTCCTCAGGCGTATTTCCTTCATCATGGAAATATGCCCAAATGATCCCTCTCCCAAAAAAGCTAATCCTACCTCTTACTCTGATTTCCGGCCCATATCAATCCTTCCTTTCCTGTCTAAGGTTATGGAGCGCGTTGTCCATCATCAACTCAACCACTTTCTGTCCATAAATCATCTATTAAGTCGATTTCAATCGGGTTTTCGTCCAGGCCACAGCACAACTACTGCTTTAATTAAAATTACAGACGATATTCGGCTTGGCATGGATAGTCAGGAACTCACTGTTCTAGCGTTACTTGACTTTAGTAACGCTTTTAACAATGTTGACTTTGACATTTTACTCGGGTTACTACGTTCTCTTAACATATCTCCAACGGTGCTTGACTGGTTTCACAGTTACTTGCATGGACGTCGGCAGCGCATTCGTGCTGAGGACTCCTTCTCTGCATGGTGCGACATTAGTGCCGGCGTTCCACAGCGTGGCGTGCTGTCTCCTCTCCTCTTTACAATTTTCATCAATAATTTTAAATCTTCTTTCCACTTTTATGCAGACGATCTCCAAATATATTCTCAAGGACGACGTGAAGACCTTTCTATTGTTGTAGATGTGGTTAACGATGACCTTCGTTGCATACTACACTGGAGCAAATCCTTTGGCCTAAAGGTTAATCCTGCTAAAACACAAGTGACAGTTGTGGGTGGCTCTAAGCAAATTGCTAGGATTGATTGGTCGGCCCTGCAACCGGTTTCATTTGACGGAGTGCAAATTCCTTTCAGCCAAGTTGTGAAGAACCTTGGCATCCACATTGACAGCGTACTTACTTGGGGTACACAGATTGCAGAAGTTAGTACAAAAATATTCGCTGCGGCAGCGTCACTTAGAAGACTTCGTAATTTCTTACCTATACCTACCAAAATTGCGCTTGTTCAGGCTTTGCTATTTCCCATCCTTGACTATGCAGATAGCTGCCACTCTGATTTAAGCGGAAATCTACTCGACAAGCTGGAGCGCTTACAAAACTTTTGCATCCGACTCATTTTTGGTCTACGTAAGTACGACCACGTAACAGAATTTCGGTCTCGGCTCCAATGGCTTCCCATCCGACTTAGGCGTGACTATCATATCCTTTTCTTATTGTATTCAATTTTGTTTAACCCTAAATCACCTCTGTACCTTAAAGAGCGCTTCCAATTTCTGCAGTCATCACAGGATTGTGAGATACGGTCATCCAAAAAACTTATTCTCAAATGTCCTCCCCATTCCACTAACTACTATTCGCAGTCATTTACCGTCCACTCTATCCGCTTATGGAATTCCCTACCCCCGCCCATAAGACTATCTGATACATTATTCGTTTTTAAGCGTCGACTCAAAGCACATTTACTAGCGCTCTGACATTGACATTTATTTATTTTGTAACTATAATAGATTGCTGTTCAATATTTTGACACATCTTAAGTGTTATCTAGTGTATGTGTCAGTATATAAACTTGAAAAATATATTCGAGGAGATGCGGGTTCAAGTCCCGCCTGAGACAAAATTTTTCAAGGTTATATACTGATATTATAAGTGCAATTAAGTTGCTAAAATATCAAATAAAGTAGTGTATGTATGTTTTATTGTATATATATTTATTATATGTATGTATATTATAAGGTATTTATGTATTGTTGTGTTTAGGTTTATATTTTGAAATAGTTAATTTGTTTTGTTATGTTTGATTATTTTTACATAAAGTACTCTGTGCACCTTCCCCTTTCTTTGTAGTATCCTGCACCCAAAGGTTGTCTGGAAGAAATCGCTACAGGCGATAAGACCGCCCAAGTTGTACATCTTTCTGTAACATTTCCTGTAAATTTATGTCCACGCACGGGCTATGTCATGGATGCCAGGGGGGGACATGAGATACGATGAGACGCACAACCGCCGAACCGCGACGAACAACACCGAGCGAACGTTCGGTTCGCGAGCGAACATCGATGCTCGGTCGAACCCACTCCCTTCAATATCTTCATAGTGTGCGGTCACTGTTGTAGTACTTGTCCCGAATTACATTCAATCCTATAAAATACAGTCCGCTTTTTACTTCCACCTGATCTACCACCGAAGGCACCAACGCTTCTCCTTAACATTGTGGTCCATTCGCCTGAAGAAGAAGAAACAGACGAGGGTAGAATTCCGGACGACTGCTGTAACGGACTTTGAACCCGTGACACGCCCGCCTGTCTATTGCGCCGTGTCATCGCTACTTAAAAAGAAGATTTTGAAAATTCTGGAGTCACCTGTGGAATTATTTGGATAAGGATACGGTCGTGCTGTGAGTTCGTTCCAATTTTACCATCACATCTACCTTCTTTCCAAAGTTTTGTGCTTAATTTTTGCATAAGTCCAATTCAGTTTACCTTTTTTCTTACCTTATTTAAGTTGGCGCAAGCGTATTTCTTCGCACGTCATTCCACTTTGCTAACAGCGGTCGCACTACGGCCACTATCATTTCATTAAATATTATAAGCGCATCGCGTTCCTTTGTATAGCGGTAGGTAGGTATACGTATTTACCTGTCTTACAACACCGTTAGACTGCATCAGCTGTGCGCTTATTTATCAAATCTTTCGTAGATTCGTACTCATAATACTTATTAACGTTAATAATCGTCCAAATTTGTTACTTATATAAAATTTTTTGTACCTTTTTTTTTTCGTTACCCACTATGTCTGATAAATTGATCAAAAAGCGCAGTTCTGTTAAAGCAAGAATTACAGGCTTCAGCAACTACATAGCCATTATAAAAAGCTGCGATCAACTATCGGACCTTCAGCTGCTAGAATTACAAAGTCGTTTTAGCAAATTCGAGGGTTTATACGATGAATTTAATGATTTACAGACTGAGATCGAGCTGTTATCGGAGCATCCCGAGGACGCCTATGTCGAGCGGTTTAAATTTGAAGAAAGTTTTTATCCCCTGGTTGCCATAGCTAGACAATACCTTGAAGCAGGGAAAAACCAGGATAAAGCCACTGCAGGTTCCATAGCGGGCTCCGAGGTATCAGGTGGGACAAGAAACCATTTTATTCGTTTGCCAAAAATTGATTTACCCCGTTTTGATGGTAGCTATCAGTGCTGGTTGGAGTTTAGGGACACGTTTCTTTCCTTAATACATAACAATTGTGGTATCGATAGCATTAACAAGTTTCATTACTTGCGCGCGTCCCTGCAGGGTACAGCCGCCGAAATTATTAAAAATATCGACTTTAAGGGCGATAACTATGCGATAGCATGGGACTTGTTGTGCGATCGATACAACAATAGTCGCCTACTCATTAACAATCATGTGCAGGCATTATTCAACGCTGAGCCGGTTATTACTGAATCTAGCGTTTCTTTGCGCCGTCTTATTGACGTAATCAATAAAAATATCCGAGCATTAAAAGCGTTGAATGAGCCGACACAGTATTGCGATACTATTATTATCTATATAATGTCCTTAAAGTTAGACACCGTTACAATGAGAAATTGGGAGGAGTATCGTAATACATTGGCTAATACTCCAACTTTAGGTCAGTTTTGTAGCTTTATAAACAACAAGGCCGACTTAATGGAAACGTTAGAATATAATAAAAACAGTAACACAATTCAATCAAATAACAATTCTAACAAATCAAAAAGTTTCATAATTACTTCCAATCAAACAAATCATAATAATTCGCAAAAAAATAATCAAATAAAATGTCCTATGTGTTCTCAGAATCATTTTCTCTATTCGTGTGATACTTTTAGAAAATTAACTGTGGAAAATAGATTAAAAAAGGCAAAAGACTTCAAGGTCTGCTTGAATTGTTTGCGTGTTGGCCATGTCGAAAAGCGTTGTAGATTTTCGCACTGTAAGTATTGTAAAAGCAAGCATAATACCTTGTTACACTTGAATCAAACTGAGCTTGAGAATAATTCAACACTTATTCCTACCAATAATGTTTCGCTTTCTACAAAAACACAGCCTTCTGCTCAAAAGTGTATTTTACTCTCTACAGCCATGGTGAGGGTGATGAGTGAAAATGGTAAGAGATACAATGCCAGAGTGCTGCTTGACAGTGGAAGTACAGCCAACTTTATAACTGACAACTTGTGCACTAGTCTTGGATTGCCTCGAGTTGATGCCGGGTCCAGAGTCACAGGTATCAATAATCTGACTAGTAATTGTACACAGTCTTGCAACTTAATTTTAGAATCAAATTACAATGAATATTCAGTCAAAATAAATTGTCATATTCTGCCAGAAATTGCGAAAAAACTGCCAGCTTCACACATAGATACTTTCGGTATACCGATTCCCACAGAATTATTTTTAGCAGACCCGTCTTTCAATATACCTTCAGACATTGATATTCTGTTGGGAGCCGAACTATTTTGGGATATCATTATTCAGGGCAGGCACATTAATCTAGGTAAAAACTTACCAAAGTTGTGTGAAAGTCAATTTGGCTGGCTGATATCGGGTACCGTTTATACCGATTCGCTATTTAACCAGCCACTTTCATGTAATTTTACTAAAACAATTAACATAGAATTAAATAAATTTTGGGAACTCGATTCCATTTCACCCAAACATTGTCTTTCTTTAGACGAGCGGGCTTGCGAGCAAAGTTTTAAGTTAAATACTGACCGCGATTTGAACGGCAGTTTTATTGTTACTATGCCGCTCAGCGCGGATCCCAGTGTTCTCGGTGACTCATACGGTATAGCAAAACGTAGGTTTATATCATTAGAAAGGCGATTTGAGCGCGATCCTTTTTTTAAACAACTGTATATGGATTTTATGAATGAGTATGAGTCGCTCGGCCATATGACTGAGGACACCGAATTTTTGTATAATCGAGATGAGATTAATTATTTTTTGCCACATCATGGCGTGTTGCGCGATTCCAGCAAGACCACAAAATTGCGCGCTGTTTTTGACGCATCTGCTAAATCAAGTTCAGGGGTTTCGTTAAACGACATTCAATACGTAGGTCCTACAGTGCAGGATGACTTATTTTCGATTTTAGTTAGGTTTCGACAACACAAATATATCGTTTCTGGAGACATTGAAAAGATGTATCGGGCTATTTTGTTAAATCCTAAACAACGTTCATTGCAACGTATTTTATTTAGACGGGACCCATCCAAGCCACTCAAAACGTACACTTTAAATACGCTCACTTATGGAACAGCATCAGCGCCTTATCTCGCAACTAAATGTCTTATAAGCCTCGCTGACGACACAAATAATCAACAGGTGAAGCGTAGTATACAACATGATTTTTACGTTGACGATTTTTTAAGTGGGTCGGAAACTATTAGCGGCGCAATTGAGCTATGTCAGGCTGTGAAATCAATATTAGCTTTAGCGAATTTTAATTTAAGAAAATGGCGATCAAATAGCACTGACATTTTGAGAGAAATTTTTAACGAGGAGGATAACTCTAGCTTGGATTTAGATTTATCTGATAATTACTCTTCGAAAACTTTAGGTTTGTTATGGATTTGTAAATTAGATGTTTTGTCATTTTCTCTAAATATTGACGTACATGCAACAATATCAAAAAGACATATTTTATCTGTCATCAGCCAAGTTTTTGATCCATTAGGCTTGATCGGACCCTGTGTCGTCGAAGCGAAAATTGTAATGCAAAAACTATGGCTTAGCAAATGCGACTGGGACGACGAAGTACCCCAGGATATTGCTGAACAGTGGAAAGTATTTATTTATTTTATTTTATTTTATTTATTGCAAAAATATACTTAGAACTATGTACATACACAGAGCTAAAGTACAAACCCTATTAGGGTACAGCAATGTAAGAATATCATAGAAATACAAAGTTATTTTAAATTGTCTGTCAAAAATTCTTCTGCCTTATAGTAACTCTTTCTAATTAATAAGTTTTTTAGTTTGCCTTGAAAGGTTTTGTCTGAGTCTAGTAGTTTTAGGGAATCTGGAAGCTTATTATAAATCAGAACGCTTCTATAAAGTGGGCTATCTCTGAACATTTCTATTCTAGGTGTTGGCAAAATTAACTTAGTGTTACGACGGTCACTCTTAACGAAACTAAAGAGATGTATATGTTTCCTTACGAACATTGCGGTTTCTAATATGTAGATACATGGCAGAGTCAAGCATATTATAAGTTTATAAGCACACTGCATTTCTTGAATTCTTTAAATGTTCCTAGATGGGTCTTTTTTTTTTTTTTTTTTTTTTTTTTTTATTGGGGTCAACAAACAGTTTCACAATAAGGATAACTTAATTATTGTAGGTACACGTCACAATAGAATAATCGTGAAACCAACACCGTTAACCACAAATTACTTTAATAGAGTGTACTTGCCATTTTTATTTAATTGGGTCTTGTGCAACGATAACATTGTTCATGAGATACATGTATTTACGGACAGCAGTGAAAAAGCATACGGTGCTTGTCTGTATGTCCGGTCTATTAATAGCTTCAATTTAATTACGACCCATTTATTAGCTTCGAAAAATCGTATAGCTCCATTAAAACCTACGACTATGCCTAGGTTGGAGCTTTGTGGGGCACTTTTAGGCGCAAGACTGTGTACAAAGGTAAAAGAGTCACTCACCTTACAAGTTAACCGCATCATATTCTGGTGTGATTCAACGATTGTATTGAGCTGGTTGTCTCGACCGTCAAGCGAACTCAAACCTTTCGTAAGACATCGTGTCAATGAGATACAAGAAACTACCTTCGGTTCTGCCTGGAACTATGTGCCAACGGGAGATAATCCGGCAGACCTTGTATCGCGAGGGGTGAAGGCTGATCTCATCAGCGAATCTAAATTGTGGTGGTCAGGTCCGCCATTTCTATCGCAAGACGAAAGCCTTTGGCCAAAGTTGACAAAAAAGGTTGAGAAGCAAGACCTGCCAGAATTAATTTGCAATTTTATAAATCAATCAGATAACAAAAATATTTATTTAAATAATCAAACTATCATAAAGGAACTAATTATCAAATATTCTAACTTTAATCATTTACAAAGAATTTTAGCCTACATGAAAAGGTATGTTTTTAATTTAAAAAATAAATTGAATAAATTACAAGGTCCTCTAACCAAACAGGAAATTCAGTCATCATTAAAATTAATTTTGCTTACAGCTCAATGTGAAATGTTTCAGGATGAATATTTAATTATGAAATTTGGAAAAGGTTTACCTCACAAAAATCGCCTTATTTCTTTATCTCCTTTTTTGGACCCCGATGGCCTCATTCGTGTAGGAGGCAGGTTAGATAATTCACCTTATGATTATAATGTGAAACACCCCATACTTTTGTGCAGTAAGCATCATTTAACGAAAATCATATTTCAAACTTATCACAAAAAATTGTTGCATGCAGGCCCTCAATTACTTTTGGCAAACATACGACAAAACTATTGGCCTTTAGGGGGTAGAAATCTATCAAGATCCACAGTGCAGAAATGTACAGTATGTTTTAGACATAAGGCACAAAACGTACAGCCTATAATGGGACAACTTCCAATCTCACGCAGTAACCTAGAATTTCCTTTCCTCAATTTCAGTGTCGACTACGCCGGACCAATACTTATAGCTGACCGAAAAGGGAGGGGATGCAAACTGATAAAATCATACTTGTGCATTTTTGTCTGCCTGGCTGTCAAAGCCGTTCACCTCGAGCTTGTTACGGATCTTACAAAGGAATCCTATTTGGCCGCTTTAAATCGATTTATTGCACGTCGTGGCAAGCCTCGTAGCATATTATCCGATAACGGCACTACATTTGTAGGTTCTTGTAATCAATTGCGTAATTTTTTGCAGGATTCCAATATTGCGCCTGATGTTATTCAAGAGGGAATAGATTTTAAATTTGCTCCTGCCTACTCACCCCACTTCAACGGGGTCGCGGAGTCAGCGGTCCGTTCAACCAAACAGCATTTAAAAAGACTACTTAAACTTACTCATTTTACGTACGAAGAAATGGCTACGTGTCTTACTCAAATAGAGGCTGTTCTTAATTCCCGACCTCTTACTCCTCTTTCTCCTGATCCACTTGATTTCTCCGCCCTAACTCCTTCTCATTTTTTGATAGGAAGATCACTCACGTCCGTTCCGCATCCACAGGTGGCTGATACTGGAAACATCAGTCGACTCGAGCGCTAACAAAGGGTGGAGTTTATTAAGCAGCATTTTTGGAAACGTTTTAATACCGAATATGTATCTTTGCTGCAGCAAAAAACTAAGTGGACTTCATCCAGGGGTGACATCACTGTGGGAAGCCTGGTCCTGGTGAAAGACAGGGCATTACCACCCCTTTGCTGGCTGCTGGGTCGTGTTGTGCAGGTCTACCCGGGTTCGGACGGCATCGTGAGGGTCGCCGAGCTGAAGACTAAGAAGGGGACAATTCGGCGTGGCTTTAATAACATTTGCCCACTACCACTTATTTGAAGTTACCACTTCAACCCGGGGAGCATGTCCACGCACGGGCTATGTCATGGATGCCAGGGGGGGACATGAGATACGATGAGACGCACAACCGCCGAACCGCGACGAACAACACCGAGCGAACGTTCGGTTCGCGAGCGAACATCGATGCTCGGTCGAACCCACTCCCTTCAATATCTTCATAGTGTGCGGTCACTGTTGTAGTACTTGTCCCGAATTCCATTCAATCCTATAAAATACAGTCCGCTTTTTACTTCCACCTGATCTACCACCGAAGGCACCAACGCTTCTCCTTAACATTTCACACTTTCTTCTGTGGTGTGCAATAAAGAGTATTCTAATTTAATCTAATCTAACATTGTGACGCGAGAATTTTATATATAAGATTATAATTCAGCACTAGAAAACTGTAATTAGTCATGAGCACAGATATTAATCATCATTATTAACAACAGCTATCACGGGCCTCTCCAAGAAGACAATTTTGCCCTAATCACCAGGCTTGGCAGGTACATTTTAGGTGTGACAACACTATTTTCAATTACCCTTAAGATTACATACGTAGACATAAATAAACTAATTAGTAAGAAAGGATTCAATATTAACTAACTTTATTTTTTGGCAAAAGTGACCGCGCCAACAAGGACTTATTTTGTCTGGCAGACAATACTTAAGTCTAGTCAGAGCGATAAATGTCAGCATAGGTACCACTGGATAAGTGAGGATTAGCGTCAAGTGACTGAAGGCGTTCAAAGCAGTCCATTATTGGCCCTATTTTTGGTAATATTAATAACCGTATAAATTTAAATTGTCTTGAAAGGATTTATCATGAATATTTAAATTTTATTTATGACTGTCAAAACTTTCTTAATTTGGTGGTTGTGCAAAGATCCCTTACTTGTCTGGTCGTAAAATTAACAGCACAACTCCATGGTCTTTTCATTTACCGGCTTCGTTAGAGAGGCAGTTAATTATGCTATCATTTTATTAAAATTGAGATTACGCTAATCTCAGTATATAAACTTGAAAAATTTTGTCTCAGGCGGGACTCGAACCCGCATCTCCACGCATGCCGGGCGGGCGCCATACCATTAGGCCATCGCGCCGTCTCGCAGTGTCTCGGTGGCCTAATGGTATGGCTCCCGCCCGGCATGCGAGGAGATGCGGGTTCGAGTCCCGCCTGAGACAAAATTTTTCAAGTTTATATACTGATATTATAAGTGCAATTAAGTTGCTAAAATATCAAATAAATTACGCTAATCTGTTATATCTACGCTTTGTTACGGCTTAAGTAGTGTAATTGATGTCACATAACAATGCACGAAATGATATAGAGAACTAAATGTCTACACACCTGCATGAGATCTTTTTAACAAATTGGCCCAAACGCTTAGGTACAGATAAATATACCTACCTAAATACACACACACACACACACATATAAAATAATATGTACATTCTATAGCTAACAATTTTACATACACTGCAATTATTTAGGTACATTAACTACCGCCTACATTTTTTAACATGCCTAAGTGTTCAAAAGATTCTATCAAAAATTCTTGAAGCTGCGGCCTACCATCAGTTTTCCAAATTTATCTTTGATAACTCAATACTAAGCAACTTTCAATCTGGTTTTCGTCCCGCGCATAGCACTACTACTGCTCTCTTAAAAATTGTTGTCAATATTAGAAGCGGCATGGAGGAGTCACGTTTAACTGTTTTGGTCCTGATAGATTTTTCCAACGCTTTTAACGTCGTTAACCATGACATTCTATTAGCCATCCTTTTGCATTTGCGAGTCTCATCAGCGGCGTTAAGCTGGTTCTCATCTTATCTCTGCGGCCGTCAGCAGGCCGTACGTCTTGGCCAAACCTTCTCAGACTGGACTAATTTGTCAGCTGGTGTGCCGCAGGGAGGAATTCTATCGCCCCTTCTATTTTCGGTTTTCATAAACATTCTTACTTCTCATCTATCTTCTTCCTATCATCTCTATGCTGACGACCTTCAGTTATACTCTCAGGAGCATGCTTCAAAAATTGATGATGTCGTTTGTCGGCTTAATGACGATTTGCGTAAGATAAACGTTTGGTCAAGCAACTTTGGAATTAAAGTAAATCCCAGCAAGTGTCAGGCTATCATCATTGGTAGCCCTGGCCAGCTTCGCGGACTGGATTTATCGTCTATTCCACCTATTGTCTTTGATGGCACTGTCGTTAGCTATTCTTCATGCGTCAAGAATCTGGGACTCTTTATTGACAGCACTTTGAACTGGAGCGAGCATGTGAAAGAAATAAGCAGGAAGGTTATTGGTACTCTAAGAGCTCTCTACCGCTTTAAACACTTTCTTCCTTCTTGTACCAAGACCTTGCTTGTGCAATCTCTGATCCTGCCTATTATCGACTATGGGGACGTATGCTGCTCCAACATCTCACAAGATCTTCTCAACAAGTTAGATCGCCTCCTTAATAGCTGTATACGCTTCATTTTCGGCCTTCGCAAATTTGACCATGTCTCCAAGTTCCGCTCCCAGCTTCACTGGCTCCCTATTAGGCTCCGCAGGAATGTTCGAACTCTCTGCGTCCTTTACTCAATTCTCTATGATCCCAAATCACCATCTTATCTTAAAGAAAAATTTGCTTTCCTTCATACTACGCATGATAAAAATCTCCGTTCTGCTGATACGCTTCAGTTATTTACTCCTCGTCATACTTCTGGTTTTATGTCTGACTCTTTTGTTCTGACAGCTGTACGACTTTGGAATGAACTGCCTTCCAAAATTAGAAAATCTTCTTCAAAACTTTCGTTTAAGAAGGCTTTGCAAAGTCACTACAAGGACTAATTTCTTCTTCTTTTTTTTTCTCATACGTTTCTCACTGATACGAATTCTGTGTGCAATCATATTACGTATATGTATTTATGTATGTTTATATATTTATTATATATGTGTAAGTTTATTAATAGTTGTTATAATTTACTTTCATGATTGTTATATTTTTTTTCTCTTTGTCTCTTTTTGCACCGCCTGTATTATTTCTGTTTGGCCCAATGGTTGACTGGGAGAGAATGCTTTTAGCATTAAGTCCGCCTATTGTACTATATCTTATTATTGTGCAATAAAGTGTAAATAATAAATAAAAGACAGGACTAACTACATAGTTCGTGGACGAAAAAAATAATAGTTTGATATCTTTTTTTCTAAATGACTGTAATTATAAATTATTATTTTTTCAATTTCAAATCATTTATTTCCGACACACACGAGTTCACATGGCAAAACTAATTATAAAGTTGCGTCAGTCACGAATTACAAAATAAATAACAATAAAAACACGGGAAAAAAACATATATCTACATATAAAAATAAAAAATACCTAATATCAGTATATAAATTTGAAAAATTATGTCTCAGGCGGGACTCGAACCCGCATCTCCTCGCCGGGCGGGCGCTATACCATTAAGCCACCGAGACCCTGCGACTCAGCGCGAATTTTTCAAGCATATTCTTAACGCTGTAAGCCAGCGTTGCCTCATCGAATGTTAGGAGTTAGGTTCGAGTCCCGCCTGAGACATGATTTTTCAAGTTTTTATACTAATATTATAATTGCAATTAAATTTCTAAAATAACAAATAAAGTATAAAAATACCTACTATTTACCTAATGTGCAGCTGAACCTTTGATTATGCTCTAAGAGCTGAACCCACCTCATGACAAATGGACAGTCCATTCTTTCAGCAACAACGCGCAAAATGCTATAGTGCCCCCACGAACACGGCTCAGCATCGAGGTGGCTCGTTTCCGGAGGATGGTAGCCATCTGTGTGAGCCTCCGCAAACATGCCTGACGCGCTGCAGTACCGCGGTAGCTCTAATAACACTCTGAATGCGTTGTTGTATTGGACTCAAAGGGCGGTGATTGTCTTCAGCGTATAGCTTATCAGAGGTTACACGTTTAGAAAGACTAACAAAAAGCCTTAAAAAGTATCACCTTAACGGGTTCTGAACAACGTGCAAACCTGCGAGCCAGCATATTGCTTCTTACAGCCAACGCCCTCCGCTCCCTTTCAATGTCTTTTTGTTTTATTTATTTATTTAAACCTTTTATTAGATAGGTACCTACTCCTAAAAGTACTTGATTGTCATGCTAACTACACAATTGTCGTTTGATTGATCAACAGTGTTCGTAAAATAATAACTAAGTTTCCACAAGCAATTGAATTGCCTAAAAACAGATTTGAAACAATTTTGAAAAGTACAGCTTGTAGGTACACTACGTCTGTAGGAAAAAGAAGACATATTTTAAGAGACGACTTAGCTCGAGCTAAGCAACTTTCCTGTTACAGCAAGCAAACCTTTATTCACAGTAAATACTCGTGCTTCGACGAAGTAACCAAGAAAACACTTTATAACATTATTTAATTCGTCGCATGTTATTCTATACATACTCGTATTATATGATAGGAGCCTAGACACTCAAACGAAATAGATTTTTACAAATCTATGGACACGACGAAGTGCTATTTTTTATATAAAAAGGGGCTTTGTGAAACTAGTTTCCAAATAAAACATTTTAGGTACCATTATTGTGCAAAGTTGTAGGGCTTTATGAGAAATAAGATTTTATATTACAACTAGCTGACCCGGCAAACGTTGTTTTGCCATAAAAATGATTAAATTACTAAAATGGCTAACAAAAAATAGGGGTGGGTGGTAAAAGGGTAAAAATTTAGGGTTGTATATATTTTATAAAATTTTAATATTTTACTACCCTACCCCTACCCTACCCCTACCTACCCCTACCCTACCCCTACCCTACCCCTACCCTACCCCAACCCCTATTTTTGTATGTTGTATCATAAAAAAATAGAAATTTTGTCTAAATAATAAAATAAATAATTTAGGGGTTATTGTCATGCTAACTACACAATTACCCCTAACATTTAGGGGGATGAAAAATAGATGTTGGCCGATTCTCATAGATACCGGATAAGCCCAAAAAATTTTATCAAAATCGGTCAAGCCGTTTCGGAGGAGTTCAAGTTCGAACACCGTGACACGAGAATTTTATATATTAGATAATACCAAAATTCTCAAAGATGGAGAATTTCTAATTACTTTCAGAAACATAATTCAGCTTATGAGCTAAACTGTTATACCTAGACAGAAATAGAAGTTGAAGCGATTTCTGCCGTCCATTACCTAAAAAGACGTTGATCCACAAAACCTAAATTTGAGATATGGCCAAAAACGCGGGATTATTTTTAAAAATATGCCATTTGACAGCGGAATGTCGTACAAAAAAAAAGTAAGTGTCCATAGGTAGCTTGTAACATGTATAATAAAATAGCGATAATTCTATATAAAAAAAATAAGTTCTAATTAACCAAAATCACACTTTTTCCTTATAGATGGGATTTATTTGGTGATTTCTTATTGTTATACCTAACTAATAAGACTCTAACTACACCTTAGCGACCTTATAGCTTAGGATTCTAATGTAAATTAAGTGTCTTTGTTTTTTTTATAAAAACTATTCCTAATTACATAGCTAAAAGGTCGTTAAGTAACTTAAGGGCTTTCTAGTTATGTATTGCCGATTTTTGTTTAGCACTCATTCTTAGTTATATTAACGTAAAAGTATTTTAGCGACCTTTTCGGTAAGTTTTATGGATAGAGCAGTATTTAGTAATGATTTTTCTAACATTTACTAGCTTAGAAGGACGTTAAACGCTGAACCTGTCACGATAATGTCTTTTTAGTTATGTATAAGGGGTTGAATTTTCCAAATGAAACAACCAAAATAAATGATAATGCTTTACTCAAAATAAAAACAAAACAAAAAACAAACTAAAACTTCCCTTTAAATGTTAAAACTTATCCTCAATAGTACGGGTATTTTAAACATACGCAATAATGTAATAAAAACTTCTAAAAAAAATATTTTAGTCATACTTCAGTCTTTAGTTAGGTACCGGCAAATTGTTTCAAAATGACTCGCACCGCTCGCTTTCTGGGACAATTAATTCGAAATTGTAGGTATGACTTAAATACGGTGCAGTGTGATCTATATAATGTGCTTGTGGAATGTAGTGAGGTGCTATCGGTGAGTGATTTTGAACTGTGTGATCGCGTAACTTTCAACCAGTCGACGCGGGTTCGCGAGATTATTGCGGTTCGTCACAATGTGAAGTTTGATAAATTACGTAATCGTAATGAGAGGAGATCTGGTAAAAATGGACACCCGGTACAACAAGATACAGTCATTAATTTGTCAAACGGATTCCTTACAAAAATATTATAAGTAGCATCGAGGAGGTTGTAACTCGCAACAAGTTACCGTCTAACGACGCGACACTTAGATAGGATGTTGCCGTTATATTACGTAAATCAAAGCCGCCGAAACCCAATATTACTACAGAAGAGCGTCAGGCACTAAAAGAACTACGTGATAACACGAATATTTTAGTGCTTATAGCCGACAAAGGTAATGCCACCGTAGTAATGAATACTTGTGACTATAATGACAACATAAGGAATCTGTTATGTGACACTCTAGTATATAAACCAGTGTCTTACAACCCGACAGCCAGAGTCACGAAACGCATACGTGCCTTGATCAAAGATCATGAAGACCTCTTTGAAGATGATGTGTATGTCCGTCTATTTAGGCCAAAAAAAAGCCTATTTAGGTCAGTCACCGAAGCTTATGATTTACCTAAAGTCCATAAAGCAAATGTACCGTTAAGGCCAATAGTTTTTTTCTGCATTTGTTATTATTTTTACTTCTCACTTGTTTGCACCGCCTGTAAAATCTCTGTTTGGTCTCATGGTTGACTGGTAGAGAATGCTTTTAGCATTAAGTCCGCCATTTGTATTATCTTTGTATAATGCAATAAAGTGTAAATAAATAAATAAATATTAAATCGTGAGTCAAATCGATTCTCCTACTTACGATTTGGCGAAACATATTACCACGGTACTACAACCATTGGTGGGAAAGACTGCATCGTTTGTAAAGGTCTCCCGACACTTTGTGGACATTATCAAGAGTGTGAAAGTGGAATCAGATGAGGTGATGGTGAGTTTTGACGTCGAGTCACTATTTACCAATGTTCCCATTCAGGATTGCCTTGATGTTATCGAGAGGAAGCTAGAACAAAATGATCTATCTAACGAGTACATTCTTCTACTTAGACATTGTTTGCAAGGCAATTATTTCCTATATCGAGGGCAACATTACCTCCAGATTGAAGGAGTGGCCATGGGTAGCCCAGTAGCACCGGTCATGGCCAATATCTGGATGGAACATTTTGAAGAGCATATTGATATGCAGGCAGCCCAGGTCAAGATATGGAAGCGGTACGTCGATGATGTGTACTGCATCATGAAGGGCCATAAGATTGAAGTAGAACAATTTGTTAGCCTCTTATACATTCGAACATCCGGTTTACTTATGACATGGAGGTAGGAAGATCATTGCCGTTCCTCGATGTAACAGTACGGAGAGATGGGCACTTAGGACACACTGTATACCGGAAGCCAACACATACTGACAGGTACCTAAACGCCTCCTCACACCACCATCCGCGACACCTACTATCTGTTTTGACGTCATTGACTAACAGAGCATATGACCTTTGTGACCCTGTACATTTGGACAATGAGCTGTCATCAGTCGGCCCGTGACCACGGCTTGGTGCAATCCAGTCGAAACGTCGGATAAATAAATAGGTATTTATACCTTCATAATATTTAACGCGATAACGACCCGTTAGTGTACTATAAATAATTACTATTTAGATGCAGTGTTAGTCCATACACACAAAAAAATGTGCCAAGCGCTTTAAATCACGAAACCTCAGTCTATCTCTCTCTGACATAAACATGCAGGCCACAAAATAATTTGCACGCTAAAAAAATCCCGACGCCATTTTTACTTCACTGGATTACGGGCTGATAATGCGCGAATTTATTATTAACCCTACTATTATATAGGTATATTAAAATAATATTTACTTACTTGGATATATTCTCAGCTATAGTAAATGTGGCGGGAAATCCTTCCGGTCTACAAGCGACACGCGCCCTTCCTCGACAAAAGCTTACTTACGGGCCACTAAGGACACCACTGAGCGGGGGTGAGACGCGAAAGCAGATAGAGTCCTTTTAGCTAAGTATTGCGGCTTAGCGTCCTTCTAGCGAAAGATTCATGTCATAATCTGAGTCACTAAAGGCGGTTAGTGATTTGTGAAAAGTATTTCTTGTAAAAAAATATACCTATCCTACGCTAAAAAGTCGTTAACTGACTGTAGCGTCCTTCTTGTTAAGTATTTTTGAGTAACGCCTTTTTAGCTAAGAATAGTGATACAATTTGAAAAACTAATCTTAACTTGAAAGTCTTTAAAGTACCATAACGATTTTTTTATGTAGTAAAGTCGAAAAACGTCTTTTTTGCTAAGTACGTATTAGATAAAAAAAGTAAACGGTAGGGCGTTAAAGTTTAATTACGACCTTTTAGTTAAGTATTGATGGTTAACGTACTTTTAGTTAAGTAAACCATTACTATTATTGTTTTTAGCGACCTTTTTGCTAACTATAACTTAAAAAGTATAAATACTAAAAATATATTACTTAGACAGATCGATAGAGCTTTTTTTTTCTATGTAAGATGGCATTAAAACCTCAAAATCGACCTCCTGAGGGATAACGTCTTTTTAGGTAATGGACGGCAGAATACTTGTACAGTAGGTAAGGGCTTTTGTTTGTATCTGTATTTACCATAAGAAATACATTTTTCGAGTTTTAAAAAGTTTCATGTATGACGTTTGCAGCCTGCTTCTAACGGAATTTAAATTCGGCGATTTCAATGCGACAGCTGTTGCTGGAATATTTTCGAAAATTCTTTCGAAATTTTACCACTCCCAGATCTTTCCATTTTTCAATATCGCTATTCGTGTTTTATCTTTTCTCGCTTAGCACAACTTATTGGTTATATGATCGTATATTCAGAGTGAAGAATCTCTAGATTCTCGCTAATGTATGGATAACACCAGACGTGTTTCACCGCGTATGAAATAATATATTTGGCTTATTCTTTATACTATCGTCTCAGCCAAGGGATGACAATTCTTGGGCATATATATGCCTTCTTTAACGGGGAGTGCCATAATCGCTAAACTTGGTAAGCAAGATGGATATCTCTTTGGTCAATAGTCGAAATTAGAAGTTTTTAACGGTGCTTTTTGCGCCTGTTAGTCACCCGTGCGATGACAGGGTGTCGGACAATTTGCCAATAACAAAACAGTATATTTAAAAAACGATCTATATAAAATACACCAGGAATAGGTAGTAGTGTTACTACACTTATACTTATAGGCACAGAGTAAATCATGCCCGTGCAACTTAGCTGTTGTTTAAATCACTTAAAACAAGAACAACGGTCGATTACCAGCTGAATCAAAAATAATGAGTTTGAACAAACCCAAAAAACAAGTGGTCGAACATCGAACTGTAGCCGACAGGAAGCCTTAATACTTCTTCGGGAGTTGGCGAACTAATTAAAAGTTCAACACCTCTTGTTGCCAACAATTCCGGCGTGTGCCACAGCCTCGCAAATTGCCTTAACTTCTCATGTTTCAACTATTCGTCCACAATGCTAATTTCACTGTTTACAATCAGAAACAAAATATGAAAATAATTTTCACGTCAAAGTAGTTGGAAAAGAAGGTTTGCTACTTTCTTGCTCGTTTTTAAAGCATAAAAAAGTAAAGTAACAACCCATTTTTGCTCACTACTGAGCACACTCTCTCCTCGGTTAAGGTCTTAGTTCGGGGCTCGTTTATAATAATTATTACCTATGTGGTTATAAACGAAAAAGCCTTACTTCACTTGGAAAATTTAGTATCTGTAAAAAAACCTGCGTGCCAATGTACCCAGTACCTACTTGTTTATAATTCAAGTATCTTAATCAAGCTTACAGTTTTTTAACAGATATACGTATCACCTTTAACTACAAACGACCTAATCTCAATAATAAATTATATATTTGGTACTTAGCTTCAATAAAGTCTTTAATTTGCAGATTTGTAATATTTTAAGCAATCATAGAAGACGTGTCACATTGCACATGTTTCAAGTATGTGTCGTTAACATTCCCAGCGTTTCCAGTGTCAGTCTCGTTATTTCAGTCTTGTTTTTGTCAGTGGACCCATTTCGTCAACCCAATTTTCCCGGTTTTTCCGTCCGCATTAGTGTTGCGTACTTTGTAATTCAAATGTTGTTAGTTGCCGAACGCGGCCGAAGCCGCAGCGCCGCCATAACTCAATTTCCGGGTGGACCCCGCTGCGGCGCGCCTTTTCTAGAATTGCACTACGGTATTCCTCAAAATAAAACTAATTTACTACCCACAAAAGCTGCACATAAGTAGGTCGCAATTCTCTTAGTAAAATGTTTTTTCTAGTATAAAATACGTTAACGTTAATGTTTTGTAATACATTTGATGTAGGTACCTAAATATCAACAAGTAACAGCCTATAATCATCCCACTGCAGGGAAAAGGCCTCCATCATTGAATTCAAGTTACCACAGCAATGATGGGTACTGGCTTAATCACCACGCTTGCCAAATGCGGGTTGGTGATCACAAACCCAAGCAACGTTCGAAAATTCGAAACTTTTTTTTTGTTGCCCGACCCGGGAATCGAACCTGGGACCCCGAGATCATGGCCCGGTATTTAAACCACTAGACCAACGGGGCGTAAAAATATCAACAGAACTTCAAAAATACTCGTACTTATTGCTAATAATATCATGACGTAATCTGCTGATTATTTTAATGTGAGCATTTTTAAATGGTGTCTAGGATGGTCTTGAACCCATAACCATTACCTTTCAGGTTACAGCTCTAGTCATAGCTTGTCACACAAATAAAATTTGTGAGCTTTTTAGGTAGAGCAGTGGCCCGGTGCGGAGGGTTGTGGGTTCGACTTCCATAGGAATTGTATTTACAATAAACACCAGAAAAAAAAAAAAAGTTTTTACTCTTCGAACTAAAATAGTATGCGCTAAAGGGTTACCTAATAATTAGTTCTTCAACTGAAGTTACACATTTAGTGATGAAACACTTGGGATGGAGTAAAGAGCAAATTGCACTCGAAACTAGGGCAAGTAGCTAGTTGGAGTGGTTGAGATACACGATGATGATGAAAAAGTACAGCTCTTTTTTATAAATAATGGGCTTGCTCTTGACTATACCTTAACTATACGGTTAAGAAGAAGCCTAAGATGGAGCGAGCTTACCCAAAGGTACTGGTTCTCCCACACACCAGCGGAACACAGAAAAACTGTTTGGCGCTGGACTCCGGCAGCCTACCACCGCGGCACCGCAGAGGGATCTGTTAGCCGTCATCATTGGTTAAAAAACCAAAGATGCCGCTGCCCAGGGTGGACCACTAGGAGGTAGATCCCACCACCTCAACAGCTACATATACTTACCTACTTAATAGTCGTAAGAGAGAATACATTATTATTTAAAAGGCATTCAAATCTACAACATTTTAAATTCTAATTCTTGGAAACTTTTGTGTTATATTCGATATCAATGTGAACTAAAATTATCACTGAACACGTTTAAGGACCTGAACATTATCAAGCAGTTAGGTAGTGAATTTAGCTACTTATATTCAGAGACTTTCTATAATTCCGACGTGCCTGTGTGTTTGATTTTTTTAATATGAGTTTCGGAATCTCTCTTGTTTCGGAACCCTAAAAAATATTTACCTATGTGTACGTACATACCTACAATTTCCATTTGAACCGACCAAAAATATCATCGTGAAATGTAATTCTCGCCGTTAACCATACATGCCACATTCATAACCTCTGAAAGCCCACATTGTTAAATGTAAATAGGGTGAGATACATTAGCCGGGCGCTGTACAAAACTTTGTTGCGGGTTATATTGGTCTATCCGAAAAGTATCAGCTTTATACAAAAACATCAAAACCCACGCTTTGTAATTTATACTAATCATTTTAACCGGCGAAACAAGAGATATTCAAGTCGGAAAGTCAGAAATGTCATAAGTATAATGATAGTTTGTTAGTTGTCATATATTTATAAAACTTCGTTCGCGTTAAATTCGGGGTAACAATAAAATTTCACCCTCTCTTCTACCCTATGTCACTCTCCATCCCTTCAACTCGTATCTCCATTTAAAAATCACGTCAATTTGTCGCTCCATTTTGCCATGAAAGACGGACAAACAAACAGACGGTTACCTGTTTTAAAACCGAATTGTTTAAGTACGAATTTCATTTCTCCGAAAACGTTTTGCCACATTTTTATTTTACATATTTTTATTTTACCGAAAACACGATTGACATATTGTTGATATTCCGATTTTCGGTTGTTATTTTTATTTAATTCTATGTGGTTTGAAATCTTACTCAACACATGCCAAAGATATAATTATCAGATATTTGAGTTTCCAGAAAAACGTTTCTAATATTATTAAAGACAAAAATATATTAAATAGGTATAAACAAATAAGACGATACATAACTACTTGTTTTTTTTACGATTAATAAATGTTAACAAATAAAAAAGTGATTATGTGAAAATAAGTAAAAGCAAAGCAAGCAAGCAAGCATGCAATCATGCCAGCAATCATGCATGCATGCAAGAATGCCAGCAATCATGTTTGCATGCAAACAAGCTAGTATATGCAAGCAGGCACACATGCATTAGGATTTGCTAGTCTCCGGCGCTGCGGGAAGTGCAGCTTCTCCGCCCTTGCGCAACAAATCTCAGACACCCACGCTCGCCTTCGCAGCTTCGGCTCTTTGATCGCCTGGGCCTTCGGCCTACGGCCGCTACGGCTCGCACGGGTGACTGAGCTTTATTGCAGCGGGCGGAGGCTGCTCTCCCTCCGCGCCTCCGGCTTTTAAATTACACTCTAGTATTGGGCAGACAAATACCACGGCGAAGTGACCGCGGCGCGGCGAGTTGGGGTAAACATAAAAGAGTTAATAAGGACCATTTTAACACAAAAACATGAATTTTAACACAAAAAATTTAAGTGAAATGAAGTAGTTATTTTAACAAAATTTTGAAATTTTGTATAATAATAGTACTAGGTATGACATAGTACAGATTTATTAACAACTACGAGTATTATGCATTTTTCGATTATTTTTTTCAATAATTTTTTTTGTTAATTGCGAGGACCTGTTATTGGCTTTCTGATACCTATCTGTTATTGTTTTTATGTTGCATTAGCTGTTGGTCTTCCGAATATTAAATAAATAAATAAATAAATAAATAAAAAATAAATAACAATATAAAAACTTACTTCAGTATATAAACTTTGTCTCAGGCGGGACTCGAACCCGCATCTCCTCGCCTGAGACAAAATTTTTCAAGTTTATATACTGATATTATAAGTGCAATTAAGTTGCTAAAATATCAAATAAAGTATAAAAACTTACTTGTTTTTTTTTCGATGAATAAATCATGTTAGCAAATAAAAAAGTGTGTATGTAACGGAATAGGTATACGGAAAAGGTTAGTTTGGTTTTAAAACATCTAGAAAATAAAATTATAGTATGCAAAACATCTGTGAAAAGAAAAAAAAGTGTTTTAATAATCGGGTATCTGTTTTTCTGGAAAATGAAACATCTATAAAAGAAATTTATTATTTCCAATTTTATGTATTAAAATATAACTGGTATTCAAAACTTCGTTAAAAAGTTTTCGAATTATTGAAATTTGAACTGAAAAGTTTCGAAGGTTAGATAGGTTACCCAAACAGACACACACACTTTCCCATTTATAATATTAAGCATGGATTTATTACCACTGTGTTATCACAACACAATGCATTAAACCTTACCACTGTAGTAGGTAATAGTTACCATAGGAGGTTATAGATTTAACCACTCAATTTAGTCTTGTCCTGGTTCAGCGCGCTGCTTGAATTTCCTATTAATTGTGTATGCAGAGCAGCAGATGTTTTGATTAATTAACTTGAAAATGCGTCATGCCACAAGATACAAACAAAACAGAGCAAATAAGTACAGTCATGTGTGATGTGTAGCTCTGTACGGAATTCTAAAATATTATCAAACAACAAAGCAAAATTTTTTTTAAATAAATATCGATATTAATTAAGAAATTACCGCTAATTTTAAGTCTGCATAAATTGACATGTAGATTGTGTTATTATTCATTTTCCACTGACTTTAAATTGGTAGTAAATTTTAAAGATCTATTTTTTTCTTGTCAATCCTGATTTATAGTATTCATCAAAATATATTTTAGAATAAATTCTTGAATTCTAGGTAGGCAGAAGTAGAACGTGGGTAAGTAATATAGGTATATAAATTTAACTAAAATTGATGTTATATTCGAAACTATTGATTTTTGAACCACATGTTCTAGTGCGTTTTATATTATTTTTACCTACAGAACATAACCGTAGAGTTATGGGATATCAAAAGGAACACGATGTATAGGATAACCAACAATCAACTTGGTCTCCAGAAATCAGTGTTTCGAATACCACACATTATTAATGTCTTACAAGCATGATTAGCACGAATGTTACTCACATTCCACTATACACACTATATACATTTGATAATCATATCGCATTTAAGCACAAAGTCGGTAACATTATATAAAACAAATATCATGCTGCGAATGTTTCAGGAGTAATACGGGTCCTAACGAGCACTCTATTGCGACGCGTGATGTGACTACTGCGTTGCCAGCCAAATGTAAATGCGTGATGTAAATGAATGTAACAGATTTCCGCTGTCATTTGTTTATTTCAAAATTTTAAAATAGGAATTAAGTAAATCTTGTTTTATGAACACAACGTTTATGAACAAATTATAACTGAATTAAGTTAAACTAAAATCATCATGCGCTGACTCAAAATTGTTAGGTTATTCCGTAAATTGCGACTGTAAAATAGTTTCTGTAAAAAAAAACTTTGTTCGTTTGTGACATCTTGTTTTTTGCGTATCTCACCAGCTATTAAAATATGTTTTATACAAAACACACAATGAATGTTTAAGCGGGATTACATTTAATTAAATCTTCAATTCGTTACGGATGTCGACACGGCTAATTGTATTATTTAGCACAATTGAGCTGAAGTCCTCAGAACATCAAGCGATCCGCAACGCCGCGTACGGCCTGCGTGCGGAAGGATTGTTTTATGCCCAACCTTAATTACACTTGCTAATGGCTTTAAAATTATTGTCGTTATACCAAATTTCATAATATTTGATTACTCTTCCATCACAAGTTACTAATACAATTTTATTACTACTTAACAACTAAATAGAGAAATTCAATAATGTTGAAACAAGCTAGGATGTTAGGTGTGTTTTTCGAAGTAATGAGCTTGTGGGTTCTTCTTCAGCACTCTGAGAACTATACTAAGAAACTGTGGAGGGCGCCACTTGCTTTCACTCAGAAGCAAGAAAGAGTTAAAAGATGTGAAAAGAAAACAAGGTTTTTCAATTTGTCTCCTGTTATATTATTTTATATTTTAATATAAAAGAAAGTACATAAACGCTCATACATGAGCTTGGCAGATAAGTAATGAGCCACACACAATAAACTTACATTAGGGTTAAGAACTAATTACCACTATGCAATTAAACAAAAGTTCTGTGCTTAACTAGAAGCTTAAATTCTCAATTTTAGTTAAAGAAAGCTAAGAAGCAGGAATTCTGAGGAGTATCACCAATGCATGAAAACTATCAAAAGAATAAAATAATGTTCATAAATACCTAGTAGCATGATATTAGATCATGTCACCAATAATAATTATAAAGTCACCGTGGAGAACCACACATATCCTTCTGTCCCTGGAGCAGATATTTCCACATGCGCACAGGATGCAGGAATATGTCCTAGTAGCGAGGAGGGCGATAATTCAAGCCCATAAAGATTAGGCGATGCATCATGTATATCAATCCATCAGGGGACAATATAAAAATGATTAATCCATGAGGAGACAAATTGAAAAGAAAATAGATTTAAAACAAATGAAGCATTTTGGCTTCTACATGCCTACAGGCATGTTAATATATTGGCACGCTTGCGCACCAACAAGATAATTATCTTGAAGACTAAATAAATATGTGGAAAAGAGCTGGCCACGAAATGGCGTCCGCTTATAAAGCGATCAAACCTCTCCCCTCTATGACAAGCAAATTTATTTTTTTTCATGTCACGACTTGGAACCAAAACTTAAACTTGACACATAAAGCCAAACAACGCAGGAAACTACTCAGCGCTGAAAATAGTAGAAAAATACAATTAAAAAATTAGCACAAAATAGACATTTGCCTAATAATGTAATAATATAAAAAATTACTACATTCAAATTGTTTGATAAAAAAATAGGTAATTGTGGGATGACAGACACAAAGTTGCACCTATAGTGTTCCATCAGCCGGATAGATGGCGTTACCAGAAAATTCTTTAGCTGCGCACGAGCTGTTGAAACAAAATAAAGACAAAAATGTAACGACGTGTTAGAATGTTACATAATTATATTAGTAGAGGCTATGATTATTATGTTATAGGAGAGGCATATATCCAGCAGATGAGGAATGTGTGTTGATGATGATGATGATTAACATAAGTTATTAGGTTGATAACATCTACTTACAAAACAACACTGATCAACCAGTGGCCTAGTAGAGGATATTCAGCTATTACGTCTGATCGGTACTATACCGTTTCGGTATGGCCATACATAAATGGTACATCCGACAAGTTATACCTGTACATATGTATATATAAGTAAACTATTAACAAAACGACTACTAATATCAGTATATAAACTTGAAAAATTTTGTCCCGCCTGAGACAAAATTTTTCAAGTTTATATACTGATATTATAAGTGCAATTAAGTTGCCAAAATATCAAATAAAGTATAAAACGACTACTATTACATACCTAAATCTAAAAATTCAAATCATAACTAGCAGTGCCTTTTAAAATTTTTCAGGCAATTAAATAGCTAGTAAAAATTTAAATTCAACCTAAGGCAGGTCGAGATGTTTGTTCAAGAAATCGAATTTTCATAACTAAGAGTATACAACAATGAAATTTGTAGTGTCAATAAGCTTATGCAGAAAATTTTTAGCTTCATTTTACAAATTATACCTATGTATGTTATAGTAAAGACATTTAAATTTGTTACGTCCTATATTAACATGTTATAAAGTAATCATTTTTTTTAAATAGCACTTAATACTGTGATAGAACAATTCTTCGCATTTATCGTCTAGCCAAGCCGTAAAACATTATTCATCCTAGTCGTTTGCCTAGCTGTTTAGTGAAAGGGCAAGGCTGGTAGTTGAATAGATTGTACTAGTTTGCTTTACCTTTTAATGTTATCCATAAATATTTATCTTGACTGTAAAATCCTAACATTTTCAAGAAACATCGACAGTTATCGAAATTTATAACAAAAACAACAACTCAGCAGTGCCTCCACTTTCGAATGAGTTTTGATGTGCTCCAGTAAATCGTAATTGTCATCGCCGGCCTGTTTGGAGTCTATTTGGAAACAAAACAGCTAATTCATTCTGTTATTGCGAGCCTGAAGGCTGATCGTGTTTTCCAGCGGTCCTGTAGTTTTTACCGCGCCGAGCGCGCTTCAATTAGTCTGAGACCTGGAATACGTGACGTTAAAGCGACCAACAATTTATACCGACTTTGATCCCATGGGTACCATGTCATGTACCTACTTAAAATATTTGTATCGGTGAATGCCCATTTCCGGTGATAGCTTTTTTTTGTCACCTTCTCCAAATTATATGTTTTTTATCCATCACATTATTGGCTTAAATGTTTTATCACTAGCTTATAATAGGTTTCTTTTCAAGTTTAAATGGGAACTACTTAGCTATTTACCTTACGTTAAAATCATCGATATTTATCAACCCCATGGAAAAGTAATTTACAGTTGAAAACTCAACTAGACATATGGAAGGTGAAGACATCAATAGGATTAAATTGTTTTTAGCCATTCAGCATTTCAATTTAGCTCAAACGTTAGCTGGGACTTGAACGCAAACTACTCTTTTTACCACCAGACTAGAATAGTAGTTCGAAATAAAAATTCAGGTTCTGTCAATATCAAACAAACTGACTATAATATCTTGTTAGCGGAGAATTCAAAATTAGATTCTCTCACCCTTAGATGCACAAAGGATCCTCTTTATAGACCATTCGATAGTTCATTTTTGTAGGTTCTACCACAGATAATATGATGTTCAACTTTTCTGTTACATCGTTGCTGTTTAATCCTTGATACAAAGGTCATCGTAACTTGCGCTGATAGTGACAGTGCAGCCCGCAAGGGCCCGGATCTGTGCTGTGATCACAGCGCATCGCCCGCATCACATAGGTACACTATTTTCAGTCTTTTGTGTGTGTCGACCAGCATTAAAAAAGAATACCAATCGTGCTTTCATTGCTGTCACAGCAGCTGTAACCAAAACTGTTATGGCATTTGCGCTAAGAGAGTCGCACTGCAGGTTATTGCAGTTGTTATCGTTGCTACCTATTTTTTAGCAGAAATATGTTGGCCAAGACCTTACTATAACGTTTTCGTAATAGCCCCGCCGAATGCAGACCAGTCGGCGAGGTACAAATATCCATCAGCGAGCTTCGCAAACATGACGGTTATCCGCAAATAACAAACTAATCCTTTCTGATATTGAGTCAAGAGGGCGTTAGAATGACTTTGATATGCCTTCACTTTTATATTCTAGCTGAAAAACCTGCAAGTTTTAAAATTTCTAAATAACATTAATCCATTACGTTTTACGTCTGCTACAATTTAGGTAACTATTAGCTTTGCAAAAATATTGTGGGGACTGTCAACTAAACTAAGAAATCCTGCATTTCAAACACTCCTAGGGGTGCATTTTATCTGCATCCCCATAAAAATGTTTTAAAAAATTCAAAGCAGTCTCACTCTGTGCGGCAGCCGCCTTGCCGTTGCATCTTGATACCTTTGATAGACAATCAAAGTTGTTGAAAAATCTATGTTTGTTGATTAGGTAAGATTTTTTAAATTTTTAGCTATATTAAAGTCCTAAAAAGCGCTTATGCACACTAAACTTAGCGCTAGGTGCTGTTTGTGCCGCAGCTTAGGTCTACTACCCTCGGACTATAGCTCTTTTGGCCCTTTGGTTAGGTTATGTTAGGTTAGGTTAGGTTATTAGTTGAGGCCCGCCCTTCACAGGGAAGGAGTTTTGGGTCTCCTACCGGGCGCGTCCCCAGGTGGCGGATAGGGGAACGCCCTCCAGACATGGAGGGTACCGGCCATTTGGCCGGCGCGGACCAAAACCCACGAGGGAGACGCTTCCAGTGGGCTTGGGCAGTCCGCTGTTGAATGCGTCTCCAGACGGTGGTAGCGGGCTTCGGCCCGTGGCCTGTTGTGGCCGTTCGTGCTGGAGGGTGCGACGGCGGTGTTTCCGTTGGGGCGCCAGCCCCGCGGCGGACGGAAGTCGCTCGCTTCCCAGTATGGTTTGAGCTATGCTGGGCAGTGAGTGGGCGTGAGACGTTGGCGGCCCCTTGCAACGACATGCAATGTCATTGTAAAGGGTGGCCACGGATCGGGTCGGCGAGGTTGCTTGCGGACCCGACCCGAAGTCGTAGATGGGGGTGGACGAGAACGCCGAACTCAACTTCCCCCCTCTAGCAGGCTAGTGGGCGTTGGGCCGGAGGGCTCAACGCTCGCATTGCACAGCTTGCCAGACTGGGGGTGGTTCCTGGTGTACAGGATCACCCATATTTTATGCCTGAGGCCCGGCATAGGCCGTACGTAGGCGGTGCATGGAGGGCATCCTAAGGGAAACCCATACACTGCCAACATACGTTGCAAGGTACACCGCAGGTCTTTTTAGTGGGTATGCTTGTCGGGCACCGACAAGAGAGTCCCACATACCCTACTGCTGCCCCTGAAGCAGTAGGTATGCGTAATGCATTTTTTCCTGCGAAAACAAAAAAAAAAAAAAAAAAAAAAAAAAAAAAAGGTTATTAGTTGAGGTGTCAGTCGGAGATACCTCCTTGTGCGGCGGAATGTTACCAGTTACGTTCTTTCAATGTCGTAATTGGTAGGATTCCGTCCAGGTTCACCTCGGGCAACGGCAGTTGATAATCCCTGAAAAGTGATTATCAGCTGACGGCCAAAGTCTCTGAATGGGGGATCACTCTTTACCTTGCTATGTTCAGCATAGCATTGTAAAGATGTGATCAGGGGGGCAAACCGTAATCCGTCCTTTTCAGGGCGCACCGGGGGCTCAGTTACCTGGGCTGCGAGGAAGAAACCTCTATAAAAAAATCACCGCGCGGCAGCGCCCGCCTTTAGTCAGCCGCTGCTGGCTGGCGGGTCGCCGGGCAATCCGTTTCCCTACGGAAGGGCCGGGGGCTCGGACTCATACCGCCGTATTTGTCCGGGCTGCGAGGAAGGCCACCTCAATAAAAAACCACATACCGTCCTGCCTTTCTTAAGGCGGGGTGGGGGGATGGCGGGGCTTTTGTCCGGCCCGCGAGGAAGGAAAACCTCTCTAAAAGATCCCACGTACACCGTTACCTGTCCTTCGGGATCGGCCGGGGGCCCTTCGGGGCCGCGAGGACGAAAACCTCAATAAAAATCCCCTAGCTTCGGAGTCTGCAAGGGGGCTTCGGAGTGTATGACCGGTGGGGCTACACTCCGAAGCCCCCTGGTCGGAATCCTTGCATCATACCGTGTGCCTGCTCTTTTTAGAGCGGGTATGCGGGGGCCCTGCTTGCCAGGGCCGCGGGGAGTACACCCCAATGGGAGGTTTTGGGGGCCGGGTCTGTTGCGGTGGAGTGTGGGAGGGGGAAATGGGATGTGCGCGGCTGTTTCCGTGTTGGCAGATTGTAGAGGTTCTGTCCTCGTCGGTCAACACAGTCACAGTCCCTTAGCATCCCAGGACTCTAACCCACACTGTACCCCTTCAGCTCCGGACACCAAGGCTTCTCAAAAATCCTACAATTCTCGTCGTTGGGGCGCCCTGCGGGGCCCTGCGCGGCGACGGGGTCTCTGGCCTTGCGCGGAGTGAGGCAGAGTGGTTGGCATAGTGGGATCAACCGGCGAGCGGCCACCCTGGGGTTTGCCCGACCCCCCAGGCGTACTTAGGGTTACCCGGCTATTCTGGGATCTCTGGCCGGGTGGACCACCCTTTCTCCCAGACTCGTGGGACTGTTATGGAGTCATATAAATTTAAAGCTGGGGATATGTTTGGGGGGGATGATGAGGAGATCAGTGCTGCTGATCTGTGCTCAGCTGTAGACACTGCCGTGGCTGCTAGCCTCGACAGTGTACGAGAGAGAGGTTCCTCGCGTGAGCGAGTGAGAACCACTGCGGGTGTTTCAACCGCGCTTCGGCGCGAAGGTTCGGGCATGGTAGACGACGGGGAGTCGTTCGGCCTCGCCAAGGTGGCCAAACTGGCCACGGGCAGAGGTGGCTTGCGACAGGCTCCCGTTCCACATAGAGCCGGTCCTGCCTCTAGGCAGGTTACTACACAGGACGATCCGGCTGACACCCAGCCAGACATCGACGATGACAACGAGGACGCCGTTGGCCGATATGAAGTCACTCCACAGGAGATTCTAGCGGACCGTCTGGCAAACAGAGTGCAAGAGGACGCTGAGAAGATAGTGAAGATCAGCTCCTCATCTTCCGTGAAACTGCAGCCGCGCGTACGTGAGACGATGCACAGCATCGCTGAATCCATCTCGGAAGCAGTAGAAGAGCTGCGGGCTGCACTTGCCGCGTCGGGGCACCAGGAAAAGGAGGTGTCCAAACTCCGACGTTTGTCAAAGGCCACTCTCCAGTTAAACGCGACCCTCCAGAAAGAGGTAACGTTAGTGCGGGCGCAAAATGAGCGCTTAAGCAAAGATGTGGAGACCCTGCGCTCGGAGGTGGCCTCACTTTCTTGCCCTCCGAAGCGCAAACTGGAGAAACACTCGAGCCTAGGCGTCTCAACAGAGACACAAACTGAGCCGCTAATACCGCGGCCAGCAGAAGGGACAGCGACTTCGCCCACAAACGTAGGCAATGCGGAGTTGGAAGCGATCTCCGACCGGATCGGTCGTCTTGGAGCTTACTGCGGAAGCCAATACAGCGGGCACGAGCGTGGCGGTTCTGCTTCGTGATGCCAGGAGAGAATTAGGGCCCACATTTATAGAAGAGACGGGTCTCTCCGGACGCCTGAAACTCCGGCCCTCGCGGATGACGGGCAACAGGATCCTTGAGATCAGGGCGCTCAAGGACAGCCCACCCGGAGAGACGAATGAGATAGCCGACACTCTTGCGGCTGCTCTTATATCAGTGTTCCCGCCCGGCGCGGCTAAAGTGACCAGACCCGTCAAGTGCGCAGACCTGCGCCTGATGGGTTTTGAAGAGACCACCACCGCTGAGGAAATCGCGGAGGCTGTTGCTGAGCAGGGAGGCTGCGACCAGGCCCATATCAAAGTTGGCCGGATGGGTGTAGGACGTTCAGGCGGCTCCACAGTCGTCCGCTGCCCCGTCCAGGCGGCCAAAACATTGGCCAAATTGAAACGTGTGCGCATAGGCTGGCTCTCCGTTCGAGTCCAGCTGCTGCCGCCCAGAGCTCTGCGTTGCTCGCGGTGCCTTGGCGAGAGCCATGGTCGGGCTGTTTGTAAAGCCGCGGAGGACCGGACCGACGTCTGTATCCGATGCGGCCAGTCCGGCCATAAGGCCGCCGGTTGCGTGGCCGCGTATAACTGCTGCCTCTGCGCGGCAGCGGGTCGCAAGGCAGACCATCGCCTGGGCACTAAAGAGTGCCCGCGACCGAAGATAGTCAGGAAGAAGCCCCAAATATCCCCTAGAGCACGCACGCGCTGAGGCGAACAGGGGTCACTGCCACGGGGAGAGCCGTTTTATCGGTGGCAGGACGCAGAAGTCCAAAGTCTCCCAGGTGTCCAGGGGTAAGTGGCGAGTGATGCCCTCCCCGGTACTGGAACCGAGTGGGCTGCCGCCTAGCGCAGGCAAGCGTCTCTTAGAGGCGCACGTGGCAACCCGGGGGATTTTTGGGTAAAACCATTTCCCCCTAAAAAAAAAACCCGCCCTTTACAGGGAAGGAGTTTTGGGTCTCCTACCGGGCGCGTCCCCAGGTGGCGGATAGGGGAACGCCCTCCAGACATGGAGGGTACCGGCCATTTGGCCGGCGCGGACCAAAACCCACGGGGGAGACGCTTCCAGTGGGCTTGGGCAGTCCGCTGTTGAATGCGTCTCCAGACGGTGGTAGCGGGCTTCGGCCCGTGGCCTGTTGTGGCCGTTCGTGCTGGAGGGTGCGACGGCGGTGTTGCCGTTGGGGCGCCAGCCCCGCGGCGGACGGAAGTCGCTCGCTTCCCAGTATGGTTTGAGCTATGCTGGGCAGCGAGTGGGCGTGAGACGTTGGCGGCCCCTTGCAACGACATGCAATGTCATTGTAAAGGGTGGCCACGGATCGGGTCGGCGAGGTTGCTTGCGGACCCGACCCGAAGTCGTAGATGGGGGAGGACGAGAAGGCATACGCCGAACTCAACTTCCCCCCTCTAGCAGGCTAGTGGGCGTTGGGCCGGGGGGCTCAACGCTCGCATTGCACAGCTTGCCAGACTGGGGGTGGTTCCTGGTGTACAGGATCACCCATATTTTATGCCTGGCCCGGCATAGGCCGTACGTAGGCGGTGCATGGAGGGCATCCTAAGGGAAACCCATACACTGCCAACATACGTTGCAAGGTACACCGCAGGTCTTTTTAGTGGGTATGCTTGTCGGGCACCGACAAGAGAGTCCCACATACCCTACTGCTGCCCCTGAAGCAGTAGGTATGCGTAATGCATTTTTTCCTGCGAAAACAAAAAAAAAAAAAGGTTATTAGTTACCCCTGTATGCTCATGATGGTGTAAGTGTGTTTGCACATTACATAATAATGGTTGTAAAAGTAAATTAACATAATAATGAACCAGCTATTAGATGGTTGGCCGGATTTAACCAGCGGACTATTTTAAAACACGTCATATACCTACCGTACGGATTGACAAGTAGATGCAGAACTGCTGTCACACGAGATGAGTAGAATTATAGTAAAAAATCCTTGAGTAGAATACGGGTCAATATTGGAATGCCGAATTGTTTGTACCCATTGTCATTAGCACACAAACTATTAGCCTAAAATTTTTCGCACATTTTTACTTTTCCTTAACGTGTTTAGCCTATTTTTACTACGCCTTACTGTATTTCGCCGTATTATAATTACCCAAATGCGTCATTCAGCCGAATATATCCTGACACCTACCATTTACAGTTCCAAATTTTTATTTGCAGAAAGTTAAAAAGTTTCAATATTTGAAATAGCCATGCATGCATGCAAGCTTGCAAAGAAGTAAGTATGTATGCAAGCAAGCATGCATGCAAACAAGCAAGCATGCATACAAAAAAGCGCAAGCAAATTACGAAAGCTACAGCCGGAGGTTGCAAAGAAAACAAAAATTTAATTAAACTAATTTATTTTAAATAAAAAATTACAATACTACGAGTAATTACTAGCTAGGAGATGACGATTGATCGAAGAATGATCATAAAGTGAGGACATTTGGAATGGCATCGATCTCATTAGAATATGCTGCGTCGACGCTTCGTGCTTAGCCGTTTCCGTGCGGAGATGTAACCGGGTCACGATTGCGTCAATGCTGATTGTCAGTAACCATGGTCTACCAATATGTAACACCTCCATCCGTAGTTCAGCAACTATTTGAAAACTCTGTTTGAGATAGTTGCTGAGATGTTTCTATGATCTACTCTTATCTCATCAGAATTGGTAGATTTTGTATCTGGAATTGCATAGGTGCCGTTAGCAACATCCGTGCTACTTTCAATAACGTCGGTCCTCTTTCAAAGACCACTCTTTCGTAGTCGTCGGCTTGCTACGACGATGATGAAGGCTATAGCGCTAAGTAGTAATACTACGTATAGGGGAATCGTAGTATGGTACAGCGACTATTCAGCGGCATCGCTCAGTTTCACTGAAGACTGTAACAGAGATACTTTGGTACTAACTGTATGAAGGTTTTCTAATTTCATAGTGTCCAAGGCAAATGATGGATGATCCTGGTGCCTCGACTCATCATACTGAGGCATTTCCATTATCTTCACGGCGTGTCCCCTGATGTGCTCGTTCAGGTTGGCTATGGTGAACTCCGCTGTCTTGAGGAAGCAGTTGATCGGGATGCTGGATACATTCAGGCTCATCTCGGTTGCTGTAGTTTGATGAAGCTTGGCAGAGAAATTATGAGTTGATCTACGGACATTCTGTCTCCATATACCTATAATTTTTGCTAGAAATTGCTACATAAGGTGAGGTAGGACTAAGGATATTATGATTTTTGTTCGGGATGATTGATAATCTATATCGGATATAAGGTAAAGGATAGACAATTGGCACCTTCATTGTGATTCTATTGCCTATATAAAAAAATATCCTAGCTTAATTTCGTCATAAAAGTCCCTATAATCTATGTCAAGAATTTCATCATTAGAATATAAAATCCTTATTTTAACAATCATACATATCCTTAAAATTATTTAAGCCTATAATAGATAAGGGGTGCTCGATGCACGTATAAAGGCTAAAGTATTTCCTAGCTTTGATAACTCACGAGATAAATCTTCGATGCTAACCTGCGCCGCAAGAAGTTTTAGGTACCTACATTAAATGAAGGTGAGGACTGAAATTTTCTATCGGAAGTGTGTTCATTACGTTGCTGTAAATACAGTGTATTTATTTCATCATGCACAAATTCTAAAGCCTGTTCAATACTACCGGGTCGCATGCACCGAATACGAGTGCCTAGTGGGTCGCGCAGACCGCGTAGATATAATTGGTGTTAACTTTTTATAGAGCGCGTGTTTCGCTTCGATTGTACTCGGTATATTTTCATGCTAATGTATGTCATTAACGTGCTAAACAGATTTTGTCACTGTTTATAAAACTCTTGAGGGGTTCCCGTACCTTGTGAAAGTAAAGACAAATCGTGATAGAGTGAAATCTCATCGCGGTGGTCGGCAAATGTATTAATTAATATCCTACGAATATCACTCCAGTTCTCCGGAATACCGTTAGAATTTATTATAGAGGATGCGGGGCCGGTTATCTTGTTTAAGATACCATTTATTAAAGAAAGATTGCTTAACCTATATTCATCACCTTCTCTAACAAAATTTGATCACACGAATTTACAAACCGCGTTAAAATATTTGAATTGCCGTCGAACTCGGGAACGAGCTGGAGGACTTTATAGACTTGGTCTACAGGTGAATCAGCCATACTGCTAGATTTTAAAATATTCTCCTCGTCAATAGTTCCTAAATCCCTATTAGAATCTCACACTAATAATCTATTAACGCTAACTAACCTACGGGACCGCGATTGCCTTGGATGGAAAATCTTGGTAAATTATAGGAAACACAGTAAGGAAAGCAACTCTAGTAGATCTAGGTACTCACATACGCATTTTTTATTTCTCTGCTGTATCTATGTCTGGATACTCCTCTGGACTGCAGCTCTTGTAGGTTCTGGATAGCAGCTCGCCGTGATCGATTCACTGACTCTAATTTACGACTATCCTACCGACTGCGCCAATTACGAAAGCCACAGCCAGAGGTTGCAAAGACTACAAAAAATTATTTTAAATAAAAAATTACAATACTAATTACTAAGCTAAGAGATGACGATTGATCAAAAAATGATCATAAAGTGAGGACATTTGGGATGGTATCGATCTCATTAGAATATGCTGCGTCGACGCTTCGTGCTTAGCCGTTTCCGTGCGGAGATGTAACCGGGTCACGATTGCGTCAATGCTGATTGTCAGTAACCATGGTCTACCAATATGTAACAAGCATGCATGCAAACAAGCAATCATGCATGCATCCAAACAATCAGACTTCCGTGACGGCTTCGGCGCTGCGGGGCTCCAGCGGTCCCACGCGCTTTTAAATTACACTCTAGGGGTAGGGCAGACAAGACTGCTTGGGGTCGGTTTGTGAGCGATTCACTTCTTAAACTTTTGCGGGTTATAAAAAAATCAAAGATTTCAATACGAAGCGTAATGCCAAAAAAAGATGCGAATAAATTTTAGTGCATTCGATATTAGAAATTCTGAAATTAGGTTTTTAAATTTTTGACAAAACTATGATAGTGCTAAAACAACTGTTAGACTAGACAATAATTATACGTTACTAGTATAAGTTTAGGCCAATACTGTTCGGCCAAATGAAATTAGGACTTTAAATATCAGTATATAAGCTTGAAAAATTTTGTCTCAGGCGGGACTCGAACCCGCATCTCCTGCGAGGAGGATAAGTGCAATTACGTTGCTAAAATATCAAATAAAGTTTAGGACTTTAAATTTTAGGCGAACCGAAGGGCACCCGTAGAATACACACGTCACATACACAAACCTGATTAACGGCGCGTGTGTGTGTGTTCTATGCTATGTGAGACATGAATGTCGCATGACTTGTCAAGCCATTTTAGAGCTACTTAAAAGTGCCATCTTCCCATCAGAAACATGTGACTATTTAAGTATTTAAACTTATTGTTATCTTTAATTTTAGGGTTTTCCACCACTTTTATTATACGAGTAACAGGACCAACTAAAAAACTTAAACTGCGATTTCATACTAGGTACTAAATACACATAGATGATATGAGGAATATAGTATTAAATCAAAGTTTCAATAAGGCTCCTTAACATGAGTAAAACAAAGTAATGGAGGATCACTGATTCTAAACTTATTTATGATGTATGCCAGCCCAAACAAACAGTGACAGATTCGTGTAACTTCTGTTTTGTTTACATCAAATGCGTCACTCAACCTATTGAGTTACGTATTGTGGATATACAACTAAAACCCTTTAATGTCAGACAGCAATAGCTACTAGCTACTACACCCTAATTCTAGTAAGTAGTTTGAATGGTTATGGTTAAGCAAAAGGAAACGGAAAAAGCGCTAGTAAAAGTAACGTGTAAAGTTTAACTGTTCCATAATCCAAATACATTAAAAGTCGTCCCTCGGATAGTGCGTGAAGGTAAGTAATGTCTCTTCAATGAGTCAGCTGCGCGGGCCACCGCTAGGGCTGTTTGTATGACTATATCGAGACATGCATAATTTTCTGACTTACCCGATCTACAAATAACATATTTTCTAGTGTAGGTTATAATTTATTTAATTAGTTACTAACACCTATCTAAAATAACTAAAATACGAAATTGTTTGAATAAACGACTTACGATTGTGCGTAGGTACTATTTGGTGTGAACATTCTTGACGAAGATTTTCAATTCAGGCGCAGATTTGATAATTTAAATCAAAATTTGTGCTGCGTTGTAAGTTTCTAAAAATTAAAATTTACAACTGCAAATTAGGTCAATTAAGAATTGGCGTTTTTGTAGGGTTTCATGATGATATTTTGGTGTTTTTGCTATGTTTAACAGCGCATAGGTTCCATCAGTGCAAACCTCCACAGCACAATCACTATGCAATAAATTATCATGAATTTTGAATTCATTGTTAACATTTTGTCAAAACATAATTGTTCTGCGAAGAGAAAATAGGGTGAGTAGAAAACGAAAGTGCAACTAGTACTTAACATAATTTTGGTGTCATTGTAGTAATTTTCATATTTGTTGTTCACTGATTGGTCGGTTATATCCACTATTTGCTAAAACTCTGTTGTTTGACAGGTATATTGTCAACAGCATGAGCCTGAGCCTATAATAACTAATACCATTCCCATGGACAACTTTTGACCATATCCACTTAACTTTTCGCAACTTCGCCAGTTTTTACAGTCCATAGGTTGAGAGCCCTGCCCTTTTACGTTTGCCTGATAATATTTATAATACATATACCTAAGTTTTTTTAGAGTAGTATCAAAATAAATAAAATAAAATAAATCAATCAATAAAATATTGTGACAGGTAAGTTATACTAAGAACACTGTACGGTTGAAACATTCGTAAGTCTTGTGTTAGAACTGTCGATGTATCTTCAAGTAATAATATCATGATAACTGTAGTCTGCTTAGATAACGGTATAGTAACAGCCTTTAATCATTTCATTGCAGGGCCTACATAATTGAATTCGGAAACGATAGAAATAGTTTTATTGAGAAATTAAACATGTTTTCCCAGTAAAGCTGGTGATAAGTATTAGGTTATTGTTATCGAACCGAGTTCATCGACACATTAACATCGATATATTCGATATATCGTCTCCTTTCAGCTGCTATCCATCAATCTGTCAGAAGTCTGATGACCCGTTTGGCAAGGTCCGGAATGTCCGCTAGGGGTTCATAAATCCATTTTAGAACTCGATTTGTAGATTACAATAATTTTATGTATTTTGATGGTGGGGATTAGTTTTTTTTATTATAATATATTTAGAACCGCCTCTTGATCTTAAGTGCCGTGCCAAAATCTAGGGGGCCTGGGTTCGATTCCCGAGTCGGGCAAAGAGAGTTTTGATATTTCGAACATTGCTCTGGATTATGATCACCAACCGGCATTTGGCAAGCGTGGTGATTACGCATGCACCCATCATTGCTGTGGTAACTTAAATTCAATAATGGATGCCTTTGAGAGCCCGCATGCAGTGGAATGATTTTAGGCCGTTACGTTAGTTTTTTTTATACTTTTATTAAAGGTATTTAGAAATGTACAACGAACCGTGGTTACAGGCTGGCTGCGAAGCTCATTGATATTTTTAATATGTCGCGCCATCTAGTGTCAACTTTGTGAAACAAGTACAGTGGCATAAATATTCACGTTTATAAATATACGTTTGATGGATTTGTTAAATTCGTAATCACCACTTGAATCACAAATTATAGTCTCGCTAAAAGTATTTTCATGTTCGCTCAGGTCTGTTCTCCACAGGTGGATCATCATTAGGCATCAGTCCGCTGCTGGACATAGGCTTCTCTAAAAGAAGGACTTCACCGTATTATGCGCCACGCCTAGCCGGTTGGTTTGGCAATGGTATCGCATGTCCCTAGAGATAAAACGCTGCTGTGCGCCTTCCTCTTGCATTACTCTTTTAACTTGAAGTTCAAGTTTAATTCGGAAACATACAACATTTTTTTTTTATATTTGAGTCTTCATGGCATCAAAGGTAAACTGTACAGAAGGCAATGAGATAAATGCCACGTGGACACACGTGGTTTCTACCAGTAACTATTCACACTCATAATTTTTCTAACTATTCTCATAGATATTATAATTGTATGCATTAGAAAATAAAAAACAAACTAGTTTAATAAAAAAAATTTAATAAGTTAAATTATAAAACTAGAGCTATAAAATATTTTTTAATAGACACAACTAATTCTAAGCCCTGGGGCTGGGCAGCAAAGGTCTGTCGGTTTCGTCATGACTATGGTCGTCGTGTCATTTTCACTACCATTTAAGATCCATGGAGTGTATATGTAGTTAAAGTTGGCTGGATCGGCTCGGAGGTTTACATTTATAGGGCCTCTTCTTTTTTGCATCTCCCATAGTCTGCAAATCCGGCTAGACAACATCATTGCAGTTTTAATATTCTTATCCCAAAGATCATGGCTTTCTGTAGGATCACGGCGGATGTTGAAGAGACATCCACGTGCTGAAAGAAAAAAAGCCATATAAAATATTTATGAAAAGCAAGATAAAGGTAAAAAAATAATAATAATATTGTTATTTCAATAGGCAAGTTGGTATTATATGAAACAAAAAATCGAACGAGAGTAAGCAAGACTCTGTAAGTAATAAGTTAATAAATAATGAGTAAATAATTAATTAATTACATACATTGCTCTATACCCAAAGTAAATAACTATTACAGCACCTTTCTGAAAATCAGAAAGAATTCTCTGGGTATTCGTGGCACCTTTACCACGAACATCCAGACCAGAGATGATTTAGAAAGTATAACTTACTTGATGACGGTACACATGGCGTTCGATCTTTGACAGAGTCCTCTTGTTTTATAGCAGTAGCTGCCCTTAGTGATAAAACTTCGTTAGAGTCCAAATATATTCCTGTCTCTTCAAATATTTTCGCAACCTCACAAGAATTTAGAGTTGAAAAATATTCTGGAGGATCATATTTATTTATCATAAATTTTTGTCCATAGTATCCATTATTGAGTCTTGTCAAGTTACCTACTACTATTTTGTAATCACCAGCTCTATACGATGCGTACCTGTTGGCGTCAGTCTCTACAAAAGTCAGAAGTGCGTCTTGTCTTGCTGATTTGGCATCATTAATGATTGGACCCCATTGATTGATACCGTCAATCTTGTCACTCAAGTGACCACCAGCAGCTACTATTAATGTTGGTAACCAATCAGTAATATGCATTAGACCATTCCAAACTCGAGGTTTGAATGACGAATGCCAAACAAATGCTGGAACTCTTATACCTCCTTCCCAAGGCGTAAACTTTATTCCTCTAAGAGGCAAGTTGACGCCCCAAGTACTCATGCTGCCAAGTGTTGGAGCTCCGTTATCGGAAACAAATATTATTATGGTATTGTTCAACATGCTGCTATCTGCCAACGCTCTAACTACTTTTCCGATGCTGCGATCCAGATATTCGACGATTTCTGTAATCAAAACCATTGAATTCAATTAGTCAATGCTTATATAAATATTTTGTCCTAAATACAATTCCTTAAAGGTAAGTTTGAACTGCTAGGATTCGAATCCACAACAAGCTTTCGGTAACCGGACAATAATAATTGATCATTTCAAATAAGTAATAATTGTAATAATTGAAAACGCCCCGTTGCTCTAGTGGTTTTAATACCGGAACAAGATCTCGGGGTCCCGGGTTCGATCCCCGGGTCGGGTAACCGCATTTGGCAAGCGTGGTGATTATGCCTCTGTACCCATCATTGCTATGGTAACTTAAATTCAATGATGGAGGCCTTTTCCCTGCAGTGGGATGATTCGAGGCTGTTACTAATTATGTAATAAGCTATTTATTTGTGTCTTAGCGGTGTAAGCGTGTAGTTTCGTTAATGTTTTGGTCACGTAGGTAATAGGGGTTAAAGTATGAAATTGCCGATTATTTTCCCACTTTTTATTTTGTTTATAGCTCTTAAGTATAGTCATATTATTCGTAATTCTTTTTGTATTGTATCAAAAACTAAATAAAGTAAATTTTGACTAAAAAAAATGCAATACTAGTGCCTATTACTTCAAAGGAAGTCGTTGAAAAGACCCCTTACAATGTGTCAGCTGACCTTCTTGCTTCAATTAATTATATTTGTATTATATACTTTGATTTTCAGAAATTTAAATACTATAATGCGTAGCTTTATAACCATCTAACTTTCACCTTTAATTGCATCGAAAACGGTTCAGGCGTTTTTAAAAAAACAAAAAAGTTGTTAGTATGGAAAAATGACTTTTCTCGATTTCGTCCATACAAAACGGCAATTTAACCCCTAATACCTCCAACATCCGAAAGAAACATTGGATACAGTATAAGTATAACAATTTGAAATGAAAATCTTTTACCAACAGTCGCTTGGTAAGCGAAACATTGTGGGTTCGAGTCGCATCGAAGGCAAAAAGATGAAATTTTCATTCAAGGAAACGTATTTTCGTTCAAGTGCACAAAAGAGACGTATGGTAGTTATCAACAATTTAATTACGTAAATTAATTAATGTATGCGGATGAACAGTAATTAATTGATATTGTAACTGAAAACATGTTGTGAGTTGAAAACCTGTTTTAACTGTAAATATATTTAAGACCAATTCTAACAGTTATTATAACTAATTAATTAGCTAAAAAAAGGCCATTGGCCATAGAATATCATAGTCCAAAAGCCGTATTATACAGTTTTTCATTTACGCACGCCATTTTAATTATTTATCTTTCAGTTATTATATTCCTAAGGATAGTAAAAAAGTTTACAGCAAATACTCTTTGACTTAGTAAAACTAGTACGAAAATATGGGTGCTGTCTTTGAGCAAAACTTGCAAATGTCAGAAATTATCAGGAATAATGCATAATATTTCTGGAAACGTTTATCAATGGGTACTCTCCTGATAAAAATAAATATGAATTAAAATTATTTTGCTAATCATATAATTCAAAACAAAATATAATTATAAAAAATGGTATAGATTTCCGCAAAGTAACGCCTGTGTTTATTACTTTTACGCCAGACGAATAGATAACAAATGTATGAAAATGACAATAACAAACGATCGAACGATCGTAAGCTTATTAGTAGTCATTTTCATACATTTGGCATCCATTCGTCTATTGTAGCGTAAACGATATTAGAAAGCCACTTGTCTAACAGCCGGTTCCAATAACCTATTTATCTTCAGTTTTGGCATATCGGAGATAGGAAATAGTTTCTATCTCTGTTTTTGCCGTCCAGAGAAACAAAGACAGAAGTTGTTTTTTATCTCCGATATGCCAAAACTGAAGATAGATAGGTTATTGCAAATGGCCGTAAGGCCAATGATCGTCTGCAGCTTACATTGCTGAAGCGTAATAGTATGTACGAACCTTTATGTGTTAAATTAAAATATATTTTTTATAACCCGTTACCTGCATAGGCCCGTCGATCCGGATGGGCAATATGCCTAGACGATTTATAGTTGGAGTGGCGCGGCGGCTGCAGCTTCCCACTGCTATTGCCCGCGTGAGGCGCGTTGTGCGTCAGGTGAAGGAAAAGCGGTTGCGACGCATTGTGGTGATGTATTACTAAACAACATAAAACATAACTTTTTAAAATCCATATTTTGACCGTATGAGTGCTGGGTCCATCGTGTGCTATGGAAAACTCAGAGTCTTGCGGATAGTTCGGTCGAGCTTTGATGATTCGCTATTTAAAAGAATAGCTGAATTATTTTTTTTGCCCCCAACAAGTACATCGCATTGTCGAGTTTGTCCTAAACGGTTTCTGGCCACGCAAGTACAAGACCGTAGCAGTCTTCTTTGATGTGGCCAAAGTCTTCGACAAGGTCTGGCACACCGGACTTATAGTCAAACTGTACAGACTCAATCTGTCAGTTCGGTTAGTCCGGCTGATCGCCTCCTACCTACAAAATCGTACTTTTCGGTTTAGGCACGAAAATACGCTCTCCTCTCCTAGAGCTATTACAGCTGGTGTCCCGCAGGGCTCGGTCCTGGCGCCATTACTGTACATAGCCTATACTAATGACATCCCCATCCCGACTAAAAAAGTCGAATTATCCCTCTTTGCCGACGACACGGCCTTATATGCACGCGCATCCTCCCTTAGTGGAATCCGCCCGAGGCTTCAAGCCTCAATAGACAAGCTAGGAGAATGGTTTTGTAAGTGGCGAATTGAAGTTAACCCGGAAAAGTCTTCCGCGATTTACTTTGATTCAAAACAACACATACTACCTCCCAAAGACCGCCCCCTGACCCTACTAGGCAAAGACATCCCCTGGGAAAGCTCAGTAAAATACCTAGGTGTCACTTTAGATCAGAGACTCAGTTTTGTGCCTCACGTTCAAAAAGTGGCACGTAGCGCCCGATTCTATCTAAATAGATTGAACCCAATGCTAGGTAGATATAGTAAAATGTCCCTACTAAACAAGCGAACGCTTTACAAGGTTTGCATACGACCGGTACTGTCATACGCATCAGTCGTATTCGCTCATGCCAATCCAAACACACTCGAACAACTCCAAAGAGTGCAAAACATCTTTTGCCGCCGTGCGGCCAATGCCCCCTACTATGTCCGCAATGCGGACTTACATAGGGACTTTCAGCTTCCCACACTCCAACAACACTTCCGGAAGGTCTCCGAGCGATTCTTCGAATCCGCAAAGAACCATTCCAATCCTCTGATCAAATCCGCGGCGGACTATGTCCCACCCACCTCCTCTGATCCTTCACTATCCCGCAAACCCAAATCAGTCCTAAATGACCCGCCCGATGAGCTCACGGCCAACCTGAACTGCCTATTGGAGGCTCAGGAAGCCGCAGAAGCGATCCTCTCTCAGGACCCTTCAGGTCAACCCCACTCAATTCCACAGGACCCTTCAGGTCAACCCCAGTCCTCTCAATCGGCAGTCACCCCTTCTGGGAGTCAGTCGAATTTAAGTTAAACTTATTTTCATTTCGGCCCACGTCCACTCTGGACACAGGTCTATCTTTAAACTCACTTACGGCTGATCATTCCTTCTGAATGCCAGCCCTCTTCAGTGCGCACTTCGCCTAGGTGAGTGACGCCCTGCACCACACCCCCTCCAGGGGGTGTGGTCGCTCAGATATGCTATAACACTATTTGGTGATAGCGATTATAGGTGGTGTTTAGTGAGTAGGAGTCTCACATAACCTCACAGCCGGCTGTGAGGTATCCATGAGGATTCACCACCTCCTTCCCCCGTGGGAGGGTTGCCGTTCGAGCGATCGTTTCAATAGGAAACGACCGGTCGTCCGTGTGCAAAAAAAAAAAAAAAAAATTATTTTTTGGACAACCATGACAACAAGCAATTTATTAATCTTTGTGTGACCAAATCCATATTAGGTAGTACCGACGCTCTTTCTTTTGCACTGCGTTTTGGCTGTCTGGAAGAGATTGCTTTTAGCAATAAGACCGCTTTCTTGTGCTAATTTGTCAAAATACAATTAGATAATATCTCCTATGTTTTGTGCATTAAATAAAAGTAGGTACTATAGATACAAAATCAACAAAATTTAATTAATTAACGTAATGTTAAGACACCAGCTTTTATGGAGGAGCGGAGATATCTAATACAGGCATGTGCTTAAAAGATAGCTCCAATCAAGCATAATTGTAAAATGTTTCTTTTTGAATAAAAACTATTTTATTAATTTTATTTATTATATCTAATACCTACTTTATCCCTTTATATTTATTTCTACTACTTTTAACTGCTTTTTATTCTGGCATTCTTTCGACTTTATAAACAACTAAATGAAAAGTTTACTGTGATTCAATAAATAGGAATTAATATGCTAAAATAATACTGTTCTAGTTTTTTGAGATTTTTTTTTTGTTTAGAAGCAATAAAATTAAATCAATTGGGGCAGCACTTCCCTAGTAGTCCCCTTAACATATTCACGTTTGGAGTAAATACTTACTTTTAACAGCTCTATCTGTTAATGCATCAACAATATAACGCTCCTCCTCTTCTTGTGGAATGTCGTTGTCAAAGAAATCTAAGCCATATACTTCTTGTCCGTTTGGCCACTGTTGACAATACAGGAGGTTTCTAATATAATAAAATAAACGTTTATTTCTCTTTACAAAACTGAGTTGATTAAAATAACCAGGTCTCCATCGAGTTCGGTTACAAAAGCTCTGTTAATAAACTACTTCTCTTAAGAATTGGAGACAAATGCTAAAGAATAATTTTGAGGAAAAATTAAAACCACATTTTATCAATGTTAACTGAAAGGACGATAGCGAGATGATAAGACGGAAAGATTGCATTACAGTCACGTTACGTTGCGTGCTGTTACATCCGCGAGAGCCAAACATGTGATAAGACTTCTAAAAATCTGTACTATTCAATACTATTTCCATTGCAGTCTCTACAAGCAATCAAGACATACGAAGACCTTCTTACGAAGTTACCTCTAACCCAATTACGTGTAAATCATGTTTATAATACAAATATTAGGAGGCATTTCGAAACCACCAAAGTAGAATTTTTACTCTAAAGTGAGATCTACTACACCATAACAACATGACGATGACATGTATATGTCACCGTAAAATTGTGATATCTGGCAGTTTACAAAACAACGCGTGAGATTATAAACGAACGGTGGGTTAGGTTAGGTTAGATTGTAATCCATCGACGTTAAATTATGAACTGACGAAGTTTACAATTTTACGGTAACATATATAAATGAGAACGTTGCTGATTTATATTATAAAGTAAAAATTTAGTTGTTGATGTCAAGATATCAAAAATCGTAACATAAGGCACAATGCAGTACACCTATTAATGAGTTAACAGTGATTGGACTCGCTAGCGTCGGCGTAAAAAATATATAAAAAATGAAAAAATGTACCGCGTACAACAACAATGTACAACTAACCACTTGAAACGAAATATTTATCTATAAAACTATAGTTTACCTACAGTTAAAGTAAACAAGTCTTACGGACGCTACAGGTCTTACGGAAGCTTAAAGTGTATTATGGCTGATATAAGCTTATGGTGATTGTACTCGTATGCATGTTTAACCTACCGTTTCAACATTGTTATAAGTGTAATAATCTATGAGTCCGCCGCGCATTCCGTAGTGAGAGTCGTACCCCCGTGAAGTGGGCAAGTATTCGGGCCGCGACATCCCCACGTGCCATTTGCCCACTAAATGGGTTGCGTACCCTAACTCTTTCAAGTGCGAGGGTAGAAGCTTCTCTGTGAGTGGTATCCCTCGGTCTTCCGAATCAAACAAAGGAACACCTTGCATACCTAGAAAACAAAGAGAAAATGATCTCAAACAGATGGCAAGTAAAGTAAAAGTCACAGCTTATAATCATCCCACATGCAGGGAAAAGGCCTCCATCTTTGAATTCATGTTACCACAGCAATGATGGGTACTGGCATAACTACCACGCTTGCCAAATGCGAGTTGCTGATCACAAACCCAAGCAATATTCAATAATTAGAAATTTTTGGTTGCCAGACCCGGGGATCGAACCCGGGACCCCGAAATCTTGGCCCTGGCAATGAATCCTGCCCCGCCTACATCGCCTTTCTAACCTTTTTTCCATGTTCTGCGTCTGATACCATACAGAATACAGTAGCCTAAGCACGAATGTACAACGTAATCGTAACGTTAAGGTATCGCATCTACTGTACGATTACGCAGTAAAACGTTATAAGGCAGCATGAAGCACTCTCGTGTTCGTATAGTAAGTTCGATACGATAACGCAAGTGACGTCATCCTTACGTAACCCCACGAATGAACTTTGAATGAATGACACGTTCGGAAACCAGCTAAGGCGGTCTTATTTATTAAAATTATTGAAATATGTTATGTAATTCAGGTGAAATCTTAGAGAAAACAATAAAGATGCAAAACTATGATCAATATATTTGTAGTAAGGTAAGTAAATGTAAATATTGGTAAATATATTTTTAAGAACTTCTCTTTTATAATATGTTTTGATTTCTGAACGATATACCAGACTGTCAAACACAGTTTAATAATAATCATTGGTGCTTTGCGTTTTGTAAGCAAACATTTTACAATAATTAACACAAGTGTACATAAAACTTTTAATAATGAAAACCTTGTCATTTGCAATACGTTACAATGGTAGAGTTTATGGAAAAGTACGTGAAATGAAATACAAACATTTGTGATTTATTAAAGTGATTTCAATTGTGGATTAAACTCTGTTTCGCTTAATCTAATTTTTTTTCTCTGCTTAGTTTTAAGACTTATTTCCTTGTAACAGGATATTAAATAAAATAAAAAATCAAATATTTACACATCTGAAAAATAGTTAAATACAGTTTCTCTTTGTTCATTGCTCTCTTAAGTAACCTTGTTGCAAGATAATAATATAAGACACTACGTTGAACTCTACGTGTTCCTTGCATTTTTACGTAAATTTATGCATTGAAAACCACTGAAATGTATAAAAAAAGCATTTTCTACTTCCAACGAAAGTTTTCACACCGAAAAATTTACCGTGTCAAAACATTCGTAAGTTTACGATAGCCAGCTATCGTCACTCACGATTCTATACGTCAAAAAACGGTTCATGCTCGCAAAGTTAATGTAAATATCATACGTTATGTTTACCGTACGATTACGTTACTGTACTTAGGGCATTCGTGCTGCCAAATTTAGTTTGTTTAACGTCCGATAGAGGCGCTCATCGATTCTCATACAAATTGTTTACGTTAACGATACGATTACTTCTAAGCAAATTATTCGTGCTTAGGCTACAGATCGTAACGATCTAGAGAAGTCACTTGTTTTATGATGTCATTAAACTTTTTGAAAGTTTTATTTCTTCTTGAATGCTTTGATTAGCTTACCTAATCTCATAGGATATTTTCCGGTGAGCAGAGCCGTCCTGGCCGGGGTACACACGGCCTCACTGTAGTACTGCTGCAGGATGACGCTCTGGTACGCCAGAGCGTCTATATTGGGCGTCAGTATTTGATTCGAACCATGGAACGATACGTCATTCCATCCCTGAAAAAACAGTAAGACTTGTTTTTAAATCATCTCTTTCTGTAAAAAAATCATAAAGCTCAATCTGTCAAAAAATCTTCGGTTTAAAGGATACTCAATTATAAATTATTATTTACACAGATTTAACCTGTAATTTGGCCCCCTTTAGAGACAGCATGAGGACATTAAGTTAAGTTAATAGAAATAAAATTCTAAACATACGTAGTTTTTTAACATGCTAGCTTTTTCAATAACGAATTGACCACCATGCATATTAAAGAATTGCTTGACTCTTTTCGACTACAATGTTATTGGGTCAAAATTTCTTGCTAATTATACAAATAAATTTGTCATTAGAATTGAAAACTATCGAATTCTGGAGTCCTGATCAGCACTGGTTAGTAACTATATCGATGAATTATTACTAGATTACTAAATAGTCACAAATGTAACTGATAACATTCCATAGTGGAGATTGAAACATTGATATGACCCAATATAATAACCAACCACAGTAACGATATATGGAGCTTCATAGACTCTAATTATATTATAAGAAATCCTATTAACTATATATCGTATATATTATACCCCCCCTTTAAAATAGTTTTGACTCGATTACAACTATTACAAGCATATTTAGACATTTGCAAAATGTACATTAAACATACTGTTTTCTTGAATTTACGCAAACACTCTACCTACATTGACACAAAAGGTTTATCGCGACGTTTTAGTCTACATGTGACCACGAATGCTATAAAGTGTTTTAACGTCAGAATGAACTAAATTAAAATTTAAAATATACGTGAGTTCAAATCCGTAAACCTTTCTTTCGTTTTAATGTATACTCGTACATTTAGCTTTACTCGAGGCATGTCAGCGGTGCATGCTGAGTAAGACTATTATATAGGTAGTGTAGGTACCTCTACACTATCTGTGATTAGACGCTCCTCGAACGGATACGCTTGTCATATGCAACTGAGAAGAGCCTTATAAGATTTATTTATGGTAAGTACATTACTAGATTATAAAATAAACTACGTTATTAAAAAAATGTGTACCATATCGTCGACCATTATAAAAACAATGTTTGGCTGTGTAGCGTCTCCCGAACCAGTCGTCATCGCAATAAAAACCAACCATAGCACCCTAAAAAAAATAATTACAAATTCGTAAGTAAATATAGAAAAGATGGACTTAATACCATATAACATTCTCTACCGATGGGCGAAACCGAAACGTTTTGTGGACGTCGCGACATAAAAAAACTAAAATAAACTATATACAATATTCATAGACTACGTCCCTACATGGTACTGATGGTACGGAGTAAATAAAATTTCATATAAATATATAATAGTTAAATAACAAGACGCGTCGGACTAAGAAGAGATATTTGGGAAATCTGATATAAAGAATTTAACTTACTTCTTAACGTCAGTATATAGACATGAAAAATTATGTCTTAGGCGGGACATAATTTTTGAAGTTTATATAGGTACTGATATTATAATTGCAATTTAATAAGTACTGATATTATAATTGCAATTTAATAAATAAAGTATTTACTTCTTAAGTATCTAAGCGCTTCATTTTAAGATGGATACCACTACCACTCCTTTGAAATTATACACAATTGTTATTATTAACTGCTTTAAGAAATATTTTTGATTAATAAAATATCCTAAATCCTTACAGGGGTTTTAAGGAAGAAAGGATTATTTTAAAGTTCCGTTTATTCAAGACTGCCTTGATGGGCTACTTTTACTTCATACGAAGATGACGATGACATCCGTGGTGAGAGTGGCACACTCTGTTTTAAGGTGTCACCTGCTCCGAAATTTTGGGTTAATTTCCCGGATGAGTTCATGTAGTTTTTTTTTCTATATTTTCTCTGGTCCACTTATTTGTAATACCTTCGTTGTTCCCGATTTCTAACTTACTATGAGATCAGAACAATGTTTGTGATGTCATCTATAAGTGTTTTATTTTTTAACATTATGGCCTACTTATTTGTCGTTGAACTCATTTAATTTTATTGATTTATCTTTCTCATTCATTCACGTTTGCTAGTATTTATGTTTATTTGGGCCTTTGTTAGGTATACAGTGGTATACTGAAATATTAACATGTTTTAAATGACACTATTACGAAAAAAACATTCACTTACCAATTTGCGGTGGTGTTCTTCATATTGCACTTAAGTGACTCAAACAATAGGCGCACAGGTCTAGGTTTTATTTATAATTTAAACACCTTGTCAAAACAAAATCTTGTGACGTCTCTTTTAATTGTAAACGGCTTACCTTAATGTTTAAATAGTGTGTAATTATTAGTTAGGTAAATTGTTTTACACAAAAACAGTACCTAAGCGTATAAAAAATAAGTTTTTAGCCAACATTTATTGAACTATGACGATAGCAGGCATGTGTCATGATTGATTTTCCTTTCTAATGAGGTGTTATTGAGCTATAAGTATTGAATGGTTTTGTTTTTTATATAGTTACCATCTGTGTTTGTTTAGCTATTGTAATTTGAAGTACTTATGTTTTTTTTAATCTATACTAATATTACAAAGCTGAAGAGTTTGTTTGTTTGTTTGAACGCGCTAATCTCTGGAATTACTGATTCGGATTGAAAAATTCTTTTTGTGTTTGATAGTCTATTTATCGAGGAAGGCTTTAGGCTATATAACATCATATTGCGACCAATAGGTGCAAAGTTTCAGTGAAAAATGTTGCGAAAATTGACGCGGACGAAGTCGCGGGCTGTTGCCCTAGTAATTAATATCTCCGGTAAAAATGTAACTTATGAAAATTTTTATAAAGTTTGTACTAATTTTTTTGAGCAACAGTGTCTTCATTGCATCGTGGTTGATTTTAATCTGTTTTCTATGAATTGGAGCTTGTTAGATGGGCATGCTGCAGAATGTGACCTTTCTTCTGTTAATCAGTCATTTATCGATATTCTAAATGAAAATGAAACAGCTTAGTCGCATTAAAAATGAAAGTATGAATAGAACACTTGATTTGGTTATTTCAAATTTACCTAGCTGTGCGGTTGATCAGGCACTTTTTCCCCTGAGCGAGGATGATGCTAGTCAACCTTGCTCAGGGGAAAAAGTGCCTGATCAACCGCACAGCTAGGTAAATTTGAAATCATCATCGTCTTGAAGTATTGATTGGGCTGCTAAATAAAATAAGATTACCTTACAATATTGAAAAAATACAGTTAAATTTCTAGAATTATCGAATTGCCATTGGGAAACGCTATTTTACGGGTTTTTTAGGACTGTTAAAGAAAGGTATAAAATTAGGCATCGTTACAAAAAATATAGAAATCCCAGAGATGAGTTTGAACTGCAATTGTTAAGTAAAAAATTGGTGCAAGGTAAGGGTTTCATACACTCCTCTAATTCAGAGTACAGCCGCATGGCCGCGTGGGCCGCAAGTGACGCATGTCGCACGACGCAAGCCGCAAGCCGCATTGCTCCGAAGTCTACCTTAAATCGGATGGATTTAAACAGTAGTAAGTGTTTCTATGTACAATACGTAAGAAAAAATAACACAATTAACTATAGATATCACATTGGCGATAATAATTTAAAGCGGCTAGATCAAATTAGTGACCTCGGCATTATTTTCGACAAAAAATAACATTTATACCCCACATTGAAAACTTTTCTCATTTTAAGAATATTAATAGTTATTTGTTATACAAGAGTGCAAAGTTCCTTTTTAACCGCGTGCTCAACTTTGATGACCGAGCAAGCAAAGGATTCTAAAATTTGAATCCTGAGCGTTAGCGAGGGAATTAAAAGAGCACAAGGTGAAAAATCTTTGCACTCGAGTGCAACACGTAACTTTTCATCCCCCCTTAGCGAGGAAATGACTAAATGCAAAATAAAACATTTACAATCACAAGATACTTTTATTTCAGTTTTCGTTTTTTTTTACTTGTTTTCAAGTTTCTTATTAATATTAGGGGTTAAAATATGAAATTGCCGTTTTATTGTAATAGGTTCTTTGAATTGACATAGAATCTTCATGGTTTGAGGTTTTCGAATGAAACTTTTTTCACATGGTTTCTATGATGTTATTCTTTTTAAAAATGTGAAACATTTGAATATCGACTTTCAATTGTTTTTGTTATTTAACTTAGACAAGAAAGATGGATACTGCGAAAATTCGAGTGAGTTTTGAATACGAGTTCCGACGCGGAAGTAACGCAGCAGAAACAGCCCGCGATATCAATGTTGCGTTTGGAGAGGGATCTGCTAATGAACGCACCGTGCGATTTTGGTTTAAACGCTTTCGTGATGGAAACTTCGACTTGAAGAACGAGCCACGAGGAAGACCGCCCACACAGGTGATTAACGATGAATTAAGAGAGATGGTGGAAGCCGATCCTAGTCAAACTACCCAGGAATTAGCGGCATGGCTTAACGTAACCTTACCCACAATATTGACTCATTTGCGTCAAATCAATAAAATAAAAAAATACGAAAAATGGGTGCCTCATGATTTGACTGATGTGCAGAAAGAAACGCGTGTTGAAACTTGTGTTGCCTTGTTGAATCGGTACAGAAATGAAGGATTATTAAATCGAAATGTGACATGTGATGAACAGTGGAATCTTTATGATAACCGTAAAAGAAAAATGCAATGGCTGTACCCAGGTCATACGCCACAACAGTGTCCTATAGCAAAACTGACCAATAAAAAGGTAATGGTAACTGCTTGGTGATCTCAGCTAGGTGTTATTCACTATAGGTTTCTCCGATCTGGTCAATCAATAACGACAGATGTCTATTGTGCCGAACTCCGAACAATGTTGGCAAACCTAGCAGTTAAACAGCCCCGACTCATTATTCGATCTTCACCATTATTGCTCCATGACAACGCGAGACCTCATACAGCACGAGAAACCGTTTTGACCCTTCAGGAACTGCGATTAGAAACCATTCGACATCCTCCGTATTCGCCAGACCTTGCTTCAACGGACTGCCATTTTTTTCGTGATTTGGACAATTATCTACGTGACAAGAAGTTTTCTTCCCAGGAGGCAGTACAAAATGCTTTCACACAGTTTGTGCAATCTAGATCCTCAGAGTTCTATCACAAAGGCATAAATGACCTTCCTATTAGATGGCAGCAATGTATAGATAATAATGGTAACTATTTTGATTAAATAAATTTGTTAAAAATTAAAAAATAAACAATTTTAGATTTTCAGTACAAATCGGCAATTTCATACTTTAACCGCTATTATAACTTATATTCTACGTTTATGATTATAACAATTCGAAATCAAAACAAAATGATGAGCGCAAAGCAACTTGAAAACAAAACCAAGTACACCAAGGAAGTTAAGAGTTCTGAACAAATTAAAAAAAAGTTGTATGATAAATACGGCACCATGGAGATGAAAGTAAATAGGTTTAATGATGATTTGAAATCACATACCTAGTGCACGCGATGTTCTAAATTCAAATTTACTTTATCCTCTAGCGAATAAAAACCGCTTTTGCACTCAGATATCGAAGAGCAAAAATACTCTTTCCGAGATGGTGGGATAAAAAGTCTTTTGTAGCTCTAAAACTAAAATAATTTCATTTAACAATTTGGTTATAAGTATATTAGAATACTGTGCTATACTTTGGGAGACCTCATTATGCTACCCATTCACTTAGAATCGAACGGGTTCAAAAGAGATAGGTAATTTGTCGTATGCACGTGGATTTAAAAGTTTTGTGAAAAGGATATCATATGAAAAAAAATTGGCATATTACAAAATGATTTCTTTAGAGAGCCGCAGATTTATTATTGACTTAACTTTCGCTTCCAAAATTATTGGTGGTGTTATGGACTGTCCCGAAATTTTAAGAAAATTAAAATAACCGTCCCCATTAGATATCCGCATCTTGTTGGTAAAATTACTCCATTGACCAGGCCACGTCGAAAAACAGTTTTTGGCTCCAATTCTCTAATTTCTAGAATGAGTAAGGTTGTCAATGAATTTAGTGAAACAATAGACATATTTTTCGACCCACTTAACAAGCTCCGTCGCCCTTTGTGACACCATTTCCTATAGTGTTCTATTATTATTATTATGTTGGTCTGTTTCCGATCACGGGACTATGGAGTCCCGGATATTTGGAAGGCGTACTAGGGGCCGAAGCCAACTCGCAGAGGCCGGTTAGACAACATTTATCTAAATGATGTAATGTGACACCAACCGACGATTATCCCTGTGCGCACTATACAAGTACACCCAAGGACAACCCCCGGTCAGTGCAGGACTATTGTAGAATGTGGATACAAAGGATACTGGGCTATGGGTTTGGGTGCTAGTGGACTGGGTAAATGGGACTATGAAAGGACTATGGCCCCTGCCTGACCTATGTTACTCACACGGATAAAATGGCAGGGGGTGACTCGCACACTCGTTTAATGGGCCCCCGAAAACGGCCGCTAGCACATAGTGATGTAGCGACAAGGGGGCAACATAGCCTGAGGTACTTGAGGAGTGGAGAGGTATTACACGGCTCTCAGGACAATCCCGGTAATCCGTTCAAGATCCCTACAATCATCTTACTGCAATACTTCCTTCCTCCGAGCATTTCTGCTCTAGCGACTCTCCACTCAAGCCGGCCAATAAAGGCAAGCAAGAGGTGGGAGATATGTTCCTCGTCATTGTTAACTCCGGCCAACCAATGAAGGCAAGCCAGAGGTGAGGAACAGGGATACTCCCGGGAGCAATCAGGTTCGTGGGGTCGCTACTGCCCAACAGCTCGCCACAAGCTGCCCTGCGAGGTTATTATTATTATTATTATTATTTCAAACCTTTTACATTGTGTGATGGCAAAGGCACGAAACCTCAAACATCCAATTCATTTAGAATATTCACTTTTTTCAATTTTATCTTTTGTATACGCAGTTATATATAGTATAGAGTACCTGTCTTATAATGTTACTATGTTGATAATGGTACACAAAGCTGAAATTGTTATTTGCAAGTGGTATCTGCGTGTAATTATTTGTACATTTTAGTTCTTTTTGTTATTAATGAATGATACAAATGTTGGCGGATCATTAAATAAAAAAATAATAATAAAAAAATATATTTGCCAACGTATTGGGCAATTTAAATATTTCCAAATAAATCAAGAATAAAATTACCATCTTTTTGTTATTTCGTCATCATCAGTCAACATCAGTCCACTACTTTGAAAGGCCTCTCCAAGGGGTACACTACATAATTAGGAAAAACTTAATTCCGAAATTGACAATCACGAATTTCAAAATACCGATTTTTATAATTTCGAATGATACTCGTACAGATTTCCGAAGACACATAAAACCAAAACATAAACGCTTGACTATGTTTTTTCATAAAAATTCAATTTTGAATTAATTATTTTGTGCCCGAACCTAAGAATCTACCGATTATTACACAATACTAATGCATATTAAATGCTACTCTAACTAGGTGCTACCAAGTGCAAAAGCTAGCATGCAAGTAAACAGGCAATTATGCAGAGTAGCAAGCACGGGTGCAGGCCAGCAAGTATAGATGCAGGCTAAAAATCATGCAATCATGCATGCAGTCAAGCAATTGCCAGGCAAGCAATTTGCATTCAAATTATGGATTTAGAAAATTATTTTGCTAATGATTTCCGCTTGTTAATATACCGGCCTAGATACCTTCACCACACTACCCGCACTAACACTGATTGAGCAAGCACTATTTCATGCAGGAAAACCGCCCGCCCTCCCTCAAAAATGCATGCAGTACAGTTAATGCAATTATTAGTACCCAACACCAATATAATAAAAACCTCGACGCGTTTCGCCACTTCACGTGGCATCCTCAGGAGATGTTGTCGCCTTCGCTGCGCTCCGACGACTAAGCTGTGAAAACTGGCGAACAGGCCTTTTATAGAAACTCCCCACTACGACAACAGGTTGTGACGTTCAATCTGCGTTGTTATTGAAATTGGTTTGATTTGATTGAAAGTGGTTTGAGTTTTAATTTAAATGATAATTATGATTTTAAATTAAATAAATTTGAATTTAAATTATAATTATTGTGATTTGAATTTAAATTTTAATTGTGATTTGAATTTGAAAAAATATTGAGTAGTGGGGAAGTGACGAAACTGACCTGTTCATTCAACAATGTAAGCGTGTTGTCTTTTTTATGTTTTACAATTTCTAATTGTTCTAACACCGACAGTTTTAAACTTTTTTTACATGTGTGTAAAATTGAAAAAGTATGATCGTCTGGGATACTATGTCCCGAATCTATAAGATGTTTTGCAAAATGAGACTTTTCTGGGTGATTATTTCGATAGGCGGATATGTGTTCTTTATAACGTGTGTTGAAACTACGGCCGGTCTGTCCTATATAAGACGAGTTACACTCCCTACAATCTATCTTATAAACACCAGATTTCTGAAGTTTATCTAACCTATCTTTACCGTTACAGAGTTTTCTTAATGAATTATTTGTGTTAAAGGCCGCGTATATGTCGTGATTTTTTAGTGTTTTAGAAATACGTTCTGATAATCTGTTAACACAAATAATTCATTAAGAAAACTCTGTAACGGTAAAGATAGGTTAGATAAACTTCAGAAATCTGGTGTTTATAAGATAGATTGTAGGGAGTGTAACTCGTCTTATATAGGACAGACCGGCCGTAGTTTCAACACACGTTATAAAGAACACATATCCGCCTATCGAAATAATCACCCAGAAAAGTCTCATTTTGCAAAACATCTTATAGATTCGGGACATAGTATCCCAGACGATCATACTTTTTCAATTTTACACACATGTAAAAAAAGTTTAAAACTGTCGGTGTTAGAACAATTAGAAATTGTAAAACATAAAAAAGACAACACGCTTACATTGTTGAATGAACAGGTCAGTTTCGTCACTTCCCCACTACTCAATATTTTTTCAAATTCAAATCACAATTAAAATTTAAATTCAAATCACAATAATTATAATTTAAATTCAAATTTATTTAATTTAAAATCATAATTATCATTTAAATTAAAACTCAAACCACTTTCAATCAAATCAAACCAATTTCAATAACAACGCAGATTGAACGTCACAACCTGTTGTCGTAGTGGGGAGTTTCTATAAAAGGCCTGTTCGCCAGTTTTCACAGCTTAGTCGTCGGAGCGCAGCGAAGGCGACAACATCTCCTGAGGATGCCACGTGAAGTGGCGAAACGCGTCGAGGTTTTTATTATATTGGTGTTGGGTACTAATAATTGCATTAACTGTACTGCATGCATTTTTGAGGGAGGGCGGGCGGTTTTCCTGCATGAAATAGTGCTTGCTCAATCAGTGTTAGTGCGGGTAGTGTGGTGAAGGTATCTAGGCCGGTATATTAACAAGCGGAAATCATTAGCAAAATAATTTTCTAAATCCATAATTAGTTATGGATTTCCGCAAAGTAACGCCTGAGTCTATTAATTTGCATTCAGGCAAGCAGGCAAGCATGCATGCATTTAGTTTTGCTCTTCTCCAGAAGTACAGTCCGTCGGCCCTTGCGTAACAAATCTCTGGCACCCACACTCGCCTTCGCACCTTCGGCTTGCTGGTCGCCCTCGGCCAGCCTCGGCCGTTACAGCTCTCCCGGGCGCTCGAGCTTCGTTCTCCGGCTTTTAAATTGCACTCAAGTATTTGCTAGACAAGTACCATGGCAAAAATGCCACGGCGAGTCGGGATTCAACTAAATACTCAATTTTAACAATGAATTACCGGAAATTTAAAATTCAGAATAAAGTTTTTCGGGTCAATAACACAACGGATTTTTAATCCTTCCTATTGAGATCGTATGAGATTCGTGCTTTTGATATTCTGGAAAATGGTTGTCATCGTTTTGAATAGTCGGAATTTTGATTCTTCGGAACTTTAATATTCGGAGGTTTGAATATCGGAATTGAATATTTCGGAATTCTTGGGTGTTACCCTCTCCAAAAAAAGGATTTTGCCTTAATCGATACGTTTGGCTGGTAGATTTGGGATCGCGGTTTGGCTAATTATAGAGATAAGTACTGCTGTTCTTCTTAAGGGTTACCTATTTTCAAACCGAATTGTTTAAGTACGAATTTCATTTCTCCGAAAACGATTGCCACATTTTTATTGTACACATTTTTATTTTACCTAAAACACGATTGACATATTGCTGATATTCCGATTTTCGGTTGTTATTTATTTTTAATTCTATAATTATGGTTTGAAATCTTACTCAACATATATTATGCCAAAGATATAATTATCAGACATTTCAGTTTCCAGAAAAACGTTTCTAATATTATTAAAAGACAAAAATATATTAAATAAAAACAAATTAGACGATACATAACTACTTGTTCTTTTAACGATTAATAAATGGTAACAAATGAAAAAGTGATTATGTAAAAATAGGTAAAAGCAAAGCAAGCAAGCTAGCATGCAATCATGCCAGCAATCATGCATGCATGCAAGAAAGCATGCAAGCAAGCAAGCATGCAAGAATGCCAGCAATCATGTTATCATGCAAACAAGCTAGTATATGCAAGCAAGCAAACATGCAATGCAAAAAAATTCAAGCAAGGCAAACACACGTGCAAGCAAACACACATGCACAGGACTTCCTCGTCTCCGGCGCTGCGAGAAGTGCAGCCTCTCCGCCCGCTGCAATAAAGCTCAGTCACCCGTGCGAGCCGTAGCGGCTGAGGCTGGTCGCCGTAGGCCGAAGGCTTAGGCGACCAAAGAGCCGAAGCTGCGAAGGCGAGCGAGAAGGCTGCTCTCCCTCTGCGCCTCCGGCTTTTAAATTACACTCTAGTATTGGGCAGACAAGTACAACGGCGAAGTGACCACGGCGAGTCGGGGTAAACATAATTAGAGTTGATAATTATGTAATAAAACTGGCCAAGTGCGAGTCGGACTCGCGCACGAAGGGTTCCGTACCAAAAAGGCCAAAAAATCGGGTTTGTTTAATGGGAGACCCCTTTAAATATTTGTTTTATTTTGTTTTTAGTATTTGTTGTTATTGCGGCAACAGAAATACATAATTTGTGAAAATTTCAGCAGTCTAGCTATCACAGCTCTTGAGATACAGCCTGGTGACAGAGCGACGGACAGACGGACAGACGGACGGACGGACAGACGGACAGACAGCGAAGTCTTAGTAATAGGGTCCCGTTTTTACTCTTTGGGTACGGAACCCTAATAAAAAAAAACATGGATTAATATCCATGTTTTTAACACAAAAAAATTAAGTGAAATGAAGTAGTTATTTTAAGAAATATCGAAATTTTGTATAATAATAGGTATGATATAGTACAGATTTATTAACAACGATTATGCATGTTTCGATTTTTTTTTCAATAAAAATAAATAACACGATAAAAACTTACTCGTTTTTTTTTTCGATGAATAAATCATGTTAGCAAATAAATAAGTGTATATGTAACGGAATAGGTATACGGAAAAGGTTAGTTTGATTTTTAAAATATGAAAAGAAAAAAAGTGTGAAACATCTATAAAAGAAATTTATTATTAATTTTAATTTTATGTATTACAATATATCTGGTATTCAAAACTAACCGTTTTCGAATTATTGAAATTCGAACTGAAAAGTTTCTAAAGTTAGATAGGTTACCCTTCTTAAAGACAGCCATAGTACGAGACATTGACCCGAAACAAGTATTATTATGTTTGCAAACATTTTATTTATCATAAGTTTAACAATAACTAATATTTTTTTGGAAAGGAAGGGGTGGTGCTTTTTTTGATATAACGGCACCACACAAGCATTTTATTGCTTAAAGAAGAAGACGAGCAGCAGCGTCTCCTCTCAATTATTGGCCAAAATGCTATCACCAACCCGCCTACCAATCATGATGGAGGGCCTTGCCATAACAAGGTCCTTCTTATGCGGCCTCCGTGGCGGAGTGGCGTACACACCGGTTTTCAAGGTGTCGCCTGCTCCGAGGTCCCGAGTTCGATTCCCGGAAGGGTCAATGTATAAAAAATGTGTTTTTCTACATTTTCTCGGGTCTGGGTGTTTGTGGTACCTTCGTTGTTTCTGGTTTTCAAAATAGTTATTCAAATTGGGATCAGAACAATGTATGTGATGTTGTCCACATTTATTATTATATATTGTTATTATTATTTATTTAGAAGTCTGGTTCCAGTAGCAGTCTACTTATGCTGTTGATAACAATGATAATAATTCCAAATGAACTGTGTAAAACTTCTGTAAGCGAGTGTGTTCCTGAGCTTGAATGAGTGAAGGGACTTGTCTTGCGCGTATTCAAACTCAATTACAATACTGAAGCAAAAATGCGTGTGTCCGCTATTTTGCTTTAGTAGTGGAATAATTACGTCAATATCCCAATATGCCTCTGTTACTTTACAGTCTCCCTAACATTTTACAACCTAGGTAGATATTTTCGCTCAAAAATAAACGAATAATATTTAACTTAAAGTATTTAAACATGCCTTATCAGTGATTGTTATAACAGATTGGTATTATCTTATTTGATTTGTTTCGGTGTATTTAACTTTTAACTATCAACACAGTTTTATTTGGATGTTTTAATCAAATCATACCAAAATGGACCTAGAAATGTCCTACCGACCAAAATCACGGGTATACGTGTAACAAATAGTGTAATTCGTATACCTACTTACCTGAAGCAATATAAAGGTTAAAACAGCAGAAATAGCTCTTAATGTTCACTGACGGACAATATACAGAAGACAGATTAACGAATACGTATAAATTAAACACTCGTAAAAAATACTCCAAATTGGTTTAGAAAACCCATTAAAATTTTATCTATTATTTTGAGTCATCTACATTAACATTTTACTTCTCCAACAACATCATCCAAAGCCTGTGGTGCATTTTAACAAACATTTCCTACTCGAATAGCTGAATCAAAATGTATGTACCAACATTATTTGATATTTAAAGTTATAATGTATATTTCTTTCCCTATGATAATATACAACATTAAAATCAATTTTTAGGTCCACATCTTATAATCTGTATTAATATTATAAAGCTGAAAAGTTTGTTTGTTTGTTTGTTTGAACGCGCTAATCTCAGGAAGTACTGGTTCGAATTGAAAAAATATTATTGTGTTGGATAGTCCAGGCTTTAGTTAGGCTATATAACATCTCGCTGCGACCAATAGGAGAATCATAATAACAGAAATTGAGGCGTACAAAGTCGCGGACAACATCTAGTCTCCAATAAAATTAAATAAGCGGGCATTTGAGACGGAACCTACTCGTACATGCGCGTGCTCTGACATGCACTTCGCCGCGCTTTGTTTTGTTACCATAGTGTCACTACTCGCATTACGTAGCTGAATTCCAAATAAAGATAGAAGGTAATCAATCGTTTTCAAGATTTACACGTCATACACGTTTTTGTGTTATTATTATTTTCTACAGACACGATCGGCTTGAAAAATAATTTTAGTTTCTTATATTTACAAATATACTACGGGTACCTACTTGTCCTTAAATAACAAATCAACCTTATTGCCATATAATGCGATTTTATCAAACAAAAATGTTTGGCGTAAGCACTACCCGTTCACCTAGAATCATGTAATGCAACTACCATGATCTGACCATACAATTAAAGTAAGTTCTCTGAATGAGATTGTTAGTTTGTTAATCCATATTATAAGGTACCTACTTAAGTTTCATTTACATTTACAAAAAGTCTCGTATATTTCTCAATATATTAATGTAAATGGTGATCAAATCGTCGCAAAAAAAATTTGCTAGGGATACCTACCTACTTTGAATTAGATGATATAAATAACATAGCAAATGTATAGTTTCACATTCACTAAAAAAACGATGATATTTTTAAAGCATAATTTAATAATCATTCGAAACATTGAAACGGTACTCCGTCGTCTGTCACCTGGTGGCAGAGATCTGTCGTTCTCAGGTTCGTTACAGTAGAATTTTTAGTGTAATTTTTACTTCCATGCCATACCCAGGGAGTCCATATAAAGTTAAAGTTAGCTGGATCACCTCGGGCCTGTATAGTTTTAGGACCTCTTCTTTTTTGCATCGCCCATAGACTGCAGAGTTGGCTTGTCAGCGAAACTGCAATTTCATTCGAATGATCCCAAAGGTCATGGCGTTCCGTAGGATCACGGCGAATGTTGAAAAGACAACCACGTGCTAAAATATGTTCGTTTGTCGATTACGTTGTAATACTTAATTCAAATAAACTAGTAACCTAGTTCAGACCTGATTGTCATTTTAAAGATATAGGTAACTACACATTGAAATTTTGGTGGTTTTTATCCTACAGCAAAATGCTTCTGACTAAGTAGTATAACATTTATTAGATTTATAAGCTTATCTATACTAATATTATAAAGAGTTTGTTTGTTTGTTTGAACGAGCTAATCTCAGGAAGTGCTGGTTCGAATTGAAAAAATATTTTTGTGTTGGATAGTCCATTTATCGAGGAAGGCTTTAGGCTATATAACATCACGCTGCGACCAATAGGAGCGAAGCATCAGTAAAAAATGTTGCAAAAATGATCGCGATCATAATACCAGAGATTGACGCGGACGAGGTCGCGGGCAACAGCTAGTTATTAATAATTTGGAAACTAATTTATTTCAATTTTCTGCCGAGGGAAGACAACCACTAAAATGTTACGCTGTTTATGTTACCAAACAATTCTTACTAATATTACAAATGCGAATATATTACGCTTTCTCGCCTAAACTACTAATACGATTTTGATGAAATTTAGTACGAAGACAGATTAGAACTTGAGAAAGGACATACAATATTTTGTATCTCAATGCTGGCATAGGTTTTTACCATCGATATTTAACGTGTAGTTTACGCGAGCAGAGCCGCCGGCTGATAGCTAGTACGTTCTAAAACATAGCTTACTTGTTGATGGAACACACGGCGCTGAGTCTAGGACAGTATCATCTTGTTTTATAGCAGTAGCAGCTCTCAACGATGGCACCTGTTCAAAATCCAAACCCTTCCCCATGTCTTCAAATATTCTTGCAACCACACAAGACTTTAGTGTTTCATAATAATTCGGTGGTGCATATTTATATCTCATAAATTCATGACCATAATAACCATTACTCAGTCCAGCCACATTACCCACTACAATCTTGTAATCACCAGCTCTATATGATGCGTAGCTATTGAGTTCACTATCTACTAAAGTCAGAAGTGCATCTTTTCTTCGTGAGCTGCCACCATTAATAATTGGACCCCACTGATCGATACCGTCGACTCCACCAGTGAGTTTGCCACCAACGGCAGCTATCAGCGTTGGTAACCAATCAGTAATGTGCATAAGACCATCCCAAACTCGAGGTATAAATGACGAGTGCCAAATAAAGGCTGGAACTCTAACACTTCCCTCCCAGGGAGTAAACTTTATTCCTCTGAATGGTAGGTTGACACCCCAGTTATTCATTAGACCAGTTGTAGGAGCTCCGTTATCCGAAGCAAATATTATTATGGTGTCGTCCAATATTCTTTTTTCTGCCAGTGCTCTTATTACACTCCCGACGCTATGATCAAGTTTTTGGATGATCTCTAAAATCAAAAATCATATAAATTTCATCAGTCATATAAATGTTTAAAAATATATACAACGTGTTCCTTTTGATATCCCATAACTCTAAGGTTCTTTAAGTAAAAATAATATAAAACGCCCTAGAACATGTGGTTCAAAAATCAATAGTTTCGAATATAGCATCAATTTTAGTTAAATTTGTTAAAAAAATGTAACCAGTATGGCGAATCCTTAGTTTTGCGAGACGTTGGCAATCTTACACTAAAGTGTAGTAGTAAAGTAGCGGGAGAGCGTAACTTGTAAAAAACATTAACGTGTGTGGGTGTTTCATTGATAAGAAGTACGAGTAAATCGTTTTCATTCAAAAGTTCATTCATAACAAGGTAAGGGTGTTTTACATAAACAGTCGTGACCTTTTAGAATTATTTTTTATGAAAACATTAAACAAAAAAAATATTGAAAAATAATTCATATTAAGCAATTTGATTCTTTACCATGGTCTGTTTAATACCCTAGAGTTATGGGATATCAAAAGGAACACGTTGTATATACGAAACACCCCGTTGTTCTAGTGGTTTAAATACCGGGACAAGATCTCGAGGTCCCAGGTTCGATCCCCAGGTCGTTCCACCAAAAAAAAGTTTAAAATTTTCGAACATTACTCGGGTTTGTGATCACCAACCCGCATTTGGCAAGCGTTGTGATTATACCAGTACCCATCATTGTCGTGGTAGCTTGGATTGAATGATGGAGGCCTTTGACCTGCAGTAATCTAAAATAATAAAAAAACCCTACAAATATACGAAAACCTAAAAATTTAGATTTTAGTGGGTCACAATAAATAATGTTTTACTAAAAGTTTTTTTCTAATCCAATTCTTTATTACCTAAGTACCCACACTTGGGTCACCATATCACTGTATTTATTACCTGCATAGATCCGTCTATCGGGGTGGGAAATATGCTTGTTTTTAATCGCGGAGTTGAGCGGCGGCTGCAGCTTCCCACTGCTGTTCCCCGCGTGAGGCGCGTTGTGCGTCAGGTGAAGGAACAGAGGTTGCGACGCATTGTGTTGCGCTATAACTATAAAATTTTATTTTAAACTGACTCTAATTATCCCTAGCGATAGTGAAGCGAAGTTTTTTTTTTTTTGGGTGGTGGCTACTACCTCCTATTGGTCCACCCTGGGCAACGGCATCTTTGGATTTCCAAACCAATGATGACGGCTAACAGAACCCTCTGCGGTGGTAGGCTTCGTAAGAGGCCGCCTGGAGGCTACCACCCTTCCTGTCGGAGTCCAGCGTCAAACAGTTTTTCTGCGTTCCGCTGGTCTGAGGGAGAACCAGTACCTTTGGATAAGCTCGCTCCATCTTATAAGCTTCTTCTTAACCGTAGAGAAAAGTATGTTTTCAAGAGCAAGACCATTGTTTATAAAAAAAAGACAGTGATAAACATTCTACATCTTAGGCAATCGACGTCTACTGCTAAATAAAGGCCTCCCTGGATCTCCACTTACCGAACACGAAACGCCGCGCACGAAGGTTTTCTTATATCTAGCCTTTACGATACATTATAATATACAGCATGATGACAGACAGACAGACAGACGGTGGACGTAGTTGAATCTATGTAATAGGGTTTCGTTTTTACGTAAGTAACATAACGTAATTTAAGGATCTAATCTTTAAAGGATTCCCTTAGGACATTAGGATAAAAGAACTGCAAATGAAAATTATTGGACTGATTATATTAAAACGAGTTGAACTCTTTGAAATCAACGAATAAACCAATCACCAAAGTAATAAACTGTTGGAGAGTTGGTAGGATTTCCGGTGACACTTCCAACTTACTAACACATCTACATCAAATGCTTTAAGACTTAGAAATAGTTGTGAAGCCCATAGTCAGATGTGAATACTTACTTCTAACAGCTCTATCCGTCAATGCATCAACAATGTAACGTTGCTCTTCTTCTTGTGGAATGTTGTTGTCGAAAAGATCGAAACCATATACTTGACGTCCGTTCGGCCACTGCAAATAAAGCAAGGTATTGTTAAACTAGAATAAAAACAACGTTCTACGAGTATAATGACACGCTTTGTTCTGTCAGTTAAAGTTATAGTGTAATAAGTTGCAATCAAATTACCATTGTATAAACTTTAAACTAACGGTGACACTTTGAAACGCATAATGTTTATTGTCTTAAGTTCAATTGACATACATCATATGGCATACAAATTAATAAGCATAATAGTGTTTAGCAAAGTTATTATTACGCATAAACATAATAACGCAGATTTGTTGAAAGGCATAATAATAAAAGCTATAATTGGATAATGGCTTTTTGAATAATATGTCTTCAGAATATTATGGCCAACAGAAGTTATGCCTTTATTCACTTATGCTTTTCAAAATTATGCCCATCTATGATTATGCCTTCAAGGTTTCAGCCAAAAGACGTTATGCTTTAATGGTTTATGGCAAATGACTATTATGGCCAAAGCCTTCCTCGATAAATGGACTATCCAACACAAAAATATTTTTTCAACTCGAACCAGTACTTCCTGAGATCAGCGCGTTCAAACAATCAAACAAACTTTTCAGCTTTATGATATTAGTATAGATACAAATAAAATATTGATTTATTTTCTTTCTTACAGCATGTATCAAAAGTCATCCTATGGGGTAAATATAAATTTGCTGCAGGTGATTCAGTTAGCCTGCGTTTGATGTTTAAAACTTTAACTTACTGTTTCGACATTGTAATACGTATAATAGTCTACGAGTCCGCCGCGCATTCCGTAGTGAGAGTCGTACCCCCGTGAAGTGGGCAAGTATTCGGGCCGCGACATTCCCACGTGCCATTTGCCCACTAAATGGGTCGCGTACCCTAAATCTTTCATGTATGAGGGTAGGAGCCTCTCTGTTAGAGGAATCCCTCGGTCTTCTGCATTGCTTAGAGGACAACCGTGCATACCTAGAAGAAAATAAGAGACGTCAGTACACAGTCATACCTAGAAAAAGTAATAAACTTAACCAACAAGAAGGTACGGAAAATATATTGTCTTACAATTAAGCTATGCATATTCTATGGTGGGGTATATATCGGAATGCCTAATTATTTGTACTCCTAATTGTCATTGGCACACAAACTATGAGCCTAAATTTTTTTCGCACATTTTTACTTTTCCTAAACGTGTTTAGCCTATTTTTACTACGCCTTACTTTATATCGCCGTATTATAATTTCCCAATAGCGACATTTAACCGAATATATTATAACACCTACCATTTACAGTTCCAAATTTTTATTCGTAGAAAGTTAAAAACTTTATCAATACTTGAAATAGCCATGCATGCATGCATGCTTGCAAAGAAGTAAGCATGCATGCAAACAAGCAAGCAAGCACGTATGCAAACAAGCAATCATGCATGCAAACAAGCAATCATGCATGCAATCAAGCAAAAATGCATGCAAACAAGCAATCATGCATGCAAACAAGCAATCATGCATGCATCCAAACAATCAGACTTCCGTGACGGCTTCGGCGCTGCGGGGCTCCGGCGCGGTCCCACGCGTGCTAATCGTCGCAGATAGCTTACGCTCACCACCGCAGTTTCGGCTTTCTGGCCGGCTGAGCCGGCCAGCCTTAGCCGCGGCGCCTCGCTTACAGCCTCCTGCTCCTCAGCCCGCGGGCCGCCTCGCCCCTCCGCGCCTACGTGCTTTTGAATTACACTCTAGGGGTAGGGCAGACAAGACTGCTTGGGGTCGGTTTGTGAGCGATTCGTTTCTTAAACTTTTTCGGTTTAAAAAAAATAGAGCGTAATGCCAAAAAAAAGATGCTCATACATTTTAGTGCTTTCGATATTAGACATACTGAAATAAGGGTTTTCAATTTTTAGACCAACTTATAATAGTGCAAAAACTACTCTTAGACTAGACAATAATTATACGTTATAAGTTTAGGCCAATACGGTTCGGCCAAATGAAATTAGGACTTTAAATTTTAGGCGAACCGAAGGGCACCCTCTATGGTGACTTGGAAACGGTAAAAATTGATACAAATGATGTGACATATCTTAAAAAAATTTCTTATAGCGAACAAACTCAAAAGTGATTTTACTCATTCCCAGACAGTATTTTAGATAAAACAAGTCACATTTGATAAAAGTATTCTGATCAACTTGTTTATCATAGGCATGACGCCTAATTCGCAAAATGTTATAGTAGGTAGTTTAGCAGAATAGATCCATCCTGTCTTTTTTGGGTTCCGTAGCCGAATGGCAAAAAACGGAACCCTTATAGATTCGTCAAGTCTGTCTGTCTGTCTGTCCGTCTGTCCGTTCGTATGTCACAGCCACTTTATTCTGAAAGTATTAGCATTACACAGTTAAAACTTAGTAGATAGGTGTATCCTGTTAACCGCTTTACGATTCTCATACAAAAAATAAAAAATAATTATATTTGAGGGGGCTTCCCATGCATAGAACTAACACAAAAAAAAATTATACTCCAACCTACGCTTGTGGGGTATCTATAGATAGGTCTTTAAAAATGACATCGAGGATTCTAAAACCATTTTTTCCAAAAGTCTAACGTTTGGAAGATAGACGCTTCCGAAGTGGTAAAATGAGTGTCCCCCCCCCCCTCTAACTTTCAAACTAAGCAAGTGAAAATTTTGAAAAAAATACAAATAATGTAACAAATACTTTCAACAAAAATTGGTTTGAACGAGATCAAACCAGTAGTTTTGGAGGTCTAACACATTTTCAACAACCGCAAATATAACTTTGTCTTTCATACAAACACTATGAAAAAAACAAAGTTATTTTTGCAGTTAACAAAATATTGTGGTATTTTAGTAAAAGTCGGTACGGAACCCTCAGTGCGCGAGTCCGACTCGCACTTGGCGGTTTTTTTATAGACTGCTTAGCCTTTTGTTCAGCAAAAAAATGTTTTCACAAAACTAAAGATTATATCTTTAGTTTTGTGAAAACATTTTTTGGTAACAAGTGTAATGTACCTAAATAATTTTCTTGTGAGTGTTTTGTGAATTTGTGATTAATCCCTTTCGCATGCATTAGATTGCAAAACTAACATTAGTTTTCGAATGTAGGCGTGCCAAGTATATGAAGCCGGAGCCCAAAACACTTTGTATTACATACAACTATTTTATTTATTTGACGTACCTCTGAAACAGTCTAACTAACGCATTTAATGTTCTATGTTACTATGTGAGATTCTTAACGAAACATCTATGCAAAAACATTATAAAAAATATTATATTTTCTAAGGAAACACGAAAAACAAACGAAGCTCGGTCATCAAAGTAATGTGTCTTTTATAACACAGCTGTTGCCCGCGACTTCGAACGCGTGAAATATTGATGTTAAAACTATGTATTAAAATTATTCCACGGGAATTCCCGGGAAATCTTTTCCCGGTATAAAAAGTAGCCTATATTATTCCAGCCAGGAAGCTAAGACCATGAAAAATTTCATTCAGATCGGATGAGTCGTTTTAGCGGGAAAGAGCAATAAACATCCAGACATCTATACTCACAAACTTTCACGTTTATAATATTATTAGGATAGGATGTACATGTCATTAACATTACGTCTCATTAGCTTACCTAATCTCATAGGATATTTTCCGGTGAGCAGAGCCGTCCTGGCCGGGGTACACACGGCCTCACTGTAGTACTGCTGCAGGATGACGCCCTGGTACGCCAGAGCGTCTATATTGGGCGTCAGTATTTGATCTGAACCATGGAACGATACGTCATTCCATCCCTGGAAGGAAAGGGTTTTGCATTTATTAGTGTTAACATGACAAAGAAACCCTAATTTTAGCAACATGTCACAGTTAGCTTATATTTCCAGGCACTAAAATCTAGACATCAAATACAAATACAAGCGTCCTCATTACCATCCATACCGTTACGCTTTGAAATTGAAAATCAGAATTCTTCCATGGTCATAGCAATTGTAAGAGTGCCATAATATGTTTAATTGCCATACATAGTGTCAACACCGAAACAAGTAAGTAATTCTTCCAAATAAAAGTTGCGTAGACCAGGTACATTAGTACAGTAGGTACATTAGTAGGTATATTAACTCGAAAATGCAGACAAAGATTTACGAGTTTAGAGATTATTGGAAGTATTGTAAAATGTATCGTATATTCTAAGAACAGACAACGGCAGGTCAACCTACCCAAAAAGATAAAGGTCATTGAATTAATTTTCTTTTCAACTTTAAAGACCAACAAGTAAAGATAAATATCAATTGAGAAAATTTTACGTGTTGAGGTAGGTAGGTAGGTTGACTAGATTGACCAGGCTTTGAATAGGTTGACTAGGAAACTGCGACTTGGCAATCATAGCATAACAAACGCCTTCCAAGAGATGGAGACGCAAAGCTGCTGGCAGTGGATAAAACCATATAATAAGCTAAGGATCTAGAAGAAAACCACGTTGATCTAATGGTTTCAGAACCGGGCAAAGATCTCGGAGGCATGGTTTCGATGCCCGGGTCTTGAATAAGTTACTAGCTAACTAAGTATAAAAATTAAAGTTTTATAAGAACTGATTTGAAATTTATAACTTCGCCATTTAATTTTATGCATAGGTACAGGTAACAACTTAATATAGGCTGGGTTCGGCTTCTAATATAAATACCAAATACCCTGCCGAACTCACCAATTAGCAGGATAAAAGTTATACACATCAAATGTTTTTAAAGATTGTGCACTGTATCTACAAACCAATAATGCCATACCATGTCGTCAAACATTATAAAAATAACATTTGACTGTTTGGCGACTCCAGAACCGATCATCAGCAATATACACAACCACCACAAGACCCTGAAAAGAAACATCACTAATACAATAAACTTGCTGAGTACTTAATATCCACGCTTTGAAGGCGAGTTGTCGGTCGCAGTTTGGCCAACGGTAGGGGGAAGTCACTACTCGATGCTGCTCGTTTCCCCCTGGAAGTTCTCCTTTACATGCTTAAGGGGACTGCTAGAGCTATTTGCTGCCCCCAATTTATTTAATTTTATTACTTCTAAACAAAATCAATCATCAAAAAAGTAGAAAACTACGAGTATTACCTAAGCAAATTACCTCTAGTATTTTATGAACCACTGTTAACTGCTTTTCATTCTGGCATTCTTTGTGGCAATTGGGTGCAGCACTTAGCTCTAGTAATCTCCTTAAGCAGGATTACGGTTATAGGTGCATAATTAATCAAAAAATATCATTGGCCATGCAGACTACACACACTGTAAGACAAAAAAAACAGAAACTTACTGAATAAACGTACTTATGTTTCTGTTGGTTAAAAATTTATTAATTACATATTTTAAAGTTAATGCTACTTTTGCGTGTTTCAATAAATTCACTTACCATTTTTCGCATAAGATATTCATATTGCCACGGTGCCTTACAGATTGACAAACGCGAGATAAATCCGTAAATATTTCTTTAATTTCAATAATAGTTGCTTCATTTATATTCTTGGTTTGCCCCACCACCGTCACATACTTAGCCATAAATATAATTAAAAAACCGGCCAAGTGCGAGTCGGACTCGCGCACGAAGGGTTCCGTACCAAAAAGGCCAAAAAAACGGGTTCGTTGTATGGAAGGCCCCTTAAATATTTATTTATTTTGTTTTTAATATTTGTTGTTATTGCGGTAACAGAAATACAAAATTTGTGAAAATTTCAACTGTCTAGCTATCGCGGCTCTTGAGATACAGCCTGGTGACAGAGCGACAGACAGACGGACAGACGGACAGACAGCGAAGTCTTAGTAATAGGGTCCCGTTTTTACCCTTTGAGTACGGAACCCTAAAAAACGGCCAAGTACGTGCTGTCCCACGATCAGTGGAGTTTCGTAGCTGTACATTACAAATGCCTTACCTACATACGAGTAATATCATTTTTGTTCTAATTTCACATCTTTCGTAAAATTAACCTGTTTTATGTAATTTAAATCTTTAGTGTCTTACTGATTCAAAATACAATGGTTCAGTGGGTACCTTATCCTCAAAAATTACAAGTTTTTACTTTAACTCCAGACATATAGGCTTTTATTGTTAGAAACATAATAAATTGTCAGTCTTACACTTCTGAATTTCGTATACACTGCCATATTCATTGAGTTAATGGAGTTACGTTTTAAGTTTTTATTATTTATGGAAAGGGATTATCATCTGATGAATAAATGAATTGAGTATTATACAAATCTTGCACTCTTCATTTAACATTTCCGTGTTCTCCATACAAGAAGCTGTGCACATTATCACTATAAAATAGAATTAGTACATTTTACCTATTTAACTTCATTAGGAAATTTAGGATCTGGCTAATCAGTCCGTTTTTATATACAGGGACTAGCTATTAGTAGTTTGCTGCTTACTTTCAAAACTACTACTACGGAGTAGTCCCAAAAAAAACATCAAAATTTCGAGCCGTTTCGAAAGGATTGGGATACAAATACTGTAAGACGAAAATTTGAGATGTTCCTAAAATTCTAAATTAAGCACAACTTAGATCGAATTCTCTTATTTCACTCGTCTACCTACTAGCAGCTTGTGTTTGCTAATATTTCACTTATATTTGTGTATGACCATGACCAAAATAAATAAAGCAAACATTTGTTTTTGAATATGTAGTAAATACTTCTTCGTGATCAGTTTCCGTCACGAATGTTAAGCAACGATGGGAGCGGTCACTAATTGGATGGGTGACCGTTTATGGCATCATACCTTGAGCGCTTCCGTGCTTCGGAGGGCACGTCGGTCCCGGCTATGATCATGAGATAACAGTCGTTAAGCCCTGCTGGAGGCCTTCGGGCGGCTTGAGAAACGTCCAACGGCGGGGTGATGTTGCCACAGTGCATCGTGGTGGTACTAAGGCCTTAAGCCCTCTACTTAAAAAGGAGAAATACCCTTGCTCAACAGTGAGCGAAAATAGGTTGTTACTTTACTTTCTTTTTTTACTTTTACCTATTATTTTGCCGTATCTTAAGACTTCTTAATTTCTTTGACAAGCATGACACGTCCGGCAGCCAAGACACTCTTGTTCCACCTATATCACTAATTACTTCCAGCGCCCAGTAAAACTTTTCTAACATCCATCTGGCTTCATCAACGCCCGGCAGCCAGGAAACATGTTCTTAACATTATTTTTTTTATTAATTGTCATCGCCTTTGTAAGTTTTACATATACACTCTTTTCTTTTGTAATGAGATGCAAAAAAACGAAAAACATTTTTTTTAATGCTCATCCCTGTCCAGAAGACAGCACTGTTAGGGTTGCCATGTACTGTTGGGAAAAGGGAGTGAAATCAAAAGATAATACTTGTTTGGTCGACCGATGTAATAGTAAACCCTTAAACAACCTTAAATCTATCTTATAAACTAAATATGCTACATAATTAAGGTGCGTCACTCGCTACACATGGCGAATTGTTCATTGTCTTATTTACGGAACCCTAAAAATTAATTATATTGTCTATTTATTAGATACACCTGCGTTCTAATTTGTAAGTAATTAGTGAAATGCATACCTAACAAGCCTAACACGGTACAATAAAATATGTACCTTTTGCCAATATTTATTAAAGTATAATTTGTTTTTATTTATTAAAATGAAATGAGATTGATTATTAACACTTTCCGTTAGGTTCGTCCCTATTTATTCATAACATAGTTTCATTGCCTTTTGGGGTTAAAGTATGAAATTGCCGATTATTTTCCCACTTTTTATTTTGATTATAGCTCTTAAGTATAGTCATATTATTGCGTTATTCTTTTTGAATTGTATCAAAAACTAAATAAAGTAACTTTTGACTAAAAAAAAAATGCAATACTAGTGCCTATTACTTCAAAGGAAGTCGTTGAAAAGACACCTTACAATGTGTCAGCTGACCTTCTTGCTTCAATTAAGTGTATTTGTATTATATACTTTGATTTTCAGAAATTTAAATTCTATAATGCGTAGCTTTATAACCATCTAACTTTCACCTATAATTGCATCGAAAACGGTTCAGGCGATTTTAAAAAAACTAAAAAATTGTTAGTATGGAAAAATGACTTTTCTCGATTTCGTCCATACAAAACGGCAATTTTATTCTTTAACCCCTATTATTTAAACACTGATATCAGTGTTTGCATAAAAAGGCACAAAACTTATTGCCATTACATTTTTTTTTGCAACAGCGTAAAGGGAAGAAGAGAAGCAGGCAAAGGGCAGAAGTGAAGGAAATAACAGTTCGCCGCCATTTTAGGCACATTCTTGCATCTTGCATCAACCTGTTGCTCACTGCCACTTCAGTCGTATTACAAGAGAAATGCAATTTTTTTTTTCATTTAACTGTTTTGTTTTTTTTTAAATAAACAAAACACCCAAGAAAAATCATAAACTAAAGTTTTTCAAGAAAATAAAGTTTTTATTCGTAGCAGTATTTTTTGTTTTATTTGTTGATTTTGTTTTTTTGTATTTGTTGATTTTTATGCCATTATGCGTAAAAAACTTGCCTCGCTTATGAACAGAGTGTGCGGCAGCCGTAACAGTATCCTGCAGGCGGTGGGTGGTAAGTACAAGTGTCCTATTAGCCACCATTGGACGACTGTGCTAGTTGGGTGAGCCTTAGTTAGGTATAATTTTTGACTAAAATTTTTGACTACGACTTTTTTTAAATTTTAACTTAATTTAATTTAATCTTGTTTTTATTTTTATTTCAATTTAATTTAATGAAGACATTATTTATTATGTTTGGAAATTATTATTAATATTTAAATTTTTGGTAAATTAATTAATGTATACTTTATATGATATTTTAGCAACTTAATTGCACTTATAATATCAGTATATAAACTTGAAAAATTTTGTCTCAGGCGGGACTCAAACCCGCATCTCCTCGCATGCCGGGAGGGCGCCATACCATTAGGCCACCGAGACACTGCGACACGGCGCGAATTTTCCAAGCATATTCTAACGCTGTAAGCCAGCGTTGTTTCATCAAATGTTAGGAGTTTGCACCCTTAGCACCCGAAAGAAACATCTTTGCAGATGTTTGACAGTCAGTTAAGATGAAACAGCTATTTACATACTTTATATGATATTTTAGCAACTTAATTGCACTTATAATATCAGTATATAAACTTGAAAATTTTTGTCACAGGCGGGACTCGAACCCGCATCTTTTTCAAGTTTCTTTCGGGTGCTAAGGGTGCAAACTCCTAATGTTCAGTATTTAGATAAGTTATGTAGCACAACAATATTTTCTTTTCATTTTTTCTAATTTTTCATTTCAATATACTTGGGAATTGTCTGAGGCACAACACAACCTGCGTAACGAAACGCAGATAAAAAAAATATCATTGCAACATGGCTGCCATCGGACAGTCGCGTCCCACCAAAATTCCGAGCTAACCGACTCGTGCGCGCTCCGCGAACCAAAATCAAAACCAACCCAAAAAATAGTGCAGCAACATTATCCAGCTACCGGCACCTATATACAGTCCACAAAACACCAAGGGTACTTCATCTGGAGGCCTCCAGCTAGCAGCGTCAGGAACTGCGTGCAGGTCAATGATTCCCAAGTGATTGCCTTTCCTTATAGCATAAACTTCAATTTCTTAACATACTTTTTTGGTCCTTCGAGCCGGATTCGATAATATTGTTGTGCTATTTAGCCTTTTCTAAACTAATTTACGTAAATTATTTTTTTCTCGTACTTTGTGGGTATACCGCGCGTCGCACAAGTCGACCCGGCCCACTATCCATTATAACGCGCGAGCGCGCTACTGCAAGCGATACCAATACTATTGTATTACGTACATAGTATACCACATATTTTATTATGGTAGCAGTCCTATTATTACGTAATAGACTCACCATAGATTTTTTTTGTCATTTAGTATAACGTACTAAATACATTACTAACTTCTTAGCATAATATTTAGTTATCACCAGCTTATTATCGCTCAGCCAGAACTCTCGTTCGGGTAGACGACATACTTAACTAACATTTTTATTACAACAATACATTACGACTAAAAGGAATAAAATAAGACACATTCACACACACACACACACTCACACACACACACAGAGACACACACAGAGACACACACACACACACACACACACACACACACACACACACACACACACACACACACACACACACACACACACACACACACACACACGTCCACACACAATTACTTTTATTTTTATTTTTCCTTTTTGTCGTTAAATCTTATTAAGTTACTACCTACATTATTTTTATAAGTTTATGTATTTTGTTGAAAGATGATTTCTACGGGACAGGCCTAGCTTATAGTAGGAATCATCGCAAATAATATTTATTGTAAGACTTTTTATTGTGACATAAAAATAAAAATTGCGTTTACGTATAAACTGATTTTATTTACGTTGCGTTATGTTAACTTTTTCTAAACTGAGGGTAGAATAAAACGGGTTAATACTCAACGACAAATTATATTGTAAATGGAATGATTCAATTATCAGAGCTAAATCACTTTTATGACTAAATTGAACTCCTGATTTTATCGATACACTGAAAACAAAAGTAGGCCTTAATTAAATCACGCGTTTGATGCTGTCCGTCGGATAGCTTCAGCAAGAATGTCCGTCTTCGAGTCAAGCCTCTTCGTTCGTCGGAAAACGTGACGTCACTCAGTGTTGCCAACACGGCCCTCCTACATCGTGCATGTCCCCAGGCACGACCACTTGAGAGAAGACTGGTGTCTCAGGTGCAGAAAGATAAACAAAACATGAAGACGAACCTGAAACAGTCACACGTAACTTTAATGTGCATCGGCCTATCATGACTCCTAAATATATCGTTGCGGATCCTCTGGATAGTTCCTTTATACTTAGGACACCACCAAATGTCTACTGCATTACTGTCATATTGAAGGTATTAGATATCTTTTCCATCCAATCTTTCCATAGCCAAGTGGTCCAGGTGTAATCGTTGCGTAATAAAGATTCGTACCACACTTTCGCTGAACCCTTGAGTTTATTCAGTGCCTGGTACCGAATCATACTGTCGGTCCATGCAAAAGTAGATGCATAAGATTCTATAACTTTTAGCCATGACGTAACGTTATCAGTTAGTGGGTCAAAATCGGGTATTATATTATGAAGACTAGCATTATTTGTACTCACAGTTCCAGTATCGTTTGGATGTGATACCTTTATCCTTTTTCGAGCCTGGGGGGCCAGCGGCGGCGTCCTTGTCCCGCTGTCACTGCTCGTCGATAAGCTGCTGCTACTGCTTCTCGATGGCGAACGAACACGCCTTTTCTTATACTTGCGCTTACTTTTGTGTTTTCTTTTACTTCCCATGTTTTACGTGGGCGCGTTAAGACAATTCGTAATCCAATTTTCTGATGTTAACTTTTTCTAAACTGAGGGTAGAATAAAACGGGTTAATACTCAACGACAAATTATATTGTAAATGGAATGATTCAATTATCAGAGCTAAATCACTTTTATGACTAAATTGAACTCCTGATTTTATCGATACACTGAAAACAAAAGTAGGCCTTAATTAAATCACGCGTTTGATGCTGTCCGTCGGATAGCTTCAGCAAGAATGTCCGTCTTCGAGTCAAGCCTCTTCGTTCGTCGGAAAACGTGACGTCACTCAGTGTTGCCAACAGTTAAAACTATAGCCCTTATTTTTAACTACATTTACATACTTAAAACTACAATCGTACTTACACCTACTTATTACGTTTAACAAATTAATAACTAACTACCTACATACAGTGATAAGTTGAATTGCCTACTGCGTAATTGATTTCACCTATTTGCGTAACTACTTGTAATCTTTGTTTACTTCATTTTTATATAGATTCAAAATGGAGTTAGAACAACTTTGTTTTGAACGAGATTTATGTTTAACTAGCCTACAGCGTATGGTTGATTGTTCAAATGACGAAAATGAGTTTCGCGTTCGAGTGAAAGAATTAACATCTATTAAAAAACAGTTTTTAAGCGTACAATTAAAAATATAAAAATATTTAGTAAAATCGGGAGAATTCAGGAAAGATGAACAATTAGCTATTCGTGAACAGTTTGACAATTTATATTATAAAATTCAAGTAGTGTCCGATCGCATCAAAGTCATTCTACGTAAACAAAGTATTGCAAACGAATCTCGTGCACATACCGCTGCGTCAGCGGCTCAGGCACGTATCCAGCTGCCTGCATTATCGTTGCCGATATTCCAAGGTCAGCTCACGGATTGGAGTGCCTTTTATGACCTATTTCACTCATTAGTGCATGATAATGAAAGCCTTTCAAATGTTGAACGTTTTGGTTACTTGTTATTGTCGTTACGCGGTGAACCTTATAACTTAATTAAATCCTTACCTATCACAGAAGCTAACTACGATAATGCTATGCAAATATTACTTAACCGCTATGAGAACAAACGAATTATAGCAACAAAACATTTAGATAAAATTATGGATGTGCAACCTATGAACGAACGTAATTCTGAACATTCTTTACGTAACCTTCTTAACGTTTATCGTGAAAATTTAACTGCTTTAACATCTTTAGACTTGCCTGTTACTCATTGGAGTTTTATTCTTTTAAACATTTTGTTACGCAAATTAACACCCGAAATTAGAAAACGTTTCGAACTCTCTTTGACGTCATCCGGTGACATTCCTCAAGCGAGTGATTTACTGGACTTCCTGGAAAAGGAGTTGACTGCCTCAGAAGTGATGTCTTCATCGAACCAGGGCCGTGCGAGCACGACCACTCGGCCGGGTCCCACTGCGCACACGTCATCGCTTGGCGCGAGCTCCACTGCGGGCCGCCATGAGCGCAACGCACCGACTCGCTCGTTGTCCGACTCCCGCCGCTCGCCACCACCTGCGCGATTCACGCGTCAACCTACTTATCATTCCGGGTCTACATTGTTTACTTATTATGTTTCGGATGTTAAATGTAACTTTTGCAAAACCAATTCGCATCCATTATACAAATGCGAGCTATTTAATAAACTTCCCTTATCAGAAAGAAAATGTTTTATTACTGAAAATAAAATTTGTACTAACTGTTTATATAAAGGCCACGATTTAAATAATTGCAAATCAAAACATAGCTGTCGTATTTGTTCTCAACGTCATCATACTTCTATTCACGATTCTACTTTGGGTACGGTTTCTAACGTTGCTCTCACGAGCCAACATTCCTTTTGTCCTCGGTATTGCAGCTCGGTAGCGGAGCCTATCTCCCCCGACAAGATATCTTTTTCCCCTAAGCCATTGCGTTCCTCTGGCTTAGTAGCGGAGCCTACTACTTCTTCCCCTGGGCATATTCAATTATTCAATTCAATTATTTATTCAAAAACAAAATACATTGTGTGGAATAATACAATAATACAACTAATCCAGAATAAAAACACGAGTATCAATAAAAACCATCTTAAATTAAAATCATTATCTTAACTAAAACAAATCACCAATACCAATAAACTACATTAAATTATAATTATTATCATTAAAATTATTACTTACTATTATTACATGTCAAGTATTGTTATAATGTCAATTATCATTTGAATGTCAATTAATTAAATAATTCAATTTATCAAAATTCATTCTTTTAAATTTGTTTCAGTTATAAATTCACCAATAGCATAAAAACATTTTTCCAACAAGAAACATTTCAATTTTGTTCTGAAGCCACTTTGATAAATTGTACTCTTCAGTTCAATTGGTAACTTATTAAACAATGCAACAGACTGATAATAGGAACTCTGTCTTACTATTTTTAAATGAGGAACACATTTATTAATAAAATCTTTTCTCCTCGTGCTTTCACGGATATCTTTTTCCCTTGGAGTCTCATAGTCACTGATGTGCTTCGCAAAATTTGTCAATAAAACTAAAATGTAAAGGCTTGGAACAGTCAAAATTCCAAGTCTCTTAAAATGCTCACGACACGAGTCTTGTTGCTTTATACGGACCATAGTTCTGATCGCTCGTTTTTGTTGAACAAAGGCTTTATGAATATTATATTTGTAGCTTCCTCCCCAAAATAATATGCTATACCGCATTCGCGATTCAACCAAGGCATAATATACCAGCTTTAGATGTTTTTCATCCGCTTCGTCACGTAAACTTCTTAAGACGTAACAGGCAGAGCTTATCTTGCTCTCGATGTCATCCAATTCACGTTTCCATTTGAGGGTATCATCAATTTTCACACCTAAAAATTTTGCGGCGTGAACTGTTTGTACCTTTTCACCATCCAACTTAGCATCTAAGACATCCCTATTACTTACATTATTACGAAACAGCATAGCATTCGTTTTACTTGTATTGATTAAAAGACCATTTACATTAAACCAGTCTTTCATAGTTTCCAAGGCATTGTCAACAACAGATTCCAAACTTTTGATTCCTTTAGCAGATATTATGGCATTTGTATCATCTGCGAACAGTATTGGTCTTATCTGGTCGTTTGACTTAGTAACATGATGTATAAAATCGTTTATATATATTATAAATAGTAAAGGACCTAGAATTGAGCCCTGTGGTACACCTACTTTAATATCTACAAGCTTAGATTTGGTTACCACTTCAGACCTACTGTCACTATCAAATGATTTAATTTCTACAAACATCTTTCTGTTCTGTAAATATGATTGAAAGAGGCTTAACGCATTGCCTCTTACACCATAATGCTCTAATTTTCCCAAAAGCAACCTATGGCTTATGGTATCAAAAGCAGAGCTTAGATAGAGAAAAAGTGCGGCAACCTTCATTCTTTCATTTAATCTATAAACCACATCGTTTACTAGCGTGTATATAGCATCTTGAGTTCCTATCTTATTTTGATAGCCAAATTGACTTTTATTAATTGCCTTGTTCAAAGAGAGGTGGGAAATAAGTCTTGATTTTATAATCTTTTCAAAAACTTTTGAGAATGACGGCAGTAACGATATGGGTCTGTACATTTTAGGATCCAATTTCGAGCCTTTTTTAAAAACTGGTACAACTTTAGCAATCTTAAACTGGTCCGGGAATAAACCTTCTTCCATACATTTATTGAAGAAGCAGCTAAGTGGTTCTGCAAGAATGTCTATATTATCTTTGATAATGGTGATAGGCACTTCATCATACCCACAGGACATTTTAGCTTCCATTTTTTGGACAATCTTTTTAACTTCCTCCCCTGTAGTGGGTCTTAAACTCATCTGATCCGTTATGCGGTCAATATTTTGATGCAGATATGCTATGGCAATTCCTTCATCAACAAAAACTTTTGTCAGACTATGGTCAAAATGCTGAGCGAAAACATCAGCAATTCTTCCTGGTTCTGTTATGACTTTATTAGTTAATTTTAGTTTCAGTTGCGATTGCGTCTTATCTGCCAAATTCCTGTGACGGTTGATTAGCTTCCATACACTTTTGGATAAGGTTTTGGAGATTGCTATGTATTTTTGTGCAGCGTTTTTTTTTGCAAGTAGTATCACTTTCCTGTACAGTGCTATATATTTACTCCTATACTGAGCAACCGAAACATTGTTGCATTGTCCTTTTCCCACACATAAGAAGCGCTTCATTTGGCTAGATACCTTAATACCCTTAGTTATCCATTGTAACCCGATTTGGCGATTCAAATTTATTGTCTTTTTTTTTCAATTTAATGCTGCTCTGGAAAACAGTAAAAAACTTTTTTATAAAAGTGTTTATACCCATAGTATTCCAGTACTCTTTAAGAAGATTATGTCTAAAATTTAATTTATTCCTTATTGTAAATGCCCTTTTGATAGCACCAATAGAAGAGTTCTGATTTTTAGTTCCGTGACAAGGTACAGCAACACTACATAACAATCCTGCGTGTCCATCTGACATTCCATTATGGTCCGTATAACAATGTAATATGTTGTCGTCCGAAATATTAGTTAATATATTATCAATGCAAGAATGCGAGTCATTTCTAATAAAAGTCACATCATGAATAAGTGGTCTAAAATTATAGCAAGTCAAAAGGTTAACAAATTCTGTTTTTTTCCTACTATCAGTCAACAAATCACCATTAAAGTCACCACAAATTAAGCATTTCCTATTGAAAAAATGCTCTAATAATTTTTCCAATCTTTCCATGAAAATTTCAAAATTTTTATCATTAGGAGTTCGGTAGCAGCTACAAATACAAATTTCAGTTTTTGTGTCTTTTACACAACATATTTCAAAGCTATCCATTTTGTACAAAGTTCTCGATATCGGCAATTCAATACAATTCAAATCTTTGCTGCCCAATATGAGTGTCCCTCCTCTCTTTTTATTAACTCTGGTATTATAAGACACAACTGTATAATCACTTAAATTAAGCAAAGGTATCATAGTCTTATTTAAAAAGTGTTCACTAATACATAAATAATAATTTTTTTCATTAAGAGTGGCTAAATACAATTCTAGTTCCAATTTTTTATTATTAATTCCACACAAATTCTGAAAGAATACATTAAGCTGCACATTGTTACTTAAAAAAGCTTCATTGTGCTGAGAGGCATATAACCTTTCTTTCTGACATTTTAACGGTGTTAGATTACAGTCACTAGGAGTTACATTTTTATTAATTATAGATATGTCAACGAAAAAAATGCTCATGGAAAAAGTTATTAATGTCATCTATTTTACTAGTCAGGTTTTCAAAAATTTTATTAATACCATAATCATTTACTGTTCCGTTAAACATTTCAAACATAGAATTATCATAAAGAAGATTTCGATTTGAGTCAATTAGATACAAATGTTCATGAGTCATAACGTCAAGATATAGTAAATTATTAAAATGTTCAATTCGCCAGTTGTACATACTATTAAGTTTTCCAATTTTATACGTTGGGTAACACATTATCACATTAGTATGTCGCAAAGGCTGTATTATGTTTCTTATATGTATAATTATATCGATATAATTTTTAGTCCTTATGAAGTCTTCTTCGCCAAGTAATATTATGCAGAAGTCGTTTGTGGTGAATCCTTCCAACTTCATGTCCAACCCTTGTAGTTGATGCTTAATGTCACTTTTAGGTGTCAAGTAGTGGCACAGAGAATAATCCTTGAAATAATTTTGCGCTCTTGATAGAATATTGGTATGTTTATTTGTGCTAAGAATACATAGTTTACTCTTTATCTTTGGCATTGATAAGGTCTGCTGTTTCGGGGTATTTATATTATTACCAATTGATGGTGACTTTGATATAATTTTCTCATCTGATGACTGCTGCCTTGATTCATTCAATTGAGTTATGTTCAAATCTTGACCATCATTAGGCTTAGGTTTCTTTTTGCAGGTGATTGTGGTTGGTGTTTTGCAAATATGCGTTAATTGTTCGATTTTTAGTTCATACTCTGCAAGTTTTTTATTTAAAGTATGGTTTTCTAAAACCAAGTTAGATATTTCATTCTCGGCTATTTCTAATTTTTCTTCTAGATTTCGTAATTTTAATTTGAGTTCGTGCATATCTTCTAGGCAATTTGAACGCAATGTTTTAAAGCTTCTATTTAAATCAATTGTAGGTGTTGATACTAAGGAAGTGTATTGTTCCTCTTCGTCTGTTAAAGCTTCAAAGGAGTTTTCGGTGGGGATATTGATTTCATGCTTTTTGCGAAGTGTTATATTTTCTTGTTCATTAGTGCTAGTTTCTGGTTGCACGGAGTTCCTGCTTTGTGGTGTTGAGCGGCAGGAAAGAAAACATTTGTAACTCTTTTTATTTGTCGGTGTCATAATTTTGAAGCGCTGAAATGTGACACTCGTGCAGTCCAGGTGAAACTGTTTATCACACAACGAACAAGTCAAACATTGTTTATTAGTAATAGGCTTGTTACACTTTAAGCAACTAGGAGCCATCTTCAGGCCAATCAGTTTAATTCCCAAAACGTTCACTTACAATCGATTTTAAAAATTAAAAAAAGATTATTTTTTTTCAAATAAGGAAATTTAAAAGAAAAGCAAAAAAAAATTTTAAATAAAAAAAGAACACCCCTTATTTGAACCACGGACTAGCCGTAGATTAGTCCATGCGATACTCCGTTGCGCCACTTGCGTCTATAACGTAGACGGTGAATTTACGCAAATGTTCGTGCGATCATTACCTCAATCATTGACTTTTATCTGTAAGTCTGTGATGACTCATTCCAAAAATCCGTTTGCTACACTGTTTGTTTACCGTCAAAATACTCACAAATTTAACACTTTGGAATTGTTTTATATAATAGCACTACACTTGTAACTTTTAATCTTGTTTTTTCAACACAGTTAGATGACAAAATGGTTTTACTTCACGTACATAGAATCTTTAAGTGGTTATTCGCATTATTACTTTTTATTACAATTTTAATAACGGAGCTTAGGCAGAACCAAACCACACGGTGCGGTGCGGGACGCGCGGTGAATTTGACGCATACTAGCTTGGTAGCGGAAACTTCAGCACCACCCACACTACAACGTAGTGCATCGGGTCGTGACAAAAACTGTACAGTCTTATTAACTACGGCTTTAGTCAACCTACGTCCCATGGATGCCACGCCTTACGCCCCACGTCCTGTGCGCGCTTTAGTCGACCAGGGCTCACAGGCCACACTCATTACAGAAGCCTGTGTCCAGCGTCTAGGCTTACCACGTTTTCGTAACGATACTAGTACCACTATTTCGGGAATAGGTGATAAAAATGAACAGCCTCGTGGTTACGTAATTTGTGAGGTCACGCCTTATAATAAGAGTGAACCTAAGCTTTACATTGAAGCCTTAATCTTACCTAGGATAACTTCTTATGGCCCATTTATTCCAAATCCTTTTGAAAACATTTCTCATTTAAAAAACCTTCCTCTCGCGGACCCTGAGTTGCGCTCGGCGCGTTCCATTGAACTTTTACTTGGTTCAGATTACACTGACCAAATTTTACTCCATGACAACATTAAAGGTCCACCTGCTACGCCGGTGGCCATCAGTAGCATATTTGGTTACCTATTAAATGGAACTATTGCGCATTCTATTCCAGTTAAACTTCATACAAATTTAAGCACATGAGAATTAGATATTCAACTTCAAAAGTTCTGGGAATTAGAATCTTTACCTGAAACTAAGTCACTTACAAGTGACGAGGAACTGTGTGAAAAAATATTTGTCGAAATTCACAGTCGTGATGAGACAGGAAAATACACAGTAGCACTTCCCTTTAAAAAGGATGTTCCTTCGTTGGGTGATTCGCGTGAAATTGCCATGTCTCGCTTATTAAAATTAGAGAAACGTTTTGAACGTGAACCTGCTTTACGCTTGGAGTACGCTAAGTGTCTTCAAGAATACATAACCATGGAACATATGGAGCCCGTCATGGATCTTAATGCTTGTGATCATATACCTTACTATATACCTCATCACTGCGTGGTGAGAAAAGATGCTACTACTACGAAGTGTCGCGTAGCCTTCGATGCGTCATGCAAAACTACTTCCGGTCGGTCACTTAATGATAATTTACTTACTGGTCAAAAACTGCATCAAGATATAACAGATGTTCTTTTAAAATTTCGACTTAACAAAATTGTTTTTACCGCTGACATTAAAATGATATACCGTTTTATCAATTTACGTCATCAAGACCGTGATTATCAACGTATTTTATGGAGAAACTCTCCAACTGATCCCATTAAAGATTACAGACTATGTACAGTCACTTTTGGTGTGGTTTCTTCTCCATTTCTTGCATTACGCACTCTGCGTCAGTTGGCTTTAGACGAGGCCACTTCATTTCCACTTGCTTCTCAAGTACTTCTTCATTCCGTCTACGTCGATGACGTCATATCTGGTGCTGACACATTAGATCAAGCTCTCATACTGCAAAAAGAACTTATTGCCATATGCAAAGCCGGCAATTTCGAACTGAGGAAGTGGACATGTAACAATGCGGAATTTCTTTCTTCGATACAACAACAAATTCATTGTAATCAAGATGACGCACTTATTCTCTCCGCACTTGATTCTGACGCATCAGTCAAAGTGTTAGGACTTAAATGGAATCCTCAATCAGACTCATTTTCATATCAAGTAGAAACTCCTACTCAACAGTGTACCAAACGTATCATGCTTTCAGAAATTTCTAAAATCTACGATCCTCTCGGATTTTTAAGTCCAATTATTTTATTTGCAAAATTTTTAATTCAACTTCTTTGGGTTGCTGGTACAGATTGGGACGACACCCCGCCTAAAGGAATCAGCGATCTATGGTACAATTTTATCTCTGAACTTCATCTTTTACAACATATTTCAATTCCTCGACACGTACTTCCTAGTAATATTCAAGTACAAATTCATGGCTTTTCCGACGCATCGGAGAAAGCCTTTGCTGCATGCGTTTATCTCCGCACTATCACCTCAGACGGTGACATAAAAGTTAATTTACTATTATCTAAAAAAAACTTGCCCCACTTCGACGCGTTAGTCTACCACGCCTCGAACTATGCGCGGCTAATCTTCTTTCTAAATTAATCGAAACAATTCGCGATAGGTTGATGGATGACACTTACTTAGGTACATAATAAGCGCGGTGCGACTACGTGTGCCGCTGGAGGCCGGTAGCTCGCATAGTGACGCGTACTACAGGTAGGAGCTACTCCAGTGCGAAAGCTATAAAAATACATCTTTGTATTTGATGTGGGAAACCACATCATAAAAATGTATTTCTTCAACGGTTTGTTAGTGGTAATTCAATTGTTAAGCAAAAATTAGTTTATATTATATTATTTTAGGGGTTACTTAATGTTTTAATACATTGTCTAATAAAGATTCTGTTTCCGTATATGAGAGCGTTTGTAACCATGTTGTGACACGTTTTCTACATTCTTTATGGATGATAGGGTATATATTTAATATTTTGTTTACCCTATTGTATAGACGTGGAGACAGATAAAAGAAATTACGTTTTCCAAGGTCTAGTCTGCTATATTCAGTTTTACAGACCTGGGTCGGATCTTCGTTTTTGTGTAACAAGATCGGGATTATAAGACAATTTGGAGTGTTTTCGTAACAGTACTTGCAAGAAAAATAATTGTCTCACTGTCAAGAATCCAGTATCAGCATACAATTCAGAGGTAGAGTAATAGATTGGTTTATAGGTCATCACCTTTAAGACTGCTCTTTGTGCTCTCTCGAAAATAAAACCCACTTAATACATTAAGTGGGTTTTATTAGACCCTCGTCAAACAGCTACACAATATGACAAAATAGACTGTCCCAGTGCAAGATAAATAGTCTTCAGTGTAGGACCATCGACAACGTTACGTAAGGTTTTAAAGACATAGATGAGTTTTCTAGTCCTATTTGAGGTAATCCTAATATATTCTTTCCAGCAAAGCGCATGATCTAACCAGACTCCTAAATATTTAATATTTGATGTATGCTTGAGAATCATACAGTCACAGTTACTTAATCTTGGACATTCCCTGTTATGAGCCTGAATTTTGAGACTACAGTCAGGTAGAGAGGATTTACTTGGTGCAAACGGAATGAAATAAGTTTTTTCTAAGTTAAGGGTCAAGAGATTCGAGATCCCCAACCAGTTCATTACTACACTTAGGGCATACTCGGCATGTTTACATGCATCGGACCAGTTTCTTCCATGTATGAGCAGTGAAGTGTCATCTGCGTATGTAATGATTTTGCAGTATGGGAGTGACAGGTTGCAGAGGTCGTTTAGGTAAACTAGAAAAAGGGTGGGTCCAAGGACACTCCCTTGTGGGACACCATAAGTTAGTTTTTCATAAGGTTCATCCTAAGGGTTCATCATTTATATAATTATGAATCCTAATCCAACCTTCCGTGTGGATTATGAATGTACCGATTAGCGCGCACTAAGCAGTAGTAGCACTGAAAATATAATAGTTTATCCTACATGGTAGTATTCAGACTCAAGGCCTTTGTTTTATTTGGCGTCTTTACAAGGGGCATAAAAATGGGACCTCAGGTAAGATAATGTGGGACTCAACCCTACAAACCTTTCTCATACCGGACGACTGCTCTAACTATTGAGCTACTAAGACATAATGCAAAAATAAGCCAATATAGTCTTCATAAAGTTTTTGGTTATGTACACCCCTAAGATTTTTTTCCACAAATATTTAACAATCGATTAGGATGGTCAATTTTTTTTTTCGTTGTTTTTTTCTAGTTTTTCTGAAGCCAGACTTAGCAGTGTCCTATTGTTAACAGTATGCGTATCTAATAAATTTTGACAGTTGTATAAAGTCACTTGTGATTTGAAAAAATAATAATATACACATATTTAATATAGACGTTGGATTGGTAAGTCATGAGACCGAGACTAAAACAAGGTTACACATGTGTGCAAGATAAAATAGTGCCCTAACAATAGGTGCACCGCCTAAGCAGGAGTCTAATTCGAGCGAAAGTTATCGATCAAATTCACTGGTCTTAAGTTTCATGGTCACTATTATGAATAAGTAGGTACATAGTGGAAACCTCAAATGACATTATCATGAAGATGATGGGGCGACGATACCAAAACACTAAGTTGCAGAAACTGTATAATTTGATTTTTATTTACTGTTGGTAGCGATATGTAGGTATACGTTTTTACTGACTGTGTGCCTCAATGTGAAAAATACATGAGTCCAAGGGAACGCTGCTTAAGGACAAAAATTTTAAGTTGCCTCTGTCCGCTTGCTTGTATGGGGTCAATCCACTGTACGTGTCCGGAGACTGTTAGCACTAAAAAAGTGTTATTTGGCATGCGAAGACACAATCATATCGAAAAAGCCGCAAATAAAATTTTTTTTAGGCACCTCCTTCACAAATAGTTGAGGGAGTCGTGCGTGAAAAAAAATACGGTAGATAGGTATAGTTAACAAAAAAACTGTATTCAATAGGTCGGTTTGTAAGTTGTCAAAAGCAGTTGACCAACTTGAAGATATCAAGTCCGATATTTACGAGTACATTCTAACAAATGTTCAAGGGATTGTCGTTTGTAATTCTACAGCTAGTTTAAACAAGTAGGTACTTCTTAATCCACGAAAAAGCAGGCTTGTCGATATTTGCACAATGATATTAAAGAAACACAAGTTAAGATTTGATTCCAAATTCAGGTCAGCTTGGCTCTTTGCGGTCTCCAACGGATACAGGTGGACGAATTCAAATAAAAACCTTCTCAGAAATGCACTAAAGGCTTTGCAATACAATAAGCTTTTAACTACTTTTCAACTATAATTTGGAAGCCATTTCTTGCTTGAATAGCTTAAGGAAAGTCACTGAAATAATGTATACACCTAAAATTAAATAATGTAATTAGGTACTTACTCAAATTTGTTAGCTCCTTTTACATTATCATGGAGGGTCCCTTCTTGCCTTACGCTGCAGAATACCAAATGAGGATCTTTTTCGACTGTTTTCATGATTAACGCATTACTGTAATTATATTATTTTTAACACAGTTGGTTGCAAAAGAAAATTTCCTGACTAAAATACTGACTTTTTTTAATCAAACGTGTCAGACTCTTAGAGCTCACTCTACCGCGGGAAAAAAATATCCATAACTAAATACCACGTAAAAAATACGATCTTACAAAGAAGCTTAACAGATATGGACAAAGTAATTTAAATATGAGATAGAAGTATTGGGTAGTAAATCGTCATGAAACGGAATGATAAAATACTTTGATCTTCATTTACAAATATTTGTGTGCATGAACATGTTGTTTGTACTGGTCTGGGTGTTTTTATGTATTCCTAAGTATGTATTTACAAAAAAAAAGTATATAAGTAAGTTTATCGGTTGTCTAGTACCCTATACGACAGGGTACTACTATTAAAGTAGCTTAATTTGGGACTAGATGGCTCTGTGTGGCCCACTGTGGCATGTCTTAAATATTATAATTATTATTTACGTGAAGATCTTATAGGACACTGCTAAATTCGGGATCCACTTTATCATCATCAGCATCATATCAGCCGAACGACGCCCACTGCTGGGCATAGGCTTCCCTTAAGTCCACTTGATATAATAAAAAAGGAAAAGTATTTGAAAAACCTTGTTCGTCGAAATGCCGCTATACCATTACGAAAGGTGTATCGAGTAGGTAGGTAGGTAAAATGGCAGATATCAATGTTTCGATTGAAAATATATATGTATAAATGTACCTATGTACTATCAAAACCCCTATAATTTTACGTGGATTCGTTGCTAACTAATCAAACTTATAGTAATTTTTGTTTGCGTTTGATCCATTTCTCCACTGAAACATATTAACGTATTCAGTAAAATCAGTGAAATTAGTTTTATTTCTGCAAATAGGCCCCAGAAGGCTCTTTTACACGTCCCAATATTTAAACCTACCACTGCTTCGGGACATGACGTCTGGGCTAGTGCTGAGAAGAAGCAGCGCAAGAAACTCGGTCACTATTGTCAGACTCTTTTTAGATATTCTATCATATAATCATAATAAATAGTCTAATAGCCCTTTTTCATTAAAATTACTTTTACATATGATTTCAGTTTATGTAAAGGGAGTTCAGCAAAACCCTGTGGTAATTTGTTGAATACACGAATACAATTTCTAATGAACGGATTTTCTACTTTTCGCAGTCTAAAGCCTGGAACGGCAACTTTATCTTTATTTCTGGTATTGAAATTTTGTACGTTACTTTCCTTAAAAAATAAATGTAGGTTCTTACGGACGTAAATAATATTCTCGAAAATGTGTTGAGAAGCCACTGTAAGTATATTAATCTCTTTGAAGAGCTCTTTTAGCGAGTCACGGGGTCGAAAGCCATTGACTCAATATGTGCCGCTGAGCCCCTACAACAGAATTCCGTATGACATTATGCTATGAAAGTAGCTAAAATATACTAATCCCGCCGTTTCAACGTCAGTTAATTGCCTTATCATTCTCACAGCATAATCAGCAGAACTAAGTCTTCCAGACAGACCCCTAATATGAGCACCCCATTGCAAATGAGAGTCTACAGTTATACCTAAACTATACTAGGTATTAGACAGTATTAAAAACTGTAGATTCTACTCTACAGTTTTTAATAGTTCATCTTTTAAAATTATATGAGTGGCAGCAAACCTTACGTTGGGCATGGTAAATTTAACACAATTTGTTTTATTTTCATTGAATTATAGATTATTCGCTGTGAACCAATGCAATAAAATAGGGGCTGACCCTGAAGACTCAGCTCCATATTATTATGATAAACTTTTTGTGTTCTGCCTATGAGGAAGAACTTATAAGATCCACGGAATCATTCGATGCACCATATTGTTTATACTAAGTATTTCGCGGATGCCTGTTTGTTATACATGCACTCATGATTCAGCTGTTCCAGACATGTAGGTACTTAATGACAAATAAGTGCTTACAAAGCGTCGGGCTGATTGATTGTACTCGCATATAGCTCCGATTCAATTGGTTAACAAATAGGTTTGGGGCTGTTAAGCTGTCACTTGTCAGTAGCAGGTGCTTCAATGCATAGCACCGAAACAACAAGTATCCTGAGCTTTTAAATTGTGATAACTCATGAAACTAATATTCAATTTTCCCTCTAATTTTGATAATTGTTAGTGAGTTTAGGATTTATCCATAATCATTTCACTACTTAAACACCTCAGGTCGGATTTAAATTTAAGGGTAACTATTATAGTATTATTTGGTTGTGTCGAGATTCTACCATGCACTTACCTTGTTTTTTACTAGTTTCCGATATTTCGGCACGGTTACAAGCGGTTTTCGACTTACCTTCTTAGGCATATATTTTTGTAGAGTGCATTAAAGATTTTAATTAATGTTACTAATTTTAGGTACACATAATAAAATACCAAATCTCTTGGCTTTTACGACCAAAAATATATTATGACCTAATCACGGGACTTGATACATTAATTTCAATTATATTTTGTGTTTAAGCATTAAGTCGAACAATAGCAACTTCATTGCTATTAAAATATCAGTATTTAAACTTTTCTTTGTCCCACCTGGAACAAACATTTTCAAGTTAAAATACTCATATTAAAAATCTACGCCTTTAAATCGATTAACTCAACATTGTAAATTATTATAGGACTCCAATCAGACAGCACAGACACTCTTTATACACTAACACTGAGACACTTAGGTACTAACACAATAACCATAAGCAACTGACAAAAACAATCGTGTCTGTTTAATGAGTTAGTATTTATACAAATCATGTAATAATCATCTTCCGAACAAAACAAATCCTCCTCATCTTTATTTCACACACTAGCAGGGCCCCCATTCCGCTAATTAGAAACGGCTCAATAGAATCGGAATTGCACCTCAATCGTATATTTTGACATTACTACCATAATAAATGTGTCAAAATATCCAATTGAGAAGCAATTGGGGCCCTGCACACTTGTAGGAAAGATGCAAAAAACTGAAACAAAATCCTAATACTTATTTCTCTCTAAACAAAGTTTTCAATGGTAGGCGGTGGAGAAGTATACCTTTATTTTTTTAGAATTCACGTAAGTTAGTACTACGTAATACCGATCTCAAGTTTTCGGCTATTAACAACCTTTCCCTAACTTACTATTATAAGAAATAATATATTTTAATCTAACTTTAACAAGGTAATGAAAACATTGTTTTCAAGTTAGCTGTCTTGTATTAATTAAACCATGTTATTATTTTGTTTTTATAAGTAACACTCAATTAGTTTTAGGTACTATCTACATCTGAGTGCATTGCTAAATTACACATTGTTATACAATTACATCTACTTTGATAAATAAATAAAAACGAATCTTCGAAATGTTACTATTTAAATAAATGAAAAATAACTTCCGATCAACTGCACCAAATTAATTAATACTTGTAAAAAAGGAAACGTGTGATAATTGTAATCAATAAAACTTTTAGAAATATCGACATGAAAAGTGCGTGTAAACATGGTCATTAATACGGGTATCTACAGGTAAAAAAAGTATATAAGTAAGTTTATCGGTTGTCTAGTACCATAAACGCAGAATATAATAAACGGACAAAGCCTGCGAGATAGAAGAAAACCTCTTATGAAAATCTAGCAAGATAGAAAAAGAAAACAAATCTTTTCGTTTTGTGACCTGTCGTATTTGACAGAGTGACATCCAGTGGCATATGCGATATATATTCAACATTTTATGTAATTATCTAGTACATCGTAGATTATCTAAAGTAAATACAGTTTTATCTAACAATGGTCACATGTTCTGTAAGTGCCTATGGAGTCAACCACAAAAATAATCCAGAAAATTGCTCATTTCACAGGTAAATACGTAGAAAGTCGTCATCGTAAAAACGCGTTATTTTTGTTGAATTTGATCTTGTTGTTAAGTTGTAAATATAAAATTATTTCAATCCACTTGTTCATTTTAATATTTTGTATAGATAAAGTTCTATGTATTGATTATTTACATTATTTTGGTGGATAAATAATTTATCGAAATATTTTACATGTACGCTAGAGCTTGACTCAAATTTATCGATACTATTGTCGACATTTATCTTGAATGTTTCCGGAGAAATTTGATGTTATTTTACGTGTAGCGTCTCAAATGAATGTCAACTTAACAATTTGAAGAAGGAAACTGTAAGGAGTCACATAACTAAGATAATCTTGTTTAAAAGTCATTAATCAGTGTTTGATAGGTACATCAGAATGTAAATGTTTATTCAGATTTTGTTTACTTGTTCTTTTTTACTTACTGCCATTGATTAGCTCACACGGCACAGCAGATGACAAGGGAAAATCTTTTGAAGAAATAAAAAAAGAAAACTAATTAACAAGGGCTGTTATTTTTTTTATTAATTAAGACTGTTTATTTTTAAATTATATGTAAAAAATATACTCACCGGGCACATTTATCTGCCCACTATTATAGTTGTAAGAAGTGAGGGCGGTTAGGTATGCCGCAAAGTAGGTGCATAATCTCGAGATAAAAACAGTGTGACAGTAAACATTATTTTCCAAACGACAAACTGCAATTATTATCGATAGTCTAAAAATATTAAAGGTACGTCACTAGTTAACACACACATTGACAAATCAAAACTGGTCACGCATTGTCGGGCTGTCAGTGGATCTACTTGTATCCTATATCTATGTCTAGTACCCCATACGACAGGGTACTTAATAGTAGCTTAATTTGGGACTAGATGGCTCTGTGTGGCCCAGTGAGGCATGTCTTAAAAATATCTATCATGACACATACTTTTTTGATACCGAATTTCATTTCATATATATCTTTTTTTTTTGATTTATCGAATAGTTAATAATCGCCGTTTCATAACATCGAATAACATCAACTAATGTTTAATAGAATTATTAATTTATCGATAAAACCATTCATATAAACATGTTTCAATGTGTAACGGTTCCCATAGCATTTTTCCTCAAATAACTTTTAATCGTTAAAAATTAATGCATTTATGAAAGCAAGCAGGCATGCAGCAGGTACGAATGCATTCATGCATGCAAGTAAGCACATGCATGTATACGCATGCAAGTAAGAAGGCATGCATGCATGTATTAATGCATGCAAGCAAGCAAACAGGCATGCAAACAAGCAGCATGCATTAGGATTTCCTCGTCTCCGGCGCTGCGGGAATACCAGCCTCGTCGCCCTTGCGTAACAAGGCGCAGTCACCCAAGCTCGCCTACGCAGCTTCGGCTTACTGCAGCCTTAGCCGCTCGGGCTCGCGCTGGTGCCTGCACCTTGTTACAGCGGGCGGAGGCTGCTCTCCCTCCGCGCCTCCGTCTTTTGAATTACACTCTAGTATCGGGCAGAATAGTACCACGGCGAGTCGGGATTAACGCAGTTTATTTATTATATCAATATTTATTACATATTTATATCAGTTATGCTTTAAATTGTCTATTAATAAAGTATGCAATATAATATTAGTAACAAAAATCATTTGGCAACAATTTTGCATATTGGAACTTACGTGGAAATAAAATTATGGGTAACAAAATAGTAAACTAACATTACTTCGGTAAAATACATAATATTAAATATATGAAAAGAAGTAACGATGAAGTAAGTTTGTAGATAATAAGCATTCGATCAAATGAAATTGTGATGTAACATGATTCTAGAATATGTTGAATATCGTTTAGAAACATCTGCGAATTGTTTTATGGGGAATGAAAATCGTTGAAGAAAATTGCGATTAAGTGATGGGTTCCCCATTAATACATTGTTTTAATTGGTAAACCCGAGCAAAGCTAGGACGGACCAGTTATTTATAATTTAGTATCTTTACTATCTAGGGAGAATTCGTAATAGCACATACAAACGTAACAATCATACAATGACATTTTACTCGAAGGGTGCACGAAATTATTCTTGGTGACTACCATGTGAGTTTTGTGCCTAATAAAGCAATTTTAATAAATTTGTTTATTCTGTGCCAGTTACAATGTATTGTTAAATGCAAATCAGTACGATATTATAAAAACGGTTATTAACCGTGACTAGCGACATTCATGTGTCTAAATAGATACATAATTTTGATGTCATGTACACTCCGTGTTTCTCATGTCACCATGTAATTTTCTTACGTTACTTAACATTTTTCTTTTTATTAAATCTATTTTGTCACTGCTAAGTATTATCTACTTTCAGTGGATTTGTCCGCCTTTTGCTTTTAATTTTTATTTTAGCACTTTCACATTAACGAATCGAATTTCATCCATAAATATTAAAACGCATAAATAAATAAGTATAATTTGTGTCGAATAGTAATATTAAAATTCATAATATTACTACTCGACACAAATTATATTTTACTAAAGCTGGGTAAAGTCGTAACATAAATGGTTTTTCTATTTATCTAGGATTGAAAACAGCCTAGATTGCGTCAGAATATGGACTGCTCTAATATCAAAATGCGTAACCATACATCCTTGTAGGTATCTGTTAAAATAAAATGAGTTCGCCTATCAGAGTTCCGTTAAAACGAAAGAAGAATAATACAATTCCTTGACCACAATATCGACTCATACAGTAGGAGTCGAATTCGATACAATAGCCTAAAATCAATTTTAATAAATTTTTAAATAGCTTATTGATCAACAAACATCCAAACATTTATCACATTAGTATTACCTATACATAACTACAACGTACATGTTTGAGTTCTAATAAGCAGTCACCTCAAGGTACCTATGTAAAGATCGACTAGATCTAGTAGTAAAATCGCTACTTAGGGATAAAGTAACGATAAGGCTAAAATGACAAAAATAAACGTCTCATCGAAATTAAATCATGAAAATTTTACTTTTGATAATATGTTTACAATAACAGCTAAGGCTATGTTCATAAATAGATCACATCCATCCATAAAAAGGGATTTGTTTTGGGTTTTCCAATTTCTCGTTTTGCTGACTATTTCTGTGATAGGTTTCTTTTTTGTTTGTAATTCGGTATTATTCTATGATATTCCATCACGAAGATACGCTGAAGCCAGTAAAAATGTTACAATGGCAATAGTTGCATTAACTATTACTATTAAATATTCATTTATTTTATATTTTCAACGACACATAAAGAATTTAATTGATGTAGTCAACACAGACTTTACGTTAGCTTTGGATTTCGAAGCGAAAGAAAAAGAAATTGTTATTAAGTACACCAAGAAAGGCGCAAAAGTTAGTTGGTACTGGCTGGTGGTTGTTTTGACGACCAGCATTTTATTTCCTTTGCAGGCTTTATGGAAAATGTTATGCTCATATTTGGACGGAGAATTCAAATTGATTCCTATGTTTGATTTGAGATATCCAGACCGAATCGACGAGCTAAAAGACACATCAGTGGTGTATATACTACTACTCCTCTTTTGTGTCACGTTTGCCAGCTTAACTGTTGTTATGAATATAGGATTTGATCCTTTGGTTCCTATATTTTTGCTGCATATATGTGGCCAATTGGATATACTAAGCAAGCGAATGTTAAATATTTTCACAGAAAATAAAAATAATGCCGAAATCAATGAAAAGTTAAAACTGATCAATGTGAAGTTGCAGGATATATGTTGGTTAGATGCTTTAAATTATTTATTCGCATTGTAAATAGTTAAGTAATCTATTACTTTTTTAACTTATTATTATAACAGATTGATTCAAAATGTCAAAAGTAACTTCAAAATCCTGTATGAATACCAAATGAAGATGGCGACGTTTTTATTGCCATTGTCCTTGTTTCAGGTTGCTGAGGTAGGTACAGTATTATCTCGTAAAGATTTAAATATCGTAACAAATAAACCATTTATTTTGTTTTCTTGTAAAAAGAGTTTCAACAATTTGAAGAAATAGAAACATTCACAGTTAACAATTTTGCTACAAAAGCAACTTTATAGCAAAATTGGGCACTTAAACATTTCAAAATGTATTGCTTGCCATTTGCAATAACCACAACAATAGCGTATTATTCATACAATAAACTCAGAAAAATAGTGCAATGGTTATTTTTAACCAGTTTGAATAAAAATATTAATTAAATGCAAAATTATTTATTTTTGTACTCTCACTCATTTAACTGTCATCAAAACTGCGGTTTTCAGGACTTAAGAGGATCCTATTTAAATTTGGAATTTTTATCATTCTTCATAGCATCTATTTTGAATTTTTATATGCTATGTTACTACAGTGAGCATCTTTTGAACCGGGTACGTAAAACAAAATATGATTTACTTACCATAAAAAATCTACACAATATGTACTGGCAAACTATATTATATATACCTACTGCAAATTTACTCTCATTATATCTTTTTGGCAGAGTAACTATCTTCTTGAATCCATTTATTCTTGTGGCTGGGAATCACATCAGGACTCTCAAGCACGAAAGACTGTTTTGTTGATGCTGACCAGAACTACGACACCTCTTGTCCTGAGCACTGTCTTCTGTCCTATTTGTTTGGACACTTTTGCAGAGGTAACTTAGCCTGTATTAGAATAAACTATGGTTTCTAGGTTGCAATCATAAATAATGTGTTCTGGGAAACGCGTCTTATATAAGAAGGTATTTAAATTATTTTATAATATAGTTTCGCACAATACAATTATCGGTTACCTACTTATTGCATCTTCGGTTGTTTTTTGGTTAAAAGTATTATTGAATAATGTACTTTTCTATTAAATTTAAACGTTATAATGTAATAGTCTATGTAACGTTACGAACATAGCAATCAGTTTTCCTGTAAAGAGCTATTAAATGCATATCGTAAAGATACAATACAGTAGCGGCAAATGTTTCAAGATTGCACCCTGCGAACAAATTCAAAAACAAAATTAATGATACAATACAAAAACGACTTCTTAATATTTTAATAATTTTCAGATGTGCCGTCAGTCGTACGCCATATTTAATATCATGAACGCAGCCTGGACTTAAAGCTCACACAAATAATTACTCAGATTAATTTTGCTTTTTATGTGTTTCGCACTTTTTATAATGCAGGTATTCTAGTATACTAACACAAACACACAACTTTGTATTGCTAGAAAAACAAAATGTTTGACATAAAGCACATAAATACTACAACTTTCATAATTAAACATATAATTATGTTAGTTTATTGCCTTGCATTAAGTGTGATATTTTATCAGTAATAAAGTTATTTCAACCAAAACTCTATTTTATGAATTCATGTATGTGATCCAAATTTAATAATAATATGAATCTAATATAACAGTGTAGATAGGTAGGATAAGGTAGGCGCTACATGACGAAGAGGCATTCTCGTCGCATCTCGTATGAAAGAGAAGAGTTCGAAATTAATAAAGTCTAGCGCCATAGTGCAAAGAAAGAAATAGAGCCAGCGTCTCGAAAATTCTATCGAATACCGCGAAGAAAATCTTTGTCAAATGCGAATTTCGTACAGAAAAGGCTTAACTATTCAGGAGCGCTCAACAAAAGATGATGAATTGATGACTACTATATACTTGAAAAGCTTTCCAAAAAATGCAACTCTTTTTTTTACTACTTATTTGAAATTATAAGTTATTTGTACACTCGACAGCACATCAAGTTAAACAGTTGAACTGCGATAACAGCTTTTATTACGTACGGCATAAAGGCGGTCTCAAGGTCAACATGTATAGTCTGATGTGCCGCCGTGTGTACATTCTAATTTTCCACTAAGAATTACACCTATTTATCATTTGGATAGAAAACAGACAGTCTTTTTTTATATCTGTGCTATTATTTACCGTACTTTGTACCTTCTATCTATAAGCTAAACAGGTTACAGTTTATTAAAATCTCGAGACTTATGTTAAATCAGTTTATTCCGCCAAAACAAAATGTCACACCTGAAAAAAGTGTTGCCACCTCCCTTACAATTATTCAACAGATTATAAATGTTACATAAACTGTTTAAAACCGATCATTCACCTGAATTTAATGTAATGGCTATTGTAACAGTTTAGTAAATTATATAGCAAGTACCCTAAGTATTCATTAATTCTAACATTCGGCCATTCTGACCACAAACCTTGTCCTCAAGGCTTACACATCATAAACAATTAGTACAATAAATTCTAGAACATATTTTAACCTTACAAATAAATCTCATATTACATCTAGTATTGCTTCTAGAAATATCACTTGAGTCACTTGCTAGGTTATCCTTACATTTAAGTCAGTCTACAATATCTGCAGTTGACCCCTCACCGCAAGGTCAAGTTCTCAACAGGTCGCAGGACCTCACGATCGTGTCAACCTTCCAGATTATTCTTATTTCAAGCTGCATCGTGAACCTTCACTCTACCCTAAGAGCCAGTCACTCCTTCCAGCCTCTATTTTAGCAAAGTACACAGACTGCATCGTGATCCTTCACCCTTCCACGAGAATCAGTCACACCTTCCAGTCTACATCTCATTAACAATAATTTACAATATCGTTTTTTTTTTTTAATTCTTATTAGTATTCTTATCTTATTCTTACAATACTTGCATTACTCTGTTTTGTATTATTACTTACCTAGTATCACATTCATATGTATGTGCAACATCACAATAAGTTTTTAATATTTATATATTAAAAGAACAGCAAATTCAAACTACTCAGAATCTAATACAATCAAATTCCAAAATTTTTGAAATTGTTTTCCTACAATATATAAACACATTACATACATAGGACAAATATATGTCTTTTTTTATATTTATTTTGTTTACACTGTAAATTACAACATTGCATCTTCTTTGTTTACACAAAAATAAGTTCCTATTTTATTCACCTATTATTTAGTATCATCTCTAGTTAAGCCCCCTTCATCCTCAGATGTACACGAGTCGCTATCTTTATTTTTTAATGTGTTCCACGGCTGAATTCGATCCACCGACCAAACGTTCGTATATTTACCTTTGGAAATGTGAGACACTGGAATGCTTGATACCTCATATCTATCGTTTGGTAGCACTTTAGTATATTTGGGCAGAAGTTTGCGACTGTTACCGTCGTTCGAAGGAGTAGGTTTTAGTATTTTTACTAATTCTCCTTCCGAATACAATTTAGCTATTTTTCTCGTCTCATTAAATCTAGTCTGTTGTTCAATCTCATCGCTTTCAATATGTTTACTTATTTCTGACCTAACAACTTCAGTTCCCTTATCAGTTTGCCTGATTTCGAGAATAGTTTCACCTAACACCCCTTCTCCACAGAAGGGGTGTTAGGTGCCGTGGGTCTAAGAGGCCGCCTGCAAAACTAAGCCTCAGTTGGGACTTTACCTATTCCCTTGTTAAAAGTATTATTAAGCCACCACTGAATTTTACCTAGATCTTGGTCCCATTTATTCTCCCCCGATCGATCAGTGTAAGCTCTCAATCAGCCTATTGCAGTCCACTGCTGGACGTAGGCCTGCCCAAGGGCACGCCACAGTGCACGATCCCCCGCTTTCCTCATCCAGGCACTACCAGCGACCTTCTTCAGGTCATCGGTCCATCTGGCAGGGGGGCGTCCTACACTACGTTTGCCGAGACGTGGTCTCCATTCGAGAACCCGTCTACTCTGCGACAAATATGGCCAGCCCACTGCCACTTCAGCTTGCTACACTTTTGGATTATGTCCATAACTTTGGTCCTCTGCCGGATAATCTCGTTACGGATTTTATCCCGCAGCGAAATACCGAGCATAGATCTTTCCATAGCTCGCTGAGCGACATGCAGTCGGTGGGCCAGCCTGACCGTCATGTTCCACGTTTCGGCTCCGTATGTCATGACGGGTAGGACGCACTGATTGAACACCCTACTCTTCAGGCATTGCGGTAGATATGACGCAACTTCCCAAACGCTGCCCAACCCAGCTGCACTCTTCTTGTGATTTCGCGTTCAAAGTTGTCTCTACCTAACTGCAATATCTGCTCACTTCCGAGGATTCCGTCATATTTGAGATTAATGTTATCATCGATAGCATGAAATTTAAATGTCAGTTTAGCGGGTTGAATCGAGTTATTTGCCTGGCCTTGAAGCTGTAATAGTAATGATCCTAGAGTTTCGCAAGAAGAATCATTGTTACTGAGACCCAACTCTGTCCATAGGTGTTACTTTATTTGGAACTAGCTGTTGCCCGCGACTTCGTCCTCGTCAATTTCTATTATTATGATCGTATTATTTTTTAAAGTGAGGGTTTGGTATCTAGATTTGTGATTTTGAGGATACTGACAGTCGAACCGGTGTCAATTAAGAAACAAAGTGGTTTTTGAGCGTATTTCGTTTTAAGAAATATATGAGGTAGTGAAATTTTGTTTAAAGAATTGATTTCATGCACTGGTATCGACTTATTAGTTTTATTAGTGTCAACGGTACTCGGCTTAGGAGATTCCGGAAGAGTCGTAGAAAATGAGGGCTTGTCAAGACTCGGTGACTTAGAAGATCCCAGAGGGGTCGACCGAGGTTCGGTTTTTGGTGGATTCGGTGACTTAAAAGATCCCAGAGTGGTCGACCGATGTTTATTTTCAGAGAGACTCGGTGACTTAAAAGATCCCAAAGGGGTCGACCGAGGTTTATTTTTTGAAAGAATCGGTGACTTAAAAGATCCCAGAGGGGTCGACGGGTGTTAATTTTCAGAGAGACTCGGTGACTTAAAAGATCCCAAAGGGGTCGACCAGGGTTTATTTTTAGAATGACTCAGTGATCTGAGGAATCCCGACGGGGTCGACTGAGTATCTTTTTTAGAAGGGCTCAGTGACTTAGAAGAACCCGAGGGGGTCGACTAAGTTTTATGGTCTTTATAGAATGTATTAGTGCCTGAATTAGTCGAATTACAGTGGCATGAAACCGTAATCCGATCATTTAGTTTAAATCATCATCATATTCGTAATCAGATTCGCCGACTTGTTCGCACGGTAATTGATCTCGGTTCCTCAAAAGAAACGTGAACCGGCTTATTCATTTGATTATGCTCATTAAACTGGCGTTTTCTACATTGGCTTATATCGTGGCCTTTTATTTTGCAATATCTACAGAAAGGCGAGTCATACTGGGAATTATTAATTGAAGATTGACTTAACTGGCCAACACGTGGCTGAACCATGCGTTTAACATTTCGGCAGTCAGTTTCGGTATGCCCTGACCTTCCACAAATTCTGCATTTAGCTTTAATTAAGAGCGGCTGAGGTTTTCTAAGGAGGTTTTGAATTTTCTCTTCCTCCTGGGCAATATTTATAGCGTCATTAAGTGATTTTGGGTTTCTACACCTCACGTTATTACTTAGTCGTGGATGTAACCCTAAATTAAAAGTATACAGGGTGAAATTTTAACGCGGTTCCAAATTTGAATATAGCAATCTACAAGACTAAAAACAAATGACGTATTTTTTCTTTTGGTATAGCCCAGTACAAAAATGTCTAGATAAAGCACTTAGAAAAAGTCCGCCAAAAATCTAAAATTTTGGTAATGGCCTCCTCGCAACACAGTTTTTACGCGATGCGCATGAATGTTCATTGACCAGGCTAAAACTAACTTAGGATTGTTAGAAACCACAATAAAAATAAGTACAAGTACAGTATGGTAAACAAAAACATTACCATAACCTACAAGTGTTCGTTTTAAAACGGACATTTGAGTACTCTTTTCTCTCACCTCTTTTGATCCTCTCCTAGCTCCATAGGCAATCCATTCCTATGTAGTAAAACTTTTACCGAATTCACAATGTTGTAACACACCTGTTACCTTATTCTGCCTGAGATACGGATCTATGCTCAGTTTAGGAAGTATTTTTGTACTGCTTAATATAGTTGAAACGTTTAATGAAGTTTTTGAATGTTTCGTCCTTGTCTAATGGTACTGAGTTAAATTTAGATGTCCTAAGGTTTGTGTGTGACCGACCTTTGCTCCTCAGTACCTCCTGCATGCATGGAATTATTTCGTGCTGTCGAATTCAAACTCCGCAGTTTTAGTTTAAGCTGTGTTGTAATTCCTGAAAGTTATTTTTTTCTTCAATCTTATTTTCTAACTGTAGGTGGCATCTCTTCAATATTGTTCTTGGTAATTTTGTACAGCAGTATATTAAATCTATGTTTTGTACACTTGTCACTGGTCACTAATTTTAATAATCAGAAATTTGTCGTAGGGTTTTATCTGGCTGCCGAATTTTGTAATGCAGCCTTTAATTGAAGTTCGTGTACGTTTTAACTTAGTTAATTCATTCATTTCTGCGCCAATTATTAAATTCTAAAATAATACCATTCTATTTGTAAGCAATGATATTTATTTTCTGATTTACACATTGAATGTCATAACAAACTAAGTGAAGTGTACTCTTTGTACTCTACAAATATGTAAAGAGTATGGATATGACGCGGAACCGAACAAACTTTGCCCCCATTCCCCTTGAAGATTAAATTTTCAAAAATCCTGAAAGACGTCATTCATAATTTCTAATCAGGTAGCTGGATACCAATTTTCATCGACTTAGCTTCAAAACTGACGGAGTTTCACACAAACTTATGGGGCCCTTTTAGCCCCTTAGAGGCGGAATTTCCAAAATTCCTTTCTTAGTGCTCACCTACACTATAAAAGAAAGCACGGTGAAAATTTTCAGATTTTAAATCCCAGTAGTTTGGGCTGTGCGTTGATATGTCAGTCAGTCAGTCAGTCATTAAATCAGTTTTCATTTTTATATATAACAAACTAAGTGAAGTGTACTCTTTGTACTCTACAAATATGTAAAGAGTATGGATATGACGCGGTACCGAACAAACTTTGCCCTCATTCCCCTTGAAGATGAAATTTTCAAAAATCCTGTAAGACGTCATTCATAATTTCTAATCAGGTAGCTGGATACCAATTTTCATAGACTTAGCTTCAAAACTGACGGAGTTTCACACAAACTTATGGGGCCCTTTTTACCCCCTTAGAGGCGGAATTTCCAAAATTCCTTTCTTAGTGCTCACCTACACTATAAAAGGAAGCACGGTGAAAATTTTCAGATTTTAAATCCCAGTAGTTTGGGCTGTGCGTTGATATGTCAGTCAGTCAGTCAGTCATTAAATCAGTTTTCATTTTTATACGAGTATATATAATAAAATAATATAGATAGATAAGTTGATAAAAAATGCTATGCAATAGCTTTACTGCGGCAGTCTCCGAGTGCCACACGTCTTTTTTTGTTACCTTTTTGTCATGTCATGTATCGAATCTATTTCATTTTGGAAGCGAATAATAAATATCACTGATTTATGATAACTATATTTGTAGTTACTAAAATTAATTAACGTGCATTCAAACACTTCGTAAATTTTGCTCGCATCTTAATGAAATAGGTAATAATATATATCCTTGGTACTAACTATAAAATAAAATAAATGAAAGCAGTGGGAGTACCCTAATATAAACATTATTCTGATGGTTCTCATAAAATATTTTTGATCATTACCATAGGGAAAGAAATATATCTTTTCCTATGATCATTACCAAGATCATAAGCCTTATTATGTATAAGGCGACCAAGTTAAAAGCCATCAAATCACGCAGGTATCCTAAGTATAAACTACTGATATTCCCAAAGAACCCAGTACGATACGATTTATGAAGCAGCATCATTACAGTATTGACTTAGTGAGCCGTTGTTAAGGATCCAAACAATGGATTTGAGCATACAAGCATCTCTGCTACATTCAGTAATTGGAATTCGTGGTTTGTTGCTGTTTACATTTCATTCTCGTGCAAAATTAAGCTATGATTGAAACACTGCACTATGATCTATGAAAGCTAACAGTTTGGAGAACAATTGGCTTAAATGTTTTGAGACTGTTATTTTAAGTAAATAAATTAATGAAATTGGAAAAACAAATCCACTTTTTTTTTACTGATAATAATAATTTTATTTTAATGGCTTAGGTGGGACTTGAACCCATAACCTTTCGCTTACTAGGCTACTACTCTAACCAATTAAGCTACTAACACATTGTTTTTATCGACAAATTTATTCGAGGCTTTTCACGCTGTAAGCCAACGTTTCATCAAAGTTTTTGGTTAAGTAGGTATGTACCTATCTCCAACATTAGAATGCTACTTGTAAAGTATATGAATATGTCGGCGAGTTCCCATCGTGTGGTTCACTAGGCTCCATTTATTAAATGTGAATAAATAATTTATACGAATAGAGCTTCTTTTAATATTATTTCCAACAGAGTAACAGTTTATACAACGTCTCAGTACAAAATATATCGCCTTACTGACGAACAAAAACTTAAATAATGAGTAACAAACAACCCCACCACTTCTTATCACGTCACTCGTGTCGGTCAAAACAAGTGACGACATTTAAAATAGAACAAGTTAACAATTAATTGATTTTATACGAAAATAAATGAAATATCATGCCTTATTTAGAATTAAAAATATTTGAATCATTATTACATTTTTATTTGCCATATTAATATTTTTTCACTATAATATCTGAACTTCCGCTGGAAACTGAAACTCACCTTATTAAATATTAAATTATGTTTTAGGTTATAGTAATTATTGACATGACCTTAAGTATAATCATAATAATATTTTACTTATAATATAGTTAAATAAATATAAATATGCGACATTTAAATACATTCAAACTAAACGCCGCCCATAAATACGTTTATTCATGACGGTTATGAGTCAAGTCAAGAAAAACCTTTTGCTCTAAGAGAAAAACATAGTACACAATCTTTTACATGTATGCTGTTATTTACTTACACGATTTCATTATTACAGAAGATCATTACGGTAATTTATCTATCTAAAGGTTAGCATGAAACAATTTCATTGAGGATTAGATGTTTGATGCAACCTAATACTCTAATAGGAAGCCCCTTCACGATAGCGCACGTAACGCGTCGCGGTAAAACAATTGTGTGAATGTATCAAAGCAACAGTACACTATTAATACTTTTTTCTATACTACGCTACTCCTTCTTCTTCTTCTTCTTCTCGAGTCAATGGCAACCAATTAAACTCTCTGCGCCCAAAAAGTGGCCACATCAATGGCCCTCTGGTTGGCGTTGCAAAGGTCCTCTTGCGTGCAGGTGGCAGGAGAGGTAGGGCACGACATTAAGTGTGGCATAGACTGAAAGGCGCCACACTTGCACGTGTCGTCCTCAATAAAGCCCCACTTTTTCCTGAGTTCTTTGCACCTGCCTACACCTGAATGAAGTCTAAAAACGCCTTCTAAATGGGCCAGGGAAGATTGTTACCAGGCGGCAGCTTCTCAACTATGGGGATGGATGGATTGTTGGGGGCGAATTTATCTGACTACAGCTGTTCTCTGGCCTTAGGTGGGTCCACGCTAAGTGGCTCGGTGTTACGCATAAAGCTGCGGCGACTCTTAAGACGTGGGGGTGAAGATATATAATAAATAAAAATAATAAATGTGGACAACATCACATACATTGTTCTGATCCCAATTTGAATAACTATTTAAAGCATTCGTATTTTGGAAACCAGAAACCACGAAGGTACCACAAACACCCAGACCCGAGAAAATGTAGAAAAACACATTTTTTCTACATTGACCCGTCCGGGAATCGAACCCGAGACCTCGGAGCAGGCGACACCTTGAAAACCGGTGTGTACGCCACTCCGCCACGGAGGTCGTCATCCATACGACGGGTGCCTGCTTTCTTCTTCTTGTTTGAGCCTTTCAATGGAGCATGCAACCTGGCGCCGAACACACGGGGGAGCTATTCCAGCTAGGGAGTAGAGGACTTTCAAAGGCGTAGGTTAAAGGTTTTAGCGTTTCCGTAATCACCCTGCACATCCACAACCTTCGCGTGTGCTGAGCGCGCCCAAACAGGGCAAGCGTATTCGCCGGCCAAGTAGCACAGTGCCAGGCCGCTAGTGCGAAGGACATCAGAAGCTGCACCCCAACGTGTAGTTGTCAGACGCCTGATGATGTTGTTCCGTGCGCTGACTTTATACCTCACTTTTTGGCAGTAACCCTAGTAGGTCAAAGATCTATCTAATACAACCTCTAGGTATTTTGGGTTGTCATTATGGGCAATTTCTACCCCGCGCCAGGTAATGCGTAGATGTCGTGCAGTGTCTCGGTTTCGCAGGTGAAATGCACAGGACTCCGTCTTTGCTGGATTAGGTCTCAATACGCTACTCCGACTCTATTTGCTGATCACTCCTTAGTTACCAACTTTTAATATATAGAACTAAAAAGCTTTTTTAAAAACAATCTTTTATCTATGCGCCAAAAAAATAAAAACAACTTCTTTCAAAGTTAATCACTAAAGAAGTAATCACCTCAACAGCAGTTGACTATCCTTATGTCTTCATTACGCAATAGTAGGCATATCTAAAGAAATCGGCTGTTGGTATTTAAGTAGTTTTTTATTTATGTGTGTAATGGGTGTAACATTATGACTATTGAAAAAAAAAACATTTTATTTATTACAGAACCAGATATGAAGTCAGACTTGATAGATAATAAAAATAATTTTAGTTTTAATTATTTTTGAAGGCGTTTTCGGTTAATTTTAGTTCTCTAAACTATCAAAATGCACAGTAAAAAGAGAAAATATATATCGCGTATAAAATGTTACTATAGACAACATCAGATACGCTCACGACATGGGACTGCCGAGTCCGATGCGATGGTCAGAACACTTAATAAACTCTTAAAGTTAGGTGAAGAGACGCTAAAGCATAAACTTTGTCATATAATACTAAAAAAGTGAGATCGTGGTCTTTAAGGACGTCGGTAGAAAGTATCCGGAGTCGGTTCCAAAAATCAAGCTAAATGATGCTGCGATCAAAGGGATCAAAAAATTTAAATAATAGGGGTTAAAGATGAAATTGCCGATTATTTTCCCACTTTTTATTTTGTTTATAGCTCTTAAGTATAGTCGTATTATTGCGTAATTCTTTTTGTATTGTATCAAAAACTAAATAAAATAACTTTTTACTAAAAAAAAAATGCAATACTAGTGCCTATTACTTCAAAGGAAGTCGTTGAAAAGACCCCTTACAATGTGTCAGCTGACCTTCTTGCTTCAATTAAGTATATTAGTATTATATACTTTGATTTTCAGAAATTTAAATACTATAATGCGTAGCTTTATAACCATCTAACTTTCACCTTTAATTGCATCGAAAACGGTTCAGGCGTTTTTAAAAAAACTAAAAAAATTGTTAGTATGGAAAAATGACTTTTCTCGATTTCGTCCATACAAAACGGCAATTTCATACTTTAACCCCTAATATTTAGGACACTTAGTAACTGACACCCTAAAGACCATGAAAACATTGAGAACGAACGTGGAACGTTTGCGGTCAGGTTTTCAACACCCGCGGCCTATGTGCTAACTTTTCGGAAAAGATCGGTAATGCTCTAAGAATGATGTTGGGGCTAAGGTTGGGGCTGCCACATTTTACCTGTACCTCCGGTTTGTTTGTTGAAACACACGCTAAGGACCTCTACTTCACCATGCGTAAATGCTGCATCTCAGCTCAGCAGGTTGCAAATCAGCTCTAGCTCAATTGGTAGAACCGTGGCAAGTAGATATGACTTGCCAAAGTGAGTCAAGAGGAACAGCGATTAAAATCTGCCTCTGCCAGTAGTTATTCCATGTTATTAGTTCCTATTTTTTTGTAATTTATAAAGCTTTAAGATACTTTTAACTAGCACAAATTCACCTTCATTGTCTGATTTAATAAAATCTATCATATGTAAATAAAGTTAATATCTCCCTGGATTTTGCAATGCAACAGTGCTCATGCTCAAATATCTGAGATTTACGTAAAAAACTTTTATTCTAAACAAAAATAATTCGTACCAGGAAAGTTTTAGCCAAAATATTTATTGACATTATTATTTCCCTTAAAGGCCGCATAAAATATATTCCTAAGCCAATAAAATGGCGACAAAACAAAAAGACATACGATGAGAGTTCAAATTGAACTCTCATAATACAAAAGGTCACTGAGCAAGTAATCACTAGCAAAAGGTGACCCACACCCACTAAGCATTCTTAGTTACATTTATCTTTGGAAGCTGTACGCAAGTAGAAAAACTGGGTGAGTGACATGATTAGTTCATAATTAGTTAGCTTTATTAAAGTTTTATACTCAAACTAATTAAACCTGGTAATCATTATTGACCAATTTAAAGGCATTTAATGCAGATGTGCAACATTTCTGAAGAATATGTTTAATTTTTATCTTTAATCGTGCTTGATAATAACAAAGATTTTTAGTACTAACACATTACAGAAGACAATGAATAAATACTTGCTAATAACTAACTAGTGTCACAGTCTTTTAATTACCAAAATTTTTGTTAAAAATATTGGTTTCATCAAGTAATAAACAAAAATACTTTTTTTAACTCTGTAATGGAAGGTTTCTAATTAGAAGCTTATTTCGTTCTCCTTTTTCGGTAGGTAAATTTCAGCATTGTAACCAAACATATACCTAACATGACTCCGACTAGGACTAGTTCTAGAAACGAAGTCTATAATAGAAACGAAGAAAACATAGCAATGCTCTTAGAAGGATAACATTTTGCAATATAAAAACTATTACGTTTTTATGGACACAAAACAGACTACGTTATCTAAATTAACTTGACATTCGTGTATGCTTAACCCCGTTATCAGGCTTGGTTATAATCAGAATTACAGTAATTGTTATTATTTTGCTTATTACAGACAACAACATGAACTCAAGAGAATGTATTTTTCTAATAGCTACATATTACATGTTTGCTCTGTCATGTGCTGGTCCAATCGAAACGAAAGAAAAAAAAGGGTTAGATGAAAAAGATGTAATTTACGTTGGGCAACATGAAATCACTAAAATTTACACATCATTGGTGTTAATGGAAGAACTGCAAAAAAGAATTGTATTTTTTGTAGAGACCGATGAAAATAAACATGGCAGCAAAGTGGATAAAGGTTTATACGTTATTGTTGAAAACAGTACAACAAAACTTCTTGAGAATGGTAAAGATATAGCTGGTGACGCAACTGGTGAAGTATTCTTTGCTACTAATGAAGGCGTTTATACTTACAACTCTAAAGAAAATAATGCCTATAAATATGGACATCTAGCAGACAGCATAATTTCCTTAGCTGTAGAAAACAATACTGGTGTTGTTTATGCTCTGACAGAAAATCACACTTTGTTTAAATTAACGGATAAAGGTAGAAAATGTAATATAGATGAACGAGTAAAGAATGCACGAGAAATCACTTTAGATACGTTTGATAATCTTTATTATTATGATGATGACACAAAGCTACATGTGATAGTTGATCAACATGCTAAAAAAATTGATGGTTTACCCAATAATGCAACAAATACTAAGTTAATCAAACTGCCATTTGGAAACGAAGGAATATGTTTCATAGTAGATGATGAAGTCTACATTGTTTTTCCCAATGGTACAAGCATCAAAACTGAAAATAAATTTATTACACGGGGCAATACAGCATACTCATTTGATGCTATGGTAGTTTTATACGTTGGTCACGAGAAAAAAATATATGAAATTAATTTAATAGCTAAAATCATTACAGGTATTTTTGATGGCTTATCTAAATGGGTTAAGAAACACCTTATTTTTGGTCCGACTTCTTTTTAAATGTATAATTAATAAGCATTTTTTATACAGTATGATATAGTCATCATGCAGATATTACAACTTTGTTGTTTAAGTTGTGAAGTAGTTCTTTTGTAATATGTACATGTTGTTTATAAAAAATATATTATAGCATTATGAAAGTGCAGTGTTTGTGTTATATTACTTCGATATAGATCTACACTCTCACAATATTGGTACCTGCAAAAGTTTTTGGAAAGACTCATTGATCAAAAAATCCTCACCACACCACGTTTTTTTATTGTCTCCAATGGCCTCCAATGGCAAAACCATCACATTTAACATGTTAGAAAGGTGAATATACAGGACGACATTTTAACCAATTTGAAATTTTTTGTAGGCGTTCAGTAGGTATCATAAACGTAGAATGGTAGGTATCGTATTTAGAGCCCATTTATTTATGAAGTAAAAAAATTTAATCAAGCACTCACCCAAAAATATTTTTTGCAATACAGTTTTCAATTTTCAAGGTCAGGCCAGTCAAACAGGCCTAGCTGTTAAGGTATAAGGGGAAAATCAAAAACTTATGATTATTATCGTAATGGATGAATGAGATGCGCATTGCGTAAAAAAAGTGTTGCTAAGCGGCTGCATCAAAAATTTTAGATTTTTGGCGGACATTTTCTATGTGCTTTATCTTGACATTTTTAGGGTTCCGTAGCCGAATGGCAAAAAACGGAACCCTTATAGTTTCGTCAAGTCTGTCTGTCTGTCTGTCTGTCCGTCCGTATGTCACAGCCACTTTATTCTGAAAGTATTAGCAGTACACAGTTGAAACTTGGTAGATACACCTAGGTGTATCTACCAAGTTTCAACTGTGTACTGCTAATACTCGAGAATCGAAAAGCGGTCAACAGGATACACCATCCTGTTGACCGCTTAACGATTCTCATACAAAAAATGAAAAATAATGATATTTAAGAGGGTCTTCCTCATACACAGAACTAAAACAAAAAAAAAATGTTTTTACTCAAACCTATGCGTATCTATGGATAGGTCTTTTAAAATAACATAGAGGTTTTTAGAACCATTTTTTCCAAAAGTCTAACATTTGGAAGATAGACGCTTCCAAAGTGGTAAAATGAGTGTCCCCCCCCCTCTAACTTTTAAACTAAGCAAGTAAACATTTAAAAAAATACATAATGTAGATCTTAACAAATACTTTCTACTAAAATTGGTTTGAACGAGATCAAACCGGTAGTTTTGGAGATCTAACACATTTTCAACGACCGCAAATATAACTTTGTCCTTTATACAAACACTATGAAAAACAAAGTTTTTTTTGCAGTAAATTAAATATTGTGGTAGTCAAAGTTCGTACGGAACCCTTAATGCGCGAGTCCGACTCGCACTTAGCGGTTTTGTACTTGGCTATACCAAAAGAAAAAATACGTCATTTGTTTTTTGTCTAGTAGACTGATATAGTTATTAAAAGGAAGGTGGTTAAAAAGTCACCCTGTATTTTTCATAACTTTATTTTACCACATTGTCAGCGTTATTACTATTACATCCAAGCCAAATTACCGTTTTGTACTACTAATGAACTTTAAGATTAACCACTGATGGAGGAAATAATAACCTCAGAATAAAGTTTAAATGTTTCTACATATAATAAGTTTTCTGTCTGTAACAGACGGATAGACCGACATGGTATGACTACAAGGGTTCTTATAGAAACATTTAAACTGTATCCTTATATCCTGGGGTTATTTAAATTGCATAGAACCAATTTAAGCTCACACCAGATAAATAATCGTTTTGAAAACATTTTACATAATGAAAATACCTCATTGCACAGACTATTGTTTACTTAAAACTAATGCAAAATATTTAGTGTAACTATTGTGTGGTATAAAATACTAAAGCTCCGACGATGGGTACAATGAAGGCGATGCAAAGTAAATTGTGTAAGGTTTTCGGCGGTATCTTAAAAATATTTTAACGAGCAGCCACGGGAAACCAAACTACAAGAATTATTTCATATCAGAACGAGACTATCCAATTCACTGTGGACTCCAGCAAGACATAATCTATCTATACTAATATTATAAAGCTGAAGAGTTTGTTTGTTTGTTTGTTTGTTTGTTTGAACGCGCTAATCTCCGGGAGTACTGGTTCGATTTAAAAAAAATATTTTTGTGTTAGATAGTTCATTTATCGAGGAAGGCTTTAGGCTATATAACATCACGCTGGGACCAATAAGAGCAAAGCATCAGTGAAAAATGTTACAAATATAATCGCGTTCATAATAACAGAAAATGACGCGGACGAAGTCGCGGAGAACAGCTAGTTTTAAATATGTCAAAATAATGATTGACAAAACTTAAAATAGTTTTTCTGGTAAAGAACAACCTTGGTTAATGCATTTGGCATTAAGTCCACCTTTTGTACTTATTTTTATTTGTGCAATAAAGTTTTACTAAATAAGTAAACCTTCTATTCTTAACCAGATTAATTAGGTCAACTTAAAGTACTTATTATAAAATAAAAAATATTACAATATATTTTTGAGAACTAAGCCTCCCAATATAAGGGGTTCTATCTTATTTAAATAAAACTTAGATATTATCAGCAAATGTAGTCCAAGTGAAATTAAATAAAACCGGTAGTGACTTTGGATCTCTAAATAACGGGATAGTTCTTGGTAGAAGTCTCTTTTTCTCGGCCAACAGCAGAGCTGACATATTTTCTACCAAACCGGGATACAATGTAGATACGTCTTCCATTTCACATGGATCTTCTTTGATGTTAAACAAGCATACTTTATCTGTAAAACACGTAGAAGCAATAATTACTAAATACAAAGTGCTGGTAGTAGATATTTCCAATTTGAGTATCAGAAAAGAACCAGAAGCACAATATTAATATTGTTTTGTTCTACAACATATATTCAATGATATAGGTCAGCTGATTATTTCCTAGATTTTATTTCACTATTTTCATAAATATAAATATAAAACATGTGTAATGTTATATTGCGTAGCTATTATGGCAAAATCCTCCTTTTAGGTTGCCTGTGTACAGCAATGGACTAATATACTCGTAGGCTGTTGATTATGATCACGATGATGTGAAGTTGAAAGGTTAATTCACGTTTATTTATAGGATTTTAGCTTAAAATTTTAAGATATTTACGCATACATACCATTTCTTGGGAAACATATTTTTCTTTCATCATGGTCTTCTCTACAATCCACCTTAATACTCTGTCTCACGTGTGCATAATATTCAATTGTTACGGATCTACCAAGCTTTTCAAATGATTTGAAAGCTTTGCTTTTTTTCATAGCGTCTAAATATGAAGGTGGCTGTCCAATAATTCCTGACAAGCTACCACCACCTTGGTAGTCACTGTAAGCGTGCGTCACATTACCTGTTACCAATTTAAAGTCTCCTAAAATTATCGAAGCAAAGCCACTGTAATCGTCGATTTCAAATATTTCCTTTCGACTCGATTCTTTGTTTTCAACGATATCATTCCAAAGACTGATGCCGTCAATATCTTTTGGAATTTCTGCACCAATGGCATTTAGTAAAGTAGGCAACCAATCAACCACGTGCATATATCCTTTGTATAGATGATTAACTCTAGGTAAAGGCGTCCACATAGCTCCAGCAAGTCTTATTCCTCCTTCAAACGGAGACATTTTAAGTCCTCTTAAAGGCCAGTTACTTCCATAATTTATTGAGTTGCCAGATGTCATGGCACCATTGTCTGATACGAAGACTATTATAGTATTGTTCAAAATTCCCTTATCGTCGAGTGCTTCTACAACGTCGCCAACGCTGTCATCAAGTTTTTTCATCATTGCTTCAATAAATAACATGTTAACATAATGTGATAGTACAAGTTTATCAGTTAGTAAAAACCAAAAACATTTGCAACTTAAAGAATTAGTAGTGTAATTTTTATTAAAATATTTGTATCTAGTACTGAAAGTTGACCGTCCCAACTAAGTTTTACTTATGTAGTTCCTATGATTTTTATTCTTATAAAAATATTGATGCCTATGTTTATTGATGGGCTTCTAAGGTAAAGAAAGCTTAAAAAGTGTACAAAGCTTTATTATACCTGCGAATATTCTCCTAGATGGTGACTCGACATGCCTCATCGCTCTGACGGCCTCCCAGGGGGCCTGCAGCAGCGCACCACGGTTTGACCCGTGAGGCGCCATATGCGCAAGCATCAAGAACAATGGCGAAGACACATCGTGCGATTTTATTACTGAACAAATAGAGACATAGTTATACATTCATTAATATGTGAAGCAATAAATACTTCAACCCCAAGCGGAGTGAACGAGAAGCAATAAAAAGAAATCAAACTTAATTTATTGTTATTAGTATTTGTTGTTATATCGGCAACAGAAATAAGAAATACATACATAACTAGCTATAACGGTAAACAGATATAGCCTGGTGACAGTCATACAGACAGACCGACAGGCGGACAGTGGAATCTTGGTAATAGGGTCCCATTTCTACCACAGGGTAGAAATGCATAGGGATATGGAACCTTAAAAACGGCTCAGATAGGAATCTCGCGTACTTAGAATTTTCTAATAGCTTTTATTAAGATTCATATTGTGACGAAAGGCTTAGTTCGATGAATGCGACCACATTACTTAAATCGTATAATATTGTTTCGTTCTAGACCTAGACTCTTACAGAGGTTTCTTTCTGAGCCGTTATTAACAATTCTGTCTCAGTCTCAGATACAATTTGATACTTAAACAAAGTGGTTTTTAATACGACTTTTTATGTAAGTAACATAAGAGTTGTTAATCATACAAATACAATCACAACACTACACTCACTTTCATAAGTAATATATTATGTTACTCATGCCAAAAATTATTCTGAGATACTATTAGTATTAGAAAGCCGTTTAGTACGTACTAATAGTCTCTGAGAATAATCACAGACGGACAGACAGATTATACGAACATGGCGAAACTGAGGGTTTTTTTGTCTTGACTACGAATCCCTTTAAAGTCCTGATATAATTTCGTTCACGATGTCTAAAAAAAGGAAGGCTTTTGCAACTTTATCAAAAAATCATCTTAAATGGGGAAATGAAATTGACACTTTTGTGTACCTAATTAAAAATTTGCAAGACGTTTTAATTATGTACCTACCTACTTACTTATCATTTTGTGATACATTGGTAAGAAACAATCAGGGTTGGTTTTTGGTACCATAATTAATGCCAAGTACTTAGTTAGTACAATAATACATAATAGTTGTACCAACCTTAAAAAATCATTCTGCTGTACTAAACGACTGATCAGCGTTACCTCATAGAAGAAAAAACACTTCGAAATACATTTTAGATTTTACTTCACTAAACGCATTTGGCAAGCGTGGTGATTATGCCAGTACACCCATCATTGCTGTGGTAACTTGAATTCAATGATGGAGGCCTTTTCCCTGCAGTGGGATGATTATAGGCTGTTACTAAAAACGCTCCTTCTGACGCAGTCGGCTAAAGAACTTTCTAGTAAGGCAAAAATATTCTTAATCAAAAAAGCTAAAAATAACTAAAATAACTATATTACATATAGTTATTTTTAGTTTATTAACAGGTGTTTACTTGATATAGCTTCTTCAGTATACACATCTGTTAAATATCCTTCAACATCCCATGCCGGGGTTTCATTCCTGTACAAGCCCATACCAGACACTGGACCAATTGACCACTGAAAACAACAAAATACACGGGTGAAACTAATAATAACAATTCCAATCCTAGAAACAAAAGTCAAACAAAAGTCACCATCTCCTCGGCCGTGTATTCATAGTAATCGACGAATCCGCCTAGATGTCCAAAATGCGTGTCGAATCCACGTTTTGTGGGTAAATATTTCCGACGTGATCCTCCCACGTGCCATTTGCCAACCAAATGTGTCGCGTAACCGCGCTCTTTCAAATACTGAGGCAATATTTTTTCTGTAACGGGCAGCCCCCTGTCCTCGCCGTTTGTCAGCGGGTAACCTTGCATACCTGCAGGAAATTTTAAAAAGTATATATCTCATATTAAACACGCTTCGAACACCGCGCGCCAGCCGGCTGTCGCGATAACAATTGATTTTAATTGTGTCTGGAATAACCCATGCTTGAAGGGTTTATTATGTAGAAAAATATTTGAAAGTCCCTGATTACTCTTATCTTATGCTGTTTGAGAGTAATAGGTTCAAAGCCCTTGGCATATTCAAATGCCGTGTATGTTCAGCATAGTTTCAGTATAGGTTTCAGGACTTTCAGGCGAAATGTTGGGTGAGATTGTTATCAAAACGACATCTAAAATACTTTTTACACCTTTGGGTAGGTCGTTATATTATAATATCTTGAAAGTTTATCGAACTGCAGCTTACCAGTGACATGTGCATATTTGCCAGTCAAGAAGGCTGATCGTGAAGGAGTGCATATGCAGTGGCTGTAGTATCTCTCCAGAGTTACTCCACTGTACCCCAACAAATCTATATTGGGTGTTATAATCTGGTCTGATCCATGGGCACTGATATCATTCCAACCCTTAAAAATAAATGTATATTACTAAGAGGCATCACAATACGCAATAATAAGAGTAATATATTTCCCTTCTAAATAAAGCTAGCCTAAATTTTAGGATCCGTAGCTGTTATTTAATAGAAGCAACGAAACAATTTCCATTGATGAAATCCAACATTTTCTGGATCAAAGATTATCTAAAAAGCTTAAATTAGCATTTTAGTTCATGCTTGTGCCACAGTCTATTAACCATACAGTCGTTCGACGAAGACGTCTAGACAGGGCAATTGTGCGGGGTGTGAGGGGCGAGGGGCGGGAAAGCCGAGCCCGAACTGCGAACAAAACGATGTTAGTAGTTCGGGACACAGCATTTAGGGCTAACAAAATTAAATGTTTGTGTTTTAAATTATTTTATATTTGTTTGTTGGAATGCTGATAATGAAAATAACATTTTTATAATAATTGATTTAAGATGGCGGACTTTTGGAACGAAGTTCCTTATCGCGCGTTGCGAAAGGGGGCTAGACGGAAAAAAATGTAACGACACTTTTTGCTATAGTTGTAAGCCGTGCGGCGTGCGCGTGTTTCTCTGTCTGAGAGAGAGAAAGAGAGAGAAAGAAAGAAAGAGAGATAAAGAGAGAGAAAGAGGGAGAAAGAGGAAGAAAGGGAGAGAAAAAGGGTGAAAGAGGGAGAAACAGAAAGAAAGAGAGAGAGAGAGAGAGAGAGAGAATAAGAGAGAGATAGAGAGAGAGAGAAAGAGGGAGAAAAAGAGAAAGATAGAAAGAGGTAGAAAGAGAGAGCAAGAGAGAGAAAGAGAGAAAGAGGGAAAAAGAGGGAGAAAGAGAGAGAAAAGGAGAGAAAGAGATAGAAAGAGATAGAAAGAGAGAGAAAGAGAGAGAGAAAGAGGGAGAAAGAGGGCGAAAGAGAGAGAAAGAGATAGAGAGAAAGAGTGAGAAAGAGAAAGAATAAAAATAAATTTAAAATAAAATGAAATTTTATTAATATTTCTTTACTACAAAAAATTTTTTTTATTTGATATGAGTATCAATTTTGAGGTTAGTTGGGTGCTGATTACGGATATGCCTTCCTTTTTAAAATCCAAGATGGCGGACGTATTTTTTTATAACTTGACATGGGTGTTAATTTTGAGGTTCATTGGGGTGCTGATTACCATTATGCCATCCTTTTTAAAATCTAAGATTGCGGACGTATTTTTTTATAATTTAATACGTGTGTCAGTTTTGAGGTTCATTGGGGTGCTGATTACGAGTGTAAATCTGTAATAAGTAAATATTTTTAAATATTGTTTACTTGTGGCAACCCTGGCCGTCACGATACTGTCTAGACGTTGTCGGCATTTTTCATGACATCAAAGGCGTCGGACGACTGTATGGTTAATAGACTGTGCTTGTGCAGACAATACTGTGTTAATTCCAAGGTAACTACGAGTAGGTTAACATAAAATCCATTTAGCAGAAAAACATCTTAAGTGAGATTCCATTTAACATATTTAAATACTGTTACTATGTTTGGGTTGTAAAAATAGCATAAAATAATACCAAATCATCCGCCATTATAAAAACAATGTTACGTTTTTCCGCTTCATCTGCACCGTTTGTAACCGCAACTATTAATACCGCAAAGCATGTAAAGTACAACATTCCCATTCTATAAACAAAATCAAAACTTTAAATAATATAAGTACCTACATAATATCAACGTTTTTTTACTGTATGATACAAGTTGAGTATTGCCAAAGTAAGGGCTTCTTTAGTGTCATGCGGGTCCGCATTATACCTACATTGTAGGCTATATTTGATAGATGATACTGGGCACGAGTGATCTATCAAATAAAGCTAGCAATGTACTCGAAATGCGCGCCACCCGCATGTAATAAATCACTACTAAAGTAACTGCTGAAGTTTAATAAAACAATGAGAAAACTAAACTGTGATTATTATCAATTATTACGAGTGCAAAACAATTGAGTAGGCAGGGGACAGTTTTCCCAAGTAAGTTATCCTGATAGCCACGGCTCAACAAGCATTGCCATGGGTTCGATACTATGTTTCAATGTACAAACATTCTATAAGGCGTACAGACCCCGTTAGTACACAAACATTCTTTAAGTAGTTAAAATTTTAATGATCCCGTTAGTACACAACACTGACTTTTAACCTAGGAGCACCTATTTCCAAAAAAGACCTCCTTATCATATTTAGAGTAATCATAATAAACTTAAGAAAGTTGAGAAATGAAATACATATAAACAATTAGTTTTTTTGTCATTAATCCCTCAACCCCCAGGCGGCACGCGCCTGCCGCGATAACAATTGATTTCAATTGTGTCTGGAATAACTCACGATCGAGGGATTAATATAATTTTTAATAAAACCCTAAAACAACAGAAACCAATCGGTAAACAGTTCTTATTACTGGCAGATTTATCATTTTATAATTTTTGTCAATCAAAAACAATAAAAACCAAATCTGATTCTAATAAGCTCTGTAACTAGAATTTACAACGCTTTCTTTACGATTTTACCGTAGGTTCTCTAAGTTCTATCACAGATAAGATCATGCCACAGTTATGATAATAATCAAGGTTATATCTACCCTCTATCTACGTTCAAAACAAAGTAATGTAAAAGCCGCCTAGACTGTACCTTCAAGACCATATACGAGTATGTCATTATTTCACTACAACAGATTTAAATTTACTTCTATTATTAAAAAAAAGTTCTTAAAGTAATTTGATATACAGATATGACTAAGCATAGATAACTCCGCAACATGTATCTTAAAAACTAACAATGAAATTGTATCCAGTACGAAATTTAAACAAACACAAGTAAAAGCACAATTTCTTAGCAAACTGATGATCACAGAGACCTAGCTAAAACTGCGCTGTCACGTACGATTAAGACACAGATTGCAGCATCGTTCTAAATTATTACTACCATCTTAATATGTTTGAAGATAGTTTAAAGCTGAACACAATATTTTAATTAAAGAAAATAAATAAAAAATAATTAAAAACACGATCGTCATTAATGGACTCAAACAGTCATTCAAGTATTTAATACTTTTGCTATATAAATGAACAATATAGGCAAATAACTACTGTCATTATTTTCTATGTATCGCAAAGATTTTTTATTCTTATATCAAAATAAACTAAAGAGCATTATTTACATAATAAAGTATGGTAGTGTTTCCACTATAATGTAAAATAAAACTAGCGGACCCCGCGAACTTCGTATCGCCTACAGAATAGTATTTGATTTTGACGTCTTATTGTCATTATCATTAAATATGGCGTGTTTGGAATATTATTTACAGTAATAAACCTCTCGATTGTATGTTATTCCAGACACAATTGAAATCAATTGATATCGCGACCGCCGGTGGTCTTATGATCCTGTAGGAGATAAATATTATTTATCTAACTGTAAAATTCCTATATTTTTAATACTTATTATCCTATTCCCGTCATAAACAAATTTAAAAACACAAAAATCATAAAAATCGGTCCAATTTTTGATACGGCCGCCTAGCAACACTTTATGACGCGATGCACATCTCATTAATTCATTACGATACTAATCATAAGTTTTTGATTTTCTCTTTATACCTTAACAGTCGTAGGACCGTAAAAATAGAAAACGATATTGCGAAAAATATTTTTGGGTGAAATCTTGATTTAGGTACATTTTTTACTTCATAAATGGGCTCCTAATACGATACTGAACGCCTACAAAAATTTTGGCAAGTGGTAAAATTTTCATCCTGTGTACTAGATAGTAGCTGAGAATGATTAAATGATACAACTATCGCCGGTCCTCCACAACAGTTTTCTTTTACGAATCTTAAAAATTTGCAGATAACCAAACAATGTGTTGTCAACAATAATAGCTTTTTTACCTATAAAATTAATACTTGGATTACCTTATCGGATATCTCTTATGGAACTGAACAAACTTGCTTTTGAAGAATTCATCAAAGCACTGCCACATAACACATTTATGTGAAAGTACCTTTACAATAAAATTGATTCCAACACTTGGCGAGACGCGACAACCGCTAGCCACTATCTTACAATGAGAATGTCATTCAACTTTGGTCAGCACGTATTACTAAAACTTATACTTTATAAATGAGCTGCAACTGTAAATATTACAACAAATACATATATTGATGATACAAGCACACGTTTGGGAGTATCTATTCATTATTATCTAATAAACTGTCACTCACTATATTATTATCAAGAAAATAAACGTAACTACGAGCTCAGTGCAGACATTTATCAATTCTAACACGGTACTGTTTATTAAAAACATGTTTACTGTATTGATCAAGGTAACACAATAACCACTTAACTTAATAGTTCAGTGATGACGTCATGCAATAAAAAAGATACGATTGTAATAACTAGGTATTTAAGTGTAACTGAACAAGTTATATAAATGGAAATACGTTTTGACAGGTATAAATACTCGTATAAATAGTATAATATCAGTTAGTTTTATTTCTGCAAATAGGCTCCAGGCGGCGCTTTTAAACATCCCGATATTTAAACCTACCACTGCTTCGGGACAAGTCTAGGCTAGTGCCGAGAAGAAGCAGCGCAAGAAACTCGAACACTATTGTCAGCCTCATTTAAAATTAATTTTACAAAAGCTTTAAGCAAGTGTACGAGCTAGGACGATTTATTGCCATACATACGCTTCTATCATTTAAATAATCATGAATAGTGTAAAAACTAGAGATGCGCCGAGTAGCACTTTTGCCGAGTAACTCGGTACTCGGCCGAGTAACTCGGTTCAAGCAAATACCTATTTCGGGTGCGTTATCAAGTAGAAATATCTTGTCTATAAGTCGCTTGCTTGTTTACAAACAAATACGTCACGCTGCGCGTCATAGTAAATAATAGGGGTTAAAGTATGAAATTGCCGATTATTTTCCCACTTTTTATTTTGTTTATAGCTCTTATGTATAGTCGTATTATTGCGTAATTCTTTTTGTATTGTATCAAAAACTAAATAAAGTAACTTTTGACTAAAAAAAAATGCAATACTAGTGCCTATTGCTTCAAAGGAAGTCGTTGAAAAGACCCCTTACAATGTGTCAGCTGACCTTCTTGCTTCAATTTAGTATATTTGTATTATATACTTTGATTTTCAGAAATTTAAATACTATAATGCGTAGCTTTATAACCATCTAACTTTCACCTTTAATTGCATCGAAAACGGTTCAGGCGTTTTTGAAAAAAAACTAATAAAAATGTTAGTATGGAAAAATTACTTTTCTCGATTTCGTCCATACTAAACGGCAATTTCATATTTTAACACCTAATAAATAATTGAAAAAGTTTGTTATTACGATTGACTGTGTGTAGTAGGTGTGTAAAACCTGATCAGTAATTGTTGATATAATGAGTTCCCATGATAAAAGATCCCGATTTTGTTTGTTTTACGACGAGATTGAAGAAGATAAAACCAAAGTGAAATGTACCTTATGCAATTTTCTGATTTCACGTAGTGGTGTCGGACGAAAAGCTTCCACGACGGAAATGTTAAAAAAACACACAGAAGCGTCGAAAGGTGTGGTAAATTAATCTTAAGTAAAAAGAGTACTAGCAGCAGTGAAGAATACGAATCTGAACGTTTACAACAGTCACAACTCACAAGATCCTCATGTATCTTTTCGGACATGCTTCGAAGAATTAGCTTCCACCCAGCCATTAGAGTGCGATTATCCTAAAAGCCCCATTGCTTTAGAATTAGATCGCTATTTAAAAGAAATTTTTTTGCAAAAGACCTTTAGAATGGTGGGCAGGGCACCAAACAAGGTAGCCAGAGCTGGCACTTTTAGCACGAGTGTTTTTTTGTGTACCTGCAAGCACCATGTACAGTGAGCAATTATTTTCGATCTCTGGAAACGTCTACGAAGAAAAAAGGAATAGGCTGTAACCAGAACGTGCAGAGAGCCTTGTGTTCCTGCATCCCAATTAACCTTTATTAAATTTAAATATTGATGTTTTTCATTAACATTCTCTTAATTTTGTCTCATCACTACTCATTAATTTTATTGAGATTGTCAAAGATTTCCCAAATTAGTAATAAATACTTTTTGATTAACACTTGTTTTAGTTATAGTATACTCGGCATTAAAACCGAGTTATTCGGTCGAGTACGAGTATCAAAATACCCGCCGAGTACGCCGAGTACCGAGTATTAATCGAGTAGGTATTCGGCCCATCTCTAGTAAAAACCCTTTTTCATTAAAATTACTTTGACATTGATTTAAGTTATTGTACAGGGAGTTTAGCAATAAACTTTTAAAAAAAATCACAGTATAAATTGTATTCTTATACAATTTGCAGCTGTGTCCGATAACGGAATTCCGTATGACATTACACCTACTGTGAAAGTAGCTAAAATTACTAATCATGCCGTTCAGTCAGTCAATTGCCCTATCTTTCTCACAGCATAGCAACGAAACTAAGTCTTCGAGACAGAGACCTAATGAGCACCCTATTGCAGACGAGAGTCTATAGTTATACCTAAAAAGGTAGTGGAATCTAGTGTCTAATGGTTCATCTTTACAATTATATGGCAGCAAACCTTATATTGGGCTTAGTTAACTTAACACATGTTGTATTTGCAGGTATATTATAGACCAGTGATTTCAATACTGTTAATCGTAACCAATATTCATCAGTTATTTGAACAAAATGTAATTTCGCATGATATAAGTTAAGTACCCTTACCCAATTAATTTCTGTTGTCAGACTTTGTAGATAATTCTGTCAAAAAAACATCCTTTCCCCTACAATATGCTTTACTTATGCTCGAATTGGTCACTCCGATGGTCTAGTGGTTTTTATACAGGTTTTAAAAATTATAATTTTGAAGTCCCGCGTTCGATCTCCGGGTTGGGCAACAAAAAAGTTTCGTATTTTACGAACATTGCTCGGGTTTGTGATAAGGCCTGTACCCATCATTGCTATGGTAACTTGAATTTAATAATGAAGGCTTTTTCGCTGCAGTGGGATAATTATAGTCCGTTGCTTTACTTGCTTTTATGATTGAATTTCGTGGGTATGATTCCCAACTCTAATTTTTTTTTTCCTTATCATATGCAGCATGTATGTAATCATTGAATCACTTTCATATTAGGTTAAAAGACAAAGTTAAAATAAAATCTGCATTCACGCCAAGTCAGATTTCAGTATGTAATATCAGATTTGCTGCTAACCTTGAGTAAAAACCTAATTTTAATAGAAAAAAAAATTTTTTTTTTAAATAATATGGCAATATGTAATATTTGAATTGGAAATTCAAATTTTGCCGCTTCTGATATTTATACAGCATCAAATAGTAAATAAACATTTGTTATGAAAAAAACAAATAAAAGACAAGAAAACAAACGATAATCGAAATTTTTTTAATCGAATATCTCAAGAAAGGTCGTATTCTTGACGACTACTATTGACATTAAATTTGTTGTAGGCTATTTTTCTTTTGTCATACAGGTACATTTACATAATTTTACATATATACTTCTTTGGAAGAAATGCATGCACAGAATCAGAATAACAAATGATTGACATAAACCAAGAAAATCAGTAAAAGTTAATTTCCAAAAGAAATAAATGATTAAACTCATGCTAAAGAAAGCTGACAAGGAAACAAGTAAATTACAATACTTGTTATTAAATTGTATAATGAATTAGAAAGTTTCACAAGGAATATAAAATCTTGACCCCTATTTATCTGTCTTAAAACTATTAAATAATTTATTTGATAATATGCAAAGGCCTGGCGTATATTTACAAAAAAATAGGGTAGATAAAGTCTTTTTAATCTTGACATTGATTTAATCTTGTGAGTAGTTCTATCTCGACTCAACGCAATAGTTTATCGGAATATCTTTTTCTTAAATGATATAATAAGTAATATTTTTAAGTTTGCCTGGATTTTAATACATATTTTTATATACGGTTTAGTCTAGGTACTCCAGTTAGGTACCTATCTATATCCTTGAGATCAAGAAAGATGAACAAAATATTGACTTGGTGATATTAGGAAAATAGCATTTCTTAGTATAATTAAATTATTAAAAAAAAAAGAAAAAAATTACAAATTGAAAATCGAGCGAAACAAACAATAAATGATTGTAATTATTTATGTTACTTGTTTTGAAACGGACCTCACAGTAAATTACAATGCAAAGGTAATTTTCTTTTGACATTCTAAATCGTATTAATTATTTAAGTTGTATTTGTTATGCTACTTGCAGTTAAAGCAGTAGGTAATAACATGTAATTTTTAATCATACAATCTTATTTATGAAATTAATATTCTAATTTACCGCACATATTAATAGTAATCTAACTAGATGAAGAAATGGCCAAACATAAAATGCCACTTCTGTACTTAACTAATACATAGATTTTAATAACTAAATAAATATCTCCAACGATCACAACGATTATACTTGCCCTTAACTAAGCAAAGCGCATCCTATAATAAATAACAACTGTGTAACGGATAAACTAGCTCAATGTATTTATAAACATCCATGACTCGAGTACAAAGTCTAATGTGCTCGTCAAAAAAATATATTACATACTTAAAATGCTACTGCTCGTCACAAATATTATATTTGTCTATTGCAGGATTCGAACCCGCAACTGCTGGTTTTTCTACCCGTGTTGAACCGTCTTCAAAGTTGTAAAAGTAAAAATATAAAATATGTTTGTTTCTATATATTATAGTGTTTATTAATTATCTAAGACTTATTTTTGATAAATCAAGTTATTCAGTTTGCTTATCTGGTGTGCTATGTCCATCTACATTGGGTACTTATAACACAGAATGAAATTTTAACTACCTTCCAAATTTTAATATATCAATCTACGAGTCAAAAAACAAACAAGGTATTTTTTTTCTTTCGGTATAGCCCAGTACAAAAATGTCAAGATAAAGCACTTAGAAAATACTAGCAACACTTTTTTTACGCTATGCGCATCTCATTCATTCATTACGATACTATTCATAAGTTTTTGATTTTCCCTTTATACCTTAACAGGCCTAGGACCGTAAAAAATTTAAAAAAATCGGGTGAAAATTTGATTTACATTTTTTACTTCTTAAATGGGCTCTAAATACGATACAGAACGCCTATAAAAATTTTGGAAAGTGGTTAAAATTTAAACTGAGGATGGATGTATTTTACTTAATCACGCCTGAAAGGCATAACAGATCTATTTGATGCGGAAATAATATTATCGACTATTAATACCATTAGTATTATAAATGTGAAAGTTCGGATTGATTCAAATACACCAAAACGGCTAAACAATCTAAATGGAATTTGGCAAAGAGATAAAATATTATCGGCTCGAATAGCACATTGGCCTAATTTGTCTCAAAAAAAGTACGGTTTGCGTAGGATACTTTCGAATTCGTGTATTACGAGGGCTACACCAAATGTATTTGAATTTAAAATATAATACTTGTTATTAACAAAGCTACTTAAAATAATATTAAACAAGTTCTAAATCTAACCTATACCTACCTACTTGTTTTAATATTAATTTATACTACTTTAAATTACACAAAATAAAACAGTCAGGAAACCTAAAACAGCACAATAACTAAACATAATCACAGTTAGGCTTTAAAACAAGGTATTTACATAGGAATTCATAATTTATGCAATGCCTATTCCTATTAAACAGGTCGCACTCGCTATTGTTCGCACCTTAAAACACACTTTTTAATATACACAAAAAGTTTCGTAGTCCTGACTCTCGGTCGCAATTGATGGCACCTGCTACTGTCGTATTTCTGCCGCTCTGGGCACCAGTGATTTGTCTTGTGATCATAACTTCTACATTTGTAGTACTATTTTCAATATCGTTGAAAATCCAAGGAGTCCATACGAAATCAAAGTTAGCTGGGTCCCCCTGGACCTGTAAATTTGCAGGGCCTCTTCTTCTTTGCATTGTCCATAGGCTACGGAGGCGGCTGGTCAGTAAGACTGCAATTTTATTCGCCTGATCCCAAAGATCATGGCTTTCTGTAGGATCACGGCGGACGTTGAATAAGCAACCACGAGCTATAAATATAAAAACCTATATTAATTATTGTTATAAAAAGCTAAGAGTATACTTATGGTGTCGTGTGGTGCCGGCACGTTAAAAGAATGGACCTTCTCTTCCTTTGGGTATTGTAAGGCGACTAAAGGAGAACTGCCAGAAGGAGACAGGCAGCAGCGTCTTCCCTTCACCATTGGCCAAACTACGATTGCTAACGCAACCCTGCTAAGTGTGCTCCTTTTTAGAGCCCTGTGTCCAGCATTTGACAAATATAGTAAACTAAACTTAGAATCAAAAGGTTTTATTAAGGGTTAAATGATCTTTTTAAATCGAAGAGCTTCGGAAACGGAAGGCACATAAAGTCGTTGCGCCAGATAAAAGTTGTTAAAACCTGTTAAAACAAGTCAAGTCGGAGGTGGCTTGAAAACTGTAACACCAGATATACGGGATCAAAAAAAAAAGAAAAAGACGATGATTTTAAAGTTGATTAAGCCAATCATCCATTCGAAAGTAACAATGAAATGGACATTAGTTTAAGTAGAGATTAAAACAACTAACAAATATATAATGGAAAATAGCTTACTTAGCGATGGTACACATGGCGTAGCATCTTGAACAGTGTCATCCTGTGTTATCAAAGTAGCTGCCCGCATAGACAACACATCGTTATAGTCCAGATACATCCCCATGTCCTCAAATATTCTCGCAACTTCACAAGACCTTAGAGTTGGGTAATATTCTGGAGGAGCATATTTATTTCTCATGAATTCTTGTCCATAGAAACCATTACTCAGACCAGTCACGTTTCCTACGACAATTTTGTAATCACCAGCTCTGTATGATGCATACCTATTAAGATCGCTATCTTCAATAGTCAAAAGTACCTCACTTCTACGCGATTCGCCATCTTGAATAATTGGATCCCACTGATTGATGCCGTCAATCCTGCCACTGAATTGCCCACCAGCAGCTGCTGTCAGCGTTGGCAGCCAATCAGTAATATGCATCAGACCATCCCAAACCCTGGGTCTGAATGACGAATGCCAAATAAATGCTGGAACTCGTACACCGCCCTCCCAAGGAGTGAATTTCTTTCCTCTCAGAGGTAAATTGACACCCCAATTGTTCATATCACCAATAGTCGGAGCTCCGTTATCAGAGACAAATATTATTATGGTGTCATCCAGTATCCTTTTCTCTGCGAGTGCTCTTACTACTCTACCGATACTGCGATCGAGGTTGTTAACGATTTCTGAAAGTAAAATCATTACAATAAATACTGTGCTTAATATAATATAAACTAAAACCTAATGTTCAGAGAAAATCCTAGATCTACAGACTCAGAACATTGCCTTGTAACTAGTCTATCTAGTTGTAGTATTTCAAAATTAATGAATCTGTAGGTACAAATAAATTGGTTTTTTTATGGTAATAACCAATTTTGTTAGTTTTTATTTTGTTCCAATAGAACGTTCTCAATTGTCCCATTGTCATTGTGATAAGTATGCCGTCTCGAAATCGGTGACTTCTTTTGTGCTTTATTGTACTTTTAAATTATTTTTTTTTTTCAGAAATACCTGCATAGAGCCGTCTATCCGAATGGGCGATATGTTTATTCTTGACCGTCGAGTAGAGCGGCGGCTGCAGCTTCCCTCCGTTGTTGCCTCCGTGAGGCGCGTTGTGCGTCAGGTGAAGAAACAGCGGTTGCGACGCATTGTGGTGATATATTACTATAAATAAATATATAACAATAAAACAAATTTAAACAACTGATAGTTTTTTAAGATATTATTATATATTTTTATACTATACTGTTTAATAATTAATATCATAGCCCTTGGAGCAATATAACTGTATCGAGTATAATGTTAATGTCACTATTATTGGCGCTACCATACCAATTCAGCCTCCAAGAATAATCGAAATTAAATAAACAATCATAATAATTTTAGTATGATCAAGAGCATTACTTTAATATAATAAATATGTCATCATCATCATCATTAATTTTGCGGTATAATAGTTTTTCCTCTTAGAAACCAGCGTATTGCAGATTTATTCGAAATCAATTATCATATGGACCAGATTCGTACTTATGCTGCTGTAAGTACGTACGAATTATCTGAGATACACGTATGGCAACTAAACTATTCTGATAGAAGCATTTAAAATGCAAAACACTTAACTAATAGAAAATAGTTACTAAAATGAATAAACAAAGTGTAATTAAGGCGGTGTAGTTCCAAGAGGCCGCGTTTTTTAGTTTTAAAACCCATTTGAGTACTAGAAAACGGCGTTTTAAAGTCTGAAAGATATGGGTCTACCTTTTATCGCAGAATTTTTTATGTCATAATATTAGGGGTTAAAGTATGAAATTGCCGTTTTGTATGGACGAAATCGAGAAAAGTCATTTTTCCATACTAACAATTTTTTAGTTTTTTTAAAAACGCCTGAACCGTTTTCTATGCAATTAAAGGTGAAAGTTAGATGGTTATAAAGCTACGCATTATAGTATTTAAATTTCTGAAAATCAAAGTATAATACAAATATACTTAATTGAAGCAAGATGGTCAGCTGACACATTGTAAGGGGTCTTTTCAACGACTTCCTTTGAAGTAATAGGCACTAGTATTGCATTTTTTTTTAGTCAAATGTTACTTTATTTAGTTTTTGATACAATACAAAAAGAATCACGCAATAATATGACTATACTTAAGAGCTATAAACAAATAAAAAGTGGGAAAATAATCGGCAATTTCATACTTTAACCCCTATTATTATTATGCATATCAGCGGAAGGCATTATTCATTTGGCATTCACTCATTAATCAATCAGACACTCAAAACGCATAATTTTATAAGCTAGAATCATCTTTAGGCATACATTTAATATCCACAATAATTAATAACCGGCCAAGTGCGTGTCGGACTCGCGCACGAAGGGTTCCGTACCAAAAAGGCCAACAAAACGGGTTTGTTGTATGGGAATTAAATATTTAAATTTAATATTTATTTTATTTGTTTTTAGTATTTGTTGTTATTGCGGCAACAGAAATACATAATTTGTAAAAATTTCAACTGTCTAGCTATCGCGGTTCTTGAGATACAGCCTGGTGACAGAGCGACGGACAGACGGACAGACGGACAAAAGGACAGACGGACAGACGAACAGACAGCGAAGTCTTAGTAATAGGGTCCCGTTTTTACCCTTTGGGTACGGAACCCTAAAAAGCAGAACCATCATATTGCAGAAAGTTCACAGTCAGAATCGTCTTTTGGCATACATTTCATAGCTATAGTCATTAAAAGGCAGAATTATCATATCTCAGAAAGTTTACATTCAGAATCATCTTTTGGCATACTGGTGGTATTATCTGGTATTATCAATAAAACAGTTGATTGTGAACATATTATGATTTTTATTTCAAGCAATGCTATGTAAGAAATACTAGCAGCATACACCATGCATGCAGCATGCAAGCAAGCATGCAAGCATACAGTATTCAAGCAAGCATGCAGCATGCATGGTTTCTGCCACGGCTCCGGCGCTGCGAAGCTCCGGCGGTCCCACGCGAGCTTATCGTCGCAGATGGTTTTAGCTTACCACCGCAGCTTCGGCTTGCTGGCCGGCTTCGCCCCTCCGCGCCTACGCGGGTTTAAATTACACTCTAGGGGTAGGGCAGACAAGACTGCGTGGAGTCGGTTTTGCAACGATTCGTTTCTGTCACAAACTTTTGTAACACAACATGAAGACAATTTCTTGGGTCTACCTTTTATCGCAGAATTTTTAATGTCATAATATTATTATGCATATCAGCGGAAGGCATCATGTTCATGACGCAGAAACTCATTTGGCATTCACTCATTATGCAGACAGTCAAAACGCATAATTTTATAAGTTAGAATCATCTTTAGGCATACATTTGATATCCACAATAATTAAAATGTAGAACCATCATAATAATATCGCAGAAAGTTCACAGTCAGAACCGTCTTTTGGCATACATTTCATAAGTCTAGTCATTAAAAGACAGAATTATCATATCTCAGATAGTTTACATTCAGAATCATCTTTTGGCATACTTTTCATATTCATATTAATTGAAAAACACATTAAAACATACAAGTTCATAGTAAAATAATTTTGTATTTGTTACAATTATAATAAAATTGGTTGAACGGTCACACGGATCGTCGTTATGATGAGAAGATATAGCAATAAACATTATCGAATGTTTATTGCTACATCTTTCTCATCAGGCGTTCATCAAATTATTTTTAGGGTTCCGTACCCAAAGGGTAAAAACGGGACCCTATTACTAAGACTTCGCTGTCTGTCCGTCTGTCTGTCTGGCTGTCTGTCCGTCTGTCCGTCTGTCCGTCGCTCTGTCACCAGGCCGTATCTCAAGAACCTCGATAGCTAGACAGTTGAAATTTTCACAAATTATGTATTTCTGTTACCGCAATAACAACAAATACTAAAAACAAAATAAAATTAATATTTAAGGGGGGCTCCCATACAACAAACCCGTTTTTTTGGCCTTTTTGGTACGGAACCCTTCGTGCGCGAGTCAGACTCGCACTTGGCCAGTTTTGTTATATTTGGTGTAGGTAGGGAGGTTATTATTATTAGTTGTCATATTGTTGTGTCGTTTTATTATATTGAGTTACGAGTTAAATATGGAAATTTCAGAAGAAAGTAATTTAAAAGTGTTTAGATCAAGAAAAGGTGGAATTAAGTTAGAAATGGATGGATTTATTTACGAAAAAAATTAAGTGAAAAGTGACAAGTACTATTGGTTGTGTGAAATGAGACGGAACAAAACATAATATCATTGTAACGTAAGATTAATCGCCATATTTAACAATAAAGCAATATCCATACATTAGTAAGCAAAACAATAAGTAACCATAATCATGAGAGTGATGTTCTAAAGCCAAAAGTAGCTAACATTATGAATTCGATTAAAGAAGAATCTATTCACTACATTGAGAAAAAAACAAATCAGATAATAAACGATTGCTTATCTACAACATCATAAGTTATTTCAGCACATTTACCAACAGTAAAAAACATAAAGCAAATTATATACAGAAATAAGAAAAAAGGAAAACAAACAATTACTGAACCAGAAACAATAGATTTTCAACTTGATATGAACAATTTACATAGTGATTGTTTGGAGAATGATTTGATTATAAAAGATCAATTAAAAAACGGACTTCGGATAATTATGTTTACAACAAAAAACATATTACATAATTTAAACCGATCCAAATATTGGCTTGCAGACGGCACTTTCAAAATTGTTCCAAATATATTCCATCAACTTTATGTGATACATGGATCTGTATATAATAATGTAACATTTCCGGTGGTACTTGCACTCATGACTAATAAGGATAAAGCTAGCTATGATACATTTATTAAAATGTTATTGGAATGTTGTGCATCCGCCGATATAGTCCTATCACCCCGTTATATAATAAAGGACTTTGAACAAGCGCCCCAAATCACTTTTAAAAATTATTTCGACAATGTTATAATCAAAGGATGCAATTTCCATTTAGGGCAAATCATACACCGTAAAATACAGAAAAGTAGCTTCCAAAAACTATACGGTAATGATGCTAAATTTGCTATGGAAATGAAATCTTTATTTGCTCTTTCTTACTTATCGCCTGATGATATACCAAAGTATTATGATGAATGGCGCAAAAATATATCCCTTGAAGCGGAAACTGTTGCACAGTGGTTTAGCGATACTTATATCTGGAGAACAAGTTCTTCGCCACCAAAATATCAGCCTAGCCACTGGAGTACAAAATAATTAATTGACCAGGATATCCCTAGAACACAAAATTATGCTGAATCGTGGCATCACAAAATAAATTCCATAGTGAGCGCAAATCGTGTGGGATTCTATAATTTATCAAATCAACTTACAAGGAAATAAAATACTCAATCATAGAATTTGATAAACTAAGTACAGGCGCCCCAGTACCAGCAAAAAGAAAAAAGTTCTGGATAAAAAGTACCGCATAGAAATTATATTAAATAATCAGTCAGACTACACTGAAACTGGGCTTCTGAAGGAAATAGGGGCTAATTTAAGATAAGTTTAACATATTTTATTTTCTACGTAATTTGTCTTATTCATTAAGTATTTCATTAACTTTCTACATGTGGTAGGTATTATCACTTAATAAAACAGTTCATTGTGAACATATTATGGTTTTTATTTCCCTGTGTATCCCAAGCAATGCTGTGTAACTATGTAAGCAATACTAGCAGCATACACCCTGCATGCAGCATGCAAGCAATCATGCATGGCAAACATGCAGCATACAAGCAAGTATGCAACAAGAAAACAAGCATACAGCATGCAGCATGCAAGCAAGAAGCATGCAGCATGCATGGTTTTTGTCACGGCTCCGGCGCTGCGGAACTCCGGCGGTCCCACGCGAACTTATCGTCGCAGATGGTTTTAGCTCACCACCTGCTCCTCAGCTCGCGGGCCGCCTCGCTCCTCCGCGCCTACGCGGGTTTAAATTACACTCTAGGGGTTGGGCAGACAAGACTGCATGGAGTTGGTTTTGCAACGATTCGTTTCTGTCACAGACTTTTGTAACACAACATGTTGACTTTTTAAGACAATTTCATAATACCATTTAAGGTTAAAATACTTTTTAGGGTTCCGTGCCCAAAGGGTAAAAACGGGACCCTATTACTAAGACTTCGCTGTCTGTCCGTCTGTCCGTCGCTCTGTCACCAGGCTGTATCTCAAGAGCCGTGATAGCTAGACAGTTGAAATTTTCACAAATTATGTATTTCTGTTACCGCAATAACAACAAATACTAAAAACAAAATAAAATAAATATTTAAGGAGGGCTCCCATACAACAAACCCGTTTTTTGGCCTTATTGGTACGGAATCCTTCGTGCGCGAGTCCGACTCGCACTTGGCCGGTTTTATTTATAGAAATAGCAATGCCTAATGAAATGAAATTATTCCAAATGAAATTCTGTACGCATAGTATGCCACGTAAAATTGTGCCAAGTAATCGTCGCACTAAATAAACGTTATGCTTAACGAAATTATGCATAATTAAATTTTGCCAAAGGTAATTATGCCTAATAAAATTCTGCCATCTAAAGAGTATGCCATTGTAAATTCGGCCATATAAACATTCTGCCAAACAATAAAAAATTATGCCTTGTAAATATGCGATGAAAGAAGATTATGCCAAGTGTGTTATGCCAAATGAGTTTTGAAGCAACAAAATTCTGCCAAATAAAGGGAACCCGAAAAATATATATGTATTAGTGTAATCCGATATCTTAAGAAAATACAGTGTGCACTGTCTAGCTGTCTATGAGACATCTATCTTAACGAGATAAACAATAATCTCTCCCTCTCCCTCTTCCTCTCCCTCACTCTCTCTCCCTCTCCCTCACTCTCTCTCTCTCTCCCTCCCTCTCCCTCTCTCTCCCTCACGCGCACGCCGCACGGCTTACAACTAATAATATAGCAAAAAGCGTCGTTCAAAAAGTGGCGTTAAGAATCTAGTCTTGTCACAGTCGCTAACGGTTACACGATTTGATTAACTTGGCTCGATAGAAAAAGCGTTAAGAATATGCTTGAAAAATTCGCGCTGAGTCGCAGTGTCTCGGTGGCTTAGTGGTATAGCGCCCTCCCGGCATGCGAGGAGATGCGGGTTCGAGTCCCACCTGAGACATAATTTTTCAAGTTTATACACTGATATTATAATTGCAATTTAATTGCTAAAATATCAAATAAAGTATATAAATAGCTGTTTCATCTTAACTGACTGTCAAACATCTGCAAAGATGTTTTTTTCGGGTGTTAAGGGTGCAAAATCCTAACATTTGATGAAGCAACGCTGGCTTACAGCGTTAAGAATAAGCTTGAAAAATTCGCGCTGATTCGCAGTGTCTCGATGGCTTAATGGTATAGCGCCCGCCCGGCATGCGAGGAGATGCGGGTTCGAGTCCCGCCTGAGACATGATTTTTCAAGTTTATATACTGATATTATAATTGAAATTGAATTGCTAAAATATCAAATAAAGTATTGAAAAATTATGTCTCAGGCGGGACTCGAACCCGCATCTCCTCGCAAACTTAGATACATTTTCAAATGTTTCTTAGGGATTATTTTGACTACTTAACTCCAAATAGTTATAAGAAAAACGAAACAACATGAATATTATAAAGTAAACATAATTACGATTACTCAATACATTTCAATTTTATGATTATTTTTATCAAATTCGTGCCGATTGAGCTATTAGTTTTAGTATAAGTTATCAATAATAATAAATAATAATAAATAATAAATATTTAAGACATGCCTCACTGGGCCACACAGAGCCATCTAGTCCCAAATTAAGCTACTATTAAGTACCCTGTCGTATGGGGTACTAGACAACCGATAAACTTACTTATATACTTTTTTTTTGTAAATATATACTTATAATATATAGAAAACACCCAAACCAGTACAAACAGACATGTTCATGCACACAAATATTTGTACTGTGCGGGGATTGAACCCGCGACCCATGGCTCAGAAGCAGCGTTTACTACCGCTGATCCAAATGGTCGTCGAAATCAATGATTTCGTTTAAACCGCATTGTTTCGTACATCTATCTAGATATCGTGTTATTTAGCTGTAACGTGTTATCTGTATAGTACGTGTCAGCATACTTTAAAAGAAATTAGACACTATTATTGTCTGACTATATAATGATGTCTTTTTAGTGTAACTTATACAGGTTGTAACCAACCTGCAAACTGACAGTATATTTTGTGTACCTTAAATAGTTGATACTGTTTAATATTTTATTGAATCAAGTTTAGCATCCTGATATGGCATTTTTGAATAATCTCGAGTGTATACTAACAGTGCTAACTATCTTTTTCATATTATGTTCAGATTCATAAAAGAAACTAAAGAATCATCTGAAAGAGAGAGAAAAGAAGTTGAAAACTAAATTGAAGTCCTAAAGCCTACAAAAGTAGAAGAATTATCTGTAAGTCACGACTTGCGATGGCAAAATTTCTTCATATATTTCGGACACTTCAGCTGCGTCCTGCGATATCTGTAAAGCAAAGCCCTCAGAAATGAACAATCTTAACGCAATTTACAGAAGACTAGTAGATGAAGATATTATGTACAAGTATGGACTTTCATCTCTACATGCCTGGATCAGATGTATGGAGTGTTTACTTCACATAGGTATATATTGCACTTATTACATATAACTATTTGAAGTCACGATTACTATGTCAAATATTTATAAAAAATATTTTCAGCTTACAGATTAGTTTTCAAACAATGGTCTGCAAGAAACGAAAATAAAGACATATTAAAGACTCGTAAAAAGCAAATTCAAGAATCGTTCCGAAATGAATGCAATTTGTAGATTGATATCGTTTAACAGGGCGCTGGAACCACAAATAATGGCAACACGGCCAGAAACTTTTTTGGTGATAGTAAACCTACTGCACGTATTACAGGCATTAATAAAGATTTAATCAAAAGGTTTCATGTTATTCTGCAAACTATATCAAGTGGAAAACGTGTAGATGTTTCTAAATTTTCTCAGTTTTATCGAGAATTAGCAGTCTTGTTTGTGAAATATACCCGTGGTATAATATGCCTACTAGCGTCCATAAAATACTTATACATGGAGCAGATATCATTGATCATTTTGGGTTGATTCCCATCGGAAAACTTTCTGAAGAAACTTCAGAAGCGAGAAACAAGGAATTTCGAAAATATAGAGAACACCATTCCAGAAAGGCAAACAGGTATGCGTCAAATGGGGATATATTGAATAATCTTCTTTTATCGTCCGATCCTAAGCTTACAATATTACGACCAAGAATGGCAAAACTCACGAGGATGACTCTCTTTCCTGAAGATCGGAATCTTTGAATGCTTACTAGTCAAGATATTCTAGAACCTGAATTTGTAGATTCAAGCAATCTAAGTGATATTAGCGGCTCAGAATAATTCAATTGTTAATACTTAAGCTAGAATAATACAAATCAATTTGTTACATAGAAACATATTAAATACTCAATTTTGATATATTGTTTTACATGTTTTAATTTTGTTATAATAATATGACATCACCTGATGTAATGGTTTGTTTGATAATGAATTAAGTTAATATACAATTCACAATAGTCATTTAATTTCAATTTTAAAACTATTTTGGGTTTAGTACTCGGAATAATCCGTACAAAAAATTTGAAAAAGTACCTAAGTTTAGCTTCACAAATCAGAAAAACTGGGCAGTCCGGGACAATGTTATGTATGTGGCTCTATATATAAACACCCATAAATTAACCCTATAAAATATCAAGCTGAGATCTGCCAAAACTTGGAACTTAGAGAGCATGTTAGATTTCGTCCCATACATTTTTTTTTAATATTCAATTTATCTCGTTCAATATAATATTTACAAAAAAATCGCCGTCATTAGAGCTATCGATTCGCATAAAGAAAATAGTTATATGTAACAAAAAAGTCCTATGTCCGCAAATCCAAAATCCGTCCCACTGTGTGGCGCTTACGGTGCGCATAGATGCGATCCATAAATCACGAACTACTCGGCCTTAAAACAGTCTTAAAAGATTAAACAGAGCGGCAACGCAATAGATATGGCAGCCGTCCGGTACGGTGAAGTACATACGAGGAACACATAACCGCATATAAGAAGTTTCGTTTGGTATCGCCAAACAACAGCCATGTAACGTCTGATTTTACTAAACAACAGACATCCTCTGGTAGCCTTTGTCTAATTTAATGTGAACGTCTCCCAGCATACATTGACGAAAAGTGTTGAAGACTGCCCAGGTAAAATTACCAAGGGATGTGTAGGTCACACATCCCTTCGTAAGTTTTCTGTGAAAGCATTGTAAATAGTCATACTCACTTTTTACAGCTCTATCCGTTAATGCATCTACAATATAACGTTGCTCCTCTTCTTGTGGAATATCGTTGTCGAAAAGATCCAAACCATACACCTCCCGTCCGTTTGGCCACTGGATGAATTTTAAAGTGTTAATTTATTAATTATAAAAAAATCTTCTTTGGACGGCAATTATTACGCTAATTAATAGATTTTATGTCATGTTAATAACAATATTGAATAATGGTTCTTAAGTATATATGTCGCAGGCATTTTGTGTGAATCCGCCGTTTACATACGGCGTCGTCAGTTTAGAAACGCTCGCCGATATGTAATATGCCGAAGGCAAAATATATATTGCCGTGTTATTATATATTATGCCTAAACATTTGCTTGACGATTAAAATGCATTAAACTTAATGCCGAGGCAAATTGAAGTATTTAGTTATGTTTTGTACCACGCGCGTCGCTGTTGATCAAAACAAGCAAAATGGCGTCCAGTAGTAATTTTGTAACACAAAATTTATTGAAAATAGAGCTAAATAATAAATGTTCAAAAGATTTTTAACAAAATAATTATGATTTTAGGATCATATACCATAGTGGGTTGAAAAAGTTTTAAGATTTTTAAGCGGGAGCAATAAAAAGGCGTGGATAATTGAGAAGAGTTTTAAGGATGTCCGGCACCTAAAAAAAGCTAAAGTGTCCATGAATCAGATTCTCGAAGGACCCCAGAATAGTATTATTGGTAAAAAAATAAGAGGTAATGAGTATTGGTGATGTTGATGATAAAAAAAGCTAGCCCTGACAGTCCGATGACGGTTCGTGTAATACCGTTAGAAGATTATTACGACATAATACTTTTTTTTTATTAGATTGTGTAATGGGTATTGGAAAGTATTTAGAAATTCCGTTACTTAACTAAACAGAAGATAAAAAAATATAACTATTTAGATTGATTTGAAATTAGTACGAAAGTATATATTTTAAAATAATGATTAATTGATAATTTTGGAATGTTTTATTTATAAGTTCTGTGATGAACCTGTTTTAATTTGAAAGTGTCATATTGTTATCCTAAGAAGTTCAATGTGTGTTTGTGTTAAAAATGTGGGTGTTGTTAATTTAAATATTTTAATTAAGTACTCTAAGAAAACCAAGGTGCATACTGACAATTGCTGAATTAAATTCAGATTTTTCCAAACTGTGCTTTGTTCATGGACACCTTAAAACTACAACCAACGTAGAAATTGTGACAATTGAAGGAGTTGTCATTTTGCCTTCGGCATATTACATATCAGCGAGCGTTTCTAAACTGACGACGCCGTATGTAAACGGCGGATTCACACAAAATGCCTGCGACATATACACCGTGCAATTTGAACCACCTGTAAAACGAAGCTCACGTTATGTAACCATTATGTATAATATCTTGGCAGTGTTATTTTAATTTTTTTACCAAAATTTTTCTTTACTAAAACATTAAATATCGGTTCAGCTATTTATTTTGAAACACACAGATGTAGCTGTGTAACGTCCATTCAACCGAGATCCCACCGCAGCAAAATAATACGTCTGAGCGCATCACAGTTTGAATCAAAATATTAAAATTATAAATATATATATATATAAAAATAAATAACACTGCCATGATGTTATACATAATGGTCCAATAGCGTAGGCTTCGTTTTCCAGGTGGTTCAAAAAGCACGGTGTATAAATAAAATATTTATTTCGTATGTTTAATTTAGGTGGTAAGTCAGTCAGCGCTGTTTTATTTTTATGCAGTGTAAAGAATTTTATGATAAACCTCACGGCTTGGTAGCTCAATGGTCACACAGAGATTAGTTAGATATTTTTGTATGTACCTACACCTCTTTTTACACTCAAAATATTTTAATAAGCAAAACTTTTTTTATTAATGGAGCGCCATTTTTTTATAGACTATCAATGACGATAAAACCTAAACTTACCGTTTCAACTTTGTTATACGTGTAATAATCTATAAGTCCACCGCGCATTCCGTAGTGAGTGTCGTACCCCCGTGAAGTGGGCAAGTATTCGGGCCGCGACATCCCTACGTGCCATTTGCCCACTAAATGGGTCGCGTACCCTAACTCTTTCATGTACGAGGGTAGGAGCCTTTCTGTGAGTGGTATCCCTCGATCTTCTGCATTATACAGAGGCAATCCGTGCATCCCTGGAAAACAATCAGAAAGACACTGTTATGGCTGCATTGGTGACACTTGCAGATAGATGGACCAGTAACGACCTTTAATATAATTATAGACTCACTTCTGATGATGAATCGGGACACCTTGAAACCAAACACACAGAGAAGTATGATTCATTTTATTGATTGTTTTTGACAAAACAATTAGGTAAATTAATTTTCAATTCAAAAATAGTATAGGTTTTCACAGGTATTTTATATGGCAATAGTAAACTATTACGTCATTAGTTACTGTACTCTAATAACTAACTAATAATTAAATTCCAAGTCCTTAAAAATCTTATTTGGCATAATTTTAATAGTTAAATTTAATCCGTATTTCAGGCCTGCAATAAGATGTTATTTTAAAGATAATGTCTTAGAATTATTATTCTTGAATGGTAGCAACAAACTTATTTTTGTGATCATTATAAACTTATAATGACAGAATAATAGAACCCTATTAAATGTATATTATATCCTGTAATTATATAGTTAGTAACTATAATCATAGTTAAACATTTTAACACCTGTATTCAAAAATTTCTACTGGCCTATAATACATAATTACTAATTATCAAATATTGGCATTGAAAAATGCAATTGCAACACATTTTACTCGATAAACCGGACGCAACATGCACATGGAGTACAGTTTAATTGAACTTAATTAATGTTACAATTCTTTTTTGACAATGAAACGGAACGGAAGAAGAATATTTTATTCATAATTTAATAAACTACACAAAACGTTAGGTTTTATTATTTTAAAAAGGTGTTAAAATCATTCGTAAAGAAATTATTCATGAGCGCAAATGGTTTTTCGAGAACAAATTTAATTAAAGAAACCAATAGTTTCTTTTACTTATGATAACATTATACGTTGAAATGAAAAATTAATTCACTTATTCAGTACTTTGTAGTCATGGGAATTTAAAAACCTATTTAGAAACTGCCGCCATTAGTTAATTATTACCAAGTTTCCAGTTTACAGTGTTCCCATGTGATGGTTTGTGGACTTCATTGATGGTCTGACCCCTAAAGCAGCTGGTGGCTGGTTCCAAACATCTTTTCTTTTAAAATTATTTTGTATTTTTTATATTTCTATAGGTTCACATATTCTAGGTTTGTAGTGTTTTCTGTAGCCAGTATTTAGACCACAGACGCAGATTCCTCAGTTAAAACTCGGGTTCCTTTACTTCTGTTAAATTTGTCCTACGCCAGAGTTCACCAACATAGTCGAGTTTCTTACGCATGGTACTTTGAATAACACCATACTTAGTCTAACCGTGACCACGATAGAAAAAAATATATATCTATACTAATATTATAAAGCTGAAGAGTTTGTTTGTTTGTTTGTTTGAACGCGCTAATCTCTGGAAGTACTGGTTCGAATTGAAAAATTATTTTTGTGTTGGATAGTCCATGTATCGAGGAAGGCTTTAGGCTATATAACATTACGCTAACAGAAATTGACGCGTACGAAGTCGTGGGGAACAGCTAGTATACTATATACAGGGTGAAATTTTAACCACCTTCTAAAATTTTTTTAGGCGTTCTGTATCGTATTTAGAGCCCATTTATGAAGTAAAAAATGTAAATCACGCTTTCATCCGAAAATATTTTGTTTTCAATTTTTACGGTCCTAGGCCTGATAAGGTATAAAGAGATAATCAAATATGTATGAATAGTATCGTAATGAATAAATTAGATTCGAATCGCATAAAAAAAGTGTTGCTAAGCGGCCGTATCAAAAATGTTAGATATTTTGCGGACATATTCTAAGTGCTTTATCTTGACATTTTTGTACTGGGCTATACCAAAAGAAAAAATACGTCATTTGTTTTTTGTCTCGTCGATTGATATATTAAAATATGGAAGGTGGTTAAAATTTCATTCTGTATATTTGTAAGCGTCAGTTGAATCCGTAATTAAATCATTGATTTTAACAAATACAATTATTAAACTTAGACTTATGCATCATAAGACCTTGCTGGTGCTGCTGCTTCCTTGACCTTGACAATAAGGTACAGAAAATCTGACCTGAGTGCATAATAATATAACTTTTAAAAGTGATAAGTATTAAAATACCTACATTTGTAAGACATTCTTTGCAAGGACCATGTAAATAGGTACATTAATTTCTAATAATTAGGTTTGTGTTTATTACTTTCAGCAATATTCTTCGTAAGTATTACATAATTGTATTGTAATAAAGCCATCTGAGTCAAACGCGAGTTGGTTTTTATATCGTACATGTATCGCACAGCCTCTTCTATTTGTACTTCTGCAAGACGCGCATTACCAACCTTTTACAATTTAAAGTACTTGCAACGGTTTTCTTGATTCTTCTCTTCAATTTCACTAGCTTACACCTACGTTAGAGAAAAAGGATGAATTACAAAGCTATTATAGTACCACGGATCGTATAAGGATATAGGAAAACGCTCACGTATTATGTGAAATATATGTAAGTCTATTTTGTATGCCCTTGCCCCTCTGTGTGTGTCCGTGACAGCCTTTTGACTTTAAAGATATCATACCTTTGATAAATGCTCTACGTTGTCCACCGTATAAATCAGGTAGCAAAATAAAGATATAAAATTGTGATGATTTGACAGCTGCAATCGCCAGCAAACCACCATAGCTAGCTAACTCACCTAATCTCATAGGATATTTTCCGGTGAGCAGAGCCGTCCTGGCCGGGGTACACACGGCCTCACTGTAGTACTGCTGCAGGATGACGCCCTGGTACGCCAGAGCGTCTATATTGGGCGTCAGTATTTGATCCGAACCATGGAACGATACGTCATTCCATCCCTGTTAGGGAAAAAATAGTTTTCACACGACGGAAAGGTTGTTTATGAAAACGGACATTCAATAGAGAGTTCATTCAGGAGCTGAGCTGTGTCGATTACGAATGTCGACGGTTCCATTCAAATTCAGAAAGAAATTTCAACATGAAGGTGGTGTATGGATTAATGTAAAAATAAAGGAGAATAAGCACTTTGTATGGGAAATTGGCACAGGTACAGGTATAAAGTTATTAGTACTGTTACAAAATATTTTATCCCTTGGTATACATATTATACTTGTTTCGTAATTTCCTATGTTTAAGTTTTGAGAAAACTCTTTTTGTTCAAGTACCTAACTGTGTCCAAATGATGTAAAACAAACTAATGGAAAATCATGTCAATTGTAGGTATGTATAAGTACATTATTCATTTTTTCCTGCTAGGTTAATAGTATACATGGTGAATATGAAAACATGGGAGTACTTCCTTGAAGGTTAGTAAACATTTGTTGAAAAAGATCAACTTTCGAACAAACGCGAATTTCAAATAGATTTTATTTTATTTATAGGACAATGTAAAAAAAATTCGTTTTCACTTCACTGGTTGATGTTCTACAATCAATGAATGATAATAAAAACCTTTTAAATTACGACGCTGTAGGACAGGTAAAGTGACTCCTATAGTTGTAAGATTTCATTACTGAGACGAGTCCCGAGATCGAGATTTCTTTGATATCATAATTGAGATTTGTTGGAGAATTGTCTACATCATGTGGCATTCAATCATGAAAAATTATTAGGCCTGTAGTTGATAATTACCTATAAATAATTATTACTTGTATTTTTAATTTTACTGTTGTAATTATTAGTACTATGTACGCACCTTCATTCAGAACTCACGATCTCAAAACAGAGACTATAATATTCTTGTGCTAGCTGGCAGTCATTTTTTTTGACGATGATTTAGTAAGTACACCCAGCTACGAAATAATTTAGAATATATCCCAAACTATCTTGACTGGGAAATCGAAACTGAGACCTTTACGCCCATGACCATTCAGCATGCAACATAGGTCGTTAAATTTGTTATTGCCTTGGTGACACATTATGTATTTTTTATAATAGATATAAGTAAGTAAGTAGTGGCAGAGTTGTTAAATCAATAAGCATGGTCACTCTCTTTCTTTGTGTTTTGTCTTTCTTTTTATATTATTTGTTTTAATTAGTTGTTAATATCATTGTTAATATCATTGCTCTTATTACATGGGAAGATATTTAATTTCAACTTTATAGCTATAGCGGTTCATAATTCATTATTCTTTTACACAAATGGCTTTTGTGGATGATTGCGCATTGTATGTATTACACACGAGATTTGAGTGAAATGGCAAAACTATTAAAGAAATTTAGTCATTTGAAAATATAATTAAGATGGCTGGTATCGGCACCTCTCTGTCGGTGAGTGTACAGTAGGAGAAAGTATGCCTATTTAAAATAAGGTTTCGATTGCATCACCACCTCAATACCTGTTAATTAAATTGTGGTTAATGTTGTGGGTGACACAATAACACTGTCTTAACATTATAATATTATTTAATCTATATGTATTGTGTTCACTGTTTGTTAACCTAAACAAATAAAAAAAATAAAAAGAAGTAATACACTCCTGCATACATATTGTGGTAAAGTTTGCCATTTTTAGTTCCTTGATAAATAAAGTTTATTTAGACTAGTGTTGCCAGATCCAAAAAAAAATTCCCGGGAGGTATACCAATAAAAATCCGGGAGTTATAAGGTGAAAATACAAAAACAATCGGGAGATTTTTAATACATATTATTTTTATTATGTTTTTGTAAAATTGGGTCGTTATACTTAGTCTCTGAGACAATAATAGTCACAAAAACAGCCACACCGCAGTTGATTATTACAAACAAAGCTTACTTTGCTCTCATCAGAACGCAATTCAATGCTGTTCATTAAAAAAACCGTACTTATCCTTACATTGAACAGACTGAACTATGTCTTCTAATTTAGTCCTATAACGATTAGGAAAACCGGTTTGCTTGTTCGCTCTTCCTTACCAAAGTTTTACTGTTTAATATTCAACTCTATGACATTTTGTTAAGGCCTATTTATCATATTTTATCATATTTTACAAACTTATTACTCAATTGTAAAGCCTATGTTTGTATTTCCTTTCACGCGGTATTGTTTTGTAATTTAAGTTCAAGCCGTGTATAGTACATTAAAATCGGGAGATTTGAGTGAGGATCCGGGATATCGGGAGACATTTACTAAAATCGGGAGATCTCTCGGAAAATCGGGAGTCTTGGCAACAGTGATTAGAGAGTTAAGTGCGTTATTTACACTGCTCTACTATACAATAGCAACGTTTACTCGGCGCCTGCTGCGCCTGCCTAGCTAACAATCAAGCAGCGGAAATTACTACCGATTCCAAGATTGGTATAAAAAAAAAACGATTCCTCCGATCTAAGTTTCACTTTATAAAATGTATATAGATAATAATTATAAACTACCCTTAAAGTTTTCAAGTGTTTCAGAAAAGACCTTGTAGCTATTATTTTACGTGCAATCTCTAGCATAATCTCAAACAGTTATTTATAAAATTGCTCTACAAGTGAATTTGTATTATTTATAAATAATGATATTTTCAGACATGCCACACTGAGCCACACAGAGCCATCTAGCCCCAAATTAAGCTACTATTAAGTACCCACCCTGTCGTATGCTAGACAACCGATAAACTTACTTATATACTTTTTTTTTGTAAATACATACTTATAATACATAGAAAACACTCAGACCAGTACAAACAGACATGTTCATGCACACAAATTTTTGTACTGTGCGGGGATTGAACCCGCGACCCATGGCTCAGAAGCAGCGTTTGCTACCGCTGATCCAAATCGTCGTCGAAGTACATTAAGAATCATAGAAATACATCTAAAAACGCTTTCGAACTAGCCGTTCCCAGATCACATCAATGGGTACCTACTCGTTTAGATTACTGTAATTGAAAATTACTTACCATGTCGTCCACCATTATAAAAACAACGTTTGGCTGTTGCGCTTGTCCCAAACCAGTCACCATGACTAGGAACATCCACCTTGGAACCCTGAAAAGAAGTAAGTTAAGTATAATATAAGGTATTGAAGAGAGCGGTGGAAGTTTCAGGCAGGCCTCATCCAGGGCGTCAATTTGAATACCGGAAAGTATTTTCATACCAACATTTTTTTATGGAGAGCTTGACTCTGAGGTTAACTATTTAAAGGAAACCTAAGCTTTCGGTAGTATCAGATGTGAAGCCAATGTCAAAACGGTCAGATTATCTTGTCAAAGGATTACCGCAAGTTTGATAGCACTTGCTTTAATGATAGCAACAGTGTTTCAGTGACAAAACGAGTTCCAGGATACTGGGGAAAATATCTGGACGCAAATGTAATAAACTCATTGCCTCAGTCTTTCAAACTAGCCACTCTTATAATATGCTTGACTTAAAAAATGTTTAAGTTATTCAGTTTTAATCGGTGATAATATTGTTATACCTAAACTTTTGCGTAATCACCCGACAAACACGTTCCGTAACTTTTCTTTTGCTTAATTACACGTTTTACCTTACAACAATGTTCCAGATAACTAATATTTTTTGGTAAGACATAAAAAAAGTGTTGACTCGATGTAAGCTTTTTTTCTGAGGCGAGGTTATGCTATAATTAATACTCGTACACAGCGACGGCGGGGGCCGATGCTGAGTTATATGGAGCTCCTCCGGCGGAAGCGGACCTTAATACCCACTAGGGCAGGTAATATCGGAAAGTTTTCAATTTCGATACTGATTTCCGATATTAGATCTCAATATCGGAATTTCACTGTTTATATTTTATTTAATGTTATTCGGAAGGCAAACGAGCAGACTGTTGAATTAAATAAAACAAAAAAACAGTCTTAAATTTTGGCACAAAATTTACGTGTTAATATTTTTCATTCTAATTTTCTAGTACTGTAATCAAATAAACTAGGAATAACCATTAATATAACTTCGTATAAGTAATAAAAAATAATAAGGCAGAATTAACAATTAGAAAAAAATTCTGATCCATCTATCAATCTATTTTTACGTGATCGTTTTGTGATAACAAGTTTTCAAACATAGCAAAGCTATTAATTGGTTTATCACATATTTGTCATTATTATTCTCTATCACTTTTATTAAATAAGTTAAATAAACATCAACATTTTCTTGGTAATACATACGTTCTCAAAAACGACAAAGCATCAAGCATTTTATCGGACAGTGAACTTCGTAGGTATCTTTCATACGAAACCAAGCGACGTGGGATAGAGTGGGTCATAACCGATGTCTAAGAGGACTTAAATTATGCCGATGATATCTGCCTGCTGAGCCACACGCACCGTAACATGCTAATCAAGACCGACGACTTACATCGAGAGGTGGGCTTTACGGGGCTTAAAATCAACTGCAAGAGAACCCAAGAGATGCCATTTTGAGTGGAAAATCGCACAACGCTAGGGATTGGTGCAAAGGGTGTGGTACGAGTCCACAATTTGACTTATCTCGGGACTGTCGTGTCAGAAACTAGAGGTACAGAAGAGGACATCACTTCACGCATAACCAAGGCTCGAGCAATCTTCGCGCAACTTCGATCCGTATGGCGGTCACAGAAATTGACTCGAAGGATTAAGATCAAGATTTTTGGGTCCAACGTCAAATCCGTATTGCTAAATGGGTGCGAAATGTGTAAGGTCACCAATTCCATCTCGCACAAACTCTACGTCTTGGACCATTCTCGGTGTTTACTCTGCCACAAAACCCCAATCGATCAGCATATCAAGCACCACCGGATCCCGATCATTTTCTCAAACACGTGAAGCTCAAGACCGAACGTGATGGAGGACTACTGTGGACGCCCTCGGCCCCATCTTGAGTACCCAAGAGATTAAGTCAGGTAAGAACTTCGTATCTTATTACAAAAGTATCATGCGAACGAAAAGACACACTCACCTTTAACTCTTGTAAACAAAATTGATTACATAAGTATATGCCTGTGTCAGATATACACTTTATTTATTCATTCATATAGACATTTTTACTGATTCCGATATTATACGATATTGTATCACTCAATATCGGAATTGTAATATCGGAAATTCGTTCCGAGATTCCGATATGCATGCCTTAATACCCACTAAAACACCGTCCGTGCCATTCAGTGAGTCGAAAGGCGTTCTTTCCCCGGGAAATCGTCTGCAGTTCCACCTCTGGCTGTGTCTCGCCTGAGTAGCTCTATACTCCATCCAAGAGCACCATCCAGCTTCGTGGAACGTTTTCCCCCGGTCTCGGACTAGTAGTGGGGCATGTGCAGGGCGTAGACCGAAGAGCCTGCTGCAGCGCTCAAGGCGTCGGCGACGGATCATACGGGCTTCAGACGGGTCCCCTCACTTTTGTTCCCTTTTCGCTGCTTCCTTCAGCGACATGACCATCTCGCAGAAAGATAGTACCGCTTGTCACTTTTCCTCACTCTCTACCATACGGGTCACCACTGTCCCCAAGTAAGGAGGCCGTCCAATCACGGCGGCAAATACACCGCGCTCCTTCAATGTAAGCATAATACATACTACTCACCGTCATACAATTAATCCTTAGTTTGAAATTAGATATAACCGTGGTACGTCGGCTTCTACAGTATAAGTTCATGTATAACGCCTTAGATTTAAGGACTGTTATGTTCTTTATTTGATATTTTAGCAACTTAATTGCACTTATAATATCAGTATATAAACTTGAAAAATTTTCCCGCCCGAGACAAATTGTTCAAGTATATATACTGATATTATGACTGTTATGTTATTTTGTACTGTATTATTAGATAATATTATTACTAAACCCAACCAACTTTATACGGGTGAAATTTTAACCGCCTTTCTAATTTTATTATAGTAATCTACGAGACAAAAACAAATGACGTATTTTTTCTTTTGGAATAGCCCAGTACAAAAATGTCAAGATAAAGCACTTAAAAAATGACCGCCAAAAATTTAAAATTTTTGATAGGGCCTCTTAGCAACACTTTTTTACGCGATGCGTATCTCATTCAGTCATTACGATACTATTCATAAGTTTTTGATACCCTTCCTACCTTAGGACCGTATAATTGAAAACGATGTTACGAAAAATATTTTCGAGTGAAAACTTGGCTCTAAATACGATACTGAACGTCTATAAAAAATTTTGAATATGATGAAAAAGTCTTTACTTTTTGTCTTAGAATAAACACTAGAACCTCTCTTAATTATTTTCGAATTTGTTCGTTATATTAATCTATCTGACATCCCTAATTGCACCATTTCCTTTTTATTTATATAACAAATTCATATTAATTATTTAGACAATTATTTTTGCATCCAGGCCACACAGTAAGCGACAATAATTAATTAGTGCCACGCATAATATATCTTTCGTATAAGGAGTAGGTATGCCAAATTACTTGGACATTTCAAAAAACAGTATTATTATGCAAAAATCACTTCGAATTGTTGCGAAAATAATTGCGAGCATACAATAATGATTGAAGATTTAACACATTCAATGTTCACAAAATATGAGCGTAAATTACTTGCTATTTTTGCTCTAGGAAAAATACTAAATATCTATCTCGACTTCCAAGTAACTGTTGTATTTACTAGAGTTATTCAATTTAATACACTTACCAATGTGTGGTCAACTTCTTCATTTTTCAGCTATGCTACTCAAAATAAGGACTTGTTGTGTATTTAAACCAACTGATTAGCGCCAGCACAAGCATGCACAAAACATTAACAATAATACTTATTGCTTTACGATTTTAAGATAACATTATTCTGCAAATACATTTTTCAGCACTAATAGTTCATTAACCTTGTCTAGAAGCTGAACTTATTCACTAAACAATATCGTTTTCAATTGGAAACTTTGAAAACTTTAGAGATAAAGGGAAGCTGGTGGTAGAGGTTGACCGCCACGAGCCAAAGTTGCAATAAAACAAGCCATTGAATTCGCGGGAGGCTGTACTCTATTGTGAAATGTACGCATTTACAGAATTGCTCAAGGTCTGGTATCAGTTATGAAATACGAAGGAGTTTTTAAACAAAAATGGAAGAAGATTTTTTGACAATAATCATGAAAACCTTAGAACTCTAGTACCTAGAGTTTTAAGATAGTATCTACTATTTTAAGTAAAATAGTCAATAAATCATGCAAAATACTATTATTTGAATTTTATTTCATTCGAAAATTTTATTCTTTTATATAATTATGGATGGTCTTAAGCAGTTCTCAAAAGTTATAATCTTAAATGTAGTAGGTATTAGGTATCCAATCTGACGAAATTAGTGCAACTAAAATTTACTTTCTTTTATTTTTTTCGTAAAGTTAACTGTAAAATAAACATTAGATCTGAATATGTGTGATATGGGAGACTATAAAATGTTAAAATGAGCAACTTTGGACCTTCAGTAGCCAACGACTTCTGAAAATTATAGCTAAGCCATTAATACTCATAATGGCCACAAGAACCTTTGTCTTAATATCCTACAAATACAAATATTTTTTTTGACAGAAAATGTAATACAACTCTAATTTGTTTACACTAGGTATCCTGTTTGTATAAGTTTAACGTTTTAGTTTAAGTTGCAACTTATAGAAATAACATGCAAAAGTTGTTTGTAAAGAAGTACTTTCGCTTAGTATTCTGAAGAGCTATGTCAGTTACCTTATGACTCATTAGGGAATATCTTCCTTACTACGCAAAGAACTTGCGATGCTCGCTTTGCCCGTTAAGTCACTTTAATTTAATTGAAGAGAAAACAGGCAAAGACTATGTTTTAGTACCATAAGTCAACATCACACCAGCAGCACACACTGCATAAAGATTTTAGTCTGTAAATGATCGATCGATCTTAGATGTTTCTAGATTCTAAAATACAATAAGTAAGTATTTAAAGAATTCAAAAAGTTGTATAATATTGATTTTGTGGCATTGACAAACAAACAGTCACTATAGACGTAGTCTATAACTTCGCTACTAACTAAACTATTTTTTGCAATAATCGCTGCCATTGGATGCCCACGTCACATACTTACAGTAGGTAGGACTTCCATATCATTTCTCGTTGTAAGTAGGTATCAAATAAAAAAGTGCACCTTGAAGTTCAAGGTCTCCGAAGTGCTCCACTTCTTAACTTTATTAAAAAACCTGTCGGTTACGCACGTTACGTGGTGGACTACCGATTAGTCATGCGTATCACGCTCACACCCCCACTTCGATGTCATTGTCAGATGTAATAATACCTGCATAATACCTCTCTTATGATAGAGTTCACCAACAGACGGTTAAAATTAAACCATATTTAAACAGCGTTTAAAATATTATTTGACATATTTTGTATGGGAATTGTGTCAAATTAACCGACAATCTATGTTTACCGGCTGTTTAAGTATTGTTGAACTCGGGTCTACCTGTAGGATTTATAACCAAACAAATCTCATGTCTCATGCATGTGTTTTACCAAAATTAAGAAAAATAACTATATTTTACACGTTCTGAATAATTGTTTAGCCCGCCACTGCACATTGCTGTACGTTACCATGGAGAATCGTGAGACGGACACGGCTACCGACTTGGTTTTGCATTGTTAGAAGCTAGCAATTTTAAAGGAAAGACACAGTGATTTGGATATTGACACCATTCTTACGAATTCAGAGAACGCAGACTTTTAAGAAATTCGCTCGTGACAGTTAAGTGTCCTTGTCCCATTTTTTTGCACATCATCCCGTAGGTTCTAAATTATAGAGTCCATCAATATTCGATTGATTCTAATCTGAGTGTATCTTGGAACTGAAAGTGTTATTTAAACCGTATTCATTTACAAATATACTTTCTGTTATTTATAGTTACCTCGTGTATGAAGTTATTGTAATAATTAATGCAATTCTTACTCGGCTCTAACAGTCTTGAGTTTTTTGAAAAATCACCTGATAAAATAAGTCTGGGTCAATAATTGAAATCCATTGCAACAATATCAGTTTATCGCATTATTTACTACGTATTGCTCTACATTGCGTTCTTATGCCTTGCCTCTTTAGAAATATTTTAAGCAAACAATTCATATTTTAAGTCTATTAAAAATATGCATACCATGCATGTATATTTTTCTAACATATCATTCGTGGTAACATCTGTAGGTATTGTGTATTCTCTACGGTTCGTATTGACAACGTGCCTGAGCGTTGAAGATTCGCGAGTCGCATAAATGTTATCATATAATTAATAGCATATTATAATGTGTGTAAGATTTTTATGACCCAGTATTAATTTAGTTCAAAAATGGTTAGCTGTCTCAATTTTATGGGCTGAATCAATTTAAACGGACGCGTGACGATCTTTAACCATGGTCCGTGACAACATGCAATTCGACATTAGCGGAACGTGTACGACCTCTCTGACCTATTGAGATAATAGAAAAAGAAATTGATATTAATTTATAAATGGAAAGGTATACCTACTGTGGTGCACGCCTAAAATGGAAGAAAACTGCTGGTAGTAGACGGTCTTCTCTTCACCGTAAGCTAAACTACGCTTACTGAGCTGGCAATCATGGCAATTTGGCAAAAACCTCCTCTTAACGAGGTCTATCTTCAGCAGCAGTGTACCTACTACTGTGGTCCGAAGATGATGAGTAGGCAACTACCTAGACGTACAATAACTGGAGCCTAACCGATCTACCATAACTGAACCGTAAAGACTGCTGATTTAATTAGGAACCAGAGGAAATAGCGACGTCAAAGTGAATAAGTATGTGGTGAAAGTGTCCACTGCTATTGCTACACAAATCCGCATGTTAAAACCCAAAAAAGTGTAACACCCAAATATTTCGATATCGAGGTCATATTTATTTATCTTACTTAAGTGAATTGTATCTATTCTTGTGAGAAATAACGATTCTTTAAAACTATTTAAAGTTATTGACTTTGCTATTACTTTTAATCCACTAGTAAGATAAGAGGTTCTCAAATTGGGGCTTTTTTATAATGTAATATTATTGAAGTAGGCCAGCTACTAAGAAATCCACATACTGATTATTTAAAGTAACTAACTTTCATTTTAATGGTAAAATATTCACTTTAAATGTGCATAAAAATATTAGCTATCATAAATAGCATTATTCCGAAAACGCCGGGCCACCAAAAATTGTCGCATTGCAAAAAACCTAAGTGAAAATTGCTCATATTGCCTATAAATTAATAATTCCGCAAGAATTGAAAGGTTTTCTTAAAATGAACTTAACATCCATATTGTCCATAACTAGACCAAGGTTGCGCAAGTCATTTCATTTACAACTTACTATCTTAAAAAATATATTGCTTACTCAAAAGCCAACTGCTGTGCAAGGGACAAAGAAAGGAACCCAGCCAGGTCCTTGAAATATTTAGCAATCTCACTCAAATTACTGGTGTGTAAAAGTATTGTGGCCAGACCAGCTTTTAAGGTGTTAAAATGCGTTTTCTTAATTTGGCGCAAATGAAGTTTAAGATATATAGCTATTACCCGCGACTTCGTAGGCGTCAATTTATGTTATTATGATCGCGTTTATTTTTGCAACATTTTTCACTGATGCTTCGCTCCTATTGGTTGCAGCGTTATGTTATATAGCCTACAGCCTTCCTCGATAAATAGCCTATCCAACACAAAAATAATTTTTCAATTCGACCCAGTACTTCCTAGCGCGTAAAACAAATAAACAAAAAGCTCTTCAGCTTTATAATATTAGTATAGATTTAAGCATGATCAACTAAATAGATATCTGTGTGTCTGTAGAGATTATGATTCTAGTTGCGTTCGAAAGAGAATTTACAACTAAGTTACCAGAAGTAAGTAGGTACGTAATGTACTCCCAAAATTTAGAAAGTATTTTGTTTACTAACTAATTACAGAACCAATCAATATCAGAAATTCAGAACTCTATATTTTTGGATGTTTAAAAGTAACAAAAGTAACAGCCTATAATCATCCCACTGCAGGGAAAAGGCCTCCATCATCGAATTCAAGTTACCACAGCAATGATGGGTGTACTGGCAAAATTTGAAACTTTTTGTTGCCCGCCCGGGATTCGAACCTGGGACCCCGAGATCTTGGCCCGGAATTTAAACCACTAAACGGGGCGTTTGGATGTTTGTTAACCAATTACTCAAAAATAGCTCCAAGGATTTGGATTAAACTTGGCACTAAGTTTATATCAGAAATAAATGCCAATAGAGAAATAATCATTAAGTCAGTCCGCTCCTAGACACATTTAGTTGATCTGACGCTACACCTGAAGAAACTGTCCCACGGAAACCGTACGTGTTTCCAGTCCTTGCTATTCTAACAAACATGCATCCAATTTTTAGCATTTATTCAAATTGAAAATTCAAAAATGTGGTTACCTTTTACCACATTTTAAATAATACACATAAATAAATAATATCCTAATCTATACTAATATTATAAAGCTGAAGAGTTTATTTGTTTGTTTGAACGCGCTAATCTCAGGAAGTACTGGTACGAAATGAAATAAAAATTTGTGTGTTGGATAGTCCGTTTATCGAGGAAGGCTTTAGGCTATAAAATCACGCTGCGAGCAATAGAAGCGAAGCATCAGTGAAAAATGTTGCAAAAATAATCGCGATCATAATAACAGAAATTGACGCGGACGAAGGACGAAGTCGCGGGCAACACGCGAAAAATTGTAAGAATGTATGGGTGTTTGTTACTCTTTCATGCCAAAACGATCTAACAAATCTGAATGTTTGGCACGGTGTTAGTTTATTGGCTGGAATAACATATAGGCTACTTTTCATCCCGGGAAAAGGTACGGTTCCCGTGGGATCAATATACTATAAAGAACTTCAAAATTCCACGCAAAGTCGTGGGCAACAGCTAGACAGTAATATAACACGTATCTCGTAAGAGTTTTGACTAATGCGTAAGGCTAGTTTTTTTGAACCATGACATGTTTTGTGAGTCTTAATTCTAGTGTGCATAATGTGTACTTATAATACTTATTGCGAAATTCCTGGCAGCAATGTAAGCCTTATACTAATTAAACAGCTTTAGGCAGGTTGTCAGACAACTTTTAAGCTGAAAGAGTTTCTAGATTAAACAAGGACATAAAAAATATTTGTATTGGGTTTTTGTGTGCATGGTAGACTGGTTGAGTAGTGCTCGATGACATTAGATTTAAATAACTAAGAATAAACGTGACTGAGACCAAGACAAGACAGGATAGCAGAGTACGGCAGATTTAATTTTTCGTCTTGAGTTATACAAGTTTGGAGGAGAGTTATGAAAGTGATGTACCAGTAGGTATTCCGACAACGTACCATATTATTTTTTGGGGAACTCATAAAAATTCCGAAATATGTATTCCAAAATTGAATATTCCCATTTTGAAACCTCCGAATATAAAAGTTCGGACTATTCAAAACCATGGTTAACATTTTATTACAAATATCAAATATCCGAGCATTCATTGTTAAAATTAAGATTTAAGTTGAATCCCGACTCGAAGTGGTCTTTCCGCCGTGGCACCTACTTGTCTGCCCAACACTAACGTGCAATTAAGCCGAATGCGCAGTAGAGCAGTCTTCGCTCGCAGTATCGAAGCTTCATGGTAAATATGTTATAATAGGAGAATTGATTTCAAAATAGAACAATGGTTAATTACGCATTCAGTGTCATAACACTTCGCGTGACTAAATGCCTGGAGTTAGATAACTCATAGACTGCACGCTACCAACAAATCTTGCGATGTAATGGTTTGCCCTATAAGAATTTTTGGCCTTGACACCTAAAACGGTACCAACTAGGTCTTGCGAATAACCCATTCATCTTTGAATGCGTGTTTACAATTTTAATGCTAATCGATTCTAGATAGAAATAATGTTCTGTCGCTCGTGGTTCTTACATTAATTAAGAGATTTCATACCACCAACTCATACCATATTATGAGTCAGCGCATGGCGATTTTCTGTGACTGGTTGTTAGGCACCAACTTTAATTACTCATTTTATACTCATCTGTATTAATTAATCGGTCAACACTTTAAAAAGATGCGTCGTTTAATTTTCGTAGGTTAAAATTTTTTTAATAGATGGATTAATATTTGGGGTCGGCTCTCCTCGTTCTGCGGCGCCAGGACAGTCTGTCCTGGGTTGTCGAAATGCACGCTTGGGCAAGCCAGTTCTAGGGCCTGTTTCACGACATGGTCTTCAGGGCGTCTCATGACATGTCCGAACCATCGTAGGCGGCTTTCAGTGAGTTTTTCTGCTATAGGCGCTACTTTAAAACTTCCTCTGATGTGCTCATTTTGCACTTTATCGAGTCGAGTTACACCTGCTGCCCATCTTAGTATCTTCATCTCGGCTACGTGCATTTTGTGTTCGTGGGCTTTCTTCAAAGCCCAGCACTCGGCACCGTACGTCATAGCTGGTCTGACTGCGGTCTTATAGATGTTGCCTTTGGTTTTAATCGGCATTCTTGAGTCACATAAAACTCCCGTCAAAGGCCTCCACCTCTGCCATCCTACGCCAATTCTGTGGGTAACATCGGCCTCAATGCTCCCACCGGTTGTCAGCATTGCACCAAGATACTTGAATTGGGATACCTTTGGCAGTGGATTCCCATCGATAAGAATCACATTGGAGTTGTTGGTGTCACCGCTAAATGCGCACTCCAAGTACTCAGTTTTAGTTCTGCTGATTCGGAGGCCGTTGTTTTCCAGTACGTGCAGTCACTTCTCGAGGGTACCTTGGAGTAGTTCGGCTTCTTTATCCATGAGGACTATGTCATCTGCGTACAACATACACCATGGTAAAGGAGACTGAATGTCCTTTGTTAAGTAATCCATCACCATGTTAAAGAGAAGTGGGCTCAGGGCTGAGCCTTGATGGACGCCTACTTTTACTTCGAAGCTTTTGCTTAGCCCGGCCAGGCTCCTCAAACTTGTGCAACTTCTGCAGTACATGTCCTGTACTAGGGTGATATAGCATTCTGGTATACCTTGAGCTCTCATGGCCTGCCACACCAGTTTCCGAGGCACTCGATCAAACGCTTTCTCTAGATCAATAAAGACTAGGTGTAGATCTTCGCGGTTTACCCGATGTTTCTCCATGATGATGTACTTTTTGTAGCTATAAATTAATTTTTAATCAGTTTTTAATCAAACAGTCGTGGAATTACAAGTGGATGACCACGTTACTTAACTATTAATCAGTCGTGTATTCGTGACTATTTAAAAGTCTCTACCTGGGGAGACTTTAATTCAGACGGATCTAATTGATAATGTTTAGGTATAATTATTATTTAGTTTATTTATTGTCTTAATAAAATATCTGATAATAATTGTATATGGACGAACTATTAAAAAAGGAGATAGTTTTGTATGTTTGAATAGATTAAACTAGAACAACTATATTGATTTTAATAAAATTTGGCACTCCAGAGACAGAGTTTGAGTCCCGAGAAATGTGTATGGCAAATCAACAATTTAATGAAATTTTAATCCCAAAAGTATGTGTACCATCATCGATAATCATCGATTAAAGGGTTAAAAGTGGGGTGGACGTGTGTATGGGGCATCACTATTTTCTTATCTTCATAGAATAAACAGATAAAGATTGTACGAATTTTGAATATGTAATCTCTAAGGATAGCGATATAACCGGAAGTGCGATAGGTATAGCTAATTCCCACATAGACGAAGTCGCGGGGGGAGTGCTAGTTTACAATATTTTTTGGCAAAATAATGGGAAAAACAAGTAAGCACTACAAGTTACCTATTTAAGTGTTAAAGATTTTAGCGTTTTAGGTCCCTACGATAGTGCTAAAATGTATGACTATTCTAATAACTTGCGTAGTTTGGCTTTTATTTACTGTTCTAAAGTAAACCTTCACGAAGCTATTATTGTTTCAGGATTGAGGACTTAAAAGTTGCCAAATGTTGATTTGTTATTTTTAATCTAATTTTTTAATAAAGAAATTCATAAGTAGTACAAAAATATAATTATAAATACTTACATAAGAAAGTTTTGAACACGGGGACTGCAGTAGGTACTTAAAACAGTCATAATATGTAGGTATATTAAAATTTTGACAATAGAGTTATCATAATATATAAACTATATTTAAAGTGACCTTTTAAACTTAAAAAAAATACATAATTTTTGAGTACTTGCAAAAGATTTATCACTTTTGTTATTTTGGAAATCGGTAACAAGGAATTACCTACGTACGATTGGTCAAGAAAGTGGTCTACCAGTTTTGACGAAATTTCATATGCCAGTAAAATAGCGAAATATAACTCATGGACTTACTACTTTTTTAAAAATGAAAGAGTTGCACAGTCCAGACGTGTTATTAGTAGATAATAGAATATTTTTGAAAATTGAAAATTAACCCTGTTGTTCTGTTCTATTCTATGAGGCGCAACGCAAATGATTTTCAACTTTTGCGTGATAGACCCCTTTCTTGGCTTACCGTACTATCACTCCAATCTTATACATTGAAAACGTTTAGTGATATTGGCATGAAGCCTGCCTTTTAATCTTAATTTTAATAATGCAATAAGTTTAAGTAAATTATAAAAAAAAATATCGGAGTGCCTTTTGAAACCCATCTTGCCCGATCATGCGGGCTGAGAAGTTTATTTAACGCGAAGATGCCTGAAAAACGCGGTGTGGACACGCGGCTTCGGGACACCCACTGGCATCACAGATTACTAACTAAGCAATTATTTACTAAATAGTTGCTTTACCGCAGTACCATCTAGTGACAGTTTTGCGAATCAAAATCAATACTATACAAAAATAGTTGTTGTCTCGGAAGCTTACCGGTCAAAGCACCGCGCCCGGTATGCAAGGCGATGCGAGTTCCATTCCCGCCTGAGACAAATTCACGTTTACGGGTAATAAAACTCGCACTAAGCACACATACCTTGACTGAACACTTCAGAGCTCGCCATTACTATTTCGGTCGTTGCTGGATGGGGTTTCGTCAAAGCCTTATTATTTAATTATTACATATTTTTTTAGTTTGAAATATTTTTAAAATTTAACTAGCTGTTGCCCGCGACTTCGACCGCGTTAATTTCTGTTATTATGATCGCGATTAATATCAATAATTTTTCCCGTTTGTGCAACCTTTCGCACTGACACTTCGCTCCTATTAGTTGCAGCGTGCTGTTATATAGCTTAAAGCCTTCCTCGTTAAATGGACTATCCAAAACAAAAAGAATTATTCAATTCGAATAAGTACTTTCGGAGATTAGCGCGTTCAAACAAACAAACAAACTCTTCAGCTTTATAATATTAGTATAGATATACAGTCAATTTACAATTTAATGAAATTTTAATCACCATCCCAATATTAATACAACAATCTACGAGACAAAAAACAAAGGACGTATTTTTTTTCTTTCGGTATAGTTTTTTAGTACAAAAATCTCAAGATAAAGCCCCTAGAAAATGACCCGCCAAAAATCTAATTTTTTTTCGATACGTCCTCCTTGCAACGCTTTTTTACGCGATGTACATCTCATTTAGTCTTTGTGATACTACTTATTCATAAGTTGTTGATTTTCCCTATAAACCTTCACAGGCTTAGGACCGAAAAATTTAAAAGTGTGTTGCGAAAAATATATTCGGGTGAAAACTCGAACTACATATTTTACTTCATAAATACGATATGTGATGCAAAAGTGCCTGTATGTAATGCAATGCCTGTAAAAACATTACCGAGTATACTAGTGCAATCATGTTTGCTAGAAAAATAGTATTAGCGTCGTTTTTATATTGATGTATAATGAGGTAAAAAATATATTTTACTTATTAATTACAGTTTTAATTTTTCTACGGGAAAACTTTTGAATTAGCTGTAGGTATATCCTTTCTTAATGTTCTAAATGCTAAAGTAACTTTACCTGTCTGCCTTTCTGTTACATTTTCACGCCTTAACCACTAATGGCCGGTCCTAATAACCTATCTATCTTCAGTTTTGGCATATCGGAGATAGAAAACAACTTTTGTCTATGTTTCTCTGTACGGCAAAACAAGAGATAAAAACTGTTTTCTATCTCCGAAATGTCAAAACTGGCGATAGATATATTATTGGGACCGCGCGGCCATAACTAATTTTGATAAAATTCGGGTCAGAGTAGATTACACTTTGAGAAAAGACATACATACACTATTTATTATCCCACGGCTGGGCACAGGTTTCTACCTGCGCTATACACCGTACATTTTGAACCTCCTGACAAACGAAGCCCACGTATTATATTATCTATGCCCACGTTATTTAACCACTATGTATAACATATTGGCACCTCAAAATACGTCTAACCTATTTTTCGTCTTTGGAGAGGCTTATAGTCCAGAAACCATAAGCAAAGTAGCCGGTTATACTTCTCAGTCTTCTGTATAACTTGCCGCAAGGTTCTAGTACCACATACTTCATACCAAGTGTGATGTAGTCTATCTATGGTGCTAAAACCTTTTTGGAAATTGGTTTGTTCGGGAGGTTGAAAGTCAAAACAGCGAGCAAGACGATACGGGATGATAACTCTTGTAAGGCTCAGACGCGAGATCTGTTGTTCAAGAGTATCTTGTCAACCTTTTGAAAACAGATGTTTCTTTGTCTTTTTCACTTTGGCATTGGAAACACACGCACAGGGTGTTAGGTACATGGTTTCGAGTTTTAATACCATTTACAGAACAGCCTTTATAAAAACTTGCCCGAACTATATCATATACAAGGAATAAATGTCAGCTGTGCGTGATTGACCTCTGTTGCGCGTGTCGATCAGTTATAGCGATACAGTTTGTGCATTTCAATTGCAATAAATAAAAATTACACTATAATAAATATAATAATCGAACTTGATCAGTTTAAAATTGGGTCAAGGTCATGTAAATCAACTTTGGGGTTACGCCTTACGTACCTCATGTAGGTCAAGCGAGATAGAAATCTCTTGCGAGTTGCTTTCCAAGCTTTAAATATGTTCAGTTGATTTTCGAAATAGTTTTGAGAAAAATAAGAATGTTTTTATTTAATACTTTATCGCCAAAGTTTTGCGCCCGGCATGCGAGGAGATGCGGGTTCAAGTCCCGCTTGAGTCATAATTTTTCATGTTTAAATACTGATATTATAATGCTATTATATTGCTTAAATCTTCTATTTCTTATCTATATAATATATCAAAGTAAGTCGTGTTAGTTAGACCACTTATAAGTCGAGAACGGCTGGACCGATTTGTATGATTTTGGTGTTTTGGGATTTGTCTGGGTCAAGAATAGAATAATAACTGTTAGAAACATTGGAAAGTTAACGTTAAATAACTAAGAAACTGTATTTTTTCATACAAATTACAACCCCGCCATATTTGATAGACGTGGCAATCGACTAGAAGAGATATATGGGTAATAGCAAGAACCGTTGGGCCTGAATAGCTTAAAGGCTACTTTGTCTATTCCAGGTCTTCAAGAGAAGCTTACGGCGATGATGCCAAAGGATACGTTCAATTCAGTTGAGAAGAGAATTAAACTACTTTTGCACTGCATGGGTAGGTACTGCACAGCATTTGTAAATCATATTAATTGCCATGTGACAAATTGGACCGTTTTGGAAAAAACTCTAAAAAATAATTTTAAATTGATTATTAAAAGACGTATTTTTATATTATTTTCGTGTTTAAATAGTATCCATAGGTAACAATATCACTTCTAAAAACATCCCTATTAAATAGGCCTTAATATAGATAGGTACTTTATTATGTATAAATCTTGAATTCTTTTTTCCTTTTTTTTCATAAATATTTAACGGCTTCGGACGAGTCCATAAAGCCTAGTCTTAAGTATTATAATGTCAATTTAAAATACATACACATACATACTTACTTATAGGAGTTTTACGCGAGAACGTAAATCAGAGTCAAATAGGAGCGCCTTTCCTTGTTCCTCAATTTTATTTTATTTATCCTACTCACTGGCACATTATTATAACAATGCCACCATTTTGTCACAATAAATGCCGCTTAAGATAATTTCACAAAATTACGAAACAAAGTCCATCTTTCTCCTTGCGTTGTAAGTGTTGTTGCGATAGCGATAGACTATCGATAGTATCGTGATACTATCGTGGCCTCGAAAATCAGTCATACTATCGATAGTCCTATCGAAAATATCGACCTTTGACGATACTTTCGATACTATCGATAGTATCGGTTGATAAAATTATGTACTTAATATTATTCCTAAAGATCAATACTATCAATACTATTGATGGTATCAGCACAAACACTATCGATAGTTTCGATACTATTAATAGTAGCAGCACAGACACTATCGATAGTTTTAATACTATCGATAGTATCGTAACAATCGATAGTTTTGCCTTATCGATAGTCGAACATTTTACGATACTATTGCTTGCATTTAAAAGATGGCTTCATAGCTCATCTACATTCACGGTTCAATTCAGCTACGTCCGTAATATTTTACATCAAGAACCCTATAGAAATTTTAATATTTTAGGCGCGACAAAGTGACACGTTACGTTTTACTTCCAGTCTATAATATCGAAAAATATGTCGATTGTAACTAAAACAAAACTATCGATACTATCGATGCGCGTCGATATATCATCGATAGTTTGATAGTATCGACTTCTTTTACGTAATACTATCGATATTTTCGATATCATCGATAGAATTGTACTCCAGTAATAACGATACATTCGATAGTATCGACAAAATTCAATAATGTCACTTAATTTTTACTTTCGATACTATCGATAGTATTGATGGTATTGTTGCATGTCGATATTTTCGATAGAATATTCGCGCTATCGACTGTTTTTCAAGGTCAACTATCGTTAGCGAAACTATCGCTATCGCAACAACACTGCTCCCCGGAGTATCTTCTGATTAGAATGACAGTTCTCACTTAAAAGAGACGACGTAAATTTGTACCTACCAGTGGTATGGTACGTCTCCTTTAAGTTTACGCATTGACATAGTATAATTATATTTATAGACAAACAAAGCCTGCGAGATAGAAGAAAACCTCAAGATAGAAAAGGAAAACTAATCTATTCACTTTGTGATCTGTTTTAATTGACACAGTGTCACCTAGAATCATCCGTGATATTAGCTCCCGGGTTTTATGTACCTACCTAATTATTTCTTTCAACAATGGTCACATGTTCTGTGAGTGTCAATAACAGAAATAATCCAGAAAATTGCCAATGTCACAGATAAATAAGTAGAAAGTCGTCACCGCTAAAATTCGTTATTTTTGTTGAATTTGATCTTGTTGTTATATTCTTAATATATATAAATTACTTGTTTCCACGCTTGTCACGTTGTTTGTCCGCGATGGACCCCTAAACTACTTAACCGATTTTAATCAAATTTGCACACCGTGTGCAGTTTGATCCAACTTTAAAGGTAGGATAGCTTACATCTCAATTATGGTAGCAATATTAGGGGTTAAAGCCAAGGTTATTATTTGAAATAATTTAATCCGGTGGTTGAGTAGGTACATATTCTTATTTTTAAATTTTCCTCGCACAAACAAAACAAAGAAATAATTAGCGAAACTGATCCAGTCGTTCACGCGTCACCAAGGGAAATAGTGATTCATTTTAATTTACTTAATAGTATAAAATAAAAAATAGAAGAATAATGATTTAATTGCTACTAAAGACATGGAAGTATGGTCTCAGACCTTAGCCGGTTCTAAAAGTAACAAATAAACAAAAAAAGTGAAGTAGTAATAATTGATTGATTGAACATTTGATCTGGAGTTTTTGGCCAAGTTACTTAATCTTTGTTTTTGGCGGGAGTTCGTGAGATACGTTTGCAGTCCGTTTATTTTATCGAATTTTTATTGTCTAAAGTGATTTTTGGGTCGTAAAAGTGGTGTTATTTTGCGAAACAAAGTGTCGTGCGAGTGAACAATATAAAGTTCGGTGAAATAAGATGGTGTATGGGTCGTAACCAAGAAAAGTGGACCGCGAATTTTGCGCGGGAACGCGAACAGTTCACCTCTTTCTTGGGGACTTCTCTAAATTCCTTCAATCTTTCAACTGTCTCCAAAAACTCTATCGAAGCATTAAAATGTCTAACATCTACGTTTAAATGCAAAAATAAAGACAATATTACCAAAGAATTGGCTGTATGGACAAGCATCCAAGGCCGTTAAGCTTACGAAAGAAAAAAAAAGATTTGATCTAAATTAGCGGTGCGCAGAATCAATCTTTTTCCGGATCAGGGATTTATAAATCTTTTCATCAAGAGATTTAAATCACTCTTTTAAGTCTTTAAATCCCAAATACATCAGCGTTGTAAAGATTCAATTTGACTCAAAACGTTAATGATTCTTTCAATCCAATGTGATTAGAAGAGTTGTCGGCGTTTTAAAGGATACCTATTAAACATGGGCGTTTTCGATATTTTACGATAACCGTTAGGCAACCGATATTTAGTTTTGATATCGATATCAAAAACAGTTTTTTGATATCGATATCAGTCGTAACAAATATTATGAACATCCTGAATTAAAATTAAACCGTATTCATATGTTGCTTAGTTCCATTTTCCCTTGTAAAACACTCGCTTCGCTATGTGACATTGGCCGACGACTCAGCTTCTACAAATTACGCAATATACAAATTGAACCTTATTGCTAATAAACTAATAGCGAAATTCTACTGAATAACCAACCAAATCACCCGAGCATTCCCGTTGCCGCGCCGGTAGCAATATTCGCTTCATCTCTCTTACACCGCCTTAAGTACGTTTATAGAAAAGAGAAGGAGCGAATATCATGATAGCATGATGCGTTGCCTAAGTTAGTTGCGTGCGTATCGTTTTTGTTCGGTTTTCGTTTTTCAGTTGCCCGTTAGTTCTGGTTCTCGTATCGAGTTTACGCGCGCGTTTAGTTATTGTGATATCGGTTATGTAGTTATGCGATATCGATACGATACGATATGTAGCCGAAAACGGTTATTAGTTACGATATATGTTTTGATATATCGAACTCATGCCTAATACCTATATGATAAGTTTTATCTCTTGTCGTTTTTAGTCACGCTGCAATAGCTGTCTCGATCTACATCTTTTCGTGTTTCAATCAACAATCCTAACTGAACTTTAATTTAGTAGATTCAAGGCTCAGTTAGGATTTAGGAATCATGGGATTTAGAGAGTGATTCGATCCTTGATGACACGGATGTACATCTTTTTTTTTAATCACTCCGCAGTTACAACACAACACACCTCTATAAATTGAAAATTGATTATTTTAATTTGATTCAAAATTTGATTTTACACATAGATTTTAGTTAGATTGCATGCATGCAAATAAGAAATGTGCAAATAAAAGTAGATATTAGTTAAAATTAAAGCTTAAGTATATCACTGGATATTTAAGCAAACGTTGCAGTATCCCCCCGTGTTGGTAGCACACTTAGTAGCACATTAATTAATAGTTATGGCTGAAATTTTACAAGCCTTATTGGACGCTTCAGAAAAGGCTGCACTGGTTGCAAAGTCTTGTTGCAGTAAAGAATGCAAAGATGATCTTCTTGTCGCTGAAAAATCTGACGGGGAAGCAAACGCTCGCTTTGAAAAAGATTATAAAACAATAGCGGATGTATTAGCACAAGAATGTGCCAAAACAACATTAGTTTCGAGATTCCCGGTGCTTTCAGGTCATGTAAGAGGTGAAGAATGCTGTGAAATTGGTGGAAAGTCGATAAAATTAGAAAATAGTGTAGATGAAACAGCAAAGCTTCTTAGTTCCATTATCCAGCCAAATCTAGCCAAACGAATGGCTGTAGCTGCTCATTCTGATGTAAAACATCCTCTATACAATAGATTACCAACTGATCTTACCAACATCGATGTCAGTGACTTAGGCATCTGGATAGACCCCATAGGTATTGGTGATTATGATACTTTACACAGTCTAATTAAACATCTTAGAGTTAGAGTAATAAATTATGTTGTTTATAGATGCCACTGCAGAGTTCATTGCAGGAGTCAATGGATCAGCGGCTCCTGAAAGTGGGCTGCAATGTGTCACTGTTTTAATTGGAGCTTATAAAAGGTCAACTGGAGAACCAGTCATAGGTGTTATTAATCAACCATTTTATAATGGGTAATAATAATTATATTAAGCTGGGACTATTTGTCTAAGACTTTCAATGATAAGGCTTGGACATGTCTATGTCAAGTACCCTGAGTAATGAAACTATTTATCTCTATCCTTATAGACTTCTAAAATATATCTGGAAATTAAAATAATAATTGTCATTGCCTTTACATACTTTGAGTGTGTTGAAGATTCAACACACTCAAAGTAGGTATGTAAAAAGTAAATCTTGACTTTGAATGTATTCCACAAAAGCCAAACATATTTTGAGATAGAAAATAGCCCATTTGCTATGCTAGCCTATAGTATATTTCTGTCCTAAATTTTATTATTATCTGTTTAGCTGTTTTAGTGTAATTGAGTAACAAACATCTATCCAAGCTTTCCCATCCCAATATTATTAAAAATGTAATCAATTTATTACCTTTGTACCATACAATCCATATTAAATACTCCAATGGATAACAAATTGAACATTTACATTGGTATTAGGGGTTAAAGTATGAAATTGCCGTTTTGTATGGACGAAATCGAGAAAAGTCATTTTTCCATACTAACAATTTTTTAGTTTTTTAAAAACGCCTAAACCGTTTTCGATGCAATTAAAGGTGAAAGTTAGATGGTTATATAGCTACGCATTATAGTATTTAAATTTCTGAAAATCAAAGTATATAATACAAATATACTTAATTGAAGCAAGAAGGTCAGCTGATACATTGTAAGGGGTCTTTTCAACGACTTCCTTTGAAGTAATAGGCACTAGTATTGCATTTTTTTTTTAGTCTAAAGTTACTTTATTTAGTTTTTGATACAATACAAAAATAATTACGCAATAATATGACTATACTTAAGAACTATAAACAAAATAAGTGAGAAAATAATCGGCAATTTCATACTTTAACCCCTATTATTTTAATTTTCCAGTGGAAAGGGTCGGCTTTTCTGGGGTATTTGCCATGGAGACATTAGAAAATGGGGTGGATACAACATTGAAATCTCAGAAAGTAGTGGTACCATTTTAATGAGCGCTGCTGAAGATCCACTGCTGAAGACAATATATAAAGACAAATATTCAATCAGGTCAGCAGCTGGTGCTGGCAATAAACTACTTAAAGTGGCTCTAGGTATTAATTAGTGGTAATTATAAAGCTCTGCAAATAGACTAAAGGTTAAATTGTACCACTAATCATATATTTATTTACAGGTGAGGCTGATGCATATATTGTGTCAAAAGGCACAACATTTCTTTGGGATACCTGTGGGCCTCATGCTGTACTCAAAGCAAGAGGTGGTGAGATCTTGTCTTTTGACACAGATCAGCCATTAAAGTATAATGTACCTGACAACAAAGACATTCAACAATTTTGTAACTCTGGAGGTATTTTAGCTTATGGTTATAATAATGACCAAAACAAATTTAAATATATTCTCCAAATTAAGAATGTTGCAAAAAAATTGCCTCGCCAGTAACTTTTTTTATGGTCACATAAACCAAAGTAATATTATTTTGCATTAAAGATATTGTACACATTGAAAGGATAGCCTTTTAATGTGTTAAATATCTTCCATACAAATAATCCAACCCTATGATAGAAACCTAAGGGTGCTTCACTATCATTAAATTTAGTTCTACGCAATTCAGTTCTTCTTGAATGGTCATACTGATTAGCTGTTGTGTTTTTGACGACCATTTGGATCAGCGGTAGTAAACGCTGCTTCTGAGCCATGGGTCGCGGGTTCGATTCCCGCACAGTACAAATATTTGTGTGCATGAACATGTCTGTTTGTACTGGTCTGGGTGTTTTCTATGTATTATAAGTATGTATACTTACTTTATTTGATATTTTAGCAACTTAATTGCACTTATAATATCAGTACTTATATAAACTTGAAAAATTTTCCGCCTGAGACAAAATTTTTCAAGTTTATATACTGATATTATAAGTATGTAAGTATTTACAAAAAAAAAAGTATAAAAGTAAGTTTATCGGTTGTCTAGTACCTCATACGACAGGGTACTTAATAGTAGCTTAATTTGGGACTAAATGGCTCTGTGTGGCCCAGTGAGGCATGTCTTAAATATTGTTTGTGATTGTTGTTTGTTTGTTTTGTAGTTCATAGCGAAATCTGATTTCCGATTTTATTAAGTATTAAATCTAATAGGTAGGTATCCTAAAAACTAACACTATTGAATTACTTTAAAAATACAAAGCAACATTTTTGGTTGATTCCTTACTTAATTTCTATGTAAATCAGTGTTGATCAGTGTGTTAGGCGATCTGAACTTGGGTCAGGGCTTGCACAATAATTTTAGGAGGAATATGCAATATACTTATCTAAGGTAAAAAAAATATCAATTACAAGTATAAACAGTAATGCAGGGAAATTTGGTATTTTATTTTATTATGTGTAGTAGCCAGTATAAGCAGTGCTTATTTGCATATACGGTGTGCCAGCCACTGACTTCAGTTTAAGTACTTATAAAATAAAACATTTTACATATTTGTGTTTCTGCCCAGCAGGATCTAATTAGATCTAAATATGTGCTCTTGAAAATAGAATTTGTTCCGTATAAACAACCATAATCTCTGTATCACTTAAAAGTCTCACAGACATGGGATCCCACTGGGTGCAATCACACATATTTTTGATAGAATATTGCTAATAATTTTATTACGGTTTTCAATTTTTAAGATATTATTTTTAATATTACATTATAGCATTTACAATTCATTTATTGATCTCAATTATTAAAATTATTGTCTAGTCAAGTATTTATTATAGAAAATCTAGCTAAGATTTGTTTCTAACATAAGTCTTCATAAATTTTTTTAACTTACTGAATTTTTGGTATAAAGATTGATGTCTTTTTGAAATTAAATTGTGTCTTCTCAGTACATAATAAGAATTAAATGACAAATATTCTCTAGTCAATCATTTATAATTTATTTAAATGTTGTGCAAATGTATCTACTGTTATTTAATATATTTATGATAACTTACATTGATTTATTATCATCTTGTTTAAAAATTTTTTTTAAAGGCGGACCATGGAACTATAATAAGTACGTAATAGTACAGGCTGTAAAAGAGCAAACACCAAGCCTGAATCTAAGCTTTCTGTACTTAAGAGCAAGTCAGAAAAATTTACAAACCTTTTAAACAAATTTTAAAGTATTTAAACTTGAAAAATTATGTCTCAGGAATGACTCGAACCGGCATCTCTATGCATTAAGGGCGCGGAACATGGAGATGCGGGTGCGCTTGCCGCCTGAGATATAATTTTTCAAGTGATATTATATTGCAATTAAGTTCCTAAAACATCATTAATAATTGGTGTTATCACAAAAAAAAAACATTATTTAAGCCCCAACAATAGTCCTTAGTGTGTAATATCAATCAATGACCTGAGGAAGATATTACAACGTGGCGACTTGTTTCCCCACAGATACAGTTTTTTAGGGTTCCCTACCCAAAGGGTAAAAACGGGACCCTATTACTGAGACTTCGCTGTCTGTCCGTCTGTCCGTCGCTCTGTCACCAGGCTGTATCTCAAGAGCCGCGATAGCTAGACTGTTGAAATTTTTACAAATTATGTATTTCTGTTGCCGCAATAACAACAAATACTAAAAATAAAATAAAATAAATATTTAAGGGGGGCTCCCTTACAACAAACCCGTTTTTTTGGCCTTTTTGGTACGGAACCCTTCGTGCGCGAGTCCGACTCGCACTTGGCCTGTTTTTAGTTGAAACAAGGCTTTATGAAAAAATACACTAGACTTTTGTAGTTGCACAAAGTCTAAACAAAAGCTCCTTACATGCATAAAAATTATTAATTATAATTATAGCATAATAGAAGGTATTACGTCATGCCAACAATGACTAGAAATAAAAAAACTAGATAAGTATAGAAATCAGTTTAGAGTCGTTTAGTCGCGGAGCACCTATTTCGCAAAATGACTACCGAGTCGCTAAGGCCTCATTTACGGAGACGCGGCGCGTCGCGCGTTGCGTTGGGCGGCGCGGCCCGCACTAAATTTAAGCTAAAGGCGTTGTATGAGTGCGTTTACGGAGAAGCGATTTTACACGCGTTCGTTTCGTTTTGTGCGGCCGAGCCCGCGGATGGCACGCGGCGTTTATCGCGGCGGCGCACGCAGCGGCAATTCCCGATGAGGCGATGGCCGCGGCGGAACCTTCTAAAGTAAAGTAAAGTAACAGCCTATAATCATCCCACTGCAGGGAAAAGGCCTCTATCATTGAATTCAATCTACCACAGCAATGATGGGTGTACTGGCATAAGCACCACGCTTGCCAAATGCGGGCTGGTGATCACAAACCCGAGCAACGTTCGAAAATTCGAAACTTTTTGTTGCCCGACCCGGGATTCGAACCTGGGACCCCGAGATCTTGGCCCGGTATTTAAACCACTAGACCAGCGGGGCGTTCGGAACTTTCTGCCAGTCTTTATTTGGAAATCGCACAACGCAGACGTAGTTACCGTCGCAATGGAGTATGATATAATAGACTTTTTTAGAAGAAAATTCTGTGTTAAAAAGTGAATTATTTAATATAAATAGTGGCCCAGTGTTTACAGCAACGGAACATAAGAAGTTTAGGGTCTCGCTAACCTAAAACTAGTCTGTTTGATTGAGTAAACCGCGTGCGCCGCTACACGCTTGAGGATTTGACGCGGGCAAAGCGGCGGGCACCGCCACTCTTTCCGTCTCGCTTCTCTATGAACACCATCGTATATTTCCATATGTTTGTGTTTACGCGTGCGGTGATAAGTTCCGCTTCACGCGCCGCCGCACCGTAAACATAAAAAACGTCTGACGCGCCGCGAGATGCCACGCCACGCGGGACGCGCCGCGTCTCCGTAAATGAGGCCTAAAGGACTTATTTGCAGAATGCGTAATTCTCAAAAAGACTCATTCGCGAAAGGACTAATTCTTAAAATAACTCATTCGCAGAATGCCTAATTCTCAAAAGGACTACTTCGCGGAACGACTAACATTTGAAACGAAAATATTTATATTAGGGGTTAAATTATATTAATATGAAATTGCCGTTTTATAGGTTCTTTTAATTGACATAGAATCTTCATGGTTTGAGGTTTTCGAATGAAACTTTTTTCACATGGTTTCTATGATGTTCTTCTTTTAAAAAATGTGAAACATTTGAAAGATGAATACTGCGAAAATTCGAGTGATTTTTGAATACGAGTTCCGACGCGGAAGTAACGCGGCAGAAACAGCCCGCAATATCAATGTTGCGTTTGGAGAGGGATCTGCTAATGAACGCACCGTGCGATTTTGGTTTAAACGCTTTCGTGATGGAAACTTTGACTTGAAGAACGAGCCACGAGGAAGACTTGTTCGATTTCAATTAATTAAAAATGAAATAAATTTCAAACTATAATCATTCATAATACTTCAGAAATAAAGCTTGCTTTGGAATACACATATTCTCTTGTTATTCTGAAATACTGTACGCTACTCAATTTAGTGATGTAGTCTAATGCGATAGCAGGTTTCGATAAACCTGATATCGATATATCTGCTTATGTGTTAAAATTCTCACAAAAATAAATAAACGTTAATGATTTTTACCCCTTACCAAATTAAAGGGTTGCTAAAATTAGTACTTATACTGTGTATTTATGAGTATATCTTTGTGTCATCGGGTTGTATTTTAAATCCAGTTTCTAAAACACTTTATTTTTTTTACTTCCTATTGCTTTGGTAGGATGAATTACCTACATTCATATTATTGTAATTTTCTAATTTAAATAAGACGCGTACATTTATTTATGCGCATTATTAATTACAATAGCAAAAAAACGGAAAACAATTTCTGTAGGTAAAGAATAATGATCTTAGTAAGTTTCCTTAAACAATAGATAACAATACCTTTTGTATCCTTTAACATTTTAAACAAACCCAAATCGGGTCCAATCTATCGATAATGACAATATTATGTGTCACCGAACTGGCTAGACTAGCGTTATAAATAATGTTTTAAGGAAATGTCAACCTTATTTCGAGGAGGTTACAGTGCAAAGTTATTTTGCTAATTTTGCCTGCCATCTGTTGTGGAATAGCTGAACTTTTTCTGAAATCGAAGCTGGTGGATTCAAAATGGGGGTTTTCCAAAATAGATGTACATCGTAAAATTGGCTTGTCCCACGACTTCATTTACAATTCATAATTTTTGGTGAAGTCATATTAATGAAGTACGCATTATTTTTATAAAATAATACATCAATCTTTAATTTTAGGATAGAAACAAAGTACAAATAATCATATTATGTATGTTGACAAGAGTTAAAACAGATCTAGACGTGTAAAATAACTCTGTAAATGTCCATAAATTTCAAATTACTGCAAAGTAATGTGGTTAATGTTTACCACGTAAGACCTTATCTTTTGGAGAATTGATTTTTTATTCTTAAACTGTGGGAATGTGATTAAAATCGGAATAATTCAAAAATGTGTGTTGTCCCGAAAAAAATCACACTACCGGAATTCCAATGGTAGTCACGGTTCCATTTCTCACCCTTTCTAACAAAATTCTACCATACAGGTTTTATTTTCTGATTTCTGGCAATATTATGAGTTGTAAGTAAAGGCTCCAACGTATTACTTTAATACTGTCAGTGTCATCGAAACCCGTGACGAAAGGAGCTGCGGCGCGGTGGTTCTAAAAATCACTTCAGTTTGATACAGCGATTTCAAAGGTAAGACGCTATTTAAGTAATATGTAATCTAAACATAATAAAACTGTCAGTAATACAGCATTTCATTATAATGAACCACAAGCATGTAGTATTCGTAAAACTAACCTTAAAAAATGTTTTATATTGCCTAGGTAGCAAATCGTCACATCCAGCTCGTCACGTAACATACTGTCGGAACATTTCTGTGACGCACTGGAATTATAAAGCTAAAGCTACACTGTGATTATTACCTGACTGCCCAAAACAAAGTCAAATATTTTAGGGTTCATATTTTTTTAGTATACTTTTATATTTGTTAAGTGTGTTCTTTTATGATGGTCAAAAGACCAAAGCTTGAAAATTTATTTATTTATTTTTAGGAACCATGGCCGCAGAGAGGGCCTTTAAAAGATATCGAGAAAGCCAGAAAAATTAGAAGAGCAAAGCCAAAAACAACTGAATATACTTTATTATTGGCATACTATTTTTATATGAAATGTGCATATTCCCTACTAGCTGTTCCCCGCGACTACGTACGCGTCTTTTTCTGTTTTTATGATCGCGATAATTTTTGCAACATTTTTCACTGATGCTTCGCTCCTATTGGTCGCAGCGTGATGTTATATAGCCTAAAGCCTTCCTCGATTCATCGACTATCCAACACAAAAATAAATTTTCAATTCGAAGCAGTACTTCCGGAGATTAGCGCGTTCAAACAAACAAACAAACAAACTCTTCAGCTTTATAATATTAGTATAGATTGTATGTGATAGTATTTTTTAAAATTATGGTTATATGCTTAATATACATTTCTTTGAAGACTTAGTTTAATAAATAGGGTTTAAGTATTGAAAAGTTACAATAATTTGAAACAGTTACAGTGCTCATAATGAGCAGATTTTTGTACTAAAATTATAATACTTACCTATTTGACGTGTTTCACATTAGTGGTCCTTTCCACTATAGAATTAAATATAATAATAAGATAATGTACACCAATCCTAATGTTCCAGATAGTCACATACATTTCCATCTAGTCACTGTCCCACTTTATTATCCCGAAATAAAACGATTTAAATGAATAATAAACCTCTTTTGAAAAATAGTGTGCATTTAAATAATAATTGTTTTATTGTAATTTATTGCTGTTATTATTTTGGTAAACGTTAACTTTCACAGAAGTAGTAATAGTTTTGTAAGGTGAAAATGTTCCTATCGTGACGATCTCAGTATAATTTTGCTTTAGCGACGTCAATTTTTAAGTTTTTGTTGTGTTTGAATACCAATTGAAAAAGGATTTTGTGTTTCTTTTAATTGAATAAAATTTTAGTTACGTTAAAAATACCCTTTTTTATTTATTTCGTGACGCACCGGATTGTTTTCCACCATACCCTGACAATAAAATGGCATTATCTCGCTATTTTTGAAATAACTATTTATAAAACTGTAGTTTTATCGTAATTTGGAATATACTAAATCCACTCACATCATAATTTGATCAAAAAGTTTCCTAAAAAAATAATAATTCCTGTTTCGTCACATGTACATCCATTTTGAAAAACCCTCAAATACAAAACGTCGTCAATGCTTTATTTTATCTATAGCAAAATGAACTGTATGAAGCAGAACGCAGTAGTGTTTTGTTTTTGCACTTTGTACAATTTAGGCCAATTTGGAATAGGAGCTAAACGACAAATCAAAACTATTGTTCACCAGTAGTGCAACGTATTATTTACCGTTTGTATGTGTGAGTTTGGCGACAGCGGTTCTAGCTAGTATTAAATTTGCCATATCGCACTTGCACTGGTTTTTTCTGTTCCGTGCGTGATATTATGTGACCTATTGCGTATAATCACGGAAAATATCCATGGTGCGAATGGATTCAATTTTTTCAGAAATAACGTTAACGCAGTCGACATTTATAATCAGTTTTAAGCGAGTAATTTTAAGACGTATCGTAATTATCGTAAAACGGTTGATTTCTTTTGAAATTAAAACAAATATTTCAATCGTACAAGTTTTTCATTTTATGTTTTCTATACCTTGAGAGTGTATACAGGGTGTAAAAAATCTAAACGCAGACCCTGAAGCTACGCAATCTGAAAAGCAAACCAAGTCATTACAAAATATTATAGCTGGGAAGATTTTTATTTTTGGGAGTCAAAAAAATATTATAATTCATAGCGCGCAATGTATAGCAGCCGGAGCGTGGGCCGCTGCACTGAAGTAGCTGGAGATGGCTGCTAAGTTCAAAATTCGTCCGCGCTGAGCCGTACATTGCGCATTGTAATTAAAAAAGCCTTATTATGAACGAAATAATAAAAAAATACACTTATGTTTGTAAGAAGAAAAGTTTTTAAGTAACCTTTGGCAACAGTTTTTGTAATAAAATGAAAAACAAAATTGTGACTGACCCTCAATATCTTCGGAACCAGCTGTTTCCCAGGTATGGTTCTAAAAAAAAAATGATCCAAGTGATGGGGACAGTACGTGGTTTTCGGATCTGCGTTTGGTTTTTTTACACCCGTTATAGGAAAAACCACAATAAAAAATGTGTTTGACTTCGGATTTGCTCATTTGATTCTGTAGGCGATGAAACATTGAAATAGTAAATCCATGATAAGTTTTTATCCTTAAAAGGTATGAGCTCCAAACTGATCTATATGAAGGTAGCAGTTAGTAGCAACTATTGGTTGAAAATAAACTCTTAATTTACGCAGTCTTTACACTGAAAAGCTGACCAGCCATCCTGATGCCAGAATGGCGCGTCACCTAAAAGCGGAGATTATTTTCTTTAAACCAAGGGTAGCAACTATTTAACGATTAGTAGCAACTGGGTAGCAACTTTAAATAAATATTTTGATAAAAAATATGGGTAGTTACTGTCCATTCTGACGGTAACCTTTTTGAGAATGAGGCTTTCTGCGAATTAGTCAATTTGAGACTTTGTAGTCATTTTGCGAATTAGGCATTCTGTGACTAGACTGTTTAGAGTCAAAGTGCAAAATAATATCAAACCTGTAAAGTATAGTATGGTAGCACAGATGAAATAATACTTAAGTAGTAAGTAATAACAATTTTCAATGGATTTGTTTTGTTTATTAATAAGCAACATTTTCTTACATTTTTACATCACTAGAATTAGCATCTGAGTCTGAACCTCTTGATTTCTTTTTCTTCTTCTTTTTAGATTTTTTTTCTTTCTTTTTTCTCTTGATTCCTTTTTCTTTTTCCTGAAAAATATACAATTTGCAAGTTGAACACTTACCGAAGAGTTAGTTTGTTTGAACGTGCTAATCTCAGGAACTACTAGTTTGAATTGAAAAAAGTATTTTTGTGTTGGATAGTCCATAAATTTATCAAGGAAGGCTTTAGGCTATATACTTTTAAAAACTTCTTAATCGCGATTATACTAACAGAAATTGACGCGGACGAAGTCGAGGGCAACAGCTAGTGTATTATAGTATGTTATGTGCTACTGCTTTTTTAATACTTTGTTAAAAAAGATAATTAATATCCTAATATTTAAAACATTACCTGTTTTATAACTGGTTCAGCTTTTATAGGCACTGGTGCACAGCCTTCATTTCTTACAGCTGCAGTTACCTCGTCAATTTTGGACATGTCAGCATTAGGAGCACGATACTGCTCACAATGATCTACACGTATAGTACGCCCTAAAATCTTCAATAATTTTAATGAAATGAAAATGAAATGAAATGAAATATTTTTATTTGTCCTTGAAGAAGGTACATTTTAGTTGTTACATAGAGTTGCAAACCTCTTCCTCAGCTAACCAATGTTGCATACAAATATACTAAATTTAGCTACAGTACATAATTATTTAATTAATTCACTCCTTTCTTAAAACACATGCATTATTTATATTAAATTTCAATTTAGATTCTTTATGTAAATCAATGTCAATCTTATAAAATCAATCAATTATACTTAATGTCAATATTAAAGAAAAACAAATGGCAAAGCTAGTTTTAAAAAAAAGAAAACAAATTCAAGCCTTACAAGGTACATGCTTTATTATAACAATTGTGCTTTAAATATTCGTCTACAGTGTAAAAGACATGTGTAATTGGAACAATTTATTATAAATGACCATACACATCCAGGCGACTTTTTTTTATAAACGACCACTTTTTGGGACAAATGCTGACACCAACCTATTTTCATTCCTTGTGTTTCGTGGATAAATATCACATGCCTGTTTGAAGTAATGTAGATTTTGTTTTACAAACTTGGCTATTTCATATATGTACAGGCATGGGACCGGCAAGATGTTTAATGATTTAAACAGAGGGGTACACGGTTCGTCTGGTGGAGCACCGCAGATTGCTCTGATGCACTTTTTTTGTGCAAGAAATACCTTTTGGATGTCCGTGCTATGGCCCCATATGATGAGACCATATCGTAGGATTGACTCCACATAGGCAAAGTATGCCGTAAGGGCTGTATTTTGTGATGCAACTTAACCTAGTTAGTTTATAAAGTGCGAATGCAAACCTATTTATTTTACTACATATTTTTATAATTTGTTGTTTCCAGTCTAAGTTATGGTCAATCTCTATACCTAAAAACTTAGTTGCATTTGTCTCTTTTATATGTTTTCCCTGATAGTTAATATTTAATTGTTCATGAGTTACATTATTGAAATTTATATAGTAAGTTTTGTCAAAGTTTATTTTTAGATTGTTACCTTTAAGCCAATTAGTTATTGTATTAATTGTATTGTTTATGTCCTTAATATGTTCATTTAATGTCGAATTTTTGTCAGTAGTCACTATTATAGCAATATCGTCAGCAAATAGGATGCAGCGGTGCTTTGTCAAATTTGATAAATTACTCTGTAGACCCTAAGACTTGACATCAACAACAGCTAAGGGTAAGGAATATAAACTTACTTTAATTCCATTTAAATTGTCTACAGATAGTATAGTGGATCGCTGATCTTCATAACATATAAATGCAAAACCTCGAGATTTGCCAGTCTCTTTGTCACGAACTAGATTTATATTGACAATTTCACCACATCTGTAAAAACAGTACAAGTACCTATTTAATATCAGTTTAACTTGAAAAATTATGTCTGAGGCGGAACTCGAACCCGTATCTCCTCGCATACCGGGCGCGGCGCTTAAGTATAACAGTATATATTTCAGTGTTTTAAGTAAATACTATCTGATGAGTGGAATACTTACTGCGAAAACACGCAAATCACATCTCCTTCAGTGAGATCGTATGGTAACCCACCCACAAAAATCCAAGCACTATCCTTATACTGATCATGCCATGAAGATTTAGATTTACCAGACAGTTCTCGCTCACTTAACTTCAAAACATTTTTTACATTCCTGAAATCAAGGTGATAGGTAGTATGTAGCAAATTTAAATAAACTTCACATGGTAGGTAATTTATGGGTACTCAATACTCACGTCATAGGATTCATTTTGCCAACAACAACTATCGTACAGCCGGCAAAAAAGAAACTTTTCTAAAAGATTATTTTGGGACTCAAGTTTCATGTCAATTATTTCTCAACAACAAGTAATCGCTGTTGTTGTTGTTGTTGTTGTTTTCTTCACCCATTCTGGGTAGGCAAAGGGAACTATGCCCATACAGCCAATTCTTTAGTAATATTTTCTTTATTTTTGCATTAAAACGTTGATGTTAGACGTTTTAATGCTTCGATGGAGTTTTTGGAGACAGTCGAAAGATTGAAGGAATGTAGAGAAGTCCCCAAGAAAGAGGTGAACTGTTCGCGATCCCGCGCAAAATTCACGGCCCACTTTTCTTGGTTACGACCAATACACCATGTTATTTCACCGAACTGTATATTGTTCACTCGCACGACACTTTGTTTCGCAAAATAACACCACTTTTACGACCCAAAAATCACTATAAACAATAAGAATTCGATAAAATAAACGGACTCCAAACGTATCTCACGAACTCCCGCCAAAAACCTCCAAGTAATCGCGTTTCCATAATTCCATCTAAACAAAAACAAAAATAATACTCTGCTGTTGTTGTTTTCTTCACCTATTCTGGGTAGGCAAAGGGAACTATGCCTATACAGCCAAGTCTTCAGAAGATTTTTTTTATTGATATGAAATAAAACCTAACCGAAGTCATTGAAATGTATGGGTGGTTTATTACATTTCAATGATTACATGAGTTTTACGCGAGAACGTGAATCGAGTCAAATAGGAGCGCCTTCCTTGTTTCTAACTTGTATTTGATTTATCCTACTTACTCACACATTATTATAACAATGCCACCACTTTATCACAATAAATGCCGCTTAGGATAATTTCACGAAATTACGAAACAAAGTCAATCTTTCTCTTCTCGTTTCCCGCGCAAAACTCCCAAATACTCTCTGGCCTCTCAATTTCCAGGCAGTTCAACAGTAGGGCTGCTTTTACCCTGCTAAAAATCATACCATAACCGCTGAAAAGCTGAACGACTTTAGCATCGCTAAACCAAAAGGTGAACAGCTAAGCTTGTCTATGGTCTGTTTGTCTGCAGATTGCATGAACGAGATAGAGCTATACTGGTTCCATAGACTACGTTTATGACTGGTTCAGATAAATCTGTCTCTTTTTAGTTGAAAACGTTCAAATACACAAATACTAAATTGATTGATGATTTATTCCAAATTACCGGTTTTTGAAAAACTTTCTACTTGTTTGATTTTAAAGAGAAAAAGTCGATCTAAATGTTGCTATTTTACAGGAGATTAGTTAAAATACTCAATTCTAGTAAAATTACCTTCTTGACGATAGTACTTAATGTACAGTGTTGGGTTATTGAAAATGTGGATAGACATTTTAACGTGATCATGATTGGAACGGTTCTGCCTGCATTTTTGGCGGTAACATTAAAAAATTGAAGAAATATTCCATTTTCCCGGAGTAGTACGTACGTTCTAAGACTATTTTATATTAACAGTTAAACATTGAGTTAAACCATATTTTCACAATGTTATACTTATGTTTAATTATTGAATAAAGTAAAGTGGGATTGTAAGTAATTTTATTAAAATATTAGTATAAAAAAGTGATTATCCATTGACTTTCAGTGAAAACCAACAAAAAAAACGCCTAGTTTCTCACACCCAACTGTATAACCTTTGAGAATAACAGTTAACAAATCTTTAACAGCTGGAGACCACTCCAAGCGAATGGCAAGGGTGGCAGAAATTTAAATTCTGCAGGCGATGTAATTATAAAATTAGGGTTTGAATGAAGTTTCTGATTCAGTTACAATGTGTAGTAAAAGAGTACTACAACTTTTTACATATACCTATGTTTTATAATAATCTATTCTATTTTAGTATTGACTGGGTAGACTAAATGCAAAAAATAAAACATATACTTAATAATTAATGATTCAAGGAGAGGAAGAGGAAACAGAAAATTATATTACATATTAGGTATTCTCTACCAGTCGAGCATTTGGTTGAGTAGACATGTTTTGCAGAATTTTTGCAGTAAAAAAAACAAACACATGATTTCATATTATGTAAATATAATTACAAAAAAAACTATTTCAAATACATATTAAAATAAAAAAGACAAACTTAATATAAAAGTACTTCAGTTTTAACCCTAAATTTAAAATCTAACAAAACAACCATAACTTAGTATATGTATTAACTGGTCGGCTACCGAAGTTGTGGAATCGAGCCATAAGACAATTGATTTGTGTCTGGAATTACTGGTATAAAAGGGGTTAAAAAATACATCAATACATAAGCTTATTGGTGAACCTCTTCATCTGTGAGATAAGTGATTAGCTGCATTGCAAAATGTAATGTAGGATTACACATGCTTTTGCAATAAGGCCAGCTACCTGAGGTTGGTAATGTAACATTGAAAAAGAGCCTGTAGAACACCTATTGATCTCTCTCTGTCGTTAAGAGTTTTTACATGTCTCTGTATAGGTATAATAGGCTTCAGAAAAATCTATTTCTGCTTTAACAATTGTTGTCATCATAAATTTGAGCAGTGGATATCTAGAATCACCAACAATAAAAGGAAATATTCATTAATTTTATCAACTTTGTAAGACTGCTGCAAATGTGTTATATAAGAACTAAAACTTTGTTGTCTTTTACACCCAGGCAATATTTAAACAAACAAAATCAGCAACATATTCATAACACAAGGGTTAAGGTGCTATAACCTGTAAAATATGTTTCTTTATCTTTTCTTTTTACTCAATTGAATGGAAAGGACATATCTTTAAAGTTAAACTAAAATGTGTATTGTATGTTTACCTAAAAGCCATACAGATGCTATAGTGCTCAGTTCATTCAAGTGAGACTACAAAGGTGATTAGACCATAATTTATTGTAAATTAAATGAATCATAGCCATCATTTACACTTATAATTTCCATGTATTTGTTACAAATCTGAAAAAAGTATTACACATAAATATTAGTAAGAAAGAAGAGTTATAAAATTTAAAAGTACAGTTTTTTCAATATATTCTATTGTATATACCTATTACATCACAAAACCATGCTAACAATTTTGTCGAAATTGTATTTTCATTTTGGTAAAGGATAATATAAACATTTTATACAAAATACTAATTCAAAGATATTCAGGTTTCTTTACACTGTAATTAGGTTCCTTAATCTATAATAAAACATGTAAAAGTCTTAGAAACGCATAAAATATGTCGAAAAAGTTAGTCTCCTAGTAACTTTTTCAAGATGGCTAGGAAGGATGACATTAGCTTCGCTCAAAAGGACGTTTACCTGCTGTCAAATTGAGTGTCATGGTATGAAAGTTCATAGTAAAAAAGAGGTGAACGGTTTTAAAACGTCGACGTAAATTGGCCTGCCACAGGCCTGCTAAAAACGATGTCATAGTACGAAAGAGCAATGCAGTCCAATAGCAGTCCTGCTTTAAGAGCTAATGGTAAGGCCCCTGCTTTAAGGCCATACTTCCATGTCTTTAGTGAAAAAGCAATCATTCTTATTAAATACATCAAATCATCAGCAATTGTCCGTCTACTATCCTAAACTAACTTAACTCATTGAAATGTAAGTGGCTTATAAGTTTCACAGATCACAGCAGTTTTACGCGAGAACGTGCATACGAGTTAATAGGAGCGCCGTTCCTTGCTTCTCACTTTTATTTGATTTATCCTACTTACGACACCTTATTACTATTAAAACGATTAAAACAATGTCACCGCTTCATCGCAAATGCTGCGTATGATAATTTCTTAAAAACTAAGAAGCAATGGTTTTCGCGTGAAAACCTGTTTTATTTGTTCCTTTCGGAACCAACTAAGGTCTAAAACCATGCAGCCTTTAGCGTGAATTCATTTTTAATAGATACATAAATATCTTAAGTACATATACCTAATAACTCAACCTATTCCAACCCTAAACTCACCAAACTCATTAGAATATATTGGTGGTTTACACTTCTCAACGATCACTATAGTTTTACTTGAGAATGGCGTTTTGAGTTGATCCGAATCGACGTTATCTTTGATATACACAGTTGGTTAAATAAGGTTTAGTTTTTAAGTGTAAGTTGATATTTATTATATTTTATTTGTTTGAGTAATGAGTAATATATAAATATATAAATATAATATAGTAATATATAATAAAATATATACTATTGACTTGGCAGCATGGTCTCAGACTTTAGCTGGTTACGGAAGAGACAAAAAATGGTTTTGTTTTGTTTTTTATTCGTGGTAGGGATAGCCAAATGAGTAAAAATCGATCAAATCGATGCAATAAAATTAAAAAATAATAAAATTACTCTTTCATCAACATTGAACATTAAGCTGGAAGGCCGGACTTGGTCACAAGCTTCTTTACCTATTCGGCATGGAGGCCTAGGAATTAGGTTAATATCCAGTGTCAGTCTTCCAGCCTATCTGTCTTCAACTCATCGTAATTTTGACCTAATAAGCAAAATTCTCAGAAATTCTCATCAGTCAAACTCCATTTATATTCCTTTTTTGGCCGATGCTATTGACGCGTGGAGAACCCAAACCTCAGATGAGCTACCTCGCAACCAGTCAGCTCAACGGCTGTGGGACGAGCCGCTTTGTAGAGTTGTGCGTGATAATTTATTACAAACGACAACCAACTCTGTAGACCGTGCTCGTCTTTTAGCTGTTACTGAATGGGAATCAGGCTTATGGTTAAAGTCCCTCCCTTCTCCTGCCCTAGGCACATTAATAGATAATGTTTCTTTTAGAGTTGCCTTAAGCCTTCGATTAGGAGCATTCAATTCTGTTCCACATCTCTGTACTTGTGGAAAGGTTGTAGATCAGCTTGCTCACCACGGTCTCTCTTGCTGCAGAAGTGCTGGCAGAATCCCCCGTCATGCCAGTTTAAACGATGTCATCCGTCGGGCTCTTGTCAGCGCGCGTATACCGGCCGTTTTGGAACCAAACGGTCTCGCTCGTAGCGATGGCAAGCGTCCTGATGGTATGACTCTCGTTCCTTGGAAGATGGGTAGGCCTCTAGTGTGGGATGCTACATGTGTCGATACTCTAGCGCCTTCTCATCTTTCATCGACTGGCAACAGGGCAGGTTCAGCTGCCGCTTCTGCGGAGCTCCTCAAACGGCGCAAATATGAAAGTCTTGGTGAGACTTACATATTTGAACCGTTTGGGGTAGAAACCTTGGGACCATGGGGACCAAGCGCCCACAAACTGTATCGTGAGTTATCTAAAAGGTTGATCGAGACATCTCACGATACCAAGGCTGGCCTGTACCTGGCCCAAAGAATAAGTTTGGCTATTCAACGCGGTAATGTGGCCAGCCTGCTGGGCACCTTTCCACAAGATAGTGATCTTAAACAGATATTCTATTTATAGGTTATTACCTATAAATAAATTATCTGTTTAATTACATATAGGTATTTAGTATAGGCTTTGTTATGTAAATATTTATATTTTTATTATTATTACTCTATTCTTTATAATAATTATGTTAATAAATATATCTAAGATTACTATAAAATCTTAAAACAATATCGATATAATATTTGCACACATTGTCAAATCATATTTTGAAATAAGTATTCTAAGCCATGATGTCTTAAGCCCACAGAACATGGAAAAAGGTTAGAAAGGCAATCATGTGCCATTTTTAGGAGAACAATATCGCCGTTTGGGCCCCACTACACATAAACGAGTTCAAAGAACTGATCAACTGATTTTAACTGATTTTCTGGCGCGCCTGCCCCGCCTACATCGTTTTTCTAATCTTTTTCCAGTTTCTGTGCTTACGCCCATAAACCACAGGCATTTTTATCTTTATTTTAGTCGATTAGTGAACTAAGTCCATGCATCTTGTTATTACTTTATTTTTGGGAACTCGCACAGCACAGCTCATTGATCACTATTGCCTGATTGGAGGGAATCGCCCCTAATTTGGTAGGTTTTTACATTCATGGGTTAACAATCAGGGTGATTGCCATCTTGGGATTTTTTTTGGAGAACAATAGAAAGGTTTTGAAGGCTATTGACGATTTTTATTACCAAAAACGTATGTTGTAAATGAAGTGAATATAAAATTAAACTAAGTGAATACCCTACAGTATCTAATGGTGAGCGATTATCAATTGTATCAAAACAAGAAAAACGTATATAACTGCAGACGACGAGTGTTAAGACGCTGATCCAATAATGGAAGCTATTGCTAAAGTTCTCACTGAAATAGACGACGTAACTTTGTACCAGCGTCACACTAGTGAAACACATTTGCACACGAAAAAATATTGGTTACAGGCATGTTATGAATATAATTTTTTACATTGCTGCACACATTAATTAAAAAAAATATAGAAAATAGACATTGAAAGTTAAAAATATCACAATAATCCAGTCAGACAAATTAGACTTAACTTTATAAGACGTATTTACAAGGTGACAACATTTTTCAAAATCGCTAATGATTATGTAAAATAGATAACTCGTAATCGACAGACTAATGATAATTCGAAATCGAAGTAGTGTGACATAAATGTTCCAAATTATTTAATAAGACGTATTGGTTGATGCTTGGAGCACCAAATTTCAGTTGTTATTAGTTTACGAAAAACATTCAAATTCATTAGATTCTATATGCAATAAAGAATTTCTAGTTGATCTTAATGATTGTTCCAGTGATTCTGATGATGATCTACTGACTTCCTGTTAAATCTTAATATACCTTTTTTTTTTGCACTCAGCCGACCGGTCGTTTCCTATTGAAACGATCGCTCAACCGGCAACCCTCCCACCGGGGAAGGAGGTGGTGAATCCTCATGGATACCTCACAGCCGGCTGTGAGGTTATGTGAGACTTCTACTCACTAAACACCACCTATGAATCGCTATCACCAAAAGGTGGTATAGCGCATCTGAGGCGCCCACCAACCAGGAAAGATGGTGGTGCCGGGCGTCACTCGCCTAGGCTAAGTGCGCAGTGAATGAAGGAGGCCGGCATGCATTGGGAGGAATGCGAGCCTGGAATGTGTGAATGAATTTAAATTTAAATAGCCGTCGTCCAGAGTGGACTTAGGCTGGAATGAATTTTAATTTACTTTAGATCGACTGATTCCCAGAAGGGGAGACAGTCGGTTGAGAGGACAGGGGCCTAATTCGCGTAACCGAATCGCAGTTCGATCGTGATTGAATTGGACGATTTTGACATTTAGCCCATACTAGAACTGTCAAAAACCTGTCGTTCAATTACGATTGTGATATGATTCGGTTACGCGAATTAGGGGCCTGGGGTTGACGTGAAGGGTCCTGTCCTGTTAATATACCAAATTTTCCTTTTGTTGTATTCGCCAACAAAACTGTTTTTTCCTCGTTTTATCAGTCGAGTCAGCCCCAGCACTAGTCTCCACACTTTGACAGGTGTCATTCTAATCAATCAAGCTGAAGCATAAAGTTAGAGGGTTATTATTTTATTTGGTTACTAATCTTGAGTAAAACGTGAATTCGAGATTTCGACTAGACTAAACCAGAAAAAAAATTGTACACAATTTATCTTGATTTTAATTTCTTTTTATAAATATGACTAATCCTTCAACTGATAATCCCGATAACTACGATCAAGTATGTAATTGTGACTTCCTAGAAAAAAATGAATAGTGGTAACTCTTACTAATAAGTCCCCATTAAATGATTTTAGTTTGACGAAGAAGAGACTGAGCAACAGTTAGGGGCAACAGCATCGGGCCGAAAAAGGCTCTTTAGCAAAGAACTTAGATGTATGATGTATGGGTTTGGTGATGATCAGAATCCTTACACTGAAAGTGTTGACTTTTTAGAAGATCTTGTTATTGAATTTATAACTGAAACGACACACAGGTTTGTACTAAAAAATCATGTTAGTATTAGTTTGAAACACAACCTTTATTTAAACTTTGCCAGTTTGAGATAGCAGTAGTTTAACATATTTTTGCACCAGGAGTTTAGAAAGCTTGCTTACCATTACAAATTTTTCTTGTATTTCAATATCTTTCAGAGCAATGGAAGTTGGAAGGACTGGAAGAGTTCAAGTTGAGGATATTATATTTTTAGTCCGCAAAGATCCACGCAAATATGCCCGCGTCAAAGACTTGCTCACTATGAATGAAGAACTTAAAAAAGCTAGGAAAGCTTTTGATGAAGTTAAATATGTTGGTGAGTTAATATAGAAAATTACTGTATTTATTTTAATAATTTTATGAATGAATGATTTTAAATGAAATATTTATAGGTTTTATGCTTAAAATTTAATTTTTTTATTGATTTTCTGTTTATTATATCTTGCCCATTTATGACATTAAAATATTTATGAACTTTTAGAAGATCAACAATAACTTTGATGCCCAAACGAGCAACATCATGCTTCTAAGACTGATGCAAGTAACAGAATTTAATATGGCTTGTGTTTGCACTACATACTAACATACCTGGTTCTTAACTTTGCTTGTGTATATGCAATTTCTATGTAAACTAATATGGTGAAACTACTAATAAAACAGTTTCAATGAAATGAAAGATGTGTTTACGGATTTTAAATTAACATTTATTTTGCTCTTTTCTGACTTTTCAAACACCTAACAGTGTTTAGAGCTTTCTTTTCAATGTATATGTTAAACTTATTTTGAGTTTCTTTTATGAATTCTCTAGAGTATATTTTTTTACATTGTAAATTTTACTCTGTACTGATTACTACTTTATTCATTAAGTATTATTTGTTTATTGATTAAAAAGTATGATGTATAAAGATGACAAAGAATTTTCAGACAGAAGTCTATAAGGTGTATGTTTTACATACATACATATATTGTATATTTCCATAGAGATCCTGGCATAAATATTATTCTGAATAATTATCATTGTAACATAGTACTTCAACATGGGGCATTGAAGTTGTAATAATCATATTACAACATTTAGTTAGTAAAGAAAGGCTAACTTTTGTTGACTGTGGCATAGTTCTTATTAGTGATTTGAATTTGGGCTAAAACCATGTAAATCTTATAACATATGCATGACTTAAATGACCAACTATACTATGCTATTACCTTACTCACTCCATAGGAATATAAACTTGCTATGTGTATTTTAGAAAGATAAATTGCCTTCTTGCTAGTTAATTGATAGTTTTTTTTTGTCATATATTTATTTTTCAGAATGAACCAAGATTTTTAGGATAGCGTGAATAATAAACAGTTGACCAACAGGTTTCCACGACAGTGGGATTTACCACAAGGTCATAATTCAGAAAGACCATTTTATCTGGATTGTATGAAACTTTGGTATCATCTTAAAGTATTTTGTGTTAATGAATTAGCATTTTGTAATGTTAATAGACTTGTGAAATATAAATACTGTGGACATTCCTAAATGATTTTCCGAGTATTATTATTACTTCATGATCCTGCATGACCTGCATCTAGAAAGTTTCACGCTCAGTGGGACCTGCCACACTAAAGTCCGTCGAGCGTCGTTGTCTCGCCAGCTTCGGCTAAGCGTCGATGCGGCGCTGGCGCAGCGACTGCCAAACGCGGGCGCAGCGACTGCTAAATGAATTAAAGCAGCACTGGCGTCGAAAGAGGCTTGAGGCATTTTAGTTATAGGTACTTTCCTATTCTGGCAAATTTTAAGCATAACCATAGGTACATTCTTAATTAGTGCCACGCATTCTTTCGCTGAAACATCAACTTGCGCTAGTTTATTTAATCCCTCAACCCCCAGAAGGCACTCAGGTGCCATGATAACAATTGATTTTAATTGTGTCTGGAATAACTCACGATCGAGGGATTAAACAGACTTGTCACAACATCGTTAATTCTAAACAAAAGTTTTATATACATAACAATACTGCAAGGTTTATAAGACCTGGTCGATGTTGTCCGGCCCGGGAAAGCAACGCTACCTAGTCCAACTATGTTTTCTAACCATCCAGGAATCAATTAAAATATCCATGCAAAATTTCATCCAAATTGGTATTAAGTACATTTATGAAACGAAACAACCACTAAGTAATTTTAGATATTTTTTATTGTGCAATGAAATTATTATGAAATACAGAGAATATACAAGTCATCATGGAAATATTCCAATTATACAAAAACTATTTAATAAATTAGATCAGCTAATTATTTGCCAACAGTTATCCTGCTTAGTATCAGTAACAAATAAAACATAAAATACATTACACTGTACCTCAGTATAAACATTAATGATATTACCTACCTATTGAGTTAAAAATAAGTGTATGTACAATACACTTTAAAATATTGTAATAATTTATATTAGATCAAAATTTTAAGGATAAATCTATGTGAAATTAAAACTTCAGTGATTTAATAAGTAACGCATTTTGTAAATAAAAACTTTGCATAATATATTTCACAATTCAGGCGACTAGACTAGGTGTTAAAAACAGCCGAAAGTCTAAACTTTGGTTTGAATATACTTCACAACAGTTAAATTTAAATTACTAACGATAATAAATAGACTATTTAATGGCAGTAAATGTAGTTTTATAATATTATTGGTTCAAATTACATTTTCATTACAACAGGTCTAAACCCGATTTAATAATGTACCCTTTTAATTTCAATCATAATGATCGATTTCATATCAATCAAGTTAGTTTAAATGTTATTATTAAATATATTTTTATGATTGTGCATCAAACAGTGTATTACTTCTTAAATAATGTAATGTTGCGTATATATTATAAGCTAAATAATAGCGGAATGCCTTCTAAATAATCCTAATGAAATAAATAAGTCAACTTAATATGTAAAGATTAATACTTTTGCATATTAAGACAATTGTTTTATCCGCATATGTTTTTGGTACAGATTACAAGATAAATGAATTAAATTAAATACTTCCCCATTAGTAAAAAAACAACGGTTATACGCTTTAAAAATGGTCAAGTCATAATATGATAGAGTACTAGCTTGTTGGTGTATTTGCTTACAGATAATATGCTTTTAAAGCTGTAAAAGATGGTCAAGAAGAGTTTCGCATTATTTATGTCTCACTATTACTTAGATTCCTACATAACATCTCACTAAAATGATTCGTTCTAGGTATTATCTATTCTACTTGGTGTAAATAACTCTTACATGATAAAACATTTTATAATAATTGTTACAGCCAAATATAAGGCAAGTAAACCTGTTCAATATTATTAATCGGTAATTAGATATTTACTAGACCATTTTAGACTATTTATTTGTGACCAACATTTCAATTATGTGATGTTTATTATATTATTTACTTAGTTGAATAATATAAGATACCTTACATTGTTTTAACATTTACTAAATACGCTGGAAGAACTTATGGCAATTAAATGGCGTATTTTGTATTTCTACTGTTATACAGTAAGTGAAGTTATACTTTAGATTTAGTAAAAAGTTAGTCTACAACAATAAATAAGGCAAATATAAATCACATTTAAAGTATCAATACACTGATAAATTTTCATATGGGATTGCCAAGTCTCTCTATTGAGTGTATTTTGAATACATTCAGTAACATTTTCAAGAAAAAACTCAAGGTTACCCTTCGGTAACGATAAAATATTATAAAACAGAGTAACCAATGAGCTCTTTGCTTGTGCAGATTCAAGCTGAAAACCGCAAAAAACACAACAGTTGCGATTGGCGCGTGTCGCAAACCTACGATTGTGGTTGCCATTTAACTGCCAAATTGTATGGATTCAGCATACCAATGAAAAAGTGTATAAAACTGCAACCGGTTGTTCGTTCCACCCTTTAATGGTAGAGTTGGCACTTGTTTTAAGTTAATCTGTAGGTGGGTCCATGGCGGCGATTATTGCCTTCATGACGGCCGCGGCCGCCAGCGCAGCGTGCGGCTGCCACTCCTTGCCGCGAGTGCCGTCGCGGTAGTCAGATATGCCTGCGAAATAATACTTCCTTCTGCACTACTTATCTCAATTAAGGTTTAGTCAAATGAATGAAACTTATCTATTGACTCGAACGCCCCCTTTGTCTAGTGATTTAAATACCGGACCAATATCTCGGGGTCACGGGTTCGATCCCCGGGTCGGGCTACCAAAAGTTTCGAATTTTCGATCATTGCGCGGGTTTGTGATCACCAACCCGCATTTGGCAAGCGTGATTATGCCAGTACCCATCATTGCTATGGTAACTCGAATTCAATGATGGAGGCATTTTCCCTGCAGTGGGATGATTAAAGGCTGCTACTTAATTATTATCTATTGACTTCAAAAAGATAGTTATGCCTAGTCTATTTTTCATTAAGTGTAGTTCCATTATTGGGTGCCGACCAACATCCTCGTGGCGTTTTATTCAAGGAATTGTATTTTCAATGAACTCACTAGCAATGTGATTGTTAAAAAACTGTTTAAAAAATACGTTCACTAACAACAAACTAAGTAATAAGGTAAAAAACAACAAGACGTATTATCCGTATCGTCCCTAGTACAACACGATTGAGCGTCACTTCGATACGGCGAGATCGGAGGTAGAACACGGTGCAGCGTGGAAATCACATTCCTTCATCATAACTGTTTTGGTCTATTGGTAAATATCATAATTGAAATAGATATAGGTCAGATCCACCACTAACAACAATCACCTTATTAGGAATAAGTATAGATTATTATGTGTAAGGCATTGCAAATTTAATTTTATTATGAAATGTCACACATTCACTTGCATTTGCAAGCGGCCCAATTCATGAAATTTGTTGATGTGACATTTACACATCAGTCACATATCTTTACTCAGAAATAAAATCAAAGTGTTCTAAACTTTTAATTGTTTGACTGGATTCGGCGTACTTTGATCAAGCAAAGTCAATTTATCTTCATAATTTAATTTCGGCTTCCAAAAATAAAGCCAAAACTACTTGGAATATTATAAATAAAACATGTAGACTAAAACCAAGCAATCCTGCTTACTCTCTCAAATTAGGGGATAAGTTAATAAACACGAGCACAGAGGTTGCGAATACATTTGAGAATTTTTTTTCAAACATAGCTTCCTCCACTACTGAAGGGCTTGCTTCTTCCGCTGATCTAGCTGAATCCCTTCTCAAGTCGGCTGTCGATGAGTGCAAATTTTCATTTAATTTTAGACATATAAACCCTGATTTAATTATAAAAACTTTTAGAGAATTGAATATGAAAAAAACTGAAGATCTTTGGGGAATTTCCGTTCATATTATCAATACAATTATAAATTCAATAGCCCCTCATCTCGCAATAATTTTCAACAAATGTATTGATGATAGACAGTTTCCAACTTTAATGAAGTTTAGCAAAATTATTCCATTATTTAAATCCGGCGAGAAATGCGATCCCGCTAATTTTCGACCAATATCTATCTTGCCAGTACTAAGTAAAATATTTGAAAAAATTATGTTTAGTCAACTTTTATCGCACTTTAATTTGAATAAATTATTACATCACAATCAATATGGATTCAGGAAAGGTAGAAATACCACTGATGCGGGAGTAGCACTTCTAAAACACGTATTCGATGCTTGGGAGAGTAGGTTAGATGCTATAGGTGTTTTTTGTGACCTGTCAAAGGCATTTGATTGTGTGGACCATAAAACGTTAATTAAAAAACTCAGACATTATGGTGTTTCTAATGATTCGTTAGATTTAATTAACTCATATCTCACAGGTAGAACACAAAAAGTTTGCATTGATGGAACTGAGTCTTCAGGGTCGGCCCTTATCATGGGTGTCCCTCAGGGATCAGTATTAGGACCCTTGCTATTTTTAATATACATTAACGACCTTCCATATTATATGTATAATCTTTGTGAGATGGTATTGTTTGCAGATGACACTTCAATAATTTTTAAAATTAAGAGGGGCGAATTATCATTTGACGATGTTAACAATACCCTCTCTAAATTATTGCATTGGTTTGCTACGAATAATCTTTTGCTTAATGCAAGAAAAACAAAATGTGTTAAATTTACTTTGCCTAATGTAAGGTTTTCCGCCACAAATGTTATTGTAAAAGATGAGCCATTAGACACAGTAGACTCCTCTACTTTTTTAGGTATAACTGTAGACTCTCGACTGCAATGGGGTGCTCATATCAGGTCTCTGTCTGGAAGACTTAGTTCTGCTGCTTATGCTGTGCGAAAGATAAGACAATTGACTGATGTTGGAACGGCAAGATTAGTATATTTTAGCTACTTTCACAGTATAATGTCATACGGTATTTTGTTATGGGGCTCAGCGGCAGATATTGAGTCTATTTTTATATTGCAAAAACGTGCTGTGCGGGCTATTTACGGCCTTAGACCCCGTGACTCTCTAAGAGAGCTACTCAAAGAGATCAACATACTAACAGTTGCATCTCAATACATTTTCGAAAACATTATGTACGTCCGTAAAAACCTCGAATTTTTTGTCAAAAATAGTGACGTACACAATTTCAATACCCGAAATAAAGATAAACTTGCCGTTCCAGGATTCAGACTGCGAAAAGTAGGTAATTCGTTCATGGGAAATTGTATCCGTATTTTCAACAAATTACTACTATCAATTGCTGACCTCTCTGTACATAAATTCAAATCATATATCAAAGTTGTTTTGATGAAAAAGGGCTATTACACTATTGATGATTATATAAATGATAGGAACGTTTGGCTTTAAATTGTATCAGCTCGCACTGGCATATATCTTATGTAAACATGTTTATTTAAAAAGAGGCTGACAATAGTGACCGAGTTTCTTGCGCTGCTTCTTCTCGGCACTAGCCCACATTTGTCCCGAAGCAGTGGTAGGTTAAATATTGGGACGTGTAAAAGCGCCTCCAGGGGCCTATTTGCAGAAATAAAACTGATTTTAACTGATTTCAAGGGGGGTTATGCGGGTTTTTATTTAGTACTCCTCGTAGTGACCCAGTTTTATCATATGCATCAGGTCAATGTAACAATGTTTTTAAAACTGATCTTTGAGCAAATAAATTGCTAGTGTGAATTGAAAACACAATTCTTTAAATATTTTTTTTTCAGCTGCCTGCGGTGAAATTCGAACCCACAACCTTCCGCTTACCGGGCGACTCCTAACCAATGGCTTACAGTGAAAAGCCACCAAATGTCTGGGTAGCTCAATGGTAAGAGCAGTCACCCGGTAAGCAGGTTCGGGTTCCCATCTCAGGCAGTCGAACCACTTTTATTTAGGGGACTACTAGACCTACGTGCTGCTCCTGATTTAATTTTATTACTTCTAGACAAAATCAATTCTCAAAAAACTAGAATAGTATCATTTTAGCATATTACCTCTAGTATTTATTGAATCACTAAACTTTTCATTTAGTCGCGTATAAAGTAGAATTTGTCGCTAACGCCAAAAGCGGCCGCTTTTAGCAATAATTTACAATAAGAAAAGTAATTTACTAAAATTATACTGTTCTAGTTTTTTGAGTATTGATTTTGTTTAAAAGTACTAAAATTAAACCAATTGGGGGCAAGAGCTAAGGCTCTAGTAGTCGCCTTAACCCAGAGCCGTAAAAATAAATTTAAAAAAAAAAGTAGTCGCCAAAAGAAATTGTATTTTCAAACGTAGAATCTCATGGTGCACTGACCTCTGATCAGCACGAAGCAGTCCTTCCTGTTGCCGACCACGCTGTCCAGCACCGCGTCCATCTCGCAGTCGTACGCGAGCACCCGCGCGTGCGCCGCGAACGCGTTCCGCGCCTCGCCGCCCGACGCCACCGCGCGCCCGCCCGCCACCGGCGCGCAGTGCACGCGGCGGCCGCCCGCCTTGTCACTGTAACCGATGGTAATAATAGGGGTTAAAGTATGAAATTGCCGTTTTGTATAGACGAAATCGAGAAAAGTATTTTTTTCATACTAACAATTTTTTAGTTTTTTTAAAAACGCCTGAACCGTTTTCCATGCAAATTAAAGGTGAAAGTTAGATGGTTATAAAGCTACGCATTATAGTATTTAAATTTCTGTAAATCAAAGTTTATAATACAAATATACTTAATTGAAGCAAGAAGGTCAGCTGACACATTGTAAGTGGTCTTTTCAACGACTTCCTTTGAAGTAATAGGCACTAGTATTGCATTTTATTTTAAGTCAAAAGTTACTTAATTTTGTTCTTGATACAATACAAAAAGAATTACGCAATAATATGACTATACTTAAGAGCTATAAACAAAATAAAAAGTGGGAAAATAATTGGCAATTTCATACTTTAACCCCTATTATAATAAGGAATCGATTGAGTGTCCCAACTAAATATGCATCCATTTGACACAAGGATGCACTCGTACAACCTATATCAATCAAATAGTTACATAAATATTCATACATGTCGACATAATTTTGCCGGTTTATAAAGTTGAGGCTGACATAAAATCATTGACGTTGATCGAAAATGTCATTTTTGTATCGGACTGTATCTAATTCTTATTTTCTATCGACGCCAGCAATGCAATACAATACTAAGACCCGAGTTCACCAATTCTTAAACAGCCGGTAAACATAGATTGACGATTAATTTGACACAATTCCCATACAAAATATGTCAAATAATATTTTTAACGCTGTTTAAAACTTAAACGTCTGTTGGTGAACTGAAACTCTACCCTAATAGTGTAACATAATTAAGAATATAAGAATGCATTTAAACTTTTTTGTTAAAATTAATAGACTCAGGCGTTACGTTGCGGAAATCCATAACTAAATATGGATTTTGAAAATTATTTTACCAATTATTGCATAACGAGCGGAAATCATTAGAAAAATGATTTCCAAAATCCATATTTAAACTTCTTTGTGTCCCATTATTAGTAAACGAAATAAAAGGAATGATTAACATAACATACACTTGGTCTCCCTGCGGCGACGGGTGCGACACCTCGACGTACGCGCCCTCGCCCACGTCGACGGTCAGGCGGTCCGTAGCGCCCGCGGGCGCGTCCCAACGGCCCGGAACGCCTAGCAGACGCTGTAGGCCTAGAGCGAAAGTGTATTAAAGTAACAGCCTATAATTATCCCACTGCAGCCAGGGGCGTGCACAGTAATTCTGGAAACAGTAAAAGTAACAACCCATACCGCTCACTGTTAAGCACGGGTCGCTCTCCTTCTTATGGAGAGGGGTTAAGGCCTTAGTACCACCACGCTGGCCTATCGGGTCGGTGGACGGCGAGGGCGACGCTCTGGCAAAATCACCCCGCCGTTGGACGTTTCTCCTAGTTACCTCGTGACAACAGCCGTGACCGACGCGACGGCTTAACGTGCCCTCCGAAGCACGGAAGTGCTCATGGTATGATGCCACAAACGGTCACCCAGCTAGTGACCGCTCCCAGCGTTGTTTAACATTAGGGACAGAGACTAATCACTAAGAAGCATTGGAGTACGAGCGAGTTGGAAAGAGTACGCAGTACCTACCAACTATAAAAGTTATACAGGGATCGGTATTTTATAGTAGGCAGGATTGCACGCCTAGCAGACGCTGTAGACTTGTAATGCAATGCAGACTGCATGACAAAGGCCTACTATTGAACTCAAGTTACCATAGCAGTGATGGGTACAGGCATAATCACCACGCTTGCCAAATGCGGGTTGGTGATGTTCGAAAATTCGAAACTTTTGGTTGCCCGACCCGGGGATCGAACCCGGGACCCCGAGATCTTGGCCCGGTTTTTAAACCACTAGACCAACGGTATAAACCCCAAATCAATTAACTGTTGTAATGCAGTATTTTAATAAAACTGTTTTTCAAGCAATTAAATTGTAGGGTTTAAATTGAAAATAAAATTCCCCAAATATAAATTTCGACTGCCTTAGGTGGGATTCGAACCCATAACCTTACGCTTACCAAGCGACTAACCATCGAGCTGGTCCATGTGTAATTTATTATTTTTAAATATTTAAAATTCTCGAATGTTGGTTATGTACAGACAACAGCGCGTCAACCTACCACGAAACGTCAAATTTTCTCAATTGATATTGAACTCTACCTATTGGACTTAAAGTTAAAAATCCATTCTATGACCTTTAACTTTTTGGGTAGGTTGACCTGCCGCTGTCTGTACCAAAAATATTGATGAAACGCGGGCATACAGGCACAGCATTATGCCTTAATAAACTTGTCGACACTATAAATGTCTTGGTAGTTAGTAAAGTAGTGGTTTCGAATATTTTATTTAAGGAATTGTATTTTTAATTTACAATCTAATACTTTGAAAACCTATCCTTAATAAAGGATTCAATCCACCACACAAAATTCATAACCTCAGAGTAATTACGAATACATATTATATCAAAAGTATAAAAATTGATAATTCAAATTAATGACGTGAGTCACGCATATAACAACTAAACGGTCTTGGTATGAACAGCGACCGCTAAATCGGTGGCGCTTCTGAGTAATGACAGAAATTACATAAGTATTACGCATTTTATGTTCCATTTATGGTGAAGAATAAGTTTCGATTTAACGAGTATTTTTTAAGTGATACCTGCCTAATTAGGCTAACTTAACAATTGTTTTATTAATTTACCTTCTTCCACGTAAGAGTTCCATGGCGCTGTTTGGGAATTAACGAGTCGTAACGCGATATCTTGAAGAAGGAAACTCGACGGTTTGTAAGGTTTGATATCGTAGTCCCAGCCTCTTTCGTAGGACACAGCTTTCTCGCAAAATACGTAGACGTATCTAAATAAACACAAGGAACGTTGAATAAGATTACAAGTTTTTTTTAATTGTATGAGGTCCATGTTTTTCATCAGGTTTCTGCTGGACACGAGCCTCTCCAAATGGAGGAATAATAATTTAACCCCGTTTTTGAAATACAGGCTTACTAAGAACCCCTCTAGGATTTAACCTTAGTGGCTGATTTCAATAAATTAAACATTTACTCAAGTATTATCTGTTGCCGAGACCACAGGCTATTTATACAGTCATTTATTCACATACAATTACGCAGATTTATAAAAGGTATTTTCCCAGTGTAATATTATTACATTCGTGACATCAGAAATTATATTCGTTAATTTATTCAAATAATTCTCCGACATTTATGTTTACTAAGCGTCTTTTCAACATACGGATTCAATATTTATTATTAGCCCACTTCATCCATCGGCTGACAGCATTTTTTTTTTAAATAAGAAGTCCTACTATGTACCTACATAAGCAAAATATTCATTACAATTATTCAAATAATTACAATTAATATTACTTAATTAATTAATTAATACTACAAATTTTAAATGGTGTCCTTGCATTCAATCATAAAACAGCTAATTTGCAACTATTAAATAATGCAGTTGTAGATTGTATTTCCCTGTGCATACGTAGCATCTCTTCATAAGGTCAATGAGTAATAAGGAACATAGGTCAAATTATCTCACTCTTCGGGTAGCTCCGGCGCTGCGGTCGAAACAACTACGTCACCCAGACGCACATGTTTTGCGTAATCCGTATAGTGGGGCACTCCACCGCCAACCCCAACCAGGAATACATACTCCACCTGTGAAATGGCAATGATATTTTGGCAGGCAAATTCAGTATAAAAATATACGTACAATATTAGCACCACTCCCAATAAGTAAGTATTCAAAAAACGGTTCACCTTAGCCTACTTTAGTAAGACATAATGGGTACTCTTTTTTTAGGGTTCCGTACCCAAAGGGTAAAAACGGGACCCTATTACTAAGACTTCGCTGTCTGTCCGTCTGTCCGTCGCTCTGTCACCAGGCTGTATCTCAAGAACCGCTACAGCTGGACGGTTGAAATTTTCACAAATTATGTAGTTCTGTTACCGCTATAACAACAAATACTAAAAACAAAATAAAATAAATATTTGAGGGGGGCTCCCATACAACAAACGCGATTTGTTGCCCTTTTTTGCTCGAAATTTGTGTGCCTTCTGTTTTTTACCTAGTTAATGGTACGGAACCCTTCGTGCGCGAGTCCGACTCGCACTTGGCCGGTTTTTAGACTAAATTACAGGCCAGAGCAGTATAGTAACGCTGCTGCTCAATAGGTATACGGAGCAAAGCGTAAATAAAGGGAAAAAATCTGTTTCAACTATGCATTATCAATCAAAACGTCAAATCAAAGTTGAACAGACATGACTATAATAAATGATGAATTGTTCAATTAGGTTTTATTTGTGTGTAATGGCGTCAAGCTTTTTTAAGTGTTTGTATCGAATTCCTTCTATCCCTTCAAAATTTAAAATGTTTTAATAACGTATTTAAATACGGGATGACTTTTGCACCACCTTCAAAAATTTTTATGAGCGTTGTGTCGTATCAGTATTTAAACTTGAAAGATTATGTCTCAGGCGGGACTCGAACCCGCATCTTCTTGCATACCGGGTGCGGCGCTTACCATTTAGCCACCGAGACACTACGTGAAAGGCGTCAAGTTTTCAAGCATAATCTAATCGCTGGCTAAATGCGAAAGCGCCCGGTATGCTTGGAGATGTGCGGGTTCGAGTCCCGGCAGAAACATAAGCGCCGCGCCCGGTATGCGGGGAGATGTGCGGGTTCGAGTCCTGGCAGAAACATAAACGGCGCGCCCGGTATGCGGGGATATGTGCGGGTTCGAGTCCCGGCAGAAACATAATTTTTCAAGTTTAAATACTGAAATTAGAATCACGTTAAGTATCGTTTAGAGCCCATTTATAAAGTAAAAATATAGTTCCAAGTATTCACCCGAAAATATGTATTTTTCGCAGCATAATTTTTTAATTTTTTCGGTCCTAAGCATGTGAAGGTAAAGGGAAAATAAACAACTTATGAATAGTATCCCTAATTAATGAATGAGATGCGAATCGGGTGAAAAAGTGTTGTGAGGAGGCTGTATTTAAGCATTATAAGCAATGATGTTTAATTATAAGATATTTTCTTTTAAAAGCTTTATATTAAGGCTGTAAGTATAAATGCGTTATAAGCGCTTAAGTAGGTATACATTTAACATCTTTTTGCGTTACCTGTAGAAGCGACACAGAAACGGAATTATTGATTTTTTGAATTTATTCCATGTCCAACACGCAATTTATGATACTGGTTTTATTGGCTTTACAATAAGATTGAAATATTGATAAGATGACGCGGCATGGGTTCGATTTCCGTTTTAAATTAAATCAGAAAACTTAGGTTTTTTAAACGACTTGTGTCTGTGTGTGAACGACCTTAACCAGCCCAAATTGATTATCATAGTAGCTATAGTGACTGAAATGAAAGTCAAACAAGATTCACTGACGTTTGGACCATTGAAACGAATTGGTCTTTACGTCGTCGCTAACAACGTGTAAGTACCAGGTACATCATATGACGCGATAGTAATATCACGAGCTAGTCATAGTGCAGTTACTTCATGACGTCATAGTGAAGACTTCATTATATTCTACTTACTACAAAATTGTTAACAATTCAAATTGACGACACGTAAAACCGTTACATCACCTGATGTAGACTTTATACGACGACATGAACATTTGATTAACATATTAAACTTACCTACATAACATTACGCCTATTGGCCTTTTAGGAAATCAAAATATGGGCCAGTGTGTGGGTTAGGAGAGGCACAAATGGCTCAATAAAACTGTCAAAAACTAGATATTCTTCGTTAAAAATGGTGATGGACCATTTTTTTCTTTAAAGGGAAAAGCTATCCAGTAAAAGATGCTCGATCAAAATCTATACCGTTTTGACAGCTCATAAATAAAATCTAAATTGATTGGTGATGTCATGATCCTTATTGGTCACTGAAGAGCCTTCTGGTATCTTTCTTCAACCCATGCCTCAATTTTTGCATCCAATACTTTAAAAGCAATACTAATTTATCTTTTAATATTCTAGCTAGGTAGTTTAAATTCCCTCATTCCATTGCAGTTTATTGAACCCGTATTGGTTTGGTGTTTCCAGCGCCTCTGTTCTGTTTCTATTTCAAGAGCACCATATATACACTACTGATTAGAAACATACCGCTACCATGCAATCATAGCTATTTCACTCGTACGCACAAATAGAACGACCTCAACGGCATCGTAATAAGATTAAAGCTATACATAAAAATGATAACATATTGGGAATTTAGCCAAGTATGCACACGGACGCTATTCGACGCCACTTTGAATCTATAGGTATACACAGGTTACACTTGGAAAGGACCAGCCAAGTCATTTTAAATTAGTCATTTAGTCATCATGACGTTCAAACGCAATGAGTCTGGTTATGAACAGCACGCAGTCTATACCCTTTTTTATTTAAGTTTAATTAAAATAAAATTTTCCTTAAAATTTTGGAAAATCTAAACAATTTTGGATTAGTCACTCAATAGACTCGACTACAATAATATACCTACAATTTTTAAATAGCAGTTAATAAATTAATAGATTCACCTATTAGTAGAGCTTAATTAGATATACTGCAAGTGGTATAAACGCTAAAATATTTTAAGAGTTTATACTCTTAATTAGGGCATGTTTTCTTGCACCTACACCACTGTTACTTTTTATGAAGCAACATTGGGTACCTAAGGTAATAATTGCATTAAAATTGAGAAGTTTCTTTAATTATTATTAGTCAAGGATGACGCCTAGTAGCACTTAGAAACGATGTGTTAAAAAACTACAGTATATTAGCTCAAAATACACCAAAAATGCATATTTCATTTGTAATGAATGACAAACACTTTCCCGACTCCGCTAGTATATTGATATACCATTCGAAAAAAAAAATATTTCATAACAAGACCTTTTTTTCAACAAAAACACGAAAAATTCCGGTTCTTATTTTCTCTTAACTCTTATAATTGGATCTATACACGTACCATGTATAAAAGACGTCATAACAACCTATATTTTGCAAAATATTTTCGCATACAATATTGAAGAGGTTGTCGAATTTTGACTGGTCAAAAGTTACTTTTGACATCAACAGTGATTTCAGTACGTATGTAGTTAGATAGGGAAATATATTTTACTCAATACTCACCAAAATTTTACATTTGACCACGAACATACGTCAATCATTAAACCATGAATAATCTAGGTAATTACGCAATGTCACTATAGTTATTAAAAATAAAAAAATGTAATCTAAGTAATAAACTTAAAAAAAAAGTTTATTAAATTTAATTCCTGTATCTTAAACTAGACTCTAGATCAGGATAACCTCGACATATTTTTCAAAATTGTATCTGTTATACATGTATGAACTTAGTTTTAGAAATTTTGAATGAGTTGTAACTTAAAAAATAAGTAATTCAGGCATGCTATATTTCATTTTAATAGTCCACATGTTTATCGTATAACAGTATTGGCCCAATCAGACATCGTCGTAACGTAACGATCAGATGTATATTTATCTGAGGCATCCATCTCGGTCGATCGTTATTTATGTTGCAAATAAAATTCATTTCTAACCGCCCAAAATATTCATTTCACCGAAATTAGAACCTACGAAATATCGTTTATCATATTATGAAAATAATATAGAAGATATTAAGTATAAAAAACGAAATGTAACTGTATGACTGAATCAGCCTTCAGATGCGTATTCGTAACTTTTTGATATATTCGTAACTTATAAAGTGATTAAGTATCCTTCAGGTTCTTTAGAGAAAGCTATAAAAGTAAAAAAAAAAACAAATACCTTTTGAAAAATCCCAAGTAATCTCGTGGTTGTGTTTCCGGCCGCAGTCATAGCTTCTCGAGTTCGTCCAACGGAAGGCAGCTTCGTTGTCACAACTCTATGAGCTCCTATGTTACCCAGCGTATAAACGTTTGATTCACCTGTGAAATTAGACCCGAACCGTATTACCCGAATACATTTTAAGGTTACTTTGAAAAAATACCGTAGGTATAATCTAGTAGTTGCCATCTTTGTCGTGTCGTACTACCTACAAAAAATGGACGTGACTTTGAATAAATAAAATTGACAAAAACAATAGCGATAGAGTCAGCTATGTAGACTCTTCATAATAGCAACATACTGAAATTAATCCCAATTAACCCTACAAAATAATTATCCATCTAAATATACGCGTCGACTTGATAACCACCTCTTTCTCGAACCCTTGAAAGTATGAATTTTCATGAAACAATTTATAAAGTTTTATTAACTATAAAAAAAAAGAGTAGAACGTAGTATTAAATATTTACTGTCTTTTCTAATAGTTGCAACAAAGTTAATACAATTAGGGTGGATTATTTTTTTCTCCTAACATTACCCTATACCAGATTTGAACATTTATAAACTATTGGGATTATTGTGGTCAATTATAACCATTATTAACCATATATGGATTTTACTATTCGATATATCAGAGCCAGCAGTGTGTGGTAATAAGCCTAACTCAAAGTAATGAATCATTGTCGTTTAATATATAGGAACACTGGAGTAAATATTTTCATTGGCAAGCCAACTGTCAACCAAATGCACTACTATAGTGCTTATTAGTACAGTTAGCAAACCAAAATTTACAATAATTACTTTTAGTAATTTGTGAAACGGGCTCTCAAAAATGTATCCTCTAGTGCTGATTTTCGTAACACTTATTAGCCAAGTTATGGGACGGCCAACCGATGACGATAGTAATCTGTAAGTAATCTTTTTTTTTTAAAGATAATTATGTTTGTTATTATTTAATCTTCAAAACTTATTTAATAGTATTTTAAGGAACCGTGTTTATATAACTTGGGTGTCATTTGCTTTATTAGTAGTTTTTCTTTTAGCTTTTGGCTAAAAAACGTCTGACTTTATCATAAGAAGTATTTTTCGGAATAAAAGGATAGTAGGGCAGGTTATAGTTACTTCTTTGAATATTATTTTGATGTGTGCTCTTTTAAACCGTAGGTAACCTAATTAACGTAGTTAGTCTATACTATAGGTAATATTATAAAGCTGAAGAGTTTGTTTGTTTGTACCAGCTAATCTCAGGAAGTACTGATTCGAATTGAAAAAATATTTTTGTGTTTGTTAGTCCATTTATCGAGGAAGGCTTAAGAGGAAACACTATGGGCGAGAGGATTGAAAAATAGGTATTTGTAAAATCTATTGCTGTCGTGCAGTGCCAAACGCCTTCACCGCAGAGTGTGACAAAGACAACTGCTTCTTGGACCGAAAATACCTACTAAAAGCACACCAAATCAACGTTTCGTAATCCCCCGATTACTTTTCCAAAACTAGACCGATTTAAATACTTTTTTCATTAAAAATTAAAGAAAGGCTTTGCCCGTGTTCGTGTGTTTTCCTTTTTTTCTAAAATTAAGCCAAATTTGTTTTCTGGATGTTTGAACACAGCGGAAAATATGGCGATTTTTTTTTTTGAGGGGTCATATCTTTTTTTATTAATTAATTTATGAAAAAAAACGAAAACATAGAAACATGCCAATAGTGGCCATAGATTTTTGTAATAAAAAATATTGCTCTACTGGCATTATCCAGGGAGTAAACAGGGGACTACATTTGTATGGGAAAAACGGCCCTTGTGTTTCCTCTTAAGGCTACATAACAACACGCTGCGACCAATAGGAGCGAAGCACTAGTGAAAAATGTTGCAAAAACGGGGAAAATTATTCATATTTAAAGACTTCCGTTAATTGCGCTTCACGGCACTGTAAATGGTCCAAGTTACCCAAAAAATATGTATGAAAGAATTATTCCTCTATAAATGATTTCAAAAAAAGGCCGTGACATATATGTCTCTCTTTTAAGCTTGATTCACTATAACCTTTTTTATGGTATTCGAATTTGGTCGAAATTAATGCCAATTATTTGCCAAAGAGTTTTATCAACATAATATTAATCCTTATCCAAATGTATGTGTTGTTGATTTATGAGTCTTTAATTGTGAACTTCTTTATCGCGATCATAATAACAGAAATTGACGCGGACGAAGTTGCGGGCAACAGCTAGTGAGTTATAAAGCCCTAGCCTGACATCACGTCTGTCGCGTTCCTAACGATAAAGGAAACATTCTTTTTCAACTAATCACAAACAAACACGCTTCAGTAATAAAATTATTGATATACAGGCGAAGACGAAACGTTTTGAGTTTCGTGGTAGTTTGTCACTGTGTGTGCCCTTTAGTTCATATCTCATTACTTATGAAATTAGTGAGACATTTACAACATGCCAGGCTTGGACAATTGTGTTAATAATACTCGTAACTTTACGAGTTAGTTAAATCCTTCTTTAAATTACTTGCTCAGAATCTATTTTTAGACTTATACATTTTGTAAAAGGGTTTAGAATAATAGAAATAGGTATAATTTGATCTTTATTTTGTTTTAGAGGATATAGAAAACCTAGACATATACCTGAATGGCCGCCAGAAAAAAAAGTGTACTATTTTCCAACAACATTTAATACGAACGATATGATAAACATCACAATAAACAATAACGAACAACTACCTGAACAGTAAGACTTATTTTCACATGATGTACCTAGTAAAATATAATTTAACATAAACGTCAATAAATTATTTACCTTATTTGAAATTACAGGATCTGTATTAGCTTTATGGGCACGGTTGCAGAGTCTGAAGACGTAACATTTTTCTCAATAAAAGCCGACATGAACTCAAAAACTGTAACAATCTTAAACGAAAATGGTGAATCATTGCGTAAAGCCGGAATTGAACATTTTTTCCTTGATGACAATAGTAAGTAGTAGTCCGTTTTTATAAGTATTAACAAGTTGTGTATTTTTTAAGCACAATCATACCTAATTTGATCAAATTACCTTTCAGAGATGATATTCAATATGTGGCTTAAAAGAAGAGTAAATACGGATACTGAAGAAAACAACATCATACAAATAAACACAAATTCGTTATCGCTCGAGCCGTTCACAGTTGAAGAAATAGACAAAATACAATACTTGAAGTTCAGTGGGGATAATGCAAGATTAACGAACTTGCAATTTGAATACGTGTAGAAACGATCTCAACCTAAGAAAAGTGTAAATGGTTGGACAAACTACAGTTTGTTCGGTTTAAATGAGGATTTAATGAAAGTATGGTTGATCAGCACAGAGCGAGTGTGTGTACTTAAGAAAAACTAGAGTAAAAGACTGACAAACTGGCTTGTAAGCAACTATGTTCGTTCATGAACACTATAGCGATTTAAGACTTTAGGATGACCAGCTTAATCAAAGCTTAAAACATTATTTCATCAAGTGCCACGCAATAAATTTTTCTTACACAGAATATTCTGTTTAAAATTTATTGCCATGGATAATTTAATCAGTTAAAACACTTGGTTAATGGATCGCAGCTGTAAATCTTTAGACTTTATCGCGTCAATGTACTTACTTATTTATTCATGTTTGATTATAATTTTTTTATGTTATTAAATTTGGTTTAAAATATTATGTATCTACTTGAGTTCAAATTAATTTATTTAGGTAGATATTTTTAAAAGAGTTTTATAAATAATAAAATAAGTAAATAAATGGTCAAATTATTATTTAGTTTACTCAAAAACGTACTGTGTATGACTTTTTGTTACTATTTTGAAATTAAATAAATAAACGTTACATAAATTATTTTAAAATGTAATTTAACTCCTTTAATAAAACTTGAACGTAGTGAGATTAATTTGCAGTTAATAAGTATTTTATGGTACCTTCGTTGTTTCTGGTTTCCAAAATACGAATGCTTTGAATAGTTATTCAAATTGGGATCAGAACAATGTATGTGATGTTGTCCACATTTATTTTATTTGTAGAATTAAAATATGATTTTAAATATAGCCGTTATTTTAAAAGGGACCTATTACTTACAAAAACTTAACAGTTTTAGGGTCATTAGTATCGATGGTTATTTTTTAGTGATCAGATACAAATTAGAGTCAAAGTAAATAATCATTGATTATCTTCACCTTTTAGTTTTCTTTCCCTCTATGGTTTAAGGCAAAAGTTTAGGTTTAACTTATTTTTTAATTTTTTGATCTACAAACAAAGTGATCTGGACGGCTGTACAAATACAATATTCAAATACAGTTGTACGGAGCTTCTTTTAAAATCGAAATACTTGCATTTCAATGGTAGCTCCTCTGTAAATACACTTATAAACGCTTTTAGGGAGATGATATCCAAAAAAAAAAAATTGCCAGCTCCTCTGTACACTTAGATCTTTTAAACTTAGCAACAGCTTTATTAGGTAGTTCATCATAATAACCAGCCTGCGTATCAACCCACTGCCGGACACAGACCTCCCGAAAAAGATTTTGCCATAATAGTTACACTCATAGTGGAGAGAAGAAGCTACTGCCCTCTTCTTGTGGCAGTACTACTTTTATCGTCTTTTCCATTATGACAACTACAGGAAGAAAAGGAGTGCTATTTTTCTTTTTATATGCCAGTACCACACGTCACTTATTAGTTACTAGATACTGTATCTAGGGTAAAGCTACCACAGCTAACACTAATTTAAAACACAACAAAGTATGTATTGAGTCTTGGACACGTGTGACCTGCACGTGTATCTACAATATAATTCGACAAGGACATATTTAACCATCGAATACAGGAAAGTTTACATATTAACATAATACCCGCTAACTTACAACGACATATTACCAAGGACCGTGTCGCGATGACGTCGTCGTGACCTACATTAGCTACGTTGTCCTGTCTTAACTATAAATATTGACTACGAAATCGTATAATAAAAAAAATGTTAGGTACCAATTGTTTATTATTATTACTTATGCTTTTTTTTGATAAAAAACACTCGGTTTTTTTTTCTGACGGGTGGGTATACAGGATGAAATTTTAACTACCTTCCAAATTTTAATATAACAATCTAAGAGACAAATCAAATTACTTTTTTTTTGTATATTCCAGTACAAAAATTTCAAAATAAAACACTTAGAAAACTCCGACAAAAATTTAAAATTTATGATACGGCCTCCTAGCAACACTTATTTTACGCGATACACATATCATTCATTCATTACGATACTATACATATTTTTTTGATATTCCCTTCATACCCTTACAGGCTTAGGACCGCAAAAATTGAAAACTATGATGCGAAAAATATTTGGCTATGTGAAAAATTCAGTTTATTTTTACCCCCTATTTGACTATATTTGCAGCACGCATATTGTCAGTGTAGGAGCTCGCACTCTTAACACTCGAAAGAAACATCTTTACAGATGTTTGACAATCAGTTAAGATAAAACAGGCGAAACAGCTATTTCAATAAGTACTTTATTTGATATTTTAGCATAATAATAATAAAATATATTTATTTAGCACAAAACATAACAGTATAATACATATGAATCGATAACTGCCTACGCTAGGTAAAACCTGTATCGTAGGCAATTAAATACTTCCAATGTCATAGATTGGACTGCGTTACAAAAAAATGGTACAAAAACGTTAAAGAAAATAAAGGGAAAAAAAAAGGAAATTTGATTACATCATCTAAAAATAGATTATCTGTGGTAGAACTTAATTAAAAATGGTAAGTACTTTTGAATAAACAATAGTGCCTCGGTTTCGTTATAATCTAGATTTAGTAAGTAATTAGTTAAAATGACTTTACAGTGCTTAAAACTTAGTGGATGTATATTCAAAATTTTGTTAGTTCTATTGTATAGGAAAGGGGCAAGAAAATCGTGTTGTCTATGGGCGTACACTGTGCTACATCTTTTTACTACACAAATCTTATCCTTCCTTCGCTTAGAATTGTACATCTTCCCGTCGATTTAATTACAATAATAATATTAGTACCTACTTACTAAAATTTTAAAATTTTATCTTAGGTGGGAATCGAATCCGCACCCCCATGCATACCTACTGGGCGCGGCGGTCTAATAGACATAAAATGTATTTAAATTATGTTTAGGAATTTTGAAGTCCAGCTACAAACTGAGTTTTGAGTACCAGCTAGTCACAACTTTTTATAATCTTAGATGCCTACCTACTACAAAATATTTGTCTGATTGAAAGTTTTTGGGTTATTTAACAATTAATGTCCATTTAAAAGAAAAATAGAAAATCAAGTAGCTATAAACGATATAATCAATAGAACTACACGTATCAATAATTAAATAAATTAATAGCAATATTGTTTAAGTATGACCTTTTTTTGCATGGTGTTAAAAATTACATAAATTGTGTATTAATAAATAATAATGACATAAGAATACATTTGGTGTTATAATTGTAGTTCATACAAGCTTTTGAATTTCGTTTTACCTTTAATAGGTATTTTGATATATTATGGGTATTAAAGTAAACTATTCAAGCCATTGTTGACGTGCACCATCCAAACATGTCTAAATCTGAACATCCGATTACGTACATTAGACCCAAATAGTTCGGCAAACATAAGGCAACTGGATGGGTATCTACTTACGAGAAACTTATTCTGATTTTCCTTTTTCGTATTTTATACGTCATTAATAGTTATGCATATCGATACAATGTACAAAGTAAAATAAAATCTTATTTTTAGTTACACCGCATACTTCGTTATGAGTGGACCAATCGTTATTTCAATAATAACATCGAAAGAAGCGTACAAATCGGTGCATTCTATGAAAACATGTTTGGGGCTTATTAGCATCTCTGTTTAAGAACTGGTATCTACTCCTACTGCTCGTGGACGTTTTAAATCGACTATGTATCTACAGTGCTGAGTGAATTCTCAAGGCGCGACTACGTGTCGAGACGTGCTAGCCATTAATCCCAAGGTGTGTGCAGTGTTCGTGTTTGTTTTCTTCGTTACGTCATTCTATACGAACGAACTATTTAACTTAGATATAGGTACACGGCTAACCGAGACAACTCTCCGATTATATTTGCTGGTTGACGTGTAACTGAAATTATTGTCTCGAAATAATCAAAGATGTTAAAATCTTGTTTGGATTGCATACTTGGGTATGATGTGTTTATTTTGTTACTACATTCGAAATAATAATAACTTAGTTTTATTTACTCGTGTTTTAAGTCTGTAAAGTAACGCTTTTAACAAAATGTGGTACCTAATACACAGGCCCGTAGTATTAATAAGCCTGTTGACAAATTCTGGCAATGTTTTAAATGAAATATTTTAAATTTAGTTTCTCTAAATACAATTAGTTTATTAGAAAGTCGGAAATGAACAATTGACTGACATCTTTTGTTTTGACGGTGAAGTTAGTCACAATCTGTCTGGCTGGCTATGTGGTCATGGTAATTTTTCTTCAAGGTCTCGATTTGGTTGTCATTTGTCTGTCAATGTCATTAACAGTGAGATGTCAGAAGACGGTGGCGCAAGTGCGCACCGCGCAGCGTTGCCTATAGATAAAAAAAAATCGAGTGATAATAATATAAACAACACAAATCGCTGCAAAACACAACATGTAGCCGTTGTTACTTTACAAACTTGCCGTGTGCAATCGATTTATAAGAACTGTGACTAATTATACAATTGTTTCAACGGTGTGGGGTGAAGAATTTTGATTAATACTAAGTATAATACATATTATAACCTACAAAGATAAGGCTTTCCTACGCTATCTAATACTGTCGGTATTCTAATTAGACAATAATCGGTCTATAATACGTTTGCTAAAGGACCAATGCTTCAATAAATTTATAAGTTTACACAAATAGATATTTTGAAATAAATGTGATCTGGTGTTTAGCAATTCCAGGGAACAAGTGAATGAAGTTTCATATGGTACACAGTGGAACGGAGATAGTCAACGAGCTCCCCCTTGGCCAGAAAAAGTAAACGAAAACGAAATCATGTTTCTATTACCAAGAAAACTACAAATCGATGATAAAATTCACATCAATGGTATCCTTAGGAGTAACCCAAATTCGTAAGTTTTTTAGTTGACAATTAAATGGACTACTTGGATAATTAGTAATACTTATTTACTTTTTCAGTCATTGAAGATTTTATGCTTACAATTTGAAATACATATTTTCTAATGGTGTATTTGGTTAAAAATCTTCTTATAGACTACAAGTCCTTGGAAAAAAATTTACCTGTGAAATGAACCAACGTGAATAACGCTAAGAAGGCTGTTACTATATCAGAAAATAACTCTGACCACTATTTATTTATTTATTTATTTAAAACTTTATTGCACAAAAAAAAATATAATTGTACAATTGGTGGACTTAATGCCATGTGGCATTCTCTCCCAGTCGACCATTGGGCTAAGCAGAAAAGTTGCGTAGGCAGTGCGACAGACAAAACCAAATGAAACTAATGTAATAAAATTATAAGTTAAAAAAAAAGGGCAATAAACTACACATAGTACGTTTCATATATAAACTAAATACTAGAACAACTACTTATACTAAATAAATACTATAAATATAAAACATAAATAAATAAATATAGAATGACGACGCGTAATAATGTGAGAGCAAAGTTCATGATGATGATTCCGATTGATTTAGAAAATAAGACCGAACACTATGCCGTCATTTCTGAGCGGTACAGGTGAGTACCTACGTGAGTGAATGGAATTTCTCAGGTACAAATGTGGAATTACTACTAATTATTAATGTACGGCTTTGTTATAGTGTATAGATGATTAAAAATAAATGTCGAAAAACCTAGTGCCGTACTAAAGTGGTGGTGCCGGAAGTCAGTGCAAATTTTTAATTCGCCAATAATTGCAGAAGCAATATAGGTCATTTATTATTGTATGGCATTTGTGTAATTCCCTTTGTACACATACACAGATACTTTACCCGTAAACGCCGTACATATTTCCAGCGCAGGGGTCGAAAGCCAAGGGTCGCAACCCTTTTAACATTTGCATAATGACGGCATAGTGCTCAGAGTTATTTTCTGATATAGTAACAGCCTTCTAAGCGTTATTCACGTTGGTTTATTTCACAGGTTAATTTTATCCAAGGGCTTGTAGTCTATCATGTCATTGTGTATATCTATTTATTGACTTCGTTTTCAGGTTTGTTATTAGGTTAATAACAGGATATAGCTCACCCGATTACTCAAACATAGCTTTTCAATTTGAAGCCTCTTTCTCCAATGACCAATTTACCACCAAAATAATAGAAAATGGAGAACAGAATATTTTTCCTGTTGAATTAAGACCTTCACAATTGATTGGAAGTAAGTTGGAATATTACTTATAAGTAGGAATCTTTAATACCATTAAGTACCATATTAATATATTACTTTTGTGTCTTTTACTAGCCAGAGAGCAAATTTAGTACCTTAAACTGCTCAATTATGAAATTCATTGTCACCTTTATTTTGATCGTCTTTTTCGTTCTTTCAGGTGCCGATTTTAGTATCAGCACAACTATAAGAATATCTGATTATGTGGACAACCCAATAATAGATTTGAACGTTGGAGTATCGTCTGTAACTCAGGTAGAATTAAAACATAACTTAGAAGATATTCGATTTTTGACTTTAGATGGAGATGTTCAGAAAGTAGGTAAACTAGAATTCGAATTTTCGTAAATAAACTTTCACTTCTTCTACTTCGTGTTTTCAATACAATGGTAACAAACATATTATGGCTATTATGGTCTAACATTATAATTATTATTACAGCCATATCATGATTCATTTTTGACATTACAGAAATTGTTACTTCAGTTAATAAAAAATATAGTTTTTAATATTTAAGGCCAAATAGCATTCAAATTAAGCCTGCCACTTCTCTAGTGCCTTATTTAGCTTATATAAAAGGCCAGGACATACTTGTAATTTTTTTTTTAATTTGGACTATAAATTTAGTATTATACTTACTATAATAACAAATACTAGGGCACTTTTGCCCAAAACCAAAATGTAATTCAGAGGTGTAAAAGTAACGAAATATTGCGTACCCGTATGAACTCGTTACTTTGACAAAGAGTACTCGTTACTTTCGTATCGTTACGTTACACGTTACTTTTGATACCTCATTAATAACACAGTGCCGATCAACAAATCGAGTAGTATTCCGTACGAGATATCATACATAAAGTATGATATCACGGACTCGCATCAATCGTAATATGTAGATAAAATACATCTAAATTACAAAATTAAGGTGCATTTTGTCTTGTTTTTTTTTCAAATAACCGAATAAGGCACAAATTCATAAAACATACGATCAGCAAACGTTACAACACACGCATCAATGATACTTTTGCGACCTAATACGGATTGTAATTTAGCCTAGTCATTAAAGCATCAATCTGTGGCAGCTAGGAATTCACTAGAAGAAAAAGTGATGGCCATGTTTAAAAGTTTAAGAATATTACTACCTAAACTTTCCATATAATGTACTTTTATAAAATAGCTATAATTGAATTATTACTGCTGGACACACAGAGGGTTTTTTTACCAACATTGTTTTATGCTTGTAATGTAACAAAGAGTTTTAATATCGATTGGGATATAAAAGCTAAAATTTTAGATTGTTATTCACTATTATAGTTGCAAGTCATTACCAGTAATTTAAAACCACCACATGTCACTTAGTTTACGAACAGGACTATCCAGTATTATAATTTTGATAAGAAACTATGGAGACTAGGTTTCTGTTTTAGTTTAATAATTACACTGTTATTAAATAATGAATATTTGTTGTTATTCTATTCAAAACATGAGTGCATTTGGATAACATGCTAACTTAAATTATTAATTCTTATTTATTATTTATTATGTTATTAACTATTGCAAATAAGATAGAAGATTTAAAAGAGTATTCAGTATTTTCAAGATCATTTCATGTATGATTACAAATATAAAAAAGGCAACTATCCAGGCCAGCTCTACCATTAAGCGACCGAAGACATTGATTAGCCGTGCCTATATTGTGCATAGCAGGGATGATATTATTATATAATTTAGAATCTATAGTAGGATGGTGTTGAAATAAAATTATATAGGTTTCGGATTTATGATAATTGAAGAAATGAATACATTGTTGCTTATAAATAAAGTTAAATTACTACCAAGTCATTTAGTTTTATATCTGTTGGTACTACAATCAGTCATAATAACAAGTATTTTTTTATTGGCTCATCCGGCAAAACCTGTCTCATAGTGAAACTGAACTTTTATGTCGGATTCGTTTGCTTATATTTTTTTTATTTTGAACATCCGACATTTTTGTTACGATGCTCCATAAAATTCCTAGCTCTAAGGTGAGATAAAAGATAAAACTGAAGTGTTTGCATGAAGTGTATGTAGATTATAAAGGCATTCTTTGTAAACAATTGCATTTGTGTTTAAGTACCATTCATTACTTTTAATCTATATAGAATTATATTTAGATATACAATGTATACTCTACTTCTAAGTAGCACGACTGGCACAATAAATAAGTAATATCAATGAATGATGATTTAACATTAACAATTTATGATTGTGGTATTTTTTTGGTAAAACAAATATATTTGTATTACATTAGTAAAATAATTACAAGAGAAATATATACTTATGTCATTACCTTTTCTTCTCTTCAATATTTTTTTTCTACTAATTTAGTAAATTACCTTCTGTTCCAATATCCATATTCATCATCATCAAATTATTTATAATGTATTATAAATTGAATATATTGGTGTTTTTCTGTATGTTGTGGTATGTCTCATACACCCCACCTCACCTTTTAGGTTTTTTTACTTTTAAATTACCTTTTATTGTTACTCTATGTGTAACAAGGGCGATATGTATAATAAATTATTTTAAAAAAGCATAATTTTATTAAGTAAATAAATTTATCAACTATAATTTGAAAACATTAGATGAAGCCGAACCAGATCTAGTGAAAAATAATGTAGTTAGTTCACTTACCAACAGTAGTATATCGCACGTAGGTCTCTTGGTTGTCCATCATGGCGTCTACTGCCTGTTTCTCGCAGTACAGAGCAGTGATGACAGCTATACTGGGTTGTCGTGATGAACATAAAGTCGGCATTTGCTTCACCACCTAACAATATATTCTTTTATTAGTGATGCGTATTATGTGCTGGATTTCACTGACTTCGGCTTCTTCGTTTACATTACCAAAAGTACACACAGATTGACATTAGTCAACGGCTGGAACATACCGGGTCGGCGATCGCAGTGTGGCCAATGGTGGAAAGAAGACAGAGTGCTGGGTGGTGAGACAAACTTTTTAGCGTTTCATGGACCATTGTGTGGCAGAAAGAGAAACTCCGAGTAGTTCCCGAGACTTGTGACACGGGTGTAAGTTTTCCGACGTACATCAACTACACCCACCTTCACTACTCGTGTTTCTCTCCCTGCCCAGCCAAATCTAGTACGAACCTGCTAATGCAGCTTTAGACACTCGCTCTAGTATAGATCCTAATGCAGTTTTGGCTACATTTACGGAGGCAGTTTTATTCCGGCACCGGATATCTGAGGCATCATACATAGTTGAGACAGGTGTGATTATGCAACTAATATTTAGTTTGATGTGCCGGCAACTGCACATGACAATTACATGTTGTGTACACTAATATTGTCATATGTGTATGCATAAGAAACTTTCTGAAAATCTGGTTACAAGTAATAATTTACTTTTTACTTTATAAATCCTCTGATCTTAGGCCTCTTCAAAGAGGGATGTTACGTCTTTACCTGCCTCAGTGTCAGACATGTTTATAGACAGAATAATTTTACTACCTTATATGTCACCACTTAAAAGTTAATTTTAGAGGCCCAGTCGCAGCAACGTGTTGACAATTAATTGAAATTTTATTTTTTCGACGCCTACGTTAATGTCATAGCAAAGATCCATCTTAACTATTTACGGCCGGTTCTAATAACCTATCTCTGTTTTTGCCGTTCAGAGAAACAAAGACAGAAGTTGTTTTCTATCTCCGATATGCCAAAACTGAAGATAGATAGGTTATAGGTTATTAAACAAGAATACGGGGTTACCTGTGTGTCGACACTGTGTTGGCGAATGTATAACCCTTCGGACATGGTGCGCGTTAGCCCTTTTTCTTCCAATGACTCGAGTGCATCCTTGATATCAGTCTTTGACCATTTACCCGCACTGAAAAACATAAATCCCTTAGACCTGTGACAGATGACTTTCAAACCGAAAGTTGTCGCATCGGTCGCAGTAATTATAATATACTTAATTACTTTTCATCACCTTGCAAATTTTTTACAGGCGTTAAGTATCGTATTTAGATAGAGCCCATTCATGAAGTAAAAAATGTAGGTATGTATGTTTGGTACTTAAAATGAACTGACACAGTTTATATACAACTATAATCTAGAGACTAAACGCTATCATTTTGCATAACTTTAAGATTTTTAAAGACCTCCGTTTTAGTAAAAAATGATTATGTATTAACCCAAAATTTTAAAATACTTTTAAAATTTTGCGGTCCTAAGTCTGTGAAGGTATTTATAAAGAGAAAATCAACATCTTATGAATAGTACCGTATTGAATGAATGAGATGCGAATCGCGTCAAAAAAGGGTTGCAAGGTGGCTGTATAAAAATTTTAGATTTTTGTCGGACATTTTCTAGGTGCTTTATCTTGACAATTTTTTACTGGGCTATACCAAAAGAAAAAATACGTCCTTTGTTTTTTGTCTTGTAGATTGTTGTATTAAAATTTGGAAGGTGGTTAAAATTTTATCCAGTCCACTGCTGAACTTAGGCCTCTCCAAAAAGAGAATTCTGCCATAATCGTCGTTATTGGCAGGCGGGTTGGCGATCGCAGGTTGGTCAGTTGGACTTGAAATCGGAAAACAACCGTAAGTTTATTCTGGATTAAAAATAGCTTATGTGCCATTCAGACCATCAAGTGTGCCAAATTTCATCTAGATCTATTCAGCCTTTCTGGCGTGATTGAGTAACAAACATCAATCCTAATATACAATATTAGTAAGATTGTAAGTCATTTTCGTAGGCAGAATAAAAACTTTGAGAAATTAAATATGTAATAATGCCTCTTATCTCCATAATTATTTATAAAAGTTTTCATAAACATATTATTAAAATTAACTTTAAAAAGTAAAGCCTTTAATTATCCCAGTGCAGGATAGAGTCCTTCACCATTGAATTCAAATCGCCTCAGCAGGTTTTCGTTTATTACAATATGTATCCAGTTACGTAAGTCAACTTACGTTACAAAATCTTCTACAGTAAGAGGATTGGGATAAGCATTCTCGATCATGTCCAAAACCCTTTGTTCCGATATTATTGGAGTCTGGCTTGCCACACTATCATCGATCATGGCTGCAATAAAAGCGAACAATAATAATAGGATGACCCTGTAGTCTGTTAAGCTTCGCCCGGAAGTCTTCGAATTACCAACGATACAAATGTTTCCGCTACTTCTAATGTAGAACAGTGCAACTTAATTGTAAAGATGATTTAACTGTATTACCCTAACATATATAAATACTACCACAGGCATAGAAAATGTATAAGTACTACTATAAATCCATACACGCTCGTGAGTAACAAGAACTTTTTTCAACATTTTCAGGTGTAGGTGCAGGTTTATATTATAAATTGAATTTTCAAAAATATATTTTTGCTGTGTTAATCAAGTTTAATGGGACCAACTTAGCAACTATTGAAATCTGTTAATTCCGCGAATGTATGTATATTTTTTATATAAACTGTGGTATAGTCGTCATCGTAAGACGCTAAACACTTTAGTCCCATAGTAACAAGTTTGTTTGCTTGTTATAAATTCCTAGGGAAAAATAAACGTATTGGTACGTCGTCATAGTACTAAAGTGTATACCGAAATCCGTTATTAAAAAAAACTGTTACATTAAAAAAACATACACTTCGAAAAGATGGTCTATAATTGGATGTCAAGTTGTAATATGCCACCAGGCGACGCCACTACGATTAGATAAGACATACAAGTCAACAATGTTTTAAAAAAACTTGTAATCTCAATGTCTATGGATACTGTGTATTTTTCTAGGATATACAGCAGTAACCTATTCCACATACAATTCAATCTATGTTGGTGATCCGTTTTGGCGTGATTATGTACCAACCATACTTTCACATTTATAATATTATTAGTAAAAAGTAAGATGTAGGCGAAGCTGTCAGCAGAGCAGTAAATACAGAATATCTTTATATTGTCTATACTATATCACATGCTCAAACTAGATAAATTGCATTTTAGAGTAGTGCTAGTGGATTAACAGGTTTGTGTATTAGGCAATAGATTTGACTAATATAATATGCTACTTTTTGGTTACAAAATTATTGTATTATATAATATTAATAAAAAAATATCAAATATATACCTATTTTATTCAAATTATATTTTAAAACAATAAAAAAATAGTATCATACTAAAACCATTTGTACTTCTATCGATCTTGCTTAAACCTTCAATGGATGACAAAGCCGCGACGCACCCGCACCTCGTTTTGAATTAAGTATAACGTTCATTGGCTGTCGTCGTCACGCGAAAAACGCATTAAATACTTATTTTACATATACCACAACCAGTTCTGGGCGTTTTCCGTTTCATAAAGGTTTCGTTTTTTGACTGACATACAAATCACGGCAGCTCTGGCGCTTTTGAAAGTGCGCTACGACTTTTAGAAATAAGATCCACTCTCGAAATATGAGGAAGCGCAACAAACCGATTATGAAAACTTTTCAACTAACAATTACATTTGTATGTTCCTTCAGGAATTATGTTATAAATACACAGTTCTCGAAATACATCTGATAAAGTAAACTTGCCCGAATATGTAACCATTAGAAACCCAAGGCTACACGTCAAGGTTAAGTCATAAATAAACAACTAATTAATGTAATAAAAATTGTCTATGTATCTATCCACACACAACTTTGACACAATCCACCACAGTTCGATTTGGAAAACATTACAAGCTTGCAAAGTAGAAGCTAAGTTGTATATTAATATAATCAAAAATATCTATTCTCATAGTACTAGCAAAGTGAAACTGGAGAAAACGGGACAAGATATTGCAAATAGAGGAGTAAGGCAAGGAGACCCCCTGTCTCCCAAACTATTTATAGCAGTACTAGAAGGGATATTCCAACGACTAGACTGGAAAAACAAAGGCATCTGGATAAATGGAAAACACCTAAGCCACTTAAGATTCGCTGATGACATAGCCATCTTCGCTAAATCGTCTATAGAGCTAGAACAAATGATGCAAGATCTAAATAAAGAAAGCAAACTAACAGGTCTACACATGAACGCCGAAAAAACAAAAGTAATGTCAAACAGTCTCCAGAAACCAATCCAATTAGAAGAAACCCAAATTGACTATGTTAAAGAGTATATATATCTAGGAAAGCAGCTCTCTTTCAACACAAGCAGTAATGAGTAGAAATTGATAGAAGGATTTCAAACTTGTGGAAGAACTTTTGGGCAAAGAGAGAAATACTGAAAGGCAATTACAGCATGGAGTTAAAGAAAACAGTGATGGAAACATGTATCCTACCGTGCCTTACCTACGCATGTCAAACCTGGGTGTACACAAACAAAGTTAAAAACAAACTACTGACAACACAACACGCAATGGAGAGAAGTATCCTGAGACTTAAAAAGATACAAAAAACTAAGAACATTGACATAAGACAAAAAACTAAACTGACTGATGCTCTCAAACATGCATTGAAATTGAAATGCCAATGGGCAGGACATATTGCCAGAAGTACCGACAAAAGGTGGACTCTAAGAACCACAACATGGTCGGGTCCACTGGGAAAAAGAAATATAGGTAGACCAAGAAAACGATGGGTGGATGATATAATCTCAGTGGCCGGCGAAAACTGGTTAACAACTGCAAAAAATAGAGAAAAATGGAAAAAAATGGAGGAGGCTTTTACCCAGATGGGGTCCAAGCAATTTAGTTAAGATATATGTAATATTATAGTGTAACTGCCATGTAAATATTATTACTTTTTTGTTTGGAAAATAAAGCTTTATTATTATTATTATTATTATATGTATCTATCTATCGAGTCCAATCTAAATCAAACAGTCAGTATGTTACTACGTGATAAAGAAATTGTAATGTTATGCCAAGAACACACTTTAAACTATTGTAGTTAGTAGATTATATAATATTATAATAAATGTTTATGAAAATAGAAAGCATGCACTACGTCATATTATAATATACATACACCTGTTACAATTGTTGTATACAACACCGTTACTCCTGTCTACTCCATTTGTTTCTGTGCGATAGAATCAATAATAATACACTAGAAAATATATAACAATAAACATATATTTAACATTATTGAATATTGAATACAATATCTGGCTATCATATATTTTTATTCGCAACCACAGTGTAATAATAAACTAGAAATCAAAATATATACTATATTCTATTAAAATTTATACATGGACATAAAAATTACTAACAACAGGTTATGTATTCCTATTGAACTGTTTATAAAAATTTAACAGAATTGCAATTTTTTTATTCTGCCTTAATCCCTCAACAACACCCAGGAGGCACTCGGGTAATTGATTTCAATTGTGTCTGGATTAACTCACGATCGAGGGATTAAGTTTAAATTGAACTCACAACCTTTAACTACTGCTCTTTCAATTGAGCTATAGAGACATTACCTGCGTCGACTCATTTGTATTAAGAATGTATATTATGTATCATTAACATAAAAAAAAACAAAAATGGAAATACGAACCAGGGGGTGGAGTTCCTCTGCCTTCTCGTCTGAGTTCTATCTCTAAGATTTTCAGTAGGTAAAATTTATGCTGCATTAACTTCATAATTTTTTTTATAAATCCAACATAATCTGTAAATAAACAAAACATTGTATGATAATTTTGAGGACAGAGTTTACTAAATGAATACATGCAACTTATTGCTGTCTGTTACTTAAATTCAACCCCTTAATCATCTCTTATTTTTTTACTGCCGTTATAATATCAAGGTTGATCTGCATTGCAGGCAATAGGCTGTTTGTTTCAACATGAACAAACAGCCATCTATACATATTTATTCTTGGACAGTATTTTTTTTTGTTTGGTCTTATTAAGTTTGATTTGTTCTATTTTATTTTGAAATACATCTACAATGTACCTGTAGGAAAATCTTGTGGGCTCACAAGTTCTCGGAAAAATGACTGAGCCTCATAGGATCGTCTGTTTGTGGGCATTTCAGGTTTGAACCAAAATCTCAGTGCGCGTGCTTCACGAGTATGAGAACCATCAGCCTCAGATACAAGATAAACCCAAAATTCCAACTGGGCATGACAAGGTTCGGCAACTTTATTTTCTGTAAACAATAGAGATAAATAATGTAACATTATTAGTTACAATTTTTTTAATTTAACTTAGATTCTGATGATAATAAGTTAAACCTGTATAATTTATTTAACACAAATAATAACTAGGTACCTAGTAGTATTTATTTTTTAGAGTTTAGTGTAATATTGTACAATAAATTAATTAATTTGCTTTTCTACAGACATTTCAAATAGATATCATACTAGCAATAAACGGAAGATTTTTTTTGCTGTGACAATTTTTTAATTTAATGTTATAAATTTATTATTGTTAATTTTTAAGACGCCACACATTTCTATCTGTTAAAATATAATAGTTAGTACCTATATCAAATAAAAATTATCTCAGAACCATGACTCACATGTATGCTTTAGCTTTAGTTTACAATCATGTAAGACTAAATGCTTAATTTATGACAATGAGTTCAATTACAGATAAAGCTGAGACAATGCCATTGTCCTCATGATTAGTCTCAAGTTCCTAAAATAATCACGCTGAATATTCCACTTATTTATTGTGCCCATTCTGAATATGATGAACAAAAATACCACATCAGTGTAATACTCAACAAACATTTAGGATAGCTAAGAGAACACAGAGGAAATTTACTAAGATCCATCTTTTGTAATTATTACCTTATTTGCTCTGAACAATATTTTTTTATGGATTAGTGAATACAGTAAAAATTTGGTGACCTAATGTTTTGCTTATTCTTAGTAACATTTGAGTAGCCTGCTAACCCTAGACTATGAAACCTTTAAGTAAATAAGTTTAAAAACCCCAACAAATTTTAAACCCCTTACCAATCTTCATGAATATATTTAATTACATTGATTTCAAGCCGTTTTTATTATTATTATTTTGTTTAATTTTAATAATCATATTTACCATAAACATTCTCCATATTGATAATTATTCCAGCATGTTCACCGCCCGCAACATGAATCCTGTCACTAGGCTCTGTTTCAATTACTTTCCTTTCCACCACCAGGGTGGTAGTAGTTTCTGTTTTCAATTTGGGAGTCATAACTACCTTCTCCATAATGTGATTTTCCATGTTTCTGGATTTCTGAGAAAATAATATTAAACACATATAAGTACCGACATCTGCCTTTCAATAACTGATGGATGACGATGGCTAATGACTCACACACCCTCTTTTTCATAAAGACCTATTACAATCTTGTTATTCCTTAAAATATGTTTCAAACATATAAATAGAACTGAGTCAGGCCGTCAAGTTGTTTGATCGAACCTACAGAAGGAAGGCAATCTTGTTCATTTGAATGCAACAACTGTCCGAAAGTAAGAGCAAGGCAACAGTATTATCAGCCGATAGCCTTTTTCTTCTAATGAATTATATTAAGCACCGCGGGCACTTTTGCACAGTTTCATAATATTATTATTGTAGCTATTGCCTATTACATACCTACCTACGCAATTATCAAATAATTAAAACAGGCAACTAGGTAGCAAAATAATGAAAATAATCAACATCCGAGACAAAACTGACAGGACAGGACTAGAGCTGTACTAAGTAACGGGTACTCCATGTAGTACCGAGTAACGAATCGTTACTCACGAATGCATTTCGTTACTCGTATTTTCCGTATTAGGTCGCGAAAGTACCGTTGATGCGTGTGATCTAACATTTTGCTGATCGTATGTTTTATGAATGCGTGCCTTATTCGGATAATTGAAAAAAAAAAGACCAAAATGCACCTTAATTTTGTAATTTAGAAGTATTTTATCTACATTTTACGATTGATGCGACTCCTTGATATCATACTTTATTTATGATATCACGTACGGAATATGACTCGATTTGTTGCTCCGCACTGTGTTATTAATGAGGTACTTAGAGCATTTCAACGGGAGACGCCATTGACAGGCGTACCCCGCTGCCAAAGGTACAAGACCGCCGGTCATACTAGTTATATAAAACTAGTTGCCGCACGTGTTCCACGTCATTCAGCAAATGTCAGTATCGCACAACAGACCTGAGCTAAAAATGCCGAATTGCAGCGTTTTTACGTGTAAAAAGAGGTCGGAATCCTCTAGTTTACAGTAGGAAAACTTTACTTTCCATTTCTAAGTATTATTTTGACTAAATATTAACAAATAACACAATAAATTAGCAAAATAACATAAAAATTCCCAATCAATAGTGTTGCCACTAAATGGTAATCATATCTAATTTAGGGTAATTTTTAAAGATGTAGTTTATAAAATTAAATATGCGTTTTGTTTATTAATATGATATACTATTGAAAACATATAACTGCATAATTATGTCTCGACGAAATAAAACATGGCAATCTGTAATCTATTATCAATTATTCAGTTCATTTTTTATTTATAAATCATAAAAATAAATCAGCGAGCTTCATCTAATTTATATTTTAAATCGTTATTCTCTAATTGTTTTAAATACATTCTAGTGAACATATCACGAAATGATGCAATTTTGAGTTTAAGATCTGACCACACTAAAGGAAAATTAGGGCTGTGACAGCCTAAATCAAATGTCGATATCGACATTATCAATAATGACGATGATTTACGCGACATATATTTTTAATACGTAATTAGGTACTTTAAGATTGAGTTTCATTTATTATTTTTAACTTTTTGTGTAGGGTTTTTTTAATAATATTTTTTTATTTTTTTATTTTATACTCTTTATAGGTAGATTTTGTTAAGTTGTAGATAACTAGTCTGGCCATAAATACTGTTACATTAAACCTTTTTTTTACAACTTATTTATTATTTTGAATTTGGAAAAAAATCTTGCAATTTTGCGGAATTTCACATATTTTATCATGTTCATTATCAAATTACAATATGAAATGGGATGTTAAAGAAAATAGGATTGCAGTGGTTGCCTTGCACAAAGTGGGTCCAGTCATATTCCAGACACTTCGAAAGCTTGGTATCAGACGTATGTTCGTATATCGTACTATCAACAGATACAACAACACTACCTTCAAGTTAGAGATATAAGGCTGGTATAATACCAAATGTGATTCGAGTTATTATACCAAAAATACCGTATTAAACGGTATAATACCATTTCATACGGTATTTTTGGTATTTTATCTTTTAGAGTGTAAAATAATCAGACGTACTTTAAATTGGGGAAATTTTTGGATAACTAGCTAATAAACGTAATGAAAAATAATATCGTTTAACCGGCATCATGTCATTTAGTACGGTATTTTTGGTATATCGTATTTTGAAAGTGTAATGAGTACAAATCTCTTATACGTTAGGAAAATTATTGGTTAGTAAGACCGGCTAGTTGGTCTTCAGATACGGATGTGCCTACCTAAAAAAAAGAGTCCTTTTTATATTCGTAACAAACAGCCTATGTTAGTCTAAGTATTCCAATACTTCTTGATATTTAAAGTTCTCAAAATTGGTTTAGTGGTTTTAGCGTGAAAACGGAACATATTATTATGTAAGGTACACACTTTCATATTAATTATATTAGTAGGGAAAGATCGATTAAAGACATCGCTCATAGTGTAATTTTGATTAATTAATTTAGTTTCATACTAAGGACGTCTAGGCGCATCAACATTTCACATGAACGAAAACTAACTACAAAACGCGGCTCGCGCGCGGCATCTAAGTTGAGTGAGAGAGAAAGAAGGATTTCATGCGCGAGGTGATGCACAAAGTGGCAACGTCGCGCAAGCGCAAGTCCCACGTCTTTGTTGTGTATTGTGCGTGCATTACATTTACATAAAAGATTTGTTAATCGTTAGCGGGAATGCGATTAATTTAAATAAACAAGGAAAAAAAACGAAGTTGAATTGAATTTATATGATCAGTTAATTCACCGATTAAATATCTGACATTTGTGAATTATATTGATTTAATCTATGACATTTTTTATATGATAAAATAAATTACTACCTGACTAAAATTGTTATAAATATTTGCACGTCTGCATGCAGGCTGAATACATAGGAATAAGTAATAGCTTTAAGATCTGCACTGTAAAACTTGCATGTAACCTGTATTCTAGCAAATAAATGGTTGAATTTGAATTTGATGATACGTAAAAAAGTCAAGTAAATTGCATTTGTTAAACGAAATATAAAATACGAAAAATACCGTATTCTATTGTAAAATACCTGAAAAATACCGCCCATTTCGTATTATACCGTATTTTTACATCTCTACTTCAAGTAGCCTATTTATTATTGACTGAACTCATCGATAGTGACATATCGATAGTGTCTAACTCTAGCATTATTTACACGAAAATTACGTCATCTTGTATACTGATAGGCTGTTCATGCGTGTGTTTAAACATGTGTGCGTGTAGTCTGTGTTTGTGTTTGACCATTTCTTCGTATGCGTGCGTAACGACATGATCGAAAATGCATTTGTTTGTAATCGCTGTTAGTGTGCGTTCCTCGCCCCCCGCACCGAAAGTGGCAGAATTATTTGTATGGATATTAGTACTCATGGCTAATCCCGTTGGCTATATAATCAAAGATGAGGTATCAAAAGTAACGAGTAACGTAACGATCCGAAAGTAACGAGTACTTTTTGTCAAAGTAACGAGTTCATACGGGTGCAAAATTTTTCGTTACTTTTACACCTCTGGACAGGACAGAAGTAAATAATAAAAAACACACACACACTCGCGCACTCACCACTAATCACTGTAATCACTACACAACTAGTTACACTACATACTCTTTCTTTGCACTATACCCACCACACACATATTGTTAAGGTGCCCATTGACGATCAGTTTTTCGCGTCAGTCCGGACCTCAGTTTTACTGTGACGTCACTCCAATCCAAATGGTTTTCCGTTTTAGGTTAACTCGATTTTCCCACTCAGTTGGGTGTCACTCCGGCTCTTCAGTCCGATCAGCCGTCATGCCGTCATGCCACCAGTCCGACTTTCGGACTGGTATGGACTGGTAGCATCATAGTTTAGCGAAAAAACTAGTCTGAACTGCAGATGGCACCCACTTCACTGTTCTAATCAATTGCGCAATTTTGAGTTAACGCAGTGAGTCGGCGCAATAGACTGCCCTTGAGTTACTGCGTTGACGCACGAAATTTTGCTGCGTTACTCATCTCTAATCGGCCGGGCTGCTAGTGCCGGTGTATTTTGTATACTTTTAACCAGACTACGGCGAAGCAAAAAAGAGGGTTATGATTTTGACCTGTATGTATGTATGTATGTAGGTTTGGATGTTCATTGCGGACTAAAACGTGCTGTGCCGTGACTCTCTAAGAGAGCTATTCAAAGAGATTTACATACTTACAGTTGCATCTCAATACATTTTCGAAAACATTATGTACATCCGTAAGAGCCTGTAAGAGTTATTTGTCAAAAATAGTGACGTACACAATTTCAATACCCGAAATAAAGGTAAATTGCCGTGCCAGGAATCATACTGCTGTTATAGGCTACCTACATGATACTACGTTAAATTGTCTACAGCGCCCTTTAGGGGACTTAAAGTAAGGAAATAAAAAACAAATTCTTGACGGTGTCATGTGGGGTATCAAATGAAAAAGCTTTGTTAGCAGATCATTATTATTATTTAAGTATAATAAAACTAAGTTGATAAAATGTGCGTGCCGATAAAACTTAAAAAGGAGTCCCGGCACGATAAAGGGACTTATATAGTGTGATAGCCCTTTATCCCCCCTTGAACAAGAAAGTTCCCGTTATAACCTAAAGGGCGTGCCCTTAAAGATATAAGGGCTTTTCCAACTTTTCAACTTGGAAATTAAGTGTAGTGGCGCCATCAGCTGTCGAATATTTCAATGAGGTCTTGACTAACACTAAGTAGTACTGATACTGAACAACAGAGGGCGTTATTATTAGTAGGTACTTAGTAGTACTGCTACTGAACAACAGAGGGCGCTATTATTAGTAGGTACTTCGTAGTACTGCTACTGAACAACAGAGGGCGTTATTATTAGTAGAAACATTTTCTAGAATCATCTATTCTCAAACTTTCTCAAATATCCTAGAGCCTAGTTCTCTGAATATATATGAGCCCGGTGTCGCCCGCCAGAGTTAGTTCGATTTGAACAGCGAAACAAACGATTTCGAAACGAAAAGGAAAGAAGTTATCTGTGTCTTTATTTTGAAGTATCACGTGTGTGTTAGTATTTTTAATAGTGTGTTTAATTAATTGTCGATTTTGAAGCGAAGAAGAAAAAAGTTGTCTGTGAGCCTCTATTGTGAAATATCAAATGGGAGTATTTTTAATAGTGTGTTTGATTAATTCTAATGGTTTTTAAGCTAATGCATAGCTTCTATCGCGGGCCTTGAGCGTGGAGACCAAATCCAGAAATTCCGTAACGAAAATAATCTAACACCCCCCACTCCGACCGACACAGCGGTTACTTTTTAGTTTTATAATTGCATAAGCCGTGTGCATAAGTTGATAAAAAATGCTATGCAATAGCTTTACCGCGGCAGTCTCCGAGTGCCACGTCTTTTTTTTCTTTTCTTTTAATTGTAATTTCCTTAACCTTCAAGCAGTCGCGCGACCGTTTTTAGGTTAATTTTTTTTTCTTTGTCTCAACGTACCCTACGTTTACGTAACAATATATTTGTCTATAAAATGTTTATTTAATTTATATTTTACAGAATACAATGCCTAGACGTAAAAGAGGAGGAGATCTTGCCAGTTCTGCAGCGAAACGGCGGAAACAAAAAGAATATCTAAGAAATGAAACGGAAGAATAGCACGAAGCACGTTTACAAAATCAACGAATCAGAATGCACCTGCGAGGCACCCTGCGAAGCAGAAAAAGCGAAGAAAGAAAAGAAAATAAAAGTATTGAAGAATCGAGAATTTTAAAAGATAATCTAACAAAGGAAACATTCCACTACGAACCGACGAAAAAATATTACAATCATAAATATGTTGTAATCGGAATTAAAAAAACTAAAAAATCACGCACTTATAGCTAATTGAACTAAAAAGTAGAAAATAATATTAAATTACAAAAAAAAAAATACAGTAGTAGGAGATCGAACAATTAATCATAACTAATTAATGTAGGGATGTAGAGGGGCGAACCACCATCTTTCACCCAAAGCCAACCTCACCTGCACGCGGTGCATCCTGCTGGACGACAAAAAAGGCTCTGGCGATCAACCGACCGATGGCGGTATAGCCATCCAAATTCAAGGCGTACTTAAATATAGCAGGCCAGTGACGGGCAGCAGCGTCACCGGTGCGAGAAGCTACGCCCTGCGATCGCCAACCCGTCTGCCCAGGCGATTATGGGCAATACCTCTAATGCAGACGCAAAATGAGCCACGGCCCCCAGTTCCCGGCGGTCCCGCTATTCCTGGTCATGGTGGCGACCACGGTCACGGCGGGACGGGGGTTGCGAAGAATCTCCGGGTTACGGGAGGCCACCAAAAACCATTGACCCTGGCGACGTACAACGGACGCACGTTACAGCTAGACTCGCATCTGGCCCAACTTGAGGTAGAACTTGGGAAGATTAGGTGGCATATCCTAGGGCTATGTGAAGTCCGAAGAGAGGGGGAGGACACTATAACCCTCGAATCGGGTCACCTAATGTACTTCCGTGAGGGAGACCAACAATCCCAAGGTGGCGTTGGGTTTCTGGTAAATAAGTCCCTTTCTGACAACGTTGTGGAAGTGTCCAGTGTGTCGAACAGGGTAGCGTACCTTATTATTAAGCTCACCGAGAGGTATAGCCTCAAGGTGGTGCAAGCGTACGCGCCGACCTCGAAACACTCGGACGAAGAGGTGGAGGATATGTTTGATGACATATCAAAGGCTCTCCACTTCACCACTAAGACTCAGTACAGCGTTGTTATGGGGGACTTCAACGCTAAAGTGGGAGTATAGAATTGCAACGAATCGGTAGTAGGATCCCATGGATTTGGATACAAACCATACCAAACCACAAACCATAGGGGGCAAATGCTTGTCAACTTCCTCGAACGGGAGGGGCTCTTCTTGATGAACTCCTTCTTCAAAAAACAGCCCCAAAGGAAGCGGACGTGGCAGAGCCCCGACACTATGATAAAAAATGAGATTGACTTCATCATGACCAACAAAAAGCATATATTCAGAGACGTCTCCGTGATCAACAGGTTTAATACCGGAAGCGATCACCGACTCGTTAGAGGCTCTCTGAATATCGATTTTAAGGCTGAACGTGTCCGTCTGATCAAGTCAAGGCTCCAACCTACCTTGCTCCAAACCATGATAGGATCTGAAACGTTCCAGTCAAACCTGGAAAACCGACTCGCTGCCGTGGAAACCACAACAGACGTAAACCAGAACCTCGTAAATGTGGTTCGGATCCTCAGAGAAGAAGGTATGAGATTTTGTGAAATGCAGCGTAAGGCGATTTTGTGAAATGCAGTGAAGTCAAAGCTTTCGGAAGGGACTTTAGGGCTAATGAAGGAATGACGTGAAAACCCACCCGTCACTTCGTCGGGAAAGTGGGCTCTAAACCAAGAGATCAGAAAGCTCGTACGACACGACCTCCGTTGATCCAATACTCTTGCGATTGAAATAGCGATCGAGCAAAATCGGGGGTCGAAAGTGTTCGTACAATCTCTTGGAAGAAGCCACCTGACGAAACTGACCACAGCAAGTGGAGAACTCGTTGCTTCGAGGCCAGCAGTCCTTTCCGAAGTGGAACGCTTCTATGGCCGGTTATACGCTTCGCATGCATCTCGACCTGATCCCGAAAATGAGGACCCTAGAGCCGCGTTAACACGCCACTACACTCAAGACCTGCCAGAAGTCGGCATTGGCGAAATCGAGATGGTTCTTAAACAGCTGAAAAATGGAAAAGCCCCTGGAGAGGATGGCGTTACAACAGAGTTGCTAAAGGCTGGATGTAAACCCGTACTGAGGGAGCTTCAAAAGCTTTTTTACGCTGTCCTGTTTGAAAGAGAACTCCGGAGGCGTGGAGTAGAAGTGTGGTCGTCCTGTTCTTCAAAAAAGGAGATAAGACCCTGCTGAAGATTTATCGACCCATTTCCCTTCTAAACCATGTCTATAAGCTGTTTTCAAGAGTCATCACGAACCGACTTGCGCGGAGACTTGACGAATTCCAACCACCAGAACAGGCTGGATTTCGGAGCGGATACGGCACCATAGACCACATCCACACAGTGCGACAGATTATACAGAAGAACGAAGAGTATAATCAGCCCCTGTGTCTAGCATTCGTGGACTATGAGAAAGCCTTCGACTCGATCGAGATCTGGTCCGTTTTGGAGTCCCTGCAGCGTTTCCAAGTAGATTGGCGGTACGTGCAAGTGATGAGATGTCTCTACGAAGCCGCCACCATGTCCGTCCAAGTACAGAATCAGCAAACAAAACCTATACCGTTGCATCGGAGTGAGACAAGGGGACGTCATTTCCCCGAAATTGTTCACAAATGCTATGGAGAATATGTTCAAGACGCTGCATTGGAAAGGACGAGGCATCAACATCAATGGCGAATACATCTCTCACTTGCAATTTGCAGACGACATCGTCATTATGGCAGAAACGCTGCAGGACCTACAACAGATGCTGACTGACCTGGCTGACTCTTCTGTACGCATCGGCTTGCGGATGAACCTGGATACGCAACCGATTGCGATCCACGGTGCCGTCCTCGAAGTTGTTCAGACTGTAGTTGATACTGCAGTTAGGTAAAAACAACTTTGAGGATGAGGTGAACAGAAGAATTCAGTTGGGTTGGGCAGCATTTGGGAAACTACGTCGAGTCTTCTCATCGTCGATCCCACAATGCCTCAAGACGAAAGTCTTCAATCAGTGCATCCTACCCGTCATGACATACGGAGCCGAAACGTGGACACTGACGGTACGGCTAGTCCACAAGTTCAAAGTCGCTCAGCGGGCTATGGAAAGAGCTATGCTCGGAGTTTCTCTTAGGAACAAAATCAGAAATGAGGTGATCCGGCAGAGAACTAGAGTTACCGACATAGCCCACCGGATTAGCAAGCTGAAGTGGCAGTGGGCTGGCCATATTAGCCGCAGAACCGACAACCGCTGGGGTAAACGAGTTCTTGAGTGGAGACCGCGTCTCGGCAAACGTAATGTAGGACGCCCTCAGGCCAGGTGGAGTGATGATTTGCGCAAGATGCGAGAAGCCGAGGATCGACCTAAGTGGCGTGCATTTGGAGAGGCCTATGTCCAGCAGTGGACTGCAATAGGCTGATGATGATGATGATGATGAATTAATTCAAAGTAGAATAGTGGTTACATTTAATATATCAAGCACCCCACGCTTTTAACTCTGAATTGAATTATTTTCCTAATAATTTAAATTTAATTGTAATTTTAGTTTGAATTAATTAGTTATGATTGATTGTTCGATCTTCTACTAGTATAATATAATTTTTTTTGTAACTAAAAATTATTTTCAACTTTTTAGTTTCAATGTAAACAATAAAAGAATAACTATTCCGCTCGGAGCGAAGCCACGGACTTACGCTACGCGAAGCGGGCGGGAAGCAGCTAGTTTCAAATATTATAATGTAATCAGGTCTCGGTGGCTTGCGCCGCACTCGGCATGCGAGTAGATAAGGGTTCGAGTCCCGCCTGAGACATAATTTTTCAAGTTTGGAATACAAATTCCTTAAATAACTGATCGGAAAACATTCGCATGGCATGCCAAAAGATAATTAATTTTTAATTTTATTTTTATATTTAATTTCCAATATTTTGAATTCACGAATCATTATTAAAATAATCTTGGTATATGTTTTTTTTTCCATTTCACCAATAAAATTAACATAATTATCTGGACCTGGCGGTATTTTAAGGAACCTGGACTGTAGATACGTTACCTACATTAAAGTCTTTACGATGTGTGCCATACTGCCATACTAGAATAAAGACAGCGACTGAGAGACGGCCGCTCGCCCCCCCCTCACTACTTCATGCCGATACGCGGAGGCGAGCGGTTGGTCGCAGGCGTTGAGAAATTGAAATAACTGTTGTTTTATTTAAAACTTTGTTTGGTCTTAAATATCTGAAAAGGTGCCAAATAGGGTCGGCACAAGCTGGCGACGAGGATAAAAAACGTAAGTGAAATATATAAATCATTAACCGAATACCTACGACAAACATAACCTATAAAACCTGGAGTTATCATTCGGGAACTTTATCAATACCTGCAATGTTTTGTTAATTTATTATCCTAATTCTGTTGTTTTACTAAGATAACCGTCAAAATTATATTCAAAGAAAAGAAGGTGGGGCAAATAAACTTAAAATTGTACATAAAAAGTCAAGTAGGTACCTACCCCAATACAGTCACGTATCGCAACATTTCTAATAATTATAATTTATTGACCTCGTTATTTTGCCTTACATTGGTAATTATTAGCTAACGAAGTTATCCTACATACCTACCTCGGTACTACAAAGTTTGATAACCCGTAATGATAACAAAAGGTAGCGAATCGAGTTGTTGCAGGTATTACTAATATATACCAAATAAAAGTTCCATTGTTGTATAGTCAGTTATTATTAGCCAGTCTTTTTGAAATATTGGAAAATCTACCCGGTGCTTTCCAATATAAATTACTAAATGGTCGTATTTGGAAACACTTTAAAACTAGATGTCCAATAAAAACAATTCGTGTTCGTGGACATTATTTTCATACACCTATCCGAGTGTTATGTATAGACTCATATGCATTACCTACCTATATTTGTTATAATTAAAATGTTGTTATAATAATTGAATAATAAGGTTCTCAATCATGAAAACGAGGCTTTCTATATGTATTAGGTGTTAGGTGTGAAAAATCTCGTCTATCATTATCATAATCTTATTCAACACCATAAATAATAATATTAATTTAATGGTATGTAGGTAGGTGGGATAATTTTTAAATAATATCTTTGAATCACGGAACGTACCAAAGAGAATATAATCCTGTGCTTTCAGAGTTTTAACCCGTTTACCTTTTTAATTACAAGACAATACAAGTCTTACGGCCTTGGAACTATCCATACAGCCAATTCTAGTTCATCTGTCGTTCACAGACTTCATCCGTTTAATAACTTTATAATAAACAGAGAACAAGCTAAACAGCGCGGTATAAACAATAATATTATTTTCAAAGTTTAGTCCTTCTGCCTCAGTTAGCAAATTTTGCAATTAATTGTAAGTTAAAATTCATCGCTAATTTCATTTTATTAATTTATACCAGCCTATAGAATTATCAATGTTTAGTTCATTACAATAACATAGATCCTAACTAGACTTGGCGAATTTCTGACTATACATACAACAAGATGTACCTGTATATATTAGTCAACTCGGGGTATTGACCCGACCGAGTAAGGTACACCGTACAATAGTCAAATGAGTGAAACTCATCAAGTACATAGATTGGCATTTTGACATGCTAGTTAGCAGACTAACATGTTTTGAATGCTAGTTTGTGCAATTGGTAGGTAGTTCCGATTTTAATTAGAATTTGGTAATGCTATAAAAGATTACCTAAGGGATATATTAATCCCTAACACAAGACTATCGAAATGTATTATGCACCCACAACTATTTTATCGAACGTACCGAAACAAACTTTCTGTACTTACAGATCGTCCCAATATGTCTCAGCTACCGGCTTTAGAACATTTTGACTGCGATGGCGATTCCAGTTCATTAGGACATAGGTGGGAAAAATGGAAACGCGCTTTAGATATTTACCTATTAGCTACCGGTATAGATACCCCACAAAAGAAACGAGCAATTCTTTTACATACCGCTGGACTCGCTTTACAAGAAATTTATTATAATCTGCCCGGAGCGCATGTTGAAGAGACAGAATCAAACGATGTTTTTCAAATAGCGATAGGAAAATTAGATAACTATTTTTCACCCAAACAAAGTTTCCTTTACGAAAGACATATCTTCAGACTTATGAAGCAAGAAAATGATGAGAAATTTGAGAAATTTTTAGTTAGACTTCGTAATCAGAGCTCTAAATGTAACTTCGCGCGAAAAGAAGATGACCTTATCGATCAAATAGTCGAAAAATGTAGCTCGTCTGATCTCAGGAAAAAAATTCTAACATTAGGAGATTCGGTAACAATTGACAAAATAGTTGTGGAAGCCAATTCGATCGAAACTGTTGAAAGGCAAATGAAAGGATTTCAAGGAAAATTAAACCTAGATGTGAACAAAATCGGAACTAGGCCAAACAACAGTATACGGTGTACTAGATGTGGAAGTTCATACCACGACAGTAATTATGAGAAATGTCTTGCGAAAGATAAAATCTGCACCAAGTGTGGTTACAAGGGCCACTTTAAAAATCAATGTCGTACTAGGCAAGAAAAGCGGAAGGCAATACCAAACGCTAACAAACTTCAAAAATATGCCAAGAGACCAAGACCAATTGATCAACCACCTAAACAAATGAATTCGCAACAAAATAAAGAACCTGATAACCCACCTAAACCAAACATTAACTACGTATTTCATATAGATGATGATGCAGAAGTAACTTGTCAGGTTGGAGGTGTCAATGTAAACATGCTCATTGACTCGGGTAGTAAGACCAATATAATTGACGATAAGACCTGGGAATACTTAAAATCAAATGCGGTTGTTGCTTCAAGACAACAAAAGGGCTCAGATCAAGTATTTATGGCATATGGATCTAAAGACCCACTTGACGTTCTAGGTTCGTTTGAAGCATCAATCTCAATTGGATTTGAAAAACAAATTGCTCGATTTTATGTCATTAAAAATGGTACTCGAAATTTGCTGGGCAAAGAGACAGCTATGAAGCTTAACGTGCTTAAATTAGGGGTAAGTTTAAATTCTTTAGACATGAAGTTAGGCATTTTCCCTAAATTTAAAGATGTACAACTTCATATCGCGATAGACAAATCAATTACTCCAATTTGCCAGCCATACAGGAGAGTGCCTATTCCCCTAGAAAATAAAATTAACGACAAAATAGACCAATTGGTAGAAAGAGATATAATTGAACCTGTAGATAAAGCAGCAAGTTGGGTGTCTCCACTTGTACCAATACTAAAAAGCGATGGCGACGTAAGGCTTTGCGTTGACATGAGGTGTGCGAATAAAGCTATCATGCGTGAGAATCATCCTCTTCCTACTATGACTCAGCTCTTACCCAAACTGAGCAAAGCTCGCGTTTTCTCTAAACTAGATATTAAAGACGCTTTCCACCAAGTGGAAATCAGGGAAGACTGTCGGGATATAACAACTTTCATTACCAGCAAAGGATTGTTCCGTTATAAACGACTAATGTTTGGTATATCGTGTGCACCAGAACATTTTCAAAAAATCGTGGAAAGAATGATTCTCCCTTGTGATGGTGCCATTAATTTCATTGATGATATTGTCGTGTTTGGAAGCAATGAAACAGAACATAATTCTAGGCTGAAAACAGTTTTACAGATCCTTAAATTAAATAATGTTCTTTTAAATGAAAATAAATGTGTCTTCAATCAGTCAAAAATTGAATTTCTGGGTCATGAACTCTCTTCTGAAGGTATCAAACCTTTAGATAAATATGTTAAAACTATATCATCCTTCAGAGAACCAAAAAATGTAGAGGAAGTTCAGAGCTTTCTAGGACTTGTAAATTACATAGGTAAATGGATCCCTAATTTAGCCACAGTTACTGAACCGATTCGCGAAATTTTACGACTTAAGCTTTCCAAACACGCTGATATTTCTGAGTATTGGAATGAAAAACAAGTACTGGCTTTCGCTGAATTAAAACGATGTTTAAGTAATCTTCGCACTTTAGGCTTTTATGATCCCCTCGACAAAACGCAAGTCATTGCAGATGCCAGTCCCGTAGGTCTAGGAGCAGTTCTAATACAGTATGACACACATGGACCTCGAGTTATTGCTTATGGCCACAAGAGTTTAACAGATGTTGAAAAACGTTACTGTCAGACAGAGAAGGAGGCTTTGGCACTAGTTTGGGCTATAGAACATTTTAACATGTACCTCTACGGTTTAAAAGAATTTGAGTTAGTCACAGACCATAAGCCCCTTGAGGTTATATTTGGACCGCGATCCAAACCTTGTGCTAGAATAGAACGTTGGGTATTACGTTTGCAATCTTATAACTACAAAGTTGTATATCGTTCTGGAAAAAATAATATAGCCGATTCTCTTTCTAGGTTATGCTCTATAAACAGCTCACATCCTTTTGATGATGAACATCATGTAAATCAAATCGTGCAGTTGGCGCGACCTTTAGCGGTACCCATGGAAAGCATAATTAACGAATCACAAAAAGACAATGAAATACAATTAGTAAAAGCCGGTCTTTCGGATAAAAGTTGGGATTCGAAAGTAAATAACTTTAAAATTTTTGAGCATGAACTCTGGGTCCATGATGAAATTTTGTTGCGCGGAAATAAAATCGTTATACCCATGTCATTACGTAAGCAAGTGCTAGCATCGGCTCATGAGGGTCATCCAGGTATCGTTGCGATGAAAAGCAGATTACGAACTAAGGTGTGGTGGCCTAAAATAGATAAAGATACGGAGAGTATGGTTAAAAGCTGTAAGAGCTGCACCTTAGTTTCTGGTCCTAACCCTCCTGTGCCAATGCGGAGACGTGAGATGCCATCCCAACCTTGGGTAGATGTAGCGGTTGATTTTCTAGGTCCGCTTCCAAGTGGACATTACATATTTGTGGTTGTGGATTACTACAGCCGTTACAAAGAAGTCAAGGTAATGAAATCAATTACGTCTCAAGAAACAATTGGTGTATTAAAAGAAATATTCTCAAGGGTAGGTATTCCAGTTAGCCTGACTTCAGATAACGGACGACAATTCATAAGTGAGGAGTTCAAATCCTTTTGCTTAGAGTTTGGCATTACACTTTACAATTCTATACCGTATTGGCCGCAGCAAAATGGCGAAGTTGAACGGCAGAACCGTGACATAATAAAGCGGTTAAAGATAAGTCAGTGTCAAAAGTCAGACTGGAGGGAAGACCTTCTTCATTATATTATGATGTATAATAGCACACCACATAGTACGACAGGAAAGACTCCTTCAGAATTATTTTTTAATCGACAGTTTAGAGATAAAATACCTTCTGTTTTAGACGTTGAAAACAGGCATATTAATTTAGAAGTTCGTGACAGAGACAAAATAATGAAAGACAAAGGAAAGAGCAAAGAAGATCGGAAAAGAAGAGCAAGACATTATGACATGAATATAGGAGAAAAGGTCTACGTTAAAAATATGGTGAAAGAAAATAAATTGACGCCAAATTTCAGCCCCATACCACACACTGTGATTGGTGCCAATGGTGGAGACATAAATGTAAGAAATGATGAGACTGGACAAGAATTAAGAAGAAATATTGTCCATTTGAAAAAGGTTGAGGGGCAGTGGAAGATTCAAAATGAGAACGAAAATGCAATTCATAGTAATTTAGACAGTAAAAATGATAATTGTTCTGAGATGGAAACAGATGAGGATTAAGAAAATTAATTTTAGTTCTTCTTCTTTTATTTTGTAGTAAAAATATTATTTTCTTTCTAATGTTATTATATGAAGGTTGATTAAGCTAACAGTACGTTAAAATGTTGTATTCCTTGATTGTTAGTAACTGGTAACAAAGTAGTAATTACTTGAAACGTGGAAATTGTAATTATTTCGAAATTTATTGAAAGGGAGAGATGTGCCATACTGCCATACTAGAATAAAGACAGCGACTGAGAGACGGCCGCTCGCCCCCCCCTCACTACTTCATGCCGATACGCGGAGGCGAGCGGTTGGTCGCAGGCGTTGAGAAATTGAAATAACTGTTGTTTTATTTAAAACTTTGTTTGGTCTTAAATATCTGAAAAGGTGCCAAATAGGGTCGGCACACGATGAATAAATAGGGAATCATTGCTTATATTTATGGCATTTTCCGATAGGATTCCGATTTCTTGTACTGTCCATCCAAACATTTCCTATACAATTATCCGGCAACAAACCATAGCAGTGCGTAACTGACCCTTTGTTTTATATATTTAGATTTAACTCCAGTTTTCCATAATTAATATTATTATAAATAATTGAATCATAAAATGGTAAAATAACAATTCGTCAGCCAAATCACTCAAATAAATGTCGTCTAATGCGCGCGACGTGCAGGCGGCAGCCCTGTCATTTATACCGTAACTGAATCGGCGAAAACCAGTTCTTACCCCGGCGACGCGTCGGTGAACGCGTCGGTGAGATGTCACGCATACATCGCCGCGCTATGTGTGAGTGGAACCACAGCGGGCCGCTTATAGGTAGCTTGTATTCTGGTGGGAATATTTATTCATGTGGTCCGAGTGAGCTAATGCCCCACTTGCCTCAGTGAGAGCCATTTTGCCTTTGTCAGTAGAGTGACAACACATAACACAACTTATTGGGACTACTTAATTAAATACAATGGTAATAAGGGATTTTGAATTCACTATTCTCGCTCGATTTCCGGCGGAACTTAGCCTTTATTTTACCTAGTTGCGCAAAGTAAAAAAGAAGTAAAAAACATTACGTATACAAATTGATTTAAAATTTTCCGTGCCGTGTATTCATAAACATTACGTGACAACGCATCAACGCGGGTTTATACCTGTCCCCGTGAGCCCTTACGGTCGCGTAATATTATGATAGGCAGAGTGTTATAAAAGTAGAATGGTTTCATCAGCATTTTTACTTACTTACTAAACTTACTCTACCTGCCTATATCATAATTTCAGTCAGCATAAATTTAAAGGACATTTAGTATTTATCTTTAAGCTAAAATAAGTGGAAATGTATTTTGCATAAGTTGTTGGTGAAACGATTAAATTAAAATAAATAAAAAAAGACGTGTGGCACTCGGGGACTGCCGCGGTAAAGCTATTGCATAGCATTTTGTATCAACTTAAGCAATTATAATTATTTATTTATTTTATTTATGCAGTATTTCTTTTTCTTTGATTTTAACTTTTTGAGCGTGGTGACCGATAAGAAAACAATTTTTTCTTTTATTTTTATATACATATTGAGAATTGAGAATTTAAACTATACGCGTGTGTGTGTTTGTGTGTATAAAAGAGGGCTACATTTAATATCGCTCATTTTAATATCAAAAATTTAGGTTACCTTTATAGCAGTATTATATTTTCAATTCAAAATTAATACTGCATTTGTGATAATAATAAAATGTATGTATATAGAGTACTCACTCATTTTCTTTCACTATTTTTTCGTGACTTTCTTCATTAATAATAAATGCACTTTGTTCATTCATATTCAAAACACTTTATACACAAATTTTACAAGTACAGCTATTCACTGTTGTACATAAATACCTATACACCTATATACTTTCTCATAAACAGCTGCTTATGTATTCGTCCGATTTCGGAGCAGGAGGCCTACTCTCTAAGCCCGTCAACGAAGTTAAGAACCCGAACGACAGTAGCCCGAACGAAAGGTGTAAACCTTACCCTCTATTGTTTTCGGACTAACGAGTATCGAACGGAACCATAGACAATATTCGTGAATGAACAATGCTTGACGATAGTGTCGGAAATTCAAAGGATTATTTCCGGTTTTCTAGTTTTGAAGTTTTTTGGTTTAATTTAACCAAATTAGTTATTATAACATTATTTTAATATCAAATACATCCCAATAAATATGAACCATACCTCAAAATAAGTAATCTAACCATTTTTTCTAAATTTCTCTATAGCAGCTATGCTATTTTTTATCTGTAGAAAATTGTCAAATGAAACGTCATTGTATAATCTATGCTATCAAATTGCTAAACAAAATTTGAAGTTTCATACGTGAGAGTTTATTTTAAAATAAACTATTAATTTAACATTAGGAAAGGAAAAGCCTACAATTTTATGGAGGGAAAACGTAACTTGGTCCATGGATTATTTAAAGTGTCGATGAGTGAAGACACTCATTAAATAAAACTCGATGAATACTTTGTAGACGTACTTCAACAAAATCTGCAAGTATTTGCAAAAGGTAAGCTTATTTTCATTTCAAAATACTTCTTTAGCCGGGGTAAATCAAGCAATTTACCATCAACATTGTAATATACCATTGTACGTAAGATATCCACTTTCAATCGGAGTAGCAAATGGGGATTATAGGAGGTGATTTTAGGGGTTACCCAACCCGGCACCTGCTACTTTTTTCTAATTAAATAGTCGCCATAATATAATTAATATAACCTCCAGAAATAATTTAGGTATATGTTTTGCTCAAAATTGTATTATTTATTATTTTACCATCTTGATTTATTTACAGATCTCAATTTCTACAGTGGGCCTAGCTGCTTGATACGCCTGCTTTATTTTCAAGCTTCATAACCACCAAATAAAAACGCTTGACTATGCAAGTCAAGCTTCAGGAGATGGAGTTGTACATTATATTTATATTTTACTTAGATTGATAAGTAAGACAACCGGTATGTTATTTTGAGACAGATTAAAGTGTTCATTTTAGTAGTTTAAATTGAATGTTCATTCTGAAATAAAACAAAATAAGACAAACTGTTTGTATCTTGCATTGTTTCAAGTATTCATCATTATGTAAATTGATAATCAAATTTTTCAAGATTATTTAAAGCCGGTCATCGATATAAAATACTAATAATATGTATGCTTCTAGCAATATAGAAGCTAATTAAAATATTGAAAATGAAATTTGATTAAGATGTTTGTCTTATTTAGACTTTTTAAAGATTTCGTTATAATTAGGCTTACACTGAAGAAAGTATTTGGAAAATTTAAGATTGATTAAAATGTGCATTGTTATAGTGTAACTTGTGTGTAAATTTATATTTAGACTAATGTTATTGAGACTGAATTCATATATTAGACTCTCATTTCAAATTTAATTAAAAAGTGAGGAAAATGTGTCTATGTAATACATTGTTTCATGCAAAGATTGGAGGTTAGAAATTAACGTGTTTGTTTTTAATAAATTTCTTTATTGAGGTCCGTAGTTATGTTTATTACTTAAAATTAATACACATGGTTACCTCATTTATTTTGAGTTATACTGTTCTGTGAATATATTTTAAATAAAATATAACATATTTGACGAGTATGATGTTTTATTTAAGAATGCTATATAATAATTGCATGATTTAAATAAATACAAGAAGTATTAAAAATATTTCAAAATCAGTATTATTGTATATTGTAAATGGAGGCTAATGATTTTAGTCCCTCATTCTAAAACATAAATTATATAAAACACAGGTAACAAAGAGCTTGATTGTTCTAATTTTTTCTTATTGCACCTATATCGACTCAACAATAAAACCACTAAGTACTGGAAATATTTCATCATCATCACCAGCATAGATAAGTCCACTGCAGGACAAACACCTCTTTGAAAAGATGAATTAAACTTTATCACCACGCTTGGCAAGATAATTGGTGATTGACCAGACCAAATTGGCAATCTTGATAAACAATAAGTTCTAAAATTAATATAAAAAGTAATCTCATGTAGTTTAAATAAAAGTGTCCTGTGAATTAATCTTTTTTACTATTTACATTACTTATTTAAATGTAACATATTATTTATTGATTATAGTATGATGTTTTATTTGAGAATACAATATAATAACTGCTAAATGTATTATGATATTTTACTGTTATTTGTAGAGGTTTCTTTTCTCTAATACACAAATTGTGTAAAACACGGGAGAAAAATGACGGAATTGTTATATTTATTTCTTATTGCACTTAAATTCTACTAAACAATGAAATCACTACTGGGAACACTTTATCATCATCATAACCAGCATAGATTAGTCCACTGCAGGACGTAGTCTCTATCTCTTTAAGAAGTTGATTTTGCCTTTTCGCCACGCTTGGCAGGTGGATTAGAGATTAAAGTTTAGCCAATAGTAGAAAGAAAATGCGGCCTCTCTGTAGTTGCCTCTTACGACATCCATAGGAAAAGAAGAGGCTATCTTTATTAATTTGATGTGTCGGCACCACACGACACTATTTGCGTCGTTTGCGCCTCTTCTTTACTAACTTGCTCTACAATTTCCACATATGAAAACTTGGCAGTATAATCACAAATAAAGTTTTAGAATTTTCATTCGTAAGCCAGAACGATAGCTATTTAGTTGTCGTTTCAACTGACATAGAGTTACGATGAAAGAAGTGTCAAATTCAACATTACGGACGGGCTAAAACGCTTAGAGAGTAAGTTTAAGCGTTCGTTTTTCTTATCATTCGTTCTTCGTCCAAACTCCGAACGAAACAAAGGTTCGTAAGTGGTACGGAGTACCAAATGTCCGTTATACGAGACGAAACCACTAACTTCGTGCTTAGAGAGTAGGCCTTCAGGAGGCCTACTCTCTAAGCCCGTCAACGAAGTTAAGAACCCGAACGACAGTAGCCCGAACGAAAGGTGTAAACCTTACCCTCTATTGTTTTCGGACTAACGAGTATCGAACGGAACCATAGACAATATTCGTGAATGAACAATGCTTGACGATAGTGTCGGAAATTCAAAGGATTATTTCCGGTTTTCTAGTTTTGAAGTTTTTTGGTTTAATTTAACCAAATTAGTTATTATAACATTATTTTAATATCAAATACATCCCAATAAATATGAACCATACCTCAAAATAAGTAATCTAACCATTTTTTCTAAATTTCTCTATAGCAGCTATGCTATTTTTTATCTGTAGAAAATTGTCAAATGAAACGTCATTGTATAATCTATGCTATCAAATTGCTAAACAAAATTTGAAGTTTCATACGTGAGAGTTTATTTTAAAATAAACTATTAATTTAACATTAGGAAAGGAAAAGCCTACAATTTTATGGAGGGAAAACGTAACTTGGTCCATGGATTATTTAAAGTGTCGATGAGTGAAGACACTCATTAAATAAAACTCGATGAATACTTTGTAGACGTACTTCAACAAAATCTGCAAGTATTTGCAAAAGGTAAGCTTATTTTCATTTCAAAATACTTCTTTAGCCGGGGTAAATCAAGCAATTTACCATCAACATTGTAATATACCATTGTACGTAAGATATCCACTTTCAATCGGAGTAGCAAATGGGGATTATAGGAGGTGATTTTAGGGGTTACCCAACCCGGCACCTGCTACTTTTTTCTAATTAAATAGTCGCCATAATATAATTAATATAACCTCCAGAAATAATTTAGGTATATGTTTTGCTCAAAATTGTATTATTTATTATTTTACCATCTTGATTTATTTACAGATCTCAATTTCTACAGTGGGCCTAGCTGCTTGATACGCCTGCTTTATTTTCAAGCTTCATAACCACCAAATAAAAACGCTTGACTATGCAAGTCAAGCTTCAGGAGATGGAGTTGTACATTATATTTATATTTTACTTAGATTGATAAGTAAGACAACCGGTATGTTATTTTGAGACAGATTAAAGTGTTCATTTTAGTAGTTTAAATTGAATGTTCATTCTGAAATAAAACAAAATAAGACAAACTGTTTGTATCTTGCATTGTTTCAAGTATTCATCATTATGTAAATTGATAATCAAATTTTTCAAGATTATTTAAAGCCGGTCATCGATATAAAATACTAATAATATGTATGCTTCTAGCAATATAGAAGCTAATTAAAATATTGAAAATGAAATTTGATTAAGATGTTTGTCTTATTTAGACTTTTTAAAGATTTCGTTATAATTAGGCTTACACTGAAGAAAGTATTTGGAAAATTTAAGATTGATTAAAATGTGCATTGTTATAGTGTAACTTGTGTGTAAATTTATATTTAGACTAATGTTATTGAGACTGAATTCATATATTAGACTCTCATTTCAAATTTAATTAAAAAGTGAGGAAAATGTGTCTATGTAATACATTGTTTCATGCAAAGATTGGAGGTTAGAAATTAACGTGTTTGTTTTTAATAAATTTCTTTATTGAGGTCCGTAGTTATGTTTATTACTTAAAATTAATACACATGGTTACCTCATTTATTTTGAGTTATACTGTTCTGTGAATATATTTTAAATAAAATATAACATATTTGACGAGTATGATGTTTTATTTAAGAATGCTATATAATAATTGCATGATTTAAATAAATACAAGAAGTATTAAAAATATTTCAAAATCAGTATTATTGTATATTGTAAATGGAGGCTAATGATTTTAGTCCCTCATTCTAAAACATAAATTATATAAAACACAGGTAACAAAGAGCTTGATTGTTCTAATTTTTTCTTATTGCACCTATATCGACTCAACAATAAAACCACTAAGTACTGGAAATATTTCATCATCATCACCAGCATAGATAAGTCCACTGCAGGACAAACACCTCTTTGAAAAGATGAATTAAACTTTATCACCACGCTTGGCAAGATAATTGGTGATTGACCAGACCAAATTGGCAATCTTGATAAACAATAAGTTCTAAAATTAATATAAAAAGTAATCTCATGTAGTTTAAATAAAAGTGTCCTGTGAATTAATCTTTTTTACTATTTACATTACTTATTTAAATGTAACATATTATTTATTGATTATAGTATGATGTTTTATTTGAGAATACAATATAATAACTGCTAAATGTATTATGATATTTTACTGTTATTTGTAGAGGTTTCTTTTCTCTAATACACAAATTGTGTAAAACACGGGAGAAAAATGACGGAATTGTTATATTTATTTCTTATTGCACTTAAATTCTACTAAACAATGAAATCACTACTGGGAACACTTTATCATCATCATAACCAGCATAGATTAGTCCACTGCAGGACGTAGTCTCTATCTCTTTAAGAAGTTGATTTTGCCTTTTCGCCACGCTTGGCAGGTGGATTAGAGATTAAAGTTTAGCCAATAGTAGAAAGAAAATGCGGCCTCTCTGTAGTTGCCTCTTACGACATCCATAGGAAAAGAAGAGGCTATCTTTATTAATTTGATGTGTCGGCACCACACGACACTATTTGCGTCGTTTGCGCCTCTTCTTTACTAACTTGCTCTACAATTTCCACATATGAAAACTTGGCAGTATAATCACAAATAAAGTTTTAGAATTTTCATTCGTAAGCCAGAACGATAGCTATTTAGTTGTCGTTTCAACTGACATAGAGTTACGATGAAAGAAGTGTCAAATTCAACATTACGGACGGGCTAAAACGCTTAGAGAGTAAGTTTAAGCGTTCGTTTTTCTTATCATTCGTTCTTCGTCCAAACTCCGAACGAAACAAAGGTTCGTAAGTGGTACGGAGTACCAAATGTCCGTTATACGAGACGAAACCACTAACTTCGTGCTTAGAGAGTAGGCCTTCAGGAGGCCTACTCTCTAAGCCCGTCAACGAAGTTAAGAACCCGAACGACAGTAGCCCGAACGAAAGGTGTAAACCTTACCCTCTATTGTTTTCGGACTAACGAGTATCGAACGGAACCATAGACAATATTCGTGAATGAACAATGCTTGACGATAGTGTCGGAAATTCAAAGGATTATTTCCGGTTTTCTAGTTTTGAAGTTTTTTGGTTTAATTTAACCAAATTAGTTATTATAACATTATTTTAATATCAAATACATCCCAATAAATATGAACCATACCTCAAAATAAGTAATCTAACCATTTTTTCTAAATTTCTCTATAGCAGCTATGCTATTTTTTATCTGTAGAAAATTGTCAAATGAAACGTCATTGTATAATCTATGCTATCAAATTGCTAAACAAAATTTGAAGTTTCATACGTGAGAGTTTATTTTAAAATAAACTATTAATTTAACATTAGGAAAGGAAAAGCCTACAATTTTATGGAGGGAAAACGTAACTTGGTCCATGGATTATTTAAAGTGTCGATGAGTGAAGACACTCATTAAATAAAACTCGATGAATACTTTGTAGACGTACTTCAACAAAATCTGCAAGTATTTGCAAAAGGTAAGCTTATTTTCATTTCAAAATACTTCTTTAGCCGGGGTAAATCAAGCAATTTACCATCAACATTGTAATATACCATTGTACGTAAGATATCCACTTTCAATCGGAGTAGCAAATGGGGATTATAGGAGGTGATTTTAGGGGTTACCCAACCCGGCACCTGCTACTTTTTTCTAATTAAATAGTCGCCATAATATAATTAATATAACCTCCAGAAATAATTTAGGTATATGTTTTGCTCAAAATTGTATTATTTATTATTTTACCATCTTGATTTATTTACAGATCTCAATTTCTACAGTGGGCCTAGCTGCTTGATACGCCTGCTTTATTTTCAAGCTTCATAACCACCAAATAAAAACGCTTGACTATGCAAGTCAAGCTTCAGGAGATGGAGTTGTACATTATATTTATATTTTACTTAGATTGATAAGTAAGACAACCGGTATGTTATTTTGAGACAGATTAAAGTGTTCATTTTAGTAGTTTAAATTGAATGTTCATTCTGAAATAAAACAAAATAAGACAAACTGTTTGTATCTTGCATTGTTTCAAGTATTCATCATTATGTAAATTGATAATCAAATTTTTCAAGATTATTTAAAGCCGGTCATCGATATAAAATACTAATAATATGTATGCTTCTAGCAATATAGAAGCTAATTAAAATATTGAAAATGAAATTTGATTAAGATGTTTGTCTTATTTAGACTTTTTAAAGATTTCGTTATAATTAGGCTTACACTGAAGAAAGTATTTGGAAAATTTAAGATTGATTAAAATGTGCATTGTTATAGTGTAACTTGTGTGTAAATTTATATTTAGACTAATGTTATTGAGACTGAATTCATATATTAGACTCTCATTTCAAATTTAATTAAAAAGTGAGGAAAATGTGTCTATGTAATACATTGTTTCATGCAAAGATTGGAGGTTAGAAATTAACGTGTTTGTTTTTAATAAATTTCTTTATTGAGGTCCGTAGTTATGTTTATTACTTAAAATTAATACACATGGTTACCTCATTTATTTTGAGTTATACTGTTCTGTGAATATATTTTAAATAAAATATAACATATTTGACGAGTATGATGTTTTATTTAAGAATGCTATATAATAATTGCATGATTTAAATAAATACAAGAAGTATTAAAAATATTTCAAAATCAGTATTATTGTATATTGTAAATGGAGGCTAATGATTTTAGTCCCTCATTCTAAAACATAAATTATATAAAACACAGGTAACAAAGAGCTTGATTGTTCTAATTTTTTCTTATTGCACCTATATCGACTCAACAATAAAACCACTAAGTACTGGAAATATTTCATCATCATCACCAGCATAGATAAGTCCACTGCAGGACAAACACCTCTTTGAAAAGATGAATTAAACTTTATCACCACGCTTGGCAAGATAATTGGTGATTGACCAGACCAAATTGGCAATCTTGATAAACAATAAGTTCTAAAATTAATATAAAAAGTAATCTCATGTAGTTTAAATAAAAGTGTCCTGTGAATTAATCTTTTTTACTATTTACATTACTTATTTAAATGTAACATATTATTTATTGATTATAGTATGATGTTTTATTTGAGAATACAATATAATAACTGCTAAATGTATTATGATATTTTACTGTTATTTGTAGAGGTTTCTTTTCTCTAATACACAAATTGTGTAAAACACGGGAGAAAAATGACGGAATTGTTATATTTATTTCTTATTGCACTTAAATTCTACTAAACAATGAAATCACTACTGGGAACACTTTATCATCATCATAACCAGCATAGATTAGTCCACTGCAGGACGTAGTCTCTATCTCTTTAAGAAGTTGATTTTGCCTTTTCGCCACGCTTGGCAGGTGGATTAGAGATTAAAGTTTAGCCAATAGTAGAAAGAAAATGCGGCCTCTCTGTAGTTGCCTCTTACGACATCCATAGGAAAAGAAGAGGCTATCTTTATTAATTTGATGTGTCGGCACCACACGACACTATTTGCGTCGTTTGCGCCTCTTCTTTACTAACTTGCTCTACAATTTCCACATATGAAAACTTGGCAGTATAATCACAAATAAAGTTTTAGAATTTTCATTCGTAAGCCAGAACGATAGCTATTTAGTTGTCGTTTCAACTGACATAGAGTTACGATGAAAGAAGTGTCAAATTCAACATTACGGACGGGCTAAAACGCTTAGAGAGTAAGTTTAAGCGTTCGTTTTTCTTATCATTCGTTCTTCGTCCAAACTCCGAACGAAACAAAGGTTCGTAAGTGGTACGGAGTACCAAATGTCCGTTATACGAGACGAAACCACTAACTTCGTGCTTAGAGAGTAGGCCTTCAGGAGGCCTACTCTCTAAGCCCGTCAACGAAGTTAAGAACCCGAACGACAGTAGCCCGAACGAAAGGTGTAAACCTTACCCTCTATTGTTTTCGGACTAACGAGTATCGAACGGAACCATAGACAATATTCGTGAATGAACAATGCTTGACGATAGTGTCGGAAATTCAAAGGATTATTTCCGGTTTTCTAGTTTTGAAGTTTTTTGGTTTAATTTAACCAAATTAGTTATTATAACATTATTTTAATATCAAATACATCCCAATAAATATGAACCATACCTCAAAATAAGTAATCTAACCATTTTTTCTAAATTTCTCTATAGCAGCTATGCTATTTTTTATCTGTAGAAAATTGTCAAATGAAACGTCATTGTATAATCTATGCTATCAAATTGCTAAACAAAATTTGAAGTTTCATACGTGAGAGTTTATTTTAAAATAAACTATTAATTTAACATTAGGAAAGGAAAAGCCTACAATTTTATGGAGGGAAAACGTAACTTGGTCCATGGATTATTTAAAGTGTCGATGAGTGAAGACACTCATTAAATAAAACTCGATGAATACTTTGTAGACGTACTTCAACAAAATCTGCAAGTATTTGCAAAAGGTAAGCTTATTTTCATTTCAAAATACTTCTTTAGCCGGGGTAAATCAAGCAATTTACCATCAACATTGTAATATACCATTGTACGTAAGATATCCACTTTCAATCGGAGTAGCAAATGGGGATTATAGGAGGTGATTTTAGGGGTTACCCAACCCGGCACCTGCTACTTTTTTCTAATTAAATAGTCGCCATAATATAATTAATATAACCTCCAGAAATAATTTAGGTATATGTTTTGCTCAAAATTGTATTATTTATTATTTTACCATCTTGATTTATTTACAGATCTCAATTTCTACAGTGGGCCTAGCTGCTTGATACGCCTGCTTTATTTTCAAGCTTCATAACCACCAAATAAAAACGCTTGACTATGCAAGTCAAGCTTCAGGAGATGGAGTTGTACATTATATTTATATTTTACTTAGATTGATAAGTAAGACAACCGGTATGTTATTTTGAGACAGATTAAAGTGTTCATTTTAGTAGTTTAAATTGAATGTTCATTCTGAAATAAAACAAAATAAGACAAACTGTTTGTATCTTGCATTGTTTCAAGTATTCATCATTATGTAAATTGATAATCAAATTTTTCAAGATTATTTAAAGCCGGTCATCGATATAAAATACTAATAATATGTATGCTTCTAGCAATATAGAAGCTAATTAAAATATTGAAAATGAAATTTGATTAAGATGTTTGTCTTATTTAGACTTTTTAAAGATTTCGTTATAATTAGGCTTACACTGAAGAAAGTATTTGGAAAATTTAAGATTGATTAAAATGTGCATTGTTATAGTGTAACTTGTGTGTAAATTTATATTTAGACTAATGTTATTGAGACTGAATTCATATATTAGACTCTCATTTCAAATTTAATTAAAAAGTGAGGAAAATGTGTCTATGTAATACATTGTTTCATGCAAAGATTGGAGGTTAGAAATTAACGTGTTTGTTTTTAATAAATTTCTTTATTGAGGTCCGTAGTTATGTTTATTACTTAAAATTAATACACATGGTTACCTCATTTATTTTGAGTTATACTGTTCTGTGAATATATTTTAAATAAAATATAACATATTTGACGAGTATGATGTTTTATTTAAGAATGCTATATAATAATTGCATGATTTAAATAAATACAAGAAGTATTAAAAATATTTCAAAATCAGTATTATTGTATATTGTAAATGGAGGCTAATGATTTTAGTCCCTCATTCTAAAACATAAATTATATAAAACACAGGTAACAAAGAGCTTGATTGTTCTAATTTTTTCTTATTGCACCTATATCGACTCAACAATAAAACCACTAAGTACTGGAAATATTTCATCATCATCACCAGCATAGATAAGTCCACTGCAGGACAAACACCTCTTTGAAAAGATGAATTAAACTTTATCACCACGCTTGGCAAGATAATTGGTGATTGACCAGACCAAATTGGCAATCTTGATAAACAATAAGTTCTAAAATTAATATAAAAAGTAATCTCATGTAGTTTAAATAAAAGTGTCCTGTGAATTAATCTTTTTTACTATTTACATTACTTATTTAAATGTAACATATTATTTATTGATTATAGTATGATGTTTTATTTGAGAATACAATATAATAACTGCTAAATGTATTATGATATTTTACTGTTATTTGTAGAGGTTTCTTTTCTCTAATACACAAATTGTGTAAAACACGGGAGAAAAATGACGGAATTGTTATATTTATTTCTTATTGCACTTAAATTCTACTAAACAATGAAATCACTACTGGGAACACTTTATCATCATCATAACCAGCATAGATTAGTCCACTGCAGGACGTAGTCTCTATCTCTTTAAGAAGTTGATTTTGCCTTTTCGCCACGCTTGGCAGGTGGATTAGAGATTAAAGTTTAGCCAATAGTAGAAAGAAAATGCGGCCTCTCTGTAGTTGCCTCTTACGACATCCATAGGAAAAGAAGAGGCTATCTTTATTAATTTGATGTGTCGGCACCACACGACACTATTTGCGTCGTTTGCGCCTCTTCTTTACTAACTTGCTCTACAATTTCCACATATGAAAACTTGGCAGTATAATCACAAATAAAGTTTTAGAATTTTCATTCGTAAGCCAGAACGATAGCTATTTAGTTGTCGTTTCAACTGACATAGAGTTACGATGAAAGAAGTGTCAAATTCAACATTACGGACGGGCTAAAACGCTTAGAGAGTAAGTTTAAGCGTTCGTTTTTCTTATCATTCGTTCTTCGTCCAAACTCCGAACGAAACAAAGGTTCGTAAGTGGTACGGAGTACCAAATGTCCGTTATACGAGACGAAACCACTAACTTCGTGCTTAGAGAGTAGGCCTTCAGGAGGCCTACTCTCTAAGCCCGTCAACGAAGTTAAGAACCCGAACGACAGTAGCCCGAACGAAAGGTGTAAACCTTACCCTCTATTGTTTTCGGACTAACGAGTATCGAACGGAACCATAGACAATATTCGTGAATGAACAATGCTTGACGATAGTGTCGGAAATTCAAAGGATTATTTCCGGTTTTCTAGTTTTGAAGTTTTTTGGTTTAATTTAACCAAATTAGTTATTATAACATTATTTTAATATCAAATACATCCCAATAAATATGAACCATACCTCAAAATAAGTAATCTAACCATTTTTTCTAAATTTCTCTATAGCAGCTATGCTATTTTTTATCTGTAGAAAATTGTCAAATGAAACGTCATTGTATAATCTATGCTATCAAATTGCTAAACAAAATTTGAAGTTTCATACGTGAGAGTTTATTTTAAAATAAACTATTAATTTAACATTAGGAAAGGAAAAGCCTACAATTTTATGGAGGGAAAACGTAACTTGGTCCATGGATTATTTAAAGTGTCGATGAGTGAAGACACTCATTAAATAAAACTCGATGAATACTTTGTAGACGTACTTCAACAAAATCTGCAAGTATTTGCAAAAGGTAAGCTTATTTTCATTTCAAAATACTTCTTTAGCCGGGGTAAATCAAGCAATTTACCATCAACATTGTAATATACCATTGTACGTAAGATATCCACTTTCAATCGGAGTAGCAAATGGGGATTATAGGAGGTGATTTTAGGGGTTACCCAACCCGGCACCTGCTACTTTTTTCTAATTAAATAGTCGCCATAATATAATTAATATAACCTCCAGAAATAATTTAGGTATATGTTTTGCTCAAAATTGTATTATTTATTATTTTACCATCTTGATTTATTTACAGATCTCAATTTCTACAGTGGGCCTAGCTGCTTGATACGCCTGCTTTATTTTCAAGCTTCATAACCACCAAATAAAAACGCTTGACTATGCAAGTCAAGCTTCAGGAGATGGAGTTGTACATTATATTTATATTTTACTTAGATTGATAAGTAAGACAACCGGTATGTTATTTTGAGACAGATTAAAGTGTTCATTTTAGTAGTTTAAATTGAATGTTCATTCTGAAATAAAACAAAATAAGACAAACTGTTTGTATCTTGCATTGTTTCAAGTATTCATCATTATGTAAATTGATAATCAAATTTTTCAAGATTATTTAAAGCCGGTCATCGATATAAAATACTAATAATATGTATGCTTCTAGCAATATAGAAGCTAATTAAAATATTGAAAATGAAATTTGATTAAGATGTTTGTCTTATTTAGACTTTTTAAAGATTTCGTTATAATTAGGCTTACACTGAAGAAAGTATTTGGAAAATTTAAGATTGATTAAAATGTGCATTGTTATAGTGTAACTTGTGTGTAAATTTATATTTAGACTAATGTTATTGAGACTGAATTCATATATTAGACTCTCATTTCAAATTTAATTAAAAAGTGAGGAAAATGTGTCTATGTAATACATTGTTTCATGCAAAGATTGGAGGTTAGAAATTAACGTGTTTGTTTTTAATAAATTTCTTTATTGAGGTCCGTAGTTATGTTTATTACTTAAAATTAATACACATGGTTACCTCATTTATTTTGAGTTATACTGTTCTGTGAATATATTTTAAATAAAATATAACATATTTGACGAGTATGATGTTTTATTTAAGAATGCTATATAATAATTGCATGATTTAAATAAATACAAGAAGTATTAAAAATATTTCAAAATCAGTATTATTGTATATTGTAAATGGAGGCTAATGATTTTAGTCCCTCATTCTAAAACATAAATTATATAAAACACAGGTAACAAAGAGCTTGATTGTTCTAATTTTTTCTTATTGCACCTATATCGACTCAACAATAAAACCACTAAGTACTGGAAATATTTCATCATCATCACCAGCATAGATAAGTCCACTGCAGGACAAACACCTCTTTGAAAAGATGAATTAAACTTTATCACCACGCTTGGCAAGATAATTGGTGATTGACCAGACCAAATTGGCAATCTTGATAAACAATAAGTTCTAAAATTAATATAAAAAGTAATCTCATGTAGTTTAAATAAAAGTGTCCTGTGAATTAATCTTTTTTACTATTTACATTACTTATTTAAATGTAACATATTATTTATTGATTATAGTATGATGTTTTATTTGAGAATACAATATAATAACTGCTAAATGTATTATGATATTTTACTGTTATTTGTAGAGGTTTCTTTTCTCTAATACACAAATTGTGTAAAACACGGGAGAAAAATGACGGAATTGTTATATTTATTTCTTATTGCACTTAAATTCTACTAAACAATGAAATCACTACTGGGAACACTTTATCATCATCATAACCAGCATAGATTAGTCCACTGCAGGACGTAGTCTCTATCTCTTTAAGAAGTTGATTTTGCCTTTTCGCCACGCTTGGCAGGTGGATTAGAGATTAAAGTTTAGCCAATAGTAGAAAGAAAATGCGGCCTCTCTGTAGTTGCCTCTTACGACATCCATAGGAAAAGAAGAGGCTATCTTTATTAATTTGATGTGTCGGCACCACACGACACTATTTGCGTCGTTTGCGCCTCTTCTTTACTAACTTGCTCTACAATTTCCACATATGAAAACTTGGCAGTATAATCACAAATAAAGTTTTAGAATTTTCATTCGTAAGCCAGAACGATAGCTATTTAGTTGTCGTTTCAACTGACATAGAGTTACGATGAAAGAAGTGTCAAATTCAACATTACGGACGGGCTAAAACGCTTAGAGAGTAAGTTTAAGCGTTCGTTTTTCTTATCATTCGTTCTTCGTCCAAACTCCGAACGAAACAAAGGTTCGTAAGTGGTACGGAGTACCAAATGTCCGTTATACGAGACGAAACCACTAACTTCGTGCTTAGAGAGTAGGCCTTCAGGAGGCCTACTCTCTAAGCCCGTCAACGAAGTTAAGAACCCGAACGACAGTAGCCCGAACGAAAGGTGTAAACCTTACCCTCTATTGTTTTCGGACTAACGAGTATCGAACGGAACCATAGACAATATTCGTGAATGAACAATGCTTGACGATAGTGTCGGAAATTCAAAGGATTATTTCCGGTTTTCTAGTTTTGAAGTTTTTTGGTTTAATTTAACCAAATTAGTTATTATAACATTATTTTAATATCAAATACATCCCAATAAATATGAACCATACCTCAAAATAAGTAATCTAACCATTTTTTCTAAATTTCTCTATAGCAGCTATGCTATTTTTTATCTGTAGAAAATTGTCAAATGAAACGTCATTGTATAATCTATGCTATCAAATTGCTAAACAAAATTTGAAGTTTCATACGTGAGAGTTTATTTTAAAATAAACTATTAATTTAACATTAGGAAAGGAAAAGCCTACAATTTTATGGAGGGAAAACGTAACTTGGTCCATGGATTATTTAAAGTGTCGATGAGTGAAGACACTCATTAAATAAAACTCGATGAATACTTTGTAGACGTACTTCAACAAAATCTGCAAGTATTTGCAAAAGGTAAGCTTATTTTCATTTCAAAATACTTCTTTAGCCGGGGTAAATCAAGCAATTTACCATCAACATTGTAATATACCATTGTACGTAAGATATCCACTTTCAATCGGAGTAGCAAATGGGGATTATAGGAGGTGATTTTAGGGGTTACCCAACCCGGCACCTGCTACTTTTTTCTAATTAAATAGTCGCCATAATATAATTAATATAACCTCCAGAAATAATTTAGGTATATGTTTTGCTCAAAATTGTATTATTTATTATTTTACCATCTTGATTTATTTACAGATCTCAATTTCTACAGTGGGCCTAGCTGCTTGATACGCCTGCTTTATTTTCAAGCTTCATAACCACCAAATAAAAACGCTTGACTATGCAAGTCAAGCTTCAGGAGATGGAGTTGTACATTATATTTATATTTTACTTAGATTGATAAGTAAGACAACCGGTATGTTATTTTGAGACAGATTAAAGTGTTCATTTTAGTAGTTTAAATTGAATGTTCATTCTGAAATAAAACAAAATAAGACAAACTGTTTGTATCTTGCATTGTTTCAAGTATTCATCATTATGTAAATTGATAATCAAATTTTTCAAGATTATTTAAAGCCGGTCATCGATATAAAATACTAATAATATGTATGCTTCTAGCAATATAGAAGCTAATTAAAATATTGAAAATGAAATTTGATTAAGATGTTTGTCTTATTTAGACTTTTTAAAGATTTCGTTATAATTAGGCTTACACTGAAGAAAGTATTTGGAAAATTTAAGATTGATTAAAATGTGCATTGTTATAGTGTAACTTGTGTGTAAATTTATATTTAGACTAATGTTATTGAGACTGAATTCATATATTAGACTCTCATTTCAAATTTAATTAAAAAGTGAGGAAAATGTGTCTATGTAATACATTGTTTCATGCAAAGATTGGAGGTTAGAAATTAACGTGTTTGTTTTTAATAAATTTCTTTATTGAGGTCCGTAGTTATGTTTATTACTTAAAATTAATACACATGGTTACCTCATTTATTTTGAGTTATACTGTTCTGTGAATATATTTTAAATAAAATATAACATATTTGACGAGTATGATGTTTTATTTAAGAATGCTATATAATAATTGCATGATTTAAATAAATACAAGAAGTATTAAAAATATTTCAAAATCAGTATTATTGTATATTGTAAATGGAGGCTAATGATTTTAGTCCCTCATTCTAAAACATAAATTATATAAAACACAGGTAACAAAGAGCTTGATTGTTCTAATTTTTTCTTATTGCACCTATATCGACTCAACAATAAAACCACTAAGTACTGGAAATATTTCATCATCATCACCAGCATAGATAAGTCCACTGCAGGACAAACACCTCTTTGAAAAGATGAATTAAACTTTATCACCACGCTTGGCAAGATAATTGGTGATTGACCAGACCAAATTGGCAATCTTGATAAACAATAAGTTCTAAAATTAATATAAAAAGTAATCTCATGTAGTTTAAATAAAAGTGTCCTGTGAATTAATCTTTTTTACTATTTACATTACTTATTTAAATGTAACATATTATTTATTGATTATAGTATGATGTTTTATTTGAGAATACAATATAATAACTGCTAAATGTATTATGATATTTTACTGTTATTTGTAGAGGTTTCTTTTCTCTAATACACAAATTGTGTAAAACACGGGAGAAAAATGACGGAATTGTTATATTTATTTCTTATTGCACTTAAATTCTACTAAACAATGAAATCACTACTGGGAACACTTTATCATCATCATAACCAGCATAGATTAGTCCACTGCAGGACGTAGTCTCTATCTCTTTAAGAAGTTGATTTTGCCTTTTCGCCACGCTTGGCAGGTGGATTAGAGATTAAAGTTTAGCCAATAGTAGAAAGAAAATGCGGCCTCTCTGTAGTTGCCTCTTACGACATCCATAGGAAAAGAAGAGGCTATCTTTATTAATTTGATGTGTCGGCACCACACGACACTATTTGCGTCGTTTGCGCCTCTTCTTTACTAACTTGCTCTACAATTTCCACATATGAAAACTTGGCAGTATAATCACAAATAAAGTTTTAGAATTTTCATTCGTAAGCCAGAACGATAGCTATTTAGTTGTCGTTTCAACTGACATAGAGTTACGATGAAAGAAGTGTCAAATTCAACATTACGGACGGGCTAAAACGCTTAGAGAGTAAGTTTAAGCGTTCGTTTTTCTTATCATTCGTTCTTCGTCCAAACTCCGAACGAAACAAAGGTTCGTAAGTGGTACGGAGTACCAAATGTCCGTTATACGAGACGAAACCACTAACTTCGTGCTTAGAGAGTAGGCCTTCAGGAGGCCTACTCTCTAAGCCCGTCAACGAAGTTAAGAACCCGAACGACAGTAGCCCGAACGAAAGGTGTAAACCTTACCCTCTATTGTTTTCGGACTAACGAGTATCGAACGGAACCATAGACAATATTCGTGAATGAACAATGCTTGACGATAGTGTCGGAAATTCAAAGGATTATTTCCGGTTTTCTAGTTTTGAAGTTTTTTGGTTTAATTTAACCAAATTAGTTATTATAACATTATTTTAATATCAAATACATCCCAATAAATATGAACCATACCTCAAAATAAGTAATCTAACCATTTTTTCTAAATTTCTCTATAGCAGCTATGCTATTTTTTATCTGTAGAAAATTGTCAAATGAAACGTCATTGTATAATCTATGCTATCAAATTGCTAAACAAAATTTGAAGTTTCATACGTGAGAGTTTATTTTAAAATAAACTATTAATTTAACATTAGGAAAGGAAAAGCCTACAATTTTATGGAGGGAAAACGTAACTTGGTCCATGGATTATTTAAAGTGTCGATGAGTGAAGACACTCATTAAATAAAACTCGATGAATACTTTGTAGACGTACTTCAACAAAATCTGCAAGTATTTGCAAAAGGTAAGCTTATTTTCATTTCAAAATACTTCTTTAGCCGGGGTAAATCAAGCAATTTACCATCAACATTGTAATATACCATTGTACGTAAGATATCCACTTTCAATCGGAGTAGCAAATGGGGATTATAGGAGGTGATTTTAGGGGTTACCCAACCCGGCACCTGCTACTTTTTTCTAATTAAATAGTCGCCATAATATAATTAATATAACCTCCAGAAATAATTTAGGTATATGTTTTGCTCAAAATTGTATTATTTATTATTTTACCATCTTGATTTATTTACAGATCTCAATTTCTACAGTGGGCCTAGCTGCTTGATACGCCTGCTTTATTTTCAAGCTTCATAACCACCAAATAAAAACGCTTGACTATGCAAGTCAAGCTTCAGGAGATGGAGTTGTACATTATATTTATATTTTACTTAGATTGATAAGTAAGACAACCGGTATGTTATTTTGAGACAGATTAAAGTGTTCATTTTAGTAGTTTAAATTGAATGTTCATTCTGAAATAAAACAAAATAAGACAAACTGTTTGTATCTTGCATTGTTTCAAGTATTCATCATTATGTAAATTGATAATCAAATTTTTCAAGATTATTTAAAGCCGGTCATCGATATAAAATACTAATAATATGTATGCTTCTAGCAATATAGAAGCTAATTAAAATATTGAAAATGAAATTTGATTAAGATGTTTGTCTTATTTAGACTTTTTAAAGATTTCGTTATAATTAGGCTTACACTGAAGAAAGTATTTGGAAAATTTAAGATTGATTAAAATGTGCATTGTTATAGTGTAACTTGTGTGTAAATTTATATTTAGACTAATGTTATTGAGACTGAATTCATATATTAGACTCTCATTTCAAATTTAATTAAAAAGTGAGGAAAATGTGTCTATGTAATACATTGTTTCATGCAAAGATTGGAGGTTAGAAATTAACGTGTTTGTTTTTAATAAATTTCTTTATTGAGGTCCGTAGTTATGTTTATTACTTAAAATTAATACACATGGTTACCTCATTTATTTTGAGTTATACTGTTCTGTGAATATATTTTAAATAAAATATAACATATTTGACGAGTATGATGTTTTATTTAAGAATGCTATATAATAATTGCATGATTTAAATAAATACAAGAAGTATTAAAAATATTTCAAAATCAGTATTATTGTATATTGTAAATGGAGGCTAATGATTTTAGTCCCTCATTCTAAAACATAAATTATATAAAACACAGGTAACAAAGAGCTTGATTGTTCTAATTTTTTCTTATTGCACCTATATCGACTCAACAATAAAACCACTAAGTACTGGAAATATTTCATCATCATCACCAGCATAGATAAGTCCACTGCAGGACAAACACCTCTTTGAAAAGATGAATTAAACTTTATCACCACGCTTGGCAAGATAATTGGTGATTGACCAGACCAAATTGGCAATCTTGATAAACAATAAGTTCTAAAATTAATATAAAAAGTAATCTCATGTAGTTTAAATAAAAGTGTCCTGTGAATTAATCTTTTTTACTATTTACATTACTTATTTAAATGTAACATATTATTTATTGATTATAGTATGATGTTTTATTTGAGAATACAATATAATAACTGCTAAATGTATTATGATATTTTACTGTTATTTGTAGAGGTTTCTTTTCTCTAATACACAAATTGTGTAAAACACGGGAGAAAAATGACGGAATTGTTATATTTATTTCTTATTGCACTTAAATTCTACTAAACAATGAAATCACTACTGGGAACACTTTATCATCATCATAACCAGCATAGATTAGTCCACTGCAGGACGTAGTCTCTATCTCTTTAAGAAGTTGATTTTGCCTTTTCGCCACGCTTGGCAGGTGGATTAGAGATTAAAGTTTAGCCAATAGTAGAAAGAAAATGCGGCCTCTCTGTAGTTGCCTCTTACGACATCCATAGGAAAAGAAGAGGCTATCTTTATTAATTTGATGTGTCGGCACCACACGACACTATTTGCGTCGTTTGCGCCTCTTCTTTACTAACTTGCTCTACAATTTCCACATATGAAAACTTGGCAGTATAATCACAAATAAAGTTTTAGAATTTTCATTCGTAAGCCAGAACGATAGCTATTTAGTTGTCGTTTCAACTGACATAGAGTTACGATGAAAGAAGTGTCAAATTCAACATTACGGACGGGCTAAAACGCTTAGAGAGTAAGTTTAAGCGTTCGTTTTTCTTATCATTCGTTCTTCGTCCAAACTCCGAACGAAACAAAGGTTCGTAAGTGGTACGGAGTACCAAATGTCCGTTATACGAGACGAAACCACTAACTTCGTGCTTAGAGAGTAGGCCTTCAGGAGGCCTACTCTCTAAGCCCGTCAACGAAGTTAAGAACCCGAACGACAGTAGCCCGAACGAAAGGTGTAAACCTTACCCTCTATTGTTTTCGGACTAACGAGTATCGAACGGAACCATAGACAATATTCGTGAATGAACAATGCTTGACGATAGTGTCGGAAATTCAAAGGATTATTTCCGGTTTTCTAGTTTTGAAGTTTTTTGGTTTAATTTAACCAAATTAGTTATTATAACATTATTTTAATATCAAATACATCCCAATAAATATGAACCATACCTCAAAATAAGTAATCTAACCATTTTTTCTAAATTTCTCTATAGCAGCTATGCTATTTTTTATCTGTAGAAAATTGTCAAATGAAACGTCATTGTATAATCTATGCTATCAAATTGCTAAACAAAATTTGAAGTTTCATACGTGAGAGTTTATTTTAAAATAAACTATTAATTTAACATTAGGAAAGGAAAAGCCTACAATTTTATGGAGGGAAAACGTAACTTGGTCCATGGATTATTTAAAGTGTCGATGAGTGAAGACACTCATTAAATAAAACTCGATGAATACTTTGTAGACGTACTTCAACAAAATCTGCAAGTATTTGCAAAAGGTAAGCTTATTTTCATTTCAAAATACTTCTTTAGCCGGGGTAAATCAAGCAATTTACCATCAACATTGTAATATACCATTGTACGTAAGATATCCACTTTCAATCGGAGTAGCAAATGGGGATTATAGGAGGTGATTTTAGGGGTTACCCAACCCGGCACCTGCTACTTTTTTCTAATTAAATAGTCGCCATAATATAATTAATATAACCTCCAGAAATAATTTAGGTATATGTTTTGCTCAAAATTGTATTATTTATTATTTTACCATCTTGATTTATTTACAGATCTCAATTTCTACAGTGGGCCTAGCTGCTTGATACGCCTGCTTTATTTTCAAGCTTCATAACCACCAAATAAAAACGCTTGACTATGCAAGTCAAGCTTCAGGAGATGGAGTTGTACATTATATTTATATTTTACTTAGATTGATAAGTAAGACAACCGGTATGTTATTTTGAGACAGATTAAAGTGTTCATTTTAGTAGTTTAAATTGAATGTTCATTCTGAAATAAAACAAAATAAGACAAACTGTTTGTATCTTGCATTGTTTCAAGTATTCATCATTATGTAAATTGATAATCAAATTTTTCAAGATTATTTAAAGCCGGTCATCGATATAAAATACTAATAATATGTATGCTTCTAGCAATATAGAAGCTAATTAAAATATTGAAAATGAAATTTGATTAAGATGTTTGTCTTATTTAGACTTTTTAAAGATTTCGTTATAATTAGGCTTACACTGAAGAAAGTATTTGGAAAATTTAAGATTGATTAAAATGTGCATTGTTATAGTGTAACTTGTGTGTAAATTTATATTTAGACTAATGTTATTGAGACTGAATTCATATATTAGACTCTCATTTCAAATTTAATTAAAAAGTGAGGAAAATGTGTCTATGTAATACATTGTTTCATGCAAAGATTGGAGGTTAGAAATTAACGTGTTTGTTTTTAATAAATTTCTTTATTGAGGTCCGTAGTTATGTTTATTACTTAAAATTAATACACATGGTTACCTCATTTATTTTGAGTTATACTGTTCTGTGAATATATTTTAAATAAAATATAACATATTTGACGAGTATGATGTTTTATTTAAGAATGCTATATAATAATTGCATGATTTAAATAAATACAAGAAGTATTAAAAATATTTCAAAATCAGTATTATTGTATATTGTAAATGGAGGCTAATGATTTTAGTCCCTCATTCTAAAACATAAATTATATAAAACACAGGTAACAAAGAGCTTGATTGTTCTAATTTTTTCTTATTGCACCTATATCGACTCAACAATAAAACCACTAAGTACTGGAAATATTTCATCATCATCACCAGCATAGATAAGTCCACTGCAGGACAAACACCTCTTTGAAAAGATGAATTAAACTTTATCACCACGCTTGGCAAGATAATTGGTGATTGACCAGACCAAATTGGCAATCTTGATAAACAATAAGTTCTAAAATTAATATAAAAAGTAATCTCATGTAGTTTAAATAAAAGTGTCCTGTGAATTAATCTTTTTTACTATTTACATTACTTATTTAAATGTAACATATTATTTATTGATTATAGTATGATGTTTTATTTGAGAATACAATATAATAACTGCTAAATGTATTATGATATTTTACTGTTATTTGTAGAGGTTTCTTTTCTCTAATACACAAATTGTGTAAAACACGGGAGAAAAATGACGGAATTGTTATATTTATTTCTTATTGCACTTAAATTCTACTAAACAATGAAATCACTACTGGGAACACTTTATCATCATCATAACCAGCATAGATTAGTCCACTGCAGGACGTAGTCTCTATCTCTTTAAGAAGTTGATTTTGCCTTTTCGCCACGCTTGGCAGGTGGATTAGAGATTAAAGTTTAGCCAATAGTAGAAAGAAAATGCGGCCTCTCTGTAGTTGCCTCTTACGACATCCATAGGAAAAGAAGAGGCTATCTTTATTAATTTGATGTGTCGGCACCACACGACACTATTTGCGTCGTTTGCGCCTCTTCTTTACTAACTTGCTCTACAATTTCCACATATGAAAACTTGGCAGTATAATCACAAATAAAGTTTTAGAATTTTCATTCGTAAGCCAGAACGATAGCTATTTAGTTGTCGTTTCAACTGACATAGAGTTACGATGAAAGAAGTGTCAAATTCAACATTACGGACGGGCTAAAACGCTTAGAGAGTAAGTTTAAGCGTTCGTTTTTCTTATCATTCGTTCTTCGTCCAAACTCCGAACGAAACAAAGGTTCGTAAGTGGTACGGAGTACCAAATGTCCGTTATACGAGACGAAACCACTAACTTCGTGCTTAGAGAGTAGGCCTTCAGGAGGCCTACTCTCTAAGCCCGTCAACGAAGTTAAGAACCCGAACGACAGTAGCCCGAACGAAAGGTGTAAACCTTACCCTCTATTGTTTTCGGACTAACGAGTATCGAACGGAACCATAGACAATATTCGTGAATGAACAATGCTTGACGATAGTGTCGGAAATTCAAAGGATTATTTCCGGTTTTCTAGTTTTGAAGTTTTTTGGTTTAATTTAACCAAATTAGTTATTATAACATTATTTTAATATCAAATACATCCCAATAAATATGAACCATACCTCAAAATAAGTAATCTAACCATTTTTTCTAAATTTCTCTATAGCAGCTATGCTATTTTTTATCTGTAGAAAATTGTCAAATGAAACGTCATTGTATAATCTATGCTATCAAATTGCTAAACAAAATTTGAAGTTTCATACGTGAGAGTTTATTTTAAAATAAACTATTAATTTAACATTAGGAAAGGAAAAGCCTACAATTTTATGGAGGGAAAACGTAACTTGGTCCATGGATTATTTAAAGTGTCGATGAGTGAAGACACTCATTAAATAAAACTCGATGAATACTTTGTAGACGTACTTCAACAAAATCTGCAAGTATTTGCAAAAGGTAAGCTTATTTTCATTTCAAAATACTTCTTTAGCCGGGGTAAATCAAGCAATTTACCATCAACATTGTAATATACCATTGTACGTAAGATATCCACTTTCAATCGGAGTAGCAAATGGGGATTATAGGAGGTGATTTTAGGGGTTACCCAACCCGGCACCTGCTACTTTTTTCTAATTAAATAGTCGCCATAATATAATTAATATAACCTCCAGAAATAATTTAGGTATATGTTTTGCTCAAAATTGTATTATTTATTATTTTACCATCTTGATTTATTTACAGATCTCAATTTCTACAGTGGGCCTAGCTGCTTGATACGCCTGCTTTATTTTCAAGCTTCATAACCACCAAATAAAAACGCTTGACTATGCAAGTCAAGCTTCAGGAGATGGAGTTGTACATTATATTTATATTTTACTTAGATTGATAAGTAAGACAACCGGTATGTTATTTTGAGACAGATTAAAGTGTTCATTTTAGTAGTTTAAATTGAATGTTCATTCTGAAATAAAACAAAATAAGACAAACTGTTTGTATCTTGCATTGTTTCAAGTATTCATCATTATGTAAATTGATAATCAAATTTTTCAAGATTATTTAAAGCCGGTCATCGATATAAAATACTAATAATATGTATGCTTCTAGCAATATAGAAGCTAATTAAAATATTGAAAATGAAATTTGATTAAGATGTTTGTCTTATTTAGACTTTTTAAAGATTTCGTTATAATTAGGCTTACACTGAAGAAAGTATTTGGAAAATTTAAGATTGATTAAAATGTGCATTGTTATAGTGTAACTTGTGTGTAAATTTATATTTAGACTAATGTTATTGAGACTGAATTCATATATTAGACTCTCATTTCAAATTTAATTAAAAAGTGAGGAAAATGTGTCTATGTAATACATTGTTTCATGCAAAGATTGGAGGTTAGAAATTAACGTGTTTGTTTTTAATAAATTTCTTTATTGAGGTCCGTAGTTATGTTTATTACTTAAAATTAATACACATGGTTACCTCATTTATTTTGAGTTATACTGTTCTGTGAATATATTTTAAATAAAATATAACATATTTGACGAGTATGATGTTTTATTTAAGAATGCTATATAATAATTGCATGATTTAAATAAATACAAGAAGTATTAAAAATATTTCAAAATCAGTATTATTGTATATTGTAAATGGAGGCTAATGATTTTAGTCCCTCATTCTAAAACATAAATTATATAAAACACAGGTAACAAAGAGCTTGATTGTTCTAATTTTTTCTTATTGCACCTATATCGACTCAACAATAAAACCACTAAGTACTGGAAATATTTCATCATCATCACCAGCATAGATAAGTCCACTGCAGGACAAACACCTCTTTGAAAAGATGAATTAAACTTTATCACCACGCTTGGCAAGATAATTGGTGATTGACCAGACCAAATTGGCAATCTTGATAAACAATAAGTTCTAAAATTAATATAAAAAGTAATCTCATGTAGTTTAAATAAAAGTGTCCTGTGAATTAATCTTTTTTACTATTTACATTACTTATTTAAATGTAACATATTATTTATTGATTATAGTATGATGTTTTATTTGAGAATACAATATAATAACTGCTAAATGTATTATGATATTTTACTGTTATTTGTAGAGGTTTCTTTTCTCTAATACACAAATTGTGTAAAACACGGGAGAAAAATGACGGAATTGTTATATTTATTTCTTATTGCACTTAAATTCTACTAAACAATGAAATCACTACTGGGAACACTTTATCATCATCATAACCAGCATAGATTAGTCCACTGCAGGATGTAGTCTCTATCTCTTTAAGAAGTTGATTTTGCCTTTTCGCCACGCTTGGCAGGTGGATTAGAGATTAAAGTTTAGCCAATAGTAGAAAGAAAATGCGGCCTCTCTGTAGTTGCCTCTTACGACATCCATAGGAAAAGAAGAGGCTATCTTTATTAATTTGATGTGTCGGCACCACACGACACTATTTGCGTCGTTTGCGCCTCTTCTTTACTAACTTGCTCTACAATTTCCACATATGAAAACTTGGCAGTATAATCACAAATAAAGTTTTAGAATTTTCATTCGTAAGCCAGAACGATAGCTATTTAGTTGTCGTTTCAACTGACATAGAGTTACGATGAAAGAAGTGTCAAATTCAACATTACGGACGGGCTAAAACGCTTAGAGAGTAAGTTTAAGCGTTCGTTTTTCTTATCATTCGTTCTTCGTCCAAACTCCGAACGAAACAAAGGTTCGTAAGTGGTACGGAGTACCAAATGTCCGTTATACGAGACGAAACCACTAACTTCGTGCTTAGAGAGTAGGCCTTCAGGAGGCCTACTCTCTAAGCCCGTCAACGAAGTTAAGAACCCGAACGACAGTAGCCCGAACGAAAGGTGTAAACCTTACCCTCTATTGTTTTCGGACTAACGAGTATCGAACGGAACCATAGACAATATTCGTGAATGAACAATGCTTGACGATAGTGTCGGAAATTCAAAGGATTATTTCCGGTTTTCTAGTTTTGAAGTTTTTTGGTTTAATTTAACCAAATTAGTTATTATAACATTATTTTAATATCAAATACATCCCAATAAATATGAACCATACCTCAAAATAAGTAATCTAACCATTTTTTCTAAATTTCTCTATAGCAGCTATGCTATTTTTTATCTGTAGAAAATTGTCAAATGAAACGTCATTGTATAATCTATGCTATCAAATTGCTAAACAAAATTTGAAGTTTCATACGTGAGAGTTTATTTTAAAATAAACTATTAATTTAACATTAGGAAAGGAAAAGCCTACAATTTTATGGAGGGAAAACGTAACTTGGTCCATGGATTATTTAAAGTGTCGATGAGTGAAGACACTCATTAAATAAAACTCGATGAATACTTTGTAGACGTACTTCAACAAAATCTGCAAGTATTTGCAAAAGGTAAGCTTATTTTCATTTCAAAATACTTCTTTAGCCGGGGTAAATCAAGCAATTTACCATCAACATTGTAATATACCATTGTACGTAAGATATCCACTTTCAATCGGAGTAGCAAATGGGGATTATAGGAGGTGATTTTAGGGGTTACCCAACCCGGCACCTGCTACTTTTTTCTAATTAAATAGTCGCCATAATATAATTAATATAACCTCCAGAAATAATTTAGGTATATGTTTTGCTCAAAATTGTATTATTTATTATTTTACCATCTTGATTTATTTACAGATCTCAATTTCTACAGTGGGCCTAGCTGCTTGATACGCCTGCTTTATTTTCAAGCTTCATAACCACCAAATAAAAACGCTTGACTATGCAAGTCAAGCTTCAGGAGATGGAGTTGTACATTATATTTATATTTTACTTAGATTGATAAGTAAGACAACCGGTATGTTATTTTGAGACAGATTAAAGTGTTCATTTTAGTAGTTTAAATTGAATGTTCATTCTGAAATAAAACAAAATAAGACAAACTGTTTGTATCTTGCATTGTTTCAAGTATTCATCATTATGTAAATTGATAATCAAATTTTTCAAGATTATTTAAAGCCGGTCATCGATATAAAATACTAATAATATGTATGCTTCTAGCAATATAGAAGCTAATTAAAATATTGAAAATGAAATTTGATTAAGATGTTTGTCTTATTTAGACTTTTTAAAGATTTCGTTATAATTAGGCTTACACTGAAGAAAGTATTTGGAAAATTTAAGATTGATTAAAATGTGCATTGTTATAGTGTAACTTGTGTGTAAATTTATATTTAGACTAATGTTATTGAGACTGAATTCATATATTAGACTCTCATTTCAAATTTAATTAAAAAGTGAGGAAAATGTGTCTATGTAATACATTGTTTCATGCAAAGATTGGAGGTTAGAAATTAACGTGTTTGTTTTTAATAAATTTCTTTATTGAGGTCCGTAGTTATGTTTATTACTTAAAATTAATACACATGGTTACCTCATTTATTTTGAGTTATACTGTTCTGTGAATATATTTTAAATAAAATATAACATATTTGACGAGTATGATGTTTTATTTAAGAATGCTATATAATAATTGCATGATTTAAATAAATACAAGAAGTATTAAAAATATTTCAAAATCAGTATTATTGTATATTGTAAATGGAGGCTAATGATTTTAGTCCCTCATTCTAAAACATAAATTATATAAAACACAGGTAACAAAGAGCTTGATTGTTCTAATTTTTTCTTATTGCACCTATATCGACTCAACAATAAAACCACTAAGTACTGGAAATATTTCATCATCATCACCAGCATAGATAAGTCCACTGCAGGACAAACACCTCTTTGAAAAGATGAATTAAACTTTATCACCACGCTTGGCAAGATAATTGGTGATTGACCAGACCAAATTGGCAATCTTGATAAACAATAAGTTCTAAAATTAATATAAAAAGTAATCTCATGTAGTTTAAATAAAAGTGTCCTGTGAATTAATCTTTTTTACTATTTACATTACTTATTTAAATGTAACATATTATTTATTGATTATAGTATGATGTTTTATTTGAGAATACAATATAATAACTGCTAAATGTATTATGATATTTTACTGTTATTTGTAGAGGTTTCTTTTCTCTAATACACAAATTGTGTAAAACACGGGAGAAAAATGACGGAATTGTTATATTTATTTCTTATTGCACTTAAATTCTACTAAACAATGAAATCACTACTGGGAACACTTTATCATCATCATAACCAGCATAGATTAGTCCACTGCAGGACGTAGTCTCTATCTCTTTAAGAAGTTGATTTTGCCTTTTCGCCACGCTTGGCAGGTGGATTAGAGATTAAAGTTTAGCCAATAGTAGAAAGAAAATGCGGCCTCTCTGTAGTTGCCTCTTACGACATCCATAGGAAAAGAAGAGGCTATCTTTATTAATTTGATGTGTCGGCACCACACGACACTATTTGCGTCGTTTGCGCCTCTTCTTTACTAACTTGCTCTACAATTTCCACATATGAAAACTTGGCAGTATAATCACAAATAAAGTTTTAGAATTTTCATTCGTAAGCCAGAACGATAGCTATTTAGTTGTCGTTTCAACTGACATAGAGTTACGATGAAAGAAGTGTCAAATTCAACATTACGGACGGGCTAAAACGCTTAGAGAGTAAGTTTAAGCGTTCGTTTTTCTTATCATTCGTTCTTCGTCCAAACTCCGAACGAAACAAAGGTTCGTAAGTGGTACGGAGTACCAAATGTCCGTTATACGAGACGAAACCACTAACTTCGTGCTTAGAGAGTAGGCCTTCAGGAGGCCTACTCTCTAAGCCCGTCAACGAAGTTAAGAACCCGAACGACAGTAGCCCGAACGAAAGGTGTAAACCTTACCCTCTATTGTTTTCGGACTAACGAGTATCGAACGGAACCATAGACAATATTCGTGAATGAACAATGCTTGACGATAGTGTCGGAAATTCAAAGGATTATTTCCGGTTTTCTAGTTTTGAAGTTTTTTGGTTTAATTTAACCAAATTAGTTATTATAACATTATTTTAATATCAAATACATCCCAATAAATATGAACCATACCTCAAAATAAGTAATCTAACCATTTTTTCTAAATTTCTCTATAGCAGCTATGCTATTTTTTATCTGTAGAAAATTGTCAAATGAAACGTCATTGTATAATCTATGCTATCAAATTGCTAAACAAAATTTGAAGTTTCATACGTGAGAGTTTATTTTAAAATAAACTATTAATTTAACATTAGGAAAGGAAAAGCCTACAATTTTATGGAGGGAAAACGTAACTTGGTCCATGGATTATTTAAAGTGTCGATGAGTGAAGACACTCATTAAATAAAACTCGATGAATACTTTGTAGACGTACTTCAACAAAATCTGCAAGTATTTGCAAAAGGTAAGCTTATTTTCATTTCAAAATACTTCTTTAGCCGGGGTAAATCAAGCAATTTACCATCAACATTGTAATATACCATTGTACGTAAGATATCCACTTTCAATCGGAGTAGCAAATGGGGATTATAGGAGGTGATTTTAGGGGTTACCCAACCCGGCACCTGCTACTTTTTTCTAATTAAATAGTCGCCATAATATAATTAATATAACCTCCAGAAATAATTTAGGTATATGTTTTGCTCAAAATTGTATTATTTATTATTTTACCATCTTGATTTATTTACAGATCTCAATTTCTACAGTGGGCCTAGCTGCTTGATACGCCTGCTTTATTTTCAAGCTTCATAACCACCAAATAAAAACGCTTGACTATGCAAGTCAAGCTTCAGGAGATGGAGTTGTACATTATATTTATATTTTACTTAGATTGATAAGTAAGACAACCGGTATGTTATTTTGAGACAGATTAAAGTGTTCATTTTAGTAGTTTAAATTGAATGTTCATTCTGAAATAAAACAAAATAAGACAAACTGTTTGTATCTTGCATTGTTTCAAGTATTCATCATTATGTAAATTGATAATCAAATTTTTCAAGATTATTTAAAGCCGGTCATCGATATAAAATACTAATAATATGTATGCTTCTAGCAATATAGAAGCTAATTAAAATATTGAAAATGAAATTTGATTAAGATGTTTGTCTTATTTAGACTTTTTAAAGATTTCGTTATAATTAGGCTTACACTGAAGAAAGTATTTGGAAAATTTAAGATTGATTAAAATGTGCATTGTTATAGTGTAACTTGTGTGTAAATTTATATTTAGACTAATGTTATTGAGACTGAATTCATATATTAGACTCTCATTTCAAATTTAATTAAAAAGTGAGGAAAATGTGTCTATGTAATACATTGTTTCATGCAAAGATTGGAGGTTAGAAATTAACGTGTTTGTTTTTAATAAATTTCTTTATTGAGGTCCGTAGTTATGTTTATTACTTAAAATTAATACACATGGTTACCTCATTTATTTTGAGTTATACTGTTCTGTGAATATATTTTAAATAAAATATAACATATTTGACGAGTATGATGTTTTATTTAAGAATGCTATATAATAATTGCATGATTTAAATAAATACAAGAAATATTAAAAATATTTCAAAATCAGTATTATTGTATATTGTAAATGGAGGCTAATGATTTTAGTCCCTCATTCTAAAACATAAATTATATAAAACACAGGTAACAAAGAGCTTGATTGTTCTAATTTTTTCTTATTGCACCTATATCGACTCAACAATAAAACCACTAAGTACTGGAAATATTTCATCATCATCACCAGCATAGATAAGTCCACTGCAGGACAAACACCTCTTTGAAAAGATGAATTAAACTTTATCACCACGCTTGGCAAGATAATTGGTGATTGACCAGACCAAATTGGCAATCTTGATAAACAATAAGTTCTAAAATTAATATAAAAAGTAATCTCATGTAGTTTAAATAAAAGTGTCCTGTGAATTAATCTTTTTTACTATTTACATTACTTATTTAAATGTAACATATTATTTATTGATTATAGTATGATGTTTTATTTGAGAATACAATATAATAACTGCTAAATGTATTATGATATTTTACTGTTATTTGTAGAGGTTTCTTTTCTCTAATACACAAATTGTGTAAAACACGGGAGAAAAATGACGGAATTGTTATATTTATTTCTTATTGCACTTAAATTCTACTAAACAATGAAATCACTACTGGGAACACTTTATCATCATCATAACCAGCATAGATTAGTCCACTGCAGGACGTAGTCTCTATCTCTTTAAGAAGTTGATTTTGCCTTTTCGCCACGCTTGGCAGGTGGATTAGAGATTAAAGTTTAGCCAATAGTAGAAAGAAAATGCGGCCTCTCTGTAGTTGCCTCTTACGACATCCATAGGAAAAGAAGAGGCTATCTTTATTAATTTGATGTGTCGGCACCACACGACACTATTTGCGTCGTTTGCGCCTCTTCTTTACTAACTTGCTCTACAATTTCCACATATGAAAACTTGGCAGTATAATCACAAATAAAGTTTTAGAATTTTCATTCGTAAGCCAGAACGATAGCTATTTAGTTGTCGTTTCAACTGACATAGAGTTACGATGAAAGAAGTGTCAAATTCAACATTACGGACGGGCTAAAACGCTTAGAGAGTAAGTTTAAGCGTTCGTTTTTCTTATCATTCGTTCTTCGTCCAAACTCCGAACGAAACAAAGGTTCGTAAGTGGTACGGAGTACCAAATGTCCGTTATACGAGACGAAACCACTAACTTCGTGCTTAGAGAGTAGGCCTTCAGTTCGGCAGTCTTCGACACGGCGTTGTGTGCGTGCGATTAGACGTATTGTACGACTCTACAAAACTCGCACGAATCGAGACGAGCTGAAGGCCTACTCTCTAAGCACGAAGTTAGTGGTTTCGTCTCGTATAACGGACATTTGGTACTCCGTACCACTTACGAACCTTTGTTTCGTTCGGAGTTTGGACGAAGAACGAATGATAAGAAAAACGAACGCTTAAACTTACTCTCTAAGCGTTTTAGCCCGTCCGTAATGTTGAATTTGACACTTCTTTCATCGTAACTCTATGTCAGTTGAAACGACAACTAAATAGCTATCGTTCTGGCTTACGAATGAAAATTCTAAAACTTTATTTGTGATTATACTGCCAAGTTTTCATATGTGGAAATTGTAGAGCAAGTTAGTAAAGAAGAGGCGCAAACGACGCAAATAGTGTCGTGTGGTGCCGACACATCAAATTAATAAAGATAGCCTCTTCTTTTCCTATGGATGTCGTAAGAGGCAACTACAGAGAGGCCGCATTTTCTTTCTACTATTGGCTAAACTTTAATCTCTAATCCACCTGCCAAGCGTGGCGAAAAGGCAAAATCAACTTCTTAAAGAGATAGAGACTACGTCCTGCAGTGGACTAATCTATGCTGGTTATGATGATGATAAAGTGTTCCCAGTAGTGATTTCATTGTTTAGTAGAATTTAAGTGCAATAAGAAATAAATATAACAATTCCGTCATTTTTCTCCCGTGTTTTACACAATTTGTGTATTAGAGAAAAGAAACCTCTACAAATAACAGTAAAATATCATAATACATTTAGCAGTTATTATATTGTATTCTCAAATAAAACATCATACTATAATCAATAAATAATATGTTACATTTAAATAAGTAATGTAAATAGTAAAAAAGATTAATTCACAGGACACTTTTATTTAAACTACATGAGATTACTTTTTATATTAATTTTAGAACTTATTGTTTATCAAGATTGCCAATTTGGTCTGGTCAATCACCAATTATCTTGCCAAGCGTGGTGATAAAGTTTAATTCATCTTTTCAAAGAGGTGTTTGTCCTGCAGTGGACTTATCTATGCTGGTGATGATGATGAAATATTTCCAGTACTTAGTGGTTTTATTGTTGAGTCGATATAGGTGCAATAAGAAAAAATTAGAACAATCAAGCTCTTTGTTACCTGTGTTTTATATAATTTATGTTTTAGAATGAGGGACTAAAATCATTAGCCTCCATTTACAATATACAATAATACTGATTTTGAAATATTTTTAATACTTCTTGTATTTATTTAAATCATGCAATTATTATATAGCATTCTTAAATAAAACATCATACTCGTCAAATATGTTATATTTTATTTAAAATATATTCACAGAACAGTATAACTCAAAATAAATGAGGTAACCATGTGTATTAATTTTAAGTAATAAACATAACTACGGACCTCAATAAAGAAATTTATTAAAAACAAACACGTTAATTTCTAACCTCCAATCTTTGCATGAAACAATGTATTACATAGACACATTTTCCTCACTTTTTAATTAAATTTGAAATGAGAGTCTAATATATGAATTCAGTCTCAATAACATTAGTCTAAATATAAATTTACACACAAGTTACACTATAACAATGCACATTTTAATCAATCTTAAATTTTCCAAATACTTTCTTCAGTGTAAGCCTAATTATAACGAAATCTTTAAAAAGTCTAAATAAGACAAACATCTTAATCAAATTTCATTTTCAATATTTTAATTAGCTTCTATATTGCTAGAAGCATACATATTATTAGTATTTTATATCGATGACCGGCTTTAAATAATCTTGAAAAATTTGATTATCAATTTACATAATGATGAATACTTGAAACAATGCAAGATACAAACAGTTTGTCTTATTTTGTTTTATTTCAGAATGAACATTCAATTTAAACTACTAAAATGAACACTTTAATCTGTCTCAAAATAACATACCGGTTGTCTTACTTATCAATCTAAGTAAAATATAAATATAATGTACAACTCCATCTCCTGAAGCTTGACTTGCATAGTCAAGCGTTTTTATTTGGTGGTTATGAAGCTTGAAAATAAAGCAGGCGTATCAAGCAGCTAGGCCCACTGTAGAAATTGAGATCTGTAAATAAATCAAGATGGTAAAATAATAAATAATACAATTTTGAGCAAAACATATACCTAAATTATTTCTGGAGGTTATATTAATTATATTATGGCGACTATTTAATTAGAAAAAAGTAGCAGGTGCCGGGTTGGGTAACCCCTAAAATCACCTCCTATAATCCCCATTTGCTACTCCGATTGAAAGTGGATATCTTACGTACAATGGTATATTACAATGTTGATGGTAAATTGCTTGATTTACCCCGGCTAAAGAAGTATTTTGAAATGAAAATAAGCTTACCTTTTGCAAATACTTGCAGATTTTGTTGAAGTACGTCTACAAAGTATTCATCGAGTTTTATTTAATGAGTGTCTTCACTCATCGACACTTTAAATAATCCATGGACCAAGTTACGTTTTCCCTCCATAAAATTGTAGGCTTTTCCTTTCCTAATGTTAAATTAATAGTTTATTTTAAAATAAACTCTCACGTATGAAACTTCAAATTTTGTTTAGCAATTTGATAGCATAGATTATACAATGACGTTTCATTTGACAATTTTCTACAGATAAAAAATAGCATAGCTGCTATAGAGAAATTTAGAAAAAATGGTTAGATTACTTATTTTGAGGTATGGTTCATATTTATTGGGATGTATTTGATATTAAAATAATGTTATAATAACTAATTTGGTTAAATTAAACCAAAAAACTTCAAAACTAGAAAACCGGAAATAATCCTTTGAATTTCCGACACTATCGTCAAGCATTGTTCATTCACGAATATTGTCTATGGTTCCGTTCGATACTCGTTAGTCCGAAAACAATAGAGGGTAAGGTTTACACCTTTCGTTCGGGCTACTGTCGTTCGGGTTCTTAACTTCGTTGACGGGCTTAGAGAGTAGGCCTCCTGAAGGCCTACTCTCTAAGCACGAAGTTAGTGGTTTCGTCTCGTATAACGGACATTTGGTACTCCGTACCACTTACGAACCTTTGTTTCGTTCGGAGTTTGGACGAAGAACGAATGATAAGAAAAACGAACGCTTAAACTTACTCTCTAAGCGTTTTAGCCCGTCCGTAATGTTGAATTTGACACTTCTTTCATCGTAACTCTATGTCAGTTGAAACGACAACTAAATAGCTATCGTTCTGGCTTACGAATGAAAATTCTAAAACTTTATTTGTGATTATACTGCCAAGTTTTCATATGTGGAAATTGTAGAGCAAGTTAGTAAAGAAGAGGCGCAAACGACGCAAATAGTGTCGTGTGGTGCCGACACATCAAATTAATAAAGATAGCCTCTTCTTTTCCTATGGATGTCGTAAGAGGCAACTACAGAGAGGCCGCATTTTCTTTCTACTATTGGCTAAACTTTAATCTCTAATCCACCTGCCAAGCGTGGCGAAAAGGCAAAATCAACTTCTTAAAGAGATAGAGACTACGTCCTGCAGTGGACTAATCTATGCTGGTTATGATGATGATAAAGTGTTCCCAGTAGTGATTTCATTGTTTAGTAGAATTTAAGTGCAATAAGAAATAAATATAACAATTCCGTCATTTTTCTCCCGTGTTTTACACAATTTGTGTATTAGAGAAAAGAAACCTCTACAAATAACAGTAAAATATCATAATACATTTAGCAGTTATTATATTGTATTCTCAAATAAAACATCATACTATAATCAATAAATAATATGTTACATTTAAATAAGTAATGTAAATAGTAAAAAAGATTAATTCACAGGACACTTTTATTTAAACTACATGAGATTACTTTTTATATTAATTTTAGAACTTATTGTTTATCAAGATTGCCAATTTGGTCTGGTCAATCACCAATTATCTTGCCAAGCGTGGTGATAAAGTTTAATTCATCTTTTCAAAGAGGTGTTTGTCCTGCAGTGGACTTATCTATGCTGGTGATGATGATGAAATATTTCCAGTACTTAGTGGTTTTATTGTTGAGTCGATATAGGTGCAATAAGAAAAAATTAGAACAATCAAGCTCTTTGTTACCTGTGTTTTATATAATTTATGTTTTAGAATGAGGGACTAAAATCATTAGCCTCCATTTACAATATACAATAATACTGATTTTGAAATATTTTTAATACTTCTTGTATTTATTTAAATCATGCAATTATTATATAGCATTCTTAAATAAAACATCATACTCGTCAAATATGTTATATTTTATTTAAAATATATTCACAGAACAGTATAACTCAAAATAAATGAGGTAACCATGTGTATTAATTTTAAGTAATAAACATAACTACGGACCTCAATAAAGAAATTTATTAAAAACAAACACGTTAATTTCTAACCTCCAATCTTTGCATGAAACAATGTATTACATAGACACATTTTCCTCACTTTTTAATTAAATTTGAAATGAGAGTCTAATATATGAATTCAGTCTCAATAACATTAGTCTAAATATAAATTTACACACAAGTTACACTATAACAATGCACATTTTAATCAATCTTAAATTTTCCAAATACTTTCTTCAGTGTAAGCCTAATTATAACGAAATCTTTAAAAAGTCTAAATAAGACAAACATCTTAATCAAATTTCATTTTCAATATTTTAATTAGCTTCTATATTGCTAGAAGCATACATATTATTAGTATTTTATATCGATGACCGGCTTTAAATAATCTTGAAAAATTTGATTATCAATTTACATAATGATGAATACTTGAAACAATGCAAGATACAAACAGTTTGTCTTATTTTGTTTTATTTCAGAATGAACATTCAATTTAAACTACTAAAATGAACACTTTAATCTGTCTCAAAATAACATACCGGTTGTCTTACTTATCAATCTAAGTAAAATATAAATATAATGTACAACTCCATCTCCTGAAGCTTGACTTGCATAGTCAAGCGTTTTTATTTGGTGGTTATGAAGCTTGAAAATAAAGCAGGCGTATCAAGCAGCTAGGCCCACTGTAGAAATTGAGATCTGTAAATAAATCAAGATGGTAAAATAATAAATAATACAATTTTGAGCAAAACATATACCTAAATTATTTCTGGAGGTTATATTAATTATATTATGGCGACTATTTAATTAGAAAAAAGTAGCAGGTGCCGGGTTGGGTAACCCCTAAAATCACCTCCTATAATCCCCATTTGCTACTCCGATTGAAAGTGGATATCTTACGTACAATGGTATATTACAATGTTGATGGTAAATTGCTTGATTTACCCCGGCTAAAGAAGTATTTTGAAATGAAAATAAGCTTACCTTTTGCAAATACTTGCAGATTTTGTTGAAGTACGTCTACAAAGTATTCATCGAGTTTTATTTAATGAGTGTCTTCACTCATCGACACTTTAAATAATCCATGGACCAAGTTACGTTTTCCCTCCATAAAATTGTAGGCTTTTCCTTTCCTAATGTTAAATTAATAGTTTATTTTAAAATAAACTCTCACGTATGAAACTTCAAATTTTGTTTAGCAATTTGATAGCATAGATTATACAATGACGTTTCATTTGACAATTTTCTACAGATAAAAAATAGCATAGCTGCTATAGAGAAATTTAGAAAAAATGGTTAGATTACTTATTTTGAGGTATGGTTCATATTTATTGGGATGTATTTGATATTAAAATAATGTTATAATAACTAATTTGGTTAAATTAAACCAAAAAACTTCAAAACTAGAAAACCGGAAATAATCCTTTGAATTTCCGACACTATCGTCAAGCATTGTTCATTCACGAATATTGTCTATGGTTCCGTTCGATACTCGTTAGTCCGAAAACAATAGAGGGTAAGGTTTACACCTTTCGTTCGGGCTACTGTCGTTCGGGTTCTTAACTTCGTTGACGGGCTTAGAGAGTAGGCCTCCTGAAGGCCTACTCTCTAAGCACGAAGTTAGTGGTTTCGTCTCGTATAACGGACATTTGGTACTCCGTACCACTTACGAACCTTTGTTTCGTTCGGAGTTTGGACGAAGAACGAATGATAAGAAAAACGAACGCTTAAACTTACTCTCTAAGCGTTTTAGCCCGTCCGTAATGTTGAATTTGACACTTCTTTCATCGTAACTCTATGTCAGTTGAAACGACAACTAAATAGCTATCGTTCTGGCTTACGAATGAAAATTCTAAAACTTTATTTGTGATTATACTGCCAAGTTTTCATATGTGGAAATTGTAGAGCAAGTTAGTAAAGAAGAGGCGCAAACGACGCAAATAGTGTCGTGTGGTGCCGACACATCAAATTAATAAAGATAGCCTCTTCTTTTCCTATGGATGTCGTAAGAGGCAACTACAGAGAGGCCGCATTTTCTTTCTACTATTGGCTAAACTTTAATCTCTAATCCACCTGCCAAGCGTGGCGAAAAGGCAAAATCAACTTCTTAAAGAGATAGAGACTACGTCCTGCAGTGGACTAATCTATGCTGGTTATGATGATGATAAAGTGTTCCCAGTAGTGATTTCATTGTTTAGTAGAATTTAAGTGCAATAAGAAATAAATATAACAATTCCGTCATTTTTCTCCCGTGTTTTACACAATTTGTGTATTAGAGAAAAGAAACCTCTACAAATAACAGTAAAATATCATAATACATTTAGCAGTTATTATATTGTATTCTCAAATAAAACATCATACTATAATCAATAAATAATATGTTACATTTAAATAAGTAATGTAAATAGTAAAAAAGATTAATTCACAGGACACTTTTATTTAAACTACATGAGATTACTTTTTATATTAATTTTAGAACTTATTGTTTATCAAGATTGCCAATTTGGTCTGGTCAATCACCAATTATCTTGCCAAGCGTGGTGATAAAGTTTAATTCATCTTTTCAAAGAGGTGTTTGTCCTGCAGTGGACTTATCTATGCTGGTGATGATGATGAAATATTTCCAGTACTTAGTGGTTTTATTGTTGAGTCGATATAGGTGCAATAAGAAAAAATTAGAACAATCAAGCTCTTTGTTACCTGTGTTTTATATAATTTATGTTTTAGAATGAGGGACTAAAATCATTAGCCTCCATTTACAATATACAATAATACTGATTTTGAAATATTTTTAATACTTCTTGTATTTATTTAAATCATGCAATTATTATATAGCATTCTTAAATAAAACATCATACTCGTCAAATATGTTATATTTTATTTAAAATATATTCACAGAACAGTATAACTCAAAATAAATGAGGTAACCATGTGTATTAATTTTAAGTAATAAACATAACTACGGACCTCAATAAAGAAATTTATTAAAAACAAACACGTTAATTTCTAACCTCCAATCTTTGCATGAAACAATGTATTACATAGACACATTTTCCTCACTTTTTAATTAAATTTGAAATGAGAGTCTAATATATGAATTCAGTCTCAATAACATTAGTCTAAATATAAATTTACACACAAGTTACACTATAACAATGCACATTTTAATCAATCTTAAATTTTCCAAATACTTTCTTCAGTGTAAGCCTAATTATAACGAAATCTTTAAAAAGTCTAAATAAGACAAACATCTTAATCAAATTTCATTTTCAATATTTTAATTAGCTTCTATATTGCTAGAAGCATACATATTATTAGTATTTTATATCGATGACCGGCTTTAAATAATCTTGAAAAATTTGATTATCAATTTACATAATGATGAATACTTGAAACAATGCAAGATACAAACAGTTTGTCTTATTTTGTTTTATTTCAGAATGAACATTCAATTTAAACTACTAAAATGAACACTTTAATCTGTCTCAAAATAACATACCGGTTGTCTTACTTATCAATCTAAGTAAAATATAAATATAATGTACAACTCCATCTCCTGAAGCTTGACTTGCATAGTCAAGCGTTTTTATTTGGTGGTTATGAAGCTTGAAAATAAAGCAGGCGTATCAAGCAGCTAGGCCCACTGTAGAAATTGAGATCTGTAAATAAATCAAGATGGTAAAATAATAAATAATACAATTTTGAGCAAAACATATACCTAAATTATTTCTGGAGGTTATATTAATTATATTATGGCGACTATTTAATTAGAAAAAAGTAGCAGGTGCCGGGTTGGGTAACCCCTAAAATCACCTCCTATAATCCCCATTTGCTACTCCGATTGAAAGTGGATATCTTACGTACAATGGTATATTACAATGTTGATGGTAAATTGCTTGATTTACCCCGGCTAAAGAAGTATTTTGAAATGAAAATAAGCTTACCTTTTGCAAATACTTGCAGATTTTGTTGAAGTACGTCTACAAAGTATTCATCGAGTTTTATTTAATGAGTGTCTTCACTCATCGACACTTTAAATAATCCATGGACCAAGTTACGTTTTCCCTCCATAAAATTGTAGGCTTTTCCTTTCCTAATGTTAAATTAATAGTTTATTTTAAAATAAACTCTCACGTATGAAACTTCAAATTTTGTTTAGCAATTTGATAGCATAGATTATACAATGACGTTTCATTTGACAATTTTCTACAGATAAAAAATAGCATAGCTGCTATAGAGAAATTTAGAAAAAATGGTTAGATTACTTATTTTGAGGTATGGTTCATATTTATTGGGATGTATTTGATATTAAAATAATGTTATAATAACTAATTTGGTTAAATTAAACCAAAAAACTTCAAAACTAGAAAACCGGAAATAATCCTTTGAATTTCCGACACTATCGTCAAGCATTGTTCATTCACGAATATTGTCTATGGTTCCGTTCGATACTCGTTAGTCCGAAAACAATAGAGGGTAAGGTTTACACCTTTCGTTCGGGCTACTGTCGTTCGGGTTCTTAACTTCGTTGACGGGCTTAGAGAGTAGGCCTCCTGAAGGCCTACTCTCTAAGCACGAAGTTAGTGGTTTCGTCTCGTATAACGGACATTTGGTACTCCGTACCACTTACGAACCTTTGTTTCGTTCGGAGTTTGGACGAAGAACGAATGATAAGAAAAACGAACGCTTAAACTTACTCTCTAAGCGTTTTAGCCCGTCCGTAATGTTGAATTTGACACTTCTTTCATCGTAACTCTATGTCAGTTGAAACGACAACTAAATAGCTATCGTTCTGGCTTACGAATGAAAATTCTAAAACTTTATTTGTGATTATACTGCCAAGTTTTCATATGTGGAAATTGTAGAGCAAGTTAGTAAAGAAGAGGCGCAAACGACGCAAATAGTGTCGTGTGGTGCCGACACATCAAATTAATAAAGATAGCCTCTTCTTTTCCTATGGATGTCGTAAGAGGCAACTACAGAGAGGCCGCATTTTCTTTCTACTATTGGCTAAACTTTAATCTCTAATCCACCTGCCAAGCGTGGCGAAAAGGCAAAATCAACTTCTTAAAGAGATAGAGACTACGTCCTGCAGTGGACTAATCTATGCTGGTTATGATGATGATAAAGTGTTCCCAGTAGTGATTTCATTGTTTAGTAGAATTTAAGTGCAATAAGAAATAAATATAACAATTCCGTCATTTTTCTCCCGTGTTTTACACAATTTGTGTATTAGAGAAAAGAAACCTCTACAAATAACAGTAAAATATCATAATACATTTAGCAGTTATTATATTGTATTCTCAAATAAAACATCATACTATAATCAATAAATAATATGTTACATTTAAATAAGTAATGTAAATAGTAAAAAAGATTAATTCACAGGACACTTTTATTTAAACTACATGAGATTACTTTTTATATTAATTTTAGAACTTATTGTTTATCAAGATTGCCAATTTGGTCTGGTCAATCACCAATTATCTTGCCAAGCGTGGTGATAAAGTTTAATTCATCTTTTCAAAGAGGTGTTTGTCCTGCAGTGGACTTATCTATGCTGGTGATGATGATGAAATATTTCCAGTACTTAGTGGTTTTATTGTTGAGTCGATATAGGTGCAATAAGAAAAAATTAGAACAATCAAGCTCTTTGTTACCTGTGTTTTATATAATTTATGTTTTAGAATGAGGGACTAAAATCATTAGCCTCCATTTACAATATACAATAATACTGATTTTGAAATATTTTTAATACTTCTTGTATTTATTTAAATCATGCAATTATTATATAGCATTCTTAAATAAAACATCATACTCGTCAAATATGTTATATTTTATTTAAAATATATTCACAGAACAGTATAACTCAAAATAAATGAGGTAACCATGTGTATTAATTTTAAGTAATAAACATAACTACGGACCTCAATAAAGAAATTTATTAAAAACAAACACGTTAATTTCTAACCTCCAATCTTTGCATGAAACAATGTATTACATAGACACATTTTCCTCACTTTTTAATTAAATTTGAAATGAGAGTCTAATATATGAATTCAGTCTCAATAACATTAGTCTAAATATAAATTTACACACAAGTTACACTATAACAATGCACATTTTAATCAATCTTAAATTTTCCAAATACTTTCTTCAGTGTAAGCCTAATTATAACGAAATCTTTAAAAAGTCTAAATAAGACAAACATCTTAATCAAATTTCATTTTCAATATTTTAATTAGCTTCTATATTGCTAGAAGCATACATATTATTAGTATTTTATATCGATGACCGGCTTTAAATAATCTTGAAAAATTTGATTATCAATTTACATAATGATGAATACTTGAAACAATGCAAGATACAAACAGTTTGTCTTATTTTGTTTTATTTCAGAATGAACATTCAATTTAAACTACTAAAATGAACACTTTAATCTGTCTCAAAATAACATACCGGTTGTCTTACTTATCAATCTAAGTAAAATATAAATATAATGTACAACTCCATCTCCTGAAGCTTGACTTGCATAGTCAAGCGTTTTTATTTGGTGGTTATGAAGCTTGAAAATAAAGCAGGCGTATCAAGCAGCTAGGCCCACTGTAGAAATTGAGATCTGTAAATAAATCAAGATGGTAAAATAATAAATAATACAATTTTGAGCAAAACATATACCTAAATTATTTCTGGAGGTTATATTAATTATATTATGGCGACTATTTAATTAGAAAAAAGTAGCAGGTGCCGGGTTGGGTAACCCCTAAAATCACCTCCTATAATCCCCATTTGCTACTCCGATTGAAAGTGGATATCTTACGTACAATGGTATATTACAATGTTGATGGTAAATTGCTTGATTTACCCCGGCTAAAGAAGTATTTTGAAATGAAAATAAGCTTACCTTTTGCAAATACTTGCAGATTTTGTTGAAGTACGTCTACAAAGTATTCATCGAGTTTTATTTAATGAGTGTCTTCACTCATCGACACTTTAAATAATCCATGGACCAAGTTACGTTTTCCCTCCATAAAATTGTAGGCTTTTCCTTTCCTAATGTTAAATTAATAGTTTATTTTAAAATAAACTCTCACGTATGAAACTTCAAATTTTGTTTAGCAATTTGATAGCATAGATTATACAATGACGTTTCATTTGACAATTTTCTACAGATAAAAAATAGCATAGCTGCTATAGAGAAATTTAGAAAAAATGGTTAGATTACTTATTTTGAGGTATGGTTCATATTTATTGGGATGTATTTGATATTAAAATAATGTTATAATAACTAATTTGGTTAAATTAAACCAAAAAACTTCAAAACTAGAAAACCGGAAATAATCCTTTGAATTTCCGACACTATCGTCAAGCATTGTTCATTCACGAATATTGTCTATGGTTCCGTTCGATACTCGTTAGTCCGAAAACAATAGAGGGTAAGGTTTACACCTTTCGTTCGGGCTACTGTCGTTCGGGTTCTTAACTTCGTTGACGGGCTTAGAGAGTAGGCCTCCTGAAACGACGTTAGACGGACGATGCACGGCCTTCAAGCCACACCTACGTGCCCATCGAAGTGGGGAGCGTGAGGTTTTTTCGTTACGGAATTTCTGGATTCGGTCCCCGCGCTCAAGGCCCGCGATAGAAGCTATGCAATAGCTTAAAATATTGAACAAGTAATCACTAGTAGTGATTCACTACCTACATTTTAATCTTTGGTTCTGTTCGTAACGTCAAAACTGTCAATGTCATCCATGTCATTCATGATGGAGTTTTTTGCGGGAGTTCATGAGATACGTTTGAAGTCCGTTTATTTTATCGAATTTTTATTGTTTATAGTGATTTTTGGGTCTTAAAAGTGGTGTTATTTTGCGAAACAAAGTGTCGTGCGAGTGAACAATATACAGTTCGGTGAAATAACATGGTGTATGGGTCGTAACCAAGAAAAGTGGACCGCGAATTTTGCGCGCGAACAGTTCACCTCTTTCTTGGGGACTTCTCTACATTCCTTCAATCTTTCGACTGTCTCCAAAAACTCCATCGAAGCATCCCTCGATCGTGAGTTATTCCAGACACAATTGAAATCAATTGTTATCGCGGCACGCGCGTGCCTCCTGGGGGTTGAGGGATCTAACATCAACGTCTTCATGCAAAAAATAATGACAATATTATGTACTAAAGAATTGGCTGTTTAGACAAGTATCCTAGGCCGTTAAACTTACTAAAGAAAGAAAAAAAAATGTCATTTATGATGGTTGTCACTTTGGAGTTTTTGGCGGGAGTTCGTGAGATACGTTTGGAGTCCGTTTATTTTATCGAATTTTTATTGTTTATAGTGATTTTCGGGTCGTAAAAGTGGTGTTATTTTGCGAAACAAAGTGTCGTGCGAGTGAACAATATACAGTTCGGTGAAATAACATGGTGTATGGGTCGTAACCAAGAAAAGTGGGCCGTGAATTTTGCGCGGGATCGCGAACAGTTCACCTCTTTCTTGGGGACTTCTCTACATTCCTTCAATCTTTCGACTGTCTCCAAAAACTCCATCGAAGCATTAAAACGTCTAACATCAAGGTTTTAATGCAAAAATAAAGAAAATATTACTAAAGAATTGGCTGTATGGGCATAGTTCCCTTTGCCTACCCAGAATGGGTGAAGAAAACAACAACAACATGGTTGTCACTTTTTTGTGGGCACATGAATGAATGAATTCGCTTATTCGCCGTCTCGTCCCGGAAATTTTATTTAATTCATGTGCGGAAGAAGAAACCTATTTTTTTAAACCTAATGTTCCTAATCTTACACAGGTTCCTGCATTCTAAATAATTGGTTTTAATATTATAATATTATTTGGAATTCTATTTGAATTAATTCTATTTGGCTTCTTAACTAAAATGATAAAATATTTATTTGTGTTCTTATGCTATTTTACCATAGCAGAGAGTGTTTTACAAAGTGTGAGTGACGATGATATATTGCAGCTGATCAAGGATTATGAAAAACTTATTGTCTTTTTCAGTATGTTCTTTCTTTTTGTGAAATTTTAATCATCTATTTAAAATATTTAAAAAATGTCATTATGTATGAATGTTATCCTAAAATGCCTGTAAATTTAATATTACAGCAAAACCGAACTGCGAATTGTGCAACAAATTTGAGGCTCATATGGAAAGTTTACATGAGGACTTTGAGAAGCATTTAAATGCTTTTACTGTAAAAGCAGTCAATAGTCATTTGGTAAAACTTTACAGTCCGTCTAAAGAACCTGCTATTGTCTTCTTTCGACATGGGATACCGATGTTATATAATGGTATTATATCTATTTCTGAGGATTACGTAAACAATAAAACTCTTAAGCAACTTACTATTTTTATCCAAACTAACATCTAATTATTATTTTAACTGCGGGGATATCTTTAGGTGAAGCTGATGAAACAGCTGTCTACACATTCTTGGAAACCAATCAGTCACCAGCAGTAAAAGAATTGACAGACAAGATTTTTGAACACATGACCCAGGCAGCCACTGGTGCAACAACAGGTGATTGGTTTGTCATGTTGTAAGTATGTCAAGCTGTTTTTTATTCAACTGAAATTTTATTTCATTGTTTGAGAAAATCATTAGCATCATTGTTTTTGTGCCTATGAAAGTCAAAACACTATTTGTTCACAGTCACAAGGTTTTTTTATATTACAACAAGAAAATATTTCAATCACTTTTATTTAATCTATTTTAGCTATGGAGCATCATGTGTAGAGTGCCAAAGACTACATGCGGTCTGGGAAGGAGTGGGAGCAACATTACGAAGTCGCATTAATGTTGCCCGGGTTGATGCAAACCTGGCAGGAGTTAACACTGCTAAAAGATTCAAAGTTTCCAAGTTGCCTACATTCTTATTGTAAATATCAAAGTATATTTGTTTATTGTAAAATATATAGAAAAATTGTACTACCACAGATAGATGGTACTACATACTACTAACCAGTAATATTTTTAGTATAGTAAGCAAGTAAGCTTGATGTTTATATAAATTTTATGTAGGTTCTCTCATTCTTGTACATTTAACAGCATGTTAATCACCTTATGAACGTTTTTTTTAATCTATTTTTAATTTAATTTGTCCAAGGTTGATATAAATTTAGAAAGCATATAAATGCGAATGCTTGTTAATCACACCAGAACTGATAAATTATGGGCTGGAATAGCATATTGGCAATTATTTTCTCAAAAAATATATAGTTCTCATGAGATAGCATACACACAAAGTTGTAGGCAATGGCTAGTCTATTGTAATTTTAAAAGAATGATATTTATTCACATAGTTTAAATTTTTACATTTTTTTCAGCTTCAGACTAGGAAAAGTCTATAAATATGACCTGCCTAAAACTGATATAAAATCGTTTGTGTCTTTTGCTCAAGACTGGTATAAAAATGCCAAAGGTGATAATGTTCCACTAGTGCCATCTCCATTGTAAGTTTTTTTTTTGAAAAATTTGTATTTCTTAAATAATTTTACTGACTACCTGAATAATATTTTAACCACCTAGTTGATAACAATGTGTTTGATATTTTCAGTGATGAAGTTGTAGATTGGAGTTTGGAAATGATTAAATTTAGTGTTGCATTTGGGCTGGATATACTAGCAAAATATCCTTGGATTTGGCAAATTGGGGTGGCTGGATTTGGTCTGGTGGCCATCACTGCTCTCATTGCATTATTAAAAGCTGGAAAATCAAAACCTGTCAAAGAGACAAAGAAAGAGAAAAAGAGTAAATAAATCTGCTTTAATAGATTAGTTATAAACATTGCTCATGCATTTAAATATTATCTTAGTCATATTTTTTTACATTTATATATGCTTGACTTGAGTTTATGTGTTTAATGTTAATTCTGATGCATTTATTGCCCTTGTTGGGTGCTCTCAATATCGTTTTGTCTAGAAATTATAAAAAACATTTATTTTATTACCTTCAAAACTTTTTCTGTCAAAGATGGTAAAATGGTGTTAATAAAACATGTACTAAACTGACCAAAACAATTAAACGCATGATAGGAACGTGGTTTTGCCGCCCGCACCGCCTTCTATCCCTTGTCTCGCCATAGTGATGGTTAATTGTGTATTTGGCAAGGCTTTTACGGTTCATAATATGTACTTTTGTAGTTCACCATGCCATTTGGTTGCCAAGTAAGTTTTTTATTCCTATAAACCAATTGTAAAAATACTTACAATACACTAGAATTTAGTATTAGGTAGTCCCCTGCCCACAGTACATAAAAAACGATAGAAGTAGCATCCACTCCTATTTGTATGAAAACCAGTGTAACCAAACTAACACATTTGTGATTATATCACATTATCACGCACACCAAGAACGTCTTGTAGTGATTGGTTACCTTTCACTGTCAGATAGTTCTGCTACCCGACACTAGACGCCTCTTATTCACTATTTTATAGTTCCGCTACGCGACGATAGATGCTACTTGAAAACCATTGATAACTAGGGGTGGGATAGTTACGATAATCGTAACAAGAATGTCGACACTTGTTAGTGTCGACATTTTTGAAGAACTTAAGAGAGACAGCGTTATATTTACTCTCTTATCTTCTTAATTATTACATCTTAAGTAACATATTTTAAAGAATATAAAATTTATTAATGACTTCCTTCCTCTAGGCTATAAATTTAAAAAAACTTTAGCCCTGAATAAAGGGTTAAAAGTACTTAAAAGCAAATTTCACTATGAGGCGTGTCATAAACGCATGTTTAAGAAAAATCTGTGTTTATTTGTGCTGGTTTTTCCGGGATACCTATTTTGCTTACAAATTGCTTCAATCCATTTTTCTTTTATGTTTGGATCTTTACGGAACCTCAAATAACTATTATCAAGTAATTAAACAAATACGTACCTATATTAACTTATTGAAACAAGTTATTATTGTGTACGAAAAACAAAAGAAAAAGACTACAAAAAAAGAAAAAAAAATTAGGACAGGAAACTATAGCAAAAAACTCACTGTAAGCCATTTTAATTTGATACACGTTGTAACAAAGACCTATTCAATAACCTTTTGTAACTTAGTACTTCATAGATTACTATTTTTTTTGTAATTTTTATTATTTTACATCTATAGGTTACATAAAAAACAAGCAGTATTTCAATATTTTTTATAAGTTGTATTTTTTTAAAGTGTCATATTAATTATAAGTATCGATAACTTACTTATCGATATTTTACCACATCCCTAAATGAGTAGCGTTTCGAAACATTACAAAAATAAGTAATTACCAAAATATAGTTTCGACCTTAACTCTATGAGTTGTGGAATGGTTTTAGGTTGTACTTTTTTTGGACTGTTATTATCCGCAAAATTTATAATTTCTATTAAAATAACGATATAATAACGATTCCGATGGTATGTGACGCCTCGTTTGGATAAATTATTTTTAGTGCATGTGTTTTTGCACTATAATACTGTGCAGGTCGGCATATTTAAAGATTTTTGTCTGAATAGCATAACGTCTAACACGTTTTAGCAACTGTCACCGCCTGAAGCGCGTAAAAGGGGGCGGAAACATGAGATTCGGCATGCGTGGCGTATGTTTGATACGCGGGGCCCGCCTACTTACTACTTCTTTTTTTTATGTTCTGTGCCCCTGCCTATTTCTAATGAATATTGTCATGCACTTAATTTTTTTGGTCACCATTTAAGTATGATTCCGTCCTAAAAATAAATATCTATCCATTGTAAAAAGGTAACAAGAATAAGATCTCTTGTATTGTCTTTATTTGAGGTTTAAAGTAAAAAAAGATTTTAATTAAATCATATTATTATACTTACCTAATTAGTTTCGTAAAAAATAAATCAAGAAATAAAATTATATTTTTTTTTACATCTAAATTACATCTATAAATAGTATAATGACCAATGATATTTAAAAAGTATAGATAGGTTATGCCCTTACAAAACCATCGAAATATATGTGCCGCTTGCGAACAACTGCACACATGCGTAATTCTTATTTCGTCCTTGTCATACTCGTGAAAAGAACAATTACTTTCTCTTTCATGGATTTGAAAAGACGTCACAATTGTGACGTTTTAGGGACGCATATTGAGAGCGCATGTAACATATCTATTACTTTTTAAATATCATTGATAATGACAAATTTTTCTAAAATAATGTACTTAGGTACATTATCTTAGAAAATCAAGAAGGTGTTAAAAATGAACAAATTATAAGCCTTGTTATACTCTCGGCGTCAAAAAAAATATCGCCATTGCTTGCATCGCGTAATTTTCATACAAATATTCAGTTTAGTTCAGAGGCCTACAAATATAAAAGTATCAGTGCTTCAGTAATAATTTTACTGTAAATCGATCGATGTCAGATAAGTTCGATTTTTAATTAAGCATTTTAACTGACCAGAGAAATGTGCCAATATCCTCAAAATTATGAAAATGTAAGTTGTTTTTACATACCAGAATATGTGGTCTGTGCAATGATATTACAAAGAAAATATCATTGGGTCTGTGGTTGTTTTTTTTTGTTTCATACAAGATAATGTGAGGCAAGCAACAAATTGCATGTTCCTTTTTTCTAAGGAAATTAGCAGTTCCTCTAGACAGTTAAAATGCTAAATAAAAATCGAACCTTTTTACACCGATTTACCTACAGTAAAATCATTACTAAAGCACTGATACTTTTAGATTTGTAGGCCGCTGAATTGGGCATGTTTCTATGGAAATTATGCGATGGTGCATTTTTTTTACGCCGAGTATTGTACAGACGTGTGCGTTCACCCAGCAAAAAGTATCGCCTATTCGAAAATTGGATTATGCAGATAATTAGTCCCTTATATCGTGTAAATGTGCCCGAAATTTTATATTTGTGCGTCCAACAGCTTCAGAGTTATTTAAGAAAAATGGATTCTGCTGCACGAACGTGCGCCCAGCAAAATTTTTTTTAATTGATGGGTCTAGTGTATATTAAATATGCAAAAAGGTAGCTTAATGTACGAGTGTAAATGTGCCGTAAAAGCCAAACTTGTGCCTCTTAAGATGTCAGACTTATTTAGTTTTTTGCTGGGAGAACGTTTCGGTAATTGCTGTACATCGGAAACGGTTAGACGCACACTCATGATTTTTTGTATACAGATACAGCAAATTTGTGCCGCAATTTTCATTAACATGACTAGCATGGTTGAGGATCTATTCTTTTATTTCCTAAAAAATAAAAAAATGCTCTGGCTCTCGAACGAACGAGACCAAGGACTTCGCGTTAGTGCCGAGTGATACCTATTATATATTCACATGATCATGTAAAGTTTCGCCGGCCTACTACATATCATTGCCGAGTTCTTAACGATTTTGTCTTTGTTTTGAGGTTATCTTGAGTGAAATTACTTAGAATACGAAAACACTAGTTTTCTGTGAGCTGGCTTATGCTTCTACAATAATATGTGCGCTATTTTAACCGCCCATTACCTTAGACAATAACGTTAAAAAACCATTCGAAATATTTTTGGTAGATTATCCGACCAAATTGTAGTGAACATTAAAAAGCGGCCGCACGATACATCGACCTATCCTTCCTCACTTGATGGCGTAACGAAATTGAAATAGTACAGATGCATACAGAATTGTTAAGTTGGAAAATAGTTTATATGAGGGACATGAAATAAAATGTGAATTGTTTTATGTTAATGAAAATTGCGGCACAAATATGCACTTTACTGTATCTGTATACAAAAAATCATGAGCGTGCGTCCAACCGTTTCCGATATACAGTAATTACCGAAACGTTCGCCCAGCTAAAAACCAAATAAGTCTGAAATCTTAAGAGGCACAAATTTGGCTTTTACGGCACATTTACACTCGTACATAAGCTACCTTTTTGCATATCTATACTTAATATTATAAAGCTGAAGAGTTTGTTTGTTTGTTTGAACGCGCTAATCACTGGAAGTACTGGTTCGAATTGAAAAATTATTTTTGTGTTGGATAGTCCATGCCTCGAGGAAGGCTTTAGGCTATATAACATTACGCTGCGACCAGTAGGAGCGAAGCATCAGTGAAAAATGTTGAAAAAATAATCGCGATCTTAAAAACTGAAATTGACGCGTACGAAGTCGCGGGGAACAGCTAGTTTAATATACAGCTAGACCCATCAATTAAAAAAAATTTTGCTGGGCGAACGTTCGTGCAGCAGAATCCATTTTTCTTAAATAACTCTGAAGCTGTTGGACGCACAGATATAAAATTTCGGGCACATTTACACGATATAAGGCACTAATTATCTGCATCATCCATTTTCGAATAGGAGATACTTTTTGCTGGGCGAACGCACACTGTACAGACAACGGCAGATCCACCTACCCAAAAAGTCAAAGGCCGTCGTATTATAAACGGGATTTTTTTTATCTAAGGATGTTTGTTTTAACTACTAAACGGATTTTGTTTAAACTTTCCAGTAATGTTACTTTCAACATCAATCAAAGTAACATCTAAGTAGGCTATAATTTATCAAAGTAACATCTAAGTAGGCTATAATTTATCCTAAAATTTTATATAGTTAGCGCGGGAACACGGCAATAAAGTTGTATTTTGTGTAAAGACACGTGAAATGGACGATAGATGGCGCTGATGCCGGTTGGTTTCTATTTTTATTATTTTTTATTCTAGCATGGTTTTCTCTCTGTATGCGGATAATATCGTGGACGCGGTCATAAGCTAGTAATAAATACATTTTTATTTTGGTTCAATTCTTTACTGGTAGACATATTTTGGTTTTGATTTATTTGCTTTGAGAAGGAAACATGCATGAATGTTTGCAGCCATTTATTTTGCAACACTCAATTAATTTTGACGACTTCCGTGGCGGAATGGCTTACACATCGGTTTCGGTTTACAAGGTGTCATCTGCTCTCAGGTTCCGGGTTCGATTCCCGAACGGCAGTGTTGGGCAAAATGTAATTAACTACAAATTAACAATTACAAAATGTAATTGGCAAGATCAATAACAAAATACTTGAAATTGTTGATAAGTAATTAAAATTACAATGTAATTGTAATTGGTAATTGCAATTACTCAATTACATTAAAATTAATGATGTGTTTACAGATTTAGTACGCGTACCTCTGTAATATTGCTTCGTCAAAGTTACTTTAACTATCAGTGACAGTTGCAATACTTTTGACTAACTAATCTTTCGTATGAATACACTCGAGCAACAATGCAATCCTTCCTGTTGTAACTATGGGAAGTTTTTTTTTGTTTTTTTTGGCTTACACGGCTTGTGCATCGCCACAACAGGTCTATGGGAAGTTAAAGTCGCACTTTGAGTCGCACACACCTTCAAAGCCATAGAAAAATCTGAACTAAAAGCAAGGTGTGCTGCTCGCTATACGTTGGTATTGCGGGCAGCAAAGTAGCAACCGCTCTGCTGTGTGATGTAGTTGTGTGCTGCTGTTATGTAATTGAGTAATTTGAATTAAAAACCAATTAAAATTACCAATTACTTATGTAAATGAATTAAAATAATTTCAATTACAGTAGTTCAATTACTCTTCATTGAATTTGTAATTAAATTACACATAATATTAATTAATTACGCCCAACACTGCCGAACGGGTCAATGCAGAAAAAAGTTATTTTCTACTTTTTCTCGAGTCTGCGTGTTTGTGTTTCCTTCGTTGTTTCTGATTTCCACGATAAAAGGGTGGTTTCAGGGACAATCTTCAGTTCGTGCTTATACTATCTTATATGCGCGTCAACGCTAGAAGAAAACAAAACTGAACCTGTGCGCGTACAGGTTCGGTTTTGTTTTCTTGATCGTCTCTGAAACCGCAGTCTGCAGCCGCAGAAGTCGGCATGTTGTCGACGTGCTGCCGATGCATTGGCAGCTGCCGCCGGTTGATGTCGACAGCTAGCAGCGTCTCTTCCTTAAGTTTGACAGTAGATCGAACTAGTCCAGGGGATAGGATGCACACAAAATGAGTTCAACGGTTCAACCTATAAGTATAATCAAAAAAATTTAGGAATTTCAAAAATTATGAGGTGTTTGTAGCTCAGCGAGATTTTGAGTATTTATAATCACCACCCTTGCCAAATGCGGGTTGTAAAGTAACAGCCTATAATCTTCCACTGGAAAAGGCCTCCATCATTGAATTCAAGTTACCACAGCAATGATGGGTACTGGCTTAATCACCACACGTGCCAAATGCGGGTTGGTGATCACAAACCCGAGCAACGTTCGAAAATTCGAAACTTTTTTGTTGCCCGACCCGGGAATCGAATCTGGGACCCCGAGATCATGGCCCGGTATTTAAACCACTAGACCAACGGGGCGTTGATGCAGGTTGGTGATCACAATATATTCCCAGCAACGTTCGAAAAACTCATAATGCCGACCAGGGGATAAAATCCAGAACTCTAGAAAAGACTCTGTACTAAACCACTCGACTAATGCGGCGTTGGATTGAAAGTAGGTAAAATTTATTAGACAAACTTAAATTTTTGAAGATTATTATTTTTTTACTTATGTCAGATAAAAAGAAATAAAACCACACGTTATTGAAAAAGAGAGCATCTTATAATCATATTATTATGTAGGTGCAAGATATACACAGCAATGAGTGTAATAAATAATTATTTTTTTATATGCTACATGCCAACTAACTAACATACCTTAATTAAAGGCAAAGTTTTTAATGTAAAACTACTGTTTCTATATTAGAAAGTTATAAGAAAAAAAAATCTTAGCATCCATCCATAAATTCACAGTGCAAGGTGCCAATAAATGTGTTGCTAAACAATGTACTCTGAGTAGTCCTTGGGGCTAGCGACCCAGGTGTAGGTTTGAGTTGAAATGAGATATTTCATACATTCAGATTGTATGTTATTTGCTAAGGTTATTTGTATATTGTACATACAAGGTTACTCATGTATCTTAAATTAAATGTTGAAAAAATCATGGTTGACAAACAACATTGTGATAAAACAGTCACTTTTAAACTGACTTCTAAAAAAAAGAGGAGGTTCTCAATTAGACTGTATTTTTTTTTGTTTTTTTTTTTAATGTTTGTTATCTCAGAACTTTGGTTGAATGGATTTTAAAAATTCTTTTGTTGTTTGAAACGTGGTGCTTCCCATGTGGTCCCATTTTAACGAAGTCATGATCTGATGGTGGAATCCGAGGAAATCGAGGGAAAACCTCAAATTTTATAAGCACATCTTATGTTTTCGCATATCTTTCTTAAGGTTTTTCAGTATTTGTGTTTGGTACTCATCATCATTTTATGTTAATGAGCTGATGATGGAAGGTACAACTCCTTAACGGTTAGGAGTAGGAGGATTATTCTTTAAATATCACAGGCGCGTAAAGTCAGATAGTTGTCTTACTTCATGTTATTCACGTAAGCTGATGATGGAAGGTCAAACTCCTTAGCAGTTAGGAGTTGGAGTATGATTCTTAAGATTCTATAGCGATGAGGGTGGGAGTTTCTCAAATAATTCATATATTGTCATCTAGAAGTCGTCATCACTATGTAGGTTACTGTTACCGGCGAACAGTGGATTAATAATTGTGTAATTTATTTAACACTAAAAAGATAAAAAGAAATTATTTTTAAATAAAAAACTGAACCTTTAAAAACAATAAAAATGCTGATATGTGCGTCCAGTTCTTGAATTTTCAATGTAAGGATGGCACTCCTAACCTTTTAAGAAAAGTACTAATTAAACAAAACTTTTACCTATATTGTGTCAATTTCTATTTTTATTCTAAAAACTGTTGAAGGGTCAGCAAGCTCAGTTCTTATTGCATTTTCAAACTTTTTGAATATAATAGAGAATTCCATAATATCTTGTGGTTTGGATTCTACCCACATCTTATCAAATTCATAGAAAAGATAGCAGTAGAACCTATGAAATAGATTTATGTCAGGTAAATGTCTTTTGGCATTAAACATATAAGTTTTGGCAGATCCATCTTTTAAAAGATAATATGCCATTGAGGTCAGATTAATTCCCACAATAGCAAATGTGTAACCATACTTGGGATGCAGTGAATGACTCAATACATGACTAGATACTTGTGGGTATTCAGTTGCAAAGAATATAAGGTTCTCCAGTCCAAGAATACCCATGCCCCGAAAATCAGTTTTAGGATCATCTCCCTGGAAATAAGGAAAAATATGAAAGTTTGCTGAAGAAAATTATTTTTATCTAAATTATTATTTATTCTAGGGCTAATAGAGCAGCTAACAAGAGCTTTAACTATTGGTAACTGATATGTAAAAAAGGTTGCAAAATACCGAAGTACACTAACCTGAAATCCTATGTGCTGCCATTGTTTGGTCACTCGTTTTTCTAATTTATCATTTGGTACTAGCAAGGACCATAATCTTAATAATTTTTCTTCATGCTCAGGATTTCCACTATCAAATTGAGTTCGCCGAATTTCTTCTACTTCATCCATTAAGTACCTATAACTCCAAATTTGTTCCAGACATTGCCTGAATGAAACTATGAAGGAACCATGAAGTTTAGGATTTATTTTCTTCACCCTCATCACTATGGATACAGATGGGTCTAGTATTTCCCGGTAATTGGAAGGCACAAACCTTCTTTCATACACAACTGTATCTAGGTATGAAACTACGTCTTTCACACACTGTGTTCGCGATAACATCATAGATCGTTCTACTCCACAGGCTCTTGATGCACCAGCTTTCTCACCATAACATATTCGTTGCAATTCGCATAATCTTGTTGTTTTTCTCAGGAACCATTTTATTATAGGCCTCAGGTACCATTGTAAAACTGACCAAATATTGAATACTATCATTTTAGCTTTTAAATAATAAACTGCTCCCTTAAACTTCTAGTACCTTGCATTTCGAATTTTCGATTTCGAATCTTCGTTTTCGTTTTGTTGAACTTCGCTCGTTGTCATGACAATCAGACAATGACACAGTTGTTCTTGTTGTTTTCTTTATCCATTCTGGGTAGGCAAAGGGAACTATGCTCATACAGCCAAATCTTCAGTAGATTTTTTTTATTGATATGAAATTAATGAAAACGAAATTTAATGAGATGAAATGAAATGAAACCTAATCTAAGTCATTAAAATGTATGGGTGGTTGCAAATACATTTCAATGATTACAGAAGTTTTATGCAAGAACGTGGATCAGGGTCAAATAGGAGCGCCTTTCCTTGTTTCTCACTTTTATTTGATTTATCCTACTCACTGACACATTCTTATAACAATGCCACCACTTTGCCATAATAAATGCCGCTTAGGAGTCTTGTGCATGCCCAATATTTTGCAGACTCCTTGAAACACGTTCGACTCGAAATTTCTGCCCTGATCAGAATGAATTTCCAGGGGTACACCATATCGGCATATGACTTCTTCAACCAATTTAGAGGCTACGGTCGTAGCTTCTTGATTAGGTATAGCGAATACTTCTGGCCACTTGGTGAAGTAATCCATGACGACCATAAAGTATTTGTTTCCTGACTCTGTCACAGGGAATGGTCCGGCAACATCCACTGCTATCCGCTCCCATGGTGCACCAACGTTATAAAGTTGAAGGTGTCCTCGACTCCTGGTGTATGGACCTTTCACCGCAGCACATGTGGTACATTTCCGGCACCAATCTTGTACATCAGCTCTGCAGTTCAGCCAGTAGAATCTATCCCGTAGCTTTGTTAAGGTCCTTTTGACACCCAGGTGCCCCCCTGAAATGCCATCGTGTACCTCTCGAAGAACATCCTTGACCCTTTCCCTCGGGACGACCAACTGTAGGTGGAACTCTCTGCCGTTAGGTTTTTCCCATTTCCGGTAAAGTATTCCGTTCTGCAAGATGAAACTGTCCCATTGAGCCCAGTACGCTTTAGTCGTAGCACTCGTAGGCGCAACTTCATGCCATCTCGGCTTATCGTTACCGCGTTTCTTCCATGCAACGATCAGTCGTATGTCTTCGTCTTTTTCCTGAGCTTCTCTCATGGACTCATCTTTCCAGGATCTCGGAGGACTCGACCTTGTTATTTGTACACAGTCCTCTTTAGACTCCAGTTTAATGCAATGCTTGCACCCTTCTGGGCACGGTCTTCTTGAGAGGGCGTCAGCATTTCCATGTGTCTTTCCACTACGATGTTCGGTAGTAAAGTCGTATTCTTGAAGCTGTTCAATCCACCTAGCAACTTGACATTCGGGACTCTTAAAATGAAGCAGCCACTTTAAAGCAGCATGGTCGGTACGAAGTACGAACTTCCTGCCGATAATGTACTTGCTGAAATGTTGTAGCGTTTTGACCACAGCTAAAAGTTCTCTTCTTGTCACACAGTAGTTTCTTTCAGGCTTCGATAACGATTTGCTGAAGTAGGCAATTACAACTTCTCGGTCTCCTTGTTTTTGAGATAGTACTCCACCAATAGCTGTGTTGCTTGCATCCGTATCGACGACAAATTGCCCGTTAGCTTGTGGGTATCCTAAGATTGGAGTCTCACATAAACATTGCCTCAACTTTTGGAAAGAATCCTCGGAAGCGTCATCCCAGCAAAACCCTCTCTTTTCTTCCGTCAGGCGATGCAATGTCTTGGCAATTTCGGAGATTCCCTTAACAAAGCGTCTGTAGTAAAATCAGTTAAAATCAAAATCAGTTAGAATCAGTTTTATTTCTGCAAATAGGCCCCAGGAGGCGCTTTTACACGTCCCAATATTTAAACCTACCACTGCTTCGGGACAAGTCTGGGCTAGTGCCGAGAAGAAGCAGCGCAAGAAACTCGGTCACTATTGTCAGCCTCTTTTTAAATAATTTTTTACAAGGTAAGGTAATTTTTACAAGGTTTAAGCAAGTACGAGCTGGGACAACTTAATGCCATACATTTCTATCATTTAAATAATCATTAACAGTGTAATAGCCTTTTTTCATTAAAATAACTTTAACATACGATTTAAGTTTATGTACAGGGAGTTCAGCAATATCCTTTGGTAATTTGTTGAAAATACGGATACAATTTCCCATAAACGATTTTCCTACTTTTCGCAGTCTGAAGCCTGGAATGGCGAGTTTATCTTTATTTCTCGTATTAAAATTGTGTACGTTACTTTTCTTAAGAAATAAATGTATGTTCTTACGAACGTAAATAATATTCTCGAGAATATATTGAGAAGACACTGTAAGTATATTAATCTCTTTGAAGAGCTCTTTCAGCGAGTCACGGGGTCGAAAGCCGTAAATAGCCCGTACAGCACGTTTTTGCAATATAAAAATTGACTCAATATCTGCCGCTGAGCCCCACAATAGAATTCCATATGACATTATGCTATGAAAGTAGCTAAAATATACTAATCTTGCCGTTCCAACATCAGTCAATTGCCTTATCTTTCTCACAGCATAAGCAGCAGAACTAAGTCTTCCAGACAGCCCCCTAATATGAGCACCCCATTGCAAATGAGAGTCTACAGTTATACCCAAAAAGGTAGTAAAATCTACAGAGTTTAGTGGTTCATCTTTAACAATAATATGAGGGGCAGCTAACCTTACGTTTGGCATCGTAAATTTAACACATTTTGTTTTATTTGCATTTAGTAAGAGATTATTTGTTGTAAACCAATGCAATAATTTAGAGAGGGTATTGTTAACATCGTCAAATGAAGATTTGCCCCTCTTGGTTTTAAAAATCATTGATGTATCATCTGCAAACAATACCATCTCACAAAGATTATGTAAGTAACAGGGAAGGTCATTTATATAAACTAAAAATAGCAGGGGTCCTAATACTGATCCCTGTGGGACACCCATAACAAGGGCCGACCCTGAAGACTCAGCTCCATTTATGCAAACCTTTTGTATCCTGCCTTTAAGGTAAGAACTTATTAGATCCAAGGAATCATTCGATGCACCATAATGTTTAAGTTTTTTAAGTAATATTTCATGGTCTACACAATCGAAGGCCTTTGAAAGGTCACAAAATACACCTAAGGCATCTAGCTTACTCTCCCAAGCCTTAAACACATGTTGTAGGAGAGCAACTCCAGCATCGGTAGTATTTCTACCTTTTCTGAAGCCATATTGGTTGCTATTTAATAATTTATTTACACTAAAGTAAGATAAAAGCTGATTAAACATTATTTTCTCGAAAATTTTACTTAGCCCTGGCAATATAGATATAGGTCGAAAATTGGAGGGGTCACATTTTTCGCCAGACTTAAACAAAGGAATGATTTTGCTAAACTTCATTAAAGTTGGAAACTGTCTATCATCAATACATTTGTTAAAAATAATAGCGAGTTGAGGGGCTAATGAACTTATGATTGTATTGATAATATTGACAGAAATTCCCCAAAGATCCTCTGTTTTTTTCATATTAAATTCTCTAAAAGTTTTTGTAATTATATCAGGGTTTATATGTCTAAAATTAAATGAAGAATTGCACTCTTCGACAACAGACCTGAGAAGGGATTCAGCTAGATCAGCAGAAGAAGCTAGCCCTTCAGTAGTAGAGGGAGCTATATTTGAAAAAAATGTCTCAAATGTGTTTGCAACCTCTGTGTTCGTGTTTATTAGCTTATCCCCTAACTTGAGAGAGTAAGTAGGATTATTTGGTTTTACTCTACATGTCTCTTTATTAATAATATTCCAAGTGGTTTTTGCCTTATTTTTGGAAGCCGAAATTAAATTATAAAGATATATTGACTTCGCTTTGGCACATACTAATTTAAATAATTTAGAGTATTTTTTAACATGTTCTATAATATGTGGGTTTTGAGAATCTGCCTTTAAACTATATAAATCATATAATGTTTTTCTGCTTTTATAAATACCAGGTGTAGCCCATTCATTAAACTTACACTTCTGTTTGTTTATTTTTACTTTTTTCTGTTTAAAATGTTTATCAAATTCCTTTTTTACTAAACCAAAAAGATTCTCATATAATTCATCAACATTCTGATCATTAGGCTTTAGCAAATTCACACCCTCTTTAATTTTTTCCTTAAACTTTTCTATTTTATTAAAAGTGAATTGCCTATACACAGAATCTACTTTGTTAGAGACATAATGGTGTTCGAACGATGCTTCTTGTCCGCTGTGGTCCGAAATAAGACAATTTAAAATCGTTTTTTTTAACACTTTACCATCACAAAAAATATTATCTAAACAAGTAGCTGACGTGGGCGTCACCCTGGTGGGTTCATTAAAAAGATTAATTAGATTATAAGACTTAAAGAGATTAAGAAACCGGGTGGACAACTGCGTTTCTTCTAATATATTAACGTTGAAATCCCCACATACCACTACTTTCTTATTCGATTTTGAGAGCTTTTTCAGAGCCTCATCCATAACAGATTCAAAAACGTGGTAATTAGCTTTGGGGGGGCTATACACGCTAATTATGATATATTGTTCCAGCTCAGCACACGCTAGTTCAATAGTTCGTTCAACCGAGAGCGACACAATGTCTTTGCGTTCTTTACATTTTAATTCATTTTTAACAAGAATAAGTGACCCCCCTCTTGGTGCAGACTCCCTTATGAGCGAACTAGCGACTTTATAATTTTCAATGTTTAACATTAGTTGGTGTTTTTTAATCCAATGTTCTGTAAGACATATCACATGAACGTTATAATCTTGAAGAAATAACCCTAAACCTAACTCTTTGCCGGCCAGGCCTTGTATGTTTTGATGCGTATGAGCATAAACCCAAAAATGCTCTTACTTCCGTTTTATCTTTGGGAGTTGGCCACTTCTGTACAGCTTCTATTTTAGCTGGATCAGTCTGTATACCGTCACTTGTGATGACGTGTCCGAGGTAGTTTACTTTTTTTCTGAACAAATCGCATTCTTTCGGGTTCAGCTTTAAGTTGGCTCCGCGTATCTTCCTTAAGACTTTTTCCAAATTAAATAAATGATCTTCGAAGTCTCGGCCCATGATGATCACGTCATCCAAATATACCAGGCAGGCTTCTCCTACTAGCCCTGCCAGAACACATTCCATGAGTCGCTCAAAAGTTGCCGGCGCGTTGCATAAACCAAATGGCATGACGTTAAATTGCCATAGCCCTTTCCCTGTAGAAAATGCTGTCTTCTCCTTATCCTTTGGATGAATTTCAACTTGCCAATATCCAGACTTCAAATCAAGTGTCGAGAACCACGTCTTGCCACTCAGAGTATCCAAGGTGTCGTCGATGCGCGGTAGAGGATAGCTGTCCTTCTTCGTGATGTCGTTAAGTCGTCGATAGTCCACACAAAACCTTGTACTTCCATCTTTCTTCTTAACTTAGACGACAGGAGAACACCAGGGACTTGAAGAATGTTCGATGATCTTATTCTTCCTCATGCTCTGCAGCATATCCTCAACTTCTTGTTCCTTGGCAATCGGTATTCGCCTTGCTCGCTGCCGGATAGGTCCTTCATTTCCGGTGTCAATCTTGTGTTGTACCAAGGATGTCCTCTCCAAATCTCCTTCTTCTGAAGAAAACACGTCTGCAAAGCGCTGAAGCAGGTCTTTGGCTTTCATGCTTTGAGAATAACTTAAGTTACTTTTGCATCCTTCAAGAAGTTCTGCGATGCTAGAATTATCCTTGGTTTTCGTCTTACTTAAAGTTTTTTGGCACTTTCTCACCCAGACGATGATGCTTCGCATCTTCCAATAACGTCGCCTTCTTTTAATTGGATCTCGTAGTCTTCTAAATTCACAACTCTAACTATTGCAGTTGTGGACCCCTTGACAAGTGTCCTGGCTGCTAGAAGCTTTTGTGTCTTCGACTTGCTTAGTGTATCTTCGATCAACACACACCTATTCTTCTCATTCTTCTTAGCACGTGGTAGCTTCACTACCAGTTCGGCTTGTGTTCTTCCTGGTATGTTGATCTTCTTAAGGCATGTTACTTTCCCTTCGGGCCCACCCAGGATGAAAAGCTCTTAATTACCACACTTAAATATGCCATTGGTGACATCGATTTTGCAGTCATATTTTCGCATAAAGTCGAGGCCCAATACGCAGTCGTCCATAATTTCGGTGACGATGACGTTATGAGTATATGATGCTTCACCAACTTGTAATGTGACCGAAACTTCCCCTAGGACGGGTATTTGCTGGCCGTAAGCGGAAAGTAGCCGAATATTAAAGGTGTTGTTGCACCTCTTCGCGGACTCCACTAGTTTCGGCTTGATTATTGTCCTAGAGGCTCCTGTATCCACCGTCATCTTGCAGTCAGTTCCATTCACCGAGCCGCGTATCATCAAACTGTTCCCATTGCATGCCTGGGAGACAATCATCGTCGGGGCTTCTTCCGTTCCAGCCAGCACCCGCCCCCTAGATCTGGCTGTTACTCGTTTCCCTGGTTCCCAGCAGAAGATAGGGTCTCCTGCATCTTTAACATATCGAGGCGTTCCTCCAACATCTTGCTGATCATTTCAGCAAGTTTAGCTGTCTGCTGCGTCTCGTTCTTGGGACAGGCGAATTGCAGATGACCCTTTTCTCCACATTTATAGCACATAGATCCAGTTATTTTTTTCTTAGGAGGAAAAGACGTCTTTTTCAACTGCACTTCTTCAATAACCTCTCGTATTTTGTAAGTTGGCCGAACATCTCTCCTAAGGGCTTCTACTTCTAGAGCATGTGCTAGAGCTTCCTTCAGGAAGGCATGGTGGCGAAGCCCCACTGCAGCCCTAATCTCCATATCTCTAATCCCATCGACGAATGCTTGGAGTAGGGTGGAATCAACCATCTTAGTATCAGCAGATGGGTATGCTTTGCGGACTAATTTCTCAATCTCCAAAGCCCATTGCTGCAATCCTTCTCCAGAACGCTGGACTTGGTCCCGTAGTTGAGCGCGGAAGACATGCTCCAGATGACGTTCTCCATAACAAGCTTCGAGTGCCCCCATCAGATCGTTGAATGTGCTACCCGAGGATGGTAGCGCCTCCAAAACCGAAAGAGCTGATCCCCGCAGTGCGACAGTGAGAGCTGTCAGGCTCTGTTCCTCCGTCCATCCGTTAGCAGAGGCAACAGTCTGAAATTGTTGGCGGTAAGCGGTCCAGGACGTAGTGCCGTCGTAGGATGGTACTTTCACCCTGGGTGCTGGGCTGGTAAATACAAAGTCACTCGACGCGGTAGGTCCAGCGGTCTCCAGTTTCAGAACCTTTTTCTGCAATCCAGCGAGGTTCACTTTCACGCTGTCTATGTTGTCCTCCAGGTTAGTTACCCGTTATTCTACCAGGTCCACATTCTTCTGAAGGTTTTGCACCATATCACCCACTGAACCTACGGCAAGCAGTACTTTTTGTTGTTCTTGACTGACACACTTGTTCTTGAATTACCTCGCGCATTTCTTCTTTCATTGTGTCCTGTTTTCGTTGAATCTCTTCCTGTTTTCCTTGAAGTACTTCTTGCATTTTATCCTGCTTCCGTTGCATTTCTTTTTGCTCTTGGTACATAAAGTCCATCATCTGCATTAACCTACTGAAGTCGAATGAAGATGCTCTGGCCTCTTGAGCTGATGGCGTAGTAGCCCGGTGAGCGGAGACAGTAGGTGAGGCCGGCGACGCGGTGGGTAAACCTTCCATTCCGGTAGGCGAGGACTGGTCGATGGGCGATGCTTGGTGGGTCGAGCCAATGGGTGTATCCTGATTGTCGGTGGCCTGTCGGGTAGCAGCCGTGGCTTCCGCAGCTTGCTGTGCCCTGGTTCTGACGCCAGCAGTATCTTCCCTCGGAGTCACTGGCATTTCCAAATCTCACTTCTGACACCAAATATTACGAACGTGGAGTTCGGAATTTGGATAAAACACCGTTGACTTATTAGAAGAATTTAATAGGCGATAAACAGGTCGCAAACACTATCACAAAAGCCAAATCACAAGAATCGTAGTCCGGTGGGTCACTGAGGTCGTTAGTTCCGAAACACTATTAGCCGATCCTTAGAGTAGTCCTTAGATCCGTTGGTATCCCTAAAGTCGTTACTTCGCACTAGATCACTTTTCGCAGGTATCGCACCGAAAGCTCAGAATGAACTGACTGCGGCGTCTTAAGTCCTGTTATTTATATATCTCAACATCGATGCCGGTCGTACATACTAGAATGTTCATTTTCCAGAAAAATCACAAGGACGTTTAAACGTAAACAACTCTAGTGAGTTATACCATTTTGCGCCTTAATCTGTAAACTTAAAGTCCAATGTCGCTTGCACTAACATCTTGTTATTACTTTGTGGTTCAACTTAGGTAGTTATGTACATTCCTCTATCGATATCTCGAAGCATCTAGCATGTCCGCGACAATATCAATAAAATCAAATCAAATTCACTGCACTAGGTAAGTAACTTACCTATTATTATAAAAGAAAACGCGATATTTGCCGTGTTTGATTTTGATTAAAGGTATACATATGAGTAGATTTAGTTAATGCAAAATGCAGAGAGCTATATAGCAATAAAAATCCACCAAAAGCAATGAAACTGTCTGAGTTTGCCCCTGCTACGGTAGATGAAATAGGCAGAATTATAGACAACTTAAATGCAAATACGACAACCGGCCTAGATTGTATATCATGTAAAGCTCTTAAGTGCGTTAAAAACCTTATACTATATAAACTAACTGCCTCCACCAATGATTGCCTGAAATGTGGCTATTTCCCGGACTCCCTTAAGATAGCTAAAGTTAGTCCAATATTTAAGTCTGGGAAGAAAAGTGATCCGAGTAACTACCGCCCTATCTCGGTACTACCAATTATATCTAAAGTGTTTGAGAAGATTATATTTAACCGCTTAGATAGTTTTCTGAAATCACTAGATTTTTTGTCCCACAAGCAGTACGGTTTTCGCGCCAAATCAAATACACTTTCAGCATGCATTGACCTTGTAACTAACCTAAAATGCAACATAGACCAGAAAAAAATTGCCCTTGGTGTCTTTATAGATTTTAAAAAGGCGTTTGATACCATAAGTCACAAATTACTTCTTCAAAAGCTATCAGTAATCGGAATCCGGAATTCTGCATACAACATCCTAGAGTCGTACCTTTCCAATAGATATCAAATAGTTAAAATTGGTGAAGTTAAAAGCAATCCTGAACCTATTACATTTGGAGTGCCGCAAGGCTCTATCCTTGGTCCCCTACTTTTCTTAATATATGTAAATGATATACAGAGCTTGGGGCTGGCTGGAGACATAACACATTACGCCGATGATACTTGCCTTTTTTATTTTGGGAATGAAATCCAATCAATCATAAGACAAGCCCAAGATGATCTTAATAATTTACATACTTGGCTTCAATATAACTTATTAACTATTAACGCCAGTAAAACAAATTTTATGATATTTAGAGCAAAAAATAAAAAAATTGTAGATCACCCACCCTTACACGTTAATAATGAACCTCTAACAAAAGTCGAAACTGAAAAATACCTGGGACTTACGAGTATATTAGACAGTCACTTGACCTGGATACCACAATTACAAAAAACTCAATCTAAATTATCAAACCTTATGGGCGTACTACGAGGTGCTGTCCGGTGCTTTCCCAGGTCTGTTAAATATACTATATACAATTCTTTTATTAAATCACATTTGACCTATTTAATAGAGGTTTGGGGTTCGGCTGCCAAAAGTAATATCAAAAAAATACAGATTGCCCAGAACAAAATAATTAAATTACTTTTTCATTATAATTACTTGACCCCAAAGACAACAGTTTTTCAAAAGACTGGATTAATGACTGTAACTCAAATGTATAAACTCCACACATGTATACTAATTAGAAAGATACACACTCCCAAATAGTTTTCACTAAGAAATCTCAGTTTCAAACCCGAAAGACGAGGAATGCTAACAATATCTGTTTGTATAGCCTACGAACCAAATACGGACATAAGAATATTATGTATGAGGGTGCTAAAATATATAACAACCTCCCTAAAGACGTTAAAGAAATACAATCGTTTCCCTTATTTAAAAAAAAAATGAAATTTCATATCATGAAGATTAATTAATTATAAATGTTTAAGTATATAAATGTAAAGTGTAGTAGGATTTCTTTTATTTACGCAAATACGATACATTAAACCTGTAAGCAGTTTGAATGTGAGTTAATCGCGAATTAATCCTTAAAATAGTTTATGATTGTGAGAGCGTATTAATGTCTATACAATTGCTATCAAGAAAATCGATACTTAATATGGACCTTGCATTCAACAGTCACCATGGACGACGCGCTGTTGTGCTCACTCACTCATTTTTATTTAACAGAATACCCACAAAATTACATAAATAAAGTATGGATAATTTTTTGTTTTTTGGCTAAGTGATTGTTATTTGAACTAAACACTGTAAAATGTAGGTAAATTAGGTACCTATTTTTTTTCGAAAAATGTGTCGCTATGTTCTGTTCTCGTTTCATATGTGTCAATTGATTTACTATTAATCTAGTGTTTCTCATGTAAGTGAATTGTAATATTCTGCTTTGAGAAATAAATGTCTTAAACCATAAACCATAGATTTAGTAGGTAGGTACACTAATGAAGCTTACTCACTGTAACTGTCAATGAGAAGACATATGTTTTTACTAAATAATATATAATTAGCGACCCGTCCCGGCTTCGCACGGGTGGACATAAGATTTTTTTATAAAGATCCTTAATCTTTTTTAGCAATAAATATAGCCTATGTCACTGAGGGTGAATGTAACTTTTCAATGTTGAAAGATTTTTTTAATTGGCACAGTATTGTTTGAGATTATTCATTACAAACATACACACACACAAAAATACAAATCTTTCCTCTTTATAATATTAGTGTAGATGTAGATAGTGTAGATTACGTCTATGCCTAATCTAGTCCCATTCCGGTTCCCAATCCGTTACACATCATACAATACGCACAGACATCCATAACTTTCGCATTTATAATATCAGTAATATTTTCCTATAGATACTTATCCCAAATTTCAATTTAATTTATTTCACGGATTTTTTATGTATGTATGATAGCTAGGCTCGATTTGCACGCATAATGCCAAAAACGCATAATGTCAGATACGCATGACGTCAGATTTCGCAGATTGACAGAAACGCTATACGTCAGATACGCAATATGACAGAAACGCAATAAGACAGAAACGCAAAATGTCAGGTACGCAATAAGTCAGAAACGTAATACGACAGAAACGCAATATGATAGAATCGTGAAATATCATACTGAAAAATATAATGTTGGTATATAATCTTGGTAACTGTGTTTTAACTGCCCTTCCATCTTCTAGCACAACTGTCGCGAAATGACCTTTCCGACCAAAGAATGAGGCACTCATCTTTTTTCCTTGACTTCTTCCTTTCTTTACCTTAGTTGGCCGATCCTCAAAAGGAAACACCCACTGAGTAGATTGTCTTTTGGTTTCGGGTTCGTAGCAATATTTTCATCACCTGTGACGATGTCAAATGCAGCATTTGAGTCGCCGCCGTTGAAGTTATCTAACATTTGGCGACACCAGTCCATGCGAAGGTGTTTCTGGTCGTCAGTTAAAGTATGGGGAATCCATCTGGTACAAAGCTTCCTGACGCCTAAATGTTAGTGTAATATTTTTTGAAATAGTGGCACGAGATGAGGCTTCATTAAGAAATGCTAATCGCAGCCTATCATAGCTTTGTTATTGAGTAAGCCCACAACGAAAGTCATAATAAATCATTAACCGAAAATTTTCTTGTGTTAGTTAATTTTCACGTGTAACGAGAGTTTTAGATTTGCCGCCAATTCACTATAACAAATGACAAATGAATGCAACTACATTCATGACTACATTAGGTTACCAAAGAGTTCTAAAATTGTAATTCAAAAAAAGTTTTCATAAGGAATGTTTCTAACTGGCCAGTTCTAAACATTTTCAGTGTTACCAAAGTACCAGGATATTGTCTTGACTGAAGGAAGTTATGAGATATTGGGTATAGATAAGGATAAATGATAAACAAAATAGTTTGAATTTGTGTTTTATTTGATGAAAATTGTAATTCATAAATTTTACAATAAAATTATTTACATTGCCACTAATTATAATAATAGTATGAACAGGCGGTCATTGCTGTCTGGATTATTTACAAAGGCTATGCGTGTCGGTGTTCATTCATAAAATTACTCATGACAATACATCGACAATTTCACACACAATTGTGTTGTTAAAGTTTAAGAACATTACTTAGCTATAAAATCTGTGTTAATTTCAAGACGCCTAAAACCCAATTGTTTAGGTGATGTTTGATTAAGTGCCAAACATAATATTATTAACTTTTGGGCCACTCACATTATTTCGTTTAGAAAAAGCCAAAAACAAAATAAGCGTCAAACACAAGGCTGAGTACCTACCTACTATATAGTAATGAATAGCGTAGGTTTGGGATTTAACTGATCTGAACTTTTTAATTTTAAATTACTTAGTAGGTAATATGCTTGCTTACACTTATAAACAAGTATTAATTTTACATGACGGATCTTATTATTTTCTTAGCAAAATTCTACATCGCACTTTATATTATATCCTTATGTAAGTACCTTATTTATTTAAGTAGTGTCATATTAATTGATTTGATAACATAATTATAAATATTATTTATGTTTGTGAATATGTTGACTAAAGCCCCTACATTTTAGTAGGTATTATTATTAGTAGGTAGGCTGATTGCTCAAAAAATGATTTCAGCGTCGCACTTCTATTCAGTAGGTACAATATCCAAAGGCATTATGTCTGTCACTAGCACATTCACCTACTTACTTGTTCAATTAAAAGGTGGTAGTTACCAAGTAGTTACCTAAGTACCTAAATAAAATAATAATAAAAAAACATAAGTTTTGTACAGTACTGGGCACGGACGTTTGCAGTTATTATGCGCACATCTTTTAAGCAATTTAATCCATAGGTTTTTTAAACATTATTGTAGATATTTTCCAGCTGAACATAGAAGACTAGATAATTATTGGCCACCGCGACGAATAAGTAAATTTTTGAAATTAAATGCGGATTAAGTATTTGGCTCACAAACTGCCACATAGTCCAGTCTTTTGACTAATTTTACCTCAAAAAAAATCTTGGAAATTTTTAGCTTGTCACGTAGGTAAGTATCTACACCGCTACTAATTTTAGGCAAAAATGTAAGAAGATGTAATTTATGAAAACTATTTTAAATAGTGTAAATGTATGGTCTTGTTCTTGTCGTATGATTATCCTTCTCCAAGCCGCCTTATACAGGACTCTGATGACGTAGCTTGTTTTTACGACTTTTAAGTATCTTGCAGAAGAAGCTAGATCCAACAGCTAAACTTGTCTTCAGAATTTATTCGAACTTCAACCCGCCTACGCTTTCTAGAGTCGTTCTAGTACTTGTTTCATAAATTGACCGGACAGATTTGATTGATTTACTTAGGACTGCGTATTATAGATCAATAAATAAAACACCGTTTATGTATTCGATTTCTGTTCTATCTTCACTGAAAGATACCTTTTAAAACTGCTGGTTAGAGTATCTAGATTTTCATCAATATTTTAAATAAAATAATCAAAAGTAAAATTAACTGCCTTATTCTCGCTACTTTACGTAGAGTTCCCTGGATGTGGTCGAGATAGTAAAATTAAAAAGCAATTTATTTCCAAAACTAAAAGTTTTGAAAGTCAGGATGACCGGAAAAAAGTGTTCCGGTAACTTAATGTTGATCATTTATGTTCAGTCAACAGTATGACAATAACACAACAACAACAACAACCTACCCATAATGACCAAAAATGTTACCAATAAAAGTTTCGATAGAAGCGAAAAATCGTGTCAATTCTTTATTTTACTCACAATAAAAGCGTAGTGAATTACAACAAAATTGGTCGATTATTTTCTGAAATTGAGAATTGAGAAAATTGCAGACTAGTCCGTAGAAAATATAAGTAGATAGGTACATGCATTGATTAATTTTGAATTTTGTTTTGTATTGCTTTATAATATTGCTATCTCAACCAGATAACAAGCCCAGGTCTATTATTTAAATACATCATACAAAATTATTTAATTAGATTTATGTAAATTACCTTAATACAAATACTATCCATTCAAATTAGTGTCAAATGGATCCGTTTTGTGTTTTATCTCACTAATGTCTTTTCGTGCATCTTTTATTATATTAATAATTTTACTTCTAATTAAGGATAGGTTATACATCGATAAGTTGCTGAAAATACGCGTGAATAATGGGCACTTGGGCAGTAGGTATATGATGCACCTACTTTATATACTTATTAAACAACTAATAGTCACATTTTTTTGTAGGTAGGTAGCTTACTTGTAAACAATATAAAAACCATACATTTTGCTTCTAAATAAACAGTTTTTCTAGCAATAAAACCGAATTAAAACTATGCAACTGGTTTATTGAGTAGGAAATAAGCCATTTGCTAACAACTATAAGTTATATTTATCCTAATACCGAAACAAACTGCAATAATCTTTGCAAAAGATTGTCACTACTTGTATTATTGTTTTTATGGTACAGCACGCCTGTGGTAAAATCTAAATCTCTTATTTTGATAGATATTTAAATTTTATGTATATATTCGATACATTACCTATAATTAAAGCGGCTCATTTAGCCTACTCTCTCATATTGGGCGAAGCTTGCCAATTAAATGAGTGATATTTTATTTTGAGTGTAGTTTTACTGTTATAGGTAGGTATACTGTTGTTTTTATAAAAGAGAGAAAATGTTTAGTAAAATATATTTTGTATTTAATAAATCAGTCGAGTATACCATATTATGATAGCCAAAAACGTTTATCCGAAATTATAGAAAAATATTTGATTTACAGTGTTCGGTCCGACTAGCGTTGCCAGGCGTCCGGATAAAACCGGACATAGGTAGGCATTTTGATATCGTGTCCAGCCAAAATAAACGGTGTCCGGCCTGTCCGGCTTTTGTTAGGCATTTTACATTTCGCAAACGAGTGAGCGCCGAGCCGACTGTCGGTCGCTCTCGTAGGTATTTACAAAGATTTATGACAATAATCAAAAAGCTTGATTTTACATACAATTTTTTCGTATCTAATAATACTGAGATACAAAATCCTCAATAATGTAAGGTGTCCGGACTTTCTACCCAAATGTCAGGCTAAACTGGCTGGTCTGTCCGGCTATTAGGTTTGGCGACCTGGCAACCCTAGGTCCGACCATAAGGGATACCGATACGTTATTCTTAATGAGATTTTAAAGAGGTTACAAAAAACAAAGAATTTGGGTGCCTTTTAGAATTTTTTTTCTAAAGTCTTGTTAATTAAGTATGCGAAACTATCGTACTTATTTTAAAAATAAGTACGATAGTTTCTAGTAACCAATAAACCTAAGTAGATTTTGTTAGCTGAATAATTAAGCTTACGTAGGTACTACATAATAGACAAAGAAATAACTTTCAAGCATAGGTATTCGTTATTTCACATGACATACTTAGTTAATTGCTGTAGGCTAAAGCACGCCTTTTAAGCATCAATTTATTTTACTATTTTATAGTTGAGACAGCAACAAATTTAGCATTTATGTTTTTGACACATGCCCAGCCCAAGTATAATATTTTATACTTAAATGATGTTAATATGTCTAGTAGGCTGGGTACCCATAAGAGATATAAGCATAGGTAGATAAATTATTAGAGCTAGAAACACGGTCTCATACAAAACTTCAAACAGTTCAAATTTAACTCTAAGCAGCTAGTGTTAAATGTCATACCCAGCGTAGTGCATATTCAACTTTACGTAGGTAGACATGACTTGCAGATGAAGGAAGCTTAGGTAGTCAGACCATCCAAATGTTCAGGGGGTGCTCTGATTGTGTATCTAGTTTGTTTATTTTCCATCAATGCTATATGCTATAAAATAGCCGATATTACCTATAGATGCCAAAAACCTTTCATGGTCATAATTGATTGACATGTTTTAAGTAAGTACCTAGTTATTATTTTTGATGATCGTGCAAAATCTTTTAAATCATATTTTATTATGATTGTTTATTAAATATATCATATATTAATTGGTTCAATTAGTACGATTTTGTTCATAACGAATAAGGTAATAATGAATGGACGAATTATTATACATACAAATTTATATGACTATAATGTACAATGAACTTTTACTTACAATCAACGAATTATAAAACTGCGCGGACTTCAGCTATAACTAGCGTCACAAATACATATACTAGATATGACAATGCGTACTAAATATATCAGTCGCCATTAGATCTCTACTTCTAGATAAAAGTAGAGATACTTGATGTTGAAATAATTGATTGCAGCCTCAACAATATACATCGTAATTAGTTTCCACCTAATGGTTATTTTTTCAGATTTACCAAGGGTTTGAATTAAATTTAAAAGTGTGATATAGTTATATATTTAGTACGTAAGGTTTTTTTTATAAATTCACAGAATTGTGTGGCATTGTAGAAGAATACCACATAAAAAAACAATCTTCCGACTCGTACTTTTTAATTAAATATTAAAAAGGTTACATTTACAATTGCTATATAAGAGTTTTATGAAATGAGAATCCATAAAAAAAAGGTACAGTAGTAAAACAAGCGAAGAAACGGATAAAGTAGAATCTCATAAACAAATCCTTAACAAGTGATACCTACTTAATTGTTGAATAAGTACTAAGTATAGTAAAATTTATTTAAAATTTCTGTCCAAATAATATTTATGTGTAAGCAAGTTGGAATAATGTACCTACTTACAAACGTAATTTAACATTTTGAATTTGAATGGGTTTAACGAATTGATATAATATGTATATTATTTAACTAATTTAATAAACACATTATTAATTTTAACAAAAACCAATGATTGTTCATTAGATCCTGCAGTAAACGAGCGTATCGTGTGTATATTATCTATAGGTTTTGTTAGTTAAATACTTAACTACAAATAACTTCCATAAATTAAATGACATGCTCAACAATCATATAAGTACCTAGTACATTTCTTTACAGGCAGCATAGAATACATAATAAAGTAGCTTCGCTTAACAGGATAATAGCGTAATTTAAATAGGTACAAGATTGTATCTTATAAAGCGAATGATATGTAATTTTTTCTTACATAATTAAGTAGTAAGTATAAAAATGTTGCAAATTTAAATTAGTATCACTTCGAGCCTATTCAATTTTAGGGAATGGTTGTTTAGTAGGTATTCTTATAACATTTTATAAAATTGAAAATATTTAACATAAGTAGTCATAATTTTAATAGAGATCAGTTTTTCTTCGTTTCCAAGTATTTTGGTATACACACGGTGCATTTTTAACCACCTGTAAAACGAAGCCCACATTAGGTAACCATTATGTATAACATCTTGGCAGTGTTATTTTATTTTTTTTACCAAAAAATTTTGTTATAAAAATATTAATTAGTGGTTTAGCTATTTATTTTGAAACACGCTGTGACGCGCACATATAGCTGTGTAAGGTACATTCAACCGAGACCCCGCTGCAGCCAAATAATTCATCTATGCGCGTCAAAGCGTGTTACAAAAATAAAAGTCTGAATCAAAATTAAATAATTTTAAAATATTTTTTTTAAACAAAAAATAAATAACACTGCCATGATGTTATACATAATGGTCCAATAACGTGGGCTTTGTTTTAAAGGTGGTTTAAAAAGCACGGTGTATAAATTTAGCATTGTTTACAAGGTATTAAGGTAGCATCTAAAAATGACAGATTGTGCAAAGATTCGATGTGAAGGTTGCGAAACTATCGAAGCGTTCCTACGGTTTTACTGCTTCCGAAATTCCGATAGTGAAAATTTACCTGCAACTACTGGGAAAACGAGGCTTTAAAAAAAGCCTTGTAACCTTAAACCGATCCCACTGTTCATCAGTAATTCAGTAGGTGCACGTGGATTAAATGGCAAAGCCCTAAACTCTTACGATCTAAACTTGTTTCAAACTTAAGATAAGAAAAACACTATTATTGTTTAAATTATGAGGTTATAAATATCATGTTTGTTGTGAATAGTAGACACCACATTTCAAACACCTTTTTTTAAATTCTCTATCACTTTTTAAACTACAATACACAAAAAAAAATTGGCTTTAAGTTAGTTATATTCTCGTTATTTACTAACCCAATTTATTTTGAATGCTTACGTACATGTAAAGTATAATGCATTGCAATAAGTACCAATAAACATGTCCACATGCAAAAGCAAATTGACATGTTAATTTCATTGACGTTGCCAATATCAGATTATAGTCAATTTTTAAATGTTTTACACAATTTTGAACATGCATAACTATTCGTATATATTAAATATAGATAATTTGAATTCAAAGCACAGCCAAAACGCATTTTTCTTATAAATTATTTTATAATATTAGTTATAAAATCTATTTCTCAAAACAGTTGACTCGTTGGTCCACGTTTTTAACAAGCAAAAGGCATGTATCGATGGTACCTAATTAAACTGACATTACATATTCGAAGTAATTTAAATTATTTGCGTTCTCTTCTTAGGATGGATATTAATAAAACTGGCAAACACTCGTATGTCATAGCAGAAAAAGGAAAATTAACCATTTTCAGTGTATGTAGGTATGCATATTGTTTTTGAAGGTTTATTAGCAACTACTTTTTTTCTGAAGTTCTAAGAGGCATTATGAGTAAAATTAAACAAGTTATATTCGTAAATCAAAAATACATAGCAAATCAACAACTAGCAAATCAGCACTATTTCCACGTGAGTAGGTACTTCATTACAATGCCACGTCATCTAAGGGGCTTAATACAATCCTAACTTTTTGACAGGTATTATTAATTTAATTTCTATACAATATTTAAAACTGGTGTACGAAAATCAGTTATAACTAAATTCGGGCAAAAAATAACACATTGAATACAAGGCATGTTCATGGTTTAATTATGAAACGAAAATGTAAAAGGACTAGTAGTTTAAAAATTATAAGAAGTGAATAAATGTATGACTTCATCGCTAATAATTTATATTTTAGTTTAAAGATAAGTAACGACTTGAGCTTTATCTAACTCTACTTCTAATAGATTTTCTATACATGAAATTTAAAACTTATTCACTCATCAAACCAGCAAAAACAATATCTGCTTATTCATTAACTGAACTTTACTTACATCATTCCTATAAAGCAACTTTTAAACTTTATTATCACAACGTATGTGGGTGTATATGTATAAATAATAGCGTAACTAATTAAAGTGATTACATCTAATAAACCTACGTAAATATAAGTTATCATGTCTTTTACTAACTTATAACTATACCATAAAAAGTCGAACTTAAAGCAATAAAATACAATTATTGGACTGTCCTTAGGTTTGAAATAGATTTCTTTCGTTCAGGAGCATTGACTTACTGGTACATTTCAAATTCATTATAGTTTCCGTCCAAGATCTAATAACATCAATACAATTCATTTTCATACAATTATGTTATTGATCCCTCTTTATCCTATCATAAGTTTTGGTACACAAAAAATATTTACCTCGCACTTTAGTAAGTAGGTAGGTATATAACAAACATTCACATACATAATATGAATTTTTCGAAAACTATTTCAAAACCTGTAGAAATTCATCACTCTACCAACCTTTATCATCGACACTCATGGCTCTGTTTGCACAACATTCATAAATCTAGAATTAGCCTATATTTCTGTAATAGTCACTTTTAGATTGAAATAGATATAAGTAATTATGTGTTAGTGCAAAGTTGGTTAAATCGAAATTTAAGAAAGTTGTGCAATGAACCTTAATATCGGAAGCTGCAAAAGGCGACATCTGCATCTCGTTACTTAAAGCTAACTTACATACGATCACTTTACGGTAATAATCACAATTCGTACAAATGTTGACACTCATCGAAATTATTGGTGTGGAACAGTTCGGCGTCATCAGGTATGCTCGTGACGCATTGATGAAATCGTAAAGACAGTTCGTTCGGGAAAGCGGCCTGAATAGAGGAGGCACGAGGCGGCATTAAGAGAACCCTTTGTAGTGGATGAAAAAGAAGATGAGAAAAACGGCGTAGGCAGTGGGGAAGGTGATGCGGGCGATCACGTCGATTGTTTTCGCCACACGGATCGGGTGCGGCGGTTCTTTTTTGCGAACCTGGACGAAACATGGCTGAAAGAGATTAATTAGCAAATGAATGATGATACGGAAAGCCAATTGTGGGGTCATATAATACTGGCCGTATGAATCTCTACATGTTGTTATCTAACTACTTCAAATATGCTCGATTATGCCGCATGAATTTGCCGCTTGCCAAATAGTCTAAAAGCTATCCGATATTTTTGGAAAAGATTCAATATCCAAGCCAAATTTCTGTAATGGTATATTGCAATATAGTTTTGACGCACTTAATTTTTTGACTCTACCAAAATATTGTACAGGCAATAGTGCAAATTTATATTTGATTTTTAATGATTTTTTTTTCATTTTGTTGTCTCTAAGCACTGATAAACTAATGATTTAGGAAGAAGTAATTTGTAGTAATATCTGCAATAGATAGACATATCGAAAATAATAATAGCAAATTTTTACAGTTATTTCTGAATACTTTTTTTGCTTTATCAATAAAATTTATTTTATCACAAAGGGTGCCAAAAAATACCACTTACTTAATGAAGTTTAAACCAAAGCGTAGAATATATGAAGGGAGATCATCCAATTTCATTAAAACGCAAACTCGTTGTCAAGTGACAACGAATATATCATTGACCAAAAGTCAAAAATCCAAATTCAAGGTTTGCCAAAGAGCTATGGAAAGGAGCGTGTTGGGTATTAAAAGGATTGATAAGATCCGGAATGCCACAATACGCTCCAGAACTGGCATAGCAGATGCAGGCGAAAAAGCAGCAAAGCTTAAATGGGAGTGGGCGGGGCAAAGATAGATGAGCCCAAATTGTGACGTGATAGATACCACCAGACGGCTACCGACGAAGGTGAAGACATAAAAGAGGTGGTGGGGCGATTAATTGTCCAGCTTCGCGAGAGATTGGGAGTCATTGGCCGCTGACAGAGACCAGTGGAAAGTGTTGGGGGAAACTTTTGCCCAGCAGTGGGAAGATGTAGGTTAAGTAAAACAAAATGAATTGTAAATTTCTGTAAGTGCAAAATGCTCAACTTGTTACTTAGGTACGCACTTTTGCATTTACAGAAGTTTAAGCATTTAAGGTACCTATAATGCATCTTCGAGTTTTATGCAAGAAACATTTTGGTGGATTCGTAATGAATTCTGTTTTAGACTTGGCTTGGTAACATACATTTTGGAAGATCCCAAAAAAAATATAACTTCTTAATTAATGATAATTAAATTTTCATACGGCGAAACAGGATAGCTCTCAGGTTAAAATGTATTTAGTCAATAAAGTTTTGACAGCCAGCAGCATTAACAAGGAATTTATAAACTTTGAGTACCTACGTGTCGAGTGACAGCAACAATGATAAACATGATCAAAATTTAATGTTCCGTGGAATGACGTGGTGTTCGAACAAATTAAAGTACGTTAGCCTTCTACGATATGTCCAATTACTTCGTAAGTATGTATAATAATATAGATTGAGAATATTTTACGTTTCGAGTTACTTGGTAGAATAACTGTTGAATGTATCTTAAATGTTATTTAACATTATTTGTGTGCGGAACAAGTACTACTGCGATTGATTTGGTTGATTATACTACGAGAGCGATATTGTATTTTTTATTAGGTTTCGTGAGTCATCTAAAATATGAACTTAAAACTCAACATACATTTTGTGTGGGGCAAAACATAAAATGCGGTTGTTTGTGTAAAATAGTCATATCAAGACCGTAAGTAAGTTGGTATGTCTCAAACTTATAGGTTTGAGTATGTGTCTCGATAGAACTAGAGGTGTAGATGTATGAAATTTGTGTTTACCTCCGACACGCCACCATTATTAGCTGTGTGGGTACATGACCCCGGGGCTCCAGTACACGTAGTACACGTGACTAAGTCCGCTGCTCCTGTCGATTCTCGCTTTTTATCTCCCTGTATAATTAATGAATTGTTAAACATTTATGTCAAATGAAACTGCAGATCTTTAAATGAAAAATATCGAAATATGGAAGGAAGAGACATTCGGTGTGGTAAAACTATAATAATATTTAAAAGGGAATGAAATGTATCTGATCACGTGTAGAAGAGAATTATGATTCATAAACAAATGAAACATTCAAACAGGTTGCTGTTGAGACCAGACTAAGTTAGAAGTCTACAAGAGGATTGTATGTGGAAAGTTTAGACGAACCAGATTACGTGTCCGGGCATACTTACAGGCTGTTGTGATCCGAAGCAGCGTTAAAAAAAATGATGCGTTAGTTTTTCGTGATTATCAGGTCATGTGATGATGCGGGCAAATGGTTTTGTCAGTGACTTCACTTACAGCGCCACTAGTCTCCGGTTGGGGGGAATCTGATTTTGCCCAATGGAGAAATGCCATCGCCTCCTACGTAAATTATATTTGTCTTTTAGCAAAAGCATGAATTGCATAATACTTATTTCGCAAATATTATCCAGTCAATAGAAGGACTGCTGCAGTACCAGTTTTATTATAAACAGTTTTTAAAATATACATATGTTTAAATTGAAAGTATGTAGTTTCTGAGCTTTTAACACTTTTACTGTTAAATATATCTTCAAAATTTTACTGAAACATACCTTCAAAAATGACTTTTATTTATAATCTTCATTAATGTTTTTATTGCTAGGTGACCCGAAGCTTTAATAATTAATATTGTTGTAAGAAGCTTATATACTCTTTGTTAGTAACGATTCAATAATAAGTAGCTCTTTTAAATTACGGCTTGCTTGCATGTTTTTACAAAATACCAGTATTTAGCACCTCAGTACTATAAAGTGTAGGGTATAAATTGACTTGGCGAATTTATAGACCTATTCAGTATCGTAAATGAAGGGTTGGAATTCTAGATGGATTAATTCCGAAAAAAGTGTTTTTTTCTATCTTTTTGGGTAAGGATGATTATAGTACCGACTTTGTTTCTGATTTCCACAAAACAAAAAGTGCTTTAATAGTGACTGTCTTTGGGATCAAAACATGTCATGTTGTCATTTTTTTTAAACAAAAGTTTTAGACAAAAAGAAAATACTCTTTTTGGACAAAAATACTCACAGGTATATTCTCAATTCGCATAAATTTGTTTCGTAAGCAGTGAACTAAAAAAACTGAGTATTCTATTAAATTTCGCAAAGTTAATTTAACTACATATTTGTTTAACTTTGCAAGTAAGTAAATGTTCTTGCATTTCATACTACTCAAACATTATATCATAAGATGATGCTGAGGTCTTTGTTGAAGACCCTACATGATTTGATAAAGCATTATCAATTTAATTATTGAAATGTAGTTCCACATGAGCCTATAATTAAATTTTACACTGCAATAAAATGGGGCACAGTGCATTTGCAAAGAAACGTTTCATTCTTAGCCATGCATGAAATTTAGGACAAAATATTACATTCAAATATCAATACACACTCGAAGAAGTATTATAATTTAAACAATGTGTTGATGCCTGACCTTTCCGCTGTGCCAATCATGAGTGTGTGACAACCATTTTTTGTCATGTTTTTGTTTTAAAGTTTAAACCTAAATACGTTTGTCTGTCAGAGAGACAGACACACCTTCGCATTTATATTATTAATATGGTTACTTTCAAAGAAATTGCAATAACACTTATTTTCTATTCACTTAGTAGGTACAAGTTTTTGCAATTTCGATATTAGGTACTAATGTCAAAACGGTAATTTAAAGATCATATTTTGTTTTATTAAGATTTGTGAGTGTACCTAACAGTTTGAAAATGCACATTTTTTTAAAGCAACATTTTGTCCTGCAATTAAAAGCTAGGTACAAAGCTCTTCCATTGTTTTTAAGGCCACGCTAAGCAAATATTATTTAACAAGTAAAATCATAGGAATTATATTAAAAAGCATTAAGCACTTACCTTATTAGGCTGATAAAAATAATAGATGATATCCTATATAAGTACACGAGTCTGTTACGCATGCTTTTAATAGTCGTGCCGCTGAAGGAATGGTGATATATTCTGATATATTTCTTTTGGCTATTCATGAACTGGGAAAACTGATAAGAATTGTAAAAACGAAAGCTTTTTCACATAATATAGTAATGGAAAAAGAAATATAACAGTTTTTGGAAAGTGCCAATGATGGTGGCGAACATTCTTACCAAGGGGCTGGCGAGTATAATGCCAATTCTGCTCAGGACAGCGGGCAGTCGCTGTGAACACATCACACACACATTTTGTTCACTCGTGACAGATGGTCTGACGAAGTGCCAACGTGAACGAAGACTAGATTGTTAAGGCCAGGGACATTGAGTGATGTAGAATAAGTATATAACCATGATTAATTTGTAACAAAAACTAACTCAAGATGTCTTTTAAAAAAATAAGGTCTACAAAATTTATGAACATTAGCCCTCTTGTACCGGTATCAGATAACTGAAATCTTTGCAATGTTTTCCCATTTCAAATAAAGAAAAACTTTTAATGTATTCTGGTAATATCCTAGTTACTTTTCTGCTGACATAGGTATATATAAAGCGTAGGTAATGATAGTATTCTAAGAAAATTGGAACTATAAATTCTGAGCTATGGCCACACAAAATAGTCTTTACTAATGTTATATGTTAGAAAGATACGAGTACCACGATTGCAAATGAAAAAAATATGTGATGGATTCAGACCTCCCAAAAAGGGTATTAAAACATAAATTCATGCAGTATTAATATCTGAAAGTAAAGCATGCGGTAGTATATTTAAAGATAAACAACATGACATTGCCAATAAACAATCAGTTAATATTGTTTGTAGAGTTCTGCTATGTCCTGTTGTTATGTAAAGAAAACATTGCAAAGAGTATAAGAATAAATTACAAAAAATTCGCGAAGGATCTACGGGTAACATTTCTACGTTCTACGTGCAAATTTTTGAATAAAGTGCAATAAAATTAAATAAGTACGTAGCTACAAATTGGTATTATAGCAATTCTTAGATCCTTCGTGAATGAACTGTAAAATTTTAGGATTACACAGAAATAATAGGATTTTGTTTCAATAGAGGTGCTGTATTTAATACATTTTGGTAAGTAAAGTAAGGTAGTAGCATCGTAGCATAAATAGCAGTCACGGCTAAAATATGATATCGAGTTTGTTTGTATGTGTATGTAAAGTTAACAGCTTATCAGTCTACATCAAAATTTGAAAGGTCCCTTACTTATTTTGGTTAGTTCCGTTATGCACCAGTTCCGCTAGGCACCACTCTTATCATACGTACTAAAAAGTGCCGCTATGGCCGTACCTAACCATTTTTGCGGGCAGAGATGAAGAAAAGTGTTACAGGGTTTTATTTTATTTAATAATTTAAATAGTGGTTAGGCAACGGTCATTATTTGTATTTTATTAAATCGTTTATTATTTGTATTTTATTTAACAGTTGATTATTTAAAAAAAATACGATTATCCTTATTTTTAAAATAGTTGATTATTTGTATTTTCTTTGTGTAATCAATAACTCAAACATTATGAATAAATGTGGTTTGACTTTAAGAACGGACTTACTCTTTACCAGTTAAATACATATATTGATTCAGGATTTGAACTACCTCAGGAACAAATACAATTTTTTCTAAATGTACCTTCTATAGCTTCACGTGAAATCAAAGAAGGGTACATATAATATATAGCGGCACTTTTTAGTATGTTTTTAAGACCGGTGCATAGCGAAACTGGTGCGGAACTAACTGTATTATTTTTAATTAAACTTAAAAAAAACAATTAAAAAAATAAGTCGTTTTGTGGTAGGTTGACGAGCTGTTATACTGTACTACATGTACAGTACATCGTCACCTCATAGAAACATGGACACAATCAATAATGTATAGAAAGCATGTACGTGTTATTTTCACTAATGTGATTTTCATATGTTGGGCAATTTATGAATTTATATTATTATTGAGAGGCCAACTGATAACTCAGCGTGATTGAATATCGAATCGTTTTATTGCTACACATGAAACATTAATAGTTTTTAGATAAATTATACAAACTATGCACAGGACGGTGTTTTCGGACCGCTACTATGCGGCGCTAGGTCAAACAACATCGATCACACATATTGTTTCAAACAACATACAGAGGTGAGGAGTAAGTAAGGGGAGAGATGGTTACCTGTGTGACGGGGTTCTCGCCAGGTCGGTACACCACGTTGTGAAGAGGCCGCTTCCTACCCACGTAGTTGACGCACACGAACTCCAGCAGTGAGGCGTAAATAAAGCACATACACACGCCGTCCCACACGTTCATGGCGGTCAAATTCGATACGACAGGCAATGTCGATCGAAATCCGTTTGATGTTGTGAAAAAGTTCAACATTGTTGTTACACCTGTACGCCGAAATAACAATGTTTTAGATTAGTTTTAATGATAAATGGCTATGAATAATCCAGTGCAGGAAGTCACAGGGTCATTCAAAAAATATTTTGGATTCCTTACATCCAAGGCTGTGTATGATTTTTGGTGTGATAAACTATTAAAAATAGTTTTTGCTGTTATTATGGGGTATAGGGATTCAACTTACTTAATTATCAGCTAGCTAAGACTAACAAAAGTTTCCAACATCGATCAAAAGTGAATAGTTTACGTAAGAGCCTCAATTTGTACTTTTAATTTAAAAAATAAAAGTTAATTCCTAGATTATTTTAAAGACTTTCAATAAGCCTCATCTTTTCAAACAACGTCATATTTGAAGAGCCATGGATGTAAGGAATAAAAATAAATATTTTCCAGGCGTATCCTTTTGGACCAATCTGTATTTAATCAATTTTTATAACAAATTAGCTTATATTTTTTCAGATTCGTAGGAGTTCTATCTACTTACTACTACAATTCAAGACAAAAAAGTCATTGAACAATTTAAGCCTTTTTTGCTAGATGAATCCATGCAATGCTGCGAAAGCTGTGGATACCTATTTTATTAAATACATTTGATTACTTTTGCGCGTCTGGTGCTGCCATTGCATAGTAAGTAGTAATATAAATACTTACCCATGGACATATTTAGGATGAATATACTCGTATTATTAACGACTCCTTTAACAAAAACTTTGACTGCCTTAGCTGCCACTCGAACCCACAACCAGTATTATATTATCTGTGCCACAACCATCGTTTAACCAGATAACTGCTCTTTTCATTTGAGTTATCAAGACCAAGATTTTTAAACTGTAAGCTTTGTATGTTGTATGCGTGAAAGAGCAGTCGCCGTTTATAATTAAATGGTTGAGGGTTTGATTCCTACCTGGGGCAATCATAATTTTTATTTAAGGAATCGTGTTTTTAATTTAACAGCAATCTTGTTGCTTGTAAAACAGTAAAAAAATTGTTAAATATTTTGGTAGGTTTCTTGTTATTAAAATATTTACCTTTTAATATATTATTAGGTAATTTATTATACAACATTGGGTTGGGCACATGAGGTATAATAGCTATGTCATACTTACTGAGACATGGGCCGTCAGAAGTATTCCTAGATTGTACTAAAACTTGCACTGATATTTTTAGGTAAAATTAATTTACTATGAGACAAGAAAAAAAATTGGGTACTTCTATGACCACCGACAAAAAGATTAATCATTTAGTTAAAGTTACTGTAGATATATCAGCAGTAACTGTAGGTTCTGTATATTGATTTACCATATAACTGTACTTGTGTTTACAAAGCAATAAATTTAGTTAAAAACTAAATTAGTAATGAATAAAAAGCAATTCTAAACTATACACCAACCTATCATTACTCTAGCAGGCACTGCATTCCATTCCAGCCAAAAAGTTATAAACGATGATGTCACCAAAATGATTCCCGGAATGAAAACTGTGGTGAAGTAAAATGATCTATCCCGCGTGAAGATAAGATCCACTTTGAGGCAGCTGTAATTACCTAAAAAAATTTAAGCAAAATCTAGAAATAATAATACAAAAAGTAACTACGCGTTCCGTGAGTGATCGTTGGTTATTTAAATGAACTATATACATATCCAACGACAAGCGTAATCTGCAAAAGGATAGCGTGTATTATTGGCAGCCCCAGCCACATATACCATAGAGAGAAAGAAGGTAAGTGTTGCAAGACCGAGAGCATTCCCAATCGCCAGCCATAGTTTTACCTATCATGGAACGGGCTGGCACAGCGTTCCATTCCAGCCAAAACGTGATGAACGATGAAGTCACCAGTATTATTCCAGGGATAAATACTGTCGTAAAGTAGAACGCTCGGTCTCTAGTAAAGATTAGGTCGACCTTTAGACAGCTGTAGTTACCTGTGAAGTTAATATATTTGAAATACAATTTGAACACCATACAACGCGACACAATAAAGTTTCAGAGTTGTATTTTGTTCAAACAATAAAGATATGATGTCTTCTCGGCGAGGTGTTGGGTAAAGGCAATGCTAAAATTCCAAATAACTCTATTCAGAGGCCTTGTAAAATACATTTCTAAAAAGAATATAAATCAATAAAAATCTACTAGTAATCCTATAAATGCATGAGTAATGCGTGTTGTGTTTTAATGCGTTTGTCCACAATGTTCTAGCGTATATGAACATTTTCAAATGACAAGAGAGCAGACTATGTACTTTAACACGTGCTTCACAAAGATTATCATGCATGAAAGAGATGAAAAAATGAACTAAAACACAAATGGTTTATGAGTGGATGTGGTGGAATTTAAAATACAAGTCTTTACCTTCCGGAGTTTTGTACATATTGATGTATTGATCAATTGAAACACAAACGCATTTACTCACACATAAGCGGAAAATATACGGCAAATACGATGACACCGGATAGAATGGTGTATCATCCGGTGCGACTCAAGTACCTTGCTCCTCAAATCGCCTCTGGCAAAGATTACATGTCAGCTCTTCATCGTCTTCGTAAAGTGACAAACCATCAGCTGCTTGCAAAGACGGTAACATATTCTTACATTCTAGACTTTATTTTAAAAAACTTTACAAAACATATACTTTTCTAAGTTTTTAAGTTCTAGTGTCACTGCATCATTGTTAGTGTAACGAACAATTATTATGACATGAACTAATGATAATACAATGAACATGCGTAATTCTAGCTATGTCCTAATATAATCAAACCATTATTAATTTTACACAACAAACACTATAAGCTTCTACGTCTTTTAAAATGATACGGAAAATAAATATTTAAAATATGTAACCTTTTACATAAATCAAGACCAAGCTGAAAAGAGTTAATCAGAATTTAGATACGTTTACTAAAATATCTCTGATCCCTTCTTGTGCAAAGTATAGGATGTGCTTGTAACAAAAGAGAAGGATTTTAGGAGGCTAGTCTACATATTGAAATGTCGGTCAAATAAAAACATTATTTTGTGACGAGAAGCAATGTTAAATGTTGGAACATGATGTTGATAAAGGTTTTGGATGTTACCTCTCCAGCTTGCTTTGATGGGGCAGGGAATGGTTTGGTTCTGTATGAGGTACGCGTTGAGGGTCGTCAAAGAGGGCGACTTCCTAAGGGTGTCTTCGTCATTCTTCCACACGTATGTAATGGCAGATTGCTCGTATGATACTGAAATTAAAGTTTAATTTGCATTACACAACGTGTTCCTTTTAATATCCTATAACTCTAGGGTATTAAACAGACCATGGTAAAGTATCAAATTGCATATGAATAATTTTTCAATTAATTATTTTTTTTGTTTAATTTTTTCATACAAAATAATTCTAAAAAGTCATGACTGTTTATGTAAAACACCCTAACGTTGTTATGAATGAAAACGATTTACTTGTTAGGTACAAGTAAATCGTTTTCATTTTCAATGAAACACCCACACACGTCAATGTTTTTTGCAAGTTACGCTCTCCCGCTACTTTACTACTACACTTTAGTGTAAGTTTGCCAACGTCTCGCAAAACTAAGGATTCGCCATACTGGTTACATTTTTTTAACAAATTTAACTAAAATTTATGTTATATTCGAAACTATTGATTTTTGAACCACATGTTCTAGGGCGTTTTATATTATTTTTACTTTAAGAACATAACCTTAGAGTTATGGGATACCAAAAGAAACACGTTGTATATATATGTATAAACTATTTCCATCATACAATAAAACGATAATCATTTGTTTTAAACAATTTCTTGTTACGACTTTTTGTTAAGTAAAATACTTGTAAAGTTCCGAAACACTTACCAAAAATTACTGTACCCTAACTTACTAAAAATACTTACTACTTTCTAAGGCAAATGAACACAACGGGTCGTCAAATGGAAAGATGTTGAGCCTCCCCTGACAGGACAGAATAAGATGCCGACGCATCAGGTAGTTTATTGTGCCATTGCGATAAATACGCAATGCAAAGTGCATAGGTATTATAGGATCCTGAAATTAAAAAAAAACACATTTATAAGGACTTCATATACGATTGTTTACACAATTGGTCTTTCATTTCAAGTTTCAAATCCAAAATAATCTTAATCAGAACAAATTTAAAAATAAAACCTATAATTAAACTAAAATAAAGTTTTCTTTGTAGCTATCTTGACAAAGAATAAAAAGCAATTCATTTGAAACTAGTCACAATCAATTTCTTAATGAATTCTTCAAACATTTTATCAGCTTCAAACCTCCAATGCAACTGTTCATTTGTACTGTTTCACATTTTTTTAAATAAAATGCATTTTTACCTGGAGTGCTGTACACATTTTTCATTGAATCTAATTTAGGCTTCGTGTAGTGTTTTACTACTTATTATGAGGTACTTTTTATCTCAAGTAATGGAGCTTTCCGTTGAATCGGCAATATTCCAATTCCCGAAGAAATACAAAAGGAAATACGTTCTTTATATATATATATATATATATATTATGTATGTTGCAATATAAACAAAGCAGACCTTAAAATCACCATGCATGATGAAGTATGTGTCCGGCAACCAGATGTCCTCGTGGTGGTGGATGGCGTTCAGATACTCGTACTGAGACTGGTTTGAGTACCGCAGCCGTGGATCGAACCACTGTTGCTGCAGGAGAAACTCTACTTCGTATTTCTGGAAATACAACGATCTTGGTGATTCTGATAGGTCTACATTAAAAATTGCTAGCTCAGGCACTACCACCAACTTTTTGATAAAACAATTCAGAAAAAATATATTTGGAAACAGGTGTTGTAAATAAGTAAACTACTATTTAATGGACTTTGTTATTTTTAAAAGTAAACGAGGTTAGTCCCTTGTCTGCTGAAAATGAATCTGTTATGATTTCACAAGTCGTACAGAGGAAGAAATCTGTTATTTACGTTACTTGTTTTGTAGCTCTAATGGAAAATGCGGTGAATCAGCCTCTCTATAATAAATGACACCAAAATTTATCGTTTTTATCGTTAGTTTGTACGTAGGTATTATGTTATTCGTTTGAAAATTTAGCTATAACTTTAACTGTATTTATTTTCAAGTTATTACAACCTATATCTCTCATTTCAATAATAAATACTCGCTCATCACGGCGTAAGAGGAGGCAATGAAGGGTAGGCTACATTACTACAGGAAACCTAGACACATTAGAAATTCATTGTTAGGATATGTTACGCAAGTCAGTGGTAGAGCCTCAGTGAGAAATAAGAAGACAGGACTTACAAGACTAGATTCGTCAGGAGATGCTAAACTAAGAAGTAGCACGCTAACATTAACGGTGAGGACACCTGAAAACGAACGAAACCTTAAATAACATTGTACACTTAAAGCAAAAACGACACACATAGACATTTAGAGCATGCTGGTAGACTAAAAGTGCCAATAGGTAGTCATTTAAGTGATGTTAAAAGTATTGAATCACATTTAAATATTCTTGTACACAAGTTTATAATTACTATTTTGCAGAAATATATAATAAGGTAAATTAATATGACTGAGAAAATAAAGATGCTGAAGTAGGCAGAATAATACCAAAATAATTTAACCAACCGCAATACGTATTATGAAAATAATTAATGTAAACAGCATTTTTAAAGTCAAAGTTTATTAAATCCAATATTGTGTTGGATGTTTGTGAAAAGAGAAAATTATTAAAGATATAAAAAAAGATACTTAAATACTTTAAATATTATAAAACTAAATGTGATAAACAAAGAAACGAACATGAGTTTACGATACTAAATATAATGAAATAATTATCCTTATGTTGATATAAGGAGTAATGGTTAATAACGTTTATTGTTTGTAATAATTGTGAAAAGTGAGGCATTAAATGTGACAAGTAGTCTACAGCTACAAAACACCAACACGAAGTGCATAAATTAAAATACAACTAACATAATAATAAATAAATGGGATAGGTTTTAAAGATATATGTATATTGAAAGTAACAAGCGAAGGATCTACTTTGCGTGAGATAAAGAAACCTAGACACTCGGAGTTGCGTGCTAAGAGTCGGTTGCAGTACAACACTAGGGTATATACTTGTATAATCGGATGCTAAGTGGAAAATAGGGATTTCTCTTTTCATAAACATAGAACACAACGCACCGCGGTTGTGCGAGCGAGGCCGTAGCGATGACAGCCCGACCCTATTTTGTGCCAGAGAGACGTTAGGCGATGTTAGACCACAACAGAACTCTGGATCTGCAATATTATATCGACCTTTAACGTCTTTTTTTTCGAACCAATAATTAGTTTTACAAACAAAACATAGTGCACACGACACACCAGGGAGCATAAAAACATTTTAAAACATTTTATATATTTACCATCTACTGGTGGGAGCAGTCTTTTGTCATAGCGGGAATTTTTCAGAAGGTTATCCAGTATCTCTTTGTCCGATTTTCCCGCTGCGAAGCTGGAAAAATAAAAGAAGTAAACGTTTTACGAGTATGTGAAGGGCAAAAATTTCTAAATTATCCTTTTGGATAATGCATTACCATAGCTATAGCAATTAGTCAAACGCATTCAGAAATATGAATAAATAATCTGCGTCGTATATCATAGTAAATTAACCGTATGCTAACGCAGACACAACAGCAGAGTTGGTATTGATTTTGGATTAGCAATTATAACTTCACCGCTTCTCAGTGTGGCTACAAATGATAGAACAAAGGAAGTTATAGCATCGTATTCTAAAGGCAAAATTTTTGAAATCTGTCTTTATCTTAAAGATGAACTATAACTATTACAATATTACTGTACGGTGAAATTAATTAAAACTGAACTCAAATCAAATTCTATTCGCTAGTTGCATAGATAGTTTAAACGACATAGACAGAAATAGTCCCTATTAGGCAGCAGCAGACTGTTGAATAGGTGCATGAGTAACAGATTCAATCAGCGATAGCAACTCAACGCGTGTACGAGTTATAGCGGTTGGAAATCAACTTGAAATAGAAACAAGGTAAATTAAACTAGGTATTGTGTTTGTTCATGTGAACATTGGAAAATTTATTTAGTATTTTAATGCCCAAGAACATATTCACAAAAAAATGAATTTGTTGCTTTTTTTTAACAGTGATATTTTGAGTCTAATAGACATTTATGTACTGCCCCTGTAAATAGTAATTAAAAATAACGTTACTTAGAACAAACGAATCTTTCGTTAGTTTAGCTTTATTTTAACTTTAAATCAAGTCTTGTAAGTAGAATAATTCACTTCTGTTAGCAGTTTTCCCTCTTGCGGTTCGTAGGAAAAATATAAGACTGTTGGCATTGTATATTGCCAGTTCAAAACTAGTATGAGAAGAATATTGATGAAAGTAAATACTTCTAGATTAATCAAACGTGTAGTATGAATAAATGAATAGTGGAGCGACATGAAAGCTGCCCCTAGCTAGATTGTTTATACCGGCGATTTTGTACCGAAGGGTCTATAAATGGAGCGAGGAAGGCCTAACGTTACGGTTCAGTGGCTGCGCACCGGATGGCAAATTACCTCCGGTTCGACGCCCGTTACACTCATATTCACTTTTACTTAATAACAGTATACTGAACAAATGACATAATATGAACATCAATCGCAGGTACTACGGTTTACGAAGATACGATTGGGAGTTAAATCCGATTAATTTTTATCTGTCTTGACGACATCCGTGGTAGAGTCGCGTACACAACGGTTTTCAAGGTGTCACCAGCTCCGAGGTACCGAGTTCGAAAATGTTAAAAAATCAATAATTTTTCTATATTGTCTGAGCTCTAAATGTGGTTAAAGTAATTAACTACTAGTAGAATAATGATGCAGTATATACTATTTACTGTGTGTACAGTGTTTAAATAACTGTAGTATAGTCATAATGATAATACATATATCTATGTAGTACCTACATATAAATATTTCCTTCTTCTCAATAATCACACAAGTCTTTTCTTAACTACTAGATAATCATGGTTTACTTATCCGAGTCAAAAGACTATTATTAGACGATTTTATGTCGATATTGTTTGTCTAAGCTATACACTAACTGAGCCTGTTTCAAACATATCAGTGTCAAAAAGACAGAGGTTTCGGATATGGGGCGTCACAGTTGTCTCGGTCGGCTCATCCTTGCTTATCCTGTGTCGCAGTCCCGTCAATTCTCGTCATTCGAAAAGGGATTTACAATATATCGTGAGAAGAGGGTTTTAGGAGGGAATGAATTCCGTACTATATTTTTATCTAGACCAAGAATGTGTATCGCTAATTCCTTGATATTAACTTTTACTCATCTCTCCTTCGTACCACCTGGTTTTGGGATTAAGTCACATAATTGTACCACTTTTTTGTCGGAACAATAAAGCGAAAGCTTCAATATATTTATGCTTAATATGTTCTAGCTGTGCCTCGTTGAGGGCATTATTATTGGTGTGATTAGTAAATAAATATCTGATGCTTACATGTCGGACGTCAGTGCTGACACCCTGGTGAGCATGAGGAAGCAGGTCACGGCGCATGCCACCACGCATGACCAACCCATATTAGGACATCTGGAATAAAAACCAAGGTTACTGCAGTATTAACCTAAGAAGAGTGTCAGTCATTAAAGCGTTTTGTTAATTTGCTTCTAAACTGAAAGCATCTAAAGAAGGATCAGGGGAGAGCAACATCTTCCTCCCGAATAAATGTGTTGCGTTAAACGGCTGTGTAATATATAGTATAACAACATATCATATAATGATCAAAACATATACAATCAAATGATATAATTTTGTTTAATATAACACTTTTTTAATATAATGAAGAAAAGATATAATTTTAAATTACATACTTTTAAAACGTATAATTAAAAGCTGGGATAAAATCATTTAGTATAACAACCGTCTATTATAACACTCACATGATATAATGCTAAAAACAAATAAATTTCATTTAGTATAATATCATTTAATATAACGTTTATTAACTATAACACTCCTTTTTTATAACATTTAAAACAGATAATGATTACTTGATACAAAATCGTCAGAATGCAGAATTTAAAGATACCAAGTAGTGTAAATTCCTAATCTTTAATAGTACGAAATGCCATAAATACGCAGGCAAGTAGGTAAGCATGCACGTAAGCAGGCAAGCAAGCATGCATGCAGGCAAGCAGCATGCATGCAATCAGGCATGCGCAGGCAAGCAGCATGCATGCATGCATGGAGGCAAGCAAGCATGCTTATAGGCAAGCAGGCAAGCATGCATGCATTTGTTTTGCTCTTCTCCGGCGCTGCGGGAAGTGCTGTCCTTCCGCCCTTGCGTAACAAATCTCTGGCGCCCGAGCTTCGTTACTGCGAGCGAGGAATGCACTCCCTCCGCGCCTCCGGCTTTTAAATTGCACTCTAGTGTAGGGCAGACAAGTACCACGGCGGAAATACCACGGCGAGTCGGGATTCAACCAAATTCTTAATTTTACCAATGTCAGTACGGTTATTTCTTTTAATCAATATTTAAAACGTTTTTATCTCAAATTATAGATATACGAAATGATGCGTATAACAAACAAATTTATATCAAATGAACGATACATAAGATGAGTTTTATTTCAAACGATTTTATTTGTTATGAATGTTATACTAAATAGTATGAAATAAATTGTATGTTATGTAAAGTAATCGTTATGTCAAACAAAATTATATCATGTGTTGTTGTAACAAATAATTATTAAATGTAGTGATCGTTTTTAAAGTTTGATTATATCAAATGATTGTATACAACATGAGACGCACCCGCGTTAAACTGTACCTGTAACTTTAGTTTGAATTCGAAATTCAACGACAAACTTTTAGGGTAGTTTCTATTACCGATACACATACACTTTGTAGCTTATTTTGCGTCTTCATTCGAGGTTTTGCCAATAATCGCCACGCTGTGGAAAGCTAAATGGCGTGCAACTGGAGAGGCCTATGTCCAGCAGTGGACTGCGATAGGCTGATGAGAATGATGATGCTGATACACTTTGTAAAGTACAATTCAAAGCTTTACTTTTTTTATGTTGTTCCTTTGAACCTTTTTATTATTCTTTATAATAATGCAATAAACATCGCTGTTAACATTAAAGTATAAATAAAGCAAGCGAGGTAGGAAGTGGGGTTCATTTTGCTTTGAAACGTTTCTTCCTTGTAGTCTGTTTAACATTAGAGTACAAATTAGACCTAACCAGTGACCCTGTTAAAGTTTAGGTAATATTTTTTTTAGATAAAACTGATTTTTATGTTAATCTGTGATATGAGTAGATCATAAACTTTAATTTCGTGAAATTATTACTAATTTACACTGTACAGTAGTAATTATAAAACCCCAACCCAACCCCCGTACTTAAAGACTGACGCCGAAAGTCAAAAACTTCGTACCGGCGAAAACTGATACAATACCTTACTGCTAAAACCGTAAAACGGACTCTAAAATATTGCTTTGAACGGAAATTCATGATAATTATAAAATCATTTTTTCTTTTGCATATAAGCAAAACCCTATTTTTCAACCCTTTTATGTGGTATTTTCTTTTCAAATTAAAATGTCTTTGAGCTCACATTTGGTCAGATACATAATAATATATCAATTTATAAAAAAAAAACAACTAATCATAGGGTAGCCATGTTTTCATTTCAGTCTCTGTCCTTCAAACAAATTGTTATTATCTCTACTCTGTCCTGCATACTAGGTTGATAATAGTGGGGCGTAGGTTTAATTATAAAATGCTACAAAAACTGTATATTTTAATGTTTGTTATCATAAAAATCTTAAGTACAAATGAAAATGTTTACTTTTTTCTTCCTGAAATAGAAATAAACTGGTAGGATAACATTGAAGTGTTCATAAAGTTTCTGAAATACGACTTTTACGTCGTCATCTTAGGTAACTGTTACATTTTTATGGCTTGAGTGTGCATTTTATACTTTATAAGAAACAAATAAGTATCTATTTCTGCTTATCTCTACGGCGATATCACTTTTTGTACAATACGAAAATTCATTGGTGCACGTTTTCATCATTAAAAGTATCCGCCTTATCAAAATTAAGTTTTTGTTAATTGTCAACGTATGGTGTTAGAAGGAAACTGTTACGCTAAGTGATCTCGAAACGGGACAATAATATGACTGTTTTTTATACGTAAGAGCCTTCGGTTTAAGGTATTAGCGCGAGTGTGGAATGTAAACCGGCTCTCGCAGGCCGTGGAACGTAATCCCTAACCGAAAGTTCCAATGACTGTAAAATGGTGATAGAAACTTTTGTTCTAAGTCCGTGACACGCGACAATATTGTTAGAAAGTGACTATTTTATTGCGTATACTTGCACATACTGTTGGAATATTATAAGGTTGCGAAACATGCTAGAAAACTTTATTGATTAATGTATTATCTACAACATATGTTTTCTACGAGTATTATACAAGGTGATCGGTTTACGATCATCATAAGTGTTTTTTATTATGTAACCAAATAATAGCTGTTCCATGTACGAGTATAAATACTATAGAGTCAACCGAAATCTATGGAATAGTTGGGTAATTTTACCTTTGAACCTTAAGTCAAAGTGGTTTAAGATCGTGAATAAAGCAGCTTGTGCAAGTTTAGCCGTCATTCTACTGAACCTATATTTTGCTCCTAATTTTAAAGTGTTATTAGTGAAAAAAGGGTCGTGTCGTTTATTTAATAAACTTGTAGAGAGTTAAATATAGCTATGACGTTGAGTGTAAGTTTATTACCTTTGCGTAGAGTTTTATGCTTTTGAGAGCATTTCACTGTACAAGTAAACTGTTATTTCCTGCTTCCATCATATTACATGGCCTTTTATACTGTTCATGTAAGTGTGGATATGGGCGTGATTAGATGTATACAATTAAAAAAATGTTTCACTGCTTGCATCTATTTGACATTAAGTAAACATTTATAATGTTAGATGCATAGTTTGTACGTGAACGTTACCCGCATAGGGCGTCATGCAAGGCGCAGTGTAGGCTCCGAGTGGCGTGTGGCAAGGCCGACACTTTCCGTGATATTACTATTTTTTTCGCAGTTACCTTAGAATTGAATACGTGACCCACTTTCAAATATTATGCTATGACGTCAATGAAGCCCGCTGCGGATCGCTAACACGCGAATCATTGATGACGTGGCCCAAACTTGCGGTTAGATAAGGGTTTCTTTTTATTCTACCTTTTGAATGCCACACAGTAATCTGGCCTATTATTTAAATCATATAATTGTTAAAATTTCACGAAGGTTAGATGGTTAATTGTTCTATTTTTAGGCACCTACTCAGAACCTCACAGTTTTCAGTAGCACAGAATATATAATAGTACAAGTATAGGAGAAGCTTTAGGCTCTCACACACGAGATAGATTCGTTTTGTAAATAACATAGAAAACACTATAAAATTATGAATCTACTTCAAACGCTATTGAAATGTTACGGTTCGTATTTCGTCTAAGTAAACTCTATTTAAATAACATTAGGAAAATCTGAATTATACTTAATGTATGTATTCTTAAAATATATTTATTTGAGATGAAACTTCTTTGCATCTAATAATATAAAAAACCAGCCAAGTGTGTATTGGGCCTCGCGAAGTAGGGTTCCGTATTTGCAAGAGTCGCTAATGTCGACTTTTTTGAGTTTGTCCTCAATCATAATGGTAATTCACATGGTTCATTAATTTATATTTATAACCCGGTTTACGAACCTAATAACTTTATCTAACAAATCATTCAACTTGTTGGAAGATTTTATTCTCCAAGTAAATATACATATTGTAATTCCTATTTGACTCTGATAGTTGTCCTTTTAAAGTTATTTGTAAATGCTACTTCTATAACTATTTTTCGGTATCCACAAAGCAAGAGGAACTGCAGTGCTGAGAAAGCTAAAGGAGCTATTTAATTCCGTCATAGCCAATGGAACTACCCCGAAGGCGTGGAGTGAGAGCTTGGTGGCTTTGTTTTTCAGGAAAGGAGACAAAGCCCTCCTGAAAAACTACAGACCAATTGCGCTCTTAAGCCACGTATATAAGCTGTTCTCGAGAGTCCTCACAAACCGTTTTGCCGCGAGATTTGACGCCTTCCAGCCACCAGAGCAGGCTGAGTTTCGAAAAGGTTTCAGCACCGTGGACCACATTCACACAGTGAGGCAGATTATGGAGAAGTCACAAGAGTATAATCAGCCGCTGTGCCTAGCATTTGTGGACTACGAGAAAACCTTCGACTCCGTAGAAATCTGGGCTGTTCTGGAATCGTTGCAGCGATGCCAAGTCGACTGGCGATATGTGGAGGTATACAGAGCAGCGTCGATGATCGTCCAAGTACAGAACCACAAGACGAAACCCATTCAGTTGCTCAGAGGGGTGAGACAGGGAGATGTCATCTCTCCGAAACTGTTCTCCAACGCACTGGAGGGTGTCTTCAAAACATTGGACTGGAACGGACTAGGCATCAACATCAATGGCGTATATCTCAGCCAGCTTCGCTTTGCCGACGACATAGTATTGATGGCAAATGCTGCAAAGCCTTAATGCTGCTTCAATGTCGGTCGGTCTCCGGATGAATTTGGACAAGACCAAAGTCATGTTCAACGACTTTATCACTCCAGAGCCGATCTTGATCAACGGTGGAGCGCTCGAAGCTGTTCAAGAATATGTCTACCTCGGGTAGATATTGCAGTTAGGTAGAGACAACTTTGAACGTGAAATCACAAGAAGAGTGCAGCTGGGTTGGGCAGCATTTGGGAAGTTGCGTCATATCTTCTCGTCGTCACCGCCGCAATGCCTGAAGAGTAGGGTGTTCAATCAGTGCGTCCTACCCGTCATAACATACGGAGCCGAAATGTGGAACATGACAGTCAGTCTGGCCCACCGTCTGCATGTCGCTCAGCGAGCTATGGAAAGATCTATGCTCGGTATTTCGCTGCGGGATAAAATCCGTAACGAGATTATCCGGCAGAGGACCAAAGTTATGGACATTATCCAAAAGTGTAGCAAGCTGAAGTGGCAGTGGGCTAGCCATATTTGTCGCAGAACCGATGAGCGTTGGAGTAGACGGGTTCTCGAATGGAGACCACGTCTCGGCAAACGTAGTGCAGGACCCCCCCCTGCCAGATGGATCGATGACCTGAAGATGGTCGCTGGTTGGATGAGGAAAGCGGGGGATTGTGCACTGTGGCGTGCCCTTGGGGAGGCCTACGTCCAGCAGTGGACTGCAATAGGCTGATTGATGATTGATGATCCACAAACAACCGTTTAGCTGGCAAATGTTCACTATAAAAATAAACATTTCTAAAATGGATGAATGGAAACATCCCTTATTTACATTGAGATAGAGAATATTCTACCTATATACGAGTAGGAAGAATATTTGTACCTTATTTTGTTTATAGACGCATGTTGCGATTTCGATGTTGTTCCTGTATAATTAAGGATATAACAGTAGTCAAGTAGATACTTCACCAACCGAAAGTTTTATCATGTAATTTCATTCAATTATTTCTAACCTGCTAGTCTACAGTTACCTATCGTGATTCATGCAATTAGATCAAAACGTCGGAAGGTAAAATACTATTTACCTTTAATAATTAACTTGGATGCAGCTATTTCCATTAGATGTTAATTTTTATACCTACTATTTCGAGTACACAAATCTAGATTCAATAAATATCGACGGTTCAACATCATTAGAACGCAAGAGATGAAGAGCGAACAACGCATTTCCCCCGTCAACGGCAATGTTCGATTCCGTTCATTGTACCTGAAGGTGGCTAATCCCCTGATAGATGGTTTCAGGATTAAACAAATGCCAGCCGATTTGTTCCAGCCAAAACGCAGCCGAATTTTGTGAAGGAGCGATTTATTTTAAAGACCATTTGTAAAACGTTTTCTGGCTTATTCGTTTTTTTAAAATGAGAGGTAGGTCAAGTAAGTATAATATAAATGAACATTTTAGTTTTAATAGACCTAAGTGCATAATGTGCATATCTTAGTACTAAAACCTACATTACTTATAAATTATTGTATTGTTTATAAAACTTAACTTTTCTAATCAAGTTTGTAATTTATTGATCCTTAATATGGACGTCTTGTTTGTACGACTGTGAATAGGTTATATACAATAAACTGCTATTAGTATGATGGGTACTCTTTATTGACAGATTGGATTAAATCAATTAAGGTTCTTTACTTCAAACAGAAACCTCTTCATCTCTCTTCAAAAGATAAAATGACGGTTGATTAATACCATTACCGAAACAATACCGCATATTAAATTTTCATTATGACGAGTCCTGGAATTTCGAAACAATAGATTAATTAATTATGATCTTACTTGTTTTCAATTTGGTGGATTTCGATCGAATTTTCGTTCCTTTGAAACTTTTAGACATAAAATATAGGTACACATAAAATAGTATCCTATGTACTATTTATGTATGTATGTACTATTACTTGAAAATTTAGATTTACACGGCCACAGCTACTATATATGTATCAGCATCATCAGTCGCAATTTAGTACCATGTAAGTAACTAGTATGTTTAGTAAGGGATAAATGTCCGAATTGTATCTTTGACATGTATTAAAGTTTTCAGCGATCTATGATGTTGAAGACTTTACGAGTATCAATATTTAAAAATAGAACCGAACTTAACATTATCATCTAAAAGTATATTATGTTCATTGAAAGCACTAAAATAAGTAAATATAAAATACTGGCACAATGCTGGCCTTAAATAGCTCCACGACAGAGGTAGAGGGCCTAAAGGGGCCAGGAGTAGACGGGTAGTATTTTCTTTTTATTACCAAAGAGAAACTTGCGAAGTTAGACAATGAAAAAGTTAATTTGGCTAGACTCCTCAGACCGGGTTTATACTTCTCACTCATTTGTGACAAACCTTGGAAAAGATCGATAGCCTAAGACATAGCGTCTACAAATTGAACCTCTTTATCAAGTTCGCTGTTATAGGTATTGCGCCACCGAAGAACAGTTTACATGATATTTTATTGAAATTGGATCCCGGTTTCGATTGGTACTCGTTGGCGTTCGAGTTTTCATAGGTAAGCTTGAAAAATTCCATTCGAATATCCACTTTATTTTTACCCACCACAACGGGAAGGAGAGGAGAGAATATATGCTTTTGGGATAAAGGTCATTTGTTTGTGGGAGCCATTTGTAGCCATTTGTTATTGAAAAGGATGTATGGTGCAAATTTTTTTTTCTTAAGGTTTTTAGGTTGTTTTTGTGCATCGAGTTCTATATCTTTACAATAATTTCAAATACATTTGCCATTTTATATTCATCAATGAAGAGACGATCCGATTGGTGTAGTGTAGTCTACCTGCTACTCAAAGGTCCGATTCCAACACTCGACTCGGGCTCGTCATGACGATGATGATTCAGTCGAGTGATTGATAAATTTCTATTTTTAAGATGTGAATGTCTTACAGTAGACTTATGTGGGCTTATGATAATGCTGATAAAATAAGGACTCATATCAGCTTATTTAAATATACAGGCTTATAAGTAAATGGTACCACCATCCAGCCGAAATGTTACTACCTGCATAAAATACTATGGAAAAGTCAATAATTTTGGGTGTAGGTATTTTTACAAAATTTTCATTTCCATGCCAAAATCAATTACGCAGGAATTATTTTGAATGAAAATATTTATTTTAAGTTTATTTCTGCCGTAATACTTTTACATGCATATGTTGACTGGCTAGTTCAACGTATAAAACCATTTGCCTGATGCCCTAGGGATAGTTAATTTATAATTATATACCTTTCTGCTGACTGCAGAGTATTGTCGGCATGTGGAGAGATGGTCAACCAGCTCGCGGTGCCTGCAGTCCCCGCCACATAACGAAGCAAATCACTGAAACAAAATATTTATATATTACCAACTGGGTTTTAGGTGTTGCTTGCTTCATACAGCAATTGAACACAGAAGAGATATCCATAGTGACTTTTCTTAAAATGTGAAGAAGGTTAAAATCTGTCAAGAAAAATGTTTTGGAATTAAGTAGGTACCATACAGTCTGCATATTAATTCATTTATCAGGTTGATCGATTACGATGTGTCTTTTTGGTTATATATTGCTCATTTCAATTATAAAAAAGCTAGATGAATAGGAGCCCTCATAAAATAAACCATAAAACTAGTTTCACTAAAAAAATACTGCTGAAAAGCGTCCAATAATAAGCCATCAATATTAAGTCGTTGTTGATAGTCGGTGATTTGGATATTTTACGGTTTTTGTAAGTTTAAACTTTAAAAAAACTTACATGGTGAACTTACTTTTATTGAGGTACTCGTATTAAGATACCAGCTGCTCTACAAATTTTTGGACACATTCTATGTGTATTATCACGCATATCAAAATAAAGAAATAAATTCCACAACTACGAATTTATTATCTGTTGTTTACGAGAGAGTCTGCAAAACTTCGCCTAAAACAGTCTAGTGCTTCCTACTAGTGTTTCCATTAGTCAACATGTTTTTTAACAAATCCTCAAAAACATTAATGGATATTACCACATCAACAGCTATTAATGTTTTTTGAGATTTGTTAGCTACGCTACCACCACCTCAAATTGAATAAAAAAAAACAGGTACCACTTCTGGCCGAAAATTTTCAAGCCATACGCTTAAATTTGACAGAACTGAAAAAAATTTGAATTAACAAGAAATAAATACAGAATGACTTTTTCACCATCTTCAAAACTTTTTATAGGCGTTCTGTAGGTATAGTATTTAGAGCCCATTTATGAAGTAAAAAAATGAAAATCAAGTTTTCCACCGAAAATATGTTTTGCAACATAGTTTTCAATTTTTACGGTCCTAAGCCTATTTATACTAATATTATAAAACTGAAGAGTTTGTTTGTTTGAACGCGCTAATCTCAGTATGTACTGGTCCGATTTTTTTTTGTGATGGATATACCATTTATTGAGGAAGGCGTTAGGCTATATAACATGACGCTGCGACCAATAGGAGCGAAGCATCAGTGAAAAATGTTGCGAAAATAATCGCGCTCATAATAACAGAAATTAACGCGGACGAAGTCGCGGGCAATAGCTAATTAGAGATATAAAGGGAAAATCAAAAACTTAAGGATAGTATCGTAATGAATGAATGAGATGCGCATCGCGTAAAAGAAGTGTTGCAAGGAGGCCGTATTATAAATTTTACATTATTGGCGAACATTTCCTAAGTGGTTATTTTGACATCTTTGGACTGGGCTATACCAAAAGAAAAATACGTCATTTGTTTTTTGTCTCGTAGATTAAATAAATAAATAATAAATAAAATCTTTATTTGAAACCAGAAACATAGTTTACACAAACATAGTAGCGTTAACATCTGCAGTAGTCTAGGACTGAGTCGCAGATGTTAGCGCCCACCTCTAAGTAGACGGGCGTTTCAGACTAAGACACTTAATAAGTAGTAAAAGTTGCTTACATTACTAGAATTGCGTATTACAAAAGTAGGTATGTGGTTTAAGTTTGTGTGTATGTGATTGTGTGTGTGTGTGTGTGTGTGTGTGTGTGTGTGTGTGTGTGTGTGTGTGTGTGTGTTTGTGTGCGCGTGTGTGTATTAGTGAGTGAGTGCGTGTGTGTATAAATGTCTGAGTGCGTGTGTGGGTAAGTAAGTGAGTGCATGTCTGTGACTTTATTATTGAAATTAATACAATATGTGACTCTTTATTTTACTAGAGATTCTACCTCATCATAACCAAGAGTTAGCAGCCATTCACTCAGAAGAGCTTTGCACTCATATGGTAGGAGAGGGTAAATGTTTAATACCTTATTTACTTTATTGTATAGTTTGGGACTGATGAAATCATAGTGATGTTTTGCCAATACTAACCTACACCCCACTATAGGACACACTTTATCTTTTCTCCTTTTTTTCAGCGATATATTCGGATCATAAACAAGTGCTTTATGCTTACGAATAACAACACTCGAGATAAATAGTTTACGGACGGAGAGAACTTCCCAGTAGCTAAATATTAGTTTCGTTGGATATCTGATTGGTTTCGAGGCCATAACCTTTAGCACTGCCCTTTGGGCCCTTTCGAGCTGTAGTAACTTTGTTTTACCAGCGCCCCCCCAAATTGTAATGCAGTATGAAATTATGGACTGGGCAAGAGCAAAATAAGCAGTCCTTAGAGTAGCCAAGTCAGCACCAATTCTTAGTCTACTAAAAACAAATATTAATTTTCTAATGCGTGCCGTCATGCACTTAATGTGTTCACTCCACGACAAGACGCTATCGACCATAACACCCAGATATTTAATACTGTGCGTGCGTGCAATTAAGGCGCAGGAGCAGGGAAGCTTTGAGCTCATACTGCACCTGTGAGCAAATATTGTATACGATGAGTTTGGCTGGGACGTGACCTTGGGCGCAAATGTGACAAATTTAGTCTTATTTAAATTTAAAGTAAGCAGATTTCGAGACAGCCATATCATTACCGAGCGCAACGCGGACTCAGCGTAAGAGCGCGTCTCGTCCCAACTCCGTCCATGAACAATGATTGTTGTGTCATCAGCATATGTGACAATTTTGCTATTTAATAGATTTCATTGACACAGATCATTTATATATATGAGGAACAGAGTTGGGCCCAGAACACTACCCTGCGGAACACCATATGCTATCGATTCACCCCGACTAGTAATATTGCCAATCGCAACATATTGCTCTCGCTCAGATAGGTAGCTCTTAAACAAATTCAGTACGATACCTCTAATACCGATACTCTGAAGCTTGGAAATCAGAAGATTGCTATATTGAAATTAGGAAGTTTGTTAAAATTTCATCCTGTACATTTATTTTAAACTAGCGGTCCCCCGCGTAAACTTTGGATTTCCCACTAAATACAACAGGTTTATCCAGTTCGAAACATCTTGGCATCATTTTCAATAACAGTACACAGATTATATAATAGAGAACCCTATATTTCAGGTTTACCAATTTAGCTATTTGGGAAAAATCGAGTTTTACCGCGAGTTAAAAAGGTACAGCGCCATCTATGGCCGATAAACCGAACCAGAGTCACTAAGAGCAGTAGAATCAACTGATGATTTTGATAAATATTAAACTCATGTTAACTTTTGAATAGTATGTCCGATTTGAATAATTCAAAAAGTTATTTACAGGTATTAATATAACCTTGAATATGAAGTTTATTTGGATATCGATTAATACCAAGGTACGAATAATGTAACCTACTTTGTACCGTCCTTAATCTTACATAAAAAAAGAGTTATAGTGGCGTATCTGTTATAGTTAGACATATAGTATTGCGGACTTTATTGTAGATAATGATGTCCTCAATTGTCCTCTACAAAACTGTAGTACATTATTTTGCTCTATTGTCAATAGTTGTAGCAGCGTTCGCAATTTAATGATTTTCCTTTCACACCTTTGGTTACATAATCGAAGTTTTCATACGGATCCCTTACTTTTTTGATAATGTAATATAGCCTATGTCCATCGCAGATAAAGCAGGATTCTTATGGTGAAAGAATTTTTCAAATCGGTCCAGTAGTTTCGGAGCCTATTCGATGCAAATAAACAAACAAACAAACAAATCTTTCCTCTTTATAATATTAGTATAGAAGTATAGATGAAAACATATATTAACGAAGGATGGGTCAGGGATATTATATTCCTTTCATAAAAACGTTTTCATCACAGTCTTAGCAATAGTTGTATGTTTCTCACCAAAATCTATTTGATTATTGTTTCTATATTTGCTTTAGATAAATTTAGTTAATCAGATTTTATTTGCAAATGAGCGCGTACCACGGGGAGACGGCGCCACTGTGGCCTTGTAGTTTTCGCAAAATGTTGTCTCACTGTCGAATTAAAAACCATTTGTTCGTAAAATAGTATCAAGTCTACGTTGTAACCATGTTACTACATTGTTCTGTTATTTTTCAATGCTAAGGTTAGTGCCCGTATACTAAACGTGGTATACTTGTGATTTTCCTGGAAAAATCACTCATTAGTTATCTATGAATGATAGGAATGAGATCTACATTAACGAAGAAGTTTATATGTGCATCTGGATTGAGAAACTAGTATTTCGACTGCGGCTCTGCCCGCGTGAACAACATTTTATATCGCGCGAGCAGAAACCTGTGCCCAGCAGTGAAATAAGAAATAACCTATGTCCTTCATCTAGGTGTAATACCAAATAATACCAAATAATATTTGGTATATAGATAGATTACCAAATAATATATTATATCAAAATTGGTTGATATGCAGAGATACTTGTGAATTTATAATATAATAAGGATTAACTCATTCGCCTAGTATTAAAAGCATATAATCATCCGTGCAGGGTAAAGGCCTCCATCATTGAATTCAAGTTACCGCAGCAATATATGGGTACTGGCATAGCAACAGCCTATAATCAGCCCACTGCAGGGAAAAGGCCTCCATCATTGAATTCAAGTTACCACAGCAATATACTAATATGGGTACTGGCATAGTAACAGCCTATAATCAGCCCACTGCAGGGAAAAGGCCTCCATCATTGAATTAAAGTTACCACAGCAATGATGGGTGTACTGGCACAATCACCACGCTTGCCAAATGCGGGTTGGTGATCACAAACCCGAGCAACGTTCGGAAATTCAAAACTTTTTTTGTTGCCTGACCCGGGATTTGAACCTGGGACCCCGAGATCTTGGCCCGGTATTTAAACCACTAGAGTCTAGACCAACGGGGCGTTGGTACTGGCATAATCACCACGCTATCCAAATGCGGGTTGGTGATCACAAACCCGAGCAATGTTTAAAAATTCGAAACTTTTGGTTGTCCGATTGCCCATTCGCCTATTTGGTAAGTTAAATAATATTTTACTTGATTCATAGTTTATCAACTACGAACGATGACTCGTCATCGTTATCATCATCACCATCAGCCCACTGCTAGACATAAGCTTTATTGTAATACGGACAGCAGCTTCTCAGTCGCCTCCTAAGCCGGGAAGGAGTGGTATTCTTCCAATTTAGGTTGGAATGGTTGGGAATTATTCAAGACAATTTCAGCTTCATAGCTGCCAAAAAAAGTACTCGAGTAGGCCCTGGGACTTGTAACCCAGGTGTAGATTTACGCAAGTAATCTCTGCAGTCTCGCTGTATAATATTATCTATGCTGTAAGTGTACGAAGTAAGTAAAATATTACTTAATGCGATATTTGACTACTTTACATTATGAATGTGTAAAACAACTTTATTCTGCTTAACATGAAGCTGATCTTAGGCTGTAACTGTCCAAGGTATTCTTATTGTAATACGGGATGTTTTTATAACGTAGGTCTCTTTTTAATGCACAATTTATGCTTACAGCCCGTCGGATTCCTCAACCCTTTTTCACGGCTTTGTTTACCCTTTTTTCATCGGCTACTCTCCAAGTTTAATTAAGTCAACAACTGCGTGCTATATTTTTTCAAATGACTCTCGCCCTCATGGGACGTTTCTTGTATTTAACGTTTGTTTTATTCGGATATATAATATTTTTTGGGCACGCAGTATTTTTTTTCCCCGCTGTCTATAAATCATGCGTTTTAATGAAGTGATGAGAGTGCTCGTTGCTGTTGAGTGACAAACAGATGTAACTTGTCAAAAACTTAAAGAAATAAAATACTAAAGAACATGAAAGAATAAAATTCTTCCTCTTTAAACATGGACTATTTAATTCCTTTTAAATTAAGTCATCTCAGATAATGGGAAATTAAAAAGCAAGACCGTGCCGTCCTCAACGGAACAGGCTTTGTGATAAAATAAAACAATGTTATTCGTTTGTAGAGCTTCGCGCTAAGACGATTATGCTAATATGGGATTGTCTGTAAATCCAGGAGAGCCTAGATCATTTTGTAAATCATATTTTGGTTTACTTTTTCATCCAGAGTATATCATAATTTTATTTCGTACAGACTTTATTTACTCTGAAGATTTCAGTTATGGATTTACTTGCCAGAGAAATCTTGTATTTAATGGTATTCTACAAACATTGATCAAAGCTCTTACATTTAACTTTAACTAAAGACTTTATTATTTAATAATAGCTATTAAACTAGTTAGTGCTTAATGTTTGCCTTAAAAGGTTAACATGTCGATAACGTTTTTAGTAAAACAATTAGGTTATTATGAATAATCGTCCCAAACAAAAAATCTTTACAGGATAAAGTTGCCTGCAGGTACTTTTAAATATTTTATACCTATATTATTGATACATATTTCGGTTTTACAATTTATTGACTAGTTTTTGTGGTTAATTGTAAGGGATAATGTAAGGGGAGATTCAGCTTGGTCTTAATGAGACAAACTTCTTAGCGTTCCATGGATTCACCGTGCGGGTGTATGCCGGCGGGTCCATCGTGAGGCAGAAAGAGAAACTCCGAGTAGCTCCCGGGACTTGTGACATGGGTGTAGGTTTAAGGGGCCCCTTTCCGACGTAAATTAAAACTCACCTTCACTACTATAAACACAAAATATACATATAAATATACTCAAAACTACTCTCTACTCCTCGTGTTTCTCTCCCTGCCCAGCCAAATCTGGTAGGAACCTGCCAATGCAGCTTTAGACACTCGCTCTAGTATAGAACTTACTGCAGTTCTGGCCAAGCCAAGGTCTATCAACAGGTTATAGTGAGATTTTGCTGGTATACCTCTCGCCCCTACTTCTACAGCATACAGGGTGAAATTTTAACCACTTTCCAAAATTTTTATAGGCGTTCGGTATCGTATTTAGAGCCCATTTATGAAGTAAAAACTGTAAATCAAGCTTTCACCCGAAAATATTTTTCGCAATATAGTTTTCAATTTTTACGGTCCTAGGCCTGATAAGGTAAAAAGAGATAATCAAAAACGTATAATCAGTATCGTAATGAATAAATCAGATGCGAATCGCGTAAAAAAAGTTTTGCTAGGCGGCCGTATCAAAAATTTTAGATTTTTTGCGTAAATTTTCTAAGTGCTTTATCTTGACATTTTTGTACTGGGCTATACCAAAAGAAAAAATACGTCATTTGTTTTTTGTCTCGTAGATTGATATATTAAAATTTGGAAAGTGGTTGAAATTTCATCCTGTATAGACTAACTACATAACCAACATAAAAATATGAAAATTGTCTTATGAACATAGCAGTTTTATTGATATGTGTTTAATATCGCCCACAACCTTTTTTTATTAGTGATTTGGAGTAAGTTTGATCATATTATCACGATTGCCTTTAGACTATGCTTACCAAACTTTAAACTATTTTCAGAGTTGACAGTTAACTTTGCTGGTCCCAGTATATTACGACGGGAATAAATATTGTTATAAATTTTGCATTATATAAATCGCGGGACGAATGAATAGATCATTCGTCCGTTATTTAAATTATTGTCACAGTTTAGGTGTTAAGGCCGGCTCACAGAGGAGTAAAAATAAACTGTTGTTACAGGAGATACTCACAGAGTCTACTTGTAATGAAAGAATTTGTGTCCTGAGTATATGTAAAACTGCATATTTGCAGCAGACAAAGGTCTGTTTTCTATTTTCATCGCTGTCTAGTTTATTGCTGTCAAGGCTCATATTTGTGCTGACATTTATTTGAGTTAGGTGGAATATTTAATATGTGTTATCCATCTCATCTACATACAGAGTCCATACGTGTTTAACTAATTTAGTTTGAGTACTTTTCTGAATAAAGAACAGAGTCTGGTTTGTGGTAAGTCGAGAGTGATATCCAAATAATTTCGAAAATAAATAAATGGCAAAAAATACAAGGTTGAAAAATATGTCATAAAACATACGAATAATCGTATAATGAAATTTCAGAATACCTATGTAAAATGGCTTCATTATTTTTGTTATATTATGGTTGTTCTAAAATATGTTTTGAGTGTTTGTCACACTCAAAACATATTGTTAAGTGATTGCTGTTATCTTACTTAAATAAATAATTACTTTCAAAGTTTCTAATAAAGCAGAAGTTAAATTATAACGGTTACCATTATAACATTTCCTTACTTACTAACACAGAGTAAGCTTATTTATTCTAAAAATAACGATATTTCTTTTTATCCCACATCATACATTTGATCTGTTATTCTCACATATTTATCAAGTTGTAGAAGCAAGAGCTCAGTATTACATTCTACAAAATAATACGTGTAGGGATTTCCCTAGCCCCGTTCCTTCCGGACGCTTCCCACTAATCCTGGTATTCCACAGATGTTCTATGTTTTCCGGATCCTTCTTATGTAAGCTGTTTGAAATCACCCCATAACGAATGGTTTACACCGATTCACCGCCTTTTCTTGAACACACATCTTAAATAACATTGTTTACAACTTTCCTTAAGAACTGCCTAACATTTTCCTTCTGGAACGTTTTTTGCATACTTATACAGGGTGAATGTACCAAATTATCAAGTATCTATGCACTGTGGCGTGCGTTGGGCCCGAGTTCACCAATTCTTAAACAGCCGGTAAACATAGATTGACGATTAATTTGACACAATTCCCATACAAAATATGTCAAAAAATATTTTAAACGCTGTTTAAAACTTAAACGTCTTTTGGTAAACTCGGGCCTAAGATCTCACTTTGTGAAAAGTTTCAAGTGAAAAAAAAGTATGCGCGATATTTTAAATAAATAAAAACGTTTATTTCAGACCGTCTCGATCCATACATTTTTGAGTTAATGACAATATACTTAAAATAATAATAATAATATAAGTCTTAGTCAAAAAACCGGTTCCTGGATCCTAGCATATGAATATGAACCCAGCCCAGTGCTTAAAGATGGGACACGATGGCTTATCTTTGATAGCCAACAGGATGCTGTTGGCGCTATCTCGATTCCTAGTAAGCATCGAAGCCGTTCGTTTATGAAAGACAACGTAAAAGTCGTCCACACGCGCTTCCGCAAACATACTTGACGCACTGCAGAACCTTGGTAACCCCATCAGCATCCTGAAGGCATTGTTGTACGTTTAGAGCGTTATCGTGTCGGTCTTTTTCGTGTAGTTACACCACAGGCTGCAGGTGTAAAAGGTTTGACAGTATGCTTTAAAGAGGGTAATTTTGACATTTCTTGTGCACCTAGCAAACCTTCCAGCGAGCATGTTGCAACGGACCGCTAACGTTCTCCTCTCTCGTTCGATGTCACAGTCATCCGATAGGTTTTCAGTGACAATGTGTCCAAGTTATCTAAATTGAGTTACCCTCTCCAGTGCAACATTAAGAAGTTTCACTGGAGATATAGGAATCGGTTTCTTATTACCTGATCGAAACACCATAAATTGACTTTTTTTAACATTATAAAGAATTCATTGCTTAGAGGCATACTCTTCGCACACTGTTAATAGTTTACATAGACCGTTAGCCGTTGAGCACAGCAACACCGTATCGTCTGCGTAACTGATGCTGTTGACCATAAGACCGTCAATTGAGCAGCCGACCCTGGTGTTGCTGAGCTCAACGATAAGGTTGTTCACATAAAGGCTGAAAAGTGCAGGAGATGTCAGCCCTCCCTAACTTTACTTTTTGTTATAACATTTTTACTATGGATACCATATGAAACACAAAAAAACATTTTTAACAACCTCCTTGGTCAAGTGGTGCGTCTGTGGGTGTCACAAGTTCCGAGGACCCGGGTTCAATTTCCTCGTATAGTGGATCGCGAGTAGTTGCGTTTATTACAATATGTTAAAAGTGTAAGTGTAAAGTTTGGGATTTGGGAAAATGGAATTGTATCATGTCGTTCAAATTATATGATCAATTCAAATATAATATAAATATTGAACTTTAATGTTATTTATTTTATAAGGAAAAAAGGAAAGCGTTATTGCACGAAATGAATTGTTAAAGTGAATCTTTTAACAGTTTTATGGGCAATATATTTATACGATAAGTCGCAGTTGAGATTTCTGTTTGTTACTAAATAAGAAAGAAAGGCACAAATTATTATTCTCCGATGTAAAATTTATTCTACAAAAATATAACTTTTTAAAACAGCCTTCCGCTTACCGTGCGAGCTCTTACCATTGAGCCATCATAACATTTTTCAAGGTTTACGCTGTAAGGGTTCGTTCTTACTTATGCGGAGCTGAGCTGATTGATGAGCGACAACCATTCAGTGAGGTAGAAATCTGTGCAGTGTGAAGATGTGAAGATTTTACGTATTTTTTTTCAGAACTATTTTGTCATTGGTCAATTTCTTAAAAAAATATCGTTTTCATTAGTAGTTAATTAGCATTTTTTAAAATAAATTATTATTTTAGAATAGAGTTTGAGTATCATCGGTTGTATTTCAATAATAAACCCCAGACTAGCGTAAAAGGTTATATTGAAATGCCACTTTTAATACAAAATAACTATATAAAGGCTTCAAGATGGCGACTATATCTCGCTTTATGAAAAACTATTGAATAAGACGTTTTATGACTATAGATACTGTATTTTTGTTTTCTTATGTCAGGCTATTAGCGCCACACAGCTCGACACACTTCCTTTAAGTGCTTCAAAGAGTACGTAAGAACTTTCAAGTTCCAACTTCCATTTTACGATGGGGACGTTAAGCCATGTCAGACACAGCGTTGAAAATTTTAGTAAAACAAATCCTAACGCTTCAGAGGTTAGTCTGAATTTTGAAATCGAGTACAGAGAGTTCTGTCATGGAAGTTTTCCTAAGTTGAAGTTGATAACGCCGCTCAAGTAGTTGGAATGTTTCTCAAGGGTAATGTTGGCAGAGTAGGCAGTCCAAACTTTTTAAAAAACTTCCAGTTGGGATCACGAAGGGACCTTCGAAGTTAATTAAAAGTCTGCAGTTCTTAATGTATTTGTGTCGATTTCAAGTCAGGTATCAAAATTTGAATGTACAGATCTCTAGTTACTGAATTAGTTACATGCATTACGTAGTGCAATCTGCAAGAACAACTCTTTGCCTTTTGCAAGTCGTACTTCACTTAATCTGCTGCAAGTAGGACGTTAAACTGCAATATCTTTCTTTTTCTTTAAAAATCAGTTAAATAGCGCCAATAACAATAATGGCTAAAAGATTATATTTGGTGTCATAAGTAACGATTATACATCAAGTATTTATAAAAAAAAATCTTAATAATATAGCTTTTACTACTAAATTGTTGTGAGAAAATTGTTGAGCAATTATTTTGAAACCGCTTACAACGTTGTCGGTGTGATAACAGTAATACGGTTATTTACTCAGCTAAGAAGGGTCCGTAATGCAATTTAGATGAGCCACATCAGCCAGATTTTGTTTGAATATTTTATGAAATTTACATTTATGTACATGTAAATATGGTCCACTGGTAATTTGATTAAGACCTTTATTAACCGCCATTTTGGTTAGTTACTTCACAGTTTAGCTTTAGGCTAATCATCATAATAATACAGTTTGAAATTTTACTTCCGATATCCACGTTAGCGTCTTTTGGCTTGACGTGGATGGACTCTAAACATGCATTCTAATCATTAATACTCCCAATTGCTTAGATTACAAAGAATATATTACTGAGTTGGTCATCTATATCTATATATATAAAAATGAATCCCTATTTCCCTTGGTCATCTCATCACGCGTAAACAGCTGGACCGATTTCGCTATTTCTTTTTTTGTTTTGTTTGTTATTGTCAGGAGAATGTTCTTATGAAAGAAAAAATTAAGAAAATATCGCGGAAAAGTAGAAAACTTAAGAATACTAAACCACCATACTAAATTATTTATAATGTAACCTTATTGCTTTGGACCAATCTTTTGACAATATAAACTTTTTTAATGTATGGCGTTTGACATAACATTGACAGAATGCGTGCTGCGAATATCGTCTAGTAGAGGGTAAAAAAAACTGAATTTTGCATATGCCCAGTAATGTCGCAATACCAACAAAACAGTTTATATACGCGCCAGAAAAAGAAGACAAATAATGTTGTGTATCATAAATCATAATAATATAATAAATAACAATTAGTAACATTTTTTTACTACCTATACCATTTCGGAATCAATATTTGTAGTTAGGACAGGACAACGTCTGTCGGGTCCGCTAGTACATATATAAAAATGAATCCCTATTTCCCTAGGTCATCGCACCACGCGTGAACGGCTGGACCGATTTCACTATTTTATTTTTTGTTTTGTTTGTTATTGTCAGGAGAATGTTCTTATGAAAGAAAAAATTAAGAAACTTACGCAGAAAATTTAAGAAAACGTAATCACCATACTAATTTGTTTGTAATAAATAACCTTATCGCTTTTGACAAATTAAACTTTTTTAATTTATGGCGTTTGACATTACATTGACAGAATGCGTTTGACATTACATTGATAAAAAAAACTGAATTTTGCACATGGCCAGTAATGTCTGTCGCCTGTTCCCGTGTCTATAAACTATAATTTATATACCCGCCAGAAACAAAAATTCAAAGAATGTTGTGTGTCTTAAATTGGGTTTAAGACATTTTATTTTCTCAAAAAGAATTTACAATTCACTTACATGAGAAATTAATACTAATTACTAAGTTTATAAGACTATACAGAACAGAACGATACATTTAAAAACAACAAAATAACATGTAGGTAGTTTTGTATCGGCTCGAGACCTCTTAACAAAGATGCCGTTTGGCAACTTCCAGCAGCTACACTGATCTAGCGAAACTGGAACCGACAAGCATTCACACCAAATGTAAACAAATTAAATATGATAAATTTTATACATTTTTACTTTTTAATATTGATCGTTTTTTTTTCTCTTAAGCTTGACTAAAATCAACTGCCTATTGCTAGGAATATGTTATTATTAGAACCATGTGAAAAAAGTTTCATTCGAAAACCTCAAACCATGAAGATTCTATGTCAATTCAAAGAACCTATTACAATAAAACGGCAATTTCATACTTTAACCCCTATTATTATGTGCTTACTAAGTACAGTTTTAGTAATCTTTTAATCCCTCAACCCCCAGAAGGCACGCGCCTGCCGCGATAACAATTGATTTCAATTGTGTCTGGAATAACTCACGATCGAGGGATTAAAAGTGGATATAGATTTGGCTGTTCTTATGTTTTGTGGTAATTTATTGTAAATGGAGGCACCTTCATTAAGTATGCACTTTTTTCCGAATCTGGTACGTGCTTTCCGCAATTGCAATTCTTTACCTAGCCTTGGTCTGAGCTTTGAAATTGGTATAGATTTTTTAAACTTTATCTCTGTGTGTATCTGTTTATTTATTATTTTACGGATTAGCACACAAGTATAGTATATATATGTTTGTGAAATATTCATGATATTAGTCTCTTTATATAACTTTGCGGTTGAAGTTCGATAATCATAATTGAAAAGTACTTTTATCAGTTTATTTTGTGCTATCTGGTTTATGTCTTAATTAGTTTTAGCGGACGCTCCCCAAACTTCTATAAGATAGTCAATATGCGGTTTCACCAAGCAATTAAATATTGTATATCGTACTTTATGCGGAATACATCTCAAAATGCCCTTATGGCACCCGCAAGTGAAACTAATTTTGTTTTAATTTATTGATGTGATGTTTAAATGTCATAGAATCATCCAATAAGAGACCAAGGTATCTTTCGGTATCGCCTTGAGCAATTGGTTGATTATTTATTTTTGGTGGCTTATAGTCAGATATTTTTTTATTTTTTGCTCTAAATATTAAGTAAAGAGTTTTATCAATATTTATAGTTAAAAGATTAGATTGAATCATAATATTAATATACAATTGGTAACATTTTTTTTATTATACCATTTCCTTCGTAATCAAAATTCATAGATAAGACAGGACAACGACTGTCGGGTCCGATAGTCAATTATAATTACTAGTAAGTAAGTAACAGCCTATAATCATCCCACTGCAGGGAAAAGGCCTCTATCATTGAATTCAAGTTACCATTGCAATGATGGGAACTGGCATAATCACCACGCTTGCCAAATGCGGGTTGGTGATCGATAATTACTAGAGAACCGGAAAACTGACGAAGAGTATGAGTAATGATGATTAATGACCCGCCAGGTGAATGGCCTTGACAATCCAATACCTATTAATTAATTACATAGTTTTTGTAAATTGCTCAAAGTGTAAACTGGATTGCTGTTTTGAAACGTTTTAGGTAAGGCTCATGGTGCTAATTTCGTTGCCAGTTGGAGTAACAGTGGTCGAGGTAGCGAAAGGTCGTGAGTTCAAATCCCTTCTTAATCAATGGATTTTAAGAATAATATCCTTAAAAAGAAAATATTGTTTTCATTAAAATGAAGTGTATCATAACAGTAATGATTTTTGTACAGATTACAAGGCTTGGGTTTAGAGCAATAATTCTCAATTTACGTTGATTGCCAGGTGTTTCCCGAATTCAGGCCAAGAACAGTTCTTTTGAGAAAAATTATTACGCCCCGTGCAATGAACCAGTCTTTTTTATGAGTTATGGTGCGGTGACTGTTTATATTTTAAGTTTATTTTTCAGTTTTAGATTGTGAACGTCTAATGGTGTTAGTAAATTGTTTTTTAAACGAGTTAAAACTGGTTCTTAAATACCCTCCGGTGGAGTTATCGCTTTAAGAAATATCTTAGCTCATTCACAGCTTAGACGGTTTGTTTTAATGTCCAGTATAATAAAATAAAGTAACTTTAAACATAAAACTGTACTAAAATTATGCAATAATTAGCTGATAACTTTCTTAAGTTTACTAATTTATTACACAAAGTTAAATGATAAAATATATAAAGCCGTATTTTGTTTCGCTTTGAAACAGTTTCTTTCATTCGTAAAGTTTATTTTCATTTTAATGAATTAAGACTTCAATGGTTTATAATGATTTTACTTAATTAAATTATAAAATTTAGAACAAAATAATAATATAACGAAATTGATTAGGAAATTCATCCTTTTACAAAAAAGTAAAATTGACCCAGTGAATGTAGGGCATTCAGGGTCCATTTTACTTTTTTGTATTATAATCTTTTTAGCGTTTGTTTCTCCGTCTTCAGCCAGTATTTTTTCTTAGGAAACATAAAAAGTACGGTTCTCTATTTTGTCTCATACATTTTTTATCCATAATCTAACGTGTCATAATGTTTTGTGACCTAATCATCATATGTCCGAATGATAATTAACCCTAACTCAATGTCTTAAAATATCACTTGCCCTAAAATCGAAATCCCTAAATATAATTTATCCTAAAATTTTTGCTATAAATATTACCATCTATAATGTTTAAAAGACATAAAAGGCTTTTCTATAACAGTTATAAGTCCTAACGTAATGTGTCATAATGCATTTAAAATTGCGTGTGCTCCGGCGCTACGGGGAGTGCAGCCCCTCCGCCCCAGAGTAAGAAAGTACAGGCACCTACGCTCTCCTTCGCAGCTTCGGCTTGCTGGTCGCCTTCGGCGTTGCTACAGCGGGCGGGGGCTGCCTCCCTCCGCGCCTCCGCCTTTTTGAATTACGCTCTAGGGGTAGGGCAGACAAGTACCACGTGAAGTCGGGGTTGGCTGATTCGGTTCTGAGACAGATTTGACACAAAATCCTAAATCAATACGATTACAAGTGTATGATAATGTGACTTATAATAACTAAACTACATGAGGATAACATAACGAGATAACCAAGATAAACCTACTTTTTAACATATGTTATAGGACTAACAATATTAATAAAAACCGTCATTCGTACTAAAAATATTACTATAAACCATCATTAGACTTTAGTATCATCTTATCTGTGTTAGAACTAACAATATTATCATAAACCACCATTCGGACTAACATACATTATACAATTTAACACTTAGGATAATTGTGACTATAAAAGCAAGAAAAATTAGGATATCTAATTATTATAGCACCCGATGTTATGACACAAAACCATTAGAATTAAAGACAATTAGGCATAATACAATTTCGTATATTCAAAAATTATGGATAGTGATGATTATAGCAAACGCGTTAGGGATTTTGAATTTCGGACGAACAATTTTCGAAGAAGAAAGGGACTACCAAAAAGTACCTATCAAGTTAAATGCACTGAGGAATGGTATAGTGTGAGTAGAATTGAAAGCAAGGAAGAGAAATACGATACTGGTTGTGAGGATCCTAAGTTTGTTCGTTATTTATATAATCAGTCATATAAGTATTTATATAAAGGTTTTTGCAAAAATTTGACTTCACAAGTATTTTAGTGATAACGAATGGGTTTTGCTTTAACTTTAAACATGAGATCAGAATTCTTGCTTCACAACAAAGACGGAATGTATAAATGTTTTCCCGCATCATAAACAGAGACGGGACGGCTATGGTCGTAAAGGAAGACCTCTGTCATACAATTTTAATCCCAGATATCCAGAAAGGCGCTCCACCACTTTCACGTATTGTGATTTTCGTTTTGTCATTTACGCATTATAAGCTGTACTTATACGGTCTGGTTGTAGTTGTCTTTAGTATCTTGTATTAAAACTAGACATAAATAAATTCAAGAATATGTTATTTAAATGGCTCTTATAGCACAACTTCTATTCTATTGATGAATACCTGAATATTTAATAATAATAATTTCATATTGAATAATTATTGACATTGTAATCTAGCTAATTTAACTTTTAATAATAATATTAATCATTTCATTTAAAGTATCCACTGACATTGCAATATAGCTGCGTATGCAAATTCGCAGTACGTGTATTAAAAACTGCCTTTAATAAAGTAATTGTAAATAAAAATAGCCAATTGACATGTCATGATGCTTGTGTGATTTAATAATATTGATAAGATTTTATTTTTCTGAGCATGTGTTCTTGATGACATTGTTTGTGTAATTTTATTAATTTGTTGACTTTTAAATTTATTATTTCTAATATGATTCTTAATTCTATAAATTGTATGATAATGTTCTCATAAATTTGCATGCCTACGACATAGGGCAGAACCTTGTTGGCACTTGAATTCATTGTCTTCCATCTCAATGTACTACACAATGTTGTGCAAATAAATGTTTGACTTTGACTTTGACTTTGAAAAAAAATATCGCGTTCCCGGTTTACAATAACCAATAACTCAAAATTTTAAACTGAGAAAAAAACTGAGTAGTTATTGATTAGACATATACAACGTGTTCCTTTTAATATCCAATAACTCTAGGGTATTAAACAGACCATGGTAAAGAATCAAATTGCATATGAATTATTTTTCAATTATTTTTTTTTTTTGTTTAATTTTTTCATATAAAATAATTCTAAAAAGTCACGACTGTTTATGTAAAACACCCTTACCTTGTTATGAATGAACTTTTGAATGAAAACTATTTACTCATACCTACTTATCAATGAAACACCCACACACGTCAATGTTTTTTACAAGTTACGCTCTCCCGCTACTTTACTACTACACTTTAGTGTAAGTTTGCCAACGTCTCGCAAAACTAAGGATTCGCCATACTGGTTACATTTTTTTAACAAATTTAACTAAAATAGATGTTATATTCGAAACTATTGATTTTTGAACCGCATGTTCTAGGGCGTTTTATATTATTTTTACCTATAGAACATAACCTTAGAGTTATGGGATATCAAAAGGAACACGTTGGATATTTCCGGGTTAAAGTGTTTATATTAATAAGTTCTCGATTTCACCCTGTTTTCTCATAAAAACTGTTATGTGTCCTTTCACAGAGTCTTGTATCTGTACCAAAATTAATTTCAATCGATACAGCGGTTTGAGCACCAGAAAGACCAGAAATATTAACAGTAACTTTTGCATTTAGTATATCAGTACTTTTTAAGATTGTTCAAATTCATATTTGTCCGAGGGTAAATGGTAGATGTTTATTCGTCTGCGTCGCAAACTTTTCATGCACCCTGACTGTCGACCGGATGGCCTGAGGTCGTTTGCGAGGGTTGTTTTAGTGTGAGATAAAGGATTGAGCCCTGATATTTGTGCAACGTGATGAGCTTATTTAGTTTTGAAAATATGAGTTGAACAGTTTTAAATATGTGCCAACCTATTTCATCCCTAGCTTACATCTGTCCACTCAGCATTTACCAGCGTAACAGTTCTTTCTAAAAGGAGGACTTTACCTTATCGCGCTAGCCCATATAAGTCCACTACTGGATACATTCCATCTTTAAAAGGAGGAATTTGCCATAAACGCCATACTTGGCAGGCGAGAGAAAATGCTGGCTGTCATTTTCAGGCAGTATTTCTTTAGTCACATATGTAAAGAGGAAAAGTAGTGCTATTTTTTTATGTGCCTGCCCCACACGATTCCGTTACGTTGTTCTGGTAGGATCAGTGTTTCACTACTAACAGAATAGAAAATGAGTTTTCGTCCAAATTACAGAATCAAACTGCTAGTTTTTATCAGAAGTTGTGTGTCAAAGACTAATAGAATTTCCATTCGCGTGTTCGTTACCTGTTATTAGGTTCGGCGGGAATAGGGCGAGGAGATACGACACGAGAGCGGAATAATACCTGACCGCCGGCCGTCACAAACTGCGGAGCGGACGCGACCCGAACACCAATACGGCGAATCAATAACTCCGACGGCATAACGTTCCTTGTTCCAAAATTGATGCCGTCGTCGCAACTTTTGAGAAAATGAACCAAGTTTGTTCGCTCATAGTCATAACTGTGGAGCAAAAACCAGAAAGGCGATTTTCAAAAGAAGCCTATAATTTAACCAGTAACTGAGCGCGAGGTTTGAAACTTAAGACAGTCTGAAAGTCAATAAAGGTCGTCCTTTTTATTGAACCGGCGCTATTCTTTAATAGAAAGCACTTATATTAAGGTTAATATAAAAATAGCTCTGCAGTGATACTAATGTATGTAAAAATGTTTGAATGTGAGATGGTGGCCAAAATAATAACGAGTAATCTACTAACTAAAAAACCAAGATAAAATAAAACCATCGTCTGATTAATATGCAGAAGTGGTAAGTTGTAGATATTGCTAGACAGTTAAAGTCAGACTTACAAATGCGTAGAGAAAATTGCTTGTCGAGGTCAATGAAACTGTCGAGTCTTGCAGATCTTTTAATAAATAAATAAAACATGACATGTTTACCTAAAATATCATTTAAAATAAGTCAAAAGTTTAAAAACTAACTTTTTGCGGAAAAAAATCGAGTCCTCCTTTTGTTGAAGTAGGTTAAAATGTAGCTTATGTTACCGACGCCTTGATAACGAATCGATCAACACCTTATTCATCAATATCTTATGAAGAATTAAGGCGCTTCGAAGGAACATACGTAAACACAAAATACATACATAGGTACAAGCGCTGCTAAAATTATACCTGTTTTTTTTGTTCTGCCTTATTTACGTAAAAAGGAATTGTATTTTATCCTTCACCCAAAAGTAAGTGGTTTGTAACATTGTGATAGCAAATAGTTATATTGAAACGATCCAAGTAATTCCGTGTTTGAATATTAAATATTAACGAGCACTAAAATTCAAATTGCCATTTGATGCTAATTATTACAGTCAGGAATAATATGAGAATCGTGGGGTTTTGCTGTATTTCGATACGCACTTGACTTTATATAACAAGTAATCTCGGTACAATAAATAAAAATTACGACCAATACTGTGATTAAAAACTAAAAATATATCACGCAGTTTTGACTACAGTTTAGTTATGTATCAACTGATTGATTGTGTAGGTACATACCAAAACTTAACACTACGATGGATCTTATAATATTATTTAAAGATAAAATAGTAGGTATTTGTCTTCCCTGCCCCATGCGAAGAAATTTGTGAGCATGATTTTTATGGGTAATGCCATTTTCTATATACCAGTAACTAACTAAAAGTAACAGATTAGTGTGTAAAACAATATGGGTATTATAAAAATTTAGGTAAAAAATTATATTATTAACTACTTATATCTTGTCACCCTATTGAAATATGTTTATTAGTATAAACACACTAATTAGAAAGTATGGTAACCCACACAATATTGAACCAATACTGGTTTTAATCAAAAATTTAATATCCTAAGCCTAAACTTTGTCGCGATCATTAAGTAAAACCTTTTCCTAAAAAAATATTTGTAATGTATATGAGGTATTATTAAAAAGCTTATTATACTTTTGTGGTAAATTCACGCTACGAACGTCTACGAACTTGAAAGTCACGTCACTATCTACTAAGTAAATATTGTACAATATTACATTTTAATCCAAGATATGTAATACCTAGGTAACATTGAAAATGTTTAGAAAATAAAAAACGGCTTAATGTAGAAAGTTGCCAATACTTTTACTGTTTTTCGAAGTAATCTCCGTTCCACTCTAGGTACACATCGTCGCATTCGATGGAACCACTGTGAAAAGCAGTGGGCCCATTCTTCCTTAGGGGTCTCTTCTATGGCATTTTCGTTTGCTTTCACCGCATCTTCAGGGCTCGTAAAGCGACTACCTCGAATTTTATCTTTAGTTCTTTGGAATAAATGAAAGTCGCAGGGCGCCAGGCCAGGACTATATGGCTTCGGGTTCGGGTTCGTAGCACTATATCCAGCTTTCATCACCTGTGACGATGTCAAATACAGCATTTGAGTCACTGCCGTTGAACTTATCTAACATTTGGCGACACCAGTCCGTGCGAAGGTGTTTGTGGTCGTCGGTTAAAGTATGGGGAATCCATCTAGTACAAAGCTTCCTGACGCCTAAATGTTCGTGTAATATTTTTTGAACTTGACTCATACCAATGCTTAGGCTTTCCCGTATCTGCCGTCACGGCACGAGATGGGGCTTCATTAAGAAATGCTAATCGCAGCCTATCATAGCTTTGTTGTTAAGTAAACCCACAACGAAAGTCATATAAATCATTGACCGAAAATTTTCTTGCGTCAGGTTCATTTTCACGTGTAACAAGAGTTTTAGATTTGCCACTAATTCTCAAAAACAAATGAAAAATGAATGCAATATCGCAATACATTAGTTTACCAAAGAGTTCTAAAATTGAAATTCAAAAAAAGTTTTCATTAGCAATGTTTCTAACTGGCCAGTTCTAAACATTTTCAGTGATACCCACGTAACAAGGAGTCCATAAAATTCTTCTTATATTGTTTATGTATAGGAAGAAGATAGAGAATATGTATTGTATTTGCTTACGTAGCAAACACGATTCACTAAATCAAGTCAATTAAGATTTTAATTAAAACCTATTTCGGACGTTGTCTACAATGTTAGCTAGGTCCCATGTGCACGAGAAGCTAATCCTGCCCGGGGACAGTAAGTAATTAGCACTCTAAATGTGATTACCCAGGGCTAGCTGTTAATTGAAATCACGGTTTCAGTTCTACCCATTTAACTTGAATCTGCCCAAAGGGGGAAGAAAGTGGTTAAAGGGGTAAATAAAAAGATAATAAGAAAAAACATACTGTCAACAAGTTAAGCGAACGTCAGGCAAATAAAATAAGGTATGTTCGCGATAAATCCCGTTACATTTTAAATAAGTTAAGCGAAGTCTAAATACCTTTAACCATGTACAATTAAACACCTTTGTGTTTTCTTAGTGTTAGCAATAGTATTCCACTGTAAAGACAGTTTGATGCCTCTCTAGTTCTGCAGATGTTAGTTTTAATTTCGTAACAATTGGTTTTCTTTTTGTAATTAATTTTATAAACGTCTCCTCCAAACACTTTCACCTATCTCTGCCTCTTGCTATCTTAATCTCTAATCTATTCCGGATTGTCAATTTTTTTCCACCGGTGGTAGTACGCGCATACGTATTTTTTGAAATGGAACCACCTATCTATACTTCTCGTTGGTATTTTGTTTGGATTTTAAGTGATTTTCTATCGTTTTATCTCCTCAACTTTTCATAGCTTTCCCACGGCGTCGGATATTATTCTGTACTTTCTCTTTTGATCCTTTAGCATTATTACTTTATTAATAAGTTTCAATTTTAATTAAGGCAAACGCCGTTAAAACACATTAAGTATAATTAAACAATAAATGATGAAAACGAGTTCTATTTACCATAACTTTATGTAGTACATCATGTATCTATTAATCGTACCACTATCTGAAGCAGCCCGAATCTGTGTCAGTGCAAATAATTTCAAATCACCATATTCAAAAAGGTATATTTACTTCAACAGTAGCTTTAAGTTACTTTGTTTATGTGCATCGTAAATAGCTCGAGTGTTTTCAGCGGTATTTCTTAGAATCGAATCTTTCGAATGTTCACCCCATCGCGTGACTAGAGCACACTCGATCATTTCCCACTAAGTAAGTAATATAGTATCAGACATTATAGTGTTAACCTGAATGTGATATTAGAAACTATGCATTGACTTTTTGTAACTACTTCTGCTGTTCTATAAGCTTGATTACTAGACTAGTGTTTATAAATTAAAATGTACCTTAAATGTATCGTTCTGTCTGTAAAAACAACTATTTGAAATGATTACTCAAAAAGCTTTTACCCACGACTTCGATGGCATCCATCCGTCCAACCATCATTATAAATAATATTTTTATTAAATTTATTTGGGATGTTAACTTATGTTAAAATCAGTTTTATTCCTGCAAATAGGCCCCAGGAGGTGCTTTACACGTCCCAATATTTAAATCTACCACTGCTTCGGGACAAGTCTGGGCTAGTGCCAAGAAGAAGCAGCGCAAGAAAATCGGTCAATATTGTCAGCCTCTTTTTAAATAAATTTTTACAAAAGGTTTATGCAAGTACAAGGTTTATGGGACAATTTAATGCCATACATTTCAATCATTTAGATAATCAATTACAGTGTAATAGCCATTTTTCATTAAAATTACTTTGACATACGATTTAAGTTTATGTACAGGGAGTTCAGCAATAACCTGTGGTAATTTGTTGAAAAAACGAAAAAAAAATCCTATAAACGATTTTCCCACTTTTCGCAGTCTGGTACCTGGAACGGTAAGTTTATCTTTATTTCTGGTATTGAAATTGTGTACGTTACTTTTCTTAAGAAATAAATGTGTGTTCTTACGAACGTAAATTATATTCTCGAGAATGTATTGAGAAGACACTAGATAGATAGATAGATACACTTTATTGCACACCATAAAATTGAAAAATAACATTTGAGTAAGATTTAGATTAGTACAATTTAGGCGGTCTTATCGCTTGCAGCGATCTCTACCAGACAACCTTCAGGTAGAGGAAAGATGAAACAGATTTGAAAGGGGAAGGCGGCGGAGAGTATTCAAAAGTACACGTAAAGAAAAGTAATAAAAGAAATGTAAAATTACAATCTGAAATATATCTAATATTACACGCATAGTAAACTACATAAATAACATTAAAATACAGTATTACATACATGCATAATAAACTACATAAACTATACACTAAATATACATACATAACATATACATACATAACATATACACACTGTAAGTATATTAATATCTTTGAAGAGCTCTTATTTTAATTTTAATTTTTATTCAAGGTACAGCAACAGAATACAAATCAAGACTAATACTAAGTTACATTTTGTATATTATTACATTAAATTTGCATCCCGATTATAGCTGGACACGACATTATCAGTTAATTAATACATAAAATACAGTGAGCTACAATTTACTTTTACATCCTTCTATGTAAATTGGATGAGATACAGAAAAAATATCCAACTCCCTACTAATACTATTATATAATCTACACATTCGGTATATTAGATTTTTATACGTAACATTATTTCGGCATACTGGTAGATCAAAAATTTGCTGCTTTCTCCTGCTACCACTTGTCTTAAATGAAAGACGGCTTAACAAATACTCTGTGTCCCATTCATGATTAGCAATTTTGTAAAGTGCCGATAGGCTAGCTATATCCCGTCTAGATTGAAGAGTGCACAAATTAAAATGCTCAAGCCTTGACTCGTAGGTTTCCAGCCTTCGCCTGAGACCGAATTTGGCACTGATGTAGCGGAGAAATCGCCTTTGAATGGCCTCTATTCTGTCGATGTGAGTGCTGTAGAAGGGGGACCATATGACTGAGCAGTATTCCAGTATACTTCTAATGAGAGCGGTAAACAATGACACAACACTAGCGGGCTTGCGAAAGGGTTTTATTGTTCGGAGTACGAATCCCATGATCTTGTTAGCTTTCGAAATCATATGACTGTAATGATCCGTGAAAGAAAGCCTCACGTCCAGCACAACTCCGTGATCTTTGACTGTGTCCTGTCGAGTCAATACAGTGTTATTGATGGTATAGGTGTTGTGTATACAAAGTTTGTTCTTTGTAAATGTTACCAAGTGACACTTTGAAATATTCAGTGACATGTTGTTTTAAGAGAACCATCGGAACAATTTATTGATGTCATCCTGCAATGCAGAACAATCTTCATGAGAGTTGATTTTGTTGAATATTTTTAAGTCGTCGGCGTAGGCGAGGCAATTACATGTCACTGAATCTATCAAATCATTAATAAATAAAATAAATAAGAAAGGGCCTAAGTTAGAGCCCTGGGGTACACCAGACTTAGGAACAAAGCGTGAGGATTCATATCCGTGTACCTTTACGATTTGTGTGCGATTCGATAGGTAAGACGCAAGCCAGCGCAGAAGGGAGCCATGAATTCCAAGGTGGTTAAGTTTGCGAATTAGAACTCCGTTATCTACCCTATCGAACGCCTTGGAAAAATCTGTATAGATGGAATCAACTTGTGTGCGTTTATCAAGAGCTTCAGCTAAGTAATTGACATAACTTAATAGATTCGAGGTCGCCGAACGTCCTCTAACAAAACCGTGTTGCCGAGGACTTATGATGTGTTTAAAATTAAAATAAATGTGCTTATAAATCAAGCTCTCAAAAATTTTTGAGAAGCAGCTTAATATACTAATCGGCCTATAATTTGAGACATCCGACTTATTACCTGATTTATGTATAGGGACCACGGAGGCGACTCCCCATGAAGCTGGAAAGTGCCCAGTGCTAAGGCTTTTATTAAAAAGTATGTATAAGGGCTTTACTAAGACTGGGGTGCAAGCCTTCACAAAGCTGGGCGGAATACCGTCTGGACCCGGTCCCTTCGACACATCAAGAGATTTCAGGGCCGAATCAATTTCGTACTCTGAAATAAACAAAGACGAAACAGTACGGCATGACTCAGGAAAGTCCGGTATGTACGCATTTTTCGATGGTGAACTATATGTAGAGGTAAAGTGTTTTGCGAATAAGTTAGCTATGGCGACGCCATGTGTCACATGTTCACTGCCACAAAACATCTGACTAGGTAAACCACTCGAACCCCTCTTAGACTTTGCGTAGTTCCAAAACATACGAATGTCGCTCTTCATCCCTTCCTCTACTCTAGCTATATATGTTTTAAAGTTATTGTCAAGGGTAGTTTTCGCTCTTGATCTTAGCATTGAGTAGGTGTCAAAATCACGTGGATTGCCGAATTTTTTATATCTGCGGTGATATTTATCCCTCTCTTTTAGCATTTTAATTAAAGGGGGCGAGAACCATGCAGGGTAAGATTTTTTGACTTTTGCTTTCGGGGTATGTTTTTCAATGCATTTACGTAGAATAGTGGAGAAGATCTGAAGAAACCCGTCACAGTCTAAATCGGAGTATTGGTTCCAGTCAATTTCGGAAAGTTCCTTGAGGCAGTTCGGGTAGTCTGTTTTATTAAACCTGAATTTGACTTCGTCTTTTACCTCTTCATGATTCATAATTGACAAAACTTCTACACTTAATGTAGAAGTTTTGTCAATTTTGATGGTTATATCTAAAGAAGGGTGGTGCCAATCTTTACGAGTTAAACATTGGGACTCAGTGACATTACAGACTGTATTGGGAAGGGATAAAACCAGATCTAGGATTCGGTTCATTTCATTCTCAGTAGGAAGTCAGCGATTCACGGGGTCGAAGGCCGTAAATAGCCCGTACAGCACGTTTTTGTTATATAAAAATTTACTCAATATCTGCCGCTGAACCCCACAACAGAATTCCGTATGAGATAATGCTAGAAAAGTAGCTAAAATATACTAATCTTGCCGTTCCAACATCAGTCAATTGCCTTATCTTTCTCACAGCATAAGCAGCAGAACTACGTCTTCCAGACAGCCCCCTAATATGTGGGTTTATACACAATATAGCCATCCCTTTTATTCGTATGAGCGCCGTAAGAGGCGATTAAAAGGGTATACCTCCACTTCCAGAATTTCATTTGCCCGAATTTGATTTGCTATAATAGTCACCAGACAAATTATTGTTTCTCATAATTTTATATGTCATACTCATTGTTTCCTATATTAGTCACGTGCTAGAAACTTTGTTTCCCATAAAGTTAATTTCCATAACATCATTTGTTATAATCATTGTTTCCCATTAAATCAATTTCCATAACATCGTTTTTAATAATCATTGTAAGCCGTAATTATCACATGCCATAACATCATTTCCCACCGAAATTGCTTGTAAAATAGGTTAAAATAATTATTTAAAAAAATAGGTTAGGTTAGGTTAGAAACATATGAAAGAACGCACGAGCCGACCGAGTGCAGCGAGCGTGCCGCGGCAGCGGCCGGCGAAGTGCCAGAAACCCAATCGCTTTTTAGGACAAAGGCGTTAGGTTAAATTTGTACGGAAGCGACTTGGACTGATTATAGTGATAAGTAGGTATTAGAAATAAAATCAATTTTAATATTATAATCATACTGTATTAATAAAAAAACATAAAATCGGTTTAAACTAAATGGTCAATAGGTTTAGGTTTGGTTTGGTTAGGTTAGGTTAGAACATGAAAGACAACGCACGAGCCGAGCGAGCGGAGCGAGCGTGCCGCGGCAGCGACCGGCGAAGTGCCAGAAAGCCTTAGGTTTAAATTATCGGATATAGTGAGCTTCACACCACCTTTTGTTGTTTTAAATAACTGACAAACATTATTTGTATTCATTTTGAACACAAATTCAGCAGCGAACAAATTGTACACGCAGATAAACCATTGTCAATAAATATTGCCTACAAATGGTTTTCCTACCCATCAATGTATTTAGAATAAGTTTTTAAATAATTTTAGAGTACCTTTAAGAATTTCATGAGCAAATGCATAGCTTAGATATAAGTATTCGAAATTAAGTATGGTGTTGAAATATTCTGTTAAATAATATTATTGCAATTAATTAAATGGATAACAATACGTATGGCACTCGTATCATTATAGCATCTAATGTTCGGGCAAATAAGAGTATGTTAAATATCTTTTATGGTAAACAAAACATTCGGGCAATTGAAATTCGGGCAAATGAAATTCGGGCAAATGAAATTCGGGCATATAAATATTATGGCATATATTTTTCGGGCAAACAATAGATAACAGATTAAAAGTTTATCGGTAGAAGAAGACGGGCAGCTGCGTCTTCTATTTTGCCAATCTTTTTAATCGCATCTTTTTTATCGGCATTGGCCAATCTTTTTAATCGCCAAGCGTTGCCATTCTGGCAAAACCCTCTTTTGTAGAGACTTGCGCCAGTATTGGACTGATGCAAAGTGGAACCCTTAAAGGAATTATCGTATGATGGGTGCACACATCGACTACAAGATAAGGAGGAGGAAGCGAGACATTTCCCAAAATTAACAATAAAGTGCATGTATCGGTATGTAATCGTTTATGTCGAGGCATGATTCGCTTCGTTAGTTGCGTGTTAGCAACATATCGTGCCATTTTTTATTATCTTGGTTGTTTCAGATAAATTAGACTGACACGAATGGTACAATTATTTGCATTATAAGGTTTAATTACTAATGCGCATATATTCTAAATATTAAAACTATTATATTTTGTTTTTCTACTTGCAACTTGACTTAGCAACAAAACTATTCCTTTGTGTATGAAAAATATTATTTTGTCATAAATGGAGCGCGATACAATCTTAAAAGCTGATATTATCCGATTTTATCTGTATAGAAAATAAGTCTATGAAATAGTACCTGTATCTATTGACGTGCGACCATGCGATATTAGTAGTTGTCTATTTTCAGTAAGGAATAACCTTAATCTGTTGGTAACTTATAGTAAGATGTAAGATAAATTTGTCTAAATTTTTTGGGTAAAACACAAAATACTTTTTGGTTGCCATTAACCCCAAATTTTAAACAAGGTATTATAAGAACCAGGTGCCTAATTATAAATGTCGCAAAACTGCTATATGCATAGCACTGACATAGACTAACTTAAATAAGGTAGTTTAATAGTTGCTTATATACTATTTACTTTAGAAATTAATAGAATCATCTTGTTTAGGTGTCTAAACTTCAGTGGTAGTTTCACTGCTAAGTAGTTTGTATCCAATGAAATAGTTTGACAAAATAGTAAATGAAAGCAGGTACCCGTTGCCACTTGATGTTTCTATTATATATTTCTATTCTAAAAATGCTAAGAATCCCCGGGCGAGGAACGGCTACCACAAAAAAACTAGACCTGGCTACGTATAATGGGCGCAGCCTGCGGCTGGATGAATATGTCCACAAACTCGAGGTAGAATTGGAGCGTATACGATGGCACATAGTGGGGCTCAGCGAAGTCCAAAGAGAGGGTGAGGACACAATGACCCTACAATCTGGCCATCTATTCTACTATCGAGAAGGGGATAGTCTCTCCCAAGGCGGAGTAGGGTTTTTCGTCCATAAGGTCCTCGCTAAAAACATTGAGGAGGTCTCCAGTGTGTCAAGTCAAGTCGTGTTGCGTATCTTGTCGTAAGAATCACGAAGAGGTATTCTCTGAAAGTAATACAAGTATACGCGCCGGCTTTGACTCATTCAGATGATGAAGTGGAAATCCACTATGAGGACATAGCCAAAGCCTTGCACAACACCACTAAGGCACACCTCAATGTTTTTTTTTGCCCTTTACAGGCACAGCTCTGTCCCCTGATATTATTGTTCAGGGATTTTGGCTATCTATTCTTATTCTATTATTATACTTATTATTTTCATATTCTTATTCTATTTTCTTAAGTTTACTTTTATCTTAACAACTAGCCGTTGCCGGCGACTTCGTACGCGTCAATTTCTGTTACTATGATCGTGATTATTTTTGCACCATTTTACACTGAAGCATAGCTCTTATTGATCGCAGCGTGATGTGAAGCCTAAAGCCTGCCTCGATAAATAGACTATCCAACACAAAAATAATTTTTCAATTCGGACCAGTACTTCCTGAGATTAGCGCGTTGAAACAAACAAACAAACAAACTCTTCAGCTTTATAATATTAGTATAGATTACAAGAACGTTGGTGTGACAATTGTGTCCTAATTTTATGCTATTGTTTTAACAATTGTAAGGTTGTTACATGTCTTCTTAAGGCTATTTTATTATCTATTTCTTATACAAACTAGTTCATTCTTAATCCTATTTCTTATACATCTAAAAATTTTCATTACTTTTGAGCACAATATGATCACATATTCTAAAAGCAATGTTTATACATCTTTGTTTCTTCTATTTTCTAGCGTACATATTTTGAGGCAATATTGGATGAACTTATCGCTAACATCTTTATTTACTACTAGCTGATGCCCGCGGCTTCGCGCGCGTGGGTTTTTATCTGTTACAAAGTTTTCGTCACGACTCACCCCCCTCTCCTCCACTCTTTTCCTCCACTTCCTTTGCCTACGGTGCCGAGGGTGCCCATCTCGGGCGAGGTGGTGGTAGGCACTTAGTGGGAGCATCGGCTCCCACTAAGTGCCCACCACCACCTCGCCCGTCGATACGTCGTTCGGGGCCCGTTGATACAATAGTTGGATGAAAGGGGCCGATTTAAACTATCGTTTTAGGGATCCGGTGTTGGTTCTCCTAGCGTACCGTGGTCCAAGCGAGCTCATACCACATCTGTTTGCATTTACATGAAATCTGAAGTACAATACCATTTGAAAATTTAAAAACTGTCAATGCTGTAGTACATCAAAACATTCAAAGCAGCTTGCAAGGCTTTATTCGAATATGGTCAACACTGGCGTAGAGCCCTGGAAGAAGTGGTCCTGTGTAAAATACCACATTATTAATTTCCAAACAAGTAGGTAAATCCATTTTTCTCGATCCATAAGCGTTAAGAAGGCGATTTTACAAAGACAATTTGCTTGCATAGGTACTACGTTTGGATTAAAGACCTAGATCGGACGGTGGACGACAACCTAGACGGTGTAGTACCAGCATCGATGTAGAGCTCTGGAAAAGGCAGTTCTATGTCATTCTCCCTTCATGATCGATAGACGAAATTTCAAGTACGTCAATATGATGTTAAACACAAATAATTAACCACACAATTTTCCACCGTTTTTCACCCACTCAAATATTAAATTATAAAAAAATCCTTATAAACAACTTTACAAAATTTATACCAAAAAGCTGACGTAGTTTCACAAAACTTTCATTTGGGATGTGGGTTCGGGGCATGAATGGTAAAGGATGATCAGTAGGATAAATAGTGTTCAGAAACTTGACAGGATAGAGAACTGATTCGTCTGTACTGACCACTGTGTCTGTACATTGTTATATTTCTTCAGCTTCAAATGATGTCAGCAAAACATCATTAATTACTGCTGCTTGGTCATTAGTGGGTGGGTGGTGGTAGCTAATCCTAAGTTAAACAACACGGAATTATGAAGTGAGGTGATTTTTTCTCAGCGTTTTATTTTCATGTTTTAAAAGTGTGTTTTTAATAAATATGGAGGATATTAAATAAAAAGATAATTTAGATGCGTTAGAAAGGCAGTTTCACTAAACAAACTTTGCCAGGCCCTCAAAAGCGCCTCGCTTAGATAAGACATTCAATAGGAATTTTCAAGTTTTGTCTTTTCGTTACATAGCCTCCTTTCCTTATTTCTTCGTCAACTTTGTCCTTCAGGGCGTATGGAATACGTCGCGGTTAGATGAAAATTGGTGTCACATTTTCTTGAAGCACTAATTGAGCTTTATAGTTTGATATGCAAACAAGAGTTCCATCAAACACCATTGTTAAATCTTCATAATCTGTCCAATTTTGAGTTGTTTATAATTTACTAACTGAATGTTAACTAACTCCTCAAATTCTAACTCACAAGGATCCCGTGGAGTACATAAATATAATATAATACGTTTTATGATGTAATTCTGGGCTCAAAGATGTTAGAAACGTGTATTTCCTTGTATCGATAATATCATCACATCTGTTCAGTTTCAAGTAAGTATCCAACCGTTTAATGATGTTTTTGAATGTTTCGTCCTTGTCTAATGGTACTGAGTTCAATTTAGATGTCCTAAGATTTGTTTGTGACCGACCTTTGCTCCTCAGTACCTTCTGCATACATGGAATTGTTTCGTGCTATCGAATTCAAACTCTGCAGTTTTCGTTTAAGCTGTGTTGTAATATCCTGAAGGTTATTTTTTTCTTCAATCTCAGATTCCAACTGTGGGTCATCAGTAATATTATTTGTAGTCGTATTTCTTCCAAATTATTATTGGTAATTTTGTTCATTTGTCACTGGTCACCAACTGGTCACTCATTTATTTCAATTCATAATCAGAAATTTCTCGTAGGGTTTGTATCTGGCTGCCGAATTATGTAATGCAGCCTTTAATTAAAGTTCCACACGTTTTAATTTAGTTGATTCATCCATTTCGGCGCCAATTATTAAATTCTAAAATAATACCATTCTGTTTGTAAGAAATTACCATAGATAAGTTCCACACGTTTTAATTTAGTTAATTCATCCATTTCGGCGCCAATTATTAAATTCTAAAATAATAGGGGTTAAAGTATGAAATTGCCGATTATTTTCCCACTTTTTATTTTGTTTATAGCTCTTAAGTATAGTTATATTATTGCGTAATTCTTTTTGTATTGTATCAAAAACTAAATAAAGTAACTTTTGACTAAAAAAAAAATGCAATACTATTGCCTATTACTTCAAAGGAAGTCGTTGAAAAGACCCCTTACAATGTGGCAGCTGACCTTCCTGCTTCAATTAAGTATATTTGTATTATTTACTTTGATTTTCAAAAATTTAAATACTATAATGCGTAGCTTTATAACCATCTAACTTTCACGTTTAATTGCATCGAAAACGGTTCAGGCGTTTTTAAAAAAACTAAATAATTGTTAGTACGGAAAAATGACTTTTCTCGATTTCGTCCATACAAAACGGCAATTTCATACTTTAACACCTAATAATACCACTCTGTTTGTAAGAAATTACCATAGATATAGCTACGTTTATGGATATTACCTATTTATTTTCTGATTGACACATTGAATGTCATAACAAACTAAGTAAAGTCTGAGAGTACAAATATGTAAAGAGTATGGATATGACGCGGAACCAAACAACCTTTGCCCCCATTTTTTATCCCCTTAAAGATTAAATTTTCAAAAATCCTGAAAAACGTCATTCTTAATTTCTAATCAGGTAGCTGGATACCAATTTTCATCGACTTAGCTTCAAAACTGAGGGAGTTTCATACAAACTTATGGGGCCCTTTTTACCCCCTTAGAGGCGGAATTTCCAAAATTCCTTTCTTAGTGCTCACCTACACTATAAAAGGAAGCACGGTGAAAATTTTCAGATTTTCAATCCCAGTAGTTTAATAAATAATAAATAAATAAATAAATAAATATTTAAGACATGCCTCACTGGGCCACACTGAGCCATTTAGTCCCATATTAAGGTACTATTAAGTACCCTGTCGTATGGGGTACTAGACAACCGATAAACTTACTTATATACTTTTTGTTTTTGTAAATACATACTTATAATACATAGAAAACACCCAGACCAGTACAAACAGACATGTTCATGCACACAAATATTTGTACTGTGCGGGGATCGAACCCGCGACCCATGGCTCAGAAGCAGCGTTAACTACCGCTGATCCAAATGGTCGTCTAAAGTTTGGGCTGTGCGTTGATATGTCAGTCAGTCAGTCATTAAATCAGTTTTCATTTTTATATATATATATATATATATATATATATATAGATATAGATATAGATATATAGATTAAACGACATAGACTGCCCATATAATTTTTTTGCCCAGTTGACTGTTCGAAGTCATACCTAAGTTTAGCATGTATTGGACACGCCGTCAGCAAGTGGGGGACTGTTTGTTCTATTTCAGGATCACATGCACATGATGGGCTCTCGCGGCGCCTGAATCGGTTCAGATACTGGGAGAACCCGCCATGCACCGTGAGCACCTGGACTAACTGTCCGGTCGGCCGGATGCTTTTAAATGTGCGGTACGAATCTGCTGCGCTCGGGAAAAATAGTTTAATAATTGATGCTGTGTTATCTTCTAAATATCTCCTATCCCATTCTGCAATAGATTCTCCGCGCAAGAGCCGTTTCGCGTGTGAAATAGGACATTTATCGTAATCTGGCTTCCTCTTAAATTTCAACGCGGCTTCCTTCGCCAATTCGTCTGCTCGCTCGTTCCCGGGGAGTCCTGCATGGGCTTTGATCCAGAACAAGGAGACATCTTTGCTCTGTCTCGAGGCCCGTTGCAGGTTATCCCTTGCCTTCTGTGCAATAGGATGGAGAGCATCATGGCTAGTGAGTGTCTCGAGCGCTGCTCTAGAGTCACTGTACACACCATAACTCTTTTCCACCCTCTTAAGGATAACGCCCGTCGCTTCGCATATGGCCAAGAGTTCCGCCTGATAGACTGTGCAGTACGCGGACAGACACAGCTTTCGGTTCTGGATCTCGGCATCAGCTTTCTATGTGAAAAGTGATGTACCGACCTTCCCCTCCAGCTTGCTGCCGTCGGTGAATATTTTCACCCTGCACGTTATGCCTGTGCGACGATCTACAGAGTTTTTGGGCGAAACTTCTCTGCATCATGTTGAGCTGCTTCTGAATCCCGAGTTTCTTAACGGCTGGCGCCCACGCTGCTGCAGCATATAAAATAACGGGTTCAACCGCGGCGTTATATATAATACGAACTATATCAGGATCAAGACCCCATGTCACTTTAGCAGCTCTTGAGATCTGTTTATATATAGATATGACTTTACGACATTGAAGTGTTACATGGCTATTGAAAGTCAGTTTGTCGTCGATGGTGAGTCCCAAGACTTTAATCTCCTTGGACATGCCTATGCCGGTCCCCCCTATAGCCAGCCGTACTTGAGTCTTCGAGTAAGCAACATAGCACAAGTCTTGTGCGGAGCGAAGCGCAGTTTGTTTCGAACACCCCACTGCTGTACATAGTCGAGAGCAGCATTGGTACGTCTTTGTACGAGTATCTCGCCTACAGTATCCCCGTCGAAAATAAGCACGACGTCATCGGCAAGGGCCTGACAGTAGTCCCCTCTATCTTCGAGTCCGGTCAGTAGTGGGTTGAGAAGCAAGTTCCAGAGAAGGGGACCGCTGGTCGACCCCTGCACGCAACCTTTCGTGGTATCTCGCGTGCTTTCTTCCACAGCAAAGCTAACGGTAACTCTTCTGCAGCTCAGGTAGCTATCGAGTAGCCTCCTTACGTTTACCGGACACTTTTCCTTAGCCAGCCGGACTCTAAAAGCTGGCCACCACGCGCTGTCGAAGGCCCCCTCCATGTCCAATGAGACTAAGCAGACTAGCTTTTTCAGCTCCAACTTACTTCTAATACGGTTCATTAGACAATAGAGGGCGTCCTCAGTGCTTCTCTGGGGCATGAATCCAAACTGGCCAGTACTAATCCTCGATACAAGATGCCATTTCATCCGTGCTACTGCCATCTTCTGCAGGATCTTCCCCAGGACCGGCAAGAGTCCTATCGGTCTATAAGCCTTGTTCGTGAATTCATCCTTGCCCGGTTTTCTAAGTACCACCACTGTGGCCTCCTTCCAGATGTCCGGGAAGTGTGCTATCTCTAAACACTTGTTGTACAGGGCAAAGAGAGCGTCCGGATCCTGGAGTATAGCTCTGCTGCAGATATCTGCTGTGAAGCCATCCACTCCCGGGGCCTTCTTTGGATTAAAACTCCCCGCCGCGGTCTTTAGCTCCAACAATGTAAACGGTGGGTCATGTGGATCACCACACTCCACAAAGTTTACTTGCTCTGCCGCTTGTCTGACCCGGCGATGGTTGCTCAGCGAGCTATGGAGAGAGCTATGCTTGGAGTATCTTTAAGGGATAGAATCCGAAATGAAGTAATTCGACAGAGAACCAAAGTTACCGACATAGCTACTCGGATAACCAAGCTGAAGTGGCAGTGGGCTGGTCATATCTGTCGCAGAACTGATGAACGATGGAGTAATAGAGTTCTGCAGTGGAGACTACGCTTGGGCAAACGTAGTGTTGGACGCCCCCCTGCTAGATGAAGCGATGATGAAGGTGGCTGGAAGCAACTGGATGCTCAAAGCTCAAGATCGAGAAAAGTGGCGTGGCTTGGGAGAGGCCTATGTCCCGCAGTGAACTGCCGTAAGCTGAGTATGATGATTCTGAAAATATAATTGTAGTGTATGTGTCTAAGTACTAGATACAGTACGCTGTCTCACGCACACAAGCGGTAAGCCTTCAGATGTCAATTGTTATCTGTGGTTGTCACCTGTGCGGATGGTAACACTGACACCGGTCATTTGTCTATATAAGATGACGGCGGTTTGAAGAGCGGTTAGTCTGACGGTACATCTGGACTAGAACGGACGTGTCGGTTATACGCTGTGTGTCGGTGAGCCAGTGTGTGTGTGGAACGTTACAGTAAATCTATGCAGCTTACAAGTGGCGACGAGGTAAAAGGTCAGTTTTATTGTTGGAAAGGAAAATAACAATAACTTGCCGCGGTATGTTTAATTATATTTCATTCTGGTCTCTTATATCTAAGAAATAAAGTTATAGCTACACAACACACCGACAAAACTCGTAAGAATAAGTAATTTGTCAGTGGGTTAATTTTACGTAAAATATCAAAAAACAGCTTTGCCATTGTCTAAACACAAACTTTTTGTCTTCGTTAAAGTAAATAAGTCGTTAAAATGGCAGCGTTCGCACTGAACTACTTAGTAAGTGTTTTTATTGATCCAGTATATATTTTAATCAAAAAAAGTGTTTATACACGAAAAATAAGTGTTTGCAAGTTTTGATGCATTAAAATAAAATTGTATTTACTGATAAACTACCCACGGCCGGTTGTACTTGAAGTAAGTAAAGATGTTGGTAATATAACGTTATAATGAAATTGTATAACCTCGGTTCGATAAATAGATTTAAAATTCGATCTTTCAAACAAGAGAAACTAGTGTCTAGTGAAATTAGTCAAAACTAGCTGTTCCTCGCGACTTCGTGCGCGTCAATTTCAGTTTTTAATATCGCGATTATTTTTGCAACATTTTTCACTGATGCTTCGCTCCTACTGGTCGCAGCGTGATGTTATATAGCCTAAAGCCTTCCTCGAGGCATGGACTATCCAACACAAAAAGAATTTTTCAATTCGAACCAGTACTTCCAGAGATTAGCGCGTTCAAACAAACAAACAAACAAACAAACTCTTCAGCTTTATAATATTAGTATAGATAAGTGGCCCGGCCTTATTGTGTGTGGTCTTGTAATAGGTACCTACTTATTTTTAAAACTTTGTATGACTTTTATATACATGAGAGTTTATATTATAATATATTTAATATCTATTTTATCTGTATAGATAAAACTAAATTGGGTTGATTTATTTGTGACTCCTTTTGTTTTATTTTTGTGAAATCGTCTACATCCCAAAGGGAGTGTCGAAATATCAAAATAACCGATCAAAATATAAATAATTGGAAAAGGGTGTTTGTGTAGTGTTTTTCATAAAACATTGGTGGGCTAAGCCAGCCATCTTTGTTGATATGATGTAAAGTACTAAGATTACACAACGAGGGGCTCAACCCCGGCTTCGAACGAGAAGACGTAGTTTACAAAACAAAAATTGTCCATCATCTGTTGTAGATGAAACAGTTGGAATAACTTAGAGCACCACTGTTTAAATTTATTTTGATAAATTTTATTACACTCATAATAAACTTTTAAATGTGTCTGAGATTAATAATAAAAAAAATCATTTACAGGTAACAATACAGCTATCATTCGACTAGTTGTACCGGCGTTACTTAATACGTATTATAATAATATATACCTTAAAATGCAAAGTAATTATTGAGACATTGGTGTAGTAGTAAAGTATTTTACATCATTTGTAAATATTGATGATCTCTATAAAACCTTAGTATGTCACCACCTGTAGACAATAGTGCACTTACCATTTGGATTCTATTGCCTAGATTAATTATGAATAAATCATATTGATACAATACTTTTAGAACCTTTCTGGTGGCTTCGAAGCCTGCTCGATTGAAACAGACAGACGATCGGATCTTTCCTCATTGTAATATAAGTGTAGTGTAGATGATATTAAGATATAGTACGTAAATATCAAAATTACGCATCACACGTCACCAGACCACACGCAAGGCGGTGCCAGGGTCGATAGACCTGCTATTAAAGTAATACAACTTATACCTAAACATAAACATATTATGTAGGACTTCAGAATAAAGTATGTTTTTATTAGTGTTTATTACATCCACCTACAACATCGGTGAATCGGGCTTCCATTAAAATTGGACGCACTGCGGGCCTCCATTAAATTGGACGTACTTCGGACTTCCATTAAATTGGACGTACTTCGGACTTCCATTAAATTGGACGTACTTCGGGCTTCCATTAAATTGGACGTACCTCGGACTTCCATTAAATTGGACGTACCTCGGACTTCCATTAAATTGGACGTACTTCGGACTTCCATTAGATTGGACGTACTTCGGACTTCCATTAAATTGGACGTACCTCGGACTTCCATTAAAGTGGACGTACTTCGGACTTCCATTAAATTGGACGTACTTCGGACTTCCATTAAATTGGACGTACCTCGGACTTCCATTAAATTGGACGTACCTCGGACTTCCATTAAATTGGACGTACTTCAGTATTCCATTAAATTGGACGTACTTATGACTTCCATTAAATTGGACGTACTTTGGAATCCCATTAAATTGGACGTACCTTACATTTGAATCACATTTGATGTATCTTAAGGCTTCCATTAAATTGGACGCATCTTAGACCTCTATAGAGTAAGAGATACTCTGATATCCAGCTAATTAGACGTAATTGGTGATCTTAATCGAATCAAACGTACATATTTAACAAACTAGAAATAATACACAATGAATACCTAATATCTGCACATCTGTTGGATTCAGTTGGGAGAAATAGAAGAAATCATCAACATTTTATTATGAAGCTTTTGATGTCATATCTTCACTGGAAAAGGCAGCATTAATGTCTTTTAATTATTAATAATTATGATGTTGCCTACACGGGAAATATTTAGTTCTTTGAATGAATAAATGACTAGAGTAAATTGATACAGGTTTATGCACTGTGACTTTGCTTTTGTGGATATTTTGATGTTTCGGTAATGTTAAATTGGTTGTAAATCTAATTAAAAGACTAACAGGAGGACAAAAGGAAATAAATGCCTTGCTTGTAAAAAGACACGGCGTAAATGTGTAACAAAATAGAAAATAAAATCTGAAAAGGAAAATTGAACAAATGGACGCTAAAGAACTAAATAAAACTCTACTTGCATATGGAAGAGGGTACTCCGACTAGTTCTGAGTTCGTTTAAAATAGAGATAAAATTCAATGGCAAAACCATGTTATCTATGATACACCTTACTGAAAATGGACTTAGGTGTCTTTAGGAAAGAAACAGAGATGAAACTCGACTTCTAAAAGTAAGTTAAAACATAAATAGGACTCAACGAAACACACTTACCGAAATCGGACGATGTCCAAGGGTAGGTTTCTGTTTATGAAAATAGGAAGCCAGCAGCACAAATTCATTAATATTTGACCTACTCTGCGACAGACCGTCAACTGCCTCTATCCGCTTTAGTTTGGATCGGCTGTAGTGATTAATTTTTACTAACAGGTTGTCAATATTAGTGAAAGTAATAGATCTATTGCAGCAGTTTTACGTTCTTTCAAGTAGTTTTGACGCCTTACCAATATTACTAACTTATATCAGTTCATTGAGCACCATAAGTGCAAAACTTCTAGCATGAGCGCGTTATGACTTGTGGAGCGGCTTTCTACGGATGGAGAAGCCGTAATGCTGTTAGTGTTCGCGTCTTCACCACGGGACAAGACGTACCTACAGGACGCAGTGTAGATTTATTTATAGATTTTGGGATATAAGTGTAAAAAAAAAGGAAAAAATTACCCGGTGCACATTTTCTATAGCTCTTTTCCCCAGAGTTGTTTCGTCCTATAAAAAAAAAAACAAAACGAATTGGTGATTATCGAATCAAATCATAACCTTGGCTTTGTCTTAGTCAATTATTAGATCTATGCGCGGCGAGGCTGATGATATGCCGTAATATATCAGCTGCTGTAGGTATTCAGTCATTCCACTATTGAGGCAATAGTATGCGAATCCTAAGTTTGAGATGTAAATTGCAATTTTAGTTTTACATTTCCAGTCCAGCAACTAAAACATATCTTTCGATAGAAATGTTAGCAGTTTCAGAGATACGACATCTCTCTGTCCCATACTCTAACACAGCTGAATAACTTCAGACTTTTGGCAGGGTGCTACTCCGCAGTTTAGGTAAGTTCAATCGGGGCGCCTCCCGGAGAGACGTATGGCATTAGGTAGTCGCTTGGCATCACAAAGTACATTGTAACATGCTTGGCATCAAGCGCAAAATTATTAAGCATCTTTTTTGTGATTTTTGCAACAAAAAAATGACGTCTAAACGATCTTCTAATCCTTTTAAAAGATAGGTACTGTTGCCATTACGGATGTAATTTGTTATTTATTTTAATATACCTGCCTAAAATCGACAAGTGGGAACTCTGTGCTCTTGGTTTCGAGCCCGCGGTGTCCAAAGAAATATGAACGCTCGTGTAACACGATAAGTAACAATTTCGCGTGCAAGCAGATAACGGTCGCAAAAGTAGACTAATTTTATACCTAAACTGTACCTTTGTCAGAGAGTGGTTCTTCTGTACTCTAGTACTTTTAGTTACTCTGTGCTTCTGGTTCTGTACTTAATAAACATTCGTGTCGGCAGAGTCGTATAGACTTTAGACTAATAGACTCTCAAAACTTTCCCGATAGTATACTGGGTATTGTTACAGATTTCAAGACAGCCTCGGTCTCTGAGGAGTGGAAGGTTTTTATTTTCGTGGTCCACGGATGACACATGGGCTGATTAGGGAGGTAATATCTACGATCGCGGGTGTGTTGGCGATCTCAGAGCGCAGTGCCCAGGTTTTTAAACCATTATCTCCTACAGGATCGTAAGACCGCCGGCGGTCGCGATAGCAGTTGGTTTTGATTGTGACTGGAATGACGTACAATCGAGAGGTTAACTCTGTTGCCTGTCCCTGAACTAATATACTCAACTGCACTATTTCAATAAATAATTATATCGCTATTTATCGTTAGCCAGAGCTTTATTAATCAGCCATAAAGGTAAAAAATCTCCTGCGGAACTGTTTTTCAAAATGACATAGAAAAAATACCTACCAGTAATGCGGGATACCATAAAAAAGGATAATAATCTAGAAGTAAAAAGACCGTAATAGAATACGAAAAGAAAAAGGAAAAGAATATAGATGCAATATGAAGGGATGGCCTCGGAGCCATAATTTGGTGGAAGGAAGGTTTTGTCTGAAGAATTAAATAAAAGAGGAGTTTGTATTAATCATTAATCATGTACGATATGTAACTGAAAAGGAAATGAAAGAAACTTAGCTACGAAGATAGTAGTGGCTATGCAAAATTTACTCATGAATACTGTATTCTTGGAAAAGTTAAGAAGGTGCGGTCTGTTGTAAGTAGCATAGAATTCGAACGGGATGGAAATACCAGTAACGACACAAAGAGTAACCATAGAAATAGGAATGAATGTTTAAAGTTTTCAGATACTTAAGTTACATAAATTAACATTAAAATAAGGAAGGGATGTAGTGTATGTGTCTAAGTACTAGATACAGTACGCTGTCTCACGCACACAAGCGGTAAGCCTTCAGCTGTCAATTGTTATCTGTGGTTGTCACCTGTGCGGATGGTAACACTGACACCGATCATTTGTCTATATAAGATGACGGCGGTTTGAAGAGCGGTTAGTCTGACGGTACATCTGGACTAGAACGGACGTGTCGGTTATACGCTTGGTGTGTCGGTGAGCCAGTGTGTGTGTGGAACGTTACAGTAAATCTATGCAGCTTACAATAATATCTTTCCATTCTCATCTATATCTATATACTTATAGGGATAAACATTAAAACTGAATTAAAATTGTGCATGATGAAATGTGTTTCTTTTGTTATCATATTAAATTATTACGATAACTTCTTTTTTATTTACCGATGTCTAGGGAGCTGTATCGCAAGAAAGGGAATTTAAAAGGACAATTCCGCTTGACTTAAATTTCGAAGACCAGCATTAATATTTAAAGTTAAGCTTTTTATGTCCTAGGATCCGTAAATGGTTAGTATTGTGTTATTTTTATTATAATCATTTCAAAGTTGATGATGCAAAGTCGCATCGTTTCTTTTCACCAGAAAACTCTTGGTAATACAAAAAATAATTAATTAACAAAACAGTCAGCAATGCTTATTGTTCGAATGGGATTTTTTTCTGGAGAATGCAAGTAGCATTCTAAAAGTCTGAAATGCAGCTTATAAATACGACCAAAATAAATAAAAAAACTTATATATATTTTTTAAATGCTGCTTTAATGTTTTACTTTAATCTAACCCGATATCTAGCATTATTTCTCAAAATAATCTTACTTATTTTCTCGTTTTAAACACAACAACGTCGACAGAGACGCTTATACTAAATACTGCTTACATTATTTATTTGACCCTAATTTAAGACTTTTGTAATACGCAATTTAAGGAATGCCTGATTCAACATGTCTTGCTTAAATAAACGTTTGCTAAATCGTTATAATACATAAAGCTTAGGAGGCGTTTCACGACGTCGCGTGACTTTTTTAATTTATGAATCGTTTTGGGTCCTTCAGCATTTCCGGGCGGTGTAAATAGACCTTGGGCAGGCCCCGCCCACGCCCATCGCCTGCACTCAATCTCAGTGACAGATTGTGGAACACGGACTGAACGAAAGATTATTTTTTACAAACCTAATCGGAAAATACAATCGTGTTAAATTATTGATAAGGTTTCAAAGATGGTTAGTAAAGAGTAAAGACGTTTGTTTTGTGAAACCAGTTTTTTACTAAGGTATATCTTGTCTTATCTTATCTTACCTTATCTTATATTTATGATGGTATTTATATATCAAACAAACTTACTACTGTTCAAACAGTAGGTACTATAGCTTAATAAAAACCGCCTGCAAAAATGATACGGAGTAATTTAGGCTTCGAATTCGCTGTACTTACTTGGTACAGCTAACTGTCGTTTAATTTAGTCATATCAAACGGAAGACAAATCATTCTAAGCCATACTCTTGCTTTATACGGTTTATTATCGTGCTATACAACTCCGGAAGAAAGGATAAAAATAATATTTGGTTCAAATATACTGAACCTATACATTCAAGATGTCATGCTTCAATGGCTTGATATATTAACAGACATGAACTCTGCATAGTCATTAACATTGGTTGGATTTATCTGAAGTTTAATTGGAGGTCACGGGCTGCCGATCATTATTAAAGGAACAACAGTGTTGTTGGGTTGATTCTATAAATACATTCAGCGGATGACATATTCACTTCTTAAAATAGAAACACCAATAAACTGAAAATGGATTTAAAAGGATATTGGAGAACACACGATGTGTTTAATTAAACAACAAGTTAATTGAATCACGATTTACCTTACATATCTAATTTCTGATAAACTGAAACAAAGGTCAGATGATTGAGTTGTAAAGGTTAAATTCGTAGTGTTTAAATAATCAGTAGCAATTAACTAGAAAGCACTATCCTTCACTTCGATGCCTTCGTGTTTGTGTGAGTAATATCCTATACAGGGTGTTCAGCGCAAGGAAAGTCAGTGTTTTAGGTGTAAAGGTCATTTGAACCTTCCTACCCTGTGTGCCGTGTGGTGCGGGCACGTTAAAATAATAGCACCACCCCTTCTCTTCCTGTGGGTGTCGTGACTAAAGGAGTAGGTACTGCCAGAAGAAGACGGGCAGTAGCATCTGACCTTCACTTTTAGCCAAACTGCTAACAACCCGACAGCTAAGCGTTGTGATTATGGTAAAATCCTCTCCTTGGAAAGGCCTGTGTCCAGGTGTGTCTGTAAAGGGCTGGTGATGGTGAAAACGATTACCCTGAGTCTTTTGAGTCAAAGTTATTAAGATAATATGTTGAATGTAATTTAAAATAAATTAATCAAAATTTTTAATTAAAAATGATAGCTTCTTTCGTTATATTTATACAATTTCAATAAAAAATGCTTTATTGCAACAACATTTTAATGATCGAAATTCAAAATAATCATGTTTAGTTACTACGGTTAATGGGCCAAACTAAATGTTCTCACACCATCTTTGTTTCAACCTAATAAGAGCATTTAATTCAGAGCTAAGCTAAGACAGTCATTGATCATTAACTTGATACTACAGCGATAATAACCCTCCATTATCACCAAATCTGGCATAATTTTCGGAGTGGGTAGAGATAAATAATAGTCAAACTACCGAAGTAATGCAACTTTTGACCCAAATACATATACAGGGCTAAAGTCTGTAAGTAATTGTATTGTCACTTATACTCGTATAATATAATAATAGGGGTTAAAATATGAAATTGCCGTTTTTATAATAGGTTCTTTGAATTGACATAGAATCTTCATGGTTTGAGGTTTTCGAATGAAACTTTTTTCACATGGTTTCTATGATAATTTTCTTTTAAAAAATGTGAAACATTTGTATATCGACTTTCACTAAATGAGTTGCTAGAACTCATTTAGCTCCATATCGCTGTCGTTGAGGTGATTTTTTAAGTTGATTTGAGAAGACAACTTATTACTTTACTAAGTAAGTATATACAAGTCAGTTTCTCTATTACTAAAAACATAAATGTCACTTCAGTGTAAAGTCCATAACATATTGATGTGGTGCCTGCATTATTAAGTAATCTAAAATTCTTATAGTTTCTTTCACTAACAAAAAGATGCACGAAATTTTCAGTTTTTGGGGATCTTACATTGAGTTTGATGAACAATTTCAAATAACATAACCACCAATAATCAAATGGGCTTAGCTGTGTAGCATACGTGGCATCGTGGCCAACACTAATAATATATAGTTTATCAACAAGGCATCCTTCTATCTGCCTTGTCAGTAGTTGTTGGGAATACACTCGTATATAAATAGGATCGAGGATTTATGTATTAAATCCACTCCTTTGACTTACTCCTTCGAAAGTTTACAGGAGATTTTAAAAAGGCTAGTTAATTTCAAACTTATCTAATTAGACGCAAGGCTAAAAGAGCAAGATCTTCTCAATTTGCATAAAATCGTGCACTCCATACTTAATTTTCCTAATCTTCTTTGCTTAACTTCGACTTCTTAATAATTTCCTGTAACCCCATGAAAGGTTTTGGTCTTCAAATATTTATGAACGTAACTTTGTTTTATTACCCGTGTTGCGCAAATGCCGATTATGTAATGAAATATTACAGAACAATATAACTTGTATACAAGCACGTCACATTCCATTGTAACATTCCAATGATTATTGAATTTGTATTGTTATTGTTCTGCTGTTCTGTAACAATGTTTTTATTTAAATTAGTTATTCCAACAACAATTTTGTACAAAATAGATATTTTTTTAATAATAATATCTCGAAACTCATGTCCTACATAGAGTAAATTAAACGTTATTATAGGTTCTTCTAACGGTATAAATACAATAATAATATACACATTAAAAAAAATACTGAGGAACTTACATTATACGATTAGGTACGCGTGCTGTAAAATTGTAGCACATTTTTTCAAGTAGAAACATTTTACTCTTAAAAAATAGAATCAGAACTATTTTCTATCGTGTCTAGATTTATTAAACATAATCAGTAACTTGATATCGATGACCATTAAATGACAAACATTGCGACAAGGTTTCATGGTGTTCATTTTATTGGTCGCGATTGTAGGTATGGTAAAGTAAACTTATCACGAGCACACTCCCAGTGTTCTATTACAAAAGGGCGAGTTAGCAGTTCGTTAACCGTGGTCCTGGGTGACTCGTGGCGTTTCGCCGAAGTCTCCACTAAGTACTGAGGCTATTGATCCATGTTCCGCAGTACAGTCCCATATTACATATCGACGAGGACGATGCTGCAATTAGTTTAAAGAGATAGTTGATTAGTCGTTAAAACCATGTACTTTATGTTGCAAGCGCCATAATCTGTCATATGACTGTGGATGTTCCTTAAACTAATGAATTATATACTAACGAATTTACTCTTAGTTTACCATAACTTTTTTAAGCTGATTATAATCGATTGGCAAGATATTGGTTATTGTTTGTGCTGTTTACTGAACAATTCACTTGACATTATATGTATACCATTTATAAGCAAAAAATAAAGCGTTTTAAGGTAAAATGTTTAAAGTGTAATGAAGTAAGAAGATGAAAGTGAAGTAAGTAACCTTTGACAGTAACTTGTCCTATGAGCAATTGTCGAAACGCTGTGTACATTATAAGCTGGTACATTTACATTTAACATTGCAGACAAGCAAACATACATATGAGTTTCATTATTTGATTTAAAAGAAGTTTACTATTATGTAATAGGTACTTTCAGACCCTAATTATTGATAGGGTGAGTGTAATTGGGCGCGTCGTAAGGTTGACCACTGACAGCCGTTTGTCGGTAATGATTGACCACCAGATATTGATGGTTGGCTACTAATATCCTTTTCTTGACGTAAAACGAAAAGCCCACAAATACGAATTGAGAAAGGTTAGAATACTAATCCGTCTAGCTAGATACATCATGTACACGAACATAATTTTTTTTGATAAAACATTATTTACTATAGTATTGTAATTTTTAAGTATATATTTTTTTGTTATTTGGTTTTAGATATTTTTGCACTTTTGCAAGGGGCATGATCGCGGAAGAATAAATCTTTTGCAAATAAGCGGTCTATTATTATTTGTTATGTATAATATATAACATATTATCTGTTTTTTCCACGCACTTCTGTGGCTTCGTACTGCGTTACCCTAAATGCACAGTAGAATATAATGGTAAAAAAAGTGCTTTATGATTTATTATCTGAGCATATTGGTGAGGGTTGGACCTTTCTTGGCAATACGGCAGCATTTTTCTATCTCCATATGTTTTAGACATTTACAAAATAAATTGATATAGATTTTTTTAAGTCGGCTACCTCATTTAATATTTGTTGATGCGATACGAGGCGATAATGTGTCAGTAGATTGCGGAACACATTACATTTCGAATGTTGTGAAATATAGTGTGCAATATGGACAAAAATGCTGAAGCCATAAATAAGTTATACTGTACTGAATAAAGTACTAAATAAAATGTCTAGTGTTGATACCTTTAGCTGTAAAAATACGATTTTTGAACGTGTTTATAATACTAGAGATACATTTTTGGATAGGTACTTGTTACTGTTTAAGAGTGAGTGTGTGTTAGTGGCCCATACGTAGGTCTGTGCCAATGTATTGTTCCTGCACTGTTACTTACGTGTGATGTTTAAATTAAATACGTAACCGTTTCGTTATCGTTCCCACGGGCCGATCTAATAACCCCACAAAATGGCGTCTCCTGCAACGAGAAAACGTCTTTGATGTTTGTTGGGCCCATTTCTTGGGCTTCGTTGATGCAATCTAATCAAAATATGGTGCGACTATCTTTTATGCTTTCATAATACCTGATCCGATTCCATTACTTTTTAGAGTTGCTGCATAATGATTGTCGTTGTTGTTTGTTTAGCACCAACTTCTAAATTAATGAATTGCTTATAATATTATGATTATCGTCGTTAGCTGTTGTGTTTTTTTATATCGTTAGTGTTTTCTACACACTATCTACAACATTTTAATATGAACATAAAATCAGAGTATATACGAGTAGTACCTTATATTGTTGATATGCTTTATTTTAGTGTCTTACTATATAGTTCCAAATAAAACAGTAGTAGCTTTTTTAGTGGAATAAGATATTAGTAAAAACACAAAGAACTTGATTTGGGTTCTATTGGTATTATTTATTTATATAAATACATACACTTTTCATAAAACCATTGACAGTCAAATAGCAAACACAATTGACTTGAGTGGCATGCCCTAATACATGAGCAGTTTGTTCGGTATCGCGTGATCAAAGAAAAACCCCGTCGTGTAAGACATGATGAAATGTGTGGGTAATATGAGCCTGCGATGCCCTTTCCCCCCTAAAGAGCGTGCTCACTCTTCCGAAATAAGTTTCTAGGGCAGCTTTTCACACTTTCTTTGTTCTATCTTAATTTAATATTTATCTTGAAGGTGAGACACAATACAAAAAAATAGGAGCGTACTCGTATACCGACATTTTGTTTTTGACGTGACAACGTCTTATAAATTGGTTTGCCGGGTGACACTTCAAGAAACTGCGTTACGCTCCGCTCACGTTATGCGCTCACAATGAGAGCGAGTGAGAGGCACGCGTCCCTTCCACTCGGGCATGGTTAGCCCGCCTAAGAGCGAGAGAGACAGACATAAAAAGTGAAAGGCACGCGTCCCTTCCACTCGAGCACAGTTAGCCCGCCTAAGAGCGAGAGAGACAGAGCGAGAGAGAGAGAGTGAGAGAGATAGGCATACACACCGGTTCATGTCTTGCGCTTCTATAAAATCCAGTTCAATAAAATTTTGTTAATATGAAATTCAGTGCGAGATTCTTTGTATAAATTAATGTTTTAAATATAATTCTTTGTATAAATAAATGTTTTAAATTGTTACTATTATTTCATCCTTCTTCCTACTATACGAATGAATATTCACATTAAAATTATTTTACCACTCAAAGTCGTTGTCACGTAAAACTTTCGCCCGTATACCGACTTTACAGGCAACCAATTTTTTTTATTTCTTTTATATTCGACGTCTTGTTATTGTAGTCTGAATTTTATGCAGAATATAATTCAGGGTTTGCTGGCATCTGAATAATTTATATGTAAGATATTATCACCGAGTTTTGATATTGCCTCTCAGACCGAAGGTTATTTATGACTAACACAGTACGCACGCAACTATTCGCAGGAGCGCTGGCGGTTACAGTCGTGATTTTTGGTTCCGAATAAATGCAATGAACCCGCTATCGATTATCTCACGTTTGAAGTAGATGTAATAAACTCTACATGGAAATAATTATAAGATTAAACGAACTTACCTTAAGTGAAGTTCAATCTTAATTATACGAAGATACTTGTCCGAGATGGATTTTTACATGTAGTAACGGCGAAGCACTAGCGCAGAGCCACAATTTTTTCAAAGCTAAAAAAAAAAAAGAGAAACAGAACGTGTTCTATGGCAACCTATCAAATGTCATTACGTTTAAAGCAATGAGAACAACCCAACTAATGGGATAATACTATAGAATTTAGTATTAGTGGGTGGGTTTTTGGGACTGCCATCTCGGACAAGTATCTTCGTATAATTAAGATTGAACTTCACTTAAGGTAAGTTCGTTTAATCTTATAATTATACTTAATACTTGTCCGAGATGGATTTTTACATGTAGATGTTTGAAGATGGGTTGTGAATCATTAGTACAATTTTTAAAGAATGAAAGAAAAATATGTAATTTAGTATAATAATAAACCTTAAAACTTTGTAATTTATAAGATAAACAATTTGAGAGAGATTAATAGTAAGTAAAAACATTTAATTTTTTCACTCTGAAAAATACTATTACACACTGTATTATTGAATTCTGCTACAATTTGAAATATTGGCCTAGAATATAGAAGAATTTTGAGATCATCCTGCAGTGTTTTTTAATATAAAATCATTTCTAACACGTGACCTCTGCTGCACAGCAGATGTTGTTGTATGTCTTGTGGTATAATCCAAGAATATATGTATCATTAATACCAGCTTTTCTCAAAATCTACTTAATCCACCAACTTATGACTGGATTTTTGATGGTTAAAATCAAAAGGTTATCATTTTTTCCTTGACAAGTTGGTCTTCTCTATATACGATTTTATTGTAGACACAATATTAATTTATTTTTACTGAACAAAGGTTTCTAATTGAAAAGAAGACTGAGGATTTTCTTTTCTTGAAGTATGTGTAATATTTTGAACATCAAGAACGTTTGCAAACGCCCACAGAGCCAAGTAATGCGTCCCGTTTTTCAATTAACTCTTTTAGTGACACATTCTGTCATCTGATCTAACTGTAGGACCAATCAGTAGAGACAGAGCTGATCATTCTCATAGATCTGTGTTTAAAAAACTAACAATGAGAGGAATAGGAACCTCCTGCATGAGTATCAATATTGTGCTTTTCTGCAAAATAGTCACCATAATTTTAAGAGTGAGTCATATCGCTTTTAGATACCCAAATGGAATACTCTTTATTGCACACCAAATAAAGGAATAACATACTATTTTATAATATTAAGATGTAGAATTTTGGGGGTCTTATCGCAAAAGAATGATGTTTACCAGACTACCATAATTGTGTACAGGGAAAAAACTATGACAATATTTAGGGCATTTTAGAAAAGAGAATTGACCATTATGTCAAGTGCTAAGTTTTGAAGGGCACCACCTTATAAATTCTTGTCTGTCAACAGCCCTACAGCCAGGGTAAGCTGCTGGTATAATTGATAGTAATCTTTGAAATTAAAATAATGTTCTATTAAGCTCAAATATATTTGCATAGCATTTCTGTTTAGCCCGATGGCAGAGAATGCCTCGTGGCATTAAGTCCACCTTTTGTACAATAACTGTTCGTTTGTGCAATAAAGCTTAAATAAATAAAAATAAATTATTTTAATAAAAATACTAATAAGTGTCGATGGCTTTTTGACTAGGGGAAACCATGGTTGTAATGGCCAATAGAGGAAAACTAATATTTTTGAGTCTTATTTAACTTTTCTTGATTCCTCTTTCCCTAGAAATTTTCTTCAGTATATACTTTCACATTATTGTCACATGTTTTTAGTGATACTAAAACGGATTCTGGCCTAAGATTTTTTATATCGGCCCAATAACACACCCGCATCCGCTTTCTCAAATAGGGCTCGTAAGAATACTACAATAACTTAATTACAAGGTGAGGAGACTGTGTACCTGTGTATCTATTTTATTAAAATAAGCTATTGCGGTTGTCAATACTCATTAAAATTTTCTAGTTAAAGTAAAACATTGTAGGTCCAACAGTGCAGCTTTTAATTCTAAATAAGAATAATAATAATACGAATTTATTACACAATTAAGATTTTCAATGGTTAATATGATTAATATGATGTGTTTGTTCTGCACGGGACCAAGACCCCGAAGCCTTATTATGGCCCACATACAGCACCCCAGGTCCTGGGGTTGAAGCCTTGGTGTGTATTTCTATGAAACGGTTAAGTTGTTTACTTAATATATAATTTTTGAATTGCTAATTTTCATATTGTTTTTCCCCAAATTAATTATATCTTTATTTCCTTAATGCTAGGCATAACTTAATCCAGTTTTCATGTGATTTCAGTAATTCCTTAAGTCTGTGTTTTTCCATTACTTTTGTATATAGCCATCTATACAACAGCTGGAATTCAATTTTTTCTTAAAGTAACAGCCTATAATCATCCCACTGCAGGGAAAAAAGGCCTCCATCATTGAATTCAAGTTCCCACAGCAATGATGGGTGTACTGGCATAATCACCACTCTTGCCAAATGTGGGTTGGTGATCAAAAGCCGAGAAACGTTTGAAAATTCAAAATTTTTTGTTGCCCGACCCCGGATTCTAACCTGGGACCCTGAGATCTTGGCCCTGTACCTCAACCACTAGACCAACAGGGCGTTGTTTTTTCAAATTCTTTCTTATCCAACTGTATTTACTTTTTAAGAATAGTCTTGCTCTTATCTTTAAATACAGGGTACTCCAGTTCAGACACAAAGGTTACTTTTGAACACTCTGTATTTTTAGATTTAAGTTAACTTCTCGACTGAAGGTTTAAATAAATAAATTTCAAATCAGTCTGTGGAATTTTAAAATAACTCATAAGTATTTGCAATTTTAATTGGGAACAATGCACTTTTCTCAAAGTTCATAACTTAAGATATGTAAGAGTTTGCATGCAACAATAATGTTGTCTTTGCAATTGTTTGTTTCCTTCAAATCGTTGAGAAGGTAAATACGATGTTATCTATAAATATATTATATTTAACATTACATTGGAAATCCCGGTTCAGTAATAAGTTTCTTTCAAATCTTTTGATGCCATATAACAGACATAAGTTTTGTAAGCAGTTATAATATTCTCAAAATCAAAATCTCTGTACCTATAATTATTTATAAAAAGTTTTTTCAAGTTCGAAATAAAACTGTAAGTACCACTGGGTTTTGCAACCAAGAATACAGCAAAGTTGTTGAGAAATTATTCTGTACATACAGTATGGGCACACAGATTATGCTCCCTGAATTTTAAGTTACTTTATCTCATAGGCAATTATATTTTTCTCTATGAAAGGCAATTGCTGTGGTTCTAGGAAATCGGAGGGTGGAATGGTGCTGAAAAGGATTTCATATTCCCCATGATTCATCATCCTTTGTAATCTCAAGCCATTTATAAATAAAATATTTAAAGCTGTAAAAAGGAAGGAGTTTGTATTTTCCTAGATATTGGAGCGTACTTCTTTACAAAGACCTTCTGTCATAATTTTCGCCCGTGCAGGGAAACTTCTGGTCTGATAGTCTATCCAATTTTTTCTTTTCTCAGAGCCAAAAAATAAACTTTTTTGTAAGAGGGTTGTCATCTCAAAGGAACAATTATTATTGTTCAGTACAAGGAAGCAAATTGCCTACCCGCAATGTGGTACCACTATGTGAAGAACCGGCATAAGCCCATGTACTATAAGGGTAAGCAACTGGCTTACAGCGTTAAGATTATGTTAGAAAAATTTTGCACTGAGTCGCAGTGTCTCGGTGGCTTAACGATACAGCGCCCGCCCCGCATGCTAGGAGATGCGGGTTCGAGTCCCGCCTGAGACATGATCTTTCAAGTTTATGTACTGATAACATGAAGGCGTTCTAGTCCCATCGTACTAGCCTGTGCCCTTAATGTAAGCATGTCTCATAGGCCTTCTCTCGTTATATTCGCCCCGTATAGGGAAAGAATCCGGCCTGATAGGCTTTCCCATTTCTGCTTTTCCTACACCCTCTTTTTCCCGAGCCAGCAGAAGCTCTTCTGTAAGATGATTGTCATCTAAAAGGAACAATTTTCATTGTTCTGTACAAAGAAGCAAATTGTCTACAAAAATGTGGTAGCTCTCATGCTCATATAATATGAAGGCATTTAGTTCCAGCATACTAGCTCTTGCCCTTAATGTAAGCATGTCTATCTTCGAGTGATAGCACTTGCCTAATAGAAAACTCTCACATTTAGCATGTCTAGCCATTGTTTGTGATTATTCAGAATATCTCGCACAAAATTAGAGCTTGTGGTTCTGTTCATCATACATGAAACTACCCAGACGTTTAAAGTTGTTATAGGGAAAAGTCATATTTGTTGAAATATGTTAGCCTCACCTATTGGTGTATGTGTCATCTTCTATGATAACACATTTAAAAGGGGGGTGGTCAAAGATGTTTCCTCATATTGCTCTGAGAATCTTGAAGTTTCCTTTATTAGCTTCCATTTTTCGAATCTTCCTCTTGTTTCCTCGTTTCTTTTCCTTTCTTGATCTTCTTTCTTGAATTTAATTTTCTTCAAACACTTGGATTTTAATGGTGAGATTTTTAAACAAGTGAGTAAAACGGTTACGAAAAGATAAACGTGCTCTCCGAAAAGAAATTATGAAAAGCAATCTTGTTTTTACCGTAACCTAACCGAAGGTTTATGCACTAGGAATAAATATTGAATCTGCAGAATGCATAGATATATCATTGCTTTCGTTGTAACGCTTTTAGCCCCAAGCGACAACCGGTTGTTGCGATAACAATTGATATTTAATTGTGTCTGGGAATATCCGAACGTCAAAGGTACAACGAAATGAAAACAGAAAAAATGGTGGAAGGTGATATTATAGGTTATGAATTTTTTCTGAAGTTTCAACTCGAAACCATCGTAACTACAACATTGCTCTATATGTGAAAGTAAGAATAAATTGAATCATACCTGTGATTAATGTTATAAATCCCTTCTGTTTGCATAATAAACCTTGAACTTGATTAGGCTTCTTCTTGTCATTTTCCCAAAAATCACAATTCGACATAAGTATCGTAAACACCTTGCACCTTGACTACCTTAATTCTAAAGCCTGATTATAAACTTTTATGGTGTATTTCTTAAGAGTAATAGATATTTTACCCATCTTTTATAAAACGACGATGTGGCCGCGCTCGCACAAAAACCGTAATGACATTTGATAGGTTGCCATAGAACACGTTCTGTTTCTCTTTTTTTTTTTTAGCTTTGAAAAAATTGTGGCTCTGCGCTAGTGCTTCGCCGTTACTACATGTAAAAATCCATCTCGGACAAGTATTAAGTATAATTACGAACTTGGAAGCTATATAGATACATATTATGATAAAAGAGACAATGAAACCATTGATTTTGAAATGTTAATGTGCCTGAAGTCTTAACATGAACTCTAAATACTCGTAGTACCTAATCGGTGTTTTATTACCTATTCGCAGAATAAACTCCTATCATAGATTATAACAGTAGGTTATACTGTTACCTATTATAATAATCTATATTATCCGAACAAATAAGACTAAATATGTTGTGATAAAAAAACCTTAAGATCTAAATAATATCGTAGGTTCGTAGCCATCAAAAGTGTTTTGTAGCTTTTTCGTAGTCACTCACGAGGAAGGTTTCGTAGCTTAATCGTAGGCTACGAGGTGTTTCGGCCGTAGTAGCAGACAGATTTCGTAGCATTTTCTCGTACATTATGTTGAGTCGTAACATTAAAACTATTAAGGCGGGCGTGTAAACAAAAAGCGCTTAAGTGGTCGCGATAGTAGTTTTATGAGGGCCGAGTTTGAAGCCGACTCTTGTCTTAGAAGGGCTCTTAGTTTATCACAACTTTCTCGAAAATGGCTCTACTTCGGGCCCATGACGCTTGTCTAATGTGGGGGAAGTGGAATTAAATGACGTCATCGTGTTTCGGAACCTAGTCTTTGATGTATTTGAGATAAGATGCAGCAATTTACTCAAGACTGTTAAACATCTTAAGAAAGCTCATTATGTCTAACGATTAAGGGAATTTAGAATCTATCGTTTTTTTTTTGCATTTTAATTCTAGTTATGTTTGGAAGCTTTGTAAACGTTGAAGTATACTCGTTTTACGTGAACTTTGACACCGCTATTGGTTGGTCTTCATTGCGGTAATCATTAGATCAGTCACTTGCCAGTCTTATTGGTAAATCTGCCGCAATTCTGTTCGCATTGTATCTATAACGTAATTTATATTAACTTTCATTTATATATGGTAGAAGAAACAAGACTTTTCTATTATATTTATCAAAACTGTATTTTAAGTGTACTCGTATTAAAAACTTTAGTTGTTTCTTCGTAAGATCAGATTTCGATGAATTTTGAAGTTATCGCATGTGTTTTCCACCTTTATTAAATATTTCGTAAAATTATTGAAAAATCGGTTTTAGTTAAGGCATCGATAAATGCCTGGGTACATTAAATCTTAATTTATTTAAAATTACTAAGTAATTTCATTTCATTGCAAAGAGATTTGCGTTTTTATAATAATATTTATTTTGTATTAATGAAATCTTTAACATAATGAATGATGTATGGACAACGGAGATAATAGTTTATTGAGTAATGAAAATGTAGAAAATTTATTCTTCATTACATGTTTTTGGTTAAAAGCTACCTACAAACATAAGATTACCAACATAGTTTCTGGGACATTCTACGAACGAATTCACGCCGCCTCATTTGTCATGCCGCGACGGATTGCCTATTTGTCAGCTTCAAGACTCTTGACACGTTAGAAGATAACCCTAAAAATGGCGTCTAATTGATTAGGTGGAAGGCCGACAAATGAAGTTAAGCTATATTGTTGTAAATGTTATAAAAACGATCATGTAGATACCTAAATAAAAGAACACATCAATAAATGAGAATTATTATATTTAATTTTTATTCAATTTATAAGGCACATGCTTATTAGTGACTAAGCTTTGTGAGGAATTTTAAGTGATACTTAATTATCATGTAGTTTCAAGGGAAAATCTAGTATTAGAAAAATGCTGCATACTATGAAAAATAAAGATTTTATTAAAAAAAAATATTTACATTTTGGTTAACATTTTATATATCAACTTGTAATGTTTCCTTCAGACATGTCAACTGACTAAAGCAGATATGTAAAACTAATTTAGATCATATTTCAGGTCCCCAAAAAACAAGTACTTCCTCTTCTGTGTGTATGTATCGCGCAAGTTATTAAGAAATAAGATAAATGAAATGAGCGCTCGCAAACTACTACAGCGTTGGTAGTACCACCACGTCTTTGTAGAAACAACAATGTCTGTATCAATATAGCGACTCAGCAATGAACAAGCAGTTGTGTTGTTGCGCAACTGCTTATTTTCCTCCTCCCGTTGCAAACTTGCGTTGTTTCGCGTATAATATTACAAAAGTTTCAACGCTGTTCCGTTTCGGCCAATACCTGACTGAAATTGAAGTATGTAGTTTCATCACAAAGAGCAACAGTATTAAAAGTTTAATAAGTAATGATGACATTTTCATTTAAGAAAAAAAAAATTTAAGGTGTTTTATGACTTTGCATAAGTTTACGGCTGAATCGAGCTTACAAAGTAATACACTTTCAAATACAAAACTTCTCCTTTTCACTAATTCTAGCAGCTGTAGTTTGAACAGTAATAAATTAAATTGAAACAGGATTTAAACTAGTCGGGTCAAGTTTTGCATTGTTCTGTTTACTCCTGGGATTCGAAACAAAATCCTAGCGGTATCAGGCGATCGGTACGGAACGAAAAGAACAAATATTTTTTTCCGATATTCTACGGATACCAATAACCCTGAAGGACCGAAAGTTTTGGTTCAATTTGAATTCCAATATTTCATTGAATAATGTTACTTCGACTTTGTATGGTTCTCTTGAATATATTTTACCGTATAAGAATCCTTATTTATACATTTTTGGAAACTATTTTTAATCAATACAATTGCTGCTGTAAATTGGAAGTATAATTACTTGAACAAAAATGTTTACTGACTGAGAAAGAACTTGAACCCACAATATTGCGCTTACCGGGCGACTGTTTTAACCAATTGGGCTACCAAGTTTGTGTCGATAAATTTAGTCAAGGTTTTTTACGCTGTGAGTCGCTCACGGGTGGTAGTGGGTGTAGGTTAAAGCCGCAATTAAGACACGTAAGATAATTAAAAAATTTTGATTAGCCGCCAGTAAATTCAGCTTGTAAAACCTAAGCTGTTTTGTCTCAACCGATTTATAAAAATACTAGCGGACTCGGCGAACTTCGTATCGCCTCAGAGGAGTATTTGGCTTTGCCGGCTTAAATATCATTGTCATCAAATATGGCGTGGTTGTAATTTAATACAATTTTCTTAATTATTTTTAAGTTAACTTTCATACGTTTTTAATACTTATTATCCTATTCCCGACGAATTATAAGTGGTGCAACTAACACGACTCTTTTATATGTATAAAAGAATAAATAGATAGATTTCTTTTAGATGTTGGAAGTACCTATATGTATGTTTATCTTTTGCTTGTTGTGAATGTAATATGAAAACAAGACTTCGTGTTTATAGTGAATCTTGAGCTATACATTTTTAGTATGTCATCGTAATGCAAAGTCATTATTCCAAGATTTCATTGTTTCAGATTTGCAAGAGAACCTTTGCAAGGGCATAAATAACAATCTACAAAATAATTAACTCTAAGGTTATCTTGAGTTCTATTGTTTTCTCATTTATACATATTACTTACATGATTTAACAAACTATATTTCAACTGAGCTGCATATGTACTTGGGGTTATGATTAAAATTTACTGAATAAGATTAACATGACGACAAAGCCTATTGTTTTCTCATTTATATATTACTTACATGATTTAACAAACTATATTTCAACTTAGAAGCGAGCTGCATATGTACTTGGGGTTATGATTAAAATTTACTGAATAAGATTAACATGACGACAAAGGTCCCTTCCAGTCCGTTATACAAAGATAAACATGATTTCAAATGCAATGTAAATATTAGACAAAATAATAATGCCTTTGTTAGACACAAACAGAGCTTAGTGTACAAGTAGTATGATAACTGAACCAAGTAACGGAAACAAAAAGAACAAAGATGTATCCAAGACAATATATAAGTTTGTCAGCCAATGGTGTCATTGGCCATGCTCAGTGGCGGGTAAAGTAGACGCCCGTCATAGTACGCAGATTTAATAAAACCGTAAAGTGCGAGTCGGACTCGCGCACGAAGGGTTCCGTACCAAAATGCCAAAAAAACGAGTTAGCTGTATGGGAGCCCCCCTTAAATATTTATTTTATTTTGTTTTTAGTATTTGTTGTTATTGCGGTAACAGAAATACATAATTTGTGAAAATTTCAACTGTCTAGCTATCGCGGCTTTTGAGATACAGCTTGGTGACAGAGCGACGGACAGACGGACAGACAGCGACGGACAGACGGACAGACAGCGAAGTCTTAGTAATAGGGTCCCGTTTTTACTACTTTTTAGTTTATAAGTAATATGAATATTAACGGAATCTCCATACCTAAGCGATGTGGTGCCAATTTAAAATATAATTGCACGACTCCTTCTCGTCCTGAAGGTGTTGTAAAAGGTGACTGAAAACTTTTAGTTATATTATGGTTTATACTATGGCAAAAAATCTTTTTTATTTTACAGTTTGGATACTTCGAGTAGCCAGCGCCTTGACCTGATATGGTGAACGGGTTGCGATGGATGTATGTATTAAGTACAGATACTCGTATATTAGATAACAGACGACCCGGCAGCCAGACGGAGACAGTCATAAAGTTCCATTGGTTACCAGAGGGTTTTATATCCATCTGTGTATTTTGAAATTTTGCCAAGCTAGAGTTCTGTACCCATCAGACATAATTCTGTAGCTCATTCATATTTTCACTTTGTATTTTTTTTGTCCCGCCCACATTTAATTTTGTCCCGAAGCAGTGGTAGGTTTAAATATTGGGACGTGAAAAAGCGCATCCAGGGGCCTATTTGCAGAAATAAAACTGATTTTAACTGATTGGTCAGTGAAAAATTAACTGATGACTGATAGTGACCAAACGACAATCGTTAAATAAAAAAAAAAATCTAATAACATTAAATTTTGAAAGTAATATTGCCGACTTTGTGACAATGACCTTCTTGGCTCTGATATAAATATGTAAATTAAACATGGTTACATGATATATCTGCCGTAAGTTGCACGCGTTCCAGACACCTGGCTCCCAATGTGTAGTCATTTGCCACTCGTGAAACAACCGTTTGACTTCCAACTACTGAATAACTGAATAATTTAGCGCTTTAATCAAGCATGTAATTGAGAAAGTTCGTGTACCTATATTTCAACTAGGCAAATTTTTGCCAGGTCGGATTTGGTTTCAAATGATATCTATTCATGTCCATATTTATCTTCCTGAAAATCATTAGCAAGTCAACATGCTTTTAGTTATATAATATATTGAAAGTTAGAAACACTAAAACTTATAATTAAATAAACATTTTAGGATTAATTTTCTTGTTGAACATTCAGTGCGTTAAAAGCGCTTATTCGTCATAATGAGCTTTGTTTAGTGTACAATGTTTTATCTCATCTTGAAGCAAAGCTGATTAAAATTACGACAATAAAAACAAGACCTTGAGAAGTTGACGAAGTTTTTCTTTAAAGGGGCTAAAATAGGGCGCCAGTAATAGCGTAATGTAATTAGGGAGGGGCCGATGACATTTCGAGGCTTAGGCTTGTAGATAGCCCACTGGACGAACAGAGAAGTAACAACACAACAACCGTGAAGTACAGACAACACGTCATCCTACCAAAAAACGTCAAATTTTCTCAATTGATATTGATTTCTACGTGTTGGACTTAAGCTTGAAAATCAATTCAATGACCTTTAATTTTTAGGTAGGTAGGTTGGGTAGGTTGACGTGCCGTTGTCTGTAACTTGAACTAGACAGAACGTAAATTTTTTAAGCAGTTACGATATAAAATAGGTGTTTAGGGTAGCTCACTAGCTTCATGCAGCTAAAAGTACGTGTTGATCCTTGCTTGCGTTTGCTTTACTGGTGCACATACATAGGTACCTATGTACACCAGTAAAGATATCCCAGAAAGTTGGGATCTCTTAGATTTCAAAGCTTCCTTTTTGTATTAAAATAAACATTTTTATGAAACAAGCAATGTTTACAGAAGTTATTACAAAATTCTTCAATTTCTAGTTACCTATGACTGCTGCCAGATTTATCACTATACGCTTCATACAAATAAGTGCTAGCCTTAAGATAGATAGTTATGAATGTTTATAAATGTAATATTGTTAATGTACCTTTATAAATAAAATAACATAAAATACAATTTTATTAACACATCGAGTAAGTCAGCTACTGTTACCATCAAGTTCCGTTTTAGTACGAGTATAATCATCCTGAAATGATAAGTGGAAAGTAGTAGCAGAAATAAAACGAAAACTTTATAACAGATTACTCCATTAGATTATTAATCTTTATATCTCATTAGATTAGACTAAAATTGAAGCGTTGCTAGAAATAAGGAGTTTCTATGTTTTTTTTCCAACACCATTAAATCTCGTTTTCAGCGGTAACAATAGATTACTTAGCAAATTTCCTGAATTGTATGTTTTAGCGATGTCGTTTTTTTTGTGTCTATTTTTAAGGAGATTTTTAGTTGGTTATCATCAGTTATCATGTTGCATGCCAAACTTAGGCGTTGAATAGACTTACACAATGAAAAGTTTGTATTTTTTATATTTTAACACAATTTTGTTGATTTTGTATATTATTTACATATTTCACGATATTTATGTTTGGGTTTGTTTCCCTAGGCCTCTCATGACAACAAGTGAAATCCTACCCGACAAAGAAAATCGAAGTTCGATAACGAATACAATTCAAGTGATTGTCAGTCATAACCACACGATCGGAGGCAATTGATAAGACACTTGATGGATGCTTATTGTCGGGTAACCGGGATCGCAAGATTGATCGATCGCAGCATCTTTTGATTGTTTCTGTTATACACATTCAAGTGTTTTTCAGAATTGATCCGTATAATTAAATAACACGGAGAAAAACATATTTTACAATACTACCAAAACGACTTGTAAAAACAAATCTATTAAAAGTTAACAAAAAACTGCGAGTGCTATCAGAATTAGTTTTAAGGATAAATAGTCGCTTAATTGCAAATACTAAAAAAAAACTAGTAAATAAGTTAAGTGTACGCAATATGTCAAATAGTATCAGTTACTACTTTCTTTGTAAAGATCAAGATAATAAGTTAGTAATGGGCACAACTATGATTAAGTATTGCTAGCAGTACAAATTTGATGGTAAAGCGTACCGCAAAATGTGTTCAATGTACCAGAAAATTCACGTTACAAAAAACTAGATTTTTTAAATTTCATTTACAAAATGTATAGTGGTCACGTATAGCACTATGCGTTCTAGTTAACTTCCTCAAAATTCTGGTTAGTAAAACTAGACCTTTTTCTCCGTGTACTAATACTTACTTCTATCTTTATTTCTATACTCATCAATAACGGAATACACAACTGCAATGGATCGTTTTAGGGTGCCCACTCAAACTTTCTTATTTCTTATGCCAAAGATTATATGGGTGAAAAGAAAATGCATCGATTATTTACTTCAAGCAGTCGAAAAAAATATCCGGATTACTTGTCAAGGTTGTATATACAGTAGCATTTTTGGCGAAGAATATTTTTACTATGTATTAATAAATCTCCCAAATATTTGTGAAACATTTCTTTCGGATGGTGTTGTATTCGCGTATGGTCGTGTTTCGAAAGACACGTTAAGTCATTGGTCCCGTCTTCTGCCGCAATATGCACGGTAAAAAAAAGTCATGTAAAATGCTTAGAAGCTCTGACATCATATTACGACCTCGCGGCTCTGTCGTGGAATGGTGTACACACCGGTTTTCAAGGTGTCTCCTGCGCCGAGGTACCGGGTTCGATTCCCAGACGGTCAATGTGGAAAAAGTGTTTTTCTATATTTAATTGGGTCTGAATGTTTGTGGTACCTTGTTGTTTCTGTTTTTTTTTTGCTTAATTGCGAAATGTTATGCGTTCAAATCCCAACTGATATCAGTTGATTTTATAAATCGTAACATCTTTAATAAAAAAATGCTGAAAAACAACCTAAATGATGTAATATGTCCTTAATAATTTACATATGAATTTTGCTACGGTACACGTAGCAAAATGTACCAGACAAATCAGAAACTACGCACTGAACATAATATTTGGCTAATAACCACCACAAACTCGAGAGAGTCATTCGCAAACTGACAAATGGCGTCAGAAGGAAGACGGTGAAATATGTCGAAACGTCGCGCGGGTGGGGAAGTAATACGACCACGGGAAATTGTTTAATGGACAGCCAGAGACGTAGCGAGCTAGCCTTTCTCTACTTTGGGGTAATTTACAAAAACATTTTACCAAGTAGGTTATATTAATACACAGTGATAAATGGCAATACATAATTTATCAACATCATCGGCACTTGTCTTTGCCACACACAGGCCTCCCCAAAAAGATGCTTTTGCCATAAACGCCACGCTTGGCAGACAGGTTGGCGATTTAACTTTGGTCAATTATGAAAGAAGACACTGTTCTTCTGGAAGTTCTTCTTTGGTCATCTCTTACTTACCTATATAAGAATAGAAAGGACGGTGTTATTTTAATGTGCCATCACCTCACATACCCAAAAGTTAATTAAAATATCGTCATATAAATTAAATGTCGAATCAAATGTATTATAAAAATGTATATTCTTTCAACGGTTTGCCTCACAGGTTTGTCTTATCAATAATTTGTTGTGTTATTAATTTAACTTTTAAAGTTTTAGTATCCCAATACTTAATAAGTTAAAATAATTACAAATCTTACTATAAACTGATAAATAGTAATTACACAGAAGCGATTTGAATTCTTACAATTCTATGTATCTGCGCTTAATGTGGATTCAATGTAAATGTACTTATGTAATATTTAAACGTAGAATAGAATAGAATTTTTTCATGCTTTTTGACAGCCTCTCGAGCGGGATTCACTAGCATGGTTCAGAAAGTACATTATGGTAATCATATAAGTATCCATATTTTTACCACAAACATAACGTGTACAAGAACAGAAATTCTTGTTAACATACTCGCGCAAATCTACCATCTTATTTTATTAAGAAACTACAGCATTGTTCTGAGTACGATCTTCATTCTACGAAATTAGACATAATTATTCGCTTGCCTAAATTAATAGAATGACCAGCCATTACCTTCGCACTCCATTAACTTTCTACCCTAACCGAGCTCTTAATATACATTGCTCTTAGGTACTGCTACAATATGCGTTTTATATAAAAGTTATATAAGTACGCCATACACGACCGTGATACAAAATTATTTTTCCAGCTGTTGTTTCACATGCGCACGTTATCTAATATTTATTTATTCGAGTGTAGAAAACTTGATTTCTTTTGAAAAGCAAAGGTTTCACAAGTCGTATTTTATTAAATGTAATACACGTCAATAAATTTCAAAATACGAGTAGTCAAGAACAGAATATAACCAGACCAGTCCTTCTTGTTCTGTGAGTGTCGTAAGGGACGACTGAAGAGTACAGCTAGAATATGTTGCATTGGCTTTCCTCTGTCATTCGCCAAACTGCGTATGATTTGCTTGCGAAGCGTGGAGTTTAAGTTAAATCTTCCTTTTAGTACTTTAGTAGCTATTATCTTATATGTGCTTTTGGAGAGGACTATATCCAACAGTAAATATATATTTAAAAGTTTTTGTTATTTCTTGTAATTTAATATTTGCTTAAGTATTTGAATTACATTGTTTAGAATTAATGGTTTATGATATCTATGCCGACATACCCATTTTATAAAGATCACTTTACAGCGTTCGTGGTACCACTAAACCTTTAAATATACGACAATCCTAATAAACGCTAGTATAATCCGTAAACGAATCTTCCATTTGTATGAAGTTCGCGTAAATAATGGAAGTAACGTAATTTAAACGTAGTAAAGTTTGTCAATCGGTCAGTTATTTCATACCGTACCGTATAAAGTACATACTCGTACGTATATGATATTTAATTTTGTTTGCGCACGCTCTACGCAATTGGTGCCAAGGGCGCGGGCGACGCGACGTCGTACAAGTTGCGTTGAGGCTAGGAAGTTCGCATGTGACGGGACTCATTTGCAATTAAGTTATAGCGCGTATCGTGGCTATAACGGGAATTTGCTGGTTGTCTCAGACAGACACCAGTATGTATGGTAAGTATCTATTTGCTACCCAATTGATCAGGATTCGTGATGACTCTTCTTTCGACCTAGCCATTGGAGGGTCCTACCTATCCCCAACAAGTATGTGCCAATATCAACTAGACATTGCAATACATTTGTCATACGTTCCACCTCTTGCCAAAGTAGGCTACAATCACAAGTGTATTTCAACAAGTATACAGTAAAGATATGACAAGAATACTGGATTTCATCTCATGTTTTGTCCATATTAATTTTAGAATCTAGTCAATCTACCAATAGGGCCACCATGTCGAAAATGCCAAGAAGGCTAGGTACAAATTTTTTCTAGCAATTCGGCCTGTATATCGTCGACTTCTTCATTTTCATTATCACAGTCGTCCATACCAGTCAAAAGTTGAACATAGGGCTCTCCAACAGGATTTTGCCATAATCGCCACGCTTGACTGACAGGTAGATAGATAGATAATACTTTTCTTGCACAAAACAAAGATAACATGAATTAAAATTTCACACATCTGCACAATAAGGCGCTTTCATTGCTAAAATCAATCTCAACCAGACAGGAGACAAGTAAACCTATTATTCATCAATGCTGATTTCAAGTCTATTCTAACCCAGAAGCTTGGAAATATCTTCAAAATATCTTGGAAACATATCTTCGGAGCTAAGCCTAGTGTTTGTAATTTTAATGTAATGTAGTCGAATGTTATATGTTACGTGAAAAATCGATTAGTCTCGATGTAAGCGAGTGTCGAGCGGTGAGGTCACAGTGGCGTTTGATTCAGTACTACCCATAAAAAAGCATAGATAGAACCTGTTTCTATTAACTATTTAATAGTAAAAATAAGTTTGAGAGCTTTGTTTTCTTTTATAACAATCTAACATAAAAAGAAAGAGTATATAATATACAATGGAAACAAACATAGTGATCGAGTTATTAATAATAAAAACAGTTGCGGCGTCGGCAGGGAGGGTGGATGCAACACTGCAAAGCAAAGCACTTTGACAACGAATGGGAACCTGAAACGATGTTAATCCCTCAACCCCCAGGAGGCAATCGGGTGCCACGATAACAATTGATTTTAATTGTGTCTGGAATAACTCACGATCGAGGGATTAAACATTATGTTGGAATTAACATTTTTATATTTTACTAACTGTTGCCCGCGACTTCGTCCGCGTCAATTTCTGTTTTTTCACTGATGCTTCGCTCCTATTAGTCGCTGCGTGATGTTGTATAGCCTAAAGCCTTCTTCGATAAATATTTTTTCAACTCGAACCAGTACTTCCTGCAATTAGCGCGTTCAAACAAACAAACAAACAAACTCTTCAGCTTTATAATATTAGTATAGATTCAAAACGCATGTATACAGGATGAAATATTTAGATTTTCCCTTTATACCTTAACAGGTCTAGGACCGTAAAAATTGAAAATTATATCGCGAAAACTATTTTCGGGTGACAACTTGATTTACATTTTTTGCTTTATAAATAGGCTCTAAATATGATACTGAACGCACATAAAAATTTTGGAAAGTAGTTAAAATTTCACTCTGTATAATGATATGAACACGAAATTAAAAAAATCAGTCCCCAAATACAAAATAAAGAGTATTTAACTACTAATTTCAATTTACTACTAATACCACAACTGAATTTTGTGCGGGATAGAGTCAGTTAATGTTTGCTGGTGTAGAAAAGGTATTTTTAAACATCTAACTATATACTATACTTTCGGAATCTCGAGAATAATAAAGAAATTCCTCATAACATACTTTTTTTAAATCAGTCCATACTTATCCTTACAATTTTATGGTAACAAAAATCTTCGGAGTATTCAAAAATATATTTAATCGTGGATTGGAAATCGGTTTGTATGCGGTTCGTTTAAGTGCGGAAATTTAAGATATTTGAAAAATATGTTTCCAGTCCCACGGCTTCGATACATTTCTGTCACAACCCCGTAGGTATTTTACAATGTTGAGGTTCTCTTCTATCTTTTTTCCTTTAATCACATTCACCCTAGCCTTCTACGCCTTTTAACGGCTTATTTGAAATGAAAACTTCGGCAGCCAAGGTCAATTATTTTTATACTTTTATTTTCCTGTTAACGTCCACCGATAAAGTGAAATAATATATGAAAACAGGTACTAAGTTTATTTCAGCCTTATGAATAATTCTGCCTTGTGAATAATATGCTTCATTATTAATATAATATGTTATGACAGAAACAAACAGTAGTCAGCCTCAGAATTTTCCTTAGCTAAGCTTAGTAGCGCTGAACGGTTTAAAGGTTTCTTATTGTTTGATGTTAAATTTTTTTTAGAAATTATCGTATGGTTACATTTAATAAAACCGGCCAAGTGCGAGTCGGACTCGCGCACGAAGGGTTCCGTATTAAAACGGTCAAAAAACCGGTTTGTTGTATGGGAACCCCCTTAAATATATATTTTATTTTGATTTTAGTACGTGGGTAACACTGAAAATGTTTAGAACTGGCCAGTTAGAAACATTGTTAATGATAAATTTTTTGAATTTAAATTTTAGAACTCTTTGGTAACCTAATGTAGTATGTATATGGTATTCATTTGTTATTTGTTTTTGTAAATTGGCGGTAAATCTATGTTAGGTATTTGTAGGTAGGTTGCATATTTCTGTATATAGCTAGCTATACAATAGCGTGGCTGCGTCCACGCCCTCACCTTATGAAATAAACGCCAGTGCGTTGACAGCCATCCCGTGTTTTACTTGTGCCTCTGTGCTCGCATATTTACCAATCTAAAACACTTGTAACACGTGAAAATGAACCTAACGCGAGAAAATTTTCGGTCAATGATTTCTTATGACTTTCGTTGTGGGCTTACTCAACAACAAAGCTATGATAGGCTGCAATTAGCATTTCTTATTGAAGCCCCATCTTGTGCCACTATTTACAAACAGGTTTAACGAGTTTACGCGTGAGGGACGTCCTTTAACAGCGACTACTGAAGATAACATCAGTGCTGTGCGACGCATGATAGAGGAAGATATGAGAGTGTCCTATCAGCAGATATGGGCAAGCCTAGGCATTGGTATGAGTCAAGTTCAAAAAATATTACACGAACTTTTAGGCGTCAGGAAGCTTTGTACTAGATGGATTCCCCATACTTTAACCGACGACCAGAAACACCTTCGCATTGACTGGTGTCGCCAAATGTTAATGTAACTCAAATTCTGTATTTGACATCGTCACAGGCGATAAAAGCTGGATATATTGCTACGAACCTGAAACCAAAAGACAATCAGGTCAGTGGGTGTTTCCTTTCGAGGATCGGCCAACTAAGGTAAAAAAGGAGAAGTCAAGGAAAAACGATGATTGTCTCATTCTTTGTTCGGAAAGGTCATTTTGCGACAGTTGTGCTAGAAGATGGAAGGACAGTTACTGCAGACTGGTATGTCAATCACTGTTTTGCCTGTTGTCTTGGAAAAAAATTCGACAGCAGCGCCCACGAAGCAGAATCCTCCGTCACCACGACAATGCTTCAACGAGGATATACGACTATTATTGTGTTTTAATTGAATTATTTAATTTTTATTAATTGAATAGATACTGTATATTTTATTTCTATGTCTGCGAGTCTAATGCATGGTTCTACTAATGATATAGAACGTATTATAAATGAATATTTCTACGCTATTAGTAGCAGAATGTGCTGAACTATTTATAATAAGATCTTATACCACCACTTTCTTAGAAATAAATCTTTTCATTTCATTTCTTTTCATTTCATTTCATTTCATTTCATTTCATTTCAGTGCACTCCGCAAAACGGACTGTTGAATATTTGACTATGGCAGGTGTCGAGATAATGAGTCATCCGCCATACAGTCCTGACCTGGCGCCCTGCGACTTTCATTTATTCCCAAGAACTAAAGACAAAATTCGAGGTATTCGCTTTACGAGCCCTAAAGATGCGGTGAAAGCGTACGAAAATGCCATAGAAGAGACTAAGGAAGAATGGGCCCACTGCTTTTCTCAGTGGTTCCATCGAATGCGACGATGTGTAGAGAGTAACGGAGATTACTTTGAAAAACAATAAAAGTATTGGCAACTTTTTAAGCTATTGCATAGCTTCTATCGCGGGCCTTGAGCGCAGAGACCGAATCCAGAAATTCCGTAACGAAAAAACCTCACGCTCCCCACTCCGACGGGCACGGAGGTGTGGCTTGAAGGCCGTGCATCGTCTAACGTCGTTTCAGTTCGGCAGTCTTTGACACGGCGTTGTGTGCGTGCGATTAGACGTATTGTACGACTCTACGAAACTCGCACGAATCGAGACGAGCTGCTCCGAAATCGGACGAATACATAAGCAGCTGTTTATGAGAAAGTATATAGGTGTATGGGTATTTATATACAACAGTGAATAGCTGTACTTGTAAAATTTGTGTATAAAGTGTTTTGAATATGAATGAACAAAGTGCATTTATTATTAATGAAGAAAGTCACGAAAAAATAGTGAAAGAAAATGAGTGAGTACTCTATATACATACATTTTATTATTATCACAAATGCAGTATTAATTTTGAATTGAAAATATAATACTGCTATAAAGATAACCTAAATTTTTGATATTAAAATGAGCGATATTAAAAGTAGCCCTCTTTTATACACACAAACACACACACGCGTATAGTTTAAATTCTCAATTTAGATTCTCAATATGTATATAAAAATAAAAGAAAAATTTGTTTTCTTATCGGTCACCACGCTCAAAAATTGTAACTTGAATTAATATCAAAGAAAAAGAAATACTGCATAAATAAAATAAATAAATAATTATAATTGCATAAGTTGATACAAAATGCTATGCAATAGCTTTACCGCGGCAGTCCCCGAGTGCCACACGTCTTTTACATTAAGCCGTTTTTCAATTTCTAAAAATTTTCAGTGTTACCTAGGTATTTGTTGTTATTGCGGCAACAGAAATACATAATTAGTGAAAATTTCAACAGTCTAGCTTTCGCGGCTCTTGAGATACAGCCTGGTGACAGGCAGACGGACAGACGGTCAGACAGCGAAGTCTTAGTAATAGGGTCCCGTTTTTATTCTTTGGGTACGGAACCCTAAACATGGAATTAGGTACTTATAATGTTTGTAATGTTTCAATAGTAATGTTATTAATTATATCTCTCGTTCGGATTGTCGAATGGACCTTTTCGTGAAGCATTCGTTGGGGTGCAGATCCAACAGGAAGAAGCCACTTGATCGGCTGGTGGCCATGATGTTCCTGAGACAACCAGTCGCCTGCTATATCAAATGCTTCTCACCTTATATACTGTTTTTTTACAAATAAATAATTTATTCATGTATGTAGTAAGGTCCTCGTTTTTATAAGTATTTAAATTTCGCGCGTCGTAACTCCGAAGCTGGTTCTTAAACTAAAAATGAAATAGTATTTAAAATACTAGTTACTAGCTTAAAACATTAGAAAATTTAAAGCATTTATCAACCCGGTAGGTCGTATTCCTACTAGTTTGCTACGTGATTAATGCTCACAAAACTGCACACATACCCTAGCTATGGTTGAGTTACAGTTTTAACTAACTTCAAAAACGAGAAAAAATTTAAATTCGACTTTTTTTTATCAACTATAATCACATAGTGTTGTACATTATGGAACTTGTACGAAGGGTTATGCAATTTTGCTTGCATGTTTATTGAGATCAATAGGCAGATTTGAGTAATTCTCCTTTTTGTCGAACCCTAGTCAAAAAGAGACTTCCTCGAATCTGCCGTAAAGTAAGTACATTTACGGGCCTATGGAAAAACAGAATTATTCAAAGGAACACAACAACTAAAAACACAACATTGTGACGCACCACCAAAGTAATTCGCTATCTTCTCACGCAAATATTGTTGCTTTTAGGAAAACAATAACATGTGATTGAATCATAACTACATTTGATTGATGTCGACAGTCCGAGGAATCCGTCAGTATCACGTACGTTTATCGAACGTGGGCCGAATCTTCGCCAAGACGTTGGCTCCCCGGAGTTACCGCGCTCACATTTGTGCCATACATATTTTCCGCTATTTACCCAAATTTGCTTTCTTCAACAAGATGATTCAGTACTTTTCCTTAGGCATGTTATATATATTCCTTTATTTAGACGACATTGTATTACGAGGACTATGTCGTCGTAATACAATGTCGTCGAATATCTATGGCCGGGTGGCATATGTAGGTACTACACCGTTCGATCCCCGGACAGTTAAATGTTTATGTCGAGTATACATTCGCTGAAAAAGAGTTAAGAAGGGAACTGTAAGGTAACCTGCACATTCAGTCGGGTAGGTATCCGTTACCCTACCTATCGCAATATACCTATAGTCCAAAAGGTGATCTAGCCTGCCTTAGATCATTTTGTTGTCATTGCACATCACTGCCTAAATGAACTAAACTCACCTTATCTCGGGTTAAGGTCAAGCGTATATATCAAGCCGTACCATGGACTGGACAATGCGCTATGAGAAAAATGCTAGTAAGTCAATTACTTATGTTTTTCTCACTTTTTATTGTTTTTGTGGTTGCATGCTAACTAAATGGATTCGAACATGACTGCAAGGTTGGTTTTACATTGTAGCACCTTTATGACAAAGTTAACTTTGATATGAAAGCATATTAAAGAAAACGAGAAAAACCAATTGACATAATAAAACCAAAATACTGCAAAATTGTGGGCACTGCGGAACAAGCCGTATTAGCTTCAAACACAGGGTTTCAACGTATTCACACTTATACTAGGTTTCCAGGCTATTAACCTATTGCAAAATAAGCGTCCCGACCCTTAAAAAAAAAAAAGATGCAAAATCTACATACCAAACGGGGATATCAAGACGGGTCCCTCGGGTGCGGGCGAGAACAGGTGCGTTGAATAATTTACTCGGCTACACTTTGAACATGCTTCCTCGGTTGACGAGCAGCTTTCCATTTGCGGGGCTAGAGCTGCTATGACTTGGAATTGACGCTTTAAGTCGCACCGCACTAACGATTTACGACTAACTATATTAGTTATATTACTACCTTTTTTTACATGAATGATATTAGAATAACAGACATCGAATACCGAGTTTCTATTTCATAGTTTACATCAAAACTGTCAAAGCTAACATTATTATTAATTAAGTACGAGTATATATTCAACAATAAGTAATATTAATCTTTGGCGGGTGTGTTTTGCCTGTGAGGACCGATGGACAATGTTTTAGGTTCAGTTTTTATGAGCCTCAAAAGAAAAGAAGGCAGTGAAGAGAGCGATCTTGGTATTTCGCTGCGCTATAGAATCAGAAAAGAGGAAATACTTGAAACTAATACAACCGACATTGCTCGAATGATTGCTCTTTTAGAGCAGAAGTGGGCGGCTCATATAACTAGAAAATCTGATGAAATGGATACCAACCGTGCACTCTACAGCGATATGTAAGGAGGCCCTATATCTGGAAACGGCAACACTTAGCCACTGGGTAGTGATAGCGTGGGACCAATCGTTAGAAAAAATATTAGACGGTATGTCTAACATTTTTATGGTAAGCTATGAGCATCGTTTACTTTGTGAGAAGTCAATGTAATATCATTCTTAAGAATATTTTCCTTCATTTCAAATACATTTGAAAGAACTTGTTAAGAATTACGCAATCAAGTTCAGCTGCCGTAATTTATGTAGTTAGTTTGGGTTAGTTTAAAACTTGTGCTGGGACAGCGCGAGAGATTTATGTTCGTAGAGTTACACAAATTAGATCGTTCTTCAAAGTCAAAACATATTATTTAGTACAAATTATTGGGAGGAAACATTACTTGATTTTGAATTATTTATCAGTTATTCAAAACTTGGTTTCTTCCTATACCTACTTACAGTTTATAGTATTGGGTTTTGGTTCTATTGATAGGCAATACGCATTCAGTATTGCGTATTCTTTTTCTTTGTTTGTTTTTTTCATTGAACAATTAAACACAAAAGTTTTTCACTGAAATTCAGTATCTTAAGAGTTAGTTCTTTTGGGATTTATAATGTGCAATAAAGTACCTTGATTTTTATGACTTTTCAATATTTCGTTCTTCTGTAGGTTCCGTTTTGTTCTGAGATTACCATGTACCAGTGCATGGTAAAAATCCAGAAACAACAAGCACCTAACTACAAATTGTATATTGTGTTTTGTTTTAATTATAAAATACCAACCATTAGAAGCTTTACGCAAAGTAGCTAAATGTAATGGAACTAAAATTGCTAGCTTAACATCCTTGTAAATGGAATACATTGAGCTGCATTTATAAAGGATAAAACAATACTGGGACCTTATTGTGATGTTATGCAGTTGAGCGCACTCACCGGCTCATTTCACAAAGTACCTACATACCCTTGCTATTACATCACAGGTTGCTTTCACTGAAGGCTTTGTGGTTAGTACGTTGATCTCATTTTAAATTACACCTAATCAGGGATCGTTTATGGAGCAGAATACTTTGTTAGGGTTAGATACTTCAACTGTAATATTTATATTGCAGTAACTGAACGGGATGTACAAAATTGGAAGTTTATTCAGTTACATACTCATGTCACTATCGTCGATATCATTTGTAGAAATAAAAAAGAGTTTTTCAGTTTTGTATGAATATTAAACGATATCTGTGTAACCGTTATAAACGACAAATTGAGGTTTATTATCATTAATACCAGCCCAATTATGAAAATCAATTCAATTTATTATTCATGTACGATTTCCCATAATCCCGATATTGCAACATTCCGGAACGGGATTAAAAGAACGGCACACACAAAATTTCCGATATTGTAAATCCTAGTATTGAACGTTTTGGACTATTAATTATAAATTCCTACCTCAGCGTAGGCGTAGGTATCAAAGAATTGAGGTTTGTAAACATTTTTTTGTTATAAACTTATGGGCCGTATCGTTTTAACATTAACTTTGAAGTTTGATTTATGCATAGCTTCATGGGACTTTTGAGGTATGAAACCCTAGTAACGGTCAAGCTAGCAAACGGTACAGCCTTTTTTTTGTAATATCTGTACGTTAAGTTCATAAATACAATACAATAACACGTTTAAAAGACAAATACATTTGAAACATCTGTGAAAATCTCGAACACCTGCCGCCAGTTTTATAGGAATCGTATATCAAGTTATATAATAAGTGGCTGGATCAGATAGGTTTTCAGATTTATCCATACAAATAAACGTGAAAAATAAAAGCTAGGAAATGAAGCAAAATACGGCAAGTGCAGATGTGAATATATTACTGGGTCGAATCATGCAGTGATTTCACAGTAAATTAATTCTGCTTTAACTGGAAATAAAATTAAACATGTTCTGGTTTAACGCATGGCTATTTGTTAGCAATTTTGCCTTAATTACATAACATGCGAAGCTAATCATTTAAACTTTATCAAGTTCTTTACCATATAGCATTTTTCAAGGATTGTCTGTTGAGTTTTCCAAGGTTTAGAGGCCTTTAATGTGACTTGTTTTTACGACTTATATGTTTCGACAAAGTCCGGGACACAGGCTTAATGTACTATCGCCTTCTTCGTCGCCTGACCACCCTTAAGAGCAAAATCGCTTGCAGCTCGCGTCGTCTATTGTTTGAAGTGACGTCCGTTTTTGTGTAGTAGGTACTGCACGCTATTTTCGTTTGAAAGTGGTAAGGCGTCGGAGACCCCCACCGTACCTACCTTCCGAAACACGACTATAACCACCCTTCTAGACCCGAGCCAATTATTAAACACCCTTTCCTAAACTGACCCGCCCGGGAACTATCCCGGGGCTTTAGCTTAGCAGGCGGACAACCTCACCACTATACTTACAGGGTCAACTAAGTTCAAAACGAATCTGGCAATTGGTTGCAGTCAGGGTTTGCATCGATATTAGTTAGTGTATCTAAAAGTCATGCACTGATAAATGGTATCAAAGCAAAAAGTTTTTAATTTACATAAAGTACAGTCACGAGGACAATTTAATTAGTTTAAAACTATATCGTGAGCAAATGCGGGTCGAAGCATTGTGGGGCACGCATAAGGCGAATGCTATAGAAATTCCTCGGGCGTATCACGTAGCCGCATCGCAGGAACGCTCGGCATGCCTGCATCCACTCCGAGGCTTTGCGCTTACAAGTTCCCTGCGAGAGCTGGGCGATTTGCAAACACCTTAACGATAGCGTTCCAAGATGATGACTGAAGTACCTGCAGCTAACGAAGAACTAACCTAATATTACGTTATATTACGTGCTGTGTGCTCAGGTGAATTAATCCAGTTCTCTAGACATCTAGTAACTTTGAAACACAAAAACAGCAGATTTTACAGAAGAAAACAATATTTGGTCGCAGGTTCAAAAATTAGCATCAGTACAAAAACAAATGACGGACTTATTGCGAATAAAATCAATTTTTTTATTGTAATATTTTGCGATTGCGTTGGACGTTTTGTAAGACGACGTGCAAAGGTTATTTTTTTGTTTATGCCTTGCATAAAAAAGTACTGTGTAATGTATGTATAGTAATCTCACTGCAAGGCAAAGGCTTCCATTATTTAAAAGTTATCACATCAATAATGGGTATGCATAATCACCACTATTCACCACGCAAGCCAAATGCGGGTTGGTGATACAAATCCCAGCAAAGTTCGTTTATTTGTTTTTCACAAACGCCTAATCCAAGTTCGGTGACACAGATGCTGGAAGCGATTAGGCGATTTTCCAATAGACGTTATAAGTACAAGATCTCCGCAGCGGCACAAAAACGCATTTTTTGTAATGTTATGTAAAGTTCATGTTAATTCAAATAACTGAAACTCTGTAGCTTGTTAATAAAGCATTTCCTTCGAATAGAATCCATAGGGAAAAATGAAGGACATAAGAAAACGTCATCAGCTATTCTACAGTTTGCTAACCGTATGGCACTTAAAGTACTATAATAGCCTAAGAAAATGTTAGGTTAAGATATGCAGGTAATTTAATAAAAAAACATCACCAACTATTTGTTTCATTCATGTTACTGTGTACATTTATGAAACGAATAAATCAAACTAGATTTAAATATTTTTTTAGTAATGAAATCATAAGTTGCCGTGTACCCAATATTTACGAAAAATAAATTAAATAGTTGGAATAAAAACATGTGCCTCCAAAACTTTATATGATATTTTAGCAATTTAATTGAAATTATAGTCTCCCAAAACATTTGCGGGACCTACTTTAGAAATTTTTGAAAGGTGATTCCTGCAATACCCAAATGAGACGGTATTTTTTATTTATGGCATTGAAATCTCATTTTACGTTTCTGTCCTTTACGCCAATTGAAATATCCGTTTCTGATATGAGTAAATTGCAGGCCTTTTATATCTTTTCCGGTGGTCAGCGAAGCGATAAAACGCATTCGATATATTTTATTGCGTATCCAACCCTCTGAGCTTAAATTGTCCTGAATGCTGTCGCGATTTTGCCTGCTATTCTTGTAACGAACAACCCTTTGAAACAAAAAAAAAATACGCATTAGAGTACCTACCGATATGTTTTAAACATTATTACTTCATCCTTGTTTAGTCCCGGTTAGAGTTTGACGTTTAAGCAACTTATCTTTATCATTACCTTCAACATGATAAGCCCCTGACCTTTCTACTTTTGTAGTTAAAAAGTAAAGGCAGCCATTTGGCGTTGCCCTCTTGGGAAATCTTAAAATGAATAATATTCTGAAATTATTTGCCCTTGTACTTACTGAACTAAGTGATTCCATATTGGCCAGTGTTTTGTAGGAACAAATCCAATGTTTTAATATTTAGCAGTTAAAAAGGAACGCGTATTTTAATTCAAAGTCATGCTATTAGGAATCCACGCTAGCTTGTTAATTAATTTAATTACAAAATGGGATTTTAACTGTTTGTCTAATGGATTCAATTTTACCTGTAATTCAGCTGATGATAATCGCTCTGAAAAGAAGCAGTATATTTCCTTAAAAGTTTCTTACTTATTTGACATGACAATGAAGCTTTAAGTTTACATAGTTAAAAATAATTAGCACACATCAGAATAGTTTAATAATCGTATGGTATTTATAGCAATCGATGTTCAGTTTTATAATAAATTTCATTTTAACAACCTTAGCAAAAATATTTGATCAGCATTTACTAATGCTGATCAAATGAAGACTTGAGAACAACGTCATAAACAACGAAAATATATTTTAGTTTCCAAGAACACAAATAGGAAGAGTGAAACGAAGTTAGTGTAAAAACGCTACATACTCGTATTAAATCTAATAATATTGAGCCGAATGTATCCAAATGCAGACAGCGCGTTACACAACCAGTATGTTGCCATTATAGACGGCTTAAAGTAAGAAGACGCCCGTCTTCTTTTGTCAGTAAACTTTAAGACGTTTTCTCCGCTTCATTAGCTAAATTGTGAGCTCTACTAACCCACCTACATAGCTCGGCGACTATAGCAAATATATGTGTCTAGCAGTGAGCTTACATGATGATGATAATAATAACTTGAACATGTTAAGATTTCCCTACCAAGCCTTACTGTGCCATAATAAGGTATCGTCGAATTGAATAAGAATATTTAAAAGATGCGAGGTCCCACCCACCATTAGTATGCATTACGCTGACCCTCTCTAGATCCTAGATAAATACGATTCTACTTATCTGTGGAGGCCATTTCTTATTTTTGGACTCCATTTGCTTTCAGGTCGGTGGACCTTATTTCTATGGCATTAGATGTTGCTCGCCTTGATAAGGGTAGGCACTTCAGCAAAACCTTTTCAATTACAAAACGTTAGCAAGTCTGTCTTAATCAAGTTTAAGGTTGGTTTATTGTCAGCAATTCAGCTTTGTTGTAACATATTGTACGAGTATTCATAACCATTAGCTCACTTGAGTCCATTACTGGACACATGCCACACCCAAAGGAGGATTTTGCATAATTGCTACACTTGCCTGGTATGTAAGTGATCGCACTTGGCCACTAATAGACGATGCCCTTCAGTGTTCTTTAGGTGCTTCTTACCCTTAAGAATTTTCTTAGAACAAAAATGTGTTTTAGTTTACATAAAAAAATATACAAACACTATCTAAGCAGTGTTTATATATTTTTTTAGTTTAAAGCCAATAGTACACGCCCAAAATAAAATAGTACAAATATAATAAAAAAACAAAAATCATCTTCAAAGTTAAGCTACATATTCAGCAGTTTTGAAAAAAAAAGATGTATGTAATATTGTGTATATTCATTAACATTATTTGTGTGACTATGGTCCATAATAACAATATAACTTTCTATATAAGTCGCAGGCATATAGTCAAAGCTGTAATATGAAATAAAAATATGAATTGTAAAGCTAAGAGAAACAATTGATTGGTTTTTAAAAATATGTATTTTATCTGTAGAGATAAAACGTGAATTTGTGAAGAAACAAAGCATTTCTCAAATCAAAAATATATATGGAATTATCATACACTTAAACTTTTGGTAAAAACAAGAAGGTTTTCTGCGTTTTCGATGAATATCGTGTAAATAATAGGGTATTATTTCAATTTCATTTTTAGGCACGTAATGTTAAATTGTATTCCTATACTTATCACTGCTAGATATTCCTAGAAGTAAAGTTTGCATCATAGACATCAAACACATAAGGCGAATCAGAATATTTTTCCAGCGTAAATTTCAGGTAGCCTGTTGTGGCACCACTATTCAGTCGTCTGTTTGCCAAAATGTTTTAATAAGTTTTTACAGTTTAAATTTTTTTGATACTTATTCGGTTTTATTTAAATAATTATTTTGTATGGTGATTGAAGCACAAATGATGACAATAATCCATATATCTTTTATGAATGCTCCAACAATGTCAAGAGTAGGTAATGATGACAATAGGAGTTTCCTCTTTTATTCATATACGAATATTATAAACGAGACATTGGACTATCTATGTATGTGGATCAGTTGGTCACCGGCCGTCGCCTGGCCAACTTGGCATGAGTCTCGCTTTGTTAATTATATCGATTCATTCTACCCAATCGCCTTGTTGCAATATCTTCTGGCTCCGATCATGCTTCCTGACTCGGCAAGCAATTCGCTTAGTAGAAAGATTATGTCCTCAACCAAGGCTGCAAATATTTAAAAGTGCATAGAAAACCCACACCACACTTCTGTAGTAATAAATGAACATGCAAATAAAGATTTGAATTATTTAGTGCCCAAAGCCTCACTAATTCGCACTTAGGACCTTAATCTTTGATAACGTGGCGTGGCCTTAACTTTATAATCCTGACCTACAAAATTATTTACACTTGTAAGCATTATATTATTATACTCATATACGATCGATACCATTTGGTGCTTTTACGAATCATAGTAATAAATGCCCGTTGCAATTAAATATATTTTTCATGTCGCAGTGTTTGTCACCGAACTCCTTCGAAACCGATTCGCCTGACTATTATGATTTTTTGTGTATGTTTGGTAGGTCTGAGAATTATAATAGTTAGTAAACTATTTTTTATCCTGATGATCACGTAGGATAGTTCTGAAGCAAAATTCCACGCGTAAGTTTGACAAGCATAGGTATTAATAAGGTAGGCCACGATCATACAAAACGTCGGTAAATATAAGCAGGGAGGTAGATATTTAAAGTAATCAGGCAAGTAAAGGAATCCCTTTCAGACGGTTTCAATGAGACGAAATTTGTAAGGACAGGTCGATTGAATGGTGGTGTAATGCAGTAAAATTTCTTTATACAGAAAGGTTTTGAAGTGGTATATAATGAAATAAATATCTAAGACGTACAGAAGACCTCGCTTTTATTTTCATGAAGATAGAATTATAGTTGGTAAATAAAATTACATTAAGTTATTCGGCAAACTTCGTGGACGGAAATACGGATAAACTGAACTATCCTTTGATTACATTTAAAGAGAGACGAAACGGGTAGGAATATTTTCCGTTTCACATTTCTCCCATTTGATGTTACACGGCGGTCATGTTTGCTAAAATATTCCGAATACTCTCTATAAATTTAAATAACACAACAGTATTGTGTTTCGCATTCACATTAAGCCGTTGTTTATTGTACGAACGTTGATATTGTAACTTAGTAGGGTAAAGGCGGGATAGATGCACCACTTTTTGAAATATCCTCCTAATTTAAAAAATATTAATTTTATGTAAATAATGTCTATGAATTTTGCTAGTTTAATCCTTAATATTTAACTTTGATTTGTTGTTTTAGACCTATAAATTAAAGATTTTGCAGATTTTAGCTTTGGCTTAGCCTCCGTATGGAAACTATCCATTGAAATTGCCCCACCATGAAAATAAGAAAGAAAGAAAGAAAGAAAGAAAACAAACTTATTTGGCATTCAAATTGTAACATTAAAAAGTAAATACAAATTGACACATAAAACAGATTACAAGATTTAAAATAGACAAATAGATTATACAATGCCGAAAAGGACTCCCGCTCAGGAGACCAATTCTACTAACGTAAATTATCAAAACTTAAACGTAACAACTAACGAAACGCTACTAAATGTCAACTTCGGTTGTCACACAAGACTGTATTCTACTAACCATTTTTATTAAACGAAATCTAAACGAAAGCTGAACCGCTAGCTATCGATCCAACAAAAGTAGCCTTTCACTAGCGTATGCTCGACCGGTAATTTTGACAGTTGAAACGTTGGTCTTCGACTGACAGCAACGTCAAATCATTAGTGGAATATGAATTTCAGAAATCGTTCAACTTAGTTTCGATCGATCGATAAGGTGAGCTGAAACGCTAACGATATTGCTAATAGAATACGAAAAATTGACATTTAGTTGCGTTTCGTCAATTGTTGCGTTTACGTTTTGTTATTTTACGTTAGTAGAATTGGTCTCCAGCATTTGTTGTGGCCGCTTAAGGCTTGCCACGACGCTGGTATTCTGCGGGAGCCTTATATTTTATAAAAATTAAAAAAGAAAACAGAGAAATGAAATTAAAAAAAATATATTTATAAAATAATTATACCCCGATGATAGATTTATAATAAAAGAAACAGATATTAATACTAAGAAGGATAAATGCCTGCGGCGCAAGGTAGATAGATAGCCCTTCATGCTGTACTAACGAAAAACTCAACCAAAATTTTATGAGGTTTTGAGGATAACTGGTCCTGGAGTTTTAGCAGTAGAAAGCTACTCCTAAAACATAAATTATCTCCAAGTAATATGTGCCTAAAAATGAAAAGCATTTTGCAGTTTTTAAAATCTTGTAATTGTCACACCTTTCTTTTGTTTTATGTTTTCTTTTGAATTCCATATATCTGAGGACTGTATAGCCTTTTTAGACATGGTCAAAGGAAATTACGGTATAGGTGATGCTTCTTTTCTTTGAGTCTTTCTTTCTTTTCAAATGTGTTTCTGGTTCTATATCGCTGCCTAAAATATCTGTAATTGTATATGGTTGGTTCTGCTACAATCAGTAAATAGTGCAAATATAAATGAACACATAAAAATTATAACAGAATTATACAGACTATGACTATGATTACTGCATGAATTCAAATACATTGAAGCGAGTTCCTTATATTCGAGATCTGGGTGTAATTATGGACCCTATGCTATCGTTCAACTCTCATATCGATCATGTACTGGCATCTGCTTTTAGAAATCTAGGTTTTATACTTCGAATAAGTACCTAAGCCCTTCATTAAACCAAACACATTAAAAATCCTTTATTTCTCATTTGTTCGTTCTTATTTGGACTTTTGTTCTACTGTTTGGAGTCCATGCTTTGAAGTCCACATTAACAGGCTAGAAAGAGTCCAAAAAAGGTTCGTTAAATCTTTAAATTATCGCTATAATTTCGAAAGTGAATCATATGAAGCCTCTCTTAAAAGATACAGTCTGCTATCTCTTCGAAATAGGCGTAAAATGTTCGACATGGTATTTCTTTATAAAATATTGAACAATGTAGTGGACTCCCCTTCGCTTCTCAGCAGAATATCGTTTGTCTCTCGTGTTCGCCTTCCAGTACGCTCCTCGCGTTTAAAGCCATTATTTGTTCCTCCCCGACTTCATAAAAAATACACACGTAACTCTTTTATTTTTCGCTCCACTAACATTTATAACAAAGATTTCACCGATATTGATATGTTTAATATTTCTCTTACCAAGCTAAAATTACTTCTCTCACAGCGTTTGAAAATGTAACTAAAATTTAACCTGTCTTGTTTGTTAAACCTGTGTTTCCCTTTTACTCTTTGAAAGCTTTTACTTTATTATTATTATTATTATTTGTGTTTGATAACACTACTGTTTTTGTTCTTTCTTTTCAATGGCTTACCGTACACCTGCCAATGTTTAAATTATATTAAAATTAATAAATATTCAGATTGAATAATATATAAATTGACCGGTGTGCGGGAACTGGATTGAGGGGGAAGGTATAGTGTTTCTGTCCGTCAAGCTGCTCAATTGTAAAAATCCATTATCTTAGTTATTACATTATAGGCACTATTAGGTCTTTTGTAAAACCTTATTTTTAGACATACTTAATATTATTTAATTACATGACTGTTTGTTGCCTTAAATAAATGAAAAAAAAAAAAAAAAAAACAGAACACACAAATATGCTCAAAATTTACACTGAAACCACTTTGTATATGGTTGTATGTATGGAGGGATAGATGCCCCTAGGGGCACCTATACCTCGAATAATCAGGGCAACTATCCTTTTTGATAGGGATAGATGCCCAAGTATTTTATAAATAAACAAAAGAGCAACTATTTCCATCTAGATGCATACTTGCTGAATCAGTATATTGACGTAATAAAAAATATGTATAATAGAATTAATAACTACTTATAAAGTTATACAACAGCAAATACTAACCCTTAAGACTTTGATGTGTTCGTCAAGTTCGCCGTGGTGATGAATACACACATGAGCGAAACGCGTCCTCATCGCACGAAGGCCCGTGTCTCACTTTGGTGCGGGGTGACTGCGGCTCTTAGTTATACCATTGTTCCTTAGTTACGAGTTTGGGAATTTAGGTTTTTTGAAAATAAGGAATTTATCCCTCTGGGGCATCTATCCCGCCTTTACCCTATAGGTACATTTCCAAAAAATAAGGCTATTTTTATTTAGTAGAATTGAATTTGATAGTTGTATTTTCTATGAGTAACTGCAAACTGTTTCAGCTTTAAAAAGTGAGTAGTGAGAATTTCAGGCAAAAACATCTATTCTAAAATATCAAGAGAAAGACTAAAATTTCACAAGTACATTGAATGTGGCTTGATAAAACACATTGTGCATCATAGTAGAACAAAGGAACCGCGTCGCATCGTAAAGTGAACTGCAATCTGCCTTTTTGCAAGTTAGCTATGCCGCGAACATCTTGTTTGCCTGGAGTGGCAATTCTTACGCGAATCCCACTGACTGCAAAATAGAGGTTCTAGGTACACACAACACCTGAAAGATATCGTTGTATTATGCCTCGATTGTAGCAGTAAAAATGAAATATACACCGTGCTTTTTGAACCATCTGGAAAACGAAGCCCACGTTATCGGACCATTATGTATAACATTATGGCAGTGTTATTTATTTTTCTATTAAAAATATTTTTTGAAAAATATTTAATCTCGATTCAGACTTTTAATTTTGTAACACGCTGTGACGCGCTCAGACGTATTATTTTGCTGTGGCAGGGTGTCGATTGAATGGACCTTACACAGCTACATCTGTGCGCGTCACAGCGTGTTTCAAAATAAATAGTTGAACCAATGTTAAATATTTTTAATAATAAAAAATTAAGGTAAAAAAATTAAAATAACACTGCCAAGATGTTATACACAATGGTTACATAACGTGGGCCTCGTCTTACAGGTGGTTGAAAATGCACAGTGTATAATCATATACTCTGTCTCATACGAATGGCGCCAACTATCGATCGAACTGGGCTCTTGGTCGCTGATGAATATAGCACGTAACCTAAACCGTAATAACGTAGAGATTTTCGGACAGTTATGTCAAAGGAGCTTTTAATTATTTATCATGTAGGTGTGTAACGTTGAAGCTCTTTTCGTAAATAATAAAATGATACAATCTATCGCAAAGTATCATTAACATTTCTTTGCTCTATACAGCATTGATTTTCATATTAATAATTTCATACTGTGCATGTCGATCGTTTTACAAGTATCTCTTTTTACGTACTTTATTGCTTACACTCTTCTTTGTATTCAAGACTCGTGTAGCTTTCAGCACTTTCTGCTTCGCCATTCAGTATCGGAAACACGGAAGCTATTCTTTACTTTAAAGCAATTTTAGATAGAAGCATTTGATCGTTTTCCATTCGTTGAATTAAACGCACAGGCATTTATGTTTTAAAATACTTACTTCAACTATTCCGATTTCAAAACTAGTATCCCAAAATTAAGTGGAGTATTCTCTCTACATAATAAAATGCTGTTACAACGTTATTTGTAACATAAATAATTATTTATTTTAGCTTATTAGGATCATTCCTTTAGTATGCTACAATTACAGCTTATTAAAACGCTATTATTAGCTTGACTTGTATCTATGTACCTAAGTAACGTAATCTTTTAATTATATTGTCATCCACTTCAAGATGTCTTATTTATTTTTAAATTCACACACGTATTAAAGACGGATGACAATAAAAAAATTACCCCAAAGGTATGGGGCAATTTTTTTTGACAATCACCACATACTCCACTTCCCCCAAATGTGCATGTTCTCCGATTGGAATAAAAATCGATATTTGGCCTCGGCATAGTTTTTTGGGGTTCCGCTATTTTACAAGATGGGTGCCATATAGGTACATATAATTTTAAATAAAATTAATTTTTATCAATTTGAAAAATAAGTCGTACTAAAAATTAAATAATAATTTTATAAGGAAAAAACAAAACAATGAACGAAAAATATAGGCTTTGCCTATATATACAAAAAAAAATTTTTTTTCTTGTTTTATTTTAGTCTTTCAAAATTATTACTTTTAACCCATTATTAGGTATGTACGTAGACATGGTTTCGATTAATAAATAAAAGGGGCCAACTTCAACAATAAAACTTTTAAAATTGGTTTAAGATTATAATGGTCGTTACAGCGCACATGCTGCTGAATGAAAATAAGTATACATTTCTGACATGCGCTGTAGAGTCACTTAAAAAAATTGAATTCTGTTTGTTGCGATTTTTATTTGAAGTACAAAACATATTTTTATGGTCTTTGTTCTTTTTTGGCAACTAAATGCAAATGCGTCTGTACGGAACCGGCCTTGCTTGCAGTAGAACTAACTTGCTTTTTTAAGTCATGGCTCCCAGTGGGGATTTTTGCCGACGAAACAGGCTTCCTGCTGGGACAAACTTAAGTACACTCTTATTTATAACTGTCGTTTACACTGCGGCGGGAAAACATAGTGAGGTGACAAATATATTATTGTGTGTTTTTCTTCCCTAAACAAAACTAAGTGTTCACGTAAACTCGAGAAACCAGTAAACTAAACTATTTTTCTTAACAGATACGTGTTCATATTTAGATTTGAGGTAGATACATTTACTTTCTTTATTTAGGTACCTAGCTTTGAGCATTGAATGTTTAGAAAAATGCTTAATTTGTTTAAATAAGGACCCTTTTCGAGACGTTTTCTAAATGATGGCTATTGATAGTTAAATATATTAAAGAACTAAAAAAACAAAAAAGACGTGTGGCACTCGGAGACTGCCGCGGTAAAGCTATTGCATAGCATTTTTTATCAACTTATGCAATTATAAAACTAAAAAGTATCACCGCTGTGCCGGTCGGAGTGGGGTGTGTTAGGTTATTTTCGTTACGGAATTTCTGGATTCGGTCTCCACGCTCAAGGCCCGCGATAGAAGCTATGCAATAGCTTAATTTTATAATTTTATGTATTTTCTAATTTTGACTTTTGTAATTAATTTTTTCTGTTATTTTGGCAGATATTATTATGGTTACCATAGGCAACCATACTGTCAAAATCCTTATTTTCTTCTAAATTCTTTTAAATTTCGGAAATTAAAAATTGTTCGATCGTGCCTCGCCCCGAGTGTTAGGTTAGGTTATTTTCGTTACGGAATTTCTGGATTCGGTCTCCACGCTCAACGCCCGCGATAGAAGCTATGCAATAGCTTAAAAACATGTAGACAAGATCATAACTGACATCTTTTAGATTAAGTTTAAAGAGTTTAGTTGTTAGTTCACGAATGGCTCAGATCATGTTGGCTAAGCGAAGTGTTAGGTAATCTTCATGTTATTCCTAAGTGAGTTGAATAAACGTAGAAGGCACCTATGCGTAAGAGTTAAGATTTTTTCATTTTAACACCCGTAGATGCTTCATTGAGGTATGAGTAAATTTATATATTAAAAAAAAACAAAATGTTGTGTGGTGCTGGCCTAACATAAAATACTTCCTCATCATATGGATCTCGTAAGAGGTGTCAAAAGATGAATCGCCCGAAAAAGGTGAGAAGCGGCGTCTTTTCACCGATTGGCCGAACTACGATAGACAGCCCGCCTGCCACATTGCGATTATGGGAAAATCCTACGTATTGAGAGTCTTTGTTCAGCAAAGTGATGTGGGATGATGATGAAGGGGAAGGGAAAAATAAGAGAAAATAGCCACGATCTATTTCAATATGTACTTAATGTATATTGTGTTACAGCGAAAACTTGAATTTGAACATGTCTCTCTCTTAAGTTGGTGGTACGTAAACAAAAATATTATTGACATTACGCTGAAGTACTATTTTAAAAAGTGGAAGTATAAAAAACGAAATGAAACCAAGCTTACACTAAAACTGATGTAACTTAAAATTATTACATTGTTAGTCAATGTCCTGTCAACATAACTCGCTAAAGATTCTTAGGTACTACGAAAGTCTAACCCCCGTATTTATAAAGAAGTAATTACTTATTGCTTAAGAAAGTCATAACTTATAGTGTTCATACCTAGTGCTTAAATGAAAGAAATTGGTCAACATTAATAGTCATATTATTTGGCTGAAAATGCTAACTTTTGGTAGTTATATCTTCTAGTAATTTCTTGATTAAGGCATACAAATTGTCTCTCAAGTAATTACTTGTAGTCAAGTAATTACTTTTACTTGTTTGTAAATACGGGGGTTAAAGCATCATCGAAAAAATATCAATTTTTATCCCGTCTACGAGTAGTACATATAAAAAATAACACTTATTGTATCACTTTTTTGGAAAATATCATATTTGATCTATGTTTGCGATTTGTTTATTGACGTAACTAAATCTCACATCCCTAATCACGAGCGAGATTTTGCTGATACCAATATTTTGTTACGATATTCATCGGTATTCGTTTCCGGCGTGTCACAAGGGATTTGTCACAAATCAGCGCACTTTTGGATGAAATTACTGAATTTTGCTCGTTTGAATTATGAATGAGTCTGATAACTTATAAATATTTATGCATATTTTGGGGCACACACAGTATATTTTGTTTATAATTTTATATCGCTTCTTATAATATTATGTAATCTAGCTGAATCCCTTCTCAAGTCAGTTATCGATGAGTGCAAATCTTCATTTAATTTTAGACATATAAACCCTGATTTAATTATAAAAACTTTTAGAGAATTGAATATGAAAAAAACTGAAGATCTTTGGGGAATTTCCGTTCATATTATCAATACAATTATAAATTCAATAGCCCCTCATCTCGCAATAATTTTCAACAAATGTATTGATAATAGACAGTTTCCAACTTTAATGAAGTTTAGCAAAATCATTCCATTATTTAAATCTGGCGAGAAATGTGATCCCACTAATTTTCGACCAATATCTGTCTTGCCAGTACTAAGTAAAAAGGCATATATCTTATGTAAACATATTTATTTAAAAAGAGGCTGACAATAGTGACCGAGTTTCTTGCGCTGCTTCTTCTCGGCACTAGCCCACATTTGTCCCGAAGCAGTGGTAGGTTTAAATATTGGGACGTGTAAAAGCGCCTCCTGAGCGCCTAAACTGATTTTACTGATTTTACTGATTGTAGGCAGTTAAGGTTAATTGAAAAAAAAAAAAAACAATGGGCTTGCTCTTGATAACATACTTAACTCTACGGTTAAGAAGAAGCCTAAGGTAAAGCGAGTTTACCCAGAAGCTTGTCCGTTATTATCTGTTGTAAAGTCATTTATTCGATGCCCTCTAGCTGTAAGTCATTACGGTGCCCAATATGAGATAGAAATTAGAGCACAATTCGCGAACTTAGTTTGAACATTTACGAGGACACGTTGGGACGCTATTTTCATACGAAATAAACTTGGCACGTTCGCCTGAACTCCGACATGACGCTGTGAACCTTACAGGTGGAACGTTTTTAAAATAGCAATCTTTATCGATTTCGTCTACGGCAACTCCTAACATAGAGTCGTCTAACGCTTGACCAATCAATTGTAAACAGAACGACTGAGGTAAAATCAACTGGCATGATTGGTGCCTAAGAAATAAAAAAAACATGATTTCCATTTCTTTAACAGTTCTTTACTCTGTGTTTAACTTTGAAATATGGTAAAATTGGTTATTAGGTATTAGAAAAATAAGTCAAGGAGGTTAATTTATCAAACCGATAACCCTTTAGCACAAGATGCACAACTTTTAAAGTTAAAGTTAAATAGTTACCACTAAGTAGTACTACTACATACTAACGGTTTCGCGTGACTACTACAGACTACGTACCTAGCGTTTGTGAATTCGAAAGTTATTAAGCAAAATGAAACATCCCCCACTATATTTGCATTTTCCTTGGTTCCTTTGTTTTTTAATAAGTTTTTATTACCGGCTCTCAGATCCACAAAGGAAAGCGACGTTTCAAATGAATTTTAACACTTTACCAAGTACATCCGAACTGGCAGATTGTCTGAGTGACATTGCTACCGACAATTATTATTCATTAGGCTGGTCTCGCTGCGTCCTTTCATCACGACTGAATTCGTCTCGTTATGGCTTATTCAAAAGACTCTTTATATATATTTTAATAAAAGTCCTCCCTCGGCTGGAGGGCATTGCATAATATACCAACATTATCTCTGAAATACAATATTTTTAAAATATTTCCACTGACGTTTCTAAAGTCGACGCAAAGGTGAAGGCCGGTTAGTGGGTGAACTGGCTGACATTTCATAAATGGCATCGCTTTCAATGGTCGTTTCTGTGAAAAAAAACTTTTGTCAGGTATTACGTTAGCGTTAATCCCTCAACCCCCAGGAGGCACTCGGGTGCCACGATAACAATTGATTTCAATTGTGTCTGGAATAACTCACGATCGAGGGATTAAGTTACATAGCATGTTCTTATGTTTCGCTTTTCCTCAACGTTTCGGTTTGTATCAACGAAATTAATAACTATTTTTGTTTTAGATATTCATTTTAATTAACAAAATTAGTTGTGCGGTTCTGTTTTTGTAAGGGTAACGAATCGGAATAGACGCCAGTGCAGCAGTCCGGTGTAGCAATTAACAGAAAATAAACGTTTGGGGTCGAATGTTTGGCTTTGCACTTAATTACATTTGACTGGTCGAACGGTGTTATTTTAGTACGGTGCAACGATTATAATGGCCGATACAAATATTAAGCCTTTAAAATTTTGGGTCAGATTTAGGGTTTAACTGAAGAAGAGACTCTAGAACACGAAGGGTCTTCGTAACTTGTTTTCCAGCAAAACTGTTTTTCAATAGATAAAATTTGTTTTAACCAGTTAAAAATTACGTGAAGCTTCGTCAAACTAGTTAAGTTTGAGGATGAACTCATGTTGTTAAGGCGGACTGTCCACCTCGCCTCGCGCACAAATCGATTTTGCAAACGGCTACTAGGATGTAGGTAAGCAAAGCTTTTCATTCGGTTGGTGTGTACTTACTCCATTCGATTCTATCATAGTTCGTGTCGGTTATGTGATTTTGTGATTATGAAAGAAACTACATTTTTTGATTGCATCTGACCAAATGGAGTCCACGCATGTTGAGGTCAGGCTGCGTCGGATCGTTTATCAAGCTTACTAGTAATTTCAGAGTTTAACTATAATCTTTTATGGTAATAAACATCTTGGTTTCTAAGTGTGAGAGACAGATTTATCCGCATATGGTTAGTGTGTCGTGAAAAATAATACACCGTGTTTTTAAACCACCTGGAAAACGAAGCCCACTTTATTGGTAATATATAACATTATGGCAGTGTTATTTATTTGTTGACTAAAAATAATTAAAAAAAAATTGTTTTTCAGACTTTTAATTTTGTAACACGCTATGACGCACACAGACGAATTATTTTGCCTCGGCGGGGTCTCAGTTAAATAGAAATTACACAGCTAAATCTGTGCGCGTTACAGCGTGTTTAAAAATAAATAGTTAAACGAATATTTAAATTTAATAAAAAAAAAGATTAAAGTATCACTGCCAGGATGAAAATGCACAGTGTGTACTTTAGATAGTGTTTAACGTGTCCTTTGATTACCTAATAGTAAGATTTGATTACCTACACTAATCGTTATCTATCGAATAAGAATTGTCATTTGGTCAGAATTCTGGTGGATGGATCATTTCATGATAATTTTAGTTTCCTGGGGTTCAATAAGGTTATTAGTAGCTGATGAAATCAATTGCTGGTATTGTATTTTGTAGTTAGTAACAGTCATCACAGTGGTCTATACTAGGTAGGTACTTATGTTTATTTGTTAAACACATTTTAGATATTGTCTTAGAAAAAATAATAGGTACATAGTGCATTTATTTGCTTCTACTAGTGACCGCTAAAACCATTTGATGCCAAAACCAGAAACCAAGTATTCAGAATTTTAGTCGGTTATTGGTAGCGATTAGTAAATTCTAGAAACTGGTAATACTGCGAGTTGGAATGTCACATGTGTCGAAATTCCATTTTAGCCAAGTAAGCAATGTAAGGCGTAAAAACGCGTAGAAAGCGCTTATGCTTTTACCGTTTTATAAACATGAAAATATTTGGAATTCATATACAGCGTGATAGGTAAATGGTATTACAATCCGAAACCTATTTTAACATAATATGCATATAAATACTATAATAAAGTCAGAAATTTGTATCCTGAATTTGTATCATTTGTTAACACAGGATTTTTTTCTGCTTGATATACCATTTATCAAACACCTTGTATATAGGTACTTATAGTGGCTAAAATTTTCAGAGTACCCAATGGGTTTCAATTTAAGAATTAAAAATAAATATCATGATAATTATTAAGTATTCAGAATTAATGACGTTGCTCAGGGGCGTGTGTTTGAGGGATGCCCATATTCGGCAATTGTCTAACAATGGTTAGAGGTTTTTACTTTTTACTGCACACCAGGAAATATATTGAGGCACTTAATTCAAATGGAATAACGATATCTCCAAACATCAGGTAGAAAACTAAATGTGTGAGAGACAGGGTGTTAAGCTAATTGAGGTAGAGAAATCCAGGTTGTCAACATTTTGTTTAATTAATAAGTTTTTTTCTATATGACGGATAAAGTACTAGAGATTGAGTAGTAAATCAAAAATACAGAGTACAAAAGTTACTATTGAAATGAAAATGTTGTAAATAATTCCTTTTTGGCAGTAAATATTTGGAAAAACATCAAAAATCAAGCCATAACTCAGTAGACCTTAAACTAGCACTAAAATCATATCCAAAATTTTTAAAAATACGTAGATTTTATTAATTTACTTTGGATCCCTAAATCTTTACCATCAGACCGAGAAATAAATATTTGAGACGTTTTAGCTCCATTTTACGGCTTCCTTCGGATATGAATCAAGAAGACCAAAATCATTTTCACAATTTATATTAACAAAAAAATATCACGATATGTTTTTTTCATCTGCTTTTGAAATAAAAAGTTGCGACGCTATGCGTTATTTTCATTAATTAAACCAAATAGACACTAATAGGATCTAGTAAGCCACAGCTCCTAAACAACTAGACGTAACAGGTAACAGACAAGGTTTAGCCATTGTCATACCAATCTCGAGATAATGTTACCCAAAGTAGGAGCATACCGGATTTGAGAAAACTAAGCTTACGTATTTAGCCGTGAATATGAACGCGCCCCACCGCTCGCAGTAATTATAAACAAGGAATGCCTTGGATAACGGACTGGAATAATAAACATTCACTAGGAAAGGTTTGGCCCGAACAATGTAGTTCTTTGTGTGTACTCGAGAGGTAATATGCCTTAGTTTTTTTTTGTACCTACTTCTTTTAGGTAAAACACTGAAACACCTTTAAAAAATAGTCTAATTCCTCAAAAATTAAACTGGAATTGTACAGTTTCCGAGTGTTATGTTCAATTGAAATTTAGTTCGTACTGCAACCAAAATTAATAATAACGACGATTATCTGTCAGCAGGCCTTACACCAGGTGGACAGACTATCTGCTTAAGAATGCGGGAATGCGATCTTTGTGGAGATCCTTAGAGAAGCAGTGGCAGCAGATCAGCAGTGGTCGTCGTTTGGCCCAGATAATGATAAGTTGTTTCATATTTCAATATTAATAGTATTTTGTTTAAAAGGAATCAAATTCTGTATATGAAATTTCCCTTTATGAATTAAACATAATTTTCTACAAAACAGGGACGCTGTGCAGCTTTAAATATTCACAAAGTCAAGGACAGACCAATGGCTTACTTCCCCTCGAGTTAACAATATATTTGTAAACTGCGACCTTAGACATGTGGCTTTCTTATATCGTTTACGCCAGACGAATAGATAACAAATGTATGAAATTTCCATCTTGAGACAAAAGATTGGACCGACGGCTAAACATGCCTTCCTAAGCCCGACTATATCTTTCCTATCCATGCTAGTCTACTAGCTAGTTGACCTGGGTGAAAATTTAAACCCGGGACCCTTGCTGGGCGGACTACCGCACCACTAAGTAGGTACACCAATCGAGTCGTCAATGAAGTACACAGAGCGAAATCCTAATCATTGCGGTCGCTAGCATTATGGCACTAGATCTGACAAGGGTCGGCCAACTTGACATTTTACATTAATTAAATTGAAATGAGACTGGGAAATGCAAGATGAGCGATACCAGAACTAATTGAGATAATAAACGTTTAATATATTTTATATAGGTTTGTTAATCTCGGTGAGAAGATAACCGACATCGTTTGAAGTATTATGGGTGTGAAATGAGTGGGACTCACAGTAAGAAGAACCGATTCGCCATTGGTCTGCAATGGCGATCGCGGTCGACGATTATCTGTCAGCAGGCCTTACACCAGGTGGACAGACTATCTGCTTAAGGATGCGGGAATGCGATCTTTGTGGAGATCCTTAGAGAAGCAGTGGCAGCAGATCAGCAGTGGTCGTCGTTTGGCCCAGATAATGATAAGTAAATTCTGTATATGAAATTTCCCTTTATATATTAAACATAATTTTCTACAAAACAGGGATGCTGTGCAGCTTTAAATATTCACAAAGTCAAGGACAGTCCAATGGCTTACTTCCCCTCGAGTTAACAATATATTTGTAAACTGCGACCTTAGACATGTGGCTTTCTTATATCGTTTACGCCAGACGAATAGATAACAAATGTATGAAAATGACATTAACAAACGATTGAACGATCGTAAGTTTAGGTCATTTTCATACATTTGACCTCTATTCGTCTAGCGTAAACAATATTAGATAGCCACTTATCTAAGGCCGCTGCACAGGCAAGTAAAAAAAACAGAAACGTAAGAGTCATTTAAAATGCCATTCTTTCAAATAAAATCGACATTTAAACCAAATGTTGCCCTTACTGAAAAATCTTTTTTTTCAAATTCTTATTGACACGCGTACATTTTATGAAAAAGAGGCAACGTGATGTCACCTGGTTCTAATCTTTAATGAAATATGCAAATTAATATTTTTGGTGCTGCATATTAATAAGAAATTTTCAATAAGATCCTAAGGGAATTATGTTTGCCTGATATCAAAGGTTCTCTTCATAATTTGATCGTTGTGGAGTAGTATCAAATCCAGTTATGCTCCATCCATCTTCATAGCACAGTTAGACGGATTACATATTAGAGCTGCTTTATTGTAATTTAAGAATCTAAGATAAAAGTAATTTAAGAATCTAATTAAATTTCTATATAAGCAATGAATATCAATAGGTACACATACCTTTTTTCCTTCCTTAAATGGTTTATCTTAGGCGCACTTTCTTTCCACTTCGTCCAAATTATTGCGTGCTAAATAGCTTATCCGAAAGAAACGTAAACGTGACGTCTCCAACGTCAAGGTGATTTAGTTTTGTCCAAACAACGCCAACATCGACACGAGATGTACGTACCTATATTTGAGGGCTGTATGGTGCCTACTTAAAATAGAACCACCATTCTATCTTTGGAATGCAGCAAATGTCGTCCTATGGGTGTCGTAAAAAAGGACGAAAAAGTTACTGCCAGAAGATGGACCTATGACTAAACTGCGATCGTCAACGTGCCTGCAAAGCAAAGCGGTTATGGCAAAATCTATACTCTATACTTACTAATATTATAAAGCTGAAGAGTTTGTTTGTTTGAACGCGCTAATCTGCGGAAGTACTGGTTCGATTTAAAAAAATCTTTTTGTGTTGAATAGTCCATTTATCGAGAATTAGGTGGTCGCCTTAGAGTGAGGACCGATGATCCTCGGTCGGGGTCATTCCTTGTTCAGAGGATAGCCGTTGCCATTCAGCGGGGGAATGCTGCAAGTGTTATGGGCACTTTCCCTCCGGGGTTGACATTGTTTTAATTTATTTGTTCTATTTTTTTATATTATGACTTGGTTATTGTAATTGTAAAATTATTATTCATTTTATTAGATAATTAATTTTAGTTTTATTAGATATAATTATTTTAAAAATGTTGGCTTCGATTAGTATTAGTAATATTTTAGATTTATTAATGAAATGTATTGTACTTTTTTAATGAAATAAATGATTTGTGTATTTAGGTATCGAGGAAGGCTTTAGGCTATATAACATCACGCTGCGACCAATAGGAGCGAAGCATCAGTGAAAAATGTTGCAAAAATAATCGCGTTCATAATAACAGAAATTGACGCGGACGAAGTCGCGGGCAACAGCTAGTCCTTTATAAGCAGTTCCCTATGTCCAGCAGTAGACTGATGTGATCTGATGATGATGATCATAATCTTCACTGCACACTGATCAAAGTAACTAAGAACCTTGTCGCTAAAAGCGATGGATCGCTATCCCATTAACTAATTATACTAAGTCGTTGAACCGATTACCTATCGCATCACAATCTGAAGTGAATGGGGCTTTGACTAAATAGGTATTGCTTCAAACCAAAGCAAGTGCGGAACACAAATCTGCAGTGGTAGGCCGTAGATTATTAATGTAAGTAGGTACAGTCAAAGGATTTAGTTGTTTAGCAGACTAACAAATAATTACATTTTACTGGGTTCTAAGAGATCATTCAACGGATGATTAGCAAATGATACAAATTACTGTCGATTCATAAACCGGCAAAATTTTATCGATTTGAATCTGCCAAACAATTTAATTCTTCGAAAAAAAAGATGGATCTACTCTTTAGTGCAAACCATACAAAAATTTATGTTTAACTTAGAAAATACATTAAAGACTCTACAATTCAGGCGGTCTTATCGCTGGTAGCAATCTCTCCCAGACAACCTTCAGGTAGAGGATACTTGAAAATAGATAGAAATCGGAATGCGGCAAAGAAGTGTGTTTACAATAATAACTTAAGAGGAAATAAAAGGGGCGGTTTTTTCATACAAACGTAGTCCCTTGTTTCCTCCCTAGATAAAGCCAGTAGAGCAATAAATTTTATAACAAAAATCTTTGGCCACTAGTAGCATGTTTCTATGTTACCTGTTTTTTCATAAATTAATTAATAAAAAAGATATGAGCCTAAAAATCGAAAAACTTCGCCCGATTTTCCGCTGTGTTCAAACAACCAGAAAACAAATTTAGCTAAATTTAAGAAAAAAAAAAGAAAGTATCATCCCGACACGCCAGCCTAAACGACATCATCCGCAGGGCTCTTGCTAGCGCTTCCATTCCGGCTATTCTTGAACCGAATGGCCTGGTGCGGAGTGATGGCAGGAGGCCTGATGGAAAGGCGGCAGCAGCTCTCGGGAGGCTACTCCCCAATCTGGGTGGCCCGGACTCCTCGGTCCAAAAATTGTATGGGGGTGTCGTGCGCAGCATGGCCCTCTACGGAGCACCCGTTTGGGCGGATGCCCTCACCGCAGACAATATCCGCCTGCTGCGACAACCGCAGCGGGTGATAGCAGTGAGGGCTATACGTGGCTACCGGACTGTTTCTTTCGGGGCGGCCTGCCTGCTAGCGGGGTCCCCACCCTGGGATCTAGAGGCCCACGCCCTCAGCACTATTTCCAGGCAAGGGAGGGGTTGCGGGAACAAGAGGGAGAGTCGCCCATCGAGGAAAAAAGAAGGCTGCGTCAACGAGCACGCGACGACCTCATGGCGGGATGGAGGTCCGCTCTCGCAGAGCCGGAGTTTGGCCTCCGAACCATAGAGGCTATCCGTCCGGTTCTGGATGAGTGGGTGGACCGGAGGCATGGCACCCTGACTTTCCGGTTGGTGCAGGTCTTGACCGGACACTGCTGTTTTGGTCACTACCTGCACCACGTCGCCCGGAGGGAGCCAACGCCCCGGTGCCACGAGTGCGGTGCTGACGATGATACGGCGGAGCATACTTTTGAGATGTGCACCGCATGGTCGGATCAGCGCCTCGCCCTCCGGGCGGTTGTGGGGCCCAATCTCAGGCCGCCAAGGGTAGTCAGGGCAATGCTCGGTAGCCAGAGGAAGTGGGAGGCGGTGGCCACCTTCAGCTCAAAATCATCTCAGCGAAGGAGGGCGCCGAGCGGGCCCGCGATGACAATGCCCTTGCGGACCCGGTCAGACGCAGGCGAAGGGGGGTTAGGAGGAGGAGGTATGCACATCTCCTCTCCCCCCCTTAAGCAGGTCAGTGGCACGGGTTGGGGGACCCGGGTCATACCAAACGACCTGACTCGTCTGGGGGGCGATCCACGTGCATCGGACTGCCCCTCCCTAGGCGTGGAGGAAGCCCTGGCATAAGGCCGGGGCGCACAGCCAGGGTCCGTAGATTGCTTCGGCCAGCCCGGACCCAGGAACGGCGGTTTCGTGCAGGGGTGCACCCCGGGGGTTATTTTAGTGGGTATGCCTACCGGGCCCTTCTTTGTACGAGAAGGGTTGGCGGTGGGAGAGTCCCACATAACCCGTCCTTTCCCCAAAGTGACGGGTATGCGTAAAGCATTTCCCCCCGGGAGAACAGAAAAAAAAAAAAGAATACAGCAGAATCCCTCAAGCGTCGCAAATATGTAGGGCTACAGAGCTCCTACATATTTGAGCCGTTTGGGGTCGAGACACTTGGTCCGTGGGGACCTGGCGCTCATCGGCTGTACAGCCAGTTAGCGAAGCGGCTAATCGACTGTACAGGTGATACAACAATACAACGTATCAGTTTGGCCATTCAACGGGGAAATGCGGCCAGCCTTCTCGGTACTATGTCGCGATCACTGGACTGCGATTTGGGACACATTTTTTATTTGTAAATATTTTTGATTTTGTTTTTGATTTTGTATTTGTACATAGGTAGGCTTTTTTAATGTTAGATTTTAAGTTTTGTTTTAACTTGAACTGTAAATTAATAAGAATAAATAAATAATAAAAAAGATCATCATCATTATCGTCTTTTCAACAAATCGACGCCGCTGGACATAGGCCACTCTGGTACTGGTAGACACCCACTATTTTGGTAACTAACAAAGACAGTGAACGTGACAAACTCCAGCACGCTTCTATAAGAAGATTCTCTACTTCTTCTGCCTTCCTGCCTCATAACCCGGAGTTGAGTATTTTCTTGTATATACGAAGAAATCATCGATATTCCAAACAAAGAATTAAGACCTCAGCCTACATTGATAAAACAACGACTCTAGATGATCTGCCCAAAGTTGTGTGAATGTGAATGAAACCAATATTCCAGAGCACCTCTTCATCATTCAAACGTATGGTCATACAATTAATTAAGTCAATTCGAATAGATTAGCGTTATCCCTGTAATCCAATGTAAAAGTGTAAAGAGCTTTGTTCGAATAAGCTAATCAATTGTACGCAGGGAAGCGTTACACTCCGCTCAAACAAATCGTTCGTTGACAGGGTAAGTAGGTTAATTTGAATGAAAAAATGCTTTTTGGCTGTAATACCAGGTGTATTTATTACCTGAAATTAACCTAGTTAAACACATTTTGAGAGCGCCATTATTGTGAGTAATTTGTAAGAATTTAAGTAAGTACTAATAGTCTCTTTCTTCTGCAATTTATGTAGCAACTAAAACTACAGCTCTATGCTGAATGACTGTTCAGCAAAAAGTTAGTTTTTATTATTTGAAGTGTGTTTCATTTGAAAAATGTAAGTTTTATTAAAGATGAATGAAGTTTTAACCCACAGTAGTACACCCGGCTACAGCCATCCGTATAAAACTTACAAATGTTTTAGCTGCAGTATTGCTTTAACATGGATAACCCTTCTACCTTCTAACAGGCTTTTGTTGACAACTTTTTACTGGTTTATAAAAGCACCATAAAGCCCAATCGATAAAAATGTTTTCACCCTAACGTATTCCATGCATAATTAAGTTATTTTCTAATATCACCTAGGCACACGACGTGGCAGGTACTTTAACTTATTGCAAGGTGTATTGTGGAAAGGTGAATAAAGTTAGAAGCAACAATACATTAACACTATCTGTATATTTTTAAATACAATAGGTAAGCCTGGAGGCGTATAGGGTACAATATTTCTTAACCAAAATAAACTAATCTCCATTCTAAACTAATCAAACAACAAATCCAACTATACCTACGTCTAAAATGAGTTACGATTTATAGAAAAGATTCTAGCCGAAACAATGTCCAAGTAAACTGTTTTTTTAATTTTTCTAATTGTGTAGGATACTTAGAAATAATCTTAAAAATAAGTACTGATTTAAACTTTACTACCTATAAAAATATTATTCCCATACCTAATATATAATATTTTTAAGATCATTACTTAACCGTCCGATAACATAAATCAAACTACAAATTCATAGCACATCCGCACAATGTTCGTCGATTCATCATCATCATCATCTCAGTTAGCTATGCCTATTACTGGACATAACCTCCTTTTAGGATTACCACGACGATTGGTTCCGCGCCACCACACCCAATGGATTCCCGCGACCTTCGTTTCCAATTCAAGAAACAGCAGCCCAGGTGTAGGTATTGGTTAATAACTTGAAGTACAGTGTTCCCAATATACACTGTAGCAGAAAGGACAGGGGCATTCGACTTTATTTTTGTCTTCTCTATGTTCATCTTAAGACACACTCTTTGGAAAGCACTATAATATCTGCGAGCATTTCAATGGGTTCTCATGTGGCACTTCACATAATATATCTATTGGAAGGAACTTTCTAGAGGGCTTAGGCGAATAATATTAAGTTTAATTTCAAAAAAGCTAATTAAATGGAGATAACTTTTTTTTATATTAATTTACCTTTATGTGAAATCTTTGCTTTTCAATTTTATTTAAATACACACAGAGAACGTAATAATAATACATTTTAGTACATAGGATACTATATACCCAAAGATATATTTTAAAACAATATATTTTTGGGGCCGATACGAATAAGCTTAGACAATTTGTGTCCTGCAGTGGCGTACATCACTTTATAAAGGCTAATTGTACTGACGATTTATAAAGTACTAGCTGTTCCCTACCACGCTTCGCTGTGGCACATTGTGATTGAATGGTTCTTGTTTTTTATGGTTTTTTTTCGCGGTCGCGGATAAATACATAAAAACAATTCTTGATGCGGATTTTATATCATGCTAAAATTTCAGCTCGATCAGTGCAGAACTTTTTGAGTTTTTGAAGCGTACACAAACCAACATAAAATGTTTATTTACATAGATAGATAGATAATTGACTGATGATTAAAATAGTTGCATTTATGATTCTTACTATAGTATGTCTCTATTATATAATGTGGTGGTATCGATCTGAAAGGTCTTTAAACCCAGGGCGGTCGTATAAAAAAGGTCGTGCTATATAGAGTCTAATTTGATTGCTGTATTTACCTTTCCATTTCGTGCTGGTGTTCTTATCTATGCATATTCAGGTACTCATGAGTATAACCAACATGCTATGCTGGGTAAATGGTATACAAATTGTGTTTTTATAAAACTCTAAGGTGTTGAAAGTGCCCTTTTCACGTAATCTATAAAACTACAGAAGTAGTAAGTACAACTATATAAGTTAGTTTATTTTGAGATTTACACCATGCACCTTGTTTTTATGAGTATCGGATATTTCGGCACTGTTGCAAGCGCTATCACGGAAGAACTAAACTCTCTTAAGAAACAAAATACGAAGTAGAAATCTCTAAACAACTAACTCATGCTAATTGCAATAAATACTTTTTAAATACGTATAACGGGATTTAAACACGAACATGCCTGATCCTACTTGCCAGACCTTTCGACCGAGTTACATCGGCCGTGGTCACAGGCTAATTTAAAAGTATTAAAATATTTTTTAAAATAATAAGTAATTTGTAAAGTTCGATTTGGCAAAAAGACAGTGCTCTTAACACTAAATCAGTTCTGAATTAAACTATAATTTCTGTTTTTTTGTGCACAAGATCTTTAATGAATAATTAAACTTAATTTACTGTTTGATTCATAGAATTATGAAGCCTAGCAAAGTCATTTTTCATATTTTTTTTGATAACAAATGTCGTGGTGATGCGCCGTCGCAAAAACAGAATAGCGCCACTCCGTCTCTTCCTACGGGTGCCGTAAGTGGCGACTAACGGACTGCAGCCAGAAGAAGACGAGCAACAGGGTCTCCTCACCACCATTGGGCCAAACTACGATCACCAACTCTCTTGCCAGGCGTGGCAATCATATCAAAAACCCCCTTTTGGAGAGTCATTTGGACATATAAAATGCTGTACGGCAATGGTTTAATTATGATGCCAAACAAACCAATAATAAGCATGGGTAAAATAAGTAGTAAGTTAGTAGATGCAGGACCAAATGCAAGTCGGTGCCTGGCAATCGTCGTTTAGTACCTAGGTGCTTAGTTAGTACCTGGACGACTGTTAACTTTTAAATATTATCAAAGTCTTGTAAGGTTCAATATTTTTATTGTGATATTATGTCAATCTTATTTTTTTACAGTAGTGGTCTAATTTTCGTTGTTATTGAAATGGTTATAACCTAGAGCAGCGCAAAAAACAACAAAACGAAATAAGTCCTTCTCGTAAAAGTGCGCGTATCTCCACTTTTGTTCTTTGAAGAGGAGAATAATATCATATATTCTAAAATTTGTGTTTTGAATATGTATGATGTATGGGTGCGAATGAACCTAGTTCGTCGACCAAAGAAACGACGCGACGGCGCGGCGTGACCGGGAATATAAAGACAAGAAAATTGAAAAGAACAAAATTATTCAAAAGGATGCGAGATTATGCAGAATTCATTTTGGAACGAATTTTGTGTTTTATATATTTATCTGCACAATTCATTTTGTTATTAGACTGAGCTCGATTGTAAGCTATATTTTAAGTAGCATCTACTAACATAAAGTGGCTTTTTTATGTAAATAGATTTATTGTGTCTTAGCTAGTGTGCAATGTCCAAAGAGTTTGTACATCTTAGTAGAAAGGTCTAATTATACATGGCAAGTTAAATTTTGTGTTTCCACAAAATTAATTGTCACCAATACATAATAACTTTTTACTATAACATGAACATAGTAAACATGACAGTCTTTGTCTTTCCGTATTCAAGAATATATTTATTAATATCTACCATGTCATTCTATTGCCTATGGGTGTAAAAAATATATGTTAAGTCTCAAATAGAATCACCCCCTAGAAAAAATATTTGAGAATTTTTGATTTCAACACAACTAATTTTGTAAGGTCTTAGTCCTTTGTAGTAAAGGAACTGTTATTTTATCATATAATGAACTTAAAATCTGATTGAAAATCCCTCGAGAAATGCACCCATTTTCTACTTCAAAAAACTTATCAAATTTGAAATATTTTTTTTTAGTGAGGATACAGAAATACTCAATTAGAATGTTAGTTTCTGATGTTTAGGTTATTACAAGGATTGGTTTGCAAATCGGAAAAATAAGGTTGATGAATAATCATGGCTGAATACATTACTTACATGCGCTGCCGTGTTTCACGCAAATGGCGGTAATAATTAATACTTACTTTTGTATACATAATACTAACTTGAATCTACTTACCTTAACACATTTATATATTTAAGTACAACGTGCTCTTAAGCCGTGTACGCACGTATGAACAAATTTGTTGCGTTGCATGATATGCAACAACTTTGTTCGCACGGGTGTACCACTAACGAACATCGAACACTGTCTTCAGCAAACATGTTTGCGGCTATCCTATTTGTATGTTCCGTATGGACGGTGTTCGAATAGCTATATAGAATCGCCGCCATGGCTACTGATATAGAGTTCACGACTGTTGTGCGCGAACTCGATTCGAACTATATTCGCGTTCGTGTTCGAATACGCCGTTCATATGTACAAACCAAATGTTCACGTTCGATGTTTATGTGCGCTATGTTCGTGTTCGTACGTGCGTACTTGGGAATTGCGGTATTTGCGAGACTAAGAGTTTTAGTCCCGCGGGATTCTGGTATTTGCGGGATCCCACGTGATGCTAAAAGTGGCCATTGGTAAGACTTGTAGAACTTGTGCAGTGGGAAACTAACATACCTAAAGACCACACAATGAAAGAAAACAAATATTATGATCTCTTAAATGAATTAGCGAAAAATGGTTATGTAGTGAGTCTATATGCTGTAGAAGTAGGAGCGACAGATACACCAGCAAAATCTCTCTATAACCTGTTGAAAGTCCTGGCTTGGCCAGAACTGCAGTAAGTTCTATACTAGAGCGAGTGTCTAAAGCTGCATTTATAGCAGTTTCGTACCAGATTTGGCTGGGCAGGGAGAGAAACACGAGTAGTGAAGGTTGATGTACGTCGGGAAGGGGCTTTTTAAACCTAAACCCATGGCTCAATTTCAGGGAGCTACTCGGAGTTTCTCTTTCTGCCACACGATGGACCCGGCACCCGCACGGTGAATCCATGGAACGTTAAGAAGTTTGTCTCACAACTTGCATTTTGCCGTATGCGATGCGATATTTTATGCTTTTAAAAAGTATTTCTAAACAATTACTGTACCGGCAAAGACTTTATAAATAATGTTCGACATAACTTAATCAATAAAACATAACACGTTATTGGATTACGTTACGCACAATTACAAATTGCAGCTTTTGACAAAAAATAGGCAGGCAATCACCGCGCGCGTTGAAGAAAGCCCCCGCCCCCGCTGCCTACTTTGTTCTCGTCCGTCATTAGCTAGCTTCTCTCTATCTGGCCGAGTCACAGGAGCAGTGCTGCCAGAACGTGGGGAAAAATGTGGGATACTCTTTACCCACGTTTTAGAAGTACTGCGCAGGAGTCAGTTTAGGCGCATCCACGTAACGAATATCTTTGCGCAGTCCCGCTAGTCCCGCGGGATCCCGAAAAAATCGTGCGGGATCCCGGTATGCATTCCCTAGTGCGTGGCTTTAAGATTTGATACTCTGTATAGTTTGATTTCCAAAACTACCTACAGTATTTTGATATGAGATTAAAACGAAAAGGTTTGTAATAGTTTGGTAAAATTACATTTTGACAAGGAAAAATAAATATCTAGGTTTATTTTAATTTGCAAATGGTTATTATGTAACACTAAATTTGTTCCAAAACATTAGAGCCATTTCCGATATACACAATATACGAGTACATCGTACCGTATCGTATCATACCAAATATAGATAGATATGTAAATATAAAATAATGGCTTATTTAAAACGATAAGAAATAAAATAAAGTTCAATTGTAATTAGTTATCGTACAAATACCAACATAACCTCAAATTAAATTACCAGTGAGAAGTACAAGCGCTAGCTCGAATTTCCTGAAAGTTTGCAAATAAAACAGAATGATTTCTGTTCAGTGCCAGATTAAGACTAATTGATATCCTAAGCAATCCAACTGAATCCAACCCCCACCTCCGACCCCTTGTATAAGTCGTCATTACGAACCTACATCAGACTATAGTTGGATATTATTGGCCCCTATAAAAGAAAGATTTTGCCATAGTGGCCATGCTTGGCACGTGGGCTGAAGTCAATGGAATACGTTGATGTCCTTCTTCTTTTGGCTGTACTCTTTTAGTTGAAATTGTACGAAAGAAATATAACGTGGAGTAAAAGTCACAGCATTATTTATTGAAATGCGTTTTTTTCCGCAATCTTTCCCGAAATGAAACATATCTGTTTTTATATTATGTATTATAAAGCCTTCAAGCCTGTCCGTGAGCATCGTTATTATTTTTTATTACTTTCATCTTTTTGTATTCTTGCTTGCAGTTTTTCTTGTGCTGTTTTGGTGATCTCTAGGACGTGATGTCCTGAGCTATTGCTTAATTTGCTTATAGGCTAATCAAGCACTGATCCCGTTTAAAAAAACATAAAACACGATAAGCTTTTATTGTTGCAATTGACTATTAAAACTTTGTAAGACATAAACATTACGTGCGAATACTATCTAAAACACCGCATGCAAAGTTGTTATCAAGCAGGCGCTATGCCCAGAGTTATGCTTTCCACTAGGATTATACCTTGCCAGTGTTTCGCAAAGCCGATTTTAGGAGCTTACCTTAACAGGGGGAAAATGCAAACTGTAATATATTCAATTGTCAGAAACTTAGTAGATGGGAACAAGAGTTTAAAAGCAGCACGAGTTTTTCTTTGCAGGTACCTAGCAATACTTGTTTAAGTTGTTTTATGCGACTAGTTTAAGCATTTTATTACAATCTTAACCAGCTATTTTTGGCAGTGCTACATTAGATTATTTTGGCATTGAATATCTTTGGATATGATCTTTAACTTTTGAAGCAGGTGCTTTGGTTGCAACATCTAAATCTCACCCAAACGATGCCCCCTGCTAAAGCTTATTTGACATAATCCTCCCAAGGATCTCCACAACAATTCGTCCATCAACGGCTTCCTCCGATCTTCACTAGATTATCGGTTCACCTGAATGGTAGCCTACTTACAAATCGTCGTCCGATCCACGGTCACAATTCCAGAATCTATCCGTACCATTGGCCATTAGTTCTTATTCTACTATGACTGTGTCCAGCCCAGTGCAACTTCAGCTAAGGAATTTGTCGAGCAATGTCGACTATCTTAGTTCTCCTACGGATTTCCTCATTGCTGATTCTATCGCGCTGTGAAATACCAAGCATTGCTCTCTCTATTGCCCACTGTGCAACCTTCAGCCTTTTCAGCTAATATCTTAAATCTATCTTAAATAAATATAATAATAATATCTAGTCGTGGCGTAGTGGCACAGTGTTTTGTGTGCCTTGTTCTTAGACTAGGAATTTGGTTAAAGGTTGTAACGAAACTTATTTAAATTGGCTGAAGTCTGTGCTGTAAACACGTCTGACTAAATTATTGTTTCAGGCCGAGGTAACGATTTACTTAGTTTAAGATTATGATCAAATTACATTTTTTGAAATTTAATTCTTTAATAAAGAACAACTTTTTTACAAACATAACAAAGGGAGTGAATCTAAAACATTTGATTCCTCCAGTCGCATACTAAGGCAACGCTCCCTAAAACCTAATCACTTCCATAATAAGCTACGAGTTAAGTAATTCGCCGTATGATTATGCGTCGTACGCACTGATTTGAATTTGTGCGGGTTATTCAAACCAATGGGCCATGAATGGAAAGTTCGTACACTTACATGACAGTTCCTTAATTTGCATTCACATTATTTTGTATACATAATAACCCGTTATTGAACCAGTACATGGGCATACTATTTATTTGTATTTAAAGGGATGATGGTAAGTTTTGAATAAATGAGTGTAAGAGACCGATCGATTGACTGATCGAAATGAGTAAATGAAGCAGTGTAATGAGACATAGTTCGAATATTTTAATGAATATGCAAGCATTACGGATTACGAACGATGAATTAGAAAGTTGACTTGAAGACGAAAATAGACATAAGTAGTAGAAGTAGTAGACAGTTAATTCTTTTTCGCGATCCTACATCTATATCTCATGACACAGGAGCCCAAAGTTCGTGATCTACTATACAAAGCTCTGTAGGTATATATGCTTTGACATAGCTAATATGCAGCCTGACTGCTTAAAGCGGTGTTCAGCTGTCTAATTAGTGTAGAGTAACACTGAAACGTTTCAACGGTTCATTAGCGAACAGCTTTCGTTTCCAAACCGGTAATGGATTTACCGTCAAAAGAAGCTGCTAGTTATTTTAAATTCCCATCGATCTGTAGCCTACTTTTGTTCACATATTTTATTTAAAAGCTTACAGGCTTTATGAAAACGGTTAGTACTATTGAGAAATGTAAATCCACACCCAACTGCAGTTAATTAGTATGAGTTGGATCGATTCTACTTGAAATTTTATTCCAAACTAGCTGTTGCCCGCGACTTCGTCCGCGTCAATTTCTGTTATTATGAACGTGATTATTTTTTGCAATATTTTTCACTGATGCTTCGCTCCTATTGGTTGCAGCGTGATGTTATATAGCCTAAAGCTTTCCTCGATAAATGGACTATTCAAAACAAAAATAATTATTGAATTCGAACCAGTACTTCCTGAGATTAGCGCGTTCAAACGAACAAACAAATAAACAAACTCTTCAGCTTTATAATATTAGTATATATAAACTATTAATTGCATCCAAATCGGTACCTTTTGGATTTAGGATATTTTGCCTGAGAAATCTATACGTTTTGGTTTATTGTGATACGTTCACATTTTAATCAACGAAAAAAGGAGGACGTATTTAATTTCAGGCGTGTTCTTTTACATGTATGACTGCACAACTTATTTATCAGATTGACCAATTTTGATGATAATTTTAGTTGCTACACTATGCAAGCTCAAAGTAACCATTTCAATTTAAAAATAAAACTTCTCTCTTCCTAAATCAAAAGGTGATACTTTTATTGTGAAAATATGGTACCTGTATACCTTCCTAATACAACTTTTGTAAGAAAACTGAAATTTATCGCAGGCCAGGCAATGAAGGCAAGGTGCACGTCACCGCAACAACGTAGCATCGAGATTAAACTTTACATATTTGATCTTGTGGCTGCATCGGGCGGCATCTGGGAGATGAGTTTTATTGTTTTGACTTCATGAGCAATTCTCGAGGCCAAGTTCTTATCGATTCTTTGTGTTTAATACTTTTGTATTACAATAGTTTTAATTTTCCACAAACATATTTGCAGATCTTTAGTTCGACATTGAACAAGAATCACGTTGCACTGCATTTTCATTTTCTTTAATAAATTATCCACAGAAATATCTTTTGAAACTTAAGACATGGTTTTTCCGGACAAGCTTTTGGCCGGTAGCGAACTCCATAATCTATTGTCAGACACTTTTAGTAATAAAGGTTTGGTTGTTTGGTTGTGTAACCCAAATAATTCACTAAAAATGTATGAGATTTATTGTTGGTTAATAAATTTTTTAGATTAGGCTATAACAATGACCATAAACATCAGATTTCCTAAAAATATGACTTGCCGAATGATCATTTTTTCTCAAGCTCCGCAATTGAACGTGGATCTTGTATTGATTGTCGTTTTTATATAGTATTATTTAAAAATACATATGTATTTGCTTTGCTTTTTTTATGGGTAGTAGAGCAAAAACATAATTTTAATAATACCAACAAACATTAATATTTTTAAAGTTTTTTTTCACCTGACTTCATCATTACTCATTTATCTGGTCTGGGTATAGACCCAGATAAGAAAATGTAGTGAATTAGGAATACGATACTTAGAGAATACGATGTTTTGAAAATATAATAACTTGCGACTAGGATGAATGTGATACATTGAGTGATGATGTGTTTGCTAACGTAATGAAGGAAAAATAAGGACTTAATAACGTCTAATACGCTAAAGCTGCGCGGAATAAAAATGAAGCTTCTGGAGAACAGTTAGGTAGGTATTCGGCGATCTACGCAAGTCAGTTTCTTTTAACAGTTTGATATTTTAGCTAGTGGACCATTAGTAGCTTTATTGGCACTTTTTCATCAAACATGTTTTTTTTTATAACTCAACATTAACTCAAATAAGCGTTAGTAATTTTCCTGTTCTAATATTTTTAGAGAAATTAGAGTGTTCAGTTGAAAGAATAATTCCTTTACATACTTACCATTCAACTTTCCTATAAATATTGTTCTTCCTGTACTACTAACTTAAGCCTGCTAAAATAACTTAACGTATTTTAGCAGGCTTAAGTATATTTTACGAAGGATAGTATCATCATAATAATTATGAGTCCACTTAGACGTAAGGCAATTTTTACCCATTCACTTAGCAGTTTTAACGCAATCGATGCTGCAAAAGATACGACTTTGTAAGACAAATCTTAACTATCCTTAATCCTATTATATAATTAAGTAATATTAAAAATACGAAAGTAACTCTCTGTATTTCTGTCTGCGACGCTTTTACGCCTAAACTGTGGAACCGATTTCATGTTATTTGATACAAAGAAAGATTAAACATTTATAAAGGACAAAGGATATTTTGTGCTGGGCACAAGTTTTTGCCCTCGTGGTACCTATACAACGTGTTCCTTTAGATATCCCATAACTCTAAGGTTATGTTCTATAGGTAAAAATAATATAAAACGCCCTAGAACATGTGGTCCAAAAATCAATAGTTTCGAATATAACATCAATTTTAGTTAAATTATTGCTTTGTTTTTGCTTTTTTGTTGTTAATTATTTAGAAGCGTTACAAAGAAAAACAATAAACGATTCCATGAAATAGAACCCGTTGTGTTCGTAATTATTTCTAAAATTATTCTGGCAGGGCTGCCAGTTATCTGATACTCATTGAAGATTCACCGGCAAGATGCGTAAAATAGATGTAACCAATCGCGTAGGTACATATAAGCTTTGCTGATCAGTTAGTAGTCAAAATTGACGATAATTACTAAGAATCGCTAGATTCGTAGTTATTGCCATGCAAATATCTATTATATGTTAAATATATTATTGTGTGCATAATGCACAAAATAATGTGTGTGTGTGTCAAACAAAAACTCAAAGAGGTCGTTGGTAGAGATTCGATGCGTAGAATAGCGTCTGAATAAATATACTTCAACACAAATAAAATTCGTACATTCTGCTGCTGGTTCTGAGGGCTAGATCACCACACTATTAAAAAGCTGTCATGCTATCAAATAATTTTAGTCCAAGTTCGGATGAACTTTTAATTTATATCGTAACTTTTGTTACGATCATAGACTTAGAATTAGTATTGTTGAAAACTTTGCCAAATCACGTAAAGATTTTTCTTCCGTAAATAGGTTAAAACCTCTCTGCTGGTAGTGATAATGCTATGTTGGTTAACCCGCAATGGCATCCTTTCCCTTGCCACGATTCCTCAAATGTGCGTCGCTGAAAACAGGTTGAACAATTTTATTCACCCCCCTCTGATTAAATTTGTTGAGGTTTCTCACTTGTTTTCGGATTTCCTTTGGGATTATTTGTGATGTGTGCTTCTGTAGAAGTAAAAACGAGAGGCACGTAGGTAGTTGATGTTTTAGTTTACTTAATACTTTGGACTTCAATGAAAAAAACACGAAGAAGATCCTGAATCAAGATTTCATGGGGTTTTCTAAAACGTAGTGATTACTTGTTTAGTAAATAATTTTTATATTGAGTTTTCACTTATTTCTACTCAATATAAAAATTATTTCTTAGTAAGTAGGTTTTATAAACGTTATTGCAAAAAAGAAACCTTTATAATTAAACCTTTTAACTAAACGGTTTTATTTGCTACTTAACTTTCTGCCAATTAGCAGAAATAGACAACCATTTTCCAAGAATAGAAAAATCAATAGGTATAAATATAATACTGGTATGGACATACATTTGTATTAGTACACGTATTTGCACTATGAAATGAAGATATTATTGAAAAACTTAATCTTTTTGTATTACATATTTACTTATAAAATAAATTAACATTAGCATTATTAAAATAAATTGTCCTGTCGCAATAAGCAAAATACGTTAGTTGTTTGTGTTACAAATGCTAATAGCGCAACAAGAGAAAACCAAATAAGCAGCAAGCTTGCTTGTTTGGAACACAGCGCATAGAAATAGAACATTAGCTACGCATCACCAATGAATTGGCCTGAACTAGATTGCAGTGGATTACTCATTACGCAGTGCAATCAGTGAACATCACACTGTGTGCCTAATTTACCGAGAAGTTAACTGCATTCAATTTAAAAGATAAAATATTTTTTTTTACTAAATTTGGTCTACTTAATATAACTGTTCTCAACCGACTTCAAAAAAAAGAAGAAGGTTCTCAATTCAACAGTTTTTTTTTTAAATGTTTTTTACATTAGAACTTTCAACTGGTTACACGGATTTTGATGAGTCTTTCCAATTATTTTTATTTCAAAGGTAGTCCCGTGTGGTCCCATTTCTACCAAGTCATGATCTGATGATGGGATCCGGGAGAAATCGAGGGAATACCTCAAATTTTAAAGGAACGTCCGAAAAATACATTTCTACCATTGACTTTCCATGCTACTGACAGCGTTCAAAGCGACTAAATGAATACGAGTATTAGTGTAACAGTGGCAAAGCATTATGAAAAGCCTCCTGGATCTTCAGGAGTTGTTCGCCTATGTCCTGCAGTGAATTATATGGTCTGATGACGATCAAGCCATAGACAATGCATGATTTTGATATCAAGACGGCATGAAACTAAAGGCCAGGTAACGGTGTATACGTCACACCGATAGTCTAATTATAATGTTTCGAGTGACTCGCGATGAGAGAAGAGTCAACGTTTAAGATATTACTGGCACGAGAGAACACGACGCACTATTTACTACCACTTCACACATTGTTTCGATTGCTACGGTTTCATAAATCTTGGGCATGTTCCAAAGATTTTCCGTTGTCACTACAAAATTTATCTACTGTAACTTGGAAGAAAGTAGAGAATATTGAATTCTGAGTATTGTTAAATGAATATAGAAAAACAACACTGAACCATGTAAGCGATAAATGGTTTTCTTTGGGTTATGGCAAACAATGAGCCAAATATGATTAGATACACAATTCCTTGAATTAAAACTCCGCTAGTCTACAGTACTCTTGAACAAGATTGTCGCCATAAACAATGTTTTGGTAGCTCAATTAGGTAGAGTAGTCGCCCGGTAACCGGAAGGTCATAATTTTATGACCTAACAACAGCAGTCGGAATTATTACTAAAGTATTTTCGGTTTGGTCAAATTGCAGAGCGAGAGAAGGATTACTTTATCGGTTTCTGTATTTCACGAAATAAAATATTACTTTCATGTAAGTAGATACTCGTATGATATGCATTTGTTATATTTTAGTTTTTAGATCCAGATAGTTAGTTTTTGGTCGACATACGATTAATGTTGAAAGCTCTTTCGCTAGAAGGGTTCAAATAACTCAATCAAACTGCATTACTGGCAATTATAGGTAGTGTTAATGTACCGTAGTGTTTCACATAATATTAGACATGCACAATTAATCTATTATACTTGACTGGATTTGTCAGCGATGCTGAAGATAATAATCATTAGTAATGTATTAGGATCTGTTAATTACATATTACATAACAGGTGAATTTAAAAATTATTTACAACGGTACATAATCACATTTATCGAGACCTGAATCCTTTGCTACTAACTCAGTCATATGTATATAATTTAAAATTAGGACGAATTATGTTGAATGCCCGCAAAAGCGAGAATAATATTTAAAAATATTGTGCGTAATGCCATTACAAAGGGAAGGTGCTAATTGGAAACAGTCCCGAGAGAAACAACGTAGGCTTTAATATTCTCGAACACAAAATACGTTCTTCCTATAAAATATTTATGATGTCGCAAGTAAACTGAAAACAGAATCTCCTCTATTAAATGTCACACTAATAGGGTACAAAAAAAAATTTATGTATGTATTTCGAAATTGTTATTTTTGTGTACATTATATGTAAGTGCCTTTTATATTTATATTTATATTTTTAAGACATGCCTCACTGGGCCACACAAAGCCATCTAGTCCCAAATTAAGCTACTATTAAGTACCCTGTCGTACGGGGTACTAGACAACCGATAAACTTACTTATATACTTTTTTTTTTTTTTAAATACATACTTATAATACATAGAAAACACCCAGACCAGTACAAACAGACATGTTCATGCACACAAATATTTGTACTGTGCGGGGATCGAACCCGCGACCCATGGGTCAGAAGCAGCGTTAACTACCGCTGATCGGAATGGTCGTCTAATTGCAGGTTTAAAAAAGCTATGCGACACGGAAGAGCTACTTAACTGAAGTGTGCACCAATCCTTCTTAATAGGTATTTGGGTGTCGTAAGAGGCGACTAAAGGAGTACTGTGAAAAGACAACAGCACCAATTGTCAAGTGTGGAGATTATGGAAAATCCTTCTTTTGGAGAGGCCTATGTCACTGGACATGAGTCTACCACGTAATAATAGCACCCGAATACTGAGTCAGGTGTTATTATTTTTATGTTTCGATACCACTTGACACTTAACATAACATGTTCCAATTAAGCATGGTTAAAAATATTTACATAGTTATAAATATATAATATTTAAACACACAACATGGGGGTGGAACAACATAAGTAAGTAACGTAGTTTATTTTCTTTCCACTAGGTCAGAGTTGCTCATAAAGTCCGGCTTATATGAGTTACCTTTCAGTGCACTATAAAGTTCCACATGCCACTGCCACACTGTCATAATCTTACTATCTTTTTATGGCTGCAGAAATAATATTTAGGAGATAGGTAGATAAAAGTAATAGTTATTTAACTACTCGAATACCTTAGATATTTGGCGATAAGCACTTACAGGTTTTGGCATATCACAAATGCTAAAGTTTGCATACAGTTGTTTGTGAAAGGATAGCAAGAATATAGAGTAAAAGACATTTGGAAATCTTATCGTCTAGAATCTCTCGTTCTACGGATACTACGCGACTGCTGCCAAAGTATTACGCTAATATTACATCAGCAATTATAAGAACTTGCAATTACACTTTTGGGACCAAAAGCACTCTTATTAAGTTAATAAAACCGGACCAGGAAACATTGTTCCAAGGAATAGTGCAAATCTTTTGGAAACAACGATATGATAATTCGTTTTCTAAATTCAAACTAGAGCCGTTAAAGAATATTTTTATAAAATGAAAGGAACCTATCGTTATATAATTTCTAAAATATTTCGTTTATTAAAAAAAAACCGGCCAAGTGCGAGTCGGGCGAGTCCGACTCGCACTTGGCACGGAGAGTTCCGTACCAACTTTAACTGAAATAAGGGTCCACTTACTTCCACTTAGCCAAAATACCACAATACCACAATATAATAACTTTGTTTTTCATAGTGTTTGTATGAAGGACAAAGTTATATTTACGGTTGTTAAAAATGTGCTATTGCTCAATAACTACCGGTTTGATCTCGTTCGAACCAATTTTACCACTTTGATAGCGTACCCCATACGCATAGGTTAGAGGAAAAAGAAAAATTTTTGTATGAGTATCATAAAGCGGTCAACAGGATACACCTACTTACCAAGTTTCAACTGTGTAATGCTAATACTTTCAGATTAAACTGGCTGTGACATACGGACGGACAGACAGACAGACAGACAGACTTGACGAATCTATAAGGGTTCCGTTTTTTGCCATTCGGACCCCTAACTAGCGTTCATCTCGGCTTTGGAAGTTTGGACGGGTTTACCAATGAAGGTATTGCAAGCAAATGGTCTGTTTTTACCATGTTAACCCTTTAAACAGTTTTAATTTAGATATTTTTAAAACAGTTCCTTTTTCCAAACAATTATTAAACATTGTCTTCCAATGAAACTATCTCCTAACCATTACAAATATATTGAAAACTGTATAACCCAATTCGGTGCAGTCAATGGGATGTCATGTGCCTGAATATATTAATTTCGGTAAATATTTTTTTTAAATATATATTTATAGAACTATATGGAAGGATGAAATGTTAGGAAACTGTTTTTAAGCAATTAATTTGCTGATGCACTACGGAGTAAAAACGAGCTCTGTAGTCACATATCCAGGTGCTCTATTTAATAGCGAAACTATAAAAAACTATCCAGGTGTCAGTGCGAGAAAGGTCGTTAAAATAATGATTACGCTATACCTAATGCTTCCATTTTTAGGCGAGCTTCATAACTATTAGGGATCAGGCAAAGTAAAATTTTAATAAAAGCATACTAATCTTGACTATTCTTACTTAGTTTTTTCAGACCTAGGTACTACAAATAAGCTTACGAATCGGTAGAGCCGGTTTGGAGGAGTTCGGTAACAAATGCTGTGGTGACACGAGATTTTTATATGCTAGATTTTAGTTGAGTAGCTTTCTAAAGCTTAACGATTGAAAAAGAAATTACTTTAATTTAAATATTTACCTTGGGTATGTATTTTCGGTGATAAATCGATGAACCTGTCACCTAATTATAGTGTTCAGAACTAATTTCAGTAAATCGCGAGTCAACCAAAAACGGCAAACTCGTGACTCAACAGACCGCAGGGCGGTGAGTACTAAGTTAATAATGGTACAAATTAATTTAATAAATCTGGTAAGTTTGCATTTAAAGGTTAATCAGCATTAAATAGGATAGTGCTAATATGGCGACCAAAGCTGACTGAGGATGAAAAACCCATTTAGTTTTTACGAGCCGATCGGTTCATCAAATTCGAATGACTCGCTGAACCGGGGGACCTTTTATATGGGGCCTGCTCTAACTTGTCATAATCCTGTTTCCATCTACTTAATAGTGACGTCTGACAGTTTAATGGCGTGCCTCTTCGAAAAATCGTTACTTCAGTGAGGGCACGAACTATAATCCATGGGTAAATATTATTCTATTCTAATGAATAGTTTTGAAAAATGAAGAAAAATATTAGTTGACATTTAAATTTCTGCGTGATATTCAGACCTTATTGATAAAAGTGGATACTGAAAAGAGCTCTTAAATGACTTAATAGTGACGATCGACTCGTAAAAACTAATGTAAATGATAGCGCTGTTACTTTGTTCTTGTAAAAAGTGAACACGATCCCTCGTAGGACCATTCTTTGGGTCTTTTATGATTGATTTGTAAGTGATTGTAAAAGCTCTTGACGTCATTTTTAAAAGCTAACGATTGAAATTGGAAACACGAGAAAATATGATGTTTCTACATTGCATAGCATCTAAACATCTTCGCTTTATTTATTTTTTGTTGTTGCGTTGTAAGTAGTTTTATCAGATTGTGTGAAATTAGATTGAACTTATATATATATATTTAAAAAAAGCAATTTAGGGAATTAAAAGAGGGAAATACTTTGAGTGTTATCACTACTTTTTTATGGTGCATCGACGTAAAATCTGGTGTTTTCCTTGCATCAATGTTTTGAAATGTATAGATCTAATTAAAATCTAATTACCTACTTATTTAATCAATAAAACTTTTTTACAAGCAATTTAACTAATTTAAGCAACTGTCGAAAAGCGGGACATAGGTCAGTCACCGATTTAAAGACGGTGCGGTACGATTGTCGGTGATCATAAATTAGCATCTTACTTCACGCTTTGCGCCGATGCAATTAATTGTTAAATAAAAGAAAACTTTTATCTTTGATTGATTTCTTTCTTTTCTTCGGCTGAATCGTGTACTTCAAATTTCAATTAATGGTCCCATTTAAACCTTGAGCCATTTATGTATCTATAGAAAAGTAGGTACCTAGTTTATATTAAACAGCGATTTCTTATTTATCTGGGATCGGGTGTGATTTTTTGTTAAATACCAGAACAATTTTGTCCAAATGATTTTCGGCTTAGTACCTACCTAAGGTACTCGTAGCATTCGATAATTTTTCTGCCTTTTAACGATAAAATTGATATTGTTATTGGTTTTTTAGTCTACCTATATTCATGAACTCTGTCAAGTTTTCGAATCATGTGTATAGATCTTTTAAAATGCATATAAACGCAAAATAAATTTAGAAATATACCCCTAATTTCTCTCTTTTTCACTTGCAAATATTTAATTGACGAATAAAAAATAATACCTACGTTTTCAAAAAATCAAATAAATTTGTGCGTTTCACAAAAGATGGTACCTACTTAGCTTAGGTCTATTACAGTAATGACTTTAAACAACAAAGTATTTGTGAATGACGTAAAACACTTTATAGAGCTCGCTTCAGACCTATATATTTGACCTAGTTTCCAGAGTATACACGTCATACTTTGGCTATTTCCCAATTTTGGAAAACGAATATTATCGCGGATTAAGTAACTTGCCGTCTACGGTTTTCGTAGCAATCGTCGACTTTGATCGTAGGCGGTGTTTCAAACCGTAACGGAACGAAAAGTTAGGTGGGCTACAAACGTTTTATATGCTGTGATTTGCGTAATATTTCATATTTATAATTTTATAAAGCTTGTACCTCAGTCATGTCCTAGTTTTATAATTTATACGAACAGCATACTGATAACAGCTACGCAAAATACTAAAAGAAAAATATTTGTACACTTGTATTGAATACAAAAGAGTAATAAAAAGTGTTACCTTCGCCGCTCCCACCGCAGTATCGATTCCTACCACCAGAGCGCTGCCTCACCAACCACTACTCGGCCGCAAGCAAAGCAAAACTAAACAAATGAACACAGCACTTTAAAACGTCCACACTAAAAACCCGACCGGCGAAAACTACATCGGTCACTTTTCGCCACAGTCAACTTCGAAGTAAAACTTGATGAACTAAAAAAAAAGCTAGAAGCTGAAGTCCTTGATTTTTCGAGAGTATCCAACGGGGAGTGGGCGATTTTTCGGTGTTGGAATTGAAGAGCGCGCACCGCGGGAAAGTTTTATATCGTTTTCCGATTCTCCATTTCGTCCGCGCGCACGGGAGAAAGTTTTCAGCGTAGCGTTAGAAGGCGAGTGTGCTTTTGTTACGCAACTCACTGCGGAGCGAGTCCGCCAGGGGGCAGAGCGCGGCGTGTAGTGGCGCAGTGGCGGGCATGCGCACTGCCACTCGGCGCGCCGCCGTCGCTGCTCTGTGACTGCCATAAATCTTGTCTCTTCTCTCTTCACCAGTCGACATCCCCAGAGAGAGTCATTAGCTTCCAACCTCAACTTGAAAGACATGTTTGTTGATATAGCAGACTCACGTAGACAAGATAGGATACGAAGGGGAATACAGCAACCCTTTTGGTCGCTACATCCTGACCCACTTAAATGTTGTAACTGTAGCTTGGAGGAAAGTCAATAATAAAGCTGGAGGTCAGGGCGCTAAGACGTTGCGTGAAACGATTGTAATGGCAAAACGGCAGGCGAGCCTGACTCGACCTCGCTTTGAAAATTATCTGACACACAACATTAATCAGATTCAGTATGAATGTAGGTACCTACAACAAAGGTTACTCTAATATTCTTTTCGGTTCCACAATGGGAAGCGATGTACATCGCAGTACTACTATTGACCCAGTGACTATTAAAATGTATTACTGTTTTAATATATTGCTCATTTTAGTTTAATTTAGTTTAATATAGGTAGGTAGGTACTACAAAATAACTGAAGGCTTCCCCCAGAATTCAAGCTATAGTCACACCAAACATCTCCATTGCTTTAGTAGATTTTTATTTGTAACTAACTAGGCTCACCTTTTACCCTTATGCAGGAAGGAAGAATGATTAATTCACAAATTAATATTTAATACTTTTTCAAATACTTCATTTATTAATTTATTCAAGAACAAAAAACAAACTTTATGTAACAATAATGATTGTTTGTTATTTACGTCAGTATTATTTAACAAAAATCAACGACTAAATTAAGTGTTATTTAGTCGTTGATATTATAGTCAATTACGAAATAATATTTAAATTCGGGTCTTCAGTCCCGGAGAGTGTATTTCTTTCTATAGAGGGGTCAAAAGTAACGCGGGTGCAGGTGTAACAGACACTATTTCATACAAAATCAAAACGTGATTTTGAATAGTAAATCTTGCATTTTACTTAATTAGTAAAGGCATACAAATGTTGGACCATGATCTCAGTGTTCAACTCTGGGTTTGGAAAAAGCATTGTGTAAAATTGTGGCAGAGGTTGCTATTTTATGTTACTGCGCGTTTAAATTTTTAAAATCTTGTAATTATTTTATCTCAGTTAACTGAGAACAAGCTAAGGAAGCTAAATAAGTATATAATTTTTTTAACAAATATTTTACTACTTCCTTAGGTTTTATTACCCTGAAATGGTGTTACTTTTGCCCAGGGGTAGGCGGCAATGAAACTCTCCCTTTTCCCATTTGATTTGAAATAGGTAACTCGATGACGATAAAACATATCAACATCTGGAAGTGATCCTTGTACAGCCAGATATATTTTTTTTTTACTGTGCATAAAAACATATTCAGAATAACTTAACAGTTGCCTGTAATCAGATGGCAAATAAAAAATGATACTTTTCCTACCTTAAGAGCTAGGAAAATTTAATGCCATACATTGAATCGTGTTAGATGTCCATTTTAAAAACGCGATATGCATTGCTTAACAACTGGTCGAGAGTAGTGTACCTATAACGCAATGCAAAAATTGTATATCGCTTTTAGCCGCGTTTCCATGGTGGAGTTCTATGGTAGTTCGCATGTCTACCCGTGACCATGAACGCTGTAAGTAAAGGGTTCGAAACGTCGGGTTAAATCAAAAATAAACGCGTACTAAATCCGTAGGGAAACATATCTTTTATTAAATTTTATTTACGGATCTCGCGACTCTAGTGTTTAGTGGCTTTTCATATTAGGCGTGTGTAAAAGGGATTCACAGCTTAGACATCCATGACATGTGTAGTACCTATATTAAGTCCTATGCTTATCGAGTTTACCCGGTAAGAAAAGGGACCAAATTATTAGAGAACCTTTAAATTTATTTGTGAATGCGCGATTATTATTCGCACTGAAGTGAAGATTTCCAATCTATAGGTCACGGAGGCACCAACCGAACTGCCTTTGTTTTAGAAACTAGTTGCATTTCTTAAAAACTCACCCAGTAGATTACTTCTGTATAAATCCCTGTAGCACCTTATGGTAATAGCTAATGCAGCAACTACGAGAAAGGATACATTAATAGACAAGAAAGCATCAGCTTACGACGACACATTTTACTTGGGACCAAAGAGTATGTAACTTGTCTTGGGACAGTAATTTTTCAGATTGATTGATGATGATTTGAATAATTATGTAACGCAAAATTTTAAGTAAGGTCTCTCAGTATTACGATCCCCGATGCAAAATAATCGTCTAGTATGAAAAACATGGAGAAAGATTTTTTCTAAATTTATTATTTTTGTCTAGGTATGTAAAATTTATAACTTTTCTACCATTGCATGATGTGTTATATGTACTGATGCACTATTTACTTATGAAGTAATGAACTATTTTTGTATAAAAGATCTCTTGATCCTTTGAAATCGAGGAAATTGTAGGTAAGCAAAATAGTTCATCTAACTAAGTAGTTGTTAATCGATGCAAAAGAGCTGTAAATGATCATTGAATTAAATATTATTTTTCCCATATTAAATTATTTTTTACAATAATAGTTCGGAAAAGTAATTCTGTGTCATTTTGTAAAGCGAGGCTGTATTCATTCTTAAAATTTCTGTTACTTTCTTCAGCTTTCTAATAAAAATGAGCCGTGGTCAATTCGTTTGATAAAGAACTTCGAAAGTGAATTGTTTCGTAAGTCTAGGCGGGCAAATCAAGTAACCAAATATCTGAAGTCCTGATACTGCCTAGACCTACAATGCAATCTATCATTCAGCACTATAAAATAATGGAAATACTTCTTGTTTGAAGAAAACTAGCCGGCCGTGTATCACAAAAGAAAGTTGTCAAAAAATCGTTGTGCTCGAGCTGGAGTTGATCCCTTCAAGAGTTTAAAAAATTTGGGTAATGGGTTACGGCTTTGGCACCGCTAAGGAGAAACCACTATTTATTGATTGCTTTACAAAAAAAAAGAATTGAAGTTCCCTTGTGATCACTTAAATTGAACTTCTGTTTAGTGGCGTAGTATCATTTGGAGTGACGAGTCTAAATTTGAAGTGTCAGTTGTGGTATGTAGATACCTTTTGACATATGTAAATACTTTAGGTACCTTTCATTGCTTGTTCATTTCTTCATAAATTTTTCTCTTATTATCTCATGTCATTCATCTTCCATTCATAAACCTAAATATCCCTTTCCCAATAATTTTTTTTTCTCTACCTTTCCCTTCTTTGTAAATTTTTTTTTCGGCAGCGGTGCATAACTCACCCTATACCTAAAAAAGCCTTTATGCCGGATGGATCTGTCAACTTACTGACACCATCCGTAACTTTTCTCTTGTTTGGGAACCCTAGGTGTTCCCAAGCACTACTGAGTCCTTTAGCTCCACTTCTACTTCTTTGAGCCCTTTTTTAAGCTCTCCTTGTCTACCTTCTCTACCTTGTTTCAATACAGAGGTGCGGATCGCAACACCTCTTTAAACTAAATAAGCCTATCGTGTCCCATGCCCTTAGAGCGAATGTGTATCCAATTGAGTTTGGGTCATGGATTTTCTGTAATCGTGAACCCTTACCCTAATGTATGAAAGGTCGTATGAAAGATTTTGAAAGATTGTATGAAAGATTTTGAAAGATTGTATGAAAGATTTTGGAACACATTCTCAACCTCAAAATTTCTGTGTACTCATAAAAAAAAACCCTTAAGTAGTCGAAATTTTTTTTTTCACTATTTTTGGGGAATATGTGGTACTTATGTAGATACCTTTTGACATATGTAAATACCTTACCTTTCATTGCTTGTTCATTTCATCATAAATTTTTCTACTTTAGCTTATAATTTCTTGTATTTATTTGTTTACTAATTTTGACACTAATATTAAAATTTTCTTGTTATTTTGGCAGACATCGTTGCCGCTGGCAACCACCTTGTCAAATGATATATATATTTTTTAATTATGTATATTCATCTAAATTTCGGTTAGGAGATATTGTATTTTGGCCAATTTTATATTAAACTTACCTTCTTTATGTAATTTTTATAGCTGCTTGTGTAATATAGTTATAACTTTGAAATATTTAAAAATAAATTATGGTTCCATCAGTTTTGATATAAGTAGATGTTTTATGTCAAGGAATCATCACTTTTTCTTCTATTCTTGGCTTTGATTATTATTCTCGAACTGGGAGACTTATCTTGGAAACTCCTATCAAATTTCTTCATTACTTCTGGACCCTGGTACGGTCACGTAGACCGCCGGGCCACCTCCATCCCGCACAATTATTGGACTCCGGCTTGATCAGGCAGATTGCTGGGCCACCTCCCCTCCGCTGCGCAGATCCTGGCGTGGTCAACCACAGTCTCCTTATTCGCGTAACCAAATCGTATCACAATCGTAATTGAACGACAGGTTTTTGACAGTTCTAGTATGGGCTAAATGTCAAAATCGTCCAATTCAACCACGATCGAACTGCGATTCGGTTACGCGAATTAGGCCCCAGGGCCATCTCTCCCCAATTCGGCTCTCTTTACATAAATTTTAAGTTACGTATTTTTATTTCTTTTAATTTTATTTTATTTTTTTAATATATTAACTGTATATAATCTTATCTTTTGTTTTTTCTTTTTTAGGGAATAATTATAGGGAGGTAGGTTCCCACTAACTTCCCTCTTTCTAAATTTTCTTTTGTAGCGTAGCAGAACCTAAGTTTCTGAGGGTATTCCTCTTCAAGGGTACCCCAGATATTCTGCTACGTTATACAGTCGGTGATGAAAGAAAAAATAATAATTTGGAACTAAAGTGAGGCATTTCATACTGATTGCATCAAATGAAAAGCCAGGTTTATCCATGTTCACACAAGGTGTCGGTAAGATGCAGTTGTGGATGGTTCCATCAATGCTATGAGATATCAAAACACATTAGATGAAAGTCTACTGTCCCCTATTCCGTTACTCTAACGTTATGATTCCTTCATTTTCCAAAAAAATGGTGCTTCCTGCCATACTGCAAGGGCAACAAAGGCATGGCTACTTTGAATACCTAGCATCCCTACAATCGAATGGCCATCAAACAGCCCGGAATTGTCGCCCATCGAGACCCTATGGTAGAAAATTTAAAAAGTTCTCCACAGAATATTAAGATCGAAGAGCGACTTAAATGCTAAACTCTTAGCTGTGCTGGAGTCAATTACGACTGACAAGTGAGTAGCGTTAGTTGCAACCATGCCTCTTCGTATTAAAGCTGTCATTGATAGTAAAGTTGACAAAACAATTGGTGGACGAACTATTTTGCGTGTGTGTCGGGGGTAGACGAACACTTTTGCGATGTGTTTTTCAGCATAGATATTCTACGTTTATGGTTTTTCAGAATATTTTTAAAATTATTTATGTCATGTAGGTATCTAAGGTCCTGAGAGAAATTTAGATGTTAAAATAAACTTAAAATAATGATCGAAATGTGGTTTATCTTTTATTAAACTTTCTTAATTTTATTAATAACTAACTTAACACAAATTTACTTAATATTATTACATTGCGCCTTATTTTTCATACCTACTAGACGAACTATTTTGCATTGGGGCTTGTATACTTACCAAACAAGATTATATCCTATCCTATTTTGTCGAGGAAAAGGCTAAATAAATTACTTTACATTTTTCAAAGAAGTCTACTACTGTCCATCATTGGTGCCAATAGGTAAAGTGGTTTTTCGTTGTTTTGCGGGCTAGAATTGCGCCACGTATTTAAATAGCTTTTTTGTTAGGGTAGACCGGGTACAGTAGTAGGTACCATCGGGAATATCTCTGGAACTATGACCCACACACTTCCTCCTTTCCCCTCGGGAGGGCGTAAGAAAGCATGCCGACTAACTGTCTGGTGCCCGAACTCGCAGCTTGACACAGACACATGTGACGGTGAAAAGAAATTGTAGCTCAGTCAAAGTACCTATGCTTTTTCTTTTAAATTTTATTGATCATAAATCTAAGAATTATTTCCCAACAAGTTTTATTTTGATAATTGCTTGGTTTCTTATTATCTGTAGGTACATTAGTAATCGAACAAGTGTACCTATAATCTGTTTTGTTAGGATGAGAATTTAACGTTTTTTAGAAAATGAGCATGAGGGGACGATTGCACCAATATATTTTGGGGACGGTTGTAGCGGTACAATGGGGACTACCGTTTCTTTGCTCACCAGTTGGCGCCACTGTTGACTGAGGTTTATATTATCTGTGCTGAGGTCCAGGGGTATAGCTGTCAAAGACGGCTTTATAAACCTTATTATAAATATGTTATCTGGTCGTTTCCTTCATATTCAACAAGGAAATATTACAAAATCGAGGCAAGTCTTTAAGGGCTTACCTCAAGGCTCTGTGTTAAGCCCTCTGCTTTATAATATTTACACTTGCGACCTTGAATCGGCGATAACAAACGTAGATGGAATTAAAATTCTGCAATATGCTGATGACTTAGTTTTCTACGTTCAAGGGCAGTCCGTTGAAAACTTAAGTACACAGCTCACTTCTTCTTTATCTTTATTAGAATTGTGGTTAGATAGGAATAACTTAAGTTTATCTGTTTCGAAATGTATTTCTATTTTATTTACAAGATCTCGTCTCCCTCCCCCTTTTACTGTTTACTTTAATGAAGATGTCATCCCTGTTGGTAATGAGGCTAAGTTTTTAGGAATCATTTTAGATTCTAAATTATCTTTTCTCTCCCATTGCTATTATGCTATTGGGAAATGTGAAAAGATGTTAAATATTTTACGATGTTTATCAGGTGTCTGGTGGGGATCTCATCCTTTTTCGCAAAAGCTTTTGTATAATGCTATTATTAGAAGTATCTTGGATTATGCTAGCTTTTTTATGGAACCGTGTAGTGTAGTTGCTTTAGATAAATTTAACGGTATTCAGTCCAAGGCTCTCAGAATCATAACTGGTGCAATGAAATCTAGCCCCATTAATGCCCTTCAGATGGAATGCTGTGATCCCCCATTGCCATTACGTCGACAATTCTTATGTGATAAATTTTTATTTCGTTCCTTACAACTTCTGTCTCACCCTTTATACTCTAAATTACATACTCTATCTAATCTGATTGATACTTCCCCGTATTGGAGTCATAAAAAAATTCCATTTTTAGTCATTAGTTTTCGCAAATTTACTTCCTTACAGTCTCCTATACATAGATCCCAGTACCTTCCTATTTTTTGCAATAGCTTTCAATCTTTAATTATTTCTCCTGATATTCACACAAACTTAAATATTCATAAAGATGATCAAAATGCAAATGCTAACCTAAATTTTATTCTGGATAGAGACTGGCATGATTGGCATCACATTTACTGTGACGCTTCTAAACATTCCTTATCGCCTGTAGGAATAGGGGTTTATCACCATCAGTATAAAATAGTTCAGAAGGTAAAACTTCCCCCGGAATCTTCTATATTTACTGGAGAATGTTATGGTCTTCTAAAATCATTAGAGTACATCTTAGTTATGAAATTGAATAAAACAGTTATTTTCACAGATTCTAAAAGTGCTATAGAAGCACTGAATAAGTTCCCATTCAAATGTAATTCCAACAATAATGCTATAATAATGTGTAGAGACTTGCTTTATAAAATTCATCTAAAAGGCCTAGTAGTCCACTTTGCGTGGATTCCTAGTCATTGTGGTATCACAGGAAATGTTATAGCGGATCGGCTGGCAAACGATGCTGTGACATGTGGAGATATCCACCCATATAAAAACTTTTGCAGTGATCTGGCTACTCTTCCCAAACAATTCCTTCGAACATCTTGGGAGGAAGTCTGGAATCAGAGTAGTCAAAATAAAGGTAAAATGTATAAATCAATTCAGGAAACTGTTCCCATTAAACCCTGGTTTTTTAGTATTAAACTTGGAAAGTTAGCTACATCATGCATTATTCGTATGAGATTAGGTCACGTAGTTTCTCCTGCCCATCTTGCTAGACTACGGATTGTAGACAGTGATTTGTGCGAGTGTGGTTCTGGTGTTGGCGATTTAAACCATATTTTCTTTGCTTGTCCAATATATGATAGATCCTGTTTCATGTCATCCCTTTTATCCCTCCGAATCCCCTTTCCAACTTCTATAAATATCCTTCTTAATATGTGTAATTATGATGTATATAACAGTATATCCTTGTATATAAACAAAAACAATATAAAATTGTAAATATTGTATGTAGTATTTTACTTCTCTGATCCTCTCTTTTTAGAATAGAATTCCGTCCTTTTCCTTTGTATATCCGTTTCCCTACCTTTTTAGTCATACCTTTCGCTGTGGCTGATGCACAAGCCGTGCTATGCCAAAAAAGAAAAAAAAAAAAAAAAAAAAAAAAAAAAGACGGCTTTATAAGATCGGCGCCGAAACAAAGTTTTAAATCTTGAATCTAATTAAGTTTATTATTAATAAATAACTATCTTCATATCAATAAACTAACTTCTGAAATAGTTGCTCTTTGAGGCCGCCTATTTTTGCGGTTTTTCTTAATTCCGCTTTCAAAGCGTTCACATTTATCACCAAATAATCCATATTTGCGATAATTTTACGAAGAAGATCACATTCCAGCAGGAAAATAAAAAAATAAAATTTATGTCACGAAGCCCGCAAAAACCAGTGAAAAGTGAATGTTATTTGACCTCACGCGACAGAAGCGCCTCTAGTGGAAAATTCACTAGCGATAGCACATGAATAAATATTCCCGTGGCGATAGCCCCCATTGTACCTGTGTTACAATGGGGGCTATCACTAGTGAATTTTCCACTAGAGGCGCTAGTGTCGCGTGAGGTCCAATATCATTCACTTTGTACTGGTTTTAGCGGAATTTGTTGCATAAATTATAATTTCTTTAATATCAGTATCAGGAAAACTATCAGAGCATAAAAATATGTATTTCTCTACGAACAAGCCTACGAAGAAATCCTTGCTAGTAAATCAATTAGAGCTGCTGATTAAATATTCCGTATGGGGATAGTTGTACCACGGGGACAATTGTTAAAAGTGATTATTCATACAAAGTGTTGATTAAAAATATTATCTTCTATTTTTTCATAGTTATATTAGCGTAAGTCTTAAAGAACAACACTTAAAGACTTATGTTCAGTATTTTAAGTTAAATTGTTGAAAACTAGGGATGTTGAATTTTATGTTTGTTGATTATATTCAATTATTTTCGAGAATTTTGTTTCGTTTTGTTGCTAGATTAATAAAGAGCTTGTCTATTGATATAAAAAAAGTAAAGTAACAGCCTATAATCATCCCACTGCAGGGAAAAGGCCTCCATCATTGAATTCAAGTTACCACAGCAATGATGGGAACTGGCATAATCACCACGCTTGCCAAATGCGGGTTGGTGATCACAAACCCGAGCAACGCGACGATCGAAACTTTTTGTTGCCCGACCCGGGGATCAAACCTGGGACCCCGAGACCTTGGCCCGGTATTTAAGCCAGTAGACCCATTGGTCCGCCTTGGCGCCCCATTGGGCGTTCAACCAATAGACCAACAGGGCGTTCAGACCAACTATTTAAGACGATTGATATATTTTTATTAAAATTGATATAATTTTCTAATTAAAACAAGGTGTTTTATTTCATGACATATTATATCTGGTACAACTGAACCAGCTCAGGGGACATTAGTACCAACTCTCCTCTTTCGCTTAAATGTAAAATATATCAACATGTATTGTTTCTGCACATCTAAAGGTGATGCTGACTTGTCAAGAAAACTTAGGTACATAGCCACTATTGCCGTGAAATTCTAAATTAGGCCAGAATTAAGTGTCAAAGGTAAAATGCTACAATTGTTCCCGATCTACCATACCCTACTACTTCATGATTTTAATCGCTTCGCACGTGGTTCTAATAATAGTAATGATGCAAAGTACTTAGGTACTAATGTGGATTATACTACATACAGGTTGGCCAGAGGAGTGACATCCAAAAATTTTTTTAAGTGCCTCGTGTTGAGAGGTACTTATCTGAATCACCCCTATGTATATTCTGCGATTTTTCGTAGTTTCGAGTTAACATTTTTTTAATGAATTTTTCCAAAATTGCGACCGAATCCGTTTGAAAAATTTCTGAAAAAAAAGTTGGGATCTTCAATTTTTTTCTTGCAGCTAAATCTCTATGAACTGTGCATTTATGCATAAAATAACCAGCCTCGTAACGTTCATGAAAGTTACTACAAAATTGACCTAAAGTTGTGTGGTAAAGTGTTGCAGTGCCGTTCATTGTTATTGTATTAAAAATTTACAAATTCCAAAAATTTCCACCTCGCTGTCTTTGATGGCTGATTTCAGCGAAAAAAAGCCTATGAAGTAAGTACTACTTTTTTATTATTATAATGAAAGCTTAGATTCTAGCGCATTTTCTAAATCTACTTAGAAACTAAGAAATTCTCACATTAGATTTTTAATTTAAGTTGAGAATTTAAATGATAACTCACTTAACACAAATTCTCAACTTTAGGTAAATTTTGTAGTAACTTTCATTAATGTTATGAGGCTGGTTATTTCATAGAGATTTAGCTGCAAGAAAAAAAATCGAAGATACCTTCCTACTTTTTATTTTAGAAATTTTTCAAACTGATCCGGTCACAATTTTAGAAAAAAACATGTAAAAAAATCGTAACTACGAAACTAAAACTACGAAACATCGCAGAACATACGTGATTCAGATAACTCTCAACATGAGGCACTTAAAAAAATTTTTAGTACGTCACTACGCTGGCCACCCTGTATATCGTAATTTATTCATCTTATGTAATTTAAAGTATGTCCAACTATATGAAGCCAGGAGGCATGTCCAAAACCATCTGCTGACTTGGAGTTATGAGGAGACTGAAGATGTTTTTTGTTGAAAATAATATATATAATAGTATGAATTTAATTATAATGTTAGAAACTTTTGATCTAAATTAAAAATTACTAGGTACATAGTAAATTCAATGTGATTCTTACGAATCAGGCCTAGCCTAGTGTAGGAATCACAGGTAAATTGTAATAGATTTAAGTTATGATTCGGCAATAAAAATATTCTATTCTATTCTAAACACTTATGAATAGTATCGTAATAAATGAATGAGATGCGGAACGCGTAAAAAAGTGTTGCTAGGCGGCCCTATCAAAAAATTAAGTTTTTGGTGGACATTTTCCTAGTGCTTTATCTTGACATTTTTGTACTGGGCTATACCAAAAGAAAAAATAAGTCATTAAAATTTGCTTTTTGTCTCGTAGATTGATATATTAAAATTTGGAAGGTGGTTAAAATTTCATCCTTAAGATATATCGATAGTATTGATTGCTAGCTAAGGTGCAATACTATCGATAGTATTGATTTAGCAATACTATTGACGTAAACAGGACCAAGCTATCGATAATATTGATTGTTGTCACAATAGTCATAACCAATACTATGTGTATTTACTATATTGCACTATATTGATACTTTTATACCAAACTGAGCTATCGATAGTATAGATGATTTACGAGGTCAACTATCGGTAGTCCAGCTATCGATAGCTCGGCAACACACACAACACACACATATAACTTCACAGGAAACACATTGCAGGTTGCATTTAATAAATAGGACCACCGAACAAAATTAAATAAATGAAATACAAAATTATTTACACACTTTATTGAATTAACATAATGAAAACAAACATTATACACAGAAAATAACCCCAGTGACAGTATTCTGTAATCGTAAGTACAACATTTATATTTCATTCATTAAGAATAATAAATTTATTTCACAAAACGATTAGATATGTTGACAATTATAGTGATATTTGAAAGATATGACGATTCTAAATTGTAATACGGAGACGTGACATGATTTAAGTTTACACAAGCCCGATGTATATAGGTACGTATATTAAAATTAAGAAATTTGTTTATTTATTTTGTCAATATATTTATCAAATGATAAATATATTAGTTAGCTTGATACTAAAAATCATTTGAATAGGTATAACACATTTTGCAGTCCTACCAACTAAACATCGAACCTGTGAAAACAAATATTCCTTTTTAAGACTAGATATTCTAGCGTAAGTCATTTATTGCATTTCAATCCTCAACAAAACATTTTGTGTAGGTGTATCTTGTTACAGTAAGAACAAAAGTCTTACAAATGCTTGACTTATTATAACCGATATTTATGTGCATTGCATGATGAAATAGGTAGACAGTCGCATGTATTTATACGGAACCACGTACTGTGTTATGAATAGAGAAGTGATTGAATGAATATTTAATACATTTTGTTGAATTTAATATTACTGTTTAAACAACATTTATAAGTTAATTTAACGTGCTTATTTTTTAACTGTGATAATAATGTAGAAATATCTTTTCTTATTTAACACTTCCATCCTTATGACGATGAATAAAAAATTAAATGCTTATTGAAATTGCTGCACTGAAAAGTCTGAGATTTTGTTGTTTTTTTTTGATATTCCTTATTCTTAACTATACTCAGTCAATAATTAATATTACTTTAACACTAAAATGAACAAATGAATACAGAAATGAGATTTACAAACATTCAGATCAAAATGATTTAAAGTATCTACTTACGAATCGTAGAGGCTTAGTCGCTCATATACACATGACAATGCCCTAAATATTTCAATCAATTCAGGTTCACATTGTCGTAATAGGTAGATTATTGATAATAATATAATAATCAACACGAGTTTTATTGTTCTGTTAGTTGATTTAAGCTTCATTTCACAGAGTGTTAAAATATACTTAAATACAATTTTATTAGCGTTCAGAATACATTGATTTGAACTATAGGTATAATAAATAGATTGTGATAACTAATTGTGAAATAATAACATCGATATCGTATTTACCCTGGTTAGCTACGGTTTAATGATTTATGATGCACATCTCGTAGTTCTAATTTATTTGTATTGTACTTAGTGGGAATGAAGCAAATATATTTTTGAATATTGTATATGCATAACAAATTACACAACCCTTTTTACCCAATCGTCGCAAACCTGTATTTGGATATATTATGTAGATATAATTACGAAGATAGCAAAATATCATTTATTCACACTGCGCGTTTCTGTGATCATTGTATAGTAATATAGGTTGAAAGGCATCGATACCTATACGGTTTGAAGTTGATTTCATTTCTTACTAGCCACATAATTCATAAGTGGGATATTACAAAGTAGTGCATATTAAGTATATTAAATTCAGGTGCTAACACGAAATTTCTAAAAAACAAATCACTATTACATTCATTAAAATTTGCTAAATTGAATTTAATTACACTATTTATACAACGCAGTCAGACCCTGTTAATAAAGGCTAATACAAGTAATAACGCTGAATAAACATACACATCTTATTGATTAATAAAAAAAACTTCAAATTCTACGAACAAAAGGCACCAACATTTAAGTGCAGTGTCCTCATGCTTAAGCGCATCAAATGTATGAGAAAGCGAATATGAAGTAATTGTAGAAATAAACCAGATCACAGTGACACAGTTCTCATCTACGTGTTGCAGAGATTTTGCGTTTAATACGAGAACTAGAATTATGATTCAGGTGTCTTTTTCAATACAAGCGTTATCAATCCTCAAAATATTGCGTATTGTCACACATTTTAGAAAAAATATAGCATCTGCATCATTTTTGATGCTATAATGAGCAGGAGTCTTTAACATACAAATGAAACGATACTCAAGGACACGACGCGCAGACATCGAACATATCCATTTTTTTAACAGACCAACAAAACAAACTAAATTTTAAAAGCCTAGCTTACATAAACATTCAGATAATTGAGCAAATCAAAATAACATTAACAATATTGAACCATAGTAACTTCTAATATGAGTATAATAAAGATTATTATTATTATAATAATGATTGCTGATTAATATTATAACCGAACATAACACCTACACGTGACAAATAAACGTATTTTATTTACTAATCATATTAAATTGCATTGTACTAAATTTATTATTTATTGACAACACCAATAAACTAATACTCCTTAGTGAAAGTATTTGCGTTACAATTGCCTTTTGTCGCATGCAATATAAAATATAAATCGCTATTCCGACGTATCACGTGCACGTTCGCGCGTGCCTAGACGCCTACGAAGCGTGCACTATCACTAGTCACTACAGCGCCCGCTCCTCTCCCGCCCCTCGCGTAGCAACTATCTGACGTAGCAATAGCACAAAAGTGCCCTCCCAACTTTAATCACAGCTATGAAATCTCTTCTCTTTAGTAACGAACTACTTCAATTTTTTTTACCTCTATAGATTAATTATATTTATACCTGTGTGGTACTTAATTTACAAAGCTCTATACATTGTCTTAATTGCAATTTATTATACTATAAATAATTGATTTTATCAAAATTTATTGCTAACTTTTATTTAGCGAGACCACATAAAATAGTTTAAACTTTGACACATACGAACATAAATAAATAAACTTTAAAACTTTTGTACAAAACGTAAACATACCGACCGAATTAAATTTTGACTAGCTTAAAATTGTAAAATTTTATTATTTGTCTTTTGTTTTTCAGAACAATTTGACTAGCATAATTCGACAATGTCTATAAAATAATACTTCAAACAAATACCATGCTGCCTTATTCAAATTCATGCATAAATTTAGACACAACTTTGGCACAATCATCTTTTTTTTAAATAACCATTAATAAGATATAGAAAGGGAAGACTTGGGGAAAGTATGTAAAGGGATATGTTCCGAGAATAATTTTAATTCTAGTTGTGAATCTTATATCTAGGGTGCAAAATTAATGATAAATCCGTGGATTACTTCACTATAATTATACCTCGCAACGTCACAAGTAATCCTGCGAGTTATTATTTCAGTTATTTGACATCTCGATTATTGAACGTCAATAATTATAATACCGCATAAAATATATGCCTAACGTTACGTTCTAGAAGTTGACCCTTTTGGCACTGCTGTTATTAGTATTGTGGCACTAGTTTTCTCCAAGCAAACATTGTTCTCTGAAAAGCTTTTAATACAGTGGTCCTAGAGTTATCTTATTCTACGTTAACCTAAGCTTTTTTTTAAGTTTTTTTTAGAAATTTGTAGATTACCACAGGACTATCTATATTTGATCTAAGACTAAGTACAATGAGCAGTCTGGAGAGGGTGATAAAATAATTCAAACGAATAGTTTTAAGTTACATCACTAAACATTAATTACTCTCAGAATAATTTAGCATATATCCACAACATTATTAGTGTTAAACAAACTTCAACAATCTTTGGCTTTGATCCCTAGACCAATATTATTATCGACTTTTAATTTCAAGTAGCCGATGTGCACATCGTGCACACAAGTTAGAGATCTTATAGTTCAAATGTAAAATAAATTAGAGGACTATCACATTTAGCAACACTATTTTTTTATACACCTAACGTCTTTTGTGTGATCTTAGACAATTGTAAATGATATACTGAAATGTTCTCTTCTGTCTCCGCTTTTAATGTAAGATTCTTAAAGGATTTGATCCCATCGGTTTCGTATCGCCGCGTCGCCCGACGCAACTATTAGTGTAATACCTAATTTTCCAGGATATTACGATTATTTTATTTACAAATATTGTCTTTAACCCTCTCACTCTGTTCGCTAATCTAACTCTACGCTACGTCAGCGGTTCTGAGGTCGATTGTAACGCATCTACACCTACCTTTTACGCCGACTCTCGACTAACTTATTTTGAACATTTTATTATGTCTGGTCAGTACTGATCTTCATGGCAAACAAATATAATTGAATAACTCGACCGCTTAAATCCATAGTAAATTCGATCAGCTTAGCTAACTCCTGTTGCATACTTTGTTTTCAATTCAAAAATCCGTGAGTGGTGAACGATACGAAACCAACTCTCAATCATAACGCAGCTATTAAAAATAATCGTTCATATAAACTACTCACGTTCACCGCACACAAATTTCTAGAAAATTTAAATTGTCAGTCGTTTTCAACCTTTGCCATTAACATCCCCGAAATATCATTTTAAATATCTCATACTCCCAAGATTCACATTATACCACCGATTATTCCTACTCCAATTAATTAAATACAGTGGAGAATAAATATAAGAATATCTAAAATACTTATAAACTTGTAACAAATGTAAACATACGTTCAGCACGATATCTAGTGATTTGCTTCCCTTCTCGTAGACATTGCTTGGTCTCGATTTTCACTTGAAGAAATATATCGGAGCCAGAGTCCCGTATTGCGGCTGCGCGTAGTATGCCCGTTCGGAGATCTTGTACGCAACGTTGGAAGTCTGGCCGCGGAGCCCCATTCAATGGATCGGGGCCTTCACGATGTGGTTAGGGGCGATGTAGTGGTAGCCGGGCAGCGGCAGTCCGGCGGTCTCCATCGTGATCCTGGAACAGTCCAACGCACAGTTTCACTCGACGCCGGGAAACGCACTACTATAAACAAGTCAACAGTTCAGGACCCCAATTCCGCTAATTTACAAATGGCTCAATAGAAATGCAATTGTATATTTTGATACATTTATTATGGTAGTAATGTCAAAACATACGATGGCGATGCAATTGCGATTCTATTGAGCCATTTGTAAATTAGCGGAATTAGGGTCCAAGTGAAAACCAAACCTAAAGGTCCCGTCAGTGACAAATATAAAGAATAAAGCCGTGTGGACATTCTAGGATACAAATTAAAATGTAAAGGAAACATCTTACCAGGATATTGGGTGATCCAGTGAGCTGTAGGATGTAGGTACTCGATGGATTTGGTCCAGCGTTTCAGGTAACACGGGAATAGTGGCCTGGGTAGGCAGGATAATGGCTTGGATTCTTGAATGGGAAGCGTATTTTTGCGATCTTTTATGCTAGACAGTTACCTGCACTTAATGCATGTACATAAATCAATTAGTAGGAGCAAAATGAAAACGGGATAACAAAGTAAAATCTCAAATCATCATTATTATTTTATTATGTACTTTAAAACAATACACTTTTACTTAACGATTCTAGCGAGTAATATAATCCAGAAATTATAAGAAAACGTCTATTTCTTAAAAATTAACATGATTTGTTTTTACAAATAAAAAAGGAATTGGCAGCCAAATAAAGTGTTCCATGGTACGTGAAGATAGAGACATTCGAATTGGACCTCGATTTTTAAATTCTTACTAACTTAAGTTGTAAGAACAAGCAAACAACACCATATCAAAGCTAGGCAGGTTTTTTTTAAAATATTTTCAATAACCTGCCTGCCTAGTTATGTACCCAGGTACAAGATAATATAATTAATGATGCTGTTTGCCTATTTCTAAACATTACGCAATACAAACCATTCAAAACTACCTACCACTACTGTGAAAATCTAATTCGTGTATCATATATTCATGAAAAAAGAGAACACCAGCCATTTTAAATGTGACAGTGATGTGATTTAACAATAAACCCCGTGACCTAAAATAGTATTTAAAATTGACCAAGTCAATGTACCTCTCTAAAATTATTGAAAAAACAACATTATGCTAATAATGATTCCATGAACAATTCCAAAGCCAAGTCACACATATTACGTGTAAGGAGTAAAGATAGGAACCAAGATTTATGAAGAGGACCTTTGGAAAAGAGCTCTTAGGTGAAAAACATACAATCATCACGTACAGTTTCTATTAAGTAAATACATATCTGACAGAAACTGGCTAGTCATAGTTCATCAGTATTGGCTTAAGACTAACTGATCAATATTAAGATTGATTGTTGGTAATTTAGTTATGTTTAAATACTTGTTGGGAAAGTCAATTTGAGTAGCAGAAGCAATCTTTTAAATGATTTATGATAAAAAAAAACTTTAATTGTTTGCGTCAGAAACCGAAAATGTTACATCTGAACATTTTACTTACTTACTAGTTTGTAGTAAGTTGAAACGTTCGGATTATTACATTGTCGTGGGGCTCCATTATTTGACTTCATTTGATACTGATCTATACGTAATATAAGTGGCAGAGCTCAGAAACTGTTTTGTAACTTCAATTTCAATGTGTAACGACAATATAGCCAGAAAGTGGCTACCTTAGACCCTATTTTCCGTATAAATAATACAGTTCAGTCACGATTTACAAACGCGATCTCAGTACAATGGATTATAAATAATTTAAACTTACATAGACTTTGAATTTCTAAAAAAATGTTTTTCATTTATTAAGCTTCTTATTAGAAAAAATATTTTTTGAAGTATTGAAAAATATTGATATAATTAGGATTAATCCTTAAATGCAACAAACCGAATGTGTTTTATTAACAGTTTTTTTTAATTTTTGCAACTTTGAAAATTATGATTACCTACAGCAAATAAAAGTCAGTAAGGAAATGCAAAATTTTATAATTTTTTAACAAGTTCGTTTCGTTTCTGAACAATATTATCCTGCAGGTGAGAATCGACCCCTGGTTTAATTACATCTATTAGTCTGTGACATAACTACCTAAAATATTGATTTCCATTTAAAAATGTTTATACAGAGTATTCGGTAGCCATCAAACAATACTTCATTAAATGATCAATCTATTTATTGCTGCATGTAGCGATGTCTACCTGTTCATTCTTTTAAAAATAACCTACATACTCAAATTTAATATTTACTATTAAGCTTCTATCAGTAACTACTGGCCTGAAGTACGGCTTGATGTTTTTTGCTAGACACCCTGTATTTCAATCTTAAATAGAGCTTAGAAAAATGTGCCCATTATCGACATTTCAATTTCCCATCGTAATCTTTCATAATTAATATTAATGAGAATCGCATGTTTCCTTTACGCTAACCTTCATTAGTTTTATTTTAAATTTTCAAAACGTCTATGTACAAACAAGGTACGAAATCTACACACGTGTCGATTATCGGCACATTTACCTTACATCCATTTCAAACGCGAAGCACTCTGTTTTTTGTACAGCTTTCAAGCTTCTACGTAATTCCTACTATTGTCACGATCCCTAGTTATCATTAGTCGTATTTTACGATTTTTGTTATATTACATTCAGTAAATGATATTTTTTAACATTTTTCAGTCACTATTTTATCGGTTGATTTATAACAAAACTTTTTTATGATCTCGTCACGTTTAATTATTTGATTTTTCACGTACTTGAGTAATTTAAAGTGTGTATTACGTTTATATTTTTTTTCTACATGGTTTCAATTGCAACATGGGATTCTTCGAAAAAAAATCTTGTAGGGCTGATTAGGCTTGGCAACTGGTATTTCTGATGTCCATATACGGTGATTGATTACTTGTCATTCTAAGGGAACATACAGTTCCCTGAGCCTTTTGTCTACCTTTTACAAAGAAAAAAGAAACAATTAAGACCAGCTTTAAAAACAGTTTTCAGGTTTGTATACAGAAAGCGCGTGGAGTACTACTCCAAGAAAATCATCAATATATAAAATCACCTGTTTCCGCTGCATCTTTTGATTTTAGCATCCTATTTGATACTAATGGTTCTTCTCAATAGAACGTGACGAGACTTTTGGGATAAGAACCGATGCCCGGCGTATGAAAGAATAAGAGTACATGATTTATTATGTACTAACAAAACATTAAATGCTACAATGATTTCATTTTCAAGATAGTCACAAATAAATTATTTCGCTTATTCGAAAGTTATTTCTTATAGCTATATTTTGGATAGCTCGACTCTAACCCCACTTCGTTCGGCTTTTTCAGTCGTTCATATCAGTATAAGGTTAAAATAATCGCGAGTATTCGCAATCGAACGACCGGGCCGAGGGCGCCTAGTACGGGTTGTATTTGTTCCTCTCTTTGGATGTTTTGGCGGGGGTCTCATCGTCCTGACGGCGCTGGTTAAAGGATTTGTGGTTCCTGTGAACGCCGGTGGTCTGTACGGGTGTGGAGGTATTGGAGCCGCTCAGTAGGTCGGTGAGACCGCCGAGGGCCGAGAGCGAGCTGAGAGCGCCGAGCGCGCCGGTCTTGCTGAGGAGTTGCGCGAGGGGGATGGCGGATGCCAGGGGGCTGGTAGTGGACGAGCCCGCGGTCCCGCTGGACGTGCTACCCTCCAGATTCGCCTTCTGTAGCTCCACACTGCGGGAGCGGGACAGGAATGTTGTAAAGGGCTAGGCGACAATTTGGGCCGATTCGATAAAACTAATTCAGCGGTAAATCCTGACCTAAAATTCCTATAGCTATATTTGTTTCTACCAAAATAAGATTCATGCAAACATAACGTTAATTAGTATGTCATTTCAACACGGTTTTAATTTATCATCGCGAAAATGCAAGATGTGTAATGAATTATGATTCGTAACTTTGATTGCAGCTAATTAATATGTTAAATTGTTTATATTGTTATAACTCAACATTGAGAAATAATAAGTATGATTGTCAGCAATGGAATGATTAATATTTATTTTCTTTATAATGAAGCTGATATATATATATATATATATATATATATATATATATATGTCGCATTGAAATGAGGACATCAGGGATTTCATGAAATCCCTAGGAATATGACAAAATCCCGGTAGATGTCGAATATTTTTGTTTATTACGTCTTCTTACTAAAGTATCTATGGATATGACAAAATACCAATTTATCGTCAGTGATATGACTTTCCACTAAACTAAATCTAGCGAAATGTCAGAAAAGCTGATACTGCCGAATAAAAATCGAGCCATGCATTTCTTTCGCTCGTTCGAGTACCCACAGGGTCACTAGTGGGAGCAAAAGAAATGCGTCACTCGAGCTGTCGCGGTTCGTATGATTTTAGTCGTTAAATTCCGCAGCCGCTAGCCGCAGTGTCGCCGGCGGTTGCGGTCAGCAGTCTATCTCGGACTTGTAACTTTATAATTTAACGACTAAAATCACACGAGCTGCGACAGCTCAAGCAACGCATTTCTTTCGCTCCCACTAGTGCCCCTGTGGGTACTAGAGCGAGCGAGAGAAATACATGGCTCGATTTTTATTCGGCAGTATTCCCTTTTTCGACATTTCACTAAATTTAGTTTAGTGGAACGACGTATCACTAACGGTAAATTGGTATTTTGTCATATCCCTAGACACTTTTAGTAAGAAGACGTAATAAATAAGAATATTCGACATCTACCGGGATTTCGTCATATCCCTAGGGATTTCATGAAATCCCTGATATCCTCATTTTCCTGCGACATATATATATGCTAAGATTTTACTACGCTTCAGAGTAGATTATAATTCCGACTTTTAGACAATGCTTAGAAATGTTTTTATGTATATAATAGAATTTAAATTTGTTAGGTAAATGGTATATGCATATAAATACCATGGCGAAGTAACAAAAAACGAAATGCTTATTACGATTTCTTTTAATTCGCCGTAGTATTTAGGTATATGCATTTGTTATCAAAGCTGGTTTTGGCTTCTAATACAATTTACGAAATAACATTTAAACCGAAAATTATGATCATTTTACAGTTACTATAAGTAAAGGACCATTCAGTGTGTATCAAAGTAAAAAGGTAGTGATTTCATTAAATTTTGTCATTAAGTTGAAAGTATTAAAGTTGAAAAACATTTATTACAGATTGGCTGGTCACACTAAGTTAGCATATTAATGTTATAATACATCTAATAAACTCGAAATCTCAGGTCAGGACCTGCTTCTATGCAAACGACAATTTCTAATATATAAAAACTTCGAAACGGCCCAATAAAGGTAAAGTGACAAATCAGGAGAAGATTATGGGATGTCAAATAAATCGATCACCAAAGGTTGAGGTGAGGCGTGACTTAAAATGGACAAGAATGGGCAAAATAATTTTCCTTCGGATATCCGGATGGAGCATTTAGGGAGGAAAGCAGTTCACTGATGGATAATAAAGTAAGAGTACTCACCTCATGTTGATGAGATACTGGGCGAGTGCGACTGAGTCGGGATTCCCAGTGATAGTGATGGTGCGATCGGTAGTTCCTCCCTCTCGCTCCTCGCAATTAGATATCCGGATCATTGCGCCAGATATTTGACGGATCTCAGCGATTTTGGTGCCACCCTGTAAGAATAAATACAATTTAATGTAAAGTTTTGCAGAAGAATATAGCCAGGCCATCTTACAAGATCAAACTATAATCCATACTTATTTTTTAAATGCGTAACTTCGTCTATCTGTTATGCCCTAGCGCCTAATCAATTCTGTAGATTGATTTTGATAAAATTTGAACTTGAGAAAGGACATAGCTGCTAACTGAGCTGAGGGTGAAAACCTTGCATTCAAATAAGAAGCCGAACGCTCTTATCTGACCCTATCCTAACAGACATGATCGGGCTAGTGGGGTGCACAAGGTGAAACCTCTAATGATGGCGCTGTAATGACCCGGAACTAAATAGGCATGCCAGGTGTAAGGACGCAAATTCTACGCAATCTATTTTTTTGTAGCTTGAATAACATTTCAATTGAATGTGTTATTATGTGTTAGCATAGATTTAAACGCCTAGCGACATATATCGCTGCGGCGCCGTATTGTGTAATCTTATTCCTTTTTTCTAATTTCAAGTTTGGAATATACACAGTCAGGTCATAAGTTCTGTCACATGTGTAATATGAAATAATTTAGACATGTTTATTATTTATGTAACCATTTATATAGCAAAATGAACTTAATAAAACATAGATTCATATGGTAATAAAGTTTATTCAAAATGACCCCTGCGATTTTGAATACAGGCTTTCAATCTACGCGGCCAGTCGTCTATGGCAGCACGAACGAGGTCCATGTCAATATAGGCGGCTGCCATAATCTAGGATGCCTTGAGTGACTCCAAATCAGGATGAGACTTTGAGCAGGCCTTTTCCTCCAAGTGTTGCCATATCTTGTAATCTAACGGACTCAAAACTGGACTGGTGGAGGGCCAGTCTTCGTGCCGGATGAAGTCGATTTCACGCGCTGCCAGCCAGTCTTGCGTGATTTTCGCTCTATGAGCTGGCGCAGAATCTTGTTGGAATACCCAGTGCCTGTTATAAAACATGGTATGAAAAACAGGTTCCACAAGGTTGTTGAGGACTGTATTTTGTACCTCAAAATACAGTCCTCAACAACCTTGTACCTCAGTTAAGCCACAATAAGAGACTCCCAACCAAACCATGAGCGAGGATGGAAAATGACCTCGTTGGACACGCGGAATACGGTTGCTCGCTTCTTCACTGCTGTGTGCGTACACCTTATCATTTTGTTTGTTGTAGCTCTCTTCTAAGGTGAATATTTTTTCATCCGAAAAAAGAATTTCCCGATGCTTTTTTCCCGCGTACCGCTTCAACAAAGCGCAGCATCTCTTCAGTCTCAGGTCCATTAAACGAACGTCCAAACGATGTCCTGTTTTTCTTCGATATGCCCTTAGCCCTAAGTCTTCATTTAACACCCTTTTCACCGAGGTCCTGCTTAACCCCATCTGAAGGGCCAACAGTTTCTGCTTACGTATGGGATTTATTTGAATTCGCACCTTCACAGCTTTTATCACTGCTGGAGTCCTAACAGAGGCGACCACTTCTTGACCTGTCATCTACACTAGAGTCTTCATTGTATCGTTTTATGGTACGATAAACGAATCTTTTGGTTATATTCAAATTTTTCAGTACGTCGAAACTATGTATGTATATTTAATATTAGAATTTTCTTTCTGGCTCGTTTCTAATAAAGGAAATGAGGGCTATTTCTTAATTTATTGAAAATGCCTTCCATTTAAGTGTCATTAGTATGATCGATGACTTTTGTGAATCGATGAAACGGAACGTCATGACAGGAAGGATAAGGTTTTTTTATGACACTTGACCTGTGAACGCCGATCAAATGGCGGATATATTTTTATAGAGGTTGTTAATAACAATCCAAAGATGTCGAGTGCATCTAATACAACTTATATTTGAAAAACTAATAGCTAAACAACATGATATATTGGAGTATTTCTTTATTTTCACCGGTTGACAAATTTCTCGTATAGCGTGGTTGTAAAATCGTATGTTATGTTATGTTATTTCAGAGGAATTAAATTATATTTGTGGTGGACGAGGGATATGTTTTCTGAAAGATCCTTGATTATTTTCTTCAGTAAACGTAAGTATTTACTTGGAAAAGTGTGTTTTCGTACCTCATGTTTTGTATCAAAAGACAGGTTACTAATTTGATAAATTTCTTCTCAGATGGTTTTTTTCATATTTTTCACATTCTAGTTGTTTTATATTCTAGATATTCCTTTTAGTTCTATATATTACTTTCATTTCTTATCAAAATTTAACTTGAGGTTCTGTTCCTGATGATGAACATAGGATTTGTATGGAACGACTTGTGAAGTCGATATGGTTTCGGGTTTTCAACATTGTGTTGTTCTTGAAAACTGACATGGACTTCCATCCTGGAGTTTAGTAGCCACAAGAAGGCTCTGGACCTAACCAGGGACTCCAAGGAATATTCTGAAGCGAGGCACTGACCGATCCGGATGGGTATACAACGTCTAAAGGTACCATCTTCTTTCTTTTCCTCTGAGGGCAAATACTTGAAACCATAGTTCTATTTTAATTTTAATATATTATTAAAGTCGAATCTTTCTATTTGAGCTATTTAGATTATGCAGAACGGATAGCACTGATTTCAATCCAGAACCATTTCACACACCCTGAACAAATTATGTTAAGAGTCATACCTCTAGTCCTAATTGGTTAAAATTTAGCTACGTGGATTGTCTAGTTAATAGTAGTATATCTATTAAGATAAATATTAATTATGTAATGACAGTTGGCCATCAACTAAATAAAAGATACTTAGTATATTCTACTGATTATTTATTTTTCAACATCCCGTAGCCAGTCAACTTGGTTCTTTATAAATTTCTACCTAAAGAGCACCCATTAACATCTTTCTTCTTATTACATGAGAAGAATAATAATTAGTTGCACAGGCCGCGGTGCAAGAACGCCTCTCTAGACTAGGACGTCGGCTTGGGAGACCGTTTCAGGCATAGGCAGGGACGGTAGTGGATGAGACCTCAGAATTGCAAGCGAGATTCACTGGTACACTACCTTCACTTAAGCCAACTCACACGACACCGCATCGCAAGAATTTTGTATGGCGAGAGTTGCGGAGCGATGCCGCTGGCATACAATTTTCTTGCGGTCCGGCGTCGTGTGAAACGTTCTACTCTTAGTTCTTGATTACGAAGATGCAATTAATTAAAACATATCAAAATGTTTTGAAAGTTGTGTTATAAAATAGTACAGCCTTAAAACGAGCCGCGCTTCATATTGGTTCATAAGAATTCGACTTGAATTTAAAAGCCTGGGATAAGATTTAAACTGTTCCTAAAATGGCACTTTCAGTAATACCGCGTTGTCGACTGTATTGCGTTTCCGGTAAATAACTCAAATGAGTGCTTAGACCTCTTTAATATGGTTCTAAGACAAAATACGTTAGTAGCAGACGTCTACTTAACTATACTTCTTTATTTTTGCTATTTCGTGATAAGTACACCTTTCGCTTTTTAATACTTAGATTTATTAAAAATAACCGAATTCATCGTTAGATTGATTCCCGTCCATATATATTCTCATTTTTGTCTCATTCAACTTAAATTTAGTGTTTGAGCGGACATACTAATAGGCGTTTCAAGTCTGCAAATAGGTATTTTGTAGCCTGTTTGAACTATAGTGGTGGTAAAGCTTATTTCGACTGACCTTGCCGATGATGCAGCCAATCAGCTCGTTGGGCACGGTCATCTCGTGCGACTGCTGGTTGGTAGAGGGCTGGTTGCGCGACTGGTTAGACGTCCGCAGCTGCGAACCGGCCAGGGCAGCTAGGGCAGCTGATGAACGTTACACATTATGTACACGGTCTTCATCAGGCAATTAATGTTCAATATGCCTTAACTATTTAAATATATTTTGTATTTGTATTTATTTGTGTGAAATGGCGATAGCTACTGTGTCATGTGGTACCGAACGATCAAAGGATGTAAAGAAACTTGCACGATAGTAACAGCAGTCACCCGGTAAGCGGAAGGTTGTGGCTTCGAGCCCCATCTATTAAGCCAGTATTTTTTTAAGAATTGGATGTTCGTTGAGTAGCCTTTGGTCATTTTTAAATAACTTACCTGCAGGGTTTAGTCCGCCTGTATTTGCAGGTCCCAACCCCCCGAGTCCTAATGCAGCAAGGCCCGCCAATGGCGACTTAGCTAGTCCACCCATCTAAAACAGGTAATTGAACATAAACCTCTATATTTTCCTAACAAATGTATCTAACTAATGATCAGGATATTAAATTATTTTGTATTAATATGTAAATAAAAGCTCCAGCTGCTTGTTTTCATCTTCTCTGACATAGCCGGGATGGGATCGCTGGATAGGGTAACCTGGGTAGAAAGATTTTAGAAAGTAATAATCATTAAAAGACTAAGAAAATCCGCAACATTTTCCAGGATGATTTTATAGAGACGTAAGTGACTTTCATCCATTATACAAGTTGGCAAATAACAAGTATGCATTATGCTGCGAATGTTCTTAGAGGTGTTTTTATATTCTTTTTACCACATTGTGAGTTCTTGAGTGGTGCTGCCCGAACAAAATTATGCACCTCAAAAAGTAAAATTTTCACTGAACTCGATCTAATAACGATTACTCGTTTCAATTTAAGCCATGCGCTTCCATGGTTAATCTTAACATAATTTTCAAACACAAATAAAATTTGGAAGAGGCAAGGCAAAGGCAAAATAAGGACAGGTGCAAGTACAGGATTTATGATATAAAGAATGTTGTAATGTGCGTGAATGTTTCAGTACGATCGAAAAGGCTTGCATCTCGGCAATGCCAGAAAACAAACAGATAAAGCTTCGATGTGTTTCTCTACACATTTAACCGTCTATAGTACATTATGTGATAAATTAATACAACACTAATGCTATAGGACCAAACATATCAATGCTAGGTTTTATCGAGATACTATCAACAGGGGATATACGTGCAAATAATAAATGAGTCTCAAGCGGGGTATAAAAATAACATTGCAAAATATAGTAATTCATTCCTACACTCCACAGCACCAGGATCTAAAAACTATTTGGGTATTTACATAACAATGTTAATATTATTTGCTACTGAAAGGGATTCGACCACACATCCAAACTAAGTAGAAAGGATTCCGGGGCAGCACCAATCACATAATATCACTGTACTCCACACAACCTCATAGAGATAGTTAAAACGAACCCTGTCAAAAAACTCCCTCATTGAACACAACAATCATATACTGAAATAGAACTTGTTTGTGTTTATCATACAAACGACTTAAAAAGTCAAAAGGTTATCCTTATATAGGTAATCGTGAAGGACAGACATATCAAAACACTCCAAAGGCTACGGGGACAAGTTTAATAGTACCAAGATGTGCCAGAATTATAACTATACAGCATCGACAGACGGTACGTTTACAGTATGGGAAGGACTTGTTACACAGATATTGTAATATTCTATTCTTCATTTTGCACCAATGTAAAATAAATTGCGTAATGTGCGCATAACCTCCATTTTTTTCTCAACACTTTGTGATATTGGGTGTTAGTCTTAACACACAGTTAAGCTCATTATACAAGTGACCCATTCACAACTATGACGAATTTGTGTCAGTAAAATGTATTCGATTACTAGATACGTCTGAGTTTTCCTTAACTGCTTATATAAGCATCCGACGTACTGAATTTATAAATAGTAATTGTCAAGCACAACTGCCATTAGCAATGCATTAATTTACATTTAATTAACATATGGGCACAGACTGAAGACTTTCTCATTGGTCATTATATTGTTTAACAATTTATATAGCTCTATGCGAAACGGGACTGATAATGTGAATATAGGGACATTGTCTATCAGACTATACAGAGTGGAATGGACTTCGTACGGTTAAATATATTTTAGCCAAACAAAAAAGGATTAATTTATAAGATTTACGAATGTAATTGACTATTTTGATATCACTTCGTATTTCTCGCTCACATACACGTCGACAGATTTTAACTGATAGTGTGGCCCTTAACCTTATTGTGGCGTAAAGAAAATTCCAATAATGCGGACATTACGCAAAGTTATTCTGCTTTAAAATACTCTTTAAACTGTACGCCCTGTTATTTGCTCGTACATTCATAATTGATTCGGTTTAGTTCCGAGGAAATTAGTTTATAAAAAAACTTATAGTAATATACTTTTATGACTTTTAGGCAAGTTTCTCACAGCAAAGAAACAACAAATGGTATGTATGGGTTTCCGTCTGATAAACATCATCTATAGGTTTTTATTAAACGCTGGGGAATTTAATACAATACTCATTAAACACAGACATAGAAAGAGAGAGAGAGAGAGAGGGCTTTCGTCTGATAAACATCACCTAAAGGTTTATATTAAACGCTGGGGAATTCAATACAATATTCATAAAATGCAGACAGAGAAAGAGAGAGAGAGGGAGCGAGATAGAGCTACATAAAGAGAGGCGGGTCGGGTTCGGCTCTATGAGGTGTGCGGGCACGGGCGACGGTCACGGCTCGTGACGCGACTCACAAGGTGGTGTTCGTGCAGCGGCGGCGGCAGCAGGTGGTGCGGCGGCAGCGCGCCCACGAGGGGCGGCTTCACCTCCAGCAGTGGGAACACGGGCGCGCACACCGCCTGCCAAGTGCCAGCCCGACAATTGCTTAACATCTATACGCGATATTGAAGACCGCGTCTTAAAGTATGCACCAGGGCTTGTTTTTAAAGGTTTATTTTTAAAAACGTTATCGTCTAAAATCCTAAGGGTGCTCGCCCACAGCGACTTTTTGTAACGCGTTTACTAAACGCGCGACAGCATTACGTTTGTATCGCGACTGAGTCCGGACGACGCCGTAGGCGAAGGCACACTGCTAGCGACCGCTTAGCGACTGTATTGATGCGAACGCGCCACAGAATCGCTACAAAAAGTCGCCGTGGGCGAGGGCCCTAAGAACGGTTTGATTTCGGTTTTGTGCGAAACGGAACGAAATACAAATGCTTTTAGCATACTTCCAAAAAAAAGGAGGAGGAGGTTCTCAATTCGACTGTATTTTTTTTTAATAAGTACAATTTAATTTAGTTTTTCGTTAAAATAAAGGTTTAATGACATTTTTATTTCGTTCTTTCCCGTCGCGTCGATACCTACATACGAAACGAAGGACACATAGTATACGGATTTCACTTCAGTACACGTTGTGGCCTCGCGCGGCGGGATGAACCGGTATTTAGATAACGATCTCATTTCGTTTTCGTTCCGAACATAATAAGAGGTCGAAACGCCTTATAACGGTCAAAAAGGTATTAATACCGGTAAAAAAATAACGGTCCAAGGCCCTGACATGCACGGAAACTTTGGAATCTCCTTTCGAAAGCGCATATCTTTTGGCACCCCGAGTAGGGTAGTTCGACTTAAAGGAAATTCCTTCGCATCATCATCGCATCCTCTAATAATTAAATACTCATAATAATATATTTTTAATTAAAACTCTCACAAATTACCTTTAAATTGCGTCTTCTAATAAAATATGACTTACATTATTATTTATATCAACGTATATAAGGGGTTCTAGATCATAATATATTAATAATTTCTGTGGTGAACTAAAATACGCGCGGTAAAGAAGCGGGGAAGTATTCTATGAACTCAGCACCCTGTATTTCTTTTTAGATTTATTAAATCCATTTTTTAACTTTGAAACTAAAACGCATCTTAGTTAGAATTTATATGATAGTCTTAAGTTACCAAAGTTAAAGATTACATTGACGGGAACTTATATTATTGTACAACAGAAATCGTACACTGGGTACTGTGGTATTCTTTAATTTCTTAAAGTAAGTAAAAATTCTAAATATTTTTGATTGGGTCTTTATAATCTTTATAATCAGCTTGCTATGAAATAAAATAGAAGTAAAATGACATGATTGGTCAATATTGTATTTTGCATAGCGATAGCGCATCTTTATAGGGTCCCGTGCTTAATGAAAGCCTACAGAACTCCATTACTAAACATCTCAATCTCTTATACAAATGTATCTTATAAACTTTTAAAATGTGACTGGTTACAATCAAATAGCCGATTAAGTGATTCAGGCTCGATAACATTAATGATCACATATGCTGAAAGTTATTCGAAACCTCAGAAGAAACGAAAATAATAATGTAAAACATTAATAAACGCGAGACAAATCCGTTAATGTATCATTAATTTCAATGTATAGTGTTAGCGTTAACTCAATAAACCGATAAAAAAACTAATTGAAGATAAATTTAATTACAGAACCATTCGGTGCTTGGCGGATTTATAATATAATTCCATTGTTCGTCACTGTGTGTGAACTCGCAACCGATGTGGTGATTATCGCCAGATGGGCCACACCCGCGCCTAAAGGAAATGCCATATGAAAGCGACACGTGTTAATTTATAATTTATTGTCAGCGATCATAATTTATGCTGTCATAAATGGCTGTATACTAAATGTTTCAGTCATAATGCTTTTAATGTGTGATAAAAATTATATTGCTAGCCTACATTTAACGGGTAATTCGTGATGATGCACGATGTGATGACAATGGCGCAAATAAAGTTTGCTGCAAAACAAATGCATTAACACCCAAGGAGTTAGGTTTAATCATTTATTTTCTAACTTTAGGAACTACTTACATCTTGAGCAGGTACAGCATAATTTCCCTGGATAGTGTAGGCCTGACCTCCAGCTAAAATGACGGGGCCTGCCACATTTGGTTTCGGTCTGTAGGGGATTGTAGCACCTTTCGGTGGGCTCTGGAATAATATACAGTATAATATTAACTATAGAAAATTAACAATGTATTATTATTTATCGCTGTGTAACAACAAATAAGATAACAAGGCTTATGTTTGCAGCAATTTCAGAAAAAAGATAATTATCAAGAAGACTTTATAATGGGGTCGAGAAATACTTTTATAAGATAAAATGTTATTAAATTGAAATGTTGTTTATCAATGATGAACATTTTATATTTAAATCGGAAAGCTTACAGTGTTGTTTTTTCTTTATCATACAATTATCAGTACAAGAAATAGGCCGTTATTGTTGTAAAAGCATAATTTCTTATAAATGTCTATAGGTATAAGGGACGGTTATTACCTCTAGCATGACACAACAGATGTGATAAATGCATTGTGTAATTGCGTCGCATGTGCCGCTGATCGTCACCGCCCTCTCAGTGGAGTTTGGCAGCATTTCGCTTGCCACCTGTAAACAATAGAAATTAACTTATTAATACCATTTGTTTTGTACCGATAGACAATCGCCACAAGTTATATGCGTGACGAAATTCCGATAGTTGCTCGATCACTTTACGAGTCTAGAAAATATATAGACAATTTGTCTTGTCTTCTTTTATTATTAAGTGAACATCTGTAATAAAACCGATAATTTTGTATTCTATACAATAGTAGTACTGTTTTAAGTTTAAATTCCTAGGAGCAATAATAGTTCGAATTGGTCGGACAGTAAGTTTTGAGAAGTAAAAGTAATTTTATCCATTATGGCTTGGAAAAAGTATTGCGATTTTATTTCAATTAAAGCATTCTTAGTATTTTTTATGGACATGTTTGAGGCAGGATGAGAGAAGCCATTGTTGTTAAATACCATGAGGTTTGAATGTTTACTGATGATACTATAAAGGATTTTCGCGACACGCTTAGACTTGGGAAAGACCAACATACATTATTAAGCGTATTTTATTAATTATTTACAACATCCAATTTCACACAAGGGTAAGCATTTTTGTATATTAAAGATGTCACATATAACTGAATTCAATGGACGAAAACTTTATTGTTTTTATAGCAATTCAAAATCTTTAAGAAAAATATGTGTTTTGTGTTTTACAATATTGTCATTACCTAAGTTTAAATTTATGTTAACTTAAGCTTTTATTATATAGAACTGAAACATTATATCAAATTGGCTCGACATAGGCTAAACGGACTCTAATGACAGTTTAAGAAAAAACTTAATTGTAACTAAATGTATCATTGCAATTTCTGCAACAATACTGAGTGTGTGCGATATTTGTCTAATTTTTGTTAGGGATAATTTATAAATGATGGTTGGTGCAAGATTCTGGTCAGGTCAATATAAGATAAAACCTTTCCAAATTAACTTAGGCCTGGAAAATCAGCTGGGTTTATAGTCGTTCTTCGAAAGGCACGATGATTTTCTCTCGCAAGATGTAAGTCGTAAAAACTGTCACGTTATATTTCCTGTAATTAATTAGTAACTTAGAAAACTCTGACACTAGATCCTTGAAGATAATCTGGAAAATAATGGTTGTCAATTTTTACCTGTATATTGGCTCCGGTGACATCGCGTATCTCCTTGATCTTGGAGCCGCCCTTGCCGATGAGTGAGCCGCACTGCGAAGCGGGCACGATAAGCCGCAGCGTGATGGGCGCGCGCGACCCGCCACCGCCGCCCTCATTGAATTGCGAGCACCACTGGAAACATACCATTCACACATAAACGTGTACTACTCGTAATATTGAGCAAAGACTGCGAATTTTGTGCGAAATTGTAGGACAAATTTGAATTTCGATTGTTTGTCTGATTTTGTTCTGTTTAAAAACACTTTTATTCGCTTGACCAGTACCTATGTAATTGAATCTTTCAAAGCAACTTACACCCACTTTAATATGTCTAATAGATTTAAAATTTGCACACAAACATTTTACTTCGACGTGTCCACTACATAACCCCAAATCCCTCCAAATGTGTATGTTTCCTCCAATTGAGCAAAATTAAACATTTGGCCTTTAATAGTGCCAATTACAATTTATAAAAAAAATAGGTTCTGCTATTGCAATAGATAATTTTGCTTAAAATGAATTTTAATTATTATTCATCAGATATGAATGAAATTTGGCACGTTGTTAGTTTATTGGCTGGAATAACATATAGGCTACTTTTTATCTCGGGAAACGGTACGGTTCCCGTAGGATAATTTTGATACATGTATTCAAATCTCCACGCGTACAAAGTCGCGGGCAACAGCTACTTGAGAACATATAAATACCAACCTCTTCAAACTTCTTGCAAATGAGTGTAAAGGCTTTGAATATAGCACTTGTATTGCCAGTGACAGTAACAATGCGTTCTGGGCATGATCCATCAGATATATTGATTTTGGCTCCAGACTGAAATAAACATAAAAAAGTTACTTTAGGTTTGAAATTTTTTTTATGTTGGGTGATACTAAAATCTACTAAAACAACGATATCTTACCTCTTCCCTAAACCTTTTGACAATCTCTCCTTTCTTTCCAATAATACTGCCAACTTCCTGCAAACAAAAAAGGCACGCGATTAATAATCTCAAGAGACTCCATCACAACTTATGTTATTTAAGGGACACTGAAAATAGTCTCTAATGCTGAGACATTGGCAACTATTGTGCAACGGGCGCAAACGTAATTAATGCAGTACGTTTAGATTTATAGCACAAAAGATTTCCTGTCTGGTGGCCAATAATAGTCAGAGCATCGAGCGATTCTTTGCACCACGAGATGCATTGGGGTTGCGTCAAGACAGTTTTAGAGTAGCTGTAACGTATTGGCTCTTTCCTGGCAACAGGGCATGTTGACCTGTGCAGTATGTGAACAATGCTGTTGCGTGAAGCAGTCGATGCAATGCGTCTGAGACGGCACAAATAGAGCTGGCGATTGATGTAAGTAGATTGAGTTCAAAGAACTTTAGGTTTCACCAGAGATCTATAGCAGTTGGTAGCATTATGTTACCAACGGGTGATGTGACATGACATGATTACTTCTAAGTCAAACATGTTTTTTAACAAGTTACAGCAATTAAAACAAAAAAGTTGAACTGAATAAATACGTAATAACTATGTTGAATATTGTACTGCACTTACAAAAAACCAGATAGGTAACCAACAAACTTTTATCTGATGTTTTAACATGCAACCAAATGGGGGTATTTTATTAACTAAAAAACAGAACTTTATAATATAATTATTTATATCAATAAGCACTAACAATAAACTCTGACTACGAAAGATTTGCAGTTAACTTATAGCAGATTAAACCAAGTTATTAAAGTAGCAGTAAGTCAGCAACAAAAAAAATTATAAAACTGTGTATGATGCCTGACATAATAGTTCAAGCAAATTAGATTGATTCAATATAAGTTCTAAATTACAACACACCAATTAGAAAAAGATAAAAATCGACATATTTGATGAACAGGGCGAGTGCCAATAATTGGCTGGCTGCCAAATGTACTTTGTATTGGATTACAGCCAATTAAAAGTGTGTAGACGCAGTTGTAGTTGCATGTTAATATCAATACATCTCTCGTGTCAAGCCAATCTAGCCGCATCTAGATGTGCTAAATTAGTTTGACTATTGGGCAATCTAAATAAAAATAAAAAGTTATGATTTAAGTGATTATGCTTTTTGTATTGATATCAGATAAATTTATAGATTTATTACAAAATTCAGTGATAGGATGTTGACAATCAGGTGAAACATGATACAAGTAATTTACAATAGGCTATCATATGAAAGCCTAGTTTCAAAGCATGCCTACATGAGTAGCAAACAGGATCTTGTGTAATGCATCCATATAAGTGGGTGTTCTTTAACAAGATTAAAATACCAGTCATATTAGATTACCATACTTTCAAACAAACACAACTCTTTTATAAACAATGACTTGTTAATGAAGATTTCTCTGATGAATATGAAAGGCCTATTCAGGCGGCTATTGATTTTAATTTATAATTTGATGCCTCTGAAACTATAAACTAATTGTGAAATCAGTCCACGGCTAGGGAAGGTTTTATTGTGCAAAGTTATTTGACTTATTCAATACTATCTACTATCATACTGTTGTAAAAATGTATTTAAAGTCGGTAAAGTTAGGAAATGTAAGAATTCATTGATGTATAAAAAAGAATAAAATAGAAATAAATTTATTCAGTACCACAACAAAATTTTGCAATAATTAAAATAGACAACAACACTTTATAACACATACTACTAAATAGGTATCTACTCAGCATATGTCGCGGCCTAAAGGATACCATAACGCTGGTCTTCCGCAGATACCCAGATTCTAGAGGGAACTGCCACGCGCAGCAAATGGAAACAAACATATTATAATTTAAGTAAAGTGCGTAAACAATCCGTGACATTTTTAAATACAGGGAAAAATGCATAAAATATATTTCAACTTATCTAATAAAAGCAATATGTTCTACCTGCTGTGACTGATGATTTCTTAAAAAAAAATATCTGGCTTCATCTTTTTTTTGTAAATTTAATAAATAATATTTGTATTTGATTTTAAAAGTGCAGTGTGGTACATATTTTTAAAGGCGGCGGGATATTGTTTTAACATTTTGTCGCAAAGCTCCCATGAAATGCAGCTGTTCTGTGAGTTGGACAACCGAGATGATTCGCAGTTCGAATCCGATTAGAGAACAACAACTTATCGTACAAATATGAAGGTGATTTTGACTGTACCAATCCAAATAGAAGACAGGTATAATGAAGTGAGCGTCGCGATTGCATATTAATAAGATGTCATGTTGATGTAATTTTATTACTTACTAGCTTCAGCTGCAGTCAGATTTTTTCTGTCTAAAGTTATTGCAGTGCAACAGAAAAACAAAATCAATGTACTCTATATTTATTGATTTGATGTCTCTTTTTGGTTTGTATAAGATAAGAATTATTATTTTTTTTGCATATTTTAGGTTTTATTTTTCTATAATAAACACCTTTCTTGTCATTTTGTAAAAAATACATGTCTAGATTTATTAAAACAACTATCTAAGGAGACTTGAGGTTTTTAGCAAACAGTACTTTAACTTTAGAAATTCATTCATCCATCCAACCATCCATACTTATTATTTTAAAACAATTTGTAGAATATTATACCCAAATAATATTTACAGCTATAACTGCAGGATTAGCTTAGAATTGGGTATAAAAATATAAACTACAAAACTTACTTACTTTTTTAATGATTGAAACCCCGTTTAAAAACTTTGTTTTCAGTCCCCTAATTCATGTAACCAAATTGTATCAGAATCGTAATTGAATTGCAGGTTTTTGACAGTTCTAGTATGGGCTAAATATCAAAATCGCACAATTCAACCACGATCGAACTGCAATTGAAATAGCTGAATAAGGCCCTGGTCTCGTATTAGTCATGTGAATTTCATTAAGCCACTTCACCAGCAATATTCTTAGATTTAAATTTAAAGGCCTATTGTAAACTATCATGACACTACTTTTTTGGATACCTGTTTATTTTTAAAACAACCTTTCCAATAGCCAACTATGATTATATAGATGGTTGCCAAAATATGTCATCCTTTGTTTTTTAAACAAAGCTAAATTACTCTAGGTATTTGTCATAATATACCTACATAGTAAAAAATTTATGTTCTTAACATTTTTATAATGGTCAGGTACAAGCAAGAAGCTAAATCCAATGATATTTAGGGAAAAAGAAGAAGGTAAAGTATACACTTTCACAAAAAATAATAGATTAAACTTGAAAAATGTTCCAACTTTACATGTTATACAGTGTTTTATCTTACCTTTCCCTGCATAATCAGTCTGATAGTGAGGGTAACTTTGGAGTCTTCCTCGTGAAGATTGGGGGCTTTCTCCAGTTCCATGCTGGAGGAGGTGTCCGTAGTGTCTCGCGGAATTTTGGCTGCGTACGGGACTACTTGTGGCGGACACAGGGGACACTCCACTCAATCTATAATGCTGGGACTCTGGGGCTCTTGGCACGCACTGCAGGCAGGGTAAGCTGGAAAACAGGCGCACATCTCAAAAGGATTGTCAATAGGTATTGAGCGTACTAAGGTGTAGGGCTTATGGGACACTCGTCTTTTGAGAAGCGAAGCTGATTACCGAATATTTATTTACAGTGGCGGGTAAGCGTAACGGAACAAGGGCGGCAAATGAGGATCTAGACTCTATAAAGAACTAACTGGTCCTAGGAGCGACCGGATTCTGCAGATGTAATGCGAGTCCGCTAGCTTTGACAAGCGGGACCGTTACTTGAACTCCAATACCTGTTCGCTACTCGCGACATAACCTCAGCGTCGCGCCTCATGGCTAGCCGACCGGGTTATCGATCCCGCAAATACCAAACAAATTTTCATATCTCAACCTCGGGATTTACCTTACCTCGTTAAGTTTTCCACTGTGCAACAATAACATAACAAATCTTAACACTATTATTATCACCAAGATGTGTATAAACTACACTTATCACAATTTTCTTTTGTCACTAATAATTAATTACAAAATTAAATAAAATCCGACGGTGACGCGTCGGTCCGATGCTTGCTAATGTCAAAATATCATAGACAAGAGACAACAACGTCTGACAGCAGTTCATGCCGCTTTTAAGTTTTCCAATCTCGCCACGAGCGGCGACACGCGTGAGATGACTAGGAGTACTGTCTCACTCAGTCTCGCTTAAATAATCAAGGTGCGTCTCTGTCAGTCAGTCTAACTCTAGTGATGTATCTGAGAATGGGGGCTATCGCTAGTGAATTTGCCACTAGAGGCGCTTGTGTCGCGTGATTATCATTCTCTTTTCACTGGTTTTAGCAGGCTTCGTTACATTAATTATAATTTCTTTAATTTACCTGCTGGAAAGTGATCTCCTTCGTAAAATAATCGCAAATATGGATTATTTGGCGATTAATGTGTGTGAACGCTTTGAAAGCGGAATTAAGCAAAAGCGCAAAAATAGGTAGCCTCAAAGAGCAACTATTTCAGAAGTTAGTTTGTTGATATGAAGATAGTTATTTACTTAGAATAATAATTCTAAGGTTATTTTTATATAATAAACTTAAATTAGATTCAAGATTTAAAACTTTGTTTCTTATAAAGTCGCCTTTGACAGCTATACCTCTGGACCTCAGTCTACAGTGGCGCCAACTGGTGAGCAAAGAAACGGTAGTCCCCATTGCATAAACGTAGAATATAATAGACGGACAAAGCCTGCGAGATAGAAGAAAACCTCTTATGGAAATCTAGCAAGATAGAAAAAGAAAACAAATCTTTTCGTTTTGTGACCTGTCGTATTTGACAGAGTGACATCCAGTGGCATATGCGATATAAGGTTCAACATTTTATGTAATTATCTAGTACATCGTAGATTATCTAAAGTAAATACAGTTTTATCTAACAATGGTCACATGTTCTGTGAGTGCCTGTGAAGTCAATCACAAAAATAATCCAGAAAATTGCTCATTTCACAGGTAAATACGTAGAAAGTCGTCATCGTAAAAACGCGTTATTTTTGTTGAATTTGATCTTGTTGTTATGTTGTAAATATAAAATTATTTCAATCCACTTGTTCATTTTAATTTTTTGTATAGATAAAGTTCTATGTATTGATGATTTACATTATTTTGGTGGATAAATAATTTATCGAAATATTTTACATGTACGCTAGAGCTTGACTCAAATTTATCGATACTATTGTCGACATTTATCTTGAATGTTTCCGGAGAAATTTGATGTTATTTTACGTTTAGCGTCTCAAATGAATGTCAACTTAACAATTTGAAGAAGGAAACTGTAAGGAATCACATAACTAAGATAATCTTGTTTAAAAGTCAATAATCAGTGTTTGATACATCAGAATGTAAATTTTTATTCAGATTTTGTTTACTTGTTCTTTTTCACTTACTGCCATTGATACGAGTAAGCTCACACGGCACAGCAGATGACAAGGGAAAATCTTTTGAAGAAATAAATAAAGAAAACTAATTAACAATGGCTGTTATTTTTTTAATTAAATAAGACTGTTTATTTTTAAAGTATAATATGTAAAAAATATACTCAACGGGCACACTTATCTGCCCACTATTATAGTTGTAAGAAGTGAGGGCGGTTAGGTATGCCGCAAAGTAGGTGCATAATCTCGAGATAAAAACAGTGTGACAGTAAACATTATTTTCCAAACGACAAACTGCAATTATTATCGATAGTCTAAAAATTTTAAAGGTACGTCCCTAGTTAACATACACATTGACAAATCAAAACTGGTCACGCATTATCGGGCTGTCAGTGGATCTACTTGTATCCTATATCAATGCCCCATTGAGAAGTGTTTTTTTTTGTTTGAGAGTACTCTCTGCTACCATCGATCGCGCTGCCTCTAGTGGAAGTGAACAAAATCTTTTTGACAGTTCTTTGAATGAATACCCTAGGGTATACGTCACATAATTAATGTTTATTGGGGAAACTTAGCTTACCCGCGAGTTTTTAAAATAACACGTAAATACAGCGTAGTATTATAAATGAATTCTTCGATATTCTTGTTATCTTAACGTTTATTTCGGACTATAAATATCAATAGAGTTAAAAGTCCTACAGTTCTATATGACTCCTGCCCATGAACCTACTCCTGCCCTTAGCGTTATTATTCTAAGCTCCTGCCCTACAAAAAAAATACAACTTTTTTTTATAAGTTTAACGGCCTCGGATACTTGTCTATACAGCCAATTCTTTAGTAATAATATTGTCTTTATTTTTGCGTTAAAACGTTGATGTTAGGCGTTTTAATGCTTCGATGGAGTTTTTGGAGACAGTCGAAAGATTGAAGGAATGTAGAGAAGTCCCCAAGAAAGAGGTGAACTGTTCGCGTTCCCGCGCAAAATTCACGGTCCACTTTTCTTGGTTACGACCCATACACCATGTTATTTCACCGAACTGTATATTGTTCACTCGCACGACACTTTGTTTCGCAAAATAACACCACTTTTACGACCCAAAAATCACTATAAACAATAAAAAATCGATAAAATAAACGGACTCCAAACGTATCTCACGAACTCCCGCTGAAAACTCTACAACAATATTCAAATCCTATAGACATTAAGTTACCGGTGATGTTATCAGTACAAATTACCAACCTTTTCAATCGATAGCATAGTAAATTCTACATAGACTAAATCGATTCAATTGTTTAATGAATTTTACTATTTATACTAAGAATATATTCTAAGTATTTATAATAAAATTACTTACAGGGCTTACCCGCTTTGACATTATTTTAATCCAGTATTTATCGCTATAGGTTTATTGATATAGATTAATTATTTCAAAAGTAAACTACTACACATTGTTACACGTTTGTCAGGGTACCTATTTTAAAAGTTACGCTGTACGCAGCCATTCAGAGGCACGGGCAAATTACCTACGTCGCGTCGCTCCAACTCAAACTGGCCAATACAGACTGAAACGTAAAAAAGTAATAAACGCACAGATACTGTTGGACCTCTGTTTTTTGTGAAAAGCTCTTGGTCTACATGTCTATATTAAAGTTGGAAGTGCTTTGTGTCCCATGCAAATTCGTTCATCGATTTTATTGGCGTCAGTGGAGCTCTTGCCGAGGTGAAATTCCTTTATGCGTCACAGCTTTATTTTTATGACCTGAAAAAAAAGGTTTGATGATAGTATGTCGTGAAAGACGTGAAAAAAAATAAAAAAAATAAAATGTAGGTAGGTAATTTGAATTCCTCGAGTTTTTGTTAGAAAAAAAAAACCAAACTATAGTTTAGTTTGGATTTTTATAACCGCAAAAGTAACTGCTATTAAATTTGGTATGAAGATGGTTTGTAAGTCTCAAAAGGACATTGCAATTGATTTTATCTCGGAAAACAAACTGTGAAGAAGTAAATGTGGAGTGGGGGGGGGGAGGGAGGTGTTGTCAATTAGGTACATGAACAGATAGAGAACTTTCGTAGGTACCATATGAGATAATAGAGAATGGATATTTTGATTGAAGTCATCTTTAACACATCGCTGTAAATATAAAATAGCCAACGCTATTTATTTTACGTACCCTATATTTATAATATTATCTTTACATACATTATACCTATTTTTTAAAATCCTATTTACTTGTTGTACTTATTTAAAAATAGGTATTATCGATTGGATGCTAAATTCACTTTCAAAATTCTTATTGTCAAATAATCAATAAAATACTTAGATACGTACCTACGTATTCACCAAAATATATTGTTTATAAATACCCTAGACATATTAATTTAGTTCAAAAGTCCTTGAGAAATGCCAAAAAACATACTTATACCTACCTATTACCTAGATCAGAGTATGAGTGGTATCTCTTTTCTACTGTAATTAAAACTATGAAAACTTCACACATGTTATTTACTTACACTGTTTATAAAATTGTCCTCAGGCAAGTTGTTAATACTCACAAAACGAAATCGTATTTTCCTTTGTTTGATCTATTACACAAAAAGAATGAACGTGCAAAAAATAGAAGGACTAAAATTTAAAAGCTCTTAATTGGAAGTCGCCGGGAGCTATAAAAACAATGTTTATACTCGAGCAGAAACTTTTTGAAGAGCTTGAGCCTGGAAATTCTTCGGATTCGACCATTTTTTACAGCTCTCAAACTAATGTTTGGACTTCCAACAACTTTTATATCTTACAGAGCTACTTTCCGTTAGTGTTAAGTCGTAGTTTGGTAACAGTTACATTAAAATTATACATCAATATCATGGACACTTGAATTATATAGGTATTTGACGACCTCCGTGGTGGAGTGCCGTGTACACGCCGATTTTCAAGGTGTCGCCTGCTCCGAGGCACCGGGTTCGATTTCTAAAAAAGTGTTTTTCTACATTTTCTCAGGTCTTGGTATTTGTGGTACTTTCGTTATTTCTGATTTACGGAATACAAGTGCTTTAAATGATTACTCAAATTGGGATCAGAACAATTTATGTAATGTTGTCCACATTTATTTATTTTATTTATAAGTATACCTACGGAAAACTAATGGTTCTAATGTAAGTGTTTAAAATATGCTAAGCACATGCTACCTACATATTATATTCTAAAATGTATAGAAGGGCTGGGCAGTCTATGAATGAAGAACTTTTCTTTATAATAGGTAATAACTACTTAGTCAATTTATTTTTATTGAAAGTAAACAAAGGGACGAACGAGCCCAAAATATTTGCAGCAAACAAAATAATGAATATGTAAACTTGATGAGTCAACCGTAATATTATCCGGTATTTACTGTGATTAAGTGAATCTGAAAATATGCAGCTATGATTTAACTCCATTTAATGAATCGTACGTTGCATTTAAATAATTTTAGTTGAAAATTGCAATGTATTGTATGTACGCAAATATAAAGTTTTAAAGTAAATTTACTATTGATTGTGATGAATCGTTATGAGGTTTCCTCTTTTCCTGTTCTATTCTAATAAACCATTCACTGTCTTTAATAGTTCAGAAACCCTAAGTCTATCGATATTGCATGCGTAAGTATGTCGATAAAAATATAAAATTAAATACATAATAACTAAGTATTCAAATACAGATGTAAAAAAAAAGATAAAGAGTTTTACATCAAATTAAAGTAGATACTTGTTGAATTTATATTTACTCTCTTACAGAGTTTTACTTAGCTTTTTACTTTTGTTAATATTTGTGATCGCTACTATAAATATTTTTGTATTTACAAAAGATAGGTTCTAAAAACATCGCTTTTGATTTTGATTTTGATTTTAATAGTGTCACTAATAAGTATTTATTTTTATGTTATTGTTTTATCTGTTGGAATTAAGCTCCGTTGGGTAAAAAGGCTTAAAAAAAAATTTAAAGCTAAATGGTAAGAGCAGTCTTCCGGTATGCGGAAGGTTGTGTGTTAAAGTCCACCTAAAGCAGTCGTAATTTATATTCTAAGGATGGTATTTTCAATCGCTAGACAAGATGATAAAGAAATAAGGCTTTAAATTTAATTGAGGCAGATTTAGAATAAGTACACAATAAATACATTTTTATCTGGCTTAAACTTTAGACATTTAAAATACAAATTGAAATGAATGTAGAACTAATAACTTTTAAAGTCTCATTGCTAAGAGGGTCAAAAATAATGGGAGCTTTATCAATAGCTTCGATAAACTTGGAGAGCCGAGGATTATTGTCATTATGGGCTTCGTAGAGCCCTCCGGTAGGATAAACCTTAATCACGTCGACGGATCTAAAGAAGACTACAAACATTTGTCTTTTAATTACCTTTTGATTGCCCACATTATACGTCATTCTGAGTGGTTTAATTTGTATTTAGTTAGTAACATTATTTTATTACATATTTATTTAATTAGGCATTTCCACTTTTCCGAATTTTTTAAAAAGTTTTTGAAATAGCATTTTAAGTAGGTACTGAGATATTTTGTTTGAATGAGACTTTGTATCTCTTGCCTACATCGAAGTGATGTCATTATTTAACCATACATAAATTTGGAAGCGCAATCGCTTCAAAATTGTTCAGTTTTATATAGTCGTGTAATATGTATTTTCACAAACTCTTTCAGAAAAAACACAATTTAATTTATATTTTAATTATATTGAATCTCAATTAAATACAAAGGTAAATAAACGCACTTACATCATGCGCAGTGAACAACATGCACACTTAATCTTCAACCCCCAGGAGGCACTCGGGTGCCACGATAACAATTGATTTCAATTGTGTCTGGAATAACTCACAATCGAGGGATTAAAGTGAGTATGAGATTGAGAGATAAGTGCTGTTGGTTTAAGGGCTTCAATGAATTAGGATATGAGCATATAGCATTGGATAGCATTGTATAGCATTGGACTAATATAGGCTGCTGATAATTATAACGATGATAGGATTCAACATTCAAGATCTAGGGCCGTTGATTTGTGTTGAGCAGACTAAGATACCAGACCAGACAGTTAATGATAGATAAGTTATTGCTCCAGATACCTCAGTTATCTGAACTCTACATTATACTCTAGGTTTCAAAAACATCCAATTCATCTAGTCTACACAGGTGAGCATCAAAATAACAAGGAAAAGGGATTATTCAACCGACGTGACGTGGACTCAATGTAGGTATGTATGTAAGTTATGTTTTGGGCGAATGAAATGTTACTTTGAACCATTTTAATCCCTATTGTGGGTAACATTAATATTTCTCCGTGACGTGGGACAAGCAAGACGCGAAGCCGTTGAATTACGTGCAACATTCATGTAGTAAATTTCAGTATACTTAGTTAAGTAGGGGAAAGTCCCTGATCTTGTAATAAAAAAATATTACTCCCACATTGTTTTAAAGTCTAATACGAGTACGTTGTAGGTACACCTAATTTAAAGATTTTTTTATTAAACGTCCTTCCTAAGGTTTTCGACAGATATATTCCTGGTTGAAGCAATTTTTGATGAAAAAACAACATCATGTTGCCATCGTTAGGTAGGTACAGTTCAACTTAATTTTATAACATGTAAGGATTGAGTAACGAATTTTAGATACAAACGGTATTTTAAGTTCAGAGGATGAATGTAGTTATAATAATTGGTAGCGAAGTTTTTATGCCAAACCAGATTGGGTTTTGATTTTGGTGTACATGAACTTGAACATAATTAAGATAGTGTGTGACAAATGAAGTACTTTTAATCCTTTTATCTGTTGGCGATGATGCTTCTTCAGATACCTTAACATCTAAAGCCCTTAGGCCTAGGCACTTTTACAAGTACATTGTCAGTGAACTTTGAAAATAATAAGTTTTTGGGTATAACATAACTATGACATATATTTTAACATTTTGATGTTTCTGTATAGAGTCAATCGAAAATAGTTAATCAAAGCAATTGTTTGTAAAGCCCACGGTTCTTCTTCACTATCACTACATAGTATAAAACAAAGTCGCTTTCTCTGTCCCTATGTCCCTTTGTATGCTTAAATCTTTGAAACTACGCAACGGATTTTGATGCGGTTTTTTTTAATAGATAGAGTGATTCAAGAGAAAGGTTTATATGTATAATAACATCCATTAAATAGTGGAGAAGTACTGTTATTTTTGAGGTTTCTAATGTGATGTCGTAAATAATTAAATTTTTTCCGCTTACATTGCAAACGCAGGCTGAACCCTACGAGTTTTATCAAAATAATGTACTAAGTATTGTACACATTGAAAAGGTCTACAGAAAAGCCCGTGATGGTATATGTCTATCTCTTAAGGATAACCCACAATAACTTTTTTTTGTCATTTACTTTTTACGACAAATAATGGCTAATTTTCGAGGCGATTTTAACCAATACAGCATTAATCCTTAACCAATTAAATAGCAGCGTTTTACCCTGAAATAAAACGCATATTAAAATACTTACCTCACTGGAAGCTTTATATTGGAGATAGCATTTCCGTTTCCCGTCATTTGCCTACCCTTTTTAGTACGTAGTTTCCGGCTAAGTGGCGCCACCTGGCGGTCGTGTGCTTTTGAAGTTTCTTAAAATTTGCGGCACACCATTTTGCTCATTGGCTCAATTGCACCAGGCAGAAATAAAGTGAAAGCTTCCAGTGAGGTAAGTATTTTAATATGCGTTTTATTTCAGGGTAAAACGCTGCTATTAAAACACTGTACCGTAACTGGAAGCTTTATATTGAGATCTGTTTGTTATCGCCTGGTGACGCCACTTAATATTATAACGCCTTAGCGTAACGCCAATGTGACAGATTTAAAAATAAAAAAGTATTTATGATATTGAATACTTTTTATTTTAAGTAAGACAATATTCTTTTCCGTGTGTTACACAGGAGTAACAATAAAAATTAACATGTAATATAACTATGAAAAGGTAAAAATTCAAACTAAAAAGCTTTCTATGAAATTCTTCTAGCAATCGCATTAGTTGTGTAAAAGTTTATCAATACTTGATTTAATTTCACACATATAGGATTGTTGTGATGTTATAGCTGATTACCAATTCCCATGAGCTAGAACTTCGTCGATGGGGTGATTTTCTAACCAGTTCTTGGAAGCTACACAGATCTTACGCTATCTGGGGTAGCTGTGTAATCAAGAAACGTTTTTACAGTTCCTGCTATAACAGTAAGGTACCTACGTGACGTAGGTACTGCACCTTAACTGATGAAAATATTGAATAATTTAAAATCGTTTTTTATCTATCACTCAGCGATGTTTAAACTAATAGTAAATATTATAATTTTAATCACCGAGATAGGAGGCTTACATTTTTATTATTTATATTCAAAATTTATCTGTAGACAGTCTGTCAGTACCTATGTATTGCTATCGGTTGTAGAACCAAATTCAAGCCATACGGTAAAGTTTTTGTATTATGGTTAGGTAGGTACTTTAGGTAGGGTATATTCTAAGGTCAGGTCATGAATGCATCTGCCTGAACAAATAAGTATTAAAATTGCTATTTGATGTAATGATTGAAACATTCTTGTGTCGGTTATAAATTTATAAGTACACTGACATCCCATACGGTTTGGGGTTTTTTATTTTTTGTAAAAGCAATTAATTTAAGAATATCTTTTATTAGAACGTGAGTACTTCACTGTTCATGGTTCAGAATCGCATTAATTTCAGACAGCTAATTTATGTGTAAAAGTATTGTATTATGTGATAATGCACATATTAAATGTAAGTCTGATAAGAATTGCGCCAATTGCGGAAAAGTAAGGCTTTTAATCTTTATTGTTATTGAAATTGTCCTTGAACAACAACAATTCTAAGTTACTTGACAAATTTATAAAATAGACTCACCAAGAACTTTTAAGTAAAAGCTTTTCTTTAGAGGTCTAGCCTTCCACCGCCTCACCATCCCCCAGATTTCCTTTTTTCCATCGAGGAAATGTATCTGGAGGTTACTAAGGTAAGTGGTGCTGCAAGTGCTCAGTCTCTGACACGCCAGAACACTTTCTCCCATCATGGCAAAAACGACCATGTTAAAAGATTTAGTTGAGTAAGAGCACCCTGGATATTAGAAATGTTTGTAGGAAGACCCAAGTAATGGGTTCGCACCATGAAGAACCGAACGCATCGCCAATGTATCCTGAAATGCATTCGATGCCGATCTAACGCATTAGAAATAAAGATTTCGTACTTTCCCTTTGCGAAGATGTAGGTACACCTGTTATTATTTTGTCACACTAAGAATCAAACTGTGATGTAGTAGTGAATGTGGCTCTGAAGAGCATTTAGTATTGGTAGCATTTCTTTACGGATGCAATGTCAACCTTTTCTTAAATAATTTAACTTCCTGCTATCGCAATATCTTTTAAGTTAAACAGTTTAACTCTTGACCCTCGATTTCTAAACCTTACGTATTTGGCATGCTTAAATGCTACAATTGCGTCAAACTGTATTCCTAGTTACGGCCTATAATCATCCTACTGGATGGAAAAGGCCTCAATCATTGAATTCAAGGTACCTAAGTAATGATGGGTAAAATGAATTGGAAAAGAGCTTGATCCAGGTCCAAGTCAAATCCAGGGTCAAGTGATTGCTGACAATGTAAGCAGCTTTGGAGGCAAATAGGTCTATTATTGGACATTCCCGTTTTATAATCACGAGATCTGTACAGTGTACTAGTCGGTTCGGACTTTGCAGTTGGCAGTGCCTATTTGCCGAATATGTGGAATTTAATGGAACTAGTAAGTTCAAAATTCGAAATATAATTATTGAAATCAAGTCTAGGTTTAAGCGCAAACCTGCTTGGTCTATAGCATCCGTAGTCAAAAACCGCCCCTGGGAAGGGGAAGGGCAATGCAACTGTCGATCTACTAATTCAGTTGTTCGATAACCACCACTAGGGGCTGGAATCTTATCAACTATCTATGATTTATGTGACAATGCGGCACGACAAAAATGACGAAATTCGTTCATATCATTAATTCAATTCATCTTTGTAATTATTATTTTACTTGATTGATTTCTTTGTTGCAGTTTTTCTATTCGTTCATGTTTTCACATTATTCCATTTTTCATTATATAGTTAATAATACTTTTTTGGGGACAAAAAACCGATATTTCTAAATTCACTTGCCATCCCAACTTCTGCAATGTTTGAACCATAACTTTTATATGCTCGCGAGAATTTAGATGTAACAGTAAGTGTCAAGTACACTAAGAAGGGTTCTGACATGAAATATTCGATTTGGCCTTATACAGGGATAAAAACCAACTGCATGACTACATTCGAGTTCACAAGTTGAGACTTTTGACACAAAGGAATGCGATACTATAATTCTTTCAAGTCAACTTTTTTAATACTCTTGGAGTACGAGTATTAAAACGACCTCGGGTACTTTAATCGAGCCGCGAGCCCTTTTTTATGAAATGAACATCTGGCCATGTTGCAAAAGCAGGTCCATTCCTTTTTGAGGGTAGCTAATTTTAGGCGTATCGCTTGCATGAAAAAGCCTAATTTTAACTCATTGCTTGAATCTTTTTGATCTAGCCGCGAGCCCTGATTATGAAATGAACCTCTAGCAATGTTGCTATAGCAGGTTTATCACTTTTCGAGGGTAGTTCGTACAAAGTAGGCACCCGCGAGGGTGGATAATTAAAAGGCATAGGCTTACATGGCAGAGCCCGATTTTAAGTCATTGCTTGAACCTCTTTGATCGGGCCGCTAGGGCCCTGGTTATAGAATTAACTTCTAGCAATTTTGCTTTGGCATAACTTACCTTAGGAGGATAGTTGATAAATAATAAGGCACCCCGCGAGGGTGGATAATTAGAGGCTTGTATGGCAGAGCCCGATTTCAAGTCATTGCTTGAACCTCCTCGAGCCCTGGCTATAGAATTAACCTTCATTTTTTCTTTGGCAGTACTTACCTTAGGAGGGTAGTTGATAAGTAAGTAGGCACCCCGCGAGGGTGGATAATAAAAGGTATAGGCTTGCATGGCAGAGCCCGATTTGTATACCAACTACCTTAGGAGGGTAGTTAATAAATAAGTAGGCACCCCGCGAGGGTGGATAATTAGAGGCATATGCTTGCATGGCAGAGCCCGATTTGTATATCAACTACCCTTTGGAGGGTAGTTAATAAATAAGTAGGCACCCCGCGAGGGTGGATAATTAGAGGCATATGCTTGCATGGCAGAGCCCGATTTGTATATCAACTACCCTTTGGAGGGTAGTTGTTAATAGGTAGGCACCCCGCGAGGGTGAATAATTAGAGGCATAGGCTTGCATGGCAGAGCACGATATGTATATTGTAAGTAGGCACCCCGCAATTTTGAATAATTGATAGCATAGGCTATGAGACTTCTAAATTTTTTATGCCTCGTCCACACGAGAGACAGCGCTTTGGAGGTCAAAAAGCTTTACGAATGCCATCTGTTTTCTCCAGAATGCATTTGAGTGGAATGTGGATCTACACTAAATAAGACGGGTTTGTAAAGGTATGCAGGCTTTAATAAGTGGATCTCTAACTAATACTGAAATCTCGTCGAATCTCTAAATGCTGCCCGGTGGCCACAAACTAATTGCACTTTATTAGAATCCGATTTTATTTGTGAATAATTATTTTACCTTCGTATACAAATTGTTAAACCTAACGTCTGTTTAATTGAAATAAATTTACGACTGAAACTCGCGTTTATCAATACGGACTTACGTAATATTTTGGTAAATTTCTTCCATTTTAATGAATAGATTGCGTGAATTCAAAAAATCTGTATACTTAGTAATCTGTTGATCAAAAAAGGGGCTCCACTGACCTCAGTGATCTTATATCAATACTGATCATTAGCGGTGTGTAGGTATGCTATTTTGAGGCACTTGTTTGCCAATTTTACCCATTTCATAAAATTTAACACTAACACGGGATTCTAAAGGCACTGTTTTATAATTTAAATGTAAAGAAAGGCAATTCGCCCATTTCGTCAAGCAATTTAGCATTAATTTGATTAGAATAAAGATACATTTATTAAGCGTATTTATTTTATGACGGCACCCGAGGTGCCGTTCACCTCGTTAACGGGCTAAAGAGGAGCTCGAGGAGCTGCCAGCCGAGCCAAACAAACCACTCAATGCTAAACGGAAAAGACACCATACACTTTTACGTATTACATCATGACTTTAATCCGAACGGCAAAACCGTTAAATTCATTATTAAGTCACACGAATATTTAAGCAAGATATTTCATGTTTTATTAAAAACATGTTGTTTTAAGCAATAAAATTGCTATTGGAACTGAAAATAAAATTCCTTGAAATAAAATACATATCATTTTAAAATAATGAGGGTAGGACTTACCAGATTTGTGTACTAGTTTGTATAAAAACTCACTGGGTTATAATAAAATTCTGCTCTGAGAATTATAATATCACTGAATTTTAACGATCACCGAGACAGGGCTTGCAGTGAAGGTGTTGTTACGACGGTAAACTAAACGCCAATGAGCAAAATGGTGTGCCGCAAATTTTAAGAAACTTCAAAAGCACACGACCGCCAGGTGGCGCCACTTAGCCGGAAACTACGTACTAAAAAGGGTAGGCAAATGACGGGAAACGGAAATGCTATCTCCAATATAAAGCTTCCAGTTACGGTACAGTGTTTTAATAGCTTTAATACATTGTTCATTTAATATAGATCTATATGGCCCTTTACACCGTATGATTAGATAGCAGGAAATCTTCATGGTATAGGGAAAGAGGGATTGTTTTACTCCAAATTTAACGCGTGCGGGCCACGGGCAGTAATGAATAAATCAAAACTACTGAATCGATTTTAATCACATAGGCTATATATTTTATACCCGTGCGAAGCCGGAGCGGGCCACTATGTTTTTATATACAACGTTCACAGTTTTTCGGTAGTGTATTTAGTATCAGCATTGCACCCGTGCGAAGCCGGGGCGGGTCGCTAGTTATAGATATTATTCGGTAATCAGCTTACAGGTATAACTAAAAAAAACATTGGTTACCGCATTAACGCTATACCTAAATAATTCAAGATGTTACTGGTATGGTGGTGATGCTTTATGGTTTTCACTATTGTGTGAATAACCTTCCAGCGCAGCCGTAACATTTGGACAACAATTACAATATTTAGATAATAATTTTCAAGTAGAATGATTTACTGAGTAAAATTGAATAAACATTTTTGTGTTGTAAATGGAATCCAGAATTCTGATATTTTAACTTTCATTAAATTTACATCAACTTTTAACCTAATTTGGTATTACTTACATGTTTCTATGGGTCCGTGGTGAACTGTTAGTCTGATTCCAGTCCCTGTAACAATTAAAATAAGTATCTTTTAATTTTTGAAAACATTACTTTACGATATTAACCCTAATTTCAATAAAATCACACCTTCACACCGTTATCGAAATCAGTATTTATTCAAATAATTACCGAAAATGTGTGGTGTATTTTAACGATATTAAGTGGAATATAATTAAAAAAAAATAAGTTACTAACAATAAAAGTAAGTCGGTTGTATACATTTGAGTGTAGATTATTTTTAAGGGATTCAACTATAACTTTGTAGTAGGTACTCGTATATAGCAGATCTGGAAATTCACAATGAATTATTTTACAAATATAGCGACGCATTTAAATATAATACGCAAATTTAGATATCGATTTCAGGAATAATAATAAACTTTATTTTCTCATCACAAACACATGTAGGTAAGTATAAAATTTTATAATAACTCATAGACAAACAGTACACCAAACGCAGTTTGTGTGAGACTGACGCCTGTGATTGATATTAATGCCTATACCAGTTGTACAGATCATTAGGCTCCGACCACCTCAGTAATGAACAGAAAGAACAGAAAAAAAGGAGGAATCAATGATTAAAACGAACCACTGGATTAGTAAATATTTGCAAAATGATTGTGAATACAATTTTGAACGTTTACCCGCGTATTATGAGTGTCCAAATTACGGCAGTAATTTTCGTAAGTTGATCCAATTAGGGAGGTACTTTAAGAGGTTTCGAAAGGCCAATTATGCCGTGCTTCCTCTGTTATTGAAATGGTTTTGTATAAGGTAAATTAGCATATAGTATTTCTGATATTCTATAGACGCCATTTTGTAGATTTTCGCTAATGACTTTAAAATATATAAAGGTTAGCGGAAAGGATACTTTTTTAAATTAAACATACAACAAAGTACGTTATGTGCCTGTATTCAAAGATATATCGATTGGAGAACCTAATTAAAAATCTAAGCAATCAATTCCAAAGCTTTAGGATTGGCAAAGCGCCCAGCGAGCTTTAGGCCCCAAGGCATACCTACTATCCTAACTTTGCCCAACGGTAGATGCCAATGTTCATAGTTTAATACAAGTTTAGTGGCAACGGCGACAAGATTGGATGTAGACTTTTAGAAAATCGGTACACCGACATGTAAGCTTGAGATTTTACTTAGTTAAAGCTTTAGTATTATCTTATCTGTGGTTAAAGCCTATTTTTTTTAAATGATTTCTTGGCCTTAATAAAGTTTTCCTACAGAAGAATAATTAAAGATTTATTAATAGCATTTTATTCTTAAATTAAAATAATATACTTATTATATCTTTCCTGGCGGCATTTTTCTATAGGTACAATAACTTTTACTCATAAATATCCTGTAATCTTTTAATGCTACGCCATAAACAATATTTGAGGTAACGCCATCCTGTGTAAGAGAAGAGATCTAAGATCATGGACTTATTATGAATTTTGAAATACCTATTCGAAAACGTCTTTATATTAAACGCTTGTAGACTTTTTGGGGGGAGTTGTCCCCATTTTAATTGTGTCTGGAAAAAAAGTCTACAAGCGGCTAAATAAAATATTATGAAGAGCTTGGCCTATTTGCAGAAATAAAACTGATTTTAACTGATTTTGGAGAGAAAAAAAACATTTTTCGAAAAACCGAAGTTACAATAATAAATTTATGAGTTTGTAACTCTATCTATTTCTATTTCTAATCTCACACTGGTAACTTTTAAAAGTTAGATTCCAAAATAATGAATTTAGTTCGCCATGTTTACTTTACTTTTGAATTCCATATTATGTTTTGATAATTTTTGTTTTGACTTTGATATTATGTCGGAATAGAAAATCCATTGTATTATTGAAATGAAGCAGAATGTCAGATTATTATCTGGTAAATCATCAGTGGCGTGATACGGTATTGTAGTAGGTACCCGAACTACCTCAATTTATGGTAATATTGATATCTCATTGTTTAGTCCTCTGGAATTCGTGTGAGCAGTCATATGGGGCTATCTGTTGGTATCTCGAATTCCGAACAGGTACCTGTAATTACATTACGAGATATCTGGTTTATTGATATGATGCTATGATGCTATGATAGGTTAAGTATACGCCAGTAGGAACAGTGCGCGCCTATAGATAGGAACGATAATATCAACATCGTAAACGTTCAACATACGAGTAGATTAAAGTGTAGGTAGGTATGGTTGTGTAGTAGGTACCTATTAAAACGCGAAAATAGTTATTAATCTATAAATTAAGAACTATACGAAAATTATGCATAATTGTGTAGTGTAATAGAGGAATGCCAATAAATTAAAATGTATATGATATATATAATATAATATTATAATGCAAACTAAGTCGTGGGAAAAATCTACTATCGCATAAGTAGTTGTTGAATAATAAGCGAATAAACTCAAAGCTAATGGACCGCTTTTAATCAAATTTGATTAAGAAATAGGTTTAGTTCCGTAAAATGGCATAAGTTTAATCTAAAAATTTTCTTATGAGGCGTTGAAAATGTTTTGTACGGGGAACTGAAAATGTCTTAACCCATTTAAGACAGTTGTTGTCTTTAAAATCAAATCATCACTCAAACATTAAAGGGGTTGAGGAGACGTGTAAATGGAGAAGTAAAATTTTCCTAATTTGGTAAATACCTAATAACTTCAGGCGATTGCAAAAAAGTCAAGCGATGTGTAATGATGGCGAAACAATCGGAAACGCAAATGATTTGAAGTTAAGAAGCCGCTTCCGACGTGGACGGAGTCGTCCGACCTATAGTGTCTAGGTCTTAATAGCCCAGTTTACTCAGAGTGTATTTTTAACTAAATAAATAAAAAATATACAATGTCGTTACAATTCGAAAAGTCTTTGTACAGAATACAAATGTTTAATTCATTCTTAGAACTTGTAAGTGCATACACTCCTCTTTTTAGTCTTTAAATAATACAGTACCTAGTGCCGTTATAACATAGCCGTCATGACAGGCCAAGTTGACGGTACTTAGTCAGCAAAAACAGTTTTCCTGGAGTTCTTGGTACTGGTTTTACAGGTGCGATCAGCCCTATAAACGTCATTAAGATTATGCGATTCTTAGTAGAATTCAGTTAGTAATAGCTTTGTAGAGACGTCGTGGACCTCTTTATGATCAGATTCTGATGAATATCTGAATAAGCTAAATATAAAATAAAAGTCTTTGCGCCTTCTCTGTGGCCAAAATAAAGAAGGCAGCTCAGGCCGGTACAGCTTTACTCAGCTTAGTTAGGTTAAAGCTCATATTATGTATTTAGGTAAGTGCAGTGAATTAAGGAATTTAGACATTACCATAAATAAGCCTTGAAACCACGAAATAGCCTATTGGATTGGTCGTGCTTGAAACTATCATTTGAAACGATAAATCTTACTTAACATAGACATGTTAAGTAAGATTTATCGTTATACAAAAATTTACCATCAATGACTTTTTTGAGTTTGATGATGAGCAAGAGAGTCAAAAAGTGTTTACTTTTTATAATTAGGATATGTCTGGTGCGAATAATGTTTTGATAATCATCATTCATAACCGTGCCAACAACATGGAACCATGAAAACAATTGATGGATCATGCTGGGTAGGTACATAAGGGAAAGAAAAATAGGAAAAAAATACAGAAGTTATCGCAGATGGAATTGTTAACAAGTTGCGTTGCAAAATTGATTACCTGCGTATTTCCTCAAAAGTTATTAGCTTAAGGGAACAAAAGTTGCGTGGTGTTTGTCTCCCGTGGGGTTCTCACTCAGTTCTCACACGCAACTAGAAATGTTTGCCTTTCGTTCCCGAAACACTCAATGTTGCCCAAAAATAAACTAGCAAAGTGGTTAATAAATAATTTACAAAGCCATTCGAGTGTTGATGCCTCACGTTATTTATTTAGAGTAAGTACAAATACAGGTCGGATTAGCAGGCTATAAGAGGTGGGCGAATGGGTGGGTACGAGCAGTGGAGGGCTAGTTTAAATTAGTTGTATGTTTTTCAACATTTATAACGGTACCTTTAGTGTTAAACAAGAAAATAATAAACAAGAACATTTATTATTTGGGATGATTAGCAAAAAAAAATGTTCCGAGTTTTTACATATTATATTTATTGTAAAAATTTTAAAAAAACGAAATCGAACAAATATTATCATATCTGCTAGTCGATTTTAACTCGACAATGTAGCAAACGGGATTGTCACAAAATAATTGGAATATCAATTTAAAAAATGATAATTATAATGCATAAGTCATTTAAAATCACTAAAATAAAGTGTTATTGCGATAAATGAAAATTATTAAAAATTAAGAATTTATTGAAAATTTGTGAATCTATCAATAACTGGCAAAATGCGAGTTGAGCTCAAGGCAGCAAGGGCTTTGTGTTTTTGTTGTGGATGTATCGCTTCGATTTACCAAGAAACTTAATTAAATTTTAACTTTATACCTCTACAAACAGGTATTCTGATCATGAAGTGATTCGTTATGAGATTGTATTTCCATGTTGTGTCGCTAAACGCATAAAATTTGCCACCAGCACTTTTACCACAGTGTACCTACCATTATAATAAGACTCAAAGCTACATCCGTGGAATAGGCACTAGAGGTATTTAAGTTGTTGGTATTTTTAATTTCGAATTTCAAATGTTTAGTAATAATGGTTGAATTTTCTTTTCTCCACAGCACAGTGTTTCGATCACGTATACATTGGGCGCACAATGGGAAGCACCAACTTGTATCATTTTATTGCATGTCCGTTGGAGCATATCACGCAAAGCCGCTGTCGGGGACCACACAGTATTGAAATAGTTTATTTGTATTTACCTCTCGACGTTCGATACAATACCTGACCGTTTGGTCTAGAATGACACCGGTGACAATTGTATTCAGTTTCATGATTCAATGTGCGCTAACATTTTGTTGAAGTTGCTTTCATTTAATGTTTTGAACACATTTTTAAAAATGGCTTTACACAGAAAAAAATATTAATTTACTAGATTTAACTCCATAGTTTGATATACCTGCGAAACGATATGCCTAGAATGATTACACAGCAAGCGATTGATTTAACAGTCTGAATTTGTTTGCGAAGTAGTGCACTGTGGTTGAAGTTTACTATTTTATTAACATTGATCATCATTCATTTTGGTTAAATTTTAAAATTAGTAAATTTACCCTTTTCGTTGCTGTTACCATAACTTTATTTTTGTATTATCTCATTGAATTATTCGACATAGACACTGAAGCAAAGGTGTCATCTTGAAGTAGTTCTAATTACGTGCAACTCTTTGCCACCAAACCACATGAATAAATATTACTCATGTGACCAAACGTTTGTTTAAGTACATGTTTTTTTTGGTATACGTTATGAGACACAATTGTTACAAACCTTATTTTGATCATCTTTGGTTTGTATTCCTTTTCTAATTTATGCTTTAAAAAGTATTGTTTTTGTTTAGTTTGTCATTATCGTTGTATTCTCGTATTCGTGTTCGTTACCTGTCACCATATTTCTTGTACTTTTCCCATTAGTTTTATATTGTAATCATTATCTATTCATAATATATTATATTACATACATTTACGCCTATCATTTTATTTATCTAACATACAGTCCACTCCTTTTCAACAATATTTATATCATTCATCATCATTTCAGCTAAACGACGCCCCCCTGCTGGACGTGGGCCTCCCTTACGGATCTCCACAACGACCAGTCTCACGCCACCCACATCAATGAATCAGCAATGGCTTTCTGCGAGTTTTGCCAGATCGGTCCACATGGCGGGTGGCCTACTCATGGATCATTGTCCAGTGCGCAGTTGCCATTTCAGTTCCTTTTTATAAGTATCGCTCAACCCGTGGGTTCCGAATATTGAGTTAAATATATTTTCTGATTGGAACTTGTTGATAATTAGTAAAAAAACTACTTTTACCACTTATTACCAGGGTTAAGTGAATACCCAAATAATGTTAGCGCCTCAAATAATTTTAATCATGATCATTAAAATCATGGTGACGATTGTCGTTGTCCATTGTGTGCTTATTTGATATCGGCTTAGTAGTCAGTATTTTTTCTGTTAAACTTTTCTTTATGGCTTTTGCAGAATTTTCTTATGAAACTTAGATATGAGTTTGAGCCATTGATGAAACCAAAAATATCATGAAGCAATGCAACCATAAAACAAACAAACTTATTGACGCTCACTCACTTAGGCACTCACTACTTTTTAGTTCCTTGTTAGAAAAACGCATTCAATAATCGATAGAAGTACGTACTTTTCTTAGCTGCATATTAATTATTAAATGAAAGATAATATTATCTTACTTATTAAACTGGTGCAACGTCATGATTCAGTTACTTTAGTTGATAAAACTTTCCAGATTGTTTGCAAAGCCTTTTCAATCGGAATACAGACTTTCACACGAACATTTTGTGAATTTTTCCGCTTAAATATTTATGTGATGATTTGGGACATTTCACGCGATTGAGAATAGTACCCGTTTCACGGCGTCTACGTAACAGCCCACTGGGGACCCGTTCAGAGAAAACTTTTAGGATAAGAGTTTCCAATTTGTCAAAAGTGTTGGTATTTAGTTTCAACCTTTTAAAGGTTTGATCCGAAGATTTTTACTTTCACACTGTCTTCCAAGGAATGTTTGGTTAATTTTAAAAATAATACGCTGCAATACTTTGAATCTTAATATAAGGGACTATATTGAACAGCTATCAAAGTGGATAGGTATTCACATTTTGTTGAAGTTGACAGTATCTTTCCTTCTTTCTAATTTTATCAAAGTGGTAGGTAAAATTAATTATATACCAAGTTCCATGTCTCTACTTTGTTATTACGAGTAAGTAACTATCCAACTTATCAATATCAGTATGAAGGTATAGGAAGAAGTAAAATAGTTTTGGTGTTTGAGCTTCCCAGCTAACTAATTGGTCCTTGCAAACAATTTCTATTTATTATCTTGAGCTTGCAATTAAAGCAGGTTCTGACATTGGGTTCTTCAATTTAATTGCATTTCAAACAATTATAATAAATGCTACTCAAATGAAGCTAGCAAATAGCACATGTTGGCTGTGCTAGCAGATTGTGGGCGGTGTTTAGACTTATTTCCCCCGTGCCGGGCCCTAATATCGCCGAGTGTAGTAATCCGATTATACACATCTCATACGACGAAGTCGCCCGTTAGGCAGGCTTGACGTGTATACCATCAAGAAACAAGCTTGCCATTCCCTCCTGTAGTCATACTGCGGGTATCACGAATTCAGGTTGTGTCAAAAGTATTCCACCATGCGTATCTCTACGGATAAGGAGCGCTTGCTTAACCAGTAGATGAGATGAGTAGAGAGTATCATATAAAAATGTAAGTGGCTTTGGACGACATAAAGAGAGAAGTGTGGGATATAAATTATTAGCAATTGATGAGAGACATTATGACACAACTCATTATGTTTAGCTTAACGTTATACATATACATATCATTAAAAACTAACTCGAGACCCTGTTAGTACACAAGCATGGTAATATACTGTAAAAATATTAAAAACAACTACATACAGTTAGCTCTGAATTATGCACATAATTATACTCGTATAAGAAATTGTCGTATATTTATTAATTAATTTAATTTTTTTAATTTGAAAACGACACTACCTTTCGGTTTTTGGACGAACATTTGTAAATAAGGTTTTTTTTTCAGCTTTTTTCGATCCTATTACTAATTCTAACTAACGGTCGGTCCCAATAATCTATCTATCGCCAGTTTTGACATTTCAGAGATAGGAAACAGTTTCTATCTCTGATTTTTCCGTCCAGAGAAACAAAGACAAAAGTTGTTTTTTATCTCCGAATGCCAAAACTGAAGATAGATAACAAGATTACAGTAATAGAGTTAACTACGCAAACTTAGATTAGCTCGCTGTGTATAAAGGAATTTCAGCTGAGTCTTTAAGGCTTTAAGGTTTAGACATTTGTTATTTGCTCACTGGATTACGTATAATTAGGGAGCGTCTTATAGTATTATGAGAAATGCTTAGAAGATTTAGAGTGGTGTTTGTTACAAAATAAACAATAACGACGCCGCGACGCAACGTTGGCAAAACAACCAAAATCAGTCAGAAACTCAAGTAATAATTACTTGAGCGAGTGAAGAGAGTAGCTTTAAAGCAATGAATAACGTTGAACTGATTTAGAACCTAAGTACACAGCGAAACCAAAGTCCCCAATTGCCTGGAGATGTTTGTTATTTCACGTTAAACTCGGGATCGCAAGTATTTTCGCTTTGCTCAGTCTTTGAACAGTCTCCGAGCAATGCCGTTAATACACGCACGGCGCGGGAAGACAATTTCCAATATAGCCTTTTGACGTTCATCGAGAAGCGGTGTCACGGCGTACTTTCCAAAAGTGGCTGAGTTTAATTTTAGTTTGATAAAGAAGTGCCTGGAATTTACGTAAAGGTAAAGGCAGTTGCGTTAAAGCATTCTGTTAAGGCTGTAAACTTCATGAAGATATTTTATTATATTATTATCTACATTCGTATCAAAATATATTATATTTGATAAAGATGAAAGATAGTTTTTAGACGTGGTTTATAACGCACATACATAAAATCAAAAATAAAAACTCATTAAAGTTCTGCAAAATGTATCGTAAAATAACTTTTTCATCATTATAGTATAGTTTTTAATTTATTAAATAAGGCTCCGTAGCCTTTTTAGGCCGAATGTGAAAATATAGACACGTACGCATGTTAATTTTTACCTTGTAAAAAAAGAGGCGCACGCGTTTGTAGTTTTAACTTTATTTCTCGTGCTTTCCAAACAAATTTCTAATGATCGTGTTGTTTTCGGAATTTGAGTTTTTTTTTGTAAAATACAGTCTTTGTTATCCTTTCTTACTTTGTTTACCAGTTGTTACCTGTTTGTTACTTTGTTTAGTTTCAATTTGACGAACTCCGTGGCGTAGTGGCGTACACACCGGTTTTCAAGGTGTCGCGGGTTCGATTCCCGATCGGGTCAATGTAGTAAAAATGTGTTTTTCTACATTTTCTCGGGTCTGGGTGTTTGTGGTACCTTCGTTGTTTCTGGTTTCCAAAATACGAATGCTTTAAATAGTTATTCAAATTGGGATCAGAACAATGTATGTGATGTTGTCCACATTTATTATTAATGTTGTTCTTTGAGTAGTTGGTTTAATACTCAAAGATGTTGTTAGTTATTTGTTAGTTATGTTAGTTATTTAATTGATCCTATGAGTCAAGATCAAGATAGTGTATGCAACTGCATATAATTTAGGTATTAAAGCACTCGAGTTAACATTATCGCATTCGGCTTCGTTTGTCGCTCTCGCTCAGTGGCCCCAGGTTCGATTCCCGGACGGGTCATTGCAGATCAAAAAATTTTTTTGGGTCTTGGTGTGGCACCTTCGTTGTTTTTAATTTCCACAAAATAAATGCATTATGTAGTTACCTACTTACTTCATTATTAATTATTTACCAACTATTCCTTGCTATGCATACTATCAACAGTCCACATCGGAGGACTGTGCCATAATCGCCACGCTTGGAAGGAGGGAGTTTGAGGGAGTATTAAACAGTTATAATGGTGCCGCTAAAACAATGAACAATAGCAATATTTCTGTAATATTCTTACAACGAATGGTTGTGTGTACCCATTAAGGATCTACTACAGCAATAAAATAGAACTATTCTGGTAATAATGTTAAATTAATTTCTGCTTAAACGCTTGCTGCAGGGCATTCAGATGGCTGAAATTTATGTAGGTCTGCCACTATTACCTACAAGATTGAAATTACTCGAAACATTTTGAACTACAATTTTGGTAAACTTTAAATTATTCTTCATTATAAAATTATGTGAAATAACAACTTGTAGCATTATAAATTTAGACATAAAATGTTATACACTAATAAAATGAAATGGTATAAGAAGAAGTACCTAAGTGAAAAATCAGAAGGACGTAAGAACAAATTCTGAATCGATAGAATTGTTTTTAAGGAATACAAGTAATTTCTTATTAACACCTTAACACTAGAAATTAAAAGGCCGTACTTTAAGAAGGAAGCTTTAGTTACATCGCTTCACGTATAAGTGAAAGTGCTTTAAATTTTAAAGTTCAAATGAGCCTGGCAATTGCCCATAGGGAAGTTTAATTCCTCCGGGAAAGGAAAAGAAATGAACAGACACCTCTGCCAAAATGAAAAGCGGCTTGATTTACAACCTGCGTAAAACCGGAGGTCGGATCTTATTAACATTACTTTTTATAACAAGGAGGGTTTTAAATTGTTACAATGTAGACGGAAATTTAATTAAAACGTCTAGTTAGTGGATGTTAACTAGAGCCGTTAAAATGTATGTTTCACAGGACGCAATCTGACCTGGAAACCTGATGCTGTCTCTAAACAAGATAAAATAAAATATTCCGTAATTCTATATTGGACTTAACTCACGTTTGTTAGGGATTTACATTATATACATATTTTTACATAAACCAAAATATAATAACAAACCTTAATATACGCGAGTTAAATCCGTTCCAAAAAAATCTATTATTTGAATATAGGTATACCTAGTGTTCAAGTAAATTTAAGAAATTACTTACTAGTATAAAATAAAGCTACCAGGGTCTGTTTGTGCGTTGAGTCACAGATAATATAACACTAGTGTTGAGTTTTTCATAAGACGCGATTCAAAACGATTATTTTTCATTATGTACTCGGATAGTTTTTCACAATGTATTTCATTATAATGCAAAACTGGACCAGGTAAACCGTAGTATAAAATTTACACATGAGTTAAGTCAAAAAATTTACAACTAGTATTCAGTTTGATACACAGTTTATCTATAATTCTAAGTGAAAACGTATCTGTATTTATTTACAGCGTGAAAATATAAATTCGGACAAAGAGCCAGCATCTGGGTCGTGTAATTTGGACCGAGAGCCCGAGGCGAATGGTCGGTGCGCCCCTAACATACGAATAGGCAGAGTACATAACGTGCCTCTAATTGTGTACTTATTTGTGTTCTGCTACTACATTAATATTGTTACTGGGTATGTTCCGAGACCATAAATTATCTAATTGTAACAACATTTTGTCCATTTAATGTAGATTTGTGGTGTAAAGCCTGTGGTTATTGCGGTTGGATTGTAGGATACGTTTCAATATCGATTGCCTTATCACTGACTTTCAATCTGAGAATTAAATATAGATGTTTATTTTATATTAGTATTAAATACAATGCACTAATTACTTAAACGAAATAAATGCATTAACAGAGTAAGTATACCTACACAGAGTTTTATATTTGTAATACGAATAGGAATACTTAAAACTGTTTTCAGACTACGCAATACTATTGTGCTATAAGGTAAAGCAAATAAGAACCTAATGTACTAACTACAACACTATGTACTAACTGACCTAATATATGGTACAGCTAAGTGTGAATAGGCCCATTAAAATGTATGGTGCGCGTTTTCTCTTCAGTACCTATCTATAGTTTTCTAGATAATTTTATTAATACCCTAGATTTGTAATATTTTGTTTATTATAGGTACACCTTTGCAAATGCTAAAGAATTTCATTTACTAAAAACTTATTTGATTTGAATAAATGTAATTTTTAAGCAATTGCGAAGTCTTTGCGATTTAAGTAAGTACATCAGCCATTATGGTATTCCTAGAAATCTTAAAAATGGAAAATAACGTATGATCCTGAGGTAGAAGGCAACAACAAGATTATTAATAACCAGGACATGTACTGTTACCAGATAGAGCATGATTCAATTTAGGGTTACACCACAAAACAAATAAAAAAAAAAACTTTTAAGTAAAAAATATATTTCAAGGAACACCAAGTTTTTACTTACAATATCTATAATGTAAAAAGAATCGCTGAATGTTGCTAAGCGCAAATCTTAAGAACAGCTGAACAGATTTAATTCTAATTCTTTTTTTTTTATATATTTTGAAGTACGAGGATGGTTCTTCTTACGCAGAGAAAAATTTGCCTTAAAAAGTGCTACACGGCTGCCATTTCTATTCGTTAAGTGGAGATTTTTATTTAGTGGTATATTATACCATAATGTGAGGTGTTGTTGGATAAGTCTTTCAAAAATGTTTGCTATGTGTTGTCAGTCTTTAGAAAATTAGTCAGATAAAGTCGTTATTTACGTAAAAACAAATTCCTATAAAATATGGACCAATAAAGTAAAGTAATTCAGCTTTGGCAAAGTGCAATTATGAAACTCTACACTGCGTGAAATTGGTCGGTTTTTGTTTTTTTTTCTCCCTGCATAATACCTATGCTCTTGAGTTTAATAAGGTTCTTACGCGTACGGCTCTTTGCAAGCAGCTAAATTGTAATTTGATCCTTTGACCATATTATTATATAATAGGGGTTAAAGTATGAAATTGCCGATTATTTTCCCACTTTTTATTTTGTTTATAGCTCTTAAGTATAGTCGTATTATTGCGTAATTCTTTTTGTATTGTATCAAAAACTAAATAAAGTAACAAATGACAAAAAAAAATGCAATACTAGTGCCTATTACTTCAAAGGAAGTCGTTGAAAAGACCCCTTACGATGTGCCAGCTGACATTCTTGCTTCAATTAAGTATATTTGTATTATATACTTTGATTTTCAGAAATTTAAATACTATAATGCGTAGCTTTATGACCATCTAACTGTCACCTTTAATTGCATCAAAAACGGTTCAGGCGTTTTTCAAAAAAAGTAAAAAATTGTTAGTATGGAAAAATGACTTTTCTCGATTTCGTCCATACAAAACGGCAATTTCATACTTTAATACTTGATTGTGACCCTTTTAAAGGTCACTAAACGATTGCTTTGTGTTAACGCCACCAGGCTTTTCGGTCGATGACGCGGGTTTGTTTTGTAGGTATCAACTCGGCTTTTCTGCTCTTAGAAACCTAATTCACGTACTTTCACTGAATACTGCAGTAAAAATCACGAACGTGACTAAATACGTGGGTAACACTGAAAATGCTTAGAACTGGCTAGTTAGAAACATTGCAAATGAAAACTTTTTTTGAATTTCAATTTTAGAACTCTTTGGTAACCTAATGTAGTACCTATATTGCATTCATTTGTCATTTGTTTTTGTGGATTGGCGGCAAGTCTAAAAGTCTTGTTGCACATGAAAATGAACCTAATGCGAGAAAATTTTCGGTCAATGATTTATTATGACTTTCGTTGTGGGCTTACTCAACAACAAAGCCATGATAGGCCGCGATTAGCATTTCTTAATGAAGCCCCATCTCGTGCTACTATTTACAATTGGTTTACCGAGTTTAAGCGTGGACGTAGAAATCTCAATGATGATCCGCGTGAGGGACGTCCTTTAACAGCGACTACTGAAAATAACATCAGTGCCGTGCGACGCATGATAGAGGAAGATAAGAGAGTGACCTATCAGCAGATACGGGCAAGCCTAGGCAATGGTATGAGTCAAGTTCAAAAAATATTACACGAAAATTTAGGCGTGAGGAAGCTTTGTACCAGATGGATTCCCATACTTTAACCGACGACCAGAAACACCTTCGCATAGACTTAAACTTCGTGTCGCCAAATGTTAAATAAGTTCAACGGCGGTGACTCAAATGCTGTATTTGACACAGGTGATAAAAGCTGGATATATTGCTACGAACCCGAAACCAAAAGACAATCAGCTCAGTGGGTGTTTCCTTTCGAGGATCGGCCAACTAAGGTAAAAAAAGAGAAGTCAAGGAAAAACGATGATTGTTTCATTCTTTGTTCGGAAAGGTCATTTTGCGACAGTTGTGCTAGAAGATGGAAGGACAGTTACTGCAGACTGGTATGTCAATCACTGTTTGCCTGTTGTCTTGGATAAAATTCGACAGCAGCGCCCACGAAGCAGAATCCTCCGTCACCACGACAATGCTTCAGCGCACTCCGCAAAACGGACTGTTGAATATTTGACTATGGCAGGTGTCGAGATAATGAGTCATCCGCCATCCAGTCCTGACCTGGCGCCCTGCGACTTTCATTTATTCCCAAGAACTAAAGATAAAATTCGAGGTATTCGCTTTACGAGCCCTGAAGATGCGGTGAAAGCGTACGAAAATGCCATAGAAGAGAAACGGTTCAGGCGTTTTTAAAAAAAACAAAAAAATTGTTAGTATGGAAAAATGACTTTTCTCGATTTCGTCCATACAAAACGGCAACTTCATACTTTAACCCCTAATATTTTAAGCATACTAAGAAATTCAAAATTGAAATGTCCACAATTTTAAATGTATCCGTCGGGGTTAACCTCATAAGACTGTGAAATTCCCAGACCGGTGATTCAGAATGGACCGATAAATATTCAAAAATAATTGACAAGAAACTATGAGGACCTTGACAGGTAATAGTGTCGAGGACACGACGAGGGTAGAAAAGGGTCCGAGAACAGACAGATGTCCGGGGAATAAAAGGCACTGGCATTGGAAAGTTTGGCGTAAGTAAGTGCGTCCGGATTGGCCGGACAGATTGATCGACGCGATTGATCATGTAAATAACTTTGGGACGCTTAGACTTTTATATGAGGTAGGTGACCCAAATAAGGTCTACCTTATTTTTTTTATTACGTAGCTAGCAGGTTTATCATAACAATGCACTGATAATTTGAAATACTTATATTTATTTATTAAACTTTGTAATAAATACAACAAAATTGGTTTATAAACAAAAATCACACTTTTGTGAAGAGAAGTAACCAAAATGACACTTTGTCCTTATTGGGAACCCCATGTCTTAATAAAGCCTCACTAAAAACAAGTAAGCAATCAACTTTTTAATGAATACAAAACGTGGTCTATTCTTTTTAAAATGTAATGATATCTTATTAATTACGTTTGGTCATTTTAGATAAGATTTAACGAGTTTGTCGTCACATAAAAGTACCATATCAATCACAATTTTATAAATATAATTTGTTTTTAAAGAATCTCCTCAACTGTATTTTTTTCATCAGAGGGTGTGAGTCTAACACACACCTCATCATATTAAACGTCACAAGTAAGATAACTAACATATCATCAACTTGATCTTCTTTATAGGACAGTACCAAGAAGGTTCACTATCTTGAAGTTTTGGTTTAAATCCCGCTAACTTAACTTCTGTGAAAGAAGCAGTCTTTACTGAGGTTTACTTTTGCAGCGCAGTAACTGCAGGTTGTCCAGACGTACAGCCAGTAACTGACACTGATTTTGGTGTCTTTGCCTTAATCTTTATCATGGATGAAGTACCATTAATATCTTCAACTCTTGACGATGGTACAGTAATCTGTAATGTGCAATTCGTATTGTCACCAAACAGATCCTTTGTTACCTCTTTGGGGTGTTGGGATCTACCTCCTAGTGGTCCACCCTGGGCAACAGCATCTTTGGTTTTGGTTGCGTAGGCAATGGAATCAGAATATTTTTTCTGGCTATGTACTTTCAACTTTTTACAGCGTTTTCCAACAGTTATAAACTCCATTAAGCCCTTTATGCCTTGTGGTAGAACCTGGTGATTCGTTTTCTATGATGTTACTGAAAACAAGTCTACTATTTTACTGTGATACTTTTCTAACTGACTTAAAACATTGCCTTAATAAGGCCTGTACTTGTGCCGTTATAAGGCCTATACGTTTTTTTTGTAGGCTTTATTAGGGCATCGCCCATGGGTTAACAAAACATCAATTATATGAAATACACCGATATTACAGCTTTTTCAATTATGTGGGAAGATAGCTACACGTATTATTGTCCTATAGACGAAACACAGCACACCGTGTACAAATTAAAACAAAAATACTTCCTGTTTACACTGCCACAATTTTATAAAAACATGCGTGCGCTCCGCGTTGTGGTTGTTTTCGACTGCAGGTTCCAACACGCTCGCCGTACGTGCTACTTGCTGTGATTGTGGGCGTTAGTTAAAGTACACGCACTCTTCTAAAAAATATAAAATGTAGGCCTTGTTAGGACATAGGCTTTATTTGGGTCACCTACCTTGGTTGGTATTATAAGGATGAATATGTATGTAACAGTAAAGTAATATATATTGTCTTCCCTTCACTAAGCAGTTGACTGATTCACTTAATTATTTATAGTTGAAAAGTAATGCTTGATGCATTCTCCACCTAAGTAATTATTAGAAGTTATTATTAGAGCCACTTAGCCTGTTGTGGTTGTGGTTGGTGTTTCTCTTCCATCGAATCGGTAATGAGAAATACGTAGACAAACGGCGAACTTCGCCTAAATGTAAGTAGCATAAGTAACGTAAAGATCACTGCATACTATACAGATATTATTAAATTAATGGTAAGGAACGTAAGTAGCTGATAGTCGGCGCATATTTAGAAAAAAGGCAACGCTTCATATTTACGGAAATCTGTACACGATAATATTTTGAATTTTAGGTAATAACGTTAAAGAATGTTAAAGAACGCTAATTGTTCGTTTGTTAAACGGAGTTTCAGCAGAAGTATTTTGAAAGCAAGAATGATTCTACTCACGAATGTGTTGGCATCCAGCCTAGCATACTACATAAAATGCATCGAGTAGGTAGTTGTGGGCAGTAAATGGCCCGATTTTTACTCTTTCAAGAAACTGCTGTTTGTAGCACTGAAATTTATTATTATTAGACAATATTGTGAAGTTATTGTATATCTAATATGTCACTAAACAGTTATGATACTGAGTGAGCTTAATCTTTCTAATCTATTCGACCATTTTAATTTATACTTAAATCTATCTAATATATTTTTCTTTAAGGGAAACCTGACTTCACCTTTTTTTAGGCCATTCATATTGTTTTTAATGAAAGATGCCAGAAATAGTGGAATACTAATGAATAAGAATTCCTAAGTTAGGTATAGACGTGCATACATTATTAACACCTTAAATACATACACTGTGCACTATTTGACAAAAATGACAAATTAAAAATTTGATTACATCTTTCCACTTGCTACGATCCTTACACACTACTTTCGCTTCATCCACATTCATTAATCTTTTCATACACGCTCGCCGGTAAAACAATACTATTTGTATAGTTATAGGCAACAGTTCTGAATATAACAGTATGGTGTGTGATCGTGACACAGTACCTACGTCATACTTGGGCCAAACCTAAGAACATAACAATAGCTGTACCATTTTAACATAACTTTTTTAAGAATACTTCATTAGACAAATAAGTAAATATCAATTAGACCAATACTGTTTTACAATGTTATTGATATCCCCCAGAATTCTTTTTTAATTAACAATAGTTTTAAAATGGAACAGCAATCGTATCCAGCGTAAACCAAATATCCAATAACATTTTCATTGGGCTTTTTGCACCAGCGATTTTTGCTTTGTGTACAGTCAACAGTCTACACATCACAATCTATCTATAGCTTTTGAATTTCTTCAATCAATTTTAAACATAACCAACCATCCAAAACATTTGTACATACCTATGTTGCGTTAGTAATTTGACGTTCTGTGGTAGTTCGATAACTGTCTTACAAATAATTTTGCCATTGTCGTTAGTTAGCTTTCCATTGTAGTTCTGTGTTTATTCTACTTTGGCCGTTTCCTGCTGTGTGATAGGATGATGCGTTTGTTATTTTTAAGAGAAAACATAACGCATGTGTGGTACAAAAATGTTGCGTGCAAAAGTTGGTCAAACTAAATGTTGAATTTCTCCAATCGATTCTCAACTTAAAATCCAACACATTGGAACGTTACGTTAGTAATTTGATGCTCTGTGGTAATTTGATACTGCACAAATGATTTTGCCTTTTCAGAAACACCGATGCAGTTTTGTGTTTATGTTCTGCTGCGACCGCACGCTACTGTGTAGTAGGAGGATACGCGATTGTTATTTTTTAGAGACAACACTACGGGAATGTGGTACAAAAATTTTACGTGTAAAGGTTGGTAAAAATTGTTTTTAGAATAGTTTTTGTTGTATGTTTCATAGATTTTTGTCGTTTATTTTCATGTGCGCACCCTTATCTAATAAGCTGAACGAAAGCAAATATATTTAGGAAATAGATTACCTACATAGGTATATCGGATTTTGTTTAACGCTTTCAATAGCTTTAATGTTAACTAGTGCAAGGCCCTCTACACAGCGTTAAGCAAGTATACTTACTTACACTTTTAGATAGATATAGACTGATTACTCTATTAGAAACAATATAAATGCATGAAAAACAGTTTACTGTTGATTTATCCACTAATTTGGTTAAGCTGTTACATGCAACTTTTTTCTTTCTTATAAATTTAATTATTGCAACAAGTCTTTTTCGTACCCGGTTTTGTGTTTCGACATATTGATTTTGACGCGACATTTTTACGCATCCTGTTACACTAATGCACCTTAGGAAATATAAATAAATTATGATTTCACATAATGTTTTGTAGGATAGGTAGGTATAGGTATTCAAAAATAAATGAACTTCGTCACAAAATTTGATCTATGAAGTATTTTTAGATGGAGTTTTATGATTTAAATGCTGTGATATTTCGGAAATGTAATAACGAGATATCAGATATTGTCTATGGTATGCCCAATTCATATTTCAATTTGGCTGTATGGATAAATCCGAGGCCGTATAACTTGAAATAAAAATTACGAATAGTAATAGTTCTATTGGTGCACCACAATGATATTTAAAAAGTATAGATAGGTTATGCCCTTACAAAACTATCGAAATATATGTGCCGCTTGCAAACAATTACTGCACACATGCGTAATTCTTATTTTGTCCTTGTCATACTCGTGAAAAGAACAATTACTTTCTCTTTCATGGATTTGAAAAGACGTCACAATTGTGACGTTTTAGGGACGCATATTGAGAGCGCATGTAAATATCTATTACTTTTTAAATATTATTGGTGCACCAGAATAGAAGTTGGATCCGATTCTACTAAAATTTTTTTAGTAGAATCGGATAATTCGCGTACGAATTATCATGCGAAAAAATTTCGCTTAGGTACATCAGAATCGCGTCCCTGATAATAGAGAAAGCAAAACTCGAGATGATTTTTTAGTGTGCTTTGCTTTATCACATTTTGTACACACGGCGGCACATCAGACTATACATGTTGACCTTGAGACCGCCTTTATGCCCTACGTAATAAAAGCTGTTATCGCAGTTCAACTGTTTAACTTGATGTGCTGTCGAGTGTACGATATCATTTTAAACCTTTTTAGCAAATTTATAGCTAATCTTACTCATAAAGTATTCGATTATAAAAGTAGCAATGAGAAGATTGATTCCAAAATTACAATAAAACGTTCGCGAGTAATAAATTTCTTTAAACTTTAAAAATCTCCATGTTTGGACCCCTCCAAATTGAATATCAAGATTGTCGCACAAACAAAACTTTATTCGACTTACAACCTCCCGAATTGTTTAAATTTATTGACAAGTTTCCAATATTCTCGAACTTTGCGAATAACAATATTACAATATGGGATGTCATTTAATCCGCTCCATAGCACATAAATGCTAATATATTCTCAAGTTGGGGAACAAATAGGGAATCTCACCTTTCTGGCTAGTTTCCATTGCTTGTGAGAAACTTTAGTATTATCGTGTAGCCAGTGAGACTCGTATGGTATGTGAAGTAGGTCAAATTAAGTTACACAGTATTTTCAGTTAGTCACTGAAACGCAGATACTTACCTAATATTTCAATCGGTATTAAAACTGTTATTATACTTCTGACAGTTATTTTGAGGTTAAATATTTGTGGAACTAATTTACCACATAATACTCGTATCTTTTTAAGTATTTTCACTATCCAATTTAGATGCCCATGTAGCAGCCTGAACTTTTATCAAAAATACCTGTGGTTTATTACATGACAATTCTCTCTAATCAGATATAAACGGAATATAAAAATATAACATCATCAACATCATAATATAGCATGATGTTGATTCAAAACCATAAATTCATGTTTTAACGAATAAAGAAAATGCGTATATAATTTTTGTGACTTGATGCCTGGGTCGGGAGACGCCGTAAAATGTCTTTGATGATACCGTTATTATGCTCTCTAAGCACTTGGATTCGTGAAAATTCATGTCCCTCCATGTTTTATTAATTGCTGAATTACAATTGGTGCTTCTTCCACTATTTATAACGGCTATGGCTAATTGCGTGCTTTCTATACAAATTAATTTACAAAAGGGAGTTCTGTGTATGTATCTCGCCATCTTAGATAACTGTTAACTGATCTTGTTTATTGGGTGTTTAACAGGTATTTAAGGCATGGTATCGGAAATATTCATCACTGAATAATAATTAAAACATGAGACATGCATATAAATAAAAAAATAAAATATGATATTTAGGAAAAACATTATTAAAGCAGATAGCGTAATAAGTATTACCTATAAGTATTAAAATTCTGGACCTAATTTTAACCTAAATCTAAATGAAAAAATAAAACTAGAAAGGTTAAAAAAGTTACATTGAAACTTTTAGCATTTAGTTATAAGCATGTGTAATAAAATAATCTTTGACTAATTCACATTAGAACTAGTACGCTATAAATAAATTAAATGGTTAAACCTTTATGCCTATTAAAACGATATAAGCTGTGCTAAAAACTCACTGTAAACATAACTCGGTAGGTTATAGGTTATAGGTTGGTAGGTTAAAAGCTAACAATATTTTATCTCTATATTTACATATTAAATCAATTATGGGTGGCGCATTAATGATGCAAATTGGCAAATAAGCTATCGATAGCCGCAACCTGCTCAGCCCGGGGGATCGCTAAATAAATACGCACTCAACAGGGATCGTTTTCAATAGCGAGACTTAGCAACACGCTAATCCAGACATGCCGCCATACTCGTTTCCATTTAGAAATGTTTCTAATAAACACGGGCGTTGAAAGTTATAGTTTGTTGAGTTTCCACCGAAAATTAGCGTTTCGAGATTTCAATGACTGGCAGGACTGACTAACTATATTTCATTAGTATAGTTGTGAAATCATCAACAGTTTGGCCACTGAGCAAGTAATCACTACGTTTTATTATATTCTTCGGTTGCGGAAATCTTGCAATTGGTGCAAGGAAAACATGAAACGAAAAACTCAATAAGTTTTAATGCACTGTACTAATTTACTATAGGTAGGTACTGAATAAAAACAATCATATTAATATGAGTTAGGAATTTTGATTTTCCGTGATCATAGCGCTTGCAACAGTGCCGAAACACCTGATACTGGTAAAAATGTGCATGGTAGAAATCTCGAAACAATTAATTTATATGATAGTGACTATGAAGTTTAAATCATATTAATTTTGTTAACACGACAAATTATGGAAATCATGAAACCAAAGAAAAATGTCATCGTTTACTCATTTTTTCCAACATAATAAATTAGTCACAGAGTTTTGACTGTGACTTTCATAGTACTCTCGTGTTAAGCGAATTAGTATTATTAATTGCCACTAACTTGTCGTCATCAAAGCACGAGGTGAGTTATTATTATCTAATAAATCACACTCTGATATTTTAGGCGCAATGCGTAAGTAACAATGAATAAAAAGGTTATTTAAATTTACTTAGAGTTACTTTTATGTACATTATTACAATTTATATTTTAGATACAGAATTCGGAAGTAAAATTATTTTTTTATTTATGGAAAAAAAACACATTGAAATAGTCTTACATGGGTTTTTTTTAAAGTGTAAAATATTTCTGCCCTTATAACGAATGAACAGTTCTTAGTTCATCAAACATGATACAAACTCCTAAACAATTATATACTTTTATCGTGTTTCGTACCAGTCTATCTTTATATATACCTAATTAACAATTAAAAAAATGATATCACGCCCTTTATAGTTGAGCACCTTCCACGAAAGTGTTAAAGAACTCAGTTAAGTCACAAAATTAATTGTATCGTACACGATACAATTAATTTTGTGACTTAACTGTTATTACAGAATATTTACAGGAAACGTGGTCTTATAATAATAAACAGGTAAACAAAGGAAGAATATTTTCCATTGTATCCTGCAACGACCGACAGTAATATTCACTCGAGAAATTATGTAGCTAATGACACCATCACGAAAATTGACTTATCTTCCAGAATTAATTTTCCGGTACCACTTTTCGCGTTTACCTCAAGATATCATAGTTCCACCAAAGATTGATATCATTTTATATTAGGTATAGTACGGTCCGCGTCACAAGACAAAATTTATTTTTTTATTTTTATTGCATCGATATGACTCAGAAAGTGAAGATCATGAGGATTTAATGGAAAAACCTTGACCTGTGAAGATTACCTTTGCCCTCTTGTCAAAAGAGTTTTTTCTATAATACCTATAATTTTATTTTAAATAATTTGCAAGCTAAATAAATTAAATTACACAAACATAATGCGTGTGCGTGTGTGTGCAGGTAGGAGAGGAGGAGAAAAGGAAAAGTTAGTACTTCAAATTTAAAGAGACAATCTCAAAGATGTATAAGAAAAAAAGGGAAAGATAAAAAATATATAAACATGGAAAGTCCAAAAAAAAGAGGTGCAATGGTAGAAATCTCGAATTAACTAACTTATATAAATTTAAATAAATAAATAAATGTGGGCAACATCACATACATTGTTCTGATCCCAATTTGAATAACTATTTAAAGCACTCGTATTTTGGAAACCAGAAACAACGAAGGTACCACAAACACCCAGACCCGACAAAATGTAGAAAATCACTTTTTTTCTACATTTGGGTCAATAATGTAGACGGGAATGTAATTCCCGAAAGAGTGCCCGGGAATCGAACCCGGAACCTCGGAGCAGGCGACACCTTGAAAACCGGCGTGTATGATAATATGATACTCCGCCACGAAAGACATTTTTATACAATTAATTGTGGAAACCTTTAATTAAGGCAACACTCAGCTTAAGTAATCCTATTTATTCCTAAGTTATAAACATGTTCTAGTGCATGTCCTTGTTGGTTGTCCTAAGAAAATAAAAAAAATAATTAATTAATCAATTTCAAGTTGTCACCAAACATCGAATTGTCTTTTATCATTATCAAAGTAACGCTTAAAACGATGGCGTTCAAGAATGACGTTAAGATAAGATCTACTTCACGTACTGTCTAGACTTAGCAGTCAAAGTGTTACATGTGAATTTATTGATTAATAAATTAGTAAATATACATTTGGTTTGATAGTTCAAGCCAGCATTAAATAATAAATAAAGCTCATACAAATGGGCTTGTAAAACACAACACATGAATTTCAACCCTTAAATTATTCACATTCGGTGGCAATAAATATGAACAGTCCGAGGTAGTGCTGAGTTACGACAGGCTGCGATTCCACTTGGCCGGAAACAATCCTTACGAAATATGAATATTATCTCATTTGGGATTTTATGTTATGTTTACTCTTGTAATGTAATGTAGGCTTTTTTTTAGGTAGGCAAAGAATAACAACACCCCGTCTCCAGCTTCTCTTTTTAGAAATCGTAAACTACGTGAGTACTGCCAGAAGAAGGCAGGCAGCAACGTCTTCTCTAGGCGTGGCAATTATTGCAAAATTATTTTGGAACGACCACTGTGTTTGAACTTATATAGGCTGAAGATGATGATTTTTATCGGTTGCAATCGGACAACCTACACAAAGAGGAAGGATTTGTTGCTTTTTTTGTTTGGATGGAGTGAATTGGAAGTACGTAAAAACGTAAAACCTAATGAACCGATTTAAATGCTAAAGATAGTGTGATTCCTAGGAAATGACATAAGATAATCAGAAAGGAGTTCTCCAAGCCGCCTTTTAAATGCCTCTGACGTGACTTGTTGTTTATGTGTCGTAAACAATAAGTCGTAAATTACGATTTCCACAAAAATACACTTCAAAGTGAGTTATTCCGGTCGGATCCCATGCTGGTTATTATTATTTTTTAATTCCGGTCTGATCCACTAAATACTTTGCCATTCCGGTCTGATCCCATTAAGATTACCTATACTCTTTTTGACAGGTAAATACAATCAAGAAAAAAGCTGTAATATGGTTATAAAATAACATTGGTATTTGTTTTTAGTGTTTCATTCAATCATCACAGGTATTTGGTATTTTAATTAGACAAACCTAGTATTGGTAATTTACAATTAATTGAAACCTATTTAGTCACTGATTGGTTACTTCAGAATCGGTAGACAATAGCCAAGGCGAGCACAATGCACACCCATAGTTGAGCATGTAAAAATATTAAAAAAGGATTCAAAACGCTTGCGGAGACTCGGCAGAGACAAAAATATAGAGTAAATGGAAAATACATGTTCCTATTGCAATCAATATTACTGTTGGAGAAATAAGTACGATAAATTTACTGTAGTGTTAGACGTATATTATTTAATAGTCGCTAACAATTACCGTACATAATTAAAATTAAATGCATTTGAATTAAAACCTCTACATTATATTTTGTTGCCGACTGTCCTAAATAATGTGTTATTAAGTGTAGTTAATGTGTTAAACTTAGGGTATAAAATATTGTAGGTAATTTATTTCTGATCCACTGCACAGGGGATCAGACCGGAATAGAATAAAATATAAAATAAAACGGATCCCCCAGAGTATCAGATATGGGGGATCCGACCGGAATAGCTCTCCAAAGTGACAATAATTGACAGTTTTTTAAAAAAAAGCACAAAGTTTTTTTTTCAAAAAGTTGTACCGACGAAATTTGTTAAATGATTCATCAATTTTGAGTCAGTGCTAGGTAAGAAATTTTCACCAATCATCATGCACCGACTTAAAATTCACGCATACCGTCGTTTTTTTTTTGTAAATGAGACTATATCTCTACCTATATAAGTGATGCTCTTTGACCATGATTGATATAACCCGATCCTGATTTGAAGATAATCAAAAATGTATTTATTTACACGTTTACATCATATAATTTATAATAATAAAATATAATTTCTAAAATAATTTGGTCTAACTTTTATCGGACCTCCTGAGAACGGTGACACTTGCAATTAATTGCTCTTAAAATAGTCGAAATGCTAATTCACAACCGTAGTTAGACGTTTGGAAAAAAAGTTTGCTGACATATAGTTATTAACAAATAGCATATTAATATTCGTCGGTAATAAATATTAACAATCTGATGTACCCAAATGTGAAGCAGCCTCCAGGTGGTCGCGCGCAATACTAGCGGTTCATGCCCCGCGAATATTGCCGCTATTAATCAGGGTCCGGGTATAGCGAAGAATGGCACACCAAACAAAACGATAACATGGCAAACGTGCTTCTCCAGCTAAAACCACTAATAATAAATCTTACCTTTCCTCGTGTTTTATCATGGCTTCTGTGCTGCATTTTACACCTTAATTTTTTAAACAATCCACCAAAACGTTACAGCTTTAATAATAACATTTTTACATTACCAATGAGTTGTGTTAGAAGAACTTCATACAGCCAAAAATGTTTATTAAAGCTACGAGCATGTTGCGTTAACCGTTTTAATACGAGATTTGTCGACTAAAACTGTCTGAAGTTCACTTAGAAAGTTTATATCTTAATCAAAGGTGAAAACATTAGTATATTAATTGACACGAACCCATTGCTTTTGCCACAATCGAAGTTTAGAGAGAAACAGCTGCTGTCCGTCTTCTTGTGGTAGTTCTATAGTCGTCTCTTAGAATACCCAAAGGGTGCGGCAGGGCCTTGATATTCTGATTACATCAAACAGCATTCGATTATAGCAAACCAAACCACAATGTTTTTTTATTAAAACCTAAATTTAAATAAAATAATAACTTTAAACTTCCTATAACTACTACACACTTTAAATTGTTGTGGTTGTTTTTTTACATTCGGTATAAAATTAGTTTGACCGTGTTCAATTAACAATTTTTTTTCTAAAATATTATTGCCTGACTGAATCAACTTTAGAATGAATTAGTTTGGCACGACTAACGTTTTAATAGAAATAAAAAAATATTCCAAACGATTCCGAATGACAACTCAGTCATAATCATCTTTCATTTAAATATTCAAGGAGACGTTTATGAGAGTTAGGTAATTAATTCGAGGTTACTACCATTGTTTATCTGCATTTAACTCGTCCGCGTAGACATCAGTTCAAGTCTTACATACTTAATCATTGCGCTTGCAGCAATATCATATCGGAAACTCATAACAAAAAACTCAAAAATAATTAACTCCTATTACCATCATATTATTATTACTTTCAGTAACTTAAAAAAATTCTACATTCTGCAACGAGAACACCAATTTTCTAATTGCCTTTTTTCATACATTCAGTAATCAAGTATTACACAAGCGTGTCAGCGACAGAAACTTTCTCGTACTTTTTTGACAAAGTTTCCCTTTGTGTGAAATTGAAATACCGATTAATTACTGTTTTTCCGCTCCGTGAAAACAGTTTTCCTTGTTTATAAAAAAACAAATATTTATATTCCGAGAGTCTGAAACAATTTTAAGGACAGGCTGGTTTTTCACGTTGCAAATGGAATTTTGATACTTGACTGACGAGTTTCTTTTTAGTTTTTTAGGGTTGAAAAGGTACAGCCGCTTTGCTTCGTAAAAGTGAGTTTTTATTTTTGAAACCTTGTATTTTGCCTTGCCTAAACTGGCTTTATCTGGTACTACGTATATGTATTGAGCCATATTTACGAAGTATGGTTTTATTAATATCACAACATTATTAATATTATTAATTATTATTGCCTGACAAGCGGGTAGGCAATCGATGTTTGGCCAATGTTGCCATCTTCTGGCAATATTCCTTTAGTCACTTATTATGAGACATACCTATACGCGACTATAAAGGTTGGTGCTATTCTATTCAGGTAGATGGATAGTCACAGAACAGTGGAAGGGTAACTCATAGCCGTCGGATATCTCAAAAGCATCAGACTTTCTTGCATGTTTGCCAACGACTCTAATGTTAGTTAATTATGTCATCCTATAAGTCAGCAAAAGTTTTTGTAAGTTTTTAGGGTTCCGTACCCAAAGGGTAAAAACGGGACCCTATTACGGGTCTGTCCGTCTGTCAGTCTGTCCGTCGCTCTGTCACCAGGCTGTATCTTAAGAACCGCTATAGCTGGACAGTTGAAATTTTCACAAATTATGTAGTTCTGTTACCGCTATAACAACAAATACTAAAAACAAAATAAAATAAATATTTGAGGGGGGCTCCTATACAACAAACGCGATTTTTTGCCCTTTTTTGCTCGAAATGTGTGTGCCTTCTGTTTTTTACCTAGTCAATGGTACGGAACCCTTCGTGCGCGAGTCCGACTCGCACTTGGTCGGTTTTATTAATATACTCGTACATTAGGTATGTATTATATAATGTATAATAAACTTCCTTGATGTATTTTTCGCACTTCACGGGATTTACTGCAACCGAATTAATTATTTCAAGGTAAATGCATAGTATTTTAGCTTCCCCATGTTTCGATCCCAGTCTGTCCGCGACCGTGATTCATGCAATCTGAAAGGTTAAAGTTTGATAATTATTTAAATATTTTACAAGTTAACCCAATTTCAGAAACTACTTTTTAAATTTAAATGAAACGTTTTCGTAATTTTTTGATTACTTTCAATGCCTTTCAGACATATTTTCCATTTTTTCAGTCGTAGACATGGTAGTTTGGTCAAAATTTGCAGCAGTGTTTTGTTACTATAGTTTCAACCAATAGTATTCAATGAGAGTGGGAAAACGCACAAGTGGCAACTATCGGCGTTGTAGTTTGGGTGGGAGAAGAGATTCATGGCGTGTGTTGACTAACACCGACACAGTGTGCGGCGAGTTCATATAAAATTTATGAAAACTTCAGCCCGGAGCTCGGTCACGGCGTTTTGTGGCCATTAAGGAGCAACATACATTAAAAAAATAAAAAGGAAAGAAGTCTATTTCTGTCTTCAATCATTAATTTTTACATTATTTTCACTCTTAATCGCGTAACAACAAAAAATAAATTGCTGTATTTAAAGTAGGCGTGCAAAAACAAGCAGAGAGAGAAAAACAAACAACTACCAAACATCGCTATCACAGAATAGAATTCTTGATTAGCAATACATAAGCAATGTTGATGCTCTGTAAACAATCTGTTAATAATTGCAAATACTAAATGTAGTCTGCACTGTGGTACCTATTGGTGGAAAACCTCAATTGCTTGCAAACACTTCCCTTCTAGTAACGGTTTGGAACTAATTAACAGTATTCCTGAATTCCGAAGCAATATAAAGCTTGCCTAAGGATGCTTCATATTTCAGTTTTGATCGACCAAACATCCATACGAATGGTTGAACATGTTTTTTTAAGAAAATCAGAAAAAGTTTTGATCTACTTTATTTGATATTTTAGCAATTAAATTGCAATTTTTGATCTTACATATTTGTGACAATGTATTGTTATTACATTACAGTTAACTGATGATCTGTTTTATCACGATTTTCTTGAAAAATAAGAAATGTGTTGTTTTAGTGATTTTTGCAAAACTTAGAATCCCAATATGTTTGTACTTTGAACGATTTGAATACGGAAGCCATGGATGATACAACAAGTAGAAAGGATTTTGTCTGATTTTGGGCAAGTTGTAGAACTTTTTATTAAATACAGGCGAAAAAACAATAAACATCCGATATCACTAGCCTCTGCACAAGGCATGCTTGATTGTTGGAACAATCAATTGACTATTTGTAAAACAGCGAAGAAATCAATGTAGTCTGAAAAAAAAACAACGCTCTAGGAGTTGTTTAAAAGTTGTACGAGTAGTCGCAGTTTAACGTTGTGTGAAAAGCAAATGGTTCGCAGCAAACAATTGTTTCTGTGAATACTTAGCGACAGCTCTTAAATTAAGCAGAGATTTGAGTTGGAAGTAATAATTACAATATTTGATATTTGAAGGTGAAAAAATATTTTAACAAGAACGTAAAACCGATATCTCCTAAAATAAACATGAAACACATTCTGAGCACCCTTTTCAAGTAGAATTTGGCTTCGAAGAGCAAGTGAAGTAATTTGTATTTACATTTTAGGGAAATATTTTTTCCACTGAAATGAATTCTTCTGATTTGTAATAATGTAATATTTTCGAATTCACGCAAATTTGCTTATAATAAGAAACTACATAAAACTGGCGCTCCACCTGCGTCTTTGTTCGCGGTTTTTCGGTTGTTTCGCATTTTTGGTAATATCGCTTTCTTGATCATATCGATATCTTAATTATATCGCGCTTTGTAGATACACTAAAAAAATCCCCATCACTAATTTTATAACTAAATTGAATTGAATTTTTTGATTACACATTTTTCAGATCCTTTTCATGCTTGTAAGGGATGATTTCGTGAATAATAACTACCCTATGACATAGCCATGCGCTTGCTTTTGATTCGGAATAAATGCGCAAACTTTGCTTTTCAAATTTATATCGGTTCAGCGGTCTAAGCGTGAAGAGGTAAACGATAAACATACAGACGGACACACTTTCGAAATAAAAATATTAGAACGGTTTACAGCCTTAATACAAAATACATGGTTGTGATACAATTTAAAATAAACGGGATACTCGTAACGCGAAAAAAACGCGAGTATAATATTCTGGAGTTATAAATATTTATTGTAAAGAAAAGTTTTTTTGCATTATAGATAGGTATATTACTAAACCTTGCAGAATGAATAAATATATTCTTAAAATGAGGCCGTTTGCATAAATAGGTACGATAAGAAAAGCAAACCTTTGCTTTTCTTATCGTGCTTAAAAACTTTGGACGTTTAACAAAAAGAGGTTTGACGCGGTTTTCACTAATAATAATGAAATAAATTTACGGGGAAGGTTTGTTGGTGTATATTTCTCAGCTATAGGTTCTTATTGCCTAGTGCTCCCACAATGAAGAGAAAACGCTGCTATTCGTTTTTTCGACACCAATAGAAAGAGAAGGGTTGGAGCTATTCTATATCGTGATTCACTGAAATGAAATAAAACGTTTGCCCTCACTAAGACCGAAAGAAACCGATAAGAAATCAAAGAATGAGTAATAATTTCGTTATTCACTAACAAAGGATTACGAAGTGTCCGTCCTAGGTAGTAATCGTATTAGAGATTTATAGAAATGAAATCAGGCTTACTTAGATAATGACAATCACAAAGTTCCCATCAACTAACCATCGATCACTACCAGATCATTACAAAACTTCCATTCAATTTCGTTCTTGCCAAACTTAGTTTACCTACGTGGACTTTTCAATTGAACTAACACAGGCCGTCACATATTGGTTTGAGCAACCAATTAAAGTTTTCATCGGAATAGCGAAACTAATTTTCAGTAGTTTGACGCTGGTTCGGCAGGTAACTTCAGGCCGGCGATCTGGCCTGCCTCAGTTTAACATCGACAGTTTTAATTTGGACCACTTGCTAGCGAAATTGAATATCGAAACTTGCTGGGCAATAGGTATGGAAAATTAGTACGTCATTCCGTTAATTAAGTCTTGCCTCGTTTTAAGGAGCATCGTGTATGTTAATTGAATTGGGGTGGCCGGTAACAATCTTGGCAATTAACCAAATTAGAAGCAATTTTTTTGCGTTTGTCAGCATGAATTTTTTAATTAATTCTAATACACTTAACATTATTAGATGTTGGACTATTTTTGTAAAGTTGTAATATTTGTATAATATTTGTCTATCCCCAACTTTGCATGGATTTACTAATGAAGGTAATAAATAGTCTGTTTAGAGCCATATTTACTCTTTACACACTTAAAGGTGAACATTTCTAAAATTTATTGTTAGATAGATAAAACATTTTATTGATCAGATTAAAATAGGTAAAATGGTACATTAAAGTAGTTTTTTTTTCATACAAACCTTCCCATTACCATTACGTAATACTGCCCAAATTATTGCAGCCTTTCTAAAGTGATAATGCGTGTACAAATATTTCGGTAATTGATTTTTATTTTTATATAATATTATTTGTTGGAATGACCAAGACACGAAAGATCATGAGCATCTGTTCTTCAACATAAATAAAAAAAGGTTGAAAATGAATGTGTTCTTTCAAAGCACAAAAATTCTAAAAAGTTAGCATTGCTTATTCAAGCTGCCAGCAAAACAAGCAATATAACAGAAAATAACGCAAATTAACTCCTCAGTGGCAGGTCAAGCGCACTCCACCATTTCGGTTGTTTTGTTTCAATTAAAATTGCGCGGTAGTTCGCATTGAGGCTAACAAATAATTATGGACTTGTTTGTCGGTGCGATGAGAAAACTTTGTCTCTTCCCACTCGAATGTTATTCCGAAAAACATTTGCACTAAAATCAAATATGAAACTGCTTTCAAATTTGCTTCAATTTAAATTTAGATTTAATAAAAAATGTGAAATACTACACGTAGTTTTATAACCCAAATTAAAGAAAAAAAACCAATACCAGGTACTAGCGATTGAAAAGTAACAGTCACAGTAATTGGTTATGATTTTTACACATAAGTACTTCTGTAAATTTACAACTGTAATGTAAATATCGTATCAAAGTAAAAAATTATGAATAAATTTATCTATAACGTAAAAATATCTATGATTTTTTCCTGACAGCAGTATGTGACATAACTGGGACTTCCTAAATCGGAACGATACGAGCAGTTTTATAGAAAATGAAATTGATCTGACACTACCATTCAATTTCTGCACTACCAATAGATAACGTCAGTCCACATCAACTGCCAACTAGAACCTACAGCATTGAAATAGTCAACTCGATACAATATCGAAACTGGAACGAAAGGAAACCTTTACAAATGGTATAGAAAGAGGCTCGTAATGCGATAGTCAGCAGAACAGATGTCGGGTGGCCATTGTTAGGCATAACGGCCGACACTCACGGAAGCACTTGTCACTGTCACAAGGCAAAGAGGACGCCGTTCAGATAAATGTTGTTGTATTACCAACGTTGCGGGCATTACACCACTCTCTCACGATATGACAGCTCCAACACACGAGGGAAACACGGATATTTCCGCTAGCTTACGCGTTCCCCAAGAAGTGAGAGTTGTATTATGGTATGTAGCCCAAATGAAGGTCGCCAGGATACGGAAGGGTACCGTCGGCAGAACTATCATGGTAATATATTACTTACATTAAAGGTATAATACATTAAATAACCAAAAGAGACTATAGTCCCCTTTTTATACGACTGATTAGCTTTTGGGAACTAAGCGATTATTTAATACACAGACATTTAAGTGGTGTGAAAGGAATGGTTTTTTAAATATTTTATCAGGTAGGTACTAGATGACCCAGTGTACATCGTACTACCTATCCTTACAACATTAAAAGTCTCCTTTCGCTTAAAGGGCTGAAATATTTGATGAAACATTTTGTATGGAAATATGTAATTAACGTGTTTACTATCTCTTCCTCGCCATTTTTCCATATTTTCTCATCGTTTAGTTAGACCTTCCCTGGACTACCAAAAATATTTCAAGACCAAAATTAGCCAAATCGGTCCAGCCGTTCTCGAGTTTTAGCGAGACTAACGAACAACAATTCATTTATATATATATATATATATATATATATATATATACATTTGTTTTGCGTTAATCCTAGCCTTAGTTTTACCTACTTTTGTATATTGTGTTGTATAATGTAGGTATATGTTGTTTTCTGTTTTGTGCTCCTAAATAAATAAAATAAAATGAAAATAAAGAATTATACTGTGCCAATGATATTTAAAAAGTATAGATAGGTTATGCCCTTACAAAACTATCGAAATATATGTGCCGCTTTCGAACAACTGCACACATGCGTAATTCTTATTTTGTCCTTGTCATACTCGTGAAAAGAACAATTACTTTCTCTTTCATGGATTTGAAAAGACGTCACAATTGTGACGTTTTAGGGACGCATATTGAGAGCGCATGTAACATATCTATTACTTTTTAAATATCATTGTACTGTGCACTGTGCTTTATGGGTTCCGTTCCGCCCGTTGCCTTTTTGCTGAAGAAAGTTATTTTGTTTTAAAATATAGAATGATGACGATTTTAGTCTTATGGAAGACTAAAATCTTTTAAATCATTTTTTTACTCACATTTAGTTGCTCGCAGTATGATCAGTATTACAGATTGATACTTTATCACAGATAAATTGTCACAAAATAACACTTCAGAATGTATACACTGCAAAAGTTGTTCCTAGTTTAGTGGAATATTCACTGCGAATTCACGGCTCTTCGGACGCAGATGTTTGAATTTCTGCAAATTTATTTATCATTCTGTGTTAGAGCTTTGAAATTTGTAACTGCAGGTAGGTGTAAGGCCATAGTAAACGTGCTCATTATTTATCACGAGCTTAGCTCGAGGTCTGCGCGCATCGCGATCTCGCTGTGGCTTTTGCTTGCTTCAACGTACCACATGTTTTCTTACTATTCAGAAGCGTAAATCATTTCAGGGGACGTGAAAATACAAAGACAAGTGATATTATTATGATAAATATTGAGATGTTTATTGCTGGTTTTCAAGCAAAATTTACCTTGAGAAATTACTGCTTTCTTTGGTGAGCTAGCTACAGTTACTTCGGTACGTATTGTCTTACGGCCGGTCCCAATAACCTATCTATCTTCAGTTTTGGCATATCGGAGATAGGAAACAGTTTCTATCTCTGTTTTTGCCATCCAGAGAAACAAAGACTGAAGTTGTTTTCTATCTCCGATATGCCAAAACTGAAGATAGATAGGTTATTAGGACCGGCCGTTAAACTGCTTTAGTGTAATTAATTTAAAAAGCGTATTTTAATTTTTTAGTTAAGCCTTTGAACCGTTATGAATATTAAAAAGGTCGAAAATATTGCTGTGTAATAATATAACCCATAACGCAACGGACTCCGTCAAAGGTATTCCTTAAAACAATATAGCAGAACTTTTGTAAGATAAAGAAATGCCTCGAATTAAAGGAATGTACGGCATTCCCAACGGAGAGGTAGAATATTTATTCCAGTAGCGTAACTGAGGACTCACAATTATTGGGCAAATGTTTACGGAGCCGATTGGCCTCTTGCTCTTCGTTCTGTACATGTGCCAAGTACTTTCCCATTATAGAAAAGTACTAGTTGCTTTCTCACGAACGCTGCGCCAATGAGCCAATAAATAACTTGTACTGGCGCGTTTAAAATTCTTTCAGAGTAGACAAGTTGCTGTAATGAAGATGGACTGGTTTTGATTATTCCAGTATTTGGAAAAGCGTAATCTTGTCATATGTCTGTTATTGAGAGACTATTAGTGTCCCGGTAATGTTTAGCTTACTAACTGTATAAAAAATTGGCGAAAAATCATCTCATTGTAATCTGCAGTTTTGAACATATCAGAATAAAACTATTGTATCTGTTAGTTAAATGATATTTCTCTCTGTTGCTGAAACTCTCAGATTGAATACGTTGTAAAAAATTCTGTAAAATTTTGTGGTACGAGATTTTATTCGGTGTAGACCTCCATTTACCACAAGCACAAAAAGGTTTTCAATTTGTCGTGTCCTGTGCACTCTATTTTTCTACCAGTTGGGTAATAATTTCCGTTTCAAAATTAAACTGAAGCAATATTGAGGTATATCTCATCTAGCAAAATAACAATATCGAAATCGGTTAACCCTGTAAAAAATTACAGTATCATCACATAGGTCATGCAAAAAAATATGTTTTTAAATTGCTTCTAATACATATATCATCAATAAAAAATCGATTCATAAACATACATTTTTTAAACTTATGTAACAACAATAGAATCGATTAAAAATTTTGAGTCTTGATATTTCTCAGTTTCTCAATTTCTTGTTTGACTCCTACTTAAAATTGATGGATTGTTTATAACGCTTTTCGTCGGTGTATTTTTACCCGACTATAATAGCAAAGCCAACGGGAAGGGTTATGAGTTTTAATTGTTGTATTAATTTTTAAAGGGTGTTAATCCTATTTAAGGGACTATTTTCCTGCAAATTAAAATGGGAAAACATATAAACAGCTATACTCTATCGAACAAAAAACATCACCGGAATTAGTCAAGCATATGCGTATTCATACATAAAAAAATAACACGTGCCGAGACCGTCCCCTGGTTTTTCGTCGTACGAAACAAATAACGTAAATTTTTACGTTATCAAGTCGAGTCATTATTTTATCAATGTAATTTTACATTGCTTAGTTATTCAGTACTATAAATTAATGATTCTTTCAGAAATAAAGTACAATCAGAGTTAATTAATCTCTTCTAATTGGCTTACAAATTGTATGAGGTAGGTACCTTTAAAGTTGGAAGGCTCTTATCTCTGTGAGGGCCTTAACTGTGAAATATCACACTTTATAGCTCACGGCTAAACTAAACAACGTAAATTAAACATAAACGCTGTCAGGACATCTCATTTAACCCGCCTTATTGTAGAAAACTTTGTGTGGCAAAAATAAATGCAATTTATTAAATGAGTTTACCAATTTTGAGTGAATTTGTAAAAATCACGTATCAAATGAAACTTAAAAAACTTATGGCAGTTATGAAGTAGTTTCAGTGGAGCTCGCAAAGAGTTTTCTAGTGAGCATAGAAATCCGGACGTGAGAGATAATCGGGTTGGCGGAACTGATTCGCTCACAAATTGAATAAGAGGCACGGAATATACCCCGCGAGAGCGCTCACCCCTGGGAGGCGCCATGCACGCTTGAACTATGAAATACCGCACTTGTGACGGCCAAAATATATGGCCACTTTAATATTAATGACACTTAGATGATGTTGCTGAGTAGTTTGTAAAAACCTTTTTGTTTTTTAACAGGATAACGGTACTCTTTTACTACTTTAACTCAAAATGGCCGACTGACTAACTGAAATTAAAACATGATAAATTTATATGCATCGCGAATGTTTGATATTTCTTTTTTGTTTTGTCTTTAAATATAACTTTACTAGCTGTGGCCTGTGACAACGCGTGGAAATTTGAACATGAAGCTGTCCCACGGTAACTGTACATTTTCCGGGATAAAAAGTATATTTTGTGTTTTTAAAGTCAAATCTTTTTCCGACAAATTTTATCAATATAAGTTTAGCCGGTTTGTCATGGTTGAGTAACACATACCAATAGGAAGGTTAGTAAGACAATTATATTTAGTTGCTTTTTCCTCTGAGTTAGGCCATATTTTTAATATGACCTGTTATTTCAACAGTTAATTAGAGGAAATAATTCGTGATAGACAAAACAAGGAAGACCCATTTTTTTAATATTGGGTTTTGTAATTGTTTCAAATTACATGAGGACGCTATTTCAGGAAAGCTGGAAGCTTTGTCTTGGCAAATGACAATCACAAAACAGCCGCGTCGAATTTCAACCCCTTAACGACCCTGCTTACTCTAAAATAATGACAACATAATTCTTTGTACTGTAATTCACGGGAGTCGACGTTACCGAAGCGCTGCCTCTAGTAAATTTCCTACAATTCTTCCCGGAATGAAATCTTTCCGGGGAATTTCTTTACTTTCATCTAATTTAGCGGAAAATCAAATCTTTCAATGAGATTATCCCAACGGTTGCGAAGTTCGAAACGGTTCGACAAGTTCACGCCTCGCCGGCAGTGATATCCCACGTAAGACTATATTTGATTATTTCGGATACAGACACCGGACGACTGTTTGTTGATCTAATTTATTTACTATAATCTAATATGAGATTTACACGGCCTTTCATTTGAATAACAACTTCTTTTTAAAATGAATTAACGACTAAACGGACGACTCCTTGATCTTGATAGGCTTTTATTAAAATGTTTACAACTTTTTCGGTTGAAGTACTTTTGTAGGGTTGGTGTGTAATGTTATTAATACAATTATGTGCAAATAGGAAGTATACCTATAACATTGTTCATTTTATCTAATAATCAGTACGTCAGAAAGACGACAAATTCTTAAACGATTCTAAAGCAAAATTTGTATTTAACTTATTGAGCATACCATACCACTTTGCTGGTACCATGAATAGAAGTACAAACGACATTAAACTTGTTGACATATTTTAATTTGCTGTTTACGCGTTTTTGTCGTTGTAAACGAAGATATTAAATCAGCAGAAAAATGAAGACCACCTAAGGCGAGACTGACAGGGCAGTCACGGGATTTCCAAACGGATTGCCAATAGAATTTTCATTACCTACTTCATTCCGATTTTCGCGGCCTTTGACTTTTCTCGCCCGCAAAAAGGCAAGGCGGTCCGCCAGTGGCGGCTTTGGTGGAATTAATTGAAGTTTTCGCGCGAATATAGGTACCTAACTAATTAGTGGTAGTTCAGCCACCGCGTTTGGCGCAGGTTTAGAGGCACGACCGTTTTGTTTGGCGTCAAAAGTCACATAATGTTCTTGACAACTGCACAGATTTCACCTTTAACTAATGTTTGGTGTTAGATAAGTTTAATTGACTGTCAGACTAAATACTTATATCTGTAATAATATCTTAGGTTTTCATGTATATTATTCGCGTAAATTGAAAAAAAATATATAACATATTGAGATTTTCAGACAACCTTCACATCTGTGTACAGGATGAAATTTTAACCACTTTCAAAAATGTTTGTAGGCATTCAGTATCGTTTTTAGAGCCCATTTATGAAATAAAAAATGTAAATCAAGTTTTCACCCGAAAATTTTTTTCGCAACATAGTTTTAAATTTTTACAGTTTTAGGCCTGTTTAGGTATAAAGGGAAAATCAAAAACTTATGATTAGTATGATTAGTAAAAATTTTAGATTTAGGCGGACGTTTTCTTGACATTTTTGTACAGGGCTTTACCAAAAGAAAAAATACGCCATTTGTCTTTTGTCTCGTAGGTTTATATACATATTAAAATTTGGAAGGTGGTTAAAATTTAACCCTGTATGTATGGGCTATTTTGTACTGCTTCAAAGCATTTGAACGATGTAGGTAAGTCGTTGACAATAACATGATTGTAATACGAGTAATAATACCATTATTGTAATCAGTAGACAAATACTTCATACTTATACCTATGTACTCTGTTACGTTTGTGATTCGAATAAAACGAAAAGAAAAGCTTTCAAAAAACTTCTCCCTATCCGGATGTTATATTAAATTTCTTAACAATACAATTTAGTTTCTGAGTGGAGTGTCATTTCAGAAAATGAGATTGCTTTAATAGCCGGTATAAAATTGTTTTTCGAAAGTAATACCTACCCATTATTTATTTTAAATCACTTTATTTTTTTCACTTCTATTTAAAGCCGCGTGATAGGCTTAGGTAGATAACCAATTTACAGATTATATATTTATTTTGATAACTATCGAAGAACTTGTACGTTTCAAAAGATACAATTTCATATTCATAGTATATTGTAGCTGGAGGCAAAATAGTTAGTATCGAACCATTTTATGAAACTATTGATAACTACTTTATCAACAAGAGAAAACAAAGCAGTCATTACAGAATCAGACAACAAGTAAATAAATGCGTTGTCAGACAAAGTAAATTTATATTTTGCTTTAGATAACTAATATTTTCAGCAAATTTGATGATTAGTGCTCTCAACGTTACACAAGTGATTAATAGTATAAAGAAAATTTTTTTCGGTAAAGAAAACTTTCGTAATTTATATTTGCGATATTGTCTAATTCTTTTTTATTTTGCTTAATCAATATACGACTAGCAGATTTATTGAAATAGGCCAAATACTAGACGGTCGTCTGACTTTTGTGTAAAAATAAATAGTTTGCCAAACACAGCAATGACCCAAATGCCGGGGATGTTATCGATTTTGTATCTACTTTCAATTACATTATAGGATCAGGGTAGTAAATTCTTCACATTATACGGGTATAAAAAGCCATGTGAAAAGGGTCTACCTACTCATAAATATTTTAACAACTGTGCAGCACGGGCCCTGAGGCCCTATACATTCAACATGATGCCTAGGCTCTGTCTGTCTTTCACATTCGCTCTTGGATATTGGTATGTATGAAGGTGACAAATAGATACAAGAACCGGTCTTGATGCTGAGCAGGGCCTTTGTATCATTGTAAAGGTATGTAGCATAATCGTCGGACATATTTGTTTAAGGAACTAGGTATTCGTCTAATATTTAAGATGACTAAAATGAGAGGTCTATAAAAAATCAATATATACATCTATAATAAAGTTGATGTGTCTTTTTATTGTTTCAAAACAAATTCTAGATTTCAAATGTAAATAACTATTTCAAAATTTTTGGTGTCTCTGTACTGTCTATTTATTTACCTCGGAAGACTCTATAATTAAAAATCAATACAATTTAAAGGTAGTTAGAATACCTATAACTAACGCCCCGTTGGTCTAGTGGTTTAAATACCGGGCCAAGATCTCGAGGTCCCAGGTTCAATCCCCGGGTCGGGCAGCAAAAAAGTTTCGAATTTTCGAACGTTGCTCGGGTTCGTAATCACCAACCCGCATTTGGCAAGCGTGGTGATTATGCCAGTACACCCATCATTGCTGTGGTAACTTGAATTCTATGATGGAGGCCTTTGCCCTGCAGTGGGATGATTAAAGGCTGTTACTTTTATAACACCTATAGGGGACGATATCCTAAAATCTTTAAAAATTTTAGAGACTCCAATTTCTTCATACGAAAGTCATAAAACAGTCAAGATTCGATGCCAACTAAACTATCAATGACAAGATCGTTATGCACTAACTTAACAGTTAGTTTATGCTTTGAACAACTGTGATGATTTAGAGTATGAAAATATTTTATAAACCAACTGCCGTGCCCTCGCAGAGCGCCTAGTGTAGGACACATACTTTCACGCGAAATTATGTTACATTTTATTGGTACCTATATCTTGAATTTACACGTACATTATACATTGAAATGGAATATGCAACTCGTGTTTTGGTGGTCCTACTTGGTGTTTTCTAATATTTACCTTTGTTTATCATATTACAAAATCTTTTCCTTATTAACTTATTAATTACCTACCACCCACTCACAAGTCACGTTAGCTTCTGTGTAATCTTTTACTTGTATAGCTTCAGTCATTTATCTTGATTAATTAACTTTTTCGTTGTGGTACCTATTTAGAGATGTGTGTTTGTATATTGATAAGCGACGACCTGACGACCTCCGTGGCGGAGTGGCGTACACACCGGTTTCAAGGTGTCGCCTGCTCCGAGGTCCCGGGTTTGATTCCCGGACGGGTCAATGTAGAAAAAAAAAAGTTGTTCTACATTTTCTCGGTTCTGGGTGTTTGTGGTACCTTCGTTGTTTCTGGTTTCCAAAATGCGAGTGCTTAATAGTCATTCCAATTGGGATCAGAACAGTCATAATGTATGTGATGTTGTCCACATTTATTTATTTATTTGTTATTACAAGTTGTAAAGTTATAACATTGCTCAAATATACAAAACCTTTAATTTTTTACACTTTAGCAAATGTACGTAAAATGTATTTTTTGTAGGATTTTTATTTCATATCTATACAAATTTTTTAAAGCTGAAGAGTTTGTTTGTTTGTTTGAACGCGCTAATTTAAAGAAATACTGGTTCGAATTAAAAAACTCTTTTTGTGTTGGATAGTCAATTTATCGAGGAAGGCTTTATTCTATACCTAGGTAACACTGAGAATGTTTAAAAAATGAAAAACGGCTTAATGTAGAAAGTTGCCAATACTTTTATTGTTTTTCGAAGTAATCTCCGTTCCTCTCTACACATCGTCGCATTCGATGGAACCACTGAGAAAAGCAGTGGGCTCATTCTTCTTTACGGGTCTCTTCTATGGCATTTTTGTACGCTTTCACCGCATCTTCAGGGCTCGTAAAGCGAATACCTCGAATTTTATCTTTAGTTCTTGGGAATAAATGAAAGTCGCAGGGCGCCAGGTCAGGACTGGATGGCGGATGACTCATTATCTCGACACCTGCCATAGTCAAATAATCAACAGTCCGTTTTGCGGAGTGCGCTGAAGCATTGTCGTGGTAAAGGAGGATACTGCTTCGAGGGTGCTGCTGTCAATTTTTTTCCAAGACAACAGGCAAACAGCGATTGACATACGAGTCTGCAGTAACTGTCCTTCCATCTTCTAGCACAACTGTCGCGAAATGACATTTCCGACCAAAGAATGCGGCAATCATCTTTTTTCCTTGACTTCTTCCTTTCTTTACCTTAGTTGGCCGATCCTCGAAAGGAAACACCCACTAAGCTGATTGTCTTTTGGTTTCGGGTTCGTAGCAATATATCCAGCTTTCATCACCCGTGACGATGTCAAATACAGCATTTGAGTTACCGCCGTTGAACTTATCTAACATTTGGCGACACCAGTCCATGCGAAGGTGTTTCTGGTCGTCAGTTAAAGTATGGGGAATCCATCTGGTACAAAGCTTCCTGACGCCTAAATGTTCGTGTAATATTTTTTAAACTTGACTCATACCAATGGCTAGGCTTGCCCGTATCTGCTGATAGGTCACTCTCTTATCTTCCTCTATCATGCGTCACACAGCACTGATGTTATCTTCAGTAGTCGCTGTTAAAGGATGGATGTGGATCTTTATTGAGATTGCTACGTCCACGCTTAAACTCGTTAAACCAATTGTAAATAGTGGCAAGAGATGGGGCTTCATTAAAAAATGCTAATCGCAGCCTATGTTGTTGAGTAAGCCTACGACGTAAGTCATATAAATCATTGACCGAAAATTTTGTCCCGTTAGGTTAATTTTCACTTGTAACAAGAGTTTTATATTTGCCTCCAATTCACAAAAATAAATGACAAATGAATGCAATATACTAAATTAGGTTATCAAAGAGTTCTAAAATTGAAATTAAAAAAAAGTTTTCATTAGCTATGTTTCTATTTGGCCAGTTCTAAACATTTTCAGTGTTACCCACGTATAACATCACGAGCGAAGCATCAGTGAAAAATGTTGCAAAAATAATCGCGATCATAATAACAGAAATTGACGCGGACGAAGTCGCGCGCAATAGCTAGTATTCAATAAAGTGATCAGTCATCTCAAATTATCCCAACCTGGGTAATGTACTATGTCAAATATTAAACCTGAACAAGCTATGGAAAATATTCTTCCTTTCTGCGTGGTTTATCGAAAAAGCCGTGCAGATTATTGAAACATGGTGGTGATTATAAATCGTGGCGTCGAGGGAAATCTTGCTTAAGTTCCGACAACAATGGCCACATGAAATATTCCCACTAATATTCCAGTTTATATGTGAGAGCTACGGCAACTTCCGCCATTCAATATGGAGCCATCACGTGGTAAAGTTTCATGTTGCATCAAACTATATGAATGATATCCGCGGTCGTAAAGTTTCCAACATTTTACGATGTTGCACAGATTTCTATTTGTGTGTTAACTTCATAATTACATCATATTTAATTAGTCATTAATTTCAATGATTCGACCACTAAGGTAGAACTGAAGATTTAGGGAAAATTAATGAATTTCCGGTATCGTGTAATTTTTTTTTGTTTTTATTGTTGCATTTAGAAATCAATGCATATCTTCTAAAAACAATTAAAATTTAAAAATATGTCAGTTAGCGCAAGTTAATGACTTTGTACAAAATGCATAGGTTAGTGTATTGTTTTAAGGGGAATGTACTCCTTTAGCCTGACGAAATCTATAGAAAGTGAAGGGATGGTGGTAGGTATTTTGTAATACCTACCACCACCGATACCTGTGGTTGTGCCGACACCACACGAAACAATAGTTAAAGATTACAATAATGGTAAATTATCGTAATTTTGGAACTACCTACATTTTTAATAGGTTAAAAAAGTATCATAAGACACGGTAGGTATTTCATTATATATTTAATTTGAAGCGAAATTTACATTTTATAGACTCAAAGACTAATTGCTGTTAGCATAAATCCCGAGCTCTTTTAAAGTGTATCTAAGAAAAGTAATTTTGCCGAAACTTTAGAAAGATTGTCTATAACAACAAAGATGGCTGACTCGTTATTTTGGAGGGTTAATCATCTTTATCGAGCACTGAAATCAGGGTAAAATTCGTAATTTGCCGAACATTGTCCTTCTACGCCGAAGATGCCAAAGTTTGAAAACTTTTATTTTTCGTTTCTTATAAACTTTTTGACGAGAAATGTTATTTATTATTAAACACCAGTCAAGCGCGACTTGAAACACTCAAAAAGTAGGGTATTGTTGTCAATTCACATGTAACCTGACTTATTTTGATATTTTGCTTTGACAGAATTCATTGACTGTTAAGTACGACCTCGTAGATATTCCTTGTAATACAATGGTGACAATATTATTTTACTTTAGAATTCTGGCGATTGTTTAGGTAAGTAAGTTCATTCTATTTTTTGTTATTCAGAAATTATTTAAAATTGATCTTATTTACTTTTTGAACAAACCATGTCAGCGGCATAAGGCAGGTCTCGTTTGTGACACGAATGAAGGTGGCCTATGTGAGCAGGGATCTGCACAACAATTCTAAGTAGGGTATGCAATACATAGGTTTAAAAAAACAATGACAAATATAGGAAGTAATGCAGAGATTAATTTTTTATTTAAATTGGCATAGTGGGCAGCGTATGTAGTACTTATTTGCATGTAGGTATAGTGTGCACGCCACTGGGAGAGGGGTGAGGCATCGCTCGCACTTTTTGACATATTCGTGTAACAGTCGACTTGACAACTTGTTTAGAATTTCCCGGGGGCCTACAGCATGTTCTTTCACAGTAGCACAGATAAGATTACCTATACCATTCGACAACCTCCGTGCTCCGAGGTCCCGGGTTCGATTCCCAGACGGGTTAATGTAGGAAAAAGGTGTTTTTCTACATTTTCTCGGGCTTGGGTATTCCATTGTGGTACCTTTGTGGTGGTGGTGGTGGTTTCTGGTTTCCAATATACGAGTATTTTAAATAGTTATTCAAATTTGGATCAGAACAATGTATGTGATGTTGTCCAGATTTATTAATTAATTTATTTATTTATTCCAGGTATGTACTACGGAGTTGTTTGATTAATATACGTGTAGAAAAATATCTTGATATACAAAAATAACACATCCAGCTTAACGTTGGGGCATCTTATCTAGTTAAAATTAAAGAGATTCTGCAACAAATATGTGTAGCCTGATGTGCTAGCCACTGTAGCTACCTACTTACACGAATCTGGAACTAGGAATTCTACTAAGTTACTTAAATTAACATACTTCATCATCAATTAACATTACTTTTAATTGTACGTATAAGCTGATTTGAGAATATTTCTCGACGCGTGAATTTAAATTACGTCGTTATTTTTACGCCAATTAAACGGCTTGCGGTTATTTGTGGCAAAGCGTTGACTTCAATTTCTATCGTCATTTTGCCTAACACATTTATTTTAGAACATTCTCTCATACAAATGTAATGTATATTTATCATCATCAAAATAAACATTACCATTTTCAAATTAACTTCGAACAAATTCAGAAAATACCCTGAATGAATGAAATTAAAAAATACAAATTTTACATATAAGTTTTTACAAAAAAAATATTTGTGTTAACTTGAGATTTGTTTGATAACCAGACTTATCACTTTTAGGATAATGGTCAACTAAACCCCTGATTTGAAACAAAACAGACGCTTGAAGATTTTGACGATGGTTTTGCATTTAAGTTCTATAAAGCTACTCAAACCATAGCATGCACGGACTCAAATAGAAACGCTAAATAAATATTTACTTTCAGCTTTCGAAGTAGCTTTTAGCTCCTAATTATTGCAAAAGTTGGAGCAGTCATTATTAATTTGCTACATTATCAGAGGACCTAATAGATGTTTGCTTGGTTACGCTAAGTTGTTTTAGTAGCAAAGTTACTATGAGCCAAATTGGGTTTTAGTGTCGCCATGTGCATCCCTGTGTGTAAGTTTAACCATAGTGAACTTTGTACTCATTGTTTTATGTTATGGGCGCGGATAAGTAAGTGCTTGAACCGTATTTTACTGGTGCATAAACACGTCGCAATGGCGTTTTATTTTATTTTGTTCCTCCATGTTATAACTACTTTATTTAATTTTTCAGTAAAACTTTTTCTTCTCCATGTAAATTCCATAAATTGGTCGACAAGTCTTTAACTTATTAACTGTACTTAGCCCAGATAGTTGTCTTTTAATTACGTTATTTAATATGGTAGATACTGCTGCAATTATTTTACGCACCTTTAAATTTGATACTCTACTAATGAATCCCTGAATAAAAAGACCGCGTAAATCCATCATGGGGTAGACGAGAAAAAACATCACGTGTATTTAGGTGATTAAGATGTAGATGAAATTTTGCAGATTGGTAAATTTCAGGCTAAAAAAGCACAAAGGTAACCATTTTTTCCCGAAAGAACTAGCGGTTCCAATGGGAAATTTTTAAATTCAAAATTAGGTTAGAAATCTAAGAAAACAGGTAGCTAATAAGTAAAAAGAAAAGATTTGTTACTATGTGTTTCTAAAACGAATGAAAACAAATAGCAGCAAAAATTACAAGACCGATTTATATGAAAATTTGGTATAAAAATTGTTTAAGTCCCGAGAAATGACAAAGGATAGTTTTTTTTTCTTCAAATCATCCCTTGAAGGGGTCTAAAGGGATAGGAAAGTTTTATGGAAAATCAATATTTTCTTTTGCTAATAGCAGATAGCGATTGCAAAAACTTTAAGCAATCTCTAAGAATAAAAGCGATATAATCGAAAACTGATATAATCTAAAGTGCGATAGACATGATTACTACGCGAAGAGAGTCGCGGGCGGAGCGTTATCATTAATGAAATGTTTAACATTTTCTAAATATAAACTACGAAACTCCATTGAAAAATAACAAATATGTAACAGTGGGTAGTACTGTCGAAAACAATAATGTACAAATTCGAAGCCTTCGATTTCGTGCAATTCGATACCTAGGTAAGCTGCTGGCTGGCTGCGCCCGCTACCGGCCTCCAAATAATTAATGTCTTCCAAACAGAGAAGACCAAATACCAATTCTTTTAGAGATTTACAAAGACCAAATAACAATTAAGCTGTACATCTTAAAAGACTGTAAAACAAAGTTAATAGTGCTCTGCATAATTTTGTAATTTCATTTGTTGAGAGAGATGAATTCATGATAGGTTATTCATGGTAATAATGTTTATCATGCAAATTAGTTCCTTTTTGAACAATGAATTGAGTAACAGATTAATGTGTTTAAGTTTGAAAACCATTTGCTACTTATTAAATTGGAAGTAAAGTCTGCTTATGCGCGCTTAAACACATGCCTGTATAAGTACCTACTATTATGATTTCTGTCAAAGCAATGGTACTTAATTAAAATTAGAAAGATAACTAGTGAGTTCTATTATTATTGTATTTGGTAGATCTGATTCAATAGGCTTGATTGTTGAATTTCCTGCGACGGAGTTAGAATTGGGGTGTTGTTGTTTTAAAGATAAGAATTACAAGTCAGTAATAATGAAACCATTTTTATTGATGTCTGCCAAACTTATTAATTACTTACTGGTTCTGAATATATACGTGTCTCTCATATGGTGATCATCGCAAAAAGAATAGACAGACTCATTTTACTTTGAATTCTCTAACACAGCTTTTATTTTATACGATACTTTATTGCTTTATACACTATTACGTTTACCAACACAATTTGTGTTAGTAGATGTAATACATCCGAAGCAAATGTTTTCATTCCATTTAATACGCATTGGAGCATTGTCATGGAATACTAATTGAGCGATCTCAATGTAGTTTCCTTAGGAGTTGTTTGTACGTCCTCTAAAATGTACAGGATACCGAACGCGCCTCCGTTGCCGGGTTTCGTCTGGGCTATTTAGTTCCAGATTTTATACGGTTAAGACGCCAACGATAGGTTAATAATCATGTTCTTTTGAGAATTCGCGTTCTAATAACCTTATATACGTAAGCGCAACCTATATATATTTTTTAATTTTTTGGTATTTGCTGTTGTATAACACTACTTTGAAATAAGTTTAATTAGGTTGTCTATATTGGGTCGCAAAGTCCCAATTAGTTTGAATTTCGATAGTGATAATTAATTCTACTTGGCAACATTAATAAACACAAAATTTTTGTTTATGTTATGTTTAAAAAGAAGCAATAAAGTACAATTTATATAAATATGAAACTAGGTATACATACTAACTTGAATATTAGTTATATGTATAATATTCATTAAAACAATGTGCATGGCAAATACTGATCTTTAATGATCTATTGAACATTTCAAGATCCGATGCGAAAAAAAATGTCCGATAAAGTTTTTTATTTGTAGAATGATATGTGTAATGATGATATTTAAACAAACATAATTTATCGCTCAAACGAAACTCATCTTTAAAATAATTGTCTTTGAAATAAGTGCCGTAGAGACCTTACCTCAAATGTTCGTGACGAAGATGTTTCCAAGAAACCTGAAACAAGAAAACAGTATGGTGTAATTACGCTCATTGTTGTTCAACATTTAAGTGAATAATTACAGCTTGGGATTCGTTTACATGTCTTATAACAAAACAGATTGTGACGTATCTTAGCATCGTGTAGAATAATTGAGTCTATGACGCTCGAACGGTTTCCATTGTTTGCGGAGTACAAGTGAGCCGTGAGTACTCGTACTATTCCCTAACATTGTATTTGGTAAATGTTCTGATTCAATAGGCTTGATTATTGAATTTCCTGCGGCGGAGTTAGAGCTGGAGTGTTGCTACTTCAAAGATACGAGTTACAAGTCAGTGGTCCGCTACACAATAGTCGAGTGGCTAATCACGGAGTCGTTCGTTTGCCGGCGCTATCAAGGGCCAAACCCACCTAAGTAAACCACTCGTACGATGGAAATGTTTGTGTTCAACCCAACTAAGACGTCGATATTATCTCGCCCGAATTAGCTTTCTTGTTGTGATTTTAGCTAATATTGTCAACGGCATAAACAGCCAATATTGATTGTTGTCAACCGTATTTTGTGAGCAAAGCATTTTGTTTGACTTTGATAATGGTTAGGTACTGTTTAATTACTATACACTTTTTTTGATTGCCGAAATACAGGATTTAAAAAAATCCTTGTTTGGCAACAGAGGCTATATGTATGTCAGTTAATTTTTTAGCTTGTTTAGTATTTTAAGCTTGTGTACATACTATGTATATTGTTCTCTTTTGGCAAATAAAGTTATTAAAGTTACTTTATTAAGATAAGCCATAGTTATGTAAGATAAGATAACATAGAATCTATATCAGTATGGTCTTATAAAGATCTTCAAATTTTGGAATTAAATGTTAAAATTATGCTTAAAACATATTGCTCCGCTATTTAAATTATAACACTTAATGGTACAAAAGCATAAACCTCAAATCATTCCGTAAAAGTTTAAATGGCGAAGTTGAATTTAATAATTCTCGAATTATAAATTTATTTTGGTACCTATTAAACCAGATACTCAGAAATCTTTTTAATAATAGGGGTTAAAGTATGAAATTGCCGATTATTTTCCCACTTTTTATTTTGTTTATAGCATTTAAGTATAGTCATATTATTGCGTAATTCTTTTTGTATTGTATCAAAAACTAAATAAAGTAACTTTTGACTAAAAAAATATGCAATACTAGTGCCTATTACTTCAAGAGAAGTCGTTGAAAAGACCCCTTACAATGTGTCAGCTGACCTTCTTGCTTCAAGTAAGTATATTTGTATTATATACTTTGATTTTCAGAAATTTAAATACTATAATGCGTAGCTTTATAACCATCGAACTTTCACCTCTAATTGCATCGAAAACGGTTCAGGCGTTTTTAAAATCACAAAAAAATTTTTGTATGGAAAAATGACTTTTCTCGATTTCGTCCATACAAAACGGCAATTTCATATTTTAACACCTAATATTTCAAATCCCAATCTTACTTATGCAGTAAAGTTAGCAACTACGAGTACCTACCTGATAATGTATTTCTACTACTTAAGGATACTGATAAATTAGGTACTTAGTTTATTAATATGTGCTCACAAGAATGTAATTTGATGGGATTCGCTCATCATGTATGAGCTTCAATCATCATCATCTCATCGTCCTGAACAAAACCTAACAAAATTTCAAATTATGGTTGTCAAATTAATCACAATTTTAAATAAACGTAATATTGTTAGCATTATTTATTTAAAGTTGATATTTTTTTAAAACAGCTATAATGATGTACGTAAGTTAGGAACTTATTATAGCTTCGGTATATTTTTTCTTTACTGCCTCTTATTTATCGGAGTTTCTTATTTTTAAAAGTGGGATAGTGTTAACATAATATTATTTTTAGCTCACCCTAGCCCACTGATGGGCATACTAAGCCTCTCAAACACAAGGATTTTCTTAGCCACTGTTGGCGTTGAGTGGAATGGCAATAACAAAATAACCAATAGTAAAGAGAAGACGGTGCTTTTCTATTCCGTCTTGCAGTAGGTACTCCTTTCGACAAGGGTGATTTAAAAAATAGGAAAAATATTTATTTTTAAATAAACTTGACTCCTGCCTAGATGCGGTTTGTAGTGCAATATTCGGTGTCTGTGCCGCGATAAATAAAACGGGAAGTCTGTCTTGCGAATCGTTTTTCTAAATTACTTAGGTTCGGCCCGGGGCCATTAGTCTGTACTCGTTACCTCGGAGACAAATGGCGCGAGTCGCGAGGAGTCGGCGCCTCCGCCGGTTTATTTGTTAGTATTAACAAACTTCGCAGCCAGATCATTTATACCAATAAAAAAACTACATCTCTATACAGCATTTTGGTTTTATAGAAGTTCAATTTGAACTACTTGCCCCACGTACTAACGACGGACTGCAAATAACAAACTTCCGATGTTTTGCTTTATTCCCTGCAATACGAGTAATCAAACTTTTGTCTAATTTACTTGCGACCCAGCCCTAGCTTTGCACGTTTGCAATGTACTTTTCCTAGTATTGTACCTATATAATACCGTATTATACAGATTGCCGATAACATAATTATACATTGACTTAAACAACCGGCCAAGTCCGAGTCGCACTCGCGCACTGAGTATTCCGTACAAACTTTAACTGAATTAGGGGTCCACTTACTTCCTCTTAGTCAAAATACCACATTGTTTAATTGACTGCAATAATAACTTAATAATAACTTTGTTTTTCATAGTGTTTGTATGAAGGATATATATTGTATTTGCGGTTGTGTAAAAATGTGCTATTTCTCAAAAACTACCGGTTTGATCTCGTTCAAACCAATTTTCGTTGAAAGTGTTTGTCTAATATAGATCTTAACATTATGTTTTTGTTTAATTTGTTTAGCTTAAAAGTTAGAGGGGGGGAGGGGGACGACGCCCATTTTACCACTTTGGAAGCGTCTATCTTCCAAATGTTAGACTTTTGGGAAAAATGGTTGTAGAAACCTCTATGTCATTTTAAAAGACCTATCCATAGATACCCAATAGGCATAGGTTTAATTAAAAAATAATAATTTTGTTTTAGTTCTATGTATGGGCAGCCCTCCTTAAATATAATATATTTTTATTTTTTGTATGAGAATCTTAAAGCGGTTAATAGGATACACCTACCTACCAAGTTTCAACTGTGCAATGCTAATACTTTCAGAATAAAATGGCTGTGACATACGGACAGACAGTCAGACAGACAGAAAGACAGACAGACAGACTTGACGAAACTATAAGGGTTCCGTTTTTACCCTAAAAATACTGTAGTAGACTATTTATTTTCCCTTGAATCACCTTAATCTATTGATAAAAATCGCATTAAAATCCGTTTCGTAGTTTGCGAGATGAGACTGTAAAGATAAAACTTACTTAATAAAACTACAAGTAAAATGTGTTAAACAAAACCTACTCTTTTGAATGCTTGATGAAATGTGAATAAATGAATTTTGTTGATGTACGCAGATACCATATAAATTTTAATGCACAAACAATAGCAAAAATCCTTTGTCAAAATAGCCGTTAGTTAGCCGGAAATTTATATTTTTGACCAGAAATAATTATATGCTCCGAGAGAGTGTTGACACAGTTTAAACTATTGAAGTTCAAATTTGTATGTGATTTGTGGATTGAATGTTGGAATAATATGTTAGATGTAATTTTAAAACTTATGTTTTGTTTCAATTTTACTAAGCTAAGTTTTTTGATGCAAAAGCTACCTATGATCTGTTAATATGCAAAAATAAGCATACGAGTTTAATTAAATAGATGTTCTTAATAGGACGCAGTATGCAGACCAATGAAGTCATAAATAAATATCTCAAAGTTATAACCCACAAATGAAAAAGTCAAGAGTCCCTAAAGAAAACAAACCGCACCGAACATTTTTAATTGAGAGCTACATCGCTATTATAACTGCCAACTTGTCTTTGTTTAAAGTTTAATTCAAGCTGCTCGAGGTCTTCGTTTGGCTTTTAAACGCGCCATTGAAGTTAAAAACTTAAAACCTCATCTACAATCCATTAATTCATCTGAGACTTTCAGAAGATAATTGCGCTGTTTTATCACATTCAGCATATTGAGAGTTGAAATAGAAATATTTGAACATAAGTCCACTTTTCAATAATGTCACATGTAAATTAAACTCATCAGCCACTGTCGTTGTAAATATTGAAATTAAAACATATTCCAGAGCGTAGGTATTAATTTGTGGGCTCTCTCGGGTGTGAGCCGTCGACGAAAGGTATTACGGAAATTTAATTGAAGTTTTGATTAAGCACTATCGCACATGCCAGCCGAATGTACACATTCGTGTCATATGTAAAACTTACCGCTTACACCATTATAGTCAGGTAACCGTGCTAGATGGCTTGATTTAATCAATATTGAGTTCAAAATCAGGGGAAATTTAAATAATTGCGTTTACGACTTTTAACTTCAGGCTTGAATCCTTCATAAAACTTTTGGAATGTTTCGCTCCGATCATTTGTAAGATTGAAGACTTTCCATGGATTTACAATAATGTTCTCTTGTTTCCTAAACCAAGGATACGCGTGATTGATTCCTTTGTCTGAAGATGGATTTAAAGTCTTACGATAGTAGGTTAACGGTTTAAATTGTCTTGAAGCGGGTAAACAGAAATGGCGTTTGGACTTCGACTTTTTACTGTAAACAAATAATGAAAGTAAAGGACTGATGAAAGTGAATGAGTCCACGTCCTAAGCAAACTCCCGCTGTACCCCTAACTACAGCTTTTCTATCGCGTCCATTCAAACCATTGAAATACTAAAATAGTTATTTTGTCTTTTTCTAGGGTTCCTTAAAGTTTTCATGCCTATTCATTCCAAAAGCTTTTCTTCTTGCTCTCTTTTCATTGACACTTTACTTCTTGCTCTCTACTGTATTTTTTTCTTAGTTACGGATGCCTATGCAAATCTAGTTAAACTCTCAAAAGAATCAAGTTGACATTGAGAAGAAAACCGGCCAAGAGCGGGTCGCGCCACGCGCAGCGTAGAGTTTCGTAGTGGCACGTCGCAAGTGCTAAATTTGTTTTTGTTAATTATTTTTTTATATGTTTTTAAGTAACTAATAACTTAACCTAACTATTTTTAATGGAATTTGTTCGACTTTTTCTTTCTCAAGTAAATCTTAAAAAGAAATTCACAATTGTTAAATTTATTTGTGCATGAGGTCTAGTTAGCTAAGCTCTAATAGATTTTCTTCAAACTTTTGTATGTACTAGACTACTATCATAAACTTTTTGGTTCCAGTGGACATTTTCCTCTAGTAAATGTCCTCTGTGTCCCAAAAACTTTTTGAAAACCAATGTTCCTGAAATGGATTCTTCAAATTAACAATAGTAATTATTCGCACACATGTAAAACTTTTCAAAGGGCACTCGACGCCTTAAGATTGAAAAAAAAAAACACCAAATATGTTGGGATACGGTAATATGAAATTTTGAATTTTTTTTAAGCTATTGCATAGCTTCTATCGCGGGCCTTGAGCGTGGTGACCGAATCCAGAAATTCCGTAACGAAAATAACCTAACACCCCCCCCACTCCGACCGGCACAGCGGTGATACTTTTTAGTTTTATCATTGCATAAGTTGATAAAAAATGCTACGCAATAGCTTTTTTTTTAATAATTTCATATTACCACTTGACGGCCTGATACCATGTACTCATGCCGAATATTGGCTTTTACAGACTGTAAGGGTTCCTTATTGACTATGGAATCCTAATAACACGGTATTTTTCCAAGCAATATTGGCGATCAGATTACTTTAAATTAAGTCACATGTTCGGATACTTCCCATCAAAGTTATTACTTACCGTTTTATTAATATCAAGAATTTTGTCATTAAAGCAAGATTTCACAGCAAAAGCACATAAAGACATCCAGAAATTGTTCGATCTTTTTGGTTTTTGGTTTGGTACAAGTATTACGTATTTTTATCTATATATATGTTTATGTATTTATATATCTTAATATATAAAAGAAAGTCGTGTTATTTATATCATTTATAACTCGAGAGCGGCTGGACCAATTTCCATGATATTTGTGTTTCTGGGTTTGTCTTCTTACATAATAAAAAAAAATGGCTGTATGAAAATTACGATCTTCATCAATAAAAAATATATTTTTCCACCAACCCTTAAGTAACGTTTGCCGGGTTAGCTAGTATCTAGTAGTAAATGTATATTCCGTTTGTTCGAAGATATTGTTTTATTGTATTTGATCTTCTAGTTCATTTTGTGCACTACGAAAAAATACAAAGGTGGCATACGAAAAACACACCTTGTGTCATTATTTCAAGTCACACAATACACAGGAGAGCGGTTCGCGACAACTTTAATAAAAGTAAATCGTATTAGCACTAACTCTAAGCTCTTTTATTGTCTGTGAGTGCGGAGAGATGTTCCACCTCAGGATAATATTTATTTACGAGATCGTTTGATGTCGCCTGGGAGCTTTACATCTGAACAATGATTGATAAATTGAACGTTACAACTGAAATACACAAAGTAATGGTAATGGATAAGCTGCTAAGAGACGTCCACTGAACGCTCTATGTATGATTACATAAATCAGTACTGCTATAAGCTTATCAAATTTACTAAAAACTGTTTAAGAAAATACTGTTTTTTTTTTCGTTAATACTTATTATAATAAAGACCGTGAGGCCTAACCATTTATAAAAAAAATAAACATTACTACAATCTTGTCTTATTTTTCAACTGACGAAAAAGTGGACGTTCATTATGTAACTCCAATAAATTCTATTAATATAGGGTATAACTCAAAATAAGTCCTATTCGAATTTGAAAGATAAATAAATACCAAGTACAAAAAAAAATTTTTTTTCCAAAAAAAAGGAACCAATCTCAAACAAAAAGCGTGAAATAATCCATCAATTTTCAATCGGCTCGATATCAGCTTATCATTTTGCAGCGTCTTAAATTTAGCTTATTTAATTTTTTTCTTCGTTCGTACAACTTTGGCTTTTTCTTTGTTAATACAAACTCCTCAACTAAAGTTTTATAAAAATGATGAAAATTGCAGCATTATATTAACACAGAATACATTTTTAATTAACCCTTTTTATTAACTCCTTTGATTATCTTGAAAAAAAGTGGCAAGTATATAATTTTGTTCAGTATTTATCTTTCCGTGCCTCCCGCGGCGCCCTTGTGAAATGGTAAGTAAACTTTCTTCGGCGAAGTCTCAAATTGCTTCAACTGAACATAAACAGCAAGTTCTGAATAAAATGGCGCGTGAACTTGAAGGGGAGATTTCTTTGAGTAAACGAGTAGTAAAGTTAGAGGCGTGTAAATGGATTATGAAATAACAGTTGTTACTCTCCGGGAGACTGCGGAACAATGGTTCTGTGGTCTAAGAGAGACGGGTGCCTTGTTGTTTTATGCGGAATGGATTGCGCTACAAAACATTACGTTGCTAGAAGAAAAAGTTATTAAAAAATTAAGTTATCTATCTTAAGCTTTCTTCTAATTAAGCTATCTTACAAAAGTCAATGGCTACTACTAGCATTCTATGTTTTCTGTTTTTTCTTAAATTAATTAACAAAAAAGATATGAGCCCTCAAAAATCGAAAAAAATTCCCAGATTTTCCGCTGTGTTGAAGCACCCAAAAAACAAATTTGGCTAAATTTTAGAAAAAAAGGAAAACATACGAACACGGCCAAAGCCTTTTTTTAATTTTTAATGAAAAAAGTATTTAAATCGGTCAAGTTTTGGAAAAGTAATCGGGGGACTACGAAACGCTGATTTGGTGTGGTTTTAGTAGGAATTTTCGGTCCAAGAACCAGTTGTCTCTATCACACTCTGCGGTGAAGGTGTTTGGCACTGCGCGACAGCAATAGATTTTACAAATACCTATTTTTCAATTCTCTCGACGGTAGTGTTTCCTCTTAAGATACTCGTGTTTAAGGGGATCATAATATTGAATTCAGATTTATCCCTACGCGATGTTCCGAACTTTCAATGTACGAGTATAATGTGAAGTTCGCGTAAATTCATGCAAATGAAAATTTTGATAAAATTCCAAATAAATACTAGAAGTGAATTTTTTACAAAAAAAAAACTTTTGATTCTTACAAGCGTCTAAAAATTATAAGCTTTGATTATAATTTAAGGTAAAGTGTGAGTTGCTCTCGAGAAACTGAAATTAATGATCTTGTAGAAACTGAATTAAATTAAAACCTAAAAAGGCTCTATTTTACGCATAATGGGTGTGATTGATGATTTACGATTTAGTGACGATAATTGTATTACTTTTTTGGCATAGGGGCTCAATAATCTCGTGTAAACCAGTTATACTACACTGCAAAAATGTTTGTAAAGACTCAACTTTTATTATTTACTAATTTCATAATATGTCTTTCGGTTTACTTGTTCTTTGTTTTGTTTGATACCTATGTCACGATTATACACAGTTTCTTACACATGAGTCAGGGTCTTTATACTGTCTGTTCTCTTAAATAAAAACTTAACGTTTTTTTTGTGCCAAATGTCTAGCCAGTACTTGTTCTTAATGAGAACTTAATGTTCATTACGTAAGACTTCAACCAACAAGAGCTGACATTAAAATATGTGTTAAACTATACAATTGTTCCCACGTGCGAGTTGGTGGTTTATTTTTCAGCGCGCGGGAGGTTGTAATTAACGGGCTTTCATGACGACCCCAGCTCTCTTCGGGAACCGTTGTGACTCCACAACAACTTCCACATTGTTACCAAAAACAGACAGTGATAGTGAGCCAGAGAATTTTTGGTATCTTTAAAGAAGGTTTTTCTTTTATGTTTTAACTTATGTTTCACTAACCAGAATTTTGTTTGAATCAATTTTTCATATATAATATATATAAATATATAGTATTTTGACCAAGAAGTGATGTTATATCTAGTTTCTTAAATTTAAGTGGACACTGTACATTGAAATTAAAGATTTAATTACGTCACTTTTGTTAAGATTTTACATTTTATTTTGAAATATCCTGACATTTTCAACCAGCTTGCCACAGCCCGTCAACCGTGGTTACGTTATATAATGCCTTACTTTCTGTCAAATCAGCTTCTTCAACAAAATAATTATCTAAGATAGTTTGATAACTTGTAACATATTACATTTTCGAATCTATAGAATCATTCATTTATTTACGATTCTTAGTATAAAAATATTCCGGAATACATCACACACCACCTAGTTTTTCCACTAAGTCTAGATGCAAACCTGTGAAATAATCTATTTTTCTTTGTAATAAATGTAATCCGAAGACCAGTCTGAATGCATGGGTATAATAAAGCCTTTTTACATGAACTCTACAAGCGAAACTCCGCAGGTGGAAGGTTTAACCGGTATAATGAAGCCACGATGCGTCCGCACGTTATCAAGGGATTATTCTACCGTTTTATATACGAAAAATAGCTTGCTTTAACCTCAATAAGAAATAAAGTACACAACGTTCGTCTGGAAAGAGTTATGAAGCTACTGCGGGAAATTTATTGGGCGTACAAATTGACGTAGATTATGATTGATATTGTCTTTAATACCGTTTTGGTAAACACAAGGAGTTCCAAATGAATGATTTGGATATTAATAATATATCAAATGAAGAAATAAAGTGTTGGGATGTATTCTGGCAAAATCAATTGATTTCATAAGTATTTTATCTGTATAAGTTATTATATATCTAACTAAGTATAGTCAAAGCTTACACAATCAACCTTACACTTGTTATTCCAAAAATAAAAATATGCGTCACGATTTAGATTTCGATACAGACAAAACAAAAAAAACTACTAACGCTTTGAACGAATATTATTTGAATCCAACTTGACAGTGAATATGATTTATCTGTCTAGCTACTCAACTTTCCTTTATCTCCGGTGTCTTAGATCAAAAGTGATATTTGAAATGCTAAATATTTTTATCTCTTGCCTTTAAGTATTTCATTACGAGTCTATAAAGTTACGTTTATATCTCCAATTTACCGCGATAGAATTTAGAAATGAATTTGTGTTCGGCTTAGCCTTGCATGTAGATTCACAGGGTAATAAAATCTGCGAGAATAAGTAAATACTACAGTTGTATCTCATTTAAACGTCCACCAGGTGTACATTAAGCCGAGTGGATACAGCACTGTGGCTTCACTGAAATTGAATTTAAAAAATATTACCGAGTCGCGAACTTTTGGCCGCCTTCCAAAAGACAATACTTACACAATGTCTTGTATATTCATTCTGTTGGAATAAATACGGCCGTAAAAGGTAGTAGCTACAGCTCGCTGTTTTATAATGGTACACCTTCATTGTTGGGCTAATAGACTACACAATGCAATGAAAAATCGTGTTTCTTTATTAAAATTAAAAGCCTAAAAAAGTAATCTGTGCCAGAAGAGAGTGTATTAAAAGTATTGAATAAAGAAATAAAAACAGATTCTAGCAACAAAGATAATGTTCAATTCAAGAATGCACAACCAATGTTCCACAAAATTAGATAGCAGCAGTACTTAGCTGCCAGTGGAATAAACGGCCGTGCTGAAATTTCCCGGTATCGATAGGTAGGATAAGGATGAATCGTTCGCTTCGTACAGAAAGGCTCAGCAACTCCCCGAAGGCAGAGCCCGAAATTGAACTGAGTAACGGCAAAGCGGTCAAACGCGAGTCAAAGAGAGCACAACTCTTAATCAGTTCAAAGATACATGTAAACTTTATTATGAATCGCTGCGTGATTCTATACTATGTTTAGTTAAAGATGGATAACCCTTGATCGGAATAAAGGGTATTGCTTCAAACTTTATGCATTTTTCTGGCCATAAGAACCACATTATTTAAGAATTGTTTAAACTTCCTGATTAAGCTCAATATAGAGAAGCACCGAACGGGTTTTCCTTTCAGGAGGGCGTACAATTGAAGGTTGATGTTTCGGAAGCAAACAAACTGCATTACGTGGAAGTTTTTACATTAGCCGAATAACAGAGTCGGCATTCTGTTTGTTTCGTACCTTCGAACCTGCCTCGAACGGCATAAGTTGTTAAACCCCCTGCCTGCGTCTCCAACAAATTTTAATCATAAAGAGACAAAAGGGATGAACGTATTATTATTAACCAAACTTTTGCCTCGAATGATTTAAGAGCCATTTTTCTGCTGATCCCCTGTATAATAAATTTAGTTTTGGTTATTTACTTAATTTAGAAAGTACGTATTGAATTATGTCTGGAAATTCGGATGTTTCTTTACTTTCGTTAGACTTAGGTAAGCTATAGGTGGTATAAATATAGCACTTTGGATAATTTGTAAAAATATTCCTACAATAGCTGTTACTTCATACTCGTGTTATTTTGAAACTGTGAGCCATCCAATGGGAATAGTTAATTTTTCCAAAATAAGAAGTAGCCTTTATGCTATTTCAGTTTATATTTATCCCCATGCCATATTTTCTTAAGATCCGTTAAGCCTTTCTGACGTAACTGAGTAATAAACATCTACGAAAAATTCACAGTCATACTCGTAAGTAGATAAGATTTTACTACTACTATAATTACTTGTAACGAAAACAGTGATAATATTTTATTTCATTTGACGACCAATAAGAGTTTAATTTACTAACGAAATCCTATTTTCGTCAAATAGTCATAAGACATAAAAGTAAAAAATGCATAAATCGATTAACCCCTTGCCCGATTCAACATTCTAGCAGTTTTCAATAATTATATAGCGTAGTGACGTTATCGCTGTTATTATCGCGTCAGTCTGTATTTAAAACTGATTTTCGGTTGAAAACGGCTTTTTAATTATTGTTGATTAGGTATTTTATAAAACCCATAAGCTATTAGTAAGTTTACAGTTAACCAGTAGGCTACCGAATTACCTGATAAGCTACACTGGTTTCACAATACAACAGAAGCCAACTGATATTTCAGCGTCCTGTGGGATACAAAGATCGGTAGACACTTATCCAGTTACATCTTGCAATATTTTATTCGTTTCTCTTGTCACTTTAAATTCTAATTGAATTGGTAGACTGAAATTTCACCTTAAATTTTCATAGTCAAGACAAATATTACTTGAGATAAAAAGTGACTACTGGAAGGTGTCCAACGGAAGAGAGGTAAAATGAGGAGGCCATATATTTCGCATTCAATTTTAGGGAAAAACGCGGTGTAGGCTACTTTATTTAATGGAAAACTCTTGTTTGCTTATCCACCTGGAATTGTGGGCATATTCTCTAGTTTCGAAATTGCTTTATACGTCCGCAAGCTAATGACCCGACGGGAAGTTTTTTAATGTATCTAGAAAATTTGTTTCTGGCATTTAGTGAAACAACACCTAGTTCTAAGGAAAACATATGACCTCGAAAGTAAACGTTTTCGAGATTATATTTATTACAAATATATTGAAAAAAAAATTTTTTACGGAAAATACCGTTTGGTCACTTATAATAATAATTAAGGCCCGGAGGTCGGCATTTATGGTTCGATATCCATCGACCGCCTATTAGGTACGAAGCGCGCTCCGTAAGCGCCAGCGCGCGACAGTATGAGCCTAACCAGCCTCCGCGCTCACGTATATTGTAGTTATTTTAACATAATAATTCAGTATATAGTTTAATAAAACCAAACTCAGTGAATTTTTCTATAAATACCTACCCGTATAAAGTAACTTTAAATTTTTATAAAATTATTACATCAAATGTCCGTAGTTTTGTCGTAATATTGAAAAATAAAAACATTACAAATAGGTATAGGTTTGTGATTTTTTTCTATCGAGCCAATATTTTTTCCAGACTTTTAAACGCTGTTTCCTAAGTCTCAGAAGGATTTTAAAAACTGAAAAACGCTTCTTCTGAGGACTACCACGCCTTAAAGGTTAATTACGGGTCGGAAATGTCGGATAACTCTTAATTCTAGCGAAACTTAATTTTTTTTTGATTGTCCATTTCTTTTTGTTTTTGATTTGAGTTGTTAAGATTTGTTAACAAAAAAATGATATTTCTTCGAAGCATATCTTGATGTTTTTGTTTAATAAGTATGTGACCGCATGGTCGCTTTTCCCACTGGATACGGGGGACTGGATTTTAGTATAACTCGTATATAAGTTTGCTGAAAAGCATGGTACCTACATGTTATGCAGGACAAATGTAGTTAGCGGCTTATCATAAGTTATTTTTAAGTTTCTTTATAATATAAAAGCTGATGTTTGGTCAGCAACGTAAATTACCTCTCATTTACCAGTAACAATTTTCAATCTAAGTTCAACAAACAAGCCAGTTTACATGGTGTCAAATGTTAACCTACATTCGATGCTGACAATATGGAAAACATCAGGTCAACTTACATGTAAACACCCTTCCACTTATTTACAGCTTAGAATCCATCATATAAAGTTAATTATCGAAAATTAAACGTGTTGTTTACGTGTTGTTTTAATTAAATGAGCTGTTGACTGTACCCTATAAATCAATGGCTGTACCTATTAGTACTAGTGTATTGACTAGAATATGTTTTCTAATTAGCCAACATTTTACAAATCCTATCCCTTTAGCATAATTACACTAGGTTAAAGCTTAATTGAAAAACCTACATCCACAAAATAAACTTTTTGCTACGGCTTGACATGGACAAATTATTTCCTTAACTATTACAAGAAATATGCAGCCTTAAACCAAGCGTAGCTTTTCGAATGGGAAAAGAGTCACGAATAGTAACACTTTTATATGCTCATAAAAACCTAGGGTATTACTACAAATTAAATAATTATATACTTACATTTTAAGCCGTGTCTAATCATAAGACGGCCAATTTAAAATGTAGGTATTATCTTCATCACTGACTTTAAATCATGGGTATATTGTTTTTAAATAAGCCGTATTATAACTAGACAAACTTATTTTTGTAGTAATACTGTAACTGCATTTCCAATGTGTGAGACCTGAGTAAAAACACTTTGATATCATATACTTAAAATGTGTTGGCGTCTTGTGAGATTCGAACCCGCCGCTGCACTGGCCTAAAAGTCTGTTTTTATCACCTGTAGACCAGACAGAAGCTCTAGTTTGGTTGTTTATTGTAATAACTATGTAATCTTTTTGCGTTCTATGAATATTGTAGCCGTGACAACAATAGAACGTCTACAGTGTCTGGACTACTGTCTTATCAAAATAGTACTTACTAATTAATTATTCAATTAGGAAGTTATTTTTATCACCGGTTGCTAAAACATCGTCAAACACTTTTAAGTGTAAGTGAAAAAACGAAATCAGAGCAGATTTTCGTTAAGCATACTTTATTAATACCACAATTTGGTGTAAGCGCTTAATTCCCGCATAGTAGACACAGCGATTTTTCAAAATGGAAGAACATTTTTGCCGGGCATTAATTCCAGATCCATAAATTTAATATTCAATTATTCAAGATTTTCAATTTTCAAGAGAGAGATTATAAGATTTCTCGGTCGGTTTAGACTATAATGAGTTTCCGGTATAACAGTTTACGGGAGACCGTGACGAGTTTCGAGCTTCGTTCGGGAGGATCCTATTGATGGGATCATGTGAATTGGCCGGTATTAAACAGACTTAATTATCTGGGGACGGTCAGTAAGTAAAGGTTTTACGTGGTATCATTTTGTGATGTTCAGGGAATTGGGACCGGCCGTTCTCGCAATCACTTTGATACATTTGAAGATTTGGCGTAGGACTTATGCTTATGGATCTTTTTTGCAACTTTGGCATTATTCGTTTCTCTTGAAATTGTCTTTATTTTCTATTAAATATTGCGTTCAATATTAGCTGTAGGCTGACTTCAAAATTTATGCTTTACAATACCGAAATGGGATGCATCAACACTTTCTTTTAAATGAATTTCATAAATACCTTTACCAATATTCTGTACCTTCTTACAGTGTATATCGTCAAGCTGATTGAAGGTCCTTTGCAAAAATATAAATTGTAGGTATATAACTGTAACTTATATATGTGCGAAGATTTGAGATCTATTATTTTGTAATGATGTCTGTAATGTATCTTACATTTCATTAAATATGATATCAATTATTTTCGAATAAAAGGTAAAATTGGCACACAAAGAAAGTAAGAGTCATATCAATAACTTATATTTTTACTCTGTTATATTTTATCAAAGGTAAATAATATACATATTTGTGTTATAAGCAGGTAATACTTAGTACCTATTTACTAAGTATTTGTAATGGAATACGCAGCCTTTTAAATTATTGGTATTAATAGGTCGCTAATTTTCTTAGAAGTTGTCGTCTAATGGTAGCAATGATACTATGGCAATAAATATAGTGTAATAAAATCACATTCAAACTATCTTAACAGTAACATACCTAGTACTTTTGCAGTTTTTCGAAATTAGTAGCTCGAATGACAATTTAGACAATTGTTTTAAATTTAACGTTTAATTTTAATGAATGGCTAGGCTGGTTTCTGAGGCTTCCATGGAAAGAGGCCAATATAAATCTTGTTATATAAAGATTAATCATGAAGTACAAGAAGTAACCGTGTGAGCGCAACAACAGAACTTTTTTAACTTTGTCCCTTTGGACACCATAATATGTTAGTGCTGTTTTGTAGTGAGGCAATAAAATGTTAGTAATAGAAAAAAATATGTTCACTTTCAAACAACCCCAGTCCACATTAGTCCACTGCTGGACAGATGCCTCTCCAAAAGGAGCACTTTGCCATAATCGCCACTCTTGGCGATCTCGCTAAGGGTTGAAATAGCAGTTAAACCAAGCGCGGAGTAAAGACGCTGCTGCCCATCTTCTTAGGGCAGTACTACTTTGTCTTCTTTGACAACACTCATGAGAAGAGAAGGGGCAGAAATTCTTCTAAAATTTTAAAGTTTCATTAAGCACCCGGGTGAATTGATTACTGAAAATTTTTATTAATAGGTAAAGCAAAGCTAATAACTAATAGCTACCTCGTTACAAATTGGGCCATCCACTGCCATCTTGAAAACTCTGCCTTCCGTAGAGAATATTCTTGTTTAAATAAAGTAATGTCCGATGCATATTTTAGTTCGCGACTGTGACCCCTTGGGAGAGAACCCGGCGAATAGCTGTTTCTCTGCACTTTGCAAACGTTAAGATATTAGTAGTATTACATGGTTTTTTTTTGCCGAAACCAAAGTGTATACCTACATTTATTATTCAAATGAAGAACAATGAACTGTTCTTTTCTTATCTAATAATTTCAATGTTAGAAATTTAATAATGATTTTTTGCTAAACATTACCTACTCAGGTATACTTATGTTATTACGTTAATCTAATACTTGTAGTTACTACTACAAGTAGGCTAATGCCTACGGCAGTCAACTGATGTGCTGTGTCTATCAATGTATCCCTGGATCATTCATGTATTTCAAATATTTACTTGCAACAAAATATAAAACATTAGGAGAATACAGAGGAAGATTCATTATTTTTCTTTTTCTTCCCACACAGATTACTCAGAAATTCAATTCCCACACGATTTCATAATCAGTGAAGAAACAGTATTAGCAATTTATCGATGGTCAATTATTGGGTTAAGCGATGAAAATGCTGATATGCTTTCAAGTAAGATATTATCTTAAAGTATTAACGTAGCTTTCGAATTGCTAAAAACATTTAGTATTTTAATAATTTGTTGCAACCGTAGCTGTAGGTTCTATTTAAGCATTATTAAAACAATGTTTATTTGGGACCAAATTCATAAGTTAGATAGAAAACCCGTGATATATATTTTTAATTTCTATTATTTTAAAATAGACGACCAAGTGTCATGTCATTTAGTGCCAGCCTACAATCCCAAAAAAGTGCATCTATACATATAGAATTGCACCCGATGAATCATGAAGCCCTTTTTTAAAAAACTTGGTTTATTGCCGCTATCCTCACTTTGTATTCTTGAAGTAGGTAGTTTTGTTAATAAGCATAAGGAATTATTTACAAAAACAAGTGAATTAATTGATAGGCTACGCAGAAAACCACATAGACTTGTATTAAATGACATCGCTAAATCTGTTAAATATAGTAAAAGTTGTCTAAAAATGTGTGTAAAGGTCTTTTGTATGTTACCTGACAAATTAAAAGACCTGAAAAATGAAAATATGTTTAAGACTAAATTGTTCAAGTGGCTCTGCATAATTTTTATAGTCTTAAGGAATTCTTCGACAAAAAGAACCAACTTAATTGACATCGTTTATGACATTATTATTAACTTAGTTTTATTTTTCTTTTTGACTATGTAATAATATCTACTAATACCTATTTGACATAATTGATAACATGATATGATTATAATTTGACATTTCACTTTTTGTATTTTCACTGTGTTATGTAATTGAAGTTAATTTCTATAAATAATTGTTATTTTGCATGCTATATAATGTAGTAAAACAAACATGAGCGCTCATGTTTGTTAAACCATGTTTTGAGTAAATAAAGATATTTCTATTTCTATTCTACAGCAGAATAACACCAGATTTTCTCGTCTTAAAGAGCAGAAGGCGAGCCGCAGCTTCTTCTCTCTATCAGGCCAAACTGCGATCGTTAATCCGCCTGCTATCCTTTAAGAGTGGCCAATGCTCAGCTTTGGACTAATATGGGCTATTGATAATGATGATGATTAACATCAAAGCTGTATTTATTAGTAAATATTGTAGGTAATATAATAGTTAATAGGTAATAGTCAATTCGTACTATATCTTTATAGTGGTGCATGAAAAACATCAAATTAACTTAGGTTAGGCGTGATTGGACAAGTTAATATTAGGGAGGCAGCCGTGATTTACACTTATATCGGGATTGTAAATGTAATTACGGAACTCGATTCGGTTGTGTTGCCTACGAGCTTTATAAATCCATTCAAATCACGCTGGTAACTAAACTGAACTGAGAACTCATTACCTACCACTGCGGGATTAATACGAATTTCAATAGGCGATATTATCACGCCACTCTGATTAATGATTGATATGCAATAATGTCAATTTTACATTAAGAAACATTACAAAAGCAGTCAAACTAAATGGTATTTCAGAAATACCATTTAATTGTAAACTGTAAATAAGATGGAAAACAACACATTTCAAATTCATTACAACCAGTAAAGTGAACGGGGATCAGGATTAAAAACATTGACAATGAGGGATATTCACAAAGAGATTTGAAGGTTCTAGACAAACAAACTAATTTGTACGTTCACCCCTTAAAGATGAGAAAAGAGGTAGAAGAAGATCGTATGGGTACTTAATCATTAATTTATTAGATGATTAATATTATTTTATTTATTATTTATCTTCTTATATTATATTATTATCTTATCCGTGGTCTCTAAAATAGGGGGCGAAAGTTTTAATGGATCATTCCGCAATTTTCAATTAGTAGAAAGCTAAAAATGTGGACTATTTGTGACTAACAAAAAAATCGTGCATTTTTTTTTGTGGAAATCCGCCCCAACCCCTTAAAAGAGGGGGTGAAATTTTATTGTTACCTCGAATTTAACGCGTTCGAAGCCGCGAGCAAAAGCTAGTTAATATATAATATTTTATAAATATATCTGCGCTAGAAAAGTATACTACGAGTACGTAACATATCTTTTTCAAGACTAAGTGTAATAAACATTGTTTTCTTAGAATTAGTAATTGATTCGTTCAGCCCACATCAATTCAGTACCTATGGTTATATACGAGCCTCTCCCAACACGGCATGTAGCTCGATCGTTCGTTATTATTTTCTAACTGCTGCACTGCACATAAATCTAGGAGTCTTGCCTCTAGATATTATTGCTGAAAATAAAAAAAAATATTTAAAAAAAAATCTTATAAAAAACCCAACGTTATCTAATGAAAATATCGTTCGAATAATCATAGCCAGATAATGTTGTCTTAATTTTTCGAGATAGGACCAATTTATTAGCCTGTTTTTTAAATAAGAATAAATTATTATCATGAAAATCCACTTCTATCCAGTATTAAGACGACTAAGTAAAACTTGTAAACTGTCAGCTTTTATTTTCTTTCATTTTCATCTAGGTAAAATAACGTCTAGGTTTAGCTGTTTTGGTAGCGTATTCAAATTTTTCACGCCCAGCCCAATTTGGCTCAGCGTAAGCTCGGTGCGTCGAGGTTAATTTGGTAGACACCGGCGGATTAATTAAATGCCATCATAGTAATTTTTCAGCGTCGGTAGTTCGTTTTTATGAAACATTTCACCGTTGTGCAGGTAGCATGGCCGATTCATCAGCCCAATGTTTAAACTTTGTTTTACTTTTTAGCACCTAGATTTTTCATATCCTATTTTTCGGAGTTATAAAGATATTGTTTTCTTCTTTTTCTCATTGCCCATTGAATCTTTCTTCATGATGTTAGTACTATTTTATCAATGAAAGTTAGCAATAGGCAAGGTTTTATACTGCAGAAGTAAGAGAAGTTTTCAAAAATGCAGTCACTAGTAGATGTTTCATAATTTTTTTTATAAGTTTAACAGTATCAGCATCAAAGTTAGTAAAATCTACAAACATTATAATTAGTGTAATAACTAGTAATAAAAACCTTTTTTTTACTTACTACACTCATTTGAGTGTCCGTCACTTCGCAGTTATTTTTATTTTATACTATCGATAATGACGTCACTAAAGTTAAAATTTAGTACCTTAGCAATGATTGTGGAGCAACCATATAACAAAATGTGAAAAACAAAAGCAGCCACGGAACATTACCCACCATAATGAGCGTCTGTATACTGTACGGCAAGTCGATAACGCACTCAGCCCATGACATGAGCGAGGGAGGCATATTAAAAGCCCATTGGCATAAAAATAGGCAGCGCGGTAACCAAAAGCCCATCTAGCGAAATTGCCATCCGCCGCTCATTACCGACTGAGCCAACCGCGGGATCCGATATCCCCGCACGTGACTAAAGGAAATTGAAATCTCTATCGGTTAATCGAAATATTGAATGGAGTTTCTAAAAACAGAATTTTAATTAATGTTTTCGTTGTAATCGTTGCCACAAACGCAAAGGAAGAGAGCGAACTTTGATGAAAACCAATTTCCGATAATTACCCTGTCTGCTTTAGGAACATCGTTTTTGGGGCTCGCTTATATCTGTCTAATTTATGTTATAGAAAAGCGGTTTTCACTAAACTTTAATCAGTTTAAAAATCATGGTTATTATATATAAGTAGAAACAGACATCAACTATCAGTCTACCATAAAATTAAAATAAACAAAAAATTTTACATCATAACCCATCTGGAGATTTTGGAAGGCCATCCAAGGTAACTCTTAGTTTGTGGTCGCACTCCATAACTTGGTTGCCGGTTCTGAGAGCGATGTGATCTGTCCACCTTTCAGCTTGCTTTTATAACTAGCTACGTCCGTGACCTTCTTAATTATGCAACATCCTTATTTTCTGCAATAAGAATGATGGTTTTCACACATTGAAACAAAGTCCATTATGTGCTCTTCATTTTATACTCCAAACTTAATTATCCGTGAGTGATTTTAATCATGTTTAAAAGAGACACAGGATAATAAAGTCACGTTTCTTTGTCATATATTCAAGTTGAGTCAGGTAGTAAGTTTTTCCAAACATCTATAAAAAGTTCACACAGTGACAGCAGTTCACGTAGGCTCATAGATAACTTGAGTAGGTATCAACACAAACAGTAACTTAAAGAATTATTAAATAAAAAGCCATAACCTAAACTAAGTATAGTATTCCGTAGACTAAAAGACGTGATGAGTTATTACCAGTGATTCTTGATAAATACAAAATACGGAAATATTTGAAAAGAATCCCTTACCAAGGCCGTTAAAAAAAAGTCCAAATAGACAACTAGATAAGGGATGAAGGGCGGATGAGTGTTTCGAGCGACCCTGTACCCTCCTTATTATGAGCTTGCACGGCTTAGTACTTGAACACGTCTGCTTGCCACAATCTTAAGAGGTCCTTTATTCTGCCATTCGTTTAATTCCTACTTTCACTTAAACACGATACTATTGATATTATAGATCACCAACAAGATTTTGTGGACAAAAAATGCGTAATTTTTAATAACCTAAACGTTGATATCGTTCAGAAATATAAATCTATTAAGTACATAAGTATAATATAATGTATCAAACGTACTCGTAGCAAAGAATAAATGCTCCACATGTAGATGCATAGTATAGTCCTATCATTATATTATGTATTAACATAGCATAATATGCCTCGCAATGTCATAAAGTATTATTCCAAAACACACGAAGAAAAACCGTTGAAATGAGGAATCAGCAGCACTCCATTTGCAAGGTGAATATGTCAGACCCTAGATTGAATCTCCTTAATTACACGGTGATAATTTTCCACGTCTTCATAACAAGCTTAACTAACAATAACCTCGTGAAATGTTCTATTAGCTGCGAAGCATTCGCGTGTGTAAACTAAACCGATTATAAATTACAAACGAACTTGAGCTCGGATGGGTCTCCTGCACCGTACAAAGGTGTAAATGGAGGCAAATTCGTCAATTTATATGCGAAACGCCGCCTTTGAGATGCGATCATGCTCTCGGAACACCAAAAATTCAGTTAGTTTCCTTAAATTAATTTTGGTACGTAAGTTTATTAAAATCTGTGACTGAGTATCGTCTTTGATAACATGTAACTACATATATCAATGCAAAGTGTGATAGTTCAATATACGATGAATTATATTAGAGCCTTTGTCTGTCAAAATCCAAAGCGATAACAAACCCAACCAACTTTTATCAAAGTCACAAATTAATGTCAATTTGTGAAAAGATTTAGATTAAATTTCAATTTAGAAAGCTTCTAAAAGGTTTTTAATCTTGATTGAAACCTCTTCTTAAATCGAGGATGTTCTGAAGGATCTAGTTTAAGCTTAACTGTTTCTGTCTATTTTGTGGATTGATAGGGAGGGATATAGCGATGTCATCTAACCCAGGTTTTCTTTGAATCAAGACCAATACTCAAATTATACAAACTGACTTGTAGTCAGTACCTACACTAATACTTCCTCTTCTTTATGCGTAAATCAGACCATCTTGATTCTGCCCTTACTAACACATTAAATTGACTCCATCCGTCTTCCTTACTCATGTCAGTGATTTAAAGTGTTTGACAGAGTCAGATGGATCCGTATTTACTGGCATCGTTTTGTGTATTAGGGCCTTAGAACTTAGCAACCTCTATTGTCAGTTGTGTGATTGAAATCCTCGCTCGTGCAAGAGTAAGGACACCTCGAAGCCTAGTCGCGACACAAGTAGATGAGACAAGGTTTGATTTACACAGCAGTATACGCGCATTATTAAGTCACGAGGAGAGGAGTTTCTTTCGAAGACGATCTAAGTCCAAATTGATCACAATATGTTAGTTAGATTGATTGACACCATCGTGTTAAAGTATTTTTTGCACCTTTACACTTGAATCTGGAATTCAACAAGCCAACCGGTTAGTAAATAATACTAAACCAGATTTAATGAAATCAAATCAAACGTCGGATTCATGCAAGTAAGTATAATTAATTGAAAAAAATCTAAAACTGATATAATTTAAAAAAACTTGAAACGTTAAGTTGACTGACTTTCAAAGGATCGGTAAAAGAAGAGTTGGCTATGAAACTTATGAATTACTATGCTTTTTGCATATGTACCTATCTCCATAAGTCGGAATTATCTATTAAACATACAATGCCCTCGGCAAGTCATAATTTGCTTGTTTTCATGATTTCATTATGGATTTTTATGGTTATAATAAAGACTTATTACGTGGCAAACGTCGGGGTTCATTAAAAATCTCTTTTCTCGTAGCTTGGCTTTAATTATCCGTTTTCTTTGTTCTCAGCCGTTGGGCCTCTGTTACACTGGCAAATAGTTCGTTGTATTTTGTTCCATAGTTCACTAAATTAAACCTATATGAGTACACAATAAGCTTGATATTTGAGTATACTGTACCAAATACAAAAAAGACTGAATTATGCCTTATTTGCTAACGAAACAGCTGATTGTTTAATTAGACGGTGTCCAAAAATTTCGGTGACTTAATTCGGAAACGTTATGGAATTAAATCAATATTTCTAAAGCAATGTTTACACTTTTCTAACGATAGCGAATACCTACCTATACGAGGTTTCCGTAGTGATTTCGCGGGTTTGCTTCCCGATAAGGTCAATTTACACTTATCATTAAATAATAATTGATTTTACCGTATGTGACGGTTGGTTTGTGTATAGGAATAGTAATATAGTTGTTATTAATAGGAATAAGGCTATTACTTTCGTGAAACAAAATCGCCAATACTAAAACAAAGAGTAAGTTCTAAAAAAAGCCTATACTAGTATTTCAGTTACTGCGAAGACTATTAAAAGACACACAACTGTTCACTTGAGTTGCAAAGTCATCTAAGTGATAGGAACTGTAAGAAAGCAACACTAAGTGCAATTGACCACTACACGACAAATCACTTAGGTTCGGTCTAACACTATTTTCAGGCGACCGAGACTTTCCCCCCACAACACAATTTTACCCATTTCCTTTTTTCCGACGATCGCTTTTTATTTGAACTTCGATCCGTCAAAAGATGTTAGTGACCTCAAAGACATTTTATGCTTCAAATAGATATTTTACTTAAAAATTTTCAAGGCCTCGGGAGGGGATTGAACTCTAAGCTTTTGTTATCAGGAGGATAGCGGCAATAGGTGTGCGTCTAATTTTCACCTGTGACAATGGATTATTATCTTAATTAAATCATATTTTCATTATTAATGGATATCTTATTCATATTTAAGTATACTAATATTATAAAGCTGAAGATTTTGTTTGTTTGTTTGAACGCGCTTATCTCTAGTACTACTGGTTCGAATTGAAAAAATATTTTTGTGTTGGATAGTCTATTTATCGAGGAAGGCTGCTATATTCTTTTAAAAACTGCTTAGTCGCGATCATAATAACATACATTGACGCGGACGAAGTCGCGGGCAGCAGCGAGTGTATAATAATCATAAAAATAGGAAACATTTAATTGACCACAAGCAATATGAAAGCAAATTTTTATTTTAAATGCCAATATAACGTATTTTATCACTAGTACTTCTTATGTTTGACAAAATACTTATCTGATCGCCATTATAGCAGAAACCAAAGGTCAAATTGTTTAAAAATTGATATACTTTTATAGGCATTATACGAAAATAAGGAGGGGTCTATAATTGAGGGTGTTTTGGTAATTGATGGCTTAATACAGGGTGAAATCCCAGTCCCAGCGGTGTAAGCCACATCGATGTGTTGTGATAAGGGTGGGACGATCCATCATAATTTGCCCGTCCATTTCACGCCTTCACTTTCTTATACTGCTCTTTGATTTATACACTCTTTGTAAGAACAGCTTAGAATAATTTTGTGAGTTATCTTCGGTTTAGCGGACAAAATAGGATTGAAAGATTCAAAAAATATTACCAAGTTTAAAAAAAAATTTTTTTTAGATTTTTTTGTTACTACCTGTCAACCAAATTTTTGTATCCTTGTATCTTAAGGCTGGAGAGTTCTCGTTTTAAATTGAAATATAACTTATTTAGAGCTATAATATTAAACAAAAGTCATCAATATAACATCAAACAAAAGTCATCAAAATCGTTCATCTCTGTTTCAATTTTATGCATGGTTAATAAAAATTATATATTTCTTTTTTATTTCATGGTTTAAAATGCAGGCTATAGGTATGCTATAAAGTAACACTGAGTATTAGTCGTGATAGCCTAGGACATGTTAAAATGCTGATTTTCAGTGGAACCGAAGGGTAGCTGGAATAATACCTATACAAATTGATACTCAACCAAAAGACAGCAAAAAACAAGGACATTATAACTAAACGGTATTAATTTTCACCAAAACTGGTAAAATGTTAAGGCAGCTTTAAAACTAAAACTACTTAATTAATGCTATATAACGTTAAAAAATGTAACAAAAATAAATCAGGGTACATTCTGTTACACATAAAAGATCGTACGTCAGACACTCTGCTCGGATATCACTACGACCCATTATATAAAGCGTCCCGTGTCACGGTGGAAATGAGCTGCAGTTATAAATAGGTGATAGAACTCGAAACTCCGGTTACAAGTTTCTTCTTACGTGAAGGAAAATTTGTTAGAAACGCGATTCCTTGACTAGTGAAGTGACATGTCAGCTAGTCAAAGTATCGATTTATAAGCGCGTGACCATAACGCAAGACATTTTTTTAAAATTCGTTATAGGTAGTAGTATTTTGATATAATAAAGTTATTCATAATGTTAAAGTGCTTATCCGAGATTGGTTGGTTTGGAAGATTTTATACCTACCTATTAAAGTTGCCTAGTTGCAGTCTTTTACAAAATAAATAGAAAAAAAACTTTCGTATTTTGAACCCCAAGTAAAAAAAAAATTGAATGTCTGCAGAAGAATAAAATGAAGTCACTCACAAATACTAAGCTAGGTTATATACCTATTATAATTAGCGTTACATAAAAACGTGATGTTTAGATCGAAAAATGTGAAAATTATGGCATTTTGATTCACTAAACAAAAAACCTTAGAGCTATGAAGAATTTAAGAGAAGGTATACCTAAAGGCTGCTGACAGCACATCTTATTTGTATATTTACGCTAAAGGTCTAGTTAACTTTCCAATAAACCACAAACTACAAAACATTAAATGATCTTTATGTACGCGTTGTAATGTCAAATGGGAAAATGCGATTTCGTTAGTAGGTTCAAGTAAAAATGATATAAAATTAACCCTACCTATGCAAAACATTTTGAAAACTCGCGAGCCACAGTTGTGAAGTGAGATTAGAATTAGCTCGGCTTTTGCTCGTCTCTAGCGAGTATAGGTACGAATCGTTTATTAAATATTGTTTAGCACATCACTACTTTTTCTGACTGACAGAGAAAGAGGTTTAATCTTCTGTAGGGTAAAATGACGCTGGAATAAAATGCGGCGACGAATAATAAGAAACCGAAGTCCCTTTGTGTTTTCTCCTCCGTAGGAATCCCCATTTGATTACTTGATTCTTTTCATGGAGTCAACATGTGAAAATGTAATGGCTAAAAAAACTATTATTTTTCTTGTTCCCCTCTACAAAGCGGTTCTGTTGTTGGAAAAATTAAAGGGTAATAAATATCTTGAATTGATCCAAAAACTTGACCTGGACTAACATACTAATTTTCTTAATGTATAGGTCTATCATCAAAAGTTTAAAGTTCATGCATGTTACCTTGAATACGAAGTTATGGTAAGTATAGTGGTTCTTAGAAATAGGTTCTTTTAATTTATTCTATAACTTTCTTCTAAATTCAACCGTTTTGCAAGTTTTAATTAGTTTACCCAATTCAAACTTTACAGATAATGCGCCATTACCCTAAATGTTATAGTTATCTTTGTTGTATTAATTAACATTAATGCTGAAATGAAACGAAGCGATTTAAGTTTTTGTTTTAACTAAATAATAATGAAATAATGAAACTTTGTAAAAGTGTACGAAAACGAATCAATGTAAAATATTTTATTTCCACCCTACCTGGATTTCACATTCAGGCTTAAACCAAAGATAACGATGCGAGAAAATAAATTTGCATTTTGTTGCCGTACCCTGAGAGGGTCAAACAGTCTAATGAGGAAAGTTCCTGCAATTAAATACAAACCGCTGCGAACTTCCCTCCGTCTTTGTCAGTTTTCATACTGTAGAAAAGGTAAAAAAGCAAAACCTATGGAACGATCAAATTAATCTGAAAGTTGAGTCTAGTTTGGAACCTCGAACTTTGAAAGGCTTCACTGAAACCGTTTATAGGTACGTTTGGATAAAATTGAAGTTTTATATACACACTAGCTGATACCCGCGGCTTCGCCCGCGTGGAATTTGATCTGTTACAAAGTTTTCGTCATGACTAAACCCCATTTCCTCCACTTTTTTCCTCCACTTTCTTTGCATACAGTGCTGGGGGTGCCCATCACGGGCGAGGTGGTGTTGGGTACTTAGTGGGAGCCGGTACGTCGTTGTCGGCATACCGGGGTCCGTTACGCTGATACAATAGTTGGATGAAAGGGGCTGAATTATGCTATTGTTTGAAGGGATCCGGTGTTGGTTCTTTCAGCGTACCGTGGTCCAAGCGAGCTCGCACCACATCTGTTTGCATTTACATGAAATTTAAAGTCTAATATAATTTGAAGATTTAAAACTGTCAATGCTGTAGTACAACAAAACCATTCAAAGCAGCTTGCAAGGCTTTATTCGAATATGATCAACACTGCCTAGAGCCCTGGAAGAAGTGGTCCTGTGTAAAAAAAAAAGACGTGTGGCACTCGGAGACTGCCGCGGTAAAGCTATTGCATAGCTTGCGTGCGTCAAACAGCACCCACCTCGTTAAACAGCACCCCGCTCGTCGAACAGCACCTACTTCGTTAAACAGCACCCCACCCGTCAAACAGCACCCCACCCGTCAAACAGCACCCCACCCGTCAAACAGCAGCCACCTAGTTAAACAGCACCCCGCCCGTCAAACAGCATCCACCTAGTTAAACAGCACCCCGCTGGTTGAACAGCACCCACCTCGTTAAACAGCACCCCACTCGTCAAACAGCACCCACCTCGTTAAACAGCACCTCGCTCGTCGAACAGCACCCACCTCGTGAAACAGCACCTCATCCGTCAAACAGCATCCACCTCGTAAAACAGCACCCGCTCGTCAAACAGCACCCACCTCGTTAAACAGCACCCCACCTCATCAAACAGCACCCCACTCGTCAAACAACACCCAACTTCTTGAACGGCACTTGCCTCGTCGAACGGCACCCACTTAGTTAAACGGCACCCACTTCGTCGAATGGCAAACGCCCCCCGCTTTTCGAACAGCACCCACCTCGTTAATCAGCACCCCGCTCGTCGAACGGCACCCACCTCGTTAAACAGCACCTCGCTCGTTGAACAGCACCCACCTCGTTAAACAGCACCCCATCCGTCAAACAGCACCCACTTGTCAAAGAGCACCCACCTCGTTAAACAGCACCTCGCTCGTTGAACAGCACTTACCTCGTTAAACAGCGTACCCGCCAAACAGCACCCCTCTCGTCAAACAGCACCCACCTCGAAAAACAGCACCCCTCTCGTCAAACAGCACCCACCTCGTTAAACAGCACCGCACCCGTCAAACGGCATCCACCTCGTCGAACGGCACCCACCTCATCAAACGGCACCCACCTCGTCGAATGGCACCCACTTAGTTAAACGGCACCCACTTCGTCGAATGGCAAACGCCTCGTCAAACCGCACCACCTCGTTGAACAGCCGTATCACCGCTGTGCCGGTCGAAGTGGGGAGCGTGAGGTTTTTTAGTTACGGAATTTCTGGATTCGGTCCCCGCGCTCAAGGCCCGCGATAGAAGCTATGCAATAGCTTAAAAACACATTCTTATTTCCAACCAAGTAGGTAAATCCATTTCTCGATCCATATGCGTTGTAAATGCGATTTCACAAAGACAATTTGCTTGCATACTACGTTTGGATAAAAGACCTAGATCGGACGGTGGACGACGGACCTAGACGGTGTAGTACCAGCATCGGTGTAAAGCTCTGGAAAAGACATTCCTATGTCATTCTCCCTTCATGATCGATAGACAAAGTTTCGTTTTACTGTCATGTTTTAAAAGTGTATTTTTTTAAATATGGAGAAAATTTAATAAAAATATAATTTTGATGCGTTAGATAGGCAGTTTCACTAAACAAACTTTGCCAGGCCCTCAAAAGTGGTGCGTCCTAGAAAAAAAAAAACGTTACTAAATGGAAGTTTATCAAATTACCTACTAAATGGAAGCTTGTCAAATGGTTTACCAGTCTATATTGATTAAATCCACCAGTCAGCTGCTTCGTGTTGTTGCAACTCACCTGTTACCTTATTCTGCCTGAGATACGGGTCTATGCCCAGTTTAGGAAGTATTTTTGTACTGCTTAATATAGTTATTAATATCATAAGGTACAACAGTGTAGTTTATAAGATTCGATATTTCATTTACCTACTTATTCATGCATATTGCATGTAATGGAATTAGGCGTATATGTAGTCTTGGTTGTACAAATAAATAAATTCACTCACCAATTTTATTCGATTTCCCAACATTTTCCTCTACCGTATACAAAAATCGGCCAAGTGCGAGTCGGACTCGCGCACGAAGGTTTCCGTACCATTGACTACGTAAACAACATTAGGTACCTACATTAATTTTGTTAATATAGTGCTTACCTGTTACCATTTATTAATATCGAGCAAAAATAGGCAAAATAATGGCATTTTTTTGTATGGGATTAAATATTCATTTTATTTTCATTCTGTTATTTGTCGTTAAAGTTAGAAATATAACTGAGTGTTTTGTGAATATTTCAAGTGCCTACCTGTTGGCATTATTAATATCAATTATTAATATCGAGCAAAAAAGGACAAAAAATCGCGTTTGATGTATGGGAGCCCCCTTTAATATTCATTTTATTTTGTTTTTGGTATTCTTTGTTATTGCGCTAACAAAAATACATAATTTGTGAAAATTTCAGCTGTCTAGCTATCGCGGTTCTTGAGATACAGCCTGGTGACAGGATGACGGACAGACGGACACAGCAAAGTCTTTTAACATGGAGCAAAAAAGGACAAAAATCGCGTTTGATGTATGGGAGCCCCCTTTAATATTCTTTTTTTTTTTGTTTTTATTGCGGTAACAAAAATACATAATTTGTGAAAATTTCAGTTGTCTAGCTATCGCGGTTCTTGAGATGGCCTGGTGACAGGCAGACGGACAGACGGACACAGCAAAGTCTTAGTAATTGGGTTCCGTTTTTACCGTTTGGGTACGGAACCCTAGAAATGAGTTAGTTTTAAATAATACCATTCTATTTGTAAGTACCGATATTTATTTTCTAAATATGGACCTAAATATAGATAAGACAGCCAATAGGAATTTTCAAGTTTTATCAAAAGTTTTCGTTACATAGCCTCCTATTTTGTCGTTCATGACGTATGGAATACGTCGCGGCTAGATGTCACATCTTCTTGAAGCTCTTATTGAGCTTTATAGTTTGATATGCAAACAAGAGTTTCGTCAAACACCATTGATAAATCTTCTAGTAATCTGTCCAATTTTGAGTTGTTCATAATTTATTAACTGAATTTTAACTAACTCCTCAAAATCTGACTCACAAGGATCCCGTGGAGCACATAAATATAATATAATACGTTTTCTGATGTAATTCTGGGCTCAAAGATGTTAAAAACTTGTATTTCCTTGTATAGATATTTCAGTTTTAAGTAAGTATCCAACAATTTAATGATGTTTTTGAATGTTTCGCCCTTTTCTAATAGTACTGAGTTCAATTTAGATGTGCTAAGGTTTGTTTGTGTTGTGACCGACCTTTGCTCCTCGGTCCCTTCTGCATACATGGAATTGTTTCGTGATATTGAATTTGAATTCAGTTCTGCAGTTTTAGATTAAGCCGTGTTGTAGTTCCCTGAAGGTTATTTTTTTCTAAATCTCATTTTCCAAGTGTGGGTCATCTCATTAGTAATACCATTATTTGTAGTCGTATCTCTTCCCAATTATTCTTGGTAATTTTGTACATTTGTGACTGGTCACCAGCTGGTCACTCACTAATTTTAATTCATAATCAGAAATTTCTCGTAGGGTTTGTATCTGGCTGCTGAATTGTGTAATGCAGCCTTTAATTGAAGTTCGTGTACGTTTTAACTTAGTTAATTCATCCATTTCGGCACCAATTCTTATTAAATTCTAAAATAATACCCCTCTATTTGCAAGAAATGATATTTATTTTCTGATTGACACATTGAATGTCATAACAAACTAAGTGACATCAGAGAGTACAAATATGTAAAGAGTATGGATATGAAACGGATCCGAACAAACTTTGCCTCTATTTTTTATCTTTTTAAAGACTAAATTCTCAAAAATCCTGAAAGACGTCATTCATAATTTCTAATCAGGTAGCTGGATACCAATTTTCATTGACTTAGCTTCAAAACTGACGGAGTTTCATACAAATTTATGGGGCCCTTTTTACCCCCTTAGAGGCGGAATTTCCAAAATTCCTTTCTTAGTGCTCATCTACACTATAAAAGGAAGCACGGTGAAAATTTTCAGATTTTAAATCCCAGTAGTTTGGGCTGTACGTTGATATGTCTGTCAGTCAGTCAGCCAGTCATTAAATCAGTTTTCACTTTTATATATTTAGAAGATATACTTTTGCATTTGTTTCCTGTTATTTTAAATACATTTTGAAAAGCGTATTATTATTTATCATTTATTTTAATAAGTCACTTTTGAAGGCTCGTGTTTGACTTCGTTAGTTTACGATGAAAACTTTGATTGTGTTATACTCTCCTATTAAGGAGAATGCTCCTATTAAAGAATGATATTAATCATTATTTTCAGATAAGGAAATGTATAGGTCATTATCATCATCAACAGCCTATGTCAGTCCACTGTTGGACACAGGCCTCTCCAAAAGGAGGATATTGCCATAATCGCCACGCTTGGCAGCCAATCACATTTTCGCAGTTGGTGGAAGAAAGACGCTGCTGCTTGTCTCGTTCTGGCAGTTCTCCTCTAGTCGGCTCTTACGACACCCATTGGAAGAAAAAGGATAGTCCTATTTTCTAAAAGTGCCGGCACACTACACAGTAAAATGGTAGTTAAAGTTATACATTCGAGAAAATGTTTTTTTTTTCAAAGTTACCAAAGTTGCGAACACTCAAATAATACTGGCTGACTTTGTGATGAAGAACTAAGTTATGAAGACTTTTCTATCATGAAAATTTACGTTTGTACACTGGAAGATCTTCTAAGCGATTTCACCCTCATGGAGTTCTCTGTCGTTACACCCCATTTCATCCCCTGGGGCTGATTTTCGAAAATCTTTAGCGCAGCTTTTTCACCCTTTACGGGAGATTAAGCAGTTCGTTTTCTGCAACAAAATTGATTTATTTTCAGATGTGTATATAAATTTAACTTTGACTTTTACGTGTAAAATCGTACCAAGAGATAAGTATGTAAACCAACCCCTCAATATTACACAATATGACGACCCATACCTTCATAGAGATAATATATTTTTTTTTACTTAATTGTAAATTTAACTCTTAAGAGTAGAATATAAAGATTTACACTTTACTACTCAAATCGTTAAACAGATTCAAAAACACAATTGAATGAACAGTAAGTTAAGTCTGCGCCGTATAATTTTGATATTTTTTGTTGATTTTGAACAAAAATCAAAAATAGTATAGGCCGGCCCACCGACCACGCATTATGCAAACACACCGCTTGACGGAACAATTTGTTAAGACCGTTCTTTGTGCACGTCTCGCTTTGTGATTCCCGTGAACGGAGCGTGAACATTTTGACAAGCGGAATTTGTTTTGTAAGAGGGTAAGGATAACTTGACAAGGATACATTTACAGCTGGAATAATGTACTCGCAAATTTGACTACTATTGGCACGCCGCAAGATTCACTTTTCATATATAATTATTGTGCGTTTATAAACGTAGGTATTCATTTTACATAAATGAAAGGGACGCTAAATAATTTACGTCCATATCTATGGCACACATTTCAGAAATACCTAAAAATCTTTTGTAAAACTACTTCGAGTATTTCACTAGATGTCGTAACAGGTTACAGGTTACATTCGAAACTTTGTAGTTCTTCTGACACATATACACAAAAGTCTTTGCAATGGTAAAGTTAGCACTGAGCTTGTACTGAACAGTCAAACCAACACCGTATTTGAAAAGTTTGTGTTATCTTTCTAAACTATCAAGTTGAACAATAAAATACAAAACGCGGTCGAACAAAATGGGCCCATTTCTTATGCCGTGGTGAAGCTGTAAGTCCGTGTTAGGTATATACAAATTGTATTTACCTGCACCATTCGAAGCAATCAAAACAATACACTCTTCGAGTCACACGTCACATTTTTCCGACTTTTAATTTCCTCCTGTAAAGTTTTAATTCGAGGCATAAAGCGAGCTTAAAAGCGGTGTCTGGCAAGTTTCATCATCGTACAGATGCGTTGGTAGGAAGCTTACTTTGCACACAAAGCCTACAAGTACAAAAGGGACTGCCTCCGCTCCATTTTGCGTCTGACAAGCCGGGAAGTCATGGAATGAGGCGCGTCAACGTTTTGACGTCACCAGTTAAAATGTTGAAATTCCGACGTGCGAATTTGTAGGCAGGTAGATAAGTGCCGCATCAAGATAGTGCGGGAAATGGGACGGTGAAGTCTCCTTGAGCCACTTGCGGGAACGATTTTGCGCCGCCTATTGCTTTCATAAAAGTATCATGTCGCGCACATTGATATTTACGCCGCCCTGGTTACTAGGTAAAAAATTCTTGGGTTTCAACCGATAAAAAGAGAAGTTCTTTTTCATTTAATCTTACTAAATATTTGCAAAAGTTTGGATGCATGTTTGGTACATAATACACACGTGGTTGGTGTTTGATACATGGTACACGCCAGAACGGCTTAACAGATCTGAATTAGATTTGGCACGCAGATAGACTATAGGTAGAAAAAGCAAACAGGCTACTTTTTATCACCGAAAAAAGTACGGTTCCTGTGGGATAGTTCGCCCCACGCGTACGAAGGGCAACAGCTAGTATGTATATATATTTTTATTTGACAAACAGATTCTTGCAGGGTTGACAGATTACGTGTTCGGTAAGGAAAAGTTGTTGTAGTTGTTGACAATCAAATTAAAAAAAAACAACATCAAACAGTTTAAATTGTTACAAGTTTGTTTTAGGTACTGGCCTGAAATATAATGACAACCCCTTTTTGTTAAGAACATGCTTGTTGCCAGAAGAAGACAGCAGCAGCAGCGTCTTTTATTCCCGAATGGCCCTACTCTGTTATCTTACAACTGCCTGCCAAGCTTGGTGGTTACGGTAAGATCCATTTTCTGGAGAAAATCAGTTAAAATCAGTTTTATTTCTGCAAATAGGCCCCATAATTTTAAATATTTTACACGTCCTAATATTTAAACCTACCACTGCTTCGTGACAAGTCTGGGCTAGTGCTGAGAAGAAGCGAGATCTTTGTGCAGCAGTCGACCGAATATGTGTCTGATGTTGATCACATTTCTTACATGAAAACATGTCTACATGGCATGATCAATGTAGCTAGATGACCTATTTAGATTAACTGTGCCATCTATCTACGTTTGCATTTCAGTCCGTAATTAGCTCTCAGCTTACATAATTTTAATCAGTGCCAGTTACAAATAGTACTCACAGGTGTAATAAACCTACTGATTATTATCAGGTAACATAATAAAAATGAACGCCGAAGGCTTATTAGCCATTATAGTGCCAGAAATATGTATTGCATGCTTGTAGGTATAGACGGCGAGAGCGCATGATATTTTACCTTTCAAACTAAGGTTATTAATATGTTCAAGATTCATTGATTCAAATTTAGTGTATAAGATATACTTACCAAGAAAACAAAAGAAATTGGGAAATTTTTAAATGTATGTTGGCATCGATTTTCACAAATGATTTTATATAAATATTACCTTGCCTTATACTTTATAACGATCGAGTAAAAATGGTAGCAAAGATCAAGGTAGACCTACTGTATTGTATAGTGGTGATAATGTCAACTCTAGTATAGTGAGGACGATGTATCGGAGGCGACACGACGTGCGACAGACTGCGCCGACGCACCTGTCACGCGATTACTCGTCCCGGACGATCAATGCGGTTAATTTTGAACTCAATTGCTAGGGCTGCCGAGACGTATAGTTTGCTCTTTTGCTACTATCTGCAAAGCAGCAAACCATACTTATGTTCCGGCAGATTAACCATTGCATCATCAGCTGAACATAGGAAAGATTTCCTCGACAATTGGTCCTGCGTCACTCACAGCTAGCGGCTTCCCGAGACTTTCACCAGATGGTTGGTCCACGTGGTTATCAATGTATCGCTGTCCGGGTTTAAGAAAGCACACGTATTTTTCCACATTTTCCGTATGATCATGTTGATGTGTTTGTGTGCGTCGCGCAGCCCTGCGCAAAGGTGCGGTGTCTACTCCACGGTGTTATTTTGGCAATAATATCACATTATGCTTTCAGACGTTCCATAACCAGCCCTCTTGTAGCCTCGCTGGCAACGTCGCGGCACAGAAATAGTATTAATTTCAGTCTATTATTGAACGAGCACTCTAGTATTTAGAGCGATGCGTTTAGGTGATTGAAAAATGGCAACTAGCGGTTGTAGTACACTGTCGTTTTGTTGCGTTTGGATTTTTGCCAAGTGTAGTCTTTTTACACGAGACACGCATAATTGTAGCGCCACATTGCTACGTGATGTGAATGTATGGACTAGGCGAATGTCAGACAAAATGGATTTAAGTGAACATTTTTGCACCATGTAAACGTTTTCCTGAAAAAACTTTTAGATAACTAAACCCGAACCCATGATCATTATTGACATTTACTTTTTATTTAGTTTCATTATAAAATCATTTGTCCTTATCGACTATTTTTTGTGGTAAAGTTTTTTAACATAAATCTATACTAATCTATACTAATCTATACTAATATTATAAAGCTGAAGAGTTTGTTTGTTTGTTTGTTTGTTTGTTTGTTTGTTTGAACGCGCTAATTTCTGGAAGTACTGGTTCGAATTGAAATTTTTTTTTGTTTTGGATTGTCCATGTATCGAGGAAGGCTTTAGGCTGTACAACATCACGCTGAGACCAATAGTAGCGAAGCGTTTGAAGAAATTGACGCGGACGAAGTCGTGGGCAACAGCTAGTTATTTTATAACCTGTAAACACTATTTCATTATCTCAACGCTTTTTTTCATTCTATAGATGCCGTGAGAAGCGACTAAAAAGAAAGTAATTCCTGTAAAAGCCTATATCCGGCAGTGGACTGAGGTGGGCTTATTATTATGATCTTTAATATAAGCTATATTTTTTTCTCCTAAATTGATTGCAAAACCAGACAATACTTTTGATGAATTTGTATTAGTTACTCAAGATTTACATTACTCGTACACAAAACCATTAATGTTAATACGTTTGAATATAACCTTCCAAATTCTAGTTTAGAAAAACCTTTTAAAACAGTTATATAGGACGAAATAGACAAACAACAAAAAAACATATTTTTTTAAAGTCACAGACAGATTAATATGTAAGTATGTATAATCAAACATTTTAATATTTAGCTTCATATTCTTCTTATCTGAAAATAATAAGTTTACTTTATTGTACACATTAACTTTATCATGTCCGATCATGTAAGAACTTTGTATTAATAGCATGTTACTTTTAGGCACTATTAGGTCTATTTTTGTAATTAATTTTTACCTACCAAATGTTTATTTAAATGACTGTTGCCAAAATAAATGAAAAAAAAAAACCTTCTATCAGTAGGTAGAGTAAGAATATTATATGTAGATCGAAAGAAATGGAAGTCATGATATCACAAAACTGGAAAGGAAACATTACGACCGAACCAAATACTCATTGTTATATTGTGGCAAAGCGTATTTTTCCAGCGAGCTTATCTCGAAGAAACACTGTCATGTTAAAGGAGGCTAATCCTTCCCTTCTCGGAATTATTGTGTTTCTTGGTTTGTTACACGTGTTTAATTAAGGGATGGAATAATAAATGTTTATAAGCAACCCTTTAGCTCTTTTGATTAAAGCCGAATTTCATTGTATGTTTCGTATAAATGTTGAAAACGATGTACAGTTTTAAATACGTTCATAATATGATGTATGTACTTATGTAAGTACAAGTCAAGGAATCTAATCCTGTAGCAGAATCGGGTCCCTACCATTTTGTCGGTTTATAAAACTGACGAGTTATTCGCATAGAAAATATCTATGGTTATTCGTGTCATTTGCTTGTCATGAATTTTGAATCAGTGCGTTAATTTCTAGTTTTTCATCGATTCTAAATAGGAAGCTTACGTCTTAAAAAAGAAAATTTTTACTTTTTGTTTTCCCTGTTTAAACCTATCCAACAAAAAAAAACTGTTTTAAAGGTTTCCGACTAATGACCAACTTTGAAACCTTTAAGTAGTATGTTTTTTATGCCTCGTAACCATTGTGGTCTGGCACTAACAACTTAGTCAACTCTTTACTTCAGGCAGCAATATGGTTTCCGTTTTGCTGTTTGCTTTTCGAAACCTTAAAAATGTTCGAAAGAATTTGACCCGTATTACTGTGCTAACATTGTAGCGCAACTGTTTTTTAGCGTTGTTTATCAAGCTACTACTAATTTTATATACCTACCTACTTAGGTATTAAACATTTCGGTGGGCAGTCTATGTATATTTAATCTTTTAAAATTATTTAACTTTCACATGCAGTCAGTGCATCGCTATTCTGGTCAGCCTGTGGCCATGGACGTTGGAACCTAATCGAAAGGACAGGCAAAATAATAAGCTATGATCGAGTTTACGTTTAAAAATTATAAAACGCGAAAGTTTAAAAGGAGTTACTAAATTTTTTTTTTTATTGGTACCCTTTCAACTGATTATTTATAATCGTGGAGTGAAATTTTAGTATCTAGGTACACTGAATTTTGGCGATCCGCGCGAGCGATAAGGGGACGAGTCGCACGCGCGTCGCGCTCGTGTCGCAAACAATACGCTTCCGCTGCGACGCCGGCGACGGGCGCCCGGTCGATGCACTGTAGATATAACTTTCCCCGAGTTTACCTTGGCTTCTTCCTCGCTTGAAATATTCAAAAAATTGATATAAAGTGATGGAAAAGTCGCAGTCGAAACCAAGCGCAACATAAATTTATAAAGATAGATAATAAGCTAAATATATTATATTGAACTAACTAGCCAGTTGGCAGCAGTGTTCAATGAAGCCAGTACTCAAAATAATGTTATCACCACCCTTTCTCTTCCTATAAGGTGTCGGAAGAGGCAACTAAAAGACTGTACTGCAAGGGACTACAAGAAAGGAGTAGCAGGTTCTTTCCACCATTGGTCAAACTGCGATCCAACCAGCCTTAGAAGCGTGGCGATTATACCAAAATCTTCCTTTAGAGAGGCATATGTCTAGCTGTGGACTGATCCGGGCTGCTGACGATAATGATCGCACAACACACAAAAATGATATAACTTTTTTTACTTGGAATTAAGTATCGATGCAAACATTCGTGATAAGATTTGGGGTGGTGGGATCTACCTCCTATTGGTCCACCCTGGGCAACGGCATCTTTGATTTTCTAACCAATGATGACGAATAACAGATCCCTCTGCGGTGGTAGGCTTTGTAAGAGGCTGCCTGGATGCTACCACCCTCCTGCCGGAGTCCAGTGCCAAACAGTTTTTCTGTGTTTCACTGGTGTGTGGGAGAACCAGTGTCACTTTCTGAGTAAGCTCGCTCCATCTTAGGCTTCTTCTTCACCGTAGAGTTAAGTACTTATTCAAGAGCAAGCACAAAAAAAAAATGTCTGCAACTCGTTTGGAATCCGTTTTATGTATACCTTACTACTAAAAAGGAATTTTCGTTGTTGTTCGAGGGATTAAAAGGATGACAAAAGGTCTGTAGATGAGTATTATTAGGTGAGTCATTCGACTTTATAGTGCGTTTACACTAAAGCGGAGACTCACTCTGCTCAATCATAAGTATGTGATAGAGACAGATATATCCATTAATTGTATTTCGTTGGTAGGTCAACAAGTTTGTATACAATCAGTCGATCAACTTTGAAAATAATATTTTATTATTAGTCCATAACACGCTCTTTAAAATTATCTTCTTGCAATTCTAAAATGCTTGATGCTCATATACTGTGTCAAATTAATTAATTGTAATAAGAGTATTTTATGTCGAGATTTCTATCACGTATCGTTTTTTTTTTGTGTTACTGTAATGAAAACGGAGAATTACTTAATCATGTGATCATGTCATGGTGCTTGCAATAGTGCCAAAATATGTGACATTTATGAAAACAGGTAAGTATATGGTTGCAATAAGCAGTTATGTTGCCGCATGTTATACTAAAAAATAAACTTTTATCATCTCATAATACTGTTTCTAATGAAGCAAAGTGAAGTGATGGTGATTAGATGTACTCGTATGTTTAAATAATCTTATTGGGCTTTTGTTGCTGCACGTTCTCTCCCCCCCCCCCACATCCTCCTCTCATCACCGTCTCAGTGGAAACGCACTCTAAACGGATTAAATGGGGCCATGACTAATTTAAGCCATTGTTTTAAAGAATGCACCGAAGTTATAGGCAATAATATATGTAGGTTTGCTTTGTACTATTGAGATCAATTAAATATTCATTAATTATACTCTGCATGGAATTATGGTGTTCATGCTTACCATCAAGCTTAGACTCAGTAGGTTATAATAAAAACTTAATGCAATCCTACGGGATAGAGAATAATTCTAAATAGGTTATTATGATACGCTTAGATATATTTTAAGGATTAGGTAAGTAATCACTAATCAACTTTAAATTGGTCCCACAATTAATCATAGGCATGCATTTAATTTATCTACGATGTGGCATTTTTTTTTAATTGGGAATATTGTTTTTGTCTTTGTGTCTATTAAATTCAAATCAACAGCCATGACCGTGTAAAATTATGCGTGGTTATAGATATAAAATGAAAAAACTAGAAATACAATCATTGATAAGAAAATCACCTCAACATATGCCCACCGACTCAACGTTTGGGTGCTCTTTTAAGTTTATAGCATTCAACTTGCAAGTCAGTTACCTACTTATGGTTGAATTGGCATTACGGAGGTAATAGAACAAGCTACTCATATTTAAATTTGGTCAGTTTGAAGTAAAAATTTTGTATGGAACTGCAAATTGCAATATAATATACACATGTATAAAAATAAAAATCTTAAGACGTAAGCGTCAAACATATACATACTTGCCTTTCCCTTGGTAATATTTTATTTTCCATTTAGCTATTAAAAATTAGGTAAAATCAACACTTACAATGATTTGGCATTAATTATCATCTAGGTATGTATTAAATGTGATAGGTACCTATACATACCTACAAGTACTTTATTTGATATTTTAGCAACTTAATTGCACTTATAATATCAGTATATAAACTTGAAAAATTTTGTCTCAGGCGGGACTCGAACCCGCATGTCCTCGCATGCCGGGCGGGCGCCATACCATTAGGCCACCGAGACACTGCGACACGGCGCGAATTTTTCAAGCATATTCTTACGCTGTGAGCCAGCGTTGTTTCATCAAATGTTAGGAGTTTGCACCCTTAACACCCGAAAGAAACATCTTTGCAGATGTTTGACAGTCAGTTAAGATGAAACAGCTGTTTATATACTTTATTTGATATTTTAGCAACTTAATTGCACTTATAATATCAGTATATAAACTTGAAAAATTTTGTCTCAGGCGGGACTCGAACCCGCATCTCCTTGCATGCCGGGCGGGCGCCATACCATTAGGCCACCGAGACACTGCGACACGGCGCGAATTTTTCAAGCATATTCTTACGCTGTGAGCCAGCGTTGTTTCATCAAATGTTAGGAGTTTGCACCCTTAATGCCGGCATGCGAGGAGATGCGGGTTCGAGTCCCGCCTGAGACAAAATTTTTGAAGTTTATATACTGATATACCTACGAGTGATTAAACTTTAATATTAAATTATAATCTATTTATGTTCATGCCAATAAGTTCAATCTAATCAAATGAAGCCACATTCTCTATTGTGCCGGTTCAAATACAGGGTGCCCTATCTCACCGCAATTTGGAAGTTTGTAACAGGAATAATGAGAGGGTATCCTTTATAAATAGTTCAATTTGGTCTCTCATTTGGCGATGTAGTAAGGTTTGTGTTATAATCATTGAAATAGATTTTCGTTTTAATTGAAGCTGTATTTTGACTTCGCCTCGTATGAATAATTCTTGAACCAATATGCTGTTATACAATTAAAGTTGATACACAAATCATAAACTTTATTTATTCGTATTAGAACAGACTATTTATTCGTATTACTACAGCCATTGAATGGTTAAAGCGCCGCGCCCGGCATGCGAGGAGATGCGGTTTCGAGCCCCGCCTGAGACATTAATTTTTAAAGTTTAAATACTGATATTATAATTGCAATTAAATTGCTTAAAAATCATATTAAGTATTGTTGATTTTCCTTTCGTGAAGGTACGAAGGTACAGGCTTGGGACCGTAAAAATTGAAAACTAAGTTGCGAAAATTAAAAATCGGGCAAAAATGGGGTGAAAACTTGAACTACATGACTCTAAATATTATACTTAACGCCTGTAAAAATTTTCGTCGTTGATAAAAAAATCATGCTGTGTACATAATTTTGAACATATCAGTAATAAGCAAATTGTGAAATTACTCCTCAATTTAGTTAATACTCCTTATTAAGTAATTAGAACACAGAGATGCTTGACTTCGTAATACATTATAGGTAGACGCCACAAATATTCTAAGCTGTATTCTATGTTGGTAGTGTTTATTTTGTTTTCTGTAGTAAATGTGTAAAACACCATTGACTGTGGAGATTTGATGATCTTTTCTGTTGAGTTGAGAGGACGCCTACCATGGAGAGAGCTTACTCAGACATTAAATTACATTATAACCTTGATGACTTTGTCCTTAGCTAACAGTTTACAGTCTTCAGAGACTTTGTAACCTACAAAAGGTGCAACTCTTTGTACTATTAAAGACGTCTACGTTGAATAAAGATTCTTTAAAATCAGATAAGTTATAATAAACTAAATTTTATGCTTTTGGTAGATATTTCAATCGTGAAATACTATCGACAAACTTTGTGTTTACAAACAACACTATCAAGTTCACAGCCGCGAGTCTGCACGCTCACGGAAATGAGCCAACTTTACTTTTCAACGTGAAATGCTTGAAAACATAACGGTATGTTATGTAAGGACATTATTACGTAGGTATGAGATAGAGATGTGCAAGGATTCCCGAGTAGAAAACTGACTTCATACTATTACCAAGTTAGTTCTGACTAAAAGTAGATCGAGGAAATTATGAGGATACGAGTTGAAGTTATTCCTTTAGCAGGTTGTTCGGGTACAACTATGCATTTCATGTACTTATGATAATTAAATAAAAAACTTTTATTGAATATAAGTATGATGAAAGAATTTTTCAACCCGACATGGTAGAACGATTTCCATGTTTTTAATTATTTGTGTTGGTAGGTATAGATAGTTCAAAGTTGGCCCAATTTGATTTGTGAAAAGAAAGGTAGTCAAATGTTTTCATACAAACTTGAGCCGTAGCGGCTGCAAAATCGGCACATAGCGTACATGGCATGAAGCCGTACATTTTGAGGGGCGCCAAACAAGAAATCACCAACAATAATCATGTTGCAATTTAAAACTGGTGGCTTGTTTTACGCTTTTCATCGTTTCAATAATTTGTGAAACAGGTTTTCGAAATAAATATGGTAAGATTTTGAATGTAGCGACATACACAAACACCATGACGGACACAAAAAGAACACGTTTGTACACTAAAAACACTTTTTTGTTGAGGGAAAGTTTCGAAAATGTATTCGTATACGTTACGTATTTAAGAACCTTCCTTGACATGAAAACATTGTGCTCGAGTGACGCCCTCTAGCTACAGCAGCTGTCGCGAACCACTCCGGAGTCAGGAGTACCGGACCTACACCCATCGCGACACTCGACCGTGTCAGAACGCTTCGACCTTTGTCATTCTGCCCAGTTATTTTCACACAGAGTGCTTCCAAGCAATCTTTAAGGATATCTTTTCCCAAACAAAAATTGTTACATTGAAAGCGTTTTACTACTCTTTTTTATTTTATCCATCTTCAGGCAATCAATTGTTACATTATTAACATATATTTTTATGATAGTTTCTTAAGAAAAAATAAAATTAATGAACGAACATTGGTTCTTTATAAAAGGCTACTTTATATTCCGACCAAATTTGCCGTATCCCATGGGATAGTTTCAAATTCAAAATTAAAGGCGTAAGGAGTAGCGGGCAACAGCTAAAGAAATCTATTATAAAAATTCTGCCAGTATCTATTTGTAGATAGACCAATGAAAAACAATTCGACAAAACATTTTAGACGTTATAGATATAATGACTATTAGTATGCGTGCCTACTTAAGCCTTTAACTGCCGAAGTACTAGACATAATTAAACTTTTATTGTTTGGAGGTTACCGGTGACCTCCATGGCGCTCAATGTGTTAATAATCAAATGATGCGAATCAATTCATGAAATTGATATTATTACACCTACAAGTCATGTTAACGCGTGAAGTCACTTCACTTGCAAGTTATACAAAGGGACGTCTGAGATATAGGCGCAAATTGCTTTTAGGTCTGGATGTACTAGTAAACGTATTACGGGCCTGATGGAGCAATCAAGCAACACTCTAACTTAATGGCTTAGATTAAAAATCGATGCGAGCTCTCGCACCTTAAAGTCTGCATATAAATTACGAAGATTATAAACTACTTAATAACATTATCTATATTAATTAATGCGAAAGTGTGTAGTAGTCTGTATGTCCGTTTGTCTGTGTATTCGTTAGGTCACATGGCTGTTTTTGGTAAATTTGGTTTTTCTTGCTGATTTTTGCAATTAAGGAATATAAGGTTTCGTTTGTACAACATTTTAAATGACCATCCGTATCTAAAAAAAATATAAGTCTATAAAATGGTCTATGAGATCTACTTATGCTTTGCAATTATTGATGATGATTAATCGAGAGTACTGATCGGCTCTTCGCATTATTAAGCAGAAGAGCTTGCAACTGATAAGGAAACAAGTTTTTCGACTGATGACTGACTACAAAGTGAAAGATTTTCCTACCGTGGGTACTAATCTAAAAAATCGAATCTATATAAAAACGTATGATACAAAAGGCGGTCTAAAGTAAATATTGTTTTTGCTAATTAGCAAAATACAAGCAGTATTTTGTTGACAATTTTCCCTAATTCATAAAGCTTGATCGACTTTGAAGTTAAATTGAAGTTTGCATATTTTCATAGTAACTCATCTCGTATTATTTATAATGAGAATGCAAGACTTACATGCATGGCTCGGAATGAGATGTGTAATCTCATTACAGAGCTACGAAGTTTCAAGTTACGATGTGGGATGATTTTGTGGGTCGTGCAAAGGTAATAAGTAGACGAAAATTACTTATGTGAAACATTTCAAATGCCAGTTGGCTGTCTAACTTATGCGAAACATAGCAAAATATTATTGTTTCCTCGGATACTAACTTTTTACTGGTCTATACGTACAATTGAAAATAAAACAGACATACTGCGGTAATTAATAATAATAAATATATAATAAATGTGGACAACATCACATACCTACATTGTTCTGATCCCTATTTGAATAACTATTTAAAGCATTCGTATTTTGGAAACCAGAAACAACGAAGGTACCACAAAAACCCAGACCCGAGAAAATGTAGAAAAACTCATTTTTTCTACATTGACCCGTCCGGGAATCGAACCCGGGACCTCGGAGCAGGCGACACCTTAAAAACCGATGTGTACGCCACTCCGCCACGGAGGTCGTAATTGAGTTTATGACGCCACCCACAAATGATTCGAATATATCATTGATTTAAAGTTACTTCTTATTATTTGGATTTGTTTCAGCTATTTCTAAAAGGATTATTAATAATTGCTTTCCAATCGATAAACAGTTAGATATTTGAGTACGGTAATCATTATTTTTTTATGTCGTACTAAATCTTAGGCTCCGTTACGTTTTTTCAGTTCATAAAAAGGTCATTCAATTAATGAAAGTGCCATCTACGCAGTTAATTGTCGATATTGTTTTTGAATTTATAATGCCTGAGTCTCTGCAAAAATATGTCAGTCATTTCTAATTAGAAGCAGTATTTTCTTCAATAGTTATACCGTCTTTAATATATTTTTTTCATGTTAATTATTGTTAAAGTCTTAGATGCTCAGATCAAAAATTAATAATAGTTTATTACACCAGCTAAAACCACCTGAGTTAGAAGTCAAATAATATTCCGACCCCTAGGTAAGAAGGTACCAACCAAACGTACCTTTTAGAACTTATGTGAGTAAAAACATATTAAAAAAACCTGCACTTTAAATTTCGAACTAGGACCATAACCAGTACGGTGCCTTAAACATGACGGCAGTTTGTTGGCAATTGATCCAATTGTAATAAATACAGTAACGAGGAAAGAAATAAGCGCTAGAAACGGTAAAACGATATTATCAGCACTATCCTTTAACGTCATTTTGCTTCCTATTTGACGACCCTTTTGGTATCTTATTGCAGTGATACTACTACCTACGCAAGGGTCCTGGGTTCTTTTAATGGTTTATTTAAGAAATGATATTTTGTATTGGTCTGGGTCTGGAAGTGCTGGATAGACTACAAATTGTATCATGTCTTGAGTCGCAAGATGAAAGTCAGAAGTATAACTCAAATCATCGTTGACGGATCACAATTTGATGAGAAGAAGATAAAGAAGAATTTACGATATTATGTACGTTTATTTTAGTTACGATTAATCTTGTAATGTTTAGCAACGTATATCGACAAATCTTTAAATTTTATATCCAAGATGAAAAGTGCAATGTGTACCAGAGAAATAAGAAAACATCCACGACAGGAGCGAGCGAGCCGTTACAAATCTATTTCCAACTTTTATAAGTTCCGCACAATTCCGATTTGTGTTCACTTCATACTTAAAGATAAAACAATCTTCTAGAGCTCTTGGCTTTCCGATACGTTGTAAAAGTAAAATGTATGTTTTTTGAGAAAAATAAGTTAGTAAAGTATTTTGCAAATCTTTAGAATAGTCATTGGTTAACCGCATACTTCCATACGACTAAAAATTAAAAAGACAAACCACTGCTAGGTTCAAGTTTAAATAACGTTTTCTTTTTTATTTATATTTCACTATTAATGACAACTACAGGTTTCCCATAAATTGTGAATTTTATGAAAAACAACACTACTAGTTACCAAATAGATACCAACAATTTATATACGAGTAGGATAAAATCAAGGTAAACTTCATTTTACCTGTAACAGGAAGCCATCACTTGTATCTCTAACAAAAAACATTTCACCTGAAAGCCTTTTCAAAAAATGTGATAAAATGGTTCCCTCACATTATTCTCTCATCTGCTTCGGACGTTTACTAAAACGAATCAAGCAAGGAATTCCGTTATTCAAAAAATGTCAAAAGAATTTTACGGGAGTGATCTTTTGATCTTTCCCACCCTCGTTTCTATGAAGTGGGCACGCAAAAGATATTTTTCCTTTCACTATTTCGATTTTTCTTTCGACTAAACTTGAAATTTCGTACATGAATTATTAAAATCTCGAAATAAGTTATAATAAAAGCAGTTTTGCATGTTTTTCCTCTTTTTAATTATCCTAAATACCTTTATAATTAGTAACCATAATTTGATATGGGTATTATAGTCTCCTTCAAATTAGGTGAGACGTTTCAAAGCTCTACGAAAATTGGAGGCTTTCATTAATAATACTTGCGCTCACCACCTCAGCTTTAAGTTTATTTTGTGTTTTATTTTAATAACTTTCGAGAGCGTTTAGTAGGTATTGATTTTTAATTTGCGCTGTTAAATCTAGATTGCGCAATCAGATTATTAATGGCGTAGGGGCAGGGGTCGGCGCGGCACTACATTAAACACCTTAAGTAAACGTCAAGGGATAATGGCCCTTATTTACGAAAACCGACTCGGTCAGGAAGTAAAATACTTTTTGCGTAAAATATCACAAATGCTGTGGAAGGTTTATATGGTTTTTGTACCATTTCGTAAACTATAACATCCTTTGGAAAACTTATTACGTTGTTGTTTAAGGCTCACGGTGAAATAATTTTAAAGTTAGTTAAATAAAAAAAATATATATATATAATATACGGTTGAAATTATGTTGTTATGAGTCCAGTTGCTTGGTTTTATTTTAAGTTGTTTATTAAAACTAAGCTTGGAAATTTTAATTTACTACTCAAAGAAGAACTATACGGGTAACAAACAAACGATAAGTAACAAAGCTAATAAACAAGGAAAGTCTTCCTTGCACACAATTTTATATAAGGACCATTAATGTTTGATTTTGTCTCAATTAGTTCAGTTATAATATTATATTCGAATCGATCGAAAAAAATAAAGATAGCAAACTCATGATAATCTATATATATAAAAATCAATTGCTGTTCGTTAGTCTCGCTAAAACTCGAGAACGGCTGGGCCGATTAAGCTGATTTTGGTTTTGAAATGTTTGTCGTAGTCCAGGGAAGGTTTAAAAGGTGAGAAAACATGGAAAAATTGCGAGGAAGATAGTAAAAACGTTAATTTCATATTCCCATATAAAATGCTCTACATCAAATTTTTGAGCCATTAAGTCAGTTTTAATGATGTTAGGATCAGGTGATATGAAGTACACCGGAATATATATAATTCTTCTGTGAGTGTGTATGTCACTGAACTTCTCTCAAACGACTGGACCGATTTTGATGAAATTTTTTGTGTGTGTTCAAGGGGATCTGGGAATGGTTTAGATTCACAATTTTTGGGGGTAGGGTATGTGTAGGGTAGGGTAGGGTAGGTTAGGGGTAGGGTAGGGGTAGGGGTAGGGTAGGGGTAGGGTAGGGTAGGGGTAGGGTAGGGGTAGGGTAGGGGTAGGGTAGGGGTAGGGGTAGGGTAGGGTAGTAAAATATTAAAATTTTATAAAATATATACAAACCTAAATTTTTACCCTTTTACCACCAACCCCTATTTTTTGTTAGCCATTTTAGTAATTTAATCATTTTTATGGCAAAACAACGTTTGCCGGGTCAGCTAGTATAATATAGAAAAATGGAGTTTTCTGCATTGAGTCGAACCCATGACCATGAAGCTAGTTAAGTGCCATCCTTAATCTACTGAATTTCATTACAGAATTATTATGCTAGCCACCTGCCTAAAACTGCTTCTTCTCGGCACTAGCCCAGACTTGTCCCGAAGCAGTGGTAGGTTTAAATTGGGACGTGGAAAAATTGCCTCCTGGGGCCTATTTGCAGAAATAAAACTGATTTTAACTGATTTTAACTAATAATTAGTGTTGATTATATATATACACTTTTTAGTTATATGCTGCTACCGTGGTATCTAGTACTTGTCTGCTTAAAACTTTGCCTTTCAGTTTGCAATGTATAAAGTTTTCTGTTCTAATTTAATTTCAAACCAATCAAAGGTTATGCAACCAGTGAAGCAAGGATTTGTGAACTTACAGATTCACTTTAAACGAAGGTTTTCAGTTTTACCAGTTGAACTTTACGGTGGTTCTAGTGAAGTTAAACTGGTATTCACAGTGTAAAATTTGAAATATATATTTCATCCGACGAAAAGAAGAGGATGTTCCCAATTAGTATGTATGTATATATTTGTGTATGTAACCCAAAAGGTATAGGTACTAAACTTAATTATATTATAAGTTTCTGTTAAAGTTTAGTATTTGATATGATTCATAGTATGAAACAGAAATAAAAGTGTATATGCCTCTTTTGAGACAGTTTAAAAAAAACCTAATTATTCATCATTATTAGTAGTCAGTGTTAAAAGTAGATATGAAATCAGTTCATAGCATAATGAACAAAGTAAGTAGCTTATAAATTAAGTACTTGTTTTGTAGAAATCAAAAACCGTGAAGGCACCACAAACACCCAGACACCAAAACAATATTAAAGAATAATGTTTTATTTGTAACAGTGACTGTCCGGAAATCAAATCCTCAGAGCTGTCAACATCTTGAACACTGCGCCACTCAACAAAAAAGGTTGTATTAGGAAGTAAGACATTACATAATAAGCCTTATAAAAACTGAAAATAAACTAAACAGCCAAATGGTATATTTGCAATAAATATTTTCTTATAATTAAATTTGGGTATATTGAAAAAACAAGCCAAAAGGGACTACATTTTCCCTTCAAAACAACTACTTCATATAATACGGTATTGGGATGCGAAATTTAATGAAGATGTTACCGAAAGTTTATTTTCACATAAATTTAACCAAACTCCGGCTTGGACTCGGCTACAGTCCCAGACGGTTAGTATCATAAACATTTCAATTAATTACAGTTTCCTTACGACAAGAGTATCTAAGGGTCCCTTTGATTGTCCCTTCGAACTTATTGTTTGTGTTTTAGAATTTGCAACTTCATCTTTATTTGGAATCAGAACCAAATGTCTGTTTGTTGTGCACGTAGTAGGTAAGTAACGTTTAGTATAACGTAGATATTTTAACAGAAATAATACCATATATCATATATTATTATCTAATAATAGTATTTAAAATTTTTGAGTAAGACAATAAAACATGCATTTTTCTTACAATAATTACACATAAAAATAATTATGTTTACGTAGGTGAATGAATGAATGAATGAATAAATACACTTTATTGCACACCTTGCACATTGTAGGTATGATTAAGAAAATGATAACAGTTTTAAAATAAAGAAACGTAAAATATATGCGATTTATAAAATTTATATTATACGCATTGCGACCTTTATTGGTTGTTATTTTGGCGGCGATTCAAATTTAGTTTATTTGTCAAGTAAGTAAGTATCTAACTTATATTTCTGTGTTCTTTTATTGTCCAGTCGGTACTTTTATGAAATTTTTTGGGCTAAATCTAAAATCTCTGAATTTGTATCAGTTTAACAAAGGTCCAAAAATAATGATTGCCTTTGATCTTTTAACTAAGAAATTGTATTATGGTAAAAAGGAACATCCGTAAAGTAAAAGTCAGCTCGAAAAAGGCAAGATAAACAAATTTGAGGAGGCGACAAGAGGAAGTAAATGTAAATGAACTCAAGCGCATGTGCAGATGTGAACTTGGGTTAAGTTTAAGCAATCTCACCTGTGGATAGGGTGCCCAAATAACACAGCTTAGACCAGGAAAGATTTATGTTACAGTGGCATGTCATGTAACGCCCTGTTGGTCTAGTGGTTTAAATACCAGGCCAAGATCTCGGGGTCCCAGGTTCAATTCCCGGGTCGGGCAACAATAGTTTCGAATTTTCGAACGTTGCTCGGGTTTCTGATCACGAACCCGCATTTTTAGGCCGCGGGATTTTAGGGATTCCTAATTTTTTTTTAGGCCGCTGCTTAGGTACAAGAACAATATTTTGTCACGAGTTCAAGACGCTTGCTAAGTAAAGCTAGCTTTTTGATGAGACAGATACAGTTAAAAGATAATAGTTAAGTAGTGCATCAACGTTGTCGATAACCACGTAATTTTGATAAAGCTTAAAATTGAAAAAATCTACAGGTACTTAGTCGTAGGCCACAGCAAATACTCTGTATGTATCATACTTTCTAGAAATTCCTTAATTTTTACATAATATTGGTGGCCCGATCCGTGACAGGCGGCGTAGCAAAGCGCAACTGCATTTGTGTCTTATGCAAAGTTTCGTCGCATCAGTTGCTCTTAGACTACGTCTGTGTTAATATGTTTGAAGTTAAAAACTTAAGAATGTTACAATTTTGTTTACTTATTTCCAAGGATATTACAGTCTCGCAAATAAATGATGAAAAAAAAAGAAATTATAAAACAATTGCTATATAATGAAATAAATCTGTTTAATTACTCTCACAATATTTAAACGTTATAGTTAGTCACAGATAAAACTGAATACCTGTGAGAGACTAGTTTCTAAGATGGGTTAAAAAAGTCCGGCATTCATACACCGGGGGTAATAAATTATTTTATATAATTTACGTATAGCTGACGCAGCTAAGAAAATCTTAAAAATATCGATGAATTCTTTTAATGAAGTTGAAAAGACGATAGACCACAATCTTGTGGGTTACACAAATAAAAAAAAACTGTCTTGTTGAACTACAAAAGTCAGTGGCAGTAAAAGTATGCTGCTAAATCGGCTACGTAGCTTTATATTTTTAACCCCTAGAGTGTAATTAGCTCGTGCAGAAGTAATGGAGACCTTGCTTATCACGAGGTTTTGATTGTTATCTGTCTTACCTTATTGAGACTAGGTATTGAACCCAAACGCTCTATATCTTAAACTAGCAGACCCCGCGAACTTTGTGTCGCCTCAGAATATAATTTGATTTTGACGTCTTTATTGTCGTTCACATCAAATATGGCGTGATTGGAAAAAAACATTTTAGAAATGAATTTTTTTACCGGAAACTTTTCAACTATTCCCGACGAAGACAAATCCAAAAACACCAAAATCATAAAAATCTATTTAGCCGTTCTCGACTTATAAATCGTGTAACTAACACGACTTTCTTTTTATTTTTTATTTTATATTTATTCAAAATCCACAGCTCTTAAAAAAGTTACAATACACATCAATACATAACTTACAGCCAATAATGGATTCTATATATACTAATAAACAGCATTAAGAATAAACAGTCAAAGGGACTTTACAGAACAAATGCAAAGAAAATAAGTAAAAAAAAAAACAAGGAGAATACTTGCATTTTGAGTGAATATGGATCTGCATGAAAGGGTGTGTATGTATGTATGAGTGCATGTGTGTACGAGTGTTAATGAGTGTATATGAAATGTGTGTGTGTGCGTTCGTGTTGGTTGTCCTACCTAGCTAACAAATTGCAAACCTCCTTCCTGAATGATCGTTTGGAGGTGCTAAATAAGTCTACTGAAGTAATATTTTTGTTATATGTGCGGTGCATTCTACTTACTACCGAATTTTGGGCATAATTAGTATGAGTTAACGAACTGCAGAAAAGCTTAGTGTGCCTAGTCCGGGTGCGAGGTGCTCCAAACGTAAGCGTCTTAGTAGCGAGGTCGGAACTATCTATGATACTGTTGCAAATATTATAAAGAAAAGTCATATCCAATAAACAACGCCGGTTCTCAAGTGTCATGAGATCAAAGGATTGACATGAGTGTTCGTAATCAATATACTTACGGTGGTCGCGGAAGCTAAGGTGTTTGATAAATTTATGCTGGATTTTTTCAATTTTATGCTTGAGGGTGACGTATTGAGGATTCCAAATGCAGCTACAATATTCCAATACACTTCTTACATAAGTGTAGTAAAGGATTCTTAGACAAGTTACGTCGGAGAATGATCGGCTAACTCTCAAAATGAACCCTAGGTTCCTGAAGGCTTTAGATACTACGGCGTCAATGTGCTCAACAAAAGTTAATTTTGAATCAAGTAATATACCTAAATCTTGCACTGTTGATAACTGCTTGATGTTTACACAATTGATGCTGTAGTCGTACTTAATTGGGTTTCTTTTGCGAGTAAACGTTATGTGGGAGCATTTACTAACATTGATATTAATTCTATTTTCCATGTAGTATACACTTAATCTATTAAGATCATCTTGTAAGCAGATACAATCCTGGATACCTTTGACCTTCATATAAATTTTTGTGTCATCTGCGTACATAAGGAATTTAGAAAATTTAAAACATTTAGTAACGTCGTACAAATAGCATGCATATAACAAGGGTCCCAATATCGAGCCTTGGGGTACGCCTGATAAGACGTTTGTATAACAAGAACGATAGCCACCTATCACTACAGCTTGACTTCTGTTACGCAAGTATGATTAAATCCACCTCAACAAGTTTCCACGTATACCCAGTTCACCAAGCTTTCTTATTAGTATGACATGATCAACACGGTCGAACGCTTTTTCAAAGTCCATGCCATGAAGCACATCCTCAGTGAAGACCGCAAGATTAGTAGTGGTTGAACGGTTCTTCATAAAACCATGCTGTTGCAAAGGAATTAAAGGTGAGACCACAGGATAAATATGATCGTGTACCACTCTTTCAAATAATTTACTCAGCACATTTAGAAGCGAAATAGGACGGTAGTTTAAGATAGATGAATTGGTACCTTTTTTGTGTACAGGAACTACGTGAGCAGTTTTCCAGATACAAGAAAGATAGCCCTGACTAAGACACTTGTTAAACATTAATGCGATAGGTTCAGCCAAAGAATTGGAACAACGTGAGAAAAAGATAGGTGGTATATTGTCACTACCAGCGCCTTTCTTTATATCCAACTTCTTTAAAAGATCAAAAGTATACGATGCATTAGTTTTAATAGAAAGTATAACGTCCTGGGACAGATTCTCCGAATACGTCTGGGGATAATTGGCAGCTGGCTTTCTAAAGTTTTTACGGAAAAAATCATTAAATGCATTACAAATATCTGATTGATTGTTTAAAGTTCTGTCATCATAATTCATTATACTAGGGTAATTTGACTGACCGTTTCGGCGAGATTTAACATAGGACCAGAATAATTTAGGATTAGTTTTAATATTTTCTTGTGATTGTTTTATGTATGAATCATAACAATTCTTCTGCAAAACCTTTAATTTGGCTCTTAAGGCAGAGAACAGTTGGTAATCTAATGGGTTATTGTGGAGTCTCCAATTGCGATGATGTCTGGATTTTTCTTTTATTACATTAATTAGAGATTTATTATACCAAACTGGGTAAGAACGAGAGCCGGAAACCTGGGCTTTTGGAACATGCATGTCAATCACTTTATATAATATACAATAAAATTTTGTGACTATGTCTTCCAAATTAGTCAACTTTGATATAAATAACCAGTCTTCGTTTTTGAGACATCTGTCAATTTCCAAAAAATCAGCTCGCATGTATTGATTTGTCAGTCTCAATTTAGGTTTTATTGGTGGAATAAAAAGGTCAGTGGCAGTTATTTCCAAAGAAGGATGATATTTATCTTCAGCTACTACAGGAGAGTCAGATCGAGCAATTTCAAGCGCAAAATTAGAAAAAACAAGATCTAAAGTACAGTTTTGGTGGTTATTTATAAAATTATATTGAGTTAGACCAATGTACGAAGCTACTTTTATTTATATCGAGATATAAACCACCTTAAATAAAAACTTATTTCACAAAAAAAATACAAATAGAAAGCGTGAAATAAAACAATTCTTTGTTTTCCACAGATATGATCAGGCATGTGTTTTTTATTTAATTTAATCAAGTTTTGAATACCTAAATGTTTTATTACTATTTTAAGGAAGCCTTTTCCAAATTAAGTTGCAGTTTAAAATAACTAAGTGCTAGACAAACACGGATAAACTGTTTTGAGTTGTAGTAACAATATAGAATAAATATAAGGCTTTATTGCAGGAAAGGCAAGTTATGAAACGCCTCAATCCTCCGGCAAATCCGCAAGGATAATCTGCCTAAAGCCCAATATATTATTCATCTTTAATTTTGTAGTTATCAGTAATCTGCTACTCAGGTCAAATTGAATATTTCTGAATATCTTAAAACCGTTTCATTATTTTGGGACTAAAACAAAAATATAAGTATAAAAATATAATGTTTCTCTTGCTCCGACTAGGAAACATTAACCCTACATAGATAACCTACGTCAAATCGACGTACACGGTTTTTTGCATCAGCTAGCTGGCCGTTCCTGCCAACTCAGTCGGCCGTTGGAGCTTGGAGGACACTCCAATATCGCTGCGTTAAGTGCAATATTAGAGGTTAAAATATGAAATTGCCGTTTTATTGTAATAGGTTCTTTGAATTGACATAGAATCTTCATGGTTTGAGGTTTTCGAATGAAACTTTTTTCACATGGTTTCTATGATGTTCTTCTTTTAAAAAATGTGAAACATTTGAATATCGACTTTCAATTGTTTTTGTTATTTTAGTGATTTTTGAATACGAGTTCCGACGCGGAAGTAACGCGGCAGAAACAGCCCGCAATATCAATGTTGCGTTTGGATCTGCTAATGAACGCATCGTGCGATTTTGGTTTAAACGCTTTCGTGATGGAAACTTCGACTTGAAGAACGAGCCACGAGGAAGACACAGGTGATTAACGATGAATTAAGGGAGATGGTGGAAGCCGATCCTAGTCAAACTACCTAGGAGTTAGCGGCATGGTTTAACGTAACCTTACCCACAATATTGACTCATTTGCGTCAAATCAATAAAATAAGAAAATACGAAAAATGGCTGCCTCATGATTTGACTCATGTGCAGAAAGAAACGCGTGTTGAAACTTGTGTTGCCTTGTTGAATCGGTACAGAAATGAAGGAATATTAAATCGAAATGTGACATGTGATGAACAGTGGATTCTTTATGATAACCGTAAAAGAAAAATGCAATGGTCAAACGCCACAGCAGTGTCCTAAAGCAAAACTTACCAATAAAAAGGTAATGGTAACTGTTTAGTGGTCTCAGCATGGTGCTATTCACTATAGTTTTCTCCGATCTGGTCAATCAATAACAGCAGATGTCTATTGTGCCGAACTTCGAACAGTGTTGGCAAAACTAGCAGTAAAACAGCCCCGACTCATGAATCGATCTTCACCATTATTGCTCCATGACAACGCGAGACCTCATACAGCACGAGAAACCGTTTTGACCCTTCAGGAACTGCAATTAGAAACCATTCGACATCTTCCGTATTCGCTAGACCTTGCTCCAATGGACTACAATTTCTTTCGTGATTTGGACAATTATCTACGTGACAAGAAGTTTTCTTCCCAGGAGGCAGTACAAAATGCTTTCACACAGTTTGTGAAGTCTAGATCCTCAGAGTTCTATCACAAAGAAATAAATGACCTTCCTATTAGATGGCAGCAATGTATAGATATTAATGGTAACTATTTTGATTAAATAAATTTGTTAAAAATTAAAAAATAAACAATTTTGATTTTCAGTACAAATCGGCAATTTCATACATTAACCCCTATTATTTTAGTAATTATTTACCTCCCATATGTCGAAGTGACGTATGGTTATCTTTAGTGTGACTTAATTTCGACCTTTGGTAAAATGTATATTAAATCTATGGGTAAAATGGTTTATTTTTTTGGGAATAACTTGTACAATTTTATACTTGTTTTTTTTTTTACTTGTCAAAGGCAACAATAAAATGACGTCACGAATTCACGTCGATGATGCAGAAATCAGTCGGTTGTTGTATGAACGATGATAGACAGCTGCAGAAATTCATATTGTGGATAGGACAAATCCAGCGCTTGTCCTAAGTGCCTATGAGGCCAAAAATAATAAAGTATTAGGTACATTTACTTAGGTTTTTCTTATTAAAGAGATTACGAAAAGATAATTTTAAAAATTTAAAATAGTAAATTATATGACCGATAGAGAGATTCCTAAATTTTTAAGTTTTGCAAAGTGAGAAGTACCTAACTTGTTTTGTTCTCTGTTTTTTCTAATAAAAATATAAGTATAATCAAATGTTTTTCATTTACGCAGTACACAAGTACATACATTAAGACATAATATCAAACTTTTAAACTTAGTATATACTTTATCCAAAATACGCTTACTAAAAAATTCGCATGTCGAATCGACGTATGGTTATCTTTAATCCATAGAGAAATATGGTTACCTATCTAGGGTTAAATGAACACTAACTGGTTTGCGCTATTTAGAGTGCTGACTGCTGACCTAGTTGAATCCCCAACTTTACCGCTGAATAAGGCTCCAAAATAAAGCAAACGATAAATTTTAAATCTAACCTAAACATAGCCATCGTTTTGAAATGTGAATCGAGCCTTTACTAGTACAGGAGAGTTCCATTACGTTTGTCTAGTGACAATTTTCAAAAGCGACTCGATCGGCGGAGCTAAATTAGGATTGACGCCGACAGGTTTTGTAAAAGCATTGCACTGTTGAATTATTAAGGCGACTCCGGCTAGCTCTATATTCGTACCAGCCGACGGCTGCATACACAGCTATAGGTAATGGTCCGTTTACAGTACCACCTCATTTTCAATTCTGACACCCGGATAAAGTGGTCGGCGAATGAATATAAGCCGCAGTAGGCAATTCGAAAAACGTAAAAACAAATTCAACGTTTGCAGGCTAAAGCCGTATTGTGAATCAATGAATACAAAATATTCTGTTACGATACAAGCGAGGATTTTTAAATAAACCTTTTTTTAATTTAATTCAGACCTCGGCTCGTTTACACGCAACTAAGAATTTTACGATGTTTTGATTATTGTTTTTAAATGGAATATGATGTATATACTCGTTAGGGTATTAAATAATTTCATTTCAATTTGTAACTCACTTTGATTTTATTGTACTAGTAGTTTTTATAATGGATCAAAGGATAATTTGACCAAAGGTACCACACATTGGCGGTAGAAAGTGACTTTTGGAAAGCAAAGACTAATTTATCGCATAAAATAAAATAAAAATACAAGTATATTTAATTTTACTGTGTTATTACAATGTCCTTACGAGTAATGTGGACATAACCATGGGCCAAACACTTTGGTTGGTTTCTGATAACAAAATATACCTCACTAGTAAGTAAGCATGTGAATTATTATGCTAAGTGGGTTTAACGGAAAACAAGTAAATTAGCACACAACAGACAACTATATGATCGGTACCATGCCTTTGGAAATTGAGTTTGGAGCTTATTGGGAGAGGAAAAGTTTCGAAAGCAATTTTGTGAAAATTTAATGCTCTTGAGAACTTACGAGAATGAGGAATTTGCTAAACGAAGCCAACACTGAGCATAGCTAATTTGTTACGAATTTTCAATGAGGTCCGACTAGCGATGTAAGGCTCTGCTAGTGACATCTCAAAAGTCGGAACCTTAAAATTTTAATGAAAGTGACAGAATCTTGGACCCTTTATCTTCGAATAACAAACCTTTACAAAAGTTACACCTACTTTCTAACTTTAAAAAGAAGTTGGAAGGTCCGTCTGTTTTAATTAAAAACAGATTTAATGTAGGTAATGAAAAAAGTATCCAACACTTTTATCGAGTTACAGATATTCAATTCTATTTAATTATCTAAAAGACCTAAGCACGGTCTCCATTATTAAGGGTTCCGTAGTCAACAAGGAACTTTTAGAGTTTTGCCATGTCTGTCCGTCTGTATGTACATCTGTCTCTCTGCCTGTTGGTCTGAGATGTCTTTGATATTTATTTAAAAAAAGTTATTTTTGCTAGAATCATTTGTGCCCCCCATTCCGCTATTAAAAGGAGTAGGTGAGTATTTTAATAACATTAAAACAATACGTTATACAATATAAACAAATAAACATGTAAATACATACTTTAATTATTGATAATCTATGATTATACTATTTGAAGTTGTCAAGAGAAATTCCTAAACAAATCTGTAATTGTGTAGCGACTTGAGTGAGAGCTTAAGTCTTGCCAATTTGAAATATTTGAAAGAGGATCTGTGTCAAGTGGCATTCTAATATACATTAGGGTATAGGTGTAACTTACCCTCCATTGGTAGAACAAACTAATTATCCGGTTAGAGTATTTACCATCCGTCGTGATTGCTTCGTCACCCGGGGCGTTCGGGAAGAGGCCATGTTTCTCGGGAGGTACAACGAAGAGGGCCGTAATGGGAGTCTGCCGTAATAATGAATGTAATGACTACCTTAGTCATGTTTCTGTCTGAATATAGTTCTTAAGCTAAAATCATCTATCTATTTATAACAAAAAAGAACAGTCTAAATACTAGTCTTTCATAATGAATTTTGGCTTTTTGATGAAATCCTAAAATGTGCTCATTTAGGCTGAAAAGATAAAATAATAAGTATAACTAACTCATCGTCGTCGGCGCATGAAGGTTCACGTGATTTTAATCGTTTTAATTTACTTGAAGAGGCAGATCTTCATAACAATATATGTATAATGTCCAAACTATGTTATAATCTCCAAATAATACAAAAATAACACTGCCAGTAAGTATTAAATTAGTAGGAAATTACATTGAAACTGATTCCAAAATATACAAAACTTATTGTTTATTTTTCTCCATTAATGATTTATGTTCGTTCTATCATCATTGCTACCAACAATTTAAGTATCTCTAAATTTTCTATTAAGATTTAACATGAAATTACGATTACAGTTGAATGATTAAAAATAATTAAAAATCTACTCATTTTTGTACTCCAATACAAAGCAATGCGAAACAGGCTATTAGCGTGTTGGTAGCTGCGTAGTTCAGCCGAGATAAGCTACGGTCTACGACGTAGTGCCGTGACTCGTAGCGCACCGTAGCTGCCTAAAAACTATTGCTAAGTAAGAAATATAATATTTATAAGTACCTACATAATTATAGCCCGGCAACGTAAATTTTAAATAAGGCTATCAAATCTTATTTAACTTTGCTGTTATATTTATTAAATATAAGTACCTAGTTGATGGTACTTAAAAATTGTTTTCTAAAATATTTGAATTTGAGTAATATGAACTTAGTTTTAATTCGGCTTTCTTTATTAGGAGAAATGCATTTAGACATAATAAAATGAAAATCATATTATAATGTATGAAAAGATTTCACTCTTGTAATCGTCAGTTATCTGTTTGGATTAAAATAGTTAGATAATATCCTGCTAAAAAAGTTTTTTAAGAAAACCTGTTATTTTTTAAATTTTTCTATTGACTGTCATCGTTATTATACATTTAAGTTTAGTATTTTCTTTTCTAAGCCATAATTAAACCAATTTCGAGATATTGAAAAAAATAATATTTTTTATATTTGGACAACTCATTAGAAAATATTAATCTATTTAATCGTGTGAGTCTTCACACAAATAAACAGAATATAAGAATTCCTTTTTTCATTGAACAAAAAAAGTCTTATTTAATGTTTAATACTCGCATAGTTAAAATGCATGTTTTAGGTAAACAAGCTCTAAGAAAACATGCAGTAAATCATTAATACAGAAATTTCCTCTTCAATAGACCGCATACTTTGGGCGGGCGGAGCGCCCTACGCTCACCGGCGTATTAATAACGCTTGTCGTTTGCTTACCCAATATAACGGGACAGCATCCGTCTACGGAGGTATTCCAGCCACGTGGATAGTTTTCCAGGTAGACCACCATCCCTTTTCCTCAAACGATGTTTTGATTAAGAGTAAGAGAGCAGGCATAAATTCCGACGGCATGAATCAATAACCTGGTTCACTCACACGGCGGCAGGTCGAATTGTGACGTCACACAGGCAGACGTTATTTTGACGGGCGACTGCGGTGTTTAGGAGTTATGGCGGGAGAGATGTAAGCAACTAAATAAATTGAAACGTGTGTTGTTAGTTAGTCCAGCTTTTGCATGCGCTTGATGGAATAGGGCTATTGATGGACGCAATGTTATGGGATATTGTGAGGTTTAATTATTCGATACACATTTAGGTTGCTACGTAGTTTGAAAACGTTCTATTTTGTTTTAATTTGTTTATAACTAGCTTTTATTATTGTATTTAGTTCAGAATAACATGAATGTTATGTTTTGTTGTTGCCCCGGTGGTCTAGTGGTTGAAATACCGGTCCAAGACCTCGGGGTCTTAATTTCTTACTTTCTAAAATTAATGCTCTAGCTTTCGAAATTAGTAAAAAAACCCTTCTAATGTGCCTGGCTGGTTCTTTCAAGTTCGTAAAATTAAGTTTTGAAAACTTTTTACTTACATTTTTACTGCGTTTAGTAAGGTTTTCAGAAATGTTTTCATTTTAATTAAGGGGACTACTAGAGCTAAGTGCTGCCTCCAATTGATTTAATTTTATTACTTAATTTTCAAACTCTAGTATTTATTGAACCATAGTAAACTTTTCATTTATTTTCAGTTGTTTATAAAATCAAATTTTTCGCTAACGCCACAAGCGGCCGCTTTTAGCAATAATGTACAATACGAAAAAATTACAGAATAAAAAGCAGTGAACAGTGATTCAATAAATACTAGAGGTACCTAATTTGCTAAAATGATACTGTTCTAGTTTTTTGAGAATTTATTTTGTTTAGAACTAATAAAAAAAAACAATTGGGGGCAGCACTTAGCTCTAGTAGTCGCCTTAAGGGTAGCCAGCGATAAGTCCTTCCAAATAAAAGGATTTTGTGTCAAATATAATTTGACGTAAGTAATGCTTATTAGAAGGACATTAACTGTATTGGGTCAACCTAAAAGCCTCAATGTAAATATCTCGTCTTATCGACCCGTTTCGCAACATGGACATTAAAGCAGTATTTCTTACTTGAAACCGTTCTGTACAAAAAACGCAAAACAACAAGGGTGTTATGAAACCGTCAACATTGCCGTATCGTTCGCAACACAAACTCCGATTTTAAAGTGCGCGACAATGGAGGCTCAACCTGGGGCAGCCCGTATTATTTCCGTCACGTCCCGCTATTTGAAATATTCAACAGCATCGATTATCGGCTCACTTTGTACACAAATGCTTTTTTATTCAATTTAAAATTGATACAACTTTTCAAGTATTAAAGACTACGACTACGAATACTTAAGAAGACGTAAAACATTTTTTTAATATATCAACGACTATGTCAACATAGAAAGCCCATACCCGTCCACCGCTGAACATACGAGTAGGCTTGTCGAATAGGCGAGTTATGCGATTATCACGACGCTTGGCTTGATGATCGTAGTTTAACTAATGGTGAAGAGAAGACGCTACTTTTTCTGGTATTTCTTTAGTTCACTTTACGACTCTTATAGGACTATAAAAGTTGCGTAGTTCCAGAGTAAGGTCATAGACGTAATTATGAAAAATGAATGTTATAGGTAGTTATGCTATTTTTCAATATAGCTCTTAAAATAATCTTGGCTCCCCTCTAAGAAAGCGCTTAAGAACCGGGTGAATAAGCCCGCTTGGGGCTTTAAATGCATATTATAAAACTATAAAAGTTCAAGATTATATTGTGACACATTTAAAAATAAATTTATCCGGTGGCTGCTATAAATAATGAAATTAGCAATTTACAAGTTTGAATAGTAACATATGAATCTTTTTAAATATATATAAATTATATCTTTTACTTGTAAAATAATAGTAAAAATGTTTTCATTACTTTTGCATAGACCTAAAAATTCACAAAATGCTGCTGTGATTTGTACTTCAAAGCGGCCTCTGATATTTCTAATAAATCTTTGTAATAATCACCAAATATAAACTTATAGCTGTTAATAGTTTTTCGAAAGATTATTTGAAATAGAAGAGAACTCAATGCAGCACCCACACGACAGGTTAAAGTAAATAAAAAGCAAGAAGAACTAGCAGGCAGTATTAAATTACTTCTTCATTCCCTTCCATCGTTTTTGTAAATACATTTTAAATTGAACCCATAATGGGTACTACACATTCAAAATATTTAACAATGAAAAAGATAAACGACAAAATTCCTTTTAATAGATGACAAAAAACAACTATTGGCATGAAGTGCTCACAACTGGGGCGTTTTGTTTTTTTACTCGTCGAAATATGACAACAAAGGCTTCATTTACCTTTTTCTACGGAATAAAATGTTTGAACTAAACTAAATTACAGCCCACAGCGCTGTTGTCGGTCCCCTTTGAAAATAGGCGCTACTGACATGTTCAATTTGCAGTGATTGACTTGACGGCGACACTCGACACCCGCTATTCGCTACTTGCTGATTGAAATCCCAATTTTAGCGATAAACTCAATTTAGCACTTGATCGGATACGATGACTAAAAACGGGAGATAAATTGGGTTAAATTGACTGGAGCACTGTTGAAGGTATTACTACTCTAGATCTGTGTCCTGGCTTCTGTTGGAAACCAAATAGGTGCTCACATTTTCCAACGATACAAAACAAATACTCAACTCTACAGCTGTCTTAAATTTAGCAGTTTTATTTTAAATAAAAACATCGTAATGATTTTGTAAAAAGTAATTTAATTCAGAAGAAAGTTAATTAATCTCTTTCTGCCACACGATGGACCCGCCATCCGCTGGGGAATCCATGGAACGCTAAGAAGTTTTTTCTCCTTACTGACATAAATATTAGATACACGTTTGAAATAACACTAATCATACAAAAAATGGAGCGGGCAAAATAATAGTAAAACTATGTTTGGCATACAAATTTTAAATATTGAGCTTTGGCAGCTACATGTCATAATTATATACAGTATTATTAGAGCTAGTCCTATTCATTTTAACGCCCCGTTGGTCTAGTGGTTTAAATACCGAGCCATGATCTCGGGGTCCCAGGTTCGATTCCTGGGTCGGGCAACAAAAAAAGTTTCGAATTTTCGAACGTTGCTGGGTTTTTTTTTTGGGTTTACCCATCATTGCTGTGGCAACTTGAATTCAATGATGGAGGCCTTTTCCCTGCAGTGGGATGAATATAGGCTGTTACTTTACTTTTACTATTCATTTGCTTTAAAGTAGGTTGTAAACAAGAGTTTGTTTTAAAGCGATTTAAGATTTATTAAATAAGATCTATCTCTTATGGATCTTTCTTTTCGTGTCAAGAGATATCAAGTTTCAATGTAATAAATGGAGGTACCTACATATTAAGTCGTTTTAATTTAAAGCCGTTTCAAATGGCTCATGTGAGTTAAAGTAAAATCTAATTTGTTTTTTATGCAGATGAACAAAATATACACTGTAAATATGACTTATTTGAAAATATTTAGCTGGTAGCGTACGAACGGTTCGCTATACTGATTTGATACTTGTTTGTACAAATCCCGTTAGCAGAGACATGAAGGCGCCTCGGGCTGAAATGAGCTCGTTACCTGCAGAAAAATATACATATTGCGAAAATACTGACTTAATTTTGATCGATAATGTACACATGCCTTTGAAAACATCTTTGTGAAAGGCGTTTCAATTTTGCAATATATATATAACTTTGTTACCTATATTATTCTTTTGGCGGCACGTGTCGGAATGAATTCTTGTTTTGAAATGTCAAGTGCGCCATTTTCATTAAGTCAAGCTTCACCTACTAAGCCATCGATCCTATAAGCTCATAGCCATCTGGGAAAATTGCTGATTTTTTGGCTACATGTGGGATGGTTGGAGTAGAAGATGACAATCGCGTACAATAGCCCAATAAGCACGTTAAGAGCGGACAAAGTTCACTAAACCAAACCAAACCAAACTAAACCTACCATACAAGGTATCTTGTAAAATATTCCAACTAACTATCTTAATAGAATACACAAAAAGGGAATCAAAACAAAATCCTTTACTTAAATCATTCCCTCCTTATATTCTAACACCCGTATTTATAAACATGTAAAAGTAATTACTTGACTAAAAGTATTTAACTTATGTGACAATAACCCCCGTATTTATAAACAAGTAAAAGTCATTACTTAACTACAAGTAATTACTTGAGAGACAATTTGTATGCCTTAATCAAGAAATTACTAGAAGTTATAACTGCCAAAAGTTAGCATTTTCAGCCAAATAATATGACTATTAATGGTGACCAATTTCTTTCACTTAAGCACTAGGTATGAACACTTTAAGTTATGACTTTCTTAAGCAATAAGTAATTACTTCTTTATGGATACGGGGGTAAGTATTCCTTAATCAAGTAATTACTAGAAGTGAGAACTATCAAAAGTTAGCATTCTCAGCCCAATAATATGACAATTAATGGTGACCCATTTCTACACTTATACACTAGGTACTAACGCTTTAAGTTATGACTTTCGCAATAAGTAATTACTTCTTTATAAATACGGGTGTAAGTACATACATTTTCTTTTTCTTTCAACCGGCCAGTATTGATGATGACTTTGATAAATCATATTTATACTAAATACAAAAATTAAAAGTAAATATAATTGTTTCTTTAATACCGACTCAAAGTCAGTGGTTCTTATGTAGCCTGTCGAACCTGTATATTAAACAATTTTGGTTGCAATAGCTAAAACAATAAACAACCAAATCGGCTAACTTTGTTGAATGTTCAAACAATATTAAAAATAAACTGGTCGAATAAAATATACTTTATTTCGTAATTATAACGTATTAAAATAAGTCAACAGAATAACTTGTCATCATGTCACTAAGTCAAACTCGCAAAGCAAACAAGATGTAAACATTTGAATCATAAATTGTAACGCAACCCCAAACATTATAACTATAAGTCCATAACCATTAATCTTCGTCAAAATGGCGACACCAAAGTGGTACGGGACCCTACTCCATGATATTAACGAAATTGTGTAGACTTGGCGAATTAGTCCCTACTGTCTTTTGATGTACATAACATGTTTTACATGATCACCTGTTTTAATCTATCGTCAATCCAATTATTACCAATTCCAAATAATATTTGTCCAACATTTGTTCAATCGTCCTCTTTACAAATAAATTTTAAGCGTGTATAGCCACCAAAGAAAATAAAGTTTATTTTCTTTGATAGCCACAGACAAATACCCACTAACTAGCCCTTTACCTAACAAAAATAGACCGATCTTTTGGAAACAAAAAGTTTTTTCCAAAACAAACCAAACATCTTTTTACGGACGGCCGCATTTTCTTTGCCATCACACCTATTTAACTTAGTGACTTTGATTCGGTAAAGCAATACCAATGAATCGAATAAATCTGTGGTTTTGGTTATTGTCTTGATAAAAAACACCTTTTTTTTGTCTATCTTTTGTATTAATTATTCGTGTCTTTTATATCATAAGAATAAATAATTTATAACGTACGTACCTCTAATGTAAACGTTTATTAATGAATCACTGATGAGCAGAGGCCTCGAGCAATGCGATCATTACGAGTAACTTGCGCGAAAATAATTAAAATTTTATTGTAAATTAGTTAAGACAATATAAATGAAATTGGAAAAAAAAATTCTTGTCAGTTAGCACTAATGTGTGTAAATTTAACCTATTTAAAGGTATTGCCTTTAGCCATCGCAATAGTGCGGGCACGGCTACCACAGTAAATCCACTAATGGTTAAGAACTCTCCAAATTTACACTTCCCAGGACTAAACCAGCTTATTCCTCAGAGCTGAACTCATTGTTTTTGTTGCCTCTAATGCATGTGTTGTTCAAGTTCGTTTAAAAGCTACGCTGAACAGATTTAGAGCTAGCTTAATAGGTTTGTTGTGGTTGATGGTATAGTATACTCGTAGATTTTGTAACAAAAATAAGCATTTATGAACATAAATGAAGAATGAATGAATGAAAATGAAGGGAGATTTATGTGACGTTATGTCTCGGTAGCTCAAAAAGGCAAGGCACCGGGCCTAGTATGCATGGGGATTCGATGGGAATTTCAATGCGGGTTCGACTTCGCCTGAGACAATATTTTTCAAGTTTGAATACTGAGAAATAATATACCTTGGAAAAGGACAACGGTTGCCCAAAGTAACTATTCCACGTGGACTTTTTTGATAAAATAAATAACACTGCCATGATGGGCTTCTTTTTTTAGGTGGTTGAAAATGCATGGTGTATATTGGATGGTTTTTGATCTTGAAATCATCCAAGAGGTTTTAAGTGGGTGAAAGTCTGTTTAGGAAGATTATGCTTTTAAACTTATTTTAAAAAAAATAACACATAGCGATATAATCAACCATATAACCAGGAGTGCAACAGCAGATTTTCACGTACGGTATCGCGGACAGAGCGCAAGTATAAAAATGCATTTCCACTCATTAAAAGTTGTACTATGCAATGGTTTTCTAGTGTGCATCATAATTAGTTTCAAAATCCGTCTGTCTTAACAAGACAGGTGTTTTAACGTTAATTTAAAAAACCTGCTAACTTTTCGACCTACATTTTATAGACAATTTCATTATACGATCCAAGAGAAACTGGCAACCTATTTGGTTGCCAATCAGTAAGCAATCCGTATGCATAATATGGAGGGCTTCACAGACAATTTAGTGGCGGAACGATGGATGCCTTAACCTTCGCCCGGGGTGTGTTAGGCCAAGCGTGACCGGACGGGAACTCACGTGTGCCGGGTTAAGCGCACGGCTTGCATTTTAACTATTATTGTGTTTTTTTTGTATGAGTTCAGAAATGTATTCAATAGCAATTAAAATAAAGAAATTAGTGGAATAAGTATTCCTTACACACGTCCACCTGAGAACTTTAAAGTATTTTTACAGTATTTTCTTTTGCAGTGGTTGTGGGTACTGGTGAAATGTACTCATTTAGTCTTTTTTAGACCAATATCTGGATTCTAACAAGCACGGTTTTGGCGATATGGTTATTAAACAATAAAATTCTCAACAAACTTTCTTTCTATCATCTACTTTTATAAGTACCTATCATATATTTAATACTTTACAAATACGTTTAATAACTATTAATTTCACAACTTAATTCTGAAGTATACAATAACAAAACTATTTAACAGCATCGTTTGTTAAAATAGTTTTCACTGAGTTTAAAAATATACAAAACAGTCACGATTCAAATAATCTAGTTTAATATTAAATGTTTCTTTATTTTAGTGATAGCATAATTTTTTGACCATTTTATCAATCCGTATTTGTAATATAAGGGGTAAAAAGCGGCTTGGCAGATGTTCTAATGTCGTTAAGGTCAAAATGCCCTTAGTCTTATGACTGAACATTACCTGGGTCTAATAAACCTGACGTGACGGGTCACCTAGATAGAGCGTATGTTAAATAAAAGGTTGAGCGGGGAAGGAAAACGTGTTGCATTTTTAAACATACTACTGCTTCAATCTTTCTAATTAAGGTAAGATGTGTTATGAGATAAGGAGATACATCACATCAAAGTAAAAAAACAATGTTTGTATTGCTGTACCAACAAGTCCTGAATCTATGTTAAGGCTTGAAAATCTTAAATTTGGTGACACTTTAGTTATAATGGTATGGTGGGTATGGTATATTAAGAGGAAACACAACAGCCGTTTTTCCATACAAACGTAGTCCCCTGTTTCCTCCCTGGATAATGCCAGTAGAGCAATAATTTTTATTACAAAAATCTATGGCCACTGTTAGCATGTTTTTATGTTTTCTGATTTTCATAAATAAATAATAAAAAAGATATGAGCCCTCAAAAATCGAAAAAATTCGTCAGATTTTCCGCTGTGTTTAAACATCCAGAAAACAAATTTGGCAAAATTTTATAAAAAAAAAACAGGAACACGGCCCAAGCCTTTTTTTAATTTTTAATGAAAAAAGTATTTAAATCGGTCTAGTTTTGGAAAAGTAATCGGGGAACTACGAAACGTTGATTTGGTGTGCTTTTTTTAGTAGGTATTTTCGGTCCAAGAAGCAGTTGTCTCTATCACACTTTGCGGTGAATGCGTTTGGCACTGCGCGACAGCAATATACTCGTATTTTACAAATACCTGTTTTTCAATTCTCTCGCCCGTAGTGTTTCCTCTTAAATATAAAATTGTGTCAAAGTGCTGTTATTGAACTGCTCCGAAACGGCTTGACCGATATTTATGAATACTTCATTTGGGAGATCCTTAGGCCATAGGCAATTTGGTGATATAAAAAATGTAAGTAGGTACTTACTAAACCACTATTCAAAAGAGCAAGAAGTCAGGGTAAATATTTCGTCTGCGTAAATAACACGTGTGATAGGCACGGTGTAATTCCACAAAGCTGTAATTGAACAAAGGAAGAAATAAAAGCAAAACGTTTTTCATACTGAGTCAAAGTGGTATTTACGAACTGAGAGAATGTGTAGCATTTGATTCAGTGAAAAACTGTTACCGATGTACACGGATTATATATAAATCATCTTAAAAAAATATGTTCTGAGAAGTAGAATCGTGCGATCAGCATTTCAGGCTTATAAGCATAAAAGGGTGCTTGTCGGATTCAAGAGAATCGCTTAAGTACCTACTCTTATCACGGCAGGTTAATAAAATATTCAATGTACGAATATCTGGGTGCAAATTTTGGGGATAGCGTTCCCCATCTTCGAGACGAGTTCTAAGCAAACACTTGATCATAATATATCTCTTCGCCTTAATTTTATTGTCTTGTTCGTGCCTCTTATTTTATTCCACTTTCTTTTATTTGGCTACATCCCGCTAATGGGACATGAGGAAGTGCAAATATCCGTAAAAGCACCTGAAAATTGGATTTTGTTTTTCTTACCTCACATTTGTATAAAAGATTTCAATTGTATACTTACCTACTTATTTGACGAGACGTGGTATATTTCAAAAAACATCTAATCTCACTAAATCTGCATTAATCTCAATGTAGATATTTATTTCCCGTTGCCTGCTAAGAAGTATTTATACGGACCAATTTATTAAGTAGATCGAAAAATAAAAAAGGTAAACACAATCTTGAGCTACTAAAGTTGTGGGAATGGGGGTCCCTAAAGAATTACTTTTGGTTGTAACCCACATCCAAAACAAAAGTTCTTTCAAACTTCTCTTGACGTGTACCACCAATGCAAGTTTTATAAGCCAAGGAGATTAGATTTTTATGAACGTATCAGAGTTCCGGAAAGTAATTACCTTAGAAAATTAGGGTGGACAGTTTTATTTTCAGGTGAGAAATATAAAAAACCTTTTTTGTTTTATAAGGTTTTAAAGTACGTACTAAGATTCTCACGCCTGCTTTGTGCGATGATTAAGTAACCCAAACTGGTTATAAAACAATAGTCTAGTTTAAAAATAAAAATATATTGAAATGACTCAAATATAACCCACATAAAGTTTAGGCCGCTAGGTAATTCTTAATAAAGAAATTGAAATAAAAAATGTCTGCGTCGAACATTGCTTTTACTTCAAACCTAGACATTTATTGTACGACGACGACATATTAAAATTTATTTGGTTCGAAATTTGAGATGATGATATAATGTAAAATTTAAGAGTTCGTAGATTTCCATAGAAAGTGCTGTGGGCTTCATAGAACAGGCGTTTTTACCGCAAGGTTCCGTCTGGCTGTCTCGTTAACGAGGTTGGTTCAAACAATCAGAAGTCAAGCAGAAATTGATGGGGTGCTTGCATGCCCGCACCGATGTCGACGTTTTCCCCTTCCTTAATTAAAAGACTTCACTCAAGCGTAACTCGCAATATCGGGACATTACTCTCTGTGATATTCTTAGTGTTGTAGAGCAGGTAAATTACAGAAATGTTCGGAATTTTAAATGATGGGCACTTTAAATTAAAATAAATGTTAATGATATAAGAAAAACTGCACATAACTTTTTAAATTTTTTAGAATAATAACACATAAAAACAGAATAACTCACGGTTTGGGAAATATTTTTTTACAAGGTTTTAGCAGATATTAGAACGAAGAACGCTTCATAAATGATTTATTAATAATATATGAAAAATACAACTGCGTTATTACGTAAAAAAGTTTTAGAATTTTAGCTACAACAACCTTTAACATCCTGGTCTCTTTTGACACTGGTGTATCTAATGTATATAAACCTATATCACCAATTTTCTAATCATATTTCCGATGCGTAAGTATTTTCGTTATACCTTCTTATTCGGTTATAAAAGTAAACATTATTTGTTATAAACATCAGTACATTTCTGATGTAGGTGCTAGAGACCAAAGCTTCATATTTGTCATATTAATTAGCCATAATTGACCATATAGTCTAGATGTCATTTAAAAGTTACTTTTACAATAGTTTTCAAAACCGATATCTACCTCACCTTACTTTTGCGGTTCGTTCTTACTTTGTTGCAAATGCCACCTGAAATTATATTTGTTTGCTTGCTGTTTGTATATTGATTACCTAATTATAATTGAAGAGCGCCAAACAGCGTTGTAAGCGGTCATGCAAGCACTCATGACGCGACGGACACCGAGCGCCACTCACGCGCGGTAACGAGTGGGCCCACTCATCGCTTAATTCGCTTTTATTGCTTTACGAGCTGTGCCTGCGACTTTACTCGAACAGTATCTGTAACCATATTATACGTTGCTGTCATGTCGTCAAATTAGTCAGCAATTGGTGACCTTGTTTGTGTGGTGTTACCTCTAATACAAGAGCCCCGGAATATAAACGATATTTTCTAAGTAAACAGGCACGTTAAGTCGTTGGTCCCTACTTCTGTCGGTGGACAAAAGCCGTAAAAACAAGTCACGTCACATAACTGACTCGGGTCTAAACGAGCCAATAGTGGTGATCGTCCTCCTAAATATACATAATTATGTTGAATATTCTAAGATTAACTAAGTACTTATTTTACAGGTGTGTCATGACATTTATCTTCGACTTTATTCCAACACGTTTAAGCTATTGCATGAGTTCGTTTGTTGATGGAAGATATTTTTCGTAATCACTAACTATGGTGTAATACTGACGGGCGAAAATGGATAGTAAAGTTTTATTTTTAGGCATTTCTTAATAAATAGCTCCGAAAAAAAATCGAGGTCGCCAGCAAATACTAGTTCCTGCCTTTGTGTTTTATACCTCATTATTAATTGATCTAAATTTTAGTTTGAAAGGAACAAAGTTTAACAATATTTCTGGTGCCGAGACCCAAGCTACAAAAAATAGTCTTTGAGCTAGGCAATCACGTTAAAAGGCAAAGCTATCTATGAACGGGCTAGTTGTGAAAAGTGGAAAGCCAAGCGCTGCCAAGTTCATAGTGAACTTTGATAAAAGTGAAATAGATGAGTACTACCTTGTAATACTGTTCTTCATCCCGGCACTGATTGAACGTCTTTAATTTTACTTAAGAACGCCCATCCATGCTGTATTTCTACCTAAGCCGATAAAATAGCGAAGTGCAAAGGAGTTGCTCGTTGAACTGATGGTTGGTAAATGTGTATTTTTCTTCTTGGCATTAATTCTGAGATTAATGTGCTTTGGAAAAATACTAGAAAATCTTTTACATTGAGTTTTGGAATGTTGTTTTATGCGCATACCTAAGTATACTATTCAAGATAATATCATTATCAATAGCCCAAATCAGTCTACTGCTAGAGTTAAGCCTCTCCAAAAGGGTTTTTTAAGGACTATCGCCTGGCAGGTGCGTTGGTGATCGCTGATAAAGAGAAATCGAATGGTAAAGAAAAAACGCTGCTGTCCGTTTTCTTCTAGCGTTAGGTACTGCTTCTATTCGACTCTTACGACAACCATAGAAAGTCGAAATCGAATGCTACGTTTTTTGATACCGGCAGACTGATTTTCCAGCAGAGATATCGATAACTTTCTTTTCGGTAAAATTATTTGAAGTGATTTATTTTTGAAGTCAGTTGTCTCATTACTGCTTATTGGTTGTGCTATAGTCATGTTATGTTTGTCGAAACGTTAGAAAATGTTTAGCAAACATTTTATATCAGCTAGGATGGTTGCATAACAAATACTAGTTTCATCCTTACTACTATTTACTGTATTATTTGCGAGAGAACAGAGTACCTACAGATGGTTATTCATCAAACGCCGAAATATTCTATGTTTGTAGTAAATTATTCCGTTTTGGTCGCACATAAACTTGAATATTCAAGAATAAATATCACTAAGTAACAAACTATTAGTAAGGGTCAAAGAGCAAATGGTGCAGAGATGTTAGTTTAGAAATGACAGAAGTATATTTTAGGTTTTTGGTATCGTACTTGTCTAGTTTCAGTCGTTCATTTTGCATTTTAAGCTGTAAATTTAGTAGTTGTACGTATCTACTATAACTGAGCGAGATTTAAATATTGGTATTTAATGTATTCTTAATAGAGTTTATCAAATGTAAGTGTAATTACTGTCGATGGTTGGGTGTATAAAGTATTGAAATTAAAGATCATCATCATCATCATCATATCAGCCGAACGACGCCCACTGCTGGGCATAGGCCTCCCCCAAGGATCTCCACAACGATCGGTCCTGTGCTGTCCGCATCCAGCGGCTTCCCGCGACCTTGATCAGATCGTCGGTCCACCTTGTGGGGGGCCTGCCCACGGAACGTCGTCCGGTACGTGGTCGCCATTCGAGAACCTTTCCGCCCCAACGGCCATCGGTTCTCCGCGCTATGTGTCCCGCCCACTGCCACTTCAACGATGCAATCCTTCGAGCGATGTCGGTTGTTTTAGTTCTCCTGCGGATCTCATCATTTCTGATTCGATCGAGTAGGGAAATACCAAGCATCGCTCTCTCCATTGCTCGCTGGGTGATCTTGAGCCTTCTTATGAGACCCATAGTAAACGACCACGTCTCACTCCCATAGGTCATTACTGGCAACACACACTGGTCAAAGACTTTCGTCTTGAGACACTGAGGTATTTCGGACGCGAAAATATGCCGGAGCTTCCCGAACGCTGCCCATCCGAGCTGGATTCGACGAGAGATCTCTTTCTCGAAGTTGGACTTACCTAACTGGACTATCTGTCCCAGGTAAACATAGTGGTCAACAACTTCAAGTGCAATGTTCCCAACGTTAACTGGAGCGGGTGCAACATGGGCATTTAACATGATTTTCGTCTTGTCCATGTTCATCCTAAGACCCACTCTTTGAGAAGCATTACTGAGATCTTCGAGCATAATGTTCAGGTCTTCCAAGGTCTCAGCCATAAGAACTACATCATCGGCAAATCGCAGGTGTGTTAGGTATTCGCCATTGATGTTGATGCCGCGTCCTTTCCAGTCCAGAAGCTTGAAAATATCCTCCAACGCAGCTGTGAACAGTTTCGGAGAAATAACGTCTCCCTGTCTCACACCTCGCTGTAGTTGGATCGGATTAGAGCTCTGGTTCTGTAATCGGACCGACATGGTGGCGTTTTGGTATAAGTACTTTAGTACCTCGATGTACCTGTAGTCTATTTGGCACCTTTGGAGAGACTGCAGCACTGCCCATGTCTCAATCGAATCAAAGGCTTTCTCATAGTCCACGAACGCTAAGCAAAGTGGCAAGTTATACTCTTCGGTCTTCTGTATAACTTGCCGCAGCGTATGAATGTGGTCTATGGTACTATAGCCTTTTCGGAACCCGGCTTGTTCGGGAGGTTGGAAGTCGTCGAACCTGCGAGTGAGACGATTCGTAATGACTCTCGAAAACAACTTATAGATATGGCTCAGAAGCGAAATGGGTCTGTAGTTCTTCAAGAGAGTTTTGTCACCCTTCTTGAAGAACAGCATCACATCGCCTCTGCCCCATGCCTTTGGCGTTTTACCCTCGAGGATGACAGAATTAAAGAGCTTCTGGAGGACCCTAAGTATCGGCTTACCGCCCGCTCTAAGGAGCTCTGTTGTGATTCCGTCATCACCCGGCGCCTTGTTGTTTTTAAGCTGCTTGAGAGCCATTCTAATCTCGCACAGGCTGACGTCCGGGATATCTTCAGAATAGTGTCGGGTAAGCTTGGCTCTAGGGTCTTTAGCCTTGTTTTCAACAGGTGTTTTCGTGGAGTATAACTGTCCATAGAAACTCTCAATCTCCCTCAGGATTTCAGGTGTTGACGCAATGATGCTACCTGTCTCAGTTTTCAGCCTCGTCAATTGGCTTTGCCCAATAGACAGATCTCTGGCGAACACTTTGGAGCCTTTGTTCCGCTCAATGGTCTCTTTAATACGTCGGGTATTAAATTGACGAAGGTCGCTCTTCAAAGACTTAGATATCTGTCTATTGAGTTGCCGATAGCGATGGGCATCCGCTGAGTTCTGTAGCCTCATTTCGTTTCTCTGATCCATGAGTAGGAGAGTCTGACTGGAGAGTTTCTTTGATTTGGGACGGCGGGTTTTAAAGTACTTAGACCCTACCGTACGGACAGTATCCACCACCATGTTGTATAGATCGTCCACATCGATGCTGTTCTCAAGGGCTTCGAAACGGTTTTGAAGCTCGAGCTGAAAGCACTCGGGGTTTTGAATTTGAGCCGGTATTGGTCGGAGCGTGGATTTTATCAGTCGCGCTCTTTCAAGCTTTACGTCGATATTCAATGTGCCTCTGACCATGCGGTGATCGCTTCCTGTCTTAACAGCGTTGATCACAGCGACATCACCGAATATGTGCTTCTTCGTTGACATGATAAAATCGATCTCGTTTTTGACTTTACCGTCCGGGCTGATCCAGGTCCATTTGCGGCTTACGGGCTTCTTGAAGAAGGAGTTCATCATAAAGAGGTTCTCCCTCTCCGTGAAGTCTGCCAGCATCTGACCCCTTTTGTTCCGTTGCCCAAATCCAAATTTCCCCATTCTCAACTCATTACCGCAACGTTGCCCCAACTTCGCATTGAAATCCCCCATCACAACCGTGTAGTGGGTTTTAAAGCTATGCATGGCTTTAGAGATCTCCTCATACATAGCCTCCACTTCGACATCGTCGTGTTTTGAGGTCGGAGCGTAAACCTGAATGACATTCAGCAAATATCGTTTCGATATTCTGAGTATCAGGTACGCTACCCTGCTCGAAACACTTCCGATAGTAATCACGTTGTTGACAAGGGACTTGTGGACGATGAACCCGACACCACCTAGGGACTGTTGGTCGCCCTCCCGGTAGTATAGTAAGTTACCGGATTTTAGGGTTATCGAGTCCTCCCCCTCTCTTCGGACTTCAGATAGCCCAATGATATCCCAATGTAACTTACCAATTGCCTCTTCCAACTCTACGAGCTTCGCGTCAAGCCTCAGTGTGCGCGTGTTATATGTTGCCAGGTCGAGTCGTCGTTGTTGGCAGCCGGATCTTACCCGGGGATTCTTAGCACCCCCTGCCCCGCCGTTACCATAGCTGCTGCCATAGCTAGGACTAGCGGGGCCGCCGGGGACTGGGGGCCGAATTCTTAGCGGTGTATTCATATTTAGGGGGGGGTTTGCCATAATCGCCACGCTTGGCAGGCGGGTTGGCGATCGCAGTATGGCCTGTTGCTTCTAGGAGACGCTGCTGCCCATCTCCTGATGGCAGTTTTCCCTCTGTCGGCTCTTACGACACCCACGGGAAGAGAGGGGGTAGTGCTATTCTTTTTATGTGCCGGCACTACACGGCATTAAAGATAAATTAAAGATACATTTACAGATTTAGCTCGAGTTTATTAACATTATATTACTGATTCATTCCGACGTTTTACTAACATAATTGTTGTACCTTCTACGGCTAGACTTATGTGTATTTGTCTTAAGGAAGGCAAAATATATATAACTTCCACCTTTTCTTTTTTATCGTCATTAAATTGTTCTATTCAATCCGTTAATTTAGCTTTCATTAAAATGAATAGGAACCCATAAATATTTAATAAGTTATATAAAATATATTAGATAGACAACCTTACATAAAAGTTAGTGGTCAGACTAGACACATAATATTTGTAGTGCCTAAAACATAACTCTAAAGTCTGTTGTTTAAACATGCAAACTCCTAGCTATGTAAGTTTAGTTACCTTTTTAATGTTAAGGGTAGATGCCTATAATTGCAAAGACTATGAAAACTAAGTGCATTTTTGGTTTGATGTCATCTCAAGTCGAAAATACTAGAAATAATATACTAAAAGTTTTTATTTTTACTAAATTTGATTCAAATTTATTCGAGAGATTACAATTTGAGCTATTTTGGTTCCATTTCAAGCTAGGTATTGATTTTTTTACTAGGTAACTAAGGTCAGTTAGTTAAATTCATAGTTTTGATATATACCACATTAATTTATATATAGATTAAGAGATTAGATAAATGTATGATTAATAAGTAGGCGTAGTATCTATAGTATCGTCAAACGTTTGGAAAGCAATGGCTAATATTGTGTCATCCGCCCTGTACACCAATTACCGGCTTAACGTAAACTCAATGGAGCTGTTAACGACCTATAAACATTTCAACAGTCAAAGTTGGTTAGCTTCACCGTCACGAATGACACTATTGCATTGACTGATCACCGTCAAATGACGTTTAATAAAGTATGATTTCGAAGATACAGAAAAAGGAACGATGCTTTATTTGTTAAAATGGTTTATATAATACCTAAGAGGCAATTTGATTCCATAGACAGTTAAATATATGTTAACAAATTTGCTTTGATTAATGTAGGTACTTTTTAAATAAGACAACATATCTACAATCAGGATAAAAACATTCTATGTTATTCTTTGTACAGCTATTTATTTGTGGTAATATGTAATTTTACTATTCATGACTGTTGTCTCAAAGATTTAAGAGTTGCTGCTAATGGATTGTATTCTGTTCCTACTTATATATTTATTGTATTCTTACAAAACTAGGTACATCATGCTACTAAAGAAGTCCATAAGAGCAAAGATAAAACAGCTGTAAACATCTTTCATAATCACATGAAATATCAATTCCTCAACTTTTTCAGTTTTCGTACATAATTTGACGTAATTATGAACTATTGTTTAATCAGGTCCTTAGTGATGAGAACCATTATCTTACCTATTCGCTAGTTAACATGAGTTTCGACCTAAAATCGAATAGCGCCAAATCTATGAGCTCTGGAATCCGACAGGGCACTTGATTGGTTTCGTGCACCAGATAGACTCAATTAAACAGCTGTTTGAGCTTCTCAAGCCGCCATATACGCTGTCAGCACCTCCAGCAATACAAGCATTATCTTAATCAATTACGTAGTAAATTACATTGCATCGAAGGTGCAAGGTTACCATGGTGTTTGGCTCTGAATGCAACAGTAATAGAGGGCTTGTTGCGGGGTATATATTGGAATGCCGAATTGTTTGTACTCCTAATTGTCATTGGCACACAAACTATTAGCCTAAAACTTTTTCGCCCATTTTTACTTTTCCTAAACAAAACAAGCAAGCATGCATGCAATCAGGCAAACATGCATGCAAACAAGCAATCATGCATGCATCCAAACAATCAGACTTCCGTGACGGCTTCGGCGCTGCGGGGCTCCAGCGTGCAGCAGTCCCACGCGTGCTAATCGTCGCAGATGGCTTACGCTTACCACTGCAGCTTCGGCTTTCTGGCCGCCTCAACCGCGGCGCCTCGCTTACAGCCTCCTGCTCCTCAGCGCACGGGCCGCTTCACCCCTCCGCGCCTACGCGCATTTGAATTACACTTTAGGGGTAGGGCAGACAAGACTGCTTGGGGTCGGTTTGTGAGAAGAAACGAATCTTCTTAAACCGGTTTAAAAAAAGTCAAGAGATTTCAATACGAAGCGTAATGCCAAAAAAAAGATGCGAATACATTTTAGTGCGTTCGATATTAGACATAATGAAATTAGGGTTTTAAATTTTTAGACCAAACTATGATAGTGCGAAAACAACTGTTAGACTAGACAATTATACGTTTTAAGTTTAGGCCAATACGGTTCGGCCAAATGAAATTAGGACTTTAAATTTTAGGCGAACCGAAGGGCGATTGTTGCGATTGCATTTTTGTGGTGCCGGTACATAAGTAGAATCGCACTATCCCTTCTCTTCGTATGGATTTCTATAGATAGACTTTAAGGAGTGATATTAGAAGAAGACGGACTAAGCGTCTTTTCTCCACCACTGGCCAAACTTCGATCTACCTGACAAGCGCGGCGATTTCGTATTTTGGAAAAATATTATTATAGGACAGAGAAAGAAATGATATAGGTTGATAATGAAAACCTTAATGGATAATAACTATATAATTGAAGAATAACGTCGGAAGGCAAATTATACATATATATATATATACATATATATATTGAGCCATCTACCATTTCAAAGACGCGATAGATAAAATATACCTATTTGAAACTTTATACTGATAATATTATGAGCCTGTTTGCAAATAAAAAACTTCATTCAATTAAGTTTCCGTTTTGTAGAATGTCCTAGCTGAAACTTGATTTAGTAAATCGCCAATACTTCAAGCTTATTTTGCCTATTTTTGTCTTTAAAATTGTACGGGGCTTACTGCATCCGAATTATTTATTTAAAGGTAAATAGTATTTTACTTTCCCGACGTTTTGCCAAGACAGACTGCAGCAGTCTTTAGAGGGATTGAACCCATTTATGTAAAGACACAGGTTACGGTCTTAATTACTAAGGTTCGGTCCAACATGTTTAGGGCGTAAGCCAATTAGTAAGGTAGCCAATTGGAAAGAAAAACACAAAAAAAAACTTTTTCTGTATGCAAAACTCTATAAAATTAAGTCTAAATGTGAAATGTCGAGCAAAGTTTATGAAAAGGCTGAGTGTCTTTAGATACTTTAAAAAAAATACTGAATACCCTTGGTAGTTCTCCAAGACGCATTTTAAATCAAGATAAAATTCAACGTAAAAATAACAATGTTAAAACAAAGATAATATTATGATCTTACCTTCAGCGGGATGCGAGACGAAATCCAATCTGAAACAGAAACGAACGTAAACTAAGTCGAAGGCAACGTGACCAAAAAACTAATAGTCTACAGACCGACAAAGGCATAAGACAAGCAATATACTTATCGTGTCGTAAAACTGAGTAGGTAACAGTTTATTGACCCTAAAAGCGCGTTATCATGTCATTTGCATAAGGCCTCGTATATGCGACCTCCTACACTAACCCTCCGTTTTTACGATCGCATAGGCACATGTGTTTTCCGCATAAACTCCTCAACAAAAAATATAACAATACCTAAACGAACATAACAGAATTTATTCTGGCCAATTAAGTCATAATCTTATTTAAAAATCTACACAAAAGACATTGGACAAGTTTGTTAACTCAATAAAAGTCAAAATCGTGCTAAATTTTATTTTTCAAGTAATTCAGTTCACGCTCCATTCGGACAATAATCCTTGTTTGAATGCTGATTAATTTGAGTTAATTCTCCACTTTGGAGAACATTGTCTTTACTCACTGTAATACGTTTACATTTTATGGTAAAAGATTCGTTTATGCAAGGCGTTAAAGTTGTCAGTATAAAAGTTTTCCTTGTTTAAAACTTAAGGGACGGATGGAATAAGAAATGTTTTTCTTTTCAGAACAGATAGATTATACGTTTTATCTAAACATATTTTTTCCACGACATTTGCTCTTTATTTGCGATCAGGAGTACAAAACTGGTTGATTGTAAATATCTTCTAATTGGCATAGTACCTACAGACAGAATTTATTATTCATTTGTTTTAATGAACTTATTATTTAATTAGTTAATTTCCTAGTTGGGTATTGTAGTAAACTAATAAGTTAGCCAGACACGGCTGCGGCAGAAGATGTGGTTGATTGCATTTAAAAGTTGAATTCTTACGTATTTACCCCGAAAGTTGGCGGACAAAGTGAATAAATAGCATTTATTATATTTAGCCAGTAGCTATACCAATGCACCTAGTGAAAAAAGTACTTTACTTTTTATTTATATTTATTAAAAAAAAGGGCGCGAGATTTCAAAAATCGTTTGACGTCGTAGTTGAAATTTAGTATAGTTAGAAGACGTCTACTAAGACCGGTTTTTGCGGCAAGTTTGTAAGTATTATACTAATATACCAAATAGTAAACTTAATATTGGTGCTACAAACTTGAAATTTGGCAGGGAGTCAAATATCAATATCCCTACTTATATAAACAAAAGTAAATGTATGTATGCGCCTAACTTCCGATCGATTGCACCAAGTTGGACGAAAGGAGATTGATTGTATAAAAGAAAAGGTCTAATATTACGAAAATAAAAACTTTTAGTCTCATGAAAAGTGTGTAAAGGGTAAACATAAGCAGAGAGCATGATTTATCCATACTTCAATGAAATTGGACTAAGTCGTGGGCGGAGCACTAGTTAGTGATATTATTTTTTATGACGCTACTACGGATTCAATTTGGCAAAGAAACTAGTAATCACAATCACGCAATTAAGGGATTTGAGTTTGAGTACCCTTTGTTAGTATTAAATTAAACGGCCCATCTTCAAAGGTTGGTTTTACAAAATATTATCAGATGTAATAATGGATCAAAACAAGACTCTCTAATAAAATAAAAAACACAATAAAAGTACAGATTCTGAGTCTGAGTTGATTCAGCACTCCTACACGCGGCGCTCTGATTTTTTACTGCTCTGTCTTAATAAACGACAATAATAAGAATCAAAACATTTCCAAATAAATTTACACATTTTCAAATGATAAACGAGCACGATAAAGTGTAGCTACGCGCTGAAAGGCCGACAGTTGAAATAAACAGGACTACCTAACATTCATCAAGACTTTCGCAAATGATTTTTAAGGCAGGCACAACGACTGAATGGCTAATGAGCCTCCGCATTGGGCTTTGTTTCAGCATATTCATTAGGTACCTGCCCCCCATCCTCGTTTGTTTACTAAAAGTTCACATTTTTCTCGGCATACGCGCTCAGGATCAAATAAACAATATTTGTTACAATTTTGAAGCCAAGCGATTTCATCCAGCGATTATTCAAAAATATAATTAGAAGAGCAAACGTGCTATAATTAGGGAAAAAAAAACATCTTCCGTTTCCCGTTTTAATTAAATCTTTCCTTTGTTTTTTATATTCGTTGTTATTGAAACGACATTCAGCATTTAAGAAAAAATATTCGAGCACTGTTTATAAAGATTCTGTTTCCGTGAAGCAACGCTCAGAAGTCTTTAAATTATCCTGATACCTATTTGCTACTAGTAAATGTACAATAGCAGCGTGTTACAGCTAGTTCACTGACTGAATGAAACTAGCTAACTTACTGTAGATTTGCAACTGGGGGTACGGAATCAACTTGCACTTAGTTAAAGTTCAAAAGTTATTGCTGCAATTAAATTATTTATACAGTTTACAAATAGTCTGACTGCCAAACATGAATGCAACGTTGCATTTTAGGTGCAATATCTGAATTGCGGTTGGCCATAATTGTATTGATTCATTTTTAATCTATACCAATCAAGGGTTAAAGCCGCAAATTAATTGTTAACTTTGTGTGGTAATTATTGGCATTGAAGCTATTACACTCATTAATTTAACGCAGGCAGTTTGGATTATTAGCTTTAACTAACAATTTTGTCACTGATTAACCTTACGTAGAAAGAATCTTTGAGGACATTATTTATTTTTTATCACAAATACCACACATAAATATTTTATAGTACATTGAAAGGATTATCAACTTTCAACAAAAACAATTTTCCGCAACCAAACAATAAAATTGAGTACAGACAATCCAACTAGACAGTTACAGTTTTTATTTTTGAATATACGCTACTACACTGCTTTGAGCTATAAACATCGGCAGTTAATATTATTCTAGTAAATACCTTTATCTACCTTTAATAGTGTGCATAACTTTTATAATTCATGTATTTACGTAGATCATTAGAATGCTGTTATTGAAAAAAAAGTTGGGATTTTAGTAGGTAGGCAAGCGATAAAACGCTAATCTCCTAATGTAAAATGTTATAACACCTTAACTTATTCATTCTGATGTGTATTGAAAGAAAAAAAGTGGTTATTTATTCTATATATCTATTCTATTATATCTTAAACTTATATTATATTTTAAATCTAATATAAAATAGCATTTTTCGCTTTACTTATTTTGCAAGTAGCTTTTTGCAATAATTGAGTTAACAAGATAGTAATATTCAATATTACTGTCTTGTTAACTCAATTATTAATTTTAAGTAACAGTAATTGAAATGTTCACTATCATAGTGATAGTAATATTCACCATCCGTCAGATGGATTGGGTACGTTAAATCTGGAGCAAACATTGAATGACTTGATAAGTAACCAACATTTCAAACGATTTTGAGTCATAATGCACATTGGTGCGAATTTGTGAAGGGAAGTGTTGTCGGTAAATCCGATCAAATATGGATGGAAAAATTCTAGTGGAAGCAGATTCCGCGATGTAGCCTTTTGCACTCTCGAGTGACGCGTCATTGCATTGCGGCTTTCTTCTGATCGAAATTCTATTCCTATTTTCGATTCTATATCTGTATTTGTGACAACTGAGTATTACCCCTCGTTCCGAAATGAAACGAAATTTATTTTAGTGAGCTCATATGTGGCAAATGTAAGGAAAACATCTGAATGTGTTTGAGTACATTCAAATCATTTTGACTCATACTCGAATGTTCCCCTGATGTCATTCTAAGTATGTGACGTTTGCCTGTGTTATAGTTTGGAACACATGAGTAAATATTATTCATGTGGTTTGCAAGGTTTCGTATCTGCATAATGTTGCATTCTTAAAATGTTCAATTATTCCTATTGAGTTAAATTTATAACCTAAATTTAAATTATTAGGTCAAATAGGTAACGGTTTTGAAATTCGACTGCGTATAACATCGGGTGTAGTACGAGTATATTTTCAATATTTGGGTGTATTTATATTTCTTCAATATTTTTTAGTGAACTCATCAGTGAACCAAATCTACCAGTTAAAATATGCCAGAGAGATTACTTGATAAACCGTTTTGTAGTGATTTAGTTGCGTTTTGACGACCTCCATGGCGGAGTGGCGTACACATCGGTTTTCAAGGTCTCGCCTGCTCTGAGGTCCCGGGTTCGATTCCTGGATGGGTCAATGTACACGACCATTTGGATCAGTGGTAGTAAACGCTGCTTCTGAGCCATGGGTCGCGGGTTCGATCCCCGCACAGTACAAATATTTGTGTGCATGAACATGTCTGTTTGTACTGGTCTGGGTGTTTTTCTATGTATTATAAGTAATAGGGGTTAAAATATGAAATTGCCGTTTTATTGTAATAGGTTCTTTGAATTGACATAGAATCTTCATGGTTTGAGGTTTTCGAATAAAACTTTTTTCAGATGGTTTCTATGATGTTCTTCTTTTAAAAAATGTGAAACATTTGAATATCGACTTTCAATTGTTTTTGTTATTTAACTTAGACAGGAAAAATGGATACTACGAAAATTCGAGTTATTTTTGAATACGAGTTCCGACGCGGAAGTAACGCTGCAGAAACAGCCCGCAATATCAATGTTGCGTTTGGAGAGGGATCTGTTAATGAACGCACCGTGCGATTTTGGTTTAAACGCTTTCGTGATGGAAACTTCGACTTGAAGAACGAGCCACGAGGAAGACCGCCCACACAGGTGATTATATAACGATGAATTAAGAGAGATAGTGGAAGCCGATCCTAGTCAAACTACCCAGGAATTAGCGGCATGGTTTAACGTAACCTTACCCACAATATTGACTCAATTGCGTCAAATCAATAAAATAAAAAAATACGAAAAATGGGTGCCTCATGATTTCACTGATGTGCAGAAAGAAACGCGTGTTGAAACTTGTGTTGCCTTGTTGAATCGGTACAGAAATGAAGGAATATTAAATCGAATTGCGACATGTGATGAAAAGTGGATTCTTTATGATAACCGTAAAAGAAAAATGCAATGGCTGACCTCAGGTCAAACGCCACAACAGTGTCCTAAAGCAAAACTTACCAATAAAAATGTAATGGTAACTGTTTGGTGGTCTCAGCATGGTGTTATTCACTATAGTTTTCTCCGATCTGGTCAATCAATAACGGCAGATGTCTATTGTGCCGAACTCCAAACAATGTTGGCAAAACTAGCAGTAATGCCGACTCATGAATCGATCTTCACCATTATTGCTCCATGACAACGCGAGACCTCATACAGCACGAGAAACCGTTTTGACCCTTCAGGAACTGCAATTAGAAACCATTCGACATCCTCCGTATTCGCCAAACCTTGCTCCAACGGACTACCATTTTTTTCGTGATTTGGACAATTATCTACGTGACAAGAAGTTTTCTTCCCAGGAGGCAGTACAAAATGCATTCACACAGTTTGTGCAGTCTAGATCCTCAGAGTTCTATCACAAAGGCATAAATGACCTTCCTATTAGATGGCAGCAATGTATAGATAATAATGGTAACTATTTTGATTAAATAAATTTGTTAAAAATTAAAAAATAAACAATTTTGATTTTCAGTACAAATCGGCAATTACATACTTTAACCCCTATTATATATTTACAAAAAAATATATAATATAAGTATGTTTATCGGTTGTCTAGTAACCAACACGACAAGCTTCGTAAAGTAGTTGCTTAGTTTGGGTCTAGATGGCTCTGTGTGGCCCAGTGTGGCATGTCTAAAATATTATTTTTAACATTTTATTTATTTTTATTTATATTTATATATAATATAAAAAAAAGTGTTTTTCTACATTTTCTCGGGTCTGGGTGTTTGTGGTACCTTCGTTGTTTCTGGTTTCCAAAATACGAATGCTTTAAATAGTTATTCAAATTGGGATCAGAACAATGTATGTGATGGTGTCCACATTTATTATTTATTTATTTGTCATCATTAGCCCACAACAGTCCCCCCTGCTTGACAAAGGCATCTGATTCTCCAAACCGGGTTTTGTCATGATCACCATACTTGGCAGGCTGATCGGCGATGGCCGTTTGGTTAATGGTACAGAGAAGACGCTACTGTCTTTATGGCGGCGTTCTTCCGTTTTTTACCATTCGGCTACGGAACCCTTATAGTTTCGTCAAGTCTGTGTGTCTGTCTGTCTGTCTGTCTGTCTGTCTGTCTGTCTGTCTGTCTGTCTGTCTCTCTGTCTGTCTGTCTGTTTGTCTGTCTGTCTGTCTGTCTGTCTGCCTCTCTGTCTGTCTGTCTGTCTGTCTGTCCGTCCGTCCGTATGTCACAGCCAATTTATTTTGAAGGTATTAACATTATAAAGATGAAACTTGGTAAGTAGCTGTGTATCCTGTTGACCACTTTACGATTCTCATACAAAAAAAAAATGACATTTATGGGGGGCTTCCCATACCTACATAGAACTAAAAAAAACAGTTTTTCTGTGTTCCGCTGGTGGGTGTGAGAACCAGTACCTCTGGGTAAGTTCGCTCCATCTTAGCCGTATAGTTAAGTATGTAGTCAAGAACAAGCCCATTATTAATATAAAAAAAATGTTTTTCTATAGGAATAGGTAAGTACTTTCTATGAAGTATCTCACTGAAGTCTATTAATTTGACAACCCTTTTTTAGGGTTCCGTACCCAAAGGGTAACATCGGAACCCTATTACTAAGACTTTGCTGTCTGTCCGTCTGTCCGTCGCTCTGTCACCAGGCTGTATCTCAAGAGCCGCGATAGCTAGACAGTTGCAATTTTCACAAATTATGTATTTTTGTTACAGCAATAACAAAAAATACTAAAAGCAAAATAAAATAAATATTTAAGGGGGAGCTCCCATACAACAAACGCGATTTGTTTGCGCTTTTTTGCTCAATATTAATAATGGCAACAGGTACATAGTCACTTAAAGTATTCAAAAAACAATCAGTTCTATAATAACTTTATACAACTGAGTGTTTTTTGGGAACTGAGGGAATAATAAATAATAAAATTAAAAACGCCATTTTTTACCTATTTTTGCTCGATATCAATAAATGGTATGGAATGGAATGTAGGAACCTACTGTTGTTTACGTAGTCAATGGTACGGAACCCTTCGTGCGCGAGTCCGACTCGCACTTGGCCGATTTCATTTTATAAATTGTATACAAGGACCAACAAGAATGGAAATGAAGTAGATAGTTAAACGTCGCTGTGTTATGAATGCAAATGAAAATACGAGTAGCATTTTCAAATTCTAGATTCACGTCATTTGTTTAAATGTTCGTAGGTATCTTTAGTACGAGTATATCTATTGCTAATAAAAGCAGGCAATTAAATTAAAGTCAAGGCATTGTTGAATAGTCAACTCAAGTTACCATGACAATTAATAAATTAAATTAGCACAAGTACTTAGTCAGTCAAAGTCAAGTCAAGTTTAATTAAGTTTCCACTCGGAGATCATGTTTGATTAATTTTGATACGTTTTCAATTCTTAAGGAGATTCTTTTGAAAAGGCTGATCTTATGTTGATAATGTTGCGTATTTATTCAATTCATATTGAATGCTTAATTGCATCTTGCAGCAAACAAAAGTCATACTTTAGGGCAGTATTCCGCATAATATGACATCCCTTACCATATTAAAATTCTTGCGTGGATGCAGCCCAGATTCGGTACCTAAGATATCTACATAAACCCAAAATGAATCTAGGCGTGCTAGAAGACACTTTTTTCTGAAAAAAAAAAACTTTAACATATCCTATAACATATCGATTAATGATAGCACTATCAAATGAATTCCTGTAATAAAGATTTCGACTGCCTTCAAAAAAACTTAATGAACAAAAGTGAAAAATAACATAGCATAATAATTACATAGGTTTATTGAAAAACCGACACACATATGTGTAATACAAAAAGGGTATTACTGCCCACCAAAGGCCATGTATTTCTGATAACACCTCCACCGAATGACAATGTTCAATTCCCAACAGTAATAAGTCGTAAATTTATATTACTGTGTTGAACACACTCTCGCTAATATATGTTCTTACACCAGTCGATATACGGGTCGGAATGAACGCAAAGCAATGACCATCCGAAGCCGTATGATCTGGTTATTTGAGCGTTGTGGTACTATGGATTGCTGTTAGTAGGTATTTGAAGGCAGGTACATTTAAAAATTGAGTAAAAGTTAATGCAATGTAAGTATTTATGATATACTCATGAGATAATGCTGCTTCATAGACATGATGATTTAAAACTACAGGAAATTTGAATTCAGTTGATAAATTTTAAGATAGTGTTCTTTTTGTCCGCGTCTTTTCCTGTTAACTTGAACCGTTTACGCAGCGCGCGCAACGGAAGACTTCAAATATGAATAATTTTTCCCGCTTTTGCAACATTTTTCACTGATGCTTCGCTTCTATTGGTCGCAGCGTGACAAGCATTGAACCTGCACCCGCACGGTAAATTCATGGATGCTAAGATTTTGTTTTAGTAGTAGATCACCGTTCTAGTCGTATCTAGTCTAATGGTTTTGGCCGCATATTTTGATTTAAAACATCTATACTAATATTATAAAGCTGAAGAGTTTGTTTGTTTGTTTGAACGCGCTAATCTCAGGAAGTACTGGTCCGAATTGAAAAATTATTTTTGTGTTGGATATTCCATTTATCGAGGAAGGCTTTAGGCTATATAACATCACGCTGCGACCAATAGGAGCGAAGCATTAGTGAAAAATGTTGCAAAAATAATCGCGTTCATGATAACAGAAATTGACGCGGACGAAGTCGCGGGCAACAGCTAGTTAGTAAATATGTACAAAGCCGCAGAACAATGGCTCTAGTGTAGTATCGCCGGACTAATGGACTTAAAATATGGATCAGTGGTTATTGTTTGGTTTAAATCTATGGGTACCATTTTGTTCATCGAGTGTGTAGACAAGCGGTTGATTTCATATTTGGATTGTATCTCTAATTAATAAAACAAACACCAATTAGTTATTTGCTAATAACACAGTGGCAACATGGTTTGTTAGATGTTGTACTTTTTATTATGTACTGTACAAAATTAATACAGGTAATGTTTTGAAATAATTCATGTAGGTACGATGCATGTTCTGCTAGACATTATTAATGTGTTTATGAGACAATTTTGTGCATTAAATTGGTGTATTAAGAAAACACTATTTCAGATTTAATTGATCAGCAGAACGGTTTTCATAGTAACAATCAATCTCAATAGCAATTTAGAGATATCAATAGAGTTTATTAATAAACATGAATAGCTCGTTTGAGAGGACGTATGACTTCAATTTAGAAAAAGTTTAATTTTATCACACTTCCATACAAAAAAAAATATCTTAAACTAGCTGTTGCTGTTAATTTCTGTTATTATAATCGCGATTAATATCAATAATTTTTCCGGTCTTTGCAACATTTTTCACTGATGCTTCGCTCCTATTGGTCGCATCGTGATGTTATATAGCCTAAAGCCTTCCTCGATAAATGGACTATCCAACACAAAAATATTTTTTCAATTCGTACTAGTACTTCCTGAGATTAGCGCGTTCAAACAAACAAACAAACTCTTCAGCTTTATGATATTAGTATAGATGTGTCGTACCTACCGTAAAGTAAATTCTAGGGATGAAAATGGCGAAAGATACTCATTTATTTTTTTCGCAACTTTGAATCTTTCCGTAAAATACCTACAATGTAACTTTGGAATAATACAAATTTAGGCCTATTTGAAAAATACAAAGTTACATGTATAATACGTGTATTATAATCAATGTATTTTTCATAAATTACAATGAATAAAAAAAAATATATATATGACACTAATTTTGAGGCACCCTGCATATATTTTAAGCAATTAATTTCTCTGAAGTTTAATGTGGGTTTTATTTGTTTTGTAGTTTAACAACATGAAAGAAGATATCAAGAAAATGGAATTGCCGAAAAATATAAAACATGACATTCTTTATGCTATTAACAATTCAATTATTTTTAATTATATGTATAGGAGGATGCTGATTTAACCATGAAATTATTTTATTAGTCTTAAAAAACAGCGAAAAATACAATGTAAAATACATGTAAAAAACTAAAACTTGCGAATGATACATAGTAAGAACTCATTGAAAGTTTCTGTATTTTATTGAAAAATACAAAGTCCGATTGAAAAATAAATGTATTTTACTTGTGATTTTCAACCCTAGTAAATTCATCCATATGTACTTTGTATACTTGAAGATGAATGCATCTAAGGTAAAAGAGGAAATTAAATAAGGAAGTTTTTCTGACACTAATTGTGTTTCAAGTTTTTTATTTTCATCAATGAATTTGGCAATCCATGAACAATAGTTTCTAACATGAATTTCGCTAGTGAACATACCTACAAATACTATCTTTGATGTGAAGTGCGAACAGACAGAATCTATGATCAAAACACTCTAGAAATGTAAGAATAAAATTACGTAATATGCAGATAAATGTAAGCTTAGCGATGTGATGTGTACCTATGTCAACGGAGACATAGGTCGCATTTTACATCTTCACGAATTAACAAGCTACAAAGTGGATTACGAGTACGACCCTAAAAGGAAGGGCTTTAATTTATAGGAAAATCAAAAACTCGCAAACACAAATCGAAAAATAAATTATCAGCACTTTACAGCATAATGTTTTGTCGCTTCTGACTCTGGGTTATTTAATTTAAACCCAACATAATTATAATTTATATTTTTAGGTGAACTTTTTGAAATAAAAGATGATTTGGTTATGTTTTTAATTGCATGATTACTGGAAAGTTAATTTAGCACAACAGTCGTAGTTTTAAGTAATAAATGTTGAGTTAACGCTGTGTTTAAAGAGGATGGGTGAGATGTCACAAACGTGGCATAGTATAGCATAAAACCCTCATGTCCTCTACGGCGACCTACCTTCTAACTGGATTATTTAGTCACTTGAGACGTAGACGTAAAGTTGAATCCAGAATAGCCTAGATTTTATTTTAATAACTTCTTATAAGTGAAATAAATCTATTATATTATATTTATTATATAGGTATATTATATTTATATTTTATATATTAATAAAAATGAATCCCTATTTCCCTTAAAATGCGATCGAAACGTCAAAGAAGCAAGCGGTAGTAGTACCAGTAACAAAATTATAAGGCAACGTGAAAGGCTAAAATCATATTAATTACGTTTGTTTAAATGAGACCAATTTCTAGTAAGAAATAACACGACCGATCATGCATGGTTCAGAGTTGCTGGAGACTACGCCAGCATCTTCACCTCACCTCAATATTCTCCAGAGTCTAAATACTTACTAAAGTCTTTCCAGCTAATGTATTTCCAGTGAAGACCTACAGCACGGAAACGTGGCCTTTAACTATCGACTTCTTAAATAAGCTCAGGATGCTAACTTTATCACCTAATTTTGTCTACGAAGCTGATAAGCTGATAAGGTTTAGAAAGTCTACATCGCTCACAGTTCATACAACCGCTAAATAAAACAGGATCACGAGTGGTGACCTATTTAAAACGCAGCGTTGTTGATTTTCCTTCGCTGCAGCTTTAGATTCTGAGCCTACTACCACGATTAAACTAATTAATTTCGAAAAATCCGTCTTACGGTTATAACTTTAGTACAGATGACCAGTAGTGCATATAAAAATAAGATACTGATGGCGTATATTATGTGTTTATTGATCATCTATTTGTGCCATATAAATAATATTAATTCTCTTTGTTAAATCTTCTTTGTTATTGTAGATTTTTATCCCGTTGTCTCTTCTAGTAACATTATCAACGTCATCTACATCTGCGGGAAGGCTCGACGTCGTATGTAGCGCACTTATTCAATAATCTAATTCAACTCCTAGTGATGGTACAGTTTCATGCTTTCTGGCGTCTTATTTAATATTCCATTTCTGTGTTCATCCGCCCATGAGTTCGGCTTAAGTACTTAACGCAATTTTCCCGGTTTAGGCTACGGTAAAACAGTTTTCGATTGTATCCTCAGAAACAACGCAATGGTTTATGTGAAATGTTTATTGTTGTTTATATTATGTTAGACTAACAATATTTTTAGTGTCTGGAATTTTTGAACGTGGACTGAACGATACTTCGTATTGTATGCATACTTTCGACGACCATTTGGATCAGTGGTAGGTGGTAAACGCTGCTTCTGAGCCATGGGTCGCGGGTTCGATCCTCGCACAGTACAAATATTTGTGTGCATGAACATGTCCGTTTGTACTGGTCTGGGTGTTTTTCTATGTATTATAAGTATATATCTACAAAAAATAAATATATAAGTATGTTTATCGGTTGTCTAGTAGCCAATATGACAATCTTCGTAGTAGTTGCTTAGTTTGGGACTAGATGGCTCTATATTTCATTATATTTTTAATCAAATACCCACCCAGCCGGAATCACTAAATGGCAACAATTGGTAATAGAATCTTCTTTATTTCGTGTTAATGATACGTCTATATTGACTGAAACCAGGACTTAGCGACTTCCATAGCCGCGTCAGTCGCTCGATTCAGAGTGTCTCTCGTGCAAGTACAATGACACAAGGGACACACGAGCAGTTGAGACACGGTTTGATCTGCACCGCAGTCGCACGCATCAATCCCCATTTCACCAGAATTTTCCTATCTACAAACGGCCAATCTACAAACGGAGTCTGTTCAGTGATTTCCATGTGGACCGTACTTGTCTGGGGCCCTGTGGTGATTCCCGGTGATAAAATAAATGAAAGAAAAAAGTGTAAAAATATCAATGCAGCCTAAAAATACTAACTAAACCAGTGCTTATGTAATGGGTACTGATAAAGCTTACTCCTTATACATAGTAAATATATCGAGAAGGACAGAGCACCTACATAAAAATAATTCACCTTCAAATTCTGGAAGAGGATAGCTGTAAAAGTATTAACGTCAAAACATATTATATTCGTATGTAAGTTTTGCTCAGCAGAGTGCAGACACAGAGCCTGGATATCCCCACGTGTAGTTCAGTGCAGAGTGGGCAGTAAATAAACACGTTGGCAATGCTACAGTTTGCCACTAATGGCGGGCTGCTACGTGACGGCGCCGCCTTGCGGATAATGTTTCGCAACCACGAAAATGAGGATAAAATCTTTTAAAAACGACCAGCACGTCCTTGTTGCACATACAAATGAACCTATTTGGAATTTACCAGAGCAATTAGACACGACAATGTGAACGTAATAATGGAACTGAATTATTTAGCAATGCTGCTGTAGATTTATTCTGATTGCACAGTGGACATGCGTTGCTGTGAATATGGTATTACATTGCTTTTTGTGGAAAAGCTTTCTGTAGTACAGGGTTACTTTTCAAACTGGAGCCAACTCTAATGGTAGTATTCTTCTCGTAAATATTTATGCACTTCTTTTACTCTGAGGCCAACAGTAAAATCGAGAAAAGAATCTGCTGTTTTGAATTAAAAGCTGCATGTGACCAAATTTGAATAAAGTATTTAGTAGGAATAACTATACAAAGAGTGTATGAATAGATGCGTAGTATCTTAAATTAGAGAATAGAGTATGTTCAACATTTCATTTTAATTTTGGCCATTTCAATAAAAATATTTCTAGTACGTTCAATAGAAATCAAAATGTGTACCTTTACTGCTTCTCCCGTTTCATAACGTTAGTGTAGGTGCCAGCCCGTAACCCCAAATAGATTGCGACTGTTATTACAGCAATTTATTTGGACCCAAGGCTCATATGTCGTATTTCGGCAGTAAGTGTCCCACGTATCATCTTAACAACGTGTCATCTAGGAACGCCCCTAAAATCCTTTCGCTGTATTAAGTTAATGAATTTTATTTCACACAAATTAGGCTGTTCCGAGTTAAGGGTACGGACGTTAACGTCTGGGGGAAATGAATGCGTAAGAGGGACGTTATGAATGTGGGTATAATAAGAGGTGACGCATGCTACTTCGCGCCTTAATAAAAGTCTGTGCGTAGTTAATGAGCACGAAATTGTGTTAGACTAATATTTATTATATCAGTTCTATAGAACTGACAAAAGCTATGTTTGCCGTTGATTGCTTGTTTAACTCCAAAGTGATGCTGATGGTACATTCGGTGATGCTTACATTTTTAACTAGTCCCTATTTTTACAATATTCCTGTACCTACTCAGCGATCATGTTTAATTTAAAGAGTTGTTCAATTTTTTGAGCGCCACTGCAAGTTGTAGATTACATGTTGCAAATAATTTTCGACTGCCGTTTTCGTTGTTTACTATTTTTTTCCGTTAAACTAAAAATAATCTAGGGTAATTCCGGGGGAGATGGCCGTACGGGAGAGATGACCAGTTCAATTTTTTTCGGAACTAAACGCTGAATGGTGTTCGTTTACACTTAGTTCGCTTCTGTTAGCGAAGGCCACTAGCAGCACGCGCAGTGTGATAGTGAAATTAAATCAAAAAGTAAGTAAAACCAGTTTATTCGTTTTTAAAAGTACAACAATTTTTCAATGGGTTCACGTCTTACTTCGTGGTGAAAAATTTTTAATGCAAACTTTTACCAATTATGTTTTACCATGTTTGGTAAGATCGTTGTGTTGCATTATAACCTCAAAATTATATTCAATGAGTAGTCGTTCAATTTTATATTGATATGGGCATCTCTTCCAGTCAATTAAGGAGAGATGGCCGCATGTAATCCGGTAAAGATGGCCTTTTCTAAATTTTGTCTCCGATGTTTAGTTTCATCTTTCACCATTTTATTGCAGATACCAAATGTCTACAAGAGTTAAGCAGTTAAAACGCGCGGTAATTGAACAGAAAAATCACTTAAGCGTGCTATTCATTCTGTTAAAAATAGGGAAATGACTATCTATTCTGCATCAAAAACCTACGGAATTCCACGAAAAACTTGATAAAGAATTCCACCATCACAAATCCAAAGAACTTTCTCCAATACCAAAGAAACCTGTTGAAACAAGAAAACGGGCAAAACAAGTGGGTATTCTTATAATCTCAATCTCACAAAGAGGTAAGAAAAGCCAAAGAACAGCAAAACAATGTTAGTTAAAATTTAAAAAGAAAAGATAATAAAAAAAAATCAATAATACTGATAAAACTTTGGTAGTTAAAAAGCGAAAGGCTGTTCGTAAGATATTAGTAGTGAGGATGAAGAATAGCCAATACTTTGTGATTCAGATATTGATACAGAAAATGAACAAGACAGCTGTGTGTGGGGAAAAACCAAACTTATTGAGGACTGGTTGTAATGTGTCACATGTTCATTTTGGGTTCATAAAAACTGTATTGAGTTCGAATATGTGCTCAAAGTGTGGCCAAAAGAAGAGAAGAGAAGAGAAGAAGAAAATTAAGAAAAGTGTAATGTAAAGTACTGGCCATCATTCCCTAACTACCATGGCCATCTCTCCCGGACAACTTGGGAGAGATGGCCAATCGAAAGTTATTGTTATTTTTTTTTTTTATTGTGTTTGATTAGAAAATGTTAATTGCTTTGTGTTCTTTTATAGTTAAATGGTTAAAGACTGGTCACAAATAAATATTTTGAAAAAAATACCACTAGTTTAATTTTTATAGCCTCTCACAAAAACTACGGCCAACTCCCCCGGACTTACCCTATATTTTTGTTTACCTGTCGCAAGCTGGCCAAAAAAAATACCAAAACCGCCTTCAACCTTTAAGTTAGTGGCTTACAAAAGAAATATCCCGAATAACTCACAAAATGTTTGCAGCTTCTTTTGCGATATTTTATTAAAAATTAAGATAGCTACCTAAAGTAAGCGCTTATACAGAATCCCTTGCAAATAGGAACTTGTTCGTTTGAAGTCGACCTTTAATACTTACTCACGAAAGGTCTGAAAAGATTTCCGATTTTCTAATCATAATAGGTGAAACTCTTTTATGGATAACTTTATTTGCGCAGAGTAAAAGAGTCACATTGTTAATAAATGTCGGAGGAGTATGAGTTTTTTTGCACGTTTTCATTTTAAACAGAATATTGAGTTTAATTTTGAAGCGTTAAAAATGAAGTCACAAAATAGCAGCTCGGTTGAATCGTGAAAAGAATGTTAGCTGCTTTAGCCTTTCACGGGAACAGAAATAATGTTCTTGAAGTAGTTATTTAATAATTTTAAGGTTATTGTGTAGCACTGAGTTAAAAAAAAACATTATAGTAATTTCACGTCATAATAGTAAACTTTTTAGAAATTTCACGTTTAATATAAAAATATTACCTTTTATTTGGATATTAACCGTTTAAAATCAAAGTTTATACAAACTTTGATGAAAAGTCAATAAACTGTATTTATTATAATTTGTTTTAGATGATTAAAGATGGATTTACGTTACCTGCCTCATAATGGATGAGTACTTATCTCTCATCACATTATTATACACACACAATATCTTTGGCATCTAAAAGGCAGTCGAGAAATGCCTATGAGAAGCCTATTCTATTATAACTATAGGCAAGCTCACGTATTCAGACATACCGCGTGCCTTTTCAAAGCTTTCTTCGCTTTTCAATAAACGCGCGATGAATACCTCCAATGCAACTTGACTGCTCCCTGAAATTAATAACTTTCTTAAAATATAGAGGGCGCATTTCAAATAGCAATGCGCTAATTGGTTCCAATGAGTTTTTGTCTGTAATAAGTTAAGCAAAATGTTTATTTGTTTTATTTATTGTTGTTTCAATTTCACTTTCGTTGTGTAACATAAACAGCAATAATACATTATAATACATCAAGCTGTTCTCCATGGTTTCACCTGCATCAATTAGACGAAAAAACTATTGAAATATTGCTTTAACACCAATTTAACTTTTGATTATTTAGTTATTATTGGTGGCGGAGTTATTTGAAAACCATCTATGACATATATTTTCCTTTGATATTTATTAAAGTAAAAAAATCTCAAGTGCAATTATGTGAATCAACACTTGAATAACGTGTTAATTTGGCTAAGTTAATCATCATGTTTCCAAAAAGACTTTGCAAATAAACCATTATTTTAAAACATATTTGAGTTATAGAACATAAGTCAAGCCTAAAAGATAGACGTAGGTAAAAGAAACCTGATTAATTAAAATAAATTTTGAAGGAGAACAAGTGAGATGTGTACTTTAATCGTTTACGCTTTTGCTTGTTTTCAATATTTTATATTTATCTTTTTTTAAATATGTTTCTTGCTTACTCCATTCCCATTAATCGAAAAGTGATGTAGTATAATATCTTTCCTCGATAAATGGACTTCAACAGTGAACTTTTTATTTTATTTTGAATCAGTACTTCCTGATTCCTATAAATGCGTTCAACCAAACAAAGAAACTAACTCTTGAGTTTAATAATATTATGATATTAGGAGGTAGTAATAAAATCAACCGCATAACGTTAATCAAAGTTGATACGCGTACCTATGTAACGAATCAAATTTTTAGAAACCTAATGTTAAGAACTATCACATGACAAAATGAAGTTGAACATTTTTGAGTAGGAATAACTGATGATCAGGTTTTGTTATCCATGGGCAATACAGACATTATTATTTAAGAACGTTTTGTCAGCATTCAAACACGAAATACCGATAATACGAAATTACCGCCTGTGTCAGTATTATTTTGAAATAGCAGTATAATGGAAATTGAAGAGGAATTTTGTAGATGTAAAAATTAAATATAATGGAATACAGAAAAAGCTTGCATAATACAGAGCGACGAACAATCAACTGCTTTTTGTGTAGGTATTTGATCATCCAAAAAACTGTTTTCCCTATGAAAAGTATAGTTAATAAATATTATGAGTTGATGGTCACAAGTACAGGCGACGGCAGGTCAACCTGTGTACCCAAAAGTTAAAGGTATTTGAACTGATTTTCATTTTTAAGTTCAACAAGTAGAGATCAATATCAATTGAGAAAATTTGACGTTTTGTGGTACTCGTAGGTTCCCTGCTGTTGTCTGTACAGTAAAAAGTCCTAAAATGGTTTAATGTTTTTTGACACATGTTTACAAGGTTTAAACAAGCGGCAATTTCTGTGTTATAAAATATGAGGCAAATTGCGTTTTAAAAAAATTACACTGTGTTTTGACGGCCTTTATAGTAAAAGCCAAAAGTAAAAAATAAGACTTACTTAGAGATCTATAGCAAAACAAAAAAAACTTTACTAGATATAGCTTTTATCAAATAACTTCATGCGCAATACAAGGAGACGTTGGTAAACAAGACCTTTAAAGGAAAACAATTGAGTTTAAGAATACTCGAGATTAAAATCAGGTAAAGTGAAATTTTCCAAATAATTATTATAAAAATCCGTTGTACACAAACCATTACTAAATTAATTCGCTTGCAAGCGAGTTAGCCGTGTAAATTTAATCAGCTCGCAAACAAATGACGAAGGTGGGACCCTCACATTATCACGGAAGCCCGGACCACGGGTAATATGAAAATGCGGGTAACCAACGCGAAAATATGATGGTATTAATATAAATTGCACTTAGCCCGCCGGGAAAAACAACTATTAGGGCAGTAAAAAGGAACACAGGACGCCGACCGTAATGAGGCGCATTGCGTAGGTACTACGTCCATCAGCTCTAAATATATTTAATGTTTTTATGACGTAAAACGAACCACTTCTTCTACCTTCACTAAGAACAGGATGGGCTAGCCCCGAACTACTTGACGACATCTCAGTGGCGGCATGTACACTTCACTTTTCAAGGTGTCGTCTGCTTCGAGGTCCCGGGTTCGATTTTCGGTAGGGTCAATGTAGAAAAAAAGTGTTTTCTAATTTTCTCTGGTGTTTGTGGTACCTTCGTTGTTTCTGATTACCACAATACGAGTGTTTTGAATAATTACTCACTTTGAAATCAGGACAATAGATGTGATTTTGGCCACATTTATTTATTTATTTATCGCCTATAAATTCTAACGCTCTCTGATAGGACAGCACGCAAAGGAATTATTTTTTTGCATTTACCTTTAATTATTCCACTAACGTGGTAGAGTGGCATAATTTGTCGGTTTGTTTGGTGATGCCAGCTCCGGTTTCGATGGTGAATATAGAAAAAAACTTATCTGGGTGCTTATGTTACTTTTTTTAGTGTGTTTTTTTAGTGAGCTTAATAGATACTATAAGCGTGAAATAAGTAATAAGTAATTTCTTGTTTAACTGAATCAATAGGGTGGATTATTGATCGCATTCAATTTTGTCAATCACATTTTTGTAAAAAATATTTGAATAAAATTGTTGATACCAAATTAAAACATTAATGGCAACTCAGTATAAAAGAGCCGATCTCAGTATTTCTTACTAGTATCGCAACACGACAAGATAAGCGTGTTTTCTTTGAAAACTGGTCCATTGGACCATACCCAATCCTGATGGGTGGAGGCCTTTCGGATGCTACCAACAATAACAACCCTCGTAGATATTTACATAAGGAGGAAAGCAAAACAAGTATACCTTTTGTGTCTGGATTCAGTGAAGTTGTTATGTTTGATAAAATAAAACACGGACTATTTACTTATGTTTAGCTACATACATGTACCTATGTTATGTTGAACAAAATTTATCGTCAAATTTTAGTTTGAGCTGAATAAAGGCTGACTCTATCAGGATTCTTATAACTTCGCTTCCCATCATGATCATTACCATCCTAAATCTGTGTTGGAAATGGACCTTTCTAGAAGCAGGGGCCTGTATATCTTTAGTCGCCTCCTACGATATAAAATATCCATAATTGAAGATGGTGTTTTCTATTACTTTAATGTAAAGTCACCACACGACACCAACTAATTAGTTACCAATTTGTATTATGTACCATACCTAATAGTTAATCCTTTTTTAAACCTTCGACATCATGAATATATTTCTAAAACCTACATTATTTTGTCCACATTCCGCTTCAAACAATAATATTTCAAGTATAAAGTATTTCGAACTCTTAAAATAGTGCTACATAGACAGAGTATAGACGAATAACTCTATTGATAACATTCTGTGTTGTCTATAATATAATTATATCCCACTTCATAAAAACTTTTTTTTAAATAATAATACTCTAAGCTAGAGATGCGCCGAATAATGGTTTCACCGAATAACCGAATACCGAATACTATTCGGTTTAACCTTTACCAAACCGGATATTCGAACGAATTATTCGGTTTACCATAATTTCATTACTATGCCGCGTAAACAAGTTCTTACATGTCGCTAAAGGCAATATGACGAGCGGACCGTATGCCATTGGCTGATTTAAGATTTTAAAATTAAAATAAATGTTGACTACAATACATACCTAGTTCAAGAAATACTCGTATTTTCATTTTTGGTTTAAAATAAATGTTGACTTGAAGTTAAATTGATTTTATTTTCTTAGCTTTATTCAACATATTTTTCATAGCACTTCTTTGAATTATAACAGAAGAAGTTGTGTCTGTTAGTGTTATATCGGGTCATGTAGCCTAGAAAATAGAACCGAATATATTCGGCACCAAAACCGAATAATTTGGCCGAATACAAATAGTGGAAAAGATGCCGAATACGCCGAATACCGAATACTAAACGAATATTCGGCGCATCTCTACTCTAAGCCTATATTGCACTCTGTTATTATATTCTAAAGCCATAACAAGATTCTATGAGTAATTGGTTTTCCTGGTCCTACCTCAAAACGGACGTCTCTTCTAACCCATTAACTGAAGTGTTTCCCGATTTCTGAAAACATAAAATTTAATTTGGAATTTACGATTTTGTTTCTCGGAATCCAATAAAAGAGCTCGCTAAATGATGAAATGCTAAACGCTTTTCCATCTTATTTTATATTAAAATCAAATGTTACTTAGAATTTCAACTAATATTGTTACCTGAATATCAGAATTAAATTCGCCAATGGAAGTTTGGAAATAATACGAAATCGGAAATGTTTAAATGAGGCTATTTACATTTTTAATTCTTTGTTTTCTTAAACTTGAGATTTGAGACTTTTAAAATATGTTATTTAAAAAAAATGTGGACAACAACACATACATTGTGCTGATCCCAATTTGAATAACTATTTAAAGCATTCGTATTTTGGAAACTAGAAACGACGAAGGTACCACAAACACCCAGACCCGAGAAATAGTAGAAAAACACATTTTTTCTACATTGACCCGTCCGGGAATCGAACCCGGGACCTCGGAGCAGGCGACTTGAAAACCGGTGTGTACGCCACTCCCCCATGGAGGTCGTCTAAGTTGCGTCATTTAACACGTTGTAGGCACAATGTTAGAAACTAGAACCGGGTTTATGTGGTCAGTCACCACAGCAGCATTATATTTCCTACAAAGTATTACAGACCTCTTGATTTCTTTCGTCTAAAATATCCTGCAATAACCTGATTATTATTTTTGTCATCATATGACTAAATTCCAAATCATATTTAATGCTACTTGCAAATGTACCTAGAATATGGTGTTATGTGTTCCCCGCAATGTCACATATTAGATTATAATAATACAGTATATTAAGTTACCCGTACCTAGTACCTACCTACAACTACAACGTCGCGTGGGCATCGTGTTTCGACCGATAGACTGCGGTGGAGACCGCAAACCACATGCCAACAAACACATAGGTAAGTGTCGATGGTTAATATCGTTGACAAAGAGCCTGGATTAGGCGTGTAACCGAAAGGCGGAATTGGGTATTGACATATATTATGATGTGCTTTTGTAAATAGGACTTGAATAATGAGTTATCCTTAAAACTCAACTAATATTTTATTTCATACCTATATAGGTACTAGCGGCCCCTGCGAACTTCGTTTTGCCTAGGAATAGTATTTGATTTTGACGTCTTAAATGTCACTGTCATCAAATATGGCATGGTTGGAAAAAACTATTTTTTTTAACGATAACTTTTCAACGTTTTTAGTGCTTATTGTCCTATTCCTGACAAAGACAAATCCAAAAAAACAAAAATCATAATAATTTCCTAAAAATTTTCTAATAATTTACGCGTCACAACTGTTCCTCTAGAAGCCTTCCAAACGTCTACACAAATTATCGAAATCGCGGCGACAATAGGTAATCTTATAAGTCTTTAATGACTACGTAATTGACAGGCCTAGCGACGCTAATAGCAAAGCATCAACAGTAAAGCCCTACGGAAATGACTTGTGATCGATACAAACAAATATTTTGTTTAATCCCGTATGAAAGCAATATTATGAAAAAAGCTGTATTACTTAAGGATTCCAGTTAGGTGACCAAAGCAAAAAGCTATAAGATAGAGCAGACTCTATGTTTACACAGTACAGTAACATAATATATTTGCAACGAAAAAATGTACTTCAATATGTAATCAGTTTCTATTTTTTCTAGAATCTCATAAATGCTGATAAAGTCTGTTATATTATGGAACTATTTGTAGTAGAATTTTGCTTAAGTTAATATCAGTGCGTTACCTATGATATTGGTAATAAAGGTTTACGGAGTACCCAGTATATGAAAATACAGAGTAAAATTAGTTTTATTTCCGCAAATAGGCCACAGGAGGTGCTTTTACACGTCCTAATATTTAAAACTACCACTTACTTATTAGATGGTTATTAATGCATTATTTTATACTTCAATTAATCGGATAAAAGGTGGGTTCTACGTTTTTGATACATTTATTTATTTATTAATAGGGACAACTAGCAAAGCATACATTAGAAAACTAGGTACACAAATTAACACAAGTTAGCTATTATTTGACGAGTCTCGCCGCAAGTAGGTATTGGCAGATAAAATACCTAGTTACCAAGTAATTTCAGTAAATACATTAGTCAAATTTGAATATTCTAAATATTAGTTTAGGATGATACTGATGGTGATATAATTTGAACCTTCCAGATTTACAACAACAAGTCTAAATCTCTGTCCAAGCTGACAGAAATCCGATTAAATTACATTAGTCATAAACACGATGCTCAAATTTTCACCGTAGCTTGCAAAAAAAATTGTCAATTTGGGTAATAAAATATTTACCGACACACTTGTCATCACTGGCTGCCCGTCCATAATCCTCAGTCAGTACATGTGACCCCTTTTTGTTAAAAAATGAATGTGAAAAGGCCTTTTTCCCCGCCCTACTCATTTCGTATACCTACGAGATAAAGCGATGGAAGGGTTATAAAAGAAAATGCGATCATAATCCGTTACTTCTATATTTGTTTGGGATAACCCTCACAGTAGCGAAGGTGGGCTTACTCTATTACCTATGATTTCGTTTCCCGTACTGTATATTTTGTAGCGATCTCTGATATTTCAGTTTGAAAACAATATGGAATATAAAGACAGAGACGAACGGAAACTGTTACAATTGCCAAATAAAGCAATTCTAAGTTGTTTCATGTTTTTTCAATGAAATTATCTCTTAAAATCAAAACCGAGAAATAAGTTTACTAAATCTATTTCTTGTGATGTTTATTTTTCAGTAGTCTTAGCTTTCATCAACAAGAAAAATTTCATTTATTAATGTTTTAGATATAATTCTGTTTTTTTTTTCTAAAATCTAACACTCTTTTTGAAGTCCATTTGAGACAAACATCAATATAAAAAAGGTGTGTTAAGTTGTCGTTTAAAAGCTATTTCCTTGTTAGAAATGTTTTCGTTTATCTATATTATTATGAAGAGAAACTTTAACTTTCTAAATGATGGAAATACTTATGATTAATAGTTTACATGTTCTAATTGTTAACCTCAAATGTTAGTTTGGGAGACCGAAAACCAAAGCCAAAATAACTAGGTGAAGCTGTGCTTACGACACCGAGTCAGCGTCAGAAGTTACCTTCTACTACTTCAACTTTTGATTGTCACGATACATTGGTGTGCCTGAAAGGAGCACTCCACTTACTGTAGCTCAAATAACATCATATGCCATATGCATGAGTCCGGTTTACACTTAATTTAAAGCCAAACTATGAATAATATTCCACCAACCAAACAACCAATCAAAAGATTTTTGAATCGCTTTTCCCGGAGTTGAGTTCAGTAGGTACTCGCTGCGACTTCCCTTTTATGAGTCGTGAAACGGGTACTACAACATGGTAATTTGAATTTTGAAAAAATAAAAAAGAGAGCGGGAACCATATCTGGTAAATAAAGTTGTTGTTCGATGGCATATTCTGACCTTCTGCGAAAGCGCATTGTTGTTATGCAAAATCCAAGGATTTTTCTTCCACAAATAGGACATATTTTGACGAATTTAATTTCGCAAACGCCATATGCACAAATAGCATAAGTACTTAGGTATGGTTTGAACTTCTACTAAGAACTAAAAGTGTAAAACATCACGATAGGCAAAGAAAACAATCTACTTGACTTTGACTTTTGATCGTCTTAGGCGTGGTTTGTAACATTTTCAGTGACTTTGTAAACGAAATTCCGTTGGAGATGCAAAATTTTGTTCTATGTTTTTTGCCATTATATAATTTGCGGTAGACACTAGATAAGATCTTACTAAAAACAGCTTTGTATCTTTAACTAAATAACAGAAGCAAATTGAACTTCGGCTTTAAAAAAGAAAGCAGTCGTTTTACAGATATTTTTTTTGCCTACAAACAAATTATCCTTTTTTGATACTCTTTTTACATAATATATGTCAGAATCAATTTCTGTTATTATGATCGCGATTACTTTTGCAACATTTTTCACTGATGCTTCGCTCCTATTATTGGTCGCAGCGTCATGTTATATAGCCTAAAGCCTTCCTCGATAAATGGACTATCCAACACAAAAAAAAAACAATTTCCTGAGATTAGTGCGTTCAAACAAACAAACAAACTCTTCAGCTTTATAATATTAGTATAGGTATATATATTTTTAATGTAAGTATCAATTGAAACAATACGGCAGAATACTCCTTTTTTTGGTGATGATAATGAGCAAAAGGCAATATTATTATCATTACTTACCATGATAATATAAACTTATTTCTTGTCTCCATTTTATTCACATTTAATAGACGACATTTACAAATACATGACGTGTATGAAAATTTAGTTCACGCCAAATATACTAAGAGAAAATTAGTCACTGTCACATATGCTTATAAATAGCCGTACGGTATTCCCGACAAACATCGCACGACATGGCTGTGACTTTGGATTAAGATTGTTTTGACAAAGCTACTCATTGGCAGCCAATTGTGACTAAATTATTAGGATTCGTATTTTTATAAATAATTTCATAAAATAACATTTGAAAGTTCAGAAAGGGATTCGAGTCCTTGTTTATTAGCAATCTGAGCGATTGATTTTGTTGTAACCTGAACGAATTGTATTTTTATAGATAATATAGCATAAATTAGACAACATTGACATCAGCAGCGTGATTCTTTTTCGCCATCTTAAATGACAGAAGTTTTTCAGCTTTCGTTGATAATAATGCAATTTATTGTCAAAAACATGAATATGTATCTAGAAAACATAATCTTGTAGGATGAACTTAATTTTTTGAGTTAAATTGAAGTAAAAAATCAGTCAAGTGTAAGATGAGCCCCCACGCAGTCATGGATTCTGTAGTTGTTGTTCCAGATTTACCTATTTTAATTTTTGAAGATTTCACATGGTCCGTAAATGTATATTTACTAATTGCAAATAACAATTTTTCAATTTTCCAACTTGTTAGTTTACACAAACAAACGAGATGTAACAGCGAATCTATACACTAATAACAATTCTCAAATTACCCTAAGTAATCCACACAATGAAGTTGAAGCTATGCAGCAAACATTTTCAATTAGCCATTTTCCGTATTTGGACAGACAAACAAAGAGAATTTAAAATTACACGCTCAGTTTGTCGAAATTACTTAATGTCTCAGTGTTTCGCGTATAAAACAGTGTTAACGCTCATCAAATCACTCCATTAAATAAAATTTTGTCTGTTGCTAAAATACTTGAAATTACTTGAAAGTACATAGGTACTTATAAGTCACGTGAAAATAACTTGACCTAATAAGTTAATCAACATTTAGAGCTTAGCTTTTGTTAGTGTAAGTTTTATTTTGTTTCGTTTAAAGCTTCTTCTTACTGAGAATACATGCCAATATTTTTTCCATTGGACCTTTTTAACTAATTGAATAAAGTCTAGACTAAAACCAAAGAGAAAAAAGGGCTGATGTAGGTGTGCACATCACAAGCAAACGGGCCAAAGATTTGCAAATAAAAAAATAAAATAATCAAAGTTTCAGCCATGTCTAATTACTTTTAACACGGCCAATATGAAACTCATAGTATACGTACTGCTGATATACAGTTTTCAAATTTATGGACATATAGTTTTCAAATTAGTCGACTTATAATTCGACAATACTAATACCTTGATCTTTTTGTAGTTATATTTTTCACTATAAATTGTACTGTCCAGGAATAGAACCCGGTACTTGAGGTCCCGGGTTCTACTTGCTTTGAAGCAGGTCTGATTTAACTATGAACAATCATGATATTTTGCATTAGATTCATAAAATGTTGGCATACTAATTAATGATGCAGTCAAACTTAACATTGTCAAGTATTCGTTATTCCAATGATCTTATTTAGGCATTTATATCAACCGGTTTTTTGTATTGAGTTTGATGAAATAAAAACACTGATTTCACTTCAAGGTAGAGTTTTCTTGATCGTAAAATGTTAGCCCTTAATTTAAAAATGAGTTCGATCTCCATCAACACGTTACGGACTTGAAGCAGACAAACATCAACAAAGGGAATAAATTGGCATCAAAACTAATCAAAAGTTGCAAAGAAACCAAATGCAGTCGGGCCACTAAAACATTGCCATTTCATTGAACGCCACAGAAACTTATTCAGTTTGATCGTACAAACTTCGCAAGAGCGATGTTGGGATAAATGTTTATTAAACCCTGCAGGTAGATACCGCTCCTAATTTTCTTAGTTCTTCGAGATTATCCTAAGTGATTGGATTTAATTTAAATTTTGAGGTGAATCGTGATTTCTCTATCTTTACCGTAACTTTTTGCATAACTGCTTATACTTGACAAGCTGTGCATAACTATACAAAATACATTATTAAACACTTTACGATAAGTATCATTATTGCAATTACGTAGGTCATTGCACAGCTTCTTTTAAGGGAAACGGATTTTTGTTTTAATGATGACTACTGAGTAGATACTAAAGCAAAAATGATGAATCTATTTTGAGTATCTAATGCTCAATTTGACATACCATGGCTTATAGCTTACATCGCACCTGAGGCAGAAGAAAACTAACTTTGAAATAATTTATAAACATATTGATGAAGTCCTTTTGTATAATGCTATTTTACCTATCAATTTAAGTAAATAGATTTGACAAAACACAAATAACATATTTTCATTTGAAAAATAATATTTGACAAAATTATACTTGATAAATTTATCATATTATTACAAACTATTGTTTAATAAACTACTCATGAGACAATATATTTACTAAAAAACAATTCATTATGCTAAAACTTATTTCACAAATTGATTATTTTTTAAACATATTAGTAGGCAAAATAACGTAAAGCATAAATACCATTTGACAAAATGCATTGCTTGGTAAATATTAATAAAACATTTGCGAAACCTGTATTATGTCAAACGATTCTTTTTAAAGAAATTTGTTTGCGAAATCAAAGTTTGTCAAATGATTAGTTTTTCAAACGTTGTTTGTAAATTGATCGTTTGTCATACGTTTTTTGTTAAACCAGATTAAAGTCAAATAGTTAGTAACTTTCTCTGTGAGGCACTGTGTGGGCTAAGTAAGTTGAAATTGTGAAGCAAAAGTGGATGCTTATATTTAAAACTTACAACTTAGAAGAATTTTACCGCTAAACGAGACTTTAACATCTCGCACTTTTTCTTACTATGACATAACCCTAACTTTAATGGAAATAAAATTGTGTGCTAACTTTGGAACACTTTGTCATTCTTGTTCGTTAAGTTACTTTTAAATATTTCAATTATTAACTTTCGTCACAATTATGACTTCGTCCAAATAAGTAAAGTCATTCGAAATAATTTACAATATTATATAGATTAATGGAAAAAATACAATATGCTTCTTGTGAAATACTAGAGTTATAAAATAGTTTAAAATTTTAACAGAGCCTATGACTATTTAAATACTGTCCACCAATTAAATAAAACATACAAATAATGTAAACTTACAATACAAACAAATGAAAGATAATTTTACGGATTTAGAACGTGTTTATTTTTGATTTAACCCGACGTTTCGAACCCTTTACAGCGTTCATGGTCTACCCGTGACCATGAACATAAGATGAACACGCTGTAAGTAAAGGGTTCGAAACGTCGGGTTAAATCAAAAATAAACACGTTCTAAATCCGCAAACTTATCTTTCATTTCAATGTAAAGTGTTCGCGTAAAATCCAGAAAACAGTAAAACAAACAAACTTGATTCCAATAACAATTGTTATGCAACGCTCCAACATGAGATTGTTCGGCGAAACTAATCGGCAAGTTATCTCAAGGCACAGCTTCAAGCTAGGTACTTCAAGATCGGCTCGAGTGAGGTTTGTGTTGGTTACACAATAGATAAATATGCAGTAAGATAACTGTTACAGATACACATGAATCACACGTAATTCATTTAATCTTACTTTTTAATCCAATAATAAGTAAAAAACTTAAACCACCAACAAAAAAAACTATGCGGAAAACGTTTGAAACTAAATTTTTAGAGACAAAATATGACGTTATTCAAGCTTAAAAAGCCATAGTCATGTTACCTACAGTACCACTTCAACAACGTAGTAGTTAGACCTATAAAAAAGTGATCATTTTGGATAAAAAATACACATTTATTGCCTTATAGTGTCGTGTGGTTCCAGCACATTAAAATGATAGCATCACCAATTTTCTTCCTATGGGTATCGTTAAGATACTAATAAAGGAGAACTGTCAGAAGGAGACACTGTGATCATAAACCCGACCGGCAAGCTTGAAGAATAGGCCAAAATAGTAGTAGTAGAGTAATATGGGCTGCTGATGATTGCCTCATGATTTTGGTTTTAGAATACTTGGAGTATCGGGATTAAAAGAATGAAACAACAACACGTCCTACAAAGTAACTGACAAATATAACTACACAACATTTTTTTAAAACTCTTTTTTTACAAAATAAAATTGTAGAAAAATTAATTTTGAAGGAGGTTACTCAGGAACAATGATAAGGTACATATCGTAATCAGCATGAAAAATTCTATTCCTTAATCGATAAATTGTTGATTTCATATCAAAATTATTACATGAAAAGAAAATGACAAACTTCTCAAAGTAATTTAACACAACAGGTACGTAACCTAACTCATTTATGTATCTAAATAGAGTCTTATGAAGGTTATAAATATATATTAAATTACTGGATTTAAATTACACGTTGAGTGTAAGACGACTCTTTTTAATTAAAGTTTTCTAAGTAATTGATTACGCGATTTTACTGCCAGAGAACTCTTCTTAATTAATTTAGTAACAATCAGCTGTTGATTTGTTGAAGAGGTAATTTGAGATCTTTTAATAATTTATGCAATTACATTCAAATTGACATCATTTATTGCGTGACACATTACCAAAAATTTACATGATCGCGTATTTTTATGTAGTTATTTAAGAAGATTAAAGCTATAGTTTATAGTTAACTGTTTTCGATATCTAAAAATTTGATAATTCTACTTTTGTCCATAAGTGTATGTAAACTTTAACTTAAACTATGTTTTTGACACATTGAGGACTATGTTGCAGTGGTCCGCCCTCTTTGCAAGGGTTTGAACAATTATTTCTCTCAACCGATCAAAATTACCATACTTACTTACACGTTTTGTGCAGTTGTAATACAGTGCATTATATTTCGTTTATCTGCAAACTTCTCATGTTTTCTCCTTCGACGCTCATAGAACTAGAAGGGGTAGCGCTATTCCATTTTAGACCGCCACCATTCGGCTTTAATATGAAAGTCTATTATATATTTTTTAGTTTTTTTAGTTTGTGAGTGCTTTCTTGCATTCTTGTATCGAGTTTCCTTAATTGCAGTTAGCCAGAAACCTAAGCCTACTGTATATCAGCCTCTTTTGTATTATAAGTTACCTCCAAACTGACTTTAATTTCACACCTACAAGTTTGCCGTTTAGTCTGAAGGAATTTATTAGCAGTTCCAAATAATACATCTGGCTTACCAAGTTCAGATCAATGCTCCAACTCAAAGCACCTGAATCCAGTGATGAATTTACCTGCAGGTAAAAGAAAGGATTTGCTATTTAGTGCAAAAGTGTTTTAGAAAGACCAAAGTTAAATTATTATTATTAAACAATAAAGCCTGATGTGTATAAGTTGTTTTTTTTTCCAATTGCAATTGTTCGTCAACTGCACGCGTGAAACTCCAGAGTGCCCGCGAGTTGACATCTTCTGTTTTTTTTTAATCATCGTTTTTGCCAGTTTCAAGCTTGTCAGTTGACAAACAAGTCGTCTTTTCAGCAATTCAACAATCAAATCGAATATCGAAAGCAAAAAATATCTTATAGAAATAAAATGATTCTCCCGCTCAGCATTAGTCATGACTGCTAGATGCCTATCACGATGCCGATTTTCAGAGGAGACCCCGATGATGGGAAGTGTGCAAAAACATATAGACCCACCAAGCCTATCCACCCTATCTCCCAGCTGACGGCAAAACCTGCTCGTGTTGCTAAAAGCCCGAAGCCTAACAGAAAAAACCCGGCAGCTCCCGATGAATCGTCAGGCCTATGCTGTCGTTACACGGTAATTCGTTTACATGGTATAATAACATTCGTTATTAATAAACTTGGGAAGCATCTCTTTCTATCGCCGTTTGAAAAGGTATACGCAAACCACTCGGTAAAAGAAAACATATTCCGTGTAACGAGCAGCCTTTGACGACGTTTGTTGTCTTTGTCGGTCGCAACCGGTGTGGACGTTTCATACCAATTATTTTTCTCAAGTGCGGCCCGTTGTCCTCCGTAGGATGCTTATGCAAAAATCATTCGTATTTTAGCGTCGACGGAATGCACTTTACCTTTTGTTGGTTACAAAAGGTCGACGGGTATTGTGCCGATGTTATTATTTGTAGCTGTTGCAGCCAAACTTCACTATATAGCTAGTTCAACAAGGATGTACTTTAAGTATCCATATAGTTATTTGGCTTTCAACTACATAGCCATTTCTAATGAGTTAGAACTTTTTAGTAGCTATTTTAGTAAGTATTTTCTAAAGTTAGGCTATTTCAACAAATAAGTATATTTAGTAGCTATTCCAACAAGTAAATACTCACTTAAAAATAATGTGTTTATAGCAAAGATATTACAATATAATTGATTTATAGAGTTTCATTGCGTAGCGTTCCACGAGTTTGGTGATTTTCAGAGTTTTGTCTGGTTACATTAACGTTATTTTGAGAAGAAAATTTACAGGTTATTTAAAACAACAAAGATTTCTCCACAATTATTCAAAAGAAAATTAAATTACTTTGAATAAATTCATGAAATAAGATAAAATAACTTCTATTAAATATCCAGTTGTTATCATATATGTACGTCCTTGAGTGCTCTTGATCAAAGCGAAAAAAATTTAAGAATGAAAAGCGTGAATACTACTCGTATACATTTAATCCTAGGTTAAGTAAAGTAGCAGCCTATAATCATCCCACTGCAGGGAAGAGGCCTACATCACTGAATTCAAGTTACCACAGCAATGATGGATACTGGCATATTCAACACGATAAGCAAATGCGGATTGGTGATAACAAATCGAATATTCGAAGATCTTTTTTCCCGATGCGGGATCAAACCCAAAGTCTCGAGATCTTGGTCCGGTGCTTTATCGATTAGACCAACGGGGCATTAAAAAATCTAGGTAAGTAGGTACGTGAAATTATATATATTAGAAAATATCCTAATTTTAATAAAGAAGATGTTTTTTTTTATAATCAATGGGCTTGCTCTTATAGGTTTTTAAACTTTTTTGATGTATTGTTACACATAAAACTTATCACTGAACCGGGATTTTCAATGCAATGTTAAAAACGCTTGTAGACTTTTTGGGGGGAGTTGTCTCCATTTTAATTGTGTCTGGAAAAAAAGTCTACAAGCGGTTATACTATAGGTAAAATCTTATTTTGCTTGCTCTTGACTACATACTTAACTCTACGGTTAAGAAGAAGCCTAAGATGGAGCAAGCTTACCCAAAAGCAGCCTATTCACTCTTGCCCTAAAAATTTTAGGATTGTAATGGTATGAAATTAACAACAGTTTGGGGTCGTCACAACACTTGCACACAACTCGTGGCAACACCTGGCAACTCCTGACACAATTATCTTATATTGCACTAGCTGTTGCCCGCGACTTCGTTTGCGTCAATTTCTGTTATTATGATCGCGATTGGGATTTTTTATAAAGATACAGCCTAAAGCCTTCCTCGATAAATGGACTACCCAACAGAAAAATATTTTTTCAATTCTAACCAGTAGTTCCATAGATTAGCACGTTCAAACGAACTCTTCAACTTTATAATATTAGTATAGATGAATATTAACATAGCTAACGATATTAATTAGATGCTGATGCGGTTATCTTCTAAAGACAAATAAAACCCTAGTTTACCCGTGACTTTGAACGCTGTAAAGTGTTTAAAACATCGGAATAATCTATTTATCTAATCTATCTATATAAAAGAAAGTCGTGTTGTACACCACTTATAACTCGAGAAAGGCTAGACCGATTTTTATGATTTTTGTGTTTTTGAATTTGTATTCGTCGAGAATAGGATAATAAGTATTATATACGTTGATAAGTTACCGTTAAAATAATTAATACCCTAATATTTTTTTGCAAACACGCCATATTTGATGACAATGACATTTTAGACGTTAAAATTATCTGAGGTGATACGAAGTTCGCGGGGTCCGCTAGTTCTAAAAAAAAACCTAATAAACGCGAGTTGAATCTATTACTTTAAAAATGAAAGATTATTTCAATATCCAAAAAGACTAAAAATATTAGCATCTACTCATTGACTAAACAATTTTGTTGTTATTTTTTCTGTGTCAATTTGACAAATCAGACGACAAAATGGCAGCGTATTCCAAACTTCTACAGAGAAAATCATACCTTATTATTTTGCCTGACGTTTCGATCGGGTTGCACCGACCATGGTCACAGGCTGTCTGGAGACAGCGATGCACTCACTTCGTGGGGAAGTAGATTCATATAAAGCTACCTTCTAAATGTTTATTTCTTCAATGATCGCTATGATCGCGTTTAATTCCCGTTATCGTTCAAATAATTATGCAACGCAAAAGTTTAAAAGTAGTTCTACAGAGACAAATCTGAACATCATTATTACACTTCCTACGCCCTAAAATACCTAATGAAGTCCACACAGATAGGGGTCAGTTGACCCTTCTTTCAGAAAGGCATTACGCATTCAAGAATGTCTCTTTCGAGCGCTATTCCACGGGATTACGGTGGCGAGTTTACGTAATTGTTATTTGGTGGCAAGGTGCTAAAAGCGGGCGTTGTTGTAATTGTGCATATGCGGCAGCGGCCGACCGCCTGTTTAATTTTGCAAATGTTATTAGTACTCGTAGGATCGGACAACGCAGACGGGTGCGTCGCGCGTGTTGCCAGCAAACACGCCACAAAAGCTAATTAAACGGTTGACAACTTTGACAAGCAAGGCTTTTAGTGCCGTTTTGATAGGTGGCTGTGACTGGAGCTGTGCTTGTTGCCTTTTGGTATATTTACTATACTCTATGGCTTGTTGCTTGAATCACTTGTCTTGTGTGTTTCAATATTTGGCTTGTAATAGTCTTACAGTAACTGAAACACGAATTGAATTACAAAACTATTTTACGGGAAACAACATTTTTCTGAATAAAAAGTAGCATATGTCATATTTTAGTATAATATCTGATCAATGTGCCAAATTACACTAAGATCAGTTCCTTCAGCTGTTAACCATAGATTTAAAATACTGATGATAACAATATCTCACCAGCTTTTCATAATATGTGTGAACAACCCACGGAGCTAAATAAACATTATATTATAACTATTCGTTCAAAGTGCTTTTAAACAATCATAAGTCAGTAACTAAAAACTTTAACTTACCTAATCAGAATAAACATTAACAATTTAAACAAAGGTCCTAGCCATCAAAACAAACTCAGAAGTAAACTAAAGAAGTAACATTTAAAATGTTACTATGAAACTACCGGTACCTATATTAATTTCTTGTTCAATTTCAACTTCAGAGCAAAGCATAACTTGTGATGGACAAGTCATTATCTAGAAAATATTTTCAAAGGTTCTCGAATCAGTTTGTGAGTAGTTAACAAATCAAGCGTGACTATACTTAAAAAATGAAAACCTTGAAAGTCTAACGGTATAATATAAAGATGTCTTTGTAAAATTCAACAAACATTTGTACAATACAAATCTAGTAACAGTCTCTTTTTACATTTTCATTTTATTTTTTTAGCAAGTCTACTAGTGAAGTAAGTACTAAATATGGCTTTTTTAAAACTGTTGACAGTTAAAATTGTTAGTGCAAAATTTTAAATATAACTCCTTGCAAAAAAATTCTATATATTGAGGTGGTACTTGACTCCACAACTTAAAGCGTAAACCTTAAATAAAATCATCGGCACAAAAAAGGTCATGGTAACTTAATATTTAGAGCAGTCGTCTAGTAAGTGAAATGTTTGTGGGTTCGAGCCCCTGTAAATGCACTCAAAATTTTTGGTCAAGGGTTGGTATTTTCAATTTTATAATTATAATTGCTCTTTTGTTCTCTATGCCTGTTTTTCGGTCTGCCGGTTACCGTTTTCCATATCCAACAGACACAACCGTTCGTGGACAAGGGGCTTAAATAACATCGGTTTTCAAGGGGTTTTCAAGGGGTTTTCAAGGGTTTCAAAACCAGGTTTTTTTATATTTTTATAAGTTTTGATGTTGTTGATTGATGAAAACTTTTTATTAATTTATTCATTGACACTTCATCGGACCTATATACAAAGACAGTCCAAATGCAGTTTTTTTATGATGATTGAATATCATCTCAAAAACATAATGATATACCTACTGACTTTTTTTGCTATAAACGGAACCTTTTTGAGACCTTGGAAACGACTAAGAATAGTTTACTCCATACCGCTATCAAGGGTTAAACCTACTTGCCAGAATTTCATTTGCCAAAATGGTCAATATACATAACATTGTTTCTCATAAAATTAATGTTATGTCATACTCATTGTTTACTATATTAGTCACGTGATAGAAACTTTGTTGAAGTCAATTTCGATAACATCATTTGTTATCATCATTGTAAGCCGTAATTATCGTATGCCATCGAAGTTGCTTCGAAATAAAATCATAAAATCGCTTTAAACTAAACGATCAATAGGTTTTGGTTTGGTCAGGTTAGGTTAGAACATGAAAGACAACGCACGAGCCGAGCGAGCGAAGCGAGCGTGCCGCGGTAGCGGCCGGCGAAGTGCCAGAAAGCCGGGAGGGGATTTCCCCATTGATGTAATAGGGGTTAAAGTATGAAATTGCCGATTATTTTCCCACTTTTTATTTTGTTTATAGCTCTTAAGTATAGTCATATTATTGCGTAATTCTTTTTGTATTGTATCAAAAACTAAATAAAGTAACTTTTGACTAAAAAAAAAAAGCAATACTAGTGCCTATTACCTACTTCAAAGGAAGTCGTTGAAAAGACCCCTTACAATGTGTCAGCTGACCTTCTTGCTTCAATTAAGTATATTTGTACTATATACTTTGATAATCAGAAATTTAAATACTATTATGCGTAGCTTTATAACCATCTAACTTTCACCTTTAATTGCATCGAAAACGGTTCAGGCGTTTTTAAAAAAACTAAAAAATTGTTAGTATGGAAAAATGACTTTTCTCGATTTCGTCCATACAAAACGGCAATTTCATACTTTAACCTCTAATATTAATTCGATTGTGCCAAGCACCGGCAGAGTTTTGTGATAAACTAATGTCAATAAAAATCCCCTAAAAATGATTTGCGTACCCACCAATGTATATAAAACAAGTTTTTAAATTTTCGAGGCACCTATAGGAATTTTATGAGCAAATGCATAGCTTAGATATATTCGAAATTAATTAAGTATGGCGTTGATTGAAATATCCTGTTACATAATATTATTGCAATTAATAAAATGGATAACAATACGTATGGCACTCGTATCAGTATGAAATCTAATGTACGGGCAAATAAGAGTATGTCACATATCTTTTATGATAAACAAATAGTTCGGGAAAATGAAATTCGGGCAAGTAAAATTCAGGCATATGATTTATTATTGCATATATTTTTCGGGCAAACAATAGACAACCCGCAATCATATCTTAAAGTTGGAAAGGCGTTTGAATTCACGAAGTGCGATATAACCGAATTCCGCGCAGACGAAGTTACGTTAGTTTTTAATATACCTACTTTAAAGAAATAACAGCTTAATATTTTTTTGGTATTTCTAGGACCTTATTTCTACCTGGCATTATACAATTAGTCAGTGTCCAACTTGGACTTGATGTGCTCAGATGAATAAACATGATTTATAATGTAACTTTATAAGAAACACCGCTCCGTTTCGCTAAATAGAACTTTAAAAAAAGTTTGTTTGGACCCTTATTCATAAGAAAAAATAGACGACCAATTTGTCGTTCGGTAGGTACATGAAAAGTTGACGTTGCGCAAAATTGATGACAATGTTGCAAACGTCATAAAGTCAGAAAGAATTTTATGTTTTACACTTTCATACCCATTGCGCGTTGTGACAGCGAGTGCATTCTATTGTTTTCCGATGGCCCTCGACAGGAGATGGATGTATGCTATTGTCAACAGTATCGCATTCCTGTAACCTGAATCTCGAGCAGAAAGTCAGTTTGGATGTTGTTTTGAATACAATTGTTACTAACGTAAACGCTCCTATTAACGACCCCCTAACATGATGTCCTAATAACGACCTATTTTTCAAACATTCATATTAGACTTTATATATTATCCAGTAAAGTCATTATTTAAAAATCAGTTAGTTTTAATTGGTCGTAATTTTTTTTTAAGCTATTGCATATCTTCTATCGCGGGCCTTGAGCGTGGAGACCGAATCCAGAAATTCCGTAACGAAAATAACCTAACCTAACACTCGGGGCGATGCACGATCAAACAATTTTGAATTTCCGAAATTTAAAAGAATTTAGAAGACAATAAGGATTTTGACAGTATGGTTGCCTATGGTAACCATATCTGCCAAAATAACAGAAAAATTTAATTACAAAAGTCAAAATTAGAAAATACATAAAATTATAAAATTAAGCTATTGCTTAGCTTCAATCGCGGGCCTTGAGCGTCGAGACCGAATCCAGAAATTCCGTAACGAAAATAACCTTACACCCCCCACTCCAACCGGCACAGCGGTGATACGTTTTATAATTGCATAAGTTGATAAAAAATGCTATGCAATAGCTTTGCCGCGGCATTCTCCGAGTGCCACACGTCTTTTTTTATTTGTATGTCTAATTAGTCAGTGAACAAAATAAATTGTCAATAAGTCGGATGCGCCCGAAATTAAAGCACATAAGGACCCCTTAATTTTACTTAAGGAAAATAACATACTAAAAGTGGATTTATCTTCTTGCTATAACTTTAAAACTGTAATATAGTCTGTTTATAGTGGGTCCTCAACTGGCTTAACGAGTCATAACGGTCCATCTTTGAATTCTTCACACAATTGTCTGATTTCATCTATCAGTTTGTCTGAGCAGGTGGTCAAAGATAAGATGAAAAACCTGGATGAATTTAAGGGAGCTGGTCCGGACGGCATACTGCCATTACTTCTGAAGAGATGTGCTGAAACCATATGTTTTCCGCTATGTATTTTATTTAATAAATCTTTAAAACTAGGTGTCTTCCCGACTAAGTGGAAAATAGCTCACATTGTTCCAATTTTTAAGTCAGGTGATCGATCTCGATGCGAAAATTATCGTCCAATCAGTATTTTGTCTTGTTGTGCTAAGTTGTTAGAGACGTTTGTTTACGATGCTTTGTACTATCATTTCAAGCCTTTGTTATCACCACAACAACATGGATTCGTCAAAAACAAGTCTACCACCAGTAACCTTCTAGAGTACAAAACTTACCTGTGTGGTGCATTCGCGAAGAGAGGACAGGTAGATTCTGTTTATACAGACTTCTCGAAGGCTTTCGATAGGGTTAACCACTTGCTGCTTTGTCAGAAGCTTGAGTCATATGGAGTGCATGGAGACTTGTTGCGTTGGGTTAAATCCTACTTAGATAAACGAAGTCAATTAGTAGCTTTGAAAGGGGATCTCTCGACGGCTTTTACTGTTCCATCTGGAGTCCCACAGGGATCTCATCTTGGGCCTTTATTTTTTATAATTTATATTGATGACCTCATAAGTCGTCTATCGTGCCCTTGTCTCCTATATGCCGATGATTTGAAAATATTTAACACTATCTCTAATTTAAGAGATGCTGTACTTCTGCAGAAAGACCTAGACTCGGTATTGGAATGGTGCCAATAAAACGACATGTCTCTAAACAGCAATAAATGTTTCGTTGTTACATTTACCAGAAAAATTAACACTGTTCACTTTGATTACTCGATACATAACTGCGTCCTAACTCGAAAGTGTGAAGTGCGAGACTTGGGAGTAATTTTTGACCGAGAATTATCTTTTCGACCTCACTATAATCACATTATAAATAAGGCATCGCGTATGATGGGTTTCATCTACAGAATAACAAAGCACTTCAAAAATGTTTCATCTCACCTGACTCTATACTTTGCACTGGTTCGAAGTTTGCTAGAATACAACACCGTAATCTGGTCACCGCATTATCAGGTCCACATTGATAGGATTGAACGGACTCAAAGACGATTCCTAAAGTTGCTAAGTTTTAGAATGAACCTTCATCGTACCTTACATTCTTATGAGGATAGACTTAAAAGATTTCGAATCATGTCACTAGCTGATCGCAGAAAGCAACTAGACCTAACTTACTTGCATGGAGTCATTAACTATAAAATTGATTCGCCATACTTGCTGTCACAGATAAATATCAGTACCCATTATCGCATCCGTAAACCAAAGGTATTCACTCTTAATGTTTATGTCAATAACACCTCATGTTTTAACCCTATCACTCGAATGTGTCGTCTTTTTAATGAGCTAGTCGGTGGTGGTGCAGACATTGACATATTCAACAGCAGTCAGTCTGCATTCAGGAATAAACTAGTAAAATGTATTAAGGATGTTCTAATATAGGATTTTATATTGTATTCAGTACCTGTTTCCCGTCATTTTTGTTATAAGTCTGTATTATTTGTTTTAGTTGTATGCATGATTTTTTACTTTAAATTATTTGCTGCTTTAAGTTAAGGATTATAGTATGTACATGTAAAGGGTTCCAACCTAGCCCTTAAATGAAGCTCTTTACAATTTTGTTATGTTCCGGTTGTAACCTGTTTTGTACATTAATAAATAAATAAATAATAATAATAATAATAATAATAAAGATTGTTTTTTTAAACTAACACTTCATATAACCAATTTTATTGATTTTAATGAAGGGCGGTAATTGAGTCTAAATCTCATAACTTGATGCTAATAACGACTCATGGCGTTGTAAAAAAATCGACGATATTTAACTCAGTTGGATCAATTAACGACAAATGTTTTTCCTATTGATTTTGGATAAAATTCGTTTGAACGTTAAACATTATCTCTATTAATGTATGACAATATATCTTAAACAACTTACTTTTTTCTGAATAATTGAGTATTTGATAATAAAAGAAAATGAATAGTGCTGACATCAAAAAGAACAGTTTTCCATAAAGTAGGTATTGTAGCTGTTGATTAGTAATTTTATTGGTCGCTAATAGAATATTGCTATCTTCACACTTCATTCTATCACTGACTCATAGCTGAGAAGACATATAAGCTAAAATTTTAGTACTAAACTAAACTTCTATGACGTCTGTATATTCTTATCAACAACTTTATTCAAGAGTGATTTCTTAGTGCCAAGTAGTAGAACAAACCAGTCAAGTAGGTACGAGTTGTACTCACATAATAAGCGTTTTATTTTGTCTTCTAAGATAAATAAAACCCAAAATCTTCGTCAAATGAATCTAGCGTAGGGATACGTTATATTTGCAGTTCAAAAATTCAAAGAAGATTAAAAAAAAGACGTGTGGCACTCGGAGACTGCCGCGGTAAAGCTATTGCATAGCATTTTTATCAACTTATGCAATTATAAAACTAAAAAGTATCACCGCTGTACCGGTCGGAGTGGGGGGTGTTAGGTTATTTTCGTTACGGAATTTCTGGATTCGGTCTCCACGCTCAAGGCCCGCGATAGAAGCTATGCAATAGCTTAATTTTATAATTTAATGTATTTTCTAATTTTGACTTATGTAATTATTTTTTTCTGTTATTTTGGCAGATATGGTTACCATAGGCAACCATACTGTCAAAATCCTTATTTTCTTCTAAATTCTTTTAATTTTCGGAAATTCAAAATTGTTCGATCGTGCCTCGCCCCGAGTGTGTGGGTGTGGGTGTTAGATTATTTTCGTTACGGAATTTCTGGATTCGGTCTCCACGCTCAAGGCTCGCGATAGAGGCTATGCAATAGCTTAAAAATGTAGCTAAAAAACAGAAAAGATAAAGGTGGCAAAAAATAAAGCGAGTTAGTTAATACCTGAAAAGTGTAAGACAGATAAAATTTTGTGTTACTAATTTATAATATCTAATTGATATGTATAAAAGTAAACATAAAATATAATTGTTTGAAGACTCTTTGCTGCCACTGATTTGTTTTTTGAATTAATTACAATAATAAAAAAATATGTGTGTAACGGTTGTGAAGCAGCTATACTACTACGGTTCAATTTTAAAAATGTTGAACCAGATAGTACCTATAATTTTACAAAAAGTGGAACTCATCATTATTCCACTGATATGATTTTTAATCTTATTACTTGAAGGCAGGTCAACTCATTGTTCTACTCTTCGGGTTGTTATTTTTATGGTACCAACTTTGAGCTATATTATTTAATAGTAAGAAATAAAAAAAACATCAAGATCGATTTAGTTATTAGAGGTCGTACAAACGTAGTAATGACATATATTACATCAGAATGAACATAAAACAATACTGCTTTGCCTATTGACTACTATAATATAATTGAGCTACGAAGTTTTGTTCTGTCAGCGAATTCATTCATGAATACATCCTTATTATTTTTAAAAACTTTTTAAATAAGATAAATACTTATTACTACTAATGTAAAAGATGTCTTACAAAAACGTGTATTAAATAAGTCACCAAATTTGAGTCGATGATTTTGTCTGTTACCGGGTCTTTTTGTAGCCCTATTTTTCCGTTACAAATTTAAATGTAATTTTGATATAAACCCTGTTAAACATAATCAAAACCTATAAAAGTAAAGCATAGACAAACAAAAAAGAAAACTGGTAAAAAAATGGCACGTTTCGAATAATTGAGAACCTAATTTTTTGTCGATTGAAAAACGACACCTACTTAAATTATTACTTAGCAGAATTAAACTACTATAAGCGCCCAGATTAACAATAAAACAAACAAACTTACATTAATAAATAACGTCAAAATAAATAATAACTTTTATGTAAATCTACACGGTGCATTTTCAACCACCTGGAAAACGAAGCCCACGTTATGAGACCATTATGTATAACATTATGGTAGGGTTATTTAATTTATCAGTTTTTAAAAAAAAATATTAAATATTGATTCAGACTTTTAATTTTGTAACACGCACAGCGTGTTAGTGCCCAGACGTGTTATTTTGCTGCGGCGGGGTCCCGGATGGATGAACCTTATACAGCTGCACCCGTGCGCGTCACAGGGTATTTCAAAATAAATAGCTTAACTAATATTAAATAATTCTATACAACATTTTTTGATAAAAAAAAATTAATATTACTGCCAAGATGTTATAAATAATGTTTACACAACGTAAGCTTTGTTTAGTATGAGGTAGAAAATGCACTATGTATAATGAAATGAATCAACCTATCTTCATAAAATAACGTCTTGACACTATTTTAAAATTACCAAATTAAAGGTAATACACCTTACAAGTTACACTATTTCCTTATTCCGAAAAATGTTTTGAGTACTATTGTGTATTTTTTTTCCAGAACGGAAATCCTCGCTAGGCAGGATTTGTAAGGATTTTGCCACCACCGAACCCGCTATAACCGCTGAAGGCAGCCTTCGAATACTTGGACCAGATAAAAGATCAAACTTATTCGGTTAACGGATTTCTAAAGCGAACCTTAAAAGGAAAATATTTAGAAAAATATTCCCCTTTTCTTTGTTTAGCCGAACAATGAGAAACGCGACAGGTGAGTTGGTTGGGCATTATCAGATTTATTTACACAGTGCGAATGCTGATTTCTGTTGTCTTCCTATAATTGGATTCATCTAATAAAACGGAGCTGTGAAAGAAATTATTAAAACAAATTTGAGTCTCGGTAATGCAAATAATTTTGATCCGATGGAGTTTATTAGCTTTTTTTTGAAAAATACCTTAAGCCAAGCAATATAAAAATAGGGCCAACATTATTATTTTAATTTCTACTCATTTGTTAGATAGAGCGGTCAACCAAAAATTATATCAGGTTAACCTGGTCAAGGGCCAAACTCGGGGTATTCGGTTGCAAATGCTTGATACTAGTTAACTTATTTTTCTGCATTTGTTTTTGAAAATAAATTATGTTATTTTGGCTTTTACCATGTTTATATTTAAAATATCGTTAATGAATTCTGCTTTCTTAACTCAATTTGAATTTGAATACATATAGACTACTTTTGACATATACCTACCATCACAATTAAAATTATATTTCCTGTTTGAAGGGAGAACTCCGGAGGCGTGGAGTAGGAGTGTTTTCGTCCTGCTGAAGAACTATCGACCCATTTCCCTTCTAAGCCACGTCTATAAGCTGTTTTCAAGAGTCATCACGAACCGCCTTGCGCGAAGACTCGACGAATTCCAACCACCGGAACAGGCTGGATTCCGGAGCGGACACGGCACCATAGACCACATCCACACAGTGCGGTAGATTATACAGAAGACAGAAGAGTATAATCAGCCCTTGTGAGAAAGCCTTCGACTCGATAGAGATCTGGTCCGTATTGGAGTCCCTGCAGCGTTGCCAAGTAGATTGGCGGTACGTGCAAGTGATGAGATGTCTCTACGAAGCCGCCACCATATCCGTCCAAGTAAATAATCAGCAAACAAAACCTATACCGTTGCATCGAGGAGTGAGACAAGGGGACGTCATTTCCCTGATGTGTTCAAGACGCTGCAATGGAAAGGACGAGGCATCAACATCAATGGCGAATACATCTCTTACTTGCGATTTGCAGACGACATCGTCATTATGGCAGTAACGCTGCAGGACCTACAACAGATGCTGAATGACCTGGCTGACTCTTCTGTGCGCATCGGCTTGCGGATGAACCTGGATAAAACCAAGGTTATGTTCAATGATCATGTACTACCGCAACCGATTGCGATGCACGGTACCTTACTCGAAGTTGTTCAGAAATACGTGTCCCTCGGGCAGACATTGCAGTTAGGTAGAAACAACTTTGAGGATGAGGTGAACAGAAGAATTCAGTTGGGTTAGGCAGCATTTGGGATACTACGTCGAGTCTTCTTATCGTCGATCCCACAATGACGAAAGTCTTCAATCAGTGCGTCCTACCCGTCATGACATACGGAGCCGAAAAGTGGACACTGACGGTACGGCTAGTCCACAAGTTCAAAGTCGCTCAGCGGGCTTTGGAAAGAGCTATGCTCGGAGTTTCTCTTAGGGATAAAATCAGAAATTAGGTGATCCGGCAGAGAACTAAAGTTACCGACATAGCCCACCAGATTGGCAAGGTGGCAGTGGGCTGGCCATATTAGCCGCAGAACCGACAACCGCTGGGGTAAACGAGTTCTTGAGTGGAGATCGCGTCTCGGCAAACGTAGTTTGGACGCCCTCAGGCCATGTGGAGTGTTTGTTTGCGCAGGGTGGCTGGCAGGAGCTGGATGCGAGAAGCCGAGGATCGACCTGATTATGTGACTGTCGTCACGGAATATAAATGTTTTTTTTATTACCTTAAAGATTTTTACTACATTTTCATTACAATTTTTCTATCATTTTTAACACGTAGATTTAGAACTAAACAATTTTGATTTAAAATACGAGTATGAGTCAGTGTTTCGGTCGCATAAGATTGAATGTCTGACAAACTAACAAAATTAATTGCGGCCACTCAAAGAGAAGGCGCAAAAGTTAGCGTAGCTATCTAACAAACAAAGCCCAGGTGGCGGCACTTAGCAAATTATTCACAACCATATGGGAGGCTAATCCATCAAGCGATCGCGATCGTGTGCTGCTTCCATTAATCATCCTCTATAGATTAATGTGTCCCCATACAAAATAAGTAATTTACTCCACATCAACTGTAAATTGATGAACCCCGCTCTGATTTTTTAGGAAGTACAATTTTTATGTAGGGAATGTTGATTTTTTGGCGGAAAATTACGCTTTTTATTACGGTAATATTTTTAGAACAATAATACTTATACGGGACTGATGAGACGTTGAGTAACTTACGAGTAGTATCTCTACATGGTTAAACATATTAGTAGGTACATAATATTTGCAAACATATTTTTTTATATGATGGTTAAGTAACCAAAAAAATTTATTAAACTACGCTTGCGTACAGCGAAGAGCCTTGGAAAAATTGGTCTACTCAACAATGTCTTGGTATCTCAATGGTCAGAGCCACAGAAAAGGCTGTCATGCGCCATTTGTGTGAGAACTACACATAAACGAGTTCAAAGGACGCCAATCAAGTGAATTCTATTGAAAGCGAAAAGAAACCAATCACAACGCTCATTTACAAGCATTTGCTCATAACCTCTGTGGCACGCCTGCCCCGCCTACATTCCCCTTTCTAACCTTTTTCCATGTTCTGTGGTCAGACCACTCGCTCAGTAAGTTGTAGGTTGAAGATTCGCGAACCACTGAAGGCGGCAGTCGACATCTCTATTCAAGGAATAGTATTTTTTATCAGTATTTAAACTTGAAAAATCATGTCTCAGGCGAGATTCGAACCCGGTACGAGTTAAATTGGTAAGCCTTTTACGGTATGCTTGGGGATGCGGTTTCGGGTCCCGCCTGAGACATAATTTTTCAAGTTTAAATACCTACTAATATTATAATTTCATAAAGTTGCTAAATTATCATAAATTAAAAAACTAAAAAACCACGCTTTTAAAACAGATTGAACTAAAAAATTAAAAATAAAACTGTAGTAATCAATTGAAAAATTCATATTATTGTACAAAAAGCGTGGGGTGCTTGTTATGATATCCAAAGATATAGTAAATTATTGATAAAATATTTACAACAAGCTAAATCAAGCCCCCCACGCTTTTTGTACAATAATATGAATTTTTCAATTGATTACTACAGTTTTATTTTTAATTTTTTAGTTCAATCTGTTTTAAAAGCGTGGTTTTTTAGTTTTTTAATTTATGATAATTTAGCAACTTTATGAAATTATAATATTAGTAGGTATTTAAACAGTCAGTCGTGTTCTGAGCGCTATCTAGGCAGGACGAGTGTCGCTTTTTTGCCCGATTAGAGTAACTGTACAAATCAATTCTGTGCTCTCTAAAAGTGTACATTAAGAGTGAAATTTGCTTGAGTCCCTTTCGCGTGTTACATGTGAGAGGACCGGTCCTCTGTCTTTGTATTTGCTCAGTCGGAAGTTTTCGGCGCTATTCGGTTAACGTCGTTGATAAGAAATCGCGCGCATACGAAGCGAAGTGGGTGCAAACTTCTTATTAAACTGTTTGGATTTGTTATATACCCCCTGTTTTGCATAAAAGCTGAAGATATGAGTGTAAAACGGAGTCCAATCAAAACCAACTCACAGCCGGATTTATCGAAGATACGAGGCGATGATTCCCTGAATATAACCGCCCGAAAGAGAAAAACGCCCGACTGTCACTGTAGTCAACAGGAACTTATGGATATCTTTTATAAAAAAGTGACAGCCTCGCTCACAGCAGCGTTGGACTCCCAAAACACTAATATAACAGGTGTTTTGGACGGCATCCGCGAGGACTTCAGTTCACTTGGGAAGCAGATTAGTGATGTAAACACTTCCATACAAAAATTGGCTAACGAACAAGCGATTATAAAACAAGATGTTTCCGAGTTTAGCTTAACAACAGGTTTACTTACCCATCGAATTGATTTAATGTCAAGCGAGATCTCCGAGCTGCAGTCCAAAACAAATAATCTTACTGATCAGCTTAACGCCAAGGAACAGCTTGGTAGGATTAATAATGTAGAAATTTCTGGAATCCCACTTTTGAAGAACGAAAACTTGAATAATATCATACATAACATCGCTACTAAGGTGGGATTTAAGTTATTACCAACAGATATAGATTATGTCCACCGTGTTCGCCGTTTCAACACGATAAGGAAAGATATCTCTACCAAACACGATGACACCACCTCCCAAGACTCATCCTCCATACCGAATATTATCGTCAGATTCTCACAAAGATATCGCAAAAACGAGTTATTGGCTGCTGTGCGTGCGCGACGAGGATTAACAACAGCTGACGCTGGCCTAAACGGGCCCGCTAGTCCCATCTATATCAGCGACCACCTCGCGCCGCACAACAAACTTTTATATAAACAAACCCGCCTCCTCGCTAAGCAAAAAGAATATAAATATGTGTGGCTGTCTGATTGCAAGATTTTATTGCGAAAAAATGATGCGTCTAAGGTTATACTTGTATCAAGTGATGCGGATCTCAGTAAAATCAAATGACTTTATATTGTTACTTGTTTAAACATTAGGAAAATCTGTGACAATTACCTGCTTGCGGAAAATCGTTGTATAGTAAATATTACATGTTACTTTTATTGTTATTATTTATTAATTGAAAATGTTAGTGGAACCTTTAATATTTCATTCATTCCTCCTGCTTCTATTAATGTTTTTTACAGTGATTTACAAAAATAACCTATCTATTTACTACCAAAACGTGAGGGGCCTACGCACTAAATCGCACGATTTTTTAAGGAACGTCCTAAGTAGCAGTTACGATGTCGTATGTATTACAGAGTCATGGCTTAATAGTAATTTTTATGACCATGAATATTTTGACAGTCTTTATGAGGTGTACCGATGTGATCGCAACGCTACGGTAAGTGGTCACAGGATGGGTGGTGGAGTACTAATTGCGGCGCGACGCGAACTATGCCCGTCGCAGCTATCGGAGATGCGTGCACCGACGCATGCAGAAGAGATCTGTCTATCTATCCCTTTAACTCAGCAATCGACGAACGCGCACCGCGTGACGTCATCGCCGTCTCCCGCCTCTCCATCGCCGGCTCAGCGCCGCTTACATATCATAGCTACTTATATACCTCATGGTTGTAACCACGAATCACAGTTGACGTCATTTTACACCAGAGTAAGCGAGTTTATAATCTCAAATCCTGATGATACTTACCTAATAGTTGGTGATTTTAACGTCTCCTGCGCTGATTGGTATTATAATTCTTCAAGTGAATCCATGGAAATACAATTAAACAGTAATAGTCTCGCGTGCCTTACTACCGATTTTATGAATATATCATCACTATTGCAATACAACAACCAGTTTAATACAAACAATAGATTATTAGATTTAATTTTCAGTGATGAGCCGTGTAATGTTACGCAACCGGAATGTTCGTTAGTACCTGAGGATGCCCACCACAAATCTTTAGAAATTAGTTTAAATTTTAAAAATCCCGCCCCACTTCCTCCTGCCGGAATTAAGAAAAAAATCTTTTATAAAGCAGACTTTGACTCAGTCAAAGCTGGACTTAAAGCTGTTAACTGGGAGGAAGTTTTTAATACCATGACGGATGTTAATTCAATGACGATTTATTTTTATGACATTTTAAACAGTTTGATAGATAAACACGTGCCTTCTCAAAATCTTTACAGAAAAAATAAACGCCCGCCATGGTTTACTACTTGTCTTATAAAATTAGAAAACGAAAAGCTTAAATATCATAAGAAATGGAAACTTCATAACAACTTAGGAGACTACCAGACTTTTTCACTTCTTCGAAAGAGGTTTAAAAAGATGGAAGCAGAATGTTATAAAAAATTCATCGAACATTCTGAGAATAATATCCGAGCAAATCCGAAGTTATTTTGGTCTTTCGTAAAATCTAAAAAAGGTTCCATTCCTGAAAATATGATATATAAAGGTAAAATTTTATCAAACGGTGATGAGATATGCGAGGCTTTTAATGATTATTTCCATTCTGTTTTTATTCCGCCTACCCATCAGAGTTCTGATTATACAATTTCTGATTCAGGCAGTTCTGCCGTTGATATAAATTTAATAAACATTTACCATGATAATGTTCTTAAAGAGCTGGAACAAGTTAATATACATAAAGGTGCAGGACCCGATGGGATCCATCCTATTCTTATATCCAAATGTGCCGAAGAACTTGCGACACCCATCACAATAATATTTCGTTTTTCTATTCAAACTGGAACATTCCCTAGTGTATGGAAGGAGTCATTAGTAACCCCTATCCCAAAAAACAAGAGACGTGAATTTATAGATGAATACAGACCCATATCAAAACTGTGTATATTCGGAAAAATCTTAGAAAAAATTGTAACATTTCAAATGACGCACTCGTTTCGTAATTACATTTCCCAGGACCAACACGGTTTCTTTAAGCACCGTAGCGTTGACACTAATATGGTAACTTTCAATGACTTTTTGCTGCAAGCCATGGATGATAACATACAAGTGGATGCCGTGTACACCGACTTCTCCAAAGCGTTTGATAAAATAAACCACGATTTTCTTATAAAGAAGCTCGCGGGTGCCGGTGTGCACGGCTGCCTCCTTAGATGGATCCAGTCCTACATAAGTAACAGGAGTCAAGCAGTTTTTGTAAAGGGTTATTCCTCACGATTCCTACCAGTGCCTTCTGGAGTGCCCCAAGGATCTCATATTGGACCTTTGCTGTTTTCAGTTTATATAAACGACATTGGCTCTATTCTGACACATGCCCACCATCTTTTGTATGCTGATGACACAAAGTTGTATCGAATCATTAGATCAGTTAGTGATTGCCAAAAACTGCAGGAAGACCTAGATCGACTACATGTATACTGTGAGTCCAACCATTTGTTCCTTAACAGCGATAAATGCTACACAATATCATATACCCGCAAAAAAAATCAAATTACTTACGACTACCACATAAATCGGAAGGCCTTAAATAGAGTGTCCACTATGAGGGACTTGGGCATAATTATGGATTCGACTTTATCATTTATCCCACATATCGATCACATACTAGCTTCAGCTTTTAAAGGTCTAGGTTTCATATTACGCATAAGTAAACCCTTTAAACGTCCCGAAACACTTAAAATTTTATATTTCTCTTTTGTTAGATCTTTCCTTGATTTTTGCAGCACTGTTTGGAATCCGTGTTATAAAGTTCATAATAATAGAATAGAAAAAGTTCAAAAATTGTTTATTAAATCTTTGAATTATCGGCAAAATATTTTAAACCAATCTTATTCCGACTCACTAAAAAAGTATAATATATTATCCCTTTACAATAGGCGCAAAATGTTCGACATAGTATTCTTTTACAAAATACTGAATAACTTAGTCGACTCCTCACTGTTGCTGAGTAGATTGTCATTTGTCTCCCGAGTTCGCCTGCCGATGCGCTCCTCACGTGCAAAACCACTTTTCGTTACTCCACGTTATCGTAAAAATTATACCCGTAATTCGTTTGTGTACCGTTCCACTAGCATTTACAATAAGGATTTTACAGATGTTGATTTATTTAATACATCCTTGTCAAATCTCAAATACTTACTTTTTCAAAGTTTGTCCAGAGAATAAAAACATGTTTAAATATATTTATTATATTGGTTCATTGCTATTTTTATAAGCTATAATTTTAGCCTATTGTTATCATTAATTATAATATAGGTAGCAATTACCGACTAGAAGTTTTGCAACACAGAAGCTATTTAAATCTGTTAATTTGTTAACTAAGTTAAAATGTCCTTTAAGTCCCAAGAGAGGCTCAAATAAATTTAATATTGTAAAAGTCTAGTTATAGGCACTATAGGTCCTTAGTTATATACACACTAACCATATAACTGTTCATCTACATGACTGTTTGTTGCCTTGAACAAATTAAAAAAAAAAAAAATATGAATTTTTCAATTGATTACTACAGTTTTATTTTTAATTTTTTAGTTCAATCGGTTTTAAAAGCGTGGTTTTTTAGTTTTTTAAACTATAATTTATTTTTTACTTTTTAGTTTAGTTTATAAGATTTGATTCCTTCTTTACCGACTGTAAGTCAAGAAACATAATTGATACAGATCGCGCGCTAGCTCTATCTCTTTTACTCCCTCTTACAGAGGAAAACTGGGAAAACTGTTATTAAATTATTGCATTGTCATCGGCCCTTGATACGTGTGCAAAGTTTCAAATTAATCAAACTTCTGGAAATCGGTGAAAATTAAGCTCAAAGATTCCATTACACACATACATACATACATACATACATACATGCATAGATACAACCCAATCTAATAAAAGCGTGGTAAAAAATAGTATTTTTTATATGTCAACCCAGAAATGTAAAATAATGTTTCGTTTAATTTTACTAATGGTTTGTATTAAAATCGGTCCTTTACCAAATCAAAAACTAGTAATATACTGTACCATATTATTCCGAAAATCTTCAAAAGTACAGAAAACTATGCATTGATAAGTGGAAAAAATATTTCAATGAACGGTCTAAAAGTAAGGGCATTTGGTACAGAACTATCCAATGTGAGCCTCTTCGATTCCCTTGGTTCTTTAATCACAAAATTGGCAGACGCGTTGTTGTTACACTTCATCGCCTAAGATCTGGTCACTACCCATTAAATAAGTTAATCTTATGAAGAAAGTCGTGTCACCTAATTGTGTGGTATGTGGAACGATCGAAGATGTCCAACATGTGTTGATGGAGTGTAAGAGAAACGAAAGCCAGCGTTAGGCATTCATGATTGCATTTCATTTGAACCGATTCGATGTAGGCATCTTCCAAAGTATTTTGGGAGAACCTCTGTCCAAAGTTTCAAACCGGCAAGAATGATATGTGACATGATTAATTGTAGATAAATTTGTATTACACTTTCATACCTACCCATGATGACATTATATTTTAAAATAAATGCAATAAAACACAATTTACGGCCCAATGACAACGTTAGGAAATGTTTTTATGTAGGTACACACTAAACCCTTATGAAATGCGAGTTTTACAATTGAATTCCCGATTTCCGGGCGGGTCTTATTAAATAGTGATGGCGGCATAATATCAGTGATTTCGGTGCCATACTGAATGTAGCAGTAACCCGAAATATCTAACAATCAGTTGGATCGCTTAATTAATATTGCAAATGTTGTTAGCAGTTAGTACGGGCTTCTAGTGCAGGCGGATGGCACAATGGCTCAAACATTTATTATTACTCTGGCTAGGCACTCGTTCCATCATACGCACCAATGTCGTATTCAAGGTTTTAGGTTATTTGTAATAGTACTTTTCTTTGATTTTTTTACTAATTTGCGTCGTAATGAAGCAGAAATAAGCTTAAGTTAGGTATATAAATACCAACATTGAATAACACTTATCTAACCTTTCAAGACTGGCTTTATTACGTAAAATTAAAAAATATCATTACTAGAAAAACGCGGTGGAAAACAACCGCTAATGTCAAAATTATAACTTTGAATATATTTTTTTAAATTGTTTTTAAAATCGTTGGTTAAGCTACACTTATTAAAAGTTTTACGCATCCTTTGATAAAGTTTAGGAAATCAGGGGTTTGGGTTAATGATACTTTGCATAGGAAGGTTTTTTACCATAGTGGTTCATAATCTCTATCTTTTTAAAAGTAAGTTTTTTATAATATACTAGCTGTTGCCCGCGACTTCGTCCGCGTCAATTTCTGTTATTATGAAGGCGATTATTTTTGCAACATTTTTCACCGATGCTTCGCTCCTATTGGTCGCAGCGTGATGTTATATAGCCTACAGCCTTCCTCGATAAATGGACTATCTAACACAAAAAGAATTTTTCAAATCGAACCAGTACTTCCGGAGATTAGCGCGTTCAAACAAACAAACAAACAAACTCTTCAGCTTTATAATATTAGTAAGTATAGATTGGTTGTATTTAATTTTGCTTCGATGCTACAAAAAATAGTGGTATGACTTTAATAAATTGAAACTCAAATGTATGAAAACAGTAAGTAACAAAAATAGTCATTGCTAAACAGAAAGCCTTACTTATCGTGGGATACTCTTTTATAATAAATTCTCAGATAAAGCCGATTTAAAAAGCATTCTCTTAGGATTTAGAAAAAGCGAAACAAACCCGCTTTTTACATTAGCGATTAGTCACCGTCTCTTCAGCACTTCTATCTGGTTTAGCTCACATTAAGTCTCAGACGTTTCCTATTACACTTTTAATTAAAGCTCTACCGATTAAATAATGGTTACTTTTTGCACTAATGCACTTCAACTAACAAAAGTAAGAAGCACAGTTCAACATTCCCCTTCTAGTCTGTTTGTATTTTGTATAAAGGTAGGTATATTGATATGATTATTTCATGACCGTCAAAATTTTTATAGGCATTAGGTATGGTATTTAGAGCTCAATTATGAAACAAAAAGTGTAGGTCAAATTACAAGTAAGCCGGAAGATATAGGTGCAACATAACACGTAACCGTAATAAGTTTGTTAGTAATTTTTTTTTTTATTAAACGTTTAGTTATTCACTAATACATAATGTGTTTGAATCCTATATTTATTAGTATTTCGTTTTACTTGACTGAACTTAAAGTCTTTAATGTTTTCGGTTGATATAAGCTTGATAAATTATTGAATGCTTTACCTATGTTTCTAAACTCAAGCAAAATCAAAATTAAGCTCTCATATTTGTTTCCTAATTAAATATTTATTATTTATGATGATTTCTTATAATGAAATAGTTTATTCATACCGTTAGTACCGTTAGCTCTCACTACTAGCACTATCATTAGGGTTGTAATATTTTATGTGCTTAAGTAATTACTCGAAATGTTTAGAGTAGAATTCAAATAGTCTCTTATATACAATTCATGTATTTCTAAATGTATTTTGCTCATATTTTGAATTGCAAATATAATGGTACAAATAGTTTAGAATTTCCTATTTAATCTTATTCTTATTAACTTTTGATCAGTTTATTTTTTGTAACCTTCCATCTGCTTTGCTCTTCCCTTGGATAGGTATATAATGTTTATTTAAATATTATAGGACCAGTTATGAGCAATATATAAAAAAGATAAGTAAATTCATAAAACTTATACTTACGTGGTATCACAGACACAAAAATAAGACATATTAATAAGCTTGTCTTTTTATTTTATATACCCCGTCGCTTCGAACAAACATAAGACCAACTAAACTCAGTTCAGTAGCTCGGGTAAAAGATCACATTACAAACGTGCATGTAACACAATCTGCAGTCTATAGTCGTGCGTTTGACAAACCTAGCCATTTTATTAGATTGGATAAATTCGATACGTGAAAGTATAAAAATTAAATACACCCTAATTTTAATAGTAAATGTATGGTCAGAAACTACCAGAAACTACCAACCTAGGATCCCGTCATGACATCAATTAAGTCTACAAATCTCCTAAATCACTGAATGAAACACAGTTAGCTCATGTTGCATGGATAGGAACAGAAGAGAATATTTAGGTTTAAAATTACCTTTCCAAGACGAAAACCACGTTTTTCTATCCATGACCATGAACGCTGAAAAGTGGTTGAGATGAAGCGGAAAATATATATAGAAAGAAAGTAACATCAATAACAGTTGAAATGCAAGTCAGTAAAAATCTTTTTAACTTGGAATATTTCGTCGATCAAAGAGCATTCTTTGAGTGTCCTAATTAAATGCCATAAGCTATGTTATAAAATTTGAACTTTTTACCCGACTGCTTCAGAAGGAGGCTTGCTCAATTAAATCCGCAGTCTCTTTAGAATAGAATAGAATAGAATTTCTTTATTTGGCACTTCAAAAATTAATAAAATAAACAAAAAGAAATTAAGTTCGTAATGTGCCAAAGGTCCTTCCCCACTCAGCATTGGTCGCAACAGCCAAAGGCATGCTGCGATGCTGATTTTCAGTGGGAGCCCAGAGGCACTTTAAAAAATATATACAGAATAACATTAGGATTGAATAAAATTTGTTTTTTTTTTTTGCTTTGGTTGGTGATTGTTTCCAACTGGGATATTTTTCAATGTATTTATAAATACTTATTTATTATTTAAGTCTCGGACGAAAAAATATTTCACGTTGGATGCAACATCTCTCAAACTGAATTCTAGGACCTTGTCTGTTTTCTTTTCAGAGTGTAAGTTTTTATATAGCCTTATGTTTTAATCTACATTTAAGAAGGCTCTGAGAGTGGGCCATAATAATTGTGTGGTGGTTAACTTTCATTCCAAGTATAGTGTGGATGTGGCGGCTGGGATGTTACCAAGCGGCTTTCTATCGCACCATGTCATTTCCTATGACGCGTCCAAAAACAAAGACTTAAAGTAGTCTAGATATATTAAATGTGGTCCAGCTAGTTTTTTCAACTTGTGATTTATTTTGAGAATATTTTTAAGAAAATAAATTGCTGCTTCAACTTGAAAATGCCTAAATTTGATTTTTAGTATATTCTATAGACTAGTAGACAATAGTTTTGACGTTTACAAAAGTTAGGTGTTATAGTTTTTTTACGTACTAAAGTTCACAAAATATTTATAATAAAAAAAGTTAACTGACCAATCAAGAGTCGTTTCATGATATTTCTCCATGATTTATTGTTTGGCACCGACTACAAAGTAGTAGTTTAGCTTGTATATATAAATATTACAATAATACGTATGCTTATCCAGAAATTCCGTGTAACACTCGTGGGAACACGGCATAACATATTTTGTATGAAGTCACGTGACACAGACGATAGATAACGCTGCCGGTTGGGTAGCATATTTATTATTTAAACACACATATTACGTTTCTCTCTGAACAACTCTGAAGTCCACGCGGAGGAAGACGCGGACAAACGCTAGTTTTAATATAATTGCTAAAAGCCGTCTACGTCAAGACAAGATTCCATAAACAGTATAATATTCAAACACTAAAGGAACGCTCATAACCCGTTTCATTTCCAGTACGGCCGTAAGATCTAGGTGCATTCCCGGGTTGATGACCTATAAAAAGGATTCATGTATATGTGAAGTGGTTGAGAGGCTAGGGACCCTCCGCAGGTACAGAGTGTCGTTAGTCACCGTGAGTAACAGGATAGCATGGTTTTATACTTGCATTAAAAATGTTAGCACCGCAGTTTTAAGCCTAGTAATACCTATACAAATAACATTGGTAGGTACTGCTTCAACCTCTACAACAATTATACATACTAATCAAACGGTTGGACTAAAAAATATTTAATTATATTGAATTACTTACGGCATTTCCATTTTCTTTAGACCTGAAATAGAGCTTATCAAGTAATACGTGGTGTGTTTTAATTTAAAATATTTTCCACTGGTTTGTGTTTTGAAATTTCTATATAAGTTGCGTAATTATTCATGGTAATATATTATTAATTCGTAATATTGGATGTTTCATATTTAAAATTTTTAATGGCTTAATTTTAGTGCGAGAGGACTTGAGCCCAATTCCTAGGTGAATACTTTTAGTTAACTCTATTTGTTGTAAGTACTTGCTGTATTGTAGTTATCCAGGCATGTTTATTTTGTGTTCTGAAAGTTTTATGTTATCACAAAAATTTGGTACAATATATTATCTTAATGTAATGTTTTTATTTTTTATTTTATTAGAAATATGTACAAAACAGGTTACAAACGATAAAAAAAACAATCAATACACTTAATTACGAGTTACAACCCTTAACATGTACATACTAATACTAATAATTTGGCAAACAAGACAATGATATTTAAATACAAAATTATAAAAGTTATGCTGGTACAATATAAACACAAACTAATCACATTTAATCTAAAACAAAGATATATAATATGTTAGAAACATAGCGCATTACTTCAAAGCGATAATCTTCTTAATATTTTGTTAAATTTATAACGAATGCTATTAAAGATATCAATCTCCAGAAAACTAGCAACCAATTCGTTATGTTGACGGCACATTCTACTAATCGGGTTAAAATATGAAGTTTTATATCAAATTGGTGGATATATCTTTAAATTTGAATCAGTTTGGAAAATAAAAGAAAAACGACACTGACTTGAAAATTTAATAGATCATAGGTTTATAAACCAAATAAATTCTATCCGGTTCGAATTATTTCACTTATAATGTATTTTTTTAAATAAATAATTTATTTTATCAATATAGTGTCGGTTTATAGTCGTTAATATGTATTTACCAGCATACATATTTTTATTAGTGACTTAGATCCAGAATCAAGCTGTTTTTTTTTTTTTTTTAATAAATTTTGTTATACTGATAGTTGAACTTTTAATGCACAAACATTTTATGCGAAAGTAGCCACGCTTTTTCGCTGTCATGGCAAAACCTGTAAACCGGCTTAGATGGACTTTCGTACGACGAAAGCTTATACCTTTGGTTCTTTATTACACGGATTCTCTTTCAAACCCACTTTTCAACCGACGAAAAAAGACAACCTGGTAAATAGTTTACCAGGTTGACTGATTTGAAGGATTTCTGTCATTCGATTGTTAGTTACGTTTTAACTTGAACCAACTCAAAGGAAAAAAGGTTCGGCAGCTCTACAAAAAAATATCACAAAAAAGATTTATTAAAGACAGCAAAACACTTTCAAACATCATGTAATAATTGTTCTAATAATTATTTCTGCCCTGTCTTTAGTATGCCCTTTCTAAGCTTTAAACTGAATATCAAATCAATGTGTCAAATAATAAAAAGGCATCGCACTCGTAATTGGAGTCGATAACTACTTATATATCCCGTTATCATAGGGAACGGCTATCCGCAAATGTTGTGAGACATTAAGAAGTTACGATAATAGGCTCTTCCTTGTTGGTCAAACGTTGAGACCATTTGATTTTCCTATCATCTCTACATAAAGCCGTTCGTGTCTCTATGATTGCGTTTACCGTTAAGTGAGTACAAAGAGATTCTTGTTTGAACGTTTTATAGACCTTTTACTGTACAGGGTATAAATATGTTTAAGGCCATTATTCCAACATTAATTTTTCACATAGGTATTCATTCAAACGTTACCAAGAAAAAAGGAGGAAAATAATTTCAATTTATATTTTACTTAATAAATAATAATCACTCCAAATTTATTTGTAATACTACATAGCTATTGTTGTTCCGTCAGAATTATAAACAGTGTAGGTGAGCCAAGTTTCAACAGAATCGGATGAAAGGAACATCAATACATGTATTATTATAGTTGCTCCAATTTTAATTCTATCTCATACCTATGTAACTAGTTTTTTATACATCTGAAAACTAATCTGGACATCAAATATAACATTTGAAACAAACAAAATGTACACCCATCGAATCGATATCATCAAATTGTTCTGATTTTTGAAGTCGGCTGTAAAATCTTTAGACCCGAGTTCACCAATTCTTAAACAGCCGGTAAACATAGATTGACGATTAATTTGACGCAATTCCCATGCAAGCTCTACCCTTAGGGTAGAGTTCACCAACAGACGTTTAAGTTTTAAACAGCGTTTAAAATATTATTTGACATATTTTGTATGGGAATTGTGTCAAATTAATAGTCAATCTATGTTTACCGGCTGTTTAAGAACTGGTGAACTCGGGTCGTGTCCGCTTTAGAACAGTGGGTCTAGCACAAAAAACTATCGAATTCGAATCGTTTGCGTGTTCGTATCGCCCTCGAAATATTTAGTATGAAAACTTAAACAGCGCTCGCGCGGTCAAAACGAGAACTACAAAACAAAGCACGAACTTTGTGTCGTTTGCTTTTGATACGCAAACTATTCGAAGTCGATAGTTTTTGTGCTAGAGGCACAGATTCACTTTAAGTCAACGTTTAAGTAGATTCGTTTAGACAGAATATTTACAGCAATAATGTCAAAGAAACAAACAAATGAATTTAGATAAACCTTAATTAGAAACTAATTTGTTTAACATTTATTACTTTTCAACTTTATAACAAATGAATGAAGGTCCAAAATGTTGTGGTCCCATTTGTCCATTATCAGATTAAAATATCAATTAATATCATCAAAACCGAAACAAATTAATGTCGAATAGAATCGTGATCTTGACGTTCCTTTTTCAAACTGCTCGAAATGCTATACATTTTTCCATAGTCATCAGTTTCTGGGATTCATTGTGTCTTTTTAATGTATGTTCTTGCGCTTTATATCTAATTGCGTTTATATAACTGACAGTATTTGTGATTTCAAGCTAATCTGATTTAAATCAAAGAATGGGTCGGAAAAGCAAGTTTTTGATCGCTAAATAATAAAAAATTAAAACCTAATAAAAAATTAAAAATGCTAAAGAGAATTAAACAAGGTCTGTAGAACCTATCGAATTCTTTTAAGTAATACTTTTTAAATACACAACGTTGCGTTATTTGAATTTTATATTATAGAGCCACAGTCAAATAATTGTTTGGATCCTCTTCCTAATAAGTCAGGTCTGATTATAGTTGCTCCGATGCAATAAGCTTGCTTCATCCAGGATCATTGTGCACCGTGACTAGAAACGGGACAAAGCCTTCAAGACGTACCTAGAGGGAAGATACTGGTAATCTAATACTCTTACGTACATCTACCATAAAATTTACACCATATTATAACGATACTTCATTATCTGATGATAATGGGAGATCAAATTTGTGTATAACTAACTCTTTTTGTTTTTAATTTATTGAAAAATGGTCACACAAAGGCACCAAAGTGTCAGTTATGGTATGCATAAAATAGACTCTATAAGGATGTCATTAATATTTCGAAAACGAGTTTTGAAGAAAGCATGTTCTCGATAAGTAATATAACTTTTATCGTAACATTTGCAGCCATTCTAGATTGGGTTCACACAACGGGACTGGTTGAACCACCAACATTAGCAATTCGTAAGCGCTATTATAAAACAATGAAGCGCGCTCCATGCGAAACTGCAGGCAGAGTCGACGTCTTCTTGCTTGTATATTGCGATGTACTTGCACCAAAGCATGCTTCTACTGACCTAAAGATCGTCTCCTTGCTTGTAGGTATATTGAGATGTGCATGCACCAAACCATGGATCTACTGACCTAAAGACTTAAATTCTTCTTTCTTTACCTCCGCCAGCTGTAATTAGTAAGTGCTAAAGACAACAAATTGGATTTTGGAATTGTATTTGTCTAAAGCTTGGGTTATATTCAGGAAATGTTATTATTAGGAAATGAAATTTTGATAACACTGCTTTTAATTACAGACTCGAGAAAAAAAAAAAACTTTTACTTCGATGTTACTTTGTTTGCCTTTATTATTTTTCCATAGCATATATCTACCAAAATTTCATTGCAAAAGAATATTAATCAGCGTAAAAGGATTCCCGGATTGAACAGAACATCGAAATATCGAATCGGACCGAATCAGTTTCGCCCGATAGAGCATTTATTGTGAGTGCTTTAATATCTCTCTAAAAGCTATAGTTTGTTAACGGGTTATAAAAACTCCCCTGCGATTACTAGTATACCTGCATTTACCAAAACTACATAGATAACGGCTGCGATATACAGGATGAAATTTTAACCACCTTCCACGAGACGAAAAACAAATGGCGTATTTTTTCTTTTGGTATAGCCCAGTACAAAAATGTCAAGATCAAGATAAAGCACTTAGAAAATGTCCGCCAAAAATTTAAATTTTTTATACGGCCTCCTAGCAACACTTTTTTGCTATGCGTATCTCATTCATTCATTAAGATACTATTCATAAGTTTTTGATTTTCCCCTCATACCTTAACAGGCGTGCAGGACCGTAAAAATAGAAAACTACGTTGCGAAAAATATTTTCGGGTGATAACTTGGTTTACATTTTTTACTTCATAAATGGGCTCTAAACATGTAAATACTGAACGTCTTCAAAAAATTTTTAAGATCATAAAAAAGTCATACTGTATGAAAGTGCCCCTGATTTGTCAAGCCAATTGTCAACAAAATTAAAATTCCAAAAAGGATCTTAAGCAAAAAACATTTGTCAGAAATTCAATATTTGCAATAACTCAGTAACACAGCATATTCACATTCGTGAATTTAGAAATAAAATGAGATGAGTCCTGAATAAAAACCCTCCTAAAAATATTTCCATAGCGAAACGATAACCATCCTAAGATTTGGTGTTCGAGCGATATCTCTTCCGTTTTGGGGCAAATTCGATACCGCCACAGCAGTGATGCGAGAATTTGGGGCTGGCGGGAAAGAGCGGGACCGGCCGTGCGTGTCAGATTGACAACTGACGAAAATACCCCTCGCCGCAGCCGGGGTTACACTCACGGAAAATTATTGAATAAATCTTCCTCCATGTATTTGGATAAGACAAACTTTCCGGTTTCCTAAACCCTTTTATTATGCTGATCGCGCGTGTCGAGCGTTTTTATCGTTGTTGCGTCTTCAAATTTGAACGTTATTATCCTAACCTTATTATGGAGCATTTTTGTAAGATAAGACCAGTTAAGTTATTTATTTATGTTAACTGGTTTATTTTCAAAATGGAATAAAAACATAGGTATTTGTGAAAATATTCAAGACGATGCATTTGTATCATTGGTAAAAGATTACACAAACATTATATTTATTAACTCTGATTTTGAAAAACTACTCGTATGTCAGGCCCTTTCAACATTTTTTTCTGAGTAGGAACTTTGCCAGTGACAGTATTTTTTTTATCTGATTATCATTTTTTCCCTTCCGTTACACAATTTACCTATTTTGTTCAGTAGTAGGTATTTTTTTCTCTTTTTAATCGTTAATTATAATACTCGTATGTTTTACACGGCTTCATCAAGCTGTAAAAGTTCACAAATACATCCAGTGGTATTCTAGACCCAAACAAAATGGGCAACGATGTGCAAGTCTAGGCCGTTCAAAGACGACAACCTCGAGTAGTTTAATAATTTATTTTGATGGGATTTCAGTTCTGATATCCTATCGATATCGATATCCATCTTGTGATATATTAGTTTTTATGCGATTATAATGATATTGTTTACGTTTTTTACACTTTTTCTATATCATATTTCCGTAACCTTAAGTAAAGTATCAGTTAAAGCTTAATATCTTCTACATGAAATGTTTATCAACCATTCTGCGGAATAACGGCTTGCCCGTTGATGATGCATTCAAAATTGAATGAACAGAATTTATAATAGTAATAATGCTTATTATGAATTCTATACATTCAATTTTGCTTGTAGACAGGCTCTAGCTGTAACAATTTGTGTTCAGATAACCATAATATTTTATCTAGTTTAACCCGCAGTTGGCTTTTAAATCTGCGAAGAACTAGCATTTTTAAAAATGTTTTATGGTTCCAAATTTTGATTGGCTAGTTAGTGAAATCGCATGATCATCGCGGATGCAGTCCAGACATCAAAACGTTCCGCAAATACCTCAAATCAATATCGAGAGCCCGCCGGAGGCCCGCTAAGTTATTTAAAATGCAGTTGACACATCATCCGAGCGAAAATGCAATATTCGCCTTGCCCATGCGGAAACACGGTTATTTTCAATCGCGTTTTTATCGGCAGTATTCGGCACAATGATTTCGCCTTTTTAAATATTCAACGCTTAAACTCAGTTTATTGAATAACATATTATATACCTTAATGTATGAGCATTCTGCTCGTGAAGTATAGTGGCTTTGTGTTGCTTTATTTAATAATTATTTACTGCATTGATTTAGAGTACATTGCAATAATTATATTTTAAATGTTGGGCCAATTGTTTTAAAATTTTTATCGATTTTCTACTTATGCATATACATTAAGTGACATGAGCAGCAGGTACAAAATAATAAAGGTTTCTCTGGCAGCGTCCCAGGTTGTCATGCATTTATGTAGGCCATATTAAATCCCCATTGTTGGTAGGATTAAATACGTCCGGAACGAGAACCTATCACTAATGATTATTAAATGAACTATCCAGTCTACGAGTAAATGACACATATGCATTATACCTTAATATCAAGCGATATTAATTAATTGATAACCATGTTTAATGCGAAACTGATAAACTCCATAGCAGGACGAAAGTCTTAGGGTATTGAAAACAAAAATCCTCTAATTCTTGGAAATAGTAAGCACGCACTGGTCTTAGCCTCTTTAAGATCTTGGCAGCTAAACCTCAAGGCTATACCGAAGGAAAGATGTAAAATATGAACTCTAGTATATACTTCATTCGATGTTAGACGTTTGCGAATTTTTAAATCATTAGGTTTTTACAAAAAAAGCATGAGTACGTACTCGTAAGTAGATTGCATAGATACTTTAAGTGATTCCGTTTGCCAATTAGTCAAAATCTATAAATTAGTAAAATATGGAACGAAAAAAGATATTCTGGATTCGAACACAAAAGTTTAACAAATTTATGTCTTGTTCTTGTCTTCAACCGAAATGTGGTTGCAAAAGTGATATAAAAATGTATTGTCTTTAATTTGCGAACACTAGAATTGAAATGAATAGGTACTAGCTAAAATGGAATGGACCATCCCTTCTAGTCCTATGTGTGTCGTAAGAACGAAGGAAGAAGGAAGAACTTTGAAGAAGGCGGGTAACGCTATTTCTGCCATTGGACAAACTTTGATCGATATGATGAAAATACTGATGATGGTGATGCTGCTGATGGTTTTTATTTTTAAAGCGAAAGTGCCTAGAAAGACCCATATAGCCAACAAGTAAATATTTTTAGTAGGTACTTATTTTATTATCAACTTGAATTGCAAAAAGATGAAAAGGCAAGAGTTTCTCGCTCTCTTTTGTCCACGTACAGTTTCTATTTAGAACTTTAATTTGAGCAGCGACGTTATGTTTTTTCCTGCTGAAACTGGAGAGTTGTTTCCCTTACCTTTTTATATTTTTTGGAATAAAATTCATTTTTTTAGATCTCGCTCGGTAAGGTAAAAAATGTAAAAAAATTATCCAACTGCTGGACTATTAATAAGCGTGCATAAATTATGCATAAGAGATTTTATATCCATAAAATTGTAAAATTGAAAAGCTTAATGATGTTACGCTGGTGTTTCGTCATTCAGCGTTGGCAGCAGTCATGAAGTCATTACGAGTCAAATTGATGATGACGGATCTGCCGTCCGAGTGTTGATCCGTTAAATTGGTTTTTACCGGCTTTCCGTCGTAATTAGTTACCGCTGCGTCATGTAAGGAGCCTTGATTAACAACGTAGATATTTGTAGTATGGAGAACCTTGCAAATTTTTCGAATTCATTACACATGTTTCCGAGATGTAATTGAGTTCTATAGATTGAGTACCATTTAGATTTCGTAAAATGAATTTCATCCTGTAATCCAAATCGTTAGCATAATAAGGAAATGTATGTATTCACACTTTGTAAAGAAAATGAACAATGTCACACTAAATGAATACTACAAAATAGTTTTAGTATCTACATAAAGGTAGTTCGAGTAGATGTAATGAAATAATAGGGGTTAAAGTATGAAATTGCCGATTATTTTCCCACTTTTTATTTTGTTTATAGCTCTTAAGTATAGTCATATTATTGCGTAATTCTTTTTGTATTGTATCAAAAACTAAATAAAGTAACTTTTAACTAAAAAAAAATGCAATACTAGTGCCTATTACTTCAAAGGAAGTCGTTGAAAAGACCCCTTACAATGTGTCAGCTGACCTTCTTGCTTCAATTAAGTATATTTGTATTATATACTTTGATTTTCAGAAATTTAAAAACTATAATGCGTAGCTTTATAACCATCTAACTTTCACCTTTAATTGCATCGAAAACGGTTCAGGAGTTTTTAAAAAAGCTAAAAAATTGTTAGTATGGAAAAATGACTTTTCTCGATTTCGTCCATACAAAACGGCAATTTCATACTTTAACCCCTAATATAATACCGTAATAAGTACCGTGCTGTTTATGTGGAAAAATAAACTAAACTATATAATGTACCTACCTTATGTTTACCATAGGTACCAATTTCAATTCTTAAAACCATAATTTTACTGGTACTTTATAAATAAATATCTATACTAATATTATAAAGCTAATAAGTTTTTTTGTTTGTTTGAACGCACTAATCTCAGGAAGTACTGGTCCGAATTAAAAAAATATTTTTGTGTTGGATAGTCCATTTATTGATGAAGGCTTTAGGCTATATAACATATACATAGACATAGACGCGGACAAAGTCGCGGGCATCAGCTAGTATTTTATACGTTCGTCCTATTTTTTACAACATTCTATCTTTTGCTTAATAGTATCAAAATTACTACCTACAAATTTAATATAAACACAGTTTTAAATTAGTTTTACTATGAGCGTAAAAGCTTTCAGTTTATTCTATCGATTACTAAATACGATATAAACTAAGCAAAGCTCCGAAACAATATGGTAAGGTGCATCAAAATACAACTCTGCAAAGCTACCTATTCAATTTGAAGCTCATACATGTGTCAAATGAGACAGTAGCCCTTAGCACTACCCAAACGTTTATTGATAGAAGCAAGAGACAAGCAACATCCGTGACTACCACAGAACATCCGGTTGATCTATTCATGATGTGATAGCTGTGTGATTCTAATGCATGTTGCTGATAATAGGCCGAAATGGATTTAGTGAGTAGGTATAAATGACACTTGATATTTCCGGGGTAATGAAGCGCCAGAAAGCCGTTTTAGTTGCAGCCAGTGAAAGGATATGATTATCAAATGTTTTTCAACGTAGAAGATAAGAGTGATTTGCATAATATGATGATTCATTGCAATAAAGAAAACTCTTTAATTGTGATGTCATGTGATTTACTTCAATTGAAGATGCTCTTTAAAGCATTTGAAAAAGGCTGCTCAAATCTAAAAACGCTTCAATTAAATTGGCATGTCAACCAATTTTCTGCTTGGTAATGCCAAGTAGGTATACAGGATGAAGTTTTAACTACTTTCCAAAATTTTTATAGGCTTTCGGTATCGTATTTAGAGCCTATTTATGTAGTAAAAAATGTTAATCAAGTTGTCACCCGAAAATATTTTTCACGATATAGTTTTAAATTTGTACGACCCTACACCCTATAACGGTATAAAGGGAAAATCAAAAACTTATGAATAGTGTCGTAATGAATGAATGAGATGCGCAACGCGTAAAACAATTTTTGATTTTTGGCGGACGTTTTCGAAGTGCTTTATCTTGTCATTTTTGTACTGGGCTAATACCAAACGAAAAAATACGTCATTTGTTTTTTTGTCTCGTAGATTGATATATTAAAATTTGGAAGGTGGTTAAAATTTCACCCTGTATATTATGCTCAAATTATACTTAAAAATATATCTAGGAATATTTGGTGTCATATGATAACATTAAACTATTAATTTAGGAAAGATGTATGTACTTAATTCTTTATTGATAACAAAAACAAAAACCTCGTGTACAAGACAAATATTAGAAAAAGGTTTGTTTCTAAATTACACAACTTATAACATAATGTTTTCAAATTGGCTATTATACATTGTAAAGACAGTTGTAGTTGCATGTAGCATGTATTACGGTGTCAACAACCCGAGGCCTACCTGACAGGTTCAGGCTCGCGGATGTAATCCTACCGGAGGCCTATTTGTTGGCTTACACGATATTACGTCGAATAAACAGCTCGGCTGCGTCTTGCGTTGATGCATAATTTACGCGGCCCGGCTTTTGTACGATAAGCTTGCTGGCTTCGGGTACAGAGCAAGGCGAACGCTAACTAAACATCGTTACTGCCGGTATAGTACCTACATTACCGCTTAAATGTTGCTCATAGTAATTTTGTAATTAGCAAATTACCGACAATGTTATAGAGAAATTGCGGTATTGTTGCTGTTGTTATTAAGGCTGAGAATTGTTTTACGATTCCAGGAATTGTTTCATCGCCGTCTTGGTATCAACCGATTCAAAATGATTGCTGTAAGTAGGTATGTTTTTTAAGTTCTAGGAATATTACTACTTAACACGTAACAGCCTATAATCATCTCACTGCAGGGAAAAGGCCTCCATCATTAAATTCAAGTTACCACAGTAATGATGGGTGTACTGGCATAATCACCATGCTTGCCTAATGCGAGTTGGTGATCACAAACTCGAGCAAAGTACGAAAATTCGAAATTTTTTTGTTGCCCGACCCGGGATTCGAACCTGGGACCCGAGATCTTGGCCCGGTGTTTAAACCACTAGACCAACGGGGCGTTCTATTACTACCTATCTTAACTTAATGCAGTAGTTTATCATCCTTTTTAAAAAAAATTAAGGATTTCGAAATATCGATTAAAAGGATAAATATGGTCATCTGTTAAGACCATAACTTTAGTAATACGGGTTGTTAAAATAATGACAATACACGTCAAAATCAGCCTATGTTAACATATGTTTCTAGGTACTCGTAAATACTATATTAAAGTATAAAATTTGATTTAATGATTTCGAAAATAAATATGTTTATATGAAATGGTTCCTGAGTTTAGTTTAGAAATTTAAATCCAAATTAAAAGATTTGTGCACATTAAAAAAAAATTGTTTGGGCCTACTTGACACCCATACCCATATATAGATTGAAATTCATTTAGAACCACAATTTTTATCGTCAACTGAAAGCCGTCTTTAGTAGTTATTGAAGCAACGAGATATCTTAATATAACTGCCATCCTTGCATTTTAGTACAGGTATGAGTAGATAATCCGCAAATAGGGTCCCGCTAGGATTACGCTCGCGGATCCTGAACCAGCGAGAGCAAGGCTTGTCGGGTTGTTGACACTATAATACACACGAGTTACCCTAACAGTCACATAGTACTGACTGCAAAAAGGACACTACACATTTACACAAGGATGTGGAGTCCTTTCTTTCTCTGGTACCTATCTCAACTATTTAATATTAGGGGTTAAAGTATGAAATTGCCGTTTTGTATGGACGAAATCGAGAAAAGTCATTTTTCCATACTAACAATTTTTTAGTTTTTTTAAAAACGCCTGAACCGTTTTCGATGCAATTAAAGGTGAAAGTTAGATGGTTATAAAGCTACGCATTATAGTATTAAAATTTCTGAAAATCTAAGTACATAATACAAATATACTTAATTGAAGCAAGAAGGTTAGCTGACACATTGTAAGGGGTCTTTTCAACGACTTCATTTGAAATAATAGGCACTAGTATTGCATTTTTTTTTAGTCAAAAGTTACTTTATTTATTTTTTGATACAATACAAAAAGAATTACGCAATAATATGACTATACTTAAGAGCTATAAACAAAATAAAAAGTGGGAAAATAATCGGCAATTTCATACTTTAACCCCTATTAACAGCCGGTCCTAATAACCTATCTGTCTTCAGTTTTGTCATATCGGAGATAGAAAACAACTTCTGTCTTTTATTTTCTTGACGGCAAAATCAGAGATAGAAACTATCCTCTATCTCTGATTATCCTACCTCCGAAATGTCAAAACTGGCGATAGATAGATTATTGGGACCGGCCGTATACCTATGTCCGTAGTCTCAAATAATATAATCTTAAAATGATTTGTCAGTAAATTCCTCTTACACCTCTGTCACCCTATTCCTTTTTATGGTTATTAATTCTAGTGTTTATCTGTCTCAAAAGCTGCTAAAAACTTTCGGTAGCATGAAATAGATTCTGACCTGCTCAACTAATCACCATTTAATTAACCCTTTGCCTGCACATTAGGTTTTTTTTCTCGTGTTTTTAATATGTAATTTAAGATATAAAAGTATATGGAATCATGTGTATCTGAAATAAATAATTTAGATTAAGCAAAACTGACACTAGAGTTTGAATTTAAATTAAGCAAAACTGACACTAGTGGTCTACCAGATTACTTGCGATGAATTGGGATCGCAAATCATCGCAAGTAATCTAGTAGACGCTTTTGATTTCTGGTATAATCTACTTAACTTATATTTTTCCAACCCCCTGTCGGGTTAGGCATACCTACATGTAAAATAGTACCTAGTATCTATTACCACATAAACAGGGACACAAATTGTTTATCTGATATTATTATTGTCGAAGAATTTATTCATGGTTTTTCACGCTATGTACCAGCCAGTCACATTTACATTTATAATATTAGTAGGATTAAAATTTAATAATAAAATTTGTTTGCTCCATTAACAATAGTTGCGTAACTGGAATACTAACTGCTCGCATCAAATCCAAATAGCCTTTTACTGAGTTCATAAAATATTCTCATTTCCCATTATTGCCATTTTTACGAACCAGATACGGACTTAAATTATCGATGCAAAACTAAATGCGTTTGAAACTTTACGAAGTGTAAATAATAAAAGCGTTTACGATCCATTTTGCCTGTATGGCGGTGGAAATACTATTTTATAGCATCGTTTTTAGTAACCAAGACTGCTCTAATTAATTAGTCTTTTGGAGTCTGAAACAAAGCCTTTCAACGACTTACAATAGAATAAAAATCATAGCCTCGCCTCAAATAGATAGTTATATTGAATATGTAATGTATTTTAGCTACTGCAACTTAATGATTCAGTGTAGTAGACGTTGAATTGATTTCTGTTTTCAGTAACAAATACTAACGAGTAACTTGAATTTCTTTTTATAATTCATTGTAGTTATTTTAGGTTTTATAGCAAATTCACATATTTTACAGAGCTACAATTCGTAAAATTGATGATATTCTTAATGCGCATATTATTTAATAATTATATACAGGAACGTACAATCCCTAGACTGAGGACAGAAGTAACAGAGGACAATTATGACATGGCGATATTTTGACTACTACGTAGCACCAACACGTGTGTCTGTGAGCTTGAACGCGTACAACCTCTATAATTCAGGTTGCCCTCAATAAAAAATGAGTCAAAAAATTATGTCAGTTGCCTAAATAGCTCGCACAAAGCTTAAATTTTAAGTACTGCCTAAATACATTTACATTGTAAAAAAAACTTTAAAAATACAGGAAACTATAAAAATAGGCTGCTTACGTGATGACAGGTTGGCCTACCTGAGTAATAAAACATCTCAACCACAGTCAAAATGGCTTTTTCACACCTACATGTGACTATCTATATATAACCTACGTATGAGAAAAATGGCAGTAGGTAAAATAGAAATCAAGACGTTGACATGCCGTCGGTACGACGCATCGCAACGGGTCTGCGACATAAAGTAAAAAACTAATCTGAGCTAGTCCATCGCGAGGCTTTCGCTCCACGGTGCAGTTTCACCTCAAAAACAGTAAACATTATAACAGCCAACTTATTCGTTAAGGGGGTTAAGCTTTGAATGGCATTTTTATATTTCACAATTATTGTATATGAAGAACGATACACAATTATTATGTTCTCAGCTACAGCACTAGACAGGTATTTTTTTAAAGAGTGATTTTTTATATTCGCCACGCATGGTAGGCATGATTAGCGTTGCAGTTTGATCCATCCATCTATTCATCTCATTCTAGTTGTTTCTTTTGCCAAAAATATTATTGCCTTATAAAAGTGTATAAAGTAACAACCCATTTTCGTTCACTGCTGAGCACGGGTCCTCTCCTTTTTTAAGGAGAGGGCTTAAGGCCTTAGTTCCACCACGCTGGCCTAGTGCGGGTTGGTGGACAGCGATAGCTCATAGCCCAATGCTTCTTCGTGATCAGTTTCTGTCACGAATGTTAAGCAACGATGGGAACGGTCACTAATTGGATGGGTGACAGTTTGTGGCATCATACTTGAGCGCTTCCGTGCTTTGGAGGGCACTTTAAGTCGTCGGTCCCGGCTGTTGTCATGAGATAACAGTCGTTAAGCCCTGTCGAGGCCTTCGGGCGGCTTGAGGAACGTCCAACGGCGAGGTGATAAAAGTGTGTGAAACTCTCCATTTATGACCTAACGTGATCTGTAACCCCTCTCTTTTTAACCTGCGGGTATAATGTGCTCGACATGACAATGTGCCTTAAATGCAACTTGCCTAAACATTTAGCTGGTATGTTGCGAGCTATGACATTGCAAGTTTATGACTAGTATCCCCGTTGAAAGAGGTACTAGTGGTAGTCTGGATTTGTAAGGTTTTTTTTGCTTCTCGGTTTAAATGAATCCATCTTTACCGGAGACTGATTGATTGAACTGGCTGTATTATTGAAACCTGTTTGTCACCTTCATAAAAAAAAATAAGCTACAGGCCACCATAACACACGAACTTAAATTAGGCCTAGTCACATAACAAGCTTTTTACGATGGTACGACAATATTGCAAGCGGCCGATGACTGGTTATTTATGATTAAAATCAAAGCTTCAGTAAACGCAATCTTGATAAAGATCCATTAACAAGAAAATGAAAACACAAGTAGACATAAAACAGAAAATTTTGCGTTTATGATGAATTCTGTAGGGCTGTAGTGATCAGTGACGCGATAAATGAAATTTATTAGACTCTCATCAGATCGCCCTTTTAGAATGTTTAGAGAATTTAATATCAATAAAGTAGAAAAAATATGGCGACAGCAATATTGGAGGATATTGCAGCTGAATGACTCCTCTAATGATTTATTGATATTTGAAGAATTCATAATCGCAAACAAGGAAGTTTTTTATCGCTTAAAGAGTCAATGTTGTTCCTTGGCTGAAAACCAACTTAAAAAGAGTACATTTTCAATACTACTCGTTTCTTTTTATGTATGACCCAGTGTATCTACACTTTTACAATTTTTTTTTGCTAGCCTAATTTAGTCTCAAACACAAGGACAACATCAGCATACAGGATTTCGTTAATCGTTTTCTGATTTAATTGATTGTACGGAATAGTAGAGACAAACCCCCGTATTTATAAACAATTAAAAGTAATTACTTGACTAAAAGTAATTACTTAGGTGACAATTTGTATACCTTATTATAGTAATTACTAAAATTTAGAAATATGAAAAGATAGCATTCTCAGCCAAATAATATGTCTGTTAATGGTGATCCATTTCCTTCACTTAAGCACTAGGTAGTAACATGTTAAGTTATGACTTTCTTAAGCAATAAGTAATTACTTCTTTATAAATACGGGTGTTAATGTCCTGAATGTAGTATAGGTTTTAATACATTTATTAGTCTCACACATTTATATTGTGAGTTATCACTTATAATATACCAACCAACCTGTCTGTAGGTATATCTTAAGTACTTATTGTTGAACGCCCTGTTGGTCTTTTAGTTCTTTTAGTCTTTTAGTTCCGGTACTTATACCGGACCAAGATCTTGGGATCGTTAGTTTGATCCCCGGACTAGGCAACAAGAGTTTCGAGTTCTCCATCATTGCTAGGGTTTGAAATCGCCCACCCGCATTTGGCAATCGTAGTCATCACCACGATCACCACGATTGCCAAATGCGGGTGAGGATCAAACTTACGATCCCAAGATCTTGGTCCGGTACTTAAACTAAAAGACCAACAGGGCGTTCAACAATAAGTACTTAAGATATACCTACAGATAGGTTGGTTGGTATATTATAAGTGATAACTCACAATACCTGCACAATTGCTGTGGTTACTTGAATTCAATGATGGAGAGCTTTACTTTACCTTTTAATAACTTACCTAAACTTTTTACTGTTGTAGGTAATGTTTGTAACAAAAAAAACATATTAAAATATAGCAAGGAAAGTCTACTGCTAAGGTTAAGAAGATAGTAATTTTTCAATTAACAATCCATCCATAAGTAACCACAGATAACAATGCGCTAACTTGGTAATTGTTTATTTATCAATCCATCTCTAATAATACTTAAACACCAAGTCCCACAATAATTTAAAGATTAACCAAAATCTTTTTAAATAAATACTTACTAGGTAAAGCTATAACATCAAAAAGTCTTTACCATTAAACCGTTACACCATTAACAAAACTATCATCCTACAGCCCCTACTCGTAACAAAATTTTCTCCTCAGCAAAGGTCGTAACTTACTAAATAAACGTGTGCAAAGGAAAAGTTGTACTTGTAATCGAACCGGGGTTAACGTCAGAGAGTCCAGAGCATTATAACACGTATATGAAATAAGTTGGGACGCTTATTGCTCTATAGGGAGCAGAATGAAAAACAAGTCTCGTTCCATTACGTACTGCGGAGGTACGCATTCATTTGGCAACTTTGTAAAAGGCAACTTTAGTACTAAAACATAATCTATCCCTTAATTTTGTTAACGAGAACGGATTGTGAAAGGTAAAATCTGGAGCATACGTTTAGATGAGACGTAAGGTTACTTTTAATTAATTGTGCTGAACCAAATGTGTGTGAATTATGACGGGTTAAAGTAGTACCTACTATAAATTATGCTTGTCAGATACCCTGAATTATATTTAAAATGGAGTTTTCTTTGCCTTATTATAGTTTCCCATTTTTGCAGGTACCTATTTGTTGATGCACGTGTTTTGAAATTGTAATATATTAAACTTTTAAAATCTATACTAATATTATAAAGCTGAAGACTTTGTTTGTTTGTTTGAACGCGCTTATCTCTAAGGAAGTACTGGTTCGAAAAAAAAATATTTTTGTGTTGAATAGTCCATGTATCGAGGAAGGCTTTAGGCTATATGACATCACGCTGCGACCAATAGGAGCGAAGAATCACTGAAAAATGTTGCAAAAATAATCGCGATCATAAAAACAGAAATTGACGCGTACGAAGTCGCGGGGAACAACTAGTGTTTTATACAGTAAGATTTTAAAACACATCAAAGTATTTAAAAGCTTTTGAGAATTTGAAATATACGTTTAGTAAATTTGTTTTGTAAGGTGCGCATTAAAATAGCGACACCCCTTCACTTCTTATGGGTTTCGTAAGAGACGACTGAAGGAATACTAGGAGGAGAATACGGGCAGCAGCGTTTTCTTACTTCCAAACTGCGATCGCCAACCAGTCTGCCAAGTGTGCCCATTGTGGCAAAATCTGAGACCTATGACGAGCAGTAGACTAATATAGGCTATTAATAGTTGATCTGGATTTTTTACTCTATCAAGTTATCATAAAAGCTTCTGCAGTTTTAGGACTTCCCACATGTAAAGCTTATAAATCGATTATCTACCTGAATAAGTTATATGTAGGCAACGTACATAAGCCTTATACCGCGATAAGTACGCGTCCATTTACCCCGTTATGTCGGTACTTGGTGATGCTTTTTGCATAACCGTCATGATGGAGGTCGAATAACAAGCAAACTGTGTTGTGTTTAGGGCAAACTCATAGTAGGAAAGACAAAGCTTATTCGTTTCGGGACATCATAGCTTCGCAATTGATATAAAACGCTTCGAATGTTTCGGCTTTCTCTTCTCGAATACCAGACATGTGAGAATGCGTTTATTCACACCCTATAGGTACATCTGTACAAAAGGAAACATAGTGAACAAAAATCACACAAAACAGTACATTATATTGGGAAAAATTATTTATGTTACCAATTTTACCCGCTGCCACTCGGAAATAACACCAAAGTCATGATCTTGTCATTTTTCGTCTAATGTGTCGATACTGTTCAAATAACTTCCGAGAAAGAGCTTTTTATTCCATCATAAAATATAATGTATATTTTCAAAGAACTATAAAGTGTACTTTTTATAAACAGCGCTGCTTCCAGTTTGTATAACAATGAAATGTTAAATTTAGGCTAAATAGACATTGTTCAGTTTTATTGATTTTTAATGAAATTATTCGAATTTGAAAATTTTTCGCTGAATTTTATAAACTTTTAAGTCAGATTTTTAGCGTTTGTGGTCACAGGTTTGTAGATGCAGGACGATTGTTAAATGAAAATGAAAAATAATACTTGAAATGAAAATGAAAAATTTAAATAATTAAATCTCAAAATAAATTAAATATTTAGAAGAAAAAAAAAATTGAAAATTCGTCTGCTTTACCCAACAACATTTCCGTATACACATTTTTTTGTATACCCTGATACTCTGAAAAATATATATTTAAGATATTTTTTAACAAAGATTTATGTCCAGAACTCACTGATGAAGTATAAAAAGTAAATATTTCATCGTGTATCATTTGTTAACATCTCCTTCGCTGGCAACTCCCTAGATCCCAATAGTGGCATATGTCTCCATTTTTACGCCTCTGGTGTATATAATTTAAGCTATAAAACGGCAGAGAGGAGAAAGTTTCTGATGTACTTTATGTCTCGATTTTGTTGACGGTAGTGAATACTTTATTTGTGTCGGGTGCATTTCCTTCATGGCCAAAGTATTGTGTAAGTCGTTTGATATGATATTCTGGCAAATGGAAACGTACTGTTTAAAGTTCGATAATGTTTACTCTGTACCGACATGTTTACGTAATTTAAAAGGGTAAAAATACTGTTAGTTATTTATGATGAACTTTTAAATCTTTTGAATGAGTATATTCGTATTGAGAACGTGCTGACTACTGACTCTTTAGTCAGTAGTCAGCACGTTCTAAAGCACGTAACTAGAAAATCAATTTAAGTTATTCTCAAAGAGAAAATCTAGGTAAAAGCGTATTTTATGAATGAAATTAAACCAAGAAGTCGTCAAAAATTTAGTTTAAAAGTATGTTAGTTTTTTTCTTAAAGCACAAAAGCACTGAGATATAACGGTCTATAGTTTTAGATTTGGACGCATAAAGGCATTATACTTATCTTATATTCAAATCTGATCTTCCATTATGAAGAAACCAATTATAATGCTTTCTTCTGCTAATTAACTTTTCAAAGAAACTTTAGACTAATTACTCTAAAATAGTACAACGCAACATTAATATGCAATTAATGTTCGCATTAAATGACTACAAGAAGAAAATGAACTGCACTAATGAAAACTCTCATATAAATATTTGCACGAAATAATTGCAGACGGCAGGAAGTAATACTGTTCTGCAATAGGAAGCGTTTTCTAAAGGAAATACAGTAAAGAGCCTCAATAATCCCATTCCTTCCACCCCAAAGAGCTAATTAGGGAACCATCATTTCAGTAACGATGCTTAAACAACAAGTTACCCCATTTTGATTATCGTAACGATGTGAGTGCGCAAAATAAAATAAGGGAGATAAATAGGGGATCTCTTGACTTTTGATTTAATAATAACTAAAGTTAAATAATAGACAAATCCCAATATGTACTTACGAAGTTTTCTCTCAAGCATAAGTTGCTAAGTAAGTAATTTAAAAATACGGTCTGTAAAGTCAAGGCAAAAATTTCTGATAAAATTTGCTCTAGAACTTAAGTTTACTGTATGCATTATCAGTATATAAACTTGAAAAATTACGTCTCAGGCGAGACTCGAACCCGCACCTCCTCGCATGCCGGGCGGGCGGGTCCGCCCGGCATGATGATGATGATGATGAGACATAATTTTTTAAGTTTATATACTGATACTATAATTGCAATTTAATTGCTAAAATATCAAATAAAATTTACTGTGTGCAAATTTATAATTTATGATATGACTCATATATTAAACTTATACACTAACTAAAAGTTTTGCTTTTTGTTTCAAACTTAAGGCTATCACTTTATCTTCGCGGCAAGTTAAGTTTCGAAAATATTTCCAACGGCCATTATAAACTTCTTTTTGAGATAAACTGGCTTAAACTCACCTTAATAGTAACAGCGCAATTGAAGCCGTCAGCAGGGCCGGTTACTGGCACTTTTCACTGCCTTCAATCCGGACAATCCGTTATCGCTTCGACCTTCAAAGTTTAATCGCACCAAGCCACGTGAAAAGTCCTAAAACTACGACACTAACAAAGTTTAAAATCCTAAATACCGAGAAGAACGTTTTTTACAGCGAAGAGCAGGTTATGGATGGGAGTTTAATGAAAAATACGAATAAGGGATATGTTTTGATAAACGCGTCGGACGCGGCACGCTCAAGTTAGTACCGATGGGGTTCGGATAATCGTACGTCGCGGAGAGGAGAGGTTCGGACACACGATCCGGGAGACCGAAGCGACGTGAGTGAAGCCGGCCGCTCACCTCCCGCCCGCCTAGCGTCGCGCGCTCTCGCGAGCAAAAGGGATGCAGCGAATGAAGACCCTCGCTCGCGAATATCGCCGCTCGGATCTGCTCGCGAGAGTCTCAAGTACTCTTCACCACTGGCAATGCTCTCTCCGAGAGGGAGGGCTCTCCCGTCCTCAATTCAAAAATGACTCAAATAACCCGCACCTCACCATTACTATTTGAAACCTAACGCTGACGCGTTAAAATAATTTTTCGATATTTAGGTCACGAGATGAACACCTGACGTTTGGCGTCATATCGAAAAACATATGCCCCTGTTGGCTAGGTGTAGCAAATACCATAACGAATACTTTGGCTGAACACGCGCCATATTATGCAACGTTACAGGCTTGTATTGTGCACTCTGAAATTTTCTCGTCCTTCGATCGAGCTTTTAGACAGCGAGGCACTCTGCATAATATTATAGGATAAAAGTCACATGTCAGATATCAAGATTATTTTATCAACAAATAAATATAGCTAACCTAACGAGTTTTATTAAATTCTATATTCTTTAACATTTTTGGAAATATACTCCTTATGGAATGTATATGTAATAAATTAAAAAAGTAAATTGCTTCTGCGAATCGAGTTACTCGTGAAAAGCCATTAGTACCTATTGCTATTCTGAGAAATTTCAGATGAAGTTATTTTTTTAAGGCTTTGCACCTACATCACAAACAAAACAGTGGAAATATTCCTTTCAATAGAAAGGAATACTTCCACTGTTTTCCTGGATCTACTGTTCACAAACAACAATATTGTACAGCTTTGTGCAAAGGTTCATAAATTCACAAATTAAGCACAGTGTTTGTTTCAATTTACTAACTGATGCTTTATTAATGTTGGGAGTGCTCTCGACCTTTGCAAGCCGCAAAGTAATCCTGAAAATAACTAAACTACGGGTAACTTTCCCAAACTGTTTCTGTGAAGAGCTAATATCCAACACAGGGCCCGAATAGTTAGTAATCCATCAAGCGATGAGTAATTTAAGTAAGTCTTTCCAACTAAACAGGGGTATTTACAAGGAATACGCGGGTACTTACATATTAATATTAAATTAACATAGTAATTCCTAGAGAGTTATGAAAGTTCGCTATCTAGAGTGCCTTCTTCAGATTAGTTGAAGAACTCCTATATGAATATTAAGAAATTCAGTTACTAAGAATGAAGAATGTCTAGGTGGTAACTAAGCCTGTAAAGTGACTTGGCACCTACAATGAACTCACGAACATATGAAGACTAAGTTAACCTTTCTTTCAACAAACAAACAATTTTTATACAAAAGTAATTGAGACTGTTGGCAAAAGAAATAGAGAACAATTGTTACATTGGTGATTTTACGCTATCGTTTAATATATACGGTTTAGTAGTAGGAATATTGCCAATATTACAATTTTCCTCAGTTGCTTCTGCCCCAAATCCTACCCTACCTATTCCACTATTTTGCTAAACCATTGGTTAGATTAGAAAGCTAAAAAGTGGCCAAATCCCTTTACATGCGTCTTAGACAATTACCCTTACGAGTGTGTTTATTGATATTCAATTTCAAATGAAAAATCACCACTTTAATCCAGCCGTTGACGATCAGATATTCAGACGACATCGTAAGGAAATAAAAGTAAATCGGATGCTAGTTCTTGACATATATTTTTTTTAAAAGCTCGCACAAAACTTTGTTGGCTAGCAATGATACCTAAAATGTTTTATTTTTTATCTACTCAAAAAAATCAATGTCGTGTAAAAATCAATATATAATGCAAGATATGTCAATAATACTTCCTAAACAAAAAATAAATAAAGTACGGAACAAAAGGGGAAAAAACAATAGCCAATTAAGTCATCGCAGGAAAATGGTCGGTGGTTGTTAATTTGGCACAGATTCAAAATCGGAAAGGTGATATGGGAGATATATTATAGTTATGTTAATCAACTAAAAATAAATCAGTTACTGTCAAACACTTGACCTTGACATATATATTTATTAAAAGCTTGCACTAAACGTTGTTGGCTAGCAATGATACCTAAAATGTTTTATTTTTTTAACTACTCGTAAAGAAAGAATAAAAAAATCAATGTCGTGTAAAAATCAATATATAATGCAAGATATGTCAACAATACTTCCTAAACAAAAAATAAATAAAGTACGGAACAAAAGGGGAAAAAACAATAGCCAATTAAGTCATCGCAGGAAAATGGTCGGTGGTTGTTAATTTGGCACAGATTCAAAATCGGAAAGGAGATATCGGAGATATATTAAAGTTATGTTAATCAACTAAAAATAAATCAGTTACTGTCAAACACTTGACCTATTTAAAAATGTACGTATAATGGATCAACGACTGTTTCTTTTTTGCAATTACGACATTGAAAGATGTACCTAACACTCAAATTGTCGAATCACTGACAGTTGACGAGCTTTATGGTAGGAGTTGCCTACACATAATTTTTCCAGGTGGTGTCATCTCTGAGGGCCAGGATTCCATTACAAGACGAGTTAATGCAAAAAAAAAATTGTCTACGGACATAATAAAATTGTATTAAAAAAACGTTAATGTAATTGCCACCTCTTCTATTTGTTTTAAAAAATAAGTGTATATGTACTTTTGTAGGTACCTAAATCATGAAAAGCGAATGTCAAAATCTCGCGAAAGATGTCACAATGTGATAGATACCTTTTGCTAAATGGACATCAATTTAGTGACCAAGATTGATGGGACACCTGACATAGCGCCGCTATTCCTCATCACAGCTGCTCTTCAGCTGCAGACGAATATTGGCAGGTATTAATGTTACAAAGAGTGATAATAAAATCATGAACACACTTTGTCAGGTCCATGATAAAGAAAAATTTGTAAATTTGAATATTAACCATTACAGTTTGCTAAGTTTTTACGGTTATGATTTAACGTTATCCATTAACGGTTGTTAGTATTTTTCGTATGTACTGTTGAGACTGGTGTTTTTTTCTTGAATGGCAGCCCCAATGCTTATCCATTTGCACCTAACTTCACTCTCTTGTTATTTCAATCACGGTGGTGCCACATGTGTGTTTGTTCTTCTTCGTCGGTAACACTCTTGTCAGAGTGGTCGTGGTCATCACTTCAGGTGTAGGTGGCAAGCTTCACAACATGCCGCCACTCTTCTCTGTATGTCGCCTTCGTTGTGCATTCATGTAGTGATGATGAGCCATTTTCTACCGCTTTTATCTGGTCAGTCCATCTCATAGGCGATCTTCCTCGTGGCCTGGAACCCTCAACCTTTCCCTAGACCACAAGTCGCTCAATAGCCACCTCCCCTCGGCTCCCCTCGGCATATGTGAACAAAAAAGGTGAGGATACGAGACTGTACCAAAGATGACAAACGCTGCTTGATGCCGAGTTCTCGAAGTATAGACTCTTTGGTACGGAAATAAGACCACGGTACTCCGAGCATTCTTCTCGAGCACCACATCTCTAAGGCGTCTATCTTTTTCTTCTCTACTTTCTGTACGGTTTCTGGGGCGTATAAGAATATAGGGAATACAAGTTCCCGAACTAGCCGGATTCTGTTGCGATGCGGATGTTGCGATTCCTCCATATTTTCTTTAACTTGTCCATCGCAGACCTAGATATTGCCATACGTCTCCACTTCGTCGATGCATCCACCGTTGTTCGTAATTAAGGCTACTAGATCAATGTATGATTGCACCACCCACATCACAATTCGCAATTCGCAAATGTAGTTTCTGGAGAATTGTTATTCATGCGGTTGACAATCATCATTTTTGTTCTACTACGGTTTTTTTAAAGTCCAAACTCAAGGCTGACGCGTTCCATCTTGCCGAGAAGTTCTTCAATGTGCCGGGCACTTGTGGCGAACAAAGTGGTGTCATCTGCATATCGCTTGTTGGAGATCTTCAAGCCACCGATCGAGATGCCATCCTCAAGCTAAATTCTCATTATGACCTCCGTGTATACATTGAAAAATAGCGGAGAAACAATACATCCCTGACGAACTCCGGCGCTGGGGTGAAAGTGTTTGGATTGAACGTCATCTGCGCGTACTGAGGCCATGCCATTATCATAGTCTTCGCAGGAGGTGTACCAGGTGTTTAGGAACACCCATCGCTGTGAGCGTTTCCCAGAGTTTGGGCCACTTGACAGAGTCGAATGCCTTAGAGAAGTCCACAAAGCATATGAAGGCGGACTTGTTAAATTCTCTGGCCTCTTTAAAAAGGTAGTAGAATCTACAGAGTTGAGTAGTTCATCTTTAACAATTATATGAGTGGCAGCAAACCTTACGTTGGGCATCGTAAATTTAACACATTTTGTTTTATTTGTGTTGTATGTATCTTTGATCGAGCTCACTCTCACACAACTGATCTAGAGTCTCTGTGTTGAAGTCCACGTTCGTCCACAGTATCATCGCTTTCTCAAGTGCACTCAAAAACTTCGCACTGTCAGTAACTTCAATCTTTCGTCGTGGCTCGAGTTTCCTAACTTCTCTTAACTTTAATTGCACTTTTAAAATAAGCAATTGATGATCTGATCCGCAGTCTGCTCCCGGTAGAGTATGAGCATTCTTGATAGAAGTTTTCCACCGCGATCTAATAAGGATATAGTCAATTTGATTGCGATGTTTACTATCTGGTGATATCCAAGTATATAGTCTGCGTCGATGATGCTCAAAGAGTGTATTGGTTATCACCAAGCCGTTATCAGCCGCAAATTGAATGAGCCGGTCCCCTTGCTCATTGCGTTGCCCTAAACCAAATTTACCCGCACAGTGACTCAGCTGATGAGCATCTGCACCCACTTTTGCGTTGCGATCACCCAAGATAATCAAAACTTCTCTATTGGCGATCTTATCGATGGTAACTTCCAGTTCTGTGTAACAGCTCTCTATCTCATGATCATTTGCAGGACTAGTTGGCGCATAAACCTAAATAAGGTTAAAATTGACAGGTGTCGCTTTAAGCTTTATCCTTATTATCCTATCACTAACAGGTTCATACTCCATTACACAATTCCTTAGATTTTTTGGAATAAGAAAGGCAACTCCATTTCTGCTGTTATCGTTATTTCCAGAGAAATATATGGCATGAGTCTCTGTGAGAAAATGACCGTTGTTCTTCCAGTGAGTTTCACTAATGTCGCAGATATTTATGTTACACCTCGTTACCTCTTTCTTTAAAATCTTCAGCTTGCCTGGTTGAAGTAAACCGCGAACATTCCATGTCCCTATTCTTTGGATATATCGCATCTTCATAGGGTCTCCCTCCAGTAGCATGGTTTCCATACGTTGCCTGGTCTCCTACAACCGTATGGCCAGTAGCCAATTTCCCACCGTCTGCCCCGACGCAGCTCGGCGCCGTTTGCTAAGCGGATCGCATGGCTTCCTCTTTGTATTTGACTTGACCTTCATGACGACTTTCTTGGGAATACTTTATGCAGTGGTGTTCCCTTGCTTTCTGCATTTAAGCCTTTTAGGGGCCTATTTTAATCCCGAGGCCGATTTATCCTCTTCCAACCGGTTGCCCAGCCAGGTGAATGGTTATCCCGCCATTTGCTCGGTCGCCAGAACCTCGTCTGTTGTCTAGCAGGGAGCATCACGGGGTAGTAACACGCTATCCTACCGTCATCCGGCGCGTGCAGGTGAGGTTGACAGTAGGGTAGGGTAAGATCTCAGTTCCGTTCTCCTCTTACTATTTAATTTTGTGTTTGTTATTGCAGTGAAAAATAAATTTTCATTTCGTTTTTAAAACGGTTTTTCAAATGCTGTTAATGTGTCATTTATTTGATTACTTTATTTTACGATTGGATTTACTCATACGAACAAGAAAGCAAAAGCTTAGTTAACTTTTAATATCAGTTGTAGATTTGCAGGTTATGTTTTCAATTTAGTGGTGATATTTATGAAAGGGACATCTCCTTCATACCTGTCCCTTTCAAGACTGGAGTTTGATTCGGTTCTAAGCTTAGTAATTTGAAAACAAAGTAGTTGTTGTAAGCATGCTTTTCAATATTTGTAAAAGTATAGGGTGTCTGTGCATTTCCCGTCATATTACGTACTTTCCCTTTCAAAAATCATTGTGTCCCCTTTAAAACCGTTCATTTATGAAAGGGACATAAGTCCTATTTTGGAAACTGTTAAAACCAATTACTAAGAATAAATAAATGTTAATAATTACTTTGTATTTAATAGCAAAGTGCGACTGCAACGTGTTTAAAATATTTTGGCATCCATGCACAAGAGCCTTAACAACATAAATGTCCCTTTCAAGCCACCTCTATCATACCTATATTATCTACACTTTTTAGTAAAAATAGTTTTGTGACATACGCTGTTTTACCCTGGGCTGAATTTAGCTGAAGTAGGTATGCGACGTGATATTGAACTCGTGATATTGCCGTAGTACTGTATATTTTTTTTTACCAACGGTATATTTCTACTTTTCATTGGCGGGATCAATATCATTTTTAATAGTCAACCTACTCGTAAAAATGTCAAACGATCTGATGAAGTCAACTCAATTTTGTTTTACCTGACCTCTGCTAGAAATATCAATGTGAAAAGTGTTAACTGTTCTATTCAGCAAAGTTTTTTTTTTCTAAGCTTGACTTGACACGTGTCTCTCTTCTCATTTAGAAAAAGCCGATGTTATCGAGGTTGTTTAAATCTAAATAATTCCACTTTTATTATGATGGAAGCTCAAATCCAGTATAGCCATAAAAACAACGACAGAGGTTTGATTGATTGGCTAAACTTTTAGGTAGCAAACTTCTCTTCCTTACAAATAGATTAATAAACAACCATCGATTTCAGTTATGGTACAGATATGTGGAGGTTTTAGATTCACAGATTATATTAAATAACTAATTATTAAAGTAATAAGTAGGTAGATTCTTTATCGTAAATATCACGTTAGTTGTTTTTTTTTTTATAATTGTTTTCATGTATATAGATAGGTTTATCTGATATGAATAATACCTACTGTACTTGTACTAAAGAGTTATTTCTTCTATTCATTATACATCAAAGTAAGACAAGCTTTATCAAAGTCTAAGCTTCGAGCATGACAAAGCTAGTTTCATTTAGTTTTAGACTTTTTTGATAGCTTATTTTACAACAATACTATTATTACGTGCCATCATACTGTTATTTAGTTTTATGACAAATACAAAACCTAGTCCTAAGCACACTTAAAGTATTTAAAAATAATTATTTTTTGTCGAATAAATGTAATTTATCCTTCTAAAAGGTTGGCAGTCTCTTTTCGTTCTATTACCCCAAATCCGAAATGTGCTTGAATTGCAAGCAGAGGTAGTCGTAACCTGTCGCTGCGACCGCAACCGACCCGCGAGATTGGTGACCGAGCTACTGTTTGTGACAAAATGGAGGATACATTTTATTTTTTCTTAATTTAAAACCATTTGAACAAATATCATTTTATTTTTTCTTAATTTAAAACCATTTGAACAAATATCATTTAAGTGTCACAAAAATTTAGTATCAATGTATTTCTATAACGTAATTTTTTATAGATCCAATCAATTTACTGACGTCATTGTAAGATAATAAGTAAGTAATTAATTTAATTAATTCAGGTACACCTTTATAACACAATATGACGTGATAACAATACAACTTAGGTATATTGTGTCTTACCTTACACTATGTACCGCAATGTTTAAAGTAGCAAAGGTTGAATTTAGCCTACACATTATGGATAGATAGTAGGTATACAATAAGATTTGGTGCTATCAAATGTAAAGGAAAAAATATTACTATCTTACATTTTATTAGAATGCGTTTATAACTCAGAGGAAAATACTACTAATGTTAAAAAATAAGTTACTCAGTAAAAGCTTCATACCTACTCATATTAATATCTATTTAACCGCGCAGATGAAAACATATTTATCTGCCAGTCAATAAGGGATCATTTAAGGTTTGATATTAAAAGGGATTTATGAACAATGTTTTAATCCTTCTGAGTCCGAGTTATTTTGGCACTCTGCAATTTGCATGCGTCAAGATCACGGAAGGATTAAAAAAAGTTAATCAAGATCAAGAAGTTAATCAACAAAATGTCAACTAAAGTTGATTTAGTCACTAAGTGTTTGAAGAGTTAGTGACGCATTTTCGAACTTAACATGATAAAAAGGAAAAAAAATCAATCTCGATTTATTGGTTTTAAATGTTTTTCTGTCAAACAAAAAATAAAATTGTGTATTTTACTTGTTGATTTTTTCTTAACATTATAATAATATGTATAATATTGTAGATGTAATATTCCGTAGACAGAGGGTTTACTAACCTTAAGGAGTGTTATCCAACCAAATCAATCAATTCAAAATTGTTGTCAGATCTACTACCTATGCTATTGACACTTATTATTTATTTACATTAGACCAATTCCTCATTTGAAATCAAGAATCCAAGAAATCCACTACTACTCAGAGGAAAAATAAAATAATTGTAGTTCTTGCATGGTCTTTTAAGTTCAACCGGCGCTTATTTTCTAACTGGCCAGTAAGTTTTTGTATACCGCCATTGTCTTTCTTTCTTTACTTTTTAAGTACCCTCTTGAAAGTGTGGCCAGCCCGAAAATATACATAAGTATGTACGTATATTTTCAGTACAAGGTTTCATCATAAGAAACAAAACAATACAATTAATAAATGGCATAGAAGTTTTCAGACCTAAGGGTCTATGAAAATAATTAAGAAAGGGTTGTTTTCTCATAACTTATCTCAAAAATATCTACCATACTGTTTTCTTCTCTCCGCCCACCGTAAACCGTTAGCGCGTTCAAAACCGCGCTACGTAAACACACATAATTAACCATGTTATTGAATTATTTATCTTAGCGTGAACATGTTTTGTGCTATTCGCATGATGTGAACGTTTTAAAGGGAAATATTTAAGCGTGCAACAGCCGGAAGCTGCCGGCGGAACGAGCAGCGTGTAAACACGTTGCGCTGTAACATTTCAACTTTTGCACTTTTACCCCGATTTTTTCCATTTTATCCCGATGCCAGCCGATATTTTACTACGGCTCGGCTGCCATCTAGCGTGCCCTAATTGACACTAACGATTACAGCGAGAATCATAGCACCTGGTATACCCGAAAAATTTCGAAATCCCGTCGTGACATAATAAAATTATTGAACGAAAAATAACTTGGATGGGCCAATTATTTCTAAACTACTATTATCATTCATATCAACCATGTTTCTGAGGTTTAAGATCACCATACAGAAAGAAAGGCTTGTTCCTTGTAGATAAGTTTGCTATTTTTATTCTCTGCTAGCTTTTCGACCGCGGCTCTGCCCGTGTGAACAGAGACCAGTTTCCAGTAGTAGGATATAAAAGAGACTATGTATGTTCCCATATGTTAAATCTATTTGTGTACTATATTTTATCAAAATTGATTTAGCAGAATAAGCGTGAAAGTGTCACCAGACTAAGTTACTTTCGCATATATAATAGTAGTAAGGATTACCATAATGAAATCCAAAACAAAGGTCAAACAAATAGCTATTTTGAGAATTCAATTATGTATACCTAACTCATCTAAGTTTCTAGATTAATTATAAAAAAGGTAAGATTAAATAAGTCTAGATTAGTTATATAAAAAATGTGAAATAAAAAAACATAAAGTATAATGTAGACGTATAAATACAATAGCCTTATCCATGTTTTGCGTCTAGGTACCTAATAGAGGATTTCTTTTACTACCATGTTGTTTTTTAAAGTAACAAAATTGATAAAGATAAAGTCAACGATAGATCTGATGCACTTTTTTCAAGTTAAATCGATAGAACATTATGACTACATAGTTATAGTTTTAAACTCTACCGAGCTGTATTTCAGCTCTAAATGTTAGTAAGTACGGCTTCAGGTGAACAGTCTTTATGAACTTAAAGCTTTACAGTTTTCTTTTTCCTATTCACCTGTGAGCTTGGAAACCTTAATACACTGAGGATTTTATTTGGTGTTAATTTCGAGTGTATCCTGAAGAATATTATTGCAAGCTGTTTAGAAAAGAACATGTTTTTGTACATACTGACTTAGTGTGGAGGTATTATTGATTTATTTAATAATATGTGGAGTAAAAAGGTATAATAATTAGTTATTTTTAACTATATCTTCAAGTATTTAACGCCCCTTATATGGACGTAGGATTTTATTTTCTTGTAAAGGCAGCTCTTATTTTGATTTTTTTATGATTTCACGCCACATGTTGTTGGCATAACTGCACATAACAGCATAGTGTGCAGGTGTTAATGAAAACATTGTCAAATAACATCTCCACATTGTTTTTGGACGTCTAAAACTAAATTTAATCGAATACCTACAATAAAGCGTAGCGTTGCCATATATCTACTATTTCCTAACCAATCAGAGTTAATTAATGAATTATACCAGAACAATTAAGTTATGTTCACTTTAGTGAAGTTGCTAGTTACGGTAGACTTTACGCGGTGTGATATGTCACGCGACGTACAATGACGGATAGTTCATGGCACATGTATACATTGTGTTTGAATGCATACGAAATAAAAAGATCCTAAATTTCACTAGCATAATTTTTTTGTATGTTCCGCATAACTTTTATCTCCATTGACACACTTTCATGTTATTTTTAATATTGGTGGTTTATTTCACGATTTTTTGTCAGGTATTTGTTTAAGTTGTGTGTACATAAGCCATTTAGAATATAGAGAAATCGCCTCACTTGAAGAGCTGGTTGGCGATCACAGTTTAGACAGAGGAGAAAAAACGCTATTGCCTTTATTTTCAGGCAGTACTCCTTTTGTTGCATCTTAGAACACCCAGAGAAAAAAAAGAATGGTGCCAATGTATTTTAGTCCTGCACCATGCGACATGAAATCATAATTAATGAATTACCAACTAGATTACTTTTTTCGTCTTGTGATTGTGCTATACCTACATATTATGTCATTGAATACATTTTGTTAATAATCTTTTAAAAACTTACTTCTTTGTTAAATACTGAAAACACCGTTTTCGCATTTTCATTCTACTCATACCACAAAAAACTGAAAAACAAAAGCTGGTGAAACAGTAAATAAAGAACATTTTTATTTCTGCAAATAGGCCCTTGGAGGCGTTTTTACATACAAGTTTATTTAAGGTACATCCATTGAAATCATATAATATTCAATAACTGCCAATGTTACTAGACCGTTTCCCACACGCTTGACAGACAGTACGCGTGCCCTCGCATGACAGCCCGCAATATGTTACGACGCGACGTTAGGCCACGTCGATGGCGGGAAGCGATTACTTGCGTCACGGTTAAACTTAAATACTTCTAACAATACACGTAGAAAAAACCAACCGCCAACGGCATATTTAATTTGATTTACAACCAGTGAAAATACTTCGTACACATGCCAGTATGTTTCTTGATTTATCTTAAGAGTATCAAGGGTAGACGGTTTTGTTTATGTTTATAGATAAATAATACATGACTCATATTTTATTTAAGGTTAATACAATCTTAATTAAAACATAATATTGTAACCAGTTACCTAAGTAATATAATCCTATTAATTATTTACACCCATAGAAATATAGACGACCATTTGGATCAGCGGTAGTTAACGCTGCTTCTGACCCATGGGTCGCGGGTTCGATCCCCGCACAGCACAAATATTTGTGTGCATGAACATGTCTGTTTGTAGTGGTCTGGGTGTTTTCTATGTATTATAAGTATGTATTTACAAAAAAAAAGTATATAAGTAAGTTTATCGGTTGTCTAGTACCCCATACGACAGGGTACTTAATAGTAGCTTAAATTGGGACTAGATGGCTTTGTGTGGCCCAGTGAGGCATGTCTTAAAATATTTATTTATTTATTTATAGGTACGAGTAATACCTATGATTACATCTCTCTTATACGAGTAAACTTACTTATATTATATAATAAAGGCTGGCCAATCGGCTGGTCAACCTACTCAACAAGTTAAAGGTCATTGAACTGATTTTGAACTTTAAGTCCAACAAGTAGAGAAATTGAGAAAATTTGACGTTTTGTGGTAGGTTGACGAGCTGTAGTCAGTACATAAGAAATCAAAAGCGTCTTTAGTTGCAAAAAAAACGTTTTTTTAATCTCTAACAGTTGAAAGTTTGTAACTACTTAGTTAGATATAAAGGCTGAAAACTTACGGCTCATGGACTTAGCCTTACTAAATATTAGGGGTATGTAAACTTAAGCCTTATTGTAACCAACAGCGTTTCAATAAACATATAAAGTAAAAATAAGCGACTTCTTACATCACACTTTTGTACAGTTCCTTATTTTAAAACAAGAGTCTATTAGCAGCCGTTAAATTCACCAATGTCTAATTTAAGTAAGCGCAGTCGATATAAAATGCAAAGGATCCAGAGTCGGACATTTTTGTCTCGCCGCGACGCCGCGCGCCGACGCGACCATCCAAAGTTAACTTTATACACAGTGTATTTTCCGTTGCAGAACAATCACGAAATTCCAACGATATTCTATTGTAGCTAACGTATTTCTCCGACAGTTTTGTTTTGGGCAAAGTATGCAGACAACGTACATCATAAAGTTGTTCGGTAATGCTGGGTATTAAAAGATATTTGATAAATGTGCGCGCACTTGTTTCCCGTAAAGGTATTCCAACTACGGGGTAATGGGCTATGAATCCAATACTTTACCGTGTAACATATCGCTAAGGTATGACTTTATTAGTTGTTGATTATTATTTTATTCTTATATTTATTCTACGCTAAATAAGACTTCAAAGTCATATTAGGTCTACTGTTTTTCAAACATATTCTTATCGCTGTAAGCCAGCGTTGTTTCATCATATGTTAGGTAGGAGCGATAGTAGAAAGCTTAATGGTATAGCGCCGCGCCCGGATTGCGAGGAGATGCAGGTGCGAGTCCCGCCTGAGACATAATTTTTCAAGTTTATATCTGATATTTTTCATTAAATGTTAAATGTGATACCTTTACCCGCCAAGTCGAGCAAAAAAAGCGGCACGGCCGTACCATTCTTTTCTCGGAGCAGTTCAGGCCATTTTTGACCCCCCATAACTTCGTTAAGAAACTAGAAGCCTGAATTTTCAGTGACCAAACAAGCATTCATCATATTATTGATATATTTCAAATGAAATTTGGAATATATCAATATAATATATTCCAAATTTGATTTAATTGATTTGAGCAAGTAGCTTAAGAAATATAACTAGTCAAAGTTTCTTAATTTTTTCACTTACTGACTGACTGAACGATCATTAAAAGGTTAAGGCATTTCTAGCAGACATAGAAGCTTCAAATTTAGAACACTCACAATCGCTGAATAAAGTTCTGGGTAAGCTACTTCGACCCTATCTGCTCAGTAAACTATTTTTCACGTTTCAAAATCCCTGAGTAGGGTTAATCACCACTTTATCTGCTCGTTAAGTTAATCACCGGATGCACTGCCAAGTAGCCTTTTACTTGACAAGTAAATTTAAAAAGATAACCTCAAATACGTCATTTACAAATTTTCATCAACAACAAGTTATTTTATTATTTAAATGGACAGTTTTGCAGTCATTGTAAAATAACACAATATTCGTTATGGTAAATTCAATGCAAACAAAATCACCACACAAAAAGTACCAAAAGTCGGCAAATTTGACATTTGTCATTTATTGACTAACTGACGTTACCTCGACATAGACTTTTTGTTGAAACCTCGTTGCGTTCCACAGAAACATTGATTTTAGAAAAGGTGAAATGACTCATTTACATTACAGTGTAAACATTTTTTGTACGAATTTATTGTTTTTATTACTTATAATCATAACATATACTTTATAGAAACACATAAATTATTCTTACCTTGAAACGAAACGTAACTTGTAAGTAAGTATTAATTATATCGACTGCCCCTACGTACAGTATCGAAAATGAAAATGTAGGTTTTTTTTTTATTGCACCTAAACACCTTATTTATAATATATTTTCACACTATAAAGAGAAAAAGCTATAAAATGCTTTAAATTATTTTTTTTCTACTAGTACAGTATTGATTCTAAACAAGCTTTCCAGCGTTAACGATCGAATGTTGAGTTTCGAGAGTGTACGCGAAGGCAAGAAGTGTGCGAGCAGGACGAATATACCGCTTCCGTTGCTATACGCCGCACTTCAAGCCCCGCGCGCCCGCGCCACACCTTACTCGAGGTTTTGAATCGTTCCAGTGCTGACGCTTACATGACAAGTATTACGGACACAAAACAGACGTTTTGTTAGTGGAATTGTGTTATGTTTTTATCATCATGAGTAAGTTAATTCAAGAAAATACACGATCTTCACGAATACTCAGACTTCTCAATACAAACGATGTAGTTGAGCATGACGAACGAAATGGTAAGTTACGTATTAATTATTTAAGCGAATAATGCTAACCTTAATGGAATTTGTTATTTTCATAAGTATCATTAGTAATTTATTTATCTTACTTTTAAATAATGCTTTGTATAAGTAAATAATCATTCTCTCGAAGTACACTATCGAAATTACCAGATTCAATATTGTACATTGACAGCATTAATGCTTGGGGTATCGAAAGTGACTGTTTCGATAGTATTCGCTGATATGATTCTTATTTGATCAATCGAATCTGGCACATTCTTTATTATACGCGGGTGCATGAGTAAATGACCATATCGAAAATACCATTTACGATATTTTCATTTGGAATGTTTTAATTTTATTTTTTATTTTCGATATATATCATACAATAAGTCCTGTTAAAATGAAATTCTGTTGTTTTACTTATTTCAATTTGTTGAAATGCTGTTTATTTTTCTCATTTTAGAATCACCATTGCCTAAAGAATGCACATTTAATGATTCAGACTGGAAAGCATTGGAAGGAATGATTGACGATGAGCTATCTTCAGATAGAAACGTGAAGCCGGAAGATTTATATTGCAATGTGGATAATCTACTGGAAGCACCAAAGAAAATAATTCAAATTTCCAATGATGATGTCAACGATGATATTTCGATTGTACTTGATAGCTCGGAAACTACTCCAATTCCATCTCCGTGTGTAGATTTTGTATCTCCAAACCATGAATCATTGCCTACTTCCACATCTGATCCAAAAGTACCTGTACCACATGAAGAAGATTTAAATACGAACATTGTGTCACCAAGTATGGCAATACCAAGCGTCGCATCACTTATAACCGTATCGGAATGTGATTCTCCACTAATGACGGCATCAGAATTTGAGTCTCCATCAGCTTCTAAAACAAGAAAAAGGAAATCTACTTTTAAAGTTAACCCTGGCAAGAAAAGAAAAAGGTGCAAAGAAAACTGGATAGACGTTAAAAGAAAAGCTGCAGTCAACACCGGTCAAGAATATGTTAGCAGAAATGGTAAGGTACGTCATAAGAGATTGATGGGACCGATATGTAAATCCACTTGCAAATTGAAATGCTTTGAGTTTTTCAGTGAATCAGCTCGTAAAAATATTCATTCGAGCTTTTGGCAATTGGCTGACCATACCAAACAATGGGAATTTATTAATAAATTCACAAATAAGTTAAACAAGCGCCGTTCAACTACTGAAAGTACATCGAGAAGGCAGTTTACCACCCAATATTTCTTACCAACCCCTGCCGAAACTCAAAACCAACCTTTTGAACATAGACGTGTGTGTCTTAAAGCTTTCTTGAATACTTTGTCTATTACGGATCAGTTTGTACGCACTGCCCATCAAAAATTAAATCAAGAAGGTATCACTCTATCAGATAATAGAGGAAAACATCCAAACCATGTTATCAAGAAAGATTCCGATATGATCAAAAGCGTATGTGACCATGTTGCATCTTTTCGACCGGTTGAATCTCATTACACGCGGAAAAATACTAGCAAACTTTATTTAGATAATAATTTATCAATGAAAAAAATGTTTGCCTTGTACAATGAGTGGGAAAACCTTCATTTTTATAACAACACTGCACAAACATTACGCCAGTATACTGATATAGTAAATGAAAACATGAATATAGCGTTCTTCGTTCCTAAAAAGGATTTGTGCGACAAATGTCACAGTTTTTCCAATGAAAACTCTCCAACTGAAGAACAAATTAGAATTTATAATACACATGTAGAGAATAAAAAAATTGCCAGAGAGTTTAAAAATTGTGACAAAGTTCTTTCACAAAACTCGCCAGAAGTAGTATGTGCAACCTTTGACTTTCAAAAAATATTGAATTGCCCTCATGGTGACGTAGGATTATTCTATTATAAACGGAAGCTATCTTTATACAACTTTACTTTATTTGACATTGGAAAAAAAGAAGGAACGTGCTTTATGTGGACGGAGAGCACAGGCAAGAGAGGAGCGAATGAAGTAAGCAGCTGCTTACTTCACTTTGTGAAAAGAAAAGTAGAAAAAGGTGCCAATAAATTTCTGTTTTGGTCTGACAACTGCGCCGGACAAAACCGCAATCGAATTGTATATTCTCTGTACATGTACCTGGCCAAAGAATGCAAGATAGATATTACCCATCGCTTTTTAGAACCAGGGCATACCCAGAACGAGGGCGATAGCGTTCACGCTCTTATTGAACGAGAGTCTAAAGGGAAAATGATATACACTCCTGACCAGTGGTTTGCTTTGGTACGTTGGAGTAAAACTAATGGAACCCCATATAATGTAGTGGAAATGGCTCAAGATGACTTTTTTGATTTTAAAGGCTTATTGGATGATCGAAAATGGAAAAAAGATATGAAAAATGAAAATGTTAAATGGAATAGCATTAAAGAAGTCAGTGTGAGTAAAGAAGAGCCAAACTGTTTATATTTTAAATACAATCTTAAAGAAAATGCTTCATGTTTGAACACCAAAAAAGAAACAAGAAGTCGTGGAAAAAGGATGGAAAATTTTGAAGTAATGAAATCTTACACCCAAGTACTTCCAATACCTGAAGCTAAATATAAGGATTTAATTAATTTATGCAACTCTGGAGCCATACCTAAACAATACCATAGCTATTTTAAAAGTTTAAAATACAATACTTCTCCTTCATCTGGAGAAAACTCCGATGATTCAGATTAAATAATTAAAAATATTATTCTTAGATATAATTTAAAGCTGATTGTTATTGCAAGATTTTATTAGGTTACCCAAAAAAGGTAAACTATAATTATTTACTAAAGAGATTTATATTTTAAATACTATAATTTTTGTTCTTGGAACACATAAGAAGTTATTTTGTTTTTGTTACACTGTTTTTGTATGTTGTTACATTTCAAATATTACTGTCAAAATGAAAGATTTTTTTAATGAAAAGTACAATGATAAGTTTTAAATTCATATTACCAGATAATTTAAGGTTTAAATTATTAATAACATTAAGATTGTGGAATTAATTATTAATCCATGTTTAATTGATCTCATTATGCCAAATGTAACTTTGTCTGTGATTATAAATGACTTATTTCTATAATAATTAAACCTTGGAACATTAACTCATTTTGTTTTATTTTAGATCACTTTTAAAGAAATCATTTATCATAAGAATTAATTCATTATTATTGGTATACTATGGAAACATAACAAATACTTCCACGTACTGTATCGAATATGGTACTTTCGATAAACTTTGGTTTTATTTTTCCAGCGAATACTATCGAAATGGGCAGTTACGATAATTCTTACTCATTGATGAACGTAATAAAGTATTGAATATAGCATTTCTCAAAAAATATAATGAAATTTGATATAAAACTATCACGTTTTTGTTAATTAATACATTTATAGAACACATCTGAAATTAGTTGCAATTAGCTCCAAAAATACCTTTTTTATACACAAAATAAACTGTAAAGCGCTCTCCTGTAAAGTACTACTTTTCTGATTCGATACTCTACGTAGGGGCAGTCGATATAATCTTCACTTTAATTTACTGATTCGATGATTGTGAAATGCAAAGAAAGTTAACGAAAGGATTTAACCTCTATGTAATTAACTCGTTGAGTAACTATTTAAGCCTTTACTTAATGATTGTGAAACAGACCCTTAAGTGTTTTATGTACAAACCAAGGAAAAACTATAATATTTTCCAATTTCGGTCTAGTTTTTTAGATTCACTAACTGCATAATTAACTTTGTAATCCCATATAAACATATAAGGTTACAAAGTTACATTTGCAGTTATTTAGTACGTGTACCTTTTTATGTATAATATAATGGAATAATACATATCTAGATATAATTATGCTAAAGGTAACTCGCTACATGGTTAAAGGAATAAAAAAAACCCTCTTAGGAGAAAACTGACTACGCTGACGCGATCGTGAGACCAGCAAGCTTGCTCTATCTTAAAAGATCTCGCTCAGCTGGTCAACGAAGCAACGCGAGTATCGGATAGTAGAACCCATTTTTTTTTAAGCTAGAGTGAATAGGCTTTTTGTGGGTTAGCTTGATCCATCATATGCTTCCTCTTAACACTAGGGTTCAGTTTGAAACCAAGAAAAGCCCATCAACAATAAAATGTATTTATAAATCTGTTTCTATAGAACAATCATGAGTTGAGTAAAATCATTATCTTCACTATCAACTTTGAGTTCAGCAGTAAGTGTCATATATTAGAATGACAAGATGAATTGATTACATCCCTCCCAAAAGACAACAGTGCCACCTAACTTGAATCTAGACTTCAATTCCACAAACAATTTATAGCAGGTGCACAAGAAAATAGAGCTAGGTAGGTAAGGTACGAGAAAGAAGAGAACAGTCTGAGACATCATAAAAATGTTTCTAAAACGAGACGAAAACGACAGTTACAAAAGGCAAGCTTTGAATTTAGAAATGCAAAACGAGTGGTTAGAGTTGTGGTGGTGAAAGTGGCGCAAACCCTGTATTTTTGGTCTCCTGCCTTATTAAAATTATGTCTTAATGCCTTTCAAATAATCCTCCCCGACCAGAGTAACTTAGAAGGATGGGGAAAAATATTATGATCTCCTAAATTAATTAACAAGAAACAAAAAAAACTAAGTCTTTATGCTGTAAAAGTAGGAGCGAGAGGTATACCAGCAAAATGTCTCTATAACTTGTTGAAAGACCCTGGCTTGTCTGGAACTGCAGTAAGTTCAAAACTAGAACGAGTATCTAAAGCTGTATTAGCAGGTTTATACCAGATTTGGGTGGGCACGGAAAAAACACGAGTAGTGGAGGTGAGTGTTGATGTACGTCTCGGGGCCCCTTAAACCTACACCCGTATCACAAGTCACAGGATCACTCGGAGTTTATTTTTCTGCGACAAGATGGTCCTGGCACCAGCACGGTGAATCTTTGGAATACTAAGAAGTTTGTCTCTCTCAAGCAAATCCTCAGTTAAGCTTGATATTCTAATTTTCTGTTAGGTACATTGATGTAAAAACTGATAAAATTAGGAAAAAAAGTAGTAGTTTTCAGTTGTGGATAGCTACAAAAAGGAATAAGATGCCATCAAAAACATAACTTGTAAAAAACCCAAGTTCCGCAACTCACATCTTCTACACAATTTTTTTAATGTTTATATACTGATATTATAATTGCAATTAAGTTGCTAAGATATCGTTTAAAAATGCACTGGCACTTTGATAAAGCTACATTAATTTAGTAAACTATTAAACATTGTTAGTTGGTCGTGACGTCGTTTCTTGCGTATTTTTAATTTTATTATTTAAGTAGGTATATGTATTTTTATTGTATGTATATATAGTTATAAGAGATATTTATGTAGGTATATTTTAGTTTAGGTTTATGTAATAAATAATAGGTGTATATATAGTTTTTTTTTCTCTTACTGTATCATCGTATATACCTTCCTCTTTCTATAAAAAAATACTTTTACCCAAAGGTTGTCTGGAAGAGATCGCTCATAAGCGATAAGACCGCCTATATTGTACATATTTCTGTGTAAAATCATCTGTTAATAACTGTTTTTTTATTTGTGTACAATAAAGAGTATTAATTCATTCATTCATTCATTCATTCAATATCGAATAAAGGTCTACTGATATACTAGTTGGTGGCGCCTATACCACCAACATTTGGGTGCGGGTGAATAAATATAAGTACTTAATGGTTTCGACAACCTCTAGGCCAGGTTATATGAGTGGACTGTATTTAGGTGGTTTAAAGATAATTAAAAATGGCAGCACTTGCAAAATACCTTTTACATAAATGGACGACGAAATTAGGTTAAGGCACTGAGGAAATTGGCAGGAAAAACATGCACACTTACCTAAGCCGGCAACCACGTTCCTCAATCGTCCTGTTTCCTTGGTACTTCACAAGTAGCTGGTAGTAGATCACAAAAAGTAGCACAAAATCACACGAGCGTCCGTCTCAGCGAAGACACAAAAGCAGAAGAGAAAACAGTTTTTGACTGCACCGTTTAGCGGCCGATGCAGTGAGACGGCACTATATAAAAGTGTACATGTCGGAAAAGGATGGGAGAAGATAGGATAAGGCATTTTGCTAAGTGCGTAGACTACCCTATTTAGAATTAATAAATATTGTTAAGTTCGAAATCCACCATCCCCCCGGCCTTGAAGAAACCCTTCAAAACGAAAGGAAATAGGAAAGCACCTCAAGAAAAAATTCAAAGAGTGAGGCACCAAAATTATGCGGGTTAAATTAAATACATTTAAATAAAAAGAAACAAAAAAAAAAGAATAATAAAGTAATTTTAAGAGTGTTGTGAGACTATTGAGTCGGAAGCGGGCATAGCCGCACAACAGGGCGCTTATATAGGCCAGTTTTCATTTTTATTTCCGCAACGCGAATAACTCCATCCTTACCAGGATATAAGTTTGTGATTATTCCTATAGGCCACTGTAAGGGCGGAGCATTATCAACTTTCAACAAAACCACGGTACCAATTCTAATTGTTTTTGTAGGTTTATTCCATTTTTGACGCAATTGCAAATTATGTAAATATTCAGCTTTAAATCGTTTCCAATATGACTGAACAAGCGAATCCATTAATGAGAAGCGTGACAGCAAACTAGTTCGTTGTTCAGTTAAATCTGCCGCAGGTAAATACTCGAGCGGAGCGGTAGATAAAAAATGCGAAGGAGTAAGCGCAAGCGGCTCGGACGGGTCGGAGCTCAGAACATAAAGAGGTCGGCTGTTCAACACTGCCTCGATTTGAGTAAGAACGGTCGACATCTCCTCGAAAGTCAGAATTTGTTTTCCGATAACACGAAATAATAAGGACTTGGCACTTTTTATATTACTCTCCCAAATTCCTCCAAAATGACTTGCCGTAGCCACATTCATTTTCCAAGTGATGCGATGCTTCGCGAGCTCGTTACCAAACGTTCGGTTATAGTCATCAGTTTGCAAGAACTCGTGAAGTTCAATAAAATAAGTTTTAGAAGCGACAAAATTAGTGCCATTGTCACTATATAAAAATGTACAAGAGCCACGCCGTGATATGAACCGTTTAAATGAGTCTATAAATGAGTTCGAAGTTAAATTAGAAACAAGTTCAAGATGAACTGCCTTTGTCACAAGACAAATAAAAAGACATAAGTAAGCCTTCACACTACGAACGCCGCGCCTACGATAAGGAGTAATGTACAGTGGGCCCGCGTAATCTACGCCCGTGTGTAGGAATGCTTTACATTGTTCCAATCTACACTTCGGCAAATCAGCCATAAGCGGAAAAATAGACTTTGGATTCAAACGAAAACAAGTATTACATTTATGTATGCGCTGTCGAACAACGCGCCTACTGGATATAATCCAATATTTAGATTTTAAGATGGCGGTTAAAAGCTGTGGTCCAGCGTGACAATTATCGCGGTGATACGAATCAATTAAAAGTTCAGTAACATGTCCCTGTCTAGGCAATAAAATTGGGTGCTTTGACGAATAATCCAATGTCGAATTCGATAAACGACCTCCGACGCGTAAGATACCATTACATAAAAATGGAAATAGTTTTATTAATTTAGTGGAACATGACTGACCATCAGAAATATTTTTAATATCTTGAGAGAAATATGCAGACTGCACAACACGAATTATTTCTAATTCGGCGGTGTTTAAGTCGTCAGCGGTAATGACATTATTTCGCGGTAGCTTTTTTATAAATCTGAGTATAAAAACAGTTACTCGAAGAAGTTTATTCCATGTGGAACAACGAGAAGCGAGAGTGAGAAGCGGATTTTCAAAATTAGCGACATTTTTCGTCACATGAGTAACAGTTTTCTCCTCAGGCAACAATAATCTATTAGGTTTAAAGGGTTCAACAGGCCAATCCCCCATAGGCAAAGAAAGCCAATATGGTCCCTTAAACCATAATTCATGTTGAACTAATTGCGAAGGTGTAAGCCCACGGGATACACAGTCTGCGGGGTTCTGTGCACCAGGGACATGATATAAATTTGCGGGTTGTATATTTTCCTGTATTAGCGAAATTCTATTGGCTACATAAGTGTCAAATCTATGTGGTGATGCAATTGACCAACATAGAGCGACCTCTGAGTCTGAAAAGGCAAAAACATTTATAATTTTGTGTCTTTTTGACAAAGTATCATGGACCTCTTTCAGAAGCCGTGAGAGTAATAAAATGCCATTGAGTTCAAGACGAGCAAGAGTAATTTTGGGTTTAGCGGACGCAACTCGTGATTTGGAGCATAAAAGCGAAATAATAGGAGGCAAACTGCCGTTTACGACGTATAAATATATGACACAGCCGTATGCAGCTTCACTGGCATCCGAAAAACCAACGAGATAAACCTTAGAATCATCGTCTATGCCTACATGGCGCGGAAATGTGATTTGAGATATTTGCGGTAATTCAAACAAATATTGTTGCCATATATTAATAATGCGGGAAGGGGGCACATCGTCCCAATCGAGGTTGAGAAGCCAAAGCTCTTTAATAATTAATTTAGCATAAAGAACAATTGGTCCGACGAGTCCTAAAACATCGTACAGGCGTGCGGTGGCGGACAGAATGGCGCGTTTAGTACAAATTAGTGGAGGGCTGGAAATCTCAAAAACAAAGTCATCTTGTGCAGGCAACCAGCGCAAACCAAGGATCTTAAATGTATTTCCATCATCAAGGGAAATAAATTCAGACTGCCGGTGTGACTTAGGTATGTGCTCGAGAAGTTCAAGTGAATTCGAGGTCCACTTGACTAAGTCAAACCCACCAGATTTGAAAAGCTGGATTAACTCATGAGCTATCTTGACTGCTTCATTCAGAGAAGAAGAAGAAGAAGCTAAGTCATCCATATATATGTCCCTTTCTATAATGGCCGCTGCTTTCGGCCATTTTTGTCTTTCGTCACTAGCAAGTTGACGCAAAGTGCGGAGTGCTAAAAAGGGAGAAGATCGGAGCCCAAACGTCACACGTGTGAACTCCAAAACTTCGAGCGGGTCAGTGTTAGAAAAACGATATAATATGCGTTGATATTTGCGGTGCGGAGGATTTGTGTGAATACACAAATACATTTGTTTTACGTCTGCAAAAAAGGCAATACGAAACATGCGAACATTCAAAATAATGTGAAAAATATCAGTCTGTAGATTACAGCCAGTATGCAAGATATCATTTAGTGACAGGCCGGTGTCAGTCTTGGCACTGCCATCTAAAACGGGACGAACTTTAGTGGTCGACTTATCGTCACGCACTACTGGATGATGCGGCAAATAAAAACCTGGAGATTCACATGATTCAGGCGAGGTACGAGAAAGAATACCATTGTTTAAATATTCAAGAATAATGTTATCGTACTTATTTTTAAGATCTGGATCCTTAGCGAACTTCTTTTCAAGAAGTAAAAAGCGTTTTTTGGCGGTTGTATATGAATTGCCTAAATTGTGGGGGTCATCCTTAAATGGGAGATCAACAGAATAACTGCCGTCGGTATTGCGAACAGTTGTTGTGGCATAAATATTTTCACATTGTTGCTCGTCAGGACTTAAAAACTTACGCGAGGGTATCTCCTCGACTGCCCAAAATTTTTCGACAATCTGATGTAGCGGGTCAGAACTAAAAGCACACAGTGTGCGAGTAGCGAGTGGCGGGAAAACAATAGGAGCATCACCCATAATTAGGTAACCTAAGGTCGTTTCAAAGGCGGAGGGCGTTTGATCATTTACGGCTTTTATTTTATCATGCAATAATATTTCACAGTAAAGTTTAACACCTAAAAGTACGTCTATAGGTCCAGGATGTGAAAACTCGTCATCAGCGAGTGGAAATTTATCAACAAAATCTATAGCTGACCTATCAACCAATGAGTCGGGCAGCAGTGACGCAATCTGGTTTACTATCATGGGCTTTATAGAATATTCACACTTACTATCAAAACGAGAAGTGAACTTCAGTGCGGTGATACCTATAATTTTTTGTGTAGCTCCTCCTATACCCTGAACTTCCGTATAGCGAGTTTGTTTATGAATGGGAAGCGATAAGCGCTTACAACAATCTTCAGAAATATAATCACTCTGAGAGCCTGGATCCACAAGACATCTCAAGTAGTGAGTCTGATTATAACAATCAATAACCTTTACTTTAGCGGTTCCTAATAAAGTAGTTGTTTGGGAGCGATTAGCATGATCGTACGAAACTGTACAAACAGATGCATTCCTTTCAAATGGATGCAGTGAATTGATAGCGGCGCGGGAAGGAGTCATATTAGATAACTCGACGGCATGACTGCTCGACGCACTGCGAGCGGAGCCATGAGAGGTAGCGGGAATCGTAGTGCGGTCTGACACCACCTCTGCACTCATATTACAGTGGCTTGACTTAACATTTGCATTGAAATGCAATAATGAGTGGTGTCGCATAGAACAATGAGAACAATTATGTTTGGAGGTACAAGAAAAAGTTTTATGGTTGACACTTAAGCAGTTGTTACAGAAATTATTATTTTTGATATAAATATAACGGTCGTGCGGAGTTAACTTCATAAAAGAAGGGCATGAATATAAATGTTCGTGTTGTTTATTATTTTTACACAAATCACAATTATCGCTGTTATTTGAACCCGACCCTGAGTCCATATTCACAAAAGATTTTGTGTACGGTGAAGAGTTAGGTTTATTGTGTTGTTTGTATGGCTGAGAATAATTAGCAGCTGATTTGTTATTATTATTCATAGAACGAGATAAAACTTTACTTTGCTCCTTAATAAATTCAGTAAGGTTATAATAAGTAGGTATTTTTTCTTTCCGATATGATAATTCAAATAATTTAATTGTATTTGTATCTAACTTCTGAAGGGCTAAATGCAAGAAAATAAAATCGGTTAAATCACTAAGCTTCAATTGTTTAAGCGCTTCGACGGAAGAGTCAAAGTTATTAATGAATGAATCTAAACCTATTGAGCTTGTGTTAGTTAGCGGTTTGAATTGTAACAACTGATTAAGGTACGCGCAGGCGAGCGAGCGAGGGTCGTCATACTTTTGCACGAGCGCATCCCAAATAACAATATAATTTTCAGCGGTGGGAGCCAGCCCAGCGCATACACACGACGCCTGCCCGGTTAATTTACCTACCAAGTAAAATACTCTCTCAGTATCAGTAAGCGATTCGTTATCATGAATCATAGTTTTAAATTGATTATAAAATAAGGGCCAATTCTTGATGTCTCCATTGAATGACATCAAGTCAATGGGTGGAAGACGACGCTTGCAATTCGTAAAAGTTTGCGGTGGTGAATGAGAATTATTGTCATTACATTTCTCAATATCGAATAAAACTAGTTTTATATATGAGTACATTTCTTCAAAAGAAGTCCATGAATCGTAATCTATACCTGATTGCGGGTTTAACTGTAAATTTAGCATATTGTACGAATCCAAAATGTCCTGATAATCATTACGTAATTTCTCGATATTTGAAGCATTTGCACAAAACACCTTATAATTTTGTGGATTCTGTTCGGCTTTTTGTGCGAGTTGAAAAATGTTCTCTAAACGTTTATAAATAACATCTCGTTTGACTATATATAAAGTTAGCTGATTTTGATTTGTATTAACAGTTTCTTCTACAAAAGGCTCACTTTCTCTTCTCTTAGATTTGCCCATTGTAGTTATGTTGAAAATAAATGTATGGATTACAAATAATTATTTGTAGCGAGTAAATAAAATAACGGGTAATAATTGATTAAAGTTTGTAGCGAGTAAATAAGATAGCGGGTAATTATTAAATTTGTGATCGTTTTTAACAAGTATTGGCGGTTGTCAAAAGATTAAACTGGCGGTTATTGAAAATAAAAATAATGGAGGTTATTTAAAGTAAAAATAATGGCGGGTAGCGAACGCTGAGACGCTGAGCTCGTGATCGAGTTAGCGGGAATGTTAACTGAACAACGAACGAGTAATGGAATGCGAAGATGTATTCAATATAGAAATACCTACATCACAAACATAAAACAATTAGAAATAATCACGATATGTTGTACTACACAAATGCGGTGCGAATATAAAAATAAAAACAGTTGCCAATGCGGTAAAATATTAAAATTAATTGACAAAATGTTTAATTTGCGTATCACAACGAACGCGTATTATTTCTTGCGGTTTGTATATAAATAATTTATAAGGAAGTACGTATTAAATTAACGTGATCTACAATTTGGAATTTGGGTCGAAGTGACCAAAAAATATGGTGGCGCCTATACCACCAACATTTGGGTGCGGGTGAATAAATATAAGTACTTAATGGTTTCGACAACCTCTAGGCCAGGTTATATGAGTGGACTGTATTTAGGTGGTTTAAAGATAATTAAAAATGGCAGCACTTGCAAAATACCTTTTACATAAATGGACGACGAAATTAGGTTAAGGCACTGAGGAAATTGGCAGGAAAAACATGCACACTTACCTAAGCCGGCAACCACGTTCCTCAATCGCCCTGTTTCCTTGGTACTTCACAAGTAGCTGGTAGTAGATCACAAAAAGTAGCACAAAATCACACGAGCGTCCGTCTCAGCGAAGACACAAAAGCAGAAGAGAAAACAGTTTTTGACTGCACCGTTTAGCGGCCGATGCAGTGAGACGGCACTATATAAAAGTGTACATGTCGGAAAAGGATGGGAGAAGATAGGATAAGGCATTTTGCTAAGTGCGTAGACTACCCTATTTAGAATTAATAAATATTGTTAAGTTCGAAATCCACCACTAGTAGTGTAAAAAAACAACCTAGTTATTAAGATATCTTCATCTGTTACTTGCTAAGTCTAATGTGAAAGAGAAGAATTAAATATTCTTATTGTCTTACAACAGTGATATTTTGTTTACTCATACTTTGGTATATACTTAAAAATGGTATTAAACGTATTGATGTTAATTAATAAATTGCCTTTACAACCTAGATAACTCTAGTATACCGCATATGGCCATAAGCGGATGTTGCGCGGATGCTCTTCGGGCGAAGTTAAACTAACTTCCGGTCGCGTTGTAATCACATTTCCCTTATGTTGTTGGCCACGATACTGAAAATTCGTTAACAAACTCATTGTTTAACATTTAAGGGTCTTCTGTACCGGAAACACGTAACAGGTAACACAGGCATCAAATTTAAACGTTATTACGAACAATTACTTGGCAGTTTTTATTTTGATATGGCTGTTTGGTAATTAATTCAAAAATAAAGTGACTTTAAAGGATATTGGCAAAGCTCAGTGCTGTAGCCCTGTCTTAAAAAAATAACAGAATAAATTGATTTATAGTACCTAGTTTTTACCGATATCTTTACCCAGCAGGGATGATTTAAGTTGGTAATAATTGCCGCTGTAAAATAATAAACTTAAGCGCTGTATTATAAACTGCCAAGGTTCACAACTTAACGGTAGGCTATAATATTTAGCGCCATGAGTATCCACCATCCTAAAATCCCAGGCTTATCTTTAGTGACACATTTTTTAGATAAGCACAAATTTTCCTAAACAATAGTATGATTGTTTACTTTTATACCTATGCACGGCGTTGATTAGACGGAAAAAAACTTACATGCCTTGAAAGGGAATAAAGTTAGTATTCAAATAAAACAACAATACATGGTAAAAGATTAGTTAAGACGAGATCATAAAACGCAAAGTTTTCCTAAAATAATACTGAAATTTAAAAAAATCTTAACGTTTTAAAACTGTAAAAATATAATTTAGTTGATATAAAATACAATGTGTGCGAGGCTGAGTTCATAGAAAACGTCCTAAAAATTAAGAGTCGCTTTTGTTAGGGATAATACTGTAACAATGTTTAATATTTACAACATTTCTGATTTCACATTTAGCTTTTACCGGACGCTGACCATAAAATACATTGTTGTATCTGATGAAAATCTTAAGAAAAGCTTCCGTACTTATTTTTCTAGTAGAGTGAAAATTCTTTATAGGTACTTGCTTTTAAATTGCAATCATAAGTTTTATTCATTTACATTCTAAACACCATACAGAGAGTATTATCTACAAAACAAACATTTTACATATCGTTCAAAATCGTCACATAAAAAACGTAACAATATTTTAACCTCCCGATTACACTTATTAAAGTGGTTGTTTAGTTACTTAAGTCAAGCTCTTTCAATGAACTTCAAAACAGGACACTACAATAAGACACTCTTATTAAATTTCCTCAAAAAAAAAAAAAAACAGCGCAGTACATAGTGTTGTTGCGAGCACATTCACGGGTCTGAGGATTCTCTTGATTCGAAAATCAAGGTTTTGGCAAACATTTCGTTCGAGCGTAAGGCCGGGCCCAAATGTAAATTTCCCGCTATCACGCTGTACACCTGAGTGTTCACGTATGGTCGCGGCCCAATCACGCGAGGCACGCTTCGTCACGCCACAATAAGATAGTGGAGCCATTGTCATCCTATTTTGTTGTCGCTATTATTTTGGGAACGGACTCCAGTACCTACTACTCAATGAACTGAGACCTGGATTAAATAAATATTAAAAAGAAATTGTAGGTTGTAGGTACAAGCCGACCATGGACTTCCTGAGTGGACTGTATGCGGACGAAAACACTTGTTGATTTCTTCAGAGTTTATTTTTTTTTTCTTGATGGTGACCGTGAGAGCAGGGACCATTTTCGCCTGATCACGTCCTATTCTTATTTACATTTCTTAAATTAGCCTAGTGACTATACAAAATTCGTGATTTTCCTTAGATAGACAAAGATAGAACACACATAGTCTCTTTTACTCTTTGGACACTTTCTCGATCCACCCACATAATAACTTCGGAGAAAAGAGAGGTCCGATATGTGTATTGCTATCTCTGTCTTACATATTCTAAACCTACCTACAGGCTTCTTAACATTTTTTCCACTTACAATCCTACCTACATGGGTTTTTTCTACCGACCTTCAGAATCTGTTAGGGGGACAGGGACAGCCTATAGGATACCTCCGCCGCGCGTGAGCGGGACGGCCTACAGTTATTTTCCTTCACCCCAGTACCTTTAAACAACCATACCAGATCCTACCTAATACTTTAGATATTGTAAGTGGAAATAAGAAACCGGTTTGCTATTTTATTGAAATAAAACAAGCCCTGCGCTAATACATTTCCTTATAAACTAAGGCCCTAACAGAAATTACGTTTATTGTGATAAATTATAAAATCTTTACATACATACATATTCAAAGCTAAAATAATACAGTAATAAGGTTAATTACATAAACTAAATATTAAATTAAACGAGATTGACGTGTGTCCGTAACAGTCTCCCCCCGGTGCAGCGCTGCGCAGTGCGAACCTCTTCATTCTTCTACCGGCAGGACAGCCAATCTCGACGTCGGTCGACGAAACACGCCGCCCTTGGTCCTTACTTCAACATTTCTTACTCCTCCGTCTGGTCCGGGATGAACACGTGTGACGACCCCTAGGGGCCACACGTTGCGTGGAAGCGTGTGGTCCACCACGATGACTAGATCGCCTGGTTTGATAGAGACCTCGTTGACGTCACGAGCCCCTCTTCTTGGTATGAGCTCGGGTAGGTACTCCTTCAGCCATCTGCGCCAGTACTCGTCGGCTAGACCTTGCGCGGCCCGCCATGTCTTCCTCGACGATTGCTCACACGGCCCGGTGATGGGTAAGCCGTGCGAACCACCCAGCAGGAAGTGATTAGGGGTTAGCGCCTCGGGATCGTTAGCGCTAACCGGTACATGTGTGAGTGGTCGAGCGTTCATGGTGTGCTCGACTTCCATCAACAGCGTCAGTAGAACTTCTTCTTTCGGCGCCTTCTCGTTAAGCGTGAAAGATAGCGCGTTCTTGACAGTCTTGCCATCGCCGAAAGAATCTTCTTGTGCTTGTTTCACTAGCCACGTCTCTGCCTTTTGTATATGTCGTATAGTAATTTCTTTAGCACGTTTACGACATTTCTCTATGAAAAGTAATACATATGCCATTGCTCTCACTAGACGTTCATAATTAGAGAAACGTCTCGCATCTGGCACGCTCCATACGTCATTTGTAGTTACGTTACATATGACTTCGTTGTTTTCTTCATTATCGCCGTCTGCTGTCACATTCGGTGATGGCCATAGCTCTTCGTTTGAGTATAGAAACGACGGTCCGGTGAACCATCGGTCTTCTCGAGACTTTATATCGTAGTCGACTCTCTTTGCGTCGTCGGCTACATTTTCTTGCGTCGGCACCCATCTCCATTGGCTAGGATCGGTCAACTCCGTAATTTCACTCAGTCGGTGCGATACGTACGGGGTGTAACGCACTCTCTCGTTCTCTATCCAATGTAGAACCGTTCTAGAGTCCGTCCAGTATGTAACTCTATCGGGTTGCCATCTGTGCTCTCTCGTTATAATTGACGCAAGTCGTGCGCCGATCAGACACGCCTGTAGTTCCAGCCGTGGTATCGTCTGAGCCTTTATCGGCGCTACCTTCGCTTTAGCGGCGGCTAACATCACTCGTTTCGACCCATCTTCGTATTCCACGACCCAGTATGCGGCCGTAGCGTAAGCAGACTCGCTGGCGTCGCAGAATACGTGCAGCTGCTTTCTAGTCACTCCCCCCGTCTGAGAGTATAGACGGGGTAGACGCAAACTGCTTAGAGCGTCCACACCACTCAACCATATCTGGAATTCATTGGCTATTTCCTCGGGTAGCGCTTCGTCCCAGCTTGTGTCTAGGCGCCACACCTTCTGTATTAGTATCTTCGCTCGGATGGTGTAATAACTCAGTAGTCCAAGTGGATCGAATATTGACATGACTGCGCTCAGTGCTTCTCGCTTCGTAGGCGTTCGTTTCAATGTCTTCACTTCTTGCGGCACTTTGACTAGCACCGTGTTAAAACTTAGTTCGTCGTTGTTAGCGTCCCACATAAGTCCCAGCGTTCGTCCATATTGAGTCATAGCGGCACCGAGCTGTTTCGGTGTCGTGGCACGGCTATCAATTGGCAGCTCACGCAACACGTCCGGCCCGTTTGTATTGAAGGCTGTAAGCGTGAATCCCGCCTGCGCGTGTACATGACGAACTTCTTCGATGACGTCACTTGCTTCTTGTTGTGTATCGAAACAGTCGACCCAGTCGTCCATGTAATGGTTCTTCGTTATCGCTTCGTGTGCTCTTGGGTACGTACTGGCGTGTTTCTGAGCGTTGTAATCACGTACGCTATGCGCTAAAAACGGTGAACTCTTCGCTCCGAAGATCATTGAAGTCATTTTATAACGCTTTGGTGGTGACGTTCTGTCGTCGCCTCTCCATAAAAACATTTGCGCCGGCTGATCTCTTTCTAAGATTTTTATCTGTAGAAACATCTCACTGATATCCGCGGTCACTGCTATGGCTCTTTCTCGGAATCTAAAAAGCATTCCCGCCAAATCTCTCAGTAAATCGGGACCTTCTAGTAGTGCGTCGTTCAGGCACACTCCATTGCTTCTAGCGGCAGCGTCGAACACTAATCTCAGTTTACCGGGTTTGTTCACATTGGTTACTGCGAAGTGTGGTAGATACCAAAGCCGTGGGCTATCTATCTCGTTGTCTTGGCTCTCTTTGGCGTAACCTTTTTCAAACATATTATTCATCTGTTTCGTGTATGCTTCTTTGAACTCTTTCGATTTGTCCATCTTTTTCTCGATTGCCATGAGTCTGCGCCGTGCTAGATCGTAGCTCGGTGGCATAACATTCACATTTTCCTTCCATGGTAATCCGACTTCATACTGTCGTTTGACATATCTTACTGAAGTTTCAAAGGCTTCTTTGGCACGAATCTCATCTGGATTTTCACGTTCTTTCTTTAAGATACCCAATGAATCTATTTCAAAGTGTTCTTTCACCATATTGTGTAACTCGTCATCCATGGCACGCGTCGTGCACTGAGTTAAACTTTGCTTGCCGTTGACATATAGCACAGTATTTTTCTCCTTTATCACATGAGACGGCGCTATTCCATGAATCACCCACCCCAGAGTGGTAAGTGATGCTACTGGTTCATGACGTTTGCCTATTAGCAGCCTTCTGCTGACTATCAGGTGCCAATTATCCGCGCCGATCAGGATACGCGGCTTGGCGCTTACATAACATACGTCTTCATTGTTTAGTACACGCATGTGTTTATATCTCAAACAACTTTCATTTATCGTTTGTCTATGAAGTTGAAGATTCTCCATTGTTCTCGCTCTCACCGCGTGCTTCTTATTGCCTTTAGCGATGATTTGAATCTCCACTTCCGTACTTTTATGTGGCACGCTCTGTGCATTCACACTGCAAATGTGTAAGTCTCGAACTGGCCCTTCTGCGCCGACGTAATCTGCTAACTCTTTATCGATCAGTGTAGTTGTTGACCCCTCGTCAAGTAAAGCGTACGTACGTACTCTACCCATAGGTCCTTCTACAGTGATCGGACATACTTTTAACAATACCTTGGACGCGTCTATCGAATGATTGACAGATGCGACCACCTCTTGGTTTTGTTCTGGACTCTTGCTGTCCCTTTCTAATGTATGTTGTGGACTCTTGCTGTCCCTCTCTGACATATGTAGCATTCTGTGATGACGTCGACCACAACCATTCTCATTACATACTTGCGCTTTGCATTTGAGACGCCGATGTCTATCTGATAAACATAGAAAACATAATCTTTCTTCCTTTAACCAGTTCCATCTTTGGTTAACTGTCATAGCTATAAACTTTTTACACAGTGACATCTCATGGTCTCCACCGCAACACAAACAGGGTTTCTTTTGTGCCGTCCTCCTTTCTTCGGCTGTGACGTACACTCCCGTATTTTTCTTTCTTATGTTTGTGTTCGGTTTGACTGACACGACTTCTCTTTTTGTAGCGGAATAGTTCGACTGCGGCGTATATGCGTAGCGTAGCGCTTTGTTAGCCTCTTCCATTAGGAAATGTGACAAAGTGATTATCTCTGGCTCCGAATAGCTTGAGTATTGTACTGCATAGTCGCACCATCGAGATTTCAAATGCGGGCTAAGTTTATCAATTATCTCCCGTGTTAGCATTGGATTTCTCAGGTATCCTCTGTTGTCTATGGAGTCCAGCGTGCAAACAATATTCTGTACTTTGATTGCGAATGTATTCAAGTCACTGGCAGTCGGTCCTAGGCGCGGCAGACTCTTTAATTCATTTAGCGTTCGATCAATTATTATCTCCGGCCTTCCGTAGCACTGTTCTAGAGTTTTCATAATTATGTCTGGATCGGATGCGTATGATAATAAAGCCGCTACTGCTTCTTTGGCTTCTCCTCTTAGACAGCTTCTTAATCTAGCCAGGTTCTCAGCTTTAGTGTATGCGCCTGTCATGGTTGATTCTTGCATTGCTGCCTTAAAAGAAAGCCAGTCTGTCGGTGCCCCGCTAAATATCGGCAATTCTATTGCTTGTCGTGGTGTCGGTCGTCTTGACATGATTTTCTCTAATGTCGCTGCGAGTACCTCCGCCCCGTCCATCTTCATTCGAGGCTCTTCCTCCTTTTTATTCTCTTCCGGAGGTTGTGATGGATTCAAATGACGGTTTCCAACCATCTCTGTCATTTGAACATCTTTCTGTCTTTGTCGCTCTTGAGTAAGAATGTCGCAAGGCTCCTCTGTGGTGGGTAGCTGCGTTTCTTCGCGACGCCGGGACTGCGACTTGTCCAGCCAGTCGTCCACTCTGGCTTGACTGTCACCGGCGGGTATGCTCTCGTCGTCAGTTTCCATAATTGTAGCTATTTCATATTCTAATCGTTTTTGAATTAAGCTTTTCTCAAGTGCGGCGAGCTTCTCTGCGGCCAATAACTCCGCTTGTCTAATTCGTGCGGCAACGCTTGACCCCCTCGATGACGGTGCCTTTGTCCGTGGCACGTCTGTGTCTGCGTTGGCATCTTGACGCTTTGCTATCGGTGCTGGGTCCGTCTCCATAATATATCCGCCTTCTGCGGGTACTTGACTCTTTGATGTTTGCACCGATGGCGATGCAGGTGGCTCTTCAAAATCACATCGTCTTGAGTTTTCCATTGCTTGACTCCCGGCGGCCTCAGCTTGTCTTCGCGTTGTTGGCATCTTCTTACTTGCAGCCCCTACTCCTAACAATCCCGGACAGGTACGCTACCGTGGGGAGCCTGTCTGGGGATGGATGGTCGTGCAGGAGTGGAAAGGGAGGAACCACCCAGCAGAGAATGTACGCAGCCGTAGGGTGCTCTGTCCTGGCTGGAATCACCAGAACCCTCAGCAGTGCCTACAGTCCGGCCCCTACGCTTGCGCACACCGTACTGGCGTGGTCGGACTAGTTCGTAATCGTTTGCACGATATACGGCAGCTCGTCCGTTGACTGCACCGCCTGGGAACGGCGTTAACTCAGAACAAACACCGTTTGACACCGTTAGGTGGTGAATGCCCGAGCCGCGGTACACCCGCGTCTGGTTACACTTTCTTCTCTTCGTTACACGATGAACGGTTACGACGATGTTGCTTCACTGTTGCACTGATCTTCAGACTGATCTTGATATCTTGCTGGCTTCACTTATCCGGATCGCATGGACCAGACCTTGTAGGTTGTAGGTACAAGCCGACCATGGACTTCCTTTTTTTTTTTTTTTTTTTTTTTTACGCGAGGAAAATGCTTTGCGCATCATCACCACTGCCCCGGGGGAGGGCAGGGCGGTATGTGGGACTCCCGGCGCCCTGAAAAGGGCGCTGCTCCTGGGAATGGGACCCAGGGGTATACCCACTAAAAACCTCGCGTCGCCCGCCGCGCTGACTGACGGCAGGGTCTGTGGTTACTCGACAGTCCACGGACCCCGCCAGCGGCCACCTCCGCCCTAAAAAGGGCAGACCTCCTCAGAGGGGGTGCTGAGATGGCACCCCACTCCTACCTCTGGACGACGCGCTGGGCGAACAGCGCGTCGTCCTGGTCCCATGTGCTAGGCAGCTGGTGCCCCCGCACCTGCCGCCCGGGACCCTGGCGGGGCCTACCGCCCCGCCTACGCCGACGGAGGCGGAGAGAGTGCGGATCCCGCTCTCTCTCCCTCTCGGCGACCTCCTTCTGCGACATGACGTCGTCGCAGAAGGCGGCCACCGCCTCCCAAGCCTGCTCGCTGCGGACCATCTCCGACATGATGGCCGGCAGCGAGAGGACTCCTCCTCCCAGGGCCGCGGAAAGGACCGACCGCGGCCCACTCCACGCGGGGCACTCTACCAGCGTGTGGTGCGCGGTATCTTCTGCGCAACCACAGTGGTGGCATCCCTGGGTCGGCTCCTTCGCGGCGACCAGACACAGATATCTCCCGAAGCATCCATGCCCCGAGAGAATCTGCGTCATCCGGAAGGAGAGCGACCCATGCCGCCTCTCGATCCACCCCTTGAGGATGGGGTGGATTGCCTCAAGGATGCGGCGTCGGGAGCCAGCTAGTTGAGTGCCCAGCCGCTCCTCGATGAACCGCGTCCACCGGTCTAAGGAGGCCTCGTGGGCCTCCCTACGCCACCGCACCACCGTGTCTTGGGGGGGCCAGTTTCCTTGGCTTCTGGCATCCGCCGCCCGCCAATACACTGACCCCTGCGCTTCCGCCTCCAGGTCCCATGGAAGGGACCCAGCGAGTGTGCACGCCACCTCGTGCGAGATGGTGCGGTAACCTCTCACCACTCGAACCGCCATGATCCTCTGTGCGCTATGCAAGAGGGCCCTATGACGGTTCTTAAGGGACGCCGCCCATATCGGAGCCCCGTAGAGGGCCATTGACCTAACCACCGTCATATAAAGACGGCGGCAAGAGTCCCCAGCCCCCTCCACGTTAGGCAGCAGGCGACTCAGTGCACCCGCTGTCCTCACCAATTTGGGGACCAAGGCCGTAAAATGGTCCCCAAAGTCCCACCTGCTGTCAAGAATGACGCCGAGATACTTCAGCGTCTTTTTGACAGCGATGGGAGTGCCACCCACAACGATGCTGGTGCCAGCAGGTGGTCCACGCCGAGGGCCGTGAAAGCAGATAGCCTCGGACTTGTGGAGAGCCACCTCCAGCCCCAGCCGCCGGATTCTGGCCACCACCGTCGCTACGCCGGCAGTGGCCAACACTATCGCGGCCCGGAGGTCAGAACCCCGGGCCGTGACGAGGGTGTCGTCGGCGTAGCACGACACGTCCACGCCGCGCAAATTTGCGCAGCGTAGGACGTAGTCGTACCCGATGTCCCAGAGCAGGGGTCCAAGGACTGACCCCTGTGGGACACCGCACGACATCTGCCGACGACCTGTTCCCTCCATGGAAGGGAAGACTACCGCTCGTTCTGATAGGTAGTCCCCCACCAACCTCCTCAAGTAAGGAGGCACTCCATGATACTGGAGCGCCTCTAATACCACCGGCCAGGGCAGGGTGTTGAAGGCGTTCGCGATGTCCAACGACACCGCGATCAACACCCCTCCCCGGGAGACCACCTCCTCCGCTCTGTCCCGCAGACGACCGATAGCGTCGATGGTCGATCGACCTCTGCGGAACCCGTACTGGGCGTCGTCCAGGTTGGGCCCAACCTCCTCCAGGTGCTCGACGAGACGGTTTACCACCACTCTCTCTAACAGTTTACCTGCCTCGTCGAGCAACACTATGGGCCGGTACCCAGACGGTTGGTCCACCGGGCGGCCCTCCTTGCGGATGAGGACCAAACGACCCTCCTTCCACTTCCGGGGGAATTTGCCCTCCCGGAGGCATCGGCTGTACAGCTCCCGCAGCCGAGACTCCAGGGGCTTGTGTTCCCCGGTGAGGGCCAGGACCCAGGCACGGGCAGGAATACCGTCGGGCCCTGGGGCCGTTTTTTTGCCCTTCAGGCGCAGAACGGCCACCCCCAGCTCCTCCTCCGTGACCTCGGGTGCCACCTCTGGCCCCGGGTCGCTGGACGGAGCACTCATGGTAGGGGGCATGAAGTCCACCCCCCTGTTGGGAAACAGGGTCCCCACGACCCGCTCGAGGACCTCCGAGTCCAGACTGCTTGAGACTGGGGGGGCCCAGGGCCGAAGCTTTTGCCGCACCAGATGGTACGGCCTGCCCCAGGGGTCCCTCTCTAGGGTCCCCAGCAGATCCTCCCAGGCTGCTGCCTTGGACCGCGCTATTGCCAGCCTTAAGGCAACTGCCACCTCTCTATAGGCGGCGTACAGCCGGTCCAACTCAGCCTCTGCGTGAATCCGACGCCTCCTGTACCGCTGGAAGCGACGGCGCTCCTCCACGCACCTGGAGCGGAGGGCGGCGATCTCTGGTGTCCACCAGTAGACCTGGGTTCGGGGAGAGGGGGCTCGGGCACGAGGCATTGCCGCGTCACAGACTTGTGACATGGCCTCAATGAGCCGAGCAGCTTCCCCATCCAGATCCATCGGTGGCAACTCCGGGAGCCACGCCTGGACAAGAGCCGACTCCTGCAGCAGGTCCCTATCCAGGCGCTTTACCGCCCACCGCGGGCCGTCCTGCCGGGGCTGGCCGGGGCTGGCCGTGGCGGCTGGACCGGAGACGCAGAACCGGATATATCGGTGATCCGACAAAGTCTCCGGGTCCGTCAGCACTCGCCACCCTTGGACACGGCGTGCGACGGTGGGAGACGCAAAGGTCACATCGACCCGCGAGCTTCCATTGCGTCGCACGCACGTGGGCACAGTGCCGACATTAAGGATCGTGAGTCCACACTCCACGATCCACTCCTCCAGGACTATCCCCTTCGGATCAGTAGTCAGGGAACCCCATTGCGCGGATTTCGCGTTGAGGTCCCCAAGTACGATCACTGGGAGGGGAGAGCTGCGTCCCACCATGGCCCCGACCTCTGCTAGGTACATCTCGAATTCGGCGACTGGTCTATTAGGGGAGAAATAACACCCTATTAAGACCAGTTCGCCGATCCGGACCGCTAAAAAGCCGTGTCCCTGCCACACGCATGTAAGCGGGGGAAGACCGGACGACCCTGGTCGGTATATTCCGACCAGACCGGCTAAGTCACCGACCCAGTCGGAATGGGCCGGGACGCGGTATGGCTCCGATATCACCGCGACATGAACCTGCCATTCCACCACGGCCTGGAGCATTAGATCCTGGGCCGCAGCGCAGTGGTTCAGGTTCGCCTGAAGGAAATGAAGGTCTCTATTCATTGTGTTGGACCTCCATTTCCGTCTCCTGTGAAGCCGCTCCTGCGGGCAGACTCAAAGGCCGTGGCTCCGAGGGCTTCCTCGGAGGTACGGCACCCCTCCTGCGCGCACTCTTCTTCGGGGGCTTGGTGCAGGCCTTGCCCCCGGGTGCGTGACCTGCCGCTCTTCCGGCTGCCTCACAAATGTGGCAGTGGGGAGCGGCTGTGCAATCCTTGGCCAGATGGCCCTCTTTCCCGCAGCGGCGACAGTTGCCACTGCGGTCCACCTCCGAACGGCATTGAGCCCCGACGTGGCCCAATGCAAAGCAGCGGTAGCACCGCTGCGGGAGTGGGGCTAGGACCTCCACCTTGGCCGAGGTCCACCCCACCAGCAGTCTGTCCGCTGCCACCTGTTTAGCAGCCTTGAGGGGGCACTTGACAACCGAGGTGCCCATACCTCGCGGCCCCTTCCGGATCACTCCGACCCGGACCTCCTCAGCCGGACAACCGCCAGCCTCAGCCACTACCAGCTTTAGCTCCTCGGCCGTGACGGAGTCATCCAGGCCGGAGATCCGGAGGTCTGTGAGGATTGTCGGCCTGGCGACCCTCACCTCCTCCGGATTGAGAAGTCCCCGAAGCTTTTCCGCCAGTGCGTCGGCCTTAGCTCCGCTGGTCGCTCCAGGGATCTCAATGATCCGGGACCCGGTCGCACCCTCCCGGAACTTTACCTTTTCAATGCCGAGGCCCTTGAGGTTAATCTTGGTTTTGGCCTCGGCAATGATCGCCGCGTAAGATATCTCTGCCCCTTGTTGCAGCGTCAAAGTTACTGCAGAAGAACGTGGGGGGCGGAGACGCCGGGCCTTCTTCTTCGATTCCGGCTTTGGGGCCGGGGCCGAAGGGGCTGGGGCCCGCTTCGATGGCACCGTGGGTCTTGGCGCGCGGCCCTCCGGTTCCGCGCGCAGTTTACCACGACGTCGTACCACCTTCGACCAAGAGCTCGTTCCCTCCCTAATCGGCCCAGTAGCCAAGGGTTCGGCAGCGGGCTGGGTGGTGGACTTCTTGCCCACACCTTTCCCCTTGGTGGAGGGCGGGGCAACAATCGGCTTAGCGGCTTCCTTAGCTTTCTTTCCCCTCTTGCCAGCGGCAGAGGAGAAAGGTGTCGCCGGATCTCCAGGAGCCGCACGTGACGTCGAGGGGGCGGACAGAGCCGCTGCAAAAGAGGGAGGCGGTGCTGGGACTTCAACCTCCTCACGCCTACGGTCGGCCGCTAGAGGAGGACGCAGGTGCCTCCCTGGCAGCAGGCGCCCTTCGGCCTCGAGGCCGTCGAAACGCGCATCAACCATCCTCGAGAAGCGCGCCACGACCTCTCGCAGCGCCTCCTCCCCAACCTTAGCAGGGAAGGTGCCTTCAGACGCCGGAACAAGAGATGGCTCGCTGGACCCACGTCTCACTTCCTCGCGGAGCGAGGCCAATTGTGAGCGGAGCTCCTCCATCTCCGCTCTCAATCGTGCGTTCTCCGCCCGGAGGCGGGCTGTTTCGTCCGAGACTGTCCGGAACTCAAGCTCCGCCACGGACTCTCGGATGACCTTCGCGGAAGCCTTCAGGGCACTCGTGAAGGTGCCCTTTAGGTTCCCCGACCTTGTGGCGACCATTTCGATGGCCTGAAGACTGCTGTCCAGCCGTTCCCCCAGCATGGCAGCAGTCACCGCCTCCGCGTCGCGCCAAGAAGAAGAAGCAGCCACAAAGCGACTGGCGGCATCAGGATGCGCTTTACGCGGTTTCGTCGCAACCACCGAATCCGAGAGAGCTGGAGACTCCATCTTCGACTGCGGCGAGCCAAACTCTTTCGCCGCAACTGTTGCCCTGCCACGGCCGCGCTTGGAGATCCGCGACGACCGTAACACAACCGACACTGTCGGAGACCTGGATCTATCCGAGTCCGGGCTCTCTGATCCGCTCCGCCGCGAATCGCTCCTCCTCTTTCGGGCCTGCCAGAGTTTGGACAGGCCAGAATTTGTCGACCTCAGACTCATTGCTGAGTCCGAGTCGGCACCACTACCAGCGCCGCAGATATCCTGCAACACCTCGAAGCACTCTTTGACGCCTTCCGGCGCGTCAACTATTACCTTCTCACAAACGTCTAGGGGGGGGTTATACGAATTAAACTTTGCCATAGAAGTCCCACGAGTAGTGTGGAAATAAAGGTCCACCCGGGCAGAGCCACATACCCGGGTAACCCTACATACTGCACGGGGGCGGGAAACCCCGTGAGTTGGGCCGCTTGGCCGCCGACCTTCACCCAGCCGACGTCCTCCGAACGGAGGCGCCCGATGCCACGTACCCTCACAGCACCGGGCCTTGGGGTTTTTTATGGAGGTTGTCTCCTCTCGGTCCGGCCGATTAAGGCAAGACCCCTGCTCCTCTAGTCAAGCCGCGAGACATGTCCACGACACCCGAGCTAGGGGACAGTTTGCCCGATGGTGGCCATTATGGCTAACTTGGTTAGCTAGGCCAGCCCACCAGCCGCGATGACCGCGAACTGACAGACCCACCGCACCGCGGAATACTTCCGCCAATCCACGAGCCCAGAGGCTCCACTGGCCATGAAAGGCAGAAACCAACACAAACGGACACATAATTGTGTCCTCCGCCACAGGGTGCCGCATGGAAGCGGCCGCGGGCTGAGCCCGCCATCCCACGCCGCACGAAGGCGGCCACCACGAGGCGAGAAGACGCTCAGTGCGTCCCTCCCTCTGGGTTTTGGTCCGCGCCAGCCAAATGGCCGGTACCCCCCATATCTGGGGGACGTTCCCCTATCCGCCACCTGGGGACGCGCCCGGTAGGAGACCCAAAACTCCCTCGGGGACCATGGACTTCCTGAGTGGACTGTATGCGGACGAAAACACTTGTTGATTTCTTCAGAGTTTATTTTCTTTTTCTTGATGGTGACCGTGAGAGCAGGGACCATTTTCGCCTGATCACGTCCTATTCTTATTTACATTTCTTAAATTAGCCTAGTGACTATACAAAATTCGTGATTTTCCTTAGATAGACAAAGATAGAACACACATAGTCTCTTTTACTCTTTGGACACTTTCTCGATCCACCCACATAATAACTTCGGAGAAAAGAGAGGTCCGATATGTGTATTGCTATCTCTGTCTTACATATTCTAAACCTACCTACAGGCTTCTTAACATTTTTTCCACTTACAATCCTACCTACATGGGTTTTTTCTACCGACCTTCAGAATCTGTTAGGGGGACAGGGACAGCCTATAGGATACCTCCGCCGCGCGTGAGCGGGACGGCCTACAGTTATTTTCCTTCACCCCAGTACCTTTAAACAACCATACCAGATCCTACCTAATACTTTAGATATTGTAAGTGGAAATAAGAAACCGGTTTGCTATTTTATTGAAATAAAACAAGCCCTGCGCTAATACATTTCCTTATAAACTAAGGCCCTAACAGAAATTACGTTTATTGTGATAAATTATAAAATCTTTACATACATACATATTCAAAGCTAAAATAATACAGTAATAAGGTTAATTACATAAACTAAATATTAAATTAAACGAGATTGACGTGTGTCCGTAACAGAAATTGAATTAGATACGTTTTATATATAAATACATATATAAATACTTTTCAATTATTTTATTGTTCCTGTTGACTTAAAGTTAATATTGCATGACGACGAAGTGTTTGCATATCGATAAATCGGTAAAACATTAATGTTCACTTTTAATGTTAAGACCTGATAAATGTGCCATGTTTTAATGCAAATAAAAATATCCTATTCTATTCAAAAAATTACAAATGCTGATTACATAACATTGTTTCGATGCTAAATTGACTATTTAAAGCACTAGTTTTGCGAAAATCAGAAACATTGAATTTGAAGCTAACACAATCGCCTAGACTCGAGAAACTGTAGAAAAACCGGTTTGTACACCACTTTATCAAAAAAGTCATCAAAGTGTATAATCTGTACACTTTGATTTGAATTACATAATATGTTCTGGTAAATTATCCATTTCATTGATTATTTCATAAAAGCAGGTAATTTTTCATGACATAAATTGTAGATTTTGTAGTGTTTGCAGTGGAAAGATTTTGGGGTGGTGGGACCTACCTTCTTGTGGTGTGTGGACAACGGCATCTTTGGTTTTCTAACCAATGATGACGGCTAATGCAGATCCGTCTGCGGTGGTACCACCCTCCTGCCGGAGTCCAGCGCCAAACAGTTTTCCTGTGTTCCCCTGGTGTGTGGGAGAACCAGTACCTCTGGGTAAGTTCGCTTCATCTTAGGCTTCTTCCTAACCGTATAGTTAAGTATGTAGTCAAGAGCAAACCCATTACATACAAAAAAATATGATGAAGATTCTATGATGTCTATACATACATAGCTATCTACGTAGTAAATTTTGATAGAATACGTTGTTTAAAGCCCCACTAACATTGATTATAATTAATATTGAGTCCCTCGATACGGGCGGCAAGGGACCGATCACCTTGGAGATCCTTTCTTTGCCGAATAGTGCGCATGTTGGACTGATATAATGATGATGATGATAAATATGACCTGAAATGATAATTGTCCAAATGTAAAAGCTTAAAAAAATAAATGTGGACGACATCACATATCTCTGTTTGGGCCAATGGTTGACTGGTAGAGAATGCTTTTAGCATTAAGTCCGCCATTTTGTACTTGATTTTACATGTGCAAAAAAGTGTAAATAAATAAAAATCACATACATTGCTGTGATCCTAAAATAAGTAGCTTTTAAAGCATTTGTGGAATCCGAAAAAACGTAGCTCGACAAACACAAAACTGTATTTTGTATTTTAATTGATCCTTCCAGGGATCGAACTAAAGCTATATTTCGCAACTGTCCATATATTCGACTTCATCTGTCTCTCTTTCTAATGTCAAAATCTTACAGTATGTGAAAAAGCATATATATTCGTAATTACAGACATCTTGTTGCTTAGAAGGACCTTTGGGTCCCTACAAATATAAATAAGTCACATCTGAGCGACCGAGCACTGCTTGTTTAGTGACGAATAAAACGTCATTTTCCAAAAATGAAACCTAGCTAGATCGATTTATCGCTCCTGAAACCCCTGCCTATTAGATTTTATGAAAATCGTTGGAACCGTTTCCGATTATCTATCGGCCGGTCCCAATAATCTATCTATATTCAGTTATGGCATATCGGAGATAGAAAACATCTTCTGTCTCTGATTTTGCTGTCCAGAGAAACAAAGACAGAAGTTGTTTTCTATCTCTGATATGCCAAAACTGAAGATAGGTTATTAGGACCGGCCGTATAAGAATTTCAAAGGTATAAGATGAAAAAGACTTAACTGACACTGGGCCTGAATCTGGGTATTTTTTTCCATCCACCAGCAGCTCTGCGTATATTGTTCTACCTTGTTGTAGAGCAATCTACCAAGTGTACCAAGTCTCAGATTCTACTTAGTACCACACGTTACCCATCGTTAAACAGTCATACGGTAAACTAAATGACCAGGCTATTGCTACTTCAGCTTTGCGATATGCCGAATGTTGTGTTACAATCAAATGCATAATTAATTAAACCAGGAATTTTCGTTCTTCTCCTCTACATTGTTTTGCTCAACTATGTAAAGTGCATTAAAACACTGCTACAAGACTAACGGGCGCAGTCGTAAACATTTTGATAGGCCAAAGTTGCAGTATTGACGAAATTTGACAATGTCCAACAAAGGTGGTTCTGACTGTAAGTTTGGCCGGATAAGCCAACGTTACGGCTCACAGTGCTACATTGAAACCTATGATTTACATTGTGAGGCCATTAAGCTCTTAAACCTTAAAAGATAACGTATTAAAAGATCAACTGTTACACAAAAATATCCATAAGAGCGAACGGGGTTCTTAATATTTTTTTGTCTAATCGAATTCTGCAAATTTATTTCTAGATAAGCAGTATATTAATAAGTGGATAAAATCGTTCTTTTAACAAGAATACAAATCCGATATTAGAAGCGGTCTATGATGAGGGTCGCATTTTCAAGAAATGTTTATAATTTTATGATAGGTGCTCGTACATACGTAAAATGTTTGCTTTTACATAGCTTTCGAATAAGTGTTTCTTAAAAAATATCTGATGTTTACTTTTGAGAGGTTAAGTGTTATTATTGTAAATTTATTTAAGGCAATTTTTTAAAAAAAATTAAGAACTCTACTCTCATCTGTTTCTTCTCGATGGTACCTTCGGTGGTAGATGAGGTGGAATAAAAAGCGGACTACCTATATTTTATAGGGTTTGAGTATAATTCGGGACAAGTACAACAACAGTGACCGCACACTAGACAGATATTGTAGTGGTTCGACTGAGCATCGATCGCTCGCTCGGTGTTGTTCGCCGCAGTTCGGCGATTCTGCGTCCTATTTTCTCGCATGCAACCAAGACAACACGCGAGTCTACTACGTTTTACTATAAATGCTATGAAGTGTTTGTAATGACGAAATATATAAAAATATAATATGACACCCTAATAACCGCGAGTTTAATCCGCATATTTTATTACATTTTTTTAATTTTCGCATAAATTCAAGAAACCAAATAAATACAAGTTTTCAGACTTTTAAATAAATAGGACCGAATTGCCAGCTTTAAGACTCTTTCAAAAGCAGTTTCCTGCGATTTTCTTTCTAGGAAAATGGACACACCCAGTAGCAGCTGCGATATTTTACAAGCAATAGTAAATAGTGGTAGTAAGTGTGCAAATAAGTTAAGGCACACGGTCCGGCGTCCGATGCGTCCTATGAATTTAGATTGCAAGTTTATTCCAAGTTCAAAATTCATCGGATACCTACTCTCTCATGACCAGTATGTTATCTGCCACTGCGTTAAATTATTGAGCTATGATAAATCATGCAGCGATATATAAATGCGTAGTACAGCACGAACAGTATAATTAATTATCAATCCATTACGTTGTATTCTAGTAAACATTTACTTAATTACGTCATTATGGTTGAAGGCATCTCTGAATTAACTATTAGCACCTAATCTTGTTTTGTGAATTTCGGCTGATTGATTGTTTAATCTAGCTTAGATTTATATGTCCGAAATAACTTCTTACAATATTTTGATTGTTATTGCTGAACTAAATTCTAGTTTAAATTTATATTTTTAGAAAGTAACATATTTGGTCAAGAAAGTAATAAGTATTATGTATTATGCAGCTTAATCGCTGCGTTCAGAGACAACCTTTTGGTATTATTTACTTACTAAGGATACACCAATTACGTTAATGTTGTTACGTGATACCGTTTTTTTTTCATCTTTAGTGCGTCTTGAGATGATCTTTGAGCGGTTTTACTTTTCTTAATAAAACAATTTATATCTTAAAAATAATGTCTATTCTTTTCGTCATAAACAAAGTATAATATAATAATGTCTAGACTTCTCTTTTGAATAGTTTTTATTCATTTTAAATGAACGCTCAAAGTTTAACAGATACAAAAAACAATTACGAAAAGTATATACCCAAGTGTTTTAATTTTTTGGTCCACTTAATCGGTTAGAACAGCTGTTGTATAACTATTAAAATTTGTACGTATTATTTTTACAAGAGAGAAAATTGACTATGTTATTTCAATCTCTAAAACCCAATGGTTTATATTATATTTGGTTTAAATGTTTTTTTATTCATTTCCCAAGGTTAAACTTTAAATTGTAGATTTTCACTAAGTGACTAATACTCAATCCTTTTTGGTGTAGAGTTGACAATCAACTGTACCAAAATAGTTGCTGGTACCCCGCATCACTTTGCCTCTGTCGGATCGTGGACCTAATTGACTCACTCTATGACAATGGTAAAGGGTTTAAATTGGCGTGTTGATATGTTTCAATATAGAATCGGTATCCCTTTGTGCGTTATCTGCGGGGAGCACGCGCCGGAGTCTTGAACGTTGAGTGGCATACAAAGACGTGCCTTCAGGTCTGATAGCTCGTAGTATTTAGTGATGTCGACGCATTATCGTTCGTATCAAGTATCGAGTAGATTTTAAGATATGGCAAAATAAACAAATATTTCTCCACCATCTAATAGATTTAATAAATTTAACCTCAACGACATGTGAGTTTGAATATTGCACAATATTTACTCATTTATTTTGCCACTGTAGGATTAAAAAAAATACAATTTGGAGTTAAACTAAGGGTTCAACGTTTCAAAAATCATGAAATAATTCCCTGATCAAGTCATAATAATGATTGTTCTAAAATTAAAACGTTTGGAAATAGAATGGGAATCGCATGTTCAATCTAACATATTAATAAAGTTTGATGATGTGTAGGTATATTATATCAGGAATTAACACAATAATTTAAGCAAAACAAACTTGTTTGCATGCTGCATGCTTGCCTGCATGTCGCATGTCTGCTTTTATGTATACCTACTACATGCCTACTGGCATGCTGCATGCTATTTTGCTGTTTGATGTAGACAGGTAGATTTTATATTAAATTATATTTATGATAATTAAACATTAGATAAAATTAACTGTAGATTTACTAATTGTTATATCATATAAGAATGAATTAAATTAGTTTATATCACTAAGAGGATAGAACAAAATACTTATTTCAAACGTTACACAACCATTTGTACCAATACTAACTAATAATTACTAACTAATAATAATAATAGGTAATGTAATATAGTATTTTTGCGTTTGAAGCACTACGAAATTGTCTTACCTACTTATAATTGAGCTTAATTACTATTTTGTTGTCAATACATTATTTCTTAAAGCATGCAAATGCAACATGGTAATGGGAGAAAAGACGGTAAACTTACTTAATAAGACTAACCAAATCTTTTTTGGATTTTTGAGATGAATTACATAACACATCACTAATTCACTGTACACTTCAAGATCTTACTTCAACGTTTAATGTTACGAGTCGGATGTCGGTCTAATAGATATTTTGACTTTAGTTGCTCACAAGCATTTAATTTTGACAGTGATTTTTATTGAGATACTAGTTAATTGTGCCCCACAGCTAGGTAAAGACATTTCCTAGATACAAGAGTAACATACCATTTTCTGAATATGTTGTTTCTCATATTAAAATAATAATTATCAATAATGAAAATTTTCACCTGCCTAATTTAATATTTGAACTCACGACCTTTCGCTATAGCAGTGATTGCTCTTTCAACTAAGCTACCGAGAGTTTGTTAGATCGAAGAAATTTATTCACTGAGTAAACTCTTCTTCCATAATCATTGCGCTTGGAAATCTTGCAACAGTGCCAAATTATCGAATATAAAAAAAATTGGTTCATAGTTAGTCATATTTTAAAATTTTTGTTGTAATTAATTTTTTGCGATACAGTGTTCATTTCAGAAATAGAAACCATATAACCAGGGTTCAAGTTAGAGATCAAACTGACTGATGTTTATTTTAACAGCGAACATTACTCGACATAGTTGGTTAAATTAACTAAACTAGTGTTCAAAATACGCAGTTTGACTGAACGTGCCTTGCACTTAGCGTGGCAGAATGTAACGGTTATGTAAATGATGGTTAGTTTAATTAGTTGTGGTTCATTGAATGGAATCTTGGGGGAGACCCAGCCTATCACCTAAACAGTAGTGGACAGTAAATTTACCTAGGTAAAACTGAAAATGTTTAGAAAATGAAGAACGGCTTAATGTAGAAAATTGCCAATACTTTTATTGTTTTTAGAAGTAATCTCCGTTCCTCTCTACACATCGTCGCATTCGATGGAACCACTGAGAAAAGCAGTGGGCCTATTCTTCCTTAGGGGTCTCTTCTATGGCATTTTCGTACGCTTTCACCGCGTCTTCAGGGCTCGTAAAGCGAATACCTCGAATTTTATCTTTAGTTCCTGGGAATAAATGAAAGTCGCAGGGCGCCAGGTCAGGTCAGGTCAGGACTGGATGGCGGATGACTCATTATCTCGACACCTGCCATAGTCAAATATTCAACAGTCCGTTTTGCGAAGTGCAATGAAGCATTGTCGTGGTGAAGGAGGATCCTGCTTCGAGGGCGCTGCTGTCGAATTTTTTCCAAGACAACAGGCAAACAGCGTTTGACATACCAGTCTGCAGTAACTGTCCTTCCATTTTCTAGCAAAATTGTCGCGAAATGACCTTTCCGACTAAAGAATGAGGCAATCATCTTTTTTCCTTGACTTCTTCCTTTCTTTACCTTAGTGGCCGATCCTCGAAAGGAAACACCTACTGAGCTGATTGTCTTTTGGTTTCGGGTTTGTAGCAATATATCCAACTTTCATCACCTGTGACGATGTTAAATACAGCATTTGAGTCACCGCCGTTGAACTTATCTAACATTTGGCGACACCAGTCCATGTGAAGGTGTTTCTGGTCGTCGGTTAAAGTATGGGGAATCCATCTGGTACAAAGCTTCTTAACGCCTAAATGTTCGTGTAATATTTTTTGAATTTGACTCGTACCAATGCCTAGGCTTGCCCGTATCTGCTGATAGGTCACTCTCTTATCTTCCTCTATCATGCGTCGCACAGCACTGATGTTATCTTCAGTAGTCGCTGTTAAAGGACGTCCCTCACGCAGATCATCATTGAGATTGCTACGTCCTCGCTTAAACTCGTTAAACCAATTGTAAATAGTGGCACGAGATGGGGCTTTATGAAGAAATGCTAATCGCAGCCTATCATAGCTTTGTTGTTGAGTAAGCCCACAACGAAAGTCATAATAAATCATTGACCGGAAGTTTTCTCGCGTTAGGTTCATTTTCACGTGTAACAAGAGTTTTAGATTTGCCGCCAATTCACAAAAACAAATGACAAATGAATGCAATATACTACATTAGGTTACCAAAGAGTTCTAAAATTGAAATTCAAAAAAAGTTTTCATTAGCAATGTTTCTAACTGGCCAGTTCTAAACATTTTCAGTGTTACCCATGTATGGCCTGATAATGATGTGATTTTGAATATTTTTTTTATTCAGTTGGTTATGAGATTCTTCTGGGAACTGTGACTTTATTCATATTTGAATCGTGGCAAACCTTGGGCAATTTGCATATCCTTTTATTTTTATTAAATAAGTAGAGTAAAAGTACAAAGACCTGCGTTGTATTCAGCATAGTTTTTAACAAGTTTTTCAGGAGTTACTTGAAAAATATTTAATTTATTTTAGACCGTATGTAAAATTAATAAGGTTCAATGTAGGTACCTATAGTGGAAACATTTTCGCCACCGCTCGGAAAAGGGTCTGAAACACAAAGAGAATCCTTTTCCCAGCCGAAACCTTCGAAGGCCTTTACTCGTGGACCGTAGTCCTTATTCTTTACAAACTGGTACTCATGTCAAACGAGTAACGAGACACGTAACGAGTTTGTATTTTTTTATACATTCAACACGTTTTTTGTCTATATATAAAAGTTAGAGCAAACAATTAGTGGTTTATGTCAATTATTATTCTAGAGTTTTGATTAATTAATCTGTTCTATTTTAATATTTTGCTAAAGATAAATCTGAATTCTGGTGTTAGATAGAAACGCAACAGAAATCATTTGGTATTGGCTTATTAGCTTGCAGATATAGATCCTAGTTACTTACATGATTTCCAATTCACACCATACATTAATTTACACTCCTGGCTTGCTAAATACGTCTTTGAAAAAGCAGAAAAAGTAAAGCAAATTTATTTTTCTTATTATTTATGTTAGGTACTATTGCCAATAATTGCTGTGGTAACTTGAATTCAATGATGGCGGCCTTTACCCTCTTGTGGGATGATTATAGGCTGTAACTTACTTACTTACTTACAATGTTACTATTATTATGCTATCAATATAATCCTTAAGGATTTTCTTACTGGTTACTGTGACTTGTGTTTTTCCAAGTTGACTACGGAATTTAGCTGATGAGAGATTTTGTGGGTGTATCCTACTTTTCTTTTCACCTCACTACCAACGGCTTAACGTGCCTTCCAATGAAGGCCTGTAATATCCTATATATATAAATATCTCCCGCTAAGACCCAAGTCAATTTAGAATAGATCATTGCCTAAATTGACTTGACCAAAAAACCAACCCGGGATACTCCTGTTGTAGGCGAACCACCGCACCACTACACCAAACGGGTCGTCAAATAAATGTGATGTTGTCCACACTCAACTCTATTTAAAACTGTTGGTGCCACATGATTTCAAACTAGATATAAATGTAGGTATATCTAATAATAATAATTGTAATGGATACGTATATATGTTCACTGAAACTTATGTTGAATTCAAATTGACAAACCCGAAAGAGGTAGAACATGTTGGTACCTACAGACTATCAAAACTTATTTGGTAAACAATGATACGCTATTAACACTGGAACATTGAAAGTCCTGACTTTGACAGTGTTAAATTAATGTTGATTTTTAAATAAAAGACAAACAACGGAATATTTCGTAAAAGAATATTGTTTTTAGACAAAAACATTTTTAGCTTTTTTGTGTTAAGTGTAAGACTGACACAAAAATAAATTTTACATTGCGAGGGTGGTTTCTAGTTACAACCTTTATTAAAAAAACAAGGGTTGGCATATTCCTATTCACTACAACAAATTATTTGAATAAAGTTTTGAAATAATGAATGAAACTGTTAAATAATATTCATTAAATCATTAGAATTAAAAGACCATTCTACCCGTCCTGGTAAAGACAAATAATATAGGGGATACAACGTTTTGTTTTAAAGTTGTAAAGGTTTCCAGGGCACAGATAAGTTGAAATGATTTTGGGCCATAACTATCAAACACAAATCCAATTGGTGATGTAAGGTATCTAACCTTACTTTCACTAAACACGATTGAAAGTACGAGTATAACCAATCAATTATAAACCACAGCCTAGGTTGAGAAATAGTAAGAAAATCCTTTTGATAAAAACTCGAAAATACCCAATCTATAATAATCAGTTTGGGCTTATTTTTTTTTACAGCCTGTTCTATATTTTTTCTATTAAATTGGAAGTTTGTCAATTAAAAATTCATTCAAACATGTTAACAATGGTGGTATGGTCATACCATAAAAAAAATTTTCTTTACTCTCTCGCCATCAAAAATTGATTCTTTGCCGATTTTGTGAGATAAATGTGTCAATTTAAACTGATTCTCTTCTGATGTATACTGAGGAAATTAATTTGCAACGCCCTTAAAGTTCGGGAGCGATACGTGATCCATTGTATCCCAAAGAGGGTGCAAACATTCGGTAAGGATTAAGGAGGGCTACATTCTGCTATGCTGATGTTTGCCTTGGTAAATACATTCATGGCCATAAGCTATTTTGGCAAACTTGAAGCGAACTAGCTAGACATGGTCGTGAACAATGTCTTGGTAATAGCTGTTAAATTAAGATCTATAATAATGACAGTTAATTAGCTAATAAATATATAATTACTTTATTCCTAAATATGGTTTTAATTGTAATTAAATTGGAAAGAAAAATGAGTTATTATCCAGATCGATCTGGTTTAAAGTTTTGATAATTTATTCGAAATTTTGTTACTCGACATTCTTTAAACTAAATCATCGTACTAATTTTTGTTCTTTTGCTAGTCATGTATAAAATTTTAACAAAAATTTGAGAGTTTTACGCAACGCGAACATTAAATCCGATTAAACAGTAATTACTTTGTGGTAAGGTATATTGGCTAACAAAATATTCCGTAATATTTTCATAACCGAAATTCAATTAAAAGGCTAAAGCCTTTTTATTCGATAAGACGCATTAATATATTACTTATAAATAAATAAGTTAATCTAACTGCTCTAATGTAATCTTACAATAAAGTATTAGTTAGTATTTTACTAAAGATAATAATATTATCATCATCATCATTATCATTAAATACATGTTCATAAGGTCAGCATGAGTAGTAAACGATAATAAAAATATATTGACAGTTTTTTTTGCGAAATGAATAGTTTTCATTAAAACCTAAACGGACAATTTATAAGCAATTTTGTATAGGTTTGACATAAAATTAAATTAATAAAGTCACTATTTCAGACCAACCTTTTGTTTTTTGTATAAAATTGAAGCTATTTAGCAAAAATTGATTTTACATGGGCATATAAAATGACGAAATAGGCCATAATACATATTATTAATATGACAAAATTTTAGATCCTTTATAACACAATAAAATCACCTTCGCAAACCATATTTAAAGCAGGTAAATATTTCGTATTTAATTTTTTATTGTTTTTCTCATTCATATTTATAATCATTATCAGACTGCACATAGACGTTTACAGAAGAACTCCCGCTATTACCAAACGGTGGTAGCAAATACTCGTGGTCAGAAATAAAAAACGTAAAAACACATTTTATATAAGTTGGTACAATATATTGGGTAGTTATACTCGTATCTTTACTGAGGTAGGAGAGGAAATAAATATTTATCTACATCGTTCCGAATGTAAACTGGAGACTGTTGTTATCTAAGGATGAGATATTGATGAAATATATCCAAGAGAATAATTTTATTTGCCCGGGTAGATTCTGAAATACACTTGACTTTGTTTTCCTACGTTATTTAAACACAAAGAAGAAGCGTAGTAAAAATAACAGACTTGCGTTTCGTCAAATTGTCTACGACTAAAATGTTGTATTTGTTTCAGGTTCGAGAATCTATCAAAAAATACACTCTTACTTATTAATGTCTAACGATCCGGAAGACTTTGTTTAGTTCATGCTTTGAGAATGATAAGACAATTGACTCATATTGGATCGGCAAGATTAGTTTATTTTAAGCTACTTTAACAATATTATGTCATATAAAATTCTGTTATGGGGTTCAACGGCAGATATTGAGTAATTTTATTCTGCAAAATCGAACTGTACGGACTATTAACGGCTTTAGTCCCCGTGACTCTCTAAGAGAGTTGCAGTTATTATGTGTATGCATGCAGTTTACTTCTTCATTTACGACAATATTATTTACGCCTTCATTAAATGGGTACTTACACAATTTCGTTGTTCCAGATTCCAGACAGCGTAAAGTGGTAAATTCGTTCATAGGTAATTGTATTCGCATTTTTAATAAATTTTAAGTCTACTAACTGCTGAAGTGACTGTAGGTAGATATGAACATTTATCGTAAGTTATATAATAATAAGGACTACCTTATTATTACTAAATGGAGCTATGACTATTGAATGTTATATGGCATTAAATAGTCCTAGCTTGCACTAAATATATCTAAACATAATTTATATGAAAAGAGATAGTGACCGAGTTTCCTGCTCCACTGCTTTTAGGCACTAGCCCACACTTGTCCTTTAGCAGTGGTAGATTAGAATATTGGGACGTGAAAAAGCTGCAGCTCCTGGAGCTTATTAACAGAAATAATATTATTATTACAGATTTTATTTTACTTACTTTACGAAAGTATTGGCGGTACAGCGTAGCGATTTTTCCAAACATAATTTTGTCTAACTTAACAGAACTCCCTTCAATATTAGGAGAGGATAATTATCATGTGTTGAACTGACAGTATTAATCTGATTATTTAATATTTGGGAATAACAGAAGTTGTTGACACCAGGTCCTCAGTTATTTGACAAAAACATTATAATTTTATCCAAACACGTTTCTACTCTATTAAATTGTGTAATCTTTGCCACTTTTATTTACTTTTATCCTTTCCTTTGCCTATTGGTGAGTGTGTTTACGGAAGAGTATCAGAAAAATATCAATTTGTTAGCTAACACCGGCGCGGTTTCGTCCCCGGCGCGTGATTGAAATAACAACGAGTCCCGAACAGATTTGAAGAAACAACTTAGCTGGGATGCGACATTGATAGGGTTAAAGTGTATGGAAAACTATGTCAACGTTCTCCCTCCGGTGCGTGGGAAATGAACGATTGTGCGATATATGTGTCGAACTTCAAGTTTGTATTGGTTGACTAGTAAGTTTGTAATTCATACATGAAACAAGAATACCTAAGTTAGTGTCGTCTTTTGGGTTTGTATTACAAGGTGACGGAGAGAAGTTTAATTAAAATAAGTAATAATGCAAGTTTTGAACTGGGTAGTAACTTACAGGCAAAAATTTTATAAAGATTTAAATAACTCATAGTAGACTACATGAGTGAAGTCAGACAAACAACGCTGCATATTATTGTAATGAATATAAAAGTTCACATCATGCGTTCAGCTTCAAGAAACCCATGCTTAGCTAGAAAGCTTACAAGTCTAGTTTTATAAAGCGACGTTGTCTCGAAGAGTATTAGACAGCACTTCATGGCTGGCTTCACCTCGATATAAGACTTTGTTGGATGTCGAAATTGGATTAACGTTTTATTTGTTACAATCGAACAGTGTTTAAATTCAGTATTCTGTCTCAAAAATAGAAACGGGCTCAACTCAATCTAGATCAATAGCTCAGCTTGCTACTCATAAATGAAACCTCCATGACAGGAAATTTATTATTTCTTTTTTTATATAAAAGATTAAAAAATACTATAAAAGAGATCACTATACTTATGTGATATAAACAATTATTTATTTATTTATTTAGTAGTGTTTGTAATGAAATTATACCTCGATTTTATTAGTACAAACGTAACTAACTTGAATCTCTTCACATTTCTTGACATTTATTTTTCTGTTGGAATCGTATACCGGAAAATACCTCAATGGGCAGACCAATTATTGGGATTAACAACAAGGATACGCACAGCCTTTTTCATCTGACTCTTTCTCCTTCGATTCGGTCGAAACCATAAAACTATCGTACAGAAGGTATTAATTAGACGATTACCCTTGCCAGAGGGGATATTGAAAGGGCGCATCCCTTCGCCCTTATATTTTCTATGTAGTGAAAATAAAATGCCGCGACCGAAATCGTCATTGTAAAAATAGAGCCAAGTTTGTTTTTAAACGGCTAATCGTTTCTATTATGCAGTTTGGCATCTTGGCACGTGCACGAAATTTGGCCACAATAATGCAACAGGACACAAGTAAGCACGGGCTTGTCTCCACCGCTCCCGGGATCAGATCGAGTTGGCCACGGATCTCGCCGAGTTGTATCCACTGATACCGGGATCCGTTTCCATCACTCTCTCTCCTACATACAAACATACACGCACCCCTTTTGTTTAAAGTGAAACTTACAAATTTATGATGGTTCAGGCCAAAGAAGTACTGAGAAGAGCATAGTAATTGGTTTGCATTATTATACGATTCCAGTTATTCATAACATTGGCAAAGGTCATTTAAGATTTTACATATTGTAACTATATTTAAGTCCTTTGTGTATGTTCTACCTTTTTTTACAATAACTCATACCTTATATTGCAAATGTTAAAAAAACTGTCATTTGACTTTGCAAAAAACTGCCGTGCCCCCAGTTTCGAAGGGGAGAATGTAGGTCAATTTACTTTGTGGATATTATTATTTTGTTCTAAAAGAATATCGATCTGCAGTCTAAAGTTAAATATGTGGGGAGAGAATTTGATTGTCTTTTTGTAGGTACTACCCGTAGAAATAGATAAAGTAATAATATTATTATTTTCAGGTGACATCAGTACTCGTAGTAGCTTAAACAGTTTTTTATAAAATTTGATTAATTTTGAATAAAATTAACGTAATACACACAAAATAAAATAAAATAAAATGAACATGAACCAGAAAGCTTGGATAATCAGTTACAAATAAAATAATTTTCATAATATTTTGCTTCCCAGTAAAGTTTATGATTTTGTTATTTAATTTTAGTAGCCTAAAAATACCTTTTGGCCTTTAACTTTAGAATCCACGGCTATGCCGCTATACGCGAAAGTGGAAACGCCAAGTATTCACGGAATATGAGTGACGCTTTTCAGCCTGCGAGTCCCAGATAAGTCACGTATTCATTACACAAACTTCGGATGAGCCGGCAGTGAGTACTGAGCTTTATTGATGCGGGTATATGCGCCGGAATGGATAAGGGCACCTGGGAATGCCAAGGGTTTCCTAGACTGTCGATAGGGTAGTGTAAAAGATGTGAGTTGGAACCGGTACATTCATCTAATTACCTATTAGTTGGTTTTATACTTAAAAACAAGAAGTCAGTAAAAAAAAATGTTTTTTTTTTACTGAATTATTGCTTAGCTTAGAATAGGATCAAAATGCGGGGGTTTAGCTTTCATGGAAAAGTTTTGGCTGTGATATACTATTTTATCGGCACGCCATTAAACTGATGTACTTATTTTAGCGTAGATATTTAGGTTATGTTAGGTTTTGAAACGTTCCTAATGTTTGTTTTTTTTAATACAGAATCATACTGACAAATTAATAATAAAGCGATGTATCTATGAAAGTCATTCCACCTTACTTATTAGGCGAGAATTGAATAGCTTTAGCTAGAATAGCTGTGCAAATGAACACGCAAAAAATTATTTAAAAACTAAATAAATAAATAAAAACAAGATTATGAAACATTAATTGCATCTTTTAACATTGATTGTTTGTTTGTTTTTAACAAATATTTTCCCAAAAATACGTGAACGTTTTGTCTATTTGAACAATACACACTTACCGGCATGCAAACATTTTAAGCTAACTACTAGAGCTATGTGCTGCCCCTAATTGATTTAATTTTATTACTTCTAAACAAAATCAATTCTCAAAAAACTAGAACAGTATTATTTTACCAAATCACCTTTAGTATAATAGTAGGCCCAATTAGAATGTAATTTTAAAGATTTTACTTTAAAGCATTCTACATTTTTAAAATGCTGGTCTCTTTTTCGATTCAGCGCAGTGAGTTATTGCGCGTTTAATCTCTTGTACTACACAGATTCTAAATATTAAAAAGGTGTTACGGTCATCGGTAAAACGTGTGATTGCGAATTTTATGTGCCGGGTCTAGGGAAAAGATAGAATAACAGACAAGTTACAGTATTAGACGCCGCAATACACTAGAGACCATGGAATACTAATAACTTTTTTTTGTATATACGTATATGAAAAAGTTAGTTACCCTACCCTAAATAAACTCAGTTGCGCAATGATTAATGAGCTAGGTACTCATTAATCTACACGCAACTGTGTCTATTTAGCCAATTAACGTAACCTTATCGTGAAGAGGAAGAGAAGGGAAAAGAAGAAATGAAAGGGCAGTTGCCATACTACAACGCAAACTTCAATGCAAGACCGTTTAATATTGAAATAATAAAAAATCTTAATTATGTTTAGGTACTTTAAACGGCAGTTTGGTTAGGCTCAGATCCCAGTAGTGGAACGAAAACCTAGTTATGAATTGCAGAAATTCATTTTAAAAACGACCCACGTTCAGTTGTTTTGGTGCTTAATAGAAAAAGCTCAAGCCCAGCAGAAGACATATTTTCATTGACAACGATAAATAGCAGAAACTTCGATTGTCCACTGCCAGACATAGCCGTCTCCAAAATCCTCCGGTGATCGTTGTTTGGCCTGTGATTGAGAGTTGACGTAACACATCGTCTTCTTCTAGCAGAACTACTTAGCCTTGATATGCGACTAAACTTAGTACGGTCGGCTAAGAAAGTCGTCTATCACCCTAAGGTTGAAAGGCATTAGCGCGTCAGAGAACAACAGGGTTGATTTTCCTATGCAACTATCAGCTACTAATACCAAAATGTCATTAACCCTGTCGGCTGTCGCTATTTTACTAACACATAAAATTTTGTCAAAACTGGTAAACCACTTTGGTGGTGGTAAAACACAAGGTGAAGACAACCTTCTTTCGACACCACTGGGAAGAGATGGGGTGGTCTTACTCTATTTATATTTGGACCACCTCACGGCACATTAACTAAGTATACTTAATGTCAATGTTATGTTTAACGCGCTACGTAGATATCTTTGCAATGTTAACCAATAAGGGGAACCGATTACTTGTCCGAAATTTACTTGACAGAATTTCAGTTGTCCGAAAATTATAGACCGACATTTCTTTTGCTATATGTATCAGTTGACATATTGTTAGTCCATCGAAATATCTCTTGATATAAGCATCAATATACCGAACTACGGTTCATTGATTTTCATGATAACTTTTTACTGTTTGTTGAAGTTCCTTTTGAACTTTTTTCATTTACCAGATGGCTTATTTGCCATATGTTCACTTGACCTAAATCACATCTTACCGAATATTATTAGGCTACATTCCACAATTATTTATATTTTAGTAGGTACCCGACAGGCCGACTCGCCATGGTCCTTCGCCGTGGTACTTGTCTGCGCGGAGGGAGAGCGTAGGTGCTTGCGCCTTGTTACGTAAGGGCAAAGAGGCTGCACTTCCCGCAGCGTCGGAGAAGAGGAACTCCTAATGCTTGCTTGCATGTTGCATTCTTGCTTTCATGCTGCATTCTTGCTTGCATGCTGCATGCTTTCTGGTATGTTGCATGCTTGCTTGCATGCTCCACAACACCATTATGCAACGCTTTAGTATCTACGTAGAAACAATTTTACCTTCGAGTTCAATTATGAGTTTGATGTATTATTAATGTAGTTTTAAAGAATTATTATAAAAATATGACAAATAAAATAGTGGTGTAATGAATGTTCGGAAAAAAAATTCTTCGAATAAATGTTATTTCGGCCAAGCATAAGTTCGGTAACAAGTTTTGTGACCTAATGAAAAGTCGGAGTAACGATAAAAAACTAATTAATAATAGGTCAACTGATACAGTCCGAAACGTCTTTTCGGCGAAATGAAAAAAGGCGAAACGAAATTAGTTGTAAAGTTTTCGGTAAAATAGAATTCGTTAAAAAACAATTCGGGCATAAGATAGGTAACTCAAATCGTCTATTTACGCCAAAACTTGTGCACCTAGTCGTTATTCTTTTTGGCAGAAGAGCATCTTAAGATTATGAAAGAAATTGACTGACGCTATGACAGGTATATTTTGTCTGACTTTCCTGTGCTAGGTAGATTTGTAATTTAGAATTGTCTTATTAGCTGAAGAAGCAATCGACATTGATAGTGATGATGATATAATAAGTATTCCTTTGGAAAGGAGATAGCGACCGTAGTTATTTACCTGTTTGTTTTATTGTTTTTTTTTTCTGTTACAGGAAGACATTATTTTAATAGAGTATCTGCTCCTTTTGTCACGCGTCTTCGCCCACTTGCAGCTGCCAAAAAAGTCGACATTATAAAACGCCATCTCGTCTCGCTTCAGCCTTCTCTTGGTTCAGCAAAAATACATCTACATTTTGTTTGTATTATCATAATTTATTTTTTATTATGATAATACAATAATAACCTAATACCTACCATTAATAGAAATGGTAGGTATTAGGTATCTACGATCAGAGATAACTTCCTATCAAACGAAATTAGACTTATCATGTTCAAATCCTTCTTAACATGTTGGAGAGCGATTGTAAATTTTTAAGTTTTTTTTGTATAGCTTTAGTGATTTACATTTGACATTTATGACACAATTGGTCTGTGCTGTCTACAAATTAATTAGTCTACGGATAGCGTTAAGAGCCTAACACGTGCGTCGTTTTGACATAATTGCCAGTAAAATGAAAATGGCTGACCACCGATCGGTCTCTGCCAGGGGGACGGTCTCCGCTCCATTACGTAACACATTAATTTTTCACCTCCACCCGACACATAATTGAGCTTTTCCACCTCTCGACTTGGCCGTTCATTCGTAATATTAATCCACGCGAGACGGCTCTTTTAGGAAATAGACGCTGTTTAATAAATACCTGTTTAAGACCGATATAATACATAATTCCTCCCAAAATCTAGACATGCTGTTGTATTTACGTTACATTGTACTTACTTATACTCAAAGCTTATATTTTTAAGGTATATGTATTTTTTTTGTCAAAAAAATTTCTCAGAGCAGAACTTTGGTAGATAGATAGACAGATAAACATTTTATTGCACTAAACACAAGAAGACAAAATATTACAAATTAGAGAAAAATGTAGGTACATTTATTGCTGGAGATAATCTCTACCAGACAAAATTTGGGTAAAAGAAATTATGTTTTAGTGGAGTAGTCACTCAACACGGCCGATGGACTCCTCCCTCAGGTTCGCTTGTGTCAGAATCCATACTAACCAGCGAGGTCAGGATGTTGTGGGGGTGCTTTGCGCTAGCCAACCCTACTAGAAGTAGCGATTATGGCAAATTTGTCCTTACAAGGATTCAATAGTTAGGTTTATAGTATATCAGAAATTTAACAACCAGTCTGGCGCCAACTTTGAAATAATTACTTTTTTGCTTTCCATCGTTTGACTTTGAACCAATTATTTTATAAATAACCGGCCAAGTGCGAGTTGGACTCGCGCACGAAGGGTTCCGTACCAAAAAGGCATTTATGGGTTAAATAAATGGCCCTTAAATATTTATTTTATTTTGTTTTTAGTATTTGTTGTTATTGCGGCAACAGAAATACATAATTTGTGAAAATTTCAGCAGTCTAGCTATCGCGGCTCTTGAGATACAGCCTGGTGACAGCGCGTGGACAGACGGACAGACGGACAGACAGCGAAGTCTTAGTAATAGGGTCCCGTTTTTACCCTTTGGGTACGGAACCCTAAAAAGGCTAATATTATTATTCGGTAACTACCTGTTTCAAATATTGACGAGAATGTCCACAACACCCGCAGTGTTTTCATTTAAAACGTTTTATAAACGGTTGGAAGGTTTATTAATTCATGTAGCAACATTAAAACTTAGCTCATCATACCCGTATGTAATACCAACATTTTTGTTTGATATACAATGATTATAATTATCTATTGCCGTGACTAGTTTATAGTTAGACCTTATTTTATGCTTCAATTTTTTTAGCAAAAAATGTATAGTTCAACCATCGAATGCATTTTTTTTTTACGAATTCTAATCTAGACATTTTAAAGATGTTTTTGTAGTGAAAAATATGTTAATAATCCAAGTGGCGTTCGCATTAAAATAGAATAGAACCAGGTAGATAGATTACTGCCAGAAGAATAAGGGATACGATGTCAACGTTGCTTGGGTTTGTGATCACCAACCTTGCAGCATTTGGCAAGCGTGGTGATTAAGCCAGTACCCATCATTGCTGTGGTAACTTGAATTCAATGATGGAGGCCTTTTCCCTGCAGTGGGATGATTATGGGCTGTTACTTTATTTTTTTTACTTTTATGATAGCTCTATCATAATTCAACAAACACCTAAGCTTGCACTTCTACTCTTTTAACAGAGTAGAAGAGCATGTTTCGAATAAAATCTGAAACGGAATCCACTTGTTTACCTTAGTAACAGATTAAATTGTCACAACTAGGAAGTAGGTGGCAGTAATAATTGCGTCTAATAGAAGCTCTAACATAAAGCCGCGGATTCTCTGCACCAGCTGTGTCTCCAAGTTGTAACGTACGGTTTATCGCTCAACTGTTACTGCGAAGACAATTTGTTCCAAAACCAACTTTGTATGAAACTGATTAATGAGATCTAGTGGAGCGCGTCCCAGTGTCTGTTCGGGAGTTAACTTATCGAAAGTACCAACTTGTTGCACCTTATTACTACTAAATGTTTTGTGTTACATGGTTATTTTAACTAAAACGTTTAACAAGTCGTTAAGGTTTAGCAAGCGAAATACCGTCTCGATGCGAATCCTATAATAGTGTAAAAATGTTTTTAGGTTTTTTTCTACCCACGACGGAACGGAGAAGGCATGCCTATGCGTTTGCGGAAGAAGTTGTGTGTTTGTGCACACAAACGAATGTTCCCATTTTACTCCAGGACGGCTAAACCAATTGACATGCAGTTTTCTGTAGTGGATTTATAATTTATTTGCGTTAGTTTTTAGATATGCATTGCAGTATTATTTCCCAAGGAGTTGCTGCAGTTTCAAATTGAATTCAAAGCGGTTTTAGCAGAATAGATGCAGTTTTCTGTAATGAGTTTACTTACCGTTGTGAGTTAAAAAAAAATTGTTTTTAATTTAATAACACAGGCAGTCAAATTTATAATAATACTTATTAAATGAAAATATTGCTAGCCTTTAAATAATAGAAACTTAGCGTTTACTGTTCGTTTTTTTTTCGGATATTGCTGTATTACAACTATGCTGAAATACTTTACATGATATTTCTAGCATTTAATTGCAATTATAATATCAGTATTTAAACTTGAAAATTATGTCTCAGGCGGGACTCGAACCCGCATCTCCATGCATGCTTTAACAATATCGCGGCGCTTTACCAATTTTAGACACGGAGACTACTTATCTTGGACCCAATGAATTCCTGGAAACTAACATGTTTCTTTTCATTTTACGAGAAGTTGATAAAGATAAACTTTGAAACTTTCACTATATAAAAATAGTCAGTTGTTAAGGGTTGTCTCGGTTTTGACACTGTTACAAGTGCCATTATTACTGAAGAAATGTTTTTTGTGCTCATGGTAAGAACATTAAGACTAAATTTTAGGACAGAGGCAAATATACATACTTATTATTGTACCTTATGATAGTTGCTATCAGTATCTCACTTTAAATTTTAATAAAAATGATAATTAAAATAAACTACCGGACCCCGCAAACTTTGTGTCGCCTATTTGATTTTGACGTCTTAATTGTCATCGACATCAAAATATGGCGGAGTTGGAAATTTGTGTGAAGAAATAGATTTTCTTAGTTAGTTACTTCTACGTCAACTTTCCAATATTTTTAATAGTTATTATCCTATTCCCGACAAAGACAAATCCAAAAACACCAAAATCATAAAAATCTGTCCAACCGTTCTCGACTTATAAGTGATGTAACTAACACGACTTTCTTTTATATAAATAATATATAGATATAGATATAGATATAGATAGACTAGCTGTTAGAATAGAATAGAATATAATTTATTGCTCAAACTGTGTACAATGTGCAGTTGGAAATACAGGTTAGAGGTAACAACAGTGTACCCAAAACGGGCATGCGATATTTAACATTAGTTTTGAAGTTTTACAATAATAAGTAGCTAACGCTTACAATTTTGCTTAGGTTTTACATGCACAATATTCACCTAGACTGTAAAATACATTGCCAAGTAACCACTTTGTCAGCTTTAATTTAAAGTTTGGTAACTCTAAAGCCTTTATGTCCGAGGGCAAATGATTGAATACCCTTACGCTAGTATTAAAGGCACTATTGTAGCACATTACATTAGTTGTTCTCTGAATACAAATGTCATATTTATATTTATTGCGGACATTTGGACGCGTAGTGGATTTGTTTTTAAAATACTCTGGATTCAGCTTAATAAATACTGATCTAGGTTAAAAATATTAGTTAGTGTAAGAAAGCCCTTTTCCTTAAATACATTTCGTAATGTTTCGTCTGAGTACATATTATAATATTATGCGTAGACATCGTTTTTGTAGGAGAAATTATTATTTTGCCCGCGACTTCGTGCGCGTCAATTTCTGTTAATTATTATTATGATCGCGATTATTTTTGGAACATTTTTCACTGATGCTTCGCTCCTATTGGTTGCAGCATGATGCTATATAGCCTAAAGCCTCCTCGGTAAATGGACTATCCAATACAAAAATAACTATTCAATTCGACCCAGTACTTACTGGGATTAGCACGTTCAAATAAACAAACTCTTTAGCTTTACAATATCAGTAAAGACTAGCTGTTGGCCGCGACTTCGTCCGCGTCAATTTCTATTATTAGAAAGAAAGAAAGAAAGAAACATTTATTATGATAGCGACTATTTTAGCAAACATTTTTCACTCATGCTTCGCTCCTATTGGTCGCAGCGTGATGTTATATAGCTAAAAATATTTTTTCCAATCGAACCAGTACTTCCTGAGATTAGAGCGGTCAAACAAACAAACAAACAAACTCTTAAGCTTTATAATATTAGTATAGATTAATAAATATTAAAAATTATATAAATTAATGAAAGTCATCAGTCTTAGTTTTAAAGTAAGTGCAATAACCTATGAAAAATTAGATTTATAATAACGAGTTATTTAATTCGGGGTTTATACCATGTACCTTATTTATTATGAGTTTCCGATATTTCGGCACTGTTGCAAGCGCCATGATCACGGGAGAACTGTTGTATCTGCGGGTGGGTAGCTGTTAAGAGCAGACAAATCGATCTACCCTCCGTCGTAGTCTTTTATTACACACGACCATGAAAGTTTTAATTTGTCTGTTAAGCTATCGAGAATACTCTCGGTACCGATATCTTACTGAGACAAGATGTTAAAACTTTAATTAAGTATATTGTAATTACAATTAAACTGCTAAAAATCTTATAAAGTAAAGCTGACTGTTTGACAAAAATAAAAAACAGGTTTACAATCAAATCAATGTCAGATGTGGATGCGAACGAAGAAAATTGACATGTTTTTAATTTAAAACAAATCAAACACTATTTGTATGTTAGTATTCATTTTGGTTCATATTCGTTTATTTTATTTACTTAAGGAATCTGAATATGAATTTCAATAAAACTTCTCCCATGAATTGCGCTACGAAATTTTATATTTACCCATTTTTTTATTGTTCAACCTTCTGTGGCAAAGCAAATGTAGAAGTGATTCCGTAGAAATTCTTGTCACGTAGAATTGGCACCCAACGTGGGACGAGGCAAACACATCGGCACTCCGACGAAACAATTCCACCTACCATCCTACTCATTGCACAATATTAATAAAAGAAAAAAGTGTTTTCAGTTTGCATGCCAATAACATTTAATTAAAATTGCAGAAGAGAATAGTGAAAGACTTCACAATTTAGTTATTCTAGCAAGAATAATTTAGGAATTACTGCCCTGTGGTAGACGAACAGCTCAAAATTATAGTATTTTGGTCTCATTAAACCTTAAAAATAAATAAAAGAGATTACACGGGACAATTACTTACCTAGTGTAATTTTGAGTAGTTTTAAAAAAGTTTTACAAAAATAAATTTATTCCAATGACGTTGTCGCGTGCCGGCACACAAATATAAAAGCGGCCGTCATATTCTTAATGGTGTCGTAGGAGGCGACTAAAGGAATATTTTCCAGAAGAAGACGGGAAGTGTCTTCCCTTCACCACTGGCCAAACTACGATCGCCAACCAGCCTGCCAAGCGTTGCGACTATGGCAAATCCCCCTTCTGAAAAGGCCTGTGTCTAGCAGGAAACAGATATAAGTGATGATGATGATGATCAATTATAATTAACTCAGCAAAATATTTAAATGAATTTATGAAATGATAAATCATGATTACAAAATGCATTTCTAAGGAAAATAGACCAGTTAAGAATGAAAGCACAATCATTTTAGCGCAACTTTAATCCAGGTAAAACAGGATTCCTCCATAACGTGGGCTTCAATTACCCTGCATAGAAAAATGTTCACGTCAAATTAGAAGACTGCGATAATAATGTATAGTGAAGGTTGCTCTTTCACAACCATTTTATACTAGGTGCATAAGAAAGCTAAACTAAGTAAGTTTATTTCACATAATTCTCATCAGGCAGAGAGCAATATTATGCTTACTAGCAAAAAAGAGTGCTGACACTGCAGGGATGCCATGAATTATAAAAAAGTACCTACGTTTAATAGTAATATTGTATAACGGTACATACATACATATATACATACATATACGTACATACATCGTTCAATACAAACATAGCCTTGCTATTTACATGTTTATTAAACACCTGATAAACTAACTAAACGATAGTAAGCAATAATAAAAAAATATATACGACAGTCGACAACTAACAGGACGCGATATCAATAATCGGCAATTAAAAGCTGGCTATATGATACGAAGTAGTCTAATGTAACAATAGATACGTGATATTAAGCAACACTTAAGTATAGCAAATCTTTTTTAGCCCACACATTTAATGAGGTCTCCTGATATCCATTGTTAGATCAGTTACAATGTTGTTTTAACTTTTTTATCATAACAACTTTCCATTTTTACTCTTCTTCTTTTATTTTTGAAATTTTAGTGACAACAATAAACTCTTGATTGAGTATGGACATTCGTAACATGAGTGTGTTAAATGAGAAACGGAACCTACGTAAAATAAAACATGTGTATGAGTAGTTTACCTTCTACGTGTCATGTACACAAGTTTTAATTGAAACAAATCTTTAGACGCGTGACAGCTGCTCAATGTTGTCAGTGAACCTACCTCATTCACTTTTATTATAGAAATGATAATGCTTGAGGCAATGCAGAATAAAAATGCCGTGTTAGTTAGACCTCGAAATTATGACCCTGATAAAAATGTTAGGTTCCAACAACGTTTGAACTGATTCTACACCCTTATTTAAAAAATCCTTATTACGTTCGCTTTCACGATAAATATTTTTTTTTATTTTTAAATACACATTTTGAATATTTAAAATATTAGTAATAATTAATTAATTTTAATTATTTATACTCAAAGACCATAGGTATCTTTAAACCCTGATACATTATTAAGTTATTTTCGGATTATGGACCTACCTGGAACATACTACATTATACTTAAACATAAAATACTTTTTGTTTATCGCCAAACATAACACATGAATGGGACTAAAATGAATCCTAAAATGTCAAGGTACGTTAACTGTTACTGTTTGTTAATTCAATTATACGCATACTCATTTTAGTAGCCTCGATAGATAGGATCTGCAAAACAGTCATTATATATATATATAGTGTTTTTTTTATACATCAAGCTTAAACGAATGAGCTGTTCAATTGTTCTATATTTTTCAATAGCCACTGGACTGCTTGGTATTAAAAACCCTTGGAAATACGGAATACGTCATCAGACAAGTTTTATACACAACAGGCTTTTTATCATTTAAACAGGCCTCTACGACACTACCATTATGTTGTTGAAAAAGTTGAAGGCGTTTTATAATAAAGAAGATTTAGATTATTCCAAGGGATATATCCATCCCAGTCAATTTCACTTAACATTCTATTTTGTTCAGAGAGCTTTCCAAGTAATTGACGAGCCATTTCAACCTTGGACGTATGTAAATTTTGAAGATCAGATCACATTACAAAAATATTCCTTTTTATATGGCAGCTACTTAGAGTTTAGCTTTTTTTTTAAGTTTTTGATAATTTTTGTGTTACTTCAAATGTAATACGGCAGTAACTTCAGTCTATTATTTGTTTTTATGGAAAAAACATGTTTTTAGTATCCTAAGTCTAGTTCCTTTATTCGTGTAGTTATTTTCAAAAACTGCGACTGCTTAATTATGTAAATTAAATCTCTAGTATTTGTTTGTAATATTAAAATTAGCCTCTTGTTGCCTTTCAGATACGTGTCGAAAACAATTACTTTGATCTGCGGAATCGGTGTTTTCACTGATGCTTGCTTATCATTTTATCACGCAATTGATATATTTGACATGGGCCAAATAACAGAAGCTGGGACGTATGTTGTAATGTTGACGTACAAAATTATGGTGCTGACAATTACAAAACTCAAATATCCCAGCTACGTACACTTATTGCAATGTATGAAAGACGACTTTGCTTACATTTGCACCAAAAACGAGAAATACAGGTACCTACATACATTTTTAATCACACATTCGCAATAATTTTTTTTATTTATAAATAAATACCTACTTCTTTGAATAAATTCCCCGTATAAATATTAAAATGTAGTCTTAAATATTTTATGAATAATATTATGCGCAATAAACGGTGAATTTTCGAAAAAAAATCTTGTAGAAAATAACAAACAAACAATAGTTTGCATGCTCTTTATCTAAAAACTGTAAATGATGCATCAGATCTCTTGAATTTGACTACTTACAAATATTGAAGACTTCTTGAGAACCAGAGCGCTGTTCTTCTAACACAAAAAAAGAACTTTCTTGTATGTCTATGGATTTATGGTTTAGTATTAAACCAACTACTACCTAAAAACTACTCGTGTGACGGTAGGGGTGGTGGGATCTACCTCCTAGTGGTCCTCCCTCTGCGGTGGTAGGCTTCGTAAGAGGCTGCCTGGATGCTACCGGATGCAGGAGGGTCCTGCAGCCGGAGTCCAGTGCCAAACAGTTTTTCTGTGTTCCGCTGGTGTATGGGAGAACCAGTACCTCTGGGTAAGCTCGCTCCATCTTAGGCTTCTTCTTAACCGTATAATAGTTAAGTATGTATTTCAAGAGCAAGCCCATTATTTATATTAAAAAAAAAGCACATTTTCACCTGGGTACTCAGCCTACATCTTATTATGATGCAGGATGTGTGCAGCTATACGGCTATACCGATGGTCCAAATATAATCAAGTTAGGGTCACGGAGCCCGATGGCAATCGCTCCAAATATGATTACTCGTCTTGCCATCTCGTATCATATAGCTAGACATATCTCTACTAGAAAAGAAACAAAAATCAAGAGATCACCCCACGTACGAGTATAACTATTTTAAATAAATCATAATATATTTTTTCTTCTTCTTCAGCATCATGTGCCGCCTTCCCCTCTCAACTCTATTTCTACTGTCCTCTACCTGAAGGTTGTGTGAAAGAGATCGCTTTCTAGCGATCAGACCTAATTTAAATTGTACAATTCTAAATGTATATCCTGTGTTACATTTAATTTGTTGGTGTGCAATAAAGAGTATCTATCTATCTAACCTATACATATACAGAGTGAAATTTTAACCACTTTCTAAAAATTTTATCGGCCTTCGGTATCGTATTTAGAGCCTATTTGTAAAGTAAAAAATGTAAAACAAGCTTTCACCCGAAAATATTTTTCGCAATATAGATTTCAATTTTTACGGTCCTAGGCCTGATAAGGTATAAAGGGATAATCAAAAACGTATGAATAGTATCGTAATGAATAAATAAGGTGCGAATCGCGTAAAAAAAGTGTTGCTAGGCGGCCGTATCAAAAAATATATTTTTTTTTCGGACATTTTCTAAGTGCTTTATCTTGACATTTTTGTACTGGGCTATACCAAAAGAAAAAATACGTAATTTGTTTTTTGACTCGTAGATTGATATATTAAAATTTGGAAGGTGGTTAAAATTTCATTCTGTATTGTATATCTACTGAAGAGCATATGGCAGAGCACTGGTCTTCCTAGACCACTCTGCCTCAGCACGAGTATTTTTATAGTCACACCATAGCTTATACACTTACACGACTCATTCCGTCTCTTGATCTCCATTTGATGACAACTCATGATAGTTTAAGATTTTCTGTGCTCTTTCCATCTCCTCGAGCACACAATATGACCGTAATTACATCAACAACTCTGAATAAGGTGAATACGGGAGAGATAGCCGTAGTTTGTACAAGACAAAAAAAATACATTATGTTGCTAAAATATCATATAAAATATGATTGAGTGTATTTTCGTTGCTATTTATTTTAGATCGCTCTTTAATCATTTATTTATTAATTTTTGATTTAAAAGTTTAACAAATATACGAGCTTTACGAAAGGCAGCACTCGTGTAATTAGAGGATAGATCCACGAAGTTAATTATGTTATAATTACTTAAAACTTGTGTTTTATACAGATTTTGAAGTTTGTATCTCTTCTGTGTATTACTTGGTAAACAGTAGTAATATTCCAAGATTATAATTATAATATGAACTATAATATGATAATAATGTTTTTAAAAAGGCAATACTAAAGAATGATCTGTTGTATGATAATCAGTGCTAGGCTTTCTATAATGTTTACATATTGTTACAGGAAAGCGTTTTTTGAAACTCAAATGGAGACGTGGAAACTTTGCGTCAAAGTTTGTATATTCATGTTCTGCCTGGCGATAAGCCTAGTCTTATTCGCGATTGGATGTCTGTTCTTCTATCTAGCCACTCATGAGCCCGGTGACGGGACACATAGACCTTTGGTTTTCCCTTTTTGGGCCCCAGGAGTGGACTACACATCGTCACCTGCATACGATATAGCTTTCAATTTTGCCAACATCGGGGTCATGGCTTGCACATACAATTACACATGTAAGTCACTTGTATGCCCGCGTCTTTTCCTGCGTAGAATCAGTATTATGATTAAAAGGAAAAGAATGAAAATACCTATTTAAAAAAAAAAGAGTTATTCGATCAATGTTTATGGTTAAAGAATATTTATTTCTCATAAAAAACCATACACTTATCTATACTAATATTATAAAGCTGAAGAGTTTTTTGTTTGTTTAAACGCGCTAATCTCTAGAAGTACTGGTCGAATTGAAAAAATCTTTTTGTGTTGGATAGTCCATGTATCGAGGAAGGCCTTAGGCTATATAACATCACGCTGCGACTAATAGGAGCGGAGCATCAGTGTAAAATGTTGCAAAAATAATGACGGTCATAGAAACAGAAATTGACGCGTACGAAGTCGCGGGGAACAGCTAGTAATCACAATATAACTGTCCAGCAGCTAACGGGTTCAATATTGGGTATTAAGAATGGCATCCCAGGCAAGCACACAGCAAAATTTTTGCTTACTTACTTGCTATGTTTATTTTGAGCTACAATGATTCATTCAGTTAAAAATGTGACAGTCATAATTAATCTAAATAACTTATTAAGTACTGGTGGTAATAGCAGGTGCATGGAGGAGTCGCCAGCGGCGCATTGTAGCGAATCCCTAATGTTCAACCGGCAGTTGCTATCAGGAATGGGAATATTGTCCATAAAAAGTACAGAAAGATACTAAGATTTCTAAGGGGATGTCATTTTTATTATTGTTACTATGTATAAGGAAAGAGGTTGTATTTTAGTTTCACCTACCTACATCAAAAGGATTTATAGTTTTTCAGCATAAATCAATATTTGCAGGGTTCCTCAAAGCTTTGAAACCGCTGACAAAGCGAATGCTACATTTTACCAATATCATCTTCTCGTTTTAGTTGTACTTCAAACAAATATAGTTTGGGTCCGACAAATCGCATCAGAAGCTGAAATGATTGGGATGTGTATCGAAGACCTTTTAGATGATATCAAGCCAGCTAATAATGAAGAAGAAAAAAGGCATTACGCTAGTTTGATAAATTTTCGCATGAAAGAAATTATTTCGCAATCCCAGAAGATGTATAGGTAAGGATGTAGAAGGATTTTATGGATGCGCTGTGAATGTGCTAAAATAATTGTGCAATGTGTTGCGTACTTAGTCGTATTACCGCCCTATTTTTATTTAAAGTTTTATTATTCCATATGCCTATTTTCAGTAAGTTACTAAAATTAACACATTTAATTTTGAAAGGATGTAGTCGTCACTTATTTGTATTTTTGTGCTAAACATAAATTTTACATACCTATTTTAGGTACTCAAAGAAACAATTGCTAGTATGACATAACATAAAAGGTTCACGCTGCTCCTTCTGTAAATGGCGTATTTTATCCTGATTTTTGCATTGATAATAATAACACAAATATAAAAAGTAAACGATACTTAGAAACTAATCCGGTTGTAGCATTGGCTATAATATGCAGCTAAAATAGTTCAGGCTACGCAAAGTTGTCGAAATATTATACGAGTAGTAGGTCGGCAATACCTTCAGATTTTCGCGGGTCCTTGATGTTTACATTACTATATATACATTACTATATAGGTACTTATGGAATCAAACCAGTGAACCGCATCAGATAGTAATGTCCAGTAAACCAAGATAATGTTATTTGTTTAGATTTGAAAAATTAAAAATACTATTATTATGATTATGTTGGAATATGGAGACCCGGACCTTTAGAAGGTGTACAAGCGGCCAAAGCCAACTGACAGAGGCCTGGCCTGCAACATTTATCTTCATAATGTGATGTGAAGCCAACTGACGATTATCCCTGTACACATTATACAAATGCAACCTTTATTTACAGTTTGTTGGACAGCTACGCTGCTGTTTTTAAGAACTGTTTGATGTTTGAACAGGCACTATCGAGTCCCATAGTCTGTATGCTAGCATATTGCTCTGCGGAGGTACCTACTCTTCAATTACTTTGTTCAATTATGTTACACACTAGATTTAATTATGATAATATCATCGGTCTGATTAGTGGTGCTTTAAACAGGTTTGCCGAATGCCAAATAATATAACAAGAAATTATACCTATAATAATAAACAAAATCTCTTTCAGAAAACTTCATTGAATTAGTATTATTTTTTTTCAGAAAATTGACGCAGGTGAAATTCACGTCGTTATGAATGTGCTTTGTGTGGGTGCCATATTAATTTTGTATCTCCCGTGTCACCTCTGCACTTATCTTAGGACTAAGGTAATATTCTTCAAAAATGTTAATTATTAATTAAACAAATATATTTTTTTTGTGCATAACTAGACGAATTCATTCTGAACAACACTGACAAACATTTTTTATTATCAGTTGGTCTTTAATTATATTCGGAACCAACGACTTTTGCAAAATGTTCAGTGACTAAATAACTACACATTTTAAAAATAAAGATTATAATATTGATAATATATGATGATTTATTATTTTTACTCAAAATATGCATCAATCATTAAATAAACATTTATATCAGTCAAAATATTTAAAAACCAGGATGCTTGACAAAGCAATATTTACAGGTATCAAAAACCTTCTATATTTCGATTCAGGTATTTTATGATTCATGCGAGGGTTTATATAAACATACCTCATCATATTTATACGTTTTCAAGATTTCTCTCATATGCGACGCATGTTGGGAGATTAGGTTTTGGGACGCCGGATCCAACATACGTCCATACTTGGTACTGATCATGCAAAGATGTCTGCGACCCTTGCCACTCCAGGCACCCGGATTTGAAGAGGTATCCATTAAAACATTCTCAAGTGTGAGTACCATTTTCAGGCGTCTATAGGTTATAAGGTATAGTTGAAATTCTTTCTTTTTTTGACGAATGAGGAAATTCTTGATTTGACATGTAGGTATTTTTTAATGTGTACCCATTGATGTAGTAAATTTATATCAATGTGTTTACCACTAATAAACTACCATATGGGTTATATAATAGGATTGCATAAATAAAGGTATTCTTATAAAAAAAAAACATGACAGAATAAAATTAAATCGGTGTCTCTTTTTGTGATTTTCGTCGAATAAATTAGAATTACGAGCATGATTTTAAGCAGTCTGACTTCATACCTTTTTGGGTTTCGTTGTCACCAAGGAACTTTAGTTTCGTTTGTCAATCTCATCTTATCGTAGAGACTCTTGTGTCCTTGACCACCTACCAAATTTTAATATAAAAATTTACGAGACAAAACACAAATGATGTATTTTTTCTTTTAGTATAGCCCATTACAAAAATGTCAAAATAAAGCACTTAGAAAATACAAAAAAATTAATACGGCCTCCTAGCAACACTTTTTTTCCGCGATGCGCATTTCATTCATTCATAAATTTTTGATTCTCCTTTCATACCTTAACAGGCTGAGAAGTTAGGACCGTAAAAATTGAAAACTATGCTGAGAAAAATATTTTCGTGTAAAAACTTGATTTACATTTTTTACTTCATAAATGGGCTCTAAATACGATACTGAACGCCTATTAAAAATTTTTAAGATGATGAAAGAGTCATCCCGTATATCATAATATATAATTTATCCTTGGTAGTCGAGGTTGTGGTAAAAACGGTGCACGACGCTACTTTCATAATATAAATTTTTCAACAATGGAATTTTTTTTTGTTTCAGAAAATGACATCCGCTTACTCATTGTTTAACATGTTACGACAAGCGGACCTTGACTTGTAAGGTAAAACAAAATATTCAACAATTTTAAATTTGGTGCGGATCTTTTAATCAAATCTCAGATAAATCTGGGCCATTTTAATATAGAAATATTGCACTTCATAATTTAATAATCTAAGCACCTAAATACAATAATGTTTTTTATTTAACTCGTCTATATTTATTTTATTTGGTATAGCAGCAGTCGTGGGATACTTTTGAAACATGTGATTTTTGTTACAGTTTGATTAAACTAATTTTCCATCACTAGAACTTACATATGTGTTTTTTTTATTTTAAATAAATAGTCATAGCGTCTTCATACCGATAATTCGCTAACCGCGCTATCTGATAATAATAATATGTATTTTAGGCACGTTTGTTTTTCGAAGTTCCTAAATAAATAATTACTTGCGTGCTGGGGATGTCCATGTTTGTTTCATAATAAGCAGGGAATTATTACGAAACAATACAACAATAATTTTAAAATCCCGCAATACTAAAGCATGTCCATCTTAACATTATACGTTTAAGGTAATTGGCTCAAAATAGATTACCTCCTTCGATTACCGGTCGTTACTAAATATTTATCCGTTGCCTTCCTCGTATTTACTCCCTAAGCAAGCAGCTGCCCAGAAATCTTTTCTCTTTCGCTTAATGAGCTTATCAAGTTTCAATACGCTCAATAAGTAAAGAGGTAGACTATTTCTACGTAATTAGGTTCTATTTAAATTTTCCTTAGTTTAAAACTTATGAAAAGGTTGTTGTAACGACACAACATATAATTTTAAAAAATAAATTCCTTTGGTGATTATCCTGACGCCGTACTTACCTTTTTAAGTTTTTATGTCGGTACTTTTCGTATAATGTGAACAAAGTTACGACACGAGATGAAATGTTAGTTTTATACTAAGTATGTGAATTAAACGAGTATAGTGCTACTAATGTGAAACATAAAACCTTTGTTACAAAAAAAAACAAACGAAAAATAAGCCACCAATTGTATCGGAGCTAAAACAAAAAACTGTTGACAGTCACATGCACCGTCCCAAAATTATTGGCTCATATTTTGTTATACGTAAGTCAGTTCAAAAAGTTTCATAGCTAAATCACTTCGTCAAATGACAGAACTGTAGAGTAACCTATGATAAATGATGAAAGAGCATTCGAGCGCAAATTATTGGCGCGATTTGGCGGCGCATGGACATGCGGATCACGTAGGCCGCCGGCCCGCCACAAACACGTCGCGTTGTTTATCTCAAACCATTATTTCACTATTTGTTACGTACTTATAAGCTACTCATTTTAATCAGATACTAGATGTCTACCCCAGCTTGGCACGGGTTTACTAATAAAGATATTAAAAACAAATTGTTTATGAATTTTTGATGTAAATATTCCTAAACAGTATTTTCCATACAATGATCAAAAATTTTCTATTGTCCAAACCTTCTCCTGACTATTATAAAAAAAAACAATTATCCATATTGTTGCAGCCATTAATGCGCATACATAGGATTTCGGTAATTGATTTTTATTTATATGGATTATTATTACAAATTGTTTGCTTAGGTAAGTGATACAGGTCTTCCATACCTAATTTATGGAGTTAAATGCACTTTACAGTAAAGTTGATTTGAAAGAATCCCATAACATGCTTATCTAAATATGCTAAGGATAGGTTCAAAAAATGTCGTGTGGTGTAGTAGCACGTTAAATCTTTCCTACTCGTTAAATTTTGTATCTATCGTACGATGTCTATTAAGTATATATTATTTGTAGAGCTAACCTTCTTTCAAAATTATACCTATGTACTTTTGAAAATACTAAGTCAAACAGTAAATCTTCTTCTTCTTAGCTAACTGAATTAAGCACATTGGGATTATATAGGTATATGAATAAGCATTTAACCTAATTTTTTAAGCTTAATGTAGAATTTCCATTGAGCATTTATGAAAATGACAATAGCTTCGTTGATTCAATCTCGGACATTTTTATTTTTGGGTCGTTTTTGTATGGGACTGTGTATAAGTCCTTTTATGTCTATGGGTATTACCCATGCGAGCTTTATACTAATACTTATTTATTGAACAAATAAATAGTGTAGCTTTTTAGGCCTTTAAAATATTTTACAATGACCAGACATTAATAGATGTTTGAATGTTATATACATAATACGACGAGATATCGAACATAATTACTCCCGGGAGAATATGTTTGTTTCTATAAACATTATTTTTACTTTTTTAATTTTAAGATGCATAGTTTTTAAAACAATCAAATGAAAGCAATTTAAAACTGTTTTTATACACAAAACATAATTATGAACCTCGCGAAAGCATACTAGAAGAAGTCTTAACAAGAAGACGAGTAGACACTTTCACAGCGCAATATCGAATACAACACGTAAATTATCACGCTCCAACGGACACTGAAAATAGACAAGGAAGAAAGAGGCAGGCTTTATCCAATAATAATTCTCACTTGAATCGCTCTATTTGCTCGCCGTCGCACGATCTGATATTGAATATGGATAAAGTGAATTATATTCTGAGTGGCGGGCAGCGTCGACTCGCAGAGTTTCAGTAAGAGGATTACTTACAACTTATAATTGGTTCTCGCTATTCAACTGAATAAGAGAAAGCCCCGGTGTCTTTTCGAGCACCTCTCCAGATAAGAGTAACGTTTTTTTTGTGCGATGAATGCGATCCGTGCCAAGGTGTATTTAGCGTGCAGCTTGGAATTCCTTTAATTAATTAAGTCACGACAGTTAATAAGATCTTTGGAGCTATTTAAATATTCTCCTTTGGGTTTTATAGTTGAGGTTTATCTTAGTTGGTTTTATTTTTCAGAATAGTTATACTGATTTCTAAATTTCGTCATCATAGTGACCATAAGAGTAAGTGTGAGGACTAGGAAGAGTGCTAGGACGGGTTTTCTATCATATTCGTAGGTACGTATTATATCAGTGTTCTGGTGAGCAGAAAGTTGTGAGTTCAAGTCCTAACAAAGAGAGATGAAAAATTGTTTCAAGGAATTGTGAGTATTGCTTAAAAAACAGTTTCAAAAACAAATAATCATAAAAGGTAATATTATGCTGAAATGTACGTTAGAAAACATTAATAATCAAACTGTCTACCTCGTCAAAGCTAATACGTGTAAAAAAATTGAAAATGGCGGCTCAATGCTGCTCTTTAGGTTGACAAAAAAAAAGGCTGGTCACATGAATGAACACTGTTAGGAGTTGAGAGCTCCGACATGTTTGCTGCTAACGCAATTGCCACTGGCTCGGCGTCCTGCAATCTGAAGCCGATTCAATTAACATTGGCTTTTAAGTCTACCTATTGTCCGTATAACAACGTTACAACACGAGCGCTAAATTATTTGCACGCTAAACTTTTCATGTTACACTTTTCAAGTGTTGAAAATTTAAATTCTTATGGGGTCACTTTTTCTTTCAATGATATCATCTAAGGAGATGACGTGATTTTAGCAGACAATAAAAATTATGGATGGTGGATAGCAGTAATTACTTAATAGATTATTTTTTGATTCAGAAATGGTTTGACAATTGACATTATTATTATGTACCTACCTAGCCCCTTTTTCACATGAGTAAATGGAATATTTATTCATGTGCCTTTTTTTCAAAGTAGTTTATGTATTTTTTTATTATAATGTAGGTATACTATATTCTAGTTGGTCTAGTGATTTAAGTACATACCAGGACAAGATCTCAGGGTCCCGGGTTCAATCCCGTGGTCGACCAACAAGAGTTTCAACAGAACTTTCTTTCGAACATTGCTCGGGTTAGTGACTACCAACCCGCACTTAACAAACGTAAACAAATTTAGTAATTATTTTCAACCCACGAAAAACAAAGGTTTCCAATCGGACATGTAATAGTAACAACCCATTCGCTCACTGTTAAGCACGGGTCTCTCTCCTTTTTAAGGAGAGGGGTTAAGGCCTTAGCATCACTACGTTGGCCTAATGCGGGTTGTTGGACGGCGGGGGCGTCGCTGTGGAAACATGAACATCACCCCGCGCCGTTGGACGCTTTTCAAGCCGCCCGACGGCTTTCAACAAGGCTTAACGACTATTATCACATGATAACATCATGTATCGGACATGTATACCTTACCTACAATTTTTATTTATGATCAATATAAACAACGTTATTTTCATTTTCACTTTATTAATACAGACGGTATAACCTCATAAAAATCTTCGAAAAACCGATTTCGAATCAAGATCAATACAAATCGGGAAAAAACTCATTTACATAGGTACATCTACGTATGCATCCAGAACTACTCCAAAACAGAATTCTGACTGTATGAGGCCGGCCTTAATTGTCAATTTTTCGTGTTTTACAGTTGAACATGTCGCCTATACGGGACACAGGTTTAAAATTACAAAAGGCAGCTATCACGCTGTCAGCTTCAAAGCAGGAGGTTGGAGTATTGGAAGATGCATAGAACACCTGTTTAATTTTAGTAGGTCGTAATTCAAGTTTTTTTATTCCTGTCACATAAATGTTTTCTTCCATGAATACTCATAAAAAGTTGCATAAAAGTCCTAAGTACTTAAATACTTATCCCTCACAATAGAAATTAAGAGAACCCTTTTTATCCTATTGCATTTTTTTTTTGTAACATGGTTAATAAGAATACATGTCTGCAAAAGGATATTTAAGAAATCTCTTATTTGTCTAAAATGTTGAACTTATTGATTTTCAAGCGTGGTGATTCTGCCTGGACTTGGACCCATTAATCACAGAACATATAAAGAAGTCCATAATGCTGTGGTTACTTGAATTAAATGATTGAGGCATTTCCCCTGCATAGGGATGGTTATAGGGCGTTACTTTTACTTTAAATAAAAATGTTAAATATACCTAATACGGAAAATAGCTAGTAATATTGTCGGTAGAAAGACACTTACCTATATATTATACAATATTCTTATTTGTTCTTAGCATGTTCTTAGTTCACATAATATGTACTCACATGATGAAGGTATTTAGACAATGTCATGTGATATATTAGCGCTAACAATATATCAAGAAGCTAAACGTAGGTATATTTAAGTAAGCCTGCATAGAGGAGTAGCTGAGACAATGTCTATTGTCATTGCATTAAGCTACCTATTGGGGCCATAATACTCTTAGACGTACCCGACTGGGAGAAGCCATTCCCCAGAATTAGCCCGACAATTCACATATCAAGGATTATCCGTCTGATTTTCACTGAATTTATCTTCATTTCAAAGCAGCAAAATTACAATTTTTAAATACTGAAATATGTCTGCTGTTACGGACACACGTCAATCTCGTTAATTTAATATTTAAAAATATTTCACAAATAAACGTAATATCTGTTAGGGCCTTAGTTTATAAGGAAATTAAATGTACCTATTAGCGCAGGGCTTGTTTTATTTCAATAAAATAGCAAACCGGTTTCTTATTTCCACTTGCAATATCTAAAGCATTAGGTAGGATCTGGTATGGTTGTACTCGTATGAAGGTACTGGGGTGAAGGAAAATAACCGTAGGCCGTCCCGCTCACGCGTGGCGGAGGTATCCGATAGGCTGTTCCTGTCCCCCTAAGAGATTCTGAAGGTCGGTAGCAAAAACCCATGTAGGAAGGATTTGTAAGTGGAAAAAATGTTAAGAAGCCTGTAGGTAGGTTTAGAATAAGTAAGACAGTAATAGCAATACACATATCGGACCTCTCTTTTCTCCGAAGTTATTATGTGGGTAGATCGGGAGAGTGTCCGAAGAGTAAAAGAGACTATGTGTCTTCTATCTTTGTCTTTCTTAGGAAAATGACGAATTTTGTATAGGCACTAGGCTAGTTTAAGAAAATTAAATGTAAATAAGAATAGGACGTGATCAGGCAAAATTTGTCCCTGCTCTCACGGTCACCTATCAAGAAAAGAAATAAAATCTGAAGAAATTAACATTGTTTTCGTCCGCTTACAGTCCACTCAGGAACACCATGATCGGCTTGTTTCCTACAACCAAAATCTGCATTAAATCGACTAAATAGTATGCTGCATATTATCAGTTTTAAATACTACTCATTATTTACAGGTATCTTATACTAATTCTTCTAGCCCTGAACAGATAAAACCGCCATTAAAAAGTGACACTCTTTTGATAATCGTTGTATTATACTTTGCTGCACACATAATCACTTTTTAGTTTCACTTATTTTCATAATTTATATACCTACATGACCGAGGTACTTACTTTTGGGGTGGTGGGATCTACCTCCTAGTGGTCCACCCTGGGCAACTGGCAATCTTTGGTTTTCTAAGCAATGATGACGGCTAACAGATCCCTCTGCGGTGGTACGCTTAGGTAGGCTTAGGCCGCCTGGATGCTACCACCCTCCTGCCGGAGTCCAGCGCCAAACAGTTCTTCTGTGTTCCGCTGGTGCGTGGAAGAACCAGTACCTCTAGGTAAGCTCGCTCCATCTTAGGCTTCTTCTTAACCGTATAGTTAAGTATGTAGTCAAGAGCAAGCCTATTATAAAAAAAAAATTGTTTGGGTTTCACATAGGTTGTAAAATAATGAACAAGACACACAATCAGTGCAGACAAAATAACGTCCTCAACAAAAGAGCACCCATTGTACGTTTAGTAGCTCTTTCAACATTAACTTCGTTAGCTTAGCACTTAATGTCATGTCTGGTTGAATTTGCATCACGATAAGTATAACACATGACAGTAGGTAGCTGCTTGTCAACAACAACTTGAGAAATTCTGAAGTGTCATTTTTGAATGAAACTGTATAAACCATTAATCGTTATATAACCGTTCTTATATTTTATCTAGGTATAGGTACTGTGCAGTATTTCGTCTCTTTCCCAATTTGTCCGACGATATTAAAGCCAAAATCCGTAAGAACCAAACCTTACCACCTTGCTGTGGTGACAGAGACATTTATATCAATTCGTTTAAATTCAACTTGAAAATTGCCAATGGACATTAGACGTTTTGTGGTTGGATGACAAGCGACAGACATCTCGTTGGTTAAATTCGCACGGCAAATAAGTTATTAGTAGGTAATAGAAGCTAAAACTAACAATAAAATTCCCAAAAGATTTTAAAATTGTGAAGAAACATAGTAGCAAATAGAGCATGTGTATAGTTGAATAAAAGTAAAAAATATGTCTTATATAATTTAGTTGAACAGTTTATCTTTTTACTAACAAAAACAAATTACCTTTCCTAAAAACTATCGTTTCAGCAAATGAAAGGTTGTGGGTTCGAATACTGCCTTAGGCAGTCGACATATTAAATTAACAGTTTTTATAAGTTATTATGATTGTACATTAAATTTTTATAGTTCCGCTACTCAAAAGAAAAAAACGGCCAAGTGCGAGTCGGACTCGTGCACTGAGAGTTCCGTACCAACTTTAACTGAATTAGGGGTCCACTTACTCCCACTTAGCCAAAATACAACAATATTTGATTGACTGCAAAAATAACTTTGTTTTTCATAGCTTTTGTATGAAGGACATTATATTCGCGGTTGTTAAAAATGTGCTATTTCTCAAAAACTACCGTTTCTTTCAAACAAATTTTCGTTGAAAGTTTTTGCTAAGATCTACATTATGTATTTTTTTCAAAATTCTCACTAGCTTAGTTTAAAAGTTAGAGGGGGGGGGGACCCATTTTACCACTTCGGAAGCGCCTATCTTCCAAATGTTAGACTTTTGGAAAAATGGTTTTAGAAACCTCTATGTCATTTTAAAAGACCTATCTATAGATACCCCATACGCATGGGCTCCGAATGATTTACAGAATTACCCTTGAATGATAACAGCTCGGTTCTCCGAAAGAAATATTTACCATTCTTTCGGCGAACCGAGCTGTCACTAAAAAAATATATTTGTATCGATGAACGATGAACAGTGATTTCTATGTACAATTATATCGATCAAGGGTCATAATTCTGTAAATCATTCGGAGCCCCATACGCATAGGTTTTAGTAAAAAAAAATTGATATCATTTTTTTTTCTTTTTGTGTGAGACTCGTAAGCGGTCAACAGGATACACCTGCTTACCAAGTTTCAACTTTGTAATGCTAATACTTTCACAATAAAGTGTCTGTAACATACGGACGGACAGTCAGACAGACAGACTTGACGAAACTATATGGGTTCCGTTTTTTGCCATTCAGCTACGAAACCCTAAAAATTTGAACCCTTCTAAGATCACTTTATTTTCCGTCAGTCCGGCCGTCTATTGAGACCATTTTTCTGAGGAACGCGTTGAGAAGTCAAGTTGAAAGTAAAACCATAATCTACAGTCCCTAAAGCCGTGAAAAGTCAATTTTCAAACTAACCTGTAAAAAGACACGGTCGTTAATGCCACAAAAATATATAGGTATGTCTACACTTTCAAGGGAACCAAAGTATAAAGGGTATATTTCGTTGACCTAGAACAATGCAATTTAGCAAGTAATAAAACAAGTACATATATATGGAAAAAAGGAACAGTAGGTATCCATTTCCTACTAAATAGTCTTAACTTGAAGTACGTAATTAATCATCAAGGTTAAGCAACGGTATGTGAGGTCATATTATGTCCACTTTGTACTGAATCCTGAATAGGTGAGTCCGATTTGCACTTTTCCGGTTTTTATCGTTAATCACACAATCAGTCAAATAGGTTACACTGAAGGTCAGGAGACTTTTACTTAACTTTAGTCCTAGTTTGTCATTAAAATAAGAAGAAAATATTTAACGATACGGTAAATTACGAATTATGCTTAACCAAAAGATACATGTAGAATAATTTTATTACAAAAAATGAAAAATTGTATGTTGAAATTGTAATGTAACTCACGCATACCTCATCGAGGTCATAGCATAAAACTATGAACCATCTTTCTGTGCCTATATATTGTCTGCTGTTGTGTTATTAAAGTGATTAAATGAATATGAATATGATAAAGTGATTTTAAAAATTTTCGTTAATTAAAATCGGCCCTTATGCGGAGCTTTAAGATAAATTCACTTGTGACATGAGGTTTTATGTTACATCTGCATTCAGAAGTTGTCCGCCACAGACTGGACGGTCAAGCCTATTTGCCGGCAGACATTATCTGTGCGGCAAATTTTCTACAATCTCTGTCCCTTTGTAGCCCGCGACTGGGCTTGACATGTCAATTACGATATCCTGTAAGCATCAGATGTTGATACATACGCACTATGGGAGCTTTATTGAGAGCTGGTTTAGGGGAAATCGAACGATCCGACAAATTGATGCCAAACTTATTAAGTTATTTTAGAGTTTTTTAGACAAAGTTTAGTGGTGGGGCTATTTTGCAATCCCAATTTGCTTTTCTATTTTTATTAAAATTTTAAATAGTTTACTACTAACAACTGAAACACACCAATTTTTTTTCTAAAAACTCACACACTTGTATTATACTTATTTAAGAATACAAACATCGATTTTGTAAGAAAAAAAAACATATAGGAAGATTTGAATTGAAATTAAATCCAAATAAAACATTGAATCCAAATCGAGAAACTGTAATAAAATTAAAAACAAAATAGTATTTTCTGCCTGAAATAATAGTAATTTTAATTAACCTAATATTAAGTATCACGCTATTTGTTTCCCTAGAATGAAGTTAAACGTAGCAAAGGTATCAAATACACGCTACTGAATGAAACAGACTGTCAAAGCAAAATTAAAGACACGACATGTAACACGTCCGCTAGTCACCGCTGCCGAGAGTTGAGTGACATCTTATTTCCTCATTGCGACACCAGCGCCACTCTTCACAATAGCTGCTGCTACGAACTATTCTACATTAAGCGACACCACGCGGAAACGGGAGACGAACACTGTAATCATTCAATGGGACAGTTTTGTAACTATACAAAATTACATAATACGTATTCACGGAGATTCTTGACCTTATTAGCACACATTTTATCTTTATTTTATTTTAATAGTACAACCAAAACATTTAGTAGGTAATGAAATTATTCATACGGATTTAACTTTTTTGAAAGCCCTAAAGATCTCGTATCTGAGATTTATTTAGGCCAATTAATCATCATCATCATCATCATCATATCAGCCGAACGACGCCCACTGCTGGGCATAGGCCTCCCCCAAGGATCTCCACAACGATCGGTCCTGTGCTGTCCGCATCCAGCGGCTACAATACAAGTATTAAAATATAACCTCAAAACCTAGATTTAACTGACTGAATTGGCTACAATACAAAAACAATATTTGTATACAGGGTGAAATTTTAACCACTTTCCAAATTTTAATATAGCAATCTACGAGGCAAAAAAACAAATGACGTATTTTTTCTTTTGGTATAGCCCAGTACAAAAATGTCAAGATAAAGCACTTAGAAAATGTCCGCAAAAAATCTAAAATTATTGATACGGCATCCTAGTAACACTTATTTTACGCAATGTGCATCTCATTCATTTATTACAATACTATTCATGAGTTTTTGAATTTCCCTTTATACCTTAACAGCTCTAGGACCGTAAAAATTGAAAACTATATCACGAAAAATATTTTTGGGTTACAATTTGGTTTACATTTTTTACTTCATTAATAGGCTCTAAATACGATACTGAACGAATATAAAAATTTTGAAAAGTGGTTAAAATTTCACCCTGTATAGTTACTCGTCAACCGATACTTCATTAACGTTAATGAGTAGGAATCCTATTAATCGATGTATCGAATGTATCAATTAGCATTATAACTTGATCCACTATAACTAATTAGAAGAAACTCGCAAAGTCACAATTAGTGTTAGGTAACTCGGTAACTTACCGGTTTCAGGATGTGCAGGTAAGGAAGTGTTATTGCTGACGCAAATTAACGTTTGTGGAGAATGACGTCACAGGCAGTTGGGTACCCAGCACTGACATTTAAGTACTTCTGGCTATGGTACCGTCATCATCAAAATTTTGGGTTATATTTTCCTACACGAAATATTTTTTTCATTATTCTTGCTATATTTATTGACCCCGGAAAATCTCTTTCATCTACCTACGGAGACATTATTTAGTTGTTCTATAGGTTGTTTGACCTGTTTTCGTTACGTTAAGTTACGTAGGTAATTTTATGCGTAGGACTGCGTTGATGTCATATAGGCTTAGAACATTTCAACAATCAAAGCATATAGGAGAATGTAAATAGAAAAAAAATCGACTTCTTGTGATGAACTGGATTGTTTTTGATTCAAAATGTTTGTTATCTAGTCATTTATTTAAGTGTGAAATAAATTTAAAAAAATCTTTGTTTTGAGGAGTTTTGTACCTAGATATGTATTTTTACGTCCGTATTTACAATAATTTTATAACGTTATTGCTGACGTTACAAACAGTTGTACCTATATGTACAAAATATTGAATTAGGTTACACAGTCGGTAAATCTAATAAAATGAGGCTGATGTATAAGTAAGGTCAACGCTATGTTAAATTTTGAGTGTATCCATCTAGTATTTTGGTAACAAAAGTTCATAGGAAACCAAGAAACTTATTTTGAACCTATACTTAGAGGTATTCCATATACAAAGCTTACTAAATGTGTTTGACGGAACTTCACTGAAAAAACTTCATACATAAAAAAATTTGGACAATATCACATTGTTTTGATCCCATTTGGAGTAACTATTAAAGCACTCGTATTTTGGGAAGTCAGAAACAACGAAGGTACTACAAACACCCAGACCCGAGACAATGTAGGAAAACACTTTTTTCTACATCGATCCGTCCTGGAATTGAACCCAAGACCTTGCAGCAGGCGACACCTTGAAAACCGGTGTGTACGCCACTCTGCCACGGAGGTCGTCGTACCTTATTGTTGATATGCTGTAGTTTCTATTAACTAGGTCCAAATTAAAATTGCCATACTACTTAAATGCTAGGAATTTAGACCTTCGTTTACCATATTAATTCATAACTCGTAATTTTAAAAACAAGGACATAACTAATATGGTTTTCAGTACTGTCTTAAATAACAAATACGTACAAATACGTTCCATTAAATATTTCACCTTTTTATAAGACATCAAAGGGTTTAATTCTGCTCGTGTTACCTAATACCATTAAATTAGAAATGTTTTATGTTAAAAACGCTCAGTTAAATTTCATGTCACAATATTTTTTTGTATTTTTGTATCTACAGTACGGTAATTAACGTTAAATGTGGAACATTACAAAATAAAAAATATCCCTGAAAACCTTTGATATTATAAAATGAACACAAACGTAGTATATTTTGTTCACCAAATTATGAAATATTAAAATAAGGTTATTAAAATTTTACACAATTTTGGTAGGTCAACAACGGACGGCTTACTGCGAAAAATAAGTTGTAAGAAAAACGTCCTCAACATTGAGCATTGAGCAAATCGTAGTGACTCTAAGTACTAGAAAGCTGTAATTTGGCATTGTTTAACACAATAAAGTCGCCTTCATTTTGCCGGGATATTAAACAAATGTCGGTCATGTAATTGGCTTCATATCATCAGTCATATTTATTATAATCACTTATAAACCGGCAAAATTTAATAGCTTGACTGTATCTACTAATCACGCTGATAAAGCGGTAATTTAAAATCTACACTTGTTATTTAGGTTCCCTTATTTACATGTAAAGTGGGGATGACCTATTTTTTTCATCAACCCGTCAGTTTTCAAAAAAAAACGTTGTGGCTTTGTGAACATTATTTATGTATGTATATATTTTTTCTATTGAATACTTTTCGAAGCAGTAGTAGGTTTAATAATGTTTACGTGTAAGATCATCATCTTGCACTTGCAGAAACAAAACAAGTTTTAACTGATTGAAAATTAGCTACATTTACTTTGTTTCTTACGTTACTCAGAACAAACAGGTAGTAAATAATTGGGAAAGTAATAGTATTTCCAAAGGTAAGTCACCGGGACATGACGGTCTTAGTATTGAGCACCTGCAGTGCGCCGGGCCACATATCGCAAGAGTGTTGGCAATGTTTTATTCGCTGTGCGTGAGCCATTCTTACTTACCGGCTGATTTCATGAAGACAGTGGTAGTACCTGTAGTGAAAAATAAAACGGGTGATCTTACCGACAAAAGTAACTACAGGCCTATTTCCCTTGCCACTATCATTGCAAAGGTTTTTGACGGGGTGCTTAACGCACAGTTAAATAAACACGTGACACTAAATGATAGTCAGTTCGGGTTTCGACCGCGGCTGTCAACAGAAAGTGCAATATTGTATTTTAAGCATACCGTAAAATACTATACAAACCGCAAAACGCCTGTTTACGCCTGCTTCCTTGACTTGTCCAGCGCCTTTGATTTAGTCCAATATGATCGTTTATGGGCTAAGCTGCGAAGCATAAACTTGCCTGAGGAACTCATCAGCGTTTTCCAGTATTGGTATTCACACCAATCTAACAGCGTACGTTGGGCGGGAGCAATGTCGGATCCTTATCGGCTTGAATGCGGGGTCAGGCAGGGTGGATTAACGTCTCCGACACTTTTTAATTTGTACATGAACGATTTGATCGTCGCGCTGGGCAGCCAACGCGTCGGCTGTCATGTAGATGGTGTATGTGTGAACAATTTGAGTTACGCTGACGACACGGTTTTGCTGAGCGCATCTATCTGTGGGCTTAGAAAACTCATACGCATTTGTGAGGAGTATGTGAATGGACACGGTCTAAAGTACAATGTAACGAAGAGTCAATGTATGATTTTCAAGGCTGGTACCGGGTGCCTCCGGAATTGGCACCGGTGTTATTAAATGGTGTGCCGCTAGATGTTGTCAGCCAATTTAAGTACTTGGGACACATAATAACTAATGACCTTAAGGACAATGCGGACATTGATCGGGAGCGGAGAGCGTTGTCCATTAGATGATAGCCCGGGGATTTGCGCGATGCTCAGAGGAGGTAAAAATCACACTATTTAGAGCTTATTGTACATCACTCTATACTTCCAGCCTGTGGGCGCACTACAGTAAACGAAGTTACAACGATCTCCGCATCCTGTACAATAAAGCTTTCAGGATGATATTGGGGCTGCCCCGGTTCTGCAGTGCCTCTGGCATGTTTGCGGAGGCGCGCACTGCCTGCTTCTACGCGACATTGCGTAAGCAGTCCGCGTCCCTGGTGCGCAGAGTGCGGGCCAGCTCCGATGTTATTCTGAAAATGATAGGAGATAGATTGGACTGTCCCTACCTCCGGCACTGCTGCGATAGACATGTCCCAGTAGCTGTGGGGGTTAGGGATTACTAATTGAATATAATCTTAATTTTGTTTTTGTTTTTATTATATTGTAATGGCATATTTATTATTATTATCTATTGTAATTTAATCAATTTTATTGTATGACTATGGATCTTGTGTTATCTGAAATAAATAAATTTGAATTTGAATTTGTTATTGATTGACCAGATCGGAGAAAACTATAGTGAATAACACCATGCTGAGACCACCAAACAGTTACCATTACCTTTTTATTGGTAAGTTTTGCTTTAGGACACTGTTGTGGCGTTTGACCTGGGGTCAGCCATTGCATTTTTCTTTTACTGTTATCATAAAGAATCCACTTTTCATCACATGTCACAATTCAATTTAATATTCCTTCATTTCTGTACCGATTCAACAAGTTTCAACACGTGTTTCTTTCTGCACATCAGTCAAATCATGAGGCACCCATTTTTTGTATTTTTTTATTATATTGATTTGACGCAAATGAGTCAATATTATGGGTAAGGTTACGTTAAACCATGCCGCTAATTCCTAGGTAGTTTGACTAGGATCGGCTTCCACCATCTCTCTTAATTCATCGTTAATCACCTGTGTGGTCTTCCTCGTGGCTCGTTCTTCAAGTCGAAGTTTCCATCACGAAAGCGTTTAAACCAAAATCGCACGGTGCGTTCATTAGCAGATCCCTCTCCAAACGCGACATTGATATTGCGGGCTGTTTCTGCCGGGTTACTTCCGCGTCGGAACTCGTATTAAAAAATCACTCAATTTTTGCAGTATCCATCTTTCTTGTCTAAGTTAAATAACAAAAACAATTGAAAGTCGATATTCAAATGTTTCACATTTTTTAAAAGAAGAACATCATAGAAACCATGTGAAAAAAGTTTCATTCGAAAACCTCAAACCATGAAGATTCTATGTCAATTCAAAGAACCTATTACAATAAAACGGCAATTTCATATTTTAACCCCTAATATTATGTAGTTAAGGTAGACTTCGGAGCAATGCGGCGAGTGTATGAAACCCTTTCCGACCGACGTATGCGGCCGCGACGCTTCGCTCGGAAAGGGTTTCATACACTCCTTTAATTCAAAGTACAGCCGCATGGCCGCGTGGGCCGCAAGTGACGCATGACGCACGACGCAAGCCGCAAGCCGCATTGCTCCGAAGTCTACCTTAAGATATAGCATGGTAGAAACGACAATAAAACTACGTACTTACTAATTAATTAAAGTTATTTTAGAGCGCTAGCTAAGACAAACTACTCTAAATAAAATATATTAACTGTGATCTATTTAAAACTAATGATATTTTGCTAATAATTTGCCTATTGCACATCATTATACACGAGCAGCCTGAGGCTTTCGTATGCGCAAAAACAATACAGTGCACTACGGGTTCAGTACAATAATGCTTTTAGGGTGTTGGTTGGGCTGCCTCGGTACTGCAGTGCCTCCGGCATGTTCACCGAGGCGAGGGTCGACTGTTTTTACACCACCATGAGAAAACGGTGCACGTCTCTAGTTCGCAGGGTTCGGGCCAGCCCTTACAGCATACTAAGAGAATTTTCCGACAGGTTTGACTGTCATTACTTGAATCATTGTAGTATGGTTCATGTGGTGGCAGTCTGATATGTTATTTATTTATGCTTGCAAATCATCTCATGTAATGTGTAAAATCATACTTAATATAATATTATTATTTAAAATGTCTCACTAACAATAGGCTAAGTTTAATTTGTATATTACTAACAAATTGATCTAAGTTGATCGAAATAAATAAATGAATTGAATTGAATTGAATAATCTAATGAGTAAACATTATTTGTCTATTCGTCTGACACCTGTGTAAAATTTTCTCGCATAGGAAAATCAGAATGGCCACAATGTTCCCCGCTATCAAAGCAATTAGAGCAGTAGAGAACTCTACGATGGAGACAGAGAAGATGCTGCTGTCTGGAGTCCGCACACACGGAGGTTTAGGCTCGTCCCAGAGAGACTTGAGACGATGCATCAGTCCGGCTTCGTAGATCTTGCGGATCCTAGAACAATACAAAGTAAAGATAATACTACTTTTAAAAAAATACAACCCCTTCATTACGTTGATCATGTCATCGATAAAATAAATAACTAGATACACGGTCCTATACAAAAATGACGCTTCGAACTGTCCAAGTTTGAATGTGGGCAGCAAATAATATGGAGGGTACCTGGTCTAGAATTTTATTAAAAAAAAAAGGATTTCGACTCGACGTGAAGTTATTTTAGGTATTTGAATGTTGTTTTGACAAGGTAGACTATTTTTAATGACTTTTTGATTATTAGTCCCTCGATCGTGAGTTATTCCAGACACAAATGAAATCAATTGTTATCGTGGCATTAAGTTGTTCCTACGTATAAGTTGGTCCTACTAAAATGCAAAGAAAAATAGCCCGTGGAGAAGATAAAAGGGTTTACCGACCTCAATAATTTAATACATCAAACCATGAAATCATTGGCTTACCAATGTGGAGTCAGTGCAAAACAAGAACTCACCGAAAATCATCATGTTCAGACTCAAAATTGGTAACGTATTGCACGCTTTTATATCGGTAATTCTTTTTGGGGAATCTGTTTTTTTTTTCGATTCCTACGGTATTCCAACACAGGTCGTTTCATATCAATAATATTTTTAAAATGTACACGACCTAACATCTGTTTTATAACTTTACGTACCCGTAAGTAAAATGCTCCTTGTAAGGTGAGTCCTTCCTCATAACCACTCCCATTTTCTGCGGTGGATAAAGCAGCACCTCGTGCGCTTCACAGATCTCGCGCTCCGTAAATGTCTTCCTCATGATCCTGTAGGCCACAACGCTGTCTACGTGGAATGCAAACCCACCCTGTTTTACAAGGCTCATGCCTGTTTCAGCAGTATAGAAGTTCGACTGATGGCTAGTAGCGATCTTCTTATGGTACATTTTTAGAGCTACTGGGTCAGTTGTTCTCTAAAAAGCAAGATATAATGATTCGGCAAAGTGCACAGAACAATATTGGGTATTATTTACAAACTTTAAAACATGATATACTTAACTAGAACTTAAACAACTGTAGATTAATTTAAACGGACGTCTGATGAAGCTACTTGTCCGGTAGCAAGAGAAATTCCTAAAACTTCATAAGTTATACTACCTACATTGCTGTAAAGAAACCAATAAAATACCTGCAAGAGATTATTATATCCATCGTACTTACGTCGAATGTATAAATTAATCCCTCAACCCCTAGGAGGCACTCGGGTGCCACGATAACAATTGATTTCAATTGTGTCTGGAATAACTCACGATCGAGGGATTAAAACATATAAATGTATTTTCCTCTTATTTTCGATAATTAGTATGGTTTTGCATAATAATACATAATTAAGCAGGCCATTATATAAAACAGCATAGGTCCTAAGATTGACTCCTGCGATACACTTCTCACAGGCGTCTCTGAAGACTCAGTTCTATCAATACAAACTGATTGTTTCCTGTCTGTAAGGTATTTTATTGGGCTTATGACAAATAAAAAACCTAAAAATATCTACCTTAAAAAAGTCCTTGGTGTACAGCACATTTTCGGCGCCAGCTTTAAGATTGCTCTGCAAAAGGTCCTCCAAAGTTCTGATGTTTTTCGGTGACTCCCGAAGTAAGGTAGACACCACGGTAGCATTATAGTATTGGTACAGTGTCACCGCGTATACGAAAGTTACGAATATTAGGATTTTTACTGACATAAAACTACGGTTCACTGGCATTCCTGGTGGTCGAGAATTTCACATTTATACTTGATTGTTTAAAACCAACTGTTTTCTATAGATTAGAAGAACCGTATCCGGTGATTTAATGACAACGCGATACTTAAACATTAGATTGAAATCTTAAGTTTTATGCAATCGATTCCGAAAATTGTAATTGATTAACATACCTTGTTGGCAAATAGCACTCCATATAAATAGTAAAGCTAAACTGAACGAGGAATCGGTGTTTTCGTTGTTATGAAGCGAAATTTTCGTCTTGAGCATTAGACACAGGATAACTCCTGAGAATATGAGCATGGCCATAATGCACCACCATACCCTGGCTGTTAGAGGCCGGGTGTATATGTTGTAGAAGCCGCTTGGGTGCTTCGGATGGCGAAGGATGAAACATTGTCTAGAAGTTTAAAAACATTGCAACCTCTTGCATTAAAATTAAGATTAAGATACAATAGCTATTAAAATGCTAAGAGTATAATAGGAAAAGCAGAAGGGAAATGTTTTGTATTCTAAGGGATAAGTATAGTTATAGCAATTTACGAACAATCGTTGCAGACACGCGTAGTTAGACGTATACAGTGAGTGTTTCATGAAGCAGCAACACTAGAGTAACTTTCTTACTACCACACTTAATAACAATTTGACAAGTACTCGTACATTAAAGTTTGACAAGTGTACAGTTTTACCTGGACTGCCATGTCTCAGCGATGTAGGTGATTAGCTCAGCCCGATCGGCTCTGAAAAATAGGGGTGACCCTCCGAAATCAGCTTCCTTTCTGCGCAGAGCACCTACCACGCCATCAAATGATCCATTACGCATATAACCCCATGAGTTGGTGCGCTGGATGTCAAAACTGAAATTCGTGACCTAAACTTGACATAATTATTATAGTTCCTTAATGTTTTCAAAATTAAGAATATTTACAAATATAAATAAGGATAAGTTTTAACCACCTTCCAAATTTTAATATATCAATCTACGAGACAAAAAACAACTGACGTATTTTTCCTTTTGGTATAGTCCAGTACAAAAATGTCAAGATAAAGCACTTAGAAAATGTCCGCCAAAAATCTAAAATTTTTGATACGGCCGCCTAACAACACTTTTTTTACGCGTTGCGCATCTCATTCATTCATTACGATACTATTCACAATTTTTTGATTTACTCTTTATACCTTAACAGGTCTAAAACCGTAAAAATTGAAAACTATATCGTGAAATATATTTTTGGGGTATATATCGGGATGCCTAATGATTTGTACTCCTAATTGTCATTGGCGCACAAACTATTAGCCTAAAATTTTTTCGCACATTTTTACTAATTCTAAACGTGTTTAGCCTATTTTTACTACGCTTAACTTTACATCGCCGTATTATAATTTCCCAATTGTGACATTTAGCCGAATATATCATAACACCTACCCTTTTGCAGTTCCAAATTTTTATTCGCAGAAAGTTAAAAACTTTGTCAGCATGCATGCCTGCTTGCAAAGAAGTAAGCATAGATGCAAGCAAGCAAGCATGAATGCATGCATGCAAAGAAGTAAGCATGCTTGCAAGTAAGCAAGCAAGCATGTATGCAAACAAGCAATCATACATGCAAACAAGCAATCATGCATGCAATCAAGCAGACATGCATGCAAACAAGTAATTATGCATGCATCCAAACAATCAGACTTTCGTGACGGCTTCGGCGCTGCGGGGCTCCGGCGGTCCCACGCGTGCTTATCGTCGCAGATGGCTTACGCTCACCACCGCAGCTTCGGCTTTCTGGCCGGCTGCGCCGACCAGCCTCAGCCGCAGCGCCTCGCTTGCGGCCTCCTGCTCCTCAGCCCGCGGGCCGCCTTGCCCCTCCGCGCCTACGCGCTTTTAAATTACACTCTAGGGGTAGGGCAGACAAGACTGCTTGGGGTCGGTTTGTGAGCGATTCGTTTCTTAAACTTTTCGGTTTAAAAAAAATAGAGCGTAATGCCAAAAAAAGATGCTAATACATTTTAGTGCTTTCGATATTAGACATACTGAAATTAGGGTTTTCAATTTTTAGACCAATCTATAATAGTGCGAAAACAACTGTTAGACTAGACAATAATAATACGTTATAAGTTTAGGCCAATACGGTTCGGCCAAATGAAATTTGGACTTTAAATTTTAGGCGAACCGAAGGGCACCCATATTTTTGGGTGACAACTTGATTTACATTTTTTACTTCATAAATAGGCTCTAAATACAATACTGAACTCCTATAAAAATTTTGGAAAGTGGTTAAAATTTCATCCTGTATTCTTTCTTAGCAATATTTTTTTAGCCTTATCATTATTTACCAGATATTGTTGGTATCTGAGCTTGCTTTTTACATTGTTAGTAAAAGTTTTATTTCTTTTTTCTGATAAGGAAACTAGAATACAATGTAAAAAGAGAAAACTGAACAAATACCGAAGGATAAACGGTAAGTATTATTTTATGGATCTAAGTTTTCTGTTCGTTTGTTATTCCCAGAATGTGTGTTGCGTTAACACTTTGATTGATCAAAATACTTACGCAGAAGTTATTTTACCTTCATACATACATACATACACTCACGCCTTTTTCCCGGAGGGGTAGGCAGAAACCACATCTTTCCACTTGCTACGATCCTTACAGACTACTTTCGCTTCATCCACATTCATTAATCTTTTCATACACGCATTTTACCTTCATAACATAAAAAAGCTCTCCAGTCGCAATTCTTTGTTTAGTAATCAAATTACTTTTATAATTGAAGAATAGATAACCTTACCTGATATTATACATGTCCCGAATGTAATTTATCAGCGAATAAAACTTCAACTTATGAAGCGAATCAACTTGGTTCTTCTTTGGCTTGTTCAGATAATCTTCGAACGTTTCTTGAACAACCTTATCGGTGATTACCACTGGACATCTCATAACTAAGCCTTGAAGATTATTTCTACTCTTAGAGTTCATCTGCAAATATGTTTTCCAGTATCCAACCTTTTTTATAAAAAAATCTCCATTTGAATAATCCGTATAATACACTTCATACAACTCATACATACTATTGGTTTGTAGAACAACCGTGACGTCAGAATTAATCTGAATTGGGTAATTAGACAATGATCTTGCAGTTGACAAAAGATCTTCAGTTATTACAAACCATACAAACTGGTGTTGAAAAATATTGTTGTTAGAAATATTACTTAAAGCCTGATCCCAGTTATTGCATGAAGCATCAACAATCATACCAGTTTTACGAAAGGATTCAGCCATTGATTTTCTGGTTGACAAATTTAAATCCCAGTTTGCAACTTGTATATTATTCTCGTTAAACAGTTTTTGGTACACAAAGCCTCTTTGACTATCACATTTTATATACACCACATTTTTAATGTCTTTAAATTTCACCAAATCGATTATCAGGGATATTTCAGATATAAAGAGAAAATTTAAAAAGTAGTTTAAATCCATGTTGCTCACGGAAATGAATGAGTTGAAACTACAAAACAATAGTTTACTTTCAACATGAACGACAAGAAAATTGCAATAAATAGGTAAATGGTAAGTCGGAACACATTACTGTCAACGGGTCATTTAAATTTGAAGCAGATTGACTCTAAATTGCAGTTTTGATTTAATGTGTTTCAAAGAAAATTACTTACATTCTGAAGTCTAATATAAAATCTTCAAGCACAAAAATCATTTCGACAGGGTTCAAAGAAACTCAAACTGTTACACTGCGGAATTTAAAGTAGAATTAATTTATTTGGGGTTTATATACCTTGTTTTTTATGAGGTCTCCTATCTATACAATATCAGGATTGTAAGTTGCTAATCACGGAAGAATTGTTTTTTTCTTGATTTTCCTTGTTCTGTTTGCAACATTACCGTAATATCGGGAAAAATTAAAAAATCAAGGTATACGATTAGACCCCGATTAACTGATCTTTTAACTGATCTTTTCTAAATATGTAAGTACCGTAAAAAAAAATAGGGGACTATTTAATTGTGCTCTAAAAAGCAAGTTAGGCAGTTGGTCTCGTATTGTATCGCAAGATGGCAGTCGTAAGAGCAACTTTTACACCAGATTATTTTTCAACGTTTTCTTTATGACTTTACGAAAAGTAGAAGACGTTTTCTTGTGTATGGGTGTTTGTTTACTTTCAACAAATTTGACATAACTACTATACCTTTCCGGTCGGGTTGGTCTGAATTCCAAAATGTACTGGTCCACACTATGCACAAATTTCAAAATGACCTTTTCCCAAAATGTCTGATTTTCTAAATGTCTGAATTTTTGAATGTCGGTAATTTAAAATGTCTGACATAAAAGGTACATGCAGATACATAAATTATGAAACATGAAAAATATCAAACATGAAGATCTTTTGAAAATTTACGTTGTTTATTGTTTCTTTTTTTATTTTTGCCTAACTACGGAAAAGCCAGCAGGAAGGGTTGTGATTTAAGCAGTGTATGTTTATAAATGTGAGTGGGGTGGTGGGATCTACCTTCTAGTGGTACACCCTGGGCAACGGCATCTTTGGTTTTCTAACCAATGATGACGGCTAACAGATCCCTCTGCAGTGGTAGGCTTCGTAAGAGGCTGCCTGGATGCTACCACCCTCCTGCCGGAGTCCAGCGCCAAACAGTTTTTCTGTGTTCCGCTGGTGTGTGGGAGAACCAGTACCTCTGGGTAAGTTCGCTCTATATCTATTAGGCTTTTTCTCAACCGTATATTTAAGTATGTAGTCAAGAGCAAGTCCATTATTTATAAAAAAAAAGTGGGTATTTATGTAGGTTCCACAAATTTTAATTTTCTTATCTTATGAACATTATTTCAGAACTTCAAGAATTATTTATCTATCTCCCTGCTAGTATGCTTTTAAAGATAATATGAATTATTTAAATAGTTTTTTAACTCTATTGTATACATCTTTTTTTTTTAAATACAACTAAATGGCTAATAAAGAACTAGATATAAACACAATCAATGACAGAAAAACGTCCTTACCAAATGAGCACCCACTAAACCCTATTTAAGTCACGTATGCAAGTAAGGTTTACTTTACATTACAGTAGGTGAGATACAATTGTAACTGCTCATCTCAGATTATAAAACAAAACTTTTGTTTTATAATCTGAGCTGCTCATTTATAAAATTGGGCGATTCAAAGTAACGGTGTTACTTTGACTTTCATATATTTTATAGATGGTTTTAATCTAAGAATTTTTTTTAACACAACCTTTCAAGTGATTCTTATATCTCTTTACAATAATAACAAATCCTTAATAACTTACAGATAAACGTCTGCTGTTTCGCCATCAAAATATATATAGATACCATGATACCTAAATTTCACCCACAGTAACTTATTGCACAACGTGTGCGAAAGGCGTTCGTTTGTATCCAATTTCGCATGTGAAACGTTTACAAAAAAGCGACCCCTGTGAATAGATTCAAAGCGATCTCAATAATAAAGGTGCAGTGCGGGATACTCATCGGCAGTCGCGGCCGTTAATAATTCATGAACATGCTTAGCGCGCTTGCTCCTCATCACACCACACTTGGCCGATCGCTTACTCGCCCCACGCCCTTAATAGTACGGTTGACGGAAAATTCTCTTTGCCCATATATTTTCCCGGTCCGCACACGAAATTCAGCAGCTTAACGACTCTGTATTCGGATTTAAATACAAGCACCCTCATAATAATGCTGACGTGCATTAAAAGCACTTTCTTGAATAATTCCGTTTTAGTTATTATATTATAAAGCTTCATTGAACTAGTCAATCATATTTGCTTTATTTAACTAGGTTTTAGGTGACTAGGTAATATTAATTATTATTATTATTAAAAAAAAAAAGATCTACCTTGATTAGGTCGACTTAGCTTCTTCTCTTTTTTTCTTTATTTACAAATCATTGCAACAAATTCACTCATACTCATAAACAATCGTTGAAATACTTTTAAGTTTTTACTAATTGCAAACTAATAATAAAAAATATATATCTTTTTATAGGTTTTTTTTACTCAATGACGTTAGAATGGCTTGACTAATCAGAAAGAAATTTGGCACGGAGATATATCATACACTACAATAACACATACCACTTTTGGGCTCGAAGAAAGTACAGTTCCTCTAAAAAAGTTAAAAAAATAAGGAGTATGAAGTCGCAGGCAACCGCTAGTAATTCATATTTTAAAAATAAATTTGATTTTTTTAAATCACGGAGCTGATCTTCCGTGATCAGATTACATGTAGACCTATCTAGGTAGTACCTAGGTGGTATAAACCCCGAACCTAACTCCTATTTAAGAATGTATCAGCATGCATTATTTCTTGAGTTAAAAAACATACATACATAGTCATGAAAAATCGTTTGAATACCATTATCTAACTTCTAACTCATATTATAAATGCGATTAATGCTTATGGATGTATGTTTGTTACATAATTACCCCAAATAGACTTAACGGATCAGGATTAAAGGCTGGAATACCAATACTTAGGTTACTTAGTTACATAAGTACATATTTAGGGGGGGAGGGGTCTCCTCGCGAACAAAGTCGCGGGTAACAACAGCTAGTAGGTAATGAATGTGTAGCAAATCTGTTTGATTTTTCATAAATTAGCTCGCTAGTTGTTGGTACAGATTTCAGCCTATACTGAAAATCAACAACAACAATCAAAGTATACAAAAGTTTTGTATACCTGCACAACAGAATATCCATTACCCTATTCGATTCATTATCGACAATAATAATGGACATTTTCGAAATTCAGTCTCACTCGTCAGTGACTGCATTTTTTACTGAAACGTTTATCTGCCATCATGGCAAAGCTTTTAAAACAATTAGTTTGAAGCCCGATATTGGTTTGGTAACACTTTATTCGATTAACTGGCCTTTATTAAAATAAAAGTTGTATTGTTTGCATTCGTTACGTTTTGTTTTTAATAACAAAATACTTTTAATACTTCAATTTGCTGATAAAAAGAATAATTATTTAACTAATTACGATTGTTACGTATTACCTATGAGTTAAAATTTAATTCATCAGCAAGTAGGCAGGTAAGTACTATCCAAATAAATGGTGCAGATGAATATTTTGATACTTTAAATATGATATTTGTACAACTTAATTGCAATTATAACATTAGTATTGAAACTTGAAATATTATGTCTCAGGCGGGACTCGAACCCGCGGCGCGCCCGGTATGCATGGAGATGTATGCTCGAATCACTTTGGCCGGTTCTTTCCGACCTTTTATGATCAAAAATACTAAAATAGATTTATTCAACATAGGTATTTAACGTCCCTTGTTTGGCGCACATGAAACGAGTTTGCATATTAACCTAAAATGGTTTACCCCACTAAGCATTATCAGCTCAACAAGTAGGTACTATGCTGTGTTTTAAATATGGCACTTTGAAGTGAAGCAGTGTTTTGCAAGAGGTAATTAGGTGAAAGACTCATTCACACAACCGCTGGACCGGGTGATCGCGTTAGACAAATTAGAACATATTATTGAGCAAAGGTCCCCTTTATAACTCTACAAATATGAAAACACATTTTTTTACTAACTTCAACTTTAATGATATCGCTTTAAGGAACAAAATGGTCCGATATGACGGTATAAGAAGTTTGTTCAGCCATGTAAGGGTTGGTTCACGATTAATAACAGCATATTGGTTCGATTGACAAACGATTTCACATGCTCAAAACTTTAAAATTAATGTAATAGGGGTAAAGTATGAAATTAAATTTTTACTTAGACAGTATCTTTATTGAATATCCCGCAGGTTGGAAGTCGGTTAGAAAAGTTTATATTTCGGTTGATTATACGGAACAAATTCTGTTTTTTGCATAATTCAATAGAACTTAATCAGGTACGAGAAACCAAGCTGTACAGAATCTGCAGTTATATAGAAACCATACATCATCACACGTACTTTCAAAACACTTGCACCAACTTCAATAGGTATGATTGGGACTTACTTTTACTACGTTTTTTTCCTAGGAGGCCGCACAAAAGAGTTTCACACAGTTTGTCAAATCCTGATCCCCAGAGTTACATCTCAAAGGCATAAATAAACTTCCAATTAGATGAAGACAAATATTTGTATAAAAAAAAATGTTACGTCTTAGAAATAAACGAATTTTAATCAATACAAATCGGCATGCTTTATTCTCTACCATTTCACTTTCGTGGTCAAATGTTTTTGCGAATACATATATTTCTAAAGATACTTATATTCTTATAGTGAATGGATTACCTAATATGTTACCTTAGGCAACACTGTTTAGCACTATCAATTATAATTGTTGCGGTAAATTTCACGATCGGCTAGCATTGATGGTTTGTATTGTATTTCAGTATTGCCGTGATTTACCAAGAACTGCGTTAAGCAAAATGGGTAGGTAGCTTGTGTTTTAGTAACCTAAGTTGCGAGCACAATATTTATGTGCGAAAATATTCAACAAACACCAATATCAATCAGTACGATCTGTTGGTACTAGTTGGTAGGTCTCCACCAGGTCTGACTGTCAATATGGCGAAGGTTGCTCTGGAAGCGGGTCGCGCGGGGCCAATCGTTGTGAAGATCTTTAGGGAAGGCCTATGTCCAGTAATAGGAGTCGTTTAACCATGATTATTAATTTATGGCAAACCACCTCAACCTTAAAAGAAAATAAGAAACCGATAATTGAATAAGGTTCTAAATATATTTAAACATGAATCAAGGCAATGCACCTGATTATATATGTATATCGAGATAATATATTCCATCATGTCACTGACCCTGTTATTTCGCATATTTTTGAATAAATTGACCTTCAATTTTGTCTAAACAGCCTAAACGTGATGACATTTCTAGATGACAAGGTCAGATTCCACATTAAATAACACTAATAATATTATGTCATCTAGGTTAAGTTCAAAAACACCTAATTATACAGGGTGTAAAAGAGCTGTTTCACTGAGAAACATTACCTTCTTCTTAAACGCCATCAAAATATGGACTTAACTCTTATCCAATTCATAATGGATTTGTACTAATTTGGAATAAAAAGAGATTAAGAGCTTCCCCTCAATGTTTGTTAAAAATAAGGTCGGTCGGGTGTCTGCAAGATCAATTATTAACGAAAAATATTAAAGTAGAAGACTGATTAATCCCTCGATCGTGAGTTATTCCAGACACAATTGAAATCAATTGAATTGTAATCGTGGCACCCGAGTGCCTCCTGGGGGTTGAGGGATTAAAGAGTGAAATCTTTTATTTTAATAATAGGTAACTAAGAAATTCAATATATAACAAATTGTGTTTTTTTCAAATCACCGATACCGCAATATTTGCTTTTTGTTATATTTATGTATGCAATTGAAAAATTTTACTTTGATAACACACTTACGTAATAAAATTTCCTAAAAAAACTTTTTTTTTATTAAAATGAGATGGGCCAATACTTTTTTCCGAAGCTTCAGCCGCTACATGATCTGGTACACCCTATACTATCGATAATCCTGTGAAATAAACAGAACACTACAAAAGTGAAGGTCATTTACAACTGCAAGAAAAATAATATGTAATTTTGCTGTACTGTACCTACTCGTTTTCTAATGGCCGTCTAAATTTGAGGTTGTTCTTGACAGTGAGTACCGCTTGCGGTTACAAACCGTGTATTGAGGCCAAATATGCGTTATCACTAGCAATAATGTATACCTACAGTATACTTACAAATGGCTGTCTGCTATGTCTTGCAAAATTAATCAGATTTCAGTTGATAGATTTCCAAAGAAATTAATTTACTGACGACAGCACATCACACTTAGACAGGGTCACCTTTTGTAATTGAAATAGATGCGGTTTTACAACATAAATGCATTGCTGGATGTGTTGGATATTTTTGAATAAAACTACTTAATTTAAATGTCAATTAAAATAATTCAACAAAATGCTGTGTTTAAGTTAAGCTTTATAAAGTAACTGCGGATGGTTGCCCGGGGTGACAACGCCAGGGGCGCTGACCCGTAGTTTCATCCGACTCACTGAATGGCACCGGAGGACACGAGGGGTGGTTTAGTGGGTAGGGTCTGCTTGCCCCATACAAGCCCCATATAACTTGCGTTGGCCCCAGCCGTCAATGAGCATGCCTACAATCACAAAAAAAAAAGTTTCTCTAGGTAATAATTTACGTGAACTTATCGCTAGATAGTAACTTATTTATTAAAAATAATCAAGATGTTTAAACATCTATATCTACTTCACAAACAAAAAGTCATGTGTGATTATGTTAAAAACATAAGCAGTCACGCTACATAGGTACAACTAGCCATTCCAATTGCATAAAAACAGTAGGTCATGGCTACAAATAGCACAAATGTACTAATAACCAAGGCATAAATACGTGTAAAATGTGTATTCACTCGGTACCTACTCACTTAAAAAAAGGTTGTGGGAAATTCAAACACTTTGGCGTTTCCTTGGGCATCATTGATATAACTACACATCTCGATGATGATGATGAATAAACAAATGCTTCTTTAACGATTTTGCGGACGGTGAGTGGCCGTGTAAACAATTAAACTTCTGTGTCTGAAATGGGTGACCATTTATATCAATTAAATCAAAAATACTTAATCTCAGATCCGCTTAAGTAAATATATCTGTAAAGACCATAATTAATTAATTAAAAAATACGATTTATTACTTAACATGACTTTTGGGGTGGTGGGATCTACCTCCTAGTGGTCCACCCTGGGCAACGGCATTCTTTGGTTTTCTAACCAATGATGACGGCTAACAGATCCCTCTGCGGTGGTAGGCTTTGTAAGAGGACGCCTGGATGCTACCATCCTCCTGCCGGAAGACAGCGCCAAACAGTTTTTCTGTGTTCCGCTGGTGTGTGGGAGAACCAGTTCCTCTGGGTAAGCTCGCTCCATCTTACGCTTCTTCTTAACCGTATAGTTAAGTAAACCCATTATTTATAAAACTAAAAAACTCTAGAGTAATTAAATACATATGTAATTATTTTTTAAAAGATTTTTTAAACTAGATGCCTTTTTTTGGGATAAACGCACAGCCTTTCGCTATTCGGGTAACATAAACATTTTTATTGCAAAATTTTTTCATAGCTTTTTTATAATTTTTGTGGTGTTAACGGTAACAATATTAAAATATTAATGTGGAAAAACCGATGGCCGTTGGGGCCGAATGGTTCTGTTTCGCATCAGACGACGATCTGGCGACTGTCGCGGGAAGCCGTTGGATGTGGGACCGACCGTTGTATACGAGTATTAAGCCTATATCCAAGTATAGGCGCAGTTTGGTTATGAAGATGGTGATGAGTTATGTATGATTATTTTTTTACCTGCCAGGTAGGGAGGAGGGAAGATAGACAGCGAAATAAAAACGGTTTGAAAAAAAACTACCGAAAAAAGCAGGACATAACGAAGTTAGCAGGTATAATATACCTCTTTCTGAATCCATATCAAACAAACAAACCATCAAGAAGATATTCATGTAGGTACCTATACTTACCATGGTCTTCTACTTTAATTCATTCTATTTTGTACTTATATAGATAGATAGAGGTAATGCTAAGATTTTAAATTTGTTAACGAATTCAGCAAAATCGTTTAATTAATCGCACAAGATCATAGAAATATTTTTTTCTAAATTTGGTATAAAGAATGATTTAAATCAAACATAAAGCAATGGTTTCATTACTACAGTTACAAAAGTGGCCATGAATTAGTGACACGAAACCAATTTTCCATTGTAATTTTAACCAGAGTAAATTATACTTTTGGTTGCTTCCATGCATTACACTAGCAGTGAAGTAAGTAACAATAAATTCACATCCATTATTTGAAACATACCTTAAATATTTTACCTTTGACTCTACCACCACCAATGAGCATAATTCGATCAATATACAAACTTATGTCAAATCAAGTAAATAATATGCCATCAAAAACATAACTTGTAAAAAACCCAAGTCGCGCAACTCACATAATAATATTCTATCCTAAAAAGTTGTGCGATCTATGTAATACCAAGTCGGTTCATTAGCCAGTGCCTACTTAAGGGACCTTTGTCTTAAGTTATAACGTAATTAGCTAACCTATCAACATCTATTAGAAACCATAGTATCAATATTTAAAAAATCTTACGTTTTAAATAAATAGATTGACTTGGCATTCGCACTAAACAATCAAATTCAGTATTATTATGTATTTGTGAGATACATTGTGTTTTCATGCGATTGCCAGTCAATTTATTTATTTAAAACGTAAGATTTTTTAATATTTAATGGTTTCTAAAAGATGTTGATAGGTTAGCTAATTAAGTTATAACTTAAGACAAAGCTCCCTTAGGCTGCGTTTCCACTGACGCGGAGAGGAGCGGAGAGGAGCTTGGCAGTGCATGAATTGACCAATTACAATTTTTCTACTGAAGGGAAGCGGAGATTTAGAGCATTGTGATTGGTCAATTCATGCACCGCTAAGCTCCTCTCCACGTCAGTGAAAACACAGCTTTAAGTAGGCACTGGCTAATGAACCGACTTAGTATTACATAGATCGCACAACTTTTTAGGGTAGAATATGTGAGTTGCGCGACTTGGGTTTTTTACAAGTAATGTTTTTTATGGCATCTATTATTCCATTATATTAAACATATAAACAGGTACACGTACTAAATAACTGCAAATGTAACTTTGTAACCTCATATCTTTATATGGGATTACAAAGTTATTTATGCAGTTATTGAATCTAAAAAACTAGACCGAAAATTGGAAAATATTATACTTTTTCCTTGGTTTGTACGTTAAACACTAATTGTGTTCTAAATTCGAATCCTCTATGTCTGCTAGAAGAAGTACCTTAATATTTTGATTACCGTTCAGTCAGTCAGTCAGTGAGTGACAAAATTAAGAAACTTTGACTAGTTATAGTTTTCAAGCTACTTGCTCAAATTAAATTTAAAATTGGAATTTAGAATATAGCATATTGATGCAATGCCTGCATGGTCTCTGAAAATTCAGGCTTCTAGTTTCATTCCCAACGAAGTTATAGGAGGTCGAAAATGGCCTGAAATGCTTCGATAAAAAAAGACGTTCCGCTTTTTTTGCTCGACTTGGCGGGGGCACTGCCGTGCCCCCAAATTAATATTTATGTATTTATCCAATTCAAAGATAGGTACAGCAGTTTTTTCGTTAACATGAATAAAGGTCAACTTTGTACTTTGGTTAATAAATTGTGATCATATTGTTCGCTTTGAGTAGTAGTATTATAAAGGAAACCACGAGTTACAAAGAATGTAAGAGGAGCTCCACGAAGACCTCCATTTTATCTAAAAGGTTTTCTAAACTAATTTATGTAACGACAGGGACTTTAATAAAACTGTACTTTTAATTTAATAAACATTAAAGTGAGCTTATTTATACATTATGTGCGATTGCAAGAAAAAATTACGAAAATTATTAAAAATCATAATAATAAAATAAAAACCTAAGTACCTACACAATAGTGAAAGAAAGTGTATCTACCTAATGAACACCCACTAAACGTTTACATTTAACTTTAAGCCATACAATATGTAAATTTGTATTTTCAGTGGTAATTGAACAGATTTTGTAGTGTCAGTAATTGTATACGACTGAGTTGGTGTCTAGTTCATATATTTCATCTTGATCTATGTTAAAAATGTTTACATACGTAAAAAGGCTGCAGGTAGTATCAAAAACCTAAAACTCATTTTACTCCCCTGCCTCCCGGATACACAAACCAAAACTCGCCATGTTTCTATTTCGATTACTGAAATATTGGGAAAATATAAACGCTATCGTATTTTGGCGCGACAGGCGGAAATAAAGCCTGTCGACAAATCGACAGACGAGACATCGGCGACACACAGTCCGTACGCAAATATTACAGAGTTTCAAAAAACTGACTGAACTACGCAAGTATGCAGCCACTTTGAAATTGCGAACGTGCGCTTTTGTATGGCCGTACTGCGTCTATATCGGTAATATCATTAGAAGCCCTGACGTTCTTAAAACTTTTATTTTGGCAAATAAATTGGCACTGTGAATTGATAATAGGTACCATTCCTAGAATAAAAATACGGTAAGTGGAAAGTTGTAGATTGAGTCCCGCCACAGGCAGTCGACATTTTTATTCAAGGAATTTTATATCAATTAATAAACCATTCCGTTCTAATTATCTAAATAAAAACACCATGTCCGAAATTATATTGATTTTAAAAACTAGAATAGCTATTCACTTCTGCGTCATCATCATCATTAGCATTTATCAGTCCACTGCTGAACACAGTCCTCTCTAAAAGAAGGATTCAGGCTCGTCAGCGATCCGAGTTTTAGCCGTGGTGTAAAGAAGACACTGCTGCTCGTCTTCTTCTGTCAGTACTGCTTTAGTCATGTCTTACGACATGAGAACAGGTGGAGTTAATATTTTAATAAACCACAAAACACACTGCTGCATGTTCCAGAAAATATAATACAGCACAGAATAACGTAACTATGCTGACATCAATAGAATGCCCAGAGTTAAGTAGCTATACCGACCTTCGGTAGGTATTTCTCTGTAGAATTGACAAAAAAAAGAAGTTTCTATAATCTATCAGGCCTTTATTATTATATGCTTAAAACCTTCCAATTTAGGTTTCAATCATATAAAAATAGACGTTGAATTCAGAAGCATATCTCTTATTCGTCGGTTCATACAAAAATATACCTACTGACCTCTACTCATTTCTAGGTGATATTCTGATGTCAGCTTAGTAACTTATCTTCGAATTAATTTATGTGGATAGACACTATACCATCCTTTGTACCGGAAGCTTTGCAATGCCACTTGAGAGATGTTAAATGACTAATTTGCATTAAGTACGTAATACTGCCCTTCCAAGTCACGCGGCATCAATCGATACTGATAATTGACTCATTTTGAACCAATGAAAACAGAAGTTAGGATGAAAATGTTTTTAATCCTTTTTATACATACTTAAAATGCGCCGTAGACGGTCCCAAGCCCGGTTTGAGAAAGGAGGAGGGTTGGCTGTGAAAGGTGTAAACCCACAACATCAGGGACAAAGACAGCCGTAGAATACGCCAACGCCGAGCAGTGGGCGGCGGTGAAATAACCCACCAATGCAGGTAGCGGGGACCTTAAGGATTAAATACCCTTTAAAAGACCCGACGTAGAAGGTAATGGGAACCCACTACGATCAACTTTCCCAAGAAAACTCCATGATGACATTAGTAAGCGGAACGACTGATATGTCTGGTGATCCGGCTGACCCCCGGCGCCCTTTAATACCCGGGTTAATGGGCGAGAAATATGCTACCGAAGACTCCTCGGAGGTGCGTCACCAAGCCACCGAGGAAGTAAATGCTATTGGAGGCAATCATAAAACAGGACCATCCTTACGCCAAAAACACAGGATCGGAAGCTGGAACATCAGAGGGCTTTTAAAACCTGAAAAACTACCAGTCGTCAAGAAAGAGATGAGCGAACATAAACTTGCAATCCTGGGACTATGCGAAACACACATGAAAGGTGCAGGTCATGTCACAACAGCAAACGGTAACAGGATGTTCTTCTCCGGGAACGAAGCGAAGAGCATAAATGGAGTGGGCTTTTTAATATCTTCTCGAATGGCACCTTTTGTTACTGGGTATAACACCTTCAACGATAGAATCATATCTATTCGGATAAGCTGCACCCCTCTTCCACTTAATATAATTCAAGTTTATGCACCAACTGCAGAATCGACACAGGAAGACATCGACAGTTTCTATGGCACGCTTGAAACAACTATGGAGACAATCTCGAAGCGTGAAATAGTAATTATCCAGGGTGACTGGAATGCTAAGGTAGGAGATACCTTTTAAGCGACGACCACATTCGTCACATACTCGGGAGTTATGGACTGGGAATCCGAAACGAAAGAGGTGAAAGGTTCATTGATTTCTGTGTAAGTCACAATTTAACGATCACCAACACCGGCTTCAAACACCATAAACGCAGACTATATACGTGGATATCACCTGGAGGCCGCTATCGCAATCAGATTGACTACATCACAATAGCCGGCCGATGGAAGTCGTCTGTAACGAACACAAGAACTTTCCCGGGTGCAGACTGCGGCAGCGACCATAAACTATTGGTTGCAGACCTGCGTTTGAGGCTCAAATCATTTCGCCACAAGTCAAAGCGAATAAATCGGCTATCTGCATCGGAGTGTGACTATTTCCGGCAAACCTTAGAACCCAAACTGGAAAATCGCGCGGAAGTTTCGGATCCAGACGAACAATGGCTACACTTAAAATCAAATATCAAAGAGGTGCTGGACTCCATGGTTAAAAACGCTAACACAAAGAAGGATTGGATGTCTGACGAAGTGTGGAAAAACATAGAAAGAAGGAAGGGACTAAAGAGTGGCCCAAAACCTGACTACCTTGAGGAGGAATACTCGCGCTTGACCAAAGTTATCCGAAATCTTTGCAGAAGAGACAAGAACAAATATCTCGAGGATATCTGTGTGGAAATCGAAGTCCACGCTGACAAGAACCAGTCTGCTGACTTGTTCAAAAAGATAAGGCACATTACGAACAAGCTTAAACCGTCCTCATGGGTAATCGATGACAGACACGGAAATACTTTACACGATCTTTGTCAAGTCACAGAAAGATGGAGAGAGTACTGCGAGGAGCTTTATCAGGATCGTCAGAGTTCACAACACCTTAGGGTAGCAGGCGTTTTGGAACCCGATATACTCCGCTCTGAAATAGAAGACTCGATCCGTAAGTTAAAACGTAACAAAGCCCCAGGATCAGATAGAATTACAGCGGAAGCACTCAAAGCCCTTGGGCCCAATGGGGTTACCTGCTTACACAACATCTGTAACGCAATATGGAAAACCGGGAGATGGCCCTCTGACTGGATACATTCTTCTGTACTTCCCCTTCACAAAAAGGGATCGGTGCGCGATTGCAACAATTATCGCACGATAGCCCTAATATCTCATGCCAGCAAAATTCTGTTGCACATTATAAACACAAGGATGAGATCATACCTTGACTGGCAAATACCGCAAGAACAAGCTGGGTTTGTGAAGGGAAGGGGCACTCGCGAGCAAATCCTAAACCTTCGGCTCATAGTTGAAAAGTGCTACGAATTCAACACCCCAGTGTATATGTGCTTTGTCGACTATCAGAAAGCTTTTGACTGCGTTAGGTGGAACAAACTATGGGATGTCTTATCTGAAGTCGGAGTTCCATCCCACCTCATTACATTAATACAAGGTCTATACGAGTCTGGATATGGAACGGTAACATTAGGAGATGTCACATCCAAGAAATTTAGCTTCCGGAAGGGCGTACGACAGGGATGCATCATATCTCCCATACTTTTTAATATATATGGGGAATATATAATGCGGCACACCCTTGAGGGTTGGGAAGGTGGCATTAAAATAGGAGGAGTACAGTTATCAAACCTTTGCTACGCAGATGATACCACCCTTCTAGCATCAACCGAAGCAGAGATGGCCGAACTTTTGGGAAGACTCAGAATAACCAGCCTTCAAATGGGACTCGAAATCAATAGAAAAAAGACAAAACTGATGATAGTCGACCGTTTTGGTACTACACAGCGCACTGATATCCTTAAAGAGTTCGAAACCGTGGAACATTTCCAGTACCTCGGCTCGGTGATTACGAACAAGGGCACTTTCGAACCGGAAATACGCAGGCGAATCGGCATGGCCAAGACAGCGATGACCCAGCTCGGCAAAATATGGAAAGACAGAAACATCTCAAACCGGACTAAAACTCGCCTCGTCCGCACTCTCGTCTTCTCCATATTTCTCTACGGGGCTGAGACCTGGACGATCAAAGCCGCTGACAGGCAGAGGATCGACGCGTTCGAAATGTGGTGTTGGCGCCGCCTGCTAAGGATTCCTTGGACAGCCTTCCGTACAAACGTGTCAGTCCTCAAGGAACTGAAAATTGAAAATTCTCAACGTCTGTACTCGATTTGCCTGCACCGAGTTGTGAGCTATTTTGGCCATATCGCACGAAGAGAGGCCAACAACCTGGAAAAGCTGGTGGTGACAGGCAAAATTGAAGGCAAAAGACCCAGAGGCCGCTGCCCGAAGAGATGGTCGGACCAGATCTCCGAACAGCTGGAGCTACCAGTCAGCGCCGCCCTTCACCAGGCGACGGACCGTAGCAGTTGGCGGCGGACAATGAAGCGTCCAAGGAGTCACGATCCTCAGTAATGGGGGAACGATTGAGAAGAGATACATACTTAAAAAAAAGTTTGTTTAGTTAAGGGGACTACTATAGTTCTACGAGCTGCCCCCAATTAATTTAATTATATTACTTTCTAAACAAAACCAGTTATCAAAAAACTAGAACAGAATCATTTTAGCAAATTACCTCTAGTATTTATTGAATCACAGTAAACTTTTCATTTAGTTGATTATAGAGTCGAGATAGCGATAGATTAGCGACAAGCTAACGCCAAAAGCGGCCGCTTTTAGCAATAATATACAATACGAAAGAATACCAAAATGAAAAACAGTTAACAGTGATTCTATAGATACTAAACGTAATTTTCTAAAATGATACTGTTTTAGTTTTTTGAGAATTGATTTTGTTTAGAAGTAATAAAATTAAATCAATTGGGGGCAGCAAATAGCGACGTTTACAACTTAGAGCACCCGCCCGAATAGCACCTGGCCTAGTCCACGAAGAGCACCTATCGATATTTGGTGCTCTTCGTAGATTCAAATTTCTTTTTACATTTTCGTCCACGACCAGCACCTATAATACAGCAGCCTAGTGCTGGCTGGCTATTGAGTATCATACATTGTTATGGAACGAAAACATAATCATCGTTGTTCAATAAACTCTGTCAAAATTTATTCATAACGATAAGCAAAAAAAATTTTTTTATTATTTTAATCGTTATTAAGGACATGGTGTGCTAATATAATTTATTTGGTATATTGCAGATTAATTTATACACAAAGCATAGTGATGTTAGTTTAGTGGTCGATGAAATGCCGTGCACTTTAAACTAAATACATAGAATGGTTTTTCCAACGTACCTAATTTTGTTATCAGTTTTAAAATACCATTTACTGAGGATTCTAAGGCCGTAGGTCTATACTGGTATATTATGGTAATCGCTATCAATGAAGAGATTGTCGTGCCCACCGCAAGTAGCCACGTTCATTACGTGCACAAAAGGTGAGTGTTTTCCACGTTAAATTGAGTGTAGAGAGGCAATTCGAACCCTGCGTCTGGCCACGACACCGGCCTCTGACAGAGCGAGTTTTTAGGATTGCGCAGCGCGACACGAAAACAGGATGATAATTTTCGGCGCATTGTCCTTACGACAATATGGATTAACTTAGGCAAATGCTCTTTTCATCTACATAAGAATATCATAAAAGAAATACAGTGATTGTTTATCATATTGTAATGGGTCGCAGACATTATAATTCTTCTACGACCAAGATGATCGAAACATCGGAGACTTACGGCCGGTCCCAATAACCTATCTATCTTCAGTTTTGGCATATCGGAGATAGAAAACATCTTCTGTCTCTGATTTTGCCGTCCAGAGAAACAAAGACAAAAGTTGTTTTATTTATTTATTTATTTATTAAGGTTTTCCAGTGATTATATACACTATAACTTACAGTAACTATTTAAGCATAACTTATGTACTAAGTGTAACAACCCTTTTAAGGAAAACACCACATGCAATTAAAAGAAAGTAAATTAGAAAAGAAAAATATTTAACACATATGCCAAAACTAAAGATAGATAGGTTATTGGGACCGGTTGTTAAAGAGGTTGTACCTATGACCCGTCCTTCCCCGTCCCCATACATCTCCGGGTGAAAACAGATCTGAAACACCTAAATATCAGTCCAACCAGCAATTAAGCAGTACCATACCGACCTCGTACTACTTACTTACTAAGTACTAGGAACTTCCTATATCAAAGTTCTTGACGACTGAATGAAGCGGATGTGTAAAGTATGTCCCTAATTAAAAATCAGGTTACAGTAGGCCACGGCTGACAGACCCTACCTTAACAGGCTCGAGGCGCTCTTGGCCTGTTTTTTAATTTTTGGTCCTGTGCTCGCACCGACCCGCCTTGTTATTTGTTTTACCCGAGTTTTGCGAGTTTACGGATTGCGAGGTGCGTTGGAAATTCAGACCAGCGAAATAAGTTTTTTACAGTACGAGCCGCACGCTGTGATTGACTGTTCACGTAACAATACTGGGCCCACAATCCATTTTTGAGCGAGCATAAAAAAATATGTTTGCTGCCATTTTACACAAAGGTATACTAGTTTTCAAATAAATCCATTAATATTAAAGTTGGATGTTGCGCCTTTTACTTGCAATGATCTCATACATTTGAAGCTCAATCTGCATAACAATTAAAAATATTTGACATCGATAAAAATATTTCTTTGCTATTCTGATCGATACTTTAAAGCTTTGATCTATTAGATACACAAGTAGTTAATTATGTTTTTGATTACATAATTATGGTGACCACAGAATCTAGTAGGTATAATTGGCACTGTAATAAGAATTTAGATAGATTCCTGTTGGATATAAGAATAACAGTTTAAAATAAAAACTAAATTATTTGAATCGAATTTTTATTGGTAAACATATAAAGTAAACATTTAATAGATATATTTTTACATATATTTGTGAATACACTTTTAACAATATGTTTCGCACATAATTCTACCCGAGAGCACGGACACTGAAAAATGTTTAAAAAGTTTTTTGTATCCCAATACATGAAAGTAAAATGTAAAATCTTACTAAACGCGAATTACCTATATCCGTTTTATCTTCCATTTAAATTTTATCAATAAACAGTAACAATCAACTTAATCATTTATATTATTTCCAACCAAAATCCTCGTACATAACCTTTTCTCACATGGGAAAACTCGCACAATATAGTCAATTAAAATTTCATAATATTTAGCGGATAGTTACGCGCCCAATGACCCGATTGATATAGGCTGAATGAATAGTCGATCAGAGCTAAATTAAACCCGGCTGAAGGCTCAGCCTCCGGCTGCGAGCTAATGAAATATTTATAGCACCCCGCTGCTTGAAGACCATATGGCACGAGCGGCTTATTTGTCAAAATTTTGAATCTACAGCTTGATTCATTCAACGCTGCTACTCGTAGCAGGAGTTAGATACTTTATTTAAATTGATGATATTTCGATTTGTAGTTCCAGCTGCTATAGAGTAAGCAGATATTTTTGTTCTATGAAGGGTCACATTTTAGTAAATGTAATATAATTAAGTCAATGATTTTTCTCAGAAAGAAAAACAATTTTGCATGAAATCACGAACACAAATACACACACACAAACTCGTCAAGACACTCGCATGCGTCTTTCAGAAGTAACAAAAGAATATCCATTGTTGTTTACTCGCTACATGCCGCTTGCATAATATGCATAATATTATGCTGTAAAAATTAAAGCCAGGGTATTAGGTATAATTTTGGTTATGGAAAAAAAACTAACATGATATTTGAAATAATACTAGGTTCTTATTTTTAAGACATAATTAAAATAAATGGCGTATAGGAATATATTTGCACACACTAAAATGCAACCTTATTCCTTAACTTAGTACTACTGCTAATGAGGAGTGCTGACGATCGCAAAAAACGTTGACATTAAACAAATGACTGCTGTTGCAAGTTTGAATAGTCTGGTAGCATGACTATGAACATTTCAAGATTTATTTACAAGAAATAATATGATTAAATTATTATAAAGCTTAATTTTTTGGAATATATGTAATCTTTAAAGACGTTTCTTCTAATCGGATTAGTACTCTTATTGTAGTTTTTAAAGTCTTTAAGTGAATATTTAGATAAATAAATAAATAGCATTTTTTTAACCTTAAATTAAGTAAATAATATTTGCTGATTATAGGGTAAGGGTTAACCTTAACTGTTAGTGTTTTTATATTGTTATACCTACCTAGCTAAGATAGTTTAGGTGCTATTATGATTTCAATTATAAGAAAATTTGGCCACCACTTTTTAGAGATTAATCTCTTAAAATTGTTAAAATTGTTTTTAAAGAATAGGCGTCCAGATCTATTTTTTGTTTTTTATTTAAGAAATTGTCATCGGAGACCTGTAAATTGATCATTATTGTTGTTTAAGCTGAATCACAGTATTTGAAAATAATTTGATAAACTACTGACTAATATTTAACATGATAATATTTTTTAGGTCGCGTTCATATTTATTTAGATATCTAAGTAATGCATTAGTGAATTAATAAGTCAATTATTTCATTAGAAGGTAAATAAAGTATATATGGTAAATTAATATAAAAAATGATATGATGGTTAACGAATTATCCATTCTTCACAATCGTCGGAACAAGACCGGTCGCATTTATATGGTGGACCACATAATTTAAAAAAAAAACAAAAAACCTGTACATAATAAAAATTCGATGAGATGCGGAAGAAAACAGGAAAACTTAATTACGACGAGGCCTTGCTTATTTAACTCATGTTTTCATAGTTAAGGTTGAGAGAGAATCAACATTCGTTTCTGTTTCATAAAAAATGTGTACCAAAACACTAATAAACTGGAAATAAATACGGCTGTTATTGTATATAAATGGTATTTTACAGAAACCAACCTACTCGTATTATACTTTAATTACTTATAGCAAAGAAAAATAATATATTTAAACTATAAATAACTTGATTTCCATATAAATCTTCATTTCCATATTAAACTCAGGAACTGTTTTGTAAGAATAAATCAATTTAAAAAATATGACTTTTTTTACTTAGACATAAGTAGTATATATTTATTATGTATGATATATGCAAATAAATATTATGGAAAAGTAACCTAAGCATGTGTCTGGTTCAAATACCAATAACTTGACACACAAGCTTTGAAAGTTCTCTTAACCAATCCTTTGCCCATACCTTCCATATCAATTTAAAATAAAAAATTGAATTTCGAATAAGTATTTTGCATGGATTTACATTTTATCTTGTGATTCAAATCAATACAGTTTTTGTTATTTTTTATGGCTCTACTAAATGTTCACTTGTGTACTAAATGTTCATTAAGTATAATAAATAACTTATGAATATGTTTAGCTGTTGTGATTTTGTATTTCATCGTGACCTTAGAGTTTAGATTTAGCATTAAAATATGTACTAATCACTAAATAACAATTACTTTTAAACATTTTTATAAGCCTCTTAATAATATGACTAGCTTAAAAATAGTAATACAGTAATGTAACATAATAATAATAATATTGTTTATGGAGATTCTGTATAAAAATTTAGGCTTTATTTTATATAATCTTAGCAAATTACTTTAGCAAATTAATTGCAATTAATATAATATCAGTATTTAAACTTGAAATTTTCTGTCTCAGACATGACTCGAACCCGCATCTCAGCTCTCTCAGCTATCGAAACATTAAGTAACAGCGTAAATTTTTGAAGTTCAATCGCTGTATGCCAACGTGATTTCATCAAATGTTTAGGAGTTTGCCCTCTAAACAACCTAAAGAAACATCGTTCGAGTCCCACCTGAGACAAAAATTTTCAAGTTTAAATACTGTATTTAGGTGTTTCCTCAAACTAATTGTAAACAGATCATTAGATCAATTAACTTTAGAAGTTAAAGATATTATTTTTGTAATTAATTATTGTCTATCCCATCCTTCGAGCAACGTGGCCTTCCGTCCCGTAATGCTCGAAGATCCCATCATACCATCGTTCACCGCATATTAAGATCATCCAATAGAATATTAATTACAGGTTCATTTACCAATTTGTTTACGTGAGTGCCGTAAACAAACTCTAGGTGGGAAAATTCTAAACTTTTGTTAAGCATTATAAATCTTTTAACATTCGGTAATCTGCTTTTAAGAATATTGACATCATTATATTCACTGTACCAATCTATTTCACTTGCAAATATAGTAACTGGAGTGGTGACAAGTTTTACATCATATAAGGGTGGCTGCTTTGATGAATAAACCTTTAGATTTTTTTCAGAACCATAATCAAATCTTTGGAATCTTTTACTGGAATATCCTTGAATGAAGTGCTTTAAGCTTAAAGTAGAAGCACCTGCAGGTATGTGACTATCAATAGCAACGATTTTATCAGGAGACATGTTACTGGAATTTACTAAACCAAAATAAATATGAAATTCGACATTGCAAAGGCTTGTAGGGTAAATTCGACGGCAACTTAGACTTTTATAAGCTTTAGATAATTTAAACGGAAACAATTCATATAAACCCATCGCGTTTGTTACTGAGTGAAGTAACTCTACATTACGACTTACAACGTCTATAATGGGCAATTTCAAACGACCAATCCACGCAACAGGGGCCAGAAGAATGGACAACTCAATCTTGTTATTGTATTCCGGCTTCATGCTGCATAGCACCAGGAAGATTGTAGTTCCTTGAGAAAATCCAACGTAAGATAGTTTTTCTTGCGAAGTAACGTTAAGAATATGATCGATGGCGGCAGGTAGATCTATGGTGCCCATTTCTTCGTAAGTAAAATTCCAATATTCCTTTTTAGTTAAATTTCCACGGTGTTTTCTACTGTATCGATTTCCTCTGCTGTTGAAGAGCCATACATCGAATCCAGTATCAGCTAGTTGATACGCCAACGAACTTTTTGGACCTAAAACTAGCCATCCGTCAGAAGAATCGGTAATACCGTGCACTAATAAAATAGGTGGTCCTTTACGTGGTATGCGAAACATTTCAATGACATATCCATCTTCTGTCGTAATTGGAATCCATTCGGGTGAATAACCATACTTAGTCAAAAGGCCAAAAGAGTCCAAGAACGCGTCTGAATCCCAATCACTTTTTGTTTCATCACCACGACTCACAAAATTGTTTAACACTGACTCTACCTTGAACACTATAACGAAAGCTACTATTACCACTGTTGATAGCACCATATCGATTAACAAATACGTCGTGACATAACAAAACACAAGGAACCAATGGTTTACCGGTACATTTGAAGGCGTATTTACGCAAGTTGATAGCACTCAATGTCAAAGAACCAATAACTGGTTTACTAGACGAATAAACGCGACATTGGCTTTACGATTCAAGTTAATTTTGCAAGTGCACGCACATTTTAAGCCTCAGATATGAGAAAGTACAAAAAAATATCTTAGAAAGTACGAGCAGTGACTCTCAAAGGTCCAAACAGGTATTTCTGACGCTGGACAAGATGCGCTTATTATATTAATGTTCTCTCGTCAGTTCTGCATAGCCTTGCAGTCTTTTGTTATGTACATATTTGGATATCAGATTACAATCACCTTCTGCGACTTGTTAAGATGCACTATGCAATTTTTTAACCAGCGAAAAAAAGGAGAAGGCTTTTCATTTTTTGTTGGTTCCGTGTTCTTCGTATTGTGTGGTTATAAATAAAAAGATAAGATTTTTTATGAGTCACATTGATTTAAAAAGGTTTAACAAAATCGGAATTTTTTTAAACGCACGTATTATTTCTAATAGAAACGATGTAAACTGATATATTATAATAATTGCACACTACTCACTACCTATTCTTAAAACTTTTGGTAGATAATTAAAAGCAACTCCAAAAATAATCGATTTTGTCTGTCTAAATTACCTTTATGACGCAAATTTTCTAAAGATCCTGAATCAAAAAAAAAAAAAAGTTAAAAGTATTCTTGAAGACAACTCAAAAAAGGTATAAAAACCAATATTAGAATTTAATTTTTAAATCGTCATTAACTGAAAAAAGTACCCTAAGTAATTTACCTAGCTCTAAAATTTATGAATGGTGCACGTCTGACTCTCACATATTGATTATCTTAGTTAGGTATTACCTACCAGTCCTACCACAGATAAGATAATGCTATGCTATAACCAATAATTCTGCTGTAGTTTAATAGAATTAGCCCAGCATAGTATCTTAGAAAAACCTGTCATCAATTAAACCCAAACACCTAAATGTTATTGTTATTGTGTAAAGCTATGTAATAAGACCCTGAATATGTTTACACGCAAAATGGTTTATAATTCACACGCCCCATAGTTCAATGATGACAAAACACTGATTAATTATTTTGTAATATTTGTAAACATTCGTATGAAGTCATCAATGAGATAATTTTGCCTCTGATCGTAAACACAATCAACTTGAATGCTTATTGAGAGAGTTCAGTGCATTGTTCCTTGGATTTGCTTTCATGACTGTGGTTGCGATTGAGCCTTAAATATAACGTGGTGAGGTGTTATGAACTCATTTGACATCGGACTTATGAAACGAGCGAGAGGTTAAAGGTCAGTCATTAAAGGTTAGCACAAATGCACACTCGCAAATCTACTGAGAGCACTGCAATATCTAAGAACGCACACGTAAACTAATTAAGGTTTAGAACAATGAGGAATGTAACCAATTTTAGATGAAAAATAAATAGGTATGGCGACCTCAACAAAACAAAACAAAGTGTAATCAGACTTGCTATGCCAAAAATTAACGATATTTTTGCAAAATCAAAGTATAAAATTCTTAATTTTTTAAAAAAAGGTCTTATTTTTTTTATTAAAATGTTAGTTATATGGCGACATATTTTATTATTTCCTGCATAAATCGATAATAAAGTTTGTGTTATTGCTAGAACGAATTATTTATTTAAATATTGGTTGTTTGTTGATATGTTGTTAAAAACCTGTGTATCATCCTCATCTTGAAAGTATGTGGTGTGTGGTGTACAAATGAAAATTTATGACTGCGATCAACACAAGGACTTGCATGTGTTTTAATCTGTAGAATACATTTTAAAATATATATTTTTGGAATCTAACTTAATATTTTTTCCATTGAGTTTAATTTCCTTTAAGTTTGTTACATTTTATTTCTTTTTCCAGTTAGGTTCAGTTTTTTCTAAATTGCAAAATGTATTATTGTTATTAAGTAGGTAGGTACCTATGTCAAAAAAGAGACAACACCTTTTTTGTTGTTATATGTCATTTTTCAATTCAATTTCAGTAATTCTTTTTAGTTTGATCATAATTGTTATAACAGATCCATGTCTTAAATATATTTAATGAAATACTTAAAACAAACTTATAAATTCTCTTCAAACATATATTTGAATTAAATTTTCGACTGCCTTGGGCGAAACTTCAACCAACAATCTTTCGCTTAATATAATAATATATATATATATATATATATATTTAATTGTCCTAGGTTATTAGGATCGAATAGAACTCCAATAAAATAAAAAATATCAAATTGAAACTATTTTCAATTAGCTCAAGAGAATACACAGCAGTAAAGTTGATTGGAGAGAACGTTTAAAATTGATCGAGTATAAATCAACCTACATATACACGAGGATGAGGTACGACCGATCATTCATTTCTATTCATTTATTCAATTACACTAAATAATTAAATCATCCGTCTACCTTGAATATTTTTATGGTTACCTTGTTCTTGAAACTCACGTTCAGAACCAACTGTTTCTTGATAATAATTCCCACCGGCAGTAAAGCATTGCATCTTAAAATAATCTAAGTAAATAAAAATTCATTTTTTCGATAGAGCTGACATGTCTGTACTGCGAAAATATTAATTTATTTTTATTACTGTAGAGTGAACTATATTAAATTTAGAGTACCTACCTTACGATCTGTTGACATTGATACACATAAGCATGATTAATAAAAAAAACTTATTTACGTGCATTCTTTGGGCTAGGATAACCAACTTATAGCCGTTCTTGCTGTGTCAGCAAGTAATATATTTTATGGTGAAAGGAAAGAGATCGAATTTTTCAATTACCCCTTCCCGTATGTGAACACAACAAAGCTCAAAAGTTCTGAAGCTTGCGCTGTTTTGAATAATTTTTTAAGAAATTACAAAAACATGGCGTAGATGAGACTTGATGCCACAAGCCCACAACCTTTCGCTTACTTGATTTTCTAGAATTTTCGGTAAGTCCCATCTTAAGGTATTAGTTACGATATACTGTGAGCATAAGGTAGGTACTTAGTACTAGAAAAGCATTCAACTCTACCCGAACCTCTGAATATCCAGGTGACTTCGAGGCGTCACTATAGGCCCGCCTATCCCAGAAACAATACCTACCCGCGTTCTAATTTTTAAAAATGGGTCAGACATAAAATGTTCCGTTCTTCGACACAACTCACAATACTACCTAGCTAAATATCTAGTACAAAAGTGTGTAAAGTAGTGGAGCAAGCACCCTCAGACTCGGATGTCAATTCACTTAAGGGGAGTCGATCATGCCACCGCTTGCTACTAAAAGCTACTAAAAGCCCTCCATAAAAGCAATAATTAAATTGGCGTAACGTAATTTAGTAAGGCGATGCTGTCAAAGGTAGGTTCCCAGACATATTACCCGACGTTTATCTAGTAGTAGTCTTGTCCACACAAAATAATTTACCGCGTAGCCATTTTAGGTTTCCTTAGTCAACATGAAACCCTTAGTTTCTGTCGGTCTTTCGGACTGATAGAAATAGAATCTGAGGGTAATTTTTGAAATTCTACCGCCGAAATATTAATAGGTACATTAATAAATTAATAATTATTTTTTAATACATTTTTGTTTGTCTTTTTTAATGTGTCTTGTTGAATTTTCCAAAAATGATAGCCACACACCCACGTGGGAAGACAAATTTTGTTCAAGTTGTTTGAGATTGTTTAGATACAATAAAATACGAATCATTTAATTAAGGAACTTTCAAATCAAGCGATTCGTCATTAAATGCTAGGTGTAGCCACAGAACTCTACCTACTACACTATGCGTGACCCGACACGAGTTAACTTGGGCGATTTTTAATTTAGTACATCATCAATACATTTTGATAATATAAGTAGGTACCTACTTTTATTTTTGCTGAATCCGATACATATCAAAATTTGTAACTTTGCTCCAACACAGTACAAGTGTCTGACCTACGAGTAAGTACCTACGTGCGTAAAGAAGAGTGAGAGGTTTATCGTTCCATCTGATTCATGGTCGCCCTTGCCAAATTTTTTAAATAATCTGAGAGTTACTACTACCTTTACTATTAGGGGTTAAAGTATGAAATTGCCGTTTTGTATGGACAAAATCGAGAAAAGTCATTCTTCCATATTAACAATTTTTTAGTTTTTTTAAAAACGCCTGAACCGTTTTCGATGCATTTAAAGGTGAAAGTTAGATGGTTATAAAGCTACGCATTATAGTATTTAAATTTCTGAAAATCAAAGTATATAATACAAATATACTTACTTAATTGAAGCAAGAAGGTCAGCTGACACATTGTAAGAGGTCTTTTCAACGACTTCCTTTGAAGTAATAGGCACTAGTATTGCATTTTTTTTTAGTCAAAAGTTATTTTATTTAGTTTTGGATACAATACAAAAAGAATTACGCAATAATATGACTATACTTAAGAGCTATAAACAAAATAAAAAGTGGAAAAATAATCGTCAATTTCATACTTTAACCCCTATTATTATTTTAATGCGTGGGTGCCGTCCTTTGGGTGTCTTAGGATGCGACTAAAGGAGTAGGAGTAGCCAATCTCCTGACTACTCCTTAATTAGCCTTCCTATACCATTATCTTCTTAGAAAGGTAACGGCGTCTTGCCTCCACAATTAATAATAAATAATAATAAATAAATATTTTAAGACATGCCTCACTGGGCCACACAAAGCCATCTAGTCCCAAATTAAGCTACTATTAAGTACCCTGTCGTATGGGGTACTAGATAACCGATAAACTTACTTATATACTTTTTTTTTGTAAATACATACTTATAATACATAGAAAACACCCAGACCAGTACAAACAGACATGTTCATGCACACAAATATTTGTACTGTGCGGGGATCGAACCCAAATCAGTTTGGCAAATCGAATTTGCCAAACTGCAATCCCTAACCCGCTTGCTGTAAAATCCTCTTTTTGGAGAGGCTCGTGTCTAGCAGCTGATACCTACGTGCTGGTGAATATGATGATGACGATTATTGAGACTTATCGAGCTGGTCAATTCGGGCATTGATTAGTGTAGGTATAACGCCCAAATTGAACAGTTGTTCTTTCCAGAAAGATCTTATAACACTTTTGTCACAAAAAAATATGGAAGGAATAAATAAGTGAAGAATTTCAAAGTCGGTGTCAAACAAGAAATCACCAAAATTCATCACGCACCGACTCAATATTATTGGCTTATTCCTTAGAATAATAGCTTAATAGCTAGCTAGCTTATTCATGATTTTCGTCATTTTAATAAATAAAGTTTGTGAAAAAAGCTGCATTTCTTTAAATTTGTGACCAATTTGTTTGGTCTTCAGGATGGAATTGCTTTTTCAGACTACTAAAGCTATTGAACAAAAAATCGATCCACTTGGAACAAGTTCTGCGTACCTACGACATACGGAATATTATAATATTTTTTCGTCAGTTGATAAAACTAACCAACATTGACAATGATATAAAGTAAAAAAAAGTAACAGCCTATAATCATCCCACTGCAGGGAATAGGCCTCCATCATTGAATTCAAGTTACCACAGCAATGATGGGTACTGGCATAATCACCACGCTTGCCAAATGCGGTTTGGTTATTTGTGACCCGAGCAACGTTCGGAAATTCAAACCTTTTTGTTGCCCAACCCGGGGATCGAACCTAGGACCCCGAGATCTTAGCCCGGTATTTAAACCACTAAACCAACGGAGCGTTTTACAGATAATTATATATATGTATAACTAGCAGACACCGCGAACTTCGTATCGCGTCAGAATAGTATTTGATTTGACGTCATAACTCCTACAGGATCATAAGACCGGCCGGCGGTCGCGATAACAATTGATTTTAATTGTGTCTGAAATAACATACAATCGAGGGGTTAACTTTCCAATATTTTAAATAGTTATTATTCTATTCCCGACGAAGACAAATCCAAAAACACTAAAAACATAAAAATCTGTCCAGCCGTTCTCGACTTATAAGTAACTTACACGACTTTCTTTTATAATATAAGATAAAAATACAAGAAAACTCACCATACGAGTTGATTTTTATGTTTTTCCATTTTTCGGTTCCCGCCTTTGTGTTACCATGTTTGTACTTGTACGAGTATCTACTGAGCAAAGCTAAGTTTTATTTGAAATAAAAGATAGTTTACGGATTTAGAACGCGTTTATTTTTTATTTAACCCGACGTTTCGAACCCTTTACAGCGTTCATGGTCAGACTAAGGTGTTATTCGTCTTTAAGATGGTAATTTGAAAAAATGTTTAACTACCCCCTCTAATTTTTATCGTCAGTTATGTTCCTTTTCACACAAAATGAGCTAACTGTGTCCGGAGTCTTCGCAGTGTTGCCATGGTTTGTGGACTTCAATGATGATCCTGTAAAGGGTTCGAAACGTCGGGTTAATCCCTCAACCCCCAGAAGGCACTCGGGTGCCACGATAACAATTAATTTCAATTGTGTCTGGAATACCTAACTCACGATCGAAGGATTAAATCAAAAATAAACGCGTTCTAAATCCGTATATTACTATCTTTCATTTCAATGTATAGTGTTCGCGTAAACCCAAGAAAACAGTAAGTTTTATTTAATTTTATTATAATCTAAATATAAAACTCATTAAAACGCTTTAATATGATATTTTAAGCAATGGTCGCTAGTAAATTTGCCACTAGAGGCGCTAGTGTCGCGTGAGGTCCAATATCATTCACTTTGTACTGGTTTTAGCGGAATTTGTTGCATAAATTATAATTTCTTAAATTTACCTGCCGGAAAGTGATCTCCATCGTAAAATATAGCAAATATGGATTATTTGGCGATTAATGTGAACGCTTTAAAAGCGGAATTAAGCAAAAGCGCAAAAATAGGCGGCCTCAAGAGCAACTATTTCAGAAGTTAGTTTGTTGATATCAAGATAGTTATTTATAAACAATATAACCTTAATTAGATTCAAGATATAACACTTTGTTTCGGCGCCAATCGCCTTTTACTGCTATACTTCCGGACCTCAGTCTACAGTGGCGCCAACTGGTGAGCAAAGAAACGGTAGTCCCCATTAAATTGCAATTATAATATCAGTATATAAACTTGAAAAATTATGTCTCAGACGTGACTCGAACCCGCATCTCCTCGCATGCAGGGCGCGGCGCTTATTAGCAGCCTGAATATCATATAAATAAAGTATTTCTGTTTTACCTTATCTGACTGTCAAACATCTGCAAAGATGTTTCTTTCAGGTGTTAAGGGTGCAAACTCCTAACATTTGATGAAACAACGCTGGCTTACAGCGATAAGAATATGCTTGAAAAATTGACACTTATGACTTTAGAGCATTATGACGTAGTGTCACGGTGGCTAAATGGTTAAAGCGCCGCGCCCGGCATGCGAGGAGAATGCGGGTTCGAGTCCCGCCTGAAATATAATTTTTCAAGTTTAAATACTCATTAGAACGCGTTTAACAGGCAAATTAAAACAACACAAGACAAAATAAATATTATATACTAGCTGTTCCCCGCGACTTCATCCGCGTCAATTTCTGTTATTATGAACGCGATTATTTTTGCAACATTTTTCACTGATGCTTCGCTCCTATTGTGTCTGAAATAACATACAATCGAGGGGTTAACTTTCCAATATTTTAAATAGTTATTATTCTATTCCCGACGAAGACAAATCCAAAAACACTAAAAACATAAAAATCTGTCCAGCCGTTCTCGACTTATAAGTAACTTACACGACTTTCTTTTATAATATAAGATAAAAATACAAGAAAACTCACCATACGAGTTGATTTTTATGTTTTTCCATTTTTCGGTTCCCGCCTTTGTGTTACCATGTTTGTACTTGTACGAGTATCTACTGAGCAAAGCTAAGTTTTATTTGAAATAAAAGATAGTTTACGGATTTAGAACGCGTTTATTTTTTATTTAACCCGACGTTTCGAACCCTTTACAGCGTTCATGGTCAGACTAAGGTGTTATTCGTCTTTAAGATGGTAATTTGAAAAAATGTTTAACTACCCCCTCTAATTTTTATCGTCAGTTATGTTCCTTTTCACACAAAATGAGCTAACTGTGTCCGGAGTCTTCGCAGTGTTGCCATGGTTTGTGGACTTCAATGATGATCCTGTAAAGGGTTCGAAACGTCGGGTTAATCCCTCAACCCCCAGAAGGCACTCGGGTGCCACGATAACAATTAATTTCAATTGTGTCTGGAATACCTAACTCACGATCGAAGGATTAAATCAAAAATAAACGCGTTCTAAATCCGTATATTACTATCTTTCATTTCAATGTATAGTGTTCGCGTAAACCCAAGAAAACAGTAAGTTTTATTTAATTTTATTATAATCTAAATATAAAACTCATTAAAACGCTTTAATATGATATTTTAAGCAATGGTCGCTAGTAAATTTGCCACTAGAGGCGCTAGTGTCGCGTGAGGTCCAATATCATTCACTTTGTACTGGTTTTAGCGGAATTTGTTGCATAAATTATAATTTCTTAAATTTACCTGCCGGAAAGTGATCTCCATCGTAAAATATAGCAAATATGGATTATTTGGCGATTAATGTGAACGCTTTAAAAGCGGAATTAAGCAAAAGCGCAAAAATAGGCGGCCTCAAGAGCAACTATTTCAGAAGTTAGTTTGTTGATATCAAGATAGTTATTTATAAACAATATAACCTTAATTAGATTCAAGATATAACACTTTGTTTCGGCGCCAATCGCCTTTTACTGCTATACTTCCGGACCTCAGTCTACAGTGGCGCCAACTGGTGAGCAAAGAAACGGTAGTCCCCATTAAATTGCAATTATAATATCAGTATATAAACTTGAAAAATTATGTCTCAGACGTGACTCGAACCCGCATCTCCTCGCATGCAGGGCGCGGCGCTTATTAGCAGCCTGAATATCATATAAATAAAGTATTTCTGTTTTACCTTATCTGACTGTCAAACATCTGCAAAGATGTTTCTTTCAGGTGTTAAGGGTGCAAACTCCTAACATTTGATGAAACAACGCTGGCTTACAGCGATAAGAATATGCTTGAAAAATTGACACTTATGACTTTAGAGCATTATGACGTAGTGTCTCGGTGGCTAAATGGTTAAAGCGCCGCGCCCGGCATGCGAGGAGAATGCGGGTTCGAGTCCCGCCTGAAATATAATTTTTCAAGTTTAAATACTCATTAGAACGCGTTTAACAGGCAAATTAAAACAACACAAGACAAAATAAATATTATATACTAGCTGTTCCCCGCGACTTCATCCGCGTCAATTTCTGTTATTATGAACGCGATTATTTTTGCAACATTTTTCACTGATGCTTCGCTCCTATTGGTCACAGCGTGATGTTTTATAGCCTAAAACCTTTCTCGATAAATGGACTATCCAACACAAAAATAATTTTTCAAATCGAACCAGTACTTCCGGAGATTAGCGCGTTCAAACAAACAAACAAACAAACAAACTCTTCAGCTTTATAATATAATATAAATATAAATATTATATATTATCATTAAACATCGTTTGCTATTGATCACAATGATCATAAGTAATTTGTAAATGTAAGACAATTAGAAACAACTTGCCATACGAGTTGGACACTAATACCATAACAAATAAACAACGATGATTAAGATAATTTTGGTTCCACAACGATTACCTATTAATAAAATAACCGCAATATTCATATCGTTTCCACTAACTAAACTAGCGCCACCTGTAATTTGCTGTTTAAAGGTGGACACTTTATCAACTTGTCCCCATAAGATGGTTTTTCTTCCTTCTAGTCTCCATGGAACCGCCATCACATTTCAAGGTGTTAGATTAGTTTATGATAGGCTATGTGTGTAAGTACCTATGTATGCTAGCTAATTTATGTACCTATTATAATCACTTATTTAATTAATTAAAGATAAGGCTTTAATGTGTTAGGAACACAATATTTTGACACTTGACACTTGTTTTTTTTATTACAAGTTTCACGGCTTTGAAAATTTGTGAGTTAGGTGCAAACACAGAATATAAACAACGAATATTTTTTTATGTTCTGTGGTGGCGGGTGCAATCGTTTAAATAATCCTGAATTTTGACATTGACAGTCATTACGTCTTCTTAGCCCTACCTAATCGTCATTCGTATAATTTCGTAAATTGAATTGTGATTCGTGCGTGCATGCATCACAAAAACATGTTTTTTCGCTTTCAGATAACAACTGTTATTATCTCTCAACTGAAATTACTACTTACATACAGTTCATACTTACAGCCGAACAAGGTTACGTGCCGCAGGACGTTACGCTGCCCTAGAAAACGATATCAATTTCATCATTACATTAAGTAGTATGAATCTATGTTCGTGGTTTCAGATCCACTCTGAATAATACAATTTAAATAATCTCAAATACCACCACTGAGACTGAAATGTCCACGTTAAGTAAAATTATTGAAAATGATCAAATGCAAAAGATACTGTCTGAATTCACAAGACTAGGTGGTAAGTTACAATTAATTTGGATTCAATAAAATATTATGCAATACATATTATAACGAACATGTAATTAATTTTACTTGATAGCACATTATAATTGCTTTTAGTAAAGATTTCTTTCTAATACTTAATTTTTTTTTGTGGTTTAGTAGGAAAGTTAGGTACCTACTTGCTTTACTTACTTATAATCAAGAAACCCTTAAATGTTGTGAGTAAATACCAATCTATAATGAATATTATATCTATGACAATCATCTCTGGGCCTTCCAAGAGAAATAAAATTTGTTGTAGTTAAGATTACTTACATTATAGTGTTCACAATCCTGCTGTTGATAGTCTTTTTAAATGATATTTTGACAACCTCAGTTATACTAACGATTTGAACCCCACGCGGTACCTCGCTACTGGGATTACAATTTATTTCAATTGTGTCTGGAATAACCCACGATCGAGAGATTAAATCATTGAAACTCATGTTATTAAAATCATTTTTTGAGCTTAGAAACAATTAGTTATTTAGTGCTGTAAAGCATTGTTTTGGATACATGGCAAAGCAGCCGACTGCTTAAGCAAGTTCTACCTTGTTTCAATTATCTGCACATCCAAGTGTAGCCTTATGTATGTATTTTGAATGTTACAATACCCTGGTATTGTAACATACACTTCACTTTACTTTAAAATTGTAATTTAAAAATTTAAAATGAGTTATTTAAAATTTCAGATCGATGTTACCTAGAAAATGCAGGTGCATTACTGTACCCTCAAAGTCTACCGCTACGTGTGAATCAAGATTTAATAAACAATGTTTATATGAATCCACATACAGATAAGTACACAAAAGACTGCATTGAACAAATAAGATCTTCAATACTGAGACATTTTAATACAGATTCTAATAACTACTCAGTAATTTTCACATCTGGAACAACGCAGGCTTTGAAACTTGTAGTGGAGTCATTTCAGTTTGCCTATGATCAGAATGAGGTATTAAACTGTGGCTCATTTGTCTATTTGAGAGACAACCACACATCTGTACTGGGCCTGAGAGAGCTTGCTTCTGAAAAGAATGCTGACATCATTCATATATGCCATGATGACTTCCTCAAAGCTTTAAACCCTGCTGAAGTAACCCCATTCAATACCAGGAGTGAAAGATACAAGAACGATGGTAATACACTTTTAGTATACCCCGCACAAAGTAATTTTAATGGATTTAAATACCCTGTTAATTGTATAAAGAGCATAAAAGATGGGTGTCTTAATAGCTACATTAAGAAGCATTTATGCAAAGTGAATTGCAATTGGTATGTGTTATTAGATGCTGCATCTTACATATCAACAAATAAGTTTGATTTATCTGTAAACCAGCCAGATTTTGTTTGCCTGTCTTTTTACAAAATATTTGGATACCCTACGGGACTTGGAGCTCTGCTTGTCAAAAACTCAAGTGCAGATGTTTTAAACCAGAAGAAATATTTTGGAGGTGGAACAGTTGATATAGTGTTGAGCAATGAAGATTACCATGTTAAAAGGGAAATTCTTCATGAGAGGTAAATATTTGTCCATATGTTTGTTAATTATTTTATTTATACTCACAATTGTACACAAGGTCATTGCTTGTTATAATGAATAATAAATACCTTTGAAATTCCATTAAATAAAAATGCACCTGACTCAACATGTTAAATCAATTGAATGATGCACTGGCTACTAGTCAGGCAGTCTTTACTAAGTCTGGAGAATAAACTGCTGTTCTACAAATGCATCCTAAGACCCATATGGACATATGGCATTGAGCTCTGGGGTTCGGCTAGTCGGTCAAATGTAGAAATACTTCAACGCTTCCAAAATAAGGCACTTAAAATGCTGAGTTGCGCACTCTGGTTCACAAAAAACACTGAAGTGCATGATTAAAGCTTCTGAGGCTGATCGCAGATAATACTAAATATTAATAAAAAAAATAAAAAATTGAATGATAACAACAAGCTTAATCATTTGAATTTTACATGAATACATCATCAATTTAGGAGCTCTTTGCTACCTTCTTTTAATTCAAATTGAACTACCTTAAGTAGTCTAGCATAGTTTGAACCACCAAAAATCTGCATAATATGTATATATATATATTTTTATTTAATCTGCAAACAGTCAATACTATATTAAACTTTTTGTAAACAGCTGTAATAAAATTTTTTCATCATCCTGAGTACATTCTTCAACAAGACACATCTTCCTTATACTAATTGTTCCTTATTACTTAGAAGCAGGGTTCGAGGATATATTTTTCTTTTAAATTGTTTGATAAATAACAGTTTATTATGACTTATGACTGTTTTGGTAACTAAAAGACTTATTATTTGATTATATTCTAGAGTTTTTAGGTATTCCTAATGTTTATTGTTTTGTTACCAAAGTGTAGGTATTATAACGAGTGTGATATTGGATGACTGATTAGAATTTAAAGATTTTGTACTTTTGTTGATTTTGCCCGACATAAAAAAAGATTTATGTTTTTAAGAATAATTTGCCTTATCTATGATTTTATGTTTTGATTTATTTGACAGATTTTTAGTTAATACCTCCATAAATAAAACATAAAAAAAAAATATAAAAAAAAAAATTTGCATGTTCATGTAACACATAAACAAGTAGTATTCGATTATGATGCACTAAAATAATAATATGGCTTTCATACAAAATGGATATGTATAAAACTTGATATGTATCGGATATAATATCATAAATATCCGATATTTTGATATTTATTATAAATATCAGATATTTTCGAACCCTGCTTAGAAGTGCCTACTTAGTAGGTCCTTGAAAAAGTCTGGATTGAGCCAGTGTTACTGCCAGTGGATCAATCAATGCTTTTTACTTGCTGGTTGATAGTGTTAACAATCAGTACTTTATATGATTCATAAATCCGTAAAGTATCTGAATATTGTAATGTAATATTTCAGGTTTGAAGATGGTACACTTCCATTTTTGTCTATCATAGCACTAAAGCATTGCTTCGACACCCTGAATGAGTTAATTCCAAGAATTATAAGTGAAGATCTTATGGACACAATTTCATACCATACTTATTACTTGGCAAAGGATCTTTACAAGCAGCTAAATCAACTTCAACACAGAAATGGGAATAAGGCTGCTGTTTTTTACATGGACTCTGATTTTACTGACATAAAGGAACAGGGCAGTATAGTCACGTTTAGTCTTCTGAGAGAAGATGGTTCATATATTGGTTATTCTGAGGTAAGAAATATTAGGGGTTAAAGTACGAAATTGCCGTTTTGTATGGACGAAATCGAGAAAAGTCATTTTTCCATACTAAATTTTTTATAGTTTTTTTAAAAACGCCATAACCGTTTTCGTTGCAATTAAAGGTGAAAGTTAGATGGTTATAAAGCTACGCATTATAGTACTTAAATTTCTGAAAATCAAAGTATATAATACAAATATACTTAATTGAAGCAAGGTCAGCTGACACATTGTAAGGGGTCTTTCCAACGACTTCCTTTGAAGTAATAGGCACTAGTATTGCATTTTTTTTTAGTCACAAGTTTCTTTATTTAGTTTTTGATACAATACAAAAAGAATTACGCAATAATATGACTATACTTAAGAGCTATAAAATAAAAAGTGGGAAAATAATCGGCAATTTCATACTTTAACCCCTATTACATTATGATTTTAAAACAATCAATTTAAGGATAACCTCAAAGAAAAAAAACTACGATACTTGGAAAGTATAAAATACTATCTGTCGCCTGCAACTTCCTACATATGGAATTTTGAATTTGAAAGTATCTCACAAGAACCGTACATTTTAGGGGATTGAAATTAGCCCATGTGCTATGGAATAATATATTAAACTTTCTCTTATATAATATTAGTGGGAAAGTAATAAAAAAAAACTATACAAAATAATAATGATGATGCCCATTGATTGATTGTTTGTTTGTTTCACACTATACTTAATTTATAACTTGTAAAAAAAGTCGATAAAAGAGAAGAGGTAACACACCTTAAGGCAAGCATAATGTCGAATAGTCAACATCATCATCATCTACTCAGCCGAACGACGCCCACTTCTGGATATTGGCCTTCCCTAAGGATCTCCATGACGGTCTGTCCCTTGCCACCCTCATGCAGAGCTATGTCCACTTGTTAACATCATATTTTATATGTACTGTAATTATGCAACCGACTATGGTGTTTACATATTTTTTTTGTTAATTTATTATTCTTTTGTTCTTGATAGCCAAGTAAAACTATACCGTTTAGCGAACAGTGTATGTTCGTTTAATACATAATGCAAAATTTCAAATTTCAGTTTCAACACATAGCGGATTTATTCAATATAAGCGTGAGAACCGGATGCTTCTGCAACTCTGGCTCATGCCAAAGACATCTTAACGCCACAAACAAGGAAATGAAAGACATGTATAAAGCGGGCCATAAGTGTGGAGATGAAATAGACTTGGTCAATGGCAAACCTACAGGAGCCATAAGAGTATCATTTGGATACTACAACACATTTAAAGATGTCGACAAACTAATTTCAATGATATGCAAATGCTTTGTAAAAGTTAAACAGAAAAAGCCTACCCGTATATTAAAGCATTACAAACATATCGAAACTAAACAAAATAAATGTGATGAAGAGTCAATGAAGTTATTGACGAATGACCATTATTACAAAAAAATTGATATCCTATCGGAACCAGCGCCATTTGAATCTGAGATTGTTTTAAAGGAAATTTCAATTTTTCCTATTAAATCTTGTGGTGCTTTTAAAATTAAATCTTCATGGAAAATTGGCTCCAAAGGATTTGAATATGACAGAGAGTGGATGATTATCAAAGACAATGGAGTCTGCTTGACACAAAAACAAAATACACGCATGTGCTTGATAAGACCTACCATAGATTTAAACAACAGACAGTTAGTTTTGAGCTGCAAAGGTAAATTGTGGTTTTTTTTATTGCACCTTGAATAAAAGGCTCTCCATTGCGATCGTAAGAGGTGATTCGACTAGAATACGGACTCTAGTTCTGTTTCCAGTTTGGGAAAATTTATAAATCTTTTATCACCGGCTCGAATTTTGTGTGCTCTTCTGGCAAAATGCCCACTGCATAGTTAAGGATGTCAATTCCTTATTTCAGAACCATGACGTGATTTTTTGGTGCATGCCAATTTATTTTTGACTCGCCTACTCTCTACTCTACACTTTGTTTTAGTTTATTTGAATGGTTTTCAAATATTCATAATAATTTCTAATAAATACAAAAACCTCTAATTGTTGCAAACATTATTAAGTTAAAATTGACTCTTTATTTCCTAATTGAATAGTAAAAGCATTTTATACAATGATTAATAGCAACTTGTTTGACCAAGTTTATTTTTCGTGTAGGTACATATGAAAATAGGTCATAAGAACTAAAATCATGAGCAGACTTATTCCTTTTGGTAAATATTCCAGGTATGCCTCCAATATATGTGTCACTTGACCGAACAGACAGTAAGCATAAAAGTGCCACGTTCTGTCAAAGCAAAGTGTGCACAGACGTTATATGTGGCTATGACTGCGGCGACGAGGTTGCTGACTGGGTATCAAATGCTTTGGAGGTGTCATTCTTAAGGCTTATCAGACAATCGAATGATGATAACAGAGTACAAAAGAAAAAGGGTGAGGGAGACCAGAAGTTGCTATCTCTAAGCAATCAAGCTCAGTATCTCCTTATAAACAAAGCAACAGTCAGATGGTTGAGTGACAAAATCCAAGACACCATTTTTCAGGACAGCATTGATGAATTAACAGATCGTTTTAGAGGGAACATTGTCATTGATATGGACCAAGAATTAGCTGAAAGAGATTGGCATAGAGTTATTATTGGAAAGCATGAATTCAAGGTATTGTAACTTAATTTATGGTGCCACAGCAGTTAGAAGTACCTCTTTATAGTATCCCAAATGGTAGCTCAGGTTTATGCATTGTTACCGTCATAATATAAGGAATATTTAACATTAAACAAAAATAAATACTTCATATTATGATATTTTTAGTAATTAATTGGAATTGTAAATCAATCAATTCAAAAATATCAGTATTTAAATTTGAAAAAAAAATTCAAAATTAAATTTCAAGAATGTCGCAGTAGCTTAAGTGGAGAAAGCACCCGGTAGGTATGCATAGAGATGTGGATTCGATTCCCATCTAAAACTAAAAACCGATATAAATAAACAGAAATAAAGGAGACTAAGCGAAAGTGGTCCCTGAATCAATACCGATACTGTTGTTGTATTTATGTGGGGATACCTTAGCTATATCCATGTGCGAAGTTGCATCGAAATCTGAACCTGCAGTTTTATGAAAAAAAAAAATTAAAAAATCCAAAGTGTATACAAAATTTCAGATTAATCGGTTGACAGCAAGAGGGTGAAATTTGAATTACTAAATTTGACCCAAGAATAATAAATAAAACAAACGGGGTGAGCTAAATAAAACCGTTTAAAAAGTATGGTTTGCTGCAGTTTTTGTTTGAAAAACGTTTAATTCATTAACATTAAAGCGTATTTTATTTGATATTTTAGCAATTAAATTGCAATTATAATATCAGTATATAAACTTGAAAAATTATGTCTCAGTGTATAGCGCGCACGAAGTGCTAGACGAGGTGTTGTGTACGTATGGGCTACGCGGGGCGGGGCCGGGGCAAACGCGGACCGCCTCGCTTTGCCCCTATCGCGTGTACATCGTCTTCGGTTGTAACTTGTAGGCAGGCACAACCTACTAAAATTGCACAGAACACAAATTGCTAAACAAAAGTACCTACTTACCTACTCTTCATCCGTGTCGTCCAGATCAGGCCTCTCCAAATGAACCAGCTGTGGCTCAAACTGTCGACCTCCCATCTCCAAACAAACACGCGCCCGATACCGCGTGTTCTGATGCACTCTCTCGAGAATGCCTCCTCGCACCGACCGCTGTTTAAAGTCTTCAAACACGTCAATGATTTTTTGACGCATTTCGTCACTCGATGTGCATGGCCGGTCAAAAACTCTGTCTTTCACGTAGCCCCACAAAAAAAAGTCGAGCGGTGTTAAATCTGGTGACCTGGCTGGCCATGCGTGAGGCCCATACCTCCCGATCCAGTGGTCACCAAACAACTCCGTCAGACGTTCACGTACTGGCCTAACGATGTGAGGTGGTGCACCATCGTGCTGGAACCACGTCTCTCGCAGCTGGGCTAGTGGCATGTCGTCCAGAGCCTCCGTCAATTCGTTATTTAGCAACTGTAAGTAGGCTGCCCCATCCATTCGCGCTGGTAAAAAAACTGGTCCCAGGATTTGGTCCCGTACAATGCCGGCCCAAACGTTATGCTTCCACCTTGTCTGGAAGCCAGTTTCCTGCGTCTGATGGGGGTTCTCAGCACACCAGTAGTGAGCATTTCGACGGTTCCACATCCCATTGTTAGTAAAAGTGCTCTCATCCGTAAAAATGACGTTCCTCGCGAAGGCTTTATCCTGGCTCAAAAACCATCTACAATACGCCATGCGACGCTGGGTGTCACCTGGCACAAGTGCATGAATTTTATGAATTTTGTATGGTTTTTGACCGTCTCTTTTTAACAGCTTGTGCACAGTCGAATGTGATACGACGTGTCTTGCATGATGACCTCGCCTGCTTCTTAGCACCTTAGCTGCTGTTCTCACGCCCAATCGTGGGTTCGCCTGCATGACGTCAAGTATGGCCTGTTCCGTGGTAGAGGATATTGACCTGCGCCCCGTCTCCATAACTGGCACAATCGGCTGATTGTCAAGAAGACGCTGAACAGCCCATGTGATCACACGAGGGTCGCGAGGCTGATGCGCGTTAGGGAACTGGGTTCCATAAAGACGCAATGCTTCGGATGCATTGCCATGAGCCATCCCATAGCAGAACACCATGTTCACAAACTCACGAGCACTAAACTGATGCCAAGGCATTTCCAAAACACTTCACTGTCACGGAAGTCACTGAAAAGATAACTGAACAACAACAAAAAGAACGCGAAAACAGAAAATTGCGATTTGCTAGCGCATTCGATGACGTAAGAAACCGAACTAAATAAATTTCAAGTATGATTTTTGCTTTTGATTTCGCCGACGCCGCCAAACGCCGGCCTTGCGGCCGGCGCTCGCGCTTTTCTATTGGCTCGCGCGCGCGCCGCACCGCTTGCGGCGCGGGGAAAGCCCCCGCTCCCCGCGAATCCGCGCTAGCTGCTCTAAGATTTTTAACCGACTTATAATGATTGCTATTTTCTTTGCTAAGGATTTTGATCAAAGGGACATGAATGAACTGTTTGTTTAGTAGGCAGTCATACCATGCTCAGTACATTTTATCATTTGTAAGTATTATTTTAAACCGAAAAAAAGAAGGAATTCAGTCAAATGGCGGTACTAATACAGCCTTACAGCTTTATTTTTGTTTTGGTACATTTAAATCGAACAAAGTATTCGCTAAAATTTGCAATTCGTGATTTTTTGTATCTCAAAGAAGTCATTTGGTTGCTTACTGTAGTAAATAGTAATTAGAATGGTAAAAAGAAATTCAAAGAACATTAAAATGTTGTTTTTAGTTAAGTTTTATTTTACGAAAGAAGAAACCTTATTGCAATTGTACGGTTTAAATGAAGATCGAATGCAAAATTGTTGATAAAAGTAGGTACACAGATAGCATAGCAATTGAAATGATATGAAACTTTATTTTGTTATCGGATTAGAACTTAATGTAGCTAGGCATTAAGTTAACTAAACCAATCATTTAGACGGAATGTTGCTAAATCCTTTAATGCAGGCGTTTTCATCAACAGGACTTGAATCTTACGTATTATCTATTTTTCAGTAACTTATTAACCGATGGAACTGTAAAGTACTCATTACTCGTATGAAACGAAAAAAAATCTTAAGTCATGATGTGGTACTACGCTACACCTCATTTTGATGTTAGTTTAATCGACCAAATTATCTGAAAATAAAGCCAGTAAACTGTAATTTGTGAAACTGTAGTGGGTGTAGGTGGTACGACGCATGTCTTAATCTTCTAATAGTTAAAGTGTAGGCTTTTGATCCTAAGGTTCGATGTTCGAATCCTAGGCTGGCAACGCAAACAAAGTCAGAAAATCACCTACCTACTTAATGTATCAATAAGTGATAATTATGTAAATGTATGAGTATGTTGTAACGTTTGTGTGAAATGTACTCACAATGCTGTGTAGTAAATGAATAATGAATCTACCTAAAGTTAGATTCATTAAGATGTCAACTTATTTACTAGCGAGCAACTTTTAACTCCCTTCCGAAATTGTTCGGTTGTTTAGTAGCGTTAGAATGATTGCTATCTGTTTTGGTAAGGATTTCGATCAAAGGGACATGAATTGTTAAGGCATACCATGTTCAGTACATTTTATCATTTGTAAGTATTATTGTAGTACCGAAAAAAAAGAATTCAGTCAAATGACAGTACTAATGCAGACATACAGATTTATTTTTGTTTGGTACGTTTAAAATGAACAAACTATTCGTTACAATTATGTGAATTTTTGTATCTCAGAGAAGTTATTTTCTTGCTGACTGTAGTAATTAGAATGGTGAAAAGAAGTACTAAGAACCTTAATGCTGTTTTTAGTTATGAGCTTAATTTTACGAAAGGAGAAACCTCATTGATATGCGCGTAGGTTTGCGCTCGGAAATGTTGCTAATCCTTTTTAGCTAGGCGTACAGGACCTAAAATTTCCGTATCCCATTTACGTAAGTAAGAGAAAAAAGGTAAACATAAGAGTTATGGTAAGCTCGTTGTGAGAGTAAAATAATTTGACAGCTTGTTTTCATTCGTGTAATCGACCAAATTATTAAAATTAAACTAGCAGCTTACAAATTGTACGGTTTTAATGAAGGTCGAATGCAAAATTGTTGAAAACACAGATAGCATAGCAATTGAATTGACATGAAACTTTATTTTTGTTTTTGGATACGAGCTTAGTTATAAATTAACCAAACCAATCATTTGGATGGAATGTTGCTAAATCCTTTTATGCATCTGCATGCAGCCTGCGCGTTTTCATCAACAGGACTTGAATCATATTACGCATCCATTTTTCAGTAAATTATCAACCATTGGAACTGTAAAGTACTCATTACTCGTATGAAACGAAAAAAAAACTTAAGTCATGATGTGGTACCTACTACGCAACGGCTAAAGCCTTATTTTGATGTTAATTTAATCGACCAAATTATCCGAAAATAAAGTCAATAAACTGTAATTTATGAAACTTGAGTGGGTGTAGGTGGTAAGAAACTACGAGGTATGTCTTAATCTTCCAATGGTTAAAATGTAGGCTTTTGATCTTAAGGTTCGACGTTCGAAACCTAGGCTGGCAACGCAAACAAAGTCAGAAAATTACCTACCTACTTAATCTATCAATAACTGGTGATTAGTTATTTTGTTAGTTCATTAAAATCAGGATCAAGTGGTAAAGTCAGCAAGCCGTTCATTTAACTTTTCGATGAACGACACAACAGCACAGCTACCAGCTGATCGTGCGGGGTGCGGGCATTGAACGAACGTTCATTGACCTCAACGCAAGCGTTACACAGCGAGTGCGCGCACACAATGAAGGACATTCGTGATTGTGAGCGTGCGCGCGGTTTATTGCAGGTTGCTCTCTTTAAAGCGATTTTTATGAAAAAGTTGCGAACATTTTCAACATGTTTCTAAAGAAAAAAGTTTTGTTACAACAAACAGAAGATTTTCATGCAAAGATCTTGAAAAAAAAACTTTCACTTTGACCCTAATTATCTCAGGAACTATTCATTTCCCAGGCATGGTTTCCTGAAAAAAAATATCGTACAAATGAGTAGAATATGTGGTATTCGGCTTCGTTAAGCCTTTTTTTACACCCTGTATATCTCTCGTATTTAAAAACTTATTTTTTTGTTATTCTTACTGGCTAACTAACTATTCGGGGACAGCTGTTTTTATTTAGGGTTCCGTACCCAAAGGGTAAAAACGGGACCCTATTACTAAGACTTCGCTGTCTGTCCGTCTGCCCGTCTGTCCGTCGCTCTGTCATCAGGCTGTATCTCAAGAGCCGCGATAGCTAGACAGTTGAAATTTTCACAAATTGTGTATTTCGGTTGCCACAATAACAACAAATACTAAAAACAAAATAAAATAAATATTTAAGGGGGGCTCCCATACAACAAACCCGTTTTTTTGGCCTTTTTGGTACGGAACCTTTCGTGCGCAAGTCCGACTCGCACTTGGCCAGTTATTACCTGTTTCAAACAATAGAAACGAAAGAACAATAGTGAGCGCACGTCGACAGTAATAGATAGAAGCGATAGGCATTATTGCTGTCTCTGTCGCACTTATGCTTCCTTCCCCCCCTATGTACCTTAGCCGGCAGTTGCCGGATATTTCAATGCGCGCGGGCGCAGTCTTTCGTCGTTTTTCGTAAGTACGTGTGCTCTTGTGTGTTTCTTTCCTACAACGCTGAATTGTTTATGTTTAATAGTCTCCTGATTTTACCTTACGATTTAAACAGTGCGCGATATTTTGGACATCTGATTTCTGCTTAGTGATTCGGTACAGTTGTTGTGTTGAAATAATGTTTCAACCCACAGCAAATGTAGTTTGCTTGATCTGTAACCGTTCTGTGCTAAGAACACGCCAAATAAGATTGATGACTCGTCAATTTTTTAAAGAAAATGTGGCATTTGCTATTCGTATAGGTACGAATAAATGTCGCTCCATATGAGGTTTGTAAATTTTTAGTGTTTTAAGTGGGAGTTAGAGACTATATTACGTCCAGCAGAATTTATAGACTATTATTACAGAGCTCAACTAAAAAAAAATTGTGTGTTGCCCTAGATATCTCTACAGATTTAAATATTTCAATAACCAAAATATGCGAGTATATTCGTGAAAATATTTAATTGGTTGTAGTTTTTTTTATAATTTGGCGTATAATAAGTTTAAACTAATTAACAGTTGAGGTCGGCTTCTTATAACACAAGTGCTTAAATTTTTGGCAAAATTTGCTTTTAACTAGAATATTTCGCACATACACGTACCTCACGTCACCCAACGCATCCCTTACCGTGTTACTGTCCAATAAATCAGTCATTATTTTTAGATAATCTTTGACTGTTGATCAACATTAAAGAACGCGTGCCATGTATTTGAGAAAGTTTTTAAGTAGAGAAAAATCTTATAAACATATTAAGTTAAGTATGATGAAACAGTTCCTTAAAGTGTTGGAAAAGGAAGGAGAATGACTTAAGTATGTAAAACATTTCCTAAGCTCAGCATGCAAAAGTCAAACGCTGGAATATTTGACAGTCACCAAATTCGCACGTTGTTAAAAGATGAACATTTTATTAATATTATGATTTATTCCCAAGGTGAAACATATAGGGATATTGTGCCAGGATGTTCAAAATTTCTTAGGTTACTATAAAGCACTAAATTATATAGAGATTATGCAACAAATGTAGAAAAACTTCAAGATTCTAGGAACTAGTATGAACATAAAGTTACATTTTCGCCACAGTCACCCGGATACATATATTATTTCAAGATAATCTGGAAAATTATAGTGAGGAACAAGGAAAGTGCTTCCACAAAGCCCTAAAATGATGGAAAAACGATACCAGGGAAAATGGAGTCAGCACGTAATGATGGCAGGTTACTGCTAGTCCTTAAAACGAGATTTCCCCAAAAAAAACTACCGAAAAAAGATGTTTCTCTAAAACAAAATATAAGTTTTATTTTTTTTTATCTTTTCTATTTCTATTTACATTATTTAAGATCGTATCAAAACAATTTGTAACACTTTGTAATAAAAAATGATACTAAAATTGTATACTAGCTATTGTCCCACAGCCCACATTAGTCCCGAAGCAGTGGTAGGTTTAAATATTGGGACGTGTAAAAGCGCCTCCAGGGGCCTATTTGCAGAAATAACTGATTTTACTGATTTTATTGCATATTTACTGTGTGGAGTAATAAGAAAATCAAGATTTAAAAAAACTAGAGCCAATATTCCAAAATCATTCATAGTTTCATACATTGTAGGTACAAAATTATTCAAAACCACATTAATATCTAGGGCAACAAAATCATTGTTGATCAGTGTTATAGATGAATAAAATATTTTAAAAAATAAAAAAGTTGTTTTACTGCCCTTTTATAGTTTAGTGCTTTGCTGTGAGAAAAAGTTATTTACTAAGCTATATATTACTGAAGTCTAAATTATTCATAAATAGCAGACGTAAGTTTCTCAAACCAAAAATGTAGTATCTTAAAGATTTTTTTTCTCGAAACTGCCGGGTCAGATTTCGATGCCCCTTCGCACATGGATGTAGTTGAGGTTGAGGTACATAAATACCATAACAGTATCAGTATTGGTTCGTGGACCACTTCCCATACAAATGTGCCCAGTCTCCTTTACGAATGTATAAAATATGTAACAAACTACTCGTATTTTCCAGGTGGAAGGGCAATGTGCCAGGTGCCAGATGGTGTGTATTGACCAAAGAACAGGTGAAAAAACTGTGGAGCCTCTAAGAACAATATCTGAGCAATTTGCAGGAAAATTAAGATTTGGAATTTACCTTAGCTATATTGGTCCAGTGGACGGTTCTAGAGACCGTGTACTGAAGCTGAATGCTTCAATCAAGCCTATAATCAATGATGACGATATCAGCAGGTGAAAACAATGCCAAGCACCATTTATTGTACTGAGAATCTCAATATAATCCAAGCAAATGCACAGTATTAACAGTAGTATAGTAGTTTATCAGCAGTGTGAAACAAATTATACTTCAAAGCACTAAGCCCTACTATATGAAAAAAGCAATTACTGCCTATATCTGAACTTCAGTAGGTACTGTTTAATATTGATATTGTGAATTATTTACTTTTTTTCCATAACATTAAGGAAATTGTCAAGAGTACAAAAGCACTTAAAGCCATGAAAAGTTGCTGTATGTTTAATTCACATTTTGTAAGTTATATAGATATAATTAAGTACCTAAGTATATCCAATTATTAAAAAGTTCTGTATTTGTGATCCTATTTTGTAGAAAAATTTTAGGCAATTTGACCTTTTGTGAGTCTGTGATAAAATGTGTCAAGGATACCATGAGATATTTGTGTATAGATTTTATGTAGTTGATGTTTTTAAGTTCCTGGCATAATAATATGGTGAGATATGGCTAACACTTAATATATAACACATAATCTTATAGTGAAACCTAAACTTCATGGAGTTATTTTTTTCTCACTTGTTTGCATTGAATGTGCACATTTTATAGAAAGCAATAACAATGTTTGACACTGATTTTATTCATAAAATACTTTAGTTTCATTTAAACATATTTATTGCACTTCCAGGTTCAAGGATTGGTTTTGTATTTATTTCATGAATAATTTTACATGCCCATGCGGCATGAATTGTGAACATAAAAAGCGAAAACAAAAATGTTTGATTTGTAGTAGATAAAACTTAGAAATTGATTTATGCCATTAAAATTATTATTACCAAGTTATATTTACACAACACAAATTATACACTTTGAATAAGAATTTTTCTTTGTATAGTAGGTACTTATTATTAGGTATCATAGTGCAATATTTCGTTTTTATTGAAGTTCATATAAAAAGCTTTTTTATTGGTAATATATAGCACTTGGATGTGGGTTACATAAAATGTATTAAAAAGGTATCTCAAGGAAATTAATATCACTGATTTATTGAATCATAAATAATTTATATCTACAACCTATTTTAATCACATATTTCATGTACCAAGCACGTTTGAAATTATTTGTTACCCAAATAAAATGTTAAGAAATAACACAATTTATTGGCTGCTGTCCTTTTATTTCCTTAGGTTCGTTACCCTGTGCAACATCATTTACTACTTGTGCAACTTCTTGATAATCAGGTAATGCCATTGTTTGAAGTTTTGAGTAAACTAGCTTGTTATTGACTTCCACTTCGAAAGATCCTGAAATTTTTAATTTGAATTTTTTAATAGTATAATAAGCCTATATCTGAGATACATAATATAAAGTTACTATAGTAGGTTTTTAACTGTCTACTGAATATTAATTGTATTTTCATCATTAAAACAATTTATAAGAGGAAGAGACTCAACCAAAAAATGTTGTATGGTAAACAAGATATTACCCTGCCGACCTCGCTTACAGAAGACCAAAGCATTAGGGGTGCTTTCTCGAATAGTTTTTGCAAGTGCTAGGCAATGACCCCCATAATCACAAACTCCACTGAAATTGACAAAATACATTGATAACAAAGACATGGTAAAAGCTGGGTTAGCTTCGAAATAGTCATGGTAGTCTTCCAGTGATTGTAAAGTTAAGTAATGATTTAATAAAATAACTAGCAGCCCTCCCCGGCTTGGCTCAAGTGGATTTAAGGTTCATAAAAAAAAGTAGGTAAGTACGCATTCTTTGCAGACTCCCCCTGCTTTTATCATTACAACAGGCGTAACTATTACATAAAAAAAGTAGTTATTGTGTTGTAATAAAGGTACTCTGGTTTCGCAGTTTTTGGGAAGGTTTGTAAAATCGTCAGCACTTATTGCTTACCAATATTCAACATCCACTTTAGGATTCACTTTTTCCAGTGCCATTTCGTTGTTCGTTTATAATTTAGATTCATTCATAATTTGCATTTTATATTTATAAATTGGACGTAGTTAAGCAGAAAGGACCTAATCCACATCAAGTCACTTTTGAGTAATGTACGTTTGAAGTTTCAGCTGTCATTGCTCTAAGAGGAACATTCTTTTTTTTTTCAAAATGTCTTTTGTTTATTCTATTAGTATTATATTGTAATTGTCAACGTAAAATAAACATTATTTTTACAGAGGTTTTGAGATATTAAGCATAATGTGGGTTGAGTCCTTACAAAGAAATGCAATTTTTAAAGAAGTCTTCCATTTTTTTAATTCTTCAGAAAAAACTCAAGCCACAAAATAATTTATTAAAAATAAAACTAAATAATTATTAAAAAGTAATGTATTCAATCAGCTTCATTATGTTCTCTTTGATATAGAAAAAAATAATAATAAACTTAAAAAACGGTACAGACATGGGCATGGAGAACTTTATTATTCTTCCTCTAAATCAAAATCCAATGCTGGTCCATATCCATCTACATCTTCATTTATGTCCGTTCCTGTGAGGTTATTATAAAATGCGTGGCAATCTTCGGGTATCAAATTATACATAGATTTTAGATCTGCTAGCTTTGCTTCGGCAATAGCCTTTCCTTGAGGCCAAAGGACTTCGAAATCTTCTTCTGAAAATTTGCTCAAAATACCTTTAATCTTTTTAGATACATCTAAGATTTGAATCTCTCCACTGTTTGATATCATGGTTATTAAGTAGGGATCATCTTTTTTCAAAATAATTTGTTTTGTATTCAGCCAGTTAATTTTATTTTTATTTGTACATATTTTGCGATTTACAACTTTCTTCTCAATTTTCTTACTGCTTAAAAAATCTTGACTTTTCATTCTAGTTACGTGAAGAGGGTTTTTCTTTTTAGCGATTTTCATAATATTCATATATTCTTCCACAGTATAAACTCTTTCATGATTCTTTAGCTCGCATTCTATTTTACTAAAGTCTGTATCATTAGGGAGAAAAGAATGTCCAGACTCTAAATATTTAAACGTGATAGTTTTAAGACTCGAATGACTATTCAGTACAGTTTTCAACATTAGCACTATTTTAATATTTCTATTTTGTCCCCCACAGGAATCGCTCCATAGAACTAAGTTTTCTACACCATCCCTCAGATGGTTTTTAATGAAATTAATTAAACAAGACCCAACTTCTTGGGCTCCTCTTCCGGCTTCTCCTTCAACCCAGATATTACATCTACCTTGATCGCTAGAGCCCACGTGGATCCCAGCATTATACACCCATAGCTGACGTTTATAAAAAACAATGTTAGTCGGTATACGGGGTAGAGGTAGGGTTTTTTCCAGATCGTAGGTAATGCATTCAAATTTTGGATCTATTTTTGCCCGCGCCAAGTCTTCAGACATTTTATTACGAAGTTCTTGAGCTCGCATTTGATGTGTATCTCGTTTCTTGATTAATAAATCTTTTTCTTCTGACACATGACATTTATTTATTTGGAGAACCAGTGAATCGCATGTTTTGCACGTATCTTTTTTTAACAATTTACATCGTAGATTAAAGTTTGTATAAAATATGCGCTTCAATGTCGCAAACGACACGTATTTTTTGTCATCACCATATATTTTTTTAAATTCAGAAACGTAAATGTCGTATATTTTTTGGACAGTCATACCGACTTTTAAATACTCCGTACCATTATTTGATTCCCTCCTGTAATGGGATTTATATTTTGGGAGAGAGTTAATAAGATTCTTTACAAAATCTATGTCTTCTTGAGGGGTCTTGTTCCAACCACCTTGTTTTTCACCCCTCTTGTCCTTATAAGTTTTTTGGGTTCGTTGTTTGGCCAAACATATGTCGACTTTTTTTGAAGATATCTGAAAGTTTTTTAAAAACATTTCTTTACATACTACTTTTCCGCAAATGTAATAGTGCCTTGCAAATTGTCTAGGTTTGTTTTTACCGGATTTAGTTTTTTTTGATACATAGGATCGTGCTTTTTCGGACTCTGTGACATTATTCAATATATATAATAATTGAGCTTCGTAAGACCCCAATGTTACAAATTTCTCGAATTCCTCTTTACGTTTTTCTGTTGACACAAGCATGAAGCAGCGCTGCTTGCACGTGCACGCATAATCGGAGAACACTTTTGATTTTATCAGTTTGTCTTTACTATGATAGGGCAAATTTAAGTATTTCCTATTTTTCTTCTCGGAAAGATTATATTCGGGATGTTTTCTTTTACGCCCACGTTTTGGTCGACCTGTAGCTTGCGGTGCGTTAATGAGTTCTGTAACGGCAGGAATAGATTCAGTTTCTGCTTCAGTAGGAACTAATTCAGCTTCAGGATTATTCTTTTCAGTATCGGATCCATGACACATTGAAATTATTTCATCAACCGTTATTTTACTATTATTAATGTGAGTAGTAAACGGGCTTTTGTTATGATGCATTTGCGATTTTCCATCAGGTCTAGAATGATCATCGTGCACCATTGCAATGTGAGTGTGAACCAATGCCTCTTGTTCGATATCATCTTCCGAACTATTGCTCTCAGGAACTTGAAAGCCTTTTCTTTTTTTGTGCTGTATATATATACCTGAATTATCTGTTTCTTCTCCACTGTCAGGAACATATTCAGAATCGGTATCATTGTCAAAGTCTTCAACTTGGTTTGGGTCACCACAGCTAATACCATCATCTTGAGGAATTTTTGAGTTATCGTTGCACTCTTGTTCTACTGTAGAGAAATCTCGGCTAAGCGTTTCAAATAGGGCTAACGTACTTGGTGACATTGGGGGTAACGGTGAATTATTTATGGCATAGTTCCGTGTTATTAGAGGAGTCAGTGGAGAAAATGCAGGGGCAGGTGGTGATACAATACCTGGTAAGAAAAAAAATGACATTTATGTACATTAAAGCCCTAATTTTCTTATATATTTTGCAACGACGAATTGAGTTGATAGTTTTTTCTTACTTGTATCTCCTATGGTTATTGACGCAAGTACATTTGGTGTTCGTGGAGGCACAAGAGGCGCCGGAGACTCCGTATCTGGTTAATAAGAAAATAGAATGATCAAGAAATGTAAGATTTCCATCAAAATATACTAAGTATTTAAAAGTGAAATACCTGATACCAGACTTTCATTATTTGTACTTATAGCTGGAAGAGCCGGTGAGCACAAAACGTTACCAATTGCCTCAAGTCCCGCATCTGAAAAAAAATTAAAGGACCAAGAACGTTGCCACTGAACTCGATTTTTATTGATTTTTAAGATAATCCATTTTAAGCACCTTTCTTTTTGGTGTCCTTTGATGCGTCTGTTTCCAATTCTGAAGAAGGCTCAGGCTTATGTAAACCTATAATGAATTGTTTTACTCGTATTACATGTATTAATAGTATATATTAGTAATAGTATATGTTTGTTTAATGTTAGTAGTCTAAAATAAACGAACTGGAAGGTAGGGCATAATACAAATTAGTGGATGTCATTCAGACACAAAATCAGGCACTCAGCACAAAAAAAAAACCCAATAACAAAGCTATTATACGTCAAAAAAAGCATTTAGCATAACCTATGCTCTTAAATCTAAACCATGGCTTATTATTGCATGTTAATGTTTTTCTCAAACACCGCTAACCAAAAAAGTGCACTAGGCATTCATTAAATCGTGCAAGGGTACAACACACAACACCTTGGTAAGTAATTATAATGCTTACGCAGATAGATCATTGTTATGATCCGATTTATGTTGACGTTAGTAGATAGGTAGATACGTATACGCCTCTATCTACCTAGTATTTCGCATAATCATCATGTCATTACAGCTGGAAATAAGATTAATATCAACATCTTTCTCTTAAAAATACCCTAAATCTAGTAAAAAGCGAGTTGGACTCGTGTTTTAAGGAGTAGGTAAATGAATTTCCGATATCAGAATGGCAGTGGATGCCACCGAGACAATGCTAGAATGAGAAACAGAGAGAGTGAGAGAGAGAAATATATGTATGATTGAATTATTACAATATTTCATTTTTAGGTTTTTGCTCATACCTACATATGTTCCTTAGTATTTCATAGGTTTCTACTTTAATTACATTTTTTTATCTATAGCGAAAGCAAAACGACACTAAATGTGTAAACTTAACTTACCTGGTGTAGGAATGTTAATCTTCTCAGTCGCCGCCACCGGCATCTTCGTCGCAGAAAATTCCTCCGAACTGCTCCCTATTTATTGAAATAAAATAAATACATAGATCATTGAAATTACTAGGTATAAAGTTACGATAATAATGAAATAATAAATGTTATTACATATCTATCTTTACCGTCCATCCATTAACGTTAGTAGTTATCCATATGTTATTAAAGAATACAACACAGATTTTGAGGTTAGAAATCTTGAAAAACAAAAGTTACTTACCATTTGAAAACTCAGTCTTTTCTTTGTCCCCTTGTCCCAATGCACTAAACAAAATACGATCAACTCGTCTCATCTTAATTATTAACAAAATTCACTTGTTTTTTCACGACGCAAAACAAAACACATGCTATGCCTGCCAGTGTCTGAGAATGGAAGAGTTGCCAGTTTTCGAAAACACCTTTACTACTATAACAAGTGTTACCACTGTAATAATATTTTAAATTAATTATAATTATTTTGTTTTTATTACCTCCGTGCCTTTAGTCGTGGATAATTTTAAATTTAATACTACTATATTTTAAACATAGTTATGCACTTGTTTCAAATTATAATAACGAAAGTCGTTTTAATTAAAATATAAGTGTATGAGACAATCACTACAATTTTTTCTTATAAACGACTTAACTTTCTTGAGTTACTTTAGGTTATTAAGAATAGTATGGGCGTTTCATATAAAACCGTTTTTCTGAAATAATCTAAGTATTTTGAGTCGTTTCTCATAAACAAAAACAGAAGTTTGTTAATAGTAAACCTAAAACACAGAAACAACCCAAATTGTTTGAGTCGTTTCAGTGATTTTCAAAAATTTAATTGTTCTGAAAAATTTTATTCTTAGAAAGGACCTAAACTGTTTGAGGTTTATCTGATAAATTATCTATAAGGATACGTACTTAGAAATTGCATTACTCAGAAACAATTTAAGTAGGTTGGGTTCGTTCAGCAATTTTTTTCTTCGTGCTCGTCATACATGTGGGATGAGTCGGAGTAGTAAAAAAATAGTTTCCATTATACTTCGAAAAATAAGGTCTTCACTGTATGATAGATTCGACCCTCAGTAGTACGATGGCATACTTAACTCAATTTCGACCAAACTGTGGTTTAGGTCCCTTCTGCTTAACTACGTCCAATTAATATCGAAACAAATCAGTGATTGATCAGATCAGCTGGCTGCTGTTTGTTTGTTTTCTTTCATATTAGATTGTTGTTGTTGTTTTCTTCACCCTTTCTGGGTAGGCAAAGGGAACTATGCCCATACAGCCAAGTCTTTAGTAGAATTTTTTTATTGATATGAAATGAAAATGAAACTTAATGAGATGAAATGAAATTAAACGATTGAAATGTATGGGTGGTTTATACATTTCAATGAATACAGGAGTTTCACGCGAGAACGTGGATCAGAGTCAAATAGGAGCGCCTTTCCTTGTTACTCACTTTTATTTGATTTATCCTACTCACTGACACATTATTATAACAATACCACCACTTTATCACAGTAAATGCCGCTTAGGATAATTTCACAAAATTACGAAACAAAGTCCATCTTTCTCTTCTCGTTTCCCGCGCAAAACTCCCTTTCATCCTAGAAATAGAAAACGTCATGGGTTTTTTTTTAAAGTTTAACGGCCTTGAATACTTGTAAATACAGCCAATTCTTTAGTATTATTGTCTTTATTTTGCATTAAAACGTTGATGTTAGACGTTTTAATGCTTCGATGGAGTTTTTGGAGACAGTCGAAAGATTGAAGGAATGTAGAGAAGTCCCTAAGAAAGAGGTGAACTGTTCGTGTTCCCGCGCAAAATTTACGGTCCTCTTTTTTTGATTACGACCCATACACCATCTTATTTCACCGAACTGTATATTGTTCACTCGCACGACACTTTGTTTCGCAAAATAACACCCCTTTTACGACCCAAAAATCACTATAAACAATAAAAATTCGATAAAATAAATGGACTCCAAATGTATCTCACGAACTCCCGCCAAAAACTCGTCTTAAGGGATAAAGAGAAACTATTAATTGTATTGAGGGACAACCGGACACAACCGGACAAGTTGCAAAAGTGTCCACCTGTAAACAGCAAATTACAGGTAGCGCTAGTTTAGTAGAGGAAAGGAGAATGCAAATTTGGAATACCACTTTAAAAAAAATCGCAATCACAGAGATATAAGAGTAAACACTGCATTTATTATTAGAGAAACTTATCTTTAATACAAATAAAAATAGTCAACAACCTTGGCTTAATAAATCATTATCTAAGATAATTATTATTATTGTGTACCGAACGCCCCCTATGTGCTTCTATTGTGACGTTGGTACATAAATGTTGCTGGATTGCGCTGGACTAGGGAGATACCAGTAGGTAGATAATAAAACGCGGAGATTCTTGTTAATAAGGCGACGGTAGCTTGATGGTGTATAGTGGACTGTATTGTTTTTCTTGTGGCTACACCAGTTGAGTCTTCTTGTAGACTGTTCAGTCTGCTTGTGTTCCGACGAATGTTTTTTTTAAGCTATTGCATAGCTTCTATCGCGGGCCTTGAGCGTGGAGACTGAATCCAGAAATTCCGTAACGAAAATAACCTAACCTAACACTCGGGGCGAGGCACGATCAAACAATTTTGAATTTCCGAAATTTAAAAGAATTTAGAAGAAAATAAGGATTTTGACCGTATGGTTGCCTATGGTAACCATATCTGTCAAAATAACAGAAAAATTTAATTACAAAAGTCAAAATTAGAAAATACATAAAATACCTAGATAAAATTATAAAATTAAGCTATTGCATAGCTTCTATCGCGGGCCTTGATCGTGGAGACCGAATCCGGAAATTCCGTAACGAAAATAACCTAACCTAACACTTGGGGCGAGGCACCATCGAACAATTTTGAATTTCCGAAATTTAAAAGAATTTAGAAGAAAATAAGGATTTTGACAGTATGGTTGCCTATGGTAACCATATCTGCCAAAATAACATAAAAATTTAATTATAAAGTCAAAATTAGAAAATACATAAAATTATAAAATTAAGCTATTCCATAGCTTATATCGCCGGCCTTGAGCGTGACGACCGAATCAAGATATTCCGTAACGAAAATAACCTAACACCCCCCCACTCCGACCGGCACAGCTGTAATACTTTTTAGTTTTATAATTGCATAAGTTGATAAAAAATGCTATGCAATAGCTTTACCGCGGCAGTCTCCGAGTGCCACACGTCTTTTTTTTTTGATAGGACCTATGCTGTGGCAGAAGGCCGCTACAGCTTCACCAGGTGGGTTTTAGGCAAGTGCGGAAGGCACTCATCCCAAAAGCGGCCTGCTAGTGGGTACCTCGAGCGTGGGGCTGGCCTTCGCAAGGGCTCCGTACTAACGGCGCGATCGGGAGGGCAATCCGACTAGTGGTTGCATCGCGTAGCTCGGCGCTGCAACACAGACTGGTCTGTGCATACAGACCGATCTATGCGAGCCCCGTTCTAGTGGGCCCGATTGAGGGGGGCAGACTAGGCCTCAAGGGCGCCTCTGTAGCCTCGGACCTCGGCTTGGGCCGTCGTCCGAAGGGCGGACTGGTGAAAAGCGGTCAGGTACATATCTGTACCTGCCGAAATGATGCAAGGGTCCTCGCACTCGCAGGCGAGTGCGCTGATTCGACCTAGTGCTTGTCGGGTGTGTACTGTTGTGAGTGGTGAATTGTTTCATGAACGATGAGATTTTGTCGTCGTGATCTTCGAGAACGTTCCTCGGTCGGCGGAAACGGGCATCGACATCTTTTTGACACGAGTAGGTGGCGGCTTTGATTATAAGAGGAATCGTATGATTGACGGCTTTATCAAAGAAGTGTTGAGACGCTTCCTTCATAAAGCTGGCAATCGACGGAATGTTAAGGTCGCGATGCATCGCATGCATGCATGCGATCGTAGGTACTCTAAAAAGAGTACCTCCATCGTGAAGGGAGGACCTTTAGGAAGTAATTTTTATTTACCACCAATTCGGAACGCGCCTTCACCGAGAAGAATCGGCAAGAAACTCGGTGACGGTGAGTAATGGGTGTCTGTATGGTCCAACCTGCCGCAGGAAGGTTGGTTGTGTCGGGTGTGCCTAAATAGGATGTGAGGTCCCTAACAAAAGGTGGTCCCACGACGATGTGATGTCGCCGCAGGGTTAGTGGCCTACGCCTAACAGTCCTTCGGGAGGGACCAAGCCACCGAAATGGCCCGGGATACGCTTCCTAAGGGATGGAAAATAGGGATGGATAGGGTGGGTCACGCCCGGCAGGGAAAGGACTGCAAGTATCTAGTGTCTCTAGGGCGAGGAGGAACGCCTCACCCTCTCAAACGTGCCTTCCAGGAGGCCTACACTTACAGCCAGATATACCGGCGGCGGAGGGAAATTTCAGCGTCTTGAAAAAGGCACTATCTGTCGCTCCCTATCGAACAGAACCGCTTTGAAAAAAGCGTTTAACTCAAGAAAGGTCAGTTGACACCGTTAGGTTAACCTTTGGAAAACCGCGGGCGAAACCACGTAGCAAGAAATAGGAAAGAAATGCTGCGAACAGCGAGACGGATCGACAGCGGAGCGAGCGTCCGACCTGTGCGAGCGCTGAGAGCGGAATGACTGAATGACTCTGAATGAATGCCTTTTTTTTGCAGATCCCGCTCTCAGTTATGTGGAATTTCGCTGCATTCTATCAGTGACTAAATCGGCTTAGCGTCGAGTGCACGCATCAGCTATTTTTTGTGCGAGCGAAACTCCCTAGTGTGTGAGCGAGATAGCAAATGAGACCCCCCTTACGCGGCAATACCGTAAGGAGAGCCTCTTGTGTGTGTAAGATGTTATGTGGACCTATTTCGCCTTTATTTATTAGTAAAAAACTTTACAAAGCTTTTTTATTAAGTTATGACAACATACGATAAACAACTTAAATAAAATACAAAACAAATAGGACACTTATAAACGAAACTAACACTATCTTACACTAGCTATACAAAGGCAAATTAAACTTATAAAGGAGATGTCCCATAAAAGGCCCAGACTTAATACACCATTTACAAAAATCAAGAAAAATTTACTGTTTCTGGAAAAAATACATATAAATTTATATAACGTATAATTTAGTGGTTCAAAAATAACCAAGATCGAATAATTTATCAAACTTCATAGGCATTCCAAGATGGCGTCAATCTAAAAAAACTTTAAATGTCAGTAGCTGTCAGATACCCCTTGTCACTTTGGCATAATCATTCACTTCAAGTTTTTGTTCTGCTTGTCGTGTTTTAAATGTAGTTCATTATAACGACCTCATTTTCGATTTCTGGATTTGATATTGATCGACACATTACTTTCATAATGTTTGTTGTTACTACAGCAAGCGATGGCACGCACTCGACTCCTAGATGCGCGATTATGAAACCAAAACTGACAGACGTCATCAAAATGTCATCTTCCGCCATGATGGTTTTGTTGTTTTGTATTGCTATTTTCTTACTTAACTCTTAATTTGAACCACTTGACGAAGCCAATTTAAAAGAATTGGATAATAACAAAATCTTGTAGGTGTATTGGTCTATCTTTTGGTGGGGTGTATAGGTTCTGGGCCTGGCCTCCATACAATTTGGGACATCTCCTTTCAATCACTATTAAATCAAACTATAACAAATAACATAATAACATAGTAAATAGACCGTTCGTTATACAAAGTAAATGGGCCGTCCGTAATAATTGGTTTAATCATAAAATCATAGATTGGTGTAGTTTAACCAAAGTGAATCTAATTTGGAATAGAGGTACCTATGCCAAATTACAATGACCTCAAGAATTAACCTTTTTTGACTTAAATATCTTAGTTATAAAATTAGTTCGCAATTGCAGTAATTCATTAAACTTGATTCTTTTTGTAATTTAAATACTGCAAATTGCAATTAAAACTATTAATTGCAATAATTGCAATTAAATTGCTAACAGTTCATATGAAGTATTTAAATAGCTGTTTCATGGTGACAGATTGTCAAACATCTGTAAAGCTGTTTTTTTTGGGGTGTTAAGAGTGTAACTCCTTACATTTGATGAAACTATGCTGGCTTACAGCGATAAAGATATGCTTAAAAAATTAACGCTGTGTTGTAATGTCTTAGTAGCTCAAATGGACATAGCACCTGGCCCGATATGAATGCATCCCTATACGAGTTCGATTCCCGCTTTAGAAAAGAAAAACAAAATGTAATTTTAATAGCAATTGAATTGCAAAAATATCGTACAAAGTATCTTTTTCTTTTGCAAGTTGAAATAAAATAGTTCTGGGTACATTGTATTGCACCGCCTCATTTAACCATCTCGAATAGCAAATTTCGCTGCGAGATATTATAGTCGCAGCTCTACTTCTTACATTTTTTATATTTACGAGTAGAGTTAGCAGTAGATCAAGACATTAAAGCTTTTCAATAGGAATAGAAATAGTAGGGCATACGATAATGTACATACAATTTGGAATCATCATCATCATCATATCAGCCGAACGACGCCCACTGCTGGGCATAGGCCTCCCCCAAGGATCTACACAACGATCGATCCTGTGCTGTCCGCATCCAGCGGCTTCCCGCGACCTTGACCAGATCGATAGTCGTCGGTCTAAGATGACACCTAAATATTTGACCTGCTTGACCCATGGGATCCGCTGGTCGAATAGGGTGAAATGAGTGGGAACATTAGGGCAGGACGGATTAGGGGAGGGCGCTACGGGGATGTTCCACCCGAAGTACATAGCTGCACTTTTGCCGGGATTGACTTCGATACGCCATTTTCTAAACCATTCACCCAATTTGGTGACTGCACGCTGTAGCGCTAGGATCACATATTTTGAGTTTGGACCGGTTTTGTAAATGGCGGTATCGTCAGCGAAAAGGGCTAGCTCCGTGTCTGGAGTCTTGGGAATGTCGTTTACGAAAACGGAGAAGAGTAGGGGTGATAGCACAGAGCCCTGTGGGACTCCGGCTCTGATGGGTCGAGGGGAGGAGAGAGTGCCGTCGACTCGGTAACGAAAAGTGCGATTCGACAAAAAGTCCCGTAAGATGAGCACGAGACTGTCCGGCACTTTGAGTTCGTACAGCTTGTAAATCAAGCCGTTGTGCCAGACTTTGTCGAACGCTTTCGCCACATCGAAGAACAACGCTCCCGTTCCCAAGGAGCGGGGTCTATTGAGACCGTCCAGAATGTGTTCCGTGAGGCGGTGCACCTGATGGACGCAGGAGTGGGAGGCTCTGACAATTTTATTTTATTTTAAATTTATTTTATTTTAAAGTAATTGAATTTCAAGGGCCGACTAATAGATCAGAAAATTCAGTACTCAGCCGTTAGTTCTGTTGAACAAAATAGCACCTTAGACCCTATTATATTAAGGTTCAATTTATGCACGGATAATTTAAAATTAAACATGTTTTATTTAAGGATTCTTTTATATCGAGAGGATAAGTCTACCAATACAAAAATAGCAATTAAGACAAAACTATAGCACAAAATAAATAAACGATGAAGATTTGAGAACCCTATCGAGTTTTAGCGTTCAGCAAGAGACACTTCTAGGGTACACTACATTTAAGAGTCCCAAAGATCCCACATGAAATCCAGACTTAATACTAAGTGGACTAATCTGATTGAAAAAGAAGGAACTCCCTTGCAAGACTGGTGCATAGCGGTTGAATACGTTCGCAACTCAATGTGATGATTGCCTAAATAAGAGCGGAAAAACTATTATTTTTCTTTTTCTAGCCTTATCCCATTTTAAAGGGGGTTTACTCTCCTCGTAATTATTTTGCCAGAAAGTACTTTTCAGGGTCTTCGGCGATCACTGGCTTGGGTTTTCTTTACATCCAAGTACAGTACATAATTGGTTTGTGGGGGTCTTCCACGCTTCTTCGGGCCGGAGTTCATAGCCAGGACTTGTCTAGTCATGCGATCCTCAGGTCTTCTCATAACATGGCCATTCCATCCGAGACGTGGTTCACTAAGTTTGTCTTCGATGAAACGGATATTAAAGCTTCCAAGGATGTATTAAGGGGGAAATGAGGCTGAGTACTGGCGAAAAGTGCCATAATTTGTTTATTGCAGATTTTTTCTATAATTCTACTTATTAGAAAAATAATATTCTGTATATTCCTTCATAAAATTCGATAAACGAACTTTCAGATAATACTTACTGCTTTTATTCATTGTGTTACATATTAAAAATACAGTTGAATAAAAAAAATATTCTCACTAAAAGGCTGACTACTGGGTGTTTTACCCTATACCTATATATTTTGCGCAGAATTTTGCGTTTCTATTGAAAAGTTCGCATGTTTTATCTAACTCTATCTAACTCCTATTCTGGTGCACCCTAAAAAATATTACTCGGACGTATCTACACAGCCAAATTGAAATATGAAATCGAGCATATCATAGACAATATCTGATGTTTCGTTATTACATTTAAAAAGCCATTTAAATCATAAAACTTTATTTAAGAATAGTTTATGTGATCAAATTTTATGACGATATATTTCCATTTATTTTTAAACTGATACCTATCCTAAAACTAAAACACTTGAATTACAAAACATTTTGTGAAATCATTAATCTATTTATATTACCTAAAGTGCACCTACAGTGCATAAAGTGCATTGGTGTAACAGAATGCATAAAAATGTCGCGTTAAAATCTATTTGTCGAAGCACAAAATTAAACCGGGTAAGAAAAATACTGCACTGCAATGCAAGAGCGATAATAAAATTTAAATCTATGAAAGAAAATAGTTTTAGTAACAGCTTAACCAAATTAGTGAATAAGGCATCAGTAAACTGTTTTCCATTCATTTATAATGTTTCCAATAGAGAAATCAATCTTTTTAAAGTTACTAATTACTAAATTCGTATACGAACTTCGACTTCGACTGGTCCGTAGCACTCGTTGCGTTCGAGTGATGTTCAATCGAACTATTTCGAGTATAAACTCTCAAGAACACACTAGAAGCTGTTTTGTTGAAAAAAAAACTAACTTCGAAGTTTTTTACGAATGTGAACTTTTACTATTGCAAGAGAATCGCGACCCAGGTGTTGTTCATATTTTATTAAAATGAAGATGAAATAGAGGGATTTGTTCTAATTTATTATTACACTTAGCGGCCTGCCCCGGCGTGCGTCGCACGGGTGTTATTGAATATCCAACTTTCCCGGTGGAACTTCACTTTTTTTTTCATACAAACCCTGTCCTGTACATTAGGAATACAACAAAAAAATAATCATACAAATTGGTGCGCAGTAGATTGAAAGTTTTGCGCGTACCTACATACATAGGTACATTTCCAATATAAATTTTTATGTAGGTATATAGATTTAAGTAGGGATTTGAGAAAGGTCCCAAATCAATACGTAGACATTTTAGTAATAGTAGACCTTTTGATACTGGATGTTTTAGGACAGGACATTGTAATATTTGTAATACACTAGACATTTTAGCAAATGGACCTTTGATACTGGACGTTTTTTTTTTTTTTTTTTTTTAATCTTTATTTATTTATAGAGGGTTTGATAAAACTTATTATCATGCCACCCTCATAGTAGCTACACTTTTAATATAATTTTCTATCTACGCTTAAGGCCTATTTGTACTATCTTGTACAGTGCTCTAGCTTCCCCAGATAGTGGTTGGGCGAGAACACTGTTGCAAAATCCCATATCAAATTTATTGACATTATATTTTCTATAAAATTCAGCTCTTTCGGATTCAATCCGAACACACTCTGACATAATATGAAATACGTCTTCCAAGCGGCCACATTCTATACAATTAGGAGATTCTACCTTCCTCATTAAGTAGGCAAAGCTATTCAATGGTATGTGACCAGATCGAAGCCTAAGAGCTGTTATAATATCGGTCCTGCCCATATCAGCGCTATCCACCCATGAATGGCGGGGGACGAACGGTTGGATCGTTTTATACCATATTCCCTTTGTTAGAGATCTCTCATCGAAGTATTCCTTCCATAAGCTGAAACATCTTTTTTTAACAACGCGTATAAGATCTGAGAAAAAAGGTAAACAATTTAGTAGGATGCCTTCAGTGGATGCTTCCTTTGCTAATTTATCCGCCTCTTCATTGCCAAATAGACCAACATGTGCAGGGATCCACTGCAATCTAACAGCTACATTCCTCCCGGCCAAATCATCAATGGTCTTCAGAATATTGTAGGCTATCGGTGTTCCTCGAAAATTCGAGGTACATCGAGCCAAGTGCTGTAGGGCACTCTTTGCATCCGTCAATATAACATATTGACATTGATGGTTGAGAGATTCGATGTAAGATACAGCTTCTGAGATTGCTATAAGTTCAGCATACATTATTGACACATTGGAATTAATTTTGAATTTCATCGATAGATTTAACTGAGGGTCAAAAAATGCAGCTCCTATATTGCCATCGCTATCTCTAGATCCATCTGTATAGATTTTATATGATTGTAAATAAAAATTATTAATAAACTTTAAGCAAATTTGTCTCAAACCCACACTGCTATACTCGTGTTTAGCTTTATCGATAGTTTCGATACGAGACATTACTTTCTCTGAGAGATCCACGTTGCTAACCCAGGTATTCAAAGAAAACATTTCCAGTTGTCTCGAGACGTGAACATCCATATCTTTGAAGGTATTGTGAACAATTGCCAAAAGTGGTTTTTTTTTCCTTCGTGGTGTATGAGTTGAAAAATGTTTATCTAGCTTTTCTAATACAGCCATAAACTCATTATTGAAAATAGATTTAGCTTTAAGCCAAGACTTTCCTGCAAGATAGTATCTTCGTATGGGTAGTGGTTCAATACAGAGTTCGTTTTCCATCACGTGTATAGGCGTACTTCTTAAAAACCCTCCAATAACCCTCATAGACTGGTTTTGCACACGTTCTAATTTTTTAAGATGGGATTGACAACTACTATCGTAAAGAAAGCAAGCGTAATCAATTCTACTTCGTATGATTGTTATATACAAGCGGCGCAAATGAGATGGATGCAGGCCCCACCCAGGGCCGGCGAGACATTTCAAAATATTCAAGAATTTAAGCGTTTTTTCGGCAATTTCATTTATGTGCTTTCCCCATCTAAGCCCGCGATCCATCCATAATCCTAAGTACTTTATGTTGTCTACTACTTGCAAAGAAAATTCTTTAATTTTAAGATCTGCCGATTCACGTCTGAAACCATAAGAAAACACACATACTTTACTTTTTGAATGAGATATTTCTAACCCTATGTCAAAAAACAATCTATTAACTAAATCCAAAGCTTCTTGAAGGTTCTGAACTGCCTCAGTCATATTTCTGTGGCCTTTAAATAGAACAAAGTCATCCGCGTATTGTGATATACCAACATTTCTTACATTTTGACAAATATTGGCGGTAATTATGTTAAACAACAGTGGTGATAAAGGATCCCCCTGAGCAAGTCCTCTACCTGTATTGCGGCAGATTATGGAGTTGTCAATTTGTATTTTTAATGTTCTTTGTCTGAGAAAATGCCAGAGGTAGTTACATATGGCTGAACCTATACCCATTCGATCCATAACTTGTATCAGGCTAGGAATGTCTACATTGTTGTATGCGTTATCTATGTCTATAAAACAGCCAATCGTAGCTATCCTATTCGTAAGGCCTAGTTGAATTTCCGAAACCAAGCTGGATAGATTGTGCAACGTTGAACGACCTCTTCTAAAGCCTGTAGTGTTATTCGATAAAATATTATTTTTTTCAATAAACCATTCTATTCTATTTTTCATAATATTGTGAAAAATTTTGCAAATGCAAGAAATCATGGAGATAGGTCTCAATGCTGAAACCATGTTTTCGTCTCTTCCAGGTTTTGGAATTGGTACAATTAATATGTCTCTCCACTGACTGGGGACAAAACCACATGCAAAAAATTGGTGAAATAGATCGGCTAATAACTGTTTTCCATTATCTGGGAGATTTTTAATCATAGAATATGAAATATTATCTATTCCTGGAGCTGTGTCTGTTATTCGAATACTCTTTTCTAATTCTTGTATAGATATTTTTGTTTCTAACTTTGGGTTCGAGGATGCGACAACGGGCTTCATGGGAGAGACAAAATCAGGAGTCAAATTGGTTAACAGTTCTTGAGCCAAACGTTTATCAACAGAGTTATTGTGAGTTCTGTAACCCTTAAGCCATTTCATTTTACGCCACATATAGCTTTGAGATGTCGCATGATCGATCGAGGAACAAAACTCTTGCCAAGCCTTGTGTTTCGCTGTTCGTATTAATTTTTTCGCTGTATTAATTTTGTTTTTTAGGGTATCTAAATTTTCTGGGGTAGGGTTACGTCTAAGTTTTAAAAGTGCCAATCTCCGTTCAGCGACTGCTTTAGAAAGAGTAGCGTTCCAATATGGTTTTGGTTTAAAATCAACGCTTGGACCTTGGTTTATTTTTATAACAGGTATGTGTTCTTCAGCAGCTTTATTTATACTTTCAGTAAATGAATCGTATGCTGTTTGAAGGTCTAGTGGTATTATTAAATCAGAAAAAATATTATTTAGCGAATTTTTATACCCAGTCCAATCAGCTTTCTTAAAGTTTCTTTTTAAAAATTGTATATTACTAGATTTTATACTAGTAGAAATTTTGATCATCCGATGATCACTGCCTAGAGTTTCACCTGACACAACCCAATCAAGCTTCAAAGCGATATCTGTTGATGAAATTGAAATATCTGGTGCGGATTCCTGAAGGATACCGCTAACCAATTTGACGCGTGTTGGAGTACCATCATTTAATGTTACAAATGAGTGAGCTACTAATGCGTCAAATATTTGGCCACCTCTAGTATCAGTCTTTATTGACCATGTAGTATGGTGGGCATTAAAATCGCCAAGCAATAACGTTTTTTTATTGGCGATAGATAGCAAATGATCCCAATCTCTAACAGTAGTGCGTACTGGAGACGTACAGTAAATAGATATAATATTTTCGATATCAACGCAATTTTTAACTTTTAAATAAAGTGCTTCTACACCTGGGTTAACACTTTGAAGATTATCTAATTGACATTTGATTGATTTGTGTGTAATTATTGCAACCCCACCATAAGAATCAGGTCGATCCTTACGGAAAACATTGTAACCACTTATTTTTAATGAGCTATCTGGCTCTAACCAGGTTTCACTGAGAACTGCAATGTGGATCTTTTCCTGTGACAGCAACTGTTCAAAGGCAGCCAATTTGGGTTTGAGACTTTGACAATTCCATTGAATAATATTGATCTTAACATTTTTCGTATTACCCATTTAAATAGTCTAGTAGCAACTTAAGCATAGGCCAATCTGAAATATTATCTACAACAACTAAAATCAACCATTCTACACAACATTTTATCACGTTTTTTATCTTATCTTGAACGGTTTCACTTCTTAAAAATATGATCTCTTTCAGTCTATCTAATAGCTCACTAAAGTTAATTTCCTTTTTAGGGTACGATTCGGTTTCAGTGGGATGAATACACGTTGAACTTCTGGAGTTAAGTGGTGGCTCCGGGGAGGCCGCTTGCTTGGTAACTTGTCGACGCGGTTTCTTGTACGGGGAGTTATGTTTAGATTCTAATTCGCTGTGCACCGTTGCTCTTGTCTTAACTACCTGGGCAAATGTAGGGCTGGGCCCGTGGGATGGAGAGTATGAGGTAGATTGTGCCTGTGGAGTCGACGGGGTAAAAACGGTCATACCACTATTCGACTTGTATTTCTCCGGTACTGGTGAATCAGGTAAAACAAGCATCGTGAGCGCTTTTCTATATGTGCAGTTAAATTCTGCCATTAACTCTCGAAGTCTCTTTTCTCGTTGATAAACAGGGCAGTTCTTAGCCAAAGAAATGTGATCACCTGCACAATTAACGCATTTGTACGTATCTGTGTTACAATTCTCATGATTTCCGCCGCACTTAGGACAGACTATTTTGTTAGATGGACATTTTTTCATTGTGACCCAGTTTCCAACAACGAGAACATTGTGACACCGGGAATACGTACGGGTCCACTTTTATTCTTAGACCTTCGACGTGTACATAAGCTGGCAGAAAAGATCCCTTGAAGCCTAATTGTATGGACTCGCTAGGAACCCAACCATTTCCCGGTGTCCCTCGTCTCTGTAATCGATTGATGGAAAGAAGTTCGGCATTGTTAGGGCAGATAAGGATTTTGAGAATGTCTTCATCAGATAGTTCTATATCCACATCTCTGATCACACCGTATGAAATGTTTTTCTCCATAGCTTTCTGAATTCTCCATCCCCTGTCGATCAGAGCTTTACACGATACTAATTTAGCTACAGTCATCTCATTTGTTATATCCAAACGTACCTTGAAGGGGTTCAAGTACTTAACTCTAGTAATGTCTGTAATTTCCTGCTCCTTAAATAGTTTAGCAAAGGCAAATTGTTTGGGTAACTTTTCGTTACTTGAAATATATACTTCAGTTTTTGTGTGTTCCACTTTTGGTATCTTTTGTTTTCTCTTTACCACTGTCCATTCATTTTCCTCTTCATCTCTGTTTCTTTTAGTTAAACTTGCAAAATCGCTCATTCTTTGTATCTGTGGTATAATTTCATCTTCCTGCTGCTCTAATTCTGAATCCGACTTGTTTAATTCCATAACTGGGGTGTTATTTGCCATTCGTAGTAATTCAGCACTTAAATCATTACGCACATTAGATTCATCCATAATAACAACAGACGGAACGATCGTCTCGTAGATGAAGTTACATTATCGCCGCAATCCGCAACAGCCAACCGGTTTGGTACGAAAGGCGGCTCTCACTCGCGCGCACAATAGATCGTAGCCTCACTTTACGTAAACAACTTAACGCGCGGAATAAACAACTACCTCGTACGCGTATCGACACGAGACTGCGATACTGGACGTTATAAAACACTGGGCATTGTGAGCATACATTTTAAATCTATGATTGTGAGACTGGACGTAATAGGACACCACTCTTTGGCATATTGTACATTTTAGGAGACTAGACAATGTCAGCCAGAGGGTTGTAACTGTCCGATGTTGCCACAGACCACATGTTGTAGTCTCGGTGAATCTTCTACGTAGTTTTACTTTGGTACTACATATTATGTATTTCGGGTTTTTGTAGTTCTTATCCGTTGGTCGCCAGTTTTAATATATGTTGTCCACAAAGTATGGTGGGTCATACGACGTCGACGTCGACGTCACGGTCAAGAAACCACGGAGACAGGTTGAGGTGGTTTATTATCTTAACGTACGATATAGTATAAAATTATGTAAGTTCCAAAAGCCAACTATGCAGTTGAGACACCCTAAGGAAATTAACTTACAGAACATTGGCCTGGAGTACATAGGTACCTACTTATCATATTCGAGCAACGCGGCCTTCCGTCCCGTTACCCGTAAGGGAGTAGCCATACGAAGCGTTTCCCCTCTGTCAAAGTACAAGCCCAATTTGGGCATTAGCGTTTATAAAAACTAGTTGCGCTCAGATTTCTTCCTAGACAGAGTCCAGACGCGCAAGTGAACGCTGCTGTATTAAAAATGCCGAATTGCTCAGTTTTTTTCTGTAAAAAGAGGTCTTGAACATCAAGTTTACAAAAAGATGGTGTTAAATTTCAGATTTAAGTAAATTTTTATCGTATTATTGCTATTTAATTACATTAAAACACTAAATTCGCATATTTTATTCTTAAATAGTTGTTGGATTTGTTCAGCAACATCAGGTTGCCCGTGCAAATTTCAAACTTAGTGACGTTATTTGTTATTACATGACATGACATAATGTTTGTCGATAAATTTGGGTGGCGGTTGTCGACAACGTTATACACGGTGCATTTTAAACCACCTGGAAAACGAAGCCTACGTTATGTGACCATTATGTATAACATCATGGCATTTAACCTATAAAAATAATATTTTTTTCAATTTTTTTTAAATATTTTTCACCTGTGACGCGCACATTGTTCAGTATGGTCCCGAATAAATGAACCTTACACAGCTACATCCGTGCGCATTACAGCGTGTTTCAAAATAAATAGTTGAACCAATATTTCACATATTTATAAAAAAAAATTGATAAAAAAATGAAAGTAACACTGCCAAGATGTTATACATAATGGTCACATAACGTAGGCTTCGTTTTCCAGGTGGTTTAAAATGCACCGTGTATAATCACATTAGACAAATAATTGTTGATATGGTTTTATGTGTGATGTAAAATCTTTTTCTTGTTATTAAGTTTGAAACTCTTTAAAAGTAATAACATAATTGTAGTAATCTCTCTCTATATTGATTATAAAAAAATGAATCCCTTTTTCCCTTGGTCATCGCATTACGCGTGAACAGCTGAACCGATTTCGCTAATTCTTTTTTTGTGTTGTTTGTTACTATCAGGAGAATGTTCTTATGAAAGAAAAAAATAAGAAAATTGCGCGGAAAATTAGAAAATTTAAGGAAACTTAATAACCATACTAAATTATTTTTAACGTAACCTTATCTGTTTTTGACAAACTAAACTTTTTAATATTTGGCGTCTGACATAACATTGACAGAATGTGTGCTGCAAATATCGTCAAAAGGGGAAAAAAACTGAATTTTGCACATGGCCAGTAATATGTCGCCTATATCAACAAAACTATTTCGTAATCAATATTCATAGTTAAGACAGGACTACGTCTGTCGAATCCGCTAGTTATTTATATTTATTTGATTTAAAAATTCTAGTTGTAGTTTCTATGTCTTGCTTGTGTGTTACTTGTTTCTTTTCCTTTGTCATTGAAATATATAGAAATGTTTTTAATGTAATCATTTAAACACGTTTTTTTATTTACTAAATGTTATTTTATCATAGTAATGTGTGTGCGAAGTGCAGTACTTTCTTCATAATAACAATATGAACTATACTGGATACGGGTTGACTTTTGTACGGTGTTATTATTAGGTAATGCATGTAATTAGGATAAAAACTATTAAAAACCGATAACGAGCGAGTCAGACTAGTGCACTGAGGGTTCCGTACCACCGTGTGTAGAATATAGAAGTTTTAGGTCAGCGCCTCCTACAGTTGTGACTCTAGTATCTATGGTATATTAGGTAGATAGCTATAATAGTACTAACGTGGTTTTTAGATAGGTGGTAGATATTTAGGTATATCTACTGTGCAGCGAAATAAGTAATACACTCGACATCCAGTAATCGATCGAATTAAGTTAGGTAAAGCTAGTTTGCAGTATGTTATTTTGCAACAGTCTGGTGCCACAGTTAAAAACTGTCCGTACTCCGTGACACAGATAATAAATCACGGGAAGAACCATAGAACAGACGGCAACACGTCAAAGTCTAAAATTGTGTGGTTTATCCGCTTGAAATACAGTTTATGTTGCCATGAAATTTAACGTTTTGTATAACCGTACAATTCGAATATAGCGGAAGGGTACAGTCTGGAATAAATGATGTCATTTATCAAGCCAAGGTATGTGTCGTAGGAAACGAATGACACCAACGTATATTATCCGCGCACTGGTGCGGAACGGAGCTTTGTTTTAAAAAAAATATTCGGTTTTGAAACAGGTGTTGTTAGCGGCAACATTTCACTTGTTCGCCTGTCGGAGTTATGGGACGAAACGGTTTTTTATTTTTATTTTAACATAGATACCTACCCAAAATTGTAAGCAAGCAAGTATCAGGTAATTCAGGTATTAACGGTACCTACTATACTCCTGATTATTTGACTATCTGTTAAGTAATGAAATAGTTCTACAAAAGATTTACATGACAACGATTTATTTTGATTCGGTAATATTTTTACGTAAGTACCTACAATTAATATTTTTTCCAATTTAAAAGGAGCTGAAAAAAGCCATTGATTTGGGTGCCATATAAGAAAACTAATGATCCTCAATAATTATTTTCGTTAAAACAATTTTCTATAATTATTGAGTAGCTCTGAGTAGTAAGTAGGTAGGTATAGCTTAAATGATGTCGAACTATCGAATGGAAGTTTTTATAGTCAAAATGTTTTAATTATTACATAATTTGGTACCTAGGACCCTTTCTTTACCAGCTGAGTCTGCTAGCCACCATTCATTGGGAGAGACAGTTTTGTAATCACTAGGATTCAGTGACAAGGGTTACCTATGTCAAGCTACCGCACTATGTATGTACCTTACCTACGCCCTTAGAATAGGTGTTATTATTCTAAGCCTACGCCACAAGTTAATAATATAGGATTCATGTGTCGGTCATAGTCATAGTTGTAGGTAGTCATATATCGCTAAGAACAAGGTAAAATTATAATAATGAATACAATTATAAAAATGAGGAAAAAGTTTTGGCTGCGTGCATTTGGATAATCCTCATTTCATTCAACATGGTAGAAGTTTTCTGTTTAACTTTCTTGTTAACACTTTAACAGGCTTTATCCTACAAACAGATCCTAAACGTCAAACAACTTATAAGCTTATTTCCAAAAAATTATTCTTTTGCGAAGTTTGCTTTTCTTTTATGATTATAATGTAAGTATATTCAGCGGTTTGACGGTTATTGTTTAACATTAATACCCATCTAAAAACCTTTTTTGTATACCCTCTACTGTATCAAACCAGTTGTAAGGGTATCAGTCAGCATTATCTTTCCATTATTACTGTACGCACATCCAAATTTGCAGCGAAAGGACAATCCAACTGGATATTACGTTAATTTTAGTAATCCTTGCGATAACATAGCGAGGTTTTTATCGCTACGGCCGAAATATAAAAGGGCAAAATGCGGTCGCTTAAAATTAAGATCGCGGTCGTGTCTAACTGTGTACAATGCCCATAAAGAGGCAGGGTATTGTGTACATTAACGGCTGGACCATTTATTTATCTGCCGAATGCCCCGTATAATGTGCGATCGAAAAACGCTTAGGTGTCAGACGGAATTAGGGGAGTGAAGCACCATTGTTCTCTTTACAAATTGATGTAAGAGGCATCACCGTCAACTCTACGGGTAATCCTCGAGACAAATTACCTTACGAAACTTAATCAATAAGTAAGTCTTTTCCTGTACCAAGGCGCTGGCTGTTGGTACTTAGACGCTTAATATAATTTTGACAGTGTACAAAGAAAACAGTTTGTAGGTACCTATGTATGTGTGTGTAACAGATGTGACGAATTTACACTATTAAAAAATACATTATCTTCTTAAAAATAAAATTATGACGAGTTTACACATGCCTTTTTTCGTGTCAAATCGATAATAACCAAATAAATGATGGGTAAGGAATTGAGTTTTTTTAATGACGGCGAAGAAAGCACCAAAATAAACAAATACAATATACATTATCCAAAAAAATTATACTTACTTAATGTTATTACCAACTACAGTAAAAAGGAAGAAGGAACTACGCTAAAGCTACACACCTTTTTATTTTACAATATCATCACTCTACATTCTGTTCTTAAGCTGATTTTGCCAAGATTCAGTCTTCATGAACCTAAACTTAGCTGCTTTACATTCTAAAAGGAAATTTTAAAAGGACTTTAAAACAAAGGGCTTAACGATTTCTTTTATTGCCCACGATCGGGAGCTCTGCCAAATTGTCATTGGCCGTGAGATAAAGCATCTTAATTATGTGGAGTACCTACCCTATTACCATACTATGTAACCTAAATTGGCTATAATATTATGCAGAAGTATACTTCTTCTTCATAATAGTCGGGTTTCTCTATGCCAAATGGTAAGTATTGTTTGGAACTTACGTAAGAATATTATGGATAATGGTAGAACTTATATTATCTGTGGTAGAACTCAAGACTTAGGATTGTTTGCATCCAGCGGGTTTATGAAATCTTAAATAAGTATTCGGTGGAAAGCATACCCCAAGTCCTTGATACGATTATTAACCAATAACCATCTCAATACCCAAAAGCCAAGCAATAATTAAAATTTGAAAATTTTGATTGGCCTAAATATAAAATGGCGAAAACTACAAACAAGCTCATCTACCTACATAGTATCTAGATATTTAAAGCCGTTGAAGTTTTAATTCTCCATTTTAATTCTCCAAAATTGTAACTACCTATAAATTTTTTAAGTCATCTCTATTGTAGCTGATATAAAGCATAAAGCACATAACATACACAGTATTAAGATGACACTCCTCAGTGTAAAACCAACTCTGGTTACAAAGAGATTTAGTAGAAAAATCACGTAGCCACCGTATTACGGTAACACCAAAATCGCTGCATCACTGTCACTTGTCATGCAGATCCTTTACAGCTAAAAAAGGATAGGGATCGGGAGGAAGAAGCCTTTTGCATTTCTCACATTCACCGGGAAAAAAATATGAAATCAGTTTCACTAATTCAACTTAAGTATAAGTATTTACATGCCCTTGACAGAAAAATTATTATTATTACTTTCAGGAAAAAATATGCTTGACGAAATGATGACTAAAAATATTTTTAATATAACATAATTAATTAATTAATGTATAATTAAAAGAAATGTAGCATTTTGAAATGATTTTATTTTGCATAATCTGTTTTTGAGGACTAGTCCATCCGTCATCTCGGTCCTAGGTCCTGTCAAATTACTTTTAGCTTTTAAAACATTATTAACATATATTTTTTTAATATTTTAGGACATGCCTCACTCTTTAAATTCAAACATTTTTAAATTAAAGCCAACATCAGAATTTCAAAAGCTAATACCTAAAATTTTCCCATAATACAACCCATAATAACTGATGAGCATTTTATTGAATTTTTTTCGGGGTACTATTTTTGGTGTTAATCTAAAACATGAAGATAAAGAGTAAGAAATGTTATTATTTCAGTAGTTTTCATTGTAACTAAACCTTGGAATCAAGAGTGTTTAAACGCGTAGTTTGTGTACAGCCTTAATTCTCTATTACGCAATCGAACTTCATTAGTTTTATTCTGTAGCCAAATTAATAGTAAAAGCAGAGATATACACCGTAATAAATTGGAGACGCAAGATAGGAAAGTCTTTTTGTTCGTAGTAATTTATCAAAGTCGCCGTAGGCCGACTGCGTAAACAAAATGTTCTAATTGAATTACCAAAGTGATTGCTTAATCGTGGCTGAAAAGTTCTTGCGGAGATTACTAGGTATTTAGCGAGTTTTAAAAAATACATTTTGTTTTGAGGTCATAATCTTCATTATTAATAATTGCTTGTCATAATATTAATTTAAATGAATTGCTACTATTAAGGCGGGATTTTATACTTAACGTAAATATTGCCTTATCTTACAAATATTGTTAAGTTAAAATTTTGAATGGGTGTTACTCAATAACACCAAAACGGCTAAAAAGATCTATATTTAAAATGGTTATACTCGTAGATTGGAATAGAGACAAACTTCTTAACGTTTCATGGATTCATCGTGTGGCAGAAAGAGAAAGTCCGAGTAGCTCCCGGGACTTGTGGCGCGGGTGTAGGTTTTAGATGCCCCATTCCGACGTACATCAACGCTCACCTTCACTACTCGTGTTTCTCTCCCTCCCCAGCCAAATGTGGTGCGAACCTGCTAATGCAGCTTTAGACGCTTGCTCTAGTATAGAATAGTATAGAACTGCAGTTCTGGCCAAGCCAAGGTCTTTCAACAGGTTATATAGAGATTTTGCTGGTATACGCTTCCACTTCTACAGCATATAGACTAACTACTTACAGTTTTTCGTTAATTCATTTAGAAGATCATAATATTTGTTTTCTTTCATTGCGTTATCTTTAGGTATGTTAGTTTCCCACGGCGGTAAGCTCTACAAGTAAACTTAAGAACTATCCGTTATGTAGCTCTAGGAAAAGAAAAAAATACCGGTCTAAATGATGAAACACCCACATCCTCTGGAATTTTATAGTGCTTTTCATACGTGTCCATTAAAATAAGGTGCTATAACCAGGATTGAGTCAGGCTTGTTCCTAGAATTTGCATTCTTTAATAATGTTAATTTGTCTTTTGTTTGTGGTCAATCCTTTTTGGGCCCAAGCCACTGAAAGGCTTATAGCTTCACGTATAATTTGAAGTTCTCTGCATACCTAACCTACTTTTTTATTCCGGATAAAGTATTAATCCTGTGTCATTTTATCACATTACACTAGTTGTTGAAGAAAAAAACGAGATAAATCTAGTTTATACCTAGCTATGATGTGGATTGTAGATTATGGTCAATGCTGTCGATTAAGTAACTCAGCGAAATTAACTAACTAAACATGTGAATCAAAAAAGAACTAAGAAAATAGTGAAATGAACCACCTATTTTAAGTCAATCATATGTCATAAAATGCATAACGGTTTTCATACATTTTAGGGATTTAATATTTTATTTTGTGAAAAATATATTTTTTTAATATTAGATGGGCGTCAGTTAACCTTATTTTAACACTTTAAAGCTTAATATTTTAACTTTAGATTTTAATATTTTTCTGTCATCTTCATCACCGGATAATCAGTTCACTGTTAGACATATCTTGCCATAATTGCCATTGAGTTTTGCTAAGAAAACGCTGCGCCTATTTTCTTCAGGCAGTAACTTAACTTAAATCTACCTTGTGATTTAAGTCAGGAAATATTCTTTGATTTTCACCATTAGAAATAATCTTTTGCCACGTTACACCGTACACCATATTTGGCAAAGTTAGCTCGTTTCGTTCCAAATGTATTGCGCGTGATAATTTTGACGGAAGGAAAGAATACCAACAATTCTTTGACATTCTGATATCATTCACTAATACTTTCCAGGAAATAAATATTGATTTAAGACAATAAAAAAAATGGTTGTTAATGAAAACAAAAGGAGTAAAAATACAAAACAATTTTCTATTTCCCGATCCTAACGGAATCAAATTACCATAAAATAGAATTGTTTGTTATAAAATCAAACAATGCTGGTTGTAGTCATTTAATTGATTATTTTTATGAAACTAGACGAGTAACTCAAAGCACTGTATTTTTTATTAAATTTAACAATCGTAGGTTAAAAAACCGGCCAAATGCGAGTCGAACTCGCGCACTGAGGGTTCCGTACCAACTTTAACTGAATTAGGGGTCCACTAACTTCCACTAAGCCAAAATACCACAGTATTTAATTGACTGCTAAAATAACTTTGTTTTTCATAGTGTTTGTATGAAGGACAAAGTTAGCGGTTGTTAAAATGTGATATTTCTCAAAAACTACCGGTTTGATCTCGTTCAAACCAATTTTCGTTTAAAGTATTTGTTAAGATCTATATTACGTATTTTTTTCAATATTTTCACTTGCTAAGTTTTAAAGTTAGAGGGGGGGACGGGACACCCATTTTACCACTTCGGAAGCGTCCATCTTCCAAATGTTAGATATTTGGAAAAAATGGTTTTAGAAACCTCTATGTCATTTTAAAAGACCTATCCATAGATACCCCAAACGCATAAGTTTGAGCAAAAAAAAATTTTTTTGTTTTAGTTCTATGTATGGGAAGCTCCCTTTAAATATCATTATTTTTTATTTTTTGTTTATGATTCGTAAAGCGGTCAATAGGATTCACCTACCTACCAAGTTTCAACTATGTAATGCTAATACTTTCAGAATAAAGTGGCTGTGACATACGGACGGACAGACAGACTTGACGAAACTATAAGGGTTCCGTCACCATAAAATTTTGAGCATTTTATAGAATAAAATTAATGTCCGTCAAACATAACCCAATCAATGATTTATCCGTATCCGTACTAAGTTATGCCACAAATAAAAAAGTTGTAATCTGTTTAAACCTCGAGGTAGTTTGGAAGTTCGTGCTAAATTAATTTAGATAATATTTTGTATGGAGGTAGCTTCAGATCTTTAAAAGAGGGGTTTAAATATACCTTCACTGCAAATTGTATTATGTTCTTGTTTTATATAAATTGTTTTTACTTATAGACTGTATGTCCATGTGTGGGCTGCGTCCCCTCTTTTCTTAATTGGCATCCGCAGAATACCAGTTGTTGTGACGACTCTATAGTCGTCGTGACCATATACTGAGCGGATACCATTTTGGTACTTGCACCCTCTTTTATATAGATTATTACTTGTAATAATTGTTTCATGTGTGTACCAAATAAACCTTTTTTGTTTCTTTCTTTCTTTCTTTCTAAATGGGGAAAAATAGGTCCGAGTGGGGAGAGCGAATGTTTGTGTAGGAAATCAGCAATTTCTTAATTTGCTATAGAGATCATTATCATCATCAATATAAATCCATAGCAGACCACCGCTGGACATGTAGGTCTCCCCCTATACGCGCCATTGCACCCTGTCTTCGGCTGGTCACATCTAGCTTCTGTCTGCGACCATTCGCATATCGTTATTCCACTTAGGGTCTGAATGCTACGCTTTCCGATTCACTGTCTCCACTTAAGTACCCATTTACCCCAACAGCCATTGGTTCTTCGACAGATATGGCCAGCCTATAGCCATTTCAGCTTGCTTATCGTTGTCGATGACCATAGTTCTCTGTCGGATAAGTTAGAAATTTTATCTTTCAGAGGACTTCGAGCAAGCACGTTACATAGCTCGCTGAGGCTTTACTATAAAATGTCCAATGGTTGTGAAAATTTAATGTAACCCACGCGACAATACCAGCAACAGAATTCTATGCGGACTACGTCGCGGGCAGACCGCTAGTGTGTACTTGCAAAACTAGCCAGAAAGACCTGACACACACACTTACGCTTACCTACATTAGAATACGCCTGGGAAATGCATTGTTCTCTGTTGAACCAGTAAAAAGTTTTACTTGTATAAAAAACATCCAACGACGGAATAGAAACTGCAACATAATAAACTAAATGCAACATTCTCGTATTTTTTTCATGTGCGTCCTGCTTTTTACAGTTTTGGAAACTTGGCTCAGTTAGGCAATGAAATTTAAATAAGCACATGTTTGAAAGTCGTTAATTTTTTTTTTAAAAGACACATTCTGCAATATATATTTTTTTAAATAAATAGGTTCAGTTACATACAAAACGTTTAAGTATAAAACGAAGAGAAAATTTTGATAATATTTTTTAATATTATTTAATTGGCCTGAAAATTCGTATCGCCTTATAATACATAAATGTTGTGTTAACTTAAAATGCTGAATTTAAATTGTTTCAGTTTAGACTTGCACGACGTCATTAAGTCATCATGCATCATTATTTATCTTTTTAGTTTCTGTTTCTTTGATGTCGTTGCATACGAAAAATGTATGATAATGTTTTTTTTTATTAGTCGTGACTTTCTCCAATTTTTAAAAGTTTTTGACTATTCGTAGCGTAAACGTATCCAATCCAATCAATCAATAATAATCTGCCAAACGTAATTGAGTTATAAATAGTGTAACTAACCCGGCATAGTTGTACTTATTTAGGTTTTTTTGAGTTTCTGATTTCGCGTAATCAATATTTAGTCCCCAAAGCGAAGAAAGGGCAACATCTCTTTATTTAAACTAAATAGAAAAGTGCCCTTCCGAAAGAAGAAGAACAGAGGGCTTACTCTGCAATACATTTGAAATTAATACAGATTGATCCATATATTTTATACCTGCGCGCTGCATGGGGTCTTACTCTGCTACAAAATGTATTGGAGTCGAACAGTTCGACTCCATCAGTCCCTCCTACTCATGTCAATGTCTTAGAGTAATATGTAAGAGAAACATATTTCCGTACGTATATACGGGCAACACATTGCGTAGGAGGGCTTACTCTGCAACACAAGGTGTGTACATTCAATTCTTTGTCTCCTTTATTCATGCCAAAGTCGTAGAGTATGTGAAAAAAACAGATAATATTTCCGTATGTCTAACATTTGACTTCATTTGTCCTTCTTACCCATAGATTTAATATATTAAATCTATGTTCTTACCCATGCGACTTCTGTCTCTCTTGATCATGCCAATGTCTTAGATGTAAAAAAGTCAGATTATTGCGTATAATATACTGCCATCGTACTGCGTTACTACATAGAAGAGCATCAGAGCCTTACTCGATAAGTTTTTCCAGCCACCGTTGATACTATATCGTGTAACTATTGCAGTTCATGTAATTGCTGTCCAGTGCCCGGGTAGTGGGAAAAACATACATTCGATTTCATCTGTTTCTCTTATTCATGCCAATATCTTAGAGTATGTGACGGAGGTAGATTATTCCGTATTTACGGGCAACACATTGCGTAGCGGGCTTACTCTTCAACACAATGTCTGTATATTCGACTTCATCTGTCTCTCTTACTCACGCCGATGTCTAAAAGCATGTGAAAGAGACAGATTATTCCGTATGTCAGTATATTATACCAATTCGACTCCATCTGTCCGTCTTACTCATGCCGATGTCTTAGAGTATGTGACAGTGCCAGATTATTCCGCAAATACACCACCATCGTTACTACGTATATATGAATGAGTTTTATGAATTTAGATTAGTTTTTAGGATTTATAGTAGGGGTGCAGTATATCCAGCCACCGTTGATAGCATCGCGTAACTATTGCAGTTCATGTAAATGCTGTCCAGCGTCCGGCTAGTGGGCGAGCATGGGCGAGTGCGTTCGGATGGTTATCGACACGGCTTCATTTCCGAACGTTCGACACGTGGAAATTGCAAGCCCGTCCGGAACGCGATCGTTCTTTTTGTTCTGAGTTTGTTTTATTTACCTGTACTTAAATGATGGACTTTCTGAGCGAACAGTTCGATAACGGAGAAATTTTGCAATTGAACAAAGTAAATATGTTTCAGTATATAAACTTGAAAAATTTTGTCTCAGTCGGGACTGAGACAAAATTTTTCAAGTTTATATACTGATATTATAAGTGCAATTAAGTTGCTAAAATATCAAATAAAGTATATAAATATGTTTCGTTGATTTTGTTTTCAGTTGTACGTAGGGTGTTCTTGTTTGATGTTTTTTTAATAGAAGTTAATTTATTTAAAATGGTTGTATAAATTGTCGTAGGCTAGTTGTATTACCTATATCTAAGTTTTTAATCTAATCTAAGAATGCTGTTCACGAAAATGCTATTTTCATAAATCATAAATTAAAGAATGTTTTCTCCCTCATTGACCGGCCCGGGAATTGGAGTCCGAACCATGGAGCCAACGATATCTTGAAACTGGTGTGAACGCCGCTATACCAGGTAAGTCGTCAGCAGTATAAAATATTTTTTTTCCAGTTTTTTATATTTAAAATATAGGTACTATTGACAGGCATATAACACGAATGGCTCATCAGTTTCATAAGCTGGCAAAATTTGCAGATTTAAATTAATCTATTTATTATAAAAAAAAAATTAAAACCTTTTTATCATGGGTAGTCCGACGCTATGTACCCCGCATTAAGGAAAACAAAAATAGGGAGTTCCTATATTAAAATTGTAATGTAATAAACAGTGCAACTTTAGAACTTCCTCATTGTTTGAAGTCGGATGAAATGAAAATTCATTTTTAAATATATAGAACAAACGAAATATTTTTTTTTTAAATTAAAAATAAACGCAATTAATTTAACTGAAGTTTTTTATGAACTCTACCAAAAAAAAATACGTGTAAAATCAGTAAATCGATGTGCTTACTTTGACTACCGCATAGAACTTGTGTTCTTCGTTCTCTTTTTTAAGTCGATGAAAATTGCACAGAATATGTGTCTTTTCACAGAAGCAATAGACATCAGGAGCTAGGAGGAGTTTTAACACGTTCTAATTGTTTATACCACTGATTCAGGACAGTAGTGTAATAAATGATAGAGTGTAATAAAGATGCAGCGCAAGAAACTTTTGAACCTATGACCACCATTATCATTAGCTGTAATCAGTCCACTGCATTTATTGATATATATTATTTTAAACTATATATCGATGACTTCAAATACAGGTATTTCTATAAGGAGGATTACCCAGACAAATTTTCGATCTCAGTTTGGCAACGGTGAAGAGAAGACGCTGCCAGTCTTCTTTTGGCGTTAGGTACTCCTTTATTCATTTTGAATAACACTCATAAAAAAAGAAAAAAATACTATTATTTTTAAAAATGGGATAGTTGTTACGTAACTTTTTTTATCTTAAGCAATTTTTTTTATTTGGATAATGTTTGCAAATAGAGAAAAATTATAAATCTTCTTCTACCTTTATTAGTTCCCGGCACATGTAACACAAGTTGCGCAATACAAAACAGTTGATTTAGCGCAGTTCGTTGTTGAGTATCATCGAAGTTCGGAAATTTATTAGACAAGTTCCATCGGCAAATATATATATGTATTAGCAGATATTATCTTGGCTGTAAATTAATAAGATCTGACCGAAAAGCTTGTAGACAAGACCGTGGAACAATTGGTAAATTACTTTTAATTGTTAAACTTTTTGATTCAGAAACCAAATTTACAGACTGAATTGGGATGGGGTATACGAAGACCGCTAATGACGAAATTAATTGTCTGGCAAATGATCCAATAGCAAAGGTTCCTAATTGATGTTTTGTCTAGCAAATATTTATGTGCCCATTTATATTACACCTTAACTAGAAAGGAGTTTATACGATTACAATTTCTATGAATGTACTATCCACTAGCTATGCTCTTTATCAAATATTTAAACAAACAAACATAGAAACTCCTCCTTTTTTGAAGTCGTTTTAAAAACTAAATAAAAGTCGGGCTATACAACCTTTTACGTACGGCCAAGAAGAGTACCTACCAACAACTAACACTAAAGAAGGATAGAGATGGTAAGATGAACCAAAACTAAACACTATGTTTATACTTTATGACAGATAATAACATTTTCCGTTTATAGCAGTGGTCATAGTCTGATTAAAGAAACTCTTTCCTAAATTTAACAGATTAAATTTTGCATTGTACTTAGCTTTAGGTACTGTAGGTAGTATTTTAGTGCATCGTGCATCAGCTTTGAATGATTAAACCTTTCTTATTCTTCTCCCTAGGCTTAGATTAAAATTAGTTATATTAAAATAATAAAAAATCAGACTGTGATACCGGCGGCAGTTTGATCTACTCATTGTTCCTTCTGAAGTTGTGTTCCACATTCCAAAAAAATCTTAGCTGTTCCCATATCACTGATGTTGTGCTTCGTCCCAAAACACAAGATAAAAAAAAACTAAGATAGATACCTAAACCTTTTCAAAAAATTTTTTTGATAATATGTAACAATCTGAAACATTTAAGTAGATATTAACATTTTTTATTAACATCACTGTCAAAATCACAGAAATTGGATATTTATCATCATAATATTACATAACAACTATACTTTATACACTTAAATGTCCAAACAAAAGATGAAAAAAAAAACAACGTAATTTTTTTCCCTATGCGTGACATGACGTCTTGTTTTTACATTCTCGACAGAAGACGGAACAGCGTTCCGAGTGTTCTAAAGCACGACTGCTCACCTCTTCTGAACCCAAATCTAGTTTGAAAAATATACTTTTTAGAGATATACTAACACCAACCGGATCGTCTATACAACTCTAAGCTGCAGCAGAAAAAATAAAGCTTAGGCCATTAAATCTACGTACAATGACTTAGTAAATCGATGCAGACACTAAATATACATATATCCAGCATGTTTGTTACGTATTTGTTAACACTTTGAACAACCTAATTTAACTTTGGTGCGCGATACAATCTTTGCACCACAATATGCTAATGCACTAGGATTTGCCCCGACGTTTGGTGCGCACACTGCAAACTGCAACACATTAATGTCGTGCCAACATTTTGGAACGTTCACTTATCTTTACTGCTCTGGGGCCTACTATGAATGTAAAATATTATATAATATATCAGTGTACAGTTTTTTGTTGTTAGTAGTTCCGTGGTAGCTAAAATTAATATGAAATGTCATTTAGATACTATTTATAGAGCGTTAAGTTTTTGCGGTGACCGCAGAATATCGGCGTGGAACGTCATGCCAATGCACAGGACCAATTATGATACTCAAAGTGGTAGACTAACTACATAGGTACCGAAATTAAAATATAAATTTTTAAGAAAGCCTAATAGGTTTCATAACAGGCGATTATTGGAATATTGAATAAGAAGACGAACCGCAGCATATTTTCTCTAACACTGTCCTAACACTAGGTAATCGACAACCTACCTGCTCACCGTCAAGATTATCTAAGGTAAAATCATATTTTTAATATGGCGTACCTACTTACGTCTAGCATTATTGGCTGATGAATGCTAATGAAAATTTATGATTAAAATTCATAAACTTTAAATACAAAATTGACCTTGAAGTGCATGAAATATAGCCACAATTCTTGTGTTGACGAACGCCTATCATCGGGATATATTGTTAAAAGGTGTTGTTTTTTTTTCGCCTGTCATCTATTTTTTTAATTAATAGGTTTATAATTTAAACATTGTAACTCCTTTCGTATTGTGCATGATAAGGCCGCCTTAAGAAGATTTTTACATTTTGTATGTATCACCTATAAAAATAACTTATGCAATTTACCAATGTAAATATCTCTGGCAGCATAGATTTAGGATTCTACGTTTATGCCTGGCAGTCCAAATTTATATAAAAAAAAAAAAAATGTAAAATTTTCTTTGTAATAATGGCCTGGCACGATGACCACATTTGCTGACTGAATTCCTACAAAAGATTGCAAACGTGAGCCGGGGTAAAAATTTAGGGTTAGTTACTTACTGTCACTTTCTGGTGAATATTGATAGCGCAAGATAAGACATATTTTCATTTTTAGGCATTCTTAGTCGTGTCTAGAATCTAACTAAGTCCCATAAGATGAAGGTATTATTCCTAAATCTGTAGGTAGGATACGACGTAAGCTTGGAGTGGCTATTAGGTGCAGAAGTGCCAATCATATATTCGAGGTAAGCACTGGACAAATCTGCAACGTCCGTCCGTAGTGTCATAGTGTAGATAGACGCAACAGAGCCTCAGAAGATGTCTCTACTGCTAATAATGTGTTTTTGATAAGTAGCCACTTATTTCACGAAAACAGTTAAAATTATTTCTGGAAGTAGTTTGTGCCACCGATAATAGGCCAATGTCAAAATGTAGCAGGTAAATACAGGAACTTTTACTATAAAATTGACATCAAAAGAACTGTATTGTATTCTGTATTTTAGGAATTCTGTAAAGAAAGATGATTATTTGTACACATACATTGTTGTAAGAAAAAAATATATGCGAAAAAGCAATAGAATGGTCTGCACATTACGTTACAAAGTACTTAAGATGTGAAAGAAAGAAGGCCTAAAAAGTCAATAAAGCAATTGAAGAGAAAGGTTAGTGTCAGGATGAATTTTGGAGTTAAAAATGCTGGCGAAGTCCGGAAAGATGTGACAATTGCTCCACCGACAAGAGCAAAGCTCTTAAATTTGTTAGGGAAATGTAAACTGCTTCGTAAGTAAACTGCTGAAACAAGGTTTGTTAATAGTATTAATACTGCGTATCTAGGTCAAACCTGGCAAATCACTGGGTTTTTTTATTTAAACAGGCTTTCTACACTTTCCTATATTATATCTGCAGCGTCCGGCGTAGTGTGCGGGTTTAACGTGAATACTGGAGCTATATATTCTGTATATCCCACAAACTTAGGGCACGTTCGACGTCCCAAGCCTCTAAATGGCTAATGCAGTCACGTACTTTGTTCCCCATTTGACTATGTGAGTACAGAGCCTCAAGGGAGCAAGTGCTGTAGATTGGATTCCTGTTGGTTTTTTTGGCTATCGACTATTTTAGAGCTCGATCGTAACAATAAGGTGAAGTGGCAAGATAGACTGGTTGCGAAAGGAAACAATCACAATGTTAGTAGTACCTACCCGGATACAACTTGCTTAAATTACGATGTAATAATTTACGAGTAAGCAAAAGTACCGGTAAATGAAGTATAAAAAAGTCGGAGGTATTTACGTATTATTTAAAAAAAAAGTTTTACATTTTAAACATTTCGTAATTACAAAAAAAATCCATACTATCGGGGACATTTGCAAGATACACAAAATAAATGTAACATACGAAAACTGCTCATTTCATTAAAATAAAATAAACGAGATATAATAATTTTTACAATATACATTATTATTTTTCCATCGGGCGTTGCGTTTTCCAAATATAAACTAAATTCCTGTCTGTTTTACTTTATCAGAGAGAATTTTGTAAACAAGCTTTTTCGTTTCAGCTCTTTGTCCTATTCATATAAGCTATGCTGTATATCCTAGATGTAGTGAGTTTAATTATTATCTTACTTTGAACGCAAAAAGAGGGATTATATCAGTTTGATTACTATACCTTTCCTTACATGATATTTTATCAATTTAATTACAGATCATAATATCAGTTCGTTTTGATATTTATGTTGTGATATCAACATTTTGTTCCCAAATTTACAAATGAGACAAACTTCTTAGCGCTTCATGGATTTACCGTGCCGGGTCCATCTAATAATAACAAGGTCAATACTTTATATGATATTATAGTAGAGAGACAAACTTCTTAGCGTTTCATGGATTCACCGTGCGGGTGCCGGGTCCATCGTGTGGCAGAAAGAGAAACTCCGAGTAGGTCCCGGGACTTGAGATACGGGTGTAGGTTTAAGGGGCCCCTTTCCGAAGCACAACAACACTCACCTTCACTACTCGTGTTTCTCTCCCTGCCTAGCCAAATCTGGTACGAACCTGCAAATGCAGCTTTATACCCTCGCTCTAGTATAGAACTTACTGCAGTTCCGGCCAAGCCAAGGTCTTTCAACAGGATAAAGAGAGATTTTGCTGGTATACCTCTTGCTCCTACTTCTACAGCATATAGACTAACTATATTAACCGTTTTTCGTTAAATCATTTAGGAGATCATAGCATGTATTTGTTTTACTTCATTGCGTGGTCTTTAGGTATGTTAGTTACCCACGGCACGGTAAGCTCTACAAGTAGAATCCGTTTTGTAGCTCTAGAAAAAAAATATGTCCGGTCTGGATGATGAAACACACACATCCTCTGGGATTTTATAGTGCTTTACATACGTGTCCATTAAAATAGTCCAGTCAGGTGCTGTACCCAGGATTGAGTAAGGCTTGTTCTTAGAATTTGCAGTGGAGCCTTCTTTAATGAAGTTGGTCTGTCTTTTGTTTGTGGTTAATATCAAAATTTTGTTCCCGAAAAATCGAAACCCGCATGTACCGAGCGCGGTGTTTTGTCCATTTAAGCTACCGATACATTACGTAGCATACCACAGCGTAGTAGTAAACATTTAACTGTCCAAAGTTTGTAGTAAGCGCCATACCGCCTTTTTTTTTGGACATTTTACCCGCCTATAGATAAGACTACTAATAAGTCTGCTATTACATTAGCACTTGCTATATTTCTTTTGATTTGCAATCGCTACATTTGCAATGTAAAATCAAAATGGCCTCCATTTAGTCACAAGTTAGCAATTGACGGTTTTCGCGTTTACAAACTCTATATTCTCATAACGAAAACTGCTACGTTATGCTTCGGTAGCACTTATGTAATATATTGTTGGTTGGTACATAGTATAAAATCGGTTTAGAAGTTTAGTCGCAAATGTAAAACCCACATAAATAGGTCCATATACAACGTGTTCCTTTTGATATCCCATAACTCTAAGGTTATGTTCTATAGGTAAAAATATGTACGTATATAAAACGCCCTAGAACATGTGGTTCAAAAATTATTAGTTTTGATTAAAACATCAATTTTAGATTTTGTTAAAAAAAATTAACCAGTATGGCGAATCCTTAGTTTTGCGAGACGTTGGCAAACTTACACTAAAGTGTTGTAGTAAAGTAGCGGGAGAGCGTAACTAGTAAAAAACATTGACGTGTGTGGGTGTTTCATTGATAAGTAGGTACGAGTAAATCGTTTTCATTCAAAAGTTCATTCATAACAGGGTAAGGGTGTTTTACATAAACAGTCGTAACTTACTTAGAATTATTTTTTATGAAAAAATTAAACAAAAAAAATATTATAATTGAAAAATAATTCAAATGCAATTTGATTCTTTACCATGGTCTGTTTAATACCCTAGAGTTATGGGATATCAAAAGGAACACGTTGTAAACATACATAGAGTTGGCTTCACCGTAGACGGGTACAAAACTTATTAATGTGTACACTGTGCACTGCAATCACCAGTCTGCGTTAACTTCTATTTGAATTTTTCTTTTGCTATTATTTTATAAGCAGACTTTACAGTATTGTGTGGTGCAGTCAGCCGTCGCCGGCATTTCCGCCGCAGTCATTCCTGACCGCTGTTGTTCCGAGCCATTCTGGGTCACTCGTTAGTGCGTTCGAACACTACGTTTCTAATAATACACCATCGCACTTCAGCGCAGACAATTATATTGTATTCAGACTGAAAAGGTTTCTTGTTTTACGTAATCCAGAAATGAAAAACGACTGGATAACTATTGGAGAGTTGTATCCCGTTAGCTATGAAGTGCCGCACCTTGCTGTATGATTGGTCTCCTGCCTTATTAAAATTTTATCTAAATGCCTTATGACCAGAGTAACTTAGTGAGGTTGGAAAAAGCCTCTGAAAAACGTTGTTATAATTGTGGATTGTTATAATAGGGGCCTCTACTTACATCGCCATGACAGAGTACTTCAAATCATACTTGAAGCTATAAGCTTTTCAGTGGCTAGGGCCCAAAAAGGATTGACTACAGACAAAAGATTTGTCTGTAGTCAATCCTTTTTTTTACAGTGGAGTCTTCTTTAATGAAGTTAATTTGTTAACATCATTAAAGAAGGCTCCACTGTAAATTCTAAGAACAAGCCTTACTCAATCCTGGGTACAGCACCTGACTGGACTTATTTAATGGACACGTATGTAAAGCACTATAAAATCCCAGAGGATGTGTGTGTTTCATCATCCAGACCGGACATATTTTTTTTCTAGAGCTACAAAACGGATTGTACTTGAAGACCACGCAATGAAGGAAAACAAATACATATTATGATCTCCTAGATGAATTAACGAAAAACGGTTATATAAGTAGTTAGTCTATATGCTGTAGAAGCAGGAGCGAGAGGTATACCAGCAAAATCTCTTTATAACCTGTTGAAAGACCTTGGATTGGCCAGAACTGCAGTAAGTTCTATACTAGAGCGAGTGTCTAAAGCTACATTAGCAGGTTCGTACCAGATTTGGCTGGGCAGGGAGAGAAACATGAGTAGTGAAGGTAAGTGTTGATGTACGTCGGAAAGGGGCCTCTTAAACCTACACCCGTGTCACAAGCCCCGGGCTCTACTCGGAGTTTCTCTTTCTGCCACACGATGGACCCGGCACCCGCACGATGAATCCATGGAACGCTAAGAAGTATTTGTCTGTCTCTAAATACCTGAATAACCAATCTAAGGAAGACTTTTAACACGTTAATGAGACATTACATCCGAATATTTAAAAAATTATCACATTTTATTCGTGAACTTTCTGTATAATATGAACTTCAGTAGTATAATTAAGTACCTAGATAATTATGATGAAATGGGGATACTATACTATAAATGGTTTCAGGGGTGAACTTTAGGTAGCCTATCTACATTGTCCTAGCTAGCTCTAGGTACCTATATCAAAATGTAAACATATTATTTAAAAAGAGGCTAACAATAGTGACCGTGTTTCTTGCACTGTTTCTTCTCGGTAGTAGCCTTTTATCTTGAAACAGTCAAAAATATTGACAAATGTAAAACCGCCTCCAGAAATAATAGTGATTTTTAATGTTGTCATGATTATTGCAAATTTAAAGATATCTTGAAAAATATGGAGGCAGTTAATTGTTTTTCATCACAAATATAATACTTTGAACATAATTTAGAGGAATTCCTCTAAACAACACTTGATTTTAATGAATATATTAGGAGATGCTATCATAGTCTCCCGATACGGCAGACGAATACTGGACTGAGGTCCGCGACTCGGCAATAGTGTAGTAGTAATAATAGTTTTACCATAGAAGCTGATAAAGCTGAAGCTTAGGGCGGCACAATTAGAGTAGCGGCAAAATGGGCCAAAAAAATTATAACTAGTGCAGTAAAAACAAAGCTTTGATTTCCTTAGCTTAAAGATGTATGTACAAGTGTTTCTAAAATTAGATTCACTGTTCACAATAACGTTAATTCCTTTTTCGGCGGATGGACTTATAAACTGGTTTAAGGCGGCAAATTTGTTAATCCAGCACTGCATTAAAGGTCATCGGAGCGCAGTAAGGCGACATCATGTCCTATGGATGCCACGTGAAGTGATGAAACGGGTTGAGGTTTATCATCGATGTTAGGTACCTACTAATAATTGAGTTATCAGTACTGCATGCGTTTTTAGGGGAGGGCGGGCGCTTTTTCTCAAGAACTAGCGTTCACTCGGTCTCGGTGCGGGTAGTGTGGTGTAGTGGAAATTACAAGCATATTTTCTTTACAACCTCGACCGTCTACCTACTCATCTATCTACTATAGTTTTGAGATTGTGTATTTTGAGAATAAAGAACGAAATTAAATATTGCTTCAATTTTCCAGGAATTCTTTTGAAATGTTCCAAGGTTGATTGTTCTGTGCGTGAAGTGTATTGTTCAGATGCTCAGTTGTTCCACGGGCTAGCTGCCTGTCGGCCTAGCATCAATCCCGCATCCTGTTTCCTCCTGTGGGATGCGAACGTTTCTGTTGTTCTTGTACGTCGTGTACTGTCCCCTCGTCACTTTCAACACAGTATAGTACGTTACAGAAGGTTCGTGAACACTTACGGCTAGGAATTTATCATCATCACCAGTTCTAGTATACATAAGACCCTTACAATATATATGGATATTATAATGACCACGCTTGACATACGGCGTGCCGACAGTGATTCAGGTTCACAGGTTTGCCTATGGTGGAGGGAAGACTCTTTATCATGTCAGTATAAAGAAATAAAAATATATAGAAGAAAATAGTAAAAAAATATTATATTACTTATAATAGAAATGCTAAACTAAGTCTGTCTGTTACGTTTCCACGCTTATACTACTGAACCGATTTTTATGGAATTTGATAAAAAGACAAAATAACTTGTCCTTTCTCAAGGTCTAGTCTACCTGACTGAGAAATCTGAGAAAGGGATTAGGCTTTTTTGTATCTCACTATTGGGCATAGGTTTCCGCTCGCACGATATAACGTGTGATTCACGCGGGCAGAGCTGCGGGCAAAAAGCTAGTTTAAAAAATAATAACAAATCCCTAGTCTTTGGCAACGAATCAAATCTTTGTTTCTTATTTCATATTTTACGTTAGTTTAAGTTTTTGAAAAAAAAAAGTAAGGTCTCATCAAAACCTAAAGTTTAATTTTTGTACTAAATATCAAAAGTTAGAACCTATAAGATTTAAGCTTCTTGTACTTATAAATATCGAACGAAAAAGAGCATTAAGTAGGGCTAGTTGACCATAGTGGTAGGTTGACTAAGGTTACAAAGTTTGTGTTATTAATAAGGTTACAAAGATGGTATGCGAGTTCACGTTCCCACAAACATTTAGGGGGAGGGAGGGGGAATCCTACCTAGTTTTCAGACGTAGTTATTTTTTACTCAACACCCTGAATCAGGTCAAATAATTGACAGTTAGTCATACCAATATAGTCAACTATCCCCGGTCTGCACTATGTATTGTTGTTCCTTTTTACTAAACTTTAGCTACTAAAGCTTGAGTCAATGTCAAGCCAGATTTGCACCGATGCAAATTCCTTAATTGAAGGGTTTAAAAAAAACCTCTAGGCTTATTTCGTTCCTTTTTTCGGTAAAATCTTAACCTGGCCTGTATTATTTTTTTCTAATAATTGTGTCGGTACTCAATTTGTAAAAGTTACCAAAATCGTTCAACTCTATAAACAATAATTATTAGTTATTGTAACAATAACTTATAACAATAATTTTTTTTTTTAAATAATTGAACTGACTTAAAAAAAAACTCACTGAAAAGAACAAAATAACACATGAAAAATGTTTTATTTTAAAACCTGTTTACCTACTTACAATATTATTTTAACTACTAACAACTAAACAGTTCGAAGTCACTGCCGAGCCAAATAGATAGGTGTATAATCATCTACTGAATTGATTGCCGCTCGCCAACATAGCATTTTTTTTAAATTCCATATTTGATTTGTTTCGTTTTTAGAATTATTTTTGTATTGTTTGGGCTCGGCACCGACTTCAATCTGTTTAGTTGTTAGAAGTTAAAATAATATTGTAAGTAGGTAAATAGGTTTTAAAATAAAACGTTATTCATGTGTTATTTTGTTCTTTTTAGTGAGTTTTTTTTAAGCTAGCCCAATTTTTTTTAAATAATTTATTTTTCTCTTTTTGTGTTAAATAAATTACACAGTTATTAATCCTTTGTTAAAATACAGTCGCATTGAGAACCTCCTCCTTTTTTTGGAAGTCGGTTTAAAAAGGTTGATAAGAATTCATTAAAGCTAAAAACAATTCAAACAAAAGACTTAATTGTTTCGCGTTGGTATTGTGCAGGAGCCAGTGACTTCAAGAGAACGTCCCTTTGCCAGCTGTGTATTGTTATTATTGTTTGTGATCCTAGTATTATTTGGCTAGTCAAACTTCAACATTATGATATAAAGCTTTACGTTTAAAGGTTAACGCTCCCTGTAATGGTATTGGCTGTATTGTGTTATCTGTAGACTATACGGCTGTCGGTCGCTTTTTTTTCAATATAAGTTTTTTCTTTCAATAAATATTTTAGATTTGTATTTCTTTTCAAGTTTGACACCTCAAATATTACTTTAAATTATATTTAAGCAATTTAATTGTAATTATAATATCAGTATTTACACTTGAAAAATTATCCAATATTTTTACCAATTTAGCCACCGAGACACCGGTGGTATTCGTAAAGCGCAGCGCCCGGCATGCGAGAAGATGCGGGTTCGAGTCCCGCCTGAGACATAATTTTTCATGTTTAAACACTGACCACATATATTTTTGATTAGTTGAATAATAATAATAATTGATTTCAAAGCCATATGAAGCAAGTGAAAAACAGACTTTATTTTTCATAATTCATGCACATTGTTAAAACAAAACATTTGTCATCAAATATTATTCACACAACTGTTCTGACTTATATTATTAGGCGCTTTGCAGACGGCGGGGCGGGCCGGGCCGGTCAATTCCACCGAGAACGATAGCGCAAAGGGAAACCTATACTACCAACGAACTTGAAGGGCAAAAAGACCGCACCGCCCCGCCGTCTGCAAAGCGCCTCAAGCTCAAAATGATATCAATGATAAATGTACACTTGCCCAATAACAAGTTCACCAAAATATGATAGATGACACTGTCGGCTACCATATCTCTTATTTCGCCATTCTCACTTAATCTAAAAATTAGAGGTATGTTATTATACATGTCAATATACCTAAAGTCGTTTGGTTTCATCAGAGAGCAGCAGAACCCCGAAGTGGCGGTCCATTAGCCAAACACCAATAATAGGCAATTGTTTTTTTTACTCTGTTTGATTATTACCAAGAAAGAAACTAGAACATCAATTTGATACGTAGCTACGTTCCGATTAGTTGATTTAATTAAAAAGCTTTTTTATTCAGTTCATTTTATTGCATACAAAGTCTCTTTACACTTTGGTCTATTTGCTCTTCATTATGAATCGCAGTAAATCTGCTTAAGCCCCATTTTTTAGAAGAGTTAATTACAGCTACTTTTTCTACGTACCTCTTTTTATAGATTTTAGGTATCAGAATCTGGCTGACTTTACTTTATAGAAAAAATATCTTGTGATAATATTGTCAGTTATTATCACAATATATTTTTCCTTTTTATTTTATGGACAATAGTCACTTATTTATATCGTGTATAATACACTGCACGTGCATTGAGTGTGGTTTTTCTTATACTAAAAGTCCGTAATTTTTTTACCATAAAATTTATTCCATATAAACCTTCTCTTGAACATTGCAAACTTTATAAAAAGTATTATCCAATTAGTCTGGCCAAAATCAAAAGAATAGAATAGAATTACATTTACATATTTGCAAGAATACATTTAGAGAACCCGCTTTTTTTCTCTCTGGTGATACTCTTTTAGAATTAATTAAAAGACGTACATATCTTTTTTAAATGAAGTTTTGACTATTGTTGACAAACAAATCAATCAGGTTCTAGCAATTTAGCTAAATTTGGTCAAAAGTAGTTGTTAAGATTCTATTAAGTTCAAGGAATACAGAATAGACTTTTTACCAATAGGGTGACGGCCTCTAATCATCCTACTGCTGGGCAAAGGCCTTCATCGTTAAATTCAAGTTACCACTGCAATGATGGGAACTGGCATAATCACTATTGAATTCAATTTGAATTCAAGTTACCAATGTTATTCAATGATGGAGGCCTTTTCCCTGCAGTAGGATGATTATAGGCTGTTACTTTTACTAAGCTCCGATCACTAATGTGTTTAATAACGATCAGGTTTCAACGTGTTAATCAGATCAACAACTGTACACTAAAATTAGGATCAAATTGTCACGAAGTAAACCAACCTAGCAGCATCGGAGTTCAAAGATCAAAATATGTTTAATTAACTAAAGTATAATTTAATTTTATTTGAGTTAAGCTCCAAATTGAGTAGCAATCATCCCTATTAGTTTGGTTGTCGTGCGTAAGCATAAATTAAGTTTTAATTAGCTTAATCAACAGCATTGTGGAAAACGCTTGATTAATTGGAATACACTTTTTATTGCAGACCAGTTTGTTGATACTGGATTAAATAACTTTTAATTAAATAAAAACACCAATAGCAAACTTGGTAGTTTCCAAATCTAGCTGAATTGGTGTTTCTGTAAGTTCAAGATAAAAACGAACGAGTTTTTATGTCCTCGCAGAATTCAAACCTGAATTTTTTTTTAAATTTTTAAATACTTTTTAGACGTTGGTTTTTTACCAAAATTTATAAAATGAAAGTGAAATACTGCTTTACAATATCATAGAGTATTATATTATCTGTGATCATAGTAAGGGTGAACTAAAAAGCACTGCCTAACGTCCATGTTATGGTTTGGTAAATCACTTTAGAAAAGTTATTGAAAATCAATTTCATACCACACCGGTAACCATTTCCCCCACCTATTCCTAATGTAAGCAAAGCGTAGATGAGAGAATTTAATAATATATCGGCGTACAATGTTTCGCGCTAGAAATGCAAAGTTTGTTTGTGTTAGAATTGGCCCGGAAATAAAAACTGTATGTTGAATGCTGCACCGCGGCCCACCTACGTGTCGCGATTTCAAATCGTCGAGAATTTATCTCGGTTATAGAAGGGTGACTATGAATTTGTTACATTTTGAAATAATAATTTACATAGACATAATTTACACCTACGTAAACTCGGTGTATCTCTAGCTCCGGTACTGGCACTTAAGCGTCTCTTCTTTGTTTGTCGCCAAAAATAAGATTACAAATGATTTAATTTAATCAGTTGTTGTCAAAACAAGCGTAAATTTTTTCTCCCTTAGCCAAAAATTTTACTGTCAGCCGGAAGCTAGAATTTTCTGTACATTTTTATCGTTTAAATAATCATTAACATTGATTAAATTTTTTAAACAGGTCATTTAGCCATAGATTGTGTTAATTTGTTGAAAATAGGAATGCATTTGTTGAAAATTCCCTTAAAAGAGTTTCCTACTTTATGTTATCTAATATACTCGTAGAAATATGAATTGGTAATTCAGGTTATTAGTATTTATTACAAATATGTATAATTAAAAATAATATGCCTCAAAACACATGCGTAATTTGTACTACCGGTTTTCAAGTGATAATAACATCTAAGTAGATATAGTATTTCGTTACCTTTTATACTTCAATATTGTAAGGATTACTTTGTAAAGTTTTATGTTGGAGTCTTGGAGGTGGGCGCTAATACTTGCAACACAGTTTTTAACGAATACAAGTATTAACGATCACATTTTTATGGCACCACTTGTTTTTGATACCAATAAACTAATTTTAATTTTAATTTGAATTCATATGATTAGTTTTCAAGGAAAATTTGGCGTCAGACTTCTCTGAGCCATCTGTTACAGGCATATGATCCAAACCGAGACCCACGCTAAGTAGGTGGACCACTGCACCAAGTGGGTCGTCGTTTGTTATAAAATTACTTGTGATTCATATTTCGTTTTTTATAAGTTACTTACATGCTTTTCACTGAAATAATAAAAAGTGAAATTAAGCCCTGTCTGCCTGTCCTTTCAAGCTAACTGTATGGTCACACTAAATACTCTACCACTACGAGCTTCGTAGTCAATAAACCATACACCGCGTCGCGTCGTAGCTACTATCATTATTTTCAGGTTGTGTGACTAAATTTAAAAACCATTTTTGTTTCATATTTTATGGTGATGGCAAACGCGCAACTAGACTGTTACGGTCATCAAATGTATTGTATGTTAGTACAATCATAATTTTAGAACCCGAAATTTCGGTTAATTGACATACGAGTAAAAATTGTAAAATTTAAGATTTTTTACTGACGAAAAAAAATGAGGTTCTCAATACGACGCACATTCATTTTCCATTTTTTGTCGAACTTCGAACCAAATAATATCTTGATATGTTACCCATAACTTATTAAGGGGTTGACTGATTTCGATGTTTTTTTATGTATCGGTATCAGTCTTAAAAGAAAAATCCTTTTCTAGAGGTAAGATACTTAGTATAAAATCAAAAACATATGTTCAATCAGTAGATATAACTTATATTTTGACAGACTTAGAAAAATATATAAAAATTTATACATTTCTTAATTTTCACTCGGTGGCAAGTTAGACTGCTAGAAATAATAAAATATTGACTTAAAGTTACCTACTGTCAATTTAGTAGTTTTGTAAAGTTATTTTTTGTATGTATTATATTATGTAACACTCTTTGTACCAAATTTTTACGTAGCCTAACACAAATTTCTTGAAAATTGTGCAGTTAAAGATTTTTTTGAGGTGGTTTAAAAATTATCTTGGTAAATAAAGATTGCAGCCAGATTTAAACCTATATTAATGATTTTGACTTTATTTATCATCAAATACACCAACAGTTGAATTATAGGTACCTACCGGGAAATTAACAAATATCAATGAACAGCTTCAGAAACATTGTATTTTGACTTAATTGATTCGTATTGATGATAAGTACTTACGAGTTACATACAAGCGAGCGAGAATTTCCAAATGTGAGATGACTTTGTGCCTTTCGGTTCTGTAATTATCAAATATATCAAGTTTTTAATTAAATATTTAACTGCTATTGTGGTAATTCTCAGGGGGCCTGTATCTTTCAGCGATGGGCGGCGATGATGATGATTTAAATAAAGAAACTCTAACCTGACTACGAAAATGCATTGGTTTCAAAAACACCCTGCATATTTTCTGTACTGTTTAAATATTTTTGTACTTAGATTTTGTTTTCTTTATACGACGACCATTTGGATCAGCGGTAGTAAACGCTGCTTCTGAGCCATGGGTCGCGGGTTCGATCCCCGCACAGTACAAATATTTGTGTGCATGAACATGTCTGTTTGTACTGGTCTGGGTGTTTTCTACGTATTATAAGTATGTATTTCCAAAAAAAAAGTATATAAGTAAATTTATCGGTTGTCTAGTACCCCATACGACAGGGTACTTAATAGTAGCTTAATTTGGGACTAGATGACTCTGTGTGGCCCAGTGAGGCATGTCTTAAATATTTAATTTAATTTATTTATTTACAGACATACATAGACTGCTGAAATTACTACCCTTCCAGTTGGCTTTGCAGTAGTCGGGTAAAAATATCCTACAATCCATTTTTTTCTTTCAGATGATTCAGAAATTGACGATATTAATCCGGCATTTATTATGTAGTCCATCAATCGCTTAAGCGCTGTTGTAGCATCACTAAGCGGTCCGTGTTCAAACAGGCTAGTGATCAGGGCGAAGTCTTCTTGATCACGTTCCGCCCCATCGGCGGGCTTGAGGGCTGCTCCACAAATTGTGCAAGCCGCCATTGGCGCGGCGCCAACTGTTTACCAATGCACTGTTACAAGAATAACGAGCGGATTAAAACGATTTTTATTTATAAATGCCAGGCTGGGATGTTACCTAGACGGCTTGACCCGTTTCTGTTATACATGGCATTTCAGTTTAAAACAGCGATTGTTACGGTAGGTACTACTCGTATTATTAGAAGGAACGATTTCCATCTGACTCTTCGAACCAAATAATTGTTTTCTTTTACTCTTATAAATAAATAAGGGTAAAAATAACATAGGTGTTGCCGCAAACATGTTAAATGTTGTAATTTAGAGGCTATTATAAGAAATGTACCTACTTAACGCAGCGTATTAATTAAAGTTTGACCTAGGTAGAGTCCATTCGAGCAATTCTAAGTATATTCTGTTTTTTTATCTAAGATTCTAAAATTCAGCGATTTCTACTGGCATGAAAACTCATGACGACTATCAGTTGAGACACAAGATTTCTACTACTATGAGCGATCAAAGCTATATTACATTGAATTTATAAGTATGTTGAATGATTCAATTTTAATTGTTTTTAATAAAGGGCCTTATTAAACATTTTTATCATTTAATAATATCCCTCTACAAAAAAGCAAATTGCCTCATTTATTCAGAATGGCAACCACGATCACACTCCATTGTCCTTACAGGTATTCATACTCCGTTTTATTTCAAACGAGTGTGTGGCGAGCTCTCGGGGCACATAAAGTAAACAAATTGCAGCAATTTCCAATGTGTAACATATTTCGATGGCAATTTTCTCAGTGAAAATGACGTCAGTTCGGGACGAGATGCGTTACGAGCTGTCATCGTCCATCAACGTTGCGTACGCAAATAACGAACAGGGTTGTCTTGTCATAGAGTTGAGGGACTATATTCCCTCAGAAAATTGATGTAAATAATGTAAATAATATAAAAAACTAGATAAAAAAACAGCATCAAAAAAGTGTCCCAGTTCGATTTATGTAAGTCTAATTTACTTACATAAATCGAATAGGCACAACATGACCTAATATCCATACTATTGCATGTCGACATAATTTCGCTGGGTTACGAAGTTGACACTGACATAAATTCAATGTCAATAATTCAATCGAGGATAGTTTAAGGTGCCATTTTTATGTCGGACTGTGTATCTTGTTCGCATTAAAATATCCTACCCCAGGTCAAATAAAAAGAACTGTTTAAAAATGTTTTTCTCGTTTATTTGCAAAGATTCTAGGGACGTTGTTAAAATAAATGAGATAACTGACGCTGACGTTCAGTAAATCCACCAAACCGTGTTTAGTTCAATTAAAGGCCAGTTTATTGACATTGTTGTGCCACTGACAGCGACACTTTTGGGATTGGTTACTGAAATGCTCGTTGGCATAATAAAACAGTCTAAAATGGTTGCTTTGATTTTGCGAATAGTGAAGAATATAATGTTTTAAAGCCCATGGCTCTTTGGCTGTTTAATTCCATATTATTCCACAATAGATAGTCCTTACTAATATTAAAATACGAAAGTAAGTCGGTCTGTAACGCTTCCAAGCTCAGGCTTGAACAGATTTTGATGACGTTTGGGATAAAAATAGAATAGATCTTGAGAAAGGACATAAGTCATTTTGTGCCCCACTGCTGGACATAGATTTTTCCGCTTGCACTATATAAAGTAAAGTTCACGCGGGCAGAGCTGCGGGTAAAAAGCTAGTTACTAATAAAAACAAAAACTATATATACTGATATTATAAATGCAATTAAGTTGCTAAAATATCAAATAAAGTATATAAATAGCTGTTCCATCTTAACTGACTGTCAAACATCTGCAAAGATGTTTCTTTCGGGTGTTAAGGGTGCAAACTCCTAACATTTGATGAAATAACGCTGGCTCACAGCGTAAGAATATGCTTGAAAAATTCGCGCCGTGTCGCAGTGTCTCGGTGGCCTAACGGTATGGCGCCCGCCCGGCATGCGAGGAGATGCGGGTTCGATTCCCGCCTGAGACAAAATTTTTCAAGTTTATATACTGATATTATAAATGCAATTAAGTTGCTAAAATATCAAATAAAGTAATCAAAAACTACATTAAAAGCTTAAAGTCACATTGTTATTATTTAATTGACAACCCTATAAATAAGTATTGAGTAGGCTAATGTTCGGCTCCGTAGTAAAAATACCGTGTTATGTAAATGATTTTTGAGTACTTAGCTACTTACATACCTAAATTACTTAAAGTTAAAATGTTTTATGTGTTTCGTTTTGTAAATAATATTTAGTTCGACATAATATTAACTATTATTATCTCTACTGCTTCTCATATTATGTTGCATCTACAGTAACTTAATCGGATAAAATATAGATATACCTACTCAATCAATTTTTTAAGTGTTTCACAGGAAAGTGGTATGGTCAGGTACTAGTGCACTTGCATAAAAAGCAGTACCTACATATTTTGTATAGGATACCTACTCGTATTTCTTAAACAAAATGTTTTTTCCTCTATTCGTCAAACTGTGATGGCCAACCCACTTAGGTACCAAGCGTTTCAAATATTATGGCAAGTCAACCTTTAAGCCTCCCCTTTCCCTACCCCTATATTATCTCCATATACGCTTCCCATCATACCCAGCTCTCATTTGACTGAGACGTTGACGATATGATGACTTTTTTCGGCTAAATAAAGAAATTGGGTTGCCAATGCATTATCCTTTGATATAAATGAGTTTCCTTAACACATAAAGCATAATCCACTACCCTAATTACAATTGTATTTGTATGAACTCTCGGAGTAAAAAAAAAACTGTAATGAAGCTGTTCTGTTTATTTTAAGTCATCTTAGAACCTTAGAGTCTTAGGGTAGGCGTTCGTTAAATACGCTATGCGTCTTTGTAATGTAGAGTTTAACGTTTGACCAAGAATTAAACAATACTACGTTTGAATAACGTCAATGCCCCAGAAACGCTAGTGTGGTAGGTACCTCGCCACGCTCAAACTGTTTGGGTAACTTGGATATTTATTATATCACAATGTGGTTAGCATCTGGTAATCGCGACTGATTTTAATGTTTTAAGGTGTTTTAATATAAACTTACGAACTATGTTAATGATTCGAGGCTAAAACCATGTAACTTTTTATTTATAAGTTTCCGATATTTCGAAACTGTTGCAAGCGATCACGAAAGAATTTAGTTTTTAAACCTCGAGTCAATTAATTCTAGAGATAATAACCATGAAGTTTAAATTAGTATTTAACATGTTGTGTTTTATTGCCTGTGTGAGGGTATTATATAATAACAGGGGTTAAAATATGAAATTGCCGATTATTTTCCCACTTTTTATTTTGTTTATAGCTCTTAAGTATAGTCATATTATTGCGTAATTCTTTTTGTATTGTATCAAAAACTAAATAAAGTAACTTTTGACTAAAAAAAAAATGCAATACTAGTGCCTATTACTTTGAAGGAAGTCGTTGAAAAGACCCCTTACAATGTGTCAGCTGACCTTCTTGCTTCAATTAAGTATATTTGTATTATATACTTTGATTTTCAGAAATTTAAATACTATAATGCGTAGCTTTATAACCATCTAACTTTCACCTTTAATTGCATCGAAAACGGTTCAGACGTTTAAAAAAAAAAAAAAAAAATTTTTGTATGGAAAAATGACTTTTCTCGATTTCGTCCATACAAAACGGCAATTTCATACTTTAACCCCTAATACTATAGTAAAATACCGTAAACTTTTAAAATCCAAACTGAGTTTCAAAGTCCCGCTGTGTTTGATTATTTTTCATTTACGTTCAACTTTTATACGAGTAGAATAAAAAAAATGCTATTGTGCGTTGCACATAAAACAACGAATTCTAAAGGTGACCCATATAACTGGCATGTTTTTACTATTTCATATTTGAGTTGTAGTAAAATAATAAATATACTTACTCTCTGTGACAATGTGATAGCTACAGTAAAACAAGTAATTTCTATTAAAATTCTAAGCAATACATTTGATTTGATGCCAAACAAAGGTTTTAGCATACCGAACGCAGGATAGTAGCAGTACTGTTGGGATGCGTAGTTGTAATACAGGAGACTTTTTGCACTAAGACATAGTCACAGGAAATTTAAACGCAGGCCCGCACTCAAACTACTCCTCGCCGCGCCAGTCTGTAATTACCTCATGAGAAACGAGGCGGTGCAGTGCGGGACCAGCGCAAGAGCGGTCGTGTGGTTTTCCTCCGCAACACAATGTCCGCAAATTCGACTTAATCTGTATCTTTCACTCTTACCAGAGTATCTAAAAGAGCTAGATATATTCCGGGTATACGTGCTTTGCGTTGCGTAGTAGGTTCTCAACACTGTTGTATAACTATGGCGGTCGTATTAACATATCACATCTTGGAAGCGTGCGCAATGCAGCGCCACTCGTCGAAAGTGGTTGATATTTTATAACAACAACGTTATATATGGATATCAATGCAAATATACTCGTAATCTTTAGAGCCAAGAATACTACAAAGTCTTCATCCGTGTCTGTATTGCCCGTCATTTTGCTGCTAACCCAGCCCAACCAGTCATACTGAACGAAGTTTTTTCACGGTCCCGTCTTTCAACTTTTGCAACAGCTGCTGCTTTGAAACTGCCGCACTGCTAGTTACTATTGATCTGTTCTGCTTTTGACCTGCATTTCGTATGCTAAAGAATTTAAAATCGTCGGCAATCGTAATGATACCAGCATTACAATTACAGGTACTGTTGGTTTGATTCAGGATGGATGGTTTAGATGGTTTAGAATAACCAGGAACACAAAAGTTCGACTAATGAGATGCCTGGTCTTTCCAATTTTTATATATGGAGCTGAGACGTGGACGCTGACGAAACAGGACCATCGCAAGATTGACGCTCTGGAAATGTGGTGCTGGAGACGCCTGCTAAGAATCTCATAGACGGCGCACCGCACTGACGTTTCGATTCTCAAAGAACTTAAAATCCAAGAGAGATTATCGTCAAGTGTGCAAATACGAATCTTCAAGTTTTTCGGACACATCTCCCGTTACTAGGACTTAATGGAACGACTTGTGGTGCAGGGGAAAATCGAAGACAAAGGATCTCGTGGGCGCTCTACAATACGGTGGACAGACCTAGATTTTATTCCAGAAAAGTGAACGGTATACGTGGTATATACGAGTAACTGTTAAAGCCCTACAAATCCTTCCCATTCGTCCAATCCCCAAAAAAAAAACTTATTTAAGAGGTTACCGACAGCATCGACCCCAAATTGACGGCTTGCTTCACGCTTTATGTCGGTTAAATCTGATGTTAAATAAGTTATTGTAGTTTAGGCAGATCACAAGACGGTCGGAAAACAACAAAGCTCGGTTTTTAAACCGAATATGAATTCGCCACTCACCGCATCTTACAGAGTAAAGAAGACGCAGCTGCCAGTCGTCTTTTGGCGGTACTCCTTTGAGGTACTGGGTAAAGTGGGTTACCTACACCTAGGTGTTTTTATGCCAGCACTAGACGACCAGTAGAAAAACAATAAGAAGCAGATGTTTTTATATATTTCTGTCTGTATGGGGATCGAATCCGATACTTCTGAGTTGGCAACAACTGGAAAACCACATTTGTCGTCAAATTGTTTATTTGCAACTGTTCATTTCCTTTCCTTGACCTTGTTTTTAATTTTATGTACGTAGTGCTTATATACGAAACTTTATGTTTCTTACTAGAATATTTTTAAATACTGTGCGCCTCAATATATTTTTCAATAGAGAATGTTAGAATTAGTTGTTTTTAAAGTTTTAGTTTTTCATTTTTGATTTGAAGCAGCCCATCCTTTGTCAGTAGCGTGTTATGCGTAACTTACTCTTGTTAGAAACGACGGTCAGATGTGTTGACAGGGCTGCCTTTGGGACGAGCGTTCGTACGGTGTTGAATGAACCATTAATCATGAAGAAGTTTTAAGCCCCTCACAGACAGGCGTGGTAGGGTTAGCGGTCAGCATAATTGTTTAGCTAGTAGGTATGTGGTAGTAAATATGTCTACAGTATTTCAGGTGTTTTATTAGGTGCCTAGCAACCATACTTGTAAAATATTATTTTTGGCTATGCCACAATAACTACTTTCACATTGCGCGACTACCTAAATATGTTAAGCAAGCCTATTTATTTTAAAGTACTAACTAACTGAAATTACTAGTCCTAAAATATCTCATAAATATTATTAATATTCCAAATGTTTTGACGACCTCCACGGTGGAGTGGTGTACATACTAGTTTTCATGGTGTCGACAGCTCCGAGGTCCCGGGTTCGATTCCCGGACGGGTCAATATAGTAAAAAAGTGTTGATTACGTACGCGATATTAGTGATTTTACCTTAAACATTCATGACTTACCCCGCCTGAGACTTAATTTTTCAAGTTTATGTACTGATATTATAGTTGCAATTTAATTGCCAAAATATCATATAAAGTATATAAAATAGCTGTTTCACCTTAATTGATTGTTAAACATCTGTAAAGATATTTCTTTCGGGTGTTAAGAGTGCAAAACTTCCAACATTTAATGAAACAACGCTGGCTTACAGCGATAAGAATATGCTTGAAAAATTGACGCCTATGACGTAGTATCTCTCGGTGGCTAAATGGTAAAGCGCGCGAGATGCGGGTTCGAGTCCCGCCTGAGACATAATTTTTCAAGTTTATATACTGATATTAACATTCATGACTGTCAGTTATGCAAGAAAAGCGGCCATATTGTAAGTAGTCCCCTAATGTCTTCACTAGCTTTTAACACCCTGCAAAAACATCTTCTGAGTATAACCAATTTATACCGACTAAAGCAGACACTTACCTGGTTAAGTGGCAATATAAAAGTAGTTATTGCACAGGTTGTCTACTTAAACATCTGACTCACGATTCTAGGACAAAGGTAAAGTACCCTCTGAATAGGTTTAGTTGGAAATAAAATGAGATCTTGTACAGACATCAGTAATTTTTTATTGTAATTGCTGTAATTTGTTTTATTAATTATAATGATCATATAAACGCATTTAGTACTCTACTAGAATCTCAAATAATATATACCTACTTACTACCCATTAGCAGAAAAAGACGCTAGGTACTTTATCAACCCGACGAAAAAAGACGAGGTAGTGATTAAGTAGGTCCTGTGTCGTATTGTGTCGGCACATTAAAAAATAGCCCCACAACTTCTCTTCTTATGGGCGTCGTAACAAGCGACCAAAGGAGCGGGCAGCGGCATCTTTTTTCTACCATTGCGCCAAACTGCGATCGCCAAGCGTAGACTAGCGATTAAAGAAAAATCCTATTTTTGTATAGGCTCGTGTTTGCAGTACACAGATATCAGCTGGTAATGATGATGATGAATAAAGACTGAGGGCAGAAGTAATAGATAATTATTGTACAGAACACAGCACGTCAACCTACCACAAAACGTCAAATTTTCTCAATTGATATAGATCTCTACACGTTGGACTTAAAGTTAAAGATCAATTCAATGACCTTTAACTTTTTGGGGTTGACCTACCGTTGTCTGTACCTACATTGACGATATTTTTATTTTATTTAGGTATTTCAGAAAGATTTACAGCATAAATATTTACAATGAGTAACAACATATTACAATTCATACATTCTGTACTTAGTACAAATCTCCACTACTTTTCTACTAATAATAAAGCACAATGTAATAAATGTTCACCAACATAATGTAATAAAAAATGTCACGCTGAATGCTATCATTATTACAGGTGAAGACAACATTCATGGCAGAATAAATAATATAAAAATGAATAGACAAAAAGTACTAGAACTAAAGAAGCGACTCTCTAAACTTGCGAATGCCATTCTTGAAGAGGTCCAACTCTTTTTTCTTAGATAATCCGTTGAACTCTCTGATATGGCGGTTTAAAGGTGCGTGGTGACCGAGATTCGATCTACTAGGACAGCTTACCAGAAGGTTTTACCTCGATGCACGAGGAAGTTTTAAGGGAGTTGAGAAATTCAAACTTCCTAGCAGTTCAGGAGCCTCAAGGATGCCATTCGCCAGTTTGTGCAGGAATGACAAATCGTGCAATCGTCTTCGATCCGAGAGGGATAAAATTTTGAAGTAGTTCAGTCTTTCCCAAATTACAAGAATATGTAAGGTGCTACAAAAATCTTGTTTGGATACTTTCAAGCCTCTTAGTATAAATGTCGTAAAATGGATTCCAGACAACACTACAGTACTCCAGCCCACTACGAACAAATGAGTTAAACAAGAGGATTTTTGTCTCGGGGCATTTGAAATCTTTACAATTACGCAGTACAAACCCCAAATTTTTTAAACCATTGGAGCAGACTTTATCGATATGTGCATTATATCTCAAACTGCCATCCAGCAACACTCCAAGATCCCAAACAAAGCCGACATCAGTCAGAGTATTTCCGTTGACGCTATAAGTGTAATTATTAATGGTTTTTTTCTAGAGAAGAAAAAAATCAGTGCAATGATTCTTACCACAAATAGACAGTCAAAGACCTGATTTCTTAGAAAAAAATGTCTAAGCGGGCGTTTTAAAATTTCATTCTGTCCCTTGAACAAAATGTAACCCAGAAATATGCTGGCGTTCATATCCAAATATTTTTTGCCATTATGATCATATGATTATTATTACCGTTTCGGTTAAATTGTGCCGACGCACGCCGCGCCAATATCAAAGGCAAGCGGCCGGAAAAACGTAACATAAGCTGGAACGACACTGACAAAGTTTGGGGGAAGCTAATTGCTGGATAATCACCTAACATATTAACCGTACATGTTTTTCCCGACGATAATACCCGTTCGAACTCGGAGATTCGTGTCACAGAATAGAAAGGTGTAGTAAGTGCGATCGTCTTAAACAAATTATGTTGGATTAAATGGTTTTGTTTAGTGCATGTTGCCAGTGATGATATTTTATGAAATTGAAACGTTGTTGTTTGATGTGGGTCTCATAAAATGAGGTCGTACAGCGGGCAAAAGAGAGAGCTATGCTTGGTACCTATAACCCTGTTTGCTGCGGAGCTAAAGTGGCAGTGGGAGAGACACATTGTAAGAAGAACTGATGGCCGTTGGGAGAAAGGTTCTGGAATGGCGATCTTCTGGGAAGACCTTTGTCATCGTTTAGTTGAGAAGATGGTAATAATTACTTAATGGTTTTAGCAATTCTAAGGATAGCGTCACCTTTTTTCTTCGTGTGCGCAACGTCAAAAGCAAATAATTAATGGAGCTTTGCTAGAAGAAGACCTACAACACCAATCTTTCTCTAGCACTGTAAGAAATTACGATCACCAACCAGCCAGCGTGGCGATCATGGCAAACTAGAGCCTGTCATTTACTAGCTTAGTTGGAAAAGCAGTCACTTTCCCAGCTAAGCTACGGAGTTATTAGTGGTATCGACACTTTTTTTATTATAGTAATTTCCTTTATTTTTTATTAACATCAAAAGACAGACCGTCGTTGTAAAGCAGCTGCAAGCCTACTTAGTATAACTAAGCTGTGCATACATTAATTATGTTTTACTTGCTAATAATGATCGATTACTTGTTGTTGTGTAGACTGGATATGTTAAGTACATTATTAGACGGGCTTACATTATCTACAACTATATTAAAAGAAACAATGATAGTTCTTATGTTTTCCTGGCAGAATAAATAATATTAAGTATATTATAGTCTTATCTGTCTCTCTTACGGGAAATTACGGCACAAATACCTACTGGCCTAAATTGAACAAAATTTTGACAGATAATGGTTGATTTCAGTAATCGTTTAAGCTAACAAGTAATCAAATGCATAAAATAAACTTAAAGGAGTACCTATATTGAAAGAAAATAAAAACTAAATTACATACTATTATTTACTAAATTTTAATGAAAATGTATTTAAGTTGCTGCTGCTGCTGTTGAACAACCTATACCCTTATTTAATAAAAACGTTTTTTTTAAATTGAAGCCGCTAAAAATCTTTTTAGTCCCAAAATCACTTTATTGACTTTTGACAATTCAATTGTTAAAATTTGGTTAAATGGTTAAATTAAAAAAGAGATTTTCACTGAATCTTTAAATTTTTCAGATATAACTTTATTTATGTAAAAATATAGACACGTAATGTTATAAGCACTTGGTACTTCAAGCATAAGTTAACTTAGAATATTTTGTAGAGAGCTTTCACTTTCCTATTGGATTGCAACTATATTGCAAAGTTATGTAGCGCAGTTCTACTCACGGAGAACGTGGTTGTACCATATAGGTAAGATATCTAGATCTAACTTTTTAATGGGCTACTAAGACGAAATAGCTGTACCTACTACTAGGTTAATTGAATCTAACTAACTAAGTTGGGCACTGTTCAGGATTTCGGAGTCGCAGGCACCGGGAGTCAAATTACTGTCGTGATCCTGTCGCTATAATGTTAAGCTGAGTCGAATTCGTTAGCGAACGATGATTGATTACACACTAATTTCTGCAATTAACCATCGTTGACATTCATTAAAGTTAATAGTAGGTACAACACGTCACGACGTTATTGAATTTTAATTAACACGCCTAGGCCATTAAGTAGATATTGGGAGGTACGTAATTAAGTGTTCATAATCTTTACAAAATAATAATTTATCATGCATCAATTTTGTCTGAGATATTTTTAATTCAGAGTTCCCAAATTTTCAAACATCAACAAACAACTGCAAAACGCGTGTCACTTTGTGATGATAAAGAGTTACTCAACAATCCTAAAAAGCAAAGTATTTATGAGCAATAAACAAATTAACGAGAGTTACAAGTTAATTATTTCGACACATTATGAACTCAAAATAAACTTGGCAGCTCCTAACGTCAAACCCGCAATTACGACTTACAGACCTGCGGAGAAGCTTCATTTTAATTGTATCCATTACACGGCTGGTTAATTAAGTACCCGACCACTAATGCCCACTAATTAAGAGGGAAAGAGAAATAAAGCATTTCTCACTTTAGAAGACAAACATTCGAGGCATGGTGTAATTGCTATCCGTAAAACCTCAGGCGCTAACGTCACTCCTGAGTTTACTTAAGAAAACATTGATGTCTGTTGTTCTTGCGTTAGCCTAAATTTAAAGAAAAAAAAGATTTATGTTTATTGTATGGGGAACCTGTTAATATCCATAACAAATATAACGCAGATTGAATAAAACCCTTCTTAAAAAACCAAAACAAATACTTTTAATAAACTCTAGGAGGTGCTTTTACTCGTCCCAATATTTTCACCTACCACTGCTATAAAACAGTAAAATTTAATTTAATTTTTTTTTTATTTTTTTTTATTCCAGTTACATTTTGTATATTAATACATTAAATTTGCATCCCGATTATAGCTGGACACGACATTATCAGTTAATTATTACGTAAAATACAGTGAGCTACAATTTACTTTTACATCCTTCTATGTAAATTGGATGAGATACAGAAAAAATATCCAACTCCCTACTAATACTATTATATAATATAGGTACACATTTGGTATATTGGATTATTATACGTAACATTATTTCGGCATACTGGTAGATCAAAATTTGCTGCTTTCTCCGACTACCACTTGTCTTAAATGAAAGACGGCATAACAAATACTCTGTGTCTCATTCATGATTAGCAATTTTGTAAAGTGCCGATAGGCTAGCTATATCCCGTCTAGATTGAAGAGTGCACAAATTAAAATGCTCGAGCCTTGACTCGTAGGTTTCCAGCCTTCGCCTGAGACCGAATTTGGCACTGATGTAGCGGAGAAATCGCCTTTGAATGGCCTCTATTCTGTCGATGTGAGTGCTGTAGGAGGGGGACCATATGACTGAGCAATATTCCAGTATACTTCTAATGAGAGCGGTAAACAATGACACAATACTAGCGGGCTTGCGAAAGGGTTTTATTGTTCTGAGTACGAATCCCATGATCTTGTTAGCTTTCGAAATAATATGACAGTAATGATCCGTGAAAGAAAGCCTCACGTCCAGCACAACTCCGAGATCCTTGACTGTGTCCTGTCGAGTCAATGCAGTGTTGTTGATGGTATAGGTGTTGTGTATACAAAGTTTGTTCTTTGTAAATGTTACCAAGTGACACTTTGAAATATTCAGTGACATGTTGTTGTATGAGCACCATCAGAACAATTTATTGATGTCATCTTGCAATGCAGAACAATCTTCATGAGAGTTGATTTTGTTGAATATTTTTAAGTCGTCGGCATAGGCGAGGCAATTACATGTCAATGAATCTATCAAATTGTTAATAAATAAAATAAATAAGAAAGGACCCAAGTTAGAGCCCTCGGGTACACCAGACTTAGGAACAAATGGTGAGGATTCATTTGACCTTTACGATTTGTGTGCGATTCGATAGGTAAGACGCAAGCCAGCGCAGAAGGGAGCCATGAATTCCAAGGTGGTTAAGTTTGCGAATTAGAACTCCGTGATCTACCCTATCGAACGCCTTGGAAAAATCTGTATAGATGGAATCAACTTGTGTGCGTTTATCAAGAGCTTCAGCTAAGTAATTGACATAATATAATAGATTCGAGGTCGTCCAACGTCCGCTAACAAAGCCGTGTTGCCGGGGACTTATGATGTGTTTAAAATTAAAATTATGCATATTTAATAATGATTGCATGCTTTTGAAAATGAAAATCGTAAAATAATCGTTGACATCAAAATTCACAATGCCTAGAAAAGGTAAATTTGTAACCAATTTTGTTGACCTTAAAGTACCGACATTACTGTATCTTTTGTTACAAATTTAATGTGTGATTAATGTGTGATTAAATGATTAAAATAATGTGCTTATAAATCAAGCTTTTGAGAATTATAAGCTAATGCCAAAAGAAGCAGCGTAAGGAGCTCGATCACTTTTGCCAGCCTCTTTTTGAATAAGTATCTACCTATCAAGGCTGGCCTGTACCTGGCCCAAAGAATTAGTTTGGCTATTCAACGCGGTAATGTGGCCAGCCTGCTGGGCACCTTTCCACAAGATATTGATCTTAAACAGATATTCTATTTATAGGTTATTACCTATAAATAGATTATCTGTTTAATTACATGTGAGTAGTATAGGCCTTGTTGTGTAAATATTTATATTTTTATTATTATAACTCTATTCTTTTTTTAAATTGCAGTATGGAAATTAATTCTGAATAAAAACAGTATTGACATGTTAGTTACCTCTCAAGTAGTTTTGAAACCATAATATATATGTATGTTATTCACAGAATAATCTTGTGTTAGTAAAACTCAAAAGTAACAAACGATATCTGATGGATTTGTTAACTCATTGGAAACCAAAACAATTAAAAGTAAGAAAAGTTTAATGACCTAGATGAATCTGCCTTCCACAATGAGTGAGTGCGTCGTTTTTTCTTACAGCCTGTGACGACGGTGTGTATAACCCGATCAAAACGTTTAATAATAATTAACTAAATGTATGATCGCGTTTAAATTTCATTAATAATAAGATAGCTGGTGGCCTCTCGAATGGTGCATGTAGCACAAATCCACAAATATTCATGAAACTCCCCTGGCTTGTTTATCGTCGCCACAATGTCTTGGTTGGAGCAGTCGCAGGAAAGCGGAAGTTTATGGATTCAATTCCTACCTAAGGCAGTTAAAATTTTTATACGATGTAATTATTGTCATAGTTACCATTGCTCTGCTAAATTTTGTACCATAAACGTGCAAAAGGGTGATTATCAGGAACCGAGTTTTTGCTCTGTCCGAGCTTTAAATTCCATTAAATCCTATTCTATAGTAATTAGTATATTTTTTTTAGATTCAGTTAGTAGGTAGGCTATAAGTGCATCATAGTATTTAGCTCAAATTAGCATGGGTTTTTCACAATATTTTCCTAAAGTTGAAAATTCTAAGCGCGTCCTTTACTCCCTTGTTTATTAATTAGAGCAATTAATCTACAAAAATGTTAAATTTAGAGTATTATATTTTGTTTTTAACGTAGTTAACGTGATTGTGTACTAATAATTATCTATTAATGGCTTTTACTTTCGATTTAATACTCGAAAGAATTTTGTCCATCGAAAAAATCTAACTTCTATGGCGCGACAAAACTGTAGGTCTAACACGGTTCCTATGTAGAGCTACTCATTCCAATAGTTGCCCCCCGCATAAGCCAGTCACCCCGCCAATAAACACAAGAGGCAGACGTGCATCAAGTATTATAACGACGATTTAGAAATATTTTTCATCTCGGTTGTGGACTTTCGTCGGGTAAGTGAGTAATTTCTTCGTTGTCCATTTTTATGTTGTTATTTTTACAGATCGCTTGAATATTTTTCTGTTTAATTCTCTTACTAAAATAAAACGCACTTGGCAATAAGAAGATATATTAAGGCTAGAACTTTTTTTTTAAAAAAAGAAAAGGACATGATTTATAATTTCTATGTCCCTAATTTTTTTTGTATTTCTTTGGCCTCGCGCCACAAAGAAATTAGATTTAGTACAAAGAAATTATAAATGATCTAGCAATCCCAATGTAATACGACATTCTTCGATGTTTGTGTTGCTGCCGTGTGTGTAACTTGTGTTTTTGAAGGTAAGTTATTATTTTAATAATAAAAAGGCAGGTGAGAAAAGGCGTTTGGAGAATTCGTATATAGTATTTTCTCAAAGATTTGTTATGTTATCATAAGTATTAACAATCTAATTTAATAAGATTGAAATTTGGTATAGGGAAGGAGATAAAATACTTCATTTATAAACACACTAAGATGATTCATCATCATCATCAGCCTATCGCAGTCCACTGCTAGACATAGGCCTCTCCAGTAACCCGCCACTTAGATCGATCCTCGGCTGCTGGCATCAAGCTCCTGCCAGACATCTTGCGCAAATCATCACTCCACCTGGCCTGAGGGCGTCCTACACTACGTTTGCCGATATGCGGTCTTCACTCAAGAACTCGTTTACCCCAGCGGTTGTCGGTTCTGCTGCGGCTAATATGGCCAGCCCACTGTCACTTCAACTTGCTTATTCGGTGGGCTATGTCGGGACTCAGGTCTCTGCCGGAGCACCTCATTTCTAATTTTATCCCTAAGAGAAACTCCGAGCATAGCTCTTTTTCTATAGCACACTGAGTGACTTTGAACTTGTGAACTAGCCGTACCGTCAGTGTCCACGTTTCGGCTCCGTATGTCATGAAGGGTAGGACGCACTGATTGAAGACTTTCATCTTAAGGCGTCGTGGGATCGACGATGAGAAGACTCGACGTAGTTTTCCAAATGCTGCCCAACCCAACTGGATTCTTCTGTTCACCTCATCCTCAAAGTTGTTTCTACCTAACTGCAATGTCTCAATATTCGCCATTGATATTGATGCCTCATCCTTTCCAGTGCAGCGTTTTGAACATATCCTGCATTACATTTGTGAACAATTTCGGGGAAATGACGTTCCCTTGTCTCAGTTCTCGATGCAACGGTATAGGTTTTGTTTGCTGATTCTGTACTTGGATGGACATGGTGGCGGCTTCGTAGAGACATCTTATCACTTGGACGTACCGCCAATCTACTTGGCAACGCTGCAGGGACTACAAAACGGACCAGATCCCGATCGAATCGAAGGTTTTCTCATAGTCCACGAATGCTAGACACAAGGGCTGATTATACTCTTCGGTCTTTTGTATAATCTACCGCACTGCGTGGATGTGGTCTGTGGTGCCATATCCGCTCCGAAATCCAGCGTGTTCCGGTGGTTGGAATGCGTCAAGTCTTCGCGCAAGGCGGATCTCGATGACTCTTGAAACAGCTTATATACGAGCTATAGACGTGGCTCAGAAGAGAAATGGATCGATAGTTCTTCAGGGTCTTATCTCCTTTTTTGAAGGACAGGACGACTGCACTCCCACTCCACGCCTCCGGAGTTCTCCCTTCAAACAGGACAGCGTTAAAAAGCTTTTGGAGCTCCCTCAGTACGGGTTTACCTCTAGCCTTCTGCAATTCTGTTGTAACGCCATCCCCTCCAGGGGCTTTTCCATTTTTCAGCTGTTTAAGAGCCATCTCGATTTCGTCAATGCTGACTTCTGGCAGGTTTTAAGTGTAGTGGCGTCTAAATGCGGCTCTAGGGTCCTCATTTTCGGGATCAGGTCGAGATGCATGTGAAGCGTATAACCGGCCATAGAAGCGTTCCACTTCGAAAAGGACTGCGGGCTTCGAAGCAACGTCTTCTCCACTTGCTGTGCTCAGTTTCAACAGGTGGCTTCTTTCAAGAGTTTGTACGAACACTTTCACAGTCAAACATGAATATAAATGCATGTTAAAAAGACAATAAATAAAAATTTATTGGAAACATTGTTTTTTTTTATATTTATCCTTTATCTTTATCTATATTAACATAAATAATTGAATAAAATATTGACATAAAAATTAAGCTAATTTCTTTGGATACGATTATAATATCTTTGGCAATATTTCTAATTTTCTTTGGAAAAAACCTAATTTCTTTGGGCCGGATCTAATTTTTGTGGGCAGTAATATTTCCAAATGCTAAAACTTCAAAATGGCTCGATCAAGTTGAGGGCCAAATACATTCATTTATTGGATTTGGTAACGTCTACAATGTATGTTATTTTTTATGAGTAAAATATAAAAAAAAAATGCGCCAAAGAAATTATGCGTTTTGAGCTATTTTCTGATAATCACCCAAAATCACTTCCTAAATTTATGCAAACACGAAGTAAAGCAGTATTTGCGGTGTTACCATTTTAACCGCCAAAGTGCGGTCGCAATGTATTAATCCACAGATCGTTATGCTGTTAATTGCTTCTCTAGTTCGTCGCTTAATAGCTAAACTGGAAGTTCATGGTCATTGTTAGGTCATTATCACGTTAAATGGAGGCGGTTATTATTGTAACCGCTTACTGTAGAATCGGATTGCATATAAAATTTTATTTTATCGTATCATTCTAACATCCCCTCGACACAAAGTTTGAATGTTGAAATCATCTTAGTTTTTTAAATTTTCTTTCTGTCAGGTGATTGTTTTTTTTTACAGTAGGTAAATAACAAAAACATTTTTTGATCTTAGAAATCCTATTTAATGTTGTTTAACAGTTTTTTGTTTTCTAATTTGTTTATTTTCGGATGATTTAAAATTATATTTAAATTAAGTAAGAAATGAAAAAATACTTGTTTTTTAATATTAGTTTTCTCAATAGTTTTCTCGTGTGAGCTAAAATGTAGTTCTTACACTTCGAAAGTGTACTGACCGTCATTAGGCGTATATTAGTCAAGGAAACATACATCCGTTTGTGTTTATTGTATTGATTAGGTACGTCAACCATCGGGTTCAGACACAGACGTGTGTAGATGGATTAGCTAAATTATGAAGTCTGTTAATGGTAAGACAAGCTTAAGGTAATTAGCAGCAACACAACGTTACCGTTACGTATACATCGGAAGCAAAAACAGAACAAACAAAACAAATATCAAGAGTCCATCACTCGTAGTATTATTGTTTTCTTTCTGAATAATAAACCTAGGTTGCCTTCGTTTAAGTCCAGACAATTTGTGTAATGTCTGGCGCGTTTATTTGCTTGAGTGGGTTCAGCAGAGCGTAACACAGATAAGGTAATGTTGTTCCTTATTGTTTCTAGTGTTAGAGTTCTTTTCTAATATTTCCTTGTTGTTTTATACATAAAACTAACTTCCCGGTTTTGCATGGGTTCACTAAAGAAGATAATGTAAATTTATAGCCTGCTTATGACCATGTTAACATCTCTACATACTTTTCATTATATACTTCTACTACAAAAGTAATTAATTAATCACTACGAGATATTATTAAACTTTATTTTTCTTACAGTTATCAAATATTTCTTTTAGACAAACTCTCTCCTGACCATAACCAGTAATATTCAGTACAATCAGTAAATTACTCAGGAATCATTTGTATTGTATTTTTATGTATGGTTTTACACCAGATACTTTGCGATTTTAATTCTATAAAGTCATTTCATGTATGAGTAGAAAAATCTTTTCATTTGGCCCACAAAAATGTTAAAAGCGCTTTATAAAATAGGAAATAAGTCGATATTATTTTATTAAGCTGAGATAGTAATGTGTATTTTTCGAGTTGGAATTTTCTGACAACAATTATACTGATTTTTGTTCTTATTTTAAATGTTTATTGTTAGCAGTAAGTTAACCTACCCTTAATAAAAATATTATCCAGGATTCTACCACATCTTAAAAACCACTACCTAATTTGCTTGAAGTGGTGTGGCGGGGACGAACGTAACCTATTGAATACTTGGTTTGGCTCCGACTTAAAACAGATGAGTATAGGTATGTACCTAGTTTATTTTTGGGTTTCTTACAAAGTAAAGTAAAGTAATGGCCTACAATCATCCCACACAACAGCAATGATGAGTACAGGCATAATCACCAGACTTGCCAAATGCGGGTTTGGTGATCACGAACCCGAGCATTGTTCAAAAATTCATAACTCTTTTGCCCGACCCGGGTACCGAACCCAGAAACTCAAATTCTAGGCCCGGTACTTAAACCACTTAACTAGACTAAGAAGGATGATGTTATTTGTAAAGTGTAACTATTTAAAAAAAAAAAGTCAAAGACAATATGATCGACTTTGTTGCGATGCCGCTTCTAGGCACTAACTTACAATTGTCTGGAAGTGCCCTCTGGGCCCTGTTTGCAGAAATAAACTGATTTTATTTATTTACTAACATAATGATAGATAGAAGCACTAAGGAATTAGGTTTAGCAGAATTAAACGTCTGCTATGAATTAATTTTACTTAACAGGATCCCAATTACTTGAATCTGCCCATTTATATAAAGATCTTCGAATCTATTCAATCAGCTGGTAGGTTTGTTCAGAAGCAAAATTCTCAAGTTAGTTTCTACTAGGTCAGCTATTCTAAACTTGCCTAGTTCGTCCTCAGCAAATGCTAAATCTGGGAAAAGATCGTTTTGGGATGCAGTGGCAATTGCATTTTCGTATCTCAGTCTTGATTAAAATTTGTGCGTGATTATGTTACTATTAGGAGTAAAAATCTACCAGAAACAATAGTAACTGAGGAATAGATAAGATTATTTATACGTCAGAGCTAAACTTGACCAACTAGTCAAGTTTAGCTCTGACGTTTGCCGGCAGTTTCTGGCTCCCAGTGTCGCTCGGTTCGCGTCAACATCGCGGATAGTCCTAATTGTAAATGTAATGAAAAAAGTATTTTAACTAAGGGAACACAGTTGTTGTTGTATAAGTCAAATCTTTCCAATGAACCAATCTTAAACAAAAAGTATTAAATACACAAGTCACTGTAATAATTACTATGTAATAAAAATACGTTTCATTAAAAACTAAGTGGTTAATGTCATAAAAGGAGATGTCCCATAATAGGCCCAGACATAGTACACCATTTTCAAAAATCAAGAAAAAAATACTGTTTCTGGCAAAAATACAGATAAATTTATTTAACGTATAATTTAGTGGTTCAAAAATAAATAAGATCGAATAATTTATCAAACTCTATTAGGCATTCCAAGATGGCGTCAGTCTAAAAAAACTTTAGATGTCAGTAGCTGTCAGATACCCCTTGTCACTTTGGCATAATCATTCACTTCAAGTTTTTGATCTGCTTGTCGCGTTTTAAATGTAGTTCATTATAACGACCTCTTTTTCGTTTTCTGGATTTGGTATTGATCGACACATTACATTCATAATTTTTGTTGTTACTACAGCAAGCGATGGCACTTGACACCTAGATGCGCGATTTTGTAACTGACAAAACTGACAGACGTCATCAAAATGTCATCTTCCGCCATGATGGTTTTGTTGTTTTGTATTGCTATTTTCTTACGTATCTCTCTATTTGAACCATTTAACGAAGCCATTTCAAAAGAATTAGATAATAACAAAATCTTGTAGGTGTATTGGTCTATCTTTTGGTGGGGTGTACAGGTTCTGGGCCTGGCCTCCATACAATTTGGGACAGCTCCTTTATTATTTCCATTGATGTAATCTAAAAAATCTAGATACACAATCAACATCGAAAAAGTGTCCCAATTAAACGTGCACCCATTCGACATAAGGGTGCTTTTTAGTACAACTTTTAATCGAATAGATACAAAATGACATAAATATCCATACTATTGCATGTCGACATAATTTTCAGGGTTATAAAGTTGACATTGTCATAAAATCTACGTAAATCATTCAAGCGAGAACAGTTTTCGGTATCGTTTTTGTATAAGACAGTATTCTGTCTACGTACAGTACTCTGTACTAGATACTTCTACTTTCGAGTTACAGCGATAATTATTTCCAGTGTAGAGGCCCCTGACCATTTCAAATGACAGCCGTCGTGCAGATTGTTTTGGTTGACATTGCCCTATTTTGATCGATAATGAGTTTCGATTGTAACATTGACAAGAAAGGTCTGTCACCTTTCCTGTTAATGTTATTAACTTATACATAGGTATAAATTATTGATCATATTTTGCCATTATGATCAAGATTCTCTAGATCATAATTCTATCACTAAAAGTAACAAGATACTTTAAGCTTTCCAAAAAAACCTGTAAGTTAGGGGTGGTTTAAGCTTTAAGCTAGGTATATCTCATAGCACAAAATAACAAACGTCTAAATCGGTCTATTTGGCAGAATTTAAGTCCATGCGTGGTTATAAATATAAATATTGATTGACCCTGTTCTCTTTCAGGAAAGTATATTTATAATTTTATTAATATCGCAAATAATAAGAAGTTGACTTACAATTACCAAGATTGTAATAATAAAAAAAATATTCTTATAAATATTATATGACATCAGGTACTTATTGCAAGAATTATAAAAATAAAAGATAGGTAAATATAATTGTTTGTGTCTTCGTCTACCTGCTGGCATTTTTTTTAGTTTCTTTGGGATACATGACTAAGATACCTAGGTCAAGTTAAGCCATCCGACCACTTTAATCGTTTAATTAATAAAGTTTTTGGGATATTATGACTGACCACACGTTTATGTGTGTGGCCAAGTGCGAGTCGGACTCGCGCACGTAGGGTTCCGTACCATTGACTAGGTAAACAACAGTAGGTACATAAATTTAGTTAATATAGTGCCTACCTGCTACCATTTATTGATATCGAGCAAAAATAGGCAAAAATGACGGTTTTTATATGGGAGCGCTTAAATATTCATTTCATTTTAATTTTATTATTAATTTTAAAGTTAAAATACAACTGATGGTTTTGTGAATATTTCAAGTGTTTACCTGTTGCCATTGATAGAGAGCAAAAAAGGTCAAAATAATCGCGTTTGTTGTATGGGAGCCCCTCTTAAATATTTATTTTTATTTTGTTTTAAGTATTTGTTGTTATTGCGGCAACAGAAATACATAATTTATGAAAATTTCAACTGTCTAGCTATTGCGGCCCTTGAGATACGGCCTGGTGATAGACAGCCGGACAGACGGACAGACAGCGAAGTCTTAGTAATAGGGTCCAGTTTTTACGTTTTGGGTACGGAACCCTTAAAAGTACAGTTCCTGTTCCTTCCCATAGCGGAGCAAATGACCAAACGTTTTTAAATAACCTTAGGTTCCTTACATACACTAACGGAAAAACCTAGACAAATCAAACTTAGATTTAGGATTCGTCTAACTGTTTAAGCAACTAAATTGTTGTTTTTCATTAGATTAAGCTTTCGTAAATTGTCCTAGGAAACATTGAAACTTTCTTTAGACAGTGTGACCTACTTTGCCGGAACAAAATATTGCCGTGATACTTAAATATTCACTGTTCCTAGTCCGCTTCCGTTAAGGTCGACCAGTCACGAGGAGTGTAATAAATTCTGCTAGTGTTGTTCTTGTATTCATTTAAAACGAACGCTAGTATCTTTAGACAAATACTTTTTTGTGGCTTAAAATCTTGACTTGAGATGACAAGCAGTAAGAAGAACTTCATATATCATTTAATGACATATTATATTTTTTAAACATTGTCTTAACCTATTTCGATTTTGTTCCTATTGATTTCCCAATTTTTGTCTCTAAAATATTATTATCATGATGCTTACTGGCTGGATGCGAGAAGCCGAAGATCGACCTAAGCGGCGTGCAAGTGGAGAGGCCTATTTCCAGCAGTACACTGCGATAGGCTGATGACGATACTTACTAGTAGTATAAGCTTCGAACTTTCGCATCAAACAATGCTATGTAGTTGAAACAATGTTAGTGATGTCGTTGAAATAAAAACATAACTAATGTTTGTGTGTCAATAATTATGTTGGCTAAATGCCTCAGTCCATAGTTCAAACGTTTTTTGTGTATCGATATTGTTACATCACTATTGCGGGCAGTTATTGCATTACACAATATAATCAATAACTTGATCAAATCAATTAATTAACAATTATACATGTAATTATGTAGCTACACCTCAGGTAGTACAATTAAAACAACACAATACAATGTAGGTAACTGCTATACCTACTGACAATAAGTATTTTGTTTAATGAAATACCAACATTGATATCAATTAAACGGACAATAATTTTTGGTATATTCTTTTATTAGGTTTTACAGGAAGATTAAAAAATTTTTGGATTCAAATTCGAAATCTTAGTTCTGTTCATTATGGTTTTAATGAAATAAATCAATTTATATATTTAATATTATATTATGTATGCCGTGTAGTGCCGGCACATAAAAAGAATAGCACTACCCCCTCTCTTCCCGTGGGTGTCGTAAGAGCCGACAGAGGGAAAACTGCCATCAGGAGATGGGCAGCAGCGTCTCCTAGAAGCAGCAGGCCATACTGCGATCGCCAACCCGCCTGCCAAGCGTGGCGATTATGGCAAACCCCCCCCCAAATATGAATACACCTCAAAAAATTCGGCCCCCAGTCCCTGGCGGCCCCGCTAGTCCTAGCTATGGCAGCGGCTATGGTAACGGCGGGGCAGGGGGTGCTAAGAATCCCCGGGTAAGATCCGGCTGCCAACAACGACGACTCGACCTGGCAACATATAACACGCGCACACTGAGGCTTGACGCGAAGCTCGTAGAGTTGGAAGAAGCAATTGGTAAGTTACATTGGGATATCATTGGGCTATCTGAAGTCCGAAGAGAGGGAGAGGACTCGATAACCCTGCAATCCGGTAACTTACTATATTACCGGGAGGGCGACCAACAGTCCCTAGGTGGTGTCGGGTTCATCGTCCACAAGTCCCTTGTCAACAACGTGATTACTATCGGAAGTGTTTCGAGCAGGGTAGCGTACCTGATACTCAGAATATCGAAACGATATTCGCTGAATGTCATTCAGGTTTACGCTCCGACCTCGAAACACGACGATGTCGAAGTGGAGGCTATGTATGAGGAGATCTCTAAAGCCATGCATAGCTTTAAAACCCACTACACGGTTGTGATGGGGGATTTCAATGCGAAGTTGGGGCAACGTTGCGGTAATGAGTTGAGAATGGGGAAATTTGGATTTGGGCAACGGAACAAAAGGGGTCAGATGCTGGCAGACTTCATGGAGAGGGAGAATCTCTTTATGATGAACTCCTTCTTCAAGAAGCCCGTAAGCCGCAAATGGACCTGGATCAGCCCGGACGGTAAAGTCAAAAATGAGATCGATTTTATCATGTCAACGAAGAAGCACATATTCGATGATGTCGCTGTGATCAACGCTGTTAAGACAGGAAGCGATCACCGCATGGTCAGAGGCACATTGAATATCGACGTAAAGCTTAAAAGAGCGCGACTGATAAAATCCACGCTCCGACCAATACCGGCTCAAATTCAAAACCCCGAGTGTTTTCAGCTCGAGCTTCAAAACCGTTTCGAAGCCCTTGAGACCAGCATCGATGTGGACGATCTATACAACATGGTGGTGGATACTGTCCGTACGGTAGGGTCTAAGTACTTTAAAACCCGCCGTCCCAAATCAAAGAAACTCTCCAGTCAGACTCTCCTACTCATGGATCAGAGAAACGAAATGAGGCTACAAAACTCAGCGGATGCCCATCGCTATCGGCAACTCAATAGACAGATATCGAAGTCTTTGAAGAGCGACCTTCGTCAATTTAATACCCGACGTATTAAAGAGGCCATTGAGCGGAACAAAGGCTCCAAAGTGTTCGCCAGAGATCTGTCTATTGGGCAAAGCCAATTGACGAGGCTGAAAACTGAGACAGGTAGCATCATTACGTCAACACCTGAAATCCTGAGGGAGATTGAGAGTTTCTATGGACAGTTATACTCCACGAAAACACCTGTTGAAAGCAAGGCTAAAGACCCTAGAGCCAAGCTTACCCGACACTATTCTGAAGATCTCCCGGACGTCAGCCTGTGCGAGATTAGAATGGCTCTCAAGCAGCTTAAAAACAACAAGGCGGCGGGTGATGACGGAATCACAACAGAGCTCCTTAGAGCGGGCGGTAAGCCGGTACTTAAGGTCCTCCAGAAGCTCTTTAATTCTGTCATACTCGAGGGCAAAACGCCAAAGGCATGGGGCAGAGGCGATGTGATGCTGTTCTTCAAGAAGGGTGACAAAACTCTCTTGAAGAACTACAGACCCATCTCGCTTCTGAGCCATATCTATAAGTTGTTTTCGAGAGTCGTTACGAATCATCTCACTCGCAGGTTCGACGACTTCCAACCTCCCGAACAAGCCGGGTTCCGAAAAGGCTATAGTACCATAGACCACATTCATACGCTGCGGCAAGTTATACAGAAGACCGAAGAGTATAACTTGCCACTTTGCTTAGCGTTCGTGGACTATGAGAAAGCCTTTGATTCGATTGAGACCTGGGCAGTGCTGCAGTCTCTCCAAAGGTGCCAAATAGACTACAGGTACATCGAGGTACTAAAGTACTTATACCAAAACGCCACCATGTCGGTCCGATTACAGAACCAGAGCTCTAATCCGATCCAACTACAGCGAGGTGTGAGACAGGGAGACGTTATTTCTCCGAAACTGTTCACAGCTGCGTTGGAGGATATTTTCAAGCTTCTGGACTGGAAAGGACGCGGCATCAACATTAATGGCGAATACCTAACACACCTGCGATTTGCCGATGATGTAGTTCTTATGGCTGAGACCTTGGAAGACCTGAACATTATGCTCGAAGATCTCGGTAATGCTTCTCAAAGAGTTGGTCTTAGGATGAACATGGACAAGACGAAAATCATGTTAAATGGCCATGTTGCACCCGCTCCAGTTAACGTTGGGAACATTGCACTCGAAGTTGTTGACCACTATGTTTACCTGGGACAGATAGTCCAGTTAGGTAAGTCCAACTTCGAGAAAGAGATCTCTCGTCGAATCCAGCTCGGATGGGCAGCGTTCGGGAAGCTCCGGCATATATTCGCGTCCGAAATACCTCAGTGTCTCAAGACGAAAGTCTTTGACCAGTGTGTGTTGCCAGTAATGACCTATGGGAGTGAGACGTGGTCGTTTACTATGGGTCTCATAAGAAGGCTCAAGATCACCCAGCGAGCAATGGAGAGAGCGATGCTTGGTATTTCCCTACTCGATCGAATCAGAAATGATGAGATCCGCAGGAGAACTAAAACAACCGACATCGCCCGAAGGATTGCATCGTTGAAGTGGCAGTGGGCGGGACACATAGCGCGGAGAACCGATGGCCGTTGGGGCGGAAAGGTTCTCGAATGGCGACCGCGTACCGGACGACGTTCCGTGGGCAGGCCCCCTACAAGGTGGACCGACGATCTGATCAAGGTCGCGGGAAGCCGCTGGATGCGGACAGCACAGGACCGATCGTTGTGGAGATCCTTGGGGGAGGCCTATGCCCAGCAGTGGGCGTCGTTCGGCTGATATGATGATGATGATGATGATATTATGTATTTACAGTCCATAGGTATACACAATACGAATAATTAACATATAGTTGAAACAAAAATATTAAGATTTTTCAAATAACATTCTTAAACTTTTTTTCAGAATATCAGTGAAATAACAAAAAATCTTGCTAATCCTTTTGAAGGGCATTCGTAGTTATACAAATCTAACACAGAGAGGTTAAATGATAACCTCTTTGTGATTTAATAACGTTATTTTTATTTTTGTCATACACGGTGCATTTTCAACCATTTTTTTCGAATAACATAGCCCACATTATGTAACCATTATGTATAACATTTTGGCAGTGATATTTTACTATTTGTATTTTTTTTAAATAACAATATTAAATATTGGTTCAGCTATTTATTTTGAAGCACGGCGCGTTGACGCACACGGATGTAGCTGTGTAAGGTTCATTCATCCAGGACCCCACCGCAGCAAAATAAATAATACGTCTGTGTGCGTCACAGCGTATTACAAAATTAAAAATCTGAATCAATATTGAATATTTTTCAAAATATATTTTTATTTATAAATTAAATAATGCTGCCATGATGTTATACATAATGGTCACATAAAGTGGGGTTCGTTTTCCTGGTGGTTAAAAATGCACCGTGTATAAACACAACTTAAAATACCTACAATTTCATTTTGTGATGGCTGTAGGTTGTATGGATTCAAAAACTAAATACTTACACAATCTTATTAGGTAGTTCATAAGTATTGACATTTGTTTAATGTGTTTATACATTTTAAATTTTATGACTTCACCATGGAACTGTATTGTTTTTAGCAGTATTATTTTCGAGGTCAAAACCAAGAAACAAAAAATAAGTTTGAATATAATTTGATGTTTACAGGTGAAATAATCATTTATTGAATTGGCTAAAATCATTTTATTCATTGAAAATACTGCTATAAGAGATCATTACATCCCAAGTTATATTATTATAACACTTCCATTTGACTAAACTATGTTTATTATAATTTATTTGACTGAAAACTCGAAGTCTCGGGTGACAGATAGTCGAAATCAATTTGTCGGGACTTGACAATTTGCTTGTAGAGTTTAGCGGAGAGTTTCGGAGTACGCGTCCTCTCGGGACTATCGAAATCTACGTGGAACAATCCGAATTTGACTCTGAAAAAATAAAATTACAGATAAGAAAAGAAGAACAAGTATAAATTGTTTAAAAAACTGTTACCCGACTACGAAAATAAAATTATTTCAAATTGACCCTGTACATTTGCTGTACAGTTATTATTTTTTGTATAAACATTTTTTCACTCAGAATTTTGTCTCCTTTCATTTGATACCCACTCGTTATGTCTGCAAACTTTTGTTTTCAATGTACCACAATATATTGTTGTAGCGTTCGCCATCTAGCTTCGTTTTTAACAAAAGGTAGCCTATGTTACCCAGTCGATACTATTATCGATAAGGAAAAGATTGATGCCTCATTCACCAAAATCAACTCTTCTCTCAACCAACCTTCTCTCAACTTAAAAGGGCTGGTTATGATGATGATGAGAAACATACAGATTGAATGGCGTTACAAACCAAAAATTTGCCTTAGAAGGGTAGCATGTATACGAATCTAAATAAGATACCGATTACTTGTCCGAAATTTAATTCACCGAATTTATTCAACTCAGGTTGCAACCATTTGAAATACTAATTACTTGATATCTTGTACCATAGTCTTTAAAATCAGGAACGTTAAAAATACATACTTTACAATCTACAGTCCGTATAAATATTATTTTATTTGTTTAATTTACCAAATATTGCTTTTTAAATGTGTTTGTGTGCTATGCGCATGCCAATTATCGTTATTATTTTTTGTATAAATAATGGTAGACGAGCATACAGCGTACAACAAGCTTTCTGATAACGTCTCTTTGCAGGATACCTCTTGAGTATGAAGCCATAAAAATGTCATTGAAAAACTCGGACTTTCCTTTAATTTTTTTACTGACGCAGTTAACGAACCGAATAATTATTTTGCTGGGGACTTTTCCACGAATTTAGGTAAATTACAGAAGTTTTCTAAAACGTAAAGCTGAACCTCTATGTGAAATCTTTTGTCGGATTTCGTTTGTTGCGAAGTCAGCTCACGTAGGTCTTTGCAAGCGTAGCCGTAGCCTTATTTCTTTATTTGACAAAATAAATTTCCTAGACCTTGCTTTTTTTGAAAGACAATTTAATTTGATGTACTAACGTTAACGGCCAAATGATATAACGAGATTACATCGAGTAATACTTTGGATTGTTTAGTACAATAAAAGAAAGATAAGGATTTTCGCCTTACAAAACAAGTAATTTACGAACAAGATTAACAATAGTTAATAACCTACAAAAATCTAATCTTGACACTCAAATGCATAATATTTAAACATCACTTAAAAATTAATGTTTTGAACTTAAAAATCGATCGGCTGTTTTAATTTGCATAGAATCTTTAGTGTTTTGCGATTTGAATCTTTAATAAAACTTAAGCATTAAGGTTAACTTTTAAAATGGAAATTTGTTGCATTCCAGTTGGATGTTTAAGAAGGTTTATTGGCTTGATCAGATTGTATAAGCACATAAAATGTTTTGTGCAGAAATTCGAGTAATATTCATTTATTTATTTAATAATTCCCTAACATCTATCATGACATTCATGACAGATATCCAATGCGATAGAGGTGCCCCTCTGAACATGTATAGAAGAGTAAAAAAGCACAATTAATTTACATTTTGCAAGATCACTGAGGTTACCCCAGAATAAGTCAATCCTCTCGTAAACTTGTGTTCACATTAAGGGTTTTAAGGACAAGCGGTGTCTTTGCGAGTAGATCTAAATAATATGATCTGAATAATGCATGTAGTTTTATTGTTGCTTAATTAATAAGACAAACTGACCGTCACAACTTCAAGATCTTTACTATCTCTCTATCAATGCCATTCTTTAATTTTAAGTTCATGGTAACGTTTCATATTAACGTGTCCCTTTACCAATTAAATACTTACAATTCAAATTATTAAATAGTTGTATGTTGTATACAGTAAATAAACAATTCAAAATCGATTAATTCTTAACAATAATCGTGAGTCACGAAGTTATTTTCAATGCATAATCAAATGTTATTATTGATAAGAATGATTATAGATACAGATATTGTGTTGTTAACTATCTAAATAAACTTGTTATCATACGTCTACAGGATATAAAAATAATTGGACAATCCTTAAATTCACATTATAAACATGTAGGTACAATTATAATAATACAACATGGTAAGTTTTGAGTCCAAGCTTGATTAATTATTAGTTTCTGTAACAAACTCATTAAACATTTCAAACACATTTAAATTTTAAATTCACATTTCAAAGTAATTTGCTAGCTAACTAAACCTTTTTAACAAGTATGATGTTTTGTGCCAAAAATCATAATACCAAAAATAATATCGTTAATGTGAAAACAAGTATTTGTTTTCACATTTATCATATAAGCTTTTATTATATTATTAAAAAAATATAATAATAATATTTTAGACATGCCATACCGGACCACCCATCCAGTTCCAAATTAAGTCTACTAAACTTATACTGTGGGTACTAGACAACCGATAAAGTCACTTACTTATATTTTTGGTAATTATTTTTTATATTTTTATCTACACATAATTACGCTTTATACTTAGTATAAACAGATATGTTTGGCACACTAATATTTGTAAGGTACTGTGCGGGGGTCGAATATAATAATGAATTGTCAACAGTAAGCGGAAGCAGACGAGAACCAAGTACCAACTTATGTTATAATTAAGCTTGAAAACACTATGGCGAACCAAAAATTTTATATGAGCAATAAAAAAAAATTAACCTATGAACCACTTGATTTTAATATGTCGATGTAAAATTTTGGTTTCGGTTTATTATTTGTGCATATATTAAATTTGCGGCGAGGTTGACATGGACAGTGCTATTATGCAGCATTGGACGCGCGTCCACCTAGTTAAAAAACACTCACCTAAATTATTAAATTGTTTTTGTATAATTGTTTGATTAACAAAGATTTTAAGACACTTGCTACTTGCATTATAGGGGCAGTGCCCGAAATAAAAGTATTTTATTTTATATCGTATTACTACCTAATTATACGCTGGCTTTTAACTATTATTTATATAAAACATTTTGTTGATCAATAAACATTATTTGTAATTAAAAATTTTGTTTGTTGTATTACAAGTACATTTATGGCCAATTTTTAGTGTAAAACAGGACAAAGTAAATAGGGATAATTATTATAGACAAATTACTCAAAACTCATTATGGGTAAAGTTTAACTGATTCAAATCCGTTTATACCTGTCGTTGCAATGTTCAATGCATTTAATGATTCAAGTTATTCGATTGATCATTATATTAATTAAATACCCAGAAAGGAACAAGGCTTCAAAATGGCTTCAATTAATTCATTAATATAAATCAAAATACTAATGAGCAATAGACATCTTTACTAATGAGCAAACTAGTTTAATAAAGAATAATTAATCTCAAAGGCGATAAACAGGATAACTATTATTTTCAACGCTGGGGATAGGTAAAAGGGAGAAGTTTCTGTAATTATTTGGTTCATTGATCTCAGTTACCGTTAAAGTGCCTAACTTAGTGGTTCCCAACGGGTGGTCCAGGGATGCCAGCCTATAAATCGCGGTTATACAGTTTAGTACCTTCAATTATACAAAATTTGACCACATTTTACATAACCATTTTAAAAATCAAATTTTCTTTAAAATTAATAATTGTAACTTGTACTATAATAATGTTTAGTTTTATTCATTACACTTTTGTAGTACTTTTATCTACTAGTCACATTAAAATAATCTTGCAATAGTGGTGGTCAGTGCAATGGTGAACTCACGTTCCATTTTAGGCCTTTCTCAAATTTTGTAACCAAATATACGATCTGGCAGCCCTGGGCTGGTCATTGGTCCAAAATAGGCTTCGGTAGTATTTATGCCTTGTTTATATTTTTACCTACTCGTGTGCGAGACACATTTGTGTTCGTTTGATAAAACTCTAAGTCACTTTCAAATTTGAAAGAAAACACAACCCTAAAGTATAGAAAATTGGTGCTAAAAACGTTTTTAATTTAATAAAAGAGCATAAATTAAACCACCAATTTAAGGCGAAACCAACGATTTGCATTTTCTGAGACATGTTCAACGGTGACAGTCCAGGGAATTCCGCTAAAATTTACAAATGGCTCAATAAATAAATAAATAAATAAATAATTTGTTTATTTTTCATCCGTAATGTTACAATGTTTCTCTTAAAGATAATAATATTACAAGCAAAATTTGGTAACATGAAACACAACATTAGGGAAGACTGGAGCCTAAGCTAGGATAATCCTGTATTTCAGGACTCCAGGACTTCACCAATCAATAGAATCTTAATTCATTTAATCAAGACATTACTACCCTAATAAATATGTCAAAATATACAATTGAGATGCAATTGCGATTCTATTGAGCTATTTGTAAATTAGCGGAATTGGGGGCCAGTTTAGTGGTAAGAGCGTAATGCGGGAAACTAAACTAAGTAGTACTCAGCAAGTGCAGGTTCAAATCCTTTTACAGGCAACCTCGCAAATGTTTTACATAATATATGATGAGTTTCTGTTTATTCCTACAACTGTGGCTGTATTTTATTAGTAAACTTATCATTTATTAATGTATAAACGTGAAAATATTCTTGAAAACAAATTCTCAAAAAAATTTACATATACAAAGATGATATTTCCTTGTTTATTTTTTGAGACCTTTGTTGGTTGATGGTTTTATTTTATTAAAAGTTATTTGTCATTGCATGCTCCATTGTCCTTTCTTTGCGAAGGGCAATCACCCACACTGATATTCAGAAGAAAATGCTAGATTACGTATCGCACGAATAACTTTATCCTTTACCTCCTCCAGCTAGTTCCGATTCTAGTTATTTTTTAAACCAGGAGCACGTATTGAGCCAGCCAGATTTACCGTTTTGAATTCGTTGTCAAAAATAACTGTTTTCATTTAAAACCAATCATATTTGAAGCGCTATTGAAAATACAATTTTACTCACTTATACCCGTCGGTCCACTCGAACACGTCCATCAGGGTCCAAGCCAGGTACCCTTGAATGTTGATGTTGTCTAAATTCTTAGCTAAAAGTAGTTGGTACAGGTATTTTTTGTAGTACGATATCCTATCGTAATCCTGTAGGCCACCAAAATCACAGAGCCCATTTTCAGTTACAATTATGGATATATTATTTTTCTGGACGTAATTCTTGTTTACCCAATTCAAGAGTTTTCTGAATCCTTCCGGGTACACCTGTTAAACAAAAGGTTTTTAAACTACTTTCAAACTGTATCTATATTTACCCATCATAGCTGCTGCAACTTGAAGTCAATTATGGAGGCTTTTGCCCTGCAGTAGGATGATTATAGAGCGTTATTTAATTTTTTTTATAACTGCTTTATCTTATAATAAACAAAGTTTTTTTTGTTATCCAGCGCGGTTTCAATTTTGCAAAATGACGTTTAATCTGTATTTTCAGGCAATTAAAACTGCTGCAATATCATTATAATACGAACGTAAATTTCGTCACCATCCGCAAGGTTTTAATCCCTCAACCCCCAGGAGGCACTCGGGTGCCACGATAATAATTGATTTCAATTGTGTCAGGAATAACTCACGATCGAGGGAATAATAGTTTAGGTAGGAAATCGGTCGGTCCCCAAACCAGAGAACCCAGATTTGAGTCCAGATAATTATATAATATGTTTTGCCTTTTATTTTTAAGTATGCAGTTCGTATCTAAATACGAGTATAATTTCAAAAAACACGATATGTACACGGTCATAGAAGTACTTATTATATAAAGTTAAATTGAATACAATAATAGTTTTTTTATTGCCTGACGTCATCCGCTTATTACTACGGAATGTCTTGGTGTATCATTAATATAAATGGATTCGGAATCAGTAAGATTTCAATGATTACAAGAAACACGTATGCAGGAGAACAAAGAAAATCGTAAAGAATTTAATTATTTAACTTAAATTAAAACCAAGAGTTGGACAGTGACGATATTTTTTATTAATTATTAAAAATAAATGCGATTCACTAATATAATTAAAAAATCCTGCAATAAATGTTTGCACTTATTGAAAATACAATAAAATCCACTTTCGTTTGTCACCAACTCAAAGTAGATGGTTGTATTAAATTTTCAAAGCGAAGATTTTTCGTTAAAATATTTTGATTTTGAGAACAAAAATTATCATCAGCCACAGAAATTTCGTAGTCATACATAATTATGTATATTAGGTAAAAAAAAGAGATCCTCTCTTTTTCCTCTGTCAAATTAAGTTACTCAGTGTAAGTATTGTCTATCTTGAGTAGGTTTCGTTTTTGTATTGGAAAATTAGTGGTCGCAGCTATAAGGACTACTTTTTGTGCCTCAGTCTTAAAGAATGTAGGTACTACGAGTATAATAATATGTACATTCGTTACGAGATGCAATCATCATAATATTATTATTATGTTCATATGTATTGATAATAATTTTTTGAAATAAAAGACATGTTTAAGGATTATTATTATAGCACAGTCTATGAAACCATGCGTTTATTTATGACTAGCTGTTGCCCGCGACTTCGTTCGCGTCAATTTCTGTTATCACAAATGTGTTCTTTTTCACTAATGCTTGGCTTCTATTAATCGCAGCGTGATGTTATATAGCCTAAAGCCTTCCTCAATAAATGGACTATTCAACACAAAAATATTTTTTCAATTCGAACCAGTATTCCCTGAGCGCGTTTAAACAAACAAACAAACTCTTCAGCTTTATAATATTAGTATAGATTTAACCCGAGGTTTGCTGTAAAGTGTTCGATATCCGTAAACATATCTTTAATTTCAATATGGTTCGCGTAAATTCAAGAAAACTGTAATTATATTTTTATGTACTTGTGCTATATTAACTTGATAATAACATTGGCGTACCAATAACGTCATTAAATCATTGATCATTAGTCATGTAAGCCTTTGTGTCATTGCATCAGGTGACATTGGGAGTTCTCTTACCTTGGCTAGTCGATTTTATTATTATTTTCTTTGATTGTTACTTGATTGTTTTTTAAAAAGGTCATTATGGTTAATAACGGTCCCACAAAAGTAGGTCACTATCTAACAAAATCACCGTTTTAAATAAAAGAGAAGTTCAGTCTGGATGTTATACTAGGAAGTATCTGTTTTTATTCTCTATAAGTTTCTAGAGTATATTTTTTTTAAATTGATAACCAGGAGCCTTCAAGACTCTATTTGCACTATTTTGTTATAACTTACTATACACAGCCGACGCAATAATGGCTTCTAAGCATTGTTTCTGCTAATAGCTAATTTAAACATTTAGTATTGTCTTACCGAGAACCAATCAGCTCCAGGCTTTGGCCAGCTGGGATGCTGTTCTAAACAGGCACCCGTGTCGTGATCCATTGACGGAACATTATAATTTTCACCTGAACATGCTGACATTAGAAAGCTTGCGTAATGGTTCAAGCCGAAGAAATCCGAGCTTCCATTGAGCATTTCGAGCTGCAAACAGTTAAAGTTTAATAAGTGAACTCAGTTTTGGTAATTTCAAACTGACTGTGCTGCTACTAAGGAATTGGCACTTAACTTAAATTACTTTTGTATACTACTCCATTTTATAAGGCGTCTCATAAACTCGACTTAGATTAAACAATAACAAAGCAAGTTTAAAATTTCTTAAAATTTTTAGCAGAAAAATACTTACTTCTTCTTGGGAAAAATATGGTAGTCGGGAACGGGTGTAGCCTTGCTGTATGCTCATATTGTCCACTCTTTGCCGCACGAAATCCGGATAGTTGCCAGTGAAAATTGGATTTGCGTAGATACCTAGCTGTTAATATAATACAAAATAAGTACTTACTACGTGAACCAAAGCTTAAACTATACTAGACTACTACAGCAAACCAAAATGACAAAATTTTATAAATAATGTCGATATTAACCTGTTGAGTCTTAAGTTAAAAATAATAGTAAATTTCTGAATCTAAGACAAAAATAAAACCACTCTGAATAATGTCAAAAAAACTATATTTTTTTTAAATTACGTGCATGTTAATGGCATTGGCGTTATTTACTTTGAATTACGAAAATATCTAATTATACAACAAACCAATAAGGTGTTTAATTGAAGTTTAAATATAAGAATCCGATAAGCTGTTCTAACCTCTAAACTAAACTAAACCTCTAGGTACGAGTATGTCATTTTAAAAGACCATAGACCCGATACGCATAGATTTATGTAAAAAAAAAAAATTTGTTTTAGTTCTATGTATGGGAAGCCCCCAATTAAATATCATGATTTTTTATTTTATGTATTAGAATCGTAAAGCGGTCAACAGGATACACCTACCTACCTACCAAGTTTCAACTGTGTAATGCTAATACTTTCAGAATAAAGTGGCTGTGACATACGGACGGACAGACAGACAGACAGACAGACTGGACGAAACTATAAAAGTTCTGTTTTTTGCCATCTGGCTACGGAACCCTAAAAATGGTTTAAGTGACATTCATCCTATAAGGAAAGATAGAAGAAAAATTAAATGTGACGTATCAGAGAGTCAATGAGACAGCAAAATACCGAGAGGAGACATAAAATTACTGCACAAACAAGACCTCTTAAATTTGATGTTTATTCTTTTCAGTCATAGCTTATTTATTACCTTTTGTAAATTAGTAAATGTAAAAAAAAAATCATTTACTTACATGCATTTGCAGATACGCTTCTGCTGCGTCAACATCAGCTGGGTTTGAAGAGTTCTTTGGTTCCGCCCAGAATGAGTCCAGAGTTATTCCTAGCTGACCTGTATTTGAGAAGGCACATAAAAGGCATTGGCTATATAAACGGTATTTACACTTAAAACAGTATCAAAATCAAGTAAACTTTAAAAATCATGTATTAAGTTAGAAAGACATGCAATCTGTAACTAAACTTAATAGCTGATATACACCACCTAGTAAGCTTAAAATTTTGTATTTGAAACAACCCCCATACACAAAACAGACAAACACACATTTGAATTGGACAAATCAAGGTAAATTTTTACTTACCATGCTGCTTCGGTCGGTACACCTTATCATACAAACGGTAAGCTTTTGCATGTGCTAGCAGTATATAGTGTGTGCAGAGATACTCCCCAATGCCATGTGCATTTAATGCAGGGGCGAAGTATGTTGTCCCGTAGCCCTGTAATAATATCACGATTGTGGTTCATTCCAATTTGTAATTGTAAACTTGACAACGGTTTGTATTAATTAATACGATAACCACATTAAAAATATTAATAATTTGAAATGCTCTAAGGTTTTATTTAATAATGCTCGTTATACTAAATCCTTCTTAATAAAGTAACTAAATGTAATTTTATTAATACAGAAAAGACAAAAATTATAACTACATTTAGTAGAACAATATACATTGTGTTGAACTTATTTATTATAGGTACTTTTAATATAATAATATACATTAATAATATACATTAATAATATACATTAATAATTGTATTAATATACATTAGACATATTTATACATATAGTAGGAGGTCAACAAATTAACACAGTGTATTGCTGAATTACCTATGTATGGACATTTATATCGTATGTAAAAGTATTTATAGGGAAAACCTATACTAAAATCTTTTTCCTCCTTCTCTTTATTTTAACGGTTAAGATAACAGAAAAATACAATAAGATATACATATAAAGTTTTAGTTACATGCCCCCATATTGTATAATTGTCTTGATTCGTAATTGTATATATTGTATAATTGACTTGCAATCGTATTTTTTGAGATTGTGTAGAGTGACGATTTTCAGGCACGAAATACTACACCAATAAAAACAAAGGACAAGGAAACGACTAAAATATTATTCAATCGTCGGCTTATCTTCATGGCCATACCAAGCACTCTGCCTTGTTGTCTTAATGTGAAAAAAAAAACAATGCCTTCCGTAGGCTTCAGACCAGAAATTGTTACCTAATCAGAGCCGCATGCCGGTAGAGTTTAGAACAAGCGATCGAATTAAACCTCGTTTAAACTTCTACCTTGATTAAATCTTTAGTGCACAAGTTTTATTCGAGACTGTATTGTTCGTAACGTTCGAGTTTCATAAGTAAGTTTAGGATTTCCGATCGACACAAGCGGAAGTACCACGCAATATCAGGGTTTTCAGGAAGTTGAAGTGGTTTAATTTCATTTGTATTAATACGATATTTTGAAATTAGTAGAAATAAAAACAGAGAATATTAATTCAGAATCATTACATAATAATATACCTAATACGTAATAGGTGGGTCCGAAACGGCCTAACAGCAAAAATGACAAGGATCCAAAAAAAGAACTTCAGAGGATTTAAATACTATTCTAACATTTCAATTTATTGTTATTATTTGATTATATTAAATATTGATTACTATTATTATTTTCTTATAAATTATGTATTGCTACTTCTTGGAGACGTCAAAAACATACCTATATATTCTCTTTAAATAAGGCTTCAGAACAATTTGATTATTTTTATCAAACACAAACAGTTTTTCATCGGAACGGACTAATTCGTCTGCATACTATGAATATTGTTAAAGGCAAGGCACTAACAGTACACCATACAGTTGACCATGATCAATAAACATTTACACACGTCATAGTCTAATAAAGTAAAAAAAAAAATCTTGCGAAGATCAAGAATGATCACAATCACACCAAGTGGAAAACGTAACTGCAGAACGTATTATCATTTATGGAAGATATTGTAAGAAACATAAATCTCGGTAATTCAGAACGGGTCACAAAATGTCAGTTGAAAGTTTTTACCTTTGTGTGGACTAAATAGTGAGGATTTTTATATATAAGAGGACTATTACTGAGCAGTTATGTCAAATCGGTTTAAAATGAGGTTGCAATTAGCGTAAATCAGTAAGTTGAAAATGTATGTGTTAATTACACGCTAATGTGGTGACACGTGGCAGCGCTTTCATAATGATTACCAAAGTTAGCACGTCAGGTCAATCACAGCTATAATATTGTATTGATCAAATAGTTATGAAAGAAATTTAGTGTAAAGAGGACAGAAAGATTTTATCAAAAACACCCAGACATAAGAAAATATAGACGGTTTTTTACATTGCTCTGTCAGGGACTCAAACCCGGGACCTCAGAGTACTATCATGGAGGCAGTCAAGTCAGGTTTCCCGAAGTAGACAACGTAAAAGTTACATATTAACAATTAATAAAAGCAACTCAAGATTGTTGTTGAATGAAAAATAGCATCGCGATATTAGTAATATCAATTACTAAATTATACCAAGAGCAAGTTTAATGTACCAAAGTTTGTGGGTAGAAATGTATGTGGGAATCTAAAGTTTGATGCCTTGCCTCAACACGCTTCTTGCTGATTAAGTTCACGTGTATGTAACTCTGGGTACGGCCACTTGAGATTTAGAAGGATGAGAAGAAATAGTTTTATATAAAGTTAGATAATATAAACCAAGTTTTAATGAGCTTTATGTATAATTGTTAAAGCCTGTCGCCTGTTTGGAATTGGCTAGCGCGGTATTTGCCGTGCGTTATTGATATGCGGTTTAATAACAGATTTATTGTGAACTGCTATTTCAAACTGGTTTTTAATCAATTTGCTAGTGAAAACCCTTGCATAAATTCATCGACTATAACAATAGCTAGGTAACACTGAAAATGTTTAGAAAATGAAAAACGGCTTAATGTAAAAAGTTGCCAATACTTTTATTGTTTTTCGAAGTAATCTCTACACATCGTCGCATTCGATGTAACCACTGAGAAAAGCAGTGGGCCCATTCTTCCTCAGGGGTCTCTTCTATGGCATTTTCGTACGCTTTCACCGCATCTTCAGGGCTCGTAAAGCCGATACCTCGAATTTTATCTTTAGTTCTTGGGAATAAATGAAAGTCGCAGGGCTCCAGGTCAGGACTGTCCGCTAATGACTCATTATCTCGACACCTGCCATAGTCAAATATTCAACAGTCCGTTTTGAGGAGTGCGCTGAAGCATTTTTTAATTTAATTTTATTTTATTTATTCAGTACACAAAACAGAGTTACAACAAGTACAAGATAGTTTTTATCTAAGATATGATTCAATACAATGATAGGCTGCAACTCCACAGAATTGTGTACATTGCATGTTAAAAATAACGAGCTCCTTAAAAATAACAGTATAAACACTTAGTACATAGTAAATATATATATAAATATATTTATATAGATATGTTACAAATCAGTATGTTATAAATACGGTTTTACTAAATATATGTAGTACAATATGAAGCGTGAAATATATATTATAATCAATAAGTGTATAAATAAGTAAGTAAAAATTGCATGCGAAATTTCAGACAAAGCACTAAACAATCCTATGGAGGCAAGATTTCCATTTGTTTAATGATACAGCAAAAATATCAGGCACATTGTTAAAATTATCTACTAAGCTGTTATATTCACGGCACATCCTAACTATCGGATTGTGTGATGACACGTTATTATTGCAAAGTGGGATTGAGAAGGGACGATCTCGTCTGGAAGACCTCACTGGGACCCGAAAGCAAATTTCAGACAGAAGAGTGGTGGACAGCAAACCATTTAAAATTTTATGTAAGGAGGTGAGATCTAGAATTCTCCGACCATTCTAAAGTAGTGGAGACGATCTTTGTATGTCGTGAGTTCGCGTTTTAAAGGACACCGGAATGTTAAAATTCCTAAAGATGCGTCTCTGAATAGATTCCAGCCTGTCTATATGAACATTATATTGTGGCGACCAAACAACGGAGGCATACTCAAGCTGACTGAGAATAAGTGACTTATAAAGCAAGAGTAGGCTTTTAGGGTTTTTAAAATCTCTAGTAGTCCGGCAAATAAACCCCAAAAGTTTTCTGCATTTCTTGGATGTAGCTTCGCAATGTTGAGCAAAGCTAAGCTTACTGTCAAAGATTACACCCAAGTCCCGTACCTCTGATTTTCTTTCAAGCAAGATACCGTTAATATTATAATTAAAATGAATAGGAGCCTTAATACGAGTAAAGGTAACGATGGAGCATTTCTTAATTGTCGTGGTGAAGGAGGATCCTGCTTCGAGGGCGCTGCTGTCGAATTTTTTCCAAGGCAACAGGGAAACAGCGATTGCCATACCAGTCTGCAGTAACTGTTCTTCCATCTTCTAGCACAACTGTCGCGAAATGACCTTTCGGACCAAAGAATGAGGCAACCCTCTTTTTTTCTTGACTTCTTCCTTTCTTTACCTTAGTTGGTCGATCCTCGAAAGGAAACTGAGCTGATTGTCTTTTGGTTTCGGGTTCGTAGCAATATATCCAGCTTTCATCACCTGTGACGATGTCAAATACAGCATTTGAGTCACCGCCGTTGAACTTATCTAACATTTGGCGACACCAGTCCATGCAAAGGTATTTCTGGTCGTCGGTTAAAGTATGGGGAATCCATCTGGTACAAAGCTTCCTGACGCTTAAATGTTCGTGTAATATTTTTTGAACTTGACTCATAACAATGGCCAAGGGCAAGGGCAAGCTTAGGCCCGTATCTGCTGATAGGTCACTCTCTTATCTTCCTCTATCATGCGTCGCACAGCACTGATGTTATCTTCAGTAGTCGCTGTTAAAGGACGTCCCTCACGCGGATCATCATTGAGATTGCTACGTCCTCGTTAAACCAATTGCTTAGTCACTAATCCGAGCTATATGACAATTGATTTCTATTGTGTCTGGCTTTACCCACATTCAAGGGGTTAAGAAATGCTAATCGCAGCCTATCTTAGCTTTGTTGTTAAGTAAGCCCACAATGAAAGTCATAATAATAAATCATTGACCAAAAATAATTTCGCGTCAGGTTCATTTTCACGGGAAACAAGAGTTTTAGACTTGCCGCCAATTCACAAAAACAAATGACAAATTAATGCAATATACTACATTAGGTTACCAAAGAGTTCATAAATTGAAATTTAAAAATAATTTTCAGTAGGAATGTTCCTAATTGGCCAATTTTAAACATTTTCAGTGTTACCCACGTAAGACTATAAGAGCAGTCGCCTGGTAAGCAAAAGTTTGTGGCTTCGTGTTCCTTCTAAGGCTCTCGAATTTTTTGTTCAAGTTATTGCATTTTTATATTTAAACTGTTTTTTTTTCAATTCCTTAGTGTATTTATATCGCTAGCAAATAAACATATTTATTTATGTTCTTTACACCTACGTTGAAATCTTTAATCGAGTAAGAAAGTACTCGTACGATGTTCGTAGTAAAACTTTATATTTTGTTTTATTAGGGATAAATTTTGGCCGTCGTATAAAACCAGATTTTATAGGACCAACATAAAAATCTCAGAACAAAATAAATTAGGTAGTATTTTTGTTTAATTGTTATTGGATGCCGATTTACCCTTCATAAGTCAATGGTAATTTGATGTTAAAATTAAAGGTGATTGAAACAAAGGCTTTCTTACATTGTAGCAGTGTTGATGTGGCTCGTTCATAGTTGTCCAGATGTTTACGATATCTCCGTACAAATCAAACACCACCCTCGCGTAATCTTCGAAATAGTCCACAATCTTTGGGTTTGTCCACCCACCGAGGTCCATCAGTGGAGTAGGAAGGTCCCAATGGAAGAGTGTCACCATTGGAGTAATGTTTGCTTTAATGAGCTCTTCGAATAAATTCCGATAATATCTTTTTCCATCTTCGCTTATGTAGTTGTCAGTGCCGTGTGGCAATATTCTATAAATAGTTACAAAGTTATTAAGTATAAGTACTAGATAAAAAAACTATTTTTGTTAAGACATAAATGTTATCTCTTTTGTAGAGTGACATATACAGCGTTTCAAGGTAAGATACTAAGTGTCAGGACCTGGGTTCGTTTCTTTTAAAGGAATTTAATGCAAAAATATTAAAATTAATCACTTCTCTACAAAAATTTTCTCAGGTTTGTGTGTTCATAGTAACTTTCTTAATTCTGTTTTGGTGGTCAGAACAAAGTTTGCGGCCATTTATTTATCGAGTCTTACAAATAACTACGATAGTTATTGAAACAGATATTACAAAATAAAAACGTAAGAGGTATACTTTATTTCAAAATAGGATAGTTAATACTCTGGCAATAAATCAATTAGACCATATTGCTATTGTTAAAACTTACCTTGGCCATGATAAAGATAATCTGTAGTGTGTAAGTCCTAGAAATTGAATCATTTTTACATCCTCCTTGTACTGGTGGTACGAATCTGTTGCTATATCAGCATTGGATCCGTCGGCAGTATAATTGGGATGCTTGTGCAGGTACGTATCCCACATGCTCTCCCCTTTGCCTATGAAATGAAAGTACAGCCAGCTTCAAACAAGGAATCTTTTCGTTCTTATTTCAATGCGATAAGGTTTCTAATTTGTTTGTATTTTTGTGACACTGTCCGCAACACGAATCGAAAGGGTCTTTTTCCGAATGGCAAAAGATTTTGGAAAGCGGAAATAATTACTGCTGTTACTTTGGTCTTCTTTGAAAGCAACATCATCACTGTGTAACGAATTGCGTAGTAACATCAAATCAGAAAACTAAAGCAGCCGACGCACGTTTAAACAAATGTAACGATAATGCATAACAAAATGTTTTTTGCAATTATTTCGTTCATCTACGTATAATTTTAGTACACATTAAAACATTACGTTTGTGGTTGCTGTGTTTAAGATTGTTGTGGATATATAAAGTTTAGTACAGCCATGTTTATTTGTACATCGTGTGCTACCAACCTACAATATAATAGCGCCATCCCTGCTCGCCCTAAAGGTATTGTAAACTAAAGTAGTACTGCCCGAAGAACACGCTTAGTAGCGTCTTCCTACTAGTTATACCCACTATCTCCTATTAGCTATGAAAGGGTGAGATTATATGTGTAAGCAAAACCATTTCTAAAGATTCCTAGTGAATAAACATTTGTAACAACATTGTAAGTCGCCGATCAGTACTTTGACAATTAACAAATTTGCTTGCAAAAGAGAAGGGAATAGCTACTTTGACATCATATTAAATGTTCACCAACTTCCGATACTGACCGTACAATCAGCGTCGCATTAGACAACTCTAGACGAATAAAAAGTTTATAAAAGAGCTGTTGATACTCGAATATTACTTCATATTTTTGATGATGATGAAAATAGGTACCTTAAATATTCATTGTAATTGAACAGAATGAAGCTCTTGGAAAATTTTACTAACAATTGGAATTTATTTAAGACCAGAAATGCAAGTATTTATTTGCATACACAGTAATTTATAATGACGCCTGTTGGATACTATTAGCTAAAGTATGACCATTCGGATTACTGTGTTTATTAGCAGATATTCGTTCATTAATACGAAGTGTTTGCCAAAGCATAACGAAGCATCGACTGTTTGATTAAATCAGTAATGAGTTTGTTTATATATTTAAAAACAAGAGGCTGTAGTTATAACATTAAAAAATTACAGCGTTAATGTAAAAAGTTTAGTGTAAACTAACATGTTTTGATTACCATTGTGTTATTGCTAAACTATGTATTAAGAGTTCTATTATTTCACTAGTTTTTAGAACATTAAATTACCTACTCCTTGAATGCCTATTATGTGTTTGGCCATGAACGGCTCAGGATACAAATATGTTGCTATTTCAGAGGATTACAATATGATATACCTAACTAATCTACCCCTGTTATGTTTGTATCAGATTACATTGAAATTGTTCCATTTAACGATTTTAGGGTAAGGCTGATATGTAGGACGTTATTCAATAAATTGACTATCATTCTGTGATGTTAGCTACGAAGGATTTATTCATATACACAATACCCACACAGCTACTTCCCTTAAAATAAATATCTAATTCAACTATCCTTTCCCCTTAACATTGTCTGGAAGACATTTTTTCTATTTTATCGGCTCTTAAAACACCCGCAGGATAAGAAAGTGTAGGGTTATTCTATTTAAAACTAGCGTCATACACAAACGGCAACATGTAAAAAAGCTAACAATAACTATACCTCCGACGTTCCATGCTCCTTCGATCTGATAGGCTGATGTAGCGACTCCGAAAATGAATTCCTTGGGAAATGTATAATTACTTAGTCCCTTATACATTAAAGGCTCGCTTGTCCCAGCCACGGTGCTTAAACAGCTACAAACAAAAATGACTCAGTCAACAACAACACTAAGTGGAAGTTAAAAAAATACTCCTGGGCAACTTTTGACTTTACATTATGTAAAAAAAAAAAAAGTACTCAAATATCCGGATATACTAATTTTACCAATCGTACGAGCCTTCGTAGGAAATTCATAACGAATACAAATATTTAACTTGAAAACATATTTTAACATTACAATAACAATTAAGATAATGTGCCATTTGAATGGAAATAATTTGAAGGTTGTCTGTAAGTGATCTCTTTTAGCGTTAAGATGACCTAAATTGTGCAGACTCTCCTAATACATTTTTTGTGCTACATTTATTTTGTATCGTATGCATTAAGAATATTTATATTATGTAACTATATCTATAATTCATAAGTAATAATACTGTTAGGAATTTTAATTAGTCGTTAACTTGCGTCATTCTTAACGTAAGACCAATTTGATTCGATTTGCTTATAAGGCGATAAATAAATAATGACGAAGTATTTATAAATCACCATGTTTCATTGTAAATTCAATAGTACCTGAATCGAATGGCAGATGGCATTTGTTTCCACTGAATCTGTTTGATATACGAGAATTATTTTTTTAGCTCAGCTCTTGCTTTAATGCAAATGGACTTTAGTTTTAGAAATGCAAGTGTAGGCAAGTGCAAAGCTTAGAAAGTAGGAATCCATCTCACAGTTTCATTTTATAACCTCAAACTGCTAACGTCACAAACACTATTCGAAAGGAAAATATCCTTAGTGACCAGATCTTTCATCGTCGTTGCGTACAACGCACCTTAATATCTACATATTAAGTTATTTGGAATGTTCCGTTTTTTATTGTAACTTAATTTGTTTTTTTTTTAATGTATTTCATTCGGCTTACAGGTTTGTAGTGTAGATCAAATACACTCGGAGGCTACATAATTCCTTTCCAAATTTTTTAAGAAATATTTGAGAGTGTGCAGTTTTTCAACGGGTTATGATGAAAGACGCCGTCAATGACCATCTTGATTCCAGTGACAGAAAAAAGACCTTACCAAATGTTCACCCATACATAGATCATTTGGGTGATAACTACTTTTAAACTTTCGCGTTGCATAAATTATTTAAATATTAACTGGAAATTAAGCCTGTGACCATGGTTGGTGCAACCCGACCGGAACGTCAGGCAAAATAATAAGTCATTTGGGTGATATTTTACCTAAGTTACCTTCATATTAAAGTCAAGTGCGTAAGTGTTGAGTTTGCATTATGTTAGGTATTACCTGTGCCATTGGCTACTAATAAATAATTTGACTGGTCCAAGGGACTTTTTTTGGCAACTGATACTTAATAATGACTTCCTGTTAATTATTATTATACAACTTAATAACTATACAAAAATGTTTCCGTTCACCATTTTTATCTGGTTTATTTTCCAAGACCGTTTCTGTTTACACATGCCAATAAATTTCGGGTAACTTGTCCCACACATAAATCTTCCGAAAATTGTCCAATTTATCTGCCAGATAAGGCTGTGGAGATGCGAAAATTGTGAATTGTATTAGCAAAGTGTCTGTGTCAGTGAGGCCATTTGTATAATAGAGCAGTAGTTTTTGTTGAAAAACAGTACAATTTGTTTCGTAAAACCTTTTAGTTTTTGCGACGGTTGCTGTTTATATTGGTCTAATGGAGTACCAAATTAACAATAAAATTTATTTAATAATGAAACTTGTTATTTAATATAATGAGAAAAGATCTACATGACTACCTACTATTGATAAATATAATCACTACAGAAAAAAATCTTTGATATAAAATAATGATCCTTGTTGATTGAAATAAATAAATAATAATAAAAAAAATAAAACTGATGTAAAGTATCAAGTAAAGCACCAATTTTGATGGTGCTTAACATGTTTTGTCAGTAATTTCTTGTTTAGCTTGGACTCTAAAGTGGAGCTTTATTTTCGCTATTTTAAAAAAAAACTTGAATGCATTCAACCCTGCTTTCCTGGGGTGCTTCTTTTTCGAATGTAAGTGGGACTTACTATTAGCTGTATCTATATAAACATGAAAATCGGTAAGCCTGGCAAAAAGTTTTGCTTGGTAAAACATAAAAAATGGTTTGTCGAATTGGAAACCTTTTCTTTCTTTTCGTAAGTTGAAATTGAGAGATAAATTATAACAATATCATTTGATTTGACAATATTTGATTATATTATTATGTTGGTCATGCCCAAAATTTACTTGATTGATTTCACGTTTTTCGTCAGTAAAATTTTCTATAAGTATATTTTATTTTAAAGAAATAATTAAATGCCTAACATTATTTCAGACTTATTTAATGCAGTTGCAATAATGAATGCTAAGTTAATTTTGTACTGTTTTTATTTCTAATAAGATTAGATAAAGATTGTAAACCTTAGTCAAATCAGACATTTGTTGTGGAAGATAAGCAATAACACGATCTAAGTTTATGGTTTAGCTAGGTGTTTAATGTTTGTTGCAATCTGCATGAAAATTAGAACTGCTATTCTGTTTTCTTGATTATCTTGATACAAATGGAATGGCAAATATACTTTAGCTATTGAATATTACAAGACAAATTAAATTTGGTACAGTCAAATAGGTACCTACTACAATTAAATAGTGCTGTTTTCATAAGAATTTAACACTTTTTTTTTACATATCGCTGTAATGTTCTAATTCTAAGAGGCTATTATATTAATACTAGCGCTCCACCCGCAACTTTACTCCAGAATATATCACGCTTTCGACTTTTAGGTTATATCCATAGAGGTACTTCAAACTTTTGTAATAATTATCTTCATTCTAAATTAACTATTTCCGTTTCAAATTTCAAGTTTTCAGCACATAAAATTTGGTACTTTCGAACAAACTTGCAATGAGCCCTTCTTAATCCGGCCCTGTCGCTAAATCCGTTATAAGCAGACGTCGACTAACTATAAACTACCTCTGACAAATATCTAAATTCAAATTTTGTAAGTTAAGCGGTTTTTGATTTGCTGAACGACCTTTCACTTTTATGTATACATATAGATTTAGATCAATTAATGTGTTCTGATCAGCACCATATCCTTTAAATTTTAATGAGGACAACATCACATACATTGTTCTGATCACAAAGTGAGTTACCTACTATTTAGAGCACTCGTATTGTAAAAATCAGAAACAACGAAGGTACTACAAAATTAAATATCCCAACCCGAGAAAATGTAGAATAACACATTTTTTGTCCCTTTTTTAAGACATGCCTCACTAGGCCACACACAGCCATCTAGTCCTAAATTAATAAGGGTATTAAGTACCCTGTTGTATGGGGTACTAGAGAACCGATAAACTTACTTAAATACTTTTTTTTGTAAATACATACTTATAATACATAGAAAACACCCAGACCAGTACAAACAGACATGTTTATACACACAAATATTTGTACTGTGCGGGGATCGAACCTGCGACCCATGGCTCAGAAGCAGCGTTTACTACCGCTGATCCAAATGGTCGTCAAAACATTGACCCTTCCGGGAATCGAACCCGAGACCTCGGAGCAGGCGACTCGAATACCGGTCCGTACGCCACTCCGCCACGGAGGTCGTCAAATCTACATTCACCCGTGTTTTAAGCTATTGGCAAGTCAAATCAGTCTCAAATAAGTAATATTTTGTTCATACAACGGCAGGTCAACCTACCCAAAAAGTTAAAGGTCATTGAATTGATTTTCAACTTTAAGTCCAACAAGTAGAGATCAATATCAATTGAGAAAATTTTACGTTTTGTGGTAGCCTGACGTGCTGTTGTCTGTACAATGCAACGCACTGGATTTTAAACTGTTTGTAGGTACTGAGACTTTTTACTTTTTTCGGATCGCAAAATAATTAATGGACTTTGTTAGAGTCTTAAACTAAAATTTCCTACATTTATACCCGAACTGACCTGTGTTTTAAATGAAATATTTTTACTGTTATTGACGGAAATTGTGTTTGTAATTTGTATTATTAATTATTAGATTTTTTTAAACTGCTTTCCGTTATCCGGAAGTAGCGAGTTCTAACGTAGCACATGCTACTGTCGTTTGGTGTTGGCAAAAACTATTAAAATATATATTCGATACGTTCCTACTGTTCACATAATAAGATACGTATGTGGCTAGATAAAATTATAAAGATGTACATAAATCTTATCATTTAGGAAACACCTGCGAAAACTCTGAAATAAACATACTAAGAAATAATATTTGCAAGGTAGAATTTTATTGTAGTCTTAATATAAATTTGTTGCGTGATTATAGTTTTTAATTGTTTTTTCATCGGTTCAAGTTTATTTACTTACATTATTTTCTTTGATTCGACAACAAAAAGTCTTAAAATGATTTGTTTATTTTTGACATTTTATTTTTTCGATTGCACAAGGATGGTTTACGTTTTAAATTTTAATTTTATCCGCGTCAAATTAATTACATCCATATAATTTTTTTCAGCTGTTTTGTATATAGACAGCGGTATTGAAATGATTGGTGTTATTGATGCAGTTTACCAAAGTGACACTGGTAATTTAAGTATAAAATTGTCAGGAATAATGAAATTCAAAACAGTACATTTTTAACAATCGTAAGTATGAATACTATTATCTATACGAACTACGTTATTTTTTATTTAGAGTTTTGTTTTCCTGATATTTTTTTAATATTATCCTCAATTGGGACACTATAACCACTTAGAAACACACACATTTTCAACACAGATTGTCACTCACAAATAAATTAAAAAAATTACCTAAGGCAAGCTAGAGCAGCTACGCTCAGGGCGACTCTACTCTTGCCTCTCATTGTGCCAACTAAAGCACCTGCAAGTGGTTTGGACTATTAATTTAACCAATTCATAGTATTCCAGCTACAATCCATTGATAAAATACGAATGACAGAATGAGCTGCCCGCTAGCGATCGTGGATATCGATAAAACGGATGGTTAAGAAACAGCAACAAATTTAATGTTTAAACGGCTATTTAATTATTGAAGTTCAAACTGTCTGCAATTATGTCTTATTCATATGCAGTTCAAGATGTAACTTAAACAAAGTAATATTATTTAAGTTTACTTGTTTAAATATGAAGGCAGGTTCACGTTTTATGTTGTACAAATATGCTAAACTAAAATTTGTCACGCGTTCCTCTTTCACTGATAAACATTTAGTATTCTAGGTTAATGTTTCAATTACAATATTTAACATTATTATCACACGATTGTGCATATCACTTGACTTGACATCCAAATTTACAAGACAGCAGATCAACCTACCGAAAAACCGTTTAATGAACTGAATTGATACTAACCTTTATAAGGTGTCTTTAAAGTAGAAAATCGGTTAAGAAAATCTGACATTTATGGTTAGGTAGATGTGGTGTAAATTATATAAAATTTGCGTAAAGAAACCTGTTCTATTATCGATACGAAAAAATGCACTGCACTAACCTGTCTTTGAGATTAATAAGTGTTGTTTTCTTTGAGAGAACAAATGTAGCGCAACTTCAACTAGTTAACCTTCCATTTCCGCGGAAGTTCATGTCCGTTCAAAATAAATATTAACCTCTGAATCGTTACGCTGTTATAAAATCATTAAAAAACTTGTTTTTGTGGCATGTGTTAGTTAAATTTAATCGCTAATTTAGATGTATTATTGAGGAAAAATATAATAGTATGTCATCTTTAGCAAATATTTCGACAGACTAGTGTCCTTGTGACTTTGTTTTTGCAAAAACGATTTTATTGATTTTTTTATAGTCTTGTTTGCCAATTTAAGCCACTTTTGAATACTTGAATAAGTGATATTAATTACTACTGTGTTATTTATTTGAACCGGATATACATTTGTTTGCTTAAAATGTTATTTTATTAACATGTAAAAACCAGAAACAAATGACGTGAGTGAGACACATCCATTTGGGCTGTAACGTCAGTTATAATAAGTAAATGGTTATTTAGATGTAGACTACCGGTTAGGGTTTCCCGTTCTAACGATGTGAGCTGTTTAATTGTCAATTAATGCTATACAAAATCATTTAAAATTTTAATTGACAGTAAATTTTATTGATAAATTATTACTTTTTTACAATAATTGCCTTAACTGTCTTGGTGTTTATCTACTTGGGTGCAAGCATAGTTTTAGAATCAATGGTTTTGTATATTTGACACGAGCAATTTGGACCATGTTTCTTCAGTCTTTGACATTTTAATACTACTGCAAACATTTAAGAACTAAGGGCTTACCATGAAGGCATTCATAAGGAAATGCGTAAGTAACTTTGTGTCTCTGTCTGTTTGTTGCATTTGCATGCTAAAAGCCACGAATTGAAATTAACAAACATTTGTAAGTATAAAGATAGGTTAAATCCTACAGACATAGAATAGTTTTTGTATATACAGTGAGTGAATCTTTGAATGCGCAAGTAGTTTTTCTTGTTACCAAAACGCTTTAATGTTCAAGTATGATAGATGAATTTTAACTTGGTTACAAGTATATCTGTTACTGTTTTAAGTGATGAAATTTTTAATCGTTCTATTTCTTATTTCTAAATTCATAACTTATTTATCACTCAAACAGTATTTTGTCTATCAAGAGACGGACGAGAAAATCAGCACACACATCATTATACTCGTAGCCTTGCTATTATTTGCTAATTTACTTTAAATTTATAACCCCTGTATTTTTCCAGGCTAGAATCAGAAGACGTCAGTAATTTATTTATTCTTGTACGATAAACAAACTGGTTCGTAATGTAAATGTTAGTTAAAAAATAAGGTTATAAATAAGGGACCGGCAGTGGGCACGCCTGGGATGGACCTGACACTCCCTCACATCCCTCTGAATAAATCACGGAAGGCGTTGAAATAATGATTTATACCAAGTTCGCTATACCACTCGGAAATGGAGTTCTACACTCTCTGATTTACTGCTTTGATTTGGGAAAACACGGATTTTTTACGAAACATTCAAATAAATTGGGATGTTCAGGTAGGCTTTATTCCTTTGTTACAGTTTTTGTATGCCAAGGGCGGGCAAATAAAACCAATATTGAGAATGTATAGGATCCTGCTTCGTTGTCACCTTCAACAGTTCAAGATAATATGACAGCTAAATTCCAAAAAACGTGAAGCCCTATCAAGTAGACCGACGATTTGTTGTAGGTCGCGAGAAGCAGGTGAATGTGAAATTGCAAGACGAATATTGTCACATAGTAAGATATTCTTAGTAATTCCCAGCAGGTGTGATTTTAAAAGAAAGAATTTGCTAAAAGAATAAAAATAACCTAAGGAAGATTTATTTAAGGTTTTTTAAAAGAATAAAAATAACCTAAATGTATTTAAAAAGGAAGATTTATTTAAGGATTTAATATTTGCATCAGTGGTGGAAAACGCTGCTTCTGAGCCAGGGTTTGATCCCCGCACTGTACAAATATTTGTGTGCATGAACATGTCTGTTTGTACTGGTCTGGGTGTTACCGTATTTATTTACCAAAAATATATATAATTAAGTTTATCAGTTGTCTAGTAGCCAATATGACAGTCTTTGTAGTAGTAGCCTAGTTTGGGACTAGATGGCTCTGTGTGGCCCATGTCTGAAAAATATTTTATAAATTTAACACCGCGTTTATTAGGATTTAGTATTGCATTTTGATCTATCGTTTCAAACACTTCACGGTGGTTCTGGTCATCATTGTATATATTTTGTACTACTATATCTAATAACAATCTTCAGTTATGTTCGTTACCACGCTGAACAACTGTGTCCGGAGTTTTTGCAGTGTTGCCGTGGATTGTGGACTTCATAAATATGTAACGGGAACTCAAGCAGCTGGTGATATCCGACCATCTTTTTTATAGAAATGAAGGTGTTATTTAACTTTATTTAACTTCTATGGCTTCACGTAATCACGTATCATCCTGGGTACTAAGTGATTATTTTTAGCTAGAATTTGGAGTTTATCACGTAAGTAGGTAAACCTTTTTAATATAATATTTGGGGTGGTGAGATCTACCTCCTAGTGGTCCACTCTGGGCTACGGCATCTTTGGTTTTATAACCAATGAATCCTTCTGCGGTGGTAGGCTTCGTAAGATGCCGCCTGGATGCTACCACCTTCCTGCCGGAGTCCAGTGCCAAACAGTTTTTCTGTGTTCTCCTGGTGTGTGGGAGAACCAGTTCCTCTGGGTAAGCTCGCTCCACCTTAGGCTTTTTCTTAAACGTATAGTTAAGTATGTTGTCAAGAGCAAGCCCAATATTTAAATAAAAATAATAATAATATTACACCGTGTTAGCGTAACCCCAAGAAGCTTCAAGTATGCTTCTTTACATCACAATTCTCTTTTAGTTTTATCCGATAGGTTTGAGCTGCAACTAGTTAGACTTGAAGTGATGGTGTTATCTTGTAAAACTTTTCAGCCCATCTAAAAGTTTTCAATCATGAAAACTGTTGCAGCTAAAAATTCATCGCTACTTGCAGAAAAGTTTAACGTTTCAGAACTTTGGAAACGGATCTTACTTTCCTAAGTATGCTTTTTTGCTCGGTGCATACTATTTTTAGCGATCCACGCCTAATCCAGCATCCTTTTAAGTTCGGGTTAGTTCGCGCTTCATCAGCATCATAATGACAGCCAATGACGATACTGTTGATCATATTAGGTATCCATTATTTATGATAGGTCCCGGGCAACCCGGATCCAGGGACTTATCGCGGTTTTAACTAGATCGTTGGTTCATATGGTGGACCCACTCCCAGCCTTTCTGTCCCAACGGCCATTGGTTTATTTTTCTATATGCCGTTCCGCATACTGTCTCTTTAGCAAAGTATTTCTTCAAGCGATGTCGATTATCTTAGATCTCTTCGGATTTCTAAATGTCTGACTTTATAGCGCAGAGAAATGCATAGCATCACTCTTTTCATTGCCCGCAGTGCGGTTGCAGTGCGCTTCTTATGAGACCGATTAAGCGACCACGATTCAGATCCATAAGTCATCACTGGCAGCACACTTTCGTCCCAAACTTTCGTCTTGAGACATGGGGGTAATTTGGACGAGATTATTTTTTGTAGCTATATATTATATATGCGTATAATAATATGTACTTCACATAACAATATTAAACGAAAATATAAAACAAAAATCGATACACTTTGAAAAAAGTCATGCGTCCAAAAAAAAAACTTGTTTTACGTGTATTGAAAACCAATAGAAATGACTCGCAAAGAACCAATTGTGCGTGATTACAACTTTCTTAACTGGTCTTTCGTACAGAAGCGGGCTCATTCACTGCCTAATTCATGCGGAATGATTAAAGTATAACATTAGGTATACATTTTAAATTTTGTATGAGTGCTTGCATAAAAGTAGTTTTAGTAAACTAAATATGATATTTTATTTCGTGTTAAAATTAGTAAAACCTACTACTTAAACATCACCACGCCTTCTTTTTCTACGGATGTCGTAAGAAGCGATCAAAGGCATATTGCCAGAAAAAGACGGGCAGTACTTCACATCATTGGCTAAACTGAATCACCTGCATCACCATGCTTTCTTTTCTTATGGATTTTGTAAGAGGCGACTAAATAAGTATTGCAAGAAACTGGAAAATAGTCTCTTCCCTTCACCTTTGGCCAAACTGCGTTCGCCAATCCGCCTTGATGACAATGGCAAAGTCCTCCTTATGGAGCTTTTTGTGAGACCTGTGTCCAACAGAGCACTGAAATAAGCTGGTGATGAGGATGATAACATAATTTTATACGCCTCGAAGCTGTTTAATCTATTATAGGGCCGCTTAGGACCTACCAAGGAGAATAGTTCAATCTGATCTCTGATTTGCGCTGTTTGATAAAATGGATATGTGTAATTTAAACGGTTTTGATTTTATCGGCTTTCAGGCTAATTTTGTTATTTTTATTTGTGATAAACAAATAGCTTCATTAGCCGTTGTTCTTTTTTACCCAACTATATTATTGCATTTGACAAATTATCAGCGATGGATATTGCTTTTATTTTTTTCAATATTTCTTCTCGACAACACATACTACGATCATAGCAGTCCCCTAGGAGGTTTTTCTGTCAACTATTTCGTTTGTTTTGGAAGTTATCCAACGCTATTTACGGCAAGTTTTAGTGGCTTACTCTCGAACGCTGGGATATGGGATTCGGCAGCCATTTTAGATTTGAGGGATTGTATAAAACAATTTAGGTTTTCCTTTATTAAATTAAGAGTAAATATCATCATTTATAAAAAAATACATATAAAATGTCCAAGTGCAGAATCTAACTAATCTCCGATATTTTGAAAATAAAGTAAAGTTCAATTACTAATAGAGAAAAACTGCGACAGTATTACAAGGAAACACTATGGGCGAAGGTATAGAAAAACGTTCATTAAATCACCTTTTTCATAAAATACAAAAAGTGTCATGATATTTTATATAATGTTTGAACTCAAGGAAAGGTCTGAATATTACGAAAGAAATATGAATGACAATGTTCATTATTATTTAAATAAATATAAATGATGACGAAACATTCAGACATGAAAAGGCTAATAGATAAATTAAATAAAAAAAAGATACACTACTTGACGACCATTTGGATCAGCGGTAGTTAACGCTGCTTCTGAGCCATGGGTCGCGGGTTCAATCCCCGCACAGTACAAATATTTGTGTGCATGAACATGTCTGTTTGTACTGGTCTGGGTGTTTTCTATGCATTATAAGTATGTATTTACAAAAAAAAAAGTATATAAGTAAGTTTATCGGTTGTCTAGTACCCCATACGACAGGGTACTTAATAGTACCTTAATTTGGGACTAGATGGCTCTGTGTGGCCCAGTGTCTTAAATATTAAATATTAAAAACTGGCACTGTCTTGCGTGAAAGTTTAGAACTACGTTATACTGGAAAATTGCCTCTAAAGTAGAATGCCAGGTACATGCGACACTCTGATTTCATACAAACTAAGCGGAACGGCCAATCTCGTAATATTTAAATATCTTTGGGCCGACGGGCCCAAAAGCATTAGGTATGGATAATTAAACACGGTTCTGGGTTTTGCGTAATTTTGGAGAAATGTTCATTTAATTTACGTGTGTGAACGATGTGAGGCAATAGCCGATATATCTGTTGAATACCTATTTATTACATAAAGCGATTTAAAGACACATGCATAATAGGCGGCTAAAATTTTACGCGGGCAGGGTTAGTTATAAAAACATGCTCTTCAATTTTCTAGATTTGGTTTTGAAAATAAAGTTAGACTTGTAAAGTAACGAGTATTGCAATTATACGCTGAGTAATTTCTTTTTACATACGACTTAAGTGCATACCTATATTCGAATATGAATATCACACAAACGTAGCTATACGACTCGAATTCCATGCTTTGTAGTCTGTATCAGCCTAGATGATCATCAAAAACAGCACAACGGAGATATTTGATGAACTTCGTGGTGGAGTGGCGTACACACCAGTTTTCAATATGTCGCCTGCTCCGCTGTCCCGTGTTTGATTCCTGGACGGTTCAATGTCAAAAAAGTAATTTACTTTTTTTTTCGGGCCTGGATGTTTATAGTACCCTTGTTATTTCTGATTTTCACAAAAGGGTTTTCTAATCTTAAATTAAATACTTTGGGGTCAGTGTATGTAATATTGTCCCCATCTACTTACAATAAATAGCGGCAACTTTATATTTGAAAAAAATACAGTCTCATTTTATTGCTTTATTATCATAAAGAGTAGAGAGGAGTAATTGTAATGTTTTTTAAAATAAATATACTTATGCATCCGTAATTATCTGTTTTATATTTTATCAGATGAAGATAAATATTTTTCAGTGGTATATATCGGAATGCCGAATTGTTTGTACTGCTAATTGTCATTGGCACACAAACTAAAATTAGCCTAAAATGTTTTCGCACATTTTTACTTTTCCTAAACGTGTTTAGCCTATTTTTACTACGCCTTACTGTATATCGCCGTATTATAATTTCCCAAATGCGACATTTAGCCGAATATATCCTGACACCTACCATTTGTAGTTCCAAATTCTTATTCGCGTAAAGTTTAAAAAAATATCAATATTTGAAATAGCAATGCATCCAAACAAGCAGACTTCCGTGCATCCAACAAGCAAGGCATGCATGCAAACAAGCAAGCATGCATGCAAACAAGCAAACATGCACGCAAACAAGCATGCATGCAATCAAGCAAACATGCATGCAATCAAGCAATCATGCATGCATCCAAACAAGCAGACTTCCGTGACGTCTTCGGCGCTGCGGGGCTCTAGCGGTCTCACGCGTGCTATTCGTCGCAGATGGCTTACGCTCACCACCGCAGCTTCGGCTTTCTGATCGGCTGCGCCGGCCAGCATCAGCCACGGCGCCTCGCTAACAGCCTCCTGCTCTTCAGCCCGCGGGCCGCCTCGCCCCTCCGCGCCTACGCGCTTTTAAATTACACTCTAGGGGTAGGGCAGACAAGACTGCTTGGGGTCGGTTTGTGAGCAATTCGTTTCTTAAACAATTTCGGTTTAAAAAAAAAACTGAGATTTCAATACGAAGCTTAATGCCAAAAAAAAGATGCGAGTACATTTCTCCACATACCAACGAAATACATGAATACAAAGAAATAGAGTTTCCCTCTAAAAGTCTATCAATAAAAACACAATCAGTTGAATTACCTCTTGACTCTACTAATAATAGTTTTCAGTGTCTGGAAGATTTATCAGAGAGCATCCAATTAATCGATAATCTCGATATTGTAAACAAACAAAAAATTAAAATAGAAGCTTTAGAAATCAAGCTGCTGAACAGCTCAATAGAGCTGGAAAACACAATCTTACAAAATAATAATTTGAAGCAACATATTGAAAAACTTTCACAGGAAATACTCTCCTTGAAAAACATATGTCACACTCCACAGTCAGCTAAAAAACAACGTAGATTTGTTAATACTAGTTCAGACTCAAAATTAACACAGAAAATGACTACATTAGAAAATACAATAACAAAGATACTGGAAGACCTTGAAATAGCACATGCAGAAATATGTTATCTTCACAATATAATTGAGAAATTGAAAATGGAACTTAGCGATACAGCAGGATCACAAACTGAACTTAAAATTAATAAAAATTAACAAGTCTGGAATGAAAATAAAGAGAAATTACTTCCCCAAAAAGGACAAATTTACATATATACGACTGACAAGAGATACAAAATACTTAATAATATACAAAAAAATTATGCTTTTAGTAACTTTCAAGTAACCCATTTCATTACCACGAATGTTGGTATCAAGATTCTATTAAACGATATAGAAAAAAAACTAAGTGTTTTAACAAAGAATGATTATTGCGTTATCATGATTGGGGAACATGATTTTATGACTTCACAATGGCAAGATTCTAAAAGTCTCGTGAAAATTATCAAAACTGCATTGGAAAAAATAAAACATACCAACATTGTCTTAACAGCACCAACATACATATGTGGAAAACCACTATATAATTATAGAGTAGAGATTTTCAATAACCTTCTTTACGCAGATATAAACTCCAACAAATATGGTCACTTGATTGACTCAAACCAAGATTTAATTTTTGATATGTTCTCAGAGTATTCTGGAAAGATCAATCAACATGGTGTTCTGAACATTCTGCAGAATGTTGTTAAACAAATTTCTTCTTTGCAAAACACAACAAGAGTTACGCATTCTAATTTCAGAAGAGAACAAAAAAATAGTGACTTAGAAAGAAGCCAGTTTTTTCTATTATAATTACTTATACATCTTACATCAGAATATAGCAGGATTACATAGCAAAAGTGACGAACTAATACTGCATTTAGATGAGCTTAGAAGACAAAAAAAGTCTATTGATGTCTTGTGTGTGACAGAGCACAATATGATACCTGATTTAGAAGAGTTCTTGGCACTACCAAATTTTACACTTGCAGCAAGCTTTTCAAGAGACAAAAGGCGAGGCGGATCATGTATTTTAGTGAGACCTGGTTTGAAATACAAAGTAATTAATAACATTAGAAAATTTTCCCTTAAGTCAGTAATAGGAGCTTGTGCCGTAGAAATATGTGACCATAACATTGTTATTATATGTATAATATAGAGTACCATGTAAAAAAAAGTCGAGCTTAGATACGTTCTACTCTATCCTTGGGAGCATTTTAAATACTATTGTAGACCGTAAAACTAAAAAAATTGTTATTAGTGGTGATTTTAACATAGACATTTTAGTAAACACGCCAGCAAGCCGAAACTTTAAGAATCAAATATTATATTACAATTTGAAACTAGCCGTCAAGGAGCCCACAAGGCTGGCAAGTGGAACGTGCCTTGATAACTTTGCTCATAATATAAGAGGAGCCAAAGGTGAAGTCATTGAACTGGGCCTCTCGGATCATACAGCACAAATTTTGAAATGTCCAGTTAAAAAAACATGTTCAATAAATTCATGGACTATTAAACGAAGGGATTTTAATATGGAAAATCTTGATAAATTTAAAAATTATGTCGCTAGCCTGACTTTTCACGACGTATATATCTCTACCGACCCCAACTCAGCTTACAGTATTTTTTTTGATATATTTAAATGTTTATATGACCAATGCTTTCCTTACAGAACAATAAAAAAGACTTTAAAATCAAATCAAAAATGGATAACACGAGGTATTAGGCTTTGCTGTAAAAAAAAAAGAGAACTGTTATGGCAATCAAGGATAAATAGAAACAAAGAAAACCTGTCTGCTCTTAAAATGTATAGCACTAATCTAAAAAAAATTATTAAACTTACGCAACGCTCACAAAATAATGATTTAATTGAAAACTCTAGAAATAAAACAAAAACTACTTAGTCAATAATAAATAAATCCAAAGCTACGATGCCTAAAGAACCCATAAAAAAAATAAAACAAGGCAATGAATACATCACTGCACCTAGCGACATTACAAATACATTCAATGAATTCTTTATAAATATTTCTAAAAGCAATGAATTTTTAAATAAAAATTGTATTAATAATCATGATCTAAGAGCTAGTAGTAATATAAATAAAAATAATGACATTTCTAAGAATGATAATGAACATAATCCGAATAACTTAAATTACATAAATAATAATCTAAAATCTATATTCCTAAGTCCCACAACACCAGAAACGGTTCCTAAAAAAATTGTATCTTTAAAAAATACAAATAGTGTTGGTTTTGACGATGTTTGCACAAAAGTTATAAAGTATGTTGGATGTATAATTGCACAGCCACTGAGCCACATTATAAACTTGAGTTTTACAACAGGTATATTCCCGGATAATCTAAAACCAGCTATCGTAAAGCCACTTTTTTTAAGAAGGGTGATAAGGAATGTCTAAATAACTATCGCCCAATAGCTGTGCAATCAATCTTCTCAAAAAATTTTGAAAAAATTATACATGAACAACTATACGCATTTTTAGAGAAACATAATATATTAAGCAGAGAACAAAAAGGGTTTCGCAAGAATACTACAATAAATGCAGCTGTATACGACTTAGTAAAAAGGTCAATGTTTTGCCTGGATAAAGGCGTACCATCATGTGCTATTTACATGGATATGTCAAAAGCTTTTGACCTTGTTGATTGCTTTAAATTTCATTTTTCAGATTGGCAGGTAACTTTCTTAAAAATGCACCCGTAAAATCCTTAATTAAAAGAACTGTAACATTGTAGTTTCCCCAACATGCCGAGATGGAAATTGTAAAAAAGAAAAAAATCATTTTTCTGTGCTTCGAACGAAGGGACGGTTTAAATTCCAATTTTGCACTTCAGTCCGATAGCAGACATGCAGATGGGCCGGGAAATTTTTGCAGAGATTTGCATCTGGTTGCAAAGTTAAGTTATGGTAATCTGGCTATAAGTTACAGGCTGCTGGTAAGCTTTTCAATTTTATTAGGAGATGGGATACCAAGAGCGTTAACTGCTTGGGAAAATTGAATTTATCCGCCGTTTTAATGCAGCTGTTGGATCAATTCTGGTTTTGCTAATGATTCTGTTTGCTGCTAATTTCTTAGACTTATTTACTATTTTAACGAGGATTAAAGTAGGTTACCATATTGTTGTTTAATGTTTTAGGGTTATGTTCCCCACCGATGTTGTATTGTTTATATTTTTTTTTAAATATTTTATATTCGGCTTAGATGAAACAGTTATTTTAACACCAGCAATTTATTTAAAGCAAATAAAGTGCAGGTGTGAATTGAAAATACAATTTATTGAATAAACATTTTACGTCTGCCTCAGGTGGGGTTTGAACCCACAACCTTCCGCTTACCAGGCGACTGCAGTAATAGCAAATTACTAATAATAACCTTTTAAGGACTGATTAAATTATTCTCTTTGTTTATTATTCGGACCAACACCGAAAATTAAAAATAAATTTACCTTATACAAATTATAGGTACAGCCGATAGATTAAATACATTTAATGTTAAAGTTTTTTTTGTAAATACGTTGTGAATGCCGTCAGCAAGTTTTTTACTTATTTTTATGCATCTCTAAGTTTTCGTACTAACGATTTAAATCTCAAAATTGCATAAACAATGGTAAGAATTTGACGTAAATCTCATTGGTTATTCTTGGTAGCACAAAGACCCAGATTCGAGCGTTTCTTCTCGTTCGCCTAATTCTCCCCCACTTACCCTGGCTGAGAATACTGAATTGTTGAAAATGGAGTGCTAAAAGCGTTCGGTTGCAGATTCGTATCGGTTACTCGGTAAATAGTGATGAGCCGTATCGATTCACATTGTTTACGTAAGTGTCTAAAAGTTTTTCATATTCAATATTGTTTCAAGAAATCTAAAAGAATGTGTTAAACTTAAAGACAATATTCAGCCTTCATTTAAGTCTGCAGACATTTCCAGTTTGCAAAGGATCCAACTGAAACTAATCAATTTTAAACACATAAATTAAATTTCCTAATAATACAAAGACAACTCAGATAAACTGTGAAGATAAATAAGAGAATCATAGACATTTTGTGAGTACTAGGTATACGTCTGTATTTACTACATACATTTTAAGCCAATCAATCGATATTGTTCTTTATGTTTATATATCAAATTATCTCCCATTTCGAAAGGGTTAATGATTATATGATTTTAACTGTAGGTAGGTACTCAATTATTTCTAATATCAACATTCTACCTGTATTTTTACGGTCAACATTTTCACAGATTTGATATTTATTATCTTATCATATTCGTCAACATATCTGTCCATTGCTGGACAACACTTGGCAAACGAACTGGTCATCGTAGATTGGCATGTCGAAATAAGGCGACACCCATGATAGGAAAAATTGTTGTCATATTATTTAGACTGGCACATACATCCACACGGCCTAAAGTGAACACAAAATATTATCCCACTGTAGAGCAAATAAATAAATTTCCCTAAAACTAAAAAGGTAACATTCAATTGAAAAATTGTAAATCAATTTTTGTTTTACGAAAACCCATCACTAGTATAGTAGATCAATCGTCGTCACCCCGGAAATAAACTTGCCAGGACAACAGTTTCTGTGCTAGCGAAAACAGAGACAAGATTTATAGTGGCTACAAACAACGATATTTGAATGCTCTGCAACATGAATAATCCGTTTTTGTGCGAATTGAATGTTTGAAGTTTTCCAACTAATCAACACTGTGAAGCTTTGATAATAATAATTCTTTTACTTAGCTACTCAAAACGAAAGGCATACTTACTGTTGGTTGATGTGGTTGATGTTTCTATCATTTTATATTATTATCACACTTTCATTCAAGAAATATTCAATCGAAGAAATATTTATTAAACTTGGGGAGAATCCACATTTTAATATCATTTTGCATTAATAAATTTACGTAGAGATATGATATTTTAGTGTGCGTTACGAAGCGGAAAAGTATCGAATTTCTTGACTTTAACCACACATAATTAGAGTGTCAGCTCGTATAATTGTGCACGAAATTTTGAATTTGTGGATGCAATCCCTATGGAGATATTCGCAAACACTTTCCGCTAGAGTAACGTTACCCCAGCGGCACCTTTTTTTTCTAAAAAATTTTGTGAAAACAAATTAGCCAGGGAATTAGAGAATAAGTTTTTAAGTTATTCAAAATGGCGCTGGAGTAACGTTTGCGTAGTTTATGTATATCAAGAACGGTAAAACGCACAAACTTCATTTTTTTTACACACGATGTGATGAATTTGTGCGTGGTTTGAGCAAAAACATAATTTTAAAAAAAGGCACCGGTTAGAAGATACAAAATAAAATAATAAAAAAACTATAATCGGCCCTAGCACTGTAAATAGGAGTCATAGAGATGAATTATTGACAGTGATGCATAGCTCTTCATCGCCTACAACGTATAGTTAAGTCTCGTTAGCCTACTGTAAGCCAATAACTAATAAAAGATGCATAATTATGACGAGTTTTGATCTTAGATTGAACGATTTTGGTATGTATTGCCAAGAATTCAGATATACCAATAATTAGAGTGTTCCTTCAGTCATCACCTTCCTTCCTTCCTTTCTTCCTTCAGCTTCAAAATTGCAGCAAAATATACTTATTAATTATGAAGTCAAAATAAGAAAAAATTACGACGCGCAAAACTGTGATAAACCGACCAAGTTTACATGACTATCAAAAAGCGGCCGCGCAATACTTACTGTTACTCTTCTGAAACTGACAATTTAATCAAATCGATTACGAATATTAACAAAAAAATTAAACCACTAAGGTGCTGATGGATATGTTTAGGTATTAAGAAGTAAAGATTAAATTAAGTATCGTAATATTAATAAAATTGTAATGGATTTTATCAAAATGTTTGTCTTGTTTGTTGAATAATAAAGTGATTCCTCTATTGTTTTCGCATACATAGAAAGGACTAAGTAACTAATTCTCAACTATACATCTCACTAATTGTCAGGTCGCAGTGGCACAATAGGAAAAATAGATGGTACCATTAATTAATTTAAACAGCTGTAATATGCTTCGAAATCATATATGAAATGAAAAACAAGATAACATATTCAATCAGAGACTAAAAAACATCTTTACGAAATGAGAGAAACTAAAACATTTCGGTGCTCTTCCAATTTAGAAACATTCAACGTAATGTCTTGTACGTAAGCTTGAATTTCCATTATAGTAAGAAACATGACAACACCTGCAACATCCTACATCGGCTTTACCAAAAGGAGGATTATGCCATAACCATAACGCTTGGCAGACGGGTTGGCGATCGCAGTTTTGCCAATGTTGGAGAGAAGACGCTGTGGTTCGTCTTCTTCTGGCAGTTCTCCTTCAAAAGCCTCTTACGACATCCACAGGAAATAATCCTTATATTGGTATCGCGATGTCGTATATGGTGTGGAGATATTGTTTGTAGGTGCCGGCACAACACGACACTTAGTAGCAGCAGTACTTTGTTTGCATGGGATGCATGTCTATCGTTTAGGTGTATCACGCTTCAGGTTATACTGTGTTTTGGTAATATTATGTTCCGGGTTATATAGCGTTCTTTTTTTATAGAACTCATTTAACATTTTCTCAACCTCAATCTCTTTACCAATAGGAGAAGTTATTTATTCCGTATAGAAACTTCCATCCCTTAAAGGGGTAAAACTATCTTTTGTCCTTTACTAAAACTATTGTAAAACTACATGTTATAAACCATTTCATAGGTTTAAGCATGAAAAGATAACGAGCAGGCAGAAAGACAGACAGACATACTTTCGCATTTATAATATTAGTACGGATTAGCATACCCGACAAGACGGGCTCAGTCCGAGAGAATTCTTGCCTTATCATCCTGACCTCCCGCTTGGAATACTCCTTTGTTAGTCAATGAAAAGCCTTAGCTTTGAACAGGAAGCTAAAGTTAAATTTGAATGAAAAACAAATGGTCTATAGATTCAGTGCACGATAAGTAACCGATATTAATTTCCGTTTTCGTTTTTTTTTCTCTAATAATCAGTCTCTCTTTTTATTTTTTCTCAATATGCAGTACGTACTCAACGACTAGGAAAATGACACTTTAATCAATTGACATCTTTTTAAATTATGGTCTGTCAAAATATAGGTAATTTACCATAGTTTACTATGGCAGCAGAAAACGATGACGTCATGATTAGCGTACTCAAACAACTGACTTTTTATTGATTTCTTGAACAGTTAGTTTAAAGATTTCTTAATTCAAAATTTTTATCTTATTTAAAAATTGCTGATTTGAATCCGGATTTTTTAGATTAAAGGTGTAACTTAAAGGGAATGGTGATAACGAACTATTTTTTATCGGTAACAACCTAATTTGTAAATATAGGTAGCAGTTATTGATAAGGAAATTATATTGGTGCCGACCAAACAATACTACTACGATTATTTATTGAAATGCGCTTAAGTAAACTTAATGGCTTATTACTTGGGGACAGCATTTTGTTAAAAGTTTTGATAGTCTAAAACCTTTGTCTTAGGCCGAAAGTGCATTAAATTTGTTGTTGGATAAGTTACGGTTTATATCGTGATTTATTACGCTCCAACGTCCTCAGCACGACAGTCGCGGTTCGTAGCTACTTTGTCTTTACTTTAGACATTTTGTTGCATGAATAACTTGGATTTTATTACTTTCAATATTTTACGAAGCAGTTATTTGGTAACGGCACGTTGGATGTAAGAAACTGTATCTACATTCATAATTTTATAACATTGTAGATAATATATTTTTACCTGTCTCACATCGACTATGTATGAGTATGACTTATTATATGCCTTTAAAGAAATTTATATTGAAATATTATTTTTGTCTTTCGAACTCACGATTTGTCGGTTGCCAGTTGACTGTTATTTTTAAGCTCAGTAAAATATTTTTTGTTTTTGCACATAGGCTATACAAGGATATTTCAAAAGCCCAATATTTTATACTACCATTTTTTTCGAAAAATTGTGGGCTAGTGCCGAGAAGATCACTCGGTCCCTACTCGCGTAGTTAGAAGAGTAGTTCCCTGGTGAGGAAAACGTTGCTTTTTACTTATTTGTGCAATAAATATTATATAAAAAAAGGAGAAAAAAAGAAAAGCTAGTTCACGTTTCAAGGAAAATGGATAATAATGTTTTGCGATAATAATATGAATATGTATTAACAGAATCAATTTGAATCTACATAACGGCGTCGAAAAAAAAAACATGATGCTTCATTTCCTGTGGGTGTCATAAGAAGAGGCTGAAGTATTATTGCAAGAAAAAGGTAGGCATCAACTTCTTATCTTTACCATTGGCAACAGTGCGCTCACCAAGCACACCAACCCGCCTGCCAAGCGCTTCTCGCTTGTAAGCAATGGAATGATAACAATAAAGAGGTGCGTAAAATTTTAGTCAAAGCTTTTTTATTTAGTAATGCTGTTTGTAAGTATTATTTTTAAGTAAAGGTCAGAAACGTGTTCGACTCTTGTCGAACAGACTGGACGATGTCGATGTAGGTACATGGAAACGGGACAACAAATTCCTGTCGTGTTTGCTGCGGTCGGGTTCGCCTAAAATTTAAAGCACCTTTGTAAATGGCAGAAGTATGTTTGCAGAATAAAATGTGTGTTGTTCGGCAGCATAACACATTTCCTGTACAAATAACTTGGTGGTTGCCCTATGTTTTGTCTGCCTACAATGTTAAGCTTAAGCGTTGGTTCTTTAAATCTTGTTGGTATAATATGAATAGGTATTTTTCCTTGTTAGGTTATTAATTTTTACTGTGGCATTTATTTCTAAAATAACATTTATATCTAAATTAATGATAATGAATTGCTACAGCTTTGGATATTGATTAAATTAAATATGCTGGATAATATTGCATTTTTATAAATAATGTTATCACCATCGACAACCACTGCTGGACAAAAGCATCTTTTAATGATCTTTACAACGATTGGTCCTACACCATCCGTTTCCAGCGGTTTTTTGCGACCTTTACTAGATCATCAGTTCATTGGTCGTTTTTTTTTTGCTAAGTGCCACGCTCACGGTTATCGTAGTGTTTCAACGGATTATCCTACTAATAGAGCAAGAGCCCGTGAACCCCAGACCTTCGTTATTTTATAAAAGCTGAAAGTTTGTCAGCGCATGCTACCAAAACAGGTAAGAACGATGGACTATTATGAAGTTTGGGTTACCGTGGCTTTGGCAGGTAAACGGTACTAAAGGTGTGTAAAATACCGATCTAAATTCATCAAATAATAAAGTGTGATTTTTTGGTATTACCTTCAGAATATTATTAAAAATCACGTTATTGATTGCCAGACATTTAACATCGTGGCAACCCCTTGCCAGACACCCCTAATGTTCATGAAATTATAATTCTACTTATGTTATAGTATAAAAGCTGATTTTTATATATAATACTCAGGTAATAATTAGATGATGTTTCCTCATCAGCCAGACATTTTTGATAGTTCCAACCCCTTGCCAGACAATGATGTAGGGTCGCTGTAGGAGGGAGCGTGAGACAGTATATGTGTGGTGGGTGCGAGTGAGATGGCGAGATAGGTCTATCGCGATCCCTCACTGCGCAGTTGTTATTTCTACTGCGCATGTATTGTTTAGTACTTAGTACATGTTTACATCAGCTAAAATAATCTTATAAGCTATCTTCAAGTATTAATAATTGAATAGTTATTATAAAGGAGATGGCTAAATAGAGTATGGACGGTTGCCCTGGCAAGAATAAATATAGTAACTATTTATGTATATTTATGGGTATCTGAGAAATAGTTTTACACGTTTTCTGAGTTTTAGAAACTTTTCAAATCATTGCAATATTCAAAAATATGACCAAATATTCTGACGTAATCACGTATGAAAAACTTCAGATAATGACGAAGAATAACTGACGAAGAAGAAGAAGACGACGATATGGAATGGAGTAACAGTGACGAAGAAAATGATAACATTGATTATAATGATGATAATGAATAAAATAATATTTTCTTTAGTACACTTTAATAATAATGTGTAATGTCATCAATCTATTTTTTATGCTTTATAATAACTTGTAATGTTATTATTAATATATTTTTAATTAAATTTTTGAGTATTATTTATTTGTTTTTTTTTTTATAATCTGTTATTGAGAGATCGCGATAGACCTATCTCGCCATCTCACTCGCACCCACCATACATATACTGTCTCACGCTCGCTCCTACAGCGACCCTACATCATTGTCTGGCAAGGGGTTGGAACTATCAAAAATGTCTGGCTGATGAGGAAACATCATCTAATTATTACCTAAGTATTATATATAAAAATCAGCTTTTATACTATAACATAAGTAGAATTATAATTTCATGAACATTAGGGGTGTCTGGCAAGGGGTTGCCACGATGTTAAGTGTCTGGCAATCAATAACGTGATTTTTAATAATATTCTGAAGGTAATACCAAAAAATCACACTTTATTATTTGATGAATTTAGATCGGTATTTTACACACCTTTAGTACCGTTTACCTGCTAAAGCCACGGTAACTCAAACTTCATAATAGTCCATCGTTCTTACCTGTGTTGGGAGCATGCGCTGACAAACTTTCAGCTTTTATAAAATAACGAAGGTCTGGGGTTCACGGGCTCTTAGACTATAAGGATTCTATCGCAGACGGAAATACCCTTACCCTATTAGTTCATATGTCATCACTGGTAATACTAACTGGTCAAAGACTTTCATTCAGAGAGACTGAGATATTTTGAGCGGTGGACTAGATACTACCCCTGGTAACTTAGTAAACTGGATATGACTTCAATTCAGTCCGTTAACAACAACAGGTAAGTAGGATATATTTATTCGACATAAACTAACAACAAACACAAAGCACAAACATAAAAATAAATCCGGCCAAGTGCGAGTCGGACTCGCGAACGAAGGGTTTCGTACCATGTTCTATGAAAATGGCAAAAAAAACACGTTTTTTGTATAGGTGCCTTTCAAATTCTTTTTTCTGATTTTCAGTATTTGTTTTATTGGCAATAGAAATACATCATCATCATCATCACAGCCCTTATATAGTCCGTCTTCGGACATAGACCTCCTCCAAAGCCTTCCACGACACGTATGTTTGCAGAATAAAATGTGTGTTATTTGGCAGCATAACACATTTCCTGTACAAATAATTTGGGGGTTGCCTTATGTTTTGTCTGCCTACAATGTTAAGCTTAAGCGTTGGTTCTTTAAATCTAGTTGTTATAAGATGAATAGGTATTTTTCCTTGTTAGGTTATTAATTTTTACTGTGGCATTTATTTCTAAAATAACATTTATATCTAAATTAATGATAATGAATTGCTACAGCTTTGGATATTGTTTAAATTAAATATGCTGGATAATATTGCCTTTTTATAAAAAATGTTATCACCATCGACAACCACTGCTGGACAAAAGCATCTTTTAATGATCTTTACAACGATTGGTCCTACACCATCCGTTTCCAGCGGCTTTTTGTGACTTTTACTAGATCATCAGTTCATTGGTCGTTTTTTTTTTGCTAAGTGCCACGCTCACGGTTATCGTAGTGTTTCAACGGATTATCCTACTAAGGATTCTATCGCAGACGGAAATACCCTTACTCTATTAGTTCATAAGTCATCACTGGCAACACTAACTGGTCAAAGACTTTCATTCTGAGAGACTGAGATATTTTGAGCGGTGGACTAGATACTACCCCCGGTAACTTAGTAAACTGGATATGACTTCAACTCAGTCCGTTAACAACAACAGGTAAGTAGGATATATTTATTCGACATAACCTAACAACAAACACAAAGCACAAACATAAAAATAAATCCGGCCAAGTGCGAGTCGGACTCGCGAACGAAGGGTTTCGTACCATGTTTTATGAAAATGGCAAAAAAAACACGTTTTTTGTATAGGTGCCCTTCAAATTTTTTTTTCTGATTTTCAGTATTTGTTTTATTGGCAATAGAAATACATCATCATCATCATCATCACAGCCCTTATATAGTCCGTCTACGGACATAGGCCTCCTCCAAAGCCTTCCACGACACTCTGTCCCTCGCCACTTGCATCCACTTTGGACCTACATGTCTCCAAATGTCGTTGATCCATCTTTCCGGTGGGCGACCTCTGCCTCGTGTGGTTTCTCTGGGCTTCCACTCTAGTGTTCTTCTAGCCCAACGTTCGAAATCCATTCGGGCTATGTGCCCAGCCCATCTCCATTTTCGGCGTTCAATGGTCGCGACAACATCCACAACTTTAGTTTTCTGCCTGATCAACTCGTTGCGCTTTCGATCTAGCAACGTAATGCCCAGCATCGCTCTTTGCGCAACTCGTAGTTTTTCGGCTGGTGGGCCTGTGTGTTTGAGAAATACATCATTCCTGAAAATTTCAACTGTCTCACTGTCGCGCTTCACGAGATACTGTTTGGTGACAGACGGCTGACAGCGAAGTCTTAGTTACCCGTTCGAAACGGAACCCTAAAAAGGATCAATAAGGTTTCCACTCATGACAGCTAGATGCTTATGTAAGAAGTCAGCTAAGTATTCCTTGCATTTCCTACGGGTAGCACTAATGCAAATCAATGACAGGACGACAGGTAGCGTGTTACCACAGTAAACTATACTTCAGTTCAGGGTCGATGTTGTATTTGAAGGAGTAAAATACTTTACAGAGATTATTATTTTTATTTATTATATAACAAACACCTTTTCTCTGTGGCACCTTCAAACATCAATCCAATTACAGATTTCCAAAAAGTTTCACTTTATAAGTCTGGATCAAAAATGGATTCAATGAAGGTTGAACATATAACTTTTGATAACGACTGTATGTATTCACTTGATCAAAAGAAATTAATTTTCTTGCCTGAACAAGCATTACCAATATTCTTTGCTATTGTAAATACAAAGTAGGTAAATAATAATAAACACTACCAGTTTAAAGAATCAATAAACTGCACCCAAGAGTCCTTGTCAAAAAGCAATCATAATTAGCAAAGAAAATAAGAATGCTTTAACAAAACGAAGATTCTAAAAGGATAAAAGCAATTTACTTGGGGAGTATGCTAAGCGTGCGCTTGCCAGCGATGTGTCAGCGGAATACTTGAAACAGTAGAATTGTGCTGAGCGGCGCAACTTTGCATCCTCTTAAATCGTTTAACAGTTGGGTTTCATTATCAAACACTCGACTAGCTCTCTCATCAGGGTTAAACGCATCTACACAAATCGCATGCGTAAACCAGAAGCAGTCAGTTGGCATTCAGGCATCGGGGTGGGCACACGTCCCGAATCCAGTAAGCCGGCCGCGATGTTACGGGATCTCTAACATGATGAAGTTTCAACGACTTTTAAAGTGATAACTGTTTGTGTTAGTGCGTTGTTACGATAAAAATTGAACAGTGCTGACAATCTAAGTAAAAAGAAATAAGTAATTTAAAAAGTATTCCAAGTGGTATAGTAATTTGAAGTTATAATATCAAAATTTTATTCAATGATATTTAATGTTATTCTGAAAATAAGTAATGGTTTATGGAGGCATGGTACGTGTATGTAAGTTTATAAGTATTTTATTAATAAAATAAAGATCTGAAAATAAAGCTAATGGATATTAGAGCTACTGAACTAAATAAGAAGGATACGAACCAAAGGCAACTTTTCTGCGCTATAATAAACTTAACAGCTATCAGTTTGTGGTTTGATCGAAACGAAATCTATAAGTAGGTACACAGGACCAATTAACAATTTTCGGTGAGAATATTTTTATTCAATGTTCATCATTTCATTTTTGGTTACGTAGCCAAAATACTTAGTTCAATAAATTCTGCGCCGTAAAAATTTGCCGCGTCATCTGATACCTACCTACTTGTCTTGATAAAAAAGACATTGTGAGACCTCAGTCGGGATCTTTTTTAATTATTGGTTTAGTTACATAATACTGCGACATTTAAATTTTTTGGTATCTAATAAAAGTGAAAGCTTTCATAAAATCCAGTTTTTTAGTTGAAAAAATAGACTTAAAATTATAAAGTAATAGAAATGGTCGCGGGACTCCATTTAAGTTACAACTTGTGTTAGAAGAGACTAAGTACTTACTATTTTGGATATATGTATTTGAACTCGTAGTAGGTTCGTTTCTCTCTCTGTGTGTATGCGTATGTTTGTTTTTGTGTGCACGATAAATCATGTCATCCTAATCGGATTAGATTTTTTTGGTTTCGTAGTAATACCTACCAAGGCATGCAAAGGCTACGTCAAATGTGAAAGCTATCCTGAATTGATGATATATTAAGTGCACTAGAGTTCACTTAATAAATATTCAGCAAACTATTTTTATATGAATCTATCACATCTACAATAAATTATTATGAGGCACACCTGTGCCTCATATGTGTGCTTTTATTTCCTCTAAATTTGGAGTAAGAGTTTCGATTTTTTAGGACTTCTTCAAACTATAACATTGTTGGTTTTTTACCATATTGGAATATTTCTTTGTTAAAATGATTTCACATTTGCATCGTTTTAAAAATGATCTCTTGTGTCATCAAAGTATTGATGCAATATAAGTATATAGCATTATACAATTTACACAGCAAAAAATATACAATATTCATAATATGTAATAAAAATATTTGCATGTTTTTTCTCTATGATTTATAAATCATGGATCAGATTGTGATAAAAGTTTGAATAAAAATGAGAATGATTACCACGCAAACGAAGTTATCTACACAATCCGGAAATACTCAGTTTGCAACATAAGTAATAAGTTGAAATCAAAGTTTTACTTTAATACGAAACACTTTTACACTATTTGGGAAATACTGACCTATTTGGGATATTATAAGAACTATTTATATTATACTATTATAAAGACTATTTTGGATATTATAACGCAGTCCGTGAAAATGTTCAGAAATAAAACTACACGCACTTTAACATTGCGTGAATATTAAATTAGAAAAGTCTCTATGTAAGCGTTTGTTTTAATTGCGTTACGCATACTGTAACGTAATTATTATTATTGAAAAAAAGCTCTTCTGAAATTCTACGCGTCACATGGAACCTCCTCTATTTATCGTCGGTTGAAAAATTTTTAGCTATCACGATTATTCCTGAGCTTCAAAACTACTAATGAAGATTTTGCAAGCACTTTTCCTGTATATATTTCTAAAACACTTTTTTTTTCATAATTATTATCAAAAGTTTTCTCAATACAAATTTTCTCCTTACCATTACAAACATAACAAAAAAAACTTGAGAGGTGTCTAGGGACACCCGGATGGAACGAAGTTTATTTTTAGTGAAGGAATTGTAATAAAATTTATTCTTAACTCTCTCCCTCTCCCTCTCCCTCTCTCTCTCTATCTCTCTCTCCCAGACAGAGAAACACGCGCACGCCGCACGGCTTACAACTATAGCAAAAAGTGTCGTTACATTTTTTTCCGTCTAGACCCCTTTCGCAACGCGCGATAAGGAACTTCGTTCCAAAAGAATTATCCAATTTGATGGAGTCGATCGGAAGTTATACGCGTACATACTACATTTCGCTTCATCTTTGTTTTATACAAGTTCAGTTTACGAGTATTATTGACTATTTTTTTTAAACCGTTCGATGCTGCAATAGAATCGAACCAAACTTATTAACATAAGAGTATCGTAAGAGCCGACTGATGGAGATAGTCAGAAGAATACAGCCAGCTTTCTTTTCTTTACCATAGCACACAATACGATTGCCAACCCGCCCGCCAAGCGAGCGATTAAAATAAAAACCTACTTTTGGTAAGGCCTATGACGAGATTTGAAATGGTTTGAGCTGATGATTATTATTGACTTCTGTAAACCAAATATTTAAATCAAGTAAGGGATTAATTGTTTCTAATACATACACGAAGTTGTAGAACTTTTCTTTAAGTATTGTTTCTTAATTAACGTCAATCGTTAACCGTTTTTCAAGATGTTTTCAGCTCCTGGGACCTCAGGTTCGATTACCGAACCAGTTAATATATAAAAATATTTTTTCTTTTCTGTTGTCTCTGGTCTGGGTGTAGGTACCTTCATTGTTTTGATGTCTACAAAACAAATGCTTAAAATAGTTACTTGTTGTGGGGATTAGAACATTATAATAAAAATCTCAACAATTTTATTAAGAGGAATACATTTTATTTATTTATTTAAACTTTATTGCACAAATACTATAATGAAGTACAACAGGTGGACTTAATGCCTTAAGGCATTCTCTCCCAGTCGACCATCGGGCCAAGCAGAAATAATTTTGTGGGCGGTGCGACATAAAAAAAGCAAATTAAAAGACAAAAAAAATATATATACATATATTGACGACCTCCGTGGCGGAGTGGCGAACACACCGGTTTTCAAGGTGTCGCCTGCTCCGAGGTCCCGGGTTCGATTCCCGGACGGGTCAATGTAGAAAAAATGAGTTTTTCTACATTTTCTCGGGTCTGGGTGTTTGTGGTACCTTCGTTGTTTCTGGTTTCCAAAATACGAATGCTTTAAATAATTATTCAAATTGGGATCAGAACAATCAAATGTATGTGATGTTGTCCACATTTATTTATTTATTTATTATATAATATATATATATATATATATATATATATATATATATATACTCAAAATATTTACGTCATATTTAAAGTGCTATGTGAAGTACAAAAAATAAAAGGATTGAAAAGTAAATAAATTCTACATTGTAAACGAGTTTGCAATTTATTCCTGACTCTTCCTTCGTGTAATTTAGATCCGTAAATATATCCCGTAGGAATAGGATGAATTTCCTGCGCAAAAATTGCCAAGCTTATGCTATCAATATTCATTACGTTCAACGTACGCAAATCAATATCAAATCAACGAAAGGCATTCTGCTTATTAAAACTCATGCCTTTGGGACACGTTGAGGTGTTAACAAAAGAAAAAATACACATGTCCTCTTAGTTATTGATTGTGAAAATCTGGTCTACAATGTTGTGCGTTAATTGTTTATGAATATCTTTACAATACTAATCAAATGAAAATTATGAACTTATGAAACTTTTACGCACAATATATTGACTATTCACGCTCTTCCGCTTTTGAACATTTTATTTTCAGGAAGTTTAAATTGAAAAGAGTATATTCACAAGATTTTACCGATAATAAAATTATCACAAAATATCTATCACCACGATTTTTTTGAACTAGCATGCAGTTTTTCACGGATTTCTTCCGGTAAAATATAGTCATACAAAAAAAAAGGCACATTCGAAAAAAAACAACTAAAACTTTCAAAATTCCAAATATAGCTACATTTGGATGACAATAAAGATTTCTTTACTTTTTGATATGATTTATGAGCATAACCAATAAAAATATCATTTGTAAATATTGATCGTGGGATTAGAATTGACGAGCAATCATTAAAACTTAATGTACCCCAAAGTATTGTAGTCTATGTTCTTTCAGATAATATACAACTACTATTCAAGGAAAGTCAAGTAAAGTTCCAGCAAATCCTAACTTGTCATTTTCAATTATTTTCATTTTGTATGCTGACAGATATGGAATCAGTAATACACCGTGAAATTTTAGTGGTTGTTTTCCCGCAACAGAACGATTTACCTTTAGTAGCACCATCGAATCGTGCGAGTTATTTTTTGACAATAAAGATATCGTTGTTCTCAACTAATCAAAAAAATAATCATCAACTCAAAAGCGTAAGATACGATAGTATCTTTACAAAATGTGACGTGTTTGGGTATCTGCTTGCCGCACGAAATCAATGTTCAAAGCAAAAGAAGCTTTACGCACTAAGTAATACAGCCTAAACTGCCCCGCACGAGGGGCAATGACCCCGGCCGGTGACCGGCAGCGGCGCGGCTGGTACCATTGGTTCGAGGTTGCTTTTGAGTTTCGTTTATCACAATCGTGAAACTGCTATTTTTTTATTTAATTAAAAAAAACTGCACAAATCTATTGTACTACTAAGATATAATCATTTTACTGCGGGAAAACAACCACTAAAATTTCACGGTGTATATTTAGGACTGAAAGCGGAAGTGTAAAATGAAGAACAAATTTCACTTTATTTTCCATCTTTTCGTGCTTAATTATGAACATATTGTATATTCGTCACGGGAAATAGTATGTGTAAATTCGTCACAGTTCTAATTTTCTAGTGAATTCTTCATTATATTAATTTTGATTATTTTAAGTTCGTCACGTCGTTATTTTCAGTATAGACAGCGGAAAAATCAAACAATAAGTAGAATAAAAACGTTATTTATTTTTTATAAACATCATCAATTTCAACAATACTTCTCAAGTAGCCAGTTTGCCCACATTGTAATTATAAAAGAAACTAAAAAGATAATTAAATCACAGTAATCATCACATGTCTTTAAATTTATCCTTACATCTACGTAAAAATTACAGTTTTAAAGTGGCTGATTTGCCTAGTACTGTACTAAATTTATCCTTACATCTACGTAAAAATTACAGTTTTAAAGTGGCTGATTTGCCTAGTACTGTAATAAATTTAACCTTACATCTACGTAAAAATCACTGTTTTAAAGTGGCTGATTCGCCTAGTACTATAATAAATTTAACCTTACATCTACGTAAATGGGCGTAATATGTCACAAGTTTTTAAAATGATTTTTAGATTAATTGAGAGACACTGTTAGAGAGTGATAGATATAGCGATCGAGCGAGTGCGTGATAGCGTGTGCAAGAGTGCAGGAGAAAAGAGAGATGTAGGCTTTTGCATTGTTAATTCTTATTAGTTTTTGTAGTTTAAATGTTATACAGGGTTCCTGAAATAGAATAAAAATGCCACTATTTAAGCGTTTGCATATTACAACTTTTGTATTTTTTTTTTTTTTTTTTCTACAAAGAATAACTTACTCTAGAAGAAGCTAAGTATTAGTGATAAGGAATTTTATTATGTATCTTTATGTAATGCAATGGTTAACAGGAAATAAAAGGCTTTTTTATTTTTATTTTATTTATTTTATTTAAATTATAACCTGTAGGTACTTTCATAATTTAAGGTTTTTTTTTCTTTCATTTCAAGCGCTCAAATCTTAAAGTTTGCTTGCTATCGCTACTTTATGAAAATGTATGTAAAATGAGAAATTATGACGAATTTACAGTAACCCTTACCTACCTATGACAAATTAACACATATTTTTTAATGCATGTGACGAATTTCCTTTGAATGTATGGAGAGTATAAAAATGTGACGAATTTACTTTGTAACGAATATACAACCCTTATGAACGACATCTTATAGATTTTTATTACAAAAATACTCCCCTTTTATGTGAATAAATTCGGCGAAACAAACCATGTTTGGTTGCTCAATTTGTTAGAACAGTCACTTGGTTTTGAGTTTATTATACACCACCTAAGACAGTCAAGAATTTTTTTATTCAAGTGATTGTAGTTTCAATTTATCCTACAGTAATTGTTATAAATACGAATCACGAAAACGGTGCCGTAGTTACTATGTTCCAACAACTAAAAAAATTGGGATATAATTTTTGAGAAGTGGACCGATAACATTAAGTTTTTAGTTCAATGTAGCCTAATTCGAATTATTAAATATGTTCGAAGTAATTCACCTTATATTCGTATAAGTTAAAAACTAATAAACGCAAACACAGATGTTTTTACATGCTCCAAAAATATGACTTGGCCAACCATCGTAATAAATTATCGTGTACCGACTTACTGGCACTCTTGTTGTACGTAACATTAGGTACGTAATACTTAGTAATTAAAGTTATTTTTTAAACCAGTATTTAAACTTTAAAAAATATGTCTCAGGTGGGACTTGAACCTGCATCTCCATGGACACCTGGCGAGGATTTTTTGCATGGAGATGCGGTTTTGAATCCCGCCTGAGACATAATTTTTCAAGTTTAAATACTGATATTACAATTGCAGTTAAGTAGCTTAAAAATCATATAAAGTATTTTTAAACCGTTGTTTATATTGGAAATTCAATTTCTTGCATAAAAATTTCGACTGCCTGGAACAGGACTCGAACAAACCCTCTGGCTACCCAGTCATTTCTTATATCAACAAATTTATTCAAGGCTCAGGCTGTAAGCCAGTGAAGTATAATCAATTTTTTCGGTTAGTACATACATACATACATACATATTATCACGCCTCCTTCTAAACGAGGTAGGCAGAGACCAAGGCCTTCCACTTACTACGATCCTGGCATACATCTTTCGCTTCTTCCACATTCATCAATCTTTTCATGCATGCTCGTCGGTTTAGAGTACTCTTGACCTGACCTTCCTTTGATATTTTTCTTCAGATCTTCCCCGATTTGATCGTGGTAAGTTCGTCTAGGCCTTCCTCTTCCAACGTTCCCTTTCACACTCGTCTTATAGATCTGTCTAGTCATTCTTCTCTAATTTTTCGGTTAGTACCGATAATATTTAAAAATAATATTTTTATAAAGATTATGCTTTTTTTTATTTATTGGTTCAAATATTAATTATCAAATTCTGTTTTGCTACAGTAGGTCATTCTATATCGCTGTTAAACTTGAAACCATCAAACGTTAATGCTTTAGTGAGAGTCGCAGTGACAATAAAGCCCCCTAATTCGCGTAACCGAATCGTATCACAATCGTAATTGAACGACAGGTTTTTGACAGTTCTAGTATGGGTTAAATGTCAAAAACGTCCAATTCAATCACGATCGAACTGCGATTCGGTTACGCGAATTAGGCCCCAGAAATACCCAAAAGTTTCGTCTTGTATAAACTGATTGGTTCGACAAACATGTGAATTTAAAGAGGGTTTTTTAATGTTGGATAGATGTAGAGCAAATACAAATATGTGGTGGTATTTGCACGGGGTCTTAATACGGCACCCATGAAATTCAGTTTTTGGTTTTTCAAATGTTGTCTGTAATTTCGTTTGCCATCATAAGAACATTTTATATTAGCATAGTAACTTACCTAATGTTAATGACAATAAGTGAATGCACATGTTAAACAAACAAATATTTTTTTACAAATAAAGTAAGTTGAAAAGTAATAGTATAGTTAGTTGGATATTTTTATAAAAAAAACTGAAACTTTATCAAATATATCCAATTAAATCCCTGCAAAAAATAAAGATAATGTTTTAGAAATCTGTTCATTTTTAAAACCCTATTTTTTTTCTCAGTTGTTTCTAAAATTTTGATATTTTTTTTGTCAAAATTTTAATCATTGTATATTCAATATCATAAAGCTAACTAGACATAACGTGTTTTGGGGTCCCATCATACAAAAGAAATGCGTCACTCCTTCTATTTTTTACTTAAGGGGACTACTAGAGCTATGTGCTGCCCCCAATTGATTTAATTTTATTACTTCTTAACAAAATCAATTCTCAAAAAACTAGAACACTATCATTGTAGCAAATTACCTCTAGTAACTATTTAATAACTGTTAACTGCTTTTCATTCTGGCATTCTTTCGTATTGTATCGTATTGTACATTATTGCTTAAGCGGCCGCTTTTGGCGTTAGCGACAAACTCGACTTTATAAACAACTAAATGAGAAGTTTACTGTGATTCAATAAATACTGGAGGTATAGGTAATTTGCTAAAATGATAGTGTTCTAGTTTTTTGAGAATTAATTTTATTTAGAAGTAATAACATCAATCAATTGAGGCCAGCACATAGCTCTGGTAGTCCGCTTGAAGTTTTGATAGGAAATATGAGTACCTATCGTAAGAGGTGGCCAAGCGTGGCGATTATGGCAAAATCCTACTTTTGAAGAGGTCTGTTTCCAGCAGTAGCTTCTTTTTTTTCTTACTCAAAGTTTATTTCAATAAAAGTCAATGTCATTAACGTGCCTTTCGAAACACGACTATAACGAACACGACGACACAACCCTTTCCAGACTAGCATTTTAATTCCAGCCACCATTTCCAAATCCACCCCTGAAGTGAAAATCCAAAACTCTCTTAAGGGCTAACGTATCAACACACATGTAGCTAAAAATATAGTTTTTAGAGTTATAGCAGCACCTACGGGGAAATAACATTGAATTTCTTGAAAGAGTAAATCAAAGTCCCGACCCAAACGCAAACTTGCAAGTTTCCGCTGATAAAGCTGTCGTTTCCCGTCGCATCGAAGCCTGACGCATCCATGTGCACTCGACTTGCCAGCTCAAAGCACTAGCACGGCCACAGATTACATGCTGGGCGTAGATCCGGATAGATGCACTTCACAACAACAATGTATACTATTTTAAAAGCGAAAAATTGTAATAGAGATATTTAGACACTTTGCTATAATCCATACCTATCCATACTATTAATATTATAAATGGGAAAGTGTGTGTGTCTGTTTGTTTGTCCGTCTTCCATGGCAAAATGAAGCGACGAATTGATGTGATTTTTTAATTGGAAACAGTTAAAAGGAGGGAGAGTGATAAAGCCTACTTTTTGTTTCTTTCTAACTCCTCACCTCCCTAAAATGGGGGGTGGAAGTTTGTATGGAGCATTTCGCAATTTTCACGGTAGAAAGCTAAAAATTGGTATGTCTATTACCTATTACCTATTTGTAACTAACAAAAAAATCTTTTTTTTTTTTGGAAATCTGCCCCCAATCCTTTAAAAGAGGGGGTGAAATTTTATTGTTACCGCGAATTTAACGCGAGCGAAGACGGGGTCAAAAGCTAGTCACATATATATATATATATATACTTATAGTTTCTATTTCGGAATTTATTTAAAATTTGATTAGCGTGATGATTTGTGTACTGTGGTGTAGGCACATTAAACTAATACCTAGCACCACTCTTTCTCTTGTTATGGGTGTCGTTATAGGCTACTGAAGGAGTACCACCAGAAGAAGACGGGCAGCAGTGTATTTTCTACTATTGCGATCACGTGTAAAGCGTGGAATAATGGCAATATTCTCCTTCATTATTTATAATATGATGATGCTATGTTTATAGACTTTAAAGTGACTAAAAACGAGATTTAATCAATTTACACATGGACGGATTCATCAAAATTAACATGTTTCAAATTTGAATAAATTTCGTGTTGAAAAAGTACTCTTTGTTAGAAAACCGATAAAAGTATGGTCTTAAAACATCAGGCAAGCTTTTATTACCATTTCTTTTAAAGTTTTTTGAAATTTCTACACTAATAAATTTTAAATATTATATTTCTGCCCTTCAAAAGCGTTTTCGTTCATCAAATTTAATTTTGTAAATACTGAAAAATATTAAGTTACTATAGAAAATATAGTATGATCACAATCAGATTAAAAAGTATATGGCCAAACTTTTTTCTTTTGCTGTTTGTACTATATTATTGCTGCTCTTTCATTATATACCAGCTATATTTTATTGAATGCGTATATGCGTAACTGTACATCCTTACATCAAACATGAAGTCATCGTAATAAATTAATACATACCTACAGATTAGGTACTTGCTTTTTTTAATTCATTTTATAAAAAAAACTACCACACCTAGTTATACTATGTGAAGTAGCTATTTCGAATAAAATTATATTTAAATGATGGCGATCATAAAACAGAGATTCAATTTAAGCCATCAAACTTTACGAGCTGTTATTACTAAGCACACTAGTCTAGTCTGAAACCGAGTTATAAAATGCATACCGTGGCTTGGAAGACAGTTCAGCTATTTCAGGGTAAAATAAGCTTCATTTCTCGGGTTTTATCGTCTGTTGTCTTTTACACAAGTTGCTTTGTGATGTTAGAGTTTTATGAAATGCCTATCCTAGTATCTTGAACAAACAAGCAAAGTTTTGAACTACTGCGTAGTTTTAATTGCATAAAACTATAATAAGAGAAAAACAGACAACATTTTTTCTACTATAGTTAATTGCTACCCTAACTAAGTGCTGCTAAGTGTTAATGAAAGCATGCATGCAAGCATGTAAGTGTGCATGCATGCATTTAGTTTTGTTCTTCTACGGCGCTGCAGTCCCTCCGCCCTTGCATAACAAATCTCTTGCCCCCACACTTGCTTTCGCAGTACACGAGTTTCGTTACTGCGAGCGAGGACTGCTCTCACGCCGCACCTCCGGCTTTTAAATTGCACTCTAGTGTTGGGCAGACAAGTTTAGTATCATGACGAAAAGATTCAACTAAATTTTTAATTTAAAAATGAATTTTCGGAAATTTAAAATTCGAAATAAAGTTTTTCAAGCCAATTTTAAATTTTTAGTCCTTCGTACTTATGAGATTTGAAAAAAAAAACGTTCCTTTTGACATTCTGGGAAATTTCGGAATTAAACATTTCGAAATCTTTAGGTGTTTCCGGGATTTATACCTTAAAACCTTTCGCTTTCTGGATGAGTGATCTTTCAAATTGAGCTACCAAGACATTATTTGTGTCGAAGAATTTATTTAAGTGCGCTTTAAATTTGCATATACATACAGTAAGATCCTACCTCCATACGATTTCTTGAGTTAAATATATAGGTCTACTGAATCCAGTACATCAATCATAGAACATGGTTGACTTAGTTTCAAAGACGGCCTTCCACTAGTCATAGGGTAACTTTACATCTACCCACGTTACGGAAAAATACAATTCATGACTGTCAGACGTATGGTAAATGGTAACCCTTAAGCCTTTCGAAGGGTTTGTTGATAGGACGGTTCAATTTCTTTCTCAAAAAATGTTTTGGCTACAAATATTTGATTTGGGTTTCAATGGTTACGATCGCGTAGATATATAAAGGACTCATTCAACCCGTGAGAAAGAAAATGATGTTGACATTAAAAGCTGTGTTAAAACAAACTAACGCATATAGGTATTGTTGTCGGGTAAGCGTAGTGGTAGTTTAAAATCAGTTCTAGATTTAATTCTCTGTTAAAAATGATTCAAATATTTTTTTATTAAACGGACTCGTGTAATTTTTTGTGTGATGATGGACACTGTCACCATCTGATTTGATAATGATTTTTCTCTCTTCAAATCTAGAAATCTCGTTCCTCAGAAAGCAAGAAAGCAAGTCTGGATATATACATTCAATAAGATTTACATTGAATTTAACTAGTTACACTAAAATATTCCCAATCCAAGCTGGGTACATACTAAAAATATCTAACACTGTTTTATGGTAAGGACTGTTCGGATGTTAATAAAGTTGATTTTAAATAAGCAATAAATTGTTCTTCTTAAACTTGACACCAGTCTTTTACCATTTTTGTAATAAGGAAAATACTCGTATTAGCACAAGTATATGTAACACACAAGTAAGTACACATGCTTTAGTTTTCCGAAATTTTATGTTAGCTTAAAATTATTGATCGTTCGTTTTAGAATCTGTTATCTTTAGGTACAAGAAAAGTCCGTACACTTTACTTACTTAGATACGCAGTAAAGCACATTTTTTTGATGTAAACTATCCATGTTATAAGAATGATAACATTTAATAAAAATTGTGTATGGTAATAAATCTTAATTGTTTGAATCCCTTATCAGGTCGATGAGACTATACCCAGAGCACAGATCCGATAATATCATGTCCCAGAGGTCTTGCCAAACTTCTACTAGTTCGCTTTGAAGTTGTTTCATGCAGCTGTTGTTCTAAGTCGGGATAAGAAGAGTGTATAGTGAATTTACAATGAATAACACTTTAAACAAAATGTTTTGTAATTTTTTTCTTATTTTCAATCAAGGAATTAAATAGTTGGTCTGCAATTAAACGCGTATACATTTTTATGTCATTGTAAGTCATTTTAAGTCTATACTAGGGAAACCGATTTCGATTATTTTTTTCAATTGACCCCAATAATATATGGGACTAATTTTAAGCTGTGACCTAGATAAAATTAAAATTTAGAACACTGAAGGGTTGGAAAAAAGGATAAAGGAAGGCTCTTATACCTTTTTTTTAGACGGTGCTTGTTGATTGACAGTAATTTCTTGTTTAGCAACGACACAAAATAGGTAGCTAAATACAAACTTTAGTCAGCAAATAAAATAAAAAACAATAAGTTTGGAACCTATAGATATTCATTTAGATAGACATGGACGAAATCACAAATGAGTACCTACCTGCATTACTCTGATTCCAGTAAGTACTTAAGTAGCTCAAAAGTTTTTGTTATATGGAATGAAAATCAACGAAGGCATTAGTGCCTTACGTGTCTAAGGACATATTAAATATGCTACTCGACCATGTTAGTCATCAAATGTTTCTCAAATTGATGTTATTAAACCGAGCAAGTAAGCGTTACAACTCGTTCAATAGAGGGATCCGTGGTCTAAAGTTAGAGGGACCTAAAAGTTTTGACACCAAATGTACGTGTTTAAGAGACAAACGTATAGAACTAACATTTCAACAGGTTCAAATCAGATATGACGTGTTTACTTTGTAACTGATAAGTAGTCACCGAAGTAGCTTTTGAAAAAAAAAACATGGTGTTAAACGCAATGTAACAAAAGTTAGGGTTTTTTAACACTTCTCAAGTTTAGTCCAGTACTTTTTTATAGACTTATTTCTATCAACATTTTTCAACATTAAAGATTTTTTGTCAAAGAATCTAATAATATTTATACGTATTTTTTCTGGCTCAAAATATGGTTGAATTATAAATAGCCTTTATACAGTACAAGCTGTTGCTCGCGACTTCGTACGCGACCATTTCTGTTATTATGATCGCGATTATTTTTGCAACATTTTTTTAATTAACATTTTGATGCTTCGCTACTATCGCTCGCAGCGTGATGTGATATAGCCTAAAGCCTTCCTCGATAAATGAACCAACACAAAAATGATTTTCAATTCGATCCAGAACTTCCTAAAATTAGCGCGTTCAAACAAACAAACAAACTCTTCAGCTTTATAATATTAGTATTTGCTGATGCATTAGAATGCTACATTTTCTGTAACCAATACGAACATCAACTTGGTGGATAAGCCTTCAACAAATCGCGTTATCTTGGCAAATGTCAGCGATTCATTCTTCACCGTAGCTAAGTGTCTTTCTGGAAATATAGTTCTCCCTTTACTAGCCTGCGAATGGTGAAAAATCTTTTGGTATTTTTAAATAAATGAATTATTGAAATAGCAATATTTATTTCAGATGATGATGACTTAAGATGATTTTAATATAGTCAAGTAAACAACTATTAAAAATAAAAACACGCATCTTGACATGTTTCAAGAATTGAAATTATATAAATTTGCCAAAGAGACATGGATAAAAAAAAAATTAAGATATCGGAACATTAATGAAAACATAGATCGACTGCGATCGATTTAGTTATCATCCACTTTTAGACATATCCCTTTCGCACGGGAGGATATGTTTGGAAGATGAAATGCTATACGTTATTCTAGATGCTAGTCTAATGGTGGTCTGCCACTGGGTCAAAATCTCGGGGTCCTGGGTTTGTTTCCCGGGCAACAAGCATTTTGAATTTTCGAACATTGCATAGGTTTGTAACCATCACCTGGCATTTGGCAAACCTGGTGATTGCTGTACCTATCATTGCTGTTGAAACTTGAATTCAATGATAGAAGCCTTTGCATGCCGTGCAGTGGGTGGTGATTTTAGGCCGTTCCTTTACCTATCATAAATTAACACCTAAACTATACTGAAAACAAGTTTTTAGTATTTCTATAATTAAAACATTAACAATTATATTCCGATAGTATAAAGAGATGATAAAAATATGGATCTATTTATATCGTTGCATGACAAAATAAATGTACAGTATAACGCTGTTACCAAAAAAACGGAGCCTCCCTATTTTTGCCTTTTAAGTCCTATATATATTGTATAATAAGTCACATACTATGTATTATGTCTTTGCTATGATAATACATGTAAGTAAATAATGTCTCGATTATGTAGGTAATATATATCAACACCTAATTGGTGTATTTATTTATTTATTTATTTACTTAAAGACAGCCAACAAAGCGTACACAGTTACATTCTTGTGCTTATATAAAGTAGATACATTTTATAGTGTAGCCTTAATTAAAGGCTGCCACGGCATGCATAACTATAATATGTTAGTCATTGGAGACAATACAAAATATAAAATTAATCACAATTGTTTTAACATTGCCTATATCAATGCTAACATTGTAAACAAAATAATTCTTCGAAAGATACATTACCCTGTGCATAGGTAATAACAGTATCCTTTTGATCTAAAGCTCTTATGCTAGAATTTACTAGTAGATAATGCCACTAAAGTAGATTTAAATTTACGCAGTGAATATGACATATCGATATCGGCCTTGCTTGAACGTATTAACTGACTAAACTGTGACTGAATCCTGTTCATCACTGAAAAGTGACCCAACTTCGTCCTAAAACCTTTTGATTTAAAAGGTAGATATCTGGACTTCCTGGCAAGTTTGTATGGGATGTTATAATTTAATTGCTTTAATAAAAAAGGGCAATCGATGAGACCATTACATATTTTATACAAAAATAAATTGTCTAATATCTTTCTTCGACTTTCAAGGGTTGTGACTTTGAAAAATTCAATTCGAGAACGATAAGATAAGATAATACGTACTTAATTAGGAGTAGAAATACGATTACTGTTTCGGAATTCTTCAATTTTATTCATTCAACTAAACAAACCACCGTTCACCATTAATGAAACGGATAGTTCTTGCACAAAAGGTTATTTATGGCTGGCAAACTAAAACCTGAAACGTTGCCCTTGCTTTGTGGCTGTGTGTAACTAAACTGGAGGCGTACCACGTAAATTTAATATTTCACTCCTAATTCTACACAAATCCGCTTCGGGAGATACGTATACCCCCTTTGGAAATGACGGATGTGCCCAGTTGCCTTTATGTGTGGCTAATTTATAAAATTGCTGGAAATTTTAGGAGTTTAAAGAATTTACGGCGATGAAGCTGGACTGTCCATTTGTATGGTTTTCGTGTATTCATAAAAATCTTTTTTGGAGCTGCAGTGGTCTTCTGAACCAGTGCCTACTGCCAAAAACGACTACAATTTAATTGTAGTTGATTCTGGTAAAATTCTATTTTTTACAATATGGAAAGCGCTGGTTATCTTTCCATCACATTGAGCTAAAAAGATTTAAATACTTATAAACAAAAGATCGCATCGTTCCTGCAAACCACGAGTAAGAAGCTAACTGACAAGCGGTAATTTTTTTAAAAGAGGGGCTTTACGCGTTGGAATTATTTTCTTAATTTACGAGGGGAGCCTGGAAAATAATCTACCATAATTCCGAAAGGGGCGAAAACATCTATCCGAAATAGATAGATGAATATTTTTCTTTGTGATTTTTGTAAGTAGGATAAAGATAAGAAAAAAAACTATGTCCAAGCTTTTTCAACGAGATATCAACCTATAGTCAGTTATTTGCTTTGGTGATAGCAATTAGCAGAAGGTGCTATCGATAATTAAACATCATCCAATACATTGTCAATATTGTGTACATACAACATACATACTGCGCTTCAAACTAATTTAACACATGGGGGATTCCCATAGCTGAAGCTATTTGCAGTCGCATATAAATGAGTTGCAATGCAAGTATTATTACAAGATTAGCATATTGTTCAAGTGATTGCTGTTGGTTTGTACGAATTAATCGCCCCCTGAGAGCATTCGACTGCTGTCAAACTAAATATTGCTTGGGGCCTGAACAATTAAATTGGCGGGTTGATGCCTGAATATTTTGAATATACATTGTCATAGTGAAGATAACGTGAATATAACAATATGGATGAAGATTACGCGAATGTAATATGGAATGATAATCTGCATAATTCTAAACAAATTAGGGTAAACCACCCAATTTTTGGCACTGTACCAATTTATTGGCATGCTCTAGTTTTTCAAGAATATTAAGGTTTCTTGTAGCCAGAGTAAAAAACTTTTAGTAAAAATAAAACAGTAATATCATTCTTTACCCAACTGGCAACACACATTTTGTATTTATTAAAACATGGCGGCGCATTAACCATCTGTTTGACAAGCCGGGACCTGTGCGACAAAAATATCCAAAATATACGTTTTTAGCTAAGGTAAGAGCTATCGCAATCTTAAAAAGAATTGCAAATCTGTTATGTAGTTGTTATACTTATTAATTTTGTCTTATTATTGCATATATTAACTGCCTCTTTAAAACATTATTTTATAATTTAACCGCCAATTTTTTGTTATTTGTCGTGTGCCAACATTTGGTCTACGTAAAATCGGTTTATCCATTTTATTGGCACACATGCCAATAAAAGGGTTGTTAAAGTAATTTGAATTTATTAAAAATTTTACCTTGTTTGTCTTGAAATTGAATTTAAATTGCATATAAAATATTTTCTATAGTTTTGGATACATCAATCCAAATGCTGACCCACTGCCAATTATGTAAAACCCATTCATTGGCACGGGTGTCAAAAATTGGTTTAAAAGGTGCCAATAAAAATATTATCTTTTCAGCCACTATAAAAAATGAAGCCTAGGTAGTGTAATAAAGAAGTCTAGAAAAATACATTTCAAAAAAGGTTTTAAATCTTACGCAAAAGAAGTTCTATTTTTTGTTTAAGCCTAGGTTTTTTTTGTATTTTTTAAATATTTTATGGAAAGTTTAAAACGTTATTTAATTGCGTTCCAACTGATATGGTATGTTCCTATACAAATATATTTTAATTTTCTTTAAACAAAGGCTTTTATTATGTTTATTTCAAATTATGAATGATACAAATCATCTTTAAATAGGACATAGATATCGTCGTATACACTTTAAAAGCCCTACATAAGACCTAGCAGATATTTTTCAGTCTTGAAAAATAGTGACAATAATAGGTAATAATCACTACCAATAAAAGGTTTGGCTATGCCAATAACTGGTATTTTGGATATTTTTTTTAAATTAATACTTTTTTAAATAAAACGTTTTAATTTATTAATGACAAGTACTTTATAACATTCTCCAAATATTAGAAGACCATTATAAATACTTTTTTCTTTGCTAAAATATAATTTATGATGCAAATTTTACTGGTATTATGAAGTACCTGCTTAAAGTGCCAATAATTGGGTGGTTTACCCTATTATAGTTCTGGTTTAATAAATATATAATTATTTTATATAAAACTAGCTGTTTCCAACGACTCCTGCGAGTGGAATATTGAATTTGAAGTTATCCACCCATTCCTTTTTACTAGATAAAAGTAGCTTAATATTATGTGATATTTCAGACTTTTTAGTTATCTCCGTATCAAATTTCTACTTGATTCGTTAAGCGTTATGTAGTGATTGAGTGACAAATGTCCATTTTATAGGATGAAATTTTAACCACCTTCCAAATTTTAATACAACAACCTACAAGACAACAACAAACGACGTATTTTTTCTTTTGGTATAGCCCAGTACAAAAATGACAAGATAAAGCACTTATAAAATGTCTGCCAAAAATCAAAAAAATTTGATACGGCCTCCTCCGAACACTTTTTTTTACGCGATTCGCATCTCATTCATTCATTAGGATACTATTCATAAGTTGTTGATTTTTATACCGTATAAATTGAAAACTAGATATGTTGTGAAAAATATTTTCGGTGAAAATTTGACATACATTTTTTAATTCATAAATGGGATCTAAATACGATACTTAACGCCTATAAAAAATTTGGAAGGTGATGAAAAATTCATTCTGTTTATTTTTTTTATAAGAGACCTTCATATCGGGAACATTAAGTGTGTTCCAGTATAATTTTGATTTATGTTTTCAATCAAACATAAAAAAATCCTTATTAAAATAAGAAAACCATTGGAAACTACCAGCTGATAGGATTTTGTCATAGCCTCAATGAAGTTCAGTAACCATAGCAAAACTGCATACACTTCGGACACAGATTGTTTATAATGGCTAGGAACATAATAGGTGTATGACGATAATAGTTTGAGGCCGTAGTTTTAAATATGTTTTCACTTTACTTACTTCTTTTGACCACGAACGCTGTTAAATGTTCGAAACGTCAGGATAAGTCATAATTTAATGTAAATCTCAAAAAACCCGATTTAAACCAGTAAATGAATCTTTAATTCCAACTCCTTGACTTTAAGTTTCACTTTTTGCACCGACCTGTTTAAAATAATCCGACAAAAAGACATCAGATTTAATTTTTTGTCTTGGCATATAAATGAAACATATGCAACAATAATGGAACAAAGATAAATTATAGAGGAAATTTGTAGGTATATCTATTGTCATTACGAAACAAGCTAATTACATACTTAGACAACTGAGACTCTTAATCCTGACGCGTACCTACCAAGTAATGCGCCATCAAATAGACTAACATAGCGAATACCTCTCATATGAGAAATTGGTTTCGTAATAGCCATAAATATATGTTGTATATGTTCGTATCATTAATCTTTGTGTGCTGACAGGCGCGTTAGCTTCGACTGCGAGAAACATTACAGATTACACTTAATCAGTATTAAAGTTATGTCGGTAATTATAGTGTGCCTATGTTCATAGTATCTATGGTCAAAAAATGGTATGAAAATAACATTTAACTAATGTTTTGGAATCATCAACTTCTGTAGTCATAGTGTGTAAAAAGTCGGGTGGCAGCAAGGGGTGGTTCTATTGTATTTTAGATCGGTACTAAATGGCACGGCATGATGATTGACAATGAAACATTTTTTATCGTTCTGTTTAACTACAGCAGCTAAATTTTATCAACTATGTTGAATTAGTAGGTCTTTCAAGAATCTTAATGAGTAACTGTTTTACATGTATGTTTTACTATCAATTTAGAGTAGGCATGTGAAAGATTGTTATGAGGATTTTGCTTTATAATTTGATTTAAAGTGATGTTTCAAACATTACGGCGTTCGACTAAGTAAAATGTTATTCGTCTTGCAAAAGGTAATTTTGAACATGTTTAAAACGAACTCCTCTAAATTTTATCGTCAGTCCTGTTTCTATCCACGCAATATCAGCTTCTGTTTTTTGCCGTTTTGCATAGTTTGTGGACTTCATTAGGACGCAGCTGGTAATTTATAACTATCTTTTTTATTGAAACTTTTGCATAAGTCTATTTAAGATTGATTATTAAATTTTCAATCAGCATTATAATTCTTAAAACCTACCTTTATAAAAGCAAAAAAAAGTTGTGCGTGTACTAGTGTACACACGTAAGAAGTGAAACTTCTTTATGGCCTTATTTTTCGAAAAATGATCTACATGCAACTTTCCAGAAATTGGTTAAATTAGTTAAATTGGTTAAATTGGTTAAATTGGTTAAATTGGTTAAATTGGTTAAATTGGTTAAATTGGTTAAATTGGTTATATTGGTTAAATTGGTTAAATTGGTTACATTGGTTAAATTGGTTAAATTAGTTAAATTGGTTAAATTGGTTAAATTGGTTAAGTTGGTTAAGTTGGTTAAGTTGGTTAACTTGGTTAAGTTGGTTAAGTTGGTTAAGTTGGTTAAGTTGGTTAAGTTGGTTAAGTTGGTTAAATTGGTTAAATTGGTTAAATTGGTTAAATTGGTTAAATTGGTTAAATTGGTTAAATATTATTTCACTTTACCTTTTTGCTATCGTCTGAACCAACCGTGGTAGGGGCAAGAAAAAGATGGCGCGTAACCGAAAAATGTGACGAAAATTTGACGCAAAACGTGACGGTAAATTTTTTCCAACGCCGATAGAGAAGTTTCACTTCAAAAATAATAGAAAACAGCACACTCAGGCACGGTAGAAAGAGTGGGAGATACTAGTTCCTCTCCCTTCCCCTCGATCTTACGCTTTTTCGATCAGCATCACGTGACCCTGACGCGAGTTTGGAAGTTTTTACCCATCCAACAAAAAGTGCTCAGCGCCGCTAAAGAAGTTTTCACTTCAAAAATCACTCATTACGAAATATCACAAACCGTTTGACGTTTAAAGAAGGAAATTTAACATGGAAAGTAGTTATAGTTATTCTAACAAAGGAAATTATGAGAAATTGGTATAATATAAAAATATATAATAAGCGCTCTCACATTTTTTTTTGTTTTTTCCGGTAAAAACATCTAATTTGATGTACCTACCTTAAGGTGTTTGAGTCCTGAGAACAGACCTAGGATGTTTTTTTAATTACGGTTAAGAACCGCAGTTTGGTTAGAAGTTTTAACACGTGTTTTGGACGAATTTTGGCATAATTTGTATTAAATTATAATTTACAGGGGTTTGAAAAAGGATGGGAGTATGACAGGAGATAAATATTTTCTTATTTTGGTATAAGGAATAACATATTATATGGCTTTTGTAAAAATGTAGAGTGATCTCTAAGCCACACAATATTGGAGTCGCAGGCAGAGCGTTAAAAGTATGATAAAATTATTGCATTTACGAAGCTCTCTTGGCTACAGTAATCTTTTTTCCAATTCAAGGCATTCCTCCGGTTACCTGTGTGAACGAGTGTGGGCGACGGAGTAAAACTAAGTTATTCTGACACTGTACAGTTTAAATTATACTCTGTATTTTAAATGGTGCGTTTTCATTTAAAATATAAAGTATAATTTAAATGCACTTGGATATCCTAGGTTATGAGCTAGAGGCCACATTTTACGTGTGAAATACGGCACTTTTGTGCAATTAAGGTATATTATGTAGGTAATACACATTTTTTTATCATCGATTAATGCCTTGTGATTATTTGGTCTATTCTAGAAGAAAAAGTTGTCCCTAAACAATGCATCCAGCAAGTCCTATAAATAGCATGTGTCTACTGACTTACAGATCAAAGGTATTTTTTATACTTATCAAAATAATAATTGATAACATAACTACTGATCTTTAATCTAATAAGATTAAATGTTTTTTTTGACTTATGAAAGCGTATTAAAATTTAATAAGTTGTATAATAAAGAATTTTTTTAAAACCTTTACTATCTATCTATTTGTTTTTACATTTATTAACATACTCGTACTTAGTTGCACTTTTACTCGTTAACTTATTGACAGTTTCTTAAATTAGATCGTACAGGAGCTCACGTTTGACAGGTGTATTGTGGTGGGTATAAAATACAACAATAGCCACTAACATGTAGAAAGTTTTAACTGTTTGAAAGGGATTTATTTGAGTTGATAATCTATATCCATAGTTATAAATATTTTATTGTTACTTGTCCTAATCAAGGTTCTAAGAAGTATACGGTGTTCAAGTAATTCATAAAAAATACGAAAACATTCAAACCCTTGAATGATTGTTAGCGATTATTACGAAGATTTTCATATTCTGTATTACGCTTTCATTGAACCAAATTACATTACCTCCTTGTCGATTCCCTTGCGTAATACTTGGATGGAATTCCCAGATTTTCTGGAATATTGGTTTCCAACACCGTGCCGAAATCGACAAGCCTCTAGGGATTTTAAGTCTAATGTTATTCGAATAATCTTCGTATATTATCAATACCCATTCTTATCATTAATATACGAGGTGTAAATTTAGCGATCGTCGAATTGATATTTTTCATGAGTCCTCTCTGTAAGGACTGCCATTTATATCTCATGCTGCAATTTATTGCCACCATTTATCATTTCATCGAGTCCTTCCTCTCCCGTATCATAGCGGAACCGAGGAGATATCTCGAGAAGCCTCTTATTTTTATTATTTCTCTATATCACTTTATAGGATAACATCGTACGCGGTATGTTGTAACATATTACGCCATTATTGAGAACTTCATAGTTGAATATACATTGTGTCCAATACATTTTTAAATGGAAATATCTTACTAACGTCGCGAACAAACCTCTAAAGAGGATAAACAACGTATAACTTATTTTCACTGTACACAAATTTCATTTAGTATGCATTGCTTTTACTCAAAGGCAACCAAAATAGATGTTAGTGTAAATTTTAGAACACACTGAGTTCATTGCACAGAAGTAGTTAAACAAACTATTAAGTTAAATTAACTTTCGTGTTACAAAAAACATGGTAATAGTTTAATCATTTTGTACAAGAGGTTTCCTTTCAAAACAAGTGTTACAGACGAGATCAAAGTATCTATTCTGTATAAGTACTCTTGTGAGAGCCAAATAACTTCCAATAATAAGATGTTTCCGATAGAAATAGCGTTATTCTAGAAAATTATTACAAGTATAAGATGTTTGTGTAGGGATTCTCTGATATATTCTTTTTTTTTTTGTTAGAACGATTTTTAAGAAGAAAGGCTGTAGTCAAGTACACCCTAGACGCTTATTAATATCCACACACGTGCGTCCATAATCCATTACTTGACACAAGACCCCGTCACGGGCGATTCTCAAACACATGCTTCGCTTTGCAGCCTTTCTTAATCTCAATGTGTTTTGTTCTAGCATAAACATTGACAATTTTTTTTATTAAAATGTCGATTAAACACGTATGAGTGAAACATTTAAATAAAACAAAATGGTGACAGTGAGTGTTGAAGAGTAGTGCGATGGACTTAGTAGTCGCAGTATGACAACGTGGATGGCGTTGTTCGGGCTAGTGTGGCTGTTGCGCGTGCGCGGCTCGCTGTGTGGGTGCGCGGCGTGCAAGCGCGCTCGGCACGAAGCGCCCGACGCGGCCGGCGCTAGCCCGCGCGCTCGCAGCCCGGACGAGCGCGCGCCGTTCGACGTGATCGCGCTCGAGAACTACACGCGCGATGTGACGGTCCAGACAGACTTCGATGATGAAATTGAAGATCTGGACAAAATCGAGCTTCAAATCACTGAAGAGTGTAAGTTTTTTATTTATTTAATCTATGTAATTGAACGCCCCGTAGGTCTAGTGGTATACTCGGCTAAGATCTCAGGTCGGGAAACCAAAAGTTTCGAACATTGCTCGGATTTGTGATCACCAACCCGCATTTAGCAGTACCCATAATTGCTGTGGTAACTTGAATTCAATGATGAAGGCCTTTTCCTTACGGTGGGATGATGATTCTCGTATGTGTGTAAAGTAAAAAGTAAAGTAACAGCCTAAAATCATCCCACTGCACGGAAAAGGCTTCCATCATTGAATTCAAGTTACCACAGCAATGATGGGTGTAGTGGCATAATCACCACGCTTGCCAAATGCGGGTTGGTGATCGCAAACCCGAGCAACGTTCGGAAATTCCGCTTTTTTTGCTCGATTTGCACGATTAAAGGATCGGAATACATACTGTGCTGAGCCAGTTTATAATAGAGTAAGAGACCATTAGCGATATACCATGTACCGATGGATACGGGCATCAAGCGTCTTCTCTCAAGCATTGGCCAAATTGATATCGCCATCCGCTTTCCAAGCATAATTTCAAAAACCCTTCTTCTAGTTCTCTAGAAGAAGGGTTTTTGTAAATATGCTTATGCCTATGTCCAGCAGTGGACTAATAAGAGCTGATGAGACAATAAAACGGTTTATTGATATATTTCTTTATCTTTTGAAGATTCAAAATAACGCGTCTGTTGTGATAATAACTACTTATATTCGACATTCGATTTAGAAATTTATTAAATATGTCACGTACAGTCCAGTAAGGTCCAGTAAGAATGATACATTTCAAGTTAAGGCGACTACTAGAGCTAAGTGTTGCCCCCAATTGATTTAATTTTATTTCTTCTAAACAAAATCAAATCTCAAAAACTAGAACAGTATCATTTTAGCAAATTACCTACTTTTCATTCTGGCATTCTTTCGTATTGTACATTACCTATTGCTGAAAGCGGCCGCTTTTGGCGTTAGCGACAAATTTGAATTTATAAACAACTAAATAAAAAGTTTACTGTGATTATTAAATCACCACTCACACAAAAGCAAATCACTCTTAAGCCAAGAAAAAAAGTATTCTAATGAATACTAGAGGTGATTTGCTAAAATTATATTGTTCTAGTTTTTTGAGAATTGATTTGGTTTTGAAGTAATAAAATTAAATCAATTGGGGGCAGCACTTAGCTCTAGTAGTCCCCTTAAAGTACAACACAGTAAATAACGAAATCAAATAAACAATTTTGTTTTGTAGCGGATTGATAAGCTGTTGACTGACTGTAACCTATTTTTCCAATTGCAGAAATAATATTTCTCTATAATATCTGATGATGAAAGAGTATTAAAGACAATCATATTTTTCTATCATTTTCATAATTTACTTTGTATCAGAGATAAAAGATCTTCGTATTTTGAGAGCCACGTTTTTAAGACCCTTTTCAATTAGCGTTAGGAAAACATAGCCAAGAAATGTTTTTACACGTAAAAATAGATTTTAATCAAGACAATCTTTCAAAATGATTTTTTCCATAAAAAAAACTTCTTTAATGACGAAAATTGTTTTGTAGATTGTCAAGGGTCCAATTTTATATATCTGAACTAATATTAGGAATATAATTACCGTTATCTCTATGGACGTGTTACGATTCAGATATGGGCTTACATAGTCAAGCAAACCCGGGGCATGGCTTTAATATAGGAATGGATAAGATATGCGGCATAAATAAAACATAAAATTCATCCGTCTATTTTTCCGGTAATTTATTTAAATTGCCGTCAGATTATTCATCGGGGATATCCACAATAACAACTGAGACCGCATCGATAAAACTCACTTTTTGAATAATTGTCCCAATTCATTTTTCCGTGTTAAGTGCCGAGTAGATGCACGATTCTATTTATTGAACTTTATTTTTTCACATTTGTTATTGTAGTTATTTTATTTACAGAATGGCAGGTAACAATAACTTGTTGACCCTAGCGCGGACGTAGTTAGTAAAAAACAAAGTTAAAACGGGAATAGTCAATATTTTAGAATATAAACTTTGACACTTATACAACGTGTTTCTTTTGATATCCCATAAATCTAGCTAGCGTATTAAACAGACCATGGTAAAGAATCAAATTGCATAAATATGAATTATTTTTCAATTACAAATTGTATAATATATTTTTTTATACAAAATAATTCTAAAAAGTCACGACTGTTTATGTAAAACACCCTTACCTTTATATGATATTTAAGCAATTTAATTGCAATTATACCCTTACCTTGTTATGAATGAACTTTTTAATGAAAACGATTTACTCGTACCTACTTATCAATGAAACACCCACACACGTCAATGTTTTTTACAAGAACTCCTGCTACTTTACTATACTACACTTTAGTGTAAGTTTGCCAACGTCTCGCAAAACTAAGGATACGGCATACTGGTTAATTTTTTTTAACAAATTTAACTAAAATTGATGTTATATTCGAAACTATTGATTTTTTAACCACATGTTCTAGGGCGTTTTATATTATTTTTACCTATAGAACATAACCTTAGAATTATGGGATATCAAAAGGAACACGTTGTATAGGTAAAGTATTTGTTTTCCTCACTGGTCACCAATTACAAAAGCCAAGTGCGAGTCGGACTTGCGCACCGAGGGTTCTGTACCAACTTTAACTGAATAAGGGTCCACTTACTTCCACTTAGTCAAAATACCACAATTTTTATTTGACTGCAAAAAAAAATTTTGTTTTTTAAAGTGTTTGCATGAAGGACAAAGTTATATTTGCGGTTGTTAAAAATGATATTTCTACCAGTTTGATTTCTTTTAAACTATTTTTGTTGAAAGTTTTTGTTAAGATCTACATCATGTATTTTTTTCAAAATTTTTACTTGCTTAGCTTAGAAGTTAGAAGAAGCTTAGAAGTTACACCCATTTTACCACTTTGAAAGCGTCTATCTTCCAAATATTAGACTTTTAGAAAAAATGGTTCTAGGAACCTTAATGTCATTTTAAAAGATCTATTCATCGATATCCCATAAGCATAGGTTTGTGTAAAAAAAAATGTTTTTGTTTTAGTTCAATGTATGGAAAGCCCCCCTTAAATATCATTATTTTTTATTTTTTATATGAGAATCGTAAAGCGGTCAACAGGATACACCTACCTACAAAGTTTAAATTGTGTAATGCTAATACTTTCAGAATAAAGTGGCTGCGACATACGGACGGACAGACAGACAGACTTGACGAAACTATAAGGGTTCCGTTTTTTGTCATTTGACTATGGAACCCTAAAAAGGCATGATATTTTAAATCATGAGCATTAAAAATATTAAGCTCGTTGAATAAGACGAGCCAAAAACAAACAATATATAATTTTATAATTGAATCCATACTAGAAATTGTTATTTAATATTTCTTGCCTAATTTAAGTCTCTTATTCCTATTTTGCTTTCGGCTCTACGTGAAATGTTCGCAAAACGATATTTAGATTTGTAAAAAGAAAAAAAACGTAGCATCAAAAAAGTGAAGTCATGTGCCACCGCCGTAATAAAAGCAAAAAACGAAAATGTAGAGACGACTAATATTTGCAAGCTTGAAAACCGGACGAGCCCCGTACGCTGTTTTGCAGCCATCAAAACATCCACAACCAACTTGCTTGTTGCCCAGTTGAAACTAAAGCGGCTCTTTATTTACAAGTAGGTATATAAAACATGTGTACTCCATACGACGGCCTCGTATTTTATCTAGTTTTAAGCTTTCAGTTTAGGTTTATGTTGAACTAGCCTAGCACAAGTTAAATTTACTTTTAACCTGCTACCACCCAAATCTGAAAATCCAACAAAACTGAAAAGTGACAGTTTACACTTTGTTTTATAAATATATCAATATCTATTTTCACGTGAGTTTCGAACTTCGAAGCGCAAAGACCTTTTTTTTCTCCCATTTTTTTTTCATTTTGATGTGAAGTGTACTTATAAAATAAAAAGACTCAAGACTTACTTTGCGCGTTTCGACTAGTGTCTCGACGAATAAACCTTCATTTCTTTCTTTTATTGATACAATTTAGATGAATAATATGAATAAGACCTCATATATTTATATTTTTTAGAACCCGGGTCCAAAATTAACTTACCTGATAGATAAACATAGATAAACACTATTATTGCACTAATTACAAAATAACACAATATAACAAATCCAGGAGAAAGTACAAATTAGGCGGTCTTATCGCTTTAAACGATCTCTACCAGACAACCTTAGGGTAGATGAAATTATATTTTAGTGGAGTAAGGGTAGCACAGTGCAAAACAAGCGATGTATGACAGATTCAACAACATACATATATACTGTTTTCTTGAGTTTACGCGAACACTATACATTGAAATGAAAGATAGTTTACGGATTTAGAACGCGTTTATTTTTGATTTAACCCGACGTTTCGAACCCTTTACAGCGTTCATGGTCACGGGTAGACTAAGGTGTTATTCGTCTTTAAGATGGTAATTTGAAAAAATGTTTAACTACCGCCTCTAATTTTTATCGTCAGTTATGTTCCTTTTCACACAAAATGAGCTAACTGTGTCCGGAGTCTTCGCAATGTTGCCATGGTTTGTGGACTTCAATGATGATAAGACAGGGTCCCAAGCAGCTGGTAAATTCCAACCATCTTCTCTATTGAAATTAGGATGTTTTTTAATTTCTATTGCTTCGCGTATCATTCTAGGTACATATCGGTTACCCTTAGCAAGAACTTTAGGTTTATCAAATCTAATGAAATGGTTGGGCTTATCAAACGCATGACTACAGACTGCAGATTTCGTTATACGCATGTTTTTCATATCGGCTATGTGTTCTTTTACCCGAGTACCTATACTGCGTTTAGTTTGACCAATGTAAGAGAGCCCACATTCACAGTCGAGTTTGTATACGCCTGGTACTTGAAGGGGAATGTTACACTTGACTGGTCGTAAGAATTGGTTGATCTTCTTCGGCGGTTTGAAGTAGGTCTTGATAGAAGCGCGCTTCAAGATGTTCCCAATTTTGTCTGTGGCACCCTTCATGTATGGGAGTACCGCTGGTAGACGCTCAACTGTGGATGGTTTTTGACGGTCCGTGAAGCGGAGTCGCGGTACTTGGAGTTTATTGAATTTAAGTGCTCGCTTGACATGCTGGAGTTCAGCATGCCGGTGGTGGTCATCACAGATCCGCTGGGCTCTCTGAAACAAAGTTTTTCCAACAGTTGCTAACTGTGAAGGGGGATGGTGAGAGTCACCGTTTAGGTACCTATCAGTATGAGTTGCTTTCCGATACACTGTGGTGCTCATACATGAAGGGTGTCACAGACAAAATTGGGAACATTTTGAAGCGCGCTTCTATCAAGACCTACTTCAAGCCGCCGAAGAAGATCAACCAATTCTTACGACCAGTCAAGTGTAACATTCCCCTTCAAGTACCAGGCGTATACAAACTCAACTGTGAATGTGGGCTCTCTTACATAGGTCAAACTAAACGCAGTATAGGTACTCGGGTAAAAGAACACATAGCCGATATGAAAAACATGCGTATAACGATATCTGCAGTCTGTAGTCATGCGTTTGATAAGCCCAACCATTTCATTAGATTTGATAAACCTAAAGTTCTTGCTAAGGAAAACCGATATGTACCTAGAATGATACGCGAAGCAATAGAAATTAAAAAACATCCTAATTTCAATAGAGAAGATGGTTGGAATTTACCAGCTGCTTGGGACCCTGTCTTATCATCATTGAAGTCCACAAACCATGGCAACACTCATGGTTCGTCGTTCGTCACCGCTGAGAACAGACGTGTATTCCATTCTCGCAAAAATATAATAAGTAATCGATTTTTAAAATCTACTTTAACGTTCTGTCGTTATAACTCAAATTTGTTTAGAAACAATTATTAGCATTGCTCACCGTGAGCCTGTCCAGCGGCCGCCGCATAACGCACACTCCGTCACGCACACTATCAAAGAAGTGATCCGGTCAGCTGAGGACGACTGCATGCAATAATGAGCCTGCCACAATCAACATCCAGCGATGTCCGTCATTCTAGTCCTGATTTATCTACTATTGATCGTGAAATAATGGAATCGCAGATAACAATTAGAAAAAGGAAACAGCCAGATGATCATGGATGTTCGTGCAACAAGAGTGATATTCAAGATCTACGCATGGAAATGTCACGTATGTCCAAACTAGTAGAAAGTTTTATTTGTGTAAACCAAAAAACATTAGATAATGTATCAGAAATGAAAACCCAACTAATAGATATGAATACATTGAATGAGCAAAATTTTTCATCAATTACTAACAATGTGCATGACATTAAACAACAAGTCAATGAGATTCAGGAGACAATGACAAGTCTTACTATGGAACAAAAACAGATCAAATCGCAAATTTCTCTACTAGAACAAAAACTTTCTCTGGGTGAGGAAAAAATTAAGGTAATGGAGTTGGATCTTGCCAATTTTAGAATTACTAATTCTAATACAACATCGTCTATGGATAAACCACAGTTGCTCTCCAACGAACAGTTGATAAGTGAAGTCCAAGAGCGCAATAATCGACAGAGAAACATTATACTGGCAGGCATCGCAGAACAGACTTCTACTAATTCTAAAGAACGACAGTCACTGGATATGAATGAGGTCACTAACATGTTATCAAACTTGGTGAAGGATCTACCACCTCCAACCAAAATTTTCCGCATCGGAAAATATAGTGCTAACCAAAACCGTCGCATTAAGGTCTGTTTTGACAACCAACTCTTACGCAGCAAAACTAACCTGCCCGAAGGAATCAAGATTTACTCCGATTTAACTCCTTGCCAACAAAAGCACATTCATACCCTACAGGGTGAACTGGCCCAACGCCGACAAGATGGCGAAACTGATTTAACAATTAAATATATTAAAGGCATACCCAGAATCATTAAAGCACACCCAAAAAACCACAACCGATCTCACCATCAACTACCGCAGAAGTAACATATCAAATTCTTAGCGACTACACGGAACTTCAATCTACCAAATCCCGTATTAATTTCTTTTACCTAAATGCTCGAAGCATATGCTCTAAAGGCAAATTCGATGAACTAAAATGCATACTTCGCTCTATGTCCAACAAAATACACGTTATACTAGTAACTGAAACATGGTTTAAAACTGAAGAACAAGCACTACATTTTCAGCTTAGCAACTACACTCATCACTATAATTACAGAACCGATAAGGTTGGCGGAGGAGTCTCAATATATGTACACAATGATCTAAATCACAACCTGTCTGAATCTATTTACTCAGGAGGTAATAACTTCCTCTGGGTAAAATTAGAAAAGTATGCACTTGATGTCGGTGTTGTGTATTATCCCGGAGATACAGACTTTAATAAGTTTAGTGAAGATTTTGGTGTACAGTTGAAAAAACGAAGGAGGGCGATGGTCTTTGGAGATTTTAATATGAATTTATTAGAGAAAAGCAAGAAAATAAGACAATACAAAAGTACTCTAACAGAATCTGGATACACAACAACACTTAACAAAATACATAAAAATTATTTCACCAGACAGTCGGCAACAAACAAAGCAATATTGGATCACGTCAACACAAATTTAAAGAACGATTATTACCACTTTGCCCTATGTGATTCCCCTATATCCGATCATAGACAGATCTTTTTTTCACTGAAAAAACACAAACCTCCACCTATCAAACGTATTGCTTACAAGGCCCTTAACTATGAAAATTTGTATACATCAGTAGAAAATCATAATTTTGAAAATGAAGATATAGACTTTAATAAGTTAGAAGAAACAATAAAGGAACATATGGAGAAGTGTAAATTAATCAAATACAAAAAACAGAACCCGCCCTTAAAGGATTGGATAAATGGAGAAATACTACTTGCTATTAATCAAAGAAATGCACTATGGGTCGAACATCAAGCAGATCCAGCAAATGTCACTTTGGAGAATTCCTACAAAAAATTAAGACGAGAAGTAGCAGACAAAATCAAGCAAACCAAATACTCCTATTATTATAACAAATTCTCCGACTGTGATAACAACCCCAAGAAGACTTGGCATCTCATAAATCATTTGTCTAATAGAAAAATGACAAATAGCTGTGTTCCTCCAAAGCTAGAAACCGAAACTAAGATCATAACCGACCCTGAAGGTATTTGCAATATATTTAACGAATATTTCTCTACTATCGGATCCATTTTAGCGAACGAAATTCCTTCACACACCCACAACACTTTCCAAAATAAAACATCACAACCCATCTCGCACGACACTCCGGCACTACTATCTTTTGAACCATGCACGAATCACGAAATTTTAGGAATTATTGATGATCTTGACCCTAATTCTAGTACGGGATTGGATGGGATCAGCACTAAAGGCCTGAAATGTATAAAAAACTTAATTGCAGGTAGTCTTACGGAAAGTTTTAATACTCTGTTGGCCGAAGGTCACTTTCCAGACTCGCTTAAACAAGCTAAAGTAAGCCCGATATACAAATCTGGTGTTAAAACAGACCCAGGTAACTATCGACCTATTTCGGTCTTGCCAGTGTTATCTAAAATCTTAGAAAAAATTCTGCATAAAGGGTTGGATTCATATCTTCATTCCATAGATTTTATTACACCTCGTCAATTCGGTTTTAGGCCTAAAAGCAATACTCTAGCCGCAACACTCGATCTAGTCACAAAAATTCGTCAAAATATTGACAGCAAAAACATTGTCTTGGGCTTGTTCATCGACTTAAAAAAAGCGTTTGACACCGTAAGTCATGACATTCTACTAGAAAAACTTAAAATGGTATTGGTGGAAATGCACTTAAAATGTTTCATTCATACTTCAAAGATCGAATGCAAATAGTAAAAATTGATAATTATCAAAGTAAACCTCTTCCAATACGTTATGGTGTTCCACAGGGTTCCATATTGGGACCTCTCCTGTTTTTGACATACATAAACAATATTGATAAAATCGGTTTACATGGCCACATTACTCTGTATGCAGATGATACTTGCCTTTTTTATTTTGGATCATCCATAAATAACATTATTTCACTTGCCCAACAGGACCTAGACACTATCACCACTTGGTTCCAACAAAACCTGTTGACCATTAATATTTCTAAGACCTCCTATATTATTTTCAAAGCAAAAAATAAGCCTGTACCACCATACCGTCCGCTATCAATCAACAATACTCCTATACATGAAAAATCACATGAAAAATACCTAGGCCTACACTTAGACTCACACTTGACATGGAATATACATATTGATCACATAAAAAATAAAATTTCTTCGTTAATGGCTTCGTTGCGTACCATAGTCCGATGTATTCCGCGCAAAATAAGACATAATATGTATAACTCTCTAGCAAAGTCTCACCTGATTTATCTTGTCGAAATATGGGGAAATGCATCAAAATCCAAATTAGCCGAACTACAAGTAACACAAAATAAAATAATTAAATTGTTATTCCATTACCCTTATCTGACTTCCACCTGTAAAATCTACAAGGAAACAGGCCTTATGAATTTAAAACAACTCTTCACATATCATACCTGCCTGCTCGTTCGAAAGGTGTTGCATAAAACCATCCACACATCATTAGCACTGACACAGTCACAACACGTAGCAAAGCGCGTAACACGACGACGAGCGAGTTATTTAATTCTACCTAAAACTCGAACTAACTACGGCAAGCGAATGTTCACCTTTGCGGGAGCACAGCTATATAACAAACTACCGACATATATAAGAAATATTGATTCTCTAAATGTATTTAAAACAAAATTGGCTCAATATGTTCTAGAAGTGATAAAATGAATAAGTTAAGTGATTTACTTTTTGTTTTATATAATAACCTCAGTGTGAACGACGAACAGTGTACCTACCCACAATATTTATTTAAGCTTTTTTCTCAAGTAAGTGATGTAACGTCTTTATTGAGAAGTGAATAAATAATCTTTAAACCTAACACTGCGAAGACTCCGGACACAGTTAGCTCATTTTGTGTGAAAAGGAACATAACTGACGATAAAAATTAGAGGCGGTAGTTAAACATTTTTTCAAATTACCATCTTAAAGACGAATAACACCTTAGTCTACCCGTGACCATGAACGCTGTAAAGGGTTCGAAACATCGGGTTAAATCAAAAATAAACGCGTTCTAAATCCGTAAACTATCTTTTATTTCAACATACATATAACTAAAAAACAATACACATAATACATATACCTGCATAAGATACATAAACCTACCTAAACAATAGCACATTTATATACAAATATTAAAAATAATTAACAATAAATAAAATAAAATATAACCATCTACACCAACAAAAACCGAAAAACCTAAACTAATGCCATTAGCGCTACAGTAAAAGTGCTTTGAGTCTGGTCTTAAAAATGGGAAGAGACTCAGATTCTCTAATAGTTATGGGTAAGGAGTTCCATAAACGGACAGACTGAACAGTGAAGGATTTTGAGTAGAACTGAGAAGAATAAGGAGGGAAAGAAAGTAACAATTTACGAGATGTGCGCAAATTGCCTTGACCACTGGTTGGCTGCAAGAATTCAAAACGTTCTTTAAGGTAACACGGAGTCCGCGGGTTAAATAATACAGAGTACGAGTATAATAAAGAAAGGACATGAAAATCACGACGAAGCCGAATAGGAAGCCAGTTGAGCTGTGCTCGAAACTTTGAAACGTGATCATACTTTCTTAACCCAAAGATAATGCGAATGCAGAAATTTTGAAGTCGCTCAAGCTTATCGAGTGATTTTTCGTTAAGATCAAGATAGCAGCAATCAGCATAATCCAGAATAGGCAAAAGTAATGCCTGAACCAGAGCAACTTTGGTAGGTATAGGTAGAAAATTGCGTAATCTATTGATGGAACCAGCTGAAGCAAATATCCTCCTGCTTACTTCACTGACATGCTTGTCCCATGTCATTGAACCATCCAACAAAACTCCTAAGTTCTTTACAAGTTTGCTGTATGGAATATGGACGTCGTCAACTACAACCGGAGGCAGCAAACCCCAATCAATCTTTGAGATTAGCTGTGGACTACCAACAATAATTGCCTGTGTTTTAGTTGGATTTACCTTGAGCCCGAATGACTTACTCCACTCCAAAATGCGGCGTAGGTCAAAGTTTACTGTGGAGATTAGTTTTGATAGGTCATGTAGGTTACCCTGACAATACAGTTGAAGATCGTCTGCATAAAGATGGTACGAAGAAGTTAGATTAAGAGTAATGGAATTTATAAAAATGGCAAAGAGGAGAGGAGACAAGACGCCACCCTGCGGTACACCAGCTTCGACGTTACACCATGACGAGAAAGAATCTTCAGCAATGATGCGCTGCCGACGCCCATGCAGGTAACTATGGAACCAGTCAGTCACCGTTGGAGATATGTTAAGAGAACGCAGTAAGCCAATCAAGACGTCGAAGTCCACAGTGCAAAACGCATTACTGAAATCCAGCAACGTCAGTACCGTGAGATGCCTATTGTCCATAGCATGGCGGATGTCGTCAGTAATCTTGACGAGAGCTGTAGTGGTGCTATGGCCAGGGCGAAAGCCAGATTGAAAAGAGTTGAGGAGATTACTTTGGTTTATATGTTGACTGAGTTGCTGGTGAACAATGCGCTCCAACACCTTTGACAAAAAGGGGAGAATTGAGATGGGCCGATAATCGGTAAAAGAAGACGGATTCTGTTTTTTAGGGAGAGGAATTAGGTGAGCGTCCCTCCACGCAGCAGGAAAGGTGCTAGTGCTTAAGGAATAGTATAATAATCGTGTGATAATGGGAGCAAGGATGTCAAGTAATGGAATAATCATTTTACGACTGACGTTATCACTGCCCACTGCATTTGAAGCGATGCTTAGTACGTTCTTCTTAACATCACAATCGGATAATTGACTAAAGACAAAAGGATAAAAATCAGGAAAAGGAAGAGATGACAATTGATTTAATGTTTGTGCTTTTATTGCATCATCGATGACTACAGACGAGGAAAGTGTTTATTTAAAGAGTCGAAGTTAATATTTTTTGGGACAGAATCATTTCGAGATCTTCCAATTCCGATTGATTTAAGAAATTTCCAAACCTTTGCTGGATTACCATTTTCAACTGATTTGTGGATATGGCGTCGTTGAGCGTCCCTACACATCCTGTTGCAGCGATTTCTTAGCAGCTTGTATTTCTCCCGGTTTTTATCAGATGGATCCATTTTAAATTTACATTTAGCTGAATTCTTTTTATTACATAATGCTTTTAGGTCGTCGGTCAACCAGGGCGCAGGAAAATGCTTCACCTGCAAAGTAATGCTAATATTTTTTTCGTGATTATTGCAAAATTAACAAATATGTTTTGAAAATCAGAGGCCGCCATTAAATATAAACTCCCAAAGGGGCGTATTTATCATAACGTATTTTATTCACATATAGTGAATTTTAGGAAAAATCTATAGATACGTTAAAATTTTTAAATTTTATAAAAGTAAAGATACTTCGAAAGTGTTTTTTTTATTAAACTTTAAATGTTATAATAACATTGTCAACATTTTGTAATAAGCCTCTTGAAAATAAACTAAGCTGAAGCACGTTCAAACGAACAAAATAAAGCTTGTAAGAGAAACATATGAAATATAGAGCTTCCCGCGATTTATATTGTCACCGTAAAATTGTAAACTTCTCCAGTTTACAATACAATGCAAAAGATTATAAACTAACGGTAGGTTAGGTTTGTGACGGCACATATAAGATAATACTAGTGTCGGTGACACGTAGGTATTAAAAAATCGAGTCTATTTGTAATTCGGTTTCACTTTCCCTTATCGCGTCCGCGCGTATGTCTCCATCCTGGTTAGATCGGGAGCCTTAGATAGGTATCAATATTTCTTCCAAATTGAATATGTCCTGTCCTAGGTCTCCTTACCAAATTATAGCTAAACTGATTGAGTTTAAATGTTAATAGACTGAGCTTTTTCGCATTTATAGTAATAGGATAGATAAGACATAAACATAGGTTTTTTAAAAGAAAAGAAAAATAAATTGAATAATAAACATATTATTGTCTCTAGTTTACAGTTAACAAATGGCTTTCTTCGTGTCCATTTTATTGCTTATAGCCGAGACCCAACGCCCATTAGGTATTTGTTTCTCAATGTTCTGTTTCAAATTACATATCGGCTACGAACAAACTGCATCCGATGTCCCGCTATGATTGCAAATAGGGTAGGAGAACACATAACAAGTTCGCCTCATTTATTTCAATGTCTCCATTGTTACAGCACACGTCGCCAACTATGAATGTGGGAGTGAGGCAACGCAGAGTCCGGGAGGCGTCCGGCGCGCTACAGGAAGTTGCCAGGTCCGCTTACAATATTATCGGAGTACAAACAACACTTTTGTTCCGCACTGCACCTAGGTTTTCAACTTTCTAGTTGCGCAGTTCCCTGCGCATATAGGTCGTTGAAGGCCACTTTGTTTGCTCAGTAGGGTAGTTGCAAGGTTAAAAACAAGTTTTCGAACTGAGATTTCCGTTTGTTGTTGTTCATGTTACGTTGCACTTTATGTTAATTGAATTGTGTGTAAATAAAATTTGGTTTAACGTGAGGTTTATGTTAAACTCTAGTTAAAAGTTAAACAGTACTTTGTTTCGTGTAAGGTATGTTAGGAGAGTACCTAAATGAAGTGACCGACTTCTTTTTAAATCATAGCAAAAACAAATGATTTAACAGAAATATAAAATGCAGTTCTGATCATCTATCAGGGGTTTTTTAATAAACGCGTAATATTTTAAAAAACTTGAGAGGTGTCAAGGAACACCCGGATGGAACGAAGTTCATTTTTAGTGAAGGAATTGTAATATTTTTTTTTAAAATTTAATTTTTATTCTCTCTCCCTCTGCCTCTCCCTATCTCTATCCCACTCCCTCTCCCTCTCCCTCTCCCTCTCCATCTCCCTCTCCCTCTCCCTCACTCTCTCTTCCTCTCCCTCTCCATTACGCGCACGCCGCACGGCTTACAACTATTAATAAAGCAAAAAGTGTCGTTACAATTTTTTCCGTCTAGCCCCCTTTCACAACCCGCGATAAGGAAATTCGTTCCACAAAACGTTGCAATGTTTATGCAACTTGATTTTTTCTGAAACTATTATAGTAAACATAGGTCTAGCAGTAATTTAACAAGATATCAATTAATAATCTATTAATTTGCAAAAAAATAATTTAAACATTCACTTTTCTAATGATTGCTAACAATAACAAATAAATGAAGGGAAAAATCTATACACGAATGATATGTTATGTTCTCCTTCATAATGATAGTAACTGTAGCGGACATTAATTAATCTACGTACACAATAAGAATTTATGAGCATTCGCTTTTCCTTCATTTGGTAGACAGAGCTAATGAAATGAGGTCTATTTTGTATTAGGCATTAGATGGTTTGTATTAGGTGTAATCAAAAGCATACAATGTAGCTTATGGTTAATTTTTATCGAAAGAATACTATTATAGTTCGAATCAATGGTTTTGTATTCCAGTTCAATGATTTAAACAGTCTAAATAACCTTTACATTCATTAAACTTGTTATACACATCAAAGAGTCCATTTAAATAAATGAAATTCATATTTTGCTTGCAACATCGAATGTTAATATGGCACTGTTTCTGTGTGAAAGAGTTCCAAAATGGAAATCATTTTAATATTAATGACGACTCAATGAATTTAAATAAAGAATCACCAACTGTCGCTTTTATTCAGTTTATATGTTCACCTTTTGTAGTTATTATGACAGTCATATTTTGCTCTCGTGATGCAAATGATAATTTTGTAGGTGTCTACGGACAATTTAGATTAATCAATGTTGTGTTACTTTAGTACAGCATGTTTATTTATGTAGTAATATGTAACTTGACTTATAGGTTTCAAGTAAATAGATCTGTAATAGTTCATACTCTGGCTGAGCAACAAATAAGTACACGTAATAAGAAGTTGCTAAGTATGACTCTGCCGTGATTTTAGTAAATGTTTTTTCAAGAATTACGTAACCCTGGTGATATGATGAAGTGGATATTTAAGTAGTATATTTTTAGCGTTTAACATACAAATAAAACACACATATAAGTACCTACATATAAATAATATAAAAAACTAGATACACAAGCAATAGTAGAAAAACCGGCCAAGTGCGAGTCGGACTCGCGCACGAAGGGTTCGGTACCATTGACTAGGTTTGATATAGACCATTTATTGATATCGAGCAAAAATAGGCAAAAAATTGCTTTTGCTTTTGACAGTAAAAGCTTGCTTAAATATTTATTTTATTTTGTTTTTAGCATTTGTTGTTATTGCGGCAACAAAAATACACAATTTGTGAAAATTTCAACTGTCTAGCTATCGCGGTTCTTGAGATACAGCCTGGTGACAGACAGACGGACACACGGACAGACGGTCAAACGGACAGACAGCCAAGTCTTAGTAATAGGGTCCTGTTTTTACCCTTTGGACCCTTAAACGACCTTGCCAAATGAGCAACCGCTAGGACATTCGGGTGCTTTTTCTAAACTAAAGTACTTCTTAGCATTAAATATTTTGTCATGTACCTACCTACGCAAACTTGAATATCCAGACTCATAACATTAGCTAAGTTGATTTATCTGTCTGTAACTGTGTATCTAGTTCTTATTTTTTATCTGTCTAAACAGGTAAAACATGTAAACCGTCAAACCGTAGAGAAACATAGAAAAACTCTTTTAGCATTCTCGCACATCTAAGTTCCAAGTTTGCTTTGAAAGCTTGTTTTGTTCGCAGTACCCATCCGACTCAGACAGCGAGTCTGTTTGGGAAACTGCAGATGTTACTTTGGAGCGTGGCGCGAACGGTCTCGGCCTGAGCATAGCTGGCGGGGAGACCGGCGGTGACGTCAGCATCACGCGGCTAGCTGCAGGGGGCGCTGCGAAGAAAGATGGCCGACTGCATATAGGAGATATTTTGTTACAAGTATGTGAAGCAGCATAATGTAGCATTAGGTTTCGACCATATTTCGTGATAAGTACATCAAGGTCAAAATTAGACTAATATGAGGTAAATCCATACTCTTTATTGTAATGAACTCCGAGGCGTACACATCGGTTTTCAAGGTGGCGCCTGCTCCGAGGTTCTACTCGTAGTTTGATGCCTGGAAAGGTCAGGAAAAAGGTGTTTTTCTTCATGTTCTGGGTATTTGTGGCACCTTCATTGTTACCTACTGATTTCCACAAAACAAATGTTTTGAATTTTTACTTATTTTGAGATCAGAGCAATATGTATGTAATGTTGTCCATATTTATCCATTTATTAATTATTATTGTACAATATACAAATTTTAATGACAAATAGCAGAAGAAATCCACTATCAACTTTTAAATTTTGACGGTCTCAAAGCTAAATTTTGGTCTTCCTCGTAAGTTACTTAGGGATGGAACACTATACGGCAAAGATAGTTACGCTAAGTTATGCTATTTTACAGAAAACTTTTTATACAAAAACTATTGCACGGAAAAAAATACTATCATTTCAAAAATCGTGATCAAACGATCCGTGTCGATTGGTTTTATATAGCATAATTTGTGTCGCTTGTAGCAAATGCAGTTTGTTACCGGTTACTTATAAAGTTTCGCGTTGCATTATTTGAACGTAAGCGGGCATTGACGGTTAGTGTATTTGACGGTGCTTGACAAAACAAACATTTGGGGGTAGATTAAGTTGAATCTCAATTCCACACAGAGTGTGTGTATCGGTGTGCCCAGGCCACGGTCTGTGTAACCTGATCCAATCGATAGTTAGACAATAAAGTAAAGTGTGATCGCTTGTTTATCTTAAGTTCTTGGTTTTATCGTGTTTCCTGTCTCCCTTTTAAGCTCCTTCATATAAGCTCTCCTTATGAGCTCTAATTTGAATTATTATTGAACCACAATAACAATTTTGACGTTACTCCTTTGAGGAATGATTTTGACAATAAAAGCTTAATTATGTCCGTTTCAGGGTCTACAAAAATGTCCTTACCAAAATTTATCTGGATCGATTCTGAGTTTATGTGTGAAAGGGTTACAATTACTTTTGCAATTACAATATTTAATATGGAGCATACTTTTTCTGAAACTTAAACTTAGCAAAGTTAGACATCTAGGCCGATGTTCTGAAAGTTTGAAAGATGTTCTCCATTATCAAGGGCTACATAAAAAAACGTAAATTTCGGATAACCTCTAATATTTTATATATTTAATAGGTGAGTCTGGCGTTGAAAAGGAATAAGGGGACCTAAAAAATAACGTTCCCAAAACTTTTTTATCACGTAGTTAAAAAACTCCTTGCGGAACTTACTTAAACGACATCCTTCAAAACTTGGGCTTTTGTTTAATGAAATTTTATGTACGGTTTGAGGCTTTATTTGACAGAGCTAGGAAAGCAGTACTGGCAGGACCTTTTATATCAACGTTTTATTATTTTACACGAAGATAATTTTCCAAACTTAAGACGACAAAATAAATCTGAAGGCCAAGGCCGAGCGGAAATTGCGATGACAACATTCAAAGGAAAATTATGTTTACATGGCTCCATTATAACTTTGTAAATTAAAGGACAAAAACCAGTTCCTTGTAATTATGTTTATGATTTAAAAATCAAAAGTTCCTATAGAGTTTAAAAGCACTTGCTCGTGCTTGATTAGAATGGTGACGGCCTAAAAAGTTGAGACAAGTCCTAAAAAAAGAGTTAAGTGCAAACAATTTCATATAAATTTCCTATTCAAATCATCATCATCAAAATAAACACTTCATAAATTGCTAAGCTGAATTTAGCAATGATAAAATACCCTGAACTAATGTTATATTTATAACCCCTTAAATACATTAACAATTTAAATTATAATTTATTTAGTAATTATATGCCGGCCGACTGATCTAAATAATTGAGCTTCCGATACATTGGTTATTTCAACGAATTTATTCAAGGATTTATGCTGTGAGCCCGCACAGCTTCATAATATATTTTTGGATAATTTTCATCCGAATGAAATAAATAAATGTGGACGACATCAAATTTATTGTTCTGATTCCCAAATTGATCGAGAAAGTATATAAAGTGCTCGTACTGTGGAAATCACAAACAACGAAGGTACCACAAACATCCGGACCCGAGAGTCCGGGCATCGAACCAGGGACCTCGGAGCAGGCGACACCTTGAAAGTCGTAAAAATATTTAACAATTGATTAAGACAAAAAAGTTTTTATACTTTCTTGAAAATGTTGTAGTGGTACAGATATGAGTTTTAAATATAGAATTCCACTGGTATGAAGTCGCAGACAACAGCGACACGACTCAACGATACCCACTGCATTTGTTTTAAGATTAAAAGCCATGTGTTCACACTAGAGTCTAGTGTCTAGTCTAATGACTATTTAAAATGGTAATCCACAGACCAATCTTATTCTGTACAATAATTATCTTTTTTGGGGTCGCTCGCTTTCCTTATTTTACTTAGTAGTCTTCGCGCTATTACATGGAGATCTTTAAGTGAAATACAAAATGTAAGTTAAAAAATGTACATACACTTTATGTACTTCAAGATAAACCAGTACGTAAGCAAACAGTATTTTTCACGATGCGCCATAAAGAAAGCTTTCAAGATAACCTCAATAAATTGCCTTAGCATCTCTATGTGAAATATGAAGGAAATATTAAGCTGACGGATATAATCTGCACAACAAGCGAATTACACTCTCAGCATAACGTTTTATTTTTTTTCTTACTCTTTTCCTATTTGCTTTCATGTTGTGGTCTTTTTATATTAGAAAATTAAGCTAAATGAGGAAAAAAATGTGTTGTCCACTTGAATCTAAACGTCGGGAAGGTAAATACTATTTCAGCTTTAAATTGTTTATATTGTGCATTGAATCCCATTTAGTGGTACGTTTTATGTGTAACAATGGAACAAAAAAGTAAAAAAAACCTACATTACAAGATACATAATCGGTGTCAGTAGGTAACAAAATGAGCCAGATGACCGCTGACGCATCGCATTATAATATTAGGGGTTAAAGTATGAAATTGCCGTTTTGTATGGACGAAATCGAGAAAAGTCATTTTTCCATATTAACAATTTTTTAGTGTTTTTAAAAACGCCCGAACCGTTTTCGAAGCAATTAAAGGTGAAAGTTAGATGGTTATAAAGCTACGCATTATAGTATTTAAATTTCTGAAAATCAAAGTATATAATACAAAATATACTTAATTGAAGCAAGAAGGTCAGCTGACACATTGTAATGAATGAATGAATGAATGAATAAACACTTTATTGCACAAAACACATGAACATAAATTAATACAGACGAGATATAATTGTAGGTACAATAAGGCGGCCTTATCGCTAAAAAGCGATTTCTTCCAGACAACCTTTTGGGTATAGGAAATCTTATATTAGCGTAGAAGGGGTTAGTTAGTTAGTTAGTTAGTTGGACTTGAATTTTCCGCACTTAGCCTCTTGAGTTGGGCCTTTGTACGTGACTAAAATTTATTAGTTTTATTCATACCATTTCAGGTCTGTCCAGAAATTCACTAGGCCTCGTATATTTTTGAGTGCCTCTTGTATGGACCGAGATTCCTTAAGGAATTCTGTCCGTTGTGTACTTACGCTGTTACACTGTGCTATCACATGCTCTGGTGTTTCCTCCTCAATCAGACATCCTCTACAGAGAGGACTAGCGTAGAAGGGGTAATGCAGTGCAAAACAAATTGTAAGAAAAGATAGTCAATCAAAATTATTTTAAAATAGTTTGAATATTTACCGTAAAAATAATAAATATACCTTTATAATACATAATATATCAATTAATTAATAAAAAGAATATATATATATATACATTTATAAATACAATACATACACACAATACATATAATATTATATATACAGTACAGTAAGAATATAAAAACAACTGTCTACACACACCCTAACCGATACGAAGCATTACCGAGACAGATATAGTGCCTTCACTCTAGTCTTGAAAATGGGAAGTGACTCTGATTGTCTGACGCTTAAGGGTAGAGAATTCCATAAACGGACAGATTGAACACTGAATGATTGTGAGTAGAATTGTGAAGAATGGGAAGGAAAAGAGAGTTGTAGTTTTCGAGACGACCGCAGATTATCCTGACCCTCAGTGGACTGCAGAAAATCGAAACGCTCTTTGAGGTAAAATAGAGTGCGCGGATCAAATAAAACAGAGTAAAGTAAAGAGAGGATATGAAGGTTACGGCGAAGACGAATGGGAAGCCAGTTAAGCTGTGCGCGGAACTTCGAAACGTGGTCGTACTTCCGTAGACCGAAGATAATTCGGATACAAAAATTTTGTAGGCGCTCAAGCTTATCCAACGACTTTTCACTAAGGTCAAGAAAGCAGCAGTCAGCATAATCTAATATAGGCAGAAGCAATGCTTGAACTAGAGCAATCTTGGTCGGTATCGGTAGAAAATTACGTAATCGGTTGAGAGAATTTGCTGATGCAAACATCCTCCTGCTCACCTCACATACATGCTTGTCCCATGTCAAAGTACCATCCATAAAAACTCCCAAGTTCTTTACAAATTTACTAAATGGGATTTGGACACCGTCGAATACAATTGGAGGTAGTGATCCCCAGTCAATCTTAGAGACCAATCGAGGGCCACCGACAACCATCACCTGCGTCTTCGCAGGGTTAACCTTGAGACCATAAGACTTGCTCCACTCCAAAATGCGAGTCAGGTCAGAATTTACTGTAGAGATGACGGTCTCCAGGTCATCAAAGCCACCCTGGCAATATAGTTGGAGATCGTCTGCATAGAGATGGTAGGAAGAACTAAGATTACGAGTGATGGAATTAATGAAAACAGCGAAAAGAAGAGGAGACAAGACGCCACCCTGTGACGCCAGCTCCGACGTCACACCAAGCTGAGAAGGAATCCTCAGTGATGATGCGTTGTCGGCGCCCGCGCAAGTAACTATGGAACCAGTCAATAACCGCAGGAGATATGTTTAGGGAACGCAATAAGCCGATCAAAATGTCGAAGTCAACAGTATTGAAAGCGTTACTGAAGTCCAGCAACGTCAAGACTGTAAGGTACCTCTTGTCCATACCATGGCGGATATCGTCTGTGATCTTTACTAGGGCTGTAGTCGTACTGTGGCCTGGACGAAAACCAGATTGGAAAGGGTTAAGGAGATTGTATTTGTTCAAATGATGACTGAGTTGCTGATGAACAACTCGCTCCAAAACCTTAGACAGAAAGGGAAGAATTGAGATGGGACGATAGTCACTGAAGGAAGAAGGGTTAGATTTTTTAGGGAGGGGAATCACTTGAGCATCCTTCCAAGCTGTAGGGAATGTGCTAGTGCTCAAAGAGTGGTTAAGGATTCGCGTGATGATGGGAACAAGAATGTCGAGCAGGGGAATAATCATTTTGCGGCTTACATTATCACAGCCCACAGCATTTGACGCTATGCTTAGTACGTTCCTCTCAACATCACAATCAGTTATTTGACTAAAGACAAAAGATGAGAAGTCAGGAACTGGAAGGGATGACAGGTGATTTAGTGTTTGTGATTTTGTTGCATCATCAATGACTACAGACGAAGAGAAATGTTTATTTAAATTGTCGACGTTAGTATCTTTCGGGAAACAATCATTGCGAGACCTTCCAATTCCTATTGACTTAAGGAATTTCCAAACCTTACTTGGATTTCCATTTTCAACGGATTTGTGAATATGGCGTCTTTGAGCGTCTCTACACATTCTATTGCAGCGATTTCGTAGCAACTTATATTTTTCGCGGTTTTTATCGGACGGGTCCATTTTGAACTTGGACCTTGCTGAATTTTTTCTATCGCGTAAGGCTTTTAGGTCTTCAGTTAACCAAGGTGCAGGAGAATGTTTAATCTTCACTGGTCGAACTGGAGCGTGTTGATCGATTAGATGTACCAAGAGTGAATTAAATAAATTGACCTTCTCATCAATAGCGCTGGCGCTGTCATTGTAAGGGGTCTTTTCAACGACTTCCTTTGAAGTAATAGGCACTAGTATTGCATTTTTTTTTAGTCAAATGTTACTTTATTTAGTTTTTGATACAATATAAAAATTACGCAATAATACGACTATACTTAAGAGCTATAAACAAAATAAAAAGTGGGAAAATAATCGGCAATTTCATACTTTAACCCCTATTATGTGGGTATAAGCAAATGGGTGCGTGTTTTAACAGGATATTAGCTCTACTTTTTTAAACTAAAGGAGTTTCAGTATTTAAACTTGAAAAATTATGTCTCTGGCGGGAATCGTCTATGTTTAACTGGCGCGGCGTTATATGTAAGTACCATCATTCTTTCCCTATGGTACCTACCATTAAGCCACCAAGACTCGTGGCTTAATGGTATAGCGTATAGTGCGTCGCCCGGTATGCATGGAGATGCGGGTTCGATTCCCGCCTAAGACATATTGTTTTGAAATTTAAACAGTGATATTTTAATTGCAGTAAAATTTATAAAATATCATACTAAGTGTGAAGTAGTTTCCGCTATTATAGTTGTAAAAGATTCACTCTACGTTGTTAGGTATAACGTTAGACTCTCGTCTGTTCAAAGGTATAACAAAGTTACTTAACTGTTGCTTCTCAATATATTTATTTCAAAAAATAAAAATAATATCAAAACCCCGACTGCGATATTTCATCATAAGCGATGCACTAAAAAGGTAAAAACAAGTATAAACTTTGAAAAGGAAATTTAAAAATAAACTATAAGATTAGGCATAACTTAGTTCACTTTTTATTCCACTGTTTAAAGTAAGTGTAAGTGAAAACTTGTAATTGGCTCTATTAAGAACATCATTGTATCCTAGTTAAGTTCTTAGCTGTAAGTTTTCCAAAGAAATGAAAAATAAAGATAAAAATAAATACTTAGTAATTTTACACATTTTGTCTTGCTTACATTGAGCAACAGATTATTCGTTGTAAACGAGTACAATAATTTCGTGAGTGTATTGACGACATCTGCTGCTGAAACAAGAATGAATACTCCAACAGTAATTCAAAAACATAATTGCCGAACGCAAACCATCCGGTGGGTTTTATTTTTTCAACGACGTATCATTCGGCAGATCCCACGCCCTTTCCATAACATTATGAATTCTTAACATGCTTTGCGGATTCGTTTCATCTCGTTTCGTTTAATTTTATCTTCATGCCAATGCTTTACTTCTTTTCAATCCTAGTATCAAAGAAATAAAAACGATTACCAATTTCTTATAACAAATCCCTTTTTAACATAATTTCATTAAATATAATATACTTTATTTAATATTTTAGCAATTAAATTGCAATTATAATATCAGTAGGTATATAAACTTGCAACGCTGGCTTACAGCGTTAAGAATATGCTTGAAAAATTCGCGCTGAGTCGCAGTGTCTCGGTGGCATAATGGTATAGCGCCCGCCCGGCATGCGAGGAGATGCGGGTTCGAGTCCCGCCTGAAACATAATTTTTCAAGTTTATATACTGATATTATAATTTCATTAAAGCTTTAAATTACTTTCTTACATTTTTTCAATTTCCAATTAAATTTACTTTGGGACTAGTGACCAACTAGTCCCAAAGTAAATTTAATCGGAGCTTCGGAGATTTGGTAGCAAAAAAGTACATTCTATTGCGAATTAACAGACATTTTTTTTCTCTTATTTGGTAAGTAGGTACTTTAGGTTCTATTAAATACATGCAAACATTTTCATAACCAAATGCAACATGTCTCAAGCTTAGTAATTCCACATGCAATCATACAATAATACATCTCTAGCTTTTGCCGTGTGCACTAAACGTTTTAATTTCATCTACTCTAAGTTGTCTGGTAGAGACCGCTTTAAGCTATAAAACCACGTAATTGTATTTTCTCTCTGGTTTTTAATGTTGTATCTTTTTAGGTTTATTACAATTAAGTGTATATCTATCTATCTATATCTCAATGTCCTTTCTCAAGGTCTTATCTATTTCTGTACCAAATTTTATCAATATCGTTTCTGTTGTTTAGACATGAAAGCTTAACAGAAAGACAGACAGAGTTACTTTTACATTGCTAATATTAGTGAGCAAACTCAAGTAAAGAATGTAAAAGTAACGGCAATGAAAATCAAATTTGAAAATATTTTTATATTATTTGTCGCAATGAATCTAATAGACATTAACTTTAAACAAAAAAATGTAAGATCATTGAACCATAAGGTGCTGGCCTGAAATAAAATAACATAACCCCATCTTCTCATATGCGAATCGCAAGAGACGACATAAACGAGTACCGGCTGCTAAGCGATCACCTGCGATTCTGGCAAAATCCTCTATTTGTAATCTGATGATATTGAAATCACTATAAATGCTAACCAACTGTCTTATCAAGGGAAAGTTTTAACCTACAAGTCACAACGTTTCTTTGTCAATCTTTGTACAGGTGGTAATATAATATCAACATTCTGATAGGAAAATTTAGGTAAGGAGCGAAACAACAAACAGTTGAGCAGCCCGGAGCGATTTTCCTACCACTTAACTGTTTGTATTAGCAAAATGCGTCTCTCAGTTATTTTTTTAACAGTATATTAATAATAATTCAAGATAATATGCCACACTGGGCCATATACTTTGGGGTAGTAGACAACCGAGAAAATTACTTGTATACTTTTTTTTGAAATTACATACAAATCATACATAGAGAGCATCCAAACCAGAACAAACAGATAATAATATGTTCAACCCTTCATTTGTGAATTCTTTGCCTTTATTTTTTTTATTCTAATCCCGACTACTGGCTTTTAATCCGTACCAAAAGCGTCTCGTTGAGAACTTACTCCTTTCATTCATTAGTTTCCTTATTTGAATTTGGTATTCTTGAATCAAATTCAGTGATGATAGTTTTTTTTTTTTTACTAATGACAATAACTGTTCTTTGATCAACTCTTTATGTTAGTATTTAAAGACTAGCTGTTGCCCGCGACTTCGTCCGCGTCAAAATCTGTTTTTATGATCGCGACTATTTTTGCAACATTTTTTACTGATGCTTCGCTCCTATTGGTCGCAGCGTGATGTTATATAGGCTAAAGCCTTCCTCAATACATGGACTATCCAACACAAAAATAATTTTTCAATTCGAACCTGTATTTCCTGAGATTAGCGCATTCAAACAAACAAACAAACAAACTCGTCAGCTTTATAATATTAGTATAATTTATGCATTTCAAAAAGCTGCAGCCTTGATAAGAAGTTTTATTTATAATTTTATTTTATTTTGCTAAATATTCAGTTGCTTTTCAATTTTTTATAATTTGTTGAAATAAAATTAAGAAATTTTGAAACAGGTACAGCTCTAGTTTAGATAAGTACTTCTGCTTTTAAATAGTTCAAAGGACATTTGGTTCCGTACCATCTAGAAAGAAAAGAATAAATATTTAAGCTTAAAATCTGACGGCGATTCATACATCATACGGTCCATCATAATCGTGTGCCGCTGGTCTGAACCCTTTACAAGTACAGCTGACTAGCGTGACCCATAATTAAGCAAGTACCCTTTGCTCCAAAGGGAGAAAGGTACACACTTGAGTGCTTGGATCCTTGTAATAAATTCATCGTAGTTGGTATATTAGGCGACCTTATTACGAATGTATAATGCATTATTTGTATATTAATTTTGGAAGGATGATGAAACCGTGTTTACAGAGGATGTGTGCGCACTAACGTAGCTGACAACACTGACAATGTTTAGAAAACACTATGACATTGTAAATGTGTATTATATGCCAATTTTTAGAAATTTTAAATAGAACATTATTTAAAACAAAAACAACTGCTAATACTCGTAGGATAGCATCACACCTACTCTACATGGGTGTCGTAAGAGGCAAGTAAAGGAGTACTGCTAGAAGAAGATGGCCAGCAGCGTTTTCCTCTTAACCTCTGGCCACATTGCTATCACGATCGTGCCAAGCGTGGTGTTCATGGAAAATATTTCTTTTAGAGAGACCTATGATTTTGTCAATGTTGCTTATGTAAATAAGGAGTTTATTGTTTTAAAGCACCGGAATAATAACCGTATATTCTTTATACTTCTGGTGGATACGAGCTGAACTTACTTAAGAAAGTCTGCCTTATGTTGGTCGCACACATGTATATTCGTTTTCGTCATATCCCTAGGGATTTCATAAAATCCCTGATATCCTCATTTCCTTGCGACATATATTAACCAACTTCTGATCTTTGAATATTTGAGATACATCGTCGCGTGACGTCTGCTAGAAGTTCTGGTAATGAATACCTTTATAAATAATATATGATTGATATTTATAAATACGAGTACACATAATATTTTTAATAACATTTTATAATGTATAAACATATTTAAACGCGAATGTAAGTTATTGTGAGTTAGTTACATCGGCCGTGATTACAGGTTGGCCTGATGAGACAGCTTGTGACTGTTAAGTATAATGGCGTCCCGATAAACATTTTACAAATAGTCATGCAGATGTATGTTAGGTCATAGCAGAAAGGATGGATAGTCCCATTCTCTCGTACTGAATGTTCATGCATGTTCGATCCAATGAGCAGTATAAATTCTACTAACCCAACTACTATTATTAATTTTATACTAACAAAATTGTTGTTGTTTTTGAAGGTAACGCGTTGTATGGACTTATTTTGTCTGATATAAATATTTTTATTTCATTTCATGCAACGCGAAAGTTGAAAACTAGTTGCAAATATGTGTAAATAGATTCAAAGTATGTATTTACATCATAATTATATTAATCGTTAGATTTCAATAATTTCATCACGTTACAGTCTTGCTCTTTCTGACAGCGGAGTTGACAAGCGTTAAATCACACATTTGTACCTATGATTTGTACTATGCTCTGGAAATTAAACAGTCATAAATTGTACAGTGATCACCAACCCGCATTTGAGATCACCAACCCGCATTTGGCAAGCGTGGTGATTATGCCAGTACCGATCATTGCTGTGGTAACTTGAATTCAATGATGGAGACCTTTTCCCTGCAGTGGGATGATTATAGGCTGTTACTATACCTTTAAATTGTACAGTAATAATAATATATTTTTAAGACATGCCTCACTGGGCCACACAGAGCCATCTAGTCCCAAATTAAGCTACTATTAAGTAGCCTGTCGTATACTTAATAGTAGCTTAATTTGGGACTAGATGGGATACTACAGAACAGAAGTACAGTGCTACTGTTAAGGTAAATGAGATTTATTTTCTTTATCTTCTGTACGGAAAAATCAAGTTTGAGATTATTACAAAAATTTTTCTTACTTTTTCTTACTCTTTTGCGAGAGTAAAAGCAAGTTTTGATTGCTTTTCATCAAAGAAATCGCGGAATATCTTGGCCTGACTACGACATTTCCTACCGTGTCGTTTATTTTATGAAATCGTAACTAAAAAAAGAGATTTACAATAACACAACAGTCGGTTTGTAACTCAAGAACTATTACTCAGGTTATTTTGCTTTCTCGTGTTACTTTTAACAGCAGTAATAACTAAGTGTTAGCTACTTTTCTCAGTGCGAACGTAACAAGAAACTCCTCCTTATTCTGCTAACAACATTTCCGTTGACTAAGTTCCTGGGTAAATTATAGAAAAACATTATTATAACTATCTTTGGATGTTACTGTCTGGTTATACGAACTTCAATGTTCTAATATTATTTATAAGTTGTATGTTTTTATTTAAAAAGTACTTATTTCAAGAATTCAATACACTAAAAGAAAAAAGAAACTTATTGTTGCACATAAAAGTGCCAACTTTTTTTATTGAAAATATTCAACATTGGTCACCCACTATAAACAATATTTTGCTGATAATTTCCGCTCATTATAATCGGTGTCAGCACCATAGCCTTTCCGCCTAGGTATACCTTACTTTACATTTGACTAGTATACAGCCAAGGCGACTCCTAACAAAAACAGTTTTGGAAACTATTGTACACAACGTAGTATGTGGTTAAGGTTAATATGGCGATATATAATTAAAAAAAAATTTAATCATTTCGAACGCTTTTGGTGAGACTCGAACCACCTTTCGCTTGATGGGTTTCTGCTCTTTTTAATAGGATTATCAAAAGAATAAAACTGTCGACGAATAAGATTTCTAATAGGTATAGATTAAGTAATATGTTGTTATTTATTGTAAATATTTAAGCTGTAAATCTTCCTAAAATAAATAAATGAATAAGTTAATAATAATGTATTCTTCGCTGTGATCTATTTACCAGTTCTAATAATAAAAAGTTTGAGTCCTACCAGTTATACCTAGCCTATATTTTATTCAAGAAATTCCAATCAGTCAATGATAGGTGAGGTTGGTAATCTAGAAAATGGAAACCTACTTTTTAGGTAATAACAATACGTTTTTTGTTGCCAGGTTAACGACATTCCCGTCGAAAGTGCGCCGCATTCTGTAGCCGTCGACGCGTTGCAGCAAGCTGGGAACGTTGTCAGATTAGTAAGTTTGAATTTTTGAATAGATGATGGTGATGGAGACCTTTTCCCTGCAGTGGGATGATTATAGGCTGTTACTTTACCTTTAAATTTTACAGTAATAATAATATATTTTTAAGACATGCCTCACTGGGCCACACAGAGCCATCTAGTCCCAAATTAAGCTACTATTAAGTAGCCTGTCGTATGGGATACTACAGAACAGAAGTACAGTGCTACTGTAGATAATAGATGATTATTTTCTTCAACAATATTTACGTTGTCTTACTGTCTAAAATTGTTTTTAGATAGATAATGCTTTATTGCACAAAAGACAAAACATAAATTGGAATTTTATAAATCTGTACAACAAAGCTTTTTTTAGGCTTAGAAAAATCTTAGGGTAGAATAAAAAGTGAAACTAAACCGCATAATGTTTTCTGTCATAAATATTTGTATTGATATAGATCATAAAACGCTCCAGTGGTTTGATACCGGACCAAGATCTTATATAGGGGCCTGGGCTCGATTTCGATTGGATTTCGGTTTGAATCGATTTGTGTTCACCAACTCTCATTTGGCAAGCGTGTTGATTACACCCATCATTGCTGTAGTAACTTGAATTTAATTATGGAGACCTTTGTCCTGCAGTGGGATCTTTATAGGCCTATACTTTACTTTTGCATCAGAGGTATATAAATCAAAATGCATAATAATAATCAAAATGATTTTTTTTAACAAAGTATAAATACAATAACCAGAATTGTTGAGAGGCATTACACCAAATAGCATAAACGTTAAAATACGGGAATGAGAACCGTTTTCGCTAGATAAAAAAAGGTGAGACTGATCACGCTCGCTAAAGGATCGACGAAAGTCTGCCTAAAGCTTTGTGAGGCCTCTCAACCGGCCTTGCTAATATTCGCCCGGTGACAGTTTTGATGCCATCTTCAGAGTACTGCCGAGAGGAGACAGGCAAATCAGTGATCGCCAGCCCGCTTGCCACTTGTAGAAAAATCTTCCTTTTGCAGAGACCTATGTCCACGCGTGGACGTCGGACGTACTAATAAATCGTTACTGATAAGTTTATAATATAAATATTTCATGAAAAATACAACATGTAACGTTTCTTAAAAATTTGTTTAGTACCTATTTGTTAGTAAAACGTAACTTGTAAATAGAAAAAACTTTCCGTTCTAACTTTACACAAAATTATATAATACAGTTTTCAATGTAACCAAAACATTATCCTTACCTGATACTTCGATCGTTTATGCGCACGCCACGTTTCCGTCACAATTTCTTTTTCTTTTTAGCGAGTTCGACGGGCTCGCAGGCCCAGGGTTGTCAAACTGTGGCGCGGCGCCCGCGGGTTAGGACTCGGTATCGCAGGCGGAGCGGACGATGCGGCGGGAGGCGGAGGCGTCTTCGTATCGCATATAGCGGTCGGAGGAGCAGCCCACCACGACGGTAGACTAAGACTAGGCGATAAAATTTTAGCAGTTAGAGACGATGATGTAAGTATTTCATTATTATATGAAGAAGTTCTGTTATAATTGAAGCTATAAGCAATAAATACCCTAATGGTTGACCACTTTAACATCAAAAAGTTTTTTTTTAGTTAACTATTGAATGTTTTTATACGCCAAAGCCTCTATGCTTATGCATAATATTATGCACAATATTTGCACAATATTTTTTCATCTTTGTTGTTATCAACAAGCTGACAATTAAGCTGAAAAAATATTGTTTAATATGATCATGGTTAGTCCTCAGAATTTTGCACACACACATTTTTACATACTGAACGTATTAAACTGAGATTTATTTCAGGGTATAGAAACATCTCTGGTTGGAGCAACGCACGCGCAAGCTGTGTCCGCATTGCGGAACACTGGGGAGCAAGTGACGCTTATTGTACTTCCCGCAGGGTCTATTCCACCCGTAGCAAGAACCGCTCCGCTTTATTCTAGTAAGCTCACCCATAAATATAACTTTTATTAGTTTACTTTAGAAGTCCTAAATCTTCTTCTTTAACTGTAATTTGTTGTTAGTTAGATATATTTTGAATAAATGGATGTTCCTTTTTGTTCGAAAACATTTGTGGACGTTTATTTTGTGAAAAATCTTTTTCGATCAGTCAAAATTCGTTATTAATTTTAAAATTAATTGTTTGTGTAATTTAATACATACATTTTATTTGCAGCGCGCACACAGGCAACTTCCTGTTCAACACTCCACGAGCTTTTAGAGGAGGAGCCAAATGAAATACCGAGGTAACTTTAGTATTTCTGGGCACGTTTCATTCGCCTCTTAAATTAAGGCAACGTGTTGGCAGTTGGCACTAATTCAAAAACTATAAAAACGTTAACTTTTGTACAAACCCCTTTTTTGGCTCGACTTTTATCGCGTCTCTCTGCTTTAACAACTGCCGACATTCATTTTGATTAATATAAAAACCTCAGTTAAGTTACTTAAACATTTCAAGTATTTTTCTATGTTATTGTAACTGATTTTTGAAATGCTGCAATGCGAACTTCTTTGATTATTATACTATAAAAATAAGGACATTAAAATTGTTTAAAGGTAGATAATCGAATATAGAGTCTGCCCAAAAAAGTGTATATCAGATATCATTATCATTATTTTCATCAACAGCCTATTTCAGCCTGCTGCTGGACAAATATATGCCTCTCCAAAATTGTTCTAAATCGCAGTTTGGCCAATGGCAGGAAAATAGAGGCTGCTGCATGTCATCTTCGGATATTACTCCTGTAAGTCACAAAGGAGGAAAAGAAGGGACACAACTGACACATATCAGATATATATATTTGTTCGTATTTCAAAAATGCGTTTCATAATATTAAATGTTAGAGAAAAACTTTATTTCCTAACATTGACAATCACAAATTCATCGCACTGTGTAAGTATTGTCATATGCATATTTAATGACGTGTATGTATTCCCTTTGTCCGTAGATGCGTCCGCATGGTTAGGCTAGTACGTTCGGGCTCCCGATTAGGAATGGACATCGTTGGTGGGTTGGGGGGCGAGGTAGAAGGGCCCCAGGGGACTGAGGATGACACGTGTGGCGTGTTCGTGTCTGGTGTCTCTGTGGGTGGTGCTGCTTATGGGATGTTGTATAGGGGGGACAAGATATTGAGCGTCGATGGCCGTGATCTGACTAGAGCGACGCACGAGCAAGCCGCTGCGGCTTTAAAGGTATTTTAATGAAAATTTGATAAATTTTTTAATATAAATTTCTAGTGCCTTAGATGTTACTTAAACCACCCCAAAGCTTTACGTTTCGGTTCTGTTTCAGTAGTAAATACTTAATAAAACTTTTTTTATAAAATAACTAGCTGTTCCCCGCGACTTCGTCCGCGTCAATTTCCGTTATTATGGTCGCGATTATTTTTGCAACATTTTTCACTCATGATTCGTCGCACTATTGGTCGCAGCGTGATGTTATATAGCCTAAAGCCTTCCTCGATAAATGGACTATCCAACACAAAAATATTTTTTCAATTCGGACCAGTACTTCCTGAGATTAGCGCGTTCAAACAAAGAAACAAACAAACAAATAAACTCTTCAGCTGTATAATATTATAGTATAGATGTATATAACTGACTTTGAAACATTGTTTTAAGAAATTAAGCCCGTCATTATAAATTTGTAGGTTACTCGCCAGAATGAATGTAAATTTATGCTAAGTACTAATAACATTTCACATAGCAGTAAATACTCTAAATTGGAGTGACTAGACTATGTCCGAAGTTGCACATTTACTAATGTGTTAGAGAAGTCAGTTAGCAAGTGCAGGATGTAATGTATTTCCGCAAAGTTAGCTGCGCAGTGAACGTTTATATCATAGAATGCTTAAAAGGACTCTCAAAAGTTATAATTAAAACTGATTTAGAAGGAAATAGTAACCACTTTCTAGTTAAGAACCTGGATAAATGTTTGCAAATAAAAGAGCTATTATTTTTAAAAGAGATTGAGGTATAAACTAATTATTGCAACAAAAATGTTCTTTCACATTTATGTAAATGTTATGTAAAAGCAAATACACCTTCGTAAAATGTGATAATACCTTAGTAAAATGAGGTTTTACCATAGCGACTATTTAGTGTACTATACTTACTTATTTATTAAATAGTCATTTATGATTTTACTTAATAAAAACAAATAAATTAATGTTTATGATCCTAAAAATTAAAACAATTAATGAAATAAAGTAATGTTTCATTTGGCCTGTATTACTATAGAACTAGTCTATTTTATCAATAATCACCTCTTTGGAGATTTTCAAATGAGAAAAAAATCTAATGTCACTTTTTTTTTTTTCTGAATAATAAAGCAGTACTCAGGAAGCGCGGTATCGATAGCTGCGCAATACCAACCGGAACAGTACGAGAGGTTGCGCGCGCGCATCCGTGCGATCAACGCAGCTGCCGCCATGTCGCCGCATGCACGTCACGCTACCCACGTGCCTGTGCATCCAGACTTACACGCCATGTATCCGAGGTAAATAATTATTTATTGTATGATTTACTTTTTTATCGGGTTGGTCCATAATGTCACATAGTACGTCAATTCACTTACTTTCAATTCACGTATTCAATTAACTTTCAACGAATTTTTATGAAATTGATACGATTGATATTGATAAACTTGTGGACCCTACTTATCTGAGGTGGTTTTATTTCTACCTTCATTATAGGTATGCACTTTTGTTACCTGTTGTATAAAAATTTCTCACAAATTTCCCATTAATTATTATTAATAACTTACTCAAGAAGTGATGATGATGAAAGGTGAAAGACCTATCTAGCAATACCCCAAGCTATGGGATCTCTAGGTAAAATGAACCACATTGATGGTAAATTTAATGTATTCAGGCCAAATTACAAATTTCTACGATAGTACTGAATGTCTCTGAGCTTAACCGCAGACGGTCATTGTGAAACTATAAGCGATCTATTATTGACTACGAAATCTTAAAATTATTTCTTTTCAATGTTTAAGTTGTGTTATCATAAATGCATGATATTTTTAAATTAGCATTTTATTAGATACACACATGTCAGCATACGTGATCACATAAACGAGTAGATACAGGAATTTGGCAAGAATAAAACAATATTTCAAGCGCATTCACTGCATTACCAACTTAAATCTAGCTTAGTTTGTTCATCAGCTGTAACGCGTAGACCCAAAATTTGCATAATGGGTATTCGTGGTCGCATGAATTTAGGTATGCTTAATGCAGAGAAACAGATGAAATATCTGTGTGAGGTTTGTTTTTGTTACCAATAGGTACCATAATTATATATACGTATTTTAAAATAGTCAACAGTCTTTCCTATAGATAATGTAACTATGATGATGTCACTATAATTTCTAATGGAAATATATGTAATATTTTAAAATGAAGCTTAAGTAAGTATTTTGTTGTCAATGCAATTATGTTGTTTATTTGTATAATTATATTTATCAGTATGATTCGCTTTTTATTCTTTTGAACACGAAACAACAAATTGTGTTTTCATGTTATGTGACGTCGTTGCCAGACGTAATGTGAAAAATATAGATTTTAAGACGCTAAAAACTAAACGTAGCATATTTTATCATATATTTAAGAAAAATATATATATATATATATATATATTTGGATAGTAAAAAACTGACTATGTTTATACGGGATATAAATATATTATGAATTAAGCTTTGCAATAATTATAATTATTAATTACAACATTGTCAGTTACAAATTATTGACATGTTGGCTCTGTTGTCTACTTAGTTAGTTCTTTGTTCAGTGAAAAATGTGTCAAATATTACAAAACAAAGACTTCACACGTTGACGTACTACAGTAGTAAAAATGTGTAATTTTTTTTTCTTCTTCATCATCATCATCATTTTATCTCCCACGAATCTCTATTATTTTATCTCCCACTACTCTTGCACAGGTAAGAAATGCAAATAGTTGCTATTATGGCTATCGGTAATGAATTTGATCACTTTATATGTTACTTACCTAATGTATGTGTAAGTAATTAATTCCGGAGAATCTTCAATAAGCCACGTGATACGTTAATAACTGACATGCAGAATTGCGTCCGTTATAATTTCAGGCAATTTAGGTAATCCTAGTAACACACATTTGCTGTAGGTACTGAAAACATTATAATATATTAGCGTAGGTTTTATATATTAAAAATATAGTTTAAATTGCAGTAAAACATGGTGCATTTAGGCATGTTAATAATTTCGCAATAAAAGTAATTTATGCAGCATCATGGCAAAACATGGAGAGAACTCACATGATTTATGTGTCTATGTTCTGGTAACTAATATTAATGTCGTAAATAGTAAAACGCCGTACTTAAGTAAAAGATACAGCACCTTTGGCTTTGTATTTTAGTAAATATACTTTAATTAAAATTTGTGTTTATCACAACTTATAAATAATCAACGGGATGAAAACAGTAAGTTTTAAGTTCAAAAATGTTTCGTTATTCCGATCGTTCTACTTACGGGGCTCCCTTGCGATTATTTTTCATTTTGATATGAGTTTAATTCTTATTTATATATTTAATAATATTCTATTATATTATTATTAATATATCAAAGAAGACTAATCCTTTAAATAATTTACAAAAGCCAAAACATGAATACACACATTTTTGTCGCATATAAAAAGATTATCTATGTAAGATCATTTCGTTTTCAAAAATAAATAATTATTATTTGAAACTTAAATTAGGTGAAAGGAACAATCTCTTTAATCACAACCTTATTTTAGAAATAATTAATATTTCATGCACTTTCTTATGACTGTTATATTCGCCAATGAATGCTGTTGTTGTTTCTTTGTTTATGTGGTATTCAGATATCAGAAAACACATTGCACGCGGTAATACCTTAATTAATTTAGATTGTTTCAAACACACTTTAGCAATAACTCAAGTTTAGAGTGTGGCAGAGTAGCTGACAAACTGATATCATAGAACAATTATACTCGTATATATATTTCTGTACATCCTAGGATAGAATTATCAATCCTCCCAATTTTACTTTGATATAATTGTGAGGTTAACAAATTACCACTTTATGACTTAACTATCAAACTTTTTCACAAAAAAAACTAATGTCACACAGCGTGTGCCTTACAGGCAGGTAAGTGTTTCATTAGTTTGATTTATCAAATAGAATATCTTTACTCCCATACTAATATTATAAATGCGAAAGTAACTTTGTTTCGCAGTCTGTATGTTACAATTTTACACCTAAACCGGTTCTGATGAAATTTGATACAAAGTTACATTAGACTTAGAGAAAGGACAATGCTATTTTGTGTGGCACAGGTTCCTGGTACTTAAGCACCAACTCTTCTCTTTTATGGGTGTCGTAAGAGCCGACCAAAGGAGGTAGTAAAATACTCGGACTGTACATGGTAATACTAATTTAAATGTCGACGCTTGCTGTATTTATAACACGAATGTACAATTGTACACGTTTGTCACATTGACTACATTTAACTTTAGACAGTATGTAAAAATTCTTATTCTAGTCATGCTACGTCAGTATTTCACGGACTTACCCGAGGTAAAAATTACGAGACTATACTCGTACAAAGTTTGTGGAAGTAAATTAAGCTTAGAGGGGTAAATGTGGCCCTAAGGTGCCCTAATTTAGACTTTTAGTTGCAAAACATAACAGGGTTCTTTACATTACAAACCCACGGAATTAAGATAGGATCTCATGGGGTTATTTCACACAAAAATTAGGAGACCCAGTTCCCGTAAAGTTACCTGCGTAGTCGAGGTATTTAATTTGATGATACTCGTATTTATAACTTGTGCATGCCGGGAGACTTTTGTTTCCATTATTTCACACAGTTTGAAACTTCTCGCAGGTTTGTTGCTTTATAGTAGGTATGAAAAATATGTGCCAGGCAACAATGGACATAAATATTGGAAATAAATTTTATTGTAATGGGTATTTATAAAAATACGAAGCCAGTACTTCCTCGTTTTTCTGCCAGTTAATAGTCGATTCACTTGTGTCAGAATCCATCCAAAAGTGAATTTCACCTTGTTCTTCACCCAGCCCTCTTACAGCCCAACAAGTACTTGATTGATTCTGTGAAAATATTTATCAATTTAAGAACAAGCGTTTCAAATTTGTTGTTTAAGATATTGTTCAACACATTCTGTAGTTATTTCAATTTTATTACCAACATTTGCCAATATTTGATATGCAATAATGTTCTAACAGCCTCATCCATTTCTCTCACTTGAAGCGTTAGGTACACTCGTAAAATCACACAAAGCCTCGGAATTATTGAAGCCATATTCAAAGTTTATGGTAATATTCCTTGTAATCTATGAAACCACGGCAATCTTTCGGTGGAATCTATGCTTTGCGGACGAGTAGTTCTTATTTCATTGAAGTAAGGTTTAATTTGAAAGTGGGGAAACTTGTATATCTATGCTCTAGCATTTCTTGGGTGCAGTTTAATATATTTCAGCAATAAAAGTGTCGTAATTTGGAACTGAATTTGCTAAAAGCTGCCGCAGCACGTAGGCACTTAGGTAGGATGGTTGGTCGGGTAAACAGACCATCTACTACTACCAGGTATAAGACATGAGTAAGTTGGTAATAGTTTCCAAGATAAATCATTTGAATATTATACAAGCAAAGTTAGTCATCTTTGCTTGCATAAAGCTCATTCACATTTTATACAGGATACCTATTTAGGAAATTGCACTATCTAGCCGAAATATATGCTAACATGAAAATAATTATAAATGCTCTTGTAAAGTTTGAAATAGATACATAGAATCTAAAAGTAATTATTGAAATTTGTTTTGATACGAAACCGAAGTTTTGGAACGAAGTTCCTTATCGCGCGTTGCATAAGGGGGCTAGACGGAAAACATTGTAACGACACTTCTTGACCGACACTTTTTGACCGGTACTTTTTGTGCGATAAACAAAAACCGTGGCTAACAAAATTTATAAGTTAATTACATACATTACAAATAAAATCGGGCCAGTGTGATTTTACACAGCTCTAAGGGTATAGCGTGTGTACCGACTATCTGTATTCATCTTAACTTAATAGGTAGCTCTAGTAACACGTTCCTAAAAAAGCTTCTAGACGGAAAGACAGAGATACTGCCAACGAAGTGACCTTACAAGGGTTTCTATTTCATTTTAAAGGTACGGAATCCTAACAACAAAACAAAAACTATGGTTTATTTTATGGCATTGCGTGTGTACCGACTGTCTGTTATCTGAATCTGCGACACGCGTATAGTCCGCAATGCTGTGAGACGAGTTTTTACTATAGTGTTGTTAAACTGCCGATAGTTTTACCTAAAATCATTCATTCTATGGACATTTTTGGGCTCCAACTGATTTACAGAATTACCCTTGAACGATATAATTGTACATAGAAGTCACTGTTCATCGTTCATCGATACCAAAATTTTTTTTTAACGACAGCTCGGTTCGCCGAAAAAAATATTATCATTCTTTCGGCGAACCGAGCTGTCGGTATTTGTGTTTTGTGATTTCTATGTACAATTATATCGTTCAAGGGTAATTCTGTAAATCATTTAGGGCTCGAATAGGCTGTAGATAGGACACAGCGAGAAGAACCGATGGCCATCGTTTGGGGCGGAAATGTTCAGGAACGGTAACCTCACCCCTGACGACGATCGGTTGGCCGGCTCCCGTCAGGTAGCCCAATAATTTGATGAAGGTCGATTGAAGCAGCTGCATGCGGATAACTTAGAAATGATCATCATGGATATCATAAGCGGAGGTCTATGCATAGCGTTGGACGTCTTGGGGCTGGTATATATAAAGAGAAAAGTACTGCTGCAATTTATACTATTTTGCCCTTTCTATCGATAGTTTATCGATCGACAATAGATGGTGGGCTATTGAGCATCACTACTAGTCCAGCTTAAAGCGGATATTAACAACACACGGTCTCCTCGGGAAACGTGATCCGTAGGGAGCAGTCCACGTCACAGTAACGATAAGAGTAAATCCTTTCTTTATTAGAATGAAATAATTCACATTATTTTGCCATGATCAAGAAAGAAGTTGTATCATAGAAGTGGTGATATAAGGTAGAAATACCGAAACAAATAATATTTAAGACAGAGGAATTTTTTTGGAATTAAAACTGGAGTCGGTCATACCTACTGCTTTTAATCGACTTACAGACCCTATTGTGATTCTTTAAAGTTGTTAAAAGTCCTACTTTGTTAGCATTCACTAATTTGTTTGTTTGGTCATCATTTTTAGGGTTCCGTATCCAAAGGATAAAACCGGGACCTATTAGGTATTAAGACTTCACTGCCTGTCCGTCTGTCGGTCTGTATGTCACCAGGCTGTATGTCAAGAGCCGCGATAGCTAGACTGTTAAAATTTTCACAAATTATGTATTCCTGTTGCCGCAATAACAACAAATTGAAACAAAACAAAATAAAATAATTCCCATACAACAAACGCGATTTTTTTGCCCTTTTTTAATCGATATCAATAATGGTAACAGGTAGGCACTTGAAATATGTACAAAACACTCAGTTGTATTTTTACTTTGATAATAAATAATAAATATTTGACGACCTCCGTGGCGGAGTGGCGTACACACCGGTTTTCAAGGTGTCGCCTGCTCCGAAGTCCCGGGTTCGATTCCCGGACGGGTCAATGTAGAAAATAATACATTTTCTCGGGTCTGGGTGTTTGTGGTACCTTCTTTGTTTCTGGTTTCCAAAATACGAATGCTTTAAATTAAATAGTTATTCAAATTGGGATCAGAACAATGTATGTGATGTTGTCCACATTTATTTAAGGGCTCCCATGCAATAAACCCCATTTTTTGCTTATTTTTGCTCGATATCATTAAATAGTAATAGGTAGGCACAAAATTAACAAAATTTTTGTACCTACTGTTGTTTACCTAGTCAATGGAACGGAACCCTTCGTGCGCAAGTTCAAATCGCACTTGGCTTTTTAATTTTGATTAAGTTTTTTGAAATGTAATTCGTTATGTTGGTAATTTTATATGAACCAATGTACGAATCACACGCATTTCTCTGAAGGCGGCTTAACAGGATGCTAATGGACAGATGGGACTTCAATCTCACCTAAGTGTGCTTGGGACACAGTGTGGTGAAAATAATTGATTTCCGTACCAAAATGTTTTCTTTAAAATCACAAGTCTTATAAAATGTTTCTATAAAATGATTATTATTTTTTCCGTAAAGACGTTGCTACAGTTCATATACCTTTTTGTAGATTTTTATATGATAGGCAGCCTACAAAAAATAAAACAAGAAATTCCCGACAGTTGTATCGTGCTAAATCGTACAGACTCAAATTTACAGTTTTATCTCTTTATTTGTGGATGTATTTTTTCACAAAAAATATTTGCATTGCCTTTTTATTTATAAAAGACCGAACTTTTCAATTAAGTTTTATTTTATCTGCCTTTGTTAAATGCTCGATCTCAGCGGCCTAACATTAAAACAATATACATTACTTATAACAATTTTATCGTCTTTTTTGCATGTTTATGCTATATTTAATATAAATGGTTTCAAAAGCCGAAACTAGCCATACATAATAATACTATGGTGAAGTCAGAATATCACTTTTTTTTACTTGCAACTTAAAATTTTAAGATTCCGACTTGAGTAGGTTTTTTTTTTCAAAAATGGTGACATCAAATTTCTGACTTCCCTATAGTAGGTGTCTATATGCATATGTTAACTTTATGAAATGTTAGAGCAGTCTCCCGTTAAGCGGAAGGTCCCAAAAGCTTGTTGATAAAAATTTATTTAATAATTTGTATTTCGAAGTTACACTTTATTACAACAATAAAAGCAATTAATTTGCTTAAAAAAACAGTCTCAAAAACACTTAATTACACACCTAAGATGCTGTTATAAAATATTAATAACAAAATAAATAAAAAAACTTCTCAACCGGTTCCAATGACCCAAATATAATTACTAGCAGGCACAATCCGCGCAGGAAGAACTTCCTAATGAAGACTAATTTAACGCGCAAAAGTTGGATCCTTGCCAAACACAAATCCAATAACAGAATTAAAGCATTTGTGTTATTTTAGCTGATTAAATTACGTAGGTAAACGCATCGATATTTCGAATAGTTAACCATATTAGTAATTCAATCAAAATTCACGTACGCGTAAAATTAGTAACACCATGTTAGTATCGCTCAGTTCCCAAAAGCTCATTAGTCTTAGTCATTAGTCATATAAAAAAGGGACTATAGTCCCTTTTGGGAACTGAGGGATTAATCCCTCTCGTGAGTTATTCCAGACACAATTGAAATCAATTGTTATCGTGGCACCCGAGTGCCTCCTGGGGGTTAAGGGATACATATACCTAGCTGACCCCGCGAACTTCGTATCTCCTCAGATTAATATAATTGGATTTTGATGTAAGACGTCACACAATGTCATTCAATGGCATTTACGCACCTTAACACATTACTCAGAAAATTTGCAATAAAAAACTTTGCGACTATAAAGTGCAAAGATTAAAATCGGTTAAGTAATTGAGGAGTCCATCGCGGACAAACAACGTGACACGTAATTTATATATATTAAGAAGAATTACACTAGCTGTTGCCGGCATTTTCGTATGCATGGAAATCAGAAATACTAGCTATGCGACGGGAACCATAGTCGTTTCCGGAAGACAATGTAGCCTGTGTGAAATTCCAGCTTATCTCCGTGATAACTTTTGACTCAGATCAGTTCAGGCGTTCTGGTGAGTTTGAGTAACAAACATCCATCCAAAAACTCGCATATTTTGTATGATAATAGCTGTTCTCTCCACTTTATACGCGTAAAAAAAAGAGAAATTCAAATTATTACACGGTCACCATTCCCTTATCCGGGATAATAATAATGGTACCTAGCTTATGTTTAGCCGTTCTGGCTTGAGTAACATAATCCACAAATTCGCATTTATAATATAATGAAACTGATCAACTTAGTAAGTACCTATATCTACTACGAGCACAAATATTTGTGTATATAAATTACAATTTAAAGTTTTAAAATCAGTGCTGCATGCAAGGTGCCAATAATTTAGTGATTTGGTTAACCACTTGCAGACAAAGCAAAAACTTATGGCCACGTTTGAATTTAATTATTATTTATTTAAGTCCTATGGGAAACGACGCACAATTCGATAGTGTTCCACGAGCTGCCTAAAAAAGGACAAAAATCTTGAACTTGTATGGTACATTTCACAGTAATTTATTCATTACTTTCATTGAACCCTTCCGAAGATACAAAAAAAAAAACATTTTTAAATTTGACATTTCGACCGATTTGATTATCTTGATGGTCGATAAAATTCACAGATTTCCACTCCCAAAACAAGCTTAAAAAAAACTAATACTAAATACCTGATAAGCTGTAAATAAATCATACATTTTAAGTCGGTAAAAAAAAGAAATCACCGACAATCATCATGCACCTACTCAAAATTGTTGGCTTTTATTGATAGATTGGCATTCCACTTAATTCGATTTATTGGTTATATCTCATCTTAACTCAGTAAAAAATGTTTTTCAAACCACTAACGCTTGGAAATTTGTAAGGATTTTAACAAAATCAAAATCAAAATCCAACATCACTTGTAACCGGTGCATCCTGTTGAAAAAAAGAATTACGGCTCTGGCGTACCAATGATAGAGCTTTGAAACTCTGTTCTTAATTCTGCCTCCAAATTGATTTGCTGTGTACTTGTTACTTTAATAAAAGAAAATCAGCGTGTTGTTTATTTATAATGTCTCGTTATTAAGCTATTGCATAGCTTCTATCGCGGGCCTTGAGCGTGGAGACCGAATCCAAAAATTCCGTAACGAAAATAATCTAACACCCACACCTACACACTCGGGGCGAGGCACGATCGAACAATTTTGAATTTCCGAAATTTAAAAGAATTTAGAAGAAAATAAGGATTTTGACAGTATGGTTGCCTATGGTAACCATATCTGCCAAAATAACAGAAAAAATTAATTACAAAAGTCAAAATTAGAAAATACATAATATAAAAAAATTAAGCTATTGCATAGGTAGCTTCTATCGCGGGCCTTGAGCGTGGAGACCGAATCCAGAAATTCCGTAACGAATATAACCTAACACCCCCCACTCCGCCGGCACGGCGGTGATACTTTTTAGTTTTATAATTGCATAAGTTGATAAAAAATGCTATGCAATAGCTTTACCGCGGCAGTCTCCGAGTGCCACACGTCTTTTTTGGCTTCAGGGTTTAAATTTTTTTTAAGTCAAATATTGTTTTAAGAGTTCCGTAGTCTAGATATAAGTATATACCTAACCATTATAGTATAATAGTTTCGTGTCTCTTCTTCAGCGGTTAAGTTTAGTGACATTTAGTTATCATAATATCAATCATGCAGAGAAGTGAAAGATGTGAAAAATATAAGTTAGTTCGTATAACCCTCCCCCTCCTGTACGGGGGACAGTTTTGTGTTGAATGTTTAATAAAAATGTTTCTCTTCCACAGGTAGCAGTGGACCGGCTGTGAAATTGACCATTCAATAAGATCTGAAGACTAGTTAGTGAAATTTTTACAATTGTGTACGCATAAGAAATCAAATAATGACTATTTTAATGACTCTCAATTAATTTAACTAATTTATGTAACATACAAACATAATAAAGAAATTGTTTAACAAATTACTTTAACTGCAATGTAATTAAACAGCGAATGAATGCTTTGTTATCTAATTTGTGAAACCAAACTGTATTTACTATTACGTATCTTGTTAATGTTTTTGTGGTAATTTTTATTTTATTTTTTATTTATTTATTGATCTACCAATATTTGTTTACACTGATACATGAGTTACAGTACACTTTCTATATCTAGGTCAAATGCAACAAACTATGTTAAAGACGGTTTACACATTAAAGTCGCTGTGGGTATGTTAAAACTAGTTTTATCTCATCAATTACAGGAAAGAAACACAGGCTTGAATTGAGAAGCAAAGGTTGTTTATTACGCCAAAATTAATCACTTTATTCAAAATAAAATTCCCAATGGACAAAATACAGCTCGGTACTGAGCATTCCTTTGCACGTACGGATCGTACAATAAAAATCTAGATGTTGTGTGAGCAAGATAACATCTGGCGAATTTTCATTAGCTTTCTCTGCTGCAGCGGGTAATGCAAAAACGTAAGAGGTTTTATAAAATATTAGTGTTCGAGGCGAGGCTTTTGAACAAAGCGGAATATAGGAATTGCCGATTTTATCGTCCACACAAGTTTCTATAGAACGCCGCATATCCTTGCAAAAAAGATATCGATTTTGTTTTTCAAGAGTCAATTTGCTCAACATAACAATAAACACCAGACAAAGTGCACCCACTGGTCGAGTTCATCGCTTGCCAACTCTGTAATGTCAGATCCCAAGATTATTGAGCTAATTTCTCATGAATTTTTTTAAATAACTTTCTATTAGTGTGTCTGGGTTTTCTACGTGTAAATATTTATGTCTTATTTGGTCTGATTGTTTTTAAGTAGAACAGCGAGTGTGTTAAAATGAGAAAAAATACAATAAGTTCCTTTGTACGACCTAAATTGAATAGCTACCCATTGAATTTATGCTAACAAAGTTTATCTTGTGAATAGTTAAGTATTTTATTTTTCTGTGCTGAATTTCAGATATGATTGTGTTTTTGGTTTTGAATTGTATTAAAAATATTCATTAATTATCAATTAAATTCACTTATTAGATAGGTAATACCTGACCTTATTTGTGAAATAGTATCGTAGACAACTAATTAGTTAAGATTTAAATAGACTTACATAATGTTTTTCCATCTGTGATACTAAAATAATGTTAACGTTATTATCATTGTACGGTAAAAGTGAAATCAAATATATGTATGACTTTAATTATTTGAATTTTCATTTGTTTTTACCAATAACAATATTATATTTTTAATATTTACAGTAATTATAACATTCTAAAAATCATAAAAATACCTACTTACCATTATACGCCAGTCTTATCAATTTAGGCAGGTGCATTGATGTACTTTCTAGATAATATATCTACACAAGGAATTGTATTTTTAATGTACATTAGCAATTTTATTAATTAAAAGAGTTAAAAAATAACCTCCACAAATTTAAATACGGAAAAAACCATAAGAATAATGGGAAATTGTGTAGCAACATTTTCACGTGTTGGTCACATACTTAAAATGATTGAGGAAAATGTCACGGTAAACCTCAAAGACTAAACTAAATGATGATTTAACAAACTTTTACGTATTTAGGAACTCAGTATAGCAATGAAACGAATAGGCTTTTTGATCTTTTAGAAAAGTGATGCTATTTTTGGAAACCGTTATAGTGTTAACAATGAAATTGGTTTTATTGTACTTAGAACATTGTTTAAAAGATTTTATTGTTTCTGGGATGTTCGAACCAACAGTTCACAACATGTGGCGACAGTTTCGTAATATTGGAAACTCGTAAAAAATAACGTAGGTATAAACTACTGATCATGAAATCACTAACTAATAGAAAACAATGAGACGATTAATTCTTATATAAGTCAAAAGTTGCCAAGAAATAAGTTGATTTTTTAACTAAGTTCTTACGACTTTTGTCATGTCATAAATTCCACCCAAAAGCTACCTTGTTTTATTTTTGGATAAGGTAATACTCGTATTTGCAGCTAAATTTGAATACCTATATACAAATTCTATGATTTTTATATCGTAAATAAACGTTATCTGAATCACATAATAATTGGCATCGGTCCAAGCTATTGACATTATGCAGCCTCCTGATCAGCCAGACACGCTCTAGTAGGTATCTAAACCGTGGATTAATGTTGAGGTAAGCTGTTTTTTGTTCATCTGGTGTTTGTGAACGTAAGTAGCAGAAAATTATTTTAAACTCCGCAAGAATTAGATAAGATTATTTTTACTAAATTTAATCATTAATAAACGTACTCGTATGATCAATCCTTAAAATATATAGCGAATAAAATTACTTATGGTAAAACTCAAACAAATCATTAAGTGCTTAGGTATCATTTATATCAATCGTTTGATTATGATCTACATATTTGACGCAGGGTCTGAGTGACCCGCTTGAGTTGATTTAGAATACAATGCTTTCAAATAAGCACGAGCTTAAATTAAGAATAAGCTATTAACTTTCTAATTTTATAAATGTTCTTATTATTTGTAGAGCTTCAAGCCCCAAGAGACAACCGGTCGTCTCGATGACAATTGATTTTAATTGTGTCTTAAATATCCGATCGTCAAAGGTTAACTTATTTAGACGACCATTTGGATCAGCGGTAGTTAACGCTGCTTCTGAGCCATAGGTCGCGGGTTCGATCCCCGCACAGTACAAATATTTGTGTGCATGAACATGTCTGTTTGTACTGGTCTGGGTGTTTTCTATGTATTATAAGTATGTATTTAGAAAAAAAAAAGTATATAAGTAAGTTTATCGGTTGTCTAGTACCCCATACGGCAGGGTACTACCTTAATTTGGGACTAGATGGCTCAGTGTGGCCCAGTGAGGCATGTCTTAAAATATTTATTTATTTATTTATTTAACTACTTCTGTGACTTAATTTTTATGATGTGTACCTAATTGCCATGCAAATAAGGATTTTATCCATCTATCTATCTATAATTATGTCACTATTCAAAGTGCATCAAAGGCGTCTTCTTTTGATATGCACCAATTTTCAGAATTTTAGTCATCGAGATTCAAATATTAGCACCATTAGCATCAATTTTACAATCCACCAATCAATTTACGTATTGCTTCAAACCTATAAAAAACATAAAATACTTCTTTAAAGTTTATATGTCCTAAACAAGCTGTGTCATAAGCTTCGAACTAAATTTTAATTGAAATTAAATTATCTCGAACAAAAATAAGAATATATTCTAAAACTTATCTGAAACCATACGATCCGGAAAACGTGATATTTTCAAAATAGGCTAAAAATGTGTTTCTTAATAATGATTATTGATTTGATTATCCTACGATTTGCATAACAATTTAAAAAAAGCTTTTGGCAATTTATGTCTGTATACAGCCGTAAAAATGGTCAAATGGGTAAAAAGGTCCTAACAGTGCCGTAAATAAATGCGTCCCATATTCCAGCCTGGAGTTTTTACGTTCATAGGCCACATGAATCATTGTAAAAGCCGGTCAGGCTCTGCCTTTGACAGATAGCACTTTAGCGTGTGGCGAATCTGAATAGGTTTATGCACTGTTCGCTGACTATTTCAGACAAAGATATAACTGTTTCTTAGTTACACTCGTATTTATTTGTCATTTAAAATTAAAATTAAATATCGGGCTTAACGGAAAGCTTTTCTGGCAATAATCATGTGTACAGTGCGCCATTTATAGGCTATGTAAGGTCATCTGTGCTCCCGACTCCCGGTATAGCCACAGACGCGGCACAACCGCCTCCCGGTATGGCCACAGACAGTGGTTAAAAACTTATTTATATTGATTATATCAAATTCTATTTATGATTTTACGCAATCGCAATTAAAAAATAATCTACTACATATATCAAATTGCTTCCGTTTAAAAATGCTTCTGCAGTTTAAGCATTGAAATGCTAGTAAAAAACATATTTAATATGGAATGTCGTAAGGGTTACTTATTTCCTAAAAATAAAAAAAACAAAACAACATTTCAATTTTTTATATCGTTTTTATTATACTTTAATATATTTGTAACCAAATGCAATACAAATACAACCATGTCTCAATACATTATAAACACAAAACAAGCTTTATAAAGTAGAGCAAAAAATACCACCTTCATTTAGTCATCATTTTAAGTACTCAACACGCGAGGGCCTCTTAAACACTCGCTATCTCGTTCCTGCCTGAACCCTTCGTCATACATTCCAAGAAGTTATAACATCTATTATGGTGGTCAATCATACACATAGATTTAGGATACAAGTAGATAGACTGACAGCCCGATAATGCGTGACCAGTTTTGAAATGTCAATGTGTGTGTTAACTAGTGACGTACCTTTAACATTTTTAGTCTATCGATAAGAATTGCAGTTCGTCGTTTGGAAAATAATGTTTACTGTCACACTGTTTTTATCTCGAGATTATGCACCTACTTTGCGGCATACCTCACCGACCTCAGTTCTTACAACTATAATAGTGGGCAGGCAAATGTGCCCAGTGAGTATATTTTTTACATAAGATAAAAAAATAAATAGTTTAAATTTATAAAACAAATAACAGCCATTGTTAATTAGTTTTATTTATTTATTTCTTCAAAAGATTTTCCGGTGTCATCTGCTGTGCCGTGTGAGCTCATCAATGGCAGTAAGTGAAAAAGAACAAGTTAACAAAATCTGAACAAAAATTTACATTTTGATGAATCAATCCCTGATTATAGACCTTTAACAAGATTATCTTAGTTATGTGATTCCTTACAGTTTCCTTCTTCAAATTGTTAAGTTGACATTCATTTGAGACGCTAAACGTTAAATAACATCAAATTTCTCCGGAAACATTCAAAATAAATGTCGACAATAGTATCGATAAATTTGAGTCAAGCTCTAGCGTACATGTAAAATATTTCGATGAATTAATTATCCACCAAAATAATGTAAATAATCAATACATAGAACTTTATTAGTATATAAACTTGAAAAATTTTGTCTCAGGCGGGACTGGAACCCGCATCTCCTCGAATGCCGGGCGGGCGCCATACCATTAGGCCACTGAGACACTGCGACTCGGCGCGAATTTTTCAAGCATATTCTTACACTGTAAGCCAGCATTGTTTCATCAAATGTTAGGAGTTTGCACCCTTAACACCCGAAAGAAACATCTTTGCAGATGTTTGACAGTCAGTTAAGATGAAACAGCTATTTATATACTTTATTTGATATTTTAGCAACTTAATTGCTCTTATAATATCAGTATATAAACTTGAAAATTTTTAGCATTTTTAATTAAGATTAAGATTAAGAGATTAAGACTGATCACAAAATGAAAAGCTTAGTTTTCTTTTTCTATCTTGCTAGATTTTCATAAGAGGTTTTCTTCTATCTCGCAGGCTTTGTCCGTCTATTATATTCTACGTTTATGATCATACACGTCAAATACGATCCCATACGATCCCATACGATCCTCGACCGATTCCCGGTATGGCCACAGACGTATGAATTTTTAACTTTATACCGGGAGCCGATATCTCCTCAGACTGCTGGGCCACATAGAGCCTAGTCTAGATCTAGTCCCAAATTAAGCAATCCAACCAAAAAGCTTAATGACCTTTTTCCGTCAAATAAAAAAAATCATAACTGTCAAACTGGGATGAGTTCAGCGTTTCTAATGAATGTAATGCATTTACGAACTAATAATATTGTGTGTTCATTTTCGTCAGACACGCCCATAACAAAAAACAATAAAACTTTCTGAAACCAATTCTCAATGTGTCTACGGGCTTCAACTCGCACCAACTTAACCTTTATCTTCCTGAAACATTCGTTTGCTTAAGTCTCACGTACCTAATACCTATACAAACTCGGTATTATCCTGATATTCAGATTAAGTATATTAATTAAACAAAATACATCATATAAAATGTGTTTACGATTTTTATTCAGGATACACACTTTCTAGACATTAATTACGGGAATTATAGTGTTTCACATTTCTAAAGAAACTGCGTTCTTGGAAGATTTTCACGATGCAAAAGTTCGCTTTTCAGATATTTAACTACTTTGTTTAACGAGTCAAACTTATTTAAAAGTAACTAAAGAACAGAATTATTACTGTATAAAGGAAAGCAAAATAGTGTATCAAAGCTAGGTTTTAACACGTTAACAGTCCCAATATAAAATAGTCTGACCACTGCTCAAGTCCAACGAGATTATCAGATGATTATAATTGGTTTTATTGAACTAATCAGGGAACTAACTTTTCGTCATCGATATTTTCAATTATCCTCGATTTTCCTATATGACCCCAATGTGGGTTCACGGACTTGTGAGTATAAAATTAATAAAAAGTATTGAGGATAATCGGTTACAACATAAAACTTGTGTCATAATGATGTGTTATTATTTAGAACAGTGTTTGTCGTGAAGTGCATAATGCTCGTATTCTATTTGACGCCGGATATTCAGAGGATTTTGGAAGACAGTGATGCTGATAGTGTGTTAGTGCTGTGTTGCTTGTTTTTGTCGCCAAAAGTTCATCAAGAATGCAAAAAATGCAAGAAAGGTCATTCTTGTTTTGTAAACGAACATACATAAATTGTTTTTTTTTTCAATATATTTCGTTAAATAAACACGAGTATGCATGCAAAAATTGTTTTCATTTCTCACGGACCCAAATTTGACAAAATCTGTATTGTTCTTACGTATTTTGCACGACCAATTCTTCCCTCACAAGTCCACAAAATAACAAAAACCATACTCATAAGTCCACTTCAAAATCAGGGTAGAAAAATTTTAAGTGCTATGAACCCATATGGGGTCATAGGACTGTTAACGTGTTAAGGATTTGGTAGAAACTTGCAATACCTATAAACTAGTAAGTTGCAACTTAAAATTGTAGTGGTTGAAGTGGGTAATGCGGTTCATGATTTGGGACTAAATTACTAATTTTGACCTTTTTTTTTGTTCAATAGTATTTAATTATGTATAAAAAGTTGGTACCATAATTTAACAAAGCTGTAGTTCAGGCAAATATAGTCGACAGCCAAACTACTATGCAAAAATATTAGAAAATTTTAAAAACTTTCACATTAATTTAACCGACGACGATAAACGTGAAATACCACCAACGTTAAGTCGGTGCTAAGCTAGACATTTTTAACGAGTATGAAGCACCGGAAAAGGAGAATATTATCCCTATTTCTTTAAAGAATAATATGTTTCTTTATTATACTATACTATACTGAACAGAACAAAGAAAGGAACACATATTTTTTCGTGCCAAGTAATCAACATTCATGCCTTTGCTGATAAAATTGAATCGGTGATTGATTTGTAATTTTTACATACATATATACATACATACACTCACGCCTTTTTCCCGGAGGGGTAGGCAGAGACCACATCTTTCCACTTGCTACGATCCTTAAAGACTACTTTCGCTTCATCCACATTCATTAATCTTTTCATACACGTTGGCCGGTTTAGGGTACTCTTGACCTGACCTTTCTTTAGAACTTCCCCGATTTGATCAAGATAAGTTCGTCGAGGCCTTCCCCTTCCAACATTTCCATTCATATTCGCCATATATATCTTTTTAGTCAACCTGCTTTCATTCATCCTCTCAACATGTCCAAACCATTTAAGCATTCTTTTTTCAATACTGGTCACTACATCCTCTTTTACTCTACTCTACTCTACCTCTTTTACTAAAATTAAGTCATTTTTGCATAAATATTTTAGATTTTTAGTTTATATTCGTATTAACCATGTAGTCACTATTGGCTTCTTTTGCTAAACAAAGATGTAAACATACAATATCCTTTTATGTAAGTGTGTGATTGTTTGTTGCCTAAAAACTTGCATATACTTATATTATTATGTTACAAATATTTTTAGTTTTTAAGTATTATTCATTAGAAATTAGAACATTTGGCAGTCATACATAAGTTTCATCTCAAATGGCCTTTTTTCTTCTAGTATCTTGAAAAATAATTCCTTGAATAAAAATTCGACCGTCATACATAGGACTCAAACCAAAGTTACTTTCCGATTTCTATTAATTTTACTAATAAAATAACATCTAACTAAATGAGGAGATCATTGCATCTGGACAGTGAAAGGATTTGAACAAGATCTTAAAATGTAGGCAGTTGAAAAACATAACATTATGAGATTCATTCAGATTATCCTAAAGAAAAAATGTAAGCCAACCATCTACAGTTTAGTACAGCATTGCCTATTAATACTTGAGACTCTTGTTTCCCACAAGGAATGCCTCCGTGCGTGCCACACAAACAATGTTGAAGTTGTGTTTCAGCTCGAAATTATCGCGCTCGCTTCTCTTCCTCGTGAGTGTAAATAATGGCCGAGACATTGTGTCACCGAGTGGAGGCAACATGTACCTACTCAATGAGAAAGGACTTGCCGTCGACCGTCTTGAGTTATTTTTTAATCTGTTATACGGAGATTTATATAATGTTAAGCTTGCTTAGAATATTTCGAAAATACTTTTTCTTTGAATACCCAAATATTCATTTTGCACAGAATTCAGAGAAGCAGTATTAAGTCTGTTATTAAAAAGTGATATCAAGTCTTAGAAAAAAACTGTTTATCAAATAAATATAAAAGTAAATTAGAAAGTCCATTTTATTTTCTGAGTCACTTTTATGTTTCTTAAAACAAATACTTCTTTTGGAGATAAAATACTGTGTACTAGAACGCAATGATAAGGTTCAAAGTGAAGCCCACATAAAACTAAATTAGGTAGTATTAAATCCTTATGTATAAAAAACACAGTGGTTTTTACCTAAACTTCAAATATATTTAAAAGTAGATTTGTATGCCTCTCGTCATAAGCGTCTCATTTGAATTCGCCTATAAAGACAGTCGTAAATCGTCTATAGAATCTTTTATTGCGGTTCTATCCTCTTATTCACTAAAATAAAATTATTATTACGGTTTTATCAAGTGATCGAGTAAATTTTCAACCAATATTTTAAAAATGGTCAGTAATTCGATAATAAGAAGAGAAACGTAGATATTCTTCTAAATGAGATGATATTGTGCCAACCAGCGCTGACTAATTTAGTCCACGAACACGGATTTTTGTCTCTGTTATAAAAATGAGAGTGCATCAGCTTCATGTAAATATAGCTTCTACCATTGACTAAACTGCGGTAGCCAACCAAGCGTGACGATTACTTATGGCTAGGGTCTTATGTCCAGCAGTGGACTGATGTGGGCTGATGATGACGATGATGATTATGAAGTATGAACAATGATGCCGGTCTGGCTCTAATCACTAATTGCAATAATAATATCTCATTTTTAAGAGACATATGTCTAGCTGTGAACTAATATTTATTGGCTGACGAATATTATAAGTCTAGATTTTACCTACTTATGCAATCTAAAACTTTTTTTTTGCCTTGACTCACTATCAACGCAAAGCCAAAACCACTAAGTCTAAAGTTGCAATTGATGTTTCTTTGATAACTTTGGCATCCGCTGAGAAAGGAGTAACAACTTTGAAAGGCAAAGAAAATAGATAAACTTTGAATGAAAATCTTTGTTCATTTATTATAATCATTATCTGTTTTTCTATGTAGACACAAAATGATATATTATTATTGGTTTCATACACGCTAATGTTTGTCGGTATACCTAATGATGACTTTGTGCAAAGGCCGGCCAAATGTGTTCTGGGTGTAGTTCCGTAGTTTCACTTCGCCAATGCAGACTTATACAATAAAATCAATTTATTGTTCTATCACACATTCATTACACTTATACGGTTCGTAAATATTTAATGCATTTTTAATTAAACTAATAAATAATTTGGAATATATTTACCCAATGAATATATCCCCCAATCTCCACAACGCTCCACAGCCAACGTCTTCCCGCGACCTTTACTGGATCGTCGGTCCACCTGGTGGGGGGCCTATCCACAGATCGTCATCCGGTGGAATATTAAGATAACCGTCATCGCTCGAAGAATTTCGGAGCTGGCAGTAGGTGCGGCACACAGTGAGAAGAACCGATGACCTTAGGGACCTAAGACCTTTAAGAGTAGTTTTCAACTTTTTACTAAATAATGAAATATCGACTGACAAAATATATTAATATATCACACTTATATCATCACTATCAAATTTAAGAGCTTTGCTCTCATACGCCACTGCATAAATTTTCCTGCATTTGTTGCATTTATGACATTCTTGATCTTACTCGCTTCCTCCTTCCTTCTATTTTTCCCTCTATTACAGATTTTTGATGAAGTTATCTCGTCCAATTAGGTGTCTCAACATTTGCGCTCTTCTACTTTCTTTTGTTATTTTTTTTCTTCTTTACACTTATATCACGTTCTTATAATCGTATCACACGGTATTATACAATCGTGTTCTCACATTTGTAGTTGTTAATTTTGCTGTCGCAAAAGCAAAGTTCTGATGTCCGCTGGCAGAGGTCTCGGTGAAATGAAAAGTCGCCTCGGACGTGTCAACAGCAGAAAGTAGTTATAACGTCATCCACAAAAAGTTTTATTGCGGATTAAAACGAGGAGCACAACTTGACATATAATTATTTGCCTGTGGTGAAATAAATCCCTCGGGGTCCTAGCACAGCTGCAAATGCCATGTCTGCGTAAAATATATCATTTCACTCAAATAATTTTGTGAAATTCGGTACAGATAGCGGTACGAAAAACTGGTTTTATGAAAGTATATGAGACACTTTTATTCTCGACTAGATTTAAAGTTTACCTACAGGTTGTGTCTTGTATCTAAATATAAGAAGATGACGGAAGAAAAAATATTTTGATATCCCATAACTCTAAGGTTATGTTCTATAGGTAAAAATAATATAAAACGCCCTAGAACATGTGGTTAAAAAATCAAAAGTTTCGAATAATTATATAGCTTCAATTTTAGTTAAATTTAAAATTAAATCAATTGGGGGCAGCACTTAGCCCTAGTCTTCTATATATATAAAAATGAATCCCTATTTCCCTTGGTCATCGCATCACGCGTGAACGGCTGGACCGATTTCGCTTATTCTTTTTTTGTTTTGTTTGTTATTGTCAGGAGAATGCTCTTATGCAAGAAAAATTAAGAAAATTGTGCAGAAAATTAGAAAATTTAAGGAAACTTAATCACCATACTAAATTATTTGATATGTAACCTTATCACTTTTGACAATTTAAACTTTCTTTAATGTATGGCATTTGACATAACATTGACAAAATGCGTGCTGCTGATATCGTTAAATGAGATAGTGAAAAAAAAAAATTGCACATGGCCAGTAATATTATGTCGCCTGTTCCGTGTCGGAATACTAACAAAACTATATACCCGCTAGAAAAAAAAACAACAAAGAATGTTTTATATCATAAAGCATAATAATAATGAACAATGGGTTCCATTATTCAATATTCATAGTTAAGACAGGACAACGTCTGTTCGGGTCCGCTAGTAGTCTATAAATAAATCTATGACATCATCTTATTTTTCATCAATCTCATCTCATTACCGGACACGGACACAGGCCTCTCCAAAAGAAGGATGTTGTGACATTGAAGACGCTGTTGCCATAATCGCCACGCTTGGCAGTTTGGTCAATGGTGGAGAGAAAGCTCTACCAGCCTTCTTTTTCTGACAGTAAAACTTTAGAAGCCTTTATGATACACTTTAGACGCCTTTATGATACCCTTAGGAAGAGAGGTGGTGGTTGCTGGGCAGAAGTAATCAGTAGTCGGTAAATATTATTAGGGTGTTACATCAGAGCTAGTCCAATTCAAAAGGATCGTTCAAATGTGATATAGGAGAATTAGAAAAATGGTTCTGACCTTTCGAAATAGTACCTATTTATCGAAAAATTTTTTTAATATGAAAATATTCGAAGACGAGCGTAAATCATAACAAAACATAATTTTATAACGTTTGATATAAACCTAAGAGATAACTTAACTATCACGCTGTTCATTAGGTAACCTTAGATTATCAAGATGGGGATCTGTTTAAAAACATTTTTCTACTAATTTACAAATGAAAATACAAGTTTCGTATGAATTAAGATCCGTTTGCATGAGATTGATAGTTTTTTTTAAAATTAGATTTTTATATGAAAGTGGGTTTACGGATTTAGTACGCATTTATGTTTCATTTATTTCCTGGGTTATTTATTTTTTTCCTAAGTTTTTAAGTTGCTTCTGAATCACCTCCGTAAATCATAAAAAATAGTCTAATACGATTCTATAGTCTTATAATGCTTACATACAGGATGAAATTTTAACCACCTTCCAAATTTTAATATATCAATCTACGAGACAAGAAACAAATGACGTATTTTTTTTTTGGTATAGCACAGTATAAAGATAAAGCATAAATGTCAAGATAAAGCACTTAGAAAATGTCCGCCAAAAATGTAAAATTATTGATACGGCCGCCTAGCAACACATTTTTTACGTGATGCGCATCTCATTAATTCATTACGGTACTATTCATAAGTTTTTGATTTTCCCTTTATACCTTAACATGCCTAGGACCGTAAATATTGAAAACTATATTGCGAAAAATATTTTCGGATGAAGACTTGATTTTCATTTTTTACTACTTAATGGGCTCTAAATACGATACTGATACGATTTTGGAAAGTGGTTACAATTTCATCCTGTATACGCATATTCAAACTCTTTGTCACACTTGGCACTCGTTTGTTTGTAAAAGATTGTAAGGCATAAATAAAGCTAATGCTACCGACATCGAAAACAAATATTATTTATAACTCTCGGCTTCGCAACCAAATCTTGAAAAATATACGAAATTTGAGCCTTGTCAATATCAGTTTCTTTTTAAAGAATAGTAAAATCTGAGTCACTGGCCATGATTTTGCTATCGCGGTACATACATGACCATCCAATCTTCAAAATCGTCGATTTGCATTTTGACCACCTGAGCCTGTTTACTGAAGTTCCCTTTGTCTTGCGAATACATACTATAGTGCCTTTAGATTTTCGAAAAAAACATAATTGTTTTTTTGTTTACTTTAAGAACTTGACAATACTGCTAACTGCAGTTCTTTTGCGAATACCTGTCCTCAGAATCAAAAAATGTGATACCAAAGGCAAAAAACAGATGGTGATCATTGGTCTTTGACATCCAATTTGATTTCAAAAACATATTTAATTATTTAGTTGAATATTGTAGCTGGTCCAGGTTGTGCACTAGAAAGGAAGCAAAATGATACTGTCTAGAGAACAGTTAGCTTCGTAGGTACTTGCGCCCCAACTCCAGAGACACATAAAAATTATTAAATATGATTCGACAGGTTAACATTTGTCAATTTTCGTTATATATAGTATTTTTAAAGTTTTTAACGGTTGTCTGAATACTCAAACAAAATTATAGCAGCAGTAGCATATTTTATGAAATTAGCAAACTATCAAAGCTAAGTAGAGTTTATAACTTATACGATGTCAATCAACTTCTTAACTGTATTTGTAGAAGTTAACAAAAATGTTGTTTGTAAAACATTTAAAATTTTTATAAAACACAAAGTAAATAGAAAATGAAACAGGTGTTACTAAGGAACCCTGATGCACGTGGCAGGACTCGAACTTGGCTGGTTTTTAACTTATTGATTCGAACCGCAATCACAATCCCACAGTTCAAGGGAGGACGTCCTTGTCACTGTTTATTTGCGAGACAGATACACAACAAAAGGAAGACTTCCTGCAAGTTTGCCCCGCTAAGTTGTTTGTCGAGACAATACTGCGGACTTAATACCTTTTTATGTGGTCTCCGGACTTTTCTGTCTTTCCGATTCGATAACGTCCTGATTTTGTTTGATTTTGGTCTTATTCATCACAAAATAAAGGCACAAATCAATTAAAGTGCTATCTAATTATGAGAAAATTTACTATTAATATTCAAACAGAATGTGAAGTAACTAGTCGATATAATGTAAATAGGTCCCTCGATAGTGAAGTGGCCGGTTTTTAAAATGTCACTGTCTTGGATCTATGTAGAAATACTAAAATTTTCTATATTTTCTCGAGCCTGACTGTTTGTGGTACCTAAGTAGTTTTTGATATCCACAAAGCAAGTGCTTTAAGTATGTTTACTGGCTTTGGGGTCTGAACAATTTATGTCGTGTTGTCCACGTTAAAGTATGTTCAAAAAACCTTGGGTAGTGGTACGAGTAATACTAAACGTTTTTCTTACTATTGACATAGTGACTTTAATGCGATTTAATGGGTTAAAAAATTGTCACATGAATAAGCTAAAGTCATAATAAATTTATTATAATTTTTCCTTATAACTGCACTGTCTCATATTTTATTATCTTTGTAAAATTCCACAGAATAATTTCCTTGTTAATTAAAACGTTCCATATAAACAAGAAGTCCTTAGCTTTATCAACGCTGTATAACTACATATGAGTTACCTTGTACGGCCCAGTCCCTTCCGAGGGTTGAAATTAAGCCTTTTAGAAGGATGTCATGTAAAACAAGCACGCCCTTGACAAGGTAACCTTATCATTCAAAGATATTACTTACCTACAAAGTCCTTCGTTATAATATAATTATTGTTTACGGTGGAGTCAGATAATTAATTCTTATTGTGTGACTGAATTCAGTAATTAAAACTTAACTTTGCCTTGAGTGAGACTAATATTAACTACTTTGGTATTTAACTTTATTCAGTATTTAAGAAACTTAACGCAGAATTACTTGAACTGCTTGCTTCCAATTGTCATTTTTGCCTACTTATGAATTTTCATAACTAGTGACCCGAAGTCATTCATAATTTTTTTTTAATATACTTACGATGAAATAAAAAGCATACAAACTCGTAATATCAATCTTAGCTGTGGCCAAACTAGAAATTTCTTAACACGCAGTGGAGTCAGTGGACTGACTGAATAATTCTGACAGCCATAACAACACAAACGAGTGTGGAGCTTCTGTGCAGAAATGGTGGCTTATCTATTTTTAGTTCTGAGGGCATCCTGCCAAGAGGTAAAGCCGACTAGTGGTTAAACCTTCCTGGCCTGGAGCTAAGAACAATGTGGTCTGTGAATGCATGTCTGACAACACAGACTAAATATTAGGTTGGGGTAGACAAGGACTCAAGGGAATCTCTGTGAGTTCCAACCACGGCTAAGGCCGGATGGACAAGTAAAAGCATTTCACCTGTCCTATTTCGGCAAAATAAGATGGATACTCCATAGATGGATCCACATAGTATGTGGATTGGATATTTAAATAGTCATGCATAGCAGCTTTGCATCGCTGTCTGAGAATTTTATCTACAAAGATATGCAGTTACATTTGATACGAGAACGAGTCTGAAATATAATGCTTCTCAACTGGACTTTATTATTCAGTAGTTTTACCAATGTAAATATCAAAGTAAATTGACTGTTATTTTTATGTTATTAGTAGTACGAAGGTATATTGGTGCTGTATATTAATCAACCAGCAAATGTTAAATATTTCAATTTCAACTTAAAGTCTAATAAACAAAGATCAATATCAATTGAAATGCTGACTTTTTGTAGTGAGGTTTGCAACTGCAGAACATAATGGATCAATGATTGGTTCGATTGCTTTGCGTGCCAACTGTATGGATCGAACGACCTTTACTTGCCAAGACAATCTATAATACTGGCCAGTACTGATGTAATATTATTACAATTTAGTATTTTTGTTAGAACCATACTTTGTTTTTTTTAGATATTATTAAAAAATTCAAGGCATTATGATTAACAATCAAATCTATTGGTTATATAAGTAGGTTTGGAATATTTATTTTTAAGGTATTATTAAGTTAGATATTAGCAAGTTTAGGTAATCATAGTTACCCCTCCAGAATTAGGATTTTGGTACATATTGCTTTTTGATCTAAATGCTCAAAAATATAGAAGCTACAAAGGCTAAAGCTGTCAATCTTGTTATTTAAGTAAGTGTGATTTCAATTTAGATCAGCAATAAAGGAATATTTTTCCAACCAACAAAAAAAAATTAGTTATTCTTTTTTATCGTGTGTTTCTTTTGTATGAAGTTAATTAATTTTGATGAATATTTTTACATCATAAATTAATTGACCGACTTTAAGGACGGTATTAAGCTACTAGGTGAATATTTGTAATAAGTTAAATTTAATAACACAAGGCAGCAAACTAAGTACTGCTTGGTCTAACTAAGACCAGGATCATTCAATGATTTAAACTTTCATGGTGACTATTATTAGAGGTATTTGATTCGGGGTCTATACATACCTTAATCATTATAGTTTCCAATATTTCGGCATTCTCCTGTGATTAATCCCTCAACCCCCAGGAGGCACGCGCGTGCAATTGATTTCAATTGTGTCTGGAAAAACTCACGATCGAGGGATTAAGGCGCTTGCAACAGTGCTGAAATATCGGAAACTCATAATAAATAAGATACGTGGTATAAACCCCGAATAAAATAACTCTAGGATCTTTCAAGTATCAAAATCAAGTCTTCTCCGCCTCCCGAAGAGTCATTGATGCATACTTGAACAATACGTCATACCTATGACGGCAAAACTCCTTTGCTTGCTACCTAGCCTACGGGGAGATAACAATGAAAAGCAAAGGAGTTTTAATACGTTTCATTCTAATCGGGAAGACGGTTATAAACTATCTGCGACATGGAATCCAGTGATTGAGAAAACACAGCCTCGTATGGGATTGCGGTTAAACAGGCACCAGAATACAGACGCGGCGGCGACCTCGCGGAATAGGGACAAGGTCAGTGTAGTGTGTGACAGTGCTTGGCGAAATAAACATTTGGGGGTATTTTCAGAGTAATCTACCGCCCACAGAATAAATATTCTGGGGTAGTTTTATACAAATCTACCTTCCACACGGAGAGAGTGCATCGCTGTTCCAGTCAGCCTGTGACCACGGCCGATGCAACTCGGTTGAAACGTCAGGCAAATAAAATAAGGTATGTTCGCGATAAATCCCGTTACACCGTAAATGACTACAAACTAAACAGTATTTTTATTTATATTATCAACATGCTGGTTGTCATAAGCATATTGTCAACCTTAACAATAGGTACTTTAAAAAATAAAGACAGCAGTAGCGCTGAGAAAAATTAAACAGAAGCTACTCGTATCAAAGCTCAGTAGGGTTACCCTACTGAGCTTTGATAGCTTCTCATTAGACCATAAGAACGAATTATGTAACCAAAACGTAAATGATTAAAATTTAAACCTTATCGTAACTAAAGGACAAGTTACTTGCTAGCCCACAAAATTATTAGGGTCGTAGTTACTTATTCCTTTTAAATAAATCGATATAGGTCAACTGAAATCCAATAGACGGAAAATGGCACAACCAAAATAAAATATTGAATGTCAAGAAACCGGGAAGATGCCGAGTTTTTGTTTTCAAAGTCAATTGAGTGCCGGAAAGGTTTGTTATATTGTTCTTTAGACAAACATTTATCATAGTAACGCAGGCGACAAATTTGTGTGACACTGATATTGTTATTTAGAAGAGAATTCCGGAGAACGGAACCGAGCTTTGACGGTAAACGAAACAGCAACTTTTCAAATACATTATTGTGAAATACGGCGAAAAGTTGATCCTTGCACAGTCAACAAGCCAAACATTTGCATTTTTATTTTCAATGTGAATTCAAGTTTGCAAACCTGTTTTGTTAATAATTTAGTAGAAGGGAAATAAATAATTTTATTGTTTACATTATTTATTTAGTGACTTTTTTTTTAAATTATTGAAATTTACAAATAAATTTAATTACTATTTTTTTCTGATTTTTATTTTACTTTTACTATAATGAAATAATTGAACAGGTGATAGAAGTTCTTGTCAGATTAGATGGGAAGTACAATCATTCGGATAGCGAAGAAACAATAAGGGTCTGTATCCCATGGAGCTGGTATTTCTTATCTTAAATTTATAAATACCTATGTAACACTGAAAATTTTTAGAAAATGAATAACGGCTTAATGTAGAAAAATGTGCCAATACTTTTACTGTTTTTCGAAGTTCCTCTCTACACATCGTCGCGTTCGATGGAACCACTGAGAAAAGCAGTGGGCCCATTTTTCCTTTGGGGGCTTCTCTTCTATGGCATTTTCGTACGCTTTCACCGCATCTTAAATAAATAAATATAATAAATCTTCAGGGCTCGTAAAGCAAAAACCTGGAATTTTATCTTTAGTTCTTGCGATTAAATGAAAGTCGCATGGCGCCAGGTCAGGATTGTATGGCGGATGACTTATTATCTCGACACCTGCCATAGTCAAATATTCAACAGTCCGTTTTGCGAAGTGCGCTTAAGCATTGTCGTGGTGAAGGAGGATCCTGCTTCGAGGGCGCTGCTGTCGAATTTTTTCCAAGACAACAGGCAAACAGCGATTAACATATCAGTCTGCAGTAACTGTCCTTCTTTCTTTTAGCACAACTGTCGCGAAATGACATTTCCGACCAAAGAATGAGGCAATCATCTTTTTTCCTTGACTTCTTCCTTTCTTTACCTTAGTTGGCCGATCCTCGAAAGGAAACACCCACTGAGCTGATTGTCTTTTGTTTTCGGGTTCGTAGCAATATATCCAGCTTTCATCACCTGTGACGATGTCAAATACAGCATTTGAGTCACCGCCGTTGAACTTATCTAACATTTGGCGACAGCAGTCCATGCGAAGGTGTTTCTGGTCGTTGGTTAAAGTATGGGGAATCCATCTGGTACAAAGCTTCTTGACGCCTAAATGTTCGTGTAATATTTTTTGAACTCGATTCATACCAATGCCTAGGCTTGCCCGTATCTGCTGATAGGTCACTCTCTTATCTTCGTCTATCATGCGTCACACAGCACTGATGTTATCTTCAGTAGTCGCTGTTAAAGGACGTCCATCACGCGGATCATCATTGAGATAGATACGTCCACGCTTAAACTCGTTAAACCAATTGTAAATAGTGGCACGAGATGGGGCTTCATTAAGAAATACTAATCGCAGCCTATCATACTCGTAGATTTGTTGTTGAGTAAGCCCACAACGAAAGTCATAATAAATCATTGACCGAAAATTTTCTCGCGTTCGGTTCATTTTCACGTGTAACAAGAGTTTTAGATTTGCTGCCAATTCACAAAAACAAATGACAAATGAATGCAATATACTACATTATGTTACCAAAGAGTTCTAAAATTGAAATTCAAATAAAGTTTTCATCAGCAATGTTTCTAACTGGCCAGTTCTAAACATTTTCAGTGTTACCCACGTACTATTAGTACCTATCTATGTTCATTGTGATTCCAGTCACATTCTAACTTTATGGGCTGATATGATAGATCTTCGACGAAATCCCCTCGAGAACAGTTGCTTTAGGTATATATAAGAAATAACTTCAAATAATTCAACGGCTAAACCTGTAGTTGATTTTTTTAGCTCGTTACTCGGTACCTGATTGATCGTAAATCTGTTTAGACAGCTTCTGCAAACTTAGCTAGCATTTTTCGACCGAAGAAAATGAGCAAGCTCTATAATTTTTTATTGTATAAATACAAATTCTTTTTTTAACAGGTCAACCCATAACGATGATATGTTTACTCATGGTACAACTCAAGATTGTTTCATCTAATTAAAAGGAAAACCTATCCCGAAAAGTAGAATAATAGGGCAGATTTTTTGTAGGTCCTTTATATTTCATTTTTCTATAAGAAACGTTTTTTTGTGTTGTGACATTAAAGTAACAGCCTCTAATCATCCCACTGCAGGGAAAAGGCCGCCATCATTGAATTCAAGTTACCATAGCAATGATGGGTACAGAGGCATAATCACCACGCTTGCCAAATGCGGGTTGATGATCACAAACCCGAGCAATGTTCGAAAATTCGAAACTTTTGTTGCCAACCCGGGGATCGAACCCTGGACCCCGAGATCTTGGTCCGGTATTTAAACCACTAGACCAACGGGGCGTTATTACAATAAAATTTATACGTAATGTGTCTGTCACTGTCCCACAGTACAAGTACATGAAGCATGTGTTTAACAGTAAAAACCCATTAGTGGAATACAAAAGGGCAGGTTTTTTATATGTTGTAGATGTTAAAGGAATGGTACCTATTTTTTGGTAAATATGATTTTTTTTCTGTACAAAATCAAATCAAAAAAATCCGCCTGAAAATAAAGGACTACCTCATTAGATACAACGATATTATGTGCAAATGGGCAATTTAAACTCCTAATATTAATAAAATAAATATCTATACAAGTGTATCTGTAGCTACAGAACACAGCAACACCTCCATTAATATTAGCGGCAAATGCGGTCGTTCTGTTCCACCCAGTATACGTGTTGTTACCATTTTTTTTAAATCCTTTACCTCTTACTGTGATGCTTATCCTAATGGACCCAGAAATAATTCCCCCGTTAGAATTTTATTGAACGTCAAAACTGACTTTTGGTTGATAAGGGTCAACCTGGATAAAACCTTAACACAGGTTATATTGGATATCTTTAGCAGATGCCAGGTTAAGAGACAGTTTCGACAACATAAACATTCAAACAACCTCAATATTATGTCAGAAAATTATTAGGTAAGTATACTTATGGAATAGGAATTGAAATATGTTACCTGTTAGCATAAATATTTTGGTTGTTACCTAAGTACAGTCTTTCCTAAAGAAGTTCAAAAAAGTTTTGAAATTTATTACACATACTTTTTTACATTCTGACAGTAAGTCGCACCGCTTGCCTAGTACTAGCGTGTGGGTTATTAATCAAATTGCTACGTATTTGGCGGTAAAGAAAGAGCCATAGGGTGGACTGGCGCTCTCCTACAATCTTGGGCATGCACTGGAACATGGAATGACGCAAAATCCAAAAAGTTCTGAGTCGTCCTTAAAATGCGATCTCGTGATGGAATTGGCGCGGTTGGGTATCAGTGGTGAAACATTTCCTGTGCTAACATTAATTTTTTTGTGAGATCGTATAATAAGTGATCAAACGAACTTACCTGTTAGTGAAGTTCGATCATTATTATACGAAGTGCTTCGTTTGAAGATATATGTATTTACCACGCAGCTTCCTTAGTCACTCAGTAACCAAACGCAATTTTAGACCTCCATCCCTAAAACAAAAACTAAACGCAGCGCCAGTCTCCCACTATTGTTACTGGCGTCATCTGTCATTTTTTAGAGATTTCTAATGCAATCAACTTTACTATGGGTAGGGAGGGATGGGAACATATATCTTCGAACGAAGCACTTCGTATAATAATGATCGAACTTCACTAACAGGTAAGTTCGTTTGATCACTTATTATACTTCATGCTTCGTTCTCGATATATGTATTTACCACGCAGTTGTTCAGAGACCTAGTAAAGTTGAAATGCAGTAGGTAGTCTTGTCTAGTGAATTAAAGATTTCTGAAATAAAACATTTAATTTATCTTTAATCAAAATTGTATTGTTATCAGCCTTTAGCTGAGAGTTACCCTCTAAAAATAACTTACATTAAAATTATTATCAGTCTTGTAGTTATACTACTCATAACAATATAATCATCTTTGAATTAACTTGAACAATTAAATTCTTACAGTCTCTAACAGTGGCCTAGTATTAAGCACAGCTTGGGCGAAGTCTCCAGAGGTATCAAGAATTGGCCGGTTATAAAACTTAGCAAAAGTCGAAGAATTACTAGTCCAGCCTGCCGTTTTCCGAATAACATCTAGAGAAACGCCTTTCAACCTTACTGTGGAAGTTGACGCATGGCGAGTACTATGGCCAGAAAATATTGTGGTGTCTATACCACTTATACAAAGAACATTTTTGATCCATCTGCCAATAGTAGATGCAGTAACTAACTTATGTGGTTTCTTTAAAGTTAATATTAAATGATCTTCATTTCCTCTAATTTCTTTGGTAAAATTAATATAATCATATAAAGTTCTTGCTGGACAAATTTCCTCTCTTTCAAAAAACGGCAAATGAAGGTGAGGTTGGTTACGACCTGGTCCTGAAGTTTTTATATTATCAGTTATATCAATAATCAAATAGTTAGTTTTGAAATTAATATTACTATTTTTTTATCAGTGACAGTGTTTGTGCCCGCTGTCCTGTAGCTAATGCTAGTAACATAACTAGTTTTTTTGATATTTGCTCTAAAGTTAAAGACATATTTGGGCTCCAATCTTGTATTACCGTGAGTACCATATTCGGATCCCAAGTATTTTTATACTTAGGATGTGGTGGTTTAGATTTATAAAAACCTTTAAACAATCTTTTTACACGGTCATCTTCTCCAATTTTAGATCCTATTATTAATGACAGTGCTGACTTATGTGAATTCAAGGAACCGTAGCTAGCACCAGAATTAAACATTTTTGTCAAAAAATACATAATCATAGGTATTGATTGCAAAAAAGGATCTATATTACTTTGCTGACAGAAGAGTAACCAAATTTTGTAAGTTACATTATACTGTTTTAATGTATTATTAGAGAGGGATCTAAACATAACTTCAATAGATGTTGGGGGTATAGCTCGTTTCAACCACGCTTGCCTGATAAAATGCTTGCAATCAGTGTAAGCTGGTGGTGAAGAGGATGATGGGTCCTGAAAGGAGAATGCAAGAGATATTTTTCAGGTTTCAATATTACTAACTCAGATACTAACATAGTCAGCATGAGTGGGTACCAAGCTTGTGATGGCCAATATGGCATTATCATAATACCTGTCGCTTTGTCATTATTAATTTTCTGTAGACATTTCAATATCATGCTAAAAGGTGGGAACGCATAAAACTGGTACTCGCTCCATGATATAGTGAATGCATCTATGTTAGTTGCATCTGGATCTGGTTTCCAAGCAATATAGGACACACATTTAGCATTCGTTCGGGATGCAAATAGGTCAATATTTGGTTTTCCTAATTTTGACACAATTTTATGCTACGCTACATTATTTAATTCCCATTCTGTATCTGGATTAATACGTCTTGATTCCTTATCTGCTTCTTTGTTATCACAAGATTTTATATATGAAGCAAATAGCCAGATGTGTCTCACTTCGCACCATTGCCATACGGATCTAGCTAATTTATTTAAGTGTGGGTATTGAATACCACCCATTTTGTTTATAAAGGATATAGCCGTTTTATTATCTACACGCAACAGTATACAAGCATTACTGTTATGAGTGAAAAAGGATTTTAGTGCCAAAAAAATTGCTAACAACTCTAAATAATTAATATGATATAATTTTTTTTCCTCTTTCCAAAACCCATTTACCCTTTCATTATTACAAATTGCTCCCCACCCAGTTCTAGATGCATCAGTAAATAATTCAAATTCATAAGTATGGGTAACCATTTTTCTTTTTGTGACACCGACATTAGATATCCACCACTGTAAATCTAACTTAACATCTGGATGTAATATGACTTTTAAATCGTAATTCCCCTTGCTTACTGATAAATAGCAAAATTTGTGGTGATCTAAAATTTTTGTATAAAGCCATCCATAAGTAGTGGCTGGGCAGGCTGCAATTAATGTTCCAATTAATTTTGCAAGCTCACGAATAGTACACTTCTAAAGGTCAAAAAATATTCTACACTTTTTCTTATACTATTCCTTTTTTCAATTGATAATTGTAATGTCATGTCTTTAGTATTTAACACAAAACCTAGAAATTTACAAGAATTGGGTGGGTTCCATGATACTTTTGTCAAAATTTATTACAAACCCAAGGCATTGTAATAATGTTGTTGTTTTTTGAACATTATTTAAGCAAGATTCATAAGTAGATCCTATGCACAAAATGTCATCTAAATATTGTACTGATTTGAATCCTTTTTCTCTCAAATGTGTGATAACAACTTTCATAACTTTAGTAAACAAATATGGTGCTGAACTTAAACCATATGGTAATGCAGAAAACTCATATAATCTGTCATATTGAAATCTTAAATATTTTCTGTTTTGAGGATTAATATTAATCAATAAATATGATTCTTTTAAATCAATTTTTGCCATAAAATCACCAGGGCATAATAATGGCATTGCTGTTCTGTAGTCTTCCATTTTGAAATGGGACGTAGAAACAAATTTATTTAAATTCTTAAGGTTTAAAATAAATCTTTTTTTACCGTTAGGCTTCGGAACAATAAATGTTTTTGAAATAAACTGGTCTGGGCATGGATTACAAATTGATATTGCGCCTAAAGATATTAAATTATCAATGGCTGATTGCATATCTAAATGTTCCTGTGAGGAACTGGCAAGGAACGGTTTCGGTACCGACTCTTGGTAAGGTTTTTTTATAAAATTAATTGAGTAACCACTGACATACGCTAGTATAGACTCATCTTTGCTGATCTTTTTCCAGCAATGAAGATAATGGGCCATCCTTCCAGCATGACTTACCTCTATTTGCGAGCAGGTGGTTTCTCCTGTTAAGTTGTAATTTTGGCCTTCTTTGCTGCCGGATGGTACTGGTACTGATTGCGATATTTCGATACTTGGGATGGGTACTGCTTCTTCTGTCCTTGCCTCGCTGTGGCCCTTTGTTGATTGTGTTGATTGAAACGAGGCGGACCATTCAAGTTTCCCTGGCGGGTTGAACTTGTCTTTTTGATGGACTGACCGCTTCTTTGGACAGTTGTAATTGTTTTTATTCTTTTTAATAGATTATTCCCATAAAGGAATTCATCTCTATCAACATCTTTTATACCTTCAATGAATTTCTTGTCCAGTACAGGATGTATTAAATTTTTTCTTGTTTTAGATTGAATGCAGTGCAAATCAGTAAATATTCTGCCAGCTTCACTGAGAATAGATATTAATTTAACTCTATCAACCACTTCATTGTTGATTAATGATGATAGGGCGTTACCTAACAAAGACAAACCTATGCCCAGTTGGTTCTGTTCGGCTTCAATTTTTTTATCACGATTCACAATGTTTTCAGTGACAGATGTAGCTACTTCTAGGTTTAATTTAGGGGCTTTTAACAACGTACAGTTTTGTGGTATCAATTGATACATTAGTTTTAATTTGTTCTCTTTTCCGAGCCCATTTTTAAGGATGGTGGTCCAAATTCGAGCCAGATTGTCAATGATTTCAAGTCCATAGGTTGGCTTTTTGGGCATCAAGTCACCCAACGCCAAAAGCACCTCCTCAGGCAGAGTATCGGCTGTAGCCGGGGCGCTAATAGATGGTAAGGTTTCAGTTGTGTCCTCGAAAAGTTAACAATAAACGTACATGAATGTACTGTGCTACAAAAGCGAATCTCGCGGATCAGCTCAAGAGCAGAATGATCACGTGCTCATATCTCGTATAAGCCCCGTGTCAAATGGATTACGTCGATGCATCTCGTGCATCACCCGCATCCTAGGTCGTTAGACCTTTGATACTTGTTTTCCATCACACAGTAGGATTGTTATTTTATCTAAAAAGGACAAATTTATTTACCTGCAACCGGTGGGCTCGAGGGCCTTTAAATAGTTTCGCTTTCGGATGTATTAGAATACCTTCGTTTCCTTTTTTGTTGTCTTTTAATTTTCCGTTCAATCTTTTTTAACTTCTTTAAATAATGATCCAAATCTTTAGGCATTGTTAACCAAATAAATAATACAAAAAACTGCAGAACAATAACCGTTTTTTCTAATTAGATAAAAACACATGCATGTTAGTTGCCGCGCAAACGTAAAGAAAATGGCAGATGACGCCAGTAACAATAGTGGGAGACTGGCGCTGCGTTTAGTTTTTGTTTTAGGGCTGGAGCTCTAAAATTGCGTTTGGTTGCCGAGTGACTAAAGAAGCTGCGTGGTAAATACATATATCGAGAACGAAGCATGAAGTATAATAAAACTATAGGTAAATATTGTTGGTTTGCGTATCGTGCCTGCACATTACGCGGTCGAGTCATTTTGTTGTTAAATAGCACTACACTGTTACAAAATCCAATCCACTGTAATCCTGTCCAGTCGAGGTGCGCACGCGATAGTTCCGGAGAGACGACATACGTCATCACACCTTATTAGACAATAAGGAACTGATTGGCGGCGTAGGCGCGTGCCGAAAGACGAAAGGGGTGGCCAGAACTCTCGGTCCTTAATTATATTTTATTACTGTAGTTACAAGTACATATTTTAAATAGTGCCAATCACAATCTTAGTCTTTAGAAAAATAACTCTTGAATGTAGAGATAGAATTAACATCCATGATAAAATCTCAACCGCGAATCTACCTTGCTTTAATAAGCATGAAATAAAGCCAATCTCCCCGAAATATTATTACAAAGAATTATGAAAATTGCTCAGTGAAATTCGACAGACTTTCGAATTCCTTCGTGAAAATTCGTTTTATTACACAGAAAGATTTAAAGGACTACCTTTCAGTATTTATTCAACTGTAATAAGATAAGAAGGTTCCGTCATATTAGCGTTTCACGATGATTTCAGTAAGATAATTTTGTGATGCAGTACATTATTTTGTTCAAGTATTTTTGGTTGCTGAAGTTCTGTTGCGTACAATTAATATTCTGAACATTATTGTGCTACCAACAAGACAGGTATCAAAAGATGTAATAAATCTGACATTAAGGGTGTCAAACATTTGTTTGAGCAATATTATGAGGCTAAAATTGGTACAAAGTACGGCTTACTTTTTATTCACACTGTTTTGTATTAAGCATAATATACATTATACAGGTTGACTGGCGTTCAGTATCGTATTTAGAGCCCATTTTTAAAATAAAAATCAAGTTGTCACCCGAAAATATTTTCGCAACATAGTTTTTAGGGTTCCGTACCCAAAGGGTAAAAACGGGACCCTATTACTAAGACTTCGCTGTCTGTCCGTCTGTCCGTCGCTCTGTCACCAGGCTGTATCTCAAGAGCCGCGATAGCTAGACAGTTGAAATTTTCACAAATTATGTATTTTTGTTACCGCAATAACAACAAATACTAAAAACAAAATAAAATAAATATTTAAGGGGGGCTCCCATACAACAAACTCGTTTTTTTTTTACCTTTTTGGTACGGAAACCTTTGTGCGCGAGTCCGACTCGCACTTGGCCGATTTTATTAATTTTTATGGTCCTAAGTCTGTTATCATCATCATCGGTGTGTGTGGTGATCATTCCGCTCTCAGCGCTCGCGCAGGTCGGACGCTCGCTCCGCTGTCGATCCGTCTCGCTGTTCGCAGCATTTCTATCTTATTTCTTTCTACGTGGTTTCGCCCGCGGCTCTCCAAAGGTTAACCTAACGGTGTCAACTGACCTTTGTTGAGTTAAACGCTTTTTTCGGCGGTTCTGTTCGATAGGGAGCGACAGACAGTGCCTTTTTCAAGGCGCTGAAATTTCCCTCCGCCGCCGGTATATCGGGCTGTAAGTCTAGGCCCCCTCGAAGGCACGTTTGAGAGGGTGAGGCGTTCCTCCTCGCCCTAGAGACACTAGAAACTGCATTCCTTTCCCTGCCGGGCGTGACCCACCCTACCCATCCTTATATTCCATCCCTTAGGGAGCGTATGCCGGGCCATTTCCGTGGCTCGGTCCCTCCCGAAGGACTGTTAGGCGTAGGCCACACCCCGCGGCGACATCACATCGTCGTGGGACCACCCAGTGTTAGGGACCTCACATCCTTTTTAGGCACACCCGACTCAACCAACCTTCCTGTGGCAGGTTGGACCACACAGACACCCATCACTCACCGTTACCGAGTTTCTTGCCGATTCTTCTCGGTGAAGGCGCGTTCCGAATCGGTGGTAAATAAAAATTACTACCTAAGGTCCTCCCTCCACGATGGAGGTACTCTTTTTAGAGTACCTCCGATCTTTAGGAGGCGACGCGTTGAAAGGCTTTAATGCCTTTCGTCGCGCTCGCGAAGCCTCCGAAGACTCGCCCGCCTCCCCAGACCTAGAGCCCGTTCCCATTGAGGAAGAGGAAAGCCCTTCGGGCTCCTCCTCTCCTCCCACACCCTCCAGCTCCTCATCAGAGGATAGTAATGAGTCCCCCGTTAGTGACGGCTCCTCCTCTTCGGAGGAAACGTCTCAAACCGAGGAGTCAGATTCCGAAGGGTTCACTCCAGTGACCCACGGAAAGCGAGCGCGTAAACCCGCGCGTTCCGAACCCCCGGCGAAAACCGCCAAAATCTCCCACGGACAACCCAGACCGGCCAAGGCATCCGCCGCCAGCTCCGCCCCTGCCCCAGCCCCAACCTCACAGTCTGCTTCACAGACAAAAAAGGCCCCCCTTCCCCCGCCCATCGTAGTCCAGGACAAGTCTGCCTGGACAAATATTTCGGCTGCTCTCAATGAGCGCCACATTGCGTTTTCACACGCAAAGTCGGCTTCCGACGGAATCCGCGTGCAAACGCCGGACATCGCCTCCTACAGGCAGCTCCAACATTACCTCAACGTAAGGAAGATCTACTTCCATACGTACACTCCCGTCGAGGAGAAGAAGCTCCGCGTGGTTGTACGCGGAATTCCGAAAGAAGTCGACACAGACTTCATCCTTACCGACCTTCAGTCGAAACAGCTTCCAGCTCTGGAAGTCCACCGCTTATTCAAAGCGCGTGGCAAAGCCCCTTACGATTTAGTACAAATCGTACTAGAAAATACCCCTGAAGGCAAAAAGATTTTTAATATAAAATCTATATGCCATATCTCCGGCCTCCGTATCGAGACCCCTCATAAAAAACTCACCCCTGGCCAGTGTCATCGCTGCCAGTTGTACGGGCACTCTGCCTGTAATTGTCACGCACGCCCGCGCTGCGTGAAATGCCTGGGCGACCACGGTACCGCCGATTGTCCTCGTTGTAAGGACACGGCGACTACCCCGCCCGCGTGTGTACTCTGCGGAGAGCAGGGACACACCGCGAATTATCGCGGTTGCCCCCGTGCTCCGCGAGTAAACTCACGGGTGCAGGCACCTAAGGCCGCGCACTTCCCAGCCCCTTCTTTTCGCCACTTCAGGCTCAACCCGCAGCCTTCCGAGAGTTGCGTCCTTACGGACACAACGCGTGGTCTCAACCACTATCCTGGGCAAGGAATGCCTACACCCCGGTCCCGGCCTTAAGCCAAACTGCAGCATTCCCGGCGGCCTCTAAGGCCCCAAATATGGCCCCTATGGCCTAGAGGCCCAGTGCTCTCCTAGCACGCTTCCCATAGACGATGCCCACCTTAGTATGGTGGACAGCGAAGTCGAACGTCTCTCGGCTCTCCCTCCCACCTGCCCCCTTGCACCCACCACCGCCGATGAGGTGCAAACCATCATCAAAGGTTTCCGTCCAAACAAGGCTCCCGGTCCGGACCGGATCTCCAACAGAGTCTTACGAGTCCTCCCCGCCCAACTGATTTGCCTTTTGGTTGCTATCTTCAATAGTGCCATGGCAAACTGCATCTTTCCAACCGCGTGGAAAGAAGCAGACGTCATAGGTATCCCTAAGCCCGGCAAGGACCGCTCCAAGCCCGCCAACTACAGGGCCATCAGTCTCCTCAAGTCTATGGGCAAATTATACGAGCGTGTTCTCGTCTCCCGCCTAAGAGATTACATTTTCTCGAACAATCTCTTAATCAACGAACAGTTTGGCTTCAGAGCCTCCCACTCTTGTGTCGAACAGGTGCACCGCCTAACGGAGCACATTCTCGACGGCCTCAACAGACCCAAACCGATGGTAACCGGTGCACTCTTCTTCGATGTAGCGAAAGCTTTTGACAAAGTCTGGCACAACGGCTTGATCTACAAGCTGTACCAACTCAAAGTGCCCGACAGTCTCGTGCTCATCCTTCGAGACTTTCTGTCAAATCGTATCTTTCGCTACCGCGTAGAGGGGTCCTATTCATCTCCCCGCCCTATCAGGGCTGGAGTCCCTCAGGGCTCCGTGCTATCTCCTCTTCTTTTTTCTATTTTCATTAACGACATTCCCAGGTCACTGCAAGTAGAGCTAGCTCTGTTTGCGGACGACACAGCCCTCTATCACTCTGGCTACCATGCCGGTTACATCATTAAGGCACTACAACGTGCAGCCCAATCCCTAGGTGACTGGTTTAGGATGTGGCGAATAGAGGTAAACCCCGAGAAAAGTGCAGCAGTGTACTTTACTCGAGGTTTCTTCGCTTCAAAACATCCTAAACGATGTCTCACACCAATCACCCTATACGACCGTCCAATCCCTTGGGAGAAGACAGTCAAATACCTAGGTGTCACCTTAGACCGTAGAATGAGCTTTAAACCCCACATCAAACGCGTCCGTCAGACTGCAGCCTTTTACTTTTCAAGGCTCTACTACTATATCGGCAGGAAGAGTAAAATGTCACTTAGAAATAAGTTGACAATTTACAAAGCCTGTATTCGACCCGTGATGACTTACGCTAGCCCAGTGTTCGCTCATGCCAGCCCCTCAGAACTAGAAAGACTCCAAATCCTCCAAAACAAATTCTTACGCTCTGCCTCGGACGCCCCGTGGTATGTGCGTAACGACAATTTGCATCGCGACCTTAACATACCGTCGATTGCCAGCTTTATGAAAGAAGCGTCTCAACACTTCTTTGATAAAGCCGTCAATCATACGAATCCTCTTATAGTCAAAGCCGCCACCTACTCGTGCCAAAAATATGTCGAAGCCCGTTTCCGCCGACCGAGGAATGTTCTCGAAGATCCCGACGACGAAATCACATCGTTCTTAAAACAATTCACCACTCACAACAGTACACACCCGACAAGCACTAGATCGAATCAGCGCACTCGCCGGCGAGTGCGAGGACCCTTGCATCATTTCGGCAGGTACAGACATGTACCTGGCCGCTTCTCACCAGTCCGCCCTTCGGACGACGGCCCAAGCCGAGGTCCGAGCCTACAGAGGCGCCCTTGAGGCCTAGTCTGCCCCCCTCGATCGGGCCCACTAGAACGGGGCTTGCGTAGATCGGTCTGTATGCACAGACCAGTCTGTGTTGCAGCGCCGAGCTACGCGATGCAACCACTAGTCGGGTTGACCTCTTGGCCGGGTGCCTTCAGCATCCGGCACGGTCCGATCGCGTCGCTAGTACGGGGCCCCTGCGCGGGCGAGCCCTAGGCTTCGCTACGCGAAGCCTAGGACTCGCCTCGCGCTCGAGGTACCCGCTAGCAGGCCGCTTTTGGGCTGAGTGCCTTCCGCACTCGCCTAAAACCCGCCCGGTGAAGCTGTAACGGCATTCTGCCACAGCATAGGTCCTTTCAAAAAAAAAAAAAAAGCCTGTTATGGTATGAAGGTAAAATCAACAACTTATGAATAGTATCGTAATCAATGAATGAGATGCGCATCGCGTAAATAAAGTGTTGCTAGGAGGCCTTATCAAAAATTTTAGATTTTTGGCGGACATTCTTTCAGTGTTTTATCTTGACATTTTTTGTACTGGGTTACCTGTACCAAAAGAAAAAAATGCGTCATTTGTTTTTTGTCTCGTAGATTGTTGTTTTAAAATGTGGAAGGTGGTAAAAATTGTATCCTGTATTTTTTTATTCTTTTTAGGTATAAGTACCGAGCAACCTTGGACTTTTGGGGGTAATAGGCAATACTATCACAGCTCATTATGATTATCATTATCATCATCTGGTGGTGGGAAGACTTGGTTATCTGTCACACAGGTTTCCTTGCTCAGAGACCAATCTCTGATAGACTTCTATCTTACGTTACTTATCTTTGACTTAAATGGCTACATGTTTCTTTTTTTTTGTATACCTATGTGAGAGAAGAAATAAAGATATTTATTATCATCATTATTATCAACAGCCTACATTTGCTGGACAAAGAATTCTTCAAAATAATATTTTGCCATAATTGCCACGCTTGGCGGGCGGGTTGGCGGTCCAGTTTGCCTAATTGTAGAAAAAAGACGTTGCTGCTCGTTTTCTTCTGGCAGTACTGCTTTGATCGCGTCTTACGACACCCCTATGAAGAGAAAGGGTAATACACCGTGCAATTTAAACTACCTGTAAAAAAAAAGCCCACGTTATGTAACCATTACGTATAACATCTTGGCAATGTTATTAAAAAAATTTTTCATTTTTTTTTTTATTAAAATGTTAAATATTGGTTCAGATATTTATTTTCAAACACGCTGTGACGCCCACAGATGTAGTGTGTAAGGTCCATTCAACCGAGACCCCACTGCAGCAAAATAATACGTCTGGGCGCGTCACAGCGTGTTACAAAATTAAGTCTGAATCATAAATTAAAAATTTTCAAAAATTATTTTTAATAAAAAAAAATAACACTGCCATGATGTTATACATAATGGTCCAATAACGTGGGCTTCGTTTTACAGGTAGTTAAAATTGCACCGTGTATAATTGATAAATACTTTTAAAGTGCCGACACCATACGATATTTCATTTATTTATTTATGATAGCACCTGACGCAACTCGAGTGCGAACATTTGTTAAGGAGATACGATTTCCAAATATTTTAAAATGATTGTTTTATTATATTGTGTAATGATGTTTAGTGAATTTTCTTATTTCATAAATTTTGAGGTAGATAATAATATGTTGTTTTGCTATCCGCTTTTTAATCTCACTTTTTTCTTCTCAATAACAATTATTTACTAGCTTGCTTTGAAAACTATTATGCGAATGTACTAATACGTGTTATTTTAAGCCAGTTGTAACATAAAAAGCTGTTTAGTTTTTAATAAAAAAATAAAAAAAATGCAGTTAACACAAAATAAACTCGAATTAACACTGAGAACAAGTGCACACGTCTTTTTTTCAGAGATATTTTCTCTGAAAAAAAGACGTGTGCACTTGTTCTCAGTGTTAATTCGAGTTTATTTTGCTGCTTTATCTAAGCCTCGAGCCAACTCCGTTGGATAACGGTAGCTTCAGCCCGCAGCAGCCAAGAAGCGGGGCAGTAATTCCTTTGTGAGGTCGACAGGCGCAGCGTTTTAAATATGAAAGTATTTTCCTGTTCTACTATTAATTTAATACTTTCGCGGGAATGTAATGCATCTTTGTTATTTATAAGCTGGTTTCCAGTTTAAATATAGTTTAATGTTACATTTTACGACGCTGTTTTGAGGTTGGTAGGTGTGGACGAAACTATAAAAGATTATAACTGAAAAATAGTAAGTAGTTGAGAGATGCATCTGAATGTTTTGCCTGTGTCCATTTTTTATTACCTTATCTATTTTATATTAAATTTGTCATACACCATATGGGTATTTCAATGGGATATTTAATTAAACTAGCAGATAAATTGTGTGTTTTAACAAAAACAACCTTAAAACAAAAAGAGGAAGGTACGTTACGCTCATACTTCGCTATATCGATTTCTGGACCATTTACGCCCACAGTGTTGCGGCGGCAGCACGGCGCTATTGTGAGTGGTCAGCAGCGTGCCGACCAATCAACGTGGCGCTGCGCTGGTCCAACCAATAGACGTGACGCTTACATGTGTTCATGCGCTTACGCGCAATGGGGGCTATCGCTGGTGAATTTGCCACTAGAGGCGCTAGTATCGCGTGAGGTCCAATATCATTCACTTTGTACTGGTTTTAGCGGAATTTGTTGCATAGATTATAATTTCTTTAATTTACCTGCTGGAAAGTGATCTCCTTCGTAAAATATCGCAAATATGAATTATTTGGCGATTAATGTGAACGCTTTAAAAGCAGAATTAAGAAAAAGCGCAAAAATAGGCGGCCTCAAGAGCAACTATTTCAGAAGTTAGTTTGTTGATATCAAGATAGTTATTTATAAACAATATAACTTTAATTAGATTCAAGATATAACACTTTGTTTCGGCGCCAATCGCCTTTGACAGCTATAGCTCCGGACCTCAGTCTACAGTGGCGCCAACTGGTGAGCAAAGAAACGGTAGTCCCCATTATATTGTTTATCTTGCTCACTCAAAAATGGCCGAACGAAAACTTGTTAAATAGACAATATTGAATAGGATTTATTTGACTCATTAATGAAAATTTATTCTATAAGTCTTGTTTTAGTGACTTGAGTAGTTTGTGCACTGAATAAATGCACAAAAAGGTATTTCTAACGCTTTTTTGCCCTGAAACAATCACAAATAATGGAGCTACAGACCCATCGATGACTTTCTGGGGACTGAAACATAGTGTGACAATTCAGCTGATCTGTGTATGACCTCGCCGGGAACGCATTGCATCGCATTAAATGCATTGCGAATTTGCGACATAGGAATATAATTTCCAAGTGCCGTTTTTCTACGAAAAGTTTTTATTTATTTGCTTAGTAAAGCACATACTTGTAACTTACTAAACCCATCTCCAAGTGTGAGCTCGTAACAAGAACTGGTTGACTTAATCACATTTATTAACTCCAATTAAAACAGGATGTTATCACGTTATCAAACTTTCAGTTACAAGATCAAGATTCTCGAAGAATTAGCATCGCGAGTCAGGAGGGGAGTACAAAGGGCTTATATCTCCACTCATAATCGTATTAAAGGCAGAATCTATAAGCGACACGAGTCACAAAGGGCGAACTAGATAAGAGGCACTTTGCTCGGATTTCAGCGTTATCGGACGACTTTTAAGGCTCATAAATAGTTAAAGAAGTTGTTCCGATCCGGAGGCAGAGTTGCGTCCGTAAAGATTTTTTCTCCTCCGCAAAATAGTGTCACGATCTGTTACCGTTCCCCCTTTCAGGCGAAGTCTAACTTTATTTACGAGTATCTGATTAGCTTATAACTTTTTGTACGCTTTTATATCAATACCTAGTTTCTTGTTAATTTATTCTTAGTACGCAGGTATATACATAAAATTAGGTATGGATTTAGAAAATTATTTTGCTAATGATTTCCGCTTGTTAATATACCGGCCTAGATACCTTCACCACACTACCCGCACTAACACTGATTGAGCAAGCACTATTTCATGCAGGAAAACCGCCCGCCCTCCCTCAAAAATGCATGCAGTACAGTTAATGCAATTATTAGTACCCAACACCAATATAATAAAAACCTCGACGCGTTTCGCCACTTCACGTGGCATCCTCAGGAGATGTTGTCGCCTTCGCTGCGCTCCGACGACTAAGCTGTGAAAACTGGCGAACAGGCCTTTTATAGAAACTCCCCACTACGACAACAGGTTGTGACGTTCAATCTGCGTTGTTATTGAAATTGGTTTGATTTGATTGAAAGTGGTTTGAGTTTTAATTTAAATGATAATTATGATTTTAAATTAAATAAATTTGAATTTAAATTATAATTATTGTGATTTGAATTTAAATTTTAATTGTGATTTGAATTTGAAAAAATATTGAGTAGTGGGGAAGTGACGAAACTGACCTGTTCATTCAACAATGTAAGCGTGTTGTCTTTTTTATGTTTTACAATTTCTAATTGTTCTAACACCGACAGTTTTAAACTTTTTTTACATGTGTGTAAAATTGAAAAAGTATGATCGTCTGGGATACTATGTCCCGAATCTATAAGATGTTTTGCAAAATGAGACTTTTCTGCGTGATTATTTCGATAGGCGGATATGTGTTCTTTATAACGTGTGTTGAAACTACGGCCGGTCTGTCCTATATAAGACGAGTTACACTCCCTACAATCTATCTTATAAACACCAGATTTCTGAAGTTTATCTAACCTATCTTTACCGTTACAGAGTTTTCTTAATGAATTATTTGTGTTAAAGGCCGCGTATATGTCGTGATTTTTTAGTGTTTTAGAAATACGTTCTGATAACTGACCTAAGTAAACCATACTAGAACTATACCTATTTTCTTTTTTGTTGGGAATAGAGTATAATAAATTGGTAATGATTTTGTGGATTTTGTTTTTTATTAATATAATAATTTTCTAAATCCATACCTAATTAGTTATGGATTTCCGCAAAGTAACGCCTGAGTCTATTAATTTTAATATACATAAAATATCTTAAATATATGGGAAATGTGTTTGTTGGTTGGAGACGTTCAACATCCAATATGGACAAAGTGATAAAAATGTAAGTTGTTTCAAATTTCACAGCGCAAACCGCCTCGGGGATATTTGTAAAGATAATAAGTACGAGCGATGACAAAAAAATGAGAAAACAAAAACAATAAAATCTAACTAAAAAGTAGAAAATAAAGTTTAATTACAAAGAGTTTATATTACAATAGTAGAAGATCGAACAATCAATCAAATAAAATTATAATAAATTAAATTATTCACCTAATTGCTTAATTATTAGAAGAATAATTCAATTCAGAGTAAAAAGCGTGGGGTGAATTTTACTATATTTTCATAACTTTTACTATGTTTTCATAACTCTCCGCACATAGATAGTTGCAAGTAGAATTCTTCTAATAAATTAAATTCTTTTATAATTTTATTTTGAATTAATTAGTTATGAAATTAAAAAAAAACTACTTTTTAGTTCGATTAGCAATGAAAGCGTGGGTTTTTAGTTTTTTTAAGCTATAATTTATTTTTCATTTTATAGTTCGATTTTTCAATTAATTATTTACGGACATGTGATACTATTAAAATGCCTTACGAATCATTTCGTAATCTAGTCACTTCATTTCGTTTAAAGCTTCAACTTGACTTGCATTGTCATCGGTCCTTAATACGTGTGCAAAGTTTCAAATTAATCAAACTTCTGGAAATTAGTGATAATTATGCTCAAAGATTCCATTACATACATACATACATACATACATACATACATACATACATACATACATACATACATACATACATACACACATACACACATACATACATACATACATACATACATACAAACCAAGCTAATAAAAGCGTGGTTAAAACCAACTGAGACAACTAGATTTATGATAGGTAATAAAAAAAATACATGACTAAAATACAAACAACACGTATACACTAGGTAACACTGAAAATGTTTAGAAAATGAAGAACGGCTTAATGTAGAAAGTTTACAATACTTTTATGGTTTTTCGAAGTAATCTCCGTTCCTCTCTACACATCGTCGCATTCAATGGAACCACTGAGAAAAACAGTGGGCTCATTCTTCCTTAGGGGTACCAGGCTCTTCTATGGCATTTTTTTACGCTTTTACCGCATTTTCAGGGCTCGTAAAGCAAATACCTCGAATTTTATCTTTAGTTCTTGGGAATAAATGAAAGTCGCAGAGCGCCAGGTCAGGACTGCATGGCGGATGACTCATTACCTCGACTCCTGTCATAGTCAAATATTCAACAGTCCATTTTGCGGAGTGCGCTGTAGCATTGTCGTGGTGAAGGAGTATCCTGCTTCGAGGGCGCTGCTGTCGAATTTTTTCCAAGACAACAGGCAAATAGCGATTAACATACCAGTCTGCAGAAACTGTCCTTCTTTCTTCTAGCACAACTGTCGCGAAATGACATTTCCGACCAAAGAATGAGGCAATCATCTTTTTTCCTTGACTTCTTCCTTTCTTTACCTTAGTTGGCCGATCCTCGAAAGGAAACACCCACTGAGCTGATTGTCTTTTGGTTTCGGGTTCGTAGCAATATATCCAGCTTTCATCACCTGTGACGACGTCAAATACAGCATTTGAGTCACCGCCGTTAAACTTATCTAACATTTGGCGACACCAGTCCATGCGAAGGTGTTTCTGGTCGTCGGTTAAAGTATGGGGAATCCATCTGGTACAAAGCTTCTTAACGCCTAAATGTTCGTGTAATATTTTTTGAACTTTACTGGTACCAATGCCCGTATCTGCTGATAGGTCACTCTCTTATCTTCCTCTATCATGTGTCGCACAGCACTGATGTTATCTTCAGTAGTCGCTGTTAAAGGACGTCTCTCTCGCGGATCATCATTGAGATTGCTACGTCCACGCTTAAACTCGTTAAACCAATTGTAGTGGCACGAGATGGGACTTCATTAAGAAATGCTAATCGCTGCCTATCATAGCTTTGTTGTTGAGTACGAATCGAAAGTCAGAATAAATCATTGACCGAAAATTTTCTCGCTTTAGGTTCATTTTCACGTGTAACAGGAGTTTTAGATTTGCCGCCAATTCACAAAAACAAATGACAAATTAATGCAATATACTACATTAGGTTACCAAAGAGTTCTAAAATTGAAATTAAAAAAAGTTTTCTTTAGCAATGTTTCTAACAGGTCTGTTCTAAACATTTTCAGTGTTACCCACGTACCATATGTAAACAAAATCTATTTAAGACAGACAAAAAATAGAGATTTATTTCTATGAATGACAGCCGCCACCAAAAAAGCAGATCACAGCACTAGCTTTAGTGCTTGATGAAGTCAGCAGAAATACTGACACAGCTAAGTAAAGTTTTCAAAACAAAGATTTATCGTCTATCTTATAAAATGTTCTCGGAAAAGTAGAAAATCGTACAAGTTAAACATGTAAGCAACTAATTAATATGTAAGTAAAATAGTTTTAAGCCGCGTAAAATGTAAATAGAATAATAAATTATTGATGAAAAAATTAAGCGAGTCGGCATGAGACTGCCACCAACGGAACTAACTCTACGCGTGGTCTTACACTGATTCAGCTGGCTCACTTCTTACTTTCGTAAACCTCATTCGCTACCAAATGGATATTTAAAATCTGCTAAACGCTAAAAGCCCATTTATTATAGCTAAAAGGATTCTTTAAATATTTACAAGACGTTTAACCAGCCTATGCACTAATGGACAGAAGTGAGAACATTTATTTAAATTTACAATATCTTCCGACATCCTTACAATACACATTGAAGCTTACACTCTAAGAGGGGTTTCCGTTCGAGCTGGCGATAAGAAAGCAGTTTAATGCTTAATTAGGATTACGAAGGCAAGTGAACAAGAAGATCGCAATCTACCTATTATTCGGGGAGATGTTTCGGGATAAATTTTGCTTCTTCTATTCAATGGTAATAATTACCTGAGTAATCACGATGTCCCGTCGCTTCGTTTATAATTAACTTCCTTATTCTTAATGTTTACAAGATTTTATTAATAATTGCAATCATCGTTTTGGGAAAATGAAACGTAGAACACTTTTGTGAACCAAAACATATTCAAATCTTTTTTACAAAGCTAAAGTGCACATGACTGTAACAGTGAAACTGCGCATGACTGTAACAGTAAAACACTAGGAAAGGTGTGATGGTCTATTCAATGAAAGCGGCTATGCCTAGTAGTGGAAATCGTTTAGCTGTAAGAGATATGAGCAAGTAAAGCCTAAAGTAACGATGATACAGTCGGCTGTCGCCCAAGCAGCTAAAAGACAGTTCTTGAGACAATTTTTAAATGCTCTTAATACTTATCTTTCAAATACTTTTTAATACCAGATACTATACATCACGTTATTAAGTATAATTTTCAAGATTAAAATGTATTACTCAACATTGAGGATTGTTAAACTGTCCTCTACCTAAAGGTTGTCTCGAAGACATTGTATGAAGCATAAAGATGACCAAATTATGTCGCTTATGTGCCATGTCTTTCTTCCATTTATTATTAGTTTCTACCTATACATCCGTGTTTATTCCAGCTTACTTTACGCGGTTCAGAAAATAAACCGACTTTTACTTTTTTTCTTTAAAAGTACATAAAATACCTATCTGAAAAACCCGAAAACACTGAAACAAAATTGAATTTTAAATAAACTGCTTTAGAAAAAACTCTACAACGCCATTTCATTGTCATTTAATCCAAAGATCGTATACACTTGTTTTATTTACTCTTATACCGTAGAACCGATCGCGGATGAATTCCTCTTAGAGAATTGAAAAGTTGTTTTCACCTGCCTCCATGAGCCGTCGAGCACAAAGGGCGAGTTTCAATACACTTGAAACTTCGGCGTTTGAGTTTTACACAATAACAAAGATAGCAAACCGCTTGTAGATACGGTAACATTCTATTTTCAGCCTTATTCCACACATAATAGAATATACTAAAAAATTATGAATACATATGAAGTAGCACCAGGTGCCAAATTCAGCCTACGTGTTTGGTGTCAGTTTTATAAAACGTACCTTGCAGTACTATTCTTCGGGGAAAGCAAAGTGTTTTTGTGAAGTTACAGTATCGAAGTGCTAACTTAGAAGTTAGCGCATCAAACTAGTTTTATGTTATACATACACAATCGGTGATTGTGATTGCATCAAAACTATATCGTGTTTTGGTGACTGTCTGCGTTCAATCACTAGTACCTGCGGTTTTTTGTCATAATCTATTATACTTCATCGAGCTTTGGCAAACATTTGGGTACTCATTTTAAGTGTTTTTGTTAGCTTTGACTAATTCATGCTGATCCAATTTTATCGCCCGTTATTTGGATAGAACTTTGCATCTAAATTTTGATCTACTTCTTCCATGCCTAACTAGAATGAGTTATTCAGTGCTGTTTTTTTATTTGAACCTTTACAGAAAAACGATACCACGTATTACACTCATTCCTTTTTTGCGCCATCACCGGGTACCATAATATAGTAAAATATTGCATCTGGCAACCTTATTTGGTTAGGCCCGTTAAATCTGCTTTTAGAAATTCTAAACAAGATAGCTAGTCGAAGAAAAATGAACATGGCATTTGAACTGTTTTAATAAATTAAGTAAGAAATCTTTTTGTATATTTTTTGATAAAATTTCTGATACTTTTCTGTTCTGATATCAGATATTTCGCAAATAGATGACGCAAACTTAAAGTTTTTTGTTTTAAAGACACTTTACTACCTGACGTAGGTAATATCGTAAATATTTTTGGACACTAATTATCGCTTGACGTTAAAGCGGCTAAGCCATTTTTGTATTTTAATATTTGATATTATTCTAAAAACCTCATTTTAGTGACGCTAAGCATTATTTATGACATCCATTTCATTCACAAATAATGATGGCGTCTACATCAGAGTTAAATTGTCGCAGTTCAAAAAGATGTCAAGTTAAATACACCAAATGAGGTGAATGTCACCAAAAAATCCGGGAATAATAAAGGAAGCCTCGCAACCCCTTGTCAACCTGATAGTCGGCCGAGTGTAAAATTAAATTCACATTTTGTCCCTTCGTATTTTGTGTCGCAAACAAGAAGATGGTCGAAATACATTTTGGTTACTACAACCAGGTAGATGGTACTAGTAAAAAAACTTTAAAACAAAAACTAGACTGAAATTTATTAGAAGTGACAGTACTGTTTAAAAAAAATAAAAACGGTTTTACTGTAAAAAAATAAAAACAGTTTATGATGCCACATGGTATACATGGTATGTCAGATCGGATTCCTGTGTATGTGGAAACATAATAATATATACATAATACATTGAAATGGATGAGATATTGTCAGATTTCTCATGATCCATGAACCCATGATCACAAGCGCAAACAAAAATACAATCTAAAATCGTAATAAACCAAGTTAAATCCGTAAATTTATCTTTAGTTTCAATGTCTTATACCAGTTGACAGGGCTGAGGGCTTTTTTAAAAGAGTTGCAAAGCGGGACAACTTTGAAATCACGTTCAGTCCGACGATTTAAGCAGGCAGTTGGATTCGGAATGTCTTGATATAAAGTAGATTTGAATTGCTTATATCATTGATACCATTACGCTCTAATTCCTTCTCCAACCTGGAGATGAGAAAATTAATAGAAACGATTGAAAGTAAATTAGGGCAAATGTTTGGACACCTGATTTGACACGACATCTTCATCGAAACTATAAATAGAAGGAAGAAGGAAGCGAGGAAGGCCAAGAATAACCTATATGCATCAAATAAAGGAAAAGTTAAATGTCACATCGTATCAGGAGATCATGGAAAGGATCGAAAAAAAAACTACACCGACAAATACAAAACTCTTCAATCTGATGATGATTCAGCCATCACGATAATGTAAAATAATATAACTGACAGTCGTCAAGGCTTTGGACACACAGCGCTATTTTGCTTTTGCCCTGCCCGCATACTGCGCTGATGATCTGTTGCTCTCTTACCCATCATCAACCGGTATCATGAGCGCACAACCGCGTTCAAATTTGGTGAGACGTAATGTTTAGAGTTTTGTAAATATTACAAGTTACGCAGGCCAGCATTCAAACTGTGCCGTCACTGTTCTGCCTTTGGTGTGATCGGACCTTAGATGCACAGTGGCGAGTACATTAACGTACCCATAAATGTCTAATTTCCTCAACGGAAGCATTGCTACGTACCGTGCATTTTAAGGCCCAAAACGCTTCTGACACTGGTAAAAAATATACTATTTTCTAAAATTATATTTAGGTACTTTTTTATTCAACCTTCAATTTCGATATCATCAAAAAGGGCTTCAATAAATAAAATTCAATAGATAGTATCAAAAATATTGAGCTAGAGCGAAAATAATTCGTTCAGTCGTATGTTGATTTATTAAACATCTGTTCGTAGCCTTATTAACAAACTAAACAATTTTTCGAAATTAATATATTTTTCGATACGATTTTTATATTACGACATTGATATCATAGAATTTAAATTCAGGAACCCAACATTCAACTTCTTTAACAAAAAACAATTTTTATTCAGTTCATCAATCATAAATTGCTGATGTTTCTTATCAAATTTTTACTAAAAAATGTGATTATACTTACACTGCGCTTATTATTCAAATAACGTGTAATAAAATTCCCCGCAGCTGTTTAAGTATTATCGTATGAAAATTAAATCAGTTAAAATCAGTTAAAATCAGTTTTATTTCTGCAAATAGGCCCCAGGAGGCGCTTTTACACATCCCACTTTAAACCTACCACTGCTTCGGGACAAGTCTAAGCTAGTGCCGAGAAGAAGCAGCGCAAGAAACTCGGTCACTATTGTCAGCCTCTTTTTAAATACATTTTTACAAGGTAAGGTAATTTTTACAAGGTTTAAGCAAGTACGAGCTGGGACAACTTAATGCCATACATTTCTATCATTTAAATAATCATTAACAGTGTAATAGCCCTTTTTCATTAAAATAACTTTAACATACGATTTAAGTTTATGTACAGGGAGTTCAGCAATATCCTTTGGTAATTTGTTGAAAATACGGATACAATTTCCCATAAACGATTTTCCTACTTTTCGCAGTCTGAAGCCTGGAACGGCAAGTTTATCTTTATTTCTGGTATTGAAATTGTGTACGTTACTTTTCTTAAGAAATAAATGTATGTTCTTACGAACGTAAACAATATTCTCGAGAATGTATTGAGAAGACACTGTAAGTATATTAATCTCTTTGAAGAGCTCTTTCAGCGAGTCACGGGGTCGAAGGCCGTAAATAGCCCGTACAGCACGTTTTTGTAATATAAAAATTGACTCAATATCTGCCGCTGAGCCCTATAACAGAATTCCGTATGACATTATGCTATGAAAGTAGCTAAAATATACTAATCTTGCCGTTTCAACATTAGTCAATTGCCTTATCTTTCTCACAGCATAAGCAGCAGAACTAAGTCTTCCAGACAGCACCCTAATATGAGCACCCCATTGCAAATGAGAGTCTACAGTTATACCTAAAAAGGTAGTTAAATCTACAGAGTTTAGTGGTTCATCTTTAACAATTATATGAGTAGCAGCAAATCTTACATTGGGCATGGTAAATTTTACACATTTTGTTTTATTTGCATTTAGTAAAAGATTATTTGTTGTAAACCAATGTAATAATTTAGAGAGGGTATTGTTAACATCATCAAATGAACATTTGCCCCTCTTAGTTTTAAAAATCATTGATGTGTCATCTGCAAACAATACCATCTCACAAAGATTATGTAAATAACACGGAAGGTCAATTATATAAATTAAAAATAGCAGGGGTCCTAATACTGATCCCTGAGGGACACCCATAATAAGGGCAGACCCTGAAGACTCAGCTCCATTTATGCAAACCTTTTGTGTTCTGTCCTTAAGGTAAGAACTTATTAGATCCAAGGAATCATTCGATGCACCATAATGTTTAAGTTTTTTAAGTAATGTTACATGGTCTACACAATCGAAAGCCTTTGAAAGGTCACAAAATACACCTATGGCATCTAGCTTACTCTCCCAAGCATTAAACACATGTTGTAAAAGAGCAACTCCAGCATCGGTAGTATTTCTACCTTTTCTGAAGCCATATTGGTTGCTATTTAATAATTTATTTACACTAAAGTGTGATAAAAGCTGATTAAACATTATTTTCCCGAAGATTTTACTTAGCACTGGCAAGATAGATATAGGTCGAAAATTGGAGGGGTCACATTTTTCGCGAGACTTAAATAAAGGAATGATTTTGCTAAACTTCATTAAAGTTGGAAACTGTCTATCATCAATACATTTGTTAAAAATAATAGCGAGTTGAGGGGCTAATGAACTTATAATTGTATTGATAATACTGACAGTAATTCCCCAAAGATCCTCCGTTTTTTTCATATTGAATTCTCTAAAAGTTTTTGTAATTATGTCAGGGTTTATATGCCTAAAATTAAATAAAGAATTGCACTCATCGACAACAGACTTGAGAAGGGATTCAGCTAGATCAGCAGAAGAAGCAAGCCCTTTAGTAGTAGAGGGTGCTATATTTGAAAAAAAAAACTCAAATGTATTTGCAACCTCTGTGTTCGTGTTTATTAGCTTATCCCCTAACTTGAGAGAGTAAGTAGGATTATTTGGTTTTACTCTACATGTCTCTTTATTAATAATATTCCAAGTAGTTTTTGCCTTATTGTTGGAAGCCGAAATTAAATTATAAAGATAGATTTACTTCACTTTTGCACATACTAATTTAAATAGTAACTTAGAGTATTTTTTAACATGTTCTATAATATGTGGGTTTTGAGAATCTGCCTTTAAACTATATAAATCATATAATGTTTTTCTGCTTTTATAAATACCAGGTGTAGCCCATTCATTAAACTTACACTTCTGTTTATTTATTTTTACTTTTTTCTGTTTAAAATGTTCATCAAATTCATTTTTAACTAAACCAAAAAGATTCTCATATAATTCATCAACATTCTGATCATCATGCTTTAGCAAATTTACACCCTCTTTAATTTTTTCTTTAAATTTTTCTATTTTATTAATAGTAAATTGCCTATACACAGAATCTACTTTATTAGAGACATAATGGTGCTCGAACGATGCTTCTTGTCCACTGTGGTCCGAAATAAGACAATTTAAAATGGATTTTTTTAACACACAGAGGGATCTGTTAGCCGTCATCATTGGTTAGAAAACCAAAGATGCCGTTGCCCAGGGTGGACCACTAGGAGGTAGATCCCACCACCCTAAAAAGTCTCACCATCACAAAAAATATTATCTAAGCAAGTAGCTGATGTGGGCGTTACTCTGGTGGGTTCATTAAAAAGATTAATTAGATTATACGACTTAAAGAGATTAAGAAACCGGGTGGACGACTGCGTTTCTTCTAATATATTAACGTTGAAATCCCCACATACGACTACTTTCTTATTCGATTTTGAGAGCTTTTTCAGAGCCTCATCCATAACAGATTCAAAAACGTGGTAGTTAGCTTTGGGGGGGCTATACACGCTAATTATGATATATTGTTCCAGCTCAGCACACGCTAGTTCAATAGTTCGTTCAACTGAGAGCGACACAATGTCTTTGCGTTCTTTACATTTTAATTCATTTTTTACAAGAATAAGTGACCTCCCTTGGTGCAGACTCCCTTATGAGCGAACTAGCGACTTTATAATTTTCAATGTTTAATATTAGTTGATGTTTTTTAAACCAATGTTCTGTAAGACATATCACATGAACATTATAATCTTGTAGAAATAATTCTAAACCTCTTTGCCGGCCAGGCCTTGTATGTTTTGATGAACAATATTAAAATACCTATCAGGCCTAGCTTTTGTCTTCCCTCTTAGTTTAAAGCCTTAGAGGTCGTCAATGGCAAAATATTTAAATTAGTACAAGTACTAACATGTTCATAAAATATATTTTTGCTTTTGTTAGCAAAAAAGTTAATATTTATATTATATGCTAACAAAGTAGCGATTTGTTTTTTTATTTTATGAGGCAGGTGTACAGAGCCGCCTGTCAAAATAAAACTATTTTTAATAAATTTGTTTGTGTCAAAAAACACAAACTTGTCACTATGTCTTTGACATAGGTTATGTAATAAAGTATTCATTAAGTGAATACTCATATTAATATTATTCAAATTATTTTTACAGAATGATCTGTCGTTATTTTTTATACAGCTTGACTGAAACCTCTTAATTAGAAGATCAATTACACAAACAGGATGATTTTTGCCTTTAAAATTGTCTAAACAAAAGACACTACTGTCTACTAATACCTACATTAAGGCAACTGGACAATTAAGTACGTAAATAGAGGGTTTTACCATGATAATGATGCCATATTTACGGTATCAAACCACTAAAATTATCCACCCCGAGGTAAGTTGCTTTTCCGTAACAAAATAGCTACAATTGGTATCATTCCGGTAAACCGCGACATTAAAATTTCGTTAAGAACTAATAAAATTTTATCACACGACAGAGTAATGTTGCGGAGCTACAGAGTTATAAAACGTCGATAGGGAAATCGTCACCAAACCTTTGTGATAGGGCTCTAAGACTACTCTGAGCAACGATACAAGAGTCTGTAAAGCTGCTCAGTAAAAAATATTTATTACCAATAAATGACGGTCGCTAGATCGTTACGGCGATGGCGGCTTGCGGTAATAAATTTAATTTGGGCAATGATCGGCCCTTGGCCCAAATGGACTATTTCCCGAGGGTTGGACGTAAGCCGTACTGTAGTTTACTTATTGAATTAGAAACAAACATTCAAGTGTCTACCTCGTGTTTTAAACACCTGTGTAGGGGTAGTCAGGCTCCCCTACACCTGTATTGGTTATTAATAAACAGTCCCAGGATTCAAGGTATTGTTAAGAGAAAACACTACGGGCGAGAGAATTGAAAAATAGGTATTTGTAAAATCTATTGCTGTCGCGCAGTGCCAAACGCATTCACCGCAGAGTGTGATAGAGACAACTGCTTCTTGGATCGAAAATACCTACTAAAAGCACACCAAATCAACGTTTCGTAGTCCCCCGATTACTTTTCCAAAATTAAACCAATTTAAATACTTTTTTCATTAAAAATTAAAAAAAAGGCTTTGGCCGTGTTCGTATGTTTTTTTTTTTTTGCCATATTTGTTTTCTGGATGTTTGAACACAGCGGAAAATCTGGCGAATTTTTACGATTTTTGAGGGTTCATATCTTTTTTATTAATTTATTTATGAAAAAACAGAAAACATAGAAACATGCTAATAGTGGCCATAAATTTTTTTAATAAAAATTATTGCTCTACTGGCATTATTCAGGGAGGAAACAGGGGACTACGTTTGTATGGAAAAAACGGCCGGTGTATTTCCTCTTTGGCAATGTTTGCTTACAGATTTTATTAGGCTTCTGACTCCACAACAAAATGAACTCCGTTCTTAACATGTACCTACTTACAAGTTACGATTTGTAAGATGAAAGTATCAGAATGGCTACTGGTATTGAATTATGCTGAAACAGAAATGCTTTTGACCGAAGTACTTTATATACAAACGCACACTAATGCATACGTGAGCATTGCAGTACCTTATTCTTGGTTGTTTTCACACACCAAATTGGATAAGTACCTACCTATTATGAAAAAAAATGTATTTAAAGTTAATAAATTTTTGTAACATAGAATAAACTAGACTGATACATGGGTATTTTAGTGTTTTGAGGTAGTGGGTGACTGATGACAGTAAAACAGGTTGCCCACCATAAGCATTACTAATACATTAACTAAACTTTATAATAACTCTATACGGATTTTAAAATGGTTTCAAGCAAGATTGAGGCACCAAGCACACCAAGTAAGCGTATTTTATGCAAAATTAAATAATATGAAATAATTGCACTGATTTTCTACTTTCAAATTTTGCCACCTGTTTTTTTTTAGAATAAAGTAAGAATTGAATTATTACTTAAAATATTATTGTAGCCAACACGAGATGTTAGTGTGTTTTTATTATCTACTAATCATTTTGCTATGGAAGTAAAATCTTTAATCGAGTTTGAAGGTAAAAGTGCATTCAACAATCTGAACTATCTACAATACAGGCCAGAGCCAGTATTTAATTTTGCTCTCACTTCATTTTTTAAAAGCTTTTCAAATTGAGTTAACTACGCGTCTTTTTCTTCGACGCGACAAAACCAAACTAGGATTTCACTAACAGAAAAAGCTTTTACTACCGATAAAAATGTTATTTTATTATTTGATCTAAAAAAATGTCGTAATGCGTCAATAAATGTTAGAGAAATTCAATCAACTGCCTAAGGTCTGGTAGTGACATCTAGTCGAACCTATTTTATACAAGAACAATTTATCAGACAGGATAAAGTTAGGAAGAAATCTCCTTAACGGTTTTTATTTTATCGTGTCCACTATAAATTGCGACATTTGGTCCTCAATGTGACACTTTTATTGTGACCTTATAAGTTTGAAAAAGTTTAGTAACGCCCCTCTAAAGCTGCCATTTAGATATTTATTACACTATTATATGCGAGTGCCGCCGCATGTGAAAGGTTTTAGAAGTAGAAATCACACAATTTAATGTTTTTATTTTAAATATTATATCGTTCGTAGTTTTACTTTTACAACATTTAATTACCATACTAAAGGCGAAAGTTTTAGAAGGATGTTTATTATTCAATAAAACCAGTAGGTACAGCTAAACAGATTTGAATGATTATGTGCACGGTGTTATATGCTCAAAATTAAATAGCATATAACTTACTATGTAACCTGCATACTGTACAGTTTCTGTTGGATAGCTTATAATGCAAATTACCACGCGTACAGATTCGCGGGAAACAGGTAGTTAATCATATTTCTTAACAAGATTGTTTGCTATCCTAGCAACCTGATCTTTTGACTCAAGAAAAGAGAGATATTTGGTGCTGGGGGCTAGAAAAGTTTTACCAATGTTTCTTTTGAATGTTAAACGTACAATACACATACCTAATTTCTTTGAAATATTGTACAACGAATAGAACAACATGACTATTTATCAAAACTTTGATTACAACATAGAGAAACTTCTTACTAGATAAGTCTTAGTAGGTACTCGTACATAATGAAAGTGAAGTAAATTGAAATGTATTTGTATACAATTGAGATTTTAAATTAAAATGGTTTAGGCGCATTAGGGCTCTCGCATTCTCATTATGGCAACCGACTCGCTAATGGACTACTTCTCATTATGGCCACTTCTCATTTTGGCTACTTCTCTCTTGGGCTACTTCTCATCAGGGCTACTTCTCATTAGGGCTACTTCTCACTGGGGCTACTTCTCAATAGGGCTACTTCTCATTAGAGCTACTTTTCAAAATTTGGGCATGTTTATTGAAATAAGTACTGTCTTTATGTATATAAACATGTTTATTCATTCATAAATGAAATGAAATTTATTTATTTATTTATTTATTTATTTATTTAATATTCGGAAGACCAACAGCTAATGCAACATAAAAAAACAATAAAATATAGGTATCAGAAAGCCAATAACAGGTCCTCGCAATTAACAATAGACTAGGCGAAAATACATTAAGCGTCGAACACATCGAGTTAAACAATGCTTACATATTATCGAGTGCCAACTTCATTTTAAATACAACATTTACAGAATTATAGCTTAAACAACAAATCATGGTTTGCAAAGTATCAAATTAATACTTACTTATGTGCCAAATCATCACCGAAGAACTGATTGGTTAATTTGCGCTTCACCTGACCACTACTGGAATTGAACAGATCAAAATCAATTGAACTGGAAATTTTATTAAATCTTTTGCCTGCACGAATTAAGAAACTATTTTGTCGGTAATTAGTTCCTGCGGATGGGGTATATATGAGGGAATTGTGTCGAAGCTGTCTGGGTGGTGCTGTAATTGACAAAAGTGAGAGAAGCATAGGGCAATCGACTTGACTAGAGGCAATTTTAAAAAGGAAAGCCAAATCAGCAATATCACGCCTTTTGTCAAGTGGAAGAAGATGAAATCTTTTACATATGTTAAGGTAATTATTAGAATGGTATGGTATATTAACACGATAGCAAATATGTTTAATAAACTTTCTCTGAATGCGCTCAATACGATCTATATAAACCGCATATCTGGGATTCCAAACCTGGGATGCATACTCCAGACAAGTACGAACAAAGGTGCAATAAAGTATCTTAACAGTTTTTATATCTTTGAAATCTTTGGATATACGCAGAACAAAACCAAGAGCTCTACTTGCATTGGCAACAATGTGATTAACGTGCTCATCAAACAATAATTTAGAATCGTGAATAACACCCAGATCCCGCACACAGTGGTTTCGAGTCAACAATTCACCCTTGAGTGTATAGTTGTAGATCAACGGATCTACTGATCTAATGAAATGAGATACATTTATTTGCTTAGAAACATGGTACAGATAAGGTGACTTATATATTTTAATGCTCAACATGTTTTGTCTGGGTAAGACATGCAAAATTTTAATTAAATTTAATCTATTACCACTGCTACTACGATTGACTAAGAGATCAATGACATTATTTTAAGAATAAATCAACATTAATTAAATCAATGTAATATGTAAGTATACAATATTTTAGTATTACTTCTTGTAATTACTTTAGTCTGGTTCGAAACTAACATTTATTTATTTATAACATACACAAATCAATAGTTAAAGGATAGGTAAACATTACTAGGTGTCATTTATTTTAATTATTTTAATTTCAATAACATAATCAACATAAATCCACACAATAATCAACAAACAATATTAATTAGGTATATCTTTATATAAGTTATTGTTATAGTTAGGTATATCTTACAATAATTAACAATCAGTATTAATTAGATTCCTATAAATAAAAAGCTGGTAATAAGTCATTTTCTTAAAAATGTTAATGTTACTGTTATTTGACCATTTTTTAGTTTCGTATATACTTTTTTATACTTTTTGTCGAAATGAATGTACTTGTTATGCCGTTTTTTTTGCTAACACCCGCAGGGCATATTCCAAATGGTTGTCAAAAAGTAACAGAGATTGTTGAAAATGAATCATTGTTACTATTGTTTGAAACGTTTTTAAATCACTAACATAAAAAATTTTTACGTTGCTAAATTTTGTGTGTAATAAATTTTAGATAGTTTCAAAATTAATTTCGCAGTACTTTTGTGCCTTTATGTTATTAAATCTAGGCTACCTAACGCACATTATTCTATTTTGCCTATTATTACAAAAAAAATTTTAGTTGATAAACTCCAACTCACATTGTTAACTCACAAAGTGTAATAATTATTACAGCTTAATACTCGAGTATTAACAAACATATCGAATTACTCGTTTACCAAATAAATGTTTAACGTTGTTTAATTCAATACGAAATATGTAATACTTGAGGTTGTCGCTAGTCCTAGATTGATTTATTAATGCTATATTTTGACGCTCAATGTGATCAAAGATTGTAATGTATGAAATGACATGCTAGTTTATTTAAACAACAAACATAATATGTCATAAAAATAAAGTGTCTGTTTGTTATGACAAACTAACAGTTTTTGACTAAATGCTAATTATGATAGTTTTCGAGTACAGTAAGTACAGCTTATTTAAAAAAAAAATTGTTTTTGTCATAACTATTGTGTAAAATAGAGAATAAGACATGCTCAGCATCCAATAATTATAGACTACGCGAACGTAGTCGCGGGTACAGCTAATACGTAATAACTATATTACACTGTTATTGTCATCTAAGAATGTGAAACTCTTAGTTTAAGTTGGATATTTGTGTAAAAGAATCGGAGCTCAATCGTAGGCTGAGTTATTAGAAAGGTAATATTTCTCATACAAACGCGGACACTTGCTAATACGGTGTCCTAGGGAATCCTTTATTTCCTCTCGTTCAATCTAAATGCAATATCTACGTCGACGGAACAAAGTAAATTCAGAGAAAGAATAATGGAAGAGATTATCATGCCTCTTAAAAAACATCGCCAACTGGAGCTCCGAAGAGTTATTCATATAGAGTAATCTTTTATTTCCCGAGAGTGGGCGAGTCAAGACGACTTGGGGCTGGAGCAGATTGCAGATATTTCTCCAAGGATATTGCGAATCAACATTTGCTCTGTTTAGGCGTTCTCGGGAACGCATCGTTTAGTAGTAAATACAGCTGTCAGCAGTTTGTTGCCAGCTTCAGGGGGCATGGTTTATGTCACACTTTTATTGTGTGCCTTTTCCTGCCTTCCGTAAACGTCACGAGAGTCCTTTGCATTACTAATGTATCAATTGTGGCGCATTTAGTATTCTCTGTTTTGTATCTACACCACATTCAACCCCGATCCGAATTAATGGGAAAGTTACTGCTTGTGTTGGCATATATAGGAACTTTGTATCCTGAATAATATACAAATTTAAATACATTAATTTGATAAATTAGCACCATTAATAGCCTCAAGCTACAGGAAGAAAACCAGCGCTAGAGCGTTTTGTGCGATTAAATGATAGACGATTTAATAAATTTGTTCTACATGTGGTTTTGTTCCAAGTTTTGGCTTTTGAGAGTTTTTTGTTAAATATTTTTTGTTTTGTGATGTGCAAGCAGTGAAACATGTAGTAAAATTTGTCCTAATAACATTATTCCTTCGTCTTTTATGTTGCAAGTTGACGCCCCGTTGGTCTAGCTAGTGGTTTAAATACCGGACCATCATTTCGGTGTCCCGGGTTCGATCCCCTGGTCGGGCAGCAAAAAGTTTAGAATTTTTTAACATTGCTCGGGTTTGTGATCACCAATCCAGTTTTGGCAAGCGTGGGGATTATGCCAATACCCACCATTGCTGTGGTAACTTGAATTCAATGATGGAGGTCTTTCCCTGCTGCAGTGGGATGATTATAGGCTGTTTTTTTTGTACTGTTGTAAGAAAGAGATAACTAGTAGGCTATTAGAAGGGTTTGGTTTGTAAGAATATTATAAAGATAATATAATAAAAAAAAAACTTTTACTTACATCATTAGACATTGCAGTGTTGATGTATACCGTAATATATTCCAGTGAACTCTTAAACAAACAGAAAATATTCAAGGCTGAGAGAAAAAGTGTAAACGTAATAGGAATCGCCATTCTGATCATCACAGCAAGCGCTCGCTTATAAGGGTAACGTGGAAAATGCTTCCGGCATTCAAAATAAACTTGCGTCTGACCGTGTGCAATGATTCAGACGTAATGGCATCGTTACTTTTATGTTTCTGCGTCATAAACCAGGCTTCTTAGCGGTCCCAGGCCAAATGTGGCATGTGGACTATGCCACGACGGATCGCCGATATTATCAGCACATAAATACTGTATATCTAAATAGATATTGACCCATAGATCCGAAATTGGGTTGTAAAGCCAAATATTATTTTGTTATTGTTTGATGTTAGTACTTTAATCAAATAACATGGTCCAGTATATCTGTGACAACTACCAGCTACTTTTATGTGTCTGGACTATACTGTCCGGGAATGTGTTAATGCATATTATTGGTTAAAAAAGGCCTTTAGTAAAGGGGAGTACATAGAGATTTCGAGTTAGGTATGCAATACCTACCAACTTTGGTAAAAAATAAACGAACCATTTTCAGTGGCTAACGATAGAAGCAGAGAAAAGGACAACCTAAGGTTTTTTTATTTTGTTCATATCGGCTAAGGACATAAACCAGGCTGCCATGTCTTTAGTATATTTGAGCGGATTTTTATTAAATCGAGTGTAGTGCAGCTGCTGATATATATATATTTGCATGTGTGATATGCATACCATTTTCCTTTACTATTGTTTTAACAGACTTAAACTGTACACTTATAAACCTCACAATACCGTAGGAAACACTACCAATTAAGAATTGAGTTAACCAGAACTGGTTACGTGGTTAATTTATACGCGTTAAAAGCAGGAACGAGAGGCATACCAGCGAAATCTCTCTTAAACCCACAAAAGACCTTGGTGTACCATAATATGTACTGCAATTAGTCCTTTCCTATAACAAATGTCGAAAGCGGCATAAGTAGGATCGTACCTAAGGCTACTCGGGCAGTATCAGCTGTGTATTTGGTTTTTTATCTAATAGACGTTGGTAAAACATAGTTTGTCTCACACCTTATGTTGGTCTTCGTTTTATAAAACCACTTTGGGAAGTTTATACTGCAATCTACAATATGCAAATGTACTCGTGTGTACTGCACCTAATTTTATGCGAGATGTTTACCCGTTCTTCGGGCAGGTAATAACTTTTCCGATGAGCAGTATGCAAGGAAGTCCTAAATTAAGGAAATCTTATTACGAAATTCCGACGTGTGTCGCCGCCTAAGAGCCGGGGCGAGGATCCATACGAGGACTAATGAACGTGCTCAAAATTTATAACACCTTTAACCTTTTAGTTACTTTGTAAGAAGTAAATTAGACCTCAAACGCTCTTACAGTAATGGCCATTAAATAATTTAAATCTGTTTTAAGTGCTTTATTAGCTAAGCTTATAGGGAAGTAAGAAGCTGAAAACGCGCGGTTAAAATAACATTGGAATTATTTTTATATTTTTCATAAAATAAATATATTAGGTACAAAAAATTTGTAATGATCAGTGAATTTTTGGTTGAACCGACTCAACTTTGGTGGCCTATTTTGGTTAGTTCAATACAATTGTACCCTTAGGGGTAGAATTTTTAATTCAATATGAAGTAAAACCATTTCTCTATTAGTCACTTTTAGGAATGCCCAAGGTCGCACTGGTACGCAATAGAGAAAACAATCCCTGGCATTTTCCTGCCTAATAGAATCAAAAATGAGGAAACCTATATGACAACTAAGATAACTGACATCTCTCGAAAATTTTCGTAGCTGAAGTAGAGAAGACATAGTGACCCGATGGCTATTTGTGCGTAAAGGCTCTGGAATTGCGCCCACGCACCAATCTGTGGGTAGGCTCCTCACCAGGTAGACAAACTGGTGCAGTTTGCTAAAAGCTGTTTGCGGGTAGCGTGGGTCCGATAGGCGTAGAGAGATTTGGATGATGATGAAGATACTTTAATCGTAAGGATTTTTAAAGGAACATTTTTGTGTCTTTATAAGTATTAAATATGTAAGTCATATTAAAAAAAAAATATTTATACCAAAACAACGTGTTAACTGAAGCAGTTTCATAATTTCCATTCCAATATGGCATTATGATTAAATACATCGAATTCGGGTTCACCATCATAAATCTTCGTAACGTTGTTAATAAAAGCCGTTACCCGTAAATTATGCAAGTGAAACTGGGCCAAACAAATTACGGTGTCCAATAGCAGTATGATAGCGGAGGATAAAAAATAATAGCTTAGCAGAAATAACAACATTGCCGTTGGATCGACAAATACATTTTTTCCCGTTAGCAAAGATAATTCATGGACAGTCGATATTGAGAACGTTCGAAAAAATATAACGCAAAATCATCCAGTTGTTACTGCGTCTTTAATCAATCACGCTTTGATACCTTCGATGTTTGTTTATCATTTTTGAAATTAGAATGTAGGCTGTTACATAATACAAAAATGTTTTGTTGCAATTTCCTCCTCCGGTCACCCGTTAATTATTTAAATATCTCTTTCGGTGCCAATTATTTTATTTAATAATACCAGTCCTTTATTTATAACATCTTAAATCCTAAAATTAAATTAAAGGTCAAGCAAGGGACCCCGAGTATTTGGTCCGTTATTCAAAGCACTAGACCAACGGGGCGTGGACTAAAGTGTATTGCCAAAGATGAAAAACATTGTGTTCATAAATAAGATATAATATAAGAAACAGATACACAGTCTTAGACAAAAATGTCGCATCCCACTGCCTATGCTTAACGTAGTGATTGCGTACTTGTAAAATGGGAGCTAATGTCATGTATCATGCCTGCCATATAGCAAATTTCACCTAATATAAACAACGTGTTACTTTTGATATCCCATAACTCTAAGGTTATGTTCTATAGGTAAAAATAATATAAAACGCCCTAGAACATGTGGTTAAAAAATTAATAGTTTCCAATATAACATCAATCATTTTAGTTATTAAATTAAATTTGTTAAATAAATGTTACCAGTATGGAGAATCCTTAGTTTTGCGAGAAACGTCTATATAATATCACGCTGCGACCAATAGGAGCGAAGCAGCAGTGAAAAATGTTGCAAAAATAATCGCTATCATAATAACAGAAATTGACGCGAACGAAGTCGCGGGCAACAGCTAGTAATATTATAAAGCTGAAGAGTTTGTTTGTTTGAACGCGCTAATCTCTGGAAGTACTGGTTCGATTTTAAAAATTCTTTTTGTGTTATAATTATAATATATATTATAATAACAGAAATTGACGCATACGAAGTCACGGCAACAGCTAGTCTCAATATAACTAACAAACAGACAGATTGATAGCAAGACGTCAGAGTGATCGCAGTCGGGTTCTTTTATTTCCCACAGGCATCGATATAATACGAATCAGATACACATTCCGATACAAATATGACATATAAAACTGTTATATATGTCTATATGTTCTATATGCCTTCGATAGATTGATTGACGTTGATGATATTACTACTATGTCAGTGTCAACTTTATAACCCGACCAAAAATTGTCGACATGAATGGTATTGATATCAAGTTTTATCTATTCGATTGATATATATTGTACTGAAACAGCACCCATGTAAAATGGGTGTACATTTATTTGACGTTGACTGTGTAGTAGTTATATTATATGCCCATAGTAGGTAACAAATTCTAAAAAAATATCTGTCATTGTAGGTAAGCAAAGCCGAGGTTGTTGTTGTCTGAAGTTATTTTACTGATCATTTATCTTATTTTTATATTTAAATTGAACCGATTTAAAAAATAAACTAAAAAGTACAAAAAAACACAAGTACAATGTTTTATTTTAAAACCTATTTACCTACTTACAATATTATTTTAACTACTAACAACTAAACGGATCGAAGTCATTGCCGAGCCAAATAGAATAGGAGTATAATCAATCACATAGCATATATAGCCGCTCGCCAACATAGCATTGTTTTTAAAATTCCATATTTGATTTGTTTCATTTATAAAATTATTTTTGTATTGTTTGGGCTCGGCACCGACTTCAATCTGTTTAGTTGTTAGTAGTTAAAATAATATTTTAAGTAGGTAAATAGGTTTTAAAATAAAACATTGTTCTTGTGTTATTTTGTACTTTTTAGAGAGTTTTTTTTTTAAGTCGGTTCAATTTTTTGTTTAAAAATTACTTATTTTTCTCTTTTTAGTGTTAAATAAATTACACAATTATTAATCCTCTTTTTACCGGAAACAGTACGCACATACAAATAGTGATGACGACTCCTAGATGAAAATTTATGAATTATTTGAGAAACTCCTCATCTCATCGCTATAGAATCTTAAGGATCATCCTCCAATTCCTAACTGCTTAGGAGTTTGACCTACCATCATCAGCTCACGTGAATAACCTGAAGGAAGACAACTATCTGACTATACGCGCCTATATTATTTAAAGAATAATCCTCCTACTCCTAACCGTTAAGGAGTTATACCTTCCATCATCAGCTCATCAACATAAAATGATGAGTACCAGACACAAATACAGAAAAACCTTAAGAAAAATATGCAAAAACGTAATACGTGCTTATAAAATTTAAGGGGTTTCCCTTGATTTCCCCGGATTCCACCATTAGATCATGACTTCGTTAAAATGGAACCACATGGGAAGCACCAGCTTTCAAACAAAAAAAGATTTTTTAAAATCCGTTCAACCAGTCGAAAGTTGTGGTGACAAACATTAAAAAAATACAGTTGAGAACCTCCTCCTTTTTTGGAGGTCGGTTAAAATTATATGTCATTCTAAATTTTATCAAATAAATGTGGACAGCATCCCATATCATACATATTCTTTTTGGATCCTTAGTAAATGCTGTACGTGTTTTTGTCGAATCAAGAAGTGTGCCAGTTAGGCCATATACAGAAAAGCGGACTGGGAATCGAATCCGGACCCTTAGAGAGGACGATCCCTTAAAAACCGGTGTCTAAGCCACTCAAAGGTGTTAATCAATAATTTTTCTTTGTCCATTGAACGAAGGTCACAAAATCATGTACGAAGTTGCTCTTAAATCTTGCTAATTAAAATTATAAATGCGAAAATAGATTTATGTTTGTGGCTCAATCACGACAGAATGACTGCACAGACCTGAAAGACATTTGGCACATTGATAAATTATAGGCTGAAATCGTCTACTTAGGTACTTTTTGTCTAACAAAACGGTAACCGTTTGATAGCTACTCCACGCGAACGAATTCATAAAACGCATCGTGTATTTTATGTGGCTCATTGGAATGATGTTAAGGATAAGCTTAAGCAAGTTGTTTTTGTATTTGCGTCTCAAGTGATCGATCGTATATATAAGTGAAGTGATAGCCGCTTTATACCGTGTGATTGATTAATTCAATAAGAGGAAAAAGTTCTTACAAGAAACGTACAGTCTCCTAGGAAATTAGGTCAATGTAGAATGCGACTGGCTGTTTCATGCAACAAAATTTTAAGGTAATATGAATTACTTATCTAGTACAAAGTTATCATTGTATTAGAAGAAAGAGAGACGGAGTATCTAAGAAACTTTGACGGCAAAATTGGTTTTGCAATCGACGGAAAAAGGGAGGTTTCCAATTATTCGACGCGCACAATATTAAGTTAATATTGGTTTTTAAATTTACGCGAAGACTATACTTACATTGAAATAATGCATTACCAAAATATACCAAACAGTAAATTTTTATATCGACATGTGTGTGGTGTTATTGTAAACATGTCAAAAATGACAAATTTCAAGAAACTACCCTTGTACGCACTTGATAGCTTACTACTACTATGACATATTTAATGTTATTAAAATGAACTAGTAATCTTGTCCAATAAAATTATTTGGCTTACTCTCAGTTATTACACATTCAAACTCATAAACATAATTACCTATATTACATACAAGCAATTTGTAGTAAGAGGTGTGTAGGGTGAACACACAATTAAGAAAAGAGTAAAAGTAAAAAAATAAGTATTCAAACGTGCAAATAAGGGTTGTGTATTTTGCATAACATTTCTTGCTATTATAAAAATAAGACAAAATTAACTAACAGCAGCTCTAATAAAGCATTGAGAAGTGATCTATTTTCGATTGACATTACAGTAGCATACCTATATCAAATTGTAAAGTGTTTTGTTGTTTGTTCAAAATTGCATTTTCAACTTAAATTGCATCTCGGTGATATTATTGTCCATCGACTTTCATGCGGTCGGATGTTGGAACTTCCACGCGCCGGTTTTCATCATAAATCGTTAAAAGTTTATCGAAAGGCGGTCTCATATATGTGACGGAAGTTAGTTGGGTTCGTTTTTGAAATGAGTATAGTAAGCTGGATGATTTATAACGGGAAACGAAAAGATTTTTGTAGAAAACACACGAGTTCGGAATAATAATATTTCCATTTATTTTGTAATATGAAAAGGAAGGGTTTTTACAGTTTAATCGAAAAATGCGCACACGACAAGGAACTGTAGGTAGGCCCCCACCAGATTGATCAGGTAGTGGTGAAATGATGATGATGAACCAGATATTTTTTTTTATCAGTCATTGGAATTCTCGCTTACAGGGTAGATTTTATTACAATTCAAAATTTTATATTTTTACTAAGCTACTCGTAAATTACTCAGTAAGAAAATATTTAATTATAAGTTTATAAGATTTCTGACTTCGCTATAATATAACATGCGTATTGCATATGCTTACAAAGACTAGTTTAAATGATGAAAATGACAATAGTTTTGGCTTTAATCTAATAAATTTTGTTTCGTCTCAGCGCTTGCTATTTTTAGGTTAACTTACATTGACAAAAGACATCAAAGTCTTTGAAGTGATAATGGGCTTTGTATTTCCGTTATAAAACATCAAAGAGCGGAAGCAACACAAATTTTGATTAATAAATCTGTACTATACTCGTACCTACCTAGCCAATATTTTAGTATGTATTATTTTCTTGGGAGCTCATTATTCCAAAAACAGAACAAAAGATATTGTAATATAAATCCCTATTGCAGAGAACTCAATAAATCGACTAAAAAAAGTATAAAAAATAAAGCTTTTGTTTCAATAATTTAATGAATCGTTGAGAAAAGTATATTTCAAATCAGCCGATTTACATCTAAATTATAGTTTAAAAAAAAACTAAAAAACCACGCTTTTAAAACAGATTGAACTAAAAAATTAAAAATAAAACTGTAGTAATCAATTGAAAAATTCATATTATTGTACAAAAAGCGTGGGGGGCTTGATTTAGATTGTTGTAAATATTTTATCAATAATTTACTATATCTGTGGATATCATAACAAGCACCCCACGCTTTTTGTACAATAATATGAATTTTTCAATTGATTACTACAGTTTTATTTTTAATTTTTTAGTTCAATCTGTTTTAAAAGCGTGGTTTTTTAGTTTTTTTAAACAATAATTTATTTTTTACTTTTTAGTTTAGTTTATAAGATTTGATTCCTTCTTTACCGACTGTAAGTCCAAACCTATGCAGGAAACATAATTGATACAGATCGCGCGCTAGCTCTATCTCTTTTACTCCCTCTTACAGAGGAAAACTGGGAAAACTGTTATTAAATTATTGCATTGTCATCGGTCCTTGATACGTGTGCAAAGTTTCAAATTAATCAAACTTCTGGAAATCAGTCAAATTTATGCTCAAAGATTCCATTACATACTTAGATACATAGATAGATACAACCCAAGCTAATAAAAGCGTGGTAAAAATCCTGACTGTCAAAGAATTTACCTACTGGGACATAAATCGTGACGGATAGAAAAAAAAAACTACATTTTATTTTTAATTTAATTAATTAACATTTTATTAAGAGGTTACTAAATTTTCAAATAGGAGTATTTTTTTCTATATTATTATTATGTTACAATTCATAAAAAATATTCTTTCCAAAAAAAAACATTTGATAGAAAAATGCTGATCCATACAAAAGTCGTTCTCAATTCAATTGATACGAGAAGTATTTCTCTTTTTTTTGTTTTTTTGTTATTGACCAAATTTCCTTAAAATTAATCCACTCTATCTGAATCTGTAGCCTAGACACACTGTATAATCAACTACTTAGTTAAAAAGTTGAGCCAGTGTCTGAGATAATTAAATCATGCTATGCAAGTAACCGATAAACCGTTAATCCATCCGAGGTTAATCTCAGAAACGGGTATTATCATTTTGTTTTGAATTGGCATGCGTATATTACTCGTATTATTAGGGGTTAAAATATGAAATTGCCGTTTCATTGTAATAGGTTGTTTGAATTGATATAGAATGTTCATGGTTTGAGGTTTTCGAATGAAACTTTTTTCACATGGTTTCTATGATGTTCTTCTTTTAAAAAATGTGAAACATTTGAATATCGACTTTCAATTGCTTTTGTTATTTAACTTAGACTAGAAAGATGGATACTGCGAAAATTCGAGTGATTTTTGAATACGAGTTCCGACGCGGAAGTAACGAGGCAGAAACAGCCGCAATATCAATGTTGCGTTTGGAGAGGGATCTGCTAATGAACGCACCGTGCGATTTTGGTTTAAACGCTTTCGTGATGGAAACTTCGACTTGAAGAACAAGCCACGAGGAAGACCGCCCACACAGGTGATTAACGATGAATTAAGAGAGATGGTGGAAGCCGACCCTAGTCAAACTACCCAGGAATTAGCGGCATGGTTTAACGTAACCTTACCCACAATATTGACTCATTTGCGTCAAATCAATAAAATAAAAAAATACGAAAAATGGGTGCCTCATGATTTAACTGATGTGCAGAAAGAAACGCGTGTTGAAACTTGTGTTGCCTTGTTGAATCGGTACAGAAATGAAGGAATATTAAATCGAATTGTGACATGTGATGAAAAGTGGATTCTTTATGATAACCGTAAAAGAAAAATGTCACAACAGTGTCCTAAAGCAAAACTTACCAATAAAAAAGTAATGGTAACTGTTTGGTGGTCTTAGCATGGTGTTATTCACTATAGTTTTCTCCGATCTGGTAAATCAATAACGGCAGATGTCTATTGTGCCGAACTCCGAACAATGTTGGCAAAACTAGCAGTAAAACAGCCCCGACTCATGAATCGATCTTCACCATTATTGCTCCATGACAACGCGAGACCTCATGTAGCACGAGAAACCGTTTTGCAATTAGAAACCATTCGACATCCTCCGTATTCGCCAGACCTTGTTCCAACGGACTACCATTTTTTTCGTGATTTGGACAATTATCTACGTGACAAGAAGTTTTCTTTCCAGGAGGCAGTACAAAATGCTTTCACAAAGTTTGTGCAGTCTAGATCCTCAGAGTTCTATCACAAAGGCATAAATGACCTTCCTATTAGATGGCAGCAATGTATAGATAATAATGGTAATAATTGTCAACAAATTTTGTTGTAGAAAATTAAGATAAAGCCCGTTTTTTTTTTGATACATTTGTATAATTAATTAATTTTCAAAATTTATGAGTGATGTGAATTTATGGAACGCCAAAAGCATGTTAGTAAGCCGGAAGATTTAGGTAAATGAAATCGATGAAAAGTATGAAATAAGCCTCTAAATTAAAATACCCTTCTCGGTAAAAAGCATTTTTTCATCTTAATGCATCAGCTATTATGTGTGGGGATGTCTTGTTTATCTAGCGATTTCATATGTTTTCCCATCAAAAAGTCGTTGAAACCGGCGAGAATCATACCCTTCCAGGAAGTTATCAAATTAAACAAGACCTAATATCCATGGCAAGCAACCCTTTGACCCTTTTTGTCAGTCAGCCATTACCTTCTAACATTTGTTTAAACCTACTCTAACGCTCGTATTCAGAGCAAATATGTCAGGGAGATACCTTTCATATATTTAATAATTACAAACAAGCAAACAAAATTTGACAGATTAGTCTTTGATGTCATTACAAGAAAATTAAATGGTTTTGATCATCATGACAAGTCAAGTCATTTATACCTTAATATTGCTGAACTGTAACTATATGTCTCTACTAGTTGTTGCCCGCGACTTTGTCCGCGTCAATTTCTGCTATTATGATCGCGATTATGTTTGCAACATTTTTCACTGATGCTTCGCTCCTATTTATCGCAGTTGAATGTTTTTTTTTTATAAATAATGGGCTTGCTCTTGATTAAATACTTAACTTACGGTTAAGAAGAAGGAGCGAGCTTACCCAGAGGTACTGGTTCTCAGAGGAACACAGAAAAACTGTTTGGCGCTGGACTCCGGCAGGAGGGTGGTAGCATCCAAGCAGCCTCTCACGAAGCCTACCACCGCAGAGGGATCTGTTAGCCGTCATCATTGGTTAGAAAACCAAAGATGCTGTTGCCCAGAGTGGACCACTAGGAGGTAGATCTCACCACCCCAAATAGCCTATAGTTGTATAGCCTAAAGCCTTCCTTGATAAATGGACTATCCAACACAAAAATATTGTTTCAATTCGAGCCAGTACTTTCTGAGCTTAGCGCGTTCAAACAAACAAACAAACTCTTAACCTTATAATATTTAAATATGTATAGTATAGATTATGAGAATTCCGTTTATATTAGAAATGTATAACTTGAATTCGTCGTCATCCGTATCAACATGCGTTCAGTCGCGAAATGCACTCTCTACGTTGTAATCTATCAATCAATGTCTCTAGCTGAACTTAATGATACGACATTGGTGAAATATTGTAATGGAATGCTATGTTTATGTATCCTTTTATTCTTCCAATACTAATAGTCCAATCACCTTAGTCAAAATAAAGTAAGAATCACGGAATTTGAGAAACCCAGCTGTAAAATGTATTATAAACTTTTGCTATAACATCCTAGTCTGTCAAAAGTAACAATAATTTTTTTTGCACATTATTCGGAATTTTATTTTTGGTATTTATTGGTTATTAATATTGTATGTCCTATGTCCAGCAGTGGACTGCGATAGGCTGATGATGATGATGATTGTATGTCAAAAATTAGAGCGCGCAATATATAGCTAACTAGGGTATCTCAACTTCCGAGGTGAAATCCCTAAGATGTCTGGACTAAGCATTTTTTATGATACGTAATGCATATGAATTTAATTTTACAACCAGAAAGGATCAAGTATGCTCAACATTATTATGTGAACACTTTCCTTTATAAGGAAATAAGAAAAAACACATTCTTTGCATAAATTACATGTTTATTCCTTTCCAAAGCATTAAGCTTCCGCTTAAGTTTTTACAACCGCAAAAATTTAAAGAGCGATTTGAACATGATAGCTGCAATTTTCCTTAACGATAATTATGTACGGAGTTGGTAACATTCTTCGTGGTTTATTACTCAGCCTTTCCTTATCAACCGCTGTCAGTAGGCTGGTTATTAATACCTTTCATCAGGAGATTCATGTTATAGCACTCCCAGTTTTGCTGGCTGAATTGACTAGATTGGCTGTCTAAATATCACTTGGTTGGAATGCGCAATTTTGGATGTATTACAAGGTATTCAATGTTTACGCGCGATAAAATAATACGTTATGAGCCGAAAGTCATAAACATTATACAGATGAATACGAAATCATCTAGTTACTGAAATAAACTTAATTATTTTCCCTATGGTAAAATTTTTAAAATAAAGAATTTTTAAAATCATAATTCAACAAAAACAAACATTCTGGGCTTTAAATAGTAAAGATTTTTTTAAATTTATTTACCGGTAAATCTGCTTTAATTTTAAAAATTTAGCTGCAATAAAGTGAGGAACTATTTTTTGCCCGAAAATTACAAAGGTACATTAAGATTATAAATAATAAATTAGATTACTTGTTTTTTTTTGTTTCCGAAATAAAAACTATATTACCCTTAGTTTTTACTGCAGGTCTGGCTTATAGCGTGGTACATTATTTTATGCATACAATAAATAGCATGCTTCGCATCATTCTGATTTCAAACTCTTGATCGTCCTTTACAAAATCTATTGGAAATAGCTTTTTGAAAGTATGGCCCATGTCATTTTACTTTACGACGCCGGCCATTATCCATTGTCGTTGTTTTTTACGGTCATTGGTAGGAGCAGCGCTTGACCGCGTTGCATATGTACTCGGACCCTGTCATTTTATAGTGGACCACCAAAACACTTTTGCGGTGAACGAACCATTCACCTAAAACCACAATAAAAGTGTATTATGTAGGTATGTTGCAAAAAAACTTTTTATATTATTTATACCTCCTACGCATTTCAGATACAAACATAGTCTAATCTTCGAGTACAATGAAGTAAAACGATGTATTATAAGTTCTTACTTGTAATTGCTAAACCAATGTTATTTTACCAGAACCTAAACTTGTTGTTGTGCATAATGACTGTGATTTTCTTCTAATGCGGCGTAAATAATATAAACATTCTTACAGGAGAAAGAAATGGAATATTCAGTTTTCAAGCTATTGTGTCCAGTTGAATGCTAGAGTTTCTATTCACCCACCATTGGAATATTTTAAAATACCTGTATAGGGATTTTTTTTTCTGATAACTTGAGTAGCGATTGAGTCGCTTTAGTTTTATTGTTTTTTGAGTATGTACGTCTTAAAACGATATCAATCGATCACTCTTTTTGCATAATGTTTTCCGTTCTTTACCTTGATTTAATATGTGGTAACGGCACATAGAAATACTAATTAGCACTACTCCTGCTTCTTCTACGTGTTGTCAGAGTAAACTTATTAAGTACTGCCAAAAGAAGATGGCCCCCAGCAGCGTCTTCTCTTTATCATAAGTCGCATCAAACTGCAATCGCCGGTTTGCGTACTGCATAGTTCAAAGACGAATACGAACTGAATAAAAAATGGTATGCCATAATCATTTGTTTTTAAATATTAGTAATGTATTCTTAACTGACGTTCAAACTATAACATTTTATAACTAAGCTGTTAGAGACAAATAATCCTGGATTGTTCTGCTCTCTGCTTTGCTCTTATTGGTCGCAGCGTGATGTTATATAGCCTAAAGCCTTCCTCGGTAAATGGACTATCCAACTAAAAAAAAATAATTAAATCGAACTAGTACTTCCGGAGATTAGCGCGTTTAAACAGACAAACAAACTCTTCAGCTTTATAATATTAGTATAGATTTTTGTGTCATATTATCTTTATTCTATTCTATATACACCGTGCAATTTTAACCACCTGTAAAACGAAGCCCACGTTATGTTACCATTATGTATAACATCTTGGCAATGTTATTTAATTTTTTTACCAAAATTTTTTTTTTAAATATTGAATATCGGTTCAGTTATTTATTTTGAAACACGCTGTGACGCCCACAGATGTAGCTGTATAAGGTCCATTCAATCCAGACCCCGCCGCAGCAAAATAATTCGTCTGGGTGCGTCACAGCGTGTTACAAAACTAAAATTCGGAATTAAAAATTAAAATTTTTCATAAAATATTTTGAAAAAAAAAATAACACTGCCATGATGGTATACATAATGGTCCAATAACGTGGGCTTCGTTTTACAGGTAGTTAAAATTGCACGGTGTATTTTAGGCTCTAAACTAACAAAATTTTACTAAATATAGGCCTCTTCAAGAGAAGTATTCATAATAACATGCTTTGCAGGTGGATTTGCAATCGCAATTTGGTCAATGATGATGAGAAAACATTTCTGCTCGTCTTTTTCTGGCGGTACTCCTTTATAGTTGCTTCTTACGTCACCCATAGGATAAAAAAGGGTAGTGTAGTACCACGCTACTTAAGTAATTATCAATAGTTATTTAGTTACAGAATAGTAAAAAAATTACGGAAAGTTGAAGTTAATTCAAATTTTATAGGGAGCGTACTGTTCGCTCCCTTTTAGCAATAAATTACAATTTTGACATGCTTTATAGCAATTTCTGGTGTTTGCATCTAATTTTGTAACTTTGCTGCCTGATACTGCGCAAGTAACATGATGGGTGCTAAATGCTGCGCGGCTACTATAATACCAAAGTGTGTTTGAAAACTAAAACCGTTTATAACAATTTTAAAAATAACAAATTAATTTTATTGACTCGGAAAAAGAACCAGACATTTAGCTACGATCACAATTAGCACATTATATTCTTTGATGAACTGTATTAATAATTATTCAACCCAATGAAGTTCACCAAAAAAGCGGACGTTGAAAGTAGTAAAAGCAAGGCGTCCTCGGTAAACCTGGAGGGTGAAGAATTGGTTAAAATGATTGCATTTTAAAAACATTGCTTTTGACCGTAGTTTTTTACAAGGAAACAAAGGATTAAAAAGGATTTGTGTTGTGGAATAAAAGGAGATTAAATCAAATATGCTGTTAATGCGTGGATGCAGACCCATTTACATTTACGGTAGGTAAAAGCAAAATAATGATTATCCATATGATGTTGCCAAAAACAGAATTACACTACCCGTTTTCTTTCTGTAGGTGTAGCGAGAGGTGACTCAACTATCTGAAGCAGACTGGCAATACTATCATTTCTCTACCATTGACTAAACTGCAATAGACAACTTTTCTGCAAACTAGGCGATATTGACAAAATTTTTTTTGGACAGGAAATCAATAATTGTTGTTAAATAACAGTAGTACTTTTGCTGCTTCCGATTTGCTCGAAACAAGTAATTTTATAGTTGGAGTACTTACTTACTTGAAATCAGAACAATGTGCGGGGTGATGTCCCTATTTATTTATTGACCGGTACGTTCATCAAACTGTTAATATACTTCATCATTTCGTCCGTTGAAATAGAATGACATTAGTCAACGAGACATCTTACTTTTACGTACTACAATATCTCGGTGCCGCTCATGTTCACTATCCACTTGCTCCTATACGTATCGGTACTACGTAAGTGAAACTCGATATTAACACGAGCGAACTAAACCCGGATTTCAGGCTGACCTAAGCACCCTCTATTATATCCTGGTTTGACATACATACTGTCCGTGAGTGATTTTCGATGATACTAGAGTGACCTCCAAGTAATCTCCAAGTTGAACTTTGATGCAAATCTGAAGTGATTGATACTAGTAAATGCTATAAAGGTTGTTTGTATGCAGTAAAATTTTGGATTGTTGATGAGTTATCATATACCTGTTTTCTCTCGTCTGTTCCTATAACAGCACCACCGTTTAGAGCCCTGTAACTGATGAGATTAATTATTAAGATATGGAGAAAGTATTTACATACTTGAGCTTCTTTATTTTAATTTGATCACACCTACGAGTAATTGCCATTCATTATGGTTGTCGACATGTCATGTACTAATGCCAGAAAAAACTACCCTACTCACATTATACCTAAATATATTATAAGACAATACTGGGTAATACTGGAACCATTGATTTTCAATCGCCATTTAAATAGTCATTTTTTTGTATAATTGTGTTAAATTACTTAAAAATTGATCTATGACTAGTTTTAATTGCTGATCTCAGAGAGCGCATGCGACTGGCCATGCCGTCCGGGTCGCGCTCTGTCGTAATAGTACAATATGAAATTTTCAGCTGTCACAAGTTTTCATACGCAGCTGCGCACTGCCAAAGCCGTCTAAATGTATAAGCGCTCTAAAACTTAGTAATGCTAGTTAACCAAACACTTTAATAACAAACAACATACCACTGTCTAAAGGATAAACTCCTTAAAAATAATGTACAAATTAATAGGAGGTTAAAGTCGACACGTAATTATTTCTCTCTGTGGTTATACCCATAGTTTTTAGGAAGTTGGCCGAAATTTGATAACTATTTTGGTTGATTAGTAAAAAAAAGTAACAGCTTGTATCCTGTAACTATCCCACTGCAGGGCAAAAGCCTGCATCATTAATTAAAGTTACCACAACAATGATGGATATACAGGCATAATAACCACGCTTGCCAAATGCTGATTAGTGTTTAACACAAAATGTAATATATTTTTTTACTGAAACATTATATTGTTGAGGTGTAATATGAATTCATTTCTTTGCATACATACAAATTAGGTATATCAACAGTGTCAACTTTTACAGTTTCATTTGTTACAGTCAGCGAAAAAGTGCTATTAATCTCCAACGGTGGGTACAGGCGGAACGTGGCAAGACAAGGGTCAAACGACAATCTACTGTCAATTTCAATCGTCTTGTCAATCGCTCGCACCTTAGAAGATCTGCCACACCTGGGATGACCTAGCCTTGCGTGCAACTTATAGTGATGATGAATGAGAAATAATAAACTAACACAGAATGGGCCAGAATCTTTATTATCAGTTCAGATTAATCCTGGACATATATAATTCTTCAAGAGCATGATTTTCTCATAATCGCTACACTTTTGCTAGTTGGCGATCGAATTTTAACCAATGGTTAAGAAAAGAGTACGCTGCTGCTCAACTATTTGGGCATTAAGCTTATAGCTATTAAAAGCAGTTAAATTGCTATTGTTAACTATAATTACTATTCCTGGAATAACATTTTTTACATGTTTTTTCTTTAGTTTTTTTCTTAAGACACGACATGGGTCGAGAAGGGGTGGTGTTATGCTAAAAGACGCTTACAGCTATCACAGCAATCACCTTAAATAATATAATGGACTATATCCGTTACTTAGTCTGGGCAGTTATTAAGATTTCACATTTAAACAGAAAATAAAAGGAACTAGAACTATTATTATAATAATATTTAGTAAAATATCTTATTGATCTTTCAAACATGTTATGGTATTAGGAAATGATGGGATAAACAAAATGTGCCGTTAAATGAACGATGTTGTTTCTTAAGGAGAGTTGTAATGTCTTTTTCAAGTTGAGAATTTTTATTGAATCAGATTTGAAAAGTTGGCAATTTCATTTCGGAAATTTTGTATTCAGTGTTAACCGAGCCATTTTAGAAGCAAAACGAGCGAGTTTTCCCTTAAGTTTCTCATTAAACTCGTAAATTTTTACGACACTTGAATTTTTCTTAGCACCACTAGAGTCATAAATTGGTAAGTTGGTATACATTTATTATTCGAATGTTGAAGGTGGATCTTATTGAATTTTTAACCTTCAAACTTGGGAGCGTGGGGCACTAAAAACTCCGATGCATGTTTCAAAGGTCATAACTTTTTATAATTAATATCGGTGCACTGGTCTTTAGGTAGCTTTTTAAGCACGTGTTATATACAGGATGAAATTTTAACCACTTTTCAAATTTAAATATATCAATCTACGAGACAAAACACAAATGACGTATTTTTTTCTTTTGGTATAGCCCAGTACAAAAATGTCTAGATAAAGCACTTAGAAAATGTCCGCAAAAAATCGAAAATTTTTGGTACGGCCGTCTAGCAACATTTTTTTTACGCAATACGCATCTCCTTCATTCATTACGATACTAATCATACGTTTTTGATTATCCCTTTTTACCTTATCAGGCCTAGGACCGTAAAAATTGAAAACTATATTGCGAAAAATGTTTTCGGGTGAAAGCTTGATTTTACAGTTTTTACTTCATAAATGGGCTCTAAATACGATACCGAACGCCTATAAAAATTTTGGAAAATTGTTTCACCCTGTATAAAGTTGAATATTTTGGAGTGATCTATATCCGCCTTGAAAAAAATATATTAAAATTTGACATATTCTAAGAACAGCAAATAAAAGACAAGGTCAAAAATTTTGCACTGACAATAATAACAGAGTTTTAATCTACTAAAATAGTAATGTATAAATCACAATCAGTTTGTTGTATGTATTGTAACGAACCCCCCCTTTCCAGCTCAATTTACTTTGAGAAATAGAGAGCATTAACACTCCTCCTCTTCTCAATAAAATGAAGGAAGAAAAGTGGAGCACAAATATTATCCCCTTAATAATTAAATAGTTTGGCTTTGTGATCGTCTAGTTTTAAATGGTAGGACCGTACGTTGTGTACGTAGTAGTAAACCTAATTCTTTTAGAGATACGTGGATATTTAATTAAGTTCTCTTAAGTTTACTGGGGAATTGCGCATTTAAGAATTGGGAAAAGGAAGCGCCGAGGGGCGGTGAAGGAGCCCCACACCATCGCCCCCATTCACAGTGATGACCAAAACCAGGAGCTACTTGTCTTCTCAATTGGATAGGAACCTACCTGAATCACGCTAAGCTAGATGCCTTAGGTGTATTTTGTGACCTTTTAAAGGCCTTCGATTGTGTAGACCATGAAATATTACTTAAAAAACTTAAACATTATGGTGCATCGAATGATTCCTTGGATCTCATAAGTTCTTACCTTAAAGGCAGAATACAAAAGGTTAGCATAAATGGAGCTGAGTCTTCAGGGTCCGCCCTTGTTATGGGTGTCCCACAGGGATCAGTATTAGGGCCCCTGCTATTTTTAGTTTATATAAATGACCTTCCCTTTTACTTGCATAATCTTTGTGAGATGGTATTGTTTGCAGATGATCCATCAATGATTTTTAAAACCAAGAGGGGCAAATCTTCATTTGACGATGTTAACAATACCCTCTCTAAATTATTGCATTGGTTTATAACAAATAATCTTTAACTAAATGCAAATAAAACAAAATGTGTTAAATGTACGATGCCAAACGTAAGGTTAGCTGCCCCTCATATAATTTTATTTTATTTTTATTTTATTTATTTATTTTAGGAAGATTTACAGCTTAAATATTTACAATGAATAACAACATATTACTTATTCTATACCTATTACAAATCTCCACATGTGAATATTCAGGTAGGTAACAAACTCATTTCAATGCAGTAAATAAATGTTGGGTAACAAATACTAATTTAATTGGTTAACTAATCGTAACTATCATCAAGGTTCAATAATCTCAAAATTAAATTATTAAAGATGAACCACTAAACTCTGTAGATTTTACTACCTTTTTGGGTATAACTGTAGACTCTCATTTGCAATGGGGTGCTCATATTAGGGGGCTGTCTGGAAGACTTAGTTCTGCTGCTTATGCTGTGAGAAAGATAAGGCAATTGACTGATGTAGGAACGGCAAGATTAGTATATTTTAGCTACTTTCATAGCATAATGTCATACGGAATTCTGTTGTGGGGCTCAGCGGCAGATATTGAGTAAATTTTTATATTGCAAAAACTTGCTGTACGGGCTATTTACGGCCTTCGACCCCGTGACTCGCTGAAAGAGCTCTTCAAAGAGATTAATATACTTACAGTGTCTTCTCAATACATTCTCGAGAATATTACTTACGTTCGTAAGAACATACATTAATTTCTTAAGAAAAGTAACGTACACAATTTTAATACGAGAAATAAAGATAAACTCGCCGTTCCAGGCTTCAGACTGCGAAGAGTAGGAAAATCGTTTATGGGAAATTGTATTCGTATTTTCAACAAATTACCAAAGGATATTGCTGAACTCTCTGTACATAAACTTAAATCGTATGTCAAAGTTATTTTAATGAGAAAGGGCTATTACACTGTTAATGATTATTTAAATGATATAAATGTATGGCATTAAGTTGTCCCAGCTCGTACTTGCTTAAACCTTGTAAAAATTACCTTACCTTGTAAAAATTTATTTAAAAAGAGGCTGACAATTGTGACCGAGTTTCTTGCGCTGCTTTTTCTCGGCACTAGTCCAGACTTGTCCCGAAGCAGTGGTAGGTTTGAATATTGTGACGTGTAAAAGCACCTCCTGGGGCCTATTTGCAGAAATAAAACTGATTTTAACTGATTTTAACTCACGGGTTTAACCGTAAACAGGCGCAAGGAGGTAAACTGGGATAAAAATAAGTACTAATTACTTCCTAACTAACTCCCGTATTTATAAACAAGTAATTACTTATTGCTTAGTAAAGTCATAACTTTAGGTGTTAAAAACCTAGTGCCTAAGTGAAGGAAATGGGTCACCATTAGTAGCCATATTATTTGGCTGAGAATGGTAACGTTTGGTAGTTCTAACTTATAGTAATTTCTAGATCAAGGCATACAAATTGTCTCTCAAGTAATTACTTTTAGACAAGTAATTACTTTTACTTGTTTATGTAAGACTTCATGAGAAGTCTACCAAAGTTATTAAGTTACTAACTAACCCCGAATACTTCCGATGAATACATGACATTAAGTGAGCACTGTACCAGTACCCATCTCCTTATGTATCTAATCATCTAGCCGCCAAAGCTCGATCAACTGATGATCAGGTGAGTGCTTACAACCCGGGATCTGGGTGCATCCTTAGTGCACCGTACAGCCCAAAGGGGACAGGAGAAATGGTATCCAAATAATCAAACACCTGGGCAGCCTCGAGAATACACATAGATCTTGGATCGATAACAGTTACAATGGTGACTCCGTCTGAACGAATTTCTTTCATAATACACAGTTAATCCAAAAATATCGATGTCCTTTCCTTATAGACCTTTAATGAAGGCAGGGGTATGGCCTATGTAACCATCGACATTCCCACATCAACCCTCATTATTTAGATTTTATAGATTGAATAATTTTAAGTTTCTTTGGCAGTCCATTCATGATATCCGGAGACAGCATTGTAACCATTTGCAAATTTATAAAGATGTAATGTAATGCCAAATCGACAACATCTTTATATTAAACTCTTTTCCCAGTCTATAGGATAAGGATGTGTTGTAAATGACCTAAGGGTAGGATGCCTAAAAATAGTCCAATGTTTTCCAAAGGAACTATTTTTAGAGGGTAGGTTAAAGGATAGGGGTTAAAGGAGTAGGGTAGGATAAGGTTTTGCCTACCTAACAGTACCTCTGTCTAAAACTAGAACGATTATTCAGTTTAACCCTAAAACATAGTAGTTGTGTTTGTTTGATCTATTGTTTCATAGTAAACGTATTGTTCTGATTATAGAAGTGATATTTTCTTAATGTAGTAATAATTATGTCCTTAAATAACCCTTAAAAATAAATGCTTAATTTTAATTTAATGGTGCTTAAAGGTTAGGTAAATAGATGAAATATAAATGTTAATAAACCTAGCAGGATTCAATAAATTGTTAAAACTTAAATACGTCGTGTAAGTTTGATGGTAGATAACTTAAATTAGGTATCAAAAGGTAGATAATTTACATAGAAGATCATCATAAGTAAAGTTATGAATAATAATATTAATAAATAATAAATTATATTTATTTCAGGTTAAAGTTTAGCTGGGCATAAAACTCATAACATGTTTTGTATTTGAAAAAGAATAAATTCCTGTTCACTTTAAATCCGGAATTTGGAAGCAAAATAAATAATAAATTGAAATGAAAGATAATTTTACGGATTTAGAACGCGTTTATTTTTTATTTAACCCGACGTTTCGAACCCTTTACAGCGTTCGTGGTCACGGGTAGACTAAGGTGTTATTCGTCTCAAAGATGGTAATTTTGAAAAAAATATTTAACTGCCGCCTCTAATTTTTACCGTCAATTATGTTCCTTTTCACACAAAAGGAGCTAACTGTGTCCGGAGTCTTCGCAGTGTTGCCATGGTTTGTGGACTTCAATGATGATAAGACAGGGTCCCAAGCAGCTGGTAAATTCCAACCATATTTGTTTATCAAATGTGTGTCAAATAAATGTTTCTTTCTTTCTTTCTTTCATCTTCTCTATTGAAATAAGGATGTTTTTTAATTTCTACTAAAATTAAAAAACATCTAAATTGAAATAAGGATGCTTTGCGTGTCATTCTAGGTACATATCGGTTTTTCTTAGCTAGAACTTGAGGTTTATCAAATCTAAAGAAATGGTTGGGCTTATCAAACGCATGACCACAGACTGCAGATTTCGTTATATTTTTCATGTCAGCTATGTGTTCTTTTACCCGAGTACCTATACTGCGTTTAGTTTGACCTATGTAAGAGAGCCCACATTCACAGTCGAGTTTGTATACGCCTGGTACTTGAAGGGGAATGTAGGGGAATGTAACACTTGACTGGTCGTAAGAATTGGTTGATCTTCTTCGGCGGCTTGAAGTAGGTCTTGATAGAAGCGCGCTTCAAGATGTTCCCAATTTTGTCTGTGACACCCATCATGTATGGGAGTACCGCTGGTAGACGCTCAACTGTGGATGGTTTTTGACGGTATGTGAAGTGGAGTCGCGGTACTTGAAGTCTATTGAATTTAAGAGCTCGCTTGACATGCTGGAGTTCAGCATGCCGGTGGTGTTCATCACAGATCCGCTGGGCCCTCTGAAACAAAGTTTTACCAACAGTAGCTAACTGTGAAGGGTGATGGTGAGAGTCACCGTTTAGGTACCTATCAGTGTTAGTTGCTTTCCGATACACTGTCGTGCTCAAACTATGATCTGGATTCCTGATAATTAACACATCCAAAAAAGCTAACCTATTATCGGCCTCCAACTCCATTGTAAATTGAATCTTAGTTCTAAAAATGCAGAAACTTTATTAGATGGTAATATTATATCAAGAAAACAGCATAATAATAAATTATCTAAATGAAGCCGCAAAATAAGGCATTGTTATAATACAAATGCCAATAATTGTTTTGGAATAAATATATCCACGTTTTGGACTTGTAAAATGGGTTGTTATTTGAATAGAAACTATTTTTGCAACAGTTAACCTCACTCGTACCAATTAGTGTAAGTATTTCTTTATATAAGATGTTAAATCTGAAAACTAGTAAACGTAGATAATGTACAAACAAAACCGTCCGATTCGTAATTAAATTGAGGACGATAAAACAAAACAACAAATATAATAAACTTTCAAATAAATTTAACAAAGAAAATAATATGACGTCGCATCGCCAGATCATAAAAATAGGTTTGAGATATTTTAAATCTAGTTAAAACCAAAATTCATTGAATTTAACATCGGAGATGAAGTCTAATCTAGTCTAATGAAGAGTAATTGAATATACTTCAAATTTATAAGCTAGGATTGATCTTGAATGTGTAAAATAAAAGTCAATAAATTGCCGAATAAATCCTACTGTAGCCGATGTGAGGTTCAGGAGGATATGGAGTAGCGTCGCCGCCAAACGAAAGACTGCTTTTGCTTAAGCGCGTTTATTAAAGCGCAGACTAATTGAATACAATTGCGATAAGACTTACAGTGGACCGGCTCTAAGTTGCACTAGCGTGCAAGCAATAGACCAGTGCCGCGTAAGTAATGCGTTTGCTTAAAGTTCCAATAGCTTGGAAGCGTTCAGAGTGCAGTAGGCGAAATTACTTGACTTCATACAATCGACATACGTCGATGTCCTTGCGCGAGTCAACTGACTACCGGCGCCATCTAGTATTGAGACCCGAAACTAAAGGTCGGTATTAAATGAAATCGGGGCGTCCAAGTTCTTGTACGATTCAAGTGACTACCAGCGCCATCTAGTATCTATTGAAACTAACATATGAGAGTTCATGAGTGTTACACTACTAAAATATGAAAATAAATTATCTTTAATCAAACCCTTTTTATGTTCCTACAAGAAATGTCAAAGTAAATTAAAATCAAATATTTTGTCAAAAATTCTGTTGAAAACAATATATGAATTTAAGAAGAATAGGTGTAATTTATGTTTACGGCATAAAATGGGATATTTAATAATGACTTTATCATGTTAATTAAAAATATCAATCACAAATAACTAATTTCAATTGTTATAAAATTGTAGTAAGGCAAGGTATAATTTTACCATTATTATTACCAATAAATAGACAACGTCAACAGAAAATCCAACTAATCAAATTTCACATACCAGACACTGCAGCTCTCCGGCCTACCTTTACCCTAAGTCTCAGCCTCAGCCTAGGACACCCGCCAGCACAGCCCATGCGAGTTTAGTCTTCGAGCACTACACAGAGTCTCTTTACCATTGCGATCGGTACAGCAAATTAATAAGAGGTTCTCAAAAATCCGCGACGAACTTATCTCTCGACGGACTGATCCTGAATCTCAACTGTCAAAACTATTTGACTAACCATACAAATCACCCCCCGCGCCCCACTTCCCTGTTTAAAAATCCTTGCAAGCTAAGTTTAAGTTACCAGTGGTTCTAAACCTGTTTTAATTAATCAATAGAACTTCAGGCTCTGATAGATCTACAAAGATACTAGCATTTTTTCTAATATCAAATTTAAGTTATTCCGATTAGTATAAATCAATACATAGTTAATTAAAAGTTTACATAGAGCCCTAGTTTTTCCTACTAATTACCTATGCATTACTTATTTTAACGATAATAATATTTACGAATATCGCATATTCACCATTCAATAATTTTAAAAATTCAAAAATATTAAGCAATAGTTTTATTTTAAAACTCAAAGTTTCAGTTCCTGTAGGTACTTAATTATTAGATTACGTTCGTTCCAACCTAAGATTGACAACATCTGGCTACCGACCGATGCTCTCTTACAAAACGTTTACTACTTGAATGCAAAATGCAACACATGCAACAAATATTTGACACATTCTTATGGATATTTATTTATATGAAAGTATCGCTAACCGTCCTAAATGCAGTTTATTTTATTATAAAGTTACCGAAATACGTCGGGAAAAAGGTCATAGTGAATAATTTTAATTGTTTCTTATTAAAGTATGATTTGCAAGGGTTTATGTTGTTACAGTATTGTTTTCTAATTCAAAACAATATTGAAAAGGACTTGAAGGACCGTTATGTGAATTTAATCATGTTCTCATTAATAAATTGATAATTTTACATTTCATTTGTTTTTACTTCAATTTACGGATTGTGGTAAGCCTATATACGGTATATCTCTTCCTAAGTTATAAAAGTAATTAGGTGCCCACATCCAAGGGTCTTTCAATTATGCAAGAATAATTTGAAGTAATTGAGACAAATTCAATTGAAAGGGATAATCATGAAAGTAATGAAATTGTAAAGTGTCTCTTAGTGCACATTAACAACTTTCTAATCAAATTAATAAGAACTCTAAGTCGAGAGTTTCTTAGTTTCAAGCGAAACTTGTTTTTGATAAAAGTAATCTATCAACACCTCCACGCCAGAAGTTTATAGCGTTTGACACGAAAACTTGAAAATTCTCTCGGCATCAAAGGAAACTTGCGTCTCCTTGTCGGTCGTTTGACGCATCTACTTCCACTTTTGCGGTTAATGTGAAACTCGTGAGAAGAATACGGTAAGTGGGGTGCGTTATTGACAGAGCCACTTTGAAAACAGTTTAGTTTTCACTTTCTAAAGTTGACCCACGGTGGTTGCCAGCTGTCAGCAAGATTAACGACGGTGTGCTTATACAGTGGATCAAGATGGTGTCGAATTAATCGATTCCTAGTAGGTATTGAAAGTTTCTGGGCAAAAATATAAGATTTAACAAAATTTAATTCAAATATCTGCCCCGGTTTATTAGGAGTACCTCCATCAAATAAATAATCTTCCTTTAATTATCTTATGTGGTCATAATTTTAACGAGATTATTTGTTAATTTAGGTAGATTACTTGCAATATTTCACATTATCTTGCTCTGAATAAGCCGAGGTTGCAGACAAAAAGCTGGACCCAAAGTAAATTTTCCGACCAAACAAGGGTTTCACGAACAAAGAAAACGTTCAAAATGACGTGAATGGGTCATATGTAAACAACATTTGGTATCCCAGAAAAATATTTATAAAACTTTATTTGAGAAGATAACATGTTGTAGAATCGAATAACAAAAAACCAAATGAATTTTGAGGGTGAGAGTTTTTCAACACGACAAATATAGAAGATAGAAGAACATAAGTGTTTATTACCTACGAGTATATTCCTAGAAAACTACTGAGATATTTTGTGCGCTGTAACCCAGTGGAGTTTTTCCAATATTTTCGGTCAGTATGTACCTCCAACATACTATAGAGATATTTTAACAAACATTTAACAATCAGTTAAGCTGAAGCAATTATCTTTTTTTTATTTTTTTTGGACTGTTCTTTAGACCATTAAATTGCAATAATAAATTGAAAATACAATTTCTTGAATAGAAATTTCGACTGCCTAATGTAGGATTCTAACCCGTAACCTTTTGCCTACCGGGTGAATGCTCAAACCAGCTCTAACCATTAAGCTACCCAGGATGTTTCTTGTGTTGACGAATTTATTTAAGGTTTTACGCTGTCGTCTAGTGAAGTTTCATCAATATTTTCGGTTAGTTTTTGTCAAAAACTGTTCCTTTGGCAATTAAATTGCTAAAAACGATTCCTGGAATTGAAATTTTTACTGACACCTAGAGACGATATTTGTAATCAAAGTCACTTATCTGTATCCGTTCCCTTGGCAAAAACAAAACAGCTAAAGTAGTAATATTTCGAATCTTCAAATCGAATTTAAACTTTTATTAACCTAAAGATAAACTTTTCAAATTTCGATTAAAATCCATTCAGCCGCCAACACGTTTGAGTATAATACATTTAAACTTTTAGAAGTACTATACGTGCTAAGCTCTCACTAGTTCTGAATTAATTTCGAGCCATTTAGTTCATTTTTGCAATATCAAGGTGATTGAGAACAATGATAAAAAAACAAAAGAAATTTCATAAAAACGTTTACTGTAATTCATATTTTCCACAAAGAAATCTAATATAAGGTAGCATAGCCGTGAGCGAACCTTTCATTATACAAGTTTGTGTTTTTGAATGTCTGTCTAAACTTAACGAGGCCTCATAGCCCGAAATGAAGACGAATTTGTTCATAAGGCAGCTTTTGTTTGCTTAATGTCCAATTAAAATCAAGCTTCTGTTGTTATAAAATCTTATTTCTTTAATAAAGATTAGTACTTCTACATAAAGCAGGTTCTACCATGCAACGTGAAATATTTTTCAACCATTTTCAAGATATCTTTTCAAGATATATTTGGTCAGGGGTATACATACTGATTTTCCTTTGCGGAAATTCTGTTATGGTATACGGGTACGCGACCCCAGCCCCCCGAGCTACTACTGAATTATCCCTAGCCCTCCGAGACAGTAGTATCCTTTACACCTTCTTCCTGTCAATGATCATACATTTCCTATCTTATGTCCCCATTTCTTTCAGGGTTTCCCTTTCCTATCCTCTCCGCCAATCCAAGGTCTGCCGTGCCAATGGATACGTGGCTAGGGGCGAGCCTAGTCAGTAGCGTGCCGAGGTGCCCTGGGGTCTGGTGACCCCAGAATAAGGCTAACCCTTGTCTGGTACGCGGGGCTCTGCCAGGCTCGAGTATATTTTTCCTAGCTACTCGTGGAAACGCAATGGTCTCAATGAATTTTAACACCCAATTAGGCGGCGCGGTGCGGTTCGCAACCCATCACGTCTCGTTTTCAATGGGGGCGGAAAGCGGGCTAAGAAAGACGCTTTGCTACTTTGAATGTTAGAGGGGGATTGAATGTTAAATTAAATGAAGTATGTCAGATGATGGATGACAGGAGAATTGATGTTCTGTGCGTGAATGAAACGAAGCGAAAGGAATGTGACACCACAAAGCATGAACCCTACACGGCGTATTGGTCTGGTGTACCCAGCGCAAAAAGAGGCTGCCAGGGTGTTGGTGTCATTTTGTCTGCACGGATGAATGATTGTATGATTGAGTATGAATGTGTGACCCCTAGATTCCTCTGGATTAGGTTAAAAGTAGGGCTTACCCAAATTTTTGTCCTAGGTGTGTATGCACCTACGGATTTGGGTGTAAGCGGGTCTACAATAGCCAAAAAGGAAAGGGAGGAGTTCTGGGATAGCATGAGAGAAGTTTTAAAGAAGTGTAAGGATAATGAAAGGATTATCATGTTGGGCGACTTTAATGAATGGGTAGGTGTGAAGCGTGATGGGTATGAAAGGGTTTTAGGCACGTTTGGTGATGAAAAAAGAAATGAAAATGGTAAAAGTTTGCTTGAGGTATGTTTGGAATGGAATCTTTTAGAAGCGAACACAATGTTTGCTCATAAAAGAATCCATGTGTAAACAAGGGATGAATGATTGATTTTGTGATCGTAGACGAAAGACTAAAAGGGCAAGTTCTGGATACAAGGGCGTACCGCGGTGTCGGTATTGATACAGACCACTTCCATCCACGATGCCGTCCTCGAAGTTGTTCAGAAATATGTGTAACTTGGGCAGATACTGCAGTTAGGTAAAAACAACTTAGAGGATGAGGTGAACAGAAGAATTCAGTTGGGTTGGGCAGCATTTGGAAAACTACGTCGAGTCTTCTCATCGTCGATCCCACTATGCCTCAAGACGAAAGTCTTCAATCAGTGCGTCCTACCCGTCATGACATACCGAAACGTGGACACTAACGGTACGGCTAGTCCACAAGTTCAAAGTCGCTCAGTGGGCTATGGAAAGAGCTATGCTCGGAGTTTCTCTTAGGGACAAAATCAGAAATGAGATGATCCGGCAGAGAACTAAAGTTACCGACATAGCCCACCGGATTAGCAAGCTGAAGTGGCAGTGGGCTGGCCATATTAGCCGCAGAACCGACAACCGATGGGGTAAACGAGTTCTTGAGTGGAGACCGCGTCTCGGCAAACAATGTAGGACGCCCTCAGGCCAGGTGGAATGATGATTTGCGCAAGGTGGCTGGCAGGAGCTATATGCGAGAAGCCGAGGATCGACCTAAGTGGCGTGCATTTGGAGAGGCCTATGTCCAGCAATGGACTGCAATAGGCTGATGATAATGATGATGATGATGATGAGTTCCTGGTGATGTCCAGGATAAGTGGTCTTTTCAAACGATGGCGACATAAGATAGCGGAGCCCAGAACTAATCTAGAACACGTGAAAGTAGAAAATTTGAAAGAGGAGAGAGTGAAAGAAGAATACGTTAAATGGTTGAAATAACGATTTGTTAATTTGGATAAGGAATATAAGATAGAAAGTTTTTGGAAGTTTTTTAAGGAAGGTGTAGTGAATGTTGCAATTGACGTATGTGGTGTCTGTAAAAGAAGAAAAGGAATGCAGAAGAAAGAGTGGGTGGATAAGGAAGTGCAAAAGGTTGTAGGTAATAAGAAGAAAGCATGGGTGGATTGGTTAGCAACCAAGGCTAACCAAAGAGTACAAAAGGCGACATTAGAAGATGTGGATAAGGCATGAAAGGTTTATAAAAATATGAAAGGGCTAGTGAAAAATGTGATCAGTACCAAGAAAGAAGAGCAAAAGGATGAGTTTGATAGAAAACTCTCTGATAGTTTCCAAGACAATATTAAATTGTTTTGGAATTAGATTAGCTCTAGAGAAAACATCAAACTCGGAGCTATCTAAAATCAGAAGTAAGGATGGGAATATTATAAAAGGAGAAGAATGTGTGCTGAGGAGATGAAAGGAATATTTTGAAAGTCTTTTTGAAAGAGAAGAGGGCCTAGCACAAATGCAAACACCTCCTCTTGAAGTGAACGAGAGTGAGCATGAAAGCGATATTAGTATGGAAGAGATTATGAAAGCATTGAAAAGTATGAAATCAGGTAAAGCTGCGGGCTATGACAGGGTTTCCGTCGAAATGCTGAAGGCTGGACAGGGAGTGGTAGCAAGTCAGTTGTACTGCCTTTTCAACTTGTGCTGGAGGAACGGTCGGGTACCGGGAGACTGGTGCAAGGCTGTGATCGTGCCGTTGTACAAGGGAAAAGGGTCACAACAAGACTGTATAAATTATCGTGGAATAAGCCTCCTCAGTGTTGTCGGCAAACTGTATGCTAAAGTGATGATTGAAAGAATAATGTTAGAAACAGATGACAGAATATGGGATGTACAAGCGGAATTTAGGAAGGGAATGGGATGTACGGATCAGGTCTTTTCCCTACGATGCATTACGGAAAGATATTTGGCAACAAACCAAAAAGTCTTTTGTGCATTCGTAGATTTGGGAAAGGCCTATGATAAAGTGGTGAGGAATGAGTTGTGGTCGGCATCAGCTGTGCATGGGGTGAGCAGTAGGCTGATACGAGCATTGAATTCCCTCTATGAGGATTTTAGTGCTTGTGCCAGGATAAACGGAGCGTACACTGATTGGTTTAATATCCAAAAGGGTGTTAGGCAGGGATGTGTAGCGTCTTCGTGGCTGTTCAACTTTTTCATGGATAATTGTCTGACAGATCTGAAAGAGAGTGATTTTGGTCTAAGAATGAATGAGTTACGCGTCAAATGTCTTCTTTACGCCGATGATCAAGTATTACTTGCATCGACGGCTAAGGATTTGCAAGCGATGGTGACTATTATGAATGAAGCTTTGGAAAGAAAGGGAATGAAAGTGAACACAAAAAAGACAAAAGTTATGGTGTTTGAAAAGGAAGAGAGCATGACATATTCGGATTGGTGGTGATGAACTGAAGCAAGTGAATGAGTTTGTATACTTGGGGTCGATGTTTACTAGGGACGGAAAGTATGAAAGTGATATTGAAAGGAGAGTAAATGCTGGTAACAGAGTGAATGGTGCGCTGCACGCCTTTGTGAATAGCCAGAAGATTTCTATGAAAGCTCGTCTGGCTGTGCATAGAGGGGTGTTGGTTCCAACACTCATGTACGGAAGTGAAAGTTGGGTATGGCAGAAAAAGCATGAAAGTAGAATAAATTCAGTAGAAATGAGAGCGCTAAGAAGTATGTTAGGAGTGAAATTGAGTGACAGGATAAGAAATAGTGTGATAAGAAAACGTTGTGGTGTGAAAGAAGATATTGTCACACGGATTGAGAAAGGGATGCTTAGATGGTTCGGGCATGTAGAGAGGATGAATGAGAGAAAAATGACTAGACAGATCTATAAGACGAGTGTGAAAGGGAACGTTGGAAGAGGAAGGCCTAGACGAACTTATCACGATTAATCGGGGATGCTCTAAAGAAAGGTCAGGTCAAGAGTACTCTAAACCGACGAGCATGCATGAAAAGATTGATGAATGTGGAAGAAGCGAAAGATGTATGCCAGGATCGTAGTAAGTGGAAGGCCTAGGTCTCTGCCTACCCCGTTGGGAACGAGGCGTGATAATATGTATGTATATGTATGTATGTTCAAGATATTTACGTGAGGATTGATGTGTGAATTAATTTTAGAAAGTCTTTTATGCGTACACGAACTCTATCTAACAAAAAAAACCATAAAGAGTGTTAAACATAATGCATTTTTGTTGTGTTGCTGAGTTTACGACGTTTATTGAAAATATTGATTGTTATTTTATGATGATTGATTATTTAATAAATTAATAAAAATCATAAGCCGCTATGTAATGAGTGAAGGCGGTTTGACTGTCAGTATTTAAACCATTGTAGTATGACTTACCAACCGGAAGGATTAAATATACTTTTAGCGTAACTCTAAACTACAAAATTTAATTATTTATATTAGATTCCAATCTATTATACATATTATAATCCTAAGAAACCAGCCACACTTCGAGCGTCGACGTCGTAGCAGCATCCAATCAGTGTTGACGCAACGCTTGCGCAGCGGCATTTACATAACGCTGATTGGATGCTACCGCGACGTCGACGCTCGAGAGACTCTAGTGTGGGGAGGCCTTGAAATTAATTTATTAATAGGCATCTTTTTGTTTTTCTTAAAGTATGGTTATCTTTCAAAGACGGTCCGGTTGCAGAGGTTTCCAAGTCGGATTTTCTCTATAGGACTTTACCTTGTGGAAGTTAAAACTTCCACAAGGTAAATATTCAATTCAATTTAGGTAGACGCATTTATAGTAACAATACGGGTTTGTTATACGAAATAACGCTCGCCAAGTAATTTTAGTTTCAGGTTCAGCTGCAGCAATTCTGTAATGATGATTATACGTAAACATTTACTCCGGTCGGAAGTAATGAGAGGCCATAACGACCATATTTATTATCTGATGTGTCTGACAAAAAATCTTCTTCGTTCTTAGAAAGGTACGGGCTATTTATTAACACAATATAATGTAATCGAATAATAAATCAAATAGCTGACCAGGCTTACACTTCGTTATGCTTAGTTTTGCCATGTGTTATGGTATATAAGGGAATTAAGATGCGGTTGATTTTACAAACGGATCCTCGTTTGAAAAATCAACCGAATATTACAAAATACCCTATTTGACTGTACAGTCAAAGAATTAATGTGTTTAGCGGAATAGGCGTCAATTTTTTAAGCATATTCTTATCGCTGTAAGCCAGCGTTTTAAGTTTTTTAAGGTAGGTTTAAGTTTTTTAGGGTTCCAAATGTATCCATTTGGAACCCTATTTATGAAAAATATAATCTCAGCATTGAAATGGTTCAGAAAAAGTTTTTACGCCGTGTTAATTTCAAATGCTACCGACAGCGCTTATCATATTCACTCTTATTAAAGAAATATAAGCTCCTAGACTTACAGTCTAGACGTTCTTATCTAGATGCAAGGCTACTTTATGACATCTGCAATAATAAATATGACTGCACCGACATAATAAATCGCATCAACTACTTGGTTCCATCACGTACACATAAGCGATCATCACGCACCAACCCACTTTTCGCGGTTACAAAGTCCCGAACAAAGGCTGGTATCCGATCCCCTCTACGTCGCATGCTCGATTGTTATAATAAAAAATTCAATTCTGTGGATATCTTTGCATGTAGTGCCAGGTCTTACAATAAAGAAGTTATAAAGCTACTTAATAACAGCTAGTATTAATTCTTACACATTAAGTAACATATCTGACACACATCTACCGATAATTTATTTATTTTTTTTATATTACAGAAACTCACACCCACATAAACACATCACCAACAATAAATGAACTTAATTTCATTTGTATTAGAGTCCCGCATGTTTTATTCTAATGTTTACGTAAAATGTAACCATCGCTGTTGAGTTTACAATTGTTTAAAATGTGTCTGTATTTTAATATGTTTTAGTATATAAGCTTATTGTAAACTTGTTTGTGGTTCTTTAAATAAATTAAAAAAAAAAAAAAAAAAAAAAAGGTACACCAACTAGACACACGTGGGTCCAGTTAGTGAATAACCCAAAAATCTAACGTTTACGTTACGTAGTTATTAAGTTTAATCTTGACCGTGACTAGTAATTAGAAGCAGATCAGTTTACACCGCCCCGTTGGTCTAGTGGTTTATATACCGGACCAAGATCTGGGGGTCCCGGTTCGATCTCCGGGTCGGGCAACAAAATGTTTCGATTTTTCGAACATTGCTCGGGTTTGTGATCACCAACCCGCATTTGGCAAGCGTGGTGATTATGCCAGTACCCATCATTGCTGAGGTAACTTGAATTCAATGATAGAGGCCTTTTCCCTGCAGTGGGATGGTTATAGGCTGTTACTTTACAGTTTACACCTAAGTGTTTGAATAAGTAGTTTATCGTACTAACCTACACAATATAATGTCTAGATAGTAGATATGTATAATCTAACTAACTATCTAACTATCTAACAAGTGGCTAATAATTGTATGTATATAATTGTATGTATATAATCTAACTATCTAACAAGTGGCTAATAATTGTATGTACTAACTAACTCACCTTTAAACAAATGTATACATAGGTGTACTATGTCTGTTTATCTGGCCAATGTTGAAACTTTGTCTAAGCTTGTTTTAAAACTAATTTAAGGTTGTTTGCTTATACCCTTACAGGGTTTTGTTACATATCTATTTTGTAAACAAAATGCAATAAATAAATAAATAAATAAATAAACTTACCTGCTACAAAGAAATGGCGCCACGAGTACAACGAAAATGTTACCATTAATCCATAATATGGCATGCTCTCATACACACTCTTACATTGTGCCCCCAAAAAGGCTTTTACGCTCATGGAAATAGTTAATGCTCAGTCATTATCTGTTGAAAACGTAATAATATACGGTTCAGGGAAGACTATGTTTAAACAAACGGTAAGGACGCAAAACGGTTGAAATTCTGTGTAATTTTTGACGTAAGAATAACTCGAGCAATAATAAAATATGTAAGTTTAGTTAATTGCTGTGTACCCACATTCGTATCGTATCGTATCGTATTAAGTTGGTAACGTAAAAAAAGTACGATATTCCTGGTATTAAAAGATTGGAAAATGTGCTAAAATTTCAGTTGGTGTAAACCATTTCACAAAAATTGTTAAATTAAATAACTATAACTGATAAATAAGCCATTGTACATACAAACACAAGTAAACTGTTTAAAAAACATGTTGCTATTTTATCTCTAATATGATTTTTCATTGGTTATCACGTTTCTTTCGAGCGTCCTAACGCTTACTTTTGAAATATTTTTGCGTAAAAATGGAATGATGAGTTTGTGTTTGCGGTTATTTTGCTCCAGCACAGTTACTGATACAACACTTCTAAATTCATTACAAAAATAAACCGTTACATATTTTAAGCCACGGGATAAGTAATTTTTGGCCTTTAATATGAAAACAAAAAGAAATCCCAGAATAATTTCTTAGTTATGATTGCAGTTGTCTTCAATGTATGTAATTTTGGCAGAATAACATTTTAATTATAATTACATACGAGTAATATTTTGAAAATACTTGCAAGGCTTCAGACGAAAATACACAGTATACCAAAGTAAACCACTTGGCTGTTTATCTTAACATTTGCTTTTACCAATGAACGAGTATGTTTTATGGTCTTGTTTATCTCATAATTATTTATTACATCTTATTGTATCATAGAAATCAGGCCTTAGCATTTCTTTAATTAAAAATAGTTTTTGATGTAGCTTTTCTAAAAATTTTTTGCTATATTAGCACAAAAAATATGCAACGTTTGTGGAATCAAACGACTAATGTGAATCCAAGCTTTAATAGTTTTTTTTACTGATGCAAGCTACGTTCCTAATCCCTAGGCACGGCTCTACTGCAGTAAAAACAGCGGCTTACAAAGTATATAATGGTTAAGTAAGCACTCTACAGGTTGCGAAGCATTAAGCTAATTGGACGCCAGAGTGGCGTTGCGCGAACGATGACTTCACAACAATGAAATCTACGCTCGACACGTACATTATATTCAGCACATCGTCATAAACTTATACTTAAAACTAGAACCACATTTTGCTTTTAAAATCACGCTTCATTGACTTTATTTTTTTAAGTTAGAAACTTATTCAGCGCTGCATATAAATGAACACTATTGTCGTGACTTCGTTGCGGTATATTGTATATTAAAGTCCTTATTTTTTTTACAAGAAACCGACTTTTTAATTTGGTTGAATCAGTTCATAAGTGAGTTTATATGTAAAAATGCAACGAGAATGTTTAACGGAAAGCTGATGGTATGTAGTAAATAGTAGTGAAATTCAACCTATTTTCAGTTGGTAGCCTTTAGAGTGAAACCAAATATTTTTAATTTATTTAGAATGTTGCAATTTAAATAGCAGATAGTGTCAATTTTATGAATGTGACCCCTAATGAATGAATACCTACGCTAGTCTTAGAACTCGTCCTTTTATACGCATCTTGGAACAATAGCTTCACTCGTTATTTCTGTGTGTTGGTATATAACATCCGGGATGTGGAAATACTACAACTTTGATCTATTCCCAGAAATTATGACCTACCTATACATGTAGTGAATTCAATGATGGAGGCCTTTTCCCTGCAGTGGGATGATTATAGGCTGTTACTTTTATACATGTAGTATTAGAAAAAAAAATAGAATTCTGCGGTTACTCTGTAGTTCGTGCGATATTATAGTGGCACTGGTAATAGTTTCTATTGATGATTTCCCGAAAATTCACCGCAGGCTTTTGACGCTCGATCCATCATTTATGCGTTAGTTTTCCATGTTCTGTGGTTAGAAACGTATGCACCGACAAAATACCAAGCAGTATTTTTGAGCAAAGCCAAAGTTTACATGTATCAAAAGTTTTTCTTTTACAAGGCTTTTGCGAGACCGTTCCAAATGTGGAACGCAAACTCGTTTTTACATAAGTATCTATCGTGAAACCGATTTTCAAATACTCAGTTGTAATTGTGTTAGATGTATTAGTTTTCCAAATAAAAAAACTATAGCAAACTGTAAAATGTTTAATTTTATTTCGTAAAAATAAATTTTTTTATGAACAAATATATTTATCGACAATGATTAAGTACCATTTAAAAAAGGTGAACCACAATCGATTAATCTTGTTTTTGCATTTATAGTAGGCACTAACTTTATATTATACATATATGGCAAAATACGATAGTGTTTCCGTATTTTTGGAATATATTATAATATTCTTTATTTGATAGTTTAGCAACTTAATTGCACTTATAATATCAGTTTATAAACTTGAAAAATTATGTCTTAGGCGGGACTTGTACCCGCATCTCCTCGCATGCCGGGCGGGCGCTATACCATTAAGCCACCGAGACCACACGGCATGCGAGGAGATGCGGGTTCGAGTCCCGCCTGAGACATGATTTTTCAAGTTTATATGTATACTGATAACATTATAATATTACCTATATTTGGCACTTTTTTCTACGCGGATTCAACTGTAGTGGGCTAATCACAAAAACGATGAATAAATAATTAAACACCACTAATATCTCCAAAACGAAACGAACTTGTTGCTAGATTAGCCGTGCAGTTGCCGGATGAACCCGGCTTTGTCGAAAACGGTACTCAAGTGACAGGGACTTGCGATCCAGGTGAGGATTTATATTATTTTAAATATAGATTACACATATCGACCCTTCCAGGATGAAAAGTAGTAAAAGCCAAAACGGCCAAAAAAGAAAAACGGTAAAGTTTGTTTCATGTATATTTTTTGATTCGCTGAATAAATAATAAACCAATATAACTTATGAGGCTTAGGTTTTCGGGTTGTTTACTAAATATATACCCAGAATAACCTACATTAATTACGTTAGCTACAGCCGAAGGAGCTAAAGGAAACTAAATTAAGTTTTACTAATTTAATATTTAAAATAAAAGATTACAATAAGATATACTAAGACTAAGGGGGAGTGCCTAGCTTCGAAGTGTGAAAGCAAGTGAATTGTATATTGGGCAGCTCGAGGAAGCGGTGTTGCAGGCTTGACGTCACGTAGGGCGAAAACTGCTGACGAGGTGGCGCGTGCAGGCGAGTAGATCGGGGTCATCGCTATGCAGTCCAAATGTTGCAATGGTCTTGTGTGAAGTCAGCTGGTTTGGCATAGGAATGTAGTGGTAGTGGTAAGGGGATGTAATTCCTCCACCCTCAGAACAGCAATTATTTTCTAAGCTTGTGTGAAAAAATTGCTGGTAGAGATGGTTTCGCATAGATAGGATCATTGGAGATTTCATCTTGGTGGCTGTCATCTGGTTTCATTTCGATCGTGATTTGTTCTTTCTTCGCAGGGCTTCGTCTCCATGGTCCGTAACGGCGAGATAGCACGACGGTGGCGAGTGCGACTGTACCGAATAGTACTACGTAGAACGGTATAGTCGTGTGGTAAAGTGTTTCAGGTGCGGCTGCCAGTTGTAGTGGGGGTTGGATCGTGATTTTATCTTGAACATTATGAAGTTTTCTCAGATCTATCGTGTTGAGGTTGAGATGCGTTGTTGAAGAAATCTTAATGTTGTTAGGGTATGTGATCTTCATAATCTTGAGTGGCTGGCCTTGAATGATGTCGTATGTATTCGATATTGTAAATTCCGTAGTACGCAGTGAGCAGTGAATAGGTATCGTCGCGAGAAAGCTTCCATTCAGCAAATTGTAGTCTTCGGTGCCACAGTGCAGTTGAACTTGAGTAGGTTCGGGGAACGTTATGACGTATCTTCGGTCGTCGAGTCGCTCCATTGCCTCTTTTGAAAGGTGAATGTTTGATAAGTTACACGCTGAGTTGAGAGTCTGATGAAGGATAATTTGCATGATGCAGTCCGGTTGAGTACGGAGTTCTTGGTGAGGGTTCTCCTCGCAGAGATGTTGACCTTCGAACTTCGGGCATTCAGCCTCAATGTACACATAGTCTTTTCTATTAGTTGCTATGAGAGGAAAGGGAGGTATAAGGACTTGGTGGAATTTATTAGGAGCTAAGGATAACCTATACAAATCGAATATGCTAGTTGATACTATGGGAAACCTAAAAACTATAACAATCTGTTTTCCTACAAAATATGAACCGGATTTAATTATATTATAGTAGTCTCTTAGTTCTAAGTTAATTACTTGCTCCCTACTATAGATGGCGTGTAATTTTCCTAACATAATTTTAAGTACACTTAAACTTAACATTGAATGATGAGTGGTTTTAGTACGGGTAAAGGCTAAAAAATTTTCTATCCTGATGAGTTCATTTAGTAAGTCGTCTGTGTTTTCAGATATAATAGCTAATAACTGAGCAAATTTACCATACTTAATAAGACTGTTGTCGTAATATGCGTTTTTATCTAGAATTAACTGTAAAGTGTTATTGATTTTATGCTGGTTATCTACTAATTGGTTAATTATATTACTTTGTTCAGACATCCACTCATTATTTAAACTAATTCTGTTATTTAATTCTAATGTTAACTTATTTTGATTAACTTTTAATATTTTAATAGCATCATTGTACTTAATGGCATCCTGATAATCCAGGTTTCCTGTTACACTTTTAATAATTGATCCTAAACCATCTAATAGACCTCTTTTTGTCCTAATGGGCTCGAGACTACTTAAATGATCTAAGATCTTCTCTGTTTTATTAGCTAAGTAATTTATCTGAAGTTCATATAAGAAAAACGTGTCATTAGTCAGTTTATTCTCAAAGTTATTTAACTGTTCTTTCAGTATAGAGATCTCGTGTTCTATTCTGTCGAGTTCTATGTACTGTAGGAAGGTATGATAATGAGTTGTTAGTCGAGTCGGTCCCAGGTTAAAAGGTAATAGTCCAGGTCCTTCGTCCAGGTTGTCAAGTTTTATCTCCTGGGCTCGAGCCAAGAGCAGGGCAGACAGCAATAGAAGTGTCCTGCAACAATTTTACATTTTTGGGTGCTCGTTTTAACTGAGTTTTAGCTACTGGACCACGCTTTTTAGAGGTATATATGCGAATTGGCAGGTCAGCAAGGACTTTATCTTGCGTGTAACGAGGAGCTACTTTCTGTCGATTAGCATATGGATTTTTAATAAATACTTGTTGCTGAGGTTCGTATTCAGCTTCGGGTTCTCTAGTCTTGTTTCGATTATTTATAAGGGCTGTTCGACTAGCTAATGACGATTCGTTAATAATGTCATATGCCACTTGCATTTGTTCACGATGAGTCTGAACATACTGTTGAAGTAAACGTTCTGTCAAGTCTAGGTCAAAAGGGTCTCGTGGGTCAAAATGTCCTTTTAGTATGTCGTATGGTCTGCATTTAGTGAAACTGTGGATAGAGCTATTATATGCAATAATAGCGTACGGTATTAGATTCACAATGGGTTCATCTTTTTGCTGTAACTTTAGGATACGGAGATGTTCCAATAGTGTCGAATGAAACCGTTCAATATTACCGTTTTCGTTGGGGGAGTAGGGTAACACTTTATGGTGTGATATTTTATGTAGTCTAAGAAATTCAGCGAAAAGTTGGTTAGTGAACTCTGTTCCATTGTCAGTTACTATTGTAAGAGGAAGACCATGGTGGGTACAGAACAATAACAGGGCTTGGAGTATGCTGATAGCAGTTCCGTCTTTGAGATGGTAAGCCTGTCCATATTTAGAGAAAACGTCTATGAAGGTAATGAACTTTTCGTTCTGAACAGTGAATAAATCGGCATGAACTATTTCTAGCGGTTTAGTAGCTGGTGGGACAATGTTAAATTTCTGTTTGATGGGATTTCTGTCATATTTGCCTTGACCACATATTGCACATTCATTTATGTATTTTATAATTTGATCTTTCATTTTTGGCCAAAAGAATTTACGAGACAGGGATAAATAGCATTCGTTGATGCCTCTATGGTTGGTCTTGCCGTCATGATAAAGTTTGATTATTTCCTGCTGTCTTAAATATTCCTTAACATTTTCTAGTTCTACTTTACAGAGTACAAGGTTCATGGAAGAACTCTTGAACTTTTCTTGAATAATTGGAATAATTTTATACATACCTAAAGGTGGATTAATAAGAAGGGCTGTTTTAACCTTGGGATTGACATACTCTTTGATAGCATTTATTACGTCATTTTCTAGGTCAGATTCTGTCACTTGTACTGTCACTCGAGTGTGAGTCTCAAAAGGTTTAGTCACCACTGGTCGTCGTTTAATGTCACCTACGATTGTTATACATAATTGCCTGTGAAATTTATTAAGGGGCTCGTCCGTAATAGGGATCTCTAGAATAGGGTTCTCATGACTTGTGTGAGCTGTGCTGGTTGCTGAATTATCAACACTAGGTGGCCTTTCAGAAGGATTGGCTATTAATGAGCTAATTTCTTCGTTGTGAAGTTCTATTCGAGATAAAGCATCAGCGTTAGTGTTACTTTTCCCTTTTTTATATATTACTTCATAGTCATATTCACTGAGCTTCAGTCTCCATCTAGTTAGTCTGGAGTTGGGCTCTTTAATGCTCATAATCCACTGGAGTGGCTTATGGTCTGTAAGGATCTTAAATTTTCTACCAAACAGGTAGGGTCTAAAGTATTTGGTAGCCCACACTATTGCAAGCAACTCTTTTTCAATCGTACTATAGTTAATCTCACTTTCGTTGAGAGTACGAGAGGCATATGATATTGGTTTGTCAGAACCTACAGAGCCTTGAGATAGAATGGCTCCTATAGCAAAGTTGGATGCGTCAGTGGTAAGTATAAAGTCTTTAGTAAAGTCGGGGTATTGGAGTATTGGATCATTAGTAAGTAATTTTTTACATTGTTCAAAGCAATTTATATATTCATCATTTAAAGTAATCTTTTTATTCTTTTTCAGGCACTGGGTCATGGGTTTGGTAATTCGAGCAAAGTCGGGTATAAATTTTCTATAGTAACCTAAAAGACCAAGAAATTGTTTGATCTCTTTCGGTGTCTTTGGCATGGGGTACTTTTTAATAGCGGAAATTTTATCGGGGTTAGGTCTTACACCTTCATTACTAATGACATGACCGAGATAAGCTGTTTCAAGCTTGAGAAACTCAGATTTGTCCATTTGGATCTTAAAATTGGACTCTCGAAGTCTCTGAAATACTTTTTCGAGATTAATCATGTGTTCCTGGAGGCTAGTGCTGTAGACAATTATGTCATCCAAATAGACCAGGCAGATCTCATTTTGTAAGCCTTTTAAGACATTATCCATCACACGTTGGAATGTGGATGGAGAATTTTTTAAACCCATCGGCATTCGAAGAAATTCGAAGTGCCCGTTCTCTACGTTGAAAGCTGTTTTATGAACATCGTGAGGGTCCATTTCAACCTGATAAAATCCACTGGCAAGATCCAGGGTAGTAAAATACTGACACTTGCCTAATTTATCCAATACGTCACAGATGTTAGGTATAGGGTACTTGTCGTCAATCGTCTTTTCGTTTAACTTCCGAAAGTCAATCACGATACGCCACTTTTGTTTGCCTGAGGCGTCGAGCTTCTTTGGCACAACCCAGATAGGTGAGCTCCAAGCAGATTCTGATGGACGTATGATGCCTTGAGATAACATCTTCTCGATTTGATCTTTAACTTCTTTACGATGAATAAAGGGATATCTATAGCTCTTTGTGTAAACTGGAATTTCATCGGTGGTGTTAATCCGATGCTTAACTTTATTAGTAAAAGTTAAAGGCTCATTTTCAATGTAAAATACATCTGGGTAATGAGAACAGAGTGTTATTAAATTAGCCTTTTCTTCCTCATTTAAATGGTCGGTGCGCAAACGCGATATTACGTCTTTAGTGCGCGAAGATAATTGATGAGAGCGTGTACACTCAGCATTGAACATTTCTGCATTGACGAAGAAGTCTAATGAAAGTATTGCGTCATTATTAGTAAAATTTTGAACTTCGACCATAGCTCGATTATTAACGACAGTCGTTACGCATTCTGAAATAATGCAATTACAAGTTAACTGTTCTGGTACATAGACATCGCCATCCGGGGCGTTAATAGGCAATCTAGTTAATTTAGAACTTTGTGCCGGAATTATGTCTTCGTATAAATTGACGTTTCGGGAGTTATACATTTTTATCTCGTTAGTTGAAAATCGAGTTGTCAGTGTTCTGTCTTTTAAGTCAATTTTTGCTTCCCACTTAGTTAGTAAGTCAAGTCCAATAAGGCCGTCAAAATAGTCGTGAAACTTATAGACGAAAAGTCGGATGTGGTCGGCTTCGTTGAATTCAGAAAAACACGGCAATGTGATAGAATAGTTGTTCCTGCTAGTAGCATGAACATTTGTTACCTCAAAAGGATCATAATTTAATTGAATATCAGGAAAATATTTCTGAACAGCTTGGGGACTTATAAATGATTGGTTAGCGCCAGTATCAATTAAAAACTTAATAGGCGGGTCATGGATCTGTATAAAAGGCAATTGTCTTTGAGTTTGTAAGTTAATTTCTATTTTGGCTTTTTTGAAGTCGATACCTTCTGAAAATCCTGGGTAATATCTTCGGCCTGGGGGTCTTCGATATTTAAAATATTGGAGGGTCCGGAAGCCTCATAATGACTTGAAGAGTCGGGGTAACAATCATAGTAAAGATAATCTGTACAAAGGTTACCTTCTGCATTATCGCTATATTGTGGACAGTCAGTGTAATCGGAGTCATAGTAATTGTAACAATCGTTGTAATGGGAACTCGTGTCGTAACACTCATTCATGTTCATTTCACGCGATTTAAAATAGTTGTTAGGAGGCGGATTGCCATGGGTACGCCAATCATGACCACGAAGTCCTGCAGATGCAGGTAACGCTCTAGAGTTGAAGTGTTGGATACCGCTCATAGGTCTAGGAGCGAAAGATGGATTGGGTTGGTTTCTGGGCTGAAGGCGAAACATGTTACTCTGTGGATTATAATTAGGGGGTCTAGCGCTGAACATTTGTTGAGTACGCGAGGGGCCAGCACGTGGCTGTGACTGATTATAACCCTGTATGGGATTTGATCTAAAACCTTGATGTGCAGGTTGTGAATGAGGGGCGAACCTAAATGGCTGTGGTGGTGGTGGCATAGGCCTTTGTAACGCTGGTGAAGGCCAGAAGGGTGCTAGGGCAGGCTTTGGCATGTGTACTGGTGCCGTTTGGATTCTAGGGGCCGACGAGGGCTTAAATACGGTATCGTTACGTTGTTGTAGGTACATGATATTTAGTTCTTCCTGTACATATTCTAAAGCCTTTTCTAGAGTGTCGGGTCTCATGCATCTAATACGTGACCCTAGTGGTTCGTGTAGGCCTCGAACAAATGCTTGCATAGTTAATTTACGATATAAAATACGTTTGGCCTCTATCGTAGTGGCTACGGTTTCGTGTAGGCTCACATACGTCATTATAGTGCTAAATAATGTTTGACAGTGATCGTAGAATTCCTGAGGGGAACGGTTAGCCTGAGTGGCCAAAGAGAGGTCATTATAGAGAGCGGTCTCGTCTCTCTGATCTGCAAAATTATTTATTAATGTATTTCTAATAGCTAGCCAATTATCAGGTATACCATTGGAGTTAATTACGGTAGCTGCGGAACCCGTAATTTTATTTAAGATACCATTTAATAGACATAAATTCGATAACTCATTGCCTGGGCCTACTCCGAGATAAGTGCCGATAATTTGATCACATATTTGAATGAATCTAGTTAAAATATTAGGATTACCGTCGAACTCTGGCACGAGGCGTAAGGCCTTGTAAATGGTGTCAGGTTCGTGCGCCATTGTGTAATTGAATAATAAGTCTAAATTTAAATCACTATTAATTTCTATCAAATCTAAATTTCTATTACGATCTAAATTAACCTGTCGACGAGACTGCAATAGCGCAGACTCGCTAGGACCCGAGGTACTGGGACGAAAAATTTTTAAAACTAGGTTATACTAGGGGGAAAGGAACACAAGGAAAGCAACACAAGAAAGATTCTGTGTACTTACAGTCTCATGTCTTCACTGGTCGTATCGAGTGCTGGATACTTCTCCTTCTGTGGCTGCAGCGCTCGTAGATTCGGATACTCGTACCGGAGCTTGATAGCCGCCCGGGCGACGCGCGATTACCGAATTCGATATTAGAAAACCTCCTCGCGAATCGACCGCGAGTATCCTACCGACTGCGCCAATTACGTTAGCTACAGCCGAAGGAGCTAAAGGAAACTAAATTAAGTTTTACTAATTTAATATTTAAAATAAAAGATTACAATAAGATATACTAAGACTAAGGGGGAGTGCCTAGCTTCGAAGTGTGAAAGCAAGTGAATTGTATATTGGGCAGCTCGAGGAAGCGGTGTTGCAGGCTTGACGTCACGTAGGGCGAAAACTGCTGACGAGGTGGCGCGTGCAGGCGAGTAGATCGGGGTCATCGCTATGCAGTCCAAATGTTGCAATGGTCTTGTGTGAAGTCAGCTGGTTTGGCATAGGAATGTAGTGGTAGTGGTAAGGGGATGTAATTCATTCATTAGTTCTAAAACTAAGTTTGGAGAGTGAACTTGAACGTTTTGTAAAACATTTTTTTTTGCAAATTTAAACATTTTAAATATACAGATCGATAGAGCACGCGATTCTGATAAAGAAACCATTAAAGCTTTGGCTAAAACAGCTTTTACGACGTTTCATCCTGGAAGGGTCGATATCGCTATGAAAATATAAAAATACAATTCTTCTGCTACAATTAAAATAAAAAGAGTAATGAATCGTCATGCTGACCTCTCAGTTCTTACACCCCGCTTTGTTCATTTGTAACACATCTGTCTGGTGACTGTGTAAGTAATAGTTTTACTCTGGTCTCAACAAAAGCGTTAATGGGTGTTACACACGGGTGATCACTTCACTTTGATCACATGAGTGCTTGACACAATTTTCACACAAATTGATTAAAGTTGTAGTTTAATGAGGTGTGTGTCGGTAACATGATTAAGCTTTCACTAACAACTTGATCGATTTCATACTTTGTTTGACATTCACGGCTGATTGGTAAAATGTATAATGTAGCATCGGAAGATATTTACTAAGCAATATTAATATTTCGTCCCTTTATAATAATAATAATAATAATAATAATATAATTTTAATTCAGAAATTGCTTTCCATAGAATGGGTTAGTAGTTACAGAAATCTTATAAGCTAGGGTTAGTAAATCAATACAAATAATATTTAAAGAAAGGCTACTACTACTTTACATTTACCAGAGCTGGTCTCGAGTCGACATGGACACTGTTCCAGTGCCTCAAGATAGGACAGCAATAGCGACTACCTACCGCCGCCAGGAGGCTGTTCCAATAAAACATCTAGTGTAGGTACTTTTAACCTCTATCAGTCTAAGTTATTAATGTACCGGCATTTTAATTATCATATATTATAAATAATATAAAACAATTTATCTGCATCACTACTTGAGGGGCGTTAGTCGTGTTAAGAGTGCTAACACCCTACCATTATCTTGTACAAATTATAGCCAGTAAATTGCTTTCTTGAGAGAATACCCCCAATTCCGGTTTCTCATTTTCGGCCACAATTCAGTCAATAACAATCTATCACCACGCCTAGCCTAGCTTAGACACAAACTATCAGTTCATCATCGGTCCACAGATAGGGGCGTGCACAGAAATTCTAGGTAGAGTATTTTACATAAGTTTTAAAATCTTAATTATAGGTAGGAGTAATGTAGGGATAGGTATTTAAGTAAGTTAGACGTAGTACTTAGGCAGGGTAGGTATTGCTTGGTATGTACGGTGTGCACGTCACTATCCACAGAGGCATATATCCAGTAGTAAGTTAATCCGTATCATTCCACTGCTAGATGTAAGGCTCCCCAAAAAGTATTTTTTGCAAAACTCGCCACACTCGGCAGGTCGTTTGGCGATCACAGTTTTGCCAAGTTGAGAGAAGTCGATGATGCCGACCTTGTTCTCGCAGTACGTCTTTAGTGGTGACTAAAGACGTACTGCGAGAACAAGGACAGTGTCATAAGGGGTGTCTTATGACATCTACAGGACAAGTAGAGGCTGGCCTCAAATCTAACAAATTTTAGGCCAACATAACATGGTCTTTAGTAATCACGCCTCATTAATAAAGTATCAATTGACAGTGATTTTGAACTAGCTAATTTAATAATGGGAAATCTGAACCATTGTAAATGTCGTCGTTGCTTCTAAAATTTTGATAATTGAGAGCTAACTAAGCTAATACGAAGGCAACGACAAAGCAAACTTGGATTGCTACACAAACGAACATCACCTTGTGTAAAGATAACGCGTGAAGTGTTTGTTACGTTACATCCATACTGATGAAGTGAGACAATCTACATCACATGAGTCTACTACCAAAGTGGAATTTCTGAATTATTATTGTTCTTAATGTTTTTGTTTTAAAGTCGAAATTTAAATGGGGAAATCCTCTCAAAAAAAGATGTTTGAAACGAATCCTCTTTTTACAAGCTTTTTTATTTGAACTAATTTTTTAGTTGTACTTATATTAAGTACTACAAAGTTGTTAAATTTTAAGTTTTACTAAATGTTTTAAAATTTTACGACATTGTAAAAAACCTTGAAAAATTCCGTGACGAAACTTAAACTATTTTAACTTGAAGTCGTTTCAAGCAAATCTCTTGGGTGCCAACCATGTTAGAAGAAGTTAAAAGTCAGTATAATACCACGGTCGGTGTAACCCGAGTCTCAGTACGGGTCAACTTACTCGTCAAGCAATCAAAAAAGTATATTAATACATTCCCATTAAAAGTTATAACAAAATTTTTTCGTCCACATTTTTGTATAATTCTGCGTGGTAGGAGTAAAGCATGCGTGGGGAATAATTTTCTTCCACGTATTTTTTTGGTGCTAAAATAACATTGAAACTGTTGGAACAAAACAAATAAACCTAGATGAACTACTTTAGCCAACGAAACAGTGAAGTCGCAGTGCTCCGTATCCAATGGCATTTTTATAAATTTCAGTGCAACCTCCGCTGGCCTCCATTACCGTCCATTTGGTGCACTTACGCCGCTGCTGGCTTAACCTTAGACTGGACAAATAGTTTAAACCACTAATCACTCACGTGGGGCTTGTTAGACCTAAAAGAACTTTGATAAGGTTAATGATAATATTTTACTTTGTAATTTTCTACTACTACTAGATAAGTCCAAATTTATTGTAACAGTTGGTTTACAATCGAAATGAAAATGTGTCTGCAGATTGAAAAAAATTATATTATTGTCTAAATGCAATAATTAAATTATAATTAGATTAGGATAGAATTTTCATTCCAAATTTGAACCTGAATATTTTCAAATTTGTGCCGAACAAATAAAAAGTTAGGAACTGACATCGGCTAATCTTCTTATATTATAAAAATGAATCCCTATTTCACTTGGTCATCGCATCACGCGTGAACAGCTGGACCGATTTCACTAACTATTTTTTTGTTGTGTTTGTTATTGCCAGGAGAATGTTCTTATGAAAGAAAAAAATAAGAAAACTTAATCACCATACTAAATGATTTGTAATATAACCTTAGCGCTTTTGACAATTTAAACTTTTTTAATGTAACACTAGGGCGTTTGACATAACATTACCAACATGCCTGCTGCAAACGGTTACAATTTTACAATGTCGATCTAAATAAAGGAGAACCCCATTTTTGGGCCCGACGTTACAACAATGAAAATTATGTCAAAAAATCCCTTTTATTTTACTTGCCTATTTCTCCAAAAAATAGTTTAATTGGCAATGGACAAGTGGAGAAAATGGAAAAAATTCATATTGTTTTTCTAATACTTAAACAGTCTCTGTAAACCGTTTTACACACATTTAATTAAAACGTGACTATCTCCGTAAACGCTCCGTCACTTCATAGAGCGGGGCTTTTAACGTTTTAATCGATTTGAAATAAATCCATTCATAGTAATACTTCTTTACAATTGAATTTTTTAAGGAATAAGCTAAATAATTCGTTTTAAAAGCCTGATATAAATAAATAAAAAACTTAGAGAATGTAATTAATATTTTTTTCCACGAGCTTTGCAGTTCGATATGTAATCATTGATAAAACAATTGAACATGTTGAATAGTTCAATTCCTGATATAACAGGCTGTACTATTATTAAAAATATCAGCTGACAATGACAGTTATTTGTCATTTGTCATTCACTCCAATTCACTCACATTTTGTTTCGTACATAGACTATATTTTAACATGTTTCGTACTCGTGCGCAAGTTTGTGTTTTGCATTTTTATCACTGCCCTGCTGAAGTGCTCTGTTTACTACCTATATTGCCTATAGATAGAAAAGGAACCTAGATCTTATCCAGGTAAAGTACCAAAATGGTATTTTTTTGCAAATAATACATGACATAGGTTATAAAATAAAATAAGTTCATTGGTTGATTTAAGTAACTTTCCCATTGTAGAAAGTTGTGAAAATATGGCTTATGAACTTTTTCAATATGCTTTAATTTATGGCCAATTCCCAGCCTTGTAACGTCAGGCCCAAGATTGTATGAGAAACGGGTTTGTCCTTTGTATCTGGAATTACCACAATTCATAGTTAAGACAGAACAACGTCTGTCGGGTCAGCTAGTACCAAATAAAGACTAGTATTTGTGTACATTTTAAAAATAATGATGAAGTAAAAATAAACTGTGCTGCAAATAGAAAATGTACAAAATATGAATCATAATGTAACGTTAAAATATTCATGATTATGCTTGGTTTGAACTAAAAAAATAAAAAATGTGTGTTATCATGTCCGTGTCAAGACAAGAGTCTTCCTATTGTGCAATAATTATCCTTTAAATATAATTATGATGTCGAAATTATTTAGGTTAAGTTAGACGTATAACTTGTTTTTACGATTTCTATCTTCCAACAGAAACCGGGACCAGCGGCTTATTGTTTTCCGAGCTAATTATAAAAAGCTCTAAATGAAATCTACCGTTAGTCGACCCTGGAACCTTTCTTGGTAAGCCGACTGCCGCATACATGCATACATCCACATCAGACGTACAGTTCTATTATGTGCTATCCTAGAGCCTCGAGCAAAAGAAATTGGTAAATTCAACAGAAATTTCAACACAAGGGTCTACAAAGCCTAAGTGGGTTCGTTGGCGGTTAATGGTTAAATTACAAAGAGCAGGACAAATTCTGTCCTTACTGCAAATGGCGTGGGTAGAACCCCGGCCATTTATGGGCCCCAAGCGACGTAGCAGTTGCAGTCCAATTCACCCAACATTATAAATTTAACTCATTACCAAATGAGTTTTTAAAGTTCCTGCGAATTTCCATGCGAACTTAAAGTTAATAAAACTGAGTAATGTTTTTTTTTAACTAGCTGTTGCCTGCGACTCGTGAAAAATTGAATTTAAAACTATGTATCAAAATTATACCACGGGAACCGTACCTTTTCCCGGAATGAATGTAGCCTTATGATATTCTGGCCAATAAACTAACGTTGAGTCGCGAAAGAGTAACAAACATCTATCAATACATACTCAAAAACTTTCACGTTTATTTAATGTTAAATTTAAACCTTTGTTAATATAACATGTAACATTTGTTTTTACTTTAAGGCCGTAGAATTAGATTTAATATAGCGCAAATTGTGACCACGATCGTCTAAACCTATGGATACATCACCATAAAATTTCGAACTTCGTCAGTTTACATAAAATCAAACGTCGATGGATTACAATGTAACCTTACCTAACCTAACCTTTAGTTTATAACCCCATGCATTACTGTAAACTGTAGGAGCTTACAATTAATGGTGACAGACACATAATGTTTACCAACTGTGGGTCAGCCAACTGCTCGGACAGTCCACGGCACCCAAGCATTTTAATGCAGTTAGTCGTAACACCCGGGGCGGTCGGCGGCGTTTGTTAGGAATCGCTATTACTCACAGAATGTAGCAGTAATTAAGTGTTCATGCCGTTGAACTAGACTGGTAACCGAAATTCGATAATACTCTGTCACAGAAAATGCAGATTTGGCACACTGTTGGCGATCACAGTTTGGTCTGATGCCTTACTCTGCAAGGCGAAGCTCGTTTACGGATATACCTGTCTCTTTCAGATACTTTGAGACATGAGTATGAGTGTTAGGGTCAGATGGATTCGAATATACGGACATTGTTTTGCGGAGTAAGGCCTCTGCTCCTCTTTTGGCAGTACTCATTAGTAACCTCTTACGACACCCGTAGGAATAGAAGAGTAATGCGATTATTTCATGAGCTGGCATCATACGACTTAATAAGTAATATAACAAATAAAAAAAAACTGATATAAAACAATACACAATGTTTGATTGCCTTCAATTATATCAAACAATTTAATCTAAACTGTTTGCTTTAATTTCGTCGCTAAACAGTAGAAGTTCAGACGTGTCTATTCGCGTGTTATGTCTCTTCGTAATAGCGTAGACTCCGACATAGCACTAATAGGGTCTTAGCGCGAGAATTCCAGTTGAGAAGGCAACTTTGGTGACTGAGCACCACATTAATTTAACAGTAATTTCTCGCCACACGTTATGAATATTCTAAAATGGACAATTGCAACTGTGCGATGTAAAGTAACATAAGCCGATCCTTTGTACAACTATAGTACTTACGTACTTACATTCAAAGCATGCCTAGGGTAAGTAGATATAGTTACGTATCTTACACTTCTTTATACGTTCGTATTTTTTAAAATAAATTATAAATCTATATAAAAATATCATCGAAATGTAAGCATCAAATGAAATAAGTATTTTTTAAATATTTTCGTAATGATCAAGCGAAGCGAAGCTTTGTATGGAAGAAAATGTTTGACAATTGAATGAAATAATATAAACTCTTAAAAATATCCACAGTTAAATATGGTCATAAACAGACCATTTGCATTCCTGGTATATAACTTCCGTGGTTGATTGTGCGAATCTAAGATATGTTTTAGTAGTGTTTTTCAAATCAAAGAAAAACAGGGACATAGAAACTTAAATTGCCGCCTATATTTTCTTTTCTTTTCTTTAAGTTCAGTCACACATTGTAAAAAAGTGCTTATATCTAAAAAGTTAACCCACAACTTAATTCAAACCAATTTCGATGTTTTTATTGTTCTATATTTTTGAAACTAATATGCCTGAAGGAAAACCACAAAGGTTGACTGTACAAACAAATTATAACAAAATTTATAAAACTTAAATCAACGAAATTCATGAAATAAACTTAACACACAATGAATGACTATGCGACGATTGTAAATTGTTAGCGTTTCATGCTCTTCATTCGTTATGTGGTTAGTCTTCTTTTTTTTTAGTTTACAGTTTCTTTTTATTTGATTAGTCGGCGCTCATCAGTCTGCCAATTTTCTAAATTGACTTTATCTCTTTGTGTTAGGCCTGAAGTTATATGTTAGCTGAGCGACCTTTGACTTCTTTAGTGGTTGGTCTGGTAGAGTTCAGACAGCAGACATGCCAATACCACAGAAATTAAGTTTGCAGTGTAATTGATTCTAAGATAATTATATTAGGAATGACTTATATTGCTAGTCTTAAAGTCATTCAAACCCGATTTGCGGGATAGCGGAGTTTTATTTAACTTTTATTTTGTTCCTTCTATGCATCCAAACAAATTAGCCGTTTAAGTACTAAATGCTATAGGCCCAATCAGTATCCTTATCTATGTAGAGTATTCACGGCGGTGGAGTGATATTTGTTTGCCTGTTCCTTACCAAAATATGCATAAATATAGTGATGGATTACCTTTATAAGCATTGTAATTTATTTATTATACACTAGCTGTTGCCCGCGACTTCATACGCGTGATTTCCCGGAAATTAAAACGATTCCAAGGGAAATGTACATTTTTCTGAGATAAAAGGTAGCTTACGTGCTATTCCAGCTTATAATCGATCTTTGCGCCTTTCATATAGAAGCCGTTCTGGTGGGATTGAGTAAGAAACATCAATCCATACGATCACATTCATAAGATTAGTAAGATTGTGATGATTTGATATCCAATTTTATAATATAACACAAACTATTCCAGTTATGTTACAATAACTACTTATTCATGTCAAAATATACAATAGTAAAACGGTACAAACGTGGTATAAATTATCATCCAAAAAAGTTATTGTACATTTCATTCCAAAACTATTACGGATTTTATTCTGTGTTTCAGTCCCTTGCATGCAATCTGGCGGCCACAGCGTGAGGCGGCCTGGTGCGGACGGAAGTACGAGGAGGGCGTGCACATCTATGTAAAAATCTGTCTAAAGATATATTTACTCGTAAGTTTATCCCAAAATGTTTATATAATAAATATCTACCCATGCGAAGCCGGGGTGGGCTGCTGGTAAGCATTGAGCTTTTCTACTTTTACCAGTCCAGGAATTATACCGACACTTCAGAGCTTGTGAACCATTGAAAACCTGAGACATCTGAACAGGGAGGTAAACTGCTTTAAGAAACCTATTTGAAATATAAATATTATTACCACGCAATAATACTCAAATAAGAAATTAACTAATTATTTGTTTTCGATGTGAAAATTTTAATACTCGTAACACCAGCTTGAGGTTATTATTTTCCAAGAAAGGAAAATTATTATTACAAACAATAAGCTCGTTTTATTTTCTCCCATAAACGTGTAATAATTGCTACCTGTTGATTGACTTTATAATGGAAATTACCTGATGAAATCCACTAAAGTACTATTATGATACTTATATTGAGAATCACAAGCCTTATTATTACCATAATTTGAACTAAAATATAAATATATTTCTGTTATTTATCATTAACCTATTTAAACCAACCACGGAAATCGTTTTTGTTTTGTGAAGAATGGTAGAAACGAAAAGATAATTAGTGAAACCTTTTAAGATATTTAACCTTTTCAGTTTGTCTTTATAACCTACAAAAGTTCTAATTTTGACAAGTATATTTCTTATGTGTAACATATAAATTTATACCAGGTGAACCGATTTCGATGATTTTTATAAATCGATTGGGAGAAGGGAGTTCGTAGTTAGTCCCTTTTTTAAATTCACCCAGAATGGAAGAATAATAGTTCAGGACAGCCCTCAAACAAAAGACTCACTGGTCATCGTACACTGAATCTAAATTGATGACATATTTCACACTATTTGTCGGTTAAATCTTTTGTGATAAAAGTTTTTTTCGTATTTTAATAACATGGAACAAAAACTTGGTAACTAATAAATATTTTTTCACTAATGGGAAAACTTTTAGGATGCCTCGCCATTTGTTGTTTCATTTTACAACTTAAATTATGGATTCAACAATAAAAAAGCTTAGAAGCCGTGACGTTCCTTTTTACGATTACACAAACAGCGGGCATTATCTCTTGACTAGTACGTATTTTCTCACAAACTCAACTCGTTTGGTTTTCTAGTACCTACACTCACCGCGCAAAATCATAAACATGAATATGGTCAGTTAGTTACGACCGAGTGACCCTCGGGTATCGGATGTTAATGTGCCTCGCAATAGCTCTCTACCTTTTCCATTCTACACAAATTACTTTGCGTTTTACATCGCTATTACCTGGTAGATATAAAGTTACTATTCATATGTAATTTTGTTAAGTAATTCGTAAATGTATGTAAAAAGGCAAGATACTCGTAAGCCAACAGAATAGAGTAAATAATGCTTCGATATTAATTTACGCTGAAGTAGCAGTGAGAAACCTTCATCGCTCGCAATAGGCAACCGTTCGGATAAAGTAGAAGAACTAAAAGACCGAGCCCGAATACCATGGCAAACCATTATCTGGCTAAGTCTTAAAGAAGCGGGTGGGTCATTGTCATGCTTTGGAAAGCATGTTATGCTGTTGGGCCGAGAGGGTTACATTAATAATTAAGACAAGAAGATTTGATTAGGAATCCTAAAATAAACGAGCATAACGTTAGACACTGTAATCCGTTCACGTCAAAGAAATTTGATAACGAAACAAGTTTGGAATAACCTAAGTAAATTAAATTAGTAACATGCACTAAGAATGTGTACAAAGAACTGTTTGGTTTGTTTGAATTTGTATCCTAATATTTAGATCAGGCAAGATCCCATTTATTTTTATTACGGGTCCCGTATCAGCATACGAATGTCTAACAAAAAGCCCAATGAGATGTTGTAACTCAACTCGTATCTCGAAAACGGGTGCGTATGTACACCATAAATCTACTTTTATTGAAACTTACGAGAATATTTAGTCGACTTATTTTTGAAGACATAGAATTCAAATTTGCATACAATGTCTTATGATGCGTATAACTACAAATTCGTATTTACAATGGATTCAGGGTGGTTTAAAATTTTCGTATCCCTAATTATTAGAGTAAAACAATTGTGAAATTTTAATGGATACTAATATGAAACATTTTATCTAAAAATTACTTAATAAGTTTACTTCTGTTAAATTTAGTATAAAAAGTCTTTTTATTTAATATTTTTAAAGCAAATTGTTAACATTATAAATTTAGCATAACTCTGTCCAATAAAATACACCTAAAATATAACTAGCAGGTCTAAAACAGTGTTTTTAAATAATAAATTTTAATTAAAATCATTTGCATAAGTATCTAGAAGCAATCTGATAGTAATAAAAAAGTTATCTAAGTGTGTGTCGGAGCATACGTAGTGTTGAGTTTTGTAGATACTTTTTTTTTAAACTAGTACTCGTACTTATGGACATGGCAAAATTGTATGGGTTCTTTGTTGCCTATATAACGATCAATAGTTATAAAATACGAAAGATGCCACGCCTCTTATCCAATGCATTTTTAGCGATTAACAGAGCCGTTCATTAATATTGAGCTTTATAGAATTAATGTTATCTTCACTTTTATTATTAGACCCTAGCGTGTTCAACCAATTGAGTTTAATTCTGTATCGCAGAGGAGGATAAAACATCACTTGAAAAAATACAGATGCCAAACCCAAGTGCGGTCTTGTATTCAAATTGACTCTTGCATTCCATTCGGAGTTATAAGTATTATTAATAATTACAATATTGTTACAAGTTTAATAAAAAAATTAAAAAATGTGTAACATTGTTGCTCATCTTTTTTAAACAATATTATTAGTAGGTATATTAAAAAGTATTATATTTTCCTCACCTTCAACCCGCCGAAGCTTTATGATCGGAACTTAGTGAGCTGATACGATGCAATATTTTTTTTATTCTTATTATGATTACCTTATATTTCAATGACGTGGTACCCATTCTCTCTTATGTATTCATGAGCAGCTTTAAAAAATAGAGTCCCGTTATTTTTATCATTAATGAGAAATCAATTTCAATATAGGATGTATTGTCTGATTTTCGAAGGCTTTTCCATATTGTTACCTTTTATGAAATGAAATATATGTTTACGGATTACAATTTGCGTTAATTTTTCGTTTATCCTGACTTTTTGAATACTTTACACATCGTATACTTATAGCCGCAATTTCATAAAGAAAACCTTTACCCAATAGTTATACATGAGTGGTATCTATTTGGTAAAATTTTGGTTCGCGTCCATCGTTCTTATAATCATCATCATTATGCAGCCTTCCGCAGTCTACGCCTTCCACAAATGCGTGCCAGTAGTGGCGTAGGCTCGATCTGTCGCCCTCCTTATTCAGACACGAATCGTTTTACAATGTGTTATTCAAATAATTCCTTAACCTTTCAGAGGCGATTCAAATAGATATACTTATTATACTCATTTTTTGTAAATCATATCAATCATACAAATTATAAAGCTGAAGAGTTTGTTTGTTTGTTTGTTTGAACGCGCTAATCTCTGGAAGTAATGGTTCGAATTGAAAAAATCTTTTTGTGTTGGATAGTCCATGTATCGAGGAAGGCTTTAGGCTATATAACATCACGCTGCGACCAATAGGATTGAAGCATCAGTGAAAAATGTTGCAAAAATAATCGCGATCATAAAAACAGACATTGACGCGTACGAAGTCGCGGGAAACAGCTAGTCAATCATACAAATAAAATTAAATAAAAACTATATTAAAACTGTGTATATTTAAAAAAGTCAATAAATTGTAAATAACTAAGCAACTGGTATGGTTTGCATGGAAAATAAGAAATACGATTTCGATGTTCTTTTGAATCAAAGTGAGATTATTTTTGATGAATTAAATTAATAAGAAGCGAAAATTTTGGAAAAGGAGATGCTTTACCATTTAATTGCTTATAAATGTGATCTCCTTTGAATAAAAATGAATTATAATCCAAAAATGGCCGCAGTGCGATTTTTGGATTGGTTGCCAATGAATATTCGCAATTTATTTATTGTAATACTTCAACGCTGCAACAATAGTTATGTTGGTTTTTACTTTTCTACTGTATCTGGCTATACAAGTAGCAAGATAGCTGAATTTTACGCTGAAATGTTCAGAATTCAAAATGTGACTTCCCTGAAATGGAATTCGCAATGGAATGGAATTTATTATAGAAGATATGACTAAGAATATTCGTTTTTGTTTCTTCAAATGTCGTAACTATCAGATTTTCAACAACAAATGACAATTTGAGCTTATATTCAAACAAGCTTTAATCTTTAATTTAATTTAATTTAATCTTACATAACTTTGTATTAACATAGTAATATTTATTTTAAAATCAACTTTAAAACTCAATTTGTTATTTATATATTTACCAACATATTCATTGCTTCTTCTATTTAATTTTGTTTTGTTAAATTCTTCCAAAATTGACATTATTTTTAATAATGTTTGTGAGTTTGTTTTCAGGATCTTTGGATTTATTAAAACGATTGACATGAAGTTTGATGTAGGGTAACGACAGTCACACATAATTTGAAATGCTCTCTCAGAAGCGGCGTAGTAACTGAGATCGCGATATACATGAAAACTGAAGATAGACGAAGAACCAAACAATCCAAGCATGTATCACATACGTCGTACATTGTCCTGACCCCGAATTAAGTAGTTATATTTTTACTAGCTGCTCCTACTTACGAACAGTGGTTTTCTTTATAGACCTGTCGGGGATCAAGCCTGGAATCTCAGAGCTGGCATCATCTTAAAAACTGGTATAGTACCACTTGACCACGGAGGTTTGGTTTGTTAGTCGTTGAAGATGCTTAAAAACAGTTTTTTTGGTTTTACTATGTCCGTCTGTCTGTTTGTCTGTTTGAGGTAAATGTTAAAGGTTAGTTGCAGTAAGCTGTAGTTTGGCATGATGCGAATAAAATGTTATAAATAACTTGTTTCTTCCATGCATGGAAAGAGGAGGTTTTTTTTTCTAGTCTCCATAGTATGTGAAATTATAGAAAAACAAAATTAAGTACGAGTATATGCGTGTGGGCCGAGGGACCAACCCTGGGATTCGCAAAAAAACTTTACCAATATTTTGTAAATGTCTTAAACAATTGTAGAAACGATCTAATGATTTGTAAAACCTATAAAAAAAAATACTGCCCTTAACGTGTGGTCTCTCAGTCCGCACAAAGTGTAACCGAGATTTTGGATAGGAGTTTGAAAATGAACTTGCTTTTATTGCTAATTTCTTGTAAATAGTTTGCTAAGCCTGCATTTAAAAATTGATAAGATTGAGAACTACATTACACGTTGCCCGATACGCACTTGGTCGCTTTTTAAGTTTAACCTGATTACAATAATGCTTGTAACTGTCTATATTTCTATAGCACAGACAATAGAAGATAGCACTGTCTCTAAATGATTGAGTGGTCTAGATAAAATAGATTGAATTTTTCAATCCGGACTAGGTTCTCGGCTCTGTTTCATCTATCGAACTCAGTCGTGGGATTTAGTTTTAGCCCTATTTGCTATACTTTGGTGTCCTTTTTAGGGTTCCGTACACAAAGGGTAAAAACGGGACCCTATTACTAAGATTTCGCTGTCTGTCCGTCTGTCCGTCTGTCCATCGCTCTGTCACCAGGCTGTATATCAAGAGCCGCGATAGCTGGACAGTTCAAATTTTCACAAATTATGTATTTCTGTTACCGCTGTAACAACAAATACTAAAAACAAAATATAATAAATATTTAAGGGGGGCTGCCATACAACAAACTCGTTTTTTTGGCCTTTTTGGTACGGAACCCTTAATTCGTGCGCGAGTCAGACTCGCACTTGGCCGGTTTTATTTATATACTTAAGATTAAAGTCAGAACTTTAAAACATGAAAAAACATGTCTTAGGTGTAGGTAAGGTCCGTGAAAAACGTTAGTTGTATTTCATGGAACCATTATTATTTTTTTGTTTGTAATACCATACACGTTACTATTTCGCAAGAGCTTCACCATATCGGTAATTTGAAGTGTCGCAAAAAAAACTTTATCGCTATTTTAAGCTAACTTCGTTGCGTATTGAATGCTTAGTTGTTGCATGTACCTATAATTGTAATTTGGATCATTAAACACACACTCAAAATTACTTGTTTGTTATAAATTACGCCTCAACTCGCGTTCTTATGATTTCTTTACAGATTATGCAGCTCTCCGCTATGCTCGGAGTTTCTCTTAGGGATAAAATCAGAAATGAGGTGATCCGGCAGAGAACTAAAGTTACCGACATAGCCCACCGGATTAGCAAGCTGAAGTGGCAGTGGGCTGGCCATATTAGCCGCAGAACCGATAACCGCTGGGGTAAACGAGTTCTTGGGTCTCCACTCAAGAATCTTGAGTGGAGACCGCGTCACGGCAAACGTAATGTAGGACGCCCTCAGGCCAGGTGGAGTGATGATTTGCGCAAGGTGGCTGGCAGGAGCTGGATGCGAGAAGCCGAGGATCGACCTAAGTGGCGAACAATGGAGAGGCCTATGTCCAGCAGTGGACTGTGATAGGCTGATGATGATGATGATGATGATACAGCTCTCCTATTCGTAAGAGTTCTACAAAGTCCGAATATTGTTCTTAAGACACCACGTGGCTAATATTGCGGAGAAAACTGCAGATCTCTGAACAAGGACACCGAAGTAGTTTATCTCGACGTAACGTTATAGCTCTGGGAAGAATTATTACTGGCACACCTGACGCCGCTTGTGGAAAGCCTTCAGGAATTATTGACGGAAAAATCCTAAACAAATATTTATGATATAATATTTCATGGAAAGAGGAAGAAAAGAATTGGTAACTACGAGAATATACTATTACTTATTGGTCTGAAAATAAATTATGGTTTATTTACGGTTATTAATTATTCTTGTTAATATTATAATTACTAATGTGTCTCTTCTTGCTTTCCTTTTATGTAGAATTCCTGATTCCTACCGATAACATAACCAATTTACAAGATGATTTGGTTTAGAGACAGTTAACGTCCTGGGAAGGAACATATTACGGGATTGTTCTGCAAATCGAAATTTCACTAATTCTAAGTTAGTCCGTGTCTTATCGTATCCATTTTACGCTGACCTTAGAAAAGCACATTTGGTTAATACTGATATTAACTTCATTAATGTTATAGTTACATTTTAACTGAATTAATTAAGTAAACCTAGCTAATCGCATGATGTTTTTATGTGTGAGTAATGCTAAACACATTCTGCTTAAAATCTGTGTTTACAAGATTGTTTATAAGATTTTATTAATGGTTTGTATAAATAAATTAGGCCATTTCCTTTTTCGCGTTTGTTTAGCAGTAGAAAGAGAGTTTTAATTCGCGGCACTTTTTTACAATTTCTTTCTTTAACAAATGTTTATTGAAAGGGTAAAAATCCTACTTAACATAAAATTAAATGCGAAACAAAAAAGCAATCACAATCGATAAATTTTATTCTGTAAGTAAACACTTTTCGTGTCTTTCTTTTTAAAATAACACTATAATAAAATCGATCCGGATACTGTTAACCCCTATTGAACGTATCATGAGAAAAATATATATAATATAGGTATAACACAAAGTATTAGGAAAGCAGCCATTCATTTATTATGTCGATGCAAAATGTAAAACCTGTTTTCAATATGATTCGTGTTGAGGACAATAATTTATTCTGTTAACAGGTAAATTAAATTTTTGTTTACCATTCAAATGAAAATGTATTTAGATTTGACGAATAAATGTGACTTTATTTACTCTATTGTGAAGCTTTATTTCGATATATACTTATTTACCTATCTTATTTGACACATTTTCAAAATGTGCCAAAGTTAAACTTTTAGTTATAAGTAACTAAGTTTTTCTTTAAATGGGAAAAAACTAAAAATATTTTTTAAATTAATCTAATGCAATGTCTGAAAATTTTTCTTTTATACATATATAGTTTACTAGCAACCTGCAACGGCTTCGCACACGAGGTAATGCTGATACTAAAATATACACTACAGATTGCCTTTAAATGGTTAAGGGTTAATGTTGTATTGCTTAAAGTCGCATCGTAAATAAGCTACGTAAAAAGTAAAGGATTAAAAAAATTGTTATTGTGGGTTATCACTGAGAAATAGACATGTGATATAGTTGACTTCTTTGTTGACGTTTGAAAAGTTAAAATACATGTTATAGTAGACTCATTTTGATCTATTTCAGGCAGCATTTGCATTGTAATCGCAAAAAAATGAGTTTATTTACGACATCATATTAGAAACATACAAACCTTCCTCTTAAATCACTTCTATCTATAAAAAAGCGCAACAAAATCCATTTCGTAGTTTTTAAAGATCTAAGCATACATAGAGACAGACAGACATCGGAACGACTTTGTTTTTTACAATAGTAGCGATGATTACGTATACCTACACTATTGTCTGACCTTTTGAGCACCTTTGTGTGTCGCAACCAGAGCTAATCTAGTAATTGGGTCCTTTAAATAACGCTGTCAAGGATGGTTAAGTCATCTTGAACACGATATTTGCGTTACTGGCCATAATAAACGGTAGGTATTCCTTCTTCGAAAACATGACGTAGGTACTTGTAATGTCTGGTAACCTTTCTATATTCGTCTTTTAATTTTATATTTATAAAATTAATAAAGTATTATCATCATTTCGTATGGCTTACATCCTGCGTGGATCACACATCAATGACCGATTCTTTCAGCCATGTTGCAGCAGAAGGTGTGCATTTGTGGATTTCCGACATTCCACCAGGAAAGTATTATGACGACCTCTAAGATGATGATTGTGAAGACTATGACATGGGTAAATGGCATGCATGCACAGCATGCATGTTATTAAAAGAGGCCAAAGTCCAGCGGTCTAATATGGGTTGATGAAAATGATAATGCGAATGCGAAGATCATAAATGTTTTTTTTTTAATTTTGATTGCAATTTTCATGTAGGACTAGATTACTGTAAAATAATGTCAAATATAAGAACAAAATAATTTCGATTTATATTACTTACCGTCTGGGTGGGGTTTGATTAAGTAACCTTGAGACGTGAGACGGCATAATTAGGTTTGATTTACTCCACTTATTTAAAAATTCGATTGACAACGGCTCATTTGCAAAACAATTTAATACACATGCACAAACTGTAGACCTACTAAGCGAAAATAATAAAATAAAGAGTAGCATTTCAAGTTAAATGGGACAAGTTCTACAGACTAGCAGGCGAGGTTGCGCCTGAGTGTCTGCGAAATGGGTCGTGAACTGATAGTGCACCCGGCTAATGCTGAAGACGTTACGCTTGACTCTAATATTATGTAGCTACGTTATGCTCAGGCAGTGAAAACTACTTTATAGGTTTCATAACTTTTTTAAACACTAACGAAAATTCTGAACAGTAGAAAGTAAGTAGCGTTTCGATCCTGTGATAAATGCAATTACTTTTTTTCGGAATACGCATCGCATTCTGGATTCATAATGGAGTTTCCGCTAAATATAGGTAAGGATGATGAAATTTATACCTAAATGTAAATGTATCGATTTAAAGTAGTTTCCATAAAATTGATGATGTTATTGCAACAGTAATAACATTATCAACCTTCTTTAATTTAGGTTGTTGTATTTATTCGTCATAGAAAGAAAAAGAACATGTAGGTACCTATTTGAGCAAGTAAATTAACTTCTTAAAAGAAGTTTACCAATGGAAATTAGAACCTGATTTAAAGAAATTATAGAAAAGACAATGATCCAGTTAAAAGAATAAGAATATTAGAGTGTGGTTTAAGTAGGTATATTTATCATTATCTTATGCTAGCTTGTTTTTTTTTTATTTTGTAAATTTTCTTTTTATCTTCGAAATGCACACTACTGTGCCCGTTTAAATGCATTTCTTCCACACCAGTTAGGTTGGCTGGAAGAGATCTCTTAAAGAGATAAGCTCACCTTTGTAAACTGCTTTACTGTAACAACCTTTATATATTTTTTTTGTGCGCAATAAAGAATATATAAATACGTACTTCGACCTCCTTTAAACGGTAACTTTATTTAAAAGCATTTGAAAGGTAATTTGATAACACGATTAAATTGTGTTAGTTAAGCCAATTTGTACTGAAAAGCTTTGTCTTCTTAGCTCTATAGCTGTTTATGGATGTCACTCTTTTTAAAAACAATTTATATTTCAAATTTACAGTAATAAAAGTAGTAAGTAGTTATAGGTATAATATAACTACACGTTTATATCCATTTAAAAAGGTCTTAACTTATTCTTGAACGGTTTTCTTTCTAATTTCAAATAATGACATTATTCAGTAAACTAGCCGAGAACAAACTCTTTTAAAATGGCCAAGGGTGGCGAAGCACGCTCGTGTAAAGTTAGATTCAGTATGGGCTGCCACCGACAGAGGCAGGAAGTTTTTTCATTAGTGGCCATAGGGATTACTATTTCTCGTCACTGCCCTCATACATTAGTCATTGTAGTTTCATGGCTTTTGGATTTGATTGAAGATTAGAACAAGAATAAAATTCATTACCTATACCAAAGAAAATAAAGACTTATTTTCTTTGCCTATACTATAGGTAACAATGCATTAAAATTTAATGTCTAAGGGCTTTAGATTAGACGTGAATGATACTTATTACAGGTAATAATCACAAACATGACAATAAGTATATACCCATAAACAGTGTCACACACAACTACCTGTTGGTAGGTTGTTTTAGTGATGAATATGAGAATAAAACTTATGAATTTATATAAGTAGGTATTTATTTTCCCACAGCTTTGATTTAAGCTGCTTGCGAAAAAAATAGCTTAATTTACAGAAAAATTGAAAAATTAAATTAATCTTATAATTTGAATTTAAAAAAAAGTTTAACTAAATTTAAAAATGGCAACCTTTGAGTATGGTCAATTTGAGGTTTGCGTTTTTTCGACTTTTTACTTTTTTTGAAATCGGTATGTACCATTCACTATAGTAAAATTGTTATAATATGTTCTTGTTTAAGTGATACAAAGTAATAAGACCAATCACTGTGCAGTGTTTTGTGTTTTGAAAAAAATTCGACATATTAACAATTCTGTTTGCAAAAAAACATCAAATTATATTTGGTGTTTGGAAAAATAAGAGATAATCACGATTTTTATTTTGTAGCATTGTGCCTGCATAAATCAATATAGCACCACTATTTGTTTTACCTTTCGACTTCATTTTAGATTAAGGGTGTCGTAAAAAGCGATTAAGTAGATAAATTAAGAATTAAACAGGAAGCAGCGTCATTCTTCACCTTTTAGAATAAAGGACTTCTTATTAAAGGTATTTTAAACGGATGAAAACCAATTATTTCATCAGTTTAACTCAGCATGATGATGAAAGCAAACTACTAATGCCATAAGTAAATTGCAATATTATATTATTTTCATTAAATATTTTCGGTTTTTTGTCAGTAAAATTAAATAAGTATTACCTACATAATATGGTGTGTACCGTTTAATTTAAAAAATCATCAGATTTAAAAATAATAAATCTAAAACTAGATTTAAAAATAATAAATCTAAATTTTTATTTCAAGGAATTCAAATTTACATTAAAAATGTTTTTGCTTGAAAAATTGAGTTTGTGATAAAACAATGATGATAGTGTGTGTACCACTGTAAAAATTATTTAATGTAACCTTATGAACAATGTTATGGTTCTTGTAATCTTAACGTTGACTTTAAACTCTAAAAGACGAAGATCTATATACCTATTTATTAAATTTCTACAATCTTTTCCTACTGACAAAATTAACAAATAGGTATTCTACAAGAATAATATAGTTTTCAAGAAACCTCTGTGTACAATATCATGTTTCTAGGTCAAGCAGTTTTCGCGCTTTAAAGCGATAACCGATGGGGAGGACGTGTTCTCGAGTGGCCACCGCGACTTGGCAAACGCAGCACGCGTCGCCTGAAACAAGGTCGAGCGATGAAATACGCAAAGCTGCTGTCAGCAGATGGAAAAGAATACACGAGGGTCTCAACCACTACTACTCAACACAAAGTCAGAATATACGCATCTGTCTCTTTCAGATACTCAAGTCATTGGTATAAGTCAGAGAGATAGATGGTCTCGAATTTACAAACACTGTGTTGCAGAGTAACGCCTCGTCTCGGTGGTCTGTATCCATACATTTTTAAAAGCAGATGGAATCACAGTGTTGTATATGTATAGTATAAGTTAGTCTATCATAAAAGTTAGTTACCAGTCTACTGACAGTTTATCCATTATTGGTGAGAAGACGCTGCTGCCTTATTCTTCTGACAGTACTCCTTTAGCCTTTCCTCTTACGGCGTCCATTAAAAGGGAAAAAGCGATGCTGTTTAAAAGTGCAGGTGCCACACCGCACATTATTATTTGAGTATACTTTTAAAGCTTGTTTTTTATAAGTTTCCGATGTTGACTTTGTTGCAAAGACCAATGGAAGAGCTGATCTGTTATAACGTTATCATACTGTTTTGTCAACAGTGCCGAAATACCTGTTTAAAAAAAAAAAGGTTAACAGTAGAAACCGCTCAACAACTAACTCTATTGATAATGTCGTTCGTCAATTTGTCAGCCATAACATAACGCTAAGGCCCAGTGTTTCGTGATTTATGGATCGATATCCATCGATCGCCTATTACGGAGCGCCTATGCGCACCGTAAGCGCCAGCGCGCGACAGTACGGGCCTGACGAGCCGCAGCGCTCACGTATTTTGTAGTTATTTAAACATAGTAATTAAGTATATCAATTAATGAATTCAAATTCAGCAAATATGTCTATAAATATTTAGTAGCTTTAATAATAATAATAATAATAAATAAAAACAACTCTCAACGTGTACACACATATTTTCGTTTCCGATAATATATTATTTGTTATTTATCCAGTTCCACCCATTGAAATCAATTTTATACTGAACCGACCACCATAAATTATTACAATAAATAATACCTTTAAAATGAAACCAAAAATTATAAACAAGAACCAGAAATTGAAATGTTGTGACTGATAAGTGTCAACCAAATTTTCATACATAATTATAACGGAATGAATATTATGTCGTGATTTAAGAAACATGTTGACGAGACTACAAGCACGCTTGCGACCCCCGGGCTCGTTGCTTGGCTCCGCCTCGCAGCTGCCGCCGGCGACCAGCGCACCTACAGTGACTGCTGCGCCGTTGCCGGCCCCTGCAGTAGCGTCGAGCGAAAGCGACGAGTACTTCTCTCCGCCGTCGACTCCACCACCTGCACGTCGGCGGAGAGGCCGGCCACCGCGGGACTTGGGGCTCACGGGCAACCGGCTCCGAGTAGGGCCCCCGCTCCCGGTGGTTATGTGCGGCGCATGAGATGGACGGAAACTATGAATGAAAACGTCATGCGCGCATATTTTGAGGCTACAGAGGGGGGAATTAACCTTACCGCGTACCGTGGGAGGATGCTGTCTATCTTTCAGGCTCTTGAACCAAGCGTCAACGTATCGGCACAACGACTGTCAGATCAGGTACGGGTCATCCAGCGTAGTCATCTGCTGACTGACACCGTGCTTGATCGCATACGATCTAAGATACGGGATAACCGTGTCACTCCCGTCCTTCCACGTGTAGCGAATGTCGCTCCATCTCAATGTGCTTTACAGCCAACTGACAATATCAACGTGGATGGGAGTGACACGAATATTCATGTAAGTACCCAAGACAATGATTTATTGAGAAATACTTTGGAGGATGTAGTTCGGGAGAATCGATCTATGCCGCATCACCTTAGACCTCGGCTTCCTCGCTTGCCTATGCATAACAGAAATAGGGCACTAGTGTGTACCCAGGATTCGTTGCTCTCATCCTACTTTGAAAGCAGCGAAGACCTTACGGATACCTACTCCCTCCTGTACTGCGCGGCCGTTACGATATGTCGTGTAGCTAAAGTGAAGTTTCCAAATACTAGAGCTACACGACCAAAACCAGATGTACCGGCTTGGCAGTGCAGGATAGAGCGGCGTATCACCGAAGCTAGGGTACTCATTGGCAAGCTCAGCTGCTTCAAGGAGGGCAACACACGCCCTAGAGTGATGCGCTTTGTGAGGCGGGCATTTTTCGGGACAGATATTCAGCCCCGAGATTTTATGTCACGTGTCACAGAGCGCATCGACTTCCTGAAGCAGAAAGAGTACGCATGGGCAAGCCGCATTCGGAGGTACAAGGCACGGGTGGATCGATACTTCCAGAACTCCATGTTTCAAAGGGATCAGAGGTCGGTTTACAGATTATGGGAGCGATCTGACAGGGAAAGTAGTGATATAGGGCGGCCGGATGATGATGCGATGAAAACTTTTTGGCGCAGCATTTGGTCGACTCCCATCACTCACTCTGAGGGCGATTGGATAGGAGGTGTTGAGCAATCATGCAAACAAATTGTGGAAATGGGAGACACTCACATAACCCCCCAAGACGTAAGCAATGCAGTTTGTCGGCTACCTAATAGGAAAGCACCTGGACCCGACGGACTGCAGAACTTCTGGATTAAGTGGCTACGCAGTTCGCATGATTGCTTGGCATATCAATTCGAATCGGCTTTACAATCAGGATCGCTCCCAGAATTTATGACAACTGGGGAAACCCGTCTGCTATATAAGAATGGTAGTACCACGGACCCTAAAAATTATAGGCCCTAAGAATCGATGTAAGAACCTTATAAATTGTAGGGATTACATGTCTGCCTACAATTTATAAGGTTCTTACATCGATTCTTAGGGACAAAATCTCAAAACACATAGAAAACAATGAGATAATGTCACCCTCTCAGAATGGATGTAGGAGCCTGGCCCGTGGTAATAAGGAGCTGCTTCTCATAGACACGACTGTAAGCCAGCAGGCTCGCCGGAACCGAAGGGATCTGTCGATGTGCTGGATAGATTACAAGAAGGCATACGACTCTGTACCGCATAGAATACATGGCTCATGCGGGTTTTGGAATTATACAAAATAGATCCAACTCTGCGCACCTTCCTTAAGTTATGTATGGGGCAGTGGAGAACTATACTTCTCTATCCAGGATCTCGACGGGCTCTTGGTAACGGTGACCCTATTAAGATAGAACGGGGTATTTTCCAGGGTGACAGTCTGAGCCCCCTTTGGTTTTGTCTAGCTCTGAACCCACTCAGCACACTGCTGGAGAGATCAGGGCTAGGCTACCGTTTGCGGAGATGTGGCAAAGTAATATCGCACCTGCTTTACATGGATGACTTGAAATTACTTGCTACCAGCCGTTCTCATTTGATAGAGTTACTAAAGCTAACACAAAACTTTAGTAACGATATCAGTATGGAATTTGGTGTAGATAAGTGTGCGGTTATGCATGTAAAGCACGGTGAGATAGTGGAATCCGAGGGGATCCAACTCACGGATTCCATTCGCTTGAGAGCACTCACCGCAACCGAGACTTATAAATATTTAGGTATGTCACAGGCGTTAGGAATCAATGGGACCAACATGAAACAGTCATTGAGGGAGCGTTTTTTGGGTCACCTGACAAAAGTCTTAAAAAATCTATTGTCAGGTGGAAATAAGGTGCACGCCTACAATGGGTGGGTCATGCCGGTCTTAACTTACTCCTTTGGCATACTTAAATGGACTCAGACTAAATTGGACACTCTGGATAGGACTGTTCGTTCATTGCTAACCGCATACCGTATGCATCACCCACGTTCGTCTGTAATGAGGTTATATATTCCACGGAAATGTGGTGGTCGTGGCTTTTTGAATGCCAAGACTATGCATAATCGTAAGGTATATAACCTTAGGGAGTATTTTCTCTATGCCAGAGGTAGTATGCATGAGGATGTGGTTGCAGTGGATAACGGATTGACCCCACTATCTTTAGGTAAAGAGAACTGGCGCAGGCCTGTAGTTTTGAGTAATAATGACCGCAAGGAGGTATGGCAGAGCAAAGAGCTCCACGGAAGGTTCTATCGGGCCCTTTACGGCCCTGATATAGACCTTCCTGCTTCTGTGGCCTGGCTACGCTTCGGGGACTTGTTCGGGGAAACCGAAGGGTTTGTCTGTGCAATTATGGACGAGGTAGTGATGACGAATAACTACCGGAAATATATCCTGCGAGATGGGACAGTTGACATTTGTAGAGCATGTCACTGTCCAGGTGAATCCCTCAGGAATATCATTTCTGGTTGTTCACGTCTCGCTAACGGCGAGTACTTGCACAGGCATAACCAAGTGGCCAGAATCATACACCAGCAACTTGCTCTGAAATACAAACTTGTGTCTTCGGAGGTCCCTTACTACCAATACGTGCCTGAGCCAGTTCTCGAAAACAGTCGTGTCACATTGTACTGGGACCGATCTATCATCACAGACAGGACCATTGTAGCCAACAAGCCTGACATTGTGGTGATAGATCGTCAAGATCGCCATGCAATGATAGTTGACATCGCCGTGCCGCATGACGGCAACCTCTTAAAGGCTGAAAAAGATAAGGAATGTAAATATCTTGACTTAGCTCATGAGGTTGTCGACATGTGGCCCGTCAATTCAGCTGTCATTGTACCGATAGTCGTCTCTGCCCACGGACTGATAGCTAAGAGCCTCGATAAACACCTCATGAGGCTCACGTTAGGCGCTTGAGTCAAGAGTAGGATACAGAAGGCAGTACTCTTGGACACGGCCCGCATTGTAAGGAGATTCCTGTCTCTGGAGCCTTAACCACCGGTAGCATGGACCCTGATCTCGATGCCGGTTGGGAACTATTTTTTATATTTTTAAATGTATTTATTTTTTATAAAGATATTTAAAAATGTAATTTATATGTTATAAGAATAAATAAAGGAAAATTTATATAAATTTTAATTCAGAAATTGTTTTCCATAGAATGGGTTAGTAGTCTCGAGTCGACATGGACACTGTTCCAGTGCCTCAAGATAGGACAGCAATAGCGACTACCTACCGCCGCCAGGAGGCTGTTGGGGCTGTCCCGGACGCGGCGCCACGCGGCGGCGACCCGCTTGCGCATGACAGCTGGGAAGCTGTCAATACGAGCCTCAGCAAACATTGCGGATGCGCTGCAGTACCGGGGCAGCCCCACCAACATCCTGAACCCATTATTGTATTGGACGCGCAGGGCTGAGAGCGTCCGCTGTGTATAATCAACCCATAGACTGCAGGTGTAGAAGGACTGACAATAGGCTCTGAAAAGAGTTAACTTTACTTCAGTATTGCACCGTGCAAATCTACGGGCGAGCATATTCGCTCTCATAGCTAAAGCCCTGCGCTCCCTCTCTATGTCAGCCTCATCCGACATATTTTCAGTAACCCAGTGACCCAAGTACTTAAAACTTGTCACCCTTTTTATTGGTAAGCCTTCAAGAGCAACTGTAGAGAAATTATAACTCTTATTTTTTGATTTAAAAACTACAATCTCGCTCTTCTTAACATTGTACCGTAAGCCATGAGCCGCTGCATACTTCTCACAAATCGTGTTACCGTTAGCGACTGTGACTAGAATAGATTCTCAACTAATACATATATTTTTTTCAGACTTTAAAACGCTGTTTTCTAGTTCTAAAATAAGTTTTAAAAACTCAAAAACGCTGCCTCTTAGAACCACACCGTGTTAATAGTTCTAAGGAAAAGTAACTCTCGAACAATTAAGTATATATATATTTTGTATTCAAATTGTATTCAAACAGCAAAAACAACAAAATAATTACACTCTCTTAGTGTCAAAATCTAACTGTGCCCATCTCAGATTCTATTTTATGAAACGATTTTAATTTTGATTTAGTAACGCAAAGTATAAAATATACACTAGTCAGCCCGTTTTCACTCTGTTTAAATATATTAGTTGAATATAATCCTTAGCAGTAGTGTACTATTTAGATTGAAGTAGGTACACAAAGCTTATGAAAATTTTACATCGCCTTTAATATTTTAAAGTTTTAGTTCATTATAAAATAATGATGATTGTAACTCTTTAAAAGACAAATTCAGAAACAGAAACGAATACTTTTAATACTAAAAAAATAATTATCACTATGCAGCAAATTCACCTCCATTGTAATAAAATGCTAACACACAAAAGTTCTATGCCTGCAGTTGTAGACTTATATTTAAAGAGTATTGTCTGCCTTATTCAATAATGGTCTAGAAAAAAGAATAAGTGAACAATTACGTAAGGAATTCGTTTTAAATGTTGTATGAAAATTGAAAACAAATAGTTTATGTTAAAAATGCAAAAAAAACATGTTTGTTAAACAAAACGAGTTTGCAGAGGATTTATTGACGGCATTTAAAATTCGTGTCGCACAATAAAATATTCCTATTTACAATTCATCTGAAAAACATTTTCACATTATTTACCATCGTAGGCATGTGAAATATTTGTATGGAACAAATACCTACTCGTGCAGTATTAGAACCGTGTCGCGTCCATAGATATGTGCTGTCGAAAAGTGATTGATTGGGGGAACGATTGCACGCGAACAAATGAATGACGAAATTTACATGACGTGTCTACCAATATTGATCTAACGTAAACCTATTATTCTTTTTGCGGTTTTGGGATTAGATTATTTTCTATGAAATAACAAAACCAGTAAAGTGAGATATAGACGTAGAAATAAAATGGTCCCATTATAATTATCTTATAAGAATTTACGACACTTACTTTTCAGAGTCAAGACAGTTAAGGGATCCTTGGTTATGTGACTAATGTCAAAGACTAAGAACTAGTTACTAGAAAGTTTAAAATTAAAAATACAATAACAGATGGTCGTGGGTAGACTGTGAATGTTCCTTTCACGAATGCTGTAAGGTGTTTGAAACCGGAATAAAGGTAAAAAGTAGTAAAACCCTAATCTTTATAAGAAAGTCATGTTATTTACAACACTCATATTCGTAAGTCGAGAACGGCTGGCCAGTGTTTATGATTTTTGTGTTTTTTGATTTGTCTTCGTCGGGAATAGGTTAAGTATTAAAAACTTTGGAAAGTCATCGTCACAAATTTAATCCCTCGATCGTGAGTTATTCCAGACACAATTGAAATCAATTGTTATCGCGGCAGGCGCATGCCGCTTGGGGGTTGAGGGATTATGAATAAAATGTATTTCTTTACCTTTTTTACCCTCCATATTTGCTGACAGTGACATTTAAGACGTTAAAATCAAATACTATTCTGAGGCGATACGAACTTCGCGGGGTTGGCTAGTAGGTTAATTACCGCGAGATCCGTAAACTACATCATTTATTTCAATACAATTACTCTTTATGAATTATCGCCAGATGGACGGACATGCAGGCAGACAGACATGGCGAAACTATAAAATCCTTGCCTTTCTTAGGTAATAAAAGTACGAAGAATAACACATGACAACAGCTACTTAGATTCAGTCGCGGTTATTATGAAGTGTCATTTATACAAGAAACCAGTATATGTTACATGCATATAAATACTATGGTGAAGTTAGAATTTTGATATTATTTATTTCATAGAAATTAAAATTTTGTAATTCCACTTCGTTTGAAAATATTTTTAAAAAATGGATAATGCATGTTATACAATATGTTAGCTTTCACCATTCTTAGCTATTTCACCATTCATAGAATAATACATGGGTCATAAAACCAACGTAGACAAAGCGAAAGTTATGTCAATTATTCGTGTCGCATTCGTTTCAATAGGTTCTGGGAATATCCTTTGAAGGTTTTGTTTGACACGTATCGTGTTTACCTAGGCTAGGACCTAGGTTCAACTTCAACAAAGCGATGGCACGACAAATCGCAACTCGAGTAGACAGCGTTTGGTAAAACTACGCTTCATTTTTACAAACAAACATTGGCATGAGTAAAGGTGCTCCTACACTGCCGTTAGAAAATGTTTACTAACGTTAGTAAACATTTGATCACGATATTAAAAAATGATTTTGTTAAGTAATGTTAGAAAACAGATTCTAACAAATTGTAATAAAATAAAGTACTATTTTATTTGTTACCATTGTGCAATGATGTTTAAAAATATCATTGCCATTGTGACACACTCTGAACGCAAAACCAAACTGCGAGTCAATGTCCTTTAAATGTTATAAAATTATATTAAACATTTTCCATCAGTGTAGGAGCACGTATAACATCTGTTTCATGTTATAACGGCATTGTGGGACCTCCATAAGAGAGACAGATGGAGTCTTATAGGTATACAATGATTGTGTTGTGTAAGCCTTAGGTACCAGTGTGTATTATGTGTTAGCTGTGCTTAGGGCTTACGAGATAAGATTCAAATTAGAGCAAATTATTTTTTAGTTTCTGCTATGTACAGTGGCCTGCAAGTCTACACTTATTTGTTGATAATCGCACCTATTTCAACTGTATTGGATACCCCAGTGTTCACCCCAAATGTGCTGTCACCTGTACTTTGTTTTTTTAAGCTATTGCATAGCTTCTATCGCGGGCCTTGAGCGTGGAGACCGAATCAAGAAATTCCGTAACGAAAATAACCTAACTCGCACGATCGAACAATTTTTAATTTCCGAAATTTAAAAGAATTTAGAAGAAAATAAGGATTTTGACAGTATGGTTGCCTATGGTAACCATATCTGCCAAAATAACAGAAAAATTTAATTACAAAAGTCAAAATTAGAAAATACATAAAATTATAAAATTAAGCTATTGCATAGCTTCTATCGCGGGCCTTGAGCGTGGAGACCGAATCCAGAAATTCCGTAACGAAAATAACCTAACACCCCCCCACTCCGACCGGCACAGCGGTGATACTTTTTAGGTTTATAATTGCATAAGTTGATAAAAAATGCTATGCAATAGCTTTACCGCGGCAGTCTCCGAGTGCCACACGTCTTTTTTATTCGTTTGTAAAGTTTCGGCACCGTTGCAGGCGCCATGATCATAGAAGATCAGATCAGATCAGTACTTAATTATTATTATTATTTCTGTAACTTTTTGTCAAATTTTATCGCACCGCCTACATAACATTTCTGTTTAGCCCAATGGTTGACTGGCAGAGAATGCCACATGGCATTAAGTCCACCTTTTGTACAACTTTTTTTGTTAACTTGTGCAATAAAGTTGAAATAAATAAATCAGATCTTCGGAGATTATGGATCATTTTAAATCAAGTTTTATATTGTAATACGCAGAAACTAGAATAATCACACAACTTTTCGATTTACCTTTTATGAGAGTGTTAAAAGGGTGGCATAAATGCAAAGAAATTGTCAACCACAGTAGAAAAAAAAAATGGACATTGTTGATAATAATAGAACACAGTAGGATCCGCTGACGTTTACAATATACCTACCTCTTAAAGGGGCTATACCTACTCCTTAAAAATTGTGATTATTACTATTGATAACGGATCCGCCGGATCAGTAAATGTGTCTAAAATTTTTTAATACCTTTTATACAGTTTTATATTGAGACACAAAGCAACAGTCTATAAAATATAATGAAAGGGTCTAAATTTCACAATTCCTTCTCAGTCACGAGATATTTTATTAAAGAAGTGGATCTAGTGTTATCCCCGTAACTCCTCTTAAGATACTCATGGTTAGCGCCATCCCTGGAGAGAAGAAAAGCGGTCGTGCTGGGCGCTAGATGACAAGGCGTGCCAAAAAGGCTGTTGTGCGAAATAATTTATTATGTTGCCAGATCAGATTAATAAAAAACGTAAAGCACTTACGACTGGTGTCGACAACAAAAAACTACCTTGTCAAACAGGTGCAGCGTGCTTCGAAAATTTCGCGCACATATACGGAATGGACGGAACCACGTATCTACCTATGTACGGAAATACACGATGCATTTTCAAACATCTGGAAAATTAAGCCCACGTTGTGTAACCATTCTGTATAACATCTTGGCAGTGTTATTTTCTTTTTTTTTAATAAAAATGTGAAATATTAGTTCAGCAATTTATTTTGAAACACGCTGTGACGCGCACAGATGTAGCCATGTAAGGTCGATTCAACCGAGACCCCGCCGCAGCAAAATAATAGGTCTGTGCGCGTCACAGCGTGTTACAAAATTAAAAGTCTGTTTTTTTTATTATTTTTAATTAAAAAAAAAATATAACACTGCCATGATGTTATGCATAATGGTCCAATAACGTGCGCTCCATTTTTCAGGTGGTTCAAAAAGCACGGGGTATATTTTGGTTTTAAAATAAAAATTAAGAAGGTACTTTATACAGAAAAAAGTAACATTTACTTAGTACGAGTACTTACATAATTAAATTATATATTTTCATATGTAATTTCCCTTACATCCTTTTTTTGACATAAGATTATAATTAGCAAGATCAAAAGAGGCCATAAAAAGTTATTAACAAGCGTAAAAGTTGTCCTTTGTCGACAATCAGCGAGACTTTGATTTTGGCAATTTGAACAAAAACAAAAGAAACATTCAAGTTCGGAAATAATGAACGAGAAGAAAGGAAGTTTTAAATTCGGCAAATGAAATTGGGAATAACAAACAGGTGAGTATTTAGCGTCGTTTATACGGTATTTGTATGGAACCCTTTTATAAACTGTGCTGAGCCCCAAATACGTTTAGCTACTCTACTCGAGTATCGCTTTCGTATACGCGTTCATAGTGTTGGGAAATGTGTGATTTTATTAAATGAAAAATATGTAACTATACTTGTATTTTAAATGAAATCATCATAGAAAAAACAATAACTTTAATGGAAACAAGAAACTGATATGCATGTGATGTCATCATGTTACTGATATAATTCTATTATAGCAAATTATGTGTAGGTACCTAGGTTTTTTTATTAAACTCGTCTTCTCATTTGGTTACCGGCATTTCCAGCATCTGCAGAAAATATAATAAGTTTTTCTAGGTATAAGAGACTGGCCAGTTATAATAATTTAGGTACTAGCTGTTGCCCGCGACTTTGTCCGCGTCAATTTCTGTTATTGATCGCGATTATTTTTGCAACATTTTTCACTGATGTTTCGCTCCTATTAGTCGCAGCATGATGTTATATAGCCTATATTCTCGATAAAAACAAGAATATTTTTTCAATTCGAACCAGTACTTACTAAGATTAGCTCGTTCAAACAAACAAACAAACAAACTCTTCAGATTTATAATATTAGTTTAGATTTTGAAGCTATTTTTATTATCTTAAAGTGGTAAAAAATTTAAATTGAAACGTTAGGTACAGAATTTACCTAAACATTGTTTGCGAGCTAATTTAAATGGTCGTGTTTCATTGAGAAACGGATACGCTGGAAACATTTTCGCGCTATGATTTTTTTACGATTGAGTTTCGTATAAATGTCGCTTGATATCTGACGAAACTGACGATATACTTTAAATAGTATTTATAGATGGAGGCCCTTCTAAGTCAACCACGGATCAAATAACGAATTCAAGAGCTGACTTTTAACCTTGTCGCCGTTTGACGGCGGTTACGGAAAAAAATGTGCTAGCAGTGAAAAATTTGTATCACGAACGCTAACTTGGTCCTAATAATGATAATTATTCCTTAAACTCTTCGTCAGCTCTGAACCGTAAAAATGCATGGGCCTGAAGTCAATCTGCAGGTTATCAAAGTCTTCTCCATAGCTCATTATGCCATTTTATGATTTGTTTACTGTTAGTAGTTGTCTTCAGTCAGACTCTGAGGAAAGGATTCAAAACAAATATTATAGAAAAGATTCAATCCTCTCCCAACACTACGCAAGCATCGTAAAGTTGCCGACATGCCTTCGAATCGGAAATGCGCGGAATAATAAATACATGCGCGATTTCTAAAATGTTTCAAAGTATCATGATGGTCGTTTATCGTTTCATCGAGACTCAATGTTTTTATCTCCAAATGAATTGATAGACTCAAAAACACTTTAAAAGTATCGCAGTAAATGTTAGTGATTGTTTGTTTTTTCGCTCCAAATTTTACTTAATCTTTTAGTACATCGATGCCGTTCTTTATAAAAAATATATATATTAGGTCCTTACATATGAAATTGGCGTTTGGTATGGGAGGAACATAAAATCAAATATTTTTTAATATAATATATTTATTTAAACAAACCATTCGGACGGCATTTAATAAAATCTTTGAAGGCGGTTTGCACTGCCTCACCGGAGTTAATTTTTTCCCTTGCAAGAAATTATAATTATCAAAAAAAGGTAATCAGTTGGAGCAAGATCCGGGGAGTACGGTGGATGTCATAGGCATTTCAATTGGAGCTCCTCTAATTTGGTAGTGATGCAGTGTTCGTCTGCAGTGTGTGGTCTAGCGTTGTCGTGAAGCAGTAGTAGGGTAGAACGATTGATCAGCTTCGGTTGTTTAACAGCTAGTTTTTTCATCATGGTTTGCAATTGCTGACAATAGACATCTGCCGTAATCGTCTGGCCAGATTTGAGAAAGATGTAATAAACGACACCGGCGCTAGTTCACCAAACGCTCACAAGTAACTTTTTTTGGGTCAATTTTCGTTTGGGGCAGGATTTGGCTGGCTTCCCAGGGTTCAGCTATTGTGATGAACGCTTTCGATTGTTGTACAGGATCCACTTTTCATCACAGGTAATGATTTTATTTAAAATCCCTTCATTATTGTGCTGGTTAAATAACGCAGCAGACGACGCGCGTTTGGCAGTTTGCTTCACTCAATTTGTGAAGTACCCACCTCTCAAGCTTTTGAATATTCCCGATTGGCTTTAAATTGATTAAAACAGTTTTACCACTAATACTACAGCCTGAAGCCAACTCTGACGTAGTTTGCGATGGATCCACTTCCACGATAGCCATTCATTCTTCATTATCAACTAGGGTCTCCGACCGTGTTCTGCAGGTCGAAATTTCCAGAACGAAAACGTTGGAACCAAAAACGCACGGTGTTTTCTTTTGCAAAACGACCGCCATACACTTCGTTAACTCTTCGAGCCGTTTCTGGAGCACTGGTGCCACAGTGGAACTCGTACTCATAAATAACGCGATATTTCAAGTTTTCCATTTAATCAACTGACGCAAAGAGAAAAAAGGAAAGAAAAAATGCAAATGAATGACAGTTCACAAAGCACAAATACATGTGTAAATAGCTGTATAAAATTTGGAATTCCTAACCAAAGAGGAGATTTTTTAAATCAAAGTGGCCAGTATCACAATACGCCAATTTCTTATGTAAGGACCTAATATATTTTTTTTGTATTTCCTATAGTTTTCTTTTAATTTAAAATTTGATCAACATTCATTAAAAAAAAATGTTATGACAATTTAAGTCAACCTCGTTTTTCATCGCTTCGAAATATACTTTGTAATAAACCAAAAATTTTATCATAAACTAAAATAAAGTGTATTTACCCCACTTTATTGCCATATTTAAAAAGCTATCTCATGCTACAAGACCCCAGTGCAAATATAAGTGTTTCTGATTACTTTTGTCGCGGCAACAAAATAAATACTTATCCCAAATAAATAAGGGATGGAAGGAAATGTAGACATTTGCTACGTCCGTTCTCATTCATTAGATGTCTGTCCCTAAAATAGCGTCAAATACACCGAAATAATAAAAGTAAGGAAACAATTAGTTCTGTTGCTGTAACAAATTAAAGCTTACTAATAAGGTTTGGTCTCCTAAATAAAAAAAATTATGGGCAAAACTGCATAGGCTTATAAAAACTCGAGTTTTTAATTTCCTTATATTTTGTTTCAATAAAAAGACTAATCTTGAATGATCAGTGCATGCTTACACAGTGTTATAACAATTCAACACATGGGTACCTAATTTCTATTTTAATTACTATGCAATCCATACCTATCAGCAACTCAAATTAGTAATAATTATGAAATTAATTATCTGAAGTCAATGTGTGTAAAATGTATTATATTAAGTGACCTTCTTTATTATCGTTCTGCGACAGTGCATCGTCGATAGCAAACAGCAAACCTTTATAGAGTTTAATTTAGCTTATAGTTTCATCTGGCTTAATACGGCTTGGCTTATCTCATTTCAGTAAACACTAATTGTATAACCTAAGTCTGAGCTTTCTCATATCCGCTCACGTACCAGTTTAAGTTCACTATAGTCTGTTGTGTTTACTTCGTATGGAATAACGTTTCTTTTTCTAACTTTTATTAATTTTCCAGTGTTTGTAAATAAGTTTTATTTTCCTTTAACTTATCTAATTAGAGGAGTGGTCCCTGAATGGTTTGCATCGTATTTAACGAATCGTAAACAAGTTGTTGACATACAATATTCAAACAGTTTAACGGGATTGATCGAATTAATAAGATCGAATGAAATTACCATAACTAGCTCAATCCCTTAATTCCTTGAATGTGTCCTATTTTTGTTATACATAAACGACCTCCCAAAATATACAGGGTGACTTTGAAGTCATTGGCATCCATTCGGCCTATTATTATACTTATATTATGGAATGTTTTTATGGGAACCTAATACCTTATGGACTTATTAAAAAGTTTTACAAAATAAATGATAATTAGGTAGATTATCTTGTTGAATTGAGCGAGTCTAGCCGTACATTTACACGCGCGCCCGCGCCGCCCGCCCCACCGCGCCCGCGCCGCCCGCCCCACCGCGCCCGCGTCGCCTGCCGCCACACCGCGTGAACCCGTGTGACCCGACATCGCACAGCTGATTGATAACATAATAATGATAATAACTTTCCCTTCACACTTTGATCGGCTTAGGACGGTCAAAACTTACGTAATACGTATTTAAAAAGTTGGAATGACAATATTTACAATAGTTAGTTCAAATCAGCTATTTACAATAATTTAAAGATAGTTACTTACACTTATTTTCGAATTGCTCGCCTCCTCTTTCCACACAATTCAATTTTGTGAGTTTTGTGAGGGTTACGCTGGCTTCACTCATATTCGTTGTGAATGTTAAACAGACCGATTCTTGTAAAAGCACTTTACCACTATTTTTTAAACGAACTTATTCTACTTTCGTGGGTGCGTTTCAACAACTGCGCAACTGCGTAAAATCTTAATTTTCATTCAAAGTTTATGTAGGGGGAACTCGATTTGTTATTTTTTTAGTTTGCTAATAATCATTTTTCTACTCTGCTGTGTCGTGTCACTGCGCGATTTATGTACAAAGAGCGCTTTTCTTTAGACATTAAATCATTCAAATGCCTAACGACAGCAAAATATTAGCCTGATTAATCGACTCTTTACCGTAAATGTGATTTGAAGTTTGTGTTAAATGATGTAACTTTTAAGTTAAAACGTTAAATACGTTCAACATATTTCGGTAAGTTCTTGTAAAGTGATTTAACTTACGTAACGCAGCATCTTGTCTGAAGCGGGACGCGACCGTTCCAGTATGCTCAGGCGCGGCACTAACAAGTAAAGATCTAAAAGGGCTATGCAAAGCTGCCCTTCCACTCGCACGTTCGTGGTTCCATATTTCTGCCTCTTTCGCGCAGCGCGGGGGAAAGATGCGCGGGAGACGATTGGGCTAAGTTATATCACTTTACACCAATTATGTAACCACAAATATTGTTGCGATTTTCAACTGTTTTTGATCTAAGTAACTTATATTGTTTTACACATACGAACCTTTTATGGTCAATGATTTAAGTCTAAATGGATCATTAGACACAAAATAAATACAATTTTGTATTTTACTTTTTCTGATATAAATTAAGTTACATTCTTTTTCACGAACCTACAATACATAGTTTTTTGTGGATATTTACATAACTCTTTTTATATTATTAAGCAAAAATTTAATCCGCACAATTCAATCGTGTAAAAAGTAATAACACGTGTTATACCTTTCTTGTCACAATAAAATAATGAATTCCGGTTCACTATGTTAAAATGCATCAATAATCACGAAAAAGACTCAAAATGGGTTCACAAAGCCTGGCTTATAACTTGTAGCACAAAATTACTTTCTTTTTTAATACGGCGTAGAAATATACCGATAACATACAAAAATAGCAAATTTTTCATAGATTCACAATAACAAATAAAATCAATTTCGATCTGAGTCGAGTTAGAGCCCTTTTCACTGAAGGATTGTACCTTCAGTGAAAAGGGCTCTAACTCGACTATATATACCTATATATAAATAAATGGACTATCCAACACAAAACATATTTTTTTCAATTCGAACCAGTACTTCCTGAGATTAGCGCGTTTAAACAAACAAACAAACAAACTCTTCAGCTTTATAATATTAGTATAGATCTGATTGTAATGTTGCACCTGTTCTAATCAAACCAGCAATGTCCAAATCAGACATAAAAGCGTTCACGTTAGCTGTGTAATCAGCAAGCCATAGGGGCCGCCTCAAAGCGAAACTTTCCTTGTAATTTGCACGGAACATCAAACAACATAATAATTTGACCACGACGCGCGCAAACTTCTATGAATTTTGGCCGCCGAAGTATCTATCTATCTGTGAACAATTTAATATGGCGATCGTTAAATTTAATCTAAAATAAAGCGGACAACATTTTTTACGATACTAGAAAGCTAGATATAATATTAACTGATTAAAATTATAATACCACTTTCAATAAGTTCAATCATATATATTAAAATAACCTATTAAACCTTTTTTTATTAACAAAAATCAATACAATTATAATATATTAAATAATATTTGATACACAATGGTACGTACCACTAGACGTCATTATTCTATTACGAGTAATACTCCATACCTAACACATGTGTTACACTATATCGTTCTAAAATAAGTTTACAAACTTAGCCATCAGTTCTTATTTCACAATTCAATTCAATTTACATTAAAACAATATGGCTTACAAGAAGAATATAACTCAAATAATTTACATTGTAGCATACTCGTCCAGTTTTTACATGAAGTCAACTTATTGCAATATCATCATTATTATTAGTCCTCATTTAAATTAGTGCACTACTTGACAAATGCATCTCCAAAAATCATGAAACCTCTTTTATTCATACCTACAACACAACTGATTTTATTATTCCATAATGAAAGGGTCACCAATATTGAAAGCACATTTTACGTCATACACTTGTAAGGTTTTGTTGGTGCTGTAAGTACCTTTTATATTTTACAAATTAACCGTATTCAAAAATCTGCAGTGCATACGTGCACACGGAAATTTAGCTATCTGCAAATTATGAAAAACAAAAGGCCTTTCGTAGCAACGGCTCGCTTAAATTATTACGATGGTAAAGTAAACTGAGTGCTCCCGTATATCGTTGTTTTTAAAGCACTTAAAAATAATTTTACCATACACGTTTCTGTGCTTTATATTATCCAATTTACATAAATACCGTTGCATAAGAGAGCTTGCTCTGTAAAACAATAGAAACAAAAAAAGAAAGTCTAGTAATTTATTTCGCAAAACAATAGAATTGTAATTTTTGTTTGTAACTTTTAGACAGGGTGGAGAGATTTTGAACAAAGGCCTCATTGCAGTCACACGACTTTAGATATACAGGCTTTATGTCAGCTTTATAATCTTTGTTAGCGATAGGTCTGGTTTATACCAAATTAAAGAGATGAAGTGAGAAGTTGTGTTTGTACACAATGACCATAGAAGTGAACTTAGCTGCTGTCGTCATAATAATATTATTTTATCATGTATGAAAGCACAGCTCTTTTCTTCTCTTCTCTAGATTTCTCCACTTCTAGAGTTAATTGATTCTAGAGTTTATGCTATGTACTTTATTTTTTATGAGTTTTCGATATTTCGGCACTGATGTAAGTCTGTGTATAAAAAAAGGTGTATAAGTATTTAAACTTGAAAAATTATGTCTCAGGCGGGACTCTAACCCGCATCTCCTCGCATGCCGGGCACGGCGCTTTACAATTCACCGGCAACCGCGCCCGTCATGCGAGGAGATGCGGGTTCGAGTCCCGTCTGAGACATAATTTTTCAAGTTAAAATACTAATATTATAATTGCAATTAAATTGCTTAAATATCATATAAAGTAATAAGGTATATGTTATAAACTCCGAATCAATTAACTCTAGTAATAGTGATCACGAAAGTTTAATTCAGTATTCTCCACTTCTGTTAGAAATGGTTTAATAACATTTAATCTTCATATTATTTGAAATATTTATCATAGCTACCGTAATAATTTTTCTAGCTTGTATTGTGTTCTGAATTAATAATTGAAAATTTTGTTTAGTCATTTATTATATCATACTTTAGTGTTAACTATTTACAATATGAAAACTATGCCAAACCACTTATTTTTATTTATATGATGACAAAAAAAAAACTACTGTTTAAAAACAGCAGTTTTCGGCTATAAATAAACACACTTCTGGTCCTTTCAATGCCACCTATTTTAATCTTATCCACAAATTGAAGATAGAGCATAGATTTAATTCATAAAGGTCTTAGATAAGCAAGCTTGGAATATTTTGATTCACAAGTACAAACTCATTAAAACTTTTTCTGTTTTTTAAGCTTGCTGGCAGATGTTTGAATATGTTGAAATCATGGCGAATTTCCTAATTCTTGTTTGATATTTTTTAAAGAAAAAATATGGAACAAGTTTGCTGATTACATCAAAAAATAAAATTGCTGATCTTTTTATAACATGGATTGCTTTAGGATATAAAATGTTTTTACCAGTAACAAATAATGAGTGGATATATTTGGTGTTTAAATAAATGATAAATTTTAAAGTAAGTCAAGTATAAAAAAGCACTATTAAATTAAAATAATGTACACTTTGATTTTAAATTTATGGTTAGTGGTTCAAAGAATCTGAACGAAGAAAGAACAGTATCGTCAAAATTAAGAAATACAATTCATTAATCTCAAGAAATATCGTCAAAGATTTATTTCAGCACTATAAAATTAATTTTTGGTAACGTCAACTGAAATTTATACCATTTGATTACAAAAAATTGAAAATTTTATTTTTTAAGAAACTGATTAACATAGTTTTTTTTGGTTATGTTATATTCATTAATTAAAAAAAAAACCTTAATATTGCAAATTAAATAATCGCTTGCTCGGCCAGGTATTTGACAATCTACTAGCACTCCGTGTAATTCGTAATCCCGCATCCGATTATAATTAATTATCGTCATGGTCATATCGCAGTCCTAAAAAGAAAACTAAACATTATCACAACTGCTATATCTTAATCTATGCCAAATTGGAAAGTTATTAATTCTTATACCAATTTTATCCCCTTTTCATTCCTTTATAATGTCTAAAACAATTACTCTGTTCTTTCCAGAGTCTCAAACAATCTTAGTATTTTCCAAATTTCACTTAAAAAAGCAATCATTTTCCACACAATTTTTTATCTCCCTTTTTCACCATCTCACATGATAATTTCTAGAATAAAAACCTTTATTTTCTTATTTATAATATTAACAGTATGGAAACCTACATATTTTAATACTTTTCTGTATGTTAAATTTTGTCATTATAAAATACTGACAATTATAATGCTTTACTAAAGGTTTACATGGCTCCGACCATATCAGTTTTATTTCTACAAAAAGGCCACAGGAGGCGCTTTTTACGTCCCAATATTAAAAAATATTACTGCTTCGGGAAAAAATATGTGGGCTAGTGCCGAGAAGAAGCACCCCGTGAGTTTTCCACTTCAAAAACGCTTCGAAGCTCTTAATTTCAAGTGCTGAACTGATCTGAACAACGTAGCAGTACAAAACTGTTTATATGGTGAGGTCCAATCGTTAAAACTCACCGTAACTGAAACAAGAAAATTTAACACCGATTTTATTTCAAAGTTCTTTAACCCAAAAGCTCCAAAGTGTTCACGAGAGATCTGAGACGGTGGCATTTCGTTAATGCCTGATCGATATTTGAGAATTTCTATAGATAATTACTTAACATAAATACCCGATACTAATATACTAAAGATAGCACGAGCATCAGTGGATGAGATTAGAATGGCCCCTAAAACTTCAAAATAGAATTCAAAATTCAAAGTGCAATGACAGATTAACTACAAATTTTTTTTATATCTCAGAAGCTCTTAAATTTTGTCATCTTCAAAGGTCAAATGCCACAGGCGTAGACCAGGAAGCTAGATTTTTTTTTCTTCAAAATAGATGACAACATATGTTTGAAGAACTGTCGATCAATCTTGCTTCTGAACCAAATTTATATGTTTTATGGGTCTTCTTAACATGTGTCTCTATTCTTGAAAGATATAAAAGTCTTGTGTCAGAGGTTTCTAAGCCGCCTATTTCATTCCTATATTATTATATTTTTAGGGAAAACTTAAGGTCTAAAAGGGATGTACTTGGCTGAGATGATGATGATAAAACGTTTGCATAAAAATATTAATATTATGATACTAGTAATATCCGTTATGTTAATTTAAAGATATATTGCCTGTATTCTGAAGTCACTTTAAACAAACGATCCAAATGGTCGTCAAACTTTGACATAATACATGACCATATATTGTAAATAAGAAGGGGCAAACAATCATTTGACGGTGTAAATAATACCCAGTCTCTAATAGTGTATTGGCTTACAAGAAAGACATTTTTAATCAATGTACATAATAAAATTCTTAATGCCCGACAAAAGGTAATATGTCACGTGCAATAGTAACAAATATTTTGTTAGGTAATTTGGAATTCATTAAATTAAAGAAAAAAACCAACTTCATCTGCATATGATATGACAAAAATTAAAATGGCAGGATTTGTTTGCTTCAGCTATTTATATCGTCAGTGGAAAGGAAAAAATGCTAAAGCGCCATTTGGGCCAAAATGAGTTACATATATTGTTGGATAGGCTTTTTTTTTCTGCGTCGATCTATGTAGGTTTCAACTCAATCAGACAATTTTTTTGGGGCTTTAGCATTCCGAAATTTGCAAGTATTTCTAAAATCACCGCCCTTGCGCTACTAAAACGACGTGTTGGTAGTGTTTTTACAACAAATGTCGCGTAAGAATTTTTTTGCTGGCACAATATTTTTGCTTTCACAACATAAGTATTTTTTTGTTACTTAAGAACTTGAATGAGGCTGTTACTTTAGCATTTTAAGCTTTTTGAATTTTAAAGTTTATTGGTACATTAGCAATTATTCATAACTGTTGTTCATAATGATTTGGCATGTAAGCAAAAGTAAGTGATCAAGATTCGATTAGTTTTTGCGCTTTAGGATTTTTTCACTCGCTGTTTGTGTAAGTAGGTTTAGTATGTTAGCAAAAATATTATACTTGAAATGTATTATTACACATTTGTTAGCAAAAAGTAGCCTTTTCTTACAAGTTTTAAAGTACTTTAGCAATAATTATCATTAAACAAAGCAAACATTATAGTAGTGAAGTAATATTAACATTACTCAAAAAACTTCAAACATTATGATGCATTGAATGATTCTTTGGATCTAATAAGTTCTTACCTTAAAGGCAGAACACAAAAGGTTTGCATAAATGGAGCTGAGTCGTCAGGGTCGGCCCTTATTATGGGTGTCCCTCAGGGATCAGTATTAGGACCCCTGCTATTTTTAATTTATATTAAAGACCTTCCCTGTTATTTTCATAATCTTTGTGAGATGGTATTGTTTGCAGATGACACATCTATGATTTTACAAACTAAGAGGGACAAATCTTTATTTGACGATGTTAACAATACCCTTTCAAAATTATTGCATTGGTTCACAGCAAATAATGTTTTACTAAATGCAAATAAAACAAAATGACATGTTAAATTGACCATGCCGTACGTACGGTTTGCTGTCACTCATCACAAATCGCGATAATTGTTAAAGATGAACCATTAAACTCTTTAGATTCTACTACGTTTTTAGGTATAACTGTAGACTCTCATTTGCAATAGGGTGCTTGTTATTAGGGGGCTCTGGAAGACTTAGTTCTGTTGCTGTGAGAAATATAAGGCAACTGACTGATGTTGGAACGGCATGATTCGTATATTTTAGCTACTTTCATAGCATAATGACATACGGAAGTATGTTGTGGGGCTCAGCGGCAGATATTGAGTCAATTTTATATTACAAAAACGTGCTGTATGGGCTATTTATTTCTTACAAAAAATACGTACACATTTTTAATACCAAAAATAAAGATGAACTTGCCGTTCCAGGCTTCAGACTGCGAAAAGTAGGAAAATCGTTCATGGGAAATTGTATTCGTATTTTTCAACAAATTACCACAGGGTATTGCTGAACTCCTTGTACATCAACTTAAATCGTATGTCAAAGTAATTTTAATGAAAAAGGGCTATAACACTGTAAATGATTATTTGTATGATAGAAATGTAAGGCATTAAATTGTCCCAGCTCGTACTTTCTTAAACATTTTGTAAAAAAATATTTAAACAGGGGCTGACAATAGTGACCGAGTTTCTTGCGCTGCTTCTTCTCGACACTAGCCCAGACTTGTCCCCAAGCAGTGGTAGGTTTAAATATTAGGACATGTAAAAGAGCCTCCTGGGGCCTATTTGCAGAAATAAAACTGATTTTATACAGCACGTGACCATAAAGCACATTCCTGTTGGAACTTGTCGGTTTTTGTTGTTTAGTTGCCGTCCGAATCATCATTTTACCGTGTCAACTGGATTGTAAGTAAAGTTTAAAGGTATGTTTTTCTTTTCCGTAATATTATGATTGTGTTATAATAATGATGATAGACAAAACATTTTTAAAGTGCCGTGCCTCAGTCAGCCAAACCGGAACCCTTATAGGATCAAGTATAAGTATCAATAGTACAAGAAGAAATACAAAATTATTTTCTTTTGTTTAAGGTCTTCATGGGCAGCAAACGCAATGTTTATTTAAAAAGTTCATTGGATTGGAAACAAGCTATCCGACCGACTAACCGAGTTGACCAACGCATCTGATGACATGTCTTCTCAGCATACTATGGCTCATGTGCTCTCACAATCTGCTCTAGAAATTATGTAAATTTATGCTGTCGAGCCCAAGTCCTCGGGCTGGGGTCGATGTATTGATCTAGAATTTAAAGTAACTCCTCAAACTCTAACACACATGGATCTCGTGGATTACATAACCAATACGTTATCTGATGTAATTCTGAGCTCAAAGATGTTAGTAATATGTTGTATGTTTCTTTGTATTGATATCATCACATCTGTTCAGTTTTAAATAAATATACAACTGTTAAAGTTTTTAAATATTTCGTCCTTGTCTACTGGTACAATGTTTAATTTAGGTGTCATAAGGTCCTTTGCTCCTCAGTACCTCCTGTATACATGAAATTGTTTTGTGCTGTCGAATTCACTCTGCAGTTTTAGTATAAGCTGTGTAATTTCCTGAAAGTTATTTTTTTCTTCATTCTCATTTTCCCACTGTGTCATCAGTACTCATCAGTAATATTAATTATTTGTAGTGTATATTTTTTCTTCGTAAATATAAAATTTTGTACATTCATAACACTCGTAATTTAAATTCATAATCAGAAATTTCTCGTAGGGTTTGTATCTGGCTGCCGAGTTTTGTAATGCAGCCTTTAATCGAAGTTAGTGTACGTTTTACTTAGTTAATTTATCCATTTAGTCGCCAATTATTTCATTCTAAAATAAAACCATTATATTTGAAAGCTATGATATTTATTTTCTGATTGACACATAAAATGTCATAAAAACGAAAGTGTAGTCAGAGAGTACAAATATGTAAAGATGATGGATGTGACGTGAAATTGAACAAACTTCGCCACCATTTTTTACCCTCTTAAAGATTAAATTTTTAAGAATACTGAAAGACGTCATTAATAATTTTTAATCAGGTAGCTAACACCAATTTTCATTATCATCGACTTAGCTTCAAAACTAACGGATTTTTATACAAACTTATGGGGCCCTTTTTACCCCATTATAGGCGGAATTTCCAAAAATCAAAAGTGCTTACCTACACTATAAAAAGAAGCACGGGGAAAAATTTCCGGTTTTAAATCCCAGTAGTTTAGGCTGTGCGTTGATATGTCAGTCAGTGTTTTATATTTAGGTAATTCAAAATATAGTCATTACCACAAACCTGTACCCGGTTAGTAGTAATGTCAATATTTTTAATTAAGGCATTAGAAAAATTAGGCATTTTTTTCACAAAACATTCATACCTATTTAATCTTTAAGTATAATTTTTGCTTAAAACGTGTAATGTAGTTATAGTTTAGCAACATTTGCCTTTATTCGTTCCATGGGGTCTGCGTATGTAAGCATATATTCCTGTTGGTTCCGTGAATAATGTTGCTTCTTACGCATTACTTCGCTGGCGTATGTGACTACAATAGTTGTAGTTTAGTAATTTATCTTTGACATACTTATTCAATTGTAACTCACTAAGCAATTATGTTATAATAAGAAAAATGTTGTTAAAACTCTTTAGCACTTTGTGGTTGCTGGATATTTAAATATAATGGATGTTAGAAGTTTTATCCTGACTGACATTTGATTAATTTTCATGGTATTTTTTCTAAAGCGACAGCTATTTTGCGATCTAAATAAGCAAGGAACCTATGTATTATATCTAAATTTAGGTAAAAAATCTAGATCATGTTTCCATTTTAAAAATCCGGTTTAACATTAATATCAAAAGAGATATGAATTTTTTTCCGAAAATTGAAACTTTGATCCTCTTTTTCCACAAGTACGGTTTTGGCGCTTTAGCAGTTTTTCCTTTCCACTGACGATATATATAGTAAATTTTATTATCACTGTCATGGGGCTAAGCGGCAGATATTTATTCTATACCTACGAGTATCTTAGCTGAGATTATACAACTCATAGACGTCGTAAACTGTTGACGGTAATTCATGTAGTAACAGTTGTAGCATTTAAAATATCGTTGAGATATTGACGCTGAAATCATTAAAATAAAATATGACCTTAAAAAAAAAGCTAAAACAGTGAAGAAACAATTCCTGCAAACAGCAGGTAAAATATTGTCTGTAAAAAACGTATATCATAATAACACAATCCTTATTCCTCCTAAGTTCTGCTATTTTTCAAACCTGTTTACATAATAAACATGTAAGTTTTTAAATATATGGTAAACCTGCAGCCAGTCCATTAGATTATTTGCGAAGACCAATGATCCATGAAATGTTTATGTGATTGGAAAATTTCCGGTTGCCCGATTCCAATAAGCCACCAAAAATATAGGTAGGATTATATCACTTATGTAATACGAAGCATGTCGACTTATCAGCTTATGGCCGCCATATCCAAACTAAGGGGATGTGCACACTCACTACAGAGGACGCTTAGGGCCTGATCACATTTGAGTTTAGGTAGCGAGTGCGAGCAATGCTTAAGCGTTTAAAAGTTGTTAGGCAACTGGTGTTATATAAGATGCGCGAAGAACGCCTCGTTAGTCTAGGAACGCCCCGTTGCGTTGGTCTAGTGGTTTGAATACCAAGCCAAGAGCTCGGGTTCGATCTCCGGGTTGGGCCGCAAAAAGATTTGGATTTTCATTTCGAAGATTGCTCGGGCTTGTGATGGATGACCAACCCGCATTGTGCAAGCGTGGTAATCTTAGATATTGCCTGTAACCATCATTGCTATGGTAACTTGGATTCAATGATTGAGGCCTTTTTCCTGCAGTGGGTTGATTTTTTTTTTGTATGTAAGTAGTTAAAAAGATATCAACATGATGAAAATTAATACCTTATTCTTAAAAATGGGATAAATATATCCCACAGTCTGTATAAGGGGCCTGATGTGAAGCCTGATGAATATTAGTAGATAGGTACCTAGTTGATTGTTACCGAACCAGCTTCATAGAGTTTCGTAAGTCATAATTTGATAATTATCAAAGTAAGTATTCAATACTGATTTCGTTCATTCTTATTATTCAAAACTGTGTATTAGAAAATCAGTATTATACTGATTTTCTAATTTTATTATTTTATTATTTTTACATGTAAAAACTAAGATGTTCTCGAGAGACTTATGCAGGTACCTTAATGTTTTGTTTTTTCGGTTGATTTGTTCCATCTTAGTTAAACAAACAAGGATCAAAATTCTTAAGATGATTCTAAATTCAAAGGATTACCTACGCACATAGGAATTTTCATTCATTTTGTATCATTATCCACCAGAAAAGCAATCAAGTATTAAAAACTGCAACCGCTTACGCTATCGCTACATGTAGTGACTAAATTTAGGCTCTAGGGCTATTACCGGGCGCGGTAACCCGGAAAACCGAAATTACGTAAATGCTACATTGAATTTTCGTATAATCGGGTGCCGCCTCCAGGCGAATAGACGTGTTGATGCGGCGTATATTAGACTCCATAAAACCATACGATAGAGATGACACCTCGCAAATTAACGAGAAAAATAATAAAGGTTTTCTGAAACGTAAACACGCTATAATACTCAACATTTCTCTCCAAAACACGCAAAATAAAACAACAAAAGCATCGGTTCTCTACGTCTAATAATAAAACACAAAAATTACATTTTGTTATATTGTTTGGATCTTTTGAAAGTCGCGCTTTCCTAGTTTTAAAAATTTTCATTTAATTTTCACTGAATATTAACAAAAGATTCTCGAATTTGAAAATTGATATATTCGTGAATTTTTCTTTTCCTCTTTCAACACGCTATTTATTAACGAGATAATTGGAATTGTAAAAAAATATACTAAGAATTCCTAAAAATTCAATGAAAACAATCAACAACGCAAGTTTATTCAAGGAACGGTTCTTGCTGTAAGAAACATAAAAAAGTTCCAGTACTTAATTAAAGATGTATAAAAAATTGTTACCTTTTTTTGTAAAGACAATTCTTATAACTCCCAGAAAACTATTTAGGTGACTAACCTTTTTGAGCGCTAAATTACTGAATGTACCAGTAGGTTAAAAAAAATATCTAAAATGATATCAAAAACATTCTCAAACTTCTTGCACTCTAGAGACCTCACAATGACAAAAATCTTTAAAACAGTCATGTCATTATATGAAAAACCGAATTAGGTTAATTATGAGTACTATAAAAGGTCACGGTAAGGTCGGCAACAAAACCCTAAAAGCATTTAGATGTTTAATTAACTTGTTAAAGTTTGACACCTACCTGTCACCTAATAACATATCTCAGCCATACTCAATTACTTTAGAAATACGGTATCATCAACCCTCCGTGTTACCAAATGGGGGTTTGAATGAGTTTTAGAATAGGTGAGATAGAATACTTTACGGTACAGTTACGAATGACTTAATTTATTAAAAGGTTGGTTCTATAAATACAAAGCAATCATACAAATTGAAAATATTTTCTGACAACCTCAAAAGCGTGAGGTACTAAAAAGTATCATTGATATAATATTAACATCGATATTTGTAAAATACATTTCAAATATCATTACATATTCGGAACTAACTATAACTCCTGAACTGTTTAAATAATGTTGAATTCATGTATTTTGATAAATGCATATTATAATCTAGGTAAATGAAACATTGGAGAAGGAATATAAATACATCGTGAAAACAAATTCATATACAAGTGAAGATCAGAATATAGCGATATAAAAACAATTAAATAATTTATAGCTGCTATGTGCTTTTAGTTAAAAATCGAGAGGTTTTCTGTGTTATCGTTAAAAGAATTCAAAATAGAATGACGACATTTTATGTCTTATTTATTTAACAATAAAACAATAAATGCTCTTTTTCAAATAAACAACGTCCCTCTTTGTTACATTGATTAAAAATAATAAGTAGGTATACATTATAATTATGTAAACAGTACTTTGCTCCGTTTGGACAATGGTACGACACTAGAAAGACTTTAATAAATTCCTTATTAAGCTATATTTTTGTATGACTTTAAAGACGAAATAATTTAAAAACCTATGAGTTCGTCACAGGCGTCACTAACGTGCCAGTCGGGCGACCGTGGCCGAACCACTCAATGTCATTAATGCCTCCCTTGGGCCCAGGAATTACGCCCCCTATGAAATTTCCATGTAATTGGAAATCGCGTCATATTATACCGCTATCTGGACGACCTGTGGCCTTCTTGAATATGCTCGGGTATATTAACTTGCGGCGAGAAATTCACAAATTGCTCTTTTCGTAGACCTCTCGTAGACAATAAGATACCCTTTTAATTTAGACCGTCTAGTTCATCTTAGATGTTGATATCATCGACCCGGTTGGTGTAGTGATGTTTTACTATGCCCATTGCGAAGGTTCACGGGTTCGATTCCCAGCAGGGTAAATTCAGGTAACGCTCTCTTCTAAATTGGCTCAGGTCTAGAAATAGTGACAAGGTTATAGTCGTGCTTCGGAGGGCTCGTTCAGCAGTTTATTTCGGTTTCTGTGGCAAAACCGTAAAAACTCTAGCACCAGACATCTTGGACGAAAATGACGAAAGTCACGAATATCAGTCGGTGATTTAGTTCTAACTTATACCGGTGGTGGGATCTACCTCCTATTGGTCCACCCTGGGCAACGGCATCTTTGGATTTCTAACCAATGATGACGGCTAACAGATCCCTCTGCGGTGGTAGGCTTCGTAAGAGGCTGCCTGGATGCTACCACCCTCCTGCCGGAGTCCAGCGCCAAACAGTTTTTTTGTGTTCCGCTGGTGTGTGGGAGAACCAGTTCCTCTAGGTAAGCTCGCTCTATCTTAGGCTTCTTCTTAACCGTATAGTTAAAAAAAACATACCATGGATCAATAAACATTTTGTTAACATAACTGACTTGCGTCTGGTGTCATAATGACATTTCAAACAACAGACACAAATAGTGCACCGAAATGCGATCGTTCAGTAAACATTTCTGTATGAGAATATTAATATGCGTTCCCATGTTCACAATTTCATACCGCGCTGTTTGCGCACCGGGAATAAATGGCGGCATTTTTCACGAAAACAAGCTATTGTTATTCACGGTACAGCGATAGATGGCGGATGCGTAGACGGATGGCTCACGCATTCGTGCCACACTGCCCATATGCCTGGCAATTTAATAGAATCGAAGAATTATGGTCGTCAGTTTTCTGTGGTGCTGCCGGCGCATTAAAAGATCAGAAACAAGTACTCTTCTAATGGTTGCCGTAAGAGGCGACTATCCAAAGACAGGCAGCAGCGTCTTATTTCTACCTTTGAACAAATTGCCAATAACAAGATGCTTTTTTTGAAGAGCCCCGTGTCCAGCGTTGGACTATTAAATACAATTATTGTTAGCATGACTTTACCTATGATTCGTTACCATAATCAGCCTACATCTGATCACTGCTGGGTAAAAGTATAATCCAAAATGAAGATTTTGCCTTAATCGCCAAGTGTTGGCAGGTGGGTTGACGATTTTTTCTAGTAGTACTCTAAGAGTCGATTCTTTCGACACCACTAATAAGAAAAGGAGTGGATCTATTCTTTTATTTGCTGGCACCACACGAAGCCTATAATTAGTGTGATAAAGAATTGAAAAACAACAAACTATGACAGATAGTTTGTCTTTTAGTTAGGCAACTATCTAAACTTTTGAACTTAACTTACCAAAAACAAACAGTATTTGGTAAACAATTTTGGCACAGGTCCAAATAAATAAAAACGCAGCTTTTGTCTTTAGCCGGCTATCTATGAATTTATCAAAAATTCATCGAGATTGGCCGGGTGTGGTCCGGCTAAGAAAAGAAGGTTTATAAGGTAAATTGAGATGATGTCTTTAAGATTTTTCCAGCTGTGGTACTGTGGCGATCACACTAAATTTCTAGGTGTCTCCAGCTTTCATTGTCTCAGGTCTAGCTAACGTTGTTGATTTTGGCTTTCACTAAATATTTTTTTTAATAGTTACTTACTTTGGTATAAAAACAATGTGTGTGATGTTTATTTATTGAAACTGTAATGATGGTATTGTATTTGATTTATGTTTAAAGGTATTCTTAGTTCGTATTTTTATAGGTTGTTTGGCACAAAATTGTGGAAAAAGTTACAAAGATTGTGTATATCAGCCATTTTACGATTGCTATTTTATAACAATGGTATGCTAGTACCGTATGAAATATAACTGATATTTACATACATACATGAACCTTGATCCATCTTTACAGCTGATTCAATCACCGTCTATTACAATGTCGTTCATGGCTGTAGAGCCCTATATGCGAACGACAGATACGGTCACACACTCGGAACTTAAACTGTGTGTTGACCAGAGCAACACTTTCAGATCTATGCCGTCTCAATCGCTTGTCGGCGAGATACTCGAACCATGCTTTGTCGTGTGTCGTGTAACCCTCAGCAAGTAGTTTCCTCCATTTCCTCCTTTCCCACTTATCACAATCGATCTTAAATGTGATCATGTTTCGCTTTGCACAGTCCTTAAATCTTAACAAGGGTTTCCCTACATTTCGCTTCGCAAATGCAACTTGTCTTAAAAGTATTTGCCTAAGTAGGCGAGAAGCATCCATGCGGTGCACGTGTCCAAGCCATCTCAACCGTCTTTGCTTTAGTAACGCGGTTACACTAGGAAGCCTTGCTTTGTCTAGCACCCTCTCGTTTGTGATTTTGTCTTCCAGGTGATGCCTAGAATACTCCCAAGACAGCGCATATGAAAGTTGTTTAGGCATCGTTCCTGCTTGGCATATAGGACGTCCAGGTCTCGGCTCCGTACAAGAGGCCACTCAAGATGCATGTTTGATACGCGATCATCTTGGTTTTATTGTGAGATGTTTATTGCTCCAACCTCTTGTGTTAAGCTTCCCAAACGTCGTAGCTGCTTTGCCAATGCGAGTGCTGATCTCATCATCTAGTGAGAGAGTGCTCGATACTATCGAATGATATTTAATATCGCTTATATTTCTGTCGGTAGTCAGATGTCAACTATTATTTACAGTTTTGATAATTCTACTATCGCTACGCTTCGCAGGCAGGTTGGCAATTCAAACTGCAATTGCCAATCGATGATGGAAGGAAAATGATGCTGCCAGTGTTCTGGCGGTATGCTTTTAGTCGTTTCGTGTCGTATTTTATTATGTGCTTACGAAACACGACATGAAATACAATAAACGACTCAAATGTATGATAATTTGACCTATTCCTGCAGTTCAACATAAAGGAATAAACCACGTTTTAATATAGTTCAGAAATTCAAATACTCCGTGCGTTTGAAGTAGGTAGGTGCTATCTTTTCCACAATTACGTAGGCCTTGCCCCAAGCCATTCATAAACTATTCATTTTTTCGTTACGTAGATACGTACGTTTTCTTTTTCTCTATTGTTTGGTGTATAAATTGAAATTATAATAGTGAAAAAAGGTAAAAAAGACGATAAAATATACCTTCCGTCGAATTATCCCCCAGCGGTGTCGACATGAAGAAGCCTATTGCAGTTTTAGGTTAATTTAGTGATAAAAACAAATTAGAAAAATAAATCTAAAATCATAGACAGATAAGTTTTTGAATCGATATAAATAAAATAATTTATATCGATTCAAAAACTTAATTGTGACTACATTCATTAAGCAAAAGCTTATTCCTTCATAATATTGCATGATTCTTAAAATTTACATAACTTTGAAAAATTACTAGATTCTATAATTAATATGTTTGGTTTTATTGTATTTCATAGCAGCGCCCGATTTGACTTCCGATGTTGGTAAAATTTTGAAAGAGGCCAGGCCAAGGAAATCTACTAGTTTTTACTCACAGGTGTATGTATCTGCATGACAAAATATATACGACTTAAGTTTTCATTAATTTAACATTCACTGAGAAAAGTAAACTGAACTGTTTCTCCAACATAATAAAGTACATTTTATTGTGGCTAACCCTATCGCAGAGATTTGGATTTTGACTGATAGAGAACTGCGGGGAATGGCAACCCCATCCATCAATCCATCGGTACCCATGTCTGGAGATTGACACGTGTCAGCTGAAATTCTAGCTAGAATTTTTAAAATGGATCGCAAAAGACTCTCTTTACCAGTATCAAGTTCGTGACCGAAGATTTTAATCTTGATTTATGCTATTTAGTGTCCTCCCACATCATTATTCAAAGATTTAAATGCATTTAAAGGTAGCGCAGCGGTGTTAGAGATGAAACAAGTTACTTTAAAAATAAAAATTTAGTATCTCTGCAGATTTGTACCTATAGCAGCTCTTATTTTATTTTATAGAATAGATGTCAATGATAAGGTCGTACAATCTAGAATGTTACTAACCTTTTCTTACCTCTATCACATTTTTTATGTTGAAAACTTATTTAACTCTTAATAATAATACTTATAGCAAAATATTTTCATTTTGGCTTTTATGCCGCGCACATCTATGAAAAAATTAAATATAACTTTGAACAAAAGGTTTCGTCAGACAAAAAATCAGCCTTCATCTCATTCTGTTTATAAGCTTTATTGATATTAGGGTAACAAAGATTAACAATGTCTTTCAAAATCGAAGCTTATCGGATTTCTTTGTGACAATAATAGCCTCGAATCGGAGAAATCCTCCCAATGAGAGAGAAAGTATTATGTGAATATTTGTTCGGTTTCTCAGGACAGATCAGATGACAAGCACTCATCGCTGGGTTAAAGGAATTATTATGCAAACACATTTCTTTCTTCATGCTGCTCATGTTGTAAAAATATTTTATTGCGATAATAAATATATTTTATTCACACAACATGATTATGTTCCCGCCTATATTTCTTCTTCTTTCTTCCATACACTTTTGGAAGGATAGTTGTGGTCATCCTGTAGTATCGCGAGGGGCGCACGATATCTCGTGTCTGTTGCTTGTGTGCCTCTTTCATTCGTGCAATGGACCGTCCTATGAATCGTCCACACCGATCTCGTTTTGAGTCAGTAGTCTGGTAGTTGACTACGCGTTCTTATGTCTTCTATTTTTATTTGGACTACAAGGCTTTCTATAGATTCATTGCCACGTTATATGTAACTTTTTTTATCGCTGCTTGTTTGTGGGTTCTTGGTTTATGAAGGCATTCATGTGAAATTTGGTTCACAATACCTACTCCAATCTAATTACAATTATTAAAATTTCCTATACACAGTTACCTATAGTAAATTTATCTGAATTCGAAAGTACTAAGTGTGAATTAGTAATTTGTTATGTTAATGTGTAAAGTTCTGCGTGAATTAACTATTGAGCCTTTGTAAGGTTTAATAGTGCAAATCCACGGTAAAAAGCCCGCAGTCTGTTATTATAAAGTTTTTTTTTTTGATGAAATGACATACCTATTATAACTTAAACAATAAGGTCAGATGATTTAAATTACTAACTGTTTGTTATAGTTTCTCTTTAACACAAAAAATAAACAGGATGAAATTTTAACCACTTTCCAAAATTTTTGTAGGCGTTCAGTATCGTATTTGGAGCTCATTTATAAAGAAAAAAATGTGAATCCAATTTTTGACCTGAAAATATATTTCGTAATATAAATTTAATTTTTTACGGTCCTAGGCCTATTAATTTATGAAGGGAAAATCAAAAACTTATGATTAGTATCGTAATGATTGAATGAGATGCGCATCGCGTAAAAAATGTGTTGCTAGGCGGCCGGATTAAAAATTATTGATTGTCGGCGGACATTTTCCAAGTGCTAATCTTGACATTGTTGTACTGGGCTATAGTAATACCAAAGGAAAAAATACGTCATTTGTTTTTTGTCTCGTAGATTGATATATTAAAATTTGGAAGGTGGTTAAAATTTCATCCTGTATATTCAAGAAAGAGGGAAAAATAATAGGGAAGGGAGGGAATATTTTCTTTATTTAAATGGTTGTGAAGGTTATTTTTTAAGTTTAGGTATTTATTAAAAACAAGCATACCATCTTTAACCACCTCAGAATTATAAAATGTTTTTTATTAGAGTTTGACGTTCAAAATAATATTTAGGTTATTATGAATGTGCAAATCAAATGGCAATGATATTATATCATCTAATAAGATGTGATAGTTGGTAGAGTAATAGTAGATATAGTTAGAGATAATTAGAAGGCATATTTTGGGGAAATATAGTAACTTTTTATGATTTAATGTTTTTCGGCTTTGTGTTCACTAAGCCGCATTTGGCAAGAGTGGTGATTATGACTGTTCCCATAATTGCTGTGGTAACTTGAATTGCAGTGGGGTCATAAGGCTTGTAGGCTGTTATTTGACTTAAGTTGTTTTTCTTTACACCAAAAACTACTGTTTTGAATGAGAAGTTTCATAAAAATTTTGGGTTTACTTATAAGTTTCTGATGATGACTTTACATCTGAGACTGTTTTTAAAATAGATATGCAAATTTGTAAAATGTTTAATGGTTTTATCTGACTTTCGTGATCATCGAAACTGAAATCTGTAGATTTTTTGTATTATCATTTTATAGTACCTACAAAAATATGTGATTTATATTTGGTACTTTTCATGATCTTCGCAAGAAATAAGCTTTATATTGATAGAGACTTCAAAACCAAAATAATAAGGAAACGCCGAGCGCGTCCCCAGAGAAAAAACTGTAGAAGGATCACAATTTGATTTGGTTTAGAAAAGTTACCTGATTTTCCTTGTCTTCACAAAAGATGAAACTTTATACACGATGAAAAAGAAAACTGAGGCTATATCCATTAGTTTTACTTACTATCATTAAGTATGATAATTAGGATATAAAAAGGGGCACTTGATTGAGGAGAGTGTTAGTACGACAAATCAAAACATGATTTTAGCCGTGCAATCAGCATAGATATCATTAGGACGGTAAATTTGAAGCTTCATATTTTTGATAATGCATTATGCATTATTTATTAGGTATTGTTTTGAATTAACCGTTTTATTAATAAACGCGATTTCAGCCATCTTTATTTAATTTTGTAGTTAGACGGTTATTAGCCAAAAGAATTATGTTTTGATTTTGATAACCAAGTTTTATTGTTTATGTTGGTTAATATTGGTTAGTGGTTGATCTGTTTGAATCGCAGATTCGTGCACTGTGTATTTTTAAAATCACCCTTTAAAGGAAAAGCAGAACCCTTTTTTGACAAGATTTCTAATTTTTTTCTTTTAGTGTGCCCCATTTAGTAAAGAGTCAGCGAAACAAATACATTTTGTTGCTCTTTGACATTGACCCACAGTGTAATGATCACTGTCAACCCGCAGGCTCATTGCGACACACAAATTTATAATTCTGTTATATTATTATGTTTGTGCGGAATACTGTTTCTATATCCTTGAAATATTCTATGTTTTAATCGTTAACAAAGTATTTTAAAAACACAGTGAATGTTAAAGCTGTAACATCATTAAACAGTCTGTTGGTAGTGGTTCGTTAGTTGACAAAACAAATAATTTTATATTCATATGCTGCGTATTCCCACCAACAAACAATATACCACAAATCTTTTCGCTGTATGTAATATTAGCTACGGTTTGTGCACAATCGCATTTCTAGATTTCACTCCGGGAATTCCCGTCTTCCTTATGTAATATGAATATATTCGTTGTTATATTCTTTATTTCTGGAAGTTGAGAAACACCAAGATATATTTGCTGTAAAACAATTGAGTTTGGGTCGGAATTTCGTTTATTCGTTACATTTTATTGCGTGAACAAATGTGGTTGTGTATCCTTATCAAGATTAGCATATTATTATACTTTCGCTGATGCTATAGTATATTAGTATATTTGACTAAAATGAGTGCGAAACAAAAATTCATATACCATGACCAGTAGTAAGATACTATGCTTAAATTATATTTTATTCCTGTAAACTTAAACTTAATGCTTCCAAATCCCATCGGAAAAAAATAAATCTCTACATAAAATTCAGACTGATAATTTCATAGGGAAATTGCCATCGTTTTAAGATTATGTTTAACGTAGGTAATTGTTTATAATTGAAACCGGCGAGCAAACATAAAGTTTTTAATTCGGCCCAAGTGAAAATCAAAATATTCTAGAATTCAATTATGGAATTATCAATCAAATAATACGACTGCAGATGTATAAAAATAGTTAACCGACTATAATTGATAGCAAAGATAAATACTTAGTAGACCCAGGATTCCTGAGGCATACCAATCTTGGACCCTCATCAAGGTGTAAGAATTAATGTCGGACTGGCTTAGGCCATGATGAGATTGCTAAACCGAAAGGATTAACAATTTATTGGCACAGCAAATAGTACCTTGCTTACTATTAAGAAGTTAAGTGTTTGTATACTTTATTACATGATTCAAGGATATTATTCAGATTTTTAGAATTTCAATCACGCAAACAATTTTTTTATGAAACAAATTGTTTTAAGGTTTTCTTGCGTTCATAAGTATATTATCAATGCAAATAAACTTTCGGGTGGTGGGATCTACCTCCTAGTGGTCCACCCTGAGTAACGGCATCTTTGGTTTTCTAACCAATGATGACGGCTAACAGATCACTCTGCGGTGGAAGGCTTCGTAAGAGGCTGCCTGGATGCTACCCCTCCAGCCGGAGTCAACAGCATCTAACAGTTTTTCTGTATTCCTCTGGTGTGTGGGAGAACCAGTGCCCCTGGGTAAGCTTGCTCCATCTTAGGCTTCTTCTTAACCGTAAAGTTAGGTGTGTAGTCAAGAGAAAGCCCATGGTTTATAAAAAAAAGGCAAAGTGATTAGGGCTTAACTACTTTGGTTTAAAATACTACGAGAAATAAACAAAGGGAAATTCCGGGAAGTCACATCATTTGCTGTTTATATCTTAATACCTTAACTATATGGTCCAACATTTAAAAAATCCGGACAAAATATGTGAGCTGCACTTGCCCACCGAGCAATGGTCTCGTACAAATTCGTACATAGGTATAATGACCGCGCATATTATCCTATATTAATCCCACCAGAGACTTTTACAGGGAATGCTCGGTGTTAACAGTTCGACAAACATATCTCCAGTCAATTATTCTAACGTCCGGTCCTTATAACCTATCTATCTTCAGTTTTGGCATATCGGAGATAGAAAACAACTTCTGTCTTTGTTTCTCTGGACGGCAAAATCAGACATAGAAACTGTTTTCTATCTCCGCAATGTCAAAACTGGCGATAGATAGATTATTGGGACCGGCCGTAAGACAACATTCCCTTGTTCCGTACTCTAACGACTATTCTAATGCCAAATCTAGAAAACAGTATAATGTGTGTAAAGGACTAAAATGTGCAGAAGATTTTTCTTACACCGAGGTAGTAAACAGTACAATTTAGCAAAGAAACATTTAAAAATTTTTTCGCTCACAAGACACAAATGTAAAATTACTGTCCAAAACTGGCTACTAACATTCGATTATTATGAAACAGAGAACATTTTCACAGGATAGAATAGAAGGAAGACAAATGGACAACAGATCAATAGTAACACACGCACAGACACAAACACACACACACACATTTTAAATAAATAAATAAATGTAGACAACATCACATACATTTTTCTGATTCCAAAGTGAGTAACTATTTAAAAAGGTTTCGAATTGTGGAAATTAGAAACAATGAAGGTACCACAAACACCCAGACACGAGTTAATTTTGAAAAACATTTTCTACATTGACCCATCCGGTAATCGAACCCGGGACCTCGGAGCAGGTGACACCTTAAAAACCGGTATGTACGACACTCCACCACGGAGGTCGTTAAAACATTAAATTTTGACTTTTCTTAAAGAAAATAAAATTAAAAACAGATTGTAGACAAAGAAAAATTTTTGAAAGTTTTTTATTTGACTTTCGTGATAAATCAAGTGAGAGAACAGATTCCACAATATCTAAATCTTTGATACTTTTCATGAATATACAGGCTGAAATTTTAACCACTTTCCAAATTTTAATATGACAATCTACGAGACAAAAAACAAATGACGTATTTTTTCTTTTGTTAATAGCCCAGTACAAAAATGTCAATATAAAGCACTCAGAAAATGTCCGCCAAAAAAAAAAATTATACGGCCTCCTAGCAACACTTTATTTGCGCTATGCGCATTTCATTCGTTCATTACGATACTATTCATAAGTTTTTGGTTTTCTCTTTATACCTTAACAGGCTTAGGACCGTAAAAATTGAAACTACTCGTATATTTCGCAATATTTAATATCGACCATAGCGACCCCCTCTATTTGCAGGTAGTACTGACCCCTATACAGAAAGTAGTTCGTCGACAGACAATGTTGCACCAACTTCGCATACTCCATAGGAATGTCGTTGTTTTGTAGCTTCACCTTTACCACTTCAAGACATTCTGCTACTGGTACATTCGTGAAGAGCGATTCTACGTCAAAACTGACCATCAACTCATTCTCTTCGACCTTACTTTGGTGCAAAATATCTATGAAATGGCGAGAATCCTTGACATACGATGACGTTTGTCCCACCAATGGCTGTATGTGTAATTACCAAATACAAAAATTTCAATCGCGAAGATGGTTTTAAATTATCTAGTGTATGGAATCCAGTGGTTCGAATTTGCGGTAACCGAAGAAAACCAAAAAATACTGTGACACGATCGGATACTGTAAGTGTTGTGTGTCGAGAACAAAAGTGTAAAAATAGTGAGTTGTCAAACAGTGGTACCAGTGTCGTGTGTAATAAAAGACTACGACGGAGGGTAGATCGATTTGTCTGCTCTTAACAGCTACCCACCCGCAGATACAACAGTTCTCCCGTGATCATGGCGCTTGCAACAGTGCCGAAATATCGGAAACTCATAATAAATAAGGTACATGGTATAAACCCCGAATTAAATAACTCTAGTGATAGTGACCATGAAAGTTTAAATCAGTATATTACTCGTATATTGCGAAAAATATTTTAGAGTGAAAACCTGATTTACATTTTTTACTTCATAAATGGGCTCTAAATACGATACTGAACGCCTATTAAAATTTTGGAAAGTGGTTAAAATTTCATTCTGTATAAACTATGAACCAAGGACCAAGAAGATTCCAGATTAAAATACAAATTGAATTTACGGTTGAGTTGAGTTTTTGTCATAACGTTCCCTTTAAACAGACTTGCTCTTATCACTGCAGTAGAACACGAAATCAAGGCCACCGATCTGACTAAACTAGCATAGCGTTGTGACCGGATTACCTGTCTCGATTAGGTTATTTTTTATTAAGAATGTTTATTTTGATGTAAGTGTTTAACAAAATATAATCAAATGAAAATAGTTGACCCAGCAAGCTCAATTTAAAGAACCGGAAAAGTGAGATTTGGACCCATGCTCTATGGATTCGGTACCACCAAGACACATACACAGATATTGTGTCAACAAATTTATGTTTTTGGGTGTTTTTTTTTCTGCCGAAGTACAGTTTCATATACTTGTGTAGTAGTACAGTTCTCCAACATTGGATAGCGGTAGTTCTTTTTGCGAATGTATGGGAAAATGTGAAATATCGTTTGATTGCGCAAATTTTAAGGATTGGTTTTTCGCTGCTCCAATTGATTGGAAAATTTAGAATTCAGTATTAATTAAAACTTTACACCTTTACGCGTTCCTAAGCCACATATTATGGTACTGGCGGATAGACTGACATGCAGACGGAAAACGAGATGGTATCTTATGATTATTGTTTTTTTCCTTTTTTATTGTCTATTTCTATGGGTCTTCATTGTAACTGAACAATTACAAGTTTTCTTTAAATTTCGACTAGAACATAATGTGTTTGTGTGTTTGGGAATGGGATATCACCAAAGCATCTTTCTAAGTTTTGTAAATCGAATATATTTACAAGAACAACTACAAACTAGCACAGCACATCACCAGATCAGTAACGAGTGAGCTTATCTAAAGCTCAAAGCTATAAAAATTGATGAAACCTCCACAAGAATGAACTCTCACCCCGCCCACTTAATGGGACCGATAATTGAAAACTTGGGATTAAACTGAGACTGGCGTAAATTGAAAAGCACTGAACCGGAAAAAAAGATGATAATTCATAATTCCTTAAAACCACTTCGGATTACCCATTAATACTAAATAATGGACGAGATAAAAAGATAAAGATGGGTCTTAAAACATTGATGGATTTTTAATACTTTTTAGGTTTTGATATTGGATTATTCTAAGATACGTACATTTTAATGCCATGGTCAGTCGTTAGGAGAACGAATTGCCCTATTTGTCATAGTGGTAACAAAATCAAAAGGCATAGCTATTATATTATACAGGTGACTTTTTCATCACCTTCAAAAATTTTTGTAGGCATTCATTATCGTATTTAAAGCATTAAAATATTTTTTTCAACGTAGTTTTAAAATCTTTAAGGTATGAAGGAAAAATCAAAACCTTATGAATAGTATCGTAATCAATGAAAAAGATGCGCATCGCGTTAAAAAAATGTTGCTAGGAGGCCGTATCAATTAGATTTTTGGCGAACATTTTTTAAGTGCTTTATCTTGACATTTTTGTACTGGGCTGTACCAAAAGAAAAAAATTAGTCATCTGTTTTTTGTCTCTTAAATTAATATATTAAAATTTGGAAGGTGGGAAAAATTTCATCTTGTACGTATACATAGAGTTATTAGGGACGATGAAACAGTCATACCGCCGAACTATCTTAATAGCAGATTGTAGGACTTTCAAACACGCGCCAGCAAACCAAAAAGCCGGTCACTGAAAAGACTAAGTACTATAGACCACAAAAATACGCTACGGCAGGTATACAGAAGCCAAACGTATAAACCTTCGATTCTATTGGGCGGTACTGCAGACCGGAGAAAGTTCAAACGAGAACTAAGTTAACCGGCATCGAAGAACTTACTGAGCTGAAGTGGTAATAGGTGGGACTCAGCACAGATAGCCGTAAGGCAAAAAGTATCTTAAATGGCGACCGTACACCGCACAACGATCTTGCGAAGATTGCAGAAAGCCGCTGAATGCAAGTGGCGTGGAACCGATTGTTGTAAAGATCATTAGGAGATGCATAATATCCTAAATAATCGTAATACCAATTTGGTATGGATGTAGTCTAAGACTGAAGTTACTTAGGACAGTTTCTCCCCTTTCAAATCAAGTCGAAAAGTGATTGAAAAAGGAAGGAAAATGTGTATAGGGAGTTAATATTATCTTAATTTATAATAGACTAGCTCTTCGCCCGCGGCTCTGCCCGCGTGAACTTCACGTCATATCGTACGGTCGGAAACCTGGATTAGTGGTGACATATAGAAAGATATATTAGGTAGGCTTCATATATTCATGTCTGTAAAACCATGGAAATACATATACAAAATTTCAACTTAATCGGTCAAGCCGTTTAGTAGTAGCCGACAGCAGCACCAATGTATGGCATTAAGTTGTCCCAGCTCGTACTTGCTTAAACCTTGTAAAAATTACCTTACCTTGTAAAAATGTATTTAAAAAGAGGCTGACAATAGTGACCGAGTTTCTTGCGCTGCTTCTTCTCGGCACTAGCCCAGACTTGTCCCGAAGCAGTGGTAGGTTTAAATTGGGACGTGTAAAAGCGCCTCCTTGGGCCTATTTGCAGAAATAAAACTGATTTTAACTGATTTTAACCTACCGGGTCCCGCAGGAAAACGTATCCTATGTTCAGCAGCAGAGATGTCGCCCTCTACTTATTGGTGAAATATTTTTTTAAATCGGTTCAGTAGTTTCGGAGCCTATTCAATACAAACAAACAATTAAATCTTTTTATATTAGTGTAGACAATTGACAGATAGCAATAAAATTGCAAACGACTACAATATTCTTTCAGGGGAATAATTGCAGTGCGAACGCGACATAACCAGGATAGGAATAGGTAGGTATATCAGATTACGACGCAAACGGAATCGCAGACTAAAAATGTTTGATATTGTGTTTTGTACATAAATGTCAGAACAGTTTGTTTAATACTTTATATGATATTTTTAAGCAATTAAATTGCAATTATAATATCAGTATTTAAACTTAAAAAATTATGTCTCAGGCGGGACGGCATGCGAGGAGATGCGGGTTCGAGTCCCGCCTGAGACATAATTTTTCAAGTTTGTTAATTTTTTTTATTTAAAGTATTTAATTGCAACGAAATAGATAACGACACGGCAACCGAATAGGAAAGAAAGAACTTGTGAAAAATTCGAAACCTTTTTAGGATCCAGATCAGGTTCGTAAATACTCTTTAAACGATCTAAGAAATAGTTCTCTAGCTACTTCGGGCGGACATAATTTATTAGACTCGTACCGCATATGAATCGTATGCAGCAGTGTACTTTAACTCTTAACCTTAAAGTTAAAGTTGTTGAATATAAAACTTCTAGTCCTTTCAGCTAGTACAAGTATGGGTTTTGAACTAATAATTCACTATGATATTGTATTGTGTTAATATGAATAACCGAATTGAATATTTGAGTACCTAAGTATACAAAACAGGCATTTTATCAAGTATTTCATTGCGGATTCTTTATTATTGTAAAAAGCAACAATACTCTTAATTAAATGCTATTGTCATTTTTAGGGTTCTGTAGTCATGTCAAAGAACCCGTATAGTCTCTCCGTCCGAGTTTAGTATCAGAAAACTCTATCTTTAATTTAGCATGCGTATAAACGCTGAAAAAGTCCATAAAAAAAACAAAGATTTCCTTAATACAAAGTGTGGCTGAATACTGTTTTGCTAAACTATTACATTATAGTTTGGGTTTATCGTTTAATATGTGATTTTAAAATTATGTTTATCTGGCAACACAATTTTTTGATTCTGGTATACGTCAAAATGGATATTTATAATTGTAGACGTCTAGTAAAATTTAACAGAGATAGTTTTTGTTATAGTCGTAGTAAATTACGAATGATGTTAAATTAAGGGACAATAAAATCAGCTACTATACGGGATCCGAGACTGCGCGATGCCCGACACGCACTTGGCCGGTTTTAATTAATCGTTTTTGTTTTTGTAAGCGTTCCATATAGCGGTAAACATGTTTTCAATTAATTAACATTTTAATTATAATTATTTATGGGTATTTCCGGTACTAAAGTTTCTCATAAAAAAAAACACAAAAGTCTATATTATGATAGTTACTAGATTTCAAATTGTTTTAATATAATTATTTGTAGATAATCTATATTATAGCTTCATTTTGTAGAGATATTGAGTCTGATTAATGTTCCAAAGGAATAATAAATGAACGACGGATAATCCAGGCGTGACTGGAGTAACAAAAACAGACGAGAAAGTTAGGCCAGTTGCTATAATATATTTTTTTTTTACTTTTAATCTGACTTTAACTGTCAACTGTTCAAACTTTAATCTTTGTACTATTGTAGAAAAAAAAAACTTCTTCATTAATATCAAATTAACTTAAAGTTCAAAATCATCTCACAAAAAAAAGGTTAATTACTATTAACTTGATTGATATGACCTGTCCCATATTTAGGACTACAGTTTATACTTGGTGTAATAAATCAAATAAAAACAAAGCAAATCTATACTAATTTCTATACTATACTAATATTATAAAGCTGAAGAGTTTGTTTGTTTGTTTGTTTGAACGCGCTAATCTCCGGAAGTACTGGTTCGATTTGAAAAATTATTTTTGTGTTGGATAGTCCATTTATCGAGAAAGGTTTTAGGCTATAAAACATCACGCTGCGACCAATAGGAGCGAAGCATCAGTGAAAAATGTTGCAAAAATAATCGCGTTCATAATAACAGAAATTGACGCGGATGAAGTCGCGGGGAACAGCTAGTCAATATCAATAAAATAGTTAAAGTAGCTTCCTTGTGGTAGGTAGGTTTACTTTTTCCTTATTTTCCACACCGATCAGTATATTTTTATGTTGCTTAGGGAAACCTTTAGAGTTAGTTGGTTTTAAATCGTGTTCCAAATATGTCTTTCCGTAGAATATTGGAATAATCGCCTTGTTAGACAGGCTAGTTGCAAATCGCGGTTTGACTAGTGGTAGTTAAAAGACGCTGACCGTCGTCTTATTTTCACTGTATATTTTTTCTTGTTGTCTTGCTACTTACCTGATTTATTTTTTTTTTTTTTTTTTATTTATTTGGTATAACAAACAGCAGTCACAATGAAGCTTAAATTGTAAAAGTAATGAGATAGCCAGTTTTGGTTATTGTGAAGCCCAAACCATTATCCTCAGATTAGTTCTAGTGATACTCGCTAGCCCAATACTTTCTAATCAAATTTTACATTTACAGTTGCATACATTTTGTTTAAGTGTGTAAGTATTTTACATTCTATTGATGCGACTAATAGCGATACAATACAAACGAAAAAGAAAAAAGAATAATTAAACAATTTCAATGCTTATGCTAAAGCTGCTAGAGTATTAGCGGCTAGTTTTTTGAATTTAGACTCAGGGTCTTATTAAATGTATCAGCGAGCCGACTGAGAGGCGCCGGCGTGCGTACGGTTGTGTGGCTTGAATGGGGACTACCGTTTCTTTGCTCACCAGTTGGCGCCACTGTAGACTGAGGTCCGGAGTTATAGCTGTCAAAGGCGATTGGCGCCGAAACAAAGTGTTATATCTTGAATCTAATTAAGGTTATATTGTTTATAAATAACTATCTTGATATCAACAAACTAACTTCTGAAATAGTTGCTCTTGAGGCCGCCTATTTTTGCACTTTTTCTTAATTCCGCTTTTAAAGCGTTCACATTAATCGCCAAATAATCCATATTTGCGATATTTTACGAAGGATATTACTTTCCAGCAGGTAAATTAAAGAAATTATAATTTATGCAACAAATTCCGCTAAAACCAGTACAAAGTGAATGATATTGGACCTCACGCGACACTAGCGCCTCTAGTGGCAAATTCACTAGCGATAGCCCCCATTGTGTAATCAAAGCAACATAACTGTAGTAATTTGCACTGACAGCTCTAAAGTCAGAAAGACAAACCTCAAACGCTCTAAGAACACAAGACTTTAACCGTGCGCTCAAATTAACCGGGTGCAATATTATCGCCAAGGGACGAAGTAAGAGCTCGTAAAACAAAATTAAATCACATCTAGTCAGTTTTGATACAATTTACAACAGCGCAGAACATCACTCTCTCTTTTTCATTCATATTTTAAGTTTTCTGCATTCAATTTAAAAGTTTAAGGATAAAAGCTTGTTTCTTGACTTGGTGTTCGTCGGTAATATTTGTTTTTAGCATAATAAATTAATAAATGTCATTTGTTAGAAAATTTAATTTTATTCTTCTCATACAATCCTACTAATATTTTAAATGTGATTGTTTGAATTGTTTTTTTTTAATCCATCATACCAAAACGGCTAAACATATTTAGATGAAATGTGGCAGAGAGATAGTACTCAGTCAAGAATAGCCTAAAAGCAACTTAAAATCTCAGAAAATGTACAGTTTCTGTGGAATTACTATGTTTGGTTTTCTATAGTTGTAGTTTGGAGGTCAGAGTATTCCATTGATTAAATTTTATCCGCTACTGAAGACGCGGGCAACAACTAGTACTCTATAATTACAGAAAGGTTTACCAGTCAGTCTTGTCGCCGTGTTAAAGTATTTTAATGAGAGCTAACATTAAATCATAGTGATAACTCTCGACCACCAGAGCCAAAAACTTATTTTAATCCCAATTCAATATATCAAGCGCAAAAAATAAGAGTAATAACCGGCCAAGTGCGAATCGGACTCGCGCACGAAGGGTTCCGTACCAAAAAGGCCAAAAAAACGGGTGTGTTGTATGGGAGCCCTCCTTAAATATTTATTTTGTTTTGTTTTTAGTATTTGTTGTTATTGCGGTAACAGAAATACACAATTTGTGAAAAATTTAACTGTCTAGCTATTGCGGCTCTTGAGATACAGCTACAGATGGTGACAGAGCGACGGACAGACGGACAGACATCGAAGTCTTAGTAATAGGGTCCCGTTTTTACCCTTTGGGTACGGAACCCTAATAAAAAGCATTCTGACATTTCGCTCAATGCAAATTTGTGTCTGTTTTTGACTGTCATGATTCTTGTCAATGTTTGAAATAACACTTCGGTTGGCGTCGTGGATGTTACACCTACTACGCAAGAGTCCCGAGTTTAATTCCGGTTCGAGTCAATTTAGAAATTAATTACAAATTATTGTCTTACAGAAGTCTGAAGAAGTAAGCGGTGTGTAAGAATTTTCTTTCCTCCCGCACGGATAACTATATATATAGTTTATATATATATTGTAGCTATTTGTATATGTAGTATATTTTGATGAAAATTTTATGTCTGTTAATTTGCTTTTTTATGTCGCACCGCCCACAAAATTATTTCTGCTTGGCCCGATGGTCGACTGGGAGAGAATGCCTTAAGGCATTAAGTCCACCTGTTGTACTTCATTTTAGTGTTTGTGCAATTAAGTTTAAATAAATAAATAACGTAGGCGGGAATAAATTCACATATTTTCTGCGCAATGCTCTATTGAACGGCTGGACGAAGTTTTTAGTAATCTCCGCATTATTTTAACCATAGACATAGTATATTATAATATTATTATCAATGTGTGCGTTAACTAGTGACGTACCTTTTATATTTTCAGACTATCGATAATAATTTCAGTTCGACGTTTCAAACTTTGTTATTACACGAGCTTTTTTAAATTGGCTTTGGCCTGGAAGGTGTGGCAGTGATTTGGAAGATTAAATAGTTGGTCTCGTTTCGCGTCACAACATGGAAATCATAATAACAAGTCATGCTAAACGCCTGAAAGTCATACGAATAGGTAGAAAAAGGGCCACTTTAAAACGATATGATTACCAATTTTGACTATAAATATTTTAACGCCAGATATGGCAGAATGTGTCGCACCTGTATTACCTATTACTTATACAGGATGAAATTTTAACCACTTTCCAAAATTTTTATATGCGTTCAGTGTCATATTTAGAGCCCATTTATGAAGTAAAAAATGTAAATCAAGTTTTCACCCGAAAATATTTTTCGCAATACAGTTTTCAATTTTTACGGTCCTTGACCTGTTAAGGTATAAAGGGAAAATCAAAAACTTATGATTAGTATCGTAATAAATAATTGAGAAGCGCATCGCCTAAAAAAAAATGTAGCTAGGCGGCCGTATCAAATAGATTTAGATTCGTATTCTAAGTAATTTCACTCAAAGTAACCTCAAAAAAAGACAAAATCGTTAAGAACTCGGCAATGATTTGTAGTATATGGTGGAGTAGTAGGCCGGCGAAACTTTACAGGATCATGTGAATAAATAATGGGTATCACTAGGTTTTAACGCGAAGTCCTTGGTCTTGTTCGTTCGAGAGCCAGAGCATTTTTCCATTTTTTAAGAAATAAAAAAATAGATCCTGAACCATGCTAGTCATGTTAATGAAAATTGCGGCACAAATATGCACAAATTTACTGTATCTGTATACAAAAAATCATAAGTGTGCGTTTAACCGTTTCCGATATACAGCAATTACCGAAACGTTCGCCCAGCAAAAAACTAAATAAATCTGAAATCTTAAGAGGCACAAATTTGGCTTTCATGGCACATTTATACTCGTATTTAAGCTACCTTTTTGCATATTTAATACAAAGCTACCCCTCAATTAAAAAAAAATGCTGGGCGAACGTTCGTGCAGCAGAATCCGTATTTGTGAAATAACTCTGAAGCTGTTGGACGCACAAATATAAAATTTCGGGCACATTTACACGATATAAGGCACTAATTATCTGCATCATCCAATTTTAGAATAGGCGATACTTTTTGCTGGGCGAACGCACACGGTGTAGAGAATTTCTCACATGCTATTTTAAATATGAAATATCTCTTTTTTAAATTTTAAAATAAGTGCCTTCTGATTTAGCAAAGCTCTATTTTTAAACTATTCATATTTTCTCGCCTTTTCCTCTTACGTGTTTCTTTGTGAAGCGTAAAGCAATTTTTATTCATTTCTACAAAGTGAAAACGTATGTGAAGCTGTAATGAGAGCTTAAAGGAACCTTTCACAACTATGGTAACAAGCTCATCTGGACTTAGCTTGAATAATTCGTACAGTACCTATGTTAGTTAGTTTTGTTTAAAAAGTACTTTTTAGAAGCTTTATCAAAATTCATTTTAAAATAAAGACTACACTTCATGTATATATTTATATAATTTGGCTGAAATTTTATTACAAGGGAGTACATTAAACATTTATTTACCCAAGTGGAAAATGTTTACCGCAACATCAACAGACACTTTGCGCAGGAGCATAATTACGTTAATCAGAAGTAGATAAGCCCGCGTAGGTGGTTACGTTCCCTATCTACTTGAACAATTTGTTTACGGAATTCGTGAATTTGTAAATGAGTGGCGGCGGCTTTGGGCGAAGGCTCAATTAAGAGAGGAATAGGAAATTCTCTCAGAAGTGTATTAGCATTTTTTTAATTCATTTTGCTCGCCTTGATTAATAGACGTATTTCTTTTTACATAATTTCGTCAGTTAGATTTGTGTTGGGACAAGTGTGGGCTAGTGCCAAGAAGAAGCAGACCCAATAACCATGTCGATCCTTTCAATATGAAAAACAAATAAAGGGATCCCACGGTATAAAATAAAAGATAAATTTCACCGCAGGATTTCAATTTCCTTTAATGCTATCTCTGACCAAATTTTAATACTATCTCTGTCAGATTTCATTCAGATCTGTTCAGCCGTTTCAATGTGATACATTCATCTAAACATTTACATTTATAAAATCAGTAAGGTTAATAGTTAGCCAAAAAGCGGCCTCCGTGCCATGGCGGAGTGGCGTACACACCGGTTTTCAAGGTGTCGCCTGCTCCGAGGTCCCGGGTTTGATTCCCGAACGGGTCAATGTAGAAAAAAGTGTTTTTTCTAAATTTTCTCGGGTCTCAGTGTTTGTGGTACCTTCGTTGTTTCGGTTTCCAAAATACGAGTGCTTTAAATAGTTATTCAAATTGGGATCAGAACAATGTATGTGATGTTGTCCACATTTATTTATAAAAAAGTATACATATAAAAAAAAGCACTCATTTTCATTAAATTACCTTAGCATGTAATTTAAGTCATATTTAGCAATACTGTTGTAATTTCTTGAAAATGAGAATGAAACTTCTCATGAACGAACTTCCTTCTTGACTCATTCTGAAACCCGGAATGGTTAGTTTATTTTTGCCTGGCATTGATGACCATGATTCATTTAAATTGTATATTTGTAAGTTTGAACATTTTATTTGACGACCTCCGTGGCGGAGTGGCGGACGCACCGGTTTACAAGGTGTCGCGTGCTCCGAGGTCCCGGGTTCGATTTCCGGACGGGTCAATTATAACGTAGCAGAATATCTGGGGTACCCTTAAAGAGGAATACCCTCAGAAACCTAGGTTCTGCTACGCTACAAAAGAAAATACAGAAAGGGGGAACTTAAGGGAACCTACCTTCCTATACCTATTCCCTAAAAATGAAATAAAACACAAATTAAGATTATATACAGTTAATATATTAAAAAAACTAAAATTATAAAAATATATATAGTTACGTAACTTAATTTTTCTTATGTAAAAGTCCCCAAAGTGGAGGTTTGATAAATAGAGGTGGCCCGGCGGTCGACCACGCCAGGACCCAACTGCGCAGCGGAAGGGAGGTGGCCCGGCGGTCTGCCTGACCAAGCCGGAGTCCAGCTGCGCGGGATGGAGGTGGCCCGGCGGTCTACGTGACCGCCAGGGTCCAGCAGCACTGAATGAAGAAGGCCCGGCGGTCTACGTGACCGTACCAGAGTCCAGAAGTACCGAATAAATGTGCGAGGAGTTCACTTTTATGGAGTTTCCAAGACAAGTCTACCAATTCGAGATTAATATCATTCCAAGCCAAGAATAGAAGTGAGCCTCCCTTGTCAAATATGGCTCTTATATATCAAAATTGATGGAACAGTAATTTTTTTTAAATATTTTAAAATTATAACTACATAAATTTACACAAGCAGCTTATAAAAATTACATAAAAAAGGTAAGTTAAATCTAAAATTGGCCAAAATACAGGGTCTCCTAACTGAAATTTAGATGAATTTACATAATTAAAAAAAATATAAATTACAAGAAATTATAAGCTAAATGATGATAATGAGATGAACCAGAAACAAAAGGTAAGGTATTTACATATATCAAAAGGTACCACACAATGTAGAAAAAAGTGTTATTCTACATTTTCTCGGGTCTGGGCGTTTGTGGTACCTTCGTTGTTTCTGGTTTCCAAAATACGAGTGTTGGGGCTTTAGCGGTCTTTGGAGGCCAATTTTTTTTTATAATTTACGTACATTTATATATATTTTACGACATTTTTAATATTGTTTTTTGATATACACGTCACAAAGAAAAATAATAATATTAAAGTCAGAGAGCATTTACTGTAACATAAAAACTTAACAACGAGTGCTTTAAATAGTTATTCAAATAGGGATCAGATCAATGTACTCGTATGTGATGTTGTCCACATTTATTTATTTATTTATGAACAAACATTACAATCATTATTCTGTTGTTAACTACAACAACTTTGTAAGCTGAAAATATTACTCAAAGCCACAATAAGTTTCTTAATGACAGCATAAAAAAGGTTACAAAGTTATTTAGTTAGTGAGTCATTATTATAATAGCTTCGTTTATAATTAAGTGGCTGTCCGCTTTCTTTCAGAGAGTGATGACCTAAGTATTTGACTTTTTTTTAGACTTTCATTAGCTAAATTTGACAGATGATTGCACCTTCATTTAATTAAATTTCCAATCACAGCTTACCAAGCCATGATCTTGATAGCACCTAGTAAAATATTTTGTATGAGATGCTATAGCTTAGTTTATTTTAACCATAATCCAAGAAACAGCTTCAAACGTCTTATACGTAGTTCTTAAAAACCGCAAGTCATGTTTAACAAGCTCCAATTCTCAAGAGGATGTTGAAAGATTATGCCTCTTCGCCTATAGTACATTACATGCTTGCGCAAATTTTCCGCGGTTCCGAACAAAACTGCAAGTCGAGGTTTAAATGCTATGTTTGGGTTTACTCTTCAATCTTAAATAGATATTCCTGCGTCTGTCCTATATTAACGACTATGTTTATCCGTTATTCAATAAGCTTTCTCATAAAACCTGCATTGATGTTACGTTTTTCTAGTACATCACAGTCTGCGTATATTTCTTGTTTTAACAACAACCATAGTTACTTGAGCGTAGATTTAGGACTCCAAATTTAGTAGTGGTCTAATATTAAAATAACGCCGATGTATTTGTAAACCCTGGCTTTGTGGTTTGCCGCATCCATGTAAACAATAGAGACAATTTCAGAGGCGCGATCTTCTACGAGATATCCTCTACAATTCGAACCTTACCTTCGTCAAACTAAGGAGCCACAATAATGCCTCCATTGGAATTTATGTCGACCCCAGACTCCCCACTCATCCCTACCAAATGGTCACTTTGACTAAAGCACCTGTCATTCTAAGTACAATCATTCCCCAAATAAGTACGAGATAACAACCTTCGCTAATTATTCCGACTACACCGAGACTACATCTTAAGTCTTAAGCTCCATTGATAACACTCAAAGAGATTGAAGAGGGTCATGTTTCAAATTGTAATCCCTTTAATTGAATAATAGCTAGTCGTTATTCCAAGATTACGTACTCTTCAGCATGTTTTGTTTTAATTTATCATATTATTCATTGATATTAAATTTTTCAAAAATGACACATATCAGGTTTGTTTTTGCTTTCGTATCTTCAAAAGAGCTTTGATCGATTAAAATACGAGTAGTTTCTAAAAAAACGATAGATCAAGTTATCAGAGCCATGTTTTTCATTCACGGGTTAGTAGATAGGTAGATAAAACACTTGTTTGCTCACAGTAAACTAGGAACAATCAATTGGCTAAATGTGGGCAAGGCCTTATCACTAGAAGCTATGTGTGATAGGAGAGGTAAGATAAATAAACAGCAGGGTAACAAGAAAAGCTAATTAATGGTTTCTGGAATAGTATCAAATAATATGTTTGTGTAACTTAATACATTTTATTTCGAGAATTGTTTTTTGCGAAGCCATAACATAACATTATATTGTAGCAGCATTCATTAAAGATTATGTTGATCGTTTGCCGCTGCAAGCTGCCATTTGATAGAGCTGGCAAGTAGTTTCGCAAAACAAATCTTGACTTCCTTAAAAGAACTGAATTACTTAGTTCTGTGGCTTAGTTAGAAAATATTATTAAATACTACCATCATAAGTATCGTACCTACGGTTAAAACTATTATTACCAATAAAAACCTCAACTTTAAGAAGCTTATTGCCTCCCTGAGACGTCGTGCCGGAACGTTAGTATTTTATAAGAAGCTGCATACCGGCAGACATAGTAATAACTTCAGTGGCTTTGTAGGTGGTATTTCAAAGAAAGAAACATACTTGTCGAGACCCAGAGCGATCTACTAGGCCGATTACAAATGTACAAAAATAGGTAGCAGAACAAAAATGATAATAAGAAGGTAAAAAGTATACACTAAAACAGGAATACAAATAAGTAGGATATCAAGGTCCCGGCAGAAAGGCATCCACCTTATTTATTTATTATTTATGATTCAGCTATCGCCAACCTTTGATAAAAGCACTGTGCCTCCAAAGGAAATAAATAAATAATAAATAAATAATAAACAAATAATAAATAAATAAATAATAAATAAATGTATTTATCTTCCACACTTAGACACTAAAGTACAGAATATTAAGAAAAAAAATACAGTATTTTACAGTATTACATCTAAGTTGTGGGAGACTGGAGCCTGACACTGAGCTTATTTAATAAGCTTGTTGTTTCCAGGTCACCAGGCCCCCCTTCTAAACTAACACTTGTCTCTAAAATTTGATGACATATTAAGTGTGTGTGTGTGTGTGTGTGTATGTGTATAACAGCGGATATAACAGCGGAACAAAACGGATGTATAACAGCGTTGCGGCCAGACTACTACCAATTTAGTTCACTATGCTTTGAGCTAGGTATATCGATTACATTATTTCTCTGCGTAGTTACCTCATAATTGATTTAATCCTTCAGGGAAATTTTCATAGATATCCTAACACTAAATAATGATGTTAATAAGTCCTGTAAGGATCAATGTAAGGTCTTACCAGCTCTGTGGGGGCCAAATGCAATATTACCCACAGGACATAGGCAGTTTTTGAGCAGTACAAAGGTGCAGGTGAACAAAGGTAATAGTAAAAGAAAAAACAAAATAAGCAGGGGAAAAAATATAAGAAAGGTGAAAGTATATTATACCACTTCCTATCTCCAACACAATTCAAACATTCGCTAGCATAAGAAGTCAGATAAAACACTTACTTGCACTTGCAGCGGCTTCGGTATCAATATTATAAATGACGTATTAGATATCTTTGAATCGTCTCCGACGGGTGGCCACCTTTCCTTTATTTAGTGTTGGTCTATGGGTTCTTGTTTATCTATATCTATACTAATATCTATACTAATATTATCCAATCCTAAGCCCATAGTTGTTAAATTTTTGTCTAGATGGAAGAAGGACGATTTTCTGTCTCAAGTCAGGAAGCTAAAGCTAAAATGCTCGGACATTGGTTTTCAGTCTAATAGCAATTTATATTTCAATGATCACCTAACAAGTTTCAATAAATCTCTGTTACAATCGGTAAAAAATATTGCTAAGGACAAGAAATATCAGTATGTTTGGGTGAAAAATTGTGCTATAATGGCTCGACGCTCAGACACAAGTCCTGTTATACATATTGCTAACTCCGGTGATTTAAAAAAGATAACATAAGAAATATTGTCCTATTTCTATCGGATTACTTATTCTCATTATTTTTATACATTTTTATTTTTGTCTTAGTTTTTAGTAATTTAACATTTGCTGCATTATTATGGCCGGGCGCGCACACAGTTTATAATATAAAACTTGAGTCAAGAGACATTTACGGTTTCTTTCTATTTCTGTGTAAATCGTTCGTGTTTTGGGGCACTTCGTTTTCTTTCAGTGTAATTTACTTTGTATATTGTTTCATGAAATTTTAAAAAATCTCGTCATGAGTAATTCGACATGTTCTGTGCGTCAATGTTTGGCGCCCCTCGTTCCCGAAGACCGTCACCACCCAGCACTTCTAATTGGAATTTACCGGCTTAGTTTTCGAACTCTACGGTCAGCTCCGCGCGTAGTCCCGAATTTTCGTGCTGCTGATTATGATGATATTAATAATGAAATCGCTATGACTGACTGGCTTGAAATATTAGGCGGGAAAAGTGTACATGATGCGGTCATTTGTTTTTATGAAACTATCAATTCAATAATTTCAAGGCACGTTCCCTATAGGTCTGTTAGGAGTACACGGTATCCTTGCTGGTTTCCTAGACCTCTAATTAAAATAATATCAGAAAAATCGAAGTATCATAGGAAATGGAAGAAATATGGTAGACCTAATGATTATGATACATTTTGTGTATTACGTGCCAGACAGAAGCGTGTACAGATTGAGTCCTATGATGCTTACATACGTTGGTCAGAAAGCAGAATAAGATACAATAGTCATTTTTTTTGGAAATTTATTAAGTCCAAGAGGTCCTCTAATGATATTCCTGATACAATGTTCTCCGGTGACGTATCAGCATCAGACGGAGTTAACATTTGCTGTTTATTTAATGATTATTTTCAGTCGGCTTTTGAACCCAATAATGATACGCAGCCTGTGAATATTAGGAGTCATGGTGAAGTTTCTAAAGGTTCTATTGAACTTACTCCGGCACTTGTTGAGCGATACTTAGGGAAACTTGATGCAAGTAAAGGCAGTGGCCCCGATAATTTACCACCTTATTTCTTGAAATCGTGTCAGAAAACTCTTGCTTTTCCTATTTACTTGCTCTTTAAGTCTTCATTGAAGTCCGGTGAAATACCTGTTGTTTGGAAGGCATCCTTTGTTGTCCCAGTATTTAAATCAGGAAATAAACATAACATTCGTGATTACAGGCCAATTTCAAAGCTGTGTACAATAGCAAAATTGTTTGAGAAAATTGTATATGATGTTATTTTTCCGATTCTGAGACCGACCTTTGTGGGACAGCAACATGGATTCATTAATAAAAAATCTACTGAATCGAACCTTTGTGAATTTGTCCATCGAGCTGCTACTGCCATGGATCACGGGTATCAAGTTGACGCGGTGTATACTGACTATTCCAAAGCATTTGATAAAATTTCGCACTCATTATTGATTTATAAGCTTGGTTTAGTTGGTATACATGGTGATCTTTTACGTTGGATAATTTCATATTTGCGTGATAGAAGTCAAGCGGTCACTGTTAAGGGTCACGTCTCTTCTTTTGTACCTGTTACATCAGGGGTACCCCAGGGGTCCCATCTTGGCCCGCTATTATTTAATGTCTTTTTAAATGATATTGTTTGTATTTTGCAACACAGTAATGTTCTTATATATGCAGACGATATGAAAGTTTTTAGAGTGATCAAATCAATATCTGACTGCTTACTTCTGCAAGAGGATCTTAATGCCTTGACTCAGTATTGTATCAATAACCACCTTAACTTAAATGTTAAAAAATGTAATGTGATTACTTTCACCCGCAAACGTAAGCCTATCACTTACGACTATTGCATTGGTGGTAATATGATTAAACGTGTGTATGAAATTAGGGATTTAGGAGTGTTACTGGACAATGAATTATCGTTCAGCTCTCATATCATTACTATATCCGTTAAGGCTTATCGGATGTTAGGATTCGTTCTAAGGACTGGAAAGGATTTTAAGAACTGCTCCACGCTAGTTTTGTTATTTAACTGTTTCGTTCGCTCGATCCTTGAATATGCGTCAGTAGTCTGGAATCCGCATTATCAAAAGTACGTAGATATTATCGAGCGTATTCGTAATAAATTTATAAAACATCTTCGGTTTAGATGTTTAAATAATGAATCTTGTCCTCACTTAAAGTCTGTACCCTTTTTACATGGTCGACGAGTTGAAAGAGACCAAATGTTTCTTTTTAAACTTTTACATAACTTCATTGACTCGCCTTATCTCGTAAATGAGATATATCTGCGGTGCCCCCGGTTTAGTGCTCGTAACCAGAGGCTATTTTATGTACCCCATTATAAGACCAAATATGCTGCAAACACTTTCTTACCTCGTACTTGCTGCAGCTACAATGACAAATTTCAAACTTCCGATATTCTTGCGTCATCCTTGTCACAATTTAAGCAAAATATACGTGATTTGTCCTGTGGCAGCGCAAAGTAGCTTTACATTAATTAAGTATCATACTACCTGGTTTTAGCTTAACTTTTCTTATGTAACTTTTTGCCTTAATTTGTAGTTAATATATATATATATAAATATATATATATTTTGTATAGTTCATTTAATTCTTGTTCTAATGTTAATTTTATATCTGCTCATAAATTATGTAATTATTGTTAGTGGAAACTTTATTGGTTTATGTGACTATTTTACGCTATTTAGTTTATATTATACATAACTGTTTGTTTCCCAAATATTAATAAAATAAAAAAATAAAAATAAAATAAAAAAAGCTGAAGAGTTTGTTTGTTTGTTTGTTTGTTTGTTTGTTTGTTTGAACGTGCTAATCTCTGGAATTACTGGTCCGATTTGAAAAAATATTTTTGTGTTGGATAGACAATGTATCGAGGAAGGCTTTAGGCTATATAACATCACGCTGCAACCAATAGGAGCGAAGCATCAGTGAAAAATGTTGCAAAAATAATCGCGATCATAAAAACAGAAATTGACGCGTACGAAGTCGCGGGGAACAGCTATATTTAATATTATAAAGCTGAGGAGTTTGTTTGTTTGTTTGTTTGAACGCGCTAATCTCTGGAAGTACTGGTTCGAATTGAAAAAATATTTTTGTGTTGGATAGTCCATGCCTCGAGGAAGGCTTTAGGCTATATAACATCACGCTGCGACCAGTAGGAGCGAAGCATCAGTGAAAAATGTTGCAAAAATAATCGCGATATTAAAAACTGAAATTGACGCGCACGAAGTCGCGAGGAACAGCTAGTCAGATATAATCTTGAAGTGCAGCTCTTAAATATTCCTGGACTTATTATATAATATGTTTCAAATTTATTAAAGGTATAAAAACACAGCGGGAACAGCTGACAGTGATGCGGAATATTTAAAGCTGCATTTCAAGATTATATCTGATAAACAAGAACCCATAGACCAATACTAAATAAAGAAAAGTTGCACTTACTTTTTGAAGATCTTTTAAAATGCTGTCCCACTATATGTATTTTCAGCGATATCATTACATGCGTTACAGAGAGTTATTTTCTTCAGAAGTTATCCACTCACTAGGTAGAGCCGGTAATTGAGTTAAATTATGGGATTTCAGTGGTTCGCAAAAGGCTGATGCGGTTAATGCATTGTTATCATAAATCATCAATTTCATCATATCCGCGAAACAACCACAATTGCTGGACTACACGTTGATAGGTCCCGCGTCACCCGGATCTGGCGGCTTCACCAGATCGTCAGTCCACCTGCTGGGGGCTTACCCACATATAGGGTTCGGTCTGTAATTGCCATTCCAGGTACGAGATTTCAGCTAATAGAACGAGCACTTCTTGTAACACAAACATATATAATAATATCTTATCTTTTTAAGTTAATCTTTAGTGATTGAATTGGCACGTGAAAAGAGTTATGCGTTTTAAAACTACCAATTTAATCCACTGTTCTCCTTGTTAGTTAATTTACATTTTAAAATAGTGCAAATCTCGGTCCCCCAGAACTTATGACCAATTGACTTGCCTTGTTCTAAATTAATCAGAAAACATCATTTGGCATTAGACCAAATTGAAAGTTACAGAACTGCTGTTAAAAGGCTTTAAGTGGTTTCTTATATATTGGAGAATCGGAACAGAGTTTATTACTTTCCTCTATAATACAAAAGGAATTGAGCCAAAATGGAAGCGTGAAGTTTAAAAGGTTAGGTCGGGTCTTATTTCACTCGGAGCCTTGACAACGTAGAGCACTCAACGAAAAATAATTAAGCATTAGATACCTTTCACTGAAATAGTAATCAATAAAATACTACTTAAAACAAAAAGGGAATGAAACGAGTAAACTAGTTACTTAGGAAATATTTTTCACTTAGACTTATATTAGTTAAATGTAACCTTGCTTTTTATGTTATTTTTCTAAATTCTATTGAAAGTTATTGAGATATATTTTGATTGTGTGCTCGCTCGCATGTCGTTAGATTGTAAGTTTATGTTAACTATTTATTCTCAAATAAGTGAAATATGTATTTCTTCTTGAGAAATAAAGTTCTTAAACCGTAAAAGAAATTTAACTAAACAGTGACAAATTATAAAATATAAGATATCATATTTTGAAGATTCCATGAAACATACACTGTATTTTGTCAGTTTTTCATAATACAATTACTTTAATAAAAATGTCGACTGCCTAAAGTGGGCCTCGATCCCACAATTTTCCGCTTACCGGGTCTGCTCAAAAACATTTGTCGACGAATATATTCAAGGATTTTAAGAAGTTTGGTTATAATTGAAGTGAAACTTCTTTATCGGCGTTGGAAAAAAAATTCCGTCACGTTTTGCGTCAAATTTTCGTCACATTTTTCGGTTACGCGCCATCTTTTTCTTGCCCCTACCACGGTTGGTTCAGACGATAGCAAAAAGGTAAAGTGAAATAATATTTAACCAATTTAACCAATTTAACCAATTTAACCAATTTAACCAATTTAACCAATTTAACTAATTTAACCAATTTAACCAATTTAATCAATTTAACCAATTTAACCAATTTAACCAATTTAACCAATTTAACCAATTTAACCAATTTAACCAATTTAACCAATTTAACCAATTTAACCAATTTAACCAATTTAACCAATTTAACCAATTTAACCAATTTAACCAATTTAACCAATTTAACCAATTTAACCAATTTAACCAATTTAACTAATTTAACCAATTTCTGGAAAGTTGCATGTAGATTATTTTTCGAAAAATAAGGCCATAAAGAAGTTTCACTTCTTACGTGTGTACACTAGTACACGCACAACTTTTTTTTTTTAAACTTGCACCACTTGGTGTAAATACGTTCATAATAATTCCGCTTTTATTATGTAATATTCATTTTTACAGCCGTAAGTGTCTTGCAAGTTACTAAATACCTATTACATCCTTCTGTAAAGTTCCAGCGGACAAAGGCCACAAGTAGAATTACTAATAACTTAACGCGAATAAGATTTCTATCGGTATTGCTAAAAACGATTCTGATCCTATCAACCGATGAAAAATAATTATTAACTTGAAGCATAAGTAAAGGTAAGTATATAACTATGTAGGTATAGGTATGTTTTACTAAGTATATATCATATTATTATTTAGGGGACCTTAGTCAGCTAGTTTCACTATGTCCGAAAAGAGTGGTCGACCAACTGATACGTTCATAAATTAGTTAATCTTTTGATAAACTTGTTTCTAAAATAAAACAGCATTTAACTTTATATTGACTGCTTAGTAAATACTTGACGTGACATATTTTTCTCATTTACTAATCTTTTCATGAGTGTAAGATTTTGAATTAAACAATCTCCCGCATATGATATTAATACCCCTTAATCCTTATAATTGTATCACCCAATTGCTAATATGGCTCATAAAAATTCAAATTCAGTAATATGAACGCACATACAAAATGATAACCTTACGCAATGAATTTTTTTCCAACGCCGAAATAGCAAAGGAAAGGGGATAGGTACGATTCAAATGAAATATTTTCTGGCACGTTTTTGTCGGTATCCTTCTATAATATAAATTCATGTTGTTGTCGAAGGACTGAACTTATAAATCCTGGAATAGATTTACATATTTTACTGACTGATTTGAATGAGAATTTGTGCCAAAAACCATAAGATTGAGTTTCGAAATCTGAAGACTTATTTAATATCACTTTACAAAATCAATAGTTCGTCATTGCTACGCTGCAAACGGTCAGAAATAATTACTATTTTGGTAATTTAACAAACGAATGTCCTTTCTAGCCTTAATTAAATTAGCAAATATTTTATAACAAGAAAATAGTTCTTGCATCAAAAGCATTATTGTGGTATCAATTATTCAAATCTAGACTTTGACCTATTAGACCTTTAAATTATAGCTATTTAAGTGGACTTCTATTTATTTGAAATAGCTTATATCTGCTTAGTTTCATGAAAATGGAAAGAAATGAAAAATAGCTTTTTTATTAGTAATGTGTAGCTGATCTTACTTACATTATAAATGTGAAAGCACTTAATATTTTTGGTGTGTTTAATTTTGTTTAAGAAGTAAGTTTCGAAGTAAACTAGATCAGTTTACTTCGCAGAAAAGTCTTAATATACCTACTTAGATTTAGATTAAACTAGGCTTATAAGGTAATTGTATTAAAAATTAAGCTGACAAATTATGATTTTTACTCCTTTTTCAATTTAAAATTTATGAAGTATGAGTTTATGGAAATGATGTGTAATTATGTAAATTTTTCTTTATTTCTATGATAAAAATATGAAATTAGTACAAATGTAAAGTTTAAAAATGTTGAATCTTAACTATTTATGCGCATAGAAAGTTACCTTAAGGCCCAGTTGTTCGTGATTTATGGATCGATATCCATCGATCGTATATTACGGAGCACCTGTGCGCACCGTAAGCGCCAGCGCGCGACAGTACGGGCTAGACGAGCCGCCGCGCTCGCGCATTTTGTAGTTATTTATACATATAAATTAAGTATACCTATTATTTAATTAATTTAAACTCAGCGAATATGTCTATAAATATTTAGTAGCTTTTAACTAGCATAATTTTTTTATTTAAAATGTCCGTATTTTAAACGTCAAATTGAAAAAAAAAAACGTTTCGAAAAGATGTAGGTTTGTGTTTTTTTACCGATAGCGACTGTGACAAGACTGGATTCTTAACTAATACATATTATATTTTTTCAGACTTTAAAACGCTGTTTTCTAGTCCTTAGATGGGTTTTAAAAACTCAAAAACGCTGCCTCTTAGAACTACACCGCCTCAAATTTCAATTGTAAGCGTAAAATATATTAAAATTATAATTATTTTATATTATTTTATGCAATTCCAATTAGTATCTTAGTTTAATTACTTCTGAAATAATCAATTTTATTTAAGATATTAACGATAAAAACATAATACAAGTATCAATATACTCGTAGTATAGACATTCATACAGATATACAGTTTTCTCGCCACATTTGCCAAACTGTTATAGCTAAACCGTCTGCCAGAATGTTGTATTTTGACTTATATTATGAAGTGACAAAGGAACGAATAGAATACAGTTTGTAAAAAGATTTAAAAATATTTCTGATTAGCCAGTAATAAATACTACATGTGTGAGAAATATAGAACAATCCTTCTTATGGACAGCCTTATGTCCAGCAATTGACAAATTTGGGATGCTCGTGTTTACTTAGGTCTATTTTAAGTAGAAAACAAATATAGAATAGGTATGTTACTGTCAATTTTTCTCTTACAGATTTGGTGTTACAAAAATCATTAGTGTTTTTATTTCATTGAGTTTGTATGCTTTAATGCAATGCTCATAAATATTATATATATATATATATCTATTTAAATGTTTTGTGTAAAACAAAATAGGTAATGTGCGTAATAAATGAATTAAGTACTCAGGTTCTTACTAAATCCGCGTCAAAACTTATTAAAAGGTTTAGCGCCAACTAAAGTTAAAAAAGTTATCGAAGGGCCACAAAAAGTTAAATTGCTCAAGTTTTAATTTTCAGAACTCTGTAACTCCGTTTTCCGGTGTTCTTGTTATGATATTCATAAAAAGCGAAACGTCATTTTATACTTAAATTTTGGTTTGGATGCCCTCGAAGTTTGCCGGTAGATGATCTTGGAGGGTCTTTTATTTCTGAAAATGCTGTAATAACTTTGAAAGGTAAGGCTATGAATATGTTTTCGAGTTTTTACTTATCTCTGATCCTTAGTACTGCGCAATATCAGTTTAAGATTCGTATGATTCGTGTTCAATAAGTGTCCATACAATTACCAAGACTGTCAAACTGGATCAGCTACGAATAAGAATCGAAGATAAATCGGATTCGATGTGCTTAGTGCGAGTTCGATTAATGTCCTCGAACACGTTAACGTCAATTTGTATGCCACTGAACTTGTTTTGCAAAGTTATCATTAGGTGGCACTGCGCTAGTGCCATATAAATACAGGTTTCCGCGTTCGATGACATTGTTCAAGTAAAACTCGCTATAAGCACTACGAATCTGAGGTTTTAGGCTGCAACATAATTTCAGCATATTCCATTTGTCTCATTTATACGAATGTCTTAGTGTATCGGAAACAGACAGAAATACCCATATATACGGTTTGTAACCTAACGTTGTCGGGCCTCTGATTCGTAATTGATTCGTGTTCATTTTTGATCTGGTTCGACAGTATTTAATCGAGTAAAAATCCAAGGGCACCTTAGCTTACACTCTTATACACTGTATACGTAAGTACTAAACCTTGGCCTATCAAGGGTGTGTCTAAACGCTAAATGTTTCTTATCCTTCAGGGATAATCTAGTGCCAAGGGTTTTCGTGGGGGCTATCCGCCCGGTACTTGCTGAGTGGGTACAGCGCCAGCACGGCCGTCTAACATACGGATGTTTTGGGTCCTACCTCGCCAGGATAGGACGTGAACTCACGGCTACCTGTCATCACTGCAGCCACTGCGACGAAGACACTGCGCAACATACCCTTGCGATATGCCCGGCCTGGGCGAGGGAGCGCAGTGATCTCGTCGCAGTCGTGGAAGGTGACCTCTGCTTTACAACAATCGTGGCAAAGATGGCGACAAGTGAGGCCGCCTGGCAGGCATGCTCACTGCTCACTTTTTGTAAGGGTGTAATTTCGCAAAAGGAAGCAGCAGAGCGAGAGCGGGAGGCTTCAATGGATGCCCCGCTTATACGCCGCCGCCGTACCGTGCACCGGAGAAGGACTTACGCTCTCCACCTGCCCCTCCCTAACGGGCCCCGGGAGACAGACACGGGGGTGTCTGCCGTCCGCTTAAAGGTAGACTTCGGAGCAATGCGGCTTGCGGCTTGCGTCGTGCGTCATGCGTCACTTGCGGCCCACGCGGCTATGAGTGAACCCTTTCCAAGCGACGCATGCGGCCGCGACGCTTCGCTCGGAAAGGGTTTCATACACTCCTTTAATTCAAAGTAAAGCCGCATGGCCGCGTGGGCCGCAAGTGACGCTGACGCACGACGCACGACGCAAGCCGCAAGCCGCAAGCCGCAAGCCGCATTGCTCCGAAGTCTACCTTAAGGGGGCCCGCGACGGCGCCGCGCGTGTCCCCGCGCGCCGCACGCACACAGTGGCTGGGGGAGGCTCTCCTTCCCTCTAAACCGGGTGGCGCTGGCCATAGCCGATCTGGGACTGCGGAGCATGCCTGTGGCCATAGGCCTAAGGCGAAACCCGTAGTTTCGGTTCATAAGGCACCGGAGGGATACCGCTGGTTTTTTAGTGGGTATACGGACCTCATGTAGAGGTCTGGAGTTCCACATAACCTGTCACTTCGCCCGGGGTGGTAGGTATGCGTAAAGCATTTTTCCAGCGACAAAAAAAAAGTGCCAAGGGTTTTCAAGTCACTTGTTACCAGGCACTACATTGCCTTTTTTTTACGATTTCCACCTTGCACAAAACATGAGAACAAAGGTTTAACTTAAGGCAAGTTTAACCTACCTAAGTACCATCCTGACACAAACCAGTTTCTTGATGATCGTTTTCTTAATACATGACAAGAAGAAGAATTTTCTTTATAGAGTAGACCGGTGGTCGAACCTAAAACCCTTGCGTAGTATACAAGTATACATCGCACCACTACACCAAGCAGGCATAGCTTAACGCTAATAGTATGTGAGCTATGTTGTTTGATATTTAGAGCTTGCGCTGCACAAAAACAAAGCTTCTACAGATAATGGCCAAATACCAAATTCTACTGTTTGTACTAAAAAATTTAATAAGTGTGATCGTGAAGAGAAAATTATACCTATCATCGGATAAATCGTCGATAATTTATGATTCTCTGATGAGGTGGCGAAATGTGGCGCAAAATTGTAACACCCGGAAGTTATTAGAGAAGGTGATCAATCTTATTGATGGCATCAATTAGGTGCCACGTGTTGCTTTTGTTATTTGCTATGATTGTTATTAATATCAGTAAATTGAAAAGGATTATCAGGTTTCTACCTATTTAATTGCGTGTCACTTTTAAATTGAATACCAACTGTATTTTTATACAGATAAACTGTACTTCTATTGTATAAATTATTTAAATGCCTGTGATTGTTTCAGATTTAATATTTTTATATTTTTTTAATACTGAGTCAATTATATTTTTCTGAAGACACCTCTAAAAGTACTACTGGCTAAAAAGACTTTAAATGATGATATTTCTACAAAGAACTAAATATTGTATTTTATGAATGTTTGTTCATATATTCACGTAAATATTATGCAAACCATAAAATATGCACTATAATACAGATGGCACACCAATTTTGAAGATCTCATCATGTCTCGGAAACTTGGAGCAGACATGGAAAGTCGATTGCGAATATAAATGTATCAGAGCGTCTTGAACTGGAAAATTCCAATCTACTCCAAAATTTCGTTGATTCTGAGCAAAAGTTTGATTCGTAGATACATATTTCAATACTTTTTATATTTCTTAATTTTACGAGAGATTTAAACAAATCCAGACGCTTGTTTAAATACTAACACATAAATGGAAATTGAGGGTGTGTTATAATATGGCGTAATAAATAGCGTCATAACATAACGCTCCAATACTCTTATTTTATTTCAGATAATTAACCTACGGCCATTGGTGTAAAAGGATTCTGGAATGGCCACCGCGCGATGATCTGATGATGATTCTTAATTCTTTCGATGCGCCCTTCCTAGAACCATGAGACCTTAAAAATGACAAAGGTCAATTTTTAAGCTATTGCGTAGCTTTTATCGCGGGCCTTGAGCGTGGAGACCGAATCCAGAAATTCCGTAACGAAAATAACCTAACCTAACACTCGGGGCGAGGCACGATCGAACAATTTTTAATTTCCGAAATTTAAAAGAATTTAGAAGAAAATAAGGATTTTGACAGTATGGTTGCCTATGGTAACTATATCTGCCAAAATAACAGAAAAATTTAATTACAAAAGTCAAAATTAGAAAATACATAAAATTATAAAATTAAGCTATTGCATAGCTTCTATCGCGGGCCTTGAGCGTAGAGACCGAATCCAGAAATTCCGTAACGAAAATAACCTAACACCCCCCCCCACTCCGACCGGCACAGCGGTGATACTTTTCAGTTTTATAATTGCATAAGTTGATAAAAAATGCTATGCAATAGCTTTACCGCGGCAGTCTCCGAGTGCCACACGTCTTTTTTTTCTTGAAATTATCCCTTTGAAGAGAAGAAATATTGTATGAAATATATGAGGAATTAATATCTACTTTATTGGACATAGAAATAGGCATTTAAAAATAATGATCTCAAAGCGGAGCGATATATTCAGGATTGCAACTCAACCAAGAATGCGAAATCGTCAATTTCTAAGCAAACGGAGCTGCCGACAAAAGGCTAGTGAAAATTTAAAAAAATAAAGCTAAGCGCTGATTTTATACATTTTTACTCTTATCTTGCTATTAACGGCAAACAGCTAAATCGGTCATTAATAAGCATTTAAATGAAATGTGAGAATCAGCTTCTCGCTGCCCTGCTAATACCCAATTAGCCCGGAGCTTATATCAATAAATAGTTTCAAACAAATTTTCGGATTCAGAAGCGAATCTAGAAATTCTGGAGGAACAAATATCTAATATCTGGGCGAAGAACCAAAGCACCCGTAGAGCTAGGCATGAATATTAAACTGTGAATGTTCAACATATTCAAAGGTCCAGTAGAATCATTTTTAATAGTCAAAAATTTGAGCCCTAATTCGCTTGAACTTTTATCCTATCTAGTATTGGCATGTAGATAGAATAGCATTACCTTGAATAGACTCAGGCGTTACTTTGCGGAAATCCATAAATAAATATGGATTTTGAAAATTAGTTTTGCCAATGATTTCCGGTCGTTAACACCGGCCAGCCTGAATGACCAAGCACTATTTCATGCAGGAAAAATCTTACGAGTATCTACCCCTGCCTACACTGCGATTGTTGCATCTGCCGAAAGTGCTTAAAATTCTTGTGCTGAAAGAGTCTAAGTCCAGTTGTAGAATAATGTAAGATGTTGACGAAAATGGTAAATCTTTTCTTTATATTTTTACGTGTAACTACACAGAGTTTGAAACAGGGCACACCTGTTCGTTATTTTTTATATAAATAAATAAATATTTAAGACATGCCTCACTGGGCCACACAGAGCCATCTAGTCCCAAATTAGGCTACTATTAAGTACCCTGTCGTACGGAGTACTAGACAACCGATAAACTTACATATATATATATTTTTTTGTAAATTAATACTTATAATACATAGAAAACACCCAGACCAGTACAAACAGACATGTTCAGGCACACAAATATTTGTACTGTGCGGGGATCGAACCCGCGACCCATGGCTTAGAAGCAGAGTTTACTACCAGCGTTTAATATGAAAGTCTAATCGTTAAAAAGTTTTAAACTTTCATTCTACTTTTTAGTAAAAAATGAATACAGGCACAGTTAACAAATGCAATAAAATACTAACGGTGAAATCTAAATATTGATATCTGCGCTTTGTTTTTTTTTGTACTACATTCAAATACTCAGTAACTATGTCATAGCAAACATTTTATTCGAATATGTTGGTATTATTTTACCACAATAAAAAAAAAACATGAAATTAAAAAAAATCCAAGGAGAAAAAGTACTCATAATTATGAACCTTGTTGGTCGAATTATACTCATTGTGGCCGATACTTGATTTACTGTGCCTGCTTGCTTTGTGATGACTGATAGTGCAGACATAGAGCATTGTGGAAATCCACTCCCATCGAGAAATGAAAATCCCACGGTTCAGTTGCATTTTGTCATTAATATGATTTGAAGTTCGCCTTCAAATATATCACTATCACAGTTTGACAGGATATTAAAAATTGAATTATTCGAGAACCGTGAACTTTTATCGAAGGTGTCGGTTTTATCACGGTGTTCAAGAGATATGCACAGCGTGTAATCTAATTCTATCTGGTAAAGAACATATACTAGCTTTACTTCGTTGTATGAGTAAGTACTTAAAAAGACGACCTATAACTTATTGTAGTTTTCGTAAATTTTTTAGAATAAATCTTTAGAGCCATAAAGGTCCAAAAAATTACATAACATTAGCAAATGGTAAAAAGGGGTTTTGACAGAATGAATAGATGGGCACGAAGTGATCCTAAACGCTAAGAAAGTAAAACGCTTCTCACTCTTGACATTACGTCCAAGAATAAAAATATAAATCAATCTATAATAATGTGTTTTAATGTTATAATTAAAATATGTATATGTAGTTACTAAAAAGTTACGATTTGATGTTTATATGAAAAAAATATGTCAAAACTTTAGATTTATGGCCATAAATATTATCTAGAATGTGTATCCCTCTCACTCAATTTTTATGGAGTTTTTTAAATCCAGACATTCCACTATTCCGTTTTTTTTTCAGTTCGCTGAATAAAAACCTTGTTCATTCTAAAAAACCTACCTAATAAAATCATTCAATTATGTGGGTAATTCTGAAGTTACGCTTACGTGCATTATGCATTGTTTTTTTTATTTGTTTAATTTATCGTTCATTCTTTTATTACCTTTGTTTATAAAGAATCTTGAATTTTTATTATTTTCCGAATGCTACTGTGAATGTAGGGTATTATATTTTTGTTTATGATTAAAATGAGACTAAATTAAATTGTAGGCCTCAAAGCAATGGCCGTTTATTGTTTTGTTAAGATTGAAAGCGTCAAACTTGGGCAATCTTTTTTTAAGTACAAAACAATTTGCCATGGCCCCTGCGGAAAGTGTACAAACGAAATTATTTTAATTGAATTGCTGCCCTGATAGCTTAATCGTGTTTCACTTAAACATTCATTCAATAAACATTTTGGGAAACGAAAAGGTTTACTTTTGAAAGGAAATGTTATGCTGATAATAAGTATGAACGCAGACGTACCGCAAAGTTAATTAATGTTAAAACTGCTTTTTCATAGTGTCGTGGAGTTTTAGTTTAGATTTAACGACTATTTATTTACGACATTAAAATAGTTATTGTTATAAAATTTTAGAGATTGAATGTACTGTCTTATTCCCTCAACCCCCGGGAGGCACTCGGGTGCCACGATAACAATTGATTTCAATTGTGTCTGGAATAACTCACGATCGAGGGATTATTATGTGTTATAAAGAAGGTTTTCTCTAAATTTGCCAATCTAATAAAAACATTTATTAAAGGTTGCGAAATAACAAATTTTAATACTTCTAACTTTAACATCGCTCGTTAGGCAGGAGCGACCATGGATCCACTAATCAACATGATCTCCACGGCAACATGATGGGGGCGGCAATCCTTTAAGAAACGGAAATGGAGAGTGTACGAGTAGTATAGTAATGCAGGATCAAGGTATCCAAGATCCTATTTGTGACTATGCCTCTAAAAGACAGCAAATTAAATGTGACAAAATGATGAAGAATTCCAACCCACTCTTAAGTCATATAAAAAAAGTTTTCTGTGCCTTCAATTCAGAACTCGTCGCGCCTCGTCAATATTGGCAACAGCAATAAGCGTTATTCTAGTGGAATTGGTTATGGCGCCTAGCCAATATACGGCAGCGCAGATGCACAGACCATTCAAAACAGCTAGACCACTGTTATACACACATCACGCTAAAATAGACTTGAAATTCGCAGTCTGGCTTTCCGTTGTTTTAGTTGTGTGACTTCTTTTTCGCATTGCCGCGACGCCGGTCCCCACCGTCCGCGTACACATAGTAGAACACATGCTTTAAAGTGAATTCTGCAGAATACTGGCGTTATCTGCAGAATCCAGGCTGTGGCAGTGACCTTTAAATATTTTAAAGTAACGTTATGGTCTGATAGGCAAAAATATTAATAAACTTATGAAATAATTTTACGGCAAAAAAATATTTCGTTTGTGAATTGGATTGGAGTTTTTGAGGTTTTTTAAACAACATTGCCTTGCCAACAGCTGTGGGATACAAACTGGCCCTTACTCTTCCTCAAGGCTTTGTAGGGACACACTATGTGTGTGTTATCTCTCATATTTAATTACTGTAAATGTGACAATATTTCGCCAGTCTCAGGACACCCTGACTGGAAGCGGGTCGTGTGCTAAGCGAAATAAACGTCACGCTTTAGTTCGGTCTATACTCCTTTCACTTAGCTCCTGACAGGAACCCGAGTCTCCCAATAGCTTCATCAATCTGTGTGCCATATTTTTTAAATCGTTAGGTACTGAAGTTTAGACTTAAAAGCGTAACACACACAACAAGAATTACTCTCGTATTTATAATACTAGTAAGGTTAAATATAATGAAATCACATGCTGTACAAATATTAAAAACAAACTTAAATGTAGAAACATTGGACGGTAAAATGTGTAATTAGGTAATAATTTGTCAGCTTTTTAACAGTTAGCACTTGACACAATAATTTGGATATAACATTCTGTAAATCGGTTATCCAAGGACCTAGTAGACAATATGACGTGCGATCGTGCTGTCTCTTATATTAAGTGCTACAGTATGCGTTAGGTTAGCTTTTAGTTCCATAAATTTTAACTTCACTGCATTTGGGTTTGCGATTACAGTGAAGAAGTGAAATAGATTTTTGTTTTTTATGACAATTTAAAGTTTAAGTCATTGAAGTTTTTTAAATCTTACCTATTTAATTATTTTTTTTTCTTGTCATTTGATTTGTTTTTTAAATGTAGTATTCCGTCAACCCCTGAGGTTAGATACTGTCTCTTATATTAAGTGCTACAGTATGCGTTAGGTTAGCTTTTAGTTCCATAAATTTTAACTTCACTGCATTTGGGTTTGCGATTACAGTGAAGAAGTGAAATAGATTTTTGTTTTTTATGACAATTTAAAGTTTAAGTCATTGAAGTTTTTTAAATCTTATTTAATTTTTTTTTTTTCTTGTCATTTGATTTGTTTTTTAAATGTAGTATTCCGTCAACCCGTGAGGTTAGAAAGTTAGAAACCCTTACGGGTTGAGTATTTGTTTAAAATTATAGGACCTCCTTTGAGCTAGGTATAGTCTTAAAAACAAAAAAAAACGGCTACCTCATTAAAAATAAGCGTTCGCTCATACATGATAAAAAAGGAGATTAATAAAAATCCGCTTTTCTTCTATCGAAAAGTATTCGTAATAGTTTCGGCTTAACTGTCCTGATTATTTGGTTTGAACACAATTGGATTTTTTCGGTCTACGAAACTGATTAACCTCATGTCTTAATTGCCATTAGGCTGCAAACCCTCTATAATGGGAGGCTCTGGAAAAGATTTACTGAGATAAAAAATTCAATTAACATTTTCCAACAATTCCGAAGGTCTGCTTAGATAACTCCGCGTCGGAATTTCATGGTTGTTTGCTGAAGATAGGTCGGGCTATTAAATTTCTTAAAAGCGAAGCGCTTTTATAAGGGTATGTTTACCAATTACTTTCCGCGCCACATTTATTTTACTATAAGTATAAGTCATAAGATCGAAGGCAGAGACCTCATGCTGTTTTCAAAAACTTATAGCTGCTAATAGTATTTTTTTCTATCGTTTTGACCTAAAGTAAAAAATAAGAATAAAAAAGGAAAAAAAAGAATATAAACGTAGATAGAATAAATACAAAAGAATAACGAGGAATACAAAAATTTTAACAGCTATCTACTTCCTCTGATGAGAAAGAAATAAAAAAAGTATTTAGTTTTTTGTCTATAATTCTAAATTATATTTATAAATCTTTAATATAAATTAATTTAAAATTTATTTTTTACTTATATAAATACATATTAGTTTTTGCCCGTAACTTTACTTACTGGAATTTGCAATCACCAAATGAAGCCTAAGTATACATAAGTTAAAGCTTGACTGAGCCTTAGCAGTAAATCTGCAGCAAAGTCGGTACAATTAATAATAATATAAGCTTTTAAAAGTTTTGTTTTGGCTTATGGTGCTGTAAAAAAAATATCCCATATTACTTTTTCGTAAATACTTATTATTTGCAGACGTTGGCCAGTTACAATTTATATATTGAAAAGTTATGATACGAGTAGCTACAGATCGCTTTCTCAGAATGATAATTGACTATGTGAACGTTATTATTAGATAAATAGAGTTTTTTTTTAATTCGCCGTTTTTACACCCATTTACTGCAAGATAACTAAGAACTCAGTAGTAATTATTCAACTAATGAGCTAGTGCAGATTTTAAATGTTTTTTTTATCGACCAACAAGTTGAAAAACTAAATAAAAATGTATATAACCGTAGAATCATGGTGTTACGCATGGCACATTAAACTGCTGAGGCCTTAGTAAGAATCGAAGGAAGGAATTAAATGGAAGGATATCATGTGCAAAAAGGAAAATAAAACTGTTAGTCTACAACTTTTTTCATTTTTATTTTAACATCAAGCAATTAGTTGTATTTGTATACACAACGGCTACCTAGATTCATTAGGATAAATTTACATAATGCTAAGTTTTAATTTTACTATGTTTTTTTCTTTTTTGTTTGGTATTGCACATTATATTTACTATACTAGCATTGGTTTATAGTTGCGGTAATTCAAGTTTAAGCTGTATGACAGAATCGTATTTACGAACACAAACTAAATCCGTCAATAGGATAACAAAATGGCGCACAGGATTACAATGCGTGCAGATCTAACGCATATATATCGCTTACCTAAAAAGCTTTGATAGTAGCCGAAGCAAATCAATTTTGTGTAGCTTTCATTGGAAGTCACTTTCAACAATTGAAACTTTGCAAGCACTGAAACATAAAATGACCTTACTGTTGTGGTATTGACAGAAATCATTGTTGAAGGTTTTTCATCACCAGTACCAGTCCTAGAAGTGGTGATACACCAATGTTTTATTTTGGACCTATGTGACCGAAAGATGTGAACTTACAAACAAAGGATAAATAAAATATATTTTCCTATCTAAAGAAAAAAAAATAAAGCGAATCTTTTGGAATCCTGTGACCAAAATTCACAAAAACAAAGATCTAAGTTAAAAAGGTCTTTAATTTTTGATTCAAAATAGTAAAAAATTTTGTTCTATTTGTCTTTGTAATATGACGTAAAACTTTTGGAACGCTGATTGGAGACAGCGATGATTTCCGTGTCCAATGTAGATTCAAATAAATCTTCCTCCAAAAGTTTATTTCTCCAAGCACCGTCACACACTACACTGACACTGTCCTTATTTCGCGAGACAGCCGCCGCGCTCGTATAATGATGCCTACTCGATAGCGTACAAAAAGGAGGCTTTGTATTTTCAATCATCAGATTCCACGTCGCCCGTGCTTTGAAACCGTCTTTCCGATTGAAATTGTTGTGCTTCTTTATATTTTCAATCGCTTCACCCACACTAATAAAGTTGCTATCTGTGGAGTTGACTTGCGTTATCGTAATCCAGTGATGGTGATTCAAGCAAATGGTCCACGTTCGCAGATTTAGCAGTCTGGCAATGTTTCACAGCAGCGATGTGCTCCTTCACCCTTTCCATAATAGTCGGTTAAATTTCCAGTTAACGTTTTAATAATTATGCATTGCAAAGTAGTCCTATCAGGTTATTTGAATATCGACACATTATGTTTCAAGCGACAAAAGTAAAAATCGACTCAAGACTATTACTATAGGTAAGTACACATGACTTTAACTGTCTCATATTAATTATGACAACTGTCATGTGATATTGTTATTGTTACCCATAATAGTTGCTTGATACGTCATTAAAATAGGAACACGTATTGACACAATGGTCTCTGTAATGTTAGCAATGGGTTAACCTTACCTTCACTAATTGAGAGTCGCTTTAACAAAAGGCAAACGTCCTATCTATTTACCTTCTCACTTTCAAAGGAGAACGATATTGTATTCACTCTGTATGTAGCACGCGTATCATGCCTTTAACTGTGAATGCAACGGTTCCTATGGTGGGATTTTCCTTAATTAACTTTGCAAACGGAAAGTCGATCTCTTGATGTCAGTTTTTCATTCAATTCTTGCTTCGAAGGTGTATGCAATTTTTGCTACACCAGAAATTATGTGTTTAAACATATAAAAAGTTACTAATTGATAAGTCTCCCTCTTTTTGTAGGTACCTCAAGCTACAATAGTATAATTATAGTCAAAGAACTGGCAGCGACAAATTTACGTGAAATTATAAAGACTGAAACTATAATTGCACATTGCTGCGTTTGAGTGCATTTAGACAACAAATGTAATAGTCTGCTGGTCTTAACTTGCTGATTACAAGTCTGTGTCACAAAATGTTTAGTTAATTTTACTAATATGCTTTCTAAAACGAAATACTTAACACGAATTTATCAAGCATGTCGTTCTTTAACAACCACGTGATATTTCAACATCCAGCTTTGTAATTTGTTATTTGGATATTCAAATAAAATATATGAATTAATATTATTTACAAACTTAATTGCACATTACAATATAATATCAACTCATGCTCGCGTTATTATAAACCTAAATAGTTTTTGTATGCGAATTTTTTGTAAATTTTTTTTCTGCAATGTTTCGTAATATTATTTTAAATATATAAAATTACATAAATTTGTTGCTAGTAAAACATTTCCTGTTTTACGGCTTCAGAATAAGATTCGGCCGTTTAAGCCAAAAACAGCCATAATGTCGACAAAACTCTTACTCACAAGAAAATCTAAAATGTGGTTCTTCTAGATTACCTACCTATCACCGTGAATCTTGGCAAGTACCTAATATTTTTTTATACTACAAACAATCATAATTAAAAAACTGAAAACTATACTTATATACTATCTAGATGTATTAAACTGATTTACCCAACCAAATAAATAGTTTTAAAAAGTAGTGCAATGCCAGATGTCAAAACAATCCATACCTACCTACTGCTAAATGTATAATTATAGGATGATGAAAGTATGGAGTGTTTTTACTTCTAAAACCTGGCCCAAAGGAATTATTCAATTTGTTAATAACAGTGCCTTCAGGCCACGTGCAACTCTAAAGAGTTTTGTTTTTGACCAAAATCATTATTTCCGTCTTTTTAGCCTGCGTTAGGACATCAGACGGTTTACGATCGGCTAACAGCCGGTACAGATTTTTCCACGACGTACGTTTTCCCATTCAACAATCACACAAATTCATGATAATGTACAAATATAATAAGTAATGCTCTTCATTATCCAAGAACTCGGAATCCTGGATTCGATCCTCAGGGCGGGCAACAAGAGTTTAGAATTTTTGAACATTGTTTGAGTGTGTGATCACCAACCCGCATTTGGCAAGCGTAGAGATTATGCCTGTATCAATTATTGCCTTGCAGTGGAATGATTTTAGACCGTTACTACATAATCGGCCCATATTAGTGCAGTGCTGACAGGCTTCTCCAATAAGAGGGTTTTGCCATAATCGCCACCCTTGATTGCCAGTGGTAGCTAGAAGATGCTTCCATCTTCTTTTGGCAGTTCTTATCTAACCGTCTTTTACGACACTCATAAGAGATGTACTGCTATTAGTGTTAAGCCCAAGGGGACTCACATAGACAATAATAGTGATCATCATTAAAAAAATATAATTTCCCTTTGAAGGATTCCTGCCCGGTTCCTATGCGGGTTCCTACCCGCAATCTCTTGTTTTATAACCCGCGTTACACCACTTAACATCAGCTTGTTATCCGATTTAACTTCCGCATTTATAGGACTGCTAATAAAAAGAAGGCAATTAATCTAAAAGGTACGAGTATATAGCTTCTTAATGAAAGAGAAACAAAAGTTGCGGAGGTTTGCGTGATAAAACAAAGAGCTAAAAAATTGGCCAACGCGTCCGAAGCGAGATAATTGAAAAAGTTTCTGTTTTCATTACGCCCATGGTCACGCATGTCGTGTAAATTTCGCCACATTGCATTGCTGAACAATAAATTAATGTTTTAATCATAAATAAATCTCCTCGAATGATTCAAATCATTGCTAATGTACAGGTTTAACATGATGTCACAAAAGAGTATTGCTCACGTCATCTTGTTTCTTATTTGCTTATTAAAATCTGAGGTAAAGACAGCATTTAGTGGCTATAAAACCCTGATAAGTTTATTATTGCTAAAGATAGGATTTTATCCTAGTAAATTTGAAAACAATCGGAAACTTTGATGGTCGTTTCAAACTTGGTATCAATATTATTACTGTGTGTGTACATATGTAATGAAATGTTGTTGGTAAACTTCACAAGGTATATATAATCATGACTTTTTATTCAAGTCTGTACATCTGCTTATCTTTATACATTTTTGAATTATTAGCAATATTTCAGGTATTTTACTTACTTATATTTTAATATAATGAGATGTGCACATTTATCAATCTTTTTCGAACATGTTTTGATATGTCACTGAAAAAGCATTTATTCATCAGCTATTAAATTAAAAACATTTTAATGGCTAAATTTGCTGTAATTTGAAAAACGTTGATGGATTTACGTATACCTGGTAAAATCGTTATAGTAAGAAGTGAAGAACTATTAGAAGCTAAAACAAAAACGATCAAAATCACATAACTCATAAACAGTCCCAACTAAATCTGCTTACTTCATTTCTGATAGTTCGCTATTTTGTTAAGCCATCAAAGTGAAGGCACATTGAAACAGATCAACCTTTTTATGTCTCACAGTCAGCATTCCAAAAAATACAAATTCAAGTTCACTTTGATTTATATTCAGTGTCATGAATAAGGCAGCGGGTACAAAATAGCGTAATACGAGTCTTTATGGGCTGCGTATGGACCGTGCTAACTTATCACTGATATTGTAACTGTGACGAATGGGTCACCGTATACGGGTCCCACCATTCCGCATGATATTGGCCCATAATGTTAGTCGAAAATCGAGAGGGTTGCGTTGAAACGATGTCATTTGTTATCCGCATGTTTGGGAGTATTGGAAGCATTCATTGGTATGGTACGAAACAAAAGTGTATTCATATTTCGGTCACTTGATACAAATATAAAGACATTTATATCTCATTTTGTTTGTATATATATATGCCATGATCAACGAACTTAGACTAAATATATCGCAATATAAAATTAAATAGCAAGCTCGATGCTACTTTAAGCAGCCACAGCATGCAAATGTGAATTACACAAATGTAACTTAAAAACAAAACAACATGATCACCTAAAGTAGTAGTTTAATAGTTGAGTTGAGACTCTATATATGGTAGTTGAGTACCTACCTAGACACCCTGAAGTTACCACTCAACAGTGTTTATTCTGTGTGCTTAGGAACGTGATTAAATATTATGTAAAGTCATCATTAGCCTTTAGAAGTCTGTTACAGCTTGACAATCAGACGAGGAACGGTACTTATGTTAATGCTTTGCGTAGTCAATCAATATGTTTCGGAGTTGGTGTTTACCTCTTCTATATTTGTACCAAAAGTATGAAGTATTTTTGTGCAAAACGTAGGAGTAGTTTTCCTATGTATCTCAGTGATATTTTGTGGCACGTTGTAACCGCTCTTACTCTTCCGGTTCTTTTATATCAACATCAATCTCGTGGCTACCGCCTCGAGGGAGAAAACTTTGGGAATGTTCATTTTTATCCACATTACGCTGCCATTGTATTTTACTACTATTTCTAGTGATTCAAATGGCCTGAGATGCATTTGTGTTAACATTGTTTATTTAAAGCCCTTAAAAGAGACTGTAAAAAGATTGTTACATCTACTTAAGTTTTTTAACTTATACACGTGTATTAAGCTTTCCGTCTTCATATTCTAAACAGCTTTAAATTATGGAAATAGGTACATTAAAACCGCTTTAGGCCTATTGAAAAGGTGGCGCAAGAAACTTAGTAACCCTCATCAGCCTTTGTCACAGAACATTTAGTAAGCGAAAACAAGACAGATTATTTAGTCCATTCGGTTTTACCACTAAAGCTTACAAAATGTTATGGTAACCAAGTCTATCTGTTTCATCATCATCATCATCATGTTTCATCATGTTTCATCATCATCAGCCTCAGTCCACTGCTGGACATAGGCCTCTCCAAATGCACGCCACTTAGGTCGATCCTCGGCTTCTCGCATCCAGCTCCATAATCTATCTGTTTAAGGTGGCATTAAAACCATCATCCACCATCATTGAATATTTACTGTACAACTTAACAACCCAAAGTAAAAAGGAGTATAATTTCCTCATCTCATTCTTACTTCCTAGCCTAAGTTTTAATCTGAATAATGTATAAGCATTATCCGTCGTATAACTGCATAAATGAGTTCAGATTGTTGAGCACTACCATTCCCATATACGTTTACACCTTGGCTAAGTACCCGGCTTGAGGCAGGGGCACGCGGCCGCGGCAATTCCGTGTAATCCTCATTTTAGTGCTCACCCAACATTTCCTAACACCCTCCCGGATAAGATTACCAAGTAATGTTTTCAAAAAACTAGGACAATGTTAAAACAACTGACGAAAACTTTTACCAATATAGTACTTACTACCTAAACGCCGGGCTGGTTTGTGATCGCAGTTTGGCGAATGATGGAGAAAAGAGGCTGTTTCCCGTCTTCTTTTGGTAATAGATCTTCTTACTATTTATAGCAATTAATTACTTCATAAACTATCGCCTATGAATTGAACAAAAGTCATCTTAACATATTTAACAACTTATTTAACCCAATCTCAAGTAAAACAAATGCGATTAGACAATTAAGCCATCAATATACAATTTGCAACCGGACCTGTCCACGAAAAATCAATAGCATGGTATATCTACTGTGTAGGGAAACATATTATGGTTATTTAAAGCTCTAGCACACCATCCGATTTGTAGAGCCGAGAATATTACTTAGAATGACTGGCCACTCATTCTGTTGTAATTAGAAACTACAGAGTCCACCTAATATTGGCACAAAAACACACAAACAGGATAAAAATATTAAGAAAGAATAAGCTTCAGTTACTAGCATTGATTTGTCCTTGTTGTTGATATTTCGACCTTAATCTATTTTGGGAGTAAGAAGTAAACAACTCTTAACAAACAAGATAAACAATTGATTAGTGAGTACTCACTTCCTTGAGAATAAGATTATTTATGTGCTGATATAGACAAAGTTTACAGTGTAGCCTGAGAAACGTGCTAGTAATGAAAGGAAACGTGCTTTTTAATATGTGATAGAAAACAGACCATTTTACATATTTTTTAAAATAACTAATCCGCGTAAATTCATAAAAGTTTGAAAATTGGAAAAAAACGGGTAGGTCCAAAAAGGTCCGTGACTAGCACGCATAAAATAAAAAAATATTTTAGTTTACTCTTACGAAGGCAAAGTAAATAATTTTACTGCATGTTTTTTCTTTTGTTGCATAATTGCTTTAGCTTATTCAAAACAAAATAAAATGTATATTTTTGTAAATAAAGTCTGTTTGATTTTTCAAGTAGTCTGATGTAAATGTGACTTGACTGCACTGGCCCCTAATTCGCGTAACCAAATCGTATCACAATCGTAATTGAATAGCAGGTTTTTGACAGTTCTAGTATGGGCTAAATGACAAAATTGTCCAACTCAATCACTATCGAACTGCGATTGAAATAGCTGAATAAGGCCCCTGATACTTTCGCCGAGCGTGGAGATTCGGACATCACAACATCTGATAGCTGATAAATACTTTGACGCCGTTGTAATGTTCTATTATCACTGAGTTACGATAGATACTCGTAGTATCTGTAAATTTTATTTAATTGTTGCAATTTAAAACAAAATTTTTAAACCTCCGTATATAAAACTACGACTAGATGGTAATAATTGACTACATTATTGTATTAAGGCGGCATTGTTAATGCAAACAACTGAAAAACCTTTGCACAATTTGATAGCTCTTTTAAATAAACACCGTATAACGTATTTATTATTCAATGTAAATTTTGAAACAAATTAAGAAACATAACTAAAATTGCTCTAAATTATTTTTACCAGAGAAAAATAATCAATTCATGATTTGTATATTCTACCAGTTTTGTTTTATTATTTTTATATAATACAAAATAACAAATCTTTCACAATTTCGACATGATTTCATTTAAACATACACTTTGTTCTAGCTTCATTTAGTGAAAATTAAAACAATGACAAACTATTTATTAATTTACATACTGGTGACTTTTTCATCACCATCAATTTTTTTTATCGGTGTTAAGTATCGTATTTAGAGCCCATTTATGAAGTAAAAAATTTAGGTCAAGTTTTCACCCGAAATTTTATATTGCAACATAGTTTTCAATTTTTATGGTCCTAAGCATGTGAAAATAAGAAGGGAAAATCAATAACTTATGAATAGTATCGTTACCTATTAATGAATGAGATGCGCATCGCGTTAAAAAACAGTTGCAAGGAGGCCGTATAAAAAAAATATATTTTTGGCGGACATTTTCTAGGTGCTTTATCTTGACATTTTTGTACTGGGCTCTATCAAAAGAAAAAATAAGTCATTGTATTTTTTTTAATAGATTGTTGTATTAAGATTTAGAAGGTGATTAAAATGTTATCCTGTAAGTATATTACTTATTTTTGACGTTGTATTTTTGAAATAAAACTTTTATTTAATATTTTATTAAATGAAACTTTTAAGAATGCCAATGTTATGTATATTCCCAGATACAGTTTAGGGAGTGCTCTATTATCTGTTATATTGCAGACCCTGTATTTCCCTTGCCTATATACCCCTTCGTATTAAGGCTGTATCGGATAAGCCACATTATAGATAATAGCGCGACAAGCCGGCGCCTGTCCTAGGACATTTTTGCCCTGCGGTTATGACAAAGCATTCTATAAAACTTTACTGTATTGATAGTGCGGTGGGCTGCTTATTGGCGGTTTTATGCATACTTTACCAAACGATGAAAAAAGAAAGTTATTTATCCACCCAAGAATGGTAATATATTTTATCTCATGTGTTTTATAATGTTTTTGTTGAAAGTTTTCATACGCTACCTGATTGTTAAGCGATGTCAAAATCTATAAACTTATGTCAGACTTCGCAAAAACTCAACATCTAAGGCCAGGACATCCTTAATATTGTTCTTCACGACCCGCCTTTTTTAACATGGAACCAAGATTTAATGCTTCGTTTACAATTCTTTTCCTTTCATGGCATTAATTTTATTGTTAAGTACATATTAATTTGCTTCTGTTTTTTGTAACTATTTTATTTAGATATAAACTGTCATGGTGACTAACAGAACACACAATTGATAATAGACTAGAATTATTAAAAGCCTTTGGTTTAAAAGTAAACCACTCAAGCCTTTTACAGCTACTGAAACTATATAGTATCGACACGCTCTCAGATTGGCGTCTTCTTTGAAACTAGAAGTTTCGCGATGGCTTGAACAACTAATAGTCTGCTTACTACTGTCAACAACAGCTTAGTGTGATTAGTTTTAGGGATGTCCCCGTATCGACAGATATCAAAAATGCTAGCCAAGGACGTACCTAGCAATTGTATGGGGTGGTGCAGAAGTAAGTTACCTAAGAAGGTACTAGGAAATACAAAATAACAAGATTTAATACGTTTTATATACTGCACTATACCTTACCCCAATAATAACCTACGAGGGTTCTGGGTAACTGGTAAGTTTTCAAAATTTTGTGTTCCCAGAATCGGATCGACAACGGCTTGTTTCGAGCGTGATCTTTAAAGTATTCAAATAAGTGAAATGGATGTGATAATGGATTTAGTTATGTCAGTTTCTGTGTCAAAATTAACATATTTTTCTTGAAATTGATTAGGTCAAAGAGCAGGGTATAGAAAGCCTCCAGTGGCTATAAGACCACGCTTAGGGGTGTATTAAAAACCAATTTTTAGACTGCCTAAGAGTCGTGAAACTTTCTCTTTCCCATGACATGCTTCCTTGCAATATGACATATTATAGATATTTTGAAACGAGCATATTCCTATCTTCATTGGTTAATCTTTGCTCGATACCGAAATAGAAAATAATCAAGTTTTATATTAACTTGAAACCCGTTGAAACATTTGTGGAACTTTTTAATAAAAATACTTTCAGATCATGCTACGAGTAAAAGAATATCAGGTTTAATAAGGATTGTGAGAAGACCTTACGTTGTAATCACAGATAGAATTTTCAATTAAAGTAAAGACATATAAAAAGAAATAACAAAAGTTAATTGTTATTTCAAGCTTTTAGAAACCACAAAACTCTTAAGTATGAGAATTAAGTTGTTGTTCTTTGACGATTTCCTTTGACTAGTAATGTTTATTTTCAAAAACTTTGTATCGGCTTAAAGTTAATCTTTTGGCTGGCGTGTCTTAAATCTGAATCATTTAATATTTATTGAGTTACTTCAAAGTTCTCAGGTAGACTGTTATTGGAGGGTAAAAATATTGTTGCTTTAGGATATTCTCGGCTTAACCAATCAGAAACTTCTAACTTGCTCACGCATGTCTGCTTACCTGATTTCTTGTGAAGAAAAATAAACTTCAGTGACCAGCCAACCAAAAGGTATACAGTCAGGATACAGAGTGGAATTGGATCAACCAACATTTAAATTATTTCACTTGAAAGATATTTGTTCTTCTACACTTAGAGAAATCTACATGATGGTCTTTGCACTTTTGCTTACTGCCTACTACTTAGTTTAGTTAAAATACTATATCTACATTGTATTAAATAAACATGATAAAATTTAAACTATCTTTGTGATTTCTAATCAACTTTTTCTATAACTAACTAACTGGTACTACAAAATCCCTTAATATGGAAGTGTTTAAATTAGTCACCTAGACTGAACATGTTTATATTCTCAAGACATTTCAAACGTACTTGTACTTACAGAGTTCACTGTACCGTGTAAAACAAACATCCCTAAAGACCAAGCGTTAAAAGCAAATAAATACTATGAACTTACAAATGAGTTAACCAGAAAAAGTAAGTAACGTAGTTAATTTGTATGCCGTAGAAGTTGGTGCGAGAGGCAAATCAGCAAAATTCCTACCAAGGGCTGCAATTTGTCCTTTTCTAAAACTAATGTCGAGTATATTTCCGAACATTTGGTACGATCCTGTCAGATTTGACGAGTATGACGAGTCCTAGCTATAACTAGGTTTATACCAAACTAGCTGTTGCTCGCGACTTTGTCCGCGTCAATTTCTGTTATTTTATGATCGCGATTATTTTTGCAACATTTTTCACTAATGCTTCGCTCCTTTTGGTCGCAGCGTGATGTTATATAGCCTAAAGCCTTCCTCGGTAAATGGACTATCCAAAACAAAAATATTTTTTTAATTCGAACCAGTACTTCCTGAGATTAGCACGTTCAGACAAACAAACACACAAACAAACAAACAAACTCTTCAGCTTTATGATACCAAATATAAAAAGAACCTGAACCTACACTGGGGTTGCAAGTATGTACCAAGAACTGCTGCTCTCCGTACGTTTTTGGTAACGCAATGGATTTGGTACCCGCAATTTGAATCCATGGATGCTAAAATTTTTATTCAAAATAAGTAAATGATTTAAACTTTTTGTAAGCAAATTCAATTGCCTTAGGTGATTTTTGTGTTCACGACTTTTCGCTATACAGGCGACTTTCTTTCCTTAGCCGCCATGGCATGATTTGTGATATAATATTATTATTTAAATAAAATATTTTCGAATAAAGAAGCATTTCAGTTTTTTAAATATTTTATGTAAATTTAATTTATATTAATAATTCAAAATCCACATAATAATACCATGCAGTCAGTTTATATTTTGTTCTATAAAACAATAATTAAAATTGTTTACTTAATGAATAAGACAAACCAATTGAAATGTTTTTCCAGTTTTGAAATGAAACCATAAAGCACACTTGTAAAATTTAAATTTAAATACTCACTTTGAAAGCTTAACGTTAGGAAGGAGTTTCACCAAAACTTTCACAATGATATCTTTAAAAGTAATTTCTGGAGTTTCAACTTATTACTTACTCTCACTCGACGTCTGGTGCATTTTCTTTACCAGTTTTTAAATATTGGTCTAGCTCGGCAAATAATTTGTTATTAACATAAGGCGCCATATCTGTTATTTTACTATTTTGTTTTGACCGCGGCCGTGTTTGAGCAACGAAAGTTTTGCAACAAATTTGAAATTCATCACAATAGCTTTATTTAAAACAAACAACACAATGACCATAAGATAATTGGTATTTATTAAGTACCTACTCGTATGTATGCCGAGTGCCCCGTGATGTCGGCATATAAGTAGAATAGCACCAACTTATCTCTTTTTTTGGGTGTCATGAGAAGTGTTTTAAGGAGCACCTACTGCCAAAAGAGCAATAAAGAGAGATAAGTAATGTTCTTCTAACATGAAACTACGACCGACAATTGGGATGATTAAAGACCGTTACTAAACAATGTTGCGATACTAGATGAAGCTTTACATACTGTTAAAGTTAATTACTAATTTATTATTTTTTTTAATAAGGATTTTAACCAACTTGATAAAGAGGAAGTTCTTAATTTAAATAAATTTGTTGGATAAATTCGTAAGTTTTGGTCGTGTGATAAATCTGAAAACACTTCGTTTTGTTTTATTGAGAGCTCCTTAGCAAAATTTTATCTAAAATTGGTAGCATTCCCCATTAAAAGCTGTTTCGAAACGGCTTAAACCTAATTTAGGTCAATTTTTCAGATGAAGTTAGTAACTAGTTAAAACTTTTGATTCCGTGAAATTCCTGACAATGAGTGCCAACGAATGTGAGCAGTGAGATAGACTCGTTTTTCGCAAAGGTTTTGTGTAGCAATACTGCGACATGTGCGGTGCCGCTCGCCATTGTCTGCCCGTTCGTCACTAGTGTGCACTGCAGTGCACGGAAACCAAACGCTCGATAAAATAGGATCTGTTGGGATGGCCGATAAAAATCGTAAATAGATATCTTATTATATCATACGTATATTTTAAGTAAATATAAAAAATGTATAATTATGAAGTAAAATTCATTAATATTTTTTAAGTATATATATTTGAATACTTACTCAAACAAAATCTATACTAATATTGTAAAGCTGGAGAGTTTGTTTGTTTGTTTGTTTGTTTGACCAATAGGAGCAAAGCATCAGTGAAAAATGTTTCAAACACGGAAAAAAATATTGATATTAATCGCGATCATAATAACAGAAATTGACGAGGACGAAGTCGCGGGCAACAGCTAGTAGTGAATAAAATTAAGACATCTCCGATCCAAGGCGTCTACGTAAAATTATAATACTATTTTGAGTAGCTCATGAAGAGTAAGAGACTTTGAAGAGACTTTGTTTTTTAATGTCTTTGTGATACCTTTTATATCTGTACTCATTAAAACAATTCAAGTTGTCCCATAGCATTGCATTACTAAACAAAATTAATACTTAAAGTAGATCTACATTTTTTAAGAATAACGCGCCCGTAGTACAAAGTCTACGGACAGGCGTGAAAATTTAAGTTGGTTTCTTGACGGCTGATTCAGTGATAAAATATGCTACGTCGTAGTCTGCTATGCTACGCCCATGTACCTAAAGCAAATTGTTGGCCTAGTTATTTCAGAAGCCAATGTTCAAGTGAATATTTGTGTGCAAAACTTGTTTTGAATATTTAGAAATTAAATAAGAATAAAAATATTTTTTTTAAATTATGATTTTCCTGCGAAATCTGAAGATTTACTTACAATTCTTTAAAATTATCCACGTCAAAAGATACGGAATGTCACTTCACATTACATTAATATTAATTATTCTTTAGTTTTAAATAATTTGAATAAAATTAAATGAATCAACATTGGAATCAACACAAATCATGTTTTGGTAGCTGAGTCGGCAGAGCATCGTCATTTAAGTGAATTTAGTCAGACCTGAGGCAAACAGAATTATTACGAGTATATTGTAAAGGATTTCAATTGCAAAAGATACTTTTCAAATATTTAAAAGATGCAGATGTTTGGACATCTGTCAGCTTGATTGACATTTATTTCAACATGCAAAAGTTTCGATCTCACAAGCCCGTGACTTCATACGTATTAACTTAGAATAAAGCGTTATTATTCTAAGCGTATAAATTTTTTTAGAATCTCACGGGAACCGATTTTTTTCTGGAATAGTAAGTAGCCTACGTGCCATTTCAGTTCTATCAAAATAACTCTGTACAAAATTTTGTCCAGATATGTTGAGCCGCTTTGGCGTGATTAGTTTGCAAACATATATAAAAACTTTCACATTTATAATATTAGTAAGATTCTTCCAAGTAAAGGCTTATCAAGACAACAATTGCCTTTTACATCGTTTCTGCTTTCAACACAGAGTGGCACAAAGTGTAATACGTCCGTCAGTGACGGGTGCAAACATGGGCGGGTCGCAACGGTCCTCGGCGGAATAATGAATGCCACAGACTTCTATTCCATTGTAATGTGGATGACATATTCACCCACATTACGCCCCATTTGTGCCAGGGATGGAATGAAAAAAATAAATTTAAATCTGAATGGAAAAGCTGATGCAAATTGAAATATGAAGCACATATTGGTTTGCTATTTGAATGAGGGAAGTGGGTTGATAAAAAATATTAACGGCAATAGATGGAAGTTTCGTCAAAAGTATGCTTAAAAGGCTGGTCTTTTTTACCAGCGTCAATAATTTGGATTTAAAACAATATCTCTGTGTCACAAAGATTTAAAATTAGCTATAAAGTATTTAATTTTAAAATTAAAAGGTTATTTAACATTACTGTCGTAAGTCAATCCCATTCCTAAATTCGGTCAATCTTTCTAAATGAATGATTAAAAGAAATCATTTCTCGCACGCACAACCGTTACTGTTCCATTTAAGTAATGCTTATTTCCGTTATTTAAGTTTCGTAGACCCATATTTTTTTCCATTACGCTAGTTGTGTAATACTTTTGTCTGAGTTTACTTTTTATTTTGTTTTTGTATTGTCTAGTCACAATATTTTTAAATCATTTGCATATGACATAAGTCATTACAAGCATATATCAGGCCACTGCTAGACACATGCTTCTCTAAACGAAGGATCTTGCCACATCACCACGCTTGCAAGCGGGTTGGCAATAGCAGAATGGACATTGTAGCAGCTTAGTACTCCTTTAGTCACTTCCTTCGACAATCATAGTAACAGAAGAGGTAGTGTTACTTTTGTTACGGGCAGGCATGACAGGACACCCCTATTCATGTCATAATACATGTCAGTGTTTATGTATAGTGCCTGTGTCTCTTGTGTCTCTTGTGTCAGATAGCTACACTTTTTTCTTCTCTCATTTTTATAAACACAACTATTTGTTGATTAACTTAGATTTTTATCAAACTGATTCTCGGTATAATTATGTTCTAAACGAACATAATTAGCACAGAAATTGTAACGACTCAAAATTCAAACTTTTTTACATTACGACCTTAATGGCTGTCATTGATTCAAATAACTCAAGATAACATATCCAAACGCAATTTTAAAATGACACGGAAGAGGGAAGTAAAGTGATAGCAATTCTACCGAAAGCTTTAAATTATAACATTAATTTTTCATCCTCTCACATTGTAAGATCGTCGTTCACGCCATTAAACTGTAGAAGGAAATAAAAAGATTTGTTACCGTTCGAGTTAAGAGACAAATGCGTACTAAGTATAATAAAGATACCTTGTGTTATTTCAAAGGGAAATAGGATAACTTTAAAGTTTCTTCAAGACTTCTTTACATTCAAATCGTTAATAGAAATAATGTTTATGTAAATAATTTGTCAATTCTATGGATTAAAAAATAGTTATGTAGCAAAAGTACTTTTTATCTTGCCTTTAGTGTAATTATAGCGGCTAGTCAAGTTAATTGTTTCAACAGAAAGCTTATCTAAGAGCGCATCTTTAGAACAATATTAATTCATACAGTGTGATTCTGAATTTATTCTATTTAAATAACTGGACTGCTCATGGGAGATCAAGTGATTTGGTTATTTGAAATATGTAGCAACACACCCATTTTAGGGTTCCGTAGCCGAATGGCAAAAAACGGAACCCCCTATAGTTTCGTCAAGTCTATCTGTCTGTCTGTCTATCTGCTTGTCCGTCCGTATGTCACAGCCACTTTATTCTGAAAGCATTACACAGTTGAAACTTGGTAGGTAGGTGTATCCTGTTGACCCTTTACGGTTCTCATACAAAAAATTAAAAATACCTAGTGATATTTAAGGGGCGCTTCCCATACATACATATAAAACAAAAAAAAATTACACAAACCTATGCGTATGGGGTATCTATGGATAGGTATTTTAAAATGATATAGAGGTTCCTAGAATCATTTTTTCTAGAAGATAGTCGCTTCCAAAGTGGGAAAATGGGTGTCCCCCCCCCCTTTAACTTTAAAACTAAGCAAGTGAAAATTTTGAAAAAAATACGTAATATAGACCATAACAAAAACTTTCATCGAAAAATGGTTTGAACGAGATCAAACCGGTAATTTTTGAGATCTAGCACATTTTCAACAGCCGCAAGTAGAACTTTGTCCTTTATACAAACACTATGAAAAACAAAGTTATTTTTGCAGTATTTTGGCTAAGTGGAAGTAAGTGGACCCTTAATTCAGTTAAAGTTGGTACGGAACTCTTAGTGCGCAAGTCCAGATCTTCATTATAAATTAGGTACGTCACATCACACTGATTTTTACACAGTAATAATTATGGTCAGCTACTTACATAATGCGCCGCGTTGGTCTAGTGGGTTAAGTACCCAATATATCGCGCTCCTGGGTATGATCCCCGGGTCAATTAGCAATAGTTTCAAATTTTTAAATGTTGCTCGGGCAAAATAAAATATTTCATCGTGGATTTCACTTGCGTTTACTTATACCTACTTAATATTTTATTTTGAGCACTATCCGTGTTAACCCGTGACCACACACGCTCCTAAGTTTTCCAAGCATTATGTTTATTTAAGAAAATAATGTGTCTTGTTTTGTAAGATTAATCCAAGCGTACATTATTGTGGTTATTAAATTATTTATTACTTTATAGTTCTAACAAACTTCAATCAACGTTACAAAATTAATTTGCCCTTTCATCGTGTTTCCATATAAGATATTCAAAGAGAATTTCTTGCGCTGATCGGCTTTACTATCTCATTCTAATGTAGATATACATAGTAACCCCAGTCATATCCAAATAAGACTGCTACCGGTAACTTATGTGGGTAATTTTTTAAGGTACTAAGTTTTAGCTATTTAAATTAAAAATCATAGAAATCTTTATCTTTTTTAGTATAATGACGTTACATAGGTAAAAAACGTCTTTTTTAATTTCTAAGTTTTTGTTGTAGCAATAAGAACGATTACAATGTATATGTATTAAAAAAACACCCAAATCACTAAACTACAACTTTTTTGTGGCTTCATATTCTTCATGCATTTATAACGTTTTAGTACTTTTCTTAGACTTTTTAATACTTTTTATGAAATTTTTGTGATTTGTAATAACTACTAGTATTCATAAATTATTAGTTGTAATTGCATTTAAAGCACATCTTGTCGTTCAGAAACTGAAACGATATTAATTTATTGCGACTTTGTGTTTGGTATTGCAATATTTTAATCTTATGTTTGGAATTACTGCACCGGTGTGTAGTGTGTGTCTGTTTACCAAAGTAGATATGACTTTGGCTATAGGCTTTTCAAATCAAGATTAAACTGTAAATTTAAGATGATGATAGCCAACGGAGAGAAGGTGCTACAGTCCATGATGTTCTTGCAACACTCTTTTAGTAGTCTCTTACAATAATTATTCCACTCCTCGTATAAGCACAGAAAGGAGTGCTAAGCTTACTGATATCCGTCTTCTTTGCAACTAGGGAACGAACCCCTTGTTATCAGTGAACGATATTACGGTCTTCATTTCTTCCAGTTTATGTGTCGTAAAATTCCATTCGTTAGCAAATGAAATAAAGCGTACGGAATGAGAATACCGTCATGAAATTTGAGGCGGATTTTCCGATGTATAGTAACCTTCTTTTTTTGCACATTACACCTGTAAGATGTTAAAATGTAGATAGACTGTTTATGTTAACGTAATTTTCTCGCTTGATAAGAATTAAGGCTTTACTGTTACATTATAACTGGTAATTATAAAAAATAGGACTGATCGCATAGATCAAATATAAAACATACTTACATACAAAGTCCCATAGAAAGTTTACACATCGAAACGTCCGCGATTAAATATAAGTAAATTTTGTCTGGTTTCAAACCTGCCTTCATGATGTAATTTTAACCTTACATTATAATTATCGGAGACTCCTGCGCCTCACCAAAAAAAACCTTTGCATTGTCCCTGAATAGTATTGAACTCATAGCAATTTCTGTACATGTTTTGTTACAATTTTTATAGCGTTAATTCTATAGAATATCTTAATTTTTATTTTATATCTGTGACTTAACACGATTTACGTAATTGATACAGAAGCTCAGCATATTCTTTTGGTCATATTGCTAAGCATAAATCTGTAAATGTACCATATCTTATCATTAAATTCTTTAACTATTAATATTGAGTAGGTAAGCATCACGTAACAAGCATTTGATACACAACATTAAGAAGACCAGATTTATGTATGATATTTTAATATATTTTTAATTATTGGCAAAATAAAATGTGTTTATTAAATAAGTTAAAAAAACGCACTTACGAGTATTAAAACATAATAATATGCTTGTACCATGTCTCCCTCTCATACCAAAGCTCTTAAGCTCACCAAGACCAAACTGAGTAAGTATAGCTTAATTTATACACCAGCATAATTAAGATTATGCATAAATAAATAAAGTCACAGCCTTTAACTATCCCTCACTATCGCAGTGCAAATGCCTGCATCATTGAATTAAAGATACCACAGTAATGATGGGTAGTTACAGGCAAAATCAACACGCTTGCCAAATGCGGGTTGGTGATCACATACCCAAAGGAAGTTCAAAAATTAAAACTGTAGTAACTTGACCTGGGGATCAAACCTAGGACCCCGGTACTTAAACCACTAGACCAACGAAGCGTTAAATAAATCATCGTCTCGGCCAAACGCCGCCCACTGCTGGACATAGGCCTCCCCTAGGGTCTTCACAACGATCGGTGCCGCGCCACCTGTTAAGTAAATAAATCTATTAAAGTAAAGCCACATTGGTGTTAATTGATTGAAATTGATACCTTTTTTTTATATATATGTCACCGTAAAATTGTAAACTTCGTCATTTCATACTTGAACGTCGATGGATTACAATCTAACCTAACCTAACCCACCTTTAGTTTATAATCTCACCCGTTGCTTTGTAAACTGACAATTTTACGGTGATATACAATGAGTTTGCTCTTGACTACATACCTTACTCTACGGTTAAGAAGAAGCCTAACGATAGAGCGAGCTTACCCAGAAAATGGCACTGGTTCTCCCACACCGGAACACAGAAAAACTGTTTGGCGCTGTCCTCCGGCAGGAGGGTGGTAGTATCCAGGCGGCCACTTACGAAGCCTACCACCGCTGTTAGCCGTCATCATAGGGTAGACCACTAGGAGGTTTAGCCCACTACCCCAAACCATTTAAATGTGTACAAGCCATCATGAATAGTAAAGGCTAAAAGTACCTACTATCAAAAAGTTAAAAGCGTTAAATATTTTTTTAGTATTACCTATACCAGTCCCGAAACATGAAGCACTGCACCACTCGTAAAATCCTCAATGCAAATGTGGGGGTAGTATGAAATTTTCATCAAAATGTGCACAAAAAGGTAGACTGAATAAAATAATTATTTATAAAGCTCTCGAAGAAATAAGAGTTAGAAGATACACGTTTTTAGAGGTATTAATTTTAAAGAAATGCTTATTCCTCTTGCTCACTACACTACAGATATTAGCTGGTTTTCATAAATAAGTAAGTTTTATTATATGTTATGCCTGAAAGAAAAAAGTTCAAGTGACATGTCTCATATTAATCTAGGTACACTGATATTATTGAAGGGTAGTTTTGTACTTGGTATATTTAAAACGAATACACTTTAAAGTACCTATTGACATGAAATATATTACACTCGTATAAACTATTTAAGTCTCAGAAAATAACACAGAAAAGTTTTATCCCAAAAAACACCTACAGTATAGAAATCAAGTAGATAATCCTTACTTCAATATGATTAACAAAGTTTATTTAAATTGGATGTCGTTACATTTTTGTATTAATTGCCATAATACTTTTTAATTTAATTATATCAAGCTTCTTGCTAATTCACATATTATGAAATATGGGACAAAATAATTAATGTTCTAATTATTTAATATAGAGAAAAACGTTCGGCAACTGTAGATGCACTTGACTAATTTATTATAAACAATGTTTTTCAAGTACCGTACACGCACACGCATATTACTCATTTAATAAGGGATAACAAGTAGTTATGAACTCAACCACTAAATCACACATTTATTTTAAAACTACATATCGAATGTGTAAGCATCAATAACACTCAATTTAATAATAATTTATCATTTAAAATGAATGAAATCAACATATTAGTTAAACAGCTAAATCTAGCTATAAAGTATAATAATGTTTTAAGATACTAAACGACTCTTCAATTATAATCAGATTAAAAAAAAGTGTTCTGCAACGTAACTTTAGCTTTCCCAATTCGTGAGAAAGCCAGACATGATTCCACAATACGGCACCTAGATCGTGAACCAAAACCGAATGGGCGGACCGAACAAAACGCTCGTTCTTATAGCATCGAAAAACAACGCTGTCAATGACAAAGTAACACCTTTCCTCACATCCGCCTGAATTTGAACCTTATAAGTGAGAGAAAATTGCACAAAAACTTATTTTACCAGCAAAATCTTTGGAAATCGTTTGACGGTGCCGAAACCTTGTCCCTTCCGTGACCGAAATGTTTAAGCTAACGACCAAATGAATGATTTATGCAGGTATAGGGGTTTCCCGGCTAAAGGTAATTCCTTAGTCAACAGATTCCCTAAAATATATTCCGTAAAACGTTCAAAGTGAACTAAGTAAAATATTCAAGGACCTGTTTTATAGCTTTTCATTTTGGTTTCGACTTTGGTGGGTTTTTATTTAGAACGAGCAAGAAAGAAAATAATTTTAGTTTTATTTTCGGCCCCGAACTGGCTGGTTGATAAAATACTCTAAACTATAAAATAGGGCGTAGGCTACCAACCTATTACCAGTTTGTTTTAACAATCTTTGGACTAGGGACACTTAATTTAATAATTTTACCAAAGTGGTGATAGCTCAGAGGTTGTTAGCTTGTCTTACACTTGTAAGTTTTAATATTGAATATTAACACTTAATACTGAGTTTAAATTTAATGTTTTCGTACGCCAAAATCAAACTAAAATGGCGAAGTCGAAAATGCTATATCAGCATTCGCATCTTTCCAGTTCCAACCGCAGGAACCATTTTGTACGAAAATAATACTAATACCTATTATTATGTATAATGTTTTTATGCTGATTTCGGCTTGTAATACCATTTACCTAACAGTCTGAGGACTTAGCTTAGTTTGGTTTTTCTGAACTTTTTAAACACTTAGCCTCTTGATTAGGCTATAGTACGTGTTGTACTATCTTCTTACTCCAACCAGGCGAGGCTATTCCAGAATATTTATAGCCAACCCAGTCTGCTCCAGGTTTCTAAAGGTTTTTCATTCAACGCTTAGTTTTTAAATTAATTAACGCGTAGGTAACCTTTTACGGAGTTGATTAAGTGAGATGGTTGTTATTTACTTAGGCAGCTAAGGATCAAAGTTGGATTTATTATCTCAAAAAAATTTAGTTTTTCAAAAACTTTAAACTGATACAAAAGCACAAAATCTTCACTTTAATTTGGTTTCATAAAACTACTATCGATAAAAGTGTTGGATGCCAACAAAAGAATTACCCCCCAAAAGGAAGTTAACTTTAAAGTGTCTGTATCTTATCTACATAAGTACGTATTTGTCCCACTTAATCGGCGATGAGGGAAAATGAACGAAAACCTGCATTATGTATTCAGATAAGACTTACTGTGTGGCCAATATACCAAAGCAACCACCACCACACCACCTCTTCTTTTCCTTTGGATATTTACTGAGACGGTTAAAAGATTACTGCCAAAAGAGGACACAGGACAGGTAACAGCGTATTGTCTTTACCGGTGACCAAATTGCGTTTGCCTACCCGCCTGCCAAGCCTGGCGATTATGAAAAACTGTGGACTTATGAAAGATCATACTAACAAACCGCATTTACCTACATACAGAAAAAGAGTACTTTAACTAAATTAAGTAGTGATAAGACCACAACATCAGAAATAACTTCCTTGTTTGTAACAATTTTTCTATCAAGTTTTCCAAGCTCAGTTTTCTATTAACATTTCACTATACTATGATATAATTTTATATTTTCGCGTTTCCTCTTTGAAGTTCAAAGCATTAACTCAAAATAGGCTTATCAATGCTTGAGATTTATCGCAGTAAGAAGATGAGCAGAGAAAATTAATTTTCCTTGTGGAATCCGTCGCAAAGCTCCCAAAGACGCTAGGTGGGGAGAATTATTAAAATAATATTCCTAGGTACAGTTTTCAACAGTTTCTTATTAGTAATTATGGTGGCAGGGTAATACGAAGCGCTGGTTTGCTGGTTCAAAGTACACGAAAAGCTTAATTAAAATACCACAGCTTTGAAAAATATAGAGATGGATGTTGTGCCTGATTGTCACTTGTATACTAAGTGGGGTGCATAAAGATTTAAATTAAATTGACTGCGGGATCAACGACTCAAAACGGGAATCAACAACGTTTTAAAGCACTGGGATAAAATGACGTCAGATTTATATAATTGGTTTATCCACACACGATATTTATTAACTACTAGCTATTCTCTCGGGCCTCGTGATAATTTGGTCATCATTGCAGAAATTCATTGATTTAATTAAAGTTCTTTATGAGATAATGCCTATTTTGGCACTGTTGCGAGCGAAATACGTGTCTAATTGAACACAACAACTCCCTAAAATTTGTAATATCACAAACTCGACGGTCGAATTTAAGTCAGATTATCAATGCCAATATCACCACATTTGGTAGGCGATATGGCCAACAGTTCAGGTAGGGTGCTGTTATCAATTTTCTTTTGGCAGTGACCTTTAAGACACTTCTTACTACAGCCACAGGACGAGAAGAGGTGGTTCTATTATATTTTAGGAAGGTATAATCTTTCATTAGTCACTCTTATATGGAAATGATACAAATAATAGGCAAATTTTTAATATCGCCATTTCTAAAAACTAGCGTATTTTATAACACTAAAGAACTAATTTAAGACTGCAATGTGACATGGAGAATTATGAAAGATAATAAATATTCTTCACGAATCTTTTATTTTAAAGTTACAAGCAAACAACAAAAGCATTTTTACCTCTTATATTTTAATATTGTTGAGTAAAATCTGATATAGTGACGTTCCTTCAAGGCATGCAAGTCATAAATTGTATATTTCACACTTGCTTTGGAGCCAGCCACAGAAATATTCTAAATTCTGAAGCGAGCACAGTGGAGTTGGTGAGCGCTTATCAAGATCTAGCTTCTTTATAACAGGCGCGTTGACTATAATAGTGTTATCTGCTCTGGTGCTATTCCGCAATTTTACTGAACATTAATTTAACAAATAATAAGTCGGTTTGTTAAAAAATGCATTTTGCTGAATCTTCTTGAATCTGGTTTTAATTAAGTAATTTTAACCGATGAGTGTATGAAGAAGAAATAGGATTGTTAATTTTCCTTAGGTCGAAATAAACAAAGATATCTATTTTCTCTCACACAAATAGACTTAATAGTCAGATAAAGGTAGGCTAATAAGTTATATTTTTTTGTTATAAACTGGAACCTATGATGTCACCCTGTGGTGACATCATAGGTTCATCACACTGATTCTGTAATTAGTCTGTATTATAACATTTTCAGTGCCCTCTTTTCGATAGATATGTTATTATATAAATTAAACATGCTTATATACTTTTTGCATGACGTTTTTTGCTGACCGGTAAACGTTGTTTGGTCGTAGGTACATATCAGGGGTTGATGGCAGAAGAGTGATTTTTTAATGATGAATGTGTATTTTTTTAAGTTTTAATACTTATTTTCCTATTCAGTATAAAGAAAAAGCTATAAACTTAAATATTTTTAAAAAAATCCAGTATTTCTTGATTTATAATAAATGGTTTAAGACACGACTTTATTTTGTTATAGTACGAGTACAATACAAAAATAGTTTTTATATCTCACGGAAAGCGAGAAACAAGCAACCAATTTATAATTTACAGTCGGTGCCAGAAAATAAATAACTGATTAAAAACCTACTTTGCTGCTTTGGTCTTAAGAAATAAGATTAGTTTTTCATGTAATAATGACAGCAAGTTGTTCTCTAGCAAGGTCCTGTGACTACACAAACGAGTATGTCATTATAAAAAATAAATATGACTATTTATAATATTTATTATCTAATATAATTCACAAATGCATTGGAGGATATGTTCAAGACGCTGCAATGAAAAGGACGAGGCATCAACATCAATGGCGAATACATCACTCACTTGCGATTTGCAGACGACATCGTCATTATGGCAGAAACGCTGCAGGACCTACACCAGATGCTGAATGACCTGGCTGACTCTTCTGTGCGCATCGGCTTGCGGATGAACCTGGATAAAACCAAGGTTATGTTCAATGAACATGTACTACCGCAACCGATTGCGATGCACGGTACCTTTCTCGAAGTTGTTCAGAAATACGTGTACCTCAGGCAGACATTGCAGTTAGGTAGAAACAACTTTGAGGATGGGGTGAACAGAAGAATTCAGTTGGGTTGGGCAGCATTTGGGAAACTACGTCGAGTCTTCTCATCGTCGATCCCACAATGCCTCAAGACGAAAGTCTTCAATCAGTGCGTCCTACCCGTCATGACATACGGAGCCGAATCGTGGACACTGACGGTACGGCTAGTCCACAAGTTCAAAGTCGCTCACCGGGCTATGGAGAGAGCTATGCTCGCAGTTTCTCTTAGGGACAAAATCAGAAATGAGGTCATCCGGCAAAGAACTAAAGTTACCGACATAGCCCACCGGATAAGCAAGCTGAAGTGGCAGTGGGCTGGCCATATTAGCCGCAGAACCGACAACCGCTGGGGTAAACGCGTTCTTAAGTGGAGACCGCGTCTCGGCAAACGTAGTGTAGGACGCCCTCAGGCCAGGTGTAGTGATGATTTGCGCAAGGTGTCTGGCAGGAGCTGGATGCGAGAAGCTGAGGATCGATCTAAGTGGCGTGCATTTGGAGAGGCCTATGTCCAGCAGTGGACTGTGATAGGCTGATGATGATGATGATGATGAATATAATGGTTATTCTTCACCGTCCTATAATGAAACCATTGGAAAACACAACATCAAAGTGATCCAGGTTTGCCGACTCTAAAATCACTCTTAAAGTAAATAGCCCTAACAAGGAAGTCTTGAAAAGAGTCATAATGGGATTGTATACCTACTTAACGTTTAAACGGAAAATGATACTTACCCATTTAGTAATAAGAGCTGAACTTAAAACAAACAATATAGGACAAGTAAGAGTATTATGGTTTTCTAGAGTAAAGCTAATTTCACATTTTTACAAAGCGGATTGCTTGGCCGGGAAATTGGAGCTTAGCGATAGAGTTAATTTAACAATATGTACGCCTTTGTTGTTATTGGTTTTCTATTAATTCAGATACATAACTTTTTTTATATCGTTATCATATTATAATTTTATGGTTATCATTTATTATTATTGCTATTCTTTGCTTCAATTAACGACAACAGCAGTCTTCATCTCAGTACGTTTTTATAATGTTGATCGGTTTTTCAATGATTCAATAAATACTAGAGGTAATTTGCTAAAATGATACTGTTATAGTTTTTTGGGAATTGATTTTGTTTAGAAGTAATAAAATTAAATCAAATGGTCTAGTAGTCCCCTTAATGCCAAGCCCGGATGACGCTTTCTACTTTGAACGTGTTTATTCATAAAGGATTATCCTTTATGACTGTGTAAACCAATTTTAGATATAATGTGTATTACCTATATATTTTTATATTGGTTTTATATTGATAGAATAAAGATGTAATTTAAATCTGATTAGTGCAAGTTAAGTTGCCCATGCAAATACACCTCAACATTCCTATTGTAACAACTCTCATCTAATATTTATATATAGGTTTATTACAATATATTGGATGTAATAATACAGTAGGGACTTCGTTAGTCAATAATTTAATTATGTATAAAATAGGCTCTTTAGAAAGGAAATTTATATTGCAAACGTTATTCTAACGTTCAATATGGTAAAGACAGAATACCATAACATTCAGATTGCACTAAAAAGTTTATTTCATATTGTTGAAGTTCCATGTCTTTTAGTAAATTATTCAATATCAACATATTCGATAATTAACTCTCAATTAAACTGAAGTGACCTCCCAAAACTAATACATAAATAATTTTGTAAGTTGGTAGTATATTTCATATTCTCAATCCAATCAGGCTTGTGATTCAGGAATAGCATGGCTACGCTCATGTTTATTCCAATAAAATACCGTATTAATATATTTTCACGACATCATTTCCCTGTTGCAATAAGAAACAGGATTTATACTCAATCCTCCCGGTTCTATAGTACCTATTGGATGGTTCAGTCTCATTGACTCACAAAACAAGTGTTGATGGTGTGAATCCCGTTTTCATCTCACGTACCGAGTTTACTTTTTTCTATCTTCTCCGTTGAATTCAATTACGAGTTACAGGCATTGTCGGGGTAAACGCTTCTTCGAAAGCTGTATCGTTCGCCCAAAGTTGCCATTGCATACGCTCGCACGAACAACAAATACTTTATGAATGGATTCTTGAGTATTTGTAGCGAGCACTCGCACGTACTTTGATGAAACCTCTTTGATGGGTTTAAGTTAGGGTTGGATCCGAAACAAAAGATACTAATCTCTGTTACTATTCTACATATAAATTTATGTTTTCTTAATGTTCGAAATTCAAAACGTCGATAAGATTTTTTTTCTTCTTATTCTTTGTGTATCCTTTAAGGGTAATCTGGGGTCAGAGTGCCACCATTACAGGTCTTCTGACATGATTATTTTTACTTTTATGTTGCGACCTTTTGTTTTTTTTTTGTTGACTGACTGATAAATCAAACAGGATACGTAATAGGCGGATCACTACACGCACAAGACTAAAGTCACTAGTCTCAAACTATCATCATACTAATCTTAATCAGTCTAGCGACTTGCGTGAAAACGGAACATGATTATGCTACGTACCAATTTAAAATATTAACTCAACCAAAACAAGCTCTTATAAATAATGTTAACTAACTAAAACGAACTCATGACGTTCTGTTTAGCTTTCATGGCAAAGCCCTGGATCTTAAAGTATACTGGCTTAGCTTAGTTTTTCAAAGTATTAACTAAAGTATAGTAGGTAATACATTATGTTCAGCGGGGCAAACACAAAATGTGGTCATGGTTACTTAAATTAACGATTTAGGGACTTCATTGACGGGACGGCACGGCAAGGGATTTTAGTATTGATGAATATCATCAGCTAAGGCCAAACCACGCCCACTGCTGGACCTATGTGGATGCCCCACAGAACATCTTATGCTCTGTGGGATACCCGCAACGATCCGTTCCGCGCCACTTACATTCAGCGGCTTCCCGCGACCGTTACCAGATCTTTGGTCCACCTGGTGGAGGCCCTACTCACAAATCGTCATCCAGTGCGTCGTCCAGTCGTCACCATCCCTTGCTGTTTCATCCTGATAGCGGGCATAGTCCCTTAATGAAAAATCATTTTTGAACTATATCATGTGTGATTTAACTAACAACTTTTCGCTAGCCAAGTAACTGCTTTTTGGGATTTTATTGTTCCTAAGACGTTACTTGTGCCGAGGAAGCTATTGACGATGTATGAAAATTGATCATTTCTTTCGTCGTTTTTTTGTGCTTATTTTGGACTATACTATATAGGTATACATACTATACTAGATAAAAAATAACATAATATAAGTTTTAAATATTACCCTCTATTAATATAAAAAAGTCAACAACAACATTCTGTACAAATGTATCTATATTTTATTAAAAACAGATTTCTTTCAGTGTACAAATCGTAAATTAACGAACGTAACAACGTGCCTAATTCATGGAAAACAGTGAAACCCTAATTAGAATCTGAATCAAGCTTCCACGGGATCACAAATATTTTCGGTTCCCGGAGTGTAGCAACTCGATTATGTCTTTTTAAAGTCGGTTTAAAAGCCTAACGAACCGTGAAATGAATTACACGGCAAATGTTCGTGTGCCATGTAATTTATGCCACACGGACGTGTAAAGGCGCCAGTTAAAATCACACAGCACTGAATAAATACATATTTTACGAGGCTACTTCCAGTTCTGTGTGTTTTCTCAATGCTTTTCCGAACGGTGTAATTGTATGCATAGTATGTATTGTATGCGCAGCCTGGATATAACTTTATTACTACAGCACAAGACTGAAACTGCTAGAACTTGGTACATGCGTAGGTATTTCATCGACGCGTAAGTGGGTTACTACCTAGGCATGGGTTCAGGGCAACAAATTGGAGAGAGAGCGGACTAATCATCACAAATGCACTCCATTCAGTAGGTATCTGCCGATTAAGTGCTGTTTATATATCTAATGGTCAGTTTGTTATTAGCTCGACTTATCATAATTACTTTGTTGTAGTAAGTTATTGTGATGGCTTATAGTGTCATACGTCGTCACATAGTCACGGATAGATTTTTTTTTTCGTGGCCGAAGCTTTGGCGTTGTGATCAAAAAGAAAAGATTTAAGTATTGTAAGACTGGATATTACTAATGATAAGTTTCATATTAAAACTTTTATTAAAAATTATGTTTTAATTAAGGGCAATGGAAAATAATAGAGGAATCAAAAGCGATTGATCAAACTGCCTTTTATGCTATGTAACCAAACGTTGTGGTTTGTCTAAAAAAGTTTAACTTTTATAACTTTAACTCATTATATAATAAATAGACATAAATGTGCAAAACATCATATTCATTTCAGTATATAAACTTGAAAAATTTTGTCTCAGGCGGTACTCGAACCCGCATCTCCTCGCATGGAGAGGAGATGCGGGTTCGAGTCCCGCCTGAGACAAAATTTTTCAAGTTTATATACTGATATTATAAGTGCAATTAAGTTGCTAAAATATCAAATAAAGTATATCATATTCATTGTTCTGATATCAAAGTAGGTTGGTATTACAGCATTTGATTTGTGGAAATCAGAAACAACAAATCACAAATACCTGATGTAACCTGAAATGAAACCCGACCCTCCTGGTTATACCACTTGACAACCGATGTCTAAGAAACTCGATCACGGAAGTGGCCACACAGAACTTTGTTTGGCTCTGGTACTGGTATGTGGCAGCATTCCACTGTGATTGCGCATAGGTAACTGCGGAGTACTCACGACTGATGGTTGCTGAGGTACGCTTGACATTCCGATTCCCATAAATATTTTGAACTTATACATATGGACGTTCAGTTATTCTCTTCCGTCCGCAAATTTTAATATTTTGTGGCTAAACTCAGATAAGCGCAACTGAAATCCAAATGGTTGGATCCCGATAAGATACACTTGAAATATTTCACAAAATTTTACTATACACAGATCTTTTATTTTTTAATTTAAATTTATTATTATAATTATTTTACTATGAACATCAATGAGTAGATGAGTGAGACATAAGCAAACTTATTTTAAGAGTAATCAAAACCTGGGTGGGTCTGCAGTCTATCTGAAAGTGCCAAAATAGACAATAGGAATATCGAGGTATCAAAATGTACTTACATAATTATATGAGAACGCCATTATGTAGTCTGATTATGTATTCAGACTACATAATGGCGTTACGCTACAGCTGCTACGAAACGCGAGACAGAGAGATATTAGATCCCCAAAATTGTTTACTACTGCGTTGGAGGATATATTCAAGCTTCTGGATTGGAAACGTTATACGCGAGTACCTGACAGACCTTTGCTTTGCCTATGATATTATAATTTTCATGGCGAGACCTTGGAAGTTCTGGACACAATGTTTGCAGATCTTAGTAGTAGTACTTCTCAAAGAGTGGATCCTAGGATGAAAATGGCCTTACATGAAGTTATAACCACTACGGATAGTTCTGCTAGGTAAGTAAAATTTTGATGAAGAGATCTCTCGCCAAATCCGACTCGACTGGGTATCGTCTGGAAAACTACGAAAAAAATTCGGGTCCAAATTACCTCAGAGTCTCAGGACGAAAGTTTTTAGACCAGTACGTATTGCCAGTGATGACTCATGTGAAATGTTGCTTAAGCTCACACAGCGAGCAATGGAGACAACAAATCTTGATATTTCCCTGCGCGATGGAGTCAAACATGAAGGATTCCGTAGGAGAACTATAATAACCTACATCGCAGAATTGCGAAGAATTGCGAAGATGAAGTACCTAGCAGTTGGCGGGATACATAGTAAAAACTACCGGTATCTGTTAGGGCGGAAAGGTCTAGAATAAAGTTGACCGGACTACGTCAATATGAGGATACTGTCATCTAAATATTCATTCTAATATTTATAATCATAAAATCTTAAAATAAATATTTACAGTTGAACTTTATAGTCTGGCTATCAAAGCCAAATGTATGATACAATTCAAACCATTTTTCACATAAATATAAGTAGTATTTTTTGAATTACTTTAATTATGCTTGCCTAGAGGGAACTTATATTATTATGTATTTCCAATATCCAATTTATGATTATTTGTAAGCGCACTGTGGAAAAATTAATTGGTATTTCTTCATTTTACAGAACAAACGCAATAAAATGGAATAGCTCGAACGGTATTATCGTACAACGCGGTGTATGCGAGCAGATAATGCTCGCACATAGAAAAATATTCCTATTATGAAAACGGAGCTATAGGAAATGTTTATTAGTTTCTACTCTTTTGTCCTGACTCCTGACACGCTACGGTAAATAGTGTAGTATTGTTATGTATGATGTTATTTTATTGTGATTGTCGATGCAAATCTTTTTGAATAGGTACAACAGATATACCTAAACTATTTTTTTTTTCACAATAAGTTGAACCCACAACTTTAAGTCGAAAACAAGAAATCACCAACATTCATCATGCATGCTGGTTGATTTTATTGTGTTTTAGGTCTTATTGTTTTATTTTTATTAAAACTATCAATACTTATATTTACCTAATGGCTGGGATATTATTTAAAAAAATATATATATCTTAATTGGTTTGACTGGTCAGTACTCAAAAGTTATGCGTCAGGGTAATACATAAAAAATATGTGTAAAAATATGATTTCAACATCAATCATAATCAACCAACTGCAGGGCAAAGGCCTCCGTAGTTGAATTTAAGTTACCACGGGCAGTGATAGATGCAGGCATCATAAACCAAAGCAATGCTCGAACATTTGAAACTCTTGTTGCCCGACCCTGGAATTGAACCCGGGACCCCAAAATCTTGGCCCGGTTCTTAAACCAGACCAATGAGGCATTCACTTTAAACTATCAAATTTCCTCATTTTGTACGTTATTGTTGTCCGCAGCTGTGCTTCTTAGTTATGTATAGGTAAAATATAAGTCCGACTTATTTCAGAATCAAACAAAATGAAATCCTTGCCAGTTTTTAGGGATTAGGCAATAAGCAATTTTCATATTTCATTTTATACTTCAATCAATTTCTTATTTTAATGTTCTACACCAAAACAGATTTCACAAGCAAACTTCGCTACAACTGTGTATAAAAGAATCGGGATTCGTTGAAAATCGTGGCAGTCGCATGGTTAGTTAGCTCCAATAAATTACATCGTGCCGACCGACAAAGCTTAAAACAAATAAAAGTGTCATGAGGGATGTGAAGAAAAGCGAAACAAAAGCAGTCTAGTTATTCGGTCGAAATGTTTAACTAACCGAGAAGATGTTAATGAAGGTACCAGTCTATATTTTTGTCTCATTTGCACTGAAATTTTTTGAGGAATATTTTCACGCAGAAATGATAGCGAATAATGCGAAATGATTATTTAAATTTGTCTCACAGAAATTACTGAATATCCTCCAAGAATAACCGAATTCCCGAATCGGGAGATAGCTTTGTAACTTCGTGTCTGGTATTGAAGAAAACACATGCCACTGCTCGTCGCGTCATTAAAATTCAAACATTGGTAATCTGGAACGCAGCGAAAGTATTCCTATGGGGAATTTGAAATGAATTCGCGTCGGATGATATTGGCGTTTCGAAGCCTTTTCATGCGGCCCTTTCATGCGGGCCTTTCAAAGCTCCGTGATACATTTAAACATAACCGTAACATTTAACAGGTTTTCGAAAAACTAAAATCTACTAAAAAAAAATTGCGGAACGATGTTTGTATAAGTCCAACCTCGAGTAGTCGAAATTATTATTCAAATAATTGTATTTAAAAAAATATAGCCTAAAAATGTGTAAAAGTAGTTTAGGTACAATAAAAAATTCTTGTTTCTAGAAAGCTGTTTGAGAATTTGTTCCCTGTAATTTTGATATCGAAAACCATGTGGACATACAGTAAATTGACTGTAGCTAGAGGTATATTATTGATGCAAAGCTCTAAAGTGAGTTTTGGTAGTATTGTGTCAAGAAGTCTTTTCTCTTACTTCATCAAGGCTTGGGGTATATTATCAACCTCGTCGTGTGAGTATTTTGAGGCCAGTGTATATCTGTACAATTTTCTCATGATATATTGGTTGGATAACCGAAGAATTAGCTACGTTACATTAATCGTCACACTTGAAATCTCTTCAACGTTGTAAGACAGGGTTCTTTCGATTAATGAGGAAACCTTTTGGTTGGTTATAAATTGTCTATCCTAGAGACCTCGCAGAGGTGCAGGATATATACCTTAATTTGGATGTTCATCAAGCAGAAAACTAGTGGTAATTGGATTCAAGGAACGACTTTTGAGTGCAATTGACATTACACAATGATTTTATTCACTCATTCAGTTGAATATATCGTCCGGCTTACAGTCTAACCCAACAAGACAGAAAATCATGGGCATAAACTATATTATACACACAGTTACCAACACATGCTCAAACAAATAAATATATCACGCTGGCACGCACACACGCTCGCAAATTGCCTGAACAAGCTCCTATACATACACGCTTCACTCGCTCCTTGTTAGGTCCTCTCCTCCATTGTGTCTTATAAATGAATTCATATTATGAATAATTACTTTTTTTAATTGTTTTACTATTATTATTGAAATATACATTTAAAAAAAATATTATTGTAATGCATGTAATCGTGTTATTACTTTTTGTTGCTTGCTTTTCACTGAGGAAGACGTGATTAATCTCAAACTCAGGTCTCCAAATAAAAAACAGGACTACCTAGTTTGGGGACCACCAGTAATTTTTCATTTATTATTCCTATGTCTTGACCAATTATTTAATCATGAATTGTTGTGAATTACTATAAAATAATGATTTTTTTAAAAATTTTATTTTATTTTAACACTTTGTTCCGAAGTCGAGAAAACTTCTGTAATGAAGAGTAAACTCAAAAACTCTATTTTGGTAATTAATAGATATGTTTATTACCTAACTTGTTTCATTAGTTATGTTGGTGATATTTGACCTACTTATTTTGACAACTTTGCTTTCTAAATTCTAACATTTTTCTTCAGTAGTTTTAATGTTTAATGATTTGCAAATACGACATAAAGTTTTCTTTAACTTGTGCCGTGTAGTGATGGTGCATAAAAATATCACAACCCCTTATAGGTAGGTAATACAGGTTAGGTAAAGAAGTACTAAAAGAGTATTGCCAGAAGAAGACGGGCAGTGGCGTCTTCTCTCTACCATTGGCCATACTGCGATCGTCTGCCTGCCAAGAGTGGCAATTGCGGCAAAATACGTCTTTTGGATATGTCCTTGTCTAGCAGTGATCTGATACTTTTGTCAGTCCACTGCTAGACACGGACCCAGTTGTTACAAGCTATCATTATAAGCTATAAGTAAAATTTACAATAACACTATTATTTAGCCAACAATCAGAAATTACTTCGCTAACGCTAATTTATGGTCAAAGTTTTACGAAAAACTGAATATAAATCTTGTTTTTTATTACAACACGTTACTTATGCTAACCTAAAATAAATTACAATTTGTTCTATGATACATGTTGTGCGACCACACGGGGTGCCTTTACAACTTTAATGAACTGACCAAAAGCGGCCGCGCAGAATCGACTCTGTCCGATAATACAGTAATTTATTAGCCCATATTTCACGCAGCATGCCCCCAATGGAGACCCTTATGACGATCCAGGAACGAGAAACTTTGCCGCAGTGTAGATACACACCAGATAATAATTTGGCGCACACTTTAGCTAGTGTACGAAATAGAGATCTAAATAAATCTAAATACTAATGCAAAATAAAACTTTGAACTCTAATAAAATAATTAGGATCTTTATAAATTATTATAATATGGTGACTGACTTCTTACCGCAGAAGCACATGGCAGCTAATCTTAGGTTAAAAATCAAAATACGGTTCCTGGACTTAAACTTACATGGTCACTATCATAAGAGTTAGTTGTTGTTACAGAGTTTCTACCTCAGATCATATAAAGAAGGTTTCTACCATTGTTGTTGTTTATTGTAGGTTTTTGATATTTCTGCATTGTTTCACCATGATCATGAAAGGAGGAACACATATAGCGGTCAAAAGCAGCGATACGCAGAAAACGCGGAAAATAATATTATAACACATTTGAATCAAAATTACTGATTGAATTATTTTCTTGACACAAATAATTTTCGCAGAGCCTCCATCTCAAGAATGATAAAAGGAACAATAAATAGATTTTTTTATTTAATTTTTTTTATTATGAAAATGTCTTTAAATTACTGAGTGTCTGGAATTCAGTTCAAGTTCGAATATGTGACCGTAAAAGTAGAAAAAACGTTACGTAAAAGTAAAGTCTCGCGATCAGATACTGCGAGAGTTGTGTGTTGAGTTTACTTAAAACAATGGTCCCAGTGTCCGTATGTAATAAACGTTTAATGTGGGTAGTAGATCAATTTATCTACTCGTTACAACCACCAACCCCCGATGACATCAGTTCTTTCGTAATCGCGGCGCTCGAAACATAGGCCTTACTCCGCAACTCAATGTCCTTATATTCGAATTCATGAATTCATCTATTCCTATCACTCATACCGATGTATTTTTCTGTATTATTGATATCTGAAAGAGACAGATATATTATCCGTAAATACGAGCTTTGTGTTGTAGAGTAAGGCATTAGTACCTACGTAATATTATATAGGAAACTCATAAAAAGCCAAGTACTTAATTGTAAAAACCACGTGACGACTAACTCTTACAGATTCTTGAATATTAAATATTGTGTTTTAATAAATAAATTGTGAAAAAATGTGTATAAATAAAGGTCATATTTAATCTATCACATTTATTAGTTTGATCTAAGCATTAATGGATCATCTATATTTTTTAAGCTGTGAATCACACCCCCTAACCTGTATACGTCCACATCACTTCGCAATAGATTATATCTCATCGCTCAGATACGATTGATGCAATCACCAATCACTTACGGTGAAATAGGAAAATGAACATCGGATGTGATGACGAATGTTATCAATAGATATGTTGTATTCTATTAGTACAATAGACACTCTTAGTAAAAAATTTTCAACTGGTTTAGAAGTTATTTCATAGATTCTATTCTCATGCTCATCGAGTAAGCTATCAGTTTTACAACAGCATTGCAAAACTCACTTTTATTAGTATCAGTACAGCAGATTTCTAGAGAAGAAATTCTAGAGAAGAACTTCTAGAGAGAAAGGAAAGTAACAATAAAAAAATATTATTCTACTGCAGGGCAAAAGTCCATTGAATTTTGTTATCACAGCAATGATGGGTAAAGGCACTAGTGGGGATTCCCATCATTGCTATGATAACTTGAATTCAATGTTGGAGGCCTTTTCCATGCAGTGGGATGATTGTACTTTACTTTTTTTAGGCAAATGCGGATCGGTGATCACAAATCCGAGCAATGCTGAAAATTCGAAACTCTCGTTGCCCGACCCGGGGATCGAATCCAGGATTCTGAGATCTACTTAAACCACAATACGAGCGAGGCGTTTAGTTTCTAAAAACTATGTTTGAAAATGATTTATCTCTGCTTCTTCTTATTGTATGATTATTTGGTAAGGTACAGAGACAGCCTTAAGTAAGAGTTTAATTTAGCTGGCTTGGAAACTATTTACCTGCTTAGTAATAATAGGGGTTAAAGTATGAAATTGCCGATTATTTTCCCACTTTTTATTTTGTTTATAGCTCTTAAGTATAGTCATATTATTGCGTAATTCTTTTTGTATTGTATCAAAAACTAAATAAAATAAATTTTGACTAAAAAAAAAATGCAATACTAGTGCCTCTATTACTTCAAAGGAAATCGTTGAAAAGATCCCTTACAATGTGTCAGCTGACCTTCTTGCTTGAATAAGTATATTTGTATTATATACTTTGATTTTCAGAAATTTAAATACTATAATGCGTAGCTTTATAACCATCTAACTTTCACCTTCAATTGCATCGAAAACAGGTCAGGCGTTTTTAAAAAAACTAAAAAATTGTTAGTATGGAAAAATGACTTTTCTCGATTTCGTCCATACAAAACGGCAATTTCATACTTTAACCCCTAATAAAATAAATAAATGTATCGCTAAATGGAAGTCGTTAAAATTTGTTTTACTTCGTATTGCGATTAAAGATGGAAGTAACAGCGTAACGTGTTTTCAGAAGCATAACTATTACCAACCCGCCTCTTTCAGGATCAAGCCTATACAACGTCTTAGAATTAAGGAAAATCAAAAAACGCACCCTGTATAAAAATAGTCGTTTCCTAAATTGACCAAACCATGAATAGAAACCGCAAGGGTTCTAGGTGTTCAGCACGGCACCGCCACTACGGTTCTACTAATAAATTTAAAAAACAACTTTTTTTCACTACCTATCCTAAGAAATAAAGTAGCTAGGTTCAATATAATTTTAAAAGAATCAGACATTAAGAAGAATGGTCTCGCAACAAATTGAACCTTAAAATTATTTTACAAATGAATCGCTATTACAATTTAACGAATATTATTTAAACCAAACTCATTATTCAAATGTTAAAATTATACGTCTAAACATAATTTTCGACATTCCTTATAGACCAGGGTCGATAATTGTTGATACCAAAAAAAATTGTAGTAGGATGAAACCCATTGGAAGAGGTAGAGAATATAACAAAAACGAAAGGAAAAATAAATTACTTACTTAATTATTAAGGAAAAAAAAATCAATTTTCGGATTCGAGTTTTCTTCATTATAAGCATTTTCTGAGAACATTTACCATAGTAATGTATTTTTTTATACCATCATAAAGTAGAGATTTCAACGAACAAAAAACACACCAACTTTTTTTAAAAAGCAGATATTTTGACGTGAGATTTTTCGATTGAAAATTAGGGTTCTTTTTCGATATTAAGTCAAAATAAGGTGAAAAAATGAATATTTTAAATTAAAAAAATTACTGTATGTTTAGGACATACAAAGGTAAGTTTTCACCAAATTTCGTGAACAAATATTCTTTTTTGCAAAAGATAAAAATAAAAAACCAAAAACATGGCTACTCGAATTTTTCACATAAATTTTGAGGTTATGTGAAAAAAGTGTCGATACAAAAGTTGTAGATCTTTTAATTACCTACAACTTTGCCATTAAACTTTTTTTCATAAGACTTGCAGTTTTACCGTAAATCGAGATTTACCGTTTTTTACCCTTAAAACCTCCCCCTCTCCCTCTTCCCGACCTCAGATCGTCCGTAATTTATTTTAAGGAGGAAGAGAATATAACAAAAACGGAAGGACCGTTTTTGTTATATTCTCTTCCTCCTCCAATGGGTTTCATCCTACTAATTATTTTTTCACTTTTTATAATTTTTAAAATTATCGACCCTGGTCTATTATTCAAATAGCTCAAATAAATCACATAGCTAGAAAATATATGGTAATTTTTAATTTACAATAATTGCTTATAGACCCGAAAAAATTACAAAATCCGGAGAAATAAAGTAAATACAATATCTACCACCATTTGCTTCGAGAAAAGCGAAAAAGTTGGTCGAATGCTTGATTTACAAAAATTCTTTTCTTGTATTTGAAAAATGAAAGCATAAGGAAATGCTAATAAGTAGGCAATAAGCGGGGATATTATATCTGTGTCGTAATTATGATCCCTTAGAATCTAAGGAATCATAATTACAAAAAAATATTCATCTCTAATCTAAGGCTTAGATTAGAGATGAATATTTTTTGCAATGTTGGCAATACCTGCAAACAAAATTTGCGGAATAAAAATAAATACATATCTCCAGTAAAACACTGTTGCAGACTGAGAAAAAAGTAAGTTAAATGTGAATATGAATGGAATACATTTAAGTTTCCTACATATAAAACTATACCCACTCATATACTAGAGAACAATAATTATTGTAGCCAGCCTGTGAAATGACTGGAAGCAATACCTATACAGGATAAAATTCATTTTTTTTTTAAAAACATCAATCTACGATACAAAAAACAAATGATGTATTTTTTCTTTTGGTATTAATATCCCAGTACAAAAATGTCAAGTTAGAGCGCTTAGAAAACGTCCGACAATAATCTTTTTTTTTTGTCTGATCCATTTATTACGATACTATTCATAAGTTTTTGATTTTCCCTTCATACTCGTACCTTGACAGGCTTAGGACTATACATTGAAAACTATGTTGCAAAAAATATTTTCGGGTTAAAACTTGACCCACAATTTTTAACTTCATAAAATTGGGTCTACATACTCTACTGAACGCGTAAAAAAATGTTGGAATGTGATCAAAAAGTCATCCAGTATAGCTTGAAACAAAATACTTTTTTGTGCTAATAACCCTAATGTGATAATATCTAAATATCCCGTAATCCCTCTTTTTTTCTATATAATGCGCACAAATTGAAATTGTGTACCTTTATCCGACCAAGGCGCCAATGAGCTATTAGGATAGCAAATTAAAAGTCCAGGCTAAAACAGGGAAGTTTTAAAAGTATCATCAAGCCCCAGCAAATGCCTCAATTTGCCATAATAGTTTTTTTCATTGAGAGAGAGAGTATTTCTCATCTAATACCAAAGTGCGCAGCTTGGCCTGATGAGTGCAATAACAAGACAATTATGGCTCCAGTTTGTAGCCAAGTAAGCATCGTAGACACCGCAAGATTTTAATTCCGAAGTTTTATGTCTTCTTAATATAAAAAAACTTCGTGTCACGTTGTTTGTCCACGATAAAATCCTAAGCTACTGAACTGATTTTTATAATATTTTGCGCACTTTGTGCAGTTGGATCCAACTTTAAAGGTAAGATTTATAGTCTTCATTTTTATTGTGAATTATTTGTTTACTAATTAACAAACTAAGCTCCATACAAACGGATGGCTAATTCAAACAGATGGCATAAGATTCCTACTATCTTCTCGCCAAATTCTATCTAGTTCAGTTTATGCGTGAAAAGAAAACAAAAACCACACAGCCTTACATAGTAACTTTCGCATTTTGATTTGCTAGTAGCATTCGTAACAACTTAAGTATTATTTTGTTAATTGCAAATTCAATTCCTTGCATAAAAAAAATATTTATTTTGGTAAGAAAAAGTAAAAGTTATCTAATGTCGTATCAGTTAAAAAATTTCTTAAAAGCCCGGGTCTACTTTTACCGGATTTCGAGGTTTGTCAGTGAATCTTTTTTGCAGTATCTATTGAGCCATCTTATCTGTGAATCAGCCTCTGGTTGGCTACCTTATGAACTGCCTTAATGTTGCCTTGAAAGTTTTAACAACATAACATTAACCATTTTTGTTCTTTGTTAATTGTTTGTAATGAGGTTATCCCCTTGATAATTAAATGAGTTATGAAATGTTTTTGTATGAATACATTTTTTGTAATAAAAATATTTAACCCAGACAAGTTACTTATTTGATACATGCCGAGTGATGTCGGCCTACAGTAGAATAGCACCACTTCTTTTTGTGTATACAATGGCGGTTGTAAATATTGAAAAGAAGACGAAAATAATTTCTTTACTACTGGCCAAATTGAGGTGTCCAACTCACCTACCGAGCGTTGCTGTTATGGTCTAATTTCCCTTTCGGAGACGCCTGAATCCAGCAGTGCTAGATGATGCCGGCCAAAACTAAGATCTCCACAACGATCGGTTCCACTCATCCAGCGGCTTCTTGTGTCCTACACCAGATCGTCCGTCCACTTGGAGGGGCCTATTTATACCCACAGAACATCGTCCGGTGTGCGTTTCCCATACTAAAACCATTCCGCCCTAATGGCCATCGGTTATTCTTACTGTGCCGCCCGCTGTCACTTTAGCTTACCAATTCTTTTAGCGATGTTGATGGAAACTTAAAATGACGTTGGTGTATAGGTGTGGTGGTGTTTAGCTTGAGCAAGGGTCTCGGATTCGATTCACGGTAAGGTCAATTATGATGCTATTTAAAATTAACTTGGGCAATACTTGAGCTTCGGAAAGTACGTTAAGCCGTTGTTGGTTCCTCATTCAAAACTTCTGAAACCACAAAGACATGTCACGTCAGATACCTTGAAAAAAATCAGACATCTTAAAGGAAGACTCATAGAGGTTTAAAATAAGTTTGAACTGCTAATAATTAAAAAGTCAGAATACGCACTGTATGTATTTGTTTTTCAATAAAAAACATATCAATCTGGATAGCGTCACTTCGTTCTGATTACAAAATAAACCACGAAACAAGTGCTTTATTAGATACGAGTATAAGCATGTAAAATAAGTACTACCAAAACACATGCTTTGTGAAAATTTGCCACAATGAAGGTACGTATCACAAACACCCAGACCTAAGTCACTACATTACTTTCTACATTTACCCTGCCGGAATTCGAACAGTACTTCGGAGCTGGTGACGACTCAAAAACCAGTTGACACGCAAAACATCATTAAGATTATTCAAATATGCTACTACAAAATTGTAATAAGATCCAACGCTATCAATTTATTTCAAATCAAAGCCTACGCAACAGTGAAACAGGAATACATATTGATAACCCTAACACAGCCCTATGTACAGTAGGTACTATGGTAACATCAGAGAGTAACAGTTTCGTTGTGAAATTTGCCAGTTTTAAATCTGTCTAGGCAAAACAGTGTTTTAAAGTACTTACCAGTATTTATTTTGCTCTTATAGGTTTTTTTTACTGCTAAACTCAACAAAATTCGGTATCTACTTAGTTACATTGATTGAAATGCTTGTATACACAAAAACTGGCAAAATCTTTATTAAATCTTACGGAAAAAATGTAAGTAATAAACTGTATTACAAAAAAATAAATCGTTGAAGTCTTTATCATAATGATTTTTACCATAACTTATTTTTGTGTATCTTTTTCATAGTTATAATTTTTTAATAATAAGTCCAAAATTAAACCTTATCGCTATTTTACTTACACATGAAATTTTGTCAGTAGCCTACTTTCTTGTCCGACCGGCGACCGTACCTCACTTGTTTATGAAATATTGAACTAGTCAGTTCGTTATAATACTAGTGACACGGCAACTCACATCCACACAGGCAGCCCACGAACCGCGATTGATGCTTCCAACACGCCGGGGACAAATCGTCCGTCTCTCGCTCCACATTTGATTTACCTATGAACCGGATACCGGATAAAGGAATCGTATCGAACGCCATTGTTTACGTACAAAATGTACACTGTCGGAACTAAAGGTATCAGCGGCGACATTTATCGATTTTTTTCTCTTAGTCTATTGTAAATCTTTGCCCTTTATTATTGCACGACTTGCTGTGGTAGTGTGATAGTTTGCAATTAAGGGTGCTGGATTGGACTTGCAATCGGGTCAATTAAGAAAAAAATGTAAAATTAATAGACTCAGGCGTTACTTTGCGGAAATCCATAACTAATTATGGATTTAGAAAATTATTTTGCTAATGATTTCCGCTTGTTAATATACCGGCCTAGATACCTTCACCACACTACCCGCACTAACACTGATTGAGCAAGCACTATTTCATGCAGGAAAACCACCCGCCCTCCCTCAAAAATGCATGCAGTACAGTTAATGCAATTATTAGTACCCAACACCAATATAATAAAAACCTCGACGCGTTTCGCCACTTCACGTGGCATCCTCAGGAGATGTTGTCGCCTTCGCTGCGCTCCGACGACTAAGCTGTGAAAACTGGCGAACAGGCCTTTTATAGAAACTCCCCACTACGACAACAGGTTGTGACGTTCAATCTGCGTTGTTATTGAAATTGGTTTGATTTGATTGAAAGTGGTTTGAGTTTTAATTTAAATGATAATTATGATTTTAAATTAAATAAATTTGAATTTAAATTATAATTATTGTGATTTGAATTTAAATTTTAATTGTGATTTGAATTTGAAAAAATATTGAGTAGTGGGGAAGTGACGAAACTGACCTGTTCATTCAACAATGTAAGCGTGTTGTCTTTTTTATGTTTTACAATTTCTAATTGTTCTAACACCGACAGTTTTAAACTTTTTTTACATGTGTGTAAAATTGAAAAAGTATGATCGTCTGGGATACTATGTCCTGAATCTATAAGATGTTTTGCAAAATGAGACTTTTCTGGGTGATTATTTCGATAGGCGGATATGTGTTCTTTATAACGTGTGTTGAAACTACGGCCGGTCTGTCCTATATAAGACGAGTTACACTCCCTACAATCTATCTTATAAACATAGGTTAGATAAACTTCAGAAATCTGGTGTTTATAAGATAGATTGTAGGGAGTGTAACTCGTCTTATATAGGACAGACCGGCCGTAGTTTCAACACACGTTATAAAGAACACATATCCGCCTATCGAAATAATCACCCAGAAAAGTCTCATTTTGCAAAACATCTTATAGATTCAGGACATAGTATCCCAGACGATCATACTTTTTCAATTTTACACACATGTAAAAAAAGTTTAAAACTGTCGGTGTTAGAACAATTAGAAATTGTAAAACATAAAAAAGACAACACGCTTACATTGTTGAATGAACAGGTCAGTTTCGTCACTTCCCCACTACTCAATATTTTTTCAAATTCAAATCACAATTAAAATTTAAATTCAAATCACAATAATTATAATTTAAATTCAAATTTATTTAATTTAAAATCATAATTATCATTTAAATTAAAACTCAAACCACTTTCAATCAAATCAAACCAATTTCAATAACAACGCAGATTGAACGTCACAACCTGTTGTCGTAGTGGGGAGTTTCTATAAAAGGCCTGTTCGCCAGTTTTCACAGCTTAGTCGTCGGAGCGCAGCGAAGGCGACAACATCTCCTGAGGATGCCACGTGAAGTGGCGAAACGCGTCGAGGTTTTTATTATATTGGTGTTGGGTACTAATAATTGCATTAACTGTACTGCATGCATTTTTGAGGGAGGGCGGGTGGTTTTCCTGCATGAAATAGTGCTTGCTCAATCAGTGTTAGTGCGGGTAGTGTGGTGAAGGTATCTAGGCCGGTATATTAACAAGCGGAAATCATTAGCAAAATAATTTTCTAAATCCATAATTAGAAAAAAATGTTTTTAAATTGACTTGGGTCCAGACGGGCTTGGGTCATTCTTCGGAAGGCTTTGGTCCCGGCTTCTGTCATAAAATGAAAGTAGTAAAAACAAGTCAATTCAGATGCCTGACAGAGGCGGCTTAGAAAACTCTTAAACCATAATCCGGATAGTCACATGATAGGAAAAACTTTTTTTTAAATTTGCTCGTAGTCTTTCAAAATTTGAGGCAAAGGAAAAAAAAATTTGCAACCCACGATACAATTTGCAAGTTGTCAATCCAGCAGGTATACCTAATTTTTCATAGTAACCAATAATAGTCTTTTTTTTTAATGCTAAAATATCGTTAAAACTAATAGGCGTAAGTCTCGGAACAATCAACCGAACATTACCGAACACAATTTCAGCTGCTACTAAGATTGCTTAACATTTGTTAACAAATTCTAAAGTATATTTTCTAGTATATTCATCCTAAATATAATATTATTACATACACCATTGTATGAGACATAATCTTATGTAGGTTAGATATCATATTATTATTGTTACGAACGTGGAGTTTGGGATTTGGATAAAACACCGTAGACTTATTAGAAGAATTTATTAGGCGATGAACAGGTTACAAACACTATCGCGAAAGCCAAATCACAAGAATCGTAGTCCGGTTCCTCGCTGAGGTCGTTGGTTTCAAGTTCCAATACACTATTAGCCAATCCGCAGAGTAGTTATTATATCCGTTGGTATCGCTAAGGTCGTCGTTACTTCGCACTTGATCACTTTTTGCAGGTATCGCACCGAAAGCTCACAATGATTTGAACTGCGGCGTCTCAAGTCCTGTTATTTATATATATCAACATAGACGCCGGTCGTACATACTAGAACGTTCGTTTTCCAGAAAACTCACAAGGATATTTAAACGTAAACAACACTAGTGCATTTTGCCATTTTGCGCCTTACTCTGTAGATTTAACTTTTAATCTTTCAATGCCGCTTGCACTAAGATCTTGTTATTACTTTGTAGTCGAACTTAGGTAGTTATGTACAGTCCTCTAGCGATATCTCGAACGTTCTAGCATGTCCGCGACATTATTTAAAGTTCAAACAGAAATATATATATATATATATATACTATAACAATGAACCTAAAACTATAAACCTTAAAAAATATAATGTAATAACTAAAGTATAATAGTAAAAGGAGTCCTTTTAGGCAAGGTTCCAAAGATACTGGCAGCGTTCTCCCTTTGAATAGCTAGACTAATTCTTTGTCCAAGGTAGCTGCCAGCTCTTCGGTCTCCTGTGATGGGACAAAATCATATTCGGATATGCATGCTTTTGTGATTTATTTATTCTAAAGTGTTTAACATACTTCTTCAATTAGCAATAACTTAGCAAATATTTTGAGCACGTCACAGCATTATAGCGATAAAATAATTCATTCGCCTTTGCAAACTCATTTTCATTTTACTGAATTAGGCGTTGGTAATTCCCAACTCGAAATCGTTTTATGAATTTTGAGACTAATGAAAAAAACTGGTCAAGTGTAGGTTGCACTGCGTATATGACGTAGGGTTCCGTAATGTGACAAGTAGCCACAATCCTACAAGCTTTCTAAAGATCATTAATAGCCCTATCAAATCCTTCTGGCTAACTATGGCTTTTAACAGAAAAAGAACACATGTTCTGCTTTTTGAAAATTCAGTACTTCACAATAATAACTAAGAAAATATCACATAATATTATTTAGTATCTGTATACGGATTTTATACACATAAAAAACATAATATTAAATATGATGCTTTGGTCAGATCTAAAATTTTAACAAGGAATATCATTTGCGCAATCTAGTTTCATTATTTTTATAATATTTTTTCATGGAACAATGTTGAAAGGAAAATAACACTTAAAACCTGGCGTGTAGCCTGTTGAAGATTGCAAACACATATAGTTGATTGCCTAAACACCTGATTCAAACCCTTTGCCATTATGTTTTACGTTAAAGTATAAAGGAAAAAATCAAAAACATATGAATAGTATCGTAATGAATGAATGAGATGCGGGACGCGTAAAAAAAGTGATACTAGGCGGCCTTATCAAAAATTTTAGATTTTTGGTGGACATTTTCTAAGTGCTTTATCTTGGCATTTTTGTACTGGGCTATACCAAAAGAAAAAATACATCATTTGTTTTTTATCTTGTAGATTGATATAGGTATTAAAATTTGAAAGGTGGTTAAAATTTCACCCTGTATTTATGATCATTGTAAACATGCAAGGTTTTTAAGGTAAAAAAAATGGCGCTAATTAATTTAAATTAATAAATCACATTATTCCTTTTCCTAAGGGTTTCACTTTCAACGAAGGAATTCTAAAAAAAATAGAGCATTGGACACGCCGCAGCACTGCGCAAAATTTCTCTTTGGAAGTTAAAACCTTTTCATTAGTCCGACATTGAGGGGCTGGAATAATTATAACGTGAGTTGAATAAGCCTCGATAATTAGCAAATGACATATTAAATGAGTAGAGCGGCATAATAAATTGTTCTAAGCTCATGAAGAAATCTGCTTTTAACCCATATTGAAAAGCAACACTGCCAGTGTACTAATTAACAATTTGCGCAAAATAAGTGCCTCCTTCAATGGATTTATAGCTGGCAATAAGTTCTATTCGAAATTATACGTCTGTTGCATTTTTTAAGTTAACCTATTTTTAATCCTTAGTCATGGATTTTGACGGCTCTAATTATTACTCCTTGTTCAAAACAGGTTTGTTTGGTTCGAGTACTGCTTGAGTAAAGGTTTTGATGGTGTATAAGGATGTCCTTTTGTCATTTTAAAAAGGATATAGGCATTTTAAAAAGGACATTTCCAAGGATATTTTAATGACAAAACTAAAATTACATTAATAATGTATTATTGACCAAATCCACAAAAAAGTCGAATACTAAAATATTCACTTTTTTGTTTTCTTGCCATGACCTTACTGTCTCAATGTATGAATTCTCCAACACAAGAGTCAATGAAGCTTCAAACACTTCTGTACTTTGGATAAACTTGTTCTATAAAATAGATAAGTGGATAAAACCTTCGATCTTTATCCTTCTGAAATAGTATCCCGTTTTCCTTTTGAACTATAAAGGACAAAAGCTACAATCAAATTAAATTCCCAAAATGCCTTCCCTTACTTCAAACGGCTCTGTGCGTGCACATCATTTCGAAGCATCTTTTCATGGGAATGTGTTGATCACGTTGATGAGAGGAGCGATTAAATTTATTAACTGAAGTAACATTCACATTTAACTGACTAAATAACGACGAACTTTTTTCTTGTTTTTGAGTACCGGGATACAAAGCCTAGAGCGTTTCTTAACCCTCTGTTTACAGAAGCGCCTATTTTGACTGGATAATTTTGGTAACAATCAGATTTTTTTATTGGATCATCTAATTCGGATTAATTTTTTTGTCAGAGAGAAACTTAGTTTATGTTGGACTTACTTTTATGTTAACTAGCCTTTTATGTTGTTAGTTTATAAATACGTTGTCCAAATAGTTCTATCGTGATCGCGAAATCGCTACCTCTGTGATAAAGTGACGTCCCAAAACCGCAATGTTTCCTCTTTTACTATTCCCTGAGCGGCCTCAATTATACGACTTACATTCAAATTAATGCCATTTTGTGACTACTGAATAGGCAATAGGTTGATGTTTTTGTAGCCTCCATAAAGCTTATCTGAAAATCTCAAATTGGAATTAGAATATAGTCTGATTATTTGGAATGACATCTTGTCTTTATTACGTCTAAATAGGTATTAAACTATAACAAAATCAACCAATTTAGGCATAAATTACAACACATAAGAACTCAGGTGCACAAACAAATATCGTAATAAAAAAGGCCAAGTGCGAGTCGGACTCGCGCACGAAAGGTTCCATACTAAAAAGACCAAAAAACGGATTTGTTGTATGGGAGCCCCCTTAAATATTTATTTTATTTTGTTTTTAGTATTTGTTGTTATTGCGGTAACAGAATTACATAATTTGTGAAAATTTCACCTGTCTAGCTATTTATTTATTTACACTTTAATGCACATACAAAGCTGTACAAATGGCGGACTTAATGCTAAAAGCATTCTCTACCAGTCAACCATAAGGCCAAGCGGAGAGGTTACAGGCGGTGCGAAGTACAAAGTGAAAATAACAAATATAAAGTAAGATATTAATTATTATAAGAGTGCTTACAACTAAGCACTGGCATATATTAGGGGTTAAAGTATGAAATTGCCGTTTTGTATGGACGAAATCGAGAAAAGTCATTTTTCCGTACTAACAATTTTTTAGTTTTTATAAAAATGCCTGAACCGTTTTCGATGCAATTAAAGGTGATAGTTAGATTGTTATAAAGCTACGCATTATAGTATTTAAACTTCTGAAAATCAAAGTATATTATACAAATATACTTAATTGAAGCAAGAAGGTCAGCTGACACATTGTAAGGGGTCTTTTCAACGACTTCCTTTGAAGTAATAGGCAATAGTATTGCATTTTTTTTTAGTCAAAAGTTACTTTATTTAGTTTTTGATACAATACAAAAAGAATTAAGCAATAATATGACTATACTTAAGAGCTATAAACAAAATAAAAAGTGGGAAAATAATCGGCAATTTCATACTTTAACCCCTATTATATAGATTTTATATTTGAGGTTATATACATACGAACTAGTTACATACATAAAATAACAATAAATACATACAATAACATATACAAAATACATACATATAATATGAGTATATACAGAAATTATGTCAGCGAGATTCGAGAGAGGAAAGAAAGAAAGTTAGTCGGTGAAGTGTTTTCGTAAAGCTATTTTGAGGGACAGTTTAGAGGTGGCTTTTCTGATTTTGGAGGGCAGTCCATTCCAAAGTCGTACAGCTGTCACGGAGAAAGAGCTGGACATAAAGCCAGAAGTGTGTCGTGGAGTGAGTAACTGAAGAGTATCGTCAGAACGGAGATTTTTAACATGAGAAGTGTGAAGGAAAGATAATTTTTCTTTGAGGTAAGATGGAGAATTGGGGTCGAAGAGAATGGAATATGAGAGAGTACGAATATCCCTGCGTTGTTTGATAGGGAGCCAACGAAGCTGAGAGCGAAATTTGGAGATGTGGTCATATTTACGAAGGCCAAAAATGAATCTAGCTTTCGCGGCTCTTGAGATACAGCCTGGTGACAGAGCGACGGACAGACGGACAGACAGCGAAGTCTTAGTAATAGGGTCCCGTTTTTACCCTTTGGGTACGGAACCCTAAAAATGTCAATTATTCAAAGATTTTCTTAAAGAAAATGGTTTACTATGCGAAAAAAAAACAACTTAAAATTACAAGATATCGCTGAACTTACATCTGCATCGGGGTACCCAAATACACCCCCATGGAGCGCCATGTAAAGGGTGCTACTCAAATAAACTAATTTTATTTTATATAAAATAAATATTTTAAAATAAAATAAATTTATTTCAGACATAATTATCTCATATTGAACATGGTATAAGTTTTATAATTAATTAAGTTAAAACACAGTATTAAAATTATAAATAAACATATTACAATAGCGCTGATTAATTAAATAAGGTATGCATAATGCCAACGTGGTTTATTTTATTCCGTTCAATTCGAGGCTATCTATTAAACATAATTATGTTAAAATAATATTTTTTTATTAAATTTAACATAAAGTAAAAGCATAAAATATTACTAATGATGTAGTTTCACATTTCATTTATGAAAACATATTTGTGGTTTGTGGGATTTATTTACGATGGAATTTCCAAGCAATGTTACATTTACTAATAAGTATTAATTTAAATGCAAAAGTTTCGATGGTTGTTTGTTGATCATGCTAAAGCGACCGAAAGTATAGAAAGATTTGCATATGCTACCTTTTATCCTGAAAAATAATCAGTTCCCGTTGGATAAACATATTTGTTTTTCATATTGAAAAGGATTAACTTTTTTTAACAGCTAGTACCAGTATCATATTAGGTATATAATAAAACCGTGGATAACAGATATACCGTACCAAGCACCAATATTCGACATTTTATTCTGTGATCAAATAGTATAGAGAAGGAATAAGATTTCTGAGTACAGAAACACTGGTGCCGCAGACGGTACAGTACATCTTATAACAGAAGCCTTATTCTGTAATACGATATCCGTATATTCAATTCCGTATGTCTCTCTTACTCATGCATATCTCAAAGTACAAGTAGTGATATTTTAACGACCTGCACCAAATTTTCAATCTGAATAGATCTAGGCTAAAATCTTTGCTCAAAAAGGATTTATATGCACTTTCGTATTTTAAAACGGATAAGTCCTTATAAGAAATTCATAACTTGAGTAGTAAATGTTATTAATTGTATGTTACCTCGTTTCTTTTTGTGCAATTTTTTTTTTTCTAAGTAGGGCTCGGCTAACATGTCTGTGCTATTCTTTGATTAATAGATGAATATTATATTCCATGTGCTGTTCTATGTATTTAGTATTTTATGTATTTTTTTTTGTTGTTTTGCTACTATGTATTTATTTACATTTAATTAGTGTTTTTTCTATTTTTAAAGAGATTTAACTAATCTTATATGGGGTGGAGGGCTAGCAACCTGAACGACAGGAACTTTCCTAATTCAGGTGTTAGCCCGCCATAATTTCTATTGTGTATTTAACTTGTGCAACTACAATGTTTTTATATTCCAATTTGATGTGCAACTTCCAATTACCTTAATCTAATTAATTTAAGTTAACATCCCTAGTTATAGTTCACAACTGTACCACTATATTGTAACGGTTATGGCGAGAAATAAAGCTTATCCTATCTTATCCTACCTATGTGGCAGAAATGAATAGATCCGTTTTTACGGACATTGCATTACTTGGTAGGGCTTCAGATCCGCCAATTTGTTTAGAATGTCCGCGTGATGACTGAGCGTTTCTTTGATAAATTTTTATGTAGGATAACATACTCGTAAATATTAAAATTATTTATTTATAGATGCAAGAAAAATACGTGAACTTGAGGTTTTCTAGAGTTATTTAAAAAGTAAATATCTCATATATTTTTTTAAATTAGTACTATTAGTTAGTTAATCGAGGCTAGTATCAATCAATACAAATTTTAAAAACATTCGTTTATTATTGATATTTTCTAGCTTAAACATACATGAACATAATTAAATACCGTATCATCATATCACGGGAGCATTTCGTTAATTTACAACATTTTCATTAATATAGGTATGTACCTATAGTTTTGTTATTACCTAACACTTATAGGTACCTACCTAATTAAAAAGAAACACACAGTCTCATAAACGTGTCGATTCGCGAAGCTACTACGTTAGTTTCCCGTCAATACGCATAGTTAACAAAGAAACGATTCCAAAACTACGTTTAAAAACCAATAGAAAACACATCGTAATTGCTTCCATTTCCAATTTAAAGTACTTACAGGCAGTTTGATTGATCCTCGAAACAGAACCGAGTTGAATGACTTCCGGGTACTTTTCTAACTCCAAATGAAGTGCTTGATTTATAATCGACCCGACCCTCCTCACTGTTGGGACAAGAGCAATCTATAAGAAGAACTAAACATTTCTCACTGGACGCATCGGTTACCTAAACGGAAACCGTTCCGAGTGTGTGACCGTGTAAATGTTTCTTTATTTTCTTTTTATTAGGAGACGATTATAGCTGGCTGAATTTACAACACCAAATTTTGAATAACTAGGTAGGCACAGGTTTAAAAAAAATTACAGTATCCGAACAAATTTTGGTTTTAAATACGCTTGTTGCAAAGTCACAGTTTTAGGCAGTTGACTAACGGCCGGTCCCAATAATTTATCTATTGCCAGTTTTGACATTTCGGTGATAGGAAACAAGTTTATATCTCTGATTTTGCCGTCCAGAGAAACAAAAACAGTAGTGGTTTTCTATCTCTGATATGCCAAAACTAAAGATAGATAGGTTATTAGGACCGGCCGTAAGATGGGCTGATTATGATATCCGGACCATACCATCAAGGGACTTGTCAAGAGAAATATCTATTAGTAAAGTTACTTTTGAAACTTTTATGTGTATTATTACGTAATAACACCAAACTGCGATGTGTATTAACTGGGGGTTGAGTTATTCAAATAGAACTGGCAATTTACTCCCTGAAACAAAACAAAAAACATGTTTTTCTTTAATATGTGCGTAATTAGGTACCTTACCTTACGTTTTGTATCTTAGCTTTTGTTTGTCACTGTTCCCATAATAGGAAAGTTTGTTCAAATTATTCCAACTACACAAAACAATGAATTTTAAAAATATGATACTGTTTTGTAGTCAAGTATTTCTAAATTACTAAAGTTTCTGTTCCATTGAGAATTCACTGGCCCGTAAAAGAGAAAATAAAAAATACTCTAACCAAGCAATATTCAGAACTACTTGCGTCGAAGTCGGCAAAGCAGTAAGTTCCAGCCAGGTAAGAATATGTCCAAATAAAATATGCATTCCGAAAGAACGCGAACGTCTCAAGAAAATAACCAGTGTGTTAGGACAAAAGCTTTTAGAGAGCTTGGGCGGTGCATATCTGCCAAGTTAGGAAGTAAACACATGAATTAGTGCTGCCAGTGCAGGAAATGTTACCCTCAGATAGACGCATGCAGTCATTCGCAAACAAACATCATTGTAAACAATGTTTTGAATTTTATATACATCACTTTTATTCTGTGTTAAAACTATCAGCTTAGTACAGTCAACACAGTAACTGTTAAATGTTTTAACACTTATAATAACGCTAAACACATTATATTTGATTAATTAACTATTAGAATTTCTATGTCACGACGAGTACAATATCTACACTAAATATAACAAATTGCGTTTAAAACACACTAAACACTTTTTTTTTGCTAGTTATACACTTATTTCTATAAAAGTGTAATTTTATAATAATTTTGGACATTTGAAAACAATGTTGTTTATATGCAATTAAAAGCAAAAGTAAGCAACAATGCCATGCCCGGACCTGGATTTTATTCATCAATAAATCTAAAACCTCTTGATTTATGATAACAAAATTCAAGGTTTGCAATAAGAACATCTACATACGAGATTGACAATTTGATAGAAAGAAAGATCCGTATGGAAACATCGAAGCCTAATTTGTCACTCAGAACGTGTGTCATACTCCTTACACCACTTCACTGGAGACGAGTGAGTACATTTTCATGAATCACATTTAAATGACACTCTTTGGCGATGAATGCCTTACACTTCGCCCCAACTCCACATTGAAATATTTATTTGTCTGCAGGCGTATTCAAATGTTTGTGTCACGATTCAAAATGTTTGTAGCTTAGACGTTCCGCAGCGGATCTTCACTTCTTACTAAGTAGATTTGAAGTGTTATCGGAAAGGCCTCACGTGAGGCAGTGTCTAATACGCTTACAAACTGTAGTTTTAAGAATACCAATATTTTATAACAATATGATCTGCATGTTACTCTAAAATCAAATCATCGTTCTGTGTGTGTTTTGGTCCTAAGGGGTACCTAATTAAATACTGCCATAGAAGACGGCCAAAAGACGGCGTCTTCTCTACAAAACGGGTTAAATCGCGATCAACAGATTACGAGTAGGTACGATTGCATAGCACTGTGAATTCCACGAGTGTTTACCATGATGATATAAAACAATATTACTCCAACCTTGTTTTGCTTCTTTAGCAAAGATGTTGACGTAAAAGCAACACTGCTTCTGCTACTGTTTGATATGTATCGTTTTGCCTCTAACGGATCAAGTTATAGATTCAACTTACGGTAATTTTCGAAGAGGTAATATTTTCAAGCACATAAAATATATATATGAAAACGAAATTGTAGTGCAATAAAATCTACATATAATGAACATAAATGCATATATTTTCAGAATAAGTAGAAAATGTTTTGCCTTGAGAATCCAAAGCAAACGAACGATATTAAAGAATATAATCTTTAGTTTAAGAAGTTTATTCAAATTTTTACTGACGATATCTTTTACGAAGGAAAATACTTAAGTTAGTTGACTGCAACACAGTTTGAGCGCACTTAAATCAAATTAAGAAACGAAACGGAGTGTCCGCCAAAGGGGATTGTGTAGCTTTTTCACACTTCATAACGTCTGAGTAGCAATTGAAGAGAGTTCTTTGAACCCGCCGCATAAAGAACTACCGCTCAAAGGTTTCTTTTTATCACAGAGGAACGCGCCAACCAGGATTGTGGGAAATGAAGACAATTTCCGTTTCTGAATGGTTGCAACTGTTTTTATTTTCGTTCAACTGTCGTCTCCGTTACAATAAAATTCTAAAAACATTCCGCCGGTGTTTTGAACTAAATGGAATCAACGAGAGGTGCAAAGTACAAGAGCTACGTGCAAAATGTACAGGAGTGCATAAAAAACACTGGCTGCAAATAATCTGTTGTTTAAACTATTTTTTATCATGGCGAATACTCGTCACTTACCGGGAAACTGTTCTAAACATCGAACTATTAAGATATTTCCCATTGTAATAATCCTTTTATACTTATTATATTGATATTGTAAACATTTCCATTATGCAAATAAAGATATTCTATTCTATTCTATTCTATTCTATTCTATTCCCAAAAAATAGTAATACAGCAACTGCAAACTGTAGCGAGCGCTTATTATAGTTCATCTATCGTGTATTTTACATGATCTTTTAAATAAAAATATATCTGATTTGACAGTCAACATGCAAAGTTGATATTCTCGAAGAATATAATATTTGTTATGCTGAGAGTTTGGGGTGGTGATGGAAAATATCAAATTGTGTAAACGTACGCTGGAAAAGTAGGTACAATATCATAAATATTAAATGTGTTTAAATCGAAATTTCATACATTCCAGTAACTTCGCTTGAATAATTAATCGTGTATTTTGTGTTTAGCCAGCATCAAATATGTGAGTTGAGTTAAACACAATCATAGCAGTGAAATATACAAAGCAGCTGACTACTGACGTACTAAAACGGTTTTTTAAAGTCAGAACGAACAAAGACTCGTGATTGCATTACAGATCTAGAAAACGACATTTCTGAGCCTTCCCTTTGTTTCTATCCAGAAGAAAGTCTAATAGCAGTAGATATTCATTTGAAACACATTTGGCGACAAAACACAGGCGATAAAGTTCGCCCGGGAACCAATCAGAGCACAATGTACGCCTGCGGGATGCTCTGCAAATACTCGAACAGGAATGAGAAGCAGCATAAGCTAATACAACGCTATTGAGGCATTGCATCAATAAATTCAAATAAGGCGTAGGATTCCAATAACGGCACCCATATTACGTGAAGTTTCATTTGTACGCGCTGCATTGTGTTTTGAGGTTATGAAGTTTTTATAATATTTTTCATTGAAGAGCCTCAAGAGATTTTGATATCTAATGGCGTCGTCGCGATGTTGAGTACAGATTTGACTTGTGTTTTTAGTTTTAGCTTTCAATCGTTGAGAGCCTTAAGTTCTTGTAACGTCATATTTTCAATTTATTCCTTAAGTTTATTAGATTGCCAGGAACGCGGTTTTTTCACGATATTGCCATTAGCGACACGGTCCATCGTGTAGTACCTATCGTAAGGGTAATATATAAGCTGCACTAAAAGTATCGGGAATGGAATATTTCCACTGTTCCTGTCATATTAAAATCTTTTTAATTGCAAACTCCTTGGTTTTAAAAATCGAATACCAATTATTTATTTAAAAAAAGATTCTCGGTCTTATCACAAGGTCTTGTCAAACTTGTTTAGTCGTTGAGAAAATGGAATTGACTCGAGAAAATTCAAGAGCGATGATTTATTATGACTTTCGAAGTGGTTTAACAAAAAAACAGTATGTTGACCGGATGATTTCTGTATTTGGTAATGAAGCCCCATCTAAAACCTCAATTTATCGCTGGTTTACTGAATTTCAACGTGGACGTGTCAAGCTCAGTGATGATCCCCGTCAAGGTCGTCCAAAAACTGCAGTCACCCAAGAAAACGTTGCTGTGCGTAAGCTGATTGAGGAAGATCGACATGTGACATACCGCGAAATTCAGGCAACTTTAGACATTGGCATGAGTCAAATACAAATAATCTTGCATGAACAATTAGGTGTATAAAAGTTGTTTTCCCGATGGATACCGCATTCGCTCTGTGAGGAGCAAAAAGCGGCTCGCGTTACTTGGTGCGTCAGAACTCTCGAAAGATTCCACGCAGGATCCTCAAATGCTGTATACAACATCGTATCAGATGACGAATCCTGGATATACGCGTACGAACCCGAAACAAAAAACCAGTCACGAGTTTGGGTGTTCGAAAATGAGTTAAAGTCAACAAAAATAATTGTTCGTTCACGGAGTGTTGCAAAAAAATGGTGGCCACGTTTGTCTCCAAAACCGGCCATGATGCGAATATTCCTCTTGAGGGACAAAGAACGGTTAATGCGGAATGGTATGCTAGCATTTGTTTGCCATAGGTCGTTTCTGAACTCCGTAAAGAGAACTGCAACCGCCGCATCATCCTCCATCACGACAATGCGAGTTCTCACACCGCGCACAGAACAAAAGAGTTATTAGAGCAAGAAAACATAGAATAATAAGACCATCCGCCGTACAGCTCCGACCTAAGCCCTAATGATTTCCATACTTTCCCTAAAATAAAGAATAAATTGCGTGGTCAGAGATTTTTATCACCTGAAGAAGCTGTGGACGCCTACAAAACGGCCATTTTGGAGACCCAAACTCCGAATGGAAGCAACCATCAATGATTGGTTCCGTCGTATGGACAAATGTGTCAAATTTCGCGGAAAATACTTTAAAAGCAATAAATACATTTTTAAATAGTAATGTTGTGTCACTTCCTTGATTCCCGAAATTTTCAGTACATGCTATTGTAGTTAACCTTTCCAGTTTGTTATTTTAAGTAATTATCTATGTAATAAAAATTAATCACCAAAATGTATGTAGTACAATCATAACTTCCGATCGAATTGGATGATTATTGGAACGAAGTTCCTTATCGCGCGTTGCGAAAAGGGGCTAGACGGAAAAAAAAAATATCGACACTTTTTGCTATAGTTGTAAGCCGTGCGGCAAGAGAGAGAAAGAGAGAGAGAGAGGGAGGGAGAGGAAGAGGGAGAGGGAGGGAGAGAGGGACAGAGTGAGGGAGAGGGTGGTAGAGGGAGGGAGAAGGGGAGTGAGAGGGAGGGAGAGAGGGAGAGAGAAGGGGAGGGAGAGAGAGGGAGAGGGAGGGAGAGAGAATTAAAAATAAAATAAAATTTTATTACAATTCCTTCACTAAAAAAATGAACTTCGTTCTATCCGGGTGTCCCTTGACAACTCACAAGTTTTTTTTTGTTATGTTTGTAATGGAGAGAAAGTTTTTATGGATGAATATAAAAAATATATTTTAAAAAATCAAAAGGATTAACAGACAATTTTTTTAATATGTCAAATAATTTATATTAACTATTTGAACTAAATAATTAGTAACAGTCGTAAGTAATTTAGATCACCGTTCTAAATAATATTAGGTAGTCCTCTGACTGTTTCCAAGGACGTCTTAGCTGTCAGTACTATAGTGGTTTCTGTAGTGTATTACACCTTACCTACGATATCGCCAAGAATCTTAATAGAAACTGTTTATGAAATCCAAAACCTTTAACACGAATGCTACTTCCCTTAGCACTATTTCTTTTCACTTTGAAATCTGATAACCTTTACATTAGATGAAACAACTCACTACGTGTAAAGTGAAGCCAGTTATAAAACTCAACTTCAATAATTCTCAGAACTGGTTGCAAGTCGGGCGAAGCTTGTAAATGTGGAATAAATCGTTTACTACGGATTTTTATCTTAGCTAAAGGCGTACTTCTGGAAGAAGACGGGTAGCATCGTCTTCTCCCTAACAAACCGCGAGCGCCAACTCGCTTGCCAACCGTGGCGATTATGGCAAAATCCTCCTTTGAAAGAAGCCCTTTTCTGGCAGTGGACTGATACAGGGTGGTATATTGATTATCATCCTTAGTCTACATTAGAAGAAAGAAGACATGTCTGCTGGTGACTTTTTTACTCCTATTCTCTGACGACACCCTAAGGATGAGAACGGATTGATCCCTTTATGTGAGTAGTACCATTGACTAGTACCATTGCTGGTACAAGTGATACAACATTGTATCCTTAGTACCATTAAAGAAATGTAAAGATATTCCCCGTAATACAATGATTCTACTAGTGATACAGCTTTGTTTCCTTAGTACCATTACAGAAAATCAAGGATGTTGCAAAATGGGCTTCACATATTATAGGTGTATTTTTTTTCGATATGCAAAATCGGACTTGTACCACCAATGGTACATTCAATGGTACTACTGACATAAAGGGAAACGGATTGTGCAATTAGATTTTAGGTAGGCACAACAAAACAGATTAGAAGACGGGCAGCAGTGTAAGTTCTATATCATAAGCCAACCTGCCAGCAAGCGTCGTGATTATGGCGAAATCCCCCTTCACAAAATAGATAGGTTAGTGTCTGATACCTAATGATATACGGCGCAGAGAGCGGTACAATATAAAAGTAGTAAATTTTTGTCGGCTAAAAAAACCTGATACAGATTCCACAAGTGTTCAGTTCTCGCTATTTTATTACAGACTACTAAAAACGGGGAGCTAGATAAATCAAGTGCGGACGCAATCAAATCGTCCTCTGTCTGGAAGAAAGATGTATCCCACGTGTGCGCTTCAGGTTCAATCTACTTTATTATGCAAATAACTCTGCAGATTTATGGAATTTTATCTGTCACATTAGATACTATTGTAGTTTATATTTTACTCTAGTTAGCTCTGGCGACTAACAGGATGCTCTTATTAGTGTTATTTAGACTTACATAGAAGTAATAGAAGGTACTTAACTGTAAATAGAATTTTTTCTTATTTTTTTAAGTAAATAGAAGAACTAAACCTTTATTTTTAACATCACTTAACAAACGAAGTTCAAATAGAACCAATGAAGATGATTGCCAATTAGCTACAATATCAAAAACGCTGTAAATTATTCGAAACGTTGGAATTTCAACCAAAATAATGGTAAAAAAATAGGATTGCATAAAACCCCAATCAACGCCAGCTAAATCCGTAAATGTATAGTTCATATCGATGGTCAATGACTTCATGCCTGTTTCATGAATACTATTCATTGATAACTGTCAACCCTATTCTTCTATCATTTGAAGTTACAAAATTAACGGGATTAACAAAATTAACAAAATTCCAATTCCAAAACGTAGCTAAGTAAAGAAGAGATTTTTTATTTTTATTTTCTTAGGCCTAGGTATTTGTGAAATCTTCATTGTGTCTGATTTTCATATTACAAGTGCTGTAATACATAGGTACCTACTTACTTTGGTATCAGAACAATGTATGAAGTGTTTTCCGCATTTTTATTTTAAATTTATAAATTGCATCATAATTTTATTATTTTAGGTATGAGTTTTTGAATCAGTCTAATGCATACAATCTAATGCAATAACAAAACAAGGATTGGCGCCGCCTCCATAGCTAAAATATAAGAGCATTTACATAAATAATAATAAATTATAAATGTTGACAACATCACATACATTATCCTGATCCCAATTTGAATTACTATTTAAGCACTCGTATTTTGGAAATCAGAAACAACGAAGGTACCACAAACACCCAGACCCGAGAAAATGTAGAAAAACACTTTTTTTTTCTTTATTGACCCGTCCGGGAATCGAACCCGGGACCTCTGAGCAGGCGACACCTTGAAAACCGGTGTGTACGCCACTCCACCACGGAGGTCGTCATAACTACATCTACGGCAAAAAATCCTCGTTTCATTGATCACACAACCGTCTAAGTTAACCTGAAATATAGTCTTAAAACTTTTTCATATATATATTTTTATTCAGTAAAACTTATACTATATTATTATGTTTAACATACCCGTGGCAAATCGCAGCTTTCTTGTACTATAATAGTCTCTGAGATTAATCTCAGACGCAGAAGGACAGACAGACATCTGTCTGCGATGGACACAGTAAAACTAAAAGAATTCTTTTCCTTGACTAAAATGTTAATGCTCTAAAATATGACGATAAGATAGGTAAGCCAGGACAGGTGGGCAAAAGGCTATATTTATACAATTATGTAGCGCTACATGCTTCAAAAGCCAAAAGATAAATCGTTAAAAATCCGTAAGTGATCGCGATTCACCACAGTGCATCAATCGTAACTCGATTGTAACCGACCTTTTACAACGGATCGCCTCCTGTGTCGCGTTCAAAGGATGCGTGAAATTCAATAGCTACTATTTACTTTGAGTTTGAGGTGGAAGCAATAAGAGGAGGAATAAGGAAAATAGTCCCATTCTTATTCTACGGATGCGATAAGCCTAATATCGAATTATACTTACTCGTAAGCAAGCTTTTTAACATTTGTTTTACGTGCGCCATTTCTGCAAATGTTACTGTTATTTTATAATTTTTGTTGCACTCGTATATTTAATAATTTATAAAAAATGCCTGAATTTTATTCGGCATTTTATTTCGAATCCCATTAATTAAATTTCCAAAAAGTTTTTTTTTAAATTTAATTAATTCTAGTTGATTCAACTGTCGCACTCATTCAACTGCTGGCTTCACATGTTTCCTTACTGTTTAAACGACGACAAAAAGAGGAGATTCTCAATTTGCACTTATAATTTTTTTTGTGTGTAAACTTGTATAGCTTTTTACTAGGTAGACCAAATGTGATGTTTTTGTTCGATAGGGTCAAAATTGGTCTCACATAGATTTGATAACAAAATACTCCGAAAGATAATAAAATGGGATCAATAATCTTGAGAAAAAACTTAACGAAAAATCTAAACCTATGAAAAACGTACCAATCACCAATCTTGAGTCGGTGTCGATCAAAAATCACCGACATCATCATCATCACGCACCACCTCAAAATTGGTGGCTTATTTTACTCTTTTTGTCGTTTATTGTGTAAAAAGTTTTTAACTAATAGAAACATAATTAAAAAATGAAATATCCTTTACCACCAATTTTATTTAATGTTTGTTTACTGTTACACATTATAGATTTACAATGAATACACGGATATAGAAACGGAAAAGGTTAGACATATTTGAAGAAATAATAAAAGTGATTATATTTGTTAATCCAATAACATAAGTTTTCCAACTTTATTGTTGCATTATTTTGTTTATGAATGTTAAATAATATGTAAAGATGATTCTTGGCAGGTATTGTTTTTAATGTAATATATTTATATTAATGACAAAAAAAATCCTTTTGTACATTACAATACTAATAATTTAACAATAATTATGCATTTCTGAGAATGGATCTGCATCACAGAGATGGAAAACCGTTCACATCACACAGTAATACAAGCTACGTATATATATACCTACAGGACCAATGGACGCAATACCAGATATATTGTTAATTGATCGGTTTGAGTATTCCACAACGATGGAATCCAACAGTTCGATTCCCCAATTACACATTCACAGTCGTATTCGATATTGTATTAACATGCAATCGTCGTTTTAGCTAGGCTTGATGTTTTTTGACTGATAATAAATGGAGACTTAATTTTACACATAGTCTACGTATTTCTTTTATCATTTGGTAACTTGATTTTTGAATTATTCAGTTCTACTTTGCCCCGTTGCACCGTTGGTCCAGTAGTTTGAATCTCGAGGTCCCAAGTTCGATCACCGGATCGGGCAAACAAAAGTTTCGAATTTTCGAACATGGCTCTGGTTTGCGATCGCCAACCCGCATCATTGCTATGGTAACTTGAGTTCAATGCTGGAGGCGTTTTACCTGCAGCGGGATGATTAAAGGCCGTTAGTTTACTCATTTTCTCTAAGTATAGTCTGGTATCAGAGTTTTCAACCACCTAATACAGGTCTCTGACGTCACTTGTTTGTAAGATTTCAATTCAGAGATCTGACTAAATATGGAAACCTTATTTTTCGTTAAAAAGTCCAGAAAAGTCAGACTTATATAGGTACTTTAGTATAAATTACCTTGGTGAAATTTTACACAAATTTATTCATGAGCTTACAAAATCAAGTTATAATAAACAGTGAATCCTTTTTGTGGTTTGGGAATGAGATTGGCATATGAACTTTTGTTTGAGTGTAATAAAATATTTTTTGTTAACCCAAATGCTATTTTTTATCAAAGGTTAGTCTTTAAAAAAGAATTGTAGCCATTGGGATTTTTTGATTAAATAATTTGTTAAATAATTTTTCGGTTATTAGAAAAACGTCATCAAATTTTTCATAAAACTACTACGCATATAACTATTTTAAGCATATTACAGCCGTAGGCCTGTTACAGCACTGTGCTTTAGCTTTAGCCGTGGGCCTGTTACAGGGCAAACTACCTGGAATATAATATTTGATGTTGTTTTATATCTTGCTTAGTTGAAAGACACAAATGTCTTGGTTTCATATCCTAGTTGAGGCCTTCGAGGAATTTTATGGATGAAGCTTGCAAATACATCACGTTGGTGTTATATTACAAAATAACTGCTCGACCGGTTATGCACGGGTTCACCAATGAAGATGATGCAAGAAAACGGTCTGTTTATGTCCATTTTTACTCTTTAGACACATCATCATCAACCTATTGCAATCCATTGGACATAGGCCTCTCCAGTTGCACGCCACTTAGGTTGATCCTCGACATGTGAATATTTCCAAAATATTTTGTTTACACAACTAACAAACATTTTCTATATCTAATAGTTTGTGATCATCATCATAACCATCTACTCCTGACCATTACAAACATGATATAATTTTAATTATCTAATTTGGTGCAGTCGCACGGAATTTAATGCGCGTACATACTTAGGTAAGTATATTTCTGTGATTTTCTGTGGTGATTTCAAGACAGATTTATACAGATTATATTGTAACTTTTAATCTGTTCCTTGATTTTAAAAAGTGACAAATCAAAGTCGCGAATTTCCTGAATTACAGCTGGTCAATGAGTCCTCAACATTATGATTGCCGCTTTTACTTTAATTAAAGCTTTTCAACTTTACATCAACTAAAACTAGCCACGAATATCCTCATTCAAATAAAGGCTCATCTATCATTAAGTTCTCTTCCTCCACAAATAATAACCTACAATCATGCTCTCTGTGTAGCTTCTACTACATTTTTCATATTTATGGAATATTGGTTACGGTAGTTTTCAGTATTTTTCAAATTCGGAACAGAATTTATTAATTACCAAAGTTCTATTTTTAAAACGGTCTTACTATTTACATACATAATTATAGTATTTGAGGTACAGACCCAAAAAACATTGTTGAAACTCTACTGTCTTTAAGCAGCCTTGATCATATTAATATACAGATACAATATCTTGGAAGCTTGGTTTAAACCGCCGCGGCGCCGTCGCCCCGTATAAATAAGCGTCAGTCAAGGAGGTTTTTTTCGGAATTGTATTTTCAGTTATGCCTAAGATATTTGAAACCATAATGCCTAGCTATTTTATATGATTTGTTTTTGTCGTAATTTGGATAAGAAACTGCTTCAAATTCATTCGATATTTTTTTTCCAATTTACATCAGAGTGCAAGTGCTAATTCTAGCAATAAAGGGTAGGCATGCAATGGCAATGGTAAACTTAATTTCTTCGAACGAACGAAACACAATGGAGCTGTGGTGTGGAAATGGAAAGCCGTTGAGAGCCGTTCGACCACATGAGAATACGTATCTAACCTGTGGATGTATGAGAGCTATATCTGCCATACAATAATCTGTTATGTAGCTAGCCATTACCATGATCTCTTAGCTTAGTCTTTTGCTTTTGATCGATGATTTGAATAGGATAGTTATCAATAGAGTGGATATTACATACACTAAATACGTTCTATTGTATCGTGTGGTGTCCGCATTTTAAAACAATTGTACCATTTCTTTTCTTTCTACGGGTGTTGTAAGAGGAGACCGAAGAAGCTCTGCCTGAAGAACAAGCTGTGTCTTGTCTCTACCTTTGGCCAAACAGCAATCTCCAACCCTTCTGCCGAGTATGGAGATTAGTGCAAAGTTCTCTTTATGGGGAGACCCATGTTCAACAGTGACTATTTACGATGATGATGACCTCTGTCTTAATCATCCTACTAAAAAGACAGCCGAAGCCATTTAACAACAGTTTCAAGCTTATACTATGATGCGGGACAATTATTAAAATATTAGTTTGACTATTATAGGCGAATAAATAATATACCTAATACCTATAACACAAAAAACACAAATATGAAATAATCAAATAAGTAATTTACGTTGATATGAATATTTACAAGTGTAATGATACCAAACTGCATGTTAATTCTTCGACTTTAAGAGCGTATCGGCGTTATTTTGTGTGATTATTTAGTTATAAAATCAGGAATGCTAAAATTATTATTTAAATAATTAACCAGATAGCGAATAATCCAAGCAGATAATAGCCTAAAATAAAGGCTTTGTTTCAGTAATCTTTTGAAAGTCTCTCGAACACATAAAGTTAAGCTTTATTTTTGGAACCTATGGTAAGTACAGAAATTTGGTTTTTCTGTCTTTGTGGATTATCATCAAAGCTCACGTTCTTTTTTCATATTATGTAACAAACCTTTTAATTATATTAAAGGATATGATAAATCAATTTCATCAAAGTTTTTTAATGTTAAAGAACCCTACTCATTGTAAATTAACCTGGTAACCCTACTCATTGTAATACACTGGTAACTGTTACCGCCTCTTCCACCTCAAATTTCCTAGTATCACTAAAGTGCCACTAACTTATCACACTCAGGGATCGAAAGTGGAATATTTAAAGTTGCCCATGTGAAATAATGACATTGACACTGGGTCAAGCGTCAGACGCAAATTAAACCTGATTTAACTTTCAAGGTCAAAAAGGATCTAATAAATAGAATATTATTAAAAACTTAAAACTTGTTGCAACGTAAAAATTGGAAAATAAAATCAAATTAGCTTAATAAAAATGGTTGTTGTTATACACAGATATAATAATAAGAAGGAAGTATGTTTCTTATAAATACCTTTACCTGTGCACGGTTTACCTATTTTGTTGATATTGCTTGTTCTATGAGGCAAATGCAAGCAAAGTCAACCCAACACAGATTACAAGTTTAAACGGTACCATTTTTAAAACAGAACTGTGTTGAGTTCCATTTTCAAATTTAATTTTCGAAACCCTTTGTTAACAATACATTTAACCGACGAAAGCGTGAAATGAGCCACCTATTTTGAGTCGGAGCATAATATTGTCCTTGATATACATATATTTCTGGTAAATGTATGTGTGGTTGTCGGTATACCTACATACTTTAAATATTAAATCAAAAGCACAATTTTTTTTTATCGAATCTATCCTACAGCTGTACTGCATCCTCATTCACTGTAATCTCAGGGCTGCTGTGTAGGTGTTGTATGTTTTCCAGCCCATGAAACTACTTTTTTTACAAGATATTAATGTGTTCATCATTAAAGTGAATGTTTTGTTTATTGCAAAAGATCAATATGCCAAAGTCCAATTAGACGTTAAAAAATAACGCAAGATTGTTTAGTAACACTGATAAACTTAAGACAAATGAAAAGACGTACATAGCAACTTGTTAAAGAAATTAAATTATGTAAAACCCAAATGTTTGGTGTTTAATGTGAATAAAATTCATGCTACCACATGAATAGCGTAGCATATAGGTAGGTACTCAAAGAATTTACGGCTGCAAATGCGATGGCTTTGCGTTTCAAATTTAGTCGTTGTTGGGCCCGGTAAACTGTAATTTAGATGCGTAACATTAAATGGGATTGAAGTAATACGTGGGACATATAGTGTGACTGTTTTCACGTAAAGCCTGTTGACTTTAGATTTATGTTCAGTGCCTATCATAATCTTTATTCTACTAAGTCATTCTACTTCTAGATATGTTTGCATTGCAGTTCACAATACAAAGTCAGAAATCAGTTAGTTCCATCTATAACTTAGTTGGTGTAATGGTACGGTAATACAACCACTGGGCTAGGGTAGGTTTAATCCCTAATTGGTAAAATTGAAAAAAAAAACATTTCTTTCTAAATTGGTGAGATTCTAGAGGGTAGCTGTCTATATTTGAGTCAGGAGGCAGGTAAAACCATTGGCCTCGGCTTCTATCGCATGATGAAATTCGTTAAAAACAAATCTTAGATCTGCAATAGGCGACCCAGATAACTCTGACACACCTTGAAAGAAGGATAGTCCTACAGGGACTATTCTTGAAAGAAGTCATATGAAAAGTATAAGAAGATTCACTGTAGCCAGCATCTTTGTGAATATTACCGTTATGAACTATGGTATGATTTTATTCATAGACTACCTTAGTTTCTGTTGATTCTACGGCAAATGTGTTCAAATGCTGCCATTACCCTTTCTCTCTTGACAACTGATACCTACATTGTAATTTTATTTTCTGCAAAGAAATTTTGAACATAACTTTCACTGTTTGCTAAAATCGCATAAGTTGAGGAGATACTGCAGCCTGTCTGCTTCTAGAAATACGTCTTTATTCTCCACTTACATACTTTACCAATATATTTTTAAACATCATTAATGAAAACAAATTTTTTACCACGAAAACCTTTTCTATTCAACTCTCTAGAAAATACTATTTTTCCCCTATTTTGAATTGTTGCCTTGTAATAGCACAACTGTGGTAGAACTTTGGACTTACGATTTAATCTCAAGCTTTTCAAAGTTTACATAATAATTAATCTTTTGCTCATAGATGCACCTTACTAAATCATAATAAAGACTTATTAAAAATAACCTAACTGCATTAATAAAAAGACTAATTTATAAAATTAAGCACTATGCGAACGATGTGTTTCGAAAAATATTTTCTTATAACAATTTATGCAAGATGACGTTTGTGGTATAATAATGACAAGCGTAAATAAACTTTGAAATGACAACGTGGTTCTCCGAATCCAAACACGTAATTAACAGTCACCTTACACTGTAAACATCAATCCAATTGTCATAGCTACTTAATTCATGGAAACATGAGAACACAATGTTTGAGAATTAAGTAAGAAATTTCGAAACTGTTGGCAGCACTCGTTATGTTAAATCTTTGATTATTATGTGAGTCACACACTAGCGTGACTCACTTGCAATGCGGATGATGAGATTTGCCGTCTTGGTATATTTTTAATTATAAGTAATTTTAGCAAGCAAAAGCAAGCATCCTAATCAAAAACATTAAAATTAAAGGTCTAAAGTCGATGACCTCTGAATTACCATTCATCTAAATTTATACCGCTTTCAAAGCCAATAAAATCAGGAGCCTGTAACTCCCCAAAGCACTATTCAGATAAATAACCTTTTCATTCGTGAGAATAATTTTAAACAAGCTCAGTCAAATTGAGATTCATTTCAAATCCTAATCTATTGTGAAAAAAGCAATCTAATGTTTGTTATAGAATATGATACCTACGATGTTCAATCGTACCATGGGGATCGGGGTAGAAACTGCCCCATAACACTTAAACTGACAAATAGAAATATGTGCAGTGCGGTCAGTGTACACAAAAGGTATTGTGAGTTAAAGCAATAATGATTGAAAGAGACTGAGTGATTTATTGGTATGAGTAGAGGAGCAGTGAAATAAGACATAGTTTGAAGATGTGATTAAAGATGCAAGCATCACCGATGATTAAAGGACGACTTACGAAGATGGCATGAATGTTAAAGATAAAGCGAACGAGAGTTAGAGCAAGCAGAGAATGATAAGAAGATAGACATGGGAAGATCGCGGTGTAAAAGTAAAGACGGATTTTATTTTTATTTTACCTATCATGTTTTATATGTGATACATCTATCTATATAAAAGTAAAGTAACAGCCTATAATCATCCCACTGCAGGGAAAAGGCCTCCATCATTGAATTCAAGTTGGGTACCACAGCAATGATGGGTACTGGCTTAATCACCACGCTTGCCAAATGCGGGTTGGCAATCACAAACTCGAGCAACGTTCGAAAATTCGAAACTTTTTTTGTTGCCCGACCCGGGGATCGAACCTGGGACCCCGAGATCATAGCCCGGTATTTAAACCACTAGACCAACGGGGCGTCTATCTATATACTATATGTATATTATACTATATATAAAAATGAATCCCTATTTCCCTTGGTCATCGCATCACGCGTGAACGGCTGGACCGATTTCGCTAATTCTTTTTTGTTTTGTTTGTTATTGTCAGGATAATGTCCTGATGAAAAAAAAATTAAGAAAATTGCGCAGAAAATTAAAAAAATGGAGAAAACTTTATCACCATACTAAAATATTTGATCGCTTTTGACAATTTAAACTTTTTAAGCTATTGCATAGCTTCTATCGCGGGCCTTGACCGAATCCAGAAATTCCGTAACGAAAATAACCTAACACCCCCCACTCCGACCGGCACAGCGGTGATACTTTTTAGTTTTATTATTGCATAAGTTAATAAAAAATGCTATGCAATAGCTTTACCGCGGCAGTTTCCGAGTGCCACACGTCTTTTTTTAATATGTTTGATATAACATTGACAGAATGCGTGCTGCAAATAATATTGTCAAAAAAGGGGGGAAAATACTGAATTTTGCACATGGCCAGTTAATAACACCTGTTACCGTGTCGGAATACCAACAAAACTATTTATATACTCGCCAGATAAATAGCATAATATTAAACAATTGTTCATTATAAGCCGTAACTTTACCTTTTTTACTTGATATATTTCTTTAGAACTTAAAATCAATTTAATAGAATTTAATGTTTACAGTCTCATGAGTAATAAATAGGACGATAAGATGTGCGATGAATGCAATATTAAAACTATTAGTATCTATGCTAGTACAGACAACGGCAGGTCAACCTATCCAAAAAGTTAAAGGTCATTGAATTGATTTTCAACTTTAAGTCCAACAAGTAGAGATCAATATCAATTGGGAAAATTTGACGTTTTGTGGTAAGTTGATGTGCTGCTGTCTGTACAAAGCTGTCGGTATCTAAACCTACTGTATTCACTTTAATTATTAGGAGAACCCTACGGAAATTACGTTATCCAATTTTGTTGCCTATCGATTTGGTTGCGAAGACACTCTTTTTCAATTCAAATAAGCGTCTACCTGAGTTTATATCAATTTTTTCTCCATTTTATAAGATTGGTGTTTCAAATTTATAAACATTGAAAATATTTTTTCTTGATAAAACAGACCTCTTTTTTGCTGCAGCCATTGATAACAAAAGAATAAATCTTTAAATGCAAAATTGATGATAGATTTAAAAAATAATTACAGATTGGTTACTACTAAAGATGCTTATTAAGGAAAGGTTTTAACTTATTTGAGAACAAGTTCAGAAAAACAATTACAACATGTAATTTTATATCAAAAGTCGGACCTATAAGACTATTTGAAATTGTATATTTTCTCGCATACTATGAATAAAGCATAGGTGTCTATTTAATTACCGCGGTTGCAGTGCCAAATTAGAAAAAAAAGACGTGTGGCACTCGGAGACTGCCGCGGTAAAGCTATTGCATAGCATTTTTTATCAACTTATGCAATTATAAAACTAAAAAGTATCACCGCTGTGCCGGTCGGAGTGGGGGGGTGTTAGGTTATTTTCGTTACGGAATTTCTGGATTCGGTCTCCACGCTCAAGGCCCGCGATAGAAGCTATGCAATAGCTTAATTATAAAACTAAAAAGTATCACCGCTGTTCCGGTCGGAGTGGGGGGTGTTAGGTTATTTTGCTAGATGTTGCTAGTTTGCTAGATGTTTGAGGTTGCTAAATGTACTAATTAGCGCTTGAAGTAAAACTTTTGGTTTTGAAACATCTGACCACAAACAGCTCGTAGAGTTTACCTCGGTCTCTAAATCAGGCATTCATTCTAACACTGACACTAAATAACCCAGTGAAGCCCAAGAAACTGATCGTAACTAACAGCCATTTCCATAACTCCAGTAAATAAGTAATCCCTTTAAGACTCGGTCCTCAGTAACTGCAAGCGGCGATTTCTCTATGTTAATTATTATGATACTACGCTCACAAAGTCACAATAGAGATAGACATACAGTAGGCTTATTTATATTTATTGTTAATAGTACAGAACGACTCCTTGCATATCAACAGCACCTAGCTATAGTTATAAAATATGTAAGAACTTGCATCGAAAGACAATAGAAGAAACTCATAACTACCTACAGCTATAAATAGACTGCGCCCGCGTCCATGATATAATAGCAGCGCGTGAGGCATTCAAGAATGGGCCGTATCTAGTACAAGACAAGGACGAGTATTAAGTAACAGAAAACGACTATTTTTGACGTGACAACGTCTTAAATTAGGTTGCGGCTGGGAGTCACTTATGAAAAAGTGTAACGCTCGGTAACGTTACGATGAGTCACCGAACGAGAGAGAGGCCCGCCGAATGCCTTGCGTCTCTCTCCCACTCAACTATGATCGGTCTGCCGCGCGCGCAGCACTAGAGAATTAGGCGCATTTTAAAATTTGTGCAATTCTTATTTTCATTCAATTCCTTGTTCCTATTGTGCAATTTAATTATATTCATATCAATAAATATTCTACCGAGAAAAAGACGTTGTCACGTAAAATCTTCGCCCGTAAAACCGACTTTACAGGCAACCATTTTTTTCTAGATAAATTGAGATCGTCCTTGGAAACACGTGCGTCGGGGAATCTACTAGAAATTGGGCATGTCAACGTAAGATTCTAGAAAAGAGGCGGGTCTTCGTTCCTACTCGCCGCGGTTTCGAGCCCTATATAAACAGACTGACGCACGCTTAGTTTTGACAGTTTTAATAATTCACAGTTTTACAGTAGTCACTGTCTTCGATACAGCCTAGAGATATAAAGCAACGACCTTAGCAACCACTATTGGACACCGCATTGCCCAATCCGCCCATACGGTTTGGATTCCTACTACTACCGAAGAACTATAGTGAAGACCGCAACCGCACCACAGTGTGCATCGGCTGGAGACACCGCCTACCGGAGTGCTGGTCACCGAACCAGCGCATCGCCAGCAATTAACCTTCCGCTCTGCTCACCCACTCCAGTCATCCGGCACATTAATGTTCAACCACTCGTAAAAAATGTGTGAAGGGAAAATGACAAATAAATTCATTTACATAAGCATATTATTATGATGATAAAGGATACATGTATGATGTAATTGTAAATACAATAACAAAATGTAAACCTAAAAATACTTTACTACGTTTACACAATCAAACATGATTTATACAAAAATGCTAATACTCGGCAGTCAACCAACTTTTTTCATGAGATTCGATCCGAAACTACTGGTCTTGTAGTTTGGGTCACGCACCATTGAAACCTGATACCAGATTTGTCTGGTCTGCTTTTATTGACGTACATTAAATTTGCTCTAAAAAAAACTACTTGTGACACATATTCTAACACACCCCATTCAAAAGACTCGATAACATTGACGCACGAACCGCACGACGACGCGACGTTATTGTAGTGAGGGCAATCATTCAAAACTAGTTTGTTTGTTCCCCTACTGATTGTATCTTTATTTGTGCCACCGTCATATAAATTAAGTTATTACTACACAGTCATAGCCCAGCACATTGCAAGCTCCTTTGGGTAATTCAAAATAAGATGTTGATTTCAAGACTGAATAGAACAGCAACTAATTACTGACAGTGCTCCCCCGTTGGTCTAGTGGTTTAAATAAAGTCCCACGATCTCGGGTTCCTAGGTTCGATCGCCGGGTCTAGCAACAAAAGGTTTAGGTCTGTTTAGGTTTGAGTTTAGTTAAGGTTACTTAATAAGAAACCATGATTAATAGTCCAAAAATCTGCTACATATCAACCTTCTTTATACATATACTTAGATAGAGACATATTTATTGGTTCTTCAAGTACTACGAAATTTTAGTGATTTGTTTTTCAATTATGTTTAATATCTTTAAGTATCTTTAGAGACACTCTGCAAGGACTAATAAAAATGGTTGCCTGTAAAGTCGGTTTTACGGGCGAAGATTTTACGTGACAACGTCTTTTTCTCGGTAGAATATTTATTGATATGAATATAATTAAATTGCACAATAGGAACAAGGAATTGAATGAAAATAAGAATTGCACAAATTTTAAAATGCGCCTAATTCTCTAGTGCTGCGCGCGCGGCAGACCGATCATAGTTGAGTGGGAGAGAGACGCAAGGCATTCGGCGGGCCTCTCTCTCGTTCGGTGACTCATCGTAACGTTACCGAGCGTTACACTTTTTCATAAGTGACTCCCAGCCGCAACCTAATTTAAGACGTTATCACGTCAAAAGAAACAAACTATAGACGTTTAGCCTCCGGCCGAAGTTGCTATTTTGTATTAGGCCTGCATTGTGTAATTTAAGCAATAAATGACTGAGTGTTGGACGATTTAACAATCAAAAGTCAAATTGATCTAAAGATGACTTTGAAAGTTTAAACATCCCTGTAAAGGAAATTAATCGAAACCGATTTACTATTCGACAGTTCCCAAATAGGCCCCCGGGGATAAGGCAAATGGATATGGGCTAGGTTACAAAACGTTACAGTCCGGAGGTCAAACGCTTTCACATTTTCCGTTCCCAAAGTTAAAATTTTGCTTTAGGGAACATTGTATTCCTAGAAACGTTATTTTTAAATCAGTGAATTGTACTGCTAGTCTTCTAACTGTAAAATGCACCTTACATTTTACCATAATTTTAGATTTGTCATGACAGGTTACATTAATAGCCAATGCCAGGATATTTGGGTAAAAGTACAAGTCCTGCATAAAATCCGACTCACAATGAAATAATAGTAATGTTATAATTAAAGTTGATTTAAAAGTAGCTTCGTTGCGACCTGAGATGACACTGCAAGCGGCTTACATCCAGATTTGTGGAAGCTATAGTCTCAAAATCGGACTTTTCTCATTCATTTATGTTTTAAAATTACCACAAGCAGTACCTACATATTTCTATTTTAGTTTTACTGCATTTTGCTGCTGATGCTACCACAGCTGAAAGAGATAGCAAATTTGTCAGCGATGACTCTAAAAATCAACACTTTTGCCACCTCTATCATTAAAAGATAATAAATAACTCATTAATTAAATTATGAGCATTATTGAATATTAAACTAATAATAGGCAATATAGTAAAATGTCTTTCATAAATTAGGACCGTCTCCTCATTCTAAGAAGTAGTGCCATGAACAGAATGGCACTACTTCATAAGGGCAATGTATTCAATTACATGATTTTTTCGTGACTGAGTACTATTTTGCAAAACCTTCAGATTAAAATACAGATTACATACCTACTAAGGTAGTTTTTTTATAACATTGTGATTTAAGTCTTTTATGATTTTTCAAGATAGATACAATTTATACTTCATATTCTTATAGCTAAAACCATATTCTCCTACATTTTGTTTTCTAAACATTATTATACTTAAAAATAAATAAGTTTTAGTCATGCAATTTTTTTTTTAAATTGACGGTATATAAAAGGAACAGGAAACGAAAGAGATAGTCACCGATCTAGAGTTTTTGTAAAAACATCCATTATTTGCATTTTTTTAAACTCTTCGAATTTTCCGTTACTTTTATTTTGAAGGCGATCAGTTAGATACGCCAAAGGCTTCGTCTTTTTAAGCCGACTGGCACTTGCTGATTAACAAGCCACAGCCGATCTGGGATTAAAGGGACCCTTGGTTCAAATACAAACTAAAAGACCTATCTCATGACACCGCATCGTAGGGTTACCGTTAAGTTTGTCAATAAATATACAAATCTTTAAAGAGGTTGATTCTATTCTGTTTTAGGTCGGCACCACATAAAAATTCTCGTCAAGAAAACCCACATCTCCTTTTCATAGAACATTCTGGCGTGATATGATCATAGTTCTCACAATAGCAGAGAGAAGACCCTGCTACTTCCGAATACTTTACTGTACTCCATTAGTCGCCTCTTACGACACCCATAAGATGAATAGGAGTGAGGCTCTTTTAAGCCCCCACTATACAGCACTTATTGACATCAAGTCTCAATTAATTTTAATTAAAAAAATATATATCTATAACACTATCATCAGGAAATTCACGACAAAAACTTGTAGAAATAACCACAGCATCGGATCTGTGCAAGCGAAGTGCTAAAATTGTTTTCATTGAAAAGGCAAACTAAGTTGCGGTTAAAAAGGTTGGCCGTTTGTGAATAATATATTATCGCTAGTACAAATTTAACTAGCCGGCCTACGAGTGTTTACTGTTTCCGAACGTCAAACATACTCAATGAATTTTCGAGTATCAATCGGGGTTACGTGGGCACTAAATAAAAGTAAAGTAATAGGCCATACTATGCTACGACTTTATCATTTCTAGGTTTTAAACATAGAAATCAGATGGATTAATTTGTTTCTATATTCTAAACCTCTTAACCACCGATGTTCTGGATTTAAAGTTTTAATTGAACTGCATGATGTTATTGCTAATAAATAATCAAAACTCAACCTTCCATATGAGTAAATGTTTTAGTAGAGTGAGTAACAATAGACAAGTGAAAAAAGTACCTTATTGTTTACAGAATAAATATGAATACTCGTAAATGAACTTTACTAAAGAGTACCTACCTTAGGCTTTTGTAAGCCAACGAACCTGTCGGTAAGCGCTACTTTATGAAATAGTTTGGATTGATTTCTCAAATTTAATCAAGCACTAAACATTGTGATTTAATGTTTAATCAAAAGTCAAGTATGCAACATTGAAGAAAGTTCGAAACATCTAGAAAATAAAATAACAATGTAACACCACTGAAATCCGTTACAAGTTTTTCATTTCAAGATTGTTTTTACTTGATAAAGCAACGTAAGTAATTTTAAGATATATTTTATCTACATCTCCCTGTATAGTATTAATTTATCTGAGTTTTCTCACGATCTTTCATGATCTATCATCAGACCTTAATGCCCATCCAATGTAACGTACTGCCGCTTAATGAAAAAGAAGAGTCGCTACTAAGCCCTTAATGAATTCTCACGAGGACTTTATACACTCTGAAATGCCAGCACGTTTAGCGAAATTGCAAAGATTGCACATTAGCAAGACATATTGGAAGAAAATGTCGTTGTTTTACAAGTAATTAGATTGTTTTCAGGAAACTCGAATTGGATATAAGCCACTCTGCTTGTGTGAAGGGAAATAGACAATTTTCGTGAGAGCCGATTCACTGCGATGCCGAGATAACTCGGTACCTGTATTACGTAAGGCAACCGTTACCAAATCTCTGTCAAATTTGACCAAGTTTGTTTGTGTTGCCGAAGAATGTAGTAAGTTTGACAGCGATTATCCTCGAATGCTTGCGATGGGAGTCACGTAATAGACCCGATGGGCACTTACCGAAGGGCAATCTGCGAACCCCGACGTTGGCAAATTGTTTAGAATTATAACACCAAGCTGAGTTCACCCAAAAAGATACTTGAGAGCCGATGGAATAACGGAGATAAACGTAATTAGGCCGCCTGCGGATTTATCTCAATCACTGCTTACATTGTGTAAATTTCCATTAATTTCTAATTACTTTCCTTTACAAATTTGATTTAAATACAAACGAATGAGCAAAAACATCACCTCAGTCTGCAAAATTAATTCATTTAATATGTTCGAAATCAAAATGATGTAATTTGTAAATTTGCCATCTGGCAGCATTGACAAGCATAAGTTGCCACCGCTAAATAATTACCTACGCTTCGTGGATTTTTCCATGGCTGATAAGCGTGCTAAAATTGTGGGTCGGGTTTGACATACTGACAATCGCAGCAATTAAATTATCGGTTTCAGTGAAATCAATATTTAGATACAGAGCTCTTTTGTTATTGGTAATTAACACTAATTTAACTTGACTATTAAATACAATTAGTTAGCTTTTAGAGTAGCTAGTAGGGCTGTTTCTAACTATTTACCTTTGCGGAGGAATATCGCTTTTATGTACTGTTTGCTGTGAAATATTTGTCTTATTTTTTTTTTAATTATTGAAAAGACGAAAAAAGAAGAGCTTATCAATAATCTCTCTATTTTAACGAGTATATATTTCTTATGTAAAACTTTTACTGAGTAATCTTTGTTTCCAATTTAATTTTATATAAATTCGATCATGTCGGACAGGTTAAATAGTAGAACGTAAAAACAAAAGATAAATAATTAAGTAATAGGTATGAAACTTATTCACACAATCAACATGCACCGACTCAAAATTAACAGCTCTGTTGTGATTTTCATCCGATAAATTATATCAAAATTTTAATAGGCGTTACACTAGATTATACTTTACAATCAGTTAAATAAGGACTCAAATATAGAAGCACCTCAATCAAAAATAGAAGCACCAATAAAGAAGAACGTTTTTATTGAATATTAAGTTGTTAACACTAAATAAAAAGGGGTTCTTTGAATAAAAAATCTAAAAACACTAAACTGTCGTTTTTCTACAGATTCAAATTTGTTAAGTCAAGTAGAGCTCCTAGTTAGTCAAAACTTTTCAGTAAATAGTTTCCCAAAATCATATCATATTTTTGACACGGTGTCCTAAATGTCCGTACATTTTATTACGAATTATGCAGTATACACAACCGTTTTTTCTTTATATTCATATCCACCAGATCCCCAGATATACCAAACACATTCTCACAATTAATGTATAAAGAATGACCTTTTTCGGAGATAAGCTGTATAATCATCAAATGCGATTATAACACATTCATTACAAATTCATTCAAATTACTCGGTGGTCGGCTTATAGGAGCTTAATATTTAGGCATACATTTATTAACCAGTGGCCTTTTTGTATTATTTTACCGTTACAATTTGGTAGCAGTGTAACTTGTTTTGCTAAAATGAATTGTATTTCAATGAAAACATTTTTTATAAAAATAATATTTCTTTAGTTTTCTTAGGAATGTTTTTTGTTGGTTTATTTGACTGTTAATAACTCATTTTTAAGAAGTGGGTATTAAAATATTTTTTCTTTATAGATTCACCCTCTCCCTCCGTGGTGGCCGGGTCACAAAATAGAGACATCACGGTGCACTAGTCGCGTGTCGATGTGACCTTGAAGCAACCAATCGCGTGCCAGATTTGCCTTTAATTCATTTAATTAAACATGCAGTTTAATAACCGGCTTACAGTTTAACCCAACGCGACGGCAAGTCATACACAAATTATTATCTCCAGAGTTAAAACAACAAGTAATCAATTAAACTAAAAAAATAAACAACTTATGGTCAAAAACATAGCATTAAAATAATACATAAAAAGTCAATTACTAGAATACAGTTTTTATGTTAATTATGTCATATCAAATATTTACAAAATGTCAAAATTTAAGATAATAATTATGTCAAAAAATCTATAACATAAAATAGACTTAAAAAATAATAATAATACGAGTACTATAATAAAATGTCGATCAAGAAACTCATATGCAACTGTCATCAAGGACCCCAAGCCATCAGCAAAAAGATCGATGGGATCGTACCGAGCGAGCATGTCCCCAATGAGGCGGAGCGCCCGTACAGTGGGTGCGTGCGCGGCGTGCACGGTGCGCGCGACGCACGGTGGTCCGAAAAACCGCCTTTTATACACATAGAAATGAAAAGTGGTTTATTTTAAATTTTATTATTGATATTTGTTTGGCATATAATAGTTAATATCATAAGTAAGTGTGGCCATCTTACGATGTGTAACTTACGAGAAAAAAAATATTTACTTTTTTTTTGTATGGAGAAAAATACATTTTATCATTTTTCTCGGTACTTACTGCAACTATTAAGCTGCGACTTATATGGCATATACTTACACATAAGACGAACCCTACAAGCTATGCCGTTTGTGCCGAAACTTGCCGCTTTGCCCCCTACATATTTATTTATTTATTTATTTGTAATTCCTATATAAGTCATACTTTTTTGATTCTAATGACGAATGTAGTCAGCACAGCACGTAATATAAATAAGCATATTTTTTGGTAAATTTTCCTTTACATTTAAATTTAATTTTACTAAAAATTATAATGAAAAACGAAAATTAGGTTTAAAAATGGACAGCATATTTTATTAATTAAAAATATTACTCAATAATAAAAATACTATAACAGAAATGATGCGGAATGTCAAACTAGTAATAATGTCTACTTTAAAATTAATAATAAAAGCAAAAATCGATAAAAAGTGCTCATTACAAAAAAATCATTTGTTATTCGTCATCAGTCAAGTTTTTGAAATCCGAGTCAATCCCAAAGCATCAACATCAGCAAACTCAATATTTTTTTTTTCCTTATCCCTATCTAAAATAAGAAAGGGTTTCATATCTTCAGTAATACTCTTTCGGTTCTTGTTTATCTTAGGTCTTATTGAAGATAAATATGGATCTGACAATAAGAATAAGTTATGAAATATACTCGTATCTTCGTTTGTTGCTGTTCTGTTGAACTTTCGGGAATAATGTTCTCGGCACTTCTTAAAATCCTTATTCCTGGCATCAGACGCTTCCTCCGATAGATTACCAATGCGTACCATATAGCGTCACATACAAATTAGCAATTTTTTGAAGGTATTCATTAAAATGATCAATATTGATATGATACCCACTGAAAATAATTCTAAGAATCAGTGAAAATCTTTCAATCAAATGAGAATCTATCCCAGTAATGTCTGCTGTCTTGTCAGGATTTTCAAAAAAACGTAAGCGGTGTTACCGTCATTCGTAGTGCCTGCTCCTTGTTTCACGACATCCAAAACTGGTTTATCTACACTTCATGCATGGATAAGAAGGATGGAGTGCTTTTTACACATTTCATACAGGCTAAAATTCGAAAAATTGCAAGTCTGGGATTCACACAACAAGCAAGCAATGAAAAATCGAAAATAGATTTTACAAGACCTGAAGTCTGAAGCCAGGAATGGGGATTTTAACTTTTAGGAATAAGGATTGACTCGGATTTCGAAAACTTGACTGATAACGAATAACAAACTTTTTTTTTTGTAATGAGCACTTTTTCATCTATTTTTGGCATGTCACATTGACTATAACTACTTGCAGATCAATTATTATTACTTTTAAAGTTGACATTATTACTAGTTTAACATTCCGCATCATTTCTGTAAGTATTTTAATTAATGATTAATATTTAAAAAAAATAAAATATGCTGTCCATTTTTAAACCTAATTTACGTTTTTCATTATAATTTTTAGTAAAAAAAAAAAATTTATAAAGGAAAATTTACCAAAAAATACGCTTATTTATATTACGTGTTGTGCTGACTACATTCGTCATTAGAATCAAATAAGTATGACTTATATAGGAATTACAAATTAAATAAATAAATAAATATGTAGGGGGCAAAGCGGCAAGTTTCGGCACAAACGGCGTAGCTTGTAGGGTTCGTCTTATGTGTAAGTATATGCCATATAAGTCGCAGCTTAATAGTTGCAGTAAGTACCGAGAAAAATGATAAAATGTATTTATCTCCATACAAAAAACAAGTAACTATTTTTTTCTCGTAAGTTACACATCGTAAGATGGCCACACTTACTTATGATATTAACTATTATATGCCAAACTAATATCAATATTAAAATTTAAAATAAACCACATTTCATTTCTATGTGTTTGAAAGGCGGTTTTTCGGACCACCGTGCAACGGGCCTCTGCAGCAGGCGCGGGAGCGACAATCCCGTCCACGTCTTGCGGAATGCGTGAGGGCACAATCAGCCGCACACGTTCCAATACGTTTGGATTATCGACTCTATGGTAGACGGACGGAGCACGTGCCTTTGTGATAATGTTAGTGTTTTATTGTTACCACATGAGTAAATATTCCTACAGAGTACAAGCTTCTTAACTTTTAAACTATTCTGATAGGGCTGACACCTGTTGCAAGTAAAAAAAATAAGGAGTAAAAATAAAATACGGTAAGTACCTACCTACATAATAAAACGTGTATTTCAAAAGGTATAAAATATAAGGTTTAGTGTAATTTGACAATACTAAAGTTGAATTAGTTTATAAATAGCTAACCCTAAATAATTTATTTTTCTTTCAATATTTGTTATTTCTTTTTAACGTATGATACAGTCTGAATATAATATACAGTTTCCTTAAATAACTGATCGGAAAACATTCGCATGGCATGCCAAAAGATAATTATTTTATAAAATTTTTTTTATATTTCATTTCCAATATTTTGAATTCTCGGATCATTATAAAAATAATCTTGTTACCTATGTTTTTTTTTTCCATTTCACCAACAAAATTAACATATCAGTATATAATCTTGAAAATTTTTGTCTCAGGCGGGACTCGAACCCTCGCACGAGGAGATGCGGTGCAGTTATATTATAAGTGCAATTAAGTTGCTAAAATATCAAATAAAGTATAAAATTAACATAATTATCTGGACCTGGCGGTATTTTAAGGAACCCGGCCTGTAGATACGTTACCTACATTAAAGTCTTTACGATGAATAAATAGGGAATCATCGTTTATTTTTATGGTATTTTCCGATAGGATTCGATTTCTTGCACATGTGTCGATCCAGACATTTCCTTTACTATTATCCGGCAACAAACCATAGCAGTGCGTAACTGACTCTTAGTTTTATATATTTAGATTTAACACCAATCTTCCTTAATCAATATTATATAAATAATTGAATCATAGAAATGATAAAAACACAATTCGTCGGCCAAATCCACTCAAATAAATGTCGTCTAATGCGCGCGACGTGCAGGCGGCAGCCCTGTCATTTATACCGCAACTGAATCGGCGAAAACCAGTTCTTACCCCGGCGACACGTCGGTGAACGCGTCGGTGAGATGTCACGCGTACATCGCTGCGCTATGTGTGAGTGGAACAACAGCGGGCCGCATTAGGTAGCTTGTATTCTGGTGGGAATATTTATTCATTTGTTGTTACTGCTGCTACTATGTGAGCGTAAGTGGTATCAAAACAAGACCTGTCATTTTCTAAGAGTTACCTAAATTTCTAGAGAATGAATATACTTACTGTACGACGAACCGTCGTCACATCTAACTTATCACATACCTGTTCCTTGGTATTTGATCTCTAGTGCAGAGTGCTCAATAGTGATATCCATTAGTGATATCCATCAGCATAACGTAATATTCGTTTTGCTTTCACGCGGCACCGATAACTTCGTTATCCTTTTATCGATGGGGCCCTTCTAATAGATACCGTAGTATATCGGTACATCATCGATGTTCTAACCGAAGTGAAATACGTTCGAGAGTTAACATTTGTAAGAGAATACAAACCTTTCCACATTGGTTGAAATGCACCTTAAGCTAGATGATTTTTGGACATCGTCATGGGCTGATGCCCACATTATTCCTAATATTGAAAAACATCTCTTCAAAGAGGCGTATGCCGATATTATTATATTATTATACTATGTATATATTCGATATTTGTATGTTGTATAGGAGGATTTCGATATTGTTGGTAGGCAATTGTGTGATACTTTGACTTATTGGTGGAGGAAAGACGTTACTGCTCATCTTCTTCTGGAATTATTCCTTTGGTATTAAAAAAACCTACATTTTAATAACGATCATATGTTCTTCATGGAAGACTTACACTAGCCCATAAAAGATTTTAACAAAACGAAGATAGACGAGTGTATAAAGTAGCTATACCTAGATATAGATTCAACATGCAAAATCGGTCAAGCAAAGATAATGCCTAACAGAATTAAACTCTAAATAAAATGTTATTATATATAAACATAAAAGGTACTAATATATAATACTCCTTAATTTCTCGCCAAACAGACAAGTGAGTCACAATCAACTCTTGTATAAGGGCTTTCATCGCTAGCATATCTACATAAGCAATAATGAACAGTGAGATAAACAACACCCACACAAACAACTATGTATTACTATACTGCGGTCATAGTGCATTCGTACTCCATTTTCAAACCGCAAAAATTTCTGCATCAGGGTTCACGACGAAGAAGAGAAAATATACCTACCAGCCCACCTGCTAAGCGTAGCGATTGTATTAAAAACGTCAGTTTGGAAAGGCCGGTATCTACGAGTACCAGAAGCATAGGTTAGGGCGGATTGTAGAAAAAAAGTGAAGTAACTGCCTATAATCATCCCACTGCAGAGCAAAAGCCTCCACCATTGAATTCAAGTTACCACAGCAATGATGGGTACTGTCATAATCACCACGCTTGACAAATGCGGGTTGGTGATAACTAACCCGAGTTCCAAGATAGAAAATTCGTTTTTTTAACGACCCTAGGTTCAAAGCTGGACCCTGAGAGTATTTAAACCACTAGACCAACGGGGTGGACCATGATAAAAGTAAATTCTTAAAAATTCTAGCAGCTGATTTGTTCCTTTGGGCAATAGTAAATTTACCCTTAAAAAAGGCACGTACAAAGTGCAAGTGAAGCCCCGGTGGTTATTTAAGGGAACAAAAGCGCGGCTGCTCTTTGTTGTTTACTGCTCACAATATAATACCGCTTTTCATGTCAAACAGCTTACGCTCAAAAAAGAACCCTGCAGGACGGCGGCGTTTTAAAATTAAACCTCAAAGTAATCCTCGTCCTTTTAAAAATATCCATGGTAGACGGTTACCGAGAAATAAATAGACAAAATTATTTGTATATCTGTAAATCCATAATATTTCATCTTAGTAAATCTAGAACATTAATGAGGTATACTGGAGCTAAACTAACATATCTATGCCCGTAAACAAGCGGCTTACGCTAGACGAACAGATAAAAAAAAATATGAAAACGATATTAACAAACTATCGAACGATCGTAGCTTGTGTTATTTTCATACATCTGCATTTACTCGTCTAGCGTAAACGATATTAGGAAGCCACTTGTCTAAGGGCGCTGGTCACTAAAATATTTTTTCAAAGACACACATCGATTCACTCGTACCACCTCTGTTGTAACAGACATGTGTTTTTTATTATGTCTTAAATTTATTTATCAATATTTTTAAGAAATGATGAATCAATAAAAAAAAATAATGACTTAAGAGCAGACATTTATTATTTGTTAAAAATGTCAGTAACTTCTTTTGGCATCGAATTTAAACTACCTTTTGCTAACGACTTGTAATTTTATTTTTATTCCTTAATCATTGAGAATATTTTCAGTTCATATCTTTTGAACTTCCACTCCAAAACATATTTGCACTGTACAACGTACAATCAAAAACAAGTTCTTAAAAACCCAAAGTTGTTATGTATAAAACCTATCTAATAACATACAACACGCTAGGATAGAGTAAATACAATAACATCCCTCTACAAGTACCTACATACCACTATGTCTGGGTGATTAATATACATATACTCGCAAAACTATAGCTTTATAGTAAGTAGAGTCTTTCAGATTCATCCCTAACAAACATACAGATAAAAAGACTAAAGTGGCACAATTGTAAAGGTTCCTTGTTGACTGCCAAAACTTAAAATTCCGAAATAAAAATTAGGTTTTCATTTTATAAAACTATTTACGACCCTCACAGAATATTTTACCGCTGATGTTATTATTACTAAAATTCTCAGCTATAATAAATATCGCGTTGTGTAAACAAAGTCAATGCTAACGTAAGTAATTTTAATAAAATTAAAGAGGAGGGGAAAAGAATTAAATTTTTGTAACGTTCTCAAGATCGCGATGGTGTGGAAGATGTTTATCTGAATTCTAATGTGCCTCAATAACTCACACTTATATGGGAATGAATAGCCAATTTGTGGGGAATGAATTGCCAGATCAACAGAAAACTTGAGGTTGGCACATTCAAAATACGTGGAACCCATTGGGGGTCTCGATAAAGCGATAAAAGAAAATATTTGCATCTGATATTTCGCTTTGCCAAGTAATATTAAAGTTATGAAATCAGAAATTATCATTTTGTAAGCCAAATCTACATTTTATTAGAAGTTTTCGTTTTCCAGTTGTTTCGACCTTCTGTGTTTGTTTTATTATAAAATATGACGTATCTGAGTGTAATCATGTTATTTAAGTTTTGTGATGCACTGTACTATTGTAGAATATTATTAAAGTAAGTTTTTTATCGATAAGATACCAATCATCAATACAATGAAACCTAGATAACGTTAGCTTTGCACACAAGGCGGTCACAACCTGATAGAATTGTTGATTTGCCTTTAATTTACGTTTAAATAGTGTGCAGAGTAAATAGTTTCAAGTTTCTTAATTTTATGAGATTTGGTTGATCCGGCATTGCTGCGAGTGAGATGATCACTCACCAAAAACGAGGTACATAGTAGTAACTTCTAATCAATGAATGTTTTTTTTTTATATTATAATATTTTGTAATTTAATCTCTATAAAAGAAGTAATGTAGAAGTATGAGATAAATATAATCACATAATTTTACATCAATATGTTTAATTAGCAATTACAAAAAAACACATTAAAATTGAGATGAGATACCATCATGAAAATATTCCCTATTTTATAATATCTACATCAAAAGTGATACTGAAATAGCACTTCGATTTAGGGTTCTAACTGTAATCGCATTTAAAGCAATATTTATTAAGCTTTGTTGTGTTTATTTTTCTGAATAAAGTTCTATCCTTTTATACTGTTTTCTTGAGTTTACGTGAACACTATACATTGAAATGAAAGATAAAGTTTACGGATTTAGAACGCGTTTATTTTTGATATAACTCCGTAAACTTATCTTTCATTTCAATCTATCCTATTAATTTGATCCTAATCAATGCCCTAGTATGTTGTTTTTCTTTACGTAACGTTCATATAACAGAAAATGTATTATTATTGTAAATCACAAAAGTTGTCTTTGCATGGACAAGAAACATTATTTAAATGAATGACAAATAAAGCATCTCTGTGGTTATAATAAAGTTGATGTTAACGTCTTGACTCTGCCTGATGTAAGAATCATCAAATTTACTAGCTAACGGTGAGACTTGAATTCCGTACGCATGGTTTCCTTAATTTGTCCTAACACCATTTGGAACTGCGTTGAAACCCTGTAGTTAGCTTTAAATTTGTCGCATAACTCCAAAAATATTGGATGTAAGTATTTCAGCACTGCGTGATCCAAAGTTGGGAAAAGGTGGTGTAGTGCGTGGTCGCCAAATAACGTAACCACAGCAAAAACATTTCCATTCACATCTTTTCTATCTAAGAGAGCTTCGACTTGATGTTCCCCCCAGTCTGGCGTCTCGCTCCTGGAAAAAAGATGATTCTACGTAAAAGTATTTTCTAGGAAGCTGAATACTGGCTTTTGCATTTTTTCATAATTTGTAAATGCACCCTTTGACCTGTCGAATACTTACTGACTGAGATTATGCAGGTATACCTCGACAGGGAGCCGGTAATCCGACGATTGACCGAAGTGACTCAATAAACATGTTTTTTTTATATTAATAACAAAGTAATGTGTGATGGACAGATACCTTTTAAAAGACTGCCCTATAGTAATAAACAGAGTCACTTATAGAGGGGGAGAGCGGTCTTTGCCCGGGTAAGACCCTAAGGCTGTAAATGGGGTTAGATACGAGTATCATAGTTTATATCTATCGTAGGCTGAGATGGTGATGATGATGAAACATAATATTGTATTCAAAACCAAAAATTTATCGTCGATAGAAAATTATATTGAACAAAATTCCAACGGCAATTTACAATACAGTCTAATGTGAGTTTTTATCATAAGTAAATCTGTCACCACAACAGCTCCGTTCTTTTCTAAGTGCATAAAATCAAAGTAACACATTCATATTAGAAAAAGTGAACCCCAGAAGATTTTATTTGATTTACCATCAATATCAGCTGTAGGTTCTGTGGTGCCAGCATTATTATAGACTAGCATTATATAATAGGTGGCAAAAGAGGTGGCTGAAGAAGTATCGTATGGTGAAGTAAATCTTTCCGATGCGGTTGTACTAACGCTTCTCTTACTATGGGTGACATAAGAGGCAACTAAAAGAGTACTGCCAGAAGAAGACGGGTAGAAGTACGTTCTCTTTACCACTGGTCATACTCCGATCGATAACAAGCCTGCCGAGCTTAGCGAATATGAAAAATCCTCCTTTTAGAGCGTCTTTGTCCTGCCGTGCACTGATATAGCCTGGTAATAATGATTATGAAACAAGTTCAGCTAGCAGACGAGCTACGGCATCTAATCAGCACCATTTATCTAAACAGGGTCGCACTCCCGGCCTTATGTCGAGCAGTGGACTTATAATATTTGCTTATGATGATGATTATTACAATAAAGGAATGGCTACCAAAATTCAGAACAGCTTTCAGTTTTGTTCATGATATTATAGTAAGTGCACTATTCAGGCGCTCTGCCTGTTATCCCTGCTCTAAAACTTTAAAGCTATACCGTTCATAGATATTTCTAGTTTGTTTATTACTACGTCATAAGTTTACCGCAAGTATTTTTTACACGAGCAGTTTCTGTAGGAAAATAACGAACTTTAAATTAACATTGTTTAATTAAACCTTAAAAACTTATGTAACTTATTGCAAATCGGCAAATTTTCATCCCTGGTAGGATTTTATATTCAGTTACCTTTTAATCCTGCCCTAGTATTAGTTCATAATGATTATACAATCCATGAAAAACAGAGATTTTAAAAGATTTTCATTTATATGCTAAATTGCAATAAGGTATTATAATTTTAATTACCTCGGTTTGTCGCCATCTTTGATAGCATCAGGGTGATGATGAGCAGCATTGACACCGATACTGTAGAATATGAGGCTGCCAGTACAGTTTATCCAGAACCAAATATACAAAACATGAAGTACAGACCCACCGCTTGCTGTCCACATACATATTGGTAAAAATAGGCCGAGACAATCGTGCCAACGATAGTGCTTATTATAGAAACCTTTGCGGCAGAATACAGAAAGAAATCTGTAACAAAAAAATGTAGATAACATAACATACAGTATTCAGATCCCTAAGTAGGAAGGTAACTATTAAAAGCATTTTATTTGTAGAAATAAGAAACAACAAATGTACTACAAACACCCAAATCCTGATAGAAAAAATCCTTTTAATCCTACAATCAACCTGGGGACACCTTTGAAATCCAGCATGCACTCCACTTTACCACGGAGGTCATCAAAACTGTTCACTCTAGAACAGAAGTAAAATAATTATCGAAGTCTTTGAGATTTTTTTATATAACTTAGTTACTTTATTAAGCTAATATTTATATTTGCAGTCAGTAACATTATATGGATGGATATTGGATAATTTAAATTTAATATTTTTAAACACATTTGAAAGTTGTGTATTTGAAAGATTGAGGAATGACTACAAAATTTGCATAGGTTACTTACTATAAACAAGTAGTTACCTTTTCATAAAACTCAATAAGAACACAAACGGAAAGAAAATCAATTCAGTCAAAAAGCCCAATCTAGCGAGAAGAGGTTTATCCTTCCTTGGATTGTAGAATAAGACCGGTTCGAGTGAACTGATCTCCAAATCCATAAGAGTGTTTGTGTAGAGGTGGTGCGATATCACGTGAGATACTCTGAAATCTCTGAAAACAAGGAAATAGAAATGATCATTTTTTAGTCCCAAATTTGTAAATTCGGATGTTTTATTTATTTATTTATTTATTTATTATTAGTACAAAAACATAGCACATAAATACAAGTTTCCATTATGACAGGCATAAAGGGTTTCCCTTGTGTGTGACCCAAGGGTGATTACTGATGCCCGTGGTAGGAAAGCCTGGGTTACAGGCATCAGGACCCCTATTTGCTCAATAAGTAGTTACATGTGCCTTGCTGAAATATAATGATGCACGTGTGCGAATACGTGAGTGTGAGTTCGAGTGCGCTCGCTGTTCGCTTAAACTAAGTGCAATCAGCTGCAATAGTATGATAACACTTTCTTAATTTTACCAACCTTATGTCGTTGTATTAAGAATCAACATTAGTCAAGTGTTATAACATTAACATCAATTAATACTTTTGCAGTTGACCATATACACAAATACTGTGCGGACGGAAACCTGCCTAGGTGTAGTTAAGTATTATAATATAGCCAATGTCCTTTCTCAAGGACTTTTCAAGTAATTTTATTAGTTTTGACGTGAAAGCGTGACAGACAGACTGACAGTTTCGCATACATAATATTAGTAAGTATTGATTAAATTACAGGGGCTTGACACTATCAAATTGGTTCACTCATCTAATTATTTGCAAACTATGCACAGTGCTAGCTTACAGGTTTGTTTTTATTAGGTTCAAGGATACTGACAATGTCACTAGCTCTGCTATGCTAATTAAGTTCTTAACCCTAAACGGAGTTATTTTAAAATAGTATAGTTTTATGTTTTCCACTACAGTAAGTGCCAGCTTAGAATGTTTTTTATAAAATATTTATGTAGGTATATGATTTCGAATTCCACACCATTTTTAAAACCAACATTGCCGGTCATATGAAAACACGTAACTTATCCAACTAAAACATTCTCCAAATCCCAGTTACCTACCTATATGACCACATGCTCATGTTGAACAAATACATCCGCCAATTTGTTTTCCTATGAATATAGTTATGACACGCGACTGTCAGGAGTGCAAGATTTACAGACGCGAAAATGTACCAAACATTTGCTGCATAGTAATTTTTCACCCACGCCGCCAAAGCAGAGCTGCATAAAAGCGATACAAACAACCCATCTGTTATTCTATCCGCAGTTTTGGATACATCTTTGGGTACGTTCTTTAGCTCATCAAACACTGCTTTCTTCAGCGTTCTATAGAAGCCATCTTCATGAAATGTAAATGGCGAGTTTCTGGGTGAAGTTGCATCTCTTATAAAGTATTTGCCTAACAAATTTGCAGTAGTTGGGTTTATATGATGAGCCTCGAATGCTTCAGTTATGTCTGTGCCCTGTAAGAATATAAAGTAACGCCATGAGGACAAAATCACAACAAGATGACTGTATTATCTGACCTACAAATATATCTGAAACTCTATATTCAGATCAAAAATAGTGGCAAATATTCACGACAAATATTCACGATTAAAAATATATTTATTTCATTGCAAAGCCGCTAGCAACACGTATTCTGGTGTTTTTAACGAACTCGCTAATCTATCATGCAACTAGAAAATTCACAAATGATAGTTACCTTAGTAAGCTCCAACCATTCCTCTCCCCCAGGGTGTCGTTTCATAAAACTAGTAAAATCGTATAGCTTATCATAAACTCGCCATAACCCTTCAGCGCCGTCGTCCATGGCTTTTCCAGTCAACCATGTTACAGGGTCCTTAGAAATATCGTCTCTTAAAGATGGATATTTTAAATGTGGAAAACTAACATGATATTTTTTCTCCTTTGCCCTTTTTTGAGCTATTTCTTCCCAATCGGATTCATTTCAATAACTAAAAATTAATGCAGCAAGGTTCAGAGATGGACTAGCCTAGCTTCACGGTACTATCAAAGAAATATACTGAGCGATTGTATACTCAACTAATTGCTCTTACTAATTAATGATTATCTCTGCATTGTAAACAAGTTAATGACGTTAGCTGTTGGTTTGTACCTCTCATATAATAAAGCATGGTTAATATTATCTAGTTACTTATTTTTATAGTAGCTAGTTATAGAACTTTTCTTTTTTTGTTTAGTTTGCTATATTATTTTTATACAAAAAAATATTTAAATCGCATTTTACAGTCAGAGTTGTTTAATGTACACATCGCAGCCATCCAGTTAAATTAGCCATTTAATTTGACGCCTAGCCCGTTCATTTATTAACGCCGGCATCCAATGAAATGACTAGGCCGATAAGGAATTAAAATTGAAACACTCAACGTTCAACGACTTGACGTATTAAAAGTTAGCCTGTTGGAAATGACTAAGGCTCAGCCAACTGATACAAATTTAGTTCCGTTTTTTACTGTAGCGCAGCAAAGGTACACTATTAATTTTGTTGGGCTGCTTTTTTAAAAAAAAAATTAAGATATTGTGAAATTTATGTAAAAACATGGAGGTGGAAAATAATATAGAAATTTTAGTCGAAATTTACTTATGCTTTTAATAATGTTTAACTTGTTGGTACTTTGTTTCGCGTTATTGTAAAAATTTTGCGTATTATAGTCGTGGTATTAATTTAAGGATCTTAAAGGAAACCTAATTTAACTACATGACTACATAATGTTCAGTCATATTGTTAAGCCTTGCGCTCAATTAATTGGCTGTTTGTTATTGAGCTATTTAATTGGATGCCATCATTTAGTCAATAGCCTAGGCTGTGAACGGAATTCCTGACTAAGCTAGTTGGCTGCGACATATACATTATGGTTTTACAATAAATTATTGAGTATTGGTATATGCGCTTGTGGTATGAAAGTTGAATCAATTGTCACGAACCAAAATAATCATTTATGTAATTGTTGCGTAAACTTGGATGAAAAATCAAAATAAATGTTTTTAAAAATAATTTAACATTTAGCGGTAAATATTATGAATCATTACTTTTTTCAACCCAAATTAACTATCTTTTTTGAATGTCTAATAATAATAAATAGAACTGAATGACGGCTGTTCAAGAAACTCGTATTGAATAAAAATATCAGCGATTAGTTTTATGTTATAAATACCTACGTTTTAATTAATTGAGATAAAGCAAAGTGTATTAGAATAAGTATTAAGTAAATACAGATGAGTCCATTTCAGTATAACCCTATGAATAACTCTAACATTAACATTAGATGGAAATGTTATTCAAATGCTGCTGTTTAAATGATCCTCTATGAATTTTGTGTAGTACTCTTCAACATCAAACAGAATTACTTATGTATTTGATTTTCTTGATTCAAATTCGCGGTTAACCTATTACGAGAGTAATGTGAAACGGGAATTAACGAGACCTTAAGTACCTTTTGTTTGCTTGACGTTTTGATCGGGCTCACCATATCTGATCAGTTAGCTTGCTCGGAGAGGCCCAGTCCAAATGTTCAGGCAAACAAAACGTATTTAGGACAGGTCTGATCGACTTTATTTATTTGCGTTTGATTTCTAAATCAATAAATTTTACTGATATCCTCACAGAGTCATCGACATAGATCGCTAAAACAGCAAGTTTAAGTGGCATTGGGCTGACCATATCTGTCCAAGAACAGATATTCGTAGGGACAAACGTCATACGACGCTATCCAACTTAACAAAATAAACAATTAACCCGACCGAGAATAGAGCCCAAGAGCCATTCCATCGCACTGTTAAAAAGAAGAGTTGGTGCCTTCGGTGGTAGGTGAGGTGAAATAAAAAGCGGACTGTATTTCATAGGATTTAGTATAATTCTTGACAAGTACTACTGTTGTAGTACGTGTCAAGAACCGCACAGCAGGAAGATATTGAAGGGAGTGGTTCGACCGAGCATCGATGTTCACTCGCGAATCAAATGTTCGCTCGGTATTGTTCGCCGCGGTTCGGCGATTGTACGTCTCATCGTCTCTCATGCCTCCCCCTAGCATCCGTGTCATAACCCGTAGCACCAGCACTCCATCCGGGTCTAAAACTAAAATTAAGAGAACCAATACTTGCGGTCACAGCGTAACCTGAAATGTTTTCTTAAGCAAGTCGTTTAAATCTGTTTGTAGATTTTGAAATGAAACCATTAAATGCAATAGTGTTATTATTTAATGTTATCATCCCAAGATAGCCTCTGCGACATTTTCGTGATAATAATATGTATAAACAATGGGTCAATAGCAATAAATACAACTACTAACATAATCAAAAGACTCTTATAAGTATTAAAATTTTGGTACTTTTTGATAAAAAGGTACACTATATTTTCTGTTAGGATGGATCTGGATCTTTCAAATCGTAGGCAAGTTCTTAAGTCTTGTGCTAAAAAAGTTCTTATAGTTAATCAACAGAAATGAAACTTAAACAGTTACTTAGTATAAAAGTATTTTAAGCTGCTTTTTTTCGGTTCAAACTATTCTAATCACTTGCATGTGTTATTTAAACTCTGAAAATGATGCATTGTTGTAAATTGTAATCGAAAAACACTTAAAAGTTGAAATATTTAATAGTTAATAGAGTTTTATTGCATCCACATTATTGTTTAAAACTATCGCAAAGTATAAACCTAGTTTTTTAATTTAAATATTTTATGTAAATTAACAAAGAAAGACAAAAGGTTTGCTAATTTTACTTTATTTAACTAACTGTTGTTTTTCCATGAATAGTAACTGGGATGTGGATTGTTTGATTTATTCTTTTGATGTTAATATTTTGGCTCTGCCCGCGTGAACTACACTTTATATCGCGCGTGCGGAAACATGTGCCCAACAGTGGGATACCAAATAGTCTATGTTACTTCTAATACCTCTAAATATATATGGGCAAAGTTATATGATGATTGGTTAAGTATCTTTTGCGTGAAAGCTTAACAAACAAACTTACATTCACATTTATAATATTAGTAAGGATTTTCGAGTACCTAGAACATTTTACTTAGGTCTAAATAACAAAATGCAAGTGTCAACAAAGTTTGCGATAGCAAATTACCCTTTATAAATTACGATTATGTTTTTTCCGATTGCAATATACCTAAAACGGCTAAACATTTTGATACATTTCGTGTATAAATCAATTTCATTGTTGATATCAGAAAATATACTTAAATAGTTCCCATATGGTAAAAAATCTCTAAAATAGCTAAAGTAAACTTAACCGTTCTAAAACGGCAGAATTATTGTACTGTGAAAATGTTTTAATGTTAATAATATAGAAGTTTTCCCGCCCACATACTATACTCGACGTAATAGTTATAAATAATAGCTTACTTCAAACTGTTCAGTTGTTACTAGATAAAATTATATTTTAAGTAGATTAATTTTTACAGAGGAGAGCGTTAGCGGTCCGTTGCAACATGCTCGCTGGAAGGTTTGCTAGGTGCACAAAAAATGACAAAATTACCCTCTTTAAAGCATGCTGTCAAACCTTTTACACCTGCAGCCTGTGGTGTAACTACACGCAAAAGACCTAAGTGTTCAGTACAACAATGCCTTCAGGATGCTGATGGGGCTACCAAGGTTCTGCAGTGCGTCAACTATGTTTGCGGAAGCGCGTGTGGACGACTTTTACGCTATTATTCGTGAACGAACGGCTTCGATGCTTGTCTAGGTCTCGAGATAGCGCCAACAGCATCGTGTTGGCTATCAAAGATAAGCCATCGTGTCCCATCTTTAAGCACTGGGTTAGTATTCATATGCTAGGATCCAGGAACCGGTTTTTTTGACTAACCCTAATTTAGATCATTATTTTTGCTTTTTATACACTTTAGTGTCTCAGCCGTAAGCTGGTATTTTAAGAATGCACGGGCCTAAGCCAAGTGCTTTCTCAATAAAATAAGATATATTAAATGTTTGTGTGATGTTGTGCCAGAGTGAGGAAATTTGTTACTGTGTCGTCTGTGTTTGTGGACGAGGTTCTTCGTTAGCCTGTAGGAATCTTCGAACTATTCTGCATGTGTTTAATATGACTGCTTTTTGTAGTGAGATGTATGTGAGCTGCGGTATGTCAAGGGTGCTGAGTGACTGCTCGAGCTGTTTTGGGATGACGCCTGTGGTAGATAGAACAACAGGGACAATTTTGACCTCTGCTAGCCGCCACATTCGTTTGATCTCGTCTTTTAAGTCTGTGTATTTGGTAATTTTTTCAGCTATCGTACGTTGCAAATTGTGAGTATTTGGTATGGCTATATCTATTAGGTGGACGGTGTTTTTGTCTTTATTGTAGATCGTTATGTCTGGTCTGTTGAAGTGTGTGGTTTTATCTGTGAGTATGGCGCGATCAAAATACAGTCGGTAATTATTATTATTATCACCTTTATTTAACTGTACAACATATAAATTACATTTTTAAATATCTTTATAAAAAATAAACACATTTAAAAATATAAAAAATAGTTCCCAACCGGCATCGAGATCAGGATCCAAGCTACCGGTGGTTAAGGCTCCAGAGACAGGAACTTCCTCACAATGCGGGCCGTGTCCAAGAGTACTGCCTTCTGTATCCTATTCTTGACCCAAGCGCCTGTCGTGAGCGTCTCGAGGTGTTTATCGAGGCTCTTAGCTATCAGTCCGTGGGCAGAGACGACTATCGGTAGAATGACAGTCGACAACCTCATGAGGTAAGTCAGCATATTTACATTCTTTATCTTTTTCAGCCTATAAGAGGTTGCCGTCATGCAGCACGGCGATGTCAACTATCATTGCATGGCGATCTTGACGATCTATCACCACAATGTTAGGCTTGTTGGCTACAATAGTCCTGTCTGTGATAGTAGATCGGTCCCAGTACAATGTGACACGACTGTTTTCAAGAACTGGCTCAGGCACGTAATGGTAGTAAGGGACCTCCGACGACACAAGGTTGTATTTTAGAGCAAGTTGCTGGTGTATGCTTCTGGCCACTTGGTTATGCCTGTACAAGTACTCGCCGTTAGCGAGACGCGAACAACCGGAAATGATATGTCTGAGGGATTCACCTGGACAGTGACATGCTCTACAAATGTCAACTGTTCCATCTCGCAGGATATATTTCCGGTAGTTATTCGTCATCACTACCTCATCCATAATTTCACAGACAAACCCTTCAGTTTCCCCGAACAAGTCTCCGAAACGTAGCCAGCCCACAGTAGCAGGAAGGTCTATATCAGGGCTGTGAAGGGCCCGATAGAACCTTCCGTGGAGCTCTTTGCTCTGCCGTACCTCCTTGCGGTCATTAGTACTCAAAACTACAGGCCTGCGCCAGTTCTCTTTACCTAAAGCAGTGGGGTCAATCCGTTATCCACTGCAACCACATCCTCATGCATACCACCTCAGGCATGAAGAAAATACTCCCTAAGGTTATACACCTCACGGTTATGCGTAGTCTTGGCATTCAAATGGCCACGACCACCACATTTCCGTGGGATATATAAACTCATTACCGACGAACGTGGGTGATCCATTAGGTATGTGGTTAGCAATGAACGAACAGTCCTATCCAGAGTGTCCAATTCAGTCTGAGTCCATTTATGTATGCCAAAGGAGTAAGATAAGACCGGCATGACCCACCCATTGTAGGCGCGTACCTTATTTCCACGTGACAATAGACTTTTCAAGACTTTTGTCAGGCGACCCAAAAAATGCTCCTTTAATGACTATTTCATGTCGGTCCCATTGATTCCTAACGCCTGTGACATACCTAAAGATATATAAGTCTCGGTTGCGGTGACTGCTCTCAAGCAAACGGAATCCGTGAGTTGGACCCCTTCGGATTCCAGCATCTCATATCTTTTCATGCATAACCGCACACTTATCCACACCAAATTCCATACTGATATCGTCACTAAAGTTTTGAGTTAGCGTTAGTAACTCTATAAAATGAGAACTGCTGGGAGCAAGTAATTTCAAGTCATCCATGTAAAGCAGCAGATGCAATATTGCTTCCGCAAACGGTAGCCTAGCCCTGATCTCTCCAGCAGTGTGCTGAGTGGGTTCACAGCTAGACAAAATCAAAGAGGGCTCCGACTGTCACCCTGGAAAATACCCCGTTCTATCTTAATAGGGTCACCGTTACCAAGAGCCCGTCGAGATCCTAGATAGAGAAGTATAGTTCTCCACTGCCCCATACATGTCACAAGGAAGGTGCGCAGAATTGGATCTATTTTGTGTAATTCCAAAACCCGCATGAGCCATGTATGTGGCACAGAATCGTATGCCTTCTTGTAATCTATCCAGCACATCGACAGATCCCTTCGTTTCCGGCGAGCCTGCTGGCTAACAGTCGTGTCTATGAGAAGCAACTCCTTAGTACCACGGGCCAGGCTCCTACATCCATTCTGAGAGGGTGATATTATCTCATTGTTTTCTATGTGTTTTGAGATTTTGTCTCTCAGAATCGATGTAAGAACCTTATAAATTGTAGGCAGACATGTAATCGGCCTATATTTTTTAGGGTCCGTGGCACTACCATTCTTATAGAGCAAATGGGTTTCCCCAGTTGTCATAAATTCTGGGAACGATCCTGAATGTAATGCCGATTCAAATTGATATGCCAAGCAATCATGCGAACTGCGTAGCCACTTTATTCAAAAGTTCTGCAGTCCGTCGGGTCCTGGTGCTTTCCAATTAGGTAGCCGACAAACTGTATTGCTTACGTCTTCAGTGGTTATATGAGTATCCCACATTTTGACAATTTGTTCACATGATTTCTCAAAATCCCCTATCCAATCGCCCTCAGAGTAAGTGATGGGAATCGACCAAATGCTGCGCCAACAAGTTTTAATTGCATCATCATCCAGCCGCCCTACATCACTACTTTCCCTGTCAGATCGCTCCCATAATCTATAAACCGACCTCTGATCCCTTTGAAACATGGAGTTCTGGAAGTATCGATCCACCCGTGCCTTGTATTTCCGAATACGGCTTGCCCATGCATACACTTTTTGCTTCAGGAAGTCGATGCGCTCTGTGACACGTGACATAAAATCTCGGGGGTGAATATCTGTTCCGAGAAACGCCCGCCTCACACGCAAAGCGCATCACTCTAGGGTGTGTGTTACCCTTCTTGAAGCTGCTGAGCTTGCCAATGAGTACCCTAGCCTCGGTAATACGCCGCTCTATCCTGCACTGCCAGGCCGGTACATCTGATTTTGGTCGTGTAGCTCTAGTATTTGGAAACTTCACTTTAGCTACACAACATATCGTAACAGTACAGGAGCGAGTGGGTATCCCTAAGGTTTTCGCTGCTTTCAAAGTAGGATGAGAGCAACGAATCCAGAGTTCATACCAGTGCGCTATTTCTGTTATGCATGGGCAAGCGAGGAAGCCGAGGTCTAAGGTGATGCGGCATAGATCGATACTCCCGAACTACATCCTCCAAAGTACTTCTCAATAAATCATTGTCATGGGTACTTACATGAATATTCGTGTCACTCCCATCTACGTTGGTACTGTTAGTTGGCTGCAAAGCACATTGAGACGGAGCAACATTCGCTACACGTGGAAGGACGGGAGTGACACGGTTACCCTGTATCTCAGATCGTATGCTATCAATCACGGTGTCAGTCCGCAGATGACTCCACTGGATGACCCGTACCTGATCCGGCAATCGTTGTGCCGATACGTTGACGCTTGGTTCAAGAGCCTGGAAGAGAGACAGCATCCTCCCACGGTACGCGGTGAGGTTAGTTCCCCCCACTGTAGCCTCAAAGAATGCGCGCATGACGTTTTCATTAATAGTTTCCGTCCATCTCATGCGCCGCACGTAACCACCGGGAGCGGGGGCCCTGCTCGGAGCCGGTTGCCCCGTGAGCCCCAAGTCCCGCTGTGGCCGGCCTCTCCGCTGACGTGTAGGTGGTGGAGTCGACGGCGCGGCGGTGAGAAGTACTCGTCACTTTCGCTCAACGATATTGCAGGGGCCAGCGATGGCGCAGCACTTACTGTAGGTGCGCTGGTCGCCGGCGGTGGCTGCGAGGCGGAGCCAAGCAACGAGCCCGGAGGTCGCAAGCGTGCTTGTAGTCTCGTCAACATATTTATCACAAAATAATATGCATATCGTTTATTTGCTTGAAAGTTATCTGTCACAACATTTCAATTTCTGGTTCTTGTTTATTTCTGGATCCAATTTTTAAGGTATTAGGTAATTATTGCAATAATTTATGGTAGTCGGTTCAGTATAAAATTGTTTTCATTGGGTCGAACAGGAAAAAATTACAAATTATATAATATCGGAACACGTTAGTTGACGTTGACATTTTTTTTTTTATTATTTTTATTATTTTAAGTATATTGTCTTTAACTAAAAATGTATGGATCGGGACGGTCTGAAATAAACGTTTTATTTATTATTTATTTTAATAGGTTTTAGAATAAAAACATTTTTCTTGTCTTATTATTGAGTTAAGAATCATCCTCCAACTGGTGTATACGCGCCTATGATATTAATAGAATAATCCTCCAACTCCTGACCGTTAAAGAGTTGTACCTTCCATCATCAGTTCATCAACATGAGATGATGAGTGCCAGACGCAAATACTGAAATAACTTAAGAAAGATAAATGAAAAAACGTAATACATGCCTATAAAATTTAAAGGGTTTTCTTCGATTTCCCCGGATTTGATCACCATCAGATCCTTGGTTAAAATGGGACCACCGCGGAGGTGCATTTTTTCCCTTTTTCTTTTATAATTGGTACAGACGAACATAGAACCTTCACCTTTTTATTAAATCGGTTAATAAATAAAAACCATTACCATTATAGTAAAAAAGGTTTACTTTATAATTCTTATTGGTTATTTTGGATATTTACCCTTAGATTTAGTATCATGAGCATTGATGGATGATCCACAAAAATAATTATATCTCCCAAAATAATTTTATTTCTTAACTATGTTTACATTTATACGTATTATCAGGTAATAAAATTGAAGGACGGATGATATATCTCATTTTTCGTCAAGCAAAAGTTAATAACAACAGACGGTTTATCTAGTTCGTTCAAATAATTTATGAGATTACAGGCAATCACTACCAACAGTTAACATAAAGATATACATTGGTTCAGACGTAGAAAATTGTATCAATATTATGAATGTCTAAGCGGGTGTGAAAATGGCTCCAAATAATACGGAATATTTAGAAATTGCTCATCACAGAGCTACGGAAAAGAAAACACACGTTAGTTTTCCTCAGTTAAAATACCCATCACTGCGAGATCACGGGTTGCGGGATCCTGTACAATGGCTGACTGGGAAAGCTATGGATGATGGTGCTGATGGACTATGGAGGATTCATAACGCGATTTATGACTTCGAAAGCTTCCTTGATAAACATCCTGGTGGAGCAGAATGGCTAGAACTTACTAAGGTAGAGTTAGTTAATACTATTAGTTTTGCGAAAACATTCAATCCGAACATAAAAAGCGTGTCAAAAATGTCATGATCGATTAGTATGTTTGTTTTCTTTCGAAATACAAATTTTTAAGTTCATTGACCTTAAATTATGCGAAGTGTCAAACCCAATTTGCATGGCTCTTTAAGTATGGTTGTGCTGGTAAATGCCGAGAAATTCCTAAAACTATTGTTTATTTGTTAATACATTATTATGTAACATGATCTAGAGAACATGATACTTTTTTACAACAAATGCCTCACATTTTTTTCTAAAATATTTTAAAAACGACGGCTAAGACGACAATTTAAACTGACAAAAATCTTAGATAGCTTTACTAATTTTTTTTTTCACATTGAAGGGAACAGATATCACAGAAGCATTCGAAAGTCATCACATAAATCCAGTGGTAGAAAAGATGTTAGAGAAATATTACATAAAAGATGCAACCACTCCCAGAAATTCCCCTTTTACTTTCCATGACGATGGTTTCTACAGAACTTTGAAACGGGCTGTAAGAGAAGAACTAAAAAAAATTCCTAAGAACCTCCCAAAGTACAGTGACAAAATCATAGATGGACTATTTTTTACATGTTTGATAACCGCAGCACTAACGTGTTGGTCAAAGAATTACTGGATTGTCATGGTGTCGTATTTAATTTCATCAATGACCCTTGCTTGGTCCATCGTTGCTTCACATAGCTATATTCACAAAAAGACCAATTGGAGAATGTATATTTTTAACATTGGATTATGGTCATACAGGTATAAGTTGTTTTATGTATTTACTCACTGTAGTTCAAAGTATTTTTTCTGCTTAAAGTGAGAGTTATAACAATAATATCAGAAAGCAAGTTAATTTCTAAAACTCATCCAAGTGAAATCGAATAAATTAAGATCGAAAAATTTAATCAACGTATGTTTTTTTTTTTCCTTTAGGGATTTCAGAGTGTCACACGCTCTCTCTCATCACCTTTACCCTAATACGTTGATGGATTTGGAGATAAGTGCATTTGAGCCTATTGTGTTTTGGAACCCCAGGAGGGACAAACCTTTCTACGTTTACTTGTCCTTTTTTATTGAACTCATTTTATTCCCGATATCTTTTTTGATGAATTTCGTAAAACGGTAAGTAGTAAAAATTTTTCGTTTTATTTCGAACTAGTTATATTTTACGCGTGTTTATATCCTCTGAACCCTGTATGACCAAACCACAGCAAAATATATATATACATATATTTATTTGCGATTATTATCACAGATCTCAAGTCTGCAATAAGTGTTTTCTTGGAATCAGAATCAAAATCATTTATTTTACTTGAAAGTGATACAAAAGTGATAAAGTAGTATACAGATCACATATTTTCATGCAAAATATGTTTTTAATTGGTATAATTAATTCAAGAAATTTAAATAGTTCAAGTAACTTATAATGCGAACTTGCAGGTTTTCTCTTAACTTCATCCAGAAAGACTTCTTCAAAAAGCACTACCGTTGGCATGACGGCATCGGCCTGCTCCTACCAGTTTGGATGTGGATTGTAAGCGGCTGCAGTTTCAACGAAGCTTTTGTCAATTGGGTGTGGATCAATTTTACTGGCAGTTTCATCTTCTTTTTGATTGGCTCAAATGCTGCTCATCATCATCCAAAGATTTTCAAAGACGGAGATCAAGTCAGGTAGAGTTGTTACGTAATTTATTATAATGAATAATAAAGTAAGTTGTCACATTCAATGGGGAAATTGTTTGTATGTATCTAACGATATCAGACTTCTAACAATATCTACAACGATAATCTACGATTACCAAACAATAAAAGTGTAGAAGTAGCTTCCAAAGTACCACAATAAGAAAGCTCTTAACTAAAAACGATTTTAAATTAGATTGCTGCTCCGCGACACGGCTCAGCTCAAGCACGGTGTTCAAGGGCTTTAAAAATCATAAGCGTATTTTGTGCGAAAATCCGACACTTTTGCGGGTATAAAATAACACAAGCAGTTCAGCTTGAAAGCTGGAGTGTAGTCTTACCGCACCTTTAATAAAATTAGTCAACTTGAAGTTTGAACGAATTCGTGTATAAAAGAAATGAAGTATTTCTGTATTTAATTTTAGTTATTTATTGTAATACCCTTTCAGTAAACATAAATAATCGGCTTTCTTTTACGGTCCTGTGTAGTTTGAGCATAATCATAAGTATTCAATCTAAATAAGTTGATACTTTGCATTAGTAATCTCCTAAGAATCCATTATAAGAAAGTTCTCAACTAAAAACGACCTCTCTGGCCTCCTTGGCATACGAAACTCAAGAATTTTACTACTGTTTCTAGGACAGAGACACCTGACTGGGGTATGCACGAGTTAGAAGCAGTGATGGATCGCACTGACATCAACGGTAATATCTTCAAGGTTATGACTTTCTTCGGAGACCACGCACTTCACCATCTTTTCCCTACACTGGACCATGATGTACTACCACTGTTGTATCCTGTGTTCTTGGAACATTGTGAAAAGTTTAAAGCAAACTTCAGAATGACTTCATCGTTAGACCTGTTTATTGGTCAACTAAAAATGGCAGTTAAGAAAGATGTCAATCTTTTGAATGAATAAGAATTGAGCATTCCATAATCATGACTGTATCTTTTAACTAAGAATGTACTAGGAATGTAATACTCGGACATAACAATGATCAATAAATTTAAAAAAAGATTTTTTTTATTTTACCATAATAACTATTTTAGGTTCCTTTTTAACAAACGCCAAAAAAATGCAGCGTGAAATATCCGATATCTAATAAATTTACAATCTCTTTTTAAATAGATGACCTTTGTGCTTGTAGCTTGGAGTATAGTTTAAAGTAGAGGGAGATAATATTATAAAGTATAGTCATTGAATAAAATTATATTATCATTCTATAAAAGTTCAGGAAAAGATTATTATCAATAGCTTGCTATGGATTCTGTTACTAAATACTAGGTTAATAATTAAAAAAGCTAAGCAATGGAATGGCTCCTTAAACAAATTTATCAAGTAGTCTACAACCTGCAAAGTCAAATTTATTTATAAATCTGGTATTCAAATTAAGTATGACACAATATTTGAACGCATTCAATAGTGCTGTTGTAATAATCTGTACGTTGTGAAAACCAATCAAGGGATGAGGACCCAAATCAGATGTTCAGCTTTGGCATTAGTTTTAGAGTGTCGGTATTCTTAGCAGCTTTACTGTGTTCCTGCGTCACGTTTAATTTATCCGTGCTGGTATGAGTTCTCACAACTACAGTCAGTTAAAGTTTGGTTAAAAAAAAACAGTTTACGATTTATTAACCGTTAAAACACAAGGTAGATCATTTTATTTATATTCTGAATTAACTATTATGGCTACTATACTAGTATTACAAAAGCTTAAATAAGTGTAAGGCACGTATGTTTTGCCTGTACGAGTAAGCATATAGAAACTATAAACATATACCTACACCTCTGTTGTACTACACAGACAACATTCTTCAACAACAAATTGATCATGGATATCCTCTTTCTTTAAAAATGAACTAAATGTATGTTACATAATAATGTGGAAATCAAAAAGTCAACTGTCTAATTGGGTAGACTTTAATTTATCCTTCCGAATACTTTAGACTGGAATATGCCGACATCTTTACTTTTACAAGAATTTGGACAAAATTAATAACCAACCGACTGGAATGGATTTTGTAAAACTGTACCTACCAACAAGTTGTTAAAATGTCAAACGGTTACTCGATATCAAAGCGTTGGATTCCTTGGAAACTTTTGTAATCATTTGTTGCTCGTTGTACACAAAAGTATTAGGCAATTAACCATCCGACTATAAATTATTGGATTTCACTTTAAAGTTAAGATGTCTGATAATAATTACAATGTTAAGAGATCATATTGACTAAAAATAAAAATGTTCCTGTTTTTAAATCAAGGCTGTGTATGTTTCGCCTTATCAATAAGGGATACTTGCGCTTCCCTTTTGAAAGTTTTCTCGTACCATCCATGACTAGGATAAATTACGAAATAAAAAACTTGAAAGGCGCTTGAAGAAAAAAGCTTTTAATTCATATTAAGACTTATAAAATACCGTGTTGTATAAAATATGGGCTCGTTTAGCGTATTTAACTCAAAAACACACATCATATAAGTGCAATGTTCTGACCATACAGTTAAAATGTACTTTCTTTGTGGTAATCAGAAACAATGAAGGTACCACAAACGGGTATTTGTAGAACCTAAGAAAATATATAAAAAACCCACGGAGCAGGCGACACCATAAAAATCACCTTAGAAAATTAAGCAAAGAATATATTTTTTACAATGTATGATGATGACGTTATTTGTAATTGATATTTTTGTTCTCTTGTAAGTGAGTCTAATTACATTCTGTAAAATATATCTTTAAGAATAAGAATAAGAATATCTTTACTACACAATCAACATTTACAATAGTCTCGAAAATTAACGGTGACTGCTGAAATAAGTGAATTGCCTTGTAGTCAGATAAGTAATTATTAAAAAGAGAAGAGACATAATAATAATAAATAAATGAAATTATTTTTAAATCATAAATTAATTACAATTTGTGTGTGTGTGTGTGTGTATGTGTGTATGTGTGAGTGTGGATGGAACGAGAGGATATTTAAAGTATTTCCATAAGGTCTTCTGTTTGCTGGTAGTTTAGCTCTGCAAGCCAGGATAATAATCTGCTTAGCTTTGTACATGGTGGCCCTCTTAATTTAAATTTTACGGCAAACACAGTTGTATAGTCGCGGCAAGAGAAACAGTGGATGATGTCTTGCGAAAGTAGTGTGAGATGCTTGGACTTGCACTTTGTATAAACGTTTCCTGATAAGTTGATCGTAGTCAGGGGTTGCAAGTGCAATTTTGTGTGCATCCAGAACGGCTTGAAGTATGAACAGTTGGCGAACTCCGAGAACACCGTGTCATTTATGTCTTTGATGTCATTAATTGTTCTCTATCTAAAGCTAATAATGTTGTAAGTACTTGTATAGAAGTTATGTCTGCACAGTATTCATATTTGAGATGACCAGTTTAAAATTTCATAATTTCTCAAAAGTTGTGCTAATTGCATATTATCATTTAAAACTCCAAGCCCACACATGATGTTTGTTCTTTAACCGATTCAGTGCGGCGGTAGTTTTTTTAGACTCTAGCGCCTGGCGGCGAACAAATGTTTCGTGGCTCCTCTGCGGCGCCATTCACCATGAACTTTTATGGCTCCTCTCGAGCGCCACCCGCCATGTAGTGTAACTGATCGCTGTTTCGTCGTTTTTTTATTATAGTCTCAATTCAACAGCGAACGTAAGCTGTCTAATAAATCATTTAAAGTGTTTAGAAGTGACTAATTAAGTGTTTATACGGAAATGGAAGGTAAGTTACTTATTTTTATCAGTTGTTGTAAACCTTTTGCTATATGTATGGCACGATTGATTTATCAATTCGTTTGTTTTTATTATTGTTTAATGCCACGCGGACAAAGCTAGTTTAGACATAAAAACACTCTTTACCTTTAACAATTGTGAGTAAAATTGTTTCTTAATTATTTTTAAGTAGCTAACATAAAAATAATTCGGTGTCCGTATTAATCATATTGATCTTTGTATTGAAAAGGTTTACAACTTCTGAAGTGTGTTTTTTCATGAAATATCCCGAAACGAACACTGAAATCGTAATCTGTGAGACAAATAAAGACACATTAATAAAGGGGGAATATTTAGAAATGCTATTTTATCAGAGTTTTACATGTAAATATTTTGGCTCCTCTCGGGCGCCACCCACCATTCACAAAAAAACCCATGGCGCCTCTACGGAGCCATCCGCACAAAATCGGTTAAGCCTTGCAATCAGTATTTTAAGCCCGCAAAGGAACATTTTCGCTAAATCTACATTAATATTAGTATATGAAATTTTGTTTACCGGACACAATAGTTTTTATTCCATAAATAATCCTTTAAGTGGGCGGAAATAGGTATGGTAAATCTATAGTTTCTAAACTGATTGAGAAGAAATTACTTGCTGATACTAATTGACACCCAGAAAATCTTAGAAGGTAGTTTAAATTGGTCGTAATAATATTTTCATACCCACCTTAAGGAAATAATCATCAAATATCTTGAAATCGGAAAGTTGAGAGTTGGAGTCCCGAGATAGTCGAAATGATTTTTAAGGAATTATCTTTAGGCAAGTCTTGTACTGATCGAAGGCCATCATTTATTATTTAGATCTGAAACCAATTCATGGCATGTTCTTCCGAAATTTTACAATGAGTTTGGCCAAATAATTCGATTAAGAGGACTTTGAGCTGGATGTTAGTTTGTCCAAACTATGTTGGTATGCGACATAATTCAAAGGATTAGCACGAATTATTTAATCTTCTATACGTTGTTCTATAGGGGTAAAATTAAAACACTGTTGTTGTTCAATTAACTATTTAATTACGACGAACAACAGTATTCCATTAAAACAACATACATAAGTTATAGCACAGATTGTTAAAAGTAATACTCGTAAACTAAAACCGAGGATACTTGAACTATCCATTGGAGATGGTATATTAAAAATTGCTTTTGATGGTCAGATTATATTGAGTCAAGCAAGCTGTTTGATTTAACAGAAATGGTCTTAAAAATCAGAATACACCTCACGAATAACATTGTTTAAAGTACATAGTTGGTTAACTAACATAATTAGTAAAGTCATTTTTTCACTTTAACACTTAGAATGTACGAGTAGAAGTAGGTAAAAGCCTCTTTGGAAGGAGGATTTTTTATAATCTTACTTTTGCCAATATGATGGAGAGAAGAAACCCCTTTTTTAAAGTAAGATCATATTTAGTAGAAACACAAATTTTATTGATAGATTTTTAGAGAGATTGTTAAATTAGACGAAACTTTTTCATTCAAAGTTATGCAAGTTCTGAATTTGGATCCAAATATAATTTTCTAATTACTATACAAAAATACCTCTGTTTAAGATATACTTATCTCATAAACACACACATCAAGTGAGCGTGAATGACGTATAACAAATAATAAGCCAGACTATCCTTGCCATCTCCCAAGAGGCACGAAGAAGTCCTAAATATTACGCCAAATACATCTCAGATGTTTACCCGGGCAATGCTTATTTCATTCCGAAGGAGATTGCTCCGAGTTAATTATTACTATCTGGCTAGTGCCCGCAGTTAATGGACCGCCACGTCTACACCGCTAAGCTTGATGTAACTGAAATGAATTCATTTGGCAAACGACGCCATTTTTTAATTCTGAAGATCGCCACCGCATTTCGGTTGAAATGATGAAACGGACAATTTCTCTGCGATTCGCAACAGTGGATATTTATTTATTTTGTACTAAAATCACAAAACAAGTTAGAATCTATGCGAATGCGGGCTACACTTGTGATAATAAACAACCTATATAAATAAACTAAGGACTAATAATGGCGAGATAAAAACCTGAAGACCAATTCTCGCAAAGATATAATGACGTCGTATGATAGCACATTTATGTGGCAACACTATTTTATTACGTGCAATATATTATCGATAGCAATAAACTTTGATAGTCGCTACACTATGGACAATATTGATAGTATTGAACTGCGACAGTCGCTACGCTTCTGAACTATATCTTGATTGCTAGACTATTATTGATAGCTTTGCATCATTATTGGTTCCATAAAAAGGTATCGATGGTTATCTTCCTTCTAAGATTTCAATTTCGACGACTACATGTTCAAACGTGGTTTTTGATACAAAATTTCTTTAATCCGTTGGATATGTTTTTGAAAATTTTTTTAAAGTTAAATTAGTTGACATTAGAAAATTGCCTAAACTCAAACGTGGCGTGAACTCAAACCTGAATCCTTTCGCTTATCGGCCGGTAAACATTATAATACATATCAAAAGAATGGGTAAAACTTCTACTTATTTAGTTGTATTTAGATACAGGTTCATTTGAAAGAAAAAAACAGCTGAGTAATATGCTTATTCAATAAACCAACCGCAATTTTTTTCTCGTTTTAACTTAATTAATTAGTCAGCATTTGTTTTCTTTCCAAATAAGCCTGTTTACGTAGCCCTGAATAACATCGAGTTCGTCTTACTATTTGATCTTTCAATAAAAAATGGTTTCCAAAGCAAATAAACAATATTTTCGATAACTTCTAAAATTTGATCAAACCCCGAAAAAATTTCATATTTGTCCTCTTCACATGGCTCAAGCTCGAGATTTTCTGTAACCCCGTTATCAGAAAACCGCCCAACCGTTAACATCTTAACGAAAATGTCCTTTATTATATGTGAAAAGAAAATCGTGAATTGTATTCATATTTGAGTACTTACTACGAGTATTATTGGATTACAAACACAGATTGAAAAGAAAGGTATAATACATATTTTTTTATTTAATGTTGAAAGGATTTACTAACTGCAGTATATTTTTATAGGAAGTAAGATAACAGTTTACCACCAAGACATGTCCATACGCGTAATCAAATTTTTTGCTTTAGTAGTCGAAATTTCACCCATTGTACAATTGTCTTCTGTTAAGTAAGTACTTCTGACCCCAATTTCTCCTACTGTATGTTCTGAAAGTAGGTCTTACCTCATTGTCTATTAAAGTTTTTCTTCTCTGATCCTACTGTGATGAAATCGATCATTTTCGGGTACCTAGTACTTACCACAAGCTACTATATGGATATTGGATAAGGTTTAAATAAGCTACCTAGTTTGAGTCGTAGCTAGATAATAGTCGATGACAAATTGTTTAGCACCGACACGAAATTGTTGTATAATTTTATGCTTTTTATCAGTTAACACATTTGTGGACAAGTTATTTTTTTATTTTATTAAAGATTTTAAACACACTTTTTTTTCTTTCTTCTTTAAATTCAGCACCTGTTATTAATTTCTTCGGATAAAAACATAACATCTAGTCCAGATTTTAAGATTGAATCGATTACTCAATGGGCTTTAGACAAATTAGAAGAAAAATGTGGTCATTAAATTTCTCAAGCAAGTCTGACAAACATAACACAAAATGGTATAACATTAGGTAGGTATGTGAATTAAATACGAGCATTCGAAACAAACACCAATTAAAATTTTTGTTCATTTATACGATATATAAATATACGTTACAGAGAGACATAAAAGAAGAGCTGGAAGCCAGATTTTGACATGCATTGTATCATTTTAGTCTGGTTAAAATATTGCAAAATTCACAAAAGTTTTAATTAAATTTGAACAGAATATACCTAGTAGAATTTGAAGTCACGACCTTTTTTTCCAAACGACTATCTCATCTAACTAATAACTATCCTACCAAGAAAATAATAGCATCTCTAATGTCGTTGATAAAAATAATATTGTTGCTATGATTGAGTCGTGCGATGACGGTCGGTGATTTTTTTGCTACAAATCAACAGCCATTTTCCGTCCACTGCTGTGGGCCTTCATCTTCAAGTCACGCCACAATTGTCTATCCTGGGCTTTCCCCATCCAGCCGCTACCAGTTCTCCTAATGTCATCAGCCCTTCGAGTCGCAGGGCAAGACAAGCGTAGTGTAGGGCTACACTAAGTACACTACGCTTGTCTAAACGCGGTCTCCACTTCAGAATTCGTCTGCTCCAACGGTTGTCGGCTCTACGGCAGGTTTGTTTGGAGTCGAATAAAAATTCTGTGGTCTATTTAACACTTTTAGTACTATGTTCATCTATTAATAAAAAAACAAAAAAAAATGTACTTAACTAGTTGCAGTATTGTTTTTTTTTATTAGATAGAATTATATTTATCTTTTGAATGCAATTTTTTTACTTTTCTGGATTTTCTTTTTTAATTTTTATGGGAACAACAAAATTCATCAAAATCTAATGTAATAAGTTATACGTCAAATACGTAATTGAGAAACTCAAACCGTGAAATTGAGATCCGCTTATTTATTTCGTCGGTTGATATAGGAGCAAACGCTAGAAATATATTAAAACACAACTGCGATTTCAGCTAATATAAAATCAAGTGAAATCGCTGCTGGCTCTTAGTCTAATTGAAATGTCACTGCTCACTATTTCCAAAATAATGTAATGTTGTTGTTGTTATGCATTAAATATTTCATTTCCCTTATATTATTACGTGAAATTTAAATCGATTTTTAGAAATTATTTCTATAAGGTAGATATTAGTATTTATTTACGAAGTATGTCAGAATATTCAAGAATCGCTTTGATTGACAACAAGATGAGGAGTGAAATAATATTTCGTAAGAGCATTAAAATAATATTTCTCGAATGCGTAATGTTGAAAATGCAATTCTTCAAATAAAAATGGCGACTGTTTCTAAGTTGTTGTTGAGTAAGGACGTAACGAAAGCCATTATAAATCACTGAGCGAAATCTTTTTCCAGTCAAATCCATTTTGACGCACGACCATAGATTATATTCTACGTTTATGCGCATGACAGACACTTTAATAAATTTTTATGAATTTTATTTATAGCACATTTTTATCGTACCTAGTTATTACTTGTTCAGCGTACACAAGTGTTCACAAACTAAAGTTTTTCAAAGAAATGTTATTTGAATAGGGGAATATTTACTGATGTCGAGATGGGGTCACAAAATTTTATAGCAGCATATCAAACAAAAGGGAAACCTAGACTTTACCTTCGTTTTATAAATTACAACACTGTTCAAATTCAAACTAAGATTTTGTAAAACTTACTATTATAAAACTGATTTCACTTTTCGTTTTATTTTATTAAAAGAACCTTATCTATATCTTTATCTAAACTTGGTAACATTCCTTTGTCAAGTTTTTTTTATCAGCTGATGTTTCTTTCTTGGTCTATTCTTAAAACTAACAGTAGGTCCCTCTGAAGATTTAGTTTAGAAAGCGTTTTGAAGTTGCACCACAGAATGCAATTCAGAAATATTAAAAAGACATAATTTTTCAAGTTTATATACTGATATAATTGCAATTAAGTTGCTAAAATATCAAATAAAGTAAATATTAAAAAGATTTAATTCATAATTACAACACACTGTGAATAAGTTACAATATTCCAATTAATTCAGTCGATGTCCAGGTTAGCGCCGTTCTTCCATTTGCGCAACGCCAGAGGAATGTCCATTTTGACATCTTTTTTGTCGAATGGGTAATTGGCGTAGTCTTGCCAGAAGACTGGTCGCACTGTTCGATACCCATTGTCGAATTCGGCAATCGTTTTGACGTCGTTCTCGTCTAGAACGAAGTCGAATATAGCAGCGTTTTCGAATGCACGACTTTTTGTCACCGTTTTTGGAATGCTAATGATGCCGCGTTGGTACTGAAAACAATGTTTTTTATTTACAAAAATGTTAGTAACTATTGTTAGTTAGCAGGCTAATTAATCTGAATCTGATAATAAGTTGTGATTTGAAATCGCAGACAAAACTGCAAGCACAGTTAATACCCTACATAATGTATTGATTATAATAAATATCAGTACTAATGACAAATAGCAGTAGTAACTTTCTTGACATTGCCTCAGTAGGAAGTTAGTCGGAAATAATTTGACAATGTTTTCGAAACAATTAAATTACTGGTGCAAACTTAAAATCCTTGAACAATCATTTCGACTGCCTTAGGTGAGTGAGACTTGACCTCACAACCTTTTTCCATGTTATGTGGCTCTAACCAAATAAACTAACGAGACAATGTTTATGTCAAAGAAGACAAAGAGCAGTCGCCTAGTAAGCCGAAGGTTGTGGGTTAGGTCCCACCGAAGCAAATCGACATTTCTATTAAAAAATGTATTTTCAATTTCTGTTTTTAAGAAAGTTATGAGTTTTTTAGCATCGTTTTCAAACATATATGTTAACGATGGTCCACACGTCGATAGGTCATCTCAAATCTCACAAACACGTGTTATGCTATCTACTTACGCACTTGCACTTATCACGTTACGTTTATCGGGTAATTGACACTTAAAACATTGGCCTCATTCAAACAAAATAAGAAAATCACTTATCATCGTTTACAAAAGTATGTATAAAACCATTTTATTTCTTGAGCATTCGCATGTTACGTAACGTTAATTAAATGTTCGACACTACGTTTCGTTTGATGCGATGCTTACGGTGAGTGGGCATTAATCTCTGACATTTTGTATCATCTTCGGGCTAAATAGTCCACCTCGAGGATTCTGCCATAATGGTCTTCGCAGGAAGAATGTTAACCGTCGCCATTTACTTAATACATATTACATACCTAAAACAAGGACTAATCCTGCCAAAAAACCATCACCTTTGAGTGAGCACAACTTTAAAATAAATTGTCAGAATATATATAGGACGCAGACTCCATCAGTGTTTTCAAAAAAAGATTAAAACAATTTATTATTTCACCTGATTCTGACAACCCAGTTGATTAAATAAACTCAGCACTACTACCTGAATATGTCTGCCGCCAACCCACTGGACTACATTATTGTGCCTTTCTATCGTTTTTCTCCTGCAAGTGACTGTAATGGTTTATGTAAAGTTCTTTAACCTTAATTTGGCCAAAGGTTATTAGACGATTCTGTCCGTCTTCTTCTGGAAATTCTCCTTTGAACGCCTCCAACAACTTTTAGGATGCGAAAGGGTTGCTTATTCTATTATACGACATGATCCACAGAGATATTTCGTGTCATGCTTAACTTTAAGATAATTATCCTATTAGTAACAAGAACACTAATTAACACTAACAAAAAAGAAAAAAAGAGACAAAATAGACAAATGGTTATCTACATAGACCCGGTCAGGGATCAAATCTGAGACATCGGATCGGCTTAAAAACCGGCGCCTATACCTCTCGACTATGAAGGTTGTTTAATAAGACTTGAGTTGGTAGAAAAGCCCAATAATAATATTTAGAAATATTTCTTTAGCTTACCATATAAGCGGTAACGCGAACCTAGTTTTGGGAGATATACCTATATTAAGTACTACAAGACATTCGCTATCGTAACGTTACCTTAGAAAACTCTTAACATCAAACTATTTTAGAAGGATATTAATATTATTTTAAAAAAAATACTGGCAACAGACATGTACACAATACAGGCAATTTTTTTTAAGGATATTCTGTTGTCAGAGTCTGTTCCAAGTTCCAAGTCGCCTATTCATTGAATACCTACATATACACCAACGCCTTAATGTGCCTTTCGAAATACAACAGATAGTCACCACTTCATGACACAAGCCAATTTAGGAAAAATCGTTTTCTGAATTTAGATCCTGTCCTATACCAAACGGGCCCATACAGCCCAGCAAGTGGTATAAATCCATTCACGTGTTGTGATTCGAAACTACGACATTCTAGCGACGCAGTAAAATAACTATTATGGTCGAGAAACTAGACTATAATATTTATTTTACTGCGTTACTACAAAACCATTACACAAGTTAAAGCGGTGTCTAATTGTAAGACGGCTAATTTGAAATGATTGATATATCGATAAAATCATATTAAAAGATACTTTGGAATTAAATTAGCCGTGTTGTATTCAGCAAACCTTGGTTAACATTTTTGTGGTAACATGGTTTGAAGAAAAAACTTTTTATATTTCTAAGTATTCATGAGTATAACATTAATAATACTCAAGTCTCATTAAACGTACTTACTCTTAAAATACCTTCATTAATAATGTCTGTGAAAGGAGGGAACACAAAAGAGAATTAATGTCTTATTTACAAATTCAACTTACCAAGTATCTTAGCGTAACTTGTGTCACAGTTTTCCCATGTTTCTTTGCTATTGCGACCATAGTTTGATTGTTTAGTTTAGGCTCAGGGCTATCAGGCGCGGCTCGACTTGGAACCATGGTTCCAAATGGTGAATAAGCCACAACCATTATATTGTGAGCTTGGCAGAAGTCTACTAGTTCCTTTTGGCCAAGATTTAGGTTGATCTATAAAATAAAAGTTTTCAATTAATGTTCGTTACTTAATCACGCCAAAACCGCAGAACTCAGAAATTTACACGAAGGTAGATAACAGTCTATAGCAAAAGCACATAGGCTACATTTTATCTTGTAAAAATAAATGGTTCCTGTTGAATCATCATGGTTTCTAAAGGAAGCCAGAACCTTGTAGAGGCATTTGGTGTATTTTTTTACATTCTCGGGTCACTAAGGCAATACAAAAATGTCAGATCATGACAATTACGAAGATGATTGATGATTATTATTAGGATGCAGTTCAATATACGAGTAAATACTTACAATTTCATTATCATCTTTAACTTCAAGTAGTACGTTGGTAATTTATCAATCATCATAAATAATCAACTAATTCAACGAGTATAACTTTGAAAAGATAAGTGTAAAACAAAGTCACGCTGTTTCGTCGACGGAAAATTAGTTATTAGTAAAAGCTATTTAATTATTATTATCACACATATAACATAATTTTTTGCGCCAATTATTCTTATCACCAGCTATTGCATGGTTCCTTAAGCATTGTTGAGGCTAAAGCCCAGATGTTGACATACCTAAGCTACGCGGGATTTTTATGACTTTTATGCATCGATAAAATATAGGTAAGAACTTAATACACAGTCCTAATACATAAATAACACATCAAGTTTAAATACATATAATTGAAAATAACACCCAAATTTGACGACCTCCGTGGCGGAGTGGCGTACACACCGGTTTTCAAGGTGTCGCCTGCTCCGAGGTCCCGGGTTCGATTCCCGGACGGGTCAATGTAGAAAAAATGTGTTTTTCTACATTTTCTCGGGTCTGGGTGTTTGTGGTACCTTCGTTGTTTCTGGTTTCCAAAATACGAATGCTTTAAATAGTTATTCAAATTGGGATCAGAACAATGTATGTGATGTTGTCCACATTTATTTATTTTATTTTATTTTAAATTACTGTTAATTTAGAGCTCATTTGGTGAGGACCTTTTTCTGTCACTGATTGTGTATCCAGTTTTTCATATCAATTCATAAAATATAAAATACAAATGACTTACTTCGACCTGATTACTGGCCGGTACAACTTTAGAATGAGCAAGCAGTCTCGTCAATTGCTCGACATTAAAATTCGACACTCCGATTGATTTTGCCAAGCCCTTTTCTAGAACAGTCTCAAACCCTCGCCAAGTTTCTAGGTAGTCAATTTTTTCATCCACTCCATCTTCCTGTTAAAAAGAGTGAACAAGAATCTGTTAAAAATACATCATCATTTATAATTAGTTATTTAGGTTCTGCTTTAGGGTGAAATCCTGTTCTGTTTTTGTGCGAAAACTTGGTTTGCGTTCCATTTTGTTATTGAGATAATTATTTTCTTATGCTTAGATTTAGTCGGTTTTACATTTTAGCCTGTTTCTGAGAGCGCTCTCTTTACTAAAATTGAACTCTATCAATGGGACTTATAGTTCAACATCGCTCGGTAAATCGAAGTCATGTGCTAAGTTTATGTTGAAAACTACTTTAGCTCTTCGGTAATGTAAAAAATATAAGAAGTAATTGTAATTTTAGCCTTTTCGAAAAAACAATATTGTTACCATCTTTTCTGTCTAGACATCGCATTATTCAACTTTCTGTAACGGTCTGCGCTTGATGGAACCCTTCAACCATGATTAAACTTCATCATAGAACACGTTAGCACATGAGTAATATTTATTCATGTGACGTTAGGGTCCAAATTATGTGTCATCATTTAATCTAGGATCAATGGTACGGCCACACTTGCAAGCAGGCGGCGACATTCTACAAAATTTTAAAATCTCACTGACATTTCAAATATACGAGTAGTTGTGATTGTTTGGCACTATCTCAAATTTTTCTTTTGTAATTTAAATGGTACCACAAAGTAGTCCTATCCCGTCAGGATCAATCTTTTAAAGTTTCTAAATGTTTTTTTTTTAGGTCCAATTAAAATGTAAAGTTTTTGTACAGGACGACTTAATATTATCCTATTAATAGCTATAGTCATAAAAAAGTTCCGTGCGCCCAAATACAATAGACGATACATATAGCTATAATATTAGACTGCGCTCGCGTTCAGTAAGATAAGAGCAGTGCGGACGCATTCGAGAAAGGGCCGTATCCGGTAAAAGACAAGGACGAGTATTAAGTAGCAGAAAACGACTAACTATTCTAGATAAATTGAGATCGTCCTTGTAAATACGTGCGTTGCGGATTCTTCTGGAAATTGGTCCTGTCAACGAAACATTCTAGAAAAGAGGCGGGTCTTCGTCCCTACTCGCCGCGGTTTCGAGCCGCTATATAAACCGACCGATCGCTCGCACATTATGACAGTTCTAAGTTCTCAGTTTGACAGTCTCACAGTTTTACAGTTTATAGTAACAGTCTTCGATACGGCCTACAGCAACGACCTCAGCACCGAATATTGGACATCGCACCGCCATACGATTAGGATTCCGTACCGACGCCGTTTCTTCGATCCCGTACCGACGCTGTTCTTCGTCTTCCGACCAACAACGATCCACCCACCGAACTACAGTGTGCATGAGCTGGAGACACCGCCTACCGGAGCGCCGGTAACCGAACCTGCGCATCAATTAACCGTCCGCTCCGCTCACCCACTCCAGTTATCCGGCACAGTTATTAAAAACGATATTTTTTATTTATGAAACTACTTTACTATTTAAGATTTGTAACGATTAACAACTGAGTGAGGATGATGAAAAGTTTCATTCTAAACGAAAAAAACTAAGCAGATATTCTACTTTGCAGAACAATGCCCGTATTCAGGTGTAGGTATTCGACTTACGTTCATTTAAGGACATTCGGAAATGAAAATGGAACAAAAGGATATAAACCTTTATTTATGGACCACGACCAATGTTTCTGGCATATGTGTGTTAAAAAAACAAACACATGCCTACATTTCCAGCGTTTATGCGCTATTAGTATTAACACTTCTATTCCGCTGAACGTTATGCAACGTTGCTAAATTACAGGATTCCGCATCCAACAATGAATAAATTTGAAACGCAAAAGCTATTGCAATTGCAGCTCTAAATTCTTTGATTTTATTTCACACATTTTCCCACTGAAGAAACAGGAATTCAACGCAGATATCAACGCGTGTGCGTATCCCGCGATTCGAATAATTACTATGTTATTATATGAAATTTCTTCTAAAAAATTTAAATAATATTAATAAATTTTATTGACAAAGAGATTTGAAATCCAAGCTGGACTTTAGCTGAAACTTTCGTGTATCGGGCCAAGCGCAGCGTTAGGTGTCATTTGTATTTTTATAATTTTACATGATATTAATTTTTCAAGTTCAACAAGTTCTCTTAACTATTTTTATCTGAAATAAAATACCACCACCCCTTTGCGTCTCTGATAAGTGATGACTAAAGGAGTTCTCATTCTCTCAAAAGAAGACGGGTAGGTTGCTACCCGTCTCTTTTGTTCAGTATCTCCACGATCGCCAATGCGTATGTCAAGAATGGCGTTTGTGGCAAAATCCAACATTCGGAAAGGACCATGTCCAGCCGTGGACTGTTGTAGGCTGCTGATGGTAATGACAGTAATACTTACTGTGATTGACATCGGCCAATGCATCAAAACCAAGTCCACGTAATCAAGGTTTAGCCGTCGAAGTGATGCGAGGACGGATACTTCCACGTCTGCTTCGCGATGAAAGTGATGCCATACCTGTTGGATCAACGCACTTCACATAAGTTTTATTAAATATTAGGCAATGTTTGTTCGCTAAGCTTTGATTGCACCAAATTATCATTTATCTACACTAATATTATACCTAAAGAGGATAGATTTGATTGTTTGTTTTTATTGAATAGGCTCCGAAACAACAGACCGATTTGAAAAATTATTTTTAAGAAGCTGACATTATTCTTGAATGTCCTTGATGAACATAGGCTAATTTTTATCCATGGTTTCACAGACACGTATTAAGCCTACCTAATACCTACCTACCGGCAGAGCCGCGGGCGAAGAGATAGTTTTTAGGGTTCCGTAGCCGAATGGCAAAAAATGGAACCCTTATAGTTTCGTCAAGTCTGTCTGTCTGTCTGTCTGTCCGTCCGTATGTCACAGCCACTTTATTCTGAAATAGTTAGCTTTACACAGTAGAAACTTGGTAGGTAGTTATATCCTGTTGACTGCTTTACGATTCACATACAAAAAATAAAAAAACCTGATATTTAAGAGCTTCCCATACATAGAACTAAACCTAAAAAAATTTTTTTACTCATACCTATGCGTATGGATAGGTCTTTTATAATGACATAAAGGTTTCTAAAACCATTTTTTCCAAAAGTCTAACATTTGGAAGATAGACGCTTCCAAAGTGGTAAAATGTGTGTCCCCTCTAACTTACAAACTAAGTAAGTGAAAATTTTGAAAAAAAATACATAATGTAGATCTTAACAAACACTTTCAACGAAAATTAGTTTGAATGAGATCAAACCGGCTGTTTTTGAGAAATAGCGCTATTTTCACAACTGCAAATATAACTTTGTCCTTCATACAAACACTATGAAATTAATTTTGCAGTCAATTAAATATTGTGGTATTTTGGCTAAGTGGAAATAAGTGTACCCCTCATTCAGTTAAAGTTAGTACGGAACCCTCAGTGCGTGAGTCCGACTCGCACTTGGCCGATTTTATTATATTTTTATGAGGATAATGGTGTTGGTTGAGTAATTATTAAAGTATTTTTTCTATGAACGTTGTTATATTACTTATGTTACATTGCGCAATTGTTTGTTTTCCCTAAAACAAACATTCCAAAATTTTTTTTTTAACAATAAGGGCAACGCCCTCGGTTAAGTCCATACAGCCAAATCTTTACGTTTTTAAATTGAAATACATGTATTACATTTTCTAACTTACATTTTACATATACATACAATAACAACCTAAACTAACTTAACTAATTGAAATGTGAGAGTGCTTCACACAATTCAATTCCCAAGAAAGATTTACACGAGAATATCAATCCAAGCCACATAATATTGCCGGCCTTCATTTCTTGCTTTCATTTAATTTATCTTGCAAACATACAAATAATATGAAAACAATACCACCACACTATAACATCAATCGCCATCACTATATCTTTCATTAAAAAAACAAACAAAAAAATTTTGTTTCCCGCGAAAAACTCCCAGTTTGTTATCGTAACTCCTTCATTCGTCAAACGTCACTGACACAGTACACGCAGCCCACATTACAATGCGCGCCGTGTGTGGGATCAGGGACGCGATCCTCATGAAATAATAAAAAGTTCACATTCGCAAAAAACTTCGAAGTTCGAATTTTGTCGAACGAAACACAGCTTGTGTACTCTCGAAAATTCATACTCGAAATAGTTCAATTGAACTTTACTCGAATGCAACTAGGACCAGTAGATACCAAAGTTCGTAAACGAATTTAGCTGTCAAAAGTTTGAGAATAATGGAAGTTTGAGGTTAGCTAAGCCTTAAAAGACTGATTTCTCTCAGAGAAATTATTTGAAATGAATGAAAAGCAGTTTATTGTACCTAGACTTTTTCAGCAATTTTGTTGTGCATTTAGATGCAAGTAACTACCAAGGCACTTTAGGAAGTATTAAAAAATTAGGATTACACATAATGTTTGGAGATTTAAGTGTTTTAGTTTTAGGATAAGTTTCAGTTTAAAAGGAGTTAGGGATAAAATTGTATAATTATTAACTATCTTTAAGTAGACTTTTACTAATGGTTGTAACACCCATAAACGTAGAATATGATAGACGGACAAAGCCTGCGAGATAGAAGAAAACCTCTTATGGAAATCTAGCAAGATAGAAAAAGAAAACAAATCTTTTCGTTTTGTGACCTGTCGTATTTGACAGAGTGACATCCAGTGGCATATGCGATATAAGGTTCAACATTTTATGTAATCATCTAGTACATCGTAGATTATCTAATGTAAATACAGTTTTATCTAACAATGGTCACATGTTCTGTGAGTGCCTGTGGAGTCAACCACAAAAATAATCCAGAAAATTGCTCATTTCACAGGTAAATACGTAGAAAGTCGTCATCGTAAAAACGCGTTATTTTTGTTGAATTTGATCTTGTTGTTAAGTTGTAAATATAAAATTATTTCAATCCACTTGTTCATTTTAATATTTTGTATACAGGATGAAATTTTAACAAATTTTAAAATATTGATCTACGAGACAAAAAACAAATGACGTATTTTTTCTTTTGGCATAGCCCAGTACAAAAATGTCAAGATAAAGCACTAAGAAAATGTCCGCCAAAAAGCTAAAATTTTTGATACGGCTGCCTAGCAACACTTTTTTTACGCATTGCGTATCTCATTCATTAAATACGATACTATTCCTAAGTTTTTGATTCTCCCCTTATACCTTAGCAGGTCTAGGAACTTAAAAATTGAAATCTATGTCGCGTAAAATATTTTCGGGTGACAACTTGATTTACATTTTTTACTTCATAAATAGGCTCTTAATACGATACTGAACGCCTATAAAATTTTTGGAAAGTGGTTAAAATTTCACCCTGTAGATAAAGTTCTATGTATTGATTATTTACATTATTTTGGTGGATAAATAATTTATCGAAATATTTTACATGTACGCTAGAGCTTGACTCAGATTTATCGATACTATTGTCGACATTTATCTTGAATGTTTCCGGAGAAATTTGATGTTATTTTACGTTTAGCGTCTCAAATGAATGTCAACTTAACAATTTGAAGAAGGAAACTGTAAGGAATCACATAACTAAGATAATCTTGTTTAAAAGTCAATAATCAGTGTTTGATACATCAGAATGTAAATGTTTATTCAGATTTTGTTTACTTGTTCTTTTTCACTTACTGCCATTGATAAGCTCACACGGCACAGCAGATGACAAGGGAAAATCTTTTGAAGAAATAAATAAAGAAAACTAATTAACAATGGCTGTTATTTTTTTTATTAATTAAGACTGTTTATTTTTAAATTATATGTAAAAAATATACTTACCGGGCACATTTATCTGCCCACTATTATAGTTGTAAGAAGTGAGGGCGGTTAGGTATGCCGCAAAGTAGGTGCATAATCTCGAGATAAAAACAGTGTGACAGTAAACATTATTTTTCAAACGACAAACTGCAATTATTATCGATAGTCTAAAAATGTTAAAGGTACGTCACTAGTTAACACACACATTGACAAATCAAAACTGGTCACGCATTATCGGGCTGTCAGTGGATCTACTTGTATCCTATATCTATGGTAACACCATTTCTAACGTAAGTAATAACGAAACGTTGGATACTGCTATGTTATGCCCGATGTCATTTAATTCGATTTGGCATTAAGGATACTTCCGAGGCCGTAAACCTTGAAACTTAAAACTATTAAGATTGGTTTTATAGTTCAATGGATGCACCAGAATAAAAGCTAGACGAAACATTCGATCTTTTCAGTAGAGCGGTAAATTCGCATGCTAATAATCAAAAAAATCTTTTACATGAGAATGGCGTCTGGGAGATGCAGCCAGTTGCGATAGATTTTTGTGGTACGCGTAGATTGTAGCGCTCTAGGACAGTACAGCAGTAGGTACTCTAGTAGCAGCAATGATATTTCATAGAGATGTTACCTTCATAATAAATTGCGTTCGAAAAACGCACGATGACAGTTTCATAGATGAAGAATTGTAACAAAAATCAGACAGTACAAATATTTAAAAGTAGGTAGAAAATAGAGAGAAATAAAACAGGTTGTATTTGTGTTGTACTCGTATGAAAAAAGTTTTTTATTATTTAAGTACGTAATATAAAACATACCTTTGAATTATGAGCGTTTCACAAGTCAGAATTTTTAGCAGAAATATTGATGTACAATTTTAACAAAAATATATAATACACCGTGATTTCTTAAACCGTCTTACAAACGAATGCCAATTAATCTACCCATTATTATAAGCGTCCCTGCAAAGTATTTTTTTTAAATCAATAAAAATTATGTAAGAAAAATATTATGTAATGATTCGGACTAAGTATTCATTTTGAAACACGCTGTAACGATTCTACATAAGGTTCATTCAGCCGGCACCACCCTGACTAGCGCGTAATTGCTTATTTTATTTACTGAATATGTTTTGGTGATTACGTGTCATAGTGATACCTAAATTGTCGCATTTGAATTTTTAATCTAATATATGTCGTCGTCTTAGCACTTACAAATAAACTTAGAAATTAAAAAACACGTAGTTTATAACAAATATTTTTATTAATTTACAAGTGATATTTGATCCCTTGTGCTTTATTCATTTTAGCACTATAATTTGTGCACTTTCTTAATACACAAGACGGCATCTTGATATTTTTTGTTAAACTGTCACTATGACTTGCTCTGAAGCTTGTTTGACGCAAACTGATTGAGATTGAGCCAATTGACCCAAATAGACTTCTTGACTTAAGCCGCGCAGTAACATATCTACTTCCTTTCTTTCTTTCATTTAGTAACAGTAACAACAATTGTTAGCAGGCAGATTCAATAATAGAGAGTGGCAGTTTATAACTTCCTCCTTCTATGGAACTAATCGGTGTACCTACATTTTAAAAAACCTTCAAATAAATACAAAACTCCATTTTAGTGCCAAAAATTATTATTTATTTTACATAAAATTATAACGAAATTTTTTGGACTTACCTTAGTAGTGACAAACAAATCCTCTCTTTTGACGACACCCTCTTTTATCTTCTTGTTAATAACTTGTCCAACCTCAGGTTCAACCCTGTAGAGGTGTGCTGTGTCGATGTGTCGATAACCGATATCGATAGCATAGGACATTGTGTCCACAAATTTTGGCAAATCTGTCATTTCGAAGACGGACTAAAACAATAAGTACAAAGAAATACATAATTATAGTCAAACAATTATTACTAAACTATTTTAATCGAAAATATTTTATTCTTTAATTTGTTTGCTCTTAAAGAAATTGTCAAGATATAGGTATTCTTATTTTATTGCATTGTCTGATTTAGACCCAGCATCGAATATTTTTTTTTTTACATAAGAGTTTATTTATAAACAATAGTATTTGAATTTGCAATAGTACCTACTTACAACTTTTACAAAACATGATAATCTTTGGCTAGGTCAGAGAAGGCCATTATAGTACAGGATTATTTTTTAAAAATAAAAGTAAAGTAACGGTCTATAATCAATCCAAACCAGAGCAAAGGCATCATTACATTCAAGTTACCACAGCTATGTTGAGTACATGCTTAATTACCAGTAATTAAAATAAATTCAAGGGTCACATTCGCTTTATTCGCTTTATTGATCACAAACCCTAGCTATGTTCGAAAATTCAAAACTCTAGTTACCTGACCCGGGAATCGAACCCGAACCCCGATATCTTTGTCTGGTACTTACCATACCTATGGCTTTGCGATTTCTGTATTGACACAAAAGTTAAAAGTTGACATTAACCCTTTGAAATTTTTTGTTATTTTATTTTATTATATATTTTTAATATTACCTACCTCGTCGTTAAGGCCAAGCCATGTGCCGTAGCCCAGTGCTGGTATTTCTCTGCCATTATTTAGTTTGAAGTTGGGAATGTTAACCTGAAAAATAAAACATTTCATGGATTTAAAGAAAAAGGTTGTAATTTGTTTCGCTTTCATTTAAGTTCATAAAAAACATTTGATTTAAAAAAGAGAGGTTGTTGCTCATTACTTTTTGAACTTTAAATTTAATTACTCATTCAATTGACTATAGTTATACCAATTATAAAACAAAACATGTGATGAGTTGTTCAACTGATAACACTGGTAAATCTTAATTTATCGATTAAATAACTCGTTAAAATCATTTTTTTAGCGTAATAGTAGTAAATCGATAAAAAGACATACCTTTGCCATCGTGCGTGCGTCGGTATCCAAGATTATCTGCGAACTGACGCGTAACGCTTACATAATTCCAATCATACATTAAGCTATAAATAGCACAGACTCGTATGTTCTCGCAGCAATCAGTCTGGTTTGTTTGATTTTACATATTATCACTTGATTTTCATTGACTATAATCAAGTTTTGTTATCTTATCTAAACATTATTTGATATTTTATGTGTGTTGTGTGAGTGCGTGTGTTTAATTATAAAATCTTTGAATTATAAGTAGCTAAATGCAAGGGGTCCTAAGTATCTTATTTCAATCGGCAAAACTATAATTATCTCATACAAACCCGTTTCCACCGCCTCAAATGATTGATTTCTGGGATAAAAACTTTTTTACTTTCTCGGGAGTCGAACTGTCTCTATACAGGATAACTTATTCAAAACCTTCAAATTTTTTTATAGGCGTAAATTATCGTAGGTATTTAAAGCCCATTTATGGAATAAAAAATGTAGGTAAAATTTTCACCCGAAAATATTTTTCGAAACATAGTTTTTTTTTTACGGTCCTAAGCCTGTAAAGGTATAAATGGAAAATCAAAAACTTAAGAATAGGTAGTATCCCAATGAATGAATGAGATGCGAATTGCGTAAAAAGAGTGTTGTGAGGAAGCCGTATCAATTTTTTTTTATTTTTGGCGGACATTTTCAAAGTGCTTTATCTTGTCATTTTTGTACTGGGCTGTACGAGTACCAAAAGAAAAAATATGTCATTAATTGATTGTCTTGTAAATTGTTGTATTATAATTTGGAAGGTGGTTAAAATTTCGTTCGATTTAGCGGTTTAAGCGATATAATAAGAATAACAGACAGAAACACTTTCACACATGGATAAAAATGCTAAAGAAAATCTATCCATCGGCCTGTAACTTTTCCATGAAAAACCGGTAAACCAATTCAGATTGTATACTAACGTATTCTTAAAAGATGTAAAAAAAGATTATATACTAATGTATACTTTAAAGGTTCGGAAGTTTATATGTTAAATCTATTCATTCAATTTGGCTGAAAGGTGGTGATTGTAAATAATATAACATACACGAAAAAGGACTAAATTACTGGAGAAGCACTTGTACAGTTATTAATCTATCCATCTTTGAATCAAAATACATTCAAAGACTAGGCTGCCCATAAATGTACAGTCGTGGACCGTCCGTCAACGTCTGCCTGCTAATTCACTTAGTGCCAGCGACAGTTTGACCGGTGGCAGCTAAAATTTGGACAGCGCTGTGACTATGCATATATACATTTCGGTTTGTCATTCTGCATGATAAATGCTATTGGTGAAACGCATACCTTGTAGATAAAATAAAATAAATAGCACGTAATCATTCTGATTATACTTGTAAATATTTTAATATTAGCCGAACACACAGTAAGAAATAAATTGCATTTCCTATATTATTTTGTTTTAGTAGTACTGGTACTGTACTGTAGATTTTTGTACTGACAAAGTTTATTAAAGTGTTGTTTAACTGAAAAACTATGTAAAACCAAGAACAAGAAATTTGTATAAATCATATTATAAGCTATGTAAACAACCTGTCTACACGTAACACCAATTGAAAACAAAATTGTTACAATAATTATTTTTACGTTAGCAACACTGAAATTTTAATACCATATTTATTATTTAAGGCATATTTCAGTTCTCACTACTAACAATAAAAAATAGCATAAGCTACAAAAAATGAAAACATGAAAGTGCTTTTAAAACACAAATTACATCACCAACTTTTGTTGATGCCAAACATAAAATCGACAATCTTCTTGTAACAGTTAAAAATTGACGGATTATTTCGAGCTGCTAAATTGATTGGTTTAAAAGCTTACATTTTAACTAAAAAATTAAATGTTTTTTGACTCTTTATTTTGACGGACCTATCACTGAAACCTTATATGCACTTTTGTCGGGATTGGCCTCGATACGCCATTTCCTAAACCATTCTCCCAATTTAGTGACCGCGCGCTGTAGCGCTAAGATCACGTATTTTGGGTTTGGACCGGTTTTGTAAATAGCGGTATCGTTCGCGAAAAGGGCTAGCTGCGTGTTTGGAGTCTTGGGGATGTCGTTTACGAAAATGGAGAAGAGTAGGGGCGATAGCACAGAGCCCTGTGGGACTCTGGCTCTGATAAGTCGAGGGGAGGAGCGAGTGCCGTCGACTCGGTAGCGAAAAGTGCGATTTGACAAGAAGTCCCGTAAGATGAGCACGAGACTGTCCGGCACTTTGAGTTCGTACAGCTTGTAAATCAAGCCGTTGTGCCAGACTTTGTCGAACGCTTTCGCCATGTCGAAGAATAGCGCTCCCGTCCCCAAGGAGCGGGGTCTATTGAGACCGTCCAGAATGTGTTCCGTGAGGCGGTGCACCTGATGGACGAAGGAGTGGGAGGCTCTGAAGCCGAATTGCTCGTTGATTAGGTATATTAGGATTGTTAGAGAAGAGGTAATCTCTTAATCGGGAAACTATTACGCGTTCGTATATCTTGCCCATAGTCTTTAGGAGGCTGATGGACCTATAGCTGGTGGGGTCTGCCGGGTTTTTACCCGGTTTACGGATGCTTATGACCTCCGCTTCTTTCCACGAGTCGGGGAAGACGCAGTGGGTCATTGCGGCGTTAATGATTGACACCAATAGGCAGAGAAGTTGGGTGGGCAGGGCGCGGAATACCTATTATGTTCGAGATACGGTCTGGCCCGGGTGCCTTGTTAGGGCGGAAACCTTTGACTATCTCCTGCACCTCATCAACACTAGTAGGGGCTAGAGGGGTTGTGGGGGGAATGACTGAGCGATGTTGAACCTCTTCGTCCACCATTTGGAGGTGGTCTTGGTCGAAAGGGAGGGTACTAGGGGAAACACTGTGCCTCTAGACTGCCAGCCATGCATTCGGCTTTTTCGTCATCGTCAAGCGCTAACGATTGATCGGGTCGTTGGAGGGGGGCATTGACGCGGCTATGTCCAACTTAAAGGCTCTAGCCAGCTTCCAGTAAGACTGGTGAGACGGCGAGGTTTCTTTAAGTAGATCATCCTACCGATAGTTTCGGAGCTCCTTAATATGTTGCTTAACAGCACGCTGTAAGTCACGCAAAAGAACCCGATTTTCCTTGGTGGGACATGCACGCATCGTAGGCCCTTATGGCCGCGTTTTTGGCTCTCAGTAGTTCTCGCGCGTCGTCCGACATCCTGAAACAATGGTTTCCCATCGCCGGCACTTGCCTAGACGAATTGCCGATGGCGACCGATATATGACTGGTGAGAGCGACGATCGCGTGTACAGCCTTATTTGGCGAAGATATGTCGTCGGGGATTGAGGAAAGTTAGGGGCTGTTACAATCCTCAAGTTTGCACTTGAGTTTGTTCCAGTCTATCAATGACCTCATGGGGGGAGAGTATGTCTCAGGGGAGCCGAGACGGACTATCACTGGATGATGGTCTGAGTTGAGGGCATGCACGACTTCTATCGAATGAAGCCGAAGGCCTACATTCTTTAGAATAGCCATGTCAAGAATATCGGGACGATGTTCGACGTTGTAAGGGTAGTGGGTGGGCTCTAGAGGCGGTACAACGTCGAAGGATAGGGTTTCGGCGAGTCTGCTCAAGCGCGTGCCACTAGTGGTCGTGCAAAGGCATCCCCACTGGGTGTTTTTGCTATTAAAGTCGCCGCCTATAAAGACGGTTTCGTTCATAGCGAAGAGTGCCTCGAAGTCGCTCCCGGCTGAGGTCTTGTTACCGGAGAGGTAGGCCGAAGCGATGAGTATGATGGGCCTGTGGCCGGTCATAGATAGACTGCATAAGGAGACTTTTATATCCGTCGTGGGTCGATTGGGGCACAGTGCAGTGAACCCTTACAGTAAATAAGCGTGCCGCCGCCACGAGTGGAACAATCGTTTCTGAAAATTTGATAATTCGCAATGTTAGGATTGCGATAAGATGGTTTGAGTTTTTTAACTCGAATTTATTTATTTATATTTTAATGTTAGTGACGAAGTTGTAATGGCATCATTTTGTGTAACCCTTAAATGTTGAGGGAGCGCAATTTAGCTAATGGCCGGAAGAATGCGATGCTGCCCGTCATATTCTGGCTGGACTCCTCTTCACCTCAAACTAGGACGAAAATGGGTAGATACACACGTCATAGCATCTTACCAATATTCTTATAATTATATAAAAATGTATAGATGTTTGTTACGCAATCACCATGGGACAGTTTCAAATTCTAAAACTTCTACACGTACGAAGTCACGAGCAATATTACAACTAACTTGTATTATATTAGGTATATACGACAGTTAGTATGGATGTATTAACATACAAGAACAAACAAATGTTTCTAGATAAAATATGGCACGCAGATATATTATTGGCTGGATTAGCATATAGGCTACCTTTTATCTCAAAAAGAGGTCGCGGTTATCAGCTAGTAAGTTTATAAATAAACAATAAAGAAAAGTGAAATAATTAATACTGATCACACAAAATATAACCCAGCTCACACAGCTGTTTTTTTTTTCATGTATTGAAGTAATATCGATGCGTATGACATTGACGATAAAAGCCTGTCTGTAGTGATCCCAGAGCATCAACCCGTTGATAAATCGTCCCGAATATTGAATCCCGCGATCTCGTTACAAATAAATTTTCTATTTGAGCGTGCAAGTTTACTAGAACACAGCTCATTGACATTTTACGAGAATCGGCGTTCGAAATCGTACACTAATTTGTTTATTGTCGTTCGTATACTCGTATTGTTATCCATACCTAATATTATAAATAGGGAAGATGGGTGTGGGAGTTTGTATGGAGCATTCCGCAATTTCCAAGGCAGAAAGCTTAAAATTGGTATGCGGACTATTTGCGACTAACAAAAAAAATCGTGCATCATATTTTTTTTGGAAATTTGCCTCAAATCCCTTAAAAGAGCCCTTAGAAAATCCCTATTCATTATTATAAATACTTTTTGAAAAAATAAAACACTTCCATTTTACTAGCACCAGGTGAGTATTTGTGTGTGTATATGAGTTTTTTTAACTTACTCGCCACGACACAATGTGTCTTACTCACAGCATTTCTAATGCTTTCCTAAACCATAAATAATCAAATTTTGATGATATCCTAAGTAAAACGCAAATGAAGTCGCGGGCATTATTGGAATCAGCAATGATATTATATTTCGTGAAAGCCTTGATTAAAAACAATCTGTAATTATCCCAAGGCAGACAAAGTCTTTCTAGTCTAGCTAGACTAATAATCACTAATTAATATTAATAGAATTTATGGGTTCCGAGATGTAGAGATGATCATAGGTGGCTCACTGTATCGCAGTACGCTTTAATATTCACACAATAAAACAATTATATTAATCTAAGCTATGATTTAATTATCCATACTAATACTCGTATTATATATGAAATGCAAAAGTGGCTTTGTCTCTCCATCTTTTGCGTTTTCACATATAAACAACGTAGGTAATTGATTTAAAATTTGGAAGGGACCTTTTTTGAAATCATAGAACTTGATTTTCATGTTTGATTTTATTGTTTACTAGCTTTTCGTCTCGTTATATCGCGCAGGCGGAAACCTTTGCCGGATAGATAGGCGATTGCAGTGATAGGCTTCGAAAGAGGCTGCCTTGATGCAACCACCCTCCTGCCGGAGTCCAGCGCAAAACAGATTATCTGTTTTCCACTGGTGTGTGAGAGAACTAGTGCCACTTTCTGGGTAAACTCGCTCCATCTTAGGCTTCTTCTTAACCGTAGAGTATGTAGTCAAGAGCAAGATAATAAAATAAGAAAACACAAAATAGCCAATGTCCTTTCTCAAGATCGAATCTATGTTTGTACCAAATTCGTGAAATCGTTTAGGCCTGAAAGTTAACTGACAGCAGAGTTACTTTTATTGTTGTTGAGATCAGCTTAATATTTTTTTTGTATAACTGCATGTTGTATGTGTTGTGTTATGATTACCCATATATTTTTTAAGGGCCATATCTCTCTCTAAGCTAACTACAGCTTAACCGTAAAAACCTTTCCGTTCTATCTTAGTTATGCCTCTGGGTATTAATCTGTGTCTACTCATAATAATAATATGGAAATGCTAATTACTTAGCCAAGGATTGGTGGAACCACAAAATTAATTGCAAACCGACAATGTTGTCTGTGAGACCTATGAATATTCTATGTAATATTGTCAGATACAGGATAGGTTCATGTTCTAGAAGTGTTTAATACTTCATAATAGAACAAAAACTTCGACTTAACTTGATAAAGTAGAGCTAAGGATAAGGAAGAAGTTTTTTTGTACAAACAATAGCACGTAAACTCACCACAAAACGTCAAATTTTCTCAATTGATATTGATCTCTACGTGTTGGATTCAAAGTTGAAAATCAATTCAAAGATCTTTAACTTTTTGGATAGGTTGAACGGCCCTTGTCTGTACATTGTATGTATTAATTCTACATCATCATCATCATCATCATCATCGGCATAACTTGCAGTGCACTGCTGGACACAGGTCTCCTTAAGAGAAAAAACAACTACGGGCGAGAGAATTGAAATATAGGTATTTGTAAAATCTATTGCTGTCGCGCAGTGCCAAACGCCGTCACCGCAGAGTGTGATAAAGACAACTGCTTGTTGGACCAAAAATACCTACTAAAAGCACACCAAATCAACGTTTCGTAGTCCCCCGATTACTTTTCCAAAACTAGACTGATTTAAATACTTTTTCATTAAAATATAAAGAAAGGCTTTGGCCGTGTTTGTATGTTTTCCTTTTTTTCTAAAATTTAGCCAAATTTGTTTTCTGGATGTTTGAACACAGCGGAAAATCTGGCGATTTTTTTCGATTTTTGAGGGCTCATATCTTTTTTGTTAATTAATTTATGAAAAAACAGAAAACATAGAATAAATAAAATAAATAAATACATAAATCATTTATTGTTATAACTGTGGTACACAAAGATGGAATTAAAACATACGTTTCTCACAATTAGTCTTTAAAAAGGCATACAATAGTCATCTTTATGGCATGGTACTTAACAGAAATAATAATTCATCTTCTACTTTTATCTAAAAAATCATTAATACTATAAAAAATATTTTCCTTTAATCAATTATACAATTTAATTTTGAACCTATTGTTATTAAGTGCTTGAATATTTTCCGGAATTTTATTATAAATTCTTATACACATGGACAAGCAGCTTTTCCCATACTTGCTGGACCGTGAGATTTCTCTGTTCACTAGTCTATTCGGGTTTCTTTTTAATCTTTGGTTTACATCGGGTGCCCTTCGGTTCGCCTAAAATTTAAAGTCCTACTTTCATTTGGCCGAACCGTATTGGCCTAAACTTATAACGTATAATTATTGTCTAGTCTAACAGTTGTTTTCGCACTATTATAGATTGGTCTAAAAATTGAAAACCCTAATTTCAGTATGTCTAATATCGAAAGCACTAAAATGTATTAGCATCTTTTTTTGGCATTACGCTCTATTTTTTTTAAACGGAAAAGTTTAAGAAACGAATCGCTTACAAACCGACCCCAAGCAGTCTTGTCTGCCCTACCCCTAGAGTGTAATTTAAAAGCGCGTAGGCGCGGAGGGGCGAGGCGGCCCGCGGGCTGAGGAGCAGGAGGTGGTGAGCGTAAGCCATCTGCGACGATAAGCACGCGTGGGACCGCCGGAGCCCCGCAGCTCCGAAGCCGTCACGGAAGTCTGATTGTTTGGATGCATGCATGATTGCTTGTTTGCATGCATATCTGCTTGATTGCATGCATGATTGCTTGTTTGCATGCATGATTGCTTGTTTGCATACATGCTTGCTTGCTTGCTTGCATGCATGCTTACTTCTTTGCATGTATGCATGCTTGTTTGCATGTATGCATGCTTGTTTGCATGCATTCATGCTTGCTTGCTTGCTTGCTTGCTTGTTTGCTTGCATCCATGCTTATTTCTTTGCAAATAGGCATGCATGCTGATAAAGTTTTTAACTTTCTGCGAATAAAAATTTGGAACTGCAAAAGGGTAGGTGTTATGATATATTCGGCTAAATGTCGCAATTGGGAAATTATAATACGGCGATGTAAAGTTAAGCGTAGTAAAAATAGGCTAAACACGTTTAGAATTAGTAAAAATGTGCGAAAAAAATTTAGGCTAATAGTTTGTGCGCCAATGACAATTAGGAGTACAAATAATTAGGCATCCCGATATATACCCGTTTACATCACATGTTCGTGTAAAAAGATTTTTGTGTTTCTGGACAAAACTACAAATTTCCAAAATGTAAAGTGATGGCAACGGCAGCAGACCAAGACTCCTGAATAAAGGTTCACAAGATACATCAGGAGGAATACCGCCTATCGCCCGCATTTCTTCTGTGCAATAAATGCCCTATGTTTGTCGGTACTATTGCCCCATATTATTAATCCGTAGCGTAAGATGGATTCTATGTAAGCTCGATAAGTCATCACCGCAGTGCCTATGTTCGTAACGTTTCTAATTTGCTTCAAAGCGTACACAAATTTATGTATTCATTTGCATAAGTTTTCGACATGATTTTTCCAATTTAGGTCTTGATCAATAATCAGACCAAGAAACTTAGTTTGCGATGTTTCTTTAATTTTGTCAATCTGAAGCTTGATGTTGTACTTTTCTTGTTTTGTCTTATTAAATTGAATTTAATTACATTTGTCTAGGTTAATTTTAAGATTATTATAATTTAGCCATTCTATAATTTTGTCGAATGTGTTATTAATGTCAATTTCATGGTCATTTATTGAACTAGTTTTCTTGTTAGAAGTCACGATTATTGAAATGTCATCCGCAAACAAAATACATCCTATGGTTGGTAATTTGGTTAATGTCATTAATATATAATAGAAAAAGAATAGGCCCTAGCACGCTTCCTTGAGGGACTCCGCATTTGTTTTCCTGGAACTCCGAGGAATAGTGTAATAGCTCATTACCTGTAATTTTTTTTATTATGACACATTGCCGTCTATTGGTCAAGTATGACTCTATCCATTGTAGCGGTAGCCCACGGATTCCTATTTTTTCTAATTTTTCTAAAAGGATATTATGAGACACAAGTCAAATGCCTTCGATAAATCAAAGAACAAACCTGTAGTAATTTGTTTTCATTAAGGTTTGTCAGTACGTGGCGTAACAGAGTAAACATGGCTAAGGTTGTAGATCTGTTCCTTTGAAATCCATATTGATCACTGTTTATCAGATTAAATTTATTGCAAAAATCCATTAGTCTATTATACATGCACCTTTCAAATACCTTTGAAAGGATTGGTACTAGTGTGATAGGTCGATAGTTTTCCGCGTATTCTTTTTCTCCTTTTTTAAATAATGGTTTAATTATGGACTTTTTTAGACATTCTGGAAATGTTCCGGAGCAAAAGGATAGGATTATTAAATGCGTTAATACCACACTCAATTCAGAAATACTGCTATTTAATATTTTTGTACTAATGCCATCGTATCCTTCAGCGTTTGTTGTGTTAAGATTCATAACTTCTTTCGTTACTTCTTCTTTAGTCATTGGTCTAAGATACATAGTATTATTAATAGATTTTATTCTTCAGTTTGATGTCATTTTTTTTGTATTATTTGATGTCAAGTTAGTAGTCAGTTCGATAAAGTATGAATTAAAAGCCGTAGCTATTTCTATAGGATTGGTTAAAGTTTGATCGCGCATTTTCAACGTTTCGATTTTATCACTAGTGTTAGTGACAGATATTTCGTTTTTTATAATAGACCAAGGCGCTTTACATTTATTTTTGCTGTTTTTTATAATGTTTATATTAGATCTAGCCTTCGATATAATTACGGATTTTTTTAAAATATTAGCATAATTGACATACTTAGATTTATTTAATGACGTTTTATTTTTGTTATAATTATAGCGTAAGTACCTTTTAGTTTTACAGCTACGTTTCAGTCCTTTGCTTAACCATTTTCGTTTATTTTGGTCATCATTATTATTATTATTATTTTTTTTTTGGGAAGCAAAGGTCATAGAACAACAACAACTCAGCATGAAATTTATTGAATGCTGTATTAAGGTCAGATTCTCTCAGTATTTCGGTCCAACGAAGGCCTTTTAAACAGTCCTTGAACTTTCTTACATTATCAGGGCAGTAATCTTTGATATATATGAAGTACGGTTTTGTTTGAGCATGTTTTTTATCTACACTAAAACTTAATAATTGTGCTGTTTCGTGGTCAGACAAGTGAAGTGGCAAAACTAAGGGTGAAGCGCTCTTAATATTACTTAATATGTGGTCAATGCATGATTCTCTCCGAGTAGGTACGTTAATGTGTATTTTTAAGTCATAATTAAAGCATATCTCTTGCAAATATATAGTATTTTTATCCTGTTTCAAGGTTTTAATATTGAAGTCACCTTGATGAATGAACCATGCTAGAAACATGCTAATAGTGGCCATTGATTTTTGTAATAAAAATTATTGCTCTACTGGCTTCATCCAGGGAGGAAGCAGGGGACTACGTTTGTATGGAAAAACGGCCCTTGTGTTTCCATTTTGCCATAATTGTCACGCTAGGCAGGCATATTATGTACCGCCCGGCTAGGGTTGCCAGGTCGCCAAACCTAATAGCCAAACAGACGAGCCAGTTAAACCTGACATTTGGGTAGAAAGGCCGGATACCCTACATTATGTCTCAGTATTAATAGGTACGAAAAAATTTTACGTAAAATCAAGCTTTTTCATTATTAGTATCATTCATTTTAGTATCATTCATTTTTGATTTTTGTAAATTCTTTGTAAATGCGAGAGCGACCGACAGTCGGCTCGGCGCTCGCTCGTTTGCGAAATGTAAAAAGCCGGAAAGGCCGGACACCGTTTATTTTGCCGGACACGATATCAAAAAGCCTACCTATGTCCGGCTTATCCGGACACCTGGCAACGCTACGCCCGACGAACCCATCAATGCAGATGCAGACAAATAAAGTAATTTAAGCAAGGAATTAAGAAAAAACGGCCGACATTTATACACAGAAAAAAGTAAATTTTTGTCATGTTAACGACAGACCACTCAATTTTGGTCGCGTGAACCGTTTGGATTTGTTTTGGCTCGGCTGAATAATTTTAATGCAAGTATCAAAAGTATAATCTCAATCTTTTTGATTTCTACAGCAACGAGATTGTGTTACTAGTAACAAGATGGGAACAATGAACAATTATCCAACAAATGGCTTGTTAAAAGTTGTGTAAGTTACTTGTAATTAAACTTTAAAGAAAAAGTCTTGAACTTGTCTGTAAACTACAAACAAATATTTCCTTACCTTATGTATCAATTAAAATTGTTGGAGAGAAAAGCTTCTATACTATTTATTTTTTTATAAATCATTTTATCTTATGTATGCCTAATTAATGAGATATTTTCATTTCTAAAGTATACCAATAATAACATATTAAGTATACATTTGTACAAGACGTAAATAAGTTAAGAAACAAAGTACTCGTATTTATACATTTGGAGTAAATATGCTTTAACACGGTGGTATAAAGTTGTGTCCAAGCCCGAGGGATTAGTTTCAAATTAACACACCAACATCCATGTGTGACCAAGGAGATACCTACCAACAGAACAACACTACTTTAGAAAAGTTTAAAGATAAATTTAGTATCTACTAAAATAATAAATTGCAATGCAAGAAATGACTGTATTGCTTAGGAATAATTCAATAAACAATGAAAAAGTATTGTAATATTATATTTTTAGCAGTTTTTTGACCTACATTTGAGACTTGAAATTTGATAGTAAGTACACCCTTGTAACTTACAAACAAAATTTGAAAAATGAACTTTATTATTTCTATTCGTACCTACTACTAACAAACGCCCAATTGGTCGAGTGGTATAAGTTCCGAGCAAATCGCAGGGTCCTGGTTTCGATCCCCGGGTCGGGCAGTAAGAGTTGAATTTTCGAACATTACTTGGGTTTAGGTTCACCAACCCGCATTTGGCAAGCGTGGTAATTATACCTATGCCCGTAATTATTGCTGTAATAACTTGAATTCAATAATAGAGGCCTTTGTCCTGGAATGGGTTGATTAATACTGCTGGTACTATACGGGATAAAATTTTAATTAGGCTTAGGACCGTAAAAATTGAAAACTATGATACTCGTATGTTGCGAAAAATATTTCCGAGTGAAAACTTGACCAACATTTTTTATTTCGTAAATGGGCTCTAAATACGATACTTAACGACTTTTAAAAAATTTGACGGTGATAAAAAAATAAAATACTGTAGTATAATATATATATATATACACAGTATTTACTGCAATGACTTAAAAATTTCTTCATCTTTAGTTAAATTCTAAAACTTAACTAAAGATGAAGAAAATTTTAAGTAATAAATTTTTAAGAAAGTTTTAAGCTAACTTAGGACTCTAAAATCTAGGTATAAGTATAAGTTGTTTGTGTGTACCACTGAACATGGATCCATGTTCTGTGGTGAGTACACACTAAAATGGTGATGTATAGTATAAACACGGCAGACACTGCTTTATAATCAGTTTTCTGATAATTCTGATACTAAAATCTAAAAGTTCTTTATCAAGGATTCTTACTAAATAATTTTGAAACTTATGTTTTGTATAAAAATTATGTTTCGATACTTTAAAGTTGAAAGAGCATCGATACTTTTGGAACTTACTGGTATTATAAGGTATTGGTTGGTGCTTTGAAAGCAAAGCTGGACCCTAAACTGATTTAAATAACAGATATTTAACTTCGTAGTTAGGAGCGAGCCGACTTAACGAACTTTAAGATTGTGTATACTGTGAAACGTTGTGAAATAAAATGAAGCTAGTACTTTTCTGAAAATATTATCTGCTGACGGCGAAACTGCTATGGTAGTTAATGTTTTATAAACAAATAAAACCACGGTTTTTCTATGCATGCATAGTTAGATTAGTTACTTTTTTTTCTGCTTGCCTAATTAATTCTAAGCTTGTGTTTTGTAAAAAGCATAAAAATTTGATAATAATTTATGTCTAGAATCTACAAAACATACCTCTAAAGAATATTAAAACCGACTAACTGCGTCTTAGGCCACGCGCATTGTAGTGTTTCACAATTAATTAGAAATTTTCTGACTTGACTAAGACTTCAAATTTTCATGGCAGAAAAATAGACTAAAAAAAGCACACATTTTTTTTTATTTACAAAATCAATAGCTCATACAAAACATAATTATAACCTTTGGTGGTGGACCTTTCTTTCTTTCTTTCTTTCTAAATGTGATATTAATCGATTCCTTAATATAGTCTAGGTAACAAAGGCTACCCTTTGTTAAAAAAAGCTACATGGCCAATGCTATAACAATATATTGAGTACTTTGAAAAACAAAAGTTTTCAGTCATATCGTAATGGGATATTAAATGAAAGAAGACAAAATTGAGAGTATTAAAACGTTTAAACGATACAGCAAATATACAGGTTGACTTTAAAAACATTGTATTTTCGTAGTCGGGTTACAGTTTTTTAAACTATTTATTGTATTATTTGTTAAACAGACAAATAAACATGCGGAAACTTTAAGTCTGTCTTTAGTAATCCTAAAAACAAGAATCAAGAATAACAACAAAAACATCTGACATCCGCCCAATACTGCTACATATAAAATGATATTGCTAAGCGCGCGGTTTAAAAATAGTGTGGTCTCATAACATACAGCACTGAACTCCTCGAGCGAAACCCGTGAATCAATCAGTGGGCGTCCTGGGCCAAAGACAAATAGTGTACGAATTACTCGTTAGGATGCGTGGCTTTAATAAGGGCTGTAACACACTGTGTAGCAGTCCGCAACCTTCCAAATTAACCATTACTTTATATCGATAGCAAGTCATATTCTTTTGTGACCAATAATACGGAGAGCATTACGGATAGGGAAACATATAGGTTGTGGTAGTAATGATCAGGAGTCCTGCACACACTGGTTGTGCCAAGTATAGCCAGTAAATAGCTGTCACGTAAACATGGCTCAAAACTACGAGGCGGTAAGTAACTACAAATACCTGCTTAACGAAATTTATTTTCCTTTTTAGGAATGAATATTTTTAGAGATACCTATACTCTATACCTAAATACTTAAGCTTTTTGGATTCCCAAATTATTTTTACTTGGAAACTGAGTGAGTAATTGTTGGTCTTAAAAGACCAAAGTCTATGGATGATTAAAATGGGATTTTGCTGGTATGCCTCTCACTTCCACTTCTACCACACAACCATTCCTAAGTAGAAGTATTTATGTTTTATCATCGCGTGGTTTTCTACGAGGGATCTCTATTTAGTCGAGTGAGTTCTCATTTTCTATAAGTACAACACAGGCGAGAGTACAAGAACAAGTCGAATCTGAATAACGAGCCAACTACATACTCTAGGATTTTGTCATACCTTTTATTCATGTCTGTTGAAATATCGATTTAGTATGATATTGGTTCAATCCCGTTTATTCTTATTATAGTTTTTATTCAATGCGAATGTTTAAAAAATGTTTTACGAGTATCACAATACAATGCTGTAGATGTTTCAAATGTCGCGCAATGTTTTTTCAGTTCAGTTGCTTTTGACGCACACACAATAATACTCGTATTCAATGTGAAATATCATACGACGTTTTGACTTTATTACACAAACAAAGAGCAGTACTAAATAGGAAATTTAAATCAAAGGCATTTCACTCCTTTATTCAGGTTACCAAAAAAGATAAACAATGACCATAATAAACAGATATTGTTGCATCGCAAAGTACCTACAACATCAATCTTTACAAAATACTTTGTTAGAAAACAACTAATTGATTTCAAGAGCGAGATAACAGAAAAAGCCAATCTAGAGAGATTTTTAGAACACAAAATGTCTAATTGCATACTGTACCGGCTCCCTAGACAATAAAGGCGTAAACCAACTGCATGCGACTATATTTGTGAAATTATACAAGTAAGTATACACCAATGACTATTGATAGATTAGTTATCAATCAAAACAAAAAGGTAAAAAAGGTTATTAACCCTTTAGAATTTTATTTACAAGAGAGATCTGTTTAAATCACTCTTGTAAATAAAATTCAGGAGCTGTCATTTGACAAATAGATAATACATCGGAAGGTTAGGTTGGAATTCGTTTATCGAGTCGACTTGAAGCACACGAGCGCACAGTACATTTATAAGTCGATTCATTTCAGTTGGACTATAACTCGACAAATTGACTACTTAGTTGCTCCAGCAGTTATTGTATCGAGATTTCGTGTAAGCCATAAAAGGCAATGAGATTGCCAAATGAACAACATAAATATTCTTGAACATAACATAAAGCGAAAAGAACATAAATGTGGGCTAATATTTAATGTACTCGCTTATTTAGTTTTTGTGTTCTCGTAAATTAAGAGTGACTGTACCTTTTAGTACATTCAACAGCACGTTAACCACCAGTTCAAAAGCCACGAATTTGATTCGCGGAATAATCAATGTAGAAAATCACCTTTCGGTTTTTTCTAGGGTCTGGATGACTGTGGTATCTCTGATGTTTACTCTAGATTAATATATAGGTAAGATCTAATATATTATTTAGGTAAGTTCTTTAATCCCAATTAGATAATTAGGATCAAAATAATACGTGTGATATTGTCCCGTTTATTCTTTTCACGTGGACGTTAAAAAATCAACGTCATATTGCGCAATTTGATTTTCCACTTAAAGTCATCTTCATAATTGGGTAATTATGAAGTAGATTTACGAGCCATTGTCTGCTCCTATAAATAATTAGATTTACTTCTAAAAACTGAAGGGTCGTTACACGCTGACTTTAAGTGTCGTTTTGTGCTAAGTGACCAATTTAATGGAACCGACGCTTCGAACCCCAAGCGACAACCGGTTGTCGCGATAACAATTGATTTTAATTGTGTCTGGAATAACTCACGATCGAGGAATTAAAAAATACATTAGTTGCCGTATTATATTATGTGCATATCGTGTGCCATCGCCCTAACTTACTATGTGAGCCCTGCAAAAGTCAATAATGTCCCATTTCTTGGATCGTTAAAGTTCAATTAACGTGTCCTATGGAGCGTGGAATGAAATATAAAAATGTAACCATCACAACAACCGTAAAATCCACAACAATAAGTATTTTATGACGCCCTGTCCATTAGACTGGGTTATGTAGGTGGCGAGAAAACTAATCTGTTTTAACTTTACTATGAAATGGCGTTCAGAATAGGGTCCATCGTTAATCGAGAGTCGTAACTTCTAGTAAAAACAAATACTGTTTTATCGGTGGCCAATAATAGAGGGTTAATTTAAAAAGTTACTTAAATGAAATAAAATCTATTGCATCTCACAAATGCTGACGCACTTAGTCTGTGAAATGAGAATAGTACTTTAATTACTCTTTTCATACAGTTTTACCAAGCTTTAAAGTTTGACTTTCAACTCAGTCTCAATTCGGTTGGAACTTTTTCAAGACTTGAACAATAGTGTTAACTCAATAATTGTGTCTTACTTATAGGTACTCCGGTTTCGATTTTAATATCTAAAGCTAGGCTGTGATGCTTATTAGGACACAACTTTCTTTGAAAACAGTTTTCAGTGTGCTTCAACTTTGTTGTTCGGAGGCTTATTACTGTTTTGGTCTTTGTGTTTCAGCAATGTACTTCAAAAATAATAGGACCATTCTTAAATCAGACAAATAACAGATCTACTACTTTGCATTGAACGTAACTACACATTTTGAACTTAGTTTAATTTGTAAGGTATTAAAAAATACTCGTTGATATTTAACACGTCCATTCAATAATTAAAAATATGCCTTATTAATTTAGCTAAACTCCTTCCAATGTAGGTAAGATTTTCCGGCGCATTGTTAAAACGCACCAATGTTTTAGTAATCTGTGCTAACTTTGAAATCGCATATTGCATTTACTTTCTAATACTTAATAGCCGATGACGCTTTATGAGGAACATAGTTCAGGAAAGTTTTGTCCAGTTTTATTTTAAGACTTACTAATAAGTCTGAAGGCAATTTGTGAAAATTTTGAAACAACAGCACAATTATTATACTCCTACGCAATTAGAGATGGAAAATGATATTTCTTTGTGCCTATTATAGAGTTTGATCGTCTATTTGACTGTCTTTAATTTTGTTTTTAATTATCTCTCACCAAATAGACTGAATTACAGCCACTTTAAATTACTTCATGAAATGTTTACATATGAAAATTCCGAAACACTCCCCAAAAACCTTGGCAATACCTAATGCAAATTCGGTACCCGAGTTTCCAGAAGGAAGTTTTCGCAATATTTGAATTGCAGATTATTACAAATAAGTTTATAAAATGGCCACCTCAGTCGGTCTTGTTAATGGACTCAGCAAAGGTTGCTTTATCGAAATCTTTGCCTTTAATTTAGTAAACCCGACAAGGTGTCGGTCGGTGCTGCAATTTTAAATAGGTACTTACTGCTTAGACGCTTAAATCTTTGATAGCGTAATTGAATTTGAGTTCCTGTCTTCACTTATGTTTTGATGTCTTATTTATTTCTAACGTACCTAAAGACCACGCAATGAAAGAAAACAAATATTATGATCTCCTATATGAATTAACGAAAACCGTTTTTCGTTAATAGTAGTTAGTCTATCCATATGCTGTAGAAGTAGGACCGAGAGGTATACCAGAAAAATCAGGCCTTTTTGGTACGGAACCCTTCGTGCGCGAGTCCGACTCGCACTTGGCCGATTTTTTCAAATACTTATTGCTACTAACTAACAATATCTTTGGTATAGTTGTGTAAATTTCTTTTTAGGGTTCCGTACCCAAAGGGTAAAAATGGGACCCTAATACTAAGACTTCGCTGTCTGTCCGTCTGTCCGTCTGTCCGTCGCTCTGTCACCAGGCTGTATCTCAAGAGCCGCGATAGCTAGATAGTTGAAATTTTCACAAATCATGTATTTCTGTTACTGCAATAACAACAAATACTAAAAGCAAAATAAAATAAATATTTAAGGGTTAGGTGGTGGTTAGGAGATAATTACTATTTAGCAATAATCTGCCTCTGTCACACCCACGCTCCCAATCAGGGTCCCCGCTGAAAACCAGCGTCGTGATAAGCCTTTAGCTGTCACGACAAATGCTAAGCGGGAACCTATTTGACACTAATTTCCTTTTTTTTTGTTTTACATATTTTGTATTAAGTGTTTGTTGTAGTGTCAAATAAATTTTTCTTTCTTTCTTTCTTTCTTTCTCAATAAAATGTAATAAAATATGTAATTTGAGTCAAAGTCAAAGTCAAAGTCAAACATTTATTTGCACAACATTGTGTAGTACATTGAGATGGAAGACAATGAATTCAAGTGCCAACAAGGTTCTGCCCTATGTCGTAGGCATGCAAATTTATGAGAACATTATCATACAATTTATAGAATTAAGAATCATATTAGGGGTTAAAGTATGAAATTGCCGTTTTGTATGGACGAAATCGAGAAAAGTAATTTTTCAATACTAACAATTTTTTAGTTGTTTTTTTAAAAACGCCTGAACCGTTTTCGATGCAATTAAAGGTGAAAGTTAGATGGTTATAAAGCTACGCATTATAGTATTTAAATTTCTGAAAATCAAAGTATATAATACAAATATACTTAATTGAAGCAAGAAGGTCAGCTGACACATTGTAAGGGGTCTTTTCAACGACTTCCTTTGAAGTAATAGGCACTAGTATTGCATTTTTTTTTAGTCATAAGTTACTTTATTTAGTATGTGATACAATACAAAAAGAATTACGCAATAATACGACTATACTTAAGAGCTATAAACAATTATAATATCAGTATATAAACTTGAAAAATTTGCCCGCCCGGCATGCGAGGAGATGCGGGTTCGAGACCCGCCTAAGACATAATTTTTCAAGTTTATATACTGATATTATAATTGCAATTTAATTGCTAAAAATATCAAATAAAGCTTTAAACAAAATAAAAAGTGGGAAAATAATCGGCAATTTCATACTTTATATATTTATACCCCTATTATTAGAAATAATAAATTTAAAAGTCAACAAATTAATAAAATTACACAAACAATGTCATCAAGAACACATGCTCAGAAAAATAATATCTAATCAATAGTATTAAATCACACAAGCATCATGACATGACAATTGGCTATTTTTATTTACAAATACTTTATTAAAGGCAGTTTTTAATACACGTACTGCGAATTTGCATACGCAGCTATATTACAATGTCAGTAGATACTTTAAATGTAATTATTAATATTGTTATTAAAAGTTAAATTAGCTAGATTAAAATGACAATAATTATTCAATATAAGGGGTGTAAGGGGACAGCCTGCTATCTTTATGTCCCAAGCCAACCTCACCTGCACGCGGTGCACCCTGCCAATCAGCAAACGAGGCTCTGGCCACCGAACCGATGGCGGTATAACCATCAAATAGGCCGAGCCTAAATACCCAGGCCGGCGGCGGGCAGCAGCGCCGTCGGTGCGAGACTCGGCCCTGCGCTCACCAACCCGCCTGCCCAGCGTGGTGAGTATGGGCATAAACCCCCAAATGAGTACGCCGCAAATACGGCCCCCAGTGCCCGGCAGCTCCACGGTTCCGGGCCACGGCAGCGGCCTTGATCTCGGTGGGGCAGGGGGTGCGAAGAATCCCCGGGCGAGGGATCACGGCTGCCACAACTTGACCTTGGCTACGTTAAATGGACGCAGTCTACGGCTGGACGAAAGCCTACAACAACTGGAGGTAGAACTAGGAAATATCAAGTGGCACATTTTGGGGCTGTCTGAAGTCCGAAGACAGGGGGAGGACACGACAACCCTAGAATCTGGCCATCTGTTCTACTTCCGTGAGGGTGACCAGCAGTCACAGGGTGGCGTAGGCTTCCTTGTCAACAAAGTTCTCCGGGACAGCGTGTTGGAGGTGTCCAGTGTGTCAACCCGGGTAGCGTACCTTGTACTGAAACTGACCGAGAGGTATACCCTCAAGGTTGTACAGGTATATGCGCCGACATCGACACACCTGGATACAGAGGTCGATGCTATGTACGAAGATATCGCAAAGGCCATAAATAACACCACCAACACCTACTTCACCGTTGTCATGGGAGACTTTAATGCCAAAGTGGGAGTGCGAGAATGTGACGAATATCCTATCGGGCCTCACGGAATTGGATTAAGGAACCATAGAGGGCAAATGCTTGTCAACTTCCTGGACATGCAGGGGCTGTTCTGTATGAACACCTTCTTTAAGAAGAAGCCCCATAGGAAGTGGACCTGGCAAAGCCCCGACGGTAAGACAAAGAATGAGATCGACTTCATCCTGACGAACAAGAAGAACATATTTAGGGATGTCTCTGTGGTCAATAGGTTTAACACCGGAAGTGACCACCGACTGGTAAGAGGCACCCTAAATATTGACTTCAAGGTTGAGAGAAGTCGTATGGTGAGATCCGTTCTTCGTCCAACACCGATCCAGACCGTGAATGGCTCTGAAGCATTCCAGTTGGAACTACACAATCGCTTCGCCGCGCTGGAAACCACTGCAGATGTTGACAAGGACCTCGAAGGTGTGACCAGGGTGCTTCGCGAAGTAGGAGTCAGGCACTTCAAGGGCAAGCGAGCTAGCCGTAAGTCTAAACTTTCGGCGGAGACTCTGGAACTGATGAAGATTCGACGCGAGATGCCGGAGGGAGCTTCGTCGGATACCCACCGTCTCAACAAAGAAATCCGCAAGTCGGTGAGACGTGACCTCCGGAGCTACAATACGGATCTCATAAGAGATGAGATTGAGCTAAATCGGGGGTCAAAAGTCTTTGCTAAAAGACTGGGTAGGAGCCACCTAACGAAGCTCAAAAACTCTATAGGCAAAACCGTCACGTCAGTTCCAGAGATCCTCGCCGAAGTTGAAAACTTCTATCAGAAGCTTTATGCCTCGCACGCTCTAAAGCCTCCGCCTGACGCGAATGACCCAAGAGCCACACTTACGCGCCACTTTTCCGACGATCTCCCAGAAGTGGACGAAGACGAAATTGAGGGGGCTCTCAAACAGCTCAGAATGGGAAGGCTCCCGGCGAAGACGGAATTACTTCTGAGCTTCTCAAAGCAGGAGGAACTGCAGTGCTGAGAAAGCTAAAGGAGCTATTTAATTCCGTCATAGCCAATGGGACTACCCCGAAGGCGTGGAGTGAGAGCTTGGTGGCTTTGTTTTTCAAGAAAGGAGACAAAGCCCTCCTGAAAAACTACAGACCAATCGCGCTCTTAAGCCACGTCTATAAGCTGTTCTCGAGAGTCCTCACAAACCGTCTTGCCGCGAGATTTGACGCCTTCCAGCCACCGGAACAGGCTGGGTTTCGAAAAGGTTTCAGCACCGTGGACCACATTCACACAGTGAGGCAGATTATACAGAAGTCACAAGAGTATAATCAGCCGCTGTGCCTAGCATTTGTGGACTACGAGAAAGCATTCGACTCGGTAGAAACCTGGGCTGTTCTGGAATCCTTGCAGCGATGCCAAGTCGACTGGCGATATGTGGAGGTACTGAGAAGCCTATACAGAGCAGCGTCGATGTCCGTCCAAGTACAGAACCACAAGACGAAACCCATTCAGTTGCTCAGAGGGGTGAGACAGGGAGATGTCATCTCTCCGAAACTGTTCTCCAACGCACTGGAGGATGTCTTCAAAACACTTGACTGGAACGGACTGGGCATCAACATCAATGGCGTATATCTCAGCCACCTTCGCTTTGCCGACGACATAGTATTGATGGCAGAATCAGTGCAGGATTTGCAGAAAATGCTGCAAAGCCTTAATGCTGCTTCAACATCGGTCGGTCTCCGGATGAATTTGGACAAGACCAAAGTCATGTTCAACGACTTTATCACTCCGGAGCCAATCTTGATCAACGGTGAAGCGCTCGAAGTTGTCCAAGAATATGTCTACCTCGGGCAGATATTGCAGTTAGGTAGAGACAACTTTGAACGTGAAATCACAAGAAGAGTGCAGCTGGGTTGGGCAGCGTTTGGGAAGTTACGTCATATCTTCTCGTCGTCACTGCCGCAATGCCTGAAGAGTAGGGTGTTCAATCAGTGCGTCCTACCCGTCATGACATACGGAGCCGAAACGTGGAACATGACAGTCAGGCTGGCCCACCGACTGCATGTCGCTCAGCGAGCTATGGAAAGATCTATGCTCGGTATTTCGCTGCGGGATAAAATCCGGAACGAGATAATCCGGCAGAGGACCAAAGTTACGGACATTATCCAAAAGTGTAGCAAGCTGAAGTGGCAGTGGGCTGGCCATATTTGTCGCAGAACCGATGAGCGTTGGAGTAGACGGGTTCTCGAATGGAGACCACGTCTCGGCAAACGTAGTGTAGGACGCCCCCCTGCTAGATGGACCGATGACCTGAAGAAGGTCGCTGGTAGTGGCTGGATGAGGAAAGCGGGGGATCGTGCACTGTGGCGTGCCCTTGGGGAGGCCTACGTTCAGCAGTGGACTGCAATAGGCTGATTGATTGATTGAATTATTCAATATGAAATTATTTTTATTAAATATTCAGGTATTCATCAATAGAATAGAAGTTGTGCTGTAAAAGCCATTTAAATAACATATTATTATTCTTGAATTTATTTTTGTCTAGTGGCTGACCAACAATGTCCAGCGGCAGTTTATTAAATACTTTGATAGCCATATAATAGGCATTCTTATGAAATATCTTTAGGTGACAATTCGGTATTGCCAATTTATTCCTTCTCGACTCTCGTATGTTTGGTCTCAAACTGTCACATTTTGTAAAATATTCAGGGTGCTTTTTTACTAGTAGACATATTTCTTGTATATAGATACAAGGTAGCGTAAGTATTCTATGTTTGAGGAAAAGGGGTTTACAAGATTCCTCCTCTTTAATCCCACACAAGGCGCGAATTCATTTTTTTGTGCCCTAAAAGCTCTTTCAAAATCTACGCTGTTACCCCACATTATCACACCGTAACGCAGTAGCGAGGAGACATATCCATAATATGCTTGTAAAGCTACTTGAAATGACGCAATATTTTTTATTCTCCTCAGCGCAAATGTAAATTTGTTTAATTTGGTACAGAGAGTGTCTATATGCTCTTTCCAGTTGCAGTGTTCATCTAGACTTATACCTAAGAATACTGTGCTATCTACGATGTCAATTTTGTTATTATTGTAATGTATGTTGAGACTGAGTTTTTTCGCTTTATATGTATGAAATTGAATAGCTTTAGTTTTTAATATGTTAATTTTAAGGTCATTTTTATTTATCCAATCAATAATATCAAAGAGTGTATTGTTTATGTCATTTTCAAGTTCGTCAATATTTTTGTTTTTAAACAACAATATACAGTCTTCTGCAAATAGAAAACAATCATTCCTCATTATATTGGGAAGATCATTTATACATAAAATGAACAGTATTGGCCCCAAAATGCTGCCTTGAGGGACTTATATATGCAAATAAATGAATAGTAAAGTGATATCACAATCAGAAAGAAAAATATTCAATAGCAAAAACGTACTCGTACCAATTTAATTTTAACGCCGGCCATAGTCTACTCACTGCAGATTTTTGCTCATATAGACGAAACCTACTATGCGTCTATCCTAACGGTTTACATGACTTTGAGGTCTGCAGGAGAGTGTTTACCATTCCTATAAAGTGCTAACGCTACTAACGTACCTAACATAGTGTATTCAGAACCGAGGCAAGTATCCCACTGAGGCGACTATCCGGCTTTTACCCTATCAATAAATGGTAACAGGTAGGCACTACATTAACTAAATTAATGTAGGTAGCTACTGCTGTTTACCTAGTCAATGGTACGGAACCCTTCGTGCGCGAGTCCGACTAGTCCGAAGCGAAGAACCTAGCTTTAAGCTGGCAGTGCTCTATCTATTGTCTGACTTACGTGACTTCATACAACATACAATCTCGCGAGAACTATACATCCTTTTGCATTAAAATATGAATTATATGTTATTTGATGTTTCAACTACCTATACCTATTATTGGAAAGTTTCATCAAAATCTGTTCAGTAGTTTTTCTTACTTTCGCATTTCTAATATTGGCAATTTTTCTTCACCTTAATTAGCGATCGTTACATATAAAGTTCCGAAATAAAGGTTAGCCTTTTTTATACTCGTGAAATTTATCAAAGAAAAGGGAATAAGCCCAACTCTAATTAAATTTATCGATAATTATGATTGATCAATCACTTAATTATACAAAAACTAGCTTTGCCTGCGACTTCCTTCGCTTGGAGTTTTAAATTTAAAACTTTGCCACGGAAACCGTACAGTTTTTATTTTAACTTTTTTTTAAATATTAAATCAAATAAAAAACTTATTTTCAGACCTACTACATAAACACAAAAATCGTACAAACCATTTCGTGGCAGTTGGATAACAAACACTGTGATGCGAGATTATTATCAAGACATTATAGTTTTAACCGCTATATTTTAAATGGTAGTAACCTGAGTCATAATAATCAGCCCACATCAATCCATTGCTGGACATAGACCTTACTAACCGGGAGATTTCAGCATAATCGCCAAGTTTGGCAGTTGGGCTAGCGATTGCGGCTTGGCCAATAGTTTGGAAAAGGCGCTTCTGTTCATCCTCTTCTGGCTATAATCATTCACTCGGGTCTGACGATACTTATAGGAAAAGATAGGGAATTGCCATTCTATTTTTTTCCCGGCATCAACAAACATGTACCTAAGGAATCCATTTTTATCATAGAGCATTGTGAATATGGTTACAAATAGGCGCAAGTATATACAATAAATCATTAAGGGCAAAACCCGCAATATACGCATGCCAAGCCGACACGTCCGAATTTTTGCGGCGCCTAAATAAAATAATAACGCAACTAGATGTTCTTGTACAAAAGATATAAAATAAACGATAGAGTATTTAGTGATGTAACACGGAAGGCGCTTATCGACAGACTTAAAAGATTTTTTGAAGTAAGTATTGGCAAATGTATTCTTTTAGGTTTTTACTCTTGCTCTACACGTAAAGGCAATACACAAAGTTTTTCCATAAAATATGACAAAAAACAAGAAGTGTAGAATAAAAGTAGCAATAACAAAATATTTTCCATCATCAGTAGATATCAACTATTTTAGAAAGCTTACCTGTGAGGATTTTTGAGGGTTTAATTTAGGCTAATTTGAATATTAGTCCTCAATATCTAATATCATAAATCCCATATAGTGACAAGTTTTTTGTGTAAAATATCGATAAAAAAGTTTTTGTAAGGTTTTTTTTTTTCAATCCAAATGCAAACCGCATTTGGATTAAATTTATATTTGAGACATAAAGATATATTTGCTTTATTTTATTTTATTTACGGGTTTTTGCTTGGGTTAATTTAGTTTGAACTTTGTGATTGGCCAATCATAGACGGTTGACTAAGAAAAAATTAACCAAATTTATGTTATTGAATAAAAAGTAACAAATAATACAGATACAATTTGTCACAAGTTTTTAGTTGGTGCAAAAATTGGTAACAAACGAAGTTGCGTTAACTGATTTTTGGCTACCTACTTAATACGAAAACTTATCTTTCTACTTTTAAATGTGTGTAATAAATAGTAAAAATAAATCTTAGTAATAAACTAACTATAAATCGGAACTTGAGCCGTGCACAAAATAGTTATCAACAATATCAAATGCAAAATACACGTTTAATTGAGATTTTCTGTTTTTCCATTATCAGAAATAGAGAAAAAAAGCGCTAACAAGAAGTAAAGCATCGACAGTTTTCCGCATTGTATTGAGTGTGTATTTTAGGCAGCACTAGTCATCTTCCTCTCGACTGGAACAAGGCAATTCTTACGAGGCCAAAAATTCCATCATGTTTCATTTTCAGAGGCCAAGACGCGGACAGCAAAAGTGCACTTAATTTCCACCAACTTCAGGCGGATTTACGACGATACCGCTTAAGTGAAAAATTGCTTTCTTTATGATTTTTTCAGTACCTTCCCGCATTAAGGTGGCATTATTACAAGCTCTCGCTAATTTCAGTCTCAATAAATTTCTCAGCTTGAGACCTTTGCAAAACGAAAATACATAATTTTATACGAGAGCTATCTAAAATAAATGCACGGCCATTTTACAATTTCATAAAGATGTCTGGAATTTTGTAATAACTTTTGGTAAATACGTTATGAAATTGCTAATTCCAAAAAAGTACACGTACCTTACTATATAGCCCCAAACAACACTAAGCAAAACTTACACCAAAGCAACTAGATAACAGATTCTTTGTAAATTTTACAAACATCCAAATGAGCAATAGCACATAATAATATCACAAGAAATTTTAGCATTAAAAATAATAATTATGTATATGGCTATATTTTTTTACATTTGTAGTAAAAGTGAATTAATTATTCAAAAATTTTTAATTTCATATTATTATGTAGGTAAATGAAATAAAATAAAAACGATAAATTGAATAAAATAACGACATTTTAATGGGAGAGGTAGGGAATTGGTATATAGTTATATAAAGCATTACGCTTAGGCCCCGATTTTATATGTACCTATAATGTACCTATCAAATTGAACTTAATAATGTTTCTTTGTTATAAGCTGTGCTCGACACGTTAAACTCGTAACTGTTATTAGCAAAATCGTTTGGCCATTTTCTTATGAGTTGTTTGGCGTGGCTTATCAGAGCTCCGTAGAAAGTAGTCGTTCGGAATTGCATGTCAAACTTTTCACAGTGTTCCAAGAGAATTGGGTAAAGGTATTTCAGTTCTGCGTGGTCCAGTGTCGGGAACAAGTGATGCAGCGCGTGGTCGCCGAACCGAGTAATAGATTTGAAATGATTGCCTGCGTAGTCGATTCTTTCCACTATCGTGTCCATTTGGTGCAAGCCCCAATCTAAAAATTCTTGCCTGTAATTAAAATAATTAGGGCTTAAAGTATTCAGATTTTTTAACAGTGTGTTATATTTAAAATTCCATCTTTAAGCGGTAATTATCTGGTAACCAACGGATCGATTTTGAGACTGCTTTGAAATTAAAAGTATGATTTCTAGAAGAAATATTATTCCTCTGTGCCAGGTGGAATTTAAAGAGCTTTCAAATGTATGAGCTACTTAATTTTATCTCTATGATACTAATGCTTTTAATTCTTTTCAACCATTTATATGTGTAATAAGGTAGTGTTCTAACCATAAACGTAGAATATAATAGACAAAGCCTGCGAGATAGAAGAAAACCTCTTATGGAAATCTAGCAAGATAGAAAAAGAAAACAAATCTTTTCGTTTTGTGACCTGTCTTATTTGACAGAGTGATATCCAGTGGCATATGCGATATAAGGTTCAACATTTTATGGAATTATCTAGTACATCGTAGATTACGAGTATCTAAAGTAAATACAGTTTTATCTAACAATGGTCACATGTTCTGTGAGTGCCTGTGGAGTCAACCACAAAAATAATCCAGAAAATTGCTCATTTCACAGGTAGATACGTAGAAAGTCGTCATCGTAAAAACGCGTTATTTTTGTTGAATTTGATCTTGTTGTTATGTTGTAAATATAAAATTATTTCAATCCACTTGTTTATTTTAATATTTTGTATAGATAAAGTACTATGTATTGATTATTTACATTATTTTGGTGGATAATTAATTCATCGAAATATTTTACATGTACGCTAGAGCTTGACTCAAATTTATCGATACTATTGTCGACATTTATCTTGAATGTTTCCGGAGAAATTTGATGTTATTTTACGTTTAGCGTCTCAAATGAATGTCAACTTAACAATTTGAAGAAGGAAACTGTAAGGAATCACATAATTAAGATAATCATGTTAAAACTCAGTAATCAGGGATTGATTCATCAGAATGTAAATGTTTATTCAGATTTTGTTTACTTGTTCTTTTTCACTTACTGCCATTGATGAGCTCACACGGCACAGCAGATGACACGGGAAAATCTTTTGAAAAAATAGGTAAATAAAGAAAACTAATTAAGAGTGGCTGTTATTTTTTTTATTAATTAAAACTGTTTATTTTCAAATTATATGTAAAAAATATACTCACCGGGCACATTTATCTGTCCACTATTATAGTTGTAAGAAGTAAGGGCGGTTAGGTAAGCCGCAAAGTAGGTGCATAATCTCGAGATAAAAACAGTGTGACAGTAAACATTATTTTCCAAACGACAAACTGCAATTATTATCGATAGTCTAAAAATGTTAAAGGTACGTCACTAGTTAACACACACATTGACAAATCAAAACTGGTCACGCATTATCGGGCTGTCAGTCGATCTACTTGTATCCTATATCTATGGTTCTAACACTGTTGTGAACAAATATGAGTCAAGCATAAAGTTAGCGAACAAGATAGAGCGATGATCTTCAAAATGGAATCTTCAAAATGGCACGTCATCATAATAATATTGTTCGTAAAAGTTATGAGCAACTTTTTTGAAATCAACATTATGAAGTTTGTTTGTCAATATAATTTCAAGTGTCTTCAAAACTTCGATTTATTGTACTTTTCATTAATAATAGTTTCACAATTATAAATCTTAACTGTAAACCTCATGTACAGACAAACAGCACGTCAACCTATCACAAAACGTAAATTTTCTCAATTAATATTGATCTCTACTTGTTCGGCTTAAAGTTGAAAATCAGTTCAATGACCTTTAACTTTTTGGGTAGGTTGACCTGCCGTTATCTGTACAATAAAAGTTGTTTTTAAATATATGAACCAGTGCACCACTAATGAGTAAAAAATTAAACCTTACAAATCGATTTCTGACTTGTCAGTTTCCCACATTGCAAACTTATTACCCTCAGCAGACTGAATGACGATCGCAATTTAATCAATAGCGAAGAGAAACGTTGCTGCCAGTCTTCTTCTGGTAGTAAGTACCCCTCTAACGACATCCACATGTACACTTTGAACAACCATATGAAGCAACCTCTAGGTTTTGTAAAAGCCTTTCTCATGCAACATCAAATGACAAATCAACTCGCTCCAAGTTGACTGATACACGCGTATTGAAGGCCCCCTGGCGGTGCGTGTCGCCATTCATCATTCAGCAGATATTATTATCTCTCAAAATTTCGTTACCTTGGAATATCTCCATCAAAGAAATTAACGTGGGCGTGATGACCTGCTGTTAAACCGAACAGTGTGAAGAAAAAACTGGCAGACATGAGCGATATGATCCATACGAGAATGGTCCATGGCAAAGACAATCCACCAGCTACCCACATCCAGGCGGGGAGCGTGAACGGAATTATGTTTATCCAGGACAAATTCTTGCCCTCAAAATTTGTAGCCGATGTCAAAAGTCTGTAACAAAAATCTAAATTTCTATTTACATTCACTAAAACTGTCAGCAGCCTAAAACTAGTGCGGATGTCTTGTATTTAGTACATACCAGAAATGCTAATGAAATCCGGTTTTTATTTTATAATTAGGAAAGAACAGGTTTTTACGTGAATATGTTAAATGTTAAATATTTGACCACATAACGTTTAACAGGATTGACCAATTTTAGTAATTTTCTTTTGTGCGATAAGGTAGGTACGGTGCAAATGTAGTCTACTTTAAATTAAAAAAGTAAATTCGATTCACGGTTTCAATGTAAATCGACTTCAATTAAATCGATATTATTCTCGACACCAAATAAGCTACAAAAAATTATGGGCTACAAACAAAATGTCATGTTAGTTAGTTGGACTTAAATTTTCCGCACTTAGCCTTTTCAGTTGGGCATTCGTACGTGATTAAAATTTATGTTTTATTCAAACCATTTTAGGTCAGTCCAGAAATTCACTAGGCCTCGTATATCTTTCAGTGCCTCTTGTATGGACTGAGATTCCTTAAAGAATTCTGTCCGTTGTATACTTACGCTTTTACACTGTGCTATCACATGCTCTGGTGTTTCCTCCTCAACCAAGCATCCCCTACAAAGAGGACTATCTGTTATGCCTATATTGAAAAGGTGCTTATTTAGAGCACAATGACCGGTTAATATCCCTGTAATTATACTCAGGCTTTTTCTATCCTGGTGTAGAATTTTGCCGGACAGGTTTTTATTTATGGTTTTTAGAGCTAGTTTGCTTTGCCTACAGTCCTTTAGCTTCGCCCACTGCTTTCTGTGAAGTTGTTCTGTCCTATCTCGTATCCAAGTCTTGACCTGATTGAAGGGGATTCGTTGCGGATCCCCTGTTTGCTAGCATGTCCGCCTCGTCGTTTCCCAATGATCCGTTGTGGCTGCGTATCCATTGTACGGTTACTTTGTTGTGTTTTGCTAGTTTTTCAAGCTCCTTATGGCATTCTAGTAGGAGTCCACTGTTAAATTGGTTCCTTTTTAGCTTGTAAAACTGAGGCGCTGTCAGATACTATACGTATCGATAAGTCTCTCACGTTTCTCGCTGTTGCCACTGATGCTGCTCTCGATAGCATCCATCCTGAGAAAACACTCTAGCACCAGTCCCTGATTTAGTTTTCGATCCGTCTGTGTATATTCTTATCTCATGAATACCAGAGCTGTCTGTTTTTTCCTCTTGGAGTTGTATTGAATAGTTTTTTGTAAATACATATGTTTTTGGAATCGTGTCACTTATTGCCTCTATCATGGGAAGGTCTTGTTTGACCCCCTCCAGGATATGCATGTGAGCGACTCTGGTGTCTTGTTTCCAGTGTCCTGCTGTTTTAAGTCTTATGGCTGCTAGAGATGCTTCTTGTTGCACGAAGAGATCTAGTGGTCTGATATTTAGCATTACCTCCATTGCCGCTGTTGGAGTGGTTTTCATGCAGCCTGTTGTTGCCATGCATGCAATCCTCTGGAGGCTTTGTAGTTATTTTCTAGTGGTGCTTAGTTTGGTCCTGGGCCACCATACTAAGGCACCATATGTGATCATTGGGCGAATTATGGCAGTGTAAGTCCATAGTGTGTATGATGGTTTTAACCCCCACCTTTTACCCACCATTCTTTGACACTGCCAAAACGCTACTCTTGCTTTGTTTATTTTCCCTTCTACATGTTTGCTCCAGTTCAGCTTATTGTCTAGTATTAGCCCTAGATATTTGACTTGAGCCGAGAGGGAAAGTTCTGTGCCAAATAGCTTTGGGAGGTTAAACTCAATTAGTTTCTTTTTCCTTGTAAAGAGTACTAACTCTGCTTTTTCGGATTAACTTTCAGTTCGTGCTCCATGCACCATTTTTGCAGTATCATGAGCGCTGATTTCATCCTGTTGCTAACTATATTCTCAGAGTTGCCTTTGATTAATATTGTTATGTCATCTGCGTATCCCACAGTAAAATGACAGCTTTTGTTCAGTTGTATAATAAGGTTGTCAACCACCATATTCCAGAGTAGTGGTGAGAGCACTCCCCCTTGCGGGCATCCTCTTGCTACTATTCCTCTCGTGGTTGAGTTTACTGTGAATTGTATTGCTCTTTGTTTGAGTAGTTTTTCAATCCAGCCACTGATGGTTGGTTCCACCCCAAAATTTTTGAGCGATATGTCTATGTGGAATTGAAAGACTATATGTTGACTACTAATGTAACTGACGACTAAAGAGATGAATGTGCTAATATTATTTATAATAATTGTTGTATAGTGCCTATTATAATTTAAATTTTGATTTTGTAATATTCCAATGCCTGTCATAATTTAATTTAAAATGGTTAAAAAATATTTCTACGCCAATAATAATGGCAGAATATGTTGAACTTTTAGCTTTAAGATCCGAATGTAAATACCATATTCTATGAAATAAATTATTTATCATTATCATTATCATTATGCTAGTGAAATTTGTGTTGTCGAACGCTCCTTCTATGTCTATAAAGGCGCTCATGACCATGAGTTTATCCGACAGAGCCGCGTCTATCGTACCTACTACAGAGTGCATGGAGAGCTGTTTCAGTGGATTTACCTGTGCTATATGCGTGTTGATGTTGACTGAGCGGCTTTATCTTTAGGAAACAAAATGTCATGTCTCTGCCTTCTAAAATTTGTATTTATAGTCGGTTTACTTTTGTATAAGTAAAGCTTTGCTAGGTTGTGTACGCTTCAAAAACTCATAAAGTTCTGCACCGATCGAGATGAAATTTAAGCATGAATATAATCCGCATCAAAGATTGTTTTTATCTATTTATCCACGACCGCGAAAAAAAAACATAAAAAATTATACAAAACAATAAAAAACAAAAACTATTCAATCACAATGTGCCACAGCGAAGCGTGGCAGGGAACAGCTAGTTAATTATAAACTTTAGAATCCTGTAACAAAAATTTAACTGACGTTGTATGTAGAGCAGCGCGCCTGTGTAATTTTTTTAGCAATCATACTTAGTGTAAAATTGCCCAAATTAGCAAAATATATACGTGGGACGAACAAAGAACAACAAAAATCTGGTCTGGTTTAAGTTTCAAACGGTCGTATCAAGAAACAGCAAATTTACAAGTATTGTCATTTAAACCAAAAAAATAACTTACTCTTTTAGTAAAAGACCTATAAAGATAAATGAAAACACAATAGGCCAGTAGAATGCTCCCATCTGGGCTATGATGGATTTGGCTTTGTAGGGTAGGAAGACCAGAATCGGCTCTATCGCGGATAGCTCCAAATCTTGGAGGGTGTTAGTGTACATGTGATGAGACATCGAATGTTGTATTCGCCAATCTCTGGAAACAAAATTAGTACTCTAACTAAATATTTGCTAAAAAAACTAAAAATTATGTTATATTATGTAAACGTTATTATAAATAAATAAATTGTGTTTCAATTCCCCTTTACGTTACGTTTTTATCTTGCATTAAACTGTCTCATCATTACACGTATCATTGAAATCATTAATTCAGATTAGGCTTATCAATGTTTTTGAGCATTTCGCTTGCATAAATAAAAATCTAACTAACAATTCCTTTTTTTAAATTTTAGATACTAGCACAATGGGTAAATATATGAAAAAATACCCAGTTTATCTAGCTTTATTAATATTTTAATTAGAAGTAATTATAATCTACCTACTTTGTGAATTTGTTACTCACTCATGCGACATTCCAGTCAAGTTCATTAAGTACATGCGCCAACCGACCGATCTATGCAAGTAGTTATGACTGCAAGTGGCCACTGCACTTAGCACAAATCCATTCAAAACCGTCAACGAGGCTCCCAGCATCCAATTATGGGCCCAGGCCCAACAGCAAATCGGACTCAATACAACTAGCAACGTAAGCAAACTATCTGTCAAATGATCACTTTTGAGCCGATCCTTTTGTGGTATGTCCTTCAGTTTCTGCATAACTTTGCTTTTTAAGGTCCTGTAGAATCCATGCTCGTCGAACGTAAAAGGAGAATTTCTGGGTGTAGTAGCTTGCCTAATGTAATATTTCGGAAGTATTATCTCGGCAGTCCCTTTGAGATGGTGCGTCTCAAATTGTTCAGTTATATCAGTTCCCTGAATGTTAAATTTTTAAATTAGGCACCCCTTGCTTGTATCTTATTTTAAGTATGTACAATATTTACATACATAAAACAAGAGGCACCTTATATATCAATCAAGAATACTATCTAATAACAATTGGTTTATCATTGAAATGTACGGAAGTAGTAGTTGCATTTCCTTAGCAATTCTGCGCATTTTCAAATATCATTATGTAGGTCTTGAAACTTTAATGACATAAGTAATATGTTTATAGGTATAACAAACCTCATGAATTTTAAACAATAAAGCAAAAAAAGATTCTAAAAGAAAAGTTGAAGTGTCTACAGCGAATTGGTGTTTTTGAAACAAAAAATATTACGCAAAAGCGGTGCATGCAGAACAAGCATTTTAAGGGTTTATCCAAAGGGTAAAAATGGGACCCTATTACTAAGACTTCGCTGTCTATCCGTCTGTCCGTCTGTCCGTCTGCCTGTCACCAGGCTGTATCTCAAGAATTGCGATAGTTAGACAGTTGAAATTTTCACATATTATGTATATCTGTTCTCGCAATAATAACAATTACTAAAAACTTAATAAAATTAATATTTAAGGGGGGCTCCCAAACTACAAACGCGATTTTTTTGCCTACTTTTGCTCCATATCAATAATGGCAACAGGTCAACACTTGAAATATTCATAAAACACTCAGTTGTATTTTTACTTTAACAAGGAATAATAAAATTAAAATACAATAAATATTTAAGGCAATACACTCCCATACAAAAAATGCAATTTTTGCCTATTTTTCCTCGATATCAATAAATGGTAACAGGTAGGCACAACTCAACTCTTAGAATAATAACACTTAACTTTTGTGTACCTACTGTTGTTTACCTAGTCAATTGTACGGAACCCTTCGTGTTCGAGTCCGACTCGCACTTGGCCAGTTTTTTACCTTTGTTAAAGAAATCCATTGCGACCCACCGGGATGTGTTGAAATGAATTTGCTTAGGTCATACAAACTATCGTGGACTCTCCATAAGCCTTCGGCTCCATCTTGTATTGTCTTACTCTTTATCCATTGCTGAGCAGTCTTCGGGTCTACATCTCTGAGAAGAGGATACTTTAGTGTTGGGAAACTGGTCTGTCGTTTATCGTCGTCTGACATTTCTGAAAAATAATAAGGTCAAACATCTGCTAAATTTAACACGCCTGGTGCACAAAGCATTTCCTAATTAAATTTTGTAAATTGTTGACTGACTCGTTTATACCTTTTAGACAACGTTGTTTTGCAATGCTCAAATTAATTTACGAGTAGTTGTTTATAAAGTCGAATTTGTCACTAAAAACAAAAGCGGCCGCTTTTAGGAAAAACGTACAATACGAAAGAATGCCAAAATAAAAGGAGTTGACAGTGATTTAATAAATACCAGAGGTAATTTCCTAAGGTAATACTGTTCTAGTTTTTTGAGAATTGATTTTGTTTCTTAGAACTAATAAAATTAAATTAATTGGGGGCAAGACATAGCTCTAGTGGGGACTACTATCAAGGAACGCGAAATTAAAAAGAAGTTTTCTTGAAATCCTTTAAAAAATTAGTTATTCCTCATTCAGACTTTCAATAAATTTAGTTAGTTAAAAACTACATATGTATTTTCATTCCTATTTCGGGACTTAAACTTTCTCTGTACCGAAATTCATCTTAATTTGACGTGCTAAAAGGTAAGGAAAAATTTGTAAGTATAGATCATTCTAGTTGCTACGCGTCATAATCACGTAAATCTTTGATAAACATATGTTTTTTCCTGAAGATAAGAAGCTTGATTTTTGATTCAATCAGACACACTTTATTAATCGAATTACTTGTATTTAGATTTTTTTACTTGAAACGAACGTGCCTTACCTAGGGATTTTTTTTTCGTAATTATGGAGGTATTATCAGTTTTATTATTGTTGATCTTTCAGATCAGGTATAACTAATACCTAATCTATATTCCCTAATCATCATCATCATCATATCAGCCGAACGACGCCCACTGCTGAGCATAGGCCTCCCCCAAGGATCACCACAACGATCGGTCCTGTGCTGTCGGCATCCAGCAGCTTCCCGCGACCTTGACCAGATCGTCGGTCCACCTTGTAGGGGGCCTGCCCACGGAACGTCATCCGGTACGCGGTCGCCATTCGAGAACCTTTCCGCCCCAACGGCCATCGGTTCTCCGCGCTATATGTCTCGCCCACTGCCACTTTAACGATGCAATCCTTCGAGCGATGTCGGTTGTTTTAGTTCTCCTGCGGACCTCATCATTTCTGATTCGACCGAGTAGGGAAATACCAAGCATCGCTCTCTCCATTGCTCGCTGGGTGATCTTGAGCCTTATTTTGAGACCCATAGTAAACGACCACGTCTTACTCCCATAGGTCATTACCGGCAACACACACTGGTCAAAGACTTTCGTCTTGAGACACTGAGGTATTTCGGACGCGAATATATTCCGGAGCTTCCCGAACGCTGCCCATCCGAGCTGGATTCCACGAGAGATCTCTTTCTCGAAGTTGGACTTACCTAACTGGACTATCTGTCCCAGGTAAACATAGTGGTCAACAACTTCGAGTGCAATGTTCGCAACGTTAACTGGAGCGGGTGCAACATGGGCATTTAACATGATTTTCGTCTTGTCCATGTTCATCCTAAGACCCACTCTTTGAGAAGTATTACCGAGACCTTCGAGCATAATGTTCAGGTCCTCCAAGGTCTCCATAGAGCCATAAGAACTACATCATCGGCAAATCGCAGGTGTGTTAGGTATTCGCCATTGATGTTGATGCCGCGTTCTTTCCAGTCCAGAAGCTTGAAAATTCCCTAAATAAATAAAAAATATTTTACTTCATGTAAACAAGTGGCTACTCATGGTCCACTCTCACCTCACAGAAGCAAAACATTTATAAAGATTTTGTGGAGTTAACACAAAAGTATTGTTGTGTTACTATGGAATTACTCGTAGATTCTGGTTCTATAACAGGAACAAAATGGCATTAGTTTGCCTGTTGAACCAAGGATGTATAACAGATAAAAAGATTTGTCCTTAGAAAAAAATCCTTATACTAATTATGTGGTTCCATACAACAACCACACAAAGGCACATTTAACAACGGATTTTGTGAAATGGAATTTAACCAAATGCCTGCCTGTACTGTGACTGAATGAAATCATGTGCAGTAAACCTAATTGAAGCGGATGACGGGAGCAACGCTAGTGCCGCTATCTTATTAATATTGTTACCAATAAGTGTATCTTATAGCCTAGTCGTGATAAAATTTAATGAGAAGTAATAAGTACATTTTAAATGCACACAAAAAGTAGATACAGGGTTATGGCGACATTCTCGTAGAAGTACTCTCGCCATGTCTTGCCGTGAGCACTCGCGCTAGGTTAGGGGACGAGTGAGACACTGTACACTCTCGTTTATTCATTAATATACATATAAGTATGAACGGAATAACATTTATTTAAAGTGCATTTAATGTGGACAACTTCACATTGTTCTTATCTTTATATATATAATTCTTCTGTGAGTGTGTATGTCACTGAACTTCTCTCAAACGACTGGACCGATTTTGATGAAATTTTTTGTGTGTGTTCAAGGGGATCTGGGAATGGTTTAGATTCACAATTTTGTCCGCTGGACAATGTTTTTTTAATTAATTTTTAATTTATTAGTAGTTGTTGATTTTGGAATGTTTTACATTGGATCCGACAGACGGTAAGGGTAGGGTAGGGGTAGGGAAGGGTTTAGGGTAGGGGTGGGGGTAGGGTAGGGGTAGGGTATGTGTAGGGTAGGGTAGGGGTAGGGTAGGTTAGGGGTAGGGTAGGGGTATGGTAGGGGTAGGGTAGGGGCAGGGTAGGGGCAGGGTAGGGGTAGGGTAGGGGTAGGGTAGGGGTAGGGTAGTAAAATATTAAAATTTTATAAAATATATACAACCCTAAATTTTTACCCTTTTACCACCAACCCCTGTTTTTTGTTAGCCATTTTAGTAATTTAATCATTTTTATGGCAAAACAACGTTTGCCGGGTCACCTAGTCCTGATATATGTAACTATTTTAAGCACTCATATTGTGGAAATCAGGAACAAAGAAGGTACCTACCACTAACACCCTGACCCGAGTAAATGTAGAAAAACACTTTCTCTACACTGGCCCGTCTGGGCATCGAACTCGGGAACACGGAGTAGGCGACACCTTAAAAACCGAACCGAAATTAACAAAAACGAATGACGAAGTAAATCGAGACGTATGTGTAAGTGTTATAAAAGGTATGGAAGCCCTGCCGTAACCCTATCCAATGCTCTATCAGTTATTTATAATAGCTCAGAGCGGAGAGCAGATGAGAAGAGATGAGCCATGGCGAATGTAGCATACACACTCTTACACTCGACAAACCTCGCAGTCCCTCAACGAGAGTGTACAGACACCATTAACTTACCTGCAAACTATTCCATCTAATGAAGTAAGCCACGTTATATTTTTTTCAGATCACTTACCGATGTTGTATCAATGCCGTTAGAGTTATCACTTAGAATTTCTTTATTGTTATCAAATGCTATTTTGTATTGTAATTCGCCGTATCACGCGCCAAACCGATCTACGCCGACTGTTCTATGCGACTGTTTTGGCTGATTTCTGATAGTAAACATGATATCGTTTGAACTGTTAACTGTTAACGATGGGAACCAATAATATGAAAATTTGTAAGATTTAGAGCTTCTCCTTAACGTTTGTTCACAGTATGGAGCTTTCAACGTGAATAAAAATACTCTTCCTGTTGCCAAATACGAATTATAGTTATGAAAACTTATTAAACTCAAACATTTTGTCAAACAACAATTTTTAATGGGCTGACTGCAATTAAAATGAAATCTTCGCTGTCGCATATTTCTATCGTCATTACAAAAGAATCTGGCAAATTAGAAATGTCCAACTTTTTAGACGGCTACTACAATTATTTTTGTTGTATCAAGGTAATTTGCGAACCTTTAACGACTAATTTTCTGAAAATAATTGTATTTATTAGCCCTAGCTGCTCTATGATGTGGTAAATTTTCGAACATTGCTCGGGTTTGTGATCACCAACCCGCATTTGGCAAACGTGGTGATTATGCCTATACCCATCATAGCTGTTTGAATTCAATGATGGAGGCCTTTTCCCTGCAGTGGGATGAGTATAGGCTGTTACTTACTTTTTACTTTACTTACACGTATGGTTCATCACATTTTTGAGATTTCACGCTTTTCGTCGGTTTAAATTTTGTAAATATTTTCTTTAAGTTTGAAGGCGCCTCTATTTATCTATGAAGTAAAAAATGTAAATCAAGTGTTCACCCGAAAATATTTTTCGCAATATAGTTTTCAATTTTTACGGTCCTAGGCCTGACAAAGGTATAAAGGGATAATCAAAAACCTATTATTAGTATCGTAATGAGTGAAGGAGATGCGCATTGCGTAAAAAAAGTGTTGCTAGGCGGCCGTATTAAAAATTTTAGATTTTTGGCGAACATTTTCTAAGTGCTTTATCTTGACATTTTTGTACTGGGCTATACCAAAAGACAAAAATACGTCATTTGTTTTTTGTCTCGTAGATTGATATATTAAAATTTGGAAGGTGGTTAAAATTTCATCGTGTATAATGTGTTTTATTTGTCCTTCATTTTATAAGTGGCCAAAATATAGGCCAAAGTCTATAAATATTCTACACGTTTCCGATAAACCAGCGGGTACTCTATGAAATTCCGATATACTTATTGCTTTCTAATATCAAAAACTAATACCAGTGGTATTTGTTTTTAATCGTTATTAATTTTCTATTCCGGACAAATACCATGAGTCCCAAAATGGGATACTGAAATTTTTAAATTTGGTATTTGTTCGGAATCGTAAATTCATAACGACAATATACAAATTCCATTGGTATTAGAAAGGAATAGATCGGAATTCCTAGGAATTGTATACCTAGGTAGGTAAAGTATATATTATTATATATATAAATGACAATAATAGGTATCCATAATATTTCATAAATTGTCAAGAAGACCCAAGTACTTTACACATTACCTAGGTAAGTATATTGTATACAACATCTTAATTATACACATATCAACACCAACATGGTAATGAGACTTGTTATATCTATCATTTATTTAAATGATGATCATAAATATATTATTCTTCCAGTAATACAACATGGCGAAGTTTTAATATAAAATTAAATTAACGTCAATCACAGATAGTTTAATATTCTAAGTTTATACAAAAACAAACATCCCACTAATTTTATTTTAATTCATTCACATATTTAAGATTGAAGTATTGGTTTCTTTTGAGGGCCTTGCTCCAAACACAAGGTCGTTATAACAACTTTTATTTGTCACGAAGCAAATTAAGCAATACATATTTTAATATCAGTATATAAACTTGAAAAATTTTTTGAAAATTTTTTTTTTTTATTTGCCCGCCCGGCATGCCAGGAGATGCGGGTTCGAGTCCCGCCTGAGACAAAATTTTTCAAGTTTATATACTGATATTATAAGTGCAATTAAGTTGCTAAAATATCAAATAAAGTAAATGCATATTTTATTTATTTATAGGAATCTTCAAACAAACAAAATATTTTGCAATGCATAAATAGTTTTGATTTATAAACTTAGTTCCTAGTATTATCTATAGCTATCTTTATATAATTATGTCTGTACATATAAAAAAGGTATGTAAGTTACACTAATTGTAACTGGAGAACGGCTGGTCCAATTTTAAGAATAAGTACTTTCAAAATATCAAAATTTTTAGGGAACGGGGCCGGACGGGTTGGGGTTATCAAGTTTGACAGGTCCGCTAGTATAATAATAATTTTAATAATAAGATTTTTAAATGCTTGGCAAACTCAATAAATAATATAATAATAACATTAGGTAAGCAAAAAGGTATAAAAAAGCATATTCCCTTACACCAACCTGTATTCCCCAAGCAAAACATGTTACAATCTGTACGAGTAAAATATTAAAACAAGATACGTTACTGTTTCATACAAAAATGACACTTCGTACCATAATGCAAATAAAACCGTAAAAGAAAGAGCACCCATAAGTATGTTCAGTAGGTGCTCATTTGATGACGACGTTTTTTATCACTGATTGTTTATTAAGTTCTTTTCTTACAATAATATACACAATAACGTTTATATTGACAATTGTATCTTCATACAAAAACGCATTTAAATTTAGAACATCAAGTCGTGTTGAAAATTATTCCTTTGTCATAAAATATATCGGTATTCAACACTTTATTTTCCTTCATAGAAAAATTGTTTGGCCGTTTTCTTATAAGTTGTTTAGCGTGGCTTATCAGAGCTCCGTAGAAAGTAGTCGTTCGGAATGGCATGTCAAACTTTTCACAGTGTTCCAAGAGAATTGGGTAAAGGTATTTTAGTTCTGCGTGGTCCAGTGTCGGGAACAAGTGATGCAGCGCGTGGTCGCCGAACCGAGTGATAGATTTGAAATGATTGCCTGCGTAATCAATTCTTTCCACCATCGTGTCCATTTGGTGCAAGCCCCAATCTAAAAATTCTTGCCTGTAATTAAAATAATTAGATAATAGATATGGAATTTTCGAACTGTGTCATCATGATTATTATAGCCAATCGATTTCCACTGCTAGACCTAGGCCCCCAATAAGGGTCTCCGTGCCGACCGGTCCCACGCCATCACATTCAGCGGGTTTATGCGACTTTCACCAGATCGCCGGTTAAGCGATTAGATGGCCTGCCAACAAATCGTCGTCGTCGAAATTCTAATTCTAAAAAGTAACGCCCATCTTTTATTCTCACTAATCATAATACTATGTTAATTGATATTTTAAAGCCTTATAAGTAATTTATATGCTACTACTGAGAATAATTTAGAATTAGATTTTATTTCGACTGTGTCGGATCATCAAGAAACTGAGAATATTAATTATGAAAAAAAATATTTAGAGATATCTACATTCCTTTTTTAAATCTTTTTTTCAATCGTTCAATTATTTTTAGCATGTAGTGGTTATTTAGAGATCAGATCATCAAGAAACTGAGAATATTAATTATGAAAAAAAATATTTAGAGATATCTACATTCCTTTTTTAAATCTTTTTTTCAATCGTTCAATTATTTTTAGCATGTAGTGGTTATTTAGAGATCAGCTTATTTACGAAATACATGCCTAGTAGGTATAAGACAACTAAAATTTTAAACATTAGTAGGAAATTAATTTGTATCGCAAAATGTAGGCATTTTACAAATACCCTTTTTAAAATGGTGTTTCCTATGACCTCTTCAAAAGGATGATGTTGTCGTAATCGTCAAGCTTGGCTGATGGAGCGATCTCAGTTTAGTAGAGTTTAGAGTACCTACTCAATATTGTAGAGCATGTAAGAACTCATATGCTGAGAAGGTACGAGTATGTGCTACTCTATTTTAAGCCTGCTCCACATTCTCATGCAACAATATGTTCAAACATTTAAGTGAGTGATGTTATGAAGCATACCCTAAAATTTCATACCTTGGTACATCTCCATCGAAGAAATTGACATGGGCATGATGACCGGCAGTCAAGCCGAACAGCGTGAAGAAGAAACCAGCAGACATGAGTGATATGATCCATACGAGTATCGTCCATGGCAAAGATAACCCACCGGCTATCCACATCCATGTGGGAAGCGTGAACGGTATTATATTTGTCCAGGATAACTTCTTTCCCTCAAAATTTGTAGCCGCTGTCAGGACCCTGCAACAAAGTTAGGATATTAGTTTTCTTTTACTTTCACCAACGGTGAATATCAAAACCGGGTGAACCTCGGACAAAGGGACAATTACCGTTTTTCGTACCATCCGGATGGATAGACGGACGTTCTCAAATCGTCGCATACACTTTTTCTTTGATATTCGGCTATGTTTTTTTTTATGAGTTGCCTGACACTGATTTGTTTTTGGTTTGTTTGATATTGCTTAGTCCAATTTAAATTTACAGGAAAAATGACACTATCCCAATACTTTTCTGCTGACCCTATTTTTCTACCCTTTAAAGCAAGTCCACGACAACATCCGATAGTCAGTGTCAGATTTGTTCAAGGAAACATTAAACGTGTTTCATAACTTCTTTTTGTGCAACTAAGTTGCTGGTGTTACTAGAAAATACAATCCCTTGAATAAACTGCGTTAAACTTACCTAAGACGGTTAAAAGTCCCAACATGAACCCATGCAAGACCTTCCAAGTGCCGAGCCTAGCCTATTAAGCTACCAAGACATTATTTGTGTCGACAAATTGATTCCGGGCAAGCCAGCGGAGGTTCGTCAGTGTTTTTGGTTAAACACCTCTAACATCAAAGAGAAATTTTAATATTATTCGTTTTTTTAAAAGTTTTTTAGTCATTAAATTGCTGGTGCAAGTTGAAAATACAATTTCAAACATGGAACGTACTGATTGCGATACCGAAACGTACATGTCCTATAAATAAAACCGGCCAAGTGCGAGTCGGACTCGCGCACGAAGGGTTCCGTACCAAAACGGCCAAAAAAAAATGGGTTTGTTGTATGGGAGCCCCCCTTAAATATTTATTTTTTCTTGTTTTTAGTATTTGTTGTTATTGCAGTAACAGAAATACATAAGTTGTGAAAATTTCAACTGTCTAGCTATCGCGGCTCTTGAGATACAGCCTGGTGACAGAGCGACGGACAGACGGACAGACGGACAGACGGACAGACGGAGAGACGGACAGACGGACAGACGGACAGACAGCGAAGTCTTAGTAATAGGGTCCCGTTTTTACCCTTTGGGTACGGAACCCTAAAAATCGATCAGAAATTAATTCGGTTTATCCCGGTCGATCCGATTATTGGGAAACTCGGTGATCGACTTGTGCAGCCTTATTGATATACTAGCGCTTCGCCCGCGACTTCGTTCGTACCGCATGGTATTTAGTTACTTTAAGTACCTATATCATGCTCTCGAATATATCGACTTTCGGCTATATCGCGCTCTTAGTTATCGACTTAGGTATATCACTTTCCCGGTTATATCTCACTCCTTAGGTTCCTTCAAATTTATTGCAATTACCATCTAACAAACTTGCAAGCCTTTAGTTCGGCCCTATCACAAAATCATTTCTAAGCTCTAAACTACCAAAAGTGCTTGGACTTCTTCGAATCCAACCCTATCACAAACTCCGTTTTGTAGTGAACGTTTACTTTAAGAATAACTACCTTCCTGCTAAATTTTGTTTTGGTACGTCAAGCAGTTTTAGATATGTCAAGACCATTCGCTGTAAATATACTAGAATATATAGAAATCATCGCTAACTTTAGCTCCTATAGTAAGAACGCAAAGAACAACACTATCTCTAAGATTGCTAAAAAAAATTACATAGGTGCGGTAGCTTCTCACAATGGCGGTAACAAATTTCCCGTATATACTGTAAGTACTCAGTCTGATTTAAAACCAACTGTGTTTGCACTAACAACAGTACCTATTTCTTCTATCAAAATAAACATACTTTTTTTTGCGAATTTTGCGAAATGTTTACTTGAGCAGTAAAGCAAAAGGGTTGCTGACCATGCTAAATGATATGAGCATAATGATTCGGTTATAAATAAGTATAATTTCTCAGAAATAGAGCATGTAAATCACTTACTTTTTAGTTGACTGACCAACATAAGTTTCCCAAACTTATCATAATATAGAAAATATGAAAAACCGTATTAGATACGTCCCTAACTGTCACATCGATAAGCGAATGTTTGCATCAAAACTAAGAAAGTGAACTTACTCTTTTAGTAACACAGCAATGAAGACAAACATAAAGACAATAGGCCAGTAAAATGCTCCCATCTGGGCTAAAATGGATTTGGCTTTGTAGGGTAGGAAGACCAGAATCGGCTCGAGCATAGATAGCTCTATATCTTGGAGGGTGTTGGTGTGCATGTGATGAGACATCGCATGTTGTATTCGCCAATCTCTGGAAAAAACAAACTCTAGTCAGTAACAAGGTCTTTTAGACTAGATGTCAAAAACAGTTTTGATATACATATATACTACCTAACGCAACTATCCTCACTAATATTATAGATGCTAAAGCAACTCTGACTGTCTGTCTGTTTTTACATCTAAACTACAAAGATAGATTAAACCTTGAAAAAGGACAAAGATTATTTTGTAATCCATTGCTGGGCACAGGTTCCGCCCACGCGATATGACGTGTAATCCACGCGGGCAGAGCCGCGGTTGATAAGCTAGTAAAAAAACCATAATATTAATTCAGACTACTTTGGTTTGCTGAAATATCAAAGCATTTTGAACGCAAATATGAAACATCAATCACAACATCATAAAATAAAATAAAAACATGAAATAAATCCAGTGCCCTAATAGTAACTGCAAATCTAGAACTCACTCATGCGACATCCCGGTCAAGTTCATTAGGTACATTCGCCAACTGACCGCTCTGTGCAAGTAGTTATGACTACAAGTGGCCACTGCACTCAGCACAAATCCATTCAAAATAGCCAACGAGGCTCCCAGCATCCAATTATGGGTCCAGCTCCAACAACAAATCGGACTCAATAAAACTAATATCGCTAGCAAGCCATCTGTCAGATGATCACTTTTAAGCCGATCAGTTTCTGGTATGTCCTTCAGTTTCTCCATAACTTTACTTTTTAAGGTCCTGTAAAATCCATGTTCATCGAATGTGAAAGGATAATTTCTGGGTGTAGTAGCTCTTCTTACGTAATAATTTGGCAGAAGTATTTCGGCGGTCCCTTTGAGATGGTGCGTCTCGAATTGTTCAGTTATATCTGTCCCCTAAGAATGAAAGTTGTGTCACGATACACAAATAATATTAGACAGCATATGAAAAAAGATAACCTCTGTGACCATGGCCTTGTCAGGTTTAACGCCTGACCCCAATCAGAGCGTGAAGAAACAAAAGAACTGTTAAATAATTAAAATCATAGATACTCGTACATATACGGGTTGAACTCGCGTGATTTTATATTTTGGTTTATTCCGATGTTTTGGAAATCTTTACATCGTTCGTGATCACCGGTAGACAAACATAAAAATCTTTATTTCAATAACTTGTAGAGAAAATTTCAGAAAACTATATAACTTTACTGATTTAATAATATACAATATACTATATAGATTTATACGTGAAACAAGAGACGTGAAAGTAACGCTCATATAATCAAGAATAATAATAGGTAGGTATAGCATTGATATTTACGGAAATGATACAACATATCCTTTGCAAATGTGAATTTTTTTTTGTTTTGTTCTGTTCGACTTCATAAAACGTATATTTAAACGACGACCTACATGGACGGATAGAAACTTAAGTATAATAAATAGATATTGCAAAGCGATATAAAATAAGTTTAATTAGTGGCGGCGTGACGTACACTCCGGTTTTTAAGGTGACGCCTGCTTCGAGTTCCCGAATTCAATACAGGACGGGTGAATGTAGAAAAATATATATTTTTTTAGTTTTCACGGGTCTGGCTGTTTATGGTGCTTTCGTTGTTTCTGATTGCCACAAAACAAGTGCTATAAATAGTTGCTTACTTAATGATCAGAACAATGTACTCGTATGTGAATTGTTAAACTAAGTGATATAAGGCGACCGTTGTGAAAAAAAAGTTGTGCGTGTACTAGTGTACACACGTAAGAAGTGAAACTTCTTTATGGCCTTATTTTTCGAAAAATGATCTACATGCAACTTTCCAGAAATTGGTTAAATTAGTTAAATTGGTTAAATTGGTTAAATTGGTTAAATTGGTTACATTGGTTAAATTGGTTAAATTGGTTAAATTGGTTAAATTGGTTAAGTTGGTTAAGTTGGTTAAATTGGTTAAATTGGTTAAATTGGTTAAATATTATTTCACTTTACCTTTTTGCTATCGTCTGAACCAACCGTGGTAGGGGCAAGAAAAAGATGGCGCGTAACCGAAAAATGTGACGAAAATTTGACGCAAAACGTGACGGTAAATTTTTTCCAACGCCGATAAAGAAGTTTCACTTCAAAAATAATAGAAAACAGCACACTCAGGCACGGTAGAAAGAGTGGGAGATACTAGTTCCTCTCCCTTCCCCTCGATCTTACGCTTTTTCGATCAGCATCACGTGACCCTGACGCGAGTTTGGAAGTTTTTACCCATCCAACAAAAAGTGCTCAGCGCCGCTAAAGAAGTTTTCACTTCAAAAAATAAAAATATTTAAAAAAAGCTATGCTTTATTGACAAATTTTACAATTAAAAAGAGCCAATGCTACTGTAGGACGAACATCTATAAACAGGGTGTTAGTTTAACGGTTCTATAAGCCGTAACCAACTTATGTTGTCATATGAATACTATACATATGTCAAAAAATGTATATAATCATTTTTACAAAATGGTCCTTGTTAAGATTAGCATAAAAAATAATTTCGATGTGCTGATAGTATTGATTTATTTATATGTATTAAGTTAATTTAGGCTGGTTCCTTACAATACCTGCAGTTAAATAACAACCTTTTTATGTGACGAGCTATCTATTTTGTCGAAAAATACTTAGCGACCAAACCGCTCTGAAGACCAAACCGCTCTGAAGACCAAATCGCCTACGTCATTAGTTCGACCGCCAAAAGGAAGAAATATGTATGTGGCTTTTCGTAAACACACTATAGTCGCGTGACTTTAATGATAATAATGATAGAGGGAAACAAATTGTATGAACCTACATAATGAATTAATGATGCATAATACTTGTATGTTTAAATCAGTTACGACATTGAAGAGACGATCATACTTTTTTAAGATAGATGAATACAATAAAACATACATAAAAATCAATTTGATCAATTATTGTAGGCATTGTTTTGTGGCAATAATAAATTATGTTTATTAATTACATCCATTCCTTGCATAAATGCGATGTATCTACTTACACCAATACAATACAAAAGAACAAACAATGCAGGGTGCAGTATCGTTATAAGATAAAACCATCATAATCTGTCACTGTCCTATGCTGAACCATCCAGGGCACGGTACGATTTTTAAAAAATCTATCAAAAACTTTTTACTCATTAAATGGTGGAGTTACTCAACCAATTATATTGGTAAGTCTACGCAAGTTCATTACGCAAAGTACTTGTAACAATTAGTCGTCACAATAATTTATAACTCGTTAGATCAGTTGTAAGGGTGTAGTCGTCTACTGAACGAAAGGTCGTAAGTTTCAAACTGACCTGTGGCCTTAAACAAGTGGCTTTCGAATATCGTTTACGCCAGACGAATAGATAACAAATATATGAAAATGAAATTAATAAACGAACGAACGATCGTAAGCTTATATCATTTTCATACATTTGACATCTATTCGTCTCTCGTAAACGATATTACAAAGCCACTTATTGTCCAAGGGCGCTGAATCACTTGAAAACGTTTTTTTTTAAATTAAAATACCATGGATGGATGTTGTAAGAAGAGATTAAGGAAGTACCGTGAAACACAAACTGGCAGCTTTGTCGGTCGGTCCCTACAACATTGGCCAAATTACGATCGCCAATCCGCATGCCAAGCATGGGGATTAAGGCAAAACCCATATTTTGGAAAGACCTACGTCCAGCGTGGATTAATGTTGACTGATGATGAGGTGTATAGGTAAATAGGTAGCATTTTACCTTTGTTGACTCAATCCATTGAGATCCACCGGGATGAATTGAAATAAACTCGTTTAGGTCATACAACCCATCGTGGACTCTCCATAATCCTTCGGCTCCATCTTGTAATTTCTTACTCTTAATCCATTGTTGAGCAGTCTTCGGATCTACATCTCTGAGAAGGGGATACTTTAGCTTCGGGAAACTGGTTTGGCGTTTATCGTCTACTGACATTTCTGAAAATAGATAGGAGTTGTTTTGAGACTATTTTTAAATAATAAATTGCTGGTGTAACTTGAACAATTACTTTAATAAAAGCGAAGGTTGTAGATTCGAGTCTCATCTAAGATAGTCGAAAAATATTTGTTTCAGGAACTGTATTTTCAAAGTTAACAGTCAACTTAATTCTGTTTACTAACTGTGATAAATAGTATTGTTCGAAACCTCTAGAATTTGAAGTTGCTACTTATTGACTAAATTGTATAATTTGTTTAAGTTACTGAGAATGACATAAATATGTTTTTTGCATTTAATCAGTAGCAGCTAGATGACAAACTTGACTGTAATCGAAGTAATGATCTAAGTAGTGATCGAAGTAATACAATCCTACTACCTACTTACATATTACCTATGTTCCTAGTTAGATGTATGGTGTGGCCGTGTGGTGCCGTCTATAGAACTACTCCTTATCTTCGTATGGTTGTCATAAGAGGCACTAAAGATGTACCGCCAGAAAAAGACGGGCAGCCAGCTGCGTTTTCTCTCCGTGGTGACGATGATACATAGCCTAGCATAGTTTTGATTTTACTTTTCATATAACAACTTCATCGAAACTCATCCGTAATGCTTTTTAGTCATGTTTCTTTTTATTGCCAATATAATACTATACAAAACATGTTGGCAATATAATACTACACTAAAACCACAGATAATATAACACTAGTTAGTACAGATACCTCATGCCCTACAAAGCCAAAAAAAAAAACAATTGATTCACGACACTGATTTTAGACGCCGCGCCGTTTGATTCTGATTTTAACTGATTTTTAACTGATTTTGTTATGCCAGCATTTTGCTATATTTTAAAAACGTTCTACGCTAACGTTCTAATGTAAATAATATCTTTAAAATTATTAATCAATATGATTTTCAATTAATCGTTTATAAATGCAATTATTACCAAATAACCATATGAAAGTTATTAAACATTTTCTATATAAATAAGTTTTTGTAATACGCGGTTTAAAGCTACAGTATGTAGAAGAAAACACGTTTAAAAAACTTGAACCATAACTCAGAATTTATAATTAATTACCGACCACTATTTTTTTTACGTACTAACAAACTTACATTAGTTAGTAATTATCCTTGAAACCAAAGTTAAGTAATGCATTTTTTAAAGATAAAGGTAGTTACATCAGTAACTCTAGGTCAAACAGTTCTGTTTAAATTCGATAAATAGTTTAAAAATCTGTTACCCGACTACGAAAATGAAATAATTTCCAAGTCTCCCTGCATATTTCGTGTATTATTTCAACATTTTTGTAAGGTACTCAGAATTTTGTATTCTTTCATTTGATACCCCACTCGTTTATACCTGCATTTTTGCCTTAGTGACCCAAATATATTTTTGTAGTATTCGCAATGTATCTTTTCTGTTAACAAACGGTAGCCTATGTTACCCGGACTATAATATGGAATCAATTGATACCTCATTCACCAAAATCGGCTCCGTAGTTTAGCCGCAAATGTGGAACCCACATATATAAATACATATTTATTTATTTGTATATATATACTGCGAAAATCATAACTCTTCCTGTTAGCTTTGCCGTAGTCGGGTCAAAAATAGTGTACCTAAAGTAAGCTCCCATTAAATACGGTTTTGAGAAACATGTTTGGTCACATTTCCTAAGTAAATTGTAAATCGTCTTCATGAACTTTGTTTCCATTACTTTAGTCATTATTTGTATTCATTTATGTATTATATTTATGTGTATTAATTTGCATTAGTATTTAGTCTATACTTTGTTGATAGCTTGGTACTACTCATAGGTATGTGTAATTTCTTACTCTTGTTTTTCATCGTCTCTTTTTCCGTAATAATATCTGCCCACAACATTTGTTTAACCTGATGGTCGAATGGTCGACTGGTTTACTAAAAAATTAAAAAATAGCGTTTAATATCACATTTCGTTTAATTTAGAAAATAATATATTCTCCTTTTCTGACATTAGAAAAATAGCTCGTTGCCTGAATGACAAAATTATCTGATTTAAACTTCAGGGTCACTATCATAATATTGTTCCGTGGTTTCGCAACACTCTGCCGGAATATCGAAAACTCACAAAAAACAAGGTACCTACAATAGTATTGCACATTTATTTTGTTGCAAACTCGCACCTATGTCAATAACGTTAAGATTCCTCAATATATAGACTGAATTTTTTGTCGCCTGTACATTGAGTAACCCCTATTTAACTAACTCTTATGACCAAATTGCTTTTTTGCTACTGTGCGGTATATGCGTCACTATCATAATTGTTCCGTGGTTTCGCAACACTCTGCCGGAATATCGAAAACTCACAAAAAACAAGGTACAATAGTATCGCACATTTATTTTGTTGCAAACTCGCACCTATGTCAATAACGTTAAGATTCCTCAATATATAGACTGAATTTTTTGTCGCCTGTACATTGAGTAACCCCTATTTAACTAACTCTTATGACCAAATTGCTTTTTTGCTACTGTGCGGTATATGCTAACCCTTATTCGTAATATTATTGGTACATTTATTTTTTTGCATCTTAATAGTATTTAAAGTTATGTCCAGCATTGAGCATTCCGGTTTTTAACACAGCCTTGTGTGGGTCATTGAAATACTTCAAGGTTATACACTCTTCCCTTTTTTTGTGTATAAACAACAATAATATGTTTTATCATTCTAGATAATAATCTAAAACGGTTTACGTGACTTTGAATGGAATGGACTTTAATTTAGTTTTTTTTAATATTTATTCTGAGTATTTTTTTTTTTAAATTCATGGCGTATATTTACCGTCACTATCAAGTTAATCAGGATTTTTAAGTGTGTAATGTTAATGTGAGCTGGATAAAATTTAATATGTCTTGAATAAAAAAATTATAGCTTATGCAATAATGACTATCTTTCACCAAATAATAATATTAAAATTATTGCCATCAATGCATGAAATGGCAGGCAAATCAAAAATAATAATTTGTTAGCAAAAAAAAAAAGACGTGTGGCACTCGGAGACTGCCGCGGTAAAGCTATTGCATAGCATTTTTTATCAACTTATGCAATTATAAACCTAAAAAGTATCACTACTGTGCCGGTCGGAGTGGGGGGTGTTAGGTTAGGTTTCGTTACGGAATTTCTGGATTCGGTCTCCACGCTCAAGGCCCGCGATAGAAGCTATGCAAAAGCTTAATTTTTTAATTTTATGTATTTTCTAATTTTGACTTTTGTAATTAAATTTTTCTGGTATTTTGGCAGATATGGTTACCATAGGCAACCATACTGTCAAAATCCTTATTTTCTTCTAAATTCTTTTAAATTTCGGAAATTCAAAATTGTTCGACTCGGGGAGTTAGGTTATAAAATTTTCGTTACGGAATTTCTGGATTCGGTCTCCACGCTCAAGGCCCGCGATAGAAGCTATGCAATAGCTTAATAAGAATGAAAACAATGCTTATACCAAACTTTTGTTAATACACTAAATCTAATTCTTTTAAAATCAGAAAACTGTCTTCCATCAAACATTTTAATCCCTCAACCCCCAGGAGGCACGCGCGTGCCGCGATAACAATTGATTTCAATTGTGTCTGGAAAAACTCACGATCGAGGGATTAAATGTAAATCCCACATAGGACGAACTCCTCCTCCTTCTTAATAAGTATATTCCAATTACCAATTTAGTCAGTTTCAACCGCTGAAATCTTCAGTGAGGTACACAAACAGTTGGACAGGATAATTTAATTTCTAACTGCCGCGCTATGGAAATTTACCAATCCACTTCCATATAATATAGTTTATACCATACTGGTATATGATCCGTTTTTAATATAGGTTTAAAATAACTATGAACCTATATCAAGAAATTGAGCTTTCCAGACTAAGTAGGTACTTCCAGTCGAACGCTAATAATAAATCTGTCAGGACTCCCGATAATATAATTACAGATAATAATTGTTACATGTCAGTGGAACTTTACTTAGCACTGTCGTGCTCTAGTTCAATGTGAAGCGACTCGTAAAATTGTATCAAACACAGAAAGTATAATGTCAAAATATCTACAATCTATTTTATTAATGTAATAGCCTTGTCTCTAGTACCACTTACCGATATTGACTTGATTCCGTTACATGAATCACTTAGAATTTCTTTTTTTTTATTAACAAACACACATATTTAATTTCAATCCGACCGTATCACGCGCACAACCGGTCCACGCTGCTCATTCGGTGTGACTACTTGCGTCTGCGCAGTTTTTAGTTTTGTTTCTGATAGTAAACTAATTTATGAATTTGTGTACATTCATGAATAATTTTAATAATAAATAGATAGTTTGCAAACAAAGAAACTCTTTAAACACTCTTTGTTTGCAAATTTTGTTTCGGAAGAAAAAGTCCTGAGTTCGAATAATACCTTTAACCTTCCACGTCAGGCATCAATCATCAGCAAGTCAAGTTTTACAATTAAGTATATGCCATATAAATTGTGTGACGCACATTCTTAATTATTGTGGTCAACAATTACAGTCCTAGTGTCTTGTATGCTGTTAGTAGAATTTCATTGTTTGTTTTTCTTTCGTTTTTAAATTAACGTTTATTTATTTATTTCGATCATCTAATGTCTTGTTTGCTGTAAGTAGAATTGTTTATTTTTGAATTTGAATTAACGTTTTTATTATTCTGATCAATTTCTGGTCAATATTTATTTTTATTTCGATGGGTAGCATTACCTGTGGTTTAGGCACAGATTAATAAATAGTCATGATGTGTTAATGCTGTTGGCTTAGTGCGGTGGTTTTACTACTACACAATAGTCCCGGGTTCGATTCTTAACTGGATAAATTAGGAAGTGATATCGAAAGGCTCGTCATGCCGTTGGTCTCGCTTTCTGTTACAAGATGTTAGTAATTAATATCACGTCTCGTCAGAGCTTGTCATGGAAAACTTCAAAATAGGTACTCTGCCAGCAAACTACTCTTGAAGGATATTCATACAACAAGATAAAAAAGAATTACACAAGTAATTGAAGACTACTGAAAAAAAAAGAAAATGTAGAAATAGTGCTGTAGTGACTTAAGTACCGGGCCAATATCTCGGGGTCCCGGGTTCGATACCCGGGTCAGGCATTAGGAGTTTCAAATTTTAGAATATTGCTCGGGTTTTTGATCACCGACCTGTATTTGGAAAGCGTGATGATTATGCCTGTACCCATCATTGCTGTAGTAACTTGAATTAAATGATGAAAGCCTTAATATTGTAGTCCATTAGTACAACAAAGAAAGCAAAAATAAATATGGATAACTATAGCCCTAACATGAATTGTTGCCTATCAGCTGAATCCTGTCAAAGATTAACTTTACGTTGCTGTTACTTTTACTATTATTATCCTATTCAGCAAACGTCAGTTCCCCGTTGGAAAAAATGACCTTTTAATGACCCCTGTCCTTAGCATAGTTTAGTAGCCTAGCTAATATCATAGTTCTACCCTGTATGGAGCCGTCTACCAAGTGGCAGTTTCCACTGCCCACTTAAATCAACATGTTTACCAATTAGTGGTTTTTTTGTTACACTCGTACTCGTATCGTTTGACAGGATCATAATGAGCCAGGCGTTATTTAAAAAATCCCCATTTTACTATATCTCCCTTAGGGGTATAATTTCTAAAAATCCTTTCTTATGGGATGCCTGCGTCTTAGAAAGACCACACCCTCTAAATTTCAGGACTCTACAATCAGCCGTTCAGGCTGTGCGTTGATCCATTAGACAGTTATTCAGGATCAGGATAAGCAATTTTTACGTATAAATAGATGAGTTTTTGTAAGAAAAGGTTTAAAAAAGTACTCATACCCTAAATCATAAAAAAAACGTAGTAGAACTTAGTAAAATTTTATTTCTCTAACGGTGTTCGGAGAGCACGGCAGTGCCCCCGCCAAGTCGAGCGCGAAGCAAACACTGCCGTACCATCCTTTACTGGAACCATTTTGCTGCATTTTCAGGCCCCTATTTGAGAACCTCTGAATAAGACCAGAACGCAGAAATTTTCGTCATCCAGTAAGCTATAATTACATACTACTTAAAATCCAAAATTTCAAGTCTCTAGTTCAATGTGAAGGTCATTTAGTTCCGAAGTTAAGCGAAAGCAAAGTTTCGCATTTATTACACTCACTCACTCACTCATGATCATCAAAATAGAACTACTAGTTCCCGTAAACTCAGAGAGCTGAAATTTGGTTCAGAGTTAGGGTTTAATGGCCAAATAAAGGAAAATCTATTAAAACTAGGATAATCGAAAATCTGAAGTACCTGGTGACCCTGATTAGAAAACACAAGAGCCCAACCAAACTATAAGAGATCGATATACCGCCTTTACAAAAAATATTCAACTTGGGTGGGCCGCTTCATTTGATGTCAAAAATCTAAGGTCTGAAGTATCTGATGAAGAACCCTCAGCTGGTCTCAGCTGTATTAGAGATATGGTAATGCCCCCTTCTTCTATTGGTGCATAAAAAAATCGACTGTCATTGCAAAAATTCAGCGTAGTGGGAAACATCTTTTCATTATCCCTCAACCCCCAGGAGGCACTCGGGTGCCACGATAACAATTGATTTCAATTGTGTCTGGAATAACTCACGATCGAGGGATTAAATTTAGCCTATAGTGTCCCACGGCTGGGCGAATGCCTCCCCGTCTGATTTTAATACGCATATAAATAAAATTAAAAAAAAAACTCTGGATAAGACTAGACTGGCTTTTATACTTATACTTACAAGTTTACAAGAAGAAATAGTCGAACGATTAACTTTATTCTACTCGTACATTACACAAATTAAATAAACAAATTACACTAAAATATTAATTAATTTTGCTCAAAATTTGGTCAAAATATGGGCTAAGAGTGGCAGTGATACTCGCACACGTCGCTAGATGGCGCTGACTGTATTTTAAAAGATGTATAATAACAAAAAAACTTCTCTCAAAAAGAAAAAAAATGTGTCGAATAAGAAAATCTAATAAAATAAATCAATATGCCCACGTTTCTACAAAAAGAAGAAAAATCCCACTAAAAACATTCTGTAAAAAACTAGCCAAGTCTCGATGGAGTAGTCCCCTAATTCGCGTAACCGCATCGTATAATAATCTTAATTGAACGACAGGTTTTTGACAGTTCTAGTATGGGCTAAATGTCAAAATCGTCCAATTCAATCACGATCGAACTGCGATTCGGTTACGCGAATTAGGCCCCTGCTTGTTTATCTCTCAAAAGTAATGAAATCTAGACAAAGTCGTGCCAAGTCTAAGGTTCCTTACTGCGATTTCTTTATTATTATAGTTAATTTTGTGTGACTTGGCCGTTGAAGGGTAGGTACACAAGGATACAAAACCAGGTGCTCCATGACACCTTTGCACCAAACTGTCACCATAACCGCTACCCATTGACGATGGAAAATTGCCACTTGGAAAACGTTGATTCAATAACCAGTCAATTGTAGGCTTGATGTTGCTGCGTATTTCAATAATACTTATGTATAGGCGAGCCAGAAAGTTACAGCAGATATAACATTACGTGTAAACAAAATTGACTTGTACCCACTAACGTATAAAGAATGTTCAACGGCAAAAACGTCACCATAAACGCACACATAACATTGAAATGAAAGAAACATTTACGAATTTGAAAACGAATAGAGTAAAATCCGTATTGTTTTCTCATTTGGCTGTTTAAGAGTTCTTATTTAATCACCAACCATACATACCTATTTAATGAGACATTATTCGACAGTTAAAAATCAATTAAGGGCCTGTTTCACAATCGCTGAGTAAAGTTCTGGGTAAGCTACTTCGACCCTATCTGCTCAGTAAACTATTTTTTACGTTTCACAATCCCTGAGTAGGGTTAATCACAACTTTATCTGCTCGTTAAGTTAATCACCGGATGCACTGCCAAGTAGCCTTTTACTTGACAAGTAAATTTAAAAAGATAACCTCAAATACGTCATTTCCAAATTTTCATCAATAACAAGTTATTTTATTATTGAAATGGACAGTTTGGAATGGTAAATTCAATGCAAACAAAATCGCCATACAAAAAGTACCAAACGTCGGCAAATTTGACATTTGTCATTTACTGACTAACTGACGTTGACATAGACTTTTTATTGAAACCTCGTTGCGTTCCATTGTTTCTGTAAAACATTGATTTTAGAAAAGGTGAAATGACTCATTTACATTACAGTGTAAACATTTTTTGTACGAATTTATTGTTTTTATTACTTATAATCATAACAAAAAATATTTTTAATGATAATTCTAATTACTATACTTTACAGAAACACATAAATTATTCTTACCTTGAAACGAAACGTAACTTGTAAGTAAGTATTAATTATATAATCTTCACTTTAATTTACTGATTGGATGATTGTGAAATGCAAAGAAAGTTAACGAAAGGATTTAACCTCTATGTAATTAACTCGTTGAGTAACTACTTAAGCCTTAACTTAATGATTGTGAAACAGACCCTAAGAATTTTATATTTTTGAAATCGAAAATAATGTGATTTTCTAAGCACATTATACTTTCTCTATCAGTAATTAATCACGTGATATTCTATTACATTGCCATAAATTTTTTGTATTTTTAAAATCAAATGTCTCTGCTTCAGGTTAAATTGTACGTAACATCGCACCTCAATTTTCTCTCTGAAATGTTCATGTAAAAAAGTAGTACCTATACGTTCCCTCGGTACCGCGGGTTTCACAAGAACGGATTGTGGGATAAATTAGCTGTCAATAAGCAGGCTATTCAGGGAGATTGTCGAACTCGAAGCGAATCTCGCCTCTAAATAGGAATGTTTGGTGGTTAAGGAAATCTCGCTCGCGAAACTTTTATACAAAGTAAAATCTCGTGAGTGTCAAGGAAAATAAACGAGTTGTGTTGAAGTGATTTTATTTAAATTAGAATGTCTTTGGGTTGGAGTGTACGTGTTGGGCAGGACATAACTTAACCTAAACCTAACCTAACCTAACCTATTTCCAGCGCAATCGTTTCTGTCACTAAATGTATCATAGTGAGCTTTTTGACAAAAGATTTGTATTTTTTTCACATATGTCAAATGAAACGCGTTTTATGTATGGTGCTTACACTATTATCGAAAAAGAAACATTTAATAATATCTAATTGCTTACAAAGTCCAGTAGGTTAGGAAAAGTGTAGGTTAGGTTAGGTTAGAACAGTGACCATACAAAGGCGTGAAGGCGAGAGAGCGGAGCGAGCGCAGCGAGCGTAGCCAACGTGCCGCGGCAGCGGCCGCCGAGCGCCTCAAAAATACAAAAAAAAAACGATTAATGATTCCTAACCTCAAAATTCTATTAAAATACTTTTTTTACCGCGCGCCTCCCTGACATTACTGGGGGGCTTTCCCCCCTGCCCCCCTTCACCCTACCCCGCCCCTTAACTCTATGGTCCAAGTCCTAAACTTTTAGTGACAGAAACGATTGCGCTGGAAATAGGTTAGGTTTAGGTTAGGTTTAGCGCACCCTTTGCGACACTCTGACCTGTCTTTGTTGTGATAACAGTTAAATATTGATGTTATTATAAGGGTAACAGGCAAAAAATGAAAATCGTAATTCCGTATTTATTATTCGGATTTAAAAAAACCGTAATTTTAATTTCTAAATAACATATTTTCGGCTATTTGAAAACACGATATTTATTTTCCCGGAAGACCGGAAGCTGTATTTATAATTTTCCTATTTGAAATAGTACAGAGAAAAACGATGTACCAAGTCTTAGATTCCGGAAAATTTATTACTAAAATTGAGTATTGTAACAGAATAAAATACATTTACATGATTATAACAAAGAAAACTGAACCACACTATGCAATTAATGCAATATGCATACAAAGGACGAAACTGAAACAATGTTGCCGAAAGTCAACAACAGATGGCGTTACATGTACCCTACCTTGCGGTGGCTTTTCGATTTTCAATTATTATAAGTTTTCAAGACAAAGTTTCCTCCAGTATCCAAGAGATGGCGTTACAAGTACCTTGCATCGCGGTGTCTCTTGGATTTCTAATTTATATAAGTACGCAAGACAATGTTTGATGTGTATTCATTCAATTCATTCGATTCATTCGGTTCATTTGATTCACTCGATTCATTCAATTAATTCATTCAAACAAAACAATGCATTCATTTATTAATTCATTCATTCAATTCGATTCGATCTAATAATCCCTTTATAGTATACACTACTCTTCACGCACTGACCTCAGCACGATTCACTATTGTCTTTGGTCGGTGGTCAGAGCGGTTATACTCTAAGGCTTGTATTAAATCTTTGTACACTCGACAGCACATCAAGTTAAACAGTTGAACTGCGATAACAGCTTTTATTACATAGGGCATAAAGGCGGTCTCAAGGTCAACATGTATAGTCTGATGTGCCGCCGTGTGTACATACGAATATAGTCTTAATTTGATTAAACTTAATAGTCTTTAAATTCTTCCCGTACCTTCAAACACCGTGGTCTACAAAACTTCGTCACCCCCACCTGCTACAGTATTTATATAAAATGCGATGTGGGTATGATGGAGAATTTGAAATAATATTAATAAATTCATAAATAAGATGTTTATTTTTAAAATAACTTCTTACTTAAGTTTTTATAAAACCTTCCAAAATGAAAAACCTAACAACGGTACACAATAATTTAACAAAACTCAATGGTGTACACTGCAGATTTCGAAGTTCCGGGAAAATAGACTACTGTTTTTCTGAAAATATATTACTTATTTATCCAAGATTCGACAACAATACTGGGATTGAAAAGTTGTTTCATTTCGTAGCAACCTTTTTTTCTGTGCTTATTTATTCAATATTTTATTCAGAAAGGTTGTGGATGTTGTGATGATAGCAAAGTAAGTAAGTGAATTTGTACATCAGAAATGATGACTTTTGGAATATAGTATTTAATCCCTCGATCGTTAGTTATTCCAGACACAATTGTCTTGGCACCCGAGTGCCTCCTGGGGGTTGAGGGATTAAAGTGCTCAACGGTTTTCTAAGTCGAGTTGATATTTAAATATTTTGAGTATTCTTGATTGTATTGCAAAAGAATGTAATAAGTATTTTGTGGTATATATGCATCAATCAATCAATCAATCAGCCTATTGCAGTCCACTGCTGGACGTAGGCCTCCCCAAGGGCACGCCACAGTGCACGATCCCCGACTTCTTAATCTTTACAACTATCGCCATGTCCCAATATTATTTTATTTAATCCCTCAACCCCCAGGAGGCACGCGCGTGCAGCGATAACAATTGATTTCAATTGTGTCTGGAATAACTCACGATCGAGGGATTAAGAATTCCATAATTGTTGAAAGAGAAAGGAAATACATTAATTACAAATTGAATATCACAAAAACAGTACCTACACAAGGTTAACAGTAAGAAATAGCACATTAGAACACAATAAAACTATCATAAACAAAATAAAGACTTAACCAACACCTAAGTTAATAATAGGGGGTTAAAGTATGAAATTGCCGATTATTTTCCCACTTTTTATTTTGTTTATAGCTCTTAAGTATAGTCATATTATTGCGTAATTCTTTTTGTATTGTATCAAAAACTAAATAAAGTAACTTTTGACTAAAAAAAATGCAATACTAGTGCCTATCACTTCAAAGGAAGTCGTTGAAAAGACCCCTTACAATGTGTCAGCTGACCTTCTTGCTTCAATTAAGTATATTTGTATTATATACTTTGATTTTCAGAAATTTAAATACTATAATGCGTAGCTTTATAACCATCTAACTTTCACCTTTAATTGCATCGAAAACGGTTCAGGCGTTTTTAAAAAAACAAAAAAATTGTTAGTATGGAAAAATGACTTTTCTCGATCTCGTCCATACAAAACGGCAATTTCATACTTTAACCCCTAATAGATCCTCAAACATCGAGCAGAGCCTTTACGGAAAAGTTAGTTATTTCGAGATTTCTAATTAAGTTTAAATCAGTATAGTGCCGCTACGTGTCCGTGATGTCCACTTTAAAATGACTTCATTAAGCATGTGCCATGCATGGCCCACGTAGGTAGAACATGGCGCTGGTATTCAGTGTGCCCTCCTGGGTGAGCTACACGGACGTCTACCTAGCCACCTACGTTGTAATAAGTATAATAAGTTCATGTATGCCTGAATATATTGTATATATTCAGGCATACATGAACAAATTGAGAAAGTTTGACTAAGTAAATAAATAAATAGTGACGATAATATGATATGGTACCTACACATGATAAATAACTAAAGGTATTACATACATTAAGTCTGTCTCTGTAAAATAAACTCCACGTTGTTATGATATTTTTTGTATCACTTATTAAGACGGCTTACAAAAACCTTTAACGACCTTGACATTAGGTTAGCGGTAATAACAAAATATATAATATGTTTTAGCATTCAACCAGTTTATCTAATTAAAACTCGTAACCTAATATTATTGCATAAAATCTGTATGAATAAATTAACACTCTACCTACTAGACGCAATGATGCTATCACTGGTGGAAAGTAATATTTTAGTACTAAAATATGTAACATTCTCTAACTAATTTAAATTTAAACAATATTATTGATTTCGTTTATTACATAAATAAATAAATAAATTTGGACAACATCACATACATTGTGCTGATCCCAATTTAAATAACTATTTAAAGCACTCGTATTCTGGAAACCAGAAACAACGAAGGTACCACAAACACCCAGACCCAAAAAAAGTGAAAAAATACTTTTTTTCTACATTGATCCCGTCCAGGAATCGAACCCGGGACCTCGGAGCAGGTGACACCTTAAAAACCGGTTAAAATCAGTTAAAATCAGTTTTATTTCTGCAAATAGGACCCAGGAGGCGCTTTTACACGTCCCAACCTACCACTGCTTCGGGGTAAGTCTGGGCTACTGCCGAGAAGAAGCAGCGCAAGGAACTCGGTCTCTATTGTCAGCCTCTTTTTGACTCAATATCTGCCGCTGAGCCCCACAAAAGAATTCCGTATGACATGATATGAAAGTAGCTAAAATATACTAATCTTGCCGTTCCAATATCAGTCAATTACCTTATCTTTCTCACAGCATAAGCAGCAGAACTAAGTCTTCCAGACAGCCCCATAATATGAGCACCCCATTGCAAATGAGAGTCTACAATTAAACCTAAAAAGGTAGTAAAATGTACAGAGTTTAGTGGTTTATCTTTAACATTTATTTGAGTGGCAGCAAGCCTTACGTTGGGCATGGAAATTTAACACATTTTGGTGTAACACGAAGGTCGTCAAACATGATAGTATAACGTCGAAAAGTACACCTAAACCACAGATCCTAAACTAAAACCTTATAGCAATGAAACTTTGTCTTTGTTTCAATCAAGTACTCCGAAATAATACTCGTAGCACGTATACCTACTAGTGTTCGCAATGAAAAATACATTCTAGTATTGACCCCTTTGATCCTCTCACTCTAGGGATTGCATTCAATAAAATGGAAAGCGAAGCACTCAACCAACTCACACCTTATTTAGAGCAATTTGCTAGATTCCCATTTCTAAGGTACGAGTATCTTGATGAAGGCGAGCTACAATTGAAATTTACTACTCACTTTATTGGATTCGTTCGATATTCAATGCTGCTATACGTATACGTCAGTCAATTCATTTGTGAGACTTCTGAATGCATCTGTTAACGGCAAGTCTGTATTTGATTTTGACTTATCTTGTTTTATTCTCTCTGTAAGCATTCTACAAACATAATATTCATAATATCTATACGTGTTTTATTTCAAACTAGCTGTTGCCCGCGACTTTGTCCGCGTCTATTCCGGTTAACTTGAGCCATTTACGCAGCGCACGCAACAGAAGCCATCAAATATGGATAATTTTCCCCGTTTTTGCAACATTTTTCACTGATGCTTCGCTTCTCTTGATCGCAGCGTGATGTTATATAACCAAAAGCTTTCCTCGATAAATGGACTATTAAATACAAAAATAATTTTTCAATTCGAACCAGTACTTCGAATTGAAAAATTATTTTTATCGAAATGAAAACAAACAAACTCTTCAGCTTTAAAATATTAGTATAGATGAGTTAGTTGCTTCGAGATTTCTACCGAGTTCTTCTATAATCACTGAGTGTCGCAGTATCAGAAACTTATAAGAACAACACGCATGGTAGAAATCTCGAAGAAACTAACTCATATGATAGTGACCATAAAAGTTAAAAGTTTTTAGCTAGCCGAGATTGTCAAGAGTGAAGTTGAAAATAATTTGTGTCGATACAATATAAATTGTTTTTAATGTCTGTCCGCAATTTCATAACTAAAGTGTCAGTGAAAACTGTTATAAAAAGCCAAAGATACACTGCGAATTTTTCAAGTGATCGAAGTTTTAGTAACCTTTGCTAGCGGTGTTGCTATCAAATTGAATTTTCAATCTAGCGTAAACAAGACGTACCTATGCTTTAATTTCATAAAAAAAAGATGGAAAATCCTATTTTTGTTTATGGATCTAAATAAATAACACTATACAATTAATTTTAATAAAATAACTACGTAAAATAGCCAGTTGATTATGGTCTTTCAAATAATCCGAGGAAAATGCGACCATGTTGTGACGTGAATGTAGATGAAAACAACAGAAATATCTAGTAAAATAATGATTAATTAAGTACATTCAATAGCTAAATTAAAAAAAATGTAAAGATCCTATCTTTACAATAAAAAACATAATATCTGGGCACCGCCTTAGTAAAATATTATTGCTACATCTTCAAAAGAATCATCATATTTGCAAGTGAACACGTCCAAACAAGAAGATCGATGAATTTCATAAATTCCCAAACATGTTTGGCAACATATGCTAAGCGGAAACTTATCGATAGAACAAAGTTCCGAGATGGGTACTGTGGCCAAGATATCCCGAAACTTTTGTTTTGTCCTCTAGTTTTACAAAGGAGAGAAGTATAAGTCCACTTTAATATTATAATAAGGTGTTAGATCGTTCTTTTTAATGCGTCTTAGTGCAGTCCCGCGTTTTCAAATCCTCAATATCATAACACTTATAATGTAAGTATATAGGCTGTAGTTCTCCTTAAGGGGACTACTAGAGCTAAGTGCTGCCCGCAATTGATTTAATTTTATTACTTCTAAATAAAATGAATTCTCAAAAAACTAGAACCGTATAATTTTAGCAAATTACCTACCTTATTGCTTAAAGCGGCCTAAACAATAATGTACAATACGAACTAATGCCATAATGAAAAGCAGTTAACAGTGATTCAATAAATACCAGACGTATTTGAAATGATACTCGTATGATGTCTTCTAATATTTTCTCTACATCAATAAAAAGTTTCATCAAAACCAGTTCTGTAGCTTTTTTGTGAAATGGTAACAAACCTCCATTAATCCATACATACGAGTTTAAACACTTTCACATTTATAATATTACCCAGTAAGTATAAGTAAGTTATGTCACAATATAAACTTGAAAAATTTTGTCTCAGGCGGGACTCGAACCCGCATCTCCTCGCATGCCGGGCGGGCGCCATACCATTAGGCCACCGAGATACTGCGACATGGCGCGAATTTTTCAAGCATATTCTTACGCTGTATGCGAGGAGATGCGGGTTCGAGTCCCGCCTGAGACAAAATTTTTCAAGTTTATATACTGATATTATAAGTGCAATAAAGTTGCTAAAATATAAAATAAAGTAAGTTATGGTTATAACTTACTTGCAGGGAAATTCACAATATAGACAGGCAACTTGTCACTCTTATTGTCCGATGCGTGAACAATCCGGCACGACCCTCAAACAAACTTCCGAAGAAACATCCGTCTAATTTGTTTCTATAAAGGAAATAAATAGCATACAAAGCTTTCCTTTTAGCAGCTCCTTGAGGCGTCCCATTGTAGAACTTCGTTGAACTAAACTTGTTTTGTTCTGGGGTTTTACAATTTACTTAGTTAGTATTTTACGTTCAGGATAGAGTTGGGAATTGAGTTATTGATTAGGTACTTGCAGTAGTGGTTAGTTCAGTGGAAGTTAGCACGTTATATTACGATGCGACTACTTAGTATGTCTACTTGGTTAGTTTCATAGGATAGACGAATGGTTGAATAACATTAAATTGTAGAGACGAGGGTAGGACTCATCGTTTGAATGTATGAGAGTGGATACCTCAAGACTCGTGTTGCTAATAACAATATATTATGATGGTAATATTGGAACAGCTTGTACTTTATGTGTTTTTTTTTTAAATTTCATTTAACGTGACGTTAAAATGAGATCCAAACAAAAAAAAAGGTTTTTTGTGCCTCATTGGCAAGTCTTCAAATATAACTAAAGGCCAAAACTTTGAATTATATTGAATAAATTAATAAAGATTTATAATGCCTTTCTGTCTTTTATAATATCTTTGTTCACCCTGCTTCGATTTAAATAAATATGTGAATTAGAATCACACATAACATAGCTGTATAAAGTCTCTAGTTTCATTTAAGTAGTCTGAATACCAAACCTTTTGTACATACCTAAAAATTTCTTAAATGAATTTTCAATACATATTGAGATTATTTGTAAGTTTTTATCATATCATAAAGTGCCTGAATATTATTATTTGAATATAGTTTGACTTCTGGAGTGGAACTTTCAGGTGGCTAAGTAGTACGCCTACATAAAATATTGAGCAATTTATCACTTCTACTTAATTTGCAGCCATCATTTAGATAAATACTAAGCTTAATATTTTTTTGTGTCTGAATATACTTTATAAATCTTACACTTGACCTTACTTGTGTTCAGCGGTGGTAATAATGCTTTTTGTTTGTATAGTCTTTTTAAATTTATTTAGCTTGAAGTAAAAAAATATTGATTTGCCAAGAACATAATTTATTCAATTGGATATAAAGAAGTTTTAAATTAAAATCAGGTACAATTCTTTGAATAACTTTTTCGATTGCCTTATGTGGTAGTTGAACCCACAATTTTCGTTATCAGGCAACTGCTCTAATCATTGAGCTATAAAGCAATTTCTATGTGTCGAGGACTTTATTCGAGGCTTATCTGTAAGCCAGTGAAATTTTCGGTTACATACTCGTATTTTGTACCTCCAACATCTGAAAGATATATTTTTACAAAGATTTTTAAGATAAAACAGTTTTTTTATATATTTAAAATTAAGACAGCAGACATTGTTATTTTAGAATTAAATTATAGTATTTGTGTGCCTAAAAAAAACTGGACATTAGTGTCGAAATATACGTTTGTTGCGGCATAAAAAGCCCTTAAACACAAACTAATTAGTTAATGTAAAAAAGTTTAAAAAACCGGTAGCGTTTTTTCCTTTTGACGTACGAAGCCCTAATAAAATTAAAATATACTGTTAAATTGTTACATATTTTAATTACAAACTGAGTTCTACTAACGCACACAAAATATGTTAATATTTCAACCCAAACACACACGATCTAGGTGTTTCTGACTGAGTAAATTGCACGGACTAAAGTCCATTATAATGTGGAATTAGATCCCTGAGTGTAAAGGGGTATGTAATAGTGCGCCGCATTAGAACGAATATTAATGTGCTCATTATTATAGTCTGCCTTACCGTAATTACTGCTACTAATGCAACAAAACGACACAATATGCTGAGAGCAAAATAAATATTATGCTGGCACTAACAACACAATAAGTAAGACTGAAACAGACCTTTTTGAAGGATATGAGAGAGGATAGTACAACCTGGGGTGGTGGGATCTACCTCCTAGTGGTCCACCCTGGGCAACGGCATCTTTGGTTCTCTAACTAATGATGACGGCTAACAGATTACTCTGCGGTGGTAGGCTTCGTAAGAGGCCACTTGGCTGCTACCACCCTCCTGCCGGAGTCCAGCGCCAAACAGTTTTTCTGTGTTCCGTTGGTGTGTGGGAGTACCAGTACCTCTGGGTAAGCTCGCTCCATCTTAGGCTTCTTCTTAACCGTATAGTTAAGTATGTAGTCAAGAGCAAACTCATTATATATAAAAAAAACCTCATGCCCACTTTTAGGGTTCCATAGTCGACTAGGAACCCTTCGCTTCCCTTCTCCTCCGCTACGTCTGTCTGCGTTTTAACTCAAAGTCTCTTGGTATTTAGCTATAATTTGGCATGGATGTGTATTTTAATTACTTAGTTACAATAATAAGCAAAAATAAAAATGGGTGTAATACTGTACATCTATTGTTTCACTCACTTTATTCGATAAAAAAATAGTCTAGGACCTTTTCTCAGACCTACCAAATAAATACAAAACTATTCATAAAAATCAATCAAGCTGTTTCGGAAAAACTTGATCCCACCAAAAACATTCTGAAAAAAACTAGCCAAGTCTCGATGGAGATGCTTGTTTGCCTCTAAAAAGTAATGAAATCTAGACAAAGTCTAAGGTTTCTTACTGCGAGTTCTTTATTATTATACGAGTAGTTAATGTTGTGTGACTTGGCCGTTGAACATTCTTTATACGTTAGTGGGTACAAGTCAATTTAGTTTACACGTAATGATATCAGTTGTAACTACCTATGTTTGTTAAGCGAGATAATAGCCCATATTGGTATTGGTAATTGGACGCTAGTGTCTCATTTTAGGCTATTGTTGATTGTGCAACACATGCATTCAGCATTGACAATGCTGACTTCTGCTCTCTTCTTTTTGGTGCGTCAAATCGACCTCTTCGACTTCAATCTGTTTAGTTGTTAGAAGTTAAAATAATATTGTAAGTGCGTAAATAGGTTTTAAAATAAAACATTGTTCTTGTGTTATTTTGTACTTTTTAGTGAGATTTTTTCTTAAGTCGGTTAATTTTTAAAAATTAGAAGATGTGTCCCATTTCGCTGGATTTTTGCAATGACAGTCGATTTTTTTATGTACCAATAGTAGAAGGGGGCATTACCATATCTCTAATACAGCTGAGACCAGCTGAGGGATCTTCATCAGATACTTCAGACCCTCGATTTTGACATCAAATAAAGCGGCCCACCCAAGTTGAATATTTTTTGTAAAGGCGGTATGTCGATCTCTTATAGTTTGGTTGGGCTCTTGTGTTTTCTAATCAGGGTCACCAGGTACTCCAGATCTTCGATTATCCTAGTTTTTATAGTTTTTCCTTTATGTGGCCATTAAACCCAAACTCTGTACCAAATTTCAGCTCTCTGAGTTTATAGAAAGTACTAGTTCTATTTTGATGACCATGAGTGAGTAAGTGAGTGTCATAAATGCGAAACTTTGCTTTCGCTTAACTTCGGAACTAAATGACCTACAGACTTGAAATTTTAAGTATGTAATTATAGCTTACTGGATGACGAAAATTTCTGCGTTCTGGTCTTATCCAGAGGTTCTCAAATAGGGGCCTGAAAATGCTGCGAAATGGTTCCAGTAAAGGATGGTACGGCAGTGTTTGCTTCGCGCTCAACTTGGCGGGGGCACTGCCGTGACCCCCGATAACAAACGCTGTAACACGAATACACGATATTTTTATATATTTGATTAAAACATTTAGTCGACAGTAAAATTTTCATTGATATTCATCTACATAATATTATGCTGGGCTTTAGGTTCATTTTTTGCTAGATTGTTAGATAGAAGGAATTAACTTAATAAAAACGTGAAACAAACATCGAATCTGCCTATGCCGTTTTTATGTTGCAGAAAATCACGAGAATATCCTTCATTAATTACCTACACACTTTAATCAACCCTCAGCACTTCAGCTGTACACTTTATTTACTAAGCAAAGTTAAACAGTTAATCACATTCTTTGATGGCAACCTGTTTGGAATTCCGCTAAACATGCCATCACGCACGCCTTCTTGATATTCTGTTCACTTAGCGAAAGGTTGTCATCCAGTTGGTTAAGCGTTTTGCCTCAAATGTTTAACGGCCATTTCCAATAACCTATCTATCTTCAGTTTTGGCATATCGGAGATAGAAAACAACTTCTGTCTTTGTTTCTCTGGACGGCAAAAACAGAGATAAACACTGTTTTCTATCTCCGATATGCCAAAACTGAAGATAGATAGGTTATTGGAACCGGCCGTAAGACGGATGATCCGAAACGGATCGCGTAGTAAAAATATGATTGACCTAGGATGACCCGCAATTTGGTTCCCTTTAAATTACTCGTAAGCATAGTATTTATCATGGTCACGAGTACGTATTTATAACAATATTACCTTGAATGTATTGGGAATCAAATAAATAAATAAATAAATAAATATTTAAGACATGCCTCACTGGGCCACACTGAGCCATCTAGTCCCAAATTAAGTTACTATTAAGTACCCTGTCGTATGGGGTACTAGACAACCGATAAACTTACTTATATACTTTTTTTTTTTTGTAAATACATACTTATAATACATAGCAAACACCCAGACCAGTACAAACAGACATGTTCATGCACACAAATATTTGTCATCAAAAAAAAAGTCGTCAAAAATCTTTATATATATCAAATAAATTATTAATAAAAATCGTAACCTTTCTTTTGGCTTTTGAAACAAAGGGTAATGGTGACTTTAAAAATCGTCATGAAGAAACATCAGACTTTTCATAAACATGCCTTCTCTCGCTTGTAATAGACGTATAAACTTTACAGTTCTTGGCATACCGTCACAGTTATCAATATTCATTGAATCCGGTCTACTTACTATGATTGGCCTTTCTGTAACTAGATTTTGTTTATACAGAAACATTCTATAGCCAAAATCATCATATTAACAAGAACAAGATACACAGTCCAATGCAAAAATGACACCGAGGATTGTGCTCGATTGAATGATCAAAATTAATCATTAAATCATGATGGCAGTGCGTCAACTTTATAAGCCGGCCAAATTACGAGTATATAGACTTGTAATACATGGATATTTATGTCATGTTGTAACTTTTCAATTAGTATAGGTTGTACAGACAACGGCAGGTCAACCTACCCAAAAACTTAAAGGTCATTAAATTGATTTTCAACTTTAAGTCCAACAAGTAGAAATCAATATCAATTGAGAAAATTTGACGTATTTTGGTAGGTTGACGTGCTGTTGTCTGTACCAAAAGTACACTCTTATGTCAAATGGGTGCACGTTTACGGCCGGTCCTAATAATCTATCTATCTTCAGTTTTGGCATATCGGAGATAGAAAACAATTTCTGTCTTTGTTTCTCAGGACGGAAAAATCAAAGATAGAAACTGTTTCCTAACTCCGAAATGTCAAAACTGGCGATAGATAGAATATTGGGACCGGCCGTTAGTTGGGACACTATTGATTGATTGATATTGACACTGATTGTGTAAGTATCTACTATTTTATATTACATCAATGGCTAAAATGGATGACTACTTACGTTTTTTCACAATATGTTACTCGTACAATGCAATACGGGTTATTAATTTCTTGTTATTCAAGATAAAAATGCAAAAACTGGGTGCTTGTGTCAGGCCACGCGCAGTGTTTGGTTTCGTGATCGCAAATGATGACGTACTTGTATTTTTTATTTCTTAATTTCCCATGGATCGTGACTTTACAGATACAAGTTTTACGCCCCATATCAATACTTTCCGCATTGTCGAAGCTTTTTGAACGTTTGGTGCACAACATTATCTACCCTATTCTACACAACGTCATTATTTCTGAGCAGCATGGCTTTATCAAACGTAGATCTACCACTACCAATCTAATGATTTTCACCAACTTCTTATTTAAAAACATGGATCAACGTTTACAAGTGGATGCTGTATACACGGATTTTCGAAAATGTTTTGACAAGGTGAACCATGCTCTGCTTCTACAAAAGATCGCTTTTAATGGAATTCGAGGAAATTTGTTAAGATGGATCATGTCTTATGTTAATAATAGGTCTCAAACTGTAGTAATTAATGGCTTCAAATCGGACACTGTTAGCGTCTCATCGGGCGTTCCACATGGGTCTATACTGGGTCCCCTGTTATTCAATCTGTTTATAAATTACATTAAGTCTTGTTTTTTTAACTCCCATTTTCTCATGTATGCATATGGTCTGAAAATCTTTAGAACATGTAAAGACTCATCGGAGGTTGAATTGCTTCAACAGGATTTAAACAGATTCTCAGACTACTGCAATAATAACAAACTCCAACTTAGTCTGTCTAAATGTATAACAATAACATTCACTAAAAATAGAAACATAATTAACAACAGATATAATTTACTTGGCGTCTGTTTAAAGCCTGTTCAGCATGTAAAAGATCTGGGAGTTATTTTGGACTCGAAACTACACTTGGACCTACATATAAATACGTATTGTATTGTTATGATTGTATGGTTTTGTAAATAGGGCCTTATGTGACTTTAGGCGTCCCTCCACATTATTATTTCTCTACAAGACACTTATCCGACCTCAATTAGAATACGCTGTAACAATTTGGAACCCAATATATCATAAATACATAGATGCACTGGAGAAAATACAGCGTAAGTTTTTACGAACTGTTAACTTTAAATATCATCGTATTCGTCAATCATACGCGCATCTTCTGGAGGAGAATAGACTGCTTAGTCTGGAAAATAGGCGTATGCTTCTTAGCACCATAATGCTTTACAAAATTTGTAATGACAAACTAGATTCCATCGACCTGAATAATGACATATCTTATGAGGTGCACCAGCGAGAGGTGCGCGTGCGCCGGGTGTTTTACGTACCCGTTTGTCGTACACACGCCGGGGCACGCGCTCCGCTACGTCGGCTCGCTGATACTTTTAATAATTTGTTTTCATGTCTAGATATTTTTGCAGACTCAGAATCTTGTTTCAAAAAACATGTCATTGAGATTTTACTAAGTCGATCGATTGAGTTCTGATTAATTTATATTGGTTTGTTAATGTATTGCACTGTTTATTTGACTGACTATTTTTCTGTTTTCGAATTCAATATTATGTTTAATACATTTAATTTTGTTACTTTTAAATAGAGTATCACATTGTATTAAGTCGAGGATAACGGTGTGGGCTTCATATTGAAAAATGTATCTTATTTATACTTGTACTAGATTTTAAATGTAAATGTGTAGGCTGTTTTTTATCCCTAATAAATAAAATAAATAAAATAAAATAAGTAACTAAAAACTTTATCTTACTAATTTACAATGGAATTTAATAGGTGTTTTCCTACTTTAAGTGCGTTTTATAAGTTGGTCGGCTGCTCTTCAACTTTCAAACCTTATTTGGCTGTAATAGTTTTCTTGGTTATTTCCTTATTCATTTAAGCTTATGCTGTAATTATTTTTCACGTATCCATTTAGCTAACATAAGGGGGAACACTGGCAGTAAAAAAATAGCACTTTAAATATGTCAGGATTCCTGAATCAAAAAATGGTTTCAAAAAAAAACGCTGCCTCTTAGAACTACACCGCCTTAAGGGCTCTCTTAAAATAGGGAAGAAATATACTAGAGTGCCAATCTTTATAGTAAAGATTGTCCTTCGGAAGAAAGCTAAAATCCTGTAGTAGGCATAGATGGCATTACTGTTCCGCTATTGATAAATCAAAAGAGACAGAAAATCTTTCCCTGTTTCGGCTGTTTGTAGACTGTATATTTCTTTCCCTATGGTTTTACGGTATTTATTTTACAACTTTTTGAAGTGATTAATAAATAATATCCATGGCTAATTACAGTTATATTTCTAATTGTCTCTGAGATTAGCAGGTGCAGAAAGACGAACACTGATGAACATGGTAAGGGTTTGTATGGTTACCGTAAAACATGAAGAAAAATTAAAAACCAAATAAATGTGATGATGACATATTCGATGTTATTTCCAAAACTCATAAGCGACTTCCAGAATTAATGTAATCGAGTCTAGTTTCGTTTCCATTAGCAAATTGCATTAAATGCCAGCATTAAAAATTATGTGCTGACAAAATATTTCAAGATAAATAAATTATTGAATCTTCTACTGTAACATGGAATAAAATAAATATTTTTAAAGCATAATTTAGCTGGAGAACAAGTCGACGGAGATAAAACAAGAAAAAATAATGGGAGGGAATATGCAATTATCCCTTTTCATTGCCCACGACGTGCTTAGTTAGACGTAATAACGCAGAGGATTATTCTAGAAGCGCTAGAAAAATTACGACACAAATTGCAGTGACAGTTTTTTAGGAAATTGTGTAAAGCGGTAATACAAAAGGGATATACACCGTGCATTTTTGACTGACCTCACAAACGAAACCCATGTTATGTAACGTCTTGGCAGTGTTATTTTTATTTTTTATTTTATTTCTTTTATTATCATTTTTATTTTCATTTTTTAGGATAGCTTACAGCTTTCACATTTTTACAGATTTAGGAAAATAATAACTACAAGCTAATAACAAGCTACCACATATAGGTTACAAAAAGTCCGACAACAGTGTTGGTCAGATAAGTATTAACTACATAAGTACACTTAAAAAGGAAAACGAAAAAATGGAAAAATGGTAAAAACAAATGAGCTAAAGTGCCCCGGATTGAGCCGACCTCAAAACTGCCATTTTGATGCTATCAATACTACCATAAAATAAGTCAACATTAACACCAATATTATTGAATGCTTCACACGCTCTAACTAGAAAGCTATTTCGCCTATAGTTAGTGTGACAGAAAGGAATACTAAAAGGTCTATAAACATTATTACGAAGTGCACGCGAGGGTAATCTAAACGCGATCCTATTAAGCAAATCGAGACCGTCAATTAAAAAAAAAAAAAATATATAAACAGTCTTAGAGAAATGTAAAAAAAAAACCCTTTTGAATCATGCTGTGACGCGCACGGATGTATTATTTTGCTTCGGCCGGGTCCTGGATGAATGAACCTTACACAGATACCTCCGTGTGCGTCAAGCGTGCTATAAAATATAAAATATGGATTTAGCTATTCATTTTGAAATAGCTAAATCCAAATTTTAGATTCTTTAGGGTATTTTTTTCCTGAAAAATTGAAAAAAACACAGCCAAGATGATGTACCTATTGGTTATATAATGTGGTCTTCGTTTGTCAGGAGGTTCAAAATGCACGTTGTATATCATGTGAATTTCGTATCCTTTACATTGTCATTTGAAAGTAATTTAAAATAAAACAACAATTTGTCATCATTGATGATGATGTTAGGGCCTTTTTATTGGCACGCGCGGGTCCGCATGCGGGTGGCGCGCATTTCGAGTACATTGCTAGCTTAATTTGATGATCACTCGTGCCCAGTATCATCTATCAAATATAGCCTGCAATGTAGGTGAAATGCTTGCCACCTGCAATGCGGACAATAAAAAGACCCTAAGGCTGATGTTTAACCTAGCATGTAAAAGTAAAAAAATATACGCAACTATTTGGATACTTTATTTGATATTTTAGCAACTTAATTGCACTTATAATATCAGTATATAAACTTGAAAAATTTTGTCTCAGGCGGGACTCGAACCCGCATCTCCTCGCATGCCGGGCGGGCGCCATACCATTTTTTCAAGTTTATATACTAACTATTTGGATATTGAGTACCACTTATCAGTACCAGTAAAATTTGAAGTGTCACGTGGATGTGGCATTATATTACGGAGGCCGGTAAAGTCGGGCACTGTATGGACATTCCAACTGTACATTACCTATTTTAAAAAGTCATACTTTGAATTTGAGTCAGTAAAACTAGGTCATCTTTGTAGTGGTAATTGTCATAATAATATTAGATAGTAAATAATCAAAAACATTTCAAATAATCATAAGACTACAGACTTACTGTGTCATACTTCTATCCTAAGAAGAAATACTGAAAATTTTAAAATATTATGTATTGTTATAACAGCTGGCTTTAAAACATAAAATAAAATATTTAAAAAACCCGTAGGACCAACAGTGGTAGTCTTTCAAATTTTAGGCCAGCAGCCCCATTAAGCCAAAATACAATTTGAAACAAAAAAAACAAAAAGATATTTTCAATTCAATTATAATATATGATTTCGGTTGTAGTTCATCTAACCCACATTTGTGGAAACCATATCTCTCGTTTTGATAAAACCTGCCTCAGGTCAAGATCAGGACTTTCGAATCCTTGAACGACGGAGAGGTCCTATAAACAAACAGCGATTTAATTTCCCGTAAGTACTTCAGGCTGTTTGACCCCAACCCGACTTTCTACTGGCTCCAGTATTGGGAAGCCGGCAAGTAAATAAATCTAGAGTCGGATCTCATTACCATGCTCGAGGGGTATCATTATCACCCGTTCTCGCACCCTTATATCATTAACACGCATTAAAGTTTTTAATTAAGCCCCCGTTTGATAACTGCGGTCATTATTTAAAATCTATTGTTATTGGTTTTAGCTTCGTTAATTTATTTGAATTAGTAGAATTAAGTCTTTGATCGTGCTTGAAATAAACTTACGATACCTGCTCGTCAGAATGGGACCTATTTTATTAAAAAAAACTTGCACTTTAGTTCCAAATCAAAAGGTATGAAAGATAGTTATGACTCTTAACATTACTAATTTGATATTCAGATAAATGTATTTAATTAACAACAATAAATAAACAAAACTATTTTACGAATCGTACGATCACAATTATATTAGGGGTTAAAGTATGAAATTGCCGTTTTGTATGGACGAAATCGAGAAGTAATTTTTCCATACTAACAATTTTTAAGCTTTTTTAAAAACGCCTGAACCGTTTTCGATGCAATTAAAGGTGAAAGTTAGATGGTTATAAAGCTACGCATTATAGTATTTAAATTTCTGAAAATCAAAGTATATAGTACAAATATACTTAATTGAAGCAAGAAGGTCAGCTGACACATTGTAAGGGGTCTCTTCAACGACTTCCTTTGAAGTAATAAGCACTAGTATTGCATTTTTTTTTAGTCAAAAGTTACTTTATTTAGTTTTTGATACAATACAAAAAGAATTACGCAATAATATGACTATACTTAAGAGCTATAAACAAAATAAAAAGTGGGAAAATAATTGGCAATTTCATACTTTAACCCCTATTATTTAACCTACGCTTCATATTCCACACGTTACAAAGTTACGAAGTTTTCGAAGTTTAAGTTTTGGAGACATGATTGATATTTTGTTAGAATCACGGCTATAGCAGTTTACCATCCACGATTTTTATACTATAGCAAGTTCAACAGTGTCTGAAAACAATACAAAAAGCTGAATTATCAGAATTATTCTTGATAACGTCAGGAAACGATTATTTGGCATTAAAATAATCTGAATATAATGCATACAATCAACTTAAATAAACTACATACTTGTTTCTGAATAAGGCACAATTTAATTAAAATGCAATTATAATTTACTAAAGACATTATAATTTCATTTCAATGAAGTGACAAACATAGGAATTTAAGCTTAATACAATTTAATAACCATGTTAATTAGACAAGTTCTAAATATTTTCTTTTGGTGAGTGGAATGCATGTTTACTGATCACCAATTTGGTTTGTAAACATCACAGAACATGGAAAACGTTCTGTGGTAAACATAGACATATTATTACAATTCTACATAAGACAATCCTTAGGTTTAATGATTACTTAAACATAAAATAATCATAGAAATCGAAATCCACATAGACAGTGAAGGAATTTAAATGCTTAGCAGATGCAATTCGCTTTAATTTTGTCAATTTATGAAACTTTAAGCATTTACGCGTCATTACTTGTCACCAGTCGTTTTATCTCTTAAATAACCCGGCAAAATTAGATTTTCGTACAACCTTTGACTGTACTTTATATAAACGACACGCACCTACTTAAGTGGATTTTTCATTTGGTTGCAAAACGGAAAATAACATTTGACAAGTCCCATCCGACATCAGAGAAAAACTGAGACAAAGTGCGCAAAAACTGTTAAATTATTTCTCAGTACTTAAAGAGATTGAAAAACCGCGCTAGCGAAGTTTATCTCTCTTTGCAATCAAAGGAATCTTTCGACTGAATGAAAGAGAAAAAAAGGTCTTCTAATTATTACTGTGGTCAAGTAATTAAGATGTCTTTATTTACACAACTAGCGGTCCCCCGCGACTTCGTCCGCGTAAATTTTGGATTTCCTGCGAGCATTATTTTGGCGCGGAGTTTTTATTAAAACTCATACCTTTTTTAAAATAGCTATTGAGATCAACAAATAATGTAATATAGCCTATGTCCATCGCAGATAAAGCAGGATTCTTATGGTGAAAGAATTTTTCAAATCGGTCCAGTAGTTTCGGAGCCTATTCGATGCAAATAAACAAACAAACAAACAAATCTTTCCTCTTTATAATATTAGTATAGAGTATAGATAGTATAGATAACCAAAGTGAAAAATAAATAGGCAAGAAAACAAAAAATTAATTCAAGTCACAAATAGATGTAGAAAAGCTCTTCCTCTTAATATATGTCACTTCAGAATTTTCTAAGAACAGTTTTTTTTTTGCCTCAATGAAAAGTGAAACAATTTTGATCTATACTTGATCGAACAAAAGAAACATAATGTACGCGTCTAACTCAAAACCTCTCCTTCTTTGTTGGTTGAAATTACAATAAAGACAATGTGTATATGGCGTGAAAACTAAAATGGTCTCAGTAAACAAATTATTCAAATTACCATGTATGAGGTTTGGCATTGCTTCAGAACTCGGTATCAAAGACACAGGCTAATGAAATTTCCAATCACATTTGTATCTGTGGTGAAATCCACGAAACGTCTAAAGGCTGTAGTCTAGACCCACATATCTAATTGTAACTTCAATGGCTTCAACAGCAATAATTGGGGACAACGTTTTGTTAAACGCATAGTCTTGTGGTCTTACGATATAATATCAGAATCAGAATATTATTCTGATATTTTTAACTGGAAAGAATGTTTTTTTCAAAGAATTGTACTTTTGAAACACACTAGCAATAGCTCATACCTAGTTTTAAAAACTTAAAAGCTGTTTTATCTTAACCGATTGTTAAACATTTGTTACAATGTTTCTTTCGGATGTTGATTAAACAAAAGAGTATAATATTGTATCAAAGATATCTATCGTGTTATCTGGACAATTAGCTTTTGCTCTGAGCATTGAGAAACCAAAACATTTTTGTAACGACGAATTTTATCAAGGCTTTACGTTGATAGCCAGATGATTTTGGCTATGTACCTCCATTACATTATGCACGTATTTGACAATGTGTTTCAGAGATAACAATACTTATGTTGAATTCAGTTTTAGATAAAACAAGATTGGTTGACCAACCAATATTGTATTATTTATTTCAATGTTACTGTTGCACCAGTGCTAACTTGATTTAACCAATAAACTCTCTGAACTCTGAACTCGGTTACTTTGAGAAATATTTTTATGTACCTATTAGTTGTTTTTAATTTGTTTCATTAGATAATTACATCCATAATTAGGCTACAAAAATTTAGAACATCGGCTAAGAGTTTGAACAAATAAAGATCAGACCCTTTGCTTGTTTTTTTCTGGTATTAAATTTTTTCCTAATTTAAATTACAAGGTAATGTGAAAGCTTGGAGACCAAGCCTCAAAATAAAGATGTCTTAGAGGCTCATTTTATTGCTTATTGCTATAGTGCTGGTTATGGAAATATAGAAAATTGCTGCATACTCTATTACAGACTTTCATGTCATATTTTAGTTTGAAACCCTCATTTGAGCTTATCAAATCATTTATTTAAATACAATTTCACCTGTCTGGTACCTGTCATACCAGCCTGTATAATAAGGATTTATGAGGTATTTTAATATACTCGTAGGTACTTTATTAAAACCCAAGATTTCGAATAAAGTAGTTACAAAATATATGCAACAAAATGTCAAAAGGTATAATAGGAATTTGAACCTTGCCCTCGGATGCAGAGCACTCCTACGTGAAGTAAACACATACTCATCCAAATACAGGCATTTTTGTGAGTCCATACTAAACATTTTGCGCTGTAACAGAGTTCACGTATATCTCGAAGTCGTAAACTCTTTGGATAAAATAAAACCATACACCTAATAAGAGTGATACTCTCGTTTCTATTCCGATAGACATAAGGTCTTTATTTTGGCGTACCATGTATTCAGAGGAAAACTGTTTGCGGTTCCTTGGGGAATTATGTAGCTTCGCTCCCCTCTGAAAGGATTTTAATATTATAAAGGGGTTCCCAGTCAAAACATCCGAGTAAAACCTTCAGTGAAAGTGAATATTTGCTGAACGACCGCAACGGTGAGATTGATTTTTGATTTTACAACATAAATACTCCTTGTTAGGAAATTTATGGATCGGAATAATTTAATTTACCTTTAATTTGCTCCGTAAATTATTAATGTAACATTGTATTACTTATTTTGGTGTAAACTGTGATCTGATTTTAAGGTAAAACTCTATTATTCAGCCCAAATATGTTACCTTAGATGGATACTTAGACTATTGCAGTTTTGCCAGTTTATTGATGTGCCACTATTGTATTACCATTAAAACACATAAAAGGTAATCAAAATTACAAAACTGTTTACTTATATCTACGTCAAATTCTTAACATGTTTCATCAATCAATCAATCAACAGCCATTGTCCGTCCACTGCTGGACGTAGGCCTCCTTCAAGCAAGCCACAATTGTCTATCCTGGGCTTTCCCCTCCATCCATCCCCATACCATGTTTCGCAACTCTCTTATAAAAGCATTTGTCATCGTTTTTTTAAATATTTTATTACGATAAAATCATCTATGCTCGTGGTTGATTGGTGTATCACTGTCATAATTTCTGACCGTAATGTTTTAATGGGTTAAGTTTGGCCCTGGCGCTTTGCCGACGGCTCGCTTTGCTCACTCGTCTTGCGAAATCTACAAAGCAAAGCTACAAAGCTTGTTTCTTATCTAACCTAACATAGTAGATACGAGAGTATTTAAAGACCAGTGGTATAATTTGTTTTTGCTGAAAGCCATCATAACTTTGAACCGATAATAAGTTTTTCTAGTGACATATTTGTGACATCAAACATAAATTCACTCAGCTTGTTAATACCTAATACAATGCCCAATAATTTAATTTATTGTCTAGTCAAACTCTTTAATTGAGTTGTGTAAGATTACGACGTAACTTGTTTAATATGGTCGTTATTAGCTAATGTCTATAATTTTCGAAGCAATAGTTTTAGACTCTTGTTAATAATCGGTCATGTTAGTATTATTATGACGACCTCCGTGGCGGAGTAGCGTACACACCGGTTTTCAAGGTGCGCCTGCTCCGAGGTCCCGGGTTCGATTCCCGGACGGGTCAATGTAGAAAAAATGAGATTTTCTACATTTTCTCGGGTCTGGGTGATTGTGGTACCTTTGTTGTTTCTGGTTTCCAAAATACGAATGCTTTCAATAGTTATTTAAATTAGGATCAGAACAATGTATATGATGTTGTCCACATTTATTTATTTATTTATTATTAGGATAATGGTGGTGGTTGGTGTAGTGGTTCGGTGATCCGCCTACTTCGCAAGGGTCCTGGGTTCGATTCCCGGTCGGGTTAATTTGGGAAGCCATCTTTTCTAAATTGGTTTGGGTCTGGGTGTAGGCGGAGTTATTACCGTGCTTCGGAAATCACGTTAAGCCGTTGGTCCTGGCTTCTGTCGCAAGATGGAATTCCTTAAAACAAGGTCCGTCAGAGGCATGAATTAGTAAGCACCTCGGAAAACTCTACCACAAGATCAACCTTGAAGTATATTCTTAAGACAAGAAGAAGAAGTAATATTATTGACAGTTTGGATGCTATTCAACGATCGAACGGATTTAAGCACTATAATAAATAATAAATATGATCAAATGTTTAAAAAACATTTTTAGAAATGAAACTATGTGTCGTTATTTTCAATCGCCACAAAATTAGTAAATTACAAAGTTTTTATACGGAATTTTTCGAAGTTTTTTTCCTGTTACACAATTTTAACCCCAGGAGTGAAATATTATTTTCAAGTGTACGTAGGATAAACTTAATTAATTTAATTAATTATTTTTGTGTGATCAAACCCGTAGACTTTTACCTTTTTTAGCCAGTAAAAACAAATTACATATTACCCGGTGGTAGAACATAGAAGCAAATTAAAAATTCTTCTTATATTGACATTTTACTACGTCAAATATCGCAAGACTTAAAGACACAGAAATCTAAAACAAGGTTGTTTCCATGGTGTTATAATAGCATTTCATGAGATAGAAAAAATATTTTATTAAGGTCAACGAATCAAGATTTAAATTAAATGCTGCCATGTTTTTTTTTTCACACGTCTTTTGTATTGTTAGCAAACCACTTTAATGAGGGCCTAAAGGAGAGTAGATTACCGAAGCACTCAAAATAAGCCAGATATCTAAACAGCGATGTTGTAAACAAAAAACTGTTTCGTCAGTCCGCCGGGAAAAAGTCCCTAATTCACTGACTAATTTACCCCATACCCATAAAAACGGGTAATTAAGACATTCCCCGGAGACGGTCTGCCAACGCCTGAACGGAACATGCTCCCTTTTACAAAAGGATCTTTTTCACAGGAAACACTGCAGGTAAGTTTAAAAACTTTCCTTCGTGTATATTATAAAGTAAGTATTAGTAAAAGTCTAGTTCTCAAATTGCCACAGTCTATAAACTAGGAAATGTCACATTAACTCCTAATAATAATAATGGCAAAAAATCATTTTTCATTAATCAATTAATATTGACCAACACGCTTACTAATAAAATTAGAATCACTGTGAATATTAGATTTAAAACAATGCAAGGTCTCAAAACGATGTTGCATAGTCCGTAAATTAATTATTATAACATGTCAGATATGAACGGCTTCTAGCGAGTTTTGGAGGAAGTTTGTGGCACAGAGAACAGAGTTATAGACAGAAGAGTTAAAGAGAGATTTAACTGATTTGTGGTTGGAAAACGCCCGCAACTTCGACGTGGTAGAATTCGGATATAATATCGCACCGTCAGTTATATCACATTACTGGTTACATCGATTTTAAGACCGCGTTAAATTTTCTCTAGTTTATTTAGTTTTAGTTATTGAAAATTTGCTATAAAACCTTCAAATTTTTTCAGTGCCGTAAAAGACGATCTTAGATGAAAGTTAGACTTTGTCTCAGAGTTTCAAACTGACTACTTACGGAATGTCATCTAATTCGGTTTACCGATTAACTTTCGCATTTATAATCATACTGTATTATACAATTACATGTTTCAAACGAACTTCATCCGCGGATAGAGATAATATATATTACTAGAGATCTATTTGTCATGGATAAATATTTTTAGCACGCTGATAAAGTGTAAAACAGTGTGTTCAAAAATAATAATATTTTTGGTTTTTATTTTTGATACTTTCCGTAGGAAAAAAGTATTCAAATATTAATAAATATAGCTGTTCCCCGCGACTTCGTACGCCTCAATTTCAGTTTTTAAGATCGCGATTATTTTTTCAACATGTTTCACTGATGCTTCGCTCCTACTGGTCGCAGCGTGATGCTATATAGCCTAAAGCCTTCCTCGAGGCATGGACTATCCAACACAAAAAGAATTTTTCAATTCGAACCAGTAATTCCAGAGATTAGCGCGTTCAAACAAACAAACAAACAAACAAACTCTTCAGCTTTATAATATTAGTATAGATTATTATTATAAACAAACTAAAATTTTAAGATTCCAGTTTGTATGAAAATATTCTATTCAAAAAGGTGATACTTACAAATTTTTGGCTTCACCATAGTATTTATATGCATTTGTTAACATGGGCTGGTTTCGGTTTCTTAAACCATTTACCTAACACCCTGTATAAGTAAGAGTAAGATTAGTAAAATAAGTACGTTATGGGTGGATAAGTATGGGTAGCCACTGGCTATATAGCAAGTCATTCTACCAAGGCAGACGGAGTCGAATACACAACTGATAGAACGATATTTTGCTACGAACCCAACGCTATTAATGGCTTATTTTAGTGAAATAGCTCATCAAATAGTCCCATGTATATGGTCCATTAATCTTTTTCCTGAGGTAGTAAAACAATAGTGCCCTTACAAAGAGTAGTGCCACGAATGTGCAAACAAACTGAAGTCAGGTCAGGATCCTTGCAAGCGTATTGGGGCCGATTATGGGTTTGATTCCTAGACTTTCCCTATCTTTTTCTTTCTGTGTTTGACAGTGTTAGCAGAGACAGAGGTAGAGAATGGCTTATCTAATACATGTAGGTGCCTACCTGTCAAAATCGGTATCCATTATCAAAAACACAAGCACATTTAACCGTTTTTTAAAATTGAAAAATGAATATGGACGAAATAATTTAAAATATAATAAAAGAAGATTTATCAGTATATAAACTTGTAAAATTATTATTTATATACTGATATTATAATTTCAATTTAACTGCTAAAATATCAAATAAAGTATAAAAGAAGACTTTTTAAAATAAAGTCATCAAGACGGGTTTTTTTTTTTTGATATCTGACACATTTATGTTAGTTTACTTACTTAGCGAAATGCCAAGAAATCGAATTTCACATGAATCAGCTGAAAAGGTGAATTCAAGAACAGTAGCATTTTGGTTAATATAAAATAGTAATGACGTTTAATTTTACAAGATGTTAAATTGTTATTGTTATATTCGAAACACATCAAGTATCAAATGGTTTATCCCGTGGATGAATGGTTTGATTATTATAAAAATATATACTACTGATGATAATAAGGATATGTATTCTGCAGGTAGCTGTGGCTGCGAAAAAAACAATATAAATTGTTATAATGAACCAGCCGTATTTATTTGGAAGTCAATAATATGTATATATGTTTGCCGCAACATTAATACTAGTGTTTCAGGAGAATCGCTTATTTCTGCTATTTGTTTAATTTTGTGGGAAAACATTGGTAACAACCGTTACCCAGGAAAGCTGTCAGGATTATGTTAATTAAAGTTTTACAAGTGTAAAATATTTCACACGAATTTAATACTTGAACGGATGACCGTTTTTTCATATGCGGGTCACTCGACTAATTGCGTTTGAACAAAAATGTGTGATATTTTAAAGACAATGAGGAAGTTAATGGAAGCAACCATAACATAGAACACAATAGAGAAACACAGAAAGCCCATATGGCTTAAGAACGTTACATTGTCTCATCGATGAAAACATGGATGTTAAAAAGACGCAGTTAAAGTTTGGAAACGATTTAAGCGTTGCTACTAAAAATGTTCTAATTTTTATACTTTAAGTCACAATATCAATGAGCTTACTATGTATAACTCTATTGTCCGGAGACAATGTAAGAGCGAACGTAACGTTTCCTATACGAAACTCTCACGAGTCAACGGCTGATTGTCATGGGTTTTGCAAGCAGTTGAACTAAATAATTACTGTAATCGCAATATAACTCGCCTTAAAAATTGTATTGTTTACTTCTTGTTTTGAGTTCACCTAAATTAACTGGATATAAAAATTTTTAGTAACAGAACTGTACTTTACTACCTTACCTACTACTAATAATCATTAAAATCGCAGTTTTGCGCTCTACTAAGTAGGATTAAAAGGGACTTCATTTTGACGCAATAACAGATGGCATACTTACGTGTTGGAGAATATGATACGGTGAACCAAGAGGAACTTACAAGGAAGGATCTGATTTGGTCCTCGCGCTCTGCCTGGCAATTACGATGCTCCCGTTGAACATAGGTTAATTGGTGGTAGTCGCTCACTTCCTTGTATGTTGATGCTGTGCTGGACTGCAAGTGGGCAAAATACGTTGGTGGGCTCTTGCAACTAAATCAGGAATGTTACCTTAACGTAGTAGAACATGGTAGAACTCAAAATTCTTCCCTTTAGTCGGCGTGGTGCCAGAGATTTTGCGCTGACAGTACACAGTCTGATAGTGTGAATGAAGATGATTTCTAGTCTACAGAATCCCCTATTCAGTATGTCTGAGGTATAGCTGTACGTCCTTACAGCAGTGTTAAGACAGTTAGTTGTTAGTCAGTTACGGTTAGTTCTAAGAGGCAGCGTTTTTGAGTTTTTGAAACCCATCTGAGAACTAGAAAACAGCGTTTTAAAGTCTGAAAAAAATGTATGTATTAGTTAAGAATCTAGTCTAGTCACAGTTGCTACCGGTTACATGATTTGATTAACTAGGCTCGATAGAAAAAAATCACAAACCTACATCTTTTCGAAATGTTTTTTTCAATTTGACGACTAAACTACGGACATTTTTAATAAAATTTTTGTGCTTGTTTAAAGCTACATATTTATAGACACATTCGATGAATTTGACTTCATTAAATGATATACTCAATAATTACTATGGTTAAATAACTACAAAATACGTAAGCGCGGCGGTTCGTCAGGCCCGTACTGTCGCGCCCTGTAGCTTACGGTGTGCATAGGTGCTCCGTAATAAGCGATCGATGGATATCGATCCATGAATCACGAACTACTGGGCCTTAATCGTTGCTCGCCCGAACAGCGCGGCGGTTAACATTGCTGTTCCCCGATAAGAGATCCCACAAAAGCTACTACTGCGCCTAGGACAGTAGGGATGTGTAATACAACGACAACACGACAGTTGTTGCTCCTTTCTTATATGCGGTGATCTGCTCCTAGTGCCTAGGTGTGTATAAAGAAGTACATAAATGATTACGACCAAACGTTTTATAATCAGTTGGCTCCAGCCTAGCAACGTTAATATTAGCAGACATGCAAATTGAAGGGATGCTTGGTTGTGCCATGATGGAATCAGAGCTTCACATTCTAATTCCCAAGTACATATTTATAACATTTTGCGCTAACACCATATTTCAGTCATTAAATCCTGGCCGTAGGGGTCCCTACCATTTGTGTACTCACTCGCTCACAGCAGATATAGCTATCTAGGCATTATAGCTTCCTCTTCGCCTAGGTATATGATACTTATCTACTAGGCCCGCAAATCCTTTACTAAAGCTGGCTAGTACAGCTGTGACCAGCAGCTTTATCTACACGTAGTGATTTTTTATCACTATTTCTCTCTAGGCTTCAAACTTTACTCAGTTTCATCCGTTATGCAGGAAAAGCGTAACAAACGGACAGAGTGCGTACCTACCTTAGCGTTAATAACAATAAAATAGGTAGTCAAATAGTTTTTTGTACAGCAACTATTTAATTGGAAAGCACTTTAATAATGACAATGTATGAATGTTTGCATAATTTTTTTTTGTCATTGGGCAGGTTATGGTCCCTACCACATGTAAGTAGAGCGAGTTAGCTAAAATTGCACAGGAGCTTGCTGTTGCTGTTTAAGTATAGTTAGAATAATTTGACATTATTCTGAACCAGATATTTTAGGACTATTTTTGACCTGTTATATATTTTTAAGTGTTAAAATACAAACGTATGTTTTAGAATTAAAGATTTCCCGTCATAACTTATCTTCACATTTTAACATACATTACATAGACATGACATACTCGTTATATAGCCTTTCTACTCTCAGTTTCAATTTAACTTGTTTTTGGATATGTCACTCAGTTGATAGGTCTGACCAAATTTCACTTTATTCTAAGATCATAATTCTTTCCGTTCACTCTTTAGGAGTTACATGTTCCTAATTTTTTAAATAAACAAACAACCAAACAGTATTTGACAATGCCTTAATTGCCATCTATTAAATAATTTAATGTAACATCGTTAGTGCAAACCCATTTTGTATTCGTGTTTTTGCGCGGGTTCACAGCAATTATGTATTAATTAACCAGTTACAAAACAAACAAAACCTTTGATTGCCGAATGTTTCTGTCCAATCTAAACTTTTGTTGCATGCGGTTTGCGTAATCTAAATTCCAAATTACCTAATTCTAGTTCCAAAATAGAGTTTCCATTCTAAAGTTTGCGAATCATCATATGTTTATATCCCAAAGACCGCACGGTTAACGCGAAAAGTTTGGTAATACTCGTAGGATATCTACTGCATAAGTAATTTGACTGAATATGCAATCATACAGCAATCTCAACATATTATTATATCTGTTGTCAAAAGTTGACTTAATAAACACGGCTCTTGTGTTAAATCCAACGTAGAACACTCTTTAGTACACAGGCATTGTTGACTAAAACAAATATTAAGAAAACAATGTTTTTGTTACTTAATTTATGGCATACCAACATCAAGATCAATTTTGGACTAAAAATATTAAAAATTGTAGTCGACACTTCTCGCACCTAAGTGTTTTTTTAGCTATAGCTTTTCCCAGCTTGATTTTTTTATCATGCGTAGAGATTCCAACATTTAACTATTCTGAACTTAACTCTAGTGATATTATGAAACATGTTTACCATAGGATGAAATTTTAACAACTTTCAAAATTTTAATATAACTTTCTACGAGACAAAAAACAAATGACGTATTTTTTCTTTTTGTATACGAGTAGCACACTGCAAAAATGTCAAGATAAAGCACTTAGAAAATGTCCGCCAAAAATCTAAAATTTTTGATACGGCCTCGTAGCAACACTTTTATTACGCGATGCGCATCTCATTCGATTATTACGATACTATTCATAAGTTTTTGATTTTCCCTTTATACCTTAACAGGCTTAAAATTGAAAACTATATGTTGTAAAAAATATTTTCGGAGCAAAACTTGACCTACATTTTTACTTCATAAATGGGCTCTAAATACGAAACTGAACACCTTTAAAAAATTTGGAAGGTGATGAAAAAGTCGTACTGTATAAATAAAATGATGTGATACCAGAAAATTTCGAGTGGTGGATTCCGCTTCTAGCTGTTGCGCTATACACACGTATCGCGCCGCAGCTTTCCCCCACCCTTTGTCTCGCTCAGTCGAGAGTCCTCTTTATATGTTTACAGGTTTACGTGGTTTTGCCCGCGGCTAAATCGGCGGAAACCTAACGGTGCCAACGAAACCGATTTAGTTTAACGCTGTAAAGCGGTTCTGTAGGGAGCAACAGACAGCGCCTTTTTTAAGGCACTGAAAGTTTCCCTCCGCCGCCGGTACGCCGGGGGAGTTCCTTGGCCCCCTGGAGGGCCTGCTTGAGATTGCGAGGCGTTCCTCCTCGCTTTTGAGGCACTAGGAATACTCCCGCCAGCCACTGCCGGGCGTGTCCCCCCTTCCTCTCCTGCAATTCCATCCCTGAGGGAGCGATCCCGGGTTCACCCGGGCCCTCCCGAAGGTCAGTTAGGCGTAGGCCACACACCCTACTTTGTAGATTACCTACTTAGTAGTACACCGGTAGGGCACATTGTCTCGACACACCCCAGACCTGTACACCTACAGGGAAGGGAGGTACACACCGTGTACACCTCCGAGTTTCTTACCGGTTCTTCTCGGAGGTTGCGACTTGCGAACCGGCAGTAGAGTCACGTCTACATATTAACCGCCGTAATGGCGGACAAATCCCTCCTGGGGGAACTTTTTAAGTTCCTCCAGGCTAACTACCCTGAGGTAGTTCGTCGTTTCGACGACTACCGAAGGGATAGCCCCTTCTCCCCGGATCCGCCTCGCTCGGAGGAACCGGAAGAGGCAGCGCCCTCCGCGCACCCCCCGCCCCGCCCGTCAACGCCCTCTACCCCATCCCGCTCGCGCTCGCCGCTCCCGCTGGCGCAGCGGACCCCTCTCTCCCCCCCGGAGGAGGCATGCCCCTCTCCCGCCTCAGTCTCCGTGATGGAGTGTGACGTCCCGGAGTCGGACTCCGCTTCCTCTCTTTCCGCCACCGATGATGATGAATTAATCACGGTGAAACGTGCCAAACGCGCCCGCAAATCGCGCAAATCGCGCAATTCCCCGCCCCCGCCTCCCCCCGCTAAGGTCGTTAAGACCCAAAAGGGGCCCTTACCGTCGGCCGCCTCCCAGCCTTCTGGGACAAAGGCCACCACCCCATCCCCCACTCAGGCGAGCAAAGTGCCGCCTATCTTCGTCCAGGACAAATCGTCCTGGAATGTAATCAGCGCCGCCCTGAACGAGCGCAAAATCGCGTTTTCGCACGCGAAGACTTGTGCCGTGGGCATCAAAGTGGTGGTACCCACTTCGGGTGACCACCGCTCCCTCACCAGTTTTCTCGACGGGAGGATGATAGGGTACCACACCTATCCCCTCCCGGAGGAAAGGGAACTGCGGGTGATCATCCGCGGTCTCCCGAAAGAGCTGGACACTCCGGCCATCCTTCAGGACCTGCAAGGCCAGGGCTTCCCAGCCAGGCAGGTCCACCGTCTTTTCAAGGGGCGCAGGCGCGAACCTTTCGACTTGGTCCAGGTGGTCCTAGACCACTCGGCCGAGGGAAAGGCAGTCTTCAACGTGAAGACAATCTGCGCCATTAGCGGCCTTAAAGTAGAACTCCCCCGTAAAAAGGGGTTCCCTGGGCAGTGTCATCGCTGCCAATTATATGGCCACGCAGCCCGGAACTGCCATGCTCGCCCAAGGTGCGTAAAGTGCCACGGGGACCACGGCACGATCGACTGCACGCGGGACAGGGAGACGGCGACCACGCCGCCCGGATGCGTCCTTTGCGGAGGTCTTGGACACCCTGCGAATTATCGCGGATGTCCCAGGGCCCCAAAGGCGCAACCCCGCCCAGTGGCCTCAGCCCCCCCCTCTCGACCCACCCCCCATAATACGGGGAAGCCACGGGTGATCATCACACCGTCGGCCTTCCCCTCTCTCCGACCTTGCCGACCTAACGCCTGGGCTAAACCCCTAATGGCGTCCATGGCCCCCGCGCCCTCCCCCGCCCCGACCCCCAGTCTCAGCCCGGCCGTGGTAGCAGCTCCGCCTGCATCACCGGCCGTACGAGCTGTTGCCCCCCCCCCTACCACCAACACCCAAAGCCCCACGAGCTGAGCCGTCCCCCTCGAGGGACATGGAGGCCCAGCTAAACAGACTGGCCAATTTTATGGAGGACATCGACTACGAAGAGGTCGATGTCATCTGCCAAAAATTGGACGAGTCTGTGGGCAACGCCCATTTAAGGATTAAAATCCTTGTCGAGCATAGGGCTCTCCTCCAAACCATCAAATCCTTCCATCACTAATGGATAATACAAAAAATAGGATTAAGCCGAGGTCGATCACCATAGCATTTTTCAATGCTGATGGCCTTTTAGACCAACAAGATGAGGTATCCCTCTTCCTGACCGAGCACCAGGTAGACATCCTTCTGGTTCAGGAAACCCGTCTCAAACCTTCTTATCGCAATCCTAACATTGCGAACTATCTTATTGTCAGAAATGATAGGTCCACACGTGGCGGCGGCACGCTTATCTACTATAAGCGTTCACTACACTGTGCCCCAATCGACTCCCCACCCACGACGGACATAGAAGTCTCCTTATGCCGACTATCTATGACCGGCCACAGGCCCATTCTCATCGCTTCGGCCTACCTCTCCGGTAACAAAACCCCAGTCAGGAGTGACTTTGAGGCCCTTTTCGCTATGAATGAAACCGTCTTTATAGGCGGCGACTTTAATAGCAAAAACACCCAGTGGGGATGCCTATGCACGACCACTAGTAGCACGCGCTTAAGCAGATTCGCTGAAACCCTATCCTTTGACGTTGTACCGCCTCTAGAGCCCACCCACTACCCTTACAACGTCGAACATCGTCCCGATATTCTTGACATGGCTATTCTAAAGAATGTAGGCCTTCGGCTTCATTCGATAGAAGTCGTGCATGCCCTCAACTCGGACCATCGTCCGGTGATAGTTCGTCTCGGCTCCCCGGAGTCATACTCTCCCCCCATGAGGTTGTTGATAGACTGGGACAAACTCAAGTGTAAACTTGAGGATTGTAACAGCCCCCAACTTTCCTCAATCCCCGACGACATTTCTTCGCCAAATGAGGCTGTAGAAGCGATCGACGCTCTCACCAGTCACATCTCGGTCGCCATCGGCGATTCGTCTAGGCAAGTGCCGGCGATGGGAAACCATCGTTTCAGGCTGCCTGATGACGCGCGAGAACTGCTGAGAGCCAAGAACGCAGCTATCAGGGCCTACGATGTGTGTCCCACCGAGGAAAATCGGGTTCTTTTGCGCGGCTTACACCGTGCTGTTAAGCAACGTATTAAGGAGCTCCGAAACAATCGGTGGGACGATCTACTTAAAGAAATCTCGCCATCTCACCAGGCCTACTGGAAGCTGGCGAGAACCTTTAAGTCGGACATAGTCGCATCAATGCCCCCCCTCCAGAGACCCGATCAATCGTTAGCGCTTGACGATAACGAAAAAGCCGAATGCATGGCTGACACTCTAGAAGCACAGTGTTCCCCTAGTACCCTCCCTTTCGACCAAGACCACCTTCAAATGGTGGACGATGAGGTCCAGCGCCGCTCGGTCATCCCCCCCTCAACCCCTCTCACCCCTACTACCGTTGATGAGGTGCAGGCGATAGTCAAAGGTTTCCGCCCTAACAAGGCACCCGGGCCGGACCGTATCTCGAACAGAGTACTCCGCGCCCTGCCCGCCCAACTTCTCTGCCTATTGGTGGCAATCATTAACGCTGCAATGACCCACTGCGTCTTCCCCGACTCGTGGAAGGAGGCGGAGGTCATAGGCATCCGAAAACCGGGAAAAAACCCGGCCGACCCCACCAGCTATAGGCCCATCAGCCTCTTAAAGACTATGGGCAAGATATACGAACGCGTATTACTCGTAGTTTCCCGATTAAGAGATTACCTCTTCTCTAACAATCTCTTAATCAACGAGCAATTCGGCTTCAGAGCCTCCCACTCCTGCGTCCATCAGGTGCACCGCCTCACGGAACACATTCTGGACGGTCTCAATAGACCCCGCCCCTTGGGAACGGGAGCGTTGTTCTTCGACGTGGCGAAAGCGTTCGACAAAGTCTGGCACAACGGCTTGATTTACAAGCTGTACGAACTCAAAGTGCCGGACAGTCTCGTGCTCATCTTACGGGACTTTTTGTCGAATCGCACTTTTCGTTACCGAGTCGACGGCACTCTCTCCTCCCCTTGACCCATCAGAGCCGGAGTCCCACAGGGCTCTGTGCTATCACCCCTACTCTTCTCCGTTTTCGTAAACGACATCCCCAAGACTCCAGACACGGAGCTAGCCCTTTTTGCTGACGATACCGCCATTTACAAAACCGGTCCAAACTCAAAATATGTGATCCTAGCGCTACAGCGCGCGGTCACCAAATTGGGTGAATGGTTTAGAAAATGGCGTATCGAAGTCAATCCCGACAAAAGTGCAGCGATGTACTTCGGGCGGAACATCCCCGTAGCGCCCTCCCCAAATCCGTCCCGCCCAAATGTTCCCACTCATTTCACCCTATTCGACCAGCGGATCCCATGGGTCAAGCAGGTCAAATATTTAGGTGTCATCCTAGATCGACGACTATCGTTCGCATCGCACATCAATCGCGTCTGTAACCGAGCGAAGTTCTACACGCACCGACTATACCACCTAGTCGGCCGCAAGAGTAAAATGTCGCTTAGAAATAAGTTGACAATTTACAAAACTTGCATCCGCCCCGTGATGACTTACGCCAGTCCGGTGTTTGCTCACGCCGCCCCGTCCCTCCTTAAGAAGTTTCAAACACTTCAAAATCTCTTTTTGCGTCGGGCCGCGGGTATCCCGTGGTTCGTACGCAACAATAATATCCACCGAGATCTCGAGATCCAATCCATTGCCCTCTATATGAAAGAAGCCTCTCAACGCTTTTTCGATAAGGCAGTGAATCACCCCAATCCGCTCATAGCGGAAGCCGCCACGTACACCCCCCAGAGGGATGTCGCCTTCCGACGCCGTAGGCCCAGGCACGTGCTGAACGACCCCGACGATCCGATCACCGCGTATGTCACAACAGCCAACACCGCCTTAAGCACTTCAATTACTGCACAACACAGTAGTTCTCCACACCGCACCCGTCGGAGGCGGGTGCGTGGTCCCGCCTTTCATTTCGGCTGACACAATCATGTGCCTGGCCGCTTCTCACCTGCCCCCCCCTCGGACGGCGACCCAAGCCGAGGTCCGAGCCTACAGAGGCGCCCTTGAGGTCGCTGTCCGATCCCCCCCTCCCAGATCGGGCCCGCCAGAATGGAGCCCGACCGTGATCCGGCATGCCACGGCATCTCCGGTTCCGGCGGCGCCACCACTGGTGGGTTCGCCATTTGGTAGGGTGCCCTTAGCACCCCACACTGGCCCGATCACGCCCGCTAGTATGGGCCCCGGTGCGAGCGAGCCGCTAGTATGGGCCCCGGTGCGAGCGAGGGTGAGGCTTCGCGAAGCGAAGCCTCACCCTCGGCCGCACCGGAGTACCGCTAGCGCGGCGGACCTAGGCTGAGCGCTTTCAGCGCTCGCCACACTCTGCCCGGTTTAACTGATTAAAGCCTCCCATATGGGGTTTCAGTGATAGGTCCGTCCACAAAAAGAAAATTTCGAATATTCGTAGCTCCTCTTCTTGTGGGATTGGTTGAACATTATATACATTAATTTCACTATGAATCTCACAGAATGTTTACTACTCGTAAGTCTTGCCTTCGATAGTAAATTGCTAAATATAGCTATTATAACTTTACATAAACTTTATTTTACAAGCTCGATTGTGATTTATTATTAAAGTTTGTTGGCAAATATTTTCAGATATTAAATGGAACTACGAAATTCGTGGCTTATTTGGCTTTAATACATTTTGTTTTGAACTTTGAACAAACGAAAGTACCTATGTTTGTGTACTCGTATACATAACATTCCACTATCTCCGGAAGCTTTATCATACCAAACTACGCGTAACTTTGGGGAATTCCCAAAAATGCCTTTAATTAAAACTTTGACACTGCTTGTAGGTGATGTTTTGACAACTCCCAACTTATATTATGTGTTAATTAGAACCCTGGATCCGTTATGGGTTAAACCGACAATGCCGGGCTAGTTTTCAACTGAACTCAAGTTTTAGAATAGTGATCACTTAACACCACCCTTTGCACGGGCACTAAATGTTATCGCTTAGTCTCAAAATAGGTACGTATTTTGGGTACTAAGATTTAAAATGAGATTACGTTGAGGTTAAGTGGAAATAAACTTTTATTTATTTTTGTAACTTATATTTGAAATACATTAGCAACACACGAAATGATTAATTTACACTAAATGTTATTGTTTATGCTGAAATTCGTAACATTGGTTTTTACAGTTTCATAAGTTACGGGTAATTGACTTTTAATTCAATATCAATAATTAGGATTAACAAGAAGTACAGCTGGTAAATTTTAACCATATAGGAAAGCTGGCTAACAGCTATAAGACTAAGCTTGAAAAATTTACGTTGTGACGTAGTGTCTCGGTAGCTTAACTGGAAAAGCACCGCGCCCGGTAAGCATGGAGATGCGGGATCGAGTCTGGCCTGAGACATTAATTTTTCAAATTTAAATACTGATAATATACTCGTAATTGCAATTAAGTTGCTAAAATATCATTTATAGATCGATAAAATTCTATGCGTCTGATAACTAGCTTGAGATAACGATGTTTACTCATCTGTGTTTTTTTTTTTAGTTTTGAATAAATCCCTTTTTTTAGTACAACTCTAAGCAGTGGAAGCACCCTTAATAACCTATCTCTCTTTAGTTTTGGCATATCAGAGATAGAAAACAACTTCTGTCTTTGTTTCTCTGGACGGCAAAATCAGAGACAGAAGATGTTTTCTATCTCCGATATGCCAAAACTGAAGATAGATAAATTATTGGGACCGGCCGTTAGTGAGTCTTTAAAACTTACTCGGTAACTTGCTCTAATTTTCAATTTATTGGTAATAAGTTTCACTTATTTTGGTTGTCAACCCACATTATTTACGAGTACTAAATTAAAGTGTAATGGACTTTGAGATTACTATTGAGTTATACCCTACCCTATAGAAGACAATAAATATCGTGGGTAATTATCTCTATCAATAAATATTTGTGTTTTTGTCAAAGGCAGTGCTGAATTGAGTTATCTTAATATGATTTAATATTTGGAGGACGGTTTCTGAATCAAAAAGAGGACTATTTTATTTTATTTTTATATTTATTTTTATTCATTATTCTATGCGACCAAAACTGTGAAAACCGAATAAGAATATAAATAAATATATACTAAATAAATGTGGACAACATCACATACATATAGTCAGTGGAAAGGAAAAACTGCTAAAGCGCCAAAACCGTACTTGTGGAAAAAGAGGATTAAAGTTTCAATTTTCGGAAAAAAATTCATATCTCTTTTGATATTAATGTTAAACCGGACTTTTAAAATGGAAACATGATCTAGATTTTTTACCTAAATTTAGATTTAATACATAGGTTCCTTGCTTATTTAGATCGCAAAATAGCTGTCGCTTTAGAAAAAATACCATGAAAATTAATCAAATGTCAGTCAGGATAAAACTTCTAACATCCATTATATTTAAATATCCAGCAACCACAAAGTGCTAAAGAGTTTAAACAACATTTTTCTTATTATAACATAATTGCTTAGTGAGTTACAATTGAATAAGTATGTCAAAGATAAATTACTAAACTACAACTATTGTAGTCACATACGCCAGCGAAGTAATGCGTAAGAAGCAACATTATTCACGGAACCAACAGGAATATATGCTTACATACGCAGACCCCATGGAACGAATAAAGGCAAATGTTGCTAAACTATAACTACATTACACGTTGTAAGCAAAAATTATACTTAAAGATTAAATAGGTATAAATGTTTTGTGCAAAAAATGCCTAATTATCCTAATGCCTTAATTAAAAATATTGACATTACTACTAACCGGGTACAGGTTTGTGGTAATGACTATATTTTGAATTACCTAAATATAAAACACTGACTGACATATCAACGCACAGCCTAAACTACTGGGATTTAAAACCGGAAATTTTTCACCGTGCTTCTTTTTATAGTGTAGGTAAGCACTTTTGATTTTTGGAAATTCCGCCTATAATGGGGTAAAAAGGGCCCCATAAGTTTGTATAAAAATCCGTTAGTTTTGAAGCTAAGTCGATGATAATGACAATTGGTGTCCAGCTACCTGATTAAAAATTATTAATGATGTCTTTCAGTATTCTTAAAAATTTAATCTTTAAGAGGGTAAAAAATGGTGGCGAAGTTTGTTCAGTTTCACGTCACATCCATCATCTTTACATATTTGTACTCTCTGACTACACTTTCGTTGTTATGACATTTAATGTGTCAATCAGAAAATAAATATCATAGCTTTCAAATATAATGGTATTATTTTAGAATGAAATAATTGGCGACTAAATGGATAAATTAACTAAGTAAAACGTACACTTACTTCGATTAAAGGCTGCATTACAAAACTCGGCAGCCAGATACAAACCCTACGAGAAATTTCTGATTATGAATTTAAATTACGAGTGTTATGAATGTACAAAATTTGATATTTACGAAGAAAAAATATATACTACAAATAATTAATATTACTGATGAGTACTGATGACACAGTGGGAAAATGAGAATGAAGAAAAAAATAACTTTCAGGAAATTACACAGCTTATACTAAAACTGCAGAGTGAATTCGACAGCACAAAACAATTTCATGTATGCAGGAGGTACTGAGGAGCAAAGGACCTTATGACACCTAAATTAAACATTGTACCATTAGACAAGGACGAAATATTTAAAAACTTTATTAAACAGTTGTATATTTATTTAAAACTGAACAGATGTGATGATATCAATACAAAGAAACATACAACATATTACTAACATCTTTGAGCTCAGAATTACATCAGAAAACGTATTGGTTATGTGATCCACGAGATCCATGTGAGTTAAAGTTTGAGGAGTTACTTTAAATTCTAGATCAATGCATCGACCCCAGCCCGAGCACTTGGGCTCGACAGCATAAATTTACATAATTTCTAGAGCAGATTGTGAGAGCACATGAGCCATAGTATGCTGAGAAGACATGTCATCAGATGCGTTGGTCAACTCGGTTAGTCGGTCGGATAGCTTGTTTCCAATCCAATGAACTTTTTAAATAAACATTGCGTTTGCTGCCCATGAAGACCTTAAACAAAAGAAAATAATTTTGTATTTCTTCTTGTACTATTGATACTTATACTTGATCCTATAAGGGTTCCGGTTTGGCTGACTGAGGCACGGCACTTTAAAAATGTTTTGTCTATCATCATTATTATAACACAATCATAATATTACGGAAAAGAAAAACATACCTTTAAACTTTACCTACAATCCAGTTGACACGGTAAAATGATGATCCGGACGGCGACTAAACAACAAAAACCGACAAGTTCCAACAGGAATGTGCTTTATAGTCACGTGCTGTATAAAATCAGTTTTATTTCTGCAAATAGGCCCCAGGAGGCTCTTTTACATGTCCTAATATTTAAACCTACCACTGCTTGGGGACAAGTCTGGGCTAGTGTCGAGAAGAAGCAGCGCAAGAAACTCGGTCACAATTGTCAGCCCCTTTTTAAATAAATTTTTACAAAATGTTTAAGAAAGTACGAGCTGGGACAATTTAATGCCTTACATTTCTATCATACAAATAATCATTCACAGTGTTATAGCCCTTTTTCATTAAAATTACTTTGACATACGATTTAAGTTGATGTACAAGGAGTTCAGCAATACCCTGTGGTAATTTGTTAAAAAAATACGAATACAATTTCCCATGAACGATTTTCCTACTTTTCGCAGGCTTCAGCCTGGAACGGCAAGTTCATCTTTATTTTTGGCATTAAAATTATGTACGTATTTTTTGTAAGAAATAAATAGCCCATACAGCACGTTTTTGTAATATAAAATTGACTCAATATCTGCCGCTGAGCCCCACAACATACTTCCGTATGTCATTATGCTATGATAGTTTATTATCAGTCAGTTGCCTTATATTTCTCACAGCAACAGAACTAAGTCTTCCAGAGCCCCCTAATAACGAGCACCCTATTGCAAATGAGAGTCTACAGTTATACCTAAAAACGTAGTAGAATCTAAAGAGTTTAATGGTTCATCTTTAACAATTATCGCGATTTGTGATGAGTGACAGCAAACCGTACGTACGGCATGGTCAATTTAACATGTCATTTTGTTTTATTTGCATTTAGTAAAACATTATTTGCTGTGAACCAATGCAATAATTTTGAAAGGGTATTGTTAACATCGTCAAATAAAGATTTGTCCCTCTTAGTTTGTAAAATCATAGATGTGTCATCTGCAAACAATACCATCTCACAAAGATTATGAAAATAACAGGGAAGGTCTTTAATATAAATTAAAAATAGCAGGGGTCCTAATACTGATCCCTGAGGGACACCCATAATAAGGGCCGACCCTGACGACTCAGCTCCATTTATGCAAACCTTTTGTGTTCTGCCTTTAAGGTAAGAACTTATTAGATCCAAAGAATCATTCAATGCATCATAATGTTTAAGTTTTTTGAGTAATGTTAATATTACTTCACTACTATAATGTTTGCTTTGTTTAATGATAATTATCGCTAAAGTACTTTAAAACTTGTAAGAATAGGCTACTTTTTGCTAACAAATGTGTAATAATACATTTCAAGTATAATATTTTTGCTAACATACTAAACCTACTTACACAAACAGCGAGTGAAAAAATCCTAAAGCGCAAAAACTAATCGAATCTTGATCACTTACTTTTGCTTACATGCCAAATCATTATGAACAACAGTTATGAATAATTGCTAATGTACCAATAAACTTTAAAATTCAAAAAGCTTAAAATGCTAAAGTAACAGCCTCATTCAAGTTCTTAAGTAACAAAAAAATACTTATGTTGTGAAAGCAAAAATATTGTGCCAGCAAAAAAATTCTTACGCGACATTTGTTGTAAAAACACTACCAACACGTCGTTTTAGTAGCGCAAGGGCGGTGATTTTAGAAATACTTGCAAATTTCGGAATGCTAAAGCGCCAAAAAAATTGTCTGATTGAGTTGAAACCTACATAGATCGACGCAGAAAAAAAAAGCCTATCCAACAATATATGTAACTAGCATTTTGGCCCAAATGGCGCTTTAGCATTTTTTCCTTTCCACTGACGTTGTTGTGATTTCAAAGTGAGCAAATATTTAAAGCATTGGCATTGAGGAATTAGAAACAACGGAGGTACCATAAACATCCAACCCGAGAAAATGTATAAAAATACTTTTTTTAATTGACCCATCCGGGGATCGAATCCGAAACATCGGAGCAGGCGACAACATAAGCGTAAGTCACGTCGCCACGGAGGTCCTTAAAATGGTTTGTAGCTTTAAGGATCTACTGATTGCCGCAAAGACTCACAGTAGGAAGGTTGACACGGATCGTATCCTCAGCGAGTGAGTCGCTCATGACGTCATCATGAGACATGCGTACGGGCAGGGGAAAGTCTCACATTCCTGAGCACCATTCTACACGGGCGAACAACTTGTTTTTTGACAACTTTGAGTTTCTCAAAACTCATTCGCTTTTTGATTTTTGAACTACAAAGTTTAATATACCATGCAATGAAAGATTTTTAAACTATTTAAGTACCTACTCACTCTTTGATTTCCTGATACGTTTCGGACAATATACAGTGTTTATTTGTAAGGTATTTCTTTTAGTAACCTTTTATTGAAATGGAATCTAAGAATACAACGGAACCAATATTAATTATACAATTATTATAACTTTTCACAGGAAATTTTACTGACGAAAAGCATGAAATAAGCCACCAATTTAAGTCGGTGTCAAACAAGAAATCACCGACAGTCTTTTTGTACTTTTTTCGATTTCATTTGTAAAAAAAGGCTTAACTTATGAAGACTGTAAATTACATATTTTTGTTAAGTTATTAACATCTATTTTTGCTTCAGCTCGATCCGTTTAGTCGTTATGGCGTGATTGAGTAACAAACAATCAGTTATACTAAGACTTTCCCTTTTATAATAATAAGTAAGATAAGTACTTTATTTGATATTTTAGCAACTTAATTGCACATAATATCAGTATATAAACTTGAAAAATTTTGTCTCAGGCGGGACACGAACCCGCAAACTATCCCGCCTGAGACAAAATTTTTCAAGTTTATATACTGATAAGTAAGATAAGGTTTATTACCACGCAAAGTGGTTTTCCATGTGTTTTTTCTTTGTACAGAAATTTCACGCTAATGCCTAAGTATATCAGTTTGTTCCATTGCACATTTTTTTTTTGTTAATAATAGTTTATAACGTAGCATTACAGCTAAAAAAAAGGTTGCAAGGTTCCGTATACCTACCTATCCGTCTCTTAAAAAGTCGCTAGTTCTTTTCCGTGCAAAAGTTTTATAATACGCTTCTAGCATCAAAATATTGTCGCATTATGTATGAGGTGAATGTTCCGTTGCTGCGTTCAGCATTTCATTGGTATTTATTAGTATGTAAACCACGCGTCCGAGATGTGGCTGGAACATGGACGAAATACTGTTAGCAAACTGTTACTTCTCATCGTAATTCGGATTACTATGAAACCTCTATAATGCTGTTGTAGATATATCATCTTAAATTAGTTTAATAAGATTAATAAAACTTTTTTCACGAAAAATAAAAGATAAAACCGTGTAAAGCAAACCTATTTTGTGTCGGTGTTTGATAATTGCAGTACGTCGTTTCGTAGGTTTTAATTTTGTAAGTAATAGGTACCACTCTGGGGAGCAGCCCCATTCAAACACTAAAATATTGGAAAGATTCAAAAACGATAACCAGTGCACCATTTTTTATTTATTTAGCTTTAATTTATTTCTTACATGTTTTCCTTAATTACTAATTAGTATTTAGTGTGGTGTGTACTTATTAATTTGTTAGTGATCTTTGTGTTTGTGTTTTAAATTAGGTTAGTGTTGTTAGCTGTAAGGGCCGCCTTTTGCGGTGAAACCAGTGCACCATGGTACGTCATAAATGAACAACTACATCACGACCTGCACATGGTTAAAGTAAATAAACAGGAAATAAGTATGTAAGAGTCATACAAACAAGTACAAAAAAAGAATTTAAAACCATCCAAGCAGACACAACACTACGATTCGCAGATTGAATCGGAAGATGCTCCAATCTAAGACATACTTAAATTGCAACAGGTCGCATACCGAGCATGCCATCATCAAACCCAACCAAAGTAACGGCGACTTCCGATGTGGTAAACTTTTCCCTTTGGTAAACCTCAAACTATACCTACAAAAAAGTTGCGTTTGGTAAACATTTCGTTTCTTCGTACATTTAATCCCATTTCAAAGACTATGTTACAATACAAACATAGTTATGAAGAAACGAAATGTTTACCAAACGCAACTTTTTTGTAGGTATAGTTTGAGGTTTACCAAGTGTGAAGTTTACCACATGGGAAGTCGCCAAAGATACGGCCTATAATCAACCCGGGGTTCGAACCCAGGACCCCGTGATCTTGGCCCAATACTTTAACCACTGACATAGCGAGGGCTATCAATAATAACTCACATTTATCAATATTTAAATAACCATTTTTAATATACAGGGTGTTAGGTAAATGGAATAACAAGCTGACCAGCCTTTGTTTACTTAAGCATATAAATAGTATGGTGAAGTCAGAAATTTATACACGACCTTTTTTCATTATTCTTTGAAAATTGTGGCTTTGCCCGCAAAGAAAAATTTACTTAATTTATTAAACAAATGCGATTTAAAACAAATTACATAGTAATTACATAATTATATTATTGTATGATAAAATATCTGCCATTCTCTCTTCCACGTTGCTATGCCGGTCAGGGTGCATATGAATGTTAGAGTTATATACTTACCCATGTTATATATTTAGCATAAGTCATGTGCAATGAGCAATAAATAAATTTAAAAAAAAAGAAGTTTGTGACAGAAGATAAGTAACAGTCTAAAATCATCCCACTGCAGAAAAAAGGCCTCCATTATTAAATAAAAGTTACCAAAGCAATTTGTACTGGCACAATTACCACGTTTGCTAAATGGGGGTTGGTGATCACAAACCCGAGCAATGTTCTAAAATTCGAAACTTTTTGCTGCCCGACACGGATCGAGCCCGGTACCCCGAGATCTTGGCCCGTTCTTTAAACCACTAGACCAACGGGGCGTTATTCGAGACAATCTATATGACAGACTAACGAAAAATATGAAGTAATGTATAATTAGTTTATGTGTAGTAGTAGGCTTAGACCTGAGACAGCAGATTTCATGTTATTTTGGTATTTATTTTTTTAAACAGTAACATAGAATCTCATTGCTTTATAAATACTTTTTCTAGTTATGCTTATTCAAGCTATTTATAATTAATTCGCAGAGATAAATTGCTTATAACTTAATACAACGAAGAAAGCTAAGTCAGATACTTAAGAACTTTATTACATTTTACGATCGTTCAATGTGACGATAAGCGCGGCTAAAAATGCAAAGACGAAAATAGAATAATTTTGCGCCCACGCCGCAGTAACTTTATGTAGAATCGGCAGTGTGGTAAATGATGACATTAATAAACTACATTAAGAAGTATTTTAAAAAAAAAAAATTGGAAGTAACACAGAGAAACTTCAATATCAATTTGCATAAGATTCATAAAATATCTACGATAAAAAAATAATTAAGAAGTAACACTGAGAAACTTCAATATCATTTGCATAAGATTCATAAGATATCTACGATAAAAAAATAATTAAGAAGTAACACTGAGAAACTTCAATATCATTTCCATAAGATTCATAAGATATCTACGATAAAAAAAAAATTAAGAAGTAACACTGAGAAACATCAATATTATTTGCATAAGATTCATAAGATATCTACGATAAAAAAATAATTAAGAAGTAACACTGAGAAACTTCAATATCAATTTGCATAAGATTCATAAGATATCTACGATAAAAAAATAATTAAGAAGTAACACTGAGAAACTTCAATATCATTTCCATAAGATTTATAAGATATCTACGATAAAAAAATAATTAAGAAGTAACACTGAGAAACTTCAATATCATTTGCATAAGATTCATAAGATATCTACGATAAAAAAATAATTAAGAAGTAACACTGAGAAACTTCAATATCAATTTGCATAAGATTCATAAAATATCTACGGTAAAAAAATAATTAAAAAGTAACACTGAGAAACTTCAATATCATTTGCATAAGATTCATAAGATATCTACAATAAAAAAATAATTAAGAAGTAACACTGAGAAACTTCAATATCATTTGCATAAGATTCATAAGATATCTACGATAAAAAAATAATTAAGAAGTAACACTGAGAAACTTCAATATCATTTGCATAAGATTCATAAGATATCTACGATAAAAAAATAATTAAGAAGTAACACTGAGAAACTTCAATATCAATTTGCATAAGATTCATAAGATATCTACGATAAAAAAATAATTAAGAAGTAACACTGAGAAACTTCAATATCAATTTGCATAAGATACGTCAGTATACCTAGGCCTAAATGAAAAAAGTCCAAAAAGGTTCAGAGATAAGTACAGTACTTATGTACTGCTGTTGTTGTTATGCTGTATGTTTTGATAGGACTAAAATCACTTCTACAGTTTGTAATACTAATTTGTGTTGAGAAAATAAACGATTTATTTATTTATTATTATTGTATGTGTATAAAAACTTTTTTTTTACTTGTTTGCCACAGTGACTCGAAATTAGTGGCCTATTTCATGATTTCCGTCGGACCAAGTATTGTTAAAAAATATATTTTTAGATTTAAAATGAAAGCTCATTTATTTTGAGCTTTTCCACCTTATCTAACAAATTAATCGTCGATAGCGATCAATTTGGTGAAAAATTTTTGCGTATAGTCATTATCCATATACATTAAAAGTCGGCCAAGTGCGAGTCGGACTCGCGCACGAAGGGTTCCGTACCAAAAAGGCCAAAAAAACGAGTTTGTTGTATGGGAGCTCCCCTTAAATATTTATTTTATTTTGTTTTTAGTTTTTGTTGTTATTGCGGTAACAGAAATACATAATTTGTGAAATTTTCAACTGTCTAGCTATCGCGGCTCTTGAGATACAGCCTGGTGACAGAGCGACGGACAGACGGACAGACAGCGAAGCCTTAGTAATAGGGTCCCGTTTTTACCCTTTGGGTACGGAACCCTAAAAAATTACAAGTATATGAGTAGAATAAAGAACTTTTTTTATATTTTGCATAAAAAAATGACTTACGGAAGAACCACAGAAAAGCCAGACAAAAAAGTAAAAACTAAAAATAACTATAACAATAAGCGTAAACTAGAATACTAACTACCATTTATTTGCACTTAAAATGTACGTCATTTTATTTCATGCTAGCTGTTGCCCGCGACTTCGTCTGCGTCAATTTCTGTTATTATAGTTGCGATTAAGAAGTTTTTAAAAGAATCTAGCCTAAAGCCTTCCTCGATAAATGGACTATCCAACACAAAAAAATGTTAAATCTGAACCAGTAGTTCCAGAGATTAAGGCGTTCAAACAAAAAAACTCTTCTTTATATATTTAATTAGTATAGAGTATAGATTAATTTATGTCCGTAAAAATATTTTAAACATTTTTGTGTAACATTATTCAGTAAAAATACCAAAAATAAATTGGTTATTCATAACATTTTAAGCATACTAATGAAAGTCATAATTTTAAAATATGAACTTATTATGCAGATAAGAAACAGTGTCCTTAACTGGGAATGGGTTAGTTTTCACTAAAAATAATACCATAACTTAGACCATAGCAGCATAACATCAAAGCTACATAGATAATTTATCTTATCTAAAATCGAATCTGAAAAAATAAAGATTAGGACAATAATTATGATGAATGTGCCACAATAGAATTACCTGACAGTCTCGCTTCGAGTTTTGTTTGTAGTACAGTCACTCACACAAGTAAAAGATTCAGTGTGATGGGTTGCGGTGATAGTGATGTCTCATCCCGGTGCACCGGTATTTTAACAAAATTCAACTATTCATAAAATCACTATGGTTGCGTATATTACAAACATCTACCGTTATCACTACCTAATTAAAGATTATTAGGTTTAAATATACCTCAAGTAGAAAATATTTTTATTGTTTTTAGAGTACAATATTTTTTAATTTTAAAAATATTAATATTAATGTTTAATCTACTTGCTTATAAAACAATGTGTCAAGACACAATTAATCCTAGATGTGAGTGAATCCGACACGTTTTTAGGGCCCGAAATGCCTTTAAAACTTTAAACTCTGATCTTTCAAAAACGAGAAAAGGCAAAAGACACGTTCAAGCGTTCCAGTTTCAATCAATAGCAAAACAAGTCGCATAAAAGACACTTTTTAAACAATCTCAAATAATAAGGTTCCTATCTTGGCAGAGGTTTGCTTTTAATAAGTAAAAAACTTAATTGTCACGGACCATCTGAACATCCCGCTCCCCTTGCCAGTGTAACCTTGACGTAGGAAGATTTACGATAAGAGCGTGTTGTTTCCCAGCCAACAGGAGGTTACGTACGTGTCGACTCGTTAATATCACAACGTGTAGCCCTAAATAATGTTAATTGGAATTTATCACTGAGCTTTATCTTTGTCATAAACTGTTTTATGTGCAGAAAATTACTTAATACTTAAACTGTGTTTGTTAATATTTAATCAATCTCATTAAAAAAACAACATCACAAACATTGTTTAATGTCAACTTAAAAGTAAAAGTAAAGTAACAGCCTATAATCATCCCACTGCAGGGAAAAGGCCTCCATCATTGAATTTAAGTTACCACAGCAATGATGGGTATACTGGCATAATCACCACGCTTGCCAAATGCAGGTTGGTGATCACAAACCAGAGCAACGTTCGAAAATTTGAAACTTTTTGTTGCCCGACCCGGGGTTCGAACCTGGGACCCCGAGATCTTGGCCCGGTTTATAAACCACTAGACCAACGGGGTGTTAGACCAATGTCAACTTAGTAGCTATTAAAGCAGTTGTTTTTGTGAAAATCAGACACAACAACGGGAACACCGAACACAAAAAATAAAATGGCAAAAAAAGGGGTGCTATACAATAACCTGTCGGGGAATCGACCCTGGGACCTTAGTGTAGGTAACAACTTGGAATGTTTTCTTACAAGACACTTGATCGCGGAGGTAATTAATAGACACTCAATACATAGTTAATGTATTGTTATTTTATACCACACATCATATATTATTTCTCTTTTTATGGCGAATGCAAAAACCCAAGGTCACGGCACTATTCTTAGGCATTATGTACAAGTACATATTTGGAATTAGCATCTTAATTAAATTATAATTATTGTCAAAATTGTTTCATCTAAACTCAATTCAAATAGTCAAAATAAATGCACAGTGAAGAAACCGATTAGCTCACATAGACCGGTTTTGATTTACCACGTTACAACACTAGAAGGCACCGTAGTCTCATTCTTACCTGCGCTCGCGCCTACCGCCTTGAAGAAAGCCTCAGTGCTGACCTGGCGGCCGACGCGATCGCACCGCCCGAACATGTGACAGACTGTGACTAGAGTGTGGTGAATTTGTGCTAGCACTGTGCTCGTGCGTTAACCCCATCCCCTGATAGTGCATAACCGGATATTTGTACACTAACCGCCCGCGATTCGAAAAAGGTAAATTATCTGTACATTTAGTTAAGTGTTAATTTAAGGTAATGTGAAAGTTGAGACGATCGATCGTCGAGTTGGAGGAGTCAGCCGTTGACACACTTTTGGTTCAGGTGTGGTGGCTGGCAGGTGGGCGCGTCCGCTCTGTGTCAGTGATACGTGTAACCAAAATTCCAATCTCGCGGGGCCGCTTTCGGCTGGGCAACTTTCTTCCGTCTGCGAGTATCTCAACGCATTATCAGCGCGACCTGTGTTTGATCAGCGATCATCATCTCGATGTGTGTTGGCTTACAAACTCACTGAGAAAGCGGAAGCACGCCGTATCAAACTTAAGACATCAACGCGCTGCGCTACTGGCTACTAGCTGTTATGATAATTATTATGAGTATCGTGAAATATTCACGGTCTGTGACTTATAAAAATATGCATTTTATGATTCGAATACGAACTTCCGTGAGACAAAATTAAGTCGTTTGTTTCCAATTTTGACGGTAACGATATTTACTCATGTGGTAACGATTCTCTTTTATTGTTCCGAATGATAATTTATGATTTTACTTACCATCAGAAAACTGATAAATCCAATCCAATAATCCTTTTTCTATAATGCTATACTGAAATAAAGATTTAAAATTTCTCATTTCTCGCGTTATCGCTTTATAAAGATGATTTTATTATCCTTTTTAATCTTTGAAAGTCACACCCTCCACTTTACTAACCAAATGAATATTAGATATAAACAACAAACACATAAGGCAAGGCAAACGGGGACAGTCGGGTACGACGGCTTGTGGTGACGAGGCCGGACCGGTTCCTCCCCCCTCCCTGCACTCACAGTCACGATGCGCCTGAGTGCATCCCTGTCTTGAGCAGCGGCAGTGCATCGCTCTGAGAAACACTTCATAAGCATAATACTTTTAAAAAGAAATACATGAGTCACTATAAAGCAACACAACACAACTTAGATAATGATTCTACTTAAGTACCAAAAAAACTTACATGACCTCCATATAACATGACGTACCTAAAGGGTGGGCTGTTAAGAGGAAACACTACGGGCGAGAGAATTGCAAAATAGGTATTATTTTGTAAAATCTATTGCTGTCGCGCAGTCCCTAACGCCTTCCCCGCAGAGCGTGATAAAGACAACTTGGACACAATCTTGGACCGAAAATACCTACTAAAAACACACCAAATCGACGTTTCGTAGTCCCCCGATTATTTTTCTAAACTAGACCGATTTAAATACTTTTTCATAAAAAAATTAAAGAAAGGCTTTGGCCGTGTTCGTATGTTTTCCTTTTTTTTCAAAAATTTTGCTAAATTTGTTTTCTGGATGTTTCAGCGGAAAATCTGGCGAATTTTTTCGATTTTTGAGGGGTCATATCTTTTTTATTAATTCATTTATGAAAAAACAGAAAACATAGAAACATGATTATAGTTTTGTAATAAAAATTATTGCTCTACTGGCTTTATCCAGGGAGGAAACAGGGGACTACGTTTGTATCGAAAAACGGCCCTTGTGTTTCCTCTTCATTCATTATTTTATTAGGTTAAAATTATCGCTGATCAAGTCACTATACTAAATACATTTATTTTAAACATCACACCGGTAAAGAAAATGAAAGACAATAAATATCAAATAAATTAAGAAAAATTGAAAAAAAGTAACCTTTACATAAAAAAATAAGCTAAATGCGTAATAGAGTAATAGACCTACAGTAAGTAATGAATCCTTTTTATGGTTAGGGTTATGATTTTATTTCTCTTGTCTTCTGGGAAAACCAGCGATGACGAATAAAATTTATTAAATTTATTTAGACGAGATAAAAAACTGTTCTACCACGATCCTCGGATAAGAAAGTTAACGTAAATGTTTTTCCGTAAACAAAAACAGGGTTATAAGTATAGCAAAACATTATTTCCGCCTTTAACAGGCCTGCGTAACAGTTTCCTGTCAATCTTGACGCCTTTTTAAGAGTTATGCCTAAGTACCTACCTACTATAAGTTACGAGTAACTAACTCAGTATTTATACGAGCTAGCTAGCTCAGTATTTGCTACCGTGTGTTTTGACATAGATCTAATCTGATCTCTATCATCTTGATAATATGTACATGTATAATAAAATTATAGAAAGCCGGTAGGCTACAGCCTGTTACAATTTTATTGTATGTATGTATGTACGGTCATATCATAAATATTCAAGAAGAACTAATATGGGGTTTTCATTAAAGGCAAAACTGTTGAAAATGAGGTTTATACTCGCATCACGCAAAAAATATACTTGAAAAAGTCGCGGGCAAAGCTAGCTTACAATAAATACTAGAAGTAGAATATAATTATCTGCAAGAAAGCTTAACTAGTCGTATAAATGTTGGCAGTAATCAAATCAGCAGTTAGGTACTTAAATTTGAAAACAATCTATTAGAATCGTTTTAAATTGAATTGAGTAGTATCACACTCCACTATTTGTAGGTAGTTCATTTAATCTACTTTGGGAGGGGAATAAAGTTTATTATTTTGTTCTCAAAACTTACGCTGATGTGCAAAGTCTAAAGTTTTATTAAGATGCACAAAGGAAAAAGCTATTGTTTATTGGCAGGATAAATTTAAAGATATTCTTTATAAGCTTGTTCTTTAATACGCACTGGAAACTGACAACCGTCTTCTATGGGTATTAAAGATACATCTCATAAAATCATTTTTGCAAAAATGATTATCAATAACAAGATAATTAATATCTGCCTACAACACAGAAGTTAAAAAATGCCAGCATAAAACCTGCAAATTGTAGTTGTAGCTTTTCTGTTCATTTGCCACAATTAGGCTTTATGTCAATGTCTGGATTAACTTGTGGGCTATCAACATTTTACAATAAATAATATATTTTGTAACTAACGATTGCACCCATATTGAAACTAACTACCTAACTATACATTTTTAGGAGGTTACCCTGGTAGAAGTTTCCAATGTCAATATTTTTTCTTTTTCTTTGTGATGAAACATGATCCCTATGAGTAGCTCAGTAAGTTATCTTTGTTTTTGAAATCAAACCCCTAATAACAATAAGCCCAAGTAACATTTTAAGAGATCAATAATTTTATGTTGTAGATAATTCCATACTTTTCAGTCCTTTTATCTTGTTTTGAAAATCCTTTTAGTTGGTATCTGTTTTTGTAAATATTTTTCAGTTGTTTTTTCTTCAACATCATTTATCTAATAATATTTTTTTATTAACAAACTCATCCGAAATGGCTTGACAGATTCTTATTATATATAATATGTAAGTATATGTATCCAGTAAGTCTAAGAATAGGTCTTAAACTATTTTTCGTCCCAAATAAAACTAGGGGTTAACACGAGATAGCTTTCACGTGTACAAAGTCGCAAGCAACAATAAATTATACTGTAAAACTGCTTTTAAAAAAAAATACAATTAACGTTTTCCCCAATTTAAGTAGTCTTAACCAACATTGAATGAGACTATTACTTAAAAGGTAAAAATAACATCATAACAAAGCGATGAAAATAACCAAAACATCGAATATGAAGAAGTGAAGTGAAGCAAACGGTTTTAGGAAATCGGAAGTATTAATCTGTTCACGCTAGCTTTTTACAAATACCGAACTTCGACCAATATCAGATCGATGCCACCGCTCTTGTCCACATAAGTGCAAAGCCGCGTAAGGGCACGTATACACGCGATACTTAAGCGGCTATACGGCTCAATGCAGATACTGAACGCCGTATTACCGCGTGTTCAATTGATTCTTTACCAACTTTTAGTCGTATTTTTATTTTGCCGTAATATTCACATTGATGTTTGAGTCTTAGCCGTATGATTTAAGATTTTTTATTCTGTTAAAATTATAATTTTCAATCTTAGCGCTTATAATAACCACGCGAGTCAAATTTTGATATTTCTCAGGTATTGATATTTCTCACAATAGCAATTTTACAATCGAAGACTGTTTTATAAAGAAGTCCTAAGCAAATAAAATGATTAAACTATGCGTTTTAATGTCTATTAAAAAGTTTAGCAAGTTCGGAGAATGGAGCTCGGCATTGTGGCTGGTATTTTCATTGAACCGAATAACGATTTGATTAGGTTCTATAATTTTCTGTTTGACACTATTTCGCACATAATAGAGGAATTATATGTTTTAATTAAGATTCCGTGACAAGTTCAACCCGATTTTGCAAGATCAGCACTTTAACAGTGTCTTCTAAACTGGTTTTTGAAACAAGCAATTATTTAGATAGGGTCTAGCATAGTCAACACGACTTCAGCTTAATTTAGTGTATTGATTAAGACTTCGCTTCGAGTTCAATCCGATTGTGTAAGATCAGCATTGAACCTGTCTTTTGACTGGTGTTTAAACCTGATAACTTTGTAATCAGTTTCTTGCATTTGTCGTTTGACACTTTGACACATAATAGCCGTAAAGTATTGAGTGTGTGAAGCCCCTAACACTGCAGTTTATTGCTCGTGCAGTGGCGTGCATCGGTCCAGTCCACCGTAATTGCAGTATTGCTCCACTCGGCCGCATTACTCTCCAGTTAATTATAAAAACTGCTAAAAGCCGGGACATCGCACCGTGTGAGTGCTCATAACAGACCATTTTTCTATATTTAATGCCCCGTACCTACTTTGAACTCTTCGTAAGACTGAGAAACTATTCCTATTTTAAACTTTCTAAAACCATCATGAAACTGATAAATAGCCAGCAAAGGAGCGGAACAAAACTGGAATTTAAGAGGAAACACAAGGGCCGTTTTTCCATACAATCGTAGTCACCAGTTTCCTCCCTGGATAATGCCAGTAGAGCAATATTTTTTATTACAAAAATTTATGGCTACTATTTGACATGTTTCTATGTTTTCCTTTTTTTCATAAATTAATTAATAAAAGAGATATGAAGCCTCCAAAAATCTAAAAAATCGCCAGTTTTTCCGCTGTGTTCAAACATCGAGAAAACAAATTTAGCTAAATTTTTGAAAAAATGGAAAACATACGAACACGGCCAAAGCCTTTCTTAATTCTATAATGAAAAAAGTATTTAAATCGGTCTAGTTTTGGAAAAGGAATCGGGGGACTACAAAACGGTGATTTTGTATGCTTTTAGTAGGTATTTTTAGTCCAAGATGCAGTTGTCTCTATCACGATCTGCGGGGAGGCATACGGGCACTGCGCGACAGCAATAGATTTTACAAATACCTATTTTTCAATTCTCTCGCCCAATTTTTTTTGTGAACAATCGGCATAACTTTGTCATAAAACACAATCGAGTTCATCAGCAAATTTATTATTTACAAGTATAATAAAGTGATTGATTATTGATTAATCAATGGCTTATTTTTTGTGTTCGGTCATAACAATGATTACTGACTTTTCATTACCGTCGTAAAAATTATAATTATAAAATAATAAGTGCGAATATTTTCACATGTCACGTGGACTAGCGTAATTGTGCTTAGTTTTTTTTATAAAGTTGACCATTAATTCGATTTAGTACCTAGTCTACAAGTAACCTACAGCAAAAACGTCTTATCGACATCATCAGCTAAACGATGTCCACTGCTGGACACAGGTCTCCCCTGCCAATTACAAGTCAATAGCGCGCCACCGAGTAACAAAAAACGTAACTTATACTCGTACATAATAAAGCAACCAACATCATCCATTATCCAAATTGGCCCACTGCTCTCAATCGACCTCTTTCAATGTACGTCAACTCAACGTTTAACAATCAAAATTAACAAGTTCACTACTTTCAATTCAAAAAATTAAGCCCGAGTAAGGCCAATTTACTGATTTAAGCTCCACAGCAATGCCTACCAGTCAACTTTAAGGTAATAAAGCTTACCTATGTGTATTATTCAAGAATTATGTAAATGCTATAACATTTTATGATTGCAATAAAATATTTTGCAGTCATAAGCACTAATTTGTATTTTTAATTAGCTATAAAATGTATAAATTCAATCTTATTGCACATAATTTTATATTGTTCATGTTGTTAAATTTAAGTACCTATCACGAGTTATAACTTTCATACAAATTAATAAAAGTTAGTAATCAACAGCAAATCTGTCTCCGGTTTTCTGTTGATTACTGATAAAACTCATATATTACAAATTAATTTACATGGCAACTCATAATTTTGATGTTAATGGCATTTGTTTGACTATTTAATGTATCATCTCTCCAGCGTCTCATCCTTTTATAGGTATAGCAATTGGGACAAAACTTGACCATGACCTAAAGTATCAGCTTTATGTCACAATTGAAACGATTTCTCACACCTTTATTATTATTATTTATTTATTTATTAAATGTTTACAGTTAGGTTTTACAGCATAAAGACCCACAAAGCCGACTAGTCGGCTAGACTGTGGGTTCTTTGTACATCATGGAATAAAATTTAGAATAAAAGGATAATAATTTACTTAAACAGGGAATCGTTTTTGGAATAAGGCAACACATCCAAATGATATTTGACACTGCTTTTTATCAGACAACAAACATCATTCATTGACACAATCTTTGCTAAGAAAGACGGTTCTTACGAAATATAAAGAATCTCTGATTTTAGTTATCTTATTAATGTGCAACGATCACTAAATAACCATACGTGTTACTGTCATACTTTTGTTATATCTATATACGACTAACAAAGTTATTTTTACAATTAGTAAGTAGCTAAGTAGCGAATGATTAAAAATACCTTATTTATTTACTACATGCAAGTCTTACAGATACGAGTACGGCTGACTCAAACCAGTGATGCCGCTTCTAATACGCCAGGCTGGATATAACTGGTCTTTATAGCACACATCTAATTCATTTTACCTACTATCTAACTAATATTATTATTGCGAAAGTTTTGGCGGTTGTTTGTCACTCAATCACACCACAACTGTTATACGTATCTGACAGATTATAGCCTGTAATAGTTACTGTTTTACTTTATAATGAAAGGAAGTACGGTTCCCGTAACATCTAATTTGTTCAATAAATAAAATTAGGTTAAATACACGCGTTTATATGCGTATTGCACCGTATAAATATAAAAAAATGAAATCCTAACTTTTTAATGACTTTATTCCGATTGTTAATTTAATACTTTAAAATTATATCAGATTCAATTTTAGGTAATTGCATATAATGATCATATTATGAATAGTGAAAATAAATTATCAGTTATTCCGTATTAAAAATGTCTATATTGTTTCGCAATGCTAGCGTGGGTGAAAGTGCTGCTTTGATGGCAGACGTTGTTGAATTTTCACTCTTCATACTAGGTATCGATTGACTCACATTATATTGTATGACACGTGTAAAACGATGATAAAGATTCAAGCAAAGATATTTTACATGTGTTTCAACTCGTTAGGTCTACGGTTAGATTTTAAGGATTATCAAGTCATTTAAAATAAGAATATTTTACAATTTCAGTCTTGCTTTTTGTATAATACATTTATTTTTAAAAAACTTGTCTTGAAAAACAAATAGCCATTTATTTTAAAAAAAATTGTCTTGAAAAACAAATAACTTCTGTGTAACCATTGCCATTTGGTACCGAACTCATATAGAGAAGCCACTTCTTGTCATAGAACATTCCGATCAGAGAAAGATGGACAGCACCGTCTTCTTTTCGCCACTAGACAAACTGCAACGCCAATCCGCCGACTGAAGTTTAGTTTGGTAATGAAATATTTTGACTTTGCCATAGTATTCAATGTTAGCAAGGGCTGCTTTTGGATTGTACACCATTTAGCTAATACTATAACCAGTACGTCGATACATCTGAAGCAGCAAGCAACGGTTACCAACCCGTTATACTAAGCGGGTCATGCGCCGGACGTAGCGTCGCGTGCGCACACTTTCAACATGGTTGGCATTCGCTAAAACGCTAATAGAAGCCTTGCGAAATAGGTTACTATTAATGCAGTGACACTTATATTTTTTATTTATTGTTGCAAGTGCGAGGGTAGTTACGAAATACGCGTTTATGAAAGCAAAAACTCAGTTTTTTCCGAAACCACTATCCTTAGCGTGCTGTCTACAGTGTGACAAAAATGGGTATCAAAACAAAAATAATATATTGTGGTCATGAGTCATGAACGACATAAACATTTTTAACTGTGTTTTATAGTTTGCCCTCTGATGTTTACAGGGTTAGGTAGTACCCGATCGGGTGTAAATTAAAAGTGTAAATTCCATGTTGTAATGAAAATATATTTTTAAATGTCATGCTATATGAGTAATATGACACAAAAAAGTAGTAAGTAAAGATAATTTATTTTAACTACCTTTACTTGCTTTTAATGACTATCTTTCATTACAAACACATGAATAAATATTTTTACTCATGTGTTACAAAGGTCATATGATATGCGATGTTCATTTTTTATCCGTATTAAAATAACTCGTCTATTGTTACGCTAAAAATGCAAACAAACGCAAGCACGTACTGAATGCTTATTTCGCCGCACAGACTACAGGTCCTGTGGCGCAACGGATAACGCGTCTGACTACGGATCAGAAGATTCCAGGTTCGAATCCTGGCAGGATCGCGGTGCTTTTTTTTTTGTTTTTTATTTAAATATATAATATTTGGTTTATACTACAATTTTCAATTTTCTTGGCAGCGCGATGAATCTCATTTTCTGCGGGCAATGAACCGTCGTTTTCGTAATCTTTAGATTACCGCGCTGCTAGTTTACGTTCCGAAACAGAAATATGCAAATAGAAAGTTATCCTTGTCAACATTCAGCAAATATTCTAGTAAACGAGTCCATCCTTCCGCACTATTCGGAGTACAATGAGTGCTAATGAATTCGATTATCCAGCGAGAATTCACTGTTCCGGTCTTGAGAACTCAACTCCGATATCTTAGGAAACTCTATTTGCGAACAGTTAAGGCTCAAAATACAACAAGACTTTAATCCTAAATATATCTGCGCTTCAGTAATGTCACATAAAGCTGCTCTTTCTAGTAAATTAAACGTGCTATTTTGTACAAGAAAATTCTTTGTTTTGAGATTATTTACTAGCAAATTAGTGACTTCTTTTAAGAAACTTCTAGTGCTAGCAAAATAAAATAGTAACAGTAGTTTTTTAAAATTGTTTTTTTTTAGACATTCGATTGCGGGTATAGTGTTTATCAATGTTTTTAGTTGTCGTTTGAAAACATGAAGTAGTCGATTTTTTTATCTTCCAATAAATATTTTTTTGAAATCTCTAGTTTAGTAAAGACTTTTGTTAATCAACCTATAAATGAAACCTGCGCCACATTATTTTCGAATAGCAATTTAGTTACATAGTAAATCACCAAAAGAGTTCAGTTTATCATACTGGTGGTATTTTGACCATTTAGCGTACTCGCGTTAAAAAGTTTACGTCACCTGACCCGAAAACATAAGAAACAGTAAAGGTTTTGTCACTTTTTAACGAAAATGGTAAACAAAACCAGTCACTGTCCAAGTGTCCAAGTAATTTGCATAGGTACGAGCCCGCATAATTTAGGAAATCTTGAATTGAGGTGTAACGGTTCGGACCAGTCCGGCTTCGCTCTGGCGGTGAAGATTTATTCAGTTTTGAACCTATTTTACAGAAAAGATATGTTTATTGATGTTGCATTAGTTTGTTAAGTATAATATTTTATATATGACAATTCTTCATTACACTATCTCACCGGAACTGTAAATTTAGCTGGATAAATAGTTATCCAAAATTTAAAGATTCCTGAGCGTTACTTTGCGGAAATCTATACTAATATTATAAAGCTGAAGAGTTTGTTTGTTTGTTTGTTTGTTTGTTTGTTTGAACGCGCTAATCTCAGGAAGTACTGGTCCGAACTGAAAAATTATTTTTGTGTTGGATAGTCCATTTATCGAGGAAGGCTTTAGGCTATATAATATAACGCTGCGAGCCTGCGACCAATAGGAGCGAAGCATCAGTGCAAAATACTGCACAAATAATCGCATTCTTAATAACAGAAATTGACGCGGACGACGTCGCGGGAAACAGCTAGTCCATAATAATTCATTTTTTTTTAAATTAACTGGGTATGTGTTATGTGTAATTTATTATATATCTCCGTGCCAAATTTCATGCTCATCCTTTTTGCCACTCTGGCATGCCATGATTGAGAGACAATAATTTATCCATACTTTTGCGTTTATAATATTAATAGCTAATTAAGATAGATTTGGGCCACTATGTCGACTAAGTATTAACCTCGAGCCTTAACAACTTACAAAACTTCGTTCTTTTGCTTAATCTAAAGAAACATCGTTAATCGACCACCTAAACCACCTTCTCTTACTAGAGATGAGCTATCCCCATCGATACCATAATAAAAAAGCTTTAGATAAGAACACGACTGAATTGCTTTGTGCTAAATACATGAATTCAAAACAAAAGTCTCGTCAGAACCGGTCGGGTTAAGGAAGTAGGTATCAACGAACGTACAAAGCGTTGGTTTTGATCTAGAAATACTTGGCAGCTGGGCTTTAAGCTCCCTTCACAAGGCGGCCTTGCCTGCCAGTGCCGGCCTCAGGAATGCGGCGACAATGCACCCAACTTTAGAACTTCTACATTCTTCGAGCAAACGTACCATGTAGAGTATTGTAGAGCTTACAACTATGCCGAAGTTAGGCTAATGGAACTCATCACTAGAATATTTTCTACCTAACCTAAGAATCTGCTAAGTTTAGTAAATTAAGATAGATAAAACCTTTTCACCAAAAAATATACGGACGGAAATCGCAAAGTAACCAGTTCTGAGACTCTGAAAGATGATCGTCGGTGATTTCTTGTTGGGCAAAACATTTTAAAAATTCGTCCAATAAATATGAGATTTTTTTATAGGTATAGGTACTCTTTCTTTTTCATCGGTTGTTACATTAGTTATAAACGAATCGACTGATGCTGTGGTTCGATTCCCGATCGGAAATTGGATTGGGTCTAGAAGGGGTTATAGTCGTTCTTTGGAAGTCAAGTCAAAGCGTTGGTATCCAGCTTTTGACGCAAGATGGACGTCGTAAAAACAATACTAAGGCCAATGATAGATGGCTTAAAAATCTCTGACAAAAGCCTATCCTTGAAGGAAAGTTATATGATTAAAAGAAACACATTTAACAGATATTTTATTATGTATCCAATTTGCAATATGAAGCATAGCATTTATTGTGTAGGAATAGAAATAGTTTACAATTACAAATAAAGTAAAACATAAATGTAGTACAGATGCGAGTATACAAATAAAAATGTTGGACCAACATTTTTAGCAGATTATTTTCATTGCACACTGTTATATATATGCATGATTTTTTTTTAAAGTAAAATACTATTACATCTAGTCGATTAATAGGAAAGCAAAGGCAAATAAATTTGTTTTTAATCCATATATATAATATAAATTGACCCAAAGGTCTGACTGGTAGAGAACGCCATCTGGCATTAAGTCCACCTTTTGTACATTTTACCATAGGCAGAGATAATATAACCATAGGGAAAGAGTATGTTTCTTTCCCTATGATTTTACTTATTTGTGCAATAAAGTTTAAATAAATAAATAAATATAACAAATTGCATTGTATTCCACAAATCCATTATACCTCGTACTTATATTTAAAAAAATAAAATATACCAAAAAGTATATTTAAAAAGGTGGTGTTAACGAAGATAAATTACAAAGATAACATTTAATAACAAAGATTTAAAGGTGAAGACAGACTTATTATCTTATCAACACCAGTAAAAATAGGGTCTGACCTTAGTTAGCATAAGTACCTACTACCACTAATTGCTTCAGTTCGAAGTATGTTTTGCTATCGTGCTCTCTGTCAGCTTTCTAAACGAATCATACAAGCAAGCGTTAATCCTTATACATATTCAACATATACTCGTATAGTCATTATTCTATCACTCGTTGGCCTCTGTGTGGAATGTCGTAGGAAACCGGTCCTATGTAGGAGTTCGAACAGAAACACAGGTTTAAATTTAGGTATTGTTCAATTTTAATTTGTCAGCACTGCTATTAATTTAGTTTCGTGTGTTGCCGGCTTAAAATTACGTAGCACCACCTCTTCTCGCCCTATAGGTGGCGTGAAAGACTAAAGTATAACTGCCAGAAAAAGGCATTTAATAAATAGCATCTGCTAAAATATTTTTCTAATTCTCATTTATCCTCACGTTTAGAACACTAAACAGTGTTATAGTAGGATAGACTAAGGTTAGTCGTCTTACAGAAGTAGTTTATTATATCTTGGTATAACTATGATAAAGCTTATTTAACAACAATATCATAAGCATACTTGTAAACTTATCTAGATAGATGAAAATTAATCAATGCATGCCCGCTGAAATAGCAAGCTCAAGGCAATATATTACACAAAGTTATTCGAAGGCATGCTCATACTTCAATCGAGTCAGCCCTCTGTGCTGCGTCAATATTAAACCACTCTCGCAAATTTACAATTTCCAAAATTGCCACAAGACCACGAGACTGGAGTCTGGACTCTTCAGAAAAATAATAGCATATAATCCCTCGACCTTTTCGCGGTGAAGCGTTAAGATTCTATTGTCAGAAAAATCTCTCGCCTCGCTTTCATTGTAAATTGTTTCGTATATTATTTTCTCTTTTTATTTTTAGTAATCTTTCAAACCAAAAAAGGCTTATAGAATGACCACCTTTTTGGCTTTCCCAATACTTAACTGCTTCTTTTCGATACATTTTCGTACAAAATGAAATTCCGTTTCCACGAAACCTTTTATTTTCACATAAAACAAGCAACATTTTAATACCATTTAATGAAATTAAAGCTTTGGCGTTTCTGCCTAGGTTTCAGCATTCAGATTGCATAAAATGGGAAGTTTGTTCACGGAGATATTCACTTAGCCTTAATCAAACGGTTGTCATAGTAGTAATCAAACTAAGTGTATGTCAATCCATTGATATGATGATCTGATAAAGATAGAATACGTATTAAAAAGGGCATATTTTTTTCAAATCTTTAAAGTATGTGATTTTAGTTAATATTTTAATTTAAAAGGCTGTGTTGATTTGTTTATAAGACGAGAATGTTCTTTGCGGTGTAGCTATCTCAAATTCAACTCGACCATTCTTTGACAATTGAAATTTTTGGATCATACCTACATATCTGCTTTAACATGCGGCACATTCCCAAATGCAAAAATTTATTTTCTAAAATCATTGGACAACCCTATTCTAGGCCAGTAGTATCTAATTGGTTGTTACGTGATCTATTGTAACTCGCTTACCGATTTCACGCCAAGGAAGTGGTGATCGGCGCACACGCACAGCTGTTATTTCAAAACCAGCAAATATCTGCGATCTCAACCATAAATAAGGTTAAGACAAATATTCTCACGTATCTAATAAAAGGCAACCACACCTCGGATACGTGACTACGCCCGACCATACGTGTTGTTTTCTATTGAATTATTTTCTATAAACACGACCGGTGGTTTGCTGTCGATTGGTGTGTTCTTCTCTTTAAACTTTTCTATTATTTGAGTAACTTTCATTATCTAAATAAACATCCAAAATTATTTTTAATTCATTTTGCTTTGGGTTTTGTTTCATAGGGAAAAGTCAATAGCGATCAAAGGGAGAGAAAATGTTGAGTAAAACAATTCCGGGTTGGTCCACTAAGATGCTAATATAACATGACATCGCAAGTTTAGTGAAAGGTCAGAATGGGCGCACGACCGCAACTGAACTTTGTAACTTCACGCAAAATCTATTAGTCATTGTTAAGCTAAATCTTTCTGTATCCACTCAGATTTGAAGTCCCGGCTTATTATTCTACGGCCGTCGGTCGGCCACTGCCAGAATAATAAATCGCAACACTACATAGCCATCCGCCAAAGAAACTGACGATATCACCACTTTCCAACTCTCCTAGAATACAAACTAACAATTCATACACAGAAATATCTAGCGTTTAATATTCCTTAGCTGTGTAGCATTAAGGATCGAAATGGAGTGAAATATCATCGAACAGGTTAATCTACGCACAAACAAAGACTAACTAAATAAAATTTCCCTTTACAACCTTCAAAGGAGTCTATTGAAACAATATTGTACACACGGCGGCACATCAGACTATACATGTTGACCTTGAGACCGCCTTTATGCCCTACGTAATAAAAGCTATTATCGCAGTTCAACTGTTTAACTTGATGTGCTGTCGAGTGTATTTTGATTATTTCAGGCAGGCTTATAGATGTTCTTACATCTAGTAATTAAAGGTTGTATATTATGAGATTTAAATGAATGTATTGCTCGGAATTTCTGAACTAAGATTGTCGGATTAATCTTATTGGTGACAATAAGGTATTAAGTCTTTGTAGGTTATTAATATAATGCAGAACAGACAGTTTAACATTGTAAGAAACATTTCCGTACGATGCTAGGGCACGTCGCCCTAAGCGTGCGCCGCGCCAGCATATCGCTGCAATTCAGACAAGGTTGTCACAAGGTCGCTGTTATAATTGTTGCAGCAAAAAAACGCAAAAAAAAAATATGCCCAGTGAGCACGTAGTATACTCAATAATGCCACGTATCACGTTATATACATGTTTTTTAAGAACTTTAGTAAGCATTTATATTACCTACATTCAATCAACACAGTTATCCTTAAATCAAACAAAAATGATCAAAACACACACAAAATAATTTATTGTAGGTAATCAGATTAATCAAAATAAACCTAAAATAGGGTTTTACTTGGGCATAAATTGCAGAAAACTAAAAATGTGCTGTTGACTCTATAAGTTCAGTCTGTACATACTCTACCTGATGAAAGTCAACATAAATGGTCAAGTTATACAAGAATACACGTATATGTCTGATGACTGATTATTACTGTTATAGTCACAAAAGTAACAGCTAGTTGTCTTGAGATATCTACTTTTTGGTACTATTGCAAACGCCATGATTCGTTTGTCCGTGATCATTGAGCACAACAGTGCAAATATAACAGAAACAAGAAAAATTGTAAAAACAAAAAAACGCCAACTCTTTTACAGACTACATACATAATAACTACTTCTTTTCTTGTTACAAATGAATTTAATATTTGTGAACTTGAAAGTGGCAACAGCCAGCCCTGTACTACCTACCGCGGGCTGAATACGCAACCGCACCTACATCGCTGGCGCGCTGCGGCTGAGCTACTGAGTGAGATCTCTAATGCTCTACCAACTAGTCGCTGCAGAACAAACTTGAGCTGAATACACTTAACGATCGCACTGTTGGGACTGCGGAACAAAATGCTTAACTCACGTCAAACATATACAGGTTGTTAGATAAAGGGTAACAAGCCGAAACCAGCCTATGTCAACATGCATATCTGTAAAAGAGTTGTAATTTTTTTGTTTTTACAATTTCAATATCTGGATATAAATTATGTCTCAGGCGGGACTCGAACCCGCATCTCCTTGCATGCCGGGCGGGCGCTATACCACTAAGCCACCGAGACACTGCGACTCAGCGCGAATTTTATTTATATGCATATGTTAACAGTTAGTTTCATCTTGTTATACATTTACCTAACACCCGGTATGTTAAACACATTATTTTGGCTACATCATTACGCGATCCGTGACTGTGTCATCAAATCCGATTTACCTTTTATGAAACAAAATGTTTAAAATTTATTCTTAAAAAAATTTAAAAGTTTCAAATGTGTTACATTAACACCAGTGAAAAACATACATCGGGATCAAAGATTTTTGTATAAATAAGGTAATTAAAGTTTAGTTTAATGCGATGATTTATTTTCAGAGAGTTCGATCCAAGAGTTTTAGAGATTAGCCGGAACAAACAGACAGATAGACAAACATTTTAAAAAATATTTTTGATTATAAATATTTATATGAGTAACGTATACTTACCTATCTTTTCATATACATTTATTGAAAAGTTTATAATTTGAAATTTCAAATAGTCACATAAATTTTATTCATTCGTATAATATAGACGTTGCGTTTCCGGCATCAGAACTGTCAACACCGCAGTGATAAACTCCGAGTGAAATTAAGCGAAATAAAATAGTAAACGTAATTTCTGGTTGCTAGTATTCGTCGATACAGTACTGGGACCTCTTGGAAGCGATTAAAAACATACAGTGAAGTGCGATTACTGAAAATCACCGTGAATCTACCACCACAATATCAACTATTAGATTAGAGGTTAGAAAATACGAAAACAACTAATCGTTCACTCAGTGACACTTGTAGTAAACGTCAATAGATCTGACATATTAAACAGTGTTGCCAATTGTGAAAAATATTTTCTACTATCTTCTACTATTGCGTCTCGTTACACCTAGTAAAAAAAAATATAAGATGGAAGGTCAATTTCAAATATTATTTGAAAAAATGAAATTAGAGATGCAAAGTCAAAATGCTGAATTGAAAGATTCTATAACAAATAGCATTATGGAAAAGATGGATGATAAACTAATCCCTATTATAGAAGAAAATAAGAACCTGAAAACTAAAATAGAAAAACTGGAACAAGAAATAGATTATCTTAAGAGGGCTGAGAAAAACAATAATATTATAGTATTCGGCTTAGAAGAAAACGAAAAATCCTCTTATGAACTAATACAAAAGCTCAAAGAAACCTTCAATCAAGATTTGAATATTAAAATAGAAGAATACGATATCAACAAAATCTATCGCTTAGGAAATAGAAAGAGAGAGAACAGCAAACCGAGACCGGTACTGTGTTCATTTATAAACAACTGGAAAAAGACAGAAATTATCAGAAGTAAAAAAAACCTAAAAACTATATACATTGCGGAGGATTACTCGAAGGATGTGTTACAAAAAAGAAAAGAGCTGCAAGCCAAGTTAACTGAAGAGAGACAAAAGGGCAACATAGCATTTTTGAAATATGATAAATTAATTGTAAAAGAGAACAACTACAGCCAAGAGAAAAGGAAAAGGGAAATATCCGCTTCACCCTCTTCAGATAATAATCAACCAAAAAAGCAACAAACCCTAAACACAACGAAGACAAACAGGACAAATGCTTTTGATTTAATGCGATATAGATCCAGCTCCCTTTCGAACATGCCTAATACTAATAAAAACCAATAGCAACTAAAGAACGGCAAACGGAAACCAAAACCAACCAAAGAAACTGCCAATTAAGAAACAAAAAACCAACGAACTCCCCCAAGCCGACTGGTCCTCGAGGGGGAAAGCGACCACAACCCTCCAACCCCTAAAGACAAAAATCACCGAAAATCAGTAGTTTACATAGGATCCCTCAATGTCCTCACCTTGGGAAAAGAAGAAAACCTTACGGAACTGACATATGCGCTAAAATCTATCAAATGGGACATAATTGGCTTGAGCGAAGTGAGAAGAATGGGCGAAAGTATTACTTGTCATCCAGACTATTTACTTTATCAAATAGGGGAGACGCAAGGCCAATATGGGGTAGGATTTATTATTAAACAACACTTAAAACAATACGTGGAAGAATTCATCGGAATCTCAGAACGAATAGCGATTATGAACTTGAAACTACCAGGATATAAAAAACCGTGGTCTATTGTACAAATATATTCACCTACAGAGCAATCAAATTTAGAAACGATAAATAACTTTTACCATAATTTAAACGAAGCCATTCAAGAGCATACCCATAAAAACCTTATAGTCATGGGTGACTTCAATGGCCAAATTGGAGCAAGACACCCAGGAGAAAACGTAATACTAGGACAATTTTCATATAGTAACAAGACCAGAAGCAGAAATGGGGAAAAAATTACAAACTTCGCGCTAGAAAACAAGTTAACAATCTTAAATACTATGTTCAAGAAGAACCGAAAGAGCATGTGGACCTGGATCTCGCCGGATGGTAAAACAAAAAATGAAATTGATTTCATTATGACCAACAGAAACAGCTACTTCACAAACTTTACTGTCATTAAAAGATTTAATTTCAATACCAACCATAGGCTACTTAGAACAGAGCTCAAAATAAATCAACCAAAGAAGATTAGACCGAGACGAGACTCAGGAAACACAAAACTCAACGAAAACAACTCACAGATATGTTCAATGATATCTTGAATACTGAAACCATCCCCCAGCAATGGACCAAGTCTCACATCATCCTACTGTATAAGAAAGGTGATAAATATGACATAGGAAATTATCGCCCTATAAGTCTTATGTCGAATGTATATAAGATTTTTGCTAAGATTATCCTAAAACGGATCGAAAGGACCCTAGACGAAAACCAACCTATAGAGCAAGCAGGATTCCGCAAATACTACTCAGTAATCGACCACATTCACGTAGTGCGCCAAATTCTGGAGAAATACAATGAATACCAACTCTACTACATTGCGTTTATTGATTATAGTAAAGCATTCGATTCTCTACAACATGACAAAATATGGGAGGCGTTACTAGAACAAGGAATCGAGCACAAGTACATTCGATTAATAAGAAACATATATAGATGCAGCAGAGCAAGAATCCAACTAGAAAAGAAAAGTACTCCTTTCAGAGTAGAAATAGGCGTAAGGCAGGGAGACCCTCTATCTCCGAAATTATTCTCCGCAGTGCTAGAATCAATCTTCCGAAGACTCAATTGGGAACATCTCGGAATTAATATAGACGGTCAACTGCTATTGCACTTAAGATTTGCTGATGACATAGTTTTACTGGCAAAAACAGCAGAAGACCTAACCAGAATGATAAAGGAACTTGCGAAAGAAAGTGAGAGAGTAGGCTTGGCAATGAATCCGGAAAAAACTAGGGTGATGACAAACGGGTACAAACATACTATAGATCTAGGAAGCACTCAAATCAGCTATACAGATGAGTACGTATATCTAGGGCAGCCCATAACTCTAAAAGATCCTATGCAGAAGGAAGTCGACAGAAGAATTACAAATGGCTGGAAGACATACTGGAGTTTAAGAGAGGCTATGAAAGATAAAGAGCTCCATATAAACCTAAAAAGCAAACTTTTTAACACCTTTTTACTACCTGTCCTTACGTACGGGTGTCAGTCATGGTCCTTAAATCAGGCCACCTCAAACAAATTGGCAACTTGCCAGAATGCAATGGAAAGGAGCATGCTCAACATTAAAAAGTCCGACAGAATAAAAAAAATCGTCATTAGAAACAAAACAAAAATTACCCATGTAATAAGCAAAATCAAAAGACTCAAATGGCGATGGGCTGGTCACCTGGTAAGAGGGGGTATATATCGGGATGCCTAATTATTTGTACTCCTAATTGTCATTGGCGCACAAACTATTAGCCTAAAATTTTTTCGCACATTTTTACTATTTCTAAACGTGTTTAGCCTATTTTTACTACGCTTAACTTTATATCGCCGTATTATAATTTCGCCGAATATATCATAACACCTACCCTTTTGCAGTTCCAAATTTTTATTCGCAGAAAGTTAAAAACTTTATCAGCATGCATGCATGCTTGCAAAGAAGTAAGCTTGCATACAAGCAAGCAAGCAAGCAAGCATGAATGCATGCAAACAAGCATGCATGCATGTAAAGAAGTAAGCATGCATGCAAGCAAGCAAGCATGTATGCAAACAAGCAATCATGCATGCATTTTCTGTTTAAAAAAAATAGAGTGTAATGTCAAAAAAAGATGCTAATACATTTTGGTGCTTTCGATATTAGACATACTGAAATTAGGGTTTTCAATTTTTAGATCAATCTATAATAGTGCGAAAACAACTGTTAGACTAGACAATAATTATACGTTATAAGTTTAGGCCAATACTGTTTGGCCAAATGAAATTAGGACTTAAAATTTTAGGCGAACCGAAGGGCACCCGGTAAGAGGACACGACAAATGGAGCAAAAGGGTGACATGGTGGTACCCTAGGGAAGGTAAAAGGAAAAGAGGCCGACCACAGAAAAGGTGGGACGATGACGTTAGACAAGTGGCAGGAGCCACATGGAACAGAGTGGCTCAAGAAAGAAAGGAATGGAAGAGGTTGGAGGAGGCCTTTGCCGACTGGCAAACAGATCTAGGAAAGCTAACCAAACAACAAATATTAGTCTAAATTTTTCCATATCTATTAAGTTTAAGATTTTAATGTTAGTTCTTTACATAAGTCTAAAAAAAACAAAATAAAAAACACTGTACTAAGTGATCTGATTAAAGGCTATATTATTATTATTATAATATAGATTCGATTCTTAGTAGACGGTCGGAGGGTCTGATCGCACCGTATTTTGATCACAAGTCTGTCCTTATGCACTTACTTACCGCTTTGTAACGTCGGGAAACTTTGTCGCGTATGAATTCGTATGGAATATTTAACACCTCGTTTCAGAGTTTACGGCGGAAATTGTTTCTCCCTCATCTCGAGCTACCTGAGACAAGAGTCTTCAATTAGCTACCGACTCACATTTTGAATGTTTTGAGAATGTAACGGGCTTATTAAGTATACGACATAAGACCTTTTAATGTCTTGAAAAGCATGAAATGTTTCTATCTTCTATTTACAACTGTGTGATACATTGTAAGTAAATATAGCTATATCTGATTCTAAATATTTGTTTAATTCATTTATTGTTTTAAATACCACGTAGAAACAAATTGACAGAAAAAAATAATTAATTATACAACTCACGTTCTGTCTCTGAATCTCTCTCTGTGTATTTCTTCTTTTCTCTATCTCTCTCTCTCTTCATTGCTTCTCGTTCTTTCACTTTTTCGATTTTTGATTATTTTAAATAGGCATGCACTGATCTAAGTTATATAGCTTAAAAGTATGCATAATCAATAAAACAAGTTAAATATTGTTAATCAGCTAATATAAATTGTTACATTACAAGGTCAATTCAACAATGCTAACATTTAAATGCAATTGTATATAAAATGCTGCACGCTTGCGTCGATTGTTTACAATTGAGGCCACGAAATATCATCGGATCATCAGTTTTGATACTGGTAGGTCACGTAGTGATGAGATTCGTGCTCAGATAGAATGTATATTTTAGAAAAAATGAAGCAGTAATGGGGGAAAAGTATAATCAGGAAATCCGCACACCAGTTACTTAGCTGTAGATGACATAAAGAAGACATTGGCCAAACACTGCACTGAAATTTCTATGCTAAATGTTTTAAGCAATGAAAACAGTAATCAAACAGAACTTAATTACCCAAGAAGTAGAGAAACCAAATAGGTAAAGTTAACAGCTTATGACAAAACGGTTTCTTTATTCTTTAATTAATGTTGTACTCAATACGTTTGAAATATGTAATGAAATAAGCTCGTTTTGGCTTTCAGGTCAATATGCGATACTTGGTTACAAGATCGCGTAATATGGTACATATTTTTAGCATAGTAAATTTATTTTTTGGGAAAGATTTGATATAACTCACAGACCATTAAAAGCTCATGGATGAACATACACAAGGCTAATTCTTTTGCGAAGTCATTTAAAACGTTCGTACTGTGAATTTGACCGCTTCTGATTTTCCGCGGCACTGAACTTTCTGCCCTTTTTAACAAGCGGCTCTGCGTTCACATAGATTATACAAATTTATGGGGTTGTAGTACCTATAAATACTGTCCATTTGCACACTGAGTGTTTTCATATGTAGAAAAAAATTAAGGTATTGGTTTAGGTCAGGATTCAAGATATTTAGTTGTAACTGGATTGGATGTGCACGATAGACAAGCAGAGGTAGTTTGGGATTCTCATATTTTAAAGTTCCTATGATTTTGGGGAAGCCTTTAAAACATTTTTAAACAACTAACATTGCACATAGATATTATTCTTGTAACGCTTTTTATCACTTTTGACATGACTTCAACTTCAATCAAAATAACCATACTCTTTGGAGACGTCTCACGGATAATATATTTTGGAAATAATTTTAATTTTTTTAATGTTTCAAATTTATTATATTCAAACTAGTTAGAAGCAATAAAAAATACTTTTGTTTAATTTAATCTTATCGTGTTAGATAAATAGATTGACGAAAACGCACTTAACAAGTCAGAAAATATTAATTATTGCTATTCATCTTGGTTGCCAATTTACAACAAAGTATATACTTGTGATGGAATCGCGAGTATAGCCTTAAATGAAGTGAGTTTAAAAGCAGTTTTTGTAACGACGTTCATCCATCTAGCTGTGCATCATCGATGGATCCTTGAACTTTTCGCCTCAACCCGCCTTGCTGCAAGCCGGTAGGGTCATTTCGAAATACCTACATAGCCAGCAATTATATTACAAGTCTTGGTGTACCTATATTTAAAGGCCAAAGATCAATTCAAGAATTTTTAAGCTAAAATCTTGAGTTTCTGCATATTCTAAAACTTGTTATGTACCTATGTTACGAACATTCTGCATCACACAATCATTATTACTGTGCTTTATAAATATCGTGACCTCTACATGATTATCTAATCGTATGAGTCATACTGAATCAGTAATCAATTCCTTATTGATGATATAATAACGAGGCATTTTGAACCAGCAAGATATAAATTCACTGTAAGAGTTTAAAATCAAAACAATAACTTCATTCGGATGCATATAGAATGGATGAATGGAAGTGCAATTATGAACGAAACGAAGCGGAAAGTGCAACATTATCTATACAAAAAGAAAAGCGTAAAAATTAAGCAAAAAAAGTGCTCTAAACGTGGGAGCCGAGTCCAGACCAATTATACCAGCTATCTCAAATATTCCCAGTTCAAACACCTAATAAAAGCTAAGAAGCATATTCTAAAGCTAACAGCTTTTATTTATTGCGTCACTGACAATCGGAATTCTATAAATGTTATCTCATTAAAAGATGCACGTTTTATCTACTTATCTCTACGTGATGGTATGCTAACCTAAATATCATTTATGAAACTGAATAACTTATTTAGAGCTAATAATAGATAAGTATACAATAACTATGACGATTGCATAAATAATGCTGAATCTAAAATTAAAAACACGCCCATGTTCGACTACAAATACAACAGTTGGCGCCGGTTCCAATCTATCAAGATTTTTAGTTTAGATTAAGGCAATAAATATTTTTAATTATCAAATGATGTTTATAACTTTTATAAGTAAGAAGTGGCGCGGTGAATTAAAAAGGGGTCTAGGTCCTAATAAAACTTCGAGCAAATTTATTTCATATTAATATGATTCCTCCTTGACCTTGTTTATTCGGACGTTTTTCTTGTTTTACTCATTTAATTATTCAAATCATAGTGATAGCTTATAGAATATCAGTCAACTGGACTGGCTTATTGTCCATGTGCTACAATAGGGTCTTTCCGGCCCTGCAAAACAGCGGATAGTGCCAGGCGTCTGTCTCGTTAGCTCTATTCACCCAAAGTTGCCGTGGACGCAACGAATACAAGTTTTTCTGGGGTACCTTACATAAAACAAATATTTATTTCATTCAGAACAGCAGCATCAGCAGCCACTCATTCCTAAAATATAATATATTAAACATTCAATAAAATTATACACATTACTAAAGATCAATGATTTTATAATAATATCAGATAGATAAGATCAGATAAGATAAGATAGGGTCTATCACTGAAAAGACATGTTAACTCAAAGAGTTAGCTAAGGAACTATATACCTACTATAGTTTTAACGAATTCATTTACGTTAATTTTGCATGCCGACAATAGTAAGGCAGGATAATAAGCTCTGAACCTTATTATTAAAGAATAAATTCATAGTAATATTAATATCATCAGTAATTAAAATTAACAATAGGATATATCAATAAGCAACTGCAGCTGCATAAAGTTTTTCATCGTAACTTATCAAAATAACTGTATTCTAAAAATTAACTACGTACGATTTCGAACACTCAAATAAAACAAGGAAATCGATATTTTACATAAAAACCCAAGTGAATACCAAAGTAAAGACTGCAGATGTTTTTTGGATGAGATCCTTTTGCACATACCAATTGTGAATTCGCCTAAACCGGTTGGCCTTGCGTTAGCATTCATCTGACATCATTCCCAATATCTCATATTCTACAGAGTTGGTGTAATAAGTCTACAGTTCTAATAGGTTATAATTTTTTTTCTTCTCTTGTGCATGGGATACTAAAATATATACAAATTAATCTCATCATCATCCTCAGTCTTGATGAAATTACTACTAGGTATAAATATCTCACGTATAAAACCAAAAATATCTTTTTTTTTGATCGTGTTAAATCATTATCATTATAAGTATTATCATCAGTTCACTACTGGAGATAGGTCTGTGCAAAAGGAAAGGTAGGTAGATTGACGATTACAGTTGAGGTACAGAAAAGACGTCGCTGCTTGTCTTCTTCTGGCAATACATCTTTAGTGGCCTACTAAGGATGAGAAGATGCTGTCATTTTGTGTAGTCCGATACCAAATGGCCCACATGCGTGTCCAACGGATTTCCGCAATCTTAATGAGATGAAAGGTCCACCCAAGTTCAGTCTACCAATAATGAGTCTAACAGTTCGTCTCACTCTAGAAGTATCGGAAATTTAACTCTATAGTTATTGGGTATTAAACAATGACTCTCTGATATGGTTATGTTCGTTCGATGAATTACATGCTGGTCATTTATCTGTCATCCTATGGGAACAGGAATACAGAGACGAATGATTCTCTCGAGAACCATTAAATTGTCCGGTGTGTCCTGACATTCATGATGATACGACAAATATTTGTTATTGAAATGTCATCTGCCTTTATTCATTTAATTTCGGAAATGCTTTTATGAATACCTGCATCTTTGTCCACTTTTTATTTACTGTGTCCTGTTTTCTGATAAAGACTGACATCGTAGCTACATGTTTTTATTTTAAATGAATATCGTTCAATTCGCAAACAGATTCATATCATTACTCGTTTAAATATTAAGTCGCAGCTTTCAATTGAGATATTCATACTGGAATATACCGAAATATTAACGTAAAAAAATTAACTGGCAGCCAGAATTACTTTGAATATTCATCTTACTAATATAATAAATTAAAAAATAATATTGTATGTTTGTTACTCATTCACGCCAGAACGGCAAAACGGATCTAAATGAAATTTTCCACACAGATATTTTATATTCTAAAAGAGCACATAGGCTAGGATTTTATTCCGAAAGAACGGAACCCATGGGATAGTTTTAAATACATCCAATTTTACGTGAGCAAAGTCGCGTACAATAGCTAAATACAATATAAAAACAAAGGCATTTCATTCAATATCTATTTTCACAGTTTTTGTCAGTACGCGTCGTTGTAAGGACCGCGTATTTATCCGCAAAGCAACTAATATAATTACTCAGAAAGAAAGCTTGAAGAATAACACGACCAACAATAATAATACGCTACGTGTACAGCTACGGTACCTGTTAGTTCTAACCGGAGTCACGGATTATACTACAAAGAGGTTCTTTTATGACTCAGAAACAGCTCAGGTAAAATTTTTTCGTCAAAGGTGAAACGTAGGTTGTGTGGATAATAAATATTTGTAGTAATTGCTGTGAGAATCCCGGATTTTCAATGGTTTTGGGCACATTCCATAAATCAAGTGCAAATTTTTGAGTCAGAATCTTTATAGACTTTTTTTTTTGGTAAGGATCAAGAATGTTTGACATTGCACTAACAATGATGAGTTCTTACACCAATTTCGGAAATGATTGCAACGATCAGATTGCAACGATAGCATCAGTGAGCTCAAATACAATATATAAAGCTAGCTGAGTATGAAAACAAGACTTAAATTTTCAATTACGTTTGGTAATATTATCTTAGCTATGGTATCACAATGATGAGTTCTTAACCAATTTCGGAAATGATTGCAACGATCAGATTGCCTCAGTAAGGCGATGATTTGCATTAGTCCAATCCCCGATCGGATGAATTTAGAAAATGCGCTTACTTATGTTAACTGCCTCTGAATTTACAGGAGACGGTATTGGAACATTTTCTAGTACAGTTACACCACAATGGATTTTTTTCTCGAGACCATGTCAATAAGGGTATTGTCTTATGATTATACAGGATGAAATTTTAACCACTTTCCAAAATTTTTATATGCGTTCAGTATCGTATTTAGAGCCTATTTATGAAGTAAAAATTTAAATTAAGTTGTCACCCGAAATAATTTTTCGCGATATAGTTTTCAATTTTTACGGTCCCAGACCTGTTAAGGTATAAAGGGAAACACAAAAACTTATGGATAGTATTGTAATGAATAAATGAGATGCACGTCGCGTAAAAAAAGTGCTACTAGAATGCATTATAAAATTTTTTTTTTTTTGGCGCACATTTTCAAAGTGCTTTATCTTCACATTTTTGTACTGGGCTATACCAAAAGAAAAAATACGTCATTTGTTTCTTGCCTCGTAGATTGCTATATTAAAATTTAGAAAGTGGTTAAAATTTCACCCTGTATTTTCAACTTGATTACTATCTTATCATGTTCATTAAATATTTCAAAATTTTGCTCTTGACTTCTGGTCATTTAGTCTCCAATGTTATAAAGAAAATTGATGAAACAATTTCTTCATAATTCTGATAAAATTAAATATAAAAAGGACCTATAATTACATGAATGTGCAAGTTTAGCGCAAAAATATCTGTACCTACGCGGGTTTTTTTTACCTAAACAAATTGAAGCCATAGCATCAGTGAGCTCAAATACAATATATAAAGCTAGCTGAGTATGAAAACAAGACTTAAATTTTCATTTACGTTTGGTAAAATTATCTTAGCTATGGTATCACAAAGGTGTGTTCCGTATAAGTAAAACAATAAAATTAGAGGCATCGTAACGTTATCACATTACATTAGAAATTAATTTGAATAGAAATTATCAAATAGAAACTTATGAAAAGCGCTTATACAATATCGGTTTGAATATTTTGAAACTTAGCACTGTGTGTTTAAAGGTGGAATTTGGCAAATTTTGAGAGCGGTAAATATATTCAGCATTGCTTTAATTAGAATCACTTGGTGTCTAAAACTCTGGTAACATTAAGAAAGTTTACGTTAATTGTGTGGTGTATAACAAACTTCAAACCACATCATAAGAAGCGTTTGTAAAGAGATGCTTCAGTGATTCGTAAATAATTAGCGTTTTCGTAAATAAGCTAAGTTTCATGTAACCATACACCTACTTAAAGAAAATCGGAATTGTGATTTAAACTTTCATGCTTCGTAATGTAAGCGTAAATTGTTTCGGGGTTTCTACCGTGTACCTTGTATTTTGCAAGCTCCATGATCACGGAATTGAGTTCTTCAGGTAATAACGAGGTAATTTTGACGACCATTTGGATCAGCGGTAGTAAACGCTGCTTCTGAGCCACGGGTCGCGGGTTCGATCCCCGCACAGTACAAATATTTGTGTGCATGAACATGTCTGTTTGTACTGCTCTGGGTGTTTTCTATGTATTATAAGTATGTATTTACAAGAAAAAAAGTATATGAGTAAGTTTATCGGTTGTCTAGTACCCCATACGACAGGGTACTTAATAGTAGCTTAATTTGTAACTAGATGGCTCTGTGTGGCCCAGTGAGGCATGTCTTAAATATTTATTTATTTATTTATAAGGTGCATGCGACAGTACCAAATTTTTGGAAGCTCATAAGAAACAAGGAGCATAGTAAATAACTATTTGACAAATAAAGTTGTTGAAAGAATGATGTCCTCAAAGGTCATTTTGTCATTCTTGTGTAACATCTTACAAGACAATATTGCCAAATGTTTCTCCTAAACTATCCAAAGTTAAGCTAGTTTAGAACCAAAGGTTAACCGAATTTAGAACCTTTTGCATAAAGAACAAATCATTGCGCCAGTGCGCCACAACGGAAACCGATTTGACTTATATGAGTACTTATTACAAACATGTTATTTTAATCAAAAAATAAATTTTATGTGTTTGTCTTTTACATCGGGCAACGCAATTATTTTTGAAAGAAACCGAATTTTCGAAAATTAATCGGTATTTTACAATACCTTATAAGAACCTTACTAAACATTAGTGTAGTAGTACTTATGTAGTAATAATATGATACTTGACCAAAACAAGTTCAATAAATTTGGTCATTGTTGGAACAAGCATTAATTTTTAAATGGTATCCCAGCATGCTATTTTTTTCTTCTTTTCAATTTAATTGCTATTTCTAATTTACCTATCAAATTAATTTTATCATTATAGCTAACATTTACATCAGTGATACAGGTTCTTGCTGATCAAACGATTATACGAACCTGTCTCGCAGTTATCGCCGTAAAACTGTTTTGCAAGTCTAGCTGTAGACACATACCGACAGGACGGTTGGTCAAATCACCAAACATCAATTACTTTTTGAACTTGTTTTGATCAAGTATCATATTATTACTACATAAGTACTCTAACGATTAGTGAGGCTCTTATAAGGTATTGTGAAATACCGATTAATTTTCGAAAATTCGGTTTCTTTCAAGAATAATTGCGTTGCCCGATGTAAAAGACAATCACATAAAATTTATTTTTTGATTAAAATAACATGTTTGTAATAAGTATTTTATTAAGTACAATGTGAAATGTACAGACTGAACTTGATGCTGTATCGTTCTTCATTAGGTACCTATAAGGTCATTACAATGTAGTTTGTACTCTAAAAATGTTATTACCTAAATAAGTTTGTAATTAAAGAGTTTTTAATTTAAACAGAACTGCGTTCGTATTGTGCATGATGAGACCGCCTTAAAAGTATTTTTACATTTTAATATTATTAATATTAACCTATAAAAAAATATTTAATTTACCAATGTAAATTTCCTTGGCTGTCCAAATTTATTATATAAGTACACTGCTTTTTTTTGCATATAAGTGAGAAATGTTTCATGACCGTTTCAGCTGTGTGTCTTTGACGTAAAAGAATCTAAACATTTTATTTAAAAAAAAGGTTGCCCTCAACAAAGAGGTGCTAATGAACGTCTTTCGTTACATAAGTACGACGAGAAGGTAAAGCGCCTTACTCTGCGACACAACATCTGTGCATTCGACTTCATTTGTCTCTTTTGCTCATTCCAATGTCTTGAGTATGTAAAAGAGACAGACATATCCGTGTAAACAGGCATTGCGTTGCATAGTAAGCCATCAGGTTTGGTGTGATAAAGTGTTACATGGTTATGAAATGGTATGGTTGCAAAGTACATAGCAGCTTTTACAATTAATACCTACTATTATCAACTTTTGACCTTTTAATCATTCACGTGTCATAACTGTTACGGATAGTTTGTAACGCCATATCAGATATCCCTTTACTGACAGGTGATTGATATTATATGACGTGGTGTGCATATTCTGTAAAATGAAACTGTTATTCGTACGGTGTTTAAATTTAAAAAAAACCTGTTTGTAAACTTTTAGTGGCTTCATTTCATCGCCATTTAGACGTCTTCATAGTTCTTACTGTCTAACCAAGCGTAAAATCGTAACCGTTTAGCTGATAAACATGCTAATATTTTCTATTTAGCAGAATGCAAATTTAAAATAAAATATGTAAGCGAAGCGGAAATCAGTAGATTAATGGATCTTTGACTTTGACTATCATCATCATCATCATCTCTTGCCTATATCAATCAATTGCGGGACACTGGGCTCTGCAAAAGTAGGATTTTTGATAAGATAGATAAGATAAGATATTTATTTGTTTAAACATGGTACATTTTTGGTTCTTATTTTTAGGTATCGTGCATACATGTTTAATCGATCTATCGATATACAAATGTTATGATATCGTCATGCGTAACTAGTTGACTAAAAAGTAGATAAAAACATTAAACACTCAATATGCGATTGAAGTAAGTACATTTAGAATAATTTCAATTCAATTATAATTCAATGCCAAGCCTATTATACAGAAACAAAATGTCAGTTCATTAAACAAAAAGTAAATAAATAAATGTCCGTCCATTATACATAAATAGGGAATCAGTCAGTTTAGTTAGTTAAGAAGTCGAACAGGACCAACAAAAAAGAAGTAATAGTCTTTTTCCTTCTTATTTAAGAAGAAAGCAGTAAAGAAAGACATACCTCCTTGTTATTTAAATTTTATTTTAAGGAGTATGATTTTTACGCTATAAAATCCTATGACTTTTAACATAATTTGATTTTAAATGTACCTTTAATTTAAATTGACGAAACTTCCGTTGCCACCTGTTTTATCAATATATACAAATAAAGTACACCGGATTCTTAATTACCTAATACTTTTAATTGCTTTAGAACTATTTCATGAATAAGTCATTGAATATTGGCATGAGGTTTATTGCCTTGTCAATAGCTCTAGGTTATTAGCAATGACTTGTTTGTGTAATATTGTAATATAGGGTTGCATCAGAATTATTATCATTAGCCTAAACCGATTTAGAAGGGTGCCCTCAGGCATTGGAACAAACCTGCATTTGTCATGTCATTTGATAACAAGTTTATTATTTATTGTTTGTTTTGTGTATTAACACGCAGCGCTAGGATCATTTGGGTAAGATATTTATTTACTTTCCCTATTAGAACTTAATCTATTTACGTACCATCGTTTTAAGTATATATTGTTATTTATGTGTGTATCTAGTTTTTCTGTAAGTGTTTAATTATATTTTACATAATTAACTTGGTTCAAAAATATACTTCTCTCTTTGCACCTTTTGTTTGATTTGTGTTTGCTCCCACGGTTGGCTGGTAGAGAATGCTTTCTGCATTTAGTCCGGCATTTCTACTATTTTTCTTGCACAGTAAAAAAAGGTTTTTATCATCTATTCTGTAATAATTCAATGTTTGTTTAAAATAGTTTTTACCATCACTACTATGTGCTTTCTACTATATCTTAAAAATAAATTTACAGGTCATACTAGAAGATACTATCTATAGTTTATATTCGACGACCTCCGTGGCGGAGTGGCGTACACAACGGTTTTCAAGGTGTCGCCTGCTCCGAGGTCCCGGGATCGATTCCCGGACGGGCCAATTTAGAAAAAAAGGGTCTTTCTACATTTTCTCGGGTCTGGGTGTTTGTGGGACCTTCGTTGTTTCTGGTTTCCAAAATACGAGTGCTTTAAATAGTTATTCAAATTGAGATCAGAACAATGTATGTGATGTTGTCCACATTTATTATTTATTTATTTATTATTATTATTTATATTATCTATTTAACTGAATAAATTAAGATAAAACTTTATCAAAAAGGCATTTTGGATTAGCTAGCTTAGAATACGTGTAGCGTTTTATCGCAAACTTATACCTTTCGTAGATATACAGCAAATATATATTTTTTTAAATAAAATAAAAATGCAAATTTGTTCATTTTGTAAATATTATCTTAAATTATTGTAATGTTAGCAAAATGAGCTTAGGAGAAAGTATAAGGTTAGCATAAAGCTCGTTGACACGTAACCACATTCATTAGGGGCAGACAACACTAAAACCGCAATATTGTTTTACGTTCAATCATCAGCTATTTTCACTTTTGCCATAATAATATCGGTTCCGCGCACACGATTCCCCGGAAAACAAAATGGCCGAGAAAAAAAGCGCGCGAAAGAAGAGCGCGGATGTGCAGGCGGCTCACGAACAATGCTCGGGCAGACGCACCATTATCTCACTTTTACTCCGTTCATTGGCTTGTTTCTAAGATAATCGGGTTATTCACTTGAAATAAGTGTCATTTTTAAATCTTAGGACGGGCTATACATAATATGCTGAACTTCATTTTGACAGAAAATCCAGTAATCCATTGTAATGACAATATACTTACCTATAAATAGACTTCAATATACAATAAGGTTTTACAAATTTTATCAGGCTTGTTTTTGAAAAGTGTCAAACAAAATGTATAATGTGAGGTAAGTAGTTTAATTTCGTATCTCATGTCTGTCACTAACACATTCCAAATAGGTCTTTGTCAGTTCTTGATGTATGGAAATAAGTGTTTTTGAATTTTGGGAATCTTCAGCTCCTATTACTAATGCATCCACCTCCACTATGATATTGTTAAGGTTCACTTTAAAGTGAATAATATGAACCAGATTAGTAAACCCTCTAACTACCGGTCATGCAACTACCAAGGAGTATTCGAATGGCCAATTTTTATTGGTGTCATGTCAAACTAATACACTGAGAACTCGTAAACTAACGGTGTTGGTTCAATGAACGCGCTGCTGCTAAGAATAAATCGCTACTGCCGCAAAAGGGGCGCTACTAACGCTCTATATATGAAACATCCTTATCGAAGAGGAAGTATGGTGGATAGAGCAAGAATATCAAACAGATAATTTCGGGGTTTATTTAGCAGGTTTGCTGAATTTAGCATTAGAAAAAACAAAGGTTTTACAGATGTATTATCGTAAGTTGAAGACTATTTTAATGTTAAAAATTCTTTACACTTAATCTCGTTACGCCATGAACAATTTAAACAGCTCCATTATACTCGTAACTTGATAGTAGCGTTATAATATCTTCTAATTCAAGTGGAATATTAACCTTACTCTAAAGTTGCTGGTAAATGAAAGTCGTGCGGCAGATTCCTATTGTAGATAAAACATCGACTCATCACGTACTCATAAATGCAGCACGTTACCTCACTTTGAAACATAAACAATGACTCCTACAAAATCCGGTTGAAGCCGAAGCGTTTAAAAAGTACAACCCTTTGACACGACAGTTCACCCCGGGCGGACCGCAAAATACGTTTCATACGTGAGATTTGTATCTGGGGTTTTGTGTTTTCTGGCGAACTGTCTGCAGTTGGCGCTAGCGTACGTCACGATATCACAAAGCACTTCTTACAGCTGTACAATCGCTTATTTCATCTCACAACTATTTAAATAGACTTTTACTTTTTAGGATCGTGTCAGCCGTGACTTAGCAAAAATTTTAAATATTACACAGTATTTTATAGTGACAACACAACTCTAACAACTTGTTTAGAGTAACCATATTACTTGTAGCAAATTTTGGGCCATATTTTTTTATCTTTACTCCTGATAACAGTCAAACATGTACAACCAACAGAAAAATATTCCTTTTAAGTCCGGTAAAAATACTTTTACTCGTGTAAACCTACAACAAGTTTCCAACTGTTGACTTCCTATTTTCTAACGAGATTTCTTTCTGTCGATAGAATCTTAAGTCGTTCTGGGCCCTCTTTTGCGTCATTTCACATTACATGGAATGGAAAATACCGACATAGGTATATAATATAGTGGAAACTCATATCGAGTTCGTTACATATTTCGTGGTAACGATATTGCACATTATTTTTGTTCCCAAAAATGCCAACATGTTTTGATTCTAATACAGCTTGGTACCTTTATCGATGTATCCTTTGTTGTGCTAGGAACCCATAAAGAGGACTTCACTAGGTGATAAATAGCAAGAATGTTTTAACTCTTGAAACCTAATGATCCCTGAACAAACAATGAGTATCAGAGTTTGTATAAACCCTCTTACTTCCAAGTTCCATTGAAGTAAACATAATGACAAAGTTTCTAATGAATCGGCCCAAACGCTTGACTCGAGAGTGTGCGAGACGGAATCCGACGAAACAATTGAAACTCTTAACCGATAACTTTCCCTCGATCCACTAATTACCTTTGCCACCGTCACTTACAACTTCATCTCGCAAATCAGATACAGACAAGATAATTGTTTGTGATACCATTGCAATCGGGTAGGTTAGTACGGCATACTGACCGACTTAGTCCTTCGAACCTAAGTAAGTAGTAAGTCGCTTTGCGGAAACACCTACTTAATACCTGTCGATGGCTTTCTCGAACTTAATTACTGCTCAGAGACATTCAAGCGTTGCCAGCTATGACCCTAAGAGTATAAAAATGTAGATAAGGAAAAAAGTTAGTCTCTTACGAACCGTGACCGTTCCCGCTCTTTCACTTCTCTAAATGAGGTATGAATATGGAAGTCGCGTCCGAAGCCATTTATGGAGGGGAGATAGAAAAAGGCTCTAACTAACAGTAAACATTCAATGGAGGAGTGACACCGACAATGAGACACCGCTTTCCGTTTTTGTCAGGCGTCACGTATGTGACGTACGTGCGGCATACGGGTCGCACCGGACCGACTTTCCAGCGCATCACAAACAAATGATTCCAAGCCGAATTCAATACTGCCATTGCTGCTATTCTAGTTTGATTCACTTTAACGCTGTTCCGGTTTTTGTGTTTCATTTGCGTTACGATTCCGTTTTTGTACACGATCCATTTATTTTCAGCTGGGTTAAAATTGTATGAATTGCAAATGTATGCGTTGAACAAGTCAATTATTAATTGCGCATTGTTATTTCTAGCTGTTGTTAAATAAAAATATGTTTTTGTTCGTTGGAATATTTTAAACTAAAAGGATGACCTTATCATTGCATCGTTAATTGTAGATCTACGTGTTTGAACCCAACACGATAAAACATTTTCAAACATTTTCGTGTTAGAACAGTTAAGCAGATAGCGAATTCTGGTTAGGCAGGTAATCGAATCAGAGATAACTTCCGCCATCTTGCGGTCCACAACACCGCGAATGCATTCCGTTACACGGCTGTAGCTTAAAAAGAACAACCAGGCTTGTCGTAGCTAACTAGATGTAGAGCGTAGATCGACAAAAAAGCGCTAAATAGGTTACATATATTTTTGGGTTTCCCACAACCATTTGCAATAATAAAAAAAAAACATTTTCTACAATTACTGCAATTCAAATGTAGGTACGAGTAATACTTTATTAATAAAGTAATGAAATAACCGTTGGTGATAAACGGAACCGCTAACATTCAATAAAAGTACGCTTACAGCGATAAGAATAAGCTTGAAAAATTGACGCTGTGACGAAGTGTCTTGGTAGCTTAATTGGAAAACCGCGCCCGGTATGCATGGAGATGCGGGTTCGAGTCCGGCTTCAGACATAATTTTTCATGTTCAATACTAATTTGATTTGATCACCCATTAGAAATACCACACACTCAAAACGGACTTAAAGTTACCGACTTCTATTAATTAAGTCAAGTACCTGGCTGTTGTTTTTTATACTGTTCCCAATAGCTCGCCCCTCCGTTCCGTCCGGGGGCTTGATTAACGAAGCGACACCTAATGGACGCGATAATGTGCAGATCGTTCACATTGCTCGTCCCCGGTCAGGGTATTAATATGGGGATTGCTAAGACTCTAACTAGATCCTAAGTAATGGGAAATGACGTGGAATTTAGACAAAAGAGATAGATTTCTAGTCTCAAAAAGTAGATTTATAACAGCCATTTTATTGAGTAGGGTCATTTTACTTACATCTTGACAATTCAAGATGTAACCAATGTTTGACTTATTGATTTTGATAGTTGTAGATTTTTTATTACTCGTATATCAAAAAATCGGTTTTTAAATAACTTTTAAATTACTGGACTAATGAGTTTGTTTGACAACTACTGTTGAGTTTGTCTACACAGGGTTTTCACACCTCACTTTTCGGAAATATATCGATGAAATGGAACATCGCACTGTTGAACTACACAGTGTTAAATGTAATTAATTCAAACCAACCAATTCTGAACGCAAGCCATAATTTTCCAGGAATTTTCCGTTCATTTAAACATGCCCCTTAGTTTGTTCGGCCTCTTGGATTTGTATTCAATAAAACATTTGTTCTAACTGTAAAATATTGACAAACGTAAGCTAATTAAAGGTTTATATTACCTGTTTCATAAGTTAATTATTAAGCCTTTGTGTAGTTCTCCAGCAGGCCGTATCTGCTTTCTTGAAAGTTACATAAGCTCAAGCAAACCTATTGGAAGTTGGTAAACGTTTCGACATCAATGAATATAGTTATTTTAATGATTTGAATTTATTTACCTGCTCTCTTTGCCTTACACGCGTATTGTGTTAAGTCTGAGACAAATAAATAAGAATTTAAATTAGTATTATTGTAATAAGTTTAGTAGCCATTATTTCGATAAATTATTTCTTACAGTACATTTAAGAAAAAAGAGCATTGCCTTCATGTTTCGCTTATGATATATGCTGTTTAGGTAAAGAGCTATTTTGTCATTTTGTACGTCGTAGAAGTTAGATTTCTATTCACATCCTATATTAATTATATCTATCATAAATTAAAGAAAGTAAAAACTATTTAATACGTACTCGTAAGTTTGTGAATATTTAATATGTTATAGGTAGTTCCTGTAATTTTTTGGGGTGATGGGATCTACCTCCTAGTGGTCCACCCTGGGCAACGGCATCTTTGGTTTTCTAACCAATGATGACGGCTAACAGATCCCTCTGCGGTGGTAGGGCTTGTCTTCGTAAGAGGCCGCCTGGATGCTACCACCCTCCTGCCGGAGTCCAGCGCCAAACAGTTTTTCTGTGTTCCGCTGATGTGTGGGAGAACCAGTACCTCTGGGTAAGCTCGCCCCATCTTAGGCTTCTTCTTAACCGTATAGTTAAGTATGTAGTCAAGAGCAAACCAATTATTTATAATTAAAAAAAAACTAATGTTTAAGCCCACTGTAGTGTAGGCAAGTATAACACTCCTTTAAGCTAATCATTATGTAGATAGGTACTAAGTTTCTGTGATAATATTTTTCAGTTAATACCAGTACTAAACTTTTTTAAATTTAGAATTCATGAATTAATTAATAAGAAATTAAAGGGACACAGCGGCAGATTTAGTCTTGTGAATTTGATTGCATGTTATTGTATGTAGTTTAAGAATCTGTGTTTTATAGTTATTTTGCAAAACGTGCAGCTATGTGCAGTTACGCTAATAAGGTCACAGACTGCCTCGTCTACCGTAAACCGATAGCAACGTTGAACAATAAAATGCAGCTATACGCTTTAAACATTGCTGCGCCGGAATTTTTTAACTACTCCCTTCAAATTTGTACGCCGGTTGTTAATGAATTTCTAAGCTCACCTAAACATCAGCATGTTTGGTTATCCAAACTTCATATCCTAGGATCAGCGATAACTGGATAATTTGGATAGCTTTTGTAGTAACTTGATAATAGGCTACTTGACTGCTATAAATTTTGGCGCAGTTGATGAATATTACCTTTAGTATATTGGTTAAGAAACCGGTATTTATCATTTTCAGATGTTAAAAGTTTGAGAGTGCTAAATATTTCTAAAATGAAATTATTATTTTTTACTTTTTAAATTTAAGCTTTGAAAACGCTGTCGGCTTTTTTGTGACGTCATAAATCTTTAAACAAACTGCGTGCGTCTTTTTAAGCGTGACATTGACATTTATGACACAAGTAAATAAATAACACTATGAGGTAGTGATGGACGAGTAGTATTTGTTTATTTTGACTCGTATGACGTCACAGCACAGGCCACAGATAGTCTAAAGCTTATCAGCGTTTTCATACGTCGCACGAAAAGTGAACTTTAAACTTATGTTTTGCGGTTTTTCTAGGTCCTACAAAAATCTGAAAATATTTTTTTTGGTTTATTTGTACATTAAATAATCATTAAAAACCTATTTCCAAAAAGAGTCAAGTAGCCTATTTGAATACCGATTTAGCAAGCGTTCGTCTTATAGTACCTATTTGACTTAGTTTCAACTCAATCAACTTGGATGACAAATATTAATTTTTCAGAGGAAACACTAAGGTCGAGAGAATTGAAAAATAAGTAATTGTAAAATATATTGCTGTCGCGCAGTTCCTAACGCCTCCCCAACAAAGCGTGGTAGAGACAACTGCATCTTGGACCGAAAATACCTACTAAAAGCACACAAAATCAACGTTTCGTAGTCCCCCGATTCCTTTTTCAAAACTAGACCGATTTAAATACTTTTTTCATTAAAAATTAAAGAAAGGCTTTGGCCGTGTTCGCATATTTTTTTTTTTTTAAAAAGCTTAGCCAAATTTTTCTTTTTTTTTTAATCTAAAAAATTTGCCAGATTTTCCGCTATGTTCAAACATCTAGAAAACATGAACACGGCGGAAAAACTGGCGAATTTTTAAGATTTTTGAGGGCTCATATCTCTTTTATTAATTAATTTATGAAAAAAAGGAAAACATAGAAACATGCTTATTAGTGGCCATAGATTTTTATAATAAAAATTATTGCTCTACTGGCATTATCCAGGGAGGAAACGAAAAAACGGCCCTCGTGTTTCCTCTTAAAATTTGCAATAGCAGTCTTTTTAATCTTTGCTATTAGTATATTTCTCATCAGCTTATATTCTGTTATTTCGTTAGAAATGAAATTCAAGCAACACTATCGCGAGTACTGCGACAAACAAACTTAACTAAGAATAATTAAGTAAAAACAGCGTCCAATTTCAAAAGTAGCGCCTTTTAGGTACTTCGTTTTGTATTTATTCGTTCGTTCTTCGTTTTATGTTATAACAAACCCTCTGATTCTCTTTTCTTAAATAAACCTACCATCCATACCATCTTGAATAAATTGAATTTTCAAATATAAAATAAAACATGGTCGGTGTTATTACAAAAAAATAAAACGGTGTTTGAGACTTGTCTAATTTTAGGACGACTAATTTGAAAATATGCATCCATGATATTAGTTCAGTAATATGTCAAACAACTCTAATTGGCCGTCTTATAATTGGACATGGTTTGAACGTTGTTTTATTTTTTTGTAATAACACCGTTGTGTTTCTTAAAATTTATTTATAATATCGTAAATGCTATTTAGGTTTAGGTTTAAAGACATTTATTCTCAAAAAAGACAATATTTATTATAATATCAGTATTTAAACTTGAAAAATTATGTTTCAGGCGGGACTCGAACCCGCATCTCCAGGCAGGTCAGACGCGGAGTTGCGCCATTTAATTGCTTAAAATTAGCCTTTAAAGTAATATTTATTATATTTATTATTTACTATTAAAACTTTTTTTTTTTTAATTTATTGATTATTGTGGGAAACCTTATTGGAGGCCTATATCCAGCCGTGGGTTTTGTTTGTGGAAATGATGAGTCTGGCCCATAGCACATATCACTTAAGATAACCTTCTGATGTTAACCAGTTCTTTGTATATGATTGTTCCATGCACTCCGGTAAACTAACTCAATATCGATTAGTTTTAATTGCAATACATGTAACTAAAATTTCGATTTCTTATTTACAGGTACTACACAATGCGTGCGAACTAGCCACCGACGGAAGAGAAAACCAATTTCGCCTGTTATTTAATATTGCCTAGTGAGTACGTAAGTCTATCTTCAAATAGATTGAGCAAAGAAAAAGCCTCTCACTTTCTTTTGATTCATTCAAATTTGGTACCACGTGTGTAAAATGTGAAAGTGACTATTCGGCAGCGGTCATTCGTTGAGTAGTTATCGACTGTTGATTGGATGATTGGCTTCAAATTCCCATCACTATCGGGCTTTGTAATCAAAGCAAATCTGGCATCGGTCGGTGAATTGTTTAGCCGGATAGCAAAAAACGCACCTGCATTATTTAGAGAGATGACAAACAACTTACTCTTTTTACTTTAATTGCATCTTTTCAAATTTTCAAGTGTTTCAGTGGATTGGTTTCGCGGTTGTAGTTCACTTAGATAATCTATTATGTAAGTTTTACGAGAGTTAATGTGAGTAATGACTATTAAATGCTGTAACGGTCTATAATCATCCCACTGCAGGGCAAAAGGCCTCCATCATTGAATTCAAGTTACCATAGCTATGATGGGTAGGTATAGGTATATTCCAATATTTTAAAATTTAATCTAGTATTTTGTTTGTGCCTTTATCAACTGTAGGATTAATCCAACTGACGTACAGTTAGGGCATGTCAGTTGGATTACAATTTAATTGGATGAAAAATTCAATTCTTTAAACATTTACTTAAATAGATTAACTCAAATTGTCCCCAATTAGCGAAATACGAGTAACATTGAACAATTTAGTTTTAAAATTGGCAGTGATAGCCGATAGCAAAGTCATTATCATAACAATCTATTACAATTATATTACATTAGTAAGCATTAATTTTAAAATACAATGCTACAGTTTCAATAACTTTACCAAGCACTTAACAAATTAATTGTATATTCTCTATTGGCAATTCCATAAAATGTTCCACCCATATTTAGTAGGAAATATTAATCAAAATATTCATATCGCTCGTGTTAAGGAATTAAATTGAATCTGTGAATTCACACGAATTATATTAATCCGCACTCGATTTCAGTTAATTACTACACGTACCTAATATGAAGTTGAGCCGATAATCTCACTCTCAATAGCATAATCAGCGATATTATCGCTGATTGAATAATCCGCAACAATAATCAAAATCCATATTCACACGCTTATATTTCCGCAGCGTTTGACACGCGCGACACTTAATATGATTTCATCAAGTTTTTCAATTTCGTCAAGTCATTTTCTACGCAAGTAACATTTTTTTTCAGTTAATTACTACCTAAATTAACCTTGCAAATATTGAGCATATTATTTAGGAACAAATATAAAAATCATTCTTTTAAATTATATCTATTTTGCACTGATTCAGTCTAGTGTATTTTGCAACTCCAGTCGTCCAATTGGTTCTTCCAATAATAATTGAAAACGGTAATAGAATCTCTACACTGACTCTACCGATACGGCTAGTTTGGGTGTTTATTGTAAAAGAAACATAACTAGGGACTTCATAAAAATTATAATCGTGTCGGTGGCTTGCGTTCGCCGAGAAAGTTTCACAACTTGTAACGAGATAAAGCCGTTGACTAAACTGCCGACAGTAAAATCTCTGGGTTGTGACGGCAGATGTGTAAACGCCTTTAGTAGTACCTGTTAAATTAATTATGGCGGATGGCCGATACAATATTTAAAAAAAACATTAAATAATATAATTTTGTATGCGTTAATTATTAATCATTAATCGAAATTGCTAAAGACATATGATTTGAAGTTCCGTCTAAGTTCGGTGAATTCTGATATCTCGCAGGGTTGAAAAGATTAATATAATAATATCAATCAGTCAATCAATCAACAGCCATTGTCCGTCCACTGCTGGACGTAGGCCTCCTTCAAGTCACGCCACATGTATACATATAATAATATGCCTAAACCATTTTCTGTGATTTACCAAATTTTGAAGCAATATCTGTAAGATTTATACAATACTTAAATTATACACGGTGCAATTTCAACCACCTGTAAAACAAAGCCCACGTTGTATAACCATTATGTATAAGATCTTGGCAGTGTTTATTTCATTTTTTTATCTCTTTTATATAAAAATTTAAAATATTGGTTCAGCAATTTATTTTAAAACAGCCTGTGACGCGTAGGGTGGTAGCCGTGTAAGGTTCATTCATCCGGGACCCCGCAGGAGCAAAATAATACGTCTGTGAGCGTTAAAGCGTGTTACGAAATTAAAAGTCTAAATCTAGATTATTATTTTTTCAATGAAATAATAAATAACACTGCCATAATATTATACAAAATGGTCCAATATCATGGGCTTCGTTTTCCAGGTGGTTTAAAAAGTGCGGTGTATATTATCCAAGTCCAATATTGTTTGAAGATATTGACAAACCGACAGCCGAGTTGTACTAGTAGCGCGATTTGAGCTCGCACTTCATCTTTTGACGAACACAGGTTTAACGGCGCGACATTCCATGATGTACTAACCATGTTTATTTGACAACGAAATTAATATTCAGGACATACATAACTAGGGTCCCGTTATGTGCCATCCTTGTGCACATAACGGGTGTGATCAAACCGATGGCCTCGATCTTCACATATTGGAAGCATTTGTTTTATTGGCAAGTACAGTTTTGCCGGCGTAATGAAGCATTCACACTGTAGGTTTTTTTTATGATTTTTCTTTCGTTAAGATTTGCTGTTTGGCCTTGTTTTTATTTGTCCTCAATATTCTCCACAGTTCCTCCGTGGTCATAATGTGTGCAATAGTATCGAAATATCGATGACTCCTACAAATTTAAGCAATGTACTGGCAACAGCACGTGAACCTACCACAAAACGTTAAATCTTCTCAATTGATATTGATCTCTACTCGTTTGACTTAAAGTTGAAAATCAATTCAATGACCTTTAATTTTTTGGGTAGGTTGACCTGCCGTTGTCTGCGCTAGAAAGAATCTAATAACATGCAAATATTAAATCTGCATTTAATTTTCGTACCATGTAGATAATCCTTGACATAATATGATTAATTGCCACTATAGTCTATCGTTAGTTTTTAAGCTCTTGAAAGCTTCCATTTATTTGAAATGAAAACCACTGCAACGTTATTAATACTTCCTTTTTGTTACAGTTGTTTTTAATTTTTATCAAGATTCTAGAGGATTATTTGTAAAGTTTAACTCGATACATTAAAATTAACATTTTTTTTTATTTTTTTTATTTTTAGGTTTTAGTTTTATTACTGCCTAGTTAAGAGTATTTTTTTCCGGAAACCGACTTTAAAATAATGGCAATTAGTGCAAAGTCCAGTGACAAATTATTTATTAATCAAGCGTTTGTTTAGTGTTGCTGCTTCTCGACACTAGTCCGACAAAAGTGGTAGATAATTCAAAATGTGTAACAGGTTTTTAGACGTGGTTTATTTGCAATTCTTTCATTTGTTATTAACAATAAGAAAATGCCACTTTTTTATTTTGTTAGATATGCTACAAAACGATGAATCATATTAATTCTTATTGTAATTAGTTGTTTAGTGAATCGTTTATACTCTGGACTTTCCGTCGATATTCGGATGACTTCATTCATTGAAACTGGTTTTTTATTATCTGAACCGTACCTACAATTAAGGCAAGAATAAAAATTCCACTCTTTCAAAAGAAGTCGTCGTCTAAAAATGTGTTACTATTATGTATTAATTTTAGATTATCACTAGCTGGATTAAATACCGGGCCAAGATCTCGGGGTCCCAGGTTCGATCCCCGGGTCGGGCAACAAATAGTTTCGAATTTTCGAACGTTGCTCGGGTTTGTGATCGCCAACCCGCATTTGGCAAGCGTGGTGATTATTGTTCCATTATTGCAGTGGTAACTTGAATTCAATGATGGAGGCCTTTTCCCTACAGTGGGATGATTATAGGCTGTTACATTACATACATACATTACTAGCTGTTGCCTGCGACTTCGTTCGCGTCAATTCCTGTTATAATGGTCGCGACTATTTTTGCAACATTTTTCACTGATGCTTTGCTCTTATTGGTCGCAGCGTGATGTTATATAGCCTAAAGTCTTCCTCAATAAATGGACAATCCAACACAAAAATAATTTTTCAATTTGAACCAGTACTTCCTGAGATTAGCGCGTTCAAACAAACAAACAAACTCTTCAGCTTTATAATATTAGTACAGATTATAATTTGGTTTTTATATAAAAATTTATATGTTTACTTTTTAGTAATTAAGAAAATATTACTGTAATGTTTAAGACTTAAACTTCTAAAATGGCATGATGATATGGTATAAATCTGATGACTAGTTATTTATAGTACCTATTTAGTAGTGAAGCTGTAAGAGAGTAGCCAAGTATCGTGCTCATCGAGACTCGTAGTTGGAGAGGCCTTTTTGTGATGATGATGATTATAATGATGATAATTTAATGTGTTTTTTGGAATGGTTTTATATATGCTGGAATAGGATATAAACGATTATCTTATGCTTTCTTTAATGACCTTAATACTATTTATATAATTATCACTAGCTTACATCAGTCCACTGCTGGATACTGCCTCTCCAAAAGGAGTATTTTGCAATAATCGCCAAGCTTGGCAGGCATTTTGGCAATTGAAATTTAACCTAATGTTGGACAGAAGACGCTGCTTCCAATCTTCTTCCAAACTCCTTAAGTAACATCTCACGACACCCATAGGAAGAGTAGAAATGGTGGTATTATTTTAATTTGTCGGCACCACAACTTGCTAATGATATAGGTCAGCAAAATCGCTTCTGTTTCTGTGTCAACGTTGTTTATTAATAAAGTGAGCAAGCGATGCGTTTATGTGTAAAACAAAAAAGCGTGAGACACAGTTTCGAAAATTGCCGGTTATTATAATAGGCAATATTTAAAACCGGGTCAGCGCTGTCAGTTTCCCATTGTCATAATGGTCAATTAGTAGAGCGTCTCGCGCCGGTATGACTTCGTAACGGAATGTGGGAATTGCTTCAAATGCCAAATGTTTATATGGAAACAGAAAATGGCACACTATATTTTCTGTTGTAAGACTTTACCGCGTGTCTCTTGGCTGGTTGGTCATTATTTAGTAATATGATTATATTGCTGTTCTTAACTATAAAACGAGTATAAGTGGCATCACAGTTTAGGTACTCACTTTTTCATTTGTACCTAAGCTTATTTAATAAAACAAGTGGTTCTTATGTACCTATCTCCATAAGTTTGGAGGTCATAATTTGATTCCTAAATACTAAGACATTGTTTTATAGCTACTTACAGCTTAGGTGACTAGAAAGCGCAACCAAATGGTTTACTGCTCCCCATTTCGTCGCATTCGTGGTGAAGATGGCTTTAGCTACTAAACCACAAGTAGGTACAAGTAATAACAAAGTACTCAATTTATTTTTATTTTATTTTTATATATTTGGGACAACAAAAGCATACTTACATAATTTTACATATCAAACGAAAGATAACTTGAATAGCCAATAAAAGTTGACCACGAAATATCACAAAGTGAAGTAGACAGTAGACATGTGTTACTGCTGGTAAGCAGAACAGAGCAAATTAACAAATTAAACAGCTATGAATAGCAACCGGTAAATCCATGATGAGCAGCAAGGGTGAAAACTTACAACTTTTACAAACATATATAAATACACACATAAATACAAATATACACAAACAATGATTGCAAACACACATAGACCTACGTATCCATGCGTATACACAAACACTGCCCGTGCGACATTAGGTATAGATAATAGTAGCTAATTAAATCAACAACTTGGAAATGATAAAGAAATTGCATATGAGATTGACAAGTGCTGTCGTGAGATCACGTGGTAAATTGTCATCGTTATGATAGATCTTAACAGGCAATGACGAACGAGTTGTTATAATGAAAAAAGGCTATTATACTATTAATGATTATATAAATGACAGGAACGTTTGGCTTTAAATTGTAACAGCTAGCACTGGCATATATCTCATGTAAACATGTTTATTTAAAAAGAGGTTAACAATAGTGACCGAATTTCTTGCGCTGCTTCTTCTCGGCACTAGCCCACATTTGTCCCGAAGCAGTGGAAGGTTTAAATATTGGGACGTGTAAAAGCGCCTCCAGGGGCCTATTTGCAGAAATAAAACTGATTTTAACAGATTTTAACTGAACCTCGACCTCGCTTCACTAGAATAATGATAAATATCTATAGTTGAAATAATGATAGAATGCACGCGGTCTCCGTGTCAAATTAATTACTAAGAGTGTTTTTAGTGCGCGGTATCAATGAACTAACACAAAACTATTCGTTTACAAGCAGCCTCCGAACATCCTGCTTAAAGCTACGCTTTGTTCCATTAAAGATGTCAACATCACTAAAGGCTTTTGTATAGGTTCTGACAAGTCGCGATATAACACTGTTTTTTCCATAATTGGTTGAATGAAATGGCGAGTGGAACAAAGTGGTGTGTCTTGTACGTTTTTTAGGGACATTAAACGGAATATCAGCAAGAAGCTCAGTCAATACGATTATGAAGCACATCATACAGCAGACCCATGTCAAGCAACGACCGCCTCTCCTCTAGTGTCAGCAAATTATATAAACGACAGTTATTTTTGTAGTCAGAACTAGTACGCATAAATTTAAAATTGAGATGTGAGATGAATTTTTTTTGTATGCGTTCTATCTTGCTTATGTGTATTGCGTAGTATGGAGACCAGATCTGAGATGCATATTCCAACAAGGAGCGTACATATGCAAAATAGACCACTTTTAGACTGAGTATACTCTTAAAGGGTTGACAGGTTCGCATAACAAAGCCCAAGTTGCGGAAGGATCTGCTAGAGATAGCATCGATATGGTCACGCATCGACATTTTCGAGTCCAATAGCACACCCAGATCATGCACGACGCTAACCCTCTCTATCACAGCGCCATCAAAATTGTATGGATAGACGATTGGATTTCGTTTACGCGTAAACGAGATACACTGGCATTTACCTACGCTTATTTTAATGTTATTCAATTGGTAGTAGTTAAATAATAGATTGAGATCTTGTTGCAGCAGTATACTATCATATGAATTCCGAATACGCATATAAATTTTTTTGTCGTCCGCATATAGAATATAATTGGAATGTTTAATATGTTTTCCAATGTCAAATATATAGGCACTATAAAAGAGAGGGCCCAGATGCGATCCCTGGGGAACTCCAGAGGGAATTGTGACATAGTCAGACCTGTATCCGCCCAAAACAACAGCCTGAGAGCGATTACTGAGGTAGGACTCGACCCATCTTAACAAGTCACCATGGATTCCAAGGCATTGGAGCTTAGTTAGAAGTATGACATGGTCCACACGATCAAACGCCTTTTCAAAATCAGTGTAGACCACATCAACTTGGCCGCCTTTACGCATATTCCCGATAACATATTTGGTAAAACAAGCAAGATTGGACACCGTGGAACGCCTTTGCATAAAGCCATGCTGGGCTTGAGGAATACCACTTGAGATGAAGGGATAAATGTGGTCAAAAACAATCTTTTCAAATACCTTCGAAACCGTGTTCAGAATTGAAATGGGGCGATAATTTTCGATTCTACATTTTGAACCTTTCTTATGGATAGGAATGATATGGGCCTGTTTCCATAAGGAAGGAAAGAAATTTTGACTGAGGGAAAGCTGAAATAATAAGGAAATTGGATAAGAGAGACTCTTAGCACACGAAGAAAGAAAAAAAGGAGGTATCCCATCACAACCCGCACCCTTAGCTTTATCCAAGCCGGACAGATACTTGTATACCATATCCTCTGTTATATTTATATTAGATATTGTATTAGTAAAGGAGTATTCATTTAAGAGTGACTCGGCGTAGGCCGCAGAAATTGATGAGCCCGTAGTAAAGACACTTTCGAAGAAAGTATTAAATGCAGAGCAAATCTCTTGCCCATCTGAGTAGTTATCACCACCTAACGAAAAGTGACGAGGGTAGTTCGAGCCACCTCTTTTGGACTTGACATAAGACCAGAAGTGCTTGGGGTCTTTCTTAATGTTATTCTCGGCGTTACGCGTAAAAGTTTCAAAGCATTGATTTTGTATGAGACGCTGTCTAGTTCTAAGAATCTTAAATTCATCGTAGTCTCTCGGGTTATTAAATTTTTTCCATTTTTTATGAACTTTGGCTTTTTCTCGAATTATTTTGATAAGTGACCGACTATACCAGAAAGGATAGTGAATTATTAGCTAATATTCATCTTCATCTTCTACATATATAAAAATCAATTGCTGTTCGTTAGTCTCACTAAAACTTGAGAACGGCTGGGCCGATTTAGCTGATTTTGGTTTTGAAATGCTTGCCGTAGGGAAGGTTTAAACGGTGAGAAAATATGGAAAAGTTGCGAGATAGTAAAATCATTAATCTCATTTTCCTATATAAAATGTTCTACATCCAATTTTTCAGCCATTTTAGCGAAGGGTCAGTTTTAATGTTGTTAGGATAGGTGATACGAAGTACTCTAGTATTCTAGTATTTTATAATTTTATATTTAACTTTGCCTCTTATTATTAATTCCACGTGACCTATTTTTGAGTCACCCAGTATAATTACCAAAATAGTTATTGTCCCATTAATATGCGGTCGTGAAATGTAGAAACCGCATGAACATCAATAAACGCGTCAGTCACAGAAATTAATTACGCGCGTGATAACTAGACTATTGCCAAATGAAGCCATAACTTAATCTGTACAGATTGCGCTGAACCACTGGATTACAGTGATGGAATATCTGGTACTTAAATTAAACTGGCGGCATTAATATAACTTAAATGCGTAGCCTTCAACAATGTCATCAGGTTCGCCGCAGCGAGATTGTAAGTTAAAAGGCATCTCAAAACATTAATGTGCATAAAAAGTGCAATGTAAATACAAATGCAGGCAGTCATCAATTATGCAACAAATCAAATGATAATTATAAACCAGCCGAGCATTTAATACCTCATTTAAAACCAGAGGCACATGAAAACAATGCAACCCGCATTGTGCAATCCAATATCGCGACAAAATAATCTCGTCCTATGCTAGACACCAACAATGTAGTGCCAGTTAATCTGGTGATCTAAAGTTGTTGTGTTACGTATAAATGACATATTGCTTCACGTCATGACGAGGTCACGAAGGAGAAAATCGTTATTCTCTTGTCAAAGATAGGTAGTTATTCAAAGGATACGGCATACAAAACGAATTCCTAGTTGTTTAACTTATGAGACAAGCTTTAACGGCGCCGCGGCGTCGACAAGACAAACACTAGTACTTAACATTTTGCAATATCACGATTTCATGATGTGAATTACTACTTTAAAAGCAAGATTTTGTTTTTACATTAATGTTTTGCTATGTCGAAACAAGTTTAAATATCTTCAAGTATTTTAACCTAACTAGAAAAGAGGCCAAATTAAAAATATTACACATAAAATAATAGATTAACATTAAATTAGAATGATCTCACGAGCAAAGCTCGGCAGAGTGGCGCAAGCGCATCTGTCCGATATCAAAGACAATGGCGGCGAATGCGTGAGAACAGGCCATGAGGGCACAGGTTATGATGATCGTGATGACTTCTTGTTCGGAAAACAAACTATTTGACAAGACGAAATTTTTAAGATCACGTCTAAAGGCTAGTCTGTACCTACTTTAATAACAAAATATTACATGTTTGCATTTATTTTATTCACCCAATCACCTTTAGTTTCTCATTTATCGTATAGCCCATAAAACATTGTTAAGCTCAATGGTCGACTGTATGCTGCACATAATGTATTTTATCTATTACATAAATATGTGCAGTATAGTCTTACTAAATAAACACTTATGAGAATATAACCGGAAACCGCTCACTTTTGTAACTCCCAGTACAAGCCACAAATTGTTTTTGTGCTGGGTATACAGTTATGTAGAGTATAAGTTACTTGATCAAAGAAGCCGCCGGGCAGCACTGATACTACGAGTACGCAAAAAGTGCATTCGTCAAGCCAAGAAACATTTGCAATGATGATTTAAATATTTAAGAATGTTTTACTGATTTTACAAATGTTGGTTTATTCCGAAACCAATTCTTGAAAAATTGTTAGTGTGAATCAATCACACTCACATTCAAAAATATCTACCTAATCACGCAGGCTGGTGTTCAATGGCCATGAATTATTAAGTTTTTGGTAAAATCACAGTTTTGTTAAATTTATTGCCTGTTCATCCATCTAAGTAACGGGACTTAAACAAATATTATAGGAAGATAAACCGATATGCTGTACTTCTTCGCTGTGATTTCCTAGACATTCAATACCGTCAGTGTATATTGTAATACGATATTGAGAACTAACCTATCATACTATTCACATTAAAGCAATTCGATACAGATCTGCCCTAACAGTGCTGGCCCTTGAGACCTTTTGAAACGAACGTTTGCTGTTCAAAAATAGACATAGTTATATAATAAAAAAGTACATTTTTTTAACAAATATTACAATACTGTTTGTCTCGTATTCGTATTATCTAACTAAGAATTTAGCGAACTAATAATTCGTTAACATTGCAACATCGCAAGGTTTACGCGTAAATTATTTAACTAATTAAATTACGATTAGTCGTGTTTTTTTCCATTGCACATTTTGTTTTTACTATTTACGTTCTCCAAAAATACCGGTTAGTGCCGAACGCTCCATGTCCTGTTGCAGGTACCTATCAAGCCAGTTAATTGAGGCATGGATATCCTTTTTGCGAAATGCCCGAACAGTTCGATAAATGCAATATGGATTTTGCAACAACGTGTTTTATTTATGATCATATTCAATGTAACATTATAAAGTTAATATTATAAGGTTAAGGTTAGGTACATGAAACATTTTAAGGTTCAGAATTTTACAATGAAAGAAAAATTATATTAATAACTATCACGTATTTTCAAGCTTATATTTAATTTCACACGAACCATTGTATATATACGAACCATACGAACCATATGCATTATTTTTGTAGTGTATACATTTATTTCCATGAACTTCCAGCTTGCACCAAAATTTTTAAATGTATGGTTATGGATTAATTATAAATGCCAGATATTTTAAGCATTTAGTATACTATAAAAAAAAACTTAGTAATTAACATATAAATCTTTCACACTATTCGCAAAATACTTTTAACAGACAAACATACATTAATATGTTTAATTAAAGGTTACTAGAGTACCAAACACGAGAAATTCAATGACATGCGTAATTGCGACCGCATTAAAATCATAATCAGCTCTATTCAACTTAATTGTGAACCGGATTTACAATATAATAAACAGATTGTTAGGAATTAAATCAGGTTCATTTCCCAAAGTCATCTGACTAGAAATGAAAATCAAATCCGTTCGTGCAAGGGCTTCACAATTTATTTGCCAAATCACATAGCAATGTTTTGCATACCAATGAGGAGCCCTTACTCATTGTAGTGTTTTATTATATTGCATTACTCTACCAATTTAAAGTCTGAATGCTAACAAAGATATTGATGGCGATGGATGATGATATTGTTGGCGATCTTTGTAGTCATAGTCAAATACTATTCTCATTACCTTCTATTGTCCAATTCTCGAATAAAAATAATCATAGGTAAACACAGTTTAATCAAATTTTCGTAATAATTATTTACTTTGCTTGTTTTATGCACAAATAAAAAAGTTGTACACACGTAAGAAGTGAAACTTCTTTATGGCCTTATTTTTCAAAAATGATCTACATGCAACTTTCCAGAAATTGGTTAAATTAGTTAAATTGATTAAATTGGTTAAATTGGTTAAATTGGTTAAATTGGTTAAATTGGTTAAATTGGTTACATTGGTTAAATTGGTTAAGTTGGTTAAGTTGGTTAAGTTGGTTAAGTTGGTTAAGTTGGTTACATTGGTTAAATTGGTTAAATTGGTTATATTGGTTTAATTGGTTAAATTGGTTAAGTTGGTTAAGTTGGTTAAGTTGGTTAAGTTGGTTAAGTTGGTTAAGTTGGTTAAGTTGGTTAAATTGGTTAAATTGGTTAAATTGGTTAAATATTATTTCACTTTACCTTTTTGCTATCGTCTGAACCAACCGTGGTAGGGGCAAGAAAAAGATGGCGCGTAACCGAAAAATGTGACGAAAATTTGACGCAACTTTCCAGAAATTGGTTAAATTAGTTAAATTGGTTAAATTGGTTAAATTGGTTAAATTGGTTAAATTGGTTAAATTGGTTACATTGGTTAAATTGGTTAAATTGGTTAAATTGGTTACATTGGTTAAATTGGTTAAATTGGTTAAGTTGGTTAAGTTGGTTAGAAAAAGATGGCGCGTAACCGAAAAATGTGACGAAAATTTGACGCAAAACGTGACGGTAAATTTTTTCCAACGCCGATAAAGAAGTTTCACTTCAAAAATAATAGGAAACAGCACACTCAGGCACGGTAGAAAGAGTGGGAGATACTAGTTCCTCTCCCTTCCCCTCGATCTTACGCTTTTTCGATCAGCATCACGTGACCCTGACGCGAGTTTGGAAGTTTTTACCCATCCAAAAAAAGTGCTCAGCGCCGCTAAAGAAGTTTTCACTTCAAAAACTATCAGAGAATGTTTCAATTTTAAAATAGATTCAATTAAATCCGTTTATGATGGTGACGGTTGACTAAAAGTATCAATAAACTAGCAAAGTGAATTGACTCCATTGTGGTCTCCCCCTAATTGTAGGTCTAGTAAATAACTGCAAAATCTCATTTCAACAAGGTAGTTTGTAGCAAAACAACGATACGATGCTGTGAAATCTCTAGAGACGTAGTAGCGACAAGGCTTGGTGTAATAGGATCTTGGACGGCCTAAGACTAAAGCTTTGACTAGACCTAAGTGAGCAGTTCTGGGACCCGATGAATGGTAGTAGACCGCCATGGTTCAGCCTCAAAAAGAGTGTAACCGAAACGTCAGACTCTATTTACAAGTAAGAGTACATAATTCACCCTTAAACCTATACGATCTATTCAATCAATATGTACTGCTAACATACCTAAAGTACAACGTAAGTACCATAAGACTGTAGTGTTTACTTCGAAACTCGAATAGATTAATTAAATAAATATCTACAATTACTATTTCGTTCCACTGTTACTAAGTCGAAGAAATCTACAAAATCACGTAGGTACTATTATTTCCGTGACCTACACGGCATTTGCTGCAAAACATCATTGGATTCGTTTGAACATATTGCTACACGAATAATTGTTGTAATATACTGTCAATGCCTCCGTCCAGTTTGTGAATTAGTCCCTATAGTTTTGACGAAGTTGACGAAGCTTAAGACGAACTTAAAACATAATATCTTTGCTTACGATTAGAGATTAAAGGATTAACAAGCCGATTACTATTAATCCAGTCTGTGGTATCAAGACGTTGGTTATGGTAATAAATAATGACTCCTATTAATAGTAACCTTAACCATAAAATCTTTTTATCCATTGATGAGTGTAAGATTTATTTTAAGTAATTATGGTTAATGTTAATTTCAGAAAACACCTTAAGGTCATTTTCCGTTGACCTAGAACTATAGAATATTGCAAGTAATCCCATCATATCATACAAATATACGGAAACATCTGAAAGAAATACACAAGGTTAAATAACAAAATTTGTACAAAATCCTCCGTGGGCGAATCCGATTCACACATATAAATATAATTTTATTATCATTTTTTTGTTTAAAAATACAATTTAATTTAATGCCAGGTATTTGCCTATATACATTACTTACTTCTTTCTTAAACTTGGTAAGCTTATAGTAACAGCCTATAATCATCCCACTGCAGGGAAAAGGCCTCCATCATTGAATTCAAGTCACCACTGCAATGATGGGAACTGGCATAATCACCACGCTTGCCAAATGCGGGTTGGTGATCACAATCCTGAGCAACGTTCGAAATTCGAAACTTTTTGTTGCCCGACCCGGGGATTGAACCTGGGACCCCGAGATCTTGGCCCGGTATTTAAACCACTAGACCAACGAGTTGGTAAGCTTAGCTCCTAGCCTATGATAGGCTACTGAAATTAGTTACCTAGTGCTTTTAGTTAATTTATGCATCTGTTATTTGTGAATAATCATCACATTCTTACCCAACGTACACGATGAGCGACATGTCATATAACTATGAATCATCATAAACTGACATTTGTCGACATGTTTTATAGTCGTGACATCATTCTTAGAACGTAATTATTATTTAATACTTAGTTGCTAACGCATTGACTGTGTTCTTTTCACTAGAAAATTGAATTCGCATTTTTAACAAAACGGTGAAAAAGATTTGAAAAATAGCTACTTATAATATCAATGATAAAAATTATGGCATTAATTTGATCTAGGAAACTGGCATTATAATTATACCTTTATATTTGATAACATAAATAAATTAAAAAAACAACGACGATGAAATAGTTTCTTACTGAGGTTAGAACAATGTATGTGATGCTGCTCACATTTATTTATTAGTGACCGAGTTCCTTGCGCTTTTTCTTTTTGGCCCTACATCACATTTGTCACGAATCAGGGTAGGTTAAAATACCCTCTATGGTAGTTTTAATAGCGCCTCTTAGGGTCTAATTTAAAAAAAAACTATTTTTACGGATTTTTATTATGTTACCATTAAGTTATCTACTGTTTACTTTCATTATACAGATGCATAATGCATTAAAACTCTTTACGAAAAATGCCTTCGGTACAAAATCTCTACAAAAATCATTGCATTTTCAAACACAGGTTTAGCTTTGTTTGTTTTCTCCCAATTTCAATTCTATTTTATTCAAAGCATTTGCCAAGTGATATAGACTGGCACACGCAAATTAATTTCATAACTAGACCATGCCAAAAGTAGTTTTATGACTACTCTATTGTCTGCCCATTTGGGAAACGCTGCCTCAGTTAGAATATGTGCATGCTATTTAAATTGTTATATGCCTATTCAAATACAGCAACTTGATACTCGTAGTAGAAATCATTCTATCAATATTAAATTAAGGCGCAGCATATAAGGATCGATATCCATCGATCGTCTATTACAGAGCTCCTATGAGCACCGTAAGCGTTAGCGCGCGACAGTATGGGCCCGACGAGCCGAGCATTTACGTATTTTGTAGTTATTAAAACATAGTAATTAAGTATATCATTTAATGAATTCAATCTCGGGGAATATGACTTTAAATATTAAGTAGCTTTAAACAAGCATAAAAAAAATTGAAAATGTCCGTAGTTTAGTCGTCACTTTGAAAATTCATTTAAAAAAAATGTAGGTTTGTGATTTTTTTCTATCGAGCCAAGTTAATCAAATCGTGTAAACGATAGCGACTGTGACTAGACTAGATTCTTAACTAACACGTATATTTTTTTCAAATGTTAAAACGCCGTTTTCTGGTTCTCTGGATGGGTTTTGAAAACTCAAAAACGCTGTCTCTAAGAACTACGCCACCTTAATTCTAAAACAGCACGCCCTTGGCAAAGTGTTATAATAATATGGCCAATTACACAAAACACAATTTTAAAACTTTAAATTGAGAACAAAACGAAAATAATGTTTGATACTGGCACAAACCGAATTACTCCAATTAAAATTGCGCAACAATTATTTTCGTCGATTATTAAAAAACTAGTTAGTTTTTTGTGGCAGTCACGCCTATTAGGGTAACCACTGTAATCGCTACGTATAAAACAGATGCAGTCACGACAGTTGTAAATCTGATGCAGAATTTATAGGGCCGTTACACACAACTACTTTTCGATTGGTAGACAACCAAATAATAAAATTATTGTCGTTTATTCGTTTCCAGATAACATTCCTTAAGTTATTTCTTACTATTATTTAAGTTTTAAGTTTAGTTAGACTAGTAATGTAGAGAAGGCAATGCATCTTAACCATAATAAATAAACACAATTATTGACAGATTTAAAAAAACAAACACTCTTTTTTAATAATTTTTAGGCGGCCTACTTTTAATGAATTCGTTTAGAATACTCGTTTTGTGTAAACGCCCCAAAAAGAATTTTTAGAGTCGCCCTCGCTCCAATTCGGCCCGAGCGACTTCCATTCGGCCATTCCGATCGCACGTGACGACAAAACGCCCCGAGCTACGTATCCCTGAGAGATTATGAAACAGTACTAAGCAATAGTATTGTTTGCTTCTACAATCGATTTCTTTTTATCTGCGATTTTAAAGTAACAAAAAGTAAGCTAACTTTAAAAGTCGTAGTGATAATAAAGTTAAGCAATTATCAGTCGATAAAGATACTTTTGTTGGCAAAAATTTCAAAAGTTCATCTAATTAACGGCCAGCAACGCCATTTATTCCATAAAAACTCGATGTAGGTACGTGCTTTGAACTCCGTAACGTCTGCTTTTCTAAATTCTTAAAAAAGTGTTTTTCTTAATTTTTTTGTGTCAGAAGACCTCTCCAAAAGGACGATTTAGTCATAAGCACCACGCTTGCCAAGTAGTTTGGCAACCGCATTTTTACCTGGATTGCGATAGACGCTGCAGCCCATCTTTTTCTAGCAGTTCTCATTTATTTTAGTCGCCTCTTACGACACGCGACACCTGTAAAACAAGACCCCTTCTTGTCTAGCTATTCTGGCCTACTCTATATTACCAACACCACCACACGGTAAAAGTACTTCCCTATTAGCTTGTAATTATCCTAAAGAGAATTTCCTAATATATTTTTACCTCCTCTTTATTCAACTTACAAAGTATTTTTCTCGTTAGACTCGTTTTAATTAAGTAAAGAGTGCTCAAACATCGCCATAAGACAGCGCAAAAGAGGGAAGTCTGTTATTAATCGCACCTCGTTTCTCGTCTTGTGTCAGATCTAGGAAGATTTTCGTAATACATTCTTCTACATTCTTGTCTTTAATACTTAGAAAACGTTTTGCTCATTAACATCCAACTGGGACTCTACTTGAAACCTTCATAAAACACATTCACAAAAGCAAAGATACTTACATTTCAGATTTAGAAATTAATCATTAAATACTACTAAGCCATTTGCGCCTTTATTTAAAATGTATTTAATTTTCTAAGTACAAACTAAAAAGACATACTTACAAGTGTCTTAAATATAATTTTCCAAAAAACGAATTTGTTACAGATTTCAGTGCAATTTTGATTTCATTGTTAGCTAATAATATACCTAGCTATTTATAAAATGTATATGTTAGTAGTCAGTGAATTGGGTGAAGTATTATTTACCTTTATACTAACTCAACAAAATCATTTCAATGCCTGAAACTTTCAACACGCTTTGTTAAGTCAAGTTTCTTTCACAAAACCGTCCGTCTATCAAAGAATTTGACGTAGACTTTGACATATTAAAACTATGCCAAAGCGAATCTTTTTGGCTCGAAGGAGCATTGGATCAAATGGAGCAGAAAATTATTCTTTTACTTCAACGCTTTCAACATCGGGAAAAATAAACCTAAACTTTGTGTAATACCTACGATAAAATGAAAGATGATGTTTTTACAATAATAGTAATTCGTAGTGATGCAAAAAGTACCTATTACTTTTATGAATATTGATACTGGTTTAACAGTCTTTTATGCAACAGACAGACAAAAAATCACAACATATTACTGCCAAACCAAGTCCGTAAATATTCCAGTTCAAACGTGAAAAAGAACACTTTATCAGACATACATGACAAATCGCAATTTATTAAAAGAAGGTGCAAACATCAGATACGAATGTTCATATTTTTTGCATTACTAGATGTAATAAGCAAATTAAAGTTGTTAGTATGTTTAATGAATGTTATTCGAAGTATTTTTTTTTTTCAAATTTGATATCAAATGAATAATCATAATTTAAGCTTGTGTTTCCTAAGGTTTTTTCAATTTCAACTTACACTGTGTGAGCTTCTATCGAATTTAACATGATTTCACAAGTGTTTAAACATAACTTACCAACTGCTAAGCGGTTTTATCTATTTATTCAAGTGTCCCATTTGGGCACGTTCTAAAGCAGTTCTAGCTTATCTAACACCTTTAAAAGACAACCGGTATTAAACGAAAATACATAAATCTTCAGCAGCTGAAATTTCTGTTTATGTTTTCTCCAACATGCAGTTGTCTTTATCTTCAAATACGCTGTCTCTTCTTGTCCCCGACACTGGCATTATTTGTCGTGACATAAAACTCTACAGTTAATTTAAAAAAATACAAGCTAGTTTTACATTAGATTTTTGGCGCGGAAATTTTAAGCGTTTTGACAGCGCTTGTCATAAAGTCCAAGAAACTTTATCAGAGGGGGAAAATCTGTTTGGCCAGCGCTTGTCAATATGGAGCATTGATCAAATAAGTGCCGCCAACTGTTTTCGATATTTTTTTGTAATTCATTAATGTATGTTTTAATGTTATCTGGCGCATATTTTTATTTATTTATTCTTTGTCCACAGATTTACGATGTTGATAAGGTGTTCGGCGGCACTGTGTGCCGTCGTGCTCCTTCTGGCTGCCACGCCAACTAGTTCAGAGGTAAGTTTTATAATCAAAATCAATATTATTTTTTTTACCATAGCTCTTCTAGCCATCTATTTTTTTTTCCAAAGCTTAAGTTTAGATCAAAAAATTGGAAAAAAAAACAACTCTAAGATTAAACTGAAAAAACTTGCCTGTATCACGCTACCAATTTTGAGTCGATAAAAAACAAGAAATTACATTTATCAAGCACTGATTCAAACTTGTATTCTGTACAAGGTTTTTTTTTATTTGTTGAGACGTGACCAACTTTAAGCTATATCCATAATCTGCCCAAAAGTAATGCGAAGTGAGAACCTCCTCTTATTTTTGATCGATTAAATGATGATGATTTTTTCTTTGTTTATAAAATCAAACAAATAGTGAAATGAACCGACACTGCACAGATACGTAGGTATGTTACTCATCCTGTTTAGATATTCTACCTCTAAGCTTTTCGATGTGGCTAACTATGAAAATTTCAGAATAAGTAGTTCCACATGTGACGTGAAGCGAAAAGGAATTTCAAGCATCTAAAGAATACCGAATAGCTTCTACGATTTTAATTTAAAACTAAATTAAACATAGGTACTTGGGAAAGGACACTCCTAGGTCCTTGCGTGTTCAGAGCAAATATTTTATTTTTAAGTAGGTACTGGGCTAGGTGCCTTTTGTAAAGGTCTGAGATTCGACAGCCTAAGGAAACATTGCAAACATTTTGCCCTAAGATAAGATGAAACAGCTATTAACTATATACATTATCTCAACTTTGTCTCGAGATATCTCAAAAGATTTTTTTTTCATAACTGCCTAGCTTAGTAGGTGGACTTGACCAATGGTGGATAAAGACGCTGCTGCAGTGCTGCCCGTGTTTTCTAGCATTACCTACTCTTTTAGGCCTCTTACGACACTAATAGGGTTTTCAATTTTAGGTCACCCCCCACGGTTAAATACCTAGGCCATCGAATCACTTCAATAAACGATACATCCTTAAGACAATTTTTAATTGTTAGAACGTATTAAACTGTGCCATTTAATCAGGCTTTTGTTTGGAAATGATTATTTAACTATTAATGCGGAACCATAAAAGTGAACAACGCGAAAATTAATTTTACGAGATTTGTGAACATGACATGGTTCTTAATAAATTGTTAAAGTAATTACCGCCGGCCGTGATTAAAAATACATCTTAAGGATGTTTTCCTTAAGACATTTTTAATTGTTAGAACGAATCAAAGTTACTGTGCCATTTAATCAGGCTTTTGTTTGGAAGCGGATGTTCTCCTCACCTCGATCCAGTCTCTCAATCATATTAGCGAAACACATTGTATGGTAAACAAACAGACGAACGGATTATTAAACTATTATTGCGCGGGTGTAGTTTCGCAATGCATTGTGCATTTATTCCATTTTACCAATTGCGAACGCAATCAGTCAGAATCTGACAAGTGTGAAACATACGAAAATTATTCTTCAACTGTCTGTTTTAGCAACTTCAACTATTTGTTTTGAGTCTATTTTACTCAGAAGCTAATTTATGTTTAAAATATACACGATCGTTGTGGGACCTTTGACTTGGATGTATATGCCACGGTAAAATTGTAAACTTCGTCAGTTCATAATTTAACGTCGCTAGATTACAATATAACCTAACCCAACCAACCGTTAGTTTATAATCTCACGCGTTGTTTTGTAAACTGACAGATCTCACAATTTTCCAATTTATATGAACTCTAACGTCGAATTTGTGTTATATCACACGGTTATATCGCGCTCTCAATCCATTGCCTATATCGTATTCTTAGTAACTGCGCTCGTTAGAGTTAGTTTAAACTTTGAACTTTATAACTTAATTTAGAAACTATTGATTCTCTATACTAAATATCCAGCCTATTTTCATGACTTTGAGGTAAGTATGATTTTCTGGATGACAGCTAATTATCTTTTCCAGGGCATCAAAATATCTCCATAAAAAAATAAACTTAAATCGGTTAAGAAGCTATTGACTCCGCGTAAATATTGTAATTTTTTATTTCTTTAACGGGTGACTCTTGGGATAAAAATAATCCTATGTCATTTTCTAGAACTTAAATTATTTCTATACCAAATTTAATGTATACCGTATAGGAGTAACATACAAACAGATAGTATGGCACTTTGTGCAGTTAGTTGTAACTGTTTACTATTTTGCAGAAAACGGAATCTGTATAACACATGTAATTACAAGGATCTTTTAACTGGTTCTGCTTTATACAGCAGAATACTTTTTCATAAAGGTATTCTCGAAATGACTATTCAACTATTAATGCGGAACCATAAAAGTGAACAACGCGAAAATTAATTTTACGAGATTTATGAACTCATTACCCTGAATGACATGGTTCTTAATAAAATGTTAAAGTAATTACCGCCGGCCGTGATTAAAATAAAATTTTATTCGGGTAATGTGTCAATGCCACAAGGAATTTTAAGCTTTATCTTTACGGTTGCTAATTGCTTATTACGGCATCACATTAAACAATATCAAAGTTTTCACGAATAGAAAATATTAATATGAAGAATGAGAATGCGAATGAATATTAAGGAATCACCTTATACATGTTTGAATTACTAACTAATGCAAAAGCGTCACGTCACAAATGATACATTACCGAAATTTATTATATGAGATATTATAAGCAATGGTTTCACATAACTTCCAACAGTTCTGTTTGATCAGTATTGGAATATTCACTATTTTATGTTAAGTAGGTACATTTTATTAAACATTCCGTATACTTTTTAACTCTAGCTAGCAAATCTAATACACACTGTTTAAGAAAAAAATTAGCTACTTAAAACTTTGTTTATTCCGATATTTAAATGCAGTTTTTTGCATACAAAAACTAGCAATGCTGGTAACGTCAGAGCACAATGCATTGTAGCAGGCAGTTCAAACTATTGTTCAAATCAGGAAGTAAAAATCAATTCCATAACAAGTCACAGTGCAAAATATTGTAGAAAAACACACAGTGTAACGTTCTCATCGATGAACAATGGCAATCGCATAACTAAATCCGTTGATTCCGCGATGCAAATAATAAATCGAGTTTCCCAGCGAGCGGCGAACGTTGTTTTCGATTTGACAGTTACAAATAGGTTCCACTAAATGCTGACATTGTTTTCATATTATCGTTCTCCCTTTTCATGATTCCGTTAAACCTGATATTTTTATTCTGAGTATAGGGCTTTTTTTATCAACGGACAAAAAAGGTATGTTCTCAATTCGACGCTAATGCAATAATATTTTTGTATGAACACGCACAACTGTTTTATAAATAATGTAAGGTAATCTTAATTCAACAAAATGTAACCTTATCAACCAAAAACGTGTTGGTATAAGAATAATCCATTACTTTGAACCCTTCCATATTGGATTTAAGGTTTCGGTAAAACAAAAACATGGCTGCGATATGATTAAGTTTCGACCACGTAACTGGACAGTCGACCACTGCAGGTCCGGACTACAGTTTTACATTCAGAAATTGATATAAAACGGTTCGGTTGTGACAGTTTGAAACGTTTTAGACCAAGAGATAGAACTATTTTATGTCGCGAATTCGTTGATATATAACTTTATTAGATAAAAATTAGAGGCGGTAGTTAAACATTTTTTTAAATTACCATCTTAAAGACGAATAACACCTTAGTCTACCCGTGACCATGAACGCTGTAAAGGGTTCGAAACGTCGGGTTAAATCAAAAATAAACGCGTTCTAAATCCGTAAACTATCTTTCATTTCAATGTATAGTGTTCGCGTAAACTCAAGAAAACTTTATAAGTTTGAAGAAACTGAAATAATATTACTATGTAATTATGTAATTATAGTTATATTATTTTAGTACATCTTAATTGAATAGATATACTTTAAGCGTGTTTATTCTCGCTACAGGAAACCTTGCGTGTATGTTTTGAAAAACCATTCTGCTACAGGAGTCTTTGGATCTTTGTGCCATTGCCACATCAGCGTGGGTTTATTGGCGATATTTGAGGACTGATGGTGTTAACCACAATTATCCCTTATTTATATCATTATGGGCGATTGACCCCCCTCTTCATTTCAACTTAATGAGGTAACAATGCCGTAGAGGTTATTACTTCAATTACAATGTTTTACAAATAAGTTCCATGATGCAAAAACGAAAAGCGATGCCACGATCACTTTAGAAAATCAAGTATGGAATTCATTTTCGTTTGACATAATATTGTCAGTTCGTCTGTCTGTTACATCTACTCGCTTAAAAAGCTAAACCGATTAAGAAGTATTAGAAGATAGTTTTTGTAGCAGATATCAACTTTTAAGGGAGTGCATCTTTTAAGCAATTTAGGTAAAATATTGTATGAAGATAGTTGGTGATCCTGATAAATACATACAATAATTGTTGTCCTTGAAATCATCAATTGAGATATTTGTTTATTAATTTGGTATAGAGAATAGCTATTACAAAAATGCTTAGTGCTTTCTAAGCACAGCGACAAAATCGGGAACGCTTTATAACTTGGAGTACGAAATAGCCGATTCCCACTCGGACGGAGTCGTGGGTGGAGCGCTAGTATTAAAATACCAAAAACAAATGAACCGCAATATTTAGTGGAGCTCTACGTCTATTCGAAATGGCTTGCCAAACTAGGGGAAAGTGAGTTACCGAGGACAGTAGTGGGCCGTGACCGCGTGGTGCGCTGCCCGGCCCAATCGAGTTTGCCGATATAATCGAATTACACCGTAAATTAATTGATACGTGTTTTAAATTTAAAGATAACATTCCCGCAAAAGATTTTGGTCAATCAAAGGTGGCAACATATATTCATCATCGTTAGCCTAGATTAGTCCACGGCTGGACACAGACTTCTTCAAAGGACAGACTTTGCCGTAATAGGAGAGAAGACGCTACTGCTTTTCATCTTCTAGCGATACTCCTTAAGTACCTTACTTCGTATGACATAAATTCTTCACATAAATATTATGGCAACATTCGTGCTATGGGTGTTGTAAGACATGTAACTATAATAATTATAGTATAATATCAATGCTACAATAGTAGAGAAAACAGCCAGTTGTAGTCTATACTGTTTGCTACCAAAATGATTGTGATATAAAAATCCTATTCTTTTGTACTCCATGGTACACCAACAACAGCAGCTAATATTAACTTCGCTAAAGGAATAAGAGATAGCGATACAAAAAAAAGGTAGCACCAAGGTCTCTAAACTATTTCTGGTTTTAAACTGCGCTGTTACTGACATTCACCTATTTTCTCTCTGACTCTATTGTTTTAGAGTAAAAAATTGTTTAAAACAATAGTTTCGGTGTTGGTTGAACGTAATCGAATAATCAAATGAACGCGACACGGATTCAGCGGTGACCAATGCTCTCCAAACAAATATTCGAATCCATTCGATACAATGGCTACTGTAATTTTAACTTAGCTATTTCATGGAACTTTAAGTTCAGTTATGCAATACATTTTCAATGGCACTTAATGTGGTAGTGCTAACTCGATAATGCAATTTTTATAACCATAAAAGTATTTTATTTACATAATGTTTCGCCTCATCATCTAACATTCTTAAAGTAAACATTGTAACCAACACAAATAGTTTACCTATGTGACTTTACGATGTATTTGTTATATTTTATTGACTGCCTACTTGACGGTAATGCAAAAGAGTATAGCACTATACATGTTACAAGGACATGATTTTTATGTATATTTACGAATTAATTTAGACTTAATAAATCACTTTTATTAGATATAAGACTTGAACCAGTTGTGCCTTACTTATTGTATGTGGTATGCCATAAATTTTTCATTTATCGGATAATATTCGACATAGATGTTTGACCATGTAAGAGAAATTAATGTTTTATTTTTTGTTTCAGGGAAATCTGTTCACTTGTCCAAATGGTAAGTTAAATGAACACAAACACACAGACATAATCATGATACTACTAAATTAAGCACCATTTTATATCAAGACAACGTACCTTTACAATTTTTTGTAGTCGTTAGTCGTTAACAAAAAATTCATAAGCACTATATTACTACCCAACGTAACTTAAACTTTACTGCTTGTAAGTAATCAAAAATGTATTTTATTACTAACTACTATTATTATTTTGTATTACACAGTAATGCCTAACTACTATTTTAAGTAACGTGACTCAATATTTAAGTACACGAATAATTCATGACATTAGGCATAGCGTATTAGTTTAATATAACTGCCATTACTAAAACAATGTCTGAAGGAGTTTGACTTGTGTCGCAACGTAACTTATTATAACTTACTCCTACACAGATTAAGAAACATAGCAAAGTATTCATCACGCCATCAATTAAGGCTTCTTATAGAAACGCATTAGCAGTTGACACAAATGCTTTTTAATAGAGCTACAATGATGTAGTATGAAAAAACGTTAATGTAGAGCTAATAATATTTCAAATGTCAACAACCATATTATTATTTTTACGTGATTTTTGTATTACTTAAGAAATTTAAGAGTTAATAATCTTTTTTTCTATTATTCATTTGCTTTCATGACTCATTCCTTCATTAAGTTAGTTTTTGGGATAATTTCAAAGTTAAGTAAAACAATATTAACATTTTGCGAGCTTTAAATAGAACACAAATAAATATAAAGTCCATTTATTGTGAATTAACGGAATATTGTTTGTTGCTGAATTTATTTGCGTTGTGTCGCAATTTTATGTTACTTATTTATCTTGACGTTACTGACACTTTACAGCTTTCATGGTCACAGATAGGCTAAGGAATTATTCGTATAACAATTACTCGTATGTTAAAAAATACATGTTTAAAACTACCACCTTCATTTATCATGTTTAGTCACATTCCTGTATGAGCTAACTGTGTCTAAATTTTTGCAGGGTTCTCATGATAATAATTTATGTACTTCATTGATAGTGTGACAGGATCATCATTTTTGCGTTATTATAACCTCATTAATATAATAATATTTCAAGACATGCCTCACTGGGCCACACAGAGCCATCTAGTCCCAAATTAAGCTACTATTAAGTTCCCTGTCGTATGGGGTACTAGACAACCGATAAACTTACTAATATACTTTTTTTGTAAATACATACTTATAATACATAGAAAACACCCAGACCAGTACAAACAGACATGTTCATGCACACAAATATTTGTACTGTGCGGGGATAGAACCCGCGACCCATGGCTCAGAAGCAGCGTTTACTACCGCTGATCCAAATGGTCGTCATTAGTTTGACAATTACCTATAATAATTAATCCATTAAAGTTGGAGATTAAATTTGTTGAATTTCTCAATGTTTTGTTTTATCAGGTTGTTTCAAAGATTTGTTTTGCTTGCCTACCTTTCGGCATATAGTTAATAATTGCAACTCAATATATTTTTTTAAAGTTTTGAATTCAATGGAATAAAAATCCACACACGTATTTATACACAACATCCATTACCTACTCTTACCTAATTTTAAATGTTTCCTAACAAAATAATATTACGATAATTATTAAGGGTATAATTTATTGTAATATCATTACGAGTTCGCCCTACCTACGGTGGAATTTATCGTTTTTAATAACCTTACACATTAAAATTCACGGCGTCAATTACAGTTTTTATCGAATAAAATTATCATACTAGGCTTTAATATTCTATATTGTGAAAGAAGCAGCAATTCTGATGATGGTAGTATTATAATCGCAGCTCGCTAGTTGCCATCAAGCGCAGGCGGCGCGCCTCCAATTTGTCATTTTAATTGTCATTACTAACGAACGCCTGTGGCTTTACTCGGGCGAATTTTTAAAAAATGTTTTGACATAAAAGCCATATTTTAAAAATGACTTTTAAATTTTGATCTTTCGACAGCACGATGCGATTAATAGGAACTATTGTTAAAACAAAATCCAACTAAGAAATTAAGTCTTGTCATCATTTACAAATACTAACTGTAGGAATAGAAATGACCTTGGTTTGTTTAATACGAACCCAATATTATTAACATTTTGGTCATCGAAACTAGAATTCCTTGGTTAAACATTTTTTTGATTGCCTCTGATTTTGCCGTCCAGAGTAACAAAGACAGAAGTTATTTTCTATCTCCGATATGCCAAAACTGAAGTTATTGGAACCGGCCGATGGGCCCCAAACCCAAACTTTCTGCTCGCCGGTCGAATGCTGTAGCTATTGAGCTACCAAAACATTATTTGTGTCAACTAATTTATTCAATTTTAACGCCGTAAGCCTTTTTTTATTACAGACCTCGAACATCTGATAGAAATGTTTTTATTCTGTTCCTGTTGTAGAACTTCAAAACATTTGACTCATGAAGTAATCTAACTAAATTTCTGTGGGATTCTCTTAATCATTTAACGGAAACTGGCTGGATGATATTTCTGTTAGCCAATAATTTTTTTGTCATTGCTTATGGCAGTCGCATTTCTCTTCAGCACAGAACCACAAGGAATGAAATGAGACTAGTTTCCTGTTCAGAATTCGTATTTGCCTGCCGCCTAATTAAGGCTGGGAAATTGGCCTCAGAAGCGCTGACGACTGATGCCTTTGCAACGCAGTAATAATCTAGGTTCAACCGATTGCGGTGGGCTGACGTTGCATGTTGCTGCTTAATCAGATTACTAGCACCTATCCAAATGGCAGTACGTGTAACATTTTACACATAGTGGCATTTGGAAAGGTTTTTACTTCTAATATCATTAAGTAAACCCAAGTCACTATAAGACGGGCAACAGCTATTTTTCTATACCATTGACTATACTGTAATCGCTAACCCGCCTGCCAAGCATGGCGATTATGGCTAAAATCTTAGTGTTCAGCAGTAGACAGATGTGAGCTAATGATTATAAGTCTTATCATCAGCAGCTCTTTACCATTTACTTCATGACGTATGTAACTTATAACTGGTAATTTAAAGAAAAGTCTGTAGTTTCACCACCAATTTATATCCATTTTATAACGAACTGACAGTCGATGTGACACCACATGATTTACCATTAGTGTCACCAGAATTATCGGATAAACAATTAATTTATCGAGGACCTTAGCCATAAAAACAATCACCGATGGAGCAGACAAGCTTATACACACATAATAATAATTTTAATATGTTACATATATGCATAGGTTACTGTTTAAATGTGATATTATGTATCCGAATGTGACACGTCAGGGCATTATTTTAGTGTTGGCAAAGTTTGCTTTAATTTCGTACTACACATAGATCTGGCATAAGCTGTGTTCGTACATCACAGTTTGAACAATTAATTCAATCATCGTACCTCTAGTTTTGCATTTATGAGTGACTAGCTGTTTCCCGCGACTTTGCACGCGTTGAAATTTGAATTCGAAACTTACCTACAACAAACGACCATTTCCTGGGGATAAATTGTGGCTTATGTGCTATTTCAGCCTGTAATCTATCTTCGTGCAAAATTTCATTTACGAGTAGATACGTTTAATCGCTCCGCTGTGATTGAGCAACATACATTTATTCAAACATTCGCATTTATGAAGTAAGAAGTTAGATTACGCCCTCTCGTAGCTCGTTGTTCGTAGCATAAATGTAGTGTGTGGAGCGTCGTAGACGGATGGAATCAATTCTGTTACGTGAGACTACTACACCAACTGCATCGCCGCTAATGAACTGAACTAATCTATCTTACTGGCTTAAATTATGTCATCAACACTAAGCTGGTGCTTAAATTGTAATGATGTATATAGTACTTAATGAGGACAATTAGCATTTTATGCAAACAAACAAAATATTGGATTTATTTTATATTATAGTTCATTTAGAACTAAATATCTACCATACAACAGATAAATGTATATTCCAATGCAATTTAACTATACATCTGTTCTCGCATTCCTCCTAAATTATTTGGGTAAGCTCCCTCGTAGCATCAATCCGACGCAGCATGTTGAGACGAATTGAGTCAATTCTAAGTTGAAATTAACACGTGTGACTTGTGAGACAGGCATCTTCGCTAACGAACAAGTTAATCTGTGTCTTAGACTGGCATTTATATACCTTTCCTTCAAGGAAACTTAAATGATTTTGAAATATAGTATTAGGATATATAATCTATCCGTGGTTTAGGTTAAGTATGTAGGTACGAAGATTTGTAAATCTAAAATTTTATTGATAAATAAATTCGTAAACTGTTACTCAAACTTTACACAGTAATATAAATGAACTTCAAGTCGACTTTACGCCAATATCATTAATTATGTCAAATATAGTAAAGTAAATTATTATTAAATCTAGTTACAAAACACTGAAGAGGGTACTGAGTGTTAAAACATAAGTATAAAATTGTCTGAAAAGTTATGTTTCATTCATATAACATGGATTAAATTTTCATACAGTTAGTAAGGGCACATAATTAGGTAATGTTGCATTTTAGTAAAATATCTTTTGTTTAAGGTCAATTAGAAGATATTTCTTTCAAATATTATTTCACAAAATAAACGGATAACGAATCATTTTAAATTTGACCCAAACATAAATAAATTTTAATTTTATATTGGGCGAGGCTAAACTGAGAACTATGAACTGAGTTTCAGTATTAGATTACTTTAAGAATTTACACGACTACACAATACTTAATAAAGTGTTGTGAAAGTCGTTGAAAATTTAATCATTCGAGAGTTCCACAAGTTTGGGTTTACTTGTGGGTTTAATAGTAAACATACGCGGACTAGAATACTTATTATATGATAAACTTGCGACTTTTAGTTTAAATACGAAACAACAAATGAAAAACAATAATTTACTTTACTTTTATTATATTGGACAAGAAATTAGAATAGCTCAAATAATTTGAACCCGAAAAAATTAATGTTTTGAACGGATTATTACTTTAATTAAACTAGAGTCCAAGAATTGGCTGACAATTACGAGTATTCTTAATGTTTTTAATTGTTTTTTTAGCAATGAAATTGCTAGTGTACAATGAAAATACAAAACATTTCGAATAAATGAGGTACGATTTCCGAAACCCATCTGCTTTCCGGGCGACTGCTAAAGTTGTGGGTTCTAGTCCCACCTCAAGCATTCGAAATATTTGTTTAACGAATTGTATTTTCAATTATTCTAAATCTGTTTAAAAAGCATTCAAACCAAACAGACCATACAAGAGAACATTCCACCCCCACTAAGATGCTTGTTAAGAGTTTATTACTTATAACAACCACAAATATTAGGCAGCATAATTTGATAGCACATGTTCCTGCAAACATTGAACACAGTTAGAATTGTGCAAGAGTATTTAATGTATGATCCGCCTAAAATGTAAATGGATTTCTGGCAAATGGATGTTATGGTAGTTTGTAAGTAGCTTGCAAAGACTTACTTTAAAGACCCAGACTAGTGTTTTACACAAACTAAAAATATAGTGAAACGTACTGGTTGAGTTTAATTTTACAATTCATATTTTACATACATATATAACTTTTTTTTGTTATGTTTGTTATGGTCAGGAAAAGGTTTCTATGGGGAAAGAACTGTTTTGTTCCATAGAAACCTTTTCCTGACCATATCAAACATAACATAAAAAACTATTTGGTGCAGTCGATCAGAAACTATGCGCGCACGTATTTCTACAAATAAATTGATATAATTTTTCACGCATGTATGAAACTCCAAAAGGCTTTTTACAGCGCTGTGGGCTAACTAGGACCCAGTAAAGAATATTGCTTTAACATTGTTTTCTTGTGGCTATTTGTTTGTACCTCAAATGCTTACCAATCTTAGCTCATGGGTGGTGGTAATTGAAATGGCGTCATAACTTTCCGCAACACCAACTGTGAACTCACAGCAAAGGTCAACGCCAACACAAAATTACTAGCTTTTGTTTACCTGCAAAACTATCTATACTCGTAGTAGACCAAGGTCGTTGTTCCCGCCCACGCTGCGTTTCTTTTCTACCATATCTAATAATGATTCAAAATCAAACCTACTCATAATTAGCGGTATAATGTTATCCATTCATGTCGAGCCTGTCAATCAGACGACAATAATATTACGAAGAGAAAAGATTTGTGTGTTTGTATGTTTGAAGCGAATAAACTCCAAAAGTTGTGGATTGATTGAGTTAGAAGTTGGCATAGTATGAGCTTTTCGTCCCAGAAATCATCCTTTAAGAGGATGAAAACAGGGGTGGAAGTTTGCTTAGGAATTAATAATCTTAAATTAAAAGTTAGTTTGGAGTTCAAAACTTTACTACAGATAGTTTTGTCCTTGAAATCATCCATTAAAAGCGTTGAAAGTGGGGTGAAGAAAGTGTGTATGATGATACAATGACTGTCAATATTGCCTTAATTTTGTTTCGAAAATAACAGATAGCGATGGCAATTTTAAGTGATCCCTAAGATAAGCGATATAATCGGAATCGCGATGTATCCGAGAGTGCGATTTACCCGCTTCGGACACGATCGGAGCCGCGGGCAGAGCGCTAGTCTTGCAATATGTATATGACTAGTAAATGTCGACTTAGGTTCGTCTGCCACTGCTCTGCATACTGATTGCGTCTTAAGTTGATTGCGTCTCCATTGATGTACTTGCAACAATACCTCCGTAAGGTTTGTGCGGTCACTACAGTTACGTACGTCACCGACAACGTGCCGTTTGTTTTGTCGTGTTGGCTTTCAGTGATTTCTAGTATGACGCAGACTTGAAATTGGTGACTGATATCACCTAAATTAAATTATTTTGAAAATAAACTTATTTTTTAAAATTTTCGTAGTATGTATATTTCTATACTTTTGAATGCATTCAAGCTTCATGCTATAGGTACCCCAAAAAAAGAGATCAACGGCTAATCCTTTACTATTAATAGGCCTTCTAAAAATTAATAGGCCACATAGGTTTTTGTGTAACACCTGGGATCTGCCCTACAGGTGTAATAAAAAGCTTTTTTTTTGAGTTGTTTGAAAGGCCACTTAAATTGAAAATAATCCAGTATACAAGAATACAACTGCTTGAACTACAAATTTGGCCAGCTAAGAAATTAAATGACTAAAAAGTTTAGTATCGGTTCTAAAGAAAATCGTATGACGAATATGTTCACGCCCTAGAAATGTAACCTAAGCTATTATTGTGTACTTACCTACTTTTATTCTATTAATTTCAATTACATAAATATTGTTACATAAATTTATAACCTTGTTGTTCCCTTTTTAATAATACTGCAACAAGATTGTCGCGACAAATATTCTTAAAATCGACTGAAAATGTAGTATTTGCCTTCATATTTAAATACTTTGTATTTACTTTTAAATATTTGTTAGCTGCATTGAATTCCTTTGCAGTTTTATATACATTTTCATTTTAGTACTGCAACAAAATCCATCAGAATCGATGAAAATATATATGCCGTTAAAACGTTTTATGATAGATATTACCTTGTCGTATTAGGTACCTAAGCTGCAACGTGGCCAAAGTAAACTCTGCAGAGAAGCAACATTTTAAACTTTATTCCATACTGTCGTCTACACTAAACGCAGATTCAGATTTCCTAATTGTTCAAATTGACTTATAGCAGATATGTTCTTTGCGCGATAAAAAAGATGCTAACTTATTTTTTTTAACAATCATAGCTTATGACATGCATTGTTTGTAGACAAACGTAAATTCAGCATGAGGTTTTTTTAGAAGAGCCTTTTTTAGGTTGAATGAAGAATACTTAATTAATAAGTATTAAATAATATGCATTAGCTCTACCAATCAGGCAATTTATATAAAACCAGGAACGATTTCTAGGATGCATTGGAAACATACAATGTAGGTATTGACAGCTTATGAACACATCACATTCAAGCCTACGTACCATAATGACATGCAAGACATTTCACCCACCCGGCTGGAGCCACCTGTGCAAACTGCTAGCCAATTCAACTTAAAGACAATAACTAATTAATGCAAAACACCAATACGATAATAGTAAATTTATTTAAGAATATTATTATGTTTCACTGGTCAGCATGACAATGAAAAGCTTAAATCAGAATTATATAAGGGTAAATCGGTTTTTACTAAGTAATTGTACCTTGCTGTTTCACCCGGGTTATTGTGAAGAAAAAATCCTATGACGACCAAATAAAATATTGATCAAATAACAAAATAATGATCAAATACCACTTCATAACAGGAGCTTATTGTGTGGTATCTGTACTTTATTTTGTTATATCTCGTCATCAACAATATATCAATTCTTTTTTATCCATTTCCAGCTAAACTGAGAGCGAGTCTAACTTATTTGTTTATGTTAGTGTAGATATATATTATGTACCCAAGTTGTAACGAAATTAAACAAAAACGAGACCTACTAAGTAATACATATTCTCTTTGGCAAGATTTACATTACAGCTTAACAATTCGTAGACTGAAATAAAACAAATTACGCCTTCATTCTATTTTTGTTAGACATTCTGTTTTTGTTCAAAGGTTTTGTGTTAAAATTAATAAGCTTTAATTACAAAGACGTTATTTGCATTGCCTTAACGTTAATTGTCCTCAAATACTGTAATATAAAGCATATTATTATTAGTTTGCCAGTTTTAGGAATACCTATATTATCTTTATATATATAATTCTTCTGTGAGTGTGTATGTCACTGAACTTCTCTCAAACGACTGGACCGATTTTGATGAAATTTTTGTGTGTGTTCAAGGGGATCTGGGAATGGTTTAGATTCACAATTTTGTCGGGGATAATGTAGGGTAGGGGTAGGGAAGGGTTTAGGGTAGGGGTGGGGGTAGGGTAGGGGTAGGGTATGTGTAGAGTAGGGTAGGGTAGGTTAGGGGTAGGGTAGGGGTAGGGTAGGGGTAGGGTAGAGGTAGGGTAGGGTAGAGGTAGGGTAGGAGTAGGGTAGGGGTAGGGTAGGGGTAGGGGTAGGGTAGTAAAATATTAAAATTTTATAAAATATATACAACCCTAAATTTTTACCCTTTTACCACCAACCCCTATTTTTTGTTAGCCATTTTAGTAATTTAATCATTTTTATGGCAAAACAACGTTTGCCAGGTCAGCTAGTTATATATACAAAAATGAATCCCTATTTCCCTTGGTCATCGCATCACGCGTGAACGGTTGGACTGATTTCGCTAATTCTTTTTTTGTTTTGTTTGTTATTGTCAGGAGAGTGTTCTTATGAAAGAAAAATATAAGAAATTTGCGCGGAAAATTAGCAAATTTAAGAAAACTTAATCACCATACTAAATTATTTGTTATGTAACCTTATCTCTTTTGACTATTTAAACTTTTTAATGTATGGCGTTTGACATAACATTGACAGAATGCATGCTGAAAGTATCGTCAAATAGGGGGTAACAAAAAACTAAATTTTGCACATGGCCAGTAATGTCTGTCGCCTGTTCCCGTGTTCCGACACGGGAACAGGCGACAGACATATGTGGTATTCCGATACCAACAAAACTGTAATATAAAAACCTGCCAGAAAAAAAAAACAAAGAATGTTGTATAGGTATCTTATTTATTTTGCTATTTCGTAATCAATATTCATAGTTAAGACAGGACAACGTCTGTCGGGTCCGCTAGTTACGTATATTATTATAGTTAAGGTATTAAATTTGAATAACACCAACTTTGAGCTATCGCACAAAAAACCATCCTGCTTTTTTCCTATATTTTAAATAGTATCAGCCAATTAAATCAAAATTGTAACAGATTCTCGTAACAGCTCTTTGTTATTTTAAACACGTAGGTATATCTGAACTAGTTTGAACAATCAGAAGAAGATTGGAAGGAATAAAAGTAAGGAAAACTGTCTGTTGAACCAACAGTCGTGACTGAGAAAAGCGGAATTCTTCGCGTTTTCCGAGCGACGGTTATGACGATCTTGCTTGGATAAGTGCAGGACCCTATGCGGGTTCCGTTTAGAACAGACGACGTGGACACGATAATATCGTGTCCACGTCGTCTGTTCTATCCCTATATTATCCCTTTTAGATCCTTGAGGATTTTAAGTTTAGGCAATAATTAATTTTAAAGTAACAGCCTATAATCATCCCACTACATGGAAAAGGCCTCCATCATAAAATTCAAGTTACCACAGCAATGATGGGGACTGGCATAATCACCACGCTTGCCAAATACGGGTTGGTGATCACAAACGCGGGCAACGTTCGAAATTCGAAACTTTTTGTTGCCCGACCCGGGGATGTAACCCAGGACCTCGAGATCTTGGTCCGGTACTTAAACCACTAGACCAACGTGGTGTTATTTTAATAAGCCCACTGCAAACTTTAAAGAAATATATGATTAATATTTTCCAACTGTAATTACTAATGTTGTTTAGTTCGAAACGTCGGAATAAATCGTAATAAACATATTTTAATACGTAAATAAATATTACATTACGTACCATGTATAGTGTTCGCGTAAATTCTAACAAATCAATATTAAAATTAGCAATAGCCAGGGTGATCGGCATATATAAAATGTCCTTAGTCTCCAGTGTCTTTATCGGAGTAGCAATTGCAGTAGGCATTTACTGCAACGATGTATTTCACTGGTCTTACCGTTACACGGCTGGCCTACAAGCTGTTTATCGTGGTCTTAATACCAGCTTCTAATGAATCATCTGCATGGTTAAAAACTACATGCCATGGTACGCTGTGTATCAAACCTTTAATTATAATTAAGAATTATTCTTCTATTTCTTCATCAAATTAAATTTTTACATGAATAGGGCTAGGATTACAACTCAAAAAAAATAGCTTTACTGCCCTTCAGGATTGCCCATACATTCATTGTATACAGTACATATATTTAATAAATTATTACAATTAAAAAGTAACAATATAACAATTACAGTTATAAAGCATTGGAAATTAAAAGAAGCAATTCGGAAAGATTTGCGAACTGAAGACGATACAAGTCAAAAATATCTCATGTTTTTAAATTAATATCTAATTTTCTTCGTAATAATGTCAGTCATGAAAATACTGGCCAACAAATAACAATACCATACACTAATTGATAGGATATGAGTAGATAGCGAAGAACCTACTTTGCAGTAGCGAAGAGATTAATTATCTGGATGAAGAGAAAAAAGTGCCGACGAGAAATGGCGCTCCATTCTGATGCTATGAAATATAATATTACGTTTATTACATAAAAAAACCTTGTATCGCTCCTCATTAAATTGAGTTTTATAGGTTTTATTCATGGATTAATTATACATACTATTAAACGCACGACATCGCCAACATCGATCGTCAAAAAGATTGAATACAAACAATAAGAAATACACTCGTGTAATATAATATTTAGATGCAAACCATGAAATTGCATCCAGACACATCATGTCAAAGTATCTTATAATAAGCATCATGAAATCAACGTGCCAAAGAAGACATTAATAGTTTTGTCATTATTATTGTTCAGTTACGCCTTTGTAAACTTGGCACGCATCTGGTTTGACATTTGGAGCGATGCAAACTGGGTCAGTTGTTTACAGCAATTGTCATACTGGCTTTTACTGTGTACTAGCTTTTTGCCTGCGACTTTGCCCGCGTAATATACATGTTACGAGTATATTGAGATACAAAATTACCTATGTCCTTTCTTAAGGGGACTACTGAGCGAAGTGCTGCGCCCAATTGATTTAATTTTATTACTTCTAAACAGAATCAATTCTCAAAAAACTAGAACAGTATCATTTTAGCAAATCACCTTTAGTATTTATTGAATCACTGTTAGGTAGTTTGCTAAAATGATACTGTTCTAGTTTAGAATTGATTTTGTTTAGATTCTATCCCAAAGCTGGTAAACAGAATTTACAACTTGTTAAACTTAGTAAATAATTGCCCAGCGGCGGGCGTCGTTTGGCTCAAATTATGATGATGAAGTATTTGACAGGGTCTTCTTCCAATATGCAACTTATTGCTATTTAAGTGCAAGCTGATTTTCTTCCAAAACTGTAAAAAAAAATACACATTTTCATTTTCTTCCAATTTTAACTAAACCTACCAAAGCTTATACTGTCTAGCAATATCAATTAAAACACTAAACAAGAGAAAGCCATATTATTACTTGTGTTAATTTTAGAGATAATGGATATCTCGAAATGAGATTATGTAGATTCGACTAGGACAAAAGAGCGTAGCCTAAGCTGAAGCGTAGCAACGCTACAATTGTGACAATTCATGTTAGATTAATTCGGCTTTTCGATCACTCTACTTATTGTCTCTAAGAATACTCATATCACTAATGAAAACACATTAGTTGGTAACATTCTTGTTGTTCGATAAGACAAAATATGTTAGATGGAATAGATTAGTTGAATTGTTGAGTGAACATCTGATAAGAATGAAAATAGTGTTGACACCATAAGCACGTTACGCAAGATTTTGTATGAAATTTAGTTTTTAATTTTAAGATAACCAACCAAAAGACATCCATAAAATTTGTAAGTGGTATTTATTCATAATAATAATGCATAATGTCACATATCTTGTGAACTCAGGCCTTATGGAAACCTGTAATAACAATATACGACTCCAGGGTTTTCTGGAACTCACTACGCCCAAACTAAGTTTATCTGTTTTTTTACAGTAAAAAAAACACTTGCTACCCATACAGAGTAATAGCAGCTGTTATGTTTTGTATAGAAGCTTTATTGTTTTAAATTAGTGTCTAAAAACTTTTGAAAGTTTAAAAATGAAAAAAATTGTTTATCAAATGCAGAAGAAATTAAACTTATAAAAAGTATGCAAAATAGTAAATAATAGACAAAGTTACAATTTGAAACACTTTGATCAATCATAAATAGTGTGCTTATCTGGCCATTAGAGACAAAATGGTTTATTTATAAAACGTGAAGAAATAATAAATGCAAATTCAGGAAGGAATTTTAATTGCTACAGATATTATTATTATTATTTAGGTTCCGTTTTGTTTCAACTCTAACAGGTATTACGAGTATATTAAGTTAAGTACTATAGGTAGGATATTACTAAAGAAGTTGAGTATCTCCATCATTGTGAGCAAACGTGCGGCATTCAAAACAGCTTTTTCTCGTATGAGAACCATGTGTCAGTCAAAGTAAGCGTTGACTATTGACTAACTAACTAAACAATACAAGCTCTGCTATAGTCGATCGAGCGTCAAACAGCCTTGAAGGCTCCATCATAATGAGTGAAAGGCGCCACCTCGGTCACATAGCACAAACATGACTCACTAGTGACATTTAATCTTACGCATTAGGATGTTTAGATTTAGGATATTAAATATAAACAACTATCCTGTAATGTTCAAGTTCATTCATGGTACAATAATCATTCTGTCATTTAACGAAACACATTGCATTGTACCTAAATAAATTATAATCAAAAAGTTATTCCATGTTTCTATCATACGATTACATTCAAATTATTGCTATATCCAACTGCTAAGAGCTAAAAGATATGACGAAGACAAAACAATTCTAGGAAATATGGCTTTAACATTGACATTCCCTAATTATCGATACTGAGTTGAAACCCTATATAGCTGTGTACTGCTATTTGCTCCTCACAAGACTAAATGTACAATTCCGATCCCAAGAGGGCACTCAATACAAATGACCGGCAAGCAAGTTGCCGTCGACATCTGAAACCCAGACTCAGTCGATACTAGACAGTTATAAAGCCACCCATCCATGACTATCGACGTGGGAATAGTACTCCTAGATCAATGAACATTCATCAACGAGAGAACTGTACCTATCTTCTTCAATTCTGGTCCATTACTTCGCGCTGCGTTCAAAAACTTATTTGAAAATGCAAACTTAAGAGATTCATTCAAAACTCTTCGGAGCTTACATCAGTTTAAAAGGTTTGCAGCTTTTGAAATTGCAACGTCGAAATGTAACATCTTGCTTCTTTTGATGTTCATCGAAATTTCTTACATACATTTTACTTTTTAATTTAGATGTTTTGTTTAAAATAGTAAAATAATATACTGGAATATTATTTGATTATTAAGCAACGTGCGGTTTTCTACATAATAAACAAATAGGTCATGTACTCACGCTTGGGCAGACTGTCGCACAAGTTAATGGACAGGGACAGCAATTAAGTTGATACTTATGAGCGTTTATAGACTTGTAATAAGTTTTATTTAATTTTATGAATCCACAATTAATTTATTTGGTTTTAAAGCAATACCGTGTGAATAAAATTTATAACTCTTAAAAAATCCGAAATAATCCAATCAAATGCGGATTTGACGAGTATTTAACATCTCTGGTAGTTCGGTAGAGTACCGGTCGACTGAATATGGGATCAATTCATTACTTATGAAGATTGTTTTATCAAATCATCATCTCGACCTAATGACGCCAATGCGATCGGTTATCTTATTGACAGTTATACTCATATAGTACAACAATATTTAGGCATAGAAAGTGCGGATAGCAAAGATAGGAAAGGTTATTATCTAAGACATGATTGGCATGTATGAGGCAAAAAGTAATCTAGATCGCTATAGCGTAACATTTTACACGATAACTGTAAAAACACTTTAAACACTTCAAAGCTCTCTCGTAAAGGGTTCGCAAACGATTATTAAATACATATTTAATACCGTCAGTGTATTTATATCTCGTTAAACTCTGACCCTGACATCGGAAGTTGATGCCTGTTGGCCTACTATGTACACGACCAACGTGGATCTTCGACAAAGCGCTGATGAAGCTTATCCACTTGTGATATTGAACAATATCTAGTTATTATTATTTAATAATGTAGAAGCACAATGATACGCTTTCACTTATTGATACACCTCTAATGTCTGTATTGATAATTTTACTGAGGTGCCAAAATTTTTAAACTTCTATTAGATCATACCTTATAGCGAGGTTAAGATAAGTGTTGTCTGAAACATTACCACGACTCACTAGGGAAGGGGTTCAAAATTGCTAAAAAATAACATCACGTGGCTAAAATATACACAAATGAAATGGCATAAATAAAGGAACAATATTTATGTATATTCGCATGTATTGCATTTCGCGGGTGTAATATAACATAAGTGGGTCAAACATTGCATCGTGTTGCGGCTGTCACCGCTGAAGCGTGAAAACATAGCGCTCTTCACGATCAACAGTCAAACTCACGCTCTATTTGTGGCGTACTTACTTTTTTATGTGCATGCACGGATGTTGATTAAACACGTACGTACATATCATTTCTTTCATTGTTGCTAGCATTATGAGCCTGCAGCAGCTCAGCACAATTGAAATTTAAAGTTATGGCATGATTTATTAGATAAATATTTGCTCTTCGATTTTGTATGCACAATATATGTATTTTGAAGAAAACAAAATAGCACACAACCCTCTCACGAGATTTTGGCTAATTAAGAACAAAATATAATCATTGGATATGCCTCCTTAATAACTACGTGACTCGTATATTACACTGAAAGACGGAATCTTGATTTTCTAGGGTGACATTTCGGAACAAGAAATCTAAAGACAGTCAGTATCATTATGTGGTACGAAAACAATAAATTTAATTCTTATCCATAAATCACAGTACTGTACTATGGTCGATTTAATGTAACGTCGCTCGCAATGCCAGACTATAATTCAATACTCAGCCGTCTACCGTTAGACTGTTCCATCTCTCTGTTCAAAACCCACATATAAATTTTATTATAAATTTTTGCCTGAATATAAACATTTACAATTATTAAATGTATTATTTAATCTCTTGATTTATTCATAAATCTTTGGTTAGAGATCCCTTTATTCTGGCCGTTGAATACAAAACTCATTACCAAGTGAAATCGGAAAGCTTGGTGCAACCCCAATCTGTAGGATAGTTGAGGACACCTGTTGAAATCGCTTTAATCCCAAATCAGTATTAACAAACCGTTTTAGCTGTAGCTGTGATTGTGTTTAGTACCTTTTCACAGTACAAAAGCGGATTCTGTGGGAAATCAATAGTGTAATCTGCTGTAAGCTGATGTTTACCGCAGTCCTCACAAATTAAACTGAGGGTACCTGGCTAATAGATGCAAATTTTTCACGGAATTATATCCCTATTGCCTGCCGTGACGTGAATAACAAATTCTTTTAACAAATTCAAAACAAATTAAAAATTCACAATAAAAGTCTGTCAAATTAACAAGTTTTACTGTGACCGCACTCGAGAGTTAAAGTATTTCAAAAACACTTGACAGAGAAAGTAAACCTTTTGAAAGCTGTGCAAATAAGACTAAAACTGAGTTTCTATATTTTAACAAACAGAAAGCGATTGAATCAAAGTGTTTGCTACATTAAAATGTTAAATTACTAACGTTTAATACTAGCTACGGAATCGACTACAACGCTTGTACGTAAATTAAATTCATATATTTATGTCCTCTTATATATTTTGATTGTTTGTTTATTTATTAAACAGTCAACAAATTAAAAAAAATGTCAAAACGTATGATTTTCTTGATTGACGTAGAGTTTTACTCGTCCAACTTTGACAATGACATTTTGAAGGGTTAATGGTAAACTGTATACCTACTATATTTTTCAAGACATTTAGTAAACTACTAACTACATACTTACTCTATAAAATCGAATATTTATTTCCTAAGTTACAATAGTGATGAATGGACTCAATCTAACAAGCTAGAAACTAACTTGTTTAGAGAAAACTTTTTAGCGCTGAATGCAGAACAGAGACAAATATTTACTCAAGTTTTCTCTAGCCCTCACAGCGAAATTTGTTTATACAACTAATGAGTACTGCATAGGATGATAATGTTACGTCCATACAACACACACACATAGCAAAAAGAAGGAATTTGCATAGCACTCTAAGCATTACGTGACAATACTTTTACTTATTTTCTTTATTTAAATTTTACTTTTATCTTTTGTTGCAGGATGGGAGTTAAAGGGGTTGCACTGTTACAAATTCTTTAATATTAGACATTCGTGGGAAAAAGCTGCTGAGCTATGTCGAAGGTAAAAAATATTTTGTAATTTACAAAATTTTTAAATATATAAACGTGGACAACATGGCATACAATATTCTGATCCCAATTTTAATAACTATTTAAAGCAGTCGTATTTTGGAAACCAGAAACACCCAGACCCGAGAAAATGTAGAGTAACACTTTTATTTTCTACATTGACCCGTCCAGTATCTCACCCGGGACCTCGGAGCAGGCGACACTTAGAAAACCTGTGTATACGCTACTGAGCTCCACCACGGAGATTGTCGGCATTGAATTCTTTTCGAAATTTTCACATTCACACAAACAGCTTCACATAAAAATATTATAATGTTTTTCAGATACGGCAGCGAACTCATGGTCGTAGATACCTACACAGAAAACAATTTGACGGCAGGCATGGTCCCTACTAGTCTTAGTAATAACCATTATTGGCTTGGGCTCGCTACCGTCGACGACCTCAGAACAAACACACTTGAATCAGCTGCTGGTACTTTAGTATCACAATATGCCGGGTTTTGGGATCTCAGACAACCAAATCCTAAAAACGGTGAATGTGTGGATGTACATATCACATCTGATGTCCAGTCATGGGAGCTTACGACTTGCGAAACACTCCTGCCGTTCATGTGCAAAGCCACCGCCTGCCCCGCTGGTGAGTAATCATTCATTGAAACGAATTTGCTAATAAGTTAATGGTAATTGAAAGTCAATGCTTAGGTACTTAAAACAATGGCTTTAACTCGCTTTTACTTTTAGGAACCTTCCATTGTTCAAACGGAAGATGCATAAACTCAGCCTTCAAATGTGACAAGCAAGACGATTGCGGCGATGCGTCCGATGAAATGGACTGCGCTTCCGAGTGTCACTTCTACATGGCCAGCAGTGGAGACGTCGTGGAGAGTCCTAACTACCCCCACAAGTATCCACCCTTCAGCGACTGCAAATGGACTTTAGAAGGTCCTCAAGGACAAAACATTGTTTTACAGTTCCAAGATTTTGAAACTGAAAAGTCTTTTGACACTGTTCAAATACTAGTGGGCGGCAGAACCGAAGACAAATCAGTTAACCTTGCAACCTTATCAGGGAAACAAGATTTATCGACTAAACTTTTTGTATCCGCTTCGAACTTTATGATAATTAAATTCAGCACTGATGGATCAGTGGAAAGGAAAGGTTTCCGTGCCTCATGGAAAACGGAGTCATCAAATTGTGGTGGTATTCTAAGAGCGACTCCACAAGGTCAAGTTTTAACTTCTCCTGGCTATCCAGTTGGCTGTCCTGGTGGTTTGGAGTGTATGTATATAATTGAAGCTCAGCCTGGTCGAATCATCTCGTTGGAAATTGACGACTTGGAGTTGGGTATGAACAGAGACTACATAGTAATCAAAGATGGAAACACTCCTTCTAGTCCTGTGCTTGCACGTTTGACAGGACCTGGTGAAGAAAACCAAAAAGTTGTGATATCTACTACAAACCATTTGTACATGTACTTTAGAACAAGTTTGGGAGACTCGAAGAAGGGTTTCAATATGAGATATTCTCAAGGTTGTAGAGCCACAATTATTGCATCCAATGGAACATTCACATCGCCTGCATACGGTTTAACTAACTATCCGAATAATCAGGAGTGTTTATACAGAATTAAAAACCCTAACGGTGGTCCCTTGTCACTGAAATTCGATGAATTCAGTATTCATCCGTCAGATGTTGTACAAGTTTTTGATGGTACTAGTACGAATGGGCTTAGATTACACTCTGATAATGGATTTACAGTAAAACCTAGAATTACACTAACAGCTTCCAGTGGTGAAATGCTGATAAGATTCGTATCTGATGCCTTACACAATGGTCAAGGCTGGAAGGCAACGTTTTCAGCAGGTAATGTAATAAAATTACTTTTTAACTTCTGTGCTGTACGATGATTTACCATAAGAACTGGAATAAGTGAGATTAGGTCAATCTTTATTAATAGCTATATTTCTGCCTAACGACGTTTTTAATAATTTAACCAGAGCCTCAAACGGGCCGAAAAAGTAATTTATTTTACCATGATTGTAGTAACTCCGGGTTTTACATATACTTAGTTTATTTTTTTAAGTTTTTCATTATGAATATACTGGTGTGGAAATACCTAAATATCAATATTATTCTCACTACTTTGTGTTTTATTTTATAGACTGCCCGCCTTTGAAATCCGGAATTGGAGCTTTGGCATCAAACAGAGATACCGCATTTGGTACAGTTATCACATTTACATGCCCTATTGGCCAAGAATTTGCAACTGGTAAATCTAGAATCACAACTCAATGCTTAGACGGTGGAAAATGGTCAACAACATACATTCCGAGTTGCCAAGGTATTTAACTTAAAATATTTTCAGAATTTCACTGTAAATAAAATTCAAATGGTACTTAATTACTACCCTTTATCAACAGAGGTATATTGTGGTCCCGTGCCACAAATCGACAATGGATTTTCGATTGGATCAACAAACGTAACTTACCGAGGTGTTGCTACGTATCAATGTTACGCTGGATTTGCTTTTCCAACTGGGCAACCTATTGAAAGGATTTCTTGTTTATCTGATGGACGATGGGAAAGGACGCCAACTTGTCTCGGTAAGAAAACTATAGTTATCCTTTATATTAAAAGTCAATTTTAGAGTATGAACTAATAATAACTACTAATGTTTTTACAGCATCGCAATGCGTAGCCTTACCAGACGTCCCACACGCAAACGTCACTATTCTAAACGGAGGGGGCCGTAGTTACGGCACAATTGTACGATACGAGTGTGAGCCTGGTTATGTGCGGTCAGGTCAGCCTGTCCTCCTGTGTATGAGCAACGGAACCTGGTCCGGCGATGTACCTTCGTGTTCAAAAGCTTTGTGTCCGAAATTCCCAGAAATCAAAAACGGATTCATTGTAGACCAGACCAGAATATATATGTATGGTGACGAAGCACGAGTGCAATGTTACAAAGGTAAAGAAAACACTAAAATATAGTTTTCCGCTTGATAAATCTGTCATTCTTTCTTGCGTACTAATCATTTCAACGTTTGTTGACAGGTTACAAACTAAATGGTCCTAGTGTACTTAAATGTGGACCAAACCAAGAATTCGATGCCGCGCCCACCTGTGACGACATCAACGAATGTCTAAGCAGTCAATGCGACAGCGTTTCTACAGATTGCAAAAACACTCTGGGTGGATTCTTCTGCCCTTGCCGATCCGGATTTGCACCCAGCTTAGATTGTAGACCGGTCGGTGATTTAGGTCTTATCAATGGCGCCGTGCCTGACGAATCCATTACAACTTCAGCTCCAGAATCTGGATATTACAAAGGAGTAAGTAAATGTTTTTAATATAATAAAATTATATTTTACAAACTTTAAATTTTACTGTCTAAACCGTGTAACCGCAAGAACGAAAATAGAATAGAAGAATTACTCCTTCTCGATTTTTTCGCAAAAGCGATTAAAAGAATACTGCTAGAAGAAGACGGCAGTGTCTTATTTCCTCCATTGGACATGACATATTTATATCTTGTGATAGACTGATGTAGTTCAATATTGACAATCAAAAGTAATTTTACTTATAGCTAATCTAACGATATCTCTGTTTTGATGTAGATGGTCCGATTAAATAATGGAGGTGGATGGTGTGGAAATAACTTGGAAGCTGGAGCTAACTGGGTTCAGGTGGACCTAAGAGCGCCTACAATCATCAGAGGTTTTAGGACCACGAGTGTTATGCGGGCTGATGGCAATATTGCTTTTACATCTGCTATAAGAATTCAATACACCAATGATTTGACTGATGTGTTCAAAGATTACACAAATCCAGATGGTACCGCCGTTGAGTTCCGTATTCTTGAACCCACTTTATCGGTTTTGAACCTACCCGTCCCTATTGAAGCACAATACGTGAAGTTCAAGATCCAAGATTACGTTGGCGCTCCCTGTTTGAAACTCGAAGTCATGGGATGTGCCCGTCTGGACTGTACTGATATAAATGAATGTTCAGATAATAACGGTGGATGTGAACAGAAGTGTATTAACACGTAAGTATTATTAGTACCCAAACACTTTCTGTATTCAATATGAAATAGGTATGTCTATATAATAAATTATATCTTATTTTACAGACCCGGAAACTTTTCTTGCTCTTGCAACCTTGGTTATGAACTTTATTCAAACAACGGTACAGCTGGTTTCTCAATCGAAACCTCTGAAACTGGTGAAAGAGACGGCGATACTTACCAAAGAAACAAGTCCTGTGTACCAGTTATGTGTCCTCCTATATTATCACCCGAAAATGGGAAACTGCTCTCCACAAAAAAAACGTTCCACTTTGGCGACATTGTACAGTTCCAGTGTGACTTTGGATATGTCATGTCAGGTTTCTCATCACTACTTTGTACCTCAAGTGGTACATGGAACGGAACAGCTCCAGAATGTCAATGTAAGTCAAAAAAAGTCGATGAATTTTACGTTCTTATATATTTTTTTTGTTTATTCATTGGTTTGTTTTTTTTTAGATGCACGTTGCGTAACTTTATCCGATGACAAAAACGATGGTCTCAAGGTTATAAGAGACGATCCCGAAAGCGTACTAGTACCTTACAGGGACAATGTTACAATTACATGCGCTTCTCCAGGAAGACATTTGAGAAACACTCTAACATCGCCTTTCAGACAGTGTGTTTACGATCCTAAACCAGTAAGTACAACATGTATTAAAAACAACAATAACATAAAACTTGTATTCAGGACATTTTTCATTATTGTTTTCTTTTGTTTTTTAGGGTCTTCCTGATTACTGGTTATCTGGTGCCCAGCCCCAATGCCCTAGAAAAGACTGTGGCGTACCTATGCCTACACCTGGATTCGTCTACAGCCCAATTGTGGACACTAAATATCAAAGCTCTTTCTTCTTCGGTTGCCAGACAACTTTTAAAATGGCAGGACAGTCCAGCAAACACGACAACATTGTAAGGTGTCAAGCGAACGGCATTTGGGATTTCGGAGACCTGAGATGCGAAGGTCCAGTATGTGAGGACCCAGGTAGGCCAGCAGATGGTTACCAAATAGCAAGAAGCTATGAACATGGATCTGAAGTTTTGTTCGGATGTTCAAGGCCTGGTTATATTCTGATCAACCCGAGACCAATCACTTGCACACGTGAGCCAGAATGCAAAGTCATAAAACCTCTTGGACTTGCTTCCGGAAAAATACCTGATTCCGCTATAAATGCAACATCAGAGAGACCTAACTATGAAGCAAGAAACATTAGGCTCAACTCAGTAACGGGTTGGTGTGGTAAACAAGAAGCTTTCACGTATGTAAGTGTTGACCTAGGTAAAGTACATAGAGTGAAAGCTATTTTAGTAAAGGGTGTCGTCACATCCGACATTGTTGGCCGGCCTACAGAAATCAGGCTGTTTTACAAGACAAACGAAAGTGCGAACTATGTCATCTACTACCCTAATTTCAACCTCACAATGAGAGACCCAGGTAACTATGGAGAATTGGCGATGATTACCTTGCCCAAGTATGTCCAGGCTAGGTTCGTAATTTTGGGCATCGTCAGTTTTATGGACAACGCTTGTCTAAAGTTTGAATTGATGGGCTGTGATGAGCCCTCTCCTGCGCCACTTCTGGGATATGACTATGGATACTCTCCTTGTGTCGGTAAGTTATAGTGATTTTAAAAATCACTAAAACAGTGATATATTTTCTTGAATTATTTAATATAATTATAATTACAAATAATCTATTTATTTTATATTCACAGATAACGAGCCACCGGTTTTCCAAAACTGTCCTCAACAACCGATTATAGTGCAAACTGATGTAAATGGAGGTCTTCTCCCTGTAAACTTTACGGAACCGACAGCTACAGATAATTCTGGTGCAATAGCTCGTTTAGAAGTTACTCCACAACATTTCAGAACTCCTATTCAAGTATTCCACAACATGGTTGTTCGTTATGTCGCATTTGATTTTGATGGCAATGTCGCTATCTGTGAAGTGAATATTACTGTGCCTGACTACACTCCACCAAAATTGAGCTGCCCTCAAAGTTACGTCATTGAATTGGTAGACAAGCAGGATAGTTACGCAGTAAACTTTAACGAAACTCGTAGACGGATTAACGCATCTGACGCGTCGGGAGAAGTGTTCTTGAAATTCGTTCCGGAGCGAGCGGTTATACCCATACGAGGCTATGAAAACGTTACAGTAATCGCTTCGGATAAATACGGAAATAAGGCACAATGTAACTTCCAAGTAAGTGATTGTTTATTAAAACACTTCATTTACACCAACTAACAACTTTTCATTCATTAAACTTTTTTCTATGAGACTTATCACCATTAATCAAGACTATATGCCATAGCCTAACGAAGTAAACTTTAGGTTTTATTAGGTGTCGTAATGTTTTGTGACCTAATCATCATTTCTCCGAATGATATTAGCCCTAACTCAATGTCTCATAATATCACTTATCACCTAAAATCAAAATCCCTAAATATAATTTATCCTAAAATTTTTTGCTATAAATATTACAATCTATAATGTTTGAAAGACATAAAAGGCTTGCTATAACAGTTATAAGTCCTAACGTAATGTGTCATAATTTAACGTACCCTAAAGTCTAAATACTATAAATATAAAAGGCCCTAAATCTTTTGATTTAGGTCTTGATCCTTTTATATTTATTCTATTAACAGCAAAAGCTGTAAATATTACAACCCATATTATTAAAAATGCATAAAAGCAAGCACGCATGCATTTAGAATTGCGTGTGCTCCGGCGCTACGGGAAGTGCAGCCCCTCCGCCCTAGCGTAACAAAGTACAGGCACCCACGCTCCCCTTCGCAGATTCGGCTTGCTGGTCGCCTACGGAGAGCCCGGGCACCTGAACGTTGTTACAGCGGGCGGGGACTGCCTCCCTCCGCGCCTCCGCCTTTTTGAATTACACTCTAGGGGTAGGGCAGACAAGTACCACGTGAAGTCGGGGTTGGCTGATTCGGTTCTGAGACAGATTTGTCACGAAATTCTAAATCAATCAATGTGACTTATAATAACTAAACTACATGACGATAACATAACTAAGATAAACCACCTTTTAAACATATGTTTTAGGACTAACAATATATTATAAACCATCATTCGGACTAACAATATTATTATAAACCATCATTAGAACTAACAATATTATCATAAACCACCATTCGGACTAACATACATTATACAATTTAACACTTAGGACATGTGACTTTATAGCAAGAAAAAATAGGATATCTAATTATTATAGCACCCGATATTATGACACAAAAGCATTAGAATTAAAGACAATAAAAATTTCGTATTTTCGAACATTATGGATAGTGATGATTATAGCAAACGCGTTAGGGTTTTTGAATATCGGACGAACAATTTTCGAAGAAGAAAGGGTCTACCATTTTAAGCATTTTATATCTACCTATGTCAGAAAAAGAGAGTAATAATAGATATAACACATACTATCTACAAAATTATCATTTAAGGCTGAGTTACCTCATTTGAGACCTTACTTCCTAAAAAGTGAAATTTTGTTTGAAATATTCATTCATTCATATTCATATTGATATTCATAATATTTTTTTCCAGGTATCTGTTCAAGCCACACCATGCGTAGATTGGGAACTGATGCCTCCAGCCCATGGAGCCCTCAACTGTCTTCCTGGAGATCGAGGGATTCAGTGCATTGCTACCTGCAGCCCAGGATTCAGATTTACAGATGGTGAACCGGTTAAAACTTTCATTTGCGAAACCAAACGACAGTGGGTGCCAACTGCGGTAGTTCCAGATTGCGTTTCTGAGAGTAAGTTATTCGCTGAAATTCCCTTATTGGAATATCAGTGCAAGGTAACGCGGGTAAATTAAAATCCAATGATCATTTTCAGATACTCAGCAAGCCGCTTATCACGTGATAGCTGGTGTGCAATATCGCGCACTCGGTGCCGTCTCCAACGCCTGCTTACCTCAGTACAAAGACTTACTTGCCCAATATGACAACATACTGAACGAAAGATTATCGCAGCGTTGTTCTGCCGTCAATGTGGGCGTAAATGTAACATTCATTAAAGCTATGCCATCTCTTTTGGACGAAAACGTCGTAAAAGTAGACTTTGTTCTGTCTATCACACCGGACATCAGGCAGACACAAGTTTACGATCTATGCGGTTCAACATTAAATCTTATATTCGATCTATCGGTTCCACATGCTAGCGCACTTATTGAGCCTGTTCTTAATGTGTCGTCGATTGGCAATCAATGTCCTCCGTTAAGAGCTATCAGGAGCTCAATTACCCGAGGGTTTGCTTGCAGCGTAGGCGAAGTATTAAACATGGACACAAATGACGTACCAAGATGCTGTAAGTACTTGCATTTTACAAAAATTTTTTATATAAGATTTTAGATTCATATACTTTTTGTATTTACCTATCAGGATAGAACTAACTTACCAGGATAACTTAATACACACACTTACTTTTAAGATTAATCATCATTACTTATTGTATTTTTAAGTCCTACAAATGATAAAATGCATTACATATCATCAACCTTTTTTACCTACTTACTAGGAAGTCTGGGCACAATAATATGTTGAATTTTAAACAAATATTATTATTTATTTAACAAATTTGATTGTTAATTTCAGTGCACTGTCCTGCTGGCACATTTGCTGGGGAAAAACAAAAATCCTGCACGATGTGCCCACGTGGATATTTCCAAAACCAAGCAAGACAAGGTTCTTGTCTGAAATGCCCACAGGGTACTTTTACTCGAGAAGAAGGCTCGAAAGATATCACTGACTGTGTACCCGTTTGTGGCTTTGGAACTTTCTCACCCACTGGATTAGTTCCTTGTTTGGAATGTCCACGAAATAGTTACACTGGAGAACCACCAGTAGGTGGATTTAAAGATTGCCAGGCGTGTCCTGTAAACACCTTTACATACCAACCAGCAGCACCAGGTAGAGACAGATGCAGAGCTAAATGTGCGCCCGGAACTTACTCTCCAACTGGATTAGCTCCTTGCTCGCAATGTCCAAGAAACTTCTACCAAAACTTAGCTGGACAAACACTCTGCAGCGAATGTCCAACCAATATGAAAACAGTAGGCACTGGAGCTACCGGACTCGAAGAGTGTATTCCTGTTGAATGCTCTAACAGCGCCTGTCAACACGGTGGTCTGTGTGTACCCAAAGGACATGGTGTTCAGTGCTACTGCCCCGCTGGATTCTCAGGACGAAGATGCGAAGTCGATATTGATGAATGTGCAAGCCAACCTTGTTACAATGGTGGAACATGTACTGATCTCCCACAAGGCTACAGATGTTCATGCCCCACAGGATATGGTGGCATTAACTGTCAGGAAGAACGGTCTGAATGTAGAAATGACACTTGTCCGGAGCGAGCGATGTGCAAAGATGAACCCGGATTTAACAACTACACTTGTCTTTGTAGATCTGGCTACACGGGTATGGACTGTGATGTTACGGTAATAAAATATTTTGAACTTATAATTTTTAAATCAAACAATCATACAATATTATTTATCTTATCTGGCCCAGAAGGTGATTTTAACGTATTTTATTTATTTTAGGTTGATCCTTGCACAGCTAATGGTAACCCTTGCTCTAACGGCGCTACTTGCACTGCGCTCCAACAAGGAAGGTTCAAGTGCGAATGTCTGCCTGGATGGGAAGGACAGCTATGTGAAATAAACACCGATGACTGCATTGAGAAACCGTGTCTTCTAGGCGCGGCTTGTACAGATTTAGTTAATGACTTCAGTTGTGCTTGCCCACCAGGCTTCACTGGAAAAAGATGCCATGAAAAGATAGATTTATGCTCCAACGAACCATGCAAACATGGTATTTGTGTTGACAAATTATTCATTCACCAATGTATTTGTGACCCCGGTTGGACCGGACCTTCTTGCGATATCAACATCAATGAATGCGTCATTTCACCTTGTGAGAACGGAGGTCAATGCATCGATAGTATCGACGATTTTACTTGCATTTGCGAAGCTGGCTACACAGGCAAAAGATGTCAGCATACGATCGATGATTGCTCATCAGACCCTTGCCAAAACGGAGCAACGTGCGCAGATCAAATCGATGGCTTTATCTGCAAATGTCGCCCAGGATTTATCGGTTTGCAATGTGAGACAGCTATTGATGAATGCCTAAATGAACCATGCAACCCTGTCGGCACAGATCGATGCGTTGATCTTGATAATAAATATATGTGCGTATGCCGTGAAGGATTCACTGGGGAAATGTGTGAAACCAACATTGACGACTGTGCGTCAGACCCATGCTTCAACGGCGGGTCCTGTAAAGATGAAATCGGAGGCTACAAATGTTCCTGCCAACCAGGTTGGACAGGAAAACGCTGTGAAAAGGATATCGGTAATTGTATGAACAGACCGTGTCAAAACAACGCTAAATGTATTGATCTCTTCCAGGACTTCTTCTGCGTGTAAGTACAGAAACATTACATTTTCCAATTGGTTTAATAAGGTGTACTCTCTATAAGATGTAAATAAATATTTTATCAATTTACTGCTATAAAACTTAGCTATTTTTATGCTATTTCAGATGCCCAAGTGGAACAGATGGTAAACAATGTGAAACTGCTCCCGAAAGGTGTATTGGTAGCCCTTGCATGCATGGTGGCAAATGCCAAGACTTTGGTTCCGGCCTAAACTGCACTTGCTCCCAAGACTACATGGGAGTCGGTTGCCAATATGAATTTGATGCTTGCGAGGTTGGACTTTGCCAGAACGGTGCATCTTGCATTGACGAAGGCGAAGATTACACTTGCATCTGTGCACCAGGCTTTAAAGGAAAGAATTGTGATGAAGATATCATTGATTGCAAGGAGAACTCATGTCCTCCTTCGGCGACATGTATTGATTTACCGGGTCGATTCTATTGCCAATGTCCATTTAATCTCACAGGCGACGACTGCAGAAAAAGTAAGAAATTTGCATTCATCTTTTCTATAAATTAGCAACCACCGTTGTTTACTACCAAATCATTTCTTAAAGAATTGTCTTGCAGAAAATGAAATTCAGTAATTTTAAGTCTAGTTCCTTTATGGAATAAAATAAATATATTTTTCCAGCTATAAGTGTCGACTATGACCTGTACTTCAGCGACCCTCTGCGATCGAGCGCCGCTCAAGTGGTACCATTCGATACAGGATCCACAGATAGCTTGACTATTGCTATGTGGGTTCAGTATACACAACAAGACGAGGGTGGCGTTTTCTTTACGGCGTACAGCGTCAGGTACTTAACAACAAAGCAAAATAATACTTTTTTTTGACGGATTACATAAAATGTTTTATTGAATAAACTCTTTTCGGAAAATACCTACCGTCACCTACATTTTTGCATTAATGTTTTTTTTTATATTGACAGCAATTCCCACATCGCTCTTAACAGAAGATCAGTAATTCAAGCACACTCAAACGGTGTACAAGTATCCCTGTTCCCCGAACTTCAAGACGTATATCTGAGTTTCGGAGAGTTCGCAACTGTTAACGACGGACAATGGCATCATGTTGCGCTAGTCTGGGATGGAAGCAACGGGGGAGAATTAACTTTAATCACTGAAGGTCTAATCGCCAGCAAGCTTGAGGGATATGGAAGTGGACGATCATTACCAAAATAGTATGTTTTAAAACAGTTCCTCTGTCTCTATATATATTATTTTATGTATTATGCTTTAGTATGTTAAATCTTTGATTTTTTTAGCCTTTGGGTAACGTTGGGTAAACCTCAATCAGACAACCCTAAAGCATATACAGAATCAGGCTTCCAGGGACATCTGACAAAAGTACAAATATGGAACCGAGCTCTTGATGTTACCAACGACATTCAAAAGCAAGTTCGTGATTGTCGTACTGAACCCGTTCTTTACAACGGCTTGGCACTTACGTGGGCTGGATATGATGATGTAGTTGGCGGAGTAGAAAGGATAGTCCCATCACATTGCGGCCAGAGAGTTTGTCCCAACGGATACACTGGATCTAAATGTCAGCAACTGCAAGTAGATAAAGAGCCACCTCATGTCGACCGCTGCCCCGGAGATCTGTGGGTAATCGCTAAGAATGGTTCATCGGTCGTTAGCTGGGATGCCCCAGTGTTCAGTGACAACGTAGGAGTAGCTAGAGTCGTCGAGAATTCTGGACACAAACCTGGCCAGAATCTCGCTTGGGGAACTTACGACATTGCTTACATCGCATATGATGCTGCTGGAAATACAGCTACTTGCACTTTCAAAGTGACAGTATTATGTAAGTCAAAACTTATAAAGATTTTATTGACAAAGTTAACCTTCTTATTAAGGAATGTTTAATTTATATTTTCCTATTTTTTGTTCGTAGCTGAATTCTGTCCCCCATTAGTCGACCCACTTGGAGGCTACCAATCCTGTCGCGATTGGGGAGCGGGTGGTCAATTCAAGGTGTGCGAGATTGCCTGTCGCGACGGTCTACGATTCTCACAACCTGTACCACCATTCTACACTTGCGGAGCTGAAGGCTTCTGGCGACCGACTACCGACCCCAGTCTCCCATTGGTCTACCCAGCTTGCTCACGTAAGAACAATTCACCTATATATAACTGTACCATCTATAACTGTACCATCAGGAATTCTTTGAAATAAAGGTACTTATTTCGAAGAATTCCTGATGGTACAGTTCACAGTGGATTAAAATAATGACCTATGAAGAACTAATGTTAGAATAAAAGAATTAGAAAAATAAATAAATTGTTATATCAGTATATAAACTTGAAAAATTATGTCTCAGGCGTGACTCGAACCCGCATCTCCTCGCATGCCGGGTGGGCGCTATACCATTAGGCCACCGAGACACTGCGACTCACCGCGAATTTTTCAAGCGTATATTTTTAAAGCTGTAAGCCAGCATTGCTTCATCAAATGTTAGGAGTTTTCACCCTTAACACCCGAAAGAAACATCTTTTGCAGATTTTTGACAGTCAGTTAAGATGAAAAAGCTATTTATATACTTTATCTGATATTTTAACAATTAAATTGCAATTATAATATCAGTATATAAACTTGAAAAATTATGTCTCAGGCGGAACTCGAACCCGCATCTCCTCGTATGCCGGGCGGGCGCTATACCATTAAGCCACCGAGACACTGCGACTCAGCGCGAATTTTTCAAGCATATTCTTAATGCTGTAAGCCAGCGTTGCTTCATCAAATGTTAGGAGTTTGCACCCTTAACACCCAAAAGAAACATCTTTTCGCCCCGCCCGGCATGCGAGGAAATGCGGGTTCGAGTCCCGCCTAATACATAATTTTTCGACCATTTGGATCAGCGGTAGTTAACGCTGCTTCTGAGCCATGGGTCGCGGGTTCGATCCCCGCACAGTACAAATATTTGTGTGCATGAACATGTCTGTTTGTACTGGTCTGGGTGTTTTCTATGTATTATAAGTATGTATATACAAAAAAAAAAAAAAAAAAAGTATGTAAGTAAGTTTATCGGTTGTCTAGTACCCCATACGACAGGGTACTTAATAGTACCTTGATTTGGGACTAGATGGCTCTGTGTGGCCCAGTGTGGCATGTCTTAAATATTTATTTATTTATTATTTATTATTTTCAAGTTTATATACTGATATTATAATTGCAATCAAATTGCTAAAATATCAAATAAAGTAAATATTGTTAACAAGAGTGATCAAACTAGAAGTAAAAAAAAATAACTCTCATTTGATTACCCTCCTTACCATACTTTTCCATATAGGCGATGTGTACCTGTCAGCCACCGTCTTTAGAATGCTGTTATGAAGGCTTTTTGAGATTTATGCTCAATCAACCAATATATTTCTCAATCGGTATCGGAGATCTCAACTTACCACAAAACATAAAATTTCCGCAACCAAGTTTCAACTCAAGGTTGAACTAATGTAGTTTAATGACATTTTAAAAAAACAGAAATTTAACTCATAATCCAAAAATTTAATAAATGTATATTTTTTTAAAACATGTTATCTTCAAAAAACATCTTTCTTTACAGCCGCTTCACCAGCACAGCGTGTATTCAAGGTTTCCATGTTGTTCCCAAGTTCGGTCCTCTGCAATGATGCTGGTCAAGGCGTACTCCGGCAAAAAGTCCGCACTGCTATCAACCAGCTCAATAGAGACTGGAACTTCTGTTCTTACGCTGTTGATGGTAAAAAGGAGTCTCTAAAAAACATAATGCTGTATTGTTTTACATCGTGAATATATTAAACATTTTATTTCGTTATTTAGGTACTCGCGAGTGCAAAGAGCTGGACATAAACGTGAAATGCGACCACAGGGCTAATGCACGTCAGACGCGTCAAGTTTCGTCTCCCCCTAGCGCTACGGCTGAGGACACGTATGTCCTGGACGCTATCATCCCAGTAGAAGAGTAAGTATTGCTGTTTGCATACGAGCGAACCTGTTTAGTTTAATATATCCATTGAGAGATCGAGTCGGCGGTAGCTGTCAGTAAAATTAAATGTCCTCAGTCCTGTCAAAATTGGAGTTTAAATTAGCCAATGTAGAAGAGTGTTACAAATCAACTGACTGCTGCCGCAAACGTGGAGGTTTTAGTAATCAAGTTTATAATGTTTTTTTCCTGTATAACAACTGTAAACACCTGAGTCTTGTAGCGGGAAGTGGTATTCAAATATTGCACAACTGACAAATTGTACTTCGTAAGCAAAGGTCTACGTATATAGATCTATGTAGTGCACGTCTAAGCATGTGTTGCATAACACAAATACGAGCACATTTATGTAAAATTCAAGAGATGTATTCCTATTTCATTATACTGCACTAAAAATTCCTATTACTGTATTTCTCGTCGGTCGTCGGCATGTTGCTCTTCCAACACAATTGCATGTTATTTTATCTGGCACTTAGGACCCGGAGCAGTCGAGAGGGCAGACAAGCGGGCGATACCTACAACGTTGAGATCTCATTCCCGTCTGTCAAGTAAGTTGTTTGCATGTTCTGTAGTGGCACTTTATCACTATTAGTTTTATGTAAATTCTGTTATTTGTTATTGTTGTTTATGAAAGTATTTGTAGTTTTAGATGGGGAAGTTATCTGCCTGTAATACATTAAATTCTATAGTATACCTATTTGAAATACATAGTTTTTTTTCAAGTACCTGAATCAGTCAATAAACTTTACAGTGACCCAGTAATCAACAGCGGCAACAACGAACGGTCCACCGTTCAACGATTATTGGAGAAACTGATTCTTGAAGACGAACAATTTGACGTACGGAACATCCTCCCGAACACAGTTCCCGACCCGGCGAGCCTGGAACTGGTTTCCGACTACGCTTGCCCGATGGGACAAGTCGTTATGGCTCCTGATTGCGGTACGTATAGGACTCTAGGGAGAACTTTTAGATTATGTTCAGTTAACCCAATTATCATTAAATGAAATTGCATTTTGTATTGCGATGCAGTTCCGAGACACAGTAATATCAAAAAAAATACTAAAGTAATTAGCACTTCGCAACTTTACTGGAGACTCAGCATTGTCGGACTTTACAATTTTCATCTAATTCCACGGTAACAAATAGATCTAAAAGGAAATTAATTCATTTAATTGTCTGGTCAGTGTTTCGTGCTGTGGGTTGTTGACGGTTGCGGGTTTGAATCCCACAAGTGACAGGAATAATGTATGATATGAATGAGCAATGTACTGTATATTTTTCAAGTATTTCTGTTACTATATTATCTTTACCTTTATAGTACAAAAGCTCTGCCAGATGTAAGTCAACACAATTGGTGTATAAAAGTTTGGAATTATAAACGACTTATATTATTAAGATACTTTCACCGAGCAACGAAAGGTGTCTACACACCAAACAAACTAGCCCGTGGTAGTTCCAGCCGAATTGACAAATCGGCGCCTTGCATTTTCTCACTCGGTTAGCTCTCATGCAATGTTGCTTCGGCTGTAAACAAATTAAAGGTGCCTGCCTAGTGTGCAGATACTTTAACACAGCTAACACTGAACTCTTAAGAGTTCAGTTCTTAAGAGTTCAGTTCTTCATCCTGTATTTAAAATACAGGATGAAATTATAACCACCATCCAAATTTTAATATTATTATATCAATCTACGAGACAAAAAACAAATGACGTATTTTTTCTTTTGGTATAGCCCAGTACAAAAATTTCTAGATTCACTTAGAAAATGTCGACCAAAAATATAAAATTTTTGATACGGTCGCCTAACGACACGTTTTTTATGCGTTGCGCATCTCATTCATTCATTACGATACTATTCATAAGTTTTTGATCTTCCCTTTATTTAATCCTTAACAGGTCTAGGACCGTAAAAATTGCAAACTATATCGCGAAAAATATTTTCGGGTGACAACTTGATTTACATTTTTTACTTCATAAATAGGCTCTAATACTTACGATACTGAACGCCTATAATAATTTTGGAAAGTGGCTTAAATTTCATTCTGCATAACTTGTATTTCTATTCAGTGTCATGCGCTGTTGGTACGTTCCTGGACGTGGCGAGCGACTCCTGCAAGCCGTGTCCGACGGGCACGTATCAGTCCGAAGCCGGTCAACTTCAGTGTACAACCTGCCCCACCATCGCTGGACAGCCAGGAGTCACACAGGCATCCGGAGCTAGGAGCGCTGCTGATTGTAAAGGTACTCCAAAACTTTAAAACTACTTACTGTTAAAGAACATTGTTTTTTTTTCTATTGTTTGTATGATCTTATTTGCGGACGTTCATCAGTTAATTTTTTTGCTTAAGTAGTTAACATAACCTTGTACTTTTTACTTTTTAACCAGAGGTTATTTGATTAGAGAAAAAAAAAACATGAGTTTTTATTACCTAAGTAGAAGTTAAAACTTATTAACTTAATACGAGTAAATACTCAAAATATACTAATTTAGTGTTACAAACTCGCAAAAGAAAAACTTATAAAGTAAACAAATCGTACCATTTTACTTAAGTGAATAACATCAAAAACGAATTAAACGAAAGTTTCTGTCTGTTCAATTAAAAATACAATAAATTACTTAGATACTACTAAACCTACATGCTTTTTGTCTTTTAATATAAATTTAACCGCGCCAATTCTATTTTTATGACAAACAAAATGGGTCACAACGAGCTTACATCGATTTCCTCTTAATTAATATTGCTCATGGGCAACATTTAACAAACAATCCCTTGTACGCCGCTTTTAATTCAAATATATTTAACAGTTCCTTGTCATCCTCTGTTTGGTGTTGAATATGAATGTAATTTAATGATTCCAGAGAGATGTGCCGCCGGTAAATACTACGATGCAGAGTCGGAGCTATGCAGACCTTGCGGACACGGGTCGTACCAGCCGAAAGAGGGCGCATTCACTTGCTTATCCTGCCCAAGAGGTCAGACCACTCGCGCCACTGAAGCGGTTTCGGCCGCCGAGTGCAGAGAAGACTGCCCGTCAGGTACCTAACTGAGCAATCATCTAATGAAAATAAAAATCAAATAACAAAATAGCATCAACCTATTTAAAAGTTCATATCTATATGTTGTATAAAGTTAAACTCTTAACCGAAGCAACAGTTCTAACGTGATTATGTATTTGATATTATTCGAATAATTATATTATTAACGTTTTACGTGTTGTTCAGTTTAAAGTTTAACTTATTTTTAACCTGAATTTTAAGTTAGAATACATAGCTAAAGCATCGCGTTAGTAAACTCTGTTGTTTTCTACATATTGTTTACTTGTAATGCTTTGTTATGTTTGTCGGTCTAGATAACTGAAGTCATAGAGATGTATACACACACAACCGTAGTCACACCTGGTCACACCACTAGCAATACAAAAAATCTTATAAGTGGTGTGACTCTTATCATCATCAGCCTTTATCAGTCCACTGCTGGATCCAAGAATATGATTGAGAAGGTCGTTTTCATAATCGCCATGCTCGTCATGCTGGCTGGAAAATAGAAAAAAGCAAACACTGATGCACGTCTGCATCTGGCAGTACTTCTTTAGTCGCCTCTTAGAAAGCGGTTAGACCAACGTAATGAACGGTGCTTTTCCATTTTAAGCAGGTACCATAACACAAAAAGTTACATTATAATTTATTAATGCATCACCTTTTCCCATGTAGGTGAACAGCTAAGCAGCGAAGGAGGTTGTGAAGCCTGTCCTAGGGGCACATGGCGCTCCATCGGATCAGGGGCGGCCTGCGCCCCTTGCCCGCCCGGCACCACCACACCGCAGACCGGGGCCGCTTCGCCTGACCAGTGCTCTCTACCCGTCTGCAGGCCTGGTAAGTAAACTGTGTTACACGTTCATTACTTTTACCCGACTCTGGCAAAGGAAGGGTTATGATTTTAGCTGTCTATGTATAAATGTATGTGGGTATTTATGTGAGTTCCACATTTGCGGCTAAACTACGGAGCCGATTTTTGTGAATGAGGTATCAATCGATTCCTTATTATAGTCTGGGTTACATAGGCTACCTTTTGTTAAAAAAAAGCTACGTAGTCACTGCTGCAACAACGCAATCAATCACAATCCACCTTGCACAGGCGGGTTGGCGATCGACAGTTTGGACAATCGAGAAGACGCCGCTACTCGCTATTTAGTTGCATTATACTCGTAATAAAAGTAAAGAAACGGCCTATAATCATCCCACTGCATGTCAAAAGCCTTTATCATAATCACCACGCTTGCCAAATGCGGATTGGTCATCTAAACCCGAACAATGTTCAAAAATTTGTATCTCTTGCCTGACCCGGAGATCAAACACAAGATCCCGAGATATTGGCCCGATAATTCAAACACTAGACCAACGAGGCGGTATTATAGTAACGCATTGATGTTATTTTGTTTTTAGGATCCTACCTCAATGTTACGCTGAACTCTTGCATACAATGTAAGAAGGGTACCTACCAATCAGACGCTCAACAAACTGCCTGTATGCCGTGCCCCATCAACACAAGCACCAAAGAAGCTGGCGCGGTTAGTAACAATTCTATTTTTTTAAATATTATTAAGTATTTGTTTTTAGGTGACATGGAAATCAGACTACATATTTTGTTTCAAAATCACACCTATTTCAACAACATAAGCTCTCCCAGTGTTAACCCTGTCGTCAGTACCATAATATGTCTCTGACACTGTGGGTAAATGTTATAGGAACACGAAACATACTTATCATGCGCTCATTACACAAATACAACTATATCTTAGCAAGTACCTAGGCTTTCATCTAAAGCAGTTTAGCGAATTAAGTAAGAAAAGTCCAGTTGACATGAAAAATTGTTTGTTTTAAAAACTATATCCAATAGATTCATTTCTTTCTTCTCACCTTGTTTGAAATGTATATTGGTTACCCACAAAAGATACTAGTTTTCCAGTAATCTAAGATTCCTTATAAACCTATTCATGGGTGACATAGGCTAGTATGTACCTCAGGCAAAACAGATAAAAACTACCTATCATATAAATATTTTCTTGAAACGACACACTCCACACGAGCCACGTTTACATACATCGTAACAAACATTGTTGGCTACGTGAAACAGTTTCAGCTGGAAAATATGATTCGCTTTACAACGCTGCTTTATGGTCGATAATGCTTGTGCAGCCATAAAGTAAATGTCACATGAAATTTAACAGTTTTCGTTACGCTTTAAACATAATAAACGCAAAATCTATTGCAACAACACGTACATCCGCACTATAATAATGTTCAAGCTGCTACTTAAGAGTAGGTACCCATCGCGTCTAAGTATAATTAAACAAAAAAGACTGACTGATACAGAAGGAATAAATGTTCTGAACAGCAAAATATATTTTGCTAGAAATATTTTTTGGCTGACCTTGCTGATCAATTAGGTTTTTAGCCGATCAATCATTTACTAAGCAGGTTAAGTTAAGTTACTTTCTAGGGTTCCGCACTCTAAAAGAAAAAAAGGAGCCATTATAAGATCACTTCGTTGTCCGTCTGTCTGCCCGTCTGTATGTCCGTCAAGACCCTTCTTCCCAGGAACGCGATCCCACACATTCGTCAAAGAAATCAAAACCGGTAAAAGGGTATTTCCTTTTGACCTAGTACCATGAATTTTTGCAAGAAGCAAGAGTAAATTTGTTGTTAGATTAGTGTCATTCAGTATTGAGTAACCGACTCGCACTTGCCCAGTATTTTTGACGTGATAACGTCTTTAAAATCGTTTTAGTCGGGTGACATGTTCAGAAACTTGTGTCACACCAAAACCTCGAGCGCGATCGCAGGTATAACGAGAGAGAGACGGACCGATCTCCCGTCTCATCTCGAGCGCTGCCAGTCATTCCGTGAAACTTGTCACGCGGAATCCTCACGAGCGGAGGCTGGCATAGCGTTCGAGTGAGTGGACCGATCTTCCGTCTCTCTCACTCTAGCGGCATACAAACGAATGGAGATTTTCTCGTTATCACGTAAACATCTCGATCGTAAACCTACTTTACAAACAACCAATTTTTTTTTCATAGATTAAGTAACAGTCAGTCCTTATTGGAATCACATACAGGATGATTTTCACCGTTAAATTTAACCCCGTTTCACACAGAATACTATACAAATTATTACTTACAATGTTATATCTCTATCAACGACAACCTGGTTAATGTAGAGGTGCGGTGGTCCACCTGCTGCGCAAGGGTTTTGCCCCTGTCGGATCAATTCAAGGAACGATCATTTATAAATTGGCTTGGCTCTGTTAGGGGTGGGGAGTTATATTCTTGATTCGGAAGGCACGTCAAACTTTGGTCCCCGGCTTCGGTCTGTTGCGAGATGGAAGTCGTAAAACAAAGTCACGTCAGAGGAAGAAGAAGAAGATTTCTACCAATTTCAACTGTTTTTAACTAACTTTTCTTCTATTCTCTTATAATAGGTACTAAAGGCTTATAATAATAAACTGTTTCACAGACATCAAAATCGGACTGCACAAACCCGTGCGAGATGAGCGGTCCCGAGATGCACTGCGACGAGAACGCGTACTGCCTGCTCATTTCTGAAACGAACGAGTTCAATTGTCAGTGCAAGCCTGGCTTCAACGGCACCGGCAAATTTTGCACAGGTGAGTAATTGAATAAGAAGAAATACTTCACCGTCTCGTCATCATTCGTCCACGACTGAACATAGGTCTCTTCAAAGTTAAGATTTTGCCATGATCGGTAAGATTGTCAGGCGGTTTAGCGATAGCAGTAGCAAAGAAAGAGCTTATAGTCTTCAGCCCACATCAGTACACAGCTGAACATAGGTCTTTTCAATGGAAGTATTTCAATAATGGCGGTTTATGGTGAATCACCTTTAATTTGCTAATTTATTAGAACAAATACCTTACTAGTTTTAAGAAAGTAATGTACATACATTGTGCTGTTGGTGTACTATAACAAAAATAAAGTATTTTTAAAAATTGACGGGTTGACGATCGCATCTTGACCAATAGTGAAGAGAAGACGCTGCTGCCTTACTTCTTACTACTGCAGCCTTACTACTGGCAGTACTCTTTTAGTCGCCTCTAATGACACCCATAGATTGAGAAGGGGTGTATTTTTGAATTGAGTATGTAAAAATCACACTGGTCTGGTTTAGGTTTTTCAGTGTTTACAGTAAGACCATTGAATGCTGAAGATAGGTACAGCTCTAGAACCTAAACTAAGGTAGGTAGGTATATCAAATTTTTAGGTAAAAATGAACAAATATTATTAAAATTTGATTATAATGAGAGACTATTGGCAAAAATAATTTATTAAACTCGTCTGAAAACTTTGTTTTGAAATCATTGTCCAATTAATTATAATATTTGTCAAATAATGTTTTGAAAAAGAAGAAATATATAGTAGAGTTAATAAATAAGGATAATCATGACAGCTGAAGTCTCTATCTAGCGAGTGTTTAGTAAATTACTATCTCTAGTAAGAGTTAACTTATCTTACAATGGTTTGCTGAGGTAAGGGAGGAGGTCGGCCATTAGGTTCGCATAGATATTCACTAGGTGGCGCGAAGGCAACTTATAATTATAAGTTAATTTTATAGTACTTTACAATACTTTGCATCCTTTTTGTTGATAATTGGGCACAAATCTTATATGTTTTCTCATAGATTGATTACTTGAATACACAACAATTCTAAGAAAGCAACACGAAATTCTCAATAAGTATTTTCTATACAGACAGAACAAATCATTAATCATGAAAGGTTTTCGAAGGATGCATTAATAATAAACTATTTCATTGAAATACAGGTGACATTTCTATTTGTTCAAATGATAAAAGACATTTTTTTTTTGACACGAGATGATGAATTTCCAGCACTTTCAGAAATGAATAAATGGGCCAACTACAACTTTGGGCCTATCTGACTATTGTGCCAAATGACTACTTCATAAACATATACCAATTTTTGTTGGCTTGCACTTTGAAAAAAGGCACAAAAATGTATGGAGCCTGAAGGTTCTCCTTTTTAAAGTGTTTTTTTTTTTAATTAGTCACTTGAGTAAACAGTACCTACCTCCTACCTGTTTTTAACTATTGTATGCTGGGATGTGATTTCACTGCTTCAAATTTATGAACTGTAATGTCTTTCCGGCATAAAATAGCATAAGGAGCAACAAAATTTTACCCCTATCGTGATTCGTGGGGTATCGTAAAAGCGACCAAAGTAATAGATATTAACAGTAGAAGACGGGCAGCAGCATCTTTTCGCTGCACCATTGACCAAACTGCGATTTCTAAGTAGCCTGGTAATCGTAGTGATTATCGCAACGTTCTCCTTTTAGAGAGGACCTGTACCTATGATGTTGATGTTAATCTATGAGTGTCATTGCGTCCTTACAGCTCATAAAAAGATAATTTTGTGGTAGTAAGTAACAACTCCTAAGTTGTATTAGGTGTGTTATTGTGTAACTCAGCGTTTCCCATTTGCCGGGTCGCGACCCGGTACCGGGCCATCAAAATAAATTACAGGGTCGCAGCATTCCCGCCTTATTTTAAAAATAATATCGACACGTCGTAAATAATCGTAAACTTGGATGCTTTACTAAAAAAATTGCGACAGATCCATACTTCGCATTAAAATTTAGTGACCAAATAGACGATACCAAAATAATGTAGATACAATCAGAATCAGCTTGGGTTTAAAATCATTAAGTAGGTCACAAATGGGCGGTGTGAAAATTACCGGGCCATGGCAGAACAATGTTTGGGAAATGTGCTGTAGCTAACTGAAATATTGTTTCAGATGTATGCATCGATTTCTGCGACAATGGCGGCGAGTGCGTAAAGGACGCGCGGGGTGAACCCTCATGCAGATGTACCGGGTCATTCACCGGCCGCCATTGCAGAGACAAGAGCGAATTCGCGTACATCGCCAGCGGCGTCGCCGGCGGAGTCATATTCATCATATTCCTGGTGCTGCTTGTATGGATGATCTGTGCCAGGTATATTTTTTTAAATGATTATATAGTTTAAGGAATCTTGGGTTAAATTTCCAGTTTTGAAAAGAAATGCTTGTCGTTGAATTCACCTAAAACACAAAAAAAAATCCGTCTCTCGTTCGTTTTGCGAAATGGATTGACCGTGTTTAAACCTATTGACAAATCCTAAACAACCAGACACTTTTTAACAACACAAAGCCGTCAGCAACTTAGAGAGTGTTTGCGAGTTTATATTAAACTGTTTTAACATTTTTTATATTCAATTCCCAGATCAACAAAGAGGAAAGAACCAAAGAAGACGCTGACGCCAGCTATAGACCAAAACGGTTCCCAAGTCAACTTCTACTACGGTGCGCACACACCGTACGCAGAGTCCATCGCGCCATCCCACCACTCGACGTACGCGCATTACTACGACGACGAGGAAGATGGCTGGGAGATGCCCAATTTCTACAACGAAACCTACATGAAAGAAAGTCTCCACAACGGCATGAATGGCAAAATGAACAGTCTAGCGAGGTCCAACGCCAGCATATACGGCACTAAGGACGATCTCTACGATAGACTGAAGAGGCATGCGTACCCGGGTAAGAAAGGTCAGTATTTTGTTGCACATTAGTTAGTGCGCACTTTTCCTTTTTTTTAATGCAGCTATACGCACTGAGATGCTTACGTGGGCTTGACGGAAAATAATATGCAATTAATAATATTTAACTATTGCCTAACTGCTTCGCTCGCATGTAACTGTAACTTTTACTAAAATTTAGGTACTACTTTATTAAAACTTTAGATATCTTAACTTTATCTTATGCTTGTGACTCCAGATATACTATAGTAAACTAGATATTAGCGTCATGAATGGTTTTCGTCATTTATACAGACTTATTTACGATTAGATGTAGTCACGTGGGTTTATGATTTATGATTAAATCGGAATATGTTGGTACTTACAAACTCGTATCATCATATTAAATGATATGTTGCAATCACTAAAAGAATCGATAAAAGTACTTATGTATTTTCTCTTCCTGTCCCTGTGATTGTAAAATATATATCGTAATATGTATAATTATTCAGTACGTGTGTTTCTCAAGCAACGCCTGGATATTGTAATTGGTTCCTAGATGTTTTGAATCATACTTGTGCGTTGGGTGGCTCTACTTTTCCAGGTAGGACAACGTCTGTCGAGTCTGCAAGTAGCAACATAAATATATGCGCCCACAGAGTTTGATAATCTGGTTTATCACAAAATATACTCGCCGTAGTACCAACTAGTTGTTAATTATCGTATCGAGTTTCAAATTACTTTTAATCGATTCAAAGTTTGTTACTGGCAAACAAAGGATGTAAATCGTTGATAATTATACTTATTCGATACAACATGCTTTGCGATATTATTTTAGTTACGTTATGAGAAGACTACAACAATGCTCTGATTTTAAGCAAACAGCATGTTGCAATACTACCTCAGTTGTATTACGTCTGTAATGACCGATTCCCTCTGACCTTCTTTCGTTATCTATGACACAAATACGTGCGTAAGAAATTAGCTAGCAACTCATGATGCAATGCTAACAGAATTTATTTGTTGCAGATAAGAGTGACAGCGACAGTGAAGGTCAGTAAACGCAACGAAGGACTGTTTTTGTCGTATTCTGGTCAATCTTTCATAATACTATATCGTACTAGTTTCAATTCTCGGTTTTCCCGAACAATAATAGTCAATATTATTGGATGTATCTGATGATGACGGTAGGTGACCCTCGTGTATTGGCGTAGTTAAAAGTAGGGCAAAGTTCGATTTGTTTTAATCTAATGTAGGTAATTATTTATCAATACCTACAGGAAACAATTGTGCGTGTTTACATCACATTTTTATCTTATTTATCAATAATATTGTATAGATAATATAATGAATTTCCGTAACCTTTGTTATTTTAAGGTATTGACGAAAATATTTAAAGTGAGCTTCCAAACATATGAATTACAAAGATCAATGCAATTTATTTAGATTAAGTCAAACATGTTTTCGGGATCGTTAATCGTTTTAACTACGCCCATACTAACGCGGTTAATAAACTGAGAGTGATCCAGTATGTTATTGTAGATTTTTGTATTCTTTTAGTTTAGGTTTAGATATATCTTACAAAGAATGTGTATTAACACACTCACTGTTTATTTACAGCCCCCACCAAAAATACTTTTATATTGTCACAAAAAACACAATGTTAATAACGTAGGAAGAAACAAATAAAATGAATGTAATATGTAAAACAGTGAATGTGTTGATGTTCTGAGATTATGATCAACGAACAAAATGCTCAAGTATTTTACGCGAACACTGCCATAAAGGAAAGCAGGGCTTTGCAGGGAAATTATTGTATCAACATTCCAACGACATTTCAATACAATGTAAATATTAATTTTATTGAAATATTTGTATATTTATGGTAGAACATGATCCATGGTGTTAATATTATTTGTTAAATCTAGGTATACACATGTACCTAAATTAACTGCTGATGTAAAATAAAAATATATTATCATAATCAAAATAAAATACTGCTAGAGTAGGTTTGAGGTCAGCATAGGAAACCTATTTATTGCATATAGGTACATACCTACACGATCTTTACTACTTAGGTCGAATATTCATATTTGAATAAATGTATACAGGGTGTTAAGTAAATGGTATAACAAGCCGAAACTAGCCTATGTTAACATATGCATATAAATGCTATGGTGCAGAAGTCAGAAATTTGAAAAAAAAAACATATTTATATGAAAATATTTTTTTCAAAAATCTTAACATTTTAGTTTGTATGAAAATATATAAAATTTAAATGATGATTTCAAATTTCTGACCACCATAGTATTTTTATGCATTGTTATAGGCTGGTAACGGCTTGCTATACCCTTTACCTAACATCCTGTATATCATGTGCATGGCTTTGTTCATGTTTATTATCGTTTTAATGTTGTGAATATACAAAGTGACTTTTGATATTAACACAAGTGGATTCATAATGAAAGTCAAGTTTGTTTGTATTATAAAACTGGACTACATTTTTAACCTTTTATGTAGGTACTTAAGTGAGTTGAATGAATGTCTGTGTGTCTGTGCAGAATGATAGTATGTTGTTATTGACTGTAGACAAAATAATAAAATTGTGTAAAGTATCATTATGATTATTTTTGTATTAAAATATTTTTTAAGACTTGGTAATAATATCTTAATAATTTATAGCTAATGACACATTTTTATAAGGATTTTTATGTCAATTATATTGAAACAAATGTTTATTGTTTTGTAATTAAACTTCTGTATAAAGTTCGTAAGGTATTCAGCCCTAGAAAAAAACAATACTCATTGAATCTCGTGAATCGAATGAAACATCGACATTCCATCACAATTTATTACCACAATTTAATGATTACGTTAACAGTAATATTTTATACAACATTTTTAATAAAATATTAAAATTTATGTTACTTTTTACTCTACTTCGAAATCCCCATATCCTCCAAGGTATCAATGACCTCGACTTGATATAAGATGGTATAGGTTGAACCGTTCGCAACCCAGTAAAAGTATTTTTTCTTAAAACTTCGCTAATGCTCTATAAACATTTCATAATGAATTACCTACATGTTTTCTGTTCAAATAAGAATAATGTTGCTTTTAGCAATACTGGGCATTATCAGTTTTCAAATTAATAAATTTGTTTGGTTCAAAATAAAGGTCTCTATCTAAAAAAATACTGTTTTCTCGAATTTACGCAAATACTATATCTACATTGAAATAAAAGATAGATTTACGGATTTGAACTCGCGTCACCCGTACGCGAACGCTGTGAAGTGTTCGAAACGTCGGAATAAACTAAATAACACATACCCGGACACAATGCTAGACACAATAGAAATTTTATTGTTATCACGTCGACAGGCGGTTGGTGTCCGGGAAAGTGTTAAAATGTAAAATACACGCAAGTTCAAATCTGTAAACATATCTTTAATTTCAATATAAAATTACCTTTAGAATAGAATTCCCAGAAGGAAAAAATTTATTCAGCGTACCACATTAATATCTACAAATAGCATGTTGCAAACCTCAACCTTGTAAAATTGAGCCCCTAATCATAAAAAAATTCCCTAGTATTATCTGAGGTAGAAAGAGCAACCGACTTTTGCCTTAGGTTAGGCTACCTCTGATAACAGAGTCTGCTTCGAAACAAACAAATTTAAAATAGGAAAATACTTACTCATATATTTTATCTCTGCTGATAAAACTTCTAGCCCTATTGTTACTAATAATCAGAGATCGGAATAGGTAGAGTAAAATGGGGTCGTTGATCGGAATCGTATATATTAATATGCACATTCCTCCGAATTACCGGGCTTTATATTTTTATACCAGGTCTTTTAAGTCACATACATAATATGTTTACAAATAATCGGTATGCTTTATTTAAATAATCCTTTGCCTTATGTGAGCACCAAAAATTGCGAATTTTTTTTTTATATCGGGTTTGACTGACTGACAAATATTGACAGAAAAAATCACAATAGACAGACTGACTGACAAATCTTGACAATAAAATCACGAAAGACACACTGATTGACAAATCTTGTTAATTTTTGACACCTAATAAAATCTTACACTTCATTTTGGTCCTGTTACTTAATCCAATTTATTTTTAAAATAAGTTATATATTGTTTTGTACTATGTAAAGTAATTGTTTTTTGAAAACATAAGGAATAACATTGTTTTATTTATTGTTTTGATATTTCTACTGAGTGTTAAACAATAAACAATGTTGATTTTTATCTCTTTTATTTCATCTTTACTGTCACAGAGAATGTACCTAAAAGATGTTTGCCATTCGTTCAATCAGTTTTACGCTTAATTTCGCAATACAAGTTTTCCCGATGCTCTTACTCCTTAGCTTAATTCGTAACTTTCCGTTGCCAGGTATTTCTTCTTAAACTTGAGTCCCGCTTAGAATCTATCCCCCCTTAACTTCAATCCAAAACTACCTACGCATTTAAACGATTTTTGAATCTTCGGCAAATTCCTACACTTGGGGGGTGTCAGGGGGTTCCCACCAAGCCCCCTACCTTCCGTTCCCCCTAGCCTCTAAAATCATATTCTAATCAAGCCTCCTAGTTTATTGAGATATACATCGTAAAGATTTAAACTTATTTATTGAAAAAGAAAAAAAAACAGTAGAACGAAAATATATTTGAAAATTACGAGTAATCGTCTATTATTTGTTCGCATTATAGTAAATTACGAACATAATAATAAAAAATACCGGTAAGTATACCGGAACATCAGACCCGGTAAATGGCTTATCCATGTTATTATTTCTGGGCGTGGTTTTGGTGCAAGTACCAAAAATCACTCTACCTATTCCGATCTCTGCTAATAGTATACGCACTGTCAATAGTTGAGACTATTATAAAGTTCACTGCTCAGAGTGGGTTATTAGGAGCTATGTTTCCAGATAATTAAGATAAGTGTGCGATATGCAGATAAATAAGTATGGAAATGTGGATGTATGAGTTGGTGACATCCGTAGTTGAGTGCGTATAAACCGGATATCAAGGAGGCGCCAGCTCAATGGTCCCGGGTTCGGTTCGGGATCTGGGTGTTTGTGGTTCGTTTTTCCTAATTTCCACAGAGTGAGTTCGTCAACGATTACTTACTTTGCTGTCAAAAGAATGTAGGTATGTGATTTTGTTCACAATTATTTATTATTCCAAACGCAAATCCTTAAGCTACGCAATCTGAACATTTAACCAAGTCATATTACAAAATATTATCGCTGGGAAATTATTTATATTTTTAGGACTCAAAAAAAATATTACAATTTATAGCACGCGATGTGCAACCACACCACCATGCTACTATGTATGTGTATATATGTGTGTATTTAAGCAATAAGCAAATAAATTTGATAGTATAATTGGAAATATTATTCCTTGAATAAACAAAATTTTTCGACTGTCTTAGGTGGGACTTGAACCAGCAACCTTCCTATATAAAACTGTTTCATCTTCACCTTCTTTAACTTGTAAAATGTTTGTAATAATATTTATCTTAGATGTTGTAGGTATATGACGAAACACGCTGGCTCGCAGCGTAAAAAGCCTTGAATAAATTCTTTGACAGAAACGTCTTGGTAGCTCAAATGGTTAGAGCAGCCGCCCGGTAAGCAAAAGGTAGTGGGTTCTAGTCCCACCTGAGACAATTGAAAAAAATGTATTTATGGAATCGTATTTTCAGCAGTTATTTTAATTTATTTAAGAATATAGTATAGTTATAAAAACTGTAATCCAACTACGAAAATGCAAACTATGAAAAGTCACCCTGTATATTTGCTGTATTAATGGTACCGGTTTGTACCCATAGTTTTGTCTTCTTTCATTTGATACCAATGATATTACAAAGAATATCATTGTTTGATACCCTACTCGTTATGACTGCAAACTTTTTTTTTCAAAGTATCCCAATATATTGTTATAGCATTCACCATGTGGCTTTTTTTTAACAAAAGCTATAGCTTAAGTTACCTACCCTCAGTACTTAAGCCAAAAGTGGAACCATTACATTACCAACATACATTGCTTATACAAAGACTGCTGCTAAAATCATAACCCTTCCTGTTGGCTTTGCAGTAGTCGGGTAATAAAGTCCTTGATGCTTGCTTATACATACCTACCCGGAAGTGCTGTACATCCCCTGACGGATTGCTAATAAAACTATAAATATAGTATCAAAAGCGTTTATTTTAAATATCGATGTCTAATAAACACAGCCAATTGGGCACTTACAAAAACTAGGTATTACAAAATAATAATACAGTAGAAAAACAAGTCTGTCCAAATGTAGATTGTGATTTACTTCGAATGCTTATTATAGAAGTCTTTCATGTACTGCCCTAGAGATTCAACTTCTTCTAATGTGACAGCATTGTACGTCGAGGCACGGATCCCGCCGACGTCCCTGGGAATAGGAAAACACAAATACAATAAAGTATTCGCTGTCGAAATGTTAATAAGAGTAGTGGAGTCGAGGTACCTGATTCGATTCTTATGTCACTTAAAGAAACAATCGTTTTTAAAATTGTATAGATTGGTCCAGATTGGCAGGCTGTTGCAAAGAAACGTGAACACAAGCCTTGTTAAACTGTTAACGCTTCGAAGCCCAAGCGACAGCCGGCTGCCGCGGACTCACGCTCGAAGGGTTAAACCAAGTCAACCTTTTCTACAGCTTAATCGATCCCATGACGTGATTCCCAATGCGATTGCTTAATTTGCTTATAGGCTAATCCAGGGCTGTGTAGAGGCTAGTGATACTAGGCTGCTTGGGAACACTATACTAAATCCTTAAAGATATCCTTCAAGCTTCCAATCTCTCATCTCATGTTCTATCTAATCAAAGTTCATCAAAAGACTTTCGGCAGTTTACGTAACAAACAAACTAAGTAATACAAAACAATTAGAGTAAATACTAAACCAACCTGTGTCCTTTGAGTTGAATCAGGCCTAACGCCTCAGCGCCTTTCAAGAATTCCTTCTCCAGCGCATCATTTCCTGCGGCCGAGCCGATTCTGAATGGAATGTTCATTTTACTCCTGACATTCTTCGCAACCGGTGCGTAGTAGAAACCATTGGATTCCTCGATAATACCATAGATTAGAGAGGCTTTCTTCGTGGCTCGTAATGCCATCTCGTCGAGACCGCCGTTCCTCTCGATCCATTGGAGGACACGCCCCATTATGTAAATGCTGGAAGAAATCGTAATCGAATCAGTGAAGCGGCTAACTATAATCGATGCAACATGAATGAGTAACAATCATCGTAATGTTTAAGATTTTTTCTTTTAGCTAGTGAGTAATTTCGAAGATAATATCCAGTTAGAAGAAGTAAGATAACGAAATAGCGTATTGTTCGTTGTAAAATGAAAAAAAATATATATTTGCAACTAATAGGGTTCTATATGTACTAAAGCAAGAAGTCATGACAGTAAGCCAGACCTTGTCGATTTAATACCTAAACATTTCTCATTACATACTTTTAATAGGTAAGGAAAGACGGCGAACTATAATGTTTGGATTATGGTGGCTTTGGCCAATTTGCAAAGGTGTAAAATGCCACTTTCCTTTCGTAATTTGTTAAAACTTTTTGGATATTTTGTTTAGAATTATGCTAAAAATCCGGTCATCCATTGCTAGATACTTATTGTAGAGGCTGTCCCTTGCCATACACGTTCAAACTTCTCAAACCTTTATTATAAGTAGTACGGATAAAATTGTTCTTTTTTAATTGTACCTATGTGTTCTTTACATTTATGTGTATTACTCGGGCTGAGTTTTCTTCAGGAACCAGGCGGTTCTACCTACTTGATTAGCTGTGTATAATCATCTTATTTTAATTAATCCCTCGATCGTGAGTTATTCCAGACACAATTGAAATCAATTGTTATCGCGGCACGCGCGTGCCTCCTGGGGGTTGAGGGATTAAATACTTACTGTATAAATATCTCTGATAGAACATACCTACAAAGATAGCAAATATTTGCTGTATGTTATCATTGTTGTTCATAATCAATAAACTATCTTATCTTATCTCGAATTTTACTTTCAGATGTTGCTAGTTGTACCTGATATATTGAAAAAGCTGACTAACATACACTAACTAGCAAGAAGCGGCCGACATTTACTTAAAAATGAATATATCATTGCAAATACCCTATGTATTGTTCGGCGCATGGACCGTTTAGCTTTTACGTGTGGGGTGGGTTACGGTATTTGCTGCCTTTCCACACTTATATTCTTCCTTCATTGCTCCTGTTCAATCTCTAGCTAAAACACATGTTCAATCACACAAGGCATATATTACAATTGTGCAATTAATCCCTCGATCGTGAGTTATTCCAGACACGATTGAAATCAATTGTTATCGTGGCACCAGAGTGCCTCCTGGGGGTTGAGGGATTAAAGCGTCAATTAAAAACTTATGGAGCTTTTGCAATTCGCTTGTTGACCTTTATGATAGTTTGGCCTTTGTATGACCACATTAGCATTCCATTCAGTCATCCTGTCTGGTTTAAACGATTTGGAGAAAAAAGCGAAACAAGCTGGCCGCTTGTTCTTATACTTTCTAGCATCCAAAGAGCTAAGCTCAACTAATGCGAATACATCGCATTTTTCGAATATCTGTTACATCCTAAATCTGAACATAAGCAAAGTCAGAGTACCTACTGTTAAAATAGATAAATGTAATGAAACAACTTACGCAAACATCGGCGGTGTGTTTAATATAGAGTTATTTTTGTGGTTTAAGGTCCAGTCCAAGATTGATGGACAAATTGGAAGAGCAAGATTTAAAAGATCTTCTCTGACTATGACCAAGGCCACTCCTGATGTTCCAATGTTCTTTTGCGCGCCGCCATATATTACGCCGAACTAAAACAAAATAGGTTTTTGTTAATGAAATAAAAAAACTGGTATTTCGTATCTAAAAAGGCTCCTAAAATATACAATATAGCAAGAAGTAATAGCTCAGTAGCCGACCCTGTGGGCCGACCTCTCTTCGTAGGTGTCCAACCTCTCGTTATTGGGTCGTGAACTCGTGTCACAGCGCATACGTCATGTTTTATAAGTAGGTAGTATGATGTAAATAATATGTTTTTGTGGTTGCAATTAAGGCCATTACTTTAAATCCCATCTTATAATATAGCATTGTGATTGCTAAAAACATCAGTTATTGACGCGATTACAATCATTTTCTTCTTCTTCTTCTTCTTCTTTCTTTTTATGGCGACAAACTTGTGTTTACACGGATATTATGAGACATAATGGTAATCTTACGATACTATATGTGAACTTAACACAAAGTGTGAAACAGAGGATAGGGTAAGTAACTACGACAAATATAAATGAAGGTGGTTCCATATTTATTTGTCATTATAGAAAATGACCTAATTACAGATTAATTTTATTAGTGTTTATAAATTTATATATGTAAAGATTTCAAAAGTGTAGGATTAAGAACTTAAAATACATTTAATATTATCATGATTGTTTTAAATATTTGTAAAAAAAACATTTCTTTTTGACGTTAAAGATACTCAGTTAAAAATACTAAAACTAAAACACTTTAGTATTATCTTATCTGTGAAAACACTAAAGTAGTACCTGAGAATGGCGATGAACGCACTTGATTAATAAAAGGAAGTAAATAAGATGAATATGTCATTATTATCATCACGCCTATCAGTCAGCTGCTGGACACAGCCCTCTCCAAAAAAAGTAATCAAGCCATAATCGCCACGAATGGCAGATGGATTGGCGATCACAGTTTCGTCAATGGTGCAGGGAAGACGCTGTTGCCCGTCTCCTTCTAAAGTGCCTTTTACGACACCCAAAGAAAGAAGAAGAAAAAAATATACCTATATTTTCTGTAAATTATGACGTGTTAGTTTATTATTATACCTTGGAGACATCAACTTTCTTTGACATGAAGTTTGAAGACATATCAGCGACCAGTGGTACTCCTTTTGTGTCTGGGATGAAATCAAACTCTACGCCTGTAGACAAAATAAAATAAATTCAAACAAATTAGAACAAGATAGGTACTGAGAAAACATTTCGATGTTGTTACATGGTGAAATATAATCTCACATCACATCAGGCTATACACAGGGGCATCTTTACATCGTTTGCATAGGTGAAGATTACATTAAAGATGGTCTTTAAGGATTAGTTCGGAATGTTTACCCATAAACACGGCAGACCCTAACGAATAAAAGCGAAGTGCGAACGAGTGCAATAATTCGTTATTTGTCTAACGGCTAGAATAATAACGAATAGCTTAAATTGATACTTTAAATATAATGTAACATATTTTTGAACCGACGAAAAATAGGCACAAAATTGCAACATGAACGTACTACTAGTTAAGGATATTGTTCATCGTACAGTGTTGTACACCAGATTACACATTTTAGTTGCAAAAGCGTCCCTATTTCAATTGCTTAAGAGGCGTCAATGCTTAGTCTATGTGATGTTTTCTAATACAATTTCTGACCATTGTCTGCAACCCGTGAATTAATCGTTTGTTATGTCAGCATGAAATTGTTTTCAGAAGTAATAACAAACGGTATCCAGCTGAAATAATAACAAGTTGAAATTATAAATAGTGTTTTGTTTTAACGAGCATAAACTAGAAATAATAACACAATAATATTATTGTTTCCAGTGTAAAATTACTATGCAAATAAAATTTAAAACTAATAAAACCATTTAATAACTAGCTGACTATTAATTTCGGATTTTGTCGATTTGCCAGCTTCGTTCATTGGATGAAGATGAAACAGCAAACATTCGCCCGGTTAACGCGATGATGTTTTGCGTTCGATTCCCACCTTAGGCACAATTTTTTTTTGTAATGTTATTTAGTTTTTGGTATTTTTTTTTTTAGTTTGCCAAGTAAGATAAAAAAAGATAATGCCAAGTTTTGCAAATATGTATATGAAAGACTTCTAACCTTTTTTTTCTACTAGAAGTAGGTAAACCTACTATAGGATCGATATCATTGAGTAAGGCAAAAACATTTTTAAATTTAAAAGACCCAGACTTATCAATAAACTGATTTAAGCTTTCACACATTCGAAGTACACTGTTTCAAGCGCCATCACTGTTGGCAATGTTGCAAGGGCCATGAACACGGAAGAACTGAGATCTTCCATGATCAAAGCGATTGCGACAGTGTCAAAATATCGGAAACTCATAAAAAACAAGGTAAGTAGTACACGTAACAAACCCCGAATCAATTAAGTCTAAGTGTTCTTAAAAACTTCACATGCAGGTACAGGTTCAAATTTTCAGAGAAAACGCTTTATCCTAAAGCTACCTACCGTGGATAGTTTCGTTCGTGCAAATGTGGACATATGAAGCATTGGGGTCCAGTTTCCAGGTGGAATGGTCTGGTATGTCCACATACTTGTCTGTAGGAGGCAGGACTAGGTTCACTTTGCCGTATTTCTTTGCTTCTTTTGCCGCTTTTGCTGACCAAGCACCTGTGAAGACATAGTAAGTTATTTTGCTATTGTTAATACTGCCGTTTGACTCCGACGCATTGATCAGGGTCTATTAAGCTTAATACAATTTAAAATCATCTGTTTGTATTATACAAATTTTAATTACAGATTGGGACATCGCCTTTCTTTAGTTAGATTTAACTATTTCTGATTTTGATTTTTAACTGATTTTATCGTTGGATAACTCTACCTAGCGCCCTTTATAAGATCATAAATCTAAATCAAGTGTTAAGTTCTATAGCAAGACTCACTGGATAAGAATCGTATCATATTTAAAAAAAGAATGTGTAATTACCAGTAACAACGTAGTCAGCAGTTCCTGTTCTTGATATGAGGTTTAGGGGCACAGCGGCGAATTGTCCTTGGCCACCACCAGCCAGGAACAGAATTTTGTAATTTGCCGGCACATCTCTAAAACCAGTTATGATAAGATTATATCAACAGTCACCATTGATGCGGAAATCAGTTTTTATTAACTGCGACTGAGATGAACGGTCGTGACAGACAGACAGACGGATAGCTATTGTAATCTTATTAGGGTTCCGCTTTTTCCTTTCGAGGTAGGTACGGAGTACTACGGCCTTCGTACAAGCCTTAAATAGCTTAAGTGACAGTAAGTTCACTACTTACAGCAGTCTTCTGACCACGTCCTGAATTTCGTTATTTAAATTCATATAAGTCGGAGTTCTGTGACTTGTCTCTAATAGACTTATTCCTGAGCCTTCGAAATCCGTCAATTCCTTTTTAATAATATCGTATACCTGTAAAAATATAGTTATTTACAACGCTTTATTCTATTTAAATTAATATCGCTACGCATAAATGTAGCTACAAGACATAACAATTCAAAAACATCCTTTTGAATGGAACAAGGTGAACATAATCAACATGTTATCTGGCTAATAAGGAATGTTAGGTTTTAAAAAGGTTGTATAACTCACTTCTTCTGGCATTTTTGCTGGGCCAGCACCAAAATTGTGAACTTTCGGCATGATTATTAAACGTTATTAAAAACAATTTAACAAAACACAAGCGTTCGTCGCGGGTTATCGTTTGCTACTAAATTGTTTGTCCTGCGCAAACGCATGGCGGGCGGCTTGCTGTTTTCGATTTACAGGTTATCGCCCTGTCCTCTGTGAACTGGTTTAAAGTGCCTTGTACCTACTTGCACCCTTATCAATTGTAACATAGATATGTATTTTCCTTGAGACTTTTCTAAGCCTTGAGATAATATTATGTGCGATTTTACTTTCACTTATATAATCAAATTGAAGATTGAAGCTTTTTAGCTAAATTTTATTGTCCGCAGATCGAGTGTTTAGCGGTCAAGATACTACATGATGATACATTATTTTGTACTTATGTAGGTAAGTACCTACTATCAACTAGTGCCAGCCTTATAACACCACCTCTTCTCATTTTAGGGGAGTTGCTAGAGACGACAACAAAAGAAGTAGGGACGGGTAGCAGCGACTTTTCTCAAACACGATAGTGTTTTTGCGATGCAAATTGCGATCGTGTATTCACCAATATTATACACTCAAAGTAGGTAAGTAGTTCAGAACCAATTAAAGTATTAGCACCGGTTGCGGAGTTAAATACATCCACAAATTCTTGGTAAACGGTTGTTAAAACTAAATAAAATTAAAATTCGATTATTAAAAACCTTCTTACCCCTCTCCCAGCCTTTCATTCTGTGTATGTATGGATGCTTAAAACTATTCTACAACCTTGGGGACTCATACTACAACAATTTCGTAAGTAGGTAGGTAGGTACTACATTATTGATCAATAGAGTAGGTATGTAGGTACTTACATACCTACCTAATGAGCAATTGAATAATAACTTGCATTAAATTTAATTAAATAATAATGTTAATCTTCCCAACTTACTTACTTATTGATATGAAAGTTAGATTGCATGTCATTTATTGATTAACGGCCGTTTTCAATATCCTATCTATCCCTAGTTTTGACATATCGGAGATAGGAAACAGTTTCTATCTCTGATTTTTCCGTCCAGAGAAACAAAGACAGAAGTTGTTTTCTATCTCGGATATGCCAAAACTGAAGATAGATAGGATATTGAAAACGGCCGTTAAATGAATTAAGTGAAAGACGAAAGTTTTAATTAGGTACTTAAATTAAAGCCCTGTTAGACTTGCCCCTAAAGCCAGCCCCACTTGAATTATGAGTAGAAAAACATTTTAATCAGATTCAAAATATTTTCTTTAACAAATTTATTACCTACGTATGAAAATGCGTATCAACCTTAAATACCTAATTCAAAACACCATTATCTAACTAAAAATGTACGCGAAGTACGAACGAATGAATAACTTGAAAACTGGCGCCCTTTTACGATTTGTTTTACGTAGGTGATATTTCGTTTTAGGTAGGTAGACTTTATTCATGAGTTGTTTATGTCAGTTATGATAAAATTATGTTTTTATTCTATCTACCTAGGTATCTACAATAATAACATTATGTTATTTAAACTGTTAAAAGTCATATTGACAGAACAATCCATAAAAAAGAACGACGGTGTTTACTTGTTCACAGTTTTCGGACAGTAAGAAAAATGTGGAAATGATGTCAGTTAAAATGTAAAGTATCGAACGTAACGTAGCGGTGAGAAAGACGAAAGTCATGATGTAAATTTACGTTAACGAACATAAAAGTTCAACTGTTACCTGCAGGCTTACTCTTGACAAGTTCGAGTTACGATCAAAATCGAATCGACGTCGAGAATCAGTGATTTGGTACTCTGAAAAGTGAACCTAAACCTTTGAGTCGATCGATGGTGATTACGTCTACGTTATCAACCGAAAATGTTTAACGGATCGCCATTTTAGATCGATCTTGACTTGATTTTGATTTCGATTCGATTGAATTTGTTCAGGTTTTGGCTAGGTCGAATCGAGATCGAACTAGACTTGGGTAGTTCCTGAATGAATGATACAATTTAAGTACTTCACCTATCTAGTCCATATGTATCACTCACTCACTCTAGTCCAAAGCAGTTCATTTAGTTCAGTAACTCAGTGAGTGATATGAGATAATGAGAGTAAAATGTATGGACATATTTGTCAGTACCTACTGTAAGAGCGAGACAGATGCACAGTTCAAGCTAGTTTCGCGCCTAATCTGACTCCTTATTATTTGAGACAGTGCACACGGAAATATTCTTTATTATTTATGATTTAAGACTTAAAATGGTTACAGTACCTGCTGAGTGTTAATAATATTAAATGACGATGATAGATGAATGTCAAAGGCGAATTTTAGTGTTTTTATAATTTTGTTATTATGATTGATTTATTATAGTTCCTTCATACTATGAAGGAAAATCAATTTTCTATGTAATATTTTCGGTATTCATTATGTACATACTACGTTATAATACGATTGTATATCATAGTTCTTGAGCTAAAATCTTCTAAATGTTTAATTAGTAGTCATTAGAATAGATCTGTCCACGATAAATACATTTATGCAATGCTATTGAACTGAATATGAAGGAGTAGTGAGTTAGATAATCAAACTAGATCTACTGAACTAAATGAACTAGATGAGTGATACATATCCTTAACTCCCACTGAACTGTATCACTCATTTCACTTCAATGAACGATTTTACGCACCTCTAGATCGAACATAAATCAAATAACAAATTCAAGAGTAAGGGGGCTGATATTCAGGAAGAAATCGATTAGTTGTTTTCTACCAGATTTCGTTCATTCTAATGTACGAGTAGCTTTGATTCAGCAGCTTTGTCGATGTCGATAAGAGATCGAATCGTAAAATGTGTATTAAGTAGGTACACATCGGTGAACTACATAAAAACTCACGAGTCTGGTAAGTAAATACTTAGGGTAGGGTGGGGCACAATGTTACACGGGGTACAATGTTACAATCACAGAACATAAAAAACGAGTAGAAGTAGCATCCACTCCTATTTGTATGAAAACCAGTGTAACCAAACTAACACATTTGTGATTAAATCACATTATCACGCACACTAAGAATGTCTTGTAACGATTGGTTAACTTTAACTGTCAGATAGTTCCGCTACCCGACACTAGATGCCTCTTATTCTCTATCAAATAGTTCCGCTACGCGACGATAGATGCTACCTAAAAACTATTGATAAATAGGGGTGGGATAGTTACGATAATCATAACAAAAATATCGACACTTGCAAGTGTCGATATTTATGTTATAACAACATAAGAGAGCCAGCGTTATGTTGAACATTGTCTATCTCATCTTCTTTATTATTACAACTTAACATCTTTTCCAAAAAATTATAAATTACATATTAATGACTTCTTCATTCTAAATGAAAAAAATACTTTCTTTGTTTCAAAATCGTTTTCCCAGAAATGTTTAGAGCAAATGGTGCATGTTTTTTCGGGATACCAATTTTGCCTACCGATTGCTTCAATCCATTTTCCGTATATGTTTGGATTGAATTAATTAAATACGAGTATTGATTTATTTAAACAAGTTATTACTTATATAAAAAAAAACAAACGACTAAAAAATAATATAAAAAAAAAGACATGTGGCACTCGGAGACTGCCGCGGTAAAGCTATTGCATAGCATTTTTTATCAACTTATGCAATTATAAAACTAAAAAGTATCACCGCTGTGCCGGTCGGAGTGGGGGGGTGTTAGGTTATTTTCGTTACGGAATTTCTGGGTTCGGTCTCCACGCTCAAGGCCCGGGATAGAAGCTATGCAATAGCTTAATTTTATAATTTTATGTATTTTCTAATTTTGACTTTTGTAATTAAATTTTTCTGTTATTTTGGCAGATATGGTTACCATAGGCAACCATACTGTCAAAATCCTTATTTTCTTCTAAATTCTTTTAAATTTCGGAAATTCAAAATTGTTCGATCGTGCCTCACCCCGAGTGTGTGGGTGTGGGTGTTAGGATTATTTTCGTTACGCAGTTTCTGGATTCGGTCTCCACGCTCAAGGCCCGCGATAGAAGCTATGCAATAGCTTAAAAATTTAAGGCAGGAAACGATAGCAAAGGCTCTCGCTGCAAGCCATTTAAATTGGGCACACAGTGTACCAAAGACCCGGTATATTTAATGACCTTTTGTAACTTAGTACTTTCATAGATTACTATTTTTTTTGTACTTTTTCAATTTTTTTATTTACATTTATAAATAACAAAAAAAACAAGCAATTTATAAATCTTTTTAATAAGCTGTACTTTTTTAATGTGTCATATATAATTATAATATTTTACCACCTCCCTAAATGAATAGCGTTTTGAAACATTACAAAAATAAGAAATTACCAAAATATAGTTTCAACCTTATCTCTATGGACAGTGGAATGGTTTTAGGTTGTACTTTTTAAGGATTGTTATTATCCGCAAAATTTATAATTTCTATTAAAATAACGATATAATATTACTTACAAATGGTATGTCACGCCTCCTTTAGATAAACTCTTTTTAGTGCTTGTGTTTTTGCACTCTAATATGGTCGGCATATTTAAAGATTTTTGTCAGAATAGCACAACGTCAATACGTTCTAGCAACTGTGATCGTCTGAAGCGCGTAAAAGGCGGCGGAAACATGATATGCGCCATCCGTAGCCGATGTGTGTAACGCGGGGCCCGCCTACTTACTACTTCTATCGTTTTTAATGTTCTGTGGTTACAATGCACATTTCTCCGTCCCTTTCTATTAGTTTTATGATGTTGGTATACACGTATGTCAAGCTCACAAGTCACCATCTTTGAACTGTTCTTCCTGCCACAGTTTGTACCGCGCTTGAAAATTAACAGACAAAAATTGTTTTTGTTTTATTAAACGTCGAAAAAACCGTTTCAAAGTTTTTAATTTTTGCCGGAGGTGTTGTATTCAGGTAAATGTTGATAGTTCTCTTTATTTTAATGTTTATTTAGCTACATATTATCGTTGAATTGTTTGTTGTAAACATAACCTAAAATATTCATTCGAATTTTTCAATTTGGTTTGCCTCTCTGGGGCACTGTGTTACGGGGCACTGTGTGACACTGTATCCAGCCCCAGTAGTCAGCCCCAATTAACATAATGTTTTTGTACTATTTCAAGGTATTAAAAGAAAATGGTGCGAAATCGTAAGAGGAAGACGGATAATGGTCTTCACAGCGAAAAAGATATGGCAGAAGCGATTTTGATGGTTGAAAGTGGTGTTAGTCTTCGAAAGGCAACAAATGAAAAGCACGTTAATTTTATGACATTACAAAGATATGTTCAGAAGAAGAAAAAATGTTCGGAGCATGATGCCGAAAACATACGACTTACTCCAAATTATGCCAATAGAGTGGTATTCAGTGTCGACCAAGAAAAGGCGTTGCAGGAGTATTTAGTAAACTGTTCTAAGATGTGTTATGGTCTAGATACGATTGAATGCCGAAAGCTTGCTTATGAGATGGCTGTTTACTATAATTTGAATATGCCTAAAAACTGGGAGGATAAGAAGATGGCAGAAATTGATTGGCTCTATGGGTTTAGAAAACGGCATACTGATTTAACATTAAGAAAACCAGAACCTTGTAGCTTGACACGGGCGACATCATTCAATCGTCACAATGTGAATGTATTTTTTGATAATTTGCATGATGCTATGCAGCGATGTCCTTGTTTTGCGGATGGTAGTAGAGTATATTGTCTCGATGAAACTGGAACCACTACAGTCCAAAAACCCAAAAAAAACATTGCAGCAAAGGGAGCTAGACAGCTAAATAAAGTAACAAGTGCCGAGAGAGGAACACTAGTTACCACGTGTTGTATAGTATCTGCAACAGGATGTTCACTACCTCCAGCAATGGTGTTCCCTAGAAAGCAGTTCAAGTCTTTTATGCTAAATGGTGCACCAGTAGGAACCCTAGGTCTAGCTCAACCCACTGGATGGATGATCAGTGAATTGTTTCCTGAAGTCATGAAACACTTCGTAAAGGTAACAGCCTTTTCAAAAGAAAATCCGTCCTTACTGATAGTAGACAATCATGATAGCCACTTAGCACCTGCAGTGTTAAATATAGCAAAAGATAACGGAGTTATCCTACTAACTATACCACTACACTCAAGTCACAGATTGCAGCCACTTGGTGTGTCAGTATTTGGCCCTGTGCAAACATATTACAACGCAGCAATGGATTCCTGGTTGATGCGTAACCCTGGAAAGACCATCTCCATCTACAAAGTTGCTGAGTTGTTAGGACAAGCTTTTGATAGAGCCATGACACCCTCAAACACCAAATCAGGATTCCGAAAAACTGGCATTTTTCCGTTTGACAGACACATTTTTACTGACAATGATTACATGCCAAGTGAAGTTACAAATCGGCCACTCGAAGGTCTTTCTAACGTTCCCGGTCCCAGTCAATGTTATGCTTCTACTGGTGGCCCCAGTTCAAGTCAATCTTTTTAGCAGGATGATATTACCGATCCGATACCAAATCCATCTTCGATAGTTCAGTCGCCATCTCCTAATCGGCAAGTGATGCAGAGACGTTCTGAATCCGTGAGCCCAAGTTTGCTAACTCAACTTGTGGAAGTGCCATCCGCAACGACTATAGATAAAACACTAGTTTCTCCTATAGGATGTCGAGCTTATCCAAAAGCACAACCGAGACTACAATCAAACCGTGGTAGAAAGAGAGGAAAAAGCTGCATCCCAACTGACACACCTATCAAGAATGAAATTGAAAAGATTTCTTGGAAAGAGAACGCAAGAAGTTAAGAAAGGGAAAGAAAAATAAAGTATCAGAAAAAAAAGTGATTTCTTACAAGAGACTGAAGACTGAAAAAAAATACTAAAAGAGTTCTATTTAGTGATGATGAGAGTGATGTAGAAAACATCCTAATATCTTCCTCAGATAGTTTAACATCTGAGGACGAACTGCCACTTAATCACTTCGTGAAACCGTAAAAAGACGATTTTGTAGTCGTCCAATTTATTGGAAAACAACTAACAAAGCATTATGTTGGAAAATTACTGACAGATATTGAGGATAATGAATATGACGTTAGCTACTTACGTAGAAATGGCAAAATTGACAATCATTTCTATTTTTCACTTGAACCGGATACGGCAACAGTCCCGTTAGAGGATATTAAAATTGTGCTTCCTCTTGTAAATGTTGGCGAAAGAAAGACCAAACGTCAGACTAATGTCTATACTTTCCCAAAAAAAATTTTGAAGAAGTTTAATATTTATTAGAAGTTAAATCCTTTATCTCATTTTGTTAATTTCCTATTATTTTATGTTGTAACATTGCGCCCCTTACCCTGTAACAGACTACACCAGGTACGGGGCTCAGTGTTACAATCGACTGATTTAATTAAAGTATAGTTTAAATTTAGTAGTTCCTAATAATGTTAATGTTTGAGCTTTTCATACCTAAAACTAACTGAATAAAACAATATTTTTGTCATTATATTCCAGTATATTTTTTTGTAACACTGTACCCTATCTTACCCTACTCAAAATTACAAAATATATTTTGAATTTCAAGTAATTAAAAATCTCACTCAACTAATAATTAAATAGTACGGATGTTCAAAGTTAAAGTTTAAAATTCTCATATTTTATATTTCTGGTACAATTTGAGATTTTAAGAGAAGATCATTATACCTACTTTATTTGATACTTTAGCAATTAAATTGCAATTATAATATCAGTCTTAGAATAATAATAATAGTTATTATTCTAAGATATCAGTATATAGTAGGATTTACTAATCCAAATAGCATACTATGACATTAAAGAATATTTTGAAGACAAATTATAATTAATTAAATACATGATTATAGTTTATTTTCTTTTTTGACTTTTTTTTCTTAATACATTTGTTTATATAGATTCATTCTTTGATATGTAAATTTTATTGTAAATGACTTAATTATTGTATTTAGTAATAGGTATTGACATCTTTATAATGGTTGCATGATTTCATTTACATGTTTACATTTGACATCAAAATTCACAATGCCTAGAAAAGGTAAATTTGTAACCAATTTATTGACTTCAAAGTACTGACATTACTGTATCTTTTGTATCAAATTTAATGTGATTAAATGAATATGAATATGAATATAAACTTGAAAAATTATGTCTCAGGCAGGACTCGAACCTAAATCTCCTCGCAAGCCGGGCGGGAGATGCGGGTTTGAGTCCCGCCTGAGACATAATTTTTCAAGTTTATATACTGATATCATTATACCTATTTATATATAGGTAGGTATTGAAAAATATAAAAATACTGACAAGAAAATATATATATATAGGCGCTCTGACACTAACGACAGGTTTCAGTGCTGCTGCATAATGAGCGGTATTTCAGAAAACTCGAATCATTTTAACAGAAAAGTTTATCAAACAAAATAAGCCATCAACTATTAGATTTAGATTCAATAGCACTCAACAAGACTTAATCACTACGTTCGATAGCAGCAACCACAGAACATAATAACCGGCCAAGTGCGAGTTGGACTCGCGCACGAAGGGTTCCGTACCAAAAAGGCAAAAAAAACGGGTTTGTTGTATGGGAGCCCCCTTAAATATTTATTTTATTTTGTTTTTAGTTTTTGTTGTTATTTCGGCAACAGAAATACATAATATGTGAAAATTTCAACTGTCCAGCTATCGCGGCTCTTGAGGTACAGCCTGGTGACAGAGCGACGGACAGACGGACAGACGAACAGACAGCGAAGTCTTAGTAATAGGGGCCCGTTTTTACCCTTTGGGTACGGAACCCTAAAAAACGAGTAGAAGTAGTAAGTAGGCGAGCCCCGCGTATCAAACATACGCCACGCATGCCAGATCTCATGTATCTGCCCCCTTTTACGCGCTTCAGATGGTGACAGTAGCTAAATCGTGTTAGACGTTATGCTATTCAGACAAAAATCTTTAAATATGCCGATCTGCACAGTACGAGGGTGGCACTGAAAGTTTCGGGAACAAGGAAGTGACACAACATTACTATTTAAAAATGTATTTATTACTTTTCAAAGTATTCTCCGCGAAATTTGACACATTTTTCCAATGGAACCAATGATTGAAGCAACCATTCCATTCGGAAGTTTGGGTCTCCAAAATGGCCGTTTTGTAGGCGTCCACAGCTTCTTCAGGTGATGAAAATCTCTGACCACGCAATTTATTCTTTATTTTAGGGAAAGTATAGAAATCAGTAGGGCTTAGGACGGGGCTGTACGGCGGATGGTCTAATAATTCTATGTTTTCTTGCTCTAAAAACTCTTTTGTTCTGTGCGCGGTGTGAGAACTCACATTGTCATGATGGAGGATGATGCGGCGGTTGCAGTTCTCTTTACGGAGTTCAGAAACGACCTATGGCAAACAAATGCTAGCATACCATTCTGCATTAACCGTTCTTTGTCCCTCAAGAGGAATAGTCGCAACATGGCCGGTTTTGGAGACAAACGTGGCCACTATTTTTTTTGCAACACTCCGTGAATGAACCATTATTTTTGTTGGCTTTAACTCATTCTCGAACACTCAAACTCGTGACTGGTTTTTTGTTTCGGGTTCGTACGCGTATATCCAGGATTCGTCACCTGATACGATGTTGTATACAGCATTTGAGGATCCTGCGTGGAATCTTTCGAGAGTTTTGACGCATCAAGTAACGCGAGCCGCTTTTTGCTCTTCACAGAGCGAATGCGGTATCCATCGGGAAAACAACTTTTTTACACCTAATTGTTCATGGAAGATTATTTGTATTTGACTCATGGCAATATCTAAAGTTGCCTGAATTTCGCGGTATGTCACATGTCGATCTTCCTCAATCAGCTTACGCACAGCATCAACCTTTTCTTGGGTGACTGCAGTTTTTGGGACGACCTTGATGGGGATCATCACTGAGCTTGACACGTCCACGTTGAAATTCAGCAAACCAGCGATAAATTGTGGTTTTGGATGGGACTTCATTACCATTTTGTGTTAAACCACTTCGAAAATCATAATAAATCATCGCTCTTGAATTTTTTAGAGTCAATTCCATTTTCTCAACGACTAAACAAGTTTGACAATACCTTGTGATAAGACCGAGAATCTTTTTTTAAATAAATAAATGGTATTCGATTTTTAAAAACAAGGAGTTTGCAATTAAAAAGATTTTAATATGACAGGAACAGTGGAAATATTCCATTCCCAAAACTTTTAGTGCAGTCTGGTATTATATTGCAAAAACACATGCACTAAAAATAATTTATCCAAACGAGGCGTCACATACCATCGAAATCGTTATTATATCGTTATTTTAATAGAAATTATAAATTTTGCGGATAATAACAGTCCAAAAAAAAGTACAACCTAAAACCAATCCACTGCGCATAGAGATAAGGTCGAAACTATATTTTGGTAATTACTTATTTTTGTAATGTTTCGAAACGCTACTCATTTAGGGATGTGGTGGTAAAATATCGATAAGTTAGTTATCGATACTTATAATTATATGACACATTAAAAAATACAACTTATAAAAAATATTGAAAGATGGCTTGTTTTTATAGATGTAAATAAAAATTTTTAAAAAAAGTAATCTATTAAAGTTCTCAGTTTCAAAAGGTTATTGAATAGGTATTTGTTACATCGTGTATTAAATTAAAATGGCTTACAGTGAGAGTCTTTTGCTATCGTTTCCTGCCCTAATTTTTTTCTTGTTTTGTAGTCTTTTTCTTTTGTTTTTTGTATACAACAATAACTTGTTTAAATAATTTAATATACGTATTTGATTACTTGATAATACTTATTTGAGGTTCCGTAAAGATCAAAACATAGAAGAAAAATGGATCGAAGCAATTTGTAAGAAAAATAGGTATCCCGGAAAAACATGCACAAATAAATACTGATTTCTTAAACATGCATTTATCTTCCCTCATAATTAACTTTGCTTTTAAGTACTTTTAACCATTTATTCTGGGCTAATTTTTTTTTAATTTATAGCCTAGAGGAAGGAAGTCTTTAATAAATTTTATATTCTTTATAATTTGTTACTTAAGATGTAATAATTAAGAAGATAAGAGAGTAAACATAACGCTGTCTCTCTTATGTTCTTCAATTATCGTAACTATCCCACCCCTAGTTATCAATGGTTTTCAAGTAGCATCTATCGTCGCGTAGCGGAACTATTTGATAGTGAATAAGAGGCATCTAGTGTCGGGTAGCAGAACTATTTGACAGTGAAAGGTAAACAATCGCTACAGGACGTTCTTGGTGTGCGTGATAATGTGATATAATCACAAATGTGTTAGTTTGGTTACACTGGTTTTCATACAAATAGGAGTGGATGCACGGAACAGGAAAAACAAGTGGAAGTGCGAAGTAGGCGGGACCCGCATGCCACTACTAAGCGTAGTTACGCATACTCGACCTTAGTCATGCTCCGACATCGCGCCTAGTCAGTAGTCCTGCGGAATTCTTTGTTTGCGTAATTTTACAGCGAAAATGCCTTAAGGCTTCGGCAGACCAAACGCGGGTCAGAAGCAGTGCGGGTCAGTTGCAGCACGGCAGTAGGCACACTGAAGGCAGCGGCAGTTTCAAAGCAGTTGCAACGCGGGCCCGCGTTTAAACCGCGTTCAGTATGACGGGTTAGGCAGGCAGTACGTTGCAAGATGTCGAACTACACGGACTCGGATGAAGAAGAATTCCTACTGCTTTTGGCTCTAAGACGAAACAAAAGAATTTGGGTTCATGAATACAAGATGAGGTGAATAAGGGGAATATCATCGATTTTGCAGGGAGTTAGAAAGTCATGAGGATAAATTTTTCACATATTTTCGAATGTCGGAAAGTTCATTTGAAGATCTGCATCAATTATTGCTTGTTTTATTTACTTGTTTTTATTTTTAGTTTTACTTACTTGTCATATTTAGTGTCAGTGCAATTTTCTCCCACAATCGCAGCTTGTATGTTGTGTTTCTATAAGATTTATCTTTAAAATCATATGAACATTTATTTGTACGTACTAATTCGATTAGTTTTTCATTAGTATCCATCATGCGGTTGTAAAAAAATACAATATTCGTCAACCGCTTTCAACGCGCTGCGCTGCACTGCTACCGCCCTGCCTCCGGTGAGTCATGCTAATATGGCCGCCATAGTAATACAACAGCGCGGGCCCGCGCATGCGCTGCTTCTGTCCCGCTCCCGCGCTGCCTGGTTTGTCGTCCGGCAGTTGCAGTGCGGCGCGGCACGGAGCGGTTGGAGCGCGGGCCCGCGTTCAAATTTGGTGTGACAAACTTCAAAGAGTTTCTTGTATTACAACTTGCGCGGGCCCGCATTCAAACAGCGCTGCTTCTGCCCCGCGCTTGGTCTGCCGAAGCCTTCATTGTGCCATTTTGCAGTGCAAAAATGATAGTAGGAGAAAAACTCTTAAAAATGGAGGTATTTCATACCACAGGTAAGCAACAATATCGTAGTTTTTCAATAAAATCTTGTTTGATTTCAATTAATTAAAAATTAAATAAATTTCAAACTAAAATCAATCATGATACTTCAGAAATAAAGCTTGCTTTGGATTACACATATTCTCTTCTTATTCTGATATACTGTCCGCTACTCATTTAGTGATGTAGTCAATGCGATAGCAGGTTTCGATAAACCTGTTATCGATATATCGTGTTAAAATTCTCACAAAAATAAATAAATGTCAATGATTTTTACCCCTTACCAAAATAAAGGGTTGCTAAAATTGTAACTTATACTGTGTATTTATGAGCTTATCTTTGTGTCATCGGGTTGTATTTAAATCCAGTTTCATAAAACATTTTGTTAATTTTTGAAGTGAAACTTCTTTATCGGCGTTGGGAAAATTTACCGTCACGTTTTGCGTCAAATTTTCGTCACATTTTTCGGTTACGCGCCATCTTTTTCTTGCCCCTTCCACGGTTGGTTCAGACGATAGCAAAAAGGTAAAGTGAAATAATATTTAACCAATTTAACCAATTTAACCAATTTAACCAATTTAACCAATTTAACCAATTTAACCAATTTAACAAATTTAACAAATTTAACAAATTTAACCAATTTAACCAATTTAACCAATTTAACCAATTTAACCAATTTAACTAATTTAACTAATTTAACCAATTTAACCAATTTCTGGAAAGTTGCATGTAGATCATTTTTCGAAAAATAAGGCCATAAAGAAGTTTCACTTCTTACGTGTGTACATTAGTACACGCACAACTTTTTTTTTTGTTTTTATTTCCTATTGCTTTGGTAGGATGAATTACATACATATTATTGTAATTTTCTAATTTAAATAAGACGCGTAAATTTATTCATGCGCGTTATTAATTACAATATCATGAACTTCGCAAAAAAAAAATGGAAAACAATTTCTGTAGGTAAAGAATAATGATCTTAGTAAGTTTTGGTCAATTATTGAACTGGATTATCCTTATACAATAGAAAACAATACCCTTTGTATCCTTCAATATTTTAATCCCTCGATCGTGAGTTATTCCAGTCACAATTGAAATCAATTGTTATCGTGGCACCCGAGTGCCTCCTGGGGGTTGAGGGATTAAACAAACTAAAATCGGGTCCAATCTTTAGATAATGACAATATTATGTGTCACCGAACTGGCTAGACTAGCGTTATAAATATTGTTTTACTTTTAACTCCTACAGGATCATAAGACCGCCGGCGGTCGCGATAACAATAGATTTTAATATCAGTATATAAACTTGAAAAATAGATTTTAATTGTGTCTGGAATAACATACATACAATCGAAATGTCAACCTTATTTCGTTTGCCTGCCATCTGTTGTGGATTAACTAAACTTTTTCTGAAATCGAAGCTGGTGGATTAAAAATACAAAACGTCATAAATGCTTTATTTTGTCTATTGCAAAATGAACTGTATTATGCAGAACGCAGTAGTGTTTCGTTTTTGCACTCTGTACAATTTAGGCCAATTTGGAATAGGAGCTAAACGACAAATCAAAACTATTGTTCCCTAGTAGTGCAACGTATTATTTACCGTTTGTATGTGTGCGTTTAGCGACAGCGGTTCTAGTATTAAATTTTCCATATCGCACTTCCACTGGTTTTTTCTGTTCCGTGAGTGGATGCTACTTCTATCCATAATAAGATACTCTATGTTTCTATCGTTTTTTATGTTCTGTGGCAGCAACCACGACAATATCATCTTATACCTACAATCTACATCACTACAATGAAAATCAATCCTTCACTCGGTCAGTCAGAATGTCATGGCAGCATTATTTCGCTCTTTCAGTCAATCATCATTCATTCATCATTCGTCTTCGATTTTTGCTGTACTGTAGTGCCCTTCTCTTGATTTTTTGATATAAGTTTTTAAAGTAAACAAAGAAAGTGTAAGAAATTAATTGTTAATTTGTACCAGGGATATGCCTCCTGTAAAGGACGAGTTAATAAGTGAAGGTAATTGTCTGGACATCATAAATATTACTGAGAAAAGTCCAGCAAAGAGCGGTGCGCTCGTTGATGTAAGAGCGTGTAATAAACCCTCGGCTAAGGTAAGAACATTTTACTACTTTCTAATCTATTTTATTATGATGAATAAATGTTTTAAACATTTAGTTTACTTTTTGGTCTTCTGATTTTTTACTTCATATAGTTTCTAACTGAACTCGAGTCTTACGCAGGTTTATTAACTTGTTTTTAATATTGCTAACTGTTGGATTAGTTATAAAATATTACAAATGTCTAACAATTACCATAAAATCATAACAACATACTTAAACACTTGTTTTGTTTGATAATGTCACATTCACCATACAGTGACATTCATTAGGTTTACAAAAATATCAATTATTGTTTGGGCATGGTATTTTTAAACATGTGAATAATTTCTAGATTATTTTTTGTTTTTGTAGCAGGAAATAGAAAAGGCTTTTAATATGTTAGATGGTATTGATTATGGTTTTCGTAGTGCTTAATTTTTTTAAGCTATTTGAAAAATATATAATTAATATAAGTACCTACTTGATATTTTTATTATACCTATCTGATTATTCATTCAATCTCTATTTTAAAATATTTTTATTTTTTACAAAAGAATAAATCTTTTATATAAAGTTTCATGTTTAAGTTTAAAAAAGTTGGATTCGCCCTCTGAGGGTTCCATATTATTCCACATATGATCTTTAGTAACAGTTTAGAAATCGAATCATGCAGTTTTTTCAAAGATTATTCTAAAATTCTACTTAAAGATATATTTTTTAAATTTGCTTTATAAACTTCATAATGTTGAATCCATTGAGAGTGTTGAAATATTTGTTTTTGCTGAATAAACAGCCATGTCTAATTTTAATTTTAATCCCTCGATCGTGAGTTATTCCAGACACAATTGAAATCAATTGTTATCGCGGCACGCGCTTGCCTCCTGGGGGTTGAGGGATTAATTGCCCTGAGTATATGATTTGAATTGCAATACAGTATCTCCTGAAATAGGGCCTTGGTAAACAGACAACGAAATGATTATAAATGGGTTTCGTTTTTTCCTTTTTAGTTACCGAACCCTAAAAACATTGTGATTTGCAAAGATTAAGTCATCTTAGAATTGTTGGTGTGATGTGTTTACAATAGTTGCTTTGTGCAAATAGTAATGCAAGTATAATTAAATGTAAATAGACCTACTACTCATTCAAAAACAATTGCCACACTGTGGCTCTCTATCCAATCTCACCACAGCACTGTGTGTCGCCTGGTACAAGCTAGCTGGACAAAATTATTTTGTAGGATATTTAGTTTTTATTAGGTCTGTCTTAGTGTACAATAAAGGATTTTAGTAAGTATAAAAATTACTTGTATCCCTACTTTATCAAATTAAAGGCTTTTTCTAAGTAGAAATAACATTTTATTATATATAAACATATATCAATTTAATTAAAAGCTACATTACAGCTAGGCATGGAAAGTAAGCACAATAAACATAAGTTTTAACTATTTCCTACTAAATGTTGACCTTAATTTTTCGAAAAAATAACTAAATTTATGATAACATTTAATGATACAGTAGAACCTCTATAAGTCGAAACTCAAGGGAGACGCCAAAAAATTCGAGTTATAGAATTTTCGACCTAGGCGGATTATAATTCGACATAAAGAGGTTGAGATTCATTCTTATACATTTTGAGTTAAAGAGGTAAAATAAATAAAAATTCAAGTTGCAGAGGTGACACACATATTTTTATTTTTCCTAAATCAATCAACATTATTTCAAAACATAATTAAAATACAAAAATATGTCATTAAAAAAGTCAGTATTTTTTTGGCTTTACATAATTCAGTTGTTCTCTATCTATAGCATTGTCTAAGGTAATAGTATAAAGAGCAGAAAGTTCTTGTTTCTCAGTTGCTGGTTTGCTCTATAAAAGTTCGTAAAGTATTCAATGAGGTTACTTGTCTCTTTGATGGAAACCCAAATGAAATCAAAACTAATGAAATGAAAACCTGACACCTGAAGCAAGCAAACACGTGAGTCATAAATTCGTGGTAATTCTATTCATTGTATCCAAAATTCCTTTCTAAGAAACAATAGTGTACTTACACAGTCAGCGAATTGTTAAAGTCAGTAACTTATTTTTATTCGAATTATAGAGGTAATGAGTCTCAAATAATCGAGTTGTAAAGGTTGTAAAATAAAACATTGCTATGTTCGAGATACAGAGGTAAAATTTTATTTTTCGAGTTATGGAGGGAAAATGTGTACATAAATGGCTTGGAGGGACTCACTGATTATTTCGACTAATAGAGGGCTGAAATTTCGAGTAATGGAGGTTTTGGTGTTTGAAGGGAATGGAACAAAACATTTTTTCGAGATTTGGAGGTTTTCGACTTATTGAGGTTCGACTTAACGAGGTTCGGTCCGGGTATCGCAAAGGGGGTGCACTAACCTAAACCTAACCTAACCTAACACATTTCCAGCGCAATCGTTTTTGTCACTAAATGTATCAGTATCAGTATCAGCTGATTTTCATTTAAACGACTAGTACCTCTATTTTTTTTTATACACTAGTGTTTCTGTTTTCGCGCGAAGGCGAGCGAATCGTGCCAATTTTGAGGTAAGGAATCATTAATCGTTTTTTTTGTTGGATTTTGGAGGCGTGAAGGCGAGAGAGCGAAGCGAGCGCAGCGAGCGTAGCGAACGTGCCGCGGCAGCGGCCGCTGAGCGCTTCTTTTCTATGGTCACTGTTCTAACCTCACCTAACCTACACTTTTCCTAACCTACTGGACTTTGTGAGCAATCAAATATCATTAAATGTTTATTTTTCGATAATAGTATAAGCACCATACATAAAACGCGTTTCATTTGACATATGTGAAACAAAAAATCTGTTGTCAAAAAGTGAAATCTTCATAAAAAAATCGGAATGTTTAAAAAAATATTTCTAAAAAGCGAAATACTCCGCAAGTTAAAACATTGCTTAAATAATACATTGCACATAAGTAACTACCATTTAGCCACAATATTGTGGAATCCCAGAACTCCGGTCCAAGTCCTAAACAATATCCCTAATCGTTTAAAGGCCAATCAGCTGACTATGATACATTTAGTGACAGAAACGATTACGCTTTAAATAGGTTAGGTTAGGTTTAGGTTAGTGCACCCCCTTTGCGACACCCTAACCGGAAAGGTCGTAGATCAGCTTGCTCACCACGGTCTCTCTTGCTGCAGAAGTGCTGGCAGAATCCCCCGTCATGCCAGTTTAAACGATGTCATCCGTCGGGCTCTTGTCAGCGCGCGTATACCGGCCGGTTTTGTAACCAAAGGGTCTCGCTCGTAGCGATGGCAAGCTTCCTGATGGTATGACTCTCGTTCCTTGGAAGATGGGTAGGCCTCTAGTGTGGGATGCTACATGTGTCGACACTCTAGCGCCATCTCATCTTTCATCGACTGGCAACAGGGCAGGTTCAGCTGCCGCTTCTGCAGAGCTCCTCAAACGGCGCAAATATGAAAGTCTTGGTGAGACTTACATATTTGAACCCTTTTGGGGTAGAAAACTTGGGACCATGGGACCGTGAGTTATCTAAAAGGTTGATCGAGACATCTCACGTACCTGGCTGGCCTGTACCTGGCCCAAAGAATAAGTTTGGCTATTCAGCGCGGTAATGTGGCTAGCCTGATGGGCACCTTTCCACAAACAAGATAGTGATCTTAAACAGATATTCTATAAGATAATTAAAAATATTGTAGCAATGCCAATGCTGTTTTTTGTTGAAGTAAATTTAACTTGTAATTTTTTTTAAGGAAATTGTGTGTAGGTATTTTAAGGAGGCAGTTTATTTTAAACCAATTCACATGAAATTATCACTTCAAAACTTTACTGAAAACACTGTATTTGCCCCATTCGCGACATTTTCTGGATTGTGTGTGTGGCTTTGGCTGAAACATTGTCGCAAAGACAATGTTTCAGCCAATGAGAGATAGAGAGAGCCAATAGAGAATAAATGAAGAAGAGTACATTTTGTATTTATGGGTTCCGTACCCAAAGGGTAAAAACTTCTTAGTAATAGATAATAAATAGGGTTATTTATTATCTACATATTACTAAGACCCTATCTATTACTAAGACTTCGTTGTCTGTCACCAGACTGTATCTCAAGAGCCGCGATTGCTAGACAATTGAAATTTTCACAAATTATGTATTTCTGTAGTCGCAAAATAACAACAAGAACTAAAAATAAAATAAATATTTAAGGCCTAATATTTATCCCATACAATAAACGCGATTTTTTTGTAATTTTTTGCTCGATATCAATAAATGGTAAAAGGTAGCCACTACATTTATGTATCTACTGTTGTTTACCCAGTCAATGGTAAGGAACCATTCGTGCGCGAGTCCGACTCGCACTTGATAGGTTTTTTTTCTTATTTTATGCCCTCTACACATACTATTGCTATCCGGTCAGCATCGAATGAGTAGTACGCACCATGTACGGCTTTAATATTATTTTAATACATCATTTTAGATATTTAAAGTTATTAAAGATAAAGACCTTTAGTAACCATAAAAAAAAGGTTTTGTTTATTACATCTACTTATCTTAATGGAGGGCAATAACAGGAAGTCACAGTGTAGGACGGGCCCCTAAAGAGTGCGTCGCGCGGTGAAATAATTTAACTTTGGTACTGAGACAGGAAGTCCTTGGATGCAGGTGACTCTAACTAAACACTGCTTTAGTATTCTCATTGCTATATTCATTATTTCGTTTGCATGTTGTCAACCGCGTTAATTTTGGCTAGCTTTCAAGAGTAAAGTTTCATCCATCACACATACGATGTGTGAGGTTTACGGGTATGTGCCTGACTAGCGCTCAGTCCACTTCGGATTCCAGGGTTATATCGTGTTCCTAAAATTCATCCTCAATTAACTAGTCATTCCGCAATACAAAGATCTATCCCTCTTTTCACCCTTAATAAAAATACTATCGTATGTCATTTCAAACTGTCTCCATACAAATTTCGTCTAAATTCGTGAAAATATAACAAACAGAGCACTTTCGCATTTTTAATATTTGTATGGATAGTACACAAATTCATCAAAAAGTCTTCCAATCATTTAATAACGAATAAACTTATTTATATACATATTAAACATCCGTGATTCATTTACCTATTTACATTAAGCTAAACACTGGGATGTATGTACATAGTTTAAATAACATTTGTCCGTCGCAAACCGAATTCGAACCCGCAACTAAAAACCTGGGTTATTAACTTATTAATGTACAAGAATCAATTAGCATCCCTGTGGCACAAGGTACCAATCGGACAGTAAATGTAATGAGCTTCGTCTCCTAGTTCACACAGACCCAAATTAAAATAGAACATTCTTTTTCCTATAGATCCAAAACAAATACTGTAGTTTTCACAAAAATATTTCAAATATTTGTAAATAACCTCTTCGCACAAATTGGTATAATTACATACCTAATATTAATACATAATACATATAATGCGTCATATAGTTACAGATAAAAACAGACACTAGGTACTTATCTCCTGGAAAATTCCATGATCCCTTTTGGTTGAGGGCTTTTGTTCTGACTGCAAAATTCATTTCTATTCAGTCTAATTTTCTAACCGTCGCAAAAAATAGTTTTTCTCTTACAACGCGTAAGCCTAAAACAAAATGAACCCACGATGTCAACTAGGTAATAAATAAATGAACCAAGTCACAGAAATGGTTTTGATTTAAATACTATGATATGAAAGCACTTGCTTTGTTTATTTAAACAGGGGACTACGTTTGTATGGAAAAACGGCCGTGGTGTTTCCTCTTAACCCGGGAATCGAACCCGGGACCTCAAAGCTGGCGACATCTTTAAAACTGGTGTAAAGGGTGTACCTACACACCACGGAAGTCATAAACTAATTTTGAAAGCCACAGAAAGTCTGAAAACATGATGCATAGTCTCATAATTCCTGACATAATTGTGCCGCTTGTTGTTTTTAGGGTTTCGTATTTCCAAAGGAAAAAAAAAGAAACCTTTATAGGATCACTTTATTTGTCCGTGTGTCCGTCCGTCTGTCAAGTCAAGACAATTTATTTCAAGAACGCGTTTTAGATATTGAGTTAATGTTAAAACCAAATAGCTACTATAATAGTACTCAGATATACATTCCCTTAAAATTGTAAAAAAGATATCAAACTTTGAAGATAACCATCGACATATAACATCAATGAAGTTAATGTAGAAAAAAAGATACGGACGTCTATGTATGCTTAGTATTTTTGATACATATAAATTAAAAAAGTTTTGTAAATTTAACAAATCAATGAAAAATGTCGGAGGAATTTTAGAAAGTAATGACACCAATTTCCATGATAAGATAAGTTTTTAGAGTTCCACAACACCTGTCCCATACCTCAACGGGAGGAGAGAGAGAACTATGTAACACTTGTAACTTTCATCATTACAATTTATTATGTGACTTCTAATTAATTACTCTCTTCTTCTTTAATACCAATCGTTATCTATTACAAAATCAACATTGCAGAGCATCACAATACGATTACGGGCTAAAAAATAAAGTTAATATCCTACCAATAATAAATTATATTTCTTAAATATCATAATGCTATCTATCTTTAAACTTTGTAAGGGTATTGAATTTTTCACAAGAAATAATAAACACAACACGAAGAAATGTTGTTTTTATTCAAAGTAACTGTGTTTGCTATATAATTTTGTAACAATATTACAAGCATCTGACTTGATATGGGACCCCAATACCATAGTACGGAAACCCCAAGTACGAATCCGACTATCACTTCACCGTTTTTTTATTATGTTGCTAATGCGCTGCAAGTTCAACTCGCCGGACCAACTATGCAGAAGTCCATAATGAAATATAACGGGGATTGCCGTTGCTGACCTTCTAGATAGATAGATATTAATTCATAGCACATCAATCATCACATTATTTTATCACACTATCTAGTGTCGTTATTAGCGTTAGTAATCTCATGTTAATGTAAAAACATAATTACTATTTTAATAACAAGAAATATAAAACTCTCCACCGCGTTCCTATTTTTAGCGAATCATCACGGTCAAGTAAATGATGTTGTCATTAACTCTTCAGGTGTTACGTCGGTTCACATACTTATTAAATGTTCGTATTTTATTTTAATCCGCGAACCATGACATAAGTGTTAGTTGTAGACGGTAGTGGCGTAGTGGCATCACTTTTTTTTTTGCAACGCTTTGCTGATCATCATGTAATGCTATCTTGGAAGTCAAACAGGGAAAGTGTTACAACATTGCTAAATTTTTTAAGCATGTTAGAATGTTTTCATTTTGCCTATTCGAAACCGATTTGAACCTCAGGTTACTCGCAGTCTAATGTAAGATTATGGGCTACACTTTTTAAGCTCACTTCTTCTTATGAGGAAACACTACGGGCGAGAGAATTGAAAAATAGGTATTTGTAAAATCTATTGCTGTCGCGCAGTGCAAAACGCCCCCGTTTACTTTTCCAAAACTAGACAGATTTAAATACTTTTTTCATTAAAGATTAAAGAAAGGCTTTGGCCGTGTTCGTATGCTTTCCTTTTTTGCAAAAATTTTGCCAAATTTGTTTTCTGGATGTTTGAACACAGCGGAAAATCTGGCGAATTTTTTAGATTTTTGAGGGCTCATATCTTTTTTATTAATCATTTATGAAAAAACAGAAACATAGAAACATGCTAATAGTGCCCATAATTTTTTGTAATAAAAATTATTGCTCTACTGGCTTTATCCAGGGAGGAAACGGGACTACGTTTGTATGGAAAAACGGCCGTTTGGCCCTAACTTGATTTTAGTCTTCTAACTCTGCGACTCCGCGTGTCAGCTAGTTACCGTGTTAACAATTATTGATTTCCAATGTGTCTGAAATTGGGCGAGGTTTTTTTTAGTATAAACTTATTGTAACCAAACAGCACTAACAGAATGTTAAATTTGAAAATAGTTTAAGATACTTAGTACCTAATAATAAAAATAAATATTATTATGTTGTATTCTAGGTCTTTGTTATCCGCATAATGTATTTAACTTACATAATGTCTGATTGGATTTCTTTTATTTGCTTTTAGCCGTCACAACCGTAGAGTTATTTCGGGTGACCCTATGTAATGTTTGTTACATCATTTAATATACCGTAATTGTCGTTTGATCAGCGCAGAATAGTCAATGAATTTAAATTTCTCTCAGCATCATCGGCGGCAACGACTTTGTAACAAGTATCTTTTCACTTTTTTTCGCCCGCATCTGAGACACGCGTCTCTGCCGTTCTGTCATCATCACACACACCACTGTCTCAATCCGACTTAGGACGAGTGTAGTCGCTATAGTGTTTCATTTGATTTTGACTTCTTTCGCACATGTTATTTTTTAAGTTACTATTTTAATGCATCCTTTTTATTTCTTTGCAACTTTCAGTGTTAAGTTAATGTGCGTGATGTTGTGGGCAGCTGATGTGTATGTTATTTGTGTACATGGTTATTAGTAAAATGCACAAAACCTTATAGTTTGGAAGTTCGCCTCTAAAGTAGTGCATGCCTTGAAATTCGCACCCGAGTAGACCGAAGACGACATGACTAATTCACAGGTACTTCATTTTATTTTTATTTGCACTAACTCTACATATAAGTGATTAATTTTCGGTCTTTAATTATTTTTTGGTAAGCCAAGTAGTGTTTGTTTGAATTTTGTCTATGAATTTTACATCGTTAGAAATAAATTTCAACCAGGTACAAACAGTCGTATCGTATATTACGATGTTAAAAGTAGAACAAGTAAGTCACAAGGCGTGATGTTCATTACGTAAAATGGTAATTAAAACCAATTCTCTGAGTTATCCTCATAGACATCTTTATTATTCAGAGTGTAAACCTTTTCTTAGGTCAGTTCAATCAACTTGTTACTTTGTTTTTTTATGATCTAGATTTTGAAATAGGTAATAAACAAATCAAGCTCTCCTTGTACTTTATTAATATGGCTTAATATTGGTTTTTGGTCAAGTTTTATTTAACATAGCTTTGACAAAGTAGGTATGTATGATGTTAATATATTAAGTTAATTATGTATTATAAAAACTTTCTTTCTATTAAATACCTAATTATTTATTCCATTGCCATTTTGATAAGTGGTTGCCAGCTCATTACCATAATTTATTATGTTCGCATATAAAATTGTTATTCATAAAATATAAGAAAACATAGATCAAAGGGAAATTATGATTTGCACGCTTGATGCAGTAGTTTTAGCTTTTGGGGAAAACTTGTAATACGTGAAACTAAAATGACAACGATAAATGAGATATTGTATGGCCTATTATCTTTAAATTCCATCCAACTTATCTGAGAAATCATTTGAACAATAGGTGTTACATTTCAATTAAAACGTAAAAACTGTTTATGCTGTTTTAATAAATTTCGTTTTCTATAGAATTTGAGACCAAACGTATTTCTTTGCTTGATTTTTTTCAAACAATCAATAATTCATACGTGTTTTCTCTTATTGCGTGACCATTGATCGCAATTATTGAACATTCGTACTTCCAGTTTGACGCTAATGTCAAAGCACCTGCACGCTAGCTATGTTTTTATCAACAATTAATATGAGTATAAAATGTAATGATGACTCAATCAATTGTTGGAATTTTATATTTCATTTTGCTTAATCTGTCTTATAAATCGTTTCAATATGGCCAGTGCTTATCTGTTTTGCAAATAGAACACTAATCAACATGGTCAAATATATTGAAAAAGGCGAATAACACCTTAGTCTACCCGTGACCGTGAACGCTGTAAAGGGTTCGAAACGTCGGGTTAAATAAAAAATAAACGCGTTCTAAATCCGTAAACTATCTTTCATTTCAATGTATAGTGTTCGCGTAAACTCAAGAAAACAGTATGGTCAAATATAATATTGATCCTCTATTGAATTAGGCAACAACCGTTACGTTTATTGTAACTTCAAACTTCTTAGTAAACGTGGCGAAGATAGGAAGAATTATTAATAGAATTCTAGTAATCGTGACAGGATGTAGGAAGGAAATTAATTTTTTTAACTTTATTTTAAACAAAACGGTGTTACTATCGATATTTTTTTGTATAATGCATTGTTATTGTAACGGAAAGATATTTTCAGGTATGGTTCCGAGGCGTAAGAAGCTCAAAATTCCGCCATGTTTATGGAGTATCATTCAAAAGAGAGCGTTGCTATGACAACATAAAGATAACTAGGAATGCGCACGACTCCAACTTTTGCGCTGTGAACCCCAAGTTTGTGGCCATCGTGACAGAGGTCGCTGGCGGAGGTGCCTTCCTTGTGCTACCTTTAGATCACGTAAGTTTTTTTAAACAATTTACTAAATCCTTGCATTGATTTCTATCGCTCAACAAACTTATAAATTTTTGGAGAAATATCTTTATTGCACTCCAAACTATAGACATAGTTTGATAGTTTGCTCCAAACTGATTAGTTTTTTCGTAACGTGTTCAACTGAGGCGATTTTATCGCTAAAAGGTAGGTATCTCTTCCTAAGAACCTTTGAGTACCCTTTGAGTACAAGAAGACTGTTAAGACAGGGCCAGGCGAAAGATTTTTGGGAGTAAAATATTTTTTAACTATCGAGTAATACCTAGTTTCGATAAACTAATTGAATGTTGTGGACCGACGATCTGATCAAGGTCGCGGGAAGCCGCTAGATGCGGACAGCACAGGACCGATCGTTGTGGAGATCCTTGGGGGAGGCCTATGCCCAGCAGTGGGCGTCGCTCGGCTGATATGATGATGATGATGAATTGAATGTTATGTTTATGTCTGAAAATCAGTCCCAGGTTTTTGATGGTTTTAGGTATTTATCCAGTGCCTTAGTGTACAGACAACGGCAGGTCAACCTACCCAAGAAGTTAAAGGTCATTGAATTGATTTTCAACTTTAAGTCTAACAGGTAGAGGTATCAATATCAATTGAGAAAATTTGACGTTTTGTGGTAGGTTGACGCGCTGTTGTCTGTACAAAAGTATTAAATAGTTAGGTTAGTTAGTTATCTTTTCCGGCTCTTGCATAGATATGTCTAAATCTCAAAACAATAGAAAAGTTTTGGGATTTTGGTTCCTTATCAAGATACCTATCTAGCGCAAAAGGAAATCTTTTCATAGTGTTGACAGTATCATTGATGCGCTAATATTAATACAGATCAATGTTTTTCATCTTATTTTCGGCGATTCGAGAGAGAGAGAGGCTGCTTAAATAAATTATTAAACGAGTGGTAATTACTACATCGTTGGCTTTTTCCGGTTCAAAACTTGTTTCCAGATTTCAATTATGTAGTATAATTTGTGGCGTAAAAAGTGTAAACGTACAATTTTTAAAATCATACCACTATTTCAATCGCTTTTTACGCATAAGTGATCAGTCATTTGATCTAGCTAGACAATTGTATTAATCGATCACAATTAAAACGAGTTACGTCAAGATTAAGTAATTTTCCCATAGGTACATACATAATGATTATCATCGTATCTTTTTGTTGTAATTTTTTTTAAAACTTACTTCATAATACCAATAGTGTTATTACATATAATATAATTATTATTAGATTATTATTTAAAAATAAGCTTTTTGTACGGTTTCATGTGAGTAAATGTTTTTTTTTTTAATATTGACTGACATACAGTTTTATTTTACTTGCTAAAATATCAGTGTAACAATGTATAGAATTTGCAACGGCATAATTTCCATTGTTCAATCGTAAAAACTGTACTTATTTGTATTGTAAACATTGTAAAGTATACATATAAACATGTCAATGTTAACGTTCTACAATATACTAAATATAGCCAGTGAGTGACCTTCGCAGTACTCACGACACTCATGAGGTGCATAATTAAGTACTTCCATACTTTTCACACTTATTGTCTGCGAATGAATGGTTGACTTAACTAATTAATAATTGATGCGGTCCAAACACGAAGTGCGATATAATCGAAACAGTTTGCAATGGCGTGAGAAATTGAATTTAAATAATATCGAATGGAGCAAGTGCTATTGTTTTGCTATTGCTAGCACACCCATTGCACGGATTGCACCAACTTTGTGGTCTGATTTGCTAAATATTAAAATATAGGTTGCTGCCTTTTATTTTATTGTGAAATAAATAACTACGTCAGTAGGTGGTGTAACTGTCAGGTTTATCTAAAATCTTGTAAATGCTTCATGCAATTAATGCTGACAAATATGATTTCGGTTTAATTATAATAGTGGCTGTGATGACAGCAGAAAAGAGAATGGCAACACCCCTTATCGTCGTCTATCGGGGGTCGGAAAAGTGCTAGAAGAGAACAACGTCTTCTCTACTCCATTGGACAAATCGCGGTCTCCAATCCGGCTGCCTATTTGTGACATTTAAGCAAAATCCTGGTGAGGCCTATTTCCAACAGTGCATCTTATGTGGGCTATTAATGAATGATTTCTCCATAAATCATAACTCAGGTACTATTGACACCCTAAAAAGAATTCCGGAATGCGTAGTATTCCACCCTATTTCTCATGCTGCTTCTAAAATCCCGCTTAAGCTAACGCCTATCTATTATAGTTTTTTGCAAGATATTGATTTCCAGTGTCTTTCAGACTGGGCGACTCGACTTCAATGCAAGCCGGGTGACGGGTCACAAGGGCCCAGTGCTGGACATCAAGTGGAACCCGTTCAACGATAACATCATCGCCTCGTGTTCCGATGACTGCACGGTAATTTAGTTTGTGCTTATTTCTATTTTAGAGTTAGAGACCTAAATAGTCATTTAATCAATTCGCTAAGTTTTTGCCTTATAATACGGGGTAAATATTATTGAACTAGAAGGCATGAAAATTGTAGGGTTGGCAAGATAGTCAGTAGACAGTAACTGATTATCCAAACTCCTGAAAACTAATCTGCTCACAATCTAACCCATGCTAAGTGCTTGTTTTTTTCAAGTCTATTGCACAAAATTACGTCGAGTTTTGTGGCATCAAGTATCAAGAATTTCTTTACACAAATACACCCATTCGTTTTTCAAAATTAAAGTTAAGACTTTAAGCTTAGATCTTTAAAGGTCCAGATAGAAGAAGAGAAATACCGTATAAGGTTGTTATTTCTAACAAATTAATACTCCTATTCGATATTCATGCTTAAAATTCAGACTTTAATTTTAGCTTCTAAATATTAGTAGTAGATTGCAACTAAAGTTAATACATTTGTTGACTTTTAATGCTTTGATACGTCATGATTACATTGTATTACAGTGCTTTAAATAGATAAAGTGCGGAACTTACAGCACGCTACCGGTTCTGTCTTGATGATTTTTCCTTTATAATACTTTTTTTGTTCGATGCGCAATTTGCGCTTGGAAATTACTACCCATTACGCGGGGATGTTCCGTTTGACCAATTTGTCGGTTTTCATTATTGATATGAAAGTTTGCACGTTGATCTCGTTGAGTCAATAATCTCCTTTAATTGCTATGCGTGTTGCTATGTCTTAGAGCTGGTTCACACTATGTCTGGACTATAGGTATGTCGGATGCATTATTGCACTGTTCACATTGCAGCAACCGACACGATGAGTTAACCGGACTTTCAGCTACGAGCTAATGATCGGGTATAGAAAACTTTGTATTGTACCGTTAGTAATTGATGGGCTGCGTAGCGCATACCAGGACCAAGCCAACAGATCATACTTGAGCGGTTTTCTTCATGAACAACATTATTAAGCAACATAAAGAGTTTGATAAAATATTGTTAATATTAGGTCGGCTACATTTATTATTACTGCTCCCAGTTTACGCTAGAATGGATCAAGAGGTCCGACTTTGAAGCTATCTCGGCAGTTCCGGTTATGTCAGCGCCTCCACTACTAGCGGATTGCTATTTTCATTGCTTTAGGCTCAGAGCCTGAAGTTCTAAACGATTGATTTCAGTGAACGTTCAATTGATGCTGAAGTAGCCCTCAAAAACCATCAGAAAAAGACCATCTGTGACAAAAAGGCTTTATCAGTTTTATTTGACATACCTAACAATCGGCCGCGGACAAAACTGTCGGTCCAACGCAATGTGAACCTGGGCAGGTTTACATAAATCGTTATCATGTCTCATTGATGCCATTTTTATATATCTATTGTCTGATAAAAAATATTCTGATACTTATCTATGTAGTACTACAGCCAATGTTCAATTCTATGTCAATCAAATATAATTGTCCTCATTGACTTCCATTTCGTCATAGTAGGTAAATAGAACCAGTTAAAATAGATTTGTTTTCATATGAGCAGTATTGTTGTGTTTTTTTATTGCGGTTTGTGAAAACCTCTTTTGATGATTTGATAACATCAGTATGGTACTTACGTCGGAAATGTATAATTAGAAGTAGAGACGTTACACTTAACACTTTAACATCGTTTTATTTAACAAATGGGCAGTGACTCGACTTTTCTCTGTAGCATCTGATAAAGTTAAAATACCGTTTATTACTAGCCAGCTATTAAATTCGTACAAATTGTAAAACACTTGATACAATACACACTCTATTTGACGCTGATTTCCATTTAGTTATTTTCGATCGAAGTAAAACTTTTCACCTAAAATATGTGTACATACAACAGCTGCAGCACGTCACCTACCACGAAACGTCAAATTTTCTCAATTGATACTGATCTCTACTTGTTGGACTTAAAGTTGAAAATCAATTCAATGACCTTTAACTTTTTGGGTAGGTTGACCTCGTTGTCTGTATATGAAATTCACTAATAATGAGTTTCGTGTACACATATTTTACACATGCAAATATTTATATATTATAGGTTAAACTATGGCATATCCCGGACGGTGGTCTCTCTATGCACCTGACGGACTGGCTGGTGGAACTGCAAGGTCACAAACGCCGCGTTGCCTACATAGAATGGCATCCTATTGCCGAAAACATCCTCTTCAGTGCTGGATTCGACTACTTGGTAAGTCGTTTATAGCTTAAGGTAATTAAAAACCACATGTGAAATAGTTAAACAGTTGACGATCTTTTTTTCCAAAACTTTTTGCCAGTTCCATGCTTTCTGTTGCTTCAATTGTAAACAGTGTTGAAGCATGGTTTATTTTGTAACCTACTATCCCTATTTATTGTCAATCCATGCATCCACCTTAGAGGCTAAAATTCTTACATATTTTAAACCGTACTAACTAACCGCCGCACTCACAGACGTTATTTAGTCTTAATCGTCCATTAATGTGAGACGTCAGATAATGTCAAAATCAATGGATGCGACATTGGTTTGACGTTTTAATTTAATAGACGATTAAGGCTTTATTAACGTCTGTGAGTGCGGCGCTTAGACTCCATTTTCATCAAAATTGGTCATTGATCCTCTAAAAATATATTTAGGTCAGACTTATGGCTATTCTATAGAAACTATATTCATTCGTCGTATGGAAGGAATGGCATAAAAAACTTTATTGGATGGCGTTGGCTTATTAAAATAATAACAGCCACCCCTTCTCTTCTTACGGTACTGCCAAAAGCAGACGAGCATCAGCGTCTTTACCCTACCATGAACCAATCTGCTATCGCCGACCCGCTTGCAATTATGGCAAAATCCATAATCGCCACGCCTAAAGCCTGTGTCCAACAACGGATTTGGTATAGACTGGTGAATATTCCATAACTATATGCGTTATATAAAAAGAACGGCATAATATATTTAAATCATACACGAATTTACAGCTGATAAATCTTCATTGTTCGTATTATTACGAGCAATACAATAAATAATAAGGTATCTTTAAATAACAGCATTCGTGACTAATATATATTTTTTTATCACGCGAATCTAATGCAAGTGATTTTAATACCTTTTTGGACAGATCAATCGCGTGGCGATCCGCTATTAATTGCTCCATAACAATTTCATATGCGTATAAAATATCACTGTGATACTCGGTTCCGTTACTTTATTAACTCCACTAAAAATATTCGCGAATTAATAAAATACAGTAAAAACTTTTTATTAAGTTACATTATCAATCTATTTATACATCCAAAGACTTTAATTGTTTTTAAACAACGTTAGTGTTGTATTTTATATTTAACTGTGAACTGTTTGTTCACGTAAAGATATTACTTTGTAGTGTTTATCTATTGCTAACAAAGTATATCTTTGGTATTTGTTTATCTATAATAATATTGTTCTATTGTTACAACCGCTATGACCACTAATTCTATCCATCTGTCACTATCGGTATATCCAATAATAATAGGCTCTCTGTAATAGCTACTGCTACATGGTTATTTTAAAAGGAAAACTGTTTTATCGATATTGCATATAAATAATGAACGAAAATGGTAGAAATCAAATTCTGGTCTATAAAAGGACTAGATTAAAATAAATTAAAACCTAAATCCAATGAAAATTACAGACCAAGCACTCTTTCACTAATTCAACATAATAGGGGTTAAAGTATGAAATTGCCAATTATTTTCCCACTTTTTATTTTTATTATAGCTCTTAAGTATAGTCGTATTATCGCGTAATTCTTTTTGTATTGTATCAAAAACTAAATAAAGTAACTTTTGACTTAAATAAATGCAATACTAGTTCCTATTACTTCAAAGGAAGTCGTTGAAAAGACCCCTAACAATGTGTCAGCTGACCTTCTTGCTTCAATTAAGTATATTTGTATTATATACTTTGATTTTCAGAAATTTAAATACTATAATGCGTAGCTTTATAACCATCTAACTTTGTCGCAGTTGGTATTTAAATAGGAACAACCAAGCGTACACAAAATAGATATTTATTAAAAATTTAAGGTTGAGCACTGTGGGTATGGGTTCGTATGCCCGACTGTTAAATTGCTTCCGCAGGCCCGTACTTCCTTTGTGATGGTGACGCGAGGATAGATGTTGGCTCGTTGGACGGACGGCAGCAAGCAGCATGCGAGGGTAGATGCGAAGGTGTGGCCCAATTTCAAGTGTTAACTTCGTTCCCTGGAAAAACGTCCCAGCTTAATATTCATTCTCCTAAATTAATCCGCTGATTGCGATCGCCAACATTTCCCATTTACAAGCCAAGCCAAAGCAAAGAAGACGGGTTCTGTATTTTAGTAGATGGTGATGTGGCTTTAAAAGATCGCAATCAGAACGGAGTGCAAAAGCTAGGTAGGTAGGTAGATAAATAAATTAATTTAATTTACGATAAACTACAATTACAGATTATGCAAATAAGGAAAATAGTTTTAATTTAAATTAGGGATTTTATTGAATATTTTATTTTTATTAATTTAACATTGTATTACAAGGTAAAAGTATAGCTTGGCAAATAGGTACCTAATTATTTTAGTTTACACCGAAGCAAAAGCGAAATAAAGTCTAGGCTGAAGAAATACCTAAGTAGATAGGCCACTAAAAAAAAGGTTAACAAATTTACAATAATCCTACTCAACACAATACTTTCGAAACACTATTACAACTATGGTTCGCTAAATTAAAAGAATACAAGTTCATCACTTACCCTATCGGGGAAAACTCGTCTTCCTATTACGTAGGAAGTAAGTATTTGAAAGCAACTGTTAATAGCACGACTGCGAATAAAATCATGAATGAATATGAATCATGTTTGATGCATGTGATATTTTGATTAAGAAATAATATTATTTAATTTTTTTTTTTTAAAAAAGAACACTATTTAACTAATTTAATTATTAATATAAGACGAACGTATAACGTTACAACTTTCACCTTTAATTGCATCGAAAACGGTTCAGGCGTTTTTAAAAAAACTAAAAAATTGTTAGTATCGAAAAATGACATTTCTCGATTTCGTCCATACAAAACGGCAATTTCATACTTTAACCCCTAATACATGTAATACATGGGCTGAGCTTTAGATCTACACTTATTCGGGGAAATGTTGTATCGACAACGAATGTCTGTCGTTTATATGTTTTTGGTTCGCTAAAATGAATTCCGGTATTAGAATTTTCGATATATCGTTGCCCAGGGAATGTGTCGTTTAATCAAGTCATCAATAATTTTGAGTTATGATTATGCATACCGTTGAAATGATTGAAACTCCACACTGAGCAGTTCTAATATTAGAAACTACAACCTCAAAAGTTATTATCAGCCATCAGCCACGCATACTAAAGAGGTTAAAGTTCCTGCATTCCAACTCCCTATTGCCTCCTACCTCCCGGTAAGGTCTTCTAAATTTAAATTGAAACTTTTTCTTCCAGATCTTCGTTTGGGATGTAGGCAAGGGTGAGGCAATTCGCGTCATAGACTGCCATATCGATGTGATATACTGCATGTCGTTCAACCGCGACGGGTCCCTGTTAGCCACTACCAGCAAGGACAAGAAGCTGCGCATTATCGAGCCCCGGAGAGGCATGGTGCTAGCTGTAAGTAGAAACACGATCGAATGACTATAATGTGTTAAATTATTTTTTTTTGGATTCGACTACCTAAACCCAGGTAAAAACGTGTATAACACCAAAATTAACTACTTGCGGCCTACTGAATACTTTTGATAGCCCAAACAAGCTCTGTATGTTTTAAGCTTTTTATCAGCATAAAAACACATCCATGTAGTACGAGTTCTATTCAATCAAACTCATTGAACACATATACGTTAATTTGTTTGGCACTGAACTTGATTTGCAAAATTCGCACTAAATCATCATCATCATGTCGTATGGCTTCTGCTTGTCCTTATATGTCAGTGACACTAAATAATAGCGCACTATCCCAAACATACAAAGTCACATGTTTGAACAATCAAAACTCGGAATCGCCCATCGATAGTATTACATCAGTGGAATCGCCACTCATTTTGATCCACTACGATGTTTTAATTTACTAATATTTTTACGTTTCGAGTCTTTGATTTATGTTGAAACTCGCTTTTTGATTAGACAGTATTTTTTTTCTCAACTTGTATCAACGTCATCGTTGAACTCTGGTTTTGTAAGATTATACATTTTTGTATTACCAAACAATGAACTTAATAATTTATCGAGTTTCTGTCGCCAATTTACCAACAAGACAGGACCAATAAATCTTCTCAATTTTTATTATTTTGCTACCTTATAATAGAAACGAATGTATTAAGTTCTTAAATATCTATTTCAGGAAGGAATCTGCCACCAGGGTACCAAAGCATCAAAATGCACGTTCCTTGGCAGCAGTGGTAAGGTTCTTACCACCGGTTTCTCCCGCTACAGCGATCGCCAGTACGCCGTGTGGGATCAACACGAGCTAGACAAGCCGCTTGTGTGCGAAACCATTGATAGTTCTTCAGGGGTCGTGTTCCCGTACTTCGATCATGACACCAACATGGTGAGTACAGTCAATTTATCATCGGGTAGTAAAGCAGTATAATAGATCGGAACATAGAGAGAAAGCACAATCTTATATCTTCCTATGTGGTAAGAGGCGGCTAACGGAATACTGAAAAAAAAGACGGGTAGTAGTGTTTTCTCTGCTCCGTTGGTCAAACTGCGATCGACAACCCGCCTGCCAAGTATGATTATAGCAAATTCTACCGGCGCGATCACGCCCGCTAGTATGTATGGGACCCGGCGCGAGCGAGCCTGAGGCTTTGCGAGGCCTCACCCTCGGCCGCACCGGCAGACCGCTAGCGTGAGGTAAATTTCTACCCGGCTTAACTGAATAAAGATAGATTTAGTGATAGACCCATCAAAAAAATATATAGCAGGTCTGTGTACAGCAGTGGACAAAACATACTTTCTTCGATTGTTTCAGGGACCGTTAAAACATTATGCACTAACGTGATAGGGCCTGTTTCACAATCGCTGAGTAAAGTTCTGGGTAAGCTACTTCGACCCTATCTGCTCAGTAAACTATTTTTCACGTTTCACAATCCCTGCGTAGGGTTAATCACCACTTTATCTGCTCGTTAAGTTAATCACCGGATGCACTGCCAAGTAGCCTTTTACTTGATAAGTAAATTTAAAAAGATAACCTCAATACGTCATTTCCAAATTTTCATCAACAACAAGTTATTTTATTATTTAAATGGACAGTTTTGCAGTCATTGTAAAATAACACAATGTTCGTAATGGTAAATTCAATGCAAACAAAATCACCACAAAAAAAGTACCAAACGTCGGCAAATTTGACATTTGTCATTTACTGACTAAATGACGTTGACCCATGTTGACCCGACATAGACATTTTGTTGAAACCTCGTTGCGTTCCATTCTTACAGAATTATTGATTTTAGAAAAGGTGAAATGACTCATTTACATTACAGTGTAAAAAAAATTTTGTACGAATTTATTGTTTTTATTACTTATAATCATAACAAAAAATATTTTTAATGATAATTCTGTGATTACTATACTTTATAGAAACACATAAATTATTCTTACCTTGAAACGAAACGTAACTTGCAAGTAAGTATTAATTATATAATCTTCACTTTAATTTACTGATTGGATGATTGTGAAATGCAAAGAAAGTTAACGAAAGGATTTAACCTCTATGTAATTAACTCGTTGAGTAACTACTTAAGCCTTTACTTAATGATTGTGAAACAGACCCTAATGTTTTAACTATTAAGGAAACTAAATAAACAATCATTTATAGAGAATGTCCTCACCAAATGTACGTTTGAGTACTCATTCTCCATAATATTAACTGTAAGCCATGTGACACATACTTAAGGTTGAATTTGCATTAACCGCTCGTATGAGGGTAATTACCAGACACAATAGAAATCAATTGTCATAGGTACAGCACAGATCTGCGCTTAAACAGCCAGAACCTTAAGGCACAAAACAGACAATAGCTGCTTACGATCAACCATTGAGGGTTCAAGTATCATTTTGTACGTAACTGTGATCTAATTCTATATGATTAAATGTGGACAACATCACATACATTGTTCTGATCCCAATTTGAATAACTATTTAAAGCACTCGTATTTTGGAAACCAGAAACAACGAAGGCACCACTAACACCAAGACCCGAGAAAATGTAGAAAAACTTTTTTTTTCTACAAGACCCGTCCGGGAATCGAACCCGGGACCTCGGAGCAGGCGACACCTTGAAAACCGGTGTGTCCGCCACTCCGCCACGGCGGTCGTCAAATTATTATTATTGTTTTTTTTAAACATCCTCTATTTTACAGGTGTTTATATAAAAATATATTATCAATTGAATTCCTGACTACCATGAAATATTATATATTCACAGGTCTACCTTGCAGGCAAGGGCGACGGGAACATTAGATACTACGAAGTAGTCGACGAACCGCCATATGTACATTTCCTCAATCAGTTCCTATCTGGAAACCCACAGGTAATTTTCAGTAATAATATGTTTTATGTCACATTTTATTTACTACTGATTCACTGATTAGGTACTAATGTTTATATGCATTAGATTTTATGAACGCCAATATTTATTCACTCAAGCTTTGATATTTCGTTGCTGCATACTGACCTTTCTTCTTCACTAGGTATGGATTTAAAAATTCCTAATATGAAACGTATTTTTTTTTCAACCCCTTTGTTTGATTATTTTAAAGACAAATACTATCTTTTGTAATTTAAATTTCATCTAAATCGGATAGTAAAATTGATTTTTCATTAAAAAAACAATTCGCTCTTGTCGTGTAATTTTAAGGATGAAATGATAATAAAACCGGCCAAGTGCGAGTCGGACTCGCGCACGAAGGGTTCCGTACCAAAAAGGCCAAAAAACCGCGTTTGTTGTATGGGAGCTCCCCTTAAATATTTATTTTATTTTGTTTTTAGTATTTGTTGTTATTGCGGTAACAGAAATACATGATTTGTGAAAATTTCGCCTGTCTAGCTATCGCGGCTCTTGAGATACAGCCTGGTGACAGAGCGACGGACAGACGGACAGACAGCGAAGTCTTAGTAATAGGGTCCCGTTTTTACCCTTTGGGTACGGAACCCTAAAAAGTGACACAAGTGAGTCCTGCTAGGCATTACAGTTTTTAAAAATTACAATTTATATTAAAGTTTAAACAGTTTGTCTTCCACGGGACCCAAACTGTCTCTTTACATAATCATGTTAATCGCTTCAGCGCTATAGGCGTGAAGAATTAACAGACAAATACATTTATAATATAACTAGCGGGCCCCACAGACGTTGTCCTGTCTTCACTATAATATTGATTACGAAATGGATTTAAATGCTTTACGCTACACATCATTCTTTGTTTGTTTTTTCTGGCTGGTATAATATATAGTTTTTTTGGTATTACATGGGAATGGGGATAGTATACATGGGAACAGGCGACATTACTGGCCATGTGCAAAATTCAGTTTTTTGTAACCCCTAATTATTTGACTATATTTGCAGCACACATTCTGTCAATGTTATGTCAAACGCCATTCACTAAAAAAGTTTAAATTGTCAAAAGCGATAAATGTAAGCATTAAAAATAATTTAGTATGCTGATTAAGTTTTCTTATTTTCCGCGCAATTTTCCTATTTTTTCTTTCATAAGAACATTTTCCTGACTATAACAAACAAAACAAAAAATAATTAGCGAAATCGGTCCAGCCGTTCACGCGTGATGCGATGACCAAGGGAAATAGGGATTAATTTTTATATATTTAGTTTAGATCATGGTTTATATTTTTATTACAGCGTGGGCTAGGCTTTATGCCCAAGCGTGGGTTGAACACAAGCGCGTGCGAGGTGTTCCGCTTCTACAAGCTTCATACATCGCGCGGCCTCTGCGAACCCATCTCGATGATCGTGCCCCGCAAGTCTGACTGCTTCCAGGTACTGTATATGACTGATGAATTATCTATGGACGCGTTATGTTTTCTAAAAAAATTTGCATTTCATTCGGGGGACGAGTAAACTGTAGTAGTTTGGTTATCGCGAACATACCTTATTTTATTTGCCTGACGTTCATCTTAAATAATTATGCAACGCGATAGTTTAAAAGTATTTGTAGTACATAGTTTGCTCCGGATATCCGTATCCACAGATATCTGAGGGAGAAGAAAGATCCGTATCCGTTAGGTTTCTCCTGGATTTTTATCTTATTATTTTCAATTGATAGGATAAAACGACCCGTTGACCTAATGGTTTAAGTACCAAGGCCAAGATCGGGGGCCTGGGTTAGATTTCCGAATTTACAAACTTCGCTCGGGTTCGTGATCACCAACCCGCATTTGGTGGTGATTATGCCTGTACCCATCATTATGTAAACTTGAATTCAATGATGGAAGCCTTTGCCCTGCAGTGGGATGATTATGCCGTTACTGACAGCTAAAAGCTATACTTAATATAAATACTAAATTACTCTAGAAAACATCTTAGTCGACATTTTGAATATGAGTTTCCATGTGTTTTGTAGGAGGACTTATACCCAGACACGGCGGCGCCGCTACCCGCGCTCTCCGCGAAGGACTGGATGAATGGAATGAACGCACAGCCGCTACTTATCAGCATGAGGACGGGCAAGTGACAAATTAAATGATATTTTTTTCTTTATGATCGCACAATCGAATCCTTTCTAATCAACAAGGAATTTACGTATTATGTAATATGTAAATTCCTTGTTTCTAATAAGGTTGTGACATTAGTATATCATCATGCCATTATTTAAAACTGCGCGTGTTTCATCGCATCTCCAAAGTAAAAAACCTAAAATTATTTTTAATTTTTTTGTAAAGAAAATAGTTACAGCATTCCGCACACATTAAACATTATTTGTCAAATAGTCTTTCCTTTTCAAAATATTTAATAAAATAAGTTTATTTAAATAAAGATTTTCATAGCTTATAGTTTTTTGCGGCAGTATAAAATTTCGGTACATTTACTAAAAGAAATAACTACCTACTTTACCTACCAACGAACTGTAATTGTTTGTGTATTACAGGCGTGACAATAACGACGCATAAACCTCGCACCAACAACAAGGACGCTCCGGCGATGCAGCCGCAGGACGCCAACAACCGCAAGAAGTTCGCGTTCTTGTCGCGCGAGACCACGCCCGACTACCGCCCGCTCGCCACCTGGCAGCCCGACGTGATAGAAGACGCCCAGGTCAGCATCTTCACCACCCTTACCAATAGTATAAACGCGCCCAACAACCGCAGGAAGTTCGCGTTCCATACCTTTCTCTCTGACTACAATTCCGGAGTCGCGTAGCAAAAGATAGTCTTAGATAAAAAATAAATAGGATAAATATGGCGCTCAAGGCTCCGCGTCCACGAAATGGTAATGAAAGGAGTGGACTGTGAATTGACCAATCACAGTGCGCGAAATACACATCAGATATTTCCGGCACTGTAATTGGTCAATTCACTGTGTGCTCCCCTCCACTCCGTCCGGCTCCCTGTTCCGTGGAAACACGAGTGTGTACTTACGAACGTAAGTGTTCATAAGCAACTGCGACGAATGTAGTCGACTATGGCTAATTCATTCACGCTTGTCGCTTATACTCGAATTGAAAATCGTCGCTTGACGTGTCTTTCTTCTCCAAATACATGTTCTACTTTACATTTGGTTTCCACTTTCCATTTATCTAAGATATAAGTCTATGATATAAGATATGATCATATTATGTTCGAAATATAAAATAGCTCACCCAAGACCCAACACCATCCTCATACCTACAGCTGATAATAACATTTAAACACCAATATCCCCATTCCAGGTGATGGTAACAGAGAAGTCAGCGAAAACGAATGCGAACCAGAACACGAAGTTCCACCAGCTGCAACGAATGTTCGGCAAGCACACCGGCGACGCGGAGCCCGTGCCGCTCTACAAGCAGATCAACCAGGGCGACGTGTTTAGCACTGAGCACGAGGTATATATGCTACTATAATGCTATAAGTGAACGAGAGAAATTCGTCTTGATATGAACCAGGATTTCACAGGACAGTCAGAACTCTCTCTCTTCCCGGCTATGTATTCCATATGGTGGTGGGGTCAGCCTTCCTTATCATTCTTCTCCACTTCGCTCTATCCTTGACATCCTCCTCGGATAGCTGGCACACACCCACGTTACTCAGCACCACATCCCTCCATCTTACCCTAGGCCTGCCTCTGGATCTTCGGCCTGGGATAGAAAGATTTAGCGCCAAATTCCCTACGTAGTCTGGAGGTCTCCTCTTCACATGACCATACCATCCTACTCTCCTGCATCTTGTCGGCAATGTCACGTACACCAAGGCTTCCTCGCACGTACTCGTTGCGGATTTTATGGAGCCTGGTGACGCCGCACATCCACCTCAGCATCTTCATTTCGGCAACTTGAATGGACATTTCTTCGGGTGACTGCCCACGTCTCACTGCCGTACATTAGGACTGGTCTTATTATGGTCTTATAGATTAAGCCTTTGAGTTTCACAGGCATTCTGTTGTCGCATGTTACACCAGTCACTTCTCGCCATTTAAGCCACGCTGCAGCTATACGGTGCTGAATGTTGCATTCCGCGTTCCCAGACTTGTGGATCATACTGCCCAGATACTTATACTGATCGCACAAGGTGACTAATTGTCCATCGATGGGTATTGGACTATCATTAAGGTCTGGGTCATTGAAAGCCATGAACTGGGTTTTTGCAACACTTAGCACTAGGCCACCCATTTCTAACTGGTGTTTCCATGAAACAAGTGCCTCTTGAAACTCATTTCGACTCTCAGTGCAGATGGCTACATCGTCTGCGTATATGAAAGTCCACGCTGCTGAATTTTGCGCTGCCTCCGTAAGTGTGTCCAAAACCAAGCAAAATAGAAAGGGACTCAGTACTGAGCCTTGGTGAACACCTTCCGCGACCGCTATTGGTTTTGTCCCCCCTACAACCGTCCGTACAGTTGATCTCGCACCCCTATACATGTCGGCAATGATGTTAACATATTGCTCGGGGACATTTCTTACGAAGGCTCCACCAGATCGTTTCTCTCGGAACCCGATCAAATGCCTTTTCCATATCCAGGAATGCGACATACAACGGTCGGTTTTTGGCGCGATATTCTTCAGCAATCGTGTTTAGAGCAAACATCGGATCGGTTGTTGACAGGCCTGGTACGAAGCCAAAGTGATTTTTTGATAAACAGCACTGTGATCTTAGGCGGCTGTCAATCACTCTCTCGTAAAGCTTCATAGTATGGCTCAGAAGCTTGATCCCGCGATAGTTGTTACACTCGTATAGACTACCTTTCCCCTTGTAAATTGGAACTATAGTGCTCAATCTCCAGGCCTCCGGCATTTTAGAAGAGAGCATCATACAGTTGAAGAGGTTGGTGAGCAGTACGATTCCTAGATCACCTAAGCATTTCCAAGCTTCAATTGGGATACCGTCAGGTCCTATGGCTTTTTTATTTGACATTTTTCTTAACTTCACTTGGATGTATTGGCGGTATGAGTCCAATGTTTCTCTCCCATTCTGGAAGTTGTATTATGGGTGCGTTAGGGTTAAGAAGCTGTTCATAATACTGATGCCAAGCTGATATAATATCTCTATCTCTATAGAGTTGGTCGCCATTGGAGCCTTTTATGGTTTTACACCTAGTGGGATCCTTTGTACTCTGACCACGCAGTTTTGCGAGCTTATAGATGAACTTTTGGCCCTCTTTAGTATCTAACTTCTTATACAAATCTTTCTGGGAGTTGGCTTGTTGTACAGCAATTGTTTTCTTGGCGTCTTTTTTAACTTTCTTGTATGCTTTGCGATCTTCCGCTGTGTGTGTGGACTGCCAAGTTTTAAAGGCGATTTTCTTTTGATGAATAGCATTCTGCACCTCCTCTGTCCACCACCAGGTTTCCTTGTCGCTCCTTTTACCGCCTTTTGTACGACCAAGAGTTTTGTTTGCAGCAGTTATGATGGACTTACGCAAATGTTCCCATATTGTATTCACATCTGATTCTTCATCAATCTGTAGGTCTGCTAGATGTTCGCAGAACAGGGGAATCTTCTCACCTTTTAGGTTCCACCATTTAGTGAGTTCTGGAGTTGGAGTTGGTTTCTCCTTAGATTGTAATGGATTGGGACGTAGACTCTAAATGATACACAAGTCTTCCGTGGAATAGTCCTTTTCACCAATGATGGCTAGCCTTATATACTATATAATAATACGTGACAAGAGAGGCAAGCGTGACTATCTTCAAGGAAGATATTGTTTTAACTAATTATCACGTCCCATAAGTACGTGATACAATTTGTCATCACATACCACACCTCCCTTGAAATGTTCAGGCATCCCTCCCTTGAAAGAAAAGCGTTTATTTGATAAAAAAAACTTAGCGCTATTCTTATAAACTACAAATTCCTTAGTATTTTAACATCATATTTATAACCTTAGTAAATTATCTAAATCTAACGAATAATTATCGTACCTACTTATACATAGATCGTTTTTTTTTAACCTAATTACTAGGTACATTACATATTTTCCCAAAAACTAACTCATATTAGGTAGTTACCTACTCCAAAAATTTTTTTTTTGTATTTATTAGATACTCTTAAGTCATTTTATTTACGCACACAGGCGATAAATGATAAATAATCATTTTATAACACGTAACAATCAACTTCAGCTTTAACGACACATAATATTAAATTATGTCATAACCTTCATTAAGTAATTCCTTATTTTTTTCAAAGTTTTGGGCCAAAAATTTTTATATAACTTTTATTGAACCCATTTTTAATGACAACTTCGACAATATTATGTCTTTTACATAATTCTATCAGGTCTCCTATCGTTGCGTCTCGGCGCACCTCCGTTAGTAGAGATTACTGATCTATATAATTAGCAATGTGTAAAACATGCTTTTTTTTTTCCTCATCTTCACAAAGATTTGACATGCACAAATACAATTCTACCTATCAGGTCTCCTATCGTTGCGTCTCAGCGCGCCTCCGTTAGTAGAGATTCCTGATTTTAATAACTATCAAAGTCATTAATATATTAGCAGTTTATGCTTTATTTTTCCTCATTTTAAAAGTTTGATATTAACAAATATCTAAACTTACATCACTTTGTGATTTTTCAAATAATAACAACAAACAACTCTTGGTTGCCTATATAGTCAATAGGAAGCTCCTAATATTCGCTTCTAGAAATGTGGGTTTAACATTCATGGCTCGTTTCTTTGAACGAGTTACAACTCCCACAAAATTAATATTTTTAACGAAATATCCGATTTCGACATTTAAGTATTTGGGCCGTTCATCGGTCCTTATACTTAGTACACATTTATTTACTGTCGAGTTTTACATTTGACTACGACATTTTATTCCTTAACCCCTTGCTATCATTTCGAAATGCATAGCCTAATTAACTGTACCTTGTACCATTGTTATTTCAAATATCGTAACATACATAACGAGTCCTCTTTTGAGATCCTAGATCTCCAACCGTTTCCATAGATAATTCTGGATTACACTATGATTTAACTGAAGGATTTGACTACGTATTGTACTACTCGTGTGTCCTACCTTTTATCATTTCTCATTAAGATACCTTACTTTACAAATACCCATATCTAACCAACATAAACAAAAAAATCGTCTATGAAACTGATAGAAATCGATCATTAAATACGTTTCGAGCCCGTCGCGGCAAGAAAGTAAAATTAATAATTACCATTTATAGTACAATAAGTTACGTATAAACGCGAATTTCGACGAGTCAGCAAGGTCGGGGCCGTGCATATTATAATAACTCAACAAATTTCAGGGTCACTGTCAGCGCAGCAATAGTTTCACGTCATTCTAAATTATAAGAGTGTGCATTTTACAGTCGACACAATATTTGCAATTCCGCAGCATCTAGGTTTTCCTTTTTTACATAACTCTTACTATATGTATTACATCAATAAGTTTATTTAATTTTTAAAAATATGTTTTCCCTAAAAAAAATACCAATTTCTTCATCATAAAATATCAAACAGATTATGATCCAATTTAAAAAAAAGTATAGTTTTCCATCCAACAAAATTAATTAGCGTACACAAAAGTAAATATAAAAACCAAATGAGTAATGTAAAATAAAAACGGAACAATGAAAACCTAAAGCATTCAAAATGCTTTCTTCGCAACCATATTAATCACAGTTTACTTATTACATTTTAATTGACTGGACCCATCTAATTATATTTAAATGTTATCCTATTAAATCTGTAACAATAATTATATCACTAATTATAAAATAATATATTATAATGACTACCTATATTTAAAAAAAGTACATAAAAACCATTTTTCCGGTGTCTTCATTCGATCCTTCGACACGCATGATACACCCGGCACCAACTCTTCCTCCATCTCGACACCAACAACTCCCGGCAGCCAGCTTAACTTGATTCATATCCATCTGGCTCCATCAGCGCCCAACACCCAGCAAAAGATATATCATCTCCGTAATACATAATTTACGTTTTCCATCGCCTTTGTGTTTAAAAAAAATTGTCTCTAACACTTTCACTGTTTACATTACTTTAAAAAATACTATTATCAGATATTACTCGAATGTACAGCACTGCCCAAAAGGCAGCACTGTCACGGTCGCCATGTAATGGATTGGGACGTAGACTCTAAATGATACACAAGTCTTCCATGGAATAGTCCTTTTCACCAATGATGGCTAGCCTTATATACTATATAATAATACGTGACAAGAGAGGCAAGCGTGACTATCTTCAAGGAAGATATTGTTTTAACTAATTATCACGTCCCATAAGTACGTGATACAATTTGTCATCACATACCACAAGATGTCTTTTTAAACGTCATATCCATCACAACAATGCGGTGTTGACTTGTAACGCATTCACCCGGAATAACCTTGCAGTTAGTAACACGGCCAATATGAGCTCGGTTTACCAAGATGTAATCTATCTGCGACACTTTTTGACCACTTTTGTACGTTAATTTGTGCTCTGGTCTCTTAGCAAAGAAAGAATTGACAATCGCAAGATCAAAAGCTGCGGCTGTTGATAATATGACTCTACCAGGGTCTTTTAGTGCCCCATATGCATAACCTCCATGCACTCTTGTAAAAGCGTTGTTTGCTTCCTCAATGTGGCCATTTAAATCGCCCCCCAGCAGGGTTGTTTCTTTTGGAGGAGCTTGTTGGAGTGTGGCTTCTAGAGTTGTCCAAAAGTTATCTTTCTCTGCTTGGCTACAACCGACTTGGGGAGCATATGCCGAAATAACATTTATGACTTCCCTTTCTACCAGTACTTTTAGAGACATAAGTCTGTCGTTTACACGATTAACTTCGAGGATGTTACTGAGGTGTTCTTCCTCAACCGCAATTGCTACGCCATTCCTTCCATGCTTTGCACCCACGTACATAAGTTTGTAGCCCTCTCCGATATTACGAGCTTTCGATCCTGTCCATCGAGTCTCTTGTAGACAGATTAGGTCTACCTAAGATGTAGGGCGATGTGTCTGCGCGTCGTTACGCGGCGACGCCCTATCCGTTATCCTCGATGCATATTGTAACCTGTCCATTTCCTTTTCTAAATAATTTGGCGTACTTTGGGTTTATTAGTCCAGTACCGATTGCCATCTGACGTACTAAAACCTACCCACATGAGGTAGGAAAACCCGAGGATATGCGATGTTAGATCCTACATGTAGTTGTGTGTGTCGTCAGAGCCTCGTCTGTTAGTTAGCAGGGTGCACCACGGGCAGGTGAGGTTGACATTTGGGTTGGTAAAGATGATGGTCCCATACCCCTTACACCACAGGACAGTCAGAAAATGTCTGAAAATAAAAGATATAAAATCAGTTTTATTTGTGAAAATAGGCCCCAGGAGGCGCTTTTACACGTCCTAATATTTAAACCTACCGCTGCTTCGGGACAAGTCTGGGCTAGTGCCGAGAAGAAGCAACGCAAGAAACTCGGTCACTATTGTCAACCTATATCGCGCTCTAAGGATGGTCTGAAATTTTTGCAATCTATAGTGATTGAAATTGAGAAATTATTTATTTCCTATACATACATACATATTTACATATAAGCGATGAACCCTTTCTTTATCCTTTTTTATTATTTCCAAGATAAAAACTGTCCTCCATTCTCGCCAGAAACACACAATATGTCTATACTTTTAATATAAACCAGCTTAGCAGCAAAACGTAACAGACAAAAAGGCAGAGTCTTGTCTTGAGCATTTATAATAATAATGATTTTCACTATTGCTTCCAGCTTCGTCTCGCTTTCAATCGGCAAGGGGAAGAGCTGCGGATCGTGAAGCGGCAGCTGCAAAACAGCCAGCAGCGCGTGAGAGAACTCGAGCAGCACATCGCAGCGCTTCAAGCGCTTCTGCAGCGGGACTCCGCGTAAGCCGCCGACCCACGCTTACCTCTTCGTAAGGATGCATACAGACCAATGCGAGGCCGTACGGAACTATGGACTGTCTCGCGAGCTAATTCCAAATGTGCCTATTCACGAGACTCACTTTCGAAGGTCCGTACGAACCGTACGCATTGCCTGAAGCCAGCCTAAGGCGTATTTCCGCTTTTTACTTGTTCCAGTGTAGACATAGATTGCATATTGCATCCCAGTGCTTTCGAGATGGGGTCGAAAAAGATATCTGTATAATTAATTGAAAAAGATAGTTGACAAAGTGAATTTTATTATGACAAAAATTTTAAAGAAGTCTAACTATATCTCTGCTGGAGAGGTGAAATAAAGCTTTCTCCCCTTAATAAATACTTATATCTTTTTAGACTCCCATCTGGTGTGAGATCTTAGCTTTGGACATACTAAGACAAATGAAATGAATGCTTACATAACGTGCGGGTTTCATCTCTGTTTATATGAAGCATTACTTAATATTGTACAGCCAATTATAGAAAGAGATGCATAGGACAGTTCCGCAACCTTATTCAGCGATCAGAACTGGCATATTTAAGTTTTAGAACTCTGCGAGAGGTAGCCAGCCGAACGAGAGATTTAATTGAACATGACCTAGCATTACAATATTGTCAGAATCTCAAATGACGACTACAACGCAACAATACTTTTATTTAAAAGGAATACGCCTACTTTGTGTATTTGCGGTGCATAATCACGCGCAATGTCTTCGTAAATCGCATTCTAGCGATAAACTATCTAAATGTAGCCAGTGGTGTTGAAATGGAAAGAATGCAAAAATGTGTGTGCATTTTCACTTGCTCATGTTGTGATCTAAGAGTAATGTAACTAAGAATGCTAGCTATGATAGTTTAGACTCTTTAACCCCGCATAGCATTGCCAAATAGAAGCTAATTTTCGCTGATAGCTTACACGACTTTATGCAATAGTGTCACAAATTAAAGTGCATAAAAATGCTTACTTCCACTGAAGTGTCTAAATATAATCATTCAGTGTACATCAATGTTTTACAAATACCTCTTAATTATGTTCGAGGTACATTTTGCAGTATTACTATAACTTTTGTATGGGAACAAAAAATCATTCCAGAAATTCTATGAAATATTAAAATTTTTAAACAACAATTCATATTTGTTAAGGAGATTATCTGACATGATATCTAATTTATTTCAAAGGCCTAAAAACTTTTACAGGCCTTCTGTATGGAGTGAAACAATAAGAAAAGTGTGTGATAAATCCATGACTTAATTTTTGTGTCACAATTTTTTATTCTAGTAGGTATTTTATAAGTTCGTGATTTTACTTTTTTGACAAAAAAATGTGCAATGAATACCAGGGTTGTTATGGATTTTGTTTATAAATATATTTTTGTGATGTCTCATTTGCTAGAAAGCACCTTTTATAATGTGCACATGAAAATATGTAGTATATTCCCATTTATATGAATTAGTTGACATCTTGTTAGTGATTTTTTTTATTGATTTACATTTTTATGTAAACTGTTGCGTTACCTGTTTTTATGAATGCGTTTGCAGCTATGACATAATATAAGTATACGTACTTTAGTTTTAAGTTTTTAAGTACCGGCATTTACTTTCCTATTAGGAAATAATTTTAATATTCATGGAGTTTATAAGAAAATGTACAAAAAAGTTACCTGAACTTTTATGTACATACTTAGAACTAAGGTTTGGAGGCTAGCATGACTCAGGTGCTAGTGCCTTGTCATTTAATAGTTAACATTTTTCAGAGCTTTTGTCTTTGGTTTTCGTCTGAAATACGATATGTTACAGTAAGCTTACTTTATTTTCGGGACGTTACTTTAAGTGCGAACTGTTCTTGTAATTTGTTTTTTAAAATGTAGAAGATTACAGTATGATATGATACCTACTTGCAGTAGATTAGAACAACGCGATGTATTTACATTCCACGTTTCGGTGTATTTAGCTTTTAAGTGAAAATGAAAGTATTATATTCATATGCATTGGCTAAAACGGTGTTAATATTTATTATGTATTTTTGTATCAAGCTTCTGTAGCACAAATTTTCAATAAATGTTTGAACATTGAATTATTTGTTTCTTTTAAGATAAATCACGGCGAGGAACCGTAGCATTACTTATGAAACTAATAGGGGTTAAAGTATGAAATTGCCGATTATTTTCCCACTTTTTATTTTGTTTATAGCTCTTAAGTATAGTTATATTATTGCGTAATTATTTTTGTATTGTATCAAAAACTAAATAAAGTAACTTTTGACTAAAAAAAAATGCAATACTAGTGCCTATTACTTCAAAGGAAGTAGTTGAAAAGACCCCTTACAATGTGTCAGCTGACCTTCTTGCTTCAATTAAGTATTTTTGTATTATATTCTTTGATTTTCAAAAATTTTAATACGATAATGCGTAGCTTTATAACCATCTAACTTTCACCTTTAATCGCATCGAAAATGGTTCAGGCGTTTTTAAACAAACTAAAAAATAGTATGGAAAAATGACTTTTCTCGATTTCGTCCATACAAAACGGCAATTTCATACTTTAACCCCTAATATACTAACAGATTTTACACGTCCCAATATTTAAACCTACCACTGCTTCGGGACAAGTCTGGGCTAGTGCCAAGAAGAAGAAGCGCAAGAAACTCGGTCACCCGTGTCAGCCGCTTTTTAAATAAAATTTATTTAAAAAGAGGCTGACACGACTGTTAATGTTTACAAAAGGTTTTAGAAAGTACGAGCTGACAATAATGGCATACGTTCCTAACATTTGAATAATCAGAATTAGTGTAATAGCCCTTTCTCATTAAATTACTTTGACATACGATTTATGTTTATGTACCCCTGTACAGCAGTTCAGCAAATACCCTGTGGTAATTTTTTAAAAATACGAATACAATTTCCCATGAACGAACTTCCTACTTTTTGCAGTCTAAATCCTGGAACGGCAAGGAATAACATTGCTTTTTAATATTTTTGTTAGTATAGTTCTTTATGGAGGCATAAATTAAATGTCAATAATCTGTCTTCTTTACAGATGCGCATAAATGAAACAGCTTAGTAGATATAGTTACAAAATATTTTATTTCTGGCAGTTTTCATTTTACAGATTAATATGATATTGATCTAGTCAGTCAGTCTAGTGCCATATCTATATACAGGGTATAAAAAAACCAAACGTATAAAAGATCCTGAAGAACATCAGACCAAGTCATATTACAAATTATTATCGCTGGGAAATGATGATTATTTTTAAGACTCAAAAAATATTATGATTCGTAGCGCTTCATGTATAGCAAGCAGCCGGGGTGGCTCGCCCGCTGCGCTGGTGAATGCTGCTAAGTTCAAATACGTCCGCGCTGAGCCGTAGGTACATGGCGTATTGTAATAAAAGTTTTATTATGAACAAAATAATGTTTTTTTTTGTATGTTTGTATGGAGAAAAGTATTTTAATAACCTTTTACAACAGTTTCTGTAATAAAATTGATAAAAAATTGTGACTTTGACCCTCAGTATTTTCGGATCCAGCAGTTTCCCAGGTATGGACCCGAAGAAAAAATGATCCTAGTGATGAGGTAACGTGGTTTTCGGATCTGCGTTTGGTTTTTTAACACCCGTTATATGCATGTTTAAGTTAGAATCGATTGAACATATTACGTACAATAATACATACTATCACGACCTGGTTTTATTACTTACCTAATAATAATGTAATGAAATACCAATTCCCTAAAACTAACCGTCTAAAATAGTGCCTTTTTTGCGCAAGTAAACAATATTTATATTTAGGTAATTGACAATGTCTACTCCAACTTAGTTCTATTATAATTTCAGTTTCGTCAGTACCTAATTTGAATTTTTGTTTACGCAAGTATACTGTATCATAGATAGTATTGCCTTTATTATTATTTTACAAAAGTAAGTATCTAATAATTTTAATATATATTGAACCTATTTAGCAAGGTTACAATCAAAAAGTACACATCTTCAAGTCAAGCTTTAATAGTTATTTATTTCATCATATGTACTGCGTTATCATTTCTCGTCATTAGAATAAAATAATACACAATATAAAAAATATATACACACATCAACACCGTCTAGGGATATTTTGTTTATAGTTCTTAAACTCAAAAAATACTAGCCAGTGTTAAATTCTTTTGAAGAAAGCTTATTTTGTAAACCTTTTTGAACGATTCTAAATTTAAATTTGAAAAAATAAACTCAAAGCAAAAGATTTAAGCGGCGAAGTTTTCATTTACCTACAGTAGTTTTTGGCTTATTATTTTGTGTCAAATTTAAGTTTTATAACAAGTTATCGGTTAATTTAGAATTAATGTTATTGTGTGCATCATGCAGCGGCGCCATTTAACAAGAGAGGAAATGTTAAGGGCAGTAGGCATGCTCTAAGCTGGGGCTACTCAACGGAGTATTGCTAAGGAGATTGGAACAAGACAAAACGTGATAATCAAGGTTATGGTCACGTTATCGTGCAACTGGGGAAGTGGCCGAAAGACCGATTTTTGCAAGTTGCCGCGAGAAGACAACCAAATGTTACGGCCATGCAGTTGGTCCAGAGGCTCCAGTCAGAGCACCAGTTGCTTGTGAGTGACCAAGCAGTGAGGAGAAGGCTGCATGAAGCTAACCTTTATGCTCGCAGACCGCTTCGTACTCCAGCACTACGCAGAGGAAATCGTGGACGACGACTAGAGTGGGCTCGTGAACATTTGCTCTGGGAAGATAACCAGTGGCCTGTTAGTGCTGTTTACCGATGAGTCCCGGTTCGGTTTCTATCCCGATACACGTAGAGTACGTGTTTGGCGAGTTCCTGGTCGTGAGAGCCGTCTGCAACATTCTCAGGAAGTTCATTTATACCACGGCGGGACAATTATGGTTTGGGCGGGAATTCGTGTTGGTGGAAGAACAGACCTCGTTTGGATCAGAAACACCATGACGGCTGAAAAATACCGTAACGAGGTGCTAGTACCAATAATCTACCCCCATCGACAACAAATGGGCCAAGACACAGCGAGAATTGTGACGAGCTGGTTGCAGAAGCACGGCGTATCGGTCTTAGGCTGGCCCGCTCAATCGCCTGACCTAAACCCCATAGAACACGAATTTCCCTGCAAACATTGAGACGGAACAGCAAATTTTTTTTGCATCTTAGCCGGACCTGGGACAATATACCGCAGCAAGACTTGGATAACTTCATCCAAAGCATGAAAAACCGTTGCAGGACGTTATATTAACGTCATGGGATTTTTAACTGACTAATGATTTTTCACATAACTGTTAAAAACAGATTATTTTTTCCTTATGTTTCACTTTTGCTTGAGAAACACATTCATTGTTAGTGTTACCATTATTTCACGTTTTTTTCTTCATTCGAATAAAAATTTGTTAACACTAAAAAAAGGTTTCTTTTATTCTGGAGTGTACATAATCTGAAAAAATGGGCTTTATAAAAATATATTTATTTATTTTTTTTATTTATTTATTTGGAACACCAACAGATTACATACAAACATTTACAAACAAAACAAGACCAAATTGCACCTGGTATGCAACCCAATTAAAGGTGTACACATCATTGGTAGAAATATTCAAAATTTTACCCTAACAATATACTCGTACTTACAACAATACAATTTTACAATAATAACAATAATGCAAGCTAAAAACAACACAAATAATGAATCCTTGTTAATGAGATGATTGGAGTTTACTTTTGAATTTTGATTCAGAGTCATGGCAAATGTCAAGATCGCTCCTTTCATTCAACAAATTGTATGAGGACAACATTCTCGGTAAAGGTGCATGTCTACCAAGGTTTGTTCTCGCTCGTGGCACAACAAAGGTATTGGTAAGCTTTCTGCGGGAGTTACACCTAGGCACAGTGAATTTGATACTATCCAAAATATTCTTTACATCAACTACACCATTAATCAACTTGGACAAAAATATGAGATCCATGATTTCGCGGCGATCTCTAAGAGATTTAAGTTTAAAATTCGACAGACGATCAATGTAATCACTTCTGTAACTAAAATTTGGTGTTTTGAATGCCAGGTATCGTGTAAATTTTCGCTGAACGCGTTCTATGTTATGGGCGTGTTTCTTATAGCACGGATTCCACACAACACTAGCAAACTCAAGGTGGCTACGAACCAATGCATTGTAAAGGGTTATTAACGTGCTGATGTTTTTGAAGTCGGTGGTATTACGTTTAATAAAACCAAGCATCTGAAAAGATTTTGACACTATTGCATCGTAATGAGGAACAAAGCTCAATTTGCTATCCACAATCACACCCAGATCACGAATCTGCTCCACTTCTTTCAAGACAATACCATTAATTTGGTATGATGACGAAATTATGTTTTTATTACGTGTGAACTTTATGTGGAAGCATTTATTCGGGTTCATGACCATGGAGTTGTGTGTGCACCAGGTGTTAACGCGATCTAAGTCCTCCTGCAATAGGTATATGTCATTGCGACATGATATAGTTTTAAAAATCTTCATATCATCTGCAAATAATGAATACTCGCAATGTTTTATACAGTTAACAATGTCATTGATAAATGCCAAAAATAAGATGGGCCCCAAGTGGGAACCCTGGGGCACACCTGAAGTTGCCACATATGGTTTTGATACATAACCGTTCGTAGCCACAGTCAACAATCTACAGCTCAAGTACGAGGCAAACCAGTCATGCAAGGACCCACACAATCCAAAGCTTGATAGTTTTGCCAGCAAAAGAGGGTGGCTAACCTTGTCAAAAGCGCTACTAAAATCCGTGTAGATGGCGTCTACTTGTGTTCTTCTGTCAACATGCTCAGCTAGATGAGAAACATACTCCACTAAGTTTGTAGAAACCGATTTGCCGCGCGTAAATCCATGTTGCATAGGATCTAAAAATGGCCTCAAATGAACTGTAACTACCTCACAAACCAAGGACTCAAATAGTTTGGAGAAGGTATTTAATATAGATATAGGTCGGTAGTTAACTATGTTTTCCTTATCCCCCTTTTTAAATACTGGAACTATTCGCGCTTCTTTTAATTTAGCAGGAAATATACCCGTTGAAAGTGAATAATTAAAAATAATACAAAGTGGATAAGACAGGACTTCAGCACATATCTTCACAAACGCATGAGGTAGCCCATCCGGGCCAGCCCCTTTTGATGGGTCGAGTCTCTTAAGGGCCCTAAGTATTTGCTTCTCACACAAATAGATTTTACCTAAAAGATATTCGGAGACGATGCTACCATTAGTGAAACTGGCAGAAGACTTTTTTGATACATCTGTGGCATATCCTACCGAAAAAGTGGAAGAAAAATGCTCAGCGAATAAATTAGCTATATCATCACCCGATCGGCCAATTGTATCACCATATGACATTTGAGATGGCAAATCATTAGTATTTTTACGCCTTTCATTAAGAAACTTCCAGAACCTTTTGGGATTGGAATTTATAGCTTCTTCAGTTTTTCGTACATAGTTAGAATAACAGTCACGTGAATAACGATTACAACGATCTCGAAGTATCCTATATTCCAGCTCATCGCGGGGGTTTCCATATTTACGAAATCGACGCCTAAGTTTGTCTTTTTCCGCAAAAAGATTAATAAGCACTGTATTGTACCAGGGAGGATATTTGGAAGGTTTAGGTTTACACTTTGGAATATGCTCATCAATAACATTATTTAACTCGCTGTAAAAAATGTCCATCATCTCATCAACATTTACAGCGCTCGAGAACTTGAGAGGCCAATTGATTAACTTTAGTTTATCCTTAATCTTTGCATAATCTGCGCGATAGAAATTGATGGTCGAGTGGTTTTGCCTTGGGAGAACCGATAAGTGCAGATGCACAGTAATGAGAAGTGGTGGATGGTGAGAGTCCAATTTACTAAGAGGGTCAACTGGTCTTTCAAGCACCGAAGCCCCGATATCAGTTATCACTAAATCTAGAGTTCTATTTAAATCGTTCTTAATGTAATTTAACTGTCTTAGATTATTTAAATTAATGAAATTTACAAGTGCATTTCCAAGTGAGCTTCCATAGTTATTTGGCACAACTTCATTTATATTGTCATCAAGTGACCAAGAAATACTTTTCAAATTAAAATCACCAACCACCAAGACATTATCTAATAATTTCATAACGGACTCAACATTGTCACAAAATGATTCCAAGACGTGCAGTTTAGGATAGGGCAGGTAAAAACAACAGATACCCAGTCTTTTTACACGTTGTCCATGTTTTCCAATGTCCAGTGCCACCCAAATGTCTTCATACACAGTTTCCCACTTAATGATTCGAGATGACGTAAATTTCTTGTTTATGGCTATAAGCACTCCACCACCACCGTCCGTTGGAGACCTGTCTCTTCTGTAGATATTATAGCGTTGATCGATAAATTCCGAATCCTGTATTTCTGGTACTAACCAAGTTTCGGTAAATGTTATCACATCATATTCGTAATTGAGAATTTGTTGCCTAATCTTGTTTGTTTTTGTACGCATTCCTCTAAGATTCTGATAATAAATGTTGAATTTTGTTGATACGCTAAAACGATCCTTCACCACCATCACTAAAACTTACTTAATCAGCTTCAAACCATCAATGCTGCGGATATGTAGGGCTTGGCTAGTTTCGTTTTTTCTAACGAATATCCGACCGTCACGAACCCATACAAATTTATAGTGTAATTCTTTGGCTTTCAGTCTGGCGGCCGCATGTAAGCGCTTATTCGATGGACTTAGATGTTCAGAAACGTAAATAGGTACCCGTGCGCCACCACAACCTAGATGATTAGACGCGAGCTTCTCTTTAGAATTGAATTTGTTGAACTTCACAACAGCAGCAAGAAGACCATCTCTTATAGCACGGCTGCGGAACTTGGCGATGACAGTGCGAGGCCGCGAGCTTTCTTTCTGTAATTTAGCGACACGTGTTACAAGCATGACATCATTTCCATCCAATGGGTATTCAACCGTTTTAGCCAATTGTGCTAGTGTAATCTTCAAATTTTCATTTGAATGCTCTGGAATGCCATTTATCTCAACATTGTCAACTCGCATCTGCTGTTCAATATCGGCGATCCTCTGCGACAGATCCTTGACGGTTGATAAAAGGGTCTCGTTTTCTGTGTGTATTTGATCGATAGTTTTAACTTTCTCCTCGAGTGATGTCTTCATCTGCTCGTACTGGGAGTTAATGAAGGTCAAAGAGGTTTCAATCGAGGAGATATTATCATTAAGGGTCTGAAACTTTTCAGAAACAACTTCTTCGAGGGTGACTTTTAGCATCGATTTCAGCGCATCAGAAATCTCTTCCCTGATAATAGTTCTCATTTCCATACGAGTTACAGAACACTCCAGGTCAAGTAGACCGGCCGATGATTTCCGGCGGAGTTTATCTACAACTCGTACCGTGACATTATCTACTTCCTGCGGCGCGTGCACAGTGGGCCTTATTGGGGTGTTACTATTGTCCTTTTTTGGTTCAGAACTACGACATACGGGACATTTCCAACTCAATTTATTTTCTGTTGTCATGACTTGGAATCGTTTGAGGGCTACATTAGCGCAATCCAGGTCGAATTTCAAACCGCATTTTGAACACTTCATAAATAATTGTTTGGCAGTTATAGCGGATCGACAGCCCGCACAGGCATTTGTTGGTGGTGTCATATTGCTTCAAATATTTAGTGACACACTAATAAAGGCTCCGATACGAGCGCAAACAGAGGCGCACAGCAACAAATGTTCCCAAAGCTATTTATTTGTTCTTGACTCCAAGCTAAGGCCGCCGCTGCCGCTTGCCGAACACGGAGCGACACAGAGCCCGATCCGTTTCCAACTAGCACACACAGACGACACAGTCACAAAAATCCAATGATCGCGGGTAGACTTAGCTAGTAATAGGAAATAGGAATTAATGTAGACCTATGATACCGCCAATAATTTGAGGTGTTTCAATAACCAATGTTTGTACACATCACTAAAGATTAAAACGATGCACTTTACAACTCAAACATTGCACTATATTGTCTGCAAATAAATTATTTTGCACTAGATCACGCACGTACGTTGTGTCGTATTAAGCCACACATATATAAGTAATACATGATGTACATACCTGTGTTATTTATAATAAATTTTGAGAAATTGAGTAAACCAAAGTATTCCTAGACAGTGTTGATGTGTGTAATCTTCCTTACTTAAATAATAAATATAGCTAATATGCTACAGGATTGCTTAGGACGGCATCAGTTATCTTAAATTGTTCAAAGCAGACTAAGGATTCTTTCACACGTACCACAAATCGTGGGCAGACGCTAGTTTGTGTTAAAATGAATAGGTAGTTAGTCGAGTTCATTCTGACCTGACCACATGTGATTTTGTTGTTTCGAGATTTCTACTAAATGTAAATATTGAAACGCATAACGTTTTACGCCATAAACTAACAACGCAAATTGATGATGGCCATAATAGTCATTTGCCATAAACCATTAAAGCATAACTTCATTACGCATAACATCTTTTGGCTAAAACCTTGAAGGCATAATGATAGATGGGCATAATTTTGAAAAGCATACATTTGATAAGCATAACTGACAATATCCCTAAACTCCTATTCAAAATTATTATAATAATTGAAACTATGTCAACAAACATTATGCGTTTCAAAGCGTTACCTAGATATATGTATTTTTAATAAATAGTTTTTGAGAACAATTAAAATAATATCTTAAGGTTAGGTTGAGCAAAAAATGGCAGTATTAATATGGAGGGGGGGAACTGGCGCTCGGCGGCTCGCTCGCTACGCTCGCTCGCCTTCGCGCGTTTAGGGTCACTGTTCTAACCTAAGCTAACTAACACTTTATCAAACCTACTGGTAATTACTTAGGTATAAATAAACATGCATAGTAAACGTAAACATTAAATTTATGGATATTTATAGATATGTTTTATAAAAGTATGGCGTCACTAAATTTTGCTTTAAAAAAGTATGTCAGAGAAAATTATGAATATGGTCATTTATGCATAATTAAAATCTGCGTTTCAAACTATGCTTTATAAAAATATGGCAAATGAAAATATAGATTTATATGATTATGTCTTTTATTATTATGCCTTTCAACAAATCTGCGTTATTACTCGTATGTTTATGCGTAGGTAATAATAACTTTGCTAAACACTATTATGCTTATGAATTTGTATGCCATATGATGTATGTCAATTGAACTTAAGTATGACAATAAATATTATGCGTTTCAAAGTGTCACCCTACTAAAAACATTGCTTTTCTCCGATAAATCGGCACTGTTGCAGTTGCCATTATCACGGAACAACATCCGCAACTCATAAAAAACAAGGTACACACAACAGCACGTCAACCTACCACAAAACATCAAATTTTCTTAATTGATATTGATCTCTACTTGTTGAACATCAATTCAATGACCTTCAACTTTTTGGGTAGGTTGACTTGCCATTGTCTGTACATGGTACTAATCTCCACAACTAACTCATCATAGTGATCATGAAAGTTTAAATCACTCTGACCACATTTTACAGACATAAAGACCGCATGTGTAACGCCGAAGCTAAGCTACGTCGCAACCTCTAGCGACACCATGAACTAGCGGCCGACGACGACATCGCGAACAAAATGTTGCACACATTTTTACTTTTTGAGTATTCGCTGACTGTCATTTTTTTTTAATTCAATTTTAAAAAAACGCGGTGTGATCACTCTTTGTCGCGACAGTGTTCGTGTTGTATGGTTGTGGTAAGTATGAATCAAGCCTAAGGCCCTGTGCCTTGTACCGTATCACGGCAGTAGACTTTTACCGCTCGTAAAATATAGTCATTACTTTATAATTTCATAAAAGTTGATCAGGTTGGTGTAGAGGTGCTGTGTGTGTGCTAGTCCGCATGCTACGCAAGTGTCTCGGATTCGATACCCAGTCAGATCAGCTTGAGATATGATCTTTTTCAAATTGGCCATATTATTCGGGAAATCTGGAAGGGGGTGGGTTGTAGTTGTGCTTTGGACGGCACTTGACGATGGTTTTGCATTTAGATGCGACAGCTGAAATTTTACAAGGTTATACGAGGGCGGGTCAATAAGTCCGTGACTTTTTGAATTTCTGACCTCTTTACTGAAAAAGCAACACTACTCCTGTCAACAAGTATCTGTCAGTTGATTCCTATCAAAATTTGAACTTGCTGCGTCAGTTAGTTTGTGTTTGACAGCTATTTTTATCAGACTACCCAGTAATTTGAGGAAAAAATGGAAAAAGGTGAATTTCGTGTGCTTATTAAGCATTATTTTTTGCGGAAAAAAACCATTACCGAGACCAAGGCTAAGCTTGATAAATACTATGGGGACTCTGCACCATCGATTTCAATGGTAAAAAAGTGGTTTACTGAATTTCGTTGTGGCCGTAAAAGCACTGAAGATGCCGAACGTCCTGGACGCCCAGTTGAGGTCTCTACACCCGAAACAATCGAAAAAATTCACGATATGGTGTTGGCCGACCGAAGATTGAAAGTGCAAGAGATTGTGGAAGCCGTAGGGATCTCGCATGGCTCAGTGGTTTCAATTTTAAAATATCAATTGGCCATGAGAAAGCTTTCTGCAAGATGGGTGCCGCGTTTGCTCACAGTCGACCACAAACGCAATCGTGTAACAACTTCACAGGAAGGTTTGGCGTTGTTTAATCGCAATATGGAGGAGTTTTTGCGCCGTTTTGTAACCGTGGACGAAACATGGATCCATCAAAACACACCAGAGACCAAACAACAGTCAAAACAGTGGGTTTCTAAGGGTGAATCGGCGCCAAAGAAGGCCAAGGTGGGTTTGTCAGCCAATAAAGTTATGGCGACTGTTTTTTGGGATGCACGTGGGATAATCCACATTGACTACCTTCAAAAGGGAAGAACAATCAATGGGGAATATTATGCCAACTTATTGGACCGCTTCAATGACGATTTGAAAAAAAACCGACCTCATTTGGCCAAGAAAAAAGTTCTTTTCCACCAAGACAATGCAAGGGTGCACACATGTGCAGTTGCTATGGCAAAAATCCATGAATTGGGCTATGAATTGCTCCCTCATCCACCCTATTTCCGAGTGTCTACTTTTTGTTCCCAAACCTGAAGAAATGGCTTGGTGGAAAAAGATTTGACTCCAATGATGAAGTCATCTCGCAAACAAAGGCCTATTTTGAGGACTTTGACAAATCATATTTTTGGAAGGGATAAAAAAATTGGAGAAGCGTTGGACAAAGAAGAGCTCAAGGGAGACTACGTTGAAAAATAAAATGATTTGTTTATCAAAAAATCTGTGTTTTATTCCAAAAGTCACGGACTTATTGACCCGCCCTCGTACCTGTGGCAATTGGCGCCGGGCCTAGTCTGCATGTGAAATCAAACATAAATATACTATCGTAGTAAACATTATCTTAAATAAGGAGCTCAAATCCTTATAAACAACATGAGATTTACAGTTAATGATTCTTGTAATATACTCAATAATAACTTATTCTTTGAACATATTTTAATACACATCCCTTGATCCATTTTTGTGTTCTGAAGTGTTCTATGGCCGCTAAAGACTGATTGAACTTACAACAGTCCAGCCCCCCAATTCGGCTAATTTACAAATGGCTCCATAGAATCGTAATTGCATCTCAATTGTATATTTTGACACATTTATTAATGTAGTAATGTCAAAATATACGACTGAGATGCAATTACGATTCCATTGAGCCATTTTTAAGTTAGCGGAATTTGGGCCCTGATAAAAGAATATTTGATTGAAATTTTTCAAAGATATTCTTGGTGGTCAAAAGACAGACACTTAAGCTACTGACTTAAGAACCTAATTTTCATGAGTGATTCAATAATTACAACAGTGCTAAGTGGCGATAGTCAACTCACTTTTTTAAACTAACAATAATGTTCTTTGGTCTGAGGATTCAAATTTTAAAATGGACCAAGGGGATATCAATCTAACAAAAGTAAACATTAAGTATAATAGTGGAACATAAATCAGATCTATGAAAATTAGAATTGTTTATAAAACTAAATGTCAGTTTCACAATGATACATATCTGTATAAAAACAAGGCTAGAATCAAGATAACAGCAGGCACTCTCATACTACTGGCTCCGTTGCACCCATCAGAGCCACAGGTGTATATGCATGTGCGGTAATTTAACTTGTCACCTACTTGCTGAACATAATTGCAGTAGTTTCCTAAGTCCAATGATGAACAGAACCTTTTAGTACTGATACCACCTGAAAATATTACAATATTATTGTATTAAACTTTATTCAAACCTATTATTTTTTATAACCAAAACCAATGGAAAATAGCAAATATTATTAAAATCATAGTGCTTAATAAAATAGTAGTGATATTCAATCCATTTATCACCATAGACAAAATAAAAGCTAGTTTATACTTACCAATAATTATCAATAATGTTCCAGTCCCTCTATGTTAGTAAGTGCTTTTTGCGCATAGTGCAAGGTATATAATATGAAATTGTGTATTGTGCTATAACACCAAAAATCTAATGTGGTTATTAGTGAATACAAAAAATATAGGTTAAGTTATATTGCCAACGTAAAATCTATTTCATATTATGAACTATTTGATGTAATAATTATAAATCTTGTGATTTATTATTATTACATCATGTACCACAATGTGTTGATATTGTATTTCTGCTTTTATTTTAATTTGGCAACATTAAATTCAATAAATAACCCTGTTAGTAAACACCTGTCTGTTTTATGCAGTACTGAGCATCATACACATGCTCACATGATGTGGGCTTTAAAACACCACCGTCCAGACTCATCAGACCATCACCACATTCCATAGTTGAGGATGAGTTACACTGGTAACAATCTATAGCAATACCTAAATAGGCAAAATACATATTAAACCTGAGTAAATTAGAGCCTATACCTAAATTGTTAGGTCTATAAGTTAGTCTACTCCATACTGGTATGTTATTGAGGAAAGTGTCTCAAAACATTATCCCCCTACATTGTAGTTAGAATATTATAAATGAACTTATTATCTAGTATTAGGTTGTAACATGACATGACTGTTAGTATTGTTATTGTCAATATGTTAAACCTCTGCACCCTCTTCCTCACCTTCGTATCTTCCTACATGTTTTATACAGAACTGAGCATTATGAATAGTTGCACAGTCAGTTGGTGCCAAGTCAGTATCACTTTCTAAGAACTCATTACAGTCAAAGGGATTCTCTGAGTCTGTCCCTGAACACTGATAACAGTTTATAGAGTCAACTAAAAGTAAGATAAATCAAATTAAACTCTGAAAAGAAACTCAATAAAGTAACCTGCAATCAACGATACAAGTAACAACGCCCAAACATACCTGTTCGCAAGGTAACCGTTGATAAAATGAAGCTTAACATGACGATATTCCGCAAATCTGCCATTATCAATTTTCTTCTGATTGTATAACTTAATTACAAAAATATTTTCAGTGATAAAATTACTAAAATTGATAACTTGCAGTAAACTTTAAAATGCGCCGACAACAAACACCATTACCAACCATCATCAATCAAGTAGTAACTTAGTAAGTAGTGTCAAGTCAATTTATCAATTGTGACATTCTTTTTTTGTTTGTTTCTTTTTTTTTTTATTTGTTTCTTTCGGAACCGGCTAATGTCTGAGACTATACTGCCATGATGCCATGCGAATTCAATCACTCTTAAATAAAAACACAAATTAGCATAAAAACTTACTTACAAATAATAATTGAACCTATCCTAACCCTAATCTAACCTAACTCATTGAAAGATATGGGTGGTTTATACATTTCAAAGATCACAGGAGTTTTACGTGAGAACATGGATCCGAGTCAGAGTCAGACAGGAGCGCCTTACCTTGTTTCTCACTATCATTTGATTTATCCTACACATTACTATAACGATGCCATGACTCTAGTACAGTGAATGCCGTGTATGATAATTATATAAAACTAAAATACCAAAACCATCTTTCTATTTTCGTTTCCCGCCCAAAACTCCTCCTTTTGTTCCTTCCGAAGTCAGTTAAGGTCTGAGACTACAGCTAAGTCATTAATTAATTCAGTCATTTATATAATAATAATATTGCGTAAAAATCGTATGATGCCTTGCGTGTCCAATATAATAATGTCTTCAGGGCCTTGATGAGGCTTTCTCACTACTGCGGCGCCTCTGGTATGTCGCGGATGCGTAAAAAAATGTTTCATCATCGTTGGTGTGGTGCAATTTCGGTGCAAAGAGTGGGGAATAGCAGCAATGAGATATTGTGATAATAGCAAGGAAGATGGATGCGGCAATCTTTCGCAGGTTCACTGAGTTGCACGTTTTTTTTAAGGTTATTGTTACTAACCGTTGTTACTAACAAACATACTATCTAAGCTTAAATTGTTTTTATTTATTACTTAAGAACTATGGACTATGGTCTGAAAATATTTTTTTTTTAATAATAAATATGTAAGTGAGTAGTTATATAAAATATCATAAAATAACATAACTTAAACCCTTGGCGTTATAGAAAGAAAGTCTTCATTTAAGCGCTCTGTCAAAAGTGAAGCACTAAATCGATTCACACAGGCGTGACGGTTATTTGCTTACGCTTGGCGACACGCAAACATACACTTGTGTAATGTTGCCAGTAGAGTGCAGTTTCCCCGAAAGCCGGGAAATGATTCGACCGCCAATAACCATTTGTTTTTGGAAATAATAATACATAAATAGCTGTGTTGTAAAGCAGGGTTATAATAATGTAAATAAATAAATAAATAAATATTTTAAGACATGCCTCACTGGGCCACACAGAGCCATCTAGTCCCAAATTAAGGTAGTATTAAGTACCCTGTCGTATGGGGTACTAGACAACCGATAATCTTACTTATATACTTTTTTTTTTGTAAATACATCCTTATAATACATAGAAAACACCCAGACCAGTACAAACAGACATGTTCATGCACACAAATATTTGTACTGTGCGGGGATCGAACCCGCGACCCATGGCTCAGAAGCAGCGTTAACTACCGCTGATCCAAATGGTCGTAAAGTTGCTATACTTATACTGTATTCAAACCAACTTGGCTTATTTAGTAAACAATAATGGCCTTTGGGCGACTATAGACAATCGATAGTGTTGGGATCATTGATTGAAGCAGCGAATAAAATTTAAAATAATAGCTTACGAATATTAAAATATTCGTGATAATAAAACGATTTATATCTTAGATTTTAATATTAAGCACATTACCGCTGTTGTGATCACGTGGAGCAAGTTTTGCTTGTGTGTGTCATTTACCAGGTTGTTTTTCTACTTTCGTTTCTTTTATTGACTTTCACCTATTTATTTCTTCAAAACCTCACACACCCCAAATTAGATTAGATCTCTGTGTGACCGCAAAGAAGAAGGTGAACATGGCTAACAACACCACTACCTAGGGTAAATTGTGTTCTGTGACCACCACAACCAATACTATTTTGATACTAAATAGCAAATTCTCAAAGCAGGTTGCAATACACCGGTCTTTACATTCGTAATGCTTACATTCGTTTATCTGTCTCAACACTAAAATTCAAAGATAAAGTAAATTTACAAAATGTCAAACAGTCGTGTCATATTTTATCTGATAAGGCAAATTTCGAATTTTGTGTAAAATCTTGTGATAAATTGATAAATATCGTCAGTTTTCAGTGAAAAAATAAACTCTAACGTGTTGATTTATCATATACACACTTCTATACACAGAATACATAGTGAGATAAAGTCAGACAGACGTGTTTTTGCTATGAGTGCTGTTTGTTTACCAAATAGGACAAGTTGAATTGAATAGACTGTAGGTATATAGTATTACGAGAATGTTCATATGAAGCGAACAAAATAAAACAACATCACGTTTTTTCTACAATTTAATTTTTGATTCGAATGAAACACAGTAGTAATGTACAGTTGTTGTATTACTAGAATTTTAATATGAAACGAATAAAAGAAAACAACAACACTTAAAAAATTGGTTGTTTGTAAAGTAGGTTTACGATCGAGATGTTTACGTGATAACGAGAAAATCTCCATTCGTTTGTATGCCGCTAGAGTGAGAGAGACGGAAGATCGGTCCACTCACTCGAACGCTATGCCAGCCTCCGCTCGTGAGGATTCCGCGTGACAAGTTTCACGGAATGACTGGCAGCGCTCGAGATGAGACGGGAGATCGGTCCGTCTCTCTCTCTCGTTATACCTGCGATCGCGCTCGTGAGGTTTTGGTGTGACACAAGTTTCTGAACATGTCACCCGACTAAAACGATTTTAAAGACGTTATCACGTCAAAAATACAATTTATTTATTAATTCTAAAGAAACACAAATGTTATTAATTATACTATATTAAATTTAAGGTCAAGTGCGAAATAAAACTTCGACTTGAACGAACGTGTCAATACCTACGTACAGCAGTAACTGTTTTAAAATTAATTTGTCGGAGCAATAAAGTCAGTTAAAAAATGGGAAAATATTTTCACAAACGGGGAACACTGAGTGTTAAAACAAATCGTTTCTATTTAAACCAAGAAGCTTAAACACAAGCTTCTTGATTTAAACTTAATTAACTACAAGATACTATGAAATATTGTAAACTTACCTGTGAAAAGTGATGTTATTACACTTCTTTTGTTTTTCAGATGTGTTGTGACGTTGAAATGCTCTAAGGTTGTGACACAATTTAATAGCACAAACCGTCTTATTATATTTTTTTCCGCGAGATACGTTCAGCGTGCTTTGACATTGAACACTACGGAGCGGCGCGTATGGGCGCGCGGACTTGGTTTCTGTAGCGTTATTATTCTAAGCCCTTAGAATAATAACACCTGAAGCCGCGTCTGAACCAAAACGTAAGCGTAAACGCGTGCCATTTAATAATAATATAAAGTAAGCTGAATAAATCTACGCTCTTCTAATGCACATAAATATAGCTTCAGTATTACCATCATCGGGCGTTTACCCACAAAAAATGGGAAAACGTGTTGTTTTGTTATACGACGATTTGCCATGTGTTTGGTATGATCTTTAAATACATAAGAAAATATGATTACATTCATAAGTATATTACATATTTATTATTCTAATGATGAATGCCACCGTTTAATGTGTTTAAATTTAAATGCCTGTATGAATTGTATGATTGTATAAATCTTAAACCTATACAACTCATTTGAATACGTTTACATTAAACTTAAAAAATTATGTCTCAGGCGGGACTCGAACCCGCATCTCCTCGTATGCCGCGGCACTTTACCATTTAGCTAATTCAATACTGATATTAAAATTAATTAATTACCTACTTAATTACTGACACATTATTATAACATGCCTAGCATTCCGCCTATTCTTACACTTTTGATCTCAGCTCCTAGAGGGTTTCAGCGGGTATATATCGGATTTCCGAATTATTTGTACTCCTAATTGTCAAGTTCACTCTTCCTAAACGTGCTTAGCCTATATTTACTACGCCTTACTGTATATCGCCGTATTATAATTTGCCAAATGCGACATTTAGCCGAATATATCCTAATACCTACCATTTACAGTTCCAAATTTTTATTCGCAAAAAGTTACAACTTTATAAATAAATAAATATTTTAGACATGCCTCACTGGGCCACACTGAGCCATCTAATCCCAAATTAAGGTACTATTAAGTACCCTGTCGTATGGGGTACTAGACAACCGATAAACTTACTTATATACTTTTTTTTTGTAAATACATACTTAAATAAATACATAGAAAACACCCAGACCAGTACAAACAGACATGTTCATGCACACAAATATTTGTACTGTGCGGGGATCGAACCCGCGACCCATGGCTCAGAAGCAGCGTTAACTACCGCTGATCCAAATGGTCGTCTTTATCAATATTTTAAAGAAGTAAGCATGCATGCATGCATGCATGCAAGCAAGCAAGCAAGCAAGCAAGCAAGCAAGTAAGCATGCTTGCAAACAAACAAGCGTGCATGCAAGCAAGCAGGCGTGCATGCAATCAAGCAAACATGCATGCAAACAAGCAATGATGCATGCATCCAAACAGTCAGACTTCCATGACGGCTTCGGTGCTGCGGGGCTCCGGCGGTCCCACGCGTGCTAATCGTCGCAGATGGCTTACACTCAGCACCGCAGCTTCGGCTTTCTGGCCGGCTGCGCCGGCCAGCCTCAGCCGCGACGACTCGCTTGCAGCCTCCTGCTCCTCAGACCGCGGGCCGCCTCGCCCCTCCGCGCCTACGCTTTTAAATTACACTCTAGGAGTAGGGCAGACAAGACTGCTTGGGGTCGGTTTGTGAGCGATTCGTTTTTTTAACTATTTCGGTTTTAAAAAAAATTATGGCTTTCATTACTTAGCGTTATGCCGAAAGAAAGATGCGAATATATTTTAATGCATTCGATATTAGACATACTAAAATTAGGTTTTTAAATTTTTAGACCCAACTATGATAGCGCGAAAACAACTGTTAGGCTAGACAATAATTATACGTTTTAAGTTTAGGCCCATACGGTTCGGCCAAATGAAATTAGGACTTCAAATTTTAGGCGAACCGAAGGGCACCCGGTTTCAGCAGGGCCGTTTCTTAGCAAAAATATATGTGACACGATATGTAAGGGTATATATTGGATTGCAGAATTATTTGTACTCCTAATTGTCACTGGCACACAAACTTTAAGCCTAAATTTTTATCGCACATTTTCACTCTTCCTAAACGTGCTTAGCCTATAATATTTAATACGCCTTACTGTATATCGCCGTATTATAATTTGCCAAATTCGACATTTAGCCGAATATATCCTAATACCTACCATTTACAGTTCCAAATTTTTATTCGCAAAAAGTTAAAACTTTATCAATATTTTAAAGTAGTAAGCATGCATGCATGCATGCAAGCAAGCAAGCAAGCAAGCAAGCAAGCATGCAAGCAAGCATGCAAGCAAGCAAGCATGTATGCAAGCAAGCAAGCATGCTTGCAAACAAACAAGCGTGCATGCAAGCAAGCAGGCAAGCAAGCAAGCAAGCAAGCATGCAAGCAAGCAAGCAAGCATGCAAGCAAGCATGTATGCAAGCAAGCAAGCATGCTTGCAAACAAACAAGCGTGCATGCAAGCAAGCAGGCGTGCATGCAATCATGCAAATAAGCAATCATGCATGCATCCAAACAATCAGACTTCCGTGACGGCTTCGGTGCTGCGGGGCTCCGGCGGTCCCACGCGTGCTAATCGTCGCAGATGGCTTACACTCAGCACCGCAGCTTCGGCTTTCTGGCCGGCTATGCCGGCCAGCCTCACCCGCGGCGCCTCGCTTACAGCCTCCTGCTCCTCAGCCCGCGGGCCGCCTCGCCCCTCCGCGCTTTTAAATTACACTCTAGGGGTAGGGCAGACAAGACTGCTTGGGGTCGGTTTGTGAGCGATTCGTTTTTTTAACTTTTTCGGTTTTAAAAAAATTATGGCTTTCATTACTTAGCGTTATGCCAAAATAAAGATGCGAATATATTTTAGTGCATTCGATATTAGACATACTAAAATTAGGATTTAAAATTTTTAGACCCAACTATGATAGTGCGAAAACAACTGTTAGGCTAGACAATAATTATACGTTATAAGTTTAGGCCAATACGGTTCGGCCAAATGAAATTAGGACGTCAAATTTTAGGCGAACCGAAGGGCACCCGATTTGTTATCGCAACTAGAATAGTATAATGCATTGATGCAACAATTTGCGAGAAATCATGAAAAAAATGTGTGCAGACAAAATACGACTTTCACCTGGAAGTAGGGTTGCCATCTCTAAGGCTGGTTTCAGAGTAACGCTGGCGGTACGCGCCGTCGGCTAGCACGTCGCAACAGCGCATTCTATATTTTCTCGGGTCTGGGCAAATACAGGAAGACCTAGACGGATGGCAAAACCCTACCTGGAAGTGATAAAACTTGATGGTTCAGACTGACTGATTTTGCATGTGCGAACCACCATGTTTAAGGTTAAAAATAAAAATACAAGTCATATTTTCTTTTAAATTGTTTTATTTTCAATTGTTTTGCATTCTGCAATATTTTATAAAAATATATATAAGATATAAACCTGTACCTATTAGGTATTTAAACCTGAGCATTATTAATATAATCATTTTATAAACTATGGACGTTTCATTGTAGTTAATCTTAACATGATAAAGCTCGCAGAGTTATTCATGTGAAACATTACACAAAACACATTCACACCATTCATTAAACTTATTCACTAAATGTGTACATACTTTATTAATTAAATCACAATACGCATGAGCAAACCTTATACAACTCATGTGAACTTAGTTTGTACAATATAACTTCTACAGTAAATGCATTAACTTATTTTAAAGTCTAAGTCCTTACAACTTATAGGCAGTTATAAGTCGCGATTTACATATATTTATTGTCATTAGATAAATCCTAACTTGGTATCTTGAAACTGGAATGCAACATCAAATGCAATCACTAGCTTTCGCAAGAAGATACGTATTTGTATAGATATAAGAATATGAATATATATTTTAGTATTAAAATAGCTCTTTTATAGGAAGATAAATATGTTATATTGAATTAGTCTCAATGTAATTGGCACTTTATGAAGGAAGTCTATAGAATAAAACTATTAAAATTACAAAAAAAGAAGACAAATAGGATAATATGAGAAAATATTACTTAATAAAAATACAATTTATATCACTAATTCGATGTGTCGTCGTATTTGATGGATTACAAATAAAATGTACCTTGTTAAAATATACCAAAATCAATATAAATTTATGGAATGTAAAAGTTTAGTAAACAAGTAAAATCTTCAGGCGGATTTATCTCAAATAACAAGTAGGTAGGTACGATAAATAAAACGATACCTAAACCAGATAATTGAAGTTAGGGTGTCTGCTAGTAAGATGAACGGCTGAATATTACTTAAATCAATAAATACACAAAGAAAAAAGGTAAAATAGATATTATTGTAGTCTAAAATTCCTACCGGTGGTATATCTCGACAAGTATGGCTCTTATCCTATCACGTTGCATTTCAGATTTTTTGAAGAAAACGGAACGTACATAGGCAAAGAGCTTAGTATACCAACGGTGGTGCCAGTTATTACCATTTAATAATATATTTAGATCTAGTTCGTAGTTGATTTAACACGGTGTATGATGAAAGGCTGTCGGCCGATTTGCCCGTTAGGCAACTGTGTACGTACGTACGTAGCTCATTTATGCCGATAAATCAGGAAAATGTTAAAGAGCCCCCGAGGTGAACAATTGCAGGTAAGATAAGGTAACCCCGATTGAAGCATCGATTCTGTTTCGATTGATAGATAAATGTTTGTAACTTTCTAATGTCTTCAATATTATACGATTTCCCTTTCCGAGCAAACAAGGCAATTGAAAGTGCAATTAATTTTCGTTACTCTGTTGGATCCACTTTTGTTGTTGTTGTCAGACAGTCCGAAGTAATTTCTTGTGACGAATCGTAACGATAAATTTAATCTTAAAATTATCTGTCAATCAAATTTTCTATGCCTCCACAGAGTTACTATTACTATAGAATTGTCAATTGTATCGTCTCGGGGGACTTAGATGTCGTAGACAAACAGTCGTGAGATGTTGTAGTTTCTTTCTTTTCTTCTTTCTAGTTGGCTAGGTGCGGGCGCAGCGGGACGGATCCTTCGACCCAGAAGTTGGGGCGCTGCATCATGGTCTGCCACAATGTCACCTCCTTGCCCGAGCTGTCCATCCAGTTCACGTTAGCGCCCATGTATGTGCCTGCCAGTGGAGATATACAGTTTTAGATAGTATAAATGCGTATAAAACTTATATTAACTTTAATGGTACGATCGGCAAAAAAGTTTCGTCTCCGGCAGAACGAGAATTATTTTTAAGCTATTGCATAGCTTCTATCGCGGGCCTTGTGCGTGGAGACCGAATCCAGAAATTCCGTAACGAAAATAACCTAACCTAACACTCGGGGCGAGGCACGATCGAACAATTTTGAATTTCCGAAATTTAAAAGAATTTAGAAGAAAATAAGGATTTTGACAGTATGGTTGCCTATGGTAACCTTATCTGCCAAAATAACAGAACAATTTAATTACAAACAATGATATTTAAAAAGTAATAGATATGTTACACGCGCTCTCAATATGCGTCCCTAAAACGTCACAATTGTGACGTCTTTTCAAATCCATGAAAGAGAAAGTAATTGTTCTTTTCTCGAGTATGACAAGGACAAAATAAGAATTACGCATGTGTGTAGTTGTTCGCAAGCGGCACATATATTTCGATAGTTTTGTAAGGGCATAACCTATCTATACTTTTTAAATATCATTGATTACAAAAGTCAAAATTAGAAAATACATAAAATTATAAAATTAAGCTATTGCATAGCTTCTATCGCGGGCCTTGAGCGTGGAGACCGAATACAGAAATTCCGTAACGAAAATAACCTTATTAACCCACTCCGACCGGCACAACGGTGATACTTTTTAGTTTTATAATTGCGTAAGTTGATAAAAAATGCTATGCAATAGCTTTACCGCGGCAGTCTCCGATTACCACACGTCTTTTTTTTATTTCATTTTTGTTTTGTTTAGTAAATACAACGAGATAAAATTGTCTTTCATATAGGTATAATAATTTTCTGTTAAATTAATTTTAGGGTTTTTTCTAAAGCACAACTTTCGATATTCCAAGAACAGAATAATCAAAAGAAAATGCTAGCTAGTTGTTATGGATTGGGCGAGAAAATTTCAGCTTTCGTTTGATGATTTAGTTGTTGGACTCATAAAATAAATAGGCTGGCGAGCTCATGGCAACAGGTGTACTGTAGCTAGTGATGTGCCACATCGTAGTGCCACAGGCTGAGCTCGAGCGCTCTACCAGCGAGCTCGTGCAGTGTGTACTGTAGCGAGTGATGTGTCACGTACCGGTGCCCAGCGAGAGCCGCACGGCGCCCATAAAGTCGTTAGAGGCGAGGCGGTCGCGGTCCCACAGGCTGAGCTCGAGCGCTCTGCCAGCGAGCTCGTGCAGCGCGAGGCCGCGGTACGCGAACGTATGCTCCCAGCGCGGGCTCAGCGTGCGACGCGCCACACCCGTCTTCTGTTTCGCGACCCGCCCGCGTTCCGGTAGCAAGTAGCTGTAACACAACAAGGTAACACTTAGGTAGGTTCACTACTCAAGACGACAAGATTGGTGTAGTGGTACGGTGGTCCGCCGCCCGTTACGCCGTAGTAAAAATAAGTAATTTTGTCGGGTATTTCAGGCGAATTGAATTGGATCTGGAAAGGTAGTAGTTTGGTAGGCACGTTAAGCGTTAGTTCCAGCTGACAGCAGAACAGTCTCAAGATAAAATGTAAAAGGCAGCTTGGAGAGCTCCGACATATGATTTTTTTAATTAAACAAATCAAAATCAAATTATCTTTGATAAGAAGAAGAACACTCGTATACAATGTAAGGAAAGGAAAAGATGAGAGGACAAGGGAAGTGATTTACGCAGCCATTAAGTCCATTATATTGTTAGTTCAATTCCTTATAAACTTAATTTCAAACGATAATGGACCAACTATTCCCTGGCAAAAATGTCTAAACCCCAATAAGATATTTTTATTTCGATAATTACCTTTTACAGAAGACATCAGCTAGGCCGGTGGGCTTGGTGGCGACGAGGTTCTTGGCCTCCTTAACCAGCACGTGAAGAGTGCCCTTCCCGCGAGCCTCCGCCGCTTCGAACTTCAGTCCGATGATCAGGTCACCGCGCGTGCCGCAGTGCTCGTCAAATTGTTCTGTCTGCAAAATGATAAACTTGATTACTTATACGTTTTACAAGCACGGCATTTGTTTTTGAGACTGGTAACATAACCAAACTACTTTAAACTTTGGGGTATAATCCTTTTAAAATTTCTAATACTGACCAATAAGCAATGCACGAATTGGTTATAGGAAACTTGCTGTGGCTGCAGAAGCGTCATTTGCTGCGGGATTAAAGAAGTAGACTGTTATGGGGTGCATAAAAAAAAGATAAATATTCACTTATATGAGAAATTTCATATGTATAGTCCTGGAAGCACAGTGCTGGTATTTGACTAGGATCTTATTTTAGTGCCGTGTGGTGGCAGCCTTAAATAGAATAGCACCACTCCTCTAGGTATTGGTGTATTGGATGATATTGGTGGTAAGGTCAATGAAGACTCTGTTGTTTGGTAGCTCTGTACCTTTGCGTTGTAATGCAAGGGTCCCAAGGGTATTTCGAGTTCGGGTCAATTTGTGAAAAGATTTTTTCTAAATTGGTTTGAGCATGGAAGGGGTGAGGGGTTTTTAATTGGTCCCGGCTTCTGTCCCGTTGCGTCACTTCAGAAGCCTGTAAAAAAAGGCTGGAAAACTGAAAAAAACATTGAAGGATAATCACATGACCTTTTTCTCAGGTTAATGTACGCTAGTCCAGAAACAACGGCTCACCCTCTCGTGCAGCTTGTGCCACGTGGGCGCGGGGTCGTCGAACACGACGTCGGCCAGCGGCAGCGTCACCTCGCCGAGGAAGTCGTTCCGGCCGAACATGTCGGCGTGCCACACGCTGAGCCACAGTGTCCGGGAGGACAGCGAGGCCAGCGGCTGGACGAAGCTCAGCGTCTCCTCGAACACCGGGTTGAGAGTGTTCTTCTTCACTTTTGTCTTCCTCTTGCCAGCTTTGGACTTGTCCGGCAACAAGTACACCTGCGGAATTGAGTTTTGTATGAGATGACAGTGTAAAATTATCTATAGAGGTTATCTGTAAGAATAAATCAAATTGTAGTGTCTGTTTGTAATTTCAAATTAACAGCTTTTCACTACATGCATAATGCATATAAAAGTAAGAGTATGATATATAAAATACGGTACGTTGATTAAAAAACATTTTCAAAATTTTGTCAGTCTGTCTCTGTTTGATTTGGCTTATATCTCTGAAACGTCTGGACCGATTTTGCCACGACTTTCACTTGCAGATACTCTAATGTTATAAGGTGTGTACTGTTTAAGTATGTTTCTCTAAATTGACGTTACACTGACACTCAATTTTGGTTATGAGACAAATTTTAGCATTCATCGAGTTGAGCTAGACTTTCCAAATGGTCAGACCATTTGGAAGGCCTACGCATGCCACACCTATGTGATAGTGGTAGTAAGTGTATATTTGAAACCGGTATTTAAAATATTACCATCTCAAATATCATTCAGGTATAGCGGAATGGGTTATACACATTATAAAATTCAAATAAAGTGTCAAGTTTCCTAAACGAATGTTCATTGATGAAAAACTATTTGTTTAGACATATCCTATACATGTTACCTTTCCAGGTGTTATTAAGCAAGAATATGGTATCACAAGGACAACGGTTTTTATGTAGGCGGTTATTAGCAGGCAATGGCCGCCAAATCCGCAGTCCGCCGCGTTACGAATTAATGTCTTTATAAAAACTGTTTACGTAGAATCTTGATCGGGTTGGGCGTATCCATTATTATCTCTACGCCTTTTTTACAAGAAAAGTAATTAACGGCCATTAAGTGTACTTTTGTGTTGTTTAAAGCCTATATGTCAGATTTATAAAATCTATTGATGTAGAGTCTATTTTTGTAACTAAGGTAAATGATATACTTTATCTTGCTTCGGCACGTATATCGTTATAAACTGTTTTTTTCCGGTGATCACCGTGGGGAAGCATGGTACGGAAACCTTAACGTTCAGATAATACTAGACGTGTATAATCCTAAATGGTCAGATGTCTACCTATGATTTTAGCATAGTTATTACTTTTACCATTACTAGTTTTGTTTTTAGGTATACATGAGCAGCAACGTGTTTAATGACAATAACTGAAAGGCCCCTAGCTCATGTGATTAAGGGTGTTGGTTCTTACTTTATGAATCGCCCACAAATTGTTCTGAAAAGGGTTTGTCGCCTGCAAAAAGCTAAACCTATTTGGTTGTCTGAAAGGTTTTAACTCTGGATAAAGCTAAAGGTTCTTTGTAAGCCTAAGCCGTAGATATAAAATGAAAAACGTCCTCACCAAATGAGCGCCACTACAACATTTAGGTGCTCTTTCAACTAAGTAGTATATATTCAACCTAATGTCTACAACATTATTACTGTAACATTATTACACGATCAGCGTCAAAAAGTGTCCCAACCAATGATATTTCTTTAGAATATCATTGGTCCCAACTAAGTAAATGTGCACCCATATGACATAATATTTATGACATATATGGGTAAACATTAAAAACAACCTATATCAATCGAATAGATACAAAATGACATAAATATCCATAAGTAATAGCATGTCGACATAATTAATTTGGCAGGGTTACAAAGTTGACTCGGATATAAAATCAAAGTCGGATATAAATTCAATCGAGGACATATAAGTGACATTTTTGTATCGGTGATTGTATCTAGTTTTTGAACCGATTTCAAAAAAGGAGGAGATTCTATGTTCGTCTGTATATTTTATTATATGTACATTGATGATCTAGTTCTTATAGTCGTGGCCTAAGCACGTACCTTAACGTAAGGATCTGAGCGATTTCTCTTGGTGTCAACGGGCGCGAGGTCGCGGCACCGCTTGACGCCCACCTCGAGGGCTCCAAGCCGGTAGTTGTACAGCAGAGAGAACTGTACGTCACCCCGAACTGTCACGTTGCTGCGGGTACCCTCGCCGGCGCCAGAGTACACGGAGGCCATGGATTCAGAACGAGCCTGGAACACGGATTAAAACATCGAGGTATTATAAAAAATCTTTTAGATTCCTGCTATCTTCCTAAGAGGAAAGGAACATAACAGCTTACCTAATGAGCAATTCATTTAATATCCTTCATGTATTGCCTAACAGTCTTTTGAATACCATATTATTAGTAACTAATTTCAATTTCTCATAAATCCAAACTGAAAGACATCTGACAAATAAGGCGAAATCAAGTACTGATCGTGGCTTGCATTCTAATGCGTTAATTGAAGTGAAAATGTCTATAAAAATGCACAAAAGAAAAAGTGATAATCTACATATTGGCTTTTACTATGTAGTTGATACATTATGGGCTGGTCCCACGATCGCGATGTGCGAATGACTGTCGACACCGGGCGAGATTCCACAATCCCGGCGATTCTGATTGCTTTGCACTATCTTTTGTTACTCGATACCACAGACACGCTCATGTCACACGATTTAACACGACACTACTCAATGTTTGGAACCTCTTTCGTCTTGTGATATACAAATATAAAGTTTGTAAAGTGAAAAGTATTAAATTACTTTAGGTTCTTGTTTCGACACAAGAACCTATACACAAATTGATACTTCTGTCATTTTTACCAGACAAATTGGTTTCCATAATTATTGTATTACCTAGATAATAAAGTTAGCCGCATAAATCTATATTTATTTTGTTAATTATGTAGTCATTAAAATTAATTGTCATAATTTTTATTTACAATGTTAGATATATCAAACTAAATTTAATTATGCAGATTTACTGAAATCATATAAGGAAAGATGAGTTATCAGTTCTCTCAAGTATAATTTACATTCAAACAAGTACACGGCCTAATATTTGGCCGCCTGCATGTATGTACGTCCATTGCACTACATACACTTACTTGACTTTTGAAAATGAGTATCGTGGTGTCAGATCACTTAGGCTTGGATGTTTCTTTCTTATTTGCATAACCAAAATAAATGCAACAAAATTTGATCGCTGTATCTTGCACTTTGTACCACCAGTCATAACTAGTGTTGAACGCGCATGTGAAACGGGCCAGCCGACCGCATATGGCATTGAGTAATGTGCTTTATCGTATCTACCCACTCTGTCACACTTTTAAGGGATTAATGTTGCAACACTCCGCGCTCACAATGACATTAAAAACAATTATGTATGACCACTAAACCAAACTACATGTCCGGAGCGGATAATGCTGTCATTGGATTATTTCACTTATTCAGCGGTATTATGATAGTTGATTTGCAATGAAGAGCATGCTTAGTATTTCGTTGCGCGATAGAATTAGGTGGTAATTCGAATAAGAACTAAGATCAACTGTCCCTTGAAGCTGCGAAAAAATCTAACCTCGAAGACTACGCAATCAAAAGATATTGCCGTCTAAGCCGCATTTCGCATACATTCGCAAAGGGAGTCAAACGCATAAAGATTTGATAGGATACGAGATGACCTATAATCATAAAATTTAGAAAGAAGCAATATAGTAGTTGGAGTAGAGTAATTTTTCGGTAATTATGTGGCGTTTTTTTGTTTCGTAGGAAGTTCTATGAGTTCTATATTTTTAACATAAAGTAGAGTTTAATTTCTTAGTTTAACATAAATGATCATCATCTCAAAACATAGGTACCTAATATAGGCCTCTAAATATGGTACCTAATAAAATTGTAAAATAATAACTCGCGAACTTGTGACCAAAGTAAGAAATCCTATCCTACTATGGATATTTACCGCAGTAAATGTTTGAAAAACCTTGTAGTTTGCAGAGCATGGCGCAAGACGCAGAACATAATACAATACTGGTACCTGTAACGATAGGCGATAGGATTTACAATATAAACAAAACACCTTATCGTCTAAAACATAAGAGCGGCTTTAATATAGTAACAAAGCCAGTTTAATACCGTCGTTTGACCACAACCATTAGATTTTATGCGGTACTTATGTAAATAATATATTCGATCTAATACAAGGACATTAGGATATTTACATGGGTGACTTTGGCTAAATATATCACAGACGAGATAAGTAAATATGCAATTATGGACATAATTACATGCGCACATTTTTTTCCTAAAAAGACCGCACGGTTTATTAATCAGTATTTGGCTAATAATGTTTATTTAATACTACGACAAGCTTTAATCCTCATTTCTGGAGTTTATCAGCAGTATAGGATTTTAAACTTTGTTGTTGCATTTTTACACTTATAACACTTACGGGGTTTAATGCAACGAACCGTTATTTAAAGGTAAATAGTAATAACGTTTCGGAAAGGTAATTACTATTTACCTTTAAATAACGGTTCGTTGCATTAAACCCTGTAAGTGTTAAGATTATCAGCAGTTAAAAAAAAAAAAATTGCTAGTGCTCATTCACTAAGATGAAACTATAAAAGATCGAGATTTGTTTTGTAATGTTCGCCCACCTGTGTAAGTTACTTTATGATATAATTCTGACGGATACTTAGATTCAGCGATCCCCCACGGAGTAGAAATAGTAAAAGCAGATAAACTTTTCATTTTAATAGGTAACCTAACGGCAATCAAAAAGTGGTTTTGGTTCCCATAGTCTGTTTTATGCAAATCATATGCCGAGTAGATAACAATATAAAGTGATAACATAACAAAAACCTGACTCACCTGAAGTCCACTCCTGTTGATCGGAAATCGATCTCTATCCAACATATCCCTCTCGTGTGGCAGGGGGGAGTTTGATCGCCTGGGTAGTGTCGCGTGTCCCGGAGACAATGTTTCTGTGATATACACTTCATCTGAAAAAAAAAAACACATTTAAATTAACACCGTCTAACTGGTATCTTAAGTGGTTTTTGATTGCATAAGCGATTAGTGCTGATTCCTAAAAAGTGCATTCAGTTCAATAACATTATTTGGTCGTATGCAGTCGTTAAATAGTTTAGAACTAAAACTGTTTACATTTTATTTCCATTAACAACTGCTAATACTAAACTGCGTATTATAAGTCAAATTATCACATGCCTGTAATGTGCTGTAATAACATTTATGTGCATCCTGTGAGTATAAGAAAGAAACACTTGCAAATCATACAAATATGAAAAGAGTAAACTAAATATTAGGAATTTCCAACGGGAAAATAGGTGCACGTAAACGGTTAATATTAGTGCCAGTGCCTGTGGAATTTTGTATCATCTATGGTACCGCTATCGTTCCGCAACTCTATCCATTCGTCGCGTTTTACTGGTCGACACTTTTTGCCTCTTGTCAAGGAGTTATCGAACCACTCCAAAGATTTTAAGAACGAATCGCGGCACTCCAGTATCTCGTGTATGAATGAGACTTTCTCACCAGACTTTAGAGTACTGCTCCGACTGTTGCATGCTGAATTCCGAGGAGAGGTTGAAGGCTCTTTTGAACTGACTGTTTTTCTTGTTACATGGTATTTAGGTGTGCTAAGACTCATCGAACTTGACATTTTTTCGCTATTTAGAAGAAGTTTTGTAGTAGATTTTGAAAAGTCTTCGTCTATTGCGTTATTAACGGTCAACGTTGGGATCGGTTCGCGTATGTGTGCTTCTCGCCTTTGCCCTTCCTTTTGCACACTATAACTTTTTCTTATTGGGCGTACTAAAGACGAATTAATGTTGTCATTCGGTGAATTTATTATCTCTTCTTTAGGTGTTGATTTCCAGCAGCAAATACATCGCATACACTCTGATAACGTTAGTTTTCTCTCACTTGGATTTGAATCTGTACTATACACATTAACAGAATAATATCTTCCAGAAGACATGTCATCGGGATGCCTCGAAGTGGAAGTATTTCCAAACGATGAGTAACGCAAATCAGAATTTGGACTTGTAGAAATTGCCATTTTAAAGTCACTTTAAAACACGACTGAATTCAACAAAAACCAAATCACCATTAGTTAATTCCAAATGAAATCCTCATTATCGTGTCCTGTGTTGGGATTGTTTCCTGTTGTAAAATACTACAGTTTAGCGATAGCAGTCGCGATACGGGACTGTGCTAAACGCACGCGCAATATCACTGATTGAACAAGGTCCCGCATTAATTCAAACATAGAGAACAATGAGTGTACGTTAATCTAGCATGGCGATCATAAAAAAAACTTACGTATTTATTTAGTATTTCATTTTAATTTACCGACCTTCTGAAACAGACACGTCTTCTTGATCCATACAAAGTGTGCTCCAACGAATAGATTTTACAGGTCTTCTAGTAGTTTCTGTAAATAAGGACTTCGTAGATGTTGTAAGAGTACTGCTTTTGCTCAAGTGCAAAGTGGGTAGAGAAGATTTTAAAATATGAGGCAAAGATTGTGAATCGTTACGATCAGGCGACTGATTTCTTTCAAATTCGGCTTGTTCAGTTTCCGGGACAGAGTCTTTTTGCGTTTTGGCACCATTAAATTCGCGTACTGTTATTGAAGAGCCGGTATATCCTGAATCAGAGTCGATCGAACTGGCATTATCTACCGAAGTTGAGTCTTTATTACATTGAGTGACATCATTGATACATTTTGGTGTTTCTTTATCGTGTAAGTCAATACTATTGTCACAATTCAAAGTTTGAGGTAAGTAAGAGTCTGTATCCGTGAAATTATGTTTTGAAATAGGAGTTGATGTTTCGATCTGCACTTTATGGATAATAGTTACATTTTCTTTCAGTACCTGAATTATATCAGGATTTGAAGTTGAGTGTTGTTTTTTCATGTTTTCTTCTAATCTCTTTCCCACGTTGTAATTTTCACTCACTTTTTGTTTTAAAGACACTGCTTTAGGTTTAGATAATTCTGATGCCAAAAATGAATATAGTTTTAAGTTTTCCCTATTTTTCTTACGAATTTTCGATAAAGGTACAGCATCTCTTTCTTGATCAACATTTTCCACTGTAAAACAGTTCCAACATGACACGTCTACATCATTTTGAGCTGATGTATTTTTGTTATCACTGACCATCTTAACCTGATACAGATTGTATCTTCTTTGACGAACTACTCAGAAAGACTAAACTCATTAAGGTGGCTTCAAAAGTTTTTATAACAAGTATAATGAGTGTTTTATAACGTGTTTTCAACGACTTCGGTATGCGTGACCTTTTAAATAGACCGAATAAAAAATATTATGCAATCAACAAAGAAATATTTTCTAGAAATGATTAGTAAAGATATGTCTCTACCTACTCTTATCTTATGATGTCTCTACAATATTTGATTTATATTGATTTTATACTATAAAATAACATAATTATAATTAAGTTACTTTCCTCCTGCTGACTGAAATTGTCTTTGCTAATAAAATACTTTTTTTAATTTGACAGTACCTTTTCTCATTTCATTTTATAATCCTATTATCAATTTCGTAAAGAAAAGTCTAGTTGGGTCTGCTACAAAAGTCACATCACTCACACACAAGCCTGATCCAATTAACATTAATTCTCTCTCGGGTCAGTGGTTCAAATTCAATCCAAATAAACAATTAAATGCAGGGTTGTCTCTTTAATTGAAAACAGTTTTTTTTCCGCGATTTACCCATAATATTTGGCTCGTCAATATACAGTAGCTTATAACATGTCAGACTTTAAATTTTGATTGCGAAATCGCACATATTTAACTTCATGGGGATGCTGTAGTGTTATAACTTGAAAATCTATATCCTGTTGAACAAATCATTATAATGAAAAAAAGTTTCTTTATCAAGGTGAGTCAGTCCGTCAGTAATGGTACTTATTTAAAAAAAATAAGATTCTCAAGACAAACATTTGATTCTAATTTGACATTACAGGTTTTTAAAACATTCTAGAAATAATAATGAATTATGCTACGACCTTCAAACATGAAGCTGTCGTAGCGTGGACCAGTTCTTGCAGGCCATCTAAGTATTAACCCCTCGATTGTATGTTATTCCAGACAAAATTAAAATCAATTGTTATCGCGGCCGGCGCGGCGGTCTTATGATCCTGTAGGAGTTATGCTTAAAAACAAAATTATACGTTAATAGAAAACCATTTAGTAAGGAAACATTACAAATGGAATCAATTTATTTATTAAGTTTATTGAATTTTAAAATTAATACCTAATTAAACAAAAACAAGACTACCTACAATAAATAGGTTACTTCCGTAGTTATTCTACTTAGTAGTATAAAATCGTTGCTGCATGTGAATTAATTATAAAGAATTAAAATAAGTTTCATAATATCCTTCAAGCCAGATTTAGTAGCCAAGATCTCATGAAGCAAGTTAAATAGTTAAAAGATTGACTAGCCAAGGTCCCTGGCGGACGGATATATTTTATCAGCTAGTGGGGCTAGTCTTAACATGATATTTTTATGGGTTTCTACAACAGTACATTTAATTGTGAAAACTTTGACAATGACTATTAAGTAGGTAGGTAGTAAATGTGTAAACAAATGTCTCGTACGTGACATTCATATGTAAAATGGCGTACGCCTTTTGTTTATTTGCGTAAGGTTGACGTTTGCTTGTGAATGTTGTATTCTTCGAATGTCCATGACCGTCAGCGGCGTGTCGCACTCGCGCCGCAAAAGCCAGATAGGTACAGAAGTCAATCACATTTATGAACTTCTTTTTTATACCTACGCACGGCAGGCTTGCTAGGCCTGGAGTGGGATGATTGAAAGCCGTTACAATTTTGGCTTATGCACAAAAAAACTATGATGATAGTGACACTCGTATCGTGTCGTATGATTTATTGTGTAGCATCAAGTAGCTTGAAACAGACAGAACGGAAATATACCCCAATAATAGCTAATATATTTTAATAATAATATTATTATTAGCTATATTGCAGATTTTTCACAAAAACATCTTGCGAGGATTTTAACATTGGAGAAGTGCACAATTATTATTTTAACGTCGAATTTACACAATCGTATACTAAACAGTTATGACAACTTTTTGGCTATTACCCCATTTTTGCAAACAAAATTCACAGACGCATATCTCGAACAGATGGCAGCGATGATACCTACAGTTGACACTTAAGCACGCTTTCAATGGTCCGAGATATTATCGTGTCCGTGAGCGATGTCTATGTATGCGTTGCTTTAAGGCACTCTGCACGTAGATTGACTTCTGTAACTATTTGTCTTTTACTCGCACCGACACGCGCGACGGGTTTGTTGCCGTTCCGTTCCGTATCATGCGCAGCTGCACTGCGCTTACCACATAAACACTTTTCCACTTGCCTCGACAACTGAGTGACGGAAATACACAACATAGGTACTTACTTACATCGCAGATTGAGAAGTTTCGCACTCGACAATGTCAGTTTTCTTTTTTGATTTTACACAGTATGGTGCAAGAACGATTCATAGTGAGCTATCCTGCACTCATTTAGTACTCCGAGATCACGCGATGTTTTTTTTTGGTTCGGTAGCTTATATTTGATCCTATTTACATAAAAAAAATATTAGCATACATAAAATTTCAATTTTACTACACAATTAGTAATAATGACTACATTGTCTGTGTCCGAACTGTTAAACGATGTCAATGTCACTTTCTCTGTCCTCACACTATTTGCCTTTCTAATTGTAGGTGGTCACTGGCCATAAGACATGTTTTGAACAAAAAGCATCCTAATGCAAATATATTATAAACCCAGAGAAAGTACTAATATAAGTAATTTACTTTCAAAAAAACTTGAAATTCCACGATTTGGCTCACACTTGGTTACTATGAAATCGACTTAGACATCAACACACAATAACCAGCGTGTTATAATTCGGTACCTACTTTAAAAGTGCTTGAATCTATTTATTTATCTCAATATCTTCACTAAAACTAACGAAATAAAAATACTTTGACTTCGAAGTCTTATTTCACTTTCCATTAGAATACGCCATTAGCAGCCAGCAATGTTAAAGTGCGCGATTACAGCCGCTGACAGATGAATCTCTCCTTTTTTCTCCTCTAAATTCTCATCTCGCAGCGTGTATTTTTTTATGCGATTTTTTTAAAAGATTCTATTAAGCTCAACTTTGGTCTCATAGCAATTAGAAAAAATATATATCTCAAAATGGTAGAACAATAAGGTTGACAGTCTATTAATTTTATTTTAATATAACTAGTTGAAACGGAACAAACCCTTCCTATCCATGCATCAAGTGAATGCCGGCAACCGAGTCATACGACCATACACAGGACACAGCTAGTGAACATTTACATAGAACCAACACAAAGAGCTATTGAAGGAGCGATGTTGAGCCTGAGCCTGAGGGATATGGTTCCCAAAATCCTAATAAAGAAATCCGCCGAAGGATGCACGTGATCGATGTAGGTAGGCGAGTAGCAAGTCTAAAGTGGCAATATGGCGTTGGGCTGGACACCTCGCAAGAAGAGATGACGGTCGATGGAGCAAAGGACTCGCGGATTGAAAAGAACCACGAAGAAGAGCGTGGGCAGGCGGCCTGCCCACGCTGGTCAAACGAACTAATCCGAGTAGCCAGCAAGCAGAGGACGCAGCGGGCGTAGACAGAGGTTTATGGCGTGGTATGGAGGAGGCCTACATCCAGTGGATGGCAATAAACTAAGAGTATTTTAGATGTTCGTTTACCTTAGCTGCAATCATATGTAGGGTTGAATTTGCATTACTGTAGGTAAGGCACATGCCATGACATTGCTGCTTATATTTACACTTGTTAAGTTTGAAAAGATTTTTGTATGGAACTGTGTAAGACCTAGTTAGTAAATTTTCAAAAGATTGTATAACTCTGACATATATTTTGTAAGTGAGGTTGAATCATCATAACACATTTCCTATAAAATTAAACAAAGTACACATTAACACGATGAGCTGGGCTCGGGGCTATTTAATAATTTTACGATCTCACGTAACGACAGTGGTAAAGGGCAACCATCGGTAAACTAGTACAATATTATTTAATATTTAAATGTCAGACTATTGTATTTTATCGCTGTATAAAAGCAACATATAATATATGATCTTGCTTGCTAATTAAGTGTGGTAAGAATAAAGAGGTTTTGAAAAACACGAACGCTATATCTGATCAAAGTCTCCTAATTGAAGACCTTTACAACGACAATTTGTACATGACAAAGTTTAGCAGAAATTTTTATTTTTTATTTTTTGTTTTTAAATCCATAGCCTTAGAATTACAATTACAATAAATTGTATGAATAATAACAGCATCGCTTTTGTAGGAAAAGACACGTAATATTTTACTCGTATTTATATTCTAAGCTATTATTGTATTGTTTGTGGCTAGATATACTAAGTGTTGTAATCGCTTTTCTTATATGGAAATCTTAAAATATTTGTACCACTCATAATAGCTTTCTAACTTCCGCGTAGGATGTTACAACTTAAGCTTGATGACAAGATTGACGGTGTTGTCTAAAGTTTCAGATTTTAGTATGTCAATAAACATTTATTTAATGTTTTTGTAATTTATTAGGTAAGTACCTACAGTAGTGAATTATAGTGGCGCATTTAATTTGCCTTAAACGCAAACGGTTCGACTAGTTTTCTTAAAACAAACAGTTTTATTAAACTGGCTCGGGTAATGTCATTAATGTATGATCGTAGAAGCACCTGGCAATGTTAATTGCCTGGTGCCTCGTAACAAAACAATATTATTTCCATATTCCATTAAAATAATATGTCATCCCTTTCTTTTCCTTGTTTTCGTGTGTGTCGTAAGAGGCTACTAAAGGAGTACTGCCAGCGAAGACTCGCATCAGCTGCAGCGTCTTCTCTCCACAATGGGCCCGGCTATCGCTAGTGAATTTGCCACTAGAGGCGCTTCTGTCGCGTGAGGTCCAATAACATTCACTTTTCACTGGTTTTAGCGGGGTTATCCATCGATTAAATAAGGCATGAATTATCGCGTAGGTAGAAAGTATTTCGATGAAGTGTAGCATCGATCAAACGTTCTTTGAAATGTTGAGCAGTCGATTAATTTAACGTTCGACTTATTATACATTCGACGAAATGTCATCGATGAATTGTAATTCGACGAGACGTTTTTCGAAATGGAGTACCTAATGAACCCGTTTTAGCGGGCTTCGTGACATAAATAATATTTTTTTTAATTTACCCGCTGGAAAGTGATCTCCTTTGTAAAATTATCGCATATATAATTTATATGGCGATGAATGTGAACGCTATGAAAGCGGAATTAAAGAGCAACTATTTCAGAAGTTAGTTTGTTGATATGAAAATAGTTATTTATACCTAGTCAGGTCATAAGTTCTGTCACATAAAATTTGTAATATGAAATAATTCAGACATGTTTATTATTTATGTAACCATTTATATAGCAAAATGAACTTAATAAAACATAGATTCATATGGTAATAAAGTTTATTCAAAATGACCCCCGCGATTTTGAATACAGGCCTTCAATCTGCGCGGCCAGTCGTCTATCGCAGCACGAACGAGGTCCATGTCAATATAGGCGGTTGCCTTAAACAAGGATGCCTTGAGTGACTCCAAATCAGGATGAGGCTTTGAGCAGGCCTTTTCCTCCAAGTGTTGCCATATCTTGTAATCTAACGGACTCAAATCTGGACTGGAGGAGGGCCAGTCTTCGTGCCGGATGATTTCACGCGCCGCCAGCCAGTCTTGTGTGCTTTTCGCTCTATGAGCTGGCGCAAAATCTTGTTGGAATACCCAGTGCCTGTTATTAAACATGGTATGAGAAACAGGTTCCACAAGGTTCTTGAGGACTGTATTTTCTCACTAAAATGTACCTCAGTTAAGCCCCAATAAGAGACTCCCAACCAAACCATGAGCGAGGATGGAAAATGACCTCGTTGGACACGCGGAATACGGTTGCTCGCTTCTTCACTGCTGTGTGCGTACACCTTATCATTTTGTTTGTTGTAGCTCTCTTCCACGGTGAAATTTTTTTCATCCGAAAAAAGAAATTCCCGATGCTTTTTTCCCGCGTACCGCTTCAACAAAGTGCGGCATCTCTTCAGTCTCAGGTCCATTAAACGAGCGTCCAAACGATGTCCTGTTTTTCTTCGGTATGCCCTAAGCCCTAAGTCTTCATTTAACACCCTTTTCACCGTGGTCCTGCTTAACCCCATCTGAAGGGCCAACAGTTTCTGCTTACGTATGGGATTTCTTTGAATTCGCGCCTTCACAGCTTTTATCACTGCTGGAGTCCTAACAGAGCGAGGGCGACCACTTCTTGACCTGTCATCTACACTAGAGTCTTCATTGTTTTTATTTTATTTTATTTTATTCGGAACACCAACAGCACTGATACATTACATAAGAACAAATTTTCTTATAAACTTAGCCATTTAAAGGTAGTCGCACATAGAATTTAAAGGTACTCGCACATAGAAAATAATTTTCAAAATCCATACTTATAAGTTATGGATTTCCCCAAAGTAAAGCCTGAGTTTATTAATTTTATCAAATTGTTATGATAACAAACTTAAAACTAGACGGGATTTAATGCAATTATTTAAAGGTAAAATAGTATTTACAATCCCAACGCATCGACTAGATGGTACTCTTAGGTTAGGCTTAGACACGTTATGCACTCTTTCACTAAAGTTCCTACTCGTACTAGAAAAACTAGTTTATTAAGAGGGTTAAACCTAAGACGGTAAAAATAGTACCTTTGAAGAAGTATACTCAAGCTCATCACAGAATATGAAAAAAAGGTTAGAAAGGCTATCATGCGCCATATGTATGAGAACCGATGTCGCCGCTTGCGCCCCACTACACATAAACGAGTTCAAAGAACGCCAATCAAGAGATATCTTTCCCTATTGGACGCGCGACGTCAAAAGAAACTATATCGCCTTTCTAACCTTTTTTCATGTTCTGTGGTCAGAACACTGCAAATATATGTATAGTTTTAAATTCTTTAAATAGTTCTAAAAGATTTACGTAAAGAGAAATTTTATGTTTTATGGTACGATAAACGAATCTTTTGGTTATATTCAAATTTTTCAGTAAGTCGAAAATCTGAATTGGTGCGTAACCGCAACGATGCAACGCAATAACCGCAACACGGTCTTCTTTAAGTGTCCAGTCCATATTTAAAAATGAGGAAAATTCTAAAAAGTACACATATATATTTTGATGAAAAAATGGAAATTCGAATTCAATAAACTTTTTTTTGGCCATTCTAAATTCAAAAGTTTTTATTGTGTGACAAAACTGTGACCTGACTATGTATAATAAACTCAATTAGATTGTAGATTTAAAACTCTTTTTCGGCGCCGATCTCATAAAGTCGCCTTTGACAGCTATACCTCTGGACATCAGTCAGTGGCGCCAACTGGTGAGCAAAGAAACGGTAGTCCCCATTGGCTAGAAAGCGATAGGCAACCCGCCCGCCAAGTAGCGATTATGTCAAAATCCTCTTTTTTGGAAAGGCCTGTGTCCAGCAGTGGACTGATGGAGGCTGATAATGATGATTTCGTGTGGAGAATAAAAGTAACACCTTACCAACCATTAGTAAAGTGACAACCCATTTCGCTCACTGTTGAGCACGGCTCTCTCCCCTCTTTATGGAGAGAGGTTAAGGCCTCAGTACCACCACGCTGGCCTAGTGCTGGTGTGGTGTAGACGGCAAGGGCGATGCTGTGGCAACATCACCCCGACGTTGGACGTTTCTCAAGCCGCCCGAAGGCCTCCAACAGGGTTTAACGACTGTTATCTCGTGACAACAGCCGGGACCGACGGCTTAACGTGCCCTCCGAAGCACGAAAGTGCTCAGGGTATGATGCCACAAACGGTCATCCATCCAACTAGTGACCGTTCCCAGCGTTGCTTAACATTAGTGACAGAAACTGATCACTAAAAAGCGTTGGGCTGTGAGCGCCTCAAACTGCGGAGAATATTTGTTTACAATTTTATTGTAAGCCTACTTCTATGCATACTACTTTTATGAGCAAAATGCAAATTCAGCGATAACAGACCAATAGTATTGCAACCCTGGCCTCAAACGGCAAGCGTATGAAAAGCAAACGGAGGCTGCAATGCATGTTGCGATTGCGACAACATGTTAATTAGTTTCCAAACTTTGTGAGATTTATATATGGCCTTTCGAAAACGTAGGCGCTTTTAGTAACAAGCAGTTTGAGCAACACGATTTGATAATTCGGATTTATTAACACGTATGCTAAACTAATAACATTAGTAGGTAGGCATATACTTTTAGTTAATTTAATTTGTATGTAAATACAATATTTTTTTTATTTGTACAACATGTATTTAAATACGGAGTAGTTGCTTCAAAGTATCGACTGTGGGACAATATGCACAATACTACATAAAATATACAGATCTATGTCTAAAAATTGGAAAATAAGTTTTAACAATTGTACTTATTCAAGTTTGTATGTTATTTGCTATCTATGCTAGTGTCTATAATATGGGGATCATTTTTTTTTTATATAAATCCTTACGTAATTAATGGTTTAATTCCTGACGTCTTAATACCTACTTGATTGCTCAACCCACTGCAATCAATGCAATCAAAACATACGCCACTAACGTCATACAATGTTATCTATTTATAATGCAATGATTTCATATAACATTAGACGATATCCGTAAACCTTCCGCTCGTTAATGTTTTTTAAGGTTACGTTAGTAGGTCCCTCATTTTTTTTTTAGATTAATGTGGTACATTGATTGTCTTTAAAGCATCCGGCAAGGAACAAAATAGTTTAGCCTTTAACAGTTTTAATTTGTTAGTATAATCGAATTCGAATATGTGAGTGCAATTGTAATTATTGTCAAAGTATTAAGTAACTTTTATTTTGTTATCCTTGTCTACTACTATTGGGTACAAAGTTACAAGTTTAGTTTCATATTATCTATCGCTTATTTATGTTCCTGGTGCTGAAGGTTAGCTGCATTTTTGCATCCATATCTGCACTGTAGGTACAAATGACAGACGCCTTTAATTGTTATAAGGAAGTGCAGTGTTATCAAGTGATAGTAACCTAGCTTATTCTGAGAATCAATTTATTATTTTTTTTTTATTACTAATTATTTTGTTCAGAAGTGGAATTAATGCATGCTTGAATGAACAAACGTCATAAACAAGTACAATGCGGACATAGGCGCAAAAATATAACCTGTGTAGAAGAGTATAGACTAAAAAACAGAGTTTGCAATAATTAATTAAAATTGATATCATCATCATTAATCCACTATTAGACCAATGTTTCTCCAATAGGAGGTAAGTATCTTCTTGCAGTAATTGCCATTGCGCCTTCGCAGACGGGTCTGGCGGGTTGGCGATCGCAGTTTGGCCACGGGGGTGGCCAAACTTGGGTGGTGGGATCTACCTCCCAGTGGTCCACGGCTTTCTAACCAATGATGACGGCTAACAAATCCTTGATGACGGCTAGCTAATCTCTCTGCGGTGGTAGGCTTCGTAAGAGGCTGCCTGGATCCTGCCGGAGTTCAGCGCCAAACAGTTTTTCTGTGTCCCGCTGGTGTGTGGGAGAACCAGTGCCACTTTCTGGGTAAGATTGCTCCATCTTAGGCTCCTTCTTAACCGTAGAGTTAAGTATGTAGTCAAGAGCAAGCCCATTGATTTAAAAAAGCAAAACTTGTAAAGAGACGATACGGCTGCTCCTTCTCTTCTGGCGGTAACCATTTAGCTGCTTCTTACGGCACCTTAGGAATAAGGTGGTGCTCTTATTTTACATATGTACCACACGGCCTACCACTATAAACGATTAGAGTAGGTGCAAACTAGAGTAAGTAGATGTACTTTTTTAACGATCTATCGTCTCCATAGGTAAGTACTTTCTTACTATAGTATTTTATGCGCTCTTACAAGTGCAATAATATGTCTCCGTAGAAAGTAACATAGGCGTAAACATGGGTGAATGCGGTTTTCCCATGGCAGCTATAGAAAGTGGCCGCGCGGCTAACCTTTACTTCATCGTTCATCTCATTTCTAAGGTTCAGTTGCATCAGAAGGCGGGATCATTAGCTTTTGCACCAACAATGGAGTCCATTTAAATAATAAGATGTTAAGCTGATGTCATTAATTTCCCTTTCACGAAGCCAAACTTAATTATTCGTTTATTACAGTCTAAAAGTTATTTAACGAAAGCGAATTTCAAATGAGAGATTTAAATGAATTTATTTTCTAAACAAATCGATTTATCTTTTGGAGCAACGAGAATAATTTGTTTAAATAACAAAATGGTGGTTCATTTTGCTTCCTATTAATTTGGATTACGCGTATTTCTACTTGACCTAAAAAGCTCATCTCGATTAGGACCTGCAACATGGCTTCAACTAGGGATAATGAACTTTGTATTGCAACAGCATTATCATCAAGATAAGGCCACTAAGACTGCGTATAAATTGTAAACACAAAGTTGCGCAAGCGACTGTTTCAAGGAAAATGGCTACGAGGACACTACTAAACAATAGACAATGAAATATAACCATTCAAGTGATTTTTGTTTTTCTTATTTTTAACTACAATTAAAATTGTTACTCAATTTGTGTGTGCATATTTGTAAACGTATTGTGGGATATTGTTATTATCGTTAGAAATATGTTGTATATTCAGTCACCGTTTCTAGCAAACACACTATTATAGTCTTCACTAGTAGATTTAGGGTTTATTTTTGCAAATAGGTTATATTAGACGTCCCAATATTTAAACCACCACTGCTCCGGGTCAAGAGTGGGCTATTGCCGAAATGCCGAGAAGCAACACAACCAAAATTTGGTCACTATTATTATCATTTTGTTTACAATAAGATATTATGCCAGTGCTAGCTAGGACACTTCATTGCCATACATTTCTATCATTTATAAATAATCTTATCATTATATCGGCATTCTCAAATGGTAAGAGTAATTTGTTCCTGCTTAAAACTTTTATGACTGTCAAGGAAGTAGCACTTTTTTAGTTCTTCAAATTGGGTAACAGAATGAGGTAAGAATCGTGATCGCGGAGCAGCACTGAAGGATACGTTATTGTCTTGCACGGACCCATCCGGCGGTTGCGTCATTCATAGCTGACTGGCCTCGGTCTCATCTAAACTTAGATCTTTGCTTCGGGGAACTGGTCTAAACTTAGCCGCAAACCAACCTGGAACCTGTTTTGGATATACTACTTTAAGTGCTAAAATGATACGGCGACAATGAAATAATATGACTATTTAATTGCTTTTTTTTGTCAAAGAAAAGTAGTAAAATAATATGAATGTTTAAATTTTCACTATTTTACTTGCATTGCGGAATTATCAGTTGTATAACTGGTTGGTATAATCATCAGGTGCAGATCATTATTCGTTTATGAGAATCTCGATCATAATGTTCATAAACGTTATTATACGAGGATCTAAATCATAAGGAAGCTGTAGCTGTAAGAACATTAGTGAATGCAGGTAAACGCATTGTGATATAAGAGACCATTTGCGGTGTATCTTTATAGTCGGTAACAGTAAACGTAGACGTGGTAAGACAATGTACCTTCTTGCACGCTATGTGCTCACTCCTGTGTAATTTAACGAAAATAAAAAAAGCAAAACGCAGTCCACGCACGTTGAGTGAGGTGAGATAAGGCAAGACCGGTGAGTAAATAATATAAACCTACAATATTTTGCATACGACAGCATTTAAGACTATACACTGGGGCATACACGTCGTAGACATAGGTGCTAGTTTGTAACATAAATACATAGTACCTACTGTACTTAACAATGATTTCTTATGTTATTTTAAATAAGTTGCACCTTGTTAATAAAATTGTTATGATAATTCGAAAGAAACCAGCTCCTTTTGCGCAAGAAATAGCATTCAACCGACCCGATTATTAAGTGTCTTAAGTTACTTAAGACCATTATTGGGAACTTACTTAAGTTAATACCTAATGTTCGGTTGTAGTTGGCGAAAGTAGTTTGATAATAGTTTAAATTCCATGCTTATTGAAGCATTAGCAGCTATGACGTATATCGATGTAAATTATTATTTAACTTTTAAAAAACATTAAGCAATTATAATTAATTACATTTTGTAACAAAGGCGGGCAAAACGAAACGAAAAATAAAATAGGAGTAATTTGTGTAACTATTTCTTGAGCCATGAACCTCTCTCTCTGACCTGAGGCCTAATATAAGTTAGTAGCAGCTGATTGGTTAAATTAAAAATAGTGATGTATGACCAGAATGATCGAATTAATCATTTACTTATATACAAACGTCAGATCATGCGCACGTTCGCTGGTTACCCCATCGTGCCAACACCGTCGTGTCGCAGTCACGACACTTAATGGAATGCTTGCAATGTAGCATTATAGAATCGGACCTTTTGTCGCTTGGATCCAGTCGGTTGACATTTCGACCGTTTTGAAAGAAGCATGACGAATCTTACGCTGTTCAGTAGATTTGGGTACGAGTTGATGTCTACATTTTCGTTTTCATTCATTTATTAACAGTTAATGAACTTTTTTAAAGTATTAGTAATGTCATTTGTTGATTAAGTGTTATCATAGACAAATCAAAAACAACTGACTTCATGCATGGTTCTTAACCAGGCTATGTGCGCTATTGCATCTATACCGCGCATAAACCAGTGCAAGAAAATCATAAACGAAGTGAAAGCATTCAGTACTCTTAGCCGATAAAGCAATCGACGGCAACACAATTGGTCACATGAAGTCGTAAAAAATCTGACGACCGTGAACAATGACATCCGACTTTAATTTCTTCGTAAGTATCACATACGTATGGTATGGTGTATTTCCATAAGAATGCAAACGTCAACTGACACCTCAAATGTTTCAAATGTTTGATATTTCTATGGATCTCAATAATTATTGAAAATCAAGGAAATAAATCGAAAATAATAAAGCACTATGTAGAGTGGTTAAAAGATCTGTGTAGCGGTCTTCCGTGACCTTCGTCACGTCGGTCTACCTGGTGGGGCTTACCCACAGATCCTTGTCCGATGCACGGTCGCCTTTCTAGAACCTTTCCGCCGCCTCAACTGCAAAAGGTTCTTCTTACTATTATGTCCTGCCCACTACCATTTCAGCCTATTAGCAATTATTAATCTTCGAGCGATTTCGGTTATCTTAGGTTTCCTAATTAACAAGCATTGCAATCTCGCCATTGCTCGCAGTGTCACCTTAATCCTTCTTGTGAGACCCACATTAAGAAGAAGCATTACGGGCGAAAGAATTGAAAAATAGGTATTTGTAAAATCTATTGCTGTCGCGCAGCGCCAAACGCCTTCACCGCAGAGTGTGATAGATACAACTACTTCTTGGACCGAAAATATCTACTAAAAGCACACCAAATCAACGTTTCGTAGTCCCCCGATTACTTTCCAAAACTAGACCGATTTAAATACTTTTTCCATTAAAAATTAAAGAAAGGCTTTGGCCGTGTTCGTATGTTTTCCTGTTTTTCTAAAATTTAGTCAAATTTGTTTTCTGGATGTTTGAACACAGCGGAAAATCTGGCGAATTTTTTCAATTTTTGAGTGCTCATATTATCTTTTTTATTAATTAATTTATGAAAAAACAGAAAACATAGAAACATGCTAATAGTGGCCATAGATTTTTGTAATAAAAATTATTGCTCTACTGGCTTTATCCAGGGAGGAAACAGGGGACTACGTTTGTATGGAAAAACGGCCCTTGTATTTCCTCTTAACGATCACGTTTTAGTTCCATAAGTCATCACTGGCAACCACGGAACATACAAAAGGTGGTAACACACACTAATCAAAGACTTTCGCTTGAGACACTGAGGTAATTAATTGGACACGAATATTTTTCTTAGTTTTCCAAAAGTTACCCACCCGAGTTGAATCTAGCTGGACTGACCTGGACTATCTGTCCCAGGTATGCGTTGTGGTCAAAAACATCAAGTGTATCCTTCTCAATATAAACTGGAGCGGGTAAGACATGGGTTCGACATAACGTTCATAATCTCCATGTTCATCTTGAGACTCACTCTTTGAGAAGTTTTATCAAGGAATAGGTTGATTAACCTTACTAGAAAATGTTGCTTCACTTTTGTTTTCTTTGAATTTGATTTACTTTATATAGATACTCACTCAGTGTTTATGGTAACTCCTTATTTTATAGGATGTTTACTGATCGGAACATCTCTATAGTTGAGTCTGACTAGCATATTAATATTGTTAGCTGATAAACAACTGTCCTTGAGTGCCTTCACACATAAACGTATGCCATATGGCAGTACAATAAATTATCATACAAAACAATTACGTAACTGCAGTAGTAGCACGAACAATAAGTCCTTGAATAGAATTAATGTCAAAAAATAAAATATTTTTATTATTTCTTTAGTGCCTCACTATGTTTCCCAATACAGTTTTACACTCCAATGACTATTAATATTTTTTTTAAATGAGTCAACCTCAAAACTAGTTGTTATTAAATCTATGCTAATATTATAAAGCTGCAGAGTTTGTTTGTTTGTTTGAACGCGCTAATTTCAAGAAGTACCTACTGGTTCGAATTGAAAAATTATTTTTGTGTTGGATAGTCCATTTATCGAGGAAGGCTATATATATAACATCACGCAGCGACCAATAGAAGCGAAGCATCAGTGAAAAATGTTGCAAAAATAATCGCTATCATAATAACAGAAATTGACGCGTACGAAGTCGCGGGCAAAAGCTAGTAAATAATATTCTTCTAACTCTTTTCTTGTTTTTTAAGTAGGGTTGACAGCCTTCAAAAATTAATAAAATATCCTTTTTTTACACATAAAATTTGAGTCGGTGCCTTACAATAAATTACTAACAGCTATCAAGAACCGATTCACTGAGCAAGTAATCACTACGGATTCAATACAATAGTGGCTTCTTTTAAAATGTAATCTTTAATTTTTTTCATTTTTATGCATTACAATATGGCATGTAGCTTGTTTTGAAAGGTGTCACCACAAAGGTCGTTCATGAAAATACAAAAGAAACCAGCTGTATTAATAATTGAAGTTGAAAATAATCAGTTAGATCTATTGTCTTCGTAGACAAAATATAAAAGTTTTTTTTTAACAAGTAGTATGTAAGTCTGTTTTTATTATTTTTGTAGAATGGTTCGCTTTAAGTTTGACTGTAAGTTACCGGTTTTAGATCCTATTATAAGATTATTCATTTCGGTAACATCTTATTTTATTCGATTAATATAAATCGGACTGGATTTAAAAATGATAACGACATTTTATTAGCGAGATGAAATTAAATTATCTTGAAGAAAGTTGTAATCGTTAGGTTGACTCTCTATTTTGTTAATGAACATTATAAATAATTGATTCTATGAATAAATATTACATCGTTATAAAATCACCATTACAAAATGAAAAGATTCGTCATCACGGTGTACTTAAATGAGAAAATATAACTTATCGCTAAATGCTGACTGATTAATTAATAATTTTAAAAATCTGTTTATACGAGTGTTCTATTATGGATTTGCATAATTTTATACACAACACAAAATATTAAACACAAATATAAATTTATTTATATAAAGATCAATGATAAATTGTCGATTGTTTGTTGCGTATTTGGCATACCTATTAATTACATGTGATAACTTGAATTTGAAAACTAGTTTGGGAGCTTAAGAAAAGTTACCTGCTTATTATTACATTTTATACAATCTAACAGGTTGTATCAATATTTGACGACAAGACAACACAACCCACGGACTGTTCGCTCACGTTACGAAATGCTTATACAAGTGTAAGATAGTATGAAGAGAGTTTAGAATGTTATGTAAAGTAGTAATAAACGCAAGATTCAAATCAGAGTAATTTACTTTCATTTAGGTTAATTGTTATGTTACAAAAATAAGTACTTAGACGTTTAAAGAAAGTAAGATTGTGCATATTGCGTCATAAATTTTATTAAACCTAAAAATAGTTGTAAGTGTCATCCTCATCAGATGCGATAAACAGCAAACGTCTCTTGGAACATGCTGCATGATTTATCATAAAGAGGAAAGACTTCTATTTTTATATATTTGAAACGAATCAAGTCAAAAACAACCGAACCAATTTAGATCAAAATTTTGTACTTATATAGGTACTTTGATTTCTAAAAAATGGCATTGGATCAATGGATGGTTCTTCCTCAGAAACCGTCATTTAAGGGGGAAAAACCGGAGATTTGTTTAAGGATTTTTAATCATTTCTTAACTGATTAAGATTAATTTTAATAGGGGGATAGTTTGAAACCCTATAAATTTGGTTGAGTTTAAAACTTGAAATCACCCTTTAAGTGGTCGAAAAAAAGTGGACGCCTGTATTTTTTAATTTAGTATTTATAATAATTTAATAACAGATAACGATTGAAACTACTTATTTTATGTGTACTCTAACGGCTGGCTCTAATAACCTATCCATCTTCAGTTTTGGCATATCGAAGATAGAAAACAACTTCTGTCTTGTTTCTCTGGATGGCAAAATAAGAGATAGAAACTGTTACCTATCTCCGAAATGTCAAAACTGGCGATATATAGATTATTGGGACCGGCCGTAAGGAGATAGATGTAACCGGAAGTGTGTATAGCCGATACCCACAAGGAAGGAATCGCGAGAAGAGCGCTAGTTAAAAAAGATATAATATTTTAATAATAAATTAATCAAAAACTCACGCCAATCCGCAAAGCCTCAAAGTTGAATAAAGATTTACGATGGCGTCCAAATAAATGATAAAAAAACAACCTTGAGTTAATTTTTAGGTACTACATGTACCACTACACCCCTGACAAAAAAAAATGCTCGTGATTGTAATATTAACGTTTGTTACCAGTTAAATATACTTACCATAGTCAGACTTTGAAAAGTTTATAAGGCAAACGAGATAGGTTTGGTTAAGCCTAAAGCTTTTGCAAATGTTCCTTTTACATGTTAGAGAAAAGACATTAAGGTCGGATGTTTGTAGATGAATACTGTGCAGTCACGAGTGGGATTATTCTACTAAAACAGTTAGATCCACTTTTGCAGTCAGTCAGGTTGTTTGAAATGCCGTGACGCCTCAGAAGTGGATGGACTATTGAGTGAATTAATGATGCGGGACATTGCCGGAGTTAGCAAACATGTTAAATGTAACATAACAATTAAGGAAATAATAAATATGATACAATAAGCACAAAATTAAAGCATCAATGATTAAAACGAAGACAGATACCGCCGAAGTACCAAGACAGAAATAATCGACCTAAATGCAAGTTTTATGTTTTATGTATCAAGTAAATTGTAACAAAAAGTGGCAGCTTGTGTGGACGCTTGTTAAATGAACAAAAAATAAAGACAATAAAGTTTCTTTTAAAAGAGAAAAATCTAGTTAGCTTCGTGGTCCGTGACTGTTAACTGGCGCATGGAGGATATTTCGTTGTGGCAGAACAGTTTATTGACCTCACTGGTTTTGGAAACCTTACTGATTATGGTTCATAAAGATAGGTACTTAACCAATTATAAGTATTAGATAAGTAATTCTTATTTTGAGCGGAAATAACAGAACGGATGTTTCGCTTGCAAACGATTCCGAAGTCTGATTGCTATTAGAATTAGTCAAATCATCAAGTGTAAAAAAATGCATAGGTACCTAACATTTTACATAACATGTGACTCAACAAACATAGGTAATTAAAATAGTTAACCTTTAAAAGCGAAACATCTTGAGACGTTTAAAGATATTACATAGTAGGTGAGCATGATTGTTAGAAATAGTGGCCACAGTGGGTCACGCAAAACGTTTGTTTGTAGGTTAAACATTTAAACAACAACGAGGAATACTAATGCTTTTGTAAATAGCTATAGAAAAGTGATTTGCTTCGGTCATGGACTATGTCGCAGCAGCGTAACCTAAATCATTTGTAAGTTGTAATTCTCGGACTGGTTTCTTGAACGTTTAGCAATTTATATTTTTAAGAAGGAGAGCATCATAGATTTAATGTTAGTTATGGTAAAAACATATATTTCGATTATTGCAACTATTTTTTAAGCAACTAAATTGCTAGTGTAATGTAAATACGTAAATTGGGCTGTCTTAGCTGGGACTTTTACCTACAGTCCTGTTACCAATTAAGCTACCAAGACAGTGTATGTGTCGACGATTTTTTTAAGGCTTTACGCTGTAGGCTAGCGGAGATTCATCAATTATGGTTATGTACAGGCAACAGCACGTCAATGTACCACAAAACGTCAAATTTTCTCAATTGATATTGATCTCTACTTGTTGTACTTAAAGTTGAAAATCAATTCAATGACCTTTAACTTTTTGGGTAGGTTGACCGGCCGTTGTCTGTAAGTACCTCTAAAATCCAAGAAAAATATTTTTTACTCATACCTACTTTAAAATAAACAATTCGTGGGTTAGAGCAGTCGCAGTCGCAGTCGGTAATACGAAAGGTAAAGATTTTAAGCCCCATCTAAGACAGAAATTGTTTTGATACAGGATGAAATTTTAACCACTTTCCAAATTTTAATATAACAAAAAACAAATGACGTATTTTTTCTTTTGGTATGGCCCAGTACAAAATGTCAAGATAAAGCACTTAGAAAATGTCCGCCAAAAATCTAAAATTATTGATACGACCTCCTAACAACACTTATTTACGCTATGCGCTCTGATTCATTCATTACGATACTATTCATAAGTTTTTGATTTTCCCTTCATACCTTAACAGGCTTAGGACAGTAAAAATTGAAAACTATGTTGCTTAAAATATTTTCGGATGATGATTTTCATTTTTTTACTTCATAAATGGACTCTAAATACGATACAGAACGCCTATAAAAATTTTGGAAGAGTCATTCTGTATAGTGGCATAACATCGTATGATTCGCCAAGATCACAATTTGTTAAAACATTTAGACATAAACATTTATCACAGACGGAAGGTGAGTTTCCAGCACAGTGCCTCGAATAAACAGTGGGTGTAGTAACAGGCCAACCGCGTTATTACTTGATTCATACCTGCTGTTGCATGCGATTATACTAAGTGTATAAGGTTGGCTGAAGTAGCACGTGACGTCAATGTTGCGTTAGCGTTTGTGGGTACTTTATGTCCTAATAACTTCACTATTGTTCCCAGCTTATGAGAATTTTGTTAAAGTTGTTTGCATTTTTTGAATGCGCGTGTAATGATGTTTAAACAAAAAGCCGTAATAGTTAAAAACTAATTTGGTGGTATTCTTTCGGTGCGAAATCGAGAACAAGTTGGTATAAAGTGGGTCGTTTTAGTGCCCAGCCTATCTGCTGTAGTTATAGAGTTCTAACAAGATTAGCGATCGGCATCAGTGATGTAAGTTGGATTACAGAAAATGTATGCGCTCTTGAGACACAAAAAGAGGTAATAAATTTGGCTGTCATTATAATCGTGAATGATCAGACCACGCAAGTGAGTATTATGTTTAGCGAAACATAATACATTTTTATTTGGTAATAGTTACGCGATGGTCCTTAAAATAATCTGGTAAGGTACCTAACTACAACAAACAACTAGCGATTCCGAGTGGATAGCGAATTATGTCTGAATCTTGATTCAGTTTCGTTCTTTGTTGTGCAGTAGCCTGAATTTCATGTTATAATTATTTGTTGCAAAACTTTTAGTCGAGTTATAATTAGTAGCTAAAGCATTGTAAGAAAATCATCAGAAAACCTACACTTTTGTAAAAAACTAAATTCGTAGCAAAAATCTAAGATACCTGATGTCCGTGTTAAATAGTTAAAAAGGTCGGCGTGAAATAACTTCAATTTAATAACCGGACATACCGAAGCAAAATGGGTGATCAAAAGTACCAGAGTAACAGCCAGTTTAACATCCCACTGCCTTCATCATTGAATTCAAGTTACCATAGCTATGATAGGACTGGCATAATCAAGACGCTTGTCAAATGCGGGTTGATGATCACAAACCCGAACAATGTCCGAAATGCAACTTTTTGTTGCACGACCCGAAGAGCGAACCCAGGACCCCGAGATCCTGGCCCGGTATTTAAACCACTAGACTAACGGGGCGTTCAAACGTACAGCGAATACAACAACTGGGAGATTTGTTGTACCTCACCCACGAGAGTAGTGATCACTAACAATCATGCAGATTCCTCAAGGCATTTTTTCCTCTGGGAAAACAGCGATACAAAATGCTAACATTAGAAAATTGCGAACTTACCCTGTAAACTAGGTGCAGAGGTAGGCGCAGCGGGCGGGGGTTGGTGCGGGGTGGGGGGCGGCCTTCGACGCCGCGGTGCGTGTAACCCGGGCGCGGACGCCGCTCTTGTCGCCGTCCGGAAACCAGGCGCCCGGTACCGGGCTGATTTGACCGGGCCCGCGGGAACCGTGTTCGTTCCCGCGATTGAAGGTAAGCGCGGAAGGGAGCCTGCTCTTTCTTCTTCCTCTGACTGAAATGGACATGAAGTCTTAATTTTGGCTACAGATATTATGGAGATCCGTAGCAATGGATTGGGTCGAGCTATCACACCAATTATTTATATATAACTAATTATAGCTCAGATAAATGAGTTCCTTTCCGTGATTAATGGCAGGCGCGGAAGGGGCCTACTTCTTCTTCCTGTCGGAGGAATGGTTCTGTGAAATGGTCATGTGAGTCTTAATTTTGGCAACAGAAGGCTTAGACATCAAAATTCATAATCTAAAGGTAATCCCTAATACTGGATGGGGTCGAGTAATAACGCCAATTATTCAGATAAAAGTAATCGTAGTCTAGACTTTAGTGCCTAACAAGATTTAAAAATCTTAATCTTATAAAAAAAAATTTTTTGCAAAGAATAGGTATTATTGAAGAAAAAAAAAGGACACTATCAGATAGGAATCATACCGCAATTGCGTTTACAATTTTGCGTTTCGCTTTAACAGAAATTGCAGCGTCTTTGTCTAATCCATGTGTCGATTCTACCGACCGACAAATACATGCAATACAAATGTATACAGTCAACGATAAAAATATTGTGGCTTAATACTAAAAAGGTTTTAAAAAAAACTAAAACGAGTTTACTGTCTCTTATGCTAGCTTGTAAAGAAATCATTCATGAAAGCCCAATTTAATAATTGTATTCAAAACATTATAAATACTCGTATGTACGGAATAAGGATGAGTTGCTTCTGCTCTGTTGGTTTGGACAAGTAGTACGTTTTCATGTATGTATGTTTGATATTTAAGCGCTGTTATTAAATCCCTCACAAGGTTTAACAACAATAACAAATAGATACCTTTGAATTTAATCCTTCTTATCTTAGTATTAAGGTCATTCAAGCTATATTCGTGTTAGGTAATCCATTTAGCGTTGGTAGGGACGCAACAACTCAAATTACAAAGAAGCCATAAATTGACGTAAAGCCATATAAGTTTTCGGTAATTTGTTTATTACGTTAGACCATTGCAGAATATTATTCGAGTGTAATTAAAACTTCTTAGGTAAGAGTAGAATACAATCAATACACATTGCTAAATGTATTACAATGGTGTCTATTTTCCAACTTATTAAAGAATTTGTATAAATAAGAATGAATTTATGAAAATGTATGCACGCGCATAGCTTCCGATCAGATTGCACTAAATTGAATAATGATTTTTCTGTTATTGTAATGGTCAGGAGAAGGTTTGTATGGAAGAAAATGCTAGATCATGCTTATAGAAAAAAAAACTGTTTTATAATTATCTACCTACAAGAAAAATGATTATTAAACCGACCATGGTTATAAACAGACCATTTTCTTGCATTATCTTTATCGGTAAACCCATGTCGGTATAGATAGCTAAATAGTGTATAAAAAAATCTTACTCATTCCTTAAGGTCGTATTCTAAGTAATTTATTGTTTTAAAAGGCATCGATAAAGTCAGGTAGAAAGTGTTTAAAATAATAAGCGTTAACTGAAGCCAATTATATTTAGTCTTTTGAGGTATGAAAGTCCTTAGATACTTTTTACAACCAAGACCTTGTTAAGACGTTCTCATTTCAGTTACTTTAACAACAGACGTTATACTTGTAATTTCGTTAAATTGAGTAAGAAAGTTGTGACACTTGCGGTTGATTGGTATCATTGTTCGATCGTGTATGTGTGCGTTACATACGATCACTTTTACGTTTATCTTATCCGCTAATGAAATCTTGCTTTTATCGCACAAAAGATTGTTTTTTTTATATTTTTATAGATAATTACATTCCACATTGAAAGTTGTAAATTATGTAAATAAATATAACGGAAAAAATTAAGAAATTAACACATGGTAGGTATAGGTACAGGTACAGGTAGGTATAATTAATTTATTGAATTTTTCTATCATATTAAGTTATTTTTAAACAAATTTACTTATCCATAGATAATATAACAAAGAAGGGACAAAGGCGGGATAACATCTCGTCGTTGATTATCGACAGTGACTTGTTCAGTGAATAAGAACTTGAAAGCTTATCAACGAGTGAGTTTTTGACTTTTGAGTTAGAAGCAGCTAGATAGAATTTAAATAACTAAAAAAATTTTGTAATCTAGAAAAATTGTAATTTTTAGATCGTTTTTGCCATACCATGCGTTTATTACACGACTTACTCATGCTTGCAATAATAATAAAGTGTTTACCTCTGCATCGGGTGCTGATGCTCGCCGCCTTCCACGCCATAGTCTGTCCTCACTGCCACCAATAGCCCCACAACTCCTCGAGTGGGACCTTTGAGCGGCCAGCTCAACGCCCGCCGGGGACCGCCGGGCCTCACAGCCCGTGCCTCCCAAAGTACCACGGGAGTCCGCAGCCAGCAAAGCCGATTCAAAACTGCCACGCCACGAAAACCGTTCACAATCACTAGCCACACTTCCTCTACTCGCTGCCGCCTCCAATATGTCATGCGATCGACTACGTGCCAGAGCTCCAGGCTCCGATGCACTGTCGTCGTCCGTGCTAGGCGATGCACCTGCAGATACCTCGTGCATCAAAGCCACTAACCGACCTCCTATATGCCGCATCACTTTGCCGAACAGAGGCGGAGAACCCTCCCCGGCTCTGCCTAACGTAGCCGCTAATCTCTGGTATGCACCAGCCGCGTCGCGCTCTAGCGACCCAGCCTCACTGTTGCCTTTGTCGAACTCATCGATTATTTCACGACAGCTGTCCGATATCTGTTTCCTCAGCGCGGATCTGTTATGCGGGCCTTCCAAATCGGATCCAGCGTAGTCAGACGAGTCATAAGAATCGCTCCACGTATCTTCACTTGATAAATATTCTACAATTTCGCGCACTTGCTCGTCGCGGATACCCGGAACTGTTTTCATTAATCTAGTTAGCTCGCTTTCAAAATACAATAATTGTGGTGGTTTAGGCGGGCGAGAACTTTCAGAATTCGATGAGGCAGGTGTCGATGTTCTTACGTTGTTTGAATTTATCATTTGTTTAAAAAACTGGCGCATTTTTGTCATCATAAGATTTGTTTCTTCGTCCGATGACCAATTATTAAAGCTATCTTTACGAGTCAGTGGACTTGGCGGTGGACGTGATGATGGAGGGCTTTCTATGCGCTCCTCAGTGTCTGTTCTCATTTCTTCTACTATCTCTTCTAACTCTATTTTAGGTTCATGAGATTTGGCAAAATCTGAACTAGAATCACCATTTCTCAACAAGTCATCACAGCTACCAACAAAGCCACTATCTCTACTAGTTTGCTTTTTAGATTCGGATAATTCAGATCCTAGTGGTGGGAATTCAGGGCGAGGTGTCGTTCTACCATCTTCGCCTTCAGACACAGACCTAGTATCATCGCGAGTTTCCTCTATAAATTCAGCCGATTGCCGTCGTTCATCCGCAGGCGATCCACGGGTCTTCTTTTGTTTTTTCCTTTTAGATTCGCTTTGCATATCTAACCTTTCAGATGAATCGTGCCTGTCCTCGGTTTCCGTACTCGACCCATCCGACACCTCTTGCGTGTCCTGTGATGGTTCTTCGCCAGTCAACAAGTTGTCTAAGGAGGATGAATGTGATCGCGGAGCTCCACGGGCGCGAACGAGACGCTTTCTCCTCTGTTCTGGACTCTGTTTACCTTCACTGTCACTCCCAACACTACCTGAACCATCTGAATCACGGTTTTCTTGATTGAATCCCATAAATCCAGACAAAAAATACTTTTCCAAACGCGACGACACCAAGTCATCGTTATCACTGTTCCTTTTAGGTTGTTCACTATCAACAATCGATTCACCACCTTCACTACACACACTGGACGTATCGGACACCGCTTCTTCATCGTCACGCACGTTCCTCCCATCGCCGAGTCCAAAGAAAAAGTATTTTTCTAATTCAGTAGCTGAAATAGGTCGTGGTTTCTTAGTCGCATGTTCCGTTTCGCTTTCTTCGCAGCTTTCTTCGACGATCGTATGTAAGGTGAAGTCTAGGGAACGTCTACAGTAAGCGAAATCATCCCCTCGGGTGGGTAAAGTCGCTTCATCCTCTGAATCTGAATCGGAGGGTGAAGTGGCCTCGTTCTCGTCATGGCTGATGTCCTCGACCCACGAGTCGTCGTCTGCGAGCCCCTCCTCGAGGCACACAACCGCCGAGAGCGTGTCGGCATTGCTAACGACAGTCACTCCGCCCGAAGGCTGCGCAGTTTCGTCGTCGGATGATCGTTCGTTATTTTCGTCTTGCTGTGTGCCTTCGGGTTCGTTTTGGGAGTTAGTGTGGTGCACAGTTATGTCGCGCATTAGGCGCGTCGTGTCCGACGTAACGACGGAGACGCGGTCGTGTGTTATCATAACGCGGCTCGTAAAGCGCGCGGAACCGTCCGCACGGGCGGTGCGCGAGCGGCAAACTGTCGCGTCAGGTGTGCAAGCGCTCCCCTCCGCCTCCGAGCAAACCGGCCGCGCACCGTGTATTTTCTCCTCATCTTGATCCTCTAACAATTCTTTCTTCAATAGTTCACTAAGCGTGCGCTCAATACCTTTAAAAAGGTCTATTTTTTCTAAGGGCGTTGAAGTTGTACTGTTCTGGCCGGGTTCCGGGGAAGGTGTTAATTTCGATAATAATCCGCTCGGAGATTCGGTACAAATTGACTCTTCATTGTGTTTCTCATTGGGCAATTCTACAGAGACTTTTACTTTCATATTGTTTTTAGTATTATCTAATGAATCGTATGATTCCTCGTTTTCTGATAAACATGATTGTAGATTATCGGCTTCAATTTGTTTATCTAAATTATTTGTGCTACAGTGGGCATTAAAACTATTGAATTCTTCACAGGTTTCACTTTGTAACATATTTTGATCGCAAAACTTAAAGAATTCTGAATTTTTCTCTGCATTTTCGTTGCTGGAATCGTCACTACAATTTTCATTTGGTATAACAGGATACTCTTCCGTAAAGTTTACCGATTCTATCAGAATTACATTAGGATTTTCATTATTTTGTGGACTTATGTCATTAGACTCTGCGCTTAAATTTATTTCATTATGCTCATCCACCACAATAGCTTCTTCTAAATTCTCTGATTTTCTATCGAAAGAATCGTCACAATCAATTCCACTGCTATCTGCATTATCTTCTAGATCCGAGGAAGAATCAGCAGGGTTCACCACAAAAACACGTGAAAACCGGCCGCCTCCTCCTCCAGAGTCGTCAGAGTCCTCGTCTGAGGTCGCGGGCTCATCGGGCGCTCCACTCGTCAGGTCATAACTTCGCCGAGCGACTCCTCCCTCGGAGTCACTCGAATCGTCAGACTCGTTCGACGAATGGAAAGCCTTCTCTGCATCCAGATGGTCTGGCATTGCGTCTGCCTGCTCCGATAACACAGAAATCGAGTCCTCTTCCGCGATCACTTTTATTCCAACCGACGTATCGCATTCGACTGACCGCTCAATACTGTTATCAACCTTATCGTTATCGGAGGCCTCAGGCATCTGTGACGATTCATATTGTATCGCTTTATCAGTCCTTTCTTTTGAAGTCATCGCGAATTTTTGCGTTTGCGACGCGGCTGCGTTCGCGTTGGCGGTAGCAGTGGCGGCGGCGGTGACGGCGACGGCAGCGGCCGTGGTGAGCCTAGCGAGTGCTGCGGCATCTAGAGGCGGGAAGCCTGGGTAGGTGTTCCAGTGAGGTGGTGGCGGCGTTTGAGTGGGGAATGCGAGTAGAGCCGGCCAGAGAGCGGCGGGTACCGGCACTGGTACGGGTACCGGTACAGCGACTATTCGCGGCTCGGCGCCGCAGGAGCAAGGCCTAGGGCAGGCCTGTGGTATGTGTCTGGTGGGGGGAATCGGCGCCGCCGCGCCCGGCTCAAAGTAGTCCCAGTCGCAGTCGTCGGGCGCGGGCGGCGCAGCAGATGACGCCGTAGAGGAGGAGTCTTCTGTGTCCTCGCGGCACGAGGAGTCAGAACTAAGGAACACGAGGCGATAATCCTCGGGACGCATACGACCGGCCTCGGGTTCACTGGCCTCGCCCGGTTCACTGTTGACGCCCCACTCTGAAAATAAACAAAATACAAAATCAAGCCATTGCTAAAAAACATTATTAAGTAAAAATAAAGAGTTCATATTTAGTTAATGGAAAAATTGTAATATGGTCAAGTTATACACATACAACATTATAAATCAACCATCAATCTATAAACCTAAACTATTTTACCAATACAACAAAAGAGTCAACGAATTCAAACATGAACCTAAGATATTTTCAATAGCAACAAGAACTTGTACTGCGAAGTATGGCCTATAACACTACCGTAGGCGCTTAGAAAACTCGGTTAAAAGTGAGTCGTTGAACTCGTTGATTACATTAAAATTTGTGCTAATTTACACAAAACAATGAATGCTATTCATGGAAGAAACAAATGTTTTGATTTGAAATATATAATGTTTTGCTCGACTATTCGAAACAAGTCTGAAAAAAATGCTAGGCTAACGAACCTAGTAATATCAAAGCTGCAATACAACCTAATATGAGGAGCATACAATCATAAATAAGAAAATATAACAGCATGTTGAAACGTACTTCGAGGCTGAGGATAAATCGAAGTGTTTTGGTAGAAAACGATGTGCTTTGAATTGTCACGGAAACCAACATGTAGGTACGGCTTTGAAGTTACAACTTAACGTTCAGAATTGTTTTCTAATAATCGGGATTCTAGAACTTCAGACACGGCGGATAAACTCGAGAATAGTGTGGCAGTAGGATCGCGGCAATGCTAATACCGGCAATCGGTAGAAAGCAACACGGATGGGTGGTCCCAGTGTTAGCGAGACGTCGTGAGTTGAAAGCGACATGCTACACGAACCTATCTCGCGACTATTTGCACAATATAGTTAAGATGGGAAGATAGAGAAGCGATCGTGTTGTATTAGATAGTACTTACGTAGTACTTTATATGTATAGTACATTAGAACCATCACAAATATGCTTAATCAGCTGTTGCTTAAAAGTAGCTAATACTTATTTAGTATTAAATAGATGTCTTAATAAATCAGCTCGCAATTTTTATATAATTTTGTATTGTACAATGATGTCACCTAACCATTTAATAAGAGTTAGTTACTTTAAAAAATATAATAAATGTATGTTTCAATCAGGAAAATGTGTAATTTTGTGGAAATATTCATACAAAAAAACTGTAAAATACTAACAAAGCTAAGTATGTACATAAAATTGCAAGTTTTGCTTCATATTTGATATAATTATAAAGCTGAAGAGTTTGTTTGTTTGTTTGTTTGTTTGAACGCGCTAATCTCCGGAAGTACGGGTTCGATTTGAAAAATTCTTTTTGTGTTGGATAGTCCATTTATTGAGGAAGGCTTTAGGCTATATAACATCACGCTGTGACCAATAGGAGCGAAGCATCAGTGAAAAATGTTGCAAAAATAATCGCGTTCATAATATCAGAAATTGACGTGGACGAAGTCGCGGGGAACAGCTAGTATTTGATAAACTCATCAATCTGTATAATTTCACATACATACATACAGGTCAAAATCATAACCCTCCTTTTCGCTTCGCCGTATTCGGGTAAAAATAAACGTTTTATAACCATAATTCCTCTTTCATTTGATTATCTACGTTGACACTATACTAACAGGTTTAATTAGATACGTTAGTATAATTGTTACATCAAAATTAAAGAGAAAAGTGAAATTTTGTTCAATTCACAAGGGACATAGCGTGATGATAAGTGGGCAACTATGATAATTGCCAAGCTGAGCCCACTTTCAATAAACCACAGTACTAAGTTTCTCCGAATGAATATTAATTTTCTTTAATCTAATGTGTAGGTATTTACACATCCAAGTGTTTATTGGGAGGGCATTAATAGTATCGAATTAAGTTATAAGTAAGTTTTTTTTTAATACTTTATATGATATTTTAGGCAATTAAATTGCAATTTTAATATCAGTATTTAAACTTGAAAAAATATGTCTCAAGCGGGACACGAACCCGCATCTCCTCGCATGCCGGGCGCGGCGCTTTAACCATTCAGCTTTCTTTAATGTTTTTTTTTATGAGAACCTCGATTCGTATCCTACTTATATGCTGTACATTTGGAAAATATTAAACTTACACCTAGGTCACAAGTACCAGGCACTGCTCCGAGTACATTTAACGCAACGCTATTTACTAGGGTACCTGAAGAGTAAATCCATGAAAGCTAAGAAGTTCCTTCTTTTTATGTACGGCTGTTCTCATGATAATATAAGAATATATAAGTTACTAGTATTAAGAGATGATTTTGAAAAACTAGGCGAAAATGTACACTTAATAACCTAACAACTTTAAAGCTCTAATGTTATATAACACAGACCGGAAATAAATATCAACACCAGTTAAGTAGATTTTAGAAACTCAAAAAACCAAACTATCATAATTATTACATTATTGTTGTTTCTTCTTAAAAATGTATCATTTAATGTTGTTAATTTGCGTACATGCTATGTAATCTAATACATGCGTCTGCAAATATGATAAATCAACATATAATAAAGTCACGAATTGAATACTAAATAGACATAATACGTTTTACCCACATTTAAGTATAGTATTTTTAGGAATGCAAGATAATATTGATTGTTAGGACACCTACTCCTACTTTGCTTTAATAAATACTTGGTAATTTACGCTTCTACTAACTACCCTAGGTAAATATCAAATTCAAGCATATTCTTATCCCTGTAAGCCAGCGTTGTTACATCAAATGTTAGGAGTTTGCACCCTTTACATCCGAAAGAAACATCTTTGCATATTTTTGACAGTCAGTTAAGATGAAACAGCTATTTAAAATACTTTATATGATATCTAAGCAATTCAATTACCATTATATGCCGGGCGCTGCAAGCGAGGAGATGCGGGTTCGAGTCCCGTCTGAGACATAATTTTTCAAGTTTAATTACTGATATTATAATTGCTTAAATATCATATAAAGTACCCTAAATAAAGTTTATAAGAGTGTATAAGAATTAATTACGAATCTGTCGTGTCGTGTGGTGCCGGTACCTATTGTAACACTAACCCAGGCCCTATCCTCCAATCGGAGTCGTAGGCGGCGACTAAAAGAGTACCTACTGCCAGGCACTGCGATTATGGCAAATCCTCCTCTTAGGAATGCCCTCAGCCAGCAATGGACTATTCTTCCATATCTTAGTGCACAATGACTATTTTATAAGGCTAGTCAATCCTAACCTCTGAATGACCTATGGTGTTCTATGATGGGAATGTATTTAATTGAGTCGTGGTCCCTTATTATGATGCAGCAACTTGTGGAGAGTGTGTGTGGGTGCTTGTGTGAATGTGACAAAATCAAAAAATAATGAGATTATTCCCATTACAATAGGGCTATAGGAGAAGTAACCTTACGTGATGAAGCAGTACACAGTTAGGATAACTTATTATCTACTTGATATATTGAGGATAATCAGGCTGATTAAGAGGAACTCCCTTTAAAAGGGTAGCTTTTCAAGAAGTGTACTTTATAGAAGTTTTCTATGGCTGTTCTAAGACCGGTGAAGAAAAAATTAGTGCCTTTGTTTAGTAGTTACGCCATAAGGCGGCAAGGACTAAAATAACATAGATTATTAAAATAACATGTATTTTAAAATTCGATATAATTTGTTGAATCATTAACTTCGATTAATTAGTGCTTATACTAAGCTCAGTTCTTACTGATCTATGGCAATAGCGTAGCTTGCGTGAGAATATTTTCCATCCACACTTTCTTCGACTGCAAATAAAAACTTCATGTTGAGAGTTATTGATGAAGTAATTATTATACGATGGTAACCGTAATTGGAAAATAATTGAGTGCGGATTCTGATCGGCTTCAAAATTTTCTTAGGTCGCAAAATTTCAGTGGCCTAACTGTGTTATGATGCGGACTAGTGATATCGATAATTCACTATGTACCTATTTAAAGAATTCACAAATAGCTACTTACTCACGCTTATAAATGTAGTTTTTTTTTTAAATGGTAACCAAAACCCTTTGCGATGTGTATTGGTGTATTTCTGCCAATGTCTAAGTATAATGATAACTAGATATTGTGAAAATTTCTTGAATACTCACTCTTGATTTGGCTACTCTTCTCGTCGATGCAGGGAAATAATTTATTGGAAATACATAATGAACATGGAAAGATTTATGCATTTTTGCAAACTTTAGGACAAAAATCACACAAAACTAATATATCGATAGTAATATATCGACAAGCTTATCGTAGACCGACTTTTCGTTCGAGTATCTAGATAAGAGTTACACTTACACGAGAGTTCTAGAAACAGATCCTCTCAACCATTTCAAACTGATAGTTTTGGCCTGAAGTTGGTAATCTTGTTGCACACAGTGCAAACTGTCGGACTACCCTGAGCAAACCAGCTGACAGATGTCAACCCACAAATACAAATTGCCTCATTGTTATCAAAGCAGTATTGAGTCGGACAATGAAAGTAAGTGAATACGTTGGCGCTGACTCAAGGCTCGTTGCCTAAGTCGGTCTGGTCGTGGGATGCGAGGGGGCAGCACGAGGTCGCCTGCGCGAGCGCACCACAAGGCTTTATCCATGTCCTTTATGTAATGACTTTAGTCAGTTGTGACCTTCTCCGATGTAATGATACGTAATTATAATGGTATGAATCGTTCTCGATAGGAATCGTTGGGGTTGGAGAGGCTTATGTCTGCGTGTGTGATGAATGTTACAATTACAATATCAGTATATAAACTTGAAAATTATGGTAAATGGTAAAGCGCCGCGCCCGGTATGTGAGGAGATGCGGGTTCGAGTCCCGCCTGAGACATACTTTTTAAAGTTTCTATACTACCGATACTACATACACAGAGAATAGTTGTCACAGGTAAGTTTTCTGTACCGCGTATATCAAGGAACCGGATACCCGCGCCGCTACTGCACCGGCAGACAAGTCAGGAAACGGCCTTAGTTTTTTTTATATTTTAATAACTATAACAACTAATAATAGCCTAGGATATCAGCAGTATACATCGACCTAATGTTCCCTCGACTTTATGCTCTGCTATGGCCAGCTTTGCACAATGTTTGGCCGGTGCTATGCTAACACAATTATTATAACATACGGTATCAGATGCCATTGTTTTAGCACCATGGCGAAACTGGGCCAGATGATATCGCAGTACTTTCTAGTTTTGCAGTGGACTGTGCCTGTTGGCTAAAGTATGATTACTGCGATAGTTCTGAACTGATGATCTCCTGAACATAACAGTATAGTACGCTACAATGAAACAACATGATATGTACACTATTTTGTAGCAATGGTGTTTTAGGGTTCCGTTTTGTTGATGAGAATAGAAAACGGAACTTGTATCTGTTAAATCACTGATATCCAATGTCACTTGATGTGTCGTTCTACAGAGGAGGCACATGCCAAGCAGTGGATTTCTCAAAGTTTATTTAAGTTTAATCCATTTAAAATATTGAGGTCTGTTAAACAGTTTCATGAAAATTCCAGCTTCTGGATCAATGCAATCGATATGGCTATAATTTTTTACATGTTGAAATAATAATACATGCCACCTTCAACCTTGGTGTTATTATAATACAATCGCTAAGTACAAAAATAAAACATCCGAACAACCTGAGCTAATAAGAAAAGAGGTTCGAGGTACGGATCCCATGTGCACGTGTCAGACTTTGGCAATTCTTTCTCTATTGATGACATCATGCCTTTCATACCCGTCCCTTTCCAGTAGAACTTACATAATAAAACGTGAGACATAAAAAATAATTGGTTCAACTTATAGATCTGTGTTGAGATTGATATAACAATTCAAAAAATAAAAGATGACACACTAAATACGACTGGACAGACGGTGGTAAATGTTTTCATAAGATAATACGACCCTTTTAATGGATAAAAAAACAGAATTTGCATTGTTTACAATTAGGAAGTGACTATTTATGTTGAAGAACGTGATCTATCACGGCTCAATCTTTTTGTTATGAATTTATGATTCTAGATCAGTGGTTAACAAAGGTATCTGGAGTACGACCCATTTAACACAAGTTTACAAATTCAAGACTCTAAAAAATTTCATCGTTATAAAAATATATTAAAGGACATTTTAAATAACGAATAAAGTGGGTCGTTCTACTGGTACACACAATATTAGACCCACTGGTGAGTTGCGACCAGTAGTTTGGGAAACCCTGCGCGCATGTGGCATTTTATCTCAATACAATAATTGAGCACGAGCACTGAGGAAGCTAAAGAAAGACCACGCAAAAAAGCGCGTGGACAGCCGTGAGAGTAGCAATCATCACCCGAATTGGGTTATGGCAAAATCTTTATTTTGTAGAGACCTATGGCCAGCAGTGGACTGAACGGCTGATGAGGATTAATACTTATACAAGTAAAATCCAGGGCGTAACAAAAACAAAACGCTTTAGTGACAAATTTATTAATTTGAGGACGCATTGAGTATTTAACTACTTTCACCAATTATTTGACGGTAAATAATTTGAGTCGGTGCCAAACAAGAAATCATGCACCATTTCACGGTTGTTTTAGTTTTTTTAAAATTAGTCTAGTAATTTGTTTGTGTACTGTCTATTTATCTACTCTACTTATTTATTTTAACTTCAGGGAGGTTTTTTACTTCTTCAAAAAATGGTACTTACCTATCGAACAAAAAAACATCGAAATCGATCAACCTACATAACAAATATATCGTGAACCTCTTCTTTTCTTTAGTCTTTTGAAAATGCAGGTTTGAATACGAAAAGTAGAACAGCATATCACTAAATCTACCCGTACGATTTGATACAGCACAAAGAGGCATAACTGAACTATGCTGCGAACTCTATCATTACGTCATCCTATCAAAAACCATGAAACATCGATTTAATACAATATTTTGTTGGATCCGCCATGAAATCTAACTTTGAGATGGAACTCATGGTATTTTACAGCTATGCGATTTTCTACCTTTAAGAGGAAATCCTAGGGCCGTTTTTTCATGCAAACGTAGTCCCCCTGTTTCCTCCCTGGATAAAGCTAGTAGAGCAATAATTTTTATTACAAAAATCTATGGTCACTATTAGCATGTTTCTATGTTTTCTGTTTTTTTCATAAATTAATTAATAACAAAGATATGAGCCCTCAAAAATCGAAAAAATTCGCCAGATTTTCCGCTGTGTTTAAACATCCAGAAAACAAATTTGGCTAAATTTTTGAAAAAAAAGAAAACATCGGACACGGCCAAAGCCTTCCTTTAATTTTTAATGAAAAAAGTATTTAAATCGGTCTAGTTTTAAAAAAGTTATCGGGGGACTACGAAACGTTGATTTGGTGTGTTTTTAGTAGGTATTTTCGGTCCAAGAAGCAGTTGTCTCTATCACACTCTGCGGTGAGGGCGTTTGGCACTGCGCGACAGCAATAGATTTTACAAATACCTTAGATTTTTTCATCTCTCGCCCGTGGTGTTTCCTCTTAAAGTAAACGGTTTTATTTAACAACTTGAACATACACAAGATGCAAGGCAGCAGCGTCTTCCCTCTACTATTTGAAAACCAAGCGTGGTGTTTATGACAATAAACCATTTTTTTTTTTTTTAGACGACTTTGTTTTTGTCCAGCAGTGGACTGATGTAGGCTGTTGAGTCAGTTCCAATGATTCCTACAAAAGGTTGGGCTATGTTAATATTGTTGTAATAAGTAATGAGTAACAGAACAAAGCTCTAGGATTTGTTTATGTTAATATATAAAACTCCACAAAATTGTAGTACATATAGCAGATTTATAAGGATCTTCTCAAACCAATTATACTCATTAAAGTGATTTGCTTTAAAATACTTTAGTTACTTTAAATGATTGGGTGGAATAACCAATGACGAGCGCTGCAACTAATTACAACAAAAGCAGGGGCTTCCCAGAACGGCAGAAGGAAAAGCAAGCATTATTTGCTTTGAAGAAATAATATTTGAATAGCTTATCTGAAAGCGTAAAATCTGTTTAAAATAATTGAACTTTAAAGCCCATTCGAAGGCATACAGTTTTGGAGAAGGTTTTTATAAGACAATTTAAAAAAAAAAGAGGTATTAGTGCACACAATTACCGACGGAATTGTATACTTACTTATTGTAGCCGGTAATTTGAAAAGGTTTCCTTATTTTAAAAGGCTTCATGAGAGACTTCCTCAAACACTACTTTACACTATCAACAATTGATGAATGGAAACACACTTTAAAATTTCAAAGGAACTCACAAGTTACAAAACTGACACGATTAATGTAACTATTTATGTGTTTTCGTTTTTTTTATTACGATAGGGTTCGTTTCGCAGTCGTTAGGGCTCGAAGGCGCGGGCGCGGGGCTGAGCGCGCAAGCGGATGTGCGCGGAGCCGGCCGGCCGACTGTTGCGCTGCGCCGAAGTGCTGCCGAAGGCATCGATTGTTTACGCTATCGACAATTCAATTTGTGGTGGTGGCAGCGAATTTTTTCACGCACCAACTGTCAGTTGTCCTCTTGTATGTTAGGTATTTAAAAAGACGTAGACGACGACGACGCTAGGTGAGATTGTAACGCCTTTTAGTTCCAGGCTTTTTCCGCGTTTGATAATTTTGTCCAGTGGCAGTAACCAGATCTTAACTGTTTTCAAATATTAAGAAGGTACTATCATTGTCCAAAAATCTATGGATACATGTTGGGCGAGGCAGCTTATCTGTACTTATCGATAACATTAATCTTAAAATCTCTGTTTCTAAGATTAGTAACGAATTCTCACGGTGTTAGATGACATTTATTATAGTATTTGCTCTTCTTTAGATAGAGAAATTCCATAAAATCTTTATCGTTAACTGTGGAAACGAGGTCACATGAGAGAAATAATATGACCGACCCAAAAAAAAGGAGTTTATGATTTTGACCTATTAATTTGTTCCAAATTAAAATTTATTCCTGAAAGTTGTACATCGATAAATTTCATCGACTTTTTAGTGTACTAACAACGTGACTCACCTCGCGTCTCAACGCCAACAACAAAACGTATTTTGATTCCAAAAAGCCCTAACCGACCGACAGGCACCAAGCCGAGTACGTCGCCCGAACTGAACGTGCCAACAAAAAACGTTCACAGCTCACAGAGCGCCTGGCGTTTGCGACCAAACCGAATTTCGGCGTCCGAACAATGAACTTGCAGTGGCGAACTAGACCAAACAGCGAGGGAACTAATACAGTTTTGTATATAGAACAAGTCGTTCCGAAAAACGAACGCTGGGCTTTGTTTGTCGAACGTAGGTGGGTAAGCCCACGCAAGTTTTCGAAACTGAGCGTGAATGCGTATATAGAATATGATCGTATACATATATATACATGAATAGGTTATCATCTAATATCGTCTGCATATACAAAAAAATTTAAACCTTTTGTAGTAATTTTGTCATCATCTGTCATCATAAAACACTTAACAGGGGCTTATCATCACGTATTAAAGTTCTGAAAGAGCAACAGAACATATTTATTATTGTGGAGTCCAGTCTGTGCTCATATGTCTGCATTAAGTATTACAATCCCAGCCTCGTCTCAATCCGTACCAGAAGGTATTATACCGTGAAGATTTCAAATAAAATAAAAACTTAATATACAAAAAAAAAACAACCAACTAAAGTTTTTATTAAATAGCCTAGAGTTTTTAGAGATGAAACCTTGCAGAAGACGCTTCGAGGTCGTGAAATCAAATTAATCATCGCTGCTGTAAAAACATTGTAGTAATTGTGCACAGCAAGATATTCAATTGGCATGGTATTTAATAGCAAAGATTAAGATTTCTCAGTCGCATTGTACTGAGGCTAGCTACAAATAATAGTTATCTACAAAAAACTATTTCACAGAACAGAACCCGTGGCGATAGTAAAATAGGGACAATGCGACGTCGCAAGCTTGGTTCGCGAGTGTTTTAGTAGAATCAAAATCGAATCTGTCATTATTAGAGAATTACTTTTCTATACGATTACCTCAGGGTTAAAATCTTACTTTATATACAGCAACCAAAAATATAATGTTCTATATACAATAATAAAATAAAGTCAATGACATTTAAGTACACAATTCAAGAGGTAACCAAGTTGAAAGGATAATACCGCGACGAGTTGAAGCCATACAAAAGACTTCAACGACTTACGAACAATATATTATAGAGGCCGCGCCTGATTTCCAGATGTTTGTTGTATGGAATTATTAAAGATAATCTTTGAATAAATATATTTAAATACAATCTCCAAAGATTTCAATAATCTGAAGTTTAATAAAAATAATTTAATAGAAATACACTTTAAAATTTTGATTTTAATAAGGATTATTATAAAGGATCAGAGAAAATTAATTTTAGGTTATTGATATCTTACAATAACATAATTTATTTTTCTTCTTTTTTATTTCTTTCTTATGTGTTAGTATATTCGATTTATATACGTTTGCATATCCAAAACAAAACCCTATTTTATGTTTCACTGCAGACGGAAAGAAATGGCTAACCTGTGGGCTTCACGTCACTTGTAATAAATTGTAAATACTTTGGATTTATAAGTTGTTGTTATACTTATTTAAGGCCTATTTAATCACCAGAACCGAAAATCTTACTAGAGACACACCCGAAAGACTAAGATAGATAACTACTAAGATGTCATTTTATGGATAAATTATCCTTTTCCGTAATGTAAACAATTTTGTCAGGAAAAGTGACATGATGATACGACTCCAAGACGCCAAACTGCGATCGCCATCCTCGAGCCAAACGCGGATATTATGGAAAAATCACCCTTTTGGAGAAACTTATGTCCAGATGTGGACTGAAGCCGGCTGATGATGATGAATGTGAATTTGTATTGATATCAAATGTCATTTATAACATATTTATTGTTATTTAATTTGTTATAAAATATTTTACAAATGATCTGACGATCTGGTAGACTGACGTTCTCTGCTGGACATAGGCCTCTAAAGGATAGTTAATTCGATTCCCGGACGGGTCACTATAGAAAAAAAAGTGATTTTCTACATTTTCTAGGGTCTGGGTGTTTGTGGTACCTTCGTTGTTTCTGATTTCTAAAGTACGAGTGCTTTAAATAGTTACTCAAATTGGGATCAGAGCGATGTAATGTGATGCTGTCCATTTTGATTTTTATTTATTTAAATATTATTTAACAGCTGTGCTTAACAGCAAACTACTTTATAGGCAATTATACAGGTTGAAATTTTAACCACCTTCCAAATTTTAATATATCAATCTACGAGACAAAAAACAAATGACGTATTTTTTCTTTTGGTATAGCCCAGTACAAAAATGTCAAGATAAAGCAATTTGAAAATCAAAAATTTTTGATACGGCTTCCTGGCAACACTTTTTTTACGCGATCGCATCTTATTCATTCATTACGATACTATTCATAAGTTTCTGATTTTCCCTTTATACCTTATCAGGCCTAGGACCGTAAAAATTAAAACTATATTGCGAAAAATATTTTCGGGTGAAAGCTTGATTTACATTTTTAACTTCATAAATGGGCTCTAATTACGATACTGAACGCCTATAAAAATGTTGGAAAGTGGTTAAAATTTCATCCTGTATATGACTTCGTTCATATTCACTTTTTACGGTCAATTTTTAAGAACGGTGATCGACGGTTTGTTTGTCGTCGAGTTCCTCAAGTTGCATCAGTGTGGCGGATCGAAGTGACCATCAAACACGGGTATAACGGTAATCTATTGTAAAAGCGTTACATCAGACGCCTTTGTAATTAAAATTTAACTGTAGACTCTTATTTACGGCTGATGAACCGCTGGTTAGGAGGCTTTATCTTAGAATTAACAGTTCCTTAAATCAAATTTCATTAAACTTTTGAACATTAGAAGAATCGCAGTTTGAACAATGTGCTTAGAAACGAATTCTGATAGTCGATTTATGTTATGTAATATAATGAATCAATAAGGCTATTCTTTTTGGAGGAGATTGACACGTGACGTATAGGAAAGTACCTTTAAGCCATGCTATATACCACGTTTTTACCATGTACTATTGTCAAAGTATAAGTAGGTAGGTAGTACTAGGTAGGTATTTTTATATGAACATCATTAATTAAAACCTGACCTGACCTAACCTTACTCTTTCTTTCTAATCAACAAGCTTTCTTGATGATGTTACTAGCGATTATAAGAATGTTACATCATAGATTTATATGAATTTCATTTATTTTAGGTTGTGACTTTTCCCACGACAAACATAGGTTTAGCGAGGTTTATGCTGGATTTAAACCAATAACTAAAACATGTAGATACTTACAATTACAGTATTTAACTAATTTTCATCGTTGTAACGTTTGGTGCTTTTTAACAGTAACTACAGTAGCTTATTTAAATCACCTTATTTGTCAAACATTCTATAAATTCTTTGTATAAATAATAAAACTTGATTTAATAATCCAGAGCATCAAATGAAGTTCTGTTACAACGGTTCTGCTAGAAGTCTCAAACTTAATGCTTTCGGTAATAGCGCAGCACATATAATAGTAATAGGTCTAATACACGTCATTGTACAAAGTCTAAAGTGTGCCTCACTAACAGTACTCGACCGTTGTGAGTAGGCATTCCACTTGACACACAAAGACGTTTGTTTTGTCACCACAATAAGTTTTTAGTGTTCCGTTTGAAGACGGAAAAGCAAAATAAAAAAACAAGGAACTTACAGATTTTTATATTAGTTTTTTTTGTTCTTGAAGGTCTGGCAACCTCTGCCTACAGGTACATAATATATTTACAGTTCCACGAAATCGTTTGATATGATTCCGAACATGCTACAATAATTATCTACTACTGACTATACCCTTATTTACTAGGTAGCAAAATGAATCAGATTAAATTTATTTGCCTTTCAATATGTTATAATGAAGCTTTTGTTATTTCGACTCTAGGTTTTTATGTAGTTTGGTAATCTTCGTACGCGTCAATTTTTGTTATTATGATCGCGATTATTATTGCAACATTTTTCACTGATGCTTCGCTCCTATTGATTGCAGTGTGATGTTATATAGCCTAAAGCATTTCTCGATATATGGACTATCCAACACAAAAATATTTTTTCAATTCGAACCAGTACTGCCTGAGATTAGCGCGTTCAAACAAACAAACAAACAAAATCTTCAACTTTATAATATTGGTATAGATTGTTACTAAATTAGTGCGTGATACGGAACTCTATCATAAGGTCAAGTTCCACTTGGCTGACTTTTTGTCATTTTAGCGGTTCAAATTATTCCCCAACCATAGCAACGATCCGCGTTACTGATTACCAAAGTTTTATTACTATGATCATCATTATCATCGCCTTACATTTGTAACCATCTTCCTGTACTAAAAGTATGAAATTGTACCACATTGTACCTCGTCTCTTCCACTTATTACCAAGGGATTGAAAATTTTATTTACTGCTAACTACCACCTGTTCTTGTATTGTACAGTCAAACGCTTATCAAACATCTGCAAAACATCATTTGTTTTTATTTGATACTAGCGGACGCCGCGAAATTTGTATAGCCTCAGAATAGTATTTGGTTTTTTCGTCTTGTCATCAAAATTTTAAATGTTAACTTTCCAAAGTTTTTATTAGGTACTTATTATTATCCTATTCCCGACGCAGACAAATCCAAAAACACAAAAATTATAATAATCCGGCCTTTCTCTAATTATAAGTGGTGTAACTAACACGACTTTCTTTTATATAATAAGATATAAGATAAGAAGAAGATTGATCTTTCGACTTTAACGATGGAAATCGACCAGTGGTTTGCAATTTATGTGATGGTTTGACGTGATGAGCTGTTGCTGTATATTTCAATGTCACCTATTATCTACAGTAGGTCAAAAAATGAAATATATTTGAATTTTTTTATGAAATATATTTTCATCAGGTAGGTATGAAACTTTATAAACTAAGTTAGTTGAAGTGTGTCTAGTATGAAACTAGCTTTATGCATTTTGCTGTATAAGCTATTTTATACTTTTAATGTAATTGAGTGAGAAAATAAACGACTAGCTACTAGAATGGTTGTGTCCATCATTTGACCAACCTAGCTCCAACATCACATGGCGACCCTGCCATAGGACTCTGCCAAGGGGCTCCAGGAGTGATCGTAAATCTTGCTAAACTTACTTAATAATAATAAATTAAACTCTTTGGATAGAGGTTTGTTACTCAATTACACTAACAGGTGAATATATAGATAAAATTTGACATTCGGACAGATTATTGTATTATAAGCTGTAATATGAATAGCATATTTTATAATAATACTGGATTCTTTTCCACAAAATATTACGGTTGTCGTGGGATAGTTCAAAATCCAAATTCTATGCTTACGAAGTGGCGCGCACTGGCTCGTAGGTAGGTACTACTCAATAAATTGGAATTATTGTAATATTCGAATTTTGACATTTGTTTGTAAAAAAAAAATTACTAATTGTTATTAATATTATTCTTACTCTTCCTACCTATATTATAAATGCGAATGTTTGTATGTATGTTTGTTGCTCAATCACTCTAGATCGGGCAAAAGGATGTGGATGAAATTTGGCGCAGAGATAAATTACAGGCTGAAATAGCATAGACGATAGAGGATTTTTTATCAGTCTTCATTTTTCCAAAATCCACACGTACGAAGTCGTTGGCAACAGCAAGTAATACATAAAGACGCGCATAAAAGTTTATAGTGTCCAAGTTGTCAATAAAACTTTAATGTGCTAAATTCCGCATTATATTTAAATGGTCCTTAGGATTCAAACAGTATAAAAATTTTATATGTATGTACCTAAATAGGTACGCATAAATACAGCACGGCTGGCGGTGTAAGTGGAAGTGTCACTTGAGCGCCTTGAAAGAATACACCAATATTTCCGGTCATGCAAGTTCCAAATCATACGACTCGGTAAACAAAAAAATGCCTAACTAACAACTTAATTTTTTTTAGAAATGCTTAACCTAGAGACTAGGTAGTCTTAACGTCTAACATGCCCAAACGTTTTTCAACTTCTTTAAATATTTGCATGCATTTTCTATAGGCTATTCTCTACTAGCTTTTGTAGCTAGCCTTTGTGATTGATCTTTACTTACGAGTAAAACCTAATAATATTATAAATTCGGTAAAACAAAAGGCCATCTTATCTTGAGGTCCCAGTACACAGTGGGAGGTGATGGCCCACTACACGCCATCCATCGCCATTGTGTACAGGGGCTAATAGCACATGATGGCCGACACTGGCCAATGAGCAAAATGGATCGTGGTGCGCAATGGCTATGATGTGGGTTATAAGGAGTCGGGGCGTTATACGTAACGTGGCCGGTGGTGTTCACACAATCGCCCATCTGTCTGATAGAGTGGTGCAGTTTTAAAATTGCGCGCTGTTCAATAAAATAAAATAAAATAAATAAATTAAATAAATGTGGACAACATCACATACATTGTTCTGATCCCAATTTGAATAACTATTCAAAGCATTCGTATTTTGGAAACCAGAAACAACGAAGGTACCACAAACATCCAGACCCGAGAAAATGTAGAAAAACACTTTTTTTCTACATTGACCCGTCCGGGAATCGAACCCGGGACCTCGGAGCAGACGACACCTTGAAAACCGGTGTGTACGCCACTCCGCCACGTTACGTATAACGCCCCGACTCCGTTCAATGTTTCAAGTTTATTGAATTACACATGACATCCGGACAAAGTCAACGAATTACCTTGATTTATTTTTAATAACTTTGTTCCGGTAAAAACTTCTTAGTAGCCGTGGTTTCTTCGACGCCTATCACAATGGCATGTGCTTTGCCAGGCAGCAATGAGCCATTGTTTGAAAACCTTTTCGCTGATAGGTGTTGCTGGTCTAGCGTGGCGCATGCATGACCCTGCGTGGCCTATTGTGTACAGCCAACATAGTTGTGGAAAACAAAAACAGCAGTAAATGTTGGAAACTAGCTACGCACAGAACTTGCAACGCCATCTAGCTATTTGCTTTGATACGAAATACTGCTTCGGTATTGACACAGGCATCGTGCTTATTGTACGTAAGCTGTTATTACTTAGTATTACTAGATGGCTCTACAAGCTCCATAGATGAGTTGCATAATAAAATTTTAAAAAGAAATGGGTTAAGTATTTCAACTAATGTAAATTTAGTAAATAAAAGGAGATAATTAAGTTGGCTAATAACAAATTTTACACAGTGTAAGGTGACATGCTTTTACGTTTTACTTCTCATCCTGTAGATGTCGCTTACTGTAACGTGGAATAACTGCGACCGAAAGTAGTAAGGTAAGGGGGAAAGTGGTGACGATAGGTACTAAAACTTTTTAGGGATATCGAAAAAATGCAACCGATGCAAACGCAAGACAAACCAATTTATATTCTAATAACTTACTGCTGTTTAGTACCTAATCTGTGGCGTAAGTACAATACATTAATTTAATTGTGTACGTATGATAATTAGTGAACAAAACACGACCATTAGATTGTGTTACGCAGTCCTTATAAAGTAGTTTTCTTATAAGTATTTTAGATTAAGAAATCAGTCACGTGCAAAACATAGACGTTTTCCTACTTAAATGAGTAACCAACTCGGCGAACAGAGAATTTCAATTAACAAAATACAAGAGAAGTAACTACTTTGCGTAATAAAAAATAAGCCTTTTCCCGCTGCTTTGCCAGCGTTTTACACAAGAAATTCTTAATCGCGCATTACCTACTTTGGATTTCGGAGTACCTAGGTTAGTTAGTATTTATTTTTTCTAGATTTACGTTTTTGCATGAATTGTTGTTGAGTAGGTACCTGGCCGTTAAGTAAGTAACTCAATGAGCTTATAATAAGCTATGTCCGAAAAAAACATAAACATCATTTATTCTACAAGATGACAAACTCCGTGGTCTAGTGGCTCAGACACCGGTTTTCAAGAGGTGACCAGTTCTAGAGGTATCAGGTTCGATTTCCGGGCATTGATCTAATGTAGAGAAAAACCATTTCGTTATATTGCCTCTTGTTTGCGTTTTTGCTGTATCTTCGTTTTTTCTGATTTCCACAATTTATACAGGTTCTTATTAGTTACCTACTTACCTACTATGGGACCAGAACAATGTTTTAAGATGTCCACATTTTTAAATTTATTTTATTCGGTCATGGTCAGCATGCCTATTATATGAAAATAAGTAAAGTAACATGAGTATAGGTAATTGTTATGCAATGGATAGAACATTTACAGCTGCTGTTGCTAAATCCATAGAAGAAAGTACAGATTACAGATTGCAGTAAGTCCACATTTCTATCCAGGTGTCGTTAAAAGTAAAAGTTACCTGTTTTGCATTTGCTCTATGGCAGCTCAATGCCTTTAATATTCATCGTCCCAATCGAGATTAGCACCTATTTGTGTTGTAAATGTGCCTTAACACTTCTATTTAAGGTCAATAAAGTCTATTGCAATGAACGCTATCCTAATTGCACGTGATAATACGGACCGGCTTCCTAAAATATCGATCATTAAAAAAATCTTAATAAGTATCATGTTAATGAAAACTGAAACCGTCTGGTTACGTAAGTTCAGAACTTTGATATGATTCATTTATTGAACAGTAGGTCTTATAATCCCTCGATCGTGAGTTATTCCAGTCCAGACACAATTGAAATCAATTGTTATCTTGGCACCCGAGTGCCTCCTGGGGGTTGAGAGATTAAACTGCACCGCGCGCCCGGTATGCATGGGGATGCGGGTTCGGGACTGATAGAATATCGATTGTTCAAGAGACCAAAATTGGGGAATCTTACTTCAACCAAAAATGTTTTAGAATATCTAGTCACGACCGTTTCTATTATGTTATAATTTTACTTGTGGTATCATGTCATGTCCATTAAGATACATAATATTATGTAGGTACCTATGTCACATTATTAAAATGATTGTTCGATTGAAAAAGTTTTAATTACTAGAGTTAATTGATACGGGGTTTTTACCATGTACCTTACGTTTTTATGAGTTTGCAACAGTGCCGAAATATCGGAAACTCATAAAAACAAAGATACATGGTATAAACCCCGTATCAATTAACTCTAGTGATAGTGACCACGGAAGTTTAAATTAGTAAAGTTTTAATTTTTTATTCATTTATTAATTTATTATGGTACGGTCACACCTACATTAATAGAAAATGAAATAAGTCCCGAAAGAAAAAATATGTTACCTGGGTATGCTGACGTCCTGCGTCGTCTCGCCGAGGCCCTCCTCACAACCGTTGACACTAAAGAGTCCATTTCACTCCCGGAGTCCCACCGCGGCCTTTGTGGCACCGGCCGGAGAACTCGAGCGTCATCCTCCGTGTCCCTATCACTACTCGTAGGGGGGACATTAGATTCGTCACTTTCTGCAGGCACCTCCACTTTAACCTCCCGATTGAACACACCAATCATAGTCACATCCCTAACGTCGTCCGAGCGCGTGAAAGGATGGGTCAAAGTCCTCCGTATGTTGCTCTTCCTATGTTTCACTTTCACTGACCCCTCGGACAGAGATCGCTTACTCGCTAACTTGCCATCGGATTTTGTGTCCCCCCGCGTGCATTTCAAATCGGACGGCGATAATGATTTCTTTCTAGAGTTCCGCCTTTTGTTGCACCTTTTTTGTCTGCTCGATTCACGCGTCGTCTGCATTGTGGCAGCATTGGGCTCTGCAACGAAAGAAATGGATGTTAAATCATGTGAACGCATTCGCAGGAATGAGATGGCATGGTTAATTAATTTGATAACAGGAGAGTAAAAACTTGAGGGTGAATAAATCATAGGAGAGAAACTCAACATAAACCTACACCTAGTTATAAACTTAAAAAAAAACAATTGCTAGGGATAGTCCTCCATTCTTCACAACTTTAAATAATCGTAGGGCTTTTCCTACTAATCCAAGACACGATTTTGTGAACACGAACTGGCTTGTATTGGATAGATAGGCGAACACGGCTACAGCCAGCCACCCATACCAGCAAGTAATGCATTTCATGCAGCCAAGGCAACCGTTTTAGTTGATTTCATTTGCACACAATGATTTTCACCGTGGGCACAATTATGATTGTTAAATTATGTTCAACGTTTCGTTTAACTTATAAGGTGAAATGGGAGAATATTGATATTTTAATGAAAATATAATGTTATACGTTTGCAGTTTGGAGATACCTAGGCATATAATAATATTTAAAGAATAAACTCTTTACAAATCTAATGGTGTAGCCTACAAACTGTTAAGTATAAAACTTACATATGGGTCATTGTCAAATTTAGCGCAGGTAATCGTGACTAAAAATGATAAACTTATAAAAAAATAAAAATACTTAAACTTGAGTTTTCTGTTCGTCAATGCCTGGAAAAATAACTGAATATGGTCTGTTACTGTCGGCCGCGATGTTTAACTAATAATTAATGATTTATTCCAGATTTTGTGGGTAAGGGTGTAAAAAAATACAACTCTGTTATCACAACGTATTAAATTTTATTATTACTTTTTGAATGTTTGCAAACATTAAATGGTCCCAAAATACTTTAAATATTTATATATTAACCGCTAGCTGCAACATATGACTGTAACTGTAATACTATAACAACTAACTTTATACAAAAATCTTAATTAAGTCTTTAAGTCTTTGGGACAGAAAAGTAACAGAGTTTTAGCGCAGTAACATAGTTGTTATTTTTTTTATCTTACTTAACTAAATCAGACTCTGTTGAGGTTGAGATCATAATTTTAGCTCAGAAATCAAATCATTTTTCAAAAGCACAGGCTAGTGTTTTTTATATGTAACCTTGGTCCACAGCAAGACAATAATGAATAAGTTGTTTCTTGTTTCTTTTGTCTAGAGCATGTAACAGCCTGTTCTTCAAATATCTTCTGAATAGCATATTTCTCCTTCCGGCTTTTTACATTTTCGTAGCATTTTTAGTAGCATTCGCTTGACTGCCACCTTCAATTTTAGATCTTTTACGTTTTTCTCTATTGTACCTTTTTTGTGCTTTTCGCATCTCTTGTTTATTGCTTCAAATTGTACCTCTAATTTAATGGTGTCTCTAAATAACTTGGATTTATTTCTATGCACTTTCTTTCTGCCGCAAGAAGCTGCTTATATGATAGAACTAGGAGCTAATTCGCGGGAATCAGATAGCTGTGGCGTAGACAAAAGATAATCAGCATTTGGAATAAGCTGATGTTGATTTGAAGGGACTGGACTATTTACACGGCAAGGTGATGACTGAGGAGTGTGCGTTACAATACGGAGTGCTCTGACCCTATTTTTACGTTACCTACGACCCTAGTTTAGCCATTTCTTTTTCAACGCTCTATGTTCACGAGCTGATAAATCTCACATTAAGAGTTTGTTTTCATGGTACATCCCTCGATTTTTTTCTTCTAGATTCTGCTTCTAAGATTATTTTTACGCCGTTCACCGTCACTTTTTCTCAGCAGGTGTTAGAGGCATCTCGAAATGTCGAATAAACACAGTACCAAACATGAAACAAAGTTTTTGATTTTATTGAAATAATATACATTTCATTTAAACTTACTATGCAAATAAAAATTACATAAAAACCACATTTTTTTAATAATAAAACGTTTTAAGCATGAAATTCAAGTGCAAAGAAATACTCCTAATTCCACTCTGTTACTTTGTTACCCCGCGGAAGTAACAGAGTCGCGTAGTAACAGAGTAGTAAATTTTACATACTATAAGACATAAATCATAAATTTATGTTTGAAGTAACAATTTTTCTTTGATATTTAGATTAATTGCCACTTTGACAACATACTGATCATAAAATAAATTCAAAATATGTTTATCTACTTACGTAAATAGTACGTAACAAAGTGGATTCATAATAAAAACACGCAGCCTGATCCACAACTCGCGGTCGGCTAACACCTTCCGCATCCCGCCACCCGATCTCCTGATCATCCACAATGATTGCCAACTTCCCGCCCAATCTAGTACAAAATCTAAGCAGCGCTATCTCTATTTTACGTTGTGAATTACTTGGTAACATAACATTCCAGTCATTTCCAACCATACGCGGGACCAAGTTTTAGAAAATAATTATTAATTAGAATTGTAATACTTACCAGTTTTAAGACATATTTTGTAATATTAACCATAATCTGTTTGAAGTTGTAATTTATTTGAAGTGAGTTGCTATAGTAGAAAATAACATTATTTGAATCTTATTGTAACAAAGTCCTATTAGGGACATATAGATTTTGTAAGGAATACCTCTCTGTTTCCAGAAACAACCACAATGTTACTTTAAAAAAATAACTAAAAATATCATAACTTACTCTTAATTTTATTAATCAGTGTTTATTAATGTGATGTATTGTGTTTTTAATGTATTTTTCAAACTATAATGTGTATAAAATCCTACTTAAAAAATTACACGACTCAGGGAATAGTTTACCTGCGCAAAATTTGACAACGACCCATATAATAAGTTTATGATTGACAAATGGCAAGAGAGAAAATACACGAATGAGAACGTAACTATTACATCAAAAAAATAGTATATTATTAATATAAAATTACGTATTATTACCAGAGCGTTTAATAAACTCGGACAAGGTGCCCTCGGCGTTCGTGATGCTATCTCATGTGTGAAAATCATCAATTAGACCTCAATAATGTTACAGCGCACCATCCTTAATACTCCGTACTACTCGAAATAATCTTATAATTCACAATTCCGTCACTACAATTAAAAATTCTTCACTAATTAATTATCATAATATCAGACTTTCTGGTTTTCTACTAACATCAGGCAACTTCCAACATAAATGTTTATTCTCAAATACCTGTTGTAGGTATTTGAGAATAAACATAAATTTTGTTAATTTAATTATGGAAACGTATCACCAATCTGTTATTAAGTAGGTACGATAATCTGTTGCTATTTTCCAATCAGCATGGTCAGATGAAATGTTACCATAAAGACACGTACTAAAGTAAGTTTTTACTCTAGTACTGAAATATACCTTGGAATTAAGATGATAGACGTTGACCACAACCGCAAACCGAAGAAATATCGCTGATATCACTTCACAAAACAAACACCGTGTCCATAAATTTGTTTGTACAGAACGTTATCAGGCTGTACGCGATTTTATCTTAGCAAAAAACAATTGCCGCACAGTAAAGAAAACGTTCTTGTTATTCAGGCGCACGTCTTTAAAACGCGTGCCTTTAGGCAAAGGCGGGCAAGCACTGTGATACGTATTCAGCCAGCATGTGCAGCCAGCACCAGTAGGCGCGGGTGGTTTAATTGTTTCAAAAATTAAAAAGTTTAAAGGTCGTCGTCACGGTCGTCGGTGCTCACTCGCGTGGTGTACACTTAACTTTACTTCGAAGGCGTCTGTTCTCGACGGACCGGTAAACTGAACTGTCGAGCTCTTGCTTTCCTACATAGAGTACCTAAAAAACGAAGCAATTATTTGATAAAGATTGTCGAGATATCTTTCCACGAGATCAGTGTGATGAAATGAATGACGACCATTTGGATCAGCGGTAGTAAACGCTGCTTCTGAGCCATGGTTCGCAGGTTCGATCCCCGCACAGTACAAATATTTGTGTGCATGAACATGTCTGTTTGTATTGGTCTGGATGTTTTCTATGTATTATAGGTATGTATTTACAAAAAAAAATAACTAAGTAAGATTATCGGTTGTGTAGTACCCCATACGACAGGGTACTTAATAGTACCTTAATTTGGGACTAGATGGCTCTGTGTGGCCTAGTGTGTCTTAAATATTAATTAATGTATTTATTTTATAATGAGTTTCCTAATTTTATTTAATATAAGAATAAATTGACATTAGTAAAAAAATATACAATGTGTTCCTTTTGATATCCCATAACTCAAGGTTATGTTCTATAGGTAAAAATAATATAAAACACCCTAGAACATTTGGTTCAAAAATCAATAGTTTTGAATATAACATCAATTTTAGTTAAATTTGTTAAAAAAAATGTAACCAGTATGGCGAATCCTTAGTTTTGCGAGACGTTGACAAACTTACACTAAAGTGTAGTAGTAAAGTAGCGGGAGAGCGTAACTTGTAAAAAACATTGACATGTGTGGGTGTTTCATTGATAAGTAGGTACGAGTAAATCGTTTTCATTCAAAAGTTCATTCATAGCAAAGTAAGGGTGTTTTACATAAACAGTCGTGACTTTTTAGAATAATTTTGTATGAAAAAATTTACCAAAAAATAATTAATAATTGAAAAATAATTCATATGCAATTTGATTCTTTACCATAGTCTGTTTAATACCCTAGAGTTATGGGATATCAAAAGGAACACGTTGTATACCATGATTCATAACTAATAAGGACTAAAAAGTAATTTAAGGAAGAAACTTATCCTGTTAAATAGGGGTTGTCTTTGCTAACAGTCATATCTGAATCTAAGAACTATTATTCTGATATACAGGGTTGCCCAGACCAGACGGATGTACATTTTTTAAGGAAGTCGTGGCAGGAAAAAAAATTGCTGCCTATTCGATTACGAGTTATGATCTTTTATTTGAAAACTAGCTGTTGCCCGCGACTCCGTACGCGACAATTTCTGTTATTATTATACATATAGCCTAAAGCCTTCCTCGATAAATGGCCTATCCAACACAAAAATATTTTTTCAATTCGAACCAATACTTTCGGAGATTAGCGCGTTCAAACAAACAAACAAACAAACTCTTAAGCTTTATAATAATAGGGGTTAAAGTATGAAATTGCCGATTATTTTCCCACTTTTTATTTAATTTATAGCTCTTAAGTATAGTCATATTATTGCGTAATTCTTTTTGTATTGTATCAAAAACTAAATAAAGTAACTTTTGACTAAAAAAAAATGCAATACTAGTGCCTATTACTTCAAAGGAAGTCGTTGAAAAGACCCCTTACAATGTGTCAGCTGACCTTCTAGCTTCAATTAAGTATATTTGTATTATATACTTTGATTTTCAGGAATTTAAATACTATAATGCGTAGCTTTATAACCATCTAACTTCCACCTTTAATTGCATCGAAAACGGTTCAGGCGTTTTAAAAAAAACTAAAAAATTGTTAGTATGGAAAAATGACTTTTCTCGATTTCGTCCATACAAAACGGCAATTTCATACTTTAACCCCTAATATTCACTAGCTGTTGCCCGCGACTTCGTCCGCGTCAATTTCTTTCAAAAAAATTCAGACTGATATGCATAGTTTAAATGCATTCAATTTTGATTTGCTCCGAATTATACGGCTTTTTAAAACTTCAATTAAAATATAAGGGTCAACATTCACGATTTTTTTAAAACTGTAGTAACGTGTGCTTTTCCGATTGACATAAAAAAAGTCTTATGTTAGCGTGTCTTACTTATGTTACTTGGTAAGTCAGTGGTCAGAAAATAATAACATTGATTTTCAAAGATTATTAATTTAGTTAAAAATTACAATTGTATTTTATGTCCTTATTTTTACCTACAAAATGGTAAATTATAAACTACCGATTGACTTGTCTCAATTTAAGCCAAGTTGATATTATAGCAACTAGATAACGGATAATCGTAGTAAAATATATTTATGTACAAGCATCAATGATGCTCATTATGCTGACATTTTCCTCTAGCGGTATTTGAGCCTGCTACAGCTAGTTTTGCAGTACAGGCGGTCGTCCGTCACATGATTGTGTATCATGCATGGCTTATAATAATCTTCAATTATTACCAAGTAATAATTTACCAGTATTCCATTTCCATCAAAATTCATAAAAAAAACTCGCGAATGTTCCATTTAATGTCAATAATTTAAAAGAGTTTGACACCACAATGGACCGGGCATGTGCGCAAATACAGGTAGGTAATTCAAACGCAGAATATTTCATTAAAATTAGACTTAGTCGTTTTTGCCGCCTGCCATATTCGTCGTTCCTAGACTGGTCGAGAATGTCGTTAGAATGTAGACGCGCTATAAAAATGTTGTAAATGCATTTTATCTTAAGTAGATCTGACTCCTATCGTGAACAACACCTAAGTGTAATAGATTTTGTCTAACGCATACGAGTATTTAAAAGTTCAATACTGCCTCCAGGTTTATGCAATGAATCCTGAATTCATTGCGCAAACAAGCAATCAATACGGTCAAGCACGATTTTTTTTAAGACAGTTAATAATATTGTTTTTACAATAAGTTGTCTACAAAGATTTTTCATTTCTTTTAGTTCAGCTGCGGATTTTTTTATTTATTTCTTAGCTAGTCCATGTCATGGTCGACTGATATATAATTTTACTAATTTCTATAATGAGATTTCTTCAAAAAAAAAAGGAATGCATCTCTCATTACCATTAGCAGTATTCTCAGCATTATTAAGCTAGTGCGTTGAATAGACAACAGTTACGTCGATAATAACGCGCTTGAACTATAACATGCTCACCTTCCCATAGCAGGGCATTCCCATGGCTGCACAATGGCAGTCTATGGTGTTTCAGTGAATATCTGATAATTACCGCCGTATCACTGCGTGTATCGGGTGACATTAGAGGACACTTTAATAGCGGATGTCGACGTAAACAACTACGATAAGTAAAAAGATAGGCTTAGTTGGCATACTGATGCAATCTATAAAAGTTACAGTTGATATTTCCTTAAGAATGTTAAGAGGAAACACTACGGGCGAGAGAATTGAAAAATAGGTGTTTGTAAAATCTATTGCTGTCGCGCAGTGCCAAACGCATTTACCGCAGAGTGTGATAGAGACAACTGCTTCTTGGACCGAAAATACCTACTAAAATCACAACAAATCAACGTTTCGTAGTCCCCCGATTACTTTTCTAAAACTAGACCGATTTAAATACTTTTTTCATTAAAAATTAAAGAAAGACTTTGGCCGTGTTCGTATGTCTTCCTTTTTCCTAAAATTTAGCCAAATTTGTTTTCTGTATGTTTGAACACAGCGGAAAATCTGGCGAATTTTTTCGATTTTTGAGGGCTCATATCTTTTTTATTAATTAATTTATGAAAAAACAGAAAACATAGAAACATGCTAATAGTGGTCATAGATTTGTGTAATAAAAATTATTGCTCTACTGGCTTTATCCAGGGAGGAAACAGGGGACTAAGTTTGTATAAAAAAACGGCCCTTGTGTTTCCTCTTAAGTGTACAGCTTACACAGATTACATATATCAGATTAAACCTGCAAGATATGTTACAATCAACCAAGTTCAAGTCTTGTCTTGTATAATAGGGGTTAAAGTATGAAATTGCCGATTATTTTCCCACTTTTTATTTTGTTTATAGCTCTTAAGTATAGTCATATTATTGCGTAATTATTTTTGTATTGTATCAAAAACTAAAATAAAGTAACTTTTGACTAAAAAAAAAATGCAATACTAGTGCCTATTACTTCAAAGGAAGTCGTTGAAAAGACCCCTTACAATGTGTCAGCTGACCTTCTTGCTTCAATTAAGTATATTTGTATTATATACTTTGATTTAAATACTATAATGCGTAGCTATATAACCATCTAACTTTCACCTTTAATTGCATCGAAAACGGTTCAGGCGTTTTTAAAAAAACTAAAAAATTGTTATTATGAAAAAATGACTTTTCTCGATTTCGTCCATACAAAACGGCAATTTCATACTTTAACCCCTAATATTTAGGAAACGTAATTATTATAAAATATGTGCACAATCATAATGTCCAAATGATTTTTGTGACACTTTGTATGGATTAAGCCCAGTGAAATGTACTTAAACAAAACTTTCATTTTAGATGGGGAAAACCTTAGGAAAAAACATACATACTCGTACCTATTTAGTTTTTATTCAGTAGATCAAGTAATTTCTTTGAAATTAAAAAAATAAAAATTTCGTACACCAATTTCGTTAGTAAATGGAGTTTTGCTTTGAAATGTACCTATCTGTATATATCATTATCAAGATGATAAGTGCTGTTTAACAACAACAACATTAAATTTGTAGAAGATACTGAAAAACCATTCAATCTAAATCAGTTTCTTACTTGTCAGTGTTCCTTGTATATTGGTATGTGATAATATGAATGAAATAATTTTATATTTCTTACCGGTTTATTTATATTTATTGTTTATGAATAAAGAAATTTGATATTGAAACAATATTTATGAAACATGTCCCTTTAAAGCACCGTAGAGAGAAATGTTGTCATCCTTCAATTTATGCCTTTCATACCGAAAATGGTATTATAGAAACAAGTGAATGTGTAACTGATCAGTGCACAGTAACAGTGTACAGTAGGTACTTACGTTGTCAGACTTACTAGATTTAGGAACATTGTCAAGGCCACTAGAACGGAGCCGGATACAACACTGGTCTTCTAACGGGGAACAGTTAGAAACTTATGGAAATAATATAATTTTTTATTTTCTTATAAAATTAAAAAAGTACTTAAAAAAGTACAAGGATGGATGATTTATTTTTCACTTTGATAGATTACATTAAATTTGTGACATATTTTGTTGACCCTTAAAAATAATGCTTTGTGTTTAAAGACAAAAATAATAAAAAAATATTAGTTTAAAATCTAATTTATTTATAGCTTTTGAAATGGCAATTATCACGGTCAAGATTTAAAACTCTGTGATTAAGTACTTTCCTTAACAAGAAAGAAAAAAATTCAAGTAGAATAAATCTTCCATTCCTTAGTCAAAACTGTTTTGTAATATTTAGCCTAATTTTTTTTAATGGTATGATGAAGACACTAATTGACTAATCCCACAAGTTTATTCTATTTGCAGAATAAACTTGTGGCATTATTCAATTTGTGTTATTATTTATAAATTTAATTTTAAATAAAATCGTTGACCTAGTTGACCTAAAATTTCTTTGCAAAATAACGTTCCGCTCATAATTAACTTGATGATTTACTCTGACATTGAAACGGTAGTGAGGTGTGAAGTTCGTGACGAAGTTAATAAATTCATTGTTGTAGATAGTTTCTTGTAGTACTAGTGCTGTTTTTCTGACATTTTGGTGCTGTCGTCAAGGGTAATTGTCTCCAAAGCGGAAGTAACAAAACAAGTCCATATTGAGATCTGCTGAATTTGGCATAATATTCAAGTCTGAAATGTAAAATAACTCAAATAAAACACTTAACTTTCTAGTTTCTAGATAAAGCCTTCTTTTGCCATAATCGCCACGCATGGCAGGTGATTGGTGATCGCAGTTTCGCCAATGGTGTGGATAAATGGCATCTACATACGAACTATGGACTAAGCACATCATTTCTAAAAGTAGTCAAACAATGCATATTTACTTGAGTGTAGAAAGCAGAACTTATGCAATTGTATGCTTAGCTTTGTGTTAAATACACGAAAGACTGCTTTTTATTGCTTTAAATTAATTCAACTATCAAAAACATTTCATAACACGTTTCGTACATATTAAGAACAAAACATCTGTTTAAATTTGAACATACTGCGACTATGTAGTGGAATGTTTAACTTCATACTACAAACTAGTAGTATTATATTATCTGTGCCTATACCATACCTATACATATACAATATAGGTACATGTCATCATAAATAGTCACTAAGCCTATTTGGAATACTTCACCAACAGTTAATTATATGTTGCTAAATTTTTGCGAATGAATGCTTTCTATACGCGGCCGAGACGTGGACAGTGCGCGAGAGGGAAAAGGGGAAGATAGATGCTCTGGAAATATGTTGCTGGAGAAAGATGCTCGGAATATCATGGACAGAGTTCCGCACCAACACGTCCATACTCCGGGAGCTCAACATCACATAGCGTATGTCAACCATAGTACAGTCGCCGCGCCAGTCGCGCATACTACAGTACTTCGGCCATATCTCAAGACGTGAAAACGAATTCATAGAGAGGCTGGTTGTACAGGAAAAATTGGAGGCACGGCAGGTCACCGATGCGCTGAATTGACCAAGTGAAGTCCGCACTGGGAGGCCGCGTGTCTGACTGCGGCAGATAGTCTGACAACCGGGAGAGGTGGCAGGAGATCGTGAGGAGATCTGTGTCCGCCTCTACCACTAACACGGACGCCTCAACGTGAACACGACTGCTCTGCCAAGAGCGAAACCACAGACAAGAAGAAATCCCGCCTGCCATGCGTGGCGATTACCTATGTCAAAATCCTCCATTTGAAGAGGCCCGTGTACATCAGTGGACTGATATAGGCTGCTGATAATGATTATGTCAAGGAAAGAAATATCGGATTCAATAAATGCAACATCATCATCATCAGCATATCAGCCGAACGACGCCCACTGCTGGGTATAGGCCTCCCCCAAGGATCTCCACAGCGATCAGTTAAATCAATCAATCAAATCAGTTAAATCAGTTTTATTTCTTCAAATAGGCCCCTGGAGGCGCTTTTACACGTCCCAATATTTAAACCTACCACTGTTTCGGGACAAATGTGGGCTAGTGCCGAGAAGAAGCAGCGCAAGAAACTCGGTCACTATTGTCAGCCTCTTTTTAAATAAATATGTTTACATAAGATATATGCCAGTGCGAGCTGGGGCAATTTAAAGCCACACGTTCCTATCATTTATATAATCATTAATAGTATAATAGCCCTTTTTTATATTTTATTAAATTACTTTGATACCTATATGATTTGAGATCGGTACTGTGCTGTTCACATCCAGCGGCTTCCCGCGACCTTGACCAGATCGTCGGTCCACCTTGCAGGGGGCGGTCGCCATTCAAGAACCTTTCCGCCCCTACGGCCATCGGTTCTCCGCGCTATATGTCCCGCCCACTGCCACTTCAACGATGCAATCCTTCGAGCGATGTCGGTTGTTTTAGTTCTCCTGCGGATCTCATCATTTCTGATTCGATCGAGTAAATGCATATTGCACATTATAAAAGCAAAAAACTAGGACTTTACTTAATTATGCAGATTTTTTATAATACCTAGTCAGGTCATAAGTTCTGTTACATGTGTAATATGAAATAATTTAGACATGTTTATTATTTATGTAACCATTCATATAGCAAAATGAATTAATAAAACATAGACAACATTCATATGGTAATAAAGTTTATTCAACATGACCCCCGCGATTTTGAATACAGGCCTTTAATCTGCGCGGCCAGTCGTCTATCGCAGCACGAACGAGGTCCATGTCAATATAGGCGGCTGCCTTAATCAAGGATGCCTTGAGTGACTCCAAATCAGGATGAGGCCTTTGCCTCCAAGTGTTGCCATATCTTATAATCTAACGGACTCAAATCTGGACTGGAGGAGGGCCAGTCTTCGTGCCGGATGAAGTCGATTTCACGCGCCGCCAGCCAGTCTTGTGTGCTTTTCGCTCTATGAGCTGACGCTGAATCTTGTTGGAATACCCAGTGCCTGTTATTAAACATGGTATGAGAAACAGGTTCCACAAGGTTGTATTTTGATACACAACTGCATTCGTTTTTACGCCTTTCTCACAAAAATGTACCTCAGTTAAGCCCCAATAAGAGACTCCCAACCAAACCATGAGCGGGGATGGAAATTGACCTCGTTGGACACGCAGAATACGGTTGCTCGCTTCTTCACTGCTGTGTGCGTACACCTTATCATTTTGTTTGTTGTAGCTCTCTTCCACGGTGAAAATTTTTTCATCCGAAAAAAGAATTTCCCGATGCTTTTTTCCCGCGTACCGCTTCAACAAAGCGCGGCATCTCTTCAGTCTCAGGTCCATTAAACGAACGTCCAAACGATATCCTGTTTTTCTTCGATATGCCCTAAGCCCTAAGTCTTCATTTAACACCCTTTTCACCGTGGTCCTGCTTAACCCCATCTGTAGGGCCAACAGTTTCTGCTTACGTATGGGATTTCTTTGAATTCGCGCCTTCACAGCTTTTATCACTGCTGGAGTCCTTACAGAGCGAATGCGACCACTTCATTGTATCTATATAAACGAATCTTTTGGTTATATTCAAATTTTTCAGTAAGTCGAAAATCAGAATTGGCGCGTAACCGCAACGATGCAACGCAATAACCGCGACACGGTCTTCTTTAAGTGTCCACTCCATATTTAAAAATGAGGAAAATTCTAAAAAGTACACATTTTTATTTTCATTAAAAATTCTAAATTCGAATTCAATAAACTTTTTTGTGGTCAGCATTCTAAATTCAAAAGTTTTTATTGTGTGACAGATTTTATGACCTGACTGACCTGACTATGTACATTGTAATTTCATGTTTTAATTCAATGTATTTCTAATCTCTAGATTCTTATTTACCCACCTGAGTTGATTAATGTCTAGCAATACTATTTAAACAATGAACTATTTTTTTATAATTAAAGTTGGTAATTATTTTACATCCGAGATATTGATTTTAATATTCATTTCAACTATTTCGCACGGCACCAACATATAGCTTTCTGCAGTAAGAAGTAGGTAGGTAATTATAATACTTATAGAAGGTTAAACATATTCGCGGGACCCATATACATATAATAGACTATTATTCTTCATCGATTTGTCGCCTTGATAATAACAACAAACTAACGATATAGAAGGCTCATGCAAACATAGCGCGGTAATAACACACATGCCGATTCAAGTGAAACATGAATTACGACGTAATAATAAGAGATCTCTTTAGTTTGACTATATTTTACTCAACTATTAAAGTTAGATGTAACATCTCCTAATTCAGTAATACTAATTGTAGCATAGGAATGAATGGCTGCATAGACTAGATTGCATTTTAGTGATCACAAACATCAAATTACAATGAAATCATGGAAAAAAATGCAAGATAGCTTCAATTTAAAAAACATATACAACGTGTTCCTGTTTATATCCCATAACTCTAGAATCAAATTGCATATGAATTATTTTTCATATATTTTTTTTTTGTTTAATTGTTTCATACAATATAATTCTAAAAAGTCACGACTGTTTATGTGAAACACCCTTACCTTGTTATGAATGAAAACGATTTACTCGTACCTACTTATCAATGAAACACCCACACACGTCAATGTTTTTTACAAGTTACGCTCTCCCGCTACTTTACTACTACACTTTAGTGTAAGTTTGCCAACGTCTCGCAAAACTAAGGATTCGCCATACTGGTTAATTTGTTTTAATAAATTTAACTAATATTGATATCATATTCGAAACTATTGATATTTGAACCACAAGTTCTAGGGCGTTTTATATTATTTTTACCTATAGAACATAACCTTAAGAGTTATGGGATATCAAAAGGAACACGTTGTATATTTTTTATTTTGAACTCTGAAAACGCAGTTGATTATGTTACATATTATGAGGTCATTAGGGCTCAAAGCAGACTTCATGGCGGATCTTACGAGTTAATTTTGTTATGTTGCCTATACTTTGAAAGTGCAGTGATTGTGGTTTAATATTTGGAATAACCCTTAATCCAAATGTAATTGATAGTACTTCTTCATCTTTTTTATATTGATACAAGCAAACATGGATGTTGGGTTCGAAAACCCAGGCAATACAAATCTGAATGTTGGTTAAATGTCAAATGTTTGTTTAGATCCGTATGTCGTCACGAAACAGATAATCTATAAAACAATATGGCCGGCAGTGTTTCCGTCGGTGTACGAACTTTGGACTTTTAAAACAAAGTTTTGCGGTTTTCTAGGTACCTACTAAAAATATAGGGATAACATTTTTATTCGTATAATCAGGCAATAATAAATCATTTAAGATCTACTTCAAAAAAGAGTTAAGTAGCCGATTAAATAAACTTCAAAAACGTATTCTTCGTGAAATCCAGCTAGCTAGAATGGATGGAAAATATTTATCTGTGATCGGGCCTAATATAAAAGTGAACATCCTGCCCGTAACTCTATTGTAATCAATCGCCGTTCTCTAAAATACACAAGGCTACGGCACTAATGGGTAAATGATACAGAAAAAGTGACTTTGATGTAGTCTATGTCAAGTAATTTCAATATGCACGATAGGGAACAGAACAGTTTGGATATTTCTTAATTAGGTAGGTAAACAGCGTGTAACGATCATGATAACGTTTACATAATAATCTGTCTGAAGTTTTATTTCGGTAATGTCTCTTAATTTTTAAGCTATTGCATAGCTTCTATCGCGGGCCTTGAACGTGGAGACCGAATCCAGAAATTCCGTAACGAAAATAATCCTAACACACACTCGGGGCGAGGCGTGATCGAACAATTTTGAATTTCCGAAATTTAAAAGAATTTAGAAGAATATAAGGATTTTGACAATATGGTTGCCTATGGTAACCATATCTGCCAATATAACAGAAAAATTTAATTACAAAAGTCAAAATTAGATAGCATTGGGGCCAATTCTAAATGTTGGTCTATAATTTCAATTGTAATACTACTTTTGGAAAAAGAATTCCATGTTGTTAAAATAAAATTAATTTGAAGTTAGAATTCTTAGCCAAACAAAAAAGACGTGTGGCACTTCTTATTTTCTTCTAAATTCTCTTGAACTCCCTAAATTTAAAAGAATTTAGAAGAAAATAAGGATTTTGACAATATGGTTGCCTATGGTAGAAAATACATAAAATTATAAAATTAAGTTATTGCATAGCTTCTATCGCGGGCCTTGAGCGTGGAGACCGAATCCATAAATTCCGTAATGAAAATAACCTAACACCCCCCACTCCACTCTGATACTTTTTAGTTTTATAATTGCATAAGTTGATAAAAAATGCTATGCAATAAATAGCTTTTCCGCGGCAGTCTCTGAGTGCCACACGTCTTTTTAATACATTGAGAATCTTCTGATTAGTTTTTAAGCATATTATTATTGACATACATAGAAGTTAAATAGCAATCAAATTATATGCTTATGATTTCCTTACCTGACTGACATCCTTTGGAAGTAAATACCTAGTATAATATTATTTCTATAAGGGTGGATTTTTGTTTGTCATTTCAACGATTATCATATACATTTACATTTCAAAAATCCGGACCAGAGATAGAACCTATCTACCTAAATCTACAATTTAAATACAACTTGTCTAGTCTAACTTTTCAACGTTGAAGTACCTACTCTACTAATTGTAACTGTTTTCTGTATTTGTCTTACCCGAAATAAACCAAAGCGAAGAGGGGAAGAGACAAGCATTTGTTGCTTTCCAATTAACCGCTTTATTAGATAGCATTGGGGCCAATTCTAAATGTTGGTCTATAATTTCAATTGTAATACTACTTTTGGAAAAAGAATTACATGTTGTTAAAATAAAATTAATTTGAAGTTAGAATTCTTAGCCAAACAAAAAAGACGTGTGGCACTCGGAGACTGCCGCGGTAAAGCTATTGCATAGCATTTTTTATCAACTTATGCAATTTATTAAAAACTAAAAAGTATCACCGCTGTGCCGGTCGGAGTCCCCGTGTTAGGTTATTTTCGTTACGGAATTTCTGGATTCGGTCTCCACGCTCAAGGCCCGCGATAGAAGCTATGCAATAGCTTAATTTTATAATTTTATGTATTTTCTAATTTTGACTTTTGTAATTAAATTTTTCTGTTATTTTGGCAGATATGGTTACCATAGGCAACCATACTGTCAAAATCCTTATTTTCTTCTAAATTCTTTTAAATTTCGGAAATTCAAAATTGTTCGATCGTACCTCGCCCCGAGTGTGTGGGTGTGGGTGTTAGATTATTTTCGTTACGGAATTTCTGGATTCGGTCTCCACGCTCAAGGCCCGCGATAGAAGCTATGCAAGCTTAAAATTATTTTGATTTAAAATGGCCAGTACTGCAGAACGGCAATTTCATAGGTAAAGACCTATTTACAGACCATATTATGTAAGAAAAAAATTCAGACAGTAAAAAAGTGTTGCTTTGTATACATTTATGGGCTGATAACACAGTAAAAACCTTGTCAAAACACATATCGATGTAAGTGATAATTATGATGAATGATCGTTCGATAAATATTTTTCATTTTCTCTTATAAGATTAGCTATGCCAGTGACCATGAAAATCAGACAGAGTAATAATCACAGTAGCTTTTCCTCATTCTTATTAAATACTTACTATGCATAGAATTATAAGCCGATTTACTTACTTCTAGAACACTTTCAACATAACTGTCTTCCAGCAACAGTCCAAACCGTAGATGCGGTCTTATTAAATAAGTATCTAGTTACACCCCTAATTCTAAGTGACATTTCGGCCATGATCTGAACTTTATGGGACTGTGAATTAACGATTAATGTCAGGATCCTGTTTTTGAGATGCAGGCGTGGGCGGTCTGAGAGACTTTAGCCTTGAACTGGAATATTAAAAAGCTATAAATTGTTAATCATATGAGAAGTTAAGCACTTTTGCACGCTAAGCATTTAGTAGTAAGTAGTATCCATAAGCATTTATTCTTAACTTTAACAAATAATTTTGATACTTTAGTAGGTAACGTTATGTTTGTAAATAGTAGTCAGTCACAAACAATGAGACTATTAAACAAAACTATAGTCCTTAAAATATAGCTTGATTAGAATGACAGTTCTCACTGAAAGAGAAGACGTAACTTTGTACCAGCGTCACACATTGACAAGTGAAACACATTTGCACACGTAAAAATATTTGTAACTGGCATGTTAAGAAATTTTTTTTATACATTGCTGTACATATTTATCAATTTAATAATATAAAAAAGATATTTAAAGTTAAAATCATTAAAATAATCTAGTCACAAAAATTACACCTAAATTGAAAAGACGTCTTTACAAGGTTACGTCATTTTTCATAATCGCTAGTGATGAGGTAAAATCGACAAATCGAAATCGACAGACTAACAGTATTTCAAAATCGAAGTAATGTAACATAAATGTTACAAATTATTTTATGAGCATTGGTTGATGCTTAGAATATCAAATTGCAATCAATAATAATTGACGAAAAATGTTTAAATTTATTAGATTCTACATATATGCGTTAAATAATTCTAAGCTATATTTTATGGACTATTAAAGGTTAAAATTCTTTACATATGTATAAATAAGACAATTAGTATTTACCTAATCACCTGCAATGACAAAACAGTAGAACTAAGTAGGTAATTCAAAAATTTCCTCCCCATCCTACTTCCCTAGTCTTTCTGCTTATTCCTTGGCTACCGGGCAATACAAGAGGATTGCGCTCGCTTAAATTGTTTCCATGCACATTTATTGCGTTTTGACACAAAAAGCTTGTAACTTAGTTATTTAAAGGAAATCAATCAAATCATAACAAAGTAGAGATAGAAGAAAGCAAGTAGTTCCTATAGAGTTTGACGTACCTGTAACAACATTGCATAGCTACGAGTATTGTTTTTCAACCTTCATGGCCTGACCCTGGTGAATGTTGTTCGTCACGAATTCACGATATAATTTCCATGCACAAATCAAGTACCTATCTGTTTTATTAAGTTGGACTGTTACATTTTAATGTGACATGGAAAGCTACTTACCAGTTTACTCATCTTGAATAGAAATAGGTATTTTTTAAGATTTAACATCGATGGATTTCCTATAAATTCGGACGATGACAAATCTCTATGCTTAATTGGTCTTGAGCCCAAATTAAAAAAAAAGGTGAGCGGTTAACTAGGTAATTAAAGACACATTTTATATTTACCTTGGTTTACTAAGAATTATAAACGGTTACATTAATATGTACTTAATTGATGTTTCAAATAGTATCCATACAAGGATTGCTAACCTATTTACATTCCCTTTCGTTAATTTGTCTTAATCACTCGTCTACGATCTATAAGCATGGAATTTTAAAACGAACATGGCAAGAGATAATTCATCGTTCTGATTATAATAAACTAGCTGATGCCCGCGGCTTCGCACGCGTGGGTTTTGATCTGTTACAAAGTTTTCGTCACGACTCACCCCCCTCTCCTCCACTCTTTTCCTCCACTTCCTTTGCCTACGGTGCCGAAGGTGCCCATCTCGGGCGAGGTGGTGGTGGGCACTAAGTGGTAGCCGATACGTCGTTGCCGACTTACCGGGGCCCGTTGATACAATAGTTGGATGAAAGGGGCCGATTTAAACTACGAGTATTTAGGGATCCGGTGTTAGTTCTCCTAGCGAACCGTGGTCCAAGCGAGCTCGCACCACATCTGTTTGCATTGACATGAAATCTGAAGTACAATATCATTTGAAACTTTCAAAACTGTCAACGCTGTAGTACAACAAAACATTCAACGCAGCTTGCAAGGCTTTATTCGAATATGATCAACACTGGCGTAGAGCCCTGGAAGAAGTGGCCCTGTGTAAAAAAACACATTCTTAATTTCCAACCAAGTAGGTTACCATTTTTCTCGATCCATAAGCGTCAAAAAGGCGATTTTACAACGACAATTTTTTTTGCATACTACGTTTGGATAGAAGACCGGTGTAGTACCAGCATCGGTGTAGAGCTCTGAAAAAGCCAGTCTTATGTCATTCTCCCTTCATGATCGATAAACGAAGTTTCAAGTACCTTAATATGATGTTAAACACAAATAATTAACCACAAAATTTTCAACCGTTTTTCACCCCCTCAAATATTTAATTATAAAAAAATCCTTATAAACAACATAACAAAATTTATACCAAAAAGCTGACGTAGTTTCACAAAACTTTCATGTGATCCCACATGAAAGTGGGTTCGAGGCATGAATGGTAGAGGATGATCAGTAGGATAAAAAGTGTTCAGAAACTTGACAGGATAGAGAACTGATTCGACTGTACTGACCACTGTGTCTATAAATTTTTATATTTCTTCAGCTTCAAATGATGTCAGCAAAACATCATTAATTACTGCTGCTTGGTCATTAGTGGGTGCGTGGTGGCAGCTATTCCTAAGTTAAACAACACGGAATTATGAAGTGAGGTGATTTTTTTCTCAACGTTTTATTTTCATGTTTTAAAAGTGTATTTTTTTAAATATGGAGGATATTCAATAAAAAGATAATTTGGATGCGTTAGAAAGGCAGTTTCACTAAACAAACTTTGCCAGGCCCCCAAAAGCGGTGCGTCCTAGAAAAAATAAATCGTTACTAAATGGAAGTTTATCAAATTATCTTCTAAATGGAAGCTTGTCAAATGGTCTACCAGTCTATATTGATTTAATCCACCAGTCAGCTGCTTAGTGTTATTGCAACACACCTGTTACCTTTTCCTGCCTAAGATACGGGTCTATGCCCAGTTTAGGAATTATTTTTGTACCGCTTCGAACCCCAAGCGACAACCGGTTGTCGCGATAACAATTGATTTTAATTGTGTCTGGAATAACTCACGATCGAGGGATTAATATAGTTGATAATGTCAAAAGGTACAACAGTGTAATTCTATACACTTTTTTCGATTTCCCAACATTTGTCTCTACCGTATAAACAAAAATCGGCCAAGTGCAAGTCGGACTCGCGCACGAAGGGTTCCGTATCATTGACTACGAAAACAACATTAGGTACCTACATTAATTTAGTTAATGTAGTGCCTACCTGTTACCATTTATTGATATCAAGCAAAAATAAGCAAAAAATTGATTTTTGTTGTGTGGGAACCTCCCTTAAATATTAATTTAATTATTGATTATTAAAGTTAAAAATATAACTGATGGTTTTGTGAATATTTCAAGTGCCTACCTGTTGCCATTATTAATATCGAACAAAAAAAGGACAAAAAAATCGCAAAATTTTTTTTTGTCCCTTCAATATTTGTTTTATTTTGTTTTTAGTATTTGTTGTTATTGCGGTAGCAAAAATACATAATTTGTGAAAGTTTCAACTGTCTAGCTATCGCGGCTCTTGAGATACAGCCTGGTGACAGGCAGACGGACAGACGGACAGACAGCGAAGTCTTAGTAATAGGGTTCCGTTTTTACCCTTTGGGTACGGAACCCTAAAAATGATTAAGTTCTAAATAATACCATTCTTATGGTAAGTACCGATATTTATTTTCTGTATATGTACCAATATACATATAGATAAGACATCCAATAGGAATTTTCAAGTTTTGTCTTTTCGTTACATAGCCTCCTTATTTCTTCGTCAACTTTGTCCTTCAGGGCATATGGAATACGTCGCGGCTAAATGAAAATTGGTGTCACATTTTCTTGAAGTACTAATTGAGCTTTGTAGTTTGATATTCAAACAATGTTCCGTCAAACACCATTGTTAAATCTTCTAGTAATCTGTCCAATTTTGAGTTGTTGATAATTTACTAACTGAATTTTATCCAACTCTTCAAATTCTAACTCACAAGGATCCCGTGGAGCACAAAAATATAATATAATACGTTTTCTGATGTAATTCTGGGCTCAAAGATGTATGATTGACGTGTATTTCCTTGTATCGATATCATCACATCTGTTCAGTTTTAAGCATCCAACCGTTTAATGATGTTTTTGAATGTTTCGTCCTTGTCTAATGGTACTGAGTTCAATTTAGATGTCCTAAGATTTGTTTGTGACCGACCTTTGCTCCTCAGTACCTTCTGCATACATGGAATTGTTTCGTGCTATCGAATTCAAACTCTGCAGTTTTAGTTTAAGCTGTGTTGTAATACCCTGAAGGTTATTTTTTTCTTCAATCTCAGTTTCCAACTGTGGGTCATCAGTAATATTATTTGTAGTCGTATCTCTTCCAAATTATACTTGGTAAATTTGTTCATTTGTCACTTCACCAGCTGATCACTCACTAATTTTAATTCATAATCAGAAATTTCTCGTAGGTTTTGTATCTGGCTGCCGAATTTTGTAATGCAGTCTTTAATTAAAGTTCTACACGTTTTAATTCAGTTAATTCATCCATTTCGGCGCCAATTACTAAATTCTAAAATAATACCATTCTGTTTGTAAGAAATTACCTATTATATTCTGATTGACACATTGAATGTCATAACAAACTAAGTAAAGTCAGAGAGTGCAAATATGTAAAGAGTATGGATATGACGCGGAACCGAACAAACTTTGCCCCCATTTTTTATCCCCTTAAAGATTAAATTTACGAAAATCATGAAAGACGTCATTCTTAATTTTAATCAGGTAGCTGGATATCAATTTTCATCGACTTAGCTTCAAAACTGACGGAGTTTCATACAAACTTATGGGGCCCTTTTTACCCCCTTAGAGGCGGAATTTCCAAAATTCCTTTCTTAGTGCTCACCTATACTATAAAAGGAAGCACGGTGAAAATTTTCAGATTTTAAATCCCAGTAGTTTGGGCTGTGCGTTGATATGTCAGTCAGTCAGTCATTAAATCAGTTTTCATTTTTATATATTTAGATAGATGACCAATACAAGGAGGCCAAGATTTAAGTTAGACATCGAGTAATTAATGTTGTGACCTACATTATTGTTCAAATCTGATTCAAGAGTTTGAAAAGTGCTGTCTTTATCTTATTTTTGTCTAATCGTATAGTACAAATAATACGAAATGTATGGATACTCATACTTCTATAGAAATTATTCTCGCGTCAGCCTGGACAGTAAATAATGTAATAATGGAATGGCAATTGAAAATTATGCAAAAAAAAATGGTTGCCTGTAAAGTCGGTTTTACGGGCGAAGATTTTACGTGACAACGTCTTTTTCTCGGTAGAATATTTATTGATATGAATATAATTAAATTGCACAATAGGAACAAGGAATTGAATGAAAATAAGAATTGCACAAATTTTAACTATAGAAATATATTTTGTTTACTAAAACATTGTACATGTAAACTTAAACTTAACTAATTCCTATTTGAGTGATTTTGTTGAGGATAGGACGATGATAGGAGAAATATGAAATGAAAGGAAGTGTTTCTGCTGTAATGTGTCCGATTCAATGCGCCTAATTCTCTAGTGCTGCGCGCGCGGCAGACCGATCATAGTTGAGTGGGAGAGAGACGCAAGGCATTCGGCGGGCCTCTCTCTCGTTCGGTGACTCATCGTAACGTTACCGAGCGTTACACTTTTTCATAAGTGACTCCCAGCCGCAACCTAATTTAAGACGTTGTCACGTCAATAATTTTTTTTGGAAAAGAGGTAGGTTAGTAGGTACCTACTATTACAGATATCTGCCGAAAATAAACATCTACTCAGAGTCTTACTGACCTGACAAATATCACACATGTATCCCTGATTGCAGAATCCCATGTATCTGTCGCAGCAAACTAACTTAATCAGAAATTTAGTTAAAAGCCTTGGCCGCTGACTAAATGCCGGCATCCGATTAAATAGCTGAACAACAACCAGCCAACTAAATGATCGTAACGTATAACCAGAACGTTGTGTATTCATGTAGTTAAATTAGATTTTCTTAGAGATCCTTAAATTAATAACACTAGTTTACTATGCGGAATTTTAATAATATCGCGAAACAAAGTAAAATTTAATGAAAAGCATAATTTATCGAGGAAGGCTTTAGGCTATATAACATCACGTTGCGACCAATAGGAGCGAAGCAGCAGTGAAAAATGTTGCAAAAATAATCGCGATCATAATAACAGAAATTGACGCGATCGAAGTCGCGAGCAACAGCTAGTTAATAATAAAAGTAAACCAACCTTGACGTTGAAGTTCATATTCCGTAAATATAGACTCAAAATTTACAGTAAAAACTCGTATTATTTTCTACCTCTATAGGTATGTTTTATACATTAATTTCACAAAATATAACGTAAATTTTTATTGAAAAATACAGCGAAAACGAAATATACACTTTGCTGTGCTGCAGTAAAAAACTGAACTAAATTTGAATCACTTGGCTGAGTCTTTGTCAGTCATTTTCAAAAGGATTCATGTTCAATTAACCATCAGACCAGTGATTTCATTGGATGCCGGTGTTTAATGAACAGCCTAGGCGTCAAATTGGTTAGCTAATTTAAATAGATGGCTGCGACACATCCATAATATTATAAATGACATGTAAGTTTGATTGTTACGCTTTCACGCGAAAACTAGGTACTGAAAAAATTAAAATCAGTTAAAATCAGTTTTATTTCTGCAAATAGGCCCCAGGAGGCGCTTTTACACGTCCCAATTTAAACCACCACTGCTTCGGGACAAGTCTGGGCTAGTGCCAAGAAGAAGCAGCGCAAGAAACTCGGTCACTGTTGTCAGCCTCTTTTTAAATAAATTTTTACAAGGTAAGGTGATTTTTACAAGGTTTAAGCAAGTACGAGCTGGGACAATTTAATGCCATACATTTCTATCATTTAAATAATCATTGACAGTGTAATAGCCCTTTTTCATTAAAATTACTTTGACATACGATTTAAGTTTATGTAGGTACAGGGAGTTCAGCAATACCCTGTGGTAATTTGTTGAAAATACGAAAACAATTTCCCATAAACGATTTTCCTACTTTTCGCAGTCTGAAGCCTGGAACGGCAAGTTTATCTTTATTTCTGGTATTGAAATTGTGTACGTTACTTTTCTTAAGAAATAAATGTATGTTCTTACGAACGTAAACAATATTCTCGAGAATGTATTGAGAAGACACTGTAAGTATATTAATCTGTTTGGAGAGCTCTTTCAGCGAGTCACGGGGTCGAAGGCCGTAAATAGCCCGTACAGCACGTTTTTGTAATGTAAAAATTGACTCAATATCTGCCGCTGAGCCCCACAACAGAATTCCGTATGACATTATGCTATGAAAGTAGCTAAAATATACTAATCTTGCCGTTTCAACATCAGTCAATTGCCTTATCTTTCTCACAGCATAAGCAGCAGAACTAAGTCTTCCAGACAGCACCCTAATATGAGCATCCCATTGCAAATGAGAGTCTACAGTTATACCTAAAGAGGTAGTTAAATCTACAGAGTTTAGTGGTTCATCTTTAACAATTATATGAGAAGCAGCAAATCTTACATTGGGCATGGTAAATTTTACACACTTTGTTTTATTTGCATTTAGTAAAAGATTATTTGTTGTAAACCAATGTAATAATTTAGAGAGGGTATTGTTAACATCATCAAATGAACATTTGCCCTCTCTTAGTTTTAAAAATCATTGATGTGTCATCTGCAAACAATACCATCTCACAAAGATTATGTAAATAACACGGAAGGTCAATTATATAAATTAAAAATAGCAGGGGTCCTAATACTGATCCCTGAGGGACACCCATAATAAGGGCAGACCCTGAGGACTCAGCTCCATTTACGCAAACCTTTTGTGTTCTGTCCTTAAGGTAAGAACTTATTAGATCCAAGGAATCATTCGATGCACCATAATGTTTAAGTTTTTTAAGTAATGTTACATGGTCTACACAATCGAAAGCCTTTGAAAGGTCACAAAATACATCTATGACATCTAGCTTACTCTCCCAAGCATTAAACACATGTTGTAGAAGAGCAACTCCAGCATCGGTAGTATTTCTACCTTTTCTGAAGCCATATTGGTTGCTATTTAATAATTTATTTACACTAAAGTGTGATAAAAGCTGATTTAACATTATTTTCTCGAAGATTTTACTGATACTGATGATAGATATAGGTCGAAAAATACATTTTTCGCCAGACTTAAATAAAGGAATTATTTTGCTAAACTTCATTAAAGTTGGAAACTGTCCATCATCAATACATTTGTTAAAAATAATAGCGAGTTGAGGGGCTAATGAACTTATAATTGTATTGATAATGCTGACAGAAATTCCCTAAAGATCCTCCGTTTTTTTCATATTGAATTCTCTAAAGGTTTTTGTAATTATGTCAGGGTTTATATGCCTAAAATTAAATAAAGAATTGCACTCATCGACAACAGACTTGAGAAGGGATTCAGCTAGATCAGCAGAAGAAGCAAGCCCTTTAGGAGTAGAGGGTGCTATATTTGAAAAAAAAAAAAACTCAAAAGTATTTGCAACCTCTGTGTTCGTGTTTATTAGCTTATCCCCTAACTTGAGAGAGTAAGTAGGATTATTTGGTTTTACTCTACATGTCTCTTTATTAATAATATTCCAAGTGGTTTTTGCCTTATTGTTGAAGCCGAAATTAAATTATTAAGATAGATTGACTTCGCTTTTGCACATACTAATTTAAATAATTTAGAGTATTTTTTAACATGTTCTATAATATGTGGGTTTTGAGAATCTGCCTTTAAACTATATAAATCATATAATGTTTTTCTGCTTTTATAAATACCAGGTGTAGCCCATTCATTAAACTTACACTTCTGTTTATTTATTTTTTCTGATTAAAATGTTCATCAAATTCATTTTTAACCAAACCAAAAAGATTCTCATATAATTCATCAACATTCTGATCATCATGCTTTAGATGAATGAACCGAACATCATGAAACTTTATCCACATTCCGTTTTTGGCCCTATTCTATTTATTTTATGTGAATGACCTATTTGATGCAATTATGTGTAAAAGTATTATATTTGCTGATGATATTTCAGTAATTGTGACGTCTATGAATGACAATGAACATATAATGAATTTCAAATACATCTTAATGGAAAATATATTGACGAGACTACTGACACAAAATTTTTAGGAATAATAATTGACAATCACATGAATTGGAAAGCTCCTATCGATAAGTTCTGTGCCAAGTTAAATAGCTACATATACCTTCTTAGTAGGCTACGCAGGACAACAACACATTAATGACGGCATACTATGCGTATATTTATTCCACTCTTGATTATGACCTTCTGCTTTGGGGCAATAGCTCAGATGTTGACAGGGCTTTTATTGCTCAAAAAAATGTATTAGGGCCATGCAAGGTCTAGTACCATGCGAACCATGTCAGCCCTTCTTTAGAAAGCTACGCATTCTGACATTGCCATGTATGTATATTTTAAATTTAGTGTGCTTTGTAAAATTTAATAACGACCTATTTACCAAATACAAGGATGTTATGCGGAGAGTCTTGAGATACCCAGATAAATTAACGCACAGTGTAAGACCTAGGACTAGTTTTTATAAAAATTATAGTTTAAAAAAAAACTAAAAAACCACGCTTTTAAAACAGATTGAACTAAAAAATTAAAAATAAAACTGTAGTAATCAATTGAAAAATTCATATTATTGTACAAAAAGCGTGGGGGGCTTGATTTAGATTGTTGTAGTATTTTATCAATAATTTACTATATCTGTGGATATCATAACAAGCACCCCACGCTTTTTGTACAATAATATGAATTTTTCAATTGATTACTACAGTTTTATTTTTAATTTTTTAGTTCAATCTGTTTTAAAAGCGTGGTTTTTTAGTTTTTTTTTTAAACTATAATTTATTTTTTACTTTTTAGTTTAGTTTATAAGATTTGTTTCCTTCTTTACCGACTGTAAGTCCAAACCTATGCAGGAAACATAATTGATACAGATCGCGCGCTAGCTCTATCTCTTTTACTCCCTCTTACAGAGGAAAACTGGGAAAACTGTTATTAAATTATTGCATTGTCATCGGTCCTTGATACGTGTGCAAAGTTTCAAATTAATCAAACTTCTGGAAATCGGTCAAATTTATGCTCAAAGATTCCATTACATACATAGATACATAGATAGATACAACCCAAGCTAATAAAAGCGTGGTAAAAAGAATTGCTCAGCCATGTGCATTAAGGTATTTAATGAATTACCTGCTGAATTCCAAATTCTTCCAAAAATACGGTTTCGGAAGGCAGTAAGGTTGTGGTTACAAGAACAGTGCTTCTACTCAGTCAAAGAGTATTTTGAATGCATGCACAGAAGCAGACATAAGTAAAATTTGTATGTGTTGTTTGTTTTTGTACCTACTGATTATATTTAATAATTTGACATCGCATTTTGTTTAGTTTTAATTTTTTGACATTGTAATTACGAGTAGTTAGCTCAATTTATTTATTATGTGGTATTACTTGACATTTGCATGCTATTTATAGCGAAACATGTTACAACATCTATTTTTATAAATAATCATCTTATGTACCGTGTTTCTTGTAAATAAATAAATTTGAATTTGAATTTGAATTTGAATATTCTTGGAGGTATAAGAAGTAACATAGGCTATTTGGCATCCCACTGTTCAGCTCATGTTTTCGCACGCGCGATATAAAGTGTAGTTCACGCGGGCAGAACCGCGGGCGAAAAGCTAGTGCTATAAAATACTTATCTTTGGATACCTTTTTCTAAGAATTATCTCTTTTCACAAATATTTTAATTAGTTATACGAGACAACATCCTGTGCAATATAGGATTTGAAAATTAATCTGCTGATTATGCTTCGTACTGGTTTATGTCTTTTTACTACCCATACATAAATTCGCAACAGATCTTTATAAGACAAAATTACAAAGTACATACCTACATCAAATTGGCTATAAGTAAAGATTTCAATCGACTGACCGACGGCACAAGACAATGACATGTTTATCACCCACTGTTTAAAGACGGCACAGGTTTTTGTTGACTCATTGGATTCCTGGTTTAGTTTCACAATAAAAGCAAGATGTAAAGCTTGCACGTAATAATTTGCCTGAGACTAAGAAAAACCAGACAATATATCCTGAAAATCACGGTTTTGGGAGCAAGGACATCACAAACAAACCCTCGTTTTACTAACTAACCTCGTTTTAAACTACTGAACGAAAGAATCACAATATTTCTGACTAAGTTCGATGATTCACGTGCAAAAGATTGTTAAAAAAATACAAACTAAAAAGTTTTGTGTTTTTTTTAGTCAGTATCCAAAGAGGTACCCAACTTATACAGACATAATTTTTTAAGTTTAAATACTGATAGTATAGAAAGAAGTTACAATAATAAAGAGTTAGCGAAAGCTTAGATTAAAACAAGTTTTTGTTTGTATTCTGTCATTTCTAAGGGCGTCAAGAATTTTGCAACTAAGTCTACTTTACTACATAAATACTACTTTACTACATAAAACGAATTTATGATTGTCTGGATGCTTATTAAATTTTATACAGACGCATAGAAGGTTGTTGTTTGTATATGAGTATGGTTAAGGAACTCGGGTGTTGTTAGTATGCGCGTCGATTTGTAGGAAATAACGGAATGTACCAGTTGGTAGCCTGTTGAGTCGTGATTATAGTTAGATGTATAGATGGTTTGGATAACTTATTATGTGCAGTGTTTACAGTTACTTTTTATGCGGATATTAAATTTATCAATGTTTTATCACAAATTGTTTACAAAACCATTTTGTATTTATAAACATACAAGCTATTAGCTATTTGTAAAAACTTGTGTTAGTAGGTACCATCGTTGTTATTTTACTTCTGTTACATAAAAACGCCAAATTTTAAAACATTTAGATTTGATATGCATACAATTTACTGCTATGTATCATTTTAGATTTGGTTATTGGAACCAGTGTGCCAAAATATGATGTTGTTGTAACCGTTCAAGTACGTGATGGGCAGTTGAAACACGACCTACTCTAGCTAAAATATCTGCATTCAAAAATAACCTGTAAGTGTTTGTTGATAAGGTTTTAATTATTTTTAATATTGACAAATAATAATCTGCATAAGTGAAGCAGAAGGTACTATTGAAGTCTCTATTGAGTAAATATTAAAGATCAGTATTGTGTGTAAGCTTTCGAGTTATCAGTTTGATTATCAACTGACTGCACAATATTGGTTTTAGCACATATTCAGGTCGAGAGGTCAGGCACAGAGAGGGCAGATCTATCTAACTAAAAAAATATAAAACAAGTTCAATATTGCAACTTTCACGCTGAACTTCTGAAACTCTTACAATATCTTTTGAAATAGTAAGAGTACCTTTAAAATTAATCGGTACATTACTTACTTTGGCGAGTTAAGTTAAACGGGAGCAATATATCATTATTATGCTCGTTTTTATTTAAAATGTTTAAGGTTTGCTATTCTCGTAAGGCCTGTGTTAATTCAACAGCTGTTGTGGTAGGGTAGTCACATCTGTCAAATGTTTTATAACAAGTAGGAATAAACAAATAATAGTGCTAAAGACCAAGCTTAGAAGAAAGTTTTAATTTTTTCAGTTTAAGTTTAAGTCTAACACTTCTTTTAAAAAGGAAAAAATAAAAATTACAGACGACAGTACACCTTCATCGGAAAATAGGCATCTCCTGAAGTTGAAATAGACGCGATTTTGCTGTGTGATGTGTTTAGCTTTTTATATTTAAAGGTAGAATAGCATAAAGGACATCCGTGTTATGAGAATTAAAATAAAACTAGGTACCTACCCGTTAACATAAAGGGGAATAAAAAATATGTAACATGGGTAAGTTCCGCAGCTGACTCTTGCTAGGTATTTTATTTTAATGTCAGGAATGTCTGAACGCTTTTGGTCTTTACTTCTGTACGCGGGGACTAACGAGGCTTTACGTTCCAGATTTATGCAAAAGTTCGGCTCGAGCGTATGTAACATAAGTACCTACGTAATATAGGTTTATTTATTCTTTAGTAATAGCATGTAATAGCAATACGTGGCGACTGGCGATAGATACCGAGCGGCTGTGGGCGCAGAAGACGCGAGGAAAGGAAGGAGCGGGACGGGTGCAATGTCCTGCGGCTTCCATGCGTCGGCCTGCGCTGCATACGTAATGCGACCGCTACTAAGAGCCAAACAGTATCGGTAAACTAGATTTTTATTAAAGCCGAGAATAATATTCTGTAATTTATATGTATATCGATTTCTAAAAAATTATGAATGCAAAAGTAGAAGTGATGGATGAGAGATGTCTATCTCTCGTTATTATCGGAAACTATTTGAAACTTTTTATTGAAATAAAATATCCAACCTCAATAGTCAGTAATTTTTATGATCTCCTTAAGTACTAATATTTAAATAAAACAACTTTTTTCTGTCTAATTGTTTATTTTCTAAATGCATAGCTAGAAATGTCAATTGACATTAGTGTAACGTTGAATTTATTGGTTGTGTTTTTCTTTTCACTCCAAAATGGAACTGTAACACTTGATAAGGACAACGGACAGCCTTTGAACCAGCCTGTTAAAAAAACAAAACGCGTTGTTTCTCAGACAGTATTTTTCCAGCCAGTATTAAGGCATGTTACGAGGGACGCGACGCGAAGGCTCTTAATTACTTTGGTACAGAGCAAGCAGTATAAAGTTTTAAATGCAATCAGCATTGCAGTTGTTGCAATGGCCAGTGATGCAATCGCGCTCATATCTGCAACCAGCTAGTCTCAGGTGTACCTTAGTAACCAGGCTGGGTGGCTTATGCAATATTCATAACTGGAGCAATACCCGGTTAATATTTTTTCCGTTCTGATTTATAATCTTCTAATCATTTTAACTACTAAGTAGTTTACTAACTTTTATGATAAGTTTAATAATTTCCTTTCACTTTTTATGTCTGATTTTTTTATAAAAATCACATTTGGACTTCACTCCAATGACTTGATGAATCATCTGACTCTGAGTCATCAATCAAGTCATCTTTAGCTATTTGTTATAAACTGGTCTTCAAACAAAAATGCAACGCTGGAATAATTTTTGAGTTAAAAAATAGTTGCAAGTTTTTGATTGTGCTGAATGTTTTAACTAACGCGCGTTTTTACACGGTCGCGTCTTCATCGCGTCAAATAACGTGAATACATACCTAACCACAGAATTTTTTTGAAATGAATTTGTCTCACCAAAGTACCAATGTACAGCTCTTAAAATTCTAATTTCGCAAACATCTTTGGTAGCTCACTAGTTTTTCCGGTAAATTTCAAGGATAAATTTATTTAAGTAATACCTGAATTTAGTGATTAGTTTACGCCCAGATATTTTGGGCATATTGAAAAAGGTAAAAAAACCGGCCAAGTTCGAGTCAGACTCGCGCACGAAGTGTTCCGTACCAAAAGCGCCAAAAAAAAAAACGGGTTTGTTGTATGGGAGCCCCCCTTAAATATTTATTTTATTTTGTTTTTAGTTTTTGTTGTTATTGCAGTAACAGAAATCTATTTTGTTTGTGAAAATTTCAACTATCTAGCTATCGCGCCTCTTGAGATACAGCCTGGTGACCTGGTGACAGAGCGACGGACAGACGGACAGACAGCGAAGTCTTAAGGTACGAAACCCTAAAAGTTACCATTTAGTAATTCAATTTTATTTTAAGTGTAAATCCCATACGGGAGCCCCCCTTAAATATTTATTTTATTTTATTGTATAACAAACGCGATTTTTTTGCCTATTTTTGCTCGATATCAATAAATGGTAACAGGTAGGCACTACATTAACTAAATTAATGTAGGTACCTACTGCTATTTACCTAGTCAATGGTACGGAACCCTTCGTGCGCGAGTCCGACTCGCACTTGGCCGATTTTTATATTTTTGTCTCTACCGCTCATAAATTTGTTGCAATATGTAATCTTATCTTAACCGCAAGCCAGTAACGAAATGGTTGCTTTGAGCAAATGGCAGTATTTTATGGGGTTTTGTTTTTAAAAAGACTGCAGAAGTAAAGAAACCACTACCTAATCTACCTACCTACCTATGCTGCTAGCTAGCAATCACGTTTCTTTTTAATAGTTGATGGACGCTTTGTTTCTGAATAAAATTGCAGCTAACATTACCAACTATTTCACAGTGGTGCTTATCCTGGTAAACCAAAGTATTTCGTTTCAAACATCACGGTGTAAGATAAAATATAATTAATTATCGATTCCAAGAATAGAGTGACACATTATAAAGGTAGGTACTTAACATCAAGATTTCCGTCTGTGGTCCATTCTATAGTCATTAGAATAACATAATGGGTCTTTAAGTCGTCACCTACTTTAAATGACTTGAAGCAATTAATTCTCAACCTAACTAGTAAAGCTACACTTGGTAGACATACCCATATAATGTTTTAATACTGAAACACTTGATATTATATGTGGTCAGTCATGATGAAAGTAATCTAAGGCTAAGTAAGAAGGAAGTTGGTAGCCTCGTGTAACGCGGGCATTTACGTTAAATTGTTAATGTAAATGGCACCTTTTTAAATAAGTATTCATTTTGATTTTTGATGCAACAGCCTAGATTTAAAAACTTGTGTACTAAAGCCTTCTCTAACATTAGACGGTGTTTCAAGATTCTTCTCTTTACCACGGCGCCGCGGACTTCCAGGTCCTGTCTTTGCCATTGGGTGCCATTGGTAACAACCTGTGGTAGGTAACAACTACAATCGCGCGTTGCTTTGTAGAAGGGAGGCGAAATTTAAGGAAAGGTTATTTACGAACAGCGAGGTGAAGAACCGAAGACTCATAGAAGCGTACTTGACCAACAAAAAGGCCCAAATCCTCGGCCTCGGGAGTCTTCGGATGAAAGAAACCGGGATGTGACTGTATGGCAGAGGCCGTAGAAAGAGTCTTTAGAATGTTTTTTTATAACTGAAGTACTGAACTGAATATAATGCTGTAACACCAAGAAATAATCCAAATTCCAAATTCTTCATAGTCACATGATGAAGTATTTTTTTTTACTGTATACGTAACATTTCACTGCAATTTTACTGAAAGCCTAATAGTCTAATTTCTTTACGGTAAAAGTAATGAACTTTTACCATTTTTTCGTAAAGAGAATATCCATTTAATATTGAACGTGCCTTTGTGGTAAAAGATGATTGGTTAGGCTCACTAGACAACTGACATTTTTTAAACAATTACCTATAAAGTACTAACAGTTGCACAAACATGCAACTGCAAATTACAAACTTTATCCTTGACAATAAGGATAATACCTACTTTAGATACTGTGTTACAGGTTTTTCTTGCTGGATCCTATAACTAGGTTTTAGGGGCCAAAGGGGCCAAATTAGAGTGAGCTCTTTTTATGAATGAGCTTCGACAAACAATGAAATTGAGCAATGACGACACGAGATTTGCAAACTTAACAAGCTGGTCAATAAATGCTTAGAAACAAGATTTATCTTTTTAAAATTCAATAAATAAAATAATAGCAAGAGGGAATATGACCATATATGGAGACCAAGTTCGCTTCGCTAGTTTTGGCTAGGAACTATGTACTTACCTACCTACCTAGGAAGACAGAAGACTATCCTGCAAACGATAACACAACGGAAAATATATTCCTTGTCTCTACAACTGAACAATTTTTAACGATATGCTCATTCATTAGACTTAAAAGTGGGAATAGGTTACTACCTAAGTAGGAACCTAGCCTAGGTAAGCACTTATTAGTATTTACCTTTTTTTCCCGCTTGGTTTTTATCCTTACTTATTTATGGTAAAGACGAGGGAAGAGATCAAGAGAAGATGTATGTTTATGTAGATTCCGCATCAATTTTTATGGAGTACCTACGCGTACGCTTACTTACTTGTGACCTTAGGTTCGACCTTTTTTTATTAAAACAAAGGGAGTAGGTAGGTGCTTCGCCAAGCTTGGCAGGTAGGTCTGTAATAGCAGTTTGGCCAAACGGTTGATAAAAGACGCTGTTGCTCATCTTCTCCTTGCAGAGCTCCTTCGGTTTGCCTCTTACGACACCTACCTATAAGCAGTCGGGGTGATAGTATTCTTTTTATGTAGCACATCACCACATGACACTTAGGCAGGTAGGTAGGTATTTTGTTGCGCGTAACGGTTTTTCCACTTAGAACACTGAACCACAGATATGGTAACATCTTACAACTTGCAACAAAAAGAGTTAACAGGAAGATACGGTACGCTCATACTTCGCGAATTAGATTTCTGAACCATTTAAACTAGAGTTGCCGCTCAATGGGACTCCACTATCGATAGTTCACGTCATTTTAATAGTATCGATAGCCTATCAATACTATCGATATTAACCGATGGTTTTTGTTGTTTTTTTTTCATTATTTTTAATTATTACTTCAGAACAATGCCATCTTTCGTTAGTATCGATACTATTACATCATAATACTCTTGATAGTATCGATAGTATTGATTGATTCGATAATATCAATACTATCGATAGCGTTAGCTTGTAACTAGTTTTCGAGGTCAACTATCGATTTTTCTGCAACTTTAATTAACGGCAGCACGGCGGCGCTAGTCTCGCGCTTTGATTGGTGGTCAGCTGCGTGCCGACCAATCAACGTGGCGCTGCGCTAGTCCAACCAATAGACGTGCAGCTTGCACGCGTTTATCAAATATTCTCGCGCGAAAATATTGAAAAGGATTTGTTTGGTGTACTTACCTACATACTACCTACGCGTGAAAAGTTATTCCATGCGACTTGTTATGCTGAATTGAGTGGTTTGTGTTTGTACTAAATAAATGCACCGAAAAGTATTTTTTAACGCTTTTTTGCACTAAAACTATCACAATTAACGGAGCTACAGACCCGTCGGTGACCTGTTGGGGACTGAAGCATAGTGTGACAAATTAGCTTACCAGTGTATGACCTCGCCGGGAACGCGAGTACCATACCTATCTTCCTCCTTTAGTGTTATGGAATTCATTTAAGGTTTAGGATACGTACCTACGTACCTATACTCATTAGGTATGTAGGGTGGGTGCACCCACAGAACATAAAAAACGATAGAAGTAGTAAGTAGGCGGGCCCCGCGTACCAAACATCGGCTACGGATGGCGAATATCATGTGTGTCCTGTGGTGAGGGCCAGGATTGTGCTGATAAAACACCATTTTGATTATATAGCTCCTTCCATCTACAACAGGATAAATAAGATTCTGAATATTTATCCTCTTACTTCTTACAAATCTAAATCTCTTTTGATTAATTGGCTGCTTAGCCTTGATTATGATTCCGTTGAAGGGCTTATTAAGTAATGGGTTGATATTAAATTGCAAGGTAATTCTGTAATCTCGCATACTTAAACTCACTCTCTCCTACAAACTTCACACACACACACACACACACACACACACACACAAACACACACACACACACATGTATGTATATATACATATATATTAACTTACCTTTTTATGTTAAAATAACTAGCTGTTAAGTTATAATATGTCTGAAACGCCCATCTGTCTGGAGGTGGGCGTTAACATCTGTAACGCAGTCCTAGACTAAAGCAAATGTTAACGCTTACATGTTTTTGTAAAATTGTTTTTAGTTTCAAATAAATAAATAAATAAATAAATACATGTTTCCGCCCCCTTTTACGCGCTTCAGACGATCACTGTTGCTAGAACGTATTGACGTTGTGCTATTCCGACAAAAATCTTTAAATATGCCGACCTGCACAGTATTAGAGTGCAAAAACACAAGCACTAAAAAGAGTTTATCCAAAGGAGGCGTGACATACTCGTACCATTTGTAAGTTATATCGTAATAGAAATTATAAATTTTGCGGATAATAACAATCCTTAAAAAGTACAACCTAAAACCATTCCACTGTCCATAGAGATAAGGTTGAAACTATATTTTGGTAATCACTTATTTTTGTAATGTTTCAAAACGCTATTCATTTAGGGATGTCGTAAAATATCGATAAGTTAGCTGTCGATACTTATAATTATGTATGACACATTAAAAAAGTACAGCTTATAAAAAAGATTTATAAATTACTTGTTTTTTTTTGTTATATATAAATGTAAATAAAAAAATTGAAAAAGTACAAAAATAAAACCGGCCAAGTGCGAGTCGGACTCGCGCACCGAGGGTTCCGTACAAACCTGCAAGGTTTACAAAGTTCGTTCATAAATTTAAGGTTTTCGGAATTTTTCCTTTATGTGTGCTATAAAACGTTGCTTCATGCCAAATTTCAAGATTCTAGGTCGACTGGAAGTACCCTTTAGGTTTTGATTCCCTTGCGAGTACTTGCGAGTTTCAAAATATGCAGCTTAAATTGCTGTTTCTTTTGATTGCGTTGACATAGAAGTTTGATTTTGTTACAGCTTAAAGGTATTATAGACCTGAGTATTTGGTATGAATTTCAATTTAATACCTCTACGCGTTTATGAGGAAATGGGTAGTAAGTTTAAAATTATTTAAAAAAAAAATATTATGTGATGTAACTAAAAATTTATGGTTTTCGTAATTTTTCCTTTATCTATGCTATAAGACGTTGCTTCGTACCAAATTTCAAGATTCTGAGTTCACGGGAAGCACCCTGTAGGTTTTGATTCCCTTGCAAGTGTCGAAAATTTGCGGCATAAACGGCTGTATCTTTTGATTGCGTTGGCTTAGAAGTTTGATTTTTTCACAGCTTCAAGGGACAGTAGACCTGAGTAATTGATATAAATTTCAGCTTTATACCTCCACGCGTTCCTGAGAAAAAGGGTCTTGACAGACGGACGGACGGACGGACAGACGGACAACAAAGTGATCCTATAAGGGTTCCGTTTTTTCCTTTTGAGGTACGGAACCCTAATAGTAATCTATGAAAGTACTAATTTACAAAAGGTCATTAAATATACCGGGTCTTTGGTACATTGTGTGCCCAATTTAAATGGCTTGCAGCGAGTGCCTTTGCTATCGTTTCCTGCCTTAAATTTTTTTATCTTATTTCGTAGTCGTTTGTTTTTTTGTATATAAGTAATAACTTGTTTAAATAAATCAATACTCGTATTCAATTAATTCAATCCAAACATATACGGAAAATGGATTTGAGCAATATTGAGGTAGCGGAACTATCTGACAGTTAGTTAACCAATCGCTACAAGACATTCTTAGTGTGCGTGATAATGTGATTTAATCACAAATGTGTTAGTTTGGTTACACTGGGTTTCATACAAATAGGAGTGGATGCTACTTCTATTCCGGCACCACCCCCTTTCCTGGGGGGTGGGCGCCTCAGATGCGCTACGTCACCCTTGGTGGTAGCGAATAAAGGTGGTGTTTAGTGAGTAGGAGTCTCACATAACCTCACAGCCGGCTGTGAGGTATCCATGAGGATTCACCACCTCCTTCCCCCGTGGGAGGGTTGCCGTTCGAGCGATCGTTTCAATAGGAAACGACCGGTCGTCCGTGTGCAAAAAAAAAAAAAAAAGTTGTGCGTGTACTAGTGTACACACGTAAGAAGTGAAACTTCTTTATGGCCTTATTTTTCGAAAAATGATCTACATGCAACTTTCCAGAAATTGGTTAAATTAGTTAAATTGGTTAAATTGGTTACATTGGTTAAATTGGTTAAATTGGTTAAGTTGGTTAAGTTGGTTAAGTTGGTTAAGTTGGTTAAATTGGTTAAATTGGTTAAATTGGTTAAGTTGGTTAAGTTGGTTAAGTTGGTTAAGTTGGTTAAGTTGGTTAAATTGGTTAAATTGGTTAAATTGGTTAAATATTATTTCACTTTACCTTTTTGCTATCGTCTGAACCAACCGTGGTAGGGGCAAGAAAAAGATGGCGCGTAACCGATAAAAGTGACGAAAATTTGACGCAAAACGTGACGGTAAATTTTTTCCAACGCCGATAAAGAAGTTTCACTTCAAAAATAATAGAAAACAGCACACTCAGGCACGGTAGAAAGACTGGGAGATACTAGTTCCTCTCCCTTCCCCTCGATCTTACGCTTTTTCGATCAGCATCACGTGACCCTGACGCGAGTTTGGAAGTTTTTACCCATCCAACAAAAAGTGCTCAGCGCCGCTAAAGAAGTTTTCACTTTAAAAAAAAAAAGCTACTTCTACTCGTTTTTTATGTTCTGTGGGTGCACCAGTGCCACACCAGGAACCAGTAGTGCACCATTTCTAAATTTAATCCTAAATATTATACCTTCTATCGAATTTCCCGCCACTTTTGTTACGTTTGGTAGCACTGCCGTACTTATACGAATCATATAGTCATAAAAAAAAGCGACAAACACTTCATCTACATTAGTTTAAAAAGCAAAATTCAAAACGACAATCGTTCAATCTGTTTAATTCATTGTTTAAATCAATTGCTGTAACTGCTTATCTAATTAATTGCGTAATATGTTCTGTAAAGCAATAATATTACGTCTTATTTCATTAGAAAATGCTAACTTAAATCAATAGTTGTCATTGGTCATCTAATGGAACACAAATTGGATGAATTTTCAGTAATATTCCATTTGGTCTACAACTGGTGATTTAGCTTTTTGATATATTTTTAATCTTTTCTTTTACATGTAAATAATAAATAATAATAATAAATAATAATAAATGTGGACAACATCACATATATTGTCCTGATCCCAATTTGAATAACTATTTGAAGCATTCGTATTTTGGAAACCAGAAACAACGAAGGTACCGTACCACAAACACCCAGACCCGAGAAAATGTAGAAAAACATTTTTTCTACATTGACCCGTCCGGGAATCGAACCCGGGACCTCGGAGCAGGCGACACCTTGAAAACCGGTGTGTACGCCACTCCGCCACGGAGGTCGTCATGTAGGTTTACTTAATACTGCAATACAATATTATAAAAAAAACGATTACAATATCCACAATGTTCCAGTTGTAGGCCAGTGGTTTATTACTGGTAATATCCATACAACGAGTTTGTTCCAGTAATTGACCACCTACATTTTTTTATAGACAATACCGACGAAATAAAAGGTTTTTTAACTATAAGGAGGAAGTTGTGTTAAAAGCGATTGACGAAATAAGTAAAGGTGCAAAAATTAGAGAAATTGATTCAGCTTCAAAATCCGATGATAATAAATGCACCTTTCAAATATATATTTCCTTTCATATTGTAGAAAATACTGATGGTGATCTCTGAGATAAGCACTGACATTTTGTACATGAAATACTTTCTGTTGGCCAGAATTGGTTAAAATCTGGTAAGGTACATGGAAGATGCGATAGATAGAAGAGAAGGTAGCAGTTCCAACCTTGGCTTATAATAAATTTATGCCAAAATTTTAATTATTTTTAATTTTTTAAGAAGTACTACATTGTTTTCTTTTTATTTTGATTAATTTTGTATTTTTTGATTCATGTTAATTCATAAATATTTTATTGCAAGTTATGATTATGACATTTGTGTAAGTAATATGAATATCTTGTTAATTATCTAATTCTTAAATTAGTTAACAACAGTATGAGCCTTGTAGCATTTAAGTATTACTTGAAACTTGTAGACTGATTTAAAGTTGTGATGATTATAAAGTACAAAACAGTTTAGTAAGTAAAAAAATATATATTCTCCATTATAAATTATTTTATCTATTGGTTCACTATTGGCTCATCGTCTGGTCTATTGCTGGTACAATCTGGTCAACCTTAGGCACATTGTGACTTTCCACATTAATTGTTAAATAAAAAGAAACCTAACAGCTACTAAGAAAATTGTAATAAGCTACATGATTTTATGGTAGACAAGGAGTACGTATTTATTTATTTGCAACGATTGTTGAACTAATTGAGTCACAATATCAAAATTACTTTCAAAATGTCGCTTAATCGGTTTGTTACTGGTACACCCACCCTACCTATAACTGAATTCTTTGGAGATCCTGGAACTCGTTTGGTAAGCTTCTTTTTGTTAAAAAATATTTCCTGCGCGTCGTTCGTAAAAATACCTAGGTACCTGCCTGATAGCAAATCAGGCCTAACCCTTCCGCCGCAAACTTAACAACTGTTATTTACGTGGCCTTCCCATTTAGGTACCTATCTACTAAGATTTTAGAGTTAATAGTTTAATACACGTACAATAACGTAATTTAGGAAACCAAAAGTTTCCATGAAATACAAGGTAGGTAGGTACTTACTCAGGTAATGTGATAGTCCAAATGGACTGCACTATACCTACATAATCGTTGAAATGATACTTAAAAACTATTGCTTAAATGACTACCTATTTAGGTATTATGCAGAAGTTAAAACCTTCTTGTTTAATATGAAAATCCTCTTTATAATTTAAGTGTAGATAAAAGAATAACTTACCAGTAGGTTTATGGAGTGTCCGATGAGGCATGGAACTCATAGAAGACAAAAGAAATGTAGTCGACAGGCATCCACACACCTATAAGTACGAGTTTATAACTGATTCTTACAATACATCGCACAAAATCTGGTTCTTCAATACCGTTGTACACATAAATTGAACTAACACACGTTTCATTTAATATTGCTAACACAACACAAATCGCTACTGAATATTTTTATTCTATACTATTATGTTTACGATATAGGTACAAGCAGAAATTTTCGTTTTGTGGAGGCGTTCGTTCGATCGTTTTTGTCGTCCGACCGGTATCACAAGGCGCTAGTATACCTGCCTTGCACCCGCCATCTATTCGACTGTTAACTTAACTTGACATTATGCTTGTGGTGAGTTGCGCGCTACGCGGACGGACGGGCACGTGTTTTACTAAGAGCACTCTGTGTGTGTGCGTGCGCTAGCGCAAGGAAGGAGAGAGAAAGAAGGCTTCGATCGCGATCGCGAGCGCCCGCCGCGCCGCGCCGCGCTGCGCCCCCCTTGCGCTGCGTCCCGCGTAGCCGCGTAATATGTACTGTTGTGGCAAGTTCAATAAAATCACCTAATTAAGGGGATGTTTCTTCAAATGCATAATTATATATAATTTTTTATGCAACAGATAAAACAGTCAGTCATATTACTGCAGCAAATTAAAAAAAACCGGCCAAGTGCGAGTCGGACTCGCGCACCGAGGGTTCCGTACAAACCTGCAAGGTTTACAAAGTTCGTTCATAAATTTAAGGTTTTCGGAATTTTTCCTTTATGTGTGCTATAAAACGTTGCTTCATGCCAAATTTCAAGATTCTAGGTCGACTGGAAGTACCCTTTAGGTTTTGATTCCCTTGCGAGTACTTGCGAGTTTCAAAATATGCAGCTTAAATTGCTGTTTCTTTTGATTGCGTTGACATAGAAGTTTGATTTTGTTACAGCTTAAAGGTATTATAGACCTGAGTATTTGGTATGAATTTCAATTTAATACCTCTACGCGTTTATGAGGAAATGGGTAGTAAGTTTAAAATTATTTAAAAAAAAAATATTATGTGATGTAACTAAAAATTTATGGTTTTCGTAATTTTTCCTTTATCTATGCTATAAGACGTTGCTTCGTACCAAATTTCAAGATTCTGAGTTCACGGGAAGCACCCTGTAGGTTTTGATTCCCTTGCAAGTGTCGAAAATTAGCGGCATAAACGGCTGTATCTTTTGATTGCGTTGGCTTAGAAGTTTGATTTTTTCACAGCTTCAAGGGACAGTAGACCTGAGTAATTGATATAAATTTCAGCTTCATACCTCCACGCGTTCCTGAGAAAAAGGGTCTTGACAGACGGACGGACGGACGGACAGACGGACAACAAAGTGATCCTATAAGGGTTCCGTTTTTTCCTTTTGAGGTACGGAACCCTAAAAAGAATAATATCTTTCTGCATCAGTTTATAACTTCGTAATATGATCCAACCAACCTATCCAACATATAATATTCAATCCAACATAATATATATAAAACTATGATAACAAGAAAAAGTGTAGGTACACACACCTCGTATCTCCAATATTAATCACAACATTTTGTGTTTATTATTCATACTATCTTTTTTATTTTTTTGCTTTCGCCAGTAGCCAGCCATTGGAAATACTTTCTGCACCAGTTAGTATTAATTATAAGACGTTAACGTGCGTCTTTTGTTATAATAAAAGGATAGACTGCTTACTTTTATAAAATTCATCTCTGTGTCAAACCGTTCAGTCTGAATATTTAATTCTCAGTAAGTAATCAGGTCGATATTTTAGGTATAAGCGAAATGCGGAGACAAGAAGAAAAAATTGAGGAATACAAGGACCACATCTTATACCAAAAAGGAAAAACAGCCGGGCAGTATGGAGTTGGCTTCCTAATTGAGCGACACCTAAAACAATATACGAGTATCCAAGAATTAATAGGAATATCTGATAGACTAGCAATACTCAATGTGAAGTTACCACACCTTAAAAAGTCTTGGTCGATAATAAAAAAGTCTACGCACCTACTGAACAAGCAGAACAATCTATCTCAGATCTATTTTACGAAGACCTGTCACAAACATTACGAAAATATTCAGATAACCACATTATCTTAAAAGGAATCACTACGAGCGAGAGAATTGAAAAATAGGTATTTGTAAAATCTATTGCTGTGGGGCAGTGCCAAACGCCTTCACCGCAGAGTGTGATAGAGACAACTGCTTCTAAGACCGAAAATACCTACTAAAAGCACACCAAATCAACGTTTCGTAGTCCCCCGATTACTTTTTACAAAACTAGACCGATTTAAATACTTTTTTCATTAAAAATTAAAGAAAGGCTTTGGCCGTGTTCGTATGTTCTCCTTTTTTTCTATAATTTTGCCAATTTTTTTTTCTGGATGTTTGAACACAGCGGGAAATCTGGCGAATTTTTTTCGATTTTTGGGGGCTCATATCTTTTTTATTAATTAATTTATGAAAAAAACAGAAAACATAGAAACATGCTAATAGTAGCCATAGATTTTTGTAATAATAGTTATTGTTCTAATGGCTTTATCCAGGGAGGAAACAGAGGACTAAGTTTGTATCGAAAAACAGCCCTTGTATTTCCTCTTAATGGGCGACTTCAACGCACAAGTAGGAGCAAGACTAAACCACAACGAATATGTACTGGGAACGTTTGGTCACGGAAAAAGAAGTCGCAATGGACAGAGACTTATCGAATTTCTTATGGAACACCACTTAATAGTACTTAACTCCATATTTAAGAAAAAAGAAACAATAAATGGACCTGGGTATCTCCTGATGGAAAATACAAGAACGAGATAGACTACATGATAACCAACCACCCAAAAGTTTTCACAGACACAAAAATCGTAACAAAGCTGAACTTTAATACAAACCATCGTATGGTGCGCAGTTCATTGAAGATGGCCCCAAGAAAACTATCAAGGAAAAACATAAAAATTAATGTACACAACTAGTTCAGGGTTCCTTACAAACCAGGTGAAATCAACTACCAAGGCATAAACAAACAAATAAATAAAACGATGAACCCGATACAGAAATATGAAATCCTGGAAAAACATCTATCGAATTACTGCGCTATGCTCAAAAACCAGAAAACTTACAAATACCAACTAAGCAATCAAACCCTACAACTCATAAATAAGAGAAAAGAGTACATAACACAACAACCTAAGGAAGAAAATATCAAGAGGATTGCAGAAATCAGTAAGAAAGTTAGAAAAAGTATCAGAAAAGACCGCAAATACAATCGGCTAAAAACACTAAAATACCACATACAAAAAACTGGAGGTACTAAAAAGGCTTTAAACGAACTACGTGAAGCAGGGAAACAATGGATACCAAAGCTAAAGCGAAAAGAAAGGTCAATCACAAATCGGAAGAATATTACCGAATTAGCTACCCACTTCTTCACCCAACTCTATGCAGATCAGGAAACAAACACAGACAAACACCCACACAGAAAAATAATGCCAGAGGCCAAAACTGACCCTGTTCCAGAAATTCTACGATGTGAGGTCGAAAAAGCGATAAAGAGCCAGAAAATTGAGAAATCACCAGGTGTACAGACAATATTACTAATGAACTGATGAAAGGAACAATGACAGAGCTGACTCCCATTCTTACAAACATATTTAATAACATTTTGACGTGCGGCAGCATCCCGAAACAATGGGCGGAATCCCACATCATCCTAATACACAAAAAAGGCGATAAAGAAGACATCGAAAACTATAGGCCAATAAGCCTCATGTCAAACGTTTACAAAGTACTCACAAAAATCATATTAGACGGGATGAGCTCCATGTTGGACGAACAGCAACCAGTAGAGCAAGCTGTATTCAGGAGAGGCTTCTCTACAAAAGACCATATTTATACTGTTAAACAAATTCTGGAAAAATATAACGAATACAACAAAAACGTTTATATGGCCTTCATAGACTACGCCAAGGCCTTGGATAGACTAAACCACAACTACATATGGGACACGCTAGAAAACCAAGGGATACCCGTGATCTACATCAACACTATCAAAAACATATATGCGCATAGTTAGGCCTGCATAAAACTTGAAACACTGGGAAAAGTTATTCCAATAAGAAGAGGCGTCAGGCAAGGAGACCCCTTGTCACCAAAACTTTTCTCAGCAGTTCTAGAAAACATCTTCCGCGACATGAGCTGGGAGGGCTTTGGCCTGAACATAAACGGACGAAGCTAAACCACCTCAGATTTGCGGATGACTTAGTTATATTCGAAGAGAAGCCAGAAATTCTAGAACAAATGATACAAAGCCTTAACAAGGAAAGTGAGAAAGTTGTTGGACTGAAAATGAACCTTGCCAAGACCAAAGTAATGACCAATTCAATGAAGGCAGACATACCCGTAAACGGAGAGAATCTTGAGTTTTTAAACGAATATACCTACCTAGGTCAGCTTATTTCACCAAAGGATCTAATGGCAAAGGAAATAAACTCAAGGATCGCAAATGGTTGGAAGAAATACTGGTCACTAAAGGAAATCATGAAATCACAAGACCTGGGCATGACACTGAAAAGAAAAAAATTCAACACATGCATCCTTCCATGCTTAACCTATGGATGTGAAACTTAGGCTTTCACCAAATCTCTAAGAGACAAACTTGCGAAATGCCAAAGAGCAATGGAGCGCAGCATTGTGGGGTCAAAACGTCGTGACAAAGTCAGAAACACTAACATCAGGACAAAAACCAAACTTACCGATTTCTTACTACGTATAGATCAACAAAAATGGAGGTGGACCGGACATATGATGCGTGACAAACAAGGAAAATGGTGCAAGGCAATTTCAGAGTGGTACCCAAAAGACGGGAAAAGGAGCCGTGGAAGACAGTGTCTAAGATGAGAAGATGACATCACAATGACTGCTGGTCCAAAGTGGAGACGAGTAACTCAGGACAGACCCCAGTGGAAACTGTTAGAGGAGGCCTATGCCAAGAGGCACACTGAGATTAGAGACATTTTATAACCTGCCATTCTAAAAATGTTTTTTTTTCCTAATCCCAGAATAAAGGGCTTTATAAATAAATAAATAAAGTTATCAGGTCGGAATCGCCTCAGCCCCTCGCCATCCAGGGGCGATGGGTCGTCATTACGAAACAAACAGTACCAGTTTGTGAGCGGTGACAACAACTTGCACATTCGGATGACACAGGTATAACCAGCCGTGGCCCTATAGTGGGCTGGTTCCCCTGGTCTGATGGTTAAATAAAACTCATTTACACAATAACACCAATACAGCAACATTAGTCGGCAGCTGCACAGGGGCTAACCATCAGCTTGTAGCAAGCCACTCAATTTCCAGGCAGTTCAACAGTAGGTCTGCTTTTGCGCTGCTAAAAATCATACCATAACCGCTGAAAAGCTGAACGACTTTAGCATCGCTAAACCAAAAGGTGAACAAACAGCTAAGCTATGGTCTGTTTGTCTGCAGATTGCATGAACGAGACAAAGCTATACTGGTTCAGATTACTTCAGATAAATCTGTCGCTTTTTAGTTGAAAACGTTCAAATACACAAATACATGATTTATTCCAAATTACCGGTTTTTGAAAAACTTTCTACTTATTGGATTTTAAGGAGAATAAGTCGATCTAAATGTTGCTATTTTGCAGGAGATTAGTTAAAATACTAAATTCTAGTATAATTACCTTCTTGGCGATAGTACTTAATGTACAGTGTTGGGTCATTGAAAATGTGGATAATCATTTTAACGTGATCATGATTGGAACGTATCTGTCTGCATTTATAGCGGTAACATTCAAAAATTGAAGAAATATTCCATTTTCCCGGAGTAGTACGTACGTTCTAAGACTATTTTATATTTACAGTTAAACATTGAGTTAAACCATATTTTCACAATGTTAATCTTGTGTTTAATTATTCCCTCAACCCCCAGGAGGCACTCGGGTGCCGCGATAATAATTGATTTCAATTGTGTCTGGAATAACTCACGATCGAGGGATTATTGAATAAAGTAAAGTGGAATTGTAAGTAATTTTATTAAAATATTAGTATAAAAAAGTGATCATCCATTGACTTTCAGTGAAAACCAACAAAAAAAACGCCTAGTTTCTCACACCCAACTATATAACCTTTGAGAATAACAGTTAACAAATCTTTAACAGCTGGAGACCACTCCAAGCGAATGGCAAGGGTGGCAGAAATTTAAATTCTGCAGGCGATGTAGTCATAAAATTAGGGTTTGAATGAAGTTTCTGATTCAGTTACACTGTGTAGTAAAAGAATACTACAACTTTTTACATAGGTATTATAATAATCTATTCTATTTTAGTATTGACTGGGTAGACTAAATGCAAAAAATAAAACAAAATATTTAATGAATCAAGGAGAGGAAGAGGAAACAGAAAATTATATTACATATTAGGTATTCTCTACCAGTCGAGCATTTGGTTAAGTAGACATGTTTTGCAGAATTTTTGCAGTAAAAAACACAAACACATGATTTCATATAATGTAATATAATTACAAAAAAATATATTTCAATAACATATTAAAATAAAAAAGACATACTTAATATAAAAGTACTTCAGTTTTAACCCTAAATTTAAAATCTAACAAAACAACCATAACTTAGTAAATGTATCAACTGGTCGGCTACCGAAGTTGTGGAATCGAGCCATAAGACAATTAATTTGTGTCTGGAATTACTGGTATAAAAGGGGTTAAAAAATACATCAATACATAAGCTTATTGGTGAACCTCTTCATCTGTGAGATAAATTTGCTTGATCTGTGAGATAAGTGATTAGCTGCATTGCAAAATGTAATGTAGGATTACACATGCTTTTGCAATAAGGCCAGCTACCTGAGGTTGGTAATGTAACATTGAAAAAGAGTCTGTAGAACACCTATTGATCTCTCCCTGTTGTTAAGAGTTTTTACATGTCTCTATAGGTATAATAGTATAGGTATAATAGGCTTCAGAAAAATCTAGTTCAGCTTTAACAATTGTTGTCATCATAAAATTGAGCAGTGGATATCTAGAATCACCTACAATAAAAGAAAATATTCATTAATTTTATCATCTTTGTAAGACTGCTGCAAATGTGTTATATAAGAACTAAAACTTTGTTGTCTTTTACACCCAGGCAATATTTAAACAAACAAAATCAGCAACATATTCATAACACAAGGGTTTTAGGTGCTTTAACCATTCTTTTTACTCAATTGAACGGAAAGGACATATCTTTAAAGTTAAACTAAATTGTGTATTGTATGTTTACCTAAAAGCCATACAGATGCTATAGTGCTCAGTTCATTCAAGTGAGACAACAAAGGATGATATTAGTAAGAAAGAAGAGTTATAAAATTTAAAAGTACAGTTTTTTCAATATATTCTATTGTATATACCTATTACATCACAAAACTATGCTAACAATTTTGTCGAAATTGTATTTTCATTTTGGTAAATGATGATATAAACATTTTCTACAAAATACTAATTCAAAGACCTTCAGGTTTCTTTACACTGTAATTAGGTTCCTTAATCTATATTGAAACATGTAAATTTTCACAAAACTGCTGAAAAAAGTCTGAGAAACGCATAAAATATGTCGAAAAAGTTAGTCTCCTAGTAACTTTTTCAAGATGGCTAGGATGACATTAGCTTCGCTCAAAAGGACGTTTACCTGCTGTCAAATTGAGTGTCATGGTATGAAAAGATTAAAAAGTTCATAGTAAAAAAATGGTGAACGGTTTTGAAACGTCGACGTAAATTGGCCTGCCACAGGCCTGCTAAAAACGATGTCATAGTACAAAAGAGCAATGCAGTCCAATAGCAGTCCTGCTTTAAGAGCTAATGGTAAGGCCCCTGAACTGAGTTGCCTACAACCTGAAAGCTGGTTGTTTTGTTTTAAGTGCTGCTAGAAATCGAAGTATGGGAATAGCTTCTATTTTATTTTTAAATTATAAATTAGTCTAGTTCTTACGAACGATTAAACACAGTATGGTATATTTCACAGAATAAAGTCCACTGTATTTATAATTCTGTAATTAAGTGGGTTGTCACATTTAACTGAACAGGTTTATCCGGTTTCAGTGGAATCATGAGTCCGAACTTGGGCGACTGTTCCGAATGTTGGGGATTTTATTATATTTATGCATTCAAAAAGCACTAGGCTGTATGTAGGTATGTTAAGTAATTGGAAGGAAGATTGATGACAAATAAATAAAAAAATTAACCAACTTAAAAAAAAACTTACTAAAAAGTACAAAATAACACAAGAACAATGTTTTATTTTAAAACCTATTTACCTACTTACAATATCATTTTAACAATTAACAACAGTAACTAAACAGATCGAAGTCGTTGCCGAGCCAAATAGAATAGGAGTATAATCACTACTGAATTGATTAGGTACCGCTCGCCAACATAGCAATTTTTTTTAAATTCCATATTTGATTTGTTTTATTTGTAGAATTATTTTTGTATCGTTTGGTTTCTTTTTTTGAAAGCTGGTGCTTCCCGTGTGGTCCCATTTTAACGTGGTCATTCTCTGATGGTGGAATCCGGGGAAATCGAGGGAAACCCTCAAATTTTATAAGCACGTATTACGTTTTTGCATATCTTTCGTTTCAGTATTAGCGTCTGGTAATCAACATAAAATGATGAGATTTTATGTTGATGAGCTGATGATGGAAGGTACAACTCCTTAACGGTTAGGAGTTGGAGGATGATTCTTAAGATTCTATGGCGATGAGGGGGGGGAGTTTCTTAAATAATTCATACATTTTCATCTGTGAGTCGTCATCACTACTTTTTTGTAGGTACCTACTGTTACCGGCCAACAGAGGATTAATAATTGTGTTATTTATTTAACGCTAAAAATAGAAGAATAAATTTATTTTTAAATAAACATTGAAAAATGCGCCAGCTTTCTAAAAAAAAGTAGTAGGTCTTGTAAACGAAATTGGTCGACCCCGCACATAGAAATGCTGTTTAAGCTTGGCTAAGCTTCTGGTAAAACAAAAATGGAAATTATTCAAATATCTATCTCTTGAAAAGCAATCACTTGTTTGACAAACAAAACAACTCAAATTTTTTTTTAGTAAGTTTAACGGCCTCGGATACTTGTCCATACAGCCAATTCTTTAGTAATATTGTCTTTACTTTTGCATTAAAACGTTGATGTTAGACGTTTTAATGCTTCGATGGAGTTTTCGGAGACAGTCGAAAGATTGAAGGAATGTGTAGAGAAGTCCCCAAGAAAGAGGTGGACTGTTCGCGTTCCCGGGCAAAATTCACGGTCCACTTTTCTTGGTTACGACCCATACACCATGTTATTTCACCGAACTGTATATTCTTCACTCGCATGACACTTTGTTTCGCAAAAAAACACCACTTTTACGACCCAAAAATCACTATAAACAATAAAAATTCGGTAAAATAAACGGACTCCAAACGTATCTCATGAACTCCCGCTAAAAAACCCCAAAAAACAACTCGAACATTTTATATGTTTGCCATATGATAAAATTACGTAAAAAATCTTTACAAATAAACGTTCACTAAATATTTTTACATTAGGAACATTTCTGTAAAGTGAAACACGAAAATTGCGAATTTTCGTGTTTCACCTTACAGAAATGTTCCTAATGTAAATATTTATAGCATCCGTAGTTCTAAAACTTTTGGCAAACTTAGTACCTTTTGTTTTCGGTTTTAATTGCGATTTGTACTTGATGAAGAATGACAGGTAAGTGGTCTATGTTCTATACAAGGAATTTTCGGTTCTATTTAAATACAAAAGTACCTCTTAGGTACTTACTCTGTAGGTATGTTACTCTTACTATGTGAGTAAGGAAGGAGTCCAATAGCGATAGCCCCATATCGCTAGTGAATTTGCCACTAGAGGCGCTAGTGTCGCGTGAGGTCCAATATCATTCACTTTGTACTGGTTTTAGCGGAATTTGTTGCATAAATTATAATTTATTTAATTTACCTGCTGGAAAGTGATCTCCTTCGTAAAATATCGCAAATATAGATTATTGGGCGATTAATGTGAACGCTTTAAAAGCGGAATTAAGAAAAAGCGCAAAAATAGGCGGCCTCAAGAGCAACTATTAGTTTGTTGATATCAAGATAGTTATTTATAAACAATATAACCATAATTAGATTCAAGATATTATAACACTTTGTTTCAGCGCCAATCGCCTTTGACAGTTCCGCCTCCGGACCTCAGTCTACAGTGGCGCAAACTGGTGAGCAAAGAAACAAACGGTAGTCCCCATTGAGTCAGTCCATAATAAGGACTCTATCTATTTATGCCTGGCAAGCAAAGAGTAAAGTAATACTTGCCCTTGCCCTCCCTGTCCCTATGTATGGAGGGGAACACCGGGCGGGGTATTGGGTTGGTTGGTTGATTGTGATTGTGTGTAAAAGAAATGTGAATAATTGTTATTTTCATATTAACAATTATTCACATTTCGTTGCATCCCTAAATATGAAAAATAGTCTGCACTCTGCAGTAAAGCCAGTGAAGAGTGACAACACTGACAACATACCTAGATACCTACCAAGTTTAGGTATAGCTGCTTTTCAAATAAGCACCTAGCACGACGAGCATAAGTTAGTAAGTCTGGAGTCTGGAGTACCTACCGTTTATCGAGGACCGTTTTTAAAGGTAATTGATTTTGTTTGTATTAGGGTAGAATCTATAATAAGTAGTTAAGTTTTAATTTATAGTTGCTGATTGTAATAGAAAGTTATCTAAAGAAAGGTTGACTTGATAAGTGCGATTTGTCTGTCACATTTAAATGTATACTTCTAAGTCAACGACTAATTTGTTGCTGTTAGTTGGCAAGCTGCGAATCATTGGTAGAGACGTTAATTACCTACTATAGCTCTCGTTTACCAAGGAGAAATAGAGCATGTATGCAATTAAAATGGCTTGATGTAAGAGGTAACTCACTCTATCTAAACTTTAAGCCGTTGCATCTTTTTACGTATCTAAACTTACCTATAGGCTTAGAATAATATAGGTCTAAATACTGAATAGTTGTTTTCTTTCTAAAAGTCCACTCTACAACAGTTTTTTTTGTGGAAAGCAGCACCCAATCGATAGTAAATGCTTAAAGTACTAGATACTTAAAATGTAAGTAATTTGCAGTGTGGATGAAACAAGTGTTATTATGTGTTTAGTAGGTAGTACATGCCAAAAGTAAAGTAGGTAGTACCATAGCCTGCCAAGCATGGCGATTAAGGCAAAATCATTCTTTTATGAAATAATGATGGACTATGCTAAGGGATTAGGTTATGAAATTTTTTAAAATAATGTTTAAGTATTTAGTATATTTTATACAGAAAAAACATTTCAAAACAATAAGTATATTTTAAATGGCGAATAAAACAAAGACCACACATAATTTTTTGGATTCATTTTATTTTCAATAACATAAAAATGTTATGTTTTTTCATTTTACACATTTCGAAATGTATCTCAGTGGGTATCAATCTGATTGCTAAAATGTCCACATTAAATTCAAAATGTATACTACAGTAGGTACAGTTTGGCTGCATGAACTCGGGTCATGGGTCTCATGTAAACCTATTTAGAATTCTTCTTTCACTTATTTCCAAATGCTGCATATTATTTGTATGAGCACAAAATCTACATACTCCACAGCAGTTCATTATAATTTTCAACAAAATATATTGTAATCATTTACTCGTTTGGATGGATCACTCAAGTAAATTTTTGTGCATTTTTTTAAATGTGATATGCTAAAAATTTTTTGTGATATTTTAGATTTTATATAAAGAAATTCATTATTTAAATTACCTAAAACAGGTAAAATGTGTAAAAAATTACTATTTGGTCTCACAAAAATCATTATGATGATCCATCCAATGGCAATATTCACTACAATAAATAGATCTACCTAAGTGGAATTCAAGGTCCCTTAAAAGTATATATTTTTATGTTAAAGCTGTGATCAACTAGACATCCGTGACAAATGCTTCAATTAGTCATGCAAGAAATAATAATATAATTAAATGGTATGGTACCATATTTTGATCACACCACCTGTCTGAATAATTGACCACTGCTTTGTATAACACTAAATTTATTGTTTTTGTAATAGTTTGACTAACTCTAAAGAGGCGTCCATATTCATAGCTTGAAGTAACGATGCGCAAATCACCAATTTTTACATAAGATAGTGAAAAGATCAACAGTTTTACATACAACTCTAAGTTAGAGATACTTTATAAACTGTTATTTTAAATCTTATAAACAGTGACAGTACAGGTTTGATAAATTTACACCATCAAAATCTAAATGAATTATGGAGTAATGATTTAGGTTTTATGGGAACTTAATTCCATTTAGAATTTCCGTGATTGTTGACATTCATGCGTGATATTGAAAAAAAAACCTTAAGGTAACGTCAAAGTATAATTCATAATGTTGGAATAAAATAACCTAGCGCAATAATGTCAAGATACAATTAAATGAAAACATTTGAAAATATGTGAATTATGAAGTTTAATACTCATCAAATTTTTTATGTTATGTTACCCAATAGAATATAATACTTTGTAAGATTACTATTATACATTGTTTAAAAAATGGTAATACTTCTTTTATTATACATTTTATTTGCAGAATTAAATAAATAGTTTTGTTTAGAACATAAAAATTTGGATGAGCATCGTGACAATTTACTAATGTGTGTAGATTTGCATATTTGCACTTGTGGAAAGAAGAGCTTTTCAGAGCACAGAACAAATTTTTCTTAGGAGTTACCACATCCAAACATCAAAAGTGTTAAGATTTATCAAAAAGTTTACTATTATCTTTAAATAATTTACTAAAAATGCATAAAAATTGCAATATTTAGTTTTCAAAATTTATACTACTATTGTGATGTTTCATATTATTTCTGATTGGTGGAAACAAAGAACTCAAAATATTAAACTAAGTAGGAAGGTACCCTTTAAAAACTACCAATAAATAAGTAGGTAGTACCTATGAATGTAAATGGTAGGAAGATTAGACTCCATTATAGTTTGATAGTGAAAATACTTTGAGATCGCTGATACATAATCAGTAAATTAAAATAAGACACATCAACAGATTTGTGATGGTAATCAGTTCTAAGACTGTGGTCCTTCTGAGATTAGTAGGTATGTAACTCTGTACTCTGAATGCATGTAGCCTTGATTTATATGGTATTTTGTATTATGTACATGTAAAACCATGTTTAGATTTTAAATTTTTAGTAATACTATACTAAACTGGCCGTCATATAAGTATCTGCCATGTTCTCTTAAATGTAACTAGGTAATATAATATTCTTAACTAGATTCGTATTTACAAATAATACAGTTCATTAATATTTATATAGAAATTAAAATATACTCTATCATTCTTCGATTCACATAACGCAAAATAATTTAACAGAGTTCATTTTTGCACTCACATTTACAATATAGTTTTGTAACTAATTTGTTACCATTTAATTTGTTGATTTCAAACAACTCATTTAGATTATATCACCCATTATGCGAGTAGCGCTATACTCACTAATCCTATTATTTCTTACTATTTAGAAATGCAGAATATGCGAAAACGTCAAGGAATAGTTTACATTTAATGGCAATTGAACATTATAGTTCGCTCGCATCCAATAGGAACTATAAGATTCATAATGCCTCCAAGCGGGCCCGAGGTGCGCCTACCCTATATGTACACACGCAACTGCGGCCCGCCCTGGGTACCAAACCAACTAGCACAATAAAATAACTCTTTATTTACACCCGGCGAATTATTTACAAATCATGGACACAAATCTAACTAATCGATTATATCATATCGAATAAGAAATTGAATTATTATTGAAAATTTGTGTCACAGTTTATGCTAGAGTTTAGAATATAAGGAGCTCAGTAGCGCCGCCGTTTGCGGCGGTGCGAGGAACTATACATGCACAACACCGCAGTGTCTATGGCCGACGCGGCGCACGCCTCGCCTCAATACTTTACCTAAATACCTAATAAATGTTCTCCAACATCATTGTTTGAACAAGACGTTTAGTGCGACTATGTTGAACTCTGCAGTCAAGGCTGTACACTGCAGCCTGCGATCTAGGAGATTCTAACAATGTTCACCCACAATGTTCAACGTAGCCGGTAGCGGAGAAGGAACTAAAATCTAGTATCACAATGTCGGGCATCTCAGGCCTGAAAGCGAGTTAAATCAACGCTGCAGAACACAGGGATCGCGTTCGCGTAACGAGTGAATGTCAATTGTTGTGACTTGTCAAATGTTAGAAATAATTGATACCGTTTGGGAGTGTCATTACGCGTCCGTTTGAAGGATCCCTGTGTTGCAGGCTCACTCGAAGAGCGCTAGCAGGTCGTCGGAGGAGGGCGCGCGCGGAGGGTGCGAGCCGGCCGAGGACGAGGAGGAGGGCGGCGTGGCGAGCAGCTCGCCGAGCGCCGGCGCGTCCAAGTACGAGAGCAGCTCCATCGGATCTACGCTCGTCTCAGGCAAGAGCTAGAAGTGAAAACGGGTAAGTCAGACTTGAACGGCATTAATACGTTGTGTTATTCTCAACGCAGCTCTGTATGTGATCTTTGATTTGATGAAACATGAACATACAGCGACAAGAATCTTTAGCAAGGTTACGACTAGAATGACTAAATGTATTTCCTGATTGGTTTGATGATGTTTGACAACGAAAGTTTGCGTCAAACTCGTGCATTTATATAATTTTGAATATAGACGCTGTTACACAGTTCTAAAGGTCGTTTAGATAACCAAACATTGCATTCATAGAAATATATCTTTGGCCAAGGTAATGTCCCGCGGGCATCTAGCGATGGCGGTGGGTTCGAAAACAAATATATTTTCGATTACAATTTCATTGAACAATATTAAATAAGACTTTGATTTGATCTAATACCGTAAGTGTACCGTGTTATTTTGTCGGTATGGTTTTACTTAGGGCTGTCTTCCTGATGCCAATTCTTAAGGAAAGCCAGGGGTGTGTGTGTGTATTTACTCTAGCACCAAAAAGGCCATGGCCCAGGACGGCAGGCCAGGAGGGGCGGTGAAGACTGCACCTTGCCCTCAATTTTGTGCAAATAAGCGCCTTTTTTACTTAATACGCGTAAATAATTTTAAGCCTAACCTAATCATAAGTTTTGGATTTTAGTTTAAGCGGCGACAGAAAAGCGACCGCCACAATTTGTTAAATTAGGGTTACTCAGGATATTTTTCCATTAATATATAGGGCGGCAAGTCTTACAGTCTCAGGGGCGCTGAATTTCATAATACTCGATGAAGCCTACTCTTATTTGTAATTTTAAATGAATCTAGCACTTTAAATCTACTTACATTGAGATTATCGGTGCCCTCTCCGTCAATGACAGCCGCCGGATCGAAGTTGAGGTCGGCGGGTATGTCGACGTCGGTTAGGCTGTGGTGTCCGACAGACGGCGGGCCCGGCGTGTGGGATGAGCCCGGCGTGTGCGCACCCCCACCGCCGCCCGGCGTATGCGCCGATCCCGGTGTGTGTGGCGTGTGCGGTGTGTGTGGCATCTGCGCAAAATAAAGAAATTGTGAATAAAACTTTTTTGCTCAGTAGTTAATTGTCAAGGTAGAAAAATCATTACTTATTTCTTTGAAACAAAAAAAGAGATATGATGCCCTTGTATGATTAGCAAAATGACAAATTGATCATTTCATAAGATTGTCTTCTTGCATTTTATGCCAGGATAACAATCTCGGATATAAGTACTAAAGAGGGTTGTTACGTTACTATGAATATCCAATTAATCTAAACCGCTGGCATTAGATTATTTAAAAATTTTTTTTTTTTTTTTTTTTTAATTTATTTAAGGCAACAACAGTCATATAAAAATAACAGTAATGTGGTTAAGATAAGTATAACTAAAGACCTATAGCGCCTATAACTACACGTTTACAATATTCATTACTTTTTGAGCCCCTCTTAGGACTAGAAGACATTATGAACTAATTCACTAAGCTATTATAGCTAATTAACAAGTGGTGGGTGTGCAAGTAAGATAAAGGTTAAGATACATAACTATTACAGAATTTAATTTTACATTAAATTTATTTTATTCAGTTAGTAATCTTTGAAAAATAACAGATTTGAGCTTTGATAATGATATATTAAATAAATCTATACTGGTGAAGTATTTATTGTAGACGTTAGTGGAACGATATATAAACGAGTTGCGAGTATAATTCTTACGATATCGTGGGATAACAAAAAGTAGTTTGAGACGTGAGGAGCGCACCGGCAGACGAACCCGGGAAATAAACGACAACTTGCTCAGTAACAATGATGAGTCAACTAGGTTATTTAATAATTTATACAGAAATACTATATCGAACATTTTGCGCCTATTGTAAAGGGATAATAATTTGTTATTTTTTAATGAAACGGTGTATGACTCATTGGAGATATTTTTCCGATAATTAATAGATTTAACAATTTTTTTTTGGACATTTTCTATTCTTTTTATATGGATTTCATAAAACGGATTCCAAATAGTGCTGCAAAAGTCAAGAAAAGATCTGACAAAGGAGAAATATAATATTTTTAGAGTTTTTTTTTAGAATTAATGCTAGAAACATACAAGTTTATCGTTTAATTAACTTTATGTACGTATTTCGTGTCATTTGAAAGGAAACTCCGCAATTATACCAACGTAAGGACTGGATTTTACTTAGAATGGGAAACGGATTTGTCATTGAAAGTTAACATACCTGATCGTTTAGACTCTTCTCCATCGCATTCAATGGGTCTAAGGAATTGACGCTATCATTGAGGTGTGATAGTGGTCCATTGCCAGCAAATTCGTTGCTTCCCGGACCATTGTTCATTCCGAAGTCGTAATTCTGATTGTTCGACCCAGCGTTTCTGTTTTGTGTACTATGATTGTACGAGGAGATCATTGAGCCACTAGCAATGGTATTCATGTCGGGAGGAAGATACGGCGACAGCGCTTGGTTCGTATCCCAGCTGCTCATTGTAGGCATGCTCATGGAACCTGGTGATACTGCTTTGCCTCTCTTTCCTACACTGTTGTCATTGCTGTCATCCTCCTGCTGCAATGACATAATAGTCTTAGTACAAGATACATAAAAATATAATCGTTCGTTCAGAATAGTGGTGCCCCCTTTACTTACCTTAATGCCACTACTGTTAGGACTCTTTGCCGCTTTCCAGTTTGCACCGCTGTCAATGGTTACTTCGTCCACATCAGAGGTGTTCAGCGTGTTGAGAATGCCCCACATATACTGATCAACTTCTAGGCCCTCTAACTGTGCAGGTTTGCTGTAAACAAAGTTTCTGTTAGTATTTAATCCCAAGTATATAAATTATAAAGAGTCTTGTACAAGGAAAGATTCTTACTTGCAAACAGGACATCTCCACGACCCTCGTTCGCAGTTTAGTTGTAAATATGACTCTAAATCAAAACATTGTATGTGTTTGCATTCATGCCCACGAGCAGGGAGCGTGATCTTTTTAAACGTGATTGGACATTTTAATGACACTTTTAAGGCAGTTTGCTCGACGCTGTCCCTGTCGTTTGCTGTGTTAGAGCCACTGTTATTCACCGGAGTTTGATTGAAGTTCATCTTGATTTTTGCAATGCAGTGGTCCGCTGTCAGAAGCCTCTTCCTTAGCAACCCTTGAAGCACACTCCGAACGCTCGGCCGGTGCACTAATTGTAGTACGAATAGATGAGACTGAAACATAACAAGAAACATTGCAAAGTCATAATTTTCCAAATAAGTTTGAGTTTTTATAGTCAGACAAATATCGATTCGTATTACATAAAATGGTTCTATAGATACTTACACAACAACACGCTGAGACGGTGATCTGTATCGTGTTTCTGCCAGGTTGGCATACTTCTTTCAGGTACAATGGTTTGTGTGATGTTTTGTTCTCGCCTCGATCTATCATTAATGGTGTAGCATTGACTGAAACTTGAACACTCGCCGGCCAATTTGTGTTCATCTGTCGATCCTCGTGGTGGAAGCATTTCAATTGTAATTCGAGGTCCGACCTGGAAAATTAACAAATTTATTGTAAGCTTCTTATGCTAGCTCGTTAAATATTAGAAAGGTAGTTCATTATAATACTGATAATTAGAAGTGGAATGTAATTAAATTACCTCCATACTAACGTTGAATGGACCGTTTGCTTCAATTGGAATACATGATTGCTAACTGCTAAATTGTGTTCTAACCTAAACGGTGGTAATATAATACCATCTCTAACAGGGAATGTTAACCGGAGCTCGTCATCTGAAAACAAAAATATCCAATATTAAACAAAATTCATTGCATCTAGTGTTCAATACCTTATCGCTTTGAATTTGACTAACTTACTTTGCATGCCCATCGGTGGTTTGAGGTCGTTAAAATGAGGTTTCACGTCGGCATTAGGGCTAATGTACGGTGGCATGCTGCTAGCTGGCGTTAATGGCGGCGTGGGGTTGCCGGGCACTGGACTGTGCTGGTAACTCATATTGGTTCGCATGGCTACTTCTTGAGCAAATTGCCCACCATACTGTCCTCCATATTGACCGTTACCACCGGGATGCTGCGGGAATTGAGCAGGTACACCACCGTTAAAATACTGCCCCTGATTTGAATATGGTGGCGTCGACTGCCTCATGGTTCCTCTCATCGTGCCGCCAAAATTTCCAGATGGTCCTAAGGGCTGTTGAGGTGGGTATTGTCCTTGGAATCCTGGCCGACCTCCGTAACCGGCGGGATATTGCCCTGGGCCAAAGCTAGGTTGTCCGCCCATATATTGGGTTTTCCGGCTCATTATCATAGTCCCCGAGGGGTAGGGGGTATGTCGTTGTCTATAACCGGGCCCCATCTTTGCCGAACCGGTCATTTGTGCCGGGCCCATTTGCGACGGCATCATATTAGCGTGCATGCCCATGTTGGCCATCTGCGCCATAGGGTTCATGCCGTTCATCCCTGCGTTGCCCATTTGGCCCATGCCGGTCATACCGTTCATGCCACCATTCCCACCCATGCCCATCCCTGCCATGGCTGGGTTGTGGCTGCGCTGTTGGCCGTAACCATTCATCGCGCCATACTGGGGATTTCCCATAGTCATGTTGTTTTGCATCTGGAACGGAACAAATATATCTTTGTTGAATAACTTTTTTACCATAAATCTTCATGGGGTTTTTGATGTTCTAAATTGCAGAAGACTTAGGATTTTTAAGATATTTTAGTTGAAAGTTTGAAAGTTATTGAAGTTAAGTTATACATGTTGTTTGGGAATAGAGTTTGGTTGTGTTTCATGTGCAGTACATTTTGTAGTAGATTGTTACCTGCGAGAAGGGCTGCGAGTCCTGCATCGCGGCCGTGGTGGCCGCGGCGACCATTGCGGCGGTGGCGCCGAACTGCGCGTTCTCGCCGCCGCCGCTCATCGCGCCCGTACCGCCGGCGCACCCATAGCCGCTGTTACCCAAAAACTTACATTTTAGAAATCGTAATCCTAATTTAATGAGACCATCAGCTTCAAAAACAGAAAAAACAACAACAATGCCATTCAAATGTCTCAATAGAGTTTAACTTAAAATATTTTTCGAATTGTGGTGTTATTGGGCAATAATGACAGCAGTTTAGATTTTTTTATAGATGCACTTTGTTCCACAGTTTAACAAGTGTAATGCCGTTACAAATTTTCAATGGTTACTTTATTTCAAAGTAAATCGTCAGTACTCGTAGTGATAGAGCAAGTAGGTTTTGAATGTGAAATCGGTCTAGTTAATTTTATTTCACTCACGATACAAGCAGTTTCTATTGCAAGCGGCCTTGCAGAGCCGAACATTCCACACGTTAACGCTTCGATTATTAATAAACTAAGACTCAATATTCGACCCAAATTCTATCGGAGCAAGATCTTTTTTAAATGTGTACAAAGACTTTTATTATTTTACTAACAATGAAAGAAAAAAATCAATATGGACGTAGAGTGACGCGCTTTTACCCCTGTGTTTCTCTCGGGATGTATTTGATTTTTTGTTTGGCGCCGCAGAGTGGGAGCCTGATTCATGTGAACTGCTTTTGGGGCGAATTCCCGAGCCGTCCCGGAGCCCTTCCTAATAATTCCCATTCGACAAATGCACGACAAACACTCGCACGGGCTCCCATTGTTACTCGCGTCTCTGTAGTAGTGCAACAATATTGGGCTATTGTGCATTTATATGAAATTATTTTAATGAATGCAAACTTGCCTGCATCACAACAAACATTGGTAATATTTCGAAAACATACATATTTTGTGTAGGATAGATACTAATTTGCCAGTCCTCATCATCATCATTTTGCCATGCCTTATTATTACCTATCTATTCGATAAAGAAATTAACAAAATAACAATGTATACGATTTTAACGCCTTCTACTTAAGTGTTCTTCAAAATAACTTAACAGATACTTAGTAGCGTCGACAATCAATAAACACACAAGTCAACAACTCTCAATCCGACGTCGCCTCTATTCATCGACATGCGGATGATTTACAAGGGCCCTTCCTTAGGTAAACTCGGCCCGACCTGCACTTCTTTTATAGTTTTGCCCGAGCCTTTTTCTTTTTGCCGACCAGAATGTGTAGTCGACAAAAAACCCGTGTGTTCTGACTGTATTTTGGTGCACTTTTTGTTAAAGTGGTACCACATCCGAATAATCACTTACGTTCTGTTCAAAATATTTGGGATCTTGAATGTAAGCGCTCGAATCAGCCGTTCCTTTTGTGACAATTCTCGGAAAATTATTTTTTTGGAATCATATAATACGGAAGAGGATCGTGGATGCCTTTTCTATTTTATTCTGTTTGAGATATGTTTTCGCAATTATAGATTTTCTTCAAGGTAGCTAACTAGATTATTCCACAACGCTTAAATAAATCAAGATAAATGAGTAGGCATGTCGCTATTTCGAGAAGCTGGAAGGTGTTTGGCATAGTATTGAGAGATGTGCGAGTAACGCGTTGGTATTTTGATACATAGGCTGCAGTTAATTTTAGATTGCTGCGCAGACGTGTTGGATTCCTTGTTTAATTGGCAGTGGCGATAATTATGCCCTGAATCGATAGGAAAGACAGGTAAATTATTTTTCATTTCGATCTACTATACAATATCTGTTTTAGTTCTTATGGTGATTAATAAGCGTTAAACAAATTTTCTTATTACTGTTAAAGTGTTAAATAAGGCATCAATTGTAAGTCGCGTATAGATTACTATCGGGCTGAGTGAAGCCGCGCCGCGGCGTGTTTCACCCCTGTGTTTCGACGACAGTTGGTCACCCCCATTTAAATGCCACTTCACATTGTGGCTTGTGTGCACATTGCCGTAGCTTTAATAGCGTTAACGTTATTATCCAAATGGTGTAGTGTGAGCTAGTATGTAATACTAATTAACCTTGTCAATGATACTTAATTTTACCTAATTCCTTAAGTTAAAGGTCCTTCTTACATGTTTTTATTTGTATTTGTTCTCGGCAATCATTTTCACCGATATGCAGAATGAAGTTAGTAGCGAAGTAATGGTAGGAAGAGATATTATCGATCATTGTATTAATTAACTTAATTGCTTAATTAAGTACATATTTTGTTGATATCTATCTTATTATTTTCAATTGACGGTGGGATCGGAGAGAATGAATCACGCTTGAAGGAGCGGATTCCGGGGGTTACAAATGGAAGGAGGCGAGCGTTCCGGGGTAAATACGACACAATGGCCGGGGAAGGGTCGGCTAGACTCGCTCGCTTAGGGTAAGTGGGCCCGGTCACGTCAATATGGGCCTTTATTATTATGCTCCCGATAATAATTTGTTTGTCGGTGATAAAAATTGAATCCAAAGTGTCTTGATGCGCTTTAACTTATGTTTGATGATTGAAATTGATATGATTCGATTTAAATCAATATCTCAATTGATCTCTGCCTCGTCGTTCTATCAGTATCTAGTAATTTGTTTGTTGTTATTTTAGTTGATAATGAATAAATTAGGAAATGAGCCCCACATTTCTTTGACCTTGCTAAGCACGTGGTGCTATAGTTGTCATGCTCCTGACAGTGCATCCGCCCCCAACCGCCCGGGCCGTTTTAACATTTTCCCACGATATCTCGTATATCTGTTAAACTGGGCGTGTTTGTGGTGCGTTGTTTTATGTTTACTTTGGTACCGAAATTTATAAACCCAATTGTCCTTAATTCATAATATTTCACTAAGTAACATTTTGCCCTGTTGCCACCCTTGAAATGAGGTAGACTTCCTGTGTTCTGTTCACACAATCTCGTTGCCGGTCCCGGTTTTATTATTATTTACTTATTGGTTTTGTGTAGAGGCAGGCAGCCATCAACAATATGTCGTTTCTAAAGGTGACTACAAAACAAAGCCGTTGAGCGCTTCGACTTAGCACCTGCTCGGTTTTTTATTTTTAATATTTTATAGATCTCAATAATTAAAATATGAGCAACGGCTTTAAATTGGAAGCGAAGCGAAGATATCAAACATTTACATCAAAAGACAGATTTCATTTCATTATGGATTGCGATGCGCAAGGTAGATAAGTACTAGTTTAGTATTTTGTTTGTTGTGTTTATTGTAAGCGCTAAAGTGCAGTCACCGCGTGCATTCCCATTGTGCAGCAGTGTGAGTGCGCGCTCCGAATGTGTGAGTGCTTGTTTGGCGGTGTGAGTGTGCTTGTTTGTGCTTGTGTGGGTGCTGGGTGCCCTGAAGCGTTTGTGCGTGTGAATGGAAGAGCACATTTCATTTATAATAGCAGCGATGCGCGGTCGACAATGTCACACTTACTTGTATGCTTTTAAATCACCCTCCGTTCATGAAGGGATTCAGTGTGTTTTAATTATTAAGTTTTATTTATAAGAGGGTTAATTATTTAATGAAATTAGTAAAAGTTATTATATTGCAATTAATTATTGTTGAATTGTCGAGCAGTAAAACACTTAGGTACAACTTTAAAGTAGGTATTTACATAGTAGTCAGTATTTTTGATTTTATAGCTTGTTAACAACGATAAGGCGACGCAGGTAAGCCGAGTCACGTTTCAGCGTTTTGTTGAAATGTAAACAAACTTGTTCCGGATAAGATAAAAACATGTATGGTGTTTTGGTACATTACTGATAAAACTTTAGACTCGCTTAAGTGCATTTACCAAATTATTTCATTTGCTTACTTACACAGTTGGAATTAATTTGAAAATAAGGTGCTGTTTATGAAATAACCTTTGCACAGATATACCTACACCTAATTCGTAATAAATATTTTTAATTTGAATTTTGAATTATTGTTATGATTATAAGTAGTTTGTGTGTAGCGCAGAATAAAAAAAGTTAACATGTAATTGTTTTGGTTTGTATATTTAGAATATTTGATATTGATAGGTAAGAACAATAAAATAATAACCTTGCAATTATTTTCAGTTTTAGCGTTTTGGTTATCAGTTTATCAGTCCGTATTTTATATCGGATTAACGTTTTACGTAGGTAGGTAGGTAGTAATATTAAATTAAATTATGATGTTTTACCAGCACGAAAAAAAAAACAAATTCCTTAATGATAATTTAGCACTTAAAATTATAAACGTTTTAGTTGATAACAAATGACTGGTGTTGAGTTAATTTAAGGGCAAGTACTCACCTAGGGGTGTTAACTCTGTATCCAATTGTCCCGTGCTGTGGGTTGTATTTGCCAGGGTCAGGAGCTTGCGCTCCCCCGTAGGTGACAGACGAGCTCACGTACCCTGCCGTGCTACCAGCGTTCGCCGTCCTGTCGATCCCGAGTCACCTCCTGAAACACGGTCCACGTTGTACCACCACAGCCACAACAAACTGACACCATCACGCCAAAGATCCATCGAATTCCATTTTCATCCAATTTTGTATTCGTGTCAGCTGCGAGCGGAACATTTTCTGTTATCGAGTGGCGCGCGTAAATTACACTCAGTTATTTATTGAACGTCAACAATCGACGAAACGTTCATCGTATAGCACCTTTATTTGTTTATTTATCAAATTAATTCGGACCGATTTCCGAAAATCTTCATAGGCCAATTTTTTTTGGTCACATTGTAAGTGTAAACTTTTCGTTTCTTAATTTCACGATTATTTTCTTTTTATCACGTACAGTAAAATTACGTGTCATCTGCCGTCATCACATTCTTGTTAATCGGGAATTTATTCACTCATTGTCACAACGATGAACGCTTCGAAGATCCGTCACTCGATCAGCTGAGGCATAATCCAACGTGCGCTATTTTATGACAGGTGGCCGTAATGTGTAAGCTTGTTATCTTAGACAAGTTTCAGAATCTATAAATATGTTTGAATTTAATACTTCGATTTTTTAAATTATGGTAAAAAATTTAAGTGGAAACAGTTGGGTACAATTTAAACTTGTCTAAATTAAACCAACAAACACCACTAAACTTTACTTAAAAATCACTTTTAATTACTTTGAATCACTTCACAGGCGGGCAGGTTTTTTCCAAAAAACACTCCAGTTTCATCCGATCAAAATCCAAAAATTCGTCACTTAGTTGCAATCCTTTTATGTTGGTCCACTGCACTTTAATATTCGCAAAAATCCAAAATGTCACTTTTCACTATCCATAAAACATCCAAATCCAGGGTAGTTTGATTTGTGTCTGTCACTGTGCTCCAGTATTTGATGGGTAACGAGTAAGCGTCCACTCACGAGTCCGACTTTGAAATCACCGAAACATCATAGACGTGTTGCACGAGTGTCGACACCGACGTCACTGACGGCGAACGACCGCGCGTTCGACCGTCAAAGGTAACACTGGATGATGGCGATAGCGAGCCGGCGACGGTGTCGGTGAGTGAGAGGTTGCTACGCGGGGCGCTCCCACCCTGCTGGCGACGTTGCCAGCGCGCCGCGATAAAGTGGCGCACCCCCGCTTCCCCCGCTCGTACGACGTCTCGGCACTCGGCACTCGGCGATCGGCCGCGCTCGGGCGCCACCGTCGCGAGTCGCTGTATCGGCTCTCTGCCCCGCCCCGCGCGCTCGACGTTTTCACGTAACGGTCCTCAATCGAGCGCGATACTGGGAGTGCGATAGTTGCAGCAGCGTTCTGTCGTCATTGAGATTAGTTCAATGATCAAACTAGAATGCCTTTATGAAAAACGTATGTTTAGCTTAATTTTTATGTCGCTGGATAAATTTACGACGGCGACATGATAATCTTCGAGGACGATGATAAATAAGGTCGATGACGAGGTGAATAAAAATAACTCATCGTATAATTCTCAGGTAGACGTGTATCGAGAGTTTTTGCGCAGCGACTCTGCGACGCGGCGGTCTGCAAACGTCTGCGTTGGGGCATAATAATTAGCATCGATAAACAATGGTCATGTCGTCCTCTGGTCGCTACCTGCGCGTGACGATAGAGGACGGATGCTCCGTTCGGGCTGTCCTTGCGCGCGGCCGCCAGCGCAGCGTTGCACGCAATCCGCACGTCTTCGAAATCGCGCCACTCTATTGTAATCCGCGCGTTTACATTTCAATTATTTTGAAATTATTTAAAAGTAGATATTGATAAGGCGATTCGGTTATGTTTATGGATTTACTTTTGTTATGCTGTAATACATTTTTTTTGTAGATAGGTACCTATGTAGTAGTATCATATGAGTAAATATTGTCCGCCAAAATTTATTTTATTCCGCCGCATTTTATTCATTTATTACGATACTAATCATAAGTTTTTGATTTTCCCTTTATACCTTATCAGGCCTAGGACCGTTAAAATTGAAAACTTTATTGCGAAAAATATTTTCCAAATTACGATACCGAACGCCCACAAATATTTTGGAAAGTGGTTAAAATTTCATTCTGTATACACCGACTTAAAATTAAACGACTATTAACATAATTAAATGCAATTGAATTTTTATTTGTTCCTATTGATTAGTTTATTAACAAATATTCAATAAGAAATAATATCGTATCCCTAAAGCCTCGGTCGTAGGAAAACATGGCTGGACGATTAAAATTTGGTCTGATAGAGACTACTGAACACCCGAAGATAGGTAAAATTTGACAATGTATGGAAATCGTTCATGGAATTTGGAAGAGGCATCGCAGTTTTTAAGTACACCCTGGTTAATTGAAAAATAAAAAAGGGACATGTAGCCAGTTGTTATTGAGTAATGGTAACCACGCACTTCTACAAGCTATCACTTTGAATTAACACTTTAAATGTACAAAGTAACTAAAATATTTGCAAAATTCATACTTCCAAGCACAAATATTACCGTCGTCTCCAAAGCGTCTACCTGAGTCTAAGTAAAGGTACATCTTTGGCCTTATCGCTACCAACAAAAAACATTACAGACCAATTGTGAGATTATCGCGTTAACTTGTAAATGGAAATAAGTGGTATATTTGGGTGGCTCTTCAAATGAACCGACAGAATAAAAGTTGTCGTAAACAATAGAAGCTTAAACTTTACATTTCTGTTGAAATGTATACTGCACGTGTATTGTTAGTACCACCAACTAACCAACAAGGCAAACAATTTACAAGTATTTGCTATACCTTGTGCTAAGTCATCAATTCATCATCATGAGCATTATCGTTAAATAAATTATTATTAAATAAACCAATGATTTACAGCCAATAAAAAAAGAAAAACAGCCGGAATAGGAAGGTTTCCAATATACGTAAATAAGATGTTACAGCTATTGCGGACATCGTTGAGTAATGCAAACCTAGCCTTTTCAATGCAATAACAATTCAAGGAAATGCTTATAAGTCTTATTTTTAAACAATGGTTTATAATTATAATAACTATAAACCAATAATTACTGAAGGATGTTCTAGTAAGTTATTTTATTTTATTCCTTTTAAATATCCAGGTAGAGTAAATCAATAGACTACTTGCCTTTGATATTTGAATGTTTCCCATGTAGATGAAATAACTCATAAGAATTTTAAGCTATTGCATATATCGCGGGCCTTGAGCGTGGAGACCGAATCCAGAAATTCTGTAACGAAAATAACCTAACACCCCTCCACTCCGACAGCGGTGATACTTCTTAGTTTTATAATTGCATAAGTTGATAAAAAATGCTATGCAATAGCTTTACCGCGGCAGTCTCCGAGTGCCACACGTCTTTTTTTGCAGTATTTCTAACGCAGGTTATTCATGCTTTGACGACCCTCGTGGTCGAGTTCTTAGACACCGGTTTTCTAGGGGACGCCAGCCCTTAGGTCTTGGGCAGGCAATTTAATGTAAAAAAAATACTTCTGGATGTTTTATGGTCTAGCTGGGTGTTCGTGGTATTTTCCTCGTATCTGATTTTTACCAAAATTAATGCTTTTACCATAGCTTCTTACGTTGATATAGAAATTTTGTTATATTATAGCTATAGCAGTCCACATTGCAAGGTGGGAACATAACATTACAATATTAAATTATTATACAAAAAACAGTTACCAAATATTACACTTGGTATTTGAAATTGAATGAAGCAGTAACGTACGGAAGAAAAATACAACCAAACAGTACGAGGGGATTGGATAACAATGGACTAGGAAATTGACTTTCTCGAGTGAAAATGAAAGACAGGCTAACAGGCATTTTTCGTCATCGCACACGCGCGGTGGAAAGTCGGGAAAGCGGCGCGGGCGCCGCTCGTTCGTCCGCGTTCCGGCGCGCCACGACCGCCCTCGGGCCCATTCATAAAAATATTAATAACCTACCGCGTGTTGACGCCACATCCAAGCGTCTGTCAACTGTTTAAGGAAAACAAGAGAAACATTTCAATAGATCTTGATTTTGATATTCGAATAAAATTGTAGTATAATTTAATGTTTTTCTCTTAATAGTTCTGACACTCCGTTGCGATGGTCTAGTGGTTGAATACCGATCCACGATATCGGGGTACTGGGTTCGATCCCCGGGTCGGGCAACAAGAGTTGCAAATCTTTTGAACTTTGTTATGGTTCCGTACCCAAAGGGGAACCTATTACTCAGACTTTGCTGTCTGTTTAAGTGTCTTGCTTTTTATCTAAGTGATTTAAGTTTTATTATTATAACCTATCGACTTTATTGCTCTACGGCGCAGATTTCCAATACAAATAATGTAATATTATGGACTAATGAGAATCTCCTCTTCTTTGTCGGTAAAAATTCATCATCAATTCATTATGTGTCGACGTAATACTTTAAAATTCTTATAAAATCGGCGAACCAAAAAAATTACCAGTGTCCAAGCAGTCCATACCCTGAAAGTGCGGCCTCATTTAAAGAGTTTACAAATAACAATTTCAGAAATGGCGACGTTGTAGGTAGTACCTACTCTACATTCGTAAAGTAACGATTAGAACGTGTAACTACTCGTCGTAACACTGAAATCTTATCTGATAGATAACGTTATGCTGAATCTTTGATAAATTCATTGAGGTATGTACACCGGAGCACGTACGTCCTTGCGTCTTTTAAATTTTTGATCTCAATAGTAGAAATTTCTTGAAAGTGATAAATATTTTGAAAGAATTTCTGATAACACGGTTCTTTCTTAGACATCATTTACTTGGCATTGAATATGCTTTTGCCTTAGAAAATAGATTCGTGGTATTATTTATTTCATTTTGTATTACTGTCAAAAAATTCATATAATCTCCTAACTGTTGGTCTGTTGGTCTCGCCGAAGATGAATTAATTATCTGATAAGTTATTTTTTTTGGAGAGCAAGCGTTTTAGATGTTTAAACAGAAAACGTTACTAGATCCAGTTACAATTCATCCAAAGGTCACATGTAATCGTATCCGTACCGTTTCTAGTCAGTTGCCACTCAACAATAGCTCATCATCAAAGCGTTGAAAACGTAGAATTAAAAAGTAAGTTTTTCCTCCTCCGTTGACAAGTGTTATAAATCACTGTTGCCGTGTTTATTTTACGATCCAGCTATAATCGTCAACTTGGCGGTTTTGCAACGCCACGGCTGCGCGCGCGCCCCAAACTCAATGTGCTTTGGACTTTGGTAGGGTTCACACGTATCCCCTGACTAAGTGTATGGACATGAATAATGTTTTCTTTCTTAAACTGTAGCTATTTGACGTTCAACGATTAACTAACGTACATAGTTGGAATACAATAACTTGATATTGTATTCCACCATGTGAATTAACTTAATGTTTAGTAATATGTATAGAGTAATAGTTAAACATTTGTTTCTTGGAAGATAATTATTCATTTTCCAATTTAGATGTTTGTTGATTATGCATAGAATAATAAATCAGCATAAACAAGTATACGGAGACATGTTTTAAATAAAAGTTCGTATGTTGATAACTTGGGAAATACCAAATGAAACCGTAAAAAGCAATCAATGGCTCTGGGCTACAAATAGACAGATTTACGATAACAGTCAATAGATCAAAAATATTTTTTCGAAATACTTTTCAATGAATGGGTGATAAATTAAGTAATAGGTACCAGCTACAAGCTCTACAATCCAATCACAATAATTTGACAGGTGTTAAGATCACGTTGACCTGTGTTGTCGAACCGCGATGCAGCAACCCTGTGCTAGAGTCGTATAAAACAGATATATTCGGACATGCACGTCAGCTATTTCTGTAGGTATCGACTGTACCTACCATTACCTCACTAGATGCTTAAATTTCATTAACTGACGATTGACTCCTATTAAATTACACATTAACTATATTGTCATACACATTTGCAACATCGAACCATAAAATAATTAAATAATTCATTTCATTTGTATTCTCTTCTTTTACTAAGTAGTACCTACACTTCTGTACTGTTGTGGCTTAGTAGACGGAAAGTTGCGTCATATCTTTGGGGTGTAAATTCGAATTCCACAATCACGTACTTAGTACATTTTTCGAAACATTTGTAAATATTTATATCTAGCTTTCGTGTAGCAAAACTTTCAAAATTCAGTGGTCTAGGGTGGCAGTTAAGTTGTAGGAATAACTGGAGACTTACAAATTGAAATCTCAATATCTTAAGAATCTATGAGTCTAATGTTTGTAATTTTTAAATAAGTGAAAACAAAAAGAACACTTATAAGAGAGAAGATTACATGCATGTGTTAAATTTCACTAACGTCATCGTGACTAAGATTCTGCTAGCGATAGGTTGACGATTACACAAACTATAGGTACATAATAACTAATAGTACTTGCTATAGGTACTAATACAAGATAATACTGTAAAATTTAACCTTCATTTTAGTTTAATCTAATAACTTAAATAAAATTTGATTAAGGTACTGAACTAATCAAGGTCTTAAACTAATTGATAATCAAAAAGGAAGCGATTACTTATTAACTTTTGCATTGCATGGTTTATTTTTATCAGCCTACGTCAGGCTGCTGCAGATCTTAGACCTCTTGTAATAAACCCCACTGCATCTAGTCTCGGATATTCTTTTGTATCCACTATTAACTAAGCTTATTTCAATAGAAAATATAGTATTTTTTTATTTTTTATTCAATGTCCTGCAAAACAGTTGACACGATCGAAACTGCCGGCTCCTTGAGACACCTTCATGCCACCAATGAAGTCCACAAACCATGGCAACCCTGCAAATACTCCTGAGACAGTTAGCTAGACTAAGAGAGAAACGATAATAACGAACAAATAGATACACACATTTGTTTTTTTAATCGTTATTTTTTACGCCTTTTTTACATAACATTTTTTAACATCTTAATCGAAAACTACGCAAACAAAATGTCGACTTTGAGCTAGGGGTACTGATGATTTTTCACAACTAAATGAAGTTACCAAACTCAATGACGTTTTAGCGTGTAGGTAAGTACCTACCTATTTACATGCTGATACGTCAAGCCTTGTTTATAGCGAGTTCAAGGTGGAGTTCAGATATGGAAATTTGTTAGCATCGCAATTAGTTAATTTCTATCCAAAATCCGTTTACTTAGCTACAATCGAACACGGAACTTATATTATTCGGAATGTTAAATTGTTAGAGCGGGCGTAAGTGGCACATAATGCAATGTGGCAAGAGAGCATGTCGGAGTGGCGAGCGGTTACATGCACCTCCCTTATGCGCCAGCGCAAATTCAAACCTGTTTTGCGATCCGCTCGGGAAATATGTCGTCGGTCGCGCGTGCCGGCCAGCCTGTTTCCTTCACTGTTCATTACAGTAAGGTAGGTATTTATATTTTTTCGCAATATATCTCAATGTCGAATTGCTATTTTGGTATACGTGAGTTTTGAGAATATTCTGCAAGCGTTAACTGCCTGGATTATAGTACACATATCTACCAGTCATGCTATATTACCATTTTAACCTGAACTTTCAGCGTTTAAGTGGCTCTTAAATTGAGAGTTCAGTTTACGGTGGAAATATGTACCTAACTTAACTAGTACCCGAGCGTAAAACGATAACGAAATGCTTTAACTTAAAAATTAACTCGTTGCTATCATATTGATACTGAATTATTAATGTGATTAAAAAATAATAGGTCTTTTAAAATATATCGATTGAGTAAGTATTTGATCGGCTCTACAAAGCGCATTCCGTTTCTGCGCGGCGCTTGCGCCGACTGCGCGTGACGCGGACGTGAAACGTGTCTATATTTATTATTTACAGCCGCGATGATTTCCATTCTTCGCGCTCGATGTCGCGGCTGCCGATGAGAAAGCCAGACAGAACATGAAAACAACATTCTTCGCTGTCCAAACCGTTTAGTTCTGATTAATTTAAGTAACAGCCGGTACATCTGAATATTTGTATACCTTTAAGTATAAATTTACTAACGAAATGTCAATCAAATACTTTTTTGTTGCAATCGCACGCTCTGTGTGCATGGTAATTGCATGGGTTTCTTATCGCGTTTACTTCAATTTTCGAATTGCACAATATTAATGAGAGAAAACTTTGCACATGTAAGTAACACTAAATTGAAATTGTTGTGTGCTGTTTTAAAATACGATATTTTCGCTGTACTTACGTGTCATTTAAATCATATCCACTTGGCAAATAAGCGGCGCGTGAATAATTTAATTGCGGCTCAAGAGGTAAAGAGAAACAATGATGCGCGCAAAGGGTTAAGTATTTTACGAAAATAAAGGCTACAGAACGGGCACAATGACTCAGATGGAATTCAGTGTTGCCCGCCATACTGAGCTTCGTCGGAATCAGAAATACAATCCTAATTATAATCGTACGCATCCGTCCAGCACCTCAATCGCTGCTAACGTGAACGCCGCAACTGAACCGCGCCGAAACTCTTTCGAATATCATCGAAATACACGAATACACTATGTCAATTGGATTGGTGCAACAAAACTCTACAGGATGTTTAAAGTAAGACAGACTGTAATAAACAATAATAAATTGTTATATACAGCTGATATGATTAACTGACTAAAAATATGGGTGTTGATAGGTGTAAATAGTGACCTAAATGACATGGATGGACTTTGTCAGGGGCAATATGAAGTAAAAGGAGAATGATTCGATGAAGACTGACAGGATTCTATGGATGAGGAAATGTACTGCGCTGACACTAGACTACTGCATGGGTTGCTGATACTGACGTTCACCTTTGTACCTAGTAGACCAGTTTAGATGTTTTTTTTTCTGTTGAAAATATTATCATTTCACAAACCGAAAAAAAGCGTAAAATTTATTTTGAGTCGATGCCTAACAAGAAAGTCAAACAAACTCAAAATTGGTGACTTATTTAGTTTTTGTCGGTAAATTTAGTATAGGCAAAGTTATATTTTTTTTGAGGTTTCGAAGTCCCATTCTTAAGATCTTATGATGAGCTTGAAAATCGAACAGATCTAGTTCACGTTCCATTTCATATAGCTAACGAGACGGTAGTAACAGTAGTATTTAAGTATTTGTACTTGAAATGTAACATTATTTCATCGCGTTATTCATTTCAAATTCATATTTAACTGTATCTGTTATTAACTTACGATCGCGGATCGGTAGGGAAAATGGGGTAGTGTGCTTTATTTGTTTGCGAAGTTATTAAAAAATTAAAGAAAAAAGGGGGTTGTCCTCGAATCTCTGAATTATAGAGTAATAAGTTGGTATGTAAACGAGTTTTGGTTTTTGTTAAATTTTATACATTCTTTAATTATAATGGATAGTAAAAATGACACATTACGAGACTGTCTATTTTAATATCAGTGTTAATTTATAAGAATGTAAATAAAAATGATTTCAAATTGCAAACTTTGCCGAAAAGATCTAATTTGTATATTTTATGTTTATTAGTGACCTTTAAAATTTACTTTATGATACATAGTACAAAGTATTGTAAAGTATAATATAATATTTGCTTAATAGCATTTGAAATTCTATGTTAGGTCTGTCCATACTAAAGTTCTCGTAAAGTACCAGCACCAAAAAGCACCTTACTCTTCCAACAGTGTCGTAAGAGGCTACTAGAAGAGTACTTCCAGAAGACGGGCAGCAGCGTCTCTCCACGATTGAATAAACTGCGATCATCAACCAGCCTGCCAAGTATGGCGATTATGGAAAAGTTTTTTTTTGAGAGGCCTATGTCCACTAGCAGACTAATACAGGCTGTTGATGATAATTGATAACGGAACAAGCTAGAAATTAAATAATTATTCCAGATCTTAATTAACGTGGAATTATCACAATATTCAAGTAGGTACATAATTTTTAATAGTCAATTAGGTTTCAGATAAGTAATTAGTACTCACACTATAAATGTTTCAAAATAATGGAAAATCATTTGGTGACCAAATGTCTTGCACGGATAGCTTTAGATTGTTTTAGTATTTTATTTTATTTTATTTTCTTAGGACAACATACAGTTTGAGTTATTTAGTATCGATAAGCATTGCTGTTTTTTTTATTTTAAGTTAAAAACCAAGGTTATCATACCCAAAAGGTTGTCTGGAAGAAATCGCTTTTTAGAGATAAGGCCGCCTTATTGTACCTACAATTATATCTTGTCTGTATTAATTTATGTTGTGTTTTGTGCAATAAAGTGTTTATTCATTCATTCATTCATTCAAGGTTTTCGAATTGAAACACTTGGTAGTGTTCGACAAATACCTGTTTATTACTCAGTTGTCTTGACAGTACACAAAAATTTCATCTGCGTATCGGTTATGTACACAGAAGCGATGCCGCAATGCGGCGGGCGGGCGGCCGATATATAGTTCCTGCCCTTTAGTGGCCAGCGCCTTCAGGAGTTCAGGACCTTTGTAACAACACCTACACTAAGTTTACTGAATTAACGAAGACTCAAGTAACTGGAATTCAAGTTAGTTTTTAAATATTTGTTTGTAAATTTACGAGATGGTGTTGATTTTTGTGTAAAATTGTTAAAGAAGGACGTTCATTTCTGACCTGTCAAAATTTTGAAAATCAATGTTGAAGATACTGACGTAATATAGCAAGTAAAATGTCTAATTTTTTGGGGATTCTAAAAAGGTTATCCATTTATAAAACGGCAGTTCTGAAAAAAAGATAATCAATTTACAAAAATAAACACTTCATGAAATATTAATCAACAGAACGCAGCCATTTTAAAAACATACACAAATGTTTCATTTTATGGAGGTACATTTCGAGTAAGATTTACTTATTTAAGTTTGTAACTGTTTTTACAGTTGGTGCTATTTATAACATTGAACTACTATGATTTAAAAAGCAATCAACACTAATTAAATAACATGATTAATATGTTTACAATGAAAGATAAAAAAAGGAAAATGTTTGTATCATTCATGTAAGCAGTATTCGCGTAAAACGAATTATTTTAAATCTAAGCAATAAGTAACATCTGTTAAAACAAAAAGACCGCGCCATTAAATATGATTTTACTTTTGCAAGTCTTCGTTTGTTGCGCTTGCGCCGATGAGTACTGAGGGATTCTTTTTCTTGTTTAATACCTCTGACTATTTACATGGATATCTGTTTCCTTGCCCACGCGATTACTCTCGCTAACCCTATACGAAAGCGGATTTTGTTGATTTGATTACTTTTATGCCGCCTTGTTGCCACTACTTCTGAAGAGATATACGACCTCAAATAAACTCTGGTCATAGATAGACCATTGATTTCGCAGTGAGTCACAAAATGTAATTGTAGGCATGACGCCCATCAATGTATGAATGTAACAATCTAAAGTTTTGTTGTTTATGGACATCCACCAATCCATTAATTTAATCTGATAGGGAACCGATTACTTGTCCGAAATTTACTTGACAGAATTTCAGTTGTCCGAAAATTATAGACCGACATTTCTTTTGCTATGTGTATCATTTGACATATTTTTAGTCTATCGAAATTTCTCTTGACGTAAGTATCATTTTACCGAACTACGTTTCATCGATTTTCATGATTACTTTTTGTGTTGGCCGATGTTCCTTTTGAACTTTTTTCATTTACTAGATGGCTTATTTGCCATACGTTCACTTGACCTAAATCACATCTTACCGAATATTATTAGGCTACAATTATTTATGTTTTAGTAGGTGCCCGCCAGTCCGACTCGCCGTGGTCCTTCGCTGTGGTACTTGTCTGCCCAATACTAGAGTGTAATTTAAAAGCCGGAGGCGCGGAGGGAGAGCAGTCTCCGCCCACTGTAACAAGGGGAACCAGCAAGCGAGACCAACAAGCCGAAGCTGCGGAGGCGAGCGTGGGTGATTGCGCCTTGTTACGTAAGGGCAAAGAGGCTGCACTTCCCCCAGCGCCGGAGAAATGGAACTCCTAATGCTTGCTTGCATGCTGCATGCTTGCTGGTATGTTGCATGCTTGCTTGCAATCTGCATGTTTGCTTGCATGCTGCATGCTTGCTGGTACGTTGCATGCTTGCTGGTATGTTGCATGCTTGCTTGAATGCTGCATGCTTGCTTGCATGCTGCACGCTTGCTTGCATGCTGCATGCTTGCTGGTACGTTGCATGCTTGCTGGCATTAATAAATTTGATGTATTATAGTCTTTTTTTAAAAATGTTTGAAAAAAAAAACTTCGAAGAAATTAGTGTTATTTCGGCCAAGCATAAGTTCGGTAGCAAGTTTTTCGACCAAATGAAACGTCGGGGTAACGATAAAAACGAATTGATAATAGGTCAACTGATACAGTCCGAAACGTTATTTCGGCGAAATCAAACGAGTCGAAACGAAATTAGTTGTAAAGTTTTCGGTAAAATAAGATTCGGTATAAAACAATTCGAACATAAGATAGGTACCCCAAATTAATCAGCAAGTCGGCCATTATGACGTTTGCATAAGGTTTATTTTTCTTTGACAAGTAAGATAGAATACAAGGATAACCTGAAAATATTATATAATAATTTACTTAAATTTCCGACTGCCGAATAAAACTATATTTTAAATAAATACTAATTTGTGGACACAAAAGCAGTTCTTGTAAAATATTTGGATTGTTATTTAACAACAAAACAACAAGTGATTTGACAGGTCAACTCATGTATGGGCAGTGGTCATCCTTCTTTGGGGCATTCAAATTTGACAGGAAAATTTCACATCGCATGGTAGGAAATTAAGAAATAAAAATATCTTTACAATAAATTGTATCAACCAAAAGCATCAAATAAGCGAGGAATTTTGAGTCGGTGCCTAACAAGGACTTACAGACAATCATCATGCACTAACACAATTGGTGGCTTTATACCTTTCGGCGGTGCAATTATAGTAATTAATAAGTACATTTTTACATTCCATTGATAGTTTTTCCACGTAAAAACGTGCTTGCAATGCTTTTTATCAGTTTCTTCAATTTTTGGTGTAGAACTAACAATTGTTAAATTAAATCCGTCACCAGTAAACCATGGTAAACTGGTACTCATATGATGTAATGTTAGTACGAATGCCGTGTATTAAATGAGGAAATAATTTTTAATCTCTATCATTCGGTTTGTGAAGACGTGCAAGTACCGAGTTTGTAATACATTAGCTCCGCGTTGATTTACACGCGGTGCGTGGGCGCTCTATTCATAGCAATGCACTAAATATAGTGCCCGATTCCCTATTATTCCGCCACTGAGTCAGTATGAGCGGTTCCGCTTTCCAAAGTGGATCTACGGCTTTCAGTCATCCTTTAATTGATTTTTGAAATATCCAAATAGTAACATAGTTTTAAGACTTATTACAAGACAAGTATTTATTACTTATTCTTGAAAGGTTATAATTACATATTTAATCGGCAGGATCAACAAATATGATATTTGTTCATCAAAACTATTCTTTGCAATTAAAGTTTGTAATATTGTCTGTTCGAGAGCTTAATACCGTTAACGAACGTTTAACCGTCAACATCATGTTCAAACATACTAAGTTTATGGGTTTGTGCCTATATTTAGTGTTTGAGTGATAATAATTTATTTAGAGCATATAAATACAATACGTTTGGGAAGTGAGCTGATAATAAATTCAGCATCTATACGCAGTAATGCTACCAGCCAAATACCGGATAAATATTACAAATTATATGTCATGTACTTTTGATCGTAGTAATGTAAAAGCAAGTAATAATTGTTAATTACCCTTTGATTATTTAAAATGCTCTAAGTAAGTACCCTACTTTGGATGCCTATGTTTAAAAAAAGCTGTATCATTCGATCTCTTCGCCAAATAATTGTTCAACCAAGTTTTTATTGAAATTTGATTGATTATTCATATCAGTTTAGTCATAATTTAAGGTCTTGTATACAAACGAGGGTTCCGAGCAAAACGTGATAATGCCTTAAATAAATCTGAAAATAGGGATTCAATAGTCTCAAAATCAGCATAAAAGTGTTGGTTGTCCTGTCGATGGTTAATTACAAAACGAGAAAGGCTTTAAAGCATCCCAAGGACAGTGGAGTGGGACGCGTATGCAAACTCGCAAGCAGGTAGATCGTCGCACACATCTGCCGCCTCGCCCGCGCATACGTAGCACACAACGAGTCATGAGAGACAAGAGGATATACTCCAACACATAATCTAATACATAATTTACTTCAAAACTAGACTACTGCTATCCTTCGCAGTGCTGATAGATATAAATTAGCAGAAAGATACACAAATATCATCTGTAAAATCCCCAACTCTACATTTGATTTAGCCAATATGCCTGTGTCCATAACATTTTGAACGTTTATCAGCACACTCGTAGGTAGCCAAAACTTTAGTATGCAAAAGTGAAATATGGTAAAGTAAAATCAATGCTCTACTTAGAGACAGCAAGGCCACAAGACTAAGATTTTGATAAAAACAAGGCTTCCTACTACCTTAGTAGGAAGCCTTGGTTTTATCAATCTGTTCTTGTGGTGGTCTTCAAATATCTAAACTTTATTTCTAAATACAATCGCTCAAGGGTGCTGATGACGCATCCGGATCGTGAAGTGGGGTGCGCATGCAAAGCGCATCAGGTAAGTAAGACCGGCTCGTGCGCACACATCTGCCAGTCACCGCATGAGTCATAGGAGACACGCGGTTATTGCAATATCCTTCACAATGAGACTACTAACAGAAGTAAACGTAACGTTTCTAGTGACTTGGACCTCATCGCATATGAGTCGGGAGCGCGGCTAATTATAATCGACTAAACATCATCGAGAGCTCGTAACTTAGGGTTGCTCCTTCGCTATGTATTTTTAAATACGTTTTTTTTCATCTCTTCCAACGAGTATTCTCATACTTGGTTCCTGATTTAGACAATTGGCTTTTTCGGTAACATGAAGGTAATATTAGTTAACTACATTAAGTATCTGAAACGTTATACTAATTACCTTTATGATTGTAGCTTGATGTTTATAAAACTATTTCGCATGTTTAGATTATATAATGTTGATTTACAGAAGTAGAATGTTTGGGCCGTAAATCGCAATGCAACCCTAAATTGGCGCATCTTGGCTTGTCTGGGCGCGCGGTCATATTAATATCTTTACTCACCTTGCAGCACCTTGTTGTCAACCTGACGATTGCACATTTGCGTAATTTTATAGCTAAAAATACAATAAGTTTGCTTTTTTACTTTTATGTACTTTTTATCGCATTTACTTTAACAATTTGGCTTGTCTGATATACACACATTTATTTTTCGTATTGTAGTTACTTACCTAATTGTTGAACGTAACCACAAATTTTGGACTAAATCATATTGTGTCATAATAAGTTATCTACCAACTCATGCTCTATTTATTCAATTCGTCTTGGGCTGCTGCCAGATATTCTAAATACCATACGTGGTCTCATTCGAGTTTGTCTATAATAAAGTTTCACCAGGTAATTTCAAAGAAAGGTATACTAGTGCAGGAAATACTGTAAGAAGTTGAAATTTTAAGAGGTAATAGTTTTGATGAATTGTTTAATGTTTCTTCCAACTTCCTAGTAGCAAAAATTTGTCAGACACCGTTCACAAAACATTTTATTGGCGACACATCGAAACTTTTTATTAACCTGATTTCTAGGGTTTCTTGTAATCTGTGTAGCTGGATAGGCTCTGTGGCATATGTGTGCGTGTGTGACTCAACTCAAATCGGGAATGTATTTGTACGACGACAGTTGACAGACAGAAACAATTTTTACATTGAAAAGTTCTTACAAATAAAAACATTTAAAAAAATATTCGAAATTATCAGCAGTAACCAAAATGTTATGTGATACGAAAAATGGGCAGGTTCGGTTGAAACGAGCGGCAAACGGTCGCTACAGAGATTATCCGGCACCACACGAACGCGATTTCTTTAATCTGTCGCGCGTTTCCTTGTAAATCTTAATTCGTGTGTTCCGTTACAGTAATTCCAGTGTGAGGGTACGGCCATACATTTTTCTCTGGAAACGTATCACCTTGTCGCTGGGTTGCTGCTTACTTACAATTAAAAGCGAAAAGAACGTGGATTCCGCGGCGATTTCGAGAAATATCGGCGGGGTCGACGAACCGCGGCGACGCATCGTGTCCACGCCTCGTCGCTCGATTTTTTATACATATTTGTATTAATCAAGCATTTTCAGAAGTTAAAAAATTACACAAAATGCTGTTCTTCATCTGTATCTGCTGAACACATACAAGATGCATAAGATTTTTTGTGTGATTTAAATATATAAGTATTAGTATCTGTTACCTACTCGATTCGGAATACCTCGAACGTTTTCTATTTAATACTTACTATGTCATTCCCTTAAGACTGACGAAAGTTAATATTTTTGTAATCAAAAACATTTTAAAGTAAATTATGAGCATAACTCGAAATAAAATATTCACTTGGATAAGGTAAGAAGTTATGTTTACCAATTTTATGCGTCCGTCTGTATTAGCTTTTAAGAGTAATAGACAGCTTATACCATATTCGTCGAAATTGCAAGTGTAAATAAGTACAATTTCAACTGCTCGGTGCTTTATATAGAATTGAAAATAGTCAATAGCGAGTTGTTGATTAATTCAAAAATATACTCGCAGCGGTAGGTAGCCGCACTTAGCTCGCACAGGTTAAAAAGTGCACACACACTCGCGAGTCGCGCCGCATTTCATTAGTGTAACGCTGAGGCGGCGAATGCGAACAATAAAAATATCACCGTTGAAATAAATAAAAAGAGCACCGGGGCCAGCTGCAGTGGGGGCAGGTGGAATAATTGGCAATTCTTTGTCTCAACCCATACACCAACGACTAAAACCTACAGATGCTTAAATACCTCGACACGTTGATGTCTTATTTTGTTTTTTTTTTCGGACTGTTCGTACATGTGCTGTTTGCGCGCGTGTGCCTTCCGATTAGGCTAATGTTTAAGTTGCTATGTGTATTAGTATTTATTAGGTATGAGTTAGGCGAGGGTGACAAATTAGTCAAGTACAGTAGCGTCATTAATTAATTATATGTCTATAGGTGACCCTACGCTGTAAGGAGTTCGAAGCGCGCGACGAATTTTTGGTTTCTATTTTATGTTGTGGCTTTAAGCTGATTTTTTGATTAATAACTTTTGATTTATTCAGACCCTAAAAGTGGTTCTGATAACGGTTAAAGTTTTTTAAGTAAGTTCAATAAACGTCGCTGAGCGTTAATATTTTTTAGGTTCACTTTGTATGCTTGTCGTTCTATGCCAACTAAATAAATAAATAATAAATAAATAAATATTTTAAGACATGCCTCACTGGGCCACACAGAGCCATCTAGTCCCAAATTAAGGTAGTATTAAGTACCCTGTCGTATGGGGTACTAGACAACCGATAATCTTACTTATATACTTTTTTTTTTTTTTGTAAATACTTACTTATAATACATAGAAAACACCCAGACCAGTACAAACAGACATGTTCATGCACACAAATATTTGTACTGTGCGGGGATCGAACCCGCGACCCATGGCTCAGAAGCAGCGTTAACTACCGCTGATCCAAATGGTCGTCAAAGTTACTTGTTTGTCTAATTTTTCGAGTAGGAATGTTCATTTAAACATTTTCTTATGAAAAATATATTTAAAAACCTGTTAAATTGTAATATAGATTATTGTGTCAACGAACAATCATCACAACATTTCGATTGTTAACGCGAGTGAAATTCCGGAAGACAGGAATGTGGGTGAGGTAATTCGGTCTTTGCACATGCGCCGTACTGGTGCTGCGATTTCTGTTCCTACCCAGCCGAATGCCGGAGTGTTGCGCTTCGCACTGATCGTTTACCATGTTTTTATCTCCAACTTGGGTGGATATTAACCTCATTGTGCGAGTAAGGTACGTTCGACCACGCTCAAATGCATAACCGTTTTCCTTCACGCATCTTATTCCTACGAAGTAGAGTTGAAATTCAAATGTAGCGGTTTGGTACGCTCGAGTATACCAGCGCAACCCGGTCACTTAGCTAGTACGCGTTTTATCTACATTTGCATAGTGCGGAGTGCGGACAAGTAGCGGTGTCGACTTACGCGCCACTGCCGCGTGTAATGCCTCCAACTGCATCAAAAGTAGATCACAGCTCCACTTCAAAAGTAAATAAATTTTCTATTCCGAGTATCACATAAATCCGTTATTAAGTCCTTAAAGAGGCTTTGCAGTGTTGTGTTTTTAACAGTTGTTATGGTGACTCTAAGCCTAGCTATTATGTCATTATAGGTCGCTTTTTGCCGTGTAAGGTTGATTAAATGGTAACTTTATCACGATGCCTTTATTATCTCGTTTGACTGTATTGGTTTAGCTTGTTTTGTCTTTCATTGTAGAGTTTTTGGCTTGGAAGAAATTTAGATCCCAAATTCTTTGTTTTTTATGATCAGCCCTCCTCTTTACCACTTGGATTCAGAAGCCTATCGGTTCCCCGAGAGACAGACTTTGCCATAATCGCCAAGTGGGCTAGCATGCGAAGTTTGACAATTGTGGAAAGAAGGCAAGGCTGCCCGTCTTCCTCTGACAGTACGGTCGGCCGTAATGCTTTAGTTGTCTTTTACGACCCTCATAGGTAGGACCCATTTGTTTACTAAGCGAGTAATTGATTGTCGGTTTTAAGTTTATTTCATATGAGATGATTTTATTTTTCTAGTCAAGGTCTTATTTAAATTAGATTAAAGATACAAAAACATACAATCTTTTCAAGAGACCCTGTCTTTTAATCTAAAAAGAAAAACTATAATATTTCACCCATTTGATTAAAAAAAAAAACAAACAAATTTTAATGTTAAGAAAGCTCTATCATCATACTTTTAAAAATTATACAATTAACAATCAAGAAGGTGTATAAAAATAACTTGGAGCTGTTATCAGTAATATTAGGTTAACAAAATAATTATGATATGATTTTGCCACGTCATGCTTTCCTAACGGCTTGGGATTGAATTTATAATAATAAAATGATAAGTCCTGGTATTTAAATTTACGGTATTTTTATTGGGTATATTAAAAAATATAGCTTAGTAAAAATATAAAAGCTTAAACAACTGATTGATAACTGTATGGCATAACAAAAATTTTTTTTCTGAAAATAGACTACTAATGTTGCTATTGAATCCTCACCGGTTCTAAACATAATATGTATTATGTGCAGGATTCCCCCTCAATATTATACTTACGGTTTACTTCTGATATACAGGAATCTTTCTGTCTGATTGCTAATTGCATTTTTAGAACTTTGAACACATGAATATATTTTGTGTTACTTTTTTAAGCAAACAAATCGCTAGTGCAAATTAAAAATACAATTCCTTAAATAAACATTTTTCGACTTAACTTAACCCACGACATGAATATTTCTATGGATAACTATTAGCGTTTTTTCACCGTCTCGTAAAAAGAAGGTGGTCGTGTAGTACTTAGAATTCATACTTAGTTACTAACCCCCGTATTTATAAACAAGTAAAAGTAATTACTTGCGAGACAATTTGTATGCCTTAATCAAGAAATTACAAGAAATTATAAATATATAATATGACTATTAATGGTGACCAATTTCTTTCACTTAAGCACTAGGTATGAACACTTTAAGTTATGACTTTCTTAAGCAATAAGTAATTACTTCTTTATAAATACGGGGGTTAGACATAGAGTGTCTCTATCTCTGTTCCACAATCCCTTTCCAATGGTTTAACCCCTTGCAGGAGTGATTTTCGAGGTTTGAACTATCCTATGGCTCAATCGTGAAAACAAACAGACAGATTTTCTCGCATTTATTTATTTCATAATGTTTTAGAATAAATGTAACGAAACCCTGTAATAAACATACAAAAGACTTAATTAACATTAAATTATAAGCTCTTACTAGCTTTAGACGTAATATGCTACAAAGTACATACATATTTTATATCATAAATTTGTTAAAAAAGGTTAATTTAAATGTAAGTATTACTCATATCACAATTATTACCCTCGTTGTTATACATATCTAACAATAACGAGATAATTATCCACTTGCGTAAATGAGTAAGTTATTATGTGTGAAATAAATATTTTGCTGAATATTGGTACTATAATATTATGGGAGATCTGAAGAGATTCCTTGGAAGATTCCTTGTTATGTGATTTTATAAATTTGTCTTGTTAGTTATTAGTCACTATGAATGATTATTGGTTAGTCATAATTGTGTATAATATCGTTGTTTTGATAGACAAAATTAAATATAAGGGTATTTACTCCTACATTATAAAAACCAAATGACTAAGATTGTTTCGGTAGCAAACAAACACACAACGACGGCCGTCATCCGGCTCAAAGTAAAGTTAGGTATACTTACTCACTAGGTTTACTGCTTAATCTTGGCATTTTTTTTAGGTATAAATATATTTTTTTATTTATTAATCTCAGCGACATAAATCCGATGGAGAGATCAGTATTATATAAAATAACACGTAACTTCAGTATACTATATATTTTTATTTAAGTAAACTAATTTCACACTACGCCTATTGCAAAATTTTGAGATTCCTTAATATCTCGTGATTTTTGCATATTTAAAAGACAAATTAATTAAAAATCAGAAACACATCTAAACATATTTATTTGACATTTTGAAACAAGTTGTATGACTATGCAATATAAAGCAAATAAAAATTTAATAGATCTGAAAGGTGAACAAAATTTAATGAGAATTAGTTATTTACACTGTTTTTAAGCTATTGCATAGCTTCTATCGTGGGCCTTGAGCGCGGGGACCGAATCCAGAAATTCCGTAACGAAAAAACCTCACGCTCCCCACTTCGACCGGCACAGCGGTGATACGGCTGTTCGACGAGGTGCGTGCGGTTTGACGAGGCGTTTGCCATTCGACGAAGTGGGTGCCGTTTAACTAAGTGGGTGCCGTTCGACGAAGTGGGTGCCGTTCGACGAGGCAGGTGCCGTTCGACAAGTTGGGTGCTGTTTGACGAGTGGGGTGCTGTTTGATGAGGTGGGTGCTGTTCGACGAGGTGGGTGCCGTTTGATGAGGTGGGTGCCGTTCGACGGGGTGGATGCCGTTTGACGGGTGGGGTGCTGTTTAACGAGGTGGGTGCTGTTTGTCGAGAGGGGTGCTGTTTTTCGAGGTGGGTGCTGTTTGACGAGAGGGGTGCTGTTTGGCGGGTACGCTGTTTAACGAGGTAAGTGCTGTTCAACGAGCGAGGTGCTGTTTAACGAGGTGGGTGCTGTTTGACAAGCGGGTGCTGTTTTACAAAGTGGGTGCTGTTTGACGGATGGGGTGCTGTTTAACGAGGTGGGTGCTGTTCGACGAGCGAGGTGCTGTTTAACAAGGTGGGTGCCGTTCGACGAAAGGGTTGCTGATTAACGAGGTGGGTGCTGTTTGACGAGCGGGTGCTGTTTTACGAGGTGGGTGCTGTTTGACGGATGAGGTGCTGTTTCACGAGGTGGGTGCTGTTCGACGAGCGAGGTGCTGTTTAACAAGGTGGGTGCTGTTTGACGAGTGGGGTGCTGTTTAACGAGGTGGGTGCTGTTCAACCAGCGGGGTGCTGTTTAACGAGGTGGGTGCCGTTCGACGAGCGGGGGGCGTTTGCCATTCGACGAAGTGGGTGCCGTTTAACTAAGTGGGTGCTGTTCGACGAGGCAGGTGCCGTTCGACAAGTTGGGTGCCGTTCGACGAGGTGGATGCCGTTTGACGGGTGGGGTGCTGTTTAACGAGGTGGGTGCTGTTTGACAGATGGGGTGCTGTTTAACGAGGTGGGTGCTGTTCAACGAGCAAGGTGCTGTTTAACGAGGTGGGTGCTGTTCGACGAGCGGGGTGCTGTTTAACGAGGTGGTTGCTGTTTGACGAGCGGGGTGCTGTTTAACTAGGTGGATGCTGTTTGACGAGCGGGGTGCTGTTTAACTAGGTGGGTGCTGTTTGACGGGTGGGGTGCTGTTTGACGGGTGGGGTGCTGTTTGACGGGTGGGGTGCTGTTTAACGAGGTAGGTGCTGTTCGACGAGCGGGGTGCTGTTTAACGAGGTGGGTGCTGTTTGACGCACGCAAGCTATGCAATAGCTTTACCGCGGCAGTCTCCGAGTGCCACACGTCTTTTTTTATTTAGTAGATCCCATCGACCTCCGATTTACAATGTATTTTTTAAATGTAAGTACTACACTACCTGTTGGTGCGAGGATTATTTATATCAAAATAATATATCACGATAATATCAATGGATTTATTCCTACTTTTTGCATTTAGTTACGATTAAAACTTAACACTTTACGGGGTTTAATTTTAAATATGTAAGTAATTGAGTAAAATGCTATTTACCTTTCAATAATTAATTCGCTCGCAGTAAACTTCGTAAAGTGTAAAAAAAATTAATTACTTATGATTTTGTCTTTTTATACTGCCCAGGTAACGACTAAAAAGTTTATGTATTTTTTCAAGAGGCCGCTTCATTAGCAAGCACTTAAATAATTGATAGATAATCACTTCATTGCACTAAACACAAGAATACAAAATATTACAAACTAGAGAAAATGTACAATTAACCGATATTGTGGACGCTAAAATACCTCAGGTACACAATCTAAAATACTCGTGGAACGCACTTTGAGTGACATTGAACAAAACACGCAATAGCTAGCAACAATACTCGTAGTTATGAATGAATGTCATTCGCACATGTCTACCCGGATAGCGATGTTTGCCTTCCGTCATCCTCATCATGTATCACTGACGCGTTCCGACTTATTTGTAAGATTGTACTGCAACTGCAACCACTGTAATTGCTTCTAATGATAACGTTAGCACATCGGCGTTAGATTCAAAACAAGAATCTTGTAGACAGCTACTCAGTAACTTTTTGCTATCCTTATATTACATATTTAAAGTTAAATGTTTGGGTAGGTACATTATAGTAGGTATTCTATTGAACACTGTAAATGTATGAAATATTTACAACATCCTGATCTCAAGTGGTTTGTCTAAAATCCAGGAAACTGAAGACAAAACAAGCAGCACAAGCCGAATCAATCAGCTGCCTGCAAAACAAGTGAACTACGTCGTAGTTTTACCTGCTCTATACATTGATTGAACATTTTACCTTGAATTTTAATCGTGCTGGTTGTCGCTATTTTATCTCCTGAAAATAAGCCTATTTGTAAAGTATTATTTGTCATTTTTAAAATTTAAGTGCTTTCGATCGTTCAATTTTAGTTTTATAATTGTTAGGGGCAAACTTATTGCATTAATCAGAAAAGCGGCGAATACGGCTTCCCCTGTGTGTGAAAGATAAGGTTTTTATTGAAACAGGAGGACGTTCTCGAATAAGCGATTACTGCTTTTAAATGTGCGACCTTGCATAACTTCTTCCGGAGTTGTATGATGAGTTACAACTCTGTGAATTTTTTATCTTATTGTTTTTGGATCATAACCCATAAGCGTGTATAAAAAATGATGGAAATGAAGTAATAGATGTTATTTACGTATTTACTGAGTAAGAATATTGCACTTTGGACTACATCATCTCGCATCATCAGATGAGCTTCAAACTACATGAGATATCTATACTAATATATAAAGTTGAAGAGTTTGTTTGTTTGAACGCGCTAATCTCAGGAAGTACTAATAGATAGATAGATAGATAAAATCTTTTTTTGCATGGCAACTACTGGTCTGGTACTGGTCCGATTTGAAAAAATATTTTTGTGTTAAATAGTCCATTTATCGAGAAAGACTTTATAACGTCATGCTGCGACCAATAGGAACGAAGTATCAGAGAAAAATGTAGCAAAAATAATCGCGCTCATAATAACAGAAATTGACGCGGACGAAGCCGTGGGCAACAGCTAGTTATCTATATATATAAAAGAAAGTCGTGTTAGTTACACCACTTATAAGTCGAGAACGGCTGGACAGATTATTATGATTTTGGTGTTTTTGGAATTGTCTTTGTCGGGAATAGCATAATAACTGTATTAAAAACATTGGAAAGTTAACGTAAAAAATAACTACTAAGAAACTGTTTTTCTTCATACTCGTATTACAGTTATCCAACTTCGCCATATTTGATGACTATGACATTTAAGACGTCAAAATCAAATACTACTCTGAGGCGATACGAAGTTCGCGGGGTCCGCTAGTATAAATATAAATATGTACAATCGTATCTTTTTATTTTTAATCCTCGTGATTTTTATATATATAACAACTTTAAACTTTCGCGTTGCATAACTATTGCAAAACGTATAACGGGATTTAAACGCGAATACACCTTATTTTAAAATATAAATAATTAGCGGACCCCGTGAACTTCGTATCGCCTCTGAATAGTATTTAATGTTGACGTCTTAACTGTCATTGTCATCAAATATGGCGAGTTTAGATAAATGTATCAAGAAAAACAGTTCCTCAGTAGTTATTTTTGTCGCTAACATTCTAATGTTTTTAATAGTTATCATCCTATTCCCGACGAAGACAAATCCAAAAACACAGAATCATAAAATTCGGTCCTGCCCTTCTTGAGTTATAAGTGGTGTAACTAACACCTTTATTACAGATTTTTATGCTAAAAAAATAAAACAACTGTTCCTATTTTTCTGCTTGACATGTTCTATCAATGTACATATTTCTTAAATCACTTAATACATTATGCAAATGACCTACAACACTCCTGATTTACACACTGGATACACAAGGACTGTGCTCATGTTGTCCATAAAATATTATAGGTGGGAGTGATAGAAACATCAGTACATAATAATTTTGGACAATTAGATGTTAAAGGTATTGTGTTCTGCTGCCGTTGACTGAACACGATTGCAATGACTTACAGTGTTTGCTGATGTTTATTTAAATATCACTATTAATTGGTCCTATGACACGGTTTTCACTTGGTGTAGTTGTGCGATGCCTACTACGCAAGGGTTCTATTCTCAGTTGAGTCGATTTATAAGCCCCACTTTTTTTGAATTGGATTGTGTCTGTAAAGATTGGAGGATTATAAGTTGGGCTGCCGAAGGCACGTTAAACTGTTGGCTCCGAATGCTGTCCCAAGATTGAAATCGTAAATACAAGCCACGTTGCCCACGTTAGGGGGCTGTAATTGGGCGGCTTGGTTAATTCTGACACCAGAATATTCTTGCAGAATAGTCATACGCTGAGAATAAGAAGATAGATGTTATGTTTTTTCTTTAGCAGATGATTATTTTAATCATCTGGTTCTACCTTTATAGTGCACGCTCGGCGACAGTCTATACGCCTATATAGACTGTATATAGACTGTGGCTCGGCGTGTCTTTCGTCATTGTTATTGTGTGTAGTATAAACACTAGCCGTGTCATGCGTATCCACATTGACGTTATGCAGGCTATGCAGCCATCAAATAACCAAGTATAATCTACTACATTCACTAATATATTTGTTTGCATGTTCATTACATGGACAATTCATAGGGTTGTACCAAATGAGTTTATATCAACAATAAATTGTGATTCAATTACTGATGTAATAGTAAAATGTTTTTAGCTGTAGCTAGAGTTTAAGTATGACAGAATAAAAAAATCTGGCCTAATGGTAAGCTTTATTTCTTAAATAGTAACATTAGTTTAACTTGACGTTTAACAATCCTATTAATCGTTAAAGTCCCAAATTAAAAGGAGAATTAAAAAAAACCTATTATTCAAATGTTTACTCTTACCCCTACTGGAAGTTTGACCAATGTTAAAAAAGAGACGATGCTGGGCAGCAGCGTCTTCTGGCAGTATTACTGCGAAACCCATAGGAAGATATTACTCGTATTTTATGTCCCGGCACCACACAAAACTATTCTATAACATTGCTATACTTTTTACCACGCTTTTTAGGGTTCCGTACCCAAAGGGTAAAAACGGGGCCCTATTACTAAGACTTCGCTGTCTGTCCGTCTGTCCGTCTGTCCGTCCCTGTCACCTGGCTGTATCTCAAGAGCCACGATAGCTAGACAGTTGAAATTTTTACAAATTATGTATTTCTGTTGCCGCAATAACAACAAATACTAAAAACAAAATAAAATAAATAATTAAGGGGCTCCCATACAACAAACCCGCTTTTTTGGCCTTTTTGGTACGGAACCCTTCGTGCGCGAGTCCAACTCGCACTTGGCCGGTTACTTTTTAAATGTTGACAGCATCACAAACATTGTTATTTATCCCAAAATAAGTACCTATTAAAGCACTTGTTCTTGTCAGAAACAATGACGTTGTGGTACATAAACACGAAGTGTTTTTTTTTTCACTTACGTCCGGGAATATAGAACCTCAGAGTTGTCAACCTCTTGAAAACCAGTGTCTGAGCCGAAGCGTGGATGGTTTTACCACTAACGAGCTAAAGACAAAGCTAAAATGTTTGGTTTTCCCAGCATTTGGAATTTGCCCCGAAAACATTACGATGCGATATGGCTCAGCCGACGAAACTACGTCTGTACATCCGTACGCACACCGATAATAACTGTAAAATGTCCAGTTTAGACGCATGACTCACTCCGATCGAGCGATATCGATCTGTAATCATACTATTGGTATGAAGAGATCGCGTTTAATAGAAATCTCCAGTGCTGATGTTGGTTCTAGCGGTGTTTTTACTTAATATTGGGATGTACGTTTTTTTTTCCAGTATTATGTAGAGTAGGAAAAGTATGTAACCGCGCCGTGGTGGTCATTCTTGGAAATTATTTATGTTTTATTATACCTAGTATGTAGAGTATGGAAAATTTGGGACCGCGCCATGATGATTAGTCTTGGGAGTGATTTCTTTTATGTTATGATTATGTACTTACGGTACGATAGTACTTTTATTATTTATTTTATAAAATTAGACCATGCAGGACCGTTTATTAAAACTAAATAAATTATGTAGAGTAGATGGGACCGCCTTAATAAGAGCATTCAAATCAAAAACAATTGGTGCTAAAATTAGATTATGAGATGTTTTTATAATGTTTATCATTCAATGCAAAACAACTACTTTACTTTAATTTACATAATGTACAGCGCTAAGTTACAAAATGGTTATAAGGTAAACATAAATAGATATCCTCTATCGTCTGGTTTCGGATGAGTGACGATATTTGATCAAGATATTTTCATACTGGCGTGAAGTGTTATCGGCACATATCGCTCTCAGAAATGAATAGCATGAACAACCATTTTATTACCAGTTTAGTAACGATAGTTAAGTTTTTTAGTATAACTCAAAGAACATTTTGAAGTGTTCCTTAATAACTTGATTTGAATATGAGGAAACAATTTTTGTACTGGAGGTACAGGAATTATTACTGTAGTCGCAATATTTAGGTAATCTATCTATATATATAAAAATGAAAACGTCTACAAATTAATACAAAACATTTGTGAAATATTAGATAAAAAAAAATATGCCGTCGGTGTTTTGTTAGACATGACAAAGGCCTACGATAAGGTCCAGCATAACATACTCCTGCAAAAGCTGTATGGAGTAGGTATTCGCGGTGAGGCACACAATTGGTTCGCGTCGTACCTCAGCAATAGGGAACAATATGTCGAAGTTGAACACTTTGACAGTTCTTCGAGAGAAATAAAAAATGTCCGTTCCGATTGTAAAATAATTAACGCGTCTATACCGCAGGGAAGCGTGGTGGCCTGTCTCCTGTTTTTGATTTACATCAACGACCTCCCTAGGAGCATGAAGGAACCTTGTATTTTGTTTGCGGATGACATCTCACTACTTGCGCAATGTGACAATAATAAAAATGGCCAATTGAACGAAAAACTTACCCTTCTCCTCTCGAATATCTCAAACTGGTTGGATGACCATAATTTGGAAATAAACTTCCATAAAACTAAAATTATGTCTTTCCACCCATACCAAAAACAGGCACTAAACATAAATTTCACTCACAATAGCACTAAATTAGAACATGTAGGCACTTTTACGTTACTCGGTTTAGAAATAGATACACATCTAAATTGGAAAGCGCACATCCAAAAAATAAAATCAAAATTATCGAGCTACGCGTATGCACTTTACGAGGTGAAAAAAACTACTGACCTTGAAGCGGCACTAACTACCTACTATGCCTATGCAAACGCGTGGCTTAACTATGGCATTATTCTATGGGGAAATAGCATCGACGCATCCAGCCTTTTTATCTTGCAAAAAAAGCTAATTAGAATTCTCGCCAACACTAAACAGACTGAAAGTTGCAAACCATATTTTAGAAAATTTAACATACTTCCCCTTCCATGTATGTATATCTTGGAAATATGTAAATTCGTCCGAAAACATCCCGAATTTTATACAAAGCGATCGAATTTACCCTCGAACCACTCTTTGAGAAGTGTTCGTAAGAACAAATTAATGTTACCGCCTGTCCATCTAAAGCTTCATTCATCAAGCCCACTAATCATGTCTATAAAAATTTACAATAAACTACCGGAATTTATAAAAGAAGAATCAAATAAAATAAAATATAGAAAATCAATAAAATCTATTCTTTTAAAAAATTGCTACTATACAATAAATGAATACCTAAATGACGAAAATCTAATAAAATTAAAAAATATATAACCAACAATGATATTTAAAAAGTATAGATAGGTTATGCCCTTACAAAACTATCGAAATATCTGTGCCGCTTGCGAACAACTGCACACATGCGTAATTCTTATTTTGCCCTTGTCATACTCGTGAAAAGAACAATTACTTTCTCTTTCATGGATTTGAAAAGACGTCACAATTGTGACGTTTTAGGGACGCATATTGAGAGCGCATGTAACATATCTATTACTTTTTAAATATCATTGATAACCAAATTAATTAATACAATGACAACAATTTATTTTATTTCTCAAATTCAAATTTATATAAATGTTTAATAATATAATCTAATAAAAATATGTAATTAGCTGTTATTTTACATAAAATAAATTAATAACTATCACCAAATTAGTCGATACCTATAAATTGAATATACAGTAAATTTTAGAAAGTAAGTAAATTATGTATGTAGTAATAATAGGTGTTTATTTGTTCTTTTGTATTGAAATATTATGTAATTATGGCGTCATCCTCTCTGTCCGTCTACTACAAATTGTATTGTTGTGCCCGAACAGGGTCTATAATGAACTGTCTACATCATACTTTATAACATCCTTGTAACATTATAGAACGCAATAAAATATTTGAATTGAATTGAATTTGAATCCCTATTTCCCTTGGTCATCGCATCACGCGTGAACGGCTGGACCGATTTCGCTATTTCTTTTTTTGTTTTGTGTTATTGTCAGGAGAATGTTCTTATGAAAGAAAAAAATAAGAAAAGTGCGCGGAAAAATAGAAAATTTAAGAAAACTTAATCACCATACTAAATTATTTGTAATGTAACCTTATCGCTTTTGACAATTTAAACTTATTTAATTTATTCAGTTTGACATAGGTAACATTGACAGAATGCGTGCTGAAAATATCGTCAAATAGGGGGTAAAAAAAACTGAATTCTGCACATGGCCAGTAATGTCTGTCGCCTGTTCCCGTGTTGGAAAACCAACAAAACTATAATTTATATACCCGCCAGGAAAAAGGACAAAGAATTTTGTGTACTATAAATCATAATAATAATAAACAATTGGTAAAATGTTTTTTATTATACCATTTCGTAATCAATATTCATAGTTAAGACAGGACAACGTCTGTCGGGTCCTCTAGTTTAAATAAATATTACAAAGATGTTTTATTTGACTGTTTGTACTAATTTTTTGGATTTCTAATAGCAAATATATATTTTTATAATTGTTATGTATGCAACTTTTCTCATTGTTTGTTACTCTGATGCTATTTGCAATTTTGTTGTTACTGGTAGTTGACTGGTAGAGTGCTTTTGGCATCAAGTCGTGCCGCTTGTTGTCTATGCAAAAGTGTGAAAAAATTAAATAAAATGAAAAATGTGGTCAATTACCACCTGACACTGGGTCAAACATTCTTTAATAAACAACATATTGCATTGTATATGTATCAACTTGTCAAAGGGTTATTTATTAGTTTAAATTTCATGTTGCAACCGAATATTCTCACCTCCAAATATGTGGTCGTTAAAACACATTTCAAACCATGCTTCTGACAGTAGACTAAACAAAAATCAAGTCTGGCATGCTCATCGTCAGACGTCATCATAATGGTAATTAACATAAACAGTATAATAATATATTCTTTCAATTGTCTGTGTCTTAATAATTAATAGCGAGAAATAGAAAATCTATTCTTGATTTTATAATAAGAAATTAGAAATTCACCCGTTCCCTGTATCGCTTAATCTTTGTACCTACACTTTTGGCATTAATATTTTATTAAATCATGCATATTTTAGGACAAATTCTCGGGAGTGGGTCGCCGAACAAACAAAAGATAGCGCGGCAGTGTTTAGTTTTTAGTTGGTAATGTCTTCTTATAATTTGAATGTGACCGCATGAGGTCACGCGGTTGTTTGGAAACATCGGACCTGCGCGTGAGTCACTTCTCAAGGTGCGCGGACATCAAAGCGAATTGACATTCCGACGATGGTTATATTGTTAATTTGAACCTTTGTATAATTGGGCTTGGTCTTATTTAATGTTTGTTTTAAGTCAAACTTCTGATTATATAGTAACAGAAGGTATTGTATGAGGGTGCGTCTCATATGATATACAATCATTTGATATAATCAAACTTTAATAACGATCACTTTACGTTATAATCATTTGTTACAACAACACATGATATAATTTTGTTTGACATAACGATTTCTTTACATAACATACAGTTAATTTAATACTATTTAGCATAACATTCACAACAAATAAAACATTTAGAAATAAAACTCATTTTATATATCGTTCATTTGTTATAAATTTGTTTGTTATACGCATCATTTCGTATATCTATTATTTGAGATAAAAACGTTTAAAATATTTATTAAAAGAAATAACCGTACTGACTGACATACATTGCTAAAATTAAGAATTTGGTTGAATACCGACTCGCCGTGGTCTTTCCGCTGTGGTACTTGTCTGCCCTACACTAGAGTGCAATTTAAAAGCCGGAGGCGCGGAGTGAGTGCAGTCCTCGCTCGCAGTAACGAAGCTCGGGCGCCCTGGCGAGCTGTAGCTGCTGTTCGGCGACCAACAAGCCGAAGCTGCGGAAGCGAGTGTGGGTGCCAGAGATTTGTTACGCAAGAGCGGAAGGACTGCACTTCCCGCAGCGCCGGAGAAGAGCAAAACAAATGCATGCATGCTTGCCTGCTTGCCTATATGCATGCTGCTTGCCTGCATGCATGCTGCTTGCCTGCATGATTGCATGCATGCCAGCTTGCATACATGACGATTGCCTGCAAGCATGCTGCTTGCCTGCATGCATGCTTGCTTACGTGCATGCATTCCTCCTTGCCCGCGTATTTATGGCATTTCGTACTCTTAAAGATTCGGAATATACCCTATTTGGTATCTTAAAATTCTGCATTCTGGCGACTTTGTATCAAGAAATCATTATCTGTTTTAAATGTTATATAAAAAGAGTGTAATCGTAAATGAACGTTATACTAAATGTTATTATACTAAATAAAATTATTTGTTTTTAGCATTATATCCTGTGAATGTTATATTAAACGGATAATAAGCTAAATGATTTTATCCCATCTGTTACTTATACGTTTTAAAGTTATGTAATTTAAATTTATATCTTTCCATCACTATATTAAAAAAGTGTTATATCAAACAAAATTATATTATTTGATTGTATATGTTTTGATATTTATACCATATGTTGTAACAATCGTTATACTATATATTACATACCCATTGTATGATACTAGCTGGTACCAGCGACTTTGTATGCGTGAATTTGGAATTTACCTACGGGAATCATTTACATTTCTACGGGATATCAAGTAATCTATGAGCTATTCCATACTTTAATCTATTTCAGTGCAAAATTTTACTCCAACCTGTTGAGACGTTCTGGTATGGTTAGTAACCAAACATACATCCAATCGTTTGCATTTAATATATCAAAAAGAAGTCATATTAATTAATTAAATGGATCACTTGTAGATAGGAATGTTTACCGTATACTTTTCTTATATAATAATAGTAGTTAGAAATAAGAGTAGTAAGAATTGCTTATTAAAACTTAATTGTACTTATGAGATAATCGTTGTCAGATTTAATTTTGTATAGTATTTTTTATGAGATTGTATCAAATAAATTAAATTAAACTTATATTTAAATCGAATAAACAATCTAAAAATTATGATTGAAATCAGTATCTTTTGTAACAATCGTTTTTATAATGTTACTACCCAGTATTGTAACGCGTGTCCACTTTACATGTTAGTTTTAACGTCTTTTGTTATCAATTAATTTTATGTGCACACGCTACTTCAGTGATTTTTCCACGCTTATTGTACCACCAACCACACATTTGAACTGCGAAGTCAAACAAAAGTAATCTCTAACTCGTCGGTTTAAAGTGCACATTTTCTTATATTATATTTTCTGCTTGCTGCATGCATACCTTCTCGCGTCCGTGAAACATAAGGTCGGATATTGCAAGTAATTTATCGATAACGACGAACTCTTCATAATTCTGATGTATTCGAGCTACTACATTCCCTACTTATTATATAAATGCATGATAAAAACTGAAAATGTATAATCTAATTATAATTGAAAGTTTAAACTTTATATTATACAGGGTGTTAGGTAAATGCAATATCAAGCTGAAACTGGCATCAGTTAAAATATGCATATAGGTGAAGAAAAGTGGTGAAGTTAGATTTTTGAAATAAACATTTCTGAAAAAAATATTTTCGGAAAATTCTTTCGAAAAAATAAACCGAAATCTCTCTTAAAACTTTTTGTACTACCGAAAAAATGATGATATCAAATTTCTGACTGCACTTTTCTTATTGTTTTATATTTATAGGCTGTTGAACTAGAATCAAAACAAATTTGTCGGTATTGTGCTATATTTGTATCGACAATTTACATAATCGACATTGGTTGTACATTTCTCAACTCTATATTGTACCAATATTCTACACGTAAATTTTTATCAAACGTCCACACTAATATACTCTCTATGCCGATCTACTATTGTTTATTATGGCATGAACTGAAAGTAACCGAGCGTATACGAATATCGATACACACCAATCGATTAGTCACTATAGTAATTTAATAACTAAGCCTAAATTTATCGCTGGGTTTGGCATGTGTTGAAATCGTTATGTTTGAAAATCATTAAAGCTGGAATTGAATCAAGGTTATTATTAGTATTGATTTACGGTTGATATTTTAATTGTGAGATATTTATGGCGAAGTTAAATAGTGAAAAGGGGGTAATTATTTTGATTGGATCAAATATGTAATGCCGCAGTCGTAAACATAGGAATGTCCCGAATTAGTAGAGAAAATATCAATAGCACACGCACTGATTGTGGGTGAAGCGATAAATTAAAGGTGATTTGTGTGTGTGTACGTTTTGTGCTTTGTAATAGGCTGGTTACGTGATCTTAAGTTACGAAAGCGCAGCGCGGCGCGGCGTACGCGCCTCGCACTGAAACGAATTTAGCGCATTGTGACGAGGAAGCAGAACGCTTCGCGCGAATAGACGGACAAGTGCATAAGGTACGAGTAATAAAGCTGGAAGTGGCAGTAAATATCATGCGATCCAAAAAGCTTTAAATTTCATGCAGTTTTTCATCACATTCTCTGTAGTTTAAGTAATAAAAAATATATTACTCTTTTTAATTTAGTTTGTAATAACATTTAATGTACCCTCTTTTTACTGCATACCTACAATATCCTAAAAAAACCCTTGCTGTTAAGTGTGCTTAATAATTGTCACACATAGTAAACGAAGTAACTTTTTAAAATGTAGTTGAACTTAGGTAAGCAGTAGAATGTAGTGTCACTAATTATAAAGAAGTTGACCAATAAATTACTACAGGAGGATCGGGCAGATCTATATCCATCTATCAGCTTATCATCGGCCCACAACTGTTCACTGCCAGCATTATCATCATCACCAGTATATAACTGTGCACCACGGCCTCTCCAAAAGAAATATGTATATTGGATGATGAAATATATTTATTGACGACTAGCGGACCCGGCAGACGATGTCCTGTCTTAACTATGAATATTTATTACGAAATGGTTTAATAAAAAACAAATTTAATCATTGTTTATTATTATTGTGCTCTAAACAACATTCTTTGTTGTTTTTTTTTTCTGGCGGGTATATAAATAGTTTTGTTGATATTCCGACACGGTAACAGGCGACATATTACTGGCCATGTGCAAAATTCAGTTTTTTTTACCAACTTTGACGATATTAGCAGCACGCATTGTGTCAATTTTATGTCAAACGCCATACATTAAAAAAGTTTAAATTGTCAAAAACGATAAGGTTACGTAACAAATAATTTAGTATGGTGATTAAGTTTTCTTAAATTTTCTAAATTTACGCACATTTTTTTTTATTTTTTTCTTTCATAAGAACATTCTCCTGACAATAACAAACAAAACAAAAAAAGAATTAGCGAAATCGGTCTAACCGTTCACGCGTGATGCGATGACCAAGGGAAATAGGGATTCATTGTTATATATATAAAGACTAGATGACCCGGCAAACGTTGTTTTGCCATAAAAATGATTAAATTACTTACTACCCTACCCCTACCCTACCCCTACCCTACTCCTACCCTACCCCTACCCTACCCCTACCCTACTTCTACCCTACCCCTACCCCTACCCTACCCCTAACCTACCCTACCCTACCCTACACATACCCTACCCCTACCCTACCCCCACCCCTACCCTAAACCCTTCCCTACCCTACCCTACATTATCCCCGACAAAATTGTGAATCTAAACCATTCCCAGATCCCCTTGAACACACACAAAAAAATTTCATCAAAATCGGTCCAGTCGTTTTTGTGAATCTAAACCATTCCCAGATCCCCTTGAACACACACAAAAAATTTCAACAAAATCGGTCCAGTCGTTTGAGAGAAGTTCAGTGACATACACACTCACAGAAGAATTATGTATATAAAGATTAGCGTCGCAATTTGGCCAATGGTGGAGAGAAGACGCTGCTGTCAGTCATCTTCTAGCATTAATTACCGTTCGACATCTATAGAAAGAGAAGGGATGGTGCTAATCTATTTTGTGCTGGCACCATACGGCAAAATCATCCATCATCCAATTTTGGGAAATCTTGCGGTCAGGATCACAATGACTGAGAAGAGAAGTTACTTAACTGTCGTCATATTGTCATCGTTCTGTTGTTCTGCCTTCTGTCTAACATTTTGCAATTGACAACTAAGTCTTGTTTTTTACGATGGCGGCTTGTCCAGCTCAGCAGAAAGGAGAATTTCTTCAGTTCTCGATATTTCGACAAGCTGTTTAAACACAAGCAAAGTAGGAGGCATGCAATAAACCTATATTGAACCAGCTTTTTGCCCGCGGATCTGCCCACGTGAACTACATGTTATATCGCGCGGGCGAAAATGCCCAGCCGTGGGATACAAATTATCCCTATGTTCAGACAGACAGGCAGATAGATAGTTACTTTCGCCTTTATAATATCAGTAAAGCTTATAGACATCTAACAAGCCATTTCCACTATCGGCCGATCCTTGTTATTTGGTAAGATGCGTGGTGAAAGTGATTGCGTTGATGTCGCGTGTGGCCGGCATGCACCCGCCGACCTTGCCATATTAAGGTGAACACGAATGTTCTTCAGTGCATCCCAGTCTCGTACACTTTGTATGATTTCGAGTGGGCTTCTTTTGTCATTTGCAAATGAGCTGCTTAAATCCTGGTTAAAAATCTATAAACAAAGAAGGCGCTGGTCATAGGCGATGTTGTCTTTTTGCGGTTCCATCTGACCGATGTAATGACTAAGCCGCAAGGATAACAATGTAAGTTGCAAATAGAAGGTAAATCATGGTTTGGCGTACTCCAAAGTAATCTAATTCCTCTCTAAACTAGTTACCTATTACTTCATTTCTTAACATATTAAAAAACAATATAGGTATGCTTCAATCAAACCTAAGATCAAGAACTGATTCATCTTTTCAAAGCCCACATTTTAACATTTGCTGACGACCTGCCTATACTGATGTAGAAGTGAAATTCATACAAATATTAAACTATTAAACGAAGTGGTGATTTTTGTGGCCCCTATAAACCTTCTCCTGGGTCGCAAAGCCCAGACTCTACCACGAGTCGGTAGGTATCTATTTCGGTATCACGATGGACCCGACACCCTACTAGGGTGCTGGACCCTGAATCCATGTAGGTATGCTAAAAAAAAGTTTATTTTCATTTTTTTAGATCCTATGACGTTTTCTTTTTTGGATTAAATTATACGAGTAAATAGCACATTTCAAATACCACTAAAAGTTCCGTCAAATGAAGAAGTCATTAGTAAGCGACTAACATGGGCTTTCTTGAACACGTTGACGATTTGTTTAATTACAAACAATTTATTATCTGTATTGTTGATGTCATGAATTCAATGATTTATCTATAGTTGATGGAATGTTTAATCATTATCACCTATCGACATAAATTATCTGATTATAAAAAAATTGTTAAGTTTATTTTGGTATTTGTGTATTTAACACGGTGACGGTATGTTTACACCGTTTCACGTAAGTTGTTTAGTATTTACAAAGACAATCATTATTAGTCTAATATGGCCGCGCTCTCGTGTAATGTATCGAATGAACGTTTCTCACGTTTCTAAATCGAAACAAACCCAACGATAGTCCGAACAACGGAATGAAATGAAAGTGCGCCAGCGCAAAATCTCGAACGTTTAGAATTAGTTATGGCGGATGAGCATAGTAGTGTAATGCACAACGATGCGTTATAATTGTCGATGTTGTACAGAATGCTCACGTTGTCGTGTTGTTTTTATAATTGATATAGATACAGTATGCCTAATGTATAAATACGTTGTTGCAACAGTTCAAGTGCTGGATCATCATGATCTGCTCTATGAAGCATATTTTTGGTCGTGTAAGTACTTGTTTCATGTTTAGGGGTTCGGGAATATATCACGAAATATCACATGCCCTTCATGTTATTTTTTTTTTTCCATTAAATGTTCGATTTCACTCACCTTGAGACCTTGACTCACCGTTGCCAGGTAACGATTTCCAGGAAAATGAACATTCCTGTAAAATATAAAACAAGATACACAGCCAGTGACGGTTAAACGCCCTCACCAAATAGCACACCTACTCTGAGTGCTCTAAGCTCTTATACCTTAGTTGCATTCATGTTTAAGTTATTTACGTAAGGTTGAATTTGCATTACGATACAGTATTTAAACTCTGACAGTTCGATATGACATATTTGATTGGGACTATGTATTTAGTTCTTATATTTTCTCGGAAAAAGAAACATTTCCGAAAATTTCAATACTGCATAAATTTTTCGGTACACGTGGTTTTGGGTTTGGAGTAAGAGGAGTAGCCTGAAACCTCGCTACATTTCACCAGCACGGGTTAAAAAAGTTGTTAATACCATTACCTAGTTAATAGAAGATCCCTTTGATACCTATTTGAGTGCGCCTACTGCATAAACGCGTTTGTGTTGTTATTGTGGTGTGCGCGCAGTCACGTGCGCCCGAGGACGCAGCATCACCTCCGCATACTATTTTACAACACTTGATTGAATTGTTCTAGACTTGCCGATAATCATGTCGCTGCAATTAATTTGAGGACGGCGTTAGGGAAGTCTTGAGTTGATTTTCATTTGTGTAATTTCCTAGTTTGCTAATAATGCTAGTGTATGATTATTGCTGTACTTAGAAAACCAGTTAACGAGATAACGTTTATTTGAGGCATCTTCTTTTATAGTAATAAGTAATTTAAAAAATCCTTGCCCTAAATTGTCTGATTTATTGATTACAATGATTACCTAGTTGTTTATTTACTAGGTAATCATTGTAATACTACTATTTGAAAATTTAGTATATTAATGATAGAAAGTAACCTCACGGCTATCTATCCATTTTCTTCCAGATTTAAAAATACTCTAGTTCCTAACTTTTATCCCAATAAAATATACGCATCCTGATCCTGATAGTTACCTACGTGATACTTATATCTTACGTCCTTGCTGTTGTGACTAGCAAAACTTAGGAATTTGACAGTTCATTTTAAGAATAGCTTCAATTATTATCTTAAATTTTACTTACTCTACATCCGGCCGTGAGATCGAATCCCAGAACTCTTAAATGTTTTCCAGATTCCGAATATGATTCGGCGATGAGAGAAAATCTTGTGAATAAATTACTCAATCGAATAATTAAAGCAGGTACCTACCTATGTTTGAAGACAATAATCGCTTTGAATCATAGATAAAAATTAAGAAGTGAGTAGATGCCACGTCTTGACGTTATATGCATGCTGCATGTTGTTGAAAAAGCACAAAAAAGTTTTGTGTAGGTATCAATTTTTTTTATTATACCTATGCTTTCAATAAACATTAACTCATTTTATTGATCTTTAATCAAACAACCACCATTAATTTTTCAAGTTTATATACTATAACCACCATTAAATTACTATTAATTAAAAAAAACATTGTGAAGAAAACACACAAAATAACGCCAAAGTTAGATGAGCTACTTTGGATTTATTTAATCCGGCTGCTGTATTGTATTAAGTAAATCGAATGTAGTCAGTACTGGTTCATAACATCAAAGTATTGGCAAATAAGTGCGCATTTGTTTCGGGGCCGACGCGTTAGAACGGGCGACCTCTCGCCTCCGCGGCCCGCCGCCTAGCATTGAGGCATTTACCTTTCTTTAGGTCGGACTTGTCCTCAATGCAGTCTAGCTAGAAGCGTTGATTTATTACGATGCATGGAATTCCAACTCAATTTAGAGACAAAATTTGTGCAATATGTTACCGATTTGCCCACTGTTTACATTCCCGCCGTTCAAACATTAACCTCGTTTACCAGATATGTCGATATGTAAAATACTCCATAGATAAAATCGTGAAAGTTCCTTCGGAATATCAACGTCTAAAATTATCGTATTGCTTACCCCTTAAGTTACAACTCAGTTCTGTTTGTTTAGAATTTATAAGCTTAAATTTTGTGTGTACGCTACCCTATTGCTGTTTTTCTTAAATTGCCTAATAATAACTGAGGATTTTGAGAATAGAGTGCATTATAGGCTATTCGAGATGATCAACCGTACCTTTGTATGTTTATATTGTATTCTGCTTAATTACTACAACCCATATTTGTCGTAGTTAGTGGAATTCTGGTGCAATTAATTGCCAACCGAACTAACTGCTCATTAGTAACGAGTTGTTACCTAGTTAACTAAGTGCCCACGAAATTTTCCATTACACAGATAACAGATAGCCGGACACGATCGCTATCGCGAACAGGAATTAAAAACGCACAAGTACGAGTTGCGGTTTCATCAATGGATCCGTATTGTGTTTGGTTAGTCATCGCGGAAAAATATAATCTGAAGAAAAAAGACGAATGTAATTCAAATAGAAATAGAAATATTTGCACTATTTTTTCTTATTTTGGATCGATTATTTATTTACCCAAAGTCAAATAGTATCTAAGATAATATGATTTAATGGCTTTATCAACTGTGTGTACCTTGCAAACGGCTAACATTATGACATGCAATTGTATCGGTGTAATCAAAATAAACGTTTACATGCTTGTTGCACGATCTATGACAACAAATTACAACTACTTAATAGGGATCTTTTTTTTGCCTGTAGTTATCGGTGATCTGGATCGGTGATTTTAGGTTCTATCAAACAATTTTGCATTAAAATCCCTTTTTAGTAGTTCAAATTTCAGAGACAGATTGACTTTTATAATTCCTATTCCAATTTTCCGGAAGGTGCTCCTACCGCGGAACCCTAAAACTGGCGTGTTAATGTCATAGAAAAATTTGTTTTTGTCAACAACGACAGTTTAAAGTAGCCAATTTGTCAATATTATATCAACATGTTTGAAATATCATTGACTTGTCAACACCTTCGATTGTCGCATTAATTTGATCAACGATTAATTAATATTGATCAATTCTTTTTCTTGAGTGGGCTCGGATTTTCTTTTTTGATAAGTTCAAGAACTCGGACTATAATTTATAATGGCCTAACCTTACCTTAAGGTAAATGCGTCAGACAATGGGCATATTTGCACAGGCGACACAGGCGTTACTTTTTTACTCTTTTTTGTCCTGCCAGTGGGTGTCGTCATGTTCGTCACTGCGTAAGATGCGACAAACTAATTCTAAGCAAGTCGATGCATATGTCAGTGGAGTTACAATTTGTCTTCAAATATGTCTAATCTTTATCGTGTATTCATTGTTAATCTGTAATGTTTAACAATAAACGAAAAAACAAGGAAAGAAAAAGAGTAGTTGCATACTCTATCTACAATTGGCCAGACTGCGATCGCTAATCAATAGGCTGAGGATTTTACCATAATTGCTACTATGGTAAAACCCCCTTTTTAAGGAAAGGCCTATAACCCAGCAGATTGGTTGAAAAGACGAAGTTTAAATAATCTACAACCGTTTGGCCAAACTGCTATCGCCGAATATGGCAGAATCCTCCTTCTGCAGAGGCCTGTCTCCAAAAGTACACTCATTAGGCTGATGATATGATGTGTAATACCTTTTCATAAATCTTAAAGAGTCGGCTGCTGCTCACAGGCGACTACGAGGCTACAAAGTGCGATTAGGCCGACTGCATACTTCCTGCAATATTAACACCTCGCAAGTCTTCTAGTTCTTTGTAGCGACTTCAGAAGTTCTCAAATATCTTTATATGATATTTAAGCAATTTAATTGCAATTATAATATGAGGTTCGATAGCCCCTTGATATAATTTTTTTAAAGAATTTTTTCAAATCTAGTTTTGTCATAACAATCATGATAAGATGGCTTTCAAAGCATTTGTTCCTTTTTGTGACAACTATAGCATGACTGTCAATATCTTATTTGCTTAACATATTTGTAAGAAATAATTCCAAATACAAGTCTTATTTGATATGTTTCGTCATCAAGAAGGCTAGAACATAGTGGCTGAAGATTAGATAAGCTTGCCCGTTGATGATAAGCGGAATCTATTTTGCTGTAATGCTGTTGTATTAATTCTCATTTAAGTATCTTTTGTATGTTTAAAGTCAAAAACTAGTTGGTTGCCTTCGTTCACGATAAAATACTCTAATGAAAAAATAACTTTGAAATGAAAGATATGTTTACGGATTATAGTACCTACGCGTTTATTAATGATTTAATCCTCAAATCTGTGATTTACTCGTAATCCGAGGCGAATGTTTCGAACACTTTACAGCGTTCATGGTCTCATGCAGACTAAGGTGTTATTCGTCTTGCTTGAAGTAGGTAATTTGAAAATTGTTTAAAACTACCGCCAATAATCTTTATCGTTAGCTATGTTCTTATTCACACAATATGAGCTAACTGTGTCTGGAGTCTTCGCAGTGTTGCCATGGTTTGTAGACTTCATTGATGGTAAGACGGGGTCCCAAGCAGCTGGTTAATTCCAACCATCTTTTCTATTAAAATTAGGATGTTTTTTAATTTCTATTAACAGAAAACAATATGAAAAAATAACTATTTTACTATATGAAACGGGAACCGTTTTTAAGGATGAAAAGTAGACCATGTTATTTTTTGACCTCTAAACGACCACCGCACAAAAAATCACGACGGTCTTTAACAATAAACAACAAACATATAGTTATCCCACGGGAACCTATCATTTTTCCGGGATCAGCTAATTTACTATTCCTGGTGAATATGCTACCTCTCTGCCAAATTTCATTCAGATCTGTTAAGTCGTTTTGGCGTGATTGAGTAACAAACATCCATACAAACAATAACATTTTTATTAGTGAGATTTACTAATCTTAAGATCAGTAAATTAATTAAATTTGAGTTTTGTCTCGTGACACTCCACCGCTCCTTGCCACGGCTCCGCTAGCTTCGGTCGCTCTCTCTATGTTGTTTCTAGGAAATACTAAAGGCGAGTGAATTAAAAAATATGTAATTTGTAAAATCTATTCCTGTCGCGCGGTGCCCAACCGCCTTCACCGCAGAGTGTGATAGAGACAACTGCGTCTTGGACCGAAAATACCTACTAAAAGCACCCCAATTCCACGTTTTGTAGTCCCCCGATTACTTTTCCAAAACTAGACCGATTTAAATACTTTTTAAGCTATTGCATAGCTTCTATCGCGGGCCTTGAGCGTGGAGACCGAATCCAGAAATTCCGTAACGAAAATAACCTAACCTAACACTCGGGGCGAGGGACGATCGAACAATTTTGAATTTCCGAAATTTAAAAGAATTTAGAAGAAAATAAGGATTTTGACAGTATGGTTGCCTATGGTAACCATATCTGCCAAAATAACAGAAAAAATTAATTACAAAAGTCAAAATTAGAAAATACATAAAATTTTAAAATAAGCTATTGCATAGCTTCTATCGCGGGCCTTGAGCGTGGAGACCGAATCCAGAAATTCCGTAACGAAAATAACCTAACACCCCCCACTCCGACCGGCACAGCGGTGATACTTTTTAGTTTTATAATTGCATAAGTTGATAAAAAATGCTATGCAATAGCTTTACCGCGGCAGTCTCCGAGTGCCACACGTCTTTTTTCATTAAAAATTAAAGAAAGGCGTTGGCCGTGTTCGTATATTTTCCTTTTCTTCTAAAATTTAGCCAAATTAGTTTTCTGGATGTTTGAACACAGCGGAAAATCTGGCGAATTTTTTCGATTTGAGTTAAAATCAGTTAAAATCAGTTTTATTTCTGCAAATAGGCCCCAGGAGGCGCTTTTACACGTCCTAATATTTAAACCTACCACTGCTTCGGGACAAGTATGGGCTAGTGCCGTGAAGAAGCAGCGCAAGAAACTCGGTCACAATTGTAAGCCTCTTTTTAAATACATTTTTACAAGGTAAGGTAATTTTTACAAGGTTTAAGCAAGCACGAGCTGGGACAATTTAATGCCATACATTTCTATCATTTAAATAATCATTAACAGTGTAATAGCCCTTTTTCATTTAAATGACTTTGACATACGATTTAAGTTTATGTACAGGAAGTTCAGCAATATCCTGTGGTAATTTGTTGAAAATACGAATACAATTTCCCATAAACGATTTTCCTACTTTTCGCAGTCTGAAGCCTGGAACGGCGAGTTTATCTTTATTTCTCGTATTGTGTACGTTACTTTTCTTAAGAAATAAATTTATGTTCTTACGAACGTAACTAATTTTCTCAAGAATTTATTGAGAAGACACTGTAAGTATGTTAATCTCTTTGAAGAGCTCTTTCAGCGAGTCACGGGGTCGAAGGCCGTAAATAGCCCGTACAGCTCGCTTTTGCAATATAAAAATTGACTCAATATCTGCCGCCGAGCCCCACAATAGAATTCCGTATGACATTATGCTATGAAAGTAGCTAAAATATGAGGGCTCATATCTTTTTTATTAATTAATTTATGAAAAAACAGAAAACATAGAAACATGCTAATAGTGGCCATAGATTTTTGTAATAAAAATTATTGCTCTACTGGCTTTATCCAGGGAGGAAACAGGGGACTACGTTTGTATGGAAAAACGGCCCTTGTGTTTCCTCTTAATGTATGCCCTCAACTAACACTTTCCAGGACACATGACGCCTATAGACGCGTTTTGCGTTTTGATTATATTTTATATAAATCTATTTTCAACTACCTAAGATAGGATTCGTTACTATGTCCTCTCGCTATCTGGCAACTACTTTTCCAATCAATTTATCGAAAAATTGCAAACAACGTCATTGATGAAATTGAAATTTTGGACACACAAAATGTCTTGGAAAAAGGTTTCAGCAGTTGGCCAGTAAGCAAAAGGTTGTAGGTTCGAGTCCCACCTAAAGCAGTTGACATTTTTATTCAAGGAATAGTTTTGTCATTAATACCAACATATTGGTATCTTGAAATAAACGAAAGATAAATTTAGTGATTTTATTCGCGTTTATTAGGATTTTACTTTATATTTTGTTGTTATCCCGCCGTTTCAACACCTTCCAGCGTTTGTAGTGACATGTTTCTTAATTTAATTGCTTAAAACAGCTAAAAAAACAATCAATGTATTTGATTACTTATTTACAGGTTTTTTCTGTATGGCGCAATTACATAAATATGTGATTTGGTTTAAAACGTGATAATATTTTGTTTTTCGTTGATAAGCCCAGTACAAGCAGAATTTGAATTATCATTTCCTTGTTTGTCGGTATTTCTAGTGACAGCAGTTTACCTGTTGTGTAAAAGTCTAAAAGTTAACTCGGAATTTAGTCTTATTGACCTTCATTTTAAAGAATAACAATGAAGAGTTAACATTTCATCTATGATGCAAAGTACATATAAGGGGTGTGTTATATATAGTATAACAACATATCGTATAAAGATCAATACATATACAATCAAATGATATTCCCACTCATTTCACCCTATTACCAGCGGATCCCATGGGTCAAGCAGGTCAAATATTTAGGTGTCATCTTAAACCGACGACTATCGTTCGCATCGCACATCAATCGCGTGTGTAACCGAGCGAAGTTCTACACGCCCCGTGATGACTTACGCCAGTCCGGTGTTTGCTCACGCCGCCCCGTCCCTCCTTAAGAAGTTTCAAACACTTCACAATATCTTTTTGCGTCGGGCCGCGGGTATCCCGTGGTTCGTACGCAACAATAATATCCACCAAGACCTCGAGATCCAATTCATTGCCCTCTATATGAAAGAAGCCTCTCAACGCTTTTTCGATAAGGCAGTGAATCACCCCAATCCGCTCATAGCGGAAGCCGCCACGTACATCCCCCAGAGGGATGTCGGCCCAGGCACGTGCTGAACGACCCCGACGATCCGATCACCGCGTATGTCACAACAGCCAACACCGCCTTAAGCACTTCGATTACTGCACAACACAGTAGTTCTCCACACCGCACCCGTCGGATGCGGGTGCGTTCGGCCGACACAATCATGTGCCTGGCCGCTCCTCACCGGCCCCCCCCCCCTCGGACGGCGACCCAAGCCGAGGTCCGAGCCTACAGAGGCGCCCTTGAGGTCGCTGTCCGATCCCCTCTCCCAGATCGGGCCCGCCAGAATGGAGCCCGACCGTGATCCGGCATGCCACGGCATCTCCGGTTCCGGCGGCGCCACCACTGGTGGGTTCGCCATTTGGTAGGGTGCCTTTAGCACCCCACACTGGCCCGATCACGCCCGCTAGTATGGGCCCCGGTGCGACATAGCCTCAGGCTAAAATGTGAATCATTTGATTATCGACTTTTAATTGTTTTTGTTATTTAACTTAGACAAGAAAGATGGATACTGCGAAAATTCGAGTGATTTTTGAATACGAGTTCCGACGCGGAAGTAACGCGGCAGAAACAGCCCGCAATATCAATGTTGCGTTTGGAGAGGGATCTGCTAATGAACGCACCGTGCGATTTTGGTTTAAACACTTTCGTGATGGAAACTTCGACTTAAAGAACGGGCCACGAGGAAGACCGCCCACACAGGTGATTAACGATGAATTAAGAGAGATGGTGGAAGCCGATCCTAGTCAAACTACCCAGGAATTACCGGCATGGTTTAACGTAACCTTACCCACAATATTGCCTCATTTGCGTCGAATCAATTAAATTAAAAAATACGAAAAATGGGTGCCTCATGATTTGACTGATGTGCAGAAAGAAACGCGTTTTGAAACTTGTGTTGCCTTGTTGAATCGGTACAGAAATGAAGGAATATTAAATCGAATTGTGACATGTGATGAAAAGTGGATTCTTTATGATAACCGTAAAAGAAAAATGCAATGGCTGACCCCAGGTCAAACGCCACAACAGTGTCCTAAAGCAAAACTTACCAATAAAAAGGTAATGGTAACTGTTTGGTGGTCTCAGCATGGTGTTATTCACTATAGTTTTCTCCGATATGGTCAATCAATAACGGCAGATGTCTATTGTGCCGAACTCCGAACAATGTTGGCAAAACTAGCAGTAAAACAGCCCCGACCGACTCATGAATCGATCATCACCATTATTGCTCCATGACAACGCGAGACCTCATACAGCACGAGAAACTGTTTTGACCCTTCAGGAACTGCAATTAGAAACCATTCGACATCCTCCGTATTCGCCAGACCCTGCTCCAACGGACTACCATTTTTTTCGTGATTTGGACAATTATCTACGTGACAAGAAGTTTTATTCCCAGGAGGCAGTACAAAATGCTTTCACACAGTTTGTGCAGTCTAGATCCTCAGAGTTCTATCACAAAGGCATAAATGACCTTCCTATTAGATGGCAGCAATGTATAGATAATAATGGTAAATATTTTGATTAAATAAATTTGTTAAAAATTAAAAAATAAACAATTTTGATTTTCAGTACTAATCGGCAATTTCATACTTTAACCCCTATTACTATTCTTTTTATCGTGTACCTAGTGATTACCTAAACGGTAGACTGTTTTCAAGGTCACGCTGTGTTGATTATTTCCGTTCGCCATAAATAAGATTTATTTTAGAGTACAAGTTTTTAATAAAGCAATTAAAGAGGACATTTTCAATGTTTTTTTTTTCTGAATTTCTACATAAAATGTTTTACGATCTTATGCATTGTAAAACACAACTGTAGGTATATAAATGTACTAAATATATATTCTTTTCTATTGAAAAATACCTAGTCAGGTCATAAGTTCTGTCACATGTGTAATATGAAATAATTTAGACATGTTTATTATTTATGTAACCCTTTATATAGCAAAATGAACTTAATAAAACATAGATTTATATGGTAATGAAGTTTATTCAAAATGACCCCCGCGATTTTGAATACAGGCCTTCAATCTGCGCGGCCAGTCGTCTATCGCAGCACGAACGAGGTCCATGTCAATATACGCGGCTGTCTTAATCAAGGATGCCTTGAGTGACTCCAAATCAGGATGAGGCCTTTTCCTCCAAGTGTTGCCGTATCTTGTAATCTAACGGACTCAAATCTGGACTGGAGGTAGGCCAGTCTTCGTGCCGGATGAAGTCGATTTCACGCGCCGCCAGCGAGTCTTGTGTGCTTTTCGCTCTATGAGCTGGCGCAGAATCTTGTTGGAATACCCAGTGCCTGTTATTAAACATGGTATGAGAAACAGGTTCCACAAGGTTGTATTTTGATACGCGGAATACGGTTGCTCGCTTCTTCACTGCTGTGTGCGTACACCTTATCATTTTGTTTGTTATAGCTCTCTTCCACGGTGAAAATTTTTTCATCCGAAAAAAGAATTTCCCGATGCTTTTTTCCCGCGTACCGATTCAACAAAGCGCGGCATCTCTTCAGTCTCAGGTCCATTAAACGAGCGTCCAAACGATGTCCTGTTTTTCTTCGATATGCCCTAAGCCCTAAGTCTTCATTAAACCCCCTTTTTACCGTGATCCTGCTTAACCCCATCCGAAGGGCCAACAGTTTCTGCTTACGTATGGGATTTCTTTGAATTCGCGCCTTCACAGCTTTTATTACTGCTGGAGTCCTAACAGAGCGAGGGCGACCACTTCTTGACCTGTCATCTACACTAGAGTCTTCATGTAACCCGCATCTCCTCGCATGCCGGGCGGGCGCCATACCATTAGGCCACCGAGACACTGCGACACGGCGCGAATTTTTCAAGCATATTCTTACGCTGAAAGCCAGCGTTGTTTCATCAAATGTTAGGAGTTTGCACCCTTAACACCCGAAAGAAACATCTTTGCAGATGTTTGACAGTCGGTTAAGATGAAACAGCTATTTATATACTTTATTTGATATTTTAGCAACTTAATTGCAGTTTTAATATCAGTATATAGCCTTATGACAGCCTTCAGACGCGCCTAATCAGCTCCCCCGGCGGTACCACTCAACAAACGAGAATACAATAGTTTACAGAGGATGTCGTCCCATTCCTTTTGAACCACAAGATTTTCTGGGTGGTCATCAGCTGGACAAAGCATGGTCCACCTCTCAAAGGCCTCAGCAACAAAAGGCAAACGAATATTGCTGCCATCTCATGATAAAATGCGAGCAACAAGATCCGCCGACCCATGTGCAGAAGCCAAGAAAGCCACCAGTCCTACATCCTGAACTTGACGTATTCCCTTTCCCAGACCTTCATATCGAATAGGTCAGGCCACTTGACACCACTGCACGTTATTTAAACTCACATTAATTATTGACTCTAAAGCAAACCTAAGCATATTGTCGAGTAGCTTCAATTCTTCTTCAAAAAGCCAAGTGGGCGATGTTTGCAAGACATACACTATCCGCGGCAAGGCTTAACAGTTTCGCAGCAGAACAAGCGATACATGACTGGAAAGATGCGTCAAATGCTCCTGTGCCATGGATAGTGCCTGCCTTTTTGTTGCAAAACGGAGCCGACACCTTCAGAGAATATGGGTGCACCTAACATATTTAGTGAAGATTTATCAATATGTCTGATATCAGGCAAGAGAGCATCAAAATTTTTGATATTAGAGTCCAAACCGATCCGAAGAATTCACACTTGCTTGGGTTTATCTCCAACCCTATTGTTTTCAATGCTGGGATCAAAATCTTCAAATCCTGTAAAACCACCTCAGGGTTTCCTCCTAAAATACCATCGTCAAGGTACCAGACATTAAGAGGCGCTTTCAAATCGGAAATAACCTTTTGAATGGTCCCAACGGATCGGCTTGTTGAGCACCAACCTGTGACTGTATAATAGAATCAGATTACTTGGAGAAGCATAACACTGATATATAAATGGATATAATGAAGGGGTTTGCTCCAGGACTTCATTGAGTATGACATCTCTCTCTACGCTGTTAAAAGTCTTCTCAATGTCTATTTTAATAATTAAATTGTCTGATACCACGTTTCCTAAATATTACTAGGTTAGTAGGACACTGAAATTAGCTAATAATTTGTTTTATCTACTTTTGTCTTGGTTCAAATAATGTTAATTTTCCAAACAAATTTTGGGGCATCTCACTAGTATTATAGGACATAGGCACTTTGAATCGCGATCGCGTTAAATACACCAGTCTTTGGTTAGAAAAAATATCTTGTCTGAATTGGCTTGGGACTAGGTGTGATAAAAAAACCCTTGTCATGGATGACAAAGTTGTCTGAGGCATGTGTTTATTTATTTATTTATTATTTGAATTTTGTGAAGATACATCACGTAAACATGATCTCGTAAACAATATAAATGCAACATTCTTTATGTATGAAGTTCGATGTAAAAACAACACTGCTTAGCTATTGTTTGACGTTCATGGTTAGGTCCCGCCATCGGTATTACTAAGATAAAGTCTAAGGAAGCAATTTTGTTTTGTCTTTAATGTCGCTTTACCTGGCAACAAACAATGCTGGCTTTGTTGTTGTTCGAGGCATGGGCGATAGCGACTTGCCACCACAAGTTGGTGCAGTTGGGGTTTTAAAAGGAAATACTCGAAACGTTTGAAATAATCGAAGGAGGTATGTTTCATGATAGATACAGCCGTCTCCAAAAGCAGGACTTTGATATAATCGCCAAGCTTGACAGACGTGTTGACAGTCGCAGTGAGGCCAATGGTGAAGGGAACATTCTAATTCGTCTCCTTCTGGCAGTTTCCTTTAGCCGCCTCTTACGAGACTCATATATATAGGAAGAGTAGCAATGTTACTATTCTTTTAACGTGCCAGCACCATACGACACTCTCAACACACACCACATTGTAGGTAATTTAATAATCTACTCTAATTATTTTATTCGTATTACTTTAAAATTGTGTAATCCCTTACGAAAAATTTTTGGTGTAGGTAAGTTTGATTTTAAGCTTTCTACAGACAAGGGTCTCAAGGAAAGATAAAAACGTAAGACCGAATATTATCTTCCCGCCATCGCTAGTATCTTAACACCCGCATGTCAACATGACATTGAACGTGCGACCCGATTAAACTCGGCAGAAGAGTTGCGAGGCCACTTCGCTACCCGTCCACTGTTATTCTATCCTCCGATGATTGTCATTGACTAATTGCGAATGTAGCGGCTGCTTTGTTAATCAGAACATTATTATTCGGACGTATTAGGATGCGGTATTCCTAAATTTTTAGTCAATAATGAAATAAAAGTATTGGTGAACAAAAAACAAAATAAGATATCAATCTAAACAATCATCATGCAACGACTCGAAATTGGTGGCTTTTTTATGCTTTTAGTGGGTTAATTTTTTTTAGAACTACAATTTTATATTCTTTTCGAAGATATAAAAAAAAAACATCAAAATAGGTCTGCCTTAACATACCAAATACGAGTGTGTATTTATTTTTATCAGGAGAATCTTTGTCAAATAATTTTTAATTATTAATATCAACAGTTTAAAAAAAATCCATGTACTAAAAATAAGTCAGCCTAGATGCCTTTCCTTGACCGAGTTTGTTGGGAAACACTTCGTCCCAGTTTTATTGCGATTTGATGTTGACGTTTAGTTAAAGTTATGATTTCTTACAGAGAGTAGGTATACTATATTTTCAAACTGCATACACGCTTAGCTTACCTTTCCTTTCAAAATATTTTTTAAATACTAATTATCAAAAAATAATAATCAAGAAACTGGGTGCAACTAGTTATCGTTCTGTACTTTTATTATATTAATATTATCATCACATATTCTGTTGCGTTGTGTTAAGTGATTACTTCTTCATCAATCTGAGTACGAGCGAAGTGTCAGCGCGTACCCGGGCGCCGACAGCACGCGACGAGTGGAACCGGAGACACCGGTTGGTCTCACACCATTTCTTAGCCTAGCCTTCATTGTCGGTCACTACGTGTGTGGTGCAAGTGCTGGCTCTATTACATTGCTTTACACGTCTTGGGATTTATACTTGATGTTTAAATGCGCTTTTACATGATGTTTCTTATCATCATGATCATCATCATCTTAGTCAAATGACGTCCACTGGCAGCACTATGTCCAGACATAGCGTCTCTTATGGATATTCACGTCGATCAAATCCACGCCACTCGCTACCCATGACCCATTCTACCCACAGATCGTCGTCCGGTGCGCGGTCGTCATTCCAGAACCTTTCCTACCCGAGTCCCCGACGGCCCGAAGAAGAACCGATGTTCTTCTTACTATGTCTCATCCACTGCCACTTCAGCTCAGTAATTCTTCTGTCGGTTTCTAACCATTGAACTAATATCATATTTAGGTACTCGGTCATCAGGATTATTATATTATTGGACATTGTACCGTTTTTTTTTAGATTTTTTATTTCTCGTGAAGAAATTTAATTATTTAATAATTAAAGTGTCCATATAAATCCTTCCAGTTATAATGTGAGGCTAAATATAAACATGATGCCATTGTATTCAATTGACGTTCATAGTGACGTTAATTTGCCGCGACTATTCTTACCTTGGTTATTAAAGAGTTGAGATTATGTTTTAGCCTATTGGTAAGTATCTTATTCAATGGTTTCTACCCATATTACGAGTACTAGTCTATGATTGATAAACCCAAAGTATAATCATTCTACTAGGTAAATCAATGAGTACCTATCAACACAAAATAAAAACCTTTAAAATATATCAACGAAATATAAAACTTACAAATGTAATTTATTGACTTTAGAGTTAGTTTTTAATTAAATAAAATGCAAACATGGTTTTTGTATTTTTTGTTTGTTTGGTAGAGTATAGTTAAAGCAAGTTTAAAATCAATAAGTAGATTTCACCCAAACTAAAGTTTGAAAAAAAAAAGGTTTTTAAAAATTAAATAAATATACCAAATGTATAATAATGTATAATAATGTATAAAAAAGACAAAGTTAGGTACTTATAAAAATAAATCAACTTTGCCGTGGATACTCCTGCTTCATTAATGGATTTCAGCTCGTAGATCTTATTTTGTGGATATACCGATGGGTAATACACGTATGTAAAGGGCATTCACATCGTGTTAACATGGCACGCATCCGTCATTGCTTCACCAAACCGCTGCAACCTATCACATGCATCGCGGAGTTACGACATATTATGCGCTACCGTTCGAACGCGCGAACCTCTTCGTGTCCTTTTAGGGAGAAATATTTTACGCATACTGACTATCAGGTAGTATGACATTTGTACTCCATAGCTTCAGTATTTCTACGCAATATGTAACATTTATAATTAATTACAAATCGATTAACGAAATGTAAACGAGTCGGGGACATATCACGTCACGTGCCGACTACGAGGGCGGGTCAATAAGTCCGTGACTTTTTGAATTTCTGACCTCTTTACTGAAAAAGCAACACTACTCCTGTCAACAGGTATCTGTCAGTTGATTCCTATCAAAATTTGAACTTGCTGCGTCAGTTAGTTTGTGTTTGACAGCTATTTTTATCAGACTACCCAGTAATTTGAGGAAAAAATGGAAAAAGGTGAATTTCGTGTGCTTATTAAGCATTATTTTTTGCGAAAAAAAACCATTACCGAGACCAAGGCTAAGCTTGATAAATACTATGGGGACTCTGCACCATCGATTTCAATGGTAAAAAAGTGGTTTACTGAATTTCGTTGTGGCCGTAAAAGCACTGAAGATGCCGAACGTCCTGGACGCCCAGTTGAGGTCTCTACACCCGAAACAATCGAAAAAATTCACGATATGGTGTTGGCCGACCGAAGATTGAAAGTGCAAGAGATTGTGGAAGCCGTAGGGATCTCGCATGGCTCAGTGGTTTCAATTTTAAAAGATCAATTGGGCATGAGAAAGCTTTCCGCAAGATGGGTGCCGCGTTTGCTCACAGTCGACCACAAACGCAATCGTGTAACAACTTCACAGGAAGGTTTGGCGTTGTTTAATTGCAATATGGAGGAGTTTTTGCGCCGTTTCGTAACCATGAACGAAACATGGATCCATCACAACACACCAGAGACCAAACAACAGTCAAAACGTGGGTTTCTAAGGGTGAATCGGCGCCAAAGAAGGCCAAGGCGGGTTTGTCAGCCAATAAAGTTATGGCGACTGTTTTTTGGGATGCACGTGGAATAATCCACATTGACTACCTTCAAAAGGGAAGAACAATCAATGGGGAATATTATGCCAACTTATTGGACCGCTTCAATGACGATTTGAATAAAAACCGACCTCATTTGGCCAAGAAAAAAGTTCTTTTCCACCAAGACAATGCAAGGGTGCACACATGTGCGGTTGCCATGGCAAAAATCCATGAATTGGGCTATGAATTGCTCCCTCATCCATTCTCCAGATTTGGCTCCGAGTGACTACTTTTTGTTCCCAAACCTGAAGAAATGGCTTAGTGGAAAAAGATTTGACTCCAATGATGAAGTCATCTCGCAAACAAAGGCCTATTTTGAGGACCTCGACAAATCATATTTTTTGGAAGGGATAAAAAAATTGGAGTAGCGTTGGACAAAGTGTATAGAGCTCAAGGGAGACTACGTTGAAAAATAAAATGATTTGTTTATCAAAAAATCTGTGTTTTATTCCAAAAGTCACGGACTTATTGACCCGCCCTCGTATAACAGGACGGGTGGATACGTGACGTCAGTCAATTGTTTTTATTAACTCCTTATATTTTAGAATATTATTACATATTTATTTTTAATTCCAACTATATTTTCTGCAGCATAAACTGAAGTACGCTGCTAGGCCAACCTTAACATACCTTAGTTTTAAATGTGTAAATACTATGTTAACTGAATTCAAAACATAAGTGACGATCTCCGTAGCGGAGCGGCGCGGCGCGGTGGCGAACACACGGGTTTAATTCCCGGGCGGTTAAATAAACAACAAACTGTTTTCTACACTGTCTCGGGTGTAAGTGTTTGAGATACCTTCGTTGTTTCTGATTTCCACAAAAACAAGTGATTTAATAGTTACTTATTCTGAGATCAAAATGATGTAGTCCACATTTACTGAATTATTTGTGTGATTAAGTGTCAAGTCCACTCACAAATAGTTCAAGTTGATTTTTGGATAATGTGTCCACGTTTTTGTGGGTGGCCAATTAATTCTCGGCACGCCAAAATAATAATATCAGGCCGTGTTGTGGTGGACGTAAATCAATATGACAATACTGTAAATCGTCGCGATTGTAATCTCGGGCGGCGTAGACGCATGATGTCACTAGCGCAGCCCGCACCGCGTATGCTCTGACGAGGCCTTGTACACGCGGCTAACCGACAAGTCCAGCCATACACTTCCACTATTAGATGAACTTTGATTCAACAGTAAGCCACTTTAACGACGGCTCAGCTTGTAGTGGCAATGTATAGCTTGACTTGTGCTGTTGCGTATGTACTCCTTATGACAGCACGTTAACATCATAAATAAATTATCCTCGTATCTACCATTGTATGAAATCAGTCAATTATGTCCTCATTTCTGTTTTTAAAACGTGGCCTTATTCTGATATCATTTGCATACTCGAACTTCAATTGAAATTATTCTGCATAATGTGCAAACTTACATTATGTATGAAGTCGTAGACCGTGTGGACACACCCAAATCTTGTATCACTTAAACTTGTATTACTTGAATCTTTAGAATATCAACTCGAAGAATCCTAAATACCGGTAGTATTGCTTATAGTAAGTAACACATTATTCGTTTTGGCACAAAAATAGTAATAGTGTCAGGGCTACTACTTTTGATTCGATCCGGATTCGATGACTGATTACATATTAGTTTTTAAATCCAATAATATTTCGCTATTATATCTTGGTCTCGTGTTTTTGTATCCTGTCAATGCCAGTTTTTCCAACCAGAAGGGTTTTGTCATCATAAGGTCCACATCTGGACACAGTTCTCTCTAAAAGGATTTTGCAATAACTTTGCTTGGCAGGCGGGTTTGCGATCGCAGTTTGGCTAAAATGTGGAGAGACCTGCTGCTCGTCTTCTTCTAGCTGTTCTTTTTTTTAGTCGCCTCTTACGACATCGATGTTAATGTGCCATCTCCATACGAAGATGTTAAAGTGGAACCAATTTTTAGGTATTTCGAAGGACATATATGCAAGTATGTGCGAGAGCACCCAAGTAAATAGCTATGTTGTTAATATCATTGCTATGCTTAATTATTCATTCATGTTGTAGTTGTTAGTGACCGTCGTCTTTGTCTGATGTCATAATCGCTGTTCACTATTATACAACAATACTGGTTTTGACGATTTTTTGCGTTCTCATTTTACTATGTTACCCGCTTACTTGGTGTATTTTTGCACGAGGATTATTACTGAGTATTTATTAATTACGTAGGTATGTACGAGATGGCGAGTTTTTGTGATTGCGGAAGGTGCGCGTTTGAAGGTGACAAGACAACATTGTCAAAAAGTCGAATATTACCTGGTCTTGAGAATCTCTTTACTTTGTTTTCAAAGACTAAAGTTTGTTGTTTTCTTTTACTTATAAATAGGTAAAATGATATTGGAAAAGATGTTACTTTTGTAAACCTGTATGTCTTTGTAAACCTATCAGTACCTTTTTATATACTTCATTATCAAATATCATTGAAAGTAGGGGCCAAATACTTATACTTTACTTGCCTTAACATATGGCGACAATTCAAACTAAATTACCAGTGTATGTTGCCAAGGTATCGTAGGTATACCTAATGTTTTGCATTTAAAAAACAATCAATTTTAAATAACTATTAACGAATGTTAGTACTTGGTACTGTGGCTTCATAAAAATATATGTTGACGTGTCTTAGTACGTATTCATACCTATCACACAACACAATAAATGTCTTCGATACGTAGTTTTCTGCGCAATTAAGTATGTTAAGTCACCATTGCAAGACAGCTAGCTTTCCAAGTGCGACATATCACGTGTCGTGGCCCTGTCAAATTATGATGTAAAAGGCTTTAGAGTAATTACAATTGTATTAAGTTGTGAAGGACAAACAGCTCGTGTAACGAAACTTCAAAATATGGAAGTGTCGTCAGGGCCGAGTGACGCAAATTGTTACATCAAGAATAGGCAAAAAATCTAGGCACGTAGTATAATAACAACCGCGATTCGATGGCTCGGAAGTCGGCGGTTGAGAAATCAAAACGATAACAACCACATCAAGAACTGACTCAAAATAAAGACAGTTTTTTTCGTGAAGGCTCTTCTAAGTAAAGCAACAAGCCTGCATATTTTGTGGTTTAGAATAAAATGCCCGTTCACCTTAATTTATTTTATCGATCGCCATTGGTTTAGTTTGTTATGTATAAGTATATATAATATATATATATATACCTCTAATTATGTGCCCTTCAGCGCCATCAAGAGAGCAGAGTAGGAATCATACATTATGCTAGGTTTTTACCTAGTTAAGATTCAAGTCCTGTCACATCTAAAAAATATAAATGTTAGTGCATTTCAATGTTTGTTTTAATATTGTTTTTCTTGATGGTGTAGGAAGGTTGTCATTATTAATTATTTATATTAATTTACAATACCATAGAATTAGGCTGCCCACGTCCGATAATCGGTGACCGATTTTTTGTAGGAGAAAAATAGAACGTACTGATAGCAATGGAGCAACGCACACGTCCTACAAAAATCGGTGATGATTGTGTATGCTGCTGCCTGAAAAATCGGCCCGATTATCGGCCCTACAAAAAGTCGGACGTGGGCGGGCAGCCTTAATCTTGCATGTTCTGAAATTCATGCAATTTTTTAGTACTTTATTATCCAAATAATTTAATTGGAACAGGTAACCATAGCAAACCAATGCAATTTGTGATTCCGTCAAACAATAGCTGTTGCCCGCGACTTCGTACGCAGAATCGCGATTATTTTTGCACCATTTTTCATTGATGCTTCGCTCCTATTGATCGCAGCGTAATGTTATATAGCCTAAAGCCTTCCTCGATAAATGGACTGTCCAACACAAAAAGAATTTTTCAATTCGAACCAGTACTTACTTCCTGAAATTAGCGCGTTCAAACAAACAAACTCTTCAGCTTTATAATATTAGTATAGTTTATTTCTTCGTTAATAATTCAGAACATACATCTTGTATGCTATTGTATTATGACTGGCAGCTCTATACACCTGCCTAACAAAATGAAAAAACAAATAGCAAGTTTGCTAGCTTACAATATTAACAGTTTTGTTATTAAAACAAAAACTTTTTGTAGTGAACCGATTAGTAAATGTACTAATCCAAGTATTTTTCCTTTGACATCCTCTGAGGCTTTAAACTAAGAGGGAAGACAAAAGCTAGGCCGAATATGTATTTTAATGTTGTTCATCAAAACATTCAAGGCCTGGCCGGCAAAGAGTTAGGTTTAGGATTATTTTTAAAAGATTTTAATGTTCATGTAATTTGCCTCACAGAACATTGGATAAAAAAACATGAACTAATGTTAAACATTGAAAATTATAAAGTCGGTAGTTCGCTCATAAGGGAGTCTGCATCTAGAGGAGGATCACTTATTCTTGTTAAAAATGAATTCAAATGTAAAGAACGCAAAGACATCGTGTCGCTTTCAGTTGAGCGAACTATTGAGCTAGCATGTGTTGAGCTGGAACAATTTATAATAATTAGCGTGTATAGCCCCCCCAAATCTAATTACCATATTTTTGAATCCACTATGGATGAGGCTCTGAGAAGGCTATCAAAATCGTGTAAAAAAGTAGTTGTATGCGGTGATTTCAACGTTAATATATTAGAAGACACACAAACGTCCACTCAATTTCTTAATCTCTTCAAGTCATATGATTTAATAAATCTTTTCAATGAACCTACCAGGGTAACGCCCACGTCGGCTACTTGCTTAGATAATATTTTTTGTAATGGTAAAGTGTTAAAAAAAACCATATTGAATTGTCTAACTTCAGACCATAGTGGACAGGAAGCATCATTTGAGCACCATCGTGTCCCAAACATAGTAGATTATGTGTATAGGCCGGTTACTATTAATAAAATAGACAGATTTAAAGCAAAAATTGAAAATGGTGTTAATTTACTAAAGCCTGGTAGTCAGAATGTTGATCAATTATATGAGGGCCTTTTTGGTTTGGTAAAAAATGAATTTGATAATCATTTTAAGCAGAAAAAAGTAAAAATTAACAAACAGAATTGTAAGTTTAATGAATGGGCTACACCTGGTATTTACAAAAGTAGAAAAACATTATATGATTTGTATAGTCTAAAAGCTGAATCTCAAAACCACAACATTATAGACCATGTTAAAAAATACTCCAAATTATTTAAAATAGTATGCGCCAAAGCAAAGTCAATTTATCTTCATAATTTAATTTCGGCTTCCAAAAATAAAGCGAAAACTACTTGGAATATTATAAATAAAGAAACATGTAGACTAAAACCAAGCAATCCTGCTTACTCTCTCAAATTAGGGGATAAGTTAATAAACACGAGCACAGAGGTTGCGAATACATTTGAGAATTTTTTTTCAAACATAGCTTCCTCCACTACTGAAGGGCTTGCTTCTTCCGCTGATCTAGCTGAATCCCTTCTCAAGTCGGCTGTCGATGAGTGCAAATTTTCATTTAATTTTAGACATATAAACCCTGATTTAATTATAAAAACTTTTAGAGAATTGAATATGAAAAAAACTGAAGATCTTTGGGGAATTTCCGTTCATATTATCAATACAATTATAAATTCAATAGCCCCTCATCTCGCAATAATTTTCAACAAATGTATTGATGATAGACAGTTTCCAACTTTAATGAAGTTTAGCAAAATTATTCCATTATTTAAATCCGGCGAGAAATGCGATCCCGCTAATTTTCGACCAATATCTATCTTGCCAGTACTAAGTAAAATATTTGAAAAAATTATGTTTAGTCAACTTTTATCGCACTTTAATTTGAATAAATTATTACATCACAATCAATATGGATTCAGGAAAGGTAGAAATACCACTGATGCGGGAGTAGCACTTCTTAAACACGTATTCGATGCTTGGGAGAGTAGGTTAGATGCTATAGGTGTTTTTTGTGACCTGTCAAAGGCATTTGATTGTGTGGACCATAAAACGTTAATTAAAAAACTCAGACATTATGGTGTTTCGAATGATTCGTTAGATTTAATTAACTCATATCTCACAGGTAGAACACAAAAAGTTTGCATTGATGGAACTGAGTCTTCAGGGTCGGCCCTTATCATGGGTGTCCCTCAGGGATCAGTATTAGGACCCTTGCTATTTTTAATATACATTAACGACCTTCCATATTATATGTATAATCTTTGTGAGATGGTATTGTTTGCAGATGACACTTCAATAATTTTTAAAATTAAGAGGGGCGAATTATCATTTGACGATGTTAACAATACCCTCTCTAAATTATTGCATTGGTTTGCTACGAATAATCTTTTGTTTAATGCAAGAAAAACAAAATGTGTTAAATTTACTTTGCCTAATGTAAGGTTTTCCGCCACAAATGTTATTGTAAAAGATGAGCCATTAGACACAGTAGACTCCTCTACCTTTTTAGGTATAACTGTAGACTCTCGACTGCAATGGGGTGCTCATATCAGGTCTCTGTCTGGAAGACTTAGTTCTGCTGCTTATGCTGTGCGAAAGATAAGACAATTGACTGATGTTGGAACGGCAAGATTAGTATATTTTAGCTACTTTCACAGTATAATGTCATACGGTATTTTGTTATGGGGCTCAGCGGCAGATATTGAGTCTATTTTTATATTGCAAAAACGTGCTGTGCGGGCTATTTACGGCCTTAGACCCCGTGACTCTCTAAGAGAGCTATTCAAAGAGATCAACATACTAACAGTTGCATCTCAATACATTTTCGAAAACATTATGTACGTCCGTAAAAACCTCGAATTTTTTGTCAAAAATAGTGACGTACACAATTTCAATACCCGAAATAAAGATAAACTTGCCGTTCCAGGATTCAGACTGCGAAAAGTAGGTAATTCGTTCATGGGAAATTGTATCCGTATTTTCAACAAATTACCACTATCAATTGCTGACCTCCCTGTACATAAATTCAAATTATATATCAAAGTTGTTTTAATGAAAAAGGGCTATTACACTATTGATGATTATATAAATGATAGGAACGTTTGGCTTTAAATTGTATCAGCTCGCACTGGCATATATCTTATGTAAACATGTTTATTTAAAAAGAGGCTGACAATAGTGACCGAGTTTCTTGCGCTGCTTCTTCTCGGCACTAGCCCACATTTGTCCCGAAGCAGTGGTAGGTTAAATATTGGGACGTGTAAAAGCGCCTCCAGGGGCCTATTTGCAGAAATAAAACTGATTTTAACTGACTGATTTTGATTTATCCTAATAAGATCAGATTAGTATTGTGGGGATTTTATATAAGTAATAATAAACGATACTTATCAAAGCTTTATCTTTAGAATTTACTTACCGTGTTCGAAATGGCTTCATACCACTACTAGACTACCACCTACTTACCTTTAGTAAATTAAAGAAATTGTTTGTGTTTATTATATAGTGGTTTGAATTCTTGCTTATCGTAGTGAAAAATCACACACTTCGTGGCCTCAATTCAACACCTCAGGTACGGCTGAGCGTGATCCAGTCGAGAAACTATTCATGTAGCAGCCCTGACCTTTTGCACAAAGTGCTTTATCTTAAAAATTAATTCGCGGATATTGTTCATCAACAATAAAATGGAAAGTGAATGTAGGATCATAATGCACTTGTTTTGACTGCAAACTTGTTATTTTGTTAATTGTTTTCTTTATCATTATGTTTGTACAATAACAGAGTGGTATCAACGACCGTATTGCACTAGAGAATGTAAGTTAATTTCTCCTTTGCGTTTATCTTTATATAGACGAACGAGTGGGAGCGATTAGTAATTAATTCAAGTATATCACGGCTAGAGAGGACGTGGGTAGTTGTTTTGTAATAAAAATGGCGTCCGATGGATGTTACTATTTACAACTAGCTAGCTATGCATTGCGTCAAGTAAAAATTTCGAAATTTATTTTTTGGTAGCGACTGATCATTGCGCATCTAAATATATTGTTAGAGAATTTACTTTAGGTTCTATAATATATGTGATAAAATTTTTAAGGAAATATATAACAGCTGTAGCTAAAATGACTATTTAAAAACACGTTACTTACGTGCTTAAACGAATAGTAATATGACAGCACAAAAGTTAACTTCAAAGCATTCTGTCTGTTCTTATAAACGCAATTGTAGAGTCATCGTAAAGGATACTCGCAAGTATTTTGTTGAGTCATCGTTATATTTCGTGTTTTTGTATTGTAAACAGATATTACGTGCGTAAATTCATTTTATACACTATTGAGGTCTTCTGTTATTGCTTAACAAGGCACACTTACGAATGAATTGGTATCTTTTGGCTTTACATAGGCAGCGCCATCAAGTATTGTGTTGTCCATTCTGTCACACTCAAACTTTATCTAGAGCTCTAGATTGTGGTATATTTTGGAATAAAATAGTTTTAAAAACTGTAACTCGACTGAAATGCCAATGATTTCAAAGTCAACCCTTATATTTGGTGTATTGTTGCAACCTTTTTTTTTTCAAAGTACCCATTTGCTATGTAGTTTTTTTTAACAAAAGGTAGCCTATGTTATCCGGACTATTACTAAGGAATAAATTGATACCTCATTCACCAAACCATTCTCTCCCCATAGGTGTCTTAAAAGGTGTCAAAATACTATCGTAAACTCACTTGCCAAGCGTGGCAATTACAGCAATATAATAATTTTTCATGGGATGATGTACTGTCTGTATCCAACATTTCAGCTTCGTTTTGTGATCTGTCTGCCATAAATACCGCGTCCATTTGCGCGTAGCTCGGCTATTACTTGGTGGGCGGGCGATGCCTGCTAAGTACAAGAGATGCGGTCGCCTCGCGAGGCGCGTACTATCAAATCGCGTCGAATGCGTCCGCTCAGTCTTTGATATTAGGCCGGCTACACATAACTAAACACTAAAGTACAAACCGTGTAAATACGATACGGAGTTACTTTACTACAGCAAATGTAGAGGATAAGGTAAAGACGTTGACTAAATCAGAAATTATTGGCAAATGACTCTTATGCTTTGCTGAGCAGTAAGATACTTTTACGTATCTGATTACGAAATAATAATGTGCAATTGGAAGATATAATATCAAAATCTATTTGAGTGTCTACCAGGACACTATAGGGCGAACATTTTTATGGGGTTGTAAAATAAACATGCTTTGCAATCTACCAACGAACAAAGTTTACTGTCATCAGAAGATGGATAGCAAGACTAAAGTGACATTGGGCGGGCCGTGTATGACGTAGGGATGGTGAAAAATGGAGCTACAAGGTTCTAATCTGGAGACCTTGGTATGGCAGACGAAGTGGGGCAGACCTCCAGCCAGATGGCAGGATGATACTATATTAAAACGACGGCATAGCCGACCTGGACTAGAATTGCCGCCTAAAAGCAATTTGGAGATGTAATATATCCAGTTGTGGACCGAATAAATAAGCTGAAAGTAAAGAATACATATTTAAAAATGATTACTAATGTCTTAAGGCTACGGAACTCGTATCAGTAGAAACGGGATAAAGCGCTAAAAACTAAAATGAATGTCATACAATTATTCCAGTCAGTACGAGAAAGCCTACGCTTTAAAAATAAAAAAACGTTCTTAAGAGGAAACACTAAGGGTGAGAGAATTGAAAAATAGGTATTTGTAAAATCTATTGCTGTCGCGCAGTCCCGAACGCCTTCCCTGCAGAGCGCGATATAGGCAACTGCATGTTGGACCGAAAATACCTACTAAAAGCACACAAAATCAACGTTTCGTAGTCCCCTGATTCCTTTTCCAAAACTAGACCGATTTAAATACTTTTTTCATTAAAAATTAAAGAAAGGCTTTAGCTATGTTCGTATGTGTTGCTTTTTTTCTAAAATTTAGCCAAATTTTCTGGATGTTTAAACACAGCGGAAAATCTGGCGAATTTTTTAGATTTTTGAAGGCTCATATATATTTTAATAATTAATTTATGAAAAAAAGGAAAACATAGAAACAAGCCAATAGTGGCCATAGATTTGTGTAATAAAAATTATTGCTCTACTGGCATTATCCAGGGAGAAAACCGGGGACTACGTTTGTATGGAAAAACGGCCGTCGTGTTTCCTCTTAAACCTTGAATTTTTAACGATATTGTAATTTGCTTTTATATTTTGGCCACTTAGCCTGTCGCCGGCCTTACTAGCCACGGTGCACTATAATCTCTAGAAAGCACAAACTGACTGTTCATTTGCTTAAACTTTCAATTTGATATGAATTTATGAACGCGTTTGTTTTCTCTTGATACTTTCATGTTACGCCGTAGGTATTTACTACTCGTTTTAATGGCACGTCCGCATTTATATGAATGTATTATTGTGTTTTGTCTAAACCTTGTACTTTAGTACTGTGGTTTGATGTATTAATCCGAACTTGATTGATTATCGGATGATAAAAAACACAATATTATCAAGAACGTGACATAACAGCGAGCGCAATATAACTGAATTCATTACAAACGAAGTCGCAGGACGAGCTCTAGAAATCCAATGAAGCAACATAAGAACCTAGCAAGGTTCCTAACATTGTTATTGAAAAAGGAACTAGCTAATAAAATAACGCGTAAGCTAACAAGGTTTTAATTACTATCATAACGCATAAGTAGCCGCACCGGCGTTGACCCGTGGGTCAGCTGCGCTAGTTGTAGGCGTGGATATGTACCACCTTCAGGTTCGTGAGTTTTGGTACAATTTGAAATGCTGAGTATAAAGAAAGGTTGTTACGAATCGGTCATGGGACCGGATTTTATGCCAAAACTTTTAATACTTCCAAAACCCGAGCAATGTTCGAAAATTCTAAACTCTTGTTGATCGATCCGGCAATCGATCCCAGGACGTCGAGATCTTGCTCCGGTTCTTGAACATCATGGTCCCCACCTATTGGTCACCCAAAATTAATATCCCATTGGATATTAAATTTTTTGATATACTTCTTTATTTCGGTTTGTTACTATCTCTTTTCTTCGCGTTGTGGTTTTCCTTGTTTGTTTGTTAGTATTGTTTAGTTTCCTTTTAAATATTACTTGATATTTCTTTACTTTCAGCCTTTCCATTTTGCCCCTGTCCCCAAAAAAGGTGATGAACAGTGTCTTCTAACAATATGGATAATATAATTCATTTCAATCTTTTTTTTTTAATTTTGTACCATTTTGTGCGTAAAATACCTACTTGCAATAGTTATTTGTCTAAGATTTTTTACTTCCACTATTAAAAAAAGTTTATGTCCCGTATTCTCTTATTTGACTAGTACTTTTTAAAAATATGTAAATGATAGTTTGGTTTGTATTCTGTTTTTTGAATAAAATTTAAACCAAACCATTTCTATTAATACCTACATATTTTGTATTAACGCGGAAGCTTGAAAAAGCTCTTATACGTTCTACATTCACTTTACTATGCGCTTTACTTTTATCACTTCCAAAATGGCGTCTACTATTGAAATGCCTTCTTTATCCTTTTCGGCTAGCTCTGATCTTTTTAAATCTAGTCAAGATTTCCGAAGTTTTATTAAGTTGTTTACAAGAGATATGACCATTATATGCTAAACGTCTGATACGACAGATAACATCTGCCGCAGATAATATAAATTAAATGATACTCTCATACAGAATTGTTTGCTTTTTAAAATGCAACAAAACTGTGAATTACGGTAGAGCGATGAACAGTGTTATAAATTTCCCTAGCATTCCCACACATTAGCGGGCGGTGTGCCTACGTAAACTGTACACTGGCGTGAGTGCACGTAGCTCTATCACGATACTCTGTTTAACTGTTTGGAATGGTTCGGTTAGTCGTTATAGCTTTAGCGTAAAGTTCAAAATAGAACGTAACAAATTGTGGTAGTATTTTTAGCAATGTACTGGTGTACCGTATTGTTTCACGTTTACGTGGCTGTGTGTATGGAGAGGTTAAGTAGAGCGGCGTTATCTCGGAATAGGAGATTCCGTGGAGTTTGTTCTATCGAACCAAACATTTTGTCATAATGTCTACTAAGCTAAATTGTTTTCGTTTTGCTAACGTAGATTAGTAGTTTGTTTGATAAATTTAACAGTTATAAGTGGTTTTTGAAATTTATAAATTAAAATATATTTATTTGCAGATACATACTTATAAAATTTATCTCAACATCGTTTCAGATTTATGAATTAACACACAGTTAAGAACTAAAATTAATTAATCGAATGTGAAACCTGTACAGACGTTACCAACCTCCGTATAATTGAAGCTAATGTGCGTTTACGAAACATCGCGCCGAGCTGCAAACAAAATACGTTTCATAATTATCGAGGGTTTAGCGCATTGTCCGTCTACTCTAAATGTCATCGAACGGGGTTTCGCAAGAGCGTCAATCACAGGCGGTCACCTACTTTCGCGATCGGTTCACGGCGATTAGTCGACTACATTCACCGAGGCCTTAACTCACCTCTACGCAACAATTGTTTCTGTAGGAATCTTTTATTTATGGTAGCGGCGCTGCGCCTGTGTGCGGCGGCCGTAGGCGACCGTCGTGTCTTACCTGTCTGCGTGACCACTTACCGGAATTCTACCATCTGAATATTTATTTAAGGTTGAATTTGGAACGTCTGAAGCGCGACCAGAAATGCCCTACCGGCAATAAGTCAACGCTCGAACTCGCCTGTTTGACAAGATTCCAACCGCGTCAGTCCTGTTTGTTTATTGTAATCGGTTTGACAATGAGCTTAAGGTGCGGTTTCGAGTGATCTGCCCGTTCGCGCTCTTCTGCGATTGTTCCGAGCTACTCGGCGCGCACTGTGTTTGTGTTGGTATGATACGTCATGTATACCGGCTTACTGTAGATTCGCCTCTTAGCATCCATAATTGCTTGGCGACCGAACGACTTTTAAAGCTCTTTGTTGATTAGTTTTTCTTGTTGATTTATTTTAAGTTATTTAGTTTGCGGCTGGTTATTTTACATTCGATTGTTACTTTCCAATGTTATCTAAACTGCAAATCTGTAGCAATTGTTAATTGTGTAATTCTTTATCATTCCTAATAAGTTATCTAAAACTTAACTCCTAAGCACCATGCTTCACAGAAAACAAACATAAGCACTGCAATGGAAAATTAAAACAATAAACGCAAAAACCAGATCAACGAATGCGCTCAACAAAGCGATGATAATACGACAATCCTATTGCAGATAACGGAAGGTCAATGAGAGACGTCAGGCCAAGTCGCGAGGCGCGCGGCGTCAGGCAAGGGGGCGCCCCGCACGCGCCGCCGACCTCCTTGATGCGCGGCCCGCAAGGTCGGGCGCTTTAATTAATAAACCCACCGTAAAGTATTTGAGGCCGATCGGAGTAACTACAATCTTACCCGCCTTTGTCTAGTTATTGACCCGCTGTTCTTTTAACGGGGGCGTTCTCTTTCACTGGATAGCTATCGACTTTTATTTGATCTAAGCATGCTTTCGTTTGACTTAAACTTGCTTTTAATTTTTACTAAGAAATCGGACGACGATTTTGGTCAACGAATTATGTCTCTTGCATCAATTTTAAATATTTAGTGCGATCTAGAATAGGATCGAAAAAGTCAATTGCCGAAATAGCATGGTGATGAAATGACTAATCGCGTTTTAATAGACTATCAGGTGCCATTGTGAGATTAGCGATCTTTATTTGGTTTTTACGGAGATAATCGAGCGCGATAACAGTTGAATACATACATATTTTCGTAAAGGGCATAAAATTATCATAACAATGTTCTAATGTATGCATATAGTCCATAATATTTACCTAAAAACGTCGGCCAGTGAAATTATAAGGAAAGTTTGGCAGTGTCTGACAACTGACATAAATTTATAGTTACCTATATCATTTATAGCTATTTGCTTATTGTTATAGTTCGTATACACATTTATGTAATCTAATAAAATGTAAAATGTGTTAATGATTCTAAATATGTAAACTGTGAGTAAGGCTTATGTAGAACTGGTATAGGATTGGTTTAAATAGCGGTTTACAAATAACTGGACTGTTGGCGAGATCCACAGCCGTGTCGAGAGACGTATTCAGTAAGTGAACACAAAGATTAAACCGAGTAGACAAACCAATGCATAACTGCAATTTCACTATAACATTATATAAAACATGCAAATAATTAGTAAGTCTGGAAGCTAACAGATCCAAATAAATTGGGACACTATTAAATACCACACATTCTACTTTAATTTAAATGTCTTTTTGCTAAGTTATTACCGTCATGCTCTTGGTCACGTCCAACATTGCTAAACAACAGTAAAAATAACACGTGTAGGGCTCTACCCTTGATTTAATCCCATTGATTTAGTCCCAATGTTTTGTGGCAATATGCGATTTATTCATGTCTCTGTTTTTTGTTCCAGGTAATTTTTATCATTCATAAATTCTAGCTTAGAAGACACATCATTGGGGGAGTTAGACATTTCTGGAATCTTATATGTGTTCATTGACGTGACCACGAAAAATAATTTAAGACTCATAGCCCTCTATCCTCATAGAGGTGATTGACATCAATCGTTTGCAACTTGTAACTAACCGGATCCCAAATTGAGATTCGCTATTGTTAATTCTCGTTTGTTGAACACTCGATAAAGAAATACGGTCTGTATTTTATGGTAGAGTAAGGTTAAAAGTTAGTAGTTTACGTCGAAAGAAATTGAAGAACAATACGTTTGGTTACATTCGACACGTGGTTTACTTTGCGGATTCAATTTTGACGTTTGATTTGACGGACATGACCTGCTGGAGCAAGTGCTTAATCTGTGTCTACTTCTCACCGTAGTACAGACGAAAAGGCCAACACAAATAATAGGTTAGGATGCTGTTGAAAACTGCTAGAGTAAACATTACTAGATATGATGGCTCCATTAGAGTCGCCTTTCCTTCGACGTATCGGATCTTGTGATCAACAAGACTATCGAGATTCGTAAATAGATTTGAATCATCTAGTAAGTTTGTTGACCTTTATTCACCTTACCTTTTACATTAAATTGTAAACATTCAATAACAAGGTCCTAAAAGATATTTCAAATTCTCGCTAAGCAAGGCCATGCAACTGCATGGTGTTTTATCTATCAGCGTCCCTTGAAAAGCTGTTGCATAAGATCAGTCTTACAGGAGTGTTTAATATAAAAACCTGGCAATAGAGTGGAAATTTTGCAATGATAGGTACGAGTATAACACTTAAAATGCTGCACCCATTTATGTGCTGGATAATCCAGGTTCAAAAATTAGGCCAATATAGTTTCCAAAAATATGTCCATCAGAAGGCTGATTGCTTGAAACCGATCTCTGGTCCAGGGAATCCAGGTTTTTGCGAACAGTTGTATTGGGATGTCTCGGCCGCTCTTCCCCGGCTGTCTTTGGGCTCACATTGTTGGCTGCTTATATAAGTCGGTGCGGAGCGTCTTCCACTTTCGAATCAAGTTTATTGACACGCAAGCCGCCCGCTTCACAGTTACATTCGGTGCGGCGCGCTTTGACTCTTGCGGAGACCGGTCGGAACGTCCCCTTATTGTGATGCCTATAGAGTTCAACTATACAAATAATCAGTTCAGCGGTAAATAACTTAATACTTGTGTAGTTTGCCGCTATCCGATACTTCCACATCAAAATATAATCTTAGTAATATTACTGTATACCTATTTAAATACTTTACACAACAATGATGATAAAGGCTATTCAAATTACCATTTAATCATGTCTTGCTATTGATGTTATAAACAACTCATCACTATTTGACCACTGTAAATACCTAGTACCATAAATTAATCCTAATATAATTTATAACAGTTGTATTATCATGTTTTATGATAATTTTATGTATGGTCCGCCCCCGAGTGCATTAATTCTAAAGACTTAGCGGCTATTATCTTTTTTGTGAGTAATATATTATATTCTGAAGTGTTTAAATACTTGATTGTCTCCGTGTTAGTTCCTGTTGGTGATCAATCAGATTGTCAGACACCGATATTACAATTATTATAACTATGAAACAAAACATAAATACGTACATGCAACATTGAAGCTTCACCTCATTAATTTTGTGTTAAGTCTACACCACATTCAATCTTGACTCAAGTTACGAAAATGATATTCTTGATATGCGAAGAAGATAAGACACAAAATAACAAATAGGCAACTAAGTGGCACAGACGTGCACAAATCATACTACCCAACAGAGTGGATTAGATCTGTTCGCAAATGTTGAGTAAGTACATATATTAAAGAAAATGTGTTTTCTAAAGCAGTATGTGTTATTCATTGAAATCAAAAATTCTTATGAATAACACTCTCCTCAGTATTTAAACATGAAAATTAAGTCTCAGGCAAAGTTTAAATACTGATATTATAATTGCAATTAAATTGCTTAAATGTCATATTAAGTACTCTCCTCAGTCTCGGAACTCATAACAGCTATATATTTATTTTGTTAGATTACTCTTATTAGATATTAAGTATTGTCTATATTGGACAATAATCAAAATTTCAATATTGTTTTTTTAATTCACAGATATAAAACTATTCCTTGATAAATCCGACCTAAAGTGAAGCATCTATTATAACCTGCTTTATGTTTAAATTTAAAACTCTAAGTAAAACGTTCCTGCAAAGATCACACTGCCCGATGTCCGAGAGATAGCATCACAATGATCCCCAAAACCTGTATCGAGGTGCTTATGTGTGTAATAAAATCATTACGAAACTAAAGAGGCTAATGATTGTCATTTCTGTCTATAGTGGCGCGGGCGCATCGCTCGATACCATCTCGAAAGCGTACCGGACTGTAGCAAGCGTGTAGGCATTTACATAGATCGCGCCCACTCGGCGTTATCCACCGCGAGTTTTAGAGCGTGAGCACATTTACGACTATTTACTAGGTGCTTAAAAGAATAAAAAAAGCTTAAGTTGCATCTCTAAAATACACATAATTTTGTAAAAATATTCTATTTAAAGAATAATTTTAATAGCTATCCTTTCGCATGACTGGCAAGGACCAAGAAACTAATATAAACAGTACGTAAGCGATATACATTTACTTCAAACTATGCAGAACCGACCAAACTTCAGTCCGAAAGTAACCGAAATTCAGTCTTCAACAGCTAATATTTTACTGAAATGTAACAACAATAAATGTTAAAAAAATAAAATCAAAAAGTACTATCATCATGCAGTTTTTGAAAAGTAAATCTGCAGCTTAGCTTACGAATACCCTTTGCGCATCTGTCAACTTTCATTTGTAAATGAATCAAACTGTTAAACGACCATGGGGATTTGGCTTTTAGCGAAACGACAACACATATTTGATACAAAAGCGACTCGTCTGAAGCGTGCGCCAGTTTATCCAGTGCGAGGGTTTATTACACGGACGAGTGAAGACGTCTAAAGATCACCCGACAGAGTATCGACTCAGACTGCTCTTTCAACTTTCAGCGTTGAGTTCACTCGAGGACTGGTTCTGAGACCGGTATGCGTATACGCAGGCTAATAAAGCGCGCACTTGTACGCTACTTTATTACTTTTTGTGGCAATAAATAAAAATTCATTCGAGCAAAAACAATTTATACTGTACCCGTTTTGCCAATTTTAATTAATTACAACAAAATTCTGAGAGAAATGCAGGTGACGACGATAAATATATCAGGTGTAAGAAGTATCTGTGGCAATAAGTTGGTATGCCCGGTCGGAATATAATTAATTTATCTGTCATCTCACGGAATCAGCTAGAATTTAAATTAAAGTACTCTGTTTGTTAAAAAAAAAAACAAATACGACACAACTGGTCCAAAAGTTATAGACATTATAGATTTTGGTCAGTAACGTATTGTTAGTATTCGGGGCGTAAGCAAGATTCGCCGTATAATACTTAAGTACAAGCCAGAGACGCTATTTATTGATAAAGGCGAATTATTAGTGGTACCTATTGACGGGATATTTAGACAAGAGCAGAGGTGGATTAGTGAAGCATTGCACAACTTTTAGTACCTATACCCTAAACAAAGGTGCATTGTTGATGGCAGCGTGCAAGCGATAGACTAAGCAATAGTGAGAACGAGCGAGTGATACATCAAATATTTGATTCATAAAATATACAACTATATTCGATGATAGTCAGGGCTTATGTTGTATTATATTGCAATGGTGCTCTTACACCGCTTAACGCCCCGCTCTTCGCGTTCAACGAGAACGCAGTCTTAAATTTGAATCCTGGACTGCTACTTTATACAAATGAAGATGCTTTGTCTATTTTCACATCAATTTGGCTAGAAGCCTAAATTGATTTAACATTGATCATAATATTATTCATTTGATAATACGCAAACGGCAGTAGTAAATCATATTTCTATTTATAACTGTTTGATTGACGTGTTGTAAGCAAATAACAAAGTGGGTAATACTATATTTAGTGGCATACACAGTAATGCACGTATTAAACGGTGGTGAAAATTAAGCATTATGTAAGTCTGAAATAAAAAATAATGTACACTGATCCTCCCTTGACTTCGTCCGTTTAGGAACCGTCTATATAGCAGTCCCGGCTATATCGCTAACTGTTATTTTTACAAAATTAAGAAAATACACATCCACCCCCATTTTAATCCATTTAAAAGATATTTCTAGGACAAAAACCACTCTATGTAATTTTCAGGGTTAAACTATTTTCATACCAAATATCATCTAAATCGGCTTAGCAGTTTAAAAGGAAAGTTTATTGATTTAAGCAGTTGTTACAAAGACACAAAACATTTACAGTGCAGAAAGGTATGTTTGCCTGAAGTAGGATAACCCTGTGATACAGGCGAGTATAGAGAAATAGTAAGTGTCCATATGAAACATGTAATCATTGGCATCTACGAGTAGGTACAATGGTTGAGCGTAACCTACTGCGTAACAGTGTTAACCTAACTTTTTCATAATCGTTCAGTTATGTAAGTTTGCGCGTCGTTAGTTCGCAAAACATGGCGGGTTCTTGTTTCCAGCCTTGTATTTCGTTTTCTGCAAATACGTTATCTTTGATCTTATCTGTAATTTTAAAGTTAACATCTACAGTAATGATGTTTTTACTTTTGGCGCTTTAACATGAAAAAATACATAAGCCGGTACTTTCAATGCTATTATGTGAACTTGACTAGTGTAAGATTTGTAATTAGCGGGCCCGGCGAACTTGTGTACGCCGCTTTAAGTGAGACGAGGTGCTTGTTTCTTTATAGTGTATTGTGATTTTCTCTATAGAATATAGTTCGTCGGGGTTGAGATGAATATAACAAATCTATCGGACCGTTCTTGAGTTATAAATGGAGAAACTGACCCGAATTTGTTTGAATATACGTATAAGATATTAGTTTGCGCATAAAAGGTTTTAATCAAACACTTTTAAAAAGATATATATATTTTTGACAGTACCTATATTTGATTTTCGTCTACCGAAACGGAGTTTGAACCACGACCTTTCGCTATGCCTGCCGGTGGTCGTATCAAAAACCTTTTTCAAGAAAAATATACCACAAAAATGCTTGTATTAGAAACATAATAAAAACTTTTTGTTCGGTTTCTAAACTAAAGTTTGTTGTAGTTTATATGATTGTGTGTTGATAAGACCGCCTTTTGTACAATTATTTCTTTTGTAATTCTAAATGTTTATTTTTTGTCATGTGTTTTATGTGCAATAAAGTGTATTGTATTGTATTGTGTTAATATTGTTATCTGCTACTTAAACGGTTTAGTCTAGCTAGATAAATGGTAACATTTTGATCTAATAATTTTGCATACGTTTATTTGTTTTTCTGTCTGTCTGTGTAACTACTTACCTATTTATTAATAGGTGTAGGTGGTACTTATTAACAGAAAAGACATTACTTCCTATGTCTGTCATTCAGAGAACATTGTCTGATTAACGATGTGTAAGTGAATATTGTCCGTTCGTCACGGACTTTTTCCCGTCATTTCAATATGGTTAATTCCGTCAGTGTCTCGAAACGGTGAATGTCATTAAGTGACCGTTTCTCTCATGTGTGACACTTACGATTGATGATCGTTCAAGGTAACTGTTTTCTACACTGGTGGAAAATAAATTCAAGCCAGTTTTGTTCAATTAGCTCTTGGATGACAGTCCATAATTTTTAAGCATCTTCTTGCTAACTGTTTCTCTTAAAACAAGTGTCGTCCAATGTGTTTTGCTGAGCCAACATCATTTTTTATTTTTTTATTAATGTTTTAAAGGACTTCAAGTAGTGTTTTGTTTTACGTACAATAATTATAATTCGTAAGTAGTTTTCATGTGTCAGGTATTTTGAAGTGATTATTTTATTATGGTTAAAATTATTTAGTGCTTTGAACTCGCGTATGGTTGCATTACATTAACTAATTTAAAACTTTATCTTCGTGTTTCCGTGCTTTTAGGCAAACTATACGAGAATTATCGTACACAAAGCGTCGGTTATCAATAAAAAAAATCCTGTAAGATTTCATTACGGTACTACAGACTGTGAACTAGATTACATTTGTTTACCCCCACTGCTCGTAGACGGTCGTAGGCGAAAGCGTCATGCGCTACGTCAGTCCTACACGCTACGAACCCGACTACGGAGAACACCTACGCTTTACGCCCCCTGTAATCAGCTTCCTACGAGTTTCAGACTTCAGTCGTAAGTTCCGAACATGATTTTGATTCAATATTTTATGAGTCTGGGTGCTTTGTTTTAGCCAGTCTATATAAATATCAATGAAGAGATAAGAAAAATTGAAAATTTAAAAACCCCCGACACAAAATAATAGATGCGCATAAAATCCTAAAACAAGTTTTAATAACTATGGAACTATAGCTAGATGCAAATAGAACAAATACAGTTGGTTTAAACCTTTTCTGTACGGGAGGCATCTATTGATGCCAAGCGAAAAGTGACTTCTCTATACGGGTGGCATCTATTGATGTTTTGGCAAAGCCAATACAAAATCGTGGTTTGCTAAAAAAAAATCTATGATAAGCTACTGTTTTATCGATGGTGTCTGGTACGGGATTGGTTGATCTATTTGAGAAAGTAGTATTCAAGAAATTTACTAGATGTCTCTTTAACAGAAAATACCGACAAACTTGAGTATCGAGTCATGGGCATCTAATGATGCCACCCGTATTGGCGAGGTGTTCTTTGAGAAAATAAAATGATGGATTTATAGTGACGTACGACTTTAAAATGTGGATATGTGTTAATAATTGTGATCAATCTACTAGTTGCTATCGATCTCTCAAGTTGTTTGTGCTTTTTCTATTACAATATTATGTCTGGTGCGGGTTCTAGCAGATCACTGCGTGATAATGAAATCAGGAATCTATTGTTGGACTCTCTTCCAAATTCAGATAAATAATTTGAGCTTGATGAGCCCATATTTGTGAATGATTTGGACGATATCAACGGCAATTAAACAGAAGACAATGAAGAATTTGCATCCACCTATGCTCCTCGCCAGCTTGGTGTCGGTCGGCCTAATATGTTACGTCCTTGGTCTTCGCAAGTATATACACCAAATATTCATCCCTTTGATTCTTCGAATAGTGGTCTCAAGGCAAATTTGACTCAACGAAGTCGTAATTTCATGACCGCAATAATATAATACCTACTAGTTAATGACTTAAGAAATTAGTTTATGGATATTATTTTTCAAAGGCACATCACTAAGGTAGAGTGGCAAAAATTGCTTTTATATATTGGTGTTTCTTCCTAAGTTTTTAAGCTTATATATTTAATTTTTGTAACTAAATTTATTACCCATTTAATTATGTGCTTAATAAGATAACTTGTGCATAAATAACTGTGTGCTAGAGCTCGGAAATGGACTTTATTGTTTTATGTGTATAAAAAAAAGTGTAAAATATGTATGATTATAAAACTACATTAGTTGCATTAGGTGCATGTTCAAAATTTCAATACCGTAACTCTAATAGTTTGTGAAATATATTAATTTAATTAAAGTGAAACAAAAATTTTGACAGCGTCATAAAAGTTCCGTATTGAGAGGCACACTTCTGTTTCCAAGAGCCCGTATAGAAAGGGTTAAATGGAAACCCTATAAAAAGCAAAAAATAAAATTGAAATTTTGACCCCACGTAAGTACGTAGGTATAAATTTTTTTATACTTATGTTGTCGCGTCGGGGGACCGCTCTTTACCTAAAAATACCTACCTAATTAAAATGACATTAAAATTACAACGAACAGATTAAAGTAACTATTTAGAATTACAAGTGAACATGCTTAAAAACTAATTTACACAACTAAACTGTCCAGACAAATGCTGTAAGTTACGAACACAAAGTTAATCTAATATAAGTGCGGTTAGGAGATACGGGTTCGAGTCCCGCCTGAGACATAATTTTTCAAGTTTATATACTGATATATATATACCGCCCCGTTAATCTAGTGGTTTAAATACCGGGCCATGATCTCGGGGTCCCAGGTTCGATTCCCGGGTCGGGCAACAAAAAAAAAAGTTTCGAATTTTCGAACATTGCTCGGGTTTGTGATCACCAACCCGCATTTGGCAAGCGTGGTGATTAAGCCAGTACCCATCATTGCTGTGGTAGCTTGAATTCAATGATGGAGGCCTTTTCCCTGCAGTGGGATGATTATAGGCTGTTACTTTACTTTACTTTATACTGATATTATAATTGCAATTTAATTGCTAAAATATCAAATAAAGTATCTGTTTATGTATTTATTTAAAAGTATGTATGTATATTATGAGTCTCTGTCACCCACAGTATTATGCTATGCCTAATTTGGCCTCAGACGATCGCTTATGTGAATGCCCAGAATATTTATTTATTTTGCGTACTTATAAATAGTAATGTATGACATTGTGTGATTGATGTCCCGCAAAAAAAACCCGCTTTAAAACGGGTAAAAGAATGATTAAAATTATTTAAAATATGCAGTACATTTTAGTACAATAGATCTTTATAATGTTTCCTCTTAAAGTTGCTCAAAACACCTAAAATCTATTGTGGTCGTGCCAGAAAGGTACTACCTAGCACGACCACGGCCTATATGTTATAACAGCAAAGATATGAGATTACATTTTTTAAACTCTATAGTACAAGAAAGTACACTTTTTTTCATGAATATGTACCATATTGAAATTAAGGTAATCATTCGTGGTCGTGTTGGGTAGCATCACACACTTAATTTTTGTGTTTCACTAACTTTTTTATCACTGTAAAAATTATTATGACCACCACTATACAGGTGACTTTTTCATCATCTTCAAAAAAAATTATAGGCGTTCAGTATCGTATTTATTTAGAGCCCATTTATGAAGTAAAAAATGTAAATCAAGTTATCACCCGAAAATATTTTTCGCAACATAGTTTTCAATTTTTACGGTCCTAAGCCTGTTAAGGTATGAAGGGAAAATCAAAACCTTATAAATAGTATCGTAAATCATCATCATCATCATCAACCTATCACAGTCTACTGCTGGACATAGGCCTCTCCAATTGCACCCCACTTAGGTCGATCCTCGGCTTTTCAACCGGTAACATCCAGCTCCTGCCAGCCACCTTGCGCAAATCATCACTCCACCTGGCCTGAGGGCGTCCTACACTACGTTTACCGAGCGCGGTCTCCACTCAAGAACTCGTTTACCCCCAGCGGTTGTCGGTTTTGCGGCTTATATGGCCCACTGCCACTTCAGCTTGCTAATCCGGTGGGCTATGTTGGTAACCTTAGTTCTCTGCCGGATCACCTCATTTCTGATTTTATCCCTAAGAGAAACTCCTAGCATAGCTCTTTCCATAGCCCGCTGAGCGACTTTGAACTTGTGGACTAGCCGTCAGTGTCCACGTTTCGGCTCCGTATGTCATGACGGGTAGAACGCACTGATTGAAGACTTTCGTCTTGATCGACGATGAGAATACTCGACGTAGTTTCCCAAATGCTGCCCAACTCAACTGAATTCTTCTGTTCACCTCATCCTCAAAGTTGTTTCTACCTGACTGCAATGTCTGCCCGAGGTACACGTATTTCTGAACAACTTCGAGGACGGCGCCGTGCATCGCAATCGGTTGCGGTAGTACATGTTCATTGAACATAACCTTGGTTTTATCAGCCAGGTCATTCAGCATCTGTTGTAGGTCCTGCAGCCATAATGACGATGTCGTCTGCAAATCACAAGTGAGAGATGTATTTGCCATTGATGTTGATGCCTCGTCCTTTCCATTGCAGCGTCTTGAACATATCAACCATTGCATTTGTGAACAATCTCGGGGAAATGACGTCCTCTTGTCTCACTCCTCGATGCAACGGTATAGGTTTTGTTTGCTGATTCTGTACTTGGACGGACATGGTGGCGGCTTCGAAGAGACATCTCATCACTTGCACGTACCGCCAATCTACTTGGCAACGCTGCAGGGACTCCAGAAAGGACCAGATCTCTATCGAGTCGAAGGCTTTCTTATAGTCCACGAATGCTAGACACAAGGGCTGATTGTACTCTTCGGTCTTCTGTATAATCTGCCACACTGTGTGGATGTGGTCTATGGTGCCGTATCCGCTCCGAAATCCAGCCTGTTCCGGTGGTTGGAATTCGTCGAGTCTTCGCGCAAGGCGGTTCATGATGATTCTTGAACAGCTTATAGACGTGGCTTAGAAGGGAAATGGGTCGATAGTTCTTCAGCAGGGTCTTATCTCCTTTTTTGAAGAACAGGACGACAACACTCCTACTCCACGCCTCCGGAGTTCTCCCTTCAAACAGGACAGCGTTAAAAAGCTTTTGAACCTTCCTCAGTACGGGTTTACCTCCAGCCTTTAGCAACTCTGTTGTAACGCCATCCTCTCTAGGGGCTTTTCCATTTTTCAGCTGTTTAAGAGCCATCTCGATTTCGTCAATGCTGACTTCTGGCAGGTCTTGAGTGTAGTGGCGTGTTAACGCGGCTCTAGGGTCCTCATTTTCGGGATCAGGTGCGATGCATGCGAAGCGTATAACCGGCCATAGAAGCGTTCTACTTCGGAAAGGACTGCTGGCTTCGAAGCAACGACAGCGACTTCTCCACTTGCTGTGGTCAGTTTCGTCAGGTGGCTTCTTCCAAGAGATTGTACGAACACTTTCGACCCCCGATTTTGCTCGATCGCTCTTTCAATTCAAATTCAAATTCAAAGAGTATTGTAGCAACGGAGATCGTGTCGTACGAGCTTACTGATCTCTCGGTTTAGAGCGCGCTTTCCTGACGAAGTGACGGGTGGGTTTTCACGTCGTTCCTTAATCAGCCCTAAAGTTCTTTCCGAAAGCTTTGACTTCCTGCCCTTACGCTGCATTTCACAAAATCTCGTACCTTCTTCACTGAGGATCCGAACCACATTTTCGAGGTTCTGGTTTACGTCTGTTGTGGTTTCCACGGCAGCGAGTCGGTTTTCCAGGGTTGACTGGAACGTTTCAGATCCTATCATGGTTTGGAGCAAAGTAGGTCGGAGCCTTGACTTCATCAGACGGATACGTTCAGCCTTAAAATCGACAAGCATTTGCCCCCTATGGTTTCTGCATCCAAATCCATGGGATCCTACTATCGATTCGTTGCAATTCTGTACTCCCACTTTAGCGTTGAAGTCCCCCATAACAACGCTGTAGCGAGTCTTAGTGGTGAAGTGGAGGGCCTATGGTATATCATCAAACATATCCTCCACCTCTTCGTCCGAGTGTTTCGAGGTCGAGGTGAGCTTAACAGTATGGTACGCTACCCTGTTCGACACACTGGACACTTCCACAACGTTGAAAGAAACCCAATGCCACCTTGGGATTGTTGGTCTCCCTCACGAAAGTACATTAGGTGGCCTGACTCGAGGGTTATGGTGTCCTCCCCCTCTCTTCGGACTTCACATAGCCCTAGGATATGCCACCTAATCTTCCCAAGTTCCACCTCAAGTTGAGCCAAATGCGAGTCTAGCCGTAGCGTGCGTCCGTTGTACTTCGCCAGGGTCAGTTGTTTTTGGTGGCCTCCCGTAACCCGGAGATTCTTCGCACTCCCCGTCCCGCCGTTACCGTGGTCGCAACCATGACCAGGAATAGCGGGACCGCCAGGAAAAAGAGGTGTATCAAAATTTTAGATTTTTGATGGACCTTTTTTAAGAGCTTTATCTTGACATTTTTGTACTGGGCTATATCTAATGAAAAATACGTCATTTGTTTTTTGTCTCGTAGATTGCTATATTAAAATTTTGAAGGTGGTTAAAATTTCATCCTGTATGTATTTGTAAAATATCTCTACTAGGTTACTTTTGTAATACGAGTACTGTTAAAGGGGCGCGGGGCGCGGGGTGCCTGCGCTAGCGCACCAAGCCGCGCGCCGCGTGGCGCTTCTCCCGCACTCCCCCGCGAGCAGTCGACTCGTGCATGCGTACCTAAACATCAACATTGTTACGCAAATCAATTTAAATGAGCGAAAAATGGAAGAGCGATCAAAAGCTTTTTATAAAACTAGTAAAAGAAAACCCTATATTGTATAAAAATACCGTGACAGGAATTGACGAAGTAATGAAAGGTAATATTAGAAATTTAAGGAAAATGGGATGGGAGGCTGTATCTGCAGAAATGAATAAACACGGTGAGTTTTATTTTATTTAGATACCTACATAGTTGCTTGTTAGTACAACAAGTTTTACAAGGTTTATCTTTTTTTAACAGTTTGTTTTTAGTATAAGCAATTAATTAACAGCTGCTAAATCTGATGAACTGGCATCACGTTGCAACATAGCAACAATTCGATTCACAAACCGCTCATATTCTATCAATAAACGTATTGATTTGCAATTTAATGTGTAAACAGCTACGGTCGGCCCAGAAAGTGGTCTATCACCCTGGTTGAAAATCATTCGTGCGTAATAGAACAACAGGGATGACATTCCCATGCAAAAACATTCTAACAGCTACTATTACGTCATTACTGTGCTCTTTCATGAGTTCAACCTTATCGCTATTTTTTTTACAAATTAATTTACAATTTACAAATTAATGAAATCTTGTCAAATCTGGTAGGAACACTTTCTTGGCCGACCGTACTTACCTAAACATGAAACTGTACCAATAGCATAATAATATGCCGTATCGGAGTAGTATAATGCTATAAAGCAAAAAAAAATGACAAACCTACAAGATATAACTGAAACTTGAACACTTCTTAGAAGTCAATATTTATTTTAAAATTATACATACTTTGTTTTACGTAATACGTTTTGGCCTCATCTTTATTATAATAATTACAACAAAGCTAAAAAGTTTTGGTTTTTTTTTATTTTATACAAATAAAATGAAAAAAAAAGGCTATTTACTAAGGAAGGCTATATGATCTCATATAGCCTTCCTTAGTAAATATAATATCAAGCTACGACTACATTTAATAAATGTTTTCCTTACCTATAACTTGTCCTGAATGATAGCAAAACCAAATTGTTAGTTAACAACTTACCATAATACTCGTATATCAAAAAGCTCAGAGGGACACCGAACCGGCTCGGAATTTGTATTTCACAGGAAAGGAACAGTTTTTGTATAAAATTATATGAAACAACTCATGTTTATGGCATTTTATAAATGTATCAAGGCGAATTTTCGTTCAAATCCCGTTACCCAAATAAAATAATTACGTAACGCTAAAGTTAAAGTCATGTAGGGGCAAAGTGTTATTTTAAAAAAATCTGAACATTTACGAGTATATCCTGATTGTTCAATTTTGGCCTGTTATATCCATGTAGTTACCCATTATCTAACTTACCAGCGATAGTACTATGATCGCCTGAAATACTATTTTTTTGTTTTATTTCAGGCTATAAGCTATTACCAAGTTCCTGTATTGCTAAATTGCGAAGAATACGACAAGAATTTGAGGCCATGTGTAAAATGAGCCAAGTTGAAAGATCAGTGCTTGGTTCAAAATACTTAGATGGCACACTTAATTTCTTACTAGAGGAAGAAAATAACGATCATAATCGATATGTGCAACACATATTCCACAAGGAGGTCAGCAGTAACAGACTTGTAGGTTATGAATATCCTCCAATATCTTTGTTGTCTTCAGATTCAGAGTCTGATAGTGGAGAAAGTCCAGTTACACACGTTAACCAATTTAGTAACTATTTTTATGATGCAGAAAGTGCTAAACAATTTAATAAGTCTCCAGGTAAGGCACAGCATAAAACAATAGTCTCTATAGATATGATTAAAGCTTTATTAAAAAATAAAACTGATTCTGCTTATGCAGACCCTGCAGGACCAATGTGTAGCAACGATACAATTGATGATAATGCACGAGATTTAAGTGCAAATTTCAGTATTCATTTGCATCAGTCCACCGCTAAGTCAGTAGATATCGGAACAAAAAATGTTGCAATCATGAACTCAAATTATATCACTTCTGTTAAAATGTCTGATCAACCACAAGTCACTACAACTACTAAAGTACAAACAACCAACTATCTTGACATTTCTTATGAAGAAAATAACAATTGTAAGCGACATGTGCAACACAAGTTACACCCAGAGGCCAGCTGTAAGAGTCCTGCAGGTTTTGAATATCCTCCAATATCTTTGTTATCTTCGGATTCAGAGTCTGAAAGTAAGGAAAGCACAGTTACACATGTTAAGAAATTTAGTAATTGCACTTACGGTGCACATAGTAACAGATATTTTAATAAGTCTACAAATAAGGCAGTGCGGAGAAGAACAGTAACTGTAGATATGATTAAAGCTCTATTAAAAGATAAAACTGTCTCCTCTTACGCAGAGACCTCAGGACCAATTGTAAGCAACAATGCAATTAATGGTGACGCATCTAATTCAAGTGATAATTTTATAATTTATGTACATCAGTCAACAGCCAAGTCAGTAGATACATATCACTACTTAAGTAATAAATAACAACAAGCTATCTTAACGATGCTAAAAAATATATTTAAAAATGCTTCCAGTATGTGGGATAGCGGAGTAGTCGGAGATTTTGTCGCGGCTGACGCTGATGACTAGTTTTTATTACTGTTTGAAAAATGAAAAGGAATATTGTTTGTGATTTTATTGCTTCAGAAACAAATGTTTTTTCTTTATATATAAATCGTTTCTTTTTGTTAAAAATAAACATTTCTTACATTAACCTATAGTTTTGTCTGTCTGACTGGTTGGGTTCAGACTCAACGATGCATCGTAGGCATATTATCCTACAATAACAACCAACACTGTATTGAAAAAGAAGATATGGTTGTATCCAAATCTATTCTACCCCTAAAAGGCAAAACGCGGTGCTTGAAAGCTTTAATTTAATCTAGACTCTTCAATGTGTTCTCTTTTTTGAATGATTTTGTATGCCGTTCCTAAAGTTCGTATTATCAGCCTTACTAATTATTGTCGAATATACTTTTTCGAGAATACCCTGTAATTGATTTGGACAAAATTTGGTATGGAGCAAGCTTTGAACATAATTATCTTTTGTTGAAGTCCTCTACCTTGTGGAAGACAATCAAGGCGCATTCCTGAATTAATCTTTGGACACAGCAGCAGCTAGTATTAGGTTATTTTGATAAACAATGCTATTTACGGCACTTTTCACCTCAGACGGAATTTTGTCAGCAATTCGTTCACTTGTGTAGACGTAGAGTTCAAAAAAGCCGTGACGGATCTGTCACCATGTCTTTAGATCGTTTCAATTGTATACCGGTCGGATCCTAATATTTGTGTTGGTAAATTTCTCTGCCCACGACTACGTTATGTGTGTGCCGTAAGTGGAATGGGTCTACGAGATACAATCGGAACGGACTCGGTCGCATGAACTTTCTAAACTAAATATATTTCTGTATTGCACGTAGTGATTGCGCGACAATATTGTATTTTAAGGGCGATCTTTGATTATTGCCATGCTACCTACCTACTGTAGGTACATATTATTTATTATTGCGGTCCGAACTCAAACAAAATAACACGGTTGCGTTTGCAATAGGTTATCTAAGAGCTTAGTGATTACTACACATTACCTCCTTGTAGTACCTACCTGTATCACCACACCAAAAAATACTCGTAGTGTTATCAGTTGATTGTTTGCTCCAAAGTCTGGAGTTTTAGGAAAGTTTAAGATAGATAGTAAGAAATTTGTTGCTGGTGTTGCAGTGTTTTGTAAGCTATATACGACCTGATTTAACTGTTGAAACTACATATTTCCATATGTTCATGAATAAAAAAGCAATATCAAACGATTGGTTGTTCTGAACTCTTGGACGTAATGACTAAACATGGTTGCTGCTTATTATCTCCCCTTTACAAAAACCGTGTGAGATAACGTCACACTAGGTAAATATTTCTCGTGATAAATACTTTACTTACCTGTCGCGGCCGCGGTGCGCGTTTCAATAATAACCGTGATATTGCGATGATACGGACTGGAAAAACTCGTTCGGCGGATGTCGATATCCTTAAAGGTTCACGGATCGGGCGTTCTTCACAAACAACTTATCGCGGAAGGCTGCGTACATTGCTTGTAAATCACGAGCCGAGCCAAATAATGGCTGCAGTCAGTGTGACATGTACAGCTTACAACTCTGAAGCGTGGGGGGTTTATTGGAATTGCCCCAGGCTCGCGAGACCGTAGTGCTTTGCCAGTGAGCGGCTTTCATTCATGCTGCCTCGGGCCACGTTCCGTGCGAGATCTCATCTTCCAATTACCGACTGCGTCCGTGTGTTCTTCTCTGTGACTTTTATCATTGTTGCCCAATGTTACGAGTAAAGAGCACTCATAAAATTAGAATTGGTCGTTTTACTGAATTTCTAATCAATCGATTATGCAGGAATTGAATAGGGTTAATTAATACTTCTAAGCCGTTAATTAAAATGTAAACTCCAAATGCAGTGTAGTCAAACTTGTGACGGTAACTGTGCAGGTATATAAACAGTAATATCGACGCGATTGACAAGGTCAGCTTTTAAGGTCGATAAAGATCAACCAGGCGTTCGTCGGTTTATTAGATTCGTAGCTATACAAAAACAACATGAAAAATAATATATGTAATATATTGAAGATGATTTTTATCATATAACTTGTTTAACTATATATACAAACGATTTTTAATCGGGTATATTTGGTTTCTTTTTTTAAGTCCACCAAGTCCGAGTCTGAAAATATTCGCAAGGTAATTGAAAGCAGGTTTCGCCATAGGTGAGCATTTTGAGGGCCAACTGATGTGGCGGAGCATTGTGCCGGTGTATTACACAAACAGTTGAGCACAATCGCTCAGCGTTTCACAATCGCGGGTTCAGTGACCGACACCAATACCTAAATTAATTTTCTTTTCGGTCGGCGTCGCCTCATTGTTCAATTTGTCTCTACGATTTTGGAGCACCGATGTGCCATTTCGTGACAAGGAGTTTGTCGAAAGCAATCTAAACTTGCTGCCATCAGTTTTATGGTAAGATTTGTATTATCGTATCGTTGTTCACCGACTAAGGTAAAATTGTAAGTGAATGCTGCGATTAAGATTAAGCTTTAAAGTAAAACCTTCCTTTGTTTTTTTTTAGTATTTAGCTCAAATTAATATGATAAATATAGTGCTACTTTAACCAAATATCGATATAGATAAACTTTTTTGCACAAGAAAAAGGTTTGCTTGTATGCATGTGGCGGCCAAAGGTTATTTAGAAGTTTCTAAAAAAGTTTTAAAATGAGTATTTGTGATTCGCGTAAAGGCACCAAGGTAGTTTAAAAAAGATCGGATAGGACATCTATATAGATAGGATAGGATTCTTAAGAGGAAACACTACGGGTCGAGAGAATTGAAAAATTGGTATTTGTAAAATATATTGCTGTCGCGCAGTCCCGAACGCCTCCACCGCAGAGGGACAACCAACTGCATTTTGGACCGAAAATACCTACTAAAAGCACACAAAGTCAACAACTCATATCTCTTTTATTATTTAATTTATGAAAAAGGAAAACATAGAAACATGCTAATAGTGGCCATAGATTTTTGTAATAAAAATTATTGCTCTACTGGCATTATCCAGGGAGGAAACTACCATTGGTATTAGTTTTTGGTATTAGAAGAGAATACATCCCGTATCTAATACCAAAAACTAATACCACTGATATTTGTTTAGTATCATTTTAATTTTTTATTCCCAACGAATACCAAATTTTAAATATTTAACTAAAGTACCACTCCTATTCCCAACGAATACCAAAACATAACTTCGGGTACAGTCACAAAAACAATTTATTTAGCTTTCTAATAATTTATTATTATCATCATAATATCATCCTAAACCTTAAATTCACATTATTCTGGCATTTTTACTTACAAGTAGCATAAATGCTAGTTAGCAATTTTTTTACCGGCTATATATGGTGAGCCGGCTCCTATTGTTTAAAATTTGAAGCAACCAATCAAAGTAAAGCGCTTCGTACAAAGGAAGTGCCTTAAAAGTTTTATTGTTTTGGTAGAATAAACGCTAAGTCAATGCAGTATGGTATGTTTTTCTTACTATAATTTTGTTTTTGTATAAATTATTATTATTTCTATTAACTGGTTTTACTCTGAGGGATATTTATTGTATCTATTCCTCGGTTTATAATATTTTTTAAATTTTGAAAAAAAATAATAATAAAAAGATATACTTACCTACTTATTTTTGATGAAAGTTTTTTTTTGTGAGATATGTTAATGTTTTTTATAAGTAAATATTTATTAATACTAATTGTTAATTGTTTCTAATATTCTTCGGTCGTGGTACACTTCAATTTGGGAACTGATTTTGTAAATAAAAACTACTTAAAACATATTTAAAAGCATTTTTTAAGCTATTGCATAGATTCTATCGCGGGCCTTGAGCGCGGGGACTGAATCCAGAAATTCCGTAACGCAAAAAACCTCACGCTCCCCACTTCGACCGGCACAGCGGTGATACGGCTGTTCGACGAGGTGCGTGCGGTTTGACGAGGCGTTTGCCATTCGACGAAGTGGGTGCCGTTCAACTAAGTGGGTGCCGTTCGACGAAGTGGGTGCCGTTCGACGAGGCAGGTGCCGTTCGACAAGTTGGGTGCTGTTTGACGAGTGGGGTGCTGTTTGATGAGGTGGGTGCTGTTCGACGAGGTGGGTGCCGTTTGATGAGGTGGGTGCCGTTCGACGAGGTGGATGCCGTTTGACGGGTGGGGTGCTGTTTAACGAGGTGGGTGCTGTTTGACGAGAGGGGTGCTGTTTTTCGAGGTGGGTGCTGTTTGACGAGAGGGGTGCTGTTTTTTATTTATTTATTTATTTATTTATTTATTTATTTATTTACTTACTTATTTATTTATTTATTTATTTATTTATTTATGAATTACGCAATAATATGACTATACTTGATAAAAAAATGCTATGCAATAGCTTTACCGCGGCAGTCTCCGAGTGCCACACGTCTTTTTTTATTACTGACTGTATCTCATACCATTTTATTTGTTTTGGGATTCGTTTATGAGTGGTATTCGTTGGGAATAAAAAGTAAAAACGATATTAAGCAAATACCATTGGTATTAGTTTTTGGTATTGGAAAGGAATACATCGAAACAGGGGACTACGTTTGTATGGAAAAACGGCCCTTGTGTTTCCTCTTAACTACACAGAAATGAAATAATTTTTCTGAAATTATGACATAACATTTATATACAATGTGTTACAAAACTGACGTAAGCAACATAAAAAAAAATGATATCATTCTAAATTCAATTGAGCCTTTGATTCCTATGTTTTCATATTAGTATTCAAAATACTTAAATGCTCTTAATTATACATGTAATAATTGTCAAATAATTATACTTAAAATATAAATATATTAAGTTCTACTGATAGCCTAACTAATTGACGTTGCCCGCAAACATACGAGCGCGTGACATTTTATAACTGTAACAAGGTCATTTACAACTCAAATTGAGGATTTAATATACAGAGCTATATGAAACTTTATTAACCTCCTTAAAGCTAAGTTTGGTATAGGTAAACAATAAAATCAATTTGTAAAGTCCATTTCATTTATTTGATAAATTTTAAAGTGAATTTAATTTATTTGATTTAATTTTGAACCCTTGACATTTATCCTATAGTTAAGACTTGCACTTGAAAGGTTATTAATGTTTTATAAACAACCCTGTATACTACATCACATGGTCAAAATGAAGAGCTTGCCGGAGCCGAATGTCAGAGTGAAGGTCCTAGACGTATCGATCTCGGAATGCGTTTAAACGATTACGTGTATCGAATACAAATCGTACCAGACCTTTGTTGAATAACAAATTGTTTTGAACTTAATCAATCAAGAGAAGCGAAAGGTCTCTGTTTTGAGACATTGCATCATTGACAGATGAACGATCAGTGATGATCTCTTTCAATTTTTGCAATTGATAGATTTTTCAAATGCATTATATTAAATCTTTCATAATATTGTGAACGTTGAGCAAGAGGTTCTAAGTCTTGCAGGCTTAGTGTGATGTTCATTACGTTAAATACAGGGTGAACATGAAATCACGGAATAAATTTAAAATGTTGACATGTTGCCAGTACCATCTGGTGGCGTGGGAACTGCAGGTACTAAGGGTAGGTACCTAAAGTACCTACATGTCTCATTTCTCTTCTCCGCAATTTTGTATTTTATTGATTTAACATGTTAATCACGTACGACTAATAGGATTTAAGTATAAATTATTTGAATTATACGGCCCAGTGTAATTTGTCGTTTGCGTGGTCCCATGATGAGTAGTGGGTACGTGATCTGCGCTTGCGACATTTTGACAATCCGCGTCTTACGTAACGGTTTATTGCAACTCGCGGCTCGACGCTTTTGTTCTTCACTTAGGTATACGTGTATGTAAATCACGCCCCCACAAATATATAAAGGTATTACTGAGCTTAAATATGTGGGAGTTGTTGTAATAGTAGATCCGCTTGCGGCTAAAAACATCCTTAATTATTAGGAAAATTATCCTACTATAAGTTTAGAATCGCGGGTAGCTGCTGAATGTGGATGACGCGCCATCGATTTGCGTGAAGCCTATTCAGCCGTGGATGTATTTTAGTATAGTGATGAAGCTGCAAGTACTAGTCATAGGCTACAGAAATATATTTCAACAAACCACAGCCTGGATATACAAAGATATCTTTTCCTTTTTATAAAGTCCAATACTGAGGTATCCACACTTTTAATATATAATATTTAAGTACAGTTCATCAAAACATATTCCCCTTGACGTAAACGTGCAACAAGCTTCACTGTTACATGCGCCCGCGCTGTAATTTAGTACTATGGTCGTTCAAAACAAACGGAGAAAGTAAATGTTTTATTTGTCCGTGCGCACTAGCTTCCTACTTCCCATAACGCGGCTAATATCAGCACTAAACGTGTTCGGAGTTACACGTTGAGCCGTGCCTCTGAGGATAATAATTTCATATTTCGTAACACCCCTCTCTAATCTAATTTCTGTCCCTAACACACTCATTAACTGACAATTGCAGACACAACAGTTTCTCTTAGATTCATTGACTGTCAAATTGGCATTTGAAATTTAAATTAATACCTACCTTGATCAACTTTTAAACGTATCGATTTAATGTGTGACATATTTAGCTATCTCAATTTAGGGGTATTATAAAAAAATAATAGCATCTTTGCTTTTTTTGTCCTAGCCATCACGGAACGTAATTACCTGTTTAACCATAAGTTAGGTTCCATAAAGTCTGTACTATTAAATTTACAAAGATAATTAACTTATTCGTAATCAGTCACCAGTTAAGGCGGCGAGAATCAGTTCCGAACTCTGAAAAAGAAAAACACCTACGTTTTTACGTTTTCAACCCATATTCTAATTCTGTTACGATCGTTATGCGCACAATTACACAGTTCAAGTGATTAGTGACGTTGTTTTGTTTTAGTTTCGGAGTTGCTCTTTGTTGTGTAACGACCGGTCCGATTAGATTACCTTCCAAGACGTTTCATAAACCGATTGTTACTTTCATTTCGCCAGGCCGATGCAATAGCCGACATCTATCGGCTCGGAATCCTATTTAATTACGTCAAATGTGACATAATTTCGCTTGCATACAGAACGTCAAACGTTTGGATTTTGGTTTGGGTTGGATATATTTGAAAGCAATATCTTAGAATTCGAAACCGGTAAGTCAAAGATACAATACCTAAATTACCATCACTACAGTAGTATGAAGTGTTCTAACCGTTTGTGATATTCATTTCATATGAACTAGATGGTTATGGATTATCTCCTAACATTAAAAATCTGCTCCCCGCTCAAATCTTGAGAGGGTTATAACGATGTAGGTTGAAATGACTTATTTACGTAATGCGAAGAACCAGTAACCAGTGAATCTTATGGAAAGTAATCGAATCGACGAGACAGAATGGTTGTAACGTGTCTATTATGTAAACAAAGTATCGTTGCACATATACATTTGTAAACAAGATGCAAGTACTTTTCTTGATCAGTCGTGCTACGAGTATTTATGTAAGGACAAACAACCTTGTAGCCTAAGTTGTTATAGAAGTAAAATTTGCCTAGGACTTGCGCAATACACCATGCTGTGTCATTTGTAGGGAGATAATTCATTTCTCAACATAATTCATTTCTTAAATATGAGTTCTTGATTTAAAATTTCGGCTACCTTAGATGAGACTTGAATCTACAAACCCTTCGATCACATTTTTGGTATCGACAAATCTATGCAAGGTTTTGCGCTGTAAGCGTGTGTCATCAATTTTCACGGTTTTAGTCCCACCTAACGCATTCGAAATTTTTATAAAATGAATTGTATTTTAAATTGTAACAGTAGTTAATATATAGTTAAAAAAATGTTCTTCGTACCTTATTTACTAAGCAAATAACCTTAACAATAATTTTGTTTCTAACTGGACGTAAGAAAATAGCTAAACAATGTTACGTAGAAGCTTTTATTTGTAAGCGCATGCAATTTTTTCGTTGTGTTGAACATTTTGTTTTTTTTAATTTACAGCCTTTTTGTTGTAAACAGAGTAAACCAACAGTACCTTAGGATGAAATCCTATTTTTCTCTTCGACAAGTTTATTTAAATAAAATCCCTTAAGTGGCAATTGATACTGGGTCTATTTACAAGGGTACGCTGCATCGCTGCATTTGATGCAACTGCGTCTGCGCATAAAGTTGTTTACACATGCGCTCATTCGTCATACGACACGGTTGCCGATATAGACAAGCGGAATCATAATGGAACCAGGTACAGTACGAAAACAAACAAGCATACTACATGTGACAATTAAATTTGACAGATTAGAATTCCTACCGTAATTCCATAAGATTGAACTTACTGACCCTTATGTTTACCATATCATAATCGCAAAACTGTTTTACTTAATACTCATGCTTCTCAGCTTTTACATTTAATAATTATTATAGCTAAATAGTTTTGATTGTTTGTTTATTTGGTTGAAAGTGCAACTGGTCGAATTGTTAAAACATGTTTGTATTGGTTAGTACTATAAAGAGGAATGCTATAGAATTTTTACGTATTTTTGAATACCGCAGAAAGTCAAGTTGACCGGGGAACTAAAATAAGGAAGTGCTGACTGACTAGAGAACGTATAGCAAGTGTCCAGCTCGAGTCAATATCAGTAGTTATATTTGCCGAAATGCCAAGTGAGCGAAGAGAGGAGATATATAGGAAGCCTTGTACCAAAATAGCTTCCAGAAGATTGTCTCGCTTTGCTACTAGACCAAGCATTGGTCGAATACTGCTTAATTACTTGATACGAAAGATCAAACCCTTTTCCAAATTTTGATCTACTTAGATTGGTGTATGTATAACGATTTTATACTCTTTCAAATCATCTCAATATGATATTAAATCACATTTTTGTGTGGCCTTCTCAGTGCGCATAGTAAAACAACTGGGGGCACTGCCTATGATTTCATTGTTAGGTAATTGTAAAGTTATCTTCAAGGTCGGCCGATTCTAATAAATCGTTCGATATTCACGTGCTGCGGTTAGCCATATCTTTATAACAATTGAGTGTGATAACATACGTAGGCAATAGATGTTGTCAATAAATAATATTCCTACAACAGTAATGTATTCGAGAAACTCTTGTTGACCTTGATTTTCTCAAATGGAAAATGTGATAATCCCAGCATCGTTTATTACTACAATAGATACTTACATAACAAACATGTCATGATGATGTACAATCTATATTGTTTTTTTGACATATAGTGCATTTGTCATCGTTTGTTTATGTGCAAGAAGTCTTCGAAATCTTAATTTAAGATTTTATGGCTTGACTTTGTTACCGTTTGTTTCAACGGCTGGCAAAACCATTAGAAAGGAAGGTCAGTGATATAGATCAAATTCCTGTCGGGGCTTCATGAATTTCAGCGTGCTACAGTTTCTGTACTGCTTCACGACTTTTTATTCTTTATAGTATGGATGTAAATTAATAAGCGAATACTAATTCGTTAACACGGTGATATATCGACACTGCCACGCGCCTTACTGTTATATTATGGAAATTTGAAATATTACCTTTAGGTAGTTTTTTATTCTTAGAGTTGTATTATGTAGGAAGAACGTTGCTTACCTACCATTTTCCTATTGTTTTACAGGATAAGACATTCTGTCCGTCAAGAAAATTGATTTGTGAACTTTTTGTAGGGCTTTTATTGCTTACCCACTAGTTGACATAATGTAAAAATAAGAAAAAAACTCCCATAAATAAAGTATTTTATGTCTCATCTCTGCCCATACTAAGTAGTTAAGAAACAGCTGCTTCGTTTTACTGTTGTGTCCGGCACATTTAAAAATTATCACCACCCGGGTTCCTGTAGATTCCTGACTATGGATTTCGTAGGAGGCGAAGAAGTAGTGGTCAAAGAAGACGAGCAGCATAGTTTTTTCTTTACTGCTGGCAATACTTTGACCTAACTAACTGACTAATATAGCCAGGTTATGATATGAACTTTTCTCAATCATAATTATAAGAATACTTTTTTTTTAATATCTATTTTAGATCCATAGTTCCAGCGGTTAAAAAGCAGCGTCAAAAGCATCGTTACAAGCATCTTCAAAAGGATATTACGTCTGCGATATTTTACTATGCGCTCGACTGGGCTGTGAGTAGAAGTGGGCGCTCTGCTTAAATCAGTCATCTGAAGCTCCGCAACCAGCGCACTCGCTGTGCCGAGCGGCAACCAGGAATGATTCGGCGATTAGTCACTGAAAGCATTCCTGAGATGCCGATCCACTGCAGTCTTGGCCTTGGGGGCAAGTACACTCAACCTCGACTGGACATGGCTTTACGTTTTCCTATTTTAGTTGTATAAATAGCCACAATCGAAGAGCGGTCTCACCGGTTGCAGATAAGATGTGGGATGCATATTTATTGAAATGAACAATTGCCGAAGAGACACTACATGTACTTAGTAACCGCATATTAGGTATATAGTATTAGGATCCAGCTTATCATAACATTTCTTCTAAATTGTAATCCAAATTTTGAGTACCTACGTTTATGGCACAAGATATTTTAAAATAACGTCAAAGAAAACAACGTATTTTGACGATAAAATTACTTATAATAGTGCTAGTTAAAATTTAGGGGAACCAAAGTAAGCATTAGCAGAACATTTATTGTAGGATTCAGTGCCGATTTTAGTTACATAAATTACAAATCTTACTTTAGACCGACGGCGCGCGGCGTAACAAAAGTGTTGGCTGCTGTGATATTTATTCCCATCTTTCAAACGTGTCTTGGATGAGATACAGATCGAACACATTTGAGTCTTTTTCAAGTGAAGGTAGTCAAAGCTGAAAGTGATGAAAATAATATTTTACTCGTTATACTTAGAACAACTGAGTACAGTCAACCGCATCATCAAAATATCCCAATTGATAATAAACTGTATTCATTCGACTTCAGCTGTAAAAAAATAATATTTTGAAAATTTTATGCATTGATACTGTACATTAAGTCTGAACTATTGAGATGAAATTACAATTTTAATTAATTCAAGTTTTCTGATCACAGTAAAACCAAATAGAAATCCTAACACGACACATAAATATGAATAAATGGTGACATAGACATAGGCAGAAAGAACTTGGGCTCATCTAACAGTTATAGGGTTAAAGTCTAGATCCCATGCGTGCACGCAGTGTAAATTAAACAAAAGCGACCTATTCGCATGTCACATAGGCTCACACGCTCTTACTGCTTTAAAAATACAGCTGTGATTAGAGTGACTGCTGATTGAGACTCGAACCGGCGAAGCACGCGCATATACATACAGTACTTAGTTAGGGCTGTCAAGATTTACTATCCAATTTGCAAAAATGATCTAGAACTTAGTTGTAATTTATTAAATATTATAGAAGGTTTGTTTATTCTCTTGGAATTAATATGTTGCAATTTGAAATCTTTGGAGGACGGTCCCATTGAATAGGACCTGGCTACAGATAAACATCAAGTACACATGACAGCGCTCATATTTTTTAAAGCTTAGCTACTAATAAATTTTGTTTGTCTTCTTTTGCCTATCAATGTTTGGTACTTCTTTTAACCTAAATACGAAGAGTTCCCTTTACCTTTGACTTAGCTCAAAACATACTCTGAACAGTACCTTGTTATTCCTAAATCTTATGGGAAATCTATCTCAAAAGAGTTCTGTCAGCCCTAAATACAGCATCTGCATAACTGAGCCGCTTCGTTCTCATTAGCCAGCGCCCGTTACTTCGGCTGCGCCAACGGGATCAGCCCGACCTCCGTTTGTGCCATGTTTTTCAAAATATTTATTTGTTTTGCTTGCGGCAGTCTACCGTGGTCGTAGATTTTGGAAGTCCAATCATATATTGACCTAACATTATAAGTAGGATATCTTTTTTAGCAAGCTACAAATTTCGCTGTTAGGTAGATTCTGGATACGTTTATTAATGATATAGCCAGTGATCGAAGTAGATGAGATCTTTTGGGCCTACGACCACTAACGACCTTTAACATTAAATATTATATGGACATGTCATGGAATCACGAGATAGTACAATTGTTGCAAAATGATGATTTTTTGTCTACTGAATGGTAGTCACTTGTGTCTTTAAGACAATTCCTTATATCACCATCAAAGCCTCTAGCCTTATATCAACATATTTAATCCAACTGAAGACTACAGGTATCAATAACATCTCTGCGTACTCCGAACACTGACTGAAGTAGCTGGCTACTACTAACGTACTCATTATTTATCGCCAAGCAATGCACAACTGAAAAATGCTAAACAGTAGGTACACGAACAAGATATTATGTTCATACATTAACTGAAATCCAGCTAAACAAAACAGGGCTCAAATATACTGATTCAAGAGACGTAGAATAACGCATACAAAGTAATAACTGACAAAATAAATAACAAGGTTGTACTAATCACTAAGTTTAGTTCCAAATACCTTCGCTATCTTGCACCTTATCGTACGTGGTAAACTCGGGCCCTTAAGTTACCTACAGTTATGTTTGTAACTGTAAGCGTACCGCTTATATGCAAAACTGCTACAAATAGTGGCTGTAGTAAACTGGCCCTATTGGAGGAGGTCAAAGGCTTTCTCCGTGGACAACGTATGGTCAGCAGTATCGCGGGTACCGTTATTAAGCTTTTATTAGGGTTGGATCAATAGGGTGGAACGATTATCGTATTCAATATGTTTGGCTTTGAATAAAGGTGTATTTCAATTAAAAGCTACCTATACAATATCATTCCTTGTTAATTAATTAATTGCTGCATCAGTATGTTATATTGTACATAGCTTTAAATATAGTTACACTTTTAAATGTATATTCCATATTATTATTGGAACTAGCCTGCATGAGATTTTTTTTTATAGTGGAGAATTTTGTCAACACATCTTATTCAATATATTTTATACCTAATTAAAGTTATCAATTTCACTCAAAGGAAATAATTTTTCAGTTAAAATATTATCTACGTCACTCACTAATTATATCCAAAAATATGCATATGCTATCAAAAAACATAAAAAAAATACGCAAAGGTCTTCCCGAAAAAGATAGTGAAGCGATAAGATAATGACATTACATAATACGAGTACATTACACAACGCAGTTTTGTTGCTGACGGTACCAATTTAGTTCCAATAGATAGAGGAACTCGTAGCAAAGGCGGGGGTCGAGTCGCACGCGTTGTAGAAAGTCCTCTATTGTTTTCTTCATTACGACACTTATTTATCAGCTGTCACTCCACGTTCGCTTATTGAGTTTTTTATGCAAATCAACCTTCGCTTTTCTAAGGTCGAACGCCGATAACGACTAATTGGCAGCCTCCTTACTCGGTTGCGATACTCGCGATAAGAATTTGTCGACACTTACTTTAATTCTCGAAATTAAAGTTGGAATTTTAGACGTTTAAAGATATCTAGATACGGTTCGGAATAATAATAATAATACTATGCATGATGTACAGACAACGGCAGGTCAACCTACCCCAAAAGTTAAAGGTTATTGAATTGATTTTCAACTTTAAGTCCAACAGGTAGAGATCATTATCAAATAAGAAAATTTGATGTTTTGTAGTAGGTTGACGTGCTGTTGTCTGTACCTCTATATTGCCAATTAAAACTTATAAAAAACTATAACTGTTAAAGTAATTTCATTCGATTTTATTCGTTAGCATCACCTCGCCTACTGTTTGTATTTTTAGAAGGCTTACAAAAAGGGTCATGAGAAACAATTTCGATCAAATAAAATGGTCGCCATACGTATAATTTGGAGACGATCTGTCGTTGTGCCGCTAGTGTTGGGTAATGGCATGGCTAGTAATTTCAATCTAAACAATGTAAGTTATAATAGCAAACTAAATAATGGACTGATCTCATTGCTATTTTCTTTAGTGGGGACCGCGACTTGGTTAACGCAACCGATGATACCTCACTCTTATTAAGGTGAAGCGACAATATACGCAGAGCTGTTTTTCCTTAAAACTCAGTAGGTACAAACATTTTATAAAAATATTGATTTTTGTATACTACGTAACACGTTTTAAACTTTCATGGTCACTATCGTAAGAGTTAGTTATTTCGAGATTTCTACCATGTACCTTGTTTTTTCTTCCTTCCCAGTTCTTCCGCGATCATGGCGCTTGCAACAGTGCCGAAATATCGGAAACTCATAAAAAACAAGGTACATGGTAGAAATCTCGAAATAACTAACTATTACGTAACACGTAACTAGAGGACCAGAAATCCTTGCCTCTGCATGTAAAACATCTTCAAAGATTGTTTGTCAAAAAAGGTTTTGACAATTTTATTTAACTTACTGATGTTTTACCTACCATGTATCTAAAATCATATTCATTGTTGTATAACCGCATTTGGTTAAAACAAAGATAAAATTAATTGTGTCGCTGTTACATAACCGCAAATATAATAATATTTTATTTAACTGTGCAGTTTATATATCCGTTCATACATTATTTTATTGTTTAGAATGCACCCCGTGTCCAAAACGGCTATGGCACATCACTACCAGACCACACGGGGCAGGCGGACCGTGACCATAGGTTTTCGGGTAACACATCATTTGTAGTTGCCAAACAGATTGGGTCATTCTTTTGTCCGCGTGGGAATGATGCAAATGAGACGCTTCGCTATTTCTTTGTTTGATTTCGTGAAAGTTTACACGATTGACGGGGAAACGCGGCCGACGCCGATGTGAACGCCATTTTTATGTAATTGTTACGTCGATGTTTGAGAAATGTGCCGCAAGATAAGAGCGGAAAGCGAGACACTGTGATACCTAAATGTGTGGTACTGATAATATTTACTGAAACTGATGTTTAGCGTCTACATTCTTATTAAGGGCAACCAAAACTTTGCAAGCTCTGCTGGTGTGTTTTTTTAGGGATTTGTATTCTATGATATATTTCCCATTATCCGTTTCATGTAATAAGATTGCGACGCTTTGCACATACTTTTATTTTCATCTAAGATTAAACTCGAAAACTTGAAATACGCTGATTGTACCTAAATAAACTAGCAAGCAAACGTACGTGTAAGTACGATATATTCTGATATCAGATTCCTTTAGTTATCAGTTGGATTACAACATTGTTTCGATACGTAAATGCCTATAGTATCTTGCCATATCAATTTAAATACAATATACTAACATACGTCAGTATGTTTACATAATATCGATAAAATCTTGCGTGCTAAAGTTTTCATTATAATTCTGGTTGAAAGAACTGCAGATCCAAAAGGAAAATGTTTGATAAAGTCAAAACTGTTGAACGATCTCTCAGCAAGACCGCAGTAATACCGCTAGGTCCTAGGGGTGGTAATACATAATGTTTCTCTTAATCTCTTCTGACTTGTACTGCATAACAGGAGGGGAATGCCCTTTATGAAATCAGCTGCACTCCGCCGGGTCAAGACGAGGAGATTTTGTACTTTTAAAGGGAATCGGAAATTAAACCTGTTATTAAACTCATTGTGTGTATGCGGAAGGGCAAATTTGACTATTTGTATACAGTCAAAACCGTTACTTATAAATTCTCAATACCTTAACTCCTATAAAATGTTTCCGAATTCAATTGACACGTTTATAGGATATATTAACATTTTAAAAAATGGGGTATCTTTGTCAATTAGTAAATCTTAGTCCGTTTAGCATAAAAATTTGTTGCGTAACCAAAGTTACAAATACAGTACAGATATAATATCGGTGGAAACCCTATCAAAATGGACTAAAACTGATACAGGTACAGAAACTAGGCGCAACGCCTGCCGATGTCCGATGGCATTCCTTAGAACTGGCCCCGGTTCACATGGTTTCAACAGAGCTATTGGACGCGGGGTGGTCGCCAATCAGACACTTTTCGCCTTAAACGGACCAAGCTTGTCTAGTTAAAAAGTTAGAAATGCAACTTAACGTGGAAGCGATCATATGCTATGTCCGTATTTTTGGCAGCCAATTAAGCCTATTTTCACCAATTAAGTCAGAGTACGGCTTTTGATGAACAATGATTTAAAGTTAAAAGATTATTTTTATCTTTTGAATATTTGTCTCTCGGGATCATCGCAAACAGGTTCGCTGAAATCGCGTCCATTTTATTTATTCTAACGGTGTTAAGTATAATTATGATGTATTCATTTAATGTTACTTTTCTAATGTTGTGAAATGATACAATGATGATTAATTAGTTTCATAACATTAAGAAAGACCGTGACTAAGCGAAATTGTTGTGTGTCATTTGTTACCTATGGTGCTCGATTATTGGCGAACCATCACTGGAATGGCTCTGATAAGTGATAAGATAAACTGTATTGATGTTAAGCAAAGTGCTAACGAATTCACGTCATTCATCAGCACAACCAATTGTCGTAACTAATTCTGTTATTTTTCATTTTGTTCATTTTTATTTCATTCTGTAATTAACAGCATCGTCTCTTCTCCGTTGGCCAAACTGCGATCGGCAATCCGTGTGCTTAGCGTGGCGATTATGGCTATGTCCACGATTTGGAGAGCCTCGAGTCCAGCTGTGGACTGGTAGAGGCTGGTGATGATAATTATGATATAAAATCACCACAAAAATGTGATAATAATACATTATATATTTCCAGAAGTGATTTAAAATGTGTTACTTAGAATGTGTACGTAGAAGTATTACTTCATGAATAGTTTACGGTGTTCAGTATTCGATCTTATTTACATAGGTATACAGGTTTACAAATCTATGGAAATTAATCTAATATGGTAAGATATCTGAGCTCGGTTTTTAGCCGTTAGCCTCCAATATTAATCTTGTCAAATCACTTGTGCAGAATTCGTACCTACCTCTTGCAAAAGTCACCTCAGCTCAGGACCTCATTGTGACACCCTATTGCACTTTGTTTTCTCAACTCTATAAGCATCAACTTAAGATCCAACTGGCTATGAAGCGGGGCATGCAATTAATCGACCATCGTATTCTTACGCCATTCTGTCGCGAGTCGCGACTAAAACTGAAAATCTCGGCCCTCGAAGAAAAACGGATGACACTGATTTGTACCGCAACCACCGCTGCTAAATTTCATACCCAACAAAATGAATGTCGACTATGACGAGTAATGAAACCTGTTATGCAGCGAGTATCGCTCGCCCAACGAGAATTGCAAACAGTTGCATAGAAAAATTACTACGAAACAGTATGTCACGGCATCTATCCGCTCACTAAATGGGTGTAATTTTGTTGACTTACTTGACTTTCGCAACTGTCCCTTTTATAACTAAGCCGTAAAGTTGGTAATGTTAATTACATTGAGAATACACTGTAATTTATTGCTTAGAAAACAATAAGGGTTATGGTGCAATTACGTTTTATAGCAGTTTTCCAGATATTGTTTATATAGTAACAAGATGTTGCTTAGAGAAAATACTTATACATACCAATGTTAAACGAAAGCATAAAGGTGAGCTGGAATACTCGTAAAAATCGAAGTATCCATATGATCAGAGTTACCTACTTTCTAAACTACGTTCTAATCGGGTATGTATCTACGTTTGGTGTACCTAAGTAATAAATATGAGTAAGTATTAACCTATCTGTTAAAATAATATTTAATTTTTTATTTTTTATTTTAAATTTAGTGCATCATGACATGGATAAAATAAAATAATATGCAAAATTTGTGGTGTAAAAATGTATTCGTTATTGGCGTTTCGAAGAAAAAACAACTGTCTTTCGGTCGCACGCAATACCTAAGCTTGATTGAAAGAATTCCTCCGACAAAGCCGAAAAACTATTCATCGATTACATTTATATAAACAATAAAATTTCAAAAGCCTAAAAATATTTAAACATACATAGACACGTAACGTTTTCGTAACAGTCAAAATGAGTCGATTACGCCTTAAACTTTTGACTAACAAGCTTAAGCAAAGACCATACAACCATAAAAAGCAGTAGCATTGTAAACAAACCTTGGAAGTGCATTAATAATTGCACTACAGTCTGTATAGTCACAGGGACCTCGGCCCGGCCTTGGTCGGCGTACGAGTGCTAACGTACTGATCACCTGCCAACCCGTGCTCCCGTGACCCATATACCTATTTCCGACAATAATATTCCAATATATACGAGCATTTACATCGAATCAATACGCATCATTGTTGAAGCAATGTCGGGATCAGGATGGCTTGTGTATTCAGTGAAGCCTTTAATAAGACAATAAAATACCGTATCTAACAATTGTGACGTGTGGTACCGGCACATAAAAAACATAACCCTTCTTTTGACGCATTCGGGTAATGATATCACTGCTTCTTTTCCTAAAGGTGTCGTAAGAGGTGGCTAAAGGAGTGAGGTCAGGAGAAGCCGGGCAGCAGCGTCTACTCTCAATCACAACCCGCCACAAAGAAATTATCGCAAAATACCTGTTGGAGAGGCCTGCATCTAACAGTGAACTGATATGGAACTGTTGATAAAAGTAAATTAAAAATAAAAATAAGTATATAAAAATAATACCTATACATATTTATTTCAACAAATCTTTTACATATAAATTGCCGGGCCTTCCCAGAATGTAATGGTGATGATGATCTACTAATCGGTTGGCGTACTAAAGATCAAAGTTAAATCAGACTTATATGACACGACACTGAAATCCGCTGCCACTTTACCCAAAATCAATGAAAAAAAAAAATACGTTAAGTTTTTTTTGTAAATACATATGACTAGAAAGAGCACTTTTTACTTAATGTAATATCGCCAATTTATGTAAAATCTGTACGCAGTTTAAATAAACTTTAAATCAAAATATCAAAATGCGATCATACGGATATAATAATCTGACTTCAATCTAAGGAATCGAAGAGTCTTTCTACATATAGTTGTTTCGTGTAATCTCAATAGTCACTATTATTCCCAATTATCAGAAGCGAAACTTACTACGCATCGATTATTTGATAAGTCCATCATTATCGGTATGACGAGCATGGCTAACTTATCATCGCGTATTGTATCTATTAGGCATAGTTACATACATCCCTCAGTAAAAGTTTAATCTATAAACCAGACTTAAATATAATTAGGTTCTTTGTGTTATAAAAATACAAAGCATATGCATTTCTTGATATTTGTTAAGATGATTGAGTTTTAAAAAAGTATATATACTTACACGATTCCACCAGGCTAGGGCGGTTTTTCCTTTTCATCACTTTCCACCGGCTCAAAATTGGCGGTTTACTTTATGTGTCACTACGGTTTTTTTGTAAGATATATTTTATGCCAATATTTTTGTGAAGGCTGTCGCTACTGTCGACCTATGTTTCTGCTTTTCGGGATAGAATTTTCTTTTCCGGTTTAAATGGAATAAAAAATCATCTCTTATAAAAAAATCTTTACATGTTCTAAGCTAAGCTAATACGCGCTGAATTAAGAATCCCCGCTTTTTTGCCAGCTTAAAATATGAAGTTTGTCTTATTTAATCTAAACATTAGATCTATTCAGCAATAAGTATATGAGTCAATAAGATAAGGGAATGGCGACATAAAATCAGTTTCGACAAAGAAATTCTAGATTAGCGTTGTTCAACTTGGTCATTATGCAATACTGAAGTATGTATTTATAAGAAAGTAGTGATGTGCAGAGGATCGCAGCCCACAGTTCATGAACAACTGGAAGAAATTCTTTTAAGGTCTTCGAGTCGTATTTCAAATATGACGGTATTATTACATTCTTATAAACTTTATATAACAGTTTTGCAGTTGAGTTGGAAATAACATTTTCAAATTTGCTTTAAATACCAAATTTATGACTTCGCCATAGTGTTGAAATCAATAGGCTGGTTTTGGCTCATAATTATAGGTACCATTTGCTTACCGTGTAGTAAAATCTATTCACCCGGTACATACATTACATACATGGAAATGGTACGTTTCCAAATCAAACAGTATGTCACTACTTTTAAATAAAATAAGGCAAATGAAATAAGGTATGTTCGCGATAAATCCCGTTACACCTTACACAAACAGTATCTCGATTAAAATACATTGTCTAGTATATTTATGTGTAATAATAATATTTAAGGGTATGAGCCCTCTATCGGAAGAGCATGGTAAAGGATTTTTAGCAAACAAATAGTAATAAAAATGCCGCGGTATGCTGAGACATTGCAATTTAAACTATAGTGTTCTTACATATGTAATTACATCAGTACCTAGTACTTGCAGACAAAAATTCTAGTTTAACCTAGCACGGTACATCTCTACTAATAAACGTCAGTACACGTGGGAAAACTGCGTTTGAACGCGTGAATATCTGGGAATATTAGTGTACAAGGTGGATCGTGTTTACTCCAACCTTGCGGATTAGTACTACTCGGAGTCACTCAACAGCTCATTGCCTGATTTTAATCGTCTGTTTGAATAACTTGAATATTATTACAATACTATGCGTTCACGATTATATTATTATGTACGAGAAACTAATACCAAATCGATGAAAAATGCAGAAAGACGCCTGAGAATCCGACATTGCGAATTACGAACGACTTTAAGAACTCTGATCTTGAAAATATTTTGCCTCATCGATCATACTTATTATTTTAATACATCTATAGCAATCATCAATTACATTTATTTAAAATAATTTAAAGAAGTATTTTGCCAGAATCGCCACGCTGGTCATGATTTTTTTATATGGTTACCATAATTACGCAAGAAAATTCCACACGCAAAAGGGGCGCATGTTACAAATAAACCAAATTAAGGTTTTAAAAAATGCTTACATCATGCGCCGATCCAAAAGTATTAATTATATAAATTAATACGAGTATTTCATAATATGTATAATTTTATTTCCTTGAGGGAATCAAAATTTTGTGAGTTGTACTTCAGTGATCAGATCTTTGCCCTCACCGACTGCATTAAATTCGAAAAAGTTGAATTTTGCGGTGTTTTTCTCTTCGATTTTAATAACTACATATTACTTGCTGTCAAGTTTATGTCTTAAATACTGCAACAAAAACATGCACATATGTTCTGCGATAGTTTAATTTTTAATACCAGTGATGAATTAATACCGGCGTTAACTTCTACAAACAGATGTACAATTGTCTTTAAAACACAATTTGGAATAAATACAGACCCCGTTATGATCAATCAGTGGTACAGTCGGTTAAAGTGGTCGTCTTGGACGGTTGTTACTATGGTGCTTATGTTTATTGTGTTTAGAGAGTGTTTTCCGTGCGGTAATGTGGTGGGCACTGTGTGGGAGCGCTCGGTTCGGTGCGTGAGAACGGGGCATTGTTTCTGCTTGCTGCAGATGAGGTCACATAGTTTGATTGTGTTGAATCAATTCCGCTGCCCTCCGCATTGGTAACACGAAAGTGTGTAATTATATTGATGACAGCGAGTGCGACTTTTTTCGTTTACCACTTTTGGATTGAGGTTGGAACTTCAATATCTACTTGTGCCATTTTTGATGTGTTTAAATATACAAATCATTAGCGATAGCTTTAATGAAATCTTTTTAATACACATAGCTAGTAGTAGGTAAAAGTACAAGATATACTTATAGTAAACAGACTTAATTGCAATACCTACCATGTTACAGTGTTTGTCAATAAATGTTTCAAGTTTCCTTAAATTCTTTGGAGTGATGAGCTGTTGTGTGTAAAAGTAGTTGCACTTATATACATAACTAAAATGTCTTGATAAATGTTATTCTATGCTGAGATAGTGTAAAACAAACTTCAAGATTCTATTCAAGAATAGCCTGCATGTTCAAAGGTAAACATTCTATTTAATTACTTACTCATGCTAATATTTAAATTATGTTGCATTCCTTATCTGCTGCTAAGGAAAGATACCACGGTTACATCATGATCACGATACAATAGACCTTTTATAAATAAATTAATTAAAATGTTTTTATTTCACCTCGAAAAACACTTTTCTGCAAAATGAAGAGTTTGCTGTTATGCTTAGCAAAATTATGACATTAAAAGTTCTGCGATAGGTAAAAGGTAGACCCCAATTGGTAAGAGCAGTGGCCTGTTAAGCGGAAGGTTGTGAGTCAGGTCGCATCTAAGAAAGTTGAAATTTATATTCAAGGATTGTATTTTCAGTTTACTCCACCATTGTTATTGCTTAAAACAGTTTTGAAAAATATATGAGTAAATGTTAAAATTGCTAAAGAAATCTTTAAAGTCATGAAAGTCAAAAGCTAGGAAGTAAATAATGTGCCCTAATATTTATTCATAAAATTATGAGTAAATAATAAAGAGTTTGAAAGCGTCGTTGCTAATAAAAGAACAATAATTAATACATAAACAATGTAGTTTGTACATCAAACAATAAACAAAACTCATAACAGAAACAAACTGATGTCTTTCGATTATAAACGGAGGCAGTATTTACGTGGGAACTGCTAAAAAACCGTCTTATGTGTGTAGCTAAATGCTAAGAATTTTTTTTTGTCTATTTAGGTAGTATAAATAAATTGACCTCTGTTATAATAAGCGTATGCCAACTAACTTCATAACCATCAACTGCCATTAAATCCTCAATCTAAAAATAATATAGAATTATAAGAATGTCCAAAAAAATCCGTTTGTTTTGGTAATTAGTTTTTAAGGAAGCCACAACCACTCATATCAAGTTAACGTGACGCATCGAGCGGTCACATTTTATAGTCGCGCCTCGCGGAAGTGTATAAGGCTGTGGTACATTTGTGTTAATTGCCCTCATTATTATTAGACGACTAGTTGTGGCTACTTCGCTTCGTATTCTGTATCCGGAAAAACGTCAGGGCCTCTCTGTTCACGAGACTGAAACATGCAGACGAGCTGCTAAAATGACGCTTTTATTTTGTGCAGGAAGTTAGTATGTAATCGTGTTGAGGTTCTAGATTCAGGGATTATTACAGAAATATTTTTTTTTATCTACTAAATTCTGGGCTTTCAACGGGGACTATGTCATGTTTCTTGTCTAGTCTAGTTGTTCTAGGTTCAACGTAATTGAAGAGAAAAAGCTCCCCGTTACTATTAGACGCGAAGAAATCAACGTGATTTCGCAGGTTTCCTTAACTTTTTACCCTGACCGCTGAGCTACTACCTACCTAAAGTATTACTACTAACTACTTAGTAGTACATAAAATCGTACATCCGTTTTTAGTTGCTTCACTTTCTAGGCCCAAATTTACAGTCATAATTGTCTCGGAATTAGATAAGATTAGATACTTATAGCGTTTCCAGATGCGAGGCAATTGTAAAATGTAAATTTTACTATTTTATTTGGCTGAAAATTGAGTCGAAATGCTCTTGGGGATTAAAGAAAATGACCACCATTTCGCTAAAAGTGACTGATGTTATCAAGTTCAGCAGTAGACTGATATAAATAAAAAATACGGTTAGTATTTTAAGTAAAGAAAAAAACTATTAATGACTCCGCTTTCAAATCACAAAATCACCGGATTAAAAGTCATACTCTTACAGTAACCTTTCGCTGCTCCCTTAATGATTTATATATTACATTGTTAGTTAATAATACTAATTATTTATGATATCTGTGATTTATTTACAAGAATATTTAAGTCGCATCTTACAAGTTGTTAAAGTAACATTTTAGCGCTCAATGTTCTCAGTGGTCAGTCTATCCGCGGTGGCCGTGACCGAAGCACAGACAACTGAAGTCGCCTACGCATGCAAGCTAGCTTCCAATACTTCTGACCCCGCAAGCAGACCATACCGCATATAAAGATTTAACAAAAAACAAGTGTAGCGGTCTTGGTATACTGGTCGTATAGTTCTCTCGCCTACGCCGAGTTGCCTCGGCGCCTTTTTGCTTACCAATTAAACGTATCGGTCTTTGACACCCGCTGCCAATGTTTGGACAGCGAGTTACATAGTGCCATCTAACTACATACATTGTTCTAATTCTGCAATTCGGTTAGTCAGAGTTACAAATGAAGTGCATTCGTTTGCTGGCACTATTCACGGCCGCGTTGTATGATTTAACCAAGGTTCTATCTGTCATTATATTCTTCACATAATGGCTGATTGGTTTTATTTTAATAATAGTCCATAACTTAAGTAAGAGGCTAATGGTTTTAAAGACGTTTGGAAAAGGGTGTTTTGGTAAAGTTATTATTAAAACTTCAGCTAAACACTCCCAAGACACGAATTAAATATGGCAAATGAATTATAAGGGACCACTCTTGAAGAGTAACGATTTAAGTTTATCCTATAAGGTCTTAATTCAGGTAAGTACCTAGGTGATATATAATATACTTATTTTTTATAAAATCGGACCTTAATCGATCAACTAAAAAAAATTGATGAAATAAGTTGTCTATTTGGAAACAATTCTTTCATAAATATGAAATATGAAAGTAAAATGGCTGGAAAATCTGTTTTACTTGAAATGCTTAGTCTTAGTAGTACAAATGAGTTCAGAGAACAATCTCACGAGTATCTACTACAATTTACAGTATTTTAATTATTGTATTCTTTATTCCTTGATATAAAATCGCATGATCAGATGCAGTCTTCTTATTAATACAATCGTTCTACGAATGTTCTCATGAGCGTTATACTTATTTATTAATTAATTTTATGCTAATAGTACTACATGTGCGATCTCTTACATGGGAAAAAGAAACACTGATTTCCTGATGCGCAAAAACTACAATCAGAACAAAGGCAGGAAGCATCGGAGGCAAGTCAAAACAACGTATTATGCGTCGGTGCAAGTTGAGTATTTTCAATAGTACCTATTTTTTGACGACCTCCATGGCTGAGTGACGTTCACGCTGGTTTTAAAGAGATCGCTTGCTCCGAGGTCCGGGTTCGATTCCCGGACGGTTCGATGTAAAAAAGAGGTTTTTTCGATATTGTCTCTGGTCTGGGTTTTTTTTTGGTACCACCGTTGTTACTAATTTACACATAACAAGTGCTTTAAATAGTGTTTACGTTGAGATCAAAGCAATGTATGTGATGTAGTCCACATTTGTTTATTACTAGTTTTTTCCTCGATACACTTGATACATTAAGATTGACCTATACCACGGGAACCGTAAATTTTACGATTCGTTCGATCACGTAAATAAAAAGTAGCCTATCTGCCATTACAGTCTGTACTCTGTCTGTGTACCAAATTTAATTTGGGTCCGTTTAGCATTTCTGGCGTGATTGAGGCAAACATCCATCAAAACTTTGACAGTTATAATATTAGTAAGATTTATTGATTTTATTATTATTGAGCAGATTACACTGTTTATCAGTATCACACGGACTCTGCGGTCTGAGGCTATTTGACTGACAATGTTTACGCTGCGTCTTGCTCATCAGTACGAGGTATTTTGGTTTGGCTCAAGTTTTGACATTTAAGCGAGAGAAAATATATTGAACCTGTGTGTGAAATCGCACACAAGAAATCTTTTTTGTGCTATAGTCTTTTTGGTGTTGAAAGATTAATAATAACCGGTCAAGTGCGAGTCGGACTCGCGCACGAAGGGTTCCGTTTCAAAAAGGCCAAAAAACGGGTTTGTTGTATGGGAGCCCCCCTTTTATATTCATTTTATATTGATTTTAGTATTTGTTGTTATTGCGGCAACAGAAATACATAATTTGTGAAAATTTCAACTGTCTAGCTATCGCGGCTCTTGAGATACAGCCTGGTGACAGAGCGACGGACAGACGGACAGAAAGCGAAGTCTTAGTAATAGGGTCCCGTTTTAACCCTTTGGGTACGGAACCCTAAAAATAGGTGAAATTGCAAAACGCCAAAAAACTTTATTTGTCTGATAGTGTTCGTAAACAATAACCCAAAATAAAAACAATCACGCCAGTATTACTTACTTGAATCATTTGGATAGATTTTAATGCACTTCTGCTTTAAAGATACCTCGAGTGATATTATTATTTATAACGCAACGTAATTTTATAAAAGTACCTACCTAATAATTTAGCAAATACTACCAGTAGCTTATTATTGCATTGGTTTGCTACGAATAATCTTTTGCTCAATGCAAAAAAAACAAAATGTGTTAAATTTACTTTGCCTAATGTAAGGTTTTCCGCCACAAATGTTATTGTAAAAGATGAGCCATTAGACACAGTAGACTCCTCCTCTACCTTTTTAGGTATAACTGTAGATTCTCGACTGCAATGGGGTGCTCATATTAGGTCTCTGTCTGGAAGGCTTAGTTCTGCTGCTATGCTGTGCGAAAGATAAGACAATTGACTGATGTTGGAACGGCAAGATTAGTATATTTTAGCTACTTTCAAAGTATAATGTCATACGGAATTCTGTTATGGGGCGCAGCGGCAGATATTGAGTCTATTTTTATATTGCAAAAACGTGCTGTGCGGGCTATTTACGGCCTTCGACCCCGTGACTCTCTAAGAGAGCTATACAAAGAGATCGACATACTTATAGTTGCATCTCAATACATTTTCGAAAACATAATGTACGTCCGTAAGAACCTAGAGTTATTTGTCAAAAATAGTGACATACACAATTTCAATACCCGAAATAAAGATAAACTTACCGTTTCAGGATTCAGACTGCGAAAAGTGAGTAATTCGTTCATGGGAAATTGTATTCGTATTTTCAATAAATAACCACTGTCAATTGCTGAACTCTCAGTACATACACTCAAATCATATATCAAAGTAATTTTAATGAAAAAGGGCAATAGCCCTTTTTAATAATACTATTAATGATTATATAAATGATAAGAACGTGTGGCTTTAAATTGCCCTAGCTCGCACTGGCATATATCTTATGTAAACATATTTATTTAAAAAGAGGCTGACAATAGTGACCGAGTTTCTTGCGCTGCTTCTTCTCGGCACTAGCTCACATTTGTCCCGAAGCAGTGGTAGGTTTAAATATTGGGACGTGTAAAAGCGCCTCCAGGGGCCTATTTGCAGAAATAAAACAGATTTTACTGATTTTGCTTATTCGCAAAAAATAAGGGTTTTTTTTAGTCGTTAAAGAAATTTATTTATATCTAGCGGACCCGACAGACGTTGTCTTAACTATGAATACTGATTACGAAATGGTTTAATAAAAAAAATGTTACCCATTGTTTATTATTATTATGCTATAATATATTAGCACTATTAGCAGCACACATTCTGTGAATGTTATGTCATACGCCATACATTAAAAAAGTTTAAATTGTCAAAAGCGATAAGGTTACATAACAAATAATTTAGTACGGTAATTAAGTTTTCTTAAATTGTCTAATTTTCTGCGCAATATTCTTAATTTTTTCTTTCATAAGAACATTCTCTTGACAATAGCAATCAAATCAAAAAAAGAATTAGCGAAATCGGTCCAGCCGTTCACGCGTAATGCGATGACCAAGGGAAATAGGGATTCATTTTTATGTATATAGATAGATAGATGTTGTTCGTAAACTTTATCACGATTTGTGTTGTGTTGTTTCTTAAACTGTGTAGAGTTTGGGGCGTAACTGAAATTTTAACGAATTGTACACTTAAGGTGCCTAACCTGGAACGACTAGTTGTCCGGATCTAGATGTCCGGTATCGAAATTGTGTATGTCACATAATATGTGTATGTCTCATAGGTTATATTGAGGTATCCGATCTAATGAAAACTTTGATTGGGGTCAAATTTAAAAAGAATTAATGATGTACCAATGTGATGAATCGCTTTCGCCTGTGCATCAGACTATGTCACAGCGGATATGATGAGGTCTCTTCGCGACCATGACCGAGAGTTGCGCGCGAGTATGTAGGTGACCTCAGGGAAATCCTTCAGCTTTTTCGGTCTTTAGTATTGACATCGCCTCCATATTGTCGAAAATTGTAAAGTTCACTTGTTCCACAAAATTCTTACGTAAACGTAGATTGCTTAATAGCGTCTTTACATTTGTAAGTGTTGACCGAGTAACATTGTAATTTTACAAAACATTACGAATAGTTAATAATAATTATTTTGTACTTGTAATTGTTTTGTTGTACTCGTACTTGTGTATGTTGGCAGTGATGACTTATAAAATTTGTAACAGGTATCTTAAGAAGACAAAGATCGCGCAGTGGGCAACGATGAGAACGATGCTGGTACTTCCCTTTGCAATAAAATAATTTTAAAAAAATACCATAGGACAATAATCTGTGGATAGGACATCTGGTGGAGCATTAACGATCTGGTGAAGTTCGCACTAATATGCTTGATAAAAGTGGTGCAGGATTTGATCGTCGTTGATATTTATAAGGGAGGACTCGCGCCGCCTGCATCCAGCGGCTTCCCGGGACCTTTAAGGCGACTACTAGAGCTAAGTGCTGCCCCCAATTGATTTAATTTTATTAATTCTAAACAAAATCCATTCTCAAAAAACTAGAACAGTATCATTTTAGCAAATTACCTAAACTTGGACGCTAACTTTGAAGGAGGAGAACAAACTCTTAGTGGCAGAACGAAAGATATTACGGAAGATTCTGGGACCAACAAGAGGAGAAGATGGGGCATGGAGGCGGAGGTACAACCGAGAGATAGAAGAGCTAGTGTCTGAGCCGAACATCATCGGAGAAATAAAATCTTACCGACTTCGCTGGCTAGGACATGTGGAGAGGATGGGAGAGGATCGAGCCGCAAAGAGAGCTTATCTTGGTCAACCTTCCGGGCGCCGGCCGGTGGGACGCCCAAGATATCGCTGGAAGTATGAAGTCGCCAAAGACCTGAAAGAGCTAGAAGTGTCCGACTGGTCAGATTTGGCACAGAATAGGGAAGAATGGCGCACTTTAATGTCGGAGGCCAAGATCCACTTCGGGTCGCTGAGCCAGCGAAGTAAGTAAGTAAGTAAAGTACAGTTTATGAAACCTTTTTGTAATAAATGAGTTAATAGTTTTGTTTTCTACCATGTAAATACTACAGCCAACAAAAGCAATTGTAATCTTTATGTTCATGGCGATTTCGTTACTGAAACGTTTAGTAAAAGATTTGAATTAATTTTTAACAGTTGCTGGAGTTAATAAAAAAAAAACACTTGTAAAAATGCACACATGTCAGTTAGTAAATAAGTTTATTTATCAAAATTCACACTTGCTGTCATAGCGAAATGAACTTGTAATCTTATTATCTTGAGATAGTTTGATGTTTCGGGGTTTGCCATGTACCTACGTTCCTTGTTTTTTTATTGAGTTTCCAGTATTGAAGGTACTGTTGCAAGCGATATGATCACGGAAGAACTTTTCAACAGTTCCCATGATAGTGACTATGATTCCTGTTGCGCCCTGTCCCAAAAATACTACTAACTAACTATGTCGAAAGTGCTCATTTCTATAGCTGAATAAATAAAACTGACTACAGTGGCCGATCGCCAAGTTTTTAAGCAATTACTTTAGACATGGCAAAACGTTATGGTTGTGTGACATGCGCAGGCGCGGCACGTGACACGCACACGTGCGCCGATACTACCATCGTTAACTGACGGGTATAACTCAAAGTTATTGTTTATCAACACGCTTTGATGTCATATTGGAACACATTTTATTGCGTTGTGCCGATTTTCGGCTGAAATTAGACGCTGTTGATGCAACTTACGATAGTTGGTCGACTGTTCCTCTGACTGTTGTTCTATAGTAACGAATTAACAAGTAAAAGTAATGATAACTCCTAATTATTTTCTCAAGTCATTCTTGGGGTAGCCGGACTATTAGCCTAATCCATAACTTTGTATATTGGATTCTGTTAGTCGCTTATTCACTCTGATGTACTTGCAAGACAGAGATACATAGAGTCGAATACACGCACATTGGCAAAGTAAAGCCTCTGCAGGTGAGGTAGTGACGGAAGATCAAGCAGCCGGTTTTTTGTCAACATTGTTTTATTTTTCTGCATCGAGAAACAGATTATACCTACCCGTTTACGGATTGTTTAGCGTTCTTCGTAGGGTCGATTTAATTGAAGTCTCTGGCCATTTTGGAAAAATTAAAACAAGGGATGTGGTCTCTGTAAGTGCAGATGCACTTGACACTTCGATTGCTGACATAGCTCTTATAATCCCGAGACAAAATTTTTTGAAATCAAGTATGTATTTGTGAAAAACGTTCAAAGTATGTTAAGTAACTAATGACAAACATAAAGAATATGTACGTACGTGTATGCATATAAATTATCTAGTACAATGGAAAAATGTGTAGTATTCTTCGCTTGTTTGTTCGAGTAGATAGTTATGTCATAGACAATTTGACACGTGGATTTATGATAACAATTTGCATACTGTCGTGACCGCTTATTATAATTTGTTTACTTTTCTTGGTTGTAATACTAAGAGTGAGTTTATTTCAAGGAAAAACTTACATTCTATTCTACTGTCAACCCTTATTTTTGGGATTATTACAAACTTTTAATAATTAGTTAATACGAATAAACATATTATAATAATTCTATAGGTACTTAGTTTCAACAAAAGTTGTTTAATAAAATTTCTCTGCACATTGTTTTGATAGTTTTGGGGACTAACAGTTAATTAGAATTGGTTTTAAGATGGGCTTTTTAGTTAAAGTTTATTTGGCGACCCTGTTTAATACTCAATAGTGTCTGTATCTATTGAACTGAAAGATTTTACTGATTAAACTCGCGCATTAGTTAGATATTACGTGTAGACTACCGGTGACCACAAACGCTGTAAAATGTAACCCTAATAAACGCTAGATATCATTACAAAGTGTTCGCGTAAAATCAAGAAACCATTATTGGTTGTCTAATTACGCTGCATCTTTAGTTTTGTCACAAATCTGACTATACGAGTACAACAGTTTAAATATCATGTTTTTACAGTTGTTACTTCCTCAATCTGCTTTGACGTAACGGCCTTGTCAGCCGCTTGCCCCACCAGACGTTGCACAGAAAAATATAGGTACCTATCTAAACTTTATTTAATTGTGAATGGAAATAGATGACCTGCATTTTTAATTATATTACCCTTGTTATTGTTCAAAAAAGTTTTTTATTGCTGTGCTTTTCTACAGCGCTGCGTTTTTATATACATATATTATATCAATAAAAAATATGCGTAATTAGTAATTACCTAATTATACAATGTATGCTTCTTTATTAACACAACCTTACTCAGGACGCCAAGCTCTCTAAATAAATAAACTAAAAACTGAAGTGATACTGTTTCATGAGATAAAAGTCGGCATTCATATTATTATCTGTCTACGTGCGCAGACAGATATCGTTTAAAACATCGAGACAACTATTCAGTAAACTTTTTGTTACTTAAAACCCATTTTAAGACAGTAAAATGAGCTAGCGCAGTCTTAGAACGGTAAATATTTAGACAACAATTATCAGTAGATCGCGATCCTCTTGTAACTGTTGCTGGCTCCTAATCATACACGTTGTTATCGAGTAAGACCTCACCATCGCTGGCATAGTGAAGTTTTAGTGTTTGGGTATAGATAAGTAACTCGCGGTGGTTCACGAGTTTACCAATTGTGCGGATCAAATTGTGTAAGTTAGTAGAGGGTTTGATTACTGCGTAATCGTTTGGTGCTGGTATGATATCATTTGTTGAACGTAGTGGTCACGCCCGCAATGAGATTTCAAACGTACCCAAGGCTGGTGTTGGCGTCTCTATCATTTCTATTTGTTTCTGCTGAGAAATGCGAGGATGTTCGAATTTATGTAATTCTGTTTTACACTAGATTAGTTGCGTTTTAAGTGATGGTGCATAATACTATTGGTGAGAGGAGGTTCTGTTAATGTTTTGTGGGATCAGGCTGAGATCTTTGGCTCGTTGGAACGAAATGTTAATTATATCCTCGAGATTGTCGCATGTTCAGTCTAGTAAAAATAAATAAAAATTTTGATGGTGCAGTATGCAGTTAAACAGATTTCAACCACAGAACAGATATCTCAACCTTATCATTATTTTTCTGTATTCTACAACCCCAAAAAATTATCGTTATAGTACCTATTCTTATATCCTCTGCTGTACTTAGGCATTTCCAAGAGAAGGATTTTTCCGTAATGAATGACTCCGCTTGAGCAGCGGGCTGGTGATCGTAGTTTGGCCCATAGAGATGAGGCTGTAATCCTTCAGTCATCTCTTATAACTTACAATACCCGTAAAAAGAGGTGGGGGAAGGATCCTTAAGAATGTTACTATGCTGTTTTGTGCTGAAAAAAATATGTTTTTATATGCTGTGCCGTTCGTATGTTTCGTATATTATATGTTAAACAGTAACACACTTACTAATTATATACATTTTTGGTTTGCAAGACATACTTTATCACGTGTGGTGGATTTGAACACGGATGTCTTCCTTGATCCTTATCTGATCCACTTCGATCACGATACTAACAGTTTACCGTGCGTAATATTTAAATTAGATCACATTGTGACATTGGCCTATTTTTTATGATCGATTTTATTGATCATGTCCAATTTTATGTTTTCTTGTTTTTATTAGGTGTATGTCATTATTTTACTATTTTTAGCCATGATGACGAAGCCATTGAGTTAAACGAAATAACTAGTTTTCTAAATCTTTTATAAATATTTTCAAATTGTTTTCTAAGCAATAACAGCAATTTTATTGAAAATACAATTTTGACTATCTTAGGTGGGATTGGGTGGGAATGTTGTAGGTACGAGACCCACAACTTTCTGCTTATCGGGCGACTGCTCTAGGGATCATTGAGCTAGGGAGCTAGCTTAAGGTATTGTTAGTATTTTCATATATAGCAGCACCTAGCTTTAATTTTATGTATGGCAGCCGTAGATTTTCGTCCGCGGCTCTGCACGTTATATTTTATTGCGCGGGCGGAAACCTTTACTCAGCAGTGGGATATTAAAAAGCCTTTGTCCTTCGTCCGATTAAGCCGCATGGCGTCTAAAAGTCGTCTCATCTGTTATATATCGGGTTTCATCAGTACGACAGATTTTTTCAGCCCAGCTTGCTGATTTTGAAATCTTGCGATATGTGCTTGCCGTTTTGACCAGACTATGTTGTCGCTCTAAATATAGCGCGCGACATAATAGCTGATCGTCTCCACCATCGTTTGTTTCACACATTTAAACATTAACATCTATGTACAAGTATACTTGTACGCGGTCTCACCTTTGTACCAAATTTCATCGGTGCACTAAAATCGGTTCAGTAGTTTAAGCGTGAAAGAGTAACAGATTGACAAACAGACAGACAGAGTTACTATCGCATTCATAATATTAGTTATGATCAGCTCATTGATAAAGCAGCTCTTCAAAAATACTCTACAGATTAACTGAAATATATTTTGCTTCTAATATTGTTATATAAAACTAAGCTACCTTGGTTTAATATGATACTCGTTGTAATTTATTGGAATTACCATTTAAAATGGTATATGGCGTTATAGATGATCGACTTCGCTTTGTCTTTAGGTCCACATTAACACTAGTTCATTCGAACTATGCAAATATGTTATCAACATCCTGCCTCGTGAGTGGCATTCAAAACGGAGTTTATGATCACAGTCAAAATAAAACCGACTGTACGATCGGCCAAGAAGTAGTCTTACACCCTAAGATTGCAAACCATTTGCGCGACATAGAACAACAGGGTATTTTCCGAAGCAAAAATATTCTGACATCTACTAATATGAATACGACGTAACTGTGCATCTCTTTCATTGATAACAAGGTAATAAGCACATAAGTTTAACCTTATCGTTAATTTACTACGAGTATTACATGTTTTTTTTTACAAAACTGGTAGACCACTTTCTTGGCTACACACCAGTTAATGACTGATTTGAGTCTAGAAAGAATATTGTATGCTTAGCTAAGCAACGAACGCACAGCCTTGCCTCCTTGAAAGCCCACCCTCGAAAAATCACTGGATTTAGAAAAACAAAATCCGTGTTGTTATTCGTACAGCTGTTTTGTTTTTCCCTTTCAAATTCGGAAATCGAAATAAATATTGATTAGTCTGAATCAAGAGTCACTTAAATTACATCAGTTTTAATGAAGGATATCATCATTACCATAACACGTTATGGTAATGATGATATCCACAAGTGCCACAAGACCTTTCCTAAAGCAGCCGCTTCACTAAAACATTTGTCCTCCTTATCCAGCCACCGACTGCAGCCTTCAACAAAACCTTTGTCCGATTAAGCCGCTTGGCGTCTAAAAGTCGTCTGATCTGTTATATATAAGGTTTCATCAGTACGACAGATTTTTTCAGCCCATTCAGCTTGCTGATTTTGAAATCTTGCGATATGTGCTTGCCGTTTTGACCAGACTATGTTGTAGCTCTAAATATAGCGCGCGACATAATCGCTGATCTTCTCCACCATCGTTTGTTTCACACATTTAAACATTAACATCTATGTACAAGTATACTAAGAGTATGTACGTTACACTTATCATTGTTATCGCTTTTATTGTTTTGTAAACTACGTGTACGTACGGTTTTTGACTTACTTTTAGTTGATATTAGTTTATCAGTCTTTGAATATTGGGTCGTTGTTCAGTACCGGTTAATTACACGCATCGTATTGTCATTGATAAGATACGTTAAGTAACCAGTTATGACACTGTCGTATCTTTGTGCCTGTGATGATGTTTTCAACTCACGCAAAACGAAATTCTCAATAAGTTTTAAAAGTTTCCCTGTTTTATATCATGATGCATGATTTTTACACCATCTTAATTTTTTACTGATTTTAGTCTTATTTAATCGGAAATCCTTATCACAATCGCTAGCCTATATCAGTCCACTGCTGGATATACGAAACTCTTTAATAAACACCACATTTAGCAGGCGGGTTGGACTTGGCGGTCTCAGATTGGCCAATGGCGAAGAGAAGACGCTGCTGCCTTTCTTCTTTTGGTAGTTAACTCCTATAGTTGTATCGGATAAGGGCCACTCTAACTAACGGCAGTCTTGGCAGGTGGGTTGGCGCTCTCAGATTGGCCAATAACGAAGAGAAGACCCTGCTGCCTATCTTTTTCTGGCATTATTCCTATAGTTGCCTCTTACGATACTTATAAGAAGGAGTCCTATAATTGTTGGCTCTTACGATACCAATAAGAAAGGCTGGTGCTTTAATTTGCCGGCACCCAGGGCACATAAAGTAAATATTGTTAGTTATTCATACCACTTATGTTTTGTATCAGTTACTTTACTGGCAGAAATATTACGATATTTATCGATAGCTTTTGCTACTTACAGTATCAAAATTCATAGGATCACTTAATAAAAAAAAAAACGCTTTATTGTATTAATTTATTATGAAAAATATAATTGAATTGAGGTCGATGTTGCTTTAATAAGGATATTTTTCCTAGTCATGGCGATGGCGGTGCTCGCATGTCCGATGGAGCGATCGATCGACCACACAAGTTGCGCGGACGCAGGTAAACGATCGTAAGAGACTATAAACTCATCGGTATAAGATCGCTAATTTGATTATTTTCTATTTTGTATACGTTTTACGTATAATTAACGAAACACTTAGTATGCCTATTGAAGGCACGTAAATAGAAACTTGAATTTTAATATTGCATTATTTATTATGTAAGTTAATCTATGGGACGTAAATAAATATTGTGTGATTTCGAAATATTCTTTGTTTATGTTAGCTTGTACGAATTTATTTTAATTTTTTTTTGAAGTTTATAACCCTACAGAATCTTACTGTTTGAGAGGCCTTTGTCCAATAGTAGAATTATGTGGATGATTTATTACAATGTTATATCTTTATTAATATGTGATATTTTGAAATAGCAAGCGTAATGGTCACGGAAATGCTCCATCTAACTGGCGCGAAATATTGGAAACAAACAAAAAACAATAAAATTGTAGAAATCATGACACAATTATTTATTATCTTTTTGAAACGCATTGGAAGAATACGCACAAAAAACACATTTAAAATAACCCGTATGCACATGTATGTGTTCTTCCTTATGCATGTAGAAATATACATATAGGAGCAAAGCTCTTCTGCGAATCGTACGATTGTTAAGGTTTTAATATAAAGGTTTTAATTTCAGAATAAAAGAGCAGGTAGCGATCAAATTGTCTTCGTTGAACTACTTCACAGTACACTTCTGTAGCAGTACCTATTTTGTTTACGTTTTGAAAAACCTACACAAATTTAATTTGATTAACTTAAACTATGCTGTATTAAAATCTGATTCGACTTTCAACTGATCTTTGTTGTTTACGTCCGTTTATTATTACTCTAGTAGTTGCCAACCTGCGAACTGTCAGAAAACTTTAAACTGAAAGAAAGAGAACAGTATCATTAATCTAAACGAGTTCTTAAAATACATTCTCTTTTCAGATCATGATGACAATGCTGAGATACAACCTTCTGCATTATTCTTAGACTGTGGCCGGAGTCGGCAATATCAAAGTCAAAGTATGTTGCTCCCACGACACATTAAAAAAAATATGGATAGAGTTTTTTTACGCTTTACGTAGTGCGGCTTTTAAATACATCTTTGTGTACTCTTAAACTTTTTGTCGCGTTGTGTGTTTCTGTTAAAAAGGATTCTACTTGTATAGGGAGCAGATTACGAACGCTGTAGAGGTAAGTTAGGTAGTAGAGTTATTTTAATGTTAAACTCTATACATAGATTTAGTTTAAAACTGTACTCTCTTTTCTTATCAGAATGACGTAAAAAATAATTTATTTAGTTATTGTTTGAAAGACGTTCAGGGTGAGGCCTTATACAATAAATTAAATTATTTGACGTAAAATATTTTATGCTTGGGACTCGATCAGTTAACGTTTTTTTTACAGCTATTAATTGGTCTTGCTTGATTAATATGCAAGCAAGAAGTATCGTGTCAGTATTATTGACGGCCATGACCTTTGAAGACAAACCTGTTGTAAATTGTAAGCAAAAATTGGTTCCCGATTGACAATTGATATTGGAATATAATATTGCTTGACCTTAATAATTACAAATATTTTTAAATATCTATTTCCTTTCTTATGCTCATGAAGATATTATTACGAGCAAAGTCCATCCATAAATTGCTGGAATACCATACGGCGCATCGTTATACGCCACAGTAAAACAAACCACGCTTACTAATTCGTTGCAGGTTAAAACCGGCTACAAATGGTAATAAAATAAAGGTACATACATACATATCGTGTCGAAACGTAGTTCTCTCTTTCCGATATAAATAGTGCGAGGCGAGGCGAACGCAGCGCACTGACCGACCATCGACAGGGATCTCGATAATCGGGCGAATGTTTGAGTTTCTCTATTTTCAAATCGAGAGTTCGTGAGTCTGTGCGCGGAGCCCGTGGCAACGCGCGCGTTAACGTTCGGGTGAACTGTGTTACGCGTATGCAGTTGGACTGGTAACGCAAAGGGTGCGGGCGTTACGCGGGTACGGTATCTCGGCTGCGGGCGGCCGTGTGAACGCGCCGCGATAATTGGCGTGCAGAGTGTCCGGCTGTCTTCGCGCCACGCGCCTGCGCTCGCCGTTCATCTCGCAGCGTTTCAATTTGAATTTAGAACAATAAATCTTAATAGCGAATTAATACTGGATTTAAACGTGTTTTTTATTTTACCATTTACTAATTGGCCAGAACATCGGTTTCTAATGTTTGTAGCAATTAATTAGTAAGCCTATTTGTTTGGTATAGGAGGAGGAGGGTATCCGCGATATTTACATAAGTAATTGGCACTTATACTAGGAAGAGCTAGTGTCGTAATAACGTGTAGGGTTAGTAATGCTGGTATATTAATTACAAGATTAGAGCAACTTTCGTACCCTTCATTTCTGGATTTAATAAATCACCTTCTTGATTAAGTATAAACGTGAAGTTTAATAATAGGGGTTAAAGTATGAAATTGCCGATTTGTACTGAAAATCAAAATTGTTTATTTTTTAATTTTTAACAAATTTATTCAATCAAAATAGTTACCATTATACTTAATACTTGTCCGAGATGGATTTTTACATGTAGCAGCGGCGAAGCACTAGCGCAGAGCCACAATTTTTTCAAAGCTAAAAAAAAAAAAGAGAAACAGAACGTGTTCTATGGCAACCTATCAAATGTCATTACGGTTTTTGTGCGAGCGCGGTCACATCGTCGTTTTATAAAAGATGGGTAAAATATCTATTACTCTTAAAAAATATACCATAAAAGTTTATAATCAGGCTTTAGAATTAAGGTAGTCAAGGTGCAAAGTGGTTACTTATGTCGAATTGTGATTTTTGGGAAAATGACAAGAAGAAGCCTAATCAAGTTCAAGGCTTATTATGCAAATAGAAGGGATATATAACATTAATCACAGGTATGATTCAATTTATTTATTCTTACTTTCACATATAGAGCAATGTTGTAGTTAGGATGGTTTCGAGTTGAAACTTCAGAAAAAATTCATAACCTATAATATCACCTTCCACCATTTTTTCTGTTTTCATTTCGTTGTACCTTTGACGTTCGGATATTCCCAGACACAATTAAATATCAATTGTTATCGCAACAACCGGTTGTCGCTTGGGGCTAAAAGCGTTACAACGAAAGCAATGATATATCTATGCATTCTGCAGATTTAATATTTATTCCTAGTGTATAAACCTTCGGTTAGGTTACGGTAAAAACAAGATTGCTTTTCATAATTTCTTTTCGGAGAGCACGTTTATCTTTTCGTAACCGTTTTACTCACTTGTTTAAAAATCTCACCATTAAAATCCAAGTGTTTGAAGAAAATTAAATTCAAGAAAGAAGATCAAGAAAGGAAAAGAAACGAGGAAACAAGAGGAAGATTCGAAAAATGGAAGCTAATAAAGGAAACTTCAAGATTCTCAGAGCAATAGGAGGAAACATCTTTGACCACACCCTCTTAAACGTGTTATCATAGAAGATGACACATACACCAATAGGTGAGGCTAACATATTTCAACAAATATGACTTTTCCCTATAACAACTTTAAACGTCTGGGTAGTTTCATGTATGATGAACAGAACCACAAGCCCTAATTTTGTGCGAGATATTCTGAATAATCACAAACAATGGCTAGACATGCTAAATGTGAGAGTTTTCTATTAGGCAAGTGCTATCACTCGAAGATAGACATGCTTACATTAAGGGCAAGAGCTAGTATGCTGGAACTAGATGCCCTCATATTATATGAGCATGAGAGCTACCACATTTTTGTAGACAATTTGCTTCTTTGTACAGAACAATGAAAATTGTTCCTTTTAGATGACAATCATCTTACAGAAGAGCTTCTGCTGGCTCGGGAAAAAGAGGGTGTAGGAAAAGCAGAAATGGGAAAGCCTATCAGGCCGGATTCTTTCCCTATACGGGGCGAATATAACGAGAGAAGGCCTATGAGACATGCTTACATTAAGGGCACAGGCTAGTACGATGGGACTAGAACGCCTTCATGTTATCAGTACATAAACTTGAAAAATCATGTCTCAGGCGGGACTCGAACCCGCATCTCCTAGCATGCGGGGCGGGCGCTGTATCGTTAAGCCACCGAGACACTGCGACTCAGTGCAAAATTTTTCTAACATAATCTTAACGCTGTAAGCCAGTTGCTTACCCTTATAGTACATGGGCTTATGCCGGTTCTTCACATAGTGGTACCACATTGCGGGTAGGCAATTTGCTTCCTTGTACTGAACAATAATAATTGTTCCTTTGAGATGACAACCCTCTTACAAAAAAGTTTATTTTTTGGCTCTGAGAAAAGAAAAAATTGGATAGACTATCAGACCAGAAGTTTCCCTACACGGGCGAAAATTATGACATAAGGTCTTTGTAAAGAAGTACGCTCCAATATCTAGGAAAATACAAACTCCTGCCTTTTTACAGCTTTAAATATTTTATTTATAAATGGCTTGAGATTACAAAGGATGATGAATCATGGGGAATATGAAATCCTTTTCAGCACCATTCCACCCTCCGATTTCCTAGAACCACAGCAATTGCCTTTCATAGAGAAAAATATAATTGCCTATGAGATAAAGTAACTTAAAATTCAGGGAGCATAATCTGTGTGCCCATACTGTATGTACAGAATAATTTCTCAACAACTTTGCTGTATTCTTGGTTGCAAAAACCCAATGGTACTTACAGTTTTATTTAACTTTTTATAAATAATTATAGGTACAGAGATTTTGATTTTGAGAATATTATAACTGCTTACAAAACTTATGTCTGTTATATGGCATCAAAAGATTTGAAAGAAACTTATTACTGAACCGGGATTTTCAATGTAATGTTAAATATAATATATTTATAGATAACATCGTATTTACCTTCTCAACGATTTGAAGGAAACAAACAATTGCAAAGACAACATTATTGTTGCATGCAAACTCTTACATATCTTAAGTTATGAACTTTGAGAAAAGTGCATTGTTCCCAATTAAAATTGCAAATACTTATGAGTTATTTTAAAATTCCACAGACTGATTTGAAATTTATTTATTTAAACCTTCAGTCGAGAAGTTAACTTAAATCTAAAAATACAGAGTGTTCAAAAGTAACCTTTGTGTCTAAACTGGAGTACCCTGTATTTTTTTTTGGACTTATAGTCTAAAAAGTTATACAAAAACATAAGAGCAAGACTATTCTTAAAAAGTAAATACAGTTGGATAAGAAAGAATTTGAAAAAACAACGCCCCGTTGGTCTAGTGGTTGAGGTACGGGGCCAAGATCTCGGGGTCCCAGGTTAGAATCCGGGGTCGGGCAACAAAAAATTTTGAATTTTCAAACATTTCTCGGCTTTTGATCACCAACCCACATTTGGCAAGAGTGGTGATTATGCCAGTACACCCATCATTGCTGTGGGAACTTGAATTCAATGATGGAGGCCTTTTTTCCCTGCAGTGGGATGATTATAGGCTGTTACTTTAAGAAAAAATTGAATCCAGAGAAATTGTTTGGTACCTACACTTAAGACAATTTATCCAGCTGTTGTATAGATGACTATATACAAAAGTAATGGAAAAACACAGACTTAAAGAATTACTAAAATCACATGAAAACTGGATTAAGTTATGCCTAGCATTAAGGAAATAAAGATATAATTAATTTGGGGAAAAACAATATGAAAATTAGCAATTCAAAAATTATATATTAAGTAAACAACTTAACCGTTTCATGGAAATACACACCAAGGCTTCAACCCCAGGACCTGGCGTGCTGTATGTGGGCCATAATAAGGCTTCGGAGTCTTGGTCCCGTGCAGAACAAACACATCATATTAATCATATTAACCATTGTAAATCTTAATTGTGTAATAAATTCGTATTATTATTATTCTTATTTAGAATTAAAAGCTGCACTGTTGGACCTACAATGTTTTACTTTAACTAGGAAATTTTAATGAGTATTGATAACACAACCGCAATAGCTTATTTTAATAAAATAGATACACAGGTACACAGTCTCGTCACCTTGTAATTAAGTTATTTTAGTATTCTCACGAGCCCTATTTGAGAAAGCGGATGCGGGTGTGTTATTGGGCCGATATAAAAAATCTTAGGCCAGAGTCTGTTTTAGTATCACTAAAAACATGTGACAATAATGTGAAAGTATATACTGAAGAAAATTTCTAGGGAAAAAGGAATCAAGAAAAGTTAAATAAGACTCAAAAATATTAGTTTTCCTCTATTGGCCATTACAACCATGGTTTCCCCTAGTCAAAAAGCCATCGACACTTATTAGTATTTTTATTAAAATAATTTATTTTTATTTATTTAAGCTTTATTGCACAAACGAACAGTTATTGTACAAAAGGTGGACTTAATGCCACGAGGCATTCTCTGCCATCGGGCTAAACAGAAATGCTATGCAAATATATTTGAGCTTAATAGAACATTATTTTAATTTCAAAGATTACTATCACTTATACCAGCAGCTTACCCTGGCTGTAGGGCTGTTGACAGACAAGAATTTATAAGGTGGTGCCCTTCAAAACTTAGCACTTGACATAATGGTCAATTCTCTTTTCTAAAATGCCCTAAATATTGTCATAGTTTTTTCCCTGTACACAATTATGGTAGTCTGGTAAACATCATTCTTTTGCGATAAGACCCCCAAAATTGTACATCTTAATATTATAAAATAGTATGTTATTCCTTTATTTGGTGTGCAATAAAGAGTATTCCATTTGGGTATCTAAAAGCGATATGACTCACTCTTAAAATTATGGTGACTATTTTGCAGAAAGGCACAATATTGATACTCATGCAGGAGGTTCCCATTCCTCTCATTGTTAGTTTTTTAAACACAGATCTATGAGAATGATCAGCTCTGTCTCTACTGATTGGTCCTACAGTTAGATCAGATGACAGAATGTGTCACTAAAAGAGTTAATTGAAAAACGGGACGCATTACTTGGCTCTGTGGGCGTTTGCAAACGTTCTTGATGTTCAAAATATTACACATACTTCAAGAAAAGAAAATCCTCAGTCTTCTTTTCAATTAGAAACCTTTGTTCAGTAAAGATAAATTAATATTGTGTCTACAATAAAATCGTATATAGAGAAGACCAACTTGTCAAGGAAAAAATGATAACCTTTTGATTTTAACCATCAAAAATCCAGTCATAAGTTGGTGGATTAAGTAGATTTTGAGAAAAGCTGGTATTAATGATACATATATTCTTGGATTATACCACAACACATACAACAACATCTGCTGTGCAGCAGAGGTCACGTGTTAGAAATGATTTTATAATAAAAGACACTGCAGGTTGATCTCAACATTCTTCTATATTCTAGGCCAATATTTCAAATTGTAGCAGAATTCAATAATACAGTGTGTAATAGTATTTTTCAGAGTGAAAAAATTAAATGTTTTTACTTACTATTAATCTCTCTCAAATTGTTTATCTTATAAATTACAAAGTTTTAAGGTTTATTATTATACTTAATTACATATTTTTTTTCATTCTTTAAAAATTGTACTAATGATTCACAACCCATCTTCAAACATCTACATGTAAAAATCCATCTCGGACAAGTATTAAGTATAATTATAAGATTAAACGAACTTACCTTAAGTGAAGTTCAATCTTAATTATACGAAGATACTTGTCCGAGATGGCAGTCCCAAAAACCCACCCACTAATACTAAATTCTATAGTATTATCCCATTAGTTGGGTTGTTCTCATTGCTTTAAACGTAATGACATTTGATAGGTTGCCATAGAACACGTTCTGTTTCTCTTTTTTTTTTTTAGCTTTGAAAAAATTGTGGCTCTGCGCTAGTGCTTCGCCGCTGCTACATGTAAAAATCCATCTCGGACAAGTATCTTCGTATAATTAAGATTGAACTTCACTTAAGGTAAGTTCGTTTAATCTTATAATTATTATCTATACATTGCTGCCACCTAATAGGAACGTCATTTATGCCTTTGTGATAGAACTCTGAGGATCTAGACTGCACAAACTGTGTGAAAGCATTTTGTACTGCCTCCTGGGAAGAAAACTTCTTGTCACGTAGATAATTGTCAAAATCACGAAAAAAATGGTAGTCCGTTGGAGCAAGGTCTGGCGAATACGGAGGATGTCGAGTGGTTTCTAATTGCAGTTCCTGAAGGGTCAAAACGGTTTCTCGTGCTGTTTGAGGTCTCGCGTTGTCATGGAGCAATAATGGTGAAGATCGATTCATGAGTCGGGGCTGTTTTACTGCTAGTTTTGCCAACATTGTTCGGAGTTCGGCACAATAGACATCTGCCGTTATTGATTGACCAGGTCGGAGAAAACTAAGGTGAATAACACCATGCTGAGACCACCAAACAGTTACCATTACCTTTTTATTGGTAAGATTTGCTTTAGGACACTGTTGTGGCGTTTGACCTGGGGTCAGCCATTGCATTTTTCTTATACGATTATCATAAAGAATCCACTTTTCATCACATGTCACAATTCGATTTAATATTCTTTCATTTCTGTACCGATTCAACAAGGCAACACAAGTTTCAACACGCGTTTCTTTCTGCACATCAGTCAAATCATGAGGCACCCATTTTTCGTATTTTTTTATTTTATTGATTTGACGCAAATGAGTCAATATTGTGGGTAAGGTTACGTTAAACCATGATTCCTGGGTAGTTTGACTAGGATCGGCTTCCACCATCTCTCTTAATTCATCGTTAATCACCGGTGTGGGCGGTCTTCCTCGTGGCTCGTTCTTCAAGTCGAAATTTCCATCACGAAAGCGTTTAAACCAAAATATAATTAGGTGAGTTCATTAGCAGATCCCTCTCCAAACGCAACATTGATATTGTGGGCTGTTTCTGCCGCGTTACTTCCGCGTCGGAACTCGTATTTAAAAATCACTCGAATTTTTGCAGTATCCATGTTTCTTGTCTAAGTTAAATAACAAAAACAACTGAAAGTCGATATTCAAATGTTTCACATTTTTTGAAAGAAGAACATCATAGAAACCATGTGAAAGTAACAAAGAACCTATTACAATAAAACGGCAATTTCATATTTTAACCCCTAATATTATGATAACTTTAATAGGTGAAGTTTTCATGGACTAGAAGAGTTAAGTCATCGTAGCATTCTCCATATTTTACACTTAAGGCGACTACTAGAGCTAAGTGCTGTCCCCAATTGACTTAATTTAATTATTTCTAAACAAAATCAATTCTCAAAAACTAGAACAGTATCATTTTAGCAAATTACCTCTAGTATTTATTGAATCACTGTTAACTGCTTTTCATTCTGGCATTCTTTCGTATTGTACATTATTGCTAAAAGCGGCTTTATTCGACTTTATAAACAACTTAAAGAAAGGTTAAAAATAAATTTAAAAAAAAAGATGTGGACAACATCACATACATTATTACTACGTTGTTCTAATCCCAATTTGAATAACTATTTAAAGCACTCGTATTTTGGAAACCAGAAACAACGAAGATACCACAAACACCCAGACCCGAGAAAATGTAGAAAAACTCATTTTTTCTACATTGACCCGTCCGGGAATCGAACCCGGGATCTCGGAGCACACAGCGGACACCTTGAAAACCGGTGTGTACGCCACTCCGCCACGGAGGTCGTCAAAGGTCGTCAAAGGTTTATATACTGTGATTTAATAAATACTAGAGGTAATTTGCTAAACTGATGTTGTTCTAGTTTTTTGAAAATTGTTAGTATAAATAAATTTAGAAACTTAACTTAATAACTTTATTAACTTGACTCCTCGACAAAGATTCCTGTAATTGGTTCGTATAGATAGGTCAAAATTGGAGCAACCTATGTTCGTCATAGTGTTAACATACGCATTTAGATAAACTACTGACGACTCGAGATCTGAGGCGCATACTTCGGAACGGAAACAAACAACCGATTTTTGCGTCTGTTAGTATAGAGGCAAGGGTTGGTCTTGTAACTTTTTTTTATAATCAACAGGCTTGCCCTTGAATACAGACTTAGCTCTACGGTTAAGAAGAAGCTTAAGATAGAGCGAGCTTACCCAGAAAGTGGCAATGGTTCACCCACACATCAGCGGAACATATAAAAACTGTTTGGCGCTGGAATCTGGCAGGAGGGTGGTAGCATCCATGCGGCCTTTTACGAAGCCTACCACCGCAGGGGGATCTGTTAGTCGTCATCATTAGTTTGAAAACTAAAGATGCCGTTGCCCAGAGTGGACCATTAAGAGGTAAGTAGATCACACCACCCCAAAAGTGATCAAAGAGAAAATCAGTAAGTATCATAATAGTAAGTAAGTCATCAGCGAGAATCGACCAACGTGGCGTGCATTTGGAGAGGCCTATGTCCAGCACCATCGGCAGCCTTGGCCAGCTGTGCCGACTCAACTTATTACTATTCCAACAATTGTTTTTGATGATTTTGTCGTTATCTTCTAAATATATAAAAATGAAAACTGATTTAATGACTGACTGACTGACTGACTGACAGACATATCAACGCACAGCCCAAACTACTGGGATTTAAAATCTGAAAATTTTCACCGTGCTTCCTTTTATAGTGTAGGTGAGCACTAAGAAAGGAATTTTGGAAATTCCGCCTCTAAGGGGGTAAAAAGGGCCCTTTAAGTTTGTATGAAACTCCGTCAGTATTGAAGCTAAGTCGATGAAAATTCGTATCCAGCTACCTGACTAAAAATTAAGAATGACGTCTTTTAGGATTTTTGAAAATTTAATCTTTAAGGGGATAAAAAATGGGGGCAAAGTTTGTTCGGTTTCGCGTCATATCCATACTCTTTACATATTTGTACTCTGACTTTACTTAGTTTGTTATGACATTCAATGTGTCAATCAGAAAATAAATAGGTAATTTCTTACAAACAGAATGGTATTATTTTAGAATTAAATAATTGACGCCGAAATGGATGAATTAACTGAATTAAAACGTGTAAAACTTTCATTAAAGGCTGCATTACAAAATTCGGCAGCCAGATACAAAACCTACGAGAAATTTCTGATTATGAATTAAAATTAGTGAGTCTGATCAGCTGGTGAAGTGACAAATGAACAAATTTACCAAGAATAATTTGGGAGAGATACGACTACAAATAATATTACTGATGACCCACAGTTGGAAACTGAGATTGAAGAAAAAAATAACCTTCAGGGTATTACAACACAGCTTAAACTAAAACTGCAGAGTTTGAATTCGATAGTACGAAACAATTCCATGTATGCAGAAGGTACTGAGGAGCAAAGGTCGGTCACAAACAAATCTTAGGACATCTAAATTGAACTCAGTACCATTAGACAAGGACGAAACATTCAAAAACATCATTAAACGGTTGGATACGTACTTAAAACTGAACAGATGTGATGATATCGATACAAGGAAATACACGTCAATCTTTGAGCCCAGAATTACATCAGAAAACGTATTATATTATATTTTTGTGCTCCACGGGATCCTTGTGAGTTAGAATTTGAAGAGTTGGATAAAATTCAGTTAGTAAATTACCTATCAACAACTCAAAATTGGACAGATTACTAGAAGATTTAACAATGGTGTTTGACGGAACTCTTGTTTGAATATCAAACTACAAAGCTCAATTAGTACTTCAAGAAAATGTGACACCAATTTTCATCTAGCCGCGACGTATTCCATATGCCCTGAAGGACAAAGTTGACGAAGAAATAAGGAGGCTATGTAACGAAAAGACAAAACTTGAAAATTCCTATTGGATGTCTTATGTATATGTATATTGGTACATATTTAGAAAATAAATATCGGTACTTACCATAAGAATGGTATTATTTAGAACTTAATCATTTTTAGGGTTCCGTACTCAAAGGGTAAAAACGGAACCCTATTACTAAGACTTCGCTGTCTGTTCGTCTGTCCGTCTGCCTGTCACCAGGCTGTATCTCAAGAGCCGCGATAGCTAGACAGTTGAAACTTTCACAAATTATGTATTTTTGCTACCATTGCGGTTATAACAACAAATACTAAAAACAAAATAAAACAAATATTGAAGGGACAAAAAAAATCGCGTTTGTTGTATTCCCATACAACAAACGCGATTTTTTTGTCCTTTTTGGTTCGATATTAATAATGGCAACAGGCACATAATGGCACTTCAAATATTCACAAAACACTCAGTTATATTTCTAACTTTAATAATCAATAATTAAATTAATATTTAAGGGAGGTTCCCACACAAAAAAATCAATTTTTTGCTTATTTTTGCTTCATATCAATAAATGGTAACAGGTAGGCATTACATTAACTAAATTAAAGTAGGTACCTAATGTTGTTTTCGTAGTCAATGGTACGGAACCCTTCGTGCGCGACTCCGACTTGCACTTGGCCGATTTTTGTTTATACGGTAGAGACAAATGTTGGGAAATCGAAAAAAGTGTATAGAATTACACTGTTGTACCTTATGACATTATCAACTATATTAAGCAGTACAAAAATAATTCCTAAACTGGGCATAGACCCGTATCTCAGGCAGGAAAAGGTAACGGGTGTGTTGCAGCAACACTAAGCAGCTGACTGGTGGATTAAATCAATATAGACTGGTAGACCATTTGACAAGCTTCCATTTAAAAGATAATTTGATAAACTTCCATTTAGTAACGATTTATTTTTTCTAGAACGCACCGCTTTTGGGGGCCTGGCAAAGTTTGTTTAGTGAAACTGCCTTTCTAACGCATCCAAATTATCTTTTTATTTAATATCCTCCATATTTAAAAAATACACTTTTAAAACATGAAAATAAAACGTTGAAAAAAAATCACCTCACTTCATAATTCCGTGTTGTTTAACTTAGGAATAGCTACCACCACGCACCCACTAATGACCAAGCAGCAGTAATTAATGATGTTTTGCTGACATCATTTGAAGCTGAAGAAATATAAAAATTTATAGACACAGTGGTCAGTACAGTCGAATCAGTTCTCTATCCTGTCAAGTTTCTGAACACTTTTTATCCTACTGATCATCCTCTACCATTCATGCCTCGAACCTACATCCCACATGAAAGTTTTGTGAAACTACGTCAGCTTTTTGGTATAAATTTTGTTATGTTGTTTATAAGGATTTTTTTATAATTAAATATTTGAGGGGGTGAAAAATGGTTGAAAATTTTGTGTTTAACATCATATTGAGGTACTTGAAACTTCGTTTATCGATCATGAAGGGAGAATGACATAGGACTGGCTTTTTCAGAGCTCTACACCGATGCTGGTACTACACTGGTCTTCTGTCCAAACGTAGTATGCAAGCAAATTGTCTTTGTAAAATCGCCTTTTTAACGCTTATGGATCGAGAAAAATGGTAACCTACTTGGTTGGAAATTAAGAATGTGGTTTTTTACACAGGGCCACTTCTTCCAGGGCTCTACGCCAGTGTTGATCATATTCGAATAAAGCCTTGCAAGCTGCTTTGAATGGTTTGTTGTACTACAGCGTTGACAGTTTTGAAAGTTTCAAATGATATTGTACTTCAGATTTCATGTAAATGCAAACAGATGTGGTGCGAGCTCGCTTGGACCACGGTTCGCTAGGAGAACTAACACCGGATCCCTAAATAGTTTAAATCGGCCCCTTTCATCCAACTATTGTATCAACGGGCCCCGGTAAGTCGGCAACGACGTATCGGCTCCCACTAAGTGCCCACCACCACCTCGCCCGAGATGGGCACCTTCGGCACCGTAGGCAAAGGAACTGGAGGAAAAGAGTGGAGGAGAGGGGGGTGAGTCGTGACGAAAACTTTGTAACAGATCAAAACCTACGCGTGCGAAGCCGCGGGCATCAGCTAGTTACTCTATATACGTAATTACGTCATAAATCAGCTTTCCAAAGACAGAACTTTGAGCAATTTCCGAACTACGCGTGTAATGTACAAACGCGTGTGTTTGTTAAATGGAAATCTTCTGCGGATTCAAGTTATTGTGTGCTTGTGTTACAATTGAGCTCTCCTTTTTCAGCCCTTAGTCTACCCTTTCCCAGACTGGTCAGTAGTATGCGTAAAACCCGGTTACAACTATTACTCAAACTGTACTCAATAATAACAAAGTAACAAAGTTAGTATAAAATTCGTCATCTCGGATAGGCGCTGACAGAATTCCGTTATCACCAGCTCTTTATCGAGGACTGTAAGTCGAGCAAGGCCGCGATAGTCACTCCGCACTAGAGCTGTAAAGAACTTAAGTTTTTGAGTTCTAAATTTTGAAATCGGCTTACAAATTGCACGACTCGACTCATTACAATAAGACCCCAAGACTAGAACACTTAAGTCTATTTGTTCGTAACAATTCATGATGTTCATGTCTTTTTTAGCACTTGAGTCGTTATTACGCGGCGAGTCGCGCTCGAGTTTTTCAGTTTGGAGTCTTCCTTTTTAAAGCTGGCAAGAAAATGATGTTTTATTAACGTCATCGCATTCAAATCAAACTTGAACACTGTAGTATGTTGCTCACATCTGTTGGTCCGGTCATTGCAGTACTTTTCAAAACGAATTCCAAGTCATATCTTGCAAGGATCGATTCTTTGTAAGAATTTTTTAAGACTCAAGTCTTTTTAAAACTTTAGCGCTCGAATCTTCGTGAGAGGACTGAAGCCTGGATCGATTCAATATTTCGAGTTTAACTCAATATTTAGTAACTGAGTAGATACACTGAGTCTTGTATAATTGAGCCGAGTCAATTGAATTAAGACTAAATAGCTCGAGTTATTAACAACACTACTCCACTCGTCTTGCGGTACGTGCTTCGGTTGTGTCGCTATGGCACGAACATCAATTAATATGTGGGTTGTATGTGTACAGGCAACAGTTTATTTACGACCTAAAGTCAAACGAATAGAGGTCAATCAAATGAAAACTCTTGGAATTTTTGGATTTTCGCAGTTGTCAGTGCATTTACATACGTGATGGCAATTAGCTGGTTTGGCTAAAAAACAAAAAAATCGCTCGATTGAATTCAATTCAATTTATTTCTTTACATAGAAACATGACAATTTAATCGGTTTGGTAGTTTTGACTTTGGTTATACATAGGTATATCGCGTTCCCGGTTCTTATCGCGCTCATAGGGAATTACTTAAAATTTCGATCACCTTCAACTATCGAATTCTCATACAAACTTCCACAATATTTGTAACTCTTTTATCTAAGGCATGTTTTATGGGATAAATACCTTCCTACGTGTCCCAATTCCCAACCATTTCCATACCAAATTTAAATTCAAGTTTCAATCATTTCCGCGGTTTAAGTGTGAATAGGTAACAGACAAACAAATAGAGACTTTCGCATTTATATTATTAGTATGGATGTGGTGTCTGGGTTGCTAGTATCACAGTCTATGGTTTTATAGACTGTGCTAGTATCATTGTTAATGTTGAGTTTTATACCTACATACAAGTACCTAAAGATGCAAAAGTTTGATCTGCCCTCTTTAAATAGATATTTTATGCAGTTCTTAACCAAAATTCCTTGTATATATTAGTATATAAACTTGAAAAATTTTGTCTCTAGCGGAAAAAAAAGTTTTCAAGTTTATATACCTACTGATATTATAATTGCAATTTAATTGCTAAAATATCAAATAAAGTATTCATTGTATATATTTGTTTATTGACCTTCGCTTAGTAACGTAACTGTTTTTAAAGATTAATTTAAACTTGTGATAGTGTGTTGAACTTATCGTGCAAGATGCACCGAACTTTCTCCACATTTCTATTTGGGTAACGTCTATATGTGTAACATGCCTAAATAAAGACGAATTCGGAAACCGCAAACTTTTCACGCTCGCCTCGCTTGACACACGCAGCTATTATCGGGGTCAATGACATGATATGCGTGATGACTGCGTCTTCATTTGTTTTTCTGTGGTTTTCTATAGATATCATTATCAATAGACCGCTATCATTGTTCGGAATTTCACACAATAACAAAAAATATGAAGTCGATCTACCAATATAGAATAGCGTTACAAATAAAAATGTAGGTACAATGTAATTTAGTTAGTAGGTACCTAACTAAATAAAAAAAACCCTGTCCCACGTCTAGCCTAATGTCAGCATTAGTTGCGTCTAAAACGTTTATGCAAGTCTGCTAAATGTTTTTCCTTGTGATTTTTTTCTGTGTTTTTTGCCGAAAAAAATAATTCCCATTCCTATTGATGTCATAAATTGTATGTTAGTAATGGTTATTTAGAAGATAGAAACTATCTATTATTTAATTAATAATAAATACCTTAAAATAGTTGAAGTTCTCAAAAAATAACTAAATATCTGCTTGTATCTGTAGTGTTGTTGAAATTTTTAAGCTTATCAACTCTTTATTTTCTTCCCTCTACTAAATTAAATTCTCAAGTTTGTCAAACTTTCTTAAGTTTTGGTAACCAGCTTCAAATGAAATCCACTGAATACTGGTAGCGCGGGACTGATTGTCATGGAGATCCAGGGTTCCCTAGGTTTGTACTTATTAGTATGTATTTCAAGAGATGAATGGGTTACATGAATGAATATCGACACAATAATTGCTCATTATTATGCAAACATTGTCTTACTTTACCAACGTTAACCTTCAACAAATAAATGGTTAAGATATTATAAGAATAATTAATAAATCAAGTCGCCGGAAATTGATAATCATTACCGGTCAAAGGTAATTTAGAGGAGGAAATGTAAATGTCATTGCTAAATAATACAATTTTGGGGTGTGTTACGGAACATGTTTTAATGAGGCAGATCAAGTGTTTTTTTTTTAACTTTAAGAAAATAGAGCACACTCGTAATAATAAGGAATTAACACTTGCACGTACAAGCTCGAGCTCGCGCTTCTCTACACTAATATTATAAAGAGGAAAGATTTGATTGTTTGTTTGTATCGAATAGGCTCCGAAACTACTGGACCGATTTGAATAATTCTGTTAGCATTAGAAGCCGACATTACCCCTGATGAACATAGGCTACTTTTAACCGTGGGACCAGGTAGGTGGCGCTACTGTCGGTATGTCAACTACTAAACGGCTTGACCGATTGGGTTGAAATTTCGTATGTGTATTTCCATGGTTTCACAGACAAGAATGTATCAATCTTACGTAATATAAATTTCTATATGCATAGGTTTCCGACCGTACGATATGACGTGGAGTTCAGGTGAGCAGAGTACCTACAGGGTGTTATAGATATGGTATTACAAGCCGAAAAGTAGTCTATATTAAAATAAATAAGTATTATATAATAGTACCTAATAAAGTCCGGAATGGATGGATATGATTATTTTTGCTTCTACTTAGTATTTTCACATTGATGACCGATCACCCGCCGCATTCCATCCGAATTCAGTCTTATTGTCGCGACCTTCAGCAGATCATCGGTCCACCAGGTGGAAGACCTACCCGCAGTGCATCTTTGCGTGGCCACTTTCCCCTTAATAAAATTATTATATACTTAGATACTGTAACAGAATTTGACTCCTCTTTTCAAAGTAACCATGTATTCCTGTATTCAAATTTCCTATAGTACACAATGAACGTGGATTTTATATCAAATGTAAAAAAAAATTCATCAATACCTATATTCCTATTTTGAAATGTATATTTCTGATAATGAAAAGTTCAGTCTCCCAGACACATTTGGTTCGCATTTCTATATGGGTATTGTGATATTCGTCAATGTACTGAGTGTCAGCAACGTGGAAAATAACCTCGCCTCCAGTGTAGACGCGTGTGATATGACGCAGCGTCTGGCCAGCCGATCGGGATGGGAACGATGCGACCACTCAAACTGTCAATCTAGGACACGTACATCTTGTTTTAACTAAGAGAAATGGATGGAATCAATCGGTTGAGTTCATCATTGTGCATGTGAAACAGGTAAATAACTGCATTTAGTATAGAAAGTAAATATAACCTATACTTACACCTGTTTCAATTTTTGTAATTTTTATTTAAACTTAGTTGTTTGAATTAAAGATGATTTGATTTGAAAGGAGGTCCTGTTTTATTCTTCTGCTGTCTTCTCCATATGATCGTCTGGATTGTATGTTTTTTCAGGTTTGTTTAATACTTGATCTTTCTGTAGGTTGTGGAAGTATACCTAGTGTATTTACAAAAGCAAGTTCGATTTGTATCTGCAAGTTGATTTGTCGTTGCCTCTCTATTGCTGCTATAAAAGCTAGATGTTAATTTAATCTTCAAATGCCAGGCTTTCCTAATTTTAAACCAAGTTTAAAATGCTTTTTAACATATCACATAAATTGTGTTTTTTTTGTATAATCTTTTGTTGTTTTTAAAGAAGTTCATACTTTATGAACTCGCCTATTCGTATTCCCACAAATACCAGTGAGGATCTCTATGTGTAGTACACTTAGAAATATGCATTTCTATTTAATTCCGTCGTATATTTAGACTCGGTGCACCGTGTCGACTAAACGTTTAGCTGCTAGAGTATCTAACCTTTGAAAATAATAATATTTATACATCATAGATTCCGGTGTAGGTACTTGTGTTACTACATACTCTGATTGTACTATGTCTCATCTTTGCGATAATTTGACACAAAGTCGTGCAACCTTTTTTTAGCTAAATTGTTTTAGTCAGAAATCAAAATTAAAGAAAAATATAAACACGTGCTTTACTTGTGTATTATGGCCACATGGGCGTAGCCAGCCGTGGACTCAGGGTGGGGCAAAACCTAGCAAACTATACCCGCGGTCATATTACTTCGGTTAATTTTTTCATAACCAAAAGTTATATCTCTACCTGTATCTGTATGTTTTTTAATTATCCAAAACAATTATTGTTTACCTACCTACACCACGAAACCTTCCATCGAAAAATGTCGTTCAGCCGATTGGGCTCTGGGCGTATGCTAATTTTTTAATCAGTCAATTTAGAAGTAAATCTATCTATAGATAGTACTTTCAGGTACAGAAAGTTAATAATTACAGAAAGGCATTATAGGTTGTTTATTTTTTTTAGCAATTAGCTAACTTCATAATATTACTTTGTGGGTTCTTTGCCAGAACCTCCGTAGCACTTCGGCGATCCTCATCCTGTGGTGAACACTCAGCATATAGAAACTGCTGAGACGATTGTCACTCATGGTGGAGCGAAGCCACGTCTAGACATTCCGTGATATACTAAAAGACCTCTCTATAGTCAAGATCGTACACGATTGCTCGGATAAAATATTACTCGTCTCCAATAATCTTTCGTTCTACCGTGTCAAGTGCAGCAAGCTGGCATTGCATTGTAAAATCAACTTCTAGAGCATCTGAGCGATCACTTTAGCTTCAACAAGCAAGCGCCCCACCCTGCCCCACCGTGGCTACGCCCATGTATGGCCATGGTAATTGGTAAGATATTATTATACTCCTACCAAATAAATAGCGAGTACATACATAGATAATATGATATTTATTTCTAATTGACCACTAAATTACCTATACAGGATAGGATAATCAAAGTGATATTTATGAATAATTTTCTATGATAAAAACAGCAGCAGCGATACTCTGAATAGGCCGGTTAGGTTAATAAGAGTGATTTCTGATTTCACTAGAATGAACGGGAATGCGGGACCGGTCTGATGGTACACATCGATACAGGCCGCGGATTGCATGACAGCGGTAATAGTGATCCATCATCAGCCCACTGCTGGACAAAGACCACTCCAAGAAGATGATTTAGCCGTATTGCCACTCTTGGGGGGCAAGTTGGCGATCGCAGTCTGGAAAATGGAGGGTTTAAAAAATCTTCTCCTACACTATAATCTTTTGGCCGTCTTCTCCTACACTATTTAAGTTTAAGTAATGGTGCGTCAGTGCCATTAAAAAATTGTATTCACCCGACCGGCTGTCAAGAAATTGGTAATATGTAGGTACTACTAAAGTTGAATATCGTAAGTATTAAGGATTTTACTAAATACTCGTTATTATTGATACGCAATATGCGCTAATAATATAGTAGAACCCGAGCAAACAAACTTACACTAGTTACTAGATAGGGTTATATTTAGATAGGTATGGTTATGGTTGAAAGACCAACATTTTAAATCGGATTTTACTAAATGCTGAATAGGTACCTGAATTTACTCTTTAGTTTAAGTCATAGAATTGTTGATAAAGTGCGAAATAATGTATTGTATCATAGAAAAAACAAACATGCTAAGTATGTCTTCTGGAAACATTCTGACATTTTGTTGACTTTATGGCCAAGGAATCAATTACTTTTTGATAAGTTGTTTAATATTGTAATCTTACCCCATAACATCTCTTGCGATAGCAACATTCTGAAATATGTAAACATAAAAGTCCCTCAGTTCCCAAAAGGGACCTTAGTGCCTTTTTTTATATAACTAATTAGCTTTTGGGACTTGAGGGATTAACAGTTGCGCAAATAAGAAATATTTGATCTACCACCGTTGCGGTTTGTCAAGATTACTCGCATGTTTTTCAGAACCGCAGCATCAAGGTTTTGCGTTGTTTACTAAGGTGATCACTGATCGTCACTTAATACTTTATGAACTAGAATAGGTACTATTTGCGTCACTATTTTATTTTACTATACGTTGTCACTGAATCCATCGCCCTAACGGCGCTATTTTTCAAGATTAAATAGTCTTATTACGTCCAAGCGTAGCAGTTACCGCGAGCAGCTCGTTATCTAATGCCTACATATTAGTGTTTATATATTATGTACCCACAGCGTGGTCGAGATGTGCCGATACCACCGCTCGACTTAACATATATCGATATACACCGCGTTAGTAATAGTATAAAACATTTCATACAAGTTATAGTTATTACATCAAATTGAGAGTATTAAAACGTCTTACTAAGAACACGACTCAAGTCATAACTAATAAGTGTGTGAAGATTGTAATTGCATACAATAACATTTGGAAAATGATTAGCTAGTTCAAGCAACACTAAAAATAACAAGTACGTAATAAAAAAAAGCCTGAGGAGTTAGGCTTTGTTATCTATTTTCGTATTTTAAACATGTAACATGTAAAAAAATGGTTTTTGTTCTGCAATGCTACGAATTCTTTTTCGAAATATTCAATCTTCAAAAAACCAGTGCCTTTGCAATATTGAATTCAAACAGACTGCAAAATGCACAACTTGACACATCACTAGTACACACATACTCTCGTGTTATCGCTCTGCATTTGCGCTTGCGTAATATAATAGTGATTTTTACGTGAAGAAAGTAATAATGTGCAATCTCAATGCCATTGTTATCATAATTCGTTCGAATTGAAAATTTTATGCAAACAAAAAGTAATCTGTCCAAGATAAGTCCGGGAATAGAGCCTCCGTAATTTATAAATATTCAAATTTTCTTAATTAATATTGATCTCTAATAGTTGGACTTAAAGTACAAAATCAATTCAATGACCTTTAACTTTTTGGGTAGGTTGACCTGATGTTGTCTGTACTTGACACAAAGTTGAGATCATAGACCTGTATCTATTTTCCATGTGAAGTTAATTTTAAAACCGTCAAAAAGGACTACGTATTTTGTTCCATGTTTTCCTGGACTTGTTGATCCTTTTTCTTTTGATAAGTAAACTCTCCAAATTAAAATATAACCAGACATTAAAATTTTAAGATACCAAACCTCTAAGGTTTGAAAAACGGATGATAGTAGGCTACGTATTGGTATTTATATTAAAATTACTTATAAAATTTAAGTCGTCAAATGAAAATCATCGTTATTTTTTTAAATGATATCTTTAACTATATTACATATCACTTATTCCATTGTTCTAGTCGTCAATTTAAGTATTTGTTTGTTTGGTTCTAATTTTTTAGTTAGTGTTTATGTTTTAATATAGGTATTTTTCCAAAATTATAGAAATTTATCATACATTTTTGAATTATTTTAAATCTTACTAAGTGATCAATGACTGTCGCGGAAAAATGCATGACGCCTGGCTATCCTACCCCGAAGTAGGCTAAGGCTCACTGCTATCGTGGACTGGTCTTGCCTTACACGCATGCGATGCGTTGCGTTATGAATAATACCATATGCAGGACACAAATCTAAATATTATCTTGGATATGGCCATTTTGTAAAATACACATGCACCTGATCCGTTTGAAACTTGCAACTTTCTTGTCATTGCTTAACTATTGATAAAATAATAAAGTTAAATAATTTATATAATGCCCGTAGCATTAGTCGACTCAAATGTCCCGTGTTACTTTTGTCCACGCGCCTTAAACCCCAACTGTCCGGTGTTACTTTAAATCCAGGAAAAAATTCTGGGTGACGACTCGAGCGCGAAAGATATGCTCATACCTCTGCTTTATGTGAATGTATGTTTCTTTGTTTAGTTTTTTCGTAAAGCTAATAATTGATAAGTATATTTACAAAACTATCTAATCTAATACACATTTTATAAATTAATGACTCTGCGTTGAACTAAGCAAAATAAAGTTTTAATCCTAACTTAGGATTTCAACATCATCACAGCTAAATATAAGAAGCATAACTAGTCTTCACATTTGTTAAGATTATAAGAAATTTAATAACCTTTCTAGAAACATATAAATTGTATAATATTTCAGTTTGAAAATATTAGGAAAAAAAATTAAACCTGGCCCTCTGCGAGCCGTAATTTTATTCCGACTGCGACCTGCACTTGCGCAAAACAGCGAAATATAAACGAAATTCAATATATTTTACAAAGAAATGTAGAAAGTAGGCTTTGAAAATTACGATAATACGTAATTAGATGTGTATTTTGCGACAATTATACAGAAAACATTCTAAACAAGCCAAAATTGTCCGCCCGCCATATTGAAAAATACGTTGTCGTAATATCTTATTTCCAAATCGTATTTTGATATTGAAAAACTGATTGAATCTTAAAAATACTAGTAAACTATGAAAGCCTAAATCTTAACAAATACTTTAAAGCATACATATTTCAATAATCAAGTACTTAAGACATTTTCTCTGAGCTTAAAACAAATCGAAGTAAAGCGTAAATTACAGTGAAAAACCGGCGCACAACATGGAGTCACTTCAGATTAATATTTTTTTAAATTTGTTTTACATAGAGTTGTTCCGATTGCACTATCTTTTAGTACGATTAATAATCGACTTATAATCGATTTTTCAAATGCAATTGATAGTCACAGCTCTAGTAAACACGGATAATAGAAGAGCACGCGCGAAATTAAAAAAAACGGCCCAAAAGTTACACGGACTTATTTATGACTATTCCGTGATTTTGACATTTCTAAATTGGGACACACATGTGGTTACATTATTTAACTTTATTCGTGTCAGTTAAGAAAACGGATAGATTTGCTGAATGGCTCTTATTCCAAATCAAATCAAATATTTTTATTTCTGAAACGAATATCAACCAATATTAAATAACATAATTCAGTATTATTATACTAATACGAGTACTTATAGAATATAATCAAAAAAGGGGCCGTAAAACCGTTTTAATTGACTCACATCGTAATAGAAAATAATGTAATTTTTCTGTTCAAAAAAATACAGCAAATGACTTTTGAACCTACTTGTTGCGTTATTATACATATAACTTAACGTTATACTCTTTCTATGGGTGTCGTAAGAGGCGGCTAAAGGAGTACTGCCAGAAGTGAACGGGCAGCTAAGTCTTCTTTCCACCAAAACTATACTAAGAAATCCTCTTTCTGGAGGGGCCTATGTCCAGCCTAGTACTGATATTATGCTGGTAATGATTATGATGATTAATACGAGATATAATGCAATGTAATTATTATTAAAAAAAAAAACAATTAGATTTTACCTTCAAAAAATTTCAAAATTCGATTGCACGAAACGGTTCTACCTGCGACTATGGAATATAATTTTACCTTTAAATAATTAAAACAATGAATTAATTCGCGTAAAGTGTTAGGCTTTAACATATATTTAAGTTAAACAGTACCTTATAAACTAGAAGTGTGTTGCCACCGATTGCCACACTACCCGATATTCTAGCACAAATTATCGCCAATTAGGATAAGCGCAGCAGCATCTCTAGCTGCAGTTCTAAATATCAAACTACAGACCAAATCTTACCGTTGAATCAGGTTATGAAAAAAAAAATTACAGGATCTACCTAGTAAAAAATAGAGTCAAGTAAGGTAAAGTTCTAAGTAGATACTAAATAAGAATAAAAAACAAAACTACCTAATGACGCGATTTAGGTGATTCATTCATGAATAGTAATAGCGCGTAACAAGAATATGACAAATAAACTATAAATACTCGTATATAAATCTATAATAAGTATTTTTTATAGATTTATATATTTATAGTTTGTATGTCTTTATTTATTTTATTATATATGTATGTTTTTGTATAGGTTTATTTAATCAAATGTAATATGTGTTATCAAACATCATCATCATCATCATCATCATCAGCCTACGGCAGTCCACTGTTGGACATAGGCCTCTCCCAAGGCACGTCACTTTTCTCGGTCTTGAGCTTTGAGCATCCAGTTGCTTCCAGCCACCTTGCGCAGATCGTCGCTTTTGTATTTATTTATGGTTCGGTGTTTGTAAGTAAATTTTGTCTTTACAATACTTAGTTATCTGCTCCACCTTCCCCTTTCTTTTTATTGTATCCTACTTAACCCAAAGGTTGTCTGGAAGATCAGGCGGCCTTATCGCTAAGAGCGTACATCTTTTTATAAGCACTCGATTGTTTGGTGTGCAATAAAGAATATTCTATCTATCTATCTATGACGTATTGACTTAATATTTACATGTTTTTCAGTTAAGTGCGTAATTTTATCTAGATGTGCGAATGAAAGTATAACATTTGGGTACGGGAGAGCTGCATGTTGCTGCTGAGTCACATTCTTAATTTAGGAAACAATCATAATTTTTCTCACACTTAAAATAAGTGCAAGTGCGATGCACTTCAGGCATATCGGAGCTCATGCAGAATGCCGTTTTCACCGTAGTCAATATACCGCAGTCTAATTCGAAAGTGATACGCCTTTCACCTCTCGACCGTGTGTTATGCGATCGAGATCATTATCTCGGAGACAAATGATATTTGCTGTAGTACATGCTAAATTGGATTAAACCGTGGATTGACATTTTGTAAAGAGGTCTACAAAGCTTGTTAAAGAAAGGGCTATGTGGGCAATATACAATTCAATATATCAAAACATTTAAGTAGTTAGTTAATAGGTTAAATTACCTTCCTAACCTACTTTGCAAAACTCTAACTATAAAATATTTATCACTGCAAATGATGTTCTACTAGAAGACTCATCTAAATCACCGATATCACATTTCAAATAAGAACAATTTTAATCATGTTTTTCAATTTTTTCTTTAACAAATCTGTTATTTACTGTGCCCTCACTAAATCAATTAAACCCTACAATTCAATAATATGTGGTACTTAATAAATCATTGTTATACATACGTCAACAGTTTAATCTTTATTGCATTTATTAATCTTTCGAAAGAGTTCAATCAAACAATTGGATCACAAGAGCATGCGGTGAACTACAAAACATTAATCAGTCATAATTCTAGCCTCAATTGGATGGAGTATTAGTTTTGTGTGACTTTTTTGATCAAATAGCTACTGTAGTTAGTGGTATATTTTCATCTACTATAATTCTGAGGGCTTATACTAATGTTTTAATATGCTATGGCTTAGAACAAGCATATATAGGCAATGAAAGTGGCTATGCTTAGATAATTTAGACTCATTTTGGGTGACGTAGTGTAGGGTGGGCTAACTGGTGGACCGCTGCCGCGCTGACCCGGTTAATATTTGGAAGGTTCTTAGACGCATGGCCTGGAACCGCTTGTTGTGGCATTTTGTGACAGAGTCATCTGATCAGTAGTGAAAATTCCGATGATGATGATGATGAATAGAGTAATTTCTTTAAACTAGATTCATGACTTATCATGACTAATGATTCTTATCTAGCGTTTTTCAGAACACCTTTATTTTTTGAGTCTTAAGCAGGAATTCTAAATTGATGATTTAATGCTTATTGCAAAGCAAAGATCACCCTTTCACGGATGACTATACTCGTTATGGAAAGCGCGTAGCGACAAACTAAATAAAAAAAATATACAGTTGCAGTATTAAATTGACATGGTCTATTGCTTAACGATTTTTGCATGCAATGATGATTCTCTAAAATAATAATGATATTTATAACCTCAGAATGCCATATTCAACTGTAAAAGATCGATGAAGGGGAAATATGATAAAATTGTGTAATGTAATAAATACGCATGTTTACGAATCCATTGTTCACAGTTCAATAAAATTGGCCCTTAGAATGGAATGAGATGTGATAGACCAGGGGCAAGCATCAGTTTACCGAGTGAAAGTGCACTTTCTTACCGCCACGTCTCTATTGCGTGGAAATGGCGATACCTTCGCTGGAAGCGTCAACTTTAATCCAGGTATTTGTGTACTAATTATATTTGATTGCAGATCTATGAAAATAAATATCAGAATTTGCCTAAGTATTTTCATTTTATAAAGTAGGAAGAAATATAGGAAAGTTTGTCTGACTTTTTTCAAATTAAGAACAGCCAAATAAAACAGCCACGTTTTTTAAATGTAATTATGATATGGCCATACCATAAAATACACGGTGCATTTTCAACAACCTGTAAAACGAAGCCCACGTTATGTAACCAATATGTATAACATCTTGGCAGTGTTCATTTAAATTTCTAACCAAAATTTTTTTCAGGTAATAATAAATATTGGTTCAGCTACTTATTTTGAAACATGCTGTGACGCGGCAGATGCAGCTGTGTAAGGTCCATTCAACCGAGACCCCGTCGTAGCAAAATAATACGTCTGTGCGCGTCACAGCGTGTTACAAAATTAAAAGTCAGAATTAAAATTTTATTTCTCATCAAAATATAAATAACACTGCCATGATGATATACATAATGGTCTAATGACGTTGACTTCGTTTTCCAGGTGGTTCAAAAAGCACGGTGTATATTATAAAATTCAACAACTTGGCAGTTGCTACAAATATAAAAGCCTAAAAAATCACTCAACTGCCTTTTAACTTAATTTACCTTTCTGTGACTATTTTTATATTACGCTCATGTTGTCAAGTTACATGTACTTACATTCCTTATTTTATTACAAAAAAAAATATGTTTACCTAATTGTAACTACTGAAGTAAATTAATTAATTTTGCATTCGCATTATTCAAACTCTTCGTTAATTTCTTTTTTAGTTTTGTAGGAAATATTTTCAATTTTAACTTACATTATTATTCATTAATACCCAAGAAAAAACTCTTAGCATGTTATTTCTCTATGTACCTAAACTATTCTAGTGTTGTTACATCTGCGTTATTCAGAATAATTGAGCAAAACTTGTGTGACGGTTTTCCCTACAACACTCTAGGTTAATGTATTGTCACTTTCTTGGTCTCTCTCGTCCGTCGAATCGTTAATTGTTCGATTGTTAACCCACTAATTTAAATCGCGCATTGGCTTAGAAAACGTTAAATCTACTAGTTTCTCAGGAAACCATTTCGACATTTCACTCGTATGACTTGCGTTTTAATTAAGCATCTGTTCTTAATTTGACGCGTGTTCGGAAATCTTAGTGGATTTAGTAAATTCCTTAGTAATAAATTAACGGAACGGAGGTCTTTCGGTCTATCGATGTCCAACAATAGCTGGCAAGTGTTCAAGTACGTGTTGCACTAAATATTTACCTGTCTGTTACGATTTGATGTTACTCTACCGAGTTTAAAGATCGATCCACTTCGTCCGATCTCGCGACGATCAAGCGCATCTCGATATAGACGGATGCTTGAGTGAGACGCATTTTTTTCGATAGCTCGCTTATAATTATAGATCTGGTGTTTGGCAGACATTTCATTCAAAAGCGTCACCTTGACGAAACACGTCAATGTTTGTGATGATCTAGTTATTTCCTGGATTAATGTAGTTTATGATAGTATTTTAAGACGGTACAACCATTTGTTTCTTGCTTTTTAGCTAAAATATCCTTAGTAATGAAATCGTTAGAAATAAGAGCGAGTTCAAAACCTACTGATAATACATAATGATTCTGTTATTTAGAGCAAGAATAAAGTAGCTAAATTTGTTTGTTATTGTACCGTCGTCACTAAGGTAGCTACTGGTACAAATTATAAATAATTCCTCTTCGATTTGTTACAGCGTGTGTAGTCGTTAACACGCTTTGCGGCTAGTCCTAATTCTGACGAAACAGATCAGTGGCTATATAAAGTAGATCGTCGACAGGGATGGGAAAATATCAGGCATCTGAAGAACGAATTATGTTACGAAACCATTTGGTTTTCAAAAAAGGAATTAGACCTAAAATGGTACCAGTTGCGAAATACCAGTACAGTAATATTTTGGCATATTTATTACTTAGGTATATCCCAATTTTGATATCTAGCAGGATTTAAAAGATATAAACTATGTACGAGTACATATTTAAAAAACAATATTTATGATGAACTCAATACCACGCAAATGTTGCGGGAAAGGCTAATAGGTATAAAAATGCAAATGTTGCGGGAAAAGCTTATTGGTATAAAAATTGTGTTAGTGTACTTTGGATAAAATATTTTATTTGTTTTATTTTATCGAAGATGTTATAATGGTTTTGAAAATCGCATATTAATTAACGAAGTTTAGGTAAATTGCATGCAATTATAATAAGTTTTCGAAGAAACCTTTTATAAAATTAATAATTTGGTTCTTGGCCTCAAAGCATTGTCAATTCTGATCTTGTGATCTGTTTCTATAAAATACTGTCGTAGGAAACCCCTTTTTTGTTTTTGGTTAATTTTGGTATTGTAAGTGTGTGGTGTAGCAACACTACTCCTTAGTATTATTTCGGGCGTAAGTTCACTTCCCTGTGTGATTAACTGCGTACTCGTAAAACGGAGCGAGTCAGGATTATGGAAGGAATCGATGGACAATGAGGTTGCGCGCCGTGGGCTCGAATGGCAAACAATATAATGGTGGAATGTGGAAGACGGTAACTGTATTTTAGTAATACTCTAAATTAAGTTCAAGGCTGCGATTAGAATGTTGTGTCTTATTAATCATTTATTGTTGTCTTTTAACAGTTTATCAATATAATAATTTAATATGGTAAAATTATTTGCAAAATAAGTAGAGTTAACTGCCTCAAGACACGATTATATCATCATCACTTCAGCCAAACGACGCCCATTGCTGAACATAGGCTTCCCCTAAGGAACTTGACCTCGATAGGTACTGCTGCACCTACAACCAGGGGCTTAGAAGTCGGGCAGATCGTTGTCCAGTGTGTAGTCCCAATACCAGAAACCTAATCGGCCACTGCACTTTTGGTGTTCTTAGATTATCTTAGTTTTCCAACGGATAACCTAATTTGCGCTTATCATGTCCGCTGTGCCACATTAAGTTTTCTCAAGCGACCGAGTTTCAGTTCCATCAGTAATCAGTAAAAATAATATCATATACTATTTCAATAAAAAAAATCTTTTAACTTACCGAGATTTATTAAAGCACTGACTTAAAAGTTAAAAAACTCCTTTTCGTCATAAATATTGATACCATTTGCAAACGATTCTGAGCATATTTGTACAATGAAGACGAAAAGCCACTTCACTCACTTTGTACGTACAGTAAGTAATCATAGTCAGTTACGGCGTTATTATCTTCGTGCGGTAATAAGGTCGCGGACGCGGCGCCCCGGCGCCGGGCGACGCCCGCTCACCGCTGCCTACTAAGTGAATTATATCTTTTTATATGACTACATTTCTAAAGATGTGATGTAAACCTTAGCTATGTTATAGATCTTATTATTGAATACCTAAGTTTCCTTTTTTTAACAATAAAAATGAGGATTTTTTGAATTGGATGCGTATATGTATGTTTTTCAATTTGTTATCAAATTCAAATAAAGTGTGCCTATGACTGTATGTTTGCGATAATTTTATTTATTCTGTAAGTTTTAGTTCAAAGCTTGATTCAATTCGAATTTGAAACGTTATTTCCATTAACGTCAGGCTAAAAATTATTGTAAGAAAATGTTCGTGTAAAAATATTACCAACGAAAAGGTACTTATTAGATAATCTGCCAAATTTAAATCGATAGATATGCTTCAAAAGCACTAATCGAAATTTGGATGCAAAATGGTTACTATTCTGCTTACATAAATATTATGACAAATACCTAAATGCAATGACAAAGATGTTGATGAGCGACATGTTCACCAGTGATCAAGCTCATGAAATAAATATTTAAAAAATTACAAAGATCTTTGTCGAAATATGCTAGACATTTAATATGTCAATATTATTGTCAATGTCAGTCAGGGTGAACTAAATTAGTAAGACAAAAACAAAGTAGAAACACAGTCGAAGTCGAAAAACGCAGACAAGCAACAATAAATGTCTTCAAAAAATAATAATTAAACTATTCTATCTCACGTGATATCGGTGCATGATGATAGTCTGTAAATTGTTTGGCATCGACTTAAATTTGGCGGATTATCTAATACTTTTCTTTGGTTTTTTTTTGGTTACACTGATGGTGAACATTTTTATTTAAGGAATTGTAATTTCTAAAGTTGAAGACCTAAAAATAAATAAGTAAATAACGGTATTGTAGTAACTGCATACATTATTCTAATAATAACGTTTTATAGCTATCTAATCCATAAAAAGTTTGTCTTATGAAATCAGAAACAACGAAGGCACCTCAAACACCCATAGACATTATAGAACATTGTTCTAATTAATTATAGAACAGTGATTTTCTACATTGATCCGTCCGAGGATCAAACTTGTTCAAAACTGCATTGCATTATAATAATTTTACTTAGATTATTGTAATCTGTTTTGTTGTCCAAATAATAAAATAAACAAATAAAATAAACCCGGTACATCGGAGCTGGCGACACCCTGATTATTTGTGTGTACGCCACTCGTCTACGGAGGTCGGCAGTATCATCATCCAGAGTTCTAGCAGCAGCTACTTCTACCATCAAGTTTGTTGGCTGTGGTTCCCGTAAACACACAATCAAGGTTGCTCCAGGGACCTTCCGTTTAAGGATGATCATTAAATAATGGTAAAGCAATGATGTGGTTACATCAGTGCCATCCATAGAAGCTGAAAAAGCTGAAGCTTAGGGCAGCACAACTAGAGGGGCGGCAAAATGGGCTAAAAAAAAAATAGTGCAGTAAAAACAAAGCTTTGTTTTTCTTCCACGATTTTCATTCCCCATAAAACAATTTGCAGATGTTCGCTTAAAAATGTACCGAAAAAGTTGTAAAAAAGAAATGAACTTTACCTATTGTGAACGGTATCTAATTTTAGAGGTCAGTAGGGGCGGCAAAAAGTTATAGTTTTGGGGCGGCAAATGTGTAAATCCAGCACTGGGTTACATCAAACTCTTTCCAGAAAAAAAAAGGTTGAAGTAATTTTTTTTCTAGTTTTTAGTTAGATAATTGGTAGGCTGATTAGGTGAGGCATAGGCTTCCCCTAATCAGCCTACACGTAGGACCTAGACATGGTTCCAGCAGTGTTTTGGCTTAGATTATAATGATGATGAGGAAGTGATAGGCTAATGGGCTGTCACGTTGTGATTTCTGAGCTGCGCACTAATCTCTAAATACTCACGTTTAGTTAATACATTCATTGTTTCATTATTAAAACACATTTAATTTCACTTCAACAATAATCGAGTTTTGTTGTTTTGGTTATTGATCTGTCAATGACAAAGAGCTGTCAGATGCGCATGCGACTGTCCGTATGCTCTGAATCACTAAAATAACGTTACGTTCGTTTGTCTACGTTTAGCAAACGCACGGAACACATACTCTTTTCACAAAGGTGAATGATTTATTTTAATAAATATAACAATATTTTGTTTTCTATATTTTTAAGATTGTGTGTTGACATTAAACTTATTTAATAAAACTTCACGCAGCCAAAGTAATTTTCATGAGCCTGGCAGAATGGCGTTTTTGACCTTAGACAGATGTTTGGAAAAGTTAATAAAAATAGTAGTGTTGCAGGTTTACAAACATTGGGAATTTATTTGGGAAAAATACTTGTCTTAAGGACTGGTTGGTAAAGAAAGCAAATTAATTCAACGACAGTCTGTGGTTTATAATTATAGTTGGAATGTTGAAATAATGTAAATTAATAACCTGAAAGGTTGGAATGTTTTCTTGTTGGTTAATTATGTGTTTTACGGGGAAGTGGTTCTTTGTGCTGTTTCGATTGTTATGGGGAGATTTGAGTTAGTGAACTGAGCACTCGGAAATTCCTTCGTGACAATGATTCGCATTTTTGCAATTTGGAGGTTTCGTTCGAGGATTTCATTTTGATTGATTTCATTCTGGTATACGGCTTGGGGTTGTGAAGATGTTGAGGAGGATACCTTCGCTCTGGCTGTCGGCCAGGAAACCGAAGGAGAAAGATGGAGGCCGACACCTAAATTTTGATACCGGCTTGTAGTCGCCGTGTATAATATTTATTATTTTGTTCCGGTTGAGTGCCGTAAGTATATTTGCTGATTTCGAAGGATTTCATTCATTGGGTCGCTTATTGCAGTTCTATAACATAAGTGGTTTCTTTCAGATCTTTTGATGGCCGCTTGGTTTGGCTACCAGGCTTAGAATATTACCTTCCGTTTTACGCTGACTTTCCGCTGATCAAATGAGGGACGCAAGAGGCTTGTCTCGATGAGATTCGGGTTGGTACCACGCCACGTGGATGCATAAGGTTACCCTACCCTATCTTTGATGAAGTAAGTGAAAACATTTTCTTGATCCAGTTGGCAGTCTACGGTTGCCGTTTATTAGTATTCCGTTCATAATTAAATTCAGATTATTCCGTTTAGTATAATTTACATGATAAGTTTGGTGGTACAACTCGCTCAGAAGTAGGGGTAATTCAGAGCCTTACAAAGGACTCACGCCTGAGATTTCTGTGTAGCTTTTTAAGAGGTGGTAGGCTTAGCCGGAGCAAATAAATATATTCTGTTAATTCATGCTCGTCTCTTCATTTACCACCTCATCCTGTTCATCTTCATCACCCCCAACACCCTCGCCAACCCCTAAACGTTGCAGGGCTATACCTCACAAAACAAGTCCTTAACGTTTAAATTTTATGACAAAGACCAAAAGACCGCTTTGGTGAACAAACCCTGCTTGCTACGCTCGGAAATTCCAATTACAAATAATAACAAACTTATAAGGAGTCAGATAATTTACGAAACACGAAGGAACAATTGGTGGCTGCTTACCTATTCATCACTAGGCGCGACCGAGCATTGCTATTCAGACCGTGATGTCGCGTGCCATCTTTGCGAAAGGATCATAGCGACGAATGTTTGACACTAATTTATTGTAGATTTCGGTTTATAATTAACCTGTTTTGTATTGGAAAAAGATCTAAATGCCTACATACATTTCTAAATAAGCAGTCATGACGAATAATAGTAATAATATAATATAATATTTAAAACATGCCTCACTGGGTCACACAGAGCCATCTAGTCCCAAAATAAGCTGCTATTAAGTACCCTGTCGTATATGGTAGGTACTAGAATCAGATAACCGAATAACTTACTTATATACTTTTTTTTTGTAAGTACATACTTAAAATACATAGAAAACACCCAGACCAGTACAAACAGACATGTTCATGCACACAAATATTTGTACTGTGCGGGGATTGAACCCGCGACCGATGGCTCAGAAGCAGCGTTTACTACCGCTGATCCAAATGGTCGTGAACGAATAGATGTAGGTATATGCATCCGTACTTACACAGATTTTCCTAACCCTAAGCCCGAAAGGGTCCACAACACTGGACTCTCATTATTTGTAATATTATTACTTATACATTAAACTTTTTATTTAGTTGTTTATAAAGTCGAATCTGTCGCTAACGCCAAAAGCGGCCGCTTTAAACAATAATATACAATACGAAAGAATGCCAGAATGAAAAACAGTTACCTAACAGTGATTTAATAAATACCGGAGGTAATTTGCTTAAATAATACTGTTCTAGTTTTTTGAGAATTGATTTTGTTTAGAAGTAATAAAATTAAATCAATTGTGGGGGCACATAGCTCTTCTAGTCCCTTTAGTTGCAATTTTAATATCAGTATTTAAACTTGAAAAATTATGTCTCAGGTGGGACCTGAACCCGCATCTTCATGCATACCGGGCGCGGAGCTTTAACAATTAAGCTACCAAGACTCTACGTCACAGCGCCAATTTTTCAACCATATTCTTCATCAAATTAGGGGTTTTGTACTCTTAGCACCCGAAAAAAACATCTTTACAGATGTTTTACAGTCAGTTAAGATTAAACGGCTATTTAAACACTTCAAATCAAATTGAAATGATATTTTAAAGGATAGGTCATAGGACTGACATGTCAATGTATCGACAAAAGTCCTGCAAAAAATAAAGAATTAAAAAAAAAAGATATTATAGCAACTTGCAATTATAATATCAGCATTTAAAGGTGAAGTAGTGAGATATATTTTTCAAGTTTATACCGATAAAATAAAAATTGATTTACAACAAATAATAATAGGATTTTAGTTTACTAACAACAACAATACTAGATTCACTAAGAGCAGGTACATCCCATGAAGGCACCATCTAGCGATTTTCGTCATATTCCTCGTTCGCGGGGTCCTTGACCTGCCAGCGCTTCCGGCGCGGCGCGTGCGTCGAGATCACTTCCGCCCGCGGGCACTTGCGCGCGCGATAATGCGAACTGGGACACCTTAGCGACGAATTGACGAGTATGTGATAAAAATGGCGCACTGTAAATGAAAAGCAACAACATCTCGTTTAACGTTTTGATCTCTATGTAGGTAATACTCTATTTTAACTTGAAATATTGTATAACCCATAATTTTCAAGGCACCATTTTGTTTATGTTGTCTGCTCCGGATTCGCAAGGATTTACAAATGAAGATAATAAAAGCAAGTGATTTGACCCTGTTTTAATTCCCTTTACATACTTTATATGTGGATATTTCTAAAATAGTTTTTCTTCATACAGATATCCAACATATTCCTTCATACAAACTTTCTACTGTCCATTACGAACATGACGAAAAAAGAATTATCCAATTCAGTGAATTCGATCGGAAGTAATGCGCGTATACATTTCAGTGATTCATTTTTTTTAAGTAATCTAAGGAGAGCGATATATTCGAAAGTGATATAGCTGGACTCTTATAGCTCAATGGTCCGCAAAGTTATAAGATTCAAATATATTTTTATTATACCGTATTATTTAGTTCATATCTTGTTCTTTTTTTTATTTAAGAGCCCTTACAATGTAAATATCTGTTAACTAGTTCGTAATGTAACATTGTAGAGTTCTTGAAACTAAGGAGATGAGAGGTCAAACTGATAAAATTCTGTGAACAGTCTTCCGTCGGTCCTTTTCAAGGTAAATGACGCAACACACATCATCCTGTCATCGGTAAAGTTCCAGTGATGAGTCATGACTCACGATAAAATGACAATGATTTAAATTCTATGTATCTTGGAAATAAATAAACCATGGTATAATATTTTCTTTGTGACGATGAAATGGAAAGGCTAAGAGAATCACCATTATCATCATCAGCCTATTTTAGTCCACTGCTGAACACAAGCCTCTCCAAACGAGGGTTTTTCCATATTCGCTAAGCTTGGTGGGTGGGCTGGCGATCGCAGTTTGGGCAGTTTTAAAAAAAATACGCTGCCCGCGTTTTCCTCGCGGTACTCTTTAGTTGCTTTTTACGACACCCAGGTTCGGTAAGAGAAAGAAGGGAATACTAGATGCGTGGTCAGTTATTCTATGAACTTAGTCCTTAAATTCATTCAAAAGCTAAAAAAGTCCACTATTGCAATAAACATTACATCAAGCAATTTCAAACAATGAAAATATTCACTAATATCTGGAATACAATTACTTACCTAAAATACCATTTTGTATGAAGCGCGTAGAACTAACTGACCGGAGCAGTAAAATGGCCTTAGGCCTGGAAGAAAAGAGAAAAGAAAAGAAAAGACTTCAAGGAAAAGTGAACAGTTAATAGCTCTCTCACTCGAATCCTAACAGCGCTAACAGCTGAGCACAGACTTAAGGGTCTGTACAATAAAAGGTACCGAGCTACCTGCAACCAGCGCGGCTTTCCGCAATCTTCACCAAATCGTCGTCCAGTGCGCGGTCGCTATTCCAGAAGCTTTCTGCTTCAACGGCCATCGGTGCTTCTCGCTATCAGTCTCACAGCGGAGCTATTATTCGAGCGATATTGGCTTAGAAAAATAGGTCATCGACCTCTACCACAAAAAAAAACGGTTTTTATCTAACGATTCAACACGATAGAGTTCAACACCAATAAAAAAAAAACTTTACAGTGATGCGTACAAACAAATATAACAATATGAACATTATGAATAAATTTCAGTTATAATAATTTTTTCATTTTTCTAATTGGCTACTCGTTACTAATTATAAGTTACGTCATTGTTTCACATCCTAATCCTAATGTTGCTTGCGCAAGTCCGACTTCGTTACATAACGTCTTGACGTCACTTATTCAGACTATTGTGACGTGATCGTCACGGTTCTTTGAAATATGAATAATATTTGATTTTCCCGATAATAAGATGGTACGTGAGATACTTTCATGTTATCCCCATAAGCCTTATGTCCGTGCGATCCGCCTTTGTGTTTAGTACAATTGATTTTTCCTTGACACAGAAATCGCTTATAAATATTATGTGCCTATAAAGGCTCCGTAATAAATACGTTGAACAACAAATAGTTCTGTTAGTTTATATTTTACGGCAGGTTTCTGTGTTGATAGCAAAATATTGAATATTGTACCCGTTAGATTTGAAATGTATTTTCAGTTATGGCGAGTCTCATGGAGGCAAATAGCTACGCGAAGAAAACGTTTAATATTTGTCGTTTACTTATGTATACTATCGGATTTTGTTATTTCCATATTACACCCAAAGTTGGGGACTTTAGGGTTACCCCAAATTTGAAATTTATGGGAATAGATTAGATTTTAGGGGAATTTTATATCCGGGGACTTTCTGGACCATAATGTATGGATTTTATTAACGTCAATAGTAGTAAGTTTGATTAAGTAATGTTAAAGGATTAAATCAATAAATTGCGTAGAAATCAAATATAATTTTCAACTGAAGACAAAAAGTCAATTCAACGAGTGTATGTTTTTTTATGTTTCACTACGAATAACTTTTTGCCAGGTTTGCAGATTTCGAGCTTTTTTATTACTAAGAAAACTCCCAGCAACTGGAAAAAATAGAGATTGCAGCCTTAAAAAAAAAAAAAAAAATATTTTCTCGGCTTTCCCATATTGGGTAGGTGCCAAACAATTATTTATCACTCAAATTTATTGACTTATCTTACGCTCTTCGTCTATTAAACTTAAGTAAAAAAATGAAATAAAAATGTAGTCGATTCCTATTTAAATAAAACAGTTGTTGTTTAAGTTTGTCTACTTAATTTAACACATGCCAGATTAATAATACCTACGTATTTTAACTGAAGGTATCTCCCCTCACTGTACAATGTACATTGACAGATGTGACGGTATCCTATGCACACATCCGCTTGCTTGGCACGCGACAGTAAAGTGGAATATTGGTATGGTAGAAATATCTACTGTGATCATAATGAAGAAGATATGCCGCTGACCTAATCCAAATACCTGGAGCTTTGCTCGTTTTTTTTGGTAAATTGTGTTTTTTGGAAATTATATTCAGATTCTAATTATATTGGTTACGTGAAAAAAAACATGAATTTGATGAGGGTATTCTGGTTTCGGGACCGCCAGATTTGCCACCTGAACTATTACAACCTCGTAGATGGTGTCGAAATTTACCTTCGTATACTAATGACTAGCTGTTGCCTGCGACTTCGTCCGCGTCAATTTACGTTATTATGATCGCGATTATTTTTGCAACATTTTTCACTCATTCGCTTCGCTCCTATTGGTCGCAGCGTGAAGTTCTATAGCCTTAAGCCTTCCTCAATAAATGGACTATCCAACACAAAATGAATTTTTCAATTCGGACCAGTACTTCCTGAGATTAGCGCGTTCAAACAAACAAACAAATAAACTCTTCAGCTTTATAATATTACTAGCTGTTCCCCGCAACTTCGTCCGCGTCAATTTCTGTTATTATGAACGCGATTATTTTTGCAAAATTTTTCACAGATGCTTCGCTCCTATTGGTCGCAGCGTGATGTTATATAGCCTAAAGCCTTCCTCGATAAATGGACTATCCAACACAAAAATAATTTTTCAAATCGAACCAGTATTTCCGGAGATTAGCGCGTTCAAACAAACAAACTCTTCAGCTTTATAATATTAGTATAGATTAGTAATATTAGTATTAGTATAGATATAGATACTGTATCAGTTTTTCTAAAACATGTATAAAACGACGTTTTCTTTAAATAAAACCGATCAATAGCTAGATCGTTTTATCACCACCGAAACACCCTGAAATTTCATGAAAATCGTTGGAGCCGTTTCCGAGATTCAAATAATAATACAAGAATTGAAAGCATCAAATAGACGCCTTCCAGTACTACTTAATTGATGACTAGGGCACGTCACTATGATCTTCCCTATAAACGTGGTGTTCCAAGTATTGTGAAATATTTAATTTGTCAATAAAAACTATATAAATTCTTTTTAAATAAAATTTAAGCAATAATTACCTCTCGCACATCGTTCTTTCTGGTAGATGATACGATAATGTAACAACGAGCTAAGTACTCATAAAAAAGGTGTCTTTGATTCTCGACGATCTATCTTTTTTTCTTTCTTTCTTTCATAATAGTACCCCACCCAATGAAGAGGAAATAAACTATCAAATTAAAAAGAAAACATCAAATTCAGCTCCAGGCCCCGATGGCATTCCTTACATAGTGTACAAAAAGTGTCCGTCAGCTCGTAAACATTTACTAAACATATTCAATAAGATCTGGTCAAGAAAGCATGTCCCAGTAGCAGAAAAGCAGTTTTTTGTCCTCATTCCCAAAGGGCATGAAGTAACTCATACTAAAGACACCAGACCGATAGCCCTAACCAATACAATTTCAAAAATCTTTTTCAGTGTTTTGCGAACTATAATGACAAAATTTATGACTAGCAATAGGTATTTCAGGCCCAATCACCAGAAAGGCTTCTTGCCTGGTATTTCTGGGTGCCTAGAACACAATACTTTACTAGCAGAAAGTCTAAAAGATGCAAGAACACATGAAAGGCAAATAACGGTCTGCTGGATATACCTAGAAAACGCATTTGGTTCTGTACAGCATGAACTCATGATATTTGCCCTGAAATGGTATAACTTTCCTTCCGCAATTATTGACATAATTAACTCTTACTATTCACAATTGAAATTTGTCACAGCAGTAAACAAGGAATACACAAAACCACTAGAATACAATGTGGAATTACTTCGTGGGCCTATCTCCAATAGTATTTAATATAGTTATTCATATTTTAGTTAATACATTAATAAGCCATCAAAAGAAATAAAGGTTACCGATTTAAAATCAACAACAAGTACATTGAGTCAATCTTAGCCTTTGCTGACGGGTGTTTAAAAAAAATAGTATAACAACATATCGTATAATGATCAAAACATATACAATCAAATGATATAATTTTGTTTAATATAAACCTTTTTTAATATATTGATGGAAAGATATTATAATTTTAAATTACATAATTTATAACGTATGTACGTAACAATTGGGATAGAATAATTCAGTATAACAACCGTTATAGAAATAAATTTAATTTAGTATATTAACATTTGGTATAACTTTCATTTACGATAACATTCCTTTTATATAAAATTTAAAACAGATAATGAATACTTGATACAAAATCGTCAGAATGCAGAATTTAAAGATACCAAATAGTGTAAATTCCGAATCTTTAATAGTACGAAATGCCATAAATACGCAGGCAAAGAAGTATGCATGCACGTAAGCAGGCAAATATGCATGCATGCCGGGTAGCATGCATGGATGCAGGCTAACAAGCATACAATCATGTATGCAGCCAAGCAAGCATGCATGCAGGCAAGCAGCATGCATGAGTAGGCAAGCAGCATGCATGCATGCATGCATGCAGGCAAGTAAGCATGCATATAGGCAAGCAGGCAAGCATGCATGCATTTGTTTTGCTCTTCTCCGGCGCTGCGGGAAGTGCAGTCCTTCCGTCCTTGCGTAACAAATCTCTGGCACCCGCACTCGCTTTCGCAGCTTCGGCTTACTGGTCGCCTTCGGCGACTAGTCTCAGCCGCTAAAGCTCGCCCAGGCGCCCGAGGACTGCACTCCCACCGCGCCTCCGGCTTTTAAATTGCACTCTAGTGTAGGGTAGACAAGTACTACGGCGGAAAAACCACAGAGAGTCGGGACTCAACCAAATTCTTAATTTTACCAATATATGTCAGTACGGTTATTTCTTTAAATCAATATTTAAAACGTTTTTATCTCAAATTATAGATATACAAAATAATGCGTATAACAAACAAATTTATATCAAATGAACGATACATAAAAAGAGTTTTATTTCAAATGGTTTTATTTGTTATAAATGTTATACTAAATAGTATTAAATAAACTGTATGTTATCTAAAGTAATCGTTATATTTATTATGTTATTATGTTTATTATGTTAAGTGATCGTTATTAAAGTTTGACTATATCAAATGATTGTATATGAGACGCACCCTTTGCTGACGACCTTGCAATACTTACACGTAATCCCAAACAGTGTCAGGAATTATTAAATGAGGTTCATGAGTTATGTTCGTGGACGTGCGGACTGAGGGCAAGTAAATGTCATTGTTTATGTCTGGGTAGAAGAAATACCAAGTATACTCCTTATGATCCGGGACTCTCTATAAGCGGCCAAAAAGTTGCCATTGTTGCAGAAGCAGTGCCTTTAAAATTTCTCGGTAGAAAGATAAACTACAAAGAACGCACACCATCATAGGGGTGGTGGTCGAAAATTTCATGAATGACCTCAACAAACACCAACTGCCAATCAATAATATTAAAAAAGCGTCGACATACGACAACTATCTCACATCGCGTCTCTCTTGGCCTTTCCTAGTATATGATATCGGTAAAACCCTCTTAGCAAAGCTAGATGCTAATGTTATAAAGATATTGAAGTCATGGTTTGGTTTAGCACATTCGGCTGATCCCTCGAATCTATTTATGGATCACAATAGTTTCGGGCTGAAATTAAAGAAACCATCGGAACTCTATAAACACCTCAGAATTACAAAAACGTATGTTTTGGAACGGAAGTCACAAGACGAATTAATTTCATCCCTCCCGAAAGGCAACAAGGAAACAGAACTTGAATCAAGACTTCAATTCCACAAAAAAAATATGGCAGTTGCACAATTAAATAGAGCTGGGTTAGGTACGAGAAAGAAGAAGGAAGACTGAGACATAGTAAAAAACTTTCTACGACAAGATGAAAATGACAGTTACAAAGTGCATGCTATGAATTTAGAAATGCGAAACGAGTGAATAACTATTGGTGAGTTTTGTATCCCGTTAGCTATGAAGTGGCGCACCTTGCTGTATGATTGGTTTCATGCCTTAATAAAATTTTATCTTAATGCCTTTCAAATGATCCTCCTTGACTTATACCTGAAGAGTAACTTAGTAAGGTGGGGAAAAGCCTCTGTAAAACGTTGTTATACTTGTGGAGAGGCAATATGTACAGCAAGACACCTATTGGTGGGATGCAAGGTGCTCTTGAATAGGGGTCTCTACTCACATCGCCATGACAGAGTATTTTAAATCATACGTGAAGCTATAATCCTTTCAGTGGCTAGGGCCCAAAAAGGATTGACTACAAACAAAAGACAAATTAACTTCATTAAAGAAGGTTCCACCGTAAATTCTAAGAACAAGCCTTACTCAATCCTGGGTACAACACCTGACTGGACTATTTTAATGGACACGTATGAAAAGCACAATAAAATCCCAGAGGATGTGTGTGTTTCATCATCCAGACCGGACATTTTTTTTTTCTAGAGCTACAAAACGGATTGTACTTGGAGAGCTTACCGTGCCGTGGGAAACTAACATACCTAAAGACCACGCTATGAAAGAAAACAAATACTATGATCTCCTAAATGAATTAACGAAAAACGGTTATATGATTAGTCTATATGCTGTAGAAGTAGGAGCGGAGGTATACCAGCAAAATCTCTATAACCTGTTGAAAGACCTTGGCTTGGCCAGAACTGCAGTAAGTTCTATACTTGAGCGAGTGTCTAAAGCTGCATTAGCAGGTTCGTACCAGATTTGGCTGGGCAGGGAGAGAAACACTAGTAGTGAAGGTGAGTGTTGATGTACGCCGGAAAAGGGCCCTTTAAACCTACAGCCGTGTCACAAGTCCCGGGAGCTACTCGGAGTTTCTCCTTCTGCCACACGATGGACCCGGCCCCCGCACGGTGAATCCATGGAACGCTAAGAAGTTTGTCTCGTCTCTCTATCCTAATCATGCAAAATGGTAACACCTTCTCCGCATAGAACAGTCCGCACGTTGGCTAACTTAGTAGACTAACAGGGCCGTATTAACCCGGAAGTGTGAAGGATGCACTGCACCCGAGCGCAGGGTTTTGGGGGGCTACAGAAGATAATTTTATATCTACGTATACACACCAACCCGTAGATTGACTATTATAAAAAAAAAGATTAGTCAGGCAGTTTTGAAAACTTCTAAACAATTACTGTCTACTGTCATTGTATCAATCAAACATCCATCAAAATTTTTCACTTTTAAAATATTTATTATAACACTAGCATATCGCCCGTGGCCCTGCCCGCGTGAACGATACGTTATATCGCGCGGTAGAAAACCTGCGCCCAGCGGTGGGATACCAAATAACCTATGTAAATACTCGTACCTTGTACCAAATATCTATCTATCTTTGTACGCATCATCATCATCATATCAGCCGAACGACGCCCACTGCTGGGCATAGGCCTCCCCCAAGGATCTCCACAACGATCGGTCCTGTGCTGTCCGCATCCAGCGGCTTCCCGCGACCTTGATCAGATCGTCGGTCCACCTTGTGGGGGGCCTGCCCACGGAACGTCGTCCGGTACGTGGTCGCCATTCGAGAACCTTTCCGCCCCAACGGCCATCGGTTCTCCGCGCTATGTGTCCCGCCCACTGCCACTTCAACGATGCAATCCTTCGAGCGATGTCGGTTGTTTTAGTTCTCCTGCGGATCTCATCATTTCTGATTCGATCGAGTAGGGAAATACCAAGCATCGCTCTCTCCATTGCTCGCTGGGTGATCTTGAGCCTTCTTATGAGACCCATAGTAAACGACCACGTCTCACTCCCATAGGTCATTACTGGCAACACACACTGGTCAAAGACTTTCGTCTTGAGACACTGAGGTATTTCGGACGCGAAAATATGCCGGAGCTTCCCGAACGCTGCCCATCCGAGCTGGATTCGACGAGAGATCTCTTTCTCGAAGTTGGACTTACCTAACTGGACTATCTGTCCCAGGTAAACATAGTGGTCAACAACTTCGAGTGCAATGTTCCCAACGTTAACTGGAGCGGGTGCAACATGGGCATTTAACATGATTTTCGTCTTGTCCATGTTCATCCTAAGACCCACTCTTTGAGAAGCATTACTGAGATCTTCGAGCATAATGTTCAGGTCTTCCAAGGTCTCAGCCATAAGAACTACATCATCGGCAAATCGCAGGTGTGTTAGGTATTCGCCATTGATGTTGATGCCGCGTCCTTTCCAGTCCAGAAGCTTGAAAATATCCTCCAACGCAGCTGTGAACAGTTTCGGAGAAATAACGTCTCCCTGTCTCACACCTCGCTGTAGTTGGATCGGATTAGAGCTCTGGTTCTGTAATCGGACCGACATGGTGGCGTTTTGGTATAAGTACTTTAGTACCTCGATGTACCTGTAGTCTATTTGGCACCTTTGGAGAGACTGCAGCACTGCCCATGTCTCAATCGAATCAAAGGCTTTCTCATAGTCCACGAACGCTAAGCAAAGTGGCAAGTTATACTCTTCGGTCTTCTGTATAACTTGCCGCAGCGTATGAATGTGGTCTATGGTACTATAGCCTTTTCGGAACCCGGCTTGTTCGGGAGGTTGGAAGTCGTCGAACCTGCGAGTGAGACGATTCGTAATGACTCTCGAAAACAACTTATAGATATGGCTCAGAAGCGAAATGGGTCTGTAGTTCTTCAAGAGAGTTTTGTCATCCTTCTTGAAGAACAGCATCACATCGCCTCTGCCCCATGCCTTTGGCGTTTTGCCCTCGAGGATGACAGAATTAAAGAGCTTCTGGAGGACCTTAAGTATCGGCTTACCGCCCGCTCTAAGGAGCTCTGTTGTGATTCCGTCATCACCCGCCGCCTTGTTGTTTTTAAGCTGCTTGAGAGCCATTCTAATCTCGCACAGGCTGACGTCCGGGATATCTTCAGAATAGTGTCGGGTAAGCTTGGCTCTAGGGTCTTTAGCCTTGCTTTCAACAGGTGTTTTCGTGGAGTATAACTGTCCATAGAAACTCTCAATCTCCCTCAGGATTTCAGGTGTTGACGCAATGATGCTACCTGTCTCAGTTTTCAGCCTCGTCAATTGGCTTTGCCCAATAGACAGATCTCTGGCGAACACTTTGGAGCCTTTGTTCCGCTCAATGGTCTCTTTAATACGTCGGGTATTAAATTGACGAAGGTCGCTCTTCAAAGACTTAGATATCTGTCTATTGAGTTGCCTATAGCGATGGGCATCCGCTGAGTTCTGTAGCCTCATTTCGTTTCTCTGATCCATGAGTAGGAGAGTCTGACTGGAGAGTTTCTTTGATTTGGGACGGCGGGTTTTAAAGTACTTAGACCCTACCGTACGGACAGTATCCACCACCATGTTGTATAGATCGTCCACATCGATGCTGTTCTCAAGGGCTTCGAAACGGTTTTGAAGCTCGAGCTGAAAGCACTCGGGGTTTTGAATTTGAGCCGGTATTGGTCGGAGCGTGGATTTTATCAGTCGCGCTCTTTCAAGCTTTACGTCGATATTCAATGTGCCTCTGACCATGCGGTGATCGCTTCCTGTCTTAACAGCGTTGATCACAGCGACATCATCGAATATGTGCTTCTTCGTTGACATGATAAAATCGATCTCGTTTTTGACTTTACCGTCCGGGCTGATCCAGGTCCATTTGCGGCTTACGGGCTTCTTGAAGAAGGAGTTCATCATAAAGAGGTTCTCCCTCTCCATGAAGTCTGCCAGCATCTGACCCCTTTTGTTCCGTTGCCCAAATCCAAATTTCCCCATTCTCAACTCATTACCGCAACGTTGCCCCAACTTCGCATTGAAATCCCCCATCACAACCGTGTAGTGGGTTTTAAAGCTATGCATGGCTTTAGAGATCTCCTCATACATAGCCTCCACTTCGACATCGTCGTGTTTTGAGGTCGGAGCGTAAACCTGAATGACATTCAGCGAATATCGTTTCGATATTCTGAGTATCAGGTACGCTACCCTGCTCGAAACACTTCCGATAGTAATCACGTTGTTGACAAGGGACTTGTGGACGATGAACCCGACACCACCTAGGGACTGTTGGTCTTTGTACGCATTATAATGAAAATTATTATGTAGTTAAGGGTGAAAGCGTACCAGACAGACAGACAAAGTTACTTTCGCATTTATAATATTAGTAACGATAAAGGGAATTAACAAATACCTACAGTGTAAGTATTTGTTTGTTCGCGTAAGGGGCATTGATTATCGCACCCCAACGCCTAATACGGCCCTGCTTACCTAACGTTATAAATAAAGTCCTAGTTTTCTGAAGGACGGCACCCGTCATAAGTTCGGTGCGTTCGATTGAGTCAGCCGGATAAAACGTGCCGTGGCCGGTGCGGAATAGACCAAGGCTATTCGCAATATAGATCGGAAGACCTGAGTGTATTGCACTTTCTTATTAATTCTACAGTTTTTAGTAAAATTTTGCTGAAATGTGATACTTATCACTCATAATAACATCACCAACATACGAAGAACAGGTTCATAATAAAACATATTAAGTAATTATAAATAAATAAATATTTAAGGCATGCCTCACTGGGCCACACAGAGCCATCTAGTCCCAAATTAAGCTACTATTAAGTACCCTGTCGTATGGGGTACTAGACAACCGATAAACTTACATAAATACTTTTTTTTTGTAAATACATACTTATAATACGTAGAAAACACCCAGACCAGTACAAACAGACATGTTCATGCACACAAATATTTGTACTGTGCGAGGATCGAACCCGCGACCTTATTATCGACCTATACCAATACCCTATATCGACCGAACGACGAAATTGTTTTGTAGGTATAACTTCTTACGAAGATGTTTTTAGTTCGATTGGGTATCAGTAATACGAGTATTCACTGCTAATTAGAAAAAGAAAATGCTTGCTTAAAGCAACTTTAAATTATATTAATAGACAGCAATGGAATAAAAAATAGATCGGATTTGGTATCTACTTAAAGATATCTCAACTCCAGCTATTTGATAAGAAAAATTACCGGACCAATGCTAGTCGGACTCACCCACCGAGGGTTCCGTTCAGATATGTAGTTAGTACATAATATTATAAACAGAAGGAGTAGTTTCTTTACGAGTTTTTCCGTATATTTTAATGATTTTGTTCCATATGTATTTTCCCATATAGGTACTTGGCACATTTCACAGTTCTAGGTCAACGGAAAATGTCCTATAAATTTTGAACCCTTGAGAGTATCGAAATATACGATATAATATATCGGTATAATATATATGTACGGCCAATATTGCCGCAAAATATATTATATTTTGCGGCAATATTGGCCGTAAATTTTTTTACGTTAACGTAGAAGTTTGCTTTTTCCACAGCTTCAAGACTGTAAATCTAAGTATATATAAATTTTTTTTTAGCTGGACACCTCTATGGGTTCCCGAGATAAAAGAGATCCGAGATCCAATAAGGGTTCAATTTCAATCCCAAAAGTACTTCATTTCTCTCGTGTTTGTTGACACATATCTTCAAAAAAAAGTGTAAGTTGCATCCATCTCCTTTTGTAAGTTTTCAAGTTACCTAGCCGATGAAAAGTAGATGCAATCGCGCCTTTGTCGCTATGCGCTGGACTCACTGTTAATATTTGAAATATTATGTAGGTAGGAGGGTATTTATAGATATTTTCGGCTAGAACCCGGGTGGCGGTCGAGGGTCCCGAGATTTATGGCAGAGTGGGAGAGTCCCATCCAACAGGGTTTCTCGTAGACGGGGCTTGAACGATAAGAAGAGGCGGGAGCGTTTTGTCATAAATACTATTATAACCTACAGATTAAATAAAAGTCAACTATAAGACCGTAATGATGAATGAATAAATAAAAGAACACTCTTTAATTCACATCAAACAAAGAAATTGACGGACGGACGATGTTAACAGAAAGACGTCCAATATTGGCTGTAATATCGCTAAAACAAGAGTTAAATTGAGACTAACAGTGAATTTCTAACTGACAGTTGGGCACTAAGCAGGATATTTAAAAGTTATGCTAGTAAAGAGACTTCTTAGCCAGTGCAGAGTAGATGATCCATACTTACCTTTTAGGCATAAACTACGGAGCTGATTTTTAGATTAAGACCTTGGTATGAACGTAGGGTAGTTTTAATCTCGGTTACCATCTCTTGACCTTTTAAGACCTGTCTTCTTTTGGAAAAAGGGAGTGTAAGTTTACTATGTAACGCAATTTATTTCTCACTGACTGATAGAAATACAAATATAAAGTGAACTAAGGTAAAGCTTCAAACTTAACTTGTATATGTAGCTTTGAATAACTAATTGTGTTTGGTGAAACCAAATCATTTTAAGTCTACTTCAAATTGCCGTTTTTGGTGTTTTCTGAATGTTTGTACTGTGCCAATAATGACACAAAAGGGTTACGATACGATTATTCATGAATCATGATAAATAGTAAGTAAGTAACAACCCATTTATCCCACTGCTGAGCACGGGTCTTCCTCCACTTTAAGGCCTTAATTCCACCACGCTGGCCTAGTGCGGGTTGGTTGACGGTGAGGGCGACGCTGTGGCAACATCACACGCCGCGCCGTTGGATGTTTCTCAAACCGCCCGAAGGCCTCCAACAGGGCTTAACGACTGTTATCTCGTGACAAAAGCCGGGACCGACGGCTTAACGTGCCCTCCGAAGCACGAAAGCGCCCATGGTATGACGCCACAAACGGTCACCCATCCAACTAGTGACCACTCCCAGCGTTGCTGAACATTAGTGACAGATACTGATCACTAAGAAGCATTGGGCTATGAGCGCATGTTACATGCATTTAAATTTTTAATTTATTTAAGTTTTAACTTTTTAATGTTTTCGGATTAAACTTATGCGATCTTAAAATTAATTAATTTACTAATATTTTTTATTCAAATCCTTCGATGAATAATTGTCACTTAATTACGCCAAAAGATCTTCTATCTCTAGGATAATTGGCATCTCTAGGTAGATTGTTTATTGGCTCGAAAAGCACATACATTATTTTTATTCCGGAAAGTTTTAAGTGTACGCTACCTGGTTATAGTTAAATTTTAAATTTCACTAAATCGAAATCACCGGAAACAGCTTTTTTTAAACCCGCTGTCGTCTGTGTCTAGGGCTGCTATATCCCATCTCGAGCGCCTCACACCCTTGCAGGCTAAGGGCAACTCATTTCGCTCAGTACTATCTCTCCGCTTTGAGATATTTTTCTTTGTAATTCTATTGTTTAAAGAATAACTATACATTCCACAAAGTAAATTGACGTCATCGAATATTATACTCCCATATGATCTGAATGACTTTCAAGTTTCACTTTTGATTTAGCTATTTATTTTATTGAATGTCAAAAGTACACCTTCTATATATTAATCACCCTTGGACCGTCTATCTTCAAGCAATTTATGTAGACAAAATAAAAATAAAAATAAAACAAAATAAAAAATCAAAATATCATATCATTATTATAATGTCATGGTATTTTGAATTTTTATTTTTACACATTTATTGTGTTTGTTAATTGACAAGTACTTACAAAACCATTGTTGATTCGAATAGAATACTTGACAATACGTCCGAAATATTCCTTAATTCTTAGTTTTCGTTCTAAAATTGTAAACAGGGGGGCTAGCTTATTCGGGAACTAATAAAGCTATTTCGGCTTCTAACGATTCTATGCTACGGAAGATCGCCGTATCTCTATAAATAACAGGAGTAAATATTAGAGATGGAGTACACACTGTAGTAACAATGTTTCGTCACGGCTAAATGTGTTGCAGATGATGTACTTTTTTTAAAACTATTAGCTGTAATGAGAACGAGGAAGTTCTCATTTTTTGCGTTGGTTGAAAATTAAAATTGGAAGAGCGAATACCTACTTTAAATCTTATATTTTTAGACTATCACGATACTATGTTCAGAATAGTACCTACCTATAAAGCTTATATTTTATACGTGTAATGGCCTAAACGTTATGCCTATAAATATATGCATCCCGTTCCCTTCATTAAGACTCAGTATCTTAATACAATAATTTATTATTTGTATTACTCTCAAAATCTGAAGACCTTTGCTAGAAAATTTGAGACCATTTTACCAACCTCCATTAAAGTAGGGACAAAAGCTTGTACTAAAACGAAACGCTAAACTTCCGAACCTCCCCACTAACACAATAGCGGCAATTAAGCAAAAAACGAAATATAAAGACAGTTTTAAACCACGCTGAGCAATCACTGCAATTCTGGTTCTGTAGAATACGTATATGCTACTGCAGTGGCAGGCACATTGTAGAAAGATAAAGAAGGCTCAATTCATTATTGAGTGTTAGAACATATTCAAAGTATATTTAAAAACGAACCAGATTTAAGCTGAGCAGAAGAGTCGTTCGAAGATCTAAGCACGATTATGCAATTTAAATAAAGCCATGAAACCATTTATGTGGTTTTCTAATTTTAATAAAAATAATGTAGGATTTAACCTCGGAATGCCTCATAATAAATTACGTGTGAAAATATTGAAAAAAAATGAAATTATTGATCGTCCCGCACGGCTTTCATTGGATTTACTTGATATTAGGAAAAAAAAACCAAGAGAAGAACTAGTGCTGCTGCTTCAAGTCTAAGTAATATTCAGAACAACGCAAATTTTTATGTTTTGTGTAGTAAACTTTACCAGTGCAACAGGATTTGAAACAGTTGCGTTACAACAGCAGGGTTACAAAGCGACTGGTTCGCATGCGTTTTCGTCTGCAAGGGCAGGCGTTGGCACTTTCTGCCAACCTAAACTTTTTATTTAACTACGCGACGGAAACGTCTAAGATGTAAGTAGAAGTAGAAACAATTACTCAATAAATATCGAGTTTAATCCCGTATTTATAATTTACCAGCGAATTCAAGCAGCGAAGCAGATAGATTCTACTTTTGTTATTTTAATACTTTCAATTTATGCAAGTACTTACTGCTCACTCATTATTTGGTGTCCGTGACTTTTTAAGAAGTGGTACTTCTAGACTAATTTGTTTTGTGTATCAATACCATGGTTCTGTAGGTATACGTATTACTGGAGATGTAGAGAAAATCAGACTTACGTCTAGACGCGGAGCCGCTCCTCCGGGACCCTTCCGATTTCATGCCATCCCCGAGGTAAATAAATTAATCCAGTGCGGTTTATTTTTAGGAATTGTCAATTTTGATATTTGAAATAAAAGTATCAATTATTTATTTCATTTTGTTATTATAATATTACTATTTTTAGTAGGTGTTGCTGTTAGCTTCAGAGCAAGCTGTTGCCGTCTTTAATTAAGTTTACATTGAGCATGCAGTCAAAATGGCAACGTCAACGTAACCTTGTTGGTGGTCTGAATAAATAAATAAATGAAAAAAAACCTTATGATTTTAACATTTAATAAACTGAATTGCATTACAATGGATTGATTACGCTTAAGTACATATTTCTTCGTAAATGAAAAAAAAAAGGTTTAATAAAGAAGCAAATCCAATATACCTACAAACACTAGGTATGTTAAAACGAGACACTAAAATAGCATTCAACAGTTGTTACTCGATCCATATTATTACCATCGTTATTGATGTTATAATCATACAATTTTGGTTATTCCAAAATATTGACGAAACGTTTCCCTTGCTTCGCAATGATAAGAAACCAGGCAGCGAAGGATGCAGCAGAAGATACCGTTAGGGCGGCCTTTTGTCGGGTCCCACAAAAAAGACCTTTGAAAACCCGCCACCTTAATGGCGAACAAAAAACATAAAACAGAAAGGACCACAAATTAGGGAATCGGAATGTTGCACCCGTGACGAGACCATTCGTAAAAGTCCAAATTATTACTAATTTTTTAAATAATAAAGTTCCGCTATAGGGTTGAGCTAGTAATACATTCATAAAACGAGTCAAAGTGAACGTATTTTACTAACGTATTTAAGTTTAAAAGATGATTTTTGAACGATAGAGCAAGTACAAAAACATTGCAACAAATGTCACAACAAATCTTTTTATTTGTAAAGCTGTCACATCATAACGCGATAAGATCATGACAAATAATCAGTAGCATTCATTGGTTTGGTCCGTAAGTTGATCATGTTCCAGTATCGAATGACACAATCGTCACAATTTAATAATCACAAAAAAGTGACCGGAGCAAGTTCCACGAGTCAACTATGATCTAATCTTCTGCTAAAAAGTGTGGTTTTGCCACTGATTCATACCGTAGAACTAATTGTTAGCTTTTGGCAGAAAAGAGACCTATAAGAAGATTTAAAAAAATTACGACTAAAGAACATCCTTGTTGACATGCCCGAATCCGTTGCCCACTCATTTTAATTTTGTGTATTCTCTCTTCTTTAAAACCTGACTTCGGTCATCTTTAAGTTTATTGATCTTAATCGGTTTCCTGACTTAAGTAACTAAATAGTTCACCTGGGGAGACATTTGGCGGCTGCAAATATTCCCATGGAATTATCATATCGTTAGTAATGCAACAAAAATCCACAATGCGTGGGAAGGTACGACACTTGAATGAAAACTACGATCAGTGAGACCGATACGCGGGTGGAATATTCCAAAATTTCTAATTTGGACATAAAAAATCTTTACCTGCTGCAAATGGCGGAAAGGGCCAATGCCACGTGCGAGTGGGCGCAGCTTGCGTAGCGCTTGCACTGCCTAATGTTTTTGTATTCGAGTTGAGTGATACTGCGTGTCGATGTGGCTTGAGGGCGTGATTCTAACTTGTTTTAACAAGTTAACAACGATTACTGGCTATAAGGCTTCTAATGTCGGTGAAACTAGTACGTGTGCTTGCAATTTATTAACACTTAACAAATAATTTATCTACAATAGAAAGTAATAAGTTATTATGTTCGGTGTAAGGTAATAACTAAAAAAAAATTAACAATGAAAGTTACTTATAAATAAATGTATTTAATGATGACACTTCTATCTGCATTTCTTATTAAATCATTTCGATTAAACTTTAGGTATCACGGATGTGTTACTTAACCGAAGTCAAATAAAAAGGAAAGATCTTAAGGCCAGTTCAAAAAGCAAAATAATATATTTTTTTTAAATAAGTTTATATCTGGTGTGGTAGAGATCGCTTCTAAGCGATTGTGCAAATTTTGTGATGCTTAATATCTTAGTCATGTGTGTTTTATGCAATAAAGTGTATTTTATTGTGTAATAACGTAATTACTTAAAAAAATACCGTATTAGTGAAGGTAAAGAGCAGCAGTCTGCAGCAGTTAACCAAGTATTATCGGATAAACAACCACTGCAGGTGAAGGTGTCAGGGCGAGAGCGCGGTACTGTAAGCGCCCGAAAGATAGAGGTGGGCGTTAATTCGTTTAAAGCTTATTTAGATAAACAATCAACTGGTCTGTCCTTTTAATAAAGAAAATACTTTTTTTATTAAAAGGTCAGACCAATTGATTAATAATAAACACATTACAAAGCACATTTGGTCACCATCTTTAATTAAATTCTTAAATTTTCTTTTGTTTTCATCTTTATTTTGAACTAGGAGCGTTATTATCCGATGACCTAGTTAGCGTTGAGGCGGTTTAGGGACACTGTTGGGTGCTGTAGGTCCGGCTCCGTTCGCCTCTAAAGTCTGTATGGCCTTTTAATAGATGGTGATGGTAGTTAATGATGATGATCCTGATAGCGATGAAAAGTAAAACCATCTAGGCCCAGTCCCAGCTTGTCTTTTGAACACTTAATTCAGTCCTGGACTTGAGTTCAGATTTGTTTTATATCAACCGAGTGGACAGTTACGTACTATAATTTTCTTACGCTGCCTTTTAAAAGACACGATCTCTACTGAAATTGAAGATTACGTCTTATTACAACTAAAAGATATAAATCAATGCACCTATCCAGCAGTGTTACAAGCATAAAAAACTATTCCCCCGCGCGTCCTACCTCTTGTACCAAACATAAACAAATAAGCCGCCGAAAGTGCACAATGCATCCGAAAAGCGCATGCACGCACCAACAAGTTAATTATCTGGCCTTCCTCACAGTGGGCACACGAAGCACCCTGCAGTTAAGGGATGCCGCAAACTGTGACAATTGCGTGACAATTATCGATGGAACTGAGACAAAGTGGGACAAACAGACAAAATATTTGGAAGTTGTCACTTTAAAACACAAAAGCAAGTAAAATAATGGATTGCGACCTTTAGAATTTACACTGCTGTATTTGTAGACGTATCAACATCTAACAAAAAGTAATTGGGTGAAGTAATTTGCACAGCTGCGTACAAGCAAAAAAAATAATACTACTTAGGTACTAAACATTTATAAATGCAGAAGTTTTACAAAACTCGATCATTATTGATACTTACTTAATCAATTCCAAGAAAATTTAAACCGAGCTCTAGCAAGTACAAGTTAATGTCGGTAAGAACCTTAATTTTCCGTAAAAAAAAATAAGACTTTATTAAGCCATTTTTTTACCCGAAACGAGCAAATCTTTCTCCTCGCCCGCAACTTCTTAAGCGGTTAATCACAAACCGTTCCCTTCATCAGATATATCTCGGGAGATTCAGGGCGGTGTAATGTGATAAATAAATTTTAATTACGATTCGCAGCCGCGGCTACCGGAAAAACGAGAGCTAAATAGGACACAGAAATGGGAAGCTACCTAATTGTAAATTAAAAAGTTCGCGGAGTTACGACACCACAGTCCACAATGACGGTCCCCCCTCGAGTGGGGCCGCCCGTCTCAGTCCCACTCCCCAGACGGGGAGAGGGAGGCACTCGTGGATAGCGTGTGACATTTTGTTTTAAAATATTGTCCGCGCGAATACATTCACGTGGATCATTTTTAATCGTCTGTTTGCTTTTTTCGTTTTCGACCGAAATAAAAAAAGGCGAAACTTTTTACCGTTTTACGGTCGGGCGGTGAATGTTTTCCATTCCCTGTTGCCACTAACGTGGTCATAAATATTTTCACTATTGTCAATTCATTTCATTCCAGTCTGTCTGTATTACAGGATAAACAGGATGCAAAATTCATATTTTCAAAAAGTTTTTTCACGTCCATTTTACTCTTATCTCTAACGTCTAATAAGTAATGACACACTAAATAAGGAAACATTATTATGTGCAAGTAAGCCGACACTTAGCCGCCTTAAAAGTGACCGTTTAGTTCGAATTACGTAACTGCGGCGCGTCTTAATTACCGTGCAGCGATAAGCGCCGGCGCAGCGCGTGAAAGCTCAATAATTGTACTCGTCGCTACCTCTAACCACAGCTTAAAACAAGTCACTACTAACGTTGTTCTTCACTGTGGCTTTCTATTACATTATTGGGGTAACATCTCCCGACTGTGACAGCTAAGGTAAGCGCACCAAATATTGTTATGTCAAGGCCACCGGCTTTCCTCCGGCATTCCGTTCCCGCCGCCCACAGGGATATCTCACGTCGTGTTACGTAACATTTCGACTATTACAATTGACACACATAATTTGTGTCTCTACCTGTTGCTCTATACAAGTTTATTGTCCATACTAGTTTGGCAACACCTTTTAATTGTTATTACTAGATTATTGGGTATTAAACCTGTTTCGGGTGCGATTTGTTAAAGCTATTATCTAAGAGAGTAAGTATAGTAGAGCGTTCGGTTAAGTCAAGGTTGATTACACAAGTGCTAATAATTGTTATCTATAAAAAACTTTGTTTTGACTAGTACCTACCGAGCAAGTACGAGTATAACTGATTATGCAATTTTGTTAAGCAGTTGCACCGTTATAAAATACAGAATCGTTCAAAAATTAAAATGGAATCGTTTCCATCGAGTCATAAAGGCGCGGTGTAAATAAAAGAGACACAATTATCCTTAACGGGATTTGAGCCGGAGCGCCTCTTCACACCCTTCGACCCGTAGAGAATCTCATCTGTGGCGCAGCTGGGTGACCAGTAATAGAAAAATATCCTCCTTGCAAAACAAAAAATAAATAAAAATAATACTTTATTTAATTACACACCGCATTGTACAAGAAAGTATTCAAAATTGAGTATGTGATTACAACAAGAGTGATAAATTTGATTGTAAAGACCGCTTACCTTGTACTTTTATACGGAATTCTGACTAAAGAATTCCACTAAGATTATTTTATATCTATATATCTAGCTTAATGGACGGGTGTGGTAAATCACATTAATAAAATGGATGTACCTGAATACTGTTTTACCAACATTTTCATTTTGCTACATTTGAGTATTGTTTATTCCCACCACCTATAACAGTTAACATTTATATTGTTAACTGTTATAGGTGTTGTTTTGCAACTTAAAAGCATGTGTAAATTAACAAGAATCGTGTCATAAAACACAACAAGCAATATTAAAAATAACGAAACAAATACCATATTTCAGGACAATTCGCTTAACCTGGTATCCCTGGTCCAGCATAACGTCGAGTAGGCAACCCGGGGCGGGCATTGCACCTTATTGACTGAGTCCGAACGCCCCCGACCGCCTCCGAGAGCAGCCGAGCGGCCGCGATGTCATTACAATACTTCAAAGTTACGTACAAAGTTTGGGACCAATCACTAATAGAGCATACTTGGTCATCGAGAATATTTCAATGAATAAACTTGACAAATTTAAATTTGGAATGTTTTTTTTTTTTGTTAAAACGTATAAATAATATAATAACGAAAAGTAGTAGTGCCACTCGATTCATTTATAATTCGAGATTCATAGCAGCGGCTTATTCTCATAAAAAGTTGTTCCCTTCAAAATGTAGTAATTTCGCAAGGAGGGTGGCGTCCCTCCCGCCTCTCCCACAGTCTACTCGGCTGGCCTTTTAACGCCGGAGATATTGTCTCTTTAGTTAGATCTGTATTTACTGTAGTATACGCGGAGTTTGCAGATGGGAAACATTACGAGTGCGTGAGGCGACTGTGTTATTGTTTTTTTTATATTTATCGCCCCAGTTCTTTTTGTTTGATTGTTATTTGTGTTTACTTAAAACTACATTTTAATAATAGTACTAGTTTTATATATTTGAGAAATTAGTTTATCACCAACTAGCTGTTGCCCGCGACTTCGTACGCGTCAATTTCTATTATTATGATAGCGACTACTTTTGCAACATTTTTCACTCGTGCTTCGCTCCTATTGGTTGCAGCATGATGTTATACAGCCTAAAGCCTTCCTCGATAAATGTACTACTCGTATCCAACACAAAAATAATTTTTCAAATCGAACCAGTACTTCCTGAGATTAGCGCGTTCCAACAAACAAACAAACAAACTCTTCAGCTTTATAATATTAGTATCACCAATTTCGCGAAAAAAGAAATCGATGCTTGATTGTTTGTTACTTGATTTCTTTTTTTTAGGCTTTACGTCATTATTTGTTTTGAAATTATTATTTTTTATTATCTGTTTGAATCGTTATCCGGTTCTAAACTAAGGCGTATTTTTCTTTTCAAATTTAAATAGTATATTGGTAATCGATCAACTCTATGAAAAGACTTACAGCACATACAAAAAATATGTGCTAGGCGAATTAAGAAAGTCATATTTTAAAAGCAGATTGAAAATAGCATACCGAAAGTATTTTTTGTTCTTCTTTAAAATCATTAACTGGTTTTTTATATAAAATATGAGTTATTGTTGAACTAAAATTATGCATAGGTGGCTAAGCCGCCACTATATCAACCATAATTAATAATAATAATTTATGTTTTCTTCTACAAAAGACTGCACTTAGTAGTGTCAGGACATGGATTATCTTTGTGTATTCCTCCTTGGTATATAAACAAGTGTACCAAAGTATTTATTTTGCCCGATAAACTGGCTCTATGTCACCTTGGATCTACCACACTATGAAGAACTAGTTTCAAAAATTACATGCAACAAAATCGGAAAAACTTCTTTAAAAATTCCAACTTACCCAAATATGAAGCAAGCCCAATCCTCACATTTGGTTGCTGTGTATTTATTGCACATTCTACTTACAGCTTTTAGAAAAATCGTGGAAAGGGCCTTTATTTTATAAGTCTACGCAAATTGCTATAATTACCGACAGCTTGCTAAGGCAAAGAAAGTTCCCTAATTATTTCCCTTTGAACACTACTAATCAGTGTTGATAAAACAATTTGCGTAGCTGTCTGTCAAAACCTCATCTCAGATCATCACGTCCTACTTTTGAAAAGGCACTTAATTTTACCAATCGCGAAAGTTTACCGAGACTCTTACACTATTAATCAACACCGTACTCAAAATTATTTAGCGCTGTCGTGTTTTGTTTCAATAAACATAACTTGTCTAATCAAGCGAGTGTCGCCATCTATGTCTTCAAAATAGAATTATAAATTAAAAGTTTCAAAAAATCACTCAAGTTATTGGAAACATAAGCGTTATCATACTTATTAACTTCTAAAAGGCTTTTATTTACACTCCATCCTTTTCTATAACGATGAAACGTAATCCGTGTATTTGAATTGACCCCAAATAAAGCCATAACACTTTTTAAAACTTCGATCGTTAACTTTTAAATCTGGCCGAAACGGTAATTCGTTATTGATATTTGTGAACACCGAACAGGCTGGATAATAATATATTTGTATATCGGTGCCCAGTGAAGGTAGAGCTACCTTGCCCTTTTGCCACTTAAATAGAAGGGATGGGAGAGGGGTATCGGTTGATGTTCGGAGGGGTCAGGGTTGCTTGGCTTCGGTTTGACGTGCACAATAGGTGGAGAGGTAGGGTCGTCACAATGAGGCATGCGGCGTAATTGTGAAACTTAACGGGGGTTGAGCGCCCTGTCAACTGTTCTGTCAAAGACTAATCATAGTATTTGGCTTGTTTTATGCCTGCCTGGCTTGACGGTTTGGTTCGCGGTGATTTATTTTTTAACTAATATTTGCACTTGACTCAAGTATGGTGTACACTTTTGGTCATTTCATATAATTGTTATTAATAAGTTTGTTATTATATTAACACAACCAGTAAAACAATTCAAATGACATTTCGTAATAAAGTTAACTTTTCGTTTGTCGAAGTTTATGCAAAAAATGTTTTCATTAGTATGAATTAAGTAGATAGTCAATATTTATAAGTGAAATAATTAATATTTCCATTAATTAAATAACTGTCGTATCTTTTGCTTCAAACCAGACAAACAGAGTTAATGCACTATTTATGCCCTTTTAATTGTTTATTGTGAGAAATGAAGGTAATAAAAGTTCATCTCTTATCGATACTTAGTCTTTGACCTCACTAATCGCAGCATCCGAGTTGCGGTTCATTCATGCAGTCGCTTTCTTTGCAAACAAAAACTACGGAGATTTATCACTTTTAAAACGCACAAAAATATTTATTGGGTATCACATTGTTGTTTTATGTGTTAAATATTGTTAATGTTACAATAATAGCAATTAATTACTTAATAAAAGTTAGTTTTTACAAATACGATTGATAATTACAATTAGAATGCATTGTTAGTAGGGCATTAAACGTAAAATAATAATCACTTGGTAGCTCACTTATAAACAATAGCTCTGCTATTACAATAAACATGTTATTAAAGTCCACCGTAACCTCTCTAAAGCGTGAATGAAGGTAACTGCCCTGATACCGATCACGAGCTGCGCGCAACAATGCTCTTCATCCCTTATTAATTATTTTATTGTAAGCATAAAGGATGTCGTAATCGTTAGAATAATAATATCATCGCGTCGCATAAAGAACCCCAAGTAGCGACAACACAAGCGTAAAAATGACACGCCACGCCACCAATATGTTTGTATGTATTACACTAGATTTATTCGACTGGGTCACGCACACACGGACGAACTACCCCGAAACGGGGTGCGTTTGGCTGTGGGGGCAACACTACTACATGCGCAGGGCTACCACCGCACCGCCCGCCAGATGGCACGCACACAGGCGCGCAAGAAAGGGAAAGGTACACTGTGTAAACAAATCGCGGGAGCGCCGTCCCTCTCGGCTACAAAGCGCGTGTGTGTCACATCGTTGTGTGCTGTCGACGCGACCCGACGTAGATTGTTCTGTGAAATTGCCAGGTAATAGGCCGAGGGACTATAGCATTACACTTACTTATTGGTGGGTTTAGGCGCTCAACAGCCTAATCGAATTGAATATTGGCGACATATCGACGCCACAGACTGTCATATTCAGATTAGGGTTTCTATTGAACAATAAATACGATTGCTTTTGATGAGTAGTTATTGTTACTAAAAATTAATTTGTTAATAAAAATTTCGACTGCCTTAGCTGGTTTAGTTAGTAAGTTCAAGTTTAGGCACTTTAGGCAGTATAATTTTTAACTCAAGGAATTTTCACTTCACCCCAGCAATTTCATTGCCTTAATTAAAAAATGATATTATTCATAATTATGGTACAAAAGTTTTAACCAGTTAGTTTTAAAATTCCGTAAAATCAGTTTAAGTTCAAAGTTTATAACTTATTATCAGCCTGATTTAAAAGATGGTAATAATTTAATCTAAATTAATTAGACGACGTAAATAAATACCTTCTGATAATTTTTTATTACTTTAGTCAACAGTGAATAATAATAATACATACATACGTAATACTAATCGCTAACAGCCCCGCAAAAATAACACACAAATAGGTAACAAACAAAAACGATCAAACAAACAGTGTGATGGTAATCGGTATTAATCTAAACAATCGAGAACAAAGACGAGCTTTGGTTATGACTGGGTGAGGTTAGCTAGTTGTCGCCGTCGCGTCACCGAGCCCGTGACGACGGAGATTAGAATTGATCCGAGTAAGACGCTCGTCGAGTCTTGACACCTATTTGTGTATACGTTATTGCTGTCTGAGCAGTGCCACCCCTGAATTGAGTGGCGTACGCTTCGGCAGCTGGCTTGGGATGTGCGTGGATGCCTTTTGTCGATATCGATACCGCCTTATTCGAGTGTATTATAGTACATTTTTCATTGGATTTTTATAACTTTCAAATAATTTTATTACGTAAGAATAACTAAAAAGTAAGAGTAGGTTTTTTTTCTGGTCTGGTCTTTAAATGCACAGGAAATGCGATAACCGGCTATATCTTTTGATATGGCGCCAATTTAGAGATTCATTTGTTCATAGCCCTAAAAGACTACAACCGTAAGTATCTAGTATTAATTGAAACTTTATACCTCTTCGCATTCCTTAGTAAAAGGATGGACAGAAGTACAAGGTTTTTTTTTTAAATTGTCAGTCCGTGCTTAATTTAATTATTCACTTCACCTTAAAGCTTATGTGCGCATGTTTGCTTAGACTGGTTTCCGATGATAAATTATTTTTATTTTTTAATTATGTTCACATATTAAAACTCTTCGCCTCCTATGTTAAGGAAGATGTTACATTTAAAATTGTAGAGCTCCAAAATGTGTCTTCTGCCCTTTATTTGATTTGTATGGACCGCAATAAAGAGCATCTATCTAACAGAATAACGTTACAAATGCAGTTTACAAGTATCAATATTGCCTCGTCAAACACCCCGATAAACGCACCGCAACAGGCTGGCGAATTATGACTATGGTATTGTTAATTCACAGTCGCCCCAAATTTATTACATCTCGACAAAGCGAGACAACCCTATACACCGTTCTACGCTACTGAAAAAGACGGAAAACCCATAAATGAGGGGGTGTCGTAAATAATTTCTACGCTTACATTGACAAGGTCCTTAATGTCAGAACCGAGTATTACCAAATAAAAGACGTATTGGTATTTAATAAGAGATGTTTTTGTATAGCAAATAAATGCGCTAAGAACAATGTCTTAGTCCTCAATAAGGAAACGGATTACAAGCGAGTGTCGGAAGCTTTCATCGTATTTATCAAAGATTAGTTCTTTTAAAGAATTGAGTAGATCAATGTTAATTGATTTAACAATATAACCGCATAATTAATGCATGTAGCTGTTACTGGATTTTCGTTGAGAACTTACAATATGATTTTTTGCCCGTTAGATTGTTTAAGGCATCCTTTTCGTGTTTTCCCTCTTGTTTTCATTTTAACTATTGGTTGTCCACGACTTCGTATGCGACGATATTCAACTTAAATTATCCCACGAGAACTTACAAAGTCAGTTATGTGCTATTTCTGCTTAAAATCTATCTCTGTGCCGAATTATATTTAGATCCATTTAGTCGTTACAGAGTAACAAACATCCAATCATGCTTTCGCATTTATAAATTACTAGCAGACCCCGGGAACTTCGTATCGCCTTAAATAGTATTTCATTTTGAGGTCTTAAATGTCATTATTGTCAAATACTAGAGGTAATTTGCTAAAATGATACTGTTCTAGTTTTTTTAGAATTGATTTTGTTTAAAAGTAATAAAATAAAATCAATTGAGGGCAGCACTTAGCTTTAGTAGTCGCCTTAATAAAATCAAAAAACAAAATAGATTCAAACAAAACCACAGATTTTTTATGCAGTAGCCAGCATAGAATAGCTGTCCACTAGTTTATGTTTACAAACAGAATTCTGGTAAGAATACGATAAATACTTATTTAATCGTCTTTTATAATTGTGTATTTTTTAGTCTTAACATATTGCGAATTTTTGTATAGATATTTTTATCTCATCATAATCATAGTATTGCCGATACCCAATTCTACTGATACGAAGTATAACTAGTCAACTGTTAAGAGTATAGAAGTATGGATCTAATTGGATAATGTAGATCGTCGTCTCAGCCAGCTCATTCAAATAAGGCGATCAATCAATGCGCAGCCCTCGCTGACGGGGGTTTAAAAAAACATTTACGTTGCACTTTGTAAAATTCAAAATTCATCTGTAGTATGCGACGGATAAGCTTTGGCTGAGTAAACAAGGGAGAAACAAATGCAAATTAATGACACGAGGTGACACGATGCTGACGTGTTCATATGAAATGATATTGTTGTAAGAATGTTTTGTTTAATCGACTAGGGATAAATAAAGTTAGTGAAATAATGTCGTTGCTATAAATTAAATTAATGACGGTAATATAGTCGTTGATAAGCCAATATTTGTATCGATCATATTTTTGAGGATAATGCTTTTGCAGTTACTAAGTGTTAAATAACATTAAGACGATTGACTTAAACGATTAAGACATCAACGCATTTACAATAATCAATTTATCTTGTCCCTGTCAAATAATACACATTAATAAATATGTAAATGTATCTAATAAAATCAAGCTTGCTGACAAATGTGCTTGTGATATAACATGCATATTTATCATTGAACTTGTTTCCAATCAGTTAAATATCATGACCCGCCATCACTACTGGTTTGGAATTAATTTCCGACGGTGAATTTATTTATGGTTTTCATTTCTTATAGATAGTGATGGAAATAAGCAACAAATGTATAATAATAATAATATAACGTTGATTTTCTCCAAAAATCTTAAAATATAGGTACATCTTAATAAATAGTTTCATTATAGTTGAGTAACTATGGTGGATAAGCAGATTTTGATTTTATCGAAATCACTTAAATACTTTTATATTTAGACTAAAATTAGTAAATGCAGTGGTTAGGTAAAATTTTCTATACCTGCTTTACTTATAATTTCAGCACTTGCCAGCAATACCCGCGATGCCACTCGGTCATATCCACCTGATACCGGACGAGTTACAAGTAGGCAAGAGTCCCAGGCAAGAAGATGGCGTAGTTAACGGTCCTCTGTTTAAGCACTAATCTGTGCTATATGGCTTTTGACTTATATCGTCTGTACTTATCAACGTGCAAGGGGTTAAGTATGACGGGACATTCTTCAGCACTTCTGCGACAAGACAAGTCATTTGTCAAACTAATCAAACTTATGCATAGGAACAGGAATGGGCATTGTTGGGCTCTTATGCCAGGAGTACTGCTGACATACATTGTTTAGTGTTAATATGTGTATCCTATTAATTTTACGAGTATAAACGCGAAAGTTTGTAAGAATGTATGGATGTTTGTTACTCTTTCAAGCTAAAACTACTTAAAGGATCAGAATGAAATTCGGCACGGTGTTAGTTTATTGGCTGGAATAACATATAGGCTACCTTTTATCTCGGGAAAAGGTACGGTTCCCGTGGGATAATTTTAATACACAGTTTTAAATTCAAAAACCCACACAAACAAAGTTGCGGGCAACAGCTAGTAGTTTATACTTTTAAAACGAAATAGGTCGAACGAATGAACGAACCTCTTTAAAATTTTCACAGAAACAAAATTGTGCATGATTCCCAGTCCTAAATTCACTTTTGTTATGACAGATTTATGATACGAGTAAAACATAATAGTTATTATTGACCGCTTACATTATACGAAACAGTAATTAGACTAAGGGCGTTTAAAGTGATTGTGAGGAACACTGTCACTCAGATATGTATAATTGACAAGTTTATTGTGTAATTAATAGACACAGTTTGTACAGGCGTGTATTACTTATAGCAGTTCTGGGGCATGTTTGATTGGGTAAAATCATTTTAGGTAGTTAGGAGCTTAGTTTGATTAAATATAAATTCAAGCTGAATACAATTTTTTTTAGGTAAATAGTCAAAAAGGAACTCTATAGTTTGGACATTTCTGCTTGTCTGTCTGTCTGTCTGTACATCTGCGGTGAATCTCAGATGCTCTATCATGCAAATAGAAGGGTAAAACAAAAAATATATAAAAAGTTCTAAATTACGGTTTTTTGATGCTCAAACTTTTCGCTGTGTTTAAAAGAGTAATTGAGGTCTATTGATTTATTTCGACGATGCCGTGTGGTGCCGGCACATTAAAAGTATGGCACTACCCCTTCTTTTCCTTCAAGTAAGAGGCGAATAAAGGAGTACAGTCTTGAGAAGACGGGCATGAGCGTCTTTTCCCTTATTTTTTGTTTACGCAGGAAAAAATGCATTCAGGGGCAGCAGTAGGTTATGGGTATTAGGTAGGGACTCTCTTGTCGGTGTCAGTGGCATAAGAGCCACTGTTTGCCCGACAAGCATACCAACTAAAAAAAACACGCTTTTAAAACAGATTGAACTAAAAAATTAAAAATAAAACTGTAGTAATCAATTGAAAAATTCATATTATTGTACAAAAAGCGTGGGGTGCTTGTTATGATATCCACAGATATAGTAAATTATTGATAAAATATTTACAACAATCTAAATCAAGCCCCCCACGCTTTTTGTACAATAATATGAATTTTTCAATTGATTACTACAGTTTTATTTTTAATTTTTTAGTTTAATCTGTTTTAAAAGCGTGGTTTTTTAGTTTTTTAAACTATAATTTATTTTTTACTTTTTAGTTTAGTTTATAAGATTTGATTCCTTCTTTACCGACTGTAAGTCCAAACCTATGCAGGAAACATAATTGATACAGATCGCGCGCTAGCTCTATCTCTTTTACTCCCTCTTACAGAGGAAAACTGGGAAAACTGTTATTAAATTATTGCATTGTCATCGGTCCTTGATACGTGTGCAAAGTTTCAAACAAATCAAACTTCTGGAAATCGGTCAAATTTATGCTCAAAGATTCCATTACATACATAGATACATAGATAGATACAACCCAAGCTAATAAAAGCGTGGTAAAAAGAACTGCGGTGTACCTTGCAACGCATGTTGGCGGTGTATGGGTTTCCCTTAGGATGCCCTTGCACCGCCTACGTAAGGCCTATGTCGGGCCTCAGGCATAAAGTATGGGTGATCCTGTACTCCAGGAATCACCCCCAGTCTGGCAAGCTGTGCAATGCGACCGTTGAGCCCCCCGGCCCAACGCCCACTAACCTGCTAGAGGGTGGAAGTTGAGTTTTGCGTATGCCTTCTCGTCTGCCTCCCCTATCTACGACTTCGGGTCGGGACCGCAAGCAACCTCGCCGACCCGAACCGTGGCCACCCTTTGCAACCACAGTGCATGTCGTTGCAAGGGGCCGCCAACGTCTTACCCCCACTCGCCGCCCAGCATAGTGTTAAGCCTCAAACCATACTGGGAAGCTAGCGACTACCGTCCGCCCCGGGGCTGACGCCCCAACGGCAACACCGCCGTCGCGCTGAACGGTCACAACAGGCCCCGAGCCGAAGCCCGCTACCACCGTCGGCGGCACGGGCAGGTCCCCTCCCCCCCACCGCGCACCGCCGTCACGATGACGCATTCAACAGCGGGGTGCCCAAGCCCACTGGAAGCGCCTCCCGTGTTGGTTTTGGTCCGCGCCGGCTAAATGGCCGGTACCCTCCATGTCTGCAGGGCGTTCCTCTATCCGCCACCTGGGGACGCGCCCGGTAGGAGAGCCAAAACTCCCTCGTTACCCAAAACTCCCTCGGGATGAGCGTCTTTCAAACTGTCAGCCAAACTGTCTGAAAAGTGTGACGACTATGGCAAAATTCGTCACACTTTTCAGACAGCCGTAGACTGATGACTGATGACGTTGGTGATGACGATGATGTGTCTTGGAAAAACGCTGTTTCCTCAATAGTTTATAGGGAAATGGCAGTCCTAAAATCTTTACTTTTTAAGAATTCATTGGTAAAATGGCTTTGGCTAAATATATCATTGTTAACACGTTAAGCATCTTAAATAGTTATTTTCAAATTATACATTCAACGCTTTATAATTACAAACTCAAGTATGCTACATGACAGTTCATTAGATTGGCTATTAATCACAACTATGATTTTAATGTATTCATTTTTTAAATGCTACAATACATTTGCATAATGTAATGAACGACTACCAGACGTAATGTGAGAGAACTGATTTGCATTGGCAACTGTAAGCGGGTTCGTTTCATTTAACATAGAAAGAAACTGAGTAGGTAACACAAGTTACAAGTTAAGTTAAGTTACCTGGCATAAGTTTTTAGGAAGCTATTTAATTACTTATCATTGCTTTGGTAACTTGAATTCAATTATGGAGGCCTTTGCCTTACCGTGTGATGATTGTAGGACGTTACTAACTTACTTTACTTAATAACCCAGACCCAAATTATGAAATACCATCAATATTCAATGGCTTTTTCCAAATTTTCTTAGGTTTTCAAGGACTCGTAGAGTCTTGTCGCAAGATTCCTAAATACAACTTAAAGGCCTAAAATAGGCTGCTTGGAAAATTATGACACACGATTATCCATGAAGAATAATTCGACAAGAATAAGTCATAGATATGTGTCAAACCATTCGATTGAGTCGTTTGGTGTGCTATCAAACCAAAGCGACCGTATTACTGAGGCGGACAGATTCGTAGCTTAGCAACTAAGCCAACGCCTAAGGGTCTACTGCGCAACACCTTCTGTATAGTTTATTCATACAATTATCGAATAGTATTTGAAAAAGAGAGAGAGATGACTCCGTATATATGGGCTTCGTATTTTGTAGCCTCGTAGCCTCAGGCCACGCTAATAATTCTATACCTATACCAGCTTTTATCACAAACACGTACCATGTCGTGTGGTGCCGGTGCGTTAATAGAACTACTTCTCTTTCTTGGTCTCGTAAGAGGCGAAGAAAGTAGTACTGCTAGAAGAAGACTGGCAGTAGTGACTTCCCTCCATCATTGGCCAAACTGCAATAGCTAACGCCTGCCAAGCGTAGCGGTTCTGGCAAAATCCTCCTGTTACCTCTCCTGTGTGCAGTAGACTGAAATATTCTGGTACTTACCTCTTTTGAGTATTTATTTTTAAACCTACAAAAGAAAAAGATCCTCCATGCGACGCAATAAATATACATTTATGTACCACGTATATCATTTTACCAGGTAGAGCAATTTGGATGTTATTGTTTTGTTGATACCCTAATGGTTGGCTCATTGGTTGGCTCTATTTAAATTAACAGACATTAAAAATAAATATTGGTGAAAACAAAACCTTCTTAAGTATTGAAATTAGCTACCAATTTTCGATGCTAAACAAGAAATCACCGATAAACATTATGCACCAACACAAAATAAGTAGCAGCTTATGCTTAGTCAGTATATTTTTATAAAAAGTATCTTATATGGCTTTTAGTTAAGATTGTTACGTCAACAGGTTTTGTTTGACCAGCTTTACTTACCTACTCTCCGCGTACCGTAGGTGCAGTCGGGCTTGTATTATAATAATATCGCTATTAGAGAGTCGACGCAACTTTTCTGTTTGCAATTTTTCTTCCCAGCACTAGCCCACACCCACCGGTGTAGTACTATAACATCCCAAGAGAATCCTTATCAGACCACAGCTGAGAATAGTCGTAACTACGCTTTGCATACGTGGCAGGCAAAGAAAGGTGGTGCAAAGAAGACAGTGCCTGTTCTCTACTGGCATTTTAGCAGACTAGCAGTTGGTACCCCTTTAGACGTTTTACTTAGACGATACGCTTAGGACGAGAGGACGAGAGAGGTGGTACTCTTTATTTTTGCTGGCTAAATCTCATGACTTCACGTACAATACAAGAGAATCCTCAGCAACAATCAGATATGGAGTCTTATAATTTTAGCTTATTTTTAATAAAATGTATCTTAACCAATTTCAATGAATTTTATTTAAATTATGCTTTATTTGAAAACTCCACACTATTTTTTACAACAGAGTTTCTTAACATTGTCGGAGATGACAAAACGAATTAAAATTTAAAAAAACATTGATTTACAATTATTAAAAGGGGTCGCACACATAATCCCAAACAGTGTCTGGATTTAAGGATAACCAGGAACGGATTAATTCCTTAAAATATAAAGAAATATGTTAATGTACCAACTCTTTAATCACTTGCCAAAATTACGTTATAATTTCGGTGATAGAAGCTATATCATATAGTGGGATACAGATAGGCTGAATTTTATCGTTATGTAGGCATGATCACTTAACAATTATAAGGTAAATCATTAGATGTTACGTTCGTCGAATTACGTCGATTGAAGGTTATGCGTGGGTGGTTAAACTGTATCGATCACCTAGTATTAACTAACTATTACATAACCATCGGCAAGTGACGCATTAGGTTAAAAATAAGTTAAAATATTTGATGCAGATCGTGCAATAAGTACAAGACTGACCAGGCTCAGGAACGGCAGCGTTAACATTTACCAGCTTACAGTCTCCCAAGGAGTTCTTATAATATTCCTTGAGACTTTCTTTGTAAAAAAATTTTATGTTTATGAATTAGACTGTCTTTTTATTTTTTTAAAGTGAATTTTATTGGTTCAGTTTTTTATTTTGAAACACGCTGTGTCGCACACGGATGTTGCTGTGTAAGGTTCATTCATCCAGGACAGCAAAATAATACGTCTTTGCACGTCACAGCGTCTTAATGCAATTAAAAGTCTGAATCAATATATTTAGCGTTTTAGTAAAAAAAAAATATAAAAAAGAAAATAGCACTGCCAAGACTGCACGGTTTTTACCGATGATAGAGTTTTACAATCCGCCTATTACTGTTCTTGTTTTTACATCTTCCATATTTCTACAGAAGATAGAATCTACGGCTTAACGTACCTTTCACGACTTTCCTGTTCCGAAATCAAGCCAATTAGAGAAGATCTCTTCTGAATTGACCCGACCGGGAATCTAGCCTTCAACCAACTAGGTCTTGCTTATATCTAGATTTACCTTAAGCTGAAATTTAGCTTTTTGCTTTCATATCTTTTTTAAAAGGTTGTACGAGTTGGCCTAATATTTTTTCTTTCGTGCTGTTCAATCTGTTACTCTTCATAATTTTTCTATAAAAGTAAAAACAAAAAAAAACTAACAAAGTCCATTTAATAAAGCGGTTTGTTTACATGCTTACTTTTAATCTTGTTTAGTAGTTTAATTAACAATGTTTTGTCAGCATTAACATAACAATAAACATTTTTATAATCCACGTTAGTCACGACCGTAAGAGATTTTAATCAACTAAATGTGAAATTTAGACCATTACTGTTTTAATTGCTCCAATTAGGAGAACATACAATAGATGGAAGTATACTATCAAAACTATTAGTTTTTAAGTTAAGTAAACAATAATTCTATAGATGTTTTTGAGAACTTACGATCTTAATTTTTGTTTCGACATGTTTAGTTAGAGTTTTTTATTTTGTGTAAACTAAAAATTTCATAACAATTACATTATTCATTTTTAATTTAAGGTATGGGTTTCTCTACAGGTAAAAAGAAATCTTTTTAAGATCAATTCGTAGCCTGACTGTCTGTTTGTATGCTCGTGAAGACCCTTTTCCTAAAAAAGCGTTTAGAGACATAAACTCGAAATTAGCACGTAACAACCCCGTGGGCCTATGTCTATGAGTATGAGTCTAGACTCATGAAATTTGGCAAATAGCAATATCTTGTAGTAGTAGTAAAACCGAAATCCATAAATTAGTTGTCGCATCAGTGTCATCTTTTAGTACAAGACTTAGGTATTGTGTGGTGGCACTCTCATTGTGCGAGTCCGACTTGGAACTGCCCGTTTTTAAAAAATAATCTGCTTCGGTTTGAGCTTACGACCTAACAATTTTTATTAAGTCATAGAGTTAATTTAGACGTTCTAAGCTAAGTATAGTATAAACTAGGTAGATAGAAGTGTATTTTCAATAATGTAATGGCAATAAATTCAGTTTGAGAGTTAAAAAAAATGTAACTTAATTAGATGAATTCTATTTATCTTAAGAGTTTTTTAATTCGGGATTTATACCTTATTAAAAAATGTACCTTATTTATTATGAGTTTCCGATATTTCGGCACTGTTGCAAGCGCCATGATCACGGGAGAACTGTTAATAAATAAGGTACATGGTATAAATCCCGAATTAAATAACTCTAGTGATAGTGACCATGAAAGTTTAAATCAGTCTATTTATCTTGTTTAATACTAACCAATAACATTTCTGTTTAGTTCTTTGGCAGTGGTCGGCTCAAATAAACATTTTCTACCGCTTGGCATAAAGACTATCTTTTTAATTTGTTTAGATTTCAGATAGAATAATAAAAACAGTGTTTTTTGTGGCTCTATAACCTTTGCTTTATCGTCACCATGGCCGTGTCATGGAAAAGCACTATATAAGTTCAAAATGCAAGTAAACGGTATCGTTGATGGTAAAGTCAATGACACTATTTAGTTCGGTATCATGTAACATCAGTACAGTAGAAAGCTGTTTGTATGTAAATTAGGTTGCCCAACCACTATTGTCGCTCATCCGAGTTATCAATCGATATGTTTACATAACTGAATCGATTAACGATTATATTACGTTTTACATATACACTTTTACTACATTATTCGGTAATGGCATACATGAACTTGTTTCGGCTTTTGTTAATTAAGTTGGTGCTTACCTTTACATAGTAAATAATAATATATAAAATCAATAGTTTGTCATTGGTAAAATATTCATGGTTTGCCATCTTTATTTGGAACAATCATATGTACTAATCTTACGATCCATCATTTGTTGGCAAATTACTGTTCGTAAGAACGTTTATTTAAAGTTGGTTGGCCTTGCAATTTTAAACCTGAATTATGAAATTAACTTCTATAATACTGTTGACATGATATTATAAAATTAATGTATTGTATAAGCAAAATATGAGATCTAGACATTTTAAAGTAAGAATAAATCGGAATGGGTTGTTTTTTGTTTCATCTTTATACTTCAGTCATCTTCTGCATTATCCACGAATAATACTCAGAGACACGTGTATACACTCCAGGGTACGAGACATTTGCGCATCCTTCTCCCCACGAAACCACTCCAATAACATAGTTGTCGGCCGCCAGAGGGCCTCCAGAGTCGCCTTGGCAGGCGTCCCTAGGGGGGTTGGAGCCGCCAGCGCAGATCATGCCAGTAGTGATGGTCGCAACCCGACGGTATGCGCGCGCGCACACTGCCTGCTCAACTATCTTCACCCACGCAGCCAGGAGTACTGATGATGCTGATCCGTTAGACTGCGAAAATTTTATAAAATATAATAGTCTTATCACGTAATTGTTTTCACAAAAAGTGAAAAGAAGACGGTGTCACTCGTCTGCTATTATACTCATTAAACAGAACCCGAGGTTTATGCTATACATGGCTTATGTAGATTACTGAACGTCATAGATAGAGTAAATTGGGTATTTCGTCTTGTCGCATCCAGCTTCTGCCTAAATAGATGACAACGACTTGCAAATCGAATGGAGTGACGACTCCAACTAAATGGAGGGCGTCCTAATTTTCCAATTTTTTAACCAATTTTATCGTCAGTTTTTAAGTACTTAATTGGATGCCCAACTATACCCTAAACTAAGAATTTTAAAATCATTAAACAGAACCGCGTGATTAGCCAGCAGTATGTGTGTTGTAAGAAGTACTGAATACAAAACCTCCTTCTATTTGAAGTCGGTTAAAATACGAGTTCCAAGATTTCTACCATGTGCCTTGTTTTTTATGAGTTTCCAAAATACAAGGTCTCGAAACTCATACGAGTACGATAGTGACAATGAAAGCTTAAATCATCATAAATAGCAAAACGTATAACTTACTGCGATAGTACCAAATCCAGTCACCACAGCTTCGTAGCCGTCGGGAAAATTCAAATTGGGTGGAGCTATGTTAATCGGCTTCACATTAGTGGTGAATACGATGTCCGAGCTGGTTGACACTACAGCTATGTCATGTTCTAAAGTCTCCTCGTTGTAACCTTCGTGGGACAATATGTTTAACACGTTATAACTAGTTCCACCTGATAGACGCTTAGAAGTACCCACCATCACTCTTATTGATGATGGTGTGTGGCTGAAATGTAAAGCAAAAACCATTTTCAAACATCAAACTGTACGCTGTCTTAGAGTCTATCCAGTAATATCAATAGACTATACTATAATTGTACCGATGTTTGCGAGCCTTAATTTTTTTTAATTGATATTATATAAATATTTTAAAAGTAAACGTTGTAATAGCTCTACATCGACATTTAACAGGCTAAATGTCTCAGTATTTTGCTCAATTTGATGTTTGGACTACCTCGATTATAGCTAGCTATAGTAAAACCTTGCACCAGATGATTGTAATAAAAAAATATAGATAATGCAAAGTCAATATTATAGAAAAGCTCTAGAGACAAATTCGGTTTACAGTTACAAAATCGAACTAATTCGTCCGATAGAAACTAAAGACAAGAGTGGATGAAAGGAGCAATTATTACGTCGTACCTGATAACACAGTGTGCAGCGCTGAGAACAGCCCTGTTACTGATGACTACAGCCCCACAACTGTGTGTCCACCCATTGACAACCTTGCGTTGTAATGTAGCTTGGTATGGGACTTGGGTAATGTCGACCTCATATCCGTTAACAATTCGAGCAGATGTTTCAATTGTAGATGTAGGTAAAGATATAGCAAAGTTGCTGATTGCTGCAAAAAAACATCAAATTAAATCAACGCCAAAATTGGATTTCTATTAGCTTCATTCAGTTTAAAAAACTTCGATTTCTCACGACACCGACAAATAATTGACTTTTCGTTACAATCTATTCTATAATTAGGATAGAATCATGATTGCTCAATTTATTTTATGTGCAACAAGGTTATTTACCGCCGAAGACTAAAATAAGATCACAATAATAAGGGAATGAGAATATGTTATGAAATAATCAAAAGACTTACCTATTATAATAACATATATTGTACAAACCACCTGCATTTTGATAAATTCAAATAGCAACTAAATATTTCAGATCTTGTTGGGAAAGCCCAAGATATCGATAACATATCAACGATCTTCAAGATCAAGAATCATTAGCTATCTTACAAATTGATAATGTTGATAGTCAATGCCTAAATATTTAAGATTCGTTTATATGTTATGTAAAATTGTTTACTCTTAGGCAGACTAATTATGTTCATATGCCACAAATCATTATTGGTTTTGACGATGTACTAAATTAAGATAATTAATTTAGTTCATCGTAAAAAAAAAAATACAAATTACTTATTGCAAGAAAGTCAAGACGTAAAAATTTTCAATCTACCGATATAAAACAGAGTACTTACCAATAACAAAGTTAAGTTACAAAAAACAAATACTATCCTAAATTAAGACATAAAAGAGAAACTTTAATATTATGTACGTTGTTAAGTCACACAGCCCCAATACGGCACGACTTGGATTATTGCTCGTTTACAGCATAAAAGCCAACACTCGTAAAAAGGTGCAAATTATATTAATAGCTCTTTAATACGGTCCAACGTTGCCTGTGGCGGGTTTTATCGGCAATCAACCGATGTCCCGAAGTCAGCTAATTTATGGAAACACTAGCCTTTGACCGTGGTTTTAGCTGATCGGAATCAGATATGTGCAATAAAATTATTATAGTAGAGAGATCTGCTGGTAACTTAGAACTAGTACATATACATTTTCAGTAAACCAACGCATGCAATTTACAGTTGTGGTGGTTGTGAAGTCCCTGATTTACTTTTAGGGAAATTAAACATAAAAATTACGCAATCAAAATACATGCATAGCAAGACGAAGTGCTGAATTAGAAAATGCCACTCATACCAAAACTAAACATTTGGTAGATTTTATTGTGCTTTTGAATTTTTAATCTATTTTAATACGTTGTCTATAATCGCCGACTTTAAAGCTATTTCAAAACCAACGAGTAGTTATAGTTACCGTCAGCATTGCAGTTGTACCAGTAGTCAGTATCTACGCAACTTCCTTATCGTCTCCTATTGTTTCCAATGTCCAATTGGTGGAAGTAACCTCAAAACGTAGAATGAGCGTAATAAGCTTATTGGGCAAGATAAGATAGTGTTCATTAAATCAATAGAAAGCCGCTGGCGCATGGGAGCGCGCCTACGCGCATTCCGCTGGGAGCCAAAGACCTCTGGCTTCCTGGATCGCGGGCGCAGGGATCTACTTATCTCTTTACGGTTTTCTCTATTCAATATTTAAACTTTAAATGTGACTCATTTGGTCCAAATGGTTTTGATAGTTTAAAAACTGTTACTAATGATATTGTTTTTTGTTATGGAAGTGAATTAGTTATCCAATTAAAATCTTTATCGAATATCGAACGTCAAAAGTTGTAAAGTTTCAAGGAAAGTGAATTTTCTTGCAGTCCGTAAATTGTGATAGGTTTGGAATCCAATTAGCTTGTGAACGTTGGTCCTTACTAGTTATTTAGAGATAAATGTACACTATTGGTGTCCGAATAAGCTCTCAATTCTCGTAAAATGCCACGTTGTTTTTTGATTCGTGACCACATTAAGACTGTTGTTCCAAGAAATAGACCGCATAATCTAGAAACCGATACACAATGTCTAGACTTTAAAGTCGTTAGATTCAGATTTGTCGCATTAATCCACGTATGCACGTCATGATTCTCATTCTGTCATATAGCAGAACAATGGTTCCGTCAGTATTGAGTGCATTGCATTGGTGTGCGCTTCGCACCTTGTCCGGTGAGCCGTGAAGGACGCAACGATTTGTCGGCCGAGTTCTAACCGCTGCTTGCGGCCTGGTGTAAGCTACAAGAAAATGGCGGATATATGAACATTCAACGCATTTAAACTACGCAACGCATTTGAAATGTTAAATCTATATTTATAAAAATGAATCCCTATTTGCCTTGGTCATCGCATCACGCGCGAACGGCTAAAGTAATTTCGCAAATTCTTTTTTTGTTTTGTTTGTTATTGTCAGGAGAATGTTCTTATGAAAGAAAAAATAGGATAATTACGCGGAAAATAAGAAAATTTAAGAAAACTTAATCACGATACTAAATTATTTTTAATGTAACCTTTATCGCTTTTAACAGTTAACTCTTTTAGTGAATGGCTTTTAGTTTGACATAACATTGACAGAATGCGTGCTGCAAATATCGTCAAATAGGGGTAAAAAAAAAACTGAATTTTGCACATGGCCAGTAATCGCGCAATAGACATAATGTCGAATTAGAGATATGTCGAAATAAAATGGCGGATGTCGATTGAAGCAGAATTTTCGTGTTTTCGAAATGTCACCTTAGAGGTATGTCTATGCCTAGCGCTCGGCTTGCAACGAGTGGTAAATGTCAGTCGAGATGAATGTCGCGCGCAAAGTCTATCGAAAATTTTCCTTGGCGCAGTTCTTCGACAGCTTCTAGAAACTCCACCAACCTTGACTTTTGTATTAAAGTCGGGTACTGTTTTTTATTAGACATATTTTTAAAATTCCGTGTTATTTTTGTACAATAAAACCCTCTTCTTTTTGTTTTATATAGTGCCGAGCGAACTTAAATTTAGTTTTGTCTGTCTGTATAATTTAAACACGAACGTAATTTAATGTGTAATTTTTAAACAACGGTTGGCTGATATAATGTTAAAATTGACAGAAGGAAATTAAGGGAGTTTTGCGCGGGAAACGAAAAGAGAAAGATGGATTTGGTAATTTTTGAAATTATCTTAAGCGGCATTTATTGTGATAAAGTGGTGGCATTGTTATAATAATGTGTCAGTGAGTAGGATAAAATAAAAGTGAGAAACAAGGAAAGGCGCTCCTACTTGACTCTGATCCACGTTCTCGCGTAAAACTCCTTGAAATGTATAAACCACCCATACATTTCAATGAGTTAGGTTAGTTTAGGTTTAGGTTAGGTTAGGCTATTATGTTTATGTACCTAAGTATTTCTAATATTTTAAATTTTTACTTTAACTAAAGACTAGGCTGTATGGACTCGTCCGAAGCCGTAAATTTTTTATAAAAAAAGGATAATTACGTTACGTTTCATGCATTTTATTATTGCAATTTATTTATAAAAAAAAGTTTCTTCACTTATGAACCCGTTTTATGAGATTTTTTGTGAACTATACTGCAGTATTAAATAGTTGATTTATGGAGTAGTTTCATATTTTAGAAACCATTAAAAATTGCGAATTCATTTATCCCGATTATGATTCAACACAATCTAGAAAACGGAACGCAGCCAGTGATAGAGATTCAAAAAATCTGCGACTTTTATGTCTATTGGTCCCGAGAATACGATTATAGAAGTTTTGTGACATTTTTCGATAGACATTTAAAATTCGACATTATCTCGAATTAGAGATATCTCGCAAGAACTGAGAATCGCCTTCCTGTTCCCATGTCGGAATACACCAACAAAACTATTTATATACATGCAAAAAAAAACAAAGGATGCTGTGTATCAAAATCAGTTAAAATCAGTTTTAGTTCTGCAAATATTTAATTGGGAGCATTTTGTACCCTAAACTGGCCTGAGCAGTAGGCTACCGTTAAATCAAAATCAGTTAAAATCAGTTTTAGTTCTGCAAATATTTAATTGGGAGCATTTTGTACCCTAAACTGGCCTGAGCAGTAGGCTACCGTTAAATCAAAATCAGTTAAAATGAGTTTTAGTTCTGCAAATATTTATTTGGGAGCATTTTGTACCCTAAACTGGCCTGAGCAGTAGGCCGTTAAGAGCTAGGCTAAGCAACTTTCGTACTCGGTAATATCAGGCCAGTTTAGCTGATAGCTTTCTTATAAAGCTTAAGGCATTAGAGCTCTCCGAAAAAAATATTTTAGTGCGTGGAGTTAGAACCTTTTTGGAACACGAACTTTGTACATATAATTTGTCTCAAAATCATTTCATATAAAGTCACTTTAATTCACAAGAACATTAATTTACTTTAAACGCTTTCGGTTATAACCTGTACCAAACTAAATGCAGATATCAGATGTCCAACAACTTGTTAGTTTTATCATTATTGCGACTTAGTGGACATTTATTGACAGTTATGTGGCATTTTAAACAAGTTTTGCATATTTTATTCGCTATATTCATAATTAGTCACTGCATTTTATGACAATAAAAAGCGCGAAATTATTATAATTTAAATAAACTAGTTCTCAGTTCTCACCACACGTGGTTGCGCATGTGATTTATTATAGATATAAGATTTTTATTGCTAGGTTTTTATTATATTAGAATTAAACTATTGAATTAGGAAATTAGTAAATTATAACTGACTTATAAATATACACTGGACCAAACTGGTTTGTAGTTTGTAGTCATCGTCAGGTCAACATAACCAGGCAAGCTTAAATAAATACAGATATGTTTCGATCGCTTCGTTGTTTCAGTGAAAACAATGTTAGAAGCTAATCCTTACTAATATTATAAATGCAAAAGTAACTCTGTCTGTCTGTTTTGCTTTCACGCCGGAACTACAGGACCGATTTTGATGAAATTTGTTCAAAAATTAGATTAGACCTTGAGACTAAAGGACATAGGTAATTTTGAATCCGATTGCAGAATACAGGTTTCCGGCCGCGCTATAACGTGTAGTTCACGCGGGTAGAGCCGCGGGCGTAAAGCTAGTCAATAATAAGAGTAGAAACTAGTAGCAATCGAATGGCCTTGTAATGATGCAGGAAGAGATAATAAGGTCTCAAGCAATAAGTATGAGAATATTTAAATTTATTAAAATACACGTCTGAAGCGCCTCATATGAAACATACACTCTTATTCCAGTTCTGTAGGTACTTTTCTCCATTTGTCCTCGCCTTAGTGAAACTGCAATTTGTTTAGCACCTGTCAATAATATGGTACCCAAGCGACTTGGATTATAATTATTAGTCAAAATAATCTCACTAATAAGAGACTAGATGTGTTAGAAGTGTTAATTTATTTTTATCTCGTAGTAAGGAATAAGTAAAGGGTAAACATATTTTTTTATATAAATGTTTATTTAATTTTGGAAAAAGGTGTTTTTATACCTCACGTAAAAAGCCTACATTTCGGCGCCAATTTGTAAATTAGTAAGCGGTTCAATCTTAATAGCTTAAAATTTCATCTGCATATGGAATTGCAATTTTTACGTGCATGTAAAGTTAGTGTATTATCCGACCCAGTGGAGCGAAGATTTCCTATTTATGCTTTGCTACTGTGCTTTATTTGTATCAAGGTAGTGAGCGTAAAGAAACATGTGTTATCTAACTTTGATAGGGACCACTGAAAGCGTGGACTTAGGTATGCATGCAGGACATAACAACAACAACACATCAACCACAAAAGTAAAAAGACATTTTTATAACCGCTGTGACTAATCAGTAATCAGCAAACAGTGCAAATGAGGTCCATATATGTGACTGATAGTTATAACATTTTACAACCGTTTTTGATTTCTTTAGTAAAAGTTTAAGAACATGACTCTGACTTAACTATTGGGCACAGTTTTCTTATTTTTACTTGCAATATCTTTTTCTGTGTGAATATTTGAATAAATCAAAAAATAAAGTCATGTTCCTTTAATAGCGATGCAGATTGCATATCACAGATGCCGCCCTATTGAATAATTTATCTGCTTCCAATAGGTGTGCAGTTTACGTTGGCTGTAACAACTTTCGACATAAAGATACTCGTATCAAAGGCATATCAAAAAAAGAGGGAAGCTTATTTTCCTTGCCCTGAAAGTCCTATCAAAAATGGTTTTTGGTTTGGCCATCACGACCAAACCATTATACTCGTATATTCTAAATAGTCTTAAAAAATAGTTAGCCAATTTTTTTTTGGGATGTATTTAGACACTGATTTTTTAGCATCCTATTTTAGTCAGCTGCAGAATGCAAGCCTCTTCAAAAGTAGAATTTTTCCATACATCCACGTTCAGTAAGCGATTTGCCATCTTCTTCTGGCTGTACTCTCATAGTCATGGTTTACGTCCCCCATACAATAAAAGGGGTGGAGCTATTCTATTTAAGTAATGATTTATTAGAACCATAAAAATGTAATAATAACAGAAGATGTCTGAATCATCAGTAGTTTCACTAAAACGACGCGTAAGTTTGCTACGCTTTTGCAGTCTCCGCCGTGATGTAGTGCATGGCAAGAGAGCGATAGGTAACTTCCATTTTAATATTAAGATAATTCTTTTAAATGTTTTTTGTATCATTGTTTTACATTAGATACTTTAGGTTGGCTACATTCTCTATGAGACAGTAGTAAGAAGCAGTATAAGCGTGAATTGCTAAACGTCTCCCAAGTTGTTTCGGTGTCTGAGGATATAGGGCGTTGACTTCATTAGAAGTTTAGCGCTTGATATACTAGTATATCAAATCAGGGAGCTTTCTGCTGACTGTTTATATTGGCAAATATAATTATGTAAATGAAAACATACGCATACCTTAAAAACTGAGTTGTCAAATTATAGACAACTTTTGCCGACATATTATTATGGTGCAAGCCTAAAATTTAGAATCTCCAAGCCTTCTCTGAGTAAGGCTATTACACGAAGCTATAAGAAATAAACTATTAAAGAAATACTTCTATTCATCATTTCATTTACCAAACTGCGATCACCAATGCTTGCCAAGTGTGGCTATGTTGACAAAAACCTTTTTTTTGGAGAAGCTTTCTTCTATTGCGGACCAAAGTAAGCTGATACTGATGATAAGAGAACATTTTACACCATTAAGATCTTCTATCAAATCATTTGGAAAAATATTACATGTAAAAAAGTAATATTTGACATCAAAGCTGCTTTATCTATCGCGGCCAGTTCGAAGTGTCCTTTTTTGTATGGGACTGGGTACCTATTTAGTTCTTATACCTATTCTATTCTTGTATGCGATTTATTTCTTCGTTCGTATTTTTATGTGCCTACTGGATGTTAGGTAAAGGGACGTACTTATACAGACTATTGTACTGAGTTAGACAATAAACATTTTTCGTTATTTCATAGATTCGTTTTGGTAGAGTAGCTCGTAGACTTAAGTTATGTAAGAGCCTAAATCATTGTATTAAAATGATATGCCGAGAAATATTTAGGGCCACCGGGCCCTAAATATTTCTCATATTGTGTTAAAACGCGTCTATTTGAGAAACTTTTCTTTTAATTTCTCGGTTGAAAACTAGCATCGTTGATTGTTCACGAAAACTATGAATGCGCGCCTCGTCGCATTCACCGTAACATTGTAGAAATGCAAATGCTTAATACAATAATATAATGAAATACAGAACAAAATAGTCACAGTTAAAAATAATAACCCGCACAGAACTTCCTGCATTGCACGAACGGTGACAGCTATTTACATACACCAGAACACAGGCACGTTTTCTATTTTTCAATCGCAACGTTCCGCCTTTCGATACTTTCCTATACTAATACATGTAGTTTTCCCATTTCAACAAGACCCTCCTCGTCGACCTTCCTAAGCAGTTAGTGTTGCTAATAAAAGGTAAATATATGCAAAGCTAAAGGTCTTCGTTGGGTGGTTCGTCCAAAGCGGAAGGCGCCCGCGTCGGACAATGCCCGCGATCACCGGCGTATTCCCACTTCATTACGTATTTACTATAGAACTCCCGCCAGTCTAAACTTAGTACTTTGTTATGAAGATTGAGTTGATATTAAACGTTAATAGTGAATGTGTTAACGGTAACAATGTCTGGAGCATTATAATCTTGCGGTATGTTGATTAAACTTCATTACAAGATATGCCGAAATCAGTATTGTGTAGCTTCAGGCAGCAAGACAAAACATCTGAGTACAAGTAAACTAAGTCGTTCTAGGTTACACCTAAAGTTAACTGCAACGCCATAGATTATATTGGTAATGTCCATAGTTTATCGTGTTGTGCCAGCACGTTAAAGGAGCACCAACCCGTCTCTGCCTACGAACCTCCGGACCACCAGACGAAGAAACTGTTTGCTAAAATGTGGTCGCAAACGCTTGCCAAGAGTGGCGATTATTGCAAACTCCTCCTTTTGGAGAGGCTACTGTCCAGCAGTGGAGATATAAAGTTGATGATAATGTGATGATATTATATACCTACTAATCTATATTATTATGACCTCTTAAAACATTGCACGGGATCCACTAGACCTATGAGGCGTTAAACACCAATTTATGTATGAAACACAAACATATTGTTTTTGCATAATACGCGATTATGATCAGATGTGCCACTGACCTTTATATTGCTCATTCTATTCCTGCTCGAGGCAATGTTACGACATCACTCAATATGTTTATATTCATCACTATCAAAAATGTGGTTTATGCAATTTTTCACTGACCCACAATGTCGGTTCATTGTTTTATCATCGATAGTTAAAAAAAAAAAAATTAAATACACGATATATTACTGTATCCACAGGCACATCAGTCAATATAATTAGAACTACACATAGGTATGTATATTATGGTATGTATGTATATTCGACCCAGGACCGAACGTCCTGGAGAAGTATAACTAGGAGAGCCGATCCCAAATAATGGGATTAAGGCTAGACTAAGAGACATAGGTATGTACGAGTATATTATTTTAAATTTGGCCATGCAGCGACTTCGTACGTGTTGCCTTTTGAATTTGAAACTACCCATCAAATACGTACTTTATTTCAAAATAAAAAAGTTGCATCTGTGCTATTCCAACCTTCTGTCAAATTTTGTTCATATCCAATAAACCGTTCTGATGTGATAAATCACATAATAACAAACATCCACCCAAACTTTCGTATTTATAATGGTGGCGCACCGAACCTCCTTACATTTATAATGTTCTTTTTCTAAGTTTCTACTTGTCATCTATATAAATCTATATGATTAGTTGTCATTGCTCTTCCTTTTACGCACGAACCATAATAATAATTGTATATATTTTAATTTATTTAATTTATTTACTTCCCCTTTCCTGATCCCTCATTTCCACGTCGCGTGTATAATATTAGTAAGAATATTTATGTATATTTACAGAATTCCGGTTTTATCTTTAATCTGAGTACCTATATAAAATATACAAAATATTAAATACATTATAAGATTTGATACACTGTATCAAATGATATGACTCCAAGATCCTTTACGACTTTTTATTAATATACAACATCTGTGAACAATATTTTTTTTATTTAAGAAACATTGTACGCAAGATGATAGAATAAATACTTTGATTTTAAAAAAAAGATGTAACCAACGAAATGGAAACACCACTAAATGATAATTTAATTAATATAAATCCAAACACTGAATCTGACAACGCCATATTTGACTGCGCATTAAGCAGGAGGTCTTACAAAACAAGACGTTATAAAACAAACAATTAGTCGGCTATCAAACGTGGGAGGAACTGTCTTACAATTCTTAATAAGTCGGCAATTATCCACATTAAAACGACCGATACCAACGCGTGGGCAGCAAGGACTTTATCCATCTTTGGAAAAAATGTCTCGTGTACTCTATATTAATACCACTTTATGTCTTCAACGATGATCAACCTTCATTGCTAGATGTTATGAGAATATAGCAAATCCTTTCCTTCCGATATTGGTTTCTAATACTTATAATTGGTATGTGTAGACTAAAATTTGCCTTATAGTTTGTTATTGGGTTAAAACAAGGGTCAAATAATCCGGGTTGTCTTACTCATTATTCCGCTGAATCTGAAACTTTTCGAGGATAAAAAAAACAATGTTATTGATTTGAATTTGACGACCAGTTTGGTTCAGTGGTAGAAAACGCCGCTTCTGAACCCCGCAGATTACAAATATTTGCGATTATGAACATATCTGTTTTTACTAGTCTGGGTGTTGTCTATAGTATATGTTTGCAATAAAAGTATATTAATTGTGTATCGGTTGTCTAGTACCTACGAGTATAAGTCTATGCTTAGTAAGAGCACATTTTGGGACTAGAATACTTTGTGTGACCCAGTGGCCTTGAAAATATTATAATTAAGTCTGCGAGTCTATCCTCGTGGAAACCAGCTATATTGCACTTCCAGTTATATTGCGTTACTGATTATATTGCTCTACTTACAGATCACTTAAAAACTATTACTGAATTGACCTAATAAAAAGATATTCCTTATACATACTTTTTTAAGATATTTTATGACACCGGTTATACCTTCAACGGTTAATTTAAGGACAAAATGCTGTAGACTATGTTCAGGAACTAAATCTATTTCTTTATCCAATTTCATCTAAATCAGTTCAAATTTATTGATTTCCAATACAAACTTCTGAACCACTTTTCATCCCAGTTAAAGGATGATAGCTAAAAATAAAAACTAGCCTATGTCATTCCTGCGATTAAAACTGTGATTTCGTACCAAATTTTATGTACGTCGGTTTGTTACTTTTTGAGTTTATTTGTCTCAAACATACCAAACTAAATATATATATTTTTCTCTTTTAGTTATTAGTGTAGATGTATTGACATACGTGAAATAATTGAGAAACAAGCCCATAAACTAATTTATTTAAAAGGTATATGACCTGAATCTGCGCTCGCGCACTAGCGACTATTTGACCGTACGTCTTGCTCACCACCCGTCAGTGAAGCCGTAGGTGAGTATGGTACAGGTATCAATTGAGTTACTATGAAAAAAAATACACGAATACAAAATATAAAAAAAAAATACTCAGAAGTTGAATCGACGAAAAGCGTGCAATCAATTACCAATTTTGATTCGCTGCTTGATAATTGTCTGTCATTTCTTGTTTGGCAACGACGCAGTATTGTGACTCATGTCGTCGGTAAATTTAAAAAAAAAAACCCCGTCATCAGTAACTCAGCCAAACGACGCCTAGGAACTGCTTAACATAGGCGTCGCTACATCAAAGGTCAGTGTCATGGCATCAACTGAGAAAAATTGACATTTTGTGATGGTAACTCACCAATTTACTTAAAAAAATGCTGAAATTTTGCAGTCTACTCAAGTGAAGTCATCCAGGTTAAAAGTGATCATCATACAACAATTGATATGATCAACTGCCAGGTTCACAACCCAGAAAAATTTAAGTAATTTAAATCTGCTAAGAGATTCAATTCCTTGATTTCACATAATTTAAAAGTGTTTTTGCGGCTAGGTAGATAAATCAAAGCTTACAGGCCAAAAACAAAATACGCTACCTACACCGAGCATCGTAAGGATAGAAACTACACGCCTACTTGTCCACGTTCAGTTAAGTGTAGAGAAAAACCTGGGGCTGCCATATAAAGTAATAAGACAATGCGGCTCATTATGTTCGGATTTTGCGCCCACGCATAACCTGAGTTGGACTCCATGATTTGTGCTTGACATTTCGTAAGGCCTGTCGGCCGATTTTAAGTGAATCAGACATGTCATTGGAACTTGAACATTAGCTGTCCAGACACCTCATATCGCCAACTAATTTCAAAATAAGTACAATGTACTTTAGTAGAATTAACACAATACAGATTTCGTTCTTTCACCAGTCGGATATGACCCACTGCTGAGTGCTGGTATGTCGCGCTGCAATTTTTTTGTCTTAAAGGTAAGAAACCTTTAAGAATTGAGAATTTGAAGACAAAACAAAAATCCTTATTATATATATAAATTTCTATAGTTAATTAATGCTACTGTTTTCTTGAGTTTACGCGAACACTATACTCGTACATTGAAATGAAAGATAAGTTTACGGATTTAGAACACCTTACCCCGTCTTAGTCTACCCGTGACCATGAGCGCTGTAAAGGGTTCCAAACGTCGGGTTTAATCAAAAATAAACGCGTTCTAAATCCGTAAACTTATCTTTAATTAATGTTATAAATACTACAATCGTAAACATGACATATTATGTATGTATTATGTTTACTCTGATTAATTAATGATTTCATCATCATCTTCTTCATTAGCCCGTATCATCCCTCTGGTGGAAACAGACGTCACCAAAAGGAGAATATTGTCATAACCACGGAACATTCCCATGTTATGTGGTCATAACTGCCGTGATTGGCAGGCAGGATCGCATTTTGGCCAATGGTGGAAAAGAGACGCTGCTCTTCGTACTTTTTTGGTGGAAATCCTTTCTTCGCTCCTTTGACATTCATAGGAAGAGAAGGAGTGGTGTTACACTATTTTTGCGCAGGTACCACACATCAAATTAACGATTTTAGGGCTAATAATATTACAAAAAGATTAGGCACCTCGACCTCTTTGTCTATTTTCGGTGTGTAGTTTAACACAAAAACAACATTGCTTAGTTTTTGTATAAAGTTAGGCTCCAGTTTCGTGTCTTAATGACTTCGAATCAAAACTTTTATTGTTCGTACAACTTTTTTCTAATGAGAGAAAATATTTGATTGAGGTTATTCGGCCGCTCGAACTATGTCTGACGAATGGTCGGCTGGCTGTGAGTGTTGTGACGTGAGATATGCGTTTGTGTCCGTGTCGTTTTGTGTCATTACCTGCCCGAAGTCGGCCCACGAAGCGCCCGCCGACGCTGTCACACAGTCTTCTGTACTGGCGTTTTAAAAACGCTGCACGCTGGTTAACACGATCGGAACTTAAAAGCTATAAGATTATTTATAGATCCAATTCGTTGGTAAATTTTTTATCAACCTAATTTTTTCACAGAAAGATATTTACCTTAAGGGTTTGAATTTTCTCGAAATCAAAAATGAAATGATCAATATTGGATCAGAGAGTGTGTAATGGGTCAATCCCGTAAACATTGTTGCACGTTCATGCCTACATTGATCAGCTCCTCTTTATTTAGCCACTTTATTTAAAAAAAAGCCCAAAATCTCTCATCCAGCCTTACTACTAAATTACTATTATCCTATTTTATTATATGAGTAAATTGTGAAGCAAAATAAATAGTAATGGAGCTGACGTGAGATATGAGTATACGTGTATATAGAATAATATCTTAGACGTAGATATTTTTATGTTAATTAAAACAACAAGTGTTGCTGTGATGTTTGTTTTTGTATGAATCACTTATCCATATACTGCAGTTTATCAACAAAGTTAGAGCGTATTTCCAGCCGCCAGGCGTTCTTCGTGGCGACTTTAAGCGCACGTGTAAAAGCTCTGATTTTGTCTTATTGGGCAATGAGAATGATATGCACCAACAAAAGGGTTCTGAGAAGCACCCGAGAATGTCCGTCCCATTGACTCATTCCTTACGTGTTCTTTAATAATAACCATGTTTCCTTTTACAGTAATTTTAGTTAGAAGTGTGGTTGTCGTTTACTTGGCAAGTAAGATTCGCATGTAGAATGCAAATTTTGAACGTTTGGATTATTTCTACCGTAGCATAAGACAACTGTGATGACTATTATATTGTAAATAAAATAATCCAATTACGATTAAGACATTACCAATTAATAAACAGAAAAATTTTAAACGCTTTTTTTCAAATTGTAGATAAATTACGAGTAGATAGCTGATCTCTTACATATAAATAAGTTTTCACTAAAAAGATATTATGTTTTATCATATTCAAAAAAAGTAACGTCTTTCTTATTTTATATCTATAAAATTCTGTCGATAATATTATTTCGTAAAACAAATATGATTAAAAGTGTTGCATTAATTTATCTCAATACTCGGCCTCGGCTACACTCGGCTGATTATTGCTTAACTCTAGTTTCTTCAATTGGTACTCGCAATTACCTTCAATATTTCCTCACATGTTTCCCTGTCTTTTAATTTCGTCCTTATTCATATAGCTTTAAGAGTGCGAGTAAATGTAAATGTTGCAAAGTGTTAATTTCTCATAATGATAGCGGCTTGGGTCACGTCAATTCTCTGATTTGCGGTAGATACAGCCCTGCCATATTACTTATGCAACGCTTTCTCCATGCGTTCGCCGTTAAAACGGTGAGAGTCCCAGCGATCGCCTATTACTAGATTACCTTGCGAAGTTGAGAAAATAAGAAAGTGTGTAATGGTTCCTCTTGTGTAGGACGCAATAGGTCTCGCTAGAACAAATGCGACACACAACGACACAGACAATGAGGACGCGATGTTGTAGGTATGTACTCGTACCTGTATGTACTGAGTCTTTGTATCGCTAATTGAAGAAGATCTGTGTACGTCATACAGCATTTGAATCTTAAAATTTATACACAATTATTTATGGAGTGAAACTATTTGGAATGGAATCGTATTTTGTTTTCGTACATTCACAAAGTTTGAACTTGGAAGTGTAACTAATAGCCTAACGTAGCTTGCCAGCTTTACTTGTTGTGACATTGAAATGTAATGTAATGTAATTACTTAACCTTCACTTCTTTGTAAGTAGATTATGTTTAGTAACATTGTTTTTTAATTTATATGCAATAATGAATAGGGCAAAATATTCGATGTGTTGTATTTAAACGCCAAGAGACAACCGGTTGTCTCGATAACAATTGATTTTAATTGGGTCTGGAATATCCGATCGTCAAAGGGTAACTAAACTTGATGGATGATGAGAATTTATTTCTCTCAAATTTTTGTTCTATATATTCCGAGAATTTATGTTTTTATTTAGACAACGACATTTTGAGAAAACGAGATATCTTATATAATAACTTATTTACCTAGGTAAATAAGTATAATGATGTCTACACATAAAGTAAGATATAAAGTATTTGAAGTAAAGTCTTCCAATTTTTTTTTTAGAAACTACACTTCAATGGTTGTAAGATGACATCTTAATACTTTGGGTCAGGGGTCTGGCGGAGGTGAACTTGTATAGCAGTTTAATTGCAATGTAACTGTCATGAAACGGTATTTTAAAATTATATTTCTTAAATGCAGAAGCTACCAAAACAACTAACTGTGCAATGGAAAGTGCATCACTGGCCAGTGTCACAGCAAGGCTGACGATTATAGCGATGCGGCCTTTTTCCTTCTTCCTGCCTCCGACAACCTTGCTAGAGGCCGCCACCCGAATAAACGTGACATACCTACTTCATTTGTTTCTCCTCTAGAATAACACATAGGTCAATAAGAGGTCATAAGATCACGGTCTGATGGAACTCTTTGCTAAGTCAAAGACCTGGTTAGCAGATGAGGTAACCGCTTACAGACCATTTGAGGCCAAGACAGTGTCTTCCGCTATTTGATAATCCACCCGGCTAGGCCTTTTACAAACCGCATAAAAGAAATTAAAATCTATTCAAAAAAGATAACTTTCACAAATATTGTCACAAATATTGTCGAATATTTTTTCCTTCTATTGATTTTGTATTGGTAAGGCGTCGATTTTGTTTGTCAATACTTATTTACAGTTCGTAGAGGTGATTGTAATCTTTGATACCAGTCTAAATTTTTCAAGCGTGACAGCTACCGTAACGTTTTTATATTGAAGTAGCGGAACATCTCATAAATATACTTAGTTTTATTCGCTTTGTTAACAGATTGTTGTAAGTGGTTGTCAGGCTGTTAAGGCATTTAATTTATGTTTATTATTTATTACAAAATGTTGCTTAAAACAATCCAATTTAATTATTTCCTATTCTTGTTCTTGCTACCAATATAAAAAAGGTTGACTTTCCCACACACAACTTGTAACAGGTTGCCTAATTAGTATGGTGAATGAAATATATTTCCGATTAGTACTAAAGTAGGCACCATCGTGAACATCCACAACGGTCGGTCTAGTGCCATCCGTATCCAGCAGCTTTTTGCAACCTCCACCAGGTCGTCGGTCTACCGGCCTATCCACATATCGTACAGCAGATGAAATAGTAACACCACCCCACCCCTTCTCTTTCTAAGGGTGTCCTAAAAGGCGCCTGAAGGAGTAATGTCTGAAGGAGATGGGCGGCAGCGTCTTTTCTCGACCATTGTCTAAATTGAAATTACCTAATTCATATTAAAGAAGAAAAAAAACCATAAGAAGAAGAACGGAAAAAATTGTATTTCGCTAAAATTTCGCTGAAAGTAAACACATTTTTTGGTATTTGTTGTTAGGGTAAGATTTTAACAAAGAGACATTCCTGCATCTGTTTATGCGTGTCAATTATTGCAGCGGCGAGCTTCCCGCGCCAAACCGATGACTTGCTGTTGGATCATTGCTTTTATTTTATGAACACCTTCATTAATTTACGGTATGGTTCCCAAGAAAACTCTTAAGCGCATGTCTCCCGAGTGCATATTACTAAGAAAGTACCAAAACACAAACTAATTCTTGCACCTCGATCAATTTTAAACTCCTCATCTCCACGCCTGAGCGATGCAAATGAACACTTATTGAATTGCCTTAAAAATGCTCCTAAACTTAACCCAACTGCAACCGCATCTTGGTTAATTTGTTTCGCGTCCATAATATTGCGGTCCTTGAATATGTCTTATTTTATTTGAGGTGCGCAAAGTATTTTATGGGCCGAGTGTGTGAGCCTTGCGTGTCAGCCTTCTTTATGTGTTCGCAGTACATTTTTTGCGTACCACCTTTAAAATCATCGATTTCTTAAAAGGTGCGTAAACAAGTTTACCTGCAAATCTCGTGTTGACCAGTTTGAAGGTTAATACATTAAAGTACAATGGTTTAACAAGAAGGTAGATGATAAAATAAGCCAGATGACCAGGAAGAGATTCGTTGTTAGTAACAAGGCAGCGAGACAAAGGCGCCCTGGCTCAGTTCACGCATATTTAAATAAAGACACTCGAATAGAACGGTTCACACAGTGCAATACCTACGCAGAGAGCATTCTGAAACTTTTGCATGGAACTGTATCTTGTGCGGCCGCCTGGCATAGAGAGTCGACTGATGCAATCTAATACTTTTTATTATTTTGTGAACTAAAAATGTAGTTGTTGAAAATAATAAACAATATGTAAACAAATGGGGTCGCTAGTTGTAGTTTTGGCACTACCTAAATCCAACCGATTTCTTATGATACTTATTATTCTTTCTGTTTTTTACCCATTTAAAGTCAAATTTATAGACTGTTTTATAACTTCATTTTAGTACCTATCCAAGTAGTTACAAAATTTTTTTTAATGCGAAAACCAAGCATAGGTATTTTGGTATTCCAATATCTGACAATGAAGTGAGATTGTGGAATTGTATATGAATAACATGCCTATTGTTAAAATCCTTATTTGGATAACCAAATTAACGTTTAAAGAAGCTTGTTCAAATGCAAATTGCCCAATCGAAAAACAAAAGCGTTACCACAAATGCTTAGTTCACCATTATAATGCGATGTAAATGATATTGTCCGTTACATTTACTTATCTCTACAAGCTATTAAGCTTGCAATTTTAATCGAGGAGCTCTCAAAACCTTTCTCCAACAACAAACGGTGACAGACATTACTTATGCGGGCGGGATGGTAAAAGCTGTAATAAAACCCGACGCGATTTTACATTACAGTAAGTCTATTACTCAGAAACAAAGACGACAGCATTCCAGAGTTTCATCGCTTCAGATATTTACAGGCTGTACATCGCACCTATTTGTGTGTGTATTCTACCTATAAGCATAAAATTGGCTCCGATTATTGCATCCAGGTAAATGTGTGGGTGAATATTATTGGCAGGTCTCCGACACGACAAACATAATAAACCAGCCATGGACGACCAAAATAAGATTTGTACTTCTTGCTTTCAAGTAAGGCAAATCTCTAGAATGTTTATTATGATACGTGTACTTGTAAGTATTTTTACCACGCTTTTATTAGCTTGGGTTGTATCTATCTATGTATCTATGTATGTAATGGAATCTTTGAGCATAAAGGAAGGAAATCCCTCTTGGGATGGGAGATTAAATATAAAAAGACGGTGTCATCTTATTAATTAAAAGACGCAACTTTCGTCCCCGCAAAAGTGTTTCTATTTAAATAACTAAATTAATATTTCGATAAAAATTCGAATTCGAGATTATCGATTTCCACACAAAATTCTTGGTCTTCTAAAGAATGGATTTCCTGAGACATACTGTCGTATCCTTTATGGTCTTAACGTATCACCATACTTAATTTCATCTAAACCAGTTCAACGCTAAAAACGTGAAAAGACTACAGATAGAGTCAGTTCCACATTAATTATATTAATAGTTTATTAGTTTTGAATTAATAGCATGGACATAATCTAAGTGGTTTAGGAAATTCTCGCAAAGATTTAGTCGCAGCTTTGCAGTATGCAAGCAGCATTTGCTGCACAGTCTATGGCAAGCCTTAGTCCGTTCTGGATGCAGGAAGGCTCCACAAATAAAATATGTGACTCGAAGGCGACGTCGAGGTGCCGGCGAGATGAGGCTGCGCAAGTTGGCGGGAAAGAGACAACGCTCAATTCCACTAGGGGGGACAAGGATGAACATACACGCTTGGCTATCTGGAGAAACGCGAGCACCTCATTTAATCGGTACGCGCTTCGTTTTGTAGGATAAGGGAAAATTTGCGATGTTTTAGATACAACATAACAGTTGTTTTATCTCGAATGTAGGCGTATCTCTCACTCTGACCTCAGAAGCAAATCGAATAAAGGACAGATTATTATTTCTGTACATCTCAATCTGATAAGGAAATAACTTTCTCCGAATAATTACCATCATTCCCATAGCGTTTTATCAAGTGGGTTGATCTCATAAAGTCTCTGTCAACAAGCGTTACGCAAAATGTTCGTGTTGACTAATTAAAATTATTGTACGACGTATCTTTGATGTTCATGTTTCTTTATCGACTAACTTTGAGACTCATCTCATATTTTAATTAGTCACGTTATTTTTTATCCATATTTTAGCCATTTAGTAAATGGAATCCGCAATGGCAAGTCAACGGTTGGACGCTTCTGAATGTTCAACTGAAAAGCAAGAGCTTAAAAAAATATCTGTGCCTGAAAATCGTCGGTTATTATTTATTTGGCACCGCCTCCACCGTCTTATTATGGAATTTTCTTTCGTAAAAAAGTTTGTTTTAGATTTGATCATAACCCGTCCACCCCAATATTCTTTCTAAGAGATAAGAGTAAAATATTTGTTTTTAATTTAATCAGGGTCAACTTTGGGTTACACCAAATTGAATTCTGAATTGGTAATACAAAAAATTACGCGTTCGATTGAAAATCTTTTTATATACATATTTCGACGGATGATAATATAAGGTTGGTTTCTTGAATTTACGCAAACGTCGCAAAGTCGTCTTCAAATTTCTCCAGCCTACCGTGATGGTGGAAATAGTGTTGTAATATCGGAATATCATAAAAACGAAGTACCTACATGGCAGAAATCTCTAAAGAGTTAATTCCTATGACAGTGGCCTATGAACTTTCATAGGCTTTTTGAAATCTCCAAAATAAAAATTTTCTGAAACGCTCCTAACATCAATGATGAAAGTGTTCCAAGTTTGAACACTAGGTACCTAACGGAGTTTCAGTAGAGCCCCAAAGTACAGACTTCCGTAACTATCGATTTAGTTAATGAGTTTCAAGAGAGTTAATTAGGTTAAGAGGAAAGCTAATTCCACATTGAAGTATCATTTAATATAGAACCGTGTGGTGCCTAGAACAGAACTGCCCCCCCTCCTTCTCTAGAAGAAGACGGGCAGCTGATTCTCTCATCGCCACTTACCAAACTGCTATCGCCAACCCAAATGCCAAGCGTGGCGATTATGGCGAAATCCTTTTGGACAGACAAATATGTAGCAGTGGACAGCTGAAGGCTGTTGATGATGATTTGGTGCGAAACGAACGTTTTTTGCATAAAATACAGTAACGAATTACGTTAGTCCTGTGAACTATGGTATCTAATTATCACATAGCATTGTTATAATTATTTTAAAGTTATTCATTGTATACAATGGTTACGGATATAATTATGCGAGGATTTTATTGATAGGAAACATAGATCCTGACAGAGTAGTAGATACCTAACACATTGGACAATATTCCACACACAATATTATATTGTTATTTGCTAATTATAAAAACGACACTGAACGTTACTGCAATGACTTCTTTGACGTTTCGTTCGCGTCACAGAGACTGTGGTCACAAAGCGGGAATATATAACATTTACCAACATTTACTGAAGACAAATGTGTTAATCTATATAAAAACTGAAAGTCCAGAAACTCCTCCCTATGACCGATATGTGTAAACAAGTTCAAATAAGGAATCACCGACCATCATGCAGTAAAAGTTTTTTTTTGTCTATTGTCCACTCTTTGCAGAGGACTTTTATCTTCATAATCGCATAATATGCGCTAAACTTCAAAATCGGTCGACCCAACAAAACCAACCGTGAACTTGAATTCTTACTATTTATTCATTGGTTGAAAAAACGGCTAGTCCCTAATCATTCAATAAAACTCTAACTATAAAACAATCTGTCTTATCCTCTAAAAGATGTGAAACTTTATCGTGTTCTATAGTTTTAAACGCTTACGCAAAAGTAACTTATTGCCCGGTGCCGCCGGCTCCGCGCAGGTTACATATTGTCATCATGAAGCCCCGGCGCGTCCTACCCGGCTAAATGGAGATGCGTGGACGCCGACCGTTAAACACTGGCTTCAGACTATGAACTTCCCGTCGTTGGTGGCTCAGAAGGCTTACTTCACAACGCAATGTCAGTGTATCCGACTTCATTTGTCTCTCTCACTCATGCCATTGTCTTAGAGCATCTGAAAGAGGCATTTAAATCCGTATATACGGCTTTCGCGCTGCGTAGTAAGGCCTCAGACTATGAACTACCCTTCGTTGGTGGCTCTGTTGAACCTTGTGATTTGTTGTAGCCCCGTATCCTTGGATTTCCTCTGCTTTATTCTTAAATATGACACAATTTCTTGTGTGTCATGAGCGTTTATACCCATTCTCGAAGTGCTTTGATTTGTAAGGAATTCAAAGAAATGTAAAGCGAAGAGAAAAAACGATTGCATAAATGTTTTGTAATTCGTTTCTACTATGAAAACCTATACAACTCAGATTGCACCCTCATTTTCGGAATGTTTTCAATTAATTTATTGACCATTAACATTAATTAAATTATGCTCGATATGAACAATCCAGTTTATTTTTATCTACAATTATTAGCCCATATCAGTCCACTGCTAGACACAGGCTTCTCATAATTCAAGATTATGATTATAATTGACGACCTCCGTGACGGAGTGGCGTACACACCGGTTTTCAAGGTGTCGCCTGCTCCGAGGCCCCGGGTTCGATTCCCGGACGGGTCAATCAATAAAAGTGTTTTTCTGCATTTTCTCGGGTCTGGGTGTTTATGGTACCTTCGTTGTTTCTGGTTTCCAAAATACGAGTGCTTTAAATAGTTATTAAAATTGGGATTAGAACAATGTATGTGATGTCACATTTTTATTTATTTATTTAACTCTCCACTTTTAGGTGGCGTTTCCAGTTGAGCCCATGGTAAAAAAAGACTGCTGCCTTACTTCTTTTGGTAGTAATATTTTTGTCGTTTCTTATACCAGAAACAGTAAGGAAGGCCTAGTGCTTAAATTTTGTGCCGCCGCCGCATTTAGGCATATTACTATACGGACATACATACTTATTAATGATATTGTATTCAACTATTGTTTTCAAAGATTATGAACGACACACTTTATTAAACGTTGCATAAACACTTACCCATGTTTACCACAAAAGTAATTATTATAGTCAACCAGAGGTCATAGATTATCTCGTAGCCTTGCATAAAAATTATGTACTTCCATGTACATACAATAAACGAGTTTGTATTGTAGTCATAATATATTAATTTTAAACGACCTATTTCAGTTTTCCTCATCGAACAATTGCGATAACAATGATTAAATTGAAAATTATATTATCTACAACTGTTATAAGCGTTTTTTGTCAACGTCAACAACTGTCAACAACTCTATGAAGTTTTTGACCAAAAGTAATGATGTATTATGTATGTTGCAGGTGCCTTCCTTTCTTTCTTTCCTTCCTTCCTTCCTTTAGCCTATTTTATACATACGTATATACATTAACCCTTTAACTACCACCATGAAAATAATCATTTGAATCCCCTTCATATAGGAAAAAAAACTTGAGAGGTGTCAAGGGACATCCGGATGGAACGAAGTTTTATTTTATTTTAAATTTATTTTTTAATTTTCTCTCTCTCTCTCTCTCCCCCTCCCTCCCTCTTTCTCTCTCTCTCCTTCCCTCCCTCTCTCTCTCTCTTCCATGTTCTTCCCACTGAAGGAACTGAAGCACTACTACGCAACACGAAGTCCGAGTGTACGGGTATATCTGTCTCTTTCAGATACTGGAAGACATTGTTATGAGAGAGACAGACGGACTCGAATTTACGGACATGTGTTGCGGAGCAAGGCCTCTGGAATGGAAACGGGATGAAGAGTAACTTATGTTCTATTCCAGAACTATCCACTCTTTATCAAATTGTCAAATTATAACCGTATCTGATTGATCAAACAAACATCCATCCAAACTTTTGCTGTAATATGATGTATGATGTATTTTAAGTAGAGTGTATGTGACTCCGTCAGAGAAAGTGTTCTTGGTACATCCAAGTTACTACAATACTTTTCAGCCGTAGAAATAATGCTCCTCGACCTGTAAGCCAAAGCCTTTGTTCACTGTGCTGTGTGTGAAATTAAGCTACTTATCCAATTTAATACTAGAGTACTACTAAGAATAAATTATTATCATTATCAAAATGTAAATTTTAGTAATAACGGCCCCTATTTCAAATTTCGTTGATAGCAGATGGCAAACGGGTAAGAACAAGTTGCATACTTTTTTTATTGGCGACATGTCAGAATTAAACTAATACATTGCGTTTTAGCCTTAATGATAGTAAAAAAGTTCGATTGTATGGAAATACCTAGGTATGTGACGAGTACGAAAGGAGCGTCGCTAACTTTGTGAATTATTATTTTAGAGGACATACATTGTCATTTAACGAATGCTATTTTAACAATTTTATTTTATTTGCGAGTTGTTTTATAATACATTGAAATGACATTATATACACTCACGCACACACTAACAATTGGGACTTACATAGACATTGTCTGCAGTGTTCGAAATGAAATGTATATCTTTACTTCAATAAACTTACAATACCTACTTCAATAAATATAAGATAGGCAATCTTTTAATGTTCACTACTGTGCTATTGAACATAATATTATTTTAAAAATAATAATAGTATGGGTATTAACTGTTTTAACATAAATAAAAAAAAGACGTGCGGCACTTGGAGACTGCCGCGGTAAAGCTATTGCATAGCATTTTTTATCAACTTATGCAATTATAAAACTAAAAAGTATCACCGCTGTGCCGGTCGGAGTGAGGGGTGGCCCGCTATAGAAGCTATGCAATAGCTTAAAAAACATGAAGTATCTAGTGCAAAATAGACTACGTCTTTAAATGATCATCCTAATGCATATTATGAAGTAGGTATTTATGATGTTTAAATGTAAACTTTAGCTAACACAAACAACTGTGGCTTTCACATCGTCGTTTTAACCCTTCATCGTAAATAAGTTGCCTGTTCTAAAGGAGCGGTAACAGAGAAAATTCTTACTATAATAAACTGAGCACTATGCCATTTAGTGCTAGTACCTCCAATAGATACTGCATTTAAAGATTTAGCTACTGTCCTTTAAATATATTGTAGTTTGTGGACATCACTAACCTTACAGATTTCGAAGTCGATTGGCATGATTAGGCCATGGCATGGTCTATGAGTATTTTTGATGGTGGGGACATAACTTGTTTTACTTTTATTAGGCCAATATCGATTTCAAAGGAAACAATACCTCTCCATATACATCTAAGCTGATATTATAAAGCTGAAGAGTTTGTTTGGTTTAGCGCGCAATCACAGGAACATCAGCATCATCATCATCATCTCAGCTATACGAGGCCTACTGCTGGACATAGGCCTCCGCTAAGAAGCGCCACAACTATCGGTTCCGCGCCACCCTCACCCAGCTGCTGCCACTACCTTTGCCAGATCGTCGGTCCACCTGTTTCACCAGAAAATACTGGTTCAAACTGGCAAAAAAAGGACATTTTATTGAGAAAAGTTATAGACATTTTACTTATGTTTTTTTATACAAATGGGATAGAATGTTCGAAACAAAAACCCGCGACAGTGTATAAGCTATCTTTTGAAGGTGACTCACTTATCCTTTTATAGGATAATCAAATTAGTTTTAAAATAATGAATTACTTGCGAAGATGTTTTTAAACGTTTTTCTTCATTTGATTTAATACCTATATCGTTCTAATTTTAAACAAAATATTTGCGAGTTGAGATGATTACTGTAGTACCATAATGTCTTTAAAGAATTAGTATTTTTGGCTGGCTCTAACAAAATGTGCTATATATCTAATGTAGGTTATAAATTCTGTACTTTCAGTTTATTACGAGGGCGGTTTCTCAAATGAAATGTAAATCAAATCGTATGAACACAAGGACTTTAGTCGCCTAAATTCACTATATGGTTAATTGATATTCATTATACACCAGGAAACAATAATATCTGAGTTTTACTCAAACATTAAATTGTATCCTCCATAATTGTAGGCTTGTCTAAACCTACAAAAGTCGAGATGCTAGCACTAATAAAATAGTGACAAACCATGCCACCTCTAATTCGCCAGCATTTATGGCATCGCAGCGGATGCGACGCGTCCTCGGGTCGCGGCTCCTTCGGGACAAACCAGTTTCAGGGACCATTTCAATATACCGGCGCAGGCGCAACTGATATGCAACTTGCTTATTCGATATTTATTGTTGCTAGGGCTGTTAATGTTTCATTTCTTTTTATTTGCGAATAATAATTTTCTAGAAAATACAACCCTCCAGCAATTACGGATTCAATTTCAGTTCTGCTTGCATACACAAACTAACAGAAATTACAGCAAAACACCAACATTCTGTTATAGACAAAGCTAGCACGAGATACTCGTAAGTTGCGTTGCTTTAGGTTCTGCTCAACAAAGTTTTTATTATATAACCATTTTTTATCTGAGTTTCGCTTCATTGTTAATAGTTCCTCAATATTTACTAATTTAAACTTTAATGGTCACTATCATACCAAGCTATTATATTCATCCAAGCTATCATATTAGTTAGTAGTTTTAAGATTTATATTATTTAAGATATGTAATGTACTTTGTTTTTTATGAGTTTCCGATATTCTGGCATTGTTGCAAGCGCCATGATCACGGAAGAACATTGCTTTATCATCATCATCATCACTAGCCCTATCAGTCTACTGCTGGACACAAGCTTCTCCAAAAGAAGGCCATTACCACAATTCATCTCCATCCTGCAGTTCGCATTTAGTCGCCTCATATTCGTCGCTATTCGGCAGAACAGTTCTTATGTTGTAGAATACTTAGTACGTTTGTAATTTTATAGTAGTTACCTATATATAATAATTTTGTATATTTTCTAGAAGCGAAACTAAAACATAAAATGATTCCACTCCATAGAAAATAAAATCCTCAGAACTAACTATAAAGTGTTCATTGGATGACTTTTTTTTTTACTTCAAACTAGTTGAACTTAGTATATATTTACCTGATATTAGGATGTCTAAGTTACCTTTCTGTCCTAAAAATAAGTTAAAATTGAATTATTTTGAGGTATCATAAGTAATTGTTATCCAACCCTAGGCCTAAACCCAAAGACGAGCGAACCAAACCAATTTGAACCATGCATCTCCTGCCAGTATTATCTGATTACAGCACTTGTCCAGGTTTTAGAGTCGCCAAACCACTACTGTTAAAAGATGAAACGTGTTTTCTGAACAAATGAAATGCGATCGGACTTAAAAATGTTTTAAGAATATAAACATTTTTTTCTTTGCTCAACTCTAGTGAAAACCCAGACTAAAACAAGGCGTCGTTGGAACTTGTTAAATGATCCAATAATTAATTAACATATCAAGTGGATCTATTCGGTAAGGTGTCCTTTATCATTGTCAATATTGAGTTTGGTCAAGTTAATTTAGTGAAGTATTCTTTAGTGATAATTTGTTAAAAGTTTATATGTACATAGCACCTGTGTAAATACGTGGTAGGTCGCTAGTATTATAATAAGTATTTTTTCTTTCGAATTCGGTATCGTCAGTCATAGTAATAAATATAGCTGTAGTGCCGTTTTGAAATCGTAACAGTAACTCTATGAAGCTAAAGAGTTGTTTTAGTGTATCAACTGAATGACTATTGATATAACAAATAGCATAATAAATTCATCCTCAAAATGTTAATGTCGCGTCGCCATTCGGAATGTTGTAGTTATTAAACACTTATGTCTATTTGATCAAAATTCTAAACCTGTTCCTGGTATTGTTTTTAACATTTTTTCAACGGTACATCACTCTTTTTTTTGTGTTGAATACATTAATAATTGTTTCCGTAAATTGCGAGTCTGGTCAGTGATCCCAATTTGCGAACGGTTTCTATTTAATGTTTAGTAAGATAATAAGTACATTGTACACTGTATGTTAAAATATAGCTATAGGTATAACGATAAACGAGTTAATTAATTCAACTAATAGGAATGGACAAAACAATGTTGGCTTGTTGAAATATGCTTTATGAGCTTCGATATTTTTGGAAACAAATATTTTAGGAATCATAGTTTTAACATTTATTGGAAAATGTTAGACAGCAAAAATGTTAATATAGTACGAGGAATTGCAGTAAACCAACAAAAAAGCGGTATGGTTCTAAATTATATTAAACTTTATTTGTCCGTTTTTAAGTTGAAAAATGGTTATGGTTATTGACCTTTTGTCGCATAGCTTTAACTGTTGACTGTAACAGAATGCTGTCAGATTTTCATTTGTTATTTGTTAAAAATATGTATGATGGAATTTTATTACCGTAACGACCAAAGGTTTTTTCGTTAGCAATCATTACGAAAGAATCGCAAATTTATCTTTAATATTTAAATGTAATATTCCTCTTCGAATCAAAGACTTGATTTCCCTTCTTTTAGGCTATGTTGGCTATATATGCTACATTTTGCGTTACTCTAGAGGGAAATCTCATTCGAGCAAGTACGACGATAACTCGGAAGTCGACGTGGTACGGTCATGGCATTTGTTTTAAGCGGGATATACTTTATTTTTGGCTGTGGCTCTTTTGAGTTAATTTGGTCTTGTAGTCTCTGTTTCATAATTTTGTACGACCAAGGACTACCTTGTCTATTTCTAGGTCAGTGTTAGGTAACCTTATCATCACATAACTCGTAATCATACATCGTTTAACATTTTTTGTACCCTTTTCTTAGTAAGTACCTACTTAGAACTACAACTTGTGGTGTAGATCCGTTGAGGTTGTTTTTATTTATCTCACACATGTTTCTGTAAATAAATTTATCTTTATCTTTTATTAAATTACTAGCTGTAGCCCGCGACTTATCTAAGGGGACTGTTCATTTTTACGGGATAAAATATAGCTTATTATTATTTAAATGTAGCTTTTTATGATGTGCTATTTCATCCTAAAATTTCTATCTAAATAACTCCGTGACAAATTTAGTATTTCAGGCGTGACGTAATTGAGGAACAAATATCTATTCAAACTGTGATTTTGATTAATAAGAATTAGTAAAGTTAGTCAGATTTCTTCTGCGTCGCCTAATAGTACTACTTATATTTAATCATTTACTGTTATATTATATAAGAGTATTATAATTTTAATTTTTCATATTATTATATGAGGTCATTCTTCTCAATTTAATCATCCTATTACCACTTCGTTTTTGTAGGCTTGAACCAAAAAGAAGGGTCGCATATAACTATATTGACTATCCCGGACTATTTTAACTCGCCTGACTTCAGACTTTAAAAAGATGTGAACCAAGCCTAATTAAATATGCAACAATATTATAGTGTAAGGTTGAACGATCCCGCTCGGGTTTACTTGTTCCCACTGGAATTCGAACTCGTGACCCCGCGCCCGGCGACCGCACCGTTACTTCGTAGGAATACTTCATTATCGTTATTAGTTGCCTTGTTTGCAGCGACTCCGAGTGAACTCACCTTCGGTTTATTAATAAACCCTTATTGTGAAGTTTGAATAAGTCTCCAATCGGCTACAATCCTACTCAGATTTAATTGGAGTTAGTGATTTGATGTTTCATCCGTAAACAAACACTAATTGATATCGTTTTAATCACATTTAAGCCTACCCGTTAAAATGACCCACTTGAAACAATGAAAAATTAAGGGATAGTTGTATGTCCCGTGGTACCAGAGGACCATTTTTTAAATTTCACGTGACCTATCCGTGTTTACTGGAGCTGTGACTATTCATTGCATTTGAAAAATCGATTATAAGTCGATTATTAACCGTACTAAAAGATAGTGCCATTGAAACAACTCTACGTAACACAAATTTAAAAAAATATTAATCTGAAGTGACTCGATGTTGTGCGCCAGTTTTTCACTGTAATTTACGATTCACTTCGATTTGTTTTAAGCTCAGAAAATGTCGTAAGTACTTGATTAACATTGAAGTATTTATACTAAATAATATTATCATAATTGTTTTCATTTCATTTGTGTGCAGGTACCACCTCATCTTGACCTACGGGTGTTTAAGAACGGACTGAAGGAATACTGTCAGTAGAAAGCCAGTTGGTCGAACTACCATCGTCAACCCGCCATACTCGCGTTGGAATTATGGCGAAATCCCGCTTATCTATCAGTAGGTTAAAATTGCCGTGGGTGTATAATATATTTTGTTCATTTTATTATAATTGTCTAAATATATTCGTTGTTTATTAGCTTGACATGCTCCCAACAAATTGAAATTGATTTATTTTAAGAGACGCGACCTTTCTTTCACCTCGTCGTACAATTAAAACAGACTGATACATATTTGGTTCAAATTATGCTAATTATCAATAAATACTTACAAGAATAACAAAAAGGCCGTCACCGGTCACGATTTGATAATAGTGAATACACAGCGATGAGCTATCGTGATCGCGGGTCGACGCCCGCGGTACCGTTCCACTTGCCTCCGAACGCGACGAAACTAATGCCAAGGAGCAAAGAAACTGTGCACCTTGGACATTTGGAGGTGTCATGTGATGGAGGCACATAAAAAGATACTACCACTCTCTTCCTATGGGTGACGGTGAGATGACTTAAGTTGTACTGCCAGAAGAAGGTGAGCAGCAGCCTCTTCTCCTATTGCCATCAATCTGCCTGCCAAGCGTGGCAATTATGGCAATATTCACCTATGGTCTTATGAGGATAGACATGCTTATATTAAGGGTAAGGGCTAGTACGCTGGGACTAGACAACGCCTTCATATTATCAGTATATAAACTTGAAAAATTATGTCTCAGGCGGGACTCGAACCCGCATCTCCTCGCATGCGGGCGGGCGCAAGTAGTGCTAGTGAAAGCTAAGATTATTTATGTCATCATAACTGGTTTTATTATAAGTATTCTTTGAACAATGTAATAAAAATACAACTAACCAAAGACTTGTCTAGAATGCGAAACAAAATAAACTTCATCAAAGAAGAAATTAGTCTGAGTAAAAACAGCTATTATATTTATATGGTTGCTCTGAAAAATAGATTTATATTCGGTGTTAAAATTAAACAAAAGAACGGATATTTAAATTTAACAAATAACAAAACAAATCATACATCATCCATGCAAAAATGACAGCCCAAATCTTTGACAAAAATAAAATTTCATATCATGCCATGCAGAATTTCGGAGGAATTGATAAATAAAAATAATTACTTCTATTTTCTAATAATTTTCACCGGATTTGTTCTGTAAACATGCAGTTGTACGTCGTTAAAGTGGAGAAAATACGTCTGCTCTGCAATCCTGTGTAACCAGTAAACCAGTATCTGCATAATTAAACTTTCTGAAGATTAATCGGCGACACATACACCTACAATTGGGAATAATCAGAATTGTCAATTACTGTAAGTAATAAGTTACAGACTTTACACGTATATTCTTCCATGCCCACAAAAAAAATTTTAAGTTAGAGCAATGATTAAAATACAATTTTATTGTAGATTTTCTTATTTTGATAGATTTTAAAGATTATAAAGTTAACGAAATACTTATATAAACTAAAGAAAAACGGATAAGAGAAAACGATGGGTACCACAGCTTGCTGGGAAAAAAATGGCGCATCTATTTTATTCATCGTTCCGCGTTTTCATAGACGAATTCCGACGTGACCATTCCGCTAATCAAATTTTGTAACTGTGGTATTGTAACCATTACATTTTTTCAGTTGCCATCAATTATGTATTACCGTTAAGGAGATACCGATGTTGCCTGAGATTGTTTCGCTATTTAGTCCGAAAACTAGTCGGAATGCTTTTGTATTGTTAAAAGTCAAAAGTTCAACACATATTTACTTTCCAGATCTATTAGTTTCATATTAAGAATTACCTAGGAGCGGGTTCTAGCGTTGGTAGATCATCAATGATATAGTACAAACTTCTTTGTACGACTTCTGTGTAACGATTTGTATCAATCTATCTGATCAGACCATTGTTTTTTGTCTACTTAAGCATATAGGAACTTATTCATTCGTACTAAGCCACAATTTCTGTTCTACTGTACTAGATTGTCCGTTTGCCCAATTGATCCTATAGCCACTGCCGTGAATTATACATTTTTTAGCTTGCTTGCTTGAAAAATTAGAATCTGATATGCATGTTAAGTAAGGGTTTGCTAAGTACAAAATTCCGATTTATTTCCATAATCAACATTTATACAACGATACAATATATATTGTTGGCCTGCTGTATAATTCCATTTCGTACGTTCAGCAGCAAATCATTCATTATAATGACAAGATTATAATGTAAATAAATATGCTAAGCTAATGAAACAATAATAAACACGTCGGGTACACTTGAATTATAAACTCTGTTGTAATTAGCCTTACAATTGATTTTATTGGATTTATTATTTATTATATTTGCAGTCAAGCTTTAAATAAGTTTTTTATAAGATATGAAGTAAATAATTAAAGTGTCTGTTACTTGGGGTTATTACTATTTTCATGTCATGAATCGTAATAAGTAAAATGAATCGTTGCATATTTTGACGGGTATTTAGGAATGGTATAGTAAATCTGGCTTGATTTAATTTGAAAAGCAAAAGCGAAGCGAAGGGTAAAATTTTCAGACCAGGTTATTACCAGTAATACGCACCTATTAAAATTGTTTTCTATTGATTATTATATACTTTTAGCCTTATATTTTACTTTGTAGTAAAGGCAAATGAAACATTTACAATAATTCCTTTCCTTAAAAAGGCAACTACAGAATTTAATTACGATGCGCCATGTATACTTGATACCTTGATATTCAACTTAAAACACAAAAAGTAAGAGATACAGATACATTTATATGTCGAGAACCAGAGTGGTCGACTAGGCTGATCAAATGTGCATATTAAAAAAAAGAATAAGTAAATAGAATAGTAATAAGGTAAAAGTACACACTAATACAGGACCACAAATAAGTGGGACAAGTCTACGAGTCTCAAGTTCCCGACAGAAAAATAAATATAGGTTCGTATAGATAGTCATATTACCTATTAGGTATTATTACTTGATCAACTGTTGTCTGCACTGTTCCAGTGTTTTCCGAGTTTATAAAAAGAGTTACTATCTGTAGATACTTTAAATTGAGAAAGCGTGAAGCAGAACCATCTATTCCAATAGTTGCACTACAATAATCAGTTATAGCCAGTTACGAATCCAATTAGATACAGATATATACAAACTCAAATCTTCGGGCGTTTGGGATTTTATTATTGTGATGCTAGCGCACAGACCGCAACTACGTCCGCTTAAAATTTGGTTTATTGCGTTCATAAAATTTCAATGATAAGTAGTCTATCCCGTTTCAGGGTCTCTAACCATTTCCATCCCAAGTTTTATCCTAATAACTAGCTGTTGCCCGGGACTTGTCCGCTTCAATTTCTGTTATTATGATCGCGATTAATATCAATATTTGTTCCCGTTTTTGCAACATTTTCCACTGATGCTTCGCTCCTATTGGTTGCAGCGTGATGTTATATAGCCTAAAGCCTTCCTCGATGAATGGACTATCCAACACAAAAATAATTTTTCAATTCGAACCAGTACTTCCTGAGATTAGCGCGTTCAAACAAACAAACAAACAAACTCTTCAGCTTTATAATATTAGTATAGATTATTTACGCGTCAAAAACTCCTTAAATATTCTCACTTCAAATTTCATAATCATCGGTCATAAAATTAATGATTTGCAATTTTTTCACAAGCAATAAATTGTTATCAGTTTAATATAATATTATTATTGAGAAGTTTCGACTATCTAAAAAGGTACAGTCCTTTGAGTATTAATAGTCGTACATTTTACGCATTTAGTATCATTTTGAATTTTTATTGAATAATACACACGAAACAACTCTTTCGCAATAAGCAAAGATTGAAGCGCCAGAGTCAATTATAAAAAACACTGTATGCAGATTATTATTGGTGAAAACATTGTTTAAGATCTAATGTTCTTCACAGGTATTTGAACCGTCTCCAAAGCAAATCGTCTCTCGAAATTTATTCACTCCAGTAAATTTATCGCAGAAAGGAAATATTTTCAACTGCAATAGACCAACTAAATGATTTGTTTCCCCGTAAACTCATGCGCATATTGACGGCTGACCGAGGGCAGCGCGCTGTCGTGTTTCCCTCGCAGCGCTTGCGCAGGCCACAACACTTTGCAACTATTTTATTGCTTTGATTTAGGGTTGGCTCACTACAGTACACTAACTAATTCGTAAATTCATAGGTTAAAAGTATTATTTACTGTGTGCTATAACTATCAGTAGATAGCAGATGATGAACCATATAATGTCTAATTCTCCAACCAATTTCCACTAGAAGAAAAAAACAAACAATCATTGAAAACATTCGAGATTTTGTATTCCCAAACATTATTTTTGGGCAAGGCAGATATTTCTAAACAGTTAAACAGTCTATTACTCATGAATTGCAAATACTTTACTTCGTTTTCCACACGAGTCATGAAAAGTTTTAACCTGCTCAGTTGTTACAAAATTAAAGGAGATTTAAAATTTTTGATGCAAGACGAGTTAGTTGTCGAAGAAACATCAAGGAAATGTGTAAGGCTTTTGGAAACATCAAACTGAGTTGAACTCTTGTCTGTGGTGTAATTTCCATCTCTTTGACTTTCTGATACAACATGACATTTACTTATTCTTTTAATTGTTGCATGAAGATTATATATATGCACCTTCATCTTTTCCTTCTACCTCTCCCTCTAAGATTATTTTTATTAAGGTATCGTGTCGTATTAGATGTCGTATGATGTAATGCTTTAAATAGCTCTACGGTGTTTCTTCGCTTTTTAACGTCATTTTTGCTTATTTTCTAGCCGCTTATTTTCCTTAAGTAAAATAGTAGTTTGTATATAGTCATCTATTTACGTCCCTAGTAGTGTTCTTTTAAGATTGTAATTAAATTATTCTAACTGTGCCCATCTTATAGCTAAAGCTGATTGTGATGGGTATTTATATTATATCGTTCTCTTCTTCAATTATTATCTTCTATTATAAAAAAAAAGGCTGACGGATGGACAGTTCCCGTATATCTCCGGCCGTGGGCAAACCGCGAAGTCGTAACTTTACGGTTAGCTCAATCAGATGACGTAGGCGCGGGCGCACGCGGAAATCAATTGGTCGTCTCTCATTATCCGCGGATCGCGCCGCGGGCGTCACGTGAGCATGCCCGACAATGTAACGAATGATGACTTAGAATAAAACAATGTTATACAAACATAAATTATTATTTCACGGGCAATGACCACAAGCTTTGACAATCAGAAAAACCCAAACAACACGTTCTAAAGCTCGATCATTAACAGTATTTGCTACACGAGCTCGTATTCTTAATGATTTATACTTTTGTCACAGAATGGAATGGAAGTTATTCATCAAATAAATGAATTATTGGATTTGATGACTCTTTGCTTAAATTTTTCCGTTTTCCATAGTTAGATGAAAAATTGTTCACCAGACATATAAACAAACACTGGTTGTTCATTATAATTGAATGCTTACACATTACATGTTGAAACAATTACAAAATTATTGCTTTATACCATCTGATTACATTATACGCCAACGTTGACTGGTAGATATCACTGCTAACAGTAAGTACGTTTTAAATTATAAGTTCCTTCTGAAACGCAAGTAGTTAACTAAGAAAAATACAATCAACATTGCAGCGAGGTTAGAGACCCCTAAAACGAAAATCGAACTAAGTATAATATAATTGACATCCCATTTACAGTATGGACAAGCATCCTTATAAAGATATAGAAAATATCTACTAAACCAACAAACGAAATTTGTTTTTAGCGCATTTAAATTAATTAATTCACATCATAAATCATAATTAATGTTTTGAAATGAATTCTCAATCTTATATTTGCCTAATAAATTATATTGTACCGGTGACTGAGAGTTGAGACGGGGCGTAAACATCGGAGACGATATCTCACCTTAACACGGCACAAGTTCAATATAAATTAATGGCCAATTATTACCGTACGGCGACGACGTCAACAATGGCCGCAATAAAAGACATAAACGTCACGATCTTTGGCGTCCCATGGCGGGCTATAGCGATGGGTCTAATCGCGCCGGACTCGAGTACTATCTGTGTATCTTAGTAGGCTTTTTAGTTCGGTAACCCGAGTTCTGAGACAGAGATGAGTCACTTTTAAACAGACTTCAGTATCTAAGGTATCAACAAATTATCATCAACTTAGTCCACTGCTGGAGATAGGCGATTGCATGCCATTTCCAGCTTATCTGCTTGTGACCTTTCGCAAATCGTCACTCCATGGAGGGCGTCCTTCGGTTGTCGTTCGGTTCGGCTTGCCGAGTCGCGGTCTCCATTTGAGAACTCGTTTGCCCCAATGTCTATTGGTTCTTCGACGAATATAGCCAGCTCACTGCCACTTCAGCTTGCTAATCTTGCCTGCTCTGTCAGTTCTCTGTCGTATAGATTCCTTAAGAAGTTTAAGCTTTTAGAGAAACTTCAAGCGTACGCGTTCCATTCCATCATAATCATCGTCTTCCGTCTCCATGAAGGCCTTGCGCCGCCCGGATCACGCAGCCTCTCGAGATCTTCATTTTTTTAAATATGTTTATTGAATATATTATTTCAATATATTATTCAAGTAACATCAACTTACTTTGTTAGTAATAAGTTTACGAGTACTTAGTACTTCGGTTTGTATTTTAGGGTATGTACCTACGAAAAAATGTAGGTACTAGTTATTATCGTTTTCTTTCTGTAATTTTGTTCTAGTTTTACTGGGTTAGGTATCACAAGAAAAAATCGGCCTTAAGGCATGTTAATACTATGATAATGAAAATAATTTTGAAAATGATTAATTAATTGACTTTAGGTCACCGTTTAGTTTTTTACTGTCTAATTATTTTTTTAAGGGTTGAGATATGTCATTTTTATTGACAAGTACAATTGAAATGATACATCACTAGTGCTGGGTGGGTCTGCTAACGAGGAACGCGTCCTAGAGATCGTCACAGAGTATGATGGGCAGACAGGCATTGCGTAACATTTACGTAAGGTGAATTGAGTAACGTTCCAATTAACTGCAGTCACTTAGTTACAATTCCATTTATTGGTTATTTGTACTGTATGCTAGAAGATGCCGCTTACGTAGTGTTAAGTAAAATTAAATTAAAACATTATGAATGAATATACGTACAATTTAGTTAAAACGTTTAAATTGAGTTATCTAATACTATAGCCGCGACTGAATCTATACTTATTAATATACTAATTTCTGTTATTATGATTGCAATGATTTTTGCAACATTTTTCACTGATGCTTTGCTCCTATTGGTCGCAGCGTGATGTTATATAGCCTAAAGCCTTCCTCAATAAATGGACTATCCAAAACAAAAATAATTTTTCAAATCGAACCAGTACTTCCTGAGATTAGCGCGTTCAAACAAACAAACTACGGGTTCGAATTGAAAACTTATATTTGTGTTGGATAGTCCATTTATCGAGGAAGGCTTTGAGCTATATTCTTTTAAAAACTTCTTAATCGCGATCATAATAACAGAAATTGAGCGGACGTAGTCGCGGGCAACAGCTAGTCAATAATAATAATTAAACCGTATCTCCATATATTGAAATAGGTACATGATGTGTTTTCTTGATTGACTCGCCTAAAACGGATTTAATTCTAAGAAAGTGACTTAATCTTCTCAAGTGCACACTCGCACAACTTGACACAACATTTAGTTGATGAACTAAAACAAAACACTATAATAAATTCCTTACGATTAAATGTTGACAATCAACTCAATATCTCAATGTAAAATATTTGTGTTTGCGTTTCTCAAATTATTGGTTATTAATCCTAATTGTTACCTACTGGGCAGTCTGTGCGCGCTTAACAGAGTACCGCCAAGAGGCGCATGCGCAGGGTCAACGACCGGCCCGTTACGCGGTTACGTAACGAAACGTAGCTTACGGCGCACGTAGCGTGCGCATAGTACGCAAACTTACCCCGTAGCAGACAGCTCTAGCGGTTATTTGCGAACTAGGTTTCATGTTATGACAAATCATTTAAGAATATATAAGCTGTTACAATTGAAAACATGAATGGCATTCTTACATCAAAATATGCTTTTCTTTGGAGAACAATTGATCGTATAAACGTATGTAGGTAGGTATACTACATTCCTTAGTAGATGCACAAAAAAAAAATTGATATTATCAGTTTTGTGTTAATTAGTATACTGAAACTAATGCGTCAGTCGAAGGCCTAAGTTTTAAAAGTAGACAATATAAAAGTTTTAATCAAGTTTATCTTTAATGTGTCATTGAGTAAAGTACAAATCAAATAAAAGTTACAATTATAGAAACTTACCTTAGTCAGATTTGTTTTCCCGCGTAAAACTCCCTTGGTAATTGAAATGTTACACCTCCCTACTATTTCAACGTGTTAGATTTATGCGTAAGAAGTAAGTATTTTTATCGGTATATATTTATTTATTATTTATGAAATATATATATATATATTTTTTAAAGGACCTATGCTGTGGCAGAAGGCCGTTACAGCTTCACCGGGCGGTAATGAAAAATATACTAATGACTTAGAAGCAAGGTTTTTTTTACCTTAACCTGTTCCAAAACGTACAAACTACAAACAAATAAAAAATACCCCAGTTTATTGGAATATCGTATTTAAACGAAATATATGCAATCAATAGTTAGAAACTGATAAATATCTCAATTTTTTTATACTAAACATTTAAATAAAAACCTTATCGTGCAATCTAACATAGATGTTATCCAAAATGTTAACATAACATACAATAGCCAAATCTTGTAATTACATGCAACAATAAATCCAACACGAAACAAACACATTTCACATCGGATACAAATAATTTCACACGTTCCGTTCCGCGCAAGGAGTTAACATCTATAGCAATAAGTTATAACCGTCGTTCTCCGACTACAGTTACTTTAACTTAGCTAATTAGCCAATTAATGCGTATGTGATACTTATCGTATTTGTTAAGTATGTTAATATTTCGCTAAACTGGTATATTAACTGTATCATAAAACAAGCTCCTTTCAACAGCTTTTTATCGTGCTTGACGCTTTAATTTTTAATCCGCGCTTTGAATGTGTTGATAACAGAGGTGTTGTTATGACATAGTTATGAATACTTTTAATTTATTATGTTTAAATTTACATAATTCGCGTGTGAAGTTATACTATCTGATACTTTTTTTGCTGTTAGTAAGTTTCTAGTAGCTAAGCTAAAAGTAGTAAGCTAATAAAAAATGCTTTCTACTACCACAGATGGAGTTTTAACTTACGACCTTTCGAGTGACTATGTTTCTGTGTCTGTAAATGTAGGTGCAATGTGTAAAAAGGCGGGTTGCTGAACTAAAGAGACAAGCGTGATATTTCAAAAAGTTATTAAAAGGTCTGCTATTCATCGATAGATGGAAAAACTAAAAAGTATCACCTGTGCCGGTCGGAGTAGGGGGTGTTAGGTTATTTTCGTTACGGAATTTCTGGATTCGGTCTCCACGCTCAAAGCCCGCGATAGAAGCTATGCAATAGCTTAAAAAACTCTTAGAACTTGATTTTTTAAGTCGTTTTTAATGTACATATTTTTACTTGTAAAGTTTATTGAATAAAAGTTAAAGCTTTCCTATCAATCTTATCAGTAAAACACCTACTTACAAAAAAAATTTGCAATGAAATAACCGCATTACGTAAATTTTAAGTCTAATGGTTCAGCGTTTATGCGTAGTTAGGTGATGTTGTACTATTTGTGGATAAAAATAAAACATTTAACGCAAAAGTAATTATTGGAATCCACAATAATATTACCCAATACACGAAACACAAACATAAAGGTAATGTAAAATTTCCATTCAGCAATCTAATCAAATTGCGAAACATAGTACTAAATCTTGTCCGAACTGTAAGCATTTATCATCCATCCCTTTTATTAAGACCTGATAGTCGTAAGAACCAGCTAACTCAAACTATTATGAGGATCAATATCGGATACAATAGGATTGTAAAAGGGGGCTCATATTTTTATATTCACAAAAAAACTAACTCTTCCATGCGGCCCTCTTAAGTCTGCAAACGATTTGGAAGTTTAAGCTTCACGTTTAAAGAAGAATATGGTTTGGCACGATATTTGTTATTCACGTAGACAGCGGAAAAAAATCGGATCCTTTGTCCTCGCCGAAAACATACTCACCATTGTAGAATATAGAGTCTGATTTTGGCCAGCAACCTGAGAAGAAAGCTTTTACATCATCCAGTAACGTGTATTGATTGAAGTGACTCCCGTTATGTTTTTACATAATATCTGTCTTTCATCTGGGGAGGTACTGTATATGGTCTCGTGCACATATATTTGCTATTCCGGGTTAGTTTTGTTTTGTGAACGCGAAAATATTTTTGGATAACAACCTTTACGTGGAAAATGATGGCATTTCCCTTTGCAAATCTTCTCGTCAAACTAAACTCTTATTTTATCAATATTGTAATTTTAATTTATATGAGAATTTACAGTTATCAATAACCTGATGTTACTCGTAAAAATGCGAAAGTTTTAATGGATGATTGTTACTCTAGCACGTTTGAAAAGCTGAATGGATTTGGATGATATTTGGCACGGAGATTTAATATAGGCTGGAAGAGCACATAAGCTACAACAGGCGGGTTGGCGATCGCAGTTTGGCAAATGAAAGAGAAAAGTCGCTACTGCCCGTCTTCTTTTAGCAGTACCTACTCTTTCAATGGCCTCATACGACGGTCATCGGAAGAGAAGGGTTATACTTTTATGCTTCGATACTACAGAATCCAGATTGCTAAATCAATTTTGAACTTAAAGCGCAACATATCAAGATCAGCAATAATTTTAAAGATATACGATTTCACTCGACGAGCTGTTGACTAAACGTAAGAATTGTTATTTACCTAAATATAAATTTTCCGTTGTTTTTCACTGTTTTATGAACACGGTATGTTTAAAATATGAATTTTCCGTGAACCGTCAACACGCGCACCGAAATAAACATAAATGTCCGCAATGATGCCAGGCGGAGGGCGCCTCAGTCTCCTCGTATTTTTATTGCCCCTTTTATTTATTACAGTGAAGATTGAAAGGGGGCCATTGTGGACGCGGGCATGATTGTGACGAACCCTAAGCGATGTGAGCTTGTACGCGGCTAGTATACTCGTACCTAACTATACGTATTAACTGTAAAATCATAAATAAGACGTTTATAACTATCCCACATCAGTAGTCCACGGACTTACGAGTATTAGATGTGTTCCATCTAGATTGGACAAAAACGCAGAAACATACTTATTACATAACAAAAGTAAGAATACTTTGTACTTCCTTATCTGTGGTACTACCTAGTACTGTACTGTAACTAGCATTAGTACCACTTATTTTTATCATTTCGGTCGCGGTTATGAAAATTTTATATTTTTATTTGATTCTGATACGTTTAGAATACTCTGATGTCAGTTCTTTTTTGTTTAAGTGTCTATCCTTGGATATAGAATTTCTTTACTAATGTAACTGGGTACACAGCAACTATACATACGAGTATTATTAAAAAATTACAGAAACTGCACATAGTACCATCAAAAATTATGCCTGGCCATAGGTCAATGAAAAAAACATACGTTAATGGCGAATTAAGAATATCGCATTGCTTCGGTTGGTCAAAACTTAGATGCTCGTATCATCTGATATCAGAGGTTGATCAGAGTTTAAATGTTTACAGTAAATAAAGAGTTTCTCGCTTCTCGCTCTTTTGTTGGCTCGAAGCCTAAGGGTTCTTTCTGCTATTGGTTAAAGATTTGTCCGCATTTAAAATGTAGACGAATTTGCTTCCTAAAGGACATCAATTATGTCAGTGGTCAGTTTGACTGTCATAAACATTTGGAAAAGGGGTCGTGTAATAATCTTGCACAATAAAAACTTTTTTCACAAGAAAAATATCCAACGCAAAGCTTAAAAACACCAAACATGTCGATGATTTCTTGTTTTGCCGCACAATTTAATTTATAATAAGTATCTGTTGTTCTTACAGAAATAAAAAATAAACGCGTCAAATTGAGAACCTTCTCTTTTTTCGTCGGTGAAAAATCCTATTAAATCTTCTATAACATATCTGAGTAATATTTTTATAAGTTAAACTCTGTGAAGAAATAGAAGGGCTAGTCTTGATCGATCTTAACTTTTTGGTTTACTCATTATCTACCCACGACATAGGTCAGGATTTTGCCAAAATCGCCACGCTTGGCAGGCCAGTTAGTGATCACACTTTGACCAATAACGTACAGACGACGCTTTTGCCTGTCTTTTTCTGGCAGTACTTCTTAAGTTGCCTCTTACGACTCCCATAGGACCTAGCCTAACCTAATAACAAATAGTAGTAAAGTATTATCTAAAGCGTTTTATTACTGTTTCACTAGGGCCAACAATATAAACATGTTAATCCAACGGGCAATCTGCAAAATCGATAGTTCAACCGAACACATTTCACCTTTCATAAAAGCAGAGCACTTCTCACAATTTATATACGGGGGGAAACCCCATAACGATCACATGTGCAACGACTCGGCCAGTTTAAACCGCCGATATTACCCGCTCTATGAAATATTGATGTCTGTTTCTCTATCATAGTACCGAATAGTAGCTGCATTAATTCACATATCGATGGTTGGAACCCAGTATCGACTAGCTTTGATATCAACATTTTATCAGCAGAAGTTCAAAATTTTCCATATGATGTCCAGATCAAAAACAAACAAATATAAAATAGTGCAGATATGAGTTACTAGCTTTTCATCTGCGGCTCTAAATGCGTGAATTACATCGTGAACCTGTGCCATGATATAAAATTGTCAAATGTCTTTTTTCTAGGATTAATCTATTTTTGTACCAAATTTCTTGAAATACGGTTCGAATACATATTTTATGTAGTATTTTAGAAACAGAACAGACACACGGATATAGTCAGACAAACTGACATAGCTACATTCGCATTTATAATACTTAACTTTTTTGCACTTCAAATGTAACTTTTTATTTTAAAAATATATTTCACTTCTGAGAAGTATAGTCGTAGCAAAATTTTCCTAGGTGCATTTAAATAAATCTAGGCTAGAAGGTCAGGGCAATCGATCTCAGTTGTAGCAATCTCTAACTTACAGATGTATCTCGAAGAGAGAAGAATATTCGAGATACATCTGTATATTGAAGCTGGAATCGAATGCCAGCTATATCGCTTCTATGACGGAGTCTTCTGCCCTGCGGTATTTATTGTACTTGATCCTTGCAAAAGAAAAATCTGGAGTATTCGTTTGACGACCTCCGTAGTTAAGTGGCGTACACGCCGGCTTTCAAGATCGACAGTTCCAAGGCCCTGGTTTCGATCCCCAAGCGGGTCAATGTAGTAAGAAGGCAACTTAAAAGTAAGTGATGATGAGTTTTACAAAACAAGGAAGGGAAACAAGGATTATCAGGTTTAGACCTGATAATCATGGCGTAAACGGATGTTTTGTAATGATATATTTTCTCCTCTAAATACCATAACAATAGTAGTACGGTAAAATGGTTTATAAAATGAAAAACTAGATACACAATCTGCGACCGAAAAAGTCCCTCGCCATATGAGCGCCACATCATTTCGGTGCTCTTTCAATTTATTAGGATTCAAACTAATGTCATATTTTATTTTATTTTATTTTCCTTTATTTGGAAACTCAACAGCATTTTTGTAACAATCATACATAATGTGAATCCTATGCTAGCGCTTAGCCAATAACAGAGAGAGTTAAACCAAAACAACATGATACTATGATAAGTCAATCGCGGACATTCTGAATTGTCATATTTGTATGGGACTGCGTATCTAATTCTTATTACCCACCCGGCTACGATCCCCGGTTCGATCCCCGGGTCGGGCAACAAATAGTTTCGAATTTTCGAACGTTGCTCGTGTTTGTGATCACCAACCCGCATTTGGCAAGCGTGGTGATTATGCCAGTTCCCATCATTGCAGTGGTAACTTGAATTCAATGATGGAGGTCTTTTCCCTGCAGTGGGATGATGGTAGTTGATAGGCTGTTACTTTTTTTACTTACCCGGCTACGGCGAAGCCAACAGGAAGGGTTACGGTTTTAGCAGTCTATGTATACCTACAGGATGAAATTTTGAAGGTGGTTACTTCCAAATTTTAATATAAGAATCTACAAAAAAAAAAACAAATGACGTATTTTTTTGTACTGTTTTTTTGTATTTTTTTTATACCCAGTGCAAAAATGTCACTTAGAAAATGTCCGCCAAAATCCAAATTTTTTGATACGGCCTCCTAGCAACACTTTTTACACGCTATGCACATCTCATTCATTTATTACAATACTATTCATAAGTTTTTGATTTTCGCTTCGTACCTTAACAGGCTTAGTACCGTAAAATTGAAAACCATGTTGTGAAAAACTTTTTCTGCATGGTGAAAACTTGAATTACATTTTTTAATTATAAATGGGCTCTAAATAAGATACTGGACGCCTTTTTTTTTTAGAGATGATGAAAGAGATTGTATACATAGAGTCATTGTACATGTATGTGGGTATTTATGTGGGTTCCACATTTATTTTGCGCCTAACCACTAATAAGGCCCGAGTTCACCAACAGACGTTTAAGTTTTAAACAGCGTTTAAAATATTATTTGACATATTTTGCATGGGAATTGTGTCAAATTAACCGTCAATCTATGTTTACCGGCTGTTTAAGAATTGGTGAACTCGGGTGGCCGATTTTGGCGAATGAGGTATCAATCGATTCCTTATTATAACGCATGGCGAACGCTACAACAATAAATTGGGGTAAATTGAAAAAGGTTGTTTAGTCGTAACCTAGGGTATTAAATAAAATAAATAAATATTTAAGACATGCCTCACTGGGCCACACAGAGCCATCTAGTCCCAAATTAAGCTACTATTAAGTACCCTGTCGTATGGGGTACTAGACAACCGATAAACTTACGTATATACTTTTTTTTGTAAATATATACTTATAATACATAGAAAACACCCAGACCAGTACAAACAGACATGTTCATGCACACAAATATTTGTACTGTGCGGGGATCGAACCCGCGACCCATGGCCCAGAAATAGCGTTTACTACCGCTGATCCAAATGGTCGTCTTAAATGTCGTCGTCGTCGTCGTATTATATGAAAGAAGACCACCTTTGAGTTATTGATTTAAAATTATAGGCATTTTCGTAGTCGGGTTACAGTTTTTAATCTGTTTATTATTTTTATAGTTACAAGAGTTCTATAGCACAAATGTAATTTTTGCTTCAAGTTTTATCTAATATTGAAAAACCCCTTATCAGAAGTACGCACTGTGATATACCTATGTTTTCGTTTATTTATTTTTATCGTACTCACCACGCGCTTGTTATTGCGGTAAATCAGAATTGATAAAGTCGAAACAAAATTGCAACAAAATCATTATAGGTACTGTTTTCTTGATTTTACGCAAACACTATACATTGAAATGAATAATACCAGTATTTAAAAAATCATTGAAATGAAAGTTAGATTTACGAATTTTAAGTAAAATCGTGTACGTAAAAAAGGATACCTACGTAAAGCAATAGAAATTAAAAAAAACATTCTAATTTTAATAAAGCATATGGTTGGAATTTACCAGATGCTTGCGACCCCATCTTTCCATCAATGAAGTCCACAAACCAGTGCAATATTGCAAAGACTCCGGACGCAGTTAGATCATATTATATGAAAAGTAAAATAACTGACGATAAAAATTAGAAACAATACGAATAACACCTTACTCTGCCCGTGACTATAAACGCTGTAAAGTGTTCGAAACGTCAGGTTAAACGAAAAATAAACGCGAATTAAAATTCGTAAACGTATCTATCATTTCAAAATTGTATTGCAGGACGTGGACTTATAAATAAATAATAAATAAATAAATATGTAAGACATGCCTCACTGGGCCACACAGAGCCATCTAGTCCCAAATTAAGCTACTATTAAGTACCATGTCGTATGGGGTACTAGACAACCGATAAACTTACCTACATACTTTTTTTTTGTAAATACATACTTATAATACATAGAAAACACCCAGACCAGTACAAACAGACAAGTTCATGCACACAAATATTTGTACTGTGCGGGGATCGAACCCGCGACCCATGGCTCAGAGGCAGCGTTTACTATCGCTGATCCAAATGGTCGTCGGTCGTCGACTTAATGTTTGTTCTGTCCATACACAGTGTGGACATCTTGGTTGGTGTATTGCCGCCTACTACACAAGGGTTCCCGCTTCGACCCCAGACAGGAAACAATCTTTTCGATATTGGTTTGGATCTGTATGGGTTATGATGGGTTAGTCGTGCTTTAGAAGATACGTATAGCCTCTGGTCCCGGCTTCTGTCTAGTTTGAACGCACCTCTTCAATCTCCCACAAACACACGTGTCCGCATGGCCTTCGGAATGAGGCTCAGAGAGAAACTAATGATGTGTAGTAGACTTCGGACTTAGGTTCAAAGACTAATAATGTTTACTTAAATATAAATTTATGGTAAGGTACTAATCTTCAGCGCCATCTATCGTCTCTGTCACGTGACTTCATACAGAATTCCTACATCTGTTATGCGGTGACATGTTCACGTGGAAACTAACTACGTTGTAGTTTGTATGTTATTTTATCTAAGACAAATTTTACTGCAGAGTTATAATAGGGGTTAAAGTATGAAATTGCCGATTATTTTCCCACTTTTTATTTTGTTTATAGCTCTTAAGTATAGTCATATTATTGCGTAATTCTTTTTGTATTATATCAAAAACTAAATAAAGTAACTTTTGACTAAAAAAAAAATGCAATACTAGTGCCTAATACTTCAAAGGAAGTCGTTGAAAAGACCCCTTACAATGTGTTAGCTGACCTTCTTGCTTCAATTAAGTATATTTGTATTATATACTTTGATTTTCAGAAATTTAAATACTATAATGCGTAGCTTTATAACCATCTAACTTTCACCTTTAATGGCATCGAAAACGGTTCAGGCGTTTTTAAAAAAACAAAAAAATTGTTAGTATGGAAAAATGACTTTTCTCGATTTCGTCCATACAAAACGGCAATTTCATACTTTAACCCCTAATATTAAATACCCCTAAGACCCGAGTTCACCAACACTTAAACAGCCGGTAAACAAAGAGTGACGATTAATTTGACACAATTCCCATACAAAATATGTCAAATAATATTTTAAACGCTGTTTAAACGCTGTTTAAACTTAAACGTCTGTTGGTGAACTCGGGCCTAAGTAAGTTGTTTTTGCGTGTAAGAATAACAAACATCTACACATCCATATATATACTGCTTTTGCGTTTATAATACTAACTTGATTGATATTATTCTAGAGAATTAAATTATTGAAACAAAATTTATTGTCTAAAGCTAAATCCAATCTAAAACAAACCAAAATATTGTAAAAAAAAATTAGAATAATGTTGCATAACATCTGCATTGTGAACTAGGAAGCTGTATAGAATACCAATATGGCTCTGACGTATGCATTAAATAACAATGGTGGTGCTAGCAAGGAAGTCTAGTCTAGTCTGGTCTTCCGAAGTGACTAGATAAAACATTAATGGAGTATGTACCAACAGTGTTTGCCAAAAGAAAAAATATAAACCTTGTACATACATACTATCGCGTGGTCACAAAAAATGTCTTTACCGCTTCAAAACAATTCGAAAATTTCCATATTGAAAAAACTTTATATTTTGGCTATCATTTTAAAACGACGTAGTTAAAAAACATCTCTACGTGTTATAAAACTCTGACACTAGATTATCTCTGATAGATAGTCATACGATAAAATGACTCTTTCGGGCATTTTTTAATTATGATATCCGACCTAACCGACGAAAATCTAGAAACAAGTCACCAGTTTTGAGTCAACACCAAACAAACAATAAAGACTTTATTTGATATTTTAGCAACTTAAATGCACTTATAATATCAGTATATAAACTTGAAAAATTTTGCCAGGAGATGCGGGTTCGAGTCCCGCCTGAGACAAAATTTTTCAAGTTTATATACTGATAAAACAATAAAGACCATTGGAACACACCTATTAGATGCATTACAACAAAGCCTTTTTAATGTCGGGGTATCGACTGGTGATGATGGTATAAAATATAACATGCCTTTAATATTTACTAAATATTTAAAAAACATCTTGTGTTAACTCTTTTTTTGAAGGATTCAACTGTAATTAATTCCTTGTAAGAAGAATCTTTAAAACAAAATCATTTTCCTAAGTTCAATCGAATATCGTTTCTACATACTCACATTCATTGGAATACATAACTGGATTAGCGTCCGTGCAGCGCGCATATCACGATATATGATTTAGATTGAGCTCTTGGTGTATCATTCGCGGGATGGTTCATCCCTCGAACTACCCTCGAAGGGTGACAGCGCGCTTTGATCATTTGCCTGTGCTGCGGTGGTTGAGCGTTTATTTTTGTTTGAGAGTTATTTTTTTAAGTGAAGCGCAAATGGCTGTTAGGGTATTAACGTATTCTCATTCTGCGGTATTGATAATTTTGGTACTAAATTTCTGGTAGCATCTGAATGTTTTTTATTTAAAGTCAAATCTGTTTGGAGGTATTGAAATAAGAGGCCTGTTTAACATTGCTGTATCCGGAATTGATTGTTCGTTTCTGTAAAATAACTTAGTTGGTAGTTTTGTACCACAAAATATAATAAAATAAAACATTATAAATGCGAAAGTTTGAATGGATGTTTGTTCCTGAATCACGTAAGGTCGCATATTATGCTACTTTTAATCCCATCAGTTAGTATAAAATTTATACAATCTACTTTAGGTAGACAAACGTTGTAACTTATTTGTTTCTTACTATGGTTGATATGACGGATACATTTTAAATAAAAAATTGAACCGACTTTAAGAAAAACTCACTAAAAATCACTATTTTTATGTAGGTACTGTTTCCGGTCTACAGAGGATTAATAATTGTGTAATTTATTTAACACTAAAAAGAGAAAAATAAATTAATTAAAAAAAAGAAACGACTTAAAAAAAAACTCACTAAAAAGTACAAAATAACACAAGATCAATGTTTTATTTTAAAACCTATTTACCTACTTACAATATCATTTTAACAACTAACAACAGTAACTAAACAGATCGAAGTCGTTGCCGAGCCAAATAGAATAGGAGTATAATCACTACTGAATTGATTGCCGCTCGCCAACATAGCAATTTTTTTTTAATTCCGTATTTTATTTGTTTCATTTGTAGAATTATTTTTGTATTGTTTGTCTCGGCACCGACTTCAATCTGTTTAGTTGTTAGTAGTTAAAATAATATTGTAGGTAGGTAGATAGGTTTTAAAATAAAACATTGTTCTTGTGTTATTTTGTACTTTTTAGTAAGATTTTTTTAAGTTGGTTCTTTTTTTTAATTAATTTATTTTTCTCTTTTTAGTGTTAAATAAATTACACAATTATTAATCCTCTGTAGACCGGAAACAGTACCTACATAAAAATAGTGATGACGACTTCTAGATGAAAATGTATGAATTATTTGAGAAACTCCCCCCCTCATCGCTATAGAATCTTAAGAATCATCCTCCAACTCCTAACTGCTTAGGAGTTTGACCTTCTATCATCAGCTGACGTGAATAACCTGAAGAAAGGCAACTATCTGACTATACGCGCCTATAATATTTAAAGAATAATCCTCCTAACCGTTAAGGAGTTGTACCTTCCATCATCAGCAAATACTGAAAAGCCTTAAGAGCAAAAACGTAATACGTGCTTATAAAATTTGAGGGTTTCCCTCAATTCCACCATGAGATTATGACTTCGTTAAAATAGGACCACATAGAAAGCACCAGATTTGAGACAACAAAAGAATTTTTAAAATCCGTTCAAACAGTCGAAAGGTCTGAGGTAACAAACATGAAAAAAAAGACGTGTGGCAATCGGAGACTGCCGCGGTAAAGCTATTGCATAGCATTTTTTATCAACTCATGCAATTATAAAACTGAAAAGTATCACCGCTGTGCCAGTCGGAGTGGGGGGTGTTAGGTTATTTTCGTTACGGAATTTCTGGATTCGGTCTCCACGCTCAAGGCCCGCGATAGAAGCTATGCTTAGCTTTATAATTTAGCTTAATTTTATAATTTTATGTATTTTCTAATTTTGACTTTTGTAAGTATTTTTTTCTGTTATTTTGGCAGATTTATGGTTACCATAGGCAACCATACTGTCAAAATCCTTATTTTCTTCTAAATTCTTTTAAATTTCGGAAATTCAAAATTGTTTGATCGTGCCTCGCCCCGAGTGTTAGGTTAGGTTATTTTCGTTACGGAATTTCTGGATTCGGTCTCCACGCTCAAGGCCCGCGATAGAAGCTATGCAATAGCTTAAAAAAAACATACAGTCGAATTGAGAACCTCCTCCTTTTTTTGGAAGTCGGTTAAAAGAGTGTGCATATGTTTTTTTGTTGCTGACTATGACACTTGATGTCAATGTAGTCTAGTCCAAATCGCGGTTTTCTTTTTTAAATCAGTTTTTTTAATTTTATAAATAATGGGCTTGCTCTTGACTACATATAACTATTATACAACGGTTAAGAAGAAGCCTAAGATGGAGCGAGCTTACCCAGAGGTACTGGTTCTCCAACACACCAGCGGAACACAGAGGCACTGTTTGGTGCTGGAATCCGGCAGTAGGGTGGTAGCATCCAGGCGGCCTCTTACGAAGCCTACCACCGCAGAGGGATCTGTTAGCCGTCATCATTGGTTAGAAAACCAAAGATGCCGTTGCCCAGGTTGGACCACTAGGAGGTAGATCCCACCACCATAAGTTCAGTAAGTAGAAGGTCACTTGAAACAACCTTTCTCAAAGTTATGTGTTTGTAGTTAATTTTCAAACATTTAGCGTTTAATGTTGCAGGCGTGTGAGCACTTAAAGTTTGCTGGAGTCATAATCGATGACATGATGCAGATCTGACAATCTTATCTGACTCACAATGAGTCATACACGACTCATGTTAATGGAATGTAGGTTTCAATGATCGACTTACTTTGCCCTTTTGTTTCATTACACTATTGTGTCAGATTTAACCAACACATGAAAATTTTACTGCTACATCATCGATACGATAATTATATGCATGCGTTTGATATACCCTCGAGCTGGTTTTAATAAACTCTTGATCTTTTTCAGATTTCTGTGGCAATTTATGATTATTATATCAGCAATTTAATTATTAGGTTCTAGCTTCACAGAAACTACATATTTTTGCCATTTGCAAACTTTTTAGATTGGCGCTTTTGCGCTTTTAGCAGAATTCTAGTATTGTATAATATTTCGATGGATAAAACATCATGATAGATGTCGATGCTTAGGAGAGAGATTCTTGTCTGGTGTTTTAATAACATGACATGAAAATCACTCAAAAGGCAGCTAGTTCATAAGACCAAGAACATTTTCTTAAAGAACTTTCGTTCTTAGAGAAAACCTTAAAAGCTCTTAAAAACACTGAAATTTTGGCTGTCCAGCTCTTCTCAAAGTAGAAGAACATGAAAAAAATAGCGTCAAAATCTTGTGATATTCTTTAAATCATTATCATATGAGAAGAGGTGATGTTATAATGTTTTAGTGGTATAAGTAATGAATTTCAGCTATAAATACACTAAACAAAGATGTAGTTTAGGTACTTATCTTACATCTTTTTCTGACATCTCGATGTATTTCAGTGAAATCACGTAGGAGGATTCCGATTGACGAGTGCAACAAACTGATATTCTTATTTTGTAAGGATGATTACAAACTCGATTGTCCCAAAACAAAGGCGGCGGGAACGGGAACCGTCCGTCAATAAGTCTCGCCTCGGATCGGTCAGGGCTGGTAATTGACGGGGTGAGAGGGGCGGTTAGGGTTGACAATGTTAAGTAAAAAAATGACAATAACTGTGTAATTGATACTTAAAATACTGCAATCTAGGATTCCGCAGTCAATAAAGGAACTCTAATACTTTAGTCATTTTCGTCTGTCATGTCTGTCTATCTGCCCGACACCGATTCATTTCAGAAACCCTAACTAAGTACATTCTAGAAACCTGACAATACTATCAAAAGAATTCGTTAATTAAAATATTTGTAAAATCTTTTAATAGCGTTTTCACAGCATGTAATGTTGAGTTGATTTTCTTTTTCTCATTTTTACTTAATCTGTTGATTGAATCTTCATCTCTTGATTTTAATCAAAATTTGTGATTTTAAGCAGGTGCAAGTTATACTAATCTATAAAAAGAACTTGGAATTGCTTGGATTTATTTTGTTGCAATTTCAAACGTAGCATTTTTTCAATTAAATAAACTATTTTAAAATTGAAATTTTGTTCCAGAGACAGAGGCTACGTTCGAGATATTTGTAAGTAGAACAAAACTAATTGTATGAATTGATGACTAATTGTAATGTTTTTGTTTCCTACTAAATGTTTGTATAACTTTTTGTTATTTAATGCCATGTATGAATTAAACTATTTTGATGGAGGTAGAGAAAAGTTGTATAGTCTAGCATCCTGGGTGATCAAATCTTGATATAGTAAAATTTTGTTTTATAGTTTTTATTGTATAAATGCAGATCTTGTTTTTGTATTGACAGCCACGTCACGTCAACCCTAACAGCGGGCAGTTACTCAGCTCCTTCCCCTAAAACATTGTCATCTGAATTTGTGCCCGAAGTAAATAAGAGTCCCGGGGAGTTCTCGTCTCTAATGGCGGCAGATTTATAGATTTTCCTGGGCACCCCGCCGCGCCGGGATTAAATTACGCCTGCCGCATTGGCCGGGAGGAATATTAGCACTTCTATTTGTTTCCGCCGTTCGGTTTCGGGTCTGAGGACGAACCTCTGGATGGCCCGTGCACTTCGATCTGCATAGTTGGATCGGTTTTGCATGTTTGAGATTTCGACGGCCGGCGACCGTCGTTTGTTTTCGCGAATTCACTCTTTGGCGCGCGAAACGAAGAGACTTTTCGACTGTTGTGTTACAATATCCTTAAAAAAGTCACACATAACCTTTCGAAAGATATTACTTATTGTGGGATAAGTCATCAAAAACCATAATTAGGTTGTTGCCCCGTGAAATATTACGCGTGACAATACTCGTCGACATGGAAACTTTAAATTGCACTCGTCGACATGGTAGCCTTTTCTTCAGTAGGTTAAAAATAAATATCATGCTACTCGTATATTAGGTAACTATAACATAATGTGGCAAGCGAAAGAACAGTGTCCTAACTGGATGTACTAGCCTATTTTTTACTATCAGCGACTAAGATAGTGTGTGACCTCAATCTCACCAGCCAAACTAAAAAGAGCAACATGATAAAATTTTGCCATGGTATTCGATCATGTGATAGCTTTATTGTTTTAAGAGGATTAAGGTTTTCATTGTAGCAGCAGCAGTGAAGGGTGTATTCACAATTTATTATTATATATCAATTCAATATTTAATTATGAAGAAAATCTATGAGGTAATTTTCGCACTCCGCTTGTTGTTTATTTTTTAGTTAATTTAACTTAGGTTATAATCCATATCCTTCATTCATTTATCAGGTAATTTTTCTTCGTATGCTGGTTTTTACATGTTCGACTGATAGTTTTTTTATTATCGTGATTTTACGTGTATAACTTCTTTAACCATGATAGTATTCGAATATTCTATGCACATTTAAACTTTAAATAATACCAAGCTTCTAGCGAGATTGGTCAAAACTTAAGAAATTAAAATATGGCTAACTCAACACCCAATGTAAAACCGTCATCTTTAATACAATCTCTTGTTTTAATAACAGTTTTCTTCAGTTGTCTCCCCTTGTCCAACCCTCGGCGGGCGGGCGGATCATCACTAGGGAGGGTCGAAGAATTGTGAGTAGTCGATGTTTTTATTGTTTTTTCCATATTTTACACCGATGTTTTTAAACACTGAAGAAAGATGAGGTTCTTTATTCAAACTGTATATTTTTATAGAGAGCTGTCAGTTTTTGTATGGGTAAGACAGGGCAGTCCCCAAGTCGGTAGAATTTAATTTAAAGAATGTCCTACCGGTTATGGTTTAAAAATATTTATAAAAATTAATACTTACTATAATAAAATTTTTTTTCTTAAAATAACAGTCATCCAAGTTCCTTACCAAGCAATTTTTCTATTCCTCTCTTTTTTTATTTAAGAGCATTATTATAATAACAGCCCAAATTAAATAACGATGCTAGTACCTGTCAGCAGCTTTATCAGAGGACCTATTGCTAAATTGAACCGTAAGATTAAAATCGATTTAATGTGTAGTATGTAATGTAGATATGATATTTTTTGCCAACTTTTATGTTGAAAACGCGATTCTTTTAATGAAAATGTCGACATTTCAGTCGGGGATCGTAATTTAAGAATCGATATAATATTTTTATGAATGCGACATCCCTAGTGGCCGCCCGCCCTCTGCTACTGATTTTTAAAATCGCAGACGGGTTAACTTGGGGCGAACTCTACCCAGCCATTATGTTCGGGTTTTTATCTGCGTAATTATTGTAACAAATATTGTAAATGCGCGTCTGTTTGAGAATTAAAGTTATTAGCTTTTGAAACTAAAGCGTTTATTGAGGCGTACATCATTATTTTTACTATAGTGCCAACTAGGCATTTTTAAGAAATGTTAACATTTCTTATGAGAAATGGCTTATATTTTTTAAACCATTTAAGCTGTTGAAAGTGCTGTTTTATTTATTGGTTTAACTTTCTTCGCCTTTAGATACGGTTAAAAAATTTAATTACTTTTAATATAATTAAATTTAAAGATAGAGTGAATAGGCTGCTTCTAAGTAAGCTCGCTCTATCGGCTTTCTCTCGACTCTAGGTTTCAGTGTGAAGCAAGAGCAATAAATAGAAAAAGAATAGAAATCAGTACATAAGGCCTCCAATATAAAACTTTGTAAGGAGACAAGTCACACTTAAAAAATCTGATCCTCCCCTAAGTCTACATTGTTTTCACACACACGCACACATAGTTAATTTGAATTTTCATGAGTCAGTTGATACCGATATAGTAGTTACTTCAAAGCAACGAAATAATATTTCTGCGTATTTTCTCTATTTCATCCTTGATTTTGGAATGCGTTCTCTTTTGTTTTCGCTTTGTTAACATTCTGCTGGATAGAAATGTGAAATGTGGGGAGTATTTCACTCTGTCTGTCTGTAGTAACAAGAGTTTTTTTTGTATAAATACTAATACACAAAGGAAAACGTTACTGGCTATTCTGATTACTAGTCTGATCAAGCTGAGATTTGGTATTCACAATTCTGAATCAAAAGAAAAATAAGTTGCATTTACAATTCTCACTTTATGAAAACAGGAGCTACATCTAAAAAATTCTAAATACTTACAATGCTATAGCGTTTTATTGTGCGTTTAGTCCTTTAATTCATAATATGAGTTATATAACTGTATTAGCTGCTTTTGCTTAATATATTAAAGTAGCCATCTTTAATATATCAACAACTCGTATATTACAACAGCCAAAACATTTTCACAATAGTAAATAAATTTAAGGATTATTATTCTGACGATTTTTTTCTTAAACATTTGTTTTCTAACGAAAAAAAATAATATTCATAATACAAATTAGGTTTATACCTAAACATTTTCGATCTTTATAACTGAAAATTTTAAAAAAACATGTCGAGTGCGCGTGCGCTTTTGTTGTTTCCTTGTCAGACTACCTATAATTATTTTAGTAAGGTGGTTTTCGCGCTGATTCTTTTTGTCACTAGCCCGCAACATTATTGGGACGTATAAAAACACCTCCTGGGGACTATTTGCAGAAAAAGAAACTTATTTTAGCTATCCCTTTCTAAATCATCATCTGAAAAATGATACCTAGGTAAGGCATCTGACGAGGTAAAACCTCAATGGGCTTATCCTCAGAGATTTCAATTTGGTATAAAAGATCAATTTATAAGTATAATCATGACATAGAATTAAAAGGTGTAGGTACTGCACCTTATTACGTTGGTCTAGTGGTATTAATACCGAGCCAAGATCAGGGTCCCGGTATCGATCCCTGGGTTGGGCATCCAAAAGTTTCGATTTTTCGAACATTGCACGGGTTTGTGATCACCACCTTCTATTTGGCGTGGTGATTATGCCAGTACCCAGCATTGATGTGGTAACTTTAATTCTATGATGGAGGCCTTTTCCCTGCAGTGGGATGATTATAAGCTGCTACTTTTTTTTTACTTTAACCGTGACCGTGGCGATCCTGGCAAAATTCACTTCTCTCAAATTGCAATAAGCTTTTAACAAGATAATAATTTAATTGCTCTATTGAAGAAAAAATACAACAATCGCTTATAATAAATATTGCCAACAAATATGGATGTTGCATTGTACAGTACATATGGTCCATAAAATTAACACTCTCTTTAATGTGCACAAAATATGAACAGGCAACTCATTTCTCACTTTAAGATACCGATTGCATTTTTTTGTTGTCGTCAGTTAGTAAAAGTTTTAATGCTCATAATAATTATGTTTATGACTTCGGCCACACGCCATCGCATAAAATTTGTTAAAGCGCTGGTTTTATTGTTAGAGGTTGTTCTGCACACTGTTTACGATAAAAACTAATTGTCTTAAATGCTTATTTAAGTTACTATCAATAATTTGTCGTCGTAAACTTTATTTGATATTTTAGCAACTTAATTGCACTTATAATATCAGTATATAAACTTGAAAAATTTTGTCTCAGGCGGGACTCGAACCCGCATCTCCTCGCATGCCGGGCGGGCGCCATACCATTAGGCCACCGAGACACTGCGACACGGCATGAATTTTTCAAGCATATTCTTACGCTGTAAGCCAGCGTTGTTTCATCAAATGTTAGGAGTTTGCACCCTTAACACCCGAAAGAAACATCTTTGCAGATGTTTGACAGTCAGTTAAGATGAAACAGCTATTTATATACTTTATTTGATATTTTAGCAACTTAATTGCACTTATAATATCAGTAAATAACTAAACTATAACTATAATATAACTATAACTATACATAAACTTGAAAAATTTTTCAAGTTTATATACTGATATTGTCGTCGTAAGATTAAATTATCGTGTTTTCTTCGTTTATGATTAAAAGCTATATTTTAATATAAGCTAAGTGTATGTTATTACATTTGATAATAAGTAATGATAGTCATCATAATACCAAAACAAAACGTTTATAAAGGTCCATAATGTAATGAACAAACCGACTGATTAGAAATTTGACTGCTCATTTTACTAATAATTATATTATTATATGATTGTAAATGTTTACTTTTGCATTTTAAAATTATATCATCAGCAGTTTCAGCAATCTTACGGGCATTTCATCTATGTACAGTCATTCTGATCCACTTGACACAACTTCTGTATTACCTACTGTCTGAGTCTGAACTTGCACAAAGGAAAGTTTATTGAGGAACTACGAGTACTTACTAGTATACTCTTATGTATGTACCTACAAAATTCGTATCACAGTAGATGTATCACAATTATCTTTAATTTAAGTCGAAAATGTGATTCCAGCGTAGTAGCGCCACCGTCACCAAGGACATTCGAAATTTATACAAACAAACGTATTGGTTATATAGTAATATTCCTGTATAGGTTTTTAAACTTTCTTGATGCATTGTTAGACATAAAACTTATACATCGGGAAGGTAAATACGATTTTACCTCTAAATTATAACATTGCATTGTAAATCCCGGTTTAGTGATAAATTACATTAAATTAAAATCATTTATTTCGGAATACAATCCATATTGGTGTTAGTAACAATTTGCTTATTAACTATGTTAATGAGTAGCCATACATTAAAAGTTAAAAATGTATTATCATATTAAAAAAAAAAGAACAACTAGAGCCAGCTAGCATACGTTGCGACACAGGGCAGCAGGCGACAGATGCGCAACTACCCAGTGCCTCAACATGCCACTATCCTCTCTTACAGCAATGGTGTTCAGGATGCTATTGACACCACCACGTACCCTACTTATCAGCGAACCGATTCTTTTTCGCACTATCGCATGGAATCCGTCCACGCGAGCTTCCGCGAACATACCTGATACACTACAATATCAAGGCAGTCCCATTAGCATCCTGAACCCATTGTTGTACTGCAAATGATTCTGTAGTCCCGGATCGCGGATTGAATTAGCGGCTTTTTGTTATATACAGGATGAAATTTTAACCACTTTCCAAATTTTAATATAGCAATCTACGAGGCAAAAAACAAATGACGTATTTTTTCTTTTGGTATAGCCCAGTACAAAAATGTCAATATAAAGCACTTAGAAAATGTCTGCCAAAAATCTAAAATTTTTGATACGGCATCCTAGTAACACTTTTATTACGCGATGTGCATCTCATTCATTTAATACAATACTATTCATGAGTTTTTGAATTTCCCTTTATACCTTAACAAGTCTAGGACCGTAAAAATTGAAAACTATATCACGAAAAATATTTTTGGGTGACAACTTGATTTACATTTTTTATTTCATAAATAGGCTTTAAATACGATTCTGATTGCATATAAAAATTTTGGAAAGTGGTTAAAATTTCACCCTGTATACAGTATGTTATATGCATATGTGAATGAATAGGCTCGTTTCGGCTTGTTATTCCATTTACCTAACACTGTATTAACCTAGAATTCTGTCGTTCTGAGGACCCATGATGCATTTTCGGTATACGAACCTTTCATTCTGGGAGGGCTGCCCTAGAAGCGGCCTGGATGTAGCCTCACTTCCTCTTCAGATAAGATTCTGAGAGCTTCATCAGTAACCGATCTTTTACAAATATTTTCATTGTTACTCAATCGCGAAAAAATGGCTAAATGGATCTGGATGAAATTTGGCACGAATATAGATTATATTAGGCTGGAATAGCACATAATTATGATATTTTTAATCCCAGGAAAAAGTATGGTTCCCGTGTAATAGTTTTATATCCAAAATGCCACGCGTATGAAGTCGAGGGCAACAGTAATAAATAAATATAAACTATTATTCTAAGACATATAGGTGTTTAATAGACGTATCTAAATACGATTAGCTATGCATAAGTAATGTTGATTATTATTAGGAGTCTTTCCTACCTACAACCGCCATTAAATAGTTCCCTAATCACTCGATCGTGAGTTATTCCAGACATAATTGAAATCAATTGTTATCGTGGCACCCGAGTGCCTTCTGGGGGTTGAAGGACTAATAGGCAACTAACGCGTTCTAGAAAATGACGTCAGAATAATGATTTTCAAATAACAAGATAGTCGGTCGTGTATGAGTAAACAGCATTGTCATGGTGACCTTTAAAATTCTAGTAAATGGATGTACGAGTACATCGACTTGAATTAATTACAATTATGTTTTCTGACAAAGGCTTGTGTGGACAATAATCGATTTTCATGCCCTGATTCATTCATTTGCTACGTCATTTGTTTATAAAGTAGATCACATCATAGTTGGTCGATGATAATGTGCCCTAAACAATTATCTATACTTCTATACTTACTATAAAATTATAAAGCTGAAGAGTTTGTTTGTTTGTTTGTTTGTTTGTTTGAATGCGCTAATCTCAGGAAGTACTGGTTTGAGTTGAAAAATTATTTTTTTGTTGTATAGTCCGTTTATCGAAAAAGGCTTTAGGCAATATAACATCACGCTGTGACCAATAAGAGCGTAACATCAGTGAAAAATTTTGCAAAAACGGGGAAAATTATTCGTATTAATCGGGATCATAACAACAGAAATTGGCGCGGACGAAGTCGCGGACAACAGCTAGTAATATTATAAAGCTGAAGAGTTTGTTTGTTTGTTTTTTGAACGCGTTAATCTCAGAAAGTACTGGTTCGAATTTAAAAAATATTTTTGTGTTGGATAGTCCATTAATCGAGGAAGAACATGACGCTGCGACCAATAGGAACGAAGCTTCAGTGAAAAATGTTGCAAAAATAGTCGCGATCATAAGCGTCTAATAAGTGTTGTTATGCATGTAATAGATTCAGACTTGATTTTTAAAATACTGAGAAAGAAATTCCAACGCTACGAAATCCTCATAATTAATTGATTCAACGAAATAAAAAATGTCGCCACAATTATGATCGAAACTATGTAAGCATGCCATTGTACAAGTTTCATTACGCAATCCAGGGTCATAAATCAAGGGAAGAGCATCGATTCCCAATCTCTTGTCGTTATAACAGCGTGGCACAGACACATTAATCATTAACAATTACGTTAAACGGTCGAAGGATCCAGTGGAGCAGACTCCGGCCGCATTGTGAAAAGGTACTCAACTGACAGTGGACAAATAACAAAACTGGGTTAATCTTTTACCTCCCGCATCGGCTGGAGGTGGAGGATCACCCCTCGCTCCCTCTCGTTCATTCCACTCTGAAACTGAAAAGGATAGACAGCACTCACTTACCTCCAAAACGACCTATGAACAAATCGGATTCGATTCAAATAGACTTTATGCGTTAAATCAATTGGGTCTCTAGTCGATTATACTGAGAATTTTTTACCTTAGGAATTCAAAAAAGTTTTTAGGGTACACTCAACTTTGAACCTTAATAAAATATAATGAGGTATATTTTACGATGATTTATTTAAAATACTAGATTTTTAGTATTATATTCATGTATTTGTTCCATCACGTCTGTGCTGAGAGATGAAAATGCCATGAAAACTTTGTCCTTGTTTTGCTTATGGGCCTGAACAGAGAGGGCAAGATGTTACATTAAGTCACTGTGGAGAGTACGTATTGCTACGATTTACTTTGTTTGCCCGTGGAAGGTCTTAGTCGAATTTTCGCATGAATCTAACTGAATTTTTGTTCACCTTCAAGAGTCCAGACGATCGTTACTTCATTCGTATGACTTTCAAAGTTTATTCGATGTTGCACGCATATTTGTTCTCATAAATTAAAACGGTCTCTTTAATCATGTAAATTGACTTCTATAGTTGATATTATTTTTGTTGTTAAATCGTTTTGAAACAAAAACAATTCAAAATGATCACCAACATGTAAAAAGAAAGAGTTAAAGCAATGGATATGATTAATTTGCTGTAAAAAAATTAAAACAACTTTTTAACTCGTCTAGACCCTTGAAATTACTCCAAGACGAGAACGAATCAAACAATAAAAAGTTAAAATTCCACAAACGGTATCGGCCGAGATGTACCTATTGAAATATTATAATACGCTTCAACCTATAATTTGATTAAATTCGAAGCGAAAAAGAAAAGGAGCGGATTGAAATGGATCATTAGAATTCGGGTCGGTAATGATCGGGCGCGCATCGCTGTTTTTGTTTGTTATATTATTAATGCTCTTAAAACGTTCAGGTATGTTAAATGTCTGCAGTCAGTCGTCATTTGAATCGAATACTGGCTGAGAGCACGAACGGTTTGGTAGCAGTGTGAAAATTGCACATTTAATCTTCATGATATCGTAGAGTTACACACGATTAGATAGTTAGAAATTTTTTGCTTATGTAGCAAAAGTAACATTATAATGTAAGCGTTTACAGTTCACTAGTCTAGCACCTTCAATTCAATATTAATATGCCGATTTAGGATCATTAAATTAAACATTTGTTTTAGGTTAGAACTTCAGCAATACTAAGGCAAATAAATAAATTGCGTTCAATTCCATGCAGTACAGACAGACAAACAAACAATCTAACCACTGTTGTTGTTCCTGTTGGAAGACCATGGACCATTTGTTTCAGTTCAGATTAATAGTGCTTTGATTTGATTTTGACGTCCCAAAATGCCATTGTCGTCAAATATGGCGTGGTAGGAAAAATATATTTTATAGGGACATAAATTTTCGAAATTATTTTTTATCTAATTAATATTCTGCTATTCGGTGTGGAGACAAATCCATCAAATGATAGTAGGTAAAAATTGGTGCAGCCATTCTTGGTACTTTCGTTGTTTCTGATTTCCAAAATACGAGTGCTTTAAATAGTTATTCAAATTGGGATTAGAACAATGTACATATGTGATGATGTCCACATAAATTTATTTATTCTTGACTAACTACGACTTGGTACTAATGCGTAGATAAAGTTAGGTGTGTCTCATGAATCCTTTTATTACTTACATTTTAATACCGTTTTATCAATTGTTTCAAAATACGATAGGGTTAATGTGTATATTCATCATCATCATGTCAGATAAACGATGTCCACAGCTGGACTTAGGTCTCACTTAAGGATCTCTACGCCAATCGGTGAGATCTACCTTCTAGTGGTCTACCCTGAGCAACGGCATCTTTGGTTTTCTAACCAATTATGACAGCTAACAGATCCCTCTGCGGTGGTAGGCTTCGTAAAAGGCTGTCTGGATACTGCCACCCTCCTGCCGGTGTCCAATGCTAAACAGTTTTTATGTGTTCCGCTGGTGTGTGTTGGAGAACCAGTGCCACATTCTGGGTGAGCTCGCTCCATCTTAGGCTTCTTCTTTACCGTAGAGTTAAGTATGTAGTCAAGAACAAGCCCATTGGTTATAAAAAAAAAACCTGGTAGAGATGTTACCCACAGATGGTCTTCTGGTGCGCAGTCGTCATTTCAGAACCATCGGTTCTTCTATGTGTCCCGCCCACTGCCACTTCAGTTCCGAAATTCTTTGAGCGATGTCTGTTATTCTAGTCCTCCTACGGAGTTCTAAGCATTACTCTCTATTTTGTTTTAAAATTAAGGTACTTTTTTTTGATACAGCACTAAAAGTGCATATTATTATGTTTTATTGCAATTTTGGATCGAAGCAAGTACAGTGGCCTGTGTATCAAACAATATGTTAATCGAAGTTATTTCAATTACATAATTTGCTCTGTGTTTTGAAATTGACATACTTATCTGCTGTCTTCTATACATTTCTAAGCATTTCCGCGTTTCGGACGTAGACTATTTATTAATTTAAAATTCTTCATGCAAACTTTACTAGTATTACAGTGAAATATTCGCATTTTGGTCAAACATGTGGTGTCCTGTGCACATATCAAGCTCGGGTATCCTATGTAGTGGTACCGTATCATTGGTACAGTATACGGTAAAAGCAATTTCAAGCGGGGCTTGTTGGCATCCGGCCAGTAGAAATAAGCTTGCTACGACACCCGGAGAGCACCAATACATGCACCCCTATATCCTCGTTCCCACTTAATTCATAATTTTCTTTAAAATTTCACACAATCTTCCTAGTTTTAGCGCAGCCAGATTCATTTTGCAACTGAACGTTGACTGAACAGACTGCTCATACAATTTCCAAAATTAAAATGTCACTTAGGTTTACTAAGTTGATGTGAATTTAAATTGATTTTTTTGTTTTGGTGTAGTCTCGTAAATTGATATCGCCATTGATTAATGATAAGATATTATGCTTTTGACACGTGGGCTTTGAACCGGTGTAAAAACCAGAGAGAAGATATAAATAATGTATGAAACAAAATAAATGGCCCCGTAGTAGGGAACTAACATGTTTGTAGCATCAGATCAAATACCTACCTTAAAAGCAAGCCAATATATATTGCATTTATAACGCAAATCTTTTTGTTTCAAATGATCGCCACGCGTTTTCCTAACAACAGGCTTTTCATAAAACAATTAAACCCAGTTTGATTTTTTCTGTATAGAGTTTGACGTAAACAACATTGCTTAGGACGTATAGTTTCTTAGTGCTTTGATATCAACAAAAATATATACAATACATCGTGGACAGAAGTAGTTAATAATTATCTTCTCTAAGATCGATATATTTTTCTAGTCCAAACATGGCAGCAGAAGGGGCGGGACGATTTAAACCAAAGTAACCTGGCGACAAGCCAGACGTCGGGGTCTTAAGCTACAATAACGTTAGGTATCGTAGATAAGGACAGTGATTGTAAAGCCACACAATATATATTTTACACTTACTGGAAAAAAAATATTGGTACTTATGCATTCAAAGTTTTCCAAATACATCAATTTTCACCCTTTGATTAGGCATGTCATGTACTACTGGATCCAAAGTAGAGCTTTCGCAAATCTTACTAATATTATATACGAGTATATCAATATTTATAAATATATTCGGTTGAAATATGACACACTGATAGATTATAGGCTGAAATAGCACACAGGTTACTTTTCATTAAATTAAGAAAAGAAAAAGATTTTCACGTATGTGAAGTCGCATGCAACAGCAAATTAGAATCTGTAAAAGCAGAAACTGTATAACAGCTTTGAATCTACTAAGGATTGTAATATTCGCTTCAATATTGATCGATATAATTAACCATATAGTAGAACTCAGCCAACTGCTTGCGTTTGGCCGCCCTTGAGTAGCAGATCAGTGTTTTCCACAAATAGCCGCTGTTGTTTTGTTGAATAATCGTATTGCAAGTGCGGTGGAAAATTAATTAACACTCCTAATGCATGCAACGGGAGCAAAGAGTTTTGGTGGCAGCAAAATCAATTTGAGGTCGGGCTATTGGCTGGCGGCCAACGTCCTCTGGACGGACGATGATACACAGTATTAAGTCCAGCATCCACAAAATACCGTCAATCAAAAATCACTGTGATGCTGTTAACAAGAGTTTTAGTATAGTCTTTGTCAAAATATTTACATGCGTTCATGCCCATTATGATGGGTTTGCCGTAATGAAGATAACTGTGAAGTTATTACTCTACTTTAAATTTCATTTGAAATTTTACTGCTATAATAAAAAAAAAACGCTGTGTTAGAAAAACAATTTCGTTAAAAGTTGTTACAAATTAGAAGATTACTTTATATAGCAACAAATCGAAAATTAAAACTAAATGCGTAAAAATAAAACAATTATACAAGAATGCAGAAAAAGATATAAAAATATTGACCGACGCAACCTTAGCAAAGTGATTTGGAAAGAATCTCACTTTCCCGAGAGGCATGTCTGTCATTCATGCCGAATTCGAACAATTCTGCGTGCGATATGCCTATCGGCTGTGCGTGCGCAGGCGAAGCTTCTGAATTGGCTCAAGGCAAATCAACCCAACAATTGCAATTCTTTAAACGAAACTTTAGCCATAACATTTGGCATGTAAATATATTATAGGCAGGGTTAAGCTACTTTGTATCTTGGAAAAATGACTTTTAAATATAAGTTTAACAGCTAGTGAGTAAGTAGTAGTATTTTAAGGTGATTTGTCAATATTTGTAACTTTGAAAGTTGTACTACCGGTTTCGAAATTAGATATTTTATGATTACGTAATTGTAGTACGTGTAAATGTACGATATTGACAAAAAAATACTTTCGGAAATTGATGACCATTTTGATTTAGATTAAATCATGATAATTACCAAAGTCTCAATATAAATGAAGCATGTAGCTATCGATATATGACTAAGTCTTCGTAATGTAATAATTTGCAGTTTCAGAGAGTTTTCTCTAGCAATTTGTAGCTAAAGGTCTAAATAAGTACAGTACTCACTATATTAAGTAGTACGTCTAAGTAGGTATATCAGAAATTTTACAAAGTATTTGTAGATGGCCACCAAGTAATATGATAACCGTGTTTTGCGATTCTTATATGTCTGGTAGAGATCGCTGCAAGCGATAAGATCGCCCAAATTTTACTAATCTAAATCTTACTCATGTGTTATTTTTCAATTTTATGGTGTGCAATAAAGTGTATCTATCTATCTATCTATCTATATTTATTTTTAACATCTATGACAGCTATTGGCGTTCATAGTTTACCCATGACAGTTTTTCATGGTTTCGAGATTCCTACCAAATTACTTCTACTTTAAGAGAGATGGAATCAAGTGAAATTAAAAAATACTTTACTTATTGTTCATCGCAAAATAAGATTAAAAAAATATATTTGATAATGATTTGTCATAAAAAGGAATCTTTTGAAGAGCTGACAATGCTTTATTAGTTTTTGACATACTACATCGGATAACCAAAGTACTTGTAAGTCATGGGAAATCGATACTGAAACCAAGACGAATGGTAGACGTAGACTAATATGGTGTGTATAATTTATAGGGGTTTCATCGAAGGGCTTCTGGGAGATTGGATTAGGTATTTATAAGGCAGGCACGTAGGTGTTGGAAGCATGGAAGCCCTTAGAATCGGCTCAATAAAAGTAAATAACCTTAATATAGATTTATGAAAATAGGTCTACTAATCAATTAATTTAATTGTGCTTCTCTATACCATTCGAACTCTTGGGTTATTTATCTCAGGACGTTGTTTAAACTTTTTTACGAGACAAAAAACAAATGAAGTGTTTTTTTTTGTATAGCCCAGTACAAAAATATCGAGATAAAGCACCTAGAAAGTGTCTGCCAAAAATCTAAAATTTTTGACACGGTTTGTTGATTTTCACTTCATACCTTCACAGGCTTAGGACCGTAATAATTGAAAACTGTGTTGCGAAAAATATTTTCGGGTAAAAATTTGACCTACAGTTTTATTTAATAAATGGGTTCTAAATACGATACTAAACGCCTATAATTTTTTTTAAGGTGATGAATAAGTCATCTTGTATGTCATCATCGTCATTATCAGCCTACATCAGTCGACTGCTATGATCTACCATCGAACGAAAGAAGAATTTGCTGTGATCCACCATCTGACACGCTCGGCAGGCGGCGCATTGTCAATTGAAGGTCAATTGTGTAGAGAAGAAGCTACTGTCTATCTTCTTCTTGATCTACTACTCCCCGCAGATCGCCTCTTACGACACCCATAGGAATATGGGAACACGCTCTCTGAGTGCTGATATAAAAAAATATTTGCAAAATATACATATACGAAGTTCTCTTTAAAACTTGTTTGTTAATGTTTCTATTGTTCAATAGAAGTTGCTAGTATTTTTATCTATGTTTTAATTTGGGTATCATAATTAAGTTTGTGATCTTCTTGTAACTTAGTATTTACGCTTTACTTTTTATATACTAGTGGTTTTAAGTCCAACTCTTTATTTTTGACAGCTGTACAGCTCTGAAATAGATTCTGCTCCAAAATTAGAAAATCTTCAAAGTTAAAACTTAAGGAGGCTTTGAAAATTCACTTTCCTCGCTCTCAAAAATTTTACTGTCGCCAATTCTGTGTGCTATCTTATTATGTATGTTTACAGTTAGCAGTTCTAATTTGCTTAAATTAATTTGTTCTTCTTTTTCTCTTCTTATATCACCTGTATCATTTCTGCTGGGTCAATGGTAGAGATTAATGCTTTTGGCTTTAAGTTAACTTTTTGTATTATGATTTGTTTGTGCAATATACTGTAAATTAATTAATGAATTCAAAAACTCAGTAAACTTTCAATCCAACCAGTACGTGACAGCAAATAGTGCTACAATATTTCCATTATGCTATTACCATTTGTCATGATGTCATATTCCACGTGCCACGGCCGTAAAAAAATTCGATGCGGCTATCGCCTCCAACCGATAAAAGCCAAACGTTTTCCTCAATCGGTACTTCATCGATACTTTCTGCGCATTTATAACCCGATATACACACGGAGAACATCGATTGAAATCGTTCCGGTAGTTTACGACTTTATTTCTGGCCGGCATGTTTTCTTTGACTGCGTCAGTTAGGGACCGAGCATTCGGCGTGTATCGGATAAATATTAATAAAGCGGCTCGGCCTCGTTTCTGGGAAGTTGGGAGGATCTTATTATAACCGCAATAGCACCTATAATTAGCAGCATCCAAATTGCTCGTGGCGTGTACGTGGTGCGCCAGATCAACGTTACGTGCTACTCGATTCTGAAGATCCGATTGTTAAATTGCTTCCTGCGGTTCGCGAGACGCCTCATTATCCTTTTATACGTGTTCAAATAATATTAATTGCGGTGCAATAGCCGGTTGTGAGTGACAGATCGATTTCATTCCCGTGTCGATTCGGATTGATACGAATCAATTAACATGCGTTTTGAATTTACTATTTAATATAATAAAGCTGAACAATTTAAAAAGTACATGTATTAACAATTCACAGATACGATTGTGTATGACTATTTTGGTTTCATACGCGGCGTGATGCGACAACAAGTTCATTTATCGACAAGGCGAATCGTGACGCCGATTAACGTGATATGTAGTGAGCATTTTATCCTCAAACCACTGTAGAGTCGTTTAAAAACAAAAGAATGAGTCAGAGGAGGCAACGACCGCCACTCCAGGGTGATCTTTCGAAATTCCCAAATAATTGTCGACGCGTAAGGTGGCGACGAAAATAAGTTCGCCGAGTCGTTCCCCTACGACGAAACAAATAAATTTTATTTATATATTGATGAATCGGCTTATTTCTTCTACGTCTCGGGTATCTTCGGTTTAGAGTGGCAGTTTATCGAGTTGGATCTAGGCCAGAGAAGTGACAGATTGCTGTAGAATAGTGCGTATAGGGTTATTCAACGGCGGAGACGCTGATTTAAATCTGTCTTACGATAGACTTATGTTTCAATTAGTACTTTATAAATTTATTCATATAGGTGCAAAAAATTCTCAAATCTGAAAAAATACAAAATTTAGGTATATAACATTTTAGTGATAAATATGTTTAAGAAAATGTCTCAACATTTTTAGGTTCTTAATTAAATTCACGTTCATAAAAAGTCTTGGCTGTAATGGTTGTTGTTACTATTTTTATCACTGGCTTTTCTTATTAACAATTTATCTAATTTTATAATGGACTTATCCTACATATAATAATTTATTATAATATCCCTACATTGGTTAGGAGACAAGAGTTAATTACAACGACATTGTTCCCGTGTGGCGATTAATAGGCCATATTCACGTGCAGACTACTTACATAGCTTTATATAGGACGAGGCGTTTGAGTAATAAATATGAAAGTATAATATCGAGGGAGAATGATACCGCTTTGAATGCTAAACCCGTACTGAACCACAAACACAGACAGGGGCGGGGCGCGGGGCTGCGGGGACACACACTTACCTAACCGTGGGAAAAGCCTGCGTATACGGTGTGAACAGTAAAACGTGAAGCATTCATTTGTTATTTTGATGCGGATTCTTTCGCACTCCGCAGGCAAAGTGTTTTATGATATTTATACACGGACTTAAATCATTTATGAAGTGATTCCAGGAATATGAACCTACGATTCTAGGAATATTAACCTAACGCAGATACACGTAAACTGGTTTCCAGTAATTAAATGTCTTCTTTGACATAAAACAAAAGAGCGTAACAAAACGTATTGTAAAGTTAAACAATAATACCTTCATTTAAATACATAGGACCAATTAAATCGGAGAGTATATTGACCGGTGCTCTTGAGGTGGATTCATTTGGATAATGATATTCTGCGAATTACTCCGTGTTTATAACCATAATGCTTCAGTTCGTAGTGTGTCCGAATCGGGGTTACACACGAATACAGAGTAAGGCACAGCCTTCACGTGGCAACAACATACACATTTACAGCAGAACTGTCCAGCGTAACTTGAACTACAGGTTACCATCTTTTTTCCCCGCTTTTGTTGCATCTGTTCGTGGGTTCGGGAGGAGAGGAAGATCGTTCTAATCTGGCGGTTGAAGCGTGCGGCAGACGTCACTCGCACACTAGTGTGACTTACTCACACAAACAATAGTGACCGTGGCATTCCATCGGTATCCACACATACACCAACAAAGCGTACCTTATTAAAACGAGACGCGAATCGACGACTTATCGGGCAATTAGTCGTGGCTGACGTCAAATATTGAGCGGGAGTATGTTTCGCTCGGCATACATTGATTGTTGATTGAACTAATTAAAAAAATCCAAATTAACATATTCTTAACATATGGCTTTCCTGTAAAATATGGACTGCAAGAGATGATAAACGAAATTTAAAAAAAAAACGCTGATATTATAAAGTAGGTACTGTTCCATTTCGATTAACATTCATACACAAAACCCGAATATAAGCATATAAATATAATTTAGTAAAAATCTGCCTTATAATTTACCAAGTAAAATCAAAAGCAGCAATGTAAATCGCTTACATCGATAGAGCGACAACTACTCAACGAATGAGCGATGTTGTGGTGAAGACGATTTCGAGTCGGCACGCGCGAACTGATCGTTTGTTGAGTGGTATAATGACCTCTGCTGCAACGTTCACTTTAGCGATTCTCGATTTACTTTCATAACAAATAAGAACTGGTTTTGCACGCCAGTATCGAGTACTTACGTTTTCTGAAATACAAGGTACAAAGAGGACGATCGCACTGCGCAAGTGCGGCTGATAACAACTCGCCTCGCAAATTATTCACGTGCTGTCAACTTATGAATTATTATTCGTTTAAAACAAAACGTTGTATCTGCCGTGTTAATTACACTCTCAACAGTTTTGAAGCATTGCTGAAAGGTAGCCGTGTTTGTAGAAATTTAATAGTTATGTTTACGACACGTAGGGCCATTATTTTAAAATACGAAAACTAACCGCTGCGTTGGATCATTTACAAAATGTATTTATAAGATGCTCTACTTCTATCATTGAACATTTTTAAATAGATGTAAGGAGCAAATGAAAGAGTCATCATAGTGTACAAGTTAAGAAAATAAATAAAGAAATTATAATTGAAAACAGAGTGGAACTACTCGTAGTTAAGTTATAAATCATACTAAAGACAGCTCGGTCGCATCACCTAATAGAAACATAAAATTATGCATATTGCCTATAGTAACACCCACGAAACTGTTAGTGATGGCAGATGAAGGCATCGTTATAATAAACGATTGGAAAATGTCGACCGCTCTGCCGCATCCATAAAGTATTTAATAAACTGGTTTTTGACATGTTGTGGTCAAAGAATTCAGACCTCTTAGCATTGCGTCAACCGCTCTTAATAAAGATTTATCATTGTAAGTTCAAAAATGTTTTATTAATATACGAATGAATATAAGGCGAGGTACAGGTAGAGTTTTTTTTACATAGGAAATACATGAGTTTTTGTTTGAACTTAGTTTAACTAGATGCTAAGCAGAATTCAGCCGTTTGGGGCCGACACAATAATAGAGTAGCACCATAATTTCTGTAAATAAGCTAATAACGGAGTACTGCTAGAAGAAGACGAGCAGCCACTATTGCCAGCGAAGACGCTACTTCTCTCCAGCATTATTTAAATTGAGATTGGCAATTCATTTGCAAAGTGTTATAATATATACAAGTTATTATGGTCAAATCCTTTTTCATCAGTCCAGAGTTCAACTAAGGCCTGAACTGACTGATGTAGGCTGCTGATGACAAATGAAAGGAAATTGATTAGAATGGAGCACGCTTGGTCAGAAAAGATTTTTGATCTTCAGTCCATCGCAGTTTGCATCAAGGTTGCGGGAATTGGTTGGTTGAAATGACTCATTTATCATCATCAGCCTTCAGAAGTCTACTACTTCTCCAATAAATCCAAGAGCCTCAAATTTTCTTCCGAAAGGATGCTGAAAAGGCTGTTTGATTGACTTGCGATGGAGAGTCCTTAATCATCACACTGGAACTTAGGACGTGGTGTATTGAGTCCTGATAAGAAAACGAGCTAGAATCTAAATCAGGTCTGTACTGGGTGGGGTTTTCCAGTCATGCTTCGGAAGACACGTGAAGCCGTTGGTCCTTGCTTCTGTCGGATGTAGTAAGCGGCTTGGATTACTCTGACTCCAGACTTTTCTTGAATCGATTTACGATTCGAAAAACCTAAATTTTTTGTGGACTGTTGTTTCTTTAACACTATGTTGAATTTAAACCTCCATCAGTCACACCATTATCATCCAATCACATAAATAAATGAGGCAATACTTTATATACATAAATGATAGGGTATAGAAATTTAAATATATAATCTGAGCAGCATTATAATATTATTCAAATTTATCTGGTACAACAATAACGTTGGTACAATATTGGTAGTAATCCCCACGATAATTACGCTACATAAAAAAAATTACAATATGTATTTTTTTGTGATTGCACTCTTGTTTAACATTTATATTATTTTTGTTATTTTTTAAATTTAATGCATTTTATTAGATTTTATTTTTCTTAAAACCAAAGTATTTCTTATTTATTTAAATATTTTTTACAATCTAGAGCTTCTGGATTCAATCACATAGTTAGTTCTGTCTTTGTCTTACATGCTTTTTACCATCGTATTGTGATTTGTTTTCAACAAGTGTCCAGCTATGAGCAGTATAACGTGTGGTGTTCACGTGGAGATAGGGCTAATTTATAACTACGGAACTCACGCTCGCATGACAAGGTGGGTTTCCGTCGATACGACAATGATTTTTGCCTGTTCGAAATTCAATTGCGACGAAATTAATTTTATTGGTTTCATTGTATGTAATGCTTTATAAATTAACATATAACTCATGCTCCATCTTGCACCAATCATTTCACATTTACTGTGGGTAAATGATAAATTATCATAGTAACTGTACGGTTAACATTAGTTTATCTAGTTACTGTTAAATTGTGTGTATTCAAGTATACATAAACTCTCAAACAAGTTAAAAAATAAAGCAAAACATAATCTTAATAAGATTTTACTATCACCAAACTGCATACTTAGCTTTATCCATTAAATTCGTTTCAATACACCAAAATATTCCCCTCAGATACTCATTTCAGATAAATTCATCTTTTCTCATAGCACTACACAAAAAGTTCGACTCAATGCAAACCATAGATTGCGAGTATTTCAGTATTAAACCGAATCACTCATTTTATATTAAATGTAAACACCAAAAGCATTTTCCCAACGAGATTTTACAGTACCAAAACTTTACAAATAGATTCATTTAAATATACGTAATTATTACTGTAAAACGGCTATCACATACAGCAACCCCTATAATTTTCTAAAAATGCTTGTTTCTGTTAATGATGTAGTAAAACAATGTCTAATGTCGGTCCAACAAAAACCCCCCTTAGCAAAGCGTCTAGCTCTCCTCTGGTTGAGAATATCCACTGTTTTGAATCAGGAATCTTCGCTCCTGCGCAGTGCGCGATAGAACATCGCTCGTAAACCCAGCCAGAGACACAAACACAAATGACTCCAGAACTTCCAACTCTAATAGAACAGGCACCGAAACTGTGCAATTAGTAAAGCTCTCAAAAGTTCCGCGTGTACTTAACTAGTTTATTTCTATGTCTAATCCCTGAAAAGCCTTTGATTTAATTCCTTTTTTGGAAACAGATTGTCTTTTTAACTTTGCAAAGCTTTCTTTTTAACCGACGAAAAAAGAGCTTCTGAATATATATCTGTTTCTTTTAGATACTATAAGATATTAGCATTAGTAAGAAAGACAGATCGGGTTTGAAATACAGATGTTCTGAATACCTTGTGCAACGAAAACTTTCTTAGTCACGGAACGTAGCTATAGCGGAGAAGTTAAAGGTTATCAAATCATCAGGAACAAATATTGTGTTCTCAAGTGACACGCAAAATAGATGGCCCAGAACCCTTTACATTAATTGGAGTAAAACTCAACATTCTGGTGATGACGATGAAACGGACTTAACGTATGAAGTACCTAGGTACATACTATTGACCTTACTAGGTCAGTTGCATGCATAGAAAATCATCAAAGTAAAAGTAACATTGAGACTACAAATATAGATAAGTATGTGTCAAATCCTTAGGAGTCATACTGCGGTCCGTTTTTTTAGTATTATCATGACCATAAACGAATTACAGGATTAAATACAGGACATTAACAAGATGTATAAAGAATTCATGGCGCCAACTTAAATATCTAATTTAATAAAGTAATAAAGTAATAAAATACGGTGAGTAGACAAAGTAAATAACCAACAACCGTTTTCATGGTAGAGCTCCCAGAGATTAAGATTACCGGCTAATATATGGTATTATGTTAACATTTAACAATTACAACTATAGTTGGCTTAACAAACAGATAAACTGCGTTCAACATCTAAACATTTGGAGGTGTGCCGCATAATTTTAAACATTAAACTGGGATAATCCTGAGCGGTAAATGAGTTAAAAAAATTTAGTGTTTTATTTTTGTGTTGGATATATTTGTATGAATATCATTCCTGTTTTATCTTTCTGTTACGCACTATTTGCTCTCGTAAATTCAGAAAATTTCAAGTCAATCGATCAAATTGGTTAACCTAAAAAGGAAAATTTTTGGCTTCCAATTTTTCAATCTCATCTTCTCTAGAGTCAAAACTTAGCTGATTATTTTACTATAAAGCCACAAATTTTAAGTTTAATTGGAATAAATTATGTGATTTTTAACTCCATAAAAAGAGAAAAAGAAAGAGGTGAACAGAATGCTAAAAAAATGCATGAATTAAAGAAGAAAGAAGTGCAATGCTCGATAGTATAAGAAATGGGAAAATCCGTATGAGACGTAAGATAATAATCGACAACGCTTGATGTGATGTTAAGCTGCAGTGGCATAATTATGTCAGTGTGCGGGACACATAGTAAGAAGAACCATAGTTGAAGCGGAAAGATGAAAATGACCAGGCGACCGCGTACCGACGTAACTTGACGTAAAATCATAGTATTTAGTCAGGCCATAATTGTTCATTACTATTAGAGTTCATAGGAGGTGTGTATAGGTGTTGATAATCCAGCGAAAACTTTCCCAACAGTTTTTCTCCAAAAGATTTTCCCAGCGATATCGTAGAGATCTTGCGCAGTATTTTATAAGTCTTGCTCAGACTGCATTTAGCACTCATTGTGTCAATCAACGTGTTTGAAACTTATTACAGGTTGCAAACTATCTCTGTAGATAGAGCGACACATAAAGTAAAATTTAATGTTTAACACTCAGTATAGGCTCAGTGATTTTCTAAAACTTAATAATCTATTTAAATTTAATGAAAAAAAAAATATGATAAAGAAATATTTCAAGAAAAATCTAACTAACACTGTAGTCGAAACACATCGGTTTTTGGATGTCACCAGTTCCGGGAACCTGGGTTAGAGTTACGAACAGGTTGAAAAGAAAAAAACACTGAAGTTCTTCAGAGACCTTTTCAAATTAAACTTTTATTTTCATTTTTATGTGACTCCTTTATTAAACATTCGTCCCATTTTTGTTAAAACATTATCAAACTAAATATCACTTAAAACACGTTCAATTTTGTTCATAGATCTATGGACTCCGCATCACCACTGCGCCTGGTCACCTAGCAGGCTGGCCGGTTTGCTTTCTGCACTAAATATATTTACGTAAGTAGGTATATCTACGATGCAGAACCTACCTGTTCTAGTTAGACTTAGTGATTAACCGTTGCATTTCAGAGAAATTCTCTACGCACTATCTTTAAAACGGTTTAATACATATTTATGACTGCGTTATATTAGATAGGTAAAATGGTTGTAAGTGATATTAGGTATTCAGTCTTTAGAAAATCTGCCAAGAAGAAATTGTAAATTATGACATGTGTAAGTATGTTAAAACTGTCAATAATTTAGTCATAGTAGACATAATTTTAAATTTCCAAGCATAAACTTTTTAAAATGTAATACGTAACACTTAATAGTTAAGTTGTTTCATCATTTGCCAAAATAAGCGCCCTCAATAAGTTTTCACTTCAGCCCAAGAAATTAACGCATCACAAATTTTATTAAACGCGATTATTTTTGGTTTTAAATTAATAATTGATGCTTTTAAGGCATCATGTTGTAATATCAAAATGTAGATACAACTAGCGCCATCTTGTGTTGCTTATGTTACCTAATCTGTGGTTTCCTTGTCTTTCACAATAAAGTCGTTCATTCGGTGATCATAGCCATTACACGTTGTTTTATTTTAGGTTATGGGCCCAGTCCCACCTAATAGCCAGTTAGTTAGTGAGTTTATTGTCATTATTCGTATCGTAGATTGCACTATAAAGTCAGTTTCGGTGGAGTGTTGGACAATAATCTATTTTGCTAACAGTGAGCTAAAGAATTTGAACTGTGCGTGCGTGAGTAGCTGTCATGTCGTCTAGCTCGAACTATTTGGTTAGCGTACCCAAGCTAAAGGGGCGCGAGAACTTTAGTGAGTGGTGTTTTGCGGCAGAAAACTTTCTTATACTAGAAGGAATGGTTGGGTGCATCAAACCAGAGCCCGGTCAGCCCCCAGCAGCTGCAGATGACGCCAAGACGAAAGCTAAGCTGATCTTAACCATCGACCCGGCTCTTTACGTTCATATTAAAAGCGTCAGAACATCGAAGGAGTTGTGGGATAAATTGAAGATGTTATTCGATGACTCAGGATTTACTAGAAAAATCAGCCTGCTGAGGAATCTTATATCTATACGATTAGAAGATTGCACATCGATGACATCGTATGTGACACAAATAGTTGAAGCTGGTCAGAAGCTACAAGGAACAGGTTTTGGCATTAACGACGAGTGGATCGGTTCTATCATGTTGGCAGGATTATCTGAAAAGTATATGCCTATGATAATGGCCATTGAACATTCCGGCATGATAATTACAACGGACGCCATTAAAGGGAAGTTAATGGATATGGAACCGGAAACCAGTGATGCCAATAATGCATTTGCATGTTTCCGCAATAAGTCGAATCATCGTTCAAAAACTATGAAGTGTACCCAATCTATGGTCAATAAAGATGGCGGGAATCAAATGTCTCAAGTGACAACATCCGTCAAGGGTAACAAATCAAATGTCAAATGTTATGGATGCAAACAATATGGCCACTATATCAACCAATGCACAAATAATAAGAAATATTCAAAGAATACGCAAGATTCAGAAAAGAAACCTAAAACAACAAATGCGTTTAGTGCCGTATTTCTTAATGGAACGTTTGACAAGAATGATTGGTACGTAGATTCGGGTGCCAGTACACATTTGACGAGTAACATAGATTGGATCACGGATGCTTGTTACTCTGGCTTTACCAAGGAAATCATGATCGCCAATCGAAGTAAAGTTCCCGTAGAATGTTGTGGAAATGTAAACATAATTACATCAACTGCAGAAAGCAGATACAGCATAACTGTTGAAAGAGTTTTGTGTGTTCCTGAGCTTGCCACAAACTTGTTGTCAGTTAGCCAACTTATGAGACAGGGCAACAAAGTGCGTTTCACAAGCCAAGGGTGTGAAATATTTAATAAACAGAACATTCTGGTAGCCACTGCATCACTTGTTAATGGTGTTTATAAGTTGAACACATCTACATGTTTGGTGGCAGCAGCAGTTGAGTCTCCAGTTGTCTGGCATCGTCGATTGGGACATGCAAATAGTTTCAATATGAATAAGATGTTAGGTGCCGTGGAAGGAGTTCAGCTATCAGAGACGGCAAACATCAACAAGTCTAACTGTATCGTGTGTTGTGAAGGGAAGCAGAGCCGCTTACCTTTTGCTCATGAAGGAAACAGGAGTACTGAGCTTTTGGGTGTAATACACTGTGATATCTGTGGCCCAATGGAGAATGTATCGCTTGGAGGATCGAGGTATTTCATTATTTTTGTTGATGATCATAGTCGTATGACACAAGTATATTTTTTAAAAAGTAAAGAAGAGGCCTTGCAGAGTTTTATAGATTATAAAGCAAGAATTGAGAACTTATTGTCAAAAAAAATTAAAACTCTCAGAAGTGATAATGGCACTGAATTCTGTAACAGGAAATTTGAAAGTTTTTTAAAAAAATCTGGTATTAGTCATCAAAGAACAAACCCATATACTCCAGAACAAAATGGGCTCTGTGAGAGGATGAATCGAACAATTATAGAAAAAGCAAGATGTCTTTTATTTGATGCTAAACTTGGTAAAGAATTCTGGGCAGAAGCCGTTAACACTGCTGTTTATTTACAGAATAGAATTGTGAAAGCTGGATTGAAGAACCGCACCCCATATGAGGTATGGACAGGATCTAAGCCGAACCTCAGTCATTTAAGAATTTTTGGTAGCACTGTTATGAAACATATTCCTAAAGAAAAGCGACATAAATGGGATAAAAAGTCTGAACAATGTATACTTGTTGGCTATCCTGAGGATGTAAAAGGATATCGAATATATAATCCTGTGACACGTGCTATCACAACCAGCCGAGATGTGATTTTTATTAAGGAGAATAATTTGTGCGAAGATAATGTGATTGAAATAAAAGTAAAAGGTAAAGAAGGTAATGAATCATCATCATCTTCAGTGGGAGATTTGTCTGACATCAGTAGAGAGGATTCATTTGCATCAGTTGAAAATGGTGGTGAGTTAGATAAGACCTATGTGCCATCATCTGAAGATGAGGAGTCCTTGCGATCTCTAGAGGACACGATGATGAGAACAATACCTAAAAGGCAGAGACAACCACCTGACAGATATGGATTTGTGGTTACAGAAGAATGTAACCAACCAGTCAGCGATGAATTAACATTAGAAGAGGCACTAGAAGGACCCGAAAAGGAGTACTGGGAACAGGCTATCAAAGAAGAGCTCAAAAGTTTTGAAGACAACAAGGCTTGGGACATTGTTGACGTTCCTGTATGTGGAAATATTGTAAAGTGTAAGTGGGTTCTAAAAAAGAAGTGTGATTCTGAAAATAATGTGCGTTATCGAGCCAGACTTGTGGCTAAAGGTTGTTCTCAAAAGTATGGTGTGGACTATAGTGAAACTTTCTCTCCAGTTGTACGGCACACAACGCTTAGATTGTTATTTGCATTATCAGTGCAGATGAATTTAAAAGTGACTCATCTTGATGTGAAAACAGCCTTTTTGAATGGAGATCTGTCTGAGACTATATACATGCAAAAACCTGTAGGTTATGTGTGTAAAGATGATAATAAGGTTCTTAAATTGAACAAGGCTGTATATGGTCTCAAACAGGCTTCTCGAGAATGGCATAAAAAGGTTGATACTTGTATGTTAGCTGATGGTTACATTAAATCTAAAATTGAACCATGTTTATATATAAAAATTGTTGGTAGCGATAAAACTATTGTAACCCTGTATGTCGATGACTTCTTTGTTTTTTCAAACAGCAATACTGAAATGAGTCATCTTAAAAGCATGTTAAGTAAGAATTTTGAGTTAAAAGACTTGGGTATTGTAAAGGAGTGTCTGGGAATGTCAGTTAATTTTGATATGCAAAACTGTACTGTTACTTTAAGTCAAGAGAAGTATATTGGTAAATTATTGTCAAAATTCAATATGACAGATTGTAAAACAATTAATACTCCCATGGAAGTAAATTTAAAATCTAAAAGAGAAGATCACAATTGTAATAGTCAAAATCCCTATCAGCAACTTATCGGGAGTCTAATGTATTTAGTTGTCCTAACAAGACCAGATATTGCTTTTGCAGTTTCATTTTTAAGCCAATTTAATAATTGTAACACTGAAGAGCAGTGGCTTTATGCAAAAAGAGTATTAAGATATTTAAAGAAAACAAAAAACTTAGGTTTGAAATATTGTAAAGGTAAAAATATTAGTATTGAAGGGTATGTAGATGCAGATTGGAGTAATGATATTAATGATAGAAGATCATATTCAGGTTATTGTTACATGTTATCAGGGTCTGTTATATCTTGGAGTTGTAGTAAACAAAAATGTATTACACTTTCTAGTACAGAAGCTGAATATGTGTCAATTTCAGAAGCCTGCAAAGAGGCAGTATATTTAAGAAACTTGCAACATGAAATAACACAGAAATTGTATAAAATTGTCATTTACAATGATAGTATGAGTGCACAAAAACTATTACTCAATCCTGTTTTTCATAATAAAACTAAGCACATTGATGTCAGGTATCACCATTGTAGAGAAATCGTAAATGAAAACATTGTTAGTATTGATTATATGTGTACATCAGATATGCCTGCAGATATACTCACTAAGAGCTTAGGCGCTGACAAACATTATAAACATTTAAATACCTTAGGCATTGTTAAAGTTTAGCTTTTCTAATTTTGTCGTTTAATTATAAATATCTATATTTTGAGTGGGAGTGTTGTAATATCAAAATGTAGATACAACTAGCGCCATCTTGTGTTGCTTATGTTACCTAATCTGTGGTTTCCTTGTCTTTCACAATAAAGTCGTTCATTCGGTGATCATAGCCATTACACGTTGTTTTATTTTACATCAGAATTTATTTGGCTAGCGTTATACCAAACACTCTATATAATACTACACTTAGCAATATTCCATCTGCGCATACCAGATCGCTTAAAAAAGATAAATTGAGACCCGGCGAAGTAGCGCAGTAAATATTAAAACAATCCTGGAGAAAGAATGAGCGGCTCCCGAGCATAGCGCTAGTATTATCACGCCCACGGAGACCGAGATAAATTTCCTCCTTGTTTCTACGTCTCCTTTTTACATCGGAGCACTTTATACGCAGTAGGCCTTCGCTTAGGCGAAGCCGGACGCAAGGCACAAGCGTGTACCACGAGCGCAAAATTGTGCTTTGTGAGCGTAAGCCCGTTAGCGATAATTTAGTACAAAAAATATTGTGTTACAAATCAAAGATTAATCAAAATAGGAGGCTATCGATCCGGTTGTATCTATTGTTCTATTTTTGCACTAAGTTGACGAATTTTATTGATTTAGACTACTGTCAAGGGTATATATCTCCGAAAATCCGATCCTCTGCCATCCACCAGCTTCTTACAACCTTCAGCAGATCATTGATTCACCCGGTGGAGGGCCTACCCCCGGTTGACATTACAAAACCTTTCCTAACTAACCGCCATCGGCTCGCCGACTAATGTATCCTATTGCCACTTCAGCTTCGCAATTTCGCGAGAGAAGTCGGCTGTCTTAGTTCTCCTTGTTTCTGCACAAATATTGTCTATGGTACCGTTCGAAACTCATTGGTCCATTGTTGAACGGGAGTAAAGTTCACATCTTTCGTTCGGGTCCTTATCTTCGTTGAGCACGTTAAGGAGTAATCCTTCTGATTTTATTATGTAGTAAAATACCGAGTTTTGGCTCGAAAATATCTCGTAGCTTGAGTATACAAATTTGAAAAATTATGTCTCAGGCGGGAGACAATATTAAATAATACCGTCCTTTATATAAATTTTAATGTAACAAACTTTTTAATTGGCTATTTAAGAATTTTATTTTTAGTATTTTATGTAAAATAATAGAAGCTGTAAAGTTTGCAATTAAACAAATCAAATCAAAAATAAACTCAAAATCACATTAGTTTTTTTGGTTCTTCTTACAGCTAACCTGTCGCTTACAACTTGCGCCGCACTCGAGCTAGACATGCGTATGTCTATGCAGACCGCAGTCAATGAACCGTAGAGGTCAGGTGAAATTATCTCACACGCTGCGCGCGGGCCTTACGCGACATCACACAATGACCGGATGCGTTATCTGGCGACCGATGCTGTGGCATTCGGGAGTAACCTGAACTTGCTCCAAAGCGCACCTATTGGAGATCTGTGTTTTCTGTGATCTGTGTATGATTAAGGAGATTGTCAACTTTTAATATAAAATTGTTTACTTCGTCGGATCGGAAGACTTAAGCAGTTTTATGGAATGGTCTGGTATTTCAAAATAACTTGGCTTCTCCCACATAGTCTTTAAAAATGACATTGTTACAGAGTTTATTTATTTGGTTTAGTTTTTGGATTAAGGCAATGCTAGTTCAGAGGAATGATACAACATTTCAGATAAATATTTGCCCAAAAGTGTAAAGATGCTGTTTCTTCTGGCGGTCTTTTTTTTCCCTTCTTGCTACATTCACTGGACGAGGAGAAGTGATGGTGGTGGTCATAAATTATTCTAGGTTAGCACCACATGGCAATTTCAATACAAGAAAAGGAATTAGTTATATGTAACACTAATTAATTAGAAGGATCAAGGTTGGGTAAAGTAAAGTAACAGCCTATTATCATCCCACTGCAGGGAAAAGGCCTCCATCATTGAATTCAAATTACCACTGCAATGATGGGAACTGGCATAATCACCACACTTGCCAAATGCGGGTTGGTGATCACAAACCCAATCAACATTCGAAAATTCGAAACTATTTGTTGCCCGACCAGGGTATCGAACCTGGGACCCCGAGATCTTGGCCCGGTATTTAAACCACTAGAGTGATAAATAATTATGCTAAAGAAAAGATGTTTATTTAATGACAAAAGATGTTTTATTTACCCACTCTTGATTTCACGTTACATCAATAAGTTACTTACCCTATAGTTGGCAAAGATTTTTTTGGTTAAGATTTGTGATTTCCACAATAATTATTGGATTAAGGATAAGTCAAAATAATAGGAAAAATAAAAAAAAATATGTCTGGTGTATATTTTTTTGAAAAATAGCATGTTTCTTTATGTGCACATTGCCAGCTTAGTAGAGTTCCACTATCAAAAAAGTAGAATATTTAATAGAAATCTAACTTTCTTTATTAAAATCTAGCTACAAAACACTGTTTTATTCCTGAACATTTGATGCAACAATTACAGAGAAGTGGAAAAATTTACGAAATATAGCTGTGTACTTTGTTTTTGTTTGACAGCCATTGACTGTTTGCTGGAGATAGGCCTCCATCAAGTAACGCCAAAATTGTCAATCCTGGGCTTTCCCCATGCAGCCGCTGCTAATAGTTTTCCTAAGGTCATCAGTCCATCGAGTCGCAGGGCGTCCAACAGTAAGCTTGCCTAAACGCAGTCTCCACTCTAAAATTCGTCTGCTCTAACGGTTGTCGGTTCTACGGCAGACGTGACCAGTCCACAGCCACTTCAGCGTGGTTATTCTTCAGGATAAGTCGATAACTTTCGACCTCTGACGAGTATGCTTTTTTTATATCCTGTCTTTTAACGAGTAGTAATTAAGTATATTAGTATTATATACTTTGATTTTCAGAAATTTAAATACTATAATGCGTAGCTTTATAACCATCTAACTTTCACCTTTAATGGCTTCGAAAACGGTTCAGGCGTTTTTAAAAATAACAAAATAATTGTTTGTATGGAAAAATGACTTTTCTCGATTTCGTCCATACAAAACGGCAATTTCATACTTTAACCCCTAATATAAAAGAATTTCATAAAAATCATACCATATAATTCACACAACCAATACATTTACTAATCTGGCAATGATTCTTAAAATGCACACTATAAAATATAGGTAATACTGCTGATGAGTTGGTGATGTGCATTTATAGATACATGCAAAATTACACAAAAAAATCTAATAAAACTGATTTGATTAGTCAAGATACATTATTTATTCAAAAGCTTGTTTATTTAGCTAACAGTTAAGATATAATTGTTTTTAAATTTTTTGATAATTTATTGGATTTCAATTGATTTTTACCATGCAAGTCGTAGACGCCTGTGCAGGCTCCGAAATCATGCGTCCTACTGAGCGATTTAGTGGTTTCAGTGTTCATAAATCATTATCTTCATCATTATCATAGATAATACCCTACGCGACGGGGACAGAAAAAAAATAAAAAAACTTCTTGGTTTAAGCTCAACATTTTTTTAAAGAGAGTGTGCATTTAAATGCACATTGTCAAGTATAGGGACACAAATGATATTTACAAAGTTATAAAGATAACCTTTGAACATAATAATCACAACTTATTTAGTAGAGTGTAATCCGTCAGAGGGCGTATGGACTGTCTTACATTTAGAGTACCACGAGAGGGTCGCCGAGACATTCAACTCGCGCGGGGAGGGCTGCAGGCTGCGACAGTGCAGTCGACATCTCGCCCGCTATCGGCCCCAGATCTGACCACGTTTGGAACCACTGATTGTGGAAGGCACTGTGACAACGACAATTTGGTGTGTCAACGTCTGAGAACATAATTCTGTAGAGTACGTAAGTTGAAACGGTTTTTAGTCGCAGAACTAATCATCAACATAATCTGCTTATATGAGGTTACTTTTGATTTAAAAATTAATATTAAATATTTACTGTGTTAAGAATAAGTAAATTATAAGCAAAAACTGTTCATACTTTTGTAAACTAGGTAAGTAAATATTAATATATTATATAAGTAGTATGTCAGCATCATGAAAGAGCGGAGCTGCCTGCTACAAGTATATTCCTATCATGTATACTCACTAGGCAGCTTCAACAAACAATATAATACGAACATAAGTTTTTTGATGAAATAAATACATTTTGATTTTTGATTTTGATTTTGATATGAGTCCACTGTTAAACATAGGCTCTTTCAAAAGCGAGAGTTTTGGCAGTCGCGTTTGCGATAGCGGTTTGACTGAAAACACTCAAAGAACGAGAAGAGGTAGTACCGGTATATTTAAAACCGGCACCACACCATCAGCCACGTAGAACGGAACTAAAATAAGGAGTCCAGTTAGTAGTGTAGTGATCAAAGCACCTTGGTAGCATTAACTTTGTGGCTGATCTGATATTTTAAGTAGTCAAGCATTTAAAATATATTTTCCCAAGAAATTAGAATTCTAAGGTTCAGCTTGGAACTTGATAATCCTAGGCGTCCATTTCATAGTATAGACGCAAAAATTCTATACGGTTTTTACATATTACTACTAAACCGTTCAGGAAATTAAACATAATATGCCTCTCATACATTCTCGGGGATCTAAATTACTATTTTCTAATCTTCATCGGTTAAACGTACCTACAGTATATCAAAACATATTATGGTTTCGGCATGTGTTTCGGAATATAAAGTACCTTTATTCTGTTAGGAGTACAAATCACAAAACTTAGCTTTAAGTTATAATAACTACTACGGTATTAACATCTCCACATAAATATCAGTTAATCGGCGGACATACCGAGGCAGACCGCGTCGATAAACGCCGCTGCTTGCTCTCTGTTCGTTACATACTAACCTTACTCACTTACTCGAGTTTATTCAGAGTAAACTGCGGATTGCTCTCTAGTATATGTTACCTTACCTTGTTTGTTTCTATTTGTCTTAATTGCAATTATAAACAAGTCTGTCTTGGCCCGTAGTTGACAGTTATACTGCAGTTCGCTATTTTTAGAATACGAGAACACATTGGAAATGTCTCGTAAAATCTTTTTTTAGATGATGATCCATCATGAACCTTGATGCGGCAAACCGCCTCATGTTAATGTTTATAAATGAGAGTAGACCTTAGTTATGTATCAAAGATCAAAAATTAGCATGAACATAGAAGTAAAATCTATTTACTTCATTATTTAGTGTCAGGTTTTCCGCTTGAGTTTAGTATTTAACAATTTTTAGATTTTTTTTAATATGTAAAAATAAAGAGTGAAATGGATAATTTTCGAAAAAAGTTATTTAGTCAATGAATTAATGTAATTTCGCATATAAGTATATAAAGAAGCAATGCGGTTATCATGGTGGTTTGTTAAATAGGTAAATTCTTTTATTTTTTTATTTTGTTAAATATATACGTTTGATGTCACGTTGTGATTGGGTGACATTTCAAATACGTCCGGTCGTTTGAAAGTCAAATTGCTGTTTGCTTCAAATAATACATTTAAATGTGTATTAGTCCTGTAATTAAATTGAACATACAATAATATTTAAGTTTTACTATTTGTTTATCCTACATCTAAGTCTTGTATGAGATTAACTACAGCGCATTTAAGATGCAGTAAAAAAAATGTACCTATATTTAGAAGGATAAAAGTATTTACAATAAAATAGAGGATGTAAAGAAAATTAGACAAATAAGTTCATATTATACGCAACAGAATCAGAGAAAAAAATACATTCACTCGATGACAAGACAATAATATTTTTTTTCCTTTTTTTAATTTCTTCATTTATTGGAATAACGATTCCAAAGAGATCATTACAACTGTATGTTACATACATAAACGTTAGATTTTATTTGGATTTCCGAATGGAATCCTAGGTTCAAGGTTTTATGTGCAAATAAATAAACTAGCTTTTTGCCTGCTGCTCTGCCCACGTGAACGTGTCCAGCTGTGGGTTTCAAAATAGCCTATGTCCTTTCAAGGTCTTATAATATCTTCGTTCCAAATTCATCAAAATCGGTTTAGTAGTTTAGGCGTAAAAGCGTAATTGACAGACAGACAGAGTTACTTTGGCATTTGTAATACCTATTAGTAAGGATTCGCGAGACTTTCTCCTTACATAACAACTGGCAGCAGCGTTGACGAAATCAGTGCACTCTGTCATCTCTCGTTATGCAACTCGTCTTGGGTAAGCAAACGCACTCATGGAAAGTGCTACAGACGTAACTGATAAAACACATTGATAGTTACACTTATGATTCACTCCAAGTGTGATCACATCAGATGAATATTATCACAACATTTATACAATACATAGAAAAATACACCCGGGACCTCGGAGTTCATACATATAAGCATTCGTATATTTGGAGTAGGTCTAAGAATAGAAAAACATTTTTTTTTAATTACAAATAAAGAACATATGTAATAGATAAAATAGGTAGATATAGGTATCGGTTCATAGAGGAAATAATCTTTTTGCACTGACTCAAGTGATAATACTGATTTCCAACGCTTTGACAGTCAATGTCAAACGTAGTAGACCCACAGGATGCAGGTTATTTGATTGCATTTTACTAATTTTCATAAAGAACATCTTAAAGAAAAAACAGGAAACGTGGACAATACGTGAGTACATTGATCTGGCCACAAATAAGATAGCTAAGATAAAGCATTTCTTTTCTGAAATCAAGAACGACTAATGTACTCATTTAAATACCCTGACTCAAGACAATAGTAGCTAGAGAAATAGTTTTTAACTGTTGGCTCTGAAAAACAAATAAAAACTCCTTAAATTAAATAGGAAATGTTTTCTGATTCCAATATTGGTAGGATAATGACAGTCAAAAACAATGTAGACAGGCATCAAACTATAGCCTACATTCTGGACTAATACAGGTGACTTTTTCATGATCTTCAAAAATGTTTATTGTCGTTCAGTATAGTATTTAGAGCCCATTTATGAAGTAAGAAATGTAAATAAATTTAACCCGAAAATATTTTTCGCAACATAATTTGCAATTTTTACGGTCCTAAGCCTGTTAAGGTACGAAGGGAAATTCAAAAACTTATGGATAGTATCGTAATGCATTAATGAGATGCGCATCGCGTAAAAAAGTGTTGCTAGGAGGCCGTATCAAAAATTTTAGATTTTTGGCGGACATTTTCTAAGTGCTGTATCTTGACGTTTTGTACTGGGCTGTACCTATACGAGCGAAACTGATGATATAGCTACTTATGCCTAAGCACAATTTTTGTCATTTAAATCACTTCCAACTCCTTTTTCTTTAGTCTTAGAGATCCTTAAAATGCGCCCCAAGTAAATTATACGGTAAATATCGCGTGATGTAAGGGGTAACAGGCAAATGCCGTAAAGTAACAATGTAACTGTCGCTAATAAAAGATAAGAGAATTTATGCCGATGAAATTGTAAGTTTCTAAAAGTCAATCTTGGAAATAACGATGTTTAGCTGACGGATCTAATATTCGTTATTTGTGTTTCAAACAATCCACTTCAGCCTTTCAAAGAAACATGCATTAAAGAAACATACCTTTTAAATTACATTAACTGTATTTCAGCGCGTAGGCCTTATAAGAATTTAGTCACAGATCACAATGTCCAGAACAAAGAAAAAACGACAAGTACCTAACTAGCATAGACAAAACCACGTCACTACTGCGTAGCTTAGGTTAGTTTTAGTACACCTGAGATCGATCATACGAGAACAAAGACCAAAAGCATATAAAAGGAAGGATAATATACAAATCAAAAGCCTCTAATACACATAGTAGGAAGGTTTTCGAACAGTATCGAAGTGGTCGTAAATAAAAAGAGATGCGCCAACCAAAAATGTATACAAAATAAACGGCAAAGGTTTTACGGAGTGAAATCTACGTGGAAATATCAACGCGGCTCGTGCACTGATGACGAGAGGTAGTGATGTGTGGTGACCATATCATGATATTCAAAAAAATCATAATCCTTTTTGAAATTTGAGTAACCTTTGTATGTTTTTATGAAGTAAATTCAGCGATGTAATGATAAGTTAGTTTATGGTATTTTATAAATAAAAATAAAAATCTATACATTTCTGTGAAAGCCAATTTCAAATAATAGTTTGTTTTGCTTACCGTTCCTGTTTTATTTTCAATAGTAATAATGATTTCAGTAACATCTGATTGAGTCATAATGAACAATGCATCTAGATCGTTTACTCCTTTAACATGTAAGCAGGTCGTTAAAGGTGACTACTAAGATATTATTGTTATTGAGTCCCGCGCACTTGACGTGTACTCGGCAATGTCATGTCATTGTGGCAGATATAAATTCTTACCTCACTCTTGTGACTGATCCGACGTGATCTGATTTTTTAATAAGCCTCATGATTCAACGAACAGCGTGCAAAAACATTCGTTCCATCAATTACGGAAACCACATGTCTTAATCAAGCGGGCTCCTTGATATTTATTCATTATGTCGACTTATAAGACAAATACGTCTGTTTACAACAATGCATTGAACATGTTGATAGTTAATTAGTTTAACAAAGTTTATAGTTCTCCGATAAAGATTGGTTGGCACAAACTTGCAGGCATAAAAGTTTGTAAGTATGCAGTAAAAAAGGACTGAATTAAACCCTCATCTTACAAAATTAGAATTTGTGCCTGTGTACAATAGGCTTTCATTTCTTTATTTAAGACGAGGAGGGATCTGGACTATTTGCAAATCTGTAAACTTTCTAAACGCTATTTCCCATCACTAAAGGCGGTTGAGTTCTCCGTTGTTGCTTTTTTCCCATTTACGAGTTTCACGGCGACCGTTGCCTGAAACTTACACGTACCCAGAATATAAATGCCAGATATACCCGTCCCTATCTAACACGAGCTAGAGTGCACTCTCTAACTCACTCTCCCCACAAATAAAAATGTGTAGCCACCTCAATGTTCAAATAGAAGTTGCAATATCCATTTTCACAGTTCATTTCAAAATCAACTCTATGTTTAGTGGTTAGAATTTGTTTTGGATGGTTTGTTTGTAAATTTTTAAGACAGTTTAAGAATAAGAGAGCAAAATGTTGTCTTTTTCGAACCAGTTGCATTTAAAATCCTCCGTCTCTGTTGGCTGGCCGTTGTGCGGCGTATCTAAAATCATCTGGACCAAGTAAAGCGATTACTTCAGTGGCAAGTTTATGAAAATGTGCAAACTTATTAATTTTGTCGTTTAGATGGCAAAATTTGTCCGGGATAAATTTCACGGGATTAAATTACTTGGTTACCTTAAAATTTTACCGTTAGAATCAAAGTTTCTTGATTTAGAAGCAGCTTATTTTAAATAACTGAAAACAGATAACAGACTTCATGCATATTAAACACAATATTTATATTAAGTTAACACACAGCTCAAAGTGTAGTCGTGGTATTTACGTACTTAGCGTAATCGGTCTATTTTTATTTATTTTATTTCATTTGTTTTGGCACAACCAGTCATATTAAAAATAGTTTTACATTTTAAGTCTTAACACACAAAAAGACAAAACAGTGCCGAAAATCATTTCATTTTCAGAAGAATATTTTTGTACCAATTACTACTACCTAGGTATTTGGTGAATGGTGTCAATAGGTACCCAATTTTTACCCGTCTTAATGTCGAAAACCATAATCATGGTCGTTATAATCCAATTAGTCACTATAAAAAACAATGACATTATTAGCCATAGTCGTGGCATGTTACTAACTTATATGTCAAGTGTGTGTCGCTCATATTATATACGCACGTACGTTAGCATGCACGTAGCCATGCACTCATGCACGTGAGAACGTATGCACGCACTCGCACTCACTCGCACGCACATGCACGCACGCGTACATATTATGCACGCGCTCATATACTTACAAATGATGACTATGTAATAGTTTCTAAACGGAAAGATTGGTCTTCTGTCCCTGAAAAGTGTAGGGACCATACGTATTAAGTACTATGTTGTTGTTGTGCACAGCCACTTAACTTATTATATTATTTACTATCTAATTAAGCGTCGTCTTACCTAAACAAAGTAACACATTCATAATTTTCTGATAGTTCATGTACACGTAAGTAGCAAAGATATAAACAAAACACAAAGTACCATCAAAAGTAACTATAACGTTTGCAACTGCAAATCTTGGAGTCCGTGTTTTAAAGTTAAAATCTTTGTTTCTGTTTCAAATTCAGAAATCAATTTCTGAGCTCGAAGGTCTTACGCAGTGAAGATCCCGCAGGAATGCCGGGACATCGGCCGAGACCGGTTCCCCGCACCTTACTGTGTGTCGTACTCGTATGTCTTATTGCTGGTGCGAATCACAGATTATGCTGCTCAATTTGCCTTAAATTATAAAGTTCGTTTATGTAACTACTAATGATTTTTTCATTATGCAAGATATACAAAGGTAAGATATGCGAAAGTAAATTCAGATTAAAATGTCCATGATTCACTACTGCTGCATTAACAGGCAATAAAAATACTAAGTAATGTAACGATATTTAAATTCAATCAGATTCCGCTGTTTGGGGTGCATCGCATGGGCTAGCAAGTTTGGCAACAAACAGTGCGTTTTATTGCCGGATGCAAAGTATTAATACTGGCCTGAAGAGAACCAATTCGATATTTAAAATTTCACAAAAATGAAAAACATGGTAAATGTTCTAAATTTGAAATTTGGAGAAACTTTATATTTTGTTTTTGGATCAATTGTTATTTTACCTTAACAAGAGAGACATTTAGGTGTGATTATTTCATCCTTACGCTCGTTCAAGGTGAAAAATCCGCATTTGGTGTAATTACGTCCGGCAGACGATCTCCATAATCTTAAGTGGTTTGAGCGCAGAGGGTGAAGGGCATGGTAACCCTCAGGAAGCTTGAATATAACGCCATCTAGATGAGCTAATACGTTTTATAATATGAAGAGTATAGCTAAGGAACCTCGCGTTGTATCATCATGCCGCTTTTGTCTGAGTTTAATACAATAAAATCATGTAGTTACCCTACTACTAGTAGCGTAACATGCATCCCACAAAGCGGTTTTTCAGGATTAAACCTATTTTTTGTGTGTTTAATTTAAAAAAAGGAGAGCTCTACTTTTGACTTCATGAAAAAAAGAATAGACCCAAACCAAAGAAGTAAAACAAAACTACTTCACCCTCTAGTGGTCGTTTTTTTTTTCTATTCATCTAACGGGCAAACTGAAATGGCGAAATGAAAAAAAAAGTCAGATAAGTATAATTAATTATTCAATTTATTTAAGTGTATTTTGGCTATCAACGCGCACTTAGAACGCTTATATTGTCTTCACTAAGATTTTTTGACCGCAGGCAAAGGGATATGTAACCCGCTATTTCGGCGACTTTTTTGCCAACACTGAGACAAGAAAATAAATCAAACAGAATATTTTCATAAACAGTCATATTTAATTAACTCTATTCTGTATTAACTTTCAGCAAGACGTAAGCTTTTCTCTTAGATTGCGATGTGGTGCTAACCCTGTTTGATTCATTCATATTCAATATACGCTAGTAGTTGGTGTGCAAACGTTAATTATAACTCAACTGAAACCAAACCTAACCAAAGCTGCTCATAGCGGTCCGTTGGAACTAATTATGTATTAATCGAGTACCTAGCGGCATTTCGCAGAAGCTACCTATTACGTATGTCACACTGTATTGGCTCATATGTATTGATTTCTAGCACACAGATAGCGAGGGTTAGGTAAATTATACCTACTGGAACGCTTGCAATACCCATTAATCCAATCAGCCGTAGACTTACCACGAAAATCTGATTCGATCGGTTATAGTTTCTAACATAAATAGAAATTAAACTCGTTTGAGGGATTCCTTGACAACTGTATTTTAAACTAGCTATTCGAGATAACTGTCAACCAAATTTTCATACATAATTATAACGGAATGAATATTATGTTGTGATTTAATAAAAATGTTGACGAGACTACAAGCACGCTTGCGACCCCCGGGCTCGTTGCTTGGCTCCGCCTCGCAGCCGCCGCCGGCGACCAGCGCACCTACAGTGACTGCTGCGCCGTCGCCGGCCCCTGCAGTAGCGTCGAGCGAAAGCGACGAGTAGTTCTCTCCGCCGTCGACTCCACCACCTGCACGTCGACGGAGAGGCCGGCCACCGCGGGACTTGGGGCTCACGGGGCAACCGGCTCCGAGTAGGGCCCCCACTCCCGGTGGTTATGTGCGGCGCATGAGATGGACGGAAACTATGAATGAAAACGTCATGCGCGCATATTTTGAGGCTACAGAGGGGGGAATTAAACTTACCGCGTACCGTGGGAGGATGCTGTCTATCTTTCAGGCTCTTGAACCAAGCGTCAACGTATCGGCACAACGACTGTCAGCGTAGTCATCTGCTGACTGACACCGTGCTTAATCGCATACGATCTGAGATACGGGATAACCGTGTCACTCCCGTCCTTCCACGTGTAGCGAATGTCGCTCCATCTCAATGTGCTTTGCAGCCAACTGACAATATCAACGTGTGGGAGTGACACGAATATTCATGTAAGTACCCAAGACAATGATTTATTGAGAAGTACTTTGGAGGATGTAGTTCGGGAGTATCGATCTATGCCGCATCACCTTAGACCTCGGCTTCCTCGCTTGCCTATGCATAACAGAAATAGGGCACTGGTGTGTACCTTGGATTCGTTGCTCTCATCCTACTTTGAAAGCAGCGACGTTACGGATACCCACTCCCTCCTGTACTGCGCGGCTGTTACGATATGTCGTGTAGCTAAAGTGAAGTTTCCAAATACTAGTGCTACACGACCAAAACCAGATGTACCGGCTTGGCAGTGCAGCATAGAGCGGCGTATCACCGAAGCTAGGGTACTCATTGGCAAGCTCAGCTGCTTCAAGGAGGGCAACACACGCCCTAGAGTGATGCGCTTTGTGAGGCGGGCATTTTTCGGGACAGATATTCAGCCCCGAGATTTTATGTCACGTGTCACAGAGCGCATCGACTTCCTGAAGCAGAAAGTGTACGCATGGGCAAGCCGCATTCGGAGGTACAAGGCACGGGTGGATCGATACTTCCAGAACTCCATGTTTCAAAGGGATCAGAGGTTGGTTTACAGATTATGGGAGCGATCTGACAGGGAAAGTAGTGATATAGGGCGGCCGGATGATGATGCCATGAAAACTTTTTGGCGCAGCATTTGGTCGACTCCCATCACTCACTCTGAGGGCGATTGGATAGGAGATGTTGAGCAATCATGCGAACATATTGTGGAAATGGGAGACACTCACATAACCCCCCAAGACGTAAGCAATGCAGTTTGTCGGCTATCTAATTGGAAAGCACCTGAACCTGACGGACTGCAGAACTTCTGGATTAAGTGGCTACGCAGTTCGCATGATTGCTTGGCATATCAATTCGAATCGGCTTTACAATCAGGATCGCTCCCAGAATTTATGACAACTGGGGAAACCCATCTGCTCTATAAAAATGGTAGTACCACGGACCCTAAAAATTATAGGCCTATTACATGCCTGCCTACAATTTATAAGGTTCTTACATCGATTCTTAGGGACAAAATCTCAAAACACATAGAAAACAATGAGATAATGTCACCCTCTCAGAATGGATGTAGGAGCCTGGCCCGTGGTACTAAGGAGCTGCTTCTCATAGACACGACTGTAAGCCAGCAGGCTCGCCGGAACCGAAGGGATCTGTCGATGTGCTGGATAGATTACAAGAAGGCATACGACTCTGTACCGCATACATGGCTCATGCGGGTTTTGGAATTATACAAAATAGATCCAACTCTGCGCACCTTCCTTAAGTTATGTATGGGGCAGTGGAGAACTATACTTCTCTATCCAGGATCTCGACGGGCTCTTGGTAACGGTGACCCTATTAAGATAAAACGGGGTATTTTCCAGGGTGACAGTCTGAGCCCCCTTTGGCTTTGTCTAGCTCTGAACCCAGCACACTGCTGGAGAGATCAGGGCTAGGCTACCGTTTGCGGAGATGTGGCAAAGTAATATCGCACCTGCTTTACATGGATGACTTGAAATTACTTGCTACCAGCCGTTCTCATTTGATAGAGTTACTAAAGCTAACACAAAACTTTAGTAACGATATCAGTATGGAATTTGGTGTAGATAAGTGTGCGGTTATGCATGTAAAGCACGGTGAGATAGTGGAATCCGAGGGGATCCAACTCACGGATTCCATTCGCTTGAGAGCACTCACCGCAACCGAGACTTATAAATATTTAGGTATGTCACAGGCGTTAGGAATCAATGGGACCGACATGAAACAGTTATTGAGGGAGCGTTTTTGGGTCGCCTGACAAAAGTCTTAAAAAGTCTATTGTCAGGTGGAAATAAGGTGCGCGCCTACAATGGGTGGGTCATGCCGGTCTTAACTTACTCCTTTGGCATACTTAAATGGACTCAGACTGAATTGGACACTCTGGATAGGACTGTTCGTTCATTGCTAACCGCATACCGTATGCATCACCCACGTTCGTCTGTAATGAGGTTATACTCGTATATCCCACGGAAATGTGGTGGTCGTGGCTTTTTGAATGCCAAGACTATGCATAACCGTGAGGTATATAACTTTAGGGAGTATTTTCTCCATGCCAGAAGTGGTATGCATGAGGATGTGGTTGCAGTGGATAACGGATTGACCCCACTTTCTTTAGGTAAAGAGAACTGGCGCAGGCCTGTAGTTTTGAATAATAATGACCGCAAGGAGGTATAGCAGAGCAAAGAGCTCCACGGAAGGTTCTATCGGGCCCTTCACGGCCCTGATATAGACCTTCCTGCTTCTGTGGCCTGGCTACGCTTCGGGGACTTGTTCGGGGAAACCGAAGGGTTTGTCTGTGCAATTATGGACGAGGTAGTGATGACGAATAACTACCGGAAATTTATCCTGCGAGATGGGACAGTTGACATTTGTAGAGCATGTCACTGTCCAGGTGAATCCCTCAGGCATATCATTTCCGGTTGTTCGCGTCTCGCTAACGGCGAGTACTTGCACAGGCATAACCAAGTGGCCAGAATCATACACCAGCAACTTGCTCTGAAATGCAACCTTGTGTCGTCGGAGGTCCCTTACTACCAATACGTGCCTGAGCCAGTTCTCGAAAACAGTCGTGTCACATTGTACTGGGACCGATCTATCATCACAGACAGGACCATTGTAGCCAACAAGCCTGACATTGTGGTGATAGATCGTCAAGATCGCCATGCAATGATAGTTGACATCGCCGTGCCGCATGACGGCAACCTCTTAAAGGCTGAAAAAGATAAAGAATGTAAATATCTTGACTTAGCTCATGAGGTTGTCGACATGTGGCCTGTCGATTCTGCTGTCATTGTACCGATAGTCGTCTCTGCCCACGGACTGATAGCTAAGAGCCTCGATAAACACCTTATGAGGCTCACGTTAGGCGCTTGGGTCAAGAGTAGGATACAGAAGGCAGTACTCTTGGACACGGCCCGCATTGTAAGGAGGTTCCTGTCTCTGGAGCCTTAACCACCGGTAGCTTGGACCCTGATCTCGATGCCGGTTGGGAACTATTTTTTATATATTTTTTATAAAGATATTTAAAAATGTAATTATATGTTATAAGAATAAATAAAGGAAATAATAAAAAAAATACCGAGATCCGTATAGATCCGATAGCGAAAAGACGTAATGCAGTAGTTTTTTTTCAATGACAGATAACAGTTTTCATTTTGTTTATATTTACTAATATTGCCTTTTTAATGCTGTTAGATTGAGTCCTAACGTACTTTCGTGGTACCGCCCCTAAATACGTTTTCAGTAGAAGCAGTAGGTATGTTAATTATCTTCAAAATGCAGGCGCGTGCAGGCACATTTCGACTGAGCCTAAACCGTATCCGGGAAATGATCTTATTTGTTATTCATGTCTATGTATGTACATGTACCCTTACTACATGAGTTATGAAAGATTATGAGTATAATTTGCTGTACTACAGAACCTAGTCTGACCAACTTCGATTGTGCACCTCAAAAGTACATTGCTGATCACATTCAGGTTTTTCACAGCTACTATATTTTTTAACAGCTTTTAATACAGCACTAGCCCAGACTTGTCCCGAAGCAGTGGTAGGTTTAAATTAGAACGTGTAAAAGCGCCTCTTGGGGCCTATTTGCAGAAATAAAACAGATTTTAACTGATTTTACTGAACGGCCTCTCTGTTCAGTAGCCGCTTAAAACCATCAAATGTTTGATTCCTTTTAAAGAAACTTCAAAACAATATTTCTAAATATTTTAAGTTATGGTATTGGATACAACCTGTCTTGATCGCTGTGTTTTAATAAATCAATAAATACATAACACTCAGATGCACTTTTTTACTTGTTGAGGTCGCGTTTGTCAACGCTGACCTCCCGGCAGCAGCCTCTTCGGACACCAATACTCTCCCGGCACCCCGCGTTATTCATTTCCAGCTCCTCCATTTTTTCATTTTCTGCACCCAGGTCTCACATTCTAAAGATCTTCACCAACTCTTTGTGTCCCAAAGTAGATTTAAGGACTCCTCTAGTCCCATGCTTCACTTAGCTTTGTGTCAATATTTAGCGTCAAAATTTGCCATTTTAATTAAAGTCCTTCACTTTACTTACACTTAATAAATTTTATTTGTATCGTCCACAAATCAATTAAATTCTGACAATAATTCATTTGCGCAGCGCTGCCAACACGGCAGCACTGGCAGGGTCGCCATGCAATGTGGGAACCGGGACGACCAATGAAAGAGAGGTGTTAACTGATGGAAGTCTGATTTATTACTAACTCTTATAACTAATGACACTATGTTATATACATAGATCTTGTCATACATATCCTAATAAGGGGAAGTGTGACGTACACACTACAAAACAATACGAGGTGACCGATTTTGATGATCTATTTTTTGTTTGATTATAGATCAAATTCATCATTATCACCCACATCAGCCACTACTGGATCTTTCTAGGACCCTCTTTATCTTTAAATGGAGGATTACCGAGTTAGCGATCGCAGTTTTTTTAATGATGCTAAACAAACTGTATTGCCTTTCGATGTATAACAAATTAATTTTCATTATTGTTTTTATTGCAACTTGCTCGGCTATGCTTATTTAGAGATACAATTTTTAGTTTATACACCAAGAAAATGTAAAATAATAAATCCACAAGCATTTCGTATCAATCACTGTGCAATTGCTCTAAGGCCAGTAATCTGGGTGAAGTGACGCAAACCTATCACGGCACTTACATGGGTTTCATTTTAGCCACCCGTGGCTGGTCACCCTAACAATTTTTCTAATTTATTCAGCAATCAATTTACGAACATTTTGCGTGTCTTGCATTAAAATGTTGTAAACTTGAATGGGTATTTAAGGCTGATTTACTAGCTTTAGCGCTTAATATTTGTTTTTCAACATCGCAACAAGAAGTAGCGTAAGAAAATTTGCCTGAAGACTTTTCCACTGTAAAATAATGTAAGAAATATGTCTTACATAATTTGTCGCTAAGCAACATCCTTGACATCAACTCGAATGTTCATAGTAAGAAAAGCTTTCCTGGAAAAAACAATCTTTCAAGAAAAACCTCCAAATCCCTTGAACTTCTCATACATTTTTATTGCTCATTAACGATACTGGTCGGCTTTCTAAAAAATCAACTGTACAACCATCATAAGTTTTCTCATAACTATAATTTGATGGCTACACAAGGAATCTAGTTTATGACTGCATCAATTATGCCCAAGCATATCCTAATTACTGTAATGGTATTAGCTTGAAACGGAGGAGGGTCAAGGGGGGTAACGTTCACGTGGTCTGAAATACTGATGTGTGCCGTGTACATAACTTCGTATCCTATATACGAACTATCTGGAACGGCCTGTTTTTGTCTCTCTCTGACACAAATGACATTATTTGTGTGAGGTAGAGACGGCAAATGTTTATTCCGCTGTTCGGTCAGTGAAAATGCGGTTACGGCAAATTAGTGTGCGTTCGTATTCAGAGCATCATGTTAGGAACTAAGTGATCCACAGGTTAATTATGCACACATCATATTGTCTGTCGTAATGATATATTTCGCAGTATATCTGAAGATATATGTGCAGTGATGACATAGAGCTGTCAAGGAATCTTTAGGCACATCAAATCTAAGGCAATGTGCTAATTAATGTTGTATTAATTCCGGATTGCCGGTTAATTATATCGTGTGCATGTTAATTTACACTTTACAGGAAAGTTGTAAATATTACTACGACTAATCAATAAACTTTGCAAGGTGAAATAAACTCACCACTCATCTAGAGTAGTCATGTCACTGTGTATTGTGACATACTGTTAAAATAGGAATTCGTTGATTAATGCTTTTTTGAGAGCTTTGTTGCTGACACGATTTGCATATAAAAGCATTTTTATGACTAATAATGAACCAACCTAATTACATGAGTGGGACAGTTTTAGTGATCGTAGCAGATAATTATACTGTTGGAAGAAAGTGGATATTTAGGAAAAAAAATGTGAATTTAAAAACATTGATTATCATATAATGATTTTTTACTAATAATTAACAACATGGGTCAGGATTAATATTTCTAAAAGATTTTACACTTTTTCTGGTTCTCGTCTAGTCATTGACAGTATTATTAACACATAATAACTATTCAAAATTATTATTGAATTTTGTAAGCTTACGTCGCGCCGTTTTAATCATCTAGTTTTTGTCTCTGCTTATTGTAACATCGTATTATGTGTCGTCGTTGTAATTAAGCAAAGAAGGCGTTGGAAGACTCAGGGTTCCGCCGAGAATGTTCACGGATCTCATTTCCATGCAAATGAGGAGGAGACGTTATACGTCGGATGTCGGTAGGCGCCTCCCGTAGAAGCGCGACTATGAAGAAAGGATTTGTCTGGACTAACCGCGTTGCACATGCTCGTTTAGTAATAAGGATACCATGATATTAGCAAACAAAATTTAACTGAGAGCAACCAGGCGACGTTACTTGGAAAATTGTGAGGTTCAAGGCACTCGAAACTTATACGAATTGTATTTTCAAATTTTAAGGGTCTGTTTCACAATCATTAAGTAAAGGCTTAAGTAGTTATTCAACGAGTTAATTACATAGAGGTTAAATCCTTTCGTTAACTTTCTTTGCATTTCACAATCATCCAATCAGTAAATTAAAGTGAAGATTATATAATTAATACTTAATTACAAGTTACGTTTCGTTTCAAGGTAAGAATAATTTACGTGTTTCTATAAATTATAGTAATCACAGAATTATCATTAAAAATATTTTTTGTTATGATTATAAGTAATAAAAACAATAAATTCGTACAAAAAATATTTACACTGTAATGTAAATGAGTCGTTTCACCTTTTCTAAAATCAATATTTCTGTAAGAATGGAACGCAACGAGGTTTCAACAAAAAGTCTATGTCGAGTCAACGTCAGTTAGTCAGTAAATGACAAATGTCAAATTTGCCGACGTTTGGTACTTTTTGTGTGGTGATTTTGTTTGCATTGAATTTACCATTACGAACATTGTGTTATTTTACAATGACTGCAAAACTGTCCATTTTAATAATAAAATAACTTGTTGATGAAAATTTGGAAATGACGTATTTGAGGTTATCTTTTTAAATTTACTTGTCAAGTAAAAGGCTACTTGGCAGTGCATCCGGTGATTAACTTAACGAGCAGATAAATTAGTGATTAACCCTACTCAGGGATTGTGAAACGTGAAAAATAGTTTACTGAGGTCGAAGTAGCTCACCCAGAACTTTACTCAGCGATTGTAAAAAAGGCCCTTAGCGATTTATAATAAATTAAATAAAAATACAATATTGCATTTTAACTTCTACCTTAATCGAGAAAGACAAATCTGGATAGGTTAATATAATAAACAACACAGTGATGTGATCTTTTAGATTAGCTACTTGATGATCCATCAGATCTTGATTTTTGTTTCTTTCCTCGACGTTGGTTTTCAATATCGTCAACTAATTTTAAAATACCTATTTTAAGCTTTCTCTTTTCTTTCGATGTGAAACTAGCGATATCTGGTAATATACTTCTAAAAAAGTGTAAATCTTCATTATCTTCATTTAAGTTTTGACTTTCATGTTTTCTTTTTTTACTTTTCTTGCATGCCAGTTTTTGACTGTCAGTATCTGAGTAGCTATATGTATCATTGGTTTCGTCCATACTTTCAGACCGTTCTGGTTTGATTTCGACCATGGGCCACTTGGAATCGCTTTCATTTTCACTTTCTTGGTCATCTTCTTCATTGTTACAATCTTGAAATACAGTCTGTGCTACTTCGCTACTCCGTCTGATGAGTCCTTTAGGTTTTGTGAATGGTTCTAAAAATTTCAATGGGTCGTACAGGTAATATTTTTTAGAGGGAAAACCTTTTTTATTTTCATCTATTACCTTGTTTCTATACCTATTATATGATGATCTTATTCCTTTCCATTTAGACTTGAGTTCTTCTACTGTAAAAAATAGTGAACATCATGATAGGTAAGTAGTTAAACCATACACCCGAAAACACAACTGTTGTAATAAAATCAAATTATATAATTTTCCAAATTGCTTGTCTCCTCCAATTACTGTAGTTAGTAAGATATGATAACATTAAGTAAAAAGCTTCTTTGTGATCTCAATTTCATCTTTTGACATTTATTTCAGTAAAGCACTTATCCATTTAATGTTATGTACAGGGTATTAGGTATGTACTCGTACAAGCTGAAACCAGCTAATGTAAACACACAGAAATACTATGAACAACTTCACGAAAATGATCCCAGCAATTTGGAAATTTTCAGTTCCATACTGAATTTAATTACTAAGTAGACAATAGTATGGTTTTTTTTCTTCAAAATGGAATGGATGAAACAACTAGCTTTGTTTTAATCTAATTCGGATCTTTAGTGTAAATAAGTAGTCTGAATGTAGTATTTTGAGGGTCCCTTTTACTCACTGTTATCATATGAAAACACTGCTGAGAAATATTTTTAAACAGAAACACTAATTAAAATACATGTACCTAATTTAAACTTTCATGGTCACTATCGACAGTTCACAATCGCGACAGTTCTCCCGTGATCATGGCGCTTGCAACAGTGCCGAAATATCGGAAACTCATAATAAATAAGGTACATAGTATAAATCCCGAATCAAATAACTCTAGTACATGTACCTAACTTATAAATATTCGTGTTTGCGATAACACCGACACATTTAACATTTTTATCTTGTTTGTAATGTTTTGTCATATTTAATTATTATAAAACAATAGTTAGGTACTTTATTACACACTAACACGTACTAGTTTGTCGCATAACTAAATATTCTCACTTATAACTAAATAAACAAGTGCTGACCAAACCTTTAGGTATGTCAAACGAAATCAAAGGCAAGGGTTTTTCATCCTCTGGATGATGAATCATATAAGTTACACATAAATCACATAATATTATTGAAAATTAACTCACGTGTGCAAACCATGTTCATTTCATTTTTGACAGTTTCAACCACTTTCTCCCATGCTTTGTCTGCGGTCCATCGTCGGTAAGTTTCCAAATTATGGTCATAAATGTCGGGAAATCGTTCAATGATCTTTACGAATTGCACCATAGCCGCCTGTTCCATAAACTCTGGGCTGTTCGACATTGGGGCTACCTAAAAAAAGCATAAATAATACAATATTATAGCGGCTTTTTTAAGTACCTGAAGTGACATTTCTTTTCATACAGTTCTAAATTTATTTGGTTCTGAAAGGGTGGTATAGCATAGTAGTGTTTCAAAAGGTTCACGTTCAGGCCTTTGGTCCTGACTTCAGAGTCAGAGGAAAGTCGTAAAAACAATGCACGTCAGAAGCCTGTAATAGGCGGCTTGGCAAACCTTGACACCAGATTATTATTGAAAGCTAGTCATAACATAGGAAGAAGAATGTAATTATATGATTTATTAATGATTAACCCAGTTTTTACCTATGACAGAATGAAGAAAGTGTATGCGTTTGGAGTGAGAGGTTGTATGTTTGTGCACCACAAACTAATGTGGCTATAAATGACAACATTCGGAGATAAGTCTCCATTATGGTTTGACCGATTGACATGCAGTTTTCTGCAGTTGATTTATAATTTATCGGCGATGGATCTTAGATAGGCATTTTTATTAATTAATTATTAATAAAAATTAATCTGCCAGGGGGTTCTGTAATTACCATTTTTTCTTCAAAAGGTGACCGATTTAGATGCAGTAGGTACTCTGTATTGGGTTTTTAGTTTATCTGCGATGGTTTTTAGATAGGATTTTTTTCATTATGCTAGTTTCGAAGAAAAAAATGCATTTATGGAAATATTAAATTAATTAACTAGAAAGACAATATTCAACGATACGAATATTAAGTAACTATGCTCTGGATGTTGTTTAAAAAGGCGTCTTTTATCTAAAAAGGCGGTCGAATATTTTGTACAATATCTTTGGGGTGACCCTACATTTTCTGTAACAATTTTATTTTTAAAATTTCATAATCAAATATTGAGTTATTCGTTTTTATGGATTTATTATACGTAAAATGACTGAAAGAACATTTTGTAAGACTGATTCAACACCTCTTTCATGAACATGAATAGAACAAAAAATTAAATTCACAAGAGTAACAGAATACTTGACAGAAATATTTTTTTTAATTGTTCCCGTAGATAAAGTGATTATCAATCATGAGGTAACAACGTAGCGTGTTAGGTATTCCCTCGAGTCACTATGTAAAACTTACCTACTTGAATAGGAACTCTTGCTTCGCGTACGAAATGTTTTTTTGCGCCACAGAGCGTAGCAACCTTCCACAAAACTGGGTGACTACTGATGCGCTCGCCAGTCGCCACGTCCACACAAGTGGCGCGAACTGCGCGAAGCGGCCTTCGAATGAGTGCGAGCGAGATACACGCTGCGTGCGGCCCCGCGCCACAATCCACAACGCCGACGTTGCCACCCCGACACTATTTGTTTTCATAACGAATACACAATAACGTGACCTTTAACATCTCTGTGTCACGACTCAATTTTAAACAACTACTACTAATCTTTGGCATTGGCGCGAAACATTTTCATGATGCTTATTCGTAATAGCACAACAGGAAGTACCTACACACCTAGCTACTCTACATAAACTATTACCTCATTATTATTGGTACTTAAAAAAATACTTTAACTGCTTTTTAAATCAGTATATAAACTTGAAAAAAATTTTTTTTATAAGTACCAGACCAAGATCATGGGGTTCGATCACAGGGTCGCTCAACAAGAGTTTCGAAATTTCTAAAATTCCTGGGGTTGATCACCATACCGTTTTTGGCAAGCGTGGTGATTACGCCTACCATCGTTGCTGTGGTAACTTGAATTTAATGATTGAGACTTTTGTCCTGCAACGAGATAAATATAGGCCCTTAATTTACTTTTACTTTGTATGAAAACATAGGGGATTATGCAAACATAATATAACTGTATCTACGCTTGTGTTACGAGTACTCCTTACTCAACTTACTAGTATCGAATATATGTTAATGTCTAAGTTCTTATGACCTAGTACCTAGGTACCTAGGTAACTATACTTTCTCTTACAATGTAAAATAATGATGTACATACCTAACATTACAAATTAATTACGATAAGTTTGAATTAAGAACTAACTGCTACTAGAACGTAGTTTTATTGTGATAGATAACTAAACTCACATTATAGAGATGACGGCTAAGATGAGGACTTGGTGATTTGTTGTAAACAAAAATAGTTTTTATCGTGTAGAAAATAGGGGTGTATTTTTTCTGGCGGCATTTAGACATCTGCGACATCTGCCGGGCTAGCACGTGGCTTGAACACCTTTCGTTTACACGCGGGCTGTCTACCGTTTTTTTACCAATTAACCTATTTATACACTGACACCGTTCTATATTTAAAATTGTTTTTATTGTTAGTCTGTCGACCGCACGGTGAAGGTTGAGCACAGGAAATTTTTAGTTGACCGCCTCAATATTACCCTAAAAAGATATTTTTTAATTATTTTTTTTTTGAAAATATGCATGAAACTTTACTAAAGAGCCTTATTATCCATAATATACAAAAAACTTCAACCCCTTTTGGTTTTTCTGTAAGGAAAGTGTCTGGAAAACAAGTATGCCTAGCAACAATTGTTAGTTACGTTTGGGCTTAAGCCAAAATTATCTAGTCGTAATGTTGCTTCTAAAATCAATCAAAATCCCATATTCCCTAATCACAGATATATTTTTATATTTTATTCCGTGTCCCAAATAGTAAGTAGGTATTGAATTTCAACGTAAACTTTAATTTTCTACTATCTACTTAAACATAAAATGACAGTATTTTACAATTTCCTAATACTCCAAGAACAAGAAGCAAAAACCTAAGCAATTTGTGTTGATAATGACAACCCCATAAATGAAAAGATCATATGTCAGCAAAGACCTGCTAAGTTCCTTTTGAAATATCTCAGGTCTATTCTTAAACTCTTTCAGTGAAGTATTCGATGTCAAAAGTCTCTTAAAAATCATGACCTATAGTTGACCTGAAACTAAATCAATGTTAAGTGTAAGATCCGTTTACTTCGTTTACGTTTTTTGTTTTAGAATACTTTTTTTATACTCGGTAGGTTAAGACCTACTCAAAGGAATTACTGAACCTTCTAAAAGGATAAAATAAGTCATTCATTTGGATTGAGTGTCAAAAAAGTAATCTACAAAGATGGCTACACGAGCCGCTTTAAAAAATGTCTATTATTTTATCTCTATCGTCAGCAAAATTTTACTTATTCTAATTTTATACAAGCTGTTACCCACGACTTTGTACACGTGGAATTTTGAATTTTAAACTAATTACTAATTTAATTTTTTAACTAAATATTGCACGGAAACCTTATCTTATAAAGGCAGGATTAATATAAGCCTTCATCTGACGAGTAATGTTAATAAATGTGAACAACATCACATACATTGTTCTAATAACAAAGTGAGAAACTACTTAAAGCACTCGTATTGTGGGAATCAGAAATAACAAAGTTACCAATAATAACCACACCCGAGAAACTGTTTCTTTTTCTACATTGACTTGTCCGGGAGTTTACCCAATACCTCAGAGCAGGCACTACCTTGAAAACCAGTGTGTTCGCTACTCCGCCACGGAGGTCGTCAATGTGACCAACATTAAATAAAAATGTACTTAGGGTACCCTCAATAAAAAATTAAGGATATTAAGATTGAACATACGACAAAAATAAACGAAGTAAACAAAATCAAAGATATACATAATTCATATTGTTTGTTGATTACTGTGTGGATTTATGTTGATTTTATTGAAATTAAAGTAATTAAAAGAAGTGACTCTTAGTAATGTGTACCTTTCCTTTAACTATTGATTTGTGTATGTTATAAATAAATAAATGTTAGTTTCAAACTAGACTAAAGTAATGGGGGCTATCGCTAGTGAATTTGCCACTAGAGGCGCTAGTGTCGCGTGAGGTCCAATATCATTCACTTTGTACTGATTTTAGCGGAATTTGTTGCATAAATTATAATTTCTTTAATTTACCTGCTGGAAAGTGATCTCCTTCGTAAAATATCGCAAATATGGATTATTTGGCGATTAATGTGAACGCTTTAAAAGCGGAATTAAGAAAAAGCGCAAAAATAGGCGGCCTCAAGAGCAACTATTTCAGAAGTTAGTTTGTTGATATCAAGATAGTTATTTATAAACAATATAACCTTAATTAGATTCAAGATATAACACTTTATTTCGGCGCCGATCGCCTTTGACAGCTATAACTCCGGACCTCAGTCTACAGTGGCTCCAACTGGTGAGCAAAGAAACGGTAGTCCCCATTACACCAAGTAATACTTATAATATTGTATACTTACCTATTACATTGGTTCAATTAATGTTGATTTATTATTAAAATAATGTCATTGATATCTTATGACAGTACTTATTTCAATAAACATTCCCAAATTTTGAGAAGTAGCCCTAATAAGAAGTAGCCCTAATGAGAAGTAGCCCTTATGAGAAGTTGCCCTAATGAGAAGTAGCCGAAGTGAGAAGTAGCCAAAATGAGAAGTGGCCATAATGAGAAGTAGTCCATTAGCGAGTCGGTTGCCATAGTGAGAATTAGCCCTAATGCGCCTAAAACCACAAGCCAGTATTTGTATATTTTTGTTATGTTGGTATAAATTTTCAATTCGTCATGCTCATGCCTACCAAATGCCGAATATACAATTAAAAAACACTATTGTCACCAGCCTTAAGGGTAGATATTTGAAATGTCTTTTGCCAGTAAGACTTGGTTTAGACACGCTAACCTTGACCACATCCACAGAACAGATACCGCATCAATGCAAATGTGACCACTCATTTATATGCAACTGCACAAATAGATGATGATAGCAATAATAAATTTGTTTTAACGATCACCGCGGTGTGTTCCCATTTCTACAAGTATAGTATCCGGATACCGTGTGAACCTTGAGGTACTTATAATTTAATTAGCCTCTTATATTTAATTAATGATACGGCCGTGATAATTTGTGATCAATTAAATTAACACTTAAGGAGAAAACAGTAGAATTTGGGTTTACCTTTCAAGTACCTATTTATCCTACACTTAACGCTTCCCTTAAAATTGTTAGTTTTTTTTTTAAACAAGTGTTTACATCGCACTGTAAGAAATAAGAACCCAGTTGAAGCAACACTGATAAGTATAATCACTACTATAATTCCTTTTTAAAAAGCTTTAAAACATACGTCATACAATCAACGCAAGACCTTCTTGCAAATACTCTACAATGTAAAGTCGTGTCTGAGACAATGGAAACAGCGTAAACGCATGTGGCACAGGCGTATGCGCACCACCTCGTATTAGCGATTCGTCGGCAGGTGATTACGAGACAGGTGGGCAAAACAAAATTATAACGATAACTGCAGCTATGCACAGCACCGCTTTTGTTTTATTCTTTATTCAAAACGTAACGCTTAGAAAATTATAATCGAATATCATGCTTTTTTCCTTTTTAACGATTCAAGTTTTTATGGTATATGTACGTTCAGTCAGAAACAAAGGCTTAACTGCGCCGCAACTTTATTTACTTTTAATCGTATGCGAGCTATTAGGTCTTAAATAATATCATATTTGTATTCGTTTGATTTACTTCCATCAAATATTCATTTTGCAAATTGTTGCACTTAAATTGGTAGTAAAAGACAACAGATTTTATTAAATTGTTCATCATCATCATCAGTCTACTTATGTCAAGGCTGGACATAGATCTTTCTATTTGGATGGAGGATATTGATTGCATAACGCTACGCTTGTAAGGCGGGTTAGCGATCTCAGTCAAATAAGTGGTGGAAAGAAGACGTTACGTAGACGTAACGTTACCGCAGGATTCTAATAGCATTACCCCTTCTCGTACTATGCGTGTCATTTATCTAAAAACAATACTGCTAAAAGAAGATGGACAGCAGCGTCCTTTCTCCATTATTGGCCACACTGGGATCGCCGACCCATATGCCAAACGTTGTGGTTATGGCAAGCTCCTCCATAAGTAGAGGCAATCAGATTCTGGTAGAGAGTCGACATTCACATGTTGGTGTGGTGCTAATCTTACTTGTGCTTGTTCAAATATTTGTTCAGTCTCTTAATGTCGATTAGATAGACGAGTTCATTGGTTTATTGTATCACATTCAATAATTGTATTCCATCACCCTATTATGGTAGCAGGAGTCAATTTGATTGCACGTCAGTTAAATTAGGAGTCGGCGTCGAAAATAATGCAGACATATGTTCAACACCTTTCATAAGCCGGTCGTACGAAGGACATCCGCTTTTTGGTTCAAAACAGGCCCAGTGCATTTAAAAAAAATGCTTGAATGGTTCCGCGTTAAGAAGTTTTTACTGAATTCTTTTAAAATTTAGTTTCTAATAATAAAACTCATGTTCACACGTTTGTTTGTTGAATTGTGTTTCTTTTCGTATTAATCATTACTGGAATGCTGTGCTCTGTCCCAAACTTATATAAAAGTACGAGTAACAGCAAAGTTTTAAAAAAATCCATCCACCGAAATGAAACAAGATTTTGATATGGGTATATATTTCAGTTTTATGTATTTTAAGTTTTAATAAAAGAGCGCCCCATTGGCCAGGTTTTTAAGTACCAGGCTATGATCTAGAGGTCTTGAGTTTGATCCCTGGGTCGGGCAATAAGGGTGGCGAATGTTCGAACTTTATTGATCACCAACCTGTAATATGCATTTTGCAAGCGTGGTGTTTTGGAGGCCTTTGCCCTGCAGTGGAACGATTATAGGCTTATTAGTTACTTTACTTTCATATTTTAAGTTAGGTTACCAACTTATAAAGTTCATTATTTGACGACCATTTGGATCAGCGGTAGTTAACGCTGCTTCTGACCCATGGGTCGCGGGTTCGATCCCCGCACAGTACAAATATTTGTGTGCATGAACATGTCTGTTTGTACTGGTCTGGGTGTTTTCTATGTATTATAAGTATGTATTTACAAAAAAAAAAAAAGTATATTAGTAAGTTTATCGGTTGTCTAGTACCCCATACGACAGGGTACTTAATAGTAGCTTAATTTGGGACTAGATGGCTTTGTGTGGCCCAGTGAGGCATGTCTTAAAAAATTTATATTTATATTTATATTTATTATTAAGTGTGTGTGGATCGTGTGGTAACTGGTACCGGCACAAAAGATGAATAGCACCACTCCTTCTTTTCCTATGGGCGTCATAAGAGGTAGGACTGCAGGAGTACCGTTAGAGAAAGACCGGCACCACCACTGGCCTTACTGCAAAACTGTGATCGCCAACCTACCTGTCAAGCGAGGTGGTTATAGAAAAGAACTCCTGTACCTAGTACCTAAAAAAATAGTTACTAAGGTCCAATATTCTGGAGTCTGATACAATAAATGATAATGATAATGACAAGCGTAAAATAGTATCTAGCGTCTAAAATATCTTGTATAATTTGACACGTGTGTTAAGACCATCATCCGGGTTTAGTCCCGGTTTTTCGATTCATTTACGGGACCCCGACAGTTGAGTTCGACATTCTCACAGGAACAGCCGCGTATCCGGTGCGCGGGCGCCGAGCAAAAACGATCATTTGTTAAACGTCCGATTACGCCGCAGGTACCACTGCCTAGTTAGCTTTCGGTGTACGATCCGTCAATGTGGGTTTGTGTGTACTTAGCTTATTAATTTTAAATTTTATTTAATTAATTAATTTTAGAGCAGTAAGGAAACATCGAGCGTAGTAAGGAACTATAGTAGTAAAATGTGTATACCTACATACAATTTTAATAAGACAGTGTCCATATTTAATTTTGGTTTAACATATTCTTTTGTCATTATTATCAGTATCTTAGCCAAACGACGCCAACTCAACGCCATAGACCTCCCCTAAGGGACTCCACAAATATCGGACCGGCATCAGCGGCTTCCTGCGACCTTCATGTCGTGTTATGACAATTTTAAGCAATGCAGGTATCACATGTATCTATATTATAGGTAGGCACGGCGTTGTTGTTCATAAAACGCATTGTTTACCTAAATGTTCAAATGTTGAAATTTTAGAAAGTATAATGTTTTAGTTAAGTACTTCCCTAATAAAGTAGTTTCTACATAAACGCAATAGGGCATTTATTTTGGGTTTTTCTGAATAGACTTTAAAGATCCAGAAAGAAAATATATCTTGATAAGAAATACTTTTAAATCGAGAATATTTCAGTGTGATTGTAATCAAATATTCAATTTGGCAACTACTTTAGCATCTCTACAGGTATATTGTACTTTGTCTTAATTCCCATGTTGTTGGTGCAAAAATATTTCCAAAGTCATTACGAATGCTATTACTCTTTGTCATACGCAACCGAATTTTCGTGTGTCAACTAAATTAGAACTCTCTAAATTCTCAATGGTACAGTATGATGACCTCTAATCTACATACATACAAATGACTTACACGCATGGACAACTACAATAACTCGAATGCTTTGCCAAGATTTGTGTGCCAGTTTAAAGATACTTACTGGTCCTTATTGTAATGGAATAAAGTTTAGGTTATCATCTCAGACTTGAATAATCTGCGCGAAATGTGTCGGTATTCTATTTGGTAATAGGCGAGTGAAAGGCTGGATACGTGAGAAAAGCAACGCCTATTCTAACAATGCCGTATTTTGCCGTCTGTGCAGATGATCGATCTTTGTAAATATTTTATTTCGCCAGTGGAATGCAATGGAAGGTATTATTATCAGAGTTTCTTTTAGATTTAAAATAATTATGCAAATCGTTGGTATTCAGAACGATTGTTTGCTATAGTTACATGAATTCAACAGTGAAATGACATTATTATTTTGTGTCTATTGTTAATGTTAGCTTCATTTGTCAACGTGCTAGTTAAGTTAATTCTTGTTTACTACATTTTTTTATCACGAAAATAGTTGTCCGACATTAGTAATAAACACGCAAATGCTAAATAAGCTATTTTCAAATGTCGCTTTAACCACCGTAAATTAGTAAAATAGTAACCGAGTGTCGTAAATTTTAAACGTTTCCCCAAAATATTTCAAAGACAAACAATCCAAGATATGATCTAGAATTACCCCCGGTGACCTTAGTTTTTCTCGCCTACAAATCATTTGAAAAGGCATAACGTTCGCGTAAACAAAGTTTGTGTGACGTCATTTCGAGCAGTCATGCGATCCTATATTTAGCGTCCTTTAATTAAAGCGTGTGACCTTTTTGTACCAAGGACCTAACTTCACAATCATTGTTTACCCTGATAACATTGATGTGCGGTTTCCATGAAGATGCTGATTATGGAAAAATCCTCCTTTTGTAGAGGCTTATGTAAATTAGAGAACTTAGTTAGCCATATTATGGTGCGGGCCTAAAATTGAAAGGCATCCCATGATATTATATTAAAACGAAGCAGATATTATGTTATAAGCATGTGCGTTGTGAAGACTAAAATACGCCCTAATTAGGCGTTTTTTACAACGTCCACGTCGAGTGCAATCACGAGCGGAAATCATTAAAAATTATAGCTATCTCTTTCATTTTCATGCTATTTCGCATCTTTTGTTCTGCTTATCAGTGAATCTTGTAAATGTGTGCAGTTTTGGATTACTCGGAACAGATTTAATACGCGAATTAATATGAAAGTATCATATTTATACTTTAAAATATCATTGATGGCATCACTCTTGTACTATGGGTATTGTATAAAGCAACTTCTCGTAAAGGAGTAGGTTTTACCAGAAGAAGAAGGGCAGTAGAGTCTTTCTCTCCAGCATATTCAATGCTGTCGACACTGCGATCGTCAATCCGCTTGCCAAACGTGATGGGCATGACAAAATCCTTCTAGGCAAAAGCCTACGTATATTGAAGAATGATGATGATAATGGTGAATCATAAAAGGATTCTTTGTTTACGTGCCTCATGTCCTAGGTTCATTTATGATTGACCATAGGCGTTAGAACTCAAATAACTTTTTTTTGAAAATGTTTTTTGAAGAAGATCATGAGAGCCCATTTGTTGATGTGTAACAGTTCTAAGTCAAAAAAAATACTGTAGGTATGAAAAACTGTAGGTATGAAAATTAACATCAATCATTTTGCTTAGACAGTTTAAATCCAACTATTTCTTACGTAGGCAATGTTTTTACTAACATAATTTTATTTGCTTTACTCAAAAGAGTATACCTACATGTTTCACGCAGGAGTAATTCTCATAAATTGGATAAAAATACTGATGACTTTAAACAAAGGCAGTTTTAGTTGCGCTTCTGCGCACAATATTGCAGTAGATGTTGTCACGCATTGCGTTAACGGACTGAATGTAGAGACAATTATACTAAACGCTGGAAGATATCCAAAGTTTAATCTAATTATACAAAGGCCATTTCTGATGCAGATGTTAAATCCGCAAGCTTTCTTAAGTTTCAATATATCGCTTCATCTTTTCTTGAGCTTACACTATTACATTGATTTGAAGATTTTGGATAAGGTTTTATTTGCACATACAATTTGTGTACAGTTTGCAATCATATTTACCAATAATATTTCTTAACCGAAGTATAGTTGATTTAAATTAGTAAATCATCTCATTAATCCACTAAAATTATTCCAGTATGTTATAACCATGGAGTCAAAATATATTGTACAGTCAGCTGAAAAAATATTCAAATTTTTCGTTTAACCAACCTCATGTCGTTGTATTTAAGAGTCAAATTAGTTAGAAGTTTACGAGTATACATACTTTTGCAGTTCACTGTACAGGCAGTTATTATAAGAGAGGAATATGTTTAGTAAAAATACTTTTTAGAACTGCGGACTTAAAATACATCTATATTTAAGTAAAAAGTAGCAGCGACATTTGAGTGCAAATAGAATACTCAAAATGAACTTATGTATTATTGTTTAAGTTAACTTATAAAATTACCGAAAAAACCCACTAACCTAAAACATGGCACACTTTAGATTTATTTGTGGTAAAACGTTTAAATAAATAAAAATCTAGCCGTAAATGGTGTTTGTTTACTCGTAACTCAACGAGGTGGTGGTGCTCTGTGAACGTTATTTCACTCCTCGCGACAAAAAGATATGCCTACTTCCCCATTCATCGTGTCAGAGATCAAACAGTAACAGACGGGTCGCTAACTCTTACGGAGAGCTTTTACAGATTAAGAAATCAATTCTCTTTTGATTGATGCTGTGATGTAAATGATTAAAAACAATTGTTTTCTGTAAGCTGCCAATATGCTTCCTGTCTATTTGACTAACCAATGCCCGAGCCTTTGTACGCGTGGAAATTTCAATTTAAAAACTATGTATTAAAATTATCCCACAGTAACCGTAACTTTTTCCGGAGAGGTTTCCAGTAGCCTATGTGTTGTTACAGCTAATAAACTATCACCGTGCCAAATTTCATTCAGATCCGTTGATAAGTTTTAGCGTGAAAGAGTAATAGACATCACCAACAAAACAGACCTACTGGCATGGTAATTGTACTCCTGTTTGCCTCAATTAAAACTCTATATTTCTTGTGACTTGTAAAATTAGTAAAATTGGTGAAGAAATAATATTACTTTTTCTATACAATGCGTAATGTTAAATCAAAACTTTGCACAAAACCATTTTGAAACGAAGTTCCTTATCACGCGTTGCGAAAAGGGACTAGACGGAAAAATTGTAACGACACTTTATGAACGAACTTTTTGCTATATTATTAGTTGTAAGCCGTGCGGCGTGCGCGTGTTTCTCTGTCTGAGAGAGAGAAATAGAGAGAGAGAGAGAGAGGGAGAGGGAGAGGGAGAGAGGAAGAATTAAAAATAAAGTAAAATTTTATTACAATTCCTTCACTAAAAACGAACTTCGTTCCATCCTTGTGTCCCTTGACACCTCTCAAGTTTTTCTCTCTCTCTCTTTTGTGTTACCTTATGCACAATAATTTATATTTTAAATTATTCGAGACCATAACAACACAGCTAGATGCCGCTTAAAAAAATAAATTATACAAGAAACTTAAGTCAATTATGTTATCATTATTGACGTATCAAAAACATACTACTTAACGTCATTGATGTTAGATAGAGTCAGCACAGTGCACTCTTCTTTGGAAGGTACTTAAGAATATAAAGTCATCATCATTATCACCAGCCTATATCGGTCCACTGTTGAACATCTCTCCTAAAGGAGGATTTTCATAATCACCACGCTTGACAGTCGCGTTAGCGATCACCAATGGTATTGAAAAGACGCTGTTGCCCGTCTTCTTTTCTGGTAGTACTTTGTTAGTCACCTCACACCACATCTATAGGAAGCTAACAGGTGATACTAGTTTTTTATGTGCCGGCACACGACTCGCTACAGAACTAAGCATCCCTAAACTGCCCATTCTGTAAATAACAACTCTATGCCTCGTTGATCTATGAGTATCCCATGGCACCAACGGCACGTATGTCCACGCGGGGCGGGCCGAGGGCAGAAGATCGAAAATAAAAACACCCAGTGGGAGGGAAGGCCTCCCGTACATATTACGAGCGTCGCACCTCGGGTTCCGGACTTTTCCTCTGATTTTTTGTCATAATAAACCGCAGCGTTTTTGGTGTAAGTATTTAAACGGATTAAAGTGACAATAAATGGAATGAGATGTATGTTTTTTAATTTTAATTGCCCATCGTAATAGGTACCGTTGGTAAATAGAAACAAAAACTTAATATATAATTAATAATTTAAAAAACTTAATATATAATAGAATTTTCAGCTTTAGTCGTGCAGTTTGATGCTAGTTTTATTTATGGAAACTGAGAAAAAAAGCTGTAATAGCGAAGCATTTATTAAAATTCGACGCGTAGTTAACGTCCACGGTAGCTCAGTGGCTAAATCAGTCGCTTGGTAAATAAAAACGTATGTATTCGATTTCTAACTGATACAGTCATCGCACTTTGCAAACTTTGGACGTACGATACGATCATTATATCAATTTTTGTTCCAAAGTTCCTTTGTTGAATTCGCTCAATCCTGAATCAGCAGTAGGTACTAAAGATGTGTTAAATATGCCACCAGGTAAATAGAAGGAAGATAGCCGTAAACGGGAGCGGCGCCCGTTTCAACTGATTCGTTCGCGGCCTCCAAAACGAAATGGCTTTTCTATTCAATTTTCGATAGAGATTTTTTACCAACCCGCAGTTTTGCGTACGGCGGAACCAATAAATCTCCTCTCGAAGGTAAGGGTCGAATTAATCACCCGACTGGTTCGCCAACGTGTTCGTCGACGTGTCACTTTGACACACAAATATCAATCTTAATCTTGGTGTGTTAGGTACGAGTTTCGCTGACGCAAAATCAGTATTTACAGTTTGGCAGGTGAAAATAAGAAGCGGGAATAAATAGTAGGGCTTTCTCCGCCGATACACTCGCAGGAGATTAAAGTGTTCAGTAACGGTGGTGCAACATAAATTAGAGAAATGGCTCTACTCCTTGATTACATACCGATGCGCCATTGTTTTCCTTTTACCTGAACCGGAGTAGGTATTTTCTCTATTTTACTGTAAAGTAAATTTAGCTGATTCAAGATGTCTGCAACATTACTTATATTCTAAATAAACATTTATCAGACAGATGCGTCGAACTTTAATACAAAACTTTAACGTTTCACATTTTTCATTTACGGTTTTCAATAAGGAAATCTGAAATTTCTAACAGAAATATAAAAAAGAAAATTTGCATAATTGGTTTAAAATTATTTATTATGGTATTAAAAAGAAAAAAACGGTAAAGCTAATTTCTCCACAAGCCATAAACAAAAAAAACGCTTGATTAAATTTGAGAAAGGGGCCCGAAATTTAAAAGCTGTGTTGTTTCCCGCCCATAACGGGCTGGGCGGGCGGGCGGCGAGCACGAATTAATAAACATACCGGCCAAGGCCGCGCCGCGCGACCTTTAGGGCCTATCCTTGTCCCCTTTACCACCGATTTGTACCTTTAACTGTTCCCAAAATTTACGTAAATAACAGCAACGTACGGGTAGCTAATTGACTGCCAAAACTTTGATAAACATTCAAGTCAAATTCTTCGCGAGATACACAAATTTAATTCGCATAGCCACTCTACTATTATACGTAGTTTGCAATTGATGTATAAGTGCACTAAAGTTTGTCGCTGACAAAATACTTGAATTAGTTTTTTCATACTTAAACAGTCAATGTTCAGATCAGTGACTTCTCCTTACACAGTCACTGTTTTTAATCTTGTGGTGTGTATAAACTTTCCCGCCTTTTATTAACCAAAGAGAAATGTATCTTACTGGCAAAATACTTTTGTGGCTTACGCGTCTAAAAAAGTTTTAGTATTTTGAATATCGAAAACATACAATAATATACTGAATTTTGACTGAAAATGAGCACATTAACTCTGATCGTTACACGCAAATCCTCAATTCGCCATAAAACGGGGAACGGCTGGTCCCGCGCGGCCAAGGAAACGTTGTCATTCAAAATCAGACCACGTGTACAATATTTCATCATCAGTATGGGTGGTGGAGTCCTCTCGGCGTTCCCCGCCCCCACACCCCCGTCCGCCCCCGCTCCGACCCAAAAAGTCTATCTGCACTTGACACGGGAGGAAACGGGACAGATTAACCGTAGTGAAGGGAACAAAGCTAAATATGTTTCAAGCTGATACTTACCCCTGTGCAGTAGCTAGAATATTTGCACATCAATCTCAACTTGGGAATATGCAGTCAATTTTGTTATAGTACTGGAACTAGGTTTTCTTTAATAATTTTACTAACGGGATATACAAAATACAATAAAGGGTTTACGTCACAGATATGTTATGAATTAAGCTTTGATAATGAATAAGTTAAGGAAGTATTAGAAACCGTTAAATAAACCTCTCTCTGAATAAAATTTACTGAAGAGCAACGGCGATTATTTAACACAAGCTGTTGCCCGCGACTTTGTACGCGTGGAATTTTAATTTTCTTTATAGTATATTGATCCCACGGGAACCGTACCTTTTCCCGAGATGAAAAGTAGCCTATATGTTATTATAGCCAATAAACTAACAACGTGCCAAATTTTATTTAGATCCGTTGAGATGTTTTAGCGTAAAAGATTAACAAACATCCATACATTCTTAAAAACTTTCGCGTTTATAATATCAATAGGATAAAAAAGCTAATAAGTAATACGTAAGTTATTCTATAGACTATGTCATGTCAAAAATCGTAACTTACAAAGAAAAGAAAGCAAGTGTATTAATTGTGCCATCAATTCACAATTTTTAAGTCTACCACAGGAACGATTGCTTGCTTAAATACAAAGTTCATCCCTTAAAACATTTTTCAAAATAGGTACCAAGTTATTTCGTCTTATTTGCAGACCGTAAGATTGATCTTCAATTTTGCATATACTGCGCTGGGTACGTTATACAATGCTGAAAAAGGATAGAGGAATGAAATGACGGAACCATTTTCAGTCTACGGCGAGATACCCACTCGTGTTTGTTTGTCTGTGTGCGTGCTCACACGCGCGTGGGCGTGAAAAGTTTGAGCAGTAATTTATATGATGGTTTAAATAATTACCCCGCGTTTTCGGCTCAATTTGTACATGAGGCCACCGAATCGGGGCGGTTGACGTTCGTACGTATTACTTTTACGTTGCGGTCCGTGTGTGATGAAATTGTTAATTGTTGAACGCGGTTTTGCGTTCCATTTTATGCTTTTTGATTTCCGTTGCTTTTTATGGATAACGTCATTGGAGTTTATGAGAGTTTTAATTTGCTACTCAGCGTTCGAATGTGTCTTTCTTGTATCTGGGGTACTCAATGCATAATGCTTTGAATTTTATTTATAGCTATGGAAAAAGTCTAGGTAATTTTAAACGAGCTTTTTATAAGTTCTTCCGACTGTATGTAGGACAGATCAATGTTCGTTGTTTGGCGGCCGCGCACCGCGTACTTACAACATTTTGGTGGTGAATTTTTTTATGTCAAGTGAATATCAAACAAATTAAATGAACCAAATTAATCGTGTTTTAACTTACGATAGACGTAGAAGAGACTCGTACGTAAATTGCTTCTGTAAATATCCATAAATAGGTGCAAGCTTTCGGGATTTTCGTTAAATGATTTCAAGATAATTATTGTTCTCTAATCTTGTTGATTGCCTGAATAAAATATCAAAAGGCAAACCAATGTCTGAATGTCTTATGCCAGACAGACAAATAAAGAGAAAAAATCCTTCCATTGTGTGTATCTTACCTAGACGTTTTAATAAGCCCTCATGTTTCCGCTACATAAAAGATTCTTACTCCAATTGCCATCTGCTCGGAAAATAGATTGCTTGTCAATAAAAATGTAAATTCGCCGCTTCAGCTCTCAGCTAATTCATTTCCCAATGGAAAATCCGGGAGCGCGTCACCGGAGATCGATCGACCGTTCATTTCAACCTTTTGCTGCTTTTTTTTGCATTTCATATTGACCAGACGCAGTTAGTTTGCATGCAGACTAATGTTTGTGCGCGACAGTTTGCAATAAAACCCTGTCCACACCCTTTCCACAATACCCAACGCTCTTTTTGTGCTTAGATATTAACGTCTTTTGCGATGATTTATAGAGGTCCTTCCCATGAAAGACGGAGGGGCTTCCACGGCACTCGATGTGAATTCTAATACGCGATAACAACTATTGCATACGCGGACGCGAAAATGAAACGGTAATGTTGTATCAGAAACAATTTTACATCAATTCCGAGTACAGAGGGCGCGGTGAGTAAAAAATCGAAATACGCAAATTTGATCCAAAACCTCGGGGCTCGGCTCACACTCTCGCGGTGATACGCCTGACACCCTAATCAAATAAGTACCTTCTACCGGTATTTTTGCTGCACTCGAATCTGTACTGTAACATCATTAAGTAAGGCACATTTTTCAGTGAGCCGTTTTGGTCTGACTAGCTTCCGCATAAAACGTATTTGTAGGAAGGACGACCCAGAAAATGGGTATAATATACTCACACTACCACCGCCGCTTCCTCGCCTTATTCTCCCGGTGCGTCCCCCAGGAGCCCACAGAAATTTATATAACAAGCTATCTCGTCCCAGCCTCGGTTATTGTCAAGGAAACACAGACTCAGACATTATTTTTAATTAAACAAAAGTACCGGCCACTAACGCCTCCGATCTGGACGAAACGATTTGCCTCTGTCGATTGTATTTTTTCTTAATTAAATCTGTAAAAAATCTGTGGTCAGTAATAAACTCGTGAAGTTATTGATAAAGTGCAGAATTTGCGTTGGTGTTAATTGGATTTCGAGTGGTATAGATTTCTTGCTTTAAAATAAGACCCTGTTTTTGTCCATTTCAATGTAACTTAAGTGCCTTCATATTATTATCGGTGGAATACTTCTTTAAATATTTTGCCAGTTTACATAGTATAACAATACGTTATATGTGAGTATTAACTTTAAGCATGTAACCTACTTATTACATATTAATCATTCTAAGTTTCAATGAAGCTGGACTGGAATGAGCTAGAATCATTTCTTGTAGGCCGATAACTTATAATCTAAAAACTTATCATAAGTTACCTTATTCAGTATTCCCTGAAATCCATTATTAATTACTGTTTAAAAACCCTCAGTATAAACAATTTCTCATTGAATCACGTAACAGAGTGGGGGTTACCCCTCCCACGGCCGATGCTCATACCGATCCGCGACGTAATTCACCGCTACCACGGGTCGGAGGCAAGCCAGATAGATCGAAAAAACTTACTCACTTAAAAACATTCTTATCTAATTCAGTCATCATCATCATCATCAGCCTACGGCAGTCCACTGTTGGACATAGGCCTCTCCCAAGGCACGCCACTTTCCTCGGTCTTGATTTTTGAGCATCCAGTTGCTTCCAGCCACCTTGCGCAGATCGTCGCTCCATCTAGCAGGGGGGCGTCCAACTCTACGTTTGCCCATGCGCGGTCTCCACTGCAGAACTCGATTACTCCATCGTTCATCAGTTCTGCGACAGATGTGACCAGCCCACTGCCACTTCAGCTTGCTTATCCGAGTAGCTATGTCGGTAACTTTGGTTCTCTGTCGAATTACTTCATTCGAATCATTCGGAAGCTACGTCATATTTTCTCATCGCTCATACCCCAAAGCCTAAAAACAAAAGTTTTTGACCAGTGCGTCTTACCCGTGGTGACATACGGAGCCGAAACGTGGACACTGACCATGGGGCTGGTCCGCAAGCTAAAAGTCGCTCAGCGAGCTATGGAGAGAGCTATGCTTGGAGTATCTCTAAGGGATAGAATCCGAAATCTAATTCAGTAAACAATCTAAATTGCTGTATCTACTTCTACTTTTTAAGTATCGTAATTATCTAAGTGTAGAGCAATAACGGGAAATATACATGTCCTGCTTTGATTGTATAATTAACGTTTCTGCGCGTCGTTCAAGTCTACCTAACCTAACTGAAAAAATAATCAAAAACTAAATATTATCGCGTTATTTTTTTTATAAATAAACGTTTCATCACTATGATCTGTATTTGTATTGTGGTGGTTGTAATTTGCTCTTCTATTTATTGCCAAACTCGAATTACAATATCAGTATCATATGTGACAACTTACAAAACATATTAGTTAGGTAGAAGAAAAATCAATTGTTTGATGAGATAGCGTTTTTTTTTATTTTGAGTCAATACCGATGGAATATGTCACATAATTTACCACTTGTCATTTGACTGGATCGTCTTTTGTGTCTTATAATTGTTATTTTAAATTCAATTGGCATAGCATTAAGTAGGTACTCTTGCGCACAAAAAATGTCAATCAATCAAGCTTCACTTTTTATAACCTTCGGTAAGTTTGATAGGTTATGATATGCCATTGATATTATCAAACTATATTAACTCACGGAGGCCGTCACTATTGTTATGTGATACAGAAGCTACCAAATCATCAATATTCATTTGACAGTCGATCATGTCAGTATATCAATCATGAACAACTATTTCGCTGTACCAGACCTCATTGTCTTTAACTGTCAAAATATAATAATGACAATTGAAAACATGATATAGGATAACCATGAGCGTCCGGACAATAACTAAGCAATGTTGTCTTTAAAAAATAACGTAGGTAAGGTTAAATGAATATCTACATATTTTATATTCTAAATACATATAATAAAATGACAGCAGGCCAGTATGGCATACATTAGGTGCAGCACTTGTGCATGATTGTGACTTTTTGCACCAAATATTGCAATAATAGAAAGTATTTTGATATTTTTTCTGTCTGATAAAAAGTTCTTTTTTTCATCATCAATGGGCTCGCTTTTGACTACATACTTAACTTTACGGTTAAGAAGAAGCCTAAGATGGAGCAAGCTTACCGAGAAAGTGGCACTGGTTCTCCCACACAACAGCGGAACACAGAAAAGCTGTTTGGCGCTTAACTCCGGCAGAGGGTGGTAGCATCCAGGCAGCCTCTTGTCTTACGAAGCCTACCACCGCAGAGGGATCTGTTATCCGTTATCATTGGTTCGAAAACCAAAGATGCCGTTGCCCAGGGTGGACCACTAGGAGGTAGATCCCACCACCCCAAACTATCGTTCTCCTATCGATCCTATTTAACTTTATAAATACAAATCCATATCACCCAAATTTTGTAATAAAAATAATGAGTATTTATTAGATGACTGAAAACCATGATACTTACAGCTTAAATAAAGATGTATTATCGCACGAGTTTTATAAAATAAAGATTGAAGTCTAGTTAAAAGCAAAAAACATACCTTCTAATGTCTAGAATTATTTTTACGCCTAAAGTACACTTTTCCATGATTCTCTGTTTCCTCGTAATTTATGACTTTTTATGATTTATGAAAACGTGTGTCAAATATATTTAAGAAAACATCGAAATAAACAATCTTACATCGCACAGAGCCTATCAATATTAAGCCAAATAAATGATAAGGCGATGGGAAGGGCATCATGAAACTGTAGATCGGTGGTAGTTTACTGCATAGATATCAGTGGTAGTTTACTTAGAATTTGTTCTATTTTGTTCAAGATTTATTTTTAGAAACCAGTACCTCATATTTATCAAAGTTCATGTCATTTTCTTTATCACATACTGCAATTCGTTACGTAACATATGAGTTCACCTTTGCCGCAAAGTGTAGGCGAATGTTGAAGTTTAAACTGCCATAGTTGCATGTTTCCGTGGTACTTCAGAAACGAAGTTATTAATAATTTTCTAGTCGTTAGTTTATGACGAGAAAGTTCGCGTTAAACAGTCTTCAGCTATATTGCAGCTATTTATAATTAATTCAGCTATTTTGATGCCATTCGTTTTTTATAAACGCCTATTTAGAAACTTTAAAAAATTGGACCCTAATGCACGAAATACGGGTAAGTCACTAACTACATATATGAATCGATGCATGATGATGAATGTCAATGATTTTTTTTAATACTGAATCAAAATTTATTTCTTATTTCATGATTTTAAATAATTGTTTTATTAGCTTGCAGCTTTATTATTCCATCCTGTGTGATGGCATTTTAAATTTAAATGAGAGAAACTTGAAGAATTCATTAAGTAAATAATAAGTAATGCGTAAAAAAAACAATAATAACATTACTCGTCGAAATAAGAACCTTCTCTTGTTTTCGTAACTTTTGATGTATTTAAAAATGAAAGTGCATAAAAATGCATTAGCTTATTCCTATTCATAAATAATAGGCATTACTACCACTAGTATAATTTAAATGTTGCCTACACAAACCAATACTTGTTATGACCGAAGCTAGGTCAAATGTTGACATGCATATTTAATTATGCTTCAATTACATAAGGTTGATTCTTCTGTTTCTTATCATAGAACTATTCCTCAAGGATTATCTGGTGTCAGTTTTCAAAGTTGCTTATAATCTTTGAGCCAGATCGTGTGCCAATTGTGCCATGCCACATGCCACGTCATGCCACATAAAAAGAATAGCACCACCACTCCTGTTTCCATGGGAGTCGTTAGAGGTGAATGAAGGAGTATTTTCAGAAGAAGTTAAGAAGCAGCGTCTCTTCGCCATTAGCCAAACTACAGTCGTTTTGTAATGAAAGATATGTTTACGGATTTTAATTCGTGTTTATTTGTCTACCCGTGACCATGGTAAGGTGTTCGAAACGTCGGGTTAATCCAAAATAATGTATAGCGTAATGTATAGCGTTCGCATAAACTCAAGAATACTGTCGTCTTGTTGAGGTCCAGCTGTGGACTGATAGATGACAATCTTTGCGACAGAGGCTGGGAACAGCGGCTAAAAGTCTCTTCAGATCACTGAAAGATCCGAGTCTAAAAGAAAAGGTTCGTTTCTAAACTTTTCCAACCGGCAATCAACACTTGCGTAATAGGCACGCCGCTCCTCTACACCAAAGGTAAAAGAAAACTTTTTATAAACTTCTAAAACTTGAAATTGTACAAAGCAATGGCGGTGCTCAGGCAATAGCCACGTGGCAGAGTTACGTCCTCCAAGCTTTCCAACACGTGGGCAAAGCTTTATAGAGCGATTTGCTGCCATAACAGCTGTTCGTAATTTCGGACTAGGAGAGTCGGTCAAAAAATCCAACTCCAAATTGTACTTTGGTCATTGAAGTTTTTCTAAGAGATGAGTCAATGCTTTAACTTCTCGGGTAATGGTTGCTGGCTGCATAAAGTGTCAACTATATGCAGTTATATGCTATAACCAAAAATAAAATACTTAATTATTAATTTGCAATATTGCGTAACCAAACGTGTATAGAAATTAAAAAGTGTTAATGCAGTTGCGCATAGTGCCTACCTAAATAAAGTGACACTAAAGTCTTTTCTTATATTACGATGGTCGTAAGAGGCAAATAAATGAATGTTTCCAGAAGAAGACAAGCAGCAGCGTCTTCTCTTAGCCACTGGCTCTACTGTTATAATCACCAATCCGCCTGTCAACCAGACCGATGGCAAAATACTCCTCTTGGAAAAGCCTTTGTCCAGCAGTGGACTGGAAATGTTTACTGTACCTTTATAAAAACTATTTGCTTGGGATAATAGTTTTGATAAACCATAAAACTTTGATTGCTTTAAATAATATTTTAATAATTCACAATCTTCTGATGTATCGACAGACAGATAGGTATACCTAGATTATGTACAGTCACATTGAATTAAGCTCAAAATTATTCTTACATGTACTGGCCGGCTTACGTTCTTAGAAACTTAACTCTATTTCCATAACACAAAATTACACATTAATAATAGGGGTTAAAGTATGAAATTGCCGATCATTTTCCCACTTTTTATTTTGTTTATAGCTCTTAAGTATAGTCATATTATTGAGTAATTCTTTTTATATTGTATCAAAAACTAAATTAAGTAACTTTTGACTAAAAAAAATGCAATACTAGTGTCTATTACTTCAAAGGAAAGTCGTTGAATAGACCCCTTACAATGTGTCAGCTGACCTTCTTGCTTCAATTAAGTATATTTGTATTATATACTTTGATTTTCAGAAATTTTAATACTATAATGCGTAGCTTTATAACCATCTAACTTTCACCTTTAATTGAATCGAAAACGGATCAGGCGTTTTTAAAAAAACTAAAAAATTGTTAGTATGGAAAAATGACTTTTCTCGATTTCGTCCATACAAAACGGCAATTTCATACTTAATACCTTACTTACCCCTAATAATAATAAATAAATATTTAAGACATGCCTCACTGGGACACACAGAGCCATCTAGTCCCAAATTAAGCTACTATTAGGTTACTATTACATTAGGTCTATAATTTCTTTTACCGTTTGTTTCTTAAATAAAAGAGCATTGGTAAAATTATGTGGAGTATCATGTCTGTTACACATAATAATATAAGCGCATATGACTTGCGTAAATAAATTTAAACCCTTTTGATATGATCAAATTTAAGTTTTTGTTTGCTTAAAATTATGCAGATAATAGTATCGGTCGTAAATTTAGTGTTTATTACTAAACAACTCATTGCCTTAAATTACTTTACAAGACAATGAGCGTCCTCGCACGGCGTTTTTCGCAATCAGTAAATTTAATTACACGTAGTTGATTATTAGTTATCCAAAAATAAATCAATTTTTCCCTAGTAGGAAAATAATAATAATAATACTCGATCAAAATATTTAACATTTTTGTTTATAGAATCTCGAGTTTACTAATTGCCTTAAATGGAATAATCTGATATTAAAGCTTTATTTAGGTAACAATTTCAAACATAAACTGTAATGGCTAGAAGATTAGGAAAATCAACGAACAAAAATAAGAAAATATTTTTAACAAAAATAATTCGATTATACACCGTGCTTTTTGAACCACCTGGAAAATGAAACCAACGTTAATGGACTTTATATGTGAATTAATTGGTTCACATTTCTATCTGTCCGACAGAAAATAGAGACAAAAAACGTTTGCAGACAAAAGTTGGGTGCCCTTAACGACCTGTAGACGTTCTCACGCACAAATGTCAACCAGATTATCGACTGCCGACGACCCCCTACACGCTGGGATTCTAATCGATAAATTAACAAACTATTTTATCATTGCACTCTGCACAAAGATGGTATAAATTAACTTTGTAACAACGCTATCTTTGTTTGTATATTCTCTAGTTAAGATCTTTTTTTAAGCAGGTTGTATACCTATTGTTAGTGGCCAGTACCGAGTTCAAAAGTATTAAATCATCTAAATGAATTATGATGATTAAATCAATTATCAGTACCTACGTTTTTTATTGAATCACAAAATAAGGTTATTATAAACATAAGATAAGGTTATTTATGGAATATATGCACTCTATTACCGAAATTTTCCATGACCATTTTGCGTAAATGTGGCTAAATTTCGTTGATGCAGCGTTTTCCTTCTGCAATTCTGTAATGTAATAAAATATCTAATGGTGTTAATTCATAATATCTAGGAGGGCAATTCTGATCACCGAAATGAGAGAGTACACGACTAGTAAATCTCTAATGCAGTAACAAATTATTTTACGGGCTGTATGGCATGTGGGTGGAACCATCATACCACCGCCATACAACTGAGGCAGAAAGAAGCATGTCATCATATCACTATTTCGAGCACTAGTAACAGTAATTGCTTGACCAGAATCAGTTTCAAAAAAGTATGCACAACGATGCTTCCAGCCCAATATCCGCACCAAACAGTGACACGCTGCGGATGCTTTGTTGTCCGTCAATCACATGTGGGTTCGATTCCCAAAAATAGAAAGTTTGGCAATTAACAAGGCCATCAAGCTGAAAATGTGCAAAACCATCTATGGTTTTGCTTGAAATAACAATATCTGTGTCGAATTTTCATTACATTTAAGATATTCTTAAATAATGAAGATACGGTGTATGAGAGTGTTATTAGGTAGATGATATAACAAGCCGAAACCAGCCTATGGTAACATGCATACAAATACTTTGGTGAAGACAGAAATTTGATATAATTTTTGAAAAAAAAAAAATTTATACCAAAATTAATTTAAAAAAACTTGAGAAGTGTCAAGGGACACCCGGATGGAACGAAGTTCCTTTTTTAAATATATAAACTTTCTCTCCCTCTCCATCTCTCTCTCTCTCTCTCTCTCTATGAGAGAGATAGAGAAACACGCGCACGCCGCACGGCTTACAACTATAGCAAAAAGTGTCGTTCAAAAAGTGTCGTTACAATTTTTTCCGTCTAGCCCCCTTTCGCAACGCGCGATAAGGAACTTCGTTCCAAAAAATCATTGTATGAGAATAAAAATTAAAAAAAAAACGATAGTAAAATTTCATGTGCGTGTGGTCTGAGGGCAACTCTCTCAGAATTCTTTGAAACTTGCTCAGGATTAAGTGAACACTTCAAAAGAAATGTGAAAGTTGGAACCAGAATTTGTGAAAATCTAATAAGAGAGATATGGACTTCAAAGTTGACTTGTACCGGATAAACTAAGGGCACTACGAAAAAGTCTTTACGTCACAATTTAAGCTAACGCCAAACAAAATTGTATCTATCTATGTATCTATGTATGTAATAGAATCTTTGAGCATAAATTTGACCGATTTCCAGAAGTTTGATTAATTTGAAACTTTGCACACGTATCAAGGACCGATGACAATGCAATAATTTAATAACAGTTTTCCCAGTTTTCCTCTGTAAGAGGGAGTAAAAGAGATAGAGCTAGCGCGCGATCTGTATCAATTATGTTTCCTGCATAGGTTTGGACTTACAGTCGGTAAAGAAGGAATCAAATCTTATAAACTAAACTAAAAAGTAAAAAATAAATTATAGTTTAAAAAAAAACTAAAAAACCACGCTTTTAAAACAGATTAAACTAAAAAATTAAAAATAAAACTGTAAAAAATTAAAATTAAATCAATTGAAAAATTCATATTATTGTACAAAAAGCGTATTATTGTGCAAAATTCATATTATTGTGAAAAATTAATATTATTGTACAAAAAGCGTGGGGGGCTTGATTTAGATTGTTGTAAATATTTTATCAATAATTTACTATATCTGTGGATATCATAACAAGCACCCCACGCTTTTTGTACATTAATATGAATTTTTCAATTGATTACTACAGTTTTATTTTTAATTTTTTAGTTCAATCTGTTTTCAAGCGTGGTTTTTTAGTTTTTTTTTAAACTATAATTTATTATAATAAAAAATGTGCAACAAATACAGTAAACTTAAAATATAAAACACGTTTTGTTTTATATTAAAATCAAGTATTATCTAATTACGTAAATAATGAAATAGGGTGACAACAATTTTTCATAAACCTGTACATAAAGCCTAAACACCGTGCAATTTTAATCACCTGTAAAACGAAGCCCACGTTGTTGCGAAGTCCACATTATGTTTAACATCATGGCAGTGTTATTTATTTTTTTAATATCTTTCGAGAAGGAAGCCGATCGGAGAATTCAGTTGGGCTGGGCGGCATTTCGGAAGCTACGTCATGTTTTCTCGTCGCTCATACCCCAAAACTATCCATAGTCAATAAAAATACAAAACCTTACCGCATTGTCTCTGGTATGACATTTTCTTAACCAATCACTCACCAGCAAGAGCGCGCCCAACCGCGCTATCACTGTCAAGTGTCATAGCGTTTGTGAAAACTTTTCCGTTTAGTCGTAATTTGGTCAAAGTTATCCAATTAATGAATAAAGATGAGTAATCACAATGAAAAAGTGGTTCAGCAAGCTAGTGTTGACCCACCAGATCCTCAACAAGATGAAAGTAGCACCTCATCATCTGATTTGGAATCGGAAATCTCATCTCCGCTACCAAACAAGACAAGAAGACGAGAAATGACTACCTTCAAGATCCATCGGCTTCTACTGATACACCTAACTTGATTTTGAGTGCAACAAAATGATACCAGAATTGATAAGGACAGACTAGCCACACTTGTCAGACTACAACAATTTGATTCACCTGCCTGGACAGGTATCAGATACAAGAAAGCATTACAAGCATATATTGCATCATCAGGTTTTGTACCGTTAAAGACAAATGATGAATAATTTCTGCCATTCTGGTAGGGCTCAATGTGATAAAAAGTTTTTTTTTTCTATATTCCGTAAATCAAGTTTATTAGATACTTACATACTTTGGGTTCAGAACAGTGTATGTAAAGTTGTATTGATTAAGTATTTATTGATTTAGTTAGTTAACGTACGCCTACGCTAGATAAACGCTGATGTAAAGGAGCTATAAGGAACTTTACATAACCTAATTCCACGCGGACGAAGTCGTGGCGAAGCAATATTAAGAGGAAACACTACGGTCAAGAGTAGAGATGAATGAAAATGACTAACGTGACTGAATTTGACTGTCATTTACGGTCAAATTGGACAAAATCAGTCAAAAATGGTCATAAACTGTCAAAAATGGTCATTTTCAGACATTTTTATTTCAATCATATTTTAGTACTTTTTAAGTTTTTCTGAGTATTTTCTGAGTTTAAATTGAAACACAACAAAAAAGGGTTGTAATGAGTTATTACATAATATTAAATATTTTAAAATGTAGGTTTGTTTTCGATGCCCCGATTTTTCGGCGCGATGCCTCGCCCCCCGCGCGCGCTTCTTGCAAAATGGCAACGTCGCATAGCCGCGTGCCTACTTTGAGGCAGTCTTATTCTCTAATGAAATAATACCTTACTTGATAATAACTTACGTATAAATTGGGTGCCCAAATAAATCAATTATTTGGCAGAGGTTGGAAGTAGACAATACAGTAACATTTGAGTCAAATTGACTGAATTTGACTGTAAATGACCGGTCATATAAGGTTTATGACAATTGTGACTGGTCAGATTCAGTCATTTTACAACTCTAGTCAAGAGAATTGAAAAATAGGTATTTGTAAAATCTATTGCTATCGCGCAATCCGTAACGCCTCCACCGCAGAGCGCGATAGAGACAACTGCATTTTGGACCGAAAATACTTACTAAAAGCACACAAAATCAACGTTTCGTAGTACCCCGATTCCTTTTCCAAAACTAGACCGATTTAAATACTTTTTTCATTAAAACTTAAAGGAAGTATTTGGCCGTATTCGTATATTTCGCTTTTTTTCTAAAATTTAGCCAAATTTGTTTTCTGGATGTTTGAGCACAGCGGAAAATCTGGCGAATTTTTAGATTTTTGGAGGCTCATATCTCTTTTATTATTTAATTTATGAAAAAAAGGAAAACATAGAAACATGCTAATAGTGGCCATAGATTTTTGTAATAAATCTTTTGGCATTATCCAGGAAGGAAACAGGGGACTACGTTTGTATGGAAAAACGGCCCTTGTGTTTCCTCTTAATAAGTTCATAAGTACTCGTAAATAGGTACTCAGCAGATTAAAAATAATACATTACACTAAATTACTTCATTTGTTTCGAATACCTGTAAGAAGGTCGACCTATAGGCAGATTAGCCCATTTTATGCGTAGTAAATATTAAAAGCTTTCAAATAAATTAAATAACGTTCGAGCCGCGCCTGTGATGGTATGAGAGGCTCATACTGTCGAGTGGAGCAGGATTAAGAATGGTTAGAGTCACCACACACAATATTAAATACAAACTATCATATTCCAGTAAAATGTAAACTACGAAACTTTTAATATAATTCAGGCTAGAAATTTTATACGCGATCATTGTAGGCCCTCGGACCAAATCTTTAAAGCAGGTGTTACTCAAGAGACTTCAATACGAGGTGAGCCATTAAAACTACTGGTTGAATGAGTTAACATTATACTCTTTATGCAAATAATTTGCTGATGTTAGTTAAAAATACAATTCCTTGAATAAAAATGTGTGTATGTTCAGATTATGGTAAAAGAACGATGGCCAAATCGTACCTGAACGTGGGCATTAATGACTTGTATTTTAAAAAATAAGTTATTTCTAATTATATTTTATGAATTATTTATACATCGAAAGAACTTGTAGTTTTTGAGAAATAAAATAATATTCCGAATTGATTTTTTTTGGTTGGGATAACAGTATTGTAGCTTTTGAACGTGTCTGACCGTGTTTGAAGGTTTGTTATGCGTTCTTATATAATTAGTAGCACAATATTACTTACGATTTTATCATTTGAATTCGAGAATAATATTATTGTGTTTCAAATGACATTTGAAAGCGAGTAATGGAACGTCAGTTTTTAAAATGACAGATGTCTTTACCGGTGTCCGATTTGTCTTGCAGTCGATCTTTGGGTTTGCTTTGATACGTACTGTGCAATATTTTGTTCTGTGTTTATTTCTTTTGACCCGCATTTTGTTTATTGGACTGTGATATCTGCTACTTGTTGTCTAAGAACCATAATTTCACTCAAAACCTTAGGTATTATGTTGTAAAAATTATTGAATGTCATCCTAACCTAAAAAGATAAAAATATTTATATTTCCAATTAACGAAGTTTTTGATGAAATATTTTGCTACTTTCATATTAACAATGATGTTTTCTAACAAAGTCATACAAAATTAAAAGTGCCCATCTATAATGAGTGTCAGGTCCAGCTTCTTTGAAATTTGACCGATGTTCTTTCGTGAAGCGTTTCATACCAATTCAGGAAATATCACCACTTTACAAATAAAATAAAAAATAAAACATAAGAAAATCTCACTTTACAAATGAAATCCTATCTACGTTGCGCACACGCAGAACTACTGTTAGCCTCTTGGCGTTTGTCAAATTATTGATGGTACTAAAAATATTCTGTTCTATCTACCATTTCCTCGGTCTGCGTAACTACATATAGGAAAATATCGCTCGCGATATTATTGGTTAACAGATATGATAAGGAGGGCGATAGCGCTCAACAGTAATTACCAGCACGTGCGCTATTATCGTGTCCATTTATTGATTAACACACTTCGACAGTTTTCCTCAAAATCGCACCAGAAATAATTTTATACATGTTTTTGTGACAAGCATACAATTTTAAACAGTTTAGAATGTATGTAAAAACAATCCCAAAAATATATCTAATGTCAATGTCAAATGAAGTACGATGGTAATAACGTTAATGATTCACTAAAAGTATATGTGTAGGTCAAAACTTATAACCGCTCAGAAATGTGTACAAAAAAAAATCCAAAATGACTTTTCAATTTTTCAATTTCAATATCAACTTTTCGACTTTACCATACTATTATTTATTTTGATAATCCAAGCTGGTTTCGGCTTCTAATGCCTACTATTTAACTAACCCTCTGACCCGGTAAACTATAGTAAGACTTTTCTACTGACCTTGAGATAAAATTAACTTGGGACAGCGACCACAATCAAACCAGAGTAAACTTATCACATTCATTACCGTATAACATGTAGGTACCACGTATTTTTAGTACCATGTGGTACCGGCACATAAATAAAAAAACACTCTTTCTCTTTCTAGGTGTCGTAAAAAAAGGCCAATAATATACCCACTGCAGGGCAAAGGCCTCCATCATTGAATTCAAGTTACTACAGCAATGATGGGTACAGGCATAATTACCACGCTTGCCAAATGCAGGTTGGTGTCGTGAAGCGACAAATTTCAAAGAAGACGGGCAGCAGTGTCTCCAATCTTCCATTAGCCAAACTGCGATTGCCAACCCGCCTGCCAAGCGTGCCACGTTTAAAGAAGCTCAATGAGCCATAGAACCTCCTCATATATATATATATATATCCAACACAGATTTAAAGACGTCGACATCATCGAAAGTCATCAACATGGCACAGAATATTTACAAGCTGAATTAGCGCTGGCTGGCTATATCTGTCGAAGAACCGATAGCCCGAGGCTAACCGAGGCTAACTGAGTTGAGACCGCGACTCAGCAAGAGTAGCGTTGGTCGTTCCCCATCTAAGTAGGGTGACAATTTGCGAAAGGTCGTAAGCAGAAAGAAGCTGGATGCGAATAGCCGAAAACAAGGTGCAATAGCACATATTTGAGTCGGCATATTTGCAACAGTAGACTGCAATAGGTTGAACATGATGATGATCCTTGCGATTCCGTTGATCGTTATCATAACTTACTATGGAGTTTTAATTTTGCAATATTTATCTTCTGAATCAAGAGCTAAGACTTACAATCGCAATCTCAAATTGCTAATAGCCGCTCGTCCAGTATACGTGATTGCAATATTAAGTACTCAACTTAAGGCATTCCAAGTTTTCATAACAATTCTTCTATTAGGATTGAACATTTTGAATGTTAAATACGATCTTCTTTTTTTGTTCTTCTTATCGTGTGTCCTTAAGAATGATCTGGTGTTAGAAATTCCCAAGGCGCCTATTGCAGGCCTTTGATGGGACTTTCATCTTGCGACAAAAGCCAGAATGACTTAACGTACCTTCCGAAGTATGACTCTAACCTCCCCACCCCGTCCAGACCCAAGCCGATTATAAAAAGAGAGTGTCCTAAATTCCAAGAGGACCAGGAATCGGGACCTCTGCGTTGTAGGTGGAACACCAGACCACTACACCATCTAGTTCGTTAACATGATCAAAAAATCCTGAGAATAGTAATCTTATAGTTCTACTATTTTATCTGAAAAGTAAAAGTAGGACTGTAATATAAGACTTCACCATTCTGGTTAGGCTTTTAATCAGGCTGTGTGTAACTGTACGAATTCTAGTAAGTACAAAAATATATAACGTTACATAAAAACAACTCCACCTTGACTAATCGTCTTAATTTCCCCCTTTGACTTTGGAGCTTCCAGACACAACATCTTTATTTTGAAACTAAATTTATAAGAACCAATTTAAGCCTATTTATAAACTACTTAAGCCTTATCAATATTCCGTGTTAAAATGAAAGCACTTAAATTTTGAAAATTAGAAACATGGAACGCAATTTATACAGCCAGAACCAAAAATACAGTAAGTACTACTAAGTTAGTTGAAATTCTAAAAACTCTCTGTCCGTTTGCATATTTGCCAGCGGACTGCTGTGTAACTGTCAGCCGATTTTATCACCATCAACCATCAACCCATCTGGACCAATCTCCACAAATGGAGATTAAGGGAGTTAACACAGTGCGACTACGGAGCACTTGATCAAACTCTTTCCCATGTGGTAAACGAGTGCCCACTTCGCAGTTTTCCTGGTGGTATGTCGGAAGACCACAAATTCACATCTTCTGCTGCAATCTGGCTGAAAGACTTGGACATTGATGTATGATACACGCAGGATTTATGCCATACGAAATGATAATGGTGATCTGGACCCCACAACACATTGGACACTGGTGGACCCGCCTCTCTCCATATAGAGTATTTGGCAATAATCGCCACCCCTCCAGGCGGGTTAGCGATCGAAATTTGATCAATGGTGGAGGGAAGACGATGCTGTCATTCTTCGTCAGGCAGTTCCGTTTCAGCTGTCTCTTTCGAAGCCCTTGGGATGAGAAAGATGGCTCTATATATATTTTTAAATGCAATGTATTTACCACGATAAATAGATTAACTATTGAAATGGACTGTATAATTTTTATTGCAACTTTAGTGAAAAATGAAAAAATAATTATTGCATTGTCCCTCCAGAAAAGAACATTATCTTTCAGGGTTCTTTTCCTTATCAGAACAATCGTTGTAATACGAATTAAATACATAAAAGTGCACAAGTAAATAGTACTGATCTTGTTTCTAGTTTAAGTTTCTGGTTTGTATTCTCGATTTCTCAACATGGTACGATAAGGAAAATCTTCCTTATCTCAGGGCGTTCCCTGTCTATGGGGTTTGTCGGTTCTCAAAGAAAAGTCTTTTAAATGAAAAACATATTAATAAATAAAACTGTCTTAGTCGTGTCGATAGTGACTTTTTATCTTAACTTTAACTATGTCTGGGTTTTCTATGTTGCCAGCCATCGATTAATTACAATTTAAGTACGCATTATTCGAAGTATTTCAAAGTTTCAATTTAAGCAGCTAATGTGTCATACCTACAGATTTAAAGATTAATGCAACTAAGGTAAAAGGGCTTTAAAATGTTAAGTCGGTGCTTATTTGGTGAGATGTTTTTCTGTCACTGCATCTAGTTTTTTATTTTACATCAATACTGCCAGTCCCTTTTTCTGTATAATAAATCTGGACGCCGCGATATTGTCTTTTTTTAGTTGTTTGAAAACACGATATGAACCTAGTCAAATCATAGTATGTGATTTTGGCTATATATATGCTTTCTGTTGTTTTAATATCAAATCCAGTGAGGTCAAATGTCATTGGCCACGACACTCTGACCCAAATAGCGGCGAGAAGCGTACCATTTCAATTCAATCCAATTACTTTACATGTACTAGGTACATACGTGTACGGCTTTGTTTTATGTTCTACGTATAAATTGATTTTGCATCGATATACCTATCGACTTTTACAACCCTAATGGGAAAGGTTTTACTCGTGATGGTATTTTAAAGTAATTTAATATAGTTTATTTGATAGCTTTTCAACTGTATTTGAACTGGTGCAAAGGTAAATGATACTACATACATGCTTAAAGTAAAACTCGTACAAAGTACTCGTCTAAAGTGATAACTCGCTCGGTATAGCAGTGCAATGATCCGCCTACTACGCAAGGGTCCTGGGTTCGATTCCCGATCGTGAAAGATTACGAAGAAGAATTGGAACTAAGAAGAATTCTTACTTGACTTAGGTCTATAAGGGCTAGATTTTGCAGAAGGCATGAAAGCCGCTGGTTCCGAATCTAAAAAAAAAACAAGTCACGTCAGAGTCTAAGCGGCTTTTGTAAACTCTGACACCGAATTAGCCAGCCACATTTTAGAAAAAATCCTTTTTTTAAATTAGTCTGTCCAGAAATCTAATAAAGTAAAAACTACGGAGTCCTGTTTAATTTGGCGGTATATTACCTACACAGCTCTCATCTCATACATCTCTTATAGATGTTCAATACTGATAATTCGACTTTCAATAAAAGTAAAAGAGCGTCAATAGCAAATTAATTTCACTGTTCGCGGGAAATTGAGGTAATCTATCATTGGAATTAGACTTTTGACTTACAAGTCCGGAGGTGAAATTCCTCTAGAGGTCGACAACGACCTAAATAGACAAACTATTTATTACAAGTAGCCAACTAGGATTGTTAACGTTGCAACCGGCAATCTTGTTAAACAAATTAGAATAATTAATTTTAATCTTAACAACCTACAAATAAAACTCTATTTTATTTATTAAGATTTGACGTTTTGTGATAGTTCGATAATCTGTCCACTGTTATGGTCCACTGTATTTGATATAAATTGATAATATTAGCATTTTAAGCCTTACATCATCTCAGATGAAGAAAGTCTGGTACTTGACTATCCAGTTAAAAAAGAGAGAAGGCCGGCAGTGCTCCCAGCAACTAGCCTCCCGGCGTCACGGCTCGGCGGCGTTCAGGGGTAGTTTCAGTTACACAGCTACGAAGTGTTGGAATAACCTTCCGCCTCCGATCAGGAACCTGAAAAATAATATTTTCAGTTTTAAAGTAAAGGTTAGAAATCATCTTTTTCAGCATCAATTGAAATTTGAAAATATTAACCAGGACTTGTCGATATTGTAAATTTTAGTCCATTTTACACGTACCTACGTAATAACTCCATTAAATAATTAAATTGATTTCATTTTTTAATTTTCACTTGATACAATTGATAATTTATACTTGACACGCTGATTGCTAATTAAATACAAATGCTCTTAATTATTCCATCAAATCGTAAAATGAAATGTGACTTACTGTTCTCTGTAGACTCTTTTACGGCTTGAGTGGTCACTGCTTTGAACTCCTGACACTCAACTTTTTTTTAATTTTTTTTATTTTTATTTATACCTACCGCACGTTCACAATCGGCAAAAGGAAAAATAGGTTAAAACCTTAAAAACTTTATATGTGAAGCATTGTTTTAAAATACTTTTTTTTTATGTACGGCTTAAGCATGTGTTTATAAGGCTATTAAGTTTTTTTTTTATTTATTATTATTATTATTATTGATTTTGTATTTTTTGGTTGTTTTTGTCCGTGTTTTCACTCGGTGGCTACATCGGAAGACCAGCGTTGTGTGCCCGCGCACAACATATGCTGAGGTGGATGCCTTTCTGCCGGGACCTTGAGACTCGTAGGCCCGTCTTATTTATTTATGTTACTGTATTGGGTGTGTGCTTTTCTTCTTTACCGTACTTGTAATGTTTTTATTTGGCTACCTATTTTTGTACACCTTAATCGGCCTAGAACTCTGGGTCTCGACAAATAAACGTTTCTTTCTTTCTTTCTTTTTCTTTCAGTTCCTTGGAAACAGTAAAGTTATTTCTTTCTTTTAATAGTAGTAAAGCCAAAATTTTTTTTACCATTATTGCGATTGCCAACTCGCCTGCCAAGCGTGGCGATTGTGGCAATATCCTCCTTTTGGAGAAACCCGTGTACAGCCACAGAACAAGTAATGTTTAGGAGTGTACTCATATGACCTTAGGAGAACTGTTGGCGGCTGGATGGGGTAAGCCCAGGATAAACAATTGTGGCGTGACTTGAAAGAGGCCTACCGTACGTTCAGAAGTGGACGGACAATGGCTGTTGATTTTATTTTTGATTTGATCGTATGAGCTGGTTCTGATTATTATGTCTGACCCGAAATCAGTATTTCTAAACTTTCACATTGCGCCAAGAGGTCCATTTTGACTCTTTTCCTCCTTTCTAGTAGTTTAGTAATGTAATATTTTATTCTTTTATGGTTAAGGTCATTATTAATGGGAAATCAACGTCATTCTATTGTTGTACTTATAGTTTAAAGATAAGATGATGATTGACAGATTGTTTCACGCATTGAAAAGGAACGTCAATAATAATTTTATTTGTTAAACAAAAGAATAGACTTTGAAGTGCTGCATTTGCAAACTTTCCATTGATATATCAACTGACCAAAAAGGGTACCTTCCTAATTTGATGTATTTTTTAACGCATAACTTTTTTTGCAAATTTAATAGTTGCACGTTTTTTTTAATTAATATTTTTTGTTATTATTTTTTGTTATAACGTAAGTGGAACCAACAAAAATCGCGAATTTATCAAACGCCACCAACTTCGAGACAGATTCAAACCAAAAGTTACTGACATTTATCAAGCACCACCTCAAAAATACGATTATTTCACTCTTTTCATCGTTTCAATGTTTGTGAAGAAAGTTTTTAAGTACCTATTACATGTGAACTACTAAGTAAGGCTAAGCCCTTACTGCTGTCACTATGTTGTCAATTCATTCATGGACACCGAATATAATCTCAAAGGTACGCATTTAAAGAATTGAACGAAATTACCTGTACATTTTGTGGTATGAAATGAAATGAACCAGAATCAAAAGGTAAGGTATTTACATATGTTAAAAGGTATCTACCTTTTAACATATGTAAATACCTTACCTTTTGATTCTGGTTCATTTCATTATATACATTCTCATATTATCATCATATAACTTATAATTTCTTGTAATTTTATTTGTTTACTAATTTTGACACTAATATTAAAATTTTCTTGTTATTTTGACAGACATCGTTACCGCTGGCAACCACCTTGTCAAATGATATATATTTTTTTATAATGTAAATTCATCTAAATTTCGGTTAGGAGATATTGTATTTTGGCCAATTTTATATTAAACTTACCTTCTTTATATTAGCTATAATTTTGAAATATTTAAAAATAAATTATGGTTCCATCAGTTTTGTTATAAATAGACGTTTTGTGTCAAGGAACCATCACTTCTTCTTGTTCTACTAAAATAATTATTCTCGAATTGGGAGACTCATCTTGGACACTCCTATTTATTGATTACTTCTGGACCCTGGTACGGTCACGTAGACCGCCGGGCCTTCTCCACCTAGTGCTGCTGGATCCTGGCGGTCACGTAGACCGCCGGGCCACCTCCATCACTCCGGCTTGATCAGGCAGATCGCCGGGCTACCTTTCCTCCGCTGTGCAGATCCTGGTGTGGTCGACCACAGGGCCATCTCTCCCCAATTCGACTCTCATCAAGCGCTATTCAATTTTAAGTTACGTATTTTTTCTTCTAATTTTAGTTTCTTTTTTTTAATATATTAACTGTATATAATCTTATCTTTTGTTTTATTTCTTTTTAGGGAATAATTATAGGGAGGTAGGTTCCCATTAACTTCCCTCTTTCCAAATTGTCTTTTGTAGCGTAGCAGAACCTAGGTTTCTGAGGGTATTCCTCTTCAAGGGTGGGTACCCCAGATATTCTGCTACGTTATAATTTACAAGTAATTAATATCATTAAATCTTATTTATACTGTTATATTTATATCAAAGTTTACTTGTGGTAATTAATGATGAATGCTTAAATGAAGAACACTTAATTATTAGTTAGGTACTAATTAAGCTTCTTTTCACTATTCTCTCTTAAATAGCTCTTCATTTTTCTTTCTTCTCCTTGGAGAGGAGAAGCTGCTTAAGCTGTTTAAGCGATCGCATTTTGGCCAATAGTGCACCACTGGTTAAATGCGATCGCTAACCTGATTGCCAAGCGTGGCGATTCAAAGCGAATCCTTTTTTTGAAGAGGCTTGGTTCCAACTGTGGGCTGATATGGACTGATAATGTTTCACTATTCATATTCATAATCATAATCTACTTACTATACATTAATTTTCGGCTCTGTTTTGACTTTAAGCATAATTTTACTGTACTCTAAACCTATTCATAATATTGATACACTGAGAAAACGTAACGGTAAATGCAACCGTATAATTGTTATTTACAACCGAGTAAATTGGTTACGATACAGCTTACAGTATATTTTGCTAATAGCAACCGTGCTAACTCTGTTACGCTTATACGGTTAATTTTAACAGAGATTCTGCTATCATTATATACTTTATTTATTTAGACCTTTTATAACTGTTGATATTTACAGGGCTTAACGGTTAAATTAGCAGACCTACTCAGTTAGATTAGCAGAGCTATACGGTTAGATTTACAGACCTACTCGGTTATATTAGCAGACCTACTTGGTTAGATTAGCAGAGCCACACGGTTAGATTAGCAGACCTACTCGGTTAGACTAGCAGATCTACATGGTTAGATTAGCAGACAAACTCGGTTAGACTAGCAGATCTACACGGTTAGATTAGCAGACCTACTCGGTTAGACTAGCAGATCTACACGGTTAGATTAGCAGACCTACTCGGTTAGACCAGCAGATCTACACGGTTAGATTAGCAGACCTACTCGGTTAGATTAGCAGAGCTTTCGGCTCCACTTAAAATCAGTTAAAATCAGTTTTATTTCTGCAAATAGGCCCCTGGAGGCGCTTTTACACGTCCCAATATTTAACCTACCACTGCTTCGGGACAAATGTGGGCTAGTGCCGAGAAGAAGCAGCGCAAGAAACTCGGTCACTATTGTCAGCCTCTTTTTAAATAAACATGTTTACATAAGATATATGCCAATGCAAGCTGATACAATTTAAAGCCAAACGTTCCTATCATTTATATAATCATCAATAGTGTAATAGCCCTTTTTCAATAAAACAACTTTGATATATGATTTGAATTTATGTACAGGGAGGTCAGCAATTGACAGTGGTAATTTGTTGAAAATACTGATACAATTTCCCATGAACGAATTACCTACTTTTCGCAGTCTGAACCCTGGAACGGCAAGTTTATCTTTATTTCGGGTATTGAAATTGTGTACGTCACTATTTATGACAAAAAATTCGAGGTTTTTACGGACGTACATAATGTTTTCGAAAATGTATTGAGATGCAACTGTTAGTATGTTGATCTCTTTGAATAGCTCTCTTAGAGAGTCACGGGGTCTAAGGCCGTAAATAGCCCGCACAGCACGTTTTTGCAATATAAAAATAGACTCAATATCTGCCGCTGAGCCCCATAACAAAATTCCGTATGACATTATACTGTGAAAGTAGCTAAAATATACTAATCTTGCCGTTCCAACATCAGTCCATTGTCTTATCTTTCGCACAGCATAAGCAGCAGAACTAAGTCTTCCAGACAGAGACCTGATATGAGTACCCCATTGCAGTCGAGAGTCTACAGTTATACCTAAAAAGGTAGAGGTGTCTACTGTGTCTAATGGCTCATCTTTTACAATAACATTTGTGGCGGAAAACAATAGGCAAAGTAAATTTAACACGTTTTGTTTTTCTTGCATTATGCAAAAGATTATTTGTAGCAAACCAATGCAATAATTTAGAGAGGGTATTGTTAACATCGTCAAATGATAATTCGCCCCTCTTAATTTTAAAAATTATTGAAGTGTCATCTGCAAACAATACCATCTCACAAAGATAATACATATAATATGGAAGGTCGTTAATGTATATTAAAAATAGCAAGGGTCCTAATACTGATCCCTGAGGGACACCTATGATAAGGGCCGACCCTGAAGAATCAGTTCCATCAATGCAAACTTTTTGTGTTCTACCTGTGAGATATGAGTTAATTAAATCTAACGAATCATTCGAAACACCATAATGTCTGAGTTTTTTAATTAACGTTTTATGGTCCACACAATCAAATGCCTTTGACAGGTCACAAAAAACACCTATAGCATCTAACCTACTCTCCCAAGCATCGAATACGTGTTTCAGAAGTACTACTCCCGCATCAGTGGTATTTCTACCTTTCCTGAATCCATATTGGTTGTGATGTAATAATTTATTCAAACTAAAGTGCGATAAAAGTTGACTAAACATAATTTTTTCAAATATTTTACTTAGTACTGGCAAGATAGATGTTGGTCGAAAATTAGCGGGATCACATTTCTCGCCGGATTTAAATAATGGAATAATTTTGCTAAACTTCATATAAGTTGGAAACTGTCTATCATCAATACATTTGTTGAAAATTATTGCGAGATGAGGGGCTATTGAATTTATAATTGAATTGATAATATGAACGGAAATTCCCCAAAGATCTTCAGTTTTTTTCATATTCAATTCTCTAAAAGTTTTTATAATTAAATCAGGGTTTATATGTCTAAAATTAAATGAAAATTTGCACTCATCGACAGCCGACTTGAGAAGGGATTCAGCTAGATCAGCGGAAGAAGCAAGCCCTTGAATAGTGGAGGAAGCTATGTTTGAAAAAAAATTCTCAAATGTATTCGCAACCTCTGTGCTCGTGTTTATTAACTTATCCCCTAATTTGAGAGAGTAAGCAGGATTGCTTGGTTTTAGTCTACATGTTTCTTTATTTATAATATTCCAAGTAGTTTTCGCTTTATTTTTGGAAGCCAAAATTAAATTATGAAGATAAATTGACTTTGCTTTGGCGCATACTATTTTAAATATTTTGGAGTATTTTTTAACATGGTCTATAATGTTGTGGTTTTGAGATTCAGCTTTTAGACTATACAAATCATATAATGTTTTTCTACTTTTGTAAATACCAGGTGTAGCTCATTCATTAAACTTACAATTCTGTTTGTTGATTTTTACTTTTTTCTGCTTAAAATGATTATCAAATTCATTTTTTACCAAACCAAAAAGGCCCTCATATAATTGATCAACATTCTGACTACCAGGCTTTAGTAAATTAACACCATTTTCAATTTTTGCTTTAAATCTGTCTATTTTATTAATAGTAACCGGCCTATACACATAATCTACTATGTTTGGGACACGATGGTGCTCAAATGATGCTTCCTGTCCACTATGGTCTTAAGTTAGACAATTCAATATGTTTTTTTTTAACACTTTACCATTACAAAAAATATTATCTAAGCAAGTAGCCGACGTGGGCGTTACCCTGGTAGGTTCAAAGAAAAGATTTATTAAATCATATGACTTGAAGAGATTAAGAAATTGAGTGGACGTTTGTGTGTCTTCTAATATATTAACGTTGAAATCACCGCATACAACTACTTTTTTACACGATTTTGATAGCCTTCTCAGAGCCTCATCCATAGTGGATTCAAAAATATGGTAATTAGATTTGGGGGGGCTATACACGCTAATTATTATAAATTGTTCCAGCTCAACACATGCTAGCTCAATAGTTTGCTCAACTGAAAGCGACACGATGTCTTTGCGTTCTTTACATTTGAATTCATTTTTAACAAGAATAAGTGACCCTCCTCTAGATGCAGACTCCCTTATGAGCGAACTACCGACTATATAATTTTCAATGTTTAACATTAGTTCATGTTTTTTTATCCAATGTTCTGCGAGGCAAATTACACGAACATTAAAATCTTTTAAAAATAATCCTAAACCTAACTCTTTGCCGGCCAGGCCTTGAATGTTTTGATGAACAACATTGAAATACATATTCGGCCTAGCTTTTGTCTTCCCTTTTAGTTTAAAGGTTGTCAAAGGTAACTAGCAGATCTACTCGGCTAGATTAGGATAAATTGTCTGCTAAAATAGAAGAGTAACTCTGCTGACTAACCAGTAAATTAACTGTTAAGTTTAATAGTGTTTTTCTACTATAAGTACCAGAGTAGCTTCGGTTACCACACTAAAACTACTCTGCTTCTTAAAGCAGAATATCACCATAAACAAACGTTAATCCGCCAGTTAGTCAGCATAGTAGCTCTTCTAATCTAGCAGAGTACGTATCCGAATCTAGCAGAGTAGGTAGACAATCTTGCCGAATCCCCGGTTTGCTACGTCAGAGGATCACTGTAAAATTATAACATTAAAATACTCAATTATTATTTATTATAATATTGAACACATTACAAATAATGATTAGAAAAAATTAACATTACGTAGTCTTATCTGATACATAATATCTAATTACACCACCCCGTACATGTTTTCCTATTCAGTTCAAAACTTCGCTTCGCTTTGATTCGCTGAATTGACTGATGCTGTTGTTGCCTGCGTCATATTCATTTTCCTGTAAAAAAAAACGAAAAAGTTAATAGTTCTTTTTTTTAAGATATAAGGCACAAGCAGGATATAAATCGATATAAAGATATTTTTAGGACATAAATCATAAAGCTGCCTTATGATAAAATGCTTTGGTGAGAGACCTCTTATAAAAAAAACAATAAATATTTTAAACATTAGAGTAGGCAAGGTACTAGGTAAGTATTACTGTCTGGTGTGCTTTCTGTGCGTGAGTGAGTGAGTGGATGCATAAGTCTACGCCAGTCCCAATATCTCTACAAACATGGCGCGACCGTCACATGCATTTTTCTCACATTACCGACAGAGAATGTGTGAAGCCGTGTTAGTAGTACACACAGTATATAATCCCTTCCCTATTCTGTGGTCTAAAAGCTATAAGAAAATTAAAATGTATAGTACTTGCAAGGGAAATTTCTTCTAGTTGTTATAAGAAGACTAGATGGAACTAAACGGCTAGGTTAAGTCTATGCCCGGCTTGCAGAAATTTATAAAGAACCTTGTCGACTGGCTACGGGATGTTGAATAATAACAATCAATAGTATTTACTAAATATATTTATTAAGTTGATGGCCAACTGTTATCACATTATGAGTAATTAACCTTACTAGATATACTACTATTAACTAGACAATCCACGTAGCTAAAGATATAATATTTTAACCAATTAGTACTAGAGATATGACTCTCAACATAATTAATTCAGGGTGTGTGTAATGGTTCGGGATTGAAATCAGTGCTATCCATTCTGCATAATCTAAATAGCTCAGATATAAAGACTCGACTATACAATATTAACATTAAAATAGAACTATTGTTTCAAGTAGCTGCTCTCACAGGAAAAGAAAGAAGATGTTACCTTTAGACGTTGAATACTCATCCGGATCGGTCAGTGCCTCACTTCAGAACATCCCTTGGAATCCCTGGTTAGGTCCTGAGCCTTCTTGTGGCTACTAAGCTCCCGGATGGAAGTCCATGTCAGTTCCCAAGAACAACCCAACGTTGAAAACACAAAACTATATCGACTTCACAAGTCGTTCCATACAAATACTATGTTCATCATCAGGAACAGAACCTCAAGTTAAATGTTGATAAGGAATAACAATCTAATCCAGATAGAATTAGATAAATATGAAAGAATGCAAATTAAAGTATGAATATGCAAATTAAATATAAAAACTATAAAATATAGAATTTATAAACTTGGAATTAAAATATAAGAATAAAAACCCATCTGAAAAGAAATTCATCAAATTAATAACCTGTCTTTTGATACCAAACATGAGGTATGGAAACACACTTTTCCAAGGAAATACTTACGTTTACTGAAGAATATCAGATTCAGAAAACATATCCCTCGTCCACCAACTATAATTTACTTAATTCCTCTGTAACAAAATATATACGATTTTACAACCACGCCATACGAGAAATTTGTCAACCGGTGAAAAATAAATCAATATTTCAATATATTTTACCACATGTTGCTTTGCTATTACACTTTTAAATATAAGTTACATTAGATGCCCTTGACATCTTTGGATTGTTATTAACAACCACTATAAAAATATATCCGCCATTCGGGTCGGCGATCCCAGGTCAAGTGTCCCAAAGAAAACCTAATCCTTCCTGTTATGACGTTCCGTTACGCGTTTCGATTCACCAAAGTAATCGATCATACTAATGACACTTAAATGGAAGGAATCTTAATAAATTAAGAAATAGCCCTTTTTTCCTTTATTAGAAACAAACCAGAAAGAAAATTATCATATTAAATAGATATTCCAAACTTGAAATTGGGAATAAAGGAACAATATGACCTAAATAACAATACGGCGCCGTAGCGACGAATCCAAGAACCATCAATAGATGTCGCTAGGCGTTCGAAAAACCCAATCAATTACAATGTTATTAAAGCTGCAAAAAAAAGTAGCTTGCGTAGAATTTGCGTCCTTACATACTTACGTTGGAATTTAGGGATGTACTCCGCGAGACCCCACTGCGACAAAAGATTGCACACTACTTCGTCCGCCGTCCATTTAGATACTAAAGCCCTGTGCCGCCACGTAACCGAGATATGGATAGCTGGTAGCAGTACATACGTTTGAGTCTAACAGAGTAACTACTGAATCTAACTGAGATACTGCTAATCAAATCGTTTTGCGGCTAAATTCAACAGTGACTCGGCTAACGATTAACCTATATTTCCGTTAGGTGTTAACCGTTACACTGTCAAAAGTAACAGTGTAACTAACTGTTGATTTTAGCCTAAAACTATTAACACTTAACAGAGATATGGTTAAGCTGTTAATAAAGTCACGGTTTACACTTAACAGGCATACGGTTAAACTGATGACCTAGTTACTGTTGATTTTAACCGTTAATCGGCTAACAGATCCTAACAGACATACGGTTAAACTGTAACCGAGATACGGTTGACACTTAACAGACATACGGTTAGACTTTTAACCAAGTTACGGTTGAAATAGCAGAGTTCAAACTACAGATATTAGGGTTCTTTTTTCTGCACGCTTACACTGTTAATATTAAACGAATGCACGGTTGATTCTAACATAATCGGTTGGTGGATATTAACAGAGTACTTTAAGTAGTTGAAATCGACAGTGTTAACTGCTAGATTAGCGGAGTGTTATGCAGTTTTTTACAGTTTTACAATAACCGTATCGACTTGGTTGTTACTAGCAGAGCATTTTTGGTGGTTTTAAACGAGTATTCGGTAGGAAATAACAGTTTTGCCACTAGCAGAGTGATAATCGCGTTTTGCTAACGGCCCGTTTTCTCAGTGTAGATTCCACAGATTTTTGTTCCTCAAAAGTCAGCCAATGAAGGAAGCTAAGTTATCCGTAATAAACTCATACTTTAGCGCTAAGCAAACTTTGCTCCACATCTTTTGACTAGTCTGTGGCGGCATACAAGGACGGGTCGGCTTCAAATATTCATACTGAGATCGATATAAGTACCTACAACTCTATGCGCTTGCTTGGGCCCGAGGTCGGGGTCATAGCAATGACTAAACAGCCTAGCTATTATCACCAGCAACGCTGAATGCAATAAAATGAGAGTAAAAAGTAATTATTTTGCTGCGGCCGGGTCCCGGGTGAATGAATCTTACCTTCAAAATGACTAATAGAGTTAATATTTTATATTTTTCTAAGATTATTTTTATTGAAAAAATAAATTTGAAATAGCACTGCTAAGATCTTATTTGTTACACAACATGGGCTTTGTTTGTCAGGCGGTAAAAAATGAACGGTGTATATTATATCCAACGGGTTAGTACTACTACAGCCGCGCCGTGACCGTGGCGTGCGGTGCTGACGTAACATATAATAGCACTACCCCCTTGTCATAATTTTGTCATACAGACTTCTGTGGGTCTAGCACAAAAAAACTATCGAATTCGAATCGTTTGCGTGTTCGTATCGCCATCGAAATATTTAGTATGAAAACTTAAACAGCGCTCGCGCGGTCAAAACGAGAACTACAAAACAAAGCACGAACTTTGTGTCGTTTGCTTTCGATACGCAAACGATTCGAAGTCGATAGTTTTGTGTGCTAGAGGTACTGCGGCCTTAGACAAGTGACTTTATAATATCGCTTACGCTAGACGAATAGATGTGAAATGTATGAAAATGACATAATCTTACGATCGTTCGATCGTTTGTTAATGTCATATTCATACATTTGTTATCTATTCGTCTAGCGTAAACGATATTAGAAAGCCACTTATCTAAAGCCGAAACTTATCACTTATCGAAAGTCTAAATAAATGTGGCCAGATGACAACATTATGTTTTCTCTGTGCCATTGACAAAATCCGGCGGCAAGTGTGGCAAAAAAGGCAAGGTCACGTCTTAGAGGAGGCTTACATCTAGATTCTGAGTGATATAAACTGATGATGAGGATGATGACAACAACAAAATTTCTGTACGAAAGCGAGCAGACACCTAAATAGCTAAAAGACGTTGAATCGATTCTAACCAAAAGCATTGAATTCTATTCAGATCTAATATCGCAAAATGAAAGAACTTTTATTCAGCAATATTCCTGAATTCATATTAACAAGATATTACTCATTATCTTGCCCATAAATGTATTGAGAAACAACTTACGGCGCAAGTATCAACCCAGTAAAGTGGTTGACCTTACCGCTATTCTGCGAAACTGATTTCGTTACCCTATGCCGGGCACACTAATCAAAACGTAATTCCGATCTAATATTGTATTCGGCCTGCCATTAGGTACCTACATAAAGCTAAAGGTTACTAATGAATTGATTTTGTTCTGAATGACTTTGGCTTTGTGAAGCCTTTAGTCTTTTGTAAGAATTTTTATGATATGATAAACGATATATATTATTATTTAAACAGTATTATAAATCGCCGTGGAATTTGAGTTTGCTAAATGACAGCGAAAAACAGGTATTTAACTATCTCGTTATTCCTAAAAAGCGTCTTCAAACGTATTAGCAGTTAAAGGTATTTTTCTAATAGAAAATCCAAAAATTTGCTTTCAAAGAACTTATCAGAACTATTAAATTGAATTCGGAGACTATACTATCCACTATTATAGCATTTTTGGGATAGTTGTAACATAAATTGTACTTCTGAAAATGCTTTTTGAGGCTGAAGCCAACCCGGTTGGTGTTGTGGTGCGGTTATCCATTTACTATGTAAGGTTCCCGGGTTAAATTTCCAGTTCAGTTCATTTAAGGAGCGATATTTTCGAAATTGGCTTGCATCGGGAAATGTGGGTGGGTGGTAAAGAGGCAGGTAAAGTTAACAGATTTTTCATAAAATTAGAAATTACGAGTATTTTTTCAGTGCCAAAGAAACAATTAACAAATGGTCATTCAACTCAGAATACATACAATATTTTATTGCTAAATCATCTTAGCCAAAGGATTCCCCAAAGGATCTCTTGACAATCGGTCCCGCGCCACCAGTACGAGATCATCTGGTGGGGCCTATCGTCTTCCGATGCTTCATATTCTAGAACGGATTTTCTCATTTGTGATCCTATCGCGCTCCATTGCCCGCTGTGTTACCTTAAGCTATCCTATGAGATCCATGTTAAGCAGACGCTAAGAAGACACTAAGCGATCATTTTACTTTATTATAGTTAAAAATATTTTTGGAGTTTTTTCTTGATGCATCACATACTTACATTGTTCTGAAAGAGACTATACAGGATGAAATTTTAACCACTTTCCAAAATTTTTATATTCGTTCAGTATCGTATTTAGAGATTATATGAAGAAAAAAATGTAAATTAAGTTGTCACCCGAAAATATTTTTCGCGATATAGTTTTCAATTTTTACGATCCTAGACCTGTTAAGGTACGAGTATAAAGGGTAATTCAAAAACTTATGAATAGTATCTTAATGAATGAAAAAAGTTTTGTTAGGCGGCCGTATCAAAAATTGTATATATTTGGCGGACATTTTCTGATAGGTAATGTTTGTGGTACTGGGCTATACCAAAAGAAAAAATACGTCATTTGTTTTTTGTCTCATAGATAATAAAATTTAGAAGGTGGTTAAAATTTCATCCTTCGAAAAAAGAGAAAAAACTTCACGCATTGGAATCTCAGAGCGACACTTTAAAAACCGGATTGAACTCCATCAAAAAGGTCGTAAAAATTACTTCATTCCTTTCATTCCAAGAAAATAGCGTCAGTGCACATCACTGTGCTGCAGTCAGACTGTAGGCTGGAGGCTTTCGCCTGGAATTAATCACTTTCTCACCCCCCACTCTCGGAGTCGTTCACCCGTCCCCCTCTAGCGCTTACTAGTATATTGTCGATAAAATGCATCAGTATTATCGAAGTAGAATGTACATCATATTATTTTAATATGAGTGAGTATAATCCAACCAAAATCTCATTGTAGTAAGTTCTTATGTCACTGAAATGTGTAGGAATCAATGGACAACGGCTTATTGTGTTTCCAAAGCAGGACTATAAACCCTCGAGCCATTAAGACTCAAACCCAGCATCATCATCAGCCCATATCAGGGCTACTATTGGGCGTTAGCTACTCTAAAAGGCGGATTTTGCTAAAATGAAAACGCTTGGCAGGCGGCTTGGCGTTAATAATTTGGCCTATTGCTGGAGAAGATACTCTTGCATGCCTTTTCTGGCAGTATTATCTTCTCCAAGTACTTAGTACTTAGTCGATGTTATGATATTCTAAGGCCACTAAATACCACACAGTTATTTAAATTTTTAATTTATTATTTTCTTTGTTGGGCAGACAAGTAGTACGATTGGCAAATAAAATGACAAAAAAAACCTAGCTTATAAAAAGAAAACCGATTAAAAAATGACTAAACGAAAAGAAAAGTCTAGACTAGTGTGTGTTATGATGAAGTAAAGCACGAAAACCATTAAAAAACCCCGTACTACCAAGGAGAGACTGGATCGGGCCCACTAGAGGGTCATCCATAAATTACGTCTCACGATTTTTGAGATTTTCAGACCCCCCTATTCACGCATTTTTACGAAAATTCCCATACTATTTTGCCCAATGCCACCAAAAGTATAAAGAAAGGAAAAGGTGGTGCTAAGTACATAAGACAAAATTTAAAATTAATAATACAACATATGTTAATGATGGAACTTAGACAACAAAAACTTATTATTTTAACTTTTTACCTACGTGAGCATACATTATATTACATAAACTTAAATACAACACAACTACATAAATAATTAATAAATAATAAAATATAAATTGGGGGGCACGGCAGTGCCCCCGCCAAGTCGAGCGCGAAGCAAACACTGCCGTACCATCCTTTACTGGAACCATTTCGCCGCATTTTCAGGCCCCTATTTGAGAACCTCTGGATAAGACCAGAACGCAGAAATTTTCGTCATCCAGTAAGCTATAATTACATACTTTAAATCCAAAATTTCAAGTCTTTAGGTCATTTAGTTCCGAAGTTAAGTGAAAGCAAAGTTTCGCATTTATGACACTCACTCACTCACTCATGATCAGCAAAATAGAACTAGTACTTCCCATAAACTCAGAGATCTGAAATTTGGTACAGAGTTAGGGTTTAATGGCCACATAAAGGGAAAACTATAAAAACTAGGATAATCGAAGATCTGGAGTACCTGGTGAACTTGATTAGAAAACACAGGAGCCCAACCAAACTATAAGAGATCGACATACCGCCTTTACAAAAAATATTCAACTTGGTGGGCCGCTTCATTTGGTGTCAAAAATCGAAGGTCTGAAGTATCTGATGAAGAACCCTCAGCTGGTCTCAGCTGTATTAGAGATTTGGTAATGCCCCCTTCTACTATTGGTACATAAAAAAATCGACTGTCATTGCAAAAATCCAGCGTAGTGGGACACATCTTCTAATTTTATCTAGCCTACAGCGTCCCACTGCTGGGCGAATGCCTCCCCTTCTGCTTTTAATACGGATATAAATAAAATTAAAGGAAAACTCTGGATAAGACTAGACTGGCTTTTATACTTTTACTTACAAGTTTACAAATTGTTTATTAGCCGCAATAACAGATTGGTTTTCTTTCAATAAATAATCTACTTATGAATGTTGATAAGACACAATTAATACATTTCAGACTTGGTAATCAAGTTACTCCTCTATGTTGGAGTAATACTATTGACGATCTTGATTTAAGTGAACAAATTAAAGTAAAATTTCTCGGAATTGAATTAGACAATAAGTTAACTTGGGCATCTCATATACAGCAACTTTCACAGAAACTTGGTGCAGCAACATATGCGATTAGGAAAATCAAAGAATTAGGAGATATAAGAGCAGCAAAAAACGTTTACTTCGCGTATTCCCATCCATTGATGTCGTATGGAGTGATGTTTTGGGGCATAACAGCAGATGCTCATAAAATCTCTGTCTTGCAAAAAAGAGCTGATAAATATATTTTGGGATTAAAATACAATAACACTTGCAGGGATAAATTTAGACAATTAGGAATTATTTCGGTAACTGGTGAATTTATACATATATCAAAGCATTTTGTACAAAAAAGACAATGTTAATAATATGACTAAAAAGGGTGACTATCACAAATATGCAACACGATACAGGAATCAGATAGCACTTCCCAAACATCGTCTGGTTAAATAAAGAAAGAGTTTTCTGTTTATGGGCATCAAGTTTTTAAATAAAATACCATCTGAAGTAAGAGATCTACAGGGTAAAGAATTTTGTAACAAAATTAAAACAATACTTATTCTTAAAAGTTATTATAGTATGAATGAAGCTCTTTCGGATAATGACATTTTAAAATTCTAATTTTTAATAAAACATGTGTGATCTATTTAATTTTCAATTCAAAACTACACTAAAAATTTTTATATATAAAACATAACAGGAAGGAAGTAAAAAAGAAAAGTAGTAAAATTAATAACAAAGTAACCTCAAAGTCATAAAATATAAAAGATATCATCCCCAGCGCAGCCTCAAGGTATGGTGTCCAAAACGCTGGCAGCATTACCTCTCTGGATTGCAATGCTTATCCGCTGCCCGAGGTAGCTGCCAGCCTTGATTACCAGTTGCATCGGTAAGCCTTTTGGAAAGCTCCTTAAAGAGAGCATGAGCACTTGGAATTTAATTTTTAAATTATTTTTAAATTTTCATAAAATTACTACATTATGGATTGCTGATTCGTATATTTTATTGTCATTTTATTATTCTATTTAATAATCATGTTGAATGACATTTGATACATTAATTAGGTTAAACTTGACATTTAAATTATAACAAAAATATGTGTGTCTATTTGAAATTGTAAATTGACGTTGGTATCTAAGTGTAATGTTAATACGAAAATTTTAAATAAATGAATATGAATAATCGCTTCTTGGTCACCTAGACACGACAGTTTCTTGCTCATATCAAGAATGTATCTAAGTGTATTTTGTTTAAATATATATCCCACCAAAAACATTCTGTAAAAAACTAGCCAAGTCTTGATGGAGCTGCCTGTTTGTCTCTAAAAAGTAATGAAATCTAGACAAAGTCGTGCCAAGTCTAAGGTTCCTTACTGTGATTTCTTTATTATTATAGTTAATGTTGTGTGACTTGGCCGTTGAAGGGTACACAAGGGTACAAAACTAGGTGCTCCATGACACCATTGCACCAATCTGTCGCCAGAACCGCTACCCATTGACGATGAAAAATTGCCACTTGAAAAATGTTGATTCCATAACCAGTCAATTGTAGACTTGATAAAGCTGCGTATTTCAATAATACTTATGTGTAGACGGAATTCTAATCATTGATAGAAGTCCGTATGTACGTCTATTTTATGTTAGATCGGTGGTCGATTTGACGCTCCAAAAAGAAGAGAGTAATGAAATGAAATGAAATGAAATGAAATATTTTTATTTGTCCTTGAAGAAGGTACATTTTAGTTGTAACATAGAGTTGCGAACCTCTTCCTCAGCAAACCAATGTTGCATACAAATATATTAAATTTAGCTACAGTACATAATTATTTAATTAATTCAATCCTTTCTTAAAACACATGCATTATTTATATTAAATTTCAATTTAGATTCTTTATGTAAATCAATGTCAATCTTATAAAATCAATCAATTATACTTAATGTCAATATTAAAGAAAAACAAATGTCAAAGCTAGTGTTAAAAAAAAAAGAAAACAAATTCAAGCCTTACAAGGTACATGCATTATTATAACAATCGTGCTTTAAATATTCGTGTACAGTGTAAAAGACATGTGTAATTAGCCATTTAAACAAATGTGTTTGGAACCTTTTACCAGTCAGTTCTTTAATTGTTTCAGGCAATTTATTATAAATGACCATACACATCCAGGCGACATTTTTTTTTAAACGAGTACTTTTTGGGACAAATGCTGACACCAACCTATTTCCATTCCTTGTGTTTCGTGGATAAATATCACGTGCCTGTTTGAAGTAATGTACATTTTGTTTTACAAACTTGGCTATTTCATATATGTACAGGCATGGGACCGGCAAGATGTTTAATGATTTAAACAGAGGGGTACACGGTTCGTCTGGTGGAGCACCGCAGATTGCTCTGATGCACTTTTTTTGTGCAAGAAATACCTTTTTGATGTCCGTGCTATTGCCCCATATGATGAGACCATATCGTAGGATTGACTCCACATAGGCAAAGTATGCCGTAAGAGCTGTATTTTGTGATGCAACTTTAGTTAGTTTATAAAGTGCGAATGAAAACCTATTTATTTTACTACATATTTTTATAATTTGTTGTTTCCAGTCTAAGTTATGGTCAATCTCTATACCTAAAAACTTAGTCGCATTTGTCTCTTTTATATGTTTTCCCTGATAGTTAATATTTAATTTTTCATGAGTTACATTATTGTAATTTATATAGTAAGTTTTGTCAAAGTTTATTTTTAGATTGTTACCTTTAAGCCAATTTGTTATTGTATTAATCGTATTGTTTATGTCCTTAATATGTTCATTTAATGTCGAATTTTTGTCAGTAGTCACTATTATAGCAATATCGTCAGCAAATAGGATGCAGCGGTGCTTTGTCAAATTTGGCAGTTTGTTGATATAAACAAGGAAGAGGAGAGGGCCTAATACACTCCCCTGGGGTACTCCAAATCTATTTTCTTTAAACTCTGACTGATAACTTTGTATTACATTTTTTGTATCAGGTTTCACTATTTCCACAGCTTGCATTCTACTGCTGAGATAGCTTTTTATCCAACTTAAGGCCAGACCTCTGATTCCAAAATTTTCCAGCTTTTTTAATAACTGATTGTGTGAGCAATAATCAAACGCTTTTGACATGTCTAGGAAGACAGCTGTTGCATATTTATTTTCATTAAGTCTATTCAGTACTTCATTTACTAAATTGAATATTGCATGGGATGTTGATTTTTTTTTTGAAATCCGTATTGTTCTTGGTGTAGTATGTCATATTTTTCAAAGAATAGCGTAAGTTTAGTAAGTAGAACTTTTTCAAAGATCTTTGATATGATGGATATTAGTGTGATTGGTCTATAATTGTCTATAGTTGTTTTATTGTCTTTTTTATTAGATAGTAGAAGTCAGCATTGTCAATGCTGAATGCATGTGTTGCACAATCAACAACAGCCTAAAATGAGACACTAGCGTCCAATTACCAATACCAGTATGGGCTATTATCTCGCTTAACAAACAGGTAGTTACAACTGATATCATTACGTGTAAACTGAATGGACTTGTACCCACTAGCATATAAAGAATGTTCAACGGCCAAGTCACACGACATTAACTATAATAATAAAGAAAACGCAGTAAGGAACCTTAGACTTGGCACGACTTTGTCTAGATTTCATTACTTTTTAGAGACAAACAGGCAGCTCCATCAAGACTTGGCTAGTTTTTTACAGAATGTTTTTGGTGGGATATATATTTAAACAAAATACACTTAGATACATTCTTGATATGAGCAAGAAACTGTCGTGTCTAGGTGACCAAGAAGCGATTAATGTAACAAAAGTTGTTTAGATCAAGGCGCTAGAAAATACGTTTTGAGCCTGGTTTTGAAAATTGCTAACGACTTAGATTGTCTGATAGTCAGTGGGAGTTCCACAAGCGAATGGACTGTACAGTGAATGAGTGAGAATAATAATTAGTGAAATGGGGAGGAAATTTGAGATATAGTTTACTGGAAGACCGCACAGAAGACTGAAGAAATTGAAAGCGCTTTTTAAGGTACGGCGGAGACTTTGGATTGAATAAAATAGTAAATAGTAAAGAAAGAATATGGAAGTCCCGTCTAAGCCTTATAGGGAGCCACAGTAATTGAGATCTGTATTCGGTAACATGATCAAACTTCCGCAGACCACACACTATCCGTATACAAAAGTTTTGTAAGCGATCAAGTTTGTCAAGGAGATTCTCATTTAAATCTAAGTAGCAGCAATCTGCATTGTCTAAAATAGGAAATATTTAAGCCTGGACAAGAGCAATTTTAGTGGGTGTAGGTAAAAAACTTCTAAGTCGGCTTAATGACGCTGTATATTTTTCTACTTACTTCCCCAGTTTGTTTGATCCAAGTAAGTGTGCTATCGATATGAATGCCAAGGATTTTAACACATTTGCTATAAGGTCACCGTCAAACGTGATAAGCTTCAAGGTCGGCCAGTCAATCTTACAAATTTGCTTAGAACCTCCCAAAATTATCACCTGCATTTTAGATGGGTTTACTTTGACACCAAAGGACTTTCTCCAGTCATGTATATGATGTAGGTCATTATTAACTACATCTACAACAATGGAGAGGTCTTCAAAGCGCCCTTGATAGTATTTGCAGATCGTCTGCATATAAATGGAAAGAAGATTTTAGATTATGAGTAATTGAATTGATGTAAATAGTAAAGAGAAGAGGAGACAGCACGCCACCTTGAGGGACACCGGCACTGATGTCACACCATTCAGAGTAGGATTCCTCTAAACGAATGCGTTGCCGACGTCCATGCAAGTAACTGTGAAACCAGTCGAGCACCGTTAGAGCATGTTAAGAGAATATAGCAGCCCAATTAAAATGTCGAAGTCAACTTTGTTAAAAGTATTGCTAAAGTTAAGTAGCGTTAGTACAGTGAGTTTCTGACAGTCCATGCCATAACAAATATCATCTGTGATCTTTATCAATGCCGCAGATGTACTATGGCCAGGGCGGAAACCAGTTTGAAAGGGATGTAGGAGTTGGTTTGAGGTCAGAAAGTGATTAAGTTGGTGAAGAACAACGCGTTCCAACACTTTAGAGAGGAAAGGAAGTATTGAAATGGGCTGACAGTCAGAGTATGATAAAGGTTTTTTTAAGCTATTGCATAGCTTCGCGGACCTTGAGCGTGGAGACCGAATCCAGAAATTCCATAACGAAAATAACCTAACCTAACACTCGAGGCGAGGCACGATCGAACAATTTTGAATTTCCGAAATTTAAAAGAATTTAGAAGAAAATAAGGATTTTGACAGTATGGTTGCCTATGGTAACCATATCTGCCAAAATAACAAAAAAATTTAATTACAAAAGTCAAAATTAGAAAATACATAAAAGATCAGATCCGTGATCAGATCTAACAATGCGATCAATCTGGTGGACTAACTGAAAGCCAGGCAGGGAGTAGGATATAGAAGGAAGACAAGCATTCAGCCATGTCTCTTATTATGTTCTTTATTATGTTTGTATTAAGTACCTTGTAAACCTTGTTTCGAACTTGCTTGAACATATTACCTAAAAAAGCTTCACGAAAAAATCCCTTTTTGATATAATATTGATTCGTATAAAAAACTTATAGACTTATAACTCAATGGATAGCGATTCAAAAAAAATTATTTTGATAAGAGCTTTATAAGGTTTATTTACATTTCGCTTTCTATGTGCGAGTACCTTTAAATGGCTAAGTTTATAAGAAAATTTGTTCTTATGTAATGTATCAGTGCCGTTGGTGTTCCGAATAAAATAAAATAAAATAACTTACCTAAAGTTATCAAAAAAAGTAACGGTCAAACCAAAAAACATCAAAAGTATTTCTGGGACATTTAAATCAAGTCCGGGCGAGTTTCAGTAGTAGCAGACGCGTCCTCCGTCCCTCTCTAGCGGGCGGAAACCCTTCAGAAGTTTCAGAAGTGTTTCGGTTTGCCTCTTTGACTCTGTTTGGGTGTGTAATCATTCCCGTGTAATTTGCTGAAAAAATGTCGTCATCGTCTCGCTGTCGTTACGTCACGTCGCCTGTGAAGTCTGAGCTTTTGTTTTTCTTGTAAATTTTATTCACAGATTTTAAAACAGCGGACGGTGAACGGATGTAGTCGTTAACATTACATTTTCTATTGGCAGGAATACATGTGTACTAGGAAAATGTTTAATTCACATTGCAAGATATGTATTGGCCAACATAATAGTTAGAAAGTGAAAATCAATTTGTACACGTTTGTTCTTAAATGTTTTATTTACGCAAATTAGGGAAAATTTTAAGAGGTTAAAAGTTAAAAAATAATAATTCGGCTTTCATTCCAGGAAATACAATCCAATATAATTATTATTCAACTTAAAATATATAGATAAACGCCAACCCCTTAAAAGTTTCTACATTAAAGAAACGCATCAATTTAAATCCTCATTTTTTAAATGTTAAAAACGAACATGGAACATTTTGTTTTACTTAATAGAGTAAAAAATCATTACATTAGTTTAAAAATGCAAACGATATATACTTTTCAGACGTTCAAGGAGGGTTTAGCACAACAAGAGCTTGCTAGTTTAAACTTCGCCTTTGTTGGCTTGGTATCAAATACCATGAAGACTCTACACAAGTACGATGTAACTCTACGCCAAAGATACATATGTTTCCAAATACTGGTTCCAGTTCTGTTCATCAGGTTTGACAAAGTCATGCTTGAAGAAAATTATCTTTTTTTTTAAATTTATTTAAGGCAACAAACAGTCATGTAGATAAACAGTTATATGGTTAATGTGTATATAACTAAGGACCTATAGTGCCTATAGTGCCTATAATCTTGTAGTACTATGCACATCAGACTTTTCATTTTGTTGCAAACCACCTATATCAACTGCATAAGATGCCCCAATGCTTAGTCTGACGTGCTGGCGTCGGTATAAGAAACCACCTCTCTTCTTCACACCTCTCTTCCTCTCCTCGACCTTTTTTTCACATTTTAATACAGACATTATCAGTTTAATATCTTCTTATGATTAGCGATAACCGAAACCACTAACTCTTAAAATAATGATTAGGAGAGTTTAAATCAGCTTATAAAACTGTTCGTTACATAGGTAAAAAAGTGTTTTGATTTAATTCTGCCTCAGAATGACTCCTCTTATTCGATCCACTAAAAAGTAGCGCGTAATGTCCCAAAATGGCAGATACAGGGTCTTGGAAGCAGAGCCACCCTCCGCGCACCCCTATAAATCTGCCGAAGGTTGCCCGCTCCGTCGACAATGTTTGGGGTCGGATCAATGCGGTGTTATTTAGCACGTGTATTAGCGGAATAGACTAGTGGCTTTGGGCATTGGTTACTGGCTTCTTACGTTTTTTATAATCAAAAAGAAAGGAGAAGAATTTTTATCCACTATAAATGACTTCTTGTTTGCTCGCTTGGCACCAACTAAACGTTGGAGATTTATTTCAAGCTTATTTTTTTTGTGTTTGTAAAATAATTTTGATTATTTTTAAGGCTATCAAAGTTTTTCAAAATGGAACCATCTGAGACCTACACCCTACCAAACAAAAAATATCATCGAATTCGGTCAACCTGGTAAAGTCACACATCGAAAAAATTAGGTAAGCCTCGGAATAGAAACCTTTTCTTTGTTTTTGTCAGATGTAAAAGAAAACGTGGAGGTAAGTTTTTTTTTATAACCTACCAAAAATTTTACAATAAAAGCCCTATAAGTTTTTTGATTAAGCTTCAAATACATAATACGTACGTACAAATCTTATGTGTACTTAATGTTTGTAAACTGGGGCTTTTTTCGGAGGTTTGACTGATGTTTGACTCTTTAACTAAAACAAATAAAAAGTTTATCATCTCCTTAACCTATCTAAGCTTTTGGTCAAAGTGAAAAGGAAGCAATTCACCCCTCTAGTACTCCGAAATATGTAACCTTCGGATTTTATTAACCACCAAAAAAGTAAGAAAAAAGGCTGAAAGAAAGCGCAATTTTATGTACAATCTTGCCTTACTGTTTGCAGATTAGTCCGAACTGATTGACAAAGCTAAAAGTTTAAAAAAATTATACTTCGAGGTAGAAAACCGGGACGACCAGCTTAAAAAAAGTCTGTCAAAAACTTGTACCACAGTAATTAATGAAGAATCTGAGCCAAATAAACAACGACTTTCCATCAACCTCTCCCCACGCTAGTCTCCTGCTGGACATAGGTTGCGCCAAAAGTAGGGTTTTGCGATTATCAACATTGCCAGATTCTAATTTGTATTTAACTATTTCATTCCATATGTGACAACTAATATAAACAGTTAGTTCTAAATAGTCAAATCTCTTCACAAACTTAACAGTTTTGAATATGCGCTGAAATACGTGAAATTTTATTATAAAGTAAAATGCTACGAGATAATTCTCTGCTACGCCGTAGCAGTGCTACGAGTTCAGCTAAATCATGATAAACATTTTAGTTCATAGTTAAAAGCTCTGACATTTTTCAGTGACCATAGGTAGAATAGATGTATGTAATAAGATATAAATTTTAAAATTGTATGTTGTAAAATAAGTAACGAAGTAATATCTTGAATCGAGAAGTAGTCTTTACCTATCTTTGCATTCCTTCAACAGCATTATTTACTCATTTAACCTTTAATAGCATTTTTAATAGCATAGGTTTGTTGTATACTTTCTTGGTGTATTGTTACACATAAAAAAGCATTTTTATTTCCTAAATGTTAATATATTTTTTTAATCAAAGTGTAAATATTGATTTTGGAATAGTAAAATGCAATATTGGAGCGTGTGAGTCAGAGTCAGTCGTTAAGAAATATGTATGTAAAAAAACAAATACATAGGTTCATCGTTTTTTATTAACATATATATAAAATAACAACTACTATATATTTTCTTTGACTTTTACTTTATTTTTCCTTATCAAAAAGTTTAACTACTTTTTATAAACTTCATTCCTAATAAGTGACCCTGGCTTAATATTAAACGAATTTGTCGGTTTTTTAGCTCCCTAAAACCATAATTGCTTTCACGTTAGTGCGGGCACGTTCTCGCCGAGCCAATAAATCCATCTGGCAATCGAACCCGAGAACTCGCAACGGGTGATACTCGTACCTTCAAAACCAGTGTTTTCGCCACTCTGCCGTAGAGTTAGTTTTGTGTTCTTGTAAATCATAAAACCAAACTAAAAAATATATACCTATGTTTCAGAAACAAATAAGCAGGGAAACAAAGGGTTTCTTACTTGTGACGTGTAATCAGGCTGCTTTTGTGTAATGCAGTACTTAACTCCTTTTAATTCCACCGCGCCACCGCGCACGTTTTTATAAGTTTTCTTTTGTTTCTGTACTTGATTATTTATGTGCGTGTGGACCGAGGGACCAACCCTGGAATTCGCAACAAAAATTTACCAATGTTTTGTGGTTAAATGTTTTGAAACAGTTGTAGAAACGATCCAATAATTTATAACACCTATAATAAAAAAAAATACAGCCCTTAACGTGTGGTCCCCTTAGTCCGCACAAAGAGTAACCGAGATCTCGGAGAGGAGTTTGAAAATTAACTTGCTTTTATTGCAGATTTCTTGTAAACAGTTTGCTAAGCCTGCTCACTAAATATCAGGACACAAGGTGGTAAATGCAATAAACCACAAGGTTTTTATTGTGGTTCCTCAGTTCGCACAATACGAAAAACATATTTGGTCAATATTGCTTTATTAAATCAATGAATCTGTATTCCACCCACTTAACAATTTTGTAAATTTATAAAAGCTATTTGTAAAAAGAAAAAGGAACAGATGCATTGAAGCAATTTTGAAGTAGCGACGTGTAAAGCTGGTCCCCAATCCACACGCTTACTCTTGTATATACCTGTGATAACTCCTTTATTAAACGAAGACTAGTAACTTGAATGTATTCACTGTTTTGTAAAAAGTTTTTACATTTTAACAAACACTTAAAACACCTATTGATTGCATAATTGGCGACAAAATCAGTTCTTGTATTAATACTATGAAAACGCCACATAAAGGGTGACCACACAATCAAACAAAATGTGTACTATAATAAATGCATGTATTCAAATAATCGCTTTTTATATACAAATTTATTTCAAAACACATACCTATGTATTAATAAAAAAATATTCACTAAAAAGTAAAATATAACACAAGACTTTTTTTATCTCATTTACATATCTATAAACAATATTATTTTAACTACCTACACTAATGATGAATGATCAGTTTGAAATCGGCGCCGAGCCAAATATAATACTACTTATTCTAAATTTTTTTTTATTTCCATAATTCGATTTGGTTTGTTTCTATTTTGAAATGCCAACTTCAAGATGAAAAAACATGACTTATTAAAAAAACTCACCCAGCTATAGAATCCTAACAGTCATCATCTAACTCCTTACTGCTTAAGGTTTTGACCTTTCATCATCACCTCACCAAAATATCCAGAAAGAAGATAACTATCTACCTATATTTAAATAATTATCCTCCAACTCCTAAACGTTAAAGAGTTGTATTTTCCATCATCAGCTCATCAACATGAAATGATGACTTCTAGACGCAAATACTTAAATACAAAATTGGAGGGTCCTCGATTTCTCCAGATTCCACCATCAGATCCTTACTTGGTTAAAATAAGACCACATTTCAAATTAAAAAAATAATAATAATTAAATATACAAAGAAAAATGGCTTACAGCGATAAAAACATACTTGAAAGATTCGCACTGTGATGCAGTGTCTCGGTGGCTTAATGGTATAGCGCCGCGCTTGGTATGCATGAAGATGCAGGTGTACACATTTTGTTTGATTGTGTGGTCACCCTTGATGACATTTTCATAGTATCAATACATGAACTGATTTTGTCGCCAATTGTGCAATCAATAGGTGTTTTAAGTGTTTGTTTATTATTTAAAAACTTTTTACAAAACAGTGAACACATTCAAGTTACTAGTCTTCGTTTAATAGGACAGCAGTTAGCACAGGTATCATATACATACAAGAGTAAGCGTGTGGATTGAGGGACCAATTTACACGTCGCTATTTCAAAATTGCTTCAATGCATCCGCTCCTTTCTCTTTTTACAAATAGCTTTTAGAAATTTACAAAGTCCTTAAGTGGGTGGAATACGGATTCATTGATTTTATAAAGCAATATTGACCAAATATGTTTTTCGTTTTGTGCGAACTGAGGGATCACAAATCACCACCTTGTGTCCTGATATTTAGTGAGCAAGCTTAGCAAACTATTTACAAGAAATCTGCAATAAAAGCAAGTTAATTTTCAAACTCCTCTCCGAGATCTCGGTTACACTTTGTGCGGACTAAGGGGACCACACGTTAAGGGCTGTATTTTTTTTATTATAGGTGTTACAAATTATTGGATCGTTCCTACATTGTTTCAAGACATTTACAAAACATTGGTAAAGTTTTGTTGCGAATCCCAAGGTCCACACGCACATGATTATTTAATTTAAATTTAAATTCAAACTTAATGAAATACTTTGAAACTGTATGTTTATAATATTGTTTTAAATGTGTTTCATCATCAACAGCCTACATCAGATCACGGACACGAGACTCTCTAAAAGGAGTGTTTTGGCATGATCACCACGCTTGGCTGTCAGGTTGGCATTTGCAGTTTGGTCAATAATGGAGAGCAGATGCTGCTGCCCAACTTTTTCTGGCAGTACTCCTTCTGTCAACTCCTACAGACTTAAAACACATAATAATAGAAAAGGTGGTGCTATTCTTTTTATATGCCAATGCCACACGACACATATGTTTATACGAATAGTTTTCTTGTAAACACATGTGGTAATAAACATTTTACAAAAATATCTGTTAATACTTAACTATAAGTAATGTAACTCATATTGTACCACTTTTTTGGTAATAATTTGTTAGCTGAATTAATAGTAATATTCTGAATTTCGCAGAATTAACAGAACTAATAAATTTAATACCGAAAGTAAGCAGACATTTTCCCTTAAAATGCTCATCTTACCACGTTGTAATAACTGATACATTTGCCTCAAACAGAAAAACTCCCTTTAATTTTACTCACACAACACTAACGGTTTTACGCCAGACGTAAACCTTCTGCTCATTTTACAGAATAACAAACCCTGTTGAAAGGACACAAAGCTTAAAGTTCGCTGTAGTCAATAAAATGATAAGACCTTAGACTTGAGTATTAGACGATATTGCTTTAGCGATTCAATGCAGACCATATACGAGTACTACCCTCTCTCTCTCTTTTATTCGCTTTTCAGATTATGGAATAGGGTTGAGTGTCGGATTTTAAGTCAGGAGCTGGGTTCTTAGCATCTAAATTAACATATTCAATAACTAAATGAATAAAGTAAAATAAAAGAAAGATTTACATATTAACACATAATAACATTACTTAATCATAAACTAACCTTTTTTTAAAAACAAACTTAAGTTACATATAACAGCAGCAAGTACCGGCGCCTAATACTTCGGAAAACTAATTTTTAATTATATGTATCTCATTATAAGTGAAAAATATTTAAAAAGATTTATAAAATCAGTCCATATTACGAAGCTTGCAAAAATTTAATCAAATAAAAAATAATTTTGAATAAACTTAGTTGGTTGTATGAATTCCTACTGAGTTGCGTAGTAAAAATGTTGCGAAGTGTTTGGTTAAAAGTTTCTTCTAACATTATAATTATTGAATAATTAGGATTAAAAAAATATGTTTTTGACTCGTAGTTGCTTTGTTTCTCATTGAACATCATACAGCAGAAGGTTGCGGGTTCAAGTCCTAGCTGAGGTAGTCCACGATATTATTCAAGGAATAGTATTTTCAATCAATGACAATGACAATGATAAACCAACAGATTTTTAGTTATTTGAGATAGGAAGTTCTAATTGCAATTTATTCCAACCTAATATGTTTTATTTTTAGATCAATACACAAACTAAAAAAAATATATAATTCAAACACAAACATCAAACTTTAAGTGATGTGCTTATTAGTGTTACTTATTTATGGCGCGTTGAAGTCTTTCTTACTGTGACTTCTAAAAAAGCACAAATCTATTTTAATTCTTGATTTGATTAAAACAATAATAATAACATACTCTTCCCATAAATCTCCAGACCAAAATCATAAAAAGTACATATTGTTTTTTTTCAGTAACGTAAATTTTCTATGTTAAACATCATCATCAAAATATTGTATAGTGAACCGAATATAATCAATCAGATTTTAGCAAAAAAACAACCACTAAATTTATAGTTAGATAAATTAATATATTTTGACTATACCTTATTTTTTATTATAGGTAACTCTTAATAAATTTTAACTGACGTTTGCAGCTAAGTATCATCTTATCATGCAAATATTATAAATGCAAAATTATAAATGGACGTTTGTTACTCAATCACGCCAATATATACGTATGTTTTGATCATAGGCAGATCACATATGTATGTAAATCTATTGATCATATCTATATATTATTTGAAACGGGGACAAACTATAATATAAAATAGCACATATAACACACATAGTAACCTATATTCATCCCACTGCAGGGCAAAGTCCTCCATCACTGAATTCAAATTACAATAGCAATGATGGGTACACCTATTAACACCATGCCATACGGATTGATTACCCAGGACCCCATGATCTTGACCTGGTACTCAAACCACTACACCAATAGGCCGTCGGCACATAGCTCACCGACCTCACCATTCAACAAAAAAAAGTACGGTTTTCGTATGCTAGTGTCAGATTCGAATCTCTACGCTTACAAAGACACGGGTCACAATTTTATTAGTCTCTTTAAGTAGTAATCTTTAAGTATTTAGCACTATTACATTTCAAGATATTGCGAATCGAAATAGTTACACATTATTGCATAAGATCCACCTAAATCATCTCCAAGTTACAAGCCCGCATAAGTATAATGGGAAAACAAAGACGGTAGGCAGCGGGCAGGGAGGGGGGAGGCATATGCACCATACGTACAACGATATGCATCACTGCAGTCGCTGAGCTGCATTCCTGCTTCTGGCAAACAGCGGCGTCAAGTGGATAAGCCCATCCCATCAAATTAAAATAAGCTTGCATTATAGTTTTTCTTTCGTATCACGTTATTATAAGAATACGATTAGATTGTCAATTTTTTTTTACTTAAACAATTTCTGTGAAAATTTTTAAGCATGTTGGCAAACATAAAATTGTGCCTATTTATGACATGTTGCAGTAACCGTTGGTTTAGACAGAAGAAATGGTGTTAATTAGATATAGTTTTAGTCCCGGGAATAGACATACAGCATGTAGCATAGTATTTATCTCTGAAATCATCATTTAATGAGATGAAATGAAGGATGGAAATTTTGATACAATAGAAACCCTACATCGGTACTGTTACTGTTAATTAAAAAAACATATCAACTCTGGGAAATCGTTTAATTGGAATAATACTAACCTTTTATATTGCTAGATTGCATGAAATGATTAAACTACGAATTTAAAAAATTATAAACACATACGTAAAATAAACTGGCATATCCGCTCTATTCTTTCGCCGGAGCGCCAGTTCAACTCCTCTTAGTTTAGTTATAGTCCGGTCGCTCTCTAATTTACTTGGCCGCCGCTTGGGCCAGCACAATAACGTAGCTATTCACCTTTAGCGATTATAACACTTTTTGCATTATTTTTTAATACTTAGGTTTTGTCCAAGCGAGTATTTTTCTACCGAATTGTTATCTTTTCTTCAAAATTTGAAATCAGAAAATTGATAATTTTAAAAAATCTTTTAAAAAAATACTGAGTGAATCAGGCGTAAACTGTTGCATTCAGTAAGGAAAAGTCATGTCGAGACTGTTGTTTCCTGAATATATTTATTGTACCGTTTCTAAAGATTTAAATTAATGTTAGGTAGAGTTGTCTGAAACCGAAATGCGAGTTTTCCTCGATGGTTTTTGACGAGTGCGTTTACGATAATTTTGAGGTGGCGCCACCTAGTGGCACACTTACGAAACCCTTCTTATCTGTATCGTACACGCGATTACTACCTATCTCGTAGTAAAAATCACTAATGGGATACTATCCCAAAATAAGTAAACAAAAGTAAACTAATATTATCAGTTTACTTTTGTTTGTTTTATTTTGTTTTGTTTTATTTTTATTTTTATTGTATTTCATTGTACGTTCGGCGATGCCTAACAATTAACCTTGATGGAGGTCGTCGTTAGGTTTAACGTCTTTAAAGTGGCACTGAAACTTGTCATTTTATTTATTTATTATTTATCTTTTGCACTTATAAAAACAAAAGGTAGACTTATACCAAAAGCATTCTCTACCAGTCCACCATGCAGCCAAGCAGAAATAAAACACTCTTAAATAATGATCGAAAAGTATTTTCTTATGCTAGCTTACTTAACAGATAAGAATACATATTATTGACATAATTGTCAATTTAAATTTATGTATCGTATTCCCATAACTTAAAATCTGTTAATCTTTACACGAATATACATATAAAAACAATCTGTTATCATCAAACTCGCGCCATCCAAGTGAATCGAAATCTGCGAACAAATTAAATAAAGTCCATTAAACATTAAAAATCAATTTAGCGGTGTTGCTAGGTCGTCAGTTCGAAAGTCATATCGCAGCCCACTCGAAATTGTGATTAAAGCAACCTAATACACACAATAACAGGTCACGCGTTTACCGACACCAGTGCTTTGTCTGATACTAAAAGATTTTAAGTCATACACCAATTGCTCAGCTCGAATACACACCTTGATGAAACCAGTTTAGGTCGATATTAGAACGGGAGGACATTGACGAAACATCGCGTTACGCTTGTGTGCTCTCGTGAAAGCTACACATTTCATTTATAATAGTAGGTACAATACGAGAACGTCATATTGTACACAACACGTCGACTACTGTACTCATAAATGCTCCATGTGTGCGATGGTTTGCTTTGGGATAAAAAGGCGTATATCAAAGAGAGTATATTATGAGCTCTATGTTGCTAGTATGTAGGTGTAGTTTTGTATAAGATTAAAAAGATGTATTAAGGCAATGAGAATATTTTGTAACTGTGTGTGAGCCGCAACGGCTCGAGCGAAGTATCGAAGAATGCGGCGCGTGAATTACCATGTTTAGGGAGTTGTCAGCTTGACAATTTGCTCTTATTTGGTTTCGCTCGCTTAGATTAATGAGCCTGGTGATTAGTGATTTTTAATACCTCATTAGCTAATTAAATTGTTTGTAATGAGTCTTAAATAGGACTATTATTGAGCATATCAATCCAATTGTATAATTGTAACTATCTTAGGCAAATTACATTAGCCCTTAGCCCTAAACAAAAAAATTTTTTTTTTATTAATAAATTTTTAGGTTTATTTATTAATACATTTTCTATGACTAATGAATAACTTTAATACGTTTAATTAAAAATATATGTACCTATATGTTATTTCAAAAGTTCTTAGTAATTTTTAAATTCGTAATTTTCTATTATCTAGTCGTACTATCTTTTGTACACTCGCACCCTTAGATTAAACCTCTATTTGGTTTAATCTAAGCTCGCACCCGCATCGCGTAATTAATATAATAAGTATTTTGGCTTACTTAATTTATAAATTGTTATTTTTAAAATTATGTTCATAAATTTTAACTGATTTTAACTCAAATTGCATGTAGAGTAAAATATTTATAATTTAACTCCTGTAATCAATTTATATAATCATGTAATTTTCATAATTTTTGAAAGATGCAGACCATTTAACTGATAAAGTCAACCGACAAACGTATCAATTACTAAATTGAATTAAACGCTATAAACCGCGCGGGCGCTCTACCACAATAAGCGATCACAGTGACTCGCATTAGCTACCTACTGACAGCCGCGTACGTGTGTGTACCATGCTCGTTACGTTTACGTGACGAGCACACCAAAACACAAACCTTTTACCGACAACCAACCATTCAAAATTAGCCTTTACCACTCGAAACTTAAGACTCCACAAAACCGCACACCTAACCCTGCCTCTTCATAAACTCGCGCCCGCCGCACGGGTGGCGAAGACTGGCAACGTCGCTCCCAAATTATTGTGACATTTACTTCATTCGCCACCACAAAACGAAACTGCTAGCGACATCTATGAATGCCCAAAGCACTAACCCCTCGGCCTTTAGAGCGAGAGAGACGCACTTGACAATATCACTTTCACGGTCTCGTACTTAAAGCTAAGCGGTTTGCTGTACTGTTTGTTTGTGTCTGTAAACAGTGCGCCACCGCCGAGGTGTACCGCGCATGAATGAAACGGATGACCGTACGAACGAGACGGCACGCTACAGATAGCTTAAGTTGGAAAAGGAAGGCGGTAGAGCGCGAAGCGTGCAGAGTACATCGTTTATCAGATTACATGCGAAGTATCGCGAGCGTGGCGATGTTTTGACACGCGATAATCACGAGATAATGCGAACGATCTCAGCGACGTTTAGGTTTATATTGGCTTTTTATAGCGGCGAGTTGAGTATGTCGGCGAATAGATTATACATGCAATGATAACTGAGTTTGAAAGATGACGTGCGCGACCGCCAGGTGTCACTGCACATGTGGATTAGGTAGAGTTGACTTTATTAATTTGTCCTGTATAGAGCAGCTGATCGCTAAAGTTTAGTAGAGTATTATTGCCTTTTTTTTCTCATGCCCTATTTGTAATTGCTAAGAATGCGTGCACCGGTCCGTTCTATTTATTATAAATAATACTAATAAAATAACTTAAGACGTTTTGATTAAATTACCTAGGTTTCAGAATACAGTTTTCGTTATCCTGTAGTTAAGTATATCTACATTCTCGTACTTTGCTACCAGTTAGTAGCCAAAATTGGTACAACGCACAAATACGACAAAGTGTCTACGTACTTCAAGTTTTTTTTTATATTGACGTAATAAAAGCTCAAGTTATATTATAAATTCTTATTTCAAATACATGTGCATACGAAAACATGAATTCCAAATAGCAAAATCAGTATAAAGTTTAATTATTATCTACTAAGCAATTAACCAGCCAAAACCGCTCCGCTCTCGGGGAAAATCTAAGCTTTCCAAACTTGTTCGCGGCAACATGCCAACGGGCGCGATAACTCGCTTGCGAAACGACGCGCTTGCTGTGAACTGGTCCCGCCATCTAGCGGTGAGTAGGTCTCGAAAGAAAAACCGTAATGTTTCCAGGTTGGTTTCGTGTTTTCAGAAAGCGCTGTTTTGATGAATAACAAAATACAAATTAAATGAGAATATTTAAGCTTGCGTTTTAACAATCCAAATCTAATCGTTGGATCCATCATCTTTTTTCAGAATTTAGTTGGTTTATTTATCTTTTTCGGATTATGAAACGTCATTTCAATATAAAAACGTCTTTGCGCAGAACAGGGACAGCTAATTTTGCTCTACATTTTCATCTTTGCAACATTAAATTTTATAATCTTCAAAGAAGCATTTGAAATACGTGTTGTACATCACGCATTCCTTGGCCAATCGTTATTCTTGGAAAAACGATGTTTATCTTATGGCCGAACGGCGCAATCGCCGTGTCGGGTCGGATTTGCTTTTATTTTTGTAATCTTATATGTCAGTATGATTACTAATTGATTTTTAATAGACGGGTGTTTTGGCTTTTCCGATACATTAACATCTATTTACTAAACAAACAGTATATCTAAATACTGATTAAAAAACAAAAAAATTGACTGCTTCGAATTCTCGATAGGTCAGTTTTATGAGCATTCGTAAAGTATCGAAATATTATTAATTCAAATCTCACTTGAGGTAGTTCTTTTTTCATCTCATTTTTTACATACGAGTATAACTTGCGAATCCGGAAAACGTTGTCCCGTCTAAAAACTAGCGCCACCTACCGATTCTAATGACATATGGGAATCTAAACCATCTAGGGTTCCAAAAGTTCAATAACATTCACGCTTTCCGAAGAATTACATAGTGGACCACATATTGGATATAATTTAAATAGGATATAAAAACAGCATAAGAATTCGTAATTTGATCTGGCGTCATTGTTTGCTGATTTAATACTCCTGGTGACCTGTAATGACAGAAATTTAGAAATATTGTTATTATTAAGAGATAAATAAATTCAACTAGACACTGTCCCATACAAAAACGATAATTCAAAATGTCCGCGATTGCATAAACGGAGGGTATAAAAGACGAACAAAGCCTGCGAGATAGAAGAAAACCTGTTATGGAAATCTAGCAAGATAGAAAAAGAAAACTAATCTTTTCATTTTGTGATCTGGCTTGATTGACCCAGTGACAACTGCGATTTAAGCTTCAACATTTTATGGAATTATTTCTTACATCGTAGATTATTTAAAGTTAATACAATTTTATTTAACAATGGTTACATGTTCTGTGAGTGCCTGTGGTGTCAACCACAAAAATAATCCAGAAAATTGCTCATTTCACAGGTAAATACGTAGAAAATCGTCATCGTAAAAACGCGTTATTTTTGTTGAATTTGATCTTGTTGTTATGTTGTAATTATAAAATTATTTCAATCCGTTTGTTCACTTTAATATTTTGTATAGATAAAGTTCTATTTATTGATTATTTACGTTACATGTACGCTAGAGCTTGACTCAAATTTATCGATACTATTGTCGACATTTATCTGGGGCCTTATTCAGCTATTTCAATTGCAGTTCGATCGTGATTGAATTGGGCGATTTTGACATTTAGCCCATACTAGAACTGTCAAAAACCTGCTATTCAATTACGATTGTGATACGATTTGGTTAGCTGAATAAGAGGCCTTGAATTTTTTTTTAAATTCTGTTAAAGGTCAATAATCAGGGATTGATTCATCAAAATGTAAATGTTTGTTAATATTTTGTTTACTTTTTTACCTACTGCCATTAATGAGCTACGAGTATCAGCTCACACGGCACGGCAAATGAGTTCGGAGAAATAAATTAATAAAACTAATTAACAATGGCTGTTAACTTTTTCATAAATTAAAATATTTTAAATCATATGTAAAAAATATACTCACGGGGCACATTTAACTGCCCACTATTATAGTTGTAAGAAGTGAGGACGGTTAGGTATGCCGCAGAGTAGGTGCATAATCTCGAGATAAAAACAGTGTGACAGTAAACATATTCTCCAAACGACAAACTGCAATTATTATCGATAGTCTGAAAATGTTAAAGGTAGGTCACTAGTTAACACACACATTGACAAATTAAAACACGTCACGTATTATCGGGCTGTCAGTCGATCTACTAGTATACTGAATCAATGCGCGATTAAATCAATGTAGCTTTGACATTTTTTTACCTGCCATTATAGAAAATCAACCCTACGCTACTAAGTTGAAAGAGCACTGAAATGTTCTAGAAGCGCTAATTTGGTGATGACGTTTTTCGTTTGCTGATCGTGTACCTATCTATAGATATTAAAAACTATAGTTTTTTATTTTAAATCAACCAACCAGCCAGCTTTCAAAAATCTGATTATTACCTACTATATTTACTTGTTGACTAAATTAACCTAATAATAGGGATTAAAGTATGAAATTGCTGATTTGTACTGAAAATCAAAAATGTTTAATTTTTAATTTTTAACAAATTTATTTAATCAAATAGTTACCATTATTATCTATACATTACTGCCATCTAATAGGAAGGTCATTTATGCCTTTGTGATAGAACTCTGAGGATCTACTGATAGACTGCACAAACTGTGTAAAAGCATTTTGTACTACCTCCTGGGAAGAAAACTTCTTGTCACGTAGATAATTGTCCAAATCACGAAAAAAATGGTAGTCCGTTGGAGCAAGGTCTGGCGAATACGGAGGATGAGAACTTAGACAAGAAAGATGGATACTGCGAAAATTCGAGTGATTTTTGAATACGAGTTCCGACGCGGAAGTAACGCGGCAGAAACAGCCCGCAATATCAATGTTGCGTTTGGAGAGGGATCTGCTAATGAACGCACCGTGTGATTTTGGTTTAAACGCTTTCGTGATGGAAACTTCGACTTGAAGAACGAGCCACGAGGAAGACCGCCCACACAGGTGATTAACGATGAATTAAGAGAGATGGTGGAAGCCGATCCTAGTCAAACTACCCAGGAATTAGCGGCATGGTTTAACGTAACCTTACCCACAATATTGACTCATTTGCGTCAAATCAATAAAATAAAAAAATACGAAAAATGGGTGCCTCATGACTTGACTGATGTGCAGAAAGAAACGCGTGTTGAAACTTGTGTTGCCTTGTTGAATCGGTACAGAAATGAAGGAATATTAAATCGAATTGTGACATGTGATGAAAAGTGGATTCTTTATGATAACCGTAAAAGAAAAATGCAATGGCTGACCCCAGGTCAAACGCCACAACAGTGTCCTAAAGCAAAACTTACCAATAAAAAGGTAATGGTAACTGTTTGGTGGTCTCAGCATGGTGTTATTCACTATAGTTTTCTCCGATCTGGTCAATCAATAACGGCAGATGTCTATTGTGCCGAATTCCGAACAATGTTGGCAAAACTAGCAGTAAAACAGCCCCGACTCATGAATCGATCTTCACCATTATTGCTCCATGACAACGCAAGACCTCATACAGCACGAGAAACCGTTTTGACCCTTCAGGAACTGCAATTAGAAACCATTCGACATCCTCCGTATTTGCCAGACCTTGCTCCAACGGACTACCCTTTTTTTCGTGATTTGGACAATTATCTACGTGACAAGAAGTTTTCTTCCCAGGAGGCAGTACAAAATGCTTTCACACAGTTTGTGCAGTCTAGATCCTCAGAGTTCTATCACAAAGGCATAAATGACCTTCCTATTAGATGGCAGCAATGTATAGATAATAATGGTAACTATTTTGATTAAATAAATTTGTTAAAAATTAAAAAATAAATAATTTTGATTTTCAGTACAAATCAACAATTTCATACTTTAACCCCTATTATAACATCTGAAGTGTATCTATTGTAAGAATAAACAAACAAAATATATTATTATTATCAAGGATTTTTTACATACATCGGAGATAAGTGATTTCCACATTGTTAATTTTCGTGATTATAACCTAAAACGATAAGTCACGGCAGTGCGAACTGTTTACTCACAGTTTAATAAAGCTATGTATATTTATTATCTACGATACGAGTAGATAACGCCATGTCCATTGTTTTATCTTTACAATTAGATCATCACGTTTTGGGCCTCTTCTGAAGCGTGTTTAATTTCATTTATCATTTTAATACCTAATAGGTACGAGAGTTAAACGTTTGAGTCTTTTTGTACGGAATAAACTTCTGTTTCATTCACAAACTTTTGGTTATAACTAAACTTTATTTTGATAAACAATGTGTATTCATTATTGATAAGCTGCAGGGTTATTTTTATACCAACTATTTTTAAAACATTTAATTGCTAGTGAAAATTGACAATACTTGGAATGGAGTCGTACCCACTAACATGCGTTGACCAGATGACTGCTCTTGTAACTATTTGTGTCGAGGAAATGATAGAAGGTCTGTTAATCCGTTTTGGCGAGATTAAATAATAAATATCCATCCTAACTTTTATTGTCGTATCCAAACTTTACTCGTATTTGTAAAATTTGTTTAATAGTAATATTCTTTGACGACCGCCATGGTGGAGTGGGTTACATACCGATTTTTAAAGTTACGACTCCACCGAGGTCCCAGGTTAGATTCCCGGACGGGTCAACGAAGAATAAAAGTAGTTACGTGTCTCTGGGTGTTTATAAGTAAATTTTACAATCCAATTGCTTTAAATTTTTCTTATTCAGGGTCAGAGTAAATATATCGGGTATTGTCCCCATTTATATTATTTAGGACAAGAAGCCTGTCCCATTCTGTAGACGATCTGGCTTTTAATGAATATTACATAATCACTTTTTGGTGAACTGAATTGTATACTATTTTTGAATGGTTCAGTGACGCACGTTTTTTCAACTTCAATGGTTTCCACGGATAAACAGCGGAAAAGTTCAGACTACCTTTAGCATAACAGCCTCATAGCAACCATTTTGTGTTTATATAACTTTTTGTTTTGATTTTCGTACTAGCAGTTCTTTTTACTTGATGTGCTATCTTTACCACCTACTTCTACCCAATCTCTACCCCTACCCAATCCTCCTTTTACCCCTTCCCTACTCTACCCACTACATTTTCCCTACACTACCCATAACTACTTCTCTGTTTTAGTTTCAGAAAACAATCCGATTGCAGCACCACGGGTCCAACTGTACCTTCCTTACCTTCCTTAGACCTACTTAAATACATTTATTCAAAAAATCAAAATATTGTATAAAATATTAATGCGTAAAAGATACTCCAAGTGTTTTGTTATGTTAACATTTTCGACACTTTTTCGCACTACAGTCACAATTAACGGCTTCGAACTTGTCGCTGAGCTGTTGGGAACTGAAAAATAGTATGACAATTATGCTCACTTTTGTAAGATCGCACCTGAAACGTAAGTACCATATATTCCTCTTTTTGTTGAAATCTAAGTATTGATGATTGAAAAATCTATTTCTGTAAAATCAAAATGTTTCAGTTGTACGTTGCAACTGTAACATTTTAAGGTGTGCAATGGCGACCTAATATAAATCGGCAAACCGTTAGTTTTTTCGATATTCTCTAAAGATTTATCGAAGACATAAAATAGACCAGATGGTGGGTCAGTACGCGGCCAGATTGTGGATAATTGTATTTGGGTGGTCCAACTATGGCATCTTTTACGAGACAAGATGAAGAATGAACTCCCATAAAGATTTTAGTGCAAAACCTCTGACGGTTTTAGAGTACGAAAACGTTCCCACTGTATTGGGAAATGTTTTACTGAAATTAACATTCAGGTACGTTTCTAATTGCCAAAAACGAGAGGATTTCAAATATAAGCTTTTATGTATGACCTATAACTATTCATAGAGTTAATCAATTTCGACAGAAAATCCCACTAAGTATACCCTATACAATACGGTTAATAAGTTACAAAAATTGAAATAAAATACTTCTACGTAACTATTTTACAAATAAATTCTCCGCTAAGGTTAAAATCTACAAATATTATAAAAAGACTACTACCCTAATCTTTTAAGTGTATAGAAAAACGGTTGAAAACTACAACGGATATAAACTACTGAATCGTGATCGGTCCGGATGTAGTGGAAGTCGGTAACCTTACTAGGCCGGATTCAATTCCTAGTCGGGTCACAATTTAGGAAATGATCTCTTCTGAATTGATTTTATTCCGAAAGCAGTTTGTTTCAGGAGGTAAAAGTCATAACACCAAGTCACAAGCGGCTTGGAAAACCCTGACAAGACCAGATTTTGTCAAGAATATGATTGACAAACATCGTGTCAACTGAAAATAGGTCATTTCATACTTTTCGTCACTATATGTATTTTATACAAATACAATACAAAAGTTTAACTTCTAATGCAGACTTTCATCCAAATGTGTGTCCACCTTTGTACGTGACCTCCAATTAATTGATGTAGGTATTATGTGTAAACACAGTTGAACAGACTACCCACCGAACGAGTTGACATGCGGTAAGGGAATTGAAAAAACTTTAATGCAAAATTATTTATTGGTACATGATGATGGCTAAAAAGTGATGGTTTATTTTACACTTTTAGTCTATAAAATTTTGTGGTAAGAGAGTTTTTTTGCATCCAATTTAGAGATGTTTTTTTAAGTATATGGGTCTAACATTGACTAATAACTATATGTAACCATGTACTTTTGTTCCTATTTTATTTTTTATTTTTTTTATACATCTTCTTTAATTGTGTCGCTGTGATGTCCATTGGCAATTAATATTTCTTATTGTTATTCTAATTCATCGTCAAAAAAATAACACTGAAAGTGGTCTATCTGGTTAAAAGTTACCTATTCAAGCGTGAAATAAATACAAAAACTGCGTCTTATTGAAAAGCTCCTTTCATTTTCAAAATTGTAAAGCGGTCAAACCCTAAGCATTGTTATATGAATAAATTATTATAAGTGCTCGCAACTTCGCGTCTAGCATTATTAGATCCCTGGCAGTTCTCGCGGCGTATGAAAATGCTCCAGTTCCATGTGCAATCATAGATTAAAGTCAGGTCCATTAAGAGTGGCCATTGAACGACCTACTTACGCTCGTACTCTTGATTATTGTTGTATCCGATCTTTAGTAGGCTAGCGGAACCTTCATTCTGGGATCATTAACTTGGTCTAATAGTGTTATAGAGTTTGCTTCGAGGAAACACCAATCATGCAGATTTAAGCTAAAATCAGCAACATTTTTCTCATATTGTTGTGTTACTAAAGATTTATTGACTCTTAGTTCCACCAATCACATTAGATACCAACATAGGGGAAAAAATATCTGCATGTACCTGTGTACATACAATTATATTATTATTTCCCTTATCGTATGACTATTCTTCAAATGGTGTCAGAGTTTTTGAAGCCACTTATGGCGTGTTACAGACTTCCATCTCGCGACAGAACCCGGGACCACGACTATAACCCAAATCCAAGCCAATTTAAAAAATATTTGTATTGACCCGGTCGGGTCAATTCTGAAAACATAACACTTGCATCGTAAGCGGTCCACTGAACTAAGGCACCAACCGGTCAATATGTGGACAACATCACATACAATATCCTTATCCCAAGTCAATAACTATTTAAAGCACTCGTATTGTGGAAAATAGAAACAATGAAGGTATCACGATCACGAACACCCAGACCATAGAAATGAAGAAAAACACTTTTTTTCTACCATTTGGTCCGGGAATCGAACCCGGGACCTCAGAGCAGGCGACACTTTGAAAACTGGGGTGTACGCCACTCTGCTACGGAGGTCGTCTTTTGATCATTACCAGCTCATAACAGTCCACTGATGGATAAAAGCCTCTATAAAAGGAGGAATCGCAATAATCGATACGCTTACGGCCGGTCCTAATAACCTATGTATCTTCAGTTTTGGCACATCGGAGATAGAAAACAACTTCTGTCTTTGTTTCTCTGGACGGAAAAATCAGAGAAAGAAACTGTTTCCTATCTCCGAAATGTCAAAACTGGCGATAGATAGATTATTGGGACCGGCCGTTAGTAGAGAGAAGACCCTGCTGCCCGTCATCTTTGGGCAGTACTCATTAAGACGGCTCTTACGCGATACCCATAGAAATGAAAGGGGTTGTGATTATGTAAAAATGCCAGCACCAAACGACACCTGAAGTACAAACATATAATCATAAGTTAACCTGATTAAAGACGAACATTAAGCATCTTCTTCCCCAATTCTTTACCCTGATTTTGGTCTCCAACGTTAAATATCGTGGATAAATCTTAAGCGTTATCGAGCGAGCAATTCGTAAAAATACGGCACCTTCGGCTTCTAATCTTAAGGAATTATTGGTGTGATAAAACCAGGACACGGATATCGATGGGTAAGTGTCGATAAAGGACCCACGACCTGAAAAATTGGAGGTCACCGGCTTGTATGTCGGCCTAATATAGCGGTGGATATTACAACCTTCGGTTATTGATTCTACGCAAGATAGTTTTTCGACGTAATGGCTTAATATTGAAGTGGATCACGGAAGTGATCGCCGTCTTTTTATTAATTTAACTAACGCTCGCATTAGTAAACGTTGTAGTTTTTGGAAGTATAGCCTTTTTGAAAGTTTCATATATATTCCATTCATAATGTTTACATTAGAAATAATGATCTTATACCTCACACTTAGGTGTGACATAAAGCTTAAAGGAAGATTATTCATCATTAAAAGGTATTAGTACCTACTCATGTATTGTGGCGTTTCCCTCATCTTGCATTAATGAATATCTGCTTCCATGGTCTTCTTAGCTTTCATTTTTATAAAATTTATTGGTTTTATTGGTTTTGACCTGAATAAACTCCCTGTTTAAAAAAATAATGCAACTAAGTCTAGCATAACAAGATTTTGCTAAGAAAAAGACAAAAAAAATATGGCAAAAACTCTTTTGAAGAGGTCGGTGTCCGGAGACAGATGTAGGCTGTTGATGATGATGATGATGATGATGATGACAGTATGAGATGAATCATTATAAACAATAAAACTAAATTATGCTCTTAATGTATTTTTATTAATCCATTTCTAATCCCTTAAATCCCAAAAGGGAAAAATATAAAAATGTTTGTATCAATATATTATTATTATTGTCTATATTTAATTAGTAATCTCAGATTGCCTGGCCAAAATCTAGTTTAATGACTCTTCCCTGGCTAACTCACTCAAACATTCAGACATTGCCATGTATTCATAGTTTCTTGCAAGTTTAATGACCGGATTAAGTTCCAATCTAGACTATGAGTTAATTGGACCTAGCAAGCATATCAGTTATACTAATGAAGCAAATTACTATGATGATTATTAGGTCCATATTAATTGTTTCTGATGTACTCTAGCTTATTAAAATTTGGAATTAGTCGTCATGGTTTTTTTTGTAATAACACCATGTTCTTCGTGATTCATAGTTTTCTTGAATAATAAATAATTTTAAAATCAATTAGTTTCTGATACAAAGGAACAATCTCATATTTTCATAATATTGAGGCAATGCGGTCACTGAAGTGTTTTCTAACTTAACGCAAGCCCAAACCATGTCATTAATTCTTCACTGAGTTTACCTACATTTGTGACAGCAATCACCATTACAAAAATTACTTATTTTTGTGTAATACACGTAAAAATAAAGTTTCTACATAATTTAAAGAATATCAGGAAGTGACCTCGGTGCCTTGGCAGTTTATATTAACTGTGACTTTAGTTTTTGAACATACCTGCGTAAAATACTAGTTTGAGGCGGACAACGTTGTGTTTCCGCCGCGCGCTAATAGATGTCGTTAACCACACTTCAGCCTTTACGGATTTAAAAACTTTATGTACATGCCAAATAAGTGTCAAATTCTTTAAGAATTTTGATAGAACTGGAAAAACTGTTCTTCTGAAGTAGATTTACAAGCATTTTTCTAGCTTTTGGCGTGTGTGTGACTGCGTCGCCACTATGCGGCCGGTAGCGTAAACTATGAAGTTTGACGTCACAGGGGATAGAGTAGGCGGCTGGCGGGGCGGACTGATTGCATTTTATCGGTTATTAGTTTTATTACGTGATGAAAATAATAGAAGTGCTATGTTTATTACGAACGGAGATGTATGGATGTATTGCGTATTGGTAGAGTAAACGGAGAGTGGTCTTTTTTCCTGTTTCTTTGTTATACTCGGCGGCGATTCCGCATAATATGTAAAAGCAGGTCAATAACTACTTTACAATGAATGTATTTCAATTAATTTAATCCAACTTTATAACCTTTGATTTAGTATAATCAGCTTTTATTTTTATACAGGTATTTTAATATCATTAGTTTAACTTGAAAATTTATGTTTCTGGTGGGAATCGAACCAGCATCTCAAACATATTCGTATCGCTGTAAGCCAGCGTAGTTTCATCAAATGTTAAGAGTTTTTTCAAGTTTAAATACTGATAATATAATTGCAATTACGTTGCTATAATATCATAATATAAAGTGTTTACATAGCTGTTTCATCTTAACTGATTGTGAAACATCTGTAAAGGTGTTTCTTTTAATACACAGTCGGATTGCAGTTGAGTAGAATTTCCGCGAGGAAACGTAATTGCGACACTGCGCCGGTTCGTTGTCGTGACTCATTGTAGAGACGCCGAGGGTCAGTTGACTCTCGTCAGTCAACAGACGACATGAGTCCGTACAAATGGTAGATCTTATGCATTCAAAACATTGTTTTTATACTTATGCTGTTAGGCAAAGACCTTAATAGCTATACAGAACAGTTTAGCGAGTGGGGATCACTTCAGTATATCGCCTGTTTGGATGGAAATTTACCGCGTTTTCTAAGTAAAAAAAATCATAGGCCTTATTTGATATTTTAGCAATTAAATTGCAATTATAATATCAGTATATAAACTCAGGCGGGACTCGAACCCGCATCTCATCTCCTCGCTGAGATGCGGGTTCGAGTCCCGCCTGAGACATAATTTTTCAAGTTTATATACTGAAATTATAGGCCTATCCCACAGCAGGACAAAGGTCTCCAACATTAAATTCAAGTTACCACAGCAATGATGGGAAATAATGGGAATAGGCATAATCACTACTCTTGCCAAATACGGGTTAGTGATCACAAACTCCGAAAATTCGAATCTCTCGCTACCCGACCCGGGGATCGAACCCAGATCCCGCGGTTTTGGCCTGATACTTAATCCACTAGATCAAACGGGGAGTTATCGCAACCTATTTCATAAAGGATTTTTTATCATCGTCATTATCATCACCAGCCCATGTCAGTAAATTGCTGGCCTCAAGCCTCCTAAAAGCTCCAATAGGATGATTTCACCACGCTTGACAGAGCGGCTTGGCTATCGCAGTTTGGCAGAATGTTGAGAGAAGACGCTGCTGTTCGACTCCTTCTGCCTTACTCCTTAAGTCGCCTCTTACGTCATTCACAGTAAGAAAAAGAGTGCTGCGATTCTTTTGATGTGCCGCCTGTTAAAAAAACATCACGTTTCGATAAAACAACTGATTCTAATCAATACAAGCAAATCACCTGTTTCCGATGTTTTTTTTATTGATTTTAAAAATCATTATAATTATATTTTTCATGATAATACTTTACACCAATGATAACACTGTCTTTTTTATGAATAATGGTATTGATTGGTTTTCGAATGAAAAATTACTTACACATTTTTCAAATTATGTCTTTAATCCCGTAAAGTCTTTCTGAGTTACACTTAATAATCCGACTGGTACTTTTTAACACTATCTGTACATTATTAGTCACTCTGAAATAATTAATTCCGACGCTAGCAACTGTACAAATTTAGGTCAAATATTTTTTCCGTTTTCATTCAAAATCTATTTTATTCTGTGGAAAAATCCACCCGCATATTGCGCATTTGATCCGTAAGAAAATAACATCTTTAATTGAGGAATGTTATTGTAGTGTGGTAATCATATTACGAAAATAAAATTAGATAGTAACTTTGATTCCTTTACAATAACAAATCGTCGTTAACGGTAAGTACCGACAATAAATTTCCTGTTATGACAATTTCACGTTTGACTAATTCGAAAATTCCTTAAATAAAATTGAGCTCGCGTTTCATTTGCTCATTACTTTTTCCAACAGCCCACCTTAAAACTTATATATGCCGAAAATAATGTTTTTAACGCAAGTAGTCAACAGATTGTCTTCTTACATAACAAGATAACAACAAGTTTTATGGAAAATTTCCACTGCCTTACTGTTGACAAATTTCTTCAAGGCGTTTCCGTACTAACAATCGCGTCAGAATGTAACTTTTTAACTGTTCAAGTAGGTAGAATAAACTTTTCCATTGAAGTATAGTTCGAGTCCCACCTAGCAGCGTAATTTCATTTTATTCGTCTGATTATTTTTAGTATATGAGTTTTATGCTTGATATTGGTCCGCCCTGTTGGTCTAGTGCCTAGTGGTTTATACGAGTATACCAGACCAAGATCTCGGGGTCCCGGGTTCGATCCCCGGGTCGGGCACCAAAAAGTTTAGAATTTTCGAACATTGCTTGTATTTGTGATCACCAACCCGCATTTGGCAAGCGAGGTGATTATGCCAGTAGGTACCTTGAATTCAATGATGGAGGCATTTTCCCTGCAGTGGGATGATAATAGGCTATTACTTTACTATGCTCGATGTATCATCACAAGCTAGCTAATTCCATGTGTATCTAGTAAACTAGAACATAAATGGCGTTTCGAAACGCTGCACGACGCCTGCGCAGTGCCTGTTAGACATAGATATTCAGATATGAGCTAGACTAGCCTATAATGTTTTTAGAGAACAACATAAAGCTAGTCTCATAATATTAAAGGTAATAATATTTAAAATTGCAAGAAGTATAAAACGACGTTTTGTAAGAATAAACAATTTTATTTTGTTGCACGTGATATATGAGTTTATTGAGAGCAATTTTCGTTGCAGAAACTGCATTTAATTTAGCAGTACTAACTTTACGACACTTGTCTATGAATTTTTTAACTAGTAGGTATTAATATCAATTATTATTAATGTTGTCCGTCTGTGCATGCATCATGAATGTGATGTCCGTTTTGTCTTCAACTTACTGGACAATTTATATTCATTAGACATGGTTTTTGGTTATAAAATATCCAATACAATGCCGAAACATATAAAATCTAACCGAATCAGATACATTTAAACAAAATAATGAAATTATATTGAAAACTAAATTATATAGTCAAATAAGTAGGTATTTTGAGAATTGATATTGTTTCTTCTAAATAATGAAATAATAAAATTTAATCCCCTTAAAGCAGCCCCTTTAAAGCAGCCAATAAAACTTATTGCAAGTAGGACATTATTTAGTACCTTTCTTCGTAATATTGTGTACCCGCCCCATTGTAAATTAGCGTTTTTACATGCCTTTGGTTGTTACCTAATTGGATTATTAACTGTTTTGTGTTTTACTAAGATTTAAATGTCGAAGTGTCAAATAATTTGATAATTCTATTCTATTCTACCCAAAGGTTCTCTTGAAGATATCGCTCTTGGCGTTAACACCACCCAAAATGTAAATCATAAATATATTTGTTTGGTGTGCATAAAAGAGTATGATAATAATACGAGTATAATGTCTATCATGCTTTGAATAACAGGTAAACATTTTTGCTTAATATTCCTTGCGAATAAAAGATATTAACTTCATACAAAATCGGAAACTAAATTATCGTTCTCACTAAATGAGCATCCGCTAGATTTTGGCCGCTCATTCAATTTAGTGGCACGTGTATTTTTGTTGTATATTTTCTTTCAGCGATATTTCTAACACTTTCAAACATGATTTCTACAATTTGTGTGTAATAATGTATTAATTAATAATTTTGAACAGTTATTTTATGTTTTACTAGGTATACCTATTGTAACAGAAATTATATCAATTAACAGTGCCATTAACTCATTCAAAAACCTAATGCACCGCATTAACCTAACAATTAAATATATGCATTTACAAGTTAAAATTACTACTTACCTTCAGCTTATTTCAAGCAAGTTTCGGCTGTAAAATTGAATTTCAAAATGGACGATTAGTAACTGTGAGAGTAGGGTTGCTGACTGCGAATAAATAATTGCTTGAATAGTAATTTCATTCGATAATATCATACATCTGTAAAGATGTTTCTTTGGGGTGTTAAGAGGAAACACTACGGGCGAGAGAATAAAAAATTGGTATTTGTAAAATCTATTGCTGTCGCGCAGTGCCAAACGCATTCACCGCAGAGTGTGAACTGCTTCTTGGACCGAAAATACCTACTAAAATCACACCAAATCAACGTTTCGTAGTCCCCCGATTACTTTTCCAAATTTTTTTAGACCGATAAATATTTTTTTCATTAAAAATTAAAGGAAGGCTTTGGCCGTGCTCGTATATTTTCCTTTTTTTCTAAAATTTTGCCAAATTTGTTTTCTGGATTTTTGACCACAGCGGAAAATCTAGCGATTTTATTCGATTTTTGATGGCTCATATCTTTTTTATTAATTAATTTATGAAAAAGCAGAAAACATAGAAACATGCTAATAGGCCATAGATTTTTGTAATAAAAATTATTGCTCTACTGGCTTTATCCAGGGAGGAAACAGGGGACTACGTTTGTATGGAAAAACGGCCCTTGTGTTTCCTCTTAAGAGTGCAAAACTCCTAACATTTAATGTAACTACTCTGGCTTACATAGATAACAATAATTATGCTTGAACAATTGGCGCTGTGACGTAGTCTCTTGGTAGCTTAATTGGTAAAAGCACCGAGCCTGGCATGCATGAAGATGGGGGTTCGAGTCTCGCCTGAAACAACAATTTTCAAGTTTAAATACTGATATTGATAATATCATGTTATAATTAATGCCCCGTTAGTCTAGTGGTCTAAATGCCTGGCCAAGATCTCGGGGTCCCGGGTTCGATCCCCAGATCGGGCAACAAAAGGTTTCAAATTTTTGAACATTGCTCGGGTTTGTGATTACCAACCCGCATTTGGCAAGCGTGGTGATTATGCCAGTAACCATCATTGCTGTGATGGTTATATGTGAACCATCAATTCAATGATGGAGGCCTTTTCCCTGCAGTGCGAAGATTATAGGCTGTTACTTTTAATCAAGTACATGGCAGCACTGCTCTATGTACACTTCCTTCTAATATTTCTGACTTTCAGCCAAAATTGTAAATCCTATATAACGCTATACATTTTTTTTTATTTTGACTTTAAAAATTACATTACATACGGCTTTATCATTGTGAGATGTAATAATTTCCTGTAGGCAGCCTGTAGCCACCGCCACTCGATGGTTATACGTGCTGACGAGTTGTTGTTTGATATTTGATTTCGGTGTTGCCATTACACTGCCTCAGAATGGAATATTTTTTTTAGAGTAGGTACCTATACAATCTTTTTTCTTTTGATACAATTCTTAAATAAAAAAAATATAAATTACTAGGGCTCTACCAACTCTAATCACTTGGAAAACGGCTTTATCGCATACTCAGACATACCGCGTTTTCGATAATATCGCTCTTATAAGAGATCACTTAAAATGTTTAAACCAGACTCTATTGTAAGCCAAAATAAGAAAATATATGTATATCTACCCTTCACACACTTCTTCCACAATTGCAATCCTTTCAAAGAATGATTTGAAAGACTAAACCTAAAGGATTAACATTTAGCCTTTCAGACTTTTCGGAACATTGAAAAGTAATTTTCAGTGTCTCAAAATCTATACCAAATTTTATCTGAATCGGTTGACAAATTATTTATTCTTCATACAAACTTCCATTCTCCTCCAGAAAGTATCTTTAATAGGAGTTTCACTCCATATAAATTGTTGCTATAGTTTTTGAGTTTATATGCTCCAAAAAAGATTAATGTTACTAATATTTCCTTTTTATTACCTATGTGTAGAAGTTCCTCTGTGCGGCCAACCCTGCGCCAGCACAAGAAATAGCCGTGACATCACCGGTACCACCGCGCGCGCGGCGCCGCCTCTCACACCCTCACGTCATCTCTCCTGTAATCGAAAATATCGTTGTTACTTCGATTCTTTATTTATATCCGATGTCTGGAAACGTTTAGAACGAGCGTTAAACACTCGTTTATTGCCGCACCAAACGCTTCAACTAAACTAAAATATCAACTATGAACAATTTGCGCACACAGTCTCCTACATAAATCTATGGTTAGTTTTAAAAGAAAAGAAAATGAAATGGCCAGCTACAAATAAGGTGATAAAAAATTACAGTTCGAATTCAAAAACAAATCGCCACAAAATAAAAATAAAGACGTGTTCTAAATTTAAACTTCCCTTCAAAACGCTCGAATCAGATTGCTACAGATAAATAAATACGTTTCTATATTGTTATTTATAATACTGTATAAAAAATCTGAATTTAACACCACATCAGTTATATCAAATGCCTACTAATAATTTTGTGAGCACTTTATATTTCAATTACTTGACTTTATTTACTCATAGAGTAATTTGTTGCCGGCATCGCGACTATATATGCAAATCGGTTGCTTATGCCCCATTCGCACAGCGGGGGACACCCTCGTATTACAATTAAAATATGCAAATGAAAGATATTACCCACTATACTTTTCATTCCGCCTCGATGGAGTACGAATCAATGTTAGGGACTGCGTTGTCTCTACCCTAGGAGGGTCTAACACAGTCTAGGGTCTAGATTTTTAAAAACTAAGTGCAACTACTGTCATGAGATGCTGGTCCATTAAAGAATTACACCTGCCTTAATCTTGAGGTGACTAAATGAGTATTGTCAGAAGACGGACAGGGGCGTCTTCTCTCCATCATTGAGAGCCAACTGACATCTTTAACCAATCCATTTTATTTTTATAACTTCACTAAACTTTAAGACAAAAAATACTTTTTCGTCTTTATAAAATCACTGCTTCGTATCTATAAATTATTGGTGTTGTTCGTCCTTCTGACATTGATCTGATTATATTAATACTAGCTGTTGCCCGCGACTTCGTCTGCGTCAATTTCCGTTAGTGTGATCGCGATTATTTTTGCAACATTTTTCACTGATGCTTCGCTCCTATTCAGCAGCGTGATGTTATATAGCCTAAAGCCTTCCTCGATAAATGGACTATACAACAAAAAATATTTTTTCAATTCGAACCAGTACTTCCTGAGATTAGAGTTCAAACAAACAAACAAACTCTTCAGCTTTATAATATTAAGTATAGATATTATATGAACTGATATGAACTAATACGAAGCGAAGAGGTGGAGTTTTTCTATAATATACACATTAGAATTTGTTTCAATATTATTAAATAATTATAACAGTAATGGATAAGATAACACAATACATTTCATTTATGTCGTAGTATCGAGCTAAATAAATCAAAAACAACGATTAAACACTAAACTGACAAAACTTTTCCAATTAACCACTACAAAGTCATCGAAGACGTAGGTAATTCGAACAGTTTAATTCATTCAAATCAATTAATTCATTTCAGGCGTTTATTTACAAGCAGATCGACAAAGTTGCGGGGTGATTAGTTTTCAACTGAAATCACACCTCCCGGATCAAACGGAAATGTTGAAATAAAGTTCAGAATTTCATTAAAGTAGTTTATTGATGCAAGTGGGATTTGATTTCTAGTATTCCACTGTTATCTTTGTGAATTAAGCATCATAAATAGGTCTAGATTAAGACTTAGGTAGTTTTGTTTTTGACGCATAAGTAATCATTCAAAGCTTTCAGATACATTTGGGTAAACGCACGTTGCGTTGCAGAGGTAAATAATGTATGTACTTAATTATACTCGTATATTCATTGTATTTTTGATTCTACGCGTATTTGTATTTTTTTTCATGAAAAAAAAGGTAACTAATATCATGCGCAGAATCAGAATTGGTTACCTATTGGCGATTTCGTGATTTTCGCAGATGATTTAAAAAAAACTATTTAATCTTACACCTTTAAGTTGTTATGTAACAACATATTTTCTTCAATCCTCTGCCGGAGTAACATTATAATTTAATCGTTAATCCTATCATCACATTCGGTGTTGCCATTCAAACTGTAGTAATTACAGCGTTGTGTACAAAACGTGCGACACTACGGGAGCAGCACTAAACACCCAAATTACACAGATTGAAGCCGGGTCTGAGTTGCCTTGTAAATTAATAATATGTAAATTTCGACGCGTCGAGCTGGTACGAATAGTGATGCGATTGTCTTTTTCGTACGGTTACCCGACGTTCTTTTGAAGTTCAAACTAAACTTAAACCTGCGATAAAAATGTTCGCTGTTGTTTCATTTTATATTAACTGCATGTTTTGTCCAAGTAGCATTAATCGAAATCCGACTATATTCGTATGTAAAGTATTACAATAACCGCTCTGACGACCGACCAATACAATTCCAAAATCGTGCAAAAAAAATAGGTCAATGTACTACGAAGGGTTATTGGATGGTATACACATTGTCTTACATATTTATATAAATTGGAATTCTTATAAATATTTGCATCGCCATCGTCTCTTGGCAACTGGAGAAAACCCTGTTTTAAATTAACCCTAGAGTGGGCGCGCTATGAGCATTTTGCCGCCCGCGCTAAATAAACGTTAATTAGTCGTACAACTATTGCCCGTTAGCTTATGGTTTTTAGTAGCTGCCCCAAGTTATGTTCACAATATGCTTTGAAAAGCTGGACACCATCAGTGGTTGGGGGGTTGCTTAAGGAGGGGGTTGATGCTGTCAGGTGTTGCCGAGCGGCAAATTGCTCACCGCGCGCCGACTCACGTAGGTAAAATTGTGTCATAAATATTTTTTTGAAATTGAAATGAAGACTATATTTTCTGATGTATTTATTGAAAGTATTAAGAAAAGACTTTTAATTTCAGAATTTAATGCTTTCGTCATTAATTTTCAGGTTTAGCGCAAAGAAAGTTTTACTGACTTACATTCCTAGCAAAATATTCCCAACATGCAAAGTTGACAATAGTTTCTAGGAATATGTCAATATTACTGCTTGCTCTTCGCCTGTGGCTCTGCTTTACCCGCATGAACTACAGCCTATATCGCGAGGTCGGAAACCTGTGTCTAGCAGTGGTATACAAATTGATCTATGTCCTAAGTCAAATTTATCTTATTTTCCGAATTTCATAAAAATTGATTCTGTAGTTTCGGAGTGAGAGCGTAACATACAGACAGACAGACAGACAGAGATATTTTGACATTTAATAACACCTAATCAAGGTAATCAACTTTGCATAAATATGACAAAATACATGAAACCCTGGGCCTGCTGCAAAGCCTGGAACTATAACATTTTATAATTAATCCAAAGAAGATGTTGACGTTGTTGACCAAATGAAAGCAGACGATTCTGCAAAGAGAATGACTTGCAGATGACCAACGAGGTTGCCTATTCAATCCTCTTAAATTTTTGGGCAACTCAATTGCTCTCTTTGTGCTTATTGATAAAATATTTTCCTCAAAGTTAGAGACAAATGCAGTATAAGCCCACTACATAAAAAATAGGGTCACGAAAAAATGGTGTTGCAGAGGCTCAAAATTACTGTGCCATGAACATTTTACAAACCTATGTGAAGACTTGTTGAATAAAGCATATACTGTAGATTCAGAAAACACATAATAATATTTCATTATTTTGCTTATTTTCAGTTTTAAAGAGTATTGTATAGGATAAGTGAAAAACGTCACTAAAAATATTAAATTATCTAAAATCTTATCCAAAGATCCAAAAACAGTATTTATGAAATATGTTGATTTTTCATTACTTATTTGCGTATTATTTAAATTATGAGAAAATTAATTAATTAAATCGCCACATTCCTACTTAAAATGGTTAGTAAAAAGTGGCGGCAAAATGCTCCCCACGCGCCCACTGGCGTTACGCAGAAAGACGCGCCCACTCTAGGGTTAAACACTTAGATATATTAATTCAAATTCGAAAAGCCACCGCTTTGTAGAGTAGCTGCAACTTCATATGTTGGTGACTTTCGGTTACATTATTTCATTTTACGTTTTGTGTGCACAGTGTAGTAAAGTTTGCTTAAAATCGTGTAATACTTCTTATTTCGAAATTGTGTTACAAGTGTTTATATAATACTTCGAAAAATTCATGTCGTATCATTACATTACGCACATCACTACTTCGGCAACTAAGCTGAACGTTACGGTACTTCTATACGCCAGAATATAGATTAGCGGTGGGCGCCCTTTTTAATTGAGCCATCAAACAAATAAGACACGAGAAATTAATTTGTTAAGGATTCGATACAATATACGAACAATGACTAAAGGGATCTTGTGCAAGGCTTAACACTATCTTAAATAAAAAGAAAGGTCACTCAATAAAACTCTCTTGTGTATAGAAAAAAAAATATCTTTAATTTTAATGTTAGTTCAAAAACTTAATTTTTATTATAAAATGTACAATAAGCAGTTAAGAAAAATCTAAGCGGATGTTCACTCTATAAAAGTTAAGATATATCAATATGGCTCAAATACCAAAATCACCCTGTCGAATCCTGTAGCCAAATGTATTGGCGAGACAAAGTAGTGAAGGAAGTTGTTATTCTATACCTACGCTTATTTTTATAACCCTAACCCAGTAACCTAAAAATTAAAAACAACTCTAACCTTCTAAATTCAAACATAAAATCTGACAAAAGTTTGAATAACCAAGTCCAAACGTTTTGAATAGTAGTCAAACGTTAAGTGGAGTTCGCGAGGTGACCCCTGTCAGCGCTCGAGGCGATCAATTACTGCAAATCAACGGTGAATCAATGTTCATCGACAACCCTCCACGCCAGTGTCAATATTGTACGACACAGTGCCGCACTTGTACAGTAACTCCTGTATGTTGTAACGAATCAAAATTCTTTAAACTCATACGAGAATGAAACGTTTTCAGACTTAATACTTTCCTGTAAGTTCCCATCGAGTTTGTCTAATAGAAAGATTCATTTAAATCTAAATTTAAATTAAGAATCAGTATGTTTGTTTCCACAATACTGTCTGTTGCTCATACTCGTGACTTCGCTTGAGTGGTTAGGAGTTTTTTCCCTTGCCTCTAAACAATTCTTTTATTTTGATAAATTCAATCAACATTGTACTCTGCTTTGAAATTTCCCAAATAGGTCTAAGAGTAGATCGTTAACCTGTATTACAATGACGCCTTTACTACACTGATACCATAGTATTATGTAATTTGTTTTGTTAATGAAAACATACGCAATATATTATCCGAAATGTATGTTTCTAATTCATAAGATCCTATTTGTTTCAACATCCTTGTCCGTATAATTGAAAATGATTAATGAATGAAGATCGCAATCGCGAGCAATGATCGAAATTTCAAAATTATCGTTGTCCCACCGAAATCCGAAATCTGGGCCCGCTAATAATACTAATATCAAATAAAGGTTTTTTGATCTATAATTACAAATTGTATAATATGATTGGCCTAGCCTGATATTGCGATTGTATGCTATTGTTTGTATTCTATTGAACAGTGAACACTGTTCTTCTTTTGTATGAAAATTTATTTATTTTATTTATTTATTTATTTTGACCAACCAACATCTGTTTACATTAATACATAAAAATAATTATACATCAAAAATATCACAACAATGAACAAATGCAACAGACAATTATAGGTTAGCTCCACATGGACTATTAACTTCTAAATCTTAAACACTATCAAGCAGGAAAAAAAAAATTACATAAATAATCCTATCTACAAAAAGTGGGAAGATTTAAATTTGATCAAATTTTTTATTTCAAGAATTGTATAACTGCTTTGTAGTACCTGCCATATGAGTCATGATGCAATTCAACCAGATCACTGCACGAGTTAAGGGTTCTGCATAACCTAGGTACAGGGGAATTTGAGCCCAAAACTGTCCGTCGCAAAGGTGGGCATAAAGGAGTAACACTCTAACGAGGCATTTTAGAAGGTGCGCGAAATCGGAAGCTTCTGAGCAAGTCGGAGCAATCAATTTTACCTCTCAGCAACTTATACAGGAAAAGAAAGTCCCTTAGTTCTCTAATCATATCCAAAGAATACATTCTAAAGTACTACAACCTATATTTATAAGATTTTAGTATTTTAGCCTTACCGGCAGAAAAAGAGAGATGCCATAAGAAACGCTTCTGCACACGTTCTAGACGCAAGGTGTGTGTTGCATGGTGCGGTCTCCACACCACACTACAATATTCCAGGGTGCTACGTACCAAACTATTATAAACCAAAATTTTCGTTTCAGGCTTACGAAAGCCTTTGACACTTCTAATTACAAACCCCAGAGTTCTAGAAGCTTTACTAACCACATTATCGATATAGGGTACAAAAGTAACTTTCTTATCAAAAAACAACACCTAATCTCTAATTGTATCTACCTCTTCAACCATTTCGCCATATAGTAATTGGAATCAACTCGTTGTAGTTATCTTAAAAATTTAACATGGTAACATTTTTTTGCATTCAGATGCATACCATTAAGGTCACACCATTTGACAAGTTCTTCCAAATCAGCTTGGAGACAATTTTCATCCTTTTTATTTCTAATTACACGTGCAAACTTTAAATCATCGGCATACATATACACATCAGAGGAACGAAGATAGTTAGGTGCATCGTTGATAAAAAGGGTAAATAAGACTTTACCAATGTGCGAACCTTGAGGAACACCTGACGTTATTGCTCGACTAGTGGATTGATACCCGTTGACTACAACACAAAAAGTACGATCACTCAAATAGGAAGCGAACCAAGAAAGTAACGGGTCATGGATACCGTAAGCTGAAAGTTTCTTTATCAAGATCCTGTGAGAGACTTTGTCGGATCTTGACCCGACAAAACCGTGTTGCTCCTCAGCAAGATAGAGTCTTAGGTATTGTTTAATATACGGACAGAGTAGTGATTCGAAAAATTTCGCGAAAGTGCTTAAAATTGAGATGGGCCTATAGTTCGATATGAGTTCATCTTTACCAGATTTGTGAACAGGGACCACTCTAGCATTCTTCCATACAGTAGGAAAAACACCAGATGATAGGGATTTGTTATAAATAATATTTAATGGATGAGAGAGAACAGATGCGCATGACACAATAAAAATAGGAGGTATCCCATCAGGACCACAACCTTTCCAGGGGTCAAGTTCTTTTAGTTTAGATTTTAAGGTGTCTCTGTCAATAACTGGCGCCGTAAGTTGCAAGCCATTAATTTGAAAATCAATATTATAAACAATCCTATTGGTATGAAATTTGGTAATTGATTTAATTTCTAAATATTTAATTGCTAAGAAGATAAAGGAATTTGATTTGAAACAATTGTAATGTTTGGTTACTGGATTAGATTACCTGTGGTACTTTACTAGAAAAAAGTTACGCATCATTGAATAAGGTCACCTCACTCTTTCTATACTTCTGAGTTCCATTTATAAAGACTTCCCCGTGATTAGTTTGCATGTTAATATTATTGTCACATGTTGGCTGTATTAAGGTAAGTAGTTTAAAAATGTATTTATGACATAATATGGAGACGATTGAATTAAAATTATTAAAATATTGTTATAAATATAAACTGGGTACATAAGTAGATGTTTAATCTAAAATCTGGTGTCAGAGTTTTATAAGCGACCCATTACCTAACAGGCCTTTGAGGTGTCTTGTTTCCACTTTGACTTGCCTTCTGAGGCAAGCCAGAGGCCTTACTCTGCAACGCAAAGCTCGTATTTACGGATATTTCTGTTTCTTTCAGATACTTTAAGACATCGGTATGAGTGATAGGGACAGATGGATTCGAATATACGGACATTGTGTTGCGGAGTAAGGCCTCTGGCTTGCCTCAGAAGGCAAGTCAAAGTGTCATGGAAACAAGATACCCCAAAGGCCTGTTAGGTAATGGGTCGCTTATAAAACTCTCACACCAGATAATCCTACAACAATAGGAAGAAGACTAGTATACTTTATGTGCTATGTTGTGTAGAATGCTATGTAGAATACTAAAGCTGCAATGTTGTTTGTTTGTATCAATTCATACTCCGCCGCCCACATCAACGATAAAGATTAATTATATTCAAGGCTATGACGTCGCGGCATGATGCTCGCCTGGACTTCTAATTCAATTAGATTAGATGGTGGACGAATCAACCAATTATTTTCAGAAGTATATTTAGTATACGTGCATAGTATTAGTAAAAAATGCTTTTGGAAGCCATGTTGTTTAGTCACAATTTTTTTTATTAAAGTTAATACATAGATAAAATCAATTTTGGGTTTGTTTATTGTGATCGTCACCCAACCAACACAAACTAGCTGTAAAAGAGCTGATAAACAGATTTTTCCGATTCTTTGAGCTTGTCTCAGATGCTGTTTAAAGTACTAGTTAAGCGCTTATACAGCTCTTTTAAGTGCGAAAGAGGACCATTTTAAACAGCTTTATTCCTTAGAATGGTTGGTTAAGCTCTTTACAAGAGCTGATTAATAGCTTGACTGAGGCTGATTAATGGCTTATTACTATGCGTTTACTCTATTGTTTTGCCATGTTACATCTTTAATGCAGGTTTTAGTATGATAATTATCATAAATTGGTTTATTTGAACGAAAAATGGATTTTTAAAGTTTTAAAAAAGCAATGTAGCTTATACACAACAAAAAACTTGAGATTCAGTGGAATTGTAATAAATATTGTTGAGTGTTTGTTTTTAGCTATAATAATCCTAATACGAATGCGGGGATCAGTACACTGTAAAAGTATATATGTATTTTAGTCAAGATTTTTAAGCGCTAGTGAAAAAAGTTCATTTAAGGAAAAAAATTAAATAAAATAATTGTAGGTTACAGGATGTTTGCGATTATTTACCCAATATTTGTGTTTCTTATTAGTGTAAGTTACTTAAAATAACTTGTAGAATAGTATTGAGTAATTGACATTTTAGAGCAAATCAGGAACCCAATTTATGTAAAAATGGGAGTTCGTAATCCATAAGTAGATACTTAATTAATGGCGTCAAATTATCTTAACTTACTCAACAGTCTGCAATCTTGAAAACATTTGTTTTAAAGCCACAAACTGTTCATAGGCTAAATATATTCTGTTATTAGGGTTATGTTTTGTATGTGGTTGGAAAAGAGATATCGGTAAGGTTTTGGCTGTATAAAGTCTTCCCGAAATATATTTTTAAGTTTGATGTTTAAGTAAGATGGTAGGTAGGTCTTGGATTGGTTTTGTTGAAAACTGTCACTATATTATAGGTCAACTGATTTTAGGTGTATGGAACCCTAGACATTCGACGCCAACGTTTGACTAGATTCCAATTTAGTAACTTTTCTGTATAAGGATCTACAATTTGCCGTATTTACAGCTAAGGGATTAAGAACGCTCTTCATTGTCTAACTTATAAAGGAAAAGGCTGATTAAAAGTTTTGGTCTAGGGTTTTATAAAACTAGATTTAATAGGGGTTTGAAATATTCTTGTAAACAGTCATTATTCTTTATAAATTCTTAAGAATCTATTATTAAGCTTAGAGTTTTAAGACGTACTCTATGAATTATATTTTACATCTTAAGCCTTTTTATAATACAATATAGAACTACAAGTCTAGAGAAATGGTAGTAGCTGTATTTTGTACAGCTTTCATCTGCACCATTGATTTCTTTAAAACTATTATAGGCATGATGGTTTGATAAAATGTATGTAAATACTTCACTACAGCTACAGGCTTTAATAAGATTTAAAAATGCTATAAAACAACTAGAACACGTTGCGATAAACGACGACGATGCGACGAAACCAATATAAAACCTCAATTAAACTTAAGGCTGTGTCGACATATATCATATCCTTTAAACTGCTGATGGGTTCGTTGGGCGGTAACTTCTTATCATATTTTTTTTAATGAAATTTGTACCGACAAAAAGCGTGAAATAGATATTATATTTGTTGGCGATTTCTTGCTTGACACCGACAAAAAATTGTAAAAAACACGACGAAAAGCGTCGTTGTGTTTTTTGTTTTATTTTAATTCTCTGAAGTCTGACAACTCTATTTTTCTAATGTTAAGGTTAAGCTTTTTTTTAAATTCCAATTAGACCAACTGGAACTATACGTAACCTTGAAAAAATTATTAAATTAAAATGATAATCCATTAATGAAATAAAATCTAATCGTCCGCTGTTATGTCGAATTGAAGTGATTAAATAAATAAAATATTTCTAATCACACCAAACGATAGACAAGAAAAAAACTACTTTACGTGGGATGTGAAGAAAGAACGGTAGGCATCATAAATCGGTAAATTTTAGTTCCATGTGAAAGTAAAAATTTTTCAATAACCCCAGAAATCTCTATAGAGATTTGCTATAGCAAACAAACAAACTATTTATCTAGAATCCTCGCAAATAAACTAACTTGTAATTTAGACATAGTAGTAATAAAATGTTCAGTAACTTAAGATGCTGCATGCAACAGCTGATTCATGACTGGAGCCTAAACAAAAATTCTTACCAAGTTTTTTTTTTTACCTGCTTTTCCATGGTTTAATTAATATTATAGGTACTAGTACTAGTACCTTACTTATTCCAAATTATATCTTTAATTGTAGAAATTAGTACCTACAAGGACTCCGGATGACAGACAGGTGCATGGCGAAGCTGCAAGGATTACTTGTTGACTATTATTTATTTATTTATTTATTATCAGTAGGTACATTAATTACATATTTAAATTTGTGCCTCGCAAACCACTTTCGTGGTTGTCTGCAATTGACAATATTATATATATTATTAAATTAACATTTAAGTTATTTAAATAAACTAACTTACGTAAAATACTTTATCAACAAACCCACCCAATATATAAAATCTCGACTTATATAGTAAGTAAGTTTATTGATAAAGTATTTCTTAAGCTTTATACCGAAATCTTTTTGTTTTGTTAATTTTGCTATTTCGGGCGGCAGGGCGTTGAACAAATATGGTAAACGTTTGTTCAGTGTCCGATCTCCGTAATAGTCGTGAACCCTGGGTACAACGTATCTACCGTATCAAGATATAATATGGAACCTTAAAAATCAGCTTCAGGATAAATTATGAACTACAGCTACGGCAGAAAATCTTTTCTTGCGTCAAACGCCATAAATAATATCAATGTCGCGTCTGCAGAATATTCTTCAAAAAAACCAGACGATATTCCATAAGGCAAGTTCAACCCTACGAAATTGAGTTCTTAAAATAGTGTAGCCTGTGGGATGATTCATAAATTGATCCACAATTGCATCGGGAGGTCACTCCACCGGAGGGTCGGAGGCAATATGTCTACGAGGGTGCAACCACGTGTCGAAGGGTCATAATCCCCAGGAAAATACACTCTGCCATGTGTCCGGCTTAATTGAAAAAAGTAACTTGAAAAGACTACAATATATCGTATATAAAGTTAATTGTAACAATGTAGACACCGAGCTATGTTATTCTAGCCTTTATATTGAAAGTCCTGAATCTGGATGGTCCAATCCAACATTTGGGTTTCTGTAACAAAACTTTTTTAATTTCTTAGTACATAAACATATTTTGAAAAATTTAATGACGTACAATTATTTATATCTTTTAAGAAATGTTTGCAGCCGGTTTAAAATGGAATAGCACCACCACTCCTGTAGGTGATTGAATGACTGAATAAATGAATATTCTTTATTGCACATAAAAAAACAGATTAATTAACAGACAATTTTAAATATAATATACAATATTGGCGGTCTTATTGCTAAAGAAGAGCGATTTCTTCCGTGCCGTGTCATGTCGTGATGCTACGAAAGGACTACTGCCAGAAGAAGGGGTGCAACGTATCCTCCACTATTCGCTAAACCGCGATCGCCAACCATCCTCATTTCTAATGAGCTCATATGGTAATAATGATGGCGAGTGCATTGAAATGAAATTCCTTATCACTCGTACCTTTTAGTTAATACAAAACCCTAAAGCAGTAGTGCTTGAACGTACAAAACGGCTTCATCCCGTCAAGTATAAGCCCTAACCACTCCATTAGCATTATGACGTTCGATTTGCAAGCATTAATTACGTATATTACTCTGTGTGATTCACGTTGAATAGCTGCGTTTAATTAGGTACACGATATGTAGGTATGTAGAGAGCATAATCCGCAAACAATATTAAGGGAATCCATTATAGCACTAACCGTGTCTGGGTTCGTATCGATTGCATACCAATGAACCGCATTGTACTTGTAATATGCAAGTAATGTATCGTATATAGGTTACGATTTACAATTGCAATGATAACAATGAGGGAACTGTATTAAATAATAACTTCATTTGACTTAGCAACAATACGTATCATAAGCTATATGATAGTCTCAGTGTTTCTAACAAAACAGTTGTAACGTTAAATTTAACGTTGCGATTGTTTTGTTAGAAATACCAGTGATTTAATCGATGATAGAAAAACACTACAGGAAAATAGAAAGTATGCAATAGCAGTTAAAAAGCCTCAGCCTTAAAACAAAAGTTTTTGACCAGTGCGTCTTACCCGTGGTGACATACGGAGCCGAAACGTGGACACTGACCATGGGGCTGGTCCGCAAGCTAAAGAAGCTCAGCGAGCTATGGAGAGAGCTATGCTTGGAGTATCTCTAAGGGATAGAATCCGAAATGAAGTAATTCGACAGAGAACCAAAGTTACCAACATAGCTACTCGGATAAGCAAGCTGAAGTGGCAGTGGGCTGGACACATCTGTCGCAGAACTGATGAACGATGGAGTAATCGAGTTCTGCAGTGGAGACCGCGCATGGGCAAACGTAGAGTTGGACGCCCCCCTGCTAGATGGAGCGACGATCTGCGCAAGGTGGCTGGAAGCAACTGGATGCTCAAAGCTCAAGACCGAGAAAAGTGGCGTGCCTTGGGAGAGGCCTATGTCCAGTAGTGGACTACCGTAGGCTGATGATGATGATCAATAGCAGTTAAACTAATGTAAATGTCTAACAACTATCATCATAATAAGCTTATTTATATCTACCGCTGAAATACGATCTCTCGAAAAGTAGGGTTACTCATTATTCGCCATAGCAGGCGGGTTTGTGATTGCATTTAAGCCAATAGTCTTCTTCTGACGGTATTTCTTCATTCGCCTCTTACGACACGTATAGGAAGAGAAGCGGTTAGCTGCGTTGTATTTTAATGTCCACCACACAGCACAACAAACAGACCGCATAAAAACAAGGAAATATCTACGAAAATCTAAGAGAAAAATTACAAAAAGAAAACATACACGTGCAAAACAAAACAAAGAAAGAAAAGATAAATCGTGGCATTAATTTGTGCCGTAACCGAGATAGTCTCATTAGAGCACACGACACTGAATAAGAGAAAAGTACCAACAACAGCATACCTACTTACAGAAAGTTTTGAAGCCATATTAGATGATAACATAAATGCAGAAGGTGCACTGTAAACAAAACAGTTTTTAGCTCAATAGTAGCATTAACTTTTTCCATTGATTTTCTCAACTTACACGCTTGGGACTGAAAAAGTAAGTATTTGTTTTAATTCCACACGGTAGCATACCATGTGACAGATTTTTTTTTTACTAATTGTGCCATGCAGTTCCATCCATATTTATTTGGGGAAAAAATAAATCTACTACAGAATGTAGGTATTTATGTAGAGTTTCACTTAATATTATAATTGTGATGAATAAGGTAGACATGTCCTGCTGTCTCGCATTTTATTGAATTTCGTAAGAAAACAGTTCATATTTTCAGTAACGGAAGCTCTTCAAATATTTACTTTTTACAGTAAATATTTGAATTAACCCGTTTTTTATAATTTTTTTACTTGATGTTGTATAAAACATGTAACCTTAATCGATAAATTGAATGTATAGAATATGTTCATAAAGTTTGCGTGACTCTTGAACCTATTGATTTGAAGCGCGGTTATGGGTATGATTAATTACCGAATGACATTAATAAATTAAAGTTTATTCATTCGCGACATGGCTTGACACGTTTATTAAATTAGTCAGAGATGTGTCCATTTATATCCGATATTATGTAATTTGTTAGAAGGATTAACCTTTTGAATCCAAAAAAAAATAAACTTATCACTAGAAACCTATAAAAATAAATTAGACACAATTTTCTTACAATTAATTGACCATGCATTTCCAGTTAAAACTAGTTCGACTTTTCATCGAATCGACGACAGACGGGGACCAATCGAGTTACGGCCCCATTATCATTTGGGGACGCTTTTGCACCGCCACCCACGAGGGTGACATGTGTAGTCAAACCTAGCATTTTGCGAATTAATTAGAAAATCAATCACAGGTCTGTATTTGATACTAACTGCCCTTTTTGTTGGTGTTACCCTTTTTACGCACTAGATAAATTAATTAAATTTTAATCCCGACTTAAAAAACTTTCAATATCTAGATTGTTTTGTATCTGTTGGTATGAGATGATAATCTGAATGATGAAAATATTAATAAGAGAAAAGCAAAGCGTCTCAAAAGGACCATGATCAAAAATCACAAAAACAAATATATATAATACCAGTAAATTACCTAAAAGTATTTTTTTCCGATTCTTATACTTTGCCAAAATTAACTAGTAACTATTTAATTTTGGCTAAGTATTTATTAACACATTCCGAGACACAATGCTGAACACAATATAAGTTTTATTGTTACTAACAAGTCAACAGGCGGTTTGTGTCCCGGAAAGTGTTAATATCACTATTTCTTTCCTAAATAACCCTTCTGGATCGTATATTTTCTTTATCTGTGCCTACCAAAGAAAAGTGCGCGGGCGCGGCGCTCTGAAACTGATACCTCCAAATATAAAGAGTTAGTGGTTTCGCATCTGTGCAGGCCTGCGCTAGGCTGCGCAAGGGTAAGCAGAACTAGGTAAGTTTCTTCACTGAAACTTATTATCATCGTAAAGTAAAAAATAAGCACTACAAAATCAATCCATTTCCTGTTGTAACAATATAAAATTAAATTAAATAACAAAAGCTTATTTGAAATCAATGTTTGTTCCCACTATATACACTTATCATAATTATTAACCCTCTAAAAGCAAATTGATATTAGTAAACGCAATTAGATTAGTCAATTCGGTATCTACCGCTTTGTGAAAGAGTCACTTCGGTCAAGTACAGCCGGAGTAATGAAGAAGCCCGCATCGCGTGCCCGAACAACGTAGATACCGTCAATAAAAACAAATATATCGCTAACAAACCCGCCACCCCCACCCCTCCCACGACACATATCACCACTATACCATAAATAGGTTATATAATTACATATCACGCTTCATTGTCGTGATAAATACTTTCTCACAGTTATCATTTACCAAATCTACGCCACTGTCCATTTTAGATAATGGTGCGAAAGGGACGCCGCCTATGGCGAGATCGAGCGCCAGAAAGAAACAGATATAAAATAACATATATTATTATAGTGTCCACAAGCCAAGCGGATATTGATTATCTGCCACAGTTGAGAGCCACCGAGTCCCCCGCCACCCCGCGGGTGCCTACACCCAGTACAACTTATGTTGCCATCACCCCGAACAAATTTTCCACTCTAGTCCCGTGCGCAAGGGTGCAATTTTCCATTTTCGCCAGCAAAAACTTTGAGCTTTTTATCCACGACCACGACATTCAATATTTGATCTCTGTCTAACCGACTGAGCGGCGTGTGACTGCAATCTGCTGTCTCGTTCGAACACATTCCATAATCATTTTCGATGCATTCCCTTGCCATGATTTTCCCGCGGCACTTGGGTATTCTAGCATTTTATGTTTTATGTCATACGACACAAAAGGCGCTGCATTTCATCGAATATCGACGATATGGCTTAAAATATTACTTGACAGTGTTTTGAGTTCTTTGTTATGTTTCAGACGATTCTTTGTGTTACGATTGTTGATTAAATCTCAATGTGCTTGCCTACTCCCAAATCAGCTTGTTTTTAGGGGAAGTACAATACCTTTGGTAATTGGAACATCTTTTAATATTGTTATTCTGGGATCTAGTAATACGTTTGATTCAAATCAAAAATCAAAACAAAACATCATTATTTTGTCAAAAACTATAATAGGTATAGCTCAATCGTTATTTCATTTTAACCTAAGAAGCAAAACACTAAGGTTTTTTTTTATACCTACATACAGGCGCAATTGTTTTTCAATAATATCAGCAGCACTCAATCCACTTCGTTAACAATGAAAAATTCAATACTTATTCATAGCAAGTTCATGAAACAAGTCTCCAAGGATTCACCTCCAACTTAAAAGCGTGGCATGTCTAGACACAACTAGTGAACAAATTCTGTACTACAAAACTTTTCGTGGGGCAAGGGACTCACTACATTCGTCTTGCCGCCTCTGTGTGTGTACGATAACCTGTGAAAAATTGCTTTTGCCTACGTGTGGGTCACGCACACAAACGCAAAGTGGGGTGGATGGGGTGATGGCTCTGTGTGTGCGTGGGGGGACAGGGCGGAAAGGGGTCCGAGTCGTGAACTAAATAGCTTAGTGTTAACACATATTGACATCAAATTCACCGCTATGTTATCATTTATTCAGGTTGCAATAAATTCATTGCGCTTTTGTTACGTGAAAACAATTGCGCGCGCGTAAAATTAACTAATGCCGTCTGCGACATTCGCCCCGTGTCAGCGATTAATTATTTTTCCCGCTTTGTTTAACTTACGTTGACTTTGCTTTCGAGTTATTACGAATTTTAATTGCCCTCTAGAGGCTCCGCCACTTTTCGCCGCCATTTTCTGTTTTAAGCCGAAATATATTGTAGGCGTAGCTTTAGATTATAGAATGCTTAATTATTTTTTGTACCTCTTCAGAGTCGTTTGTTAATTGACTACACTAATTACCGATTTTAATATTATAAATGGGTTAACAATAAATCATTCCTTTCCAAGTCTTAGGTATCGGATTACTTAATTTATTTGCAATATTAAACAAAAATGAGCAGTGTGATGTTTGCGAATCCTCCCGAAGTCCCGACCCAAACTTGCAAGCATCGAGATCATGTCTCCCCCTTAAACATTACTAACGCCCCATATTAATAGACCGTCCTTCGTTTCACACAATTTAACGTCGATTTTGTTTCCTATCAAAAGGATAAAAAAAAAGATTTTTTAAGACAAACAACATTTTTAATTTCGAAAACATTTATTTTTAGACTCAAATCATAAGAAATAAATTAATGTCGATTTTTTCCTGTTTTGTGATACTTAAGTAGATAAGTAAGATTTTAATTTTTATTTATTTATTTATTTTATTAAGACCAACCAACATCTGTTTACAATAATACATTCAAATAATACATAAGTACCTTAATAACTAAATGCAACAGACACTTATAGGTTAGTTCCGCAATTACTTTATTTATTTTTTTTACATTTTTAAGTTTTGTTTATTATATGTGCGCTTTCTTACTACTTAAACCTAATTTAACTAAATGGGAATACACATTAATATTTACATTCAAGAAATTCTACCACTGTTCTGTAGAACTTGCCATATGAGTCGAAATTCACATCAAGAAGGTCACTGCATGAGTTAAGGGCTTTGCATAGCCTAGGAACAGGGGAATTTGAACCCAGAACCGTTCTGCGCTGTGGCGGATACAGTGGTAGGTACTATTCTTTTACGTGGCATTCAAGCTGGAGCGCAAAATGAGAAACAGCTAAGCAGTCTGGGGCAGTCTATTTTACCTCTCAGCAACTTAAACAGAAAAAGCATGTCCCTTAGTTCTCTAATCATGGCCAATGAATGTATTTTAAAGTATAACTACTTTAAAATACATTCATTGGCCATAGAGGCCTAGATTTGTATGACTTGAGTAACTTAGCCCTTCCGGCTGAGAATGAGAGATGCCACAAGAAACGTTTTTGTAAACGCTCCAAACGCAAGGTGTGTGTAGCGTAGTGCGGCCTCCACACCACACTACAGTATCTTTGTCTCAGTTTTCCGGATATCCCTGACATTCCTTAACACAAACCCTAAAGCTCTAGACGCCTTATTAGCTAGATAATCAATGTGGGGTATAAAAGTAACCTTTTTATCAAATATTACACCCAGATCTTTAATAGAGTCCACCTCTGTCACCCGTTCACCGTGTATATTGTATTTAGTGTCCACGTGTTGAAGGTTTCTAGTGAACTTAACATGAAAACATTTTTTAGCATTAAGGTACATACCATTGATGTCACACCATTCGACAAGTCCGTCCAAGTCAGCCTGAAGAAGCTCCTCATCTCTTTTATTCTTAATCACACGAGCAAACTTTAAATCATCGGCATACATGTATACTTCAGAGAATCTAAAACCAAGTGGAACATCGTTTATGAATATTGTGAACAAAATCGGACCCAAGTGAGAGCCTTGAGGAACTCCTGAGGTTATTCACGATGAATAGATTGAGATCCGTTAACTACAACACAGAACGAACGATCCACTAAATAGGAAGCGAACCACGAAAGCAGTGCCATGCCGGACCGGCCATGGATACCGTGCGCTAATAGTTTTGAAACTAGTATTTCATGAGATACCTTGTCGAAAGCCTTAGTGAAATCTGTGTAAATTACATCACACTGTTTTCCACTATCAAGTATTCTCATTAGACACTCCGTGAAAGACAAGAGATTTGTAGTAGTAGATTTAGACCCAACAAAACCGTGTTGTTCCTCAGCAAGATAGAGCTTAAGATGTTGATGTATGGACAGAGCAGTGACTCGAAAATTTTTGCAAATGTACTAAGAATTGATATGGGTCTATAATTCGCTATAAGTTCAGCTTTTCCCGATTTGTGAACTGGTACTACTTTAGCCTTTTTCCACACGGTTGGAAAAACACCAGTCAGCAAAGATCGATTATAAATAATCCACAGTGGATTTCATAGCACAGATACACAAGACATAACAAAAATTGGGGGAATCCCATCAGGACCAGAACCTTTTCTTGGGTCGATATTTTCTAATTTGGCTGTCAAAGATTCTTTGTCAATGACGGGAAGTGTAAGATGTAAGCCATTCGCTTGTAAATCATTTAAGAAACCCTCCCGGTGACTGTGGGCATGGTGAGTTGCAGATGTACGAGTATAAACTAAGGAAAAGTATTCAGTGAAAAGATTTGCTATTTCTGTGCTATCTGATGTTGAAGTCTGTCTATCCGTCATGCTTAGTGGATAGGAACTTGTACCGCCTCGTTTATTTTTCACATGCGTCCAGAGCAGTTTCGGGTTCTGCTTAATGTTTTCTTCCATTCTTATTATGTATTCATTATATAATTCATTGGCCATATTTCTGCAGCGCTTAGTTATTATCTTTAACTGAATTTCATCTATTGGATTTTTATATATTCTATAACGACGCCTTAAATTGTTTTTTCCTTAAGTGCCCTAATTATTTCTTTATTGAACCAAGGAGGGTATTTAGTTAGTACTTTGGTTTGTGTAATGGAACATATTTTTGAATTGCACTATTCAAAACATCATAAAATACAGCCACCATTTCATTAACATTATCAAGGCCACCCAGGAGTAAATCCCAGTTCTGCACACTCAAGAATTCACGTATTTGGTTGTAGTCTGCTTTGAAAAAATTATGACATAGGTTGTTAGAACTATATGGTAACTATTTTTCATTGTTAAAATTTAACTCTATATCTAGTGGTGGGTGTAACTTATCTATCTTACTTAAGGGGCTAATGGATTCTAAAACACCACACAACGGCATGGATGATAAAACGAGGTCCAGTATACGTCCAGATATATTCTTGACAGAATTAAATTGAATCAGACTCCCAGATTTTATGAAGTCAAGTAGACTCTGGCAAGTAATTGGCAAATTTTTGGGGTCTATGTCTTTCCCACACCAATCTAATCTACCCAAATTAAAATTTCCCACTATAATTACTTCAGTATCTTTACGTTCCTCAAATACATAATCACAATTTGTTAAAAAACGTTCTAAAGTAATACGTTTCACAGGAGGGGGAATATAGACGGCACATAATTTCAATCCAAATATCTTCACAGACACTTTCAAATTTATTATTACGCTTAGATTGAATGCTTTTAGCAACTGCGATCAGTACTCCACCTCCATCATTTTTGTTTACACATCCAGAAGTTTCTCTATCTCTACGATAAACATTATACCTGCTGTCAAATAGTTCGCTGCTCAACACTGAACTATTAAGCCATGTCTCTGATAAAATGATGATACCATAATTGCTACAGCATAGGTTCTTATAGAATACATTAGTTTTAGTTTTCAAACCTCTCACATTTTGGTAATATATTTTAAACAATTAAATGTAAAGCTATTATAGTAACAAGTGCACGCTTACAATAACATTTAAAAAATAAAAATAAGAATATACAATTAAATAATTTTATCTAAGGTGTCCATACTTTTAATAACTATGTGTTCAGATGATTCATTCTTTCTCTCAAAAATTCTTCCGCTCCTTACCTACACGTATTTACTCGACCCCAGATGCAAAAGGTCTGATGTCAACATAAGGTATTTTCGTTTTTTTGCATAAGAAGAACAGGCTTTCTGTTCTCTTTCTAACCCACTGAGAAACATATTTCTATCTCTTTTAGTTCCGGAGATACACAGATGCATAATGCTCTATGTTAGGAGTTTTCTAATTCATTACGACCCAGAATGCCATATTTTAACTTACATATTTATGCTTATAAATTTTTTAAACTCTGTATTAATGTATGTTAGAATGTGTTATTATGCTTCAAATTTATTCTTAATATCATCACGGTCCTTGTAAACTTGAGATGTTATGCTTCAAAATATTTTTATTATGCTTTAAATCGCAAGTTAACATAGAGCATTATGCTTCTAAAAATGTATGTTAATATTAGTTCTATCATTGTTTAAAGCGTTATGCTTCTAACGTTTTAAGTTAAATTTTTTTACGCATATCAACATAAGACACTGTGCTTGTACTAACTACTAGAAAATCTTCAATTGTCAAGTTCTATGTTAAGATATAAATTTATGCGTCTGACTTTTTCGTCGAACAGTGCCACGAATCGGGTGAGATCGGGCATTTCCGCCGATCGAACGACCGCGCTCGACATAAACAAACACTTGTTTACTTGCCATTCAGTGGAAGCCAGCCGGTACGAGACGACTACAATGTGATAGGGGTGGTACTTCTTACCCGCTAAGGCTAAGTAATTTATCTAAATGTATTGAAAAAAAAATTGGGCGTCCAACCCTCTCCCCCCCTCCAAGGGAAATGTTTTCAAATTTTAGTTTTTTATCGCAAATCTTCATAAAATAAGAGTACCCACCGGAAACAAAGACAGAAATTGCAAAAAAACTAATAAACAACTGAAATACGTGCAACTCGAAACCAAGTAAGTACATTTCATTTTCGATTTTCGATTTAAACCTAGTTAGTGCATGGACTTACTAGGTTTTGTAATGGTCAATGTGTCTTACTAGGAAATGAAGATTCATTTCCACCCGCCGCCTTACCAACACGAAGCTAGTAAGAGGGGGAAGAACTGCGCGGGGGCCCGAAAGTGTCTACCCTGCCGCTCAGTCCGTACTAGTATCCAGTACTACTCGTATTAATAGTATCTGTAATCAACATACTATCAATAACCATGGGCTATTTGAACAAAGGTCACACTCATGTTATGCCCGCTGACTCATGTTTATGCAATTGAACTTAAGACGTGGAGACAAAGGAACATAATATATATGCGTTCCATGGAATCCAGGTCTTTAAGAGTTCTGTAACAAAAACAAGCCTGGCAAAAGACAATGGAATACCTCTCCCAAATGAGCCTTTAAAATAATTTTATTTGAATTCAATAGTAGAAGTCAAATTATTAGCAGGTTCAGGAAACCCACTTTACAAAACTAGGTTTGTTTGTTGGTTAGTCTAACTAAAACCTATATATCTTCGGGCATAGCTAATAATATTAAATTGAACACGTATAATTTATTTCTGTAGCCCGTTCCTTCTGGTCATGGTCTCTTCACTGTCAATTAACATCAATAATTTACCAATTCTCTTTTTAGATTTGTTTCCCAAATCTCTGAGCTGGATTTCTTGATGAAAAGATTCAATGTCTGCAATGTGCGTAAGTTGATTTCGGATCCACGTGTGTGTCAACTCAATAAAAGGATGAGATTAATAAAAAAATTCGTACCTTTGATGCCCGAATCAAGAAGACATTATATTTTGTCAATGACGAATCATTACACCTTTTGTCATACCAGCAATCTACTGCTCCTTCTACTACTCTTCTTCCAGCTGGTGTTAATCCCGGCTATTTTCAGGGTCCGCCTTTTGATTAAGCTTACTCCACGTCATTGCCCGATCTTCAACATACTTTTAAGTCAGCTGATTGGCTCTCATTTCGATCGCTTTGACGACCATTTGGATCAGCGGCAGTAAACGCTGCTTCTGATCCATGGGTCGCGGGTTCGATCCCCGCACAGTACAAATATTTGTGTGCATGAACATGTCTGTTTGTACTGGTCTGGGTGTTTTCTATCTTAATATATATATTTCTTGTGTGCGTGTGTATGTGACTGAACTCCTCCTAAACGACTGGACCAATTTTGATGAAATTTTTTGTGTGTGTTCAAGGAGCTCTGGGAATGGTTTAGATTCACAATTTTTGGGGGTAGGGTATGTGTAGGGTAGGGTAGGGTAGGTTAGGGGTAGGGTAGGGGTAGGGGTAGGGTAGGGGTAGGGTAGGGGTAGGATAGGGGTAGGGGTAGGGTAGGGGTAGGGTAGGGGTAGGTTAGGGGTAGGGTAGGGGTAGGGGTAGGGTAGGGGTAGGGTAGGGGAGGGGTAGGGTAGGGGTAGGGTAGGGGTAGGGGTAGGGTAGGGGTAGGGTAGTAAAATATTAAAAATTTATAAAATAGTCATTTTAGTAATTTAATCATTTTTATGGCAAAACAACGTTTGCCGGGTCAGCTAGTATATTATAAGTATGTATTTACAAGTAAGTTTATCGGTTGTCTAGTACCCCATACGACAGGGTACTTAATAGTAGCTTAATTTGGGACTAGATGGCTCTATGTGGCCCAGTAAGGCAAGTCCTAAATATTTATTTTTAAAAAATATAATAATCATATAAATTTCGGACTTGACGACGTCCAGCCAGCGCTTGCGAGGCCGACCACGGGACCTAGTCCCAAGCACTATATTCATGCATTTCCGACCAACGTACTCTATTGGGCATACTATCGCTGACGACATGCGATTGTATCGCGATACGCCGCTCATCTTTTAAATAATTTGGCTAGTGGGATCTACCTCTTAGTGGTCCACCCTGGGCAACGGCATCTTTGGTTTTCTAGCCAATGATGACGGCTAATAAGAACAGATCCCACTGCGGTGGTAGGTCTTATAAGAGGCTGTCTGCAGGAGTCCAGCTCCAAACAGTTTTTCTGTGTCCCGCTGGTGTGTAGGAGAACTAGTGCCAGTCTCTGGGTAAGCTCGCTCTATCTTAGGCTTCTTCTTAACCGAATAGTTAAATATGTAGTCAAGATCAAACAAAAAAATTTTTTTTTCACTTTTAATAGTGAACTTTTTAAGTAACAGTAATGGTGTTTGCTTCACTCTTACTATGTTTTAAATAGTTTTTGAGCTTTAGTTCGATCCTTATTAATCATTATCAAACCTAGGAAGTACTCATACTGGGTTTAAAGTATGGTTTCGAAGAGGTACAAAAGCTCCATAGTAAAAAAATGTCCTTGAAGCATTCCAATAACGTGACTGATTTTCCCGAAGCTGAATAGCCGAGTTTAACTTGAGCTTTTAATTTGTAAGTTTACATTAAATTATTATAATTAACAGTCTTTAATCTCTGCAGATTCAATTTTTTTAATTGTTTTTGTTATAGGCATAAATAAGTCTTGCAATGATTGTCATTATAATTATGTCATAGTGCTTGGGACTAGGTCCCGTGGTCGGCCTCGCAAGCGCTGGCTGGACGTCGTCAAGTCCGAAATTTATATTATTATTATATTATTTAAAAATAAGAGCTAATTATTTTTAAATAAATAAATAATAAATAAATGTGGACAACATCACATACATTGTTCTGATCCCAATTTGAATAACTATTTAAAGCATTCGTATTTTGGAAACCAGAAACAACGAAGGTACCACAAACACCCAGACCCGAGAAAATGTAGAAAAACACATTTTTTCTACATTGACCCGTCCGGGAATCGAACCCGGGACCTTGGAGCAGGCGACACCTTGAAAACCGGTGTGTACGCCACTCCGCCACGGAGGTCGTCGTAGATACAAATAACTAAGTCAATTAGATACGAGTAGTATTATTACCACTATCTTATTGACTTAGTTATTTGTATGACTTCGAAATCAATATTGAAACTGTAAATTTTAAGTTCCTTGTTAATAAAAACAGAACAAACAATACCTATTCAACATTAATTTAGATCAAGCAATAATTATTCATTTAATTTTGAAGCATATGTAGGTAGGTAGTGGTAATTATACTTAAATTTAATTATTTTTTTATCCGTTTAGTGGCCACCAAGCTTAGTTATGTTGCTATGCTGATATGTTATGTGCTCAATAAGTTTTGAGGCATAGTGTTATCTTTAAATAGAGTCAAAGGCTGATAGAAACTTATTAGAAGTACAAAGCTGTACCTGTGAATAGATCTCGTTGATTTTCTTAATTATACTGAGGCATAAAGCTATATTTGATTTTAGAGTGTAAACATCTGATTTAAAATTTGAGTATAATGTTATATCTTAATGTACGCCAAAGGTTTTTTAGCAATGTTACGTAAATGAAGAAGCATAATGTTATAAGTGTGTTTTTTTTTGGTTTTTCGTTTATATTATTTAAAATATAATAAATAGATAGTTAAATACATAAACATATTATAAAGCTGAATAGTTTACTCAAATTAAAAATGCAACTATAACTCTGTGGGTTTTAAATAAACAATTATGAGGCGATTAATGTGAGAATTTTATTTTTGCTCTCCTGAAAACCTAGCAAAACACACATCAGACAAAATGCTTCTAAGGTCGAGTTATTTATCCCTTTTCTTTAGCTTTGATCCTTGTAGCGGCGTGAAGAGCCTTGTTTGCTGGTGACAAATGCTCAACAATGTACACTGGAGTTTTGGGGCCTGATATGCCCAAGTGGGAACTATGTAGGCGGTCATTGGGATTTGCTTTATTAAATTTGATTACGGAGGCAAGCAATTGATCACGAATTATGGGGGAAGCAAGTTGTATTATGATGGAACGGGGACGCTTGCTTGAAGGGTTAACTTTAGCAGCTCGGGTGCAATGTTGTATATCTGTAGTTTATAACAAAAATTTTTAACTACCGCCTCTAATTTTTATCGTCAGTTATGTTCCTTTTCACACAAAATTAGCTAACTGTGTCCGGAGTCTTCGCAGTGTTGCCATGGTTTGTGGACTTCAATGATGATAAGACAGGGTCCCAAGCAGCTGGTAAATTCCAACCATCTTCTCTATTGAAATTGGGATGTTTTTTAATTTCTATTGCTTCGCGTATCATTCTAGGTACATATCGGTTTTCCTTAGCAAGAACTTGTGTTCGCGTAAACTCAAGAAAACAGTACGATATATATATTTTTTAAATTAAGTATTCGTTTGGAATAGTAAATTAATTACGACAAAAACAAATCCCATTGGTATTAGTTTTTGGTATTAGAAAGCAGTAGAGCAATTCGATACTTCGACCTCGAAGCGTTTTTGAAATAAACTGTCTTGACAGACAGACGGTCGGACTGAAGGACAAGTAAGTGATCTAGGCTTCCGTTTTTCTTTTTAACGCTTGAAACCCCAAAAATAAAACATCAATTTTTATAAGTATTTTAAGATAGTTTGAAACCTCAATACTAGGAGTAAGAATTGTTTGTTTGTTGACTAGGCAAACTCTGTGTATATGCTAGGAGTCTATTTTTTACTACGCGATTCAAAGGCACACAAACTTTATAATTCCGCCATGCACGTTTGTTTGTCTGTATGCCTGTCTATCTGTCCGTCCATGGTATATTTCAGAGACTTTTAATTACTGTTTAATAGATTTTGCAATAATATTTTATTGTGTACTCCTAGACACCGGCATGTAATTGTAATGTACGGTATCATTGGTTGGATATATCGTTTTAAAATATTTTATGACGATTTTTTTCGGATCATGGATCTATTTGTGAAGTGTGAAGTTTTTGTGCTTCAATTATTTTATGACTGCTTTAGCTTTTAATAAAATAACATAAATATTCATCAACAACACCATATCAGAACTACATCACCACACATTCGGATATCAAATAAACGGATTGGAGTATTAATATGACCTTACAATCTAATTCAACTCTGTTCCTGCACGCTAAAGAGAACCTTATGGGTTATTGATAGGATTCATAATTTGATCACGATAGAACTATTTGTCATCTCAACCATCTAATATTGGAATGCAATTAATGCTTAACTAATAATAAATAAGTGTAACTGACTTGTTAAGTGTTGATGTAATCGTCTCAATCTAGCTGTGGTTGGGCTCGGAAAACAGCTAGGGTATTATAACGATTTAATTTTAAAATTTTACGAAGCAAAACAGAAAAATAACAATGTAAGGATAATTTGAGCAGCAACACGATTGATCGTCGTTGTTCGTTTGTTTTGCACTGACTAAAACTAATTTGTAAGTGAATTTCTGAATATAGATTTAAAGTAAAGCATTATGTAATTCATTTATTTTACTTTAATTTGAAAAAAAAAATATTCGTTTGTATATTGCGTTGTTGTGGTAGTTTGTATTATTACGAAATCCGTGTTCTATTCTCTACAGCTTTGTTACCCTCCGTTGACCTAATAAATAAATGAACGGAGCCGTAGAAATTAGGATCGTAAGTATCACATTGCTTCGGTTTGACTTCAAGTAAACTGTTAAACTACCAAGTTGGACGATTTTTGAAGGATGTTTTAAAAAACGTAATTTATTTATTGCATCAAGTGATCCATTTATATTTTACGATGATATTGATAACGCATACCTTTAGATTTAATAATTAATATGTCTTTTTTGGAGAAGATTTTGATAGATAGTTTCTTTTAGAATACCTATATACTTTTACATTATAAATAATTTAATCTTATGTTACATGTGTAATTTAATTTATTTAATGTCATTTATTTTTTAGAATGTAGTTCTAAAAAATAAATAAAAAAAACACATTTAAATCATGTATCCGATCCTATCCTATCGCATCGGATCCTAAGTCGCAGCTTAGAGGAAAGGCTGGTCACATTGCCACACTGAATGGCTAGATTAATCTGTTGTAATCCTTTGTATAAGTAGGTAGTACAGTTAATAACTACATCGAAGCGTTTTTAGTTAAACAAACACGCAATGAGGTACGAGTATCTAGGGCGACTAATAACAAGTCACCTTGTATAACTTTTAGATTGGGTCCGGCGGGATATAAACTGAACAAGAAATGAAGAGTTGACTGCCGCAACGGGCGTCTTAATGAACTTGTAATAAAATTATTGGCCACACACAGAGCGCAGGCAACGCCCCAGCGACGACGAGTTAACCTAGGCAAGGATGTGCTGGAATGCTTTTGTCGACAATCGATAGTTTCCTTTGTTCTCCTGTACGTTATAGTTTCCATAAGTTTTTTTTTTCAAATTTGAAGGTCTTTCTTTTACATATCATTTCTTAGTATCAATAGGCTAGTTGACTTCACTTAACAATTGATATGCTTTTTTGCCATTATTCCAACGATGTCGGTTATGACAGATACCAAGCATTGTTTTCGTTTTGTTCGTACATATTGGATTAAAAGCAATAAAACCGAATTTTACAATTGATTAATAAAATTAGTTTAGTCTTGTTGTCTTTGTGATTAGTATCAATAGTCCTACTAACATGGTAAATACTCGTACAAAATAGATTTGGAATGTAAAGGTTTCAAATTGTTTGTAACTTTGATAATTATCAATTTGTAAAATAAATAAAATATTAAGCATATTTTACTTTTGAAGGTATTTATTTACTAGTGTATTTAATTTATCTTGCGGAATAAACTACTATGCACAATACATTCGTACTCTAGAAGAATACTTGCACTGTTTCTGTTGTGCATTAAATAGCTGCAATAAAAGTTTGCGCTTTACTTCGACGGTTATTTCTTTACTTATTCAAATTAGATTGAATTCATGAACAATTCCTTAAAGCGAAAGCATAACTTGGCGCGTAAACATAAAACATTAAACTCTACCATCCAATGCGCAGTGTTATACGGTGAGAAAAATAACAGTGCGCTATTACCCATTTTATCGACATCGATAAACCGGGGGAGCCCCACTCAGCATCAGTAGTATCTAGAGAAGCGAGCTACAATAAAATGTACCGAGCTAGCTACAAGCCTGAGCAGTTACTCGCACCCCCCTCACTCACCCCAACCTGCCGCCATATGCGCAGTTTGGCCTCACACATGCACACACATACACACGCCATCACCTGCAAATCCGTGGCCACACATTCAAATATTATTAGTGACATGCTTCCAATCTATCGATGGATCATTAATAGTATCCATTGCTGCAGATTTGATTACTAATTGACTCCCGAAAATTCGTCAGCTATTTACGTGACTACGTGTCATGTCAACTCGTAGCTTTACATGGTTGCTTTGTTACTGTGCGGTGTTTTTGTTCTTTGTCTTTTGTGTCTTTGCGGAATTTAGTAAAAAAAAAAATGTAAGATAATAGTTTTAGTAAGGCTTTAAAACTGGCCGAGGAAGGATATGTTTTAAAGTTTTTTCAATCGACAAAAAAGATGGGATTCTAAATTTGAAGCGGTCTTTTTGTTTGACCACGCATAACTTTTAAGAGGCTAACCGATTTCGATATTGTTTTGTTGTGTTGGGTAAGTACAGCTCAAAGTACGTGCTATTAATATTTGACACAAAAACCAGCTGCCAGTCTCTAAAAATAATTATAATACATTTTGAAATCGTGAAATTAGCCACCAAATTTAAAACAGACAAGAAAGCGACGTCAATTATCATGCACCGGCTAAATATTGGTCGCTTATTCGTCCGTTAAATGTTTAGAGAAAAAAGTTTTGCTTTTTGTTTTTATGATTAGGGACCGTCTCTACTATATTAGGTGATATTTAAGTACATTTATTTATTTATGCTTCAAAATACACATTTAAAGTTAGTTCAGACTAAAAACTATTAAAAAATAAAAACATAAAAAGGGCTGGTAACTCAACCAGTTTTAAGGCCATACAGCTTCATACAGACAAATACCCAACATCGTCATGTATAGTACCGATAGATTAAAATTCATAACTTTTTCCTTCTATGCCAAATAAACTTTCTTGGAAAAAATGTTAATCCACCAATTGATACATAGGTACAATTATTCTCAACTTAATTAGAGCAACTTACACTCCAAACATTTACACTTATACAGAGTGAAATTTTAACCATTTTCCAAATTTTAATATAACAATTTACGAGGCAAAAATCAAATGACGTATTTTTTCTTTTGGTATAGCCCAGTACAAAAATGTCAAGATAAAGCACTTAGAAAATGTCCGCCAAAAATCTCCAGATACGGCATCCAAGTAACCCTTTTTTTACGCGATGTGCATCTCATTCATTAATTACAATACTATTCATATGTTTTTGATTTTCACTGTATACCTTAACAGGTCTAGGACCGTAAAAATTGAAAACTATATCGCGAAAAATATTTTCGGGTGACAACTTGATTTACATTTTTTACTTCATGAATATGCTCTTAATACAATACTGAACACATAAAAATTTTGGAAAGTGGTTAAAATTTCATCCTGTATATGAATAAAAAGCCATTTTTTATCGATATCCAATTTTTTTACGAGACTAAAACGCTGACACAGTTTCAGCAGCTGAGTTTTCATTTGTTAAAATCCTAATGTAACTTTCAGCATTTTACTTTCGTTTAGCTGTAAATGTTGAAGTATTTTCGTTCTTTTGTAGGAAGTATGTAAATATATCTGGCAGACTGAAGGAATTAGTCTCAATTGGTTTGACCTTTAATTGTAATGTACTTACAGGCTCTGCCTACAAACAAAAGACTATTTTCTGCGTCCGTGGGTGGGTGACGTCACACGGCGTGACGTCACGCAATCAGCACACCGTTTATTTTGAGCCTACACACGCCTCATTCTGTTAATCGCGAAGTCGAACTGGATAGAGAATAAATAAGGTTACTGAAATGGCGCCGTCTGTAAATGTATGAAAGTTGGTTATGTGTAACTACTAAGTCGTGGCACCAAATTTATATCGTCATTATCATCAGACTGTACAATATTTCTATAGCTGGACGTAGGCCTTCATAAAAAGACGATTTTTCCATAATCGCTAGTAGAAGACAGGCAGTACCGGCTTCTGTCCACCATTGACCAGATAGTGATTGAGGTTCAGACAAGTTACACCAAAACGTTTTCGGTGTCATCATAGCTTTGTGTTGTCAGCCAAGCTGATGATGTATCGACTCATTAGACAATTTGAATATTAAACTTAAAATAAACACAGATATTTGTTACAGGTACGAGATCTCACAGCCCCGTAGAGCGGGCGGGCGCGGGCGGGCCGCCCTCCATACTGCGCCGTTCTCCCGGCGCCATTAAGTAACAAAAACTTTTAAATCTATGATACAAAACATTAAATGTAGAACCAAGGTACATTTGAAATTTCTACGGGATAAGGAGAGCGATCTCTTCATCATCATCAGCACCATAGCTGGACATGTTTGTCGAACGAACGATAAAAAGACGGTGATTGACGTCCCTTCTATTTAACTTTTTTTTATACTTTTTATCTCAACTAATTTAATTATTTTACTTTTTTTTATTTCAGCATACTGGTTCAAGGAGGCCTTTACACGTTTCAATATTTTAACCTAGCACTGATTCAGTAAAAAAATATATTTTAATGCAAGACTGTTGATCACAGTTGTCACCCTCTTTATAACTACGTAAACAAAAAAAAGATGCTGGTGCGAGCTATAAAATGTTTATTTATTTTAATAAACAACGTGAAATATATTTTAATAACCATAGTTATGAACATACGAGTATTTAGATGAGACTGTTTCAGTAGGTACATTAATTTCCTTGAACGGCTCTCTTAACAAGTCTTGAACGTATAAGTGTTGTACGCCTAGTGCGTCATGCCTGTTCTGTAAAATTAGTCTATAAAAAGTTGTTTTCTTTCCTAAGTTGCAGACAGCTTTGATCTAGAAGAAGTAACCTTTTAATTTTCAATTCAACAATTAGAACGTTAAATCATTTAACAGTTATTAAAATAATGAGTTAATAAGCTGAGACTTAATTAAAAATAAAGCTAATGAGACTAAAATTTCATTAATTTTTATTTCAGGCAATAAAAAAACAAGCTAAAAAAAGGTTATCATAACAGGTCAAGTTTGGCAGGACTGAACAAAATGCCGTATCCATCAGTCAAAGGTATTTCGAAGGTATTCGGAGCTCTGATCACTCGTAAGTCTGCAAGTGGTCATTTCAAGGTGACATTATAATAACTGAAGATGTGAATACCCCAAAGGTGAGTGGATATAACTATCAAAGCATCTATTGAAGGATTAAAGCTATAGATTTTCTTTTGCATTGTTGAATATATGGCCTCTTAAATTACGAAGCCAATCATTGAGCTATTTTAATTCTTTTTGCACTTTCTGATCAAAATAATTGGGAATATAAAATTGAACATAATGTTGTTTAAATATGACGTTGTAAAAAAGGAAAATATTAAAACAGGATCCTTCTTAGTATCAGGCGCTGTACTTTACAGAAAAAGGCGAAATTTTAAAGAAAAGCTTTAGTAAATTTTATTGTCGCTTATCGTGGGTATATCTAATAAGTAATGGATATTATTACGTTTTATTTAAAGTCGTGATCATTGCCTACTAAGAATGAAAAACGTATTCTGCATAAAACATGGTAACAAGTCAGTAAACAGAGCCTAAGTCCACAGTAGTGATGTCATGTGTACCAAACAAAAGTACTAAAAGGCAATTAGTTTCTTTTTAATATAATTTTAGAGTTCGAAGGGAACAAAGTTCCGTTTCTGCAGATGCTGGTGATACTATCAGTTCGTTCCCGAGAGTTCATATTTAACGTTACGTCACAGCATTTGCTTGACACCTCGTCGTCTCAACAACTACTTTCAAAAAGCTAATATTCTGAACTACGCTAAAGCCATACTGTATTATGGAGTAAGTGGTCTAATTAAGGGGGAGTTAAGAGCACTCAGAGACAGCGAAGAACATTATGGGTGAATCAATAAAGACGACGTTAGAAGCGTATTTTGAGACATGCATTTGTGTATTATCCATTTGTCATTGCCTTACCCTTTCTGTTTGTCCTTTGGAAAATACAAAATTAGAATTACAATATTTACATATTTCATGTAACTATACCATAACACTGATACAATATAAAATGCTTACAATTTTCAACTATTATTCGGAAAGAAATTCGGCATAGATATTGCAAAAAAAAACGTGCTCTGTGCACTATAGAACTTCATGCAAAGACTGATTGTCATTTATAATCTTACTAATATCTTATATAAATGCGAATGTTTGTATATATGTTTGTTACTCAGTCACGCTAAAACAGCTGAACGGATCAGGATCAGGATTTGCATGGAGATAGAGTATAGGCTGGAATAGGCACATAAGCTATTTTTTATTCTAGATAAAGACGATTCCCGTAACATAGTATTCAATTTTGAAAATTACACGCATACTAAGTTTCTGAAAATAGCGTGTAATTTCTATAAGATACAGTTTTATTTATAATTATACGATGATATCACATATCTAATCTGCAGCGAATGTTAGCCATTCGTATTGATTCCTTAAAGTATGACACACTTGAGTTTTCTTTTATCGCTCCAACCATTTCGTTTTTGCATCGGCAAACCAAAGATGAAAGGGCGTCGAGTGTTCTCGGGAAGGCCACGGGCAAGATAAAAAAGGAAAGGGAATTGCGGAATCTAAGTTTCGGTAAAATTCCGTTAGGGGGCGGGGCGTTTAATGATCAAAACGCCTTCAATATTGCGAAGGCATGAGTCTTATCATTATAATTTATTCACGCTACACCAGAGACTGAAGCTTCCAGGAGATGTAACCGTCGCTTGGCACAGGGAATCTTGGGAGTCGCCAAAAGTATTAATTAGATTTTTAATGAAGGCTCTGTTTAATTATTCAACTTAACTTTGTTGGACAGGAATCTACCATCCGGATCTCATTATGCTACATATTTATGTATTATTAACTCGACCTACTTTCTGAAAGTTTCATATATTGTAAATATTACGATTTGAAAAATTTTACTCGGTAAATGACTTGGTAACCTTTAGTATTATCTTATCTGTGGTGTAACTAAGGGCACTTTATACGACCACAGAGTTACTAAAAGATTTCACAACTTCCTATTTTAGCGATCCCAAAATCTTTTCTCAGGGCTGATAGGCTTACACTTCCCACTCCTGGGCCAGCTTTAGTTTGGGGTTCCTTGTATTCAGGGAGGTTTATCCTAAAGTTGAGTCTACATAAAAAAGTGCACAAAAAGCAAATGTTACATACAGAGTCATTTGTAGATTACTTCTGTCGATGTCTAGTGGTCTATCTAACGAACCCTAACAAAGCTAAGTTAGTGCTCCCCAGCATTAAAAGCCTTAGAAAAGTTAAAATCAAACCATAGTTATTGCGTAAAAAGGGTTACATTTATTAGGCAGAAGTCTCTATGACTGCGTTTCCTTAATAAACCCAAAGTGGAATGAATCCACGCCTCGTTTATTGATATGTAGCTACCTACCCAGGGCATACGTAATACATCGAACTAGTTACATAGATCACCAGAACAACCGCACGCGCCGAGCGCCCGATCAGTACTGGCGCGCGCGTCGACCGCTGGTGAATCCGGCGATATCTAAACATACATGATACATCGTCTTCGTGACGTCACGCGCGCAAGAGCTGCACGCGTGGCCATCCCGCTCGAACACCTGTGTCTGACTGGAGAAGCCTCGGCGCAACCAGTGATTTAAATAGGAGCACGCCATACGTATAACTACGTAGGTACGGTCGTAAGCTAATTGCGGCGACCCACTAATCTGGTGATATATTTTACTATTTAAGTAGGTTAAGTTTGACAATAAATATTCATTACTATCTGTTTTCTCGTCTTTGCTTCATCTCCCTATACAAGTAACTACACTGGTGACCCCGACGTGATGAGCACTTACAATGAAAACTCCGTCGAAGTCTCCGTTAACAATGAAGAAATGGCAGCAGTCTCCGTCAAAGCACGGATACCTCAATTTTGGCGTCAAAAGCCGAGACTTTGGTTCGCGCAGTACGAATCCATCATCGCAAATCAGAAGATGGGAGACGAAGCCAAATATCACCTCGTCGTAGCTCAACTCGAACTGGCGGACATCGAGCAAGTCGGCGACATAATATTATCACCGCCGGACAGCAACAAATACGAAGCACTGAAACAACGATTACTTTCTGTCTACGAAGAATCGGAGTCCAGACAACTGCAGAAACTGCTGGGAGAAATGGAACTGGGGAGTCAAAGACCTTCACAGCTCTTAAGGAAGATGCGCGATTTAGCACTCGACAGAGTCCCGGATAACACATTAAAAATCATGTGGTCCGGTCACCTACCACCGTCCGTTCGCGCCGTCCTCGCCATAAGCACCGAAACAAAACTCGACGTTCTCGCTACCATGGCTGATAAGATGACAGAACAAACACAGGAAATAAGCTCGATTTGTTCCTGCGCCAGTCCCTCGAAGCTTTCAACAAACGAAGATCTTCTCAATAGAATCGACACTTTAACAAAAGAAATCGCGTCACTGAAAATGACTCATTCACGAAGTCGCGGGCCATATCGGCATAACAACAACCGGAATCGGGTCCGATCAAGATCATCGAGTCGCGTAAGAAAGGACCCAGTCTGCTACTTCCACAGAAAATTTGGAAAGGACGCATTCCGATGCCAACAACCCTGCGATTTCAAAAAATATCCTAACAAAAGTGAAGAATCGTTAAACTAACATCGACTCAAGCAACGACGGGGGCAGGAGTCGACGAAATATCAAACCACCGTCTTTTTATTCAAGACAAGACTTCAACACTCAACTTTCTCATCGACACCGGCGCAAATGTTTCCGTACTACCTGCAAGCTCAATAGAAAAACGAAAGAATGCACCGAGTAATTATTTATACGCAGCCAACGGTTCGTCAATATCTGTCTACGGGGAAAAGTCAGTGGTACTCAACCTAGGGATGCGTCGCCCTTATAGATGGACATTTGTAGTCGCAGCCGTATCTAGACCAATACTGGGTGCCGATTTCCTTCAACATTACAACATCATCGTGGATTTGAATGGAAGGAAACTGATAGATAAACATACAAATATATCAACAAGAGGCTGTATGATACCTACAACACAAAGCAGCGTGCGAACACTGGATACCAGCCAACCTTACCACGACCTTCTTGCCAAGTACCCGAACATTACCAGGCCTAGTTTAAATAATCCACACAACTCTAAGGTCGAACACCACATCGAGACGACGGGTCCTCCAGTATTCTGCAGAGCAAGACCACTGCCACCTGTGAAATACAACCTGGCAAAGGAAGAATTTCGACAAATGATGGAACAAGGAATATGCAGGCCTTCCAGCAGCCCGTGGGCCAGCCCATTGCATTTAGTGCCTAAGAATAACGGCCAACATCGCCCCTGTGGAGACTACAGAAAACTAAATGCAATCACTGTTCCAGACCGATATCCAATACCAAGGCTTCACGACTTCACTCACAACTTAAAAGGGAAGAATATATTCTCCAAAATTGACCTGGAGAAGGCCTACTTTCAAATTAAAATTCGTGAAGAAGATATTAAGAAAACAGCATTAATAACTCCGTTTGGCCTATACGAATTCACTAGAATGTGTTTCGGTTTGAGAAATTCTGGCCAAACGTTTCAACGACACATCGATGACGTCATGCGAGGCCTACCCGTTTTTATTTTCGTCGATGACATTTTGTGCGCTTCTGACTCTGAAGATTCTCATAAACTACTATTAGAAGAGGTATTTTCAAGACTAGAAAAAAACCAACTGCAGATTAACGCCGCCAAATGCGTTTTTGGTCAAAAAAACATCGTGTTCCTAGGCTACAACGTTTCTTCTGAAGGAATTACACCAACCTCAAACAAAATCAAAGCCGTCGAAGACTACCCTCGGCCGAACACAATACAAGAATTACGGCGATTCCTAGGAATGATTAACTTTTACCGTGAAAACATTCCTAACGCCGCCTTACATCAACATGCATTAAACAAATATATGCACAACTCTAAGAAGAACGATAAAACTAAAATCAACTGGGACAGCGAGGCATTACAATCATTCGAAGAGTGTAAGCGAGACATCACTAATGCCGTCCTACTCGCACATCCATCGGCTGAAGCACCTTTCGCTCTAATGACGGACGCCTCCAATCTATGCGCTGGAGCCGTTATACAACAGAATATTGAAGGTAGATGGAAACCGCTTGGATTTTTTTCAAAAAAATTCAGCGACGCTCAACAAAAATACAGCACCTATGACCGCGAGTTGTTATCAATTTACATGGCAGTTCGACATTTCAGACGAATATTCGAAGGACAAGAACTAATAATATATACCGATCATAAGCCGCTAACGTACGCGCTTATATCGCAAAACAAGAACGAAACTCCACGCCGAACCCGATATTTAGAATATATCGGACAATTCACGTCTGATATTCGTCACATCGCAGGCAAAGAAAATGAAGTCGCCGACGCACTCTCGAGAATTGATGAAATATCATTTCCTTCACCGATTGAATATTCATCATTATCAAAACAGCAAATGCAAGACAAAGAACTACAAACTTTGTTGCAAGACAAGAAACACGAATTTAAGACAATTATTATGCCTGGCACTACGTTACCCATCGTCTGCAATACATCTACAGGCACTATTCGTCCTTACCTGCCGACTGAGTTCCGGAAGACAGCCTTTCAAGCACTTCATAATCTTAGTCACCCTGGGGTACGAGGAACGAGAAAAATAGTAACCAATCGCTATTTTTGGCCTTCGATGAACAGCGATATATCAACATGGACTCGAACGTGCATACCTTGTCAGCGAGCAAAAGTACATCGACACACGCAAGCACCGATAGCGCAATTCGACAAAGTAGACCGATTATATCAAGTTCACATCGATATCATCGGACCCCTTCCTATGTCTGATAATTATCGATATTGCCTAACGATGATCGATCGCGCGACAAAATGGCCAGAAGCATGCCCGATGGAAGAAATAACAGCAGAAAAGGTCGCTGACGCGTTCTATCAAACCTGGATATCAAGGTTCGGTTGCCCCGCAATAATAACCACAGATCAAGGCAGGCAATTCGAATCTGAAATTTTCAAAGTCCTAATGCAACGACTCGGAATCCATCGCACTCGCACTACTGCTTACCATCCTCAATCAAACGGGATAATCGAACGTTGGCACAGAACTTTAAAAACTGCCCTCACAGCTCGCCTACAAGAAAACACCAACTGGACGCGCGAGCTACCTACAGTTTTATTGGGAGTGAGAACGGCTATAAAAGAAGACGTAGGCTGCAGTACGGCAGAACTACTCTATTGTCAAGCCCTCCGTTTACCCGGCGAGTTTTGTGGCGAACCTGTGACGTCATTCACAGCGTCACAATTTCACAACAACCTCTCGGACGCAATGCACAGATCGCAAACGCAAAGAAAGTCGTTAAAACCTACGTTCATTCACAAAAGCCTAAGTACGTGTACACATGTATTCGTAAGAAACGACTCCATACGCAAACCGCTCACACCAAATTACACCGGACCTTTCAAAGTTATCGATCGCAACGAGAAGTTTTTCACCATTCAAATGCCACTCAGAAAAACAAACGTCACAGTCGAACGACTCAAGCCAGCTTTCATTCTCAACACTGAAGCACACAACGAGCACACGAGAGAATCCTACGCCTATATAAGCAGAGCAGGAAGAATATCCAAGCCGCCTGTACGCTTCGCTGAAGGGGGAGTGATGTAGCTACCTACCCAGGGCATACGTAATACATCGAACTAGTTACATAGATCACCAGAACAACCGCACGCGCCGAGCGCCCGATCAGTACTGGCGCGCGCGTCGACCGCTGGTGAATCCGGCGATATCTAAACATACATGATACATCGTCTTCGTGACGTCACGCGCGCAAGAGCTGCACGCGTGGCCATCCCGCTCGAACACCTGTGTCTGACTGGAGAAGCCTCGGCGCAACCAGTGATTTAAATAGGAGCACGCCATACGTATAACTACGTAGGTACGGTCGTAAGCTAATTGCGGCGACCCACTAATCTGGTGATATATTTTACTATTTAAGTAGGTTAAGTTTGACAATAAATATTCATTACTATCTGTTTTCTCGTCTTTGCTTCATCTCCCTATACAAGTAACTACAGATACAATATCGATACCAAGTTCGGTTTTCTTGCAGGCTATAAATCAGTGTTTCTGCGGTACAGCACACGGCGTCTGCTCTAATAAGCGGCCGGTCTGAAGCCGCTTTGTCCGTACCGCCTCATCGGGCCAAACTTTCCTTTCCAGTCAAACTTAGATCAGGCCGAGAGTATGGGAATACGCGACACGAGTCAGCTGTTGGTGTGACAGCGACGGTTTTGGTGTGCCAATTTAATTTTATATGCATGAATGATGCATGCTAGTATGATTTGGGAAATGCAATGAATTGCTTTAAAAGATCTATTGAGTAGTTGTAGAGGTGTTTAGCCACTTATTCACAATTATCACTATGGGACTTGAGCCACTAGGTACACGAGGGTAAAATATAAATATCATCATCATCATCATCATATCAGCCGAACGACGCCCACTGCTGGGCATAGGCCTCCCCCAAGGATCTCCACAATCGGTCCTGTGCGATCAATATAAATATAAGACACTACAATACCTATATTCACGCTTATAGATGTCCATTATCCAAACATTAAGATTGTTGCTTATTTCATCGTCCTACATCACGTTCTCCAACTCAATAAAGGACTTAGCTCCATTGTTGACAGCGAATGATACTTAAAATTACTTATTCAAAATCCAATAACACTTGAACATGCCTTTTAGTACTATATTAGTATGTCACGTGACACCGCAGGACCACTTTAATCTAATCCCGTAACCGAACTCTAATTTGCACCGTATTATTCCCTGCTCATAAACAATGCACGCTAACAAACAGGCAGGCGTCTTAATTAAAGTTGCTCTATATACTTACCTCCTCAATCTCACTTGTAGAAGTTAAGGAAAGGTTAAGGCGGCCGCCCGGCTCACCCCATCCCCCCACTTCCCGAATTTTCCCAAAGTATCGCTTAATGCAAGTTTATTATCTCCCATCGCTGAACTCTAATTAATTCTTTTTTTTATCAATCAAATCTTGTTTTTGAAAATGATTGCTAACGGATTTACAAAACAGTTTTTGAGGATCGGGAAAGCTGAATAAAATTTTAAAAGAACATAAATAGCTTATACCTACTGTTTTAAATTAAATAAACGACTTTGTCCATAAGTTTTAAATATGAATTAATTCAGTACGAATAAACTATCTGCGATACAAATCTTACAAAGTTTAGTTAAAGATTCCCTTGAAATTTGAAAAATGCATGCGGTGTAAAAATAAACGAGGTTTACATTGTAAACATTGTAAAATTAAAGGTACAATCACCTGCAAATTTAAGCTCTAATTAAAAAGCTGTAGCGATAGTTTTTTAATATCAATTAACTTTATTTGATATTTTAACAACTTAATTGTAATTGTAATATCAATGAAATTTTGACTTCTTAATACAAACTGCCGGTCAGGTTAGACAAATTAGAATTGACCTGTATATTCAAAATTACTTTTGAAATTTTGGGCTACGCTTGTATAAAAAAAAATGAAATCTTAGAACTTAAAGTAAATACTTCGTCGAATTTTTAGATAAGTAGGTTAGTAGTTTTATAAAAAAGGTATAAGCTAATTTCATCCTTATTTATTACTTTTTGGAATATTCAGCGCTTCCTTCGCTCCGCTCACTTCGCTCGTCGCTCTCACCACACCGTTACGGGCGTCCCTATAAATAACGGATGTCGATCCTAATTATTAAAACACTATCGGTGTCCGCAATACATTTGTTTTTTTATACGAAACATCAATGTTAAATCACAAACGGGGTGATTTCTTTGTCTGTTTTGTCGAAGTTGACCTTTCATTTGCGCTACGAGTTTGTGCGCATCGTTGCATAATAGTGACCACCTGTTACAGTGGATACAATAGCAAAAAAGTATTGGTCGACGATTTGACGACCTCCGTGGTGGAGTGGTGTACACACCGATTTTCAAGGTGTCGCCTGCTCCGAGGTCCCGGGTTCGATTGCTGGACGGGCCAATGTAGAAAACAAGCGTTTTTCTACATTTTCTTGGGTCTGGGTGTTTGTGGTACCTTCGTTGTTTCTGGTTTCCAAAATACGAGTGCTTTAAATGGTTATTCAAATTGGGATCAAAACAATTATATGTGATGTTTAACTCATTTATTATTTATTTATTGGTCGGAATAAAGCAAACAAGAAAATGTGTTTATTTAGTAGTTGACAGAAGATCTTATTCTGTAGCCATAATCGTGGGTGCAATGCGGTAGGTAGTTCATAAAATTTTAATAATCATACAACTAACCTTGGGGTAGGCCTATGCCCAGCAGTGGGCGTCGTTCGGCTGATATGATGATGATGACAACTAACACGTACAAGTTAGTAAACCACCACTTTAAAACACTAAATACCTCAACTTAATTGTAAAAGAAAATAAACTTTTAAATTAAATTTTAAATATTAAAAAAAAACTAATTTTAAATATTCTAAATTATTATTACTTACCTTTTATTTTAATTTTTAACACTACAAGTAAGTCGCAGTTACAGTGGTGAAAAAAATTTTTTTTTTATTTGTAGAATTATTTCTTGTCTAATAATAATCACCATTTTTATATTAGGTTTCAGTTTCAATGTTATATATTTTCTGATAATAATTCTTTCCTGATACATTTTTTCTCCACGTCGCGTAAAATGTAGATAAATCTTAACCTAAAATATACGTATTAATGACCGTTGATTATCCTAAACATAAGTTAACTAATCAAATTAATCGGAAGGAAGGCCGATGCCGGCATTATTAATGCAAAACTCGCAGCACCCTTTCCAACCCACGCTACGCTACCCCCTACCCCAGAAGCCCACCCCAGACCCTTCAGGCTCACATCTTCCAAGAAATGCGACGATCCTAAAAAATAAAGCTACACGTGAAATCGCTGAAGAGTTTCTGCTTAATATAATTTTCCTTAAATCATTTAAGAATTACCTATATCTCTCGCTAAATATAGGGCGGAACATTATGGCAAAACAATATTTCAGGTTAAGCTGTTGAAATTTACCTGAAATTTTGTTTTTCCTTTAGAAACATGGCCCGGAATATTAAAAGTAATTTTAAGCATCCAGGTCTTTAGCAATTTTGACTTAGCTTACCAACCAAATCTGTCCCATTTTTCTATAGTAAATATAATTTTACCTATAGGAATTTAATAAACTTGTTCTAATCGCATGACTAGCCTTGAGGATCCTTAGGGGAAGGGAAGGTGTTAAAGTCCAATCCGCATATTGACGGCATCGGCATTACAGTTATCATGAAGTGGAACGATAGCCCCTCATTATGTATTGCTAAAAGTTCCCACTCAAAAGTTCTCGTTATAAGTAAATTGATTAAATAATAACAAATTAATGATTAAATAACTCAGTTTATCCAAAACTACGCTTGGCCCGTATTCGGCGTGTGCGCAGATTAATCAACTCAGTGCAATCGGATGAAAAATTTAGGAACTTGTACGGGATGCAAACAATAAATTATTTGCAATTTATTAAACATAAAATATATTTTGATACAAACTTCATCAATGTTAGCAAAACGCCTGTGATAACGTAAAGAAATAAGAACTGTAAAACACGAGATTAACAAACCGTGACAAAAGTTTACTTCTGTTGCGTGTTCGACGAAGCTCATTCTTGTATTCCACCTGTCTTTTCAGATTTCTAAAAGGCGTTGCCACTTATTCCCATTCATTAGGGATTCAAATCGCGCCGAAAACCAGTTTGGACTTTGAAAATTAACTGTTGCGTAGTTGCTATGTTAGACCATATTGACTTTGTTACAAGACGCAGTCCACACAACCTTATCTCAAACAAATAGGGTTGCCAATCCGACAGCGTCAGCTGTAACTGGGCACATTTTAGGTTGTACCACAGAATGGGGTTTGGGTACACCCCACCCCCTGAACTCTACATGTTATTTACGTGTGAACACAACGCCACGAAGGGTTCAATTTATCTGACCTACTGGGCCTTCCAGTAATATAAACGTCGGAATTACTTGTTCCTCCTTAGATTGCCCATTTTTTTTGTTATTTTCTTCTTATACTAAACAACTTTGGTGTCCTTCGGAACTAATTTAAAATATATACATAAAACGTCTTTACCCATATATATACCCATTTTAGAAATAACAAAGATATACCTACTTTCTTTAGTTTTAATATTTCCGAATGAAAAGAGTTCGTTATGCCAAAATGCATTTTAACAAGTTTCAAAAAATGCCAGAAGTCAACATAACATCAGCCTTAAAATTACATCTTTCCATCAGAGAGGGTCGTGTTATCGTGTATAAATACAATGCGTACCAATGTTTCATAACAAGGCCGCACTGAAACTTAAAGTTTCCCGACCTACCGCAAACATGCGCGGATTCTTTCATCTATACACGAGTGTGTTTATGTGTTTATGGATGTAGTTTAAAGTATAGTTTTAAAGTATATGAGAAATAGCAAATTAAGTACTATTACTTTCATAAACAATATCAAATTACACTTAAAAAATATTGTTTGAAAAATAAAGCTACAAAAACAAGATGAACGCATAAAGTGACAGAGTAGAGCTCCTTCAAGCGGGCAAGTGGCGAGCAGATTCACGATTACAGCCATTTTAGGGGACGCACCCCGATCTATGATGGACTGGAAATATTCCATAATATCAGAAGCGTCGTTACAATGCCTTAGCAGAATATTTTTCTTGGGCAGAAAGCCGATATTCCCCCAAGAGTTACGACATTTCAATTTGCCAAGGCGGGCGGAAAATGGAATTACGATTGAAGCGAGAACACACCAAAGTCGACAGGTCGTCCTTTTCATCAGCCGAGGATCGTCGAGTGCTCCCGAAAGCTCCCGAGCGCACGACGCGCCCGCCGCGCCAAGCCCGTGTATTGATTAGATGCGGAACGACCGATGCCATATAAATTAGGCCGCACAGAAAAACAGATTTCAAGTAAGTATTTACAACAAAAATAAAACAATTGTTTACCTGTTTCAAATTATTTTCACTTGAATGTAAATTACTTTATTACCTCTTCTGAAAAATCTTAGATACACATCTACTGCCGCGAGCAAAAGCGTTCTGTTGATCTCTTCATCAAACATGATTCATTCGGTTTTCGGCGGCTGAAAAAGCGCGGTAAACTTGGGTAGATTTGAATTGTGTTTTAATCACCTACACATCTTAATAAAGTCATGGTTTTCTTTTGTTATTTGTAGAAATAAATAGAATGCTTTAATCACCAACATTCTTAGTTATTAAATCTGATTAAATAAATCGTTATTCCATTTTGATACATACACTGACATCGAAATAATGTAGGTAGAGACGAATAAATATACATTACATTATTAACGAATGTTGGCCTCGTTTCTCGCTCTCTTTGTTCGTTTCACGATTTTCCGGGAGGATTAATTGAAAATAAGTTTTCCTCGTTGTGGTTTCAAGGTTCAAAATAATTTGTTTGGTGGAACATTTTGTTCCCGACGATTGCCGGTCTAGTCATGCTTTAATAATGACTCTTGTGTTTAAGACATTAGGCTGAAAATTGAGTGGGACGATACCGATGGCACATTTCATGATTTGTGAGTTTATAGCAACGGTGAAGTGTCGGTGGTTAATGGTGGCAGCGCGTGGCTCGCGCTGGCCGCCATATTGGAAAAGTTTGGCGCGAAAAAAGGGCGGCAAAACGTAAAATAATAAGATGTGGTTTTTAACGAGTGATTGCGGTCACATCGGTATTAAGGCGACTAATAGAGCTAAGTGCTGACTGCTGCCACCAATTGTTTTAATATTATTACTTCTAAACGAAATCAATTCTCAAAAAACTAGAACAGTATCATTTTAAAAAATTACCTCTAGTACCACAGTAAACTTTTCATTTAGTTGTTTATAAAGTCAAATTTGTCGCTAACGCCAATAGCGGCCGCTTTTGGAAATAAATTACAATACGAAAGAATGCCAGAATGAAAAGCAGTTAACAGTGATTCAATAAATACAAGAAGTAATTTGCTAAAATGATACTGTTCTAATTTTTTGATACTTAATTGATTTTGTTTTAAAAATAAATCAATTGGGGGCAGCACTTAGCTCTAGTAGTCCCCTAAATAGGTAATAGTTAGAATTGCATTCATTTACCTAGTCATTTTTCTATGTAAAAAGTAGCCATATCTATAATGGTAACAGTTTTATTCAAAATAATGTAGTCCTATTTTGTCAGTACAATGATTATAATGCCTAGAAATCACTGTACTTGTACTTTTAAAAAAATTGGCACTAATTAGCTGATAAGTAGTCATTATTGTATGGGAATTTATTTCTAATCCCTACCCGAAATGAAGTAAAGTAATGAAATTTGGACTAACATCACTAAATGTTCCTTCCAGGTAATCTTGTTGTTAGGAAAGTTAAGATACCGAAAATGTCAACAATATAAATTGTTTCACATTACACAAGCACACATTAATACCCCGGAAAATATCAAGAAGTTTGTACCGAAACATCTTTTCGGTAATTCGCTTCAGAATCCCTCGTTCGGGAGATTTAGATGGGATCCCGCCCCACTCCCCAGGGTGACCCATAGAGGAAAACCCGTTGTTTCTTGGAGAACTTCTAACCGTGTCAAAGTTTGTGCGGCGTATTTGCTTAACCTTTTATCCTAAAACGAACTTTATGGTGTTAGAGTTAAGGTTTGTTTTATGTTTGACTGGGACGGTTGTCTGGTCTTTAGGCTTCGTTTGTTTATTGGCACCTTTTCAGGTACTTAGGGTCGGATCGCCGCGCAGGGTACAGGGAAGACTCCAGCTCGCATATTCGTCACCGACCTTCGAGCCCTTACTAAGTGTGCTCACGTAAAAGTTAGGAAGTTAATTTGCAAGATTGCGGTCGCAACTAACTTCGTGTATGTTTTATAGAACAAATGATGTGTTGGTTTCTGCTTTTATTGGGATAGACAACTGAATACATTGATCGTCTTGGTTGAGTATATGATTTTTCGCTTTATCAGCATTACGTTATTCTAATGATATTTTTTTCATGCGGTTTGTGTAGGTACTCCTTATGATAAGAAAGACGAAAGTGAAAACTCCTTCTTGCAAGTTTCAATTGTCTTTTTTTGCACAATTTAATAAAAAGAAATACATCTTCTTATGAAAAAGTAGAATAAGGAACATTTGTAACATAATTGCTTAATGACTAACAAAACAGATCGAATTAATAGAATACAACTCGAACACTTTAAAAACTATGGTAATAAAATAAAAAAACTGTTGTAATAAAATTATTTAACTAAAATACAGGATGACTTTTTCATCATCTTCAAAAATGTTTATAGGCGTTCGTATTTAGAGCTTATTTATGAAGTAAAAAATGAAAATCAAGTTTTCACTCGAAAATATTTTTAGCAACATAGTTTTCAATTTTTACGGTCCTAAGTCTATTAATGTATGAAGGGAAAATCAAAAACTTATGTATAGTATCGTAATGAATGAATGAGATGCGCATAGCGTAAAAAAAGTGTCGCTAGGAGGCCGTATCATTTTTTTTTTATTTTTGCGGCCATTTTCAAAGTGCTTTATCTTGACATTTTTGTACTGGGCTATACCAAAAGAAAAAATACATCATTAGATTTTTTTCTCGTAGATTGTTCGCCTGTATAAACAACTAAAAAGATTAAATTCATAACAACGATGATTTGCTACCAAACTAACTGAGTCGAGAAGTGTATGAAATAGACTTATAGAACGCCCCGTTGGTCTAGTGGTTTAAATTCTGGGCCTAACCTTGGGGTCCTGGGTGCGATGCCCGAGTCGGGTAACAAAAGTTTGTGATCACTCCGCATTTGGTAATCTTGGTGATTAGGCCTGTACCCATCATTGATGTTGTAATTTGAGTTCAATGACAAAGGCCTTTTCCCTGCATTGAGATGATTATAGGCGTTATTTTTATATTCAAACGTTCTTATTGAAATATTATTAGAACCTTATTTCATTACCCTATAGGCTATTTTTTTTCACCATATTTTAAGAAAAAATTGAAATCGAAATATTACCTATAAAGTTAATTATGTTTAGAGAATTCTCTTTGTATTCTGAAAATCAACTTATAACAATGATTTATTTACTTCAGTGTAGAACGAGTGTATCTGCGCCCTAATTCTCGTCCGCGAGTCGCGAGACTACTCACATTGAACTGGCCGAGACTGTCGAAACTCGCATTCGAAGGTTTGTCGACCCTTTGAACTTATGCGCTAGCCTGTCTTGCAAGGGTAGCATGTCCCATTCACATTCAAGGGCAATCGTAATTTATGAACTAATATTAAATTAGGCACTCTTGTAATTTTTCTAGGATTCCGTTGTCAAGACAAGGAACCTTAGTGTTAGGTTTATGTTAGGGTAGTTCCTGACAAGACAGATATAATTTTATATTACATCGAAAATAGTGGGAAGGTCGTAAAAAGTAATGTGCTAAAAAAATTTTTTAGGTTTTTTTTTTTGTTATCTTCATCTATACTAATATTATAAAGCTCAAGAGTTTGTTTGTCTGTTTGTTTGTTTGTTTGTTTGAACGTGCTAATCTCAGGAAGTACTGGTCCGATTTGAAAAATTCTTTTTTTGGTAGATAGTACATTTATCGAGAAAGGCTTTAGGCTATATAACATCACGCTGCGACCAATAGGAGCGAAGCATGAGTGAAAAATGTTGCAAAAATAATCGCGATTAGATAACGGAAATTGACGCGGACGAAGTCGCGGGGAACAGCTAGTATCCCATATAGTGTGTGGTGTCTTTGGACAGATCTTTCAAAAACAATATGGCAAACCCATACGTAACACTATTTTATTTTCAGGAATTTATGTGTAACGTAGTACTCAAGGAGGGCCCACTAAAAACTTGTGGTGCCTCCTACGCAGTTAGATCCTCTTGCGATGGGCTTCGCGACACATGGCGACACCGTTCTGGTAAAAGGAAGGAGGGTAAGAGGAAGGATGAGCGTCAGTTTATTCCGATAGGTGGCGTCTTGTGTTAGTAATTAAAATTTTTCTTTAATCTATTAATGCATATTTTTTTTAGTTTTTTCAATACTATGTGTCGTTGTGATGCCCTTTACTTATAAATATTCTTTATAATTTATTTTAATAAGTTTAGGAATGCATTTCTGTTTGTAATACCTCTAATTTAGGAACGGTGTGAAACAATAGTCCTAAAGAAAGTATTAAGTAAGTCGGCATTTGGGTCGTGCAACTACGGAACCTAACGATGCGCGACACGCACTTGGCCGGTTTGTTTTATCTGAAGTCACTAAAAACTTTTCTTTATATTAACAAAATTAGAACGTCTTAAAAGTATGTGTATTCAGTGAGAAAGAGTTAAACTAAACATGAGGGTTTATTTCAATTGAATCAATTAAAAATACCTTTTTAATTAAATGAATGAACTTATACACTGCCAAATCACTGCAAGCATAAAGCATCGTTTTGTTGCGACAAACATACCAAAACAGCTCAAATATGCTAAACTTTAAGTTTGTTACCTCAAAAATTAATGCTACCTGAAACGTGCGTCGTTTGATTGTGTAGTAGGGGACAACAACTGCAGATTGAGTGGAGGTTCTTGCCTACTTATAAGATGAGTATGTTTTTAAAAACAATAAAATTGACATAAATATGGGCAACATTAATGAACTGAAATAGAAGTGTACCTATGCGTAATAATAACCCCACGTTGGGCGCCAAATTAAAATTAATGGTTATATTAATTATGTCATTTATGTTTTTACTTTGAATATAAATATCTGTCTTTAAGAAGCATGAATCAAATTATATGTTTATTTTTAGGAAAAAATCACAAACCATGCTCTTAAATTTTTACAAAAGTGCTTTATTAGGGCAAAAAATAATTTCGTCGTGAAAAAAGAGTTTCGTTAAGCGACAAAGAGGTCAGATGCCATTGTCGGGTGCCGATATTTTGGCTGTAGATTAAATCATTTGAGTATTTTTTAAGTTGTTAGTTTTGCTCAAATTACATACTAAATGTGATAAGAGGCTCTAAAACTTTTCTAAAGAAAATAAAAAGGGCTTGAAGCAACGCGTAACTGTGAATCATTTTTCGAAGTCTCTTATAAAACACACGCACATCGCACACGGGGATTATTACACGTAAAAAAGCTGGATGTTGCCCGTTATAAAAATGTTGAATCTAGGGAAAAGATCATCGCGGGGGTGGCGCCCCCTACACCCTGATTTATGGTAACATGTCGCGAGACTGCCACCCGTGCGGCGTTCCCGCTTTTTGTCATTAACTGATTTTTATTCCATTTAGCTTTCTGCTACTTTTGAGTTCATTGATATTAGTTTGAAAAGTTGAAATTTTAAAGCATTCGCCAGTTTTTACGTATAGATTAACAAAATTTGGTTGGTTAATTTAATTTGTAAAAAGTACATTGAATTAGAAATGAAAAGGTTAAAAAAACATGGTTGTTAACGATTTAAACTTCCATGGTCACTATTACTAGAGTTGATTGATACGGGGTTTATACCATGTACCTTAGTTTTTATGAGTTCCCAATATTTCGGCACTGTTGCAAGCGCCATGATCACGGGAGAACTGAGTTTTCCCTTGATCATCCCCGTATCAATCAACTCTAGTATGGTTGTTAACATTGATTCTTTTTTATTTTTGGTAATACTTAGGGTCAAAATTAGTTTGATAAAAAAAGTTTCCCGCGCAAACCAAAGTTAGATCAAATATGTTGTGCCTATTACATTAAAGTCATCACATACATGCGGTAGGTGTAGTTTTGTTTTTATTAATACAGAGATTTAATAAATGTGTACATAAATTCAATACAAATATTTTTAGAAAAACATTATTTAGGTCCAACCCATCAACTGCAAGATTAATAACCCTTTTTTAAAACTTATCGCGCCATCTATCGTTGGGTAGATAAAATGAAGTTAGGAATTGCGGTAAAACTGGTAAAGCAAAAGTAAAGCAAGATTTTTCTGATTTCAAAGGTATATCATAGTGTTAACTGATTATTTATATAATTTTTATTCAATAATATCATCAGTTCTTGTTGATAAAAAATTCAATAAATTAATTCCCGGATAATTATTACTTTAAGCTCCGATCATAAAATGAGATCCATCATCAAATACAAGACAATATATATTACTATTACTATCTTACTAATAAGTAAGATATATTGACTGTATCATATAGGGAAGATACTAATATCGTAAATTTGAAAGTTTGTATGTTTGGTTGTTTGTTACTCAATCACGCCAGAACGGCTGAACAGATCTGAATGTACTTTTGCAGAGTTATAGTAGGTATTTCGTCAGGAATAGCATAAAGGCTACTACAAATAACGAAAAATAATACATTTCCCGTGAGACTACTACGTTTGTTATTTAGTTTTAAAGGGAACTTCATGATTCTTTATGCAGTAAGTGGTCAAAAAATAACATGGTTCACTTTTCATCCGAATACATGGTTCCCGTGGGAAAGAATAATTATTTATTAATCAGAGAATTTAAACACGAATGAAGCCGCGCAGGTAACATTGTTTATTATTATATCTGTTTCTCATTTTTGAGTCATGTACACACTCCTAATAAATGTATGTGCTGCCATCTACATTCCATTTTTCTTTGTAAGTAAAACTTCTGTTGCCGTTTGTTACTGACACACTAACGAAAGATGCTTAACTCTTGGTAATAGTTACTGTAGACATATAAAGAGGGCGCTATTCCAACTTTAGTAATTTCTAACAGATGTCACTAGTGAGTAATACTCTATTTTTAAGCTGGAATCAATCAGTACAAACCTGAGACAAATTGAACTAAGTAGAACTAAAAAAAATGAGTTAGACAATAGTTTTTTTTTTATAAATAATGGGCTTGCTCTTGACTACATACTTAACTATACGGTTACATACATAACCAGGCGGCCTCTTACGAAGCCTACCACCGCAAAGGGATCTGTTAGCCGTCATCATTGGTTAGAAAACCAATGATGCCGTTGCCCAGGGTGGACCACCAGGAAGTAGATCCCACCACCCCAGTAGATATACTAGTAGATGGACTGACAGCCCGATAATGCGTGACCACTGACCAGTTTTGATTTGTCAATGTGTGTGTTAACTAGTGACATACCTTTAACATTTCCAGACTATCGACAATAATTGCAGTTTGTCGCTTGGAAAATAATATTATGTTTACAGTCACACTGTTTTTATCTCGAGATTATGCACCTACTATGCGGCATACCTAACCGCCCTCACTTCTTACAACCTCAGATCATATAAAGGAATAGATATGAAATGGGGGCGTGGCGCGTGCGAAACCAATATGGGCAAACAGAACTATTGCACTCTGCGGCGGATTAGTTGTACTTCACCCGTGCTGACGCAATGATCTTCTCATTTGTGTATGTGAGTAGGTGGTAGCCGCTGTGGTTGGGTCCATGTTTGTGTGCGCACCAATGAGCGTTGTAAATTGATTTTGTGTGATCCTTATGCTTTCAACGGTGTTATTGTAGTTGCGTTGCACACATAAATAATTCGGAGACACGGTTTCTCTAAGGATTTACGAGTGAAATTATATCTTCTTCTTTATATGATCTGAGCGCACGCACACAGCAGTGAAGAAGCGAGCAACCGTATTCCGCGTGTCCAACGAGGTCATTTTCCATCCTCGCTCATGGTTTGTTTGGGAGTCTCTTATTGGGACTTAACTGAGGTACATTTTTATGAGAAAGGCGTAAAAACGAATGCAGTTGTGTATCAAAATACAGTCCTCAAGAACCTTGTGGAACCTGTTTCTCATACCATGTTTAATAACAGGCACTGGGTATTCCAACAAGATTCTGCGCCAGCTCATAGAACGAAAAGCACACAAGACTGGCTGGCGGCGCGTGAAATCGACTTCATCCGGCACGAAGACTGGCCCTCCTCCAGTCCAGATTTGAGTCCGTTAGATTACAAGATATGGCAACACTTGGAGGAAAAGGCCTGCCCAAAGCCTCATCCTGATTTGGAGTCACTCAAGGCATCCTTGATTAAGGCAGCCGCCTATATTGACATGGACCTGGTTCGTGCTGCGATAGACGACTGGCCGCGCAGATTGAAGGTCTGTATTCAAAATCGCGGGGGTCATTTTGAATATATTACAACTATAATAGTGGGCAGTTAAATGTGCCCGGTGAGTATATTTTTTACAAAAAATTAAAAGCGATTGTTATTAGTATTATTTATTTATTTATTTAAAAAAGATTATGCCGTGTCATCTGCCGTGCCGTGTGAGCTGATAGCTCATCAATGGCAGTAAGTGAAAAAGTACAAGTAAACAAAATCTAAACAAACATTTACATTTTGATGAATCAATACCTGATTATTGACCTTTAACAGGATTATCTTAGTTCAGTGATTCCTTACTCCTTCTTCAAATTGTTAGTTAAGTTAACATTCATTTGAGACGCTAAATGTAAAATAACATGTAATTTCTCGGGAAACATTCAAGATAAATGTCGACAATAGTATCGACAAATTTGAGTCAAGCTCTAGCGTACATGTAAAATATTTCGATGAATTAATTATCCACCATAATAATGTAAATAATCAATAAATAGAACTTTATCTATACGTATTGGTATAGGCATAGCCTAGTACAAAAAAGTCAAGATAAAGCACTTAGAAAATGTCCGAGAAAAATCTAAAATTTTTGATACGGCCTCCTAGCAACACTTTTTTTAGGCGGTGTTGTTGATTTTCCATTCATACCTTCACAGGCAGGTAAAAATTGTAAACTCAGCTATATTTTTACTTCATAAATGGGCTTTGTGTATACTTAACGCCTGAAAAAAAAGTCAACTGTACGACATTGTCAAATTTTGTGTCATCATAATCTTTTTAACTGACTTCAAAAAAAGAAGGAGGTTCTATGTTCGTCTGTGTATTTTTAGCACGATAGGACACGAAATTTTGTCTGTCAAGCCATAATCCACCTTACACAATTCTGTTTAATAGTGCGTTTAATGGTAAATGTTGTTCTCGATGCCTCGAAGCAGTGGTTTGCCGACATCAACCGACCGAGTCTAAAGACTTTCACCTTGTACTTACCTTTCGGCACCATTAGACGGCAAAGGCGAACGGTGGGAGTTATCAGCATCTCTCTACTAAGACTATTGTTATTTATATGTATGTATGCCGTCGTTCATATCTTTGCAACGTCTGTTTCACTTGACGGGTAGAAAATGCATTTGGCATTTTATTTATTTATACTACCTACAGGGTGAAATTTTAACCACTTTCCAAACTTTTTATAGTCGTTCGGTATCGTATTTAGAGCCCATTTATGAAGTAAAAAATGTAAATCAAGCGTTCACCCGAAAATATTTTTCGCAATATAGGTAGTTTTCAATTTTTACGGTCCTAGGCCTGATAAGGTATAAAGGGAAAATCAAAAACGTATGAATGGTATCGTAAGAACAAATGAGATGCGAATCGCGTAAAAAAAGAGTTGCTAAGCGGCTGTTTTAAAAATTTTAGTATTTTTGCGGACATTTTCTAAGTGCTTTGTCTTGACATTTTTGTACTGGGCTATACCAAAAGAAAAAATACGTCGTTTGTTTTTGTCTCGTAGATTAATATATTAAAATTTGGAAGGTGGTTAAAATTTCAATCTGTAAGTATATAGAGTAAAAATTAAAGGAATAGAAACACTATGACAGATGATGAAGACTACTAGATGTTAAAATATTATATGAATACAGTTACTTTTTGTCTTGTGTCAAACAGTTTTGTAAAAAATATAATACTTTTTTTTTAAAACTATATGACAGCGGACTAGTAACTAATGTATCGTGTCGTCGTGACCTAACTTTCTTGCCATCGCCTAATAGGCTATCTAATGATGTTGTCTTAACACTAGGCTGCTACTCGCAGTGGCATTCAGTAAAGGCTGAACACACTGAATGCTATCAGCTGGCTGGAAACATGCATTTTTTAGCTATTAAGACGCTGACATGAGCCAAATTGAGCTCAATGAAGATTGTTTTGCTTTAAGCCTATGGCTCGTATTGTTGCCAAATTCTATGTAGTTGTAATTGATCATATTTTCGACCAGGTGGCTGTTTCCAAAACACGATTCTAAAAACTTTTCTCGATAGAAAAAAATCTCAAAGTAGCCTCTGAAAATACATAAATTACCATTTTTCTCAGCAGTCTATATAACAATGATAATAAAATTTTGTTATATTGTATATTACATGTTGTTGAAGCAAATGGCTGATTTAGATTTTTAATAAATTGGCAATTTTAAATTGCACAACGAGTTTTGTTGTTTGGCACTTAGGCCCTTCTATTCCATGCGTTTTTCTCTGTCACTCCTACGGGAATTGACAGTGATAGCTGCGGCGCGCTGCAAAGAAATTCAAAGGCGAATAAATTTGTGGGCGTATTCATTGCTCAAGGTCATTGGCTGCAGTCAGCGTCTTAAAGAAAAAAACATTTTAAAACGCATTTGTGGCCTCAATCTTACTAATATTATAAATGAGAAAGTTTGTTTGTTGCTCAATCACGCTAGAACGGCTAAACATATCGGTGTCAGATTTGGCAGGAAGACAAATTATAAGGTGAAATAGCATATTCACTACTTCAATATAGTATTTTAGGTACCATTTTCTAATATTCACACGCACGAAGTCGCGTGTAACAGCTAGTTTTAATTAATCACAGATAAAATAGGTACCACGAACCACGTCCTATTACGTTTATGTACATGTACTTATAAATCTATCAACTCTTATTGAACTTAAGATTCATCTTTGTAGCATAATTAATTCATTCATCATTCGTTCATGAAAGCAAAAGATTGTATGTTGATGACACAGTCAAAATTGTGTTAGCCTATGTGAAGTCCAGCAATGGGCGACGTTTGGATAAGATGATGATATCAGTATATAAACTTGAAAAATTTTGTCTTAGGCGGGACAAAATTTTTCAAGTTTATATACTGATATTATAAGTGCAATTAAGTTGCTAAAATATCAAATAAAGTATATGATGATATCAATTATTATTTAAAAAAAATGTTACCGTATCCTAATTTTTATATATAATTACTAACCTGTAAAAGTACACAGATAAAATTGTTTCTCCGCTCGCGCCGAGGTGGGCGGGATCCACCTTCTAGCGTTCCACCCCGGGCTGGTTTCCACAGTCTGTAACGATCTGTGGTGACGGCTGAGTGATCCCTTTAACGGTGGTAAGCCCTGGGGCCTTATTCAGCTATTTCGATCGCAGTTCGATCGTGATTGAATTGGACGATTTTGACATTTAGCCCATACTACAACTGTCAAAAACCTGCTATTCAATTACGATTGTGATACAATTTGGTTACGCGAATTAGGGGCCCGCAATGGGTCGCCTGACTTGCGAGTCTTGCGACCACCATCCTACCGGAGTCCGATGCCAAACAGCATTTAGTTGTGCGGCATTCCTAGCATTCGTAAGCTTTTACTCAACTCTAGAGTTTTTTTGAAGCTAAGAACAGAATTGTGTGCAGAGTAAAAACGAAACCTACGTACTATTCCAACTTAAATCTATCCCCGTGTCAAATTTCATCTGCACCTGTTCAGTAGTTATGCCGTAATTAAGTAACAGACAGCCTTCCAAACTTTTGCTTTTAAATATCAGTAAGGTTAATACAATAGTATTGCGTATAGCTTTTCAATTTAAAAGAGATTCCACAGAGTGTTATGTAAATGGTTTCGGGTATACCATTTTCCTAACACTCTTTATATTGCGCAATATTTTGATCGCACCGTTACAGCACAACATACTGCCACATAGTCATCGTAATAATTAGGTTTAGCATTCCCCAACTAAATGCCTAGCTAGCTCAATTACAAGCACAGTTAAATCTAACTGCATTCAGTGTGCACAGTGCATTAGTAGAACCGTACGCTGACTACTTTCCGTAACATGCGCAAACGCAACCCAAACTCCCGCGAAGCGAGTCGGTTCGGCGCGCTGTTGTCGTGCGCACGTTATTATCTGTGTTTTGAATTTTTTTTTTATTGGAAGTGCTCACAAAAAGTTGTAAGTGAAAGTAATATTTTTACTTTAAAGCTATATTGGTTTAACAAGTTATTAATGAAAGTTTTACTATAACTTTCGAATCTTGTATGATACGAGCTTACACTAATTATAAAAATGTAGTACGAGTAATATATACCGCTTAAAGCTTTTTTAACTGACGATAAACAAAGAGGGTTGCAAACAAATGTGCAAAGGAGAAATGATTACCTATGTCTATAACTTTTCTGTAGTTAATATCCTCTTCCTTAATATTAGGCTAACGTAAATATTTTTCAACGTTTCTACGCTTTTTTTCCATTTGAGACATATTTCTAAGGTTTGAAATTTGGAAGGAAAAATGTAACTTAAAGTCCAAAAATTGGTTACGAAATATAATTATTTATTACGCGCCCTTTTTATTTGAAAAGTGACCAAAACTAAAAGAAAATCGCAAGAAATATGTAAATTAACTCTTTTAAACTACAAGTACTAACTACTTTATAGTTAATTGTTTGTGTTTGATAAAAATTTCTTTGGCTAAACTTATAGTCTTAACAGCTGAAATTTTCGAGTCAATTTTAACGGACAGCGAAACTCGAATTCTTCGAGGAGTAAAACTTATATTCTAGTAGGTATATGTAAGTAATCGTTTGAATGCAATCAAGCTCTTTTTATTATGCTACAACGCTTTGCCCGCGTGGCCGCGTGGTAGGTAACAGGTATATCGCACTTCCAGTTATATTATAGCTTCAGTATTTAAACTTGAAAAATTATGTCTCAGGCGGGACTCGAACCCGCATCTCCTCGCATGCCGGGCGCGGTTTACGCGGTTGCGAGGAGATGCGGGTTCGAGTCCCGCCTGAGACATAATTTTTCAACTGATATTGTAATTGCATATAAATTAAATATTACGAGTATATAAAGTATATTATAGCTTACCCGATATATCGCTCTACTTTAAGATCACTTAAATGTCAATCGCTATCAGACAGATTCTATTCTCTATACCTACCAAATTAAGAAAATATTGATTTTCAATTCCTTTTTAAGGGATGCGAAAACAATTTTTTATACTTACCAATATCATAAAAATAAAAGTGTATGGTGAAAACTATCAAACAATTATTCTGCTATAAGAGACAAGTTTTCGTGGTTGCTAGTCATGTACGTTAAAGGTACCTACTTAGGATCTTAGAGTAGAAAATTAGATTTAACTCGCTTTTAATTATACTTGATTTCACGTTACTACTTATTTTAAGAGAAACTTTCTGTAAGAGAACACAATAATATGTAATTATTTCCGAAGCAACTTGCTTTTATTAGGTACCTACCCGTAATGAGAAAAGGTGATAATAATCAATTTTGATCGGCACAACACGGCTAGTTGAGTTTATTACTTTGATACACGTACATTTGTGTTTCAAAATTGGTGTTTAAATAAAATCTATCTTTATTAAATTCCATATTAGGTAGGTACCTACATATTTGAAAATAGGGAGTATTATTTTGCGTATTTCCCGGAACGTTGTCTGGTAGAGATCGCTCCCTCTAAATCTTTCGCAGTATTATTTTTAATTCGTTTGGTGTACAATAAAGATTATCATGTACATATATCAATTTCATAGCTAGCTATTGCCCTCGACTTCGTAAGCGTGTCAAACTTTGAATTTTAAACTAATACACGGAAATTGTAAATTCTTTAGGAAAAATAAGCCTCTCTGTTATTACACATTGTTACAGCCTATATTCTAATATGCATTAAGTATGTAGTAGGATTATCACGGTCAAGTTTCGACGTATTGTTGCCTGTTGCCTATCACTAATATCTTGCATTGGAAGAGCACAAGAAATAAATTCGCATTGTTTTGATTTAATAATATTGTGTGATAATTATATTATTTAGTAAATTAAAGAAAAAGTTTGTACTTTCGGAACGCGCAAATCAAACCGCCATTTTACCTCATTTGACGTAGTGACGATTGTTTTTAATACAATATTGTGCTTAATACTTACTTAATACCATATATTGTAAATTAATTAAGTTCTTACTTGCAATTGTTATTGTTAATAGAAATAGAAGGGTCAAATGTCAACATAATAGATACCTATTACCTACCTACTCGTAAATGTAATGTTTGCAGTAGAATTACCGCGGTACGTAGGTACTGAAATCGAATTTCTGTTTTCCGGAAAAAAACAGCTCCCGTTTTCCGAGAATTCCAACCTAATCTTTAGGAGGTCCTTCTTTGATCTTTAGGTGGTGTGTTTAACTCTTCCAAGGGCTCAGTCATTTAAACATTAAAGTTTAAGGCACCCGGCACTGATGTTGTTGCAAGTTCTGCCCAATCCAGAAGCTTAACTATTCCTCAACACAGCAGTGGAGTTTTGGAGATGTATGATGATGGATGTATGATGATTAAAAATAAAAATAAAAATATAGATATCTTTGCGAGCAGTAAATTTAAATTTAAGTCTGATTTAACTAATATTTTAAAGAATAGATAACATAACATTGTATTATTACAAATAACACATGTTAATAATTGTATGTAATTTATGAATCATCAACATACTGTAGTACTTATACTATATTTGTTTAGTCTATTGATTTTCATTTCTTATATTATTATATTTATAAAACACGTAGTTTAAAACACTAATTGTGCTTCCTCATTATAGTTTCGTTAGTTTGCGTTCAAGATTAATTACGGAAAACCTGTTATTGGTCTTACTTTATGTATCTTGTTCTAATTACTTAAATTCTATGTTAAACGCTGTTGGTTTTCGAATAAATAAAAATAAAATAAAATAAAGTATCATCTCTATCACGCCTTCTTGAAGTTGGCTATAATTCTTCTTCTTCTAACTCGGTACGTACCTCTGCTGGGTATCGTGACTCCACTCACAAACTTTTTTTTATGGCAGCTCTCCTCAGCTCTTTGGTCGAATTAGATCACTGGTTCTGTGATTGCCAAATCGTACAGACCCACCGCTGACTAGATCATATTATTTGATGCTAATCAACCGATTTCTTAGAAATTTTAACTACTTTTACCATGAGATCAAATTTTACCATGAGATCAAACTCGACCTTCGCAAGATTAGGGATCTGATTTTATGCTCGATACCTTTATATTTTACCTCCGCAAACATTAGAATAGTCAATATTCTTAAACAGTTTGAAGAGCAAGGGATATTTTTGTCTTCTGCTTCTGTGTGCTAAAGTGGGTAGCACTTTTTTATACAAAGTCCTATCTAATCTTAAGTTAGGATAGGATTCCTAACTATAATAATTTATATTTTTTAAACTCTATCTCATTTAGGTACTCTGCCTAGACACACAATGATAATGAATCGGATCAAATAAAACTTAAATCCACACTACTGCAGTTTTTCACTAAACTTTGGTGAACATTACGTAAACGTTTGTGTGACTGTTTCACACGAGGTGGCTTTTTGCAACATGGCTGTTTCACACTAGATGACTACTTAAGTTCTTACTTAAGTTCTTCCTGCCTGCCGTATGGGTCTTAGCTAGTATGAAAGTACCATTACCATACCTAGAAGTAAATATTATACTCAATATAATTTATCTGTAATATGCTCAAAATAAAAAAAAAGAAGTGTGGCACTCGGAGACTGCCGCGGTAAAGCTATTGCATAGCATTTTTTATCAACTTATGCAATTATAAAACTAAAAAGTATCACCGCTGTGCCGGTCGGAGTGGGGGTGTTAGGTTATTTTCGTTACGGAATTTCTGGCTTCGGTCTCCACGCTCAAGGCCCGCGACAGAAGCTATGCAATAGCTTAATTTTATAATTTTATTGTTTTTCTAATTTTGACTTTTGTAATTAAATTTTTCTGTTATTTTGGCAGGTATGGTTACCATAGGCAACCATACTGTCAAAATCCTTATTTTCTTATAAATTCTTTTAAATTTCGGAAATTCTAAATTGTTCGATCGTGCCCCGCCCCGAGTGTTAGGTTAGGTTATTTTCGTTACGGAATTTCTGGATTCGGTCTCCACGCTCAAGGCCCGCGACAGAAGCTTTGCAATAGCTTAAAAACATTATGCTACAAGGTATCAAAATAAACTTCAACACCCAGACCCGAGCCTCTTGAAAGTATCGTTCTGTGAGTGAATTAATCCAAACTAGGAATTGAAGCAGAGAATTTGGTTGTTACAATTTACAAAGTAAATACATAAATACGTTATTTAAAATAAAAATATCATGATGTCACTCCTAAAGGAGGATGAGCTAAAAATATTTTCGGGTGAAAACTTGATTTACATTTTTTACATATTAAATGGGCTCTAAATACGATACTGAACGCCTACAAAAATTTTGGAAAGTGGTTAAATTTTCATCATGTATGGTCTTGGTTGCTACTGCCCGTTTTCCTTGGTGGTATTCCATTGATAACCTCTTACAAAATCCGAAAATCCAGTAGGGGTGTTGGTGGTATAGGCACCATAAATCGTGTAGGTATAAATAAAGGTGTAATAATGTTATTAATAAAAAGTCTCAAAACTTCGCTCCGTGTGACAAAATTCTTTGCAGACTCAACTAAGCCTTTATTGTTTTCACAACCCTGATTTATCAAGCACGACGTATTCTCACGATGTCGATGTAACTGCATGTTTAACCTTAATTTAGGAAACGCATAGGTACAAATAAACTACAAGGCAAGTCAAGACTGAAGAAGAAGACAAGATGAAAAGTTTGAACTGCCGGATAACAAATAGTTGTTCTTTGTAAGAATTAATAAGAAATATGTGTGTGCATTTGGCACTAATGTATATTTTAGTTAACGTACTCGTATGTGACATGTTATGCTTAATTTAAAGATTAATATTTGCCTGACATCAAATGGCAAAGATGATTATATAATTTTATGTAGCAAAGAAATTATGAAATAAGTATACCGGAAGTTTACCATCCAAATTATTGCATTTTGTTTGGTCACTTGATTTTTTTTAACCTTAAGGTTTTTATTAAGATAATTTCGTAAAATTTTGTTTAATGATAAATGTAAATAGATGTAATTTTGCACGGTGCTCTTGTAAACATAACGGCATAGTCAGGTAGTATGCTATTACTGATATATCCGATTGCTAGTACAAGCAACGGTAGAGAAAATCAACGTAAGTAGGTTAGGAACAACCTGTAAGATATTACTCTTTAAATAAATCAACACTGAATACTAGCAGATTGAAAAGATAGGCACCGTAAAGCAGAGTTAATTCCCAACAATTATAAAAATAGTTTAGCAACAATTTTTACTTTAAATTAAAACACTAGCAATCAATGTCAGTCTCGAAGTAAAACATGCAATTTACAACAAAGTTTCGGATCTGGGGCTCAGATGCAGTACTTACAGTCATATTTAAGACTTTTTTATTTGCGCAAATATTTAGTATAACATTTTTCAAGTCCTTTCGCTAAATTCTTTATTCTGAAACCCGTTATTTTGGCTTTATTTTGCTAGTTACGGCGTCAGTAATAGCCCGAAGTTACGCCAATCATTGGGCAGTACCAGTATCTTACAAATAATAAAATTGTAACAGGCTCTCGGCCTCGGACCGATAAAAAGTATTTGGTACAAGACAATGTTGGTACATTTATTGAAGAAATACTATACCTAATACCACTTTAGGGTTTTTATAGGTATATCAAGATGGTACAATTCAAACAACGTTTTTTTTAACTAAATATAATATGATGGCGCCTTTACCTTTAAAAAGTTTTTCTTGATCTTCGTGATTCGAAATGCGAAAGTAAATTAGGTACCTACTTAATTTTATATTTTATTTTTCATAATAATCAAATAAAATCGTCCTTTGATGATTTTAATGCTCGTATCTAAATAGGAATAATAATAACTAATTATTGATTGTTTATCTGCTCAAAACCTAATGTCAATGGTATAACACTTTTGTTTCTCATATAAGAACATTAATTAAAACGATGCTTCTTATTAAACCAAACACCGTGGACGTGCACAACCAATGACACCAAGACACAGAGACCGCCTGCGGTTTTGTAAGCAGTCTTGACCAACTAGAGGCTTTTAGCAATACTTCGTGTTGCCCAACTTATACCTAATACCCATAATCGCGCAACATACTGGGTCCTTTCGCAAAATTTTATAGCTCTTGTGACGCTAATCCGAAGAATACACTACATTTAATTTATTTTATTCAAAACATTGATATTAAAATAAATATGTAATTGGAAAACTAGATACTTACACAAATACTGACATAAAATGTCCATAGCAAATTATCATCATGTAAGATTGAATATATATACCTATGAAATTACTACGGCAGGTATACTTAAATAAATAAATAAATAAATAAATAAATAAATAAATAAATAAATGTGGTCAACATCACATACATTGTTCTGATCCCAATTTGAATAACTATTAAAAGCATTCGTATTTTGGAAACCAGAACTAACGAAGGTACCACAAACACCCAGACCCGAGAAAATGTAGAAAAACACTTTTTTTTCTACATTGACCCGTCCGGGAATCGAACCCGGGACCTCGGAGCAGGCGACACCTTGAAAACCGGTGTGTACGCCACTCCGCCACGGAGGTCGTCGAAGTGATATTTACTTAACATTTTTGTATTGGACTATGAATATATTTATATTTTATCTACGATTCAAATTATTTGACAACATTCATATTCAAAACTAAAATCATATCCAATAAATACAGTTAATTTCAAGGTAACTTCCAAATACTGGAAATATATTTTGTTAGCCAAGGCATAAATTTAAGTCATTTGAATTATTAGCGGTCTTCTAAAAGTGTGTCTTGAATGAAGTTCATAAAATTTATCAGGCAATAGCTGTTGTTCGCTACTTCTCACGCCAGAAGCTATCCCACGGGAACCGTACATTTCCCAGGATAAAATGTGCTATGTGCTATTCCTGCCTATTTATTAGACTTTTTCCGTGGTCTGCGTGATTGGGTAACTGTCTACTAAAATGTCACTTATATTTATTACTAGCGACCCGCCCCGGCTTCGAATAGGTGCAATGCTGATACTAAATAAATTATATAATGTCTTATTGAACAACGTCCACAAACATGTGGCCTATGTCCCCAGATTTAAAATCTGTAACATGCTGTAAAGGGCCATATTGATCTAGATATTAAATGCACATTGAATTGAAATAAATTGATTTTATTTAAAAATACCATCACCAGTGTTTCTAGACATCTTCCCGCCTGGTACCGCCCGCAACCGCTATGGCCTATGTCCCTGGATTTAAAATCTTTAACATGCTGTTAAGGCCACATTGATCTAGATATTAAATGCACATTGAATTGAAATAAATTGATTTTATTTAAAAATACCATCACCAGTGTTTCTATAAGAAGATTCAGCATTATTAGCCAGGGGAGTATTTTGCAATAATCGCCAATCTTGACGATGATACTAAGGCCTTAATAGAGAGAAGACGCTTTTAGCCATCTTCGTGGTGGGGTAGTCGCATCTAACGACACCCATAGGAAAAAAAGAGGTGGTGATATTAAATTTTTGCGCCGGTACAATACGGACAAAGATTCATCATGACCAGCCTATACTAATCAGCTGGATACAGGCATCCCCAAGAGGTGGATATTGGTAGAATCGTCCCGTTTGGCAGGCGAGTTAAGGCGTTAGCTAGACGCTTCTGACCGTATCTTGTTTACAATACTTACAAGTTTATTAACAAACTATTTTAACTGATAATTATTCTTCAAAAAAATAAAATTTCAAACTATCAAAGTAGGTACCTTGTATAACTTTATAAGAGTTGAAATACCAAACTTCAACGTCTCGCATGAGAATCAGCCTCCGTTTCTATATATATATATAACAAGGCTAAATATGAAAACGATTAGACCGGCTGATTTCACCACATCTTCACAAAGGCAATGATGACAAACTGGACGAGCAAGATTCCGTCACCTGCTGCAGGGATACTGGGGCACATAATCTAAACGAGTTTTGTGTCTGTCTTAGGTGTCTGTACATTGTTCATGTACAAGCTTAATTAGTTTATTAGATATTGTGATACGTAATTGAAGTTCAATAACAAACAAAAAAGTTACTGAGTCTATAATATTAAACAGTATAATATTTATAAAATATACCTATTTATTTACCTGACTTTTCGGCTGGATTGCACCAAGCCGTGGTCACGGGCCGACTCGGCCCTTTATAAATATTATACGCGATAACGACCCGTTAATATACTTAGTAACAATATTATGTGTTCAAATCGCGAGAATTTAAAATCATTTGAATAAAAAAAACAAATCATATTCACAAAAATATCAAAACTGCAGCCTCCGTATGTAACATAATTGCCGATCGATCGATACATATTTATAAATTGTGCTGTAGTTATTTATAATGTTATAGGAAATAAATTTTATTTATTTGTTTATTTATATAAAGTTACTTAGTTACTTGCTAGTGAGATAATTATATCTATTTAGATTATGCACGTGCAGTGTTAGTTTAGGAGTCACCGATCTTACACAATCACTTTCCTTATCATCACGTAATTAACAACTAAATACTGATACGATTCAGTTGATACGATGCGTAAAATTAGGTGTTCTTAGTTTTTTACACTTCACTTTTTTAATTAACATAAAAATGACATGAATAATTGAATTGTGGGTTTAGAAACCGAATCTTGCAGAAATCCTAAAAGATGCGACCGCGAATACGATGCAATCATTACGCTTTGTACAACTTTATTGTAGTTTAATCTTCGATAACAGCTCGTTCATTGTGACCCGACCTTCGTTCCCAGTGTATTCCTTTAATCTAACGTGGACAGACGCTTATATCGGTGTTCCCACAACAAAATGATTCGGTTCTTCAATAATGTTTTCAACTCCTGCTTCAACGCGGGCCTGAATATGTTTACTCGTGCAGTGCTGATAGTTTTAAGTGCAGTTATATACCAAGCGTTCGTTATTGTGGAAGTGTTCCTAAACAGCTACCATTTGGTGTACCCACCGTATCTTGAAAAGCCGATATCAAAAATACAAAATGCTGTTTCCAAAATTTTGGGTTTCTTCTTGAGGGTTGCGGCTACAGAGGTATTATAGCAGTTACTTGAATAAAATCATAACAAAACATGTTTTCGAACTGCCTTTATTTTTATGGTAGGAACTATCTCATGCTATTTTTAATTATGATGTTTATGATTTCGTTTAGGTATATGAGACAAATTTATTTTATCAGCAACTTTTCTTCCGCTTACTTTAAATAATGTTATTCTAAACATAAATCATCATAACATTTTGTTATCAGAATGTTTGCCTCCAATTTTTTATCTTCAACCGCATAGGTACAAAGCTGTGGAACATGAATACTAAATAATTAAAGGCCACGAACCTTATACTACCCACTTATATTGTTACTTCATTGACCCTATCTTGACCTTAGACTTTCAACGAAAGATGAAAGCTTAATAATTTTCGTTTTAATTGGATTTATTGACAACAAATAATCGCATTTAAAGTGTTAATTTTAAAGGAGTGGGTTCCTCCGCGACTACTGAACACTAGATTGTATTGTACGATTAGGTGTTTCCTTTTTTGAGTCTTGATTAATAAAGGCTAGCTACGAGCTTTCGTAACTTGTTTTTGTTTTCCGTAAATTGGAACAGTTAGATTGCATTTATTTTTTGTATCCATCAACCACCGGCATGTTTCTGCAACAAATATTTTCCTTGCATTTTTAATAAGATTCTCTCCAACCCATACCTATTCACATTCATTGCGTTTTTTGAATAAAGTTTTTTTACAAATTTTCATTCGACACTGTTTACAAAGAGTTTTTCATTGACGAGCATCAATAAAACATAAGAACTAGAAATAAAAATATAATAGATATAAAAATATCACTTCGAACTGTCAAAATTTAAATATAAGTAGCAAATACAATGTGGCATACCTACCGTAAAGCAAAATGAACTTTACATACCTACATGACCTAAAGATGAATGCAACTAAGGTAAAATTCAAATGTTCACTAGGTGCTCAGTTAGTGAGGACGTTTTTTTCGTCACTAACTGTGTAGGTAGCTAATATTAATTTTACATCAATGCTAACGAGAATAAGATGTTCGTCAATGGTCGAGCGTATACGACTAGCGAATTCCATAACTCAATGATAAAACAGAATCACCCAAAGATTTTCGTAAATTTTATAAAGAAAGTTCCTATCGACATTGTCAATATTGTTATTTTTACACCCCTTGAAAGTTCTTTTGAACTCAACAATGACCATTGTGCTGAAATACCACTATGACACAATGGTGCCAATCTAGCACTTGGGGTATGAGGTCAGCCGTCCAACATCGTTTAGCTATGAAATTGAATTGTTATAGCAGCAGTACTTTGTAGTCGCCAGGTTATAAGCACATCTAAAACTAATTAAGCCAAAATGTTATGGGTCGTCGAGGCAAGTTAACACGCACGTTCAACCGGTTTTTCTTACGTTAATCACTATGATGATAATCAGCTTACATAACGACTCGGATATCTTTACAAACAAACCAGAATTTGACAGCATTGCATCAATTTCAAGTTGATGCCTGCCTATAGGGGTCTAATACTCTTCATATTCATAGCTACGAGTAGGTTATCAACTTCTTCAGTTTCAATAATGTTAATATACTTACATTAGTGAAACTGAAGAAGTTGGTAATATTTAAGTCAAAACTTGTCATTCTAATTTATACAAATAGGATATTTTACTCGTGTAATTTTACTGCTATGTTTAGGGCAATTGTGGTTTTCATCGACCTATCTTAGTATTTACAGTGATGTTACTTGCAGCGTGAAGCTATATGTTAATTGTTGCCTCATCATCATAATCAGCATGATCTACTGCAGAATATTTCCAACACTGCGAAATGTCTGCAGTGGACCCCTGTGCAGTGAGCTATTACAATGGCTCCACTCCTAATTTTTGAGTTTGAACTTCTGCTATCAGCTATTCTTTTGCATACACTAACAGCAACCAGCAATTATTGTATATTAGCTGTTGCCCGCGACTTCGTACGCGTCAATTTCAGTTATTATGTTCGCGATTATTTTTGCAACATTTTTCACTTATGCTTCGCTCCTATTGGTCACAGCCTGATGTTATATCGCCTAAAGCCTAGGACTATCCAACATAAAAATAATTTTTCAATTCGAACTAGTACTTCCTGAGATTAGCGCGTACAAACAAACAAACTCTTCAGCTTTATAATATTAATGTCGATGTAATTTCGCTTCTCTAGAACTTGTTCTAAAGCATCGTTAACTGCGTTTCCCGAATATATTTAATTTCTATGTTCTACGGCAGTTGCCACCATACCAGCGTCAGTGTAACTTTAGTTTGCTTATCCTTTCAACTATATAGGTTACATTTTAAATATTTTAATAAATCATATTCGCGATTTATATTATAGCTTCAATTGCACAACGCAAACGTCGACCACACCAAAAGATAATAAGGTATTGGTTTGTAATGCATTAGTTGCAATCAGATGATCTCCAATAATCTCAAAGGTTCCGGTCAAAACAAGCCAAAAATAAGTTCATTCCTGTACTTACATATATTCCTTACAAAAATCACAAAGGTGTTTTACAAAGTGTTAAAAGCAGCTTAGTCTGAAATTTCATAAAAAGTAAACTGAGTTATATGAAAGGCTTTAAAGTTTACTTTCGTAGAACACAAAAACTTATGTAACGGACTTTCTAATTTGATTTCAGTCAAAATTACTAACCGAAGATGTTGCGTGTAGCTATGTCTATTTAAATTTGCAATGTTAAACGTGACTTTTTTATTTTTGCGCTTTCTAAGTCCAATGTATATAAAAATAAAAAGTGTCTTATCATACGTTCGCTGCAGAATCTGAACAATTTTTATAAAAGACTTAACCTTACTCTAGCACGATCTGATGAGTAGGTACCCCACAAAAGTGACTTTATTCTTTTATTATTATTTTTTGCCTACAGACAAACATGCTCAACGGGTTTATGCGGCGGTTCCTCCGGTTTCTGGTCTCATTACTGACGATCATAGTATATCCGTTGACATATTTTCTAAGTATAAAACGGACGAGAAAATGTCCGCCTCCCACGAACCCCATACTCTTCAAATCAGCTACCACTTTGACGATGATGATCAGAAACAAACAGGTGAGTCACTAGGATAATTGCATAAGTAAAATATTAGTGTTCACGGTCTATCTGTCATTAGAAGTACTTTTTAAGTTAGCAATTTTCTCATTCGTCATTATTTTTTTGGACTACGTTACATCGAGTGCATTTCGAGTGCCTTACCTATAAAAAAATCGTACTCAGGTTTTTACCCAATTGTCCAGAATAGACTGCTGTGCTCTGGGTTATTGGGTTATAATACCCGGCAACCCTCCAAAAGAGTAAGCTTAACCAGTGTGAAATCTCTTTAAAAGGTAAAGTTATTTAGCGAGAAACCCTGAATCGTCTCGCAATTCTGTAATATAAAGAATTTACTATTTAGTAAAGGTAAGTACTTCTTTTTAGGACCGGAAGTTTTTAACTAGCGATTTTTCTCGAGTTATTAAATTCACAACTCGAGCCTCAACATTTAAAAATTTACAGTAAATTACGTTAACTACGAACAATTTATTTAAATATCGACGTATCGAATAGAAACGCCACACAACACAAAAATAATCATTCGATCACCCTTTGATACGACTTGAAGATTATTTTATATACTGCAAGAGTTGTAGTTTATTAGTTTATTATGAAGTTGTTTCAATCAAATTATTTACTAATATGTTATTTTAATTTGGCAACAAATTATTGACTCGAACAATATTCAGGAAATATTTAACGACCGGACTTAGAAATCTGCCACAAAATGTAATACATACTTACTTATTTACTCTAATGCAATTTTTAATACTTAGGTACTTATATCTAAGTACTTATAAGTACCTAAGTATTAAAAAATAGTCATTTTTCATTATTACACCTTTACCACCATAATTGAAAAGGTTTGATGCTTGACTGACAAAGTTTTTTTAGATCACATCAGAAGAAGTCGTGTCAGCTTACATAGAGAGATGTAAAGAGGTGAATCCTTACGTCAACGCTATCGTGGAACCGCGGTATGAAGCAGCACTGAGGGAAGCCCGAGCCATAGACAAGATGATCGCTTCCACTACTCGCACTCCAGAGGAACTGGCTAAGGAATATCCTCTATTGGGAGTACCATTCACTGTGAAGGAGAGCATTGCCGTCGAAGGTAAGAAAATACGACTAAAGTGTGCACGTTTTTATTATGTAACAGAACCGACATCGCTGGAAGAATTGCTGAGATAAAGTGGGCGTCACAGGGGCGAAAGGTTCCGGAATGGCACCTGGTCACCGAAAAACGATCTAGTGAGGGTCGCGCAACCCGCGGGATGCGGGTAGTGAGTGATTGATCGTCGTGGACATCCTTCGGGAGAGAATATATCCAGCTGTAGGTGGTATTTGGCTGAGGTCTGAGATGATGATACAAAGGATTGTTCATACGTACAATTTTTACTGAGTCCATTCATTCATTACGTAAGATAATTTAGGGGGAATGCTCATGTCTTAGTTTTTCTTACAAGAACTTTCTCAAAATTATACCGGCGAAAAACGTGAATAAGTCGCTAATTTTGAGTCAGTGCGAAACAGGAAATGACTGACAATTATGAAGATCCGACTCGAAATTGGTTTCACGCTTTGGTGAAAAAATAAATAAAAAAGGGGTTAAATCTATCAAAAATATTCTTACATAGGTAGATAATAAATAAATCTTTATGCACACAACATTTTTAAACCTACGTAAACCTAAGTATTTGCTTTACCTATCATCATAAAACGGTAATGTTATTCAAACAATGTTTTACGTTTATAACCCATTAAATATTTTTCGAGATACCGAGATTTATTACGCCTAGGTCAATAGTTCCATTCTATCTTTTGTAGCTACAGGTGGTGATGATACGCTTTGATTGACAAAGTGAAGCCACCCCCCGGTTGCGAGTAGAAAGGTAACCACTATATTATCAGAATCAAAATCTTTATTTGCACAAGACATTGTTATGTTTAGTCAAAAGTTAATGCCCGCGTAATGAGCTTGTATTGCTGTATGTTTGTTGTATAAACTAGCCAGAGGGAGTTATTTGCAACTGATGGTACTCGTATGTGTTGTCGCATTGAATTACCATCTATCATAATAGGGGTTAAAGTATGAAATTGCCGATTATTTTCCCACTTTTTATTTTGTTTATAGCTCTTAAGTATAGTCATATTATTGCGTAATTCTTTTTGTATTGTATCAAAAACTAAATAAAGTAACTTTTGACTATAAAAAAAAATGCAATACTAGTGCCTATTACTTCAAAGGAAGTCGTTGAAAAGACCCCTTACAATGTGTCAGCTGACCTTCTTGCTTCAATTAAGTATATTTGTATTATATACTTTGATTTTCAGAAATTTAAATACTATAATGCGTAGCTTTATAACCATCTAACTTTCACCTTTAATTGCATCGAAAACAGTTCAGTCGTTTTTAAAAAAACTAAAAAATTGTTAGTATGGAAAAATGACTTTTCTCGATTTCGTCCATACAAAACGGCAATTTCATACTTTAACCCCTAATATATAGGTACCACTGTGTGATCGCGTGTTGAAGGGACAAACTTGGAGTTGTAAGGTATTCGTCACGTAATAAATCTGCAGAAGCAGGTTTGGGGCGTACAGTGAATGTGGTCAAAGCAATATACCTTACATTACTAATATGTCAAGAACCGAGCACTGGATGACGATCAGGTATATCCGCTGGTTTGTCGGTCTGGTGAAGGTCGCGGAAAGCCGCTAGATAGCTACTTATCTAGCCTACCTACCTAGGTACGAGTGTCGAGGGACCGATTGTTTGACTGAGATTATGATGATGATCACGTCAAGAACACTTTTAACTCGTAATTTTATCTGCACCGATGTTTTGAATACATTAAAGATAACTTTCTATATTCTTTGGTCAATGGATCCTCTATAATAATATTTAAGGGTACCTATGTTTATAAATGTATGAATGCACGTAGGTATATTAATGTGTAGTTTATGTATTTTTTTCTTTCTTTTTATAATTGTTATTCTTCTGTATTGTAATATTCACATTTTTAAATTCTTTGCCACCTCTCCTCTGTATCTGTTTTCAAGACATCCTCTACCTGAAGGTTGTCTGGAAGAGATCGCTTCCAGTGATAAGACCACCTGAATTGTAAAGTTCTTATTGTGATTTCTATATATTTTTTGTTTGTTGTGCAATAAAGATTATCTTTAAGTATCTATCTATCTATCCAAAGAGTGACAACGAGTTCACGAATTGACTGAGGTTTTTACATCAAAATATTTTATTGCAATGTACTGTTTAAGCTGAAGCCCTAATATGCTGTCAATTTAATATTGAAGTTTCAGACTTGTTAAAATAGAAAGTTTTTTCAGATATCCGTCTGGAATTCCTCTAGTTATAAGGACACTGTTGTCTTGAACGAAGTATTTGCTTTCGATGTTGGCTGCACTACTATACTTACAAATTCGTCGACACAAGTAATGTCTCGGTACTTAGTTCAATGGACAAAGCAGTCGCCGGCATATGAAAGATTGTGGATTCTAATTTCATCTAAGGCCGTCGAAAATACGACATAATAATATGTAAACTTAAACGGTAGGGATTCCGTATTACAAAATTGGCCATTTAAAAAAGAAGAGATACGTCTAACCTCAAAGAAAGCCCAAGCTTGTTTGTGATTTGCTAGGCTAACTACAGCAACAATGAGTTTCACAATGTTACTCGTACACAAACCAACAATCATCTGCAGCCGTTACCAGAACGGATGTATGCTTCAAGTGTATGTAATTTCACACTCTGCATATTGTCTGATCATCTTGCTACATACTTAATGGACTCAAAATCTAAAAATTCGTACCTATTGAGGATTTTGCTATATAGGCAGCTTTGCGATGTTAGCGATTACATTTTAAATAGTGTAGAGAACGGTGCTTTCCGTCTTCTTATAAAAATACTCCTTTCGTCGTCTCAACGATGCTCTTACGGGTCAAAAGGTTATCATTCACACGGACTTCGTCGTAATCTTTAGGAGAACTTAACAATTCATCAGTTCATCAATATTTCAGTATTTAAACTTGAAAAATTATGTCTCAGGTGGGACTCGAACCGGCATCTCCATGCATACGGGCGCGGAGATGCGGTTGTGAGTCCCGCCTGAGACGTAATTTTTAGGTTTATAGAGCTTTATTCTCATAGGAAAAATTACATTTCACTTATAATGAGATTAATAGAATTAAAAATTTCCGAAGTATTATTATTTTTCAAGTTTAAATACTGATATTACGAGTATATTTGCAATTAAATTGCTAAAGTATGATATAATAAAGCAATCAATATTCCATCAGTCTGAGCAAATGACGAACGTCTGAATAAATTGTAAGGTTACACGATAATACCAGACTTGTATGTAAGTACTACAATGACTATACTATTTTCACATCCTAGAAATATTAAATTTTCTTAGTTATGGATCATCAGTCCGTCATACCATGGGTTTACACGATCAGTCTGGCGTCATCCTGTTGGGGCTGATGGATAAGACTGATTAAGAACTTATAGAACTAGACGACCTCCGTGGCGGAGTGGCGTAGGTACACACCGGTTTTCAAGGTGTCGCCTGCTCCGTGGTCCCGGGTTCGATTCCCGGACCAAGTAGAAAAAAAGTGTTATTCTACATTTTCTCGGGTCTGGGTGTGTGTGGTACTTTCGTTGTTTCTGGTTTTCAAAATACGAATGCTTTAAATAGTTATTCAAATTGGGATCAGAGCAATGTATGTGATGTTGTCCACATTTATTGTATAACCAGTAACCACCAACTAATGGTTACAATGACAATTCTACATTGGACAGTAGTATTAAAGAAAGTTAATCTACAAGCCATTTTGCTTAAATGCATGTTTACACAGTCAAACCATTACAATTTCTAAGTGTAACATCACGTTACGCACACATTCATCAAGGACATGATACACTTTACCACTAGTCAAGGTTTCTACCTTCTCTTTTTTACTTACATGAAACAACCTTAATTGGTCGACTTGAACATATAAGTTATGATATTTTGTTTTAGGAATGTTGGACATTCTGTGTCTTTCAGAATTATTTTTTTAAAGAGGCTTAAAGGAGAAATAATATTTCGGGTTTTTACTTATTTTCTATGAGAATATTTAAACATGGGTATCTATTTCCACAAACGCCAGATTAATAAAATACAAGCCAGCCTTGTTATGAATTAGCTGCTTAATAATTAAAATGTTAGTAGAAGAAATAAATAAGTTATGTAGGAACATAGCTTCATAATACACATTATAGGAGCTATTGGAAATACATAATATAATCCTAATCAAATTTTAGTAGAAATAAATAATGACTTACCAATAAACGACAAATTACCATACATGCAATTTTTTCAATAAAGACAGATATAACCTTCGATTAAAGCAATAACAGGTTCTTTTTGGTTTCATCTTCGATTGTGAGATTCGAGCAATCGGAGATGACGTCGGGAAACCAAATTACTAGTTACTTTTAAATACCTAATCAATTTGATCTCAGAATATCCGGTCAAGAGGTGAGTTTTAAATATTTCTTGTATTATTTAACATTCCAGGTATGAGCAATGACTGCGGAACGGTATACCCATACAGAAACCCTGCTAAAGCCGACGCTACCATCGTCCGCCAGGCCAGGACGGCTGGAGGAATACCCATAGCCGTCACGAACACCCCCCAACTTTGCATGAACTGGGAGACCTACAACAATGTTGTTGGGGTCACAATGAACCCGTACGACCAAAAAAGAACCACCGGCGGGTCTTCTGGTGGAGAGGTTAGTATTTTAGTGAATTCTTACATTTGGCAATACTCTCTACATAAATCCCCTGCGTTCAATGGGTCACCGATAACTGTAAAAAAAAATTTCTATATTTACTTTGGTCTGGGTGTTGATGATATCTTTGTTGTTTTTGATTTCCACAAAGACAAGTTTAGTGCTATAATGGGGTGCGTATTTAATCCCTCAACCACCAGAAGGCACTCAGGTGCCAAGATAACAATTGATTTCAATTGTGTCTAATAATTGAATAACTCACGATCGAGGGATTTAATGTCTAAAATTAAATAACCTACGTCCAAAATACCTGAAATTAAAATACCTAATGTTTTAATACCTAAGCAACTAATACCTTTTTATTCCTAACCTTTTCAAATATTCCTGAATTGTAAATTTTAAACTTTATGTCGGTATTTGTAATTTTGGTCAGTTAATTGTGAGGTAGGTAGGTACCTATATCAATTTTAGGCACTTTGTACATAATAATAGGTCTTTACCTATGAAATTGCCGTTCTGCAGTACTGGCCATATCAAATCAAAATAATTTTTGTTTGGCTAAGAATTATAATTTTTATTTTAAAAACATGGAATAATTTTTCCAAAAGTAGTCATTTGTTTATTGATTAGTGTTATATTTTCATCGCATTTCAATCTTTTCCGTCATCATGGATACGTTAAAAATTCGAGTAATTATGGAATATGAGTACCTACCGTCGTGGCAGCAAAGCGGCACAAGCGGCACACAATATCAACGACGTTTACGGAGCTAACACTACAAACCAACGCACCACCTGTTATTGGTTTGCTCGCTTCCGTTCTGCAAATTTTGACCTAAAAAATGAACCTCGCGGTCGTCCGAAGACTTTGGTCGACAATGACGAATTAAAGGCGATTGTGAAAGCTGATGACACACAATCTAAGGCTGAATTAGCAGCAGCTTTCGACGTTAGCGTCAAAACAATATTGGTCCATTTGCGTCAAATTGGCAAGGTAAAAAAGCTTGAAAAATGGGTGCCCCGCGAACTCAATGATCGCCAGCGCGAAGTACGCGTCGAGACGTGCCTTACACTGCTTAAAAGACCCACAAATGAAGGAATTTTAAACTGCATTGTTTGTTACCTGCGAAGAAAAATGGATTCTGTTTGATAACCGCTCGATAAGCGCTCAGCAAGTTGGTTGGATCCTGGTTCAGTACCTAAACAATGCCCTAAACGAAAACATACCCCTAGAAAAGTGATGGTCACTGTTTAGTGGTCTAGTGCCGTTGTGATTCATCACAGTTTCTTACCAAACGGGGTGAGCATTACTGCAGATGTGTACGGTGAAGAACTGAACACAATGATGGAGAAGCTGGCACATCTCCAACCAGCATTGGTCAATCGCTCGTCTCCGCTGCTCCTGCACGACAACGCGCGACCTCATACTGCACAGCAGACGGTCTCCAAGTTGCAAGAACGGGGGTTGAAGCTCTCCGTCATCCGCCCTACTCACCAGACCTTGTGCCTACAGACTACTACTTTTTCCAGAATTTGGATAACTTCTTGGCGGGAAAAAAATTTGACGCCTTTGACGAATTTGTTGCCTCCCGTCCAGCTGATTTCTTTAAGAAGGGTATCAATGAACTGCCACTGCGTTGGCGTAGATGCATTGATTGCATTGGTGATTACTTCGTATATACAAATAAAAAATACATGAAAAAAATTCGTTTAAATCTTTTCATACAAAACAGCAATTTCATAGGTAAAGACTATGTAGGTACATATTTCAAGTTTTATTTTTATGAATATCAGTGAGATATCCATTTGACAGTTTAAAGTTTCGGTATTTCAAATTTAAGTCAAACTTCTAATTAGGCATTTAGATTTTACGTTGATGTCGGTAATTTTAGAAATTTAAATACGTACCCGCTTTATTACTTTGGTATTAAAACAATGTATCTAAGTTTTACTATTCATCATGTCAAATCGATTTCAATATATCTATCCCGTCACATTGTTAGTGTGACATTGGGCGTTAGTAGCATTTCGTTAAAATTGATAAATATTATCAAAATACAATTCCAGGTTGCTCTGATCTCAACCGCAGCTTCTGTGATCGGCATGGGGTCCGACATTGCTGGGTCTCTACGACTGCCTCCAATGTTCACAGGAATATTTGGACACAAACCTACGCCCAGACTTTTGTCCGTTGAAGGTAAGAATCATTCTTATCACGCATGTCATGTTCCTAGTTAACGCTTTCAATGGTCAAAGATGCTGCAAGTTTACGATCTAAATTAGGATCAGTCGACAGAATTTAAAATAAGTGCATTTTATATTATAAAGCGCAGGTTACCATCACAATATCTTTAAGTAGATTTAAGCCAGTAAACAAGGGAAATAAAAAGCGAAATATTGTTATTTTATTTTATTAATCGATTCAATTGCGTTTTATACACTGCGTACTACCTCTAATAACAAATATGCAGATTTAAACACGAAGTCAAAGAGGTTGAAACAACTTATTTACATATTTTACATAAATTTATACCGTAAAAGGGCATGTTATAAAACATACATATCAACACGATAACAGCACCACCCTTTTCTTCCTATGGGTGTCGTAAGAGGTGACTATACATACTGACTAAGGTACCACCAGAAGAAGATTTGCAGCAGCGCCTACTCTACACCATCGCTGCATTCGGGCAAACTGTTATCGACAACTCTCCTAGGAAGTGTAATGATTCTGGTAAAAGCCTAATTCTGGAGAGGCCTTTGTCCAGCCGTGGACTGGTCTATGCTGATGATGATCATACGGTGTGGATACGATTATTCGACAAAGAAAATATAAAACCTTCCTGGATCTGGCATTAGAAACTGTTGAATTGTTTTATAACTGACAATGTATAGAGCAGTCCTTTTTTACTTGAAGCTATTTTTACAGAGCTTCCAGCACCATCATGATTCCTTCCAGGGGGTATGTTTTTATTTAGTATTTTGGCAAAAATTTTCTATACAACATTTACTTAAAAACATTTTATGTAACTTGTTATATTTTAATAAATTTAATTAAAAACTATCCCTAAATGACACCAGCACACTAATTAGGTACTTTCCGTGTTTACCTACTGAAAACAATATGAATTATAATTTGCATCAACTTATTCATATTCATACAAACATTTCTAACAGACCTTGACATTTGTATTAGTTTAAGGCTACGTTCCTATTGTTTCTACTTTACTTTCATAGATAGCGTGCATTGCAGGACTATCATAATTGTTATCTCTAACGGTCAATGAACGCGTAACGAATTAATAAACGAGAATGCATCGGCCTCGATTTCTAGGCTATTGCCCAAGTAACAATACTGCAGCGGTTGAGTTACTTAACACGGAAATGTATACGTATATTAAAACTACATGTAACACACAGAACTTCCTATTTACTGAAATTTTCACTGGATTTTAATGATTCACCGAAGCAATTGTTTTAAGGTAGTTAACTGTAAGTAAAAGGAACCTTGACAACTTGAAAAACTTCAGTGCTGAAGTAGCAATGGGCGGGATACATATATTACGAACCAAAGACCGTTGGTCCTTTCTGGAACTTTTTTTCTACTTCAAATAAGTTTTGTAAGTTCTTGAACTTGCAAACTTTACTTAGCTCCGATAGTTCAGATTTATACCTATGCTATTTCAGTGAAATTTTTCACGTGATCTATGAATGACCGCGTAACCGTCTAGCCAGCACTTGACTCAAGCAAAAACTCTAACAATACATTAATACGTCACATATAAATCCTTAAATCGCAAAATTATATGACCCAAAACATTTTCAAAAGACCTATCCAACTACCTATTACTACGGGTTAAATAAAAAAAAACTACCCAACTTTACGACTAAATATATTTTTAACACCATTTACTTTACGGATAGGCAGAAAAGAAACTGTATTTACAGTGCGTATTTATGCTGCTTCTGATAATCATTTTAATTTACTTACATTTCCAGGCCACGTCCCAGACAGCAGAGACGAAGACTTCGAAGAATATTTCGCTCTCGGACCAATAACTCGGTATGCCGAGGACTTGACCCTGCTGCTGAAAGTCTTGAGGCAGCCAAGCGGCCCTGATGTACCGCTAGACAAACCAGTAAGGATCTAAGCAAATTAAAGAATCGACTCGTTGGCGTGTGGTTCTGGCACATAAAAATAATAGCACCACCCCTTCTCTTTCTTCCCGCGAACTTCACCAGATCGTTAGTCCACCTGGTGGAGGGACTGCTCACAACTCACAGATTTTAGAACCCTTCCGCCCCAACGGCCCTCGGTTCTACTTATTATCCGCAATGTTTCGAGGGATGACAGACATAGTTCTCCCCGAAAAGACAGCAGTCAAATGTACGACATTGTGTTGCAAAGTAAGGATTCTTTCTGTTCTTGAAGGATAATCACATGACAATATAGTAAGCACGGGCGCTCGTGCATAACAAGCTTTTTGAGAAGTCAAGAGTGGTTTTATTTTTTGTTTAGAGGAGTCCTTAATAATCTCTTTTGTCATTTATTCAGGTGGATATTACCAAGTTGAAATATTACTACATGAATGGAGATGGCAGTAACGTGACCAACTCAATAGGCCCTGATGTAAGAAACGCAATGGAAAAGGCGAGGGAATACATGAAGACAACTTACAACGTAGAAGTTCAAGAAGTAAGTTTATAATTGCGATTTGATTGATTTGTTTCAGAGTTAATGTATTATCTGTAAGTAAGCTTAATATTAGTTAGTTAACGCCCCATTGGTCAAGTGGTTTAAAAAACAGTACCAAGATCCTGGGTACGATCCCCGGGTCAGACAACAAGAGTTTCGAATTTTCGAACATTTCTTGAGTTTGCAATCACCCATTTGATAAAGCGTGGTAAATAAGATTGTACCCATCATTGCTGTGGTATCTTGAATTCAATTATAGAGGCCTATGTAGTAGTATCATTAATTATAGACTGTTACTCTACTTTACTAATTTTAACTCTTACAATCAAAAACGACTGAACGGATCTGAATGAATTTTGGTAAGGTGATGCCACGGTGATTGTTTATTGTGTGGGTGTAACATATAGGCTACCTTTTATCCCGGAAAGAGTTACGGATCCTGTAAGATAATTTTAATACATACTTAGTATTAAATCAAAATTCCACGACGTACGACGTCGCGAGAAACAGCTAGTGTTTTATAATATCATCTTTACAGCTCAAGATGAAGAATATGGAGCACATGTGGGAGATCAGCATTCGTGTTCTTCTCCGCATGAAGAAAATCCGCAACATCTACACTGATCCGGAGAACCCCGACAAACTCAAGTCGATGTGGCCCGAAGTCCTTAAAAGACTGGTCGGTCTCACAGACAACAACTTTACTTGTGTCATCTACGGGCCCCTAATGAAGTTCTTCAATTCATTACCGAAGAGCAATTATAATAAACTTTTGGAGATTTTTGAGGAAATCAAAGTTGAGTTTAATGTAAGTACCTACGAGTATCTTATTCATTTCTATATGTAGCAATACGGGTAATATCCAAGAAGTGCTCGTGAATGATTAGTTTGTTCCATCCATCTGTGGTTCCATCGCTCGTTTGACATACATTTCAGCTACACTAATCTACACCAATATTATAAAAACAAAAGATTTTTATATAAATTACATTCTTGTATTTATATAACGAATAAACTGAAAACTTTAGACCAACTTAAATTGTATTTAGTGTAAAAATACTTTGAATCCTGGAAAAAACTCAAAATACTTTTACTCATAGTAGGTTGTAAAGAGGGGTAGAGTTTGTATGGGTGTCATTATTTACTTATCATATTTTTTTAGGGTTCCGTGCCGATAGGGTAAAAACGGGACCCTTTTACAAAGACTTCGCTGTCTGTCCGTCTGTCCGTCGCTCTGTCACCAGGCTGTATCTCAAGAGCCGCGATATCTAGACAGTTGAAATTTTCACAAATTATGTAGGTATTTCTGTTACCACAATAACAACAAATACTAAAAACAAAATAAAATAAATATTTAAGGGTCAGGTAAATATTTAATAAAATAAACATTATTTCCAATACAACAAACGCGATTTTTTTGCCCTTTTTTTCTCGATATTAATAATGGCAACAGGTAGGCACTTGAAATATTCAAAAAACACTCAGTTGTATTATAACTTTAATAATAAATAATAAAATTAAAAAAAATAATTAAAGGGGGGCTCCGATACAAAAAACGCAATTTTTGGCCTATTTTTGCTCGATATCAATAAATAGTAACAGGTAGGCACTACATTAACTAAATTCATGTAGGTGCCTACTGTTGTTTACCTAGTCAATGTTACGGTACGCTTCGTGTGCGAGTCCCACTCGCACTTGACCGATTTTTTAATATAACTTTCAAATCAATTTTAGTAAATGAACGGGAATAAACACATTGCCAACAAACTTTTCTACAGTTTGGCAAAATAATATTTTTTATTGTACTTGTGTTACTTGGAATAAATAAATTAAAAAAAAACGTCAGTAGTCAATAAATATTTCAATATTTGCAGAAAGTGCTGGCTGATGATGGTGTCCTATTCTTCCCGACGTTTCCCTACACTGCTGACCTGCACTACAGGATTTACTACAAATTCCTAAACTGTGGCTACCTCACCATATTCAACGCATTGGGGCTGCCAGTCACAGCCTGCCCAATAGAGTTCACATCAAAGGGTTTACCAGTTGGTATACAAATTGCTGCCAACAAAGCGAACGACCACTTAACGATAGCGGTAGCTAAGGAGTTCGAGAAAGCCTTTGGTGGATGGGTACCACCAAATAAAAATCTTCTAACTAACGTCAGAACAGCTTAATTTAGTGGAGCCTAGAATATTTTTGTCAATAATTTAATGGGCTGGATTTTTTCCCTGCGAAAGCCGCTTAATGTGATATAGTTAATTGGCATTAAACTATACTGCCACACATATTCCAAATAGTGGCAAACTTTAAACTCGAAGCGGCTACCATGTAGCCGAAGCGCGTTACAGCCACTTGTAGCCAGTGGTCGACACAAGCCATCGGCGGCGGCTATTTTTTAATCACCGAGCACGACACGGATGGCTGTAACGCTACTTCCTTATTCTATTGTTGTTTTCATTAGGCCAGTAGTTGCATGAGTGCCATGATCCCTATGACCCTATCTGAGAAGTATAAAAAAAATCATGAAAACAACTACTTGCTAGCCACTGGAGCCTGCTTCCAGGGACTTGTTTGCTCTGACACTAAAAAGGTATGAAAAATCATGAGAACAGGTTGTGGCGGTAACCGGTGGCTATTTTAGACGACGGTATCTATTGGAAGCAAAAAGCGGTGTTTTGTAGCTGTGAGCAACCACTGGCGACAAACAAGTGCATTATTTAAAATGTATGATACAGTCATTGATATAACATAAAAAAAATTGATACCCAATCAGCGTCAAAAAGTGCCCAACTTTACCTTTAGTACAACCTATTTCAATGAAATAGATATACAACATGACATTCTATCCTTACAATTGCATGTCGACATAATTTGGCCGTATTATAAAGTTGACTCTCTCGTTCAATCGAGGACAGTTATGAACTTCAGGTGTCATTTTTGTATCAGACTGTGTATCTAGTTTTTATTATATCAATGGGTACTGTGGCCTTACTCCGCAACAAATGTCCGTTTAATCGAATCCATCTGTCCCTTTCACTCATACCGATGTCTTAAAGTATCTGAAAGAGACAGATATATCCGTGAAAACGAGCTTCGTGTTGCAGAGTGAGGCCGCAGTACCCAATTTTAGTGGCGGCCTATGTGGCGACGCTTCTGGCTCGTGTGCGCCTACACTAGTGTTGTAAGTTGGAACACGAGTAAAGCTGTAATTCAATACGTTTACATAGGCGTTCAATCGACAACAACTTAACATGATGTAATCCGTATCCATTTATCCAAACAGTATAAAATGTATTATTTTTAAAATGATTTAATGTGCAATATTATAACATCACAACAAAATTTTAAGATTTTATTTTAGATGAAGTAGGTATGTAATGGATAGACTAATATATTTCTTAATTGTTTGAATTGTGTTGGGACCTAAAGAGAAAATGCATAAAACGGCTATGATTAATTCATATCAGTTTTATTAAACTGATAATTTAAGACATATTTATTATACACTATGTAATTGTAAGCGTGTAGAATATAGTGACGACCATTTGGATCAGCGGTAGTTAACGCTGCTTCTGAGCCATGGGTCGCGGGTTCGATCCCCGCACAGTACAAATATTTGTGTGCATGAACATGTCTGTTTGTACTGGTCTGGGTGTTTTCTATGTATTATAAGTATGTATTTACAAAAAAAACTATATAAGTAAGTTTATCGGTTGTCTAGTACCCCATACGACAGGGTACTTAATAGTACCTTAATTTGGAACTAGATGGCTCAGTGTGGCCCATTGAGGCATTTGTCTTAAATATTTATTATTATTATTATTATAGATACTTACATGACTACGTACGTAGGTATTTATACTAATATTATAAAGCGAAGAATTTGTTTGTTTGTTAGTTTGAACGCGCTAATCTCAGGAAGTACTTACTAGTTTGAATTGAAAAATTATTTTTGTTTTGGATAGTCCATTTATCGAGGGTTTGGGCTATAAAATATTTTAAGTCGAATTTGAGTTGCCTTAGTTTAAATCTAGGTGTGCGATATCACGCTGCGACAGGAGTGACTAGGAGCTAGGAGAGGACTAGGAGCGCAGAATCAGTGAAAAATGTTGCAAAAATGATCGCGATCATAATAACAGAAATTGACGCGGACAAAGTCGAGGACAACAGCTAGTTTGTAATAAATATGGAACACTTTTTCTATGGGACCATTAGTAAAACTTTTGTCATTCCGTACCTACATATTTATTTTGTGACTTTTCTGAGAATAACTTTTCTCAAAATAAGTCTAAAAAATATTATTATGAACAGGTATAGTTATTGTTAAAGTCATCAGATTAACATAAAACGTCTTATTTAGTCATATTATATTTTATACATTAAAGTAAGTTTTGACTTCACTTTTTATCAACTCTTTTAATTTTTAGGTTTAATAAAAACCAGTTGATAAATTGTTAAACTTCCCAATTTGAATAAGGTAAGGTAATTTTATGAAATAAAAATAATGGTGTTTTACTAGAATATGTAAAACTTGCCAAAAGTTTCGTACTATTCAATATTTGTGACGTTATAAGTGTGATTAGATTATGTATGTTTTTATTGTGACGCGTGATATGCGCAGATATATCTACGGAATGCACTTTTGGGAGCATAACGTTCACGTATACTTATACGTTACAGAGACTCTAAGTACCTACTCTTAGTAAATACAGATCTCAGTCACATGTAAATATTTTACTCATGTGTCTCAGCACATGAATATTTATTTACTCATGTGTCTCAGTCTCTGTCACATACTATGAGACATTGGCATGAGTGAGAGAGACAGAGTGTAGTCATATACACGGTCAACGGTGCAATTTCAACCACCTGTTAAACGCCACGTTATGTAACTATGTATAATATCTTGGCAGTGTTATTTTCATTTTTTTATCAAAATATTTTTTTTATTATTAGCAAAATAATACGTCTATGCGCGTTACAGCGTGTTACAAAATCAAAAGACTGAATAAATATTTAAAATTTTTCAAAAAATATTCTCATTGATAGATTTAAATATCACTGCCATGATGTTATAAATAATGATGACATAACGTGGGCTTCGTTTTACAGGTGGTTTACAATGCACCGTGTATACGCACTTTGTGCTGCGGAGTAAGGCCTCAGAGAAACGTTGCTTGGCTCCCGATCTTGAATTAAAATTGACACATACCAACCTACAAGTTTATACTTATACTAGTTTGTGCGTATTTAGTAGCACTTGTGAACAAGAATCTAGTTTATTGACCTTGCCTTTTTTAATTGTTTTGGCAAATTTTAATCAAATTTGTTAAAAAAATTACTTCTGCCAACTGTTTCTACTAAAAAGCATCCTAAAACTCATAATAGATTTGCATGTTTCGCGCTGCATCAAACATTCATGCGGATTAATCCTAAAGATAATAGACAATACCGCGTGACTCGTTCGTGAGAAAATTCGTATGGCAAAAGAAAAGGCCTTAGTCCGTGTGTGGTCTGAAAAAATAATTCTAAAACCCTGTGATGATAAATTACTTTAAGTATAAAATATTGTAAAGGAATCTGGTTTTTCTATAATAGTTGTTAAAAATAGATAATTTGTAATTAAACTATTTTGTGTTATGAAAGTGGTTTTGTTGTATAGTTATTTTAATTGTACAGACAACGGCAGGTCAACCTACCCAAAAAGTTAAAGGTCAATATTTAGAGAACAATATCAATTTTACGTTTTGTGGTAGGTTAACGTGCTGTTGTCTGTACCAATTTTTCAGCTTTATAGGTAGTTTGATAATATTATCTTGATATCGCCCCGTTTGTCTAGTGGTTTAAGCACTCGACCAAGACCTTGAGGTCCCGGGTTTGACCCAGGGTCGAGCAGCAACAGTCATTGTAATCACTAACCCGCGTTTAGCAAACGTGGTGATTGTGCCTGTAAACATCATTGCTGTAGTAACTTGAATTCAATGATAGAGGATAAGCGTTAGCCCTGCAGTGGGATTATTTTTTTACATCATAGGATAAGATTCCACCATACAACGAGCTTCACCGAGCTGGGGCCTTATTCAGCTATTTCAATCGCAGTTCGATCGTGATTGAATTAGACGATTTTGACATTTAGCCCATACTAGTACGACTGTGCTAGTACTGTCAAAAACCTGCAATTCAATTACGATTGTGATACGATTTGGTTACGCGAATTAGGGGACTGGTTATTGGATGAAAAGTATTCTATATTCAATTAATTATGCCAATAAATACATTGCAATTATGGGTTGCCTAAAAAATTTCAGACCAGAGTAAAATTTTTAAAATTTGTCATCCGCATTTCAGGACTGGTTTTTCGCATTCAACCCTATACCACCGTGTTCATAAATAAATAATATTTATTTTCATTTAACTTTATTTATTAACCAGACCGGTGCAAGTTAGGTAGGTACTAGTATCGATTTACCTACCTGTTTATTTATATACCTGCCTACTCAAGAGTTCTGACGGGAAAAAAATGGTCAACCTCCTAACGTTTACATATTCCAAGGGCTTCATACTTTCGATTGGTATGGAATTTGTCTATTAACCAAACCAGTGAAAACAACCAAACAAACATTGTACGATGGGCCTAGATGGATTGTTTGAGTGTACTCAAATATGTATAAAATGAAATGTGGTGTGCGATAGGGGGGGACTAACTTCACCCACATTGTTCAATACATATCTATGTGAATAGGTTGATTGAGGAACTCAGCGGTGCCGGGGTTGGGTGTTCAGTGGATGGCTACTTTGTCAATAATATCAGCTATGCTGATGACATGGTGCTGCTGAGTCCCTCTATCAATGCATTAAGGATATTGCTTGCAATATGTGAAAGGTTTGCGGTGGCTAATGGACTCAAATGTAACTTGAAAAAGACTGAGATACTAGTTTTCAAATCCGGAAGCAAAACTTATTCAGTTCCGACAATAACTAGATGGATCTCCTCTTCAGATTGTTCAACAATTTAAATATCTGGGTCACTCGGTTACGGAGAACCTAAAGGATGATGTTTACTTGGAAAGGGAACGCAGAGTGCTGGCGGTGAGGGGTAATATCTCAGAGTGATCTGAGGGTAATATGCTATCACGTAAGTTTGCACGTTGTTCGCATGAGGTGAAAATCAACTTTATACTCGTGTTGTGGAGTAATTACTCCAAAAAAGCCTTCAGTGCTCTCCGAGTTCAATACAATAACGCCTTCAGGGCTCAGGGGACTGCTGGGGCTGCCTTGAAGCAGCAGCGCCTAAGGAATGTTTGCCGCGTTGAATACTGATAGCTTTACAGCCGTGTTGCGCAAACGAGTGGCCTCTCTCTGGGAGCGAGTGCGGGGCAGTCCTAGCACTCTCCTGAAGGTCATAGCAGAAAGGATGGATAGTCCCATTCTCTCGTATTACTGGATGTCCATGCATGTTCGATCCAATGAGTAGTATAAATTCTAAGTATTAACCCAACTAACTACTATTATTAATTTTATACTAACAAAGTTGTTGTTGTTTTTTAGGTAACGCGTTTTATAGACTTATTATGTCTGAAATAATTATTTTCATTTCATTTCATTTAAAAAAAAAAAAAAAATTTTAATTAACCATACCTACTCTGGACTGAAGTTTTTTAGTCAATCTATTTGCAAAAAATTGAGTATAAAATACTTTTCATCCAATAACCAGCTCGGTGAAGTTCGTTATATGTTGGGATCTTAGATTATTACATCTACATTGTTCTATTTCTAAAGTAAGTAACTATTTAAAGCACTTGCTTTATGAAAATCTGAAAAAAAAGACCAAGTAAATGTAGAAAATTACTTTTTTTTTGGAAAAAAACGTCTGGTACCTAATCGTATTTAGGACCTCCGAGCAGACGACACTTTAAAACCTATGTAAGCTGCTTGCATCTTGCATCACGGAGGTCGATGGTGTTGAGCTGGATTGAGCTCCATTATATCGAACCTAACTCTGATACCTACCACCCTAAGGTTTTATACCTTCGCAAAGCTCTTAAACAGCAGCGCTTACAGGGTTGCTTTCACACACTCAAAAACAATTAAATCCTAAGCGCTCAGAAAATACCCACAAGTCTGGCTGGAGTCCGAAACTTAGCTTCACATTTTTGGAATAAAACAATCTTCGTAACTAATCAAGTAAGTTTTTCATTAGGATCTTGTAAAAAAAAAGTTTTCCTCCCTTCGCTCAAAAAAGCGACAAAAGTACCTACTGCTAGAAGAGAAGAAGACGAACAGCAGCGTCATCTCTACCATTAGCCAAACTGCGATCGCCAATGAAATCTGCATGCCAAGCGTGGAGATTATTTGAAAAGTCCTTTAGAGAGGTTTATATTCAGCTGTGGACTGACATACCCTAGTAATGATGGCTACATAATCCTCAAAGCAGTAGAAGCAGCATTAACAAACTGGCCGAGTGGCGACCAACAGATTGTTGATGTAACAATCTATTTGAAGGTTAATCCTGCGTGTCTAGGACAAGCACGCGACATTGTGCGGTGTGGCCGTTCGCAAAGCTGAACATCCTACGGCTTCTTTGTCCGCTATCTATTTGAATGATTTTTTTGTGTATCGCATTCTTTCATATCAAAAGTATGTTATTGACTTTCAAATTCAAGATACATATTTAGGTACTTAAAATTTGAATATTTATTAAAAATTGTGAAAATAATTTATCATTAACATACAGTGCTGCTTTGTGATTTTGATGAGTGCCTGAAGAGTTCGTCGAATGATACTAATCTTAAATGATTGCAGTCAACCTATAATCATCATCTTACTGGTACATTTTCACTAAGATTATGTAGCGCAGTTCTCATTTTATTCCAATTAATCCCTCGATCGTGAGTTATTCCAGACACAATTGAAATCAATTGTTATCGCGACAACCGGTTGTCTCATGGGGGTTGAGGGATTAATAAATAGTAGGTACGTGAGTAACAATAAACAACTTGTGGGAATCACTCAGTCTCTCTGTCTTAAATCTGAAATGTTCTGTAACTTCTGTCAGATTAATTCTCACGGTACCTAAGTACTACCACTATACCTACTTGGCTACTGTATAATATGCTTTATCGTCAGATAGAGCCTGTGAAGGTTGTACATAAGTATCTACTTCAATGCCAAAGTGGAAGAAACTCCTGACTCCTCCACATGTTTCAAACATAGCAAGTGTTATTAGTTTGTCTCTCATTACGATCCTCCTGGTACCTACTTATAAGATTTATTCTAGACCTTGGTTACAATACAATTCTCCACAGAGGTAGTCATCTGAGTGCGCCAAGGTCGATGCGTACACTTGAACAGCCTTGAGGCTCTATCACCCAGTTAACATAATTATGAGATTATGAATAACGCAACCCTGTCCTGAGTCCGACACATTGGATATTTCTAGAATACTATAACTACCTACTTAATATTGGAAAGTCCGAAACCCGCGACATCACCAAAGTGCTTGCAGCGTTGAAATATTATTTAAATAAAAATGTCTTAGTACCTATACATGTTTAAGAGTTAGAAGTAATGAATAGTTTTTAAACAGTTTGTATTTGTAGATTACAAATACAAACTGTTTAAAAAATAACCTAAATTGCCTGAAAGTGAACAAGGTTTTCAGGTATTTCAGGTTAGTCTAAAAGTTCTAAACAAACTTTCAATCAATTGCTAACTACATTTTAAAAATAACTTTAAGTGTAACACAATGTACGGAATGCTAAACATAACTCAGGTCTACCTATATCAGTCCAAATCGATCAATTTTGTTATACCTAGATCGACATTATTCAATAATAAGTAATTAATAAATTGGAAATTTCACAGATCACCAACCCGCATTTGGCTAAAATCAGTTAAAATCAAAATCAGTTAAAATCAGTTTTATTTCTGCAAATAGGCCCCAGGAGGCGCTTTTACACGTCCCAATTGAAACCTACCACTGCTTCGGGACAAGTCTGGGCTAGTGCCGAGAAGAAGCAGCGCAAAAAACTCGGTCACTATTGTCAGCCTCTTTTTAAATAAATTTTTACAAGGTAAGGTGATTTTTAGGAGTTTTAAGCAAGTACGAGCGGGGACAATTTAATGCCATACATTTCTATCATTTAAATAATCATTGACAGTGTAAGAAGCGCAAGCAAGCGTGGTGATTGTGCCAGTACCCATGATTGCTGTGGTACCTTGAATTCAATGATTCCCTGCAGTGGGATGATTATAGGCTGTTACTTTTTTGTTAACGATATCTCCAAAATTTCGACACCATTATAGTCTACTACATAATATAGTTACTCTTCTCTTTTATGTGACATTTAAATTTAATGTTGCAAATTTCCATCTCCAAGTACCTAGACATATAATTTTTAAGATAAAATCAGTTAAAATCAGTTTTATTTCTGCAAATAGGCCCCAGGAGGTGCTTTTACAAGTCCCAATATTGAAACCTACCACTACTTCGGGACAAGTCTGGGCTAGTGCTGAGAAGAAGCAGCGCAAGAAACTCGGTCACTATTGTCAGCTTCGAGCAACGCGGCCTTCCGTCCCGGAACGGAAGGCCGCGTTGCTCGAAGATTGTCAGCCTCTTTTTAAATAAATTTTTACAACGTAAGGTAATTTTTACAAGGTTTAAGCAAGTACGAGCTGGGACAACTTAATGCCATACATTTCTATCATTTAAATAATCATTAACAGTGTAATAGCCCTTTTTCATTAAAATAACTTTAACATACGATTTAAGTTTATGTACAGGGAGTTTAGCAATATCCTTTGGTAATTTGTAGAAAATACTTTTCCTACTTTTCGCAGTCTGAAGTCTGGAACGGCGAGTTTATCTTTATTTCTCGTATTAAAATTGTGTACGTTACTTTTCTTAAGAAATAAATGTATGTTCATACGAACGTAAATAATATTCTCGAGAATGTATTGAGAAGACACCGTAAGTATATTAATCTCTTGGAAGAATCTTTCAGCGAGTCACGGGGTCGAAGGCCGTAAATAGCCCGTACAGCACGTTTTTGCAATATAAAAATTGACTCAATATCTGCCGCTGAGCCCCACAACAGAATTCCGTATGACATTATGATATGAAAGTAGCTAAAATATATAGTAGATAGCTGTGATGTGAATATTCTTGATTTTCTTCCGTGATCATGGCGCTTAATGTAGCGCCGAAATAACGGAAACTCATAAAAAACAAGTAATATTAGGTCTTTACCTATGAAATTGCCGTTTTGTATGGAAAAATTTAAACGAAATTTTTTCACGTATTTTTTAATTGTATTAATCGAAGTAATCACCCATGCAATCAATGCATCTTTGCCAACGCAGTGGGAGTTTATTGATGCCCTTCTTAAAGAAGCAGCTGGACGGGAGGCAACAAATTCTTCTAAGGCATTTTGTACTGCCTCTCGGGTATTGAATTTTTTTTCCGCCAAGAAGTTATCCAAATTCTGGAAAAAGTAGTAGTCTGTAGGCACAAGGTCTGGTGAGTAGGGCGGATGACGGAGAGCTTCCAACCCCAGTTCTTGCAACTTGGAGACCGTCTGCTGTGCAGTATGAGGTCGCGCGTTGTCGTGCAGGAGCAGCGGACACGAGCGATTGACCAATGCTGGTTGGAGATGTGCCAGCTTCTCCATCATTGTGTTCAGTTCTTCACAGTACCTGCACGTCTGCAGTAATGCTCACCCCGTTTGGTAAGAAGCTGTGATGGATGAATCACACCGGCGCTAGACCACCAAACAGTGACCATCACTTTTCTAGGGGTAAGTTTTCGTTTAGGGACTTGCTGAGCACTTGCGGTTATCAAACAGAATTCATTTTTCATCGCAGGTAACAATGCGGTTCAAAGTTCCTTTATTGGTGTGTCTGTTGAGCAGTGCAAGGCATGTCTCGACGCGTACTTCGCGCTGGCGATCATTGAGTTCATGGGGCACCCATTTGTCAAGCTTTTTTACCTTGCCAATTTGACACAAATGGACCAATATTGTTTTGACGCTAACGTCAAAAGCTGCTGCTAATTCAGGCGTAGATTGTGTATCATCAGCTTCCACAATCGGCTTTAATTCGTTATTGTCGACCAAAGTCTTCGGACAACGGCGAGGTTCATTTTTCAAGTCAAAATTTCCAGAACGGAAGCGAGCAAACCAATAAAAGGCGGTGCGTTGGTTTGTAGTGTTAGCTCCGTAAACGTCGTTGATGTTGCGTGCCGCATGTGCCGCGTTGCTGCCGCGTTGCTGCCACGACGGTACTCATATTCCATAATTACTCGATTTTTTAACGTATCCATGATGACGAAAAAGATTGAAATGCGATAAAAATGTAACACTAATCAATAAACAAATGACTACTTTTGGAAAAATAATTCCATGTTTTTATAATAAAATTAATTTGAAATTATAATTCTTAGCCAAACAAAAATTATTTTGATTTGAAATGGCCAGTACTGCAGAACGGCAATTTCATAGGTAAAGACCTATTATTATATTTAAAACCCTGAATCAATTAACTCTTGTGATAGTCATAGAAGTTTACAAATCAATCAAACATCTTAACGAGCGTAAAAAGAGTTTTAAATAGAATTCCTCATTACTTCTTCTGTGCTTGCTCAGGCAACAGTGTCTAAATAACGGAAAGAAATTTATAAAAGGTGTGATGGCAATTTTTTGGGAATATTTATTGAATCACGTTTTATAATCTATCTATCTATACAGGATGAAATATTAACCACCTTCCAAATTTTAATCCCTCGATCGTGAGTTATTCCAGACACAATTGAAAGCAATTGTTATCGTGGCACCCGAGTGTCTCCTGGGGGTTGAGGGATTAATATATCTATCTACGAGACAAAAAACAAATGACGTATTTTTTTTTGGTATAGCCCAGTACAAATAGTCAAGATGTCCGCGAAAAATCTAAAATTTTTGATACGGCCGCCTAGCAACACTTTTTTTACGCGTTGCGCATCTCATATTCATTACGATACTAATCATAAGTTTTTGATTTTCCCTATAGACCTTGACAGGTCTAGGAACGTAAAAATTGAAAACTATATCGTGAAAAATATTTTCGGGTGACAACTTGATTTACATTTTTTACTTAATAAATAGGCTCTAAATACGATACTAAACGCCTATAAAAATTTTGGCAAGTGGTAAAAATTTCATCCTGTTTATGTACCTATATAAAAATATTATGTTGTTTTGTGTACGCTTCAAAAACTCAAAGTTTTGCACCGATCGAGCTGAAATTTTAGCATGATATATAATCCTTCAAGGATTATATATCATTTATATATCATGCTAAAATTTCAATTACGTTCCTAGACCTGTCAAGGTCTATAGGGAAAATCAAAAACTTATGAATAGTATCGTAATGAATATGAGATGCGCAACGCGTAAAAAAAGTGTTGCTAGGCGGCCGTATCAAAAATTTTAGATTTTTCGCGGACATTTTCGAAGTGCTTTATCTTGTCATTTTTGTACTGGGCTATACCAAAAAAAATACATCATTTGTTTTTTGTCTCGTAGATTAATATATTAATCCCTCAACCCCCAGGAGACACTCGGGTGCCCATCGTCCGCATATATAAACGCCCATGGTGTAAGGGTTTGAGCGTGTTCTGTAAGAGCATCCATTACCACGCAGAAGAGATACGGACTTAGGACTGAGCCTTGGTGTACCCCCTTGGTTACAGCGATTGGTTTTGTAAGTCCCACTGTTGTTCTTATGATCGACTTCACGTCCTTATACATGTCGGCTACGATTTCGACGTACCTCTCCGAAATGTTTTTCTTTCTTATGCTCCACCAAATGGTCGACCGAGGTACGCGATCAGATGCCTTTTCCATATCTAAAAAGGCAACGTAAAGGGGTTTGTTCTTGGCTCTAAACTCCTGAGTGATGACACTGATGGCAAACATGGGGTCGACCGTGGACAAGCCAGGGACAAAGCCGTATTGGTTCACCGATAGTGAGCTTTCGGATCTTAAGCGGGAGTCGATGATCCTCTCATATAGTTTCATCGTATGGCTCATCAGTTTAAGTTCAGCGATAGTTACTACATTCGTACCGACTGCCTTTGTTCTTATAAAGGGGGACTATAGTGCTGAGTCTCCACGCATCAGGGATCTGCGATGTCTCAAAAACTCTCAGGTAAAGCTGTGTAAGGATCTTTACCCCCCTACCCCCCAAAAATTTCCAGGCTTCTATCGGAAGTCTATCGGGTTCAGAGGCCTTCCTGTTAGACATTCGTGACAATGCTTTCTTCAACTCGAGTGATTCAATGGACAGCACTACCCCTTGGTTTGGGCTGGTTTCAGGTAATGTGACCGCGGTAGATTGTGCGTTTAACAGTTGGTCGTAGTATTTTTGCCACACTTGCAAAACCTCGTCCTCTCTATACAAGAGGTTTCCCCTAGGGTCTTTAATGACTCTTGCCTTCACCAGATCTTGTGACTTTTTGTTTCGGGACTTTGCGAGTTTAAATATGCCCTTTTCACCTTCCTTACTGTCCAACGACTTATATAGTGCTCCTAAGGCTTTTCCACGTGTAGCCATCGCACTTTCTTCGCGTTCTTCTTCGCTAGCTTATATGCATCTTTGCCTGCTTGACTTTTAGTGATTTGCTAGGTTTTGAAGGCTTCCTTTTTATTTTTAAGATCTAACTGAACTTCAGGATCCCACCACCAAGTTTCCCGAGTTATGCGTCTGCCTGGCTTGGTGCGGCCTAAGATCTTATTTGCAGATTTCATGATTGTAGCGTAAATCTGCTGCCAAATGGTGTTTACATCGGCTGTTGTGTCAACAGTGAAATCTTCCAACTCTTTCCGAAAAAGATCTGCCTTTTCTCCTTTGAGAAGCCACCATCTGGTGACTTCTGGCACATTTTCAGGTTTTGATGGCGTCTTCTTCCGAAATGACACATCTGCGACCAATAATCGGTGCTGAGGCAAACACATTCACCCGGTGTAACCTTACAGTTGTTTACTCGGCTGATATTATTCCGATTTGTAAGGAAAAAGTCAATTTGTGTCGAATGTTGACTACTTTTGTATGTAATAAGATGCTCTGGCTTCTTTTTGAAAAATGTGTTGACTATGGCCAGATCATGTGCCATTGCCGTCGATAAGATGGTTCTTCCAGCTGAGTTTTGCAAACCATAGCCATAACCTCCGAGAATTATATCAAAAACACGACACCCCGAGCCCACATGGCCGTTTAAATCACCACCAACTAGTCTTGTTTCGCCATTTGGGATCTGTTGCAGCAGGTCTTCAAACGCCGACCAGAACAACTCCTTTTCCCGGTCCCCACATCCAGCCTGTGGTGCGTAGGCTGAAATGATGTTCACAATCTCCACCTCTATTATCATCTTAATGGACATTAACCTATCGTTTATTCGCGTCACCTCTAATATATTATCTGAGCAATCCCTTTTAACGACAATGGCTACGCCATTTTTGCCCGTAAGGGAGCCTGTGTACACCATTTTGTAATGTTCGCTGATGTTACGCCCTTTAGAGCCACGCCACCGAGTTTCTTGTAGACACGCCACATCCACTCTCCGTCTGGCAAATAGTTCTGCAAGCTCTGCCGTTTCTCCAGTAAGTGAACTAACGTTAAGCGTGGCGAAGCGGGTCTTGACTTGCTGTTCAGAGACTATCGTCTTTAGCCGAGCCCGTCTCTGACTCGGTAGCCCTCGCCCACTTGTCGCGATGATGTAGGGCGATGTGTCTGCGCGTCGTTTTGCGGCGACGCCCTATCCGATCCATTCTCTCTTTGATTTTGACCTTCCATTTTCATTCAAAATAATAGTGGCTTAGGAGGGTTTATTATTGCAGTGCCGATTGCCATCTGACGCACCAAAACCGGATATTTAACAGCCGGAAAACCCACGGTTTCTTGATGTATGTGACCCGTTTTACAATTATTTAAGCTCCACAAAGTGATGTCTGGTTATCCCGCCAGATATACTCGGTCGCCAGAGCCTCGTTGGTTATCTAGCAGGGGGCACCGCGGCGGCCCGAGACGACCGCGCCGCCTTTCGACGCGTGCAGGAGAGGTTGACATTTGGTTCGGAGAGTTGTTTGTTCCGTCCCCTTACCCCCTTCTTTTTACCTTGATTAACACAATATGAAAATGACGGAGGTCAGAAACTAACCAAAATATTAGGTATCGTTTGTGATAAAGCAGGTAGCCGCCCTTATCTCTGTAACCTTTTTGCCTATTGTTATTGACAAATGTGGCATACCAAACTCTTTTAGCATTTTATTTTTTATGACGTTTTTGTTTTTCTTTTAACTTGTCAATGTGCTATTGTTATTGTTATAAGGTTATTAGTAAACTTGTTTTATTATTTAAATAGCTTTTTCTTTTCATCTTTTGATTTACTACGTATCGGCAAGATTTTTAGTACAATAGGCGGAAGGGTTTCAGTGATAAGGACGGCTACCTGCTTTATCACAAGTGATAGGTCCCTAATTACAGATTACTTCTTGACCTCAGTCGTTTTCACATTGTGTTAACCGCTACTTGTCTTGTCACGTCATTATTTTCTACCTCTTAGCTTTGCCCACTGATACTAATGCTGCCTACTTGTTTGACCCCTGCTTCTTATTGGACTCCGTTTTGCCCATAATTATCACTAAAAAAACGAACACCAAGTACTCGCTAGAATGAGTAAAAAAATAAAAACCCATTAGGTGAAAATTAAGGAAAAAAACATAAAAATAATTCTATCTCCTAAACTAAGCAAAATCGTAGAACATAGGGGTGATTTGGATACACCTTAATTATAAGGCACCTATATTTTAGCTTTGAACGTCAACTCCCCGGCCACCCTGTATAACTATGTCTATGGCCCCATACTATCACTCCCAGACAGTTAGACAACAAAACTGACTGAGATTGAAAACCAAAATAATGCTGTATCTCGTGTTAAATCCATGGTACACCTACTTACATTAACAAAAAAATAACTATCTTGTACGAATTCACATTATTTTAGAACATATTTTCTTTTTAAGAATTATCTTTCCACTTCCTCCGGGTTTAGAGATATGAATTATTGAAATCCTATTTTGTCTATATTAAAAACCTCCAATACAAAATCGCTTTCTACCGTCGATATCGATTTCAAATATCTAGAACTGTCCGAATCTAAAACGAAACATATTCATTTACGTTCTAGAGGTGGGCTGATAATGTTTTTTTTACTGGGACTCGAAGGCAGAGGAATTATGCTATCAATGTTGCCAAAAGCGATAATCCAATATATCAAGTAGTTTAATAAAATAGTTGTGAGTTTTAGCAATGATTTTGAAAATTATAACAGTCATTGTCGGCTATTATTTGTTTTAACATTGTTTTCAAATGACCACGCCTAAATCTACACCAACTAAACACGACACGACACGAAAGATTATTTTTTTCCAAAGATGAATGACAGACAACTGACAGGCAATCTGTCATTAATTTGATGAACATGGGCATAGAATCTAATTTTCTTGAATTAATTAATCAAAATTCACTAGACTAATTTAATTATTACAATTTAGTAGTTTTTGCAAATCAACATATAATTCCAGTCAACAATTTTTTATCCGCTAAAACTCTTACAACGCACGCGCAGAACATCTATCGCCCGAAATTTCCCAGCGCCATATTGAGAGGCGGACGTTGTATGACTTGAGTGATTAATCGTGGTTAGTGCAATAAATTGAAGTGGAACAGTTGATCGTGCCCTATGGATATACATTTGGGTACGTAATAAGTTGAAAAAATCTGCAACAGTGCCTCAATTGTCGTGTAGTGAGCCTTGGCGAGTCACTTCGTAACCTAGACATAGGCCGTTCTAGTTATCAGTAGATTACCTAGGTATCATCAATCCGCTGTTTGCTTACAGTTTTAATCTTATTAATACACACGTGTGGTGAATAGCCATAGGTTTCTTGAATCTAGTTACATTAACGAGATTATACGATCGCTTTGCAAGGTTCCACGGTCGTATATAAACGGATTTCGAAGTGTTTATGTCGGCAGTTGACAGAAGCGTTTATGTATATGACCGATCATAAGTCACCACACCCAGTGACCGCCGGATTGTCGGTTTTAGTATAAAATAGTTCTTATTTCGGATGATTGTTCGCTCGTTGTCGCGTCGGTGCGTGTCAAAGTGCGGGATGGTGTTTTACGTGATAAATAAAGTGAAATGAGAGTGTAATTATAATATAATTTCTAGGAGTGGTGTGCCTCGGTTGAAAGGCCTGCCGAAAGGACAGGGCTCCGCGCGTGAGGACGGTTTGCGGCCCTCCGCTCTGAGGAATCATGGAGTGCTGCATGTCAGAAGAAGCCAAAGAACAAAAAAGAATCAATCAAGAGATAGAGCGGCAACTCCGAAAGGACAAACGAGATGCCAGAAGAGAACTCAAACTTCTACTGCTTGGTGAGTTTACTTTTGCATATTAGACACAGTTGCACGTTTCTTTAAGATATTTTGGACTTCTCAATAATCTAACCTTACTTTGAGATAGCCAACTTTATTTACAGTACATACTGAGCAAAATTTTTGCTCAAATTTATAATTGGTAAAGCTAGATTGTTATGATATCATTATATTTTGTAATAAAATTTCAAGTGCATATCTATTTTTAATGTTGCTTAGCTGAAATTATGGTGTAATCCTTATTACGAAATAACTTTTCTAACAAATTGGTTGTGGGTTAAAATACCGAGAGAGGATAAAATGTGCAACTGTTTTTAATAATAGTGTAGTTTCAATAGTACGATTCGACTCTCGAACCCACGTCTCCATGCATACTGGGGCGGTGCATGGAGATGCGGGTTCAGGTATCTAACTAAATGTCCCTAAGAAAATAACTTAAACGTTACATGGGCCGTAATAACAAATCAACTGGCCCCTAATTTATCATAGTCAAAAATAGTTGTATTACGGAAGAACATAGGAAATATTAAAAGTACATTCATAAAATAACTCTTTCATGTTACTTACCTACTTAAATTCCTAATTAAAACTACTGATAGGCAGTAACTTGAAATTAGTTATTAGAAAATTAAAGTACTAGTTCCATCAATCCACATTCCCCATACACACTTAATTTAGGTACATTTTGTTTTATTTTAGTAATACAGCTTACTGTTTCGTCTTGTAGCATAAATAATTTGCCTATTACCTACCTACTCTTTTATCATCTTTAACCATACCATTTGTATCCAGGAATAGTGGAACGTCCCACTACAGGCATTATACCTGGGTTGGTTCCGGTCAATTGCATAATTATGTAAGAAAGTTAAAGAAATAAATAATTTTTATTTTATTTATTATTTATTATCAATTATCTAATGTGGGTTTCTTTCACATTATGTTCATCAAGTTTTGAATTAGTCAAGTAGGTCAAAGTTCTAGGCAAGCATATTATGTATAGTCGGGTGATGCTGAATATAAGCTTCTAATATTCACTTTTTTAATCATAGTTTTACACAAAAAAATAATAGCCTAGGTATATGATACTTATAATTTAGTCTTATTTATTGTTGCAGAAAAAATATAATTTTTTCCATTGCAAAATTATTGTCAGCAAAGTATTACATTTTAACTCTACTTAAGCCTAAATATTTTACTGAAAATTCAACTGACAAATTGAATTCACTTTGAATGAGAGGAAAGGAAAATTTGTGTACAAATCACAGAGAAAAGTCTAATCTAGTAACAAAGTACTACATACTTTAAAAGTAATTCATAAGTACATTTACGGCCATTTCCAATAACCTATCTATCTTCAGTTTTGGCATATCGGAAATAGGAAACAGTTTCTATCTCTGTTTTTGCCATCCAGAGAAACAAAGACAGAAGTTGTTTTCTATCTCCGATATGCCAAAACTGAAGATAGATAGGTTATTGGAAGTGGCCGTTAGGCTGAACACATACAATGTCCCAATAAAGAGGCTAAGTGCGGACAAAGCCTAAAGAAAACAAACAAGTACCTACATTTGGTACAAGGCACAAAAATATTCTTCTAGGAATTTTAAAAAAAAGGTGTACAACATCACTATCTTTGGATCCCCAAGAAAGTGACTGATTAAAGCACTTATTTTGTGTAAATCCGAAACAATGAAAGTACCGTACCACAAACACAATTTACTATAACACTTTTTTCTTTATTTACACATTGTATGCCACTCGACCAAAGAGTTTCTTCATTTAAACATTGATGCCACTATGACGTTTAAATCTAATGGAGTGGAATCTGCACAGAATAATTCTCACTAAATTACCTAGTGTCAGACAATGATTTTTACTGTTGGTTAATTTTGGTATTTTATTTTTTTATAATTTTTTTATTAATAAGGCACAGCTACAGAAATCAGAATAATACATAATAATAATACAATGTGACATAACATAATAATAAAACTGAGCGCCGATTAAAGCTGAGCACAACATTTAAATAATGATGTATTTAGATGACTTTTTATAAAACAAAAATATTACATATCAATTACACTTACTTTTTCAGAACAAACTCATATATGAATAAAAAGTTTGACCAAACAGGTCCAGGCTTTTACTTATATCATTATGAGATCTGCATTTACGGTAGATAGGGTTATTGAATTAAACCTTACTGCGGGTAACTGGTAAAGAAAACAGTTTTTGAGTTCTGGTGCTACCACCAATCCTAAACGAGACCTGACTCAATAGCTCACTCGAGTCCAATCCGGAATGAATAATTTTATATAGTGTCGAATACTCAGCTATCTTGCGTCTATGGTAAAGAGACTTCATGGAAAAATCTTGTTTCATAAGATGCCACTATGCACCTAATACCATACCTAGGCACAAAATACGAAGAAAACGTTTTTGGACTGATTCGATTCGAGCAATGTGGCAGAGTTAAAAAGGAGACCATACAACTAAGCAATATTCCAGTATGCTTCTCACCAAAGCCTCAAACAGTGTGATAATGCTATCAGTCCTTCTAAAGGGTTTCGTCGTTCTCAGGACAAAACCTAACATTCTATTAGCCCTAGATACTATATAATCATAGTGGCATGTAAAGGAAAGCTCTGAGTCAAGCATCACACCAAGGTCCTTCACTACATCGACGCGCTTGAGTACAACACCATTGATGTTATAGTCGTGAAGTATTGCTTATCATTTTTTGGTGAAAGTAATAACGTGACATTTCGCTATATTCAAAGACATGTTATTATTAATGCACCACTCACATAACCTATGAATATCACGCTGAAGCATTTCACAGTCACTAGATGAGTTTATTTCTTTATATATTTTGATGTCATCTGCGTATGTCAGACAATCACAGGACAGGACAGTATCTTTATAATATGCCGCTTAGAGCCTTATTTTTGAAAAACTTCAGAAGTAGACTCTCGTAGTGAAACAAAAAATAATGTCAAAATCACAACTATGGTAAATGTAGGTTGTGAACATATTCTAGGCTACAGGGAGGGACCAATTGATAAAAAAAAATGTGTGATTATTTGAAATAAGTAATATCTTTTTTACAGCAACCACTTTTTTAAAAGTATTTAGTTTTGAATTTGAAACGATTAGAATATTCCTATCAGTAAAAAAATGTTCAATCAGCTATTATCACACCTTAGATTAAATATTAAATAGCAACAAACATGGCTTCAGGAAAGGTAAAAATACTACTGATGCTGGAGTTACACTCCTAAAACATTTGTTTAATGCTTGGGAGAGTAAGCTAGATGCCATAGGTGTATATTGTGACCTTTCAAAGGCTTTCGATTGTACAGACCATAAAACATTACTTAAATACCTAACATTATAGTGCATCAAATGATTCCTTAGATCTAATAAGTTCTATACCTTATACGCAAAACACAATAAGTTTGCACAAATGGAGCTGAGTCTTCAGGGTCGGCCCTTGTCATGGGCGTCCCTCAGGGATCAGTATTAGAACCCCTACAATTTTTGATATACATTAATGACCTTCCCTGTTGATACATAATCTTTGTGAGATGGTATTGTTTGCGGATGAAACATCAATAATTATGAAAAACTAAGAGGGGCACATCTTCATTTGTCGATGTTAACAATGCCCTCTAACAATTATTGCATTGGTTAACAACAAATAATCTTTTACTTAATGCAAATAAAACAAAATGTGTTAAATTTACCATGCCCAATGTAAGTTTTGCTGCCACTCATATAGTAAAAGATGAAGCATTAAACACTGTAGATTCTACTACCTTTTTAGGTTTAACTGTAGACTCTCATTTGCAATGGGGTACCGGTGCTCATTTTAGTGGTCTGTCTGGAAGACTATTGCCTGATGTTGGAACAGCAAGATTAGTATATTTTAGCTACTTTCATAGCATAATGTCATACAGAATTCTGTTGTGGGGCTCAGCGGTAGATATTGAGTAAATTTTTTAAATTCAAAAACATGCTGTACGGGCTATTTACAGCCTTCCAACCCGTGAATCGCTAAGGGTGCGTCCACTTCTGGCGAATGTGCAGCTCGCGAGCCACGCGTGAATTGCGTGCGAGCTGCGCTAGTGTATTTTATGTTCGTGCGCCGCTCCTTGCGCAATTTGCGTGCAAGCTACGCGCCGTACGCGAGCAGCGCGTGGGCACTTATGGGGCATCATACTCAATTTTCGCGCGCAGATCACGCACCGCGCGCGCTTACTAAATAAGCCTCGCATGAGTTTCGCTAAAGAGACGCACGAAACTATTGCAGTGACTGCATGCGTGCAGCGCGTGCATAGATCGCGAGCCGGTCGCGAGCTGCGCATTGACATTCGCGACACATTCGCGGGATGTGGACGCACCCTAAAAGAGCTCTTCAAGGGGAATAATATACTAACAGTGGCTTCTTAATACATTTTCATAGAATATTAGAAGAACCTACTTTTATTTCTTAAGAAAAGTAATGTACAGAATTTCAATACCAGAAATAAAGATAAACTTGCCGTTTCAGGCTTCAGACTGCAAAAAGTAGGAAATTCGTTCATGGGAAATTGTATTCGTATTTTCAACAAATTACCACAGAGTATTGCGAACTCCCAGTACATAAACTTAATCGTATGTCAAAATAATTTTAATGAAAAAGAGCTATTACACAATTAACGATTATTTAAATGATATGAATGTATGGCCTTAAATTGTCCTAGCTCGTAATTTCTTAAACCTTTTGTAAACATTTATTTAAAAAGAGGCTGACAATAGTTTCCGAGTTACTTGCGCTGCCTCGGCAATAGCCCAGATTTTTCCCGAAGCAGTGGTAGGTTTAAATATTTGGACGTGTAAAAATGCCTCCTGCCTGTTTGCAGAAATAAAACTGATTTTACTGATTTTAGAAATCTAACTTGGTTAAAAATATCATCTAGATCCGTTCTGCCTTTTAGGTATCATTGAATGACAAAATTCTATTCTAACTTATGCATTTATAATATTAGTACTAACTGTCAGAAGCGAAAATATTAGAATTATGAAAAATATTACTTATTTCATAGATACAGGAGATCAGAAATACAGTCACTTTGCATAAAACAAGAAGCCGTTTAACCAGTTGCCTACTTTAAACCGTACAAGAAATAAAATTCGTAATTTTATAGTTCATTTAACTAGCATTATTTTCTGCACATTATCCTGTTCCTTATCAATGCTTGGCGCTTGTGTTGCGTGAGGTCCAATATCATTCACTTTGTACTGGTTTTAGCGGAATTTGTTGCATAAATTATAATTTCTTTAATTTACCTGCTGAAAAGTGATCTCCTTCGTGAAATATTGCAAATATGGATTATTTGGCGATTAATGTGAACGCTTTAAAAGCGGAATTAAGAAAAATCGCAAAAATAGGCAGCCTCAAGAGCAACTATTTCAGAAGTTAGTTTGTTGATATCAAGATAGTTATTTATAAACAATATAACCTTAATTAGATTCAAGATATAACACTTTGTTTCGGCGCCAATCGCCTTTGATAGCTATACTTCCGGACCTCAGTCTACAGTGGCGCCAACTGGTGAGCAAAGAAACGGTAGTCCCCATTGCATTGATTCAGTTTCCCTATGAATATCTTTCTTGTTTACCATTACTCTTAGTTCATAATTTTTGGTTTGTAATCCTATCTTAATTGTTGTTTGTAACTTTCTTTGTGTAAAACTAAAGCCCAGGGATAGAACAACTCTAGACACATTAGCAACAAATTTCCTAAAAAAAAAGGTGGAATGCTCTGGGTTTACATCTGATGACAAATATGATTTTGTATGCTTAAGTCATATATCCAAATAAGAAAAAAAAATAAGAAAAAAAACTATTGTTGATATAGGTAGGTAAGTGTACTTACAAACATTGCTAATAATAAAAATATAGAAAAGTTATTTAACATTTAAGGAAATTCGTAGGAAATAGATTAGACCATCAGAAAGTACACAGGCAATTTTTTATCCCACTGCTGGGCACAGGTTTCCGCTCGCGCGATGTAACGTTTACGCGGGCAGAGCCACGGGCAAAAAGCTATTGCTAAATATTGTATATTCTTAAACTTTATAAAATCCTAATTCAGTAGTCACAGTTTTGCTAGCCAAAAATAAGAATGTCCACCTAATAATATCCAAGCTTGAAGACAAGATATAGACAGCTTTAACCTGAAAGCATATCCCTGAAAGCATTGGTTACGCTCAACGTTTATTGGCAGGTACTGGCGAGTCTGGCAAGTCAACATTTATCAAGCAGATGAGAATCATCCACGGCTCAGGCTACAGCGACGATGACAAGCGTGGCTTCATCAAACTCGTCTACCAGAACATCTTCATGGCGATGCAGAGTATGATACGCGCTATGGATCTACTCAAAATACAATACGGGAATCCGTCCAATGCAGTAAGTTTGTTTGCATCTTTAGTCATAAGGGGACTACTAGAGCTAAGAGCTGCGCCCAATTGTCTCTCTCTCAACTTTCAAAAAACTAGAACAGTATCATTTTAGCAAATTACCTCTAGTATTTATTGAATCACAGTAAACTTTTCATTTAGCTGTTAAAGTCGAATTTGTCGCTGACGCCAAAAGCGGCCACTTTTTAGGAATTATGTACAATACGAAAGAATGCCAGAATGAAGAGTAGTTAACAGTGATTCAATAAATACTAGAGGTAATTTGCTAAAATGTTACTGTTCTAGTTTTTTGAGTATAGTGCTCCCGGCTGCAAGAACTATTGTCATTGCCATCTGTACCTATAACAATTCTTAAAATTTTCCAATTGTTTAAAATCTAAATCTGGATGTGGAATCAAAATTGTTATCTGGTAATCACACTACACGAAATGTAGTGAAGATTGTATTAATCAATGGCGCCATATTTATAAACCTACGAAAAATATGATGATGACAAATATAAACAAGCTGTTATAGTCCATAAAATATAGCTTGATTAGAATGGGAAATAGATGGGACTGACTCAAATGATCAAACGAAAATAAACAGTCATGACGAACAAAATGAAACGAAATTCAGATATATTAAGATTTAACAGTAACAGATTATCAGAATAATTGGAACAATTATGAAAATAAATTAGATTTTTTTATCGCATATAGAATCTAATAAATGTAAAAATTCTTCGTAAACTATTAATAATTGCAATTTGATGTTCTTAGCATCAACCAATGCTCATTCAATTATTTGTAACATATATGTTACATTACTTCGATTTTGAAATGTTGTTAGTCTGTCGATTTCGATTTGACCATTTTACGTCATCACTAGCGATTATGAAAAATGACGTAACCTTGTGAAGACGTCTTTTAAAGATAGGTGTAATTTTTGTGACTGGATTATTTTGATGTTTTTAACTTTAAATATCAATTTTATATAATTAAATTGATTAATATGTACAGCAATATATAAAAAAATATTCTAAATATGCCAGTTACCAATATTTGTTCGTGTGCAAACGTGTTTCACTTGTGTGACGCTGGTACAAAGTTATGTCGTCTCTTTCAGTGAGAACTGTCATTCTAATCAAGCTATATTTTAAGGACTATAGTTAAGTGGTAACCTGGATCATAGATATTACCCTTATACCCCATAGACTATTGTTTCTTTCCAAGGAAACTTCATTGTTAACTACCTAAATCGGATCCAATCTGTTCTAACTAACATCGATTACCTCTTCTAGTTTTCTAGTTAGATTTCATGCTTAAGTTGTAATAGGTAAGCATTAAACACTAGTTGGTATGAAGTACGTTAACACAGAGTTGGAAATAACTATGTTTAACTGCGAACTGAACGTAGTCGGTCCCTGGACAACTAGAGGAATGAGCAAGATTCTGTTCATTATCCTACTCAATAAAGTCTAGTTAAAATCGATGCCACTGCGGACTGTAGCCGAATCCGCCATCTCTCGTCTCTTTATATGATATTACCAGCATTCTAGGCAAAAACTTTGGTCATTATAAAATAAGGTCCTTTCTATGCGTTTCTTCTGCTAAGTTACATCAAATCCAAATTTTTGTACACTTCCTTCATAGCTTGTTCTGTACTATGGGTCAAGTTTATGAACTATAGAGGAAGAAGTATTTTTTTTTTTGGATTTTTTGTTTGCCTGTATGAAAAGTTATATTTGTACGATAAAAAATTCTTGAGTAGATTGATTAATAATTTCCAAGGTGGTAACTCTCCTATAATGCACATGGTAAGCTAAGACTTAAGCAGAATTAATTCTCATCATTTATTTGTTAGCTTTACATGTACAGACAACGGTAGATCAACCTACCCAAAAAGTTAAAGGTCATTGAATTGATTTTCAACTTTATGTCCAATAAGTAGAGATAAATATCAATTGAGAAAATTTGTCGTTTTTTGGTAGATTGACGTGCTGTTGTCTGTACATTATGAGATATATTATATCGAGCAGGTAGTATTAAGTAGTGCAGGCCACACTGTACATTTAACATCCAAGTAAAATAAAGCAAAAAAATTTTTTTTTCTTAGTTTTATTTTTAAATTAAAACAATTTTTTTAACCATTACAGGAAAAGGCGGAGTTGATATCATCAATCGACTTTGAAAGTGTTACAACGTTCGAGAGCCCGTACGTGGAAGCGATCAAGGGTCTATGGTCCGACTCAGGCATCCAGGAGTGCTACGATCGCAGGCGAGAATATCAGCTCACTGATTCAGCCAAATAGTAAGTCATTCTAAAGTTTTTATTTGACTTAAAATACGGGCCTCGTTTTCAAAATGGTTATAATAATCTTAGCATTATGAAATGCCTATTAACCGATTCCGTGCGTATGGCTCCCTAGAGGCGCCATATGTATTTTTTGAGAATGGCGAGTGGCGCCCGAGAGGAGCCAAAATATGTATATGTTAAACTCTGATAAAATAGCATTTCCGTATAAACACTTAATTAGTCACTTCTAAACACTTTAAATGATTTATTAGACCGCTTGCGTTCGCTGTTGAATTTAGACTATAAAAAAAACATATGGAAACCGACGAAACAGCGATCAGTTATAATACATGGCGGGTGACGCTCGAGAGTAGCCACGAAACATTTGTTCGCCGCCAGGAGTTAGAGTCTAAAAAAACCACCGCCGCACTGAATCGGTTAAGAGGAAACACAAGGGCCGTTTTTCCATACAAACGTAGTCCCCTGTTTCCTCCCTGGATAAAGCCGCAATAATTTTTATTACAAAAATCAATGGCCACTATTAGCATGTTTCTATGTTTTCTGTTTTTTCATAAATTAGTTAATAAAAAAGATATGAGTCCACAAAAATCGAAAAAAATCGCCAGTTTTTCCACTGTGTTCAAACAACCAGAAAACAAATTTGGCTAAATTTTAGAAAAAAAGGAAAACATACGAACACGGCCAAAGCCTTCCTTTCATTTTTAATGAAAAAAGTATTTAAATCGGTCTAGTTTTGGAAAAGTAATCGGGGGACTACGAAACGTTGATTTTGTGTGCTTTTAGTTGGTATTTTCGGTCCAAGAAGCAGTTGTCTCTATCACACTCTGCGGTGAAGGCGTTTGGCACTGCGCGATAGCAATAGATTTTACAAATACCTATTTTTCAATTCTCTCGCCCGTAGTGTTTCCTCTTAATTATCGAATCGGTATTTGGCTCGGCTTCTCTTTTTGTCTCTCACAAAAGCACATTTAATACATCAATGTAAAGTGAGAAAGAGTAATTTGGTAATGTAATGTTCTTGCGAAAAGGATGGTAGATTCTTTTGTAAACTAGATCAAACCTTACAGTTTCAAACGTATTAACATTTAGATATTTCGTATTTATTGTGGCCTCATGGTTAAATTTAACATAATATTGTTTTATATTTATTTACTATCTCTGAGTCATATTATAGGTATTTATAATACCTAATGGGTATGCCCTATAATTTGTGTTCCATAATAATTACCATTAATAGTTGTGAAACCATAAATTAATCATATTGACAATATATTAAATATAACTGCTGCATTTCAGCAGGTTTTTTTCACCAAATTCGTAATAACATGTACGTAAAATGCACCGGTAAAAGAGAAAGACCTCTATTATCCTTATGTTATCTTTAGACAATGTGGTATCTAAAAATACATTTTGGTTTTCATCCACAATTCTACATTGTTTACTAAACTGCCCATCAGCTTACAGTTTCAAGTTTTTTCTTAAGTTCGATATTACTCACGTAAAAGGGTGTGTTTGTATTTGAGCAGCAGTACAGCCATTTGTCCAGAAAATCTTTCGATTCTTCCGATCTTCAGAGTTTCTTTACATAATCCTGTGTGAGTAGATTATCTAAAGAACATTATTTTGAAAATTTCTATGTCATGTTTACGAAACTATATTCAGCTATAACAATTAGATGAACACAAGGATTACCTCATTGATATTACGAGCTATTGAATCGGTACGGTATACATGTATCACTCGCTACTCTGAGTAATTGCAGATTGTAATAGGTAATTATCCTAATATAATAATAGCATAAAATGACTTGGCCGACGACATTCTTAATAGATTACTACTCTAGGGTATTTTTCAGAAATCGTAGTTTAATATACTTTCTAAATGTGTGTTGTTGGTTTGATTACTATAAATACTATTATACCACTTAACATTGACATATTTGCGCTCTATGTTTGTGTCACTATTACAACTACCATTGCCAAATGTACTTAAAAAGCAGTCGGGCTTAACCAAACATAAAACTGCTATCCAATATATAAAAGTTCATACGCTTACAATGACATTGGTTTTAAAGTGTATTTCCTTTGTACATTAGTCATGTTGACCCATTTTAGCATGTTTGAAACTGTTTCTGAAAATAGTGACACAACAGATCACGAGTACGAATCGTTTTGAAGATAAAAGACGTATCTTGCGTCTAGTTTACACAGAGTACCCTATAAACTATGTGCTTTTGATTGTATTTATGGATTGGTGTCTTAGAAAATGGTTTTCTGTAGCTACTTGCAGGAGATAGACCGCGTGGCGGCTCCGAATTATTTACCAACTGAACAAGACATCCTCCGCGTGAGAGTGCCCACAACGGGTATTATAGAATATCCGTTTGACCTGGAGGAGATACGATTTAGGTAAAACAAGTGCGAATCGCACGCTTTGCTTCGATGCATGTTACGTGTTAAGCAATGGGGACTGTGTTTCTGTCTGAATTATCGGTGTCTATGCGAATTCACTGTTTACACGAACGGTGAGTTCTCAAACTGCATGTTACACGCTTTTGTTACTAGATGTGCATGAACTCGATTTCAGCTATTTGAGCGATCTGGCAAGGATCGAGAAAGATGACTATCTGCCGACCGAGCAGGATATCCTTCGGGCTCGACAGCCGACCACTGGTATTCTAGAGTATCCGTTCGATCTTGACGGAATTATATTTAGGTATGTGCAAAGACAGTTTTGGTGAACCGTCTAGAGATCTACTGTACCACGTCCCGGCTAGAGGCGCTAACATACCACGGTTAGATAACATGTTTAGATTCCCGTTTTGAGTTTCAAGTAGATTTGAATACCTTTTGCAGGTTTGCACGTGTTCGGTATATTGCTTGTTAACATAATTTGGGTATTTCAGACTTTTAATCATTTGACATACTTTTTTTGATATCTCCAAAACAAAAATCTGCTTTAAATTTTGTATTTCAATAGTGAAATATGACGTCACGAGGTATCGTACTAAAATGAGTTGATTTAAAAGCAATTATAATTCGTATTTAATAAATAGTGAAATTTAATCTTTTTTCTTATAACATTTAAAAAAAACAATATCAAGTAATTTTAATGCTGTTTTCGATGCACTTGAGAATGGTGTGGAATACCCAATATTAAAAATGAAACTACTTTTTCGATAATCACAAAATTATTATAAGTACCTTACTTTACAATAGATGATAAAAATTTGCAAAGAGGTTAACGTTTTAAGTTGTTCTAACGCAAGTATGTATGATAACTTTAAAGTAGTTATCCACCTTTTGTTTTCTGCTATCAAATTCCAATGACCGAAAAATCAGTAAGTTAATACAATCAAAATGAAAGCAGATCGATTCTCGGGCTGTAGATCACTATTATTATTACTTTCGTAGCCAATTTTACCAGCCAGTGCTACATGCATTAACTGGTAAAATCCTTTGTTGTTGAAAATAAGAAATCGGTAAAATCGGGTATTAGTATATTATTAAACATGCTTAATGTTGGTGTTGGTGGTAACGTTATTTATGCTTCTGTATGTATGTGTATCTAACAGTAACAATTTTTTTTAATTTGTTTTGGTCCTGTGTAATGTAATATCTTGTGAATAATCGTCAGTAAACAATGTGTGTATAAATGGTCAACAATATTTCATGTGCTCACGAAACTTAAAAACTATTAAAAAAAAACAGGTTTTTTTTAAACCTTTGATCAAATGTTGGGATTTTGGCAGTTACCATTATAACCAATATGAATTTGTATTTTCTTATTTTTTTAAATTTTGCTTCTTTGGCAATGTTGTTAACGATATATGTACTAAATATTAAACGTTTTTATCAAACTCAAATATGGAAAACGATATTCTATTATATACCTACTATTTAATATTTATATGGTGGTTCGTTTCTACTCAGAAAGCCAGTCTGTCAGACAGATTATCCATGTCTGTCTGTAGTACTACGACTAGCTGTAGTACTGATTAATAATAAAAAAAATAAAGTCATAAAACACCATTTAGTGGCATATAGATAATTATTTAATATTTACTCAACGCTAAAGCAGTATGTAATGCTACAATAAAGATAATAATTAATAATAAATAGTATTTTCCTTGCTCAACCGAAACTCCAGGAAGGAAAAGGCACTTACCTTCTTTCGAATAATTAAAATATCTAGTTAACTGGGAGTTATTGAAAGTATCGTTTTAGATGAGAGCTTACACATATGCTTACTACCACGGAAATAAAACTATTTGAAAAAAAATCATATATTCCCTATGCATTTGGTTCGCATTTGATAGTCTGATGGAGTAGTATGTGTAGGATTTATTTCTGCTTGATTCCTGATTTTAGATTAGGTCTATCACTCCAAATCTGATAAAGTTTATTGTTACATAATAATTGTCATAAATGTGTTCGTTGTCACCGTACACTATACTTTTCCTTATCATATCTGTCAAATGAGATACATTTTTAAAGATTGTTCATGCCTATCTCTGTAATTCATTATCTTTGGTAGATTCCAATAATGTTAGGTTCTAACACTGTGAAAATATATTTTCAAATATATATGCAGGAAAGAAAATTAAATATCATTATGTCATTCTGAAATCTGTATACACAGCATCACGGTTGTGTTCTGTGACATAAAATTCGAAGCAGAAGAAATTAAGTAGGTCATAGGTGCATAGTTTATCCTTACGCAACTAATGTTATAAGTTTTATGCCACCATCGACTTGTCATTCATTTCTTGTTCAGACATAACTGACCATAAAATTCTAATCTATTTTATAGATATTTAAGCAATTTAATTGCAATTATAATATCAGTATTTAAACTTGAAAAATTATGTCTCAGGCGGGACTCGAACCCGCATCTCCTCCGCGCGCTGAATGGTAAAGCGCCGCGCCCGGCATGCGGCATGCATTTAAATACAAATACTAATCTATTCGTTTCAAAATATGCCCAGTGGCAGTCATTGTTTTATTGTTGGCCTACTATATTGCATTGCGTGGTATCTTTGCTGGGATAACACTTAATGCATGAAATAACGTGATAAAGTTTCCAAGCTTTTTTTGTGAAAAAGGCACGCACATCACCTGCACGTGTACCATTTTATTGCTTTCCTTGCTATTTTTTTTTATTTTAAATTTCAATGTTTGTCATTAAAATATAAATCAAAGAACCAGATATATAGTTAGCGACAGAACAACGCACCAAATTACCGCTACTAGAGTATTTCGGTGCTCTTTGAACTTAGTAGCATTCAATCAACCTAATGTCATATATGTATGATTCAATTTCCACTATGACAGGTATAAAACATGACACCAGCTACGTTGATTCAATCGCGTACATTTTGAATTGTAATTTTTGTGTGGTACAGTGTATCCAGTTTTTATTTTATATCTATAATTGGTGTACCAAAATGTTTATCGTCTTAGGATGTTTCTATGACTCTTTTAATAGTAACCTGAAACAAAGTGTGTACTCTAAGTATTAAGTCACATATACATTACATTAATAATTGCATTGGGTTATATTATAAATTTTCATATCTGTCTTCACATCTCAATTTGTTTATAGACATTCAGGAATCCTATGACTTAAAAGCTCCTTTTTTTGTGTGCAAAGTTTTATTTTCAATTCTATTTCAATACGGTCGCATTACTTTTTTTATACGTAAGTGAATTTTTAATCTAATAACATTAATTTTCAATACAGAATGGTGGACGTCGGGGGACAGAGATCCGAGCGAAGGAAGTGGATCCATTGTTTTGAAAATGTCACATCTATCATATTCTTAGTAGCTCTTAGTGAATATGATCAAATTTTATTCGAATCTGAAAATGAGGTAAGCATAACACCGTCTATTAATCATTTTATTTATTTATTTATAATAGGCACACAAACAGAATACAGTCAGGGCATGATCACATATACATGGAATAAAAAAATATATAAGCATTTTTACTGTATGTAATTTATCGTATAGTTTCCTCAGTCAGAATCAGTATTGTGTTTGTCTGTCATGGTCATTGAAACCTTACAACTACATTGTTCACATGTAAAGTATATAGCCTCGAGTTAATCTACATCTACCTTGCGTGTATAAACTTGACATTTGTTTGAGTCAAATCGGATTACTGTGTGTCGGGCAAACTTAGCTAGTGCGAAACGACTTTCAATCGCAGTTTATATATCACAAGAAAGGTTGGCCAACAGAAGAAATGTATTTTCTTTTACGTATGTAAGACAATTAACACTTCGTTGCGTCGTGTTGTTTACTTTAAACACAGCTACTTTACTCACACCAAATTTGACGCAATAAATGAATAGTTTCTGTAGTATTTCACTTAAAAATACCAATATTTATTGATTTCAATCCACAAAAGTGCAAGATACTACATATTTTTAGTTAAAAAACTGTCTTTTTTTATTTAGAGCTCTGAAAACGCTGTCGTTTATTTTATGACGTCATATGACTTTAAGCCAATGGCGGATCTTATGAGTAAATTTCGTTATGTTGCCTATACTTTCACAATGACATTTTTAAATAAGTGACTAAAAAAGTGCAGTAATTGTGTGTAAATAAATATTGGTTATAATAACCCCAATCCGAGTGTAATTGATCCTTCTTCATATCTTTATTCATACGAGCAAACAAGGATGTTACATTCGAAAACGCAGATAATACAAATCTTAATGTTGGTTAAATGTCAAATGTTTGTTTTGACCCATATGTCGTCACAGAACAGACAATCTATAGACCAATATAGCCGAAAGCGTTTTCGTCAGTGTACGAAATTAAGACTTTTAATACAAAGCTTGCGGTTTTCTAGGTACTAAAAATATGGGTATATAATTTTTCCACAAATTCCACATATGAAGTCGCGTTTTAAATAATACTTAGGTCCTAATCAGAACTTGCATAGCATATATTTATAAAATACAGATTTATGAGTTGTCTTAATCTATATATTACATTGTTAACAATACTGAAATAATAATTCCAGAATCGAATGGAAGAGTCGAAGGCGTTGTTCAAGACGATTATCACATACCCATGGTTCCAACACTCGTCGGTGATTCTCTTCTTGAACAAGAAGGACTTGCTCGAAGAGAAGATCATGTACTCCCATCTGGTCGACTACTTCCCAGAATACGACGGTAATTATTATTTTGATTCTACAAAACAAGAGCAGGGGACGGGTCATATCAGTGGTTTTGCTCCTGAACGCTTTGGAAAAAGGCAATCCAATCACATTTCAATAGCATTAGAATCTTGAAACACGATACGTACGAGTCAAGTGGTTCCGTTTTTATACCATGTATATTTTTTTATGAGTTTCCGATATTTTATAGTAGAAATCGCGAAATAATTAAGTCCTTATTATAAGTATCCTTGGAATAAATCAGTAAATCGCGATTACTGAATACGCGAATAATAGGTAACAAATAGAGTCGCTGATTTGGTTAAAGTGATATTATTTTCTTCAAAATAACCCGCCACAAGAATACTTGCCTAAATTAAAAAGCTGCGAGGTGGTAAAATCATTATTAGGTTTTCTTTAGAGCTGTAAAAAAAAAGATTCATGTGAATTTCACCTGACCTTCGTTGACTGAGATGGATTAACGAATGTGTGTAGCCAGTTCTAAAGGTCCTGAGTTCGATTCCCGGAATAGTCAACATAGAATAAGCTCTTCTATATCTATGTGTTAGTGGTACTTTCATTGTATCTAATTTCCATAAAACAAGTGCTATTATAGCTACTTTGGGAATTAAGACCAAAACAATGTTGTCTACATTCATTCATTCATATTTTGTGAAATTTGTGAGTAAACAAGCTATAACGATGTTTGTCTACATAAATTCACCAAATATAAAGAATTATAATAGTAAGAATTTACAGTGACGCAGAGAACCAGGTACAAACCTACCGCGAAAAATCTGAATAGCATTTTTCAATTGTAACAATTCTAGGTCCAAAATGCGTCGCTCCTCCTGCCCTCGACTACATTCTACAGAAATATTTAAAAGAAAATCCGGATCCGGACCGGTCTTGTTACTCTCACTTCACCACAGCCACAGGTTGAATAAAATCCCTATGAAGATGTTCAACTGCTAGTTGATTTTGTAGTCAAGCTAGAACGTGTAAAAGCCAGATTTTATAATCACTTGCTAGATTTGTAATTTATACATGAATCTTCATTGTTACAAAAATATTTTTAATTTCACTATCGTTTGGTAATTGATATGATGTTGCTGAAGTCTACCTGCAAAAGTATTATTGTATGCGCCATTAAAGCCTAGTCTGCCTCTTACGAACGGGCCCACTAGAACATAGCTCGCTTACATTCACAGACCAGTGTGTAATGTACACCCAGGAAATAACGATGCAACCATTGGTCGGGGTTGTCTCGTCAGGTGCCTTTAGTATTCGGCCCGGGCGTAAGATACGGTCTGCGCACGAACAGGCCGCTTTAGGCACTTGCTAAACTGTCAAGTGAAGCTTTAGCATAAGTCTAAAAAAACCGTTAGAGATGCGTATTGATGATTCTTTATGACGTGGAAAGCCAGTGCAAGTTCAATATTTTGACGACCATTTGGATCAGCGGTAGTAAACGCTGCTTCTGAGCCATGGGTCGCGGGTTCGATCCCCGCACAGTACAAATATTTGTGTGCACGAACATGTCTGTTTGTACTGGTCTGGGTATTTTCTATGTATTATAAGTATGTATGTACGAGTATTTACAAAAGTATATAAGTAAGATTATCGGTTGTCTAGTACCCCCTTAATAGTACCTTAATTTGGGACTGGATGGCTCTGTGTGGCTCAGTGAGGCATATCTTAAATATTTATTTATATATTTTTTTATTTATCCTCTCTTAAATTATTTTCATGAGTGTATACGTAGATTATCTTGGGGAGAGTTTTTGTAGGTAGATTTTCAAATACAGCCATACCTAATTGCCAAAAGTAATATAAGTACTTTTATTTTAGAAATTTCTTACTTTTAAATTCCTTTGTAAAATTAAATGCGTCTTGTAACAATGAGGCTTCCATCCACTTGTAGTAGAATTGCTAGATGAGTTGTGTGTGTGTGGTACGGCAGGTCCCCAGCGCGACGCCATCACGGCGCGCGAGTTCATCCTGCGGATGTTTGTCGACCTCAATCCAGATGCCGAGAAAATCATTTATTCGCATTTTACCTGCGCGACAGGTAAGACTCACTTAATTTACCCAAAAGCCTTTAAATTGAATTTAAAAAGTGTTATTAACATAACCGGGCTACACGAAGATACCTTGCTACTTTATTGAATAGTGAGCCTATCAATTTTGATTGCACAAGTTACTAGACAGTCTACTGGAATTATCTTCCTATCTAAAATATACTAGCTTCGTGTCACTCGGTCGTTAGTTAAAAAAAAACTTTATAGTAAGAGCTAGTTCAGTCAACGCAAGAAAACTTGCGTTGCGGTTCAAGTCGCCCAACCGCAATCCTCTTTGGGTTTTCTGCCATTGTTTTTATGTGTCTGATCCTCTGTTGGCGTGTCTGAACTAGCACTATCCCAGAAATAGTAAAACATTTGACAGTATTTATTTCATGCATTCGGCATTTCTTATAGAGTTATTAAAAATCCAGCCAAGTACGTGTCGAAAACAAAAACCAACACAGGATTATATTCTAGGATGAATGGTGCTGAAAGATAAAGGACAGAAGCATTGATTGAATCTCTCATAGGACAAAACATTTACACGCCTTTAAATTGGTGTGTATACCAATTTAAAGTCCAACCGGGTTTCAATACTAGTGTGTTAGGTGGCGCTATAGTTTAGGTTTTACCTTTGTTAATTTGTAGGTATTATGTTGGCGCATAAACAAACGATTTGTCTTAATATTAAAAAAGAAAGTACAGCAGTAGATGAACCTTTTACGTATCTGTGTAAGTTCCTGGAAAAGTTCGTGGTAAACTTCAAATATCGCGCAGTTGGCCACATTCATATTATACCTACAAGTCTTACGGGCTATGCGTCACATCACCCCTCCCGCACCGTTTATGTTCCCCTTTAACCTGAGTAAATACGGTAGACCTTTTATTTTTTAAATGTTAGACCAGTGAACCCTAAAAATTTATAGCAGCAGTGTTTTTATTTTACGTTTTTATTTTCGGATGGCTTAACAGGATGCATGAGTTTCGGGGATGATAAAGTTTTATATTTTTAAGTTCTCCAGCTCTTATTTCTTATGGATACTGAGGTGAGTGTTTTTCATTTTTATGTTTTGGTTGTGGTTTGGTTTGTATGGTAGCTGTAAAATGTATATATGTATTTTATGACCATTATCTATTTGCACAAGTTTATGAGTACGCTGATGCTAAAAATTCTTACACGAACCTGGGTTTGAATGCTATTTTGCATTTATTGTTACTTTTTGAAGTTGATAGAGGCAGAGTGGTTGTTAAATCTAGATAATATAAGTTGTTCTTTTTAACTTGTAGTGTGTGTAGCATACCAACATCTTTTTAATTTTTACTCATGACTCGTAACAGGGTATTCGGCTGCTGATGTTTTTTTTATATTGCTCAATGTCATCAATAACTTTATAATTGTTACTATAGCAAATGTCTAAAAATTATATTCGAAAATTCCATGATAATTTTTGTTTTAAATTAATGGTCTTGTATGCCAAAGTATATTTTAGTTACCAATAAAGTTAGAACATCGAAATTGGATTGCTATATATATTTTTGACTAACACAGTGTTCAATGTTTGTTAATGGTACGTACTTGCGAACAAAATATTCTTAATCGTGTATAAATAATAGCTTAAAAGTTTCAATCCAATAATGTACTGAAAAAATAAAAAAGATGAACATAAAGTTTGCACTATGTTGTAAATTATGTCATTTTATTCGAAGCTTAGGGACATTCTTGGGTAAAATTCTATTTTATTTTATTATGTGTAACAATAAAAATTTCATACTTATTTGGTATTCGTTTTAAACATTGGTATCCATTTGGAATACAAAATAAAGACAATTACTTTTTTCGAGTATAATGAACTAACTAAAGATCTAGATGCTTTTCGCTTTCTGTTGCATGTACTTTTATTTATTATTTACTTTTGCATGCTGCCTTGGATATTTTTAAAGATACGGAAAATATTAAGCTTGTATTCTGTGCGGTGAAGGACACCATAATGCAGTCTGCCCTGAAGGAGTTCAATCTCGCATGAATTTGTATCTTACTTATAATTGCATGTTGTTGACATCATTAAATATTTATTTTTAATACTTATTGCATGTTCTTTATTTATTTAACCCCAGTTATATTTATTATAATAGACAGTTATATTAATGTAGAATGGGTTTCCTGTTAGCAAAAACGGTATGCCATCCTGTAATAGCTTAAGTTCAAATTTAATATCAATATCATATATAAGATTTTTAAAAATCAATAAATAAAACGCGGTTCTAAAACGCTCTCTAGAGGAAGTACATATGAATCATGAGAAAAACTACACCTTATTTAACCATAAAGAAAGTAATAGGGTTTTTTCTTTCTAAATACGTATAATATTGTAAATTGATACTAAAGTTTGTTAAAATTGTATTATAACCAATCGGATCATGTGATATATCATAGCTTTATTTAAAAAAAAACTATGTGTATAGTCTATTCAAATACACTTGGCTTATTTGGTAAACAAACAGCACTCACAGCAAAAACACGTCTTCCTAACTTTATCTCACTATGTATTCGGTGTATAGAAGTTTTGTACGATATTGCCGATATTTATCAATTTATCAAAAGATTTTACACAAAATTCGAAATTCACCATAACAGATAAAAAATTACACGACTTTAAGACATATCCTTAGAATAATAACACCTAGAAACCGAATGTAAGCACGAAAAACGCGCAACTAAAACTAAGCCATATCTGGCTTACTTCGTTCCGCGAGCTGTCAGTGCTCAACGTCACGCTAAGTCAAACACAGCTCGCGAAAAATAATTTAAAATGACTGTTTGCACTATGAAGAAGTGTTCTAGCATATCAAAGAAACAAAAAGAAAGTGATAAAGTTTCATTTCACAGGTAAGTACTTACATTTTATACATTTTCTGTACGTAAATCGAATTAAAAACAAATAATTTGAAACACAAAACCTATCAACATCAGTGTTGCTAGTTTTGGGAAAAAAAATTGCACACAGTTTGTTTAGTTGGTTTTTAATATTAAGAAAAATATTGAATTTGCCATAACAGCTATTTAATACTGTTTAGACTAAATGTTGGTGTTTTTAATTCTATGAAAAAAAATTCTTAATGTGAATTTATACAATCATACAGGCATTTAAATTTAAACACATTGAACGGTGGCATTCGTCATTAGATTAATATATGTAATATACTTATGAATGTAATCATATTTTCTTATGTATTTAAAGATCATACTAAACACATGGCAAATCGTCGTATAACAAAACAACACGTTTTCCCATTTTCTGTGGGTAAACGCCCGATGATGGTAACACTGAAGCCATATTTGTGTGCGTTAGAAGGGCGTAGATTTATTCAGCTTACGCACACACGGATAATGAAATGGCACGCGTTTACGCTTACGTTTTGGTTCAGACGCGGCTTCTAGGTGTTATTATTCTAAGGACATATCGTAAATTTACTTTATCTGTGAATTTTTGTGTTGTGACAGGAAATATAGAAGCGACAGCAGGAGGTTCGAAAAAAAACCGAAATTAATTTTTTAAACTAATTTATTAATAATTAAATTACAACTAGTTACAAATTGACCCGATCGAGGTTGGATACGAAGTGGCGGCGATGATGATGATCTCGGGGTTGGTGGCGCGATGGCGTGGTCACGTTGAATTTGCACGAGAGTTGCATCAGCGATTTCGTCATCTTGCAATATTCGGTTGTGTCCTCCTTAGAGGTTTAGGAGTCAGCGATATTCGTATAAGTAGGTAGATTTACGTAATTCAGGTAAACGAATGTTATTATACGAATGTGTATTGCAACCTACTTTAAGAAATTTCTATCTAATATCGAAATAGTATTGGTTGTGGTGGTCACAAAACACAATTTTAGCCTACGGTGGTGGTGGTGTTAATCGTGTTTACCTTCTTCCTTGCGATCGCACTAAGATAGAGATTTATTGTCGAATAGAGGACCCGACAGACGTTGACCTTTCTTAGCTATGACTATTGATTTGAAATTGGAATTATTAATAAAAATATATATTTCATTTACAAACTTACTTAGATAAAATTATCAGCTAGCCTAACCAAAGTTTCCGAAAAATTTACCGAAAGTCAATAGTTTCCGTTCAAGCTAGTCAGAGATTAATTTTAAAATTTATTATTTTAAAAGCTAAGGCTTTTGGGAAACTTTTGAAATTATCTAAGAAACTGTTGAACCAATTTTCTTTTTTAATTCACAGTTCAAAATTAAGCTCTGACGCTTGAACGGAAACTATTGACTTTCGGTAATTTTTTCGGAAACTTTGGTTAGGCTTAGCTAGCTGATAATTTAACTGAGTAAGTTTAATTTATTAGGATCATACTGCATAAAAAAATCTGACATAACATAATAAAAAGAGGAGGAAAAACCATTTTTTAAAACTGATTAAAACGAAAATTCTGATAATTTAAGAAAAATGAATTATATCTCGGAAACTAAGAACAATCGGGTAACATATAGGGTAGGTATATTTGGATAGCCCTGGATGAAAGGAATAAAAAAAAAATTTTGGACGTCACCGTTTGGACCACCCTCTATATTAGACGAACAAAGCCTGTGAGATAGAAGAAAACCTCTTATGGAAATCTAGCAAGATAGAAAAAGAAAACTAATCTTTTCATTTTGTGATCTGTTTTCATTGACGCAGTGACACCCACCAGTGACAGTGACAACTGCGATATAAGCTTCAACATTTTATGGAATTATTTCTTACATCGTAGATTATTTAAAGTAAATACAATTTTAATGTTTGTAGATATTTGAAATGATAAGTGTGTTTAAATAAATCTTTCAAAAATGCATTTTTATATAGTATGGTGATCCATAATACCAGGCGGGCAAGTTTGGGCGCGCGCTAATTATGTAGGATTGTAGTCAATATGTTAAACATTGACATTAAAGCGGTTTTAAGGCGGGAAAAGTTGAGAATTGGCTGCAAGAGCACATTGAATTATTAGTCGCCGTCCCGTGTCCGTTCCGTCCGGGAAAAAACACGACGTGCGTAACGACCTCTGGAATTGTCTCCGAAATGTCCAACGACACGGACTCTGATCTAAAAATTCTGGAGTTCTTTCTCCTTCTTTGTAAAGCAAATCGTATTGATTCGATAATATTTGCAATGTTGTAAAAATATAACTTTCGATGCATGTGTCACGCTAACACAAGCCGTAGGTCCTAGCGCATTCCTTGCCATGCGCCTCGTCTAGCCTGCTTATGCACTGCTTCGTCGTCCGGTAGTTGCAGAGCGGCTAGGCATAACGCGGTTTAAGCGCAGGGTAACGTCCATATTATACTATGGTGTGACGTAGTTATCGAATTATCGATTGTGCTAGGTTAATGCTATATCAAGCTGAACCAGCCTATGTCCACATATGCATATAAATACTGTGGTGAAGTCAGAAATGTGATAACTTCATTTTTTGAAATAAATAGTTTCATACAGTTCGGGATCTCATAATTTGTATGAAAATAAAAAGATATCAAAGCTGACATCACCATAGTATTTATTTATATGTATATGTTAACATAGGCTTGTTTTGCCTTGTTATACCATTTACCTAACACTCTGTATAAGAACTACATACTCGTACACAGTGAGATACAAAAATGTCTCCTGAAACTGTCCTCGATTGTGTCAACTTTATAACCCGTCCAAATTATGTAGACATTCAATAGTATGTATATTTATGCCATGTATGATGTATCTACTCTATTGTTATAGGTTGCACTAAAAGTACACCCTTATGTCAAATGGTTTTATTTTCATAAAAAAATTAACGGTTTTGGACGAGTCCTAAAGCTTAGTCTTTAGTTATAATGTCAATTTGAAATACATAGAATACCTAGGTAACACTGAAAATGTTTAGAAAATGAAAAACGGCTTAATGTAGAAAGTTGCCAACACTTTTATTGTTCTTCGAAGTAATCTCCGTTCCTCTCTACACATCGTCGCATTCGATGGAACCACTGAGAAAAGTAGTGGGCCCATTTTTCCTTAGGGGTCTCTTCTATGGCATTTTCGTACGCTTTCACCGCATCTTCAGAGCTCGTAAAGCGAATACCTCGAATTTTATCTTTAGACTGTATGGCGGATGACTCATTATCTCGACACCTGCTATAGTCAAATATTCAACAGTCTGTTTTGCGGCGTGCGCTGAAGCATTGTCGTGGTGAAGGAGGATCCTGCTTCGAGGGCGCTGCTCTCGAATTTTTTCCAAGACAACAGGCAAACAGCGATTGATATACCAGTCTGCAGTAACTGTCCTTCCATCTTCTGGCACAACTGCCGCGAAATGACCTTTCCGACCAAAAAATGAGGCAATCATCTTTTTTCCTTGACTTTTTCCTTTCTTTTCCTTAGTTGGCCGATCCTCGAAAGGAAACACCCACTGAGCTGATTGTCTTTTGGTTTCGGGTTCGTAGCAATATATCCAGCTTTCAACACCTGTGACGATGTCAAATACAGCATTTGAGTCACCGCCGTTGAACTTATCTAACATTTGGCGACACCAGTCCATGCGAAGGTGTTTCTGGTCGTCGGTTAAAGTATGGGGAATCCATCTGGTACAAAGCTTCTTGACGCCTAAATGTTCGTGTAATATTTTTTGACTTGACTCATACCAATGCCACAGATAATATAATACTACTAGTACAGATACCTCATCACATACAAAGAAACGGTTCCACCCTGACGGGCTAATATTTGCGGGCTATATTTAAAGGCTGTAAGAGGCCCCAGATGGCGCTACGTAGACTGGACTGCCCGAAATAAAACACATCGGTTGCTTGCTCGCAATACAATCTACGTATTTACTTCTTCAATAGATGGCGCTAAACACATTGCTTTTCATTTATTTATCGATACGATTTTGCCTCAGATTTAAGAGTATTTAAGTACTTAGGTAAAAGATGGATCATGTAGAAAACATTATCTTTTCTTTCTGATTCTGCGAGGAATAGGCTAAGGTCTGGTTTATAGTGTGTCCACGGGGAATCCCGATAGCAGATAAAAGAAGACCTTAAATTATCCACAAAAGAGAAGACAGGGACACATTGTATTGGATTTTAGTGCTTATAACCCACTTCCAAAAAGGAGGTTTGACCTGTTTTTGTCCGCAATTAATTTGGTTTAGCTGAGCCGATTTCTATGCGGTTTTCAGTGTTTTTTTACTCAGGACGTTTTACTAAGTATTTTACCGACTTCAAAAGAGGAAGTACCTAACTAAAACCTAGTATTAGTTTTTATTAAAAGAAAAAACTCACCAAACTAAAATAATTTAGTCCTTAAAAACGCATTTGACAATAAGGGGTTCCCTACGTGTGTTCGAAACACCCTTTTTCGAAAATTGATAGATCGACAACCTTACACCGAAGCTTTCAAAGTGCGATGGCTTGTTGCTGCGAAGGTTTTTTGTTCGACGTATCTGAACACCGAACATCTTACTTCGGCACATTGTTTCTCCAACGTTTATTTGTCCGATGTAACGTTACTTCGAAAATTTTGTCGATACATTTTACGGCAACGTGGTAGGTACAACATACATTTAAGATTATAGATGGATAGATAGATAGATACCTAGGTACTCTTAATTGCACAAAACTAAAATACACACAACATGATCATATATAAAGATATAGTACAATTTAGGAGTCTTATCGCTAAGATACATACATACGTGCTATTGCACATATTACAGAATTATAAAGCTTGAGAAAGTTGGCATTATTAAATAATTTCTTTTAAAAAAATCGTTTTTTAAAAGTTTTTGCGACACACGTACAGGTGCGACATACGTTATGACCGCCTAAATTGTACTACCTATATCTTTAAATATGATCATGTTGTCTTTAATCCCTCGATCGTGAGTTACGAGGGCGGGTCAATAAGTCCGTGACTTTTGGAATAAAACACAGATTTTTTGATAAATAAATCATTTTATTTTTCAACGTAGTCTCCCTTGAGCTCTATACACTTTGTCCAACGCATCTCCAATTTTTTTATCCCTTCCAAAAAATATGATTTGTCGAGGTCTTCATAATAGGCCTTTGTTTGCGAGATGACTTCATCATTGGAGTCAAATCTTTTTCCACCAAGCCATTTCTTCAGGTTTGGGAACAAAAAGTAGTCACTCGGAGCCAAATCTGGAGAATAGGGCGGATGAGGGAGCAATTCATAGCCCAATTCATGGATTTTTGCCATGGCAACTGCACATGTGTGCACCCTTGCATTGTCTTGGTGGAAAAGAACTTTTTTCTTGGCCAAATGAGGTCGTTTTTTTTTCAAATCGTCATTGAAGCGGTCCAATAAGTTGGGATAATATTCCCCATTGATTGTTCTTCCCTTTTGAAGGTAGTCAATGTGGATTATCCCACGTGCATCCCAAAAAACAGTCGCCATAACTTTATTGGCTGACAAACCCACCTTGGCCTTCTTTGGCGCCGATTCACCCTTAGAAACCCACTGTTTTGACTGTTGTTTGGTCTCTGGTGTGTTGTGATGGATTCGTGTTTCGTCCACGGTTACAAAACGGCGTAAAAACTCCTCCATATTGCGATTAAACAACGCCAAACCTTCCTGTGAAGTTGTTACACGATTGCGTTTGTGGTCGACTGTGAGCAAACGCGGCACCCATCTTGCGGAAAGCTTTCTCATGCCCAATTGATCTTTTAAAATTGAAACCACTTCGCCATGCGAGATCCCTACGGCTTCCACAATCTCTTGCACTTTCAATCTTCGGTCGGCCAACACAATATCGTGAATTTTTTCGATTGTTTCGGGTGTAGAGACCTCAACTGGGCGTCCAGGACGTTCGGCATCTTCAGTGCTTTTACGGCCACAACGAAATTCAGTAAACCACTTTTTTACCATTGAAATCGATGGTGCAGAGTCCCTATAGTATTTATCAAGCTTAGCCTTGGTCTCGGTAATGGTTTTTTTTCGCAAAAAATAATGCTTAATAAGCACACGAAATTCACTTTTTTCCATTTTTTCCTCAAATTACTGGGTAGTCTGATAAAAATAGCTGTCAAACACAAACTAACTGACGCAGCAAGTTCAAATTTTGGTAGGAATCAACTGACAGATACCTGTTGACAGGAGTAGTGTTGTTTTTTCAGTAAAGAGGTCAGAAATTCAAAAAGTCACGGACTTATTGACCCGCCCTCGTATTCCAGACACAATTTATTGAAATCAATAAAATTGTTATCGTGGCACCCGAGTGCCTCCTGGGGGTTGAGGGATTAATTTAGTTTTGTGCAATAAAGAGTAGGTATCTATCTTTCTATCTATCTATAATCTTAAATGTATGTTGTACCTACCACGTTGCCGTAAAATGTATCGACAATTTTCGAAGTAACGTTACATCGGACAAATGAACGCTGGAGTAACAATGTACCGAAGTAAGATGTTCGGTGTTGAAATACGTCGAACAAAAAAAACCTTCGCAGCAACAAGCCATCGCACTATGAAAGCTTCGGTGTAAGGTTATCGATCTATCAATTTTCGAAAAAAGGTGTTTTGTACACACGTAGGGAACCCGACAATAAGATAATTAGTAGAAACAAATTCATTTCATTCAGTGCACGATTTTAAGACGGTATTTTTTAAATGTAGGTATTTTCTTTTTGTTATCAATACCAACGTCTCAAAACTACTGATTGACTACTAAGTATTTTGATTAAGCTTGCGCCTTCGACTTACCTAACATAGACACAGTTGCCTTTTATAAAAGTGCAATTTATAATTTAATGTTTGCGACAAAACACTTTAAGATTAAACATTTTTTTTGTCAGTACTCGTATATAAACTTGAAAACTTTTGTCTCAGGCGGGACTCGAACCCGCATCTCCTCGCATGCCGACACTTTACCAATTAAGCCATGACACTGCGACTCAGCGCGAATTTTTCAAGCATATTCTTAACGCTGTAAGCCAGCATTGCTTCATCAAATGTTAGGAGTTTGCAGTTTTCCACCCTTGACACCCGAAAGAAACATCTTTGCAGATGTTTGACAGTCAGTTAAGATGAAACAGATATTTATATACTTTATTTGATATTTTAGCAATTAAATTGCAATTATATTATCAGTATATGTATAAACTTGAAAAATGTTGTCTGAGTCGCAGTGTCCCGGTGGCTTAATTGGTATAGCGCCCGCCCGGCATGCGAGGAGATGCGGGTTCGAGTCCCGCCTGAGACAAAACTTTCAAGTTTATATACTGATGTTATAATTGCAATTTAATTGCTAAAATAGATGGCAGCCTAAAAAGGTACTTTTTTAAGTCTGTCTAAAATCGATTCCTTACGTTATTTCGCATGAAATTAAAAGAAATTTGACAAAATCTCATAAAAAAACTTCGTGTTTTGTCATAATATCTATGGGCACGCTCGAATTTTACTTCGACTATACCACAGAAGATATTACTTAATTGCACTGTAATCAATGATATTTTAAAGTATAGTAAGTATGTTACATTCGTAGAATTACGCGAATTTTAAATTTCGCGGGCTGCACTAAACGATCCAAAAACTCATAAAAACCACAGCAACAATAAAATATTTCTTGCGGGCACCGCAGGAGTTCCTTTTGAGTTTGAACTTTCTTGTAATAGTGTTAACATCAAAATTCCTTGCACTTACACGTCACACCGATTAAAACATTTGGCCCTGTCCGCCGGCTCTATTATGAACGTTATAATCGAAGGAATAGAGTGCATTTTAATTTCATGTCGGTTTTCATCTATTCTCACACGCGTGCAAGCGTGTGCGCCGGCACCTGCAGCAAGGATCATTTGAAGCAAGAGTCAAGCAAGACCGATAAAGACAGAAAGACTTGGATGACCTCCGTGGCGGAGTGGCGTACACACCGGTTTTCAAGGTGTCGCCTGCTCCGAGGTCCCGGGTTCGATTCCCGGACGGGTCAATGTAGATAAAAAAGTGTTTTTCTACATTTTCTTGGGTCTGGGTGTTTGTGGTACCTTCGTTGTTTCTGGTTTCCAAAATACGAATGCTTTAAATAGTTATTAAAATTGGGATCAGGACAATTTAGGTATGTGATGTTGTCCGCATTTATTTATTTATTTGTCTTTCTCGGACAATTATCTCAGTTCAAATCAGTTTCGAAGCGCTCAAGGTCAATGTGTAGTAATATGACGTGCTGTCGACTGTACTAGACGTTGTGAACTATCATAAAACCATAGATTTAATAATTAAATCTATGCATAAAACAGTTAAATTTGACTAATAAAAAAATATCACATTAATTCAATAAAATATTATTAACCTTATCAAATAAAAATATATATTCAAGCCGTTGATAATTAAACGCAACTAAAAGTTTTATTCGTATAGATAAATCTTACCGATTGATAAAATTACCAAAAGAATAAAATGTACATTATTATAGCATACCAGCAGCAGTACCTATTTTTATAGCACTATTTCGCAAAGAATCAAAATAGGTACTTATCCAATCTTTATAAATAATGTTCATTTATTGAGTAAGTTTGAGTAACTTAAGCATTAAGGTAATGGATTAGAGCCTCAATTTGAATGCAATATTTAGGACACGAGTGGCGTCATCGTAACAAAGTGAGATGAGGTGTAGGTACAAGGCGATAAAATGTGCGAATCATGCAAGTAGTAACGGTTGCAATTAAATTAGACTCTATTCCATGAGCATAAGGAAGAATTATGTTACTCAGCGTATAGAACAGCTTTCTTTTCGATTTATTCAACTGAGTCAGTGATTTTAGGCGGATGTAATTTTCGACTTTAGGCCCTTACGCATCTAAAAATAGGGCACATATTAAATTTACCGATGAACTTTGGATTGACTTGCAATGCTTTGTTTACTTCAATTTGTGATTTCTTGTGATCCTACCTGTTTTGTTTTAATAAGCATTATGTTTAATGAGTGAATTGAGAACTGTTGGGATTAAATTCAACGTATGTAATTGCCTATTTTTAGAATAGTTTGTGTAGGTATGACATTTGATTACCTACTCTACTCTTTTAGTCACCTTTAACGATACCCATAGAAAAAGAAGAGGCGGTGCTATTCTATTTATGTGCTGGCACCACACGACTTATCATTATCACCAACTCAGCCAAACGAACAGTCCTAAGCCTGTTAAAGTTCATTGAATAAACCTATAAAAATAAACGCGCAATACAATATATTTAACTACAGTAAAAAATATTTTTAATAATTCTGCTTAAATATATTAACTAACATATGCAACCATATGCAACAACAGGTAAAAATATCAAAATAATGTATATGCATAAAAATATCTAGTGATATTTACAACCATTAAAAATATCGATATTTTTATTCAACCATTAACTTTTAACGAATAATTTTTTTCAACCATTAACGCTACAAATTCTATGTACAAAATATTAAACCCTCTAAAAAAAAAAGTTTTCATTTGCAATGTTTCTAACTGGCCAGTTCTAAACATTTTCAGTGTTACCCACGTATCATAAATACTTACATTAACATAATAGCCTAACTGGGGCATTTCACGCCAAGCGGACAACGAAAAAAAATGAGGTTGGCAGATTTATGAGCTTGTGAAAATTTGTGAAGTGTGAAGTCCGTACTTTTTGGATGCTTATTATTTGTACCAATCAATTGTAAAACAAAACAAAATAATGTTGTTTCTGAGAGTTAAAAAGACACAGTTTTTATTTTTTTTTGTCAAATTACAAAAATGTTTTTTTTTTCTTATAGTAAACCGGAAGTGAAGATTTAAATTGGATGTTTGAGCAACTTCGACATATTATTTTAAAGTTTTTTTTTCTTTGAATTATAGCTATAAATATCTTAAATCTTCACAAAAAAAATTACAACGTGATCGCCAATAGTTTAGGACTTACAGTATATTACGTACGTACACATCGCACTGCGCTCCGCACCTAGGACTATTTTGGTTGAGTCGGGCAACTTAAGAACATGGTCTACCTACTCTCGTTTTATTAGGGAAAATCGAATCGAATAAAGTATGTTTGCTCACAAATAATATTTTTTTCTATAGTAGGTATAGGTAAGTATTCACAATTATATATATAATTTTTCGGTTCAAAAACACACAAAGTCTGTTTACTAAACTACTGCAATAGCCTTATCAGATAGTTCGCCAGCTATATGAGTCACTAACTCTGATAAACAGAAAAATATTTAAATATTATACTCTAGGAAAAAAGTCTTAAGATGGCAAGTTGCTGACTGGCAAGTAATACGCAAGCTGCAGCTATCTTCTGCATTAAGATATAAGTAAGAAGTCCTCACTTAAAACGTTTTAATTCTATGCTCACTGCTTGGAATAGGCCACTCTTAAGGGTCTTCCCGACAAGGGGTCCCTCGCCCGCATCCGAGATCCCGCAATCTTCAACAGATCGATCGTCGGTCCACCTGGTGCGGGCCTACCTACAGGTCCTCATCCGGTACGCAGTCGCTATTCTAGAACCTTTAAGCCTTAAGCGGGGACTACTAGAGCTAAGCGCTGCCCCGAATTGATTTCATTTTATTACTAGAATCAATTCTCAAAAATCTAAAACAGTATCATTTTAGCAAATAACGAGGCCGAAATTTAAAATTAAAAAAATATATATGTCATTTTTAAATTCGTATCTCTGGCCACCTGTGTACTAAATTTGAATTTGGTGGCGTGAAAATTTTATTGATATTTTGTCATTTGAAAATATATTTCGTCAACTGTTTTCAAAATGGATAAAATTGAACATAAAGCGGTGATAAAGTGTCTTCATATAAAGGGCATGAAGGGGAAAGATATCATCTATGACGAGTTAAATTATGTTTTGGGTGAAAGGGCTCCTTCTTATGCCACAGTATAAAACTGGGTGGCTGAGTTTAAACGCGGTCGTACATGTGTCCAAGATAAAGCCCGCCCCGGACGTCCAAAAAGCGTCACGACTCCGGAAATGGTCGTGAAAATACATTATATGGTTTTAGCAGATCGACGATTGAAGTTATCTGAAATAGCTGACACTACAGGTATCTCAAAAGAACGGGTACATCATATCCTAAGGGAGGAATTAAATATGAAAAAGTTATCGGCCCGTTTGGTGCCGCGATTGCTTACGCACGATCAAAAAAGGATTCGTATTCAAAACTCAAAAGAATGTCTGGACCGTTTTCAGAGTAGTAAGTCCGATTTTTTACGTCGATTTGTAACAACGGATGAAACATGGGTTCATCATTCCACGCCAGAATCAAAAATTCAATCAAAACAGTGGACTCAATCGGGATGCCCGGCTCCAAAAAATCCATGGCTGTAAAGTCGGCTGGAAAAGTGATGACTTTCGTCTTTTCGGATGCAGATAGGATCTTGATGATAGATTACCTTCCTAAGGGTCAAACAATTAATGGAGAATACTACGCTAATCTTGTGAACATCAGGATGACTGGTGTACTTAAAAAACCGGTGGTTCTATACACATAAAAGCAATATTCTAGCAATGTGAGGAATGTGTGTAAAATTTAAAGCAATGTGCTTTTATAAAACTAGAGTTATTCAAAAAAGTTAGTGAGCCGTCAGCCTGATATCAGAATGACGGGTGTATTTATAATCCGAGCAAATCACTTACCATCTGAGGATGAAAACATTACCGTAGCAATGTTCCGACAATGTGCTCGAACGTGCTAAAAGTAGAATCAGATGCGGTGAAAGGTTTAAAAGTAATTTTGAAAATAAGAATTCTAAATTTAAACGCCTGCTTATTTTATACTGTTAATCCGACGAACTCCTGTGGTACAAATGTCCCTTCACATATGTCGTCGGATGTATATGTATAGAATCACCGGTTTTTTAAGTACACCCGTCATCCTGATGTTCACCTAATCTTCTAGATAAGCTTCATCAATGTATTTAGCAAAAACGACCAGGTTTAACGAAAAAAAAAAAACATCTTCCACCAAGACAACGCTAGGGTTTACACATGTGTGAAAGCTATGGCAAAAAATTTGCCACAAAAGATGAAGTCATAGCCGCTGTAGAGGAGTATTTTGCAGGCCTCGAAATAAATCATTTTATGGAAGGCATTACTGCTTTAAAACGAAGATGGAATAAGTGCGTAGAGGTTCACGGAGACTATGGCGAAAAATAAAATTAATTCAATCACAAAAAGTTAAGTGTTTTCTTATTAGGCTAGTTAATTATCATCCCGCCCTCGTCGTACCTCTAGTATTTATTGATTCACAGTAAACTTTTCATTTTGTCGTTAAAAAAATTGGAATTTGTCGCTAACGCCAAAAGCCGCTTTTAGCAAAACAGAACATTCGTCTTATCTGATACATCTTAAATCTAATATCCTATTCTTAAAGCCCGTATCTATACCCAAAATTCAGTAGAATTGAAAACCTTGTCATTCTAATCAAGCTATATTTTAAGGACTATACATAGTCAGGTCATAAGTTCTGTCACACAATAAAAACTTTTGAATTTAGAATGCTGGCCACAAAAAAGTTTACTGAATTCGAATTTCGAATTTTTCATGAAAGTAAAAATGTGTACTTTTTAGAATTTTCCTCATTTTTAAATATGGAGTGGACACCCTCCCTCGATCGTGAGTTTTTCCAGACACAATGGAAATCAATTGTTATCGTGGCACCCGAGTGCCTCCTGGGGGTTGAGGGATTAAAGAAGACCGTGTCGCGGTTATTGCGTTGCATCGTTGCGGTTACGCGCCAATTCAGATTTTCGACTTACTAAAAAATTTGAGTATAACCAAAAGATTCGTTTATCATACCATAAAACGATACAATGAAGACTCTAGTGTAGGTGACAGGTCAAGAAGTGGTCGCCCTCGCTCTGTTAGGACTCCAGCAGTGATAAAAGCTGTGAAGGCGCGAAGCAGAATCTGTTGGCCCTTCAGATGGGGTTAAGCAGGACCACGGTGAAAAGGGTGTTAAATGAAGACTTAGGGCTTAGGGCATATCGAAGAAAAACAGGACATCGTTTGGACACTCGTTTAATGGACCTGAGACTGAAGAGATGCCGCGCTTTGTTGAAGCGGTACGCGGAAAAAAAGCATCGGGAAATTCTTTTTTCGGATGAAAAAATTTTCACCGTCAAAGAGAGCTACAACAAACAAAATGATAAGGTAAAAAATCAAATAAATAAAAACACAGCAGTGAAGAAGCGTGCAACCGTATTCCGCGTGTCCAACGAGGTCATTTTCCATCCTCGCTCATGGTTTGGTTGGGAGTCTCTTATTGGGGCTTAACTGAGGTACATTTTTGTGAGAAAGGCGTAAAAACGAATGCAATTGTGTATCAAAATACAGTCCTCAAGAACCTTGTGGAACCTGTTTCTCATTCCATGTTTAATAACAGGCACTGGGTATTCCAACAAGAATCTGCGCCAGCTCATAGAGCGAAAAGCACACAAAACTGGCTGGCGGTGCGTAAAATCGACTTCATCCGGCACGAAGACTCCTCCAGTCCAGATTTGAGTCCGTTAGATTAAAAGATATGGCAACACTTGGAGGAAAAGGCCTGCTCAAAGCCTCATCCTGATTTGAAGTCAATCAAGGCATCCTTGATTAAGGCAGCCGCCTATATTGACATGGACCTCGTTCGTGCTGCGATAGACGACTGGCCGCGCAGATTGAAGGCCTGTATTCAAAATCGCGGAGGTCATTTTGAATAAACTTTATTACCATATGAATCTATGTTTTATTAAGTTCATTTTGCTATATAAATGGTTACATAAATAATAAACATGTCTAAATTATTTCATATTGCACATGTGACAGAACTTATGACCTGACTAGGTAATTGCGTTAAACTCGTAATGTACACGGTCACAGCCACAAAAATAACAAAATTTAGTATTTACTCTTATGCAGTGCCGGTGAACTCGCGTGGCGAAAGTATGTGTATGTTCTTCATCAGAAAATTACTTTTTTTTCAATTACGGCTAAGCAAAGAAACCAAGCCTTGTCAGTTTTGTAATGAAATGAAAAATCAAAAAACGACCAATATCTATAACGCATCATTAATAAAATTAATAACATTGTCTCCAGAGATTGCACCTATTTAATTTAAAATTGGTACTATTGTGAAAAATATAACAAAAATAGGTAGAATCGATCAATTAGCTATTGATAGACTCTTTTTATACAATTGTTAAGTTTGACTTCAAAGAAACCAGTCATAAGAGATTAGCTAGTAATTATAATAATAACGAAAAGGGCATTAATACACAAAAGGTGAGGTTATCAGTAATAGTGATAAGGGGGCCTCAGGTAATGGCCCCGCAAGGCGCAATAAAAACTATGGTTAGGTGGTTAAAAACACAATTGTTTCCAGAGACTGGGTGGAATAAAACGTTTTCTGACAATGTGTTATCAGTGCACTGATGATTTATGGCCCAACCAATTAATCAGTAAACACCACTGAAGTGAGATTCGGAGATAAAATAAGTCGAAATAATAACTTATATGAATAAATTTGTAGATAAGAAGAAAAAATCGGTCAACGCTTATAGCTCCCAAGGGGCGCGTGTGGCGCACCATGTTTGTTTGGAGAAAATGTAGCAAATATATGTCTTATTATCATATAAAAAAATCAAGCTAAAACACGAAGGGAATCCGAAGGTACATTATTTTTTATGTTATTTCCCATACAAATAAATCACGTTTGGTGCCATAGCTCTCAATATAAGATTCCAATAAGAAAATGCTGTTTATTTATTTTTACTTTTACTTAATAAATAGGCGTATACGATGGAATGATTTGTTTCTCAAAAACTGACTCTTGTATATTTAAGATGCCTATGTCCCTTTGCTTGTATGGGGTCGATACACTGTGTTCCAGCGACTCGCCTGGCTAGTCCATCGTAAAATATAGGCGACATCCCAGAAGACATAATGAAAATCGTAGTGGTGATGAATGTGTTAAGTTTGCTCTTCGTGACTCAGATTTGCTACGTATAGAGCTTCTCAGAGCGCCGAGAAGATTCAATTGTTTGTATGAAAGCTGCCATGTATGCAGCTTGGTTTTTGTAAACAAGTTTGCATAAAGCATTGGATTTGCAGCTTATTACTACAGTCTATTAGTGTGCTCTATGTATGAAATTAATCGCTACTTATTATATAAAGGAATAAAATAAAATCGCACTGCCATAATTATATCTTTTTGTAAACATTAATTAAAATAGGCTGACATTAAAGACCGTATTTTCTTGCGCTGCTTTTTCTCGGTACTAGCCCACACTTGTTCCGAAGCAGTGGTAACTTGGGACGTAGAAAGTGCCTTATATTTTCCGAAATAAAAATTATTTACTGATTTAGCTTGATAAACTTTTGATAAACCAAATGTGTGCCCGTTGTTTTATGTCAAGTAATAATGTTTTATTTTGGTTAAACTTGATAGGTAATAATTACTAATAATGGTATGTTCATAAGCTATGTTACAATGAGAATTATGCAACGTCGGTGCTAATATGCAAAATATATAACTCTTTATTGAACCAAATATAACATGAACTTAGGTATCTCGCTAGACCTCAAAGTTTCTTGGATACACAATACTTTATTGAAATGGTTTTGTCGTAGTTTTGGCTGAGACCAAGTTACATAGATAGATACCTGAAATTACTTTAGTAAGTCGCAAGTTAAAAACATTCACTTTTTACTAAATAATTTTGATTTGGCCACTGAACGAATGCTGGCTGCTGGATGATGCTAGAATATCCACTTGGTTTTGTTATGTTTAGGAACTATCTACCTTAATATACGTCAACTGTTTTACTATTCTAAGGTTGTATACTATTCATATAAATATCTATTCTAAATGCTACTGAACTAAATGTATGAATGTTTTTAATATGATTTTAGATGTGAATCTATATTTTTTATTTTTTCATTTCAGATACTGAGAATATCCGGTTTGTGTTCGCTGCGGTCAAAGACACAATCCTACAGTCCAACCTAAAGGAGTACAACCTCGTCTAAGCGGAGCCACCTGGTCACCGACACAAATCTGTGATTGTGTAAAACACTATTTAAAACATCATCACTTCAAGACAGAATGTGTGAACTCACGAACTGAGATCGGACGGACGAACTATACACCTTAAAATGTTTAAAGAGAAAATAAGGTTAGATTGTAAGTCATTTAACCCAAAAACTAGGATCGGGGGGCCCGAGCCGCCCGCGGTCCGACGGCGAGCGCGCCACGCGCCAGGTTTTTTGACATGTTTTTTTATGATGAAGTTATTCACAATTTATGTATGTGTCTGTATCGGTGAATATTAAATTGTGCATTTTAAAGTTATGGTGAGTCTTGGCCTTACCATGAGCTGCTTTTAGTCATTGTTTTAGGATTTTTGTAAAGTTTGTTGCCATAATATCTTTCTACATTAGTATACATTTTATTGTGTCCAGACGGATTTGAACAAACTAGTCCAATGAACTTATGCGTATTTTATCAACCTTGTGGGTCGAGAAGGACGTCTTCTCACCGATCGAGATGCATCCGTGATACTACTAGGTATTCGTCGATCGGCGGCCTCCGGCGGAAGCGCGGTAGTCGCGCGCCAGCTCGAGTGCCCAACTGCCCAGCTGCCCACCTGCCCAGCTGCCCACCTGCCCAGCTGCCCACTGCCCACCTGTGCGACTGCGCGGCTGCTAGCGGGCCTCCCGGGCGCGCTCGACGGGCGACCAGCGCTACCTCGCCGACTGCCTCTATACAGATATCAATATAATAATATATATCATTACCGTTTGTTCTGTTAGCTTGGAAGATTTATATATTTATTATTGTATTTAAAGATTACGTTACTTTTGTACATTGGAATTTTATTATTTAAGCTGTTTATATTTGAAGATGGTGTTTTTCTACACGAATTGACGTCAAGCAAATGATTTATGTTAACTTTAGGCTTTATGTATGCAATGGTCTGGTGTATTTGGTTTTTTCCTAATGTTTATCCGTGTACGAAAATTCCAATCAGCTAGCCGTATGTCAAATATAGAAGTTAACTACGTTAGTTGTTTAAGGACATTTTTGATGCATTTGATATAAACTTTTTTTACTAGAAACCCAAGGGATACCAATGAAGCAAAAGAGATGTGAAAATCATCACTGATGTTTTTTGCACGACAGCTTTCACATAAATGTAATATATTGTACATTTGGGTCTAAATGTGCTGAGTGAATTATTGAGCCGACCGACAGTGCAGTGCCAAGTTTTGCTATTGGCAACCTTTTATATTTGTAACGTAAAGCACAAACTATATATACGTTTATAAATGTTTTCCATATTTTATAGTTTTATCATTTTATGCTTAAACTGTGTTGTGTTGTGTTACTTTAGTTATTTATGTATAGTAGGAAACAAAGTTTATATTTTACTATGTAACATAATATTAACTTATTCGTTGTTGTGTCATTAATTTTATTTTTATACATTCTAAGCATATCGATTTCTTCAATGTGTAAGCGCACTGTGACATTTGACTTGTCAATAGCAAAACTATATGCTTTTATTAAAATAAATCTGTCTGAAATGCTCAAAATATATAGCGCACAAAAATAAATATTGTATTGATGTTACCCACTGAAGTGCAATCTCTTTGTATGCCCTGTACATAAAAAAACTATTTCTTTTGTGCAATTGTACAGCAATATTGAGAATTAGTAGGGCCCGGCGTGAGTAATTGAACGAGCGCAAAGAGGTGTCGCGCGGCGGCCACGCGACTCAGCGCTCCATTGCGACACAAATAGAAATCAATATTCCATTATCTGTTGCGAGCGGTTCCGCGGAGCTGCGCGTTTTTTAAATTCGGTTTTCTGTCTGGGTGTGCATGTATTTTTCGGGGACTGATTTTATGAGGTGTTTTTATCGTCTGCGTGCCGCCCAGTGCGCGGAATTGGAATGTAGCGTACAAAGTAAACAAAGCACAATGAGCTGAGTGTTGGTTAGTGGATGCAGCTGACAGTCGCAACGGCGCGACGCCCGCGCCCGACGCCGCGGATTCGTATCTTCCTTACGAATGGACTGAAATTCATGTACTGGTGTGGTTCTTACCTGTTTATTTTTACGGTTGGGCGATGACTACAAAATATTGCTATAACTATATTATAGTCTAACGTTGCTTTACCTTTTGCGTGAGATTGTGAGAATTTTAGCTTAAGTTCCGACTGAAGATGGATGCCTGTATGAAATATTGTAAATTATAATTTCTCATAAAATATAATTTTTTTCAGCTAATACGAGTGGTTTTCTTTGTACAGCCAAACACAGAACATGCACACAAATTAAATAAAACACATGTTTCTTAGCAAGAAAAAATAAAAGATCTACCTGCTTTTTTGGTACCTACATATTCCATGTCCCAACTTATCGTACCTCGGAGAAACCACAGATTTTTCGCCACGGACGTCTTCAAAAGGGTCTGGTCTCCGTGCCGTAATTTTTCTGAAGGAGAATGAAATAAACTAAAAATACTAACACTGTCAAAAACTAGTAATTATTATGTTATTTTTATTTAAAATGTGTTGTTAAAACGCCTTTAAGTATGTTGCAAAAGTCACTTTTCTCGATACAATAAAATTATTGAGTGCAAAAAAAATTAGGCAAATAAGAAAGAAAGAAAAAAGGTTTATTTGGTACATACATGAAACAATTATTACAAGTAATATCTACATAAAAGTGGGTGCAAGTACCAAAATTGTATCCGCTCAGTGTATGGACATACAGTCTATAAGTAAAACAATTTATACATATAAAACAAGAACATAAAACAATTTGCAGTGAAGGTATATATACCTAGTAAGGTCATAAGTTCTGTCACATGTGTAATATGAAATAATTTAGACATGTTTATTATTTATGTAACCATATAGCAAAATGAACTTAATAAAACATAGATTATTAATAAATAAAGTATTATTAATTAATAAAGTTTATTTAAAATGACCCCCGCGATTTTGAATACAGGCCTTCAATCTGCGCGGCCAGTCGTCTATCGCAGCACGAACGAGGTCCATGTCAATATAGGCGGCTGCCTTAAGGATGCCTTGAGTGACTCCAAATCAGGATGAGGCTTTGAGCAGGCCTTTTCCTCCAAGTGTTGCCATATCTTGTATTCTAACGGAATCAAATCTGGACTGGAGGAGGGCCAGTCTTCGTGCCGGATGAAGTCGATTTCACGCACCGCCAGCCAGTCTTGTGTGCTTTTCGCTCTATGAGCTGGCGCAGAATCTTGTTGGAATACCCAGTGCCTGCTATTAAACATGTTATGAGAAACAGGTTTCACAAGGTTCTTGAGGACTGTATTTTGATACATAACTGCATTCGTTTTTACGCCTTTCTCACAAAAATGTACCTCAGTTAAGCCCCAATAAGAGACTCCCAACCAAACCATGAGCGAGGATGGAAAATGACCTCGTTGGACACGCGGAATACGATTGCTCGCTTCTTCACTGCTGTGTGTGTACACCTTTTCATTTTGTTTGTTGTAGCTCTCTTCCACGGTGAAAATTTTTTCATCCGAAAAAAGAATTTCCCGATGCTTTTTTCCCGCGTACCGCTTCAAAAAAACGGCATCTCTTCAGTCTCAGGTCCATTAAACGAGCGTCCAAACGATGTCCTGTTTTTCTTCGATATGCCCTAAGCCCTAAGTCTTCATTTAACACCCTTTTCACCGTGGTCCTGCTTAACCCCATCTGAAGGCCCAACAGTTTCTGCTTACGTATGGGATTTCTTTGAATTCGCGCCTTCACAGCTTTTATCACTGCTGGAGTCCTAACAGAGCGAGGGCGACCACTTCTTGACCTGTCATCTACACTAGAGTCTTCATTGTATCGTTTTATGGTACGATAAACGAATTTTTTGGTTATATTCAAATTTTTCAGTAAGTCGAAAATCTGAATTGGCGCGTAACCGCAACGATGCAACGCAATAACCGCGACACGGTCTTCTTTAAGTGTCCACTCCATATTTAAAAATGAGGAAAATTCTAAAAAGTACATACACATTTTTATTTTCATGAAAAATTCGAAATTCGAATTCATTAAACTTTTTTGTGAACAGCATTCTAAATTTGAAAGTTTTTATTGTGTGACAGAACTTATGACCTGACTATGTATATAAACATAGATGTGAGTATTGAAGTAAATGATATAAATGGTTGCGTAGGGCTTAAAATCTATACTGTATATAATAAAACAGAATTAGTAAAAGTAGTGTTATACATAGCTGCTCGCATTATAATAAGAGACGTAAAGTTGGAAGTTGGAAGTGCTTCTGAAACGATAGAAATTAATTAAATGTCATTTTGCAAGTTCAAAAGATATTTTTTGTAAATAATTTAATGTAGGAAATTGTTTATAAGGTAGTGGATATCTTAACATATTTAGTATAGATGATAGATTGGTAATTGAATTATGAGAAAGAGACCAAAACTGGGACTCGCGCTAGTGTAGGTATAGTGTGCATATGTGCGAGATAAATAATGCGGTAATGTACACTATGCTTGACATCGGTATCGATTTTATCGATACAGTGTATGTAAAGCAACTTATTACTTGCAGGAAAATTATTTTATTTTATTTATTTGTTTAAGGACAGCCAACAAAGCATACACTTTGACAATATAAATATCATTTTTAATTAACATTTGCCTTAATTAAGGGCTACCACGACATGCACAACTTATATAAAAACGTGGAAACATAAATCCTATTTTACCTTAATCAAATTTAAACGATGTTTTTTTTTCAAAATTTTTAATTTTAAAATTAATAACTCAGAACAGTCAATTAAATTATTAATTATTGAATATGAGACGAAGCAACATCACACCATTTATTTTTTAATTTGTAAACCCAATTATAATTTATTTGTTTTGAAAAACATCGGTGGTACGTCGTTAGCTAAGGTATGCTTACGCTTTATGAATAAAACGCATAGATATAATATAAAATAAAAAACATGACATACTCAGTGATTTAAAAAAACATTCGTATCAAATAAGCACCCAGTGGGTGGGTGCTCATAAATATTTGGTGAGATTACAGATTGTGAGCTTTTCATTTATTTAAATGGCGGAATAAAGTCACTGAGTGCATATTAAAATATGTTTAAGTCACTATCAGTGTATCTAGGTTTTTTATTTTATATCAATGGTTATTACTCATTAAGCATAAGCATACCCTATCTAAGGCCTTATCGACAAGATGTCATCTATAGTGTCAATCTCAAAAAAGTCAACACTGAGGTTACATACAATTAATTAATTGTTAAAATTCATAGCCATAATATTAGGTCCTTACATATGAAATGGGGACTACCGTTTCTTTGCTCACCAGTTGGCACCACTGTAGACTGAGGTCCGGAGGTATAGCTGTCAAAGGCTATCGGCGCCGAAACAAAGTAACAAAGTGTTAAATCTTGAATCTAATTAAAGTTTTTTATTTATAAATAACTATCTTGATATCAACAAACTAACTTCTGAAATAGTTGCTCTTTGAGGCCGCCTATTTTTTCGCCTTTTCTTAATTCCGCTTTCAAAGCGTTTACATTAATCGCCAAATAATCCATATTTGCGATAATTTTACGAAGGAGATCACTTTCCAGCAGGTAAATTAAAACAAGATCGATTTAAATACTTTTACCATTAAAAATTAAAGAAAGGCTTTGGCCGTGTTCGTATATTTTGATTTTTTTTATAAAATTAATCCAAATTTGTTTTCTGGATGTTTGAACACAGCTCAAAAACTGGCGAATTTTTTAGATTTTAAAAGGCTCATATCTTTTTTAGATTTTAAAAGGCTCATATCTAGGCTCATATTTAATTTATGAAATAAAGGAAAACATAGAAACATGCCAATAGTGGCCATAGATTTTTGTAATAAAAATTATTGCTCTACTGGCATTAACCAGGGAGGAAGCAGGGGACTACGTTTGTACGGAAACACGGCCCTTGTTTTTCCTCTTAAAGGAATGGTGTTTTTGTATTACTTGTTATTGTTAATGCTGTCTTAGCACCCAATAAATAGGATTCGATTCGCTTCAGCTTTAATGGTCATAGTCAGTCATGGATACACTAGCGTCATTGATAAAGAAAACGCTTACCTATCTGAGAAGGAGCAATCTGTATTTTATAAAAAATACATAAAGAAATTATAAATACCTATTCCGAAAGAGAGACAAACTTCTTAGCGTTCAATGGATTCACCGTGCGGGTGCCGGGTCCATCGTGTGGCAGGAAAAGAAATTCCGAGTAGCTCCCGGGAGTTGTGACACTGGTGTAGATTTAAGGGGCCTGTAGTGTACATCTGACCTTTCCGACATACATCAATACTCACCTTCACTACTCGTGTTTCTCTCCCTGCCCAGCCAAATCTGGTACGAACCTTCTAATGCATCTTTAGACACTCGCTCTAGTATAGAACTTACTGCAGTTCTGGCCAAGCCAAGGTCTTTCAACAGGTTATAGAGAGATTTTGCTGGTATACCTCTTGCTCCTACTTCTACAGCATACTTCTTCTCCTACTTCTAAACAAGAACCTCGAAATTCCGAAATAAAACAATGAGATAAGAAAGGATATTAGTAGACGCGAGCGCCACTTAAAAACAAAAAAATATTAGTCCGTGATTTGGACATAACTATTAATAACGGCTCAGATAAATAAGAAAAGTTCGTCTAGAATTTGATAAAGGTATCTACTAAACCTTAGCGCCCCGTTGGTCTAGTATCTAGTGGTTTAAATACCAGGCCAAGATCTTGGGGTCCCGGGTTCGATCCCAGGTCGGGCATCTAAAGTTTCGATTTTTCGAACATTACTCCTGTTTGTGATCGCCAACCCGCATTTAGCAAGCGTGGTGCTGGTGATTATAACTGTATCCATCACTGCTATGGTAACTTTAATTCAATGTTGGGGGCTTTTTCCCTGCGGGGGGATAATTATAGGCCATTACATAACTAACCTTTTAAAGTTGCTTAGTGCGATCCATGAGTCCATATTTTTTTTAGGAAGTGGCGCTATTGTGTTATCGTGGTCTCCGACGCCTGACCACCTTTAAGAGCAAAATCGCTTGCAGCTCGCGTCGCCTATTGTTTGAAGTGTGTAGTAACTGTAAGTAGGTACTGCAAGCAAATTTTCGTTTGAAAGTGGTTAGGCGGCGGAGACCGCCACCCCGCCACTGTACCAAGCCACCTTTATCCCTCTTAAGACAAAACCGCTTTACGTTTTTAGTGTAAATTTAAAATATGAATTTTTGAATAGAAAGCAAAAGACGCAGTCGCCCGGTAAGCAAAAAGTTGTGGATTCGAGTCCCACAAGAGGTAGGCGACATTTTTGTTCAAGTAATCATGTAGGTAATCGTATTTTTAACTTCCAATAGCATTTAAATTGCTCAAGGAACACATGCATAACGTCCCAAATCATAAAAAAGCAAATACTTAGAATTATGGTCCTTACGAATATCGACCTAACGTCCGTACGTGCGAACTACGGGTTTCGAAACTCAGTCAGGTCAATATAGAAAATGATCTTTTCCAAATTGCTTCGGGTTGGGAAGGGGTGGGATGTATAGGTATTTTAAGAACAACATAATTTATACATTCTAATAACGTTATTATTAATCATAAATCGACGAGTATAGCTCAAACACAGCGTTAGTTAAATAACTAACGCTATGTAAAAAAAAAAAGAAAAAAAATAATACTGCCATCCTACGTAGGTACTCGTACTTACCTACTCACGTACAAAACACGTCACCTGTTTCACTATTTCCAGGATTTATGTTGGTAATTTTAATCAAAAACCAAATGCTACTCAGTAAAACAAATCAATATTGTTTATATTTTAGGCAGGACTCACAGGACAATACTTATGTTTGTTGTTATTTTTATTTCAGATACTAAGAACATCCATTTTGTGTTCGCCGCTGTCAAAGACACAATTCTACAGGGAAACTTAGAGGTGTACAATCTCGTGTAAGCAAAACAACCTGGTCACTGTAACCTAAATCTGTGATTCGAGTTAAACAGCTCTCTATTACTTGGCATAGGTATTGTCATGATTTCTCAAATATTGTACATCACTAACAATTAGGTAGGTACAACACTTTTTGTAGCGAAAATGTTTACACTAACGCTACCTTGTCGATTACCTCTTTTTATAGATATCAATTAATTTAAGTAATAGTAATATGCGGTGTAATAAAGTGACCATATTAATATAATTAATGTAATGTAAGCTAGCCAGCAACAACCGGTCATGATTTGCGTACATAATGCCCCCCAACTTAATTATAAAATGGCAATCTTTAATAATACCTAGTAGGTATATGTGTAGAGTACCTACGCTACGGCAGAACGATGCCTGTATTCCGACATGCTGAAGCCTGGACATAAACAACATGTAGTATATAATAGAAAAATAATCGAATGTACTAAACTAATGCTGGTAAGTATCAAGTAGATTAAATGCATGGTAAATCTGTATTTTTTTCTCTCATTCACATGCTAGTCTCAAAATAAGAGGTATTTCATGTAATGATGACGGTTTATAGCCTGAAATCTTAAGAAAGTATTGTTATAAAGATATAAATTAATATCGACAGTGATTCCACTTACTTACAGAAAGCTGCTTTATAGCCTAGGGTCAAGCTTCCCCATCACTATAATGGCGTTAGCACACGGCGTTTTAGGAACGCGCGACTTCGGCGCCCTAGACGTTGATTGTTGCGTTTGCATCGATGAAACAAGCGCGCGCATGAAGCGCGTTCGAAGCGATACAAACGCGCGTATAAAGGAGCGGAGAACTGGCAAGGGGGGAGGGCGCTGACGCCACCACTTCACCGCCCGTGCCTCAGTTACAATGATAGCATTGTGTGCTGCGTATGATTTGTTTAAAATGGAACCCTTTGACACCAACCGCTTTATAACCGAAGTGTTGTCTCAACCGACGCCATTGTATCTACAACTGAAAAAGAGGAGTCTCTGATCAAAACGCAAAAGCTACGAGCGACTACAGTGCGTCTGTATCGCAGTAGATGCGCGTATACATACAGTAGAGGCGCGTTTCACGATCGCCCCGTGTGCTTAACTTACAAGGCTGCGATCGAATCTCGTTTGAATCGCGTATACGCGCGTCTTCTGCGCGTTTAAAAAACGCCGTGTGCTATCGCCCTAAGTATTGAAGTTATCCCGAACATCCGCTTGGATGAGATTACTGTAACATTCATGGCGATGATGGAATCACTTTGTAAGTTAAGTATAGGTAACTTCTGAGAGCAGGCGTAGACCGGGACTTAAAAAACGTAGTTTTGTTGTAGATATTACCTAGGTCTACAACATTTACGAGTATGATGCATTTTAAATGAACCTTCCTAATATTCCAAGAATATTTACTAGTATATTATTTTTGTAACGTAGGTAAAGCACGAACTATAGGTATAGTAATGGATCTATATTATATGTATTTTAATGCTTAAATGTGTTGTGTTACTTTAGTAATTTATGTATCGTAGGAAACAAATTTTATATTTTGCTATATAATATATTATAGTATTAACTTACACGTTGTTGTGTTATTATCAATTTTTTTATACTGGCTTTCGACTTGTCAATAGAAAAAAGCACCTATGATTTTATTTTGAATACATACCTCTGCAGGTCTCAGATCTTCAATAAAATATGTAGCGAACTACCTACATATACGAGTAATAAGCATTGCCTTGATGTCACTAAAATAAACGCAATCTGAGTTTAATACCAGTTTATAAAATATACTTATATACACACCAATATTACAATAATATTATATTTTATCAATCAGCAAGTTCAAACGTACAGCGGTCGGACGAAGTGCTTCTCCATCTCCACTTCTTTAGACTTCAATACTGGTTACTATATAAGAAATAACAATAACTATGTGTCATAGAAAATTATGCTACATTAGATTCTGCTTAGAAAAGTGTAGTACCTAGTAACATCTTGAGCGGTATGGCAAATAATAATGGTAGGTATGAGGTTTTGAGAGAGAATGTGAGAATGTTAATTAGAATTTCAGAAAATAATTATTATAAAATACAGTTCTGTTTACGTAAACCTACTTGTGTTTTTGTAAGTACAATAAATTCTTCTCCACATTAGATAGGTACTAATACACACATCAAAAAAGTCTAAGCAACACGCATCATTAGAACTTCTGAGATATTTTAACTACCTATTGTATTTATTTATTTGTTTATATTTAGCGTTTTTTGCTGCATTAGTGACTAAAGCAACAAAATCCTTCATTTAATTGATCATTTAATTACAGTAATTAACAATATGTGTACCGTAACGTACCTACGTAGGGTGATATAAAGTTAAATTACAATTTTCATGTTTTCATGTCAAGTTTTTATTATTTGGTCATCTAATACAAAGTGTGACCGCCTCTGTTGTTTATAGCTTGTCTGCAACGATTATTAATTGATTTTTTATCTGATCCTGCGGCAACCGGTCTCTATGGAATTTTAACAAGTCTTTCAGTTGTTGGGTTGTCGCCACTCCGTAGATCCTGTCCCATGCGTGCTCGATGTGATTGATGTCTGGCGATTGTGCAGGCCACGGCTATACCCGGGATGTTTTTCACCGCCAAGTAATCTTTGGCCACAAAGCTGTGTGCGAACGCGCTTTGTCATGCATCAGCGTGAAATCTGGGCCAAGAATTTATACAAACGGGTGTACATATTAATAAGGCCTGAGGACATCTTCAGCGTAACTATCAGCGTTCATATTGTCATTTACAAAAACGAGCTCAGTTCGTCTGTTATTCATAATACACTGTTCCCCACAGGACAGGCATGCCTAGTTTGGGGACCGGTAAAACCTGTCTGTATTTTTATCCTGTCAATAAACATTTTTTCATTTTTCATTTTTTTTCATACCCGCCCATACCTTCACTGTGGAGCCACTGTAAGAGTGCACTTCCTGGATGCATCTCAGACGTTCAGCATTTCCAGGACGACGATATACTCTTATTCTTCTCGTATCAGGCCTAAAACCAAACCGGGACTCATCGCAAAATACAATTTAATCCCATTGGTCTTGGGCCCCCTTTCAAGTGTTCTCTACACCATTCGTTTCGACGAGTGCGATTCCCATGGCGTATCGGTGGGCACATAATTGGGCGTCGTGCTCGTAGGCCGTATTCATGCAGCCTAATTCTCACGGTTTGGGGGCTAAAAATAACACCGCTTGAGAATTGTAGCTTAAACCTATTTTCCGGGCGGTTAATATAGGCTGACGTCTTGAAGTCAGTTGTATACCTATATCTGTCCTGTCGAGTTGTTGTACTCCTTCCACGTCCTGGGTGCTGCTTAACAAGGTCCCCTGTATTAACATAACGCTGCCAAAGACGGCAAATCACGCTCCTATTGACACTAAAATTCTAAGATACCTGGGACTGAGTTCTTCCCGCTTCTAGCATTCTTACAGCTCTGCATTTCACCAGCAGTCAAATGGCGTCGCTCTATAATTACAAAATTTCTTACTAGTAATTTTTTACAAAAAATTTAACAAGTATTAAATTTATAAAGCAAGTAAACCACATTAAATCCGGGATAGAATTTATAGCTCTTATTTTAATGAAAACAAAACACAATCTGAAAGTTTTTATTCCTAAAATCAGCTAGTATGTATCCAAGAGCAAAAAAGGTAGTAGGTACTATTATACCCAGTACATACTTATATTACATTTTATGGCTATACCAATCTCCTTTGTTAAGAAAATAATATAAAGTACCTATCAATTTATAAATAACCCTTTTTATGCAAATAATGCGTGTTGCTTAGACTTTTTTGATGTGTTTATTTTTACTCTGAAAAAGTTTGATATTTTTGTAGTATTGTATCTTTTACTTATAAACCAAATTATAAAATATGGCTGGATATGATGTAAGTTGCAATGTACTATCCGTACCTATATATATTTTTTAGACTGCTGTTTAGCTCAGATGGTTATAACATGATTATATTTAAATCACAACTGTAAAACGGGAAATATTATATTTAATCATAAGCAAAGAAGAATATAAATTAACTTTTAATGACATAGTAGGTACTATGAAACCATGACGTGCCGATGGGTACTAATTCTCTTCCGTGACACGATAAAAATCGCCATTACAGTGCAGATTTGTACGTACATCTATTCAAATGCGGTCAGTTAACAGCAAACACCATGTTCATCGTCACCAATTTCGATATAAATTTATTTTTACCTTTGGAGTCTCGTGACGAAATAGCCGAAAGTGCTGCGAAAATAGCCATCCACAATTTTCAATGGAGTTACACCACGTTAGTGTTATTTAATTCGACATTGGTAAGCGGGGTAGAGCTTTTTTTACGCTTGTACAAGAAAAGTCAAATCGTTGGTAGAGGTTCATTCTATCCTTCCTTCACTCGGAAAACAAGACAATTTATGTTGTTTGGCACCAACCTAGTGAACATTGAACAGATGTTAAGCTGGATGCAACTACACCAATTCGACAACACAGGTCAACATATCGTTACATGCGAATCTGTGAATACCCAGGATTGTGACGAAACTAAAGCAGTCGACATGTTATGGAACTACAAAATATTAAATGTAGTTTTCATGAAACGGGCAGCCAATCATGAAGTAAATGGATACACTTATTTTTACCCTGACGAAAGCTGTCACAACAGTAAACCTGTCAAGATAAAAACGTTAAAATGTACCACGTATAACAACACGACACCATGCCTTGGGATATTTCCGACGAAGCTGAAAAACTTACATTACTGTCCTCTTACTGTATCAACTTTCAAACAAGTGCCGTTCATGAATATAACAAATGGGACACCCAACGGCGCAGACGGTGATTTGTTGGTGCTGATCGCCGAAGGTCTCAATGCAACTTTAAATGTGATGACGCCCCAACGTGGGAACGGCTGGGGGCAGCTAGATGCCAATGGCGTCTGGATCGGTTCTCTTGCGGATGTTTTTAATGATGAAGCAAATTTTTCCATGACATCGGCTGCTGTCACTCTCGCCAGATTTACGTATTTCCAAATGTCCAACGCATACTACTCTAGTAATGTCGCTTGGATCACTCGGTTAGCAGAAAAGAAGCCTGCGTCGTTGAAATTGTTTTATCCATTTGAAACCAAGTCACAGATCGCGTTATCATTCAGCTTCATATTCGTTGGGTTGTGCGTATGGCTTATCAACAGCAAATATTGGCCGTTGTATAATTCTAAAGAGAAAGCCAACAACACAAGCGAGGTTGTCTTCTACTCCTGGATGATATGTATGGGCTTACCATCTACAAAGTTACCGTCAAAGAGGGAATTTTTATATTTAGCATTAATATGGATATGGTATTGTTTTCTGATACGAACATTTTACCAGGTTTGTCTGATAAACTCACTGCAAGGAGACTTTTACTTCGATCAAATTGATACGATTGAAGATGCATGCATTGCAAATTATTCATTCGGCGGTGGAGCCGCTTTAAAAGACTACTTTCTCGACTATCCTTTAATTTATGATAATTGGGTTACTGTGAATATTTCTGACATAGTACCAACCCTAATCAACCTCAAAGAAAATAAATTTGTATTGGCTATGAGTTTAGACACTGCAAAATCAGTCATTAAACAGCATAATTTGGAGGTGCACATACTATCACAGAAAGTTATTAACAGTCCGACAGTAATATTTTTTAAGAAGTTTTCTCCCCTCGTTGAATCAATAAACAAAGTTTTATGGCGTCTCGTGGAATCAGGTTTCACAGAAAAATTGCGAAAAAACTATGCTATTAAAAACAAATTAAAGTCTGATAATAACAAAGAACCGATTACTTTAGAGCATTATACAGGTTGTTATGTAATCATTATTTTCGGATGGGTAGTATCAACGTTGGTATTTTTAATTGAATTGTGCTACACCAAATTACAAAGATGGATATACGTATTTCGAAAAAAGGTGAAGATCAAAGGGCACTGTCATTTTTATAGACGTAATAATCGTAGTTCAGTACCAAATCGGTAAACCGTTTCAAAGAAAAATGGCAGTTTTCAAAAAACCAGAACACTATTACCTTAGCAAATTACCTCTAGTATTTATAAGACCCGAGTTCACCAACACTTAAACAGCCGGTAAACAAAGAGTGACGATTAATTTGACACAATTCCCATACAAAATATGTCAAATAATATTTTAAACGCTGTTTAAACTTAAACGTCTGTTGATGAACTCGGGCCTTAATCACAGTAAACTTTTCACAGCAAATACACCATGAAATTTTAGTGGTTGTTTTCCCACAACAGAACGATTTACCTTTAGTAGCACCATCGAATCGTGCGAGTTATTTTTTGAAAATAAAGATATCGTTGTTCTCAACTAATCAAAAAAATAATCATCAACTCAAAAGAGTGAGATACGATAGTATGTTTACAAAATGTGACGTGTTTGGGTACTGCTTGCCGCACGAAATCAATGTTCAAAGCAAAAGAAGCTCTACGCACTAAGTAATACATCATAAACTGCACCGCGCGAGGGGCAATGACCCCGGCCGGTGACCGGCTGCGGCGCGGCTGGTACCATTGGTTCGAGGTTGCTTTTGAGTTTTGTTTATCACAATCGTGAAACTGCCATATTTTTATTTGAATAAAAAAAAAACTGCACAAATCTATTGTACTATTAAGATAGAATCATTTTACTGCGGGAAAACAACCACTAAAATTTCACGGTGTATAAGTAGCAGTGGAGAAATATTACTCCGAGCTGTATACTATATATACCCCAAAAAACTGAGCCAGCAACTTTTGTACCTACCATCTGGAAATGACCACAGAGCAAAATCACCTCTAGTATTTATTAATCACAGTAAATATTAGTAGCAGTGGAGAAATATTACTCCGAGCTGTATACTATTTATACCCCAAAAAACTGAGCCAGCCACTTTTGTACCTACCATCTGGAAATGAACACAGAGCAAAACTCTCTAGACACAAAACCGAAGATCTACCAGAAGTGAGTCTTAATGAGATTAAACACGCCTTGAAGCTCATGAAAAAGGGTAAAACGCCTGGAGAAGGCATGGTCACATATAAACATCTCTTGCATGGTGTAACACCGGTCTTGAAACAACTTCAGCTACTCATTCACTTTTACTTCATAAAAAAGGAAAGAACCCATTTCCTTACTCAGCTATGTACATAAGCTGTTCACTAAAGTTATTACTTTGCGACTTAAGTACCATTAGGCTCGCCTTTGAACAACCTCTCGAGCAAGCAGGAGTTAGAGGTGGATATTCGACGGTTGACCACAATTGACACACACAGTTCTGCCAGTAATAGAAAAGTGTACCAAATATAATCAGTCTATAGCGCTAGCCTTTATAGATTATAAAAAGGAATATGATATGGTGGAACACTGGGCTGTTGTACACTCTCTTTAGATATGCCAAGTTGATTACAAGTATGTGCAAGCAACAAAAGATATATATATATATATACGGCAACACTCGAAGTTAAACTGCACTATTTAACTAAGCCTGTGTCTGTTGAAAGAGGAGTGAGACAAGGAGACACCATATTATCATCCAAAATGTTTACGTCATGCGTGGAGGACCAATTTAAGCTTCTAGATTGGTCAGAAAGAGGCATAAACATTAACGGAGAATTTCTGTCTCATCTCCGTTTCGCTGATGATATCTTAATATTCGCTAACAAAACAGATGATTTGACGATGATGAAGACCATGGTAGAGGAGTTGTACTCAATATCACTCAATGTCGGCTTAAAAATGAACACCTCTTAAACCAAGATCATGTGCAATAACACTGAAATTGACTTCATCACTATTCGTGGACACAAAATGAAGAGAATGGAAGAGTACCTACAAATACTTGGGTCAATTTTGAGTTAAGAAAGGAGAGGGCAAGAACGCGGAATTAAGCGCCGCATCTAGTTAGGGTGGGGTGCTTTTGGCAAGTTGTCCGATGAACACAAATCAAGATAAGTACCTACCTATGAACCTCAAGCGCCAAGTGTTTGACTTTTGAGCAGTGCATTATGCCAGTATGAGACCTAGACTCTCACCAAACAGATGATCTTTACGTCACTCAGAGAGCAATGGAGAGAGCTATGTTAGGGATTTCCCTTCGCCATCAGGTTCGCATCACCGAAATACGCAGGACATAGCCGAAGTCATTGCGAAAAGAAAGTGGTCGTGGGCCATATACAGGCTGGTCCTGGATGGACCACCCTGTATATGGCCCACGACCACTTTCTTTTTTTTACTTAGTTCCTCAATTGAAGTTACTTAATTGGCCAAATTTTCACCCCGCTACGTTTGAAGCCCGATTACAGGAAATAATGGCCCCTTTACCTACCACTTTTTTGTACTTTTTGGAAAGCTTAGAGACTAGAGAAGTTTTTAAAATTTATTAGAATCTTTGCAAACTTCTTGTTTTTTTTTTAATTTGAATTTGAAAATTTAACTCTAGCTCGCAGAAACGTAATTTATTAACTTTGGATCAAAATTGTTACAACATGCAGCAATGTTAGGCAGTTAATTCTTATGCATGTAAAAGAACACTTCACGAGAATTAGGTTTAAAAAAAAAACATAAAAAAACCGATCAGATTTTTTTATGTAATTTTTTTATGTAAACTCTAGCGAAATTTTCGATGAAAGCATAAAAAAAATCGTATCTCGAAAACTAAAAAAAATCGGGGAACATACATGGGGTATTTTTGGGTACCCCTAGGAGGGAGGAATTCAAAAAAAATTCTTGACGTCATTGGACGGACCACCCTGTATGTCGTCGAGATGAAGTGAGATGGTGACGAAAAGTTCTTGAGTGGAGACCACGGACAGGTCGCAGAAACGTAGGAAGGCAACCAGCAAGATGGACAGATTACCTTAGTAGAGCGGCTGGACGAGAATGGATGTAGAAAGCCTTAGACCGCTTGCTATGGAAACAAATGGAAGAGGCCTACACCCAGCATTGGGTTGATACAGGCTGAGAGAGAGAGAGAGAGAGAGAGAAACACTTTTAATTTTATTGTTTATAAAGTCGAATTTGTCGCTAACGCCAAAATCGGCCGCTTTTAACCATAATCACAGATTATATAATACTAGTTAGCCATAATGTATAATACGAAAGAATGCCAGAATGAAAAGCAGTTTACAGTGATTCAATAAATACTACTTAGAGGTAATTTGCGAAGGTAATACTGTTCTAGTTTTTTGAGAATTGATTTTAAAAGAAAGTTGAAAGCTGGCTGACGTACTTTATCTAGAAGAGAATAAAATGCGATATTGATTTTCTAGCAGAGAAAAATTAACATCAGAATCTGCTCAAGTTTAATTCCTGGATTTTTGTTAACGCTTTTCACGTTATGTTTTTACACTCATTAGTATTCACCGGTCCCGGGTTCGATTCCCGGACGTGTAAATGTAGAAAAAAATAGTTTTTCTACATTTTCTCGGATCTGGGGGTTTGTGATAAGAACCATCGTTGGTTCTGGTTTCCAAAATAAGAGTGCTTTAAATAGTTATTCAAATTGGGGTCAGAACAATGTATGTGGATGGATGGATGGAGTACTCTTTATTGCACACCAGAAATAAAAATAAAAATTACAGTAAAATTGATGTGATGTTGTCCACATTTATTTATTAGTATTTATTTAAATATTTAATTATTAAATTACATTTTACATTTATTTGCCACTAGTACTTGACTTATTAGATACTAGTGTCAAATAAATTATTAATATAGTAGGTACTTGTGTCATTAAAATGGTTAATATGTAATTTTTCCGTAATATTATAATTTTGATATATTCTCCATAGAAAACCATCAGTCCTATCATAACCAGAAAAAAAAACAATGTAATGGGTACCTACTTACTACCTACATAAGTGAAATCGTAAAATCGTGTGCGTTACGCCAGCGGAAAAGTATCGAATTTCTTGACTTTAACCACACACATACCTACTTAAAGTGTCAGCTCGTGTAATTGTGCACGAAATTTTGAATTTGTACATGCAACCCATGGAGATATTCGCAAAAAACACTTTCCGCTGGAGGAACGTTACCCCAGCGGCACCTTTTTTTTCCGAAGACTTTTTTGAAAGTAAATTAGCCAGGAAGTTAGAGCATAACGTGCTGTAAATGTGCGTGTTTATCTTAAATTTGTGCGCCTTAAGGTTTTGAAGTTATTTAAAATGCCTCTGGAGTAACGTTTGCGTAGTTTCTACATGACAAGAACGGTAAAACGCACAAACTACATTTTTTTACACACGATTTGATGAAATGTGTGTAATTTGAGCAAAAACAGAATTAAAAAAAAATGCAGTTGTCAAAAGATACAAATTAAAATAAAAAACTATAATCGGCCCTAGCACTGTAAATATGAGTCATAGAGATGTACCTATGTATTCGCGCGATACTTACTGTTACCCTTCTGAAATTGACAGCGTTTGCTGTGGATGCACAAGTAATACACAATTTAAGAAATTAAACAACGATATTAATTATACTTTATTTGATATTTTAGCAACTTAATTGCAATTATAATATCAGTATATAAACTTGAAAAATTATGTTTCAGGCGGGACTCGAACCCGCATCTCCTCGCATGCCGGGCGGACGCTATACCATTAAGCCACCGAGACACTGCGACTCAGCGCGAATTTTTCAAGCATATTCTTATCGCTGTAAGCCAGCGTTGCTTCATCATTTTCTTACAGCGATAAGAATATGATTGAAAAATTCGCGCTGGGTCGCAGTGTCTCGGTGGCTTAATGGTATAGCGCCCGCCCGGCATGCGAGGAGATGCGGGTTCGAGTCATAATTTTTCAAATTTTTACACTGATATTGATTATGTTTTTAATAATGTACGTTTTAATCACAGATAGAAAATAATGTTATAATAATGGTAAGAGGTAGTTAACTTTCCTTGAATTCTTTATTGTACCTACACATGAATAAAGTTATACACATTAAAATGTTTTATTATGACAAACTGTGTACATTTGTGTGCGCGCCTGTATCCATAACGCTGTCAGTTTCAGAAGGGTAACAGTAGGTATCGCGCAGCCGCTTTTTGATAGTCGTGTAAACTTGGTCGGTTTATCACGGATTTGACAATTATGACGCATAATTGTTTCTTATTATACATATCTTCATAATTAATGAGTATATTTTGCTGCAATTTTGCAGGTGGGTAACTGAAGGAACACTCTAATTATTAGTACTTATATACAGATTCTTGGCAATCCATACTAAAATCATTCAATCTTAGATCAAAATTCGTCATAATTATGCATTTCTTATTAGTTATTGGCTTACAGTAGGCTAACGAGACGTAACTATACGTTGCAGGCGATCAAGAGCTATGCGTCACTGTCAATAATTCATATCTATGACTCCTATTTACAGTGCTAGGGTCGATTATAGTTTTTTTATTTTAATTTGTATCTTTTGACTACTGCATTTTTTTTAAATTCTAATTTTGCTCAAATTACACACAAATTCATCAAATCGTGTGTAAAAAAAATATTTTGTGCGTTTTACCGTTCTTATCATATAGAAACTATGCAAACGTTACTCCTGCGGCATTTTATATAACTTCAAAACCTTAAGGCGCACAAATTTAAGATAAACACGCACATTTACAGCACGTTATGCTCTAATTCCTTGACTATTTGTTTTTAGAAAAGTCTTCAGGAAAAAAAAGGTGCCCCTGGGGTAACGTTCCTCCAGCGAAAAGTGTTTTTTGCGAATATCTCCATAGGGGTTGCATACACAAATTCAAAATTTCGTGCACAATTACACGAGCTGAAACTCTAATTATGTGTGTGGTTAAAATCAAGAAATTCGATACTTTTCCGCTAACGTAACACACACCGTAAAATCTTATCATTAGATCAAATGGATTTTTAATATACCGATAGATTAGCGTTCATTTCGTAATAGCTAACTGACATATAAAAAATCTATATGCATTCAAATTTCCATTTATCACTGTGCATATGCAAGTAAGTATGTAAAATAGCAATCAAAAGATGCATTAACACTAACCACTGACTGTGTAGCAATGATTTTACGGCATTGCTTCATTGCAATTAATATTAAACATGGATATAGACGTGTATTCAGATAAAAGTGACACAATCAACAATCCTGGACCCGACGCTTTGGTTGGTGAACTCGAAGATCCAGCAGTGATAGTAAAGATAGGCACTATCGCTGCAAAAATTGCCTACTACAACTTCGAATGGCGATTTGTGACACTCGTGATGTTTAACACAATGCTGAACATCGGCGTGGATCCATTTTTGCGGGGCTACAATCAATCGGTTTACTTAAAACTGGGAAAATTTGTCCCAAAACATCGTGTGCACGTCCCTCAGTTCGTTCTGTTTGGTCAAGATACCGTTGAAATATCTGAAATAGTGCAGTGGTTAGTCCAGAACAAGTACGACAACACGGCAATGTTTATCGTAGTCTGCTCATCTGCAAATTACAATAAATGCAGTGAAATGGAAATTTTTCAAACGTTTTCACGGCTTTACATGCCAAATGTGATATTTTTGAAAGCACCCGAAGATGGTAATGATCCTTTGATATTTACCTATTACCCAGTACTACCAGGGCAATGTAGAAACAACAAGCCGTCACTTATCAAATTAAACTGCGACAGGGATATGTGTTTTAAGAATTTATATCCTGAAAAATATCGTAATTTGTATAAATGTTCTTTCATTGTATCTACTCTCGAACAACCCCCGTTCATGCACCTGACTAGCGGGGCTAACGGTACTCTGGAACCCTCTGGGGCAGATGGTGATATATTAAAGCTTGTTTCTGATATACTTAACGCGACTTTGGTTATAAGGACTGCAGAATCCAATGAATGGGGTCATTATAAAGATAACAATTGGACGGGTTCTTTAGGAGATGTGTTTAACAAACGAGCTCACGCTTCCTTATGTTCAGCCCCGCTAACTCCACAAATATACGGTAATTTTCAAATATCCTTTACCTACGCCACAATTGACATAGTATGGGCAGCAAGATTACCTACTCTCAAATCATCTTATGAAAAACTGTTCAACCCATTAACAAATCAGACTAGAATATCTATAGTCGCAATTTTCGTTTCAATAATTTTAATAAATGCATTCATGAAAACTAAACTCTGGGATGATAGTAGACGCATTTTGAATGTTGGATCTACTAACATCAGTTTGTTTTTTTACTCATGGTTAGTGTTCATTGGAATGCCGCTAGTAAGGCTACCCGCAAAAGTGACATTAAGAATTATACTTGTCAGCTGGATATGGTTTTGCCTCGTTATTAGAACAGCCTATCAGGCCGCACTCGTTAGTTCAATGAAAGTGCAACTGTATGAAGATTATTTGCAAAGTTTCAATGAAGTCATAAATTATAAATATTCTTTTGGAGGACAGGAGTCGTTACGCGTTTATTATTCAGAAGATAAAGATGTTTTTGAAAATTGGTCCATTATAAAATTTGGTGAATCTTACCGCATTATAGACGAAATATTGAATGGAACTTCTGACTTTGTTATTGCCTTAAACAAAGAGTTTATGATACACAGTATGATGCGGTATAACGGCACGAAACGTTTGCAAATGATTCCTGAAAAAATTGTCAACAGCCCAGCAGTCTTATATTTTAAGAAGTTTGCTCCTCTGCGATCTCCAGTGACTAACATTTTATGTAACATAGTAGAAGGAGGGATCATTGACATGATTTACTCTCGTTACTTGGATCGTGGTGATTATTTATTCCATCATCCAGAAGTTAAAGGGGCCGAGCCATTAAAATTCAGCCATATTAGTAGCTCTTTCGTAATGCTATTAATCGGCTGGACTTTGTCCATCCTTTACTTCATTGTAGAAGTAATAAGTAAGAAATTTGAGAGAAGAGATTACAATGCGTTAATTTTTTTTATTTTTTTATTTTCACACAGAGCCATCTAGTCCCAAATTAAGGTACTATTAAGTACCCTGTCGTATGGGGTACTAGACAACCGATAATCTTACTTATATACTTTTTTTAAAATAAATACATACTTATAATACATAGAAAACACCCAGACCAGTACAAACAGACATGTTCATGCACACAAATATTTGTACTGTGCGGGGATCGAACCCGCGACCCATGGCTCAGAAGCAGCGTTTACTACCGCTGATCCAAATGGTCGTCAAAAGTTACTTACTTAAATAAATTGTCAAAATAACTTTCGCCACGCAAATGTCATTAATTAAAAAAAAAATGCAGCTTATTTTTAAATTATGTAGTCAGTTAAGATTTAAATATCTATCAAATGCTATAAATTGTAAAATACTTACCTACCTATTGTATTATCAATAAAGTCAACTTTTTCGTTTAACTACCTCTTTAACTAACCTTATTTTAATGATATACGAGAGCATCTGACATAATCATTGAAATGTAGCTAAACCTAAGAGAAAGTAAAGTATTTCTTCATCTGTATTTTTTACATTTATAGATATATCTTAAACTATAATGTAGCACGATAAGCTTCTACAGAAGCTTATCGCGCTAATCTATAGGTTACTAAATCCCTAAATATATACATATACATATATACAGCATGAAATTTTAACCAACTTCCAAATTTTAATATATCAATCTACGAGACAAAAAACAAATGACGTATTTTTTCTTTTAGTATAGCCCAGTACAAAAATGGCAAGATAAAGCACTTAGAAAATGTCCGCCAAAAAACTAAAATTTTTGATACGGCCGCCTAGCAACACTTTTTTTACGCGTTGCGCATCTCATTCATTTATTACGATATTATTCATAAGTTTTTGATTTTCCCCTTATACCTTAATAGGTCTAGGACCGTAAAAATTGAAAACTATATGGCGAAAAATATTTTCGGGTGACAACTTGATTTACGTTTTTTACTTCTTAAATAGGCTCTAAATACGATAGTGAATGCCTATAAAAATTTTGGAAAGTGGTTAAAATATCAACCTGTATATTCTAACACTCTTTTATGACTTTAACGCCCCGTTGGTCTAGTAGTTTAAATTACGGGCCAAGATCTCGGGGTCCCGGATTCGAACCCCGGGTCGGTCGGGCAACAAAAAGTTTCGAATTTTCGAACATTGCTCGGGTTTGTGATCACCAATCCGCATTTGGCAAGCGTGATGATTAAGTATGCCAGCACCCATCATTGCTGTGGTAACTTAAATTCAATGATGGAGGCCTGTTCCTTGCAGTGGGATGCTCATAGGCTGTTACTTTACTTTTATGATACTCAGCAAACGTAACATAGGACGCCTTCTTCCAACTGGGTGGAGTGCAAAATGTCGTAGGCAGTAGGTAAATGCTACTAGTCGAAGACAAGCTGGATTTTGGCACGTAGATATCGGGGGAGACCTAGGAAACCCAGTAGGTAGATAAAAATGATTACTTAGTATACTTATATAATATATAAGTATACTAAGTATAGTAATATTATTATGATTAATAAGTATAGTATATGATATGGATGTAAAAAATTCCAAATGTATGAACGGCAGGAATTTAGTAGATACAAATCAAGTATTATAAATTAATATCTATATTTAATTTCAACAGGAATTACCTTTAGGTTTTAAGAATAACTATGCAAGTGTAAAAATGCAAGTGTAAATATAAACTTACCTATTATAGGTGAATTATCCAATTAGAAATAATTTTAAATGAGTAGACGGAACCTAAAATGTTTACTTAAATATTGCAAACTTTTAAATTCATGATGAAGAAAAAAATATGGATTTCCGCAAAGTACTTAACGCCTATGTCTATTAATTTTTAAAGAAAAATCCTTGAAATTGCCTGAATTATCACCTTTGACAGGACCATTATTTAATTTTTCAAGATGTTTAAACTGTATACCTATGCAACGAGTTTCAATTCAAATGGCAAAAATAAGTTCCAAAACTTCTAAAAAACATCTCTCAAGCTCAAGCCTATTATCGTAATATCCAAAAAATCTGTCTCGCCGCGTCATGTTGGCACGAACACTATAAATGCATATCGTTATTTTTTATATGCATTTCGAATTGCAGCCAAGACATGCTGCCAAGTAGAAACTATTATTTATATTTCTCGTATCCTGTCATGTGTCTTAAGGCTCTATAAACTAAGTTGGTATAATATTTAAAATCTGTCTTCGTCTAAGAATTATTTACTTTATACTCATAGTAGCCTTTAGATAGTATCGAAATAAGAAATAAATCTAGTAAAATTGTGCTTTCCTAAGATATTTGGAAAGGGCAGTCGCCCGGTAAGCAGGGTTGTGGGATTAAGTGTAAGCTAAGGTAGTCGAAATAACTAGTTTTCCAATGTATTCAGTTTTTAAAATATAGGTACCTTAGTCATGACTTTGATGTTGGTATTGGCAGGCTTGGCAATCGCAGTTTGGCCTATGGTGATGGTGAATGAAAGACGCTGCTGACCGTCTTTTTCTGGCTATACTCCTTTAGTCGCCTCTCACGATACCCATAGCAAGAGGTGTTTTTTTTTTATCATGTCGGTACCACACGTCACTAAGAAAGTGCTACCTACTCATTAACGCCCCGTTTGTCGAGTGGTTTAAGGAGCCGATATCTCGGGGACCTGGATTCGATCCTCGGGAAATTTCAAACATTGCTCAGGTTTGATCACCAACCCGCATTTGGCAAGCGTGGCGGTTATGCCTGTACCTATCATTGCTGCGAAAACTTTAATTGAATGATGGAGGCCTTCTCTCTGCTGCATGGGATGATTATATAGGCTCATTGGCTGTAATTATTCACTCGTTTCGTTTCTACTCATTAAGCCAAATAAGAATAAGAATAAAATACATTTTGTAGACAGCATAATTGTGAGTATTATTTTGTATGGCGTAAGCAAGCGACGAAATAGGAAGCGAATTAATGGCGTCCATCTCATAAAAGTAATGCACTTGGCTGTGCTCCGACCAAGGGGTGCAATCGGTCATTGGACGCAGAGCTGGTAACTGGACTTGGCAGCCTCCGCAGATATTACACACTCCTAATGTCACATTTTCAAGCCTATCGTCAACCATAAAATCAAATCATACTGGAAAAATAACAGAACTTACATACATACATATTTTTGTACAGAAGTTGACAGAAAAATAATTTCCTAATCGACACATAGTATACCTCAACTTAGTATAATAATATAGGTACGGACGTCATAACCACGATCTTTCGTTTAAATGAGTTTAATTTTAACAACATCACATCTACATTCTTAGTAGTTCACTAATTTGTGAAAATCAGTAAAAAAAGATTTCTACAAATTATAAATGCTAAATGCTCCACAAACAAACACCTAGATACTAGAAAATATAGAAGAAAAAGATAGGGACGTTCTATTTTGGCAAAGAGGGTTATTATAATCGGCGGTTGGTAAACTAATGCGGCAGTAAAACATGGTCAAAAATGAACGATTGGATGGTCAATTCATTTTACAATGTCAGTGACCACTAAAAATACTAATGCAGTATAATAAATACATGGGCAGTAAAACTGATGGAATGGTGGGAGTTCACATGCAATGGAGTAGAGACACCTAAACCTGGATTGATTAAAAATACATTTGGTATTTGGTAAGTTTTCTTATTTGGCGGGAACTGTAAACCGCAGACGTGTGTAGTGTTTTGTGGAAAAAGAATAAGTCGTGTTGTATTTTGCCTGTTTTAATCTTACGGTGATATATTATTTTTAAAGTTATGTTTCTGAAACTATTTTCCTTGGTTTTGCTGATTTGCGTCGTCTTTGCAAAAGGTATATAATTTTAATGTTGTTACATATTAAAAATGGTCTGTAGGTATATTATTATTATTCTTACATTCTCAATAGAACTAGAAAACTTTAATTGTTTTTTAGTTCACAATGATCAAATTGACTCCAAAGTTAAGACTGACGAAAAAAGAAGGTTCCTGGTTTGACGTGTACATTCGTAGAAGCATCAATAAACTCTCACACCCAAGATATTTAAGGGGATCTTGCATCCAAATAGCAATGATAGCTACCTACTATTTTGGCAAAGAGGGTTATTAAAATCGGCGGTTGGTAAACTAATGCGGCAGTAAAACATGGTCAAAATGAACGATTGGAAGGTCAATTCATTTTACAATGTCAGTGACCACTAAAAATACTAATGCAGTATAATAAATACATGGGCAGTAAAACTGATGGAATGGTGGAGTTCACATGCAATGGAGTAGAGACACCTTAACCTGGATTGATTAAAAATAAATTGGGTATTTGGTAAGTTTTCGTTAGGAGGTTAAAGATTAAAATATCTGTCAACATATTAGTAATTGATCTGTCTAAACCTGTGGTGCAACCAAACGCTTGAAGCAGGCGTGCCTATATACAGAAGAACGTTACCCTCTGATTAAAAAAGCAGCACTTATTTTAACTACAATAAGTTAATTTTTGGCTCTAAGCCAATTTTAATAAGCTTTAATTTTTATTATCTATACTAATATTATAAAGCTGAATTTGCGGATGATTTTATAGCTTTTGATATGAGAACTGATAGTATCTAGACAAACCCTATATAGGATTTAAGATACTACTAACCAAAAGCATGTTAAATATTAAGTGTTTTGAATAAATGAAATGAAATTAAAATGAAGAGTTTGTTTGTTTGAACGCGCTAATCTCAGGATGTACTGGTTCTAAATGAAAAAAATATTTTTGTGTTGGATAGTCCATTTATTGACGAAGGCTTTAGGCTATATAACATCACGCTACGACCAATAGGAGCGAAACATCAGTGATAAATGTTGCAAAAATAATCGCGATCTTATTGACAGAAATTGACGCGGACGAAGTCGCGGGCAACATGTAGTTTGTTATATGTATCAATTCTAACAATTTAAAAATACAACACTACTTAAAACAGAAAATCTTAAAATATATTAATTGCTCTTTTATGTTATCTACTTACAAGCTGCATAAACGAGATTGATATCTACATTTTAACATCTTATTTAGGTTTCTTACTGACTTAGGTATACCGATTTGTTAAATATAAAGGATGAAATTTTAATCACTTTCCAAAATTTTTATAGGCGTTCAGTATCGTATTTAGAGCCCATTTATGAAGTAAAAAATGTAAATCAAGCTTTCACCCGAAAATATTTTTCACAATATAGTTTTCAATTTTTACGGTCCTAGGGCTGATAAGGTTTAAAGGGAAAATCAAAAACATATGCATAGTATCGTAGTGAATGAATGAGATGCGAATCGCGTAAAAAAAAAGTGTTGTTAGGCATACGTATCAAAAATTTTAGATTTTTTGCGGACATTTTCTAAGGTGCTTTATCTCTACATTTTTGTACTAGGCTATACCAAAAGAAGAAATACGTCGTTTGTTTTTTGCCTCGTGGATTGATATATTAAAATTTGGAAGGTGGTTAAAATTACATTCTGTATATTTTTTACAATGATCAATTTTTTTACCTACAATTGTGCAAGGTTATAACTGCCGTGCTTGTTATTTTAAGTTAGCAATGCTACTATAAATAACTGCTGATTGGAATCATAGCCTTATATTTTAAACCAGCCTCACGAATCCATACCTACTTCTAAGATTAAATCTTCAAGATCCATTTTAATGACTACTGCAAAACATAAATTACAATTTGCAGGAATAAGATCTAGGTAATATTAAAATTTAAAGATAACGCAGTCACTCCCATACTACTCTTAAAATAAAAGGAGTTTAAACTCTTAAAATTCTCTTCCCTAATTTCCTATCAACACAAATGAAACAACTAAAAATTATATAAAACAAGTAGAAATATTTAACACGAAATATTTAAAACTGTAACCCGACTACGAAAATGCAATTAGTTCAAAGTTACCCTGTATATCTGCTGTATTGCTGAAACATTTTTGTACTCAGAATTTTGTCTTCTTTCATTTGATAATTTGTTTTTTGTCTCGTAGATTGCTAGGTATATTAAAATTTGGAAGTTGGTTAAAATTTCATAGACTGCTGCATTTCTAACCCTTCCTGTTCCTTGACTTTGCCGTAGTCGGGTAAATATACAGATTTGAACCAGTGCAACTAATGGCTGTTTCGTTGATTTACATATACTGATGTTAACTTCCAAATGTAATGTAGAATACGTAAGTACCTACATTTTATCAGGCTCATTCATAAACGTAGAATAATAAATCTATGGGCTCATTTAAATGTCGAGAATTTTTTTTAAGCTAATGGATATGGGCGCATGCGCGTAACTTGTCATCTTAAACTCCTTGTGAAATGAATATTTTGCTCAGTCGAGGCTGTATAACTTGACGGCTCGTACTGGCCAGTTCCAATTCACCGCGTATTCATCCCAAGATCGAATAAACTTTTCTGGTTTATTTGGCGGGAACTGTAAACCGCAGACGTGTGTAGTGTTTTGTGGAAAAAGAATAAGTCGTGTTGTATTTTGCCTGTTTTAATCTTACGGTGATATATTATTTTTAAATTATGTTTTTGAAACTATTTTCTTCGGTTTTGCTGATTTGCGTCGTCTTTGCAAAAGGTATATAATTTTAATGTTGTTACATATCGTATTAAAAATGGTCTGTAGGTATGTTACTCGTATTATTATTCTTACATTCTCAATAGAACTAGAAAACTTTAATTGTTTTTTAGTTCACAATGATCAAATTGACTCCAAAGTTAAGACTGACGAAAAAAGAAGGTTCCTGGTTTGACGTGTACATTCGTAGAAGCATCAATAAACTCTCACACCTAAGATATTTAAGGGGATCTTGCATCCAAATAGCAATGATACCTACCTACTATTTAATTTTGCGATCTTACAGTAGGTACCTACTTGTAATTAACTATATTAAATTTAGCTGTTGCTCGTGACTCGTGGAATTTCATATTTGAAAGGACCCGAAGTTCCGATTAGTTTTACTGGGATCAAAATAGTCTACGGGCTATTTCAGTAAATAAATCTATCTCTGATTTATCTGCTTTTCTGGAATGTTTGAGTAACAAACTATTATCCGAACTTTCGTATTTATATTGTTATAGTGGTGGGGTAACCGGGCTTCTGCACAAAGGTCCTAAGTTTAATTCCCGGTCAGGACAATTTAGGAAACGGTCTTTTCTAGATTGGCTTTGGTCTTGAAAGAGTGGGGGTGGGGTTATAAGTAGTCGTGCTACGGAGGGCTCGTTAAGTCATTCTTCCTGGTTTCTGACGCAAGATAGAAGTCGTAAGAGGCCTTAGGATTTTCTCGACTTCGGAGTATAAAGTAAAATATATTCTAAAAAAAAAGCTTTTACCTATTATACAAAACCAATAAAATAGTACGATTTCCGAAAATTAACTTAGGCTAAAAATAACTGAGGCTATTGGTAAGTTTTGGGTTTTAAAGGTATTTCAACCAAAATATGTATACCTACTATTAAAGCAGGTATTACTTCAAGGTTTTTCTGTATTCATATGACGATAGATAAAACTTGGTAGCTCCTTAAAGAATGAATCACGTAGGTAATTTGAATTTAAGGATTATATCATATTTTCTCTGTCCGCCTATAGTATAGTATAATGTCACTTCATTCCCCTTCATGTTGCTTTTTTCCTCTTTGTCTCACCACATTTTTTGCTTTAATAGTTTCGCTACGGCTTTTTATAGTTTCAACTTATAATGAACGCCCAAGCTTTTATCTTTTATATTAATACAGAAAAACAGTATAATACTGAAATTATGCATGATAATGTTACAGTGTGTTACAGTGTAAAATGTTACAGTGTTTAATTTTTTTCATCTTTATATCGATTGGATTTATATCGAGTTGAAGAAGCGAAAGACAGAGCCCAGAGAGTGGAAATTACTCCTCCGGCAAGAGCAAAGCAAAAGCTCTTAAGTTTTGAATTATTTTCATATTCTTAAAATGTTGCTTTTCATAAAATCTCAAAATCAGATAACTTCTTAGTTAAATAGTTATTATCTTGATGTACTGAACTTTCAATTGAAAATATAAGACGAACATCGAGTTCGAGGTGACATTCAATGGAAGAAGCTATACTGACTTTATGCAATGGACTGATGAGGACTAACAATGTTTATGATGATGATAAGGCCAATATAAGTCATTTATTGGTACCATTACCGCAACCACAACACAACTTTTTCGGGTAGATAAAAATGATATAAATCATTATCAAAGAAAATGATATTTAGGAACTATAATTGACTTGATTTATCTATATTACTCATTTTTTATACTCAGAGGTTTTGGCTTTTGATCTCTAGCTCGAAAACAGACACAAAAATAATGTTGGATATAGTAATATAACATTATTTTAAGTACAGTATCCATTACAAACGAATTATCTTCGACGAACCATACAATTCAGGGCTATTCAGCTGTAAACACTTTCATGTAAGTAGGTGCCCAAGGAAATTTATTTCCATTCGATTGATGCAGAGACAAAAGCCAACCAAACGGAAGTTATTCATTCAAATATAATTGTACGCCATGGCTTTCATACGAATTCTTTTTTCTACTTATTTCTACTAACAGGAGACGTTTGTTACATTGTGACCAGGTATTTTTATTTTAACAAACTGCATATTTAAGTTTGTTGTGCCATATTCGTACCTACTTACTTTAAATAACAAGTAATCTTTTGAAAGTTTGCGAATTTCAACGCCCCGTTGAGCTAGTGGTTTATTCTGTTAAATACCGGACCAAGATTTCGAGGTCCCGGGTTCGATCCCCGGGTCCAGCGAATTAAAAGTTTCGAATTTTCGAACATTTTTCGGGTTTGTGATCATCAACCCGCATTTGGCTATTATGTCGGTTACATATTTTGTCATTTTAAAATTTACACTTGGGGTAACATTCTCAATATAACAAGGTTCCTACTTTGAAAAATTCTATATTGTTAATTCTATAAAAACATTTCAATACAAAATACAAAAAGTCCAGGGCAGGAAAAATAGTCAAACTCAAAACCTTCTCTTTTTTCCTTCGCATTATAGTCCATTGCTAGCACAAGTCTAAAGAGACGACACTGATGCCAGTCTTATGGCATAAGATTAGATGAATTAATTTAACATTTTAAGTAATTATTATAACTTAACTCAAAAAATTATATTACTCCTAAGGTAAGCGTATTCTGTTAACTTAGGTTCTTAGCATTATTTTTTTCTTGTATCAGACTTCACTTAATTATTTGGCTTTCGCAAAGACTGAAGCTTTTAGAAAGACAAGTTGATTGAGTACATAATCTAAGAAGACAAATAATAACGCAAAGAGATAAATGGACATTAAATAAACCTATCTTGTTTAGGTACGTCCTTGATAAATAGGACTTAGATTTGATAAATCGTTTAATTAGAACTCCGTAATGTTTCGTGGAGTTACAACAATATATCTATAAAAGTATTTACAACCCGCGATATTCCTCAAAAGTATATATTTACAGGTTACAATGTTTAGTCACTAACCCTTTGAAAAGGTCAATTGAAAAAGTTTAAAATTTGATAGCGATTTTATTGCTGCAAGTTTTTTTAAATCTTATCTGTGCCTGCACCAGTAACGGGTAAATGTACAGACTTGGACTCACAGATTCTTTGAAAGCACTTAACACATTCGCAGACGGTGCTGTGACGATCTTTGGAAACAATAAAACTTCTATTGTGTCTGGCTAAAGCGCTAGCAGCTGATTAGTACGTTTCCGGAAAACATGTTGATCATTGAAATAAAAAGTTCTATTATGGATTGAACTCGCTTATTAGAATTTAACTTTTTTTATTTATCTCGAAGTTTCGAACAATGAACAGCGTTCGTGTCTCGTGATGAAGGGTAGGATTTTAAGTGCTTTTTGACTACATGATAGCAATATGATCATAGAAGCTTGACGTCCGTACTGGGCCCCAATTCCGCTAATTTTCAAACGGCTCAATAGACTTTATTGCATCTCAATTGTATATTTTGACACATTTATTATGGTAGTAATATCAAAATATACGATTGAGATGCAATTTTGAGATTCTATTCAGCCATTTGTAAATTAGCAGAATGGGGACTACCGTTTCTTTGCTCACCAGTTGGCGCCACTGTAGATTGAGGTCCGGAGGTATAGCTGTCAAAGGCGATTGGCGCCGAAACAAAGTGTTACATCTTGAATCTAATTAAGGCTATATTGTTTCTAAATAACTATCTTGATATCAACAAACTAACTTCTGAAATAGTTGCTCTTGAGGCCGCCTATTTTTGCGCTTTTTCTTAATTCCGCTTTTAAAGCGTTCACATTAATCGCCAAATAATCCATATTTGCGATATTTTACGAAGGAGATCACTTTCAAGCAGGTAAATTAAAGAAATTTTAATTTATGCAACAAATTCCGCTAAAACCAGTACAAAGTGAATGATATTGGACCTCACGCGACACTAGCGCCTCTAGTGGCAAATTCACTAGCGATAGCCCCCATTGGGGCCCTGATAGCAGTGAAACAATGAAAGTAGCTGGACACTAAGGGCCATGTCAAAAGTAGGTAACGACCAATAATCATCCCACTGCAGGGCAAAGGCCTGATGAAAGATAGGTACAGGGATAATCACCACGCTTGCCAAATACGGGTTGGTGACAAACACGAGCAATGTTCAAAAATTCTAAACTTTATGTTGCTTGACCGGGTATCTGAGATCTTCGCCCGTTATTTAAACCACTAGACCAATGGTCAAAAGTAAGGCATGTAAATCAGTTACGTTCAAAAAATCTAACTTGATAGCTGTCAATAACAATTGTAGCACCCAAGGGTGTGGGTGCAGTATTTAATTCACGAAATTTGACATTTTAAAGTTATCTTTAGACCTAGGGGTAGGTACGTAATCCTAAAAATAAGTTAAGAGACTCGCTCTTTCCAAATTTATTTGTTGATCGCTCCAAATAAATTATAGACAGCCGTCTTGAAAAGGCCTATTTAAAATTTAATGGGAAAGAAGTGCCTACAGTCAATGTCTGAATTTAGGAATGTTGCGTTGCGAATTTGCGAATGTTTGCAGTCTCATCAACAAAATTACAGAATTGTTTTGTGCCAATGTTGCTTGCCGTAACAAAAAACTGAGTAATTCAGCGTAATGGTTATTGACCTAATTGATAATATTAAAGCAATACTTGTAAGTAGAAGGAAATCGTGTATCATACCGGCACATAGAAACAATAGCACAGCCCCTTCTTTCCCTATAGCTGAGAACTGCTACATGCAGACAGGCAGAAGCGTCTTCTTTCCATCATTGGCAAAAATGCGATCGCTAATCCGTTAGCCAAGCGTGGCGATAGTGGCAAAATCCATAGACCCAAATTCGGACAGGCTGTGTCCAGAAGTGGAATGAATTAGACTGCTGATGATGATGAGAAAGGAATCACACACTGTGGTTACTGTCCTAGTACTGAGGAGACAATAAGATCTCTTGTATTAATTTTGTACCCTTGGAATTGATTATACGTTTCAAATCTTATAAATAGATGCTAAACCACTTTTCAGAACGATACTAAAGTAATATTCAAAGTTCTCTACTTTCTCAACTACTTATCAAATTCAAACGATGAACTGGTTGAACCGGAAGTACGCATAATTCCTGGTTCGATTGCTGGACGGGTCAGTTTGGGAAACGATATATCTTTAATTGGTCTAAATTGGCTTTGGAAGGCTCGTTAGACCCTTGGTTCAGGGTTCTGTCGATAGTCAAAAGTCATAAAAAACGAGTCATATCATAGACATGTAATGCAGCAGGGGCTTGAAAACTGACTAGATTATTCTTTTAAAATATTCTTACGACAACAAGAAGAAGATCAAATTCCAACTAAGTATTTCATAAAATACTCAGGATTCGTATTCCCACTCGAATGTAAGCCTTAAATATTCCGCTACTACAACATCCCTATATTGGATTCTTGATTTATTATGTACCTACCGACCTATTGAGAACCTACGAAATATTTATTTGACTTTTTTCTGTGAAGCGTAAAATACTTACAAACTTGCCAATTATTGTTCAGGTGAGATGTTTGTTTGGATTAACAAATGTATGTAAGTAAGTATTCACATAAATTTAATATTCCTTTCTGAGTAAAAAACTCACTCAATTGATAAAAATGTCGTAGCCTCAGTCGAGATTTTTTAATTAAATCTGTCCACAGCTAAATATTTGAATTGGATCTCATACTGACACCTTAAACAAAATTAATATGATTCAAATACATACATCCATTTTTTTTTTATTATCAATTCTTTATTTATATGCATTGCTAATCATGATTTTTCAGCTTTTCAGAATAGGTACAGTAGTGATTTCTTGTTCAGTGGCAGGTGCTGCCAAAAGAAAACTGACCGCGTTTTCTCTATTAGCGAAACCATAAACTTAGTTTAACTAAGTCTATGAGCGAAACCGCGATAGTAGCCTGCCTACCAAGCGTAAAAATTTGGTAAATTCTTACTATTGGAGTGATCTTTGTCCATCTTTGGACTGACATTGGGCTGTCATGACAATAACAAACATTCAAGACGCCAATCATCTTTAAGTTAATTTAGTATAGGTACTATCAAAATTATGTATCATTAAGTGCTAGTTTTAGGCAGACTTGACAACTCCCCTCAGGATCCCTCAAAAAGCCCTCAATTCCCCCTCTCCATGTAGTGCTATTCAACGCTTGGGCACTAGCAGGCCAGTCCCTAGAAAAAGAGTCCAGTTCATCCACCATCTTTCAGAGTCTAAAGCCTGCGGCGTCTCCTCAACTTTTTAGATAGGTTCCAATCAGTTGCGGTTTTTACCCTAAGCCATATCCTAATCGTAGTTATATTATTTAAAATTGAGGATAACACAAAAATTTTATCGCAGACGAGCCGATATTCGTCGGAATTGGCGCGAATGTGACAGTGGTCGAAGGAAGAGATGCCACGCTCACTTGTCGAGTGGAAAATTTATACAAATATAAGGTAAGTAACTACAGGCGAGAGAATTGAAAAATAGGTATTTGTAAAATCTATTGCTGTCGCGCAGTGCCAAACGCCTTCACCGCAGAGTGTGATAGAGACAACTGCGCTTCTTGGATCGAAAATACCTACTAAAAGCACACCAAATCAACGTTTCGTAGTCCCCCGTTTACTTTTCCAAAACTAGACCGATTTAATACTTTTTTCATTAAAAATTAAAGAAAGGCTTTGGCCGTGTTCGTATGTTTTCTTTTTTTTCTAAAATTTAGCCAAATTTGTTTTCTGGATGTTTGAACACAGCGGAAAATCTGGCGATTTTTTTCGATTTTTGAGGGCTTACATCTTTTATATTAATTAATTTATGAAAAAACAGAAAACATAGTAACATGCTAATAGTGGCCATGGATTTTTGGAATAAAAAATATTGCTCTACTGGCTTTATCCAGGGAGGAAACAGGGGACTACATTTGTATGGAAAAACGGCCCTTGTGTTTCCTCTTCATAATAAGAACATGAAAAAACCGATTCAGTATATGTCGCGCAGTGTAGAATTCGGAACATCGCAAAGGAAACAATTTTTTTTAGTATGGCGAATGGGCCCACTAAAAAATTGTGACGTATAGTAATGAAACATATATCAAATTGTTCCTTATAATGTCTAGAAAACATTAGCAATATTAGTATTTCTTTATCTAACGGGAATATTCAGAAAATAATCCTAACTAAATGACATAACCTAAAAACTTCTTACAAGTTTTATTTGATTATTTGCATACACAATGCTATTTATATCAAAGATATACATGTCTCAGCTAGGAATCGAACCCACACGCCTTTGCTGACTAAGGTTAATCATATTTTTTCTAGTTTAAAAAAATATAGCCATATTCTAAATAGAGGTCAGAAGGTTCATTGTAATTTGTGATCAATAACAAACAATAATATTATTTACCTACAGTTTAACCACTTAAACGTGAATAAGGAGAAGTATAAAAATAAAACCACCGAAAAATCAAACCAAAATACGTTTATTCCTGAGAATCATCATTTTCGGAATCGTCTCTCAGTAGCAGTACTTCCTCGTCTAAGAAAGATGTAGGTATTTTGACCTGATCCTGGTAGCGTGCTTAAGATAAAAACCACACAATGGACATCACATGTGCACAACAACCGATAGTGCGTCTGCCTACCGGACAATTGCAACAGTATCACCATAAGTTTAAGCATATTTTTAGTCGTTTCTGAAAGTAATTTTCTTTGCATATTCCGTTGAAATCCCACTGCATACTGACACAACGGTTCATTGGAATAGGAGCTGTACTTGATACCATTTTCTTCTTTTTTTCTATAAAAATAAGGAAAAATCGTGGAACATAAACACTCAGTTCGAAACAAACGGAAGGTATAATGTCATTATGTCAGTGATAACTATCAAACGTCAAAACTGAATTGCGTTCCGTTCCACGGCTTTACTGAATGAACATTTTAGCAAAAGTGTTAAAAGTTGAATTAAAACATTTTTTACCGAGTTTCCAATTATTTAGAATAAATAAAAGTAGATAAAATGTGGTCATAGAGCGAAAACACACAAGACTGGCTGGCGGCGCGTGAAATCGACTTCATCCGGCTCGAAGACTGGCCCTCCTCCAGTCCAGATTTGAGTCCGTTAGATTAAAAGATATGGCAACACTTGGAGGAAAAGGCCTGCTCAAAGCCTCATCCTGATTTGAAGTCACTCAAGGCATCCTTGATTAAGGCAGCCGCCTATATTGACATGGACCTCGTTCGTGCTGCGATAGACGACTGGCCGCGCAGATTGAAGGCCTGTATTCAAAATCGCGGAGGTCATTTTGGATAAACTTTATTACCATATGAATCTATGTTTTATTAAGTTCATTTTGCTATGTAAATGGTTACATAAATAATAAACATGTCTAAATTATTTCATATTACACATATGACAGAACTTATGACCTGACTAGGTAATATCACATGGTTAAAATCAGTTTTAATACTGAAAATAGGCCCCAGGAGGCGCTTTAACACAACCCTATATTTTAACCTACCACTGCTTCGCGACAAGTGTGGGCCGAAAAGAAGCAGCGCAAGAAAATTCGTCACAACACCAGTCTCTTTAAAAAACAAAATGCTTATAAAAAGATATATGCCAGTGCGAGCTAAGAAAATTTAAAGCCATACATTTCTATGATTTATATAATACTTAATTGTATTTCCCAATTTCCCCAGTCCGAAACCTGAAAAGACAAGTCTATCATTGTATGGTATTGAAACTGTATGCGTATCTTTTCTTAAAAAATAAATAAATTCTAGTAAATATATTGAGAATCAACTGTTAGTAGGTATAGATATTGGACTCTTTGAACAGCTCTCTTAACGAGTCGCAGGGCTAAGGCCGTAATTAGGTTCGTCTTCGTAACTACCTGTTATGCGAACCTAGCATCTTAGTTACGAGTTTCTACCATCCTGAGTGCATTTTGTAGGTTGATCGACCACATTGTGAGCTCTAATAAGGAGTAATTAATAGTTATTTAAGGTGTAACGGGGTTTAAAGCGAACATACCTTATTTTATTTGCCGGACGTTTCCAGTCAGCCTGTGACCACGACCGATGCAACTCGGTTGAAACAGCAAGAAGTCACCACTCCATTTTCATGCAACAAGGATGAACTTAAATGCCAAACTCTTCAATAGTTTGCTTTAACTGATTTCCAATAAGTTCTGAACTTTTATTATTGTAAAATAAAATCGAATTTTGTTCACCTGACTATTTCCTTCTCATATCCTATATTTTAACGTAAACAAATTCGTCGACGCAAATAATATCTCAGTAGCTCAGCCGCGCATTCGGACGGTTGTGGGAGCAATCGAAGTTTAATTTCAAGGAAACGTAAGTTGACTCTAGCAGTTTAACTACTTAAAAACAGTTTAAGTACGTTAAAAAGGATATAAACTTTTTTAAACTTCAAAAACGTATTGAGGTACTTCACCAGTATCGCAAGAAATGCCTCGAAAGCTTTTCCCTATTCAGGTTTGAGGTTCAGACTTAGCTTGTCTATTTACGTGTCCCATTACTGAGACTAATAGTTTCCATAATTCATTTCCCGCTGTAATGCGTTTCCATTCAAAGCGGAACTCCCACCCATAGAAAAGGTTCCTCTGCTGAGAAAGCCCCACACTCGTAAATATTAAGGTGGGGTGTTGGCACATTTGTCCCTTAGAAGAGCAATTATGAAGGTAAAGTTACTCCATTTAGGCAACATAGCTTTGCTTAATGTAGTAACATTGTTCACTGCCAATTTCACTCGATGTTTTACATCCGAACCCCTGTCGTCAGCAAATAATCTGAAATCACGTTTCCTTTATTAATGCCAGATTTTACAGGATCCGATTTATCTATAAATTGTGCGCGAAAAAACCATCTCGTAAATTCAAAAGGTCGATCATTTCGTTACCGCTATCAATGGAAGCTTTTGATAGGATCTCGTGGTTCAAAGAGTCACGATAAAAATTGTTATTGACAATAATACTTATTTGCGGTGTAGAATGTATCTATAGAACCATCAAAATGCACACCACTTAAAAAACTGAGTAAAGCTTATTACTACTATGCCAACAAAGTTATTATTATAATTGCATTTTTGAAATATATGTTGCAGAACATGTGAAAATGCTCGATCACGCTTATCCCAAAACATTTTCCTCTCGCGAGACCCGAACTCACACCTTGATTTTGACTTTCGTTGTCTGAGTTACGCGCCACTAAACCAGAAGCTTTATTTACCTAAACTAAAAGAGTTACTGATAGAATATTATTATTTTCATACACATATCATACTTGAAAAAAATCGCCGTATCAGGTAAATATTATACCCACGTCTCTTTACTTTCCAAGTGACTGCTTTTGTCGATATAATACGGAAGATGTTAAATATTCGTCGAAATTTATAAGAATGATGTCAAAATCTTAAAATAATCTCTTCCTTGTTCACAAAGGAGGTTATATTTTGGAAATTTCCATGTACAACAACTTTCCTTTGATACTTTGAGGATTAATTTACATGTAGTATATACACAAAATCAAGTGAGTGTTTTTGACACAATAGTAGGTAGAGGTCTTAATATATTTATATTTACGTTTGGCCTTTCTGGCAGCCACTTATCATATTTTCACGCCGCAATGAGCTCAAGCAATAATTCTGTAGGTCCCAGATTCTGCAAAATATGAATCGCTCTACAGTCATAAAACATGCAGGGAGCAGAGTAAAATGTTCGTGAACAGCCCCGCTTTGTTGTATGAATACTTGATCCTGATCCTTCGGAGCTGTAGTGTCGTTGTCTTACATTAAAGCTTGTTAATGGTTTTCATCACACAAATGTTTATAAATAATGTCATTGGGTGTAACAGAACTAACTGGTGATCGGCTTTTTTGAATGAAGAGCTGCGTATTGTAAGTATTTGTATATGAGCAGTGCCGTATGTTGGGGGCTTAAAATAAAATACTTAAGGAGACTAGAGCTATGTACTGCAATCGATTTAATTTTATTACTTCTAAATAAAATCAATTCTCAAAAAACTAGAACAGTATAATTTTGCTAATTACCTTCTAGTATTTATTGAAACCACTGTTAACTCCTTTCATTCTTTCGTATTGTACATTATAGCTAAAAGCGGCCGCTTTTGGCGTTAGCAACAATTTCGACTTTATTAACAACTATATGAAAAGTTTACTGTGATTCAATAAATAGGTACTAGGGGTAATTTGCTAAAATGATACTTTGCTAGTTTTTTGTGAATTGATTTTGTTTAGAAGTAATAAAATTAAATCAATTGGGTGCAGCAATAGCTCTAGTAGTCCCCTCAAGGGTGATCTCTTCTCGTCATATGGATGTCGAAAGAGCTAAAGGAGTAACCAAAGAAGACTAGCAGTAGAGCCTTTCTTTTATCAATGACCAAACTGCAATTGCTTATCCTACATGCCAAGCAGTGGAGTGATGGTTGCATAATGATGTACATAAGTAGTAGATTAAGCCACTGAAATGAATTAAAAGTAATCCTACTATAAACTGTCTACCTACCAACAGGTGGCGTGGTTACGCGTGGACACCCAAACTATCCTAACCATAGGTCCACATGTGATAACAAAAAACCATCGAGTCAGCGTAACCCGGGGAGACCCCCAGGCGTGGGCCCTCACGCTGAGAGACGTGCGGCTCTCGGATGGGGGCCATTACATGTGCCAGGTCAACACGGAGCCGATGATCACGCAAACTCACTATCTTCAAGTTATTGGTACGTAAACAATGATACTAGGTGAATTCATCTTACATTGCTATGAAAGTATGTAATTAGCTGCTTAGTTATGTAAATAGGTCACACCTATAAAAAAAGTATTCAATCTTATCTATTTATTAGATAACCACCGTTTGTTCAATTCTCAAATAACAAACACCAAAAGTTGTAAATTACTGCAATGTCGAATTAAAATTTTGTTCTAAGAAAAACCAAAACAAATGATATTAGTATAATATATATCAACGAATTTAGTAATGACTAACTATTAAAGTGTCTATCGTACAAATGTTTGTCTATTGTTAATGGACTCAAGTAGTTCTTAAAATATCCTTGTGGAATGCAAGTTGAAGGAATATATTCCACTATAGAACTATCTCGATCACTAGAGTAGGGACTACAGATAACCGATTCAATTGTGTGAAGTTAAATCCCTTCAGGCTTATGTCTTTCAAACATCCATCTTACATGCATAATTGAATAGCATGCGTATAGTGCATGCCCATTGATTGGCATCTATTCCATCTAATCCGTCAGTAATATAGTCAATGATGTACTCCTATTGATAGATTAGAAACTAATAGTTTCTAAGTTGTGTAATTTTCTATTTGGAAGTTCCTTATTTAAACTAAACTCCAAATGTTATTATTTAAACTTATAAAAACTCAGGCGGGAGTCGTGTAAATCGGATGCTTTGTCCCTTTAAGCTACTTTATGTCACTGCGCCCAAAAGGAAAGTATACATGATTGCGGTTTTGATTTCCGCCTGAGACAAAACTGTTCAACTTAATATACTGATATTATAATTGCAATTAAATTGCTAAAATATCATAATGTTAAAATGTTAGACCTCTGCCGGGCTCTTAAAGACGCCCTAAAGGTGCTTCCTTTCCTTCTCTTGGACGAATAATATGCTCAAACCAAGATTACTTGTAGTTCCACCAGATATCACGAGCAGTAGTAGCGAGGTGATGGTTAGGGAAGGAGACAACGTGACTCTACAATGCGTCGCCTCCGGTACCCCCCCGCCTTCAATCACGTGGAGGAGAGAGTATTCATTTGATATGCGAGCGGGGTCTCAGAACGGTGAGTCTATGTCAAAAAAATTTTTTTTTAATACTTCATTCTTAAGTCCTCAAAAACTAATTCTCGCCTAAGACCTACGGAAAAGTGGGATTGGCTGAAAACGTTGCCTAAGGTCACAATCCCATGCCAGCAGCACAAGGTAAATCTCCTCTATTTTTATTCTAGTGCGACTATAATTATGCTTTAATATGTAACTTATGATGAAGGCTATAAAGTATTTTTTTTATTTTTCAATTTTACTTTTTATGAATTTAGGTAAGAACAACACCATTTTCCAAGAAGGTATCTACTTAACTGTACCAGTAGCAAGTATTTATTTTATGTTGCCACATTTGTAAGTAGTTCTGTGTAGCTCAGAGTGATTCCAAGGAAAGCTTATCCCTTTTGACTTAAGCCTGCCTTTTATTTAAGACGGAAAATGTAAAGATAAAAAAAGTCTGATATACATCACGTGTATAGAACCGGGTATGACAAGGTTACCCTTATAATAAAGTATATAGAATACTGAACTTTGAAACACTAAGCGGGGAGAACCACCCCACCACCACCCCAGATGAGGGTTGGCAAAAACGGCGGTATACTCATAAAGTTTCAGACTATTCTAGATGGCGTGGTTACTTGCAGTACAGACAAAAATAATTCCAGGAAACCCTATGTTTTAAGTTCTAACTTTATTAAAAGCTTTACTGTTGCTCGAGCAACTGGAATTCTTTTAAATGCAAAAGGATTCTTACTATGCCTTACAACCATCACTTTTATTTTGTATCTAGTGTTTCAGGGGACTTATACACCGGTTGTCAAGGAGCCGTCAACTCTGATGTCTCGGGTTCGATTCGAATGTCAAATTTCATTGTTTCTCAATTCCGCGAAACCAAGTGCTTTAAAAGACACAAACTTTGGGATCGAGGCAATGTATGTGGCCATATTTTTTGTATTTACCTTCTTCACATTTGAGCGTAAAAAAGTATAACTCATAAAACAGAAGACTCATAGAGTGTAGACGTAGATTACTGTAGGACACCTACCGTCTCCTTTAATGGATGTTCTGGTGAGTGCTGCTGGCACTAGCTATGGAGGACAAGTGATCTAAAGGAGTTACGCGCTTTGAGAAAGGCCTACATTCAACAGTGGATGGCCGAAGGCTAAAAAAACACCTGATTGTTGGTAAAAATTGACGTCGAAGAAATCTTATAAGAAAAACCATTATTTTAGCCTTAGGTGGGACTCGAAAACAAAACTTTCCGCTTACCGGCCTATTGTGAGTTTGAGTTCCACCTCCAGCAGTCGAAATTTTCATTCAAGGATTTATTAAATTCTCAAAAAAAGGTGCAAGCTATTTAAAAATTTAAATAGGGCTCTTTATTAGCCCTTTTTAAATTCAATATATAAACTGGTAAACTCGTTTTACAGAGTAAACATACTTAAAGTCAGAAGTCGAATTAATTTTGCAGTAAGCAAATGGAGTGGAGTTTGGTTGAACATGACCGGAGTCCGCCGGGAACTGAACGGGGCCTTTTATTGCATCGCCAGCAATGGAGTGCCGCCGACAGTAAGCAAGAGAATACAACTGCACGTCCTATGTAAGTACTCCTATGCAGTAATCAACTAATTACTTATGTAGTGGGTGCTTCTAACCGACATACTATCTTACTATTTAATTACCTAATTAATGAACCATCGCTGTAGAGTTTTTTGCAGCAGACTATTGGCATAAACCTAACATTACACTGATAAAGCATTGATGGAATAACACATATCACAACCATAGATTTAGTCATTTAAACTAGTCACTTTAGACACAGTATGTTTCATATTAAAAATTCATGTATCGCAACTCATCGCCTATGCCTTTTTACCACGCTTTTATTAGCTTGGGTTGTATCTATGTAATGGAATCTTTGAGCATAAATTTGACCGATTTCCAGAAGTTTGATTAATTTGAAACTTTGCACACGTATCAAGGGCCGATGACAATGCAATAATTTAATAACAGTTTTCCCAGTTTTCCTCTGTAAGAGGGAGTAAAAGAGATAGAGCTAGCGCGCGATCTGTATCAATTATGTTTCCTGCATAGGTTTGGACTTACAGTCGGTAAAGAAGGAATCAAATCTTATAAACTAAACTAAAAAGTAAAAAATAAATTATAGTTTAAAAAACTAAAAAACCACGCTTTTAAAACAGATTGAACTAAAAAATTAAAAATAAAACTGTAGTAATCAATTGAAAAATTCATATTATTGTACAAAAAGCGTGGGGGCTTGATTTAGATTGTTGTAAATATTTTATCAATAATTTACTATATCTGTGGATATCATAACAAGCACCCCACGCTTTTTGTACAATAATATGAATTTTTCAATTGATTACTACAGTTTTATTTTTAATTTTTTAGTTCAATCTGTTTTAAAAGCGTGGTTTTTTAGTTTTTTAAACTATAATTTTTCCTGTTACGTGTATGCTAACTCAAGGTTAGTCAATAAAAAAATTCAAAACCGTTTGTTTATAATATTTTATGAAAGTAGATTGATATTCGTACTTTATATGATATTTAAGAAATTAAATTGCAGTTATAATTTAAACGAAAAATTATGTCTCATAATTTAAGACACATAATTTTACAAGTTTAAATACTGAGATTGATATTCGGTTTGTTATAAAACTAAACATGAATAATAATTATTATAACATTATTATATAATAACTGTAACTTAACAAATTTGATTATAACAACTGATTGATTACGATATGTGGTTTGAGAATTCACAATACAAATCCAAACTTACACAAAAAAAACAATCTAAGTACAAATCTTTTGTGATGAAATAGTAACTGTTTTTTTTAAGTCGCTCGAGACCAATAAAGACCAAGTAGCAGTCGAATACACTATTTGGCCAAGTACTACTTGGTACATACGAAATAAAGGCTTTACCCAGTTTCAGGCTAGAATGCATATTTTATACGATCACAGGTAAACCGTCCGTTCGGGCCACCCTCAAGATGATCGGTGGCTACCTAGGGGATTCCGTAGTTTTGCGGTGCACGATGGAGGGTAATCCCACACCTTCAGTCTATTGGACGCATATAGATGGAAACAGACTTCAAAACGGTAAGTGTTAAGTAGATATCAGCCCCTGAGACTTGTAGACTCATGAAAATGTATGTTGATCTTTTTTGCTTTATCTAATAACCCTCTTCTGCAGCAAAGAAGAAAAATCCTGATACCGTAGGGTTTTGCTATTACCATGTTCAGTTTTATCATGGATCATAAGAACTAGATATTGGGGTTAAAGTATGAAATTGCCGTTTTGTATGGACGAAATCGAGAAAAGTCATTTTGCCATACTAACAATTTTTTAGTTTTTTTAAAAACGCTGAACCGTATTCGTTGCAATTAAAGGTGAAAGTTAGATGGTTATAAAGCTACGCATTATAGTATTTAATTTCTGAAAATCAAAGTATATAATACAAATATACTTAATTGAAGCAAGAAGGACAGCTGACACATTGTAAGGGGTCTTTTCAACGACTTCCTTTGAAGTAATAGGCACTAGTATTGCATTTTTTTTTTAAGCAAAAGGTACTTTATTTAGTTTTTGATACAATACAAAAAGAATTACGCAATAATATGACTATACATAAGAGCTATAAACAAAATAAAAAGTGGGAAAATAATCGGCAATTTCATACTTTAACCCCTATTACAAGGTCCCGTTGGTCTACTGGTTTGAATACCGGCCCAAGATGTCGGGGTCCCATGTTCGATCTCCGGGTCAGGCAACAAAAAGTTTCGAGATTTCTTAAATTGCTCGGGTTTGTGATCACCAACCCGCATTTGGCAAGCGTGGTAATCATGCATGTACCCAACATTGCTATGGTAACTTGAATTCGAGGATGGAGGCCTGACTGCAGTGGGATAATCGGCCGTTACTTTACTTTGACTTTAAACGGTCTCGTACTAAAGTTATACTTCGAAATATCCGCTTATTGAAATTTTAACTTTACTTTCATCATATAAAGTTCCATTATGATTTAGTTGAACACCAACAGACATCCAAAGTTCTAGTGCACGCTCACTCATGTAAGACGCTGATAGATCATACGGACTGAGTAGGTCCTATGTGGTATTGTCAATTTTTTAACAAGGTATGGTCTTGTTACATAACAAAGACAACTCTGTCTTCAACTTAACAGGTTCTGTAAGCAGGATCATCTTAGCTACTTCCTTTATACTCATAAAGGAAGTAGCTAAGATGATCATAAAGTCAGCTGCAACAAACATAAAAAAACTTGTGTTAAAATATTTTAACAGTATATTATTAACTGATCGACCATTTAAGAGTGAATTTTAACTTGTTTTATGGTATATTACCTGAAAAGTTAAGTAGGTTCTTAACTAGTTGATCGCCATGGGGTTTTCCAGTGAAACCCCAAACAATAAATTTTCTATTGTGTCTAGTTTCTTCGTACTTATTTACAGCCTATTTTAGGTAGACCTTTTCAAATTAAATTTACTTTAATATCTGTCGCGTGTATAACAAGTTTTTGTTAAGTATTTAAAATAAATAAAATAAATGTCGTTCTAATGGATACCGTTCTACTATTACGCCTCAATCATAACATTTGATTTCGCGCAGCGTAAAATGGTAGACAGATAAGCCTCTACCAATATAATATTGAACTGTAAGCGTGTATTTAGAAGAAAAAGCGGAGGCATTGGGTGGGACGGGTATTAATAAATAGAATGATATGTATATTACGTAATGTTGCTTTACACAGGAAACGTTTGGCTCCAGCCTCTCAAAGGATTTCTGGATAAATAAAATACATTTACATTTAGGTTATATTAAATGTGAAACGAAAATTTCGATGGATATATTGAAAGTAGCGGTTAACAAAATACGTTGGGAGTATTTTAGATACCTACATTCTCGAAGTATTACCCTTTTGACACGAGGTAAATACTTTCTCAAGATGTATTAATTAAAGCTTCTCTGAAGAAATTTGAAAATAAATATTGTTATGTTGTATTTAATCTTTCTAATTTACTTTATTTATGAAAAATCAAGGAAGCTAGTCTTATTAAGATTTGCAAGAACGTCTGTAATAAATTTCGGCAATTTTCTTTTTATTAGTAAAGAATTACATAACATCTCTTATCATCCCTCTTTTACTTAAATTTTATTTTACACGTTTTAACGTTACTAAGTAGTCCTTGCACGTTCGCTCGCTAGGTTAAGTGCGCTGCATAGCCGGAGATCCACCAATCTCATTTATAAATTGAAAAATGAATAAAATACTGCAATTGTAAATACTTCTATGTTTTCTTCTTCTTCTATTCTTGAGTGTATCTCTCGTTAACAGAGCTAAGTTTTATAATCTTAGGAGTTAGTAGAATAAATACATAAATTAATAAAAACCCTTTTTATTTCAAAGTTTCTAACAATATTTTACTCAATATGGCAGGTTCAAAGTACCAGGCGAGCATGAATTCAAAAGGGTATCACCATACTGCCTCGCTGCGAATTTTGAATGTATCTCGGGCGGACATTGGATCCTACCACTGCCACGCGGACAACTCCCTTGGCAGAGCTAGAGATGACATCACACTCTACAGTGAGTTTGTTTTCACCCTACAAAGAGTATCTCAAAATCGCAATGATAAATCTAAAGTTTCTCTGCTACTCTGAAATAGAAATAAAGAGTAAATCACATTTGTTACACACACACTGGCTTTGCTGCTATGAACTTACAATATTTAATATCTTTTGTTAAAATCACGTAATATACCAAACTGCTCAAACCTTATCTGGATCTCAAATGTTTTTATTTTAATCAGATGCTACTCGTATATTTACAGCCCATGCAGGCTTTTTATATAGTTCAACATACACAGTTAAGGTTAAAATTTTGTCTATATTTCTAAAAAGAGTAACTTGTAAGTTGTAACTGATAAATACTTTTATAGAACCAGCTCAAGGAAAAAATTGATGCGAATTTTATTAGTATGCATCAGTTGAAGATTTTTATGTGACTTTGACTAAAACTGGAAGAGTCTTATTAATTTGAAATTTCTATATTGAATTTTAGACTAAAAGTCGTGCACAAAAAATAATCATTCGGAAAATCCGTAGTAGGTGGATGATCGTATACAGTAACAACATTATGAAATGTTTTAGCCTTAGTAACTACCACCTCGACAACCACTACGATAGCGACAGAGACCACAACCAGCGAGGCAATCGTTACTACAACGCTACCATGTAAGTATAAACAAAGTTGATTTAAATTAAGAACGTCGGATTTATTATAATCGATAACTGGCTGGTAATTATTTTATTAATATCGTAAACCATATTTGTGAATGTATTGTCTATAGGTACTGTAACAGCATCGCAAGAACTGAGCCCTCTGCTCACTTTATCAAGAAGCTAAAAATAGTTTTATTTGACAACAGCTCCTGTATATTATAAATTCTGAAAACTAAATTATTACGAGGAACTCCCAACCTCAATCTCGCTACAAGCTTTTATAACATATAAATTACTAGAACTTTGTAAGCTAAAATATTAATGATATAAAAAAAAGTCGTCATAAGTTGATAGAAAAAGTATTCAATTTAATTGTTTTTTCTTTTTATCAGCTATTAAGAAGGTTTTATATTTTTAGTTCATTCCGGACAAGCAAGGACGCCTTCAAAGTTCTTTGTTCTAAAAGTTCTTGACCATAATAATCACTGATAAAACTGCAATGAAAACGGTCATTGCTTTTTATTTTGTAAAAACCAGCCAGTTTTTCTATTTATTAACTACATGAGCATAACGCATGAGTAGGTATTCCAATAAGTATTACTCTTTTTCGATTTGAAATCCTTCCAACGATCTAATTTATTTCCACATTTATTTGGTAGTATTTGCACATTCTGTTTGAGCGAACAGTAATTTAATTACCGCTAAGTCTTGCGCCTGGTATCTGCTACTTTTGAAATTGTATTTTTACGCGAACACTACGCCTTAGCTATAAAACGTGGGTTGCGAATGTGAATTGCTCATATACATGTAACTTCCGTGATCATGCATAAATATGAACGTAATTCCTTACCCTACATATCTAGAAAAGTAAGGAACAATGCAAGCATAATACAGGGTGAAATTTTAATCACTTTCCATATTTTAATATATCAATCTACGAGACAAAATACAAATGACGTCTTTTTTCTTTTGGTAAATCCCAGTACAAAAATGTCAAGATAAAGCACTTCGAAAATGTTCGGCAAAAATCTAAAATTTTTGATACGGCCGCCTAGCAACACTTTTTTTACACAATGCACATCACATTCATTCATTACGATACTACTCGTAATTATAAGTTTTTGATTTTCCCTTTATAACTAAACGGGCCTAAAACTGTAAAAATTTAAAACTATATTGCGAAAAATATTTTTGGGTGAAAACTTGATTTACATCTTTTACTTCATAAATGGGCTCTAAATACGATACTGAACGCCTATAAAAATTTTGGAAAGTGGTTAAAATTTCATCCTGTATATTTTACTTAGGGCTGTCTGTCTGTCTGTAGGGACCAATTAATTTCGGCTTTACAAATGAATAAATCTTAAAATCCTACCTAAAACCTATCTAAAACCATACATACCAGCTTAAATTAAATTAAATATATATTTCGTGGCAAAATTCGCACTGCAGATAGGGCTACGAAATAACCGTAGCGGCAGTATTAAATTTCGTAGCACACTTTGTAGTAGTATTCGTAGTCTCGTCATAGACATTAAGTTTTCTGACAACATCAGTTGTTTCTTTTCTATTAATTGTTTCTTTTCTATTAATTGTGTTTTCAAAAGTAACATTAAAATTAAAGGTATATTAAAGGATGGTGTTTATTAGGATTTTATATTGTACTAGCTGTTGCCCGCGACTTCGTCCGCGTCAATTTCTGTTATTATGATCGCCATTGAGTATTTTATTTTTGTTTATATTTATTGAGTAACTTGAACCGTTTACGCAGCGCACGCAAAGAACGCCTTTAAATATGATTAATTATTCCCGTTTTTGCAACATTTTTCACTGAGGCGTCGCTCTTTTGGTCACAGCGTGATGTTATATAGCCTAAAGCCTTCCTCGATAAATGGACTATCTATCACAATAATAATTTTTCAATTCGAACCAGTACTTACGGAGATTAGCGCGTTCAAACAAACAAACAAACAAACTCTTCAGCTTTATAATATTACTATAGATTTGGATTCATCCTAACATTTTGAACACTTCACAGCGTTTGTAATTGTAGTGCACTTAGTTGAACGCTGTAAAATGTTCGACACGTCGGGATAATTCAGAATCCGTAAAGTTATTTATTATTTCGATTATTGTGTGTGTGTCGCGTAGTGACTCTACGACAAAATCATTTTTTAAATATTAACTTTGATTTCTTAATCGAATTATAAAGTTTAACTCGCAACCTTTTAATATCCGCCTTCTAAGTAACCTTAGTAGACATTACTCGTGTTTGTGTCAATTCATTTATTGACACTTATTACAGACACGTTCACAAAGTTCCTAAGTTCAAATTCCACTTAAAGCTTTTTAGTTTTCAAGGCACCTTCTATAGACAAGATGTCTTGATACTGTATTGCTGTGAATATTCGAAGACTTTACCTTTTTTAATTGGATTTTCTTCAAATGTTACCAGACGTTGAGCTAGAGATAAACGAAGAGGACCCGGAGCAGTTCTCAGAAGATAACTACGTAGTGGTGCTCAGCCAGCATCAAATGCAGAACTTAGGTAACACAATAATTATTGTTTAATTTGGTATTTGAACAAATATGAATTGCTTGTAGTCAATAATTTTTAAATATGTTTCGGCACCATTTTGTTTTAAATTTTGTATGGAATTAGTTTATGTAACGTAGGTACTCAAAAGACAAATACATTTATTGATTTCACAGAATTCAAAAATGTTTTGTAGCGAATAATGTTTTGCAGAATTAAATAGGATGTTATATGAATATATCTAAAGAATTTGGAGCTGTGTTTACGATCTTGTATTTTTTCTCTAAAGCTTTTTATGTACCATCATCAGCCCACGGCTAGACATAGACACAAGTTATGGCAAATTTTTGCATAGGTTATCTCCAGTGGACCGATGAGGGCTGCGATGATTTTTGGCTAAATTAAAAACGCCAGTGTAATAATTTAAAATAGTAAGAAGAACCCCATAGCCGTTTGGAATGGCAGCCAAGTTTGCTTTCACAATCATCATCATCTCAACAAAACGACGTCTCCATGTCGATCAGTCTCACGCCACCCGCATCCAGCGGCTTCCTGCGACTTTACCAAATCGTCGATCTTTTGGTGGAGGGCCTATCCTCAGATCGTCTGGTGCGCAGTCTCCATTCCAGAACCAATCTCGCCCCAACGGACATCGGTTCTTCTATGTCTATGTCGTCGGCGTGTGCGTAATCTTAGTTATCCTACGGATTTCCTCATCAGATTTAGATCAGATCAGTTTAATAGCGGTGATAGTTATATTATAGATACTAATTAATTACACAGTTTACAAACTGTTATTACAGCGGATATTTACTGTAAGTCAATGTAAAAAATTATCGCTAAAAGCAAATCTCTTACATCCAATTATACGATATAAACATAAAGCATAAAAGTTTACTGAAAAGATGAATGAGTTAGTCAGTATTAAATCTCACATATCCTACCTGTTACCACGAAATAAGTAATCCTTTGCTCATTTTCCATTCCAGGAAGTTTCTGTTAATTTACACCCTTTGTGTAGGATATTAATAAGTACCTACTCTTTTCATTTGCAATTAAAAAATATATATATTCTTTATTGCGCACAAAATTACATAAAAGTTGTTACAATACAATAGTTTACAAAGGTGAGCTTATCCCTTTAAGAGATCTCTTCCAGCCAACCTAACTGGTGTGAAAGAAAAAATACATTTAAACGGGCACAGTAATGTGCATTTAGAAGTGTAAAAAGAAAATTAACAAAAATAAAAATAGATTAACATAAGATAGTGAAAAATTGATAATGAAACTTTATTTGCAGTTTTTCAACTGGTTAATCACAAATTTGAGTGTTAAGACCGCTCCATGAATGTTATAATTACTTTGTTAATTATAAACGAAATATTTGCAGTCATAATTATGTTTTCCGTCGCCCTAACCTTATTGCTAACATATAAAATTGTCTTTTCTATTCTCTCTCTATCTCTCATAATAACCTTATTTTAAATTATTTTTGAATTGTGGTTATTTTCATGTTAGCTGTCTTAAATATCAAGTACCCCGATTAACTATTAAACACCACCAAGCACACTACTAACACCACCAAGAATGTTCAGCGATTTTCAAGACACTGAAATTGAGATGATTTTTCCGCACAGCGGATGCTTATAGTCACTGAATCTAAAATGTTAGTTGGCAACTCGCCAAACTTCTACTGGGCGACGAAAACTGTAATTGAATTTCATACAAAACTAGTTGATTAAAAATACTTTTGCAGATCTATCTCCAAGTTCGTGACCAGAGAGCAGCGACCACTGGTCCATGTGGTCGGCCGGGCATCGAGTCGCGTCCTCGGCGTATTACATTTGCTTTACTATAGCTCTTAGAACATTATGCGAATAAAGTGTGAAGTTTATGGACAAGTTAGCCACTCATGATTACGAATATTTTGTTAAAATTTTACTGACATTGGCCAAAGATTATATTAGAGCTGTAAGAGCTCTGTCACACTAGCTTTTCTCGAGCGTAGACTTTCGATGTACCCCTTACGGCGCTTGCGCACTTATCTGTGTCCAATTTGCATTGGATTTATTTTTGACACAAATAAAAAGCAGGCATAAGTTCACGACTATATTTAATTTACATATTTAGATTATATATATTATCAAAATATTGTTGGTAGAGTAGTTTCATTTTCGGTCTCTTCGGTCCAAAATCAAATACGAATCAAATATGAGTCTGATACGGATGTGAGAGTGCGCAAACGCTCTAACTCTGCATAAATGCTTATGCAGTGCAATCTAGCGCTACGATGCTGCACCTGTATCATATAGCTAGTGTGATGGGTCTTTAATTTATAATTGTAAAGTAATAAATACATTGTTGCAATACTGGCTTTTATTTTTAACTCATTTAAGTTGAAAGTCAATTTACAAATACCTTATCCAATATAGTTTTGTAATCTAAACTAAAGTAACTAACTACGTTTACCTGGATCAGCGTTATAATAAATTTTGAATAGTTGCTGATTAGGTGTAACTCTTGTCACTATCAAACATTGATGGAGCCATAAACACAAAGCCAAATTTACTAAAGTTTCTGCAAGTTCTATGAGAATGGATGGCATCAGTAATTAGAGTTAACTAAATTAATTGAATATCGTGTAGACGAGACATCCGTTATGTAATATCTTGAAATATTTGAATCAGGCAACTGGATAAGTACGTGCATAACGTGCAACAGTTTTTCATGTGTTATTTTATAAAAAATTATAATCTGCTCTTATAATAAGAAGCCAAGTTCATATAATGATTGGAAGTTGCGAAAATCAAATTTTTGGTATTTATTGACTATGTTCATGTTTAATGACTATAATGACTCAATGAAAATAAAAGTGAATGTCAAATTTTTACCTACCTAGCTAGTTTAGTACCAACAATAAGAAAATACCAATTTACAAAAAACTATTATTAATGTATTCATGGTATGTTGAGATTTAAATTATTAAAAAGCTTAAATAACTATAGAAATACATACTTCAATATCCAAAAATCTATTGTTATCAAATAAAAGGTAAAAGAAAAGTAAAAGAGTAAAATCTTTAATGCTAAAATTAGCTCTTAGAAGATTAATATTTTTCAAATAACCCTGTATATTCTACACAGGGTAACCGTTTTCAGACACTAAGATAAAGTCGGCTCTTACCGAAGCGGAGCGGAGGATCAAACGACCTCGCATTCCTATAATATCCTTTTTTTCCACTAAAAAGGAAATATTAACTACTTACATGAATGTTTGATGTCGACTTTTATAGATTATGATAGAATCTTACTCTTCTTGTCGCATGATTATCCTTGTGAAATGTCGTGTATAGACATACAGCCGTTTCCACCTAATACTGAGCGGAGACCGTCCATAACAATTACTTTTTACGTGAGTTGGCTAAATTTTAATTATATTTTTATTAATAAAAATGGTTACATGACGTGGGCTTCGGTTGTCAGGAGATCAAATATGCACGGTGTATATATTATTTTAGCAACTTAATTGCAATTATAATATCAGTATTTAAACGTGAATAACTTTGTCTCAGGCGGAACTCGAACCCGCATCTACATGTACCGGGCGCGGTGCTTTGTCCAACTAATTTTCAAGTTTAAATACTGAATATTAATTTCTTAGTTACTTTTGTTTCTTTACAAAAGTACCTAACTAAGAAATTAATAATACTTATTTTGTATTAAAGAGTGAGAGAGAACAGATTTTAGGTATTCAGTATACATAAAAGTTAATACATTCAATGAAATTTTGTCGACACAAAGAATATCTCAGTAGCTAAATTGATTAGTGCAGTCGCCTGGTAAGTGGAAGGTTGTGGGTTCAAATCCTACTAACAAAATATTTATTCAATCAATTGTATTTTCGATTTACACCAACAATTTAATTGCTCAATAAAACAGTTTCAAGATATTAATACATTCATGTTACCGTATACGGTACTGGTTTAAATCGAATAATACCACCCCTTCTCTATAGAAAGACTATAAAAGACAGGAAGCAGCGTCTTCTCTGCAATATTGGCCAAACCGCGATCTCCAATGTGGTCAAGCGTGGCGATTATTTAATCCTCATTTTGACGAGGCTGTTGCGTAGCAGACGACTGATGTTTCGATGAAAGGGCTGATGATTCCTTTAATATTTTAATTGTCCTCTATAACGTTTCTTAACCATTAATCAAACTGTGATTTAGTACACATATCGAGAACGGACTCAAAAAAGAGAAGACGTGTGAAACAGCTAGTAACAAAATTTTGTAACAGAATTGTAAATTTATGCAATAGTTACTCGTATAAAAAAATTGGTGCCTCGTAAAACGAACTCTACGGGGTACAATGAAGGCATTTAAATACATAACATTTGGACTGGTAATTTCTTTTGGCAATATTGCGGTAGCTCCCGGTCGATTCAATATCTGAGGCCCAACTACGTAATGCGATACCCATATGTAGGGATACATCTGTCTCTTTCATTTACTCTAAGATTTTGAATGGGTAAGAGAGAAAGTTGGAGTCGAATATACTGTCATTATGTTACGGAGTCAGACCTCTGCAGAGGGGCAATGATGCAATAAAAAAGTTATGAACTTTGCCCAAAGAAGCAAATGTTGACCGTATGCAAAGTTGTTTTTTAATTCAAATATAACAGTTATTATTGTAGATTCCTTAATTACTTACCAACTAACTAACTAATGAATTATTACGCAGACACAATAAGAAAAATATTGTAATTACGTTACTGTTGTGTACAATAATAACAACAACTTTTTATTTTCGCAAATACATTAGATACAAAACAGATTGTATTATAAATTGAGGAAAACAATGGTGGTCAGATTTCCACAGATGCAATAAAACAGCCTATTTTGAAATATTTTATTATTTATTATGAGTTTACAAGCTTTTACAAGTATGTCACAGTCAAAACTGATTGCTTTTCAAATTTGGTTTAGACCGACATAAGTCAAAAGTAATAATAATACTACGTAAGTTTGATTGATATCTTCTGTTGGTTGATTGATATCGTTGGTTTAGGATAAAGATAAACAGCGACCATCATGTTGACTAACAAAGCACCAGATCTGTAGACTTAAATAAAAACGGAACTATTAAAATTGTAATATTTAAGCTTATATTAAAACAAAAAAATGATTTTATCTAATCTAAGTAGGTTAAGTAATCTAAATAACCGGCCAAGTACGAGTCGGACTTGCGCACGAAGGGTTCCGTACCAAAAAGGCCAAAAAATTGGGTTTGTTGTATGGGAGCCCCCTTTAAATATTTATTTTATTTTGTTTTTAGTATTTGTTGTTATTGCAGCAACAGAAATACATAATTTGTGTGAATTTCAACAGTCTAGCTATCGCGGCTCTTGAGATACAGCCTGGTGACAGAGCGACGGACAGACTGACAGACGGACAGACAGCGAAGTCTTAGTAATAGGGTCCCGTTTTTAGGGTTTCGTACCCAAAGGGTAAAAAAGGTTTTTTTAACGTGCACGCCTTGTAATATCAGTGTTATTTCTGCAAAAGTGTCTCGTTCTTGTTATTTTTTTTTTAAGTGTTAATGAGCTTATTTTTATTTATCCATTCCAGGATAGGTATAATAAACATGATGAAATAAACTACTTTTAAATAAATACAAAATTTTAAATATATCGAAGAAAAGCTTAAATAGACTATTTTTCCGATTTTTATTTTATTTCGTAAAATATGTACCTATTTGTGTATCAGTAATAACAAACTACTAAAGTTTGACAATTGTTTTTGAATTCGCACACTATATAAAGAATGAATTTAAAACAAATCTGAAGTGTATGAGTAATATAAGGGTATATGAAATATTAAAATAACTAATACAATTTGAAACAAAATTAAGCATCTTCCTAGAATACCCTCAACCTTTATAGATCAGTAAAATCTTTTCCAAAACATTAAAGGAAAACATCGAAAAGTAATCCCGAGCTTAATAAATATTTAAATAAGATAACATCGAAGTACCTATAAATATTTACATCGTAATGAAAATAAAGTTCCGTATCTTCGCGATTTTGATCTACAAAATACGAGTAAAATTTATTTTAATTTTTATCAGCTAACGGTTACCCGTGACTTCGTTGGCAAAAATGTAGCCTGAGCTATACCCAGACCCCTAAACTGCCACTATTCAGAATAATTATAGATATGTACATTTAAATACGAAATGAAAAACATGTTTATTAAAAGTACCTTAAGCTATATTCCAGACCAGGGATGTTACGGAGCTTCGACTCAGACTCCGATAAGTCGGAACTTCCGATTATTATTACACCTTCGGTTCCGACTTCGGCTCCGACACTTTCAAATCGGAGGTTTTAATCGGAGGTCGAAGCATAACATGGCTGCGGCGGCCTGGGTCAACTGTTAGGAACGGGTTCATACATGTCGCGCGGGGAGTCCCGCTACGTGCGCTCTATTGTCAATTATTTTTTCACTTGTTGTTAGTTTGTTACGCACACAACACGTTCATAGGTTAAATATATTTGTTTTGATTTTTGCGGCTTTTTTGGGCTGGATAATGAAACCAAAATCAAGTTGTATTTCGTTGGTACTACTTCATTGAAGTTAATTCAGAGTCCGCAAAGTGTAAAATGTGTTAGAAGACGTATTCAAGAAAGGGAGGTACGATAACGTAATTAAAAGGTCATTTGAAGTTAGTCCATGCCACTGAATACGAACAATTAATAAAATTGGAAACTGAAAAGAAAAATACTGTACAGCTTTCGACTTCGAGGCCCCTTTAGGATGCTAAAAAATAAAAAACTTTAAAAAAAATTGCTGAAGAATCAAAAATGGTGTAGGTACTTCTAAGGAAAGTAAATGGAAATACAAAATTCCAGCCCCTTCAATCAATATTTGTCGTGTCCACCAGGCTCGGTAGCGAGCGAACTACTTTTTAGTGGCGATCGCGATGGCCTGCCTAATCTACGACTCGTCAAGAAATAGATTGGACGGAGAAAAAGCTTCAAAGCTTTTGTTCGTGAACTATAATACACTACTTTTGGAGTTAATTCATTTGATTTAATTTGTTTCGAAGCTTTTGTTAATTCAATATAATAGTATATTCTACTTTGAGATTCAATTCATTTACTTTAATTTCTTGTGTTTTAATATATAATTAAAAATTTAGAAAAAAAAAATGTTGGAATAATGATCTATTTATCCTTAAATAAACAATTCCTCTCCTGTCACCACTTCTGACCCTGCCTCCGACTCCGGCTCCGACTCCGATAAATCAAATTAAAAAACTCTGACTCCGCCTTCGGTTCCGATAAAATTACCTCCGTTACATCCCTATTCCAGACTATTATCAACCTTTGTGTCAAATCACAATAACAGATCTGTTTAGCTGACTAAATGATATTTTAGCAACTTAATTGGTAATCTGTCATTCAGGTCTCCTAGTACAGAAACCAGTCTCTTGCATACTCGTAGACTAATTATTGTCACTGTTAAGGAAATCCTACCAAAAACATTCTGTAAAAAACTAGCCAAGTCTCGATGGAGCTGCTTGTTTATCTCTAAAAGTAATGAAATCTAGACAAAGTCGTGCCAAGTCTAAGGTTCCTTACTGCGATTTCTTTATTATTATAGTTAATGTTGTGTGACTTGGCCGTTGAACATTCTTTATACGTTAGTGGATACAAGACAATTTTGTTTACACGTAATGTTATATCTGTTGTAACTTTCTGGCTCGCCTATACATAAGTATTATTGAAATACGCAGCCTTATCATTGACTGGTTATTGAATCAACGTTTTTCAAGTGGCAATTTTCCTTCGTCAATGGGTAGCGGTTCTGGCGACAGATTGGTGCAAAGGTGTCATGGAGCACCTGGTTTTGTACCCTTGTGTACCCTTCAACGGCCAAGTCACAGAACATTAAATCGGAGTAAGGAACCTTACACTTGGCACGACTTTGTCTAGATTTCATTACTTTTTAGAGACAAACAAGCAGCTCCATCGAGACTTGGCTAGTTTTTTACAGAATGTTTTTGGTGGGATTTCACTTCTTTTTGTAGAAACGTGGGCATATTGATTAATTTTATTAGATTTTCTTATTTGATACATTATTTTTCTTTTTAGCAGTAGTTTTTTATTATTACAAATCTTTTAAAATACAGTCAGCGCCATCTAGCGACGTGTGCGGGTATCACCGCCACTCTTAGTCCAATGCATTATATTTTGACCAAATTTTGAGCGAAATTAATTAATATTTTAGTGTAAATTGTTTATTTAATTTGTGTAATGTTCGAGTAGAATAAAGTTAATCGCTCGACTATTTCTTCTTGTAAACTTGTAAGTATAAGTATAAAAGCTAGTCTAGTCTTATCCAAAGTTTACCTTTAACTTTATTTATATGCGTATTAAAAGCAGTAGGGGAGGCATTCGCCCAGAAGTGGGACGCTATAGGCTAGATTAAATTAGAAGATGTGTCCCACTACGCCGGATTTTTGCAATGACAGTCGATTTTTTTATGTACCAATAGTAGAAAGGGGGCATTACCATATTTCTAATACAGCTTCAACCAGCTGAGGGTTCTGCATCAGATGTTTCAGACCTTCGATTTTTGACATCAAATGAAGCGGCCCACCAAGTTGAATATTTTATGTAAAGGTGGTATGTCGATCTCTAATAGTTTGGTTGGGCTCTTGTGTTTTCTAATCAGGGTCCCCAGGTACTCCAGATCTTCGATTATCCTAGTTTTTATAGTTTTCCCTTTATGTGGCCATTAAACCTTAACTTTGTACCAAATTTCAGCTCTCTGAGTTTATGGGAAGTACTAGTTCTATTTTGATGATCATGAGTGAGTGAGTGTCATAAATGCAAAACTTTGCTTTCGCTTAACTTCGGAAATAAATGACCAACAGACTTGAAATTTTAGATTTTAAGTATGTGATTATAGCTTACTGGATGAGGCAAATTTCTGCGTTCTGGTCTTATCCAGAGGTTCTCAAATAGAGGCCTGAAAATGCGGCGAAATGGTTCCTGTAAAGGATAGTACGGCAGTGTTTGCTCCGCGCTCGACTTGGCGAGGACACTGCCGTGCCCCCCGATACTTTGTAAACTATCTATGTAAGAGAACAATAAAGAATTTATTTTTTTATTTATTATTGCAATTATAATATCAGTATTTATTATAACTTGAAAAATTATGTCACAGACGGGGCGGAAAATTTTGCAAGTTTTAATACTAATAGGTACTATAATTGTGTTTGTAAGAATGTATGAATGTTAGTTAGTCTTTCACGCTAAAAGGATCCAACGGATCCGAATGAAATTTGGCACGGCGTTAGTTTATTGGCTGGAATAACATATAGGCTACTTTTTATCCCGGGAAAACGTACGGTTCCCGTGGGATAATTTTAATACACAGTTTTAAATTTTAAAATCCACGCATACGAAGTTGCGATCAACAGCTAGTTACAACTAAGTTGCTAAAATATCATATAAGGTATTTAAATAGCTGTTTCATCTTAACTAACTGTTAATATGTAAAGATGTTTCTTTAAGGTGTTAAAAGTGCAAAATTCCTAACTTGATGAAACTACGCTGGTTTACAGCGATAAGAATATGCTTGAAAAATTGGCGTCTGTGACGTAGTGTCACGGTGGCTTAGTCGGTAAACCGCGCCCGGTACGCATGGATATGCGGGTTCGTGTTTAGCTGCTATTGCAAAAACAATTGTGTAACAAACATACATCCAAACTTTTGCATTTACAGTAAGTATTATTACGATTGTATTTCTTAGAAAGGTGTTAATCCTAGACTTCAAACCTCATTGTTTCAACCAGTCTCCGAATTACGAATTATTTGCATTTGAATGCTTTCTTAACATTTGATCTCATTCAGCTGATATTGAGAAGGCAATAATAACTGTGGATTGTTTAGTTAAATAAGCTGATAGTTTAAGTACCTATACCTACATCAATACATCATATAGCAAAAAAATGTTTAGTTCTACATGACTTGTCACTAACTTTTTAATTTATTACACAAGAATTTAAAAAAAAAACAATCCATCTGGGAGTTTGCTTCTTTCTTATTATTTTTGTACCAAAACAACTTGGCTTAACTACTGTTATTGACCGTGCTACGACGTTAAAGAGATTTTAATGACACATGGCAAAGTTAAAACAAGGTTAAGTAAATAGAGAAAACGAGCATGTATTCCTACATATTAAAAATCAATAATTTGTTCGATTGAAATGAAATTGGGGAAGCACTGATTTCATTTAAATCTAATACTAAAATATATATTTTTAAATAAAAACTGTTCTGAAACCTCTAATAAAAGAGGGTGGAGAATGGATATTTTTAAAAAGATCTAATCAGATACGCGACACGATACATCTAACCGGAACGAAATGGCCGATTCCTACACAAACGCAATTACAATTAAAAAAAGGTATTTTAATAAAACAACAACAATAATAGATTAGGTATCGTTAGGTTTATTTTCACAAAATGTACATACTTATATTATATATTCAATCATGATTATTCAATCTTACAAAGAAATATGTGGATTAATACATGTTCATGGTGAATGAGGATTGGTGTTATGGTAAAAGCCTAGCAGTAGGTCCTGATGACCTCAGTGGTGCAGGCCTTTAAGCAGCACTCGTCGACTAGGCCTCGCTTGTGCCTGGACCAGCGCGCGCCCAGAGCGTCTCGCCGCCCGCCCCACACCCAACCAAGCTTGTCCGAATCGTCCGCTGCGGATAAAATTAGTAATATGATTAAAACTGTTTTAATAACAAAAAAATAAACGATGGAAAGCGCCGTTGGTCTAGCAGTTTAAGTACCGCTGGCTTGATCGTGGCTTCACACTGAACCGTATAGTTGGGAGGAAGACGACGATAGAGCGAGCTTACTCAGAAGCAAGCTTTTTACTCGAGCTTTGAAAATGTTGGGGTTGTAGTCATTGGAGAAGTGTTTTGGTAAAATATCATCATTTGACTGTCCACTATTAAAGTAGAAATTGAAATTGAATTAAAATAAATTAATAACAAGACCAGAGATAGATTATCTCGCTCTTTTTGAAAATAGGTAAGAATATCTTCTTACTGCTTGCGCGTTGTCATACAACGTGTACTAAAAATTATTATCCATATTCCAGGACATAGTTGTGCTCGTAAATACTTTTACTACTGCTACTGTCTAAGCTTGCATATCAAAAATATTTAAATTGCCTTTTTTACAAAATCGCTCAGTAGACTAAGTAGAGGGTGGTATAAAAGACCATAAATGTATTTTTCCAATATCGCCCTTTTCTTTTCACACTTGAGCAATGGTTTGATGAGAAGCATATAGGCCTCTATATTGTACATTTTTAAGCATAAAGAATAGAACTAAAGCTTAACGCCTCGCCATCATCACCACCAACCACGGCAGGACCCAAGTCTCGCCAAAGGAGAATTTTGCCTTAATAGCCACGCTTCGCAGATGGGTTGGCGATCGAAGTTTGGCCTGTCTTTTTCTGGTAGTAGATACTCTTTTAGTTGACTTATACGACACCCATTGGAGAAGAACGGCTCTTGCTATTCTAATGTGCGTCACCACAAGACAATTACAGCCTCAGTTCTTACTTAATGTAGAGACAACAAATACTCACACAAATCATTAGAGCTTCTTTTGTACATATTCTCGGAGCCAAAGCACAAAAGCACCCTGGCCCGCGCCAGCTCGCGACCGCATAGCATCACTTGCTGCTCTTCCGCCTCCACTATTCCTACCACGACAGATAAGCACAACAAAACCAACCACTTCATATTACAATGATGTTTAAACTCTTTTCTGATCTCACGCAATTGACACCAAGATAACAAGCAAACCTCAGTAATTTAGTACTTCAGTACGTTGTGCTCCAATGAAAGATTGAAATTATATGTAAATTTCAGATTAACACATCTTTATATAGTGAGCCAGGGGTGATCAGGTATGGATCACATTAGATGAGCGGGCGATTAGTTCTCAAAGCTAATGACCACCCTTAGAAAAGATAATCCCTATTTTTAAATAACAAATAATGAAATCGCCAAGAGATTAGCAAAATCGTTTTTTGTTTACCTTTATAATCCACTATGTTTTGTATTTTTAAATTTGATGTCAACAATAGCATTCTAAATAAAGTGTTTTGTTTGTACGCTTAAGCTCATAACGTGCTAAGCCATTTTGAATAATAATCCCAACATTTCTCTGTGTTTGGCGTGGTAGGTAATTTATCCTGACACAGGTTTAAAAATAGATCACTGAATGAATTTTAGACATTAATATTATGTGTCATTAATGAATTCATTGAATGAACTACATACGCAATACCCTTCACGTGTTATTTACAAATCATTGACTAGATTTAGTGACCTTAATAGAAAACTTGAGTTTCTAAGAAAAGCTAAATGAGTTACGCATACGTAAGCAAGCCTTATTTAAATGGCCATGGTTATAAGATTATGGAGTTTCTGTGATCTCCGATCCAATATAAATCAATGTAATTTTTTTTCTTAGAAAACAACAGTGTATATTGGACTTAAATTATTTTTTGTGAGGCTTTAGATGGGTTTCCCTTAAATCAATAATTTGCAGGAATGCCATTAGGGGCCTAAACACGGTCAATAGAGCAGTTATCTATTGATTGATATATTTACAATAGGTACACTGAAAGATTGCAATCTAATCACTTTTGAGGTAAATTCTATTTCATCACAAATAAATATTCATCTAAATCAATATGTGTCAATATTGTTGCGGGTAGCTACAAGAAATATAAGTAGTTATATAGGCTTATGAGACTACCTAGACTGTACTGTAGTGTCTAACTGCTTATAAGGCTTCATAACCTACCTTACAAAAATATGGTTATATTCATTTCAGAGTCATTCTAAAGATGTGCCGTTATTCATAATGTCAGCTCGTGAGATTGAATTATTTCCGAATTTCTTCCATATTTATCCTGTTTTTTCATGAGTTTCCGATATAGCGGCACTTGCAAGCGCCATGATCAATTAAGATGAGAGCCAGGAGATATCAGAAAATTATGAAACTATATGATGATTATAATTTGACAAAACAACTGACTCTTATGAAAGTAGAGACCAGGAAAGATCAAATCAGCACTGTATAACATAATGCACATACTGCCACTAGTAAAATAACTACCAATAGATAACCACTACGAGTACTTTATACTATAATTAATAACAAATATAGCTGCTCAATTAAATTTATACACTTCATGTAGTCGTAAGTACATAACTAAAAGCAAAAATAACAAGAAAAATTATTTTGCTAGTAATTGGTGGTACTCTACTCAATGGTGGTGTACTCAACCTGTACCAAGACGGAGTTGGGAAGCACTTGTACATGCAAGAAGTACATGTTCTTGCATGAACTACTGCTAGTATTTATTTATGGATAGCCGCAATGTAAAGTCCCAGACGTTACTTTGCTATTAAATTAAATCTATCGAGAGTTTTATTGAAAGCTTTTATAAGTTAGGCAGTAATTCTTTTGAATCTGTAGATTTTTAACCTGGATACAGATAAATCCCTAGCCACTTCTAATAAAAATTCTTTAACTCGTTTACATTTATAGGAAATAAATGGAAGCTTAACTTTAAATGGCTTTAGTAGTATTCTAAAGCTTTAATTGCTTCTACTAAGTAAGTTGATTACATAGATAAAGGTATAAGATTGCATTGTGACACTATTATCTGTAACTAAAAGATAAGCAATTACTTAATTGAATTTTCTTACTGAAATATAGGTTTAATATAATATAGTATACATTATATTTTTAAGTAGTAATAGATTCGACGATAGCTTAGATTAAGAAATATTTACTTTTAGTAAAAGCGCCTGTTTGTTGCTTTTGTTATCACAAACAATGGCATCGTAATTTTTTTACAGTGATTACCTATAATCACCTTAATCATATCAATAATGTAGTAGTAAATTAAATATTCATATACTTTATTTGATATTTTAGCTACTTAATTGCACTTATAATATCAGTATATAAACTTGAAAAATGTTGTCTCAGGCGGGACTCGAACCCACATCTTCTCGCCAATGCATCTTCCGCCCGGCATGCGAGGAGATGCGGGTTCGTCGAGTCCCGCCTGAGACAAAATTTTCCAAGTTTATATACTGATTAAATATTCATGTTCTGTTTGACCGCTGTAACAAGCTGTTTTTGTTTGGAACTTTTTATCAAAAATATGTTGATATCAATCTCTGATACTTGTCAAAAGTTAAGTTAGTTCAGTGTCTTGTGCTTATTTATAACATGTATTTGAGCTCGTCAGAGCTCAACATTGTGAAAGGTCAAAGTTAATTACCAAATATTTTTGTAGTGTAATATTTCATAATGTAACAATAATTAATCCCATGAATTTTATATCGTTTATTCCAATCCTGTCCTTAGTTCCAATATTTTTAAAGACTGTAATTTTCTAACTATAGACATTGCCATTAATTATTTGTTTTTGACAAAAAAAGTATTGTATTAAGCCGAATTATTTTTTTGAAGATGGGATTTTTTTTAGATCCTCTAGTATTTGTTACCATACTTGTACTACAAGTGTAAAGATGGGAAAACCGCTAGATATCTATCAGGAAGGCTGCACATAAATTTAAAAACATTTTAAATAATATAAGATTGCTTTATTAATTTTATTACGTTTTACTTACATTCATTAATCGGCGGGATAGTAAGATTCTTAACTCTGGATTTAACATAGACAAACATTCTTTGATCTTTTATTTAATTAATTTAAACTATAATTAATAATACTCTATATAAATCGAGGGAAAGTCTTAAAGGTATTGAAAACGACAGATTAAACGCTAACTTAAATTACGTTAACATTGTAAAAGCCCTTGGACATAAGAGAATTTTGAAAAAATTGAAATTAGTATTAATTTTAATTTTTACAATAACATCACTCAGAGCAAATGGCAAGAATTGCATTATTGTTTTGTAGTGAGTTATAAAGATTTTTTGCTTTTGGTTTATATCTGTAATAAAAAAAATATACAGTAAAATGGATCCAATCACGAGACTACAATTTCATTTAAAGTTAAAAGTTAAATATTACTTTAATAGAGTATACACAGCAGAGCAAAACGTATCTAGGTATCTATCTAATATTTCGTAGTCAAGACATGCATGTTTTTTTTTCTGATAGCGCCATTTTATTTAATACCTATTTGTGTCCCAAAAGGTAAAGTCGCCCTGCACCAGCACTACTAGTGATTACATTTATAATATTGTTATAAAATCTAAATTTACAACAAATCTTATTATACAAAACGGGTAGAATTCATTGAATTCTCACTGTAACAATGGCTTGCCTTACACATAAAAATAAATTTTAAGTTAACCAACAACATATGTAGGATCACCCGAAATGGAAATTTACGGCGGAAAAACGATATTTCAGAACCAGTCGCTCTTTTGAGGCCCTAAGATATGCTTCTGCATATTTTAACAAAAACAAAAAAAACTTTTATAGACCTTGGATTCTTTTGACATGACGTGTTAGTCTTACTTAGATTTTCTATATTTATATTAGGGACATAATGACCGCTTAACATTTTGTATCGATAACAAAGAGGAAATTTACAATTCGTCACCTAACTCAGTTTATGTATGACTCTTAACTTTTTACGCAGTTGACTGATTACAATCAATATTGTTTGATAAATTTGGTTTCCTTCAAAGTTAGTCCTGTATATCCCATCTTATCCTACTAATATTATAATCGTGGAAGTTTGTGAGTATTAATGTATGGATGACTGGATGTATGTTGTTCTTTCACGCTAAAACAACTTAACTGATCTGTTTGAAATTTGGCACAGTTTATTGACTGGAACAACATATAGCCTACTTTTTATCCCGGGAAAAGGTACGTTTTCCGTGGGATAGGTTAAATTTTTCTAAATTTCACGTGTACAAAGCTGCCACTACAGCTAGCAACAGCTAGTGTTTCATAAGGTAAACCCAGTCCAAAGAATAGTTGGTTTTTTAATTAATTAAATATCTAAATAGCAAGGATAGACGAATGCCTTCAATTTATAATCTTTATTAATAAAAATAATTGGTTTTTAAATTTAATTGGGAAGTAATTATTCTCCTTTAGAAAGTTTTCATACTTTTCTATTAACTGTTTATGGTTAAACTTTTTAAATTTTATACTTTACTTAACTTTTAAAAACAATGACGAATATTGATTTAGTAGAGGAGTGAGTAACTAAGGCTTTATAAAGATATAGGGAATAGAAGATACAGAAGTGGAATTTTAAATGGGAATAACTTAAAGCTATCTCAATTTAAATAGAGTTTAAACAAAATTCCACCCTTACTTCTTGTTATATTATAAGCAATATAGAACAAAAAACATCTAAATCTAACTGGTAAAACGTTGTGGGGTCATACAGAACGTACAAAAAACCTCCTCTTTTTGCTTCGGTTGAAAAGGCTAATACTTCTCAGTAATGAAAAAACATTGGGTTGATTTTCCCTTTTGAGCAGTGGCAACTCGTAACTTTAGGTAAGTCAGATGTTTTTATCTTTACGACACTTTAAGAAGTATGACGCTCTAGCTAGCTATTACAAAATACTATGATACTGCAAATACGGTGACGATCCGGTTGGTTTACCTAGTTATCCCGGTTCAACTCTTGGTCGGATCAGAATTAGGAAATGGTCTTTTATAATTTGGCTAGGATCTGGAAGGAGTGGGCTCGGTTCTGTCATACATCGGAAGGGTCGTGAAACCGTGTGACCCGCTTGTCGCAAGATTAGTCGTAAAAACTAGTCACTTCAGAGGCTTGCGACGGGTGTTTTAGAAAAATCTAACACCACGCTATACTCAAAAGATACGATAAGAAGGAGAAGCACTTACAGTAAAGTCGGCCATTCTATCCCACCCGGCTTAAAAAAATGTAAAAAAATGCTAATCTACAGGTTGCTGGAAACAGGTTTTCAGTCAAAGATATCAGGTCTTTCCTTGAGAAGTTTGGACTCTTCTGGGCAGTACTTGATGATGTTTCCGACGCTGCAGGGTTGATCGCAGCACTCGCTCGCTATTTGCCTGCGCACGCGCCGCCATCGTTCTTGCGCGAGAACACGCTCCTTATTTCGTATCTCGTGCAGAGATCTTGGTGTTAGTCTATCTGTAACCAAAATTATATGTATATGTCGCAGCCAACTTAATCAGGAATTTAATTAATAGCCTAGGCCGCTGACAAAATTTTCCAAGCAGCCAATTAATTGGCCGCAAAGTTTAACCGGATGATTAAACATTGTGCAGTCATGTAGTTAAATTAGGTTTTCTAAAATATCCTTAAATTAATAACACTACTTTACTGTGCATAATTATTTTTTGATAATAACGCGAAACAAAGTAAACGTTAATGAAACGCATACTTTAATTAATAATAAGTAAACAGAAAATCAACCTTGACGTTGAAGTTCATATTCCGTTAATTTTGACCTAAATTTCTAGTAAAATCTCTGATTATTTTCACAATATACAATTGCGTAAATTTTCATTTAAAAATGCAGCGCAAACGAAGAAGTAATACACTTTGCAGTGCTACTATAAAAAACTGAACTAAATTTGAATCACTCGGCCGAATCTTAGTCAGTCATTTCCAAAAGGCTAACTTTCAATACGTCAAGTTGTAAAACGTTGAGTGAGTCAAGTTCAATTAACCATCAGCCTAGCGATTTAATTGAATGCCGGCGTTTAATGAACGGCCTATAGGCGTTAAATTAGCTGGCTCATTTAACTAGATGACTGCGACATATACACTAGCTCTTCGCCCGCGGCTCTGCCCGCGTGAACTCTACGTCATATCGCGCGGTCGGAAACCTGTGCTTATAGTGGTGACATATAGAATGATAGAATAGTTAGGCTTAATACATTCGTGTCTGTGAAACCATAGAAAGCCACATACAAAATTTCAACCCAATCGGTCAAGCCGTTTAGTAGTTGACATACCGACAGCAGCAGCCTATGTTCATCGGTAATAATATTGGCTTCTAATTTTAAAATATTTTTTTAATTCGGTCCTGTAGTTTTGGAGCATATTCAATACAAACAAACAATCAAATCTTTCCTCTTTATAATATTAGTGTAGATAAGGGACAATATCAGTGTAGATCTCACGAAATATCAAAAACCTCTTGACGTACAAAGATGAAATTAGGCAGGGAGGTAGTTCAAGTTAGTAGATTTCTCTGATTTTGCGACAGGACCGAGTTAACCAGGTCTAAGGGCTCTCAAAAGTTTGTATGAAAGTCATAAATTATTTACACATCATCTTTGTAAAATAACCGTTTAGTTACGATGCCGTTATCTTTACATATTGATGCATTAAAAACCTTAGATATACTCTTGTCTAAATTTATATTGTAGTGATAGCGCTGCGGCCAACAACAATACTATCATACATTAAGTTACTCTTTCTATCTATTTGTCTCTTACCTTTTTACGCTAAGCAATCTCTAAAACACGACATACTCGTAACCGGAAAAGCGCAACCGAATTTTACGTGGACTAAGTAAGTCACGTTTTTTTTTAATAACATTACTAGATTACCATTACTAACTCCCTATTGGTGGAATGGTTTAAATATCGCAAGATCTCGGGGTCCTAAGTTCTATCCTCGGGTCGGGAAACAAGAGTTTCGAATTTTTTAAAACATTGTTTGTGATCAGTGATCACCAACCCACATTTGGCAAAAGTGGATTATGTGTGGTAAATTTAAAATTTTTATACAGGATGTAACTTTACTAAATCTATGACTTTAACCACCTCCCAAATTTTAATATAATAATCTACGAGACAAAAACAAATGACGTATTTTTTCTTTCGGTATAGCCCAGTACAAAAATGTCAAGATAAAGCACATAAAAAAGTTCCGCCAAAAATCCTCCTATTAACACTTTTTTACGTGATGCGCATCTCATTCATTCATTACGATATATCTATAAGTTTTTGATTTTCCTTTTATACCTTAACAGGCTTAGGACAGTCAAAATTGAAAACTATGTTGCGATAGTTAAACTTGATTTACATTTTTTACTTCATTAATGGATCGGAATACGATACTGAACTCCTATAAAAATTTTTGAAGATAATGAAAAAGTCATCTGTATATTCTCAGTTCTCTAACATAAAACCATTGTAATTATCCTGGAACTATTGTAGCGCCATCCACATAACGTAATGGCGCTTAAAGGACAGTTTGTACACAGAGAGGCGATTAATTTCCAAGGTCTATCCTCCATATATACCATGATAGGTGGATACTTTCCTCTTTAAGTGGAAACCACAACACTGCGAACTAAGAGGTCGAAGCTAACTGTGTCACGGCAGTGTAAGGTGAATTTAAACCAATTCCATTAAAAGATTTGGATTTGACTGAATCATTACAGTTTTGTACTTTTTGTTAGTACATTTGCAAACGTAAACAAAACTATAACATTATCACTCCTCTTACGAGATATTTCGAGCACGTATTTGTGAATTACCTACATAGATAAATATTCTTGACTTATTTGCGTAATACTTAATGGTCATGTGTTTAAATACCTACCTTTAATTGAGTCAGATTAATTTGTAGCGTAAACATCTTTTTGTATGTTGAATTCTATCTACATTATAAAAATTTAACAATAACAGTATTTTGTAGTGTGATTCTGGTAGATAAAAATATTAGATCCACCCCTTTTGTCCTATGGGTGTCGTAAGAGGCGACTTCACGGGTACTTGCAGAAAAAAAGAGGCAGCAGCGCCTTCTCTCCGACATTAGCCAAACTGCAATCACCAACCCGCGCGCCATTCGTGGCTATAGTGGCAAAATCCTCAGTTTGGAGAGGTCTGTGATGAGCAATGGACTGATGTATCCTGATGATGATGATGACGATAAAAATTACAAACTGGTATTATAACTGTGTTAAAAATGTCTGAGATCTAAAATACTAAGGTATGTATTTTTCATAAACCTTATATTTAACTAAATAAATTGACTAACGCTTAGTAGGATTAAATAGTGGTTTTGCTATGTTAAGTTTCATAGGTACCTTCTTATTGTATTTTAAGATTATTATTTGGTAATAAAAAAACTACACAACAGTAGTTTCCCATCGTAAAAGTATAAATGACACTGACAAGTACTATTGCATTGTAAATATTAGTGATGTTCCGTAGTTAAGGAACTATGGAATACTTTGATATTTTATACAGACCACAGAACATGGAAAGATGTTAAAATGGCTGTCTTGCGCTAATTGTATAAGAAATGAGAACCGATGTCGCCGCTTGCGCCCCGCTACTACTTATGCACACAATACACACAAGCTTTCGCATACATAAACGAGTTCATAGAACGTTAATCAATTCTTTTAACGTCGCACAACCCTATTGGTCGTAAAAACTAGTAAAAACCAATTACAGCGCTCACTTACAAGCAGTGGCGGATTTAAACTAAGGCCCGGTAGGCCCGGGCCTAGGGCGGCCAGATTTAGGGGCGGCCCGAATCCTGTCAAAAAACTTATTATTATGGCGAATAGCGGGCGGGCTGCACTGCATAGTGCAATCTATACCGCATCCTTAAATACTCTTCTTTGTTTTTTCGTTCGCTACGCGCAAGTCGTAAAAACAAACAAGTGTTTTATTTAAATGTCAATTATTCCTGAAACCTCGTAAAATATTAGAAACTAGCGGCTCCTCCCGATTTCGCACGGGTGGACATAAGGTCTTTTTTATAAGGATCCCTAATATTTTCTAGTAATAAATATAGCCTATGTCACTCAAGGTGTAGTAGCTTTCTAATGGTGAAAGAATTTTTGAAATCGGCACAGTAGTTTTTGAGTTTATTCATTACAAACATACACACACAGAAAAATACAAGTCCTCTTTAAAATATTAGTGTAGATGTAGATTAGCAGCTACGAGTATTACATTATTGAAAACTTATAGTTACTTTTGCCCACAACACCCGACCGCACTTGCAATAACAAGTAGCTCTGTACAAATTAATTGTGTTTAATTAGATATTCAAATATTTCTACTATACAGACTGAATTTTTTAAAGGCGTTATGTATCGTATTTAGAGCCCATTTATGGAGTTAAAAATGTAGTTTATATGATATTTTAGCAATTTAATTGCAATTATAATATCAGTAGATAGGCATATTTTATAAACTTGAAAAAATATTAACTGGGTAAAGCGCCGTGCCCGGTTTATATACTGATATTAAAAATATAGGTCAAATTTTCACCCGAAAATATTTTTTGCAACATACTCGTAGGTTTCAAATTTTACAGTCCTAAGCCTAAGAAGGTATAAAAGAAAAAATCAACAACGTATGAATAGTATCGTAATTCGTAATGAATGAATGAGATGCGCATCGCGTAAAAATAGTGTTGCCAGAAGGCCGTTTCAAAAATTTTAGATTTTTGGCGGACATTTTTACGGTGCTTTTTTCTTCTTGAAATTTTTGTACTGGGCTATACCAAAATAAAAAATACGTTATTTGTTATGTGTCAAGTAGATTGTTGTATAAAAAGGAAGGTGATTAAAATTTCATTCTGTATATAAATATTTCTATACACGCAATGAAGTGTTAAAAAAGTTGATATCACTCCTGTAAAAGTTATCATGACCCAAGTATGCCAAGTTGGCAGAGATGTTAGAGCAAATGACTAGTTGTAACTACTTATTATGCATGTAACATATTCTTGCGAAATATTTTCTTTTCTCAATCTCTTAATCTATTTTGCTAAAAGTTGGCAATGAAGTAATTTCATGATGTAGTTTATAATATTTATGGTGAATGCTGAGGAAGGGGCGGCTGGTGGCTTCAGGCCTAGGGCGGCTGGCTAAGTTACATTTATGTTTGGGCAGAAGCATCAGCATTTTGCTCATACACTCTGTGGCGCTTGCCCCGCCTACATCGCCTTTCAACCTTTTTTCCGTGTTCTGTGATACAGACATTAAAAGCCTGGATTGGAAAAAAGAGTACATATAAAATACCTTACCTATCAAAACAGAGTTAGTATCCCTCTTGACGATTTTGAATATGTTATCACAGAAATTGGTGATGAGTGCCGAGAGGTAGCTGCTGCATGTGAACACTGTGTCGGTCATGTGGAACAGCCTGCCTTCCTCCCCGCGCACGGAGACATATTGCTGTGTCAGGATCATCACGATGTACATCTGCAACAACAACACAACAGGTTTATTGAATGCCCAAAAATTTTATAATAGCATTTATGATTTAAATACGTCTCGTATATTGTAATTAATATTTATGAAGGGGATTTTTAGCTTTAGGACTCTCAGAAATATTTTGTCATATCTCTGAGAGCGGGTATTGCTTACTTGAAAATAATTGATTGCGACGCTATGTGCCCGAGTATAATTATGTAAGTAGGAAGGAGATAGGTATACTACAACTCCGAAGGAAAAGTTTTTACTGTCTCTCAACTCCAGAAGTGTGAAAAAAAACTGATTCAATGTCTTCGCAAACCAATTTTGAATCGGTTTAGGCGGTATCATAATGGACAAAAATTGCATGTTTGGTACCGCTTAAAAATCTATTCGTCGTCGTCGTCTTATTTTTTCTACGTACTACAAGTACTCTCTATGTACTCTACAAAGATTAAAGAACTTTTTAACCCTATTTTCCTATCCTTCAGATTGGATTTTTCATGGAGCCAACTAGAGGCTATCAAACAAAAAATAAATCGCAATTGGTCAACTAAGTGTAAGATATGTGTCCAATATCCAATAGGTATCCACATAATCACTTGAGGAATACCTTTCAAAAATCGCATAATAAAAAAATATAGTTAGGTACTTATAAATCTTTATTGCCTCGGGTTCAAAGCCTTAACACATAAAGGTAATGCTCCCTGTGTTTATATAATTATTTATCTATGTCAGTAGTAATTATTTATCTATGAAAGTTATTGACCCGATTTATCTAAAGCCGCGTACAACAAGTTTGCTCTAAGAAGCTACTTTCCATCTCATTACGATGTTATCTTACAGTTTAAGCGCGTAAGCTAAACGTACAACATTCACCAAGTACCTACTGTTATTGTAGCACAATATTAAGATATATTTAGTGTTTCAGAGCTTTTAGACTATCACTATTACATTTTCTTTGCGGTAAGTCGGTTATTTTGGTATTATTGCACATTTAAAAGATAAATCTAAGTCTTTGTAATGAAGTAGGAAATGACAACATCTGATCATCACCAGCCTATACTAGACCACTGTGCTACTATATACAGGAGGATTTTGCCATACTTATCTCGCTTGTTAGCAATACCGTCTTCACCATAAGGGCACACGGGGCCCTGGGCAAGGGCCCCGTTTTTCTGGGGGCTCCGAAGGATCGATAATTTCTCTCACACATTTATTCTCAAAACATTTTTGTTGGGCACATTACACTTTTTTCACAAATCAGCCATCGATTATAATAAAAGGTCATACTTAGTAAAAAAATGTTATTATAATTCGCTTTTTTTACTTTCCAAAAGGGCCCCAAATTCTTGTGTGCCCAAGGGCCCCAGCCTAGTTTAAGACGGCCCTGCTTGTTAGTGGCTAGTGCTATTATTTTAACGTGCCAGCACTACACGGAAATATTACACAAATGTTATGTGAATTTTAGGGACATCGCAAAATTCAGGAAAATGCAATGAGTATGATTGATTATACATTCATATCTTATTTCTATTTGTTTTATGGTTCATAGTGGCATATGATTCAAGATTTATCTGTAAAATTTAATTTACAATTATTTATTTGTCAAAATTTGGAAATAGGCATTTTAAAAGCGACACACTTGTCCTCTTTCTAATAGCAAACGTATATTATTACAATTTTTTTGTTTTAAAGACAACTCAACAACATATTATCTTACTAAATCTATCACTTTATCTACAATCAGATAAAAACAAAACCCGGACTGTCTTGTTTTGTCTTATAAATTTTACGTAGATGATGATATAAGAGGCCTATAAATTTTGCGGAAAGTTTTCTTAATTCTAATATGTACTAACATCGATTCTTTTGTCAAAAACATTTTTACACGCAATTAACTTCTACTAATCTGTGAGAAAAGTGTAAATGTTATTAAAAAACGGTGAACGTTTTAATGAAATACACGTTTGAAATAAGTAAGCACTATTTACAGTATTCATTCTGAATACAAAAAAGAAGTGAAAGACATCATTAACATTATTTTGATCTCAAAGTAAGTAGGTATCTAATAAAGCCCAGAAGCATGAGTAAATCTAAAACAACGAAGGTATCACAAACACATTTTTAACCTGAGAAAATATAGGACATATTTGTCACATTCAAGAATCAAAACCGGGACCTAAGAGCTTGCAACCTATTAAAAACCGATGTCTAAACCACTTGACAATGTCGTCAATTCAACGAAAACAGTACTTATTTAACTGTTTTATTCTTCACTGTTAGATATAAATTGAAATCATTTTAATGTTGAGTAGCTACAAAAAGAAAACTAACTACAAAAAGACATCTAGTAAAATTCAAATTTAAATTAAAAATATTTTTTAAGTATTATATTTTGGTTCCAACTTGGATCCACACTCATATATGTGGACGTCCACTTATTCACCATTAACAGAACCGAGACGAACTTAAAATGAATAGTCAAACAAAATAAAACACTGAAACATCACGTACAGCGTATACCAGCTTCATCGCGACGCGTCCTACGTCCCACAGAGGACCCGCAGAGCACAAGGGATTCGTTGCACCACAAACTGACGAATGGGTCAGAGAGACCCGAGCTCCAGCTAAAAATAACCCCTTAAGGTCCAGAGTACGGAATTACTTAAAACTTGTTTATAACGATAACGCCGTTTACAAAATATCGTCATAGCAATAAGATAACAGATTCCTCTAAATAACTTTTTATTTATTGCTTGTGTTTAGATACGGAGTTTAGAAATTATTACTATCAGTTTGAATGATAATTTAATCGTTTAAATTTTATGAAAGACACGTTTACTTCAGTTGCGTGTAGTGATTCGAATGATGAATTACGGAGTTTAGACTGAACTGAATTTAAAACAAGGTTTTAATTATCAGGAACTTATTTTTACCGGAAAACATTTAGGAGTAGGTCCTAATATTTATGTGTCGTGTGGTGCCGGTGCACAGAAATAATAGTACAAGTACTTCTATGGGTATCGTAAGAGTCGACTAAAGGTTTACTGCTAGAAGACGACGGGCAGCAGCGTCTTCTCTCCAGGCCCAATCAATCTTCCTGCCATCTGTCCATCAAATCAAATCAAATCAACAGCCATTTTCCGTCCACAGCTGGACGTAGGCCTCCTTCAAGTCACGCCAAAATTGTCTATTCTGGGCTTTCCCAATCCAGCAGCTGCCAACAGTTCTCCTAAGGTCATTAGACCATCGAGTCGCGGGGCGTCCTACACTACGCTTGCCTAAACGCGTACTCCACTCCAGAATTCGGGTGCTCCAACAGTTGTCGGTTCTACTGCAGACGCCCACTGCCACTTCAGCGTGCTTATCCTTCGGACTATGTCAATAACTTTCGTCCTCTGACAAAAATTGCCACCAGCGGTCTGATATAAAATAATGAATGAAAATAAAATTTGTCAACACTTGACTTCGGTATCGATAGTTAGTAGACGCTTGTAGACTTTTTGGAGGGAGTTGTCCCCATTTTAATTGTGTCTGGAAAAAAAGTCTACAAGCGGCTATGACAATCATTTTAAATGTATAAAACTGATTAGATTTAATTTTTAAATGTAAACACAATGTTGGAATTCATTATTTTAATTCCTAAATAAGAATGATTCTATGCTGGATTTTCAATTTGACACCAACATTTCTGAAATCCCAAAAGAGGCCCTTGATTAATTTAAGTAACCTAGTTAGCTGTTCAGCTACTAAGATGTTTTGTTTAGCCGCGTCAACCTAGTTCTACAGATAAACTTGTTGAATGTTTTGAAATGTTTTTTTGTCATAGTTAAAAATATAATGTTCATCGAGTATAAGATTATTAATAAAACAATATCATAAATCCTTGATTAAAAACTCCACAAAAACACAATAGCTTTTTTTTTAATTCTGGTATTATTGTAGAAAAAACTCTTAACTAAATTAAAAAATATAGTAAAATTACGTATTATCGATTCGTTGACCTCCGTGATGGAGACGCGATTCCCAGACTGGAAAATGTGTAATAAAAAAAACATTTATATAAATTTGGTTTGTGACTTGGTGTTTAACCTACTTTAGTTTGATATGATTTACACAAGCAATTGCTTTAAAAGTTACCAGAGCTAGGTAAATCTTTCATCACATAATCTCGACAGCTTTTCAATCATTTCATTATAAGCACGTGCTTTTAGATAAAGTTTCTTAAAGTCGATTCACCGTAAACCTTCTGTTACAGTTTCAGTAAATCCGAACACGAAATTCTATTGGCGATGCTAAACTTAATCTGATCCTAAGGTACCTTAAGGTAAATACCTTCTACTTATTTGTGAACCTTAAGATCAGAACAATTTAGTAGTAGTGAAGTAAAAATAACTACCGGGTCATTCCTCTCATTGTTGATAAATGCTTTCTCTCAGACTCAATACAAACGAACAATATCGGAAATATACCGCAAAAGCAAAATAAATAATAGTTTGTTTATGTATTCCAATGTAAATAAATAAAAATAATTACTTTTCCAACCAACCTCAAGTTATCTGATACCTACACATTTCATTAAAAAGTATCATAAGGATTATACGAGTAAATAAGGTTATTGCAAATTTATATACGAATAACGACTACAATCTACATAATTATGTAACATAAAAAACCCTGGAGGACATGGTGAAAATGGAAGTAGCATCAAATGAAGAGGTTAGCCTATCCAAAAAGTAGTAATATTTTAAACTAGCTCTTTGCCCGCAACTCTGTCTGTCTTGTAAACTAGCTCTTCGCCCGCGGCTCTTCTTGTTTCAGGAACAGGGAACTCAACCAACTTTTAGATTCCGTGATTATGGTGCATTCAACAATGCCCCACAAACCCCAACGTACGAGTATTTAAACTTTACATAGGAGACGTTTCATTTACGACCTAACTTTTAATTAGGCCGTCTCAAAATTGCCCTTGGCCAGTTTCACAACGTTGCCCAGAAAAATATTTATTTATCGGATGCAATGTAGCGGCGTTCTTCTTACAGCGCGTGCGCATAGCAACCGCTCCTGTTTGGTAGGTTAGAGATTACTGCCGGAAGTAAAAACTAAAAATAAAAGGGTCGTAAGTCCAGCTCCCAAAACATGTTTGTTTGATTCACTTTTATTTATTATTGTCATTAGTCTGTCAAGAAAGGAGATAATGTCTGTAGATATATCATTTTGGTATATAGATACAGACAACAGCACGTCAACCTAACACAAACCGTCAAATATTCTTAATTGATATTGATCTCTACTTGTTGGACTTAAAGTTGAAAATCAATTCAATGACCTTTAACTTTTTGGGTTGGTTTACCTGCCGTTGTATGTACAAATACGTTTTGTCAAAAAAGCATCTGGATTAGACAATTTCTTTATGGTTCCAAATTAATATTTTTATTCATTTTTTAGTTAGATCTGTTGACTGTTTTCCATTTTGGTGCGGACTTTGGGTTGCCTGTGTAATTAAAGTAAAATACAGTGATGAATTTAGTTAGATCATAAAGTGTGTATTTCGAATTTCTTAAAAGAACAAAACTTCATACAAACAGTTTGTTTTAAATTTTGCATTGCCAATAGAATTTTATGTTCGGAGTTGCTGATACTGTTTCAGAAGGCTTACGACTCTATGAATCTACTTAAATCTATCGACCATATCTATAAGACACGTCATTATAAGTGGTACAAACGTCAAAACCAAAGATTTACCTTGTCAGGTCATAGATTTATTCATCTGAAAAAAAATGTGACTGAAAATCCTCATTAAAGTTAAAGAGAGATAGCCACTGAACTTGTTGTGGCATACGATTCGATCCGTACCATTTTAAATAATCATTTTAGTATGAAACATGTTGCCGCTCGGTTAGTCCCAAAGTTACTGAATTTTCTCTAAAATCTCAATCGCATAAGAGTTGCTGAGCTGGGGACAAAGAGTCTTTTTTTTTGTCGCTGGAAAAATGCGTTACGCATACCTGCCACCCCGGGGGAAGTGACAGGTTATGTGGGACTCCAGACCTCTACATGAGGTCCGTATACCTACTAAAAAACCAGTGGTATAAGCCTTATGAACCGAGACTACGGGTTTCGCCTTAAGCCTTTGGCCACAGGCGTGCTCCACAGTCCCAGGCCCCCAATTCCGCTTATTTACAAATGGCTCAATAGCATCGCAACTGTATATTTTGACGCATTTAATATGGAAGTAATGTCAAAATATACGATTGCGATGCTATTGAGCCATTTATAAATTAGCAGAATTGGGGCCCAGATCGGGTCGCTGGGTGGCGCTGGCTTACTAATAAGCCAGCGCCACCCGGTTTAGAGGAGAGGAGAGCCTCCCCCGCCACTGTACCATTTTTGGTGATTTTATCCGTGGCTTTTTACGCACTGGAAAACATTCTAACATCAAAGTTATTAATCCTAGACTGGCGAGTTGTATTTGTTTTTTAAAAGTAACTATTTTATGCCCCAGCTATGACAAAAGTATGTATTTGGTTATATTGTATTTTAATAATTTTGGTAACCGATTATTTACGTGGAGTGCGCGTGAAAGTGTGCGGTAATGCTTAGGTTTAATTCTTATATCGTTTTATTTAGAATTAGTTACTCATTTATTTATTTTTAATCTTTCATCACCATACCGCAAAATTATGCATAAAAAAACTAAATGTGCACCGGTTTTCCAAGAACAAATCATGAGAGCCAAATTCTCACATGGAAAGAGCGAAATTATTCCTTGAATATTACATTAGTCCTGGTATAAATAAAATTTTCCTGATTATTTATTATTTAGTAATAAACAAAAGTGAAACTTCATTAGGACCATGTAACTCTTCGAATTAATGCTCGAGTTTTTACTGTAGTAGTGTTTAAATATAATTAACCTCTAATTAATGAGTCTAAGAATTATGTCTATCTATATCTTTATACAAATATTTGATACCTATTTTGTTTAATCCAAAGATAACAAACGTTTAAGTTTTTTTTTATTAAGTTGTTAAGCAATTGTAAGTTTTATAGACATCTAAAGACTGCACCGCCAACAAGGCCTTAAAGGAGAACCCCATTTTTGGGCCCGACGTTACAACAATGAAAATTATGCCAAAAATCCCTTTTATTTTACTTGCCTATTTCTCCAAAAAATAGTTTAATTGGCAATGGACAAATGGGAGAAAATGGATAAAATACATATTGTTTTTCTAATACTTAAACAGTCTCTGTAAACCGTTTTACACACATTTAATTAAAACGTGACTATCTCCGTAAACGCTCTGTCACTTCATAGAGCGGGGCTTTTAATGTTTTAATCGATTTGGAATAAATCGATTCATAGTAATACTTCTTTAAAATTGCATTTTTTAAGGAATAAGCTAAATAATTAGTTTTAAAAGCCTATAAATATAAAAAACTTAAAGAATGTAAATAACATTTTTTCCACGAGCTTTGCAGTTCAATAAGTAATCATTGATAAAAAAAAATAACATTTCGAATAGTTCAATTCCTGTTGTAACAGACTGCACTATTAATAAGAATATCAGCTGACAATGACAGTTAATTGTCATTTGTCATTGACTCCAATTCACTCACATTTCGTTTCGTACTACATAGACTACATTTTAACATGTTTCGTACTCGTGCGCAAGTTAATATGGTTTGCATTTTTATCACTGCCCTGCTGAAGTGCTCTGTTTACTACCTATATTGCCTATAGATAGAGAAGGAACCTAGATCTTATCCAGGTAAAGTACCAAAATAGTATTTTTTTGTAAAATAATACATGATATAGGTTATAATATAAAATAAGTTCATTGGTTGATTTAAGTTACTTTCCCATTGTAGAAAGTTGTGAAAATATGGCTTATGAATCTTTTCAATATGCTTTAATTTATGGCCAATTCCCAGCCTTGTAACGTCAGGCCCAAGATTGTATGGGAAACAGGTTTGTCCTTTCAGCATCGTCACCTCGCTGCCTGCAACGTCACTGCTGAGCGACACCGCCGACAGAGGGAGGGGGAGAAGGAAGACGAGAAAGGCAGATTCCACCACCATGTGCGAATGGAAAATGCCAGGAAGAGACAGACATATAAAGATTTTTTCTGAATATTATACAACTAGTCTTCTAATTTTAAGAGGCGATGCGTATTCTTGTCCCGCACGGCTGCGTAGGTACACTTACCTGCCCATAATGTGGGACATTTGCCCCACGCAATCCGATTTCATGTCATTAAATCATTACAGAAAAAAAACTGCATTGATTTTGGGTTTGTTTTTACTTTCAGTTATAGGTCTATGAATGACTTATCTCGAAACCCCAAATTAATACCTATATTTCTCATAGTTTAATCGTGGTTATCCTCTATTTACAAAAGTGCACACTTGACCCGAATGACTCTACGTGGGTTTCACAAGCAACCATACGATTGTTTTTTTATTTCGACTAGCTATTGCCCGCGACTTCGTCCGCGTCAATTTCTGTTATTATGATCCGATTGGATATTTTATTTTTATTTATATATTTATTGGGTAACTTGAACCGTTTACAACGCCTTTAAATATGAATAATTTTCCCCGTTTTGCAACATTTTTCACTGATGCTTCGCTCCTATTGGTTTCAGCGTGATGAAATATAGCCTTAAGCCTTTCTTAATAAATGGGCTATCCAACAAAAAAAGAATGTTTCAATTCGAACGAGTACTTCCCGAGATTAGCGAGTTCAAAAAAACAAACAAACAAACAAACTCTTCAGCTTTATAATATTAGTATATATTTATCTTCTAACTATGCAATCTTACTACGAGTAATTAGGAATGTGAAAGTTTGGATGATTGATTGTCACTCATTCACGCTAGATCTAGATAAAATTTAGCACTTAGATAGTATAGACAGAATAGCATATAAGTAGGTACATAAAATACATTTTAGCCGAAAAAAAACAGCTCCCGTTATATGGTTTCTCTACACGTACGAAGTCGTGGGCAACTACTAGTAAGAGCCTAATAACTGTCAATAATATGTAATGGGCGTCTTTAATGTCTTATTGGTTTGTGTCTATCATCGTAAACATATAATAGGCGTCATGCCGAGTTTCAAAAATAAACTGTCCGTAACAGTTGTCAGACAGCCATATTTATTAATCGTTAGTAAATTGAACTAACCTTAATTTGGTGTTATTGTTCGTCGGCTTGTGATAATGACATCCCCGGTGGCGCCTGATAACCAAGAAGTGAAGACGTAAACAACCATGGACATACTTTCCGCTGGACGAGAGAGTCAAGAGGCTCTATGGTATAATAATTATATTCACCCAACGAAATATGATGGTAGAAAAAGATTGAGTACCGACGAAAGCGTGATATTAATTAACCACTAATTTCGGTGCCAAACAATAGATCACCGAAAATCGTCATGCACTCTAATTCAAGCTATTCTTCGTTTTTGAACACTGTATTTGCCTATGTTGTTGTAACAACTAACACTATTGTTTTGATTTATATGCTGAATAAATCATCTTCACTATCTCAACCGAACGACGTCCACTGCTGGACATAAGCCTTAAGGGGACTACTAGATCTAAGTGCTGCCCCCGATTGATTTAATTTTATTACTTCTAAACAAAATTAATTCTCAAAAAACTAGAACAGTATCATTTTAGCAAATTACCTCTAGTATTTTCTCAATTGGGGGCAGCACATAGCTCTAGTAGTCCTCTTAAAGGATCACTACGACGATCGTCCTGAATATTTTATTTTATAGTAAATAACTGCTTACACAGAACATATTTTCGAATAAGTAAATAGGCTGTTTCTGGGTAAGCTCGCTCCATCTTAGGCTTTTTCTTAACCGTAGAGTTAAATATGTAGTCAAGAGCAGGCCCATTCAATACTTATTAAAAGAAAAAGTACCAAAACAACGTTTGAGCACAGTTACGTTTTTGGAATTAAGAACATAAACTTTACATTTATGTAGATTTAGATTAGAGATTAGAATACTCTTTATTGCACACCACAGAAGAAATAAATTTACAGAAATAAATTTATGTTTTTAATTTCTGCAAGTAGTTACATGCATCATTGTCAGTTACGTTTAGAAGTGAGAAGTGTTAGAACTTACTCATCTAGTAGTCAAATTGATCTATGTAAGCCAGGTTTGGGCGCCCGTATCAATTCAACTAGTAGTATACATGACACAATTCTGCCTGCTCCCCCTGGATCCCGTGACCCCAGCGTCGCCCGATAAAACACATTCGATGTTGAGTCATTTGCGAAACAGCATACAAATATCCCATTATCTCGCGTCTTCACTTGATTTTATAGTCGCATAAATATTATTGTCTTTATCACACTGGTATTTTTATAATCGACACGTACCTATCTGTTTCGGAGACCTACATTTGTTCGATATACCGATTTTCGTTGCGAGTTAAATACATTCCTTAGTTTTCCAGGTCTATTTGCATAATTATTTAATAAATAAGAATACATAATAAATGTGGACAACATCACATACATTGCTCTAATAAAACACTTGTATTTTGGAAATATAAACAACTAAACATACACAAAATACCACGTAAACACCCAGAAAATATATAAAATTACAATTTTTCTACATTGATCCGTCCAGGTATCGAACCCGGGACCTCGGAGCAAGCATGTGCATCTGGATTGAGTGATCTTTTTTTATTTTTCAACAAAACCAAAACGTACATTTAGTCACAAATTGTCAAAATCCATAACCGAAATCAAAACAATTTGTCACTCTTAAGCGATCGAAGATATTGCCCAATATGTGGATCACTCAATTCAGACATTAGACAAAATGGCTACAAGCTGAATCTCAGGAAATACTTACTCTGTGAATGAATTTTTATATCAAAAAAATGTACTAAATTTGGCACATTATTTCACAAAAAAGCACGATACTTCAACATAAATCCAGGAATTTATAATGGTTTCATTGGATCACTCAATCCACACGCATTTGGATTGAGTGATCCTAGAAATACGGCGTTATGTTTACGAAATACATAATAACTTTTATTCACCTTAAAGGTAAGTTTGGAATATATTGGTACAAATTAATAACACACCACAAATGTGAATAGTTTAAAAATAATGACCAATTAAACCTTTTCAACTTTGCTGAACGGAGTGATCCTTATAAACGCATGTACTTCCTATTGGTAAATTGTATACATAAACTAGCTAAAACAATTGTACTACTTTGTGATTAAAATTTGGCATACGATTTATTTGTGTACATTGTCTTATTCACAAGATTTTGGTTTTTCATTTTATTAACAAAGAAAAGTTTGTAGGGTGACCACAATACTAACGAAATCTATACTGACAGATCTAACGCATAAGTGCAAGTGCAAAAGTACATATTTACAGGATACTTGAACATTATTGAAAAAAGGTTGACTATTAAATACTCCTTTTTTAGCGAAGGTTGAGGTGGTTTATTTACTTAACATATATTATAGTAAAATATCCAAAAAATATATGTATTCCTTTCGAAAGGACAATTAATGCCTAAGAAGGTACAATAGCTTTAAAGCCAACTAAGGGCAGGTAAGACACCCTAAGGAATTCTTCGCTAAAAAAGGAGTATTTAATAGTCAACCTTTTTTCAATAATGTTCAAGTATCCTGTAAATATGTACTTTTGCACTTGCACTTATACGTAGGATCTGCCAGTATAGATTACGTTATTATTGTGGTCACCCTACAAAAATTTTCTTTGATAATTAAATTAACAACCAAAATCTTGTGAATAAGACAACGTACACAAATAAATCGTATGCCAAATTTTAATCACAAAGTAGTACAATTGTTCTAGGTAGTTTGTGTATACAATTTACCAATAGGAAGTTATCTACATGCGTTAAAAAGGATCACTCCGTTCAACAAATTTGAAAAGGTTTGATTGGTCATTATTTTTAAACTATTCATATTTGTGGTGTGTTATTAATTTGTACCGATATATTCTAAACTTACCTTTAAGGTGAATACAAGTTATTATGTATTTCGTAAACATAACACCGTATTTCTAGGATCACTCAATCTAAATGCATCTAGATTGAGTGATCCAATGAAACCATTATAGATTCCTGGATTTATGTTGAAGTATCGTGCTTTTTTGTGAAATAATGTGCCAAATTTAGCACATTTTTTTGATATAAAAATTCATTCACAGAGTAAGTATTTCCTGAGATTCAGCTTGTAGCCATTTTGTCTAATGTCTGAATTGAGTGATCCACATATTGGGCAATATCTTCGATCGCTTAAGAGTGACAAATTGTTTTGATTTCGGTTATGGGTTTTAAATTGGTTGGTAATTTGTGACTAAATGTACGTTTTGGATTTGTTGAGAAATAAAAAAAAAAGCCTCAACCCAGACGCACATGGAGCAAGCGACACCTTGAAAATTGGTGCGTACACCACTCCGCCACGTAAGTCGTAAAATTTAATTAGGTTACAGATTACAGAAGAGGTCTTTTAAATGAATGAGGACATATTTTGTTTACACTGTTATGAAAATTTTAATCTGCGTCGCGAATAAAACGTGTCAATATCAGCGATCACAAATATTTAGGTGTTTTTAACTGTCGAAAATCACATTGACAAACTTATTAACCTACTTTACAACAGTTTCAAAATATTTTGTTACTAAGCCTTCCTTTCGTAAGCCGTCAGCACAAAAAATGGTTTCCCTTCTTTAAACATAGTGAACCACAAAACAACGATAATAAGCTTATGTTTGACCTTTTTAAAGCTGTGTGTTGCAGGTAGACTTTTTATAACTGCTGACATTACAGAACCCTACGAATATGGAAACCGAAAATTATTTAGGGTTCTTTGAGATTTTACAAATTGTAAACAGACTTATAAATCTACTATCATGCTAGAAACTACTCGTCCTTACTTTGCACAGGAAACACTCAGTACACCGGGATAAAATATGTATGTATACTAGTGTATACACAAACATTAAGTTGGACTTAAGCTGCATAGAAAAAATACTGGAGAGGTAAAAAGTAAAAGACACAGCCAAAAAAATATAAAAAAGCAATTATCCAACCTTAAGTTGCCAAAATATCCTTTCAACAAAAAAGCTTTGCCCAAAATGGTTAAATCGACAAGAAACGCGTAATAATCTTCCACTATTTGGTTAATACCAAACAATAAACGTCAAAATCATCACACACTTACTCAAACTACGAAAATCATTAAAAAAATATATGGTTTTAGGTATTTCAGGAGTCACTAGCGGCAACCGCAGTTCTAAGGAGCAGAAAGGCGTCAGGTCGCTTCCGACCTTGTTAATTTTAGTAATTAGATCCCACTAGAACATTGAATTTACTTTGACTTAACTCAATAAGCGAATGTGTGGAAATTGAGATGTCGAGTTACTCGACAGTAGTACTACTGTAGTACCTAACTGAAATTAATGGCATCTATTAATGCTTTCGTCACTTTCAACATAAATGATTCAAACTATCCTTGAGTAAGTTAAATACTGTAACCGGATGACGCAGCGTGGGCACTACTGGGCAGGCATCTTATCCTATGGAGTGAACCTGTTTAAGTTTGGGTGAATCCGTTGGATATAAACGGCCCATAATAGGCTACTTGACTTACATCAAATTTGAAGCAATAAATGAATAGTTTCTGTAGTATTTCACTTAATAAACCAAAATTTATCGAAACAAAATTGCAAACTAGCTACATAGTTTCAATTTGAAAACGCTGTCGATCATGTTATGACGTTAAAGGACTTTAAGCAAGCTTCATGGCAGATCTCACGAGTAAATTTCGTTATGTTGTCTATACTTTGACATTGACATTTTTTTAAATAAGTGACTGAGAAAGTGCTGTGATTGAGGTTTAAATTAATTTTTGTAATAACCCCTAATTTTAGTGTCATTAATACTTCTTCATTTTTTGTTGATACGAGCAAACGTGGATGTAAGACTAGAAAAACCCAGATTAATACAAATCGAAATATTGGTTAAATGACAAATGTTTATTTTGCTATATCTATGTTTTGACCCGTATTTCGTCACAGAACAGACAATATGGCCGACAATATTTGCGGTTTTCTAGGTCCTTAAAACATAGGGATATGTATTTTTTTCGTCTAATCAAGCAAAAATTAATCTTTTAAGATCTATAATATCAGTATATAAACTTGAAAAATTTTGTCTCAGGCGGGACTCGATCCCGCATTTTTTCAAGTTTATATACTGATATTATAAGTGCAATTAAGTTGCTAAAATATCAAATAAAGTATATAAATAGCTGTTTCATCTTAACTGACTGTCAAACATCTGCAAAGATGTTTCTTTCGGGTGTTAAGGGTGCAAACTCCTAACATTTGATGAAGCAACGCTGGCTCACAGCGTAAGAATATGCTTGAAAAATTCGCGCCATGTCGCAGTGTCTCGGTGGCCTAATGGTATGGCGCCCGCCCGGCATGCGAGGAGATGCGGGTTCGAGTCCCGCCTGAGACAAAATTTTTCAAGTTTATATACTGATATTATAAGTGCAATTAAGTTGCTAAAATATCAAATAAAGTATATAAATAGCTGTTTCATCTTAACTGACTGTCAAACATCTGCAAAGATGTTTCTTTCGGGTGTTAAGGGTGCAAACTCCTAACATTTGATGAAGCAACGCTGGCTCACAGCGTAAGAATATGCTTGAAAAATTCGCGCCGTGTCGCAGTGTCTCGGTGGCCTAATGGTATGGCGCCCGCCCGGCATGCGAGGAGATGCGGGTTCGAGTCCCGCCTGAGACAAAATTTTTCAAGTTTATATACTGATATTATAAGTGCAATTATGTTGCTAAAATATCAAATAAAGTATATAAATAGCTGTTTCATCTTAACTGACTGTCAAACATCTGCAAAGATGTTTCTTTCGGGTGTTAAGGGTGCAAACTCCTAACATTTGATGAAGCAACGCTGGCTCACAGCGTAAGAATATGCTTGAAAAATTCGCGCCGTGTCGCAGTGTCTCGGTGGCCTAATGGTATGGCGCCCGCCCGGCATGCGAGGAGATGCGGGTTCGAGTCCCGCCTGAGACAAAATTTTTCAAGTTTATATACTGATATTATAAGTGCAATTATGTTGCTAAAATATCAAATAAAGTATATAAATAGCTGTTTCATCTTAACTGACTGTCAAACATCTGCAAAGATGTTTCTTTCGGGTGTTAAGGGTGCAAACTCCTAACATTTGATGAAGCAACGCTGGCTCACAGCGTAAGAATATGCTTGAAAAATTCGCGCCGTGTCGCAGTGTCTCGGTGGCCTAATGGTATGGCGCCCGCCCGGCATGCGAGGAGATGCGGGTTCGAGTCCCGCCTGAGACAAAATTTTTCAAGTTTATATACTGATATTATAAGTGCAATTAAGTTGCTAAAATATCAAATAAAGTTTTAAGATCTACTTCAAAAAGAGCAAAGTAGCCTATTGCTCGTAATAGCATTCTTCAAGTCTTAAACTGCCCAAAAACTAGATACAATGGCATTTATTGACTGGAGCTCATCATTTAGGTAAATGGCCAAGACGCTCAACGAGTTAAGGAAGATATGTTCAATAAAATCTGTTATATTTCTCAAAATAGGCCTTCTGTTTCTAGGCTTTAACAAATCTCAATATTTTAACCTACCACTGCTTAACGACAAGTGTAGGCTAGTGCCAAGAAGAAGCAGCGAAAAAATCTCGTTTACTATTATCAGCCTCTTAGTAATTATGATTACAAAAAAATATAGGTATTACTAGAGTTATTTAATTCGGGATTTATACCATTTACCTTATTTATTATGTTCTCTTGTGATCATGGCGCTTGCAACAGTGCCGAAATATCGGAAACTTATAATAAATAAGGTACATGGTATAAATCCCGAATCAAATAACTCTAGTGATAGTGACCATGAAAGTTTAAATCAGTAAATATAGGTATGTCAGAAAGTATACCTGATCGTTGAAAGTTAAGTAGCCCTTCACTAAAATTACTTATATACGATTTTTGTTTAATATACAGCGAGTAATTAATAGACTGTGGTAGTAAATGCAAATAAAGCAATAACATTGAACGAATTACCCACTTTTCGCATTCTAATATGTCTGATATTGTAATTGTAGATATAGTAAGTACGTCACTTTTCACTTGCCAACTTCTAAAAAGTTTTACTACAAATTACCTATGAAGATACGAGTATTATAGGCATATAAAATGTTGTATTTGTAAAAAGTGTGAATACAAGATAATATGATATATCTAAGCGATTGACTAGATGGTTATTATGAGTGTAATGTCACAGAGCAAGGTCCCTAAACCGATAAGACAGTAAAGTCATGTTTATGCTGAACTGCGAGCATTGATCGATAATTTAGTATTAATCAAAAGTTCTGGAATTGCAGTAGTTATTTAATAATTGATTCTTATTTCATCATAACACTTTGGCTTGGAAATCAGTAAGATATTTTTGTATCTTCGGTTATTTTGTGAATATTTATACATATACTAGTACTAACACAAAAATAATCATCAAATATGGAGATTAATCTCCATTGCCTTCTTGAAGTTTTTGGGCTGCAGTTCATACACCATTACTATTTACACACCTGAGGCCTAAAGTTATTATTAGTAGACGTGCAATTGTCTAAGTGTGTCCAATAAAACTCAGTCCAACCAAGCTGTATTGATTGATGAACCTCTATCATAGTTGGACCTACGAAGGCTGATAGTGTGTCTAATGTTGCAACTCATCAACAGATATCAGAGAGAGAATAAAATGTTGAAGTTAATGAATTCGAGAGACTGAGTCTGACTATAGTCGAAGAATTGTATACTATTAGTACTTCCATTCAGGACAGAAATCGCCATCGGTGATCTAAAATCTGTTTAGCAACTGCATTTTATAACTCTGGTAAGAAATTGCGTTACAGCGCAACTAGGTAAGGTAGTCTTGGAGGCCTGACGATAGTAGTGTTTTTGTGTATTCAAGCGGTTTACATTTAAGTTGATTTATATATTTTACTGCTAGATGGTAAATGAGCTACATGGATATTTGATATGATTATTACCACAACACGGGCCATCTAAGTAATTACAGACTAGCGGCCCGTCCTAGCTTAGCACGGGTAGACATAAGATTTTTTTATAAGGATTCCTAATCTTTTCTACCAATGAAAATAGCCTATGTCACTCAGGGTGAATGTAGCTTTGCATGGCGAAAGAATTTTTTAAATCGGCTAGCTAGTTTTTGAGTTTATTTATTACAAACATACACACACACAAAAATACAAATAGTAGATGTAGATTAAGCAATTGACATCTTATAAAAAATTAAAAAAGTCCCCTGTATAATATTTTTAATGAAATCAATTAAAAATGTTTTATTAACTTTATTTTATTTTATTTATTTAGGAACACAAAACAGAATAACAACATAGGTATGCAGCACAATATACAAAAGTAGATATAACTTAAGGCAGGGAATTAACCCAAAACATATGTTTACAGCTAGGTTATCATGTAACTACCAGTACACCTTAGTATTAATAATATTATTTAAAAAAATATATTACCTAATTTTTTACATAAACAATAATTATTCTCTCCAAAGTTTCCTCGTGCTTTACTAACCGGCAAGACAATGCCTAACCTTGACGCTGAAATCTTGAGCCTAGGGCCTAACATACCTACTACTTAATAATTCAAGGGTTAATATTATTATATACAAGGTTATAATCTAACCCGACATCTACAAGTGCGAAGGAGAGATATAGGTACTATGGTAGATGGTAGGGGTTGTTTAATCCAAACGAAAGTTGATGTAACTTTCATTTATTAATAATAATGTATAGTATGTTCCTTTCATTTATATGTATAGTATGTTCAGACTTTTTGTAAAAAAAACTTTTAAAAACAGTTTCTTTACTGAATAATACTAAGGCTTTAGGAAGATCAATAAGGCGTCCCAAATTCTCAATAATTTAGTTCACTTAAAACGAATAAACTCAAATTAATGCTGTTTTCAATCAAATCGAAACCGACAAATACTATCTTATTTTAAAATGAACCGTATTCTCGCTACATCTTAAATAATCTTAATACATTTGTTGCGCCAAAATTTATTTTACACTTATACCTTTTATCTGAAGATTTTCGTCAATAGCATTTTAGATAGAAGTTTTCTTCAGTGTGTTACACTTTCACCCTAATGCTTCTATCTACTAGGCACCTACAATAAATAAACCACTTTGTTGAACGAGTATTTACGAGCATTAGGCGACGGAGTCGATATAATTGGAAAATGCTACGTTCAAGATTATCCTCCAAATAGAGAAAAACGATAATTTTCAACTTTACAACATTGATGACCGAAAATGGTATTTCACTGTTGATTTTTAGTTTACTATTGATTTCACTATAGATTAGTGCAGCAACTTCCCAGTGATGCTTGGTTAAAAACGGTTATCTACATATATGAACAAATAATCGCTTTCAATCATAATGCCGAATTCAATGCTATTTTATGGTGAAATGTATTAAATTATGTTTTATTTTCCCGAGACGTTTCGAACATTTTACAGCATTCGTAGATTCGTAGTCACGGGTAGACTCTGGTTAGGTTAACCTAATTTAATAACGTGTTAAATCCGTAAATGTACCTATCTTTCTTGTAATCGTATATTTTGCGTAAAATAATAAAAAAGCTTTAAAAAAATAAACACGCACTACTAAATAAATACATGCTTTCGTCAACTCTACCATCACTATATTTACTGTAGTGACTTTACTCAATTACTATTATTAGTTCCATTAATAAGTTTTTATCGTAAATAAAGTGCAATAATAGGTATTTCAATGATTATATCTCTCACTATGCTTCTGGTCACAAATAGACATTTACCTTCTTTCAACCCTTATACTATTAATCCAAGGCACATTATTTTCCTCTGAGGATTTGTTAACATAAAAACATCAACGGTAACATTTATATGTTAACCATCACAGCAAAACAGTCTACTCAATTACACAAAGCACGCACGCATTTAATTAGTACAGATTCATTAATTTCGGGAGAATTTCGTAACATTCTGACTTCCCCGTATTTTGAGAATTGTAGTAAGTAAATTATTGGTAATATTGTTGGAACGTGATCTACGTTTGAGCAACAAACATCCGTCCTTTATGTAGATTGAAATCCTACCGAGAACAGACTATCGGAAAGTGGTCCAAGTTCTTTAAATTCTTGGAAATAGGTACAAATCAAAATAAACAGCTCTTATTTTAAAACTTAATTGTTTCACAATCAAAAATGTCTTGTTTTGTAACAGGTAACGTGAAGCGTTGAAGTTATCATGTGAGAAAAGTTTGATATACAGACTATTTCACATCAGACTAGACACTGGGGCATCTTATGTAGTTGAAATAGGTGTGAATTTGCAACAAAAATGTATGACTATACATTTTTGCAAATTCACACCTATTTCAATGGTGTGCCGGCCACTATCTACTGCATACCAGATTCTTGGTAGTGTGTTTTAGAAAGGGTCTTACTTTAGATTAATTTACTCCCTAAAGGAGATCAGGATACGTCTGATCATTACAATATCATTTAATACGATTCATGATTTAGTCCCAATAAACTGAGTGTTTGTCCCATAATAACCAGATGTAGGTAGGTTAGGTTATGTTATATTTTTTATCGTTTGTTTTCAGTTAGCACCAAGAGTTATTTTCTTTAATGGTGCAAGGTCCATCGTCACGGCACTCTATGCCTCGACATTATGCTGAGCAAGGGGTTCTATTAGGTACAACAATAGTCATAATTATGTTTTTAAGCATGTAATATTATAATTTCATTGTACCAACAAACGTTTGTTTTATCATAATTAGATTGAAAAATCCAAAATCACAACCAGCCAACTTATAATCAGTATAATCAGTGTCACTAAAGGTCGGTAATCGTTTGGCCTATAGTGGAGAAATGAAGCTGCCGTCTTCTTCTGGCAGTACCATCTATTAAACTAGAAAGAGTTCTGGTATTCTATTTTCACGCCCCCACTACACAGCACCAAGATCACTAAGATTTCGTATTTTAAAAAATTGTGTTATTAATTCAAAACAAAATCTTGACTTTACAAGAGGATAGTTAATTTATATTTCTACGATTTTACTACGAGTATCATAACTTGGCTTATGTTTTCGCTTGTTTCGATTCGGTTTCAGTACGTGTCTGAAGTCATTAACGCCATACATCTGCATATATTGATCTAACCTGTCTATTTAAATTGACAAAATGGTCGACTGGTGATTGTGTGCGTAGTCATACATTAAAATACGCTCGTCGAATTAAAAACCTCCTTTTTTCGTACTTACTTCTCGGTCACCGATGGCAACAAAAAGTACAAGAACTCGCGCAGTGCGCACGAAGGGTTCCATACCATTGACTAGGTAAACAACAGTAGGTACATAAATTTAGTTCATGTAGTGCCTACATGTTACTATTTATTGTTTACCAGCAAAAATTGGCGAAAAATTGCGATTTTTGTATGGCCCCCCTTAAATATTTATTTTATTTTGTTTTTAGTATTTGTTGTTATTGCTACAACAGAAATACATAATTTGTGAAAATTTCAACTGCTTAGCCGTGGCGGCTCTTGAGATACAGCCTGGTGACAGACAGACGAACAGACAACACTAAAAAGATTATGCTTTACTGGTAAGTAAGTAGATCGAAGTGAATCTTCAAGTCATGTTCAAATATTACTACAGTTCTTCGAAAATCGTGTTACTTCTAAAAATTTGATAAGCAAAGTATAAGATAAGTAGCATACGAAATATTTTCTCGAGGAAATACGAAATGCGATCGGGCTAAAACGCGGGGCGTGCTTCCTACCTAGTATAATTTGGAATTGAAATCCCCAGAAAAGAGTTTCTGAGATAAAAATATCTTTCAGAAAGGATCGGCCATACCTTGCCTCGCTATCCCCAGTATGATTATTGGGTCATGATTATATGATTACCCACGTAAATACGCCTTCACTTTCCAGCTAAAACCCTGGGAATTCTATTCGAATTCAGCCCTTATGTGGAGATTATCCATTTAAGCTGGATTCGTTTAAGGAATTGTTGGTAATTTTGACTAAAGGGAATGTCTCTAAGCTTTGGTAAATACAATTTCACTCAAATATTGCACAACATGAGCAATATTAAAAAATGAAATATGTTTTAATTTTATATCCACGTTAGATGTAGACTAATAATGTAAGTAATGATATTGAAACTTTTTTTTAGGTTGAATTGTTTTTGTTAAATCATATCACCATCATCATTGTCAGGACACAGGCCTTTCCGAAAAAGATTTTTTTCCAAAATCGCTGCGCTTTAAAGTTTAATCAATGGCGGAGATAGACGCTGCTGACAGAATAAAAAAAACATCGAAATCAGTCCAGTCCACCCCGCAATATGTAACAGATGTTGTCTACACTAATATTATAAAGAGGAAAGATTTGTATTTTTGTGTGTGTGGATGTTTGTAATAAATGTCAATTGTCAATTAAAATATATAACAAAATTCCTAAGACCTTAAGAGAGTTGTGTTTGTATAAATTTAGGCAAGAAATTAGGTTATGGCTTATATCCAAGTGTCACTACAGCTTAAATGATTTTTTTGACATCAGATGAGAGATGACTATGTGAATTCATTAATTTTAAAAAAAAACACTAATATTAAAAAAAAAAAGATTTAATATATTATTATTTCATTAAAAATTTATGTTTGCGACGATTAATGTATTGCTTTAACTTATTTTATTAATGACTTGATTTAATAAAATCTAATGTGAAGAAATTGCATGCCAGTTGAGCTGGCGAAACTATGTGATGCCTAAATAATAACATTGTGACCTCTTTTGTACCATGTTTCATGCAATAAACGAATTTATTTATTTATTTATTTAATAAACTCAAAAACTACTGTGCCGATTTCATAAATTCTTTCACCATTCACCCTGAGTCACATTTAGGTTATAATTATTGCTAAAAAAAAATTAAGAATCCTTATAAAAAAATCTTATGTCCACCCGTGCGAAGCCGGGACGGGCTATCTTAAATAAATATATGAATAAGTATAAAATCTCTTTTTTAAAAATAAAAAAAAGCTTGTTAACGTGCGCATAATGCCAGCGTAAGTACGCTTATTAGGTACGTACTACTACACAAAGCGAACAAACCAGAATAAGTACGCGTTTGGTTTTTGGAGGCAAACGCATAATGCCAAAGAGTGCTGGGAAGACGCCCCTGAATAATTCATTGGTTAGCACCTCGTAAAATAAGGAAATCAAATCAATACTTCGAAACCACGAAAATTGGTGTGTTAATTTATTTGTTTATCATGGCCTGTACTACAGGATAAGTTATAGGTACCGTGTAATTAACGTGTGTATGGGACGCACGCACTTGTTTATTATACCTATTCTAGCTTTTAACTCGCGGCTCTGCCCACGTGATCTACATTTGGAATACCAAATAGCCTATGTTACTTCTAATACCTCGAAAAATATGTGTACAAAGTTTCGTGATAATCGGTTAAGTACAAAAAAGCGTAACAAACAGAATTACATTCACATCTATAGGTAATATTAGTAAGGATGTCGTTTGTAGTGAGAATTATAGACTATCCACTTCAACTACTAACCCGTAACCATTATGATTATTTTGTTAAATTAAACTGTACAACTATCGAACCGATTTAAGGACAGTATAATATCGGGATCCCTTGATATTTACACTTAATTATGAACACTATCGCGTTCGGGTCTCGGCTCAAATACAAAGAATACATAAAATAATATCACACATTCGTTTAGGCTGCCTTCGATGGCACATTGTCGAAACTCCTTTGGGAACAATAAAATAATTTGTTCAAAACACGTACTGGGATAACGAACATTACAGCCGAACCTCTTCTATTACCCGTAACAATCTCTCCATCACTTTCCATTGCGGATCACGTCCTACTTCAAATGAGAGAAAATCTAATCTTTTTTCTACCCCTCTGAAGTGATTGGGATCGAAGTATTGAAGAATATCTCAAATAACGTCCATTTCCACAACGCTGTTTGACTGTGATGCCTTTACAAAGCTGAATTAGAACTCGTTTGCATAATCAGTAACGAGATGAGGACTGAAGAGATTTATCTACTGCCGTAAATCAGGCAAATGTACATACTACACTACGAGCAGATACTTCAGGGGTATGTATATCATTTATAACTAGTGAGAATTTGTTTGACACGAATTTGATTGCGCCCCGTCCCAATTCGGATGGTGACTGTTCTGACGTACTTATCCAAAGATATTAACAAAATTAACTCTGATTGATAGGTAGTTTAAGTACAAAAATTTTAGTATCATGCTTTCAATTAATATCATTATACCATTAAAAAAATATTTTATGTCGGAAGTCAAAATGGTCATTCACGATGTCTTTCATATCTTTATCCATTAAAATCTGCACACTCTCATTTATATTATTAAACGAAACAGTCACACCCTATATTAAACTATCTTCCTGTTACTAGAGATAAAGAGCTGAGAGACGATTTTCACCTTTTAGAGAGTCGTGTGTCCAGCAGTGGACTGTTATATGCCGGTAATGATGAAATGGAAACAAATAAGTACAACACGTACAATGGGATTAGCTACCTAGAACAAAAGCGGTTTGCTCATAATTAGTTCCTCCTGTCACGTACAGCGCGAGCGCGGATAGAGTTTACAAGCGATTACATCGTAAATGCGCGGCTTCATGGCTTTTTACCAGTGAGATAGTGATTGGATTGATGTAAATAAAAACAGTGGTGTGAGTACATAGTATATTCAAGTTTTTATTAAAGCCTCCGGCCTAACTATTTCCTTGGTTTCGATTATACAATACTGCATTTATACTTACTTCTTAAGGATACCCTTATTTAACATTTTGCTTTGCTTTTATCCATCCGGATAAAAGCAAAGCAAAATGTTAAATAAGGAAATAGGGAATTCCCTACTAAAATTGGTCAAAAAAATGAAAACCTACAAATTTTAATATGTAGTTGTTACTGATTTTACCATCAACGGATTTTTAGCATTGAGTTTTTTCCCTAGTGCCTTATCTTTTATGCAAGATTTGAAGTGGAAGTTAGTTACCTATTGTTAAATTTTAAGAAAACAGTATTTTAGCAGATATCAAAAAAAAAATTCGAAACATAATTCCTTGATTGAGAATTTTGACTGATTCAGGTTAATCAGGTTCCGCTTGCCGAACGACTACAATAGGATATATTGTGCTATAAAGACATTTTACTTTACACGTTGGTGTACTCAAGGTTTTACAATTAAGGCCTTCGGAGTTTCCTCAAATATTTACAAATAATAAACAATTATTTAAGATTGAACCGCTTTTATGTTTTTTTTAACTGTTAAAGCTGTTGTTAAAACAAATAAATTACTAAATAGTGAACATTTAAAATAAAATCCACACAATCGGTACCTTTAAAAAGTTACCTATACATTATTTAAAATAATATTTTTATTCCGTTGCCGTTTATTCGTAATATGGCTTAAAGTCGTCTATCCAAATATTTGTAATCTGGCGTTATGTCGGTGGCTCACTCGGGACTCGGGTCCACATGTTTTTACAAACTGTTGCCTTTGGGGTAACAAGAAATCCCCATTAAGCCAGATATTACATTGGCTAAACACTGATTCGGAATGCCTACAATAACAAGCTTTTTATTAGAATAATGTACTACTTAATAAATAATTCACACTTGGAAATGCTAATGCATCGGATCTGAAAAAAACTGGGTTTTTTTTAATAAGCTGAGTTATGTACTACTGAGTAACTTATAAACAAAATCTTCATAGCTCTAGCTTAATTTGTTATTTGTTATTTGAAGTATATAAGTGCCCTATATACTCAGAAACTTTTAGTTAGTGATGTGCTGTATTTTCTACCACTTACTCGAGAACTTAAAATTATAAAGATACTTCTGACAAATTACCATAAAATATTCTTGATTGATTGATGAATGATTTTATCATACAATTTTATTAGTATTATTTTATTTTATTAGATATCCAAAATAGGCGATGATCAATAATAATTGTATTCAACTCAATTGTAAATCCTTAACATAATTCGTCTAAGTGGAGGAAACACGATAATTTAAAACAAACAGAAGATCCGCAAGGATATTGGCAAAGTTTTACCCCTAAATAGTTGCGGATAACAATTTCCGATTTATCGCCGGCGAACTTACGTTAGGTATTTACCCGCAAATCTCCGATGCCGAGTCATTTCCAGTAGAGCTGGCAGACTTAGGCGTTGCCAATTCACACCACACAAAAAATTCTAAAGAAACTTTAGGACTGTTAACTTGATCTATCAATATTAAACAGACGAACGGATACATTTTTGTTATTTACGAAAAACTCAATTGTTTTACCTACCATTTTATTTATTTATTAATTCTTAAGAATTAAAACTCGTAGATGGCATGCCACAAAAATATAGGACCTTAAGTAAACTCTTAGTAAATCAGTGAATTTGATGTCAATAATTCACTCAACAACAAACTCTTAGTTTGTTTAATTGGTTGAACGTGCTAATCTAGGAAACACATAACAGGTTAGGATTGAAAAATTTTTTTTGCTGTTAGATAGTCCATTTATCGAGGAAGGCTTTAGGCTTTATAACATCACGCTGCGACTAATAGAAGCAAAGCATTAGTGGATTTGAAAAGGGGAGAAAATATGTCTTTTTATGAGTTTCCGTTTAAAAAATCATGTATAATGGAATTGTTCCTCATTAAAAGTTCAAAAAAAGTCTGTGACAGTATAACAATATGTCTATCTTTTAAAATTGTTTCACTTTAATAAACTTTTTTATTGTAAGTAATCAAATTTTATCGAAATTTATGCATTATTTGCGAAGGAGTTTTATGAACATAATAGTAATCCTTATTTAAAAAAAAATACGCTATTAATTACAAGGATTTAATTATGATAAAATTCTCCTTGACATCACTTGAATGAATGTTGATTGAAATCATCATTTTAGGTCCTAAAATGTTGAACCTAAAATTTAAGACATTATAAGGAACAAAATAGGTATATCACGTGCAAGACGATCTTTTTAGAATTTTAATTTATAACACTAACTAATAAAAAGTCACCCTCTTTTTAGACATACTAGCAAGCTTCCCGTAGTCCAGGCGAACGAAGCCGTGGACACAGCTATAGTTGATTATATAAAACCTAATACATATACTAACAGCCTTTTTTTTTTAATTCGGTACAAAAGTTACGACTTCCTACGAACTCGTAGCACCTACAGATTTCTACAGAGTTTATAAAATTTTAGCTTTTGCAAGATAGTAAATGATTATTGATCTTTAAAGTATTAATCAAAAAAACAAGTACTCGTAGAAACAAGATAAATAGTTTAGTTTAAAAACTTAACCCGACTACGAAAATAAAATGATTTCAAAGTCAGCCTCTATATTTGCTGCATTGTTTAAACCACAGTTTAAACATGCTGTTGTCAATTGTTTTCTCTGCTTTTTTACCCTGATATATTGTTGTAGCATTCGCCATGTACCTTTTTTTAACAAAAGGTAGTCTATGTTACCCCTACTATAAGAAATCGATTGATACCTCATTCACCATAATTAGCTTTTAGGCTTAGTAGTTTAGCCGCAAATGTGGATAAATACCCACATACCTAAAGAACATTGACTTCTAAAATCATAACCCTTCCTATTGGCATTGCCGTAGGCGGGTAAAAACTAAAGTGAGCGAACAATTAAATGCGGAATGTTGGTAAGGTATATAAAGCCCGCCCCTTAAAGTGATACTTAGTTCCTAACCAGGAATTTGCATAAATTCAGGTGGCATCTGCAAGTACAATGGCAATAGGATCCACGGAATAGAGTTACGGCGGTTGCCGATTATTGACATTTATGGTACCCATATACCGATTCCGAGTGCTAAGTTTGAGCATTAATTTAGTTAGAGTTATTTAATTCAGGGTTTATATCATGTACCTTATTTATTATGAGTTTCCGATATTTCGGCACTGTTGCAAGCGCCATGATCACGGAATCATCAGTTCTCGTCAGAAACCCATAATAAATAAGGTACATGGTATAAACCCCGAATTAAATAACTCTAGTGATAGTGAACATGAAAGTTTAAATCAGTATATTAACTTAGTTTCTCTTTGCAGACGTAACAGTTTTTAATATAAGTAATGCTAAGTAGGATAAGGTGATTGTCGTTCCTGGATAAAAGGTAAGTTCCTTGTTGGGAAGAATAATACGTATAGAAACTTTTTAAGTGTGTAGTGAAAATTAAATTTTTTTGGTTGCACTTTTAAAGGCAGGCTAACGGATTTATAATACCTACTACAATGCATGTATGTGTACTTAGTATATTATTATAGTTAGTGTGAGACTACCACGAGGAGAAGTCTTAATTGGATGCTGTTTTATAAAATAAGTAGGTACTCCAAACTTTCTAGAACAATGAAATCATACCATAGGATATTGATCGAAAAAATAGAGTTTAATGTGGCACCATTTTGTTTCTGGATGTAATAAAATGAAAATGTGTTTGTAAATATTGTCTTGATACCAAATTTGATGAACGCTCTACCATATGACGCGGTAGGCCGTTGGGTTATATAAATAAATAAATAAATAAATAAATATTTTAAGACATGCCTCACTGGGCCACACAAAGCCATCTAGTCCCAAATTAAGCTACTATTAAGTACCCTGTCGTATGGGGTACTAGACAACCGATAAACTTACTTATATACTTATTTTTTTTTTTGTAAATACATACTTATAATACATAGAAAACACCCAGACCAGTACAAACAGACATGTTCATGCACACAAATATTTGTACTGTGCGGGGATCGAACCCGCGACCCATGGGTCAGAAGCAGCGTTAACTACCGCTGATCCAAATGGTAGTCGTATGTAGACCTAAGCCGACTTTGGTAATATTCTAAAGATGTTTAAGACGCAGAGAGCATGACACCAGCATGAGAGATCTAAATAAAGTACGAGTACCTACACCAGCCATCTCATGAGCATATCACATGTGCAATCGGGGCTTGGGAATCCTGGAATGTGCAATAACTCGTCAGGAATACGAGGGCGCACCTGTGCTCGCCAATCTCTGGCTTTGCGCTAATTTAGCCCGACTTATGTTAATCTGACACTGAACTTAACATGTTGTTCGTTTATTTTTGAAAACACACTTATATTTCACAATAATGATACATAATTATTGTTATTACGAATGCTTTTAAAATTGCAATATCTGTTGAAATAGTGGAAATGAGTTTTTAATCATTCATTTTAGACATAACACAAAAAAACAACAATTATGTAGCCGATATCCAGCAACAGCTCTAGGCTGGTCTTGGCGATAATATTACAAGGATGCATTTAAAAGCACCAGTGCTTATCCTCGATGTCAGGGTAAGTAATACTTAATACCGAAGTTTTCCAGATAATTACCCAGAAGTAACATCACATACTCGTCCCACTGCAGGGTGAAGGCCTCGGATCATTCATTTCAAATTACCACATCAATGATGGGTACAAGCATGATCACCACGCTTGCCAAATGCGCGTTAGTGATCACAAACCCGAGCGATGTTAGAAAATTCGAAACTCATGTTGCACGCCCCGCGGGGATCGAACCCAGAGATTTTGTTTCGGTACTTAAACCAATCGACCAACGAGGAGTTTATTAGTAAGTTATTTACGAATATTAACAGACCGGAAAATAATAAGATTACACTGATGTTTACGAGGGGTGCCCTTCGGTTCGCCTAAAATTTAAAGTCCTAATTTCATTTGGCCGAACAGTATCGGTCATTATTGTCTAGTCTAACAGTTGTTTTCGCACTATTATAGTTTAGTCTAAAATTTTAAATCCCTAATTTCAGTATGTATAATATCGATTGCACTAATATGTATTAGCATCAATTTTTTGGCATAACGCTGAGTATTGAAAGCTCAATGTTTTTTGAAAGCGATAAAGTTAAAGAAACGAATCGCTCACAAACCGACCCAAAGCAGTCTTGTTTGCCCTACCCCTAGAGTGTAATTCAAAAGCGCGTAGGCGCGGAGGGGCGAGTCGGCCCGCGGGCTGAGGAGCAGGAGGCTGTAAGCGAGGCGCCGCGGCTGAGGCTGGCCGGCGCAGTCAGCGAGAAAGCCGAAGCTGCGGTGGTGAGCGTAAAAGCCATCTGCGACCATTAGCACGCGTGGAACCGCTGGAGCCCCGCAGCGCCGAAGCCGTCACGGAAGGCTGATTGTTTAGATGCATGCAAGATTGCTTGTTTGCATGCATGTTTGCTTGATTGCATGCATGCTTGCTTGCTTGCTTGCATGCATGCTTACTTCTTTGCAAGCATGCATGGCTATTTAAAACATTGATAAACTTTTTAACTTCAGGTGTTAGGATATATTCGGCTATATCTCGCATTTGGGAAATTATAATACGGCGATATACATTAAGGCGTAGTAGAAATAGGCTAAACACGTTTAGGAAAAGAAAAAATGTGCGAAAAAATTTTAGGCCAATAGTTTGTGTGCCAATGACCATTAGGAGTACAGAAAATTCGGTATTGCGATATATACCCGTTTACGAGACGACGAGCGGTCGCCTACCTCTTGAATGTGTTGCCCACGGCAAATGTACCTTTAAAATAAATAATTATTCTTCTTTGCAGAAAATGTCATCCAACTCAGACGTTTCCCTTGAATATAAATGAGTACTCTAATAGAATTTGATAAAACTTTTCTTTAGACAAAAAGTGTCAAGTTCGCCGTATGAAAAAGTAAGTTGTTGACGAGGGGTCGGGATCTTATCCCTTATTTATCATAAGACTCGGATTATGTAATTCAATTTGCCTATTCTGAATCCCAAAATTGTGACCGGTGTCGTATTCAAATAAACATTTTATGACAAGATAAAATATTAAATAATTTGGGCGCCGTTTTTTTGAATTCTAAATATAAGTACCTAGATACTTAGCGGAAGGTTATGGGTTCAAGTCCTACCCAAGGCAGTTGACATTCTTATTCAACGAATCGAATTTCTACTTATAAAAAAAAGTATGTATGTTGTGTTAAAACAAAATTTTACCTACCATACTTAATTATGTAGGTACATACTACTTTATTTTCAATATATAAATTGTTGCCCTCCGTGATGGAGTCGTGACACCGGTTTTTTTTTATTAAATAGTTCATCATTAAATAGATTTGGGATTAAACAATGTATGCGATGTTGTTAATATTTATATATAATAAATTTATTTATTTACAATGAAGAACATTAGAAATATTTCTTTTTGTGAGGTCTATTGTCTAGCAGAGGCATACTGTAAGCTGAGGATGATAAATTGTGTTTTCTATTGATACATGGTCCTTGAAAACATAAATTTAAGTGGTTATGTAACCACCAACTAATTACATTAAATTTACTTACTACAAAGTATACTAAGTACCTACTTACTGCTTTTAAATGGACCCTTTATTCTGTAATTCTACGAATCATAAATAACAAAGGCCTGTTACAAAAGTTGCTGTTCTAAATGTAGGTAAATTAAACACAAATTGCGGGCTCTATCCTAAATCCCTTCGTATGACAAACTTATTTTACATAAAGGAGCAACCATACCAAGATCTATCATTTACGCGCAAAACAAACGCGAACGAACGTTATCACATGAGTAAATGAATCTGAACTGCTACAAATCTCGGTAGGTATTCGATATTCAAATTTTTCACATTTGGTTCAAAATACCTTATCGAACACGATAAATATAAACAAATAGTACCTAGGTTACATGAATAAATTTACTCATGTGCCTAGGTAGCCATAAAAAAATAACTTGATAAAAAAACAAGACTCGCAATTCATTTTATTTATCGACACCCTACTAAAGGCCAAAAACATTCAAGGCCTGTCCGGCAAAGAGTTAGGTTTAGGATTATTTTTAAAAGATTTTAATGTTATGTAATTTGCCGCACAGAACATTGGATAAAAAACATGAACTAATGTTAAACATTGAAAATTGGTAGTAAATTAAAAGTCGGTAGTTCGCTCATAAGGGAGTCTGCATCTAGAGGAGGGTCACTTATTCTTGTTAAAAATGAATTCAAATGTAAAGATCGCAAAGACATCGTGTCGCTTTCAGTTGAGCGAACTATTGAGCTAGCATGTGTTGAGCTGGAACAATTTATAATAATTAGCGTGTATAGCCCCCCCAAATCTAATTACCATATTTTTGAATCCACTATGGATGAGGCTCTGAGAAGGCTATCAAAATCGTGTAAAAAAGTAGTTGTATGCGGTGATTTCAACGTTTATATTAAAAGACACACAAACGTCCACTCAATTTCTTAATCTCTTCAAGTCATATGATTTAATAAATCTTTTCAATGAACCTACCAGGGTAACGCCCACGTCGGCTACTTGCTTAGATAATATTTTTTGTAATGGTAAAGTGTTAAAAAAAACCATATTGAATTGTCTAACTTCAGACCATAGTGGACAGGAAGCATCATTTGAGCACCATCATGTCCCAAACATAGTAGATTATATAGGCCAGTTACTATTAATAAAATAGACAGATTTAAAGCAAAAATTGAAAAGGGTGTTAATTTACTAAAGCCTACTAGTCAGAATGTTGATCATTTATATGAGGGCTTTTTTGGTTTGGTAAAAAATGAATTTGATAATCATTTTAAGCAGAAAAAAGTAAAAATCAACAAACAGATTTGTAAGTTTAATGAATGGGCTACACCTGGTATTTATGACAGATGACACTTCAATAATTTTTAAAATTAAGAGGGGCGAATTATCATTTGACGATGTTAACAATACCCTCTCTAAATTATTGCATTGGTTTGCTACGAATAATCTTTTGCTTAATGCAAGAAAAACAAAATGTGTTAAATTTACTTTGCCTAATGTAAGGTTTTCCGCCACAAATGTTATTGTAAAAGATGAGCCATTAGACACAGTAGACTCCTCTACCTTTTTAGGTATAACTGTAGACTCTCGACTGCAATGGGGTGCTCATATCAGGCTTTTGTCTGGAAGACTTACCCCCGTATTTATAAACAAGTAAAAGTAATTACTTGACTACAAGTAATTACTTGAGAGACAATTTGTATGCCTTAATCAAGAAATTACAAGAAGTTATAACTACCAAAAGTAAGCATTTTCAGCCAAATAATATGACTGTATGAACACTTTAAGTTATGACATTCTTAAGCAATAAGTAATTACTTCTTTATAAATACGGGGGTTAGTTCCGCTGCTTATACTGTGCGAAAGATAAGACAATTGACTGATGTTGGAACGGCAAGATTAGTATATTTTAGCTAGTTTCACAGTATAATGTCATACAGAATTCTGTTATGGGGCTCAGCGGCAGATATTGAGTCTATTTTTATATTGCAAAAATGTATTTACGGCCTTAGACCCCGTGACTCTCTAAGAGAGCTATTCAAAGAGATCAACATACTAACAGTTGCATCTCAATACATCTTCGAAAACATTATGTACGTCCGTAAAAACGTAGATTTTTTTGTCAAAAATAGTGACGTACACAATTTCAATACCCGAAATAAAGATACGAGTAAACTTGCCGTTCCAGGATTCAGACTGCGAAAAGTGGGTAATTCGTTCATGGGAAATTGTATTCGTATTTTCAACAAATTACCACTGTCAATTGCTGACCTCCCTTTACATAAATTCAAATCATATATCAAAGTTGTTTTAATGAAAAAGGGCTATTATACTATTAATGATTATATAAATGATAGGAACGTTTGGCTTTAAATTGTATCAGCTCGCACTAGCATATATCTTATGTAAACATGTTTATTTAAAAAGAGGCTGACAATAGTGACCGAGTTTCTTGCGCTGCTTCTTCTCGGCACTAGCCCACATTTGTCCCGAAGCAGTGGTAGGTTAAATATTGGGACGTGTAAAAGCGCCTCTAGGGGCCTATTTGCAGAAATAAAACTGATTTTTAACTGTTTCTTTTTTTAAAGTGTCCTTCTGTCTTAATTTGATACGTTAACAATACCTTATAGTGACCATATCAACATTAAAAATCTTTTATGTTTTTAATAAATATATGGACTTGGCAATCGAAGCAAAAAATCATATTGTGTTTTCATGCGATGGCCAAGTCATTAATCGAATGCTATTGCAGAAAATTCTGCCCTACCCACAAATTTTGGCCAGATATTTAAATCGTTGACCAACGGGGCCAAGAACTCGCGGGCCCGCGCGGGTTCGATCCCTGGGTCAGGCAACAAAAAGCTTCGTATTTTCGAACATTGCTCGGGTTTGTGAACACCAACCAGCATTTGGCAAGCGTGGTGATAATGCCAGCGCCCATCACTGCTGTGGTAACTTGGATTCAATGATGGAGGCCTTTTCCATACAGTGGGATGATTACCTATAGGCTGTTACTTTACTTTGTTCTACTCCCAGATTTAGATTTATACCCATAGTCCTCAGGACCACAATGCTCGGATGGCGATCGCTCCGCCTCATAAATGGACTAGCTAGGAGAAACATTTAGTTCTATACTCATAAAATGATATCGTGAAATAAGACAGAGAACCTGTGTGTCAACGTAAGGAAACTTACACGACGAATATTAGTTACACGCGAATGCTCTAAGTGAGGACGCTCCTTAATATATTCCCGTTCTGTGCGTGTTCGCGAACGTAATTAACCCAGATCCGATTACGTGGTATTCTGAAAACAATCATAACAGGAGAAAACTGAACGGTATTCCGTAAATGGGACTGTCAACGTAATCCCGACAAACTGCCTCCGAACACTCGGGTACGAGCAAAAGCAATCGGGATTGAATTGAGATCGCCAGTTGCCTTTATTATACCATAATTATACCGCTCTTTGCTAAATTTGCGGTTCAAATATAGTACCGAGGTCAATCTAGTGGTTCTTATAGGGATAACTTCGTCGAATGTCTCAATATTCACGAGTAGGAAACACCTAAATTGGGGAATCTAAATACACAAATAATAAAGTGAAAACACTTAACTACCGAAAAAAGGAAACCTTCTAGTCGGTTAGCATTTTTGTGACAGTGTAGTACTTTAGAATTTTTTACTAAGAATGTAATTCTAAAAAACAAGCGGCTTTGAAAAATTTTGCTATAAACTGAAGCGGTAGAATACTTGCTAAAAACTGAAGGCAGTCGGTGCCATAAAAACAATCAACTGACATGGGCGTAGCCACGGTGGGGTAGGGCCTTTGATTATATAACCAACGGTACGGTGCTTGCCCCGCCCTGGCTCTGAACTATAGGGTACCCAACCAAACCTAAAAAAAAAAAGATTATCTAGGACCTAACGATAATACTTAATATTCATAAGAAAGTTCACACTCGTCAGCCGACAGAAAAAAAAAATCGATTAAAACAAAAAGTTTTCCATTTTCAAAATTCTTTTGTTTGTCGATTGTGGGCTTCGAGCAACGCGGCCTTCCGTTCCGGGACGGAAGGCCGCGTTGTTCGAAGATTGTGGGCATGAGTGAGTGGTTGAGTTGAGCGGGAAAGCGACCTCCGCGCCGCTCCTGTCCCACGCAGTGCAGAGCTTATTGCGTTCTTGCTTCTTCTATTGATTCGTATTGTTTGCTTGTTTACTATTTTACTTTATAAAAATGAGGAAAATGTGGACGATCACAGCGGCTGTTTTATAGTTAAAGCTGAAGTGATCGCTGTCGCTCTAGAAGTTGATTTTACAATGCCACGCATCGCGGAAAGACATACGAACCATGCGAACTGATAATCCTCCGGCAGAGAGTCCTACCTAGTTTTGTAAACGATCACTGATTATTCCCTACCTAGACATGCTAATTATGTGATTGGAAGAGCGTTTCTCGGAGAACAACTTACGGCATATTCTTTGATCTCATTGCACCCATAAAACATAGAAAATGACGATCATAAATTTTTTGAAAAATTCAATGCCCTTTCGCGAGTTTTATAACTAAAGTGGTAGCTTTCACAGCGAGGCTGAACTGTGTTGCCACTTGTGGGTAGGAAAAAATATTTCATTGAATATTCTGAAAGGCATGGAAGTGGCAGAACAGGATTCAGAAGTGTTTTATCCAAGCATAAAAACTTCAATTGCTATTTTACTGGAATAACAGTGGAAGACGTGTACTATAGAGAGGTCTTTCAGTACGTAACGGCGTGTCTAGACGTGGCTTCGCTCCACCATGAGTGAAAATCGTCTGAGCGGTCTCGGTCGGAGTGTTCACAGTATGAGAATCGCCGAAGTGCTAAGGAGCCACGCCACGCCGCCGGCTTCTCTTATAGTAATATGTTAATAGTCTGTGGTAATATTATGAAGTTAGCTAATACCTAAATAAATAAACGTATGTGTAATTGCTTACTTTCTGTACTTGAAAGAACTATCGATAGCAGTGTTTCCCAAACATTGTTCTGCCATGGCCCGATAATTTTCATACTGTCCCTTTGTGGCCCACTTAATACTTTTAAACCCAAAATAATGTACATTTATCAATAGTAAAAATATTATTATACACTATTTAGTCACTACATTTTAGTGCGAAGCATGGAGCTGCTATATGTATATCTTTTTTACCTATTAATAATAGTTCGCGGAAAATGACGAAAGAAGATTTTTTACGATGCGTCGATCGATAAGAATTCTTTTTAAAACAAGGCGGGAATGTTGCGACCCGGTATTTTATTTTGATGGCCCGGTACGGTGTCGCGACCCGGCAAATGGAAAACGCTGATCAATAGAAATTTTGACTGATTAACAAATTGGCACACGCCCTGAGCCCAAACGGCTGAAGGACATTTTTGGATGGAAGATTTCGTGGTAAAAATAAAATGTTTCTGATAATTCGAATTATACATACAGATAGAGGGTGTAATCTTTTTGTGTGAAAAAATTTACCGGGGTAAGACCGCGGGTTTAGTAGGTACTTATTTTAGACTGCTGCCTCACCCTGAGCCCATGGCTGGCTACGCCCATGTCAACTGCGTTATAAATCGCCGCCTCTAAGTTAATTTACCTAATAAGTATGTGATTATTTTAATCACATGCTTATTAGGTAAATTAACTTAGATTTTATTTTTTATTTACTTATTCATTCTAGTCGTATAATTCTGTCGTATCGTATAGTAATCGTATCGTATCGTGTAAGTTCGGTAACGCGCGTGTCGATTATAAGGTACCTACCTAGGTACTAACTTTTCGCCCGCTATATCGGGCGATTTCGAACTCTGCACGCTAAGGCGACATTTTTACACATTTTTCATCGATTACTATAGGTCAATGACAAGACTGACGGATCTGGAATTACAGTATATAAGTAACTTCAGTACTTTATCTTGAACTTGCAAAGATCAAAAAAGCGATTGAAAAATGTTGACTCGATGGTAATGATTTCCGAATACACCTCTTAAATAAAACTATTTTTGAAATTACAACGAAATTATTTAATCCTTTTCCTTCAAAGTCACATAATACATTGCTTATATTAATATCTAAAATCCTATTGCTGCATATTTTTATTAACGAAACCAAAATTGTTTTTTATTATTTTTAATTTGCGGTGATTCCTATAGTACTTAAAATAAAGCTTGATTAGAATGACAGTTCTCACTGAAAGAGACGACGTAACTTTGTACCAGCGTCAAGCAAGTGAAACACATTTAATTTGCGAACTGAAAAATATTGGTAACTGGCATGTTAAGAATATTTTTTTAGACATTGCTATACATATTATTAATCAATTTAAATATATAAAATAGATATTTAAAGTTAAAAACATTGAAATAATCTAGTCACAAAAATTACACCTAACTTTAAACGACGTCTTTACAAGGTTACGTAATTTTTCATAATTGCTAGTGATGATGTAAAACGGACAAATCAAAATTGACAAACTAACAATATTCAAAATCGAAGCAATGTAACTTAAATGTTACAAACAATTTAATGAGCATTGGTTGATGCTAAGAACATCAAATTGCAATTATTAATAGTTTACAAAAAAAATTCAAATTTATTAGTTTCTATTTGCGATAAAAAAAATCTAATTGATTTTCATGATTGTTCCAATTATTCTGATAATGATCACGATACTCACTTACGGTTAAATCTTAATATACCTGATTTTCGTTTTATTTTATTCGCCATAAGTAACTGTTTTTTTTCGTTTGATCAGTCGAGTCGGTCCCATCACTAGTCACCTCAGTTTGACAGGTGTCATTCTAATGAAGCTATATTTTATGGACTATAGACGAGATCAATGGTGGCGGACGTTGTGTATTTTCGACCTTATTACTGCAGAAGTAAGGAATATATACGCGGTGAGAAGTTTGAAGGTTCACGTGGTGGCGCCTTAAGTTTATCGCTCGGGAAACCTGTTTAACCTGTGCCCAGCTGTGAAATCAATGTCTAATCTATCTTTTACAAATTTTCATCCAAATCAGTTCAGTAGTTTAGGCGCGACAGCGTAACAGACAAATAGACAGACAAAGTTGCATTCGCATTTATAATATTAGTAAGATTTTTAATGTAAAATGATCTTGTAAATTCAAATAAGCAATGTAGCTACCCAGTTGCATAAAGAGCTACTCAAACAAATTTCATTTGTAGCGCCAAATGTGATCAGCTATCCAGCTCACAAGACACAATTTGCACAATGCCTCCTGTGGAACGCTGACAAATTGAATCGGACCGCTTCGTTCCAAAAGAAACCTCACTAATGTGATTGGTTGAGACCTCATCCCCCAGGAACAAATTGTTATTAATGCTGAATGGTGTTACACGCTGTCTGTCTAATCCTAAACAAGCGCTTTCTATGCCCCGATCTTCATCGGAAGGATGGAAAGGACGATTCTCAAGCGAAGTAGAAAGGCAGATTCGAAAATGCGTATTTATGTATAAACTAGCTGTTTCCCTCTAAGTATACGAGTGTAAATTGTAATTCGTCGCTGACGGGAATCGGTATTTTTTCTAGGATACAAACTAGCTTATGTGCTAATATACAGCCTTTAATCGGTCTCCATAACAAATTTCATCCTGATCCGTTCACGCGTATTTGAGCAACAAACATACATCCAATCTTTCGCATTTATAATATTGGTAAGAGAAGTTTATCTCTGTTTTTTTTTATATTCCGAGTAATTTAAAATGAAAAATTTACAAAAGTGAAAATTGAAAAAATGAAAGAAAAAACTATAAAAACATTAGTAAAAAAATACAAAAAGCACAAAATATTGAGTCAGCACACCGAAAAAAATTTGCTTACTTAGGTATATTATAATAATAAGCCACAGAACAGACAAAGTAATAATCTAAGGTGGAGGAAAGATACTTAGAGTAGAAGGTACTCCACCACGCGACGTGAAAGGATTGTCCTATTAGAAGAAGCTGCGAAAGGAAGAAGACGTACCTATTTTATTTAAGCCGACACTTACGACGCAAATTGTGAACCGAACCGTTTACGGAACCTCCTCCGTTTTGTCGGCTGATATTAGGTACTTATAAGTACATATAATTACGACAGCTTTATGTGTTTGACGTGTAGCGATAATGCATATCGTACCTCCACAGATATTTGATAACTTATCAGTGAACCATTATTTTTACTTGTTACATCGTCGCATAGTCAAGTATAGAATATAACACAAAACAGTTGATTCCAATATAAACATTCATTATGACGTGATACTTGTTGTTTAAGTACCATTGATTTGGAAAATGTACTATTGGTTTATGTGTTCAATGTTAGTGTCAGTGTTAGTGTTAGCAGACGAAAGCAGCGAATATTCACAAGAGTTGGAAGGTTTATCTCATATTTTATGCGTAATATTCACCATAAAAGTACTGTATTACATATCGAAACGAAATAAGAAACTCTAGGTAGGTGCTATTGGTCGTCGGCAAGAGGACGCTAGTCCCTACTGCTATAAAATAATACAAAACGATGATTAAATAACTTATACCGGGTTACCGGTAATTCGATACATTCCCTTGGAGGCGTAAAAGTAGAGCTCATTTGCAATTGATTTTTTCATGATGTACCCTAGCCGATAGTGATTACTTTTTAAGATAATCAAAGTTTTGTGCTTTTGAATTACTCCTATTTTGATGCTATTTTTATGTATGATCTGATACCTAACAATAAGATGTAGAAATAATCTATATCTATATCTATCCATAATACTATATGTTAAGCACGTGAGCTCGCGAGAGCTTAATTTTGTTTTTCTATTTTTTTATATGTCAAAATCTATTGCATATGTGCTCTACTTTTACCCCTCCAAAGGAATGTATCGAATTATGGGTAACCTTGTATAATAAACACTAGCTGTTACCTGCGACTTCGTCCGCGTCTTTTTTCTATTTATTCTTATTATGCAACATTTGTCACTGCTGCTTCGCTCCTATTGGTCGCAGCGTGATGTTATGTAGCCTAAAGCCTTATTCGATAAATGGACTATCCAACACAAAAATAATTTTTCAATTCGGACCAGTTCTTCCCGAGATTAGCGCGTTCGAACAAGCAAACAAATTCTTTAGCTTTATAATATTAGTATAGACTAGCTGTTGCCCGCGACTTCGTCCGCGTCAATTTCTGTTATTATGTTCGCGATTATTTTTGCATTTTTTTTTCTGATGCTTCGTTCCTATTGGTCGCAGCGTGATGTTATATAGCCTAAAGCCTTCCTCGATAAATGGACTATCCAACACAAAAATATTTTTTTAAATCGGACCAGTACTTCCTGAGATTAGCGCGTTCAAACAAATAAACAAACAAATTCTTCAGCTTTATAATATTAGTATAGATTAATAGAAAATAAACTAAATCGACAATCAATGCAGTATTGCAGTAGTACTAATGTACAAAAACTGTTTCTCGTCGTAAGTAGGTATTATTTACATACATTATAGGTCACTGAAGAAGACTCTCTACCAGTCTTTACTCCATCATTGGCAAAACTGCGAACGGTAACCGACCTGCCAAGCGATGCGATTATGTGAAGTTCCTTACTTCATCTTATGTCCAGCGATGAGCTTATTATGACGAAAGGAGGATTTTGCCATAATCCGCCATTGGACAGGCGGCAAGCTCAGTTTGGCCAAAGGTAGAGAAGGCGCTGTTGCCGTTGACGTTAAACGTAGGTACAAGAAGAGAAGTGGTGGCGCTATTCTTTTTTTGTGTTACAGGATCCCTCAAATATGTAGTAATAATATTGGTTGTCGGCTGTCGCTGACTGTACTAATCATGCAATACGCTAGGTATAGAGTTAATGTCACTTTCTTAACCTAAATAAGTAAGTAAATAAAAAGTTTTGTATCTGATAAGAATAAATTTATATTTGTTTTCACAAATCTTTTCTTTTCATATGACTTTTGTGCAAGGATAGTCAGGTGTCAGTCAGTGTTTTTGGAAGGTATGACGTGACCTTGTTCTAACGCCTTTCAAGTTACGACAGCCGGGTTTAACAGCTTGAAGTGCCATCGACGACTAATATAACCTACTGTTTTCTAAATCGACGACGATTGTTTCCTAAATTTACCCGCCCGGAAAACGAACCCGGGATCATTTGACGACCATTTGGATCAGCGGTAGTTAACGCTGCTTCTGAGCCATGGGTCGCGGGTTCGATCCCCGCACAGTACAAATATTTGTGTGCATGAACATGTCTGTTTGTACTGTTCTGGGTGTTTTCTATGTTTTATAAGTATAAATTTACAAAAAAAAAAAAGTATGTAAGTAAGTTTATCGGTTGTCTAGTACCCCATACGACAGGGTACTTAATAGTACCTTAATTTGGGACTAGATGGCTCAGTGTGGCCCATTGAGGCATGTCTTAAATATTTATTTATTTATTATTTATTTTATTAAGTAGTAGGCTAGGCGGGCCATTGTAACAATACAGCAACCGGTCGTCATTATATTTGCATTAGTGGCCTAAGAACTAATACGAAGGAAGTCCAAGTTTTATTTATCTATGAATATCCGTATAATAGGTACCTAAGCGGTTAATCAGGGGTGTATCAGACTTCCGTACAGATATGAATACAAGGTCACATCAATTCAAAAGTATTCATTTCCATTTGCTATAATTAATGCTGTAAATTATAATATGCTTGTCCTAAGTTCGATCTCCGAGTAGTGGAAAAAGAGTTTCCAATTTCCGAACACTGTTCGGGTTTGTGTTCACCAACCCGCTATTTTCAAGCGTGGTGGTTATGCCTGTACCCATGTTGTGGTTACTTGAATTCAATGATGGAAGCCTTTGCCCTGCTGTGGGATTTATTATAGGCTGTTATTTCAATTTTTTTTTAAGTTTAGGTAATTTGTGACGAGATAGACGGTGTTGTAGTGTTTGGTCAACATCGGCTCTTAATAGCCATGCCTGATTGATTACTCTCTTATCGTGCACCTGCACATGTTGTTACAAATTTTAGGTTCATCATCTTAGCCTCACGCGCGACGCTCACAGCTAGACAACGACATACCGTAAGGATCGGAACTGCGAAGAGGTACCTAATATCGCTCAGGGCGTTAACTCGTGGTTCCGACTCACTGAATGGCACGGCAGGGAACCCCGAACCCAAACGAGCCCCACATTGAGTATGCGTAAGACAGATTCTAGAGTCTAAAAAACCCCGTCTCAAAAAAAGGTATAGCGTAAGGATCAACACACCGATCGGCAGCGCCCACCTGAATCCAGCGGACTTCCGCGACCTTTACCATATTGTCAGTCAAGTCACCTGGTGGACCACCCCCACGGCCATCAGTTCTTCCTATTATGTTCCCCGCCTACTGCCACTTGAGCTTAGCAATTCTATAAGCGATGTAGGTTACCTTAGTTCCCTTGCGTATTTCCTCATTTCTGATTCTATCACGCAGGGAAACACCTACCAGGAAATTTAAATATAAAAAAAATAGAATTATTACTTATTATTGAAATAAAAGATGTGTTTCATTTCCGTTCATTCCGTTACAATCAAAAATGCCAATAGACGCGAGTTAGGTAAATCCCTAACAATTGAAAAGGAAGATTATTTCAAGTATCCATTAGGATTTGTTATAATTTTATTGTTCAATAGTAGATGTAACAGCCTTTAATCATCCCACCGCAGGCAAAAGGCATTCATCATTGAATTCAAGTTACCACAGCAATGATAGGTACCTACTTGCATAATCACCACGCTTGCCAAATGTAGGTTGGTAATCACAAATTGCGTATTTAAACCAATAGACCAACGGAGTGTTGTTCAATACTTAAGTACCTATTGTGTCAATTGCCTTTTACTCCTTGAGTCGCTTCAGCAGTCACTTGGTAGTCTACAAGCGTATTCCATTTAACTGAATGTGTTTGATTGTTTTCAGAACCATGCGGTCCACATTGTACAGGAATATCATATGAATGTATCCACGGAGCGTGCTACTGCTCCGACGGGTATTATTACAGCAACTATTTCCACGCGGGATGCGTAAAATGTCCTGGTAAGAGCCCTTTCATTCTAGGCTTATCAGAGCGTAGGCGATGGTTGAACTGCCAGACATCTAACTCGTCACAGAATTTGTTTAGCGCTTTATACTCCGTACATATAAGCATTCGCTGTGACAGCTGTAGCAGTGTTCCACATTTAATCTTCATTTCAATGATGATTCATACATTATTTTACTAACCATAAAAAATATAGAGCTTGAGAATTTTATAGCCATTAAACCAACATCAATTCACATTACATATCACCCTGGTGCAATCTTGTGTGTATGATAGACAGTCGGAAAATCGCACATAAATTCCCGCGGTCTAGCTCGCATTAAACTTGAGGTCATCTACTGACAGACGTTGTTTAATTTATGAGTAATCGTACAACTTTTCAGATGAAAAATAAACAGATTTTCATTAATTCAAAACCCCATTCCTCCTTAAAGGGAGTTTTGAAAAATCATCTCATAAGTGGCGGCCGTGGCGGAGTGACTTACACACCGGTTTTCAAGGTGTCGCCTGCTCCGAGGTCCCGGGTTCGATTCCCGGACGGGTCAATGTAGAAAAAATGAGTTTCTCTACATTTTCTCAGGTCTGGGTGTTTGTGGTACCTTCGTTGTTTTTGGTTTCCCAAAATACGAATGCTTAGCGACTGTTATTCAAATTGGGATCAGAACAATGTATGTGATGTTGTCTAAATTTTTTTTAAGGCCTATTTTCGTCTTAAAACATTTGAAAAATCAGCTTAAGGCAGGTGTTAATGAGTCAGTGAGTCAGGCAAGAAGGCTTTTCTTTTTATTAACAATATTTATAGATAATATTGATTTATATTACTGATATTATTGATGAATGACTCGTAGTGAATGTTTAGCCGTAATTTTCAGACAGTCTCTAAATAGATTAATAAGTACCTACCTACCTATCAGATAAGATTTTCATTGTCATTATCAATCGATGTTTTTCAAGATAACGACAATGTTATCAAAATAAGATAGATTGCCTTATCAAGAGATAAATTCCAAAAATCCTGGGCTACTTATAGAGGTTTGAGATAAATTTAAAAGGACTTAATACTTAACGAAAGAAAGTTTATGGGAACAAATAAGTGGCTAACAGACCACCGCCAACCTTTTGAAAAGCGTTGTAATATGGCAAAATCCTTATTTTGAATATGCCTATTATGTCCAGCGGGGGATCCAGATATGGACTGATGATAAGAAAAGTATTGTCTTTAAAGGTAAAGGTGAAACATGCTACGGGACCTGTTGCACCGATAACCTGCAGTGTTGGCGTGGGAAATGCCAATCATGCTATGACTCAAATGGAAAGTGGACATGTCGGTTAGTTAAGTGTTTGGTAACCAAAACTAATCAAAGGAGATGTCCCAAATTGTATGGAGGCCAGGCCCAGTACCTGTACACCCCACCAAAAGATAGACCAATACACCTACAAGATTTTGTTATTATCTAATTCTTTAAAAATGGTTTCGTTAAGTGGTTCAAATAAAGAGTTAAGTAAGAAAATAGCAAAACAAAACCATCATGGCGGAAGATGACATTTTGATGACGTCTGTCAGTTTTGGCAGTTTCAAAATCGCGCATCTAGGTGTCAAGTGCCATCGCTTGCTGTAGTAACAACAAACATTATGAAAGTAATGTGTCGATCAATACCAAATCCAGAAAACGAAAAAGAGGTCGTTATAATGAACTACATTTAAAACGCGACAAGCAGATCAAAAACTTGAAGTGAATGATTATGCCAAAGTGACAAGGGGTATCTGACAGCTACTGACATCTAAAGTTTTTTTAGACTGACGCCGTCTTGGAATGCCTAATGGAGTTTGATAAATTATTCGATCTTATTTATTTTTGAACTACTAAATTATACGTTAAATAAATTTATCTGTATTTTTTCCAGAAACAGTATTTTTATCTTGATTTTTGAAAATGGTGTACTATGTCTGGGCCTATTATGGGACATCTCCTTTGTGAGATTGTTGTGACAAAATCGAACCATATTACCTACTAAAATTGATAAATTTAAAAACAGGACTTAACTTTAGTCACGTTACAGCTGCAGCGGCCGCGGCGGCCACCAAATGACTGGTGGGTTGGGTGAGCGGAGACTTCTGCTTCTGAATCTTTTGCCACCCTCACTGAACTGCTAGTGATGTTAATAAATGAATGTCCTGTTAAGTCCCGTTTTGAAAATTAACAGATATACCTAATAAACAGTTTAAACAAAAAACTGCTACCCGACTACGAAAATGCCAATGATTTCAAAGTCCCTGTATTGTTTAAACATTTTTGCTGTCAGAACTTAAGAGGAAATACAAGGGTCGTTTTTCCATACAAACGTAGTCCCCTGTTTCCTCCCTGGATAAAGCCAGAAGAGCAATATTTTTTATTACAAAAATCTATGGCTACTATTAGCATGTTTCTATGTTTTCTGTTTTTTCATAAATTAATTAATAAAAAAGATATGACCCTCAAAAATCGAAAAAATTCGCCAGATTTTACGCTGTGTTCAAACATCCTGAAAACAAATTTGGCTAAATTTTAGAAAAAAAGGAAAACATAGGAACACGGCCAAAGCCTTTCTTAAATTTTTAATGAAAAAAGTATTTAAATCGGTCTTGTTTTGGAAAAGTAATCGGGGGACTACGAAACGTTGATTTGGTGTGCTTTTAGTAGGTATTTTCGGTCCAAGAAGCAGTTGTCTCTATCACACTCTGCGGTGTAGGCGTTTGGCACTGCGCGACAGCAATAGATTTTACAAATACCTATTTTTCAATTCTCTCGCCCGTAGTGTTTCCTCTTAATCTTTTTTCATTATCATTCGAACCACGCTCGTTATGATTGCAAACTTTTTTTTTAAAGCAACCCAATATAAAGCATAGCAGGCACATATGGGTTACCTATTTCAGTGCGAAAGCCGTATCTTCGAATTTTGTTTCTTCGAAAACCTTTCATCGACATCACCATTCTTCGACGCCTTGTTAAATCGATGTCTTGTTACTGCAACGATTTGTTGCGTCGAAAAACGGTACTGCGAAGCCTTTTTTTCTTCGACGTCTTGTTACTACCCCTGTTTCGTTACATGACAAGACATCCATTTAACAAGGCGTCGAAGAATGGTGATGTCGATGAAAGGTTTTCGAAGAAACAAAATTCGATGATACGGCTTTCGCACTGAAGTAGGGTAACCCGGCACATATAGGTGTCAGACCACGTTACCCAGTCCACGTTATTTATTCGACGAAAAAAGGAGGATCTCAATTGATTTATTAAGAACAATATAACAATCGTCGTGAAGTTTCTAAGGGGGCCGTTTGGCTGAGCTGATAATAAAAATATTTCACGTAACACTCAGAGCGTCTTACGAAGTAAACCGATTTCAATGTTAAATTAACTGTAAAAAAATATTACTAAATAAAAAGATGTATAGTAATAAGAGTCATAGCTAGGGCGTAGGTACACAAATGGATACTTTAGTCTTTTGGTGAAGGTATGGCAGTACAATAATTATCTTCATATATTTTTCAGGGACACCGTAGATCAAATTCTTTTAATATCTACGACGCAGGTGATAATGGGGACAGCCCTTGTACTTGGGGTTATTGCTACACTAGTGTTACTCTTCAAATTATGCACTACGGTTAACTTAAGGTAAATATTATAAACTTATGTTTACTATGCTAAGTTTGATTTTGATAAACACAACTTTTGTTGATAATAATGTGAAACATTATGTTACACTATCCTCAAAACTGACCGCTTTTCAGAACTTCGATCTAGACGTGTGACACTCCTTATACACGAGTGATGTGAACAAAAGATGTACCACCTATATCCATTCTTTTTAATTTTATTTCCAATTGTACACGTAATTGTTACATTCATATCATCTGCTAAACTGCTGTGAGTTTGTCGGCAGTGGAACATCGAATTAATCGAAAACACGTCTTAAATCATTAACAGTAGGTATCATTCAGGTAGGAAGCATGAAAAGTTGTAATAGTTCAAAATTATTTTGCGTGCATTTTTAACATATACAAGTGCGATGTAGAATTGCTGATTGATGGTGGTAGAAAGCCTAGGCTGCCCTTCTCACCGGTTTTCAAGAAGCTGCCAACTCCTAGATCCCGGTTTGTTTCCTGAACCATTCAATGTAAAAAAAACACTTATCTGTTATGGTCTCAGTGCTTGTGGTACCTTCGTTATTCAGATTCCTTAAAATTCACGTAGTTTGGGATCCGTTTCTTAATTTTTTTATTATTATATCGTCATCATCATTTTTTATAGGCCGTTGGGAAACGGATCTAATTATGATGAACGTTTATCTATCGGAAGTCTACAAACATACATAGAAGAGAGACTTCGAGATGCGCCACCAAGGTATTTTTTTTAGGACAAACTAAATGTATGTACAGACAACGGCAGGTCAACCTACCCAAAATGTTAAAGGTCATTGAATTGATTTTCAACTTTAAGTCCAACAGTTAGAGATTAATATCAATTGAGAAAATTAGACGTTTTGTGGTAGGTTGACGTGCTGTTGTCTGTACTATAGAAACTCGGGCGAAGGAACAGTTAGCCGTGTGTTACAAACTGCAACCTGTGGTCATTTTTAATAAATGCAATTAAAGATTCGCTACTAAATAAAAGTAGGCCATGATATTTAAAAACACCATAATTTCAATAGAGTAAATGGCTCGTAATACCATCGTTTTCAAGGTGTCGCTAGGTCCAAGGTCTAGGGTTTGTTTCCCGAAAAGGCTAATGTACACAAAAAAACATTATCTTAAATTGCCTCGGGTGTAGGTGTTTGTGGCACCTTCTTTGTTTTTGATAATATAAGTTACCTACTTACTTAGGTTTACGCTTTAAATCAAAACAATGTAGGCACTACGTGATGTTATCCACACTTAAAAATAATTATTAAAATCTCAATCTTAACTAAACCGAAACGCCTTTTTTCTCGTCGAAACACTCAATAAAAACAATACGATCAGAATACTATTTTACATAGTGTATGCATTTCAGATACTCCAGGACTGCGCCCGCTAATACAGTGATAACACAAACGACTATGGCGTACCATAATAATGCTTTTGTAAGTTTTATTATTATTAATTATACTAATTAAAATTATGGTGTGAAAGAAGATATTGTCACACGGATTGAGAAAGGGATGCTTAGATGGTTTGGGCATGTAGAGAGGATGAATGAGAGAAGAATGACTAGACAGATCTATAAGAAGAGTGTGAAAGGGAACGTTGGAAGAGGAAGGCCTAGACGAACTTACCACGATCAAATCGGGGATGTTCTGAAGAAAGGTCAGGTCAAGAGTACTCTAAACCGACGAGCATGCATGAAAAGACGAATGTGGAAGAAGCGAAAAATGTATGCCAGGATCGTAGTAAGTGGAAGGCTTTGGTCTCTGCCTACCCCGTTGGGAAGGAGGCGTGATTATATGTATGTATGTATGTAATTATACTAGAAATATATCAGTAAAATCAAAATCAGTAAAATCTGTTTATTTCTGCAAATAGGCCCCAGGAGGCGCTTTTACACGTCTCAATATTTAAACCTACCACTGCTTCGGGACAAGTCTGGGCTAGTGCCGAGAATTAGCAGCACAAGAAACTCTGTCACTATTGTCAGCCCCTTTTTTAAGCAAGTACGAGCTATGACAATTTAATGCCATACAGTCCTATCATATAAATAATCATTAATAGTATAGATAATAGCCCTTTCTCATTAAAATAACTTTGACATACGATTTAAGTTTATGTACCCTGTTTACGATTTAAGCAATACCCTGTGGTAATTTGTTAAAAATACGAATACAATTTCTCATGAACGAATTTCCTACTTTTCGCAGTCTGAAGCCTTCACCGTTGACAAAACTGCGATCACTAACCCGACTGCAAAGTGTGGCTTTTATTGCAAACTGGCGCGCACACCATACATGCAAATAAGCTATGCATACCCTTCTTGCTGCGTCTAACTAAATATAACAAGGTGTTTTTTAAACTTGGGTACTGCATACCCTAGATGATAATGTGCTTAGAGTTTAAGTCAACAATCGTCTCATAGGCATTTAAATATTTTTTAATACCCTATTACAGATACACGACCACAATATACCGCCGCCTCCATATACAGAAATTAAACAAGAAAACAATCCAAACGAGACTGTGCACATTTGAGAAAAAAAACTCAAAACTCATTTAATACTTATAGATAGCCTTAATAAATCTGTGATGAAGAGTATAGTGTAATTTTAAAGAATATCAAGTATGTAATGTATTAAAATTATACATAGTCAGGTCATAAGTTCTGTCACCAATAAAAACTTTTGAATTTAGAATGCTGGCCACAAAAAAGTTTCGAATTTTTCATGAAAATAAAAATGTGTACTTTTTAGAATTTTCCTCATTTTTAAATATGGAGTGGACACTTAAAGAAGACCGTGTCGCGGTTATTGCGTTGCATCGTTGCGGTTACGCGCCAATGGGGGCTATCGCTAGTGAATTTGCCACTAGAGGCGCTTGTGTCGCGTGAGGTCCAATATCATTCACTTTTCACTGGTTTTAGCGCAATTTGTTGCATAAATTAAAATTTCTTCAATTTACCTGCTGGAAAGTGATCTCCTTCGTAAAATATCGCAAATATGGCGATTAATGTGAACGCTTTAAAAGCGTAATTTAGAAAAAGCGCAAAAATAGGCGGCCTCAACAGCAACTATTTCAGAAGTTAGTTTGTTGATATCAAGATAGTTATTTATAAACAATATAACCTTAATTAGATTTAAGATATAAAACTTTATTTCGGCGCCAATCGCCTTTGACAGCTATACCTCCGGACCTCAGTCTACAGTGGCGCCAACTGGTGAGCAAAGAAACGGTAGTCCCCATTCAGATTTTCGACTTACTGAAAAATTTGAATATAACCAAAAGATTCGTTTATCGTACCATAAAACGATACAATGGAGACTCTAGTGTAGATGACAGGTAAAGAAGTGGTCACCCTCGCTCTGTTAGGACCACATGAGGTTAGTACTCCAGCAGTGATAAAAGCTGTGAAGGCGCGAAGCAGAAACTGTTGGCCCTTCAGATGGGGTTAAGCAGGACCACGGTGAAAAGGTTGATAAATGAAGACTTAGGGCTTAGGGCATATCGAAGAAAAACAGGACATCGTTTGGACGCTCGTTTAATGGACCTGAGACTGAAGAGATGCCGCGCTTTGTTGAAGCGGTACGCGGGAAAAAAGCATCGGGAAATTCTTTAATCGGATGAAAAAATTTTCACCGTGGAAGAGAGCTACAACAAACAAAATGATAAGGTGTACGCACACAGCAGTGAAGAAGCGTGCAACCGTATTCCGCGTGTCCAACGAGGTCATTTTCCATCCTCGCTCATGGTTTGGTTAGGAGTCTCTTATTGGGGCTTAACTGAGGTACATTTTTGTGAGAAAGGCGTAAAAACGAATGCAGTTGTGTATCAAAATACAGTTCTCAAGAACCTTGTGGAACCTGTTTCTCATACCATATTTAATAACAGGCACTGGGTATTCCAACAAGATTCTGCGTCAGCTCATAGAGCGAAAAGCACACAAGACTGGCTGATGGCGCGTGAAATCGACTTTATCCGGCACGAAGACTGGCCCTCCTCCAGTCCAGATTTGAGTCCGTTAGATTACAAGATATGGCGACACTTGGAGGAAAAGGCCGGCTCAAAGCCTTATCCTGATTTGGAGTCACTCAAGGTATCCTTGATTAAGGCAGCCGCCTATATTGACATGGACCTTGTTCGTGCTGCGATAAACGACTGGCCGCGCAGATTGAAGGCCTGTATTCAAAATCGCGGGGGTCATTTTGAATAAACTTTATTACCATATGAATCTATGTTTTATTAAGTTCATTTTGTTATATAAATGGTTACATAAATAATAAACATGTCTAAATTATTTCATATTACACATGTGACAGAACTTATGACCTGACTAGGTAAGTGGCTATTTAAAGTTTGATAAAGATAAGTAGCCATTTAAAGTTTGATAAAATTTTTGGGTCTAGTTGCGACATCAGTAACATTTCTCACTAGACGTCATGATGACGAAAAATTTAACTACATATCAAGACTAAGTATACTTATATTCAAATAACCAAAGTTTTAGCAATATTGCAAACTTTTACTTAATGTAATGCAAGAATATGAAGTTACATCACATCATCTTTTGGAATGAAGAATTCTTTGATCTTGCATTGTATAACATCGTAAATATAAACCTGATTACACTTTTGGTTTTGTTTTATTGAGGGCCCATTGCACATATGTACCGGAATTGTGTTTTAACTTATTATAAAATGTATGTCCAATCAATTGATAATGGTGTCAGCTACATCCTTCAGCTACCTACCTACTACGACGACGACGACGAGGACGATAACCTTAAAAAGCTGATAGTGGTTGGAAACACCGAAGGTAAAAGGTCGAGAGGTCGTTCGCCAGCAAGATGGACCGACCAAATAAGGACATCCTTCACATTCTACACGGTGCTAAAGGACGCGCTGAACAGAAACCGATGGAGGCAGATCATCCGCTCCAGATGCAACCCCGAAACTGACCACGATCCTCAGACATGTGGGACCGACTAAACAGAGAGGGAGAGAGAAATCCTTCTACTGCCAAATAATACTTTACTAAGTATCCTAGGGACTAAGGTTGTTTTACAATCTATATTGGTTATTTATTTTGACCATCAAGTATCTTGCAAATATTTATACAAATATATATTTAAAATATATGAACAAATAATTGTTTTCAAGTTTAAACACTAATATTATAATTGCAATTTAATTGCTTAAAATATCATATAAAGTATGAATATATATATTTGCAAACAAATAACCATAAATCCTAGCTATTATTTCTAAAATACTTATGCTCTGAATTGAATCAATAATTTAGCAATAACTCAGCCAAATACAACAAAAAAACACCTTTATAAATACAGAAAGTCTATATTATATTATTTATTAAAATTAACACAGTTGCAAAATAATGCAGGAAGATGTATAAAATCAACACATCAATTTGTGAGAGTAGTTAGAGCCGCCACTACATCACCTCTATGCTCTCGTAAAGTTCTTTCTGCAAGAGTTCTGGATATTTCCATTTCTTTCACCTGAAAATCACAAAATAATTTCATAAGAAAACATTCTCTTACATTATGTTTTAGATATTATAAAAGGAAAAACTACTTTTTGAGCTAACAAATACAGAATTTCTAGGAATTCAAATATAGGTACATAATGTTTATTAAAACAAACTACTAAATAAAGCTTTGGGACAATCGCAGGCTAGTGTTGTGTAGAACCAGAGCAAACCACCAGATCACTATGTGAACAGTTTTGGTTGATTTTACATAGGCTGATGAACATGTGATCTGATAACTGCAACAGTAATAATAACACATTTTTTTATCATTTAGATAAAATAATAACAAATTAATAGCCTTTTTAAAATAATATATGCACAATACAGTCAAGTCATTCATTAATAGTGTGCAAAAGTAACAACCCATTTTCGCTCACTGTTGAGCACGGGTCTCTCACCATTTTAAGGAAAGGGCTTAAGGCCTTAGTACCACCACGCTGGCCTAGCGCCACACTGGTGGACGGCGAGGGCGACGCTGTGGCAACATCACCCCGCCGTTGGACGTTTCTCAAGCCGCCCGAAGACCTCCAACAGGGCTTAATGACTGTTATCTCATGATAACAGCCGGGACCGACGGCTTAACGTGCCCTCTGAAGTACGGACGCGCTCAAGGTGTGATGCCACAAACGGTCACCCATCCAATTAGTGACCACTTCCATCGTTGCTTGACATTCGTAACAGAAACTTATCAGAAAGAAGCATTGGGCTATGAGCGCTTTTAAGCGTGCAAGTGTAAGGCCAGCAACGCACTATGCGGTTAGCCGGAATGCGGTCAGCCGTCCGGTTAACCGCAGTCAAAAAAAAATTATGAAAAATTAGTATTTATGCGCACTGTCATGCGGCTGCCGCTCAACCGTTGCGGTCGCTCGCAGCGCTGCGGCCCGACTGACGGTCATCCGGACGGTTGCTATACCCACTACGCGGTTAGTAGTTTGCGGTCGAAAGCCCGCCATGACGACGCACGTGCACTGTGTATCATGCTTTGTCATACAGGTTCTCAGAATGCTTAAAAGTTCTTCAAATGATTTTAGACTCATTCTAGTGTATCGAAAAAACTTGTCTTCATACTTTTTGTGATATCCGAAAAATATTTGAAAATGTTTACTCTCATCTCGAGTTTGCAAAAAAGGATGAACCTAGTACCTTTTTCTTTATTTCTTTTTCTTTATATAGCGCAAGTAAATATAATAAATAGCTTCGACTTCTTCAGCGTCCATCTTCGAAATGTGTCAATGAAACCGCAACGATGTCTTATCCGCACTTTCCGGTTGCGGTTACGGCTAGCCGCCGCCCGGTTAACCGCAGTTGCAACCGCGTCCTGCGGCAAACCGAACGGGCAGCCGCGTTGCGGCAAACCGGTTCAGCGCCAGAATATTTCCAAATTTATTTGCTGTATGCCGTCATACATATTATCAGCTACGAGATAAATCGTACCTGGCAAAGTAGAATAAAAATCTCTTAGACTATGCCGACTACGAGTATAGCCGTATACGTTTTCATGCAAAATTAGTCACGGAAACTAACCGCTTTGCCACCCAAGTACTTTCAACGCATCGTTTGCAACATTCTTCAAGATTGAAAGAATGGTGAGATAGCAATAAAGCCGAGATGAAGGTATTTATTGCCATTGTTTTACATATGAGTATCTTGCAATTACCCCAAAAACCACTGTATTGGAGTAGGTAAGCATAAGTTGTATGACAATCCGCTTTTAAGTAGTTTGCCGTAATAAATTCCAGATACCTACTATTCAGATTTTTTCATTTTTCAAACAACGAAAAGTTGATGAAAGTGACCGTATTTACAAAATACGATTTTTGGTAGAACATTTAAACAAATTGATGCAAGATATTTATGCTCTGTCTAAAGATTTTTGCAGAGACAAATCTGTAATGTTATAGACAGGAAGGCATTTTTTCAAGTTTACATAAAAAAAACATAGGGTATGGCTTTAAGATATTATTATACAAACTATGTGAAAGTAATGGCATAATACTGAAAATAATACAATATCTTTATATAATATATAATTCTTCTGTGAGTGTGTATGTCACTGAACTTCTCTCAAACGACTGGACCGATTTTGATGAAATTTTTTGTGTGTGTTCAAGGGGATCTGGGAATGGTTTAGATTCACAATTTTGTCCGCTGGACAATGTTTTTTTAATTAATTTTTAATTTATTAGTAGTTGTTGATTTTGGAATGTTTTACATTGGATCCGACAGACGGTAAGGGTAGGGTAGGGGTAGGGAAGGGTTTAGGGTAGGGGTAGGGTAGGGTAGGGGTAGGGTAGGTTAGGGGTAGGGTAGGGGTAGGGTAGGGGTAGGGTAGGGGTAGGGTAGGGGTAGGCTAGGGGCAGGGTAGGGGTAGGGTAGGGTAGGGGTAGGGTAGTAAAATATTATAATTTTATAAAATATATACAACCCTAAATTTTTACCCTTTTACCACCAACCCCTATTTTTTGTTAGCCATTTTAGTAATTTAATCATTTTTATGGCAAAACAACGTTTGCCGGGTCAGCTAGTACTTTATAAAACTATACAGGCAAATCAGAAGGCCAGGCCCCCAATTGAGCTAATTTAAAAATGGCTCAATAAAATCGCAATTGCAATTGCTTTTTTCCATTAAAAGTCTAATTTTTAATTTTATCGTGTTTTCTTTGCTAATGCCAAACAGACAAAATCAGAACTTACCTGTGGTACCAATAAATAAATATTTGTATGGAAGGCCCCACAAAATCTATGAATATATTCGTAGTCGGCACCACGATAAAGACCAGCACTACGAGTTATCTCATAGCTGGCACGGAAAGGGTTAAAAATGAATGCTTTCACAGTTATAATAAATTAAAATCATTTTGATATACCTAATGTATAATCATCACACAAAAATGCCATACATTACATTTTGTACAGCAATCAATAGAAAAATGAATTTTTTTGGCATTAACTCCTACAGGATCATAAGACTGCAGGCGGTCACGATAACAATTGTTCTGCAATAACATACAATCAAGGGGTTAACTTACCAAAACTTAATTCATGGTGCTAATTAATTAATCTTTACTGTAATTATTAAAATATCTGAAAGAGATACTTACAATTAATTCTATGTCGTCCTTTTTTACTGATACTTTCTGAAGTTCCTTTTCTTTTTCAAGCCGTTCCGCTGCTTCTTTGTTTCTTCTATCGCCTATTAGTGATAGTGCCTGGAACAGTTAAAATACATATATGCATATATTTTCTAGTTAGAAAACTTACAAGTTTTGCATCAAGGCGTCACGATGTCCCATAAATAACATAACCTCACAGCCTAAACATAAAGGGCCTAACCAAAAGGGTTTAACTTACTCCTGATATATCCTGAGAAGAAATTTCTTTCTCCTCTGCGTAGTCTGTTACTTTTTCTAAATCGGCCACGCCACTGTCATGTTTAGCGGTCTTCTTTTGGGTTTTATCCTTGTCGTGTTGAATATCGTCTGTATCGCCATTAATTTCTTCATCTGCCATTTTGTAAGTTATTTATAATCTTCTAACAAGCAAATGATATTTATCCGAATGGATTAAATTTACATTCGATACAACTTAAGCTTATAAACTACAAATTTTTAAATACTTCAGCTCAATCCAAACAATTCATCCACCATTCAACTCATTCAAGCAGCTGTAAGAGAAGCCCCTGTCAACTATCTGTCAACTAGGTGTTAGGGATGTCGATCTAAGATCAATTAATAGAATAGTCGATTTTTAGGACCTAAACGATCGATTTTTAAATCAATATAGAGTACTAAGTCGATTTAGATAATCGATATTTTACCCTAGTAAACATGGAGGTTAAAAAAAAGGAGAACCATATCTGCTTAAATCAAAAAGTGTCCGTCAAAAGGAGCAAAAAAGGTTGCGCCATTTTCGCAAGTGGAAAGATTTCAAAACAAGAATTTCATAGTTGTAAACTAAATATATCATTAAAACACGTATAACAGGCAAAAAAAAAAAATTTATTATCAACAGTACAATATAAAAATAAACAAATAGATAAAAAAATATATATATTTTCAACACAAAATAAAACGTAGATTTTAACTGCAGTATCAAAAAATATGTAAAAAAATAATATACATAATGTGGGTCGAAAAAATAATAATTTATATATATTATATATATCGCAATATTCATATCGTTTCCACCAACTAATCTTGCGCCACCTGTAATTTACTGTTTACAGATGGGAAGTTTTTCAACTTGTCCCCCATACACGACGGTTCTCCTTTCTTCTAGTCTCCATGCTAGAAAATCATTATTAGATTTTTTTGTTTCGGTAAAAACCATAAATAGATTTAAGGTTAAAGAGATTGGCTGTATGCCTAGTTTTGTTTCCATCCATTTACAAAATAAGTTTTATTTGTATAATAAACTGTCGTTATATTATGCTGTGGTTAGCAAAATAAATTAATACTTTTTTTTCGTTGTTTTTTTATCAGTTCCTTGTGAGCGCCTTTTTTCTGTTGCCGGCAATATAGCAAGTGGTGAGTGGAGCCGCTTTGATCCTGGTTGACTGGACTGGTTATTGTTTTAATAAAAACATGGAGCATTGGTCACCCATTTGATGTATTAAATACATTTTGAAAATAAAATCAGCTTTTACATCTGATCTGACTTTGATCTATATCTGGTTTAGGTAAAATTTTACCATGGATTAAAAAAACTAATTTACTGTTAAGAAATCATTTGGTTACGGTGTCTTTCTTGTTTTTCATAAAATAGATAATATTCACATTATAAATGATATCTTAAAAAAAAACAATTTATTGAAAATCATTCTACTTAGCTTAGATTTTTTCCAAATCTATTCTTATTGGACAGAATCGACATCCCTACTGTCAACAAAGTGTCACTCACGTTGTCAAATGGCAAAACCAATTATAAAGATTTTTGTTGAAAAAAAGCGCGGGAAACTTCGGTTTGTGCGGTTGATTTACATTTTGCTCTTGCTATTTTATTATTTTTAACAGTAATTATAGAGGATCAATTGTAGAATAGTGTGTTAATATTTGTTTGTTTTAGTATATTTATATAAGAAGTGCATAAATTACGCTGTATTGGTAAGTTTCTCATTGTTTAATTGTGCATGGAGGAGCCCGATGATCCTGGCGGGACAATCCCCCAGGTATCTAATTATGTAACGATTTCACAATCGCATGGGACTGAGACTGAAGGTTCTCAGAGAGATACGGACGCATCTGAAAGTGGTAGAAGTAGTTTTCAGCGCAAGCGGGTACATAACCGCAAATATTGTAAGCACTGCAACAAAAAAAAGAGGAAAAGTCATAGGGCTACTGGTTTATCTGATGAAACTAATGATTGTTTGTGTGAAAATGATAATGACCAAAGTAATATTTTCATCCATAAACCTGATAACTTTATAGCTTCATACCCATCCACAACCAAACCAAATACCACACATGTTGTAAGTGAAACTAATAATAAACCCCCAGCAACATTTGTTGGCAGAACTTCTTATGAGCCTTCGGATACAGCCCCCTACCCAATCCATGTCCAAAAAGAATCGACATCTTATAATGAATCTCCTAGTATACACCCAATTTCATTTGGCCACTTTTTAAAAAAGAATAGATTTCAAAATATTATTAATGGCAGTCTGAAAACAATTGGTAGGAATCGCATCATCATTTCTTTTACAAATCATAGGGATGCAAATAATTTTGTATCCAGTGAATTACTTAAAAAATACAACTACAAAGCATTTATTCCTGTATGTAACGTGACCCGCATGGGAGTAGTTAGAGGAGTACCTGCAGATTGGTCTGATGATGAAGTGAAAGAGAATATATCAACCACCGTAGGTTGTGGTGACATTTTAAAGGTAAGACGTTTTAAAAGGAAAATTAGTCAAAATGGAAAGTCAGAGTTCGTTCCTTCAGAGACTGTTGTTCTTACTTTTGATGGCCAAGTCTTGCCCAAACGCGTGTTTTTATGTTACAACTCATTGCCAGTAGACCTGTATATATTTTCAACAATCCAGTGTTTCAACTGCTGTAGATATGGCCATGTAAAAAGCCAGTGCCGTTCTACACCGAGATGCTTTAAGTGTGGTCATGAGCATTCAGGAGATAGTTGTTCGATTGAGGAAAATTTGACATGTTGTCTTTGTTCAGGTCCCCATTGCGCTACAGATAGAAAGTGCCCTGAATTTGCCAGACAAAAGGGTATCAAAAAAACAATGGCTACAAATTGTATATCATATGGTGAGGCCTTAAAACTGCATCCTCCACTAGGTAAATCATATGCCGATATGTTAACATCCCCTCCTCCTCCTCCTACTCAATCTATTGCATACAGCTCAAATTCAACTATCAACAGAAATAAGTCTTATAATAAAACAGTGTTCTTGAAACCCAGAACTCCTCCTAAACAAGGAAAGGGGTATGATCGTGTATCTCATAATGAATTAATTAAAGACTATAATATGCCTATACCTCAAAATGGATGTGCCTTCAATAATGAGGGACCTAGTAATTTTCTGTCTAACTTGCCTATCAAGGACTTGATCATAGCATTAATCAACTCATTGTCAAACTCGAACATAATATCTTTACCGTCCAACGCTGCCACACCTAATATTGAAACACAGAAAGAAAACATTCAAAATGGCAGTCAACTCGCTAGTGCTGCAGTGGAATTGTCGCTCACCACCGCAGCTTCGGCTTTCTGGCCGGCTGCGCCGGCCAGCCTCAGCCGCGGCGCCTCGCTTACAGCCTCCTGCTCCTCAGCCCGCGGGCCGCCTCGCCCCTCCGCGCCTACGCGCTTTTGAATTACACTCTAGGGGCAGGGCAGACAAGACTGCTTGGGGTCGGTTTGTGAGCGATTCGTTTCTTAAACTTTTCTGTTTAAAAAAAATTGAGCGTAATGTCAAAAAAAGATGCTAATACATTTTAGTGCTTTCGATATTAGACATACTGAAATTAGGGTTTTCAATTTTTAGACCAATCTATAATAGTGCGAAAACAACTGTTAGACTAGACAATAATTATACGTTATAAGTTTAGGCCAATACGGTTCGGCCAAATGAAATTAGGACTTTAAATTTTAGGCGAACCGAAAGGCACCCCCATTATGGAGTTAGAGTTTTGAATATATTGGATCGCCTAAATATTGTTTTACTAAACACTGGGAAACCAACTCGTCGAACTAGACCCCATGAAGGTCCTAGTGCGCCAGATCTATCGATCTGCTCACCCAATTTTGCATCTTCTTTAATTTGGACAACTATGAATTCCACATTTGGAAGTGACCATTTTCCTATAATAATTACTTTTCCAAATAAGATAGACTCATTTACAAGACCCCCTCCCAGATTGAAATACAAACTATCCGGTGTCAATTGGTATGCTTTTCAGAAAGAAGTTGAGCGGAGAACCTCCTTATTACCTATTGTTACTGATACTAATCATTCAGAATGTGCTGAAGCATTCACTCAAATATTACTTGCAACCGCTGATGAAATGTTTCCTATTAAAAATAAGGTTTCGAAAATTATTTCTCCGCCGTGGTGGGATAAAGAATGTTTGACAGCTGTATTAAAAAGGAAAGACGCTGAAAAGCGCTATAAGTCCGAATCGACCATTGAAAATTACGATTATTTGATGGAAGTAATGGCAGCTACTCGTAAACTTCTCAAGAAAAAAAAGTGGGAAGGTTGGAGATCATTTTGTACTTCGATTTCTCCTGATGTCTCTCCAACAGTAATTTGGGCTAATATTAGAAGGTTCAGGTCTATTTTTAAAGAACCTATGCATTCTAAACCTGATGATTTTGTAGTTGATAATTTCTTAGATAAACTAGCTCCGCCGTCTGCTCCTCTAAGCGACGTATATATTAACCAATCTTTTGATCAGCGTCCTGAAGATAATACCGAACTCAATGCTCCTTTTACTTTATCTGAATTAAAAGGTATCCTCTTATATGTAAAAGATTCATCTCCGGGTATTGATGGGATCCCATATTCATTTTTTGCCCATCTTAGTGACTCTAGTTTATCTTATTATTTATCATCAATAAATTCTATTATGCAGAATGGCAACATCCCTCCATCGTGGAAATCACAAGAGGTAATTCCGATATTAAAACCCCATAAACCAGCATCAGATTCCGATTCATATAGACCAATTGCACTATCATTAGTTATTGTTAAGCTAGCCGAACACTTGGTGAAAAACCGCCTAGAATGGTTTGTTGAAAGCTTAGGTTTGTTGGGTAACAACCAATATGGTTTTAGAAAGGGCAAAGGGACTATGGATAGTATTGGTATACTGACAACTGACATCCGCCTAGCTTTTTCTAAAAATGATTCTCTTTTAGCGGCTTTTCTTGATATTAAGTCAGCTTACGACAATGTCTTAATCCACGTTTTGATTATTAAACTTCACAAAATTAATACTCCTTTAATCTTAATAAATTTCATTTATAATATTCCTAATAAAAAAACGAGGTTAGTGTGGAAAGGAATCCCGCAAGGATCAGTATTAAGTCCTATTTTGTTTAATATTTACACGTATGATTTGGAACCAACTCTTAGCGACCATATAAGGGTACTACAATATGCTGATGATCTACTTTTATATGTATTAGGTACACACATCCAGGACCTTAATTTATCTCTAACACATGCTTTAGAAATTCTTAGAATCTGGTTAGATAAAAACGGACTAAGCATATCAGTCCCCAAAAGTTCCATTGTTGTGTTTTCCCGTAAGCGACTTCCACCAACTATTACAGTTTGTTATAAAGATGAGGTTATACCTGTCAAACCCGAAACAAAATTTTTAGGGGTGACACTAGACTCAAAATTAACTGGTCTCTCACACTGTTATGCTATAGAAAAAGAGAGGGCGCTGATGTGCGCAAACAAACATTGATTTGAGTAAATAGATTAATTTTAAATGTTTCCAAGTAGCTTCAAGTGTTTTTGACGCGACCTTAGGACGTGTGGTACTACAACTGCTTAGTACGAGTAAAGGTGTAAATAGAATCGTTGAATAAACAGTGTAATAGTAAAAAACAATACCAGTGCACAAGTGAACAGTATTATGGACAATTTGGACGTAATCGTCTGGAATTATTGAAGAAGAATCGCTTTCACTTTACGTGTTGAAACTAATAAGTGATATGACATAATATTACTTTAAAGAGTGATTGTTTAAATAACCTTAAATATGTGTGTACAGTGACTCACTGGAATGATATGAAACTTATAAATCACATTCGATCTAGATACAGTCACGCCTTCTATTGCATCCCGACAAAACAAATACGCTCTTCACGATATTGCTTTAGGTGCGCTGTGACCAGTGAGCGCCTGATCAATTGTGCTTTCGTACCGAAGAAAAAGTTCAAATTATCAACAGAGGGCGTTACTTGTCGCTGACATCGAGTTTTCTTCAGAGTTTTTACTTTTGTTTTTGCTCGAACATGGCAATGAATCAACAAAACAACATTAAGATGCAGAACGCACCTCAGCCACCACACAATAGTAAATGCGCGGGCTGTCAGAGACTGCTGCCAAAAAGAGAGTATTTGCGATGTTTGGCTTGTAAAGCGGCTTATGATTTGGACTGTGCGAATATTACATACAAACTTTTTAATCTGATGACAAAAAGAGACCAATGGAAATGCCCAGAATGTAAGAGTAGAATGCCTAAAACCGGAAATTTGAACACCCCTGTCCGCCCAGTTTTGCCCACAGATGATATGGTGCAGCAACCCAGCCATTCTACCACAACTGCACCGGCATCACAAACTACAGAAGAAGGAGAAAACAACGTTACACACCGTAGGAAGTTGTCACGACTCAATGACGATATCGCATTCCATGAACAGGAAATACTAGACCCATAGACAGGTGCCGATGGCGAAATCCATAGAGATACAGTTACTGAGCTGAAGTTATATATGAGTGGGTTAATTCAAACCCAAACAAATAACCTACGTGCCGCTATCACGGAGCTAACAGATACTATTAGGACACAGAATACTCGCATTGAGCAACTGGAAATGAGAGTGCAAGAATTAGAGATTCAATCGAGTAATCGGCCAGATTTGTCTTGCCTAATGACTACAATATCGGATCTTCAAGCAGATGTCTATGAACGGGACCAGGCATTATTAACGAACGATATAGAAGTAGCTGGAATTCCTGAAAAAATCGGTGTTGATCTTGATGAAAGGGACATAGTGAGTGCTGAAAGAGCTGGACCCCTCGACCAGTGGGGCGTGACGGTGCCTCTGCCCACCCTCGCCCGATTGCTGTGCGACTTACCCGTCGTACTACTCGCGACGCTCTGCTACGGGCTGCGCGCGTGCGACGTAATATGACTACTGAGGACCTGCCGGTGTCGGGCCCAGCGCGACCACTCTACGGCAACGAGCGGCTTAGCAAACACTATCGCCTGATGTTTCAAAAAGCGAGGGAGCTCTCCCGCACCTACAAATACAAATATGTTTGGACGCGAGAAGGAAAAGTTTTCGTCCGCCAGGAAGACGGCAAACCTCGCCATAGAATACGATCTGAAGCAGACCTTGAAAGGGTTTTTTCGAAAACCTGAGATTTGAGCTAATGTATCCGATCGGGCCTGTCTTTTCTTTATTCTTTTCTTTATTCTTATTGAATTTCTATGTGAGATATTTTTGTTATTTATTGATGGGCACTCTCACTCACACTGGGCTTGAATATATTTTTTTGTTTATTAACACTCATAATAACATTATTTTTCAATCATGCACACAGAATAACCTCACACACTTACACTACACACTACATTATTCTGACGAACGCGTCCATATATACTTAACTTGTTTGTACATATTTATCAGAACTAATGACTAATAAAAAAGAAAAACGTTTGAGATTGGGGCTATTAAATGCAGGATCCCTAAACACGGGGCAGGACGAATTTGTGGTCACTCTTTTGAGGTACGGGTTCGATATTTTAGCTATTAATGAAACCTGGATTCGGGACGTAGAGGAGATACTGGCCCCATCAGTGCCTAACTACAGATTTATTAGCAGAGCTCGGAAAGGTAAGAAAGGTGGTGGTGTTGGTTTTTATATAAGAAAAGGTATTACTGCTAGAGTACGAGAGCACCCACAATCATCGCTAGAGCAGCTATGGCTTGAAGTGCGACTTCCTGGTGGGACCTTAGCGCTGGGCACAGCTTATAGAACAGAGGCCACGCCTGTCCAGGATACTTTAGATTCTCTGAGCGAATCAATTAATGCTATGTCACGTTGCGACTTTACATGTGTTCTAGGTGACCTAAACATTAACCTTCTACTGAGTGACTTGATTCGACAGAATGATATCCGGCAGGCGAACGAACTGCTCTCCTTTTGTGCCCAGCACAACCTTGAGCAAATGGTTAGTGAACCGACTAGAATAACCGAGAACACGAAATCACTTATAGACGTTATTATTACTGCAGATCCATCCCGATGCAAGAACGTCAGGGTGATTCATAATCGTTGTTTAAGTGATCATGCAACAATATTGGTAGATTTTGATATTAAAGTACCCAAATTGACTAATCAGATAATTTATAAAAGATCCTTACATAGTATAATGGAACAGCAGTTCAATATAGACTTGAATTCTATGCCTTGGGAATCAAATCTAGAAGCACAAAGTGTAGATGAAATGGTTAAAAATTTTAATGACTATATTCTGGCTCTATTTGACTTACATGCACCGATCAGAAAAATAACCATCAAAGATAAACATAAGCCTTGGATCACCGATACAATAAAATTCATGATGCACTTAAGAGATGAGGCCTTAACTAAGTACCATAAAGTTAAAACAGATACAGCAAAGCAGTACTATTGTAGCCTTAAAAACTATGTTACAACCGCCGTAAAAAATGAAAAAAAGGCCTACTATAATTATCACATCAATAATAACTTTAAAAAACCTAAGATCTTGTGGAAAAATATAAAAAATACAACTTTACTCGGTAACCCTAGAGCAGAATGTATACCTGACCATATTAATGATCCCAATACAATCAGTGACCATTTTCTTGCACTGCCATCTTGCAAGAAAGTGGATTTTGAATTGAACAGCATGAAAAAACCAAAAATACAAAATACTTTGGATCTAAAACCAACAAACGACGCAGACGTTTTTAAAATCATAAGCAACATCACAACCGCCTCCTCGGGACAGGATGGGTTAAATATAAAAATGATTATGCTCACTCTGCCAAAGACACTTTCTATCATCACAGCGATCATCAACAAGTCAATCACAACCCACACTTTTCCAGCTCAATGGAAAAAAACACTAGTCAGAAATACCTAAAAAAACAACAGTAGATAATCTTAAAGACCTGAGACCGATCTCCATCCTACCTGTATTGTCAAAAGTACTTGAGAAGGTGGTACTAAAACAGAAAACTGACCATTTAGATACAAATAATATTATACCGAAATATCAATCTGGGTTCCGTAGAGGTCACGGCACTGAAACAGCTTTACTACATGTTACAGACGACCTCACGGAGGCATCGGACATGGGTCTGAGTAGTATAATGGTACTACTGGACTATACGAGGGCCTTCGATTGCTTGCATCCACAGCTCTTGCTAGCAAAACTAAATCATTACGGATTCTCAACGAACACCTGCAAATGGTTTGAAACATATTTAATGAATAGAGAACAAACAGTAGTTAATTACGCTAATAATGGTGAAAAAATGCTCTCATCTCCTAAAATAGTATCTCGAGGGGTTCCACAGGGATCAATATTGAGCCCTGTGTTATTTACTATTTATACAGCAGACCTGCCACAGTGTCTTGAAACGTGTAAATATCATATGTACGCGGACGACACCCAGCTGTACTACTCATTTAAAGCCACAAACACAGAAAAATCCATTAAGAAAATCAACGTAGATCTGCAAAACATAAACACATGGTCTGAGAAAAATTCCCTGGTACTTAATCCTGCTAAATCGCAAGTATTAATATTAGGAACAACGCAACAAATCAAAAATGTATTTGATTGTAGTGAGGAAGTAACCATCAACAATGTTGTTCTAAACAAGGTAGAATCTGCTCGTAACCTCGGTTTAATACTCGATGGAAAACAAAAGTACGTGAATCATGTCAATGAAAAAATCAGAAACGCCTTTTTCAAGCTCAAAATTCTCTAAAAAATGAGACAATATCTGAGAGAAGAATTACGATTTTTTCTGGTTGACTCGCTCGTCCTCTCACCTTTTAATTATTGTAACCCGGTAATCAGCCCTAGATTGAATGCCAGCACAGAGAAAGCCATACAACGTGTACAAAATGCATGTATACGTTTTTGTTACAATGTGCCAAGGAGGGTGAGAATGTTCATAACTCCATACCTGAATAGGAAGGGTATCTTAAATATGAAGGCTAGGGGGGAATTGCAGTATGCCTGTAATGTTCACAGGGTAATCCGAAACAATAGACCGGAATATTTATTTGAGAAACTTACCTGGATAAAGGACAACTCTCAGAGAAGTTTAAGGACGATAATCAGAAACAGATTAATAATACCTAAACACAAGACGACACGTTATCGAGGATCTTTTAAATTCCGCGCAGCGAGCATATGGAATGATCTGCCTCCACCTATGCAAGAACAAATGAGTAATGATTGTTTTAAGAATAAATACAAGGCAGCCCTATTAAAAAAACAGCTTGCTGCGGAGGATATTGTTCGTGAACACTGGAATTCACTACCCCTAAGTGTTTATTTCAAATAGCAGTACTTCACACATACACACACACACACACACACAAACACACACACACAAACACACACACTAGAGTGCTCCTCAATTATTCGTTGCCTTACGCGCACACTGAATATTTTTTTCTTAATTTTATGTTTTTTGTATATTTTTTTTTGTATTTCTCTGTTAATCTCATAAACTTTTCTGTAAGCCCTCATGACCTAACTCTCACCTATCACCTATGGAGAGATGGGAATGGCTGAAAACCAGCGCTGAGTGGGATCACTTCCTATATCAGCACAAGCTGAGCCATTTTCCATTTGCTTTCTTTTCGACTTCTTAATTGTTCATGTTTTTATTCTGTACCATCATTGTTTGTAACGAAGGCAATAAATATATATATTATATTATTATTATATTATATTATATTGTGGCTAAATGTGAAAAGTTACTGAACGTACTGAGATGTGTGTCCGGAGTCTGGTGGGGTGCACATCCATCCTCATTAAGACTACTTTATAACGCTATAATAAGAAGTGTTCTTGATTATGGTAGTTATTTCTTAGAACCATGTAATGCAACTGGCTTAAGAAAGTTAGATGAGATCCAATCCAAAGCACTAAGGATAATTTCTGGTGCCATGAAATCGAGTCCAATGCTTTACAAGCGGAATGCGTCGAGCCTCCCCTGAAACTGCGACGTCAATATTTATGTGACAAATTCTTGTTTCGTGCTCTACAATTTAAACACCACCCCCTGTACATAAAACTCAATACACTTTCCTATTTAGTCGATAACTCTCCGTATTGGTCATCGAAGGCACCGCCTTGCTTAGTTAATAGTTTTAAGAAATTTTTGTCTATACAACCTCCAATTCATAGATCGGAGTTTTGCGCGGGAAACGAGAAGAGAAAGTTGGACTTTGTTTCGTAATTTTGTGAAATTATCCTAAGCGGCATATATTGTGATAAAGTGGTGGCATTGTTATAATAATGTGTCAGTGAGTAGGATAAATCAAATAAAAGTGAGAAACAAGGAAAGGCGCTCCTATTTGACTCTGATCCACGTTCTCGCGTAAAACTCCTATAATCATTGAAATGTATAAACCACCCATACATTTCAATGAGTTAGGTTAGTTTAGGTTTAGGTTAGGTTAGGCTATTATGTTTATGTAATTATTTATGATATTTTATACATATATTAAAAATGGACATTATTACTAAAGACTAGGCTGTATGGACTCGTCCAAAGCCGTTAAATTAATATGGAAAAAAAAATTCATAGATCATCATTCCTCCTTCCCATTCTCACTATTAATTTTGAGTCCTTGACAATGATATTTAAAAAGTAATTGATATGTTACATGCGCTCACAATATGCGTCTCTAAAACGTCACAATTGTGACGTCTTTTCAAATCCATGAAAGAGAAAGTAATTGTTCTTTTCACGAGTATGACAAGGACAAAATAAGAAGCAAGCGGCACAGATATTTCGATAGTTTTGTAAGGGCATAACCTATCTATACTTTTTAAATATCATTGGTCCTTGATATTAACGCCAATTATTCAGTTTGATTTAGACATAAATAAAGACGATCGTAATGCCAACGTTAAATTTAAGCATATTATAGACGAAAATTGGCTAGATTGGCACCATATTTACTGTGATGCCTCTAAACACTCGCCAACGGGTCACGTTGGTGTTGGAATATTACATCATCAATATCAAATCGTTCAAAAAATTAAACTACCTCCAGAGTCATCTGTTTTTACCGGGAATGCTTTGGATTAAAAAAATCTTTAGATTAAATAAAACTGTAGTTTTTTCCGACTCGAAGAGTGCCCTTCTAGCGTTACTTAAATTCCCGCTTAAAAACAATATCAGTTATCCTATCATTATGGAGTGCAGAAAATTATTATATAAATGCTTTTTGAAAGGTTACATTATACATTTCGCATGGATACCTAGTCATGCTAACATCTGTGGAAATGAAAAAGCCGTTAAGTTGGCAAATGAAGCTGTTGAGTCTGGAGATTTATATCCATATAAAAATTACTGCCATGATTTAACTGCAAGCCTTCCTAAATCTTATCTCAGAACTGCCTGGGAAGTGAATTGGGAAGTCACTACTCAAACTAAAGGCAAACATTACAAGCTCATTCAAAAATGTATTCCTAGTAAACCATGGTTTTCGAAAATGAACCTTTCAAAATTAGCTACTACGGTTTTAATCAGAATGAGACTTGGCCACGTGTGTTCACCTTCACACCTGGCCAAAATTAATATAGTTGATGATGAAATGTGTGCGTGTGGTTCTGGTGTGGGAGATCTTAATCACATTTTTTTTAATTGTAGTGCCTATGATTATTCCTCTTTTATTAACTCTCTCGTATCTGCCCATGCCCCCTTTCCCACTTCTATTGTATGTCTCTTAAGCTCTAATGATACCGATGTATATAATATTTTATCTTCATTTATTATCTCTAATAATATAAAAATCTGAATCCTTTATGTACCTTAATTATATTTATTTATTTATTCTACGAGTACTATATTCTAAATAACATACCTATTTTGCACCTGATCCTATTTTTTCCTTTCCTTTCCGTTTAATTACTTATTTCAATGTTAAATATAATTTGTTTCCTTACCTTTTTACCCTGTCGTGGCTAAACGCAATCCGCGAGAGCCAAAAAAAAAAAAGATTTTTGTTCGTTTTTGAACTGGCTAATGTCTGAGATCATACTGCCATGTTATTAGTGCGAATTCAATCATCCATAATGAATAACTTAACCTACTAACTCATTGAAATGTATGTGTGGTCAACCCATTTCAAAGATCACAGGAGTTCTACGCGAAAACGTCTGACTGAACGATAGGAACGCCTTTTATTCATTTCTCACTTCTCTTTGATTTATGCAACCACTTTACAACAATAAATGCTGCCACAAAACCAAGAAACAAAGTTCATCTTTCTGTTTACGTTTCACGCGCAAAACTCCCAAAATTCTTTTACCCTTTTTTGTATAATTTTCTTTTTTATGTTTTACCGCTATCTACGTATTTAAACAAGCAAATAAATTTGAAGTGGTATATACTAACAGTCATCGTTTAACATAAAAAGCATAATTGCCTGATTTTCTCATGCAGCAGGCAGGACCGATATTTTAAGGTCAGTTTTTGTTGTATTGAAATATTTTTCGTGTGTTTTGTTTCACCATAATCTTAACTTATGGATTTGGTTACTTTTAGCATCACATTTGTCTCTGCGTGATGATTGAAAGGTAACCTCCACGAATATGACCCTACCATTACAAAAAAAAAAAATGTTTTCTAACAAAATAATTAATTATTATATAGAGCCTTTCTACTCTTAAGTGATCCCTGCGTCATTTCCTACATTGCACTTACTCATCGGTCGCGGCACGTGTATCAGACAAGGACAAGGTCTAGCGCTACACATAATAACAAACGGAATGTTTTATTTTACTCTTTGATTTAAATGTGTTTATGTGATTTTCTCGAAAAGTAAAGTATAAAAGTCTTTTTTTTTTCATTTACAATGACCTGACAAACGAACGAAGCCCACGTTATGTAACCATTTTGAATCACCTTCCAAATTTTACATCTTGGCAGTATTATAGATGTTATACATAATGGTTACATAACGTGGACTTCGTTTGTTAGGTGGTTTAAAATGCACGGTGTTAGGTAATTATACTGTGAACTGTCTGTTTGTACTGTCTGTATTTTATGTAGGTATGTTTTTATAAAAAAGAATTTATGTAAGTTTATCGGTCGTCTAGTAGTATCCATAATGTATAAGCTTAGTAATAGATTACTTTGGGACTAGATGGCTCTGGGTAGCCCAGTGTGATGTCTTAAAATATTTAAAAAAAGTGAAGAAACAGCCTATAATCATCCCACTGCAGGGAAAATTCATCCATCATTGAATTCAATTTACCACAGCAATCATGGGTACTGGCATAATCACCCCGAGCAATGTTAAAAAATTCGAAACTTTTGCTTGCTTCGAAAATATTTATTTATTTATTACTAGCTGTTGCCCGCGACTTCGTACGCGTCAACTTCTGTTATTATGATCGCGATTATTTTTTTAACATTTTTCACTGATGCTTTGCTCCTATTGGTTGCAGCGTGATGTCATATAGCTTAAAGCCTTTCTCGATAAATGGACTATCCAACACAAAACAATTTTTTCAATTCGAACCAGTACTTCCTGAGATTAGCGCGTTCAAACAAACAAACAAACTCTTCAGCTTTATAATATTAAGTATAGATTATTTTATACTGTTGATAAATGCTTTATATATAATATTTTAGCAACTTAATTGCTATTATAAGATCTGTATTTAAACTTCAAAAATTATGTCTCAGGCGGGACTCGAACCCGCAGATCCATGCCAACCGGGCGCGTTGCTAAATTGGTAAGGCACAGCGCCACTTACAGAGACTTGTCTGTATGTAGTCGCCCAGTGCTGTAAAACTAATTACAAAAAAAGCATTTCAGTCACGAAAAAATCTTTTTTTTTGTCTATGGTCTATAGTGTGCTTTTGTGCTGTCTCTCCTTTTGTTTTTATTTATCCTAAAATCTTCCGTATAAGTTATTAGTTTTTTGTAGAATATATTCTTTTATGTGTTAAAGTTGGCTGAAATACTGGAAACAACAGGAATCGGTAAGTATAAGTGGCACATAGCTTAAACACTTGACGTTCATTTTCACAGATTTCGCCCTTGACGTTCGAATTTAGTTATTTTTACTTGCTAGCTGTATTTTGTGTCAAATAAAACCACCGTCTTAATAACATTTATCGATGGTATATTAAAAATTCCACATTAAAATGTAACGGTGATACAACTTTTGGCTTTCGGTATTCTAACAGGACAGGATACAAAAGATGGTGTTCATGATCCTTTCGTTTCATTACAACACATTCAAAATACGACCCATTGACTACTTGACCTATGTTTATATTTATTTTATCAGTAAATAAACCTATATTGACCTACATTCACATTACTTATTTAGAGTTGTAGAGAAAAATTAAACTTACAATACTTTTTCGTTGGAAAGTGGAAACTTTCCTGTTTTTGTTAATTAATTTAACTCTTTCAAAGAAATAGGATATTAATTAAGTCTGTTTTTATAAACAATAAGTATTCATTTTAATGATACACAGTTCAAATATATTTTTTTTGTCATTTGTATGTTACTTATTTTGAAATACCATGTATTTACTTATTTCAAAGAGCAAAGTTGATTATTAAATTCTTATATTATGTCCAAGTTTAAACCATTTTGGAGGTACAGCACAAAAAGTCATATGTAATTATTTACAATTGCATGTAGTGGTTTGCACCGGAGTGATATTTTGAGAACCGATTGAATTCCCCAGTGATTGAGCGATCTCCGGTTATTCTCTGGTGATTCACTGGAGAATCAAGCATATTTAAATTATAACTTAAATTAGGCTAATCAAGGGTTTTTATTTCTTGGCTTTATTTGGAGTTTAAAACAATAGCACACACTTTTTATTCATTACATGTTTAGTCAACCTATACAAATATTTACGAAGATAAACAAACTGGCCAAGTGCGAGGTGGAGGTGATGACATTTATATAAAATAATGTTCCGTATTAATTATACATATATATTTTACAATTCTAATAAATTATGGTTTTCATGTAGAAAGTATGACAAACCAGAAGATTATACACAACATTGGTCAAGTTCTGATTATACAGATTACGAGTGTAACAAATCGATCCCGCAAAAACGGTTTGTGGATGTAGCAGTGATCACAGACTTGTTTGTTTGTTTGTTTGTTTAGTCTGGGCTTTGTCCGCACTTAGCCTCTTTGTTGGGCCATTGTACGTGTTCCCCGCCTTCTACTCCAACCATCCCAGGTGATTCCAGAAAGCTAGAATCTTTCCCGGGTTTCCACTGATTTCTGAAACCGATGTTGATGATTGGAGGAAGGATGCCCGTTCCGCGGCCACACTGTTACACTCAGTGAGTACATGTTGTGGCGTTTCGTCTGCCTCCATGCATCCTCTGCATAGGGGGCTGTTTGTGACACCTAGGGTAAATAGGTGCTTGTTTAGGGGACAGTGACCGGTGAGGGTACCTATTATTTTGGAGAGATGGTCCCTTTTTAGCCTGAGCAGTTTGCGGGCAAGCCGTTTTGAAGCCACCGGAACAGCATTCTTGGTTTGCCTGCAGCCGTCAGTGTTGTTCCATACTGTTGTGTGCGATTGTTCTGTTTTACTACGGAGCCATGTTTTTATTTGAGCCTGGGGTATTGGTAGTAATGGTTCTGGTCCATATACTGTGGCTGATGCTCCCCTTTTGGCTAATTCATCCGCTGCGTCGTTGCCTAGTGAGTTGCTGTGTCCCTTTATCCATTGCAAGGTTACGGTATTTTTATTTGCAATGGATTGAAGTGCGTTGTGACACTCCAGTATAAGGGCAGATGTTATATTGTTGTTTTGTAGGGCTTGTAGTACGGATGCGCTATCAGAGACGATCTTAATGCTAAGATCTTTAATGTCTCTGGCTGCTACCGCCTGTGCCGCTTTAGTTATTCCAACACATTCCGCTTGAAAGATTGTGTTCAGTTTGGATAGGGTAGTTGATATTTTTATGTTTAGGTCATTTGAGAATACACCGGCACCGGTACCACTTTCGGTTTTCGAGCCGTCTGTGTATATCCTTACTTCGTTAATGCCGGAGCAATCTTCATGTTCTGCATGAAGTTGGATATTGTATTCGCGATCGAACACGTGTTGACACCTGGTCTTGTCCGTGGGTGCCTCGAGGAGTGGAATATCCTTGAGGATCCCCTGCAGAACGCTTGAGTGTGTTGGCTCTGTGCCCTGTTTCCATAGTCCATTTAGTCTGAGTCTTAGAGCGGCTGCTCTTGCCTCCTCTTGTATGACCAGATCTAGTGGCCTTAAGTTTAGAATGTGTTCCAGTGCAGCTGATGGGGTAGTTCTCATACACCCTGTAACAGCCAGACTGGCTAGACGTTGTAGGCTTTGGAGTTTCATTTTCACGGTTGACAGTTGTGTGCGCGGCCACCATACAACTGAGCCGTAGGTCATAGAGGGTCTGATGACTGAGGTGTATAGCCATAGCGTGATCTTTGGGTTCAGACCCCATCTTTTACCGATCATTCTCCTGCATTGATTAAAAGCTATACAGGCCCTCTTTGTTTTAGAATCAATGTGACTTGCCCAGTTCAACTTGCTGTCAAGTGTTACACCTAGGTATTTCACTTGATTCGATATAGTGAGTTGGGTTTTAAATAGTTTTGGTAGCTGCAGTTTAGGTAACTTCCTTTTGTTTGTGAACAGGATGAGTTCGGTTTTTTTCGGATTTACTGATAGTTGTTGCTCGTCACACCATTTTTCTACAATCTGGAAGGCAGAACGCATTATGCTGCATAGCATGTTCTCAGCGTTGCCACTTATCAGTATTGTGAGGTCGTCTGCATAACCAATAGTAGTGTAGCCTCTGTCGTTTAGCTTTCTTATGAGGCTATCTACCACTATGTTCCATAGAAGCGGGGAGAGCACCCCCCCCTGGGGGCACCCTCGGACTACCGTTGCTCTTGTGGTAGAGTCCAATGCTATCCGAACCGCTCTTTTACTTACGAGCTCCTTGATCCAGCTTCTGGTGACTGGATCAACTTTAAGGTTTTCTAGGGCGTGGTTGATGCTGTTGTGTATGGTTTTGTCAAAAGCTCCTTCTATGTCTATGAAGGCAGCTAGAGTTGAGTTTTTGTTTGTGATAGCCGACTCTATTTTATGCACTACTGTGTGTAGTGCCGACTCTGTTGACCTGCCTTGTCTATATGCGTGTTGTTGGGGGTGTAGTGCTAAGTCTTTTAGCACTCCGTCCCTTAGGTTTCGGTCTACTAGTCTTTCAAGCGTCTTCAGGAGGAAAGATGTTAGACTGATGGGCCTGAAGGATTTCGCGATGGTGTAGTCTTCCTTTCCTGGTTTTGGTAGGAAGATCACCTTTGCCTCCCTCCAAGGTTTGGGTATGTACTTGAAGGCTAAACAGGCCCTGTAGATTGTTTGTAGATGTTTTATTACCAGATTGGGTTGCCATTGCAGTAAAGCCGGAAAGATTCCGTCTAGCCCTGGGGATTTGAAAGGTTCGAAACTCTTCAGGGCCCAGGCTATCTTATCCGCAGTAACTATCTGCTCTGCAGTTTCCCATTCTTGGCCTGTTGGCGTGTCGTAGTGTGGGTCTGACCACTCGGAGTCTGTTGTAATTTGACAGCCTGGGAAGTGTGTTTCTAGTAGGACTGCATTGGTTTGTTCCTCTGTGTTGGTGAACGTGCCGTCCTCTTTTTTGAGAAGGCCCAGGAGCCTGAGGTCATCTTTGGCTAGAACTTTCTTAACTCTCGAGGCTTGATTTGTTGAGTTTATGCTGCTACAAAAATTACGCCACGACTCTGTCCTGCGGAAGCGGACTCGTTTTTTGTAGTATTTTTGTGCTGTTTTATATTCATCCCAGTCCTCTGTAGTCCTGGAGTTTTTTGCTTTGTTAAATAGTGTCCTTAGTCTTTTGCGCAGTCGTTCGAGCTCTGGCCCCCACCAGGAGCTCTTTCCCGGCTTTTTGGGTGTGACAATAGGACAGGTTCGCTCGTAACTGCTTAATAGTGCGTCAGTTAAGAGTTGTATTTTTGTCTCTATGTTGTTTGTGCTCTGTGTTGTGTCTGGCATGTTTGTCTTGTTTAGTGTTTCGGTCAGTATGTTTATGTACCCTACTATATCTGTTTTACGGGGGTTGCGATATGGAGCAGGGTCTGTTAAGTTGAGGTTTATTTGAAAGCAGACACGACTGTGATCCGCAAAGGATGGCTCTTTTGACACGTGCCAACCGTCAATGTACTTTGCTGCCGTGTGTGTTGCTAAAGTTATATCGATTGTCGTTTGATACCTGGAACTCACAAAGGTGGGTTCTGTTCCTTTGTTCATGATGTTCAGGCTTGTTTGGAATAAATATTCAGTTAGTAACTCACCCCTTGTGTTTGTGTCCTTACTTCCCCACAGCGGGTGGTGTGCGTTGGTGTCTGCGGAGATGATTAGGTCCCAGCTGTGCATGTCGCAGTGTTGCACCAGGTCGGACAGTTCCTTTGGGGGGACCTCTCCCTCACTCGGCATGTACACTGAGGCTATCACAAGGGCTGTTTTGTTTTCTGTTGGAATTATCACCGCAGTGAGGTCTCTAGAACAGAATTGGTTTAGCAAAGTTGTTGTTATGTATTTAGGCATGTATATGCAAGTTCGCGGTTTGTCGACATTTGTGCCTACCAGTAACTTACCGCAGATGTTATTCAGACCGCAGATTTTGTTGTTCCTGATCCAGGGTTCCTGAATCAGGGCGACGGTCTTGTTGTTTACCTCCAGTGCCCTTCGCAGGGTGGCCGCCGCGATCTGCTTGTGCTGGAGGTTGGTTTGGATGACGTTGATTGATGTGGGGCTAGGGACTACGCAGGACGTCATCTTCGTCGCTGGTGTCTCCCTCTGCACTCGGCGGTGAGCTTGCCTCCACTTCGCTCGGACCCTTTTGGGGAGCTGAGGTGGACGGCTTTGGAGCTGCCACTTCCGTCGTGTCACTCGCTGGTGCAGGTTTCGTTACGGCCGGTTCCGTCGCCTCTGTGTCAAAGAAACGGATGTACCCGCTCCCCGCCATGTGGGCAACCCGGCGGTTTCTGTCGATTATCGACTGTTTTTGTTCTTCAGGGATTCCAAGAACGAGGTGAACTTCCTTGTCCTTGGAACCTTCCTGAAGCTGTTTGTTGTCCACGGTCATATCAAGACACTGCCACGAGTCCACTCTGTACCAGGGGTTCTGGGCAGCGAGAACTTTTTGTAGCGTGGCAGCCTCGGTGATGGGGGTGTGGAGAAGAAGCCCAGCTTTGAGCCTCTTTCTGAGTTGGGACTGTTTTATGACCGTCAGTGTCGTTCCCGGCACTGGTGAGGTCATCGTTTTGACTGCGTTTGTGAGCCAGTTCTGAGCATGCTCATTCTCGCACCACATCGCGAGAGCCCCCTCCAGTAGGAAGGGGTTCCCCCGAAATGACGGAGCCTGGGCGCTCGGAGACGGTGGAGATAGAATGGCTTGAAGGATGCTGTCATCGACAGCCTCCCTAAGCCGATCCACCTGGGTTTGCGTGAGGTCCTTTGGCGGAACAGTGGTTATCGCTATTTTCAGGTGCGATTGACTCGCATCTGAATAGCTCACCGTCTGCCTCAGTTTGGCATCGGTTTTCGCGCGTTTGGCATCCCCCCTGGGAGACTGGGTCTCGTCCGCTCGAGCACGCTTGGTGAAAGCTCGCCCTTTCGGGCCCTTACCAGTCTCACCAGGCTGCTCCTTTTCAGGGGCAGTGGTAGCCATTGCAGCGTTCTCCCGTAAGCGCTTACCTCTCGCGGTACGGCACCGTTTTGGCTTGTTCGGTTTTGTTGGTGGTGACGTTGGTGCCGCCTGTGCCGCTACTCGACTCGGTTGCGAGGAGTTTGGCGGCGCAGGGTCGCGCTGCGTTTCCGCTGCTGCGTTGGCTGTCACGTTTGTAAGGGGTTTCGAAGCATTCCCTCTCGCGCGCCGGTTGTGGTTGCAGCGTTCAGGTTTGCCTTTCGGCCCCTTTGTTTGGTTAGGTTTAGTGGCTCCTTTGCGGGAGCGTTTGTGTGCGACTACTGTCCACTGCGACGGGGCAGCGTTGTCAGCAGTCGCTGCTGGCATTGCCTCTGCAAGGCTTGACAGGTCCAGGGATGAGCCTGAACCTGAGCACACTTTGTCCCCCCCAGAATACGCGGGACAGACCGAGTTGGACTCGGTGAGGGATTCTCCACTGACGGAGCCAGTGGTACCCTCCTGGGGTAGCATTTCTTTAAGTTGTGCTTCCATTTTGGGGGTTGGGGCAATGGGGGACTCACACCATCTGCCCATGGTGGTGTGGTACAGCTTTTTGGGGAGATTTAGGGCCCCAGGGCTATGTTGGCCTTTGTGTGGTTTTGCGCCGCCACGGTTCGGCTATGCGGGGTTGGGCAAGGGATGTGGTTGGATGGGAGGGGGAGGGATTGTTTGTGTGTGTCTTGTGTGTGTGTGTTCCGTGTGGAAAGACTGCGGGCAGACCTTCCGCCCCGAACCACGTGAGTGTGTGTAGTGAGGAAGAGTGATTGTGTGTGTTCCTGGTGTGTATGGGAAAACTGACTACAGATTCAAGTATGCCCGCTTTTCAGACCCTTGGCTCCTTGTGCTCTGCATTCAGGAGTACCCTCACCATTTACCCGGACTTGGGACCGGCACCCTATGGTCTATTACTCCACGAAGTCGTAATAAGCCACATGATGGTTGGTTTAGTGATCACAGACATCCTGCATTAGGAATTAGGAGTGTAGAAGATATTAATGAGAACAATAAAATATCAAATTTAATTTTTTGGAAGTTTATTTTGCATGAACTTGAACAATATAATGGCATTAAACGTTACAACATTATGCAAAAAATTCTAGAGGCTTTAAAAATAATGAATAGAATTGTGTAATAAAAATATATTTTTTAATAATACATATAGTTAAGAGCACAGAACATAAAAAACTAGAAGTAGCATCCACTCCTATTTGTATGAAAACCAGTGTAACCAAACTAACACATTTGTGATTAAATCACATTATCACATTAAAATAATTTTTGCATTAAAATTATTTTTACATACTTAATATGAGAATGTAAAAAAAAACATATTTACAGTCAATATTTAAGGCATATTTGAAATAATTGAATAGTGTGATTATTGCTTAGAATAATTTACAAATGAAAAGTCAATTTAAATATTAAATTGCATTCTATTATGTTGTAAAGCTTTTAATAGAATTATACTTATATAATTAAAGACCCTAGTTCAGGCTCAGCAGCAGTAATGATAATACAGTCAGTTGTGAAATTGCATAGTGTTGTTAATATTTAGAAAAGAGTTTGAATACATACTGTTCTCTTGAGTTTACGCGAACACTATACATTCAATTAAAGCTAAGTTTACGGATTTAAGACGAGTTTATTTTTGATTTAACCCAAAGTTTCGAACCCTTTACAGCGTTCATGGTCACGGGTAGACTAAGGTGTTATTCTCTAAGATGGTTGGAATTTACCAGCTGCTTGGGACCCCGTCTTCCATTAATGAAGTCCACAAACCATGGCAACATTGCGTAGACTCCAGACACAGTTAGCTCATTTTGTGTGAAAAGGAACATAACGGACGATAAAAATAAGAAACGGTAGTTAAACATTTTTTCAAATTATCATCTTAAAGACGAATAACACCTTAGTCTACCCGTGACCATGAACGGCTGTGAAGGGTTTGAAACGTTGGGTTAAATCAAAAATAAACGCGTCTTAAATCCGTAAACCTATCTTTTATTTCAGTTTAAATACATACATATTATTATGTTTGTTAAAGGTATTTTTTTTACAAACACTAGTCAATTAATGTTGGCCATTAGAAACGTGCATTTTATAGAAAGATTTTTGGTAGAACCAACGTTTTGATAGAGCCAACTAGTGCTATGCTGGATATAGCCTTTTGGAGACGCCTACGCCCAGCTGTGAATAGTTATGGGCTGTTGATTCTACTCTACGAAAATGTTAATCATTTTTCTGTTGTTAATTTTTTGACGACCCCAAACAACTATGACAGTTTTTAGAATTCATACTTTGAATAAAAAGAATGGAAACATTATAGGATCACTTTGTTTTCCTTAGGTTCATCTGTCCGTCAAGACCGTTTAATACTCAGATCCCTTGAACGAAAAGTAAGGCCTTTTATGCCGCCTAAAACATATATTTCGACACTCAAGGGAATCAAAATTTATAGACCAGGTAGGTACTTTCCCTTGACCTAGCACTATGAAATTTTGAAAGGTTTACCGTCTTATAGGTACTACAAGTATAGGGTAAATCTGAATACTATACATTTGTAATTAAATCATAAAAAAATAAGTCTATTTTGAGTACGTAATCGAGGTTAAACAGGCTTGCTTACTGGCTGTATATGCGATTATTATAATTATGTATAGTATAGATAGAGTATACATATATGTATACCTACAAATAATTATATATAACCCTCAGTGGAGGAGACCGACTCACACTTGTCCGGTTTTTTTAAGTGTCCTAAGATTTTTAACTAAACCAAAACCTTAAATAATATTATTTGCTGCCTCGTTTCATACCAAGCCAATAAGCCATAAACAAAAACAAACAAAATATCCACGTGATGCATGGGTCAATTCGCGAAACACAGCATTTTCTAGTTCCCGCTTGATAAAAAAAATAATGACACATGTTGTGAACAGTTTTCGTTTTTCAAATGATTAGGCACGTTTTTTTATATATGTGTCTGTGATATACAGCCTAAAAATACTTCTACTTCATATACTTTTTTACACAAACGGGTCAAACATCATTACCATAGTTAAAAATTCTGTCTATGTGTAACTTTAGCGCTAAATTGTCTCGTATCCGCAATGCGAAACCCATTTTTTTTATATTATATTGGGCCCAATCATATACGAGAAAACAGTACGAAAACCAAGTTATTTCTGTAAAAAAATACTGATGATATTTAATTCAAACTTTTGTCACGTAAAAATCGTCATCGCCATTACAATGACGTAAATATTTTTTCTCGAACGTTCTATTTGGCGTTCCGGGGTGTTTCCCCCTCCCGCGTGTGCGGCTATTCAGTCACTAACACAATAGAGAAGAACGCACGCTTGCTCGCCCTACGGTGGAGTTTTAGGAAATTTGAGTTACCAAAAATTTGTTTGTCACGCTTTTCTGTCATTCACATTTACCGAGATTTTGGGGTAAGTATATACTTTATCATTTTTAACTATTAAGTATCTTAAATAATCATGGTGCTAAGGTATAAAAATGGCGATCAATTTTTCGGTTGTTGGCTTTAATAAGAAAATACGACACAAAATGTCATTTTTGTCATTACCATCGACGTCATTACCGTAGCATTTACACGAATGGTAATGATCTTATGAAATTGGTGATGACGAATGTAAGGGATATACCCTTTGTAATTAATTATTTTAATATTGGGGCAGTGTATGGCTTAGGTAAATTGACTATCATGAACAAAAAGCAATGTTGCTCAAATATTTTTTTAATGATTTTTTTTTTCATTTGTAATGCTATTTTCATAATATTATGTGTTCTTGGTTTAAACATGTTTCACATATTATACTTAAAGACAACGGTCGTAACCTTGAGTTGTGATTTTAAATCCAATAGTTAATCTGAGTTTTATTTTTTTAAGGTTTGTGCATCAATCGTGAACAGAAAGAATAAATCAAATAAAGAACGTTTAGAAAAGTTAAGAGTGGCAAGAAGAATAAAATATGCTGAAATAAAGCAAGATCCAGAATTATATATGCTACAGAAGGAAAAAGAAAAAAACGATACCAAGTGGAAAAGAAAAAAAGCTGATTAAAAGTGTGCAAGAGAAGTCCCCTCGTCAGCAAAGAGAGCAACGTAAGAAATGGCGTGAAGCTGCCAAGAAGTATAGGGCAAAGAAGAAGGCACAAGACAAAGAAAACCCTGTTACTCCAGAAGTAGTCGTAATTAATACATCTAATGTTAGTGAAGATAGAGACAGTAAAGAATACAAAGAAAAACCTAAAGACCCGTTAAATGAATCGTCACCAATAATAAGTGCCAAAATCAGAAAAATACGATATTTAGAACAAAAAAAGAGAAACCGTCTACTTACTACTCGTATAATTAAAAATCTTAGAGAAGAAAATAAAGAGTTAAAACTGAAACTATGCAACCTGACAAAAAAAGATAAACAAAATGAGAATAAGAAGAAGGACAATTTGCTTACAAAAAATAGTAAACCTAAAACATTAACTGAAAACACCCGAATCAAAAAGTTAGTCAAAAAAGTAAGGGAATTCTATTTAGATGAATCAAACAGCACAATAATGGCAGGGAAAAAGCAATACATTACTAGACTGAAACTACAGAAACAAAAACGTTACATGCGTACAACTCAAAAAGCTTTACACCAAAAATTCATGGAAAAATACCAAGTGAGAGTCAGTTACACCTTTTTTTGTAAACATAAACCTTTCTGGGTGCTTAAACCAAAAACGAACCAGCGAAATACAACGATGTGCCAAGTTCATGACAATACAAACCTGATGATAGAAGCTTTAAAAAAAGCATCGGTAATTAATGAACAAAGTACTGAAGAATTATTAAAAAATCTGTGCTGCTCCGTTTATGACGAAAAGTGCCTTAAACGAGAGTGTCAATCGTGTAAAGGGAGATCTATACACATAAACGAGTTTTCCAATGAAAAAGATATTGAATATAAAAAGGGGTACGTGCAGGTTAAATCAAAAAAGGGCCAAAAATTTATAACAGTTACAAAAAAAATCTTATTTCTATTAAGCCTCGGGAGTTGTTGCAAAATTTGGTTGCAAGTTTACCGAAGTTCTTTGAGCATTGTTATAAAATTAATTGTCAATACACATCAATGAAAATTTTGAAAAATACTTTACCCGTATATTGTGTCGTTATACACGCTGATTTTTCGGAAAATTATGCTTTAAAATATAACAAAGAAGTACAATCGATGCATCTCGGTGGCAGTCGTAAAGAAGTAAGCCTGCACACAGCCGTTATCTACAACTTTGATTTTGCTATTAGTTCTATTAAAGCAACATCAATGTGTACTACGAGTTCTTGTTTAAGACATGACGCTCCCGCTGTTTGGGCACATATTGTACCTCTAATTCAAAGAGCTATACTAGATAACCCATTTATTGAAATAATACATTTTCAAACGGACTCCCCAACGTCACAATACCGCAATAAATTCATTTTTTTATATAATCACACAACTTCACAAGGAGTTTCCACAAATATCTTCAGTTACTTGGAACTATACAGAAGGAGGGCATGGTAAGGGTGCACCAGATGGTGTAGGAGCAGTCATCAAAAGAACCTTAGATGCTCATGTAATTCACGGTGGTGATGTCGGCACCTACGAAAAGTTTCTGCAAGTTGTTCAAAAAGAAATTGAGAATGTGATAGTAACAGATATTCCAAAGGACAACATTATCGAGAAAGGAAATATATTACATGAAACGAGTATTCCAATGTTTAGAGGTACCCTTGCTGTGCATCAGGTATTGTGGAAAAAGGGGATACCTAATCTTACGTTTCGTAAAGTGACTTGCTTTGAGTGTGAACCTGGAAGTATTTGCACCCATGATAAGCATTTAGGGTTTTTGAGACTGCCACCATCAGATACAGTTATCTCGCCGACTTCTGATTCAAACGTGCATGTTGTTCCTCTAATTGCCACTAAAAGACCAAGCAATGCACTGGTCAATATTACAAATAGATTGGATGAATCTCCTTCAAATTTCACGACGAATATTGCTGGCCCTTCAAACATTACAATTTTATCAAATAAAAGAGTAACATTTAACATTAATAAACCTAAAATTTAGATTTTCTATATTGTGATAGGTATCTGAAGTGATCTTTTACAAAGTAACGTTACGTTTTTTTGCGATTTAAGCCTTTTTGGTCTTAAAAATGTTTATGAGTCAATTATCATTATTTTGTTATTGTCTATAATAAATACTTTAATTCTGAATCAAACTTTGTTCCAAACAAATGCTGTTTAAATGATAATTAAGATAAATGATTACATTAAGAGTAATAATTACATGGTTAACAAAGTATTTAAAAATACCAAAGCCGATTATACTGGTATAATTATAACATTTTATTTAAATGATAAGAAAGTTTATTCATGTTCTGTTTAATAAAAAATATAAGGCTGTTTCTGTTAGTTTTTTAATTAGTTTTGCTAAGGTGACAAGTTCGTAGTTTAAGTTGCAATCATTCCACCTGACTTTTTTGATTTTTCCTTTTAAGAGTGTTTGACCTATGACTAATAAAAATGGATATAAAACATTACTTTTTTTAGTTTTTTTTTAAACATTACAGGCTCCCTTTTGACACCTTACAATTATTTTAGTAATATGTACGAGGGCGGGTCAATAAGTCCGTGACTTTTGGAATAAAACACAGATTTTTTGATAAACAAATCATTTTATTTTTCAACGTAGTCTATACACTCTAACAACTCTCACAACGTAGTCCCTTGAGCTCTATACACTTTGTCCAACGCTTCTCCAATTTTTTTATCCCTTCCAAAAAATATGATTTGTCGAGGTCCTCAAAATAGGCCTTTGTTTGCGAGATGACTTCATCATTGGAGTCAAATCTTTTTCCACTAAGCCATTTCTTCAGGTTTGGGAACAAAAAGTAGTCACTCGGAGCCAAATCTGGAGAATAGGGTGGATGAGGGAGCAATTCATAGCCCAATTCATGGATTTTTGCTATGGCAACTGCACATGTGTGCACCCTTGCATTGTCTTGGTGGAAAAGAACTTTTTTCTTGGCCAAATGAGGTTTTTATTCAAATCTTCATTGAAGCGGTCTAATAAGTTGGCATAATATTCCCCATTGATTGTTCTTCCCTTTTGAAGGTAGTCAATGTGGATTATCCCACGTGCATCCCAAAAAACAGTCGCCATAACTTTATTGGCTGACAAACCCACCTTGGCCTTCTTTGGCGCCGATTCACCCTTAGAAACCCACTGTTTTGACTGTTGTTTGGTCTCTGGTGTGTTGTGATGGATCCATGTTTCGTCCACGGTAACAAAACGGCGCAAAAACTCCTCCATATTGCAATTAAACAACGCCAAACCTTCCTGTGAAGTTGTTACACGATTGCGTTTGTGGTCGACTGTGAGCAAACGCGGCACCCATCTTGCGGAAAGCTTTCTCACGCCCAATTGATCTTTTAAAATTGAAACCACTGAGCCATGCGAGATCCCTACGGCTTCCACAATCTCTTGCACTTTCAATCTTCGGTCGGCCAACACCATATCGTGAATTTTTTCGATTATTTCGCGTGTAGAGACCTCAACTGGGCGTCCAGGACGTTCGGCATCTTCAGTGCTTTTACGGCCACAACGAAATTCAGTAAACCACTTTTTTACCATTGAAATCGATGGTGCAGAGTCCCCATAGTATTTATCAAGCTTAGCCTTGGTCTCGGTAATGGTTTTTTTTCGCAAAAAATAATGCTTAATAAGCACACGAAATTCACCCTTTTCCATTTTTTCCTCAAATTACTGGGTAGTCTGATAAAAACAGCTGTCAAACACAAACTAACTGACGCAGCAAGTTCAAATTTTGATAGGAATCAACTGACAGATACCTGTTGACAGGAGTAGTGTTGCTTTTTCAGTAAAGAGGTCAGAAATTCAAAAAGTCACGGACTTATTGACCCGCCCTCGTATTTAATCATTTAATGTCCAAACTACAATATTCAAAACTCCATCTGTCGCTTAACATCATTACCATTTCCATTTATGTTAGTTAGCACGCATTTCCAGCAGATTTCCAAAATGTGCAAAAAAAAAATACAAATATTTTAAAAAAGCGAATTCACCCGCATGCATGTTGGAAAATTTCCCCAAATCAAACAAAATAGCATAGCATATCATTTCAAGATCACAATTCACGAGCATCGATATCAACGTAGTAAAAGCACTAAACACCGATCAATATTTGCGAATTTATATTGTTGCCGATATCCGTTTAATTTCTGGACCTAACACAAAACCAGAACTTAGGATTGATGAAACATTTGCTCTGATCCTGCTATTTACTTAAGAGCAAAAATAGCAGCCAGTGTTAAACATTCAAATATTTTTGACGTTTGTGGTGGTATTTCTTTGAAAAGGCTATACTTACACATATAATTAAAGTTGTGTTATAGTTTTGATCAAAAGCACAACACGCGAACCTAGCTACCGGTATCGGCTGAATTGAGAGCCAGACATACCTATGCCTATTTGTGATAATTAGTTTTAATTGATTTCAGCAGTGAGAAATGGTCCTTTTCGGTTATAATTTAATTCTCACACTGATGTTTTAAAACTATGCACCCTTGCCGTTACTTAAAAAACCGGCAATGCACTCAAAGCGTGTTATTTTTATAGTCTGTGTATTGATCAAGACAAATAAACTGATTTGTTAATTGATGCTAATATTATCCAGTAGGCGTTTCGGTTAAAAAAACACGCTCTCAAAATATTCACAATTGAAATATCAATTAGCTTTATATTTTAAATTCCCTCTTATTAAAAACCTTTCCTCGCATGATCTCAGTAGGTACTAGCCCCTGGGAACTACGTATACGTGTCTTTGTGTAGGGTCTAGCTAGACTCTTCTGATTTGTCAAGCTATTTCACTTGGGCTGACAGAGTAAACCCCATCCAACTAGACAGAGCAACATAGCTCAAAACGTTAGAATTATGATGAAGAAAATCTTTTTCAACTTCGTCTATAAGCTTGAGTAACAAATGATTTCAATTTTGTTATGTTACTCGGTTTGGCTGTTGTTAGTAAATATTTAGCCTTCATCCTTTTGCCACCCGTTCCTCTAACCTTGTAAAGAATGGAATCGCCCGACTGATCGTTCGATTTCTCGCCCTTGCTACCTCCAGTCATGTCAATTCAACCTTGTGCTACACAGGGCTGGTCTCCTTATGTATTTCCGGGATCCAGTAGGCCTTGAGCAAGTTTCGTTTCAAGGACTAAGGGCGCATGATAAATGAAAGTCTTTTCAGTTTCTAGGTCGCTACGGCCCACTGAGATGGGATGGCCTGAATACGAAATTGTGTTTATACATTGTCATTTTTAAACTACGTTAATAAATTATAATATTGCTTTGTTTTGAGTTGATATTGTGTTGTGTTTAGGATTTTTTATACTTAAGTACTAGTTATTTTGTTTGTTGAATAGTCGTGAACGAATACTTAATAAATTTTATAAAGTATACCTACTACGATGAGTGAATAGAGTTGGCGTGTAGATTTTATAGTTTTGGCGTGAGACATTTGCTTGCTTTCGTTTTCACGTGATATTTTATAATTATGAATTGACATAGTTAGTGATGATTAAACTTTAATAGATCAAAAGATGTAAATAACATTGGCATTAGACAATCGATTGCTTTCGTGAATTTTAGGTATATTTTAAAATTATTAATGATACGATTGGACTCAATTGTACCTAAGTATACAATGCGAATTTGGTCATTATCTTATGATACCACATTCTATATCTATCTATATATATATATATATATAAAAATGAATCCCTATTTCCCCTGGTCATCGCATCACACGTGAACGGCTGAACCAATTTCGCTATTTCTTTTTTTGTTTTGTTTGTTATTGTCAGGAGAATGTTCTTATGAAAGAAAAAATTAAGAAAAGTGCGCGGAAAATTAGAAAATTTAAGAAAACTTAACCACCATACTAAATTATTTGTAATGTAACCTTATCGCTTTTGACAATTTAAACTTTTTTTAATGTGTGGCGTTTGACATATCATTGACAAAATGCGTGCTGCAAATATCGTCAAATAGGGGGTAAAAAAACTGAATTTTGCACATGGCCGGCCAGTAATGTCGCCTGTGTGTGACCGTGACGGAATAGGTACCAACAAAGCTATTTATATACCCACCAGAAAAAAAAAAGTTGTGTATCATGAAGCATAAAGTAAAAAGTAAAGTAACAGCCTATAATCATCCCACTGCAGGGAAAAGGCCTCATTGAATTCAAGTTACCACAGCAATAATGCACCCATCGTGTTAGTAACTGGCATAATCAAGCAAGGTTCAAAACTTTTTGTTGCCGGTATTTAAACCACTAGACCAACGGGGCGTTTCATGAAGCATAATAATAATAAACTATTGGTAACATATTTTTATTTTACCATTTCGTTATCAATATTTATAGTTATAGACAGGACAACGTCTGTCGGGTCCGCTAGTTTAAAATAAAAGCTTATGAGGGGTTAATAACAAATTCAGAAATTTAAGATATGTAAGTAAATTTCAATACGTACTCTATTTAGGTATGTCGTTCAACAACCAATAACCATTTCGCATAGTGTTACTGATAGATATGTTATCGCAATGTAATCGTGTTTGTCATCGCTTTACCTCGATCTAGTTCGGTGCCTACAATCTACTAGCATGGTCGATATGATAGGTTAACACGGAAATGTATTAGAAGGAAATGTTTTGTGACTTTGTGACACAATCTAACTAACAATGATATCGTTATTCTAGGATTTGTATAGAGTTGTAAATGTTATTATTCCATTCAGGGCTTGATTGAAAGAATTAGAGAATTAAAAAAAGTCTATAAATTATTTTAAAAATTCCTTTTTGCATATTAATTTAATTAACGCAAAACTCTTAGGCCCGAGTTCACCAACAGACGTTTAAGTTTAAACAGCGTTTAAACAGCGTTTAAAATATTATTTGACATATTTTGTATGGGAATAGTGTCAAATTAATCGTCATTCTTTGTTTACCGGCTGTTTAAGTGTTGGTGAACTCGGGTCTTAGGCTTAGCCAGCAAAAACCGAAACGAAATGTTCTGTTTAACCCCTAATTTATATGAACCTACTTGTTCATATTAAAAGTGCGATTTTAATATGAATAGTATGGCTAAGGACAGGTCAGTATCCCCCGTAACTTCGGTCAGGGCATCGACCTCCGATTGCACGAGCCTGGACGCTTGCATTGTCGCACCGGCTGGCTGGCATCGCGCTGCGTGCTTCGAATCAAAGCTCTACAATTAGCTCAATGCACTAATGTAATGGCGCCGCATTTTATTGCGAAAGAGGTTTCATTAAACGTTACAGCATTAAATGTTACGTCTATCATTGAAACTATTTTATGTATGTAAGTAGGTATATCTATATCTATGTGAAACACACACTCATATTACAGAATGATCTATTTTTTGTGTTGGCCGTTGTGTATGTTAATGAATTAGATTTCATTGTAATCTAACTAGATTTATTGCTTGGGAATTTTTACGCGTACAATTTGTAATTATTCTACAGGAACTAATTTTTCTTCCAGCCTATAATATGGATTTAATTCAATAATCTATCTGCGTGCCAAATTTCATTCATCCGTTTAATCGTTTCGGCCTGTTGAACAAACATACTTACACCGCATTGTTTTGTTTTGATAACTTTTTTGGTGTGGATAAATTGCTCTACTAAACATATTTTATTATTTGATTTAGACTTTCAAGGTCACACACAAGAGTTAATTGATTCAGGGTTTATACAATGTAACCTTCCTTTTTTTGTATATTCTTCCGTGATCATGGCGCTTGCAATAGTGCCGAAATATCGGAAACACGCATCACCTGAATTTCCAATTCCAATATTTGTAATTTTGAATATTCTGTTAATTATCCTATCTAGAGAAAAGCATGATGTTTCTAGGAATACCGTATATTATTAATTCGGTTTACGTATCAAGTGATGACAAGTGGTCTGCAAATCAGGTTATCGATTCGTAGTGTTAGCGACACAGGCCGGGCGTCGACCCTTCCGGGCTCCGGCCCGCGCAAACTGCATTGAGCTCATCGCTTGACCCTTTGGGAAGCGGTGCAACACAGGTAGGTAGTCTGTCTTCTTTTTGACTGGATGAGATGACTGGTTTTTATAAATCAAAAAGTTTTAGTATCGACATGGCAACATTACGCACACTTATAGCTTGTGGTTTTTTGAAGGCCTGATTTAGTTTTGATGTTTGGGTTGGTAACAGGTTTTTCGTGGATATTAATTTGTACAGTTACGATATGAAATGCTATTTGTTTCTCATTGTATTGTTGTTTGCTGGTGTTAGTTGAAAATACAAATCTTATATATATATAAAAATAAATCCCTATTTCTCTTGGTCATCGCATCACGTGTGATCGGCGGGACCGATTTCGCTAATTATTATTTTTTTGTTTGGCATTGTTACGAGAATGTTCAAGATGAAAAAAAAAAAGAAAATTGCGCGGAAAATTAGAAAATTTAAGAAAACCTTTACGTTATCGCTTTTTACAATCAAAACTTTTTTAATATGTATGTGCGCTTGTCATAACATTGACAGAATGCGTGCTGCAAAATTAAATATCGTCAAATAGGGAAAAAAAACAGAATTTTGTACATAGCCAGTAATATCTGTCGCCTGTTACCGTGTCGGAATACCAACAAAACTATTTATAAACCAGCCAGAAATTAAAACAAAGAATTTTGTGTATCATAATAAAGCATAATAATAATAAACAATTTGTAAATTTTATTTCATTATTCCCTTTCGTAATCAATATTCATAGTTAAGACAGGACAACGTCTGTCGGGTCCGCTAGTTATTGAATAAAAAACTTCTTCCTCTTCCTCTCCCTCTCTCTTCCTCTTCCTCTCTCTCCCTCTGCCTCTCCCTCTTCCTCTGCCTCTTCCGCGCGCCGCACGGCTTACAACTAATAAAATAGCAAAAAGTGTCGTTACAATCTTTTCCGTCTAGTCTCCTTTCGCAAAGCGCGATGAGGAACTTCGTTCCAAAAAAATTTTGACTGTTTTAGGTGGGACTTAAACCTACAAACTTCCGCTCATCAGGCGACTGCTCTACTCAATTCACCTTCCAAGACATTGTTTGTGTCGACGAATATATTCAAGGCTTTACTCTGTAAGCCAGGGGAGTTTCATTAATATTTTGATTATTACCTCCAAAATCCGAGAGATTTATATTGTTAGAAATATTTTACAATCGGTTAAGGTTTTTAAGCAAATAAATAGATGGTGTAAATTGAAGATAAAGATCAAGAACATGTGTCATGTTCAATAAATGAAATGTTTCAACCTAAAAACAAAGTCAGCCCTCAATAATCCCGTGCGTTTTAAACCGTCTTTAAAATAGAATTTGGTTAAAAATCATTAAAATCAGTTAAAATCAGTTTTATTTCTGCAAATAGGCCCCAGGAGGCGCTTTTACACGTCCCAATATTTAAACCTACCACTGCTTCGGGACAAGTCTGGGCTAGTGCCGAGAAGAAGCAGCGCAAGAAACTCGGTCACTATTGTCAGCCTCTTTTTAAATAATTTTTTACAAGGTAAGGTAATTTTTACAAGGTTTAAGCAAGTACGAGCTGGGACAACTTAATGCCATACATTTCTATCATTTAAATAATCATTAACAGTGTAATAGCCTTTTTTCATTAAAATAACTTTAACATACGATTTAAGTTTATGTACAGGGAGTTCAGCAATATCCTTTGGTAATTTGTTGAAAATACGGATACAATTTCCCATAAACGATTTTCCTACTTTTCGCAGTCTGAAGCCTGGAATGGCGAGTTTATCTTTATTTCTCGTATTAAAATTGTGTACGTTACTTTTCTTAAGAAATAAATGTATGTTCTTACGAACGTATATAATATTCTCGAGAATATATTGAGAAGACACTGTAAGTATATTAATCTCTTTGAAGAGCTCTTTCAGCGAGTCACGGGGTCGAAAGCCGTAAATAGCCCGTACAGCACGTTTTTGCAATATAAAAATTGACTCAATATCTGCCGCTGAGCCCCACAATAGAATTCCGTATGACATTATGCTATGAAAGTAGCTAAAATATACTAATCTTGCCGTTCCAACATCAGTCAATTGCCTTATCTTTCTCACAGCATAAGCAGCAGAACTAAGTCTTCCAGACAGCCCCCTAATATGAGCACCCCATTGCAAATGAGAGTCTACAGTTATACCCAAAAAGGTAGTAAAATCTACAGAGTTTAGTGGTTCATCTTTAACAATAATATGAGGGGCAGCTAACCTTACGTTTGGCATCGTAAATTTAACACATTTTGTTTTATTTGCATTTAGTAAGAGATTATTTGTTGTAAACCAATGCAATAATTTAGAGAGGGTATTGTTAACATCGTCAAATGAAGATTTGCCCCTCTTGGTTTTAAAAATCATTGATGTATCATCTGCAAACAATACCATCTCACAAAGATTATGTAAGTAACAGGGAAGGTCATTTATATAAACTAAAAATAGCAGGGGTCCTAATACTGATCCCTGTGGGACACCCATAACAAGGGCCGACCCTGAAGACTCAGCTCCATTTATGCAAACCTTTTGTATCCTGCCTTTAAGGTAAGAACTTATTAGATCCAAGGAATCATTCGATGCACCATAATGTTTAAGTTTTTTAAGTAATATTTCATGGTCTACACAATCGAAGGCCTTTGAAAGGTCACAAAATACACCTAAGGCATCTAGCTTACTCTCCCAAGCCTTAAACACATGTTGTAGGAGAGCAACTCCAGCATCGGTAGTATTTCTACCTTTTCTGAAGCCATATTGGTTGCTATTTAATAATTTATTTACACTAAAGTGAGATAAAAGCTGATTAAACATTATTTTCTCGAAAATTTTACTTAGCCCTGGCAATATAGATATAGGTCGAAAATTGGAGGGGTCACATTTTTCGCCAGACTTAAACAAAGGAATGATTTTGCTAAACTTCATTAAAGTTGGAAACTGTCTATCATCAATACATTTGTTAAAAATAATAGCGAGTTGAGGGGCTAATGAACTTATGATTGTATTGATAATATTGACAGAAATTCCCCAAAGATCCTCTGTTTTTTTCATATTAAATTCTCTAAAAGTTTTTGTAATTATATCAGGGTTTATATGTCTAAAATTAAATGAAGAATTGCACTCTTCGACAACAGACTTGAGAAGGGATTCAGCTAGATCAGCAGAAGAAGCTAGCCCTTCAGTAGTAGAGGGAGCTATATTTGAAAAAAATGTCTCAAATGTGTTTGCAACCTCTGTGTTCGTGTTTATTAGCTTATCCCCTAACTTGAGAGAGTAAGTAGGATTATTTGGTTTTACTCTACATGTCTCTTTATTAATAATATTCCAAGTGGTTTTTGCCTTATTTTTGGAAGCCGAAATTAAATTATAAAGATATATTGACTTCGCTTTGGCACATACTAATTTAAATAATTTAGAGTATTTTTTAACATGTTCTATAATATGTGGGTTTTGAGAATCTGCCTTTAAACTATATAAATCATATAATGTTTTTCTGCTTTTATAAATACCAGGTGTAGCCCATTCATTAAACTTACACTTCTGTTTGTTTATTTTTACTTTTTTCTGTTTAAAATGTTTATCAAATTCCTTTTTTACTAAACCAAAAAGATTCTCATATAATTCATCAACATTCTGATCACTAGGCTTTAGCAAATTCACACCCTCTTTAATTTTTTCCTTAAACTTTTCTATTTTATTAAAAGTGAATTGCCTATACACAGAATCTACTTTGTTAGAGACATAATGGTGTTCGAACGATGCTTCTTGTCCGCTGTGGTCCGAAATAAGACAATTTAAAATCGTTTTTTTTAACACTTTACCATCACAAAAAATATTATCTAAGCAAGTAGCTGACGTGGGCGTCACCCTGGTGGGCTCATTAAAAAGATTAATTAGATTATAAGACTTAAAGAGATTAAGAAACCGGGTGGACAACTGCGTTTCTTCTAATATATTAACGTTGAAATCCCCACATACCACTACTTTCTTATTCGATTTTGAGAGCTTTTTCAGAGCCTCATCCATAACAGATTCAAAAACGTGGTAATTAGCTTTGGGGGGGCTATACACGCTAATTATGATATATTGTTCCAGCTCAGCACACGCTAGTTCAATAGTTCGTTCAACCGAGAGCGACACAATGTCTTTGCGTTCTTTACATTTTAATTCATTTTTTACAAGAATAAGTGACCCCCCTCTTGGTGCAGACTCCCTTATGAGCGAACTAGCGACTTTATAATTTTCAATGTTTAACATTAGTTGGTGTTTTTTAATCCAATGTTCTGTAAGACATATCACATGAACGTTATAATCTTGAAGAAATAACCCTAAACCTAACTCTTTGCCGGCCAGGCCTTGTATGTTTTGATGAACAATATTGAAATACATATCAGGCCTAGCTTTTGTCTTTCCTCTCAGTTTAAAGCCTCAGAGGTTGTCAGTTTCTTTCGGTTGTCGGTTCTTACATGCATACTTGTTTTACTTTTAACCATAACTATAGTTTTATGAGAGTTACAAAATAGGACTTTATTATTTTAATTTAAGTCCCTTATTCCTTTCCTACACAGGATTCGATTGCCCATAATCATTGTCCTAGGCAAGTCTGATTTGTTACATTGAAAAAATTGCTTTTCAGCCAATATAATCCTTTTTCAGGTAAAATATTTTGAATAACAATAATTAAAGGTTGTTGCCACCAGTTATAGCCAATTGTCATAGTCTTAAATTACGAAATGATTTTTATGTCTCTGCGACTTAGAACATTATTTGAGCCGTCTACAGCCCCCCTAGAGCCGAGTTACTTTAGAAACGTTCGTTCTGATTACCAAATACCCATGCTTATGTAGGTTGTTGGACTGGAAATCAAGCATATGAACACGGATGTGTTGTAAAGCGAGATTCGGCCCAAAAGCTTACGAGTACACCAAACCTATCATTACTATCTCTAAGATCTCTTATAACTTTTTTTTTTTTATAAATGGGCTGAGTCTTAGCTTCTCTCAACCGAACAATATTTAAAATGATATTTAAATTAATATATTTTTTAAATAATTTAATTGTTCACGTTGAATTTACAATTTCGCTTGTATTAAAAATCTGCTGTTTTGAGAATAATGTTATGAGGATTTATTATTGATGATACTATATGACACGTATAAGCAAAACATTATCTTACTACCTAATTTCGCTGCAGTTAGAGCTTTTAAGCTCGCCTTATTTTATTAAAGAAATTCGAGCGGTTGCTTTTGCAACTTCTCTAGAAAACAGTAAAAGTGTGCTTTCACTCAGCGTCAACCACGTGTTGATCGTTTGCTGGAACTCTTTCACCTCCGGGATCTGATAGCTCTTATCTAACATTGTTAAATGCGAGGCGCTTAGATCCGAGAGTGGAGGTCATAGAGGGAACAAGAGGGGGGCGGGCTGGGTCACGAATTTACGGGTACGGGTGTTCTCGTCCCCAACTCGGTTAGAGTAAGTGTGCCACCGATGTATGTAGGTTAACATCGGACTGCGCTCGATACGCCACCGCTGCCACCGATGTCGACCACCTAACCTAGATCAGGGTGTAGAGAGATCGCTTATGAAATCTGGCGCACGCTGACTGCATAAATGAAATGCCTTTTATATGCCCATGTTTGAAAGCATTTTGAATCTTCATTGGTTCCCTTAATTGCAAGAAATATCACTCATTTTCTGTATAATCCAAATGATTCTGTATTTTTTTTTTCAATACTTTAAAAAACCAAATTCTAAATACAAAGAGGAATCACTGCCATGATATTCAGCACTAACTAGCACAGCGACCACACCACTCCGTCGTTATTATATGAATGGTACGTCATACAAAGTTAATAACAAAGAACGGCTGCTTGACCGCGTGTCAAGCGAAGCGAGGGGGGTTCTTTCAAAATCAGCACCGCAGATCTAGCGAAATTATGTCACATTCACCGTGTAGTGGGTAATGTAATACAAATTGCAACAACAGTGATGTTTCGCGCACTTCTTATTCAGGTTAACCCAAAATTTTAACTATCAGAGAGAGTTGCTTATAAGAGCGGCGTGACGGATACGAACTCGCTATTGGATTCTCAAATTTTGTTGAACCAAAATTTGAACTATGGCGCAACTTTGTCTTTGTCGTTGTGAGGCTTCAACCGTTGCTTTGGTTTGCCATTATTCTAGCGAAGTAATTTAATAATGGACGAAGAAAATAAGAATTTGATATTAACAACATGTTTACTCATATCTGGAAAGACGGTAATATGCCTCTACCTATAAACATTCTATAAAATAGTAAGAGTTCAACAGCTCTGAACTGGGGACAATTTGATGGTGCAGGACCATCAAGTTGTCCCCAGTTTTGATCTTTTCAGAATTATTTATTAATTATATAAAAAATCTATTTTCTTTGGCACTTTTATTATGTCACCTATAAGACAACAAACATATCGACAAAGCAAAATGACCAAAAAATAAATCCCAACAAATATCAATACTTATTTACTTTATTAAGATCTGTTAGATACATGCTGATGTTTAAAGAAAAGCGGATACATGTTCGATTTTTCACGACTAAGTTATGTATAACTATATTTATCTGACTCTACAGTAATATTTCAGAACGCCTTTTTATAATTGCAGGTTGAGATGTAATGCACAGATGGATTAAGTTACACATTACACATGGTGTAGCTAATCATAACGATACCCACTTTAACAATCTCTGGCCTTCGAAATAATGCTATGAAAATGTAAGGTCATAGAAGGGATCGACTTTCATGGGCTTTGAAAGCAATCTGAGCGGTATTAGTTACACAGTCGATCCAGAAGTGTATCACCGACAATGAGTCGAGTGGCTGTATTAGAAACGCTGGAATGCGTTCCGCTACTGTTCGGCTGCAGCTGGTTTGCTTCTGTCTCGATACGGCCAATTGTGCGCGCCGATTTCAAAACGAAAGTACCGCGCATCTAGGACGGTGAACGTATTTCTCGCAGAGATCTCTTGCAATTTACCAGCCAGTACTTTGTTAGAGAATGTGGCATAGTCAGATTGTAAGATATTCATAACTTGCAACAGCCAGTTTTGCAAGTTTCTAATGTTGTGGATTTATGTATTTATCCCTAGTGAGTATCGCGATACTGTCACTCAAGAGATCCGACTTGTGATTAAGGTAAAATACTCGTGTGTCACTTTTCACAGATTTCTATTGCTGTGGTATTAGTTTTCGTTTAGTCTTCATCTAAGTAACGGTATAAACGCTTCGGTATCTTAAATCATGTTTCCTTAACTAGGATTTAAAGTTGGTCTAAACCCTTCGTTTCAGGATAATTGATGCACATTTTGCTGAATAATATTATTGGATATTTTCATATTTGCAACTGTTCTGATCTGCTGGCTATTCACACACACAACTAGCTATTAGTATGGAATGTTTAAAAAAAATCTTGGACACTTTATTAGTTATTGTTAATTTAACAACAGAGATACCATCAGTCAAAAAATTTAGGTTGTACGTAATGCACTTTAAAAAGTTCAAAAACAATTTAATAAAATCCTAAATCAGTCCAGTTAATACAGATTTATTTTAAAAAAAATATCAAATGAAGCATGAAATCTGACTGGTACAGTCGGGCGCGATTTATATTGCATACAGCGGCGCCCGCTGTTATATCACACGAGATATCGTAACTTTTGCTCGTTACTTTTGTTCACTGTTCTAATAGAAAGTGCACCAACCACTCACCTTTCTTATGCTTTTTATTACACGGTTAATCCGTTTACAAGGAGTGGATTTCCTTCTTATGATTCGCCCGAAGTAGCGTTCTTTGGAACTTTTTTTTAATTGTGACTAATTGTCAATGGGTCCTGTATGCCGGTCACATAAAAATAATAGTACCACCGCTTCTCTTCTTATTGGTATCGGTGATAGGCGACTAAAGGAGTACTGCCACTACTGCCAGAAGAACAAGGGCAGCAGCGACTTCGCTACGCCATTGGCCAAACTCCGATCGCCAACCTCTTGTAATTATTGCAAAATCCTCCTTTTGGAGAGGCTCGTGTCCAGCTGTAAACTGATTTAGGCTGGAGGTGATGAACTACTATCTAATACTAATGTAGATTGTTTAACCGTCGTAATATTAGTTTTTGGTTGATTTTGAAATTAACAGTTGGGTAATGTAAAATGTATTATACAATATGTAGTCTTTTGCTTCGGTTTTCTTGTTGCAATTGTCAACTTAACATATATATATATATATATATGTATTTAATATATGTATTTGCTAATAAAACACATAATTTGTTCTCACGTTTCTGAAGTGATGTATAGGTTTTTATTATTACGATGAGTCAATGTAAAAGTATCTATTCAATCAATATAATTACGATTATTAATAAATTATCTAATATTTTTATTGATTCTAAGAGCTTGCCTCGTATGATCTAGTGTTTATCAACAACATAATATTTGTTGATACAAATAGAGTCACGGAGCCAACATTCTTCAGAGTCAGCATCTCGCGTCGTCGATGAGTTAATGAATCTTTGTGATATACGGGTCTATCTAGACGTGCGTTCTCTCAACCTACTTCTTGAATGCCGTCGCGTTGTAAACAAAAAACAACGCTAGCTATAAGTACATAAAGATTAAATCGTTACTTATTCGCGACCGTTCTCAATCTGACAATTAGGAACCACTTCAGTTCTGCCACAGCATAATACGCCTTAACGTTGTGGAAAACGGCATAGATTAAAATATAACGAAATGTTAAACACTGTACATGTTCCATTCAACCATGAACTCCTTCGAGGAGCGTCCCGCGTTGAGACCTCAATTTTTTAACTCTCTCACTTATTGGTCAATCAGCATGACATTTGTATGGTAAATGCTGTATTGTTATAATGCGGTTTTGGCTCGTCATGGAAATAATCATAAATTAATATATTTCCTAAACTCATTACTAAACTTATAGAAAAGCATAAAATAATATAAAAATGCACATAGTGTTAGTTTCAAATTAAATTAACATGTCGTTCGTCTTCATAATGTTATCATTGGGCCACATTTTATAAATACATCTGTCGGCCTGTAAAACAAACAGTGTCAAGGCAGCTTATATTGATTTCAAGTTGTAATGAGTACGAATGGATACACAATTGATTTTAATACTAAATGGCATTCAGTTTATTTATATTGTATTTATGAATGGCCACTGCACTGTTTAGATATCAATTAAAAGTGAACATTAGGGAGCGTAAATCTATTGACTGTATTCAGCAGTGGGGTGGTGGGATCGACCTAGTGGTCCACCCTGGGCAACGGCATCTTTGGTTTTCTAACCAATGATGACGGTTAACAGATCCCTCTGCGGTGGTAGGCTTCGTAAGAGGCTGCCTGGATTCTACCCTTCTGCCGGCGTCCAGCGCCAAACAGTTTTTCTGTGTTTCACTGGTGTGTGGGAGAACCAGTACCTCTGGGTAAGCTCGCTCCATCTTAGACTTCTTCTTAACCGTATAGTTAAGTATGTAGCCAAGAGCAAACCCATTATTTATAAAAAAAAGACATTAACTTTATTCGGTATTTGAAATTAAACTACCTATATTGATTGAAATTTGATCATTATCTATGCAAAAATTGTTGCGTAGTAAATTTGAGAGTTTAATAACTTTCTAATTGAATTTATAGCAATAAAAAAATCACGGTACAAATAAAAAGTAAAAGTGTGTCCTACCTACAATCTGCATCAAATTCTATTTAGAAACTATAAATTAAGATCGATATTTTTATTGCAGGTATTTCCACCGGTTTTTCGAGCGTTACAAAAGTGTAAGTACTAACCATAAATATGTTATTAAAATAATGGAAAGTCATTGTTTGATAGTAGCCGTTTATTCCCACGGCTACTCAAGCCATGGGCCCCAAGACAGCGGGCTAGCATCGCGTTCAGCGGCCGCTTGGTTGTGTAAGCGGACTGTAGTCGCCTAGTCGGCTTCGTTGCTCAATCAGATGCATCTCGTTTCGTGTCGCCGTGCGTGAGAGTCCAATTTCCTAATAGGAGACAAGCCGGGCGCTTAGCGCGGCGTTTCCCAATAGAAAGTCCTCTGATGCAGGAAGCAGCCGTGGTTGCACCGCACGTGCAACGGAGGGGGCGGCGGCCGATGCACTTTCATGCTGGTGACGTCACACTGTACCTTTCGTCAGCGTCAGCCCGTAAGAGCTGTTACGCAATGAACGCGCGCCGCTCAACTTTCCAATTTCGACAACGCGCTATTGTGTAGCGCTTTCAAATTTTACTATACCTTCGCCAGTTTGGCGCTTTCTTACGTTTCTCCCTCTCTCCTCACGACTGAAAAATAATCTGAATGCGATGCGCAAGCGCAACACGGAGATGCACTTTCACTATGAAGTTTCGCCACTCGTTTCGCAAGAAAAAATATAAAACACTTCGTTAAACAAAGTTTAGTTTCTATCTAGAAATGGTAACTAAATAAATTCATTTCAAAATCAGACTAACTTAGCCCCAATCTAAGAAAGCTTATTCCATAACGACCAGATAAGTGATAAAAATATACTTAAATATAATTATTTAAAAACATCCATCACTTTGGTACAAATGCTAGCCCATAAGAGCACACTTCCACCTTGCAGGATTCAAACCCGCAACTGCTAGCTAGTTAAACACGGTTACAAAGGTTTTATTGTAAAGCTACAAAATAGGTAGCTTTTTATGATTATGCTTGTATCAAATCTGAAAAATTCGTTTCGAAACCTCCTTTGTATATTTAAAAATACATTATACTTGTAAATGTTAGCATGAAAGTATAATAAATAACCTTCAGCTTAAGTTTATATTGATTAAAAAAATTTCAGCAATCTATACGCCCAAGAAGAATAGTTTCTATTGACTCCCTTAAATGTTAACATCTCATATGCGTTCGCGCCAAACCATACGGGGTTTCACTGATCTCTATGTCAAGTCAGCTGCGAGCTTTCCTTTCTCACTCGCTGGGATCAGCGAGAGTCGCTATGTTCTCCACCCAGAGTTCACTTGCGGTCAAAAATAATAAAAGAAAGCAACAACTGTCACGCATATACAATTATTAAACATTCAAACTATCTGCAATCTATCTGTCATCTCGCTGCACGTACATGTTTAACACGATTTCGTTCCGAAAAGAATTGAACGCCAAAATTATTTAAATCACAACTCGAGGCACATATTATTCATTAAGTAAAGCTTTCTAGTGTCTTGCACCTATCAGTTTATAAAGACATAAATCAACTTGTAAAAGTCTTTAATCTACGAGATAATATTGGGTTAGAAATTTTGTTTTAAGTATAGTATTTTTAGTTGTATCCTTAGCAAATATTTTATTTTGTAAATGTGACTATGTATTACTACTGACTTCTACCGCTATTTATTAGTATTTAAAGTACCAGCCTGCACGACGTCGGTCCTAAAATATAATTTCAGAACCACTTTCATCAAAAATAATTCTACCTAAATTGTAACAAACAACACTTATCTACAAATTCAGCATACGAATTCGACACTGGTATGTCGTATGATACCTAGAATGACATCAGCGATCCTGCGGTTTCGTGCCATTTTCCTGTACCTATATTTGTGGAACAAAAAGACAAACCACCAACGAATCCATAACAGACCTTCAAAATATTAACGTGCAGTGAATCACAAGCGCTTACGCTTACCTACGATTGTAGTCATTCTTTAAGATTTAACAAATAAATGGGATGGGATTCTAACCTCCCAATATTCTTCTAGCACCTTTTTCAAATTCAAATTACAATTATTTATTTGCGATAAACATGGTGATACAAAGATGTTATAATGATTAATGTCCACATGTTTACAATTATTGTCATGTAAATTATTACATAAATTAAAACTTTAAACATTGATTTAAAAATTAATATTTCAACCATGATTATTATGTAGGTAAATAACTTACAAATAATAAATAAAGTATAGTATAGATGTCACACTTAAAATATCTAGTTAAACTACATGTCAAACAATAAATTAAATAAATGTCAACAAAAATTAAAGCCATAATTAGCTACCTATCATCAAAGTATCAAATTATGTACATATTTCAATCAATTCTGTTATGTAAATATTGTTATTTAATTATTATTATTTATTTTTTTCCCATCTATGACTTTTTTTGTTTTCTTTTTGTATTGTTTTTTCTGTGATTCCACTGATTTTTTTATTTTAATTTTGATTTTTGATTTTTTAATTTTTATATACACACATAATTTAATTTTAATTTTAATTTGTTTTGTATATATGTTTTTTTTCCAGTGCCTCCTGGGCTCCCACTGAAAATCAGCGTCGCAGTATGCCTTTAACTGTTGCGACTAATGCTGAGTGGGGGCCTTTTTGGCACATTCATTGTACCTAATTATTTTTTTGTAAACTTTTTTTTTCGAAGAGCCAAATAAACATATATTCATTCATTCATTCATTCAAAGTATTCCTGTAAAGAGTAATATATAAGTAATATATATAATAGTAGTAATAACATTTACTCAGTAGCCAATATGTATATGCCTCTTAAATATTGATAAAGGCAGATTTTTAAAGGTGTCAGGCAACTTATTATATATTTTAATGGCCATGCAATAGGCACTGTTTTTAAATAGTTTTAGTCTTGTATTATTGGGTAACATGAATCTACCTTGATGTCTTGTTGACTTATTCTTGTGTTCACTCCTTGCGACAAATTATTGAGGGTGCTCTCGGACTAAAACTAAAATCTGTTTTATGTACAAGCATGGCAATGGTAGAATTTCCATACCTAGGCGCATGCTTGAAAATTATTACTGTTCGTAGACCTCTCCAAAAGGAAGACTTCGTTTTAAATGTGGTAATATCCACGTTTGGCTGTTGGTTTGGTCAATGGTGAAGAGATGACGCTGCTCCCTTCCCTTCTTCTGTAATAATATTTTAGTCATTTCTTACGATTACATGACGAGATAATGGGTCGTGCTATCATTTTTTAGTCCACTTCATTTTATATACCTCGACTTAACAGTCTCTACAGGTTGAAATTTTAACCACTTTCCAAAATTTTTATAGGCGTTCAGTTCGTATTTAGAGCCCATTTATGACGTAAATAATGTTATTCAAGTTTTCACCCGAAAATATTTTTCGCAATGTAGGTTTCAATTTTTAAGGCCTGTTAAGGAATAAAGGGAAAATCAAAAACATAAACTGAACAGAATAGTGTCGTAATGAATGAATGAGATGCGCATCGCGTAAAAAAAGTGTTGCAAGGCGGCCGTATCAAAAAATTTAGATTTTTTGCGGACATTTTCTAAGTGCTTTATGTTGAAATTTTTGTACTGGGCTATACCAAAAGAAAAAATACGTCATTTGTTTTTTGTCTCGTTGATTGATATACGAGGGCGGGTCAATAAGTCCGTGACTTTTGGAATAAAACACAGATTTTTTGATAAACAAATCATTTTATTTTTCAACGTAGTCTCCCTTGAGCTCTATACACTTTGTCCAACGCTTCTCCAATTTTTTTATCCCTTCCAAAAAATATGATTTGTCGAGGTCCTCAAAATAGGCCTTTGTTTGCGAGATGACTTCATCATTGGAGTCAAATCTTCTTCCACCAAGCCATTTCTTCAGGTTTGGGAACAAAAAGTAGTCACTCGGAGCCAAATCTGGAGAATAGGGTGGATGAGGGAGCAATTCATAGCCCAATTCATGGATTTTTGACATGGCAACTGCACATGTGTGCACCCTTGCATTGTCTTGGTGGAAAAGAACTTTTTTCTTGGTCAAATGAGGTCGGTTTTTTTTCAAATCGTCATTGAAGCGGTCCAATAAGTTGGCATAATATTCCCCAATGATTGTTCTTCCCTTTTGAAGGTAGTCAATGTGGATTATCCCACGTGCATCCCAAAAAACAGTCGCCATAACTTTATTGGCTGACAAACCCACCTTGGCCTTCTTTGGCGCCGATTCACCCTTAGAAACCCACTGTTTTGACTGTTGTTTGGTCTCTGGTGTGTTGTGATGGATCCATGTTTCGTCCACGGTTACAAAACGGCGCAAAAACTCCTCCATATTGCGATTAAACGACGCCAAACCTTCCTGTGAAGTTGTTACACGATTGCGTTTGTGGTCGACTGTGAGCAAACGCGGCACCCATCTTACGGAAAGCTTTCTCATGCCCAATTGATCTTTTAAAATTGAAACCACTGAGCCATGCGAGATCCCTACGGCTTCCACAATCTCTTGCACTTTCAATCTTCGGTCGGCCAACACCATATCGTGAATTTTTTCGATTGTTTCGGGTGTAGAGACCTCAACTGGGCGTCCAGGACGTTCGGCATCTTCAGTGCTTTTACGGCCACAACGAAATTCAGTAAACCACTTTTTTACCATTGAAATCGATGGTGCAGAGTCCCCATAGTATTTATCAAGCTTAGCCTTGGTCTCGGTAATGGTTTTTTTTCGCAAAAAATAATGCTTAATATGGCTACAGTTGTTTATCAAGCGGCTTCAACAAGTTTCAGTGTCATGAATTTGAATTGTCAATTGACCCTTTCAAAGTGAGCGCCATAGAAAGGAAAGGTCAACTCGAATTGTAAATGAGAAAGTTAATCGAGGAAAGTGCGCGCGAGCGGATCTGAGGCACTTGTTGCCGTTTCTAAAAAGTAAACACGTGGATGATGGACAATCTTTATGTGGTTTTGATTCTCATTATAAACAGAAGGTGACTGTTTTATATGAGTGATGATGGCTGACTTATCAATACTGAAATGTATCTAATCAATACTCTATTTGGGATGTTTGGAATCGGTGCTATGGTTTGGAAATTACATGATAACCAAATTATCTAAGGAATGCTCGAGATAATTATAAAGATTTGTAACATTTTGTTATATTTGTGTGATAAATAATTGACTGTAATGTAAACTTGCACGTAGCAAAAACGCAATGACTACCTCTAGGTACCTAATACTGATTACGATTATAAAGATCCGTCGTGGTGTATTGGTTTGCTATGTAGATGGGGTGAGGGATTATGATCCGGCACAGTGGCCTTGATGCAAGGATCCAGGTCATAGCGCAACCCGTGATGATGGCAAAGGGACCGCGCCCACGCGTCAACTCCACCTAACACGACACAACTGCAAACAAACTTATGCAAATTACATACTCGTGCGTGAAGCAACTTGTAGACTGAACAGAATACGACATGTACTTAGACTCGAATAGGATTTATTTTTACTTTTGTTTCTTAATAAATTGCTGTGCTAATTATTGTTAATCATAGAGATGATAATATCTAGCGAATTAACAAACATTCACTTCAAAAAGATTAACTTTTGTTACTCAGTTTAAGTAAAGAACTTTCAAAAATAGATTAATTAAATAAGTTGAAAATAGCAAAGGTATTTTAACGTCCGAATTTCATGAGCTTTAGAAAATTGCACTTTCTAGGACGCCCTTGATTATATTAAAATATTTTGGCTTTGTCGCGATCCCGGTTATATTAGGGATTAGGTATTAAAATTTTGGCTACCTCTATACCAATTAGAAAAGTTTTTAATTTCTCTCAAAATTTCAGTAGCATAAAATAGAATATTTAGTCAATAATACTCGTAGTTCATACTATCTTCATAGAATATTTTATGTAAGTTTTTAAGGAATAACCTTTCTTTAAAAACCTAAGACCTCCTCTAAACCCTAAGACTAAACCCATCGAGCCCCACAATGGAAAATAATTGTAATTAAAGCAACCGGTTGCTACGCGGGGTTTGAAGAGGTAAAAAGGATTTCTGTCTAAAAAAACTTATCCTTTCCCGGGACTTAAACAATGTCCATATCAAATTTAATCTTATTGGTTTGGCTGTTTATGAGTGAAAATACAAACAGATAGACCTACAGACAGACACATTTGTAATATTAGCATGAAATTTGAAAATTTTTACTTTACAGCTAAATCGTACCAGTTCAGATTGTCAACATATTGACTTATTTGTAGTAAGTATCACAAACAACCTTGTATGTGAATACTATTTTTTCTCTCTTAATTATGCATTGTGCTGGCTCTAGTGGCTATGCATGCCAGCCAAGGCCATGTTGGCCTTGAAAACAAATGTCATTTTCTTTGCCACCTTGGAAAGTCTTAATAACACCCCTGTTTATTACGTTTCTAATTTAAAAATGTCTATTGGCTTTGAAAATAAACGTAATTTTAATAATGAATTACCATTTGGAGATGTTTTGCAAAAATAAAAATTTCTTTACAATTAAATGTATGCTAGAACTAGCTTGTTTTTACTAGCCAACTCATAATTTTATTGACATGTGGCTTTTGCCTAAAGAAATCTCTCCTACGAGATAAAATTCCAAGCATTCCATCTTAGGTGCATAGCACATTATGTAAAAAATTGACAGGTACCACCACTTCTACCGCACCTTCGTACTGAAGCCGATAAATCTACCGTATATAGATATTTCAGTAATATTCGTGTTAAAAGTATTCATATTCATATTAATTTAATCACTTCATAACATAACAGCAGACAATAATATATATAGGCACAGAAAGATGGTTAATGGTTATGCTATGACCTCGATGAGGTATGCGTGAATTACATTACAAATTAATATTTTTATTAAATTAGATTAATTAAATTATGGAAATATCAATAAATACAATTTAAAAATGAATTCTCAGCTCAGTCAAAATCATTTTACATGCATGTCAAATTAAAATTTCAAATAATGGATAATAAATAATAAGTCAACGAAATTGATTAATTCGAATTCGCTAGTTAAAAACATTACCTTAATTCTAATAAAATAATTAATTTTCAATGTCAAGTGGTAGGTCGGTGTGTCAAATAAAATGTGATTACTAAAATATTACAATATTACAATTAAGTAACGGCCAATAATCAACCCACAGCAGGGCAAAGGCCTCCATCATTTAATTCAAGTTACCATAGCAATGATGTATACAGGCATTATCACCACGCTTGCTAAATGCGGGTTGGTGATCACAAACCCGAGCAATGTTCTCAAATTCGATTTTTTTTTGCCCGAACCGGCGGGTCGTACCCGCAACCCCGAGATCTTTGCCCGGTATTGTATAAACCGCTAGACCAACGGGGCGTTCAAGTATGATGTATTGAAATTTAATTTAAAATTTTAACGGTGGTAATAATAATTTCAAAGAAGAAGAAAATACACGGAGGACTCTAAACCCCGCCATTATATGTCATTTTGGCTTCTCCAGACTCAAGAGGACAGATTTTGTAGCGATCGCAACCCGAGAGAAGACGCTGCCGCGCGTCCCAATGGTCAGTTTTTCTTTTTAGTCTCCTATCATGACATCCATAGTATGAGAAGAGCGGTGATATTCTATTTTAACCCGGCACCATACGATATTATAAATTGTTCCATAGCCCTAGCGCTCGGTAGCTTGATGCGGCATTCGCAGTTGCTGCGGCAGACAATTGCGGCAAACAAGCTCTGTTTGCCTCACGCACGCTTTTGCTTGACTTACGCTTTGATTGACGGTTCGTTTAAAATTAAACTCAATGCTTAGTGACTAGATGTTAACTTACAATTTCATTCGTGTGCTTTATAATTTGTTTACAAACCTTCCGCGCACCAAACCAACAGACTTACTAAAGTCTGTTGGTTTGGTGCGCGGAAGGTTTGTTTACAAACCTTCCGCGCACCACACCAACAGACTTACTAAAGTCAGGTAAAATTTCTTTGAAACAGGTAGAATAGGAATTTAATAAAAAAAACTGTGAATAATATCATTTTGTTAGCTAAAAAGGCCTTTTAATTATCGAGAAAATAGTGTTAAATGTTGATAAGTATTGAAAATTAATCGAATACTTGATAAAAAACATTGTAGTGGTATAAGTTATAAAAAAAAAAACAGCATTCAAATTTCAGGATTCAGGCTCTAGAAATACAGCTAAAATATTTTTTTCAACCCTTTGTAAGTAATTACAACCTCGTTTCTGCAATGTTTCAGCTGCAATTTTTTTATTCAATATATTGTTGTAATGAGTGCTAATAAATGACAATTTTTTGCCCTGTATCTGAATTTCTCCATGAACACAAAAATGTGCGTTCAACGCTGTGTGCGCAATCAATCAAGTGCACTTCTCAGAGATTTAGGAAATTCTGATTTAAAACCATAGGATAAGTTCATAAGAAAAGTCGTAAAAAATCTACGAAATGAACGAGATTAAAACATGACTGGCAAAGCAAAATAAAGGAACTTTTGTTTTAAATTCAGAAGATAATTTCAATTGATTACCTGGCAAAAATATGTGCCTTTTTAATAATAACATTTCAAACCGATGAGTCTTACACGGTTTAAGACAGTTAGTACCTGATTATTTCACAACAATTCAGACAAAGTATTTTACAGACGTGATTGTCACGGCAAATTAGATTTGTGTCGACATAAACTTGTATAAAATGTTGTAGGTACGCACATGTAGAGGCATATCTTAGAAATAGACTATTACGTGAATTTATTTGCATGTCAAATTATATGTTGATGTTCATTCCTGTTTAATTAAACAAAACGCTAAAATCTTTCTGAAAAAGATGGTAGATATCGATCTATATGTATATCTATCATTTTTTTACTTTCGTCATTGCGTATGGTAGCAGAATGGTGTTGAGTATCCTCTATAAACCCAAACCGTGGAAAATAATAAAAAAGTAAATAAATATTGAGTCTTTGTTTAACAAACACTTACGAGTAACTTTGATAGTCATGAGCCGACGACGCAATATTTTTTTAATAATAATAATAAAGTAATCTTTATTCTCTCATCACAAACACATGTAAGTAAGTACACAATTTTATGATAACTTATAGACAAAAAGTACATCACACAATTATGCTTCGCTTATGTATAATTACATACTTTACGTGTTTATATGGTCCAAAATTAACAAAACGACTACATTTATTGTAAGTAACTCGATTGCTGTATTCAAACCAACTTGGCTTATTTAGTAAACAATAATGGCCTCCGGGCGACTATAGACAATCGATAGTGTTGGGATCATTGATTGAAGTAGCGAATGAAATTTAAAATAATAGCTTACGAATATTAAAATATTCGTAATTATAAAACGATTCATATCTTATATTATAAAATTAAGCACATTACCGCTGTTGTGGCCACGTGGAGCAAGTGTGGCTTTTATGTCATAAGTATACCAGGTTGTTTTTCTACTTTCGTTTGTTTTATCGATGTCACTTATTTATTTCTTCAAAACCTCACACATCCCAAATTACTTTTGGATATTATAATGCTGGACCGACTTCGATAATTATTTTTTGGTTGGTTATTGTCAGGAGAAGGTTCTTATGAAAGAAAAATTAAGAAAAAGGCGCAAAAAAATTAGAAAATTTAAGAATACCTACTTAACAATAAGTAAATTAATCATTATTTCAATATGGTGGTTAAGTATTCTTACATTATGTCAATTTTAAGTTTTTCAATATAGCCTTATGGCGTTTGACAGAATGCTTGCTGCAAATATCGTCAAATGGGATTTAAACAAACTGATATTTTTTCATAGCCATATGAAGAAAAGAAGATTGTTGTCTATTGTAATAAAGCATTAATTAAATATTTGTATCTAAAATGTTTTTTATTAATTATTCCAATTTCTGATCAATAGTCATAGTTAAGACAGGTCAACGTCTGTCGGATCCGCTAATCGACAATAAATCTCTATCTTTGTGTGATCGCAAGGAAGAAGGTAAACATGGTTAACAACACCACCACCTAAGATAAATTGTGTTCTGTGACCACCACAACCAATACTATTTTGATACTAAATAGAAAATGCTCAAAGCAGGTTGCAATACACCGGTCTTTTACATTCGTAATGCTAATATTCGTTTATCTGTCTCAACACTAAAATTCAAAGATAAAGTAAATTTACAAAATGTCAAATAGTCGTGTCATTTTTATCTGTTTATAGATGGGCAAAACCCAAAACCAAATAAACACCCGTAAACACCCATAAACACCCAAAAAATTGGGTGTTTACTTATTTTGTAAAAATATTAAGTTATATTAAAAACAAGATTTACAATATATTTTTATGAATTGTATTGATCAATTCGTCATTGTTAATAATTTTGGGAAACGTTAACTAATAGTATTTTAGGAAATATAAAAAATTATTCTAATGAAAACCGAGATAAAGGTAATAATTTTTCTGTTTCGCTTGCCGTAGATATTTTAAAATTTCTTTAGAACACCTCGCTCGCGCACATGGCCGTACCTAAACTAGTTCACCTCGTTTTAAGTGAAAATATGTATTTTAAGGGCCGGTTAAGCATACTAAATATTTTTTTTATGAATGAAAACAAAGCAGCGCAAGCCGCGAAAACAAATTTGTGATGTTCATGGACCTAGTGCAGTGTCTGTGAGAATAGCACTTTGAATTAAGCGTTTTTAATCCGGATCCGGATGAAATGAAAGCAAGAAAATAAGGGGTGCGGCTTTTCATCATGATAACACTAGACCTCACACATCTTTACACACTCAGTAAAAATTAACAGAGTTTGGCTCAGAGGTGTTAATGCATCCGCCGTATAGACCTGACCTTAAACCTTTTTACCTGTTTCGGTCTCTTCAGGATTCTTTAGGCAGTGTCAGGATGACATCAAGAGAGAACGGCCATAATAACTTGTCGCGGATTTTTTGTCAGAAGCTGCTATAGCAATCTATAGATTGGCAAAAAGTTATTGAACAAAATAGCACCAACAAACTTAAATTAAATGTAACTAAATAAACTTTGTCAAAAATGTTTTTAATTTTCATATAAAATGTAAAAAGCCTTTTTCCCTAACCTATTATTTAAATTCTAGGGCCACCAACAGTCGTTTTATCGTTGTGCATTCAGAACAGTTTAATTCTTCTTTTTTCTGTAAGATTTTTGATAGAATCAGAACTGTGGAAATCCGTAGGAGAACTAGGATAACTGACATCAATCGAAGAATTGCCGAGCTGAAGTGGCAGTGGGCGGGACACATAGTACGAAGAACCCAATGGCCGTTTGGGTGGAAAGGTTCTGGAATGGCGACCGAGCACACCGAACGATGATCTGTTGGACCGACGATCTGGTGAAGGTCTCGGTAGGCCGTTGGATGTGGGTGGCGCGGCACCGATCGTTGTGAAGATCCTTAGGGGAGACCTATGTCCAGCATTGGGCATCAATTTGCTAAGGTGATGATCATGTTGCGACGATGCTGGGCCGTTTGGGTGGAAAGGTTCTGGAATGGCGACCGAGCACACCGAACGCTGATCTGTTGGACCGACGATCTGGTGAAGGTCTCGGTAGGCCGTTGGATGTGGGTGGCGCGGCACCGATCGTTGTGAAGATCCTTAGGGGAGACCTATGTCCAGCATTAGGCATCAATTTGCTAAGGTGATGATCATGTTGCGATGCTGGGTAAATCGTCTGGAAACTGGTTCTTACTATCGCGAAATATATTTGGGGATCAGCTATGGCTTAGACAGATAAAATAGAAAGAAAGAAATATTTAGATGACACAACAACAACAAACACAAAGCCCAAACATAAAAAAAAAGGAAAAATGGGCCAAAAAGGTTCCCACTCAGCATTGGTCGTAACAGCTAGAATCACAACGCTAATTATCAGCGGAGGCCCTGATGTTGGCCCTAGCGTGTGTGTGGCCCCCAGACCACTACCCTATACCTCAGCCGATCCCGTATCGTAACCTGTACCAGTGAGTAAAGGTCGGAAGCCTAAATAATGTTGGCAGTGCGATAAAAAAGTAACAAATACCTACATAATATGAGACCGAATAAGTTAAAAAAGCTGCATGTGCCAAATAAATGTCACCTAAATGTTACATTGAAATGAATTTTCAATCATAACATTATTTTTACATATTCATATTTTTCAAGACCTACGAGTACATATTCTCAACATTGTTTTAGTTTTTGGAAAAATATGTAAAACACCTACATTGAGCTGATCTTTCCAACATGAGTTTCACAGTTTAAGCTACTTATTCTGGTCAAGAAACCTCGTTTTATCGCAAAAAAAATTATGAGAATGAAAAATGCCGGAAATTGGTATTTAGAACTGTAGCTTAGATTGTAAGATGGCATTTGACCATGTCAAGAAACGTCAAAATTGTTCTAATTTAAGTAAAAAATATAAACACCCAAAAATTTGGGTGTTATAGGGTTTAAACCCAAAACACCCGGTTTTAACCCACCTGGGTGGATTGCCCATCTATCTGTTATGGTGAATTTCGAAAGGAGATGTCCCAAATTATATGGAGGCCAGGCCCAGAACCTGTACACCCCACCAAAAGATAGACCAATACACCTACAAGATTTTGTTATTATCCAATTCTTTTAAATTGGCTTCGTTTAGTGGTTCAAATAAAGAGTTAAGTAAGACAATAGCAATACAAAACGACAAAACCATCATGGCAGAAGATGATATTTTGATGACGTCTGTCAGTCTAGGAGTCGAGTGCCATCGCTTGCTGTAGTAACAACAAACATTATGAAAGTAATGTGTCGATCAATACCAAATCCAGAAATCGAAAATGAAGTCGTTATAATGAATTACATTTAAAACACGATTTAAAACAAACTTGAAGTGAATGATTATGCCAAAGTGACAAGGGGTATCTGACAGCTACTGACATTTAAAGTTTTTTCAGATTGACGCCATCTTGGAATGCCTATGGAGTTTGTTAAATTATTCGATCTTGTTTATTTTCGAACCACTAAATTATACGTTATATAAATTTATATGTATTTTTCCCAGAAACAGTAAATTTTTCTTGTTTTTTGTAAATAGTGTACTATGTCTGGGCCTATTATGGGACATCTCCTTTGTGCAAAATCTTTTGATAAATTGATAAATATCGGCAATTTTCAGTGAAAAAACAAATTCTAACGAATTGTTTTATAATACAAAACTATTACACAGAATACATAGTGAGATAAAGTCAGGAAGACGTGTTTTTGTTAAGAGTGCTGTTTGTTTACCAAATAAGTCAAGTAAGAATAAATTGACTGTAGATTTATTAATGTTCTTTTTGTAAATCCGTTCGTTTGCAGTACTTCACAACCCTAATATTCAAATAAACCGTATGAATCCGAAATCCATGAAGTAAAAACAAAAACTCTTGATGTTACTATTTTTCCTTTAAAATTGTTTAGACCCATAACTGCACATGACATTATAATGGAATACATGTAATAATATTATTCGTACAATGAATGAACACAAAATTTTCTGGCCATGATTAACAAAATGACTAAACACAGTATTAGCAGGTAGGTGGGGTTAAGGAATTCAAGTCTGAAGGGCCTTTTCCCCTTGGGAAGTTAACCCTGAAGCGCGGACCAAGGTCGACGTGCTCGAGACGTCATTGAAGGGATATGACTGGATGACTTTGGTGTACCCTCGCAGTGGCATTCGCATTATTCCAACGTCGCAGCCAATGCACGCGTTACGACTGCGCCGGGCAATTCGTCTGCCTTCTATCACTCATTATGAATCATATTCAAACCACGTTTAACTTATACCATTCTTTGTTCAAAACTTTAAGAACATACATACCTAAACAAAAAAACCTGTAACATCACGGTTACATGCAATACAACAAATTAGAAACATTATAATTGGATTTTTAATTTAATTGATCACTTTCTATTAGACATAATAGTCATTTTTAGGGTTCCGTACCCAAAGGGTGAAAACGGAACCCTATTACTAAGACTTCGCTGTCTGTCTTGTTATTGTTATTGTCCGTCTGTGCGTCTGTCCGTCGCTCTGTCACCAGGCTGTATCTTAAGATCCGCGATAGCTAGACAGTTGAAATTTTCACAAATTATGTATTTCTGTTACCGCAATAACAACAAATACTAAATACAAAATAATATAAATATTTAATCCCATACTACAAACCCGTTTTTTTTACTTTTTTGGTACGGAACCCTTTGTGCGCGAGTCCGATTCGCACTTGGCCGGTTTGTTAATGACGATGTTTATTATGTTGTCGTTAAAGTGCTGTATTAGCATTTTTGAAATTATATCTGTTCATTATTTTATTCCTTGTTATGAAGACAAAGGCGCATGTTGTCTGCTCGTTTATATCAAATGTTTCTTTTATGTCACGGCGTCTGTTGTCTTGTCGATAATATAATTAGAAGAGCTAAATGCAAGCAATACGTACCATTTAATTTTGTCGTCAAACCGTTGGGACCATTCGCTGCTCTTAATCTTGCGCCGACCCTAATTCGCAGACGTAGAGTTTAAAACGCGGTCGACTTGATGTATGCAGAGCTTCGTCCGCCACAGGGCGGCTCAAGGCTCTACACGGGGGCAACAACTTCTCCCTTCGTGCACTGAACCAAGTAACACTTGCAATTTAATATTTAAGGTCTGCTACGTTGTGTCTGAACGATTTGTAATATGAAACACTCGCTGTATTAATTCGGATCTTATTCTCATGCAAGTGATAATGTAGGTAGAGCAATAAATTAGTAACTAGTAGTAGTAGGTTTAATTTATTCGTACATTGTGTCCGCTGGAATTTCCTGTTCGGCGAAAGTATACTACTTTCCAAATAATTATGGATTTTGAAATTTAGATTCCAGTAAAAATATTGTATAGTACAATGTATTCGGCATCGCAGAATTACGCAAAAATCTATTCTCATCTCAATAGATGACACTATTGTCTAGTTATGACATGCAAATCGCTAATGAAATTCAGTCTAACCAAAATCATTACATCCTAAAACCGAATAGAATTATGTTCGCTTTTATTGCTGATATAAAAAGCTCTACATTTTAACGAATTGATGTGAAGCTTTAGTTAAGGAATAATTTACGCATCATACCTTCAATATTTGTAAGAGATAATTTTAATCTGTTCGCTATACAAGTATTTAAACACTTTCATACATTCAGCTTTAATCTGAATTTCGATTTGCTTCAATTGGTATATTGAAGAGCATTGTGAAGAGGCTTAAGCTTTCACCATCACAAATGGAGACGGAGCGGAGAAAGGGTCCGTGGTGCGCAGCTGTCCCGCAGGCGCCGGCTGCCAGGCGCTCCGCCCTCGCTGACCCCGCGCCTCCGCTCCACGCTCCACGCTGAGCCACACTGCGACCCCCCAATCGGTCGCACTCGACGACTCTACACTCCAGTCGCCCGTCAGACGTCGAGCGTTGCGTACGTCTGTAACGACATCGTGCGCAAACCGGCAGCCATGTGGTGAAGTGAAACTGTCAAACGTGATACACATTCGCATACCGGGGTGATTATCGGTACATGTGAACATTAACTTTTTTCTCATCTTCGCTTGTGATTTGTGTATTCGAAGTGGTGCCACTGTTTTGGAAAATTGGATTATACGAACGAATAATGGCCTTAGCCAGGTGAGCTATTTTGGTTGTTGGAGTCAACACGGAACTAGTTTATTTTATCATGTTCATCGAAGGACTCGTCGACGGTTGGGTCGTTATTTGATTTAGAAGTTGAGCCAGGTACGGAATCATTTTATGGAGATACCTTTCCTCTGCGTTGTAGTTATGACCCTGCTTATAACCTTTATTTAATTTGGTACTAACTTCCTTTAGTGTTTTATTATACACAGTATGTCCACGATTTCGTTTGTTATTTATCGCTACAATGGGCGAAAGTTGGTTTGCCCCACGCGCATTTAACTTTCCTTGTTGTGTAAGCTAAACGTCAAACTACAAATAGTAGAGGGAGTGAGAAATCGAGTCACTTTTACTACAACATCTATCAACAATAATTAACGATCAATTTCAACATTACATTTGAATATTCAGTTCAAACTCTGTCGTTAACTAATTCAAATGTAATATCAGTTTACTGGATTTCCCCCAAAGCGTAACACGAAAGCGTGTTGGTGTTATTTCTATGTTTTCTGTTTATTCCTTCGCACCCTCGTTCGTCACGGGGACCCTAAGTATTAACGAAACCCCTGTATACATTCCCTTTATTTTTGACGTTGTGTTAAATTCGATGATTATTGATGCGGAACCTATGGATAATAAACCCTCTCAAACCGAAATGCGTTGTTAACAGTCAAAGTAACGTTTATTAGTATTGTTTTTAACTTTGTTTATACATGTATGCGATGTAACTTATTATTTCCTTAATTTTATATTATTTAAAGGTAATTAAACTTTTTCTGTAGCTTATCAACAATTTATTGCAATATATTATCTTGTAACTTAACATACGTAACTAAACACACACTATACAACACAAATTAGATATAAAATTTAAGAAATCCTTAAAACTTGTGACAAAATGATTGATTCTTTGAGTTGATCAGGGAACCCGATTCACCCCTAAGCAGGTAGCAATTTTGCCGCGACCGGAAAGTGTTCGCCCGCCGACTTTCATCATGGTCTTTTTTCGTTGTCTCTTTTAGTAAAGGTACACTTAAAACGTTCCTTGCATTGTTGTTGATGGCCTACTATGTTTATAATACGTTGTATCTGCGAATCATTACGTTAAGGCGATGTACAATAATTATGCCAATATCATTACCGAGTGTTATTGCTTAACCGTTAATGTTGGAATTCTTTGTGAAGTACCTTTTCAGGAAGGGTACGGTTTTGCTAAACCCATAGGTATATTTAGGTAAAGATATATTTGCGCCATCGTCTTCGTTCTCCCCTAAGCATGCGACGACAAAACGTCTGTAGACAGATACTTATATTGATGTGGGCAGAAATAAGGATTTGCGGAGATGCGCCTTCCAGAGGTCGTCGACCTGCACGGAAAATGCACGGAAGAGCAGCAAGTTACGGGTAGGTGGCACCGCCTCGGTTCGACCCCAGCTTGCATTTTTCCCTTCCTTAATGCTTAATAGTTCCACAGCTCGTACAGGAACAGCTGAAGAATTTTGATAGTTTCCCTTCTAATGATAGTTTGTTTGTGTGTGTTGCATTAAATTAGAGTTGTTATGTTTATATCATTTTCTTAAACATTAGCGTTTGTGTAGCACAGTGACAACTGAATTCGCATATTCATGCGACTACTATGAGGTAATAATAAATGCACCTACTTGTAAAAATTTGTGAGTATAATAATAACTGTAATGTAACAAATTTTCATTGTGACTGTTCTAGTTATTGAATTACATCAATCAATCGCCACTATTTAATTCGTTGTAATAGTATACAATTACGTCTAATGGTCTTACAAGGTGGACTCTTTTTTCATTCTCATCAAAATATTTCATTGAAACCCTTCTCTGTGGGTTCGGCGAAAATGTCAAACACACATTGTATTGTACCTACCTACGTCAGTTTTGAAACTTATACATATAAATATCAGGCATACTTTCTCGCTTATCACCTTGCTGTTGTTTCAGCGAAGCCTTTCTATTTGTTCCGATTGTGTTTGAAATAAGTTGGGCGAGGTTATTTCGCAAGAATGTATCAATTTAGCCGAGGGCCGGTGCGCGCTCGCAAGCGAGAGATTGTGCCGGGCCGGGCCCGCTCTCAACTCCGTGCTCCTGTTTCGCTGACAGCGGAATGCGATAACTAAAGTGGGTTTTGGCGGCAGCGAAGTCGTATTTTGGTTACGATAACGCTTAGTTAAACAGAACTGTCCGTTAGGCGAAACAAAACGGTGCTACGCTTAAATGATGAAAGCCAAAACTTTAAAAACCGAATGATAAGCTCGTTTGCTTACGACACTGGCATTGTTCCAAATTCTAGCAATGATGTTGGATCATTTCTGTTTTTTTGGTAATAATCGAACCATCTTGTCATTTCTTTTTCTAACATTTTTATCTAATTAGTGTAAATTACCTTACCTCATGAAGATAGATTTACGTAATAATAACGCACATCAGTATAACTTTGTTTGCAGCCATTATGTATTTCCAACTGTGTTTTATTATCGCGTTGTGTACGTTTCACAAGGCCAAGGCTATTTAAAACACAGCTAGCTAATATTGGTTTGAGAAAATTCATAAAAGAACCAAACGGAATTCGTAAATCTTGATGTTGGTAATAATATTATGTATTCGATCGTTTCGATCGATTTCGTTCGTATCATCATGATCTGCAGTATTACCGTTGCTATCATTTAAGAGAATCTAGAGAATGGCCGAGTCAAATTGTTTCTTTGGTGAAACTTCATAATTTGAATAACGCGTCTTTGTCGATGGAAAGTGCGTCGCTGTCGTTTCTTCTGCGCGATGCGTGGCGCCTTCTCTTTTGTGCGATGATCTCGATTATAGTTTCACCAACTCGCGGCTCTAAACGACTCGCTTTTCTTTTCGCTAATGCCGCTCACTCAACTCATTCTGACAGCGTAATAGCTTGACTTTTCAATAGAGATTTGTCTATTTCTCTTACATTGTTCGTTTGTAAAGAAATTTCAAAGGCGTTGATGTTTATAAATTACTGTGCAGTAGGTGGTACACTGCAATTTTTTAGTGAAATAAATGATTTAAATTTTAGCTTTTTTTGGAACTTTTATCTACTTATCTTTTGTAATAGCACAAAAAATCTTCAGATCGCTGACGTAATATTGGTGTCAGGCAGGCTTAATTATTATAACATTGGCGGGGCTTAACGTAACCCTTGAAACTGTGACCTAACTGTTACGGACGAGCAATTTCTGATGTCGTGCATATTATTAACTCGTCGCGTGGAGTCAGTAGTCCTAGTTTTTATTGATGCTAATGAGTATAATATACTAGTGAAAAATAAACAAGATGCAAGAGTATATCTAGCTTCATAAATTTATCCGTGGCCGATTTGGAGCGCGGCAGCAGAGGCGTTAATTTGCCGAGGGAGCAATTCGGAACGGGGACATCGGGCGTACTCCACCGACTCGGAGAGCGCGTTGACCCATTTTGTGCGTAACACGCCGTGGTGCGTCGTGGAATCGATGATTATATAGAAGCCGAATCTCGAGGCCTCGCAGCGCTTCACTGATGAGTTCGGATCTGTGTCAGGGTCCTCCCCCGCGGGCCCTACGCCCTTCGAACCCCTGTGCCTCCCACCGGTAGCCCTGCGACGGTTGACCCGTAAACTTGAGTATTTGAGCTCACCTTACTTAGCTCTGTTTAATGGCTTAGGGTCACTGGTTTTCACCTTGTTATTTTGTAACCGTTTTCACAAACTTTCCTTACAATATAGTGCGAACTATCGTCATAAGTATATCAATAATACCTTAGAATACCTGTGTAAGCTAAGTTTTGTGGATACACCAATTGATTTAGATAAATTGAAAGCTAAGTAGGTATTCATAACAGAAATTTTCTGTTACTCAATTTAAATTAATTTAACACAATGTTCTGTCAAAATTCGAATCACACACAACATCACATTAGTTCGGTTATATAATTGTTATAATATGCTGTTTTACTTCCGTGTGATATTAAGCTTGCCATAGAATGGCGTCCCGTAGATGATAAATAAAAGTTGTCCACGTTAGAGGTCGATCCATTCGCATTCGACATTTCATTTTCAAGGGTTTGTTGTTCTGAACATTTTGCGTTGCTTGTTTTTTAAAGCAAGGTGAATTGATGGGGGTTTAGCGCGCGGTTAATATACGTTGTGACTATAAACAGGCTTCAGGTTAGTGGTCGAATCGACCTTTGCAGCGTCACCTTCATGAGAGCCGAGTGCCGGCCGACAGCGGCTGTGGCATTGTCGCCTCGACGCCAATAGGAAGCAACACGCAGATCGCTATTGGGCTTGAGGCCGTTCTCAATGCACCATCTTTTACCTTGTGCCCCTTCTGTGTGGCATGACCCGAAACTGGCATGCTCGTAGTTGTGAACTGAAGAGCGCACGCACAGGGCTAAATATTATTAATCTAACAAATACAGCTTATGTAGGTACTGTAGCTTGGATAAACAAACATTTATTTTATGAGTAACATTGTTTTTACTTAAGCATTGGATTTTATTTTACTGGAACTCAAGAGTAAACACTTAAGTATAATATTTATTTATGTTTATTTTAGATCATCGAAAGCTTTTTAAATACTATCTAGTTAAGTACTTGTTTTGTCTTAATGAATGTCAACCCGCAGGAATAGACGAACCAGTAAAATCAAAATTTTCATTACAAAAATTTATTAAAATTATTGAAGTTATGAAATGATGTAATCACCGAAAAATATAGTACCGATTATTAATATAATATTTCACTGAACACGTTTAAAGAACCCTGAACTCTCAACACAACACCCAATGCCTTGCCTAACTTTTTCAAATGCCACTCATTTACCATGTAGGTCAAATGCATTACAATACAAAATTTGACCCCGTTTACCCGCTACAACAGTATAAACTGGGTAATCTAATGACTGACTGATGCCATAGATTTTATATCACTGAGGAGTCATAAAATAAATGTTTTATTTTTAGTATAAAATCGGCAAAAAATATATATTCAAGAATTGGTCGTATTTTAAACGCTTACATGCTTTAGTTAGACGTTCTGTGAAGCTCTTTAGGGAGTTCTAAAAATATTTCAATGTATCTTTAACTTTGGTAAAACTTTTTGCAAATATTATAATTCTGGAATAAGAGTTGCATACATCTCGCATACGGCAAATTATAACTCCCTGACAGATGGTGATTAACGAATTGTTAGGATGTAGGAAAGTAGAACGGGGGCATCAAATTCAAGGTTTCTCTACGTAGTTGGTACGCAAGTGATCTAATTTATTTAAACTGACAAATTCTTTGCAGTTTTATTTAGTATTGTCTAAATAAAACCTACCGCTAACGATCGACGATTATTTTCTTATTATTATGTCTGTCAACTTTCAAATGTATATTGGGTATAACTTACCTACTCTGCGTGGTACATTTTTATGTTATACTAGCGGACCCGACAGACGTTGTTCTATCTTAATATGATTACGAAATGGTTTAATAAAAATAACGTTACCCATTGTTTATTATTATTATGCTTTATGATATACCACATTCTTTGTTGTATTTTTTTCTGGCGGGTATTTATATAGTAACAGACGACAAATTACTAGCCATGTTCAATATTCTTTTTTTTCTACCCCCTATTTGACGATATTAGCAGCACGCATTTTGTCAAGTGTTATGTCAAACGCCAGACATTAAAAAAAGTTTATCTAAAATTTTTTACAGACAATCTTGTCAAAAGCGCTAAGGTTACATTACTAATAATTTAGTATGGTGATTAAGTAATCTTAATTTTTCTAATTTTCCGCGCAATTTTCTCATTATTTTCTTTCATAAGAACATTCTCTTGACAGTTACAAACAAAACAAAAAAAGAATTAGCGAAATCGGTCCAGCCGTTCACGCGTGATGCGATGACCAAGGAATAAAGGATTCATTTTTATATATATAAATTAAAAATAAGAGATCATATAATCTTAATTAATACTAATACATCTAAAATTAACCATTATTTTGCAAAGCTAATGTTTTCTGTAGTATTTCTTAATATACACGGTCCGCATACGAAGACTGAAAGTGTACGTCCGCCTGGTTGTGTGCGGCCTCAACCGAGTTTTGTCGATGCTTTCTCGAACAGCGAACCGGGTCGCGTTCTCGATGCCCGTGCTGAGCTGGTACCGACTGCAGCGTTAGTCTCTTGCTTGACGCACACACACACCTTTAGACGACCCCACTAGCCAACACACACCACCGATCAATCAACTACCATCGCCTTTCAGGGCATCAGGGCTATCAATACCAAACTATTTCAACAACTCATTTTCACCCTGACATTTTCATTTTCCATCATAGTCGTCATTAAACGTAATTGGCAGGGACGACCCTCGCGACCGTTTGAGGAAGTGGGGTCATACAATTTAAATTAGACTGAATTCAAGGTTTTAATCATTTTAGTCATCTAATTGTTCGTAGGACAATAAAATTTAAGGTCGAGCTACGTCAGTCTTATTAATTACCAAATCTTTATAACCAATGTTGTGTGACAGTAATGTGTGCAAGATGTAAAAAACCTTATGAATGATTAGACATGTTTACACAGGCAAGTTTATGTATAACGTTTGCCTCTGCAGAATCCGAGATCTGTTTGCATATTCATGATAAAACAATGTAGAACGTGGTGCAGCAGAGCCGAGGTGGCACAGTTTCTTGTTTGAATCATAAATCAATCTATCCCAATTAGATCAGCGTTTCCATGCCGCGTTTCACGGCTGTCGAAGCCTCAGCTTTCCAATATGTTGCCAAATGTTAGTTGCATGTAAGGCGAGGCGAGCGCTGTGTCGGTTTCGGTTCCTCGCGCTCGCCCACCTTGCATCGACGGCGTGTGTCGCGGAATGTTGCATAATCGGCCCGTTTACTCTTGCTCGCATCACTCTTTGTATTTAAAACACCGAGTGTCATCATAATAAATTGACACAACTCATTCAGAACTGATCCGGTTTACATCTGGGTCTCATTAAAATCTGTGCTTATTTTTTTATTCTAATTATGATTTAAGTTTGTAGCCTCAGAAACCTTTTGTATTGTATTTCTAAATTATACAGCGTAGGTGCTTAACCAAAGAAACCGCAAGTTGTGTAGGTAATAGCTTTTAATGTAAGCTTATTTCTGTTAGGAATGGGGCAAGTAATCTAAAACCAACTCGCTGCTATTGTCAGCCTCCATATGAAAAGCATTTCAGCACTATGTAGAATATCTAGTTTTCAATAATTGTAGACTTTATCGATTTCCTGAACTTTATCATCATAACACAAAACGCGTTGAAGTATGGGTATATGTTGTATCGGAATGTTTACCGCTTCAGCTGCCTGTACGTAGTTTGTGAATTGGTCGTTCGTCCTCGGCCTCGCTCACTCGCTTCCGCCTTTGTAGCTTATCCTCGCCTCGCGGTGCCAATGATTATCTTTTGTGCTACAAGCCTTGATCCTAGTAGACCTTACTGCCGTCTATTGAATTTCTGTTATTTGAATATTTTAATTTCCTTTCTAGGTATAATCAGCAAACCGCGCGCTCTCCTTGGTTAAAGTACGTAATTTTTTATTATTTATATTTAATTAAATGCGGTTCTTTAAGTTTTTTAATAGTTACGCTACATTATTATTTATTCTTCCTAAGGCTAGGTAATGCATAATTAGCTTAGATTATGAGGCCACGTGCAAACAGGTAGACATGCATGCGGCTGGCTGGTGGCTACGTCACATCAGCACCGCCCATGAAGGCCGTGACGTAACGCACAGTCTCACCATTATTCAGTTTGTCGATCCATCGCTCGAGTTACTTCGCGAGGCCATACCAGTTTGTTAAGCGACAGCAGAGGTTATGCTCATTATATTGCTGTTTCCTTACGCCACTTATACATCGTTAAGGAGAGACAATGACGACAATATGATAATAACTTTGTTTAGATCAGGAAACTAATATTCCATAGGCTGATTGATTTTCAGTTTATTAATTAAAATTGACATGATGTCATCAATATATTACAACAACCTTCAAAATACATATCATAGTTAGAGAAAACTTGTATTTCCCATAGAAAGCTAGTTACATAACGTACACTACACTTCACAATATATTAGTCATCAAGAGTAGGTATTTGTCTTATCCCTACGACTTTGGATTGACGCCAAGACTCAAGTGGAACTTCAGTGGTATTTAGAAGCCGAGTCTTGAATATTGTTCGGATAAGAGACGAATGCTTGCAATTCGTCAATATTTCTAGTGATCACTATAAAATGTTCTTTTTATCGAGTTTCAATGATAATCCTATGTGACTTAATGTAAAATAGCTATGTTATGTGTATTTAGTAGCGTGATTGCATCTTCTGCTTCTATCGTTACCACAAATCAGTTTTTCGCTCACGCGGCGTGCGCTTGGCACTGGTTCATAAACTATCTAGCCGCTCCTATCAATTCATATTTTTGTGGTTGTCATTGAATGTTTATCTTTCAATGTCAATGATAACAATGTATTCATATTTATGTCGATTTCTATCGATTCGTGTGCCATCTCTCTTTCTGTTATAGTGCCACTTAATTCTAAGGAAAACTAATACCAGTTTTGTACTCTACTAATGTGAATATGCATTATTTACAATTTAAATGATTCTTTTAAACACTTGCTAGCGTAGTTGTTGTGTAGTATGTACTATGCGGCAATAGTGCGACAAGCGTCTGCTCGCGGCTCGCCGCGGTCACCTTGCGCGTCCCCGGCCATCTCGGACGAATAGAGGTGGGCGTTCAGTTCCGCGTAGGGATGTGCGATGCTCAACTATTAACAGGAATAATTAATTATAGATTAGTCAAAACATTTTTATTTCTTTAAATTGCTTGCAACCTTATATATTTTTAAATATAGGTACTATATCAAGATTCTTAATATCAATTGAGTTCCAAATTTTAATCAGAATATTTAATTATAAAGGAGGACGTTCAAGTATATACGTAATAAGCTCTATAACACAATGCAAGGAAGATTGTGTTGGTCATAGCCATTTTTAATAATGATATGTGTTGTATAAAAAAGTCAATAAAAACCGATAAGAGCCAGTCAAACTGGTGCGCAAGCTGATTCATTAACATCATCACAGAAAGAAGCCCTCATAGGGACATAACGATGTCGACGACTCGCTCCTGGAAATTTGGCAACAGCCTTTATACGTCAAAAAAACTCTAGGAAGATTGTAAAACAAATAACTTTTGTCAGTAATGACTCAGATTAATAATAATAAGTAGGAGTTTCTGTAATGTGACAAATGCGTTTATAAAAACAGCGTAGTTTGGTCGTCGTAGCAAGACTTAAAGTAATTACGTCTGTTGTTGACTACGAATTGACTTTGCCATCAATCGTCATGAATCGTCATCGTCACATACAATAACCTTAGCAAGTAACAATAAGTAAAGACATAATGTAGGTATATTTTCATTTTTATGTCGTTTACAAAAATGTTAAAAAGGTGTTGTTTGGATAAATTTTAACGCCGTAGATTTCGCCGTAGCAAATAAATAGGCATTGACTACGAGTTCATTCTACGATGGTTGTTACGGGCTCTATCTATCTACATATATTTCTCAAAACGATGATAAGGTTGGGATAATTGTGCAGGGTCCTTTTTGAAGTACGTTAAAATAGAACATTAACAATATTATGACAATTTCTTCTTAAATATTTTTTTACTTTCGTTGAATAGAATTAGGTGGGGCTAAACTTGATATAAATATTAAATGTCTTGAATTACCTGGACATTTTAAGAACTTACATCAATTTGAAGATAATGAATATCTAAATGTCACGTTTTGCAAAACAAAATATCACGTAAGTATGTTTATACAGATAAACAACATATAGATAGACATAACACGAACTAGATACGTGACCATTACACTCTGTAGGAAGTTTATAATTAAATATTAGAGAGAAAAGCTTTGTGAAATGTGATGTGTTTATTATGAGTCAAAGATGGTTCTCAACTATTCGTGTAATAGGTAATTTTAAAATCCGTTAATATTATTATCTGCTGTTACTGTCTCTGACTTCCTGCTTGCAGTGATTAAATTATTATACTTTAAACCTAATGAGGTTGTTATCTAGCTTATTATCTTTTTAATCATATCATTGTAAAAATCCTTCAAAATTAATCGTTATATAATGAAACCCATAAGTTGCGTTTCCACAAGAGCTGCCCAGTTATGTATATTACATGCATTTCTATGAAAACCCTTTTTATCTTCTATTCACACAGATCTAATAAAACTTTTCTATACAAGGTGTTCCTTTTGATATCCCATAACTCTAGGGTATTAAACAGACCATGGTAAAGAATCAAATTGCATATAATGTATTATTTTTCAATTTTTTTTTGTTTAATTTAACAAATTTAACTAAAATTGATGTTATATTCGAAACTATTGATTTTTTAACCACATGTTCTAGGGCGTTTTATATTATTTTTACCTATAGAACATAACCTTAGAGTTATGGGATATCAAAAGGAACACGTTGTATAGCCTCTTATTTATTTCTTCAGTGTCATACGCTTATTTAGATAGAAATGGACGCAATCATAAAATGTATTACACAGTTTTAAGTATAATTGCATTTAACAACGTTTAAATAGGTATTATGAAAATAATAGCGATTCATTGTAATACTAACTAATGCCAAAGTGTATTGTTCACGCGTACGAAGTCGCGGGCAACAGCTAGTATTCAATATGTTCTTCAACGATCTGTCAAAAGCTGTAGTAAATAAATCCCTAACCTATAGATATAATATTCTGATCTAATATATTATATTAGATCAGAATAATATATGCCCTAAACCAACAGTTGAGATGACGCTGACACTCATAAGCACCATTTAATGTATAAAGTCAATTGATTTCTTGAAAAAAAAATCGTCTTTGACATTGAGCAGTTATTGTTACACTTCATAACGGACTATGAGTCGATGACGACTACTGCAGCCTTGAAACTGTCGTGTGTTTGATTATTCCGCACATCATGCTTATTATACCTACACTTAACTAAAGCCACAATACAAGTAAGAATTTTAACATATAATTTTTTTAGTGAGTATTGTGTTTTTTTTAACAAAGATATATAGTATGGCCATTATAGACCAAAATATCGGCCAGTTATACCTAAATCTGATGCAATTTCTGATGTTTTTAGATAGTAGTTACGATGTTATTCCCCTGCTAAAGTACGAAACTAGTTGCCTGCAAAACGTCTGGAGGTCGTACATGTATTTAGATAGGTACGTAACGCTAAACTGACACGTCGAAGCCATTATTTTTAACCGAATTGATCAATTCTACACAACTTTTCAGTAATATGATATTTTGTATTGAATAAGGCATAGACCATTTCGTCTTCACCAATCTATATAATATTAGTCCACTGCTTTTGTCATGCAGATTAGCGATAACAGGTGAAGAGAAGCAATAAGCAATGGTGTAGAGAAGGCACTCTGTACGACACCCATAGTAAGAGATGACGTGTTTCTTTTTTTTATGTGCCAGCACCACGATACCCATACATAATTATCTACCAATTGACCTTTTATGTGTTATTCCAAATAGTATAGTTATCGATGATGATACTAACCGGACCTAACGTATTCTTTTCTGAAACATTGGTTTAGATGATGAAACCACAGAAAAATTCAATACCTTAGATCTGACTGTTAATTCTATGAACCTAAATATCACACATTTTTAAATATTTCATGTAAGTAATCGAATTGTCGCATATAGCTGACGCACTTACATATTTTTGCAATAACCGTATCGAAAGCGTACGTAATATGTGGCGTGTATACAGTGTATTGGCGTAATATATAATAAGTGAATTTAAACTGTCGTCAATATCCACATAGTATACTAGTTCAATATGTGCAGTGTTTGCTTACGTGGCATACATTGCAGTTACGAGGAGGACACAGTCTAGGTTGTGTTGTTTCTTTTATAGTATATACAAAGATGTTTTACTAGCATTAAAAATTTTAAGATGCCAGCTCGGTAGTTTTGAGGTTGCGGTTAGCGCTTAAAAATTCCTATTTAAACAGTGCTGTATGAACAATTTCATACATTAATGATACCCTTATTCTCTTTAGTCTTTGGCTTTTGTGCTTACCTTTTTTTATTAAGATAGTAGACAAAGGCACTATCTACGTAAATTCATACTCTTAGAAACGAGCGCAATAACCAGTAAGGTCATCCATGAATACAGTACATCTGTTATTAAAGTTTCCTCTTAGCGTCACATATGGATGTGCTTTGTTATGATAATACTGATTTTGTGATGCAGTTGATCCTTAGTTTTTTAAATTTACTGGCGCTTTGCGTGGTGTGGAGAACAAAGAAATAAACAATTATACTCATTCGAATTGACAGGATTTACTTCACGTAAGTAACTTTGAACATACCAGATAGTAATTTACTTAGGCTGCGTTTCCACTGACGCGGAGAGGAGCGGAGTGGAGCTTAGCGTTGCATGAATTGACCAATCACAATGTTTCTACAGAAGCGGAGATTTAGGGCATTGTAATTAGTCAATTCATACACCGCTAAGCTCCTCTCCCCTCCTCTCCGCGTCAGTGGAAAACTGGCGATAGATAGATTATTGGGACCGGCCGTTAGTGAGTATGATCGAAGCGCATAAAAAACAAGTTGCATTTTAGGAACTCCCTAACTTTTAATTATTTTAATGGTAAATTTATTGTATCAACTCAGCGCTATAGGGATCCTAAAATTCCAAACATAATAAGGACAGTAAATGGTAAAAGTAAAGTTGTTGATCTGATGATCTTTTTTAGTGACGGTAATTTTTACCGATCTACAAATCAGGGCATCACTAACTCCGCTGTATAATAATGACCACGGCGACCTCGTTACTTAAAAGGTTTTCAGTTGTATTGCAACAGTGCAAATATCTGCTATCTGGACAAAGAAAACACTCATTGTCACCTTGCGGTCCGTGATGTGATATTAGCTCCTGACATGAGCTACATTATAAACAGTCGAACTGTTCAGCCGACGAAAAGATAATAAAACGTATATAGGAATATATATACAACGTGTTCCTTTTGTTATCCCATAACTCTAGGGTGTTAAACAGACCATGGTAAAGAATCAAACTGCATATGAATTATTTTTCAGTTTTTTTTTTGTTTAATTTTTTCATACAATACAATTCTAAAAAGTCACGACTGTTTATGTAAACCACCCTTACCTTGTTATGAATGAACTTTTGAATGAAAACGATTTACTCGTGCCTACTTATCAATGAAACACCCACACCCGTCACTGTCTTTTTCCAAGTTACGCTCTCCCGCTACTTTACTACCACACTTTAGTGTAAGTTGGCCAACGTCTCCTAAAACTAAGGATTCGCTATACTGGTTACATTTTTTTAACAAATGTTACTAAAATTGATGTTATATTCGAAACTACTTATTTTTGAACCACATGTTCTAAGGCGTTTTATATTATTTTTACCTATGAACATAACCTTAGAGTTATGGGATATCAAAAGGAACACGTTTTATATTCATCATAAGGCTTGAGTCTACCTCTGGACACAGTTTTCTCCGAAAGGAAGATTATGCTTATCGCACGCTTGGCAGGTTGGTTGGCAGATCGCATTTTGGCCAATGTTGGAAAAAAGAGAGACACTGCTGCCCGACTCCTTTCGGCGGTACTCCTTTAGTCGCTTCTTACGACTCTCACAGGTAGAGAACCTGTTCTATTTATGTTACGAAGAGAACAGATTTTGAAGTGTTTTTATAGGATATATCACAAAGTTGATTCCGTTTAAATTTGAAAGAAAAGAACATTCCGTGCCCTTGTAAATGAAAATAATAAAAACTTTTCTTATATTGTATAAATAAACAAACAGTCGGAATCAATAAAATGAGCCACCAATTTTTCCTGCTAAACAGGAAATCAGTGACAATTTATATACACCGACTTTAAATTCGTGGATTATTTCATGCTTTCGTCACATGAATTATTTACTCATGTGCTTTCGTCAGTTTCTTTTTTTGTTCGAAAAGTTTTATTTTATAATAAACATTGTTTTCTCAAAGTCCAGTGACCGATGTGTGTCTATTGTTGTACAGCGGTCGTGGATCGTATATTGATACTACAATATAGTGGGTGTCAAAAGAATTTATTATTTATTTATAATTGCAAATGTGCATCGTACTTAGTTTACTTATTGCTTTGTACGTTTTGTTATTTACATTTGTCGTAAAAAGATTTTTCCTGTTGCATTCCGTAATGGGACCAATTAACAATGAAGACGTAGTATCATCTGTTAGATTGTTTGTTTAGGCATTTGACTATTATCTGGTAGTGTAATACACTTAAATACCAGCTACTTCGTCTGCCATTTTATTCTTCAAATTTTCATATATTTATACTAATTATATAAATTAAAACATTAGGTGATATGGACGTAAGTTTACAGCAGCTCATGAGCTAAATACATGTAGATAAAATTTACAAAAAAAACCTATTTTACATATATAAAACGATTCATTGTTATACCTTTATATCCTCCTAGTTGTATTTTCGCGAAAAAGGTATCTCTTCACAAATTTAAAGACTAATAATAACGTAACAGAGAGACAGAATACTAACTCATTTATTTGGATCATGCCAGTGTTTACAAAAGTACCGATACCGTAGGACTATTTAACTCGCGCGTTGTAAACACGCCGTCCTTCAGATGAGCCCAGTCGAGGACCCTATAATGTCGGGTCGTCCTGAGGGCGTCTGAGTCACAGCATGCAGTTGTCGTAAAGAGGGCATTGCTCACTTCGCCCCCCTTGGATCGCCCGCTGCATCGATGAGCCGCGATTGAAATAAAACCACTCTTATGCGTATCAGGACTCTTATTGTTCTACTCGTCCTTATTCTGATTCTATTGTCTCGCCAAGTGGCCGCCACTTTAGTTATTCAATGTGAATTTATGGCAGCTCACTGGCTATTGTAAACCTTTACAGGTTTGAACCAATAATCGCACAATATAATAATTTAATCAATTGTATTAATTATTCTGCTACTCTACCTACATAGCGCGAACACAAGTTGTATAATAAAGACATTGGCTACCTTGGTATTTAATTAAACTAATTGTTTAATATTGTTGCTATCATAAATACTTGTCATAAATTCTGCGTATAGAAAATCGTAAAAAAGCTTGTTATTTTATTTTGATACAATTAGACCAATTTGGCTCTACATATTTGATTTGTTATAAATACGCTAAGGTTACTCAAAAAAGTGTCAGAGTGGTTGACTCATTGGCGAGCTTTTTGTTGCTGCTGTCTATGGACTTTCCATCGGGTTAAACGTCTCCTGGTGTCCCGTCTTAATGCATAAAAGGCCGGAAAAGTTTGAAACACCCGCAGTGGAGGCACATGAGTAAATGTGGTGGAGGGTTCCGCTGCCTGGAATTAATTCCGCAGAAAAGACAAGACGTACTTACGCGTTTGTTCGATTTCCCGTTTCTTTTGTTACTTTAAGTTTGTCTACTATTCCTAGTAAAGCGTGATAGACAAGTATTTCTCCAAGCGTCTAAAAAGGCTAATTCTTCGGTTCCCCCACATCATACGTAAGCTTACAACATACGAGTAATAACAGTCCGTAACTAATATATAGGACTCTAAAATTCGTGTTTTCATAAAAAAATTAAGTACTTAATATTTAAGAATCTAGCACTGGTATGCTGTGAGCAAGACGTCTGTGTTTGACATACAAAAAAACTCAAAATAATATATTGCAAAATATAATTGTTTGAAGTTTTGTGATTTATACTGTTGATCCCAAAAATGTTGTGAAACGACGCCGCGAGGACTTAAATATAGAAGAGGATGCGAGCAGGTCGGGTGACATCTATAATAAGACCGCGGGAGACCGATGATGTACTAGGTAGATTGCCCAAGCTTTCACGGGTTGTTGACTCCATACAAACCGCATAATAAATAATATATTGTACTTATACTTAAATTAAATATTTTTCAATGTACATGTAATGTGGTTGTACAATGTCAGTCTGGATCTTTCAAGTAAGTCAGTAGCTAATTGAATAACTTTTGGCTAACTATTCTGCGGTGGTAGGTTTCGTAAGAGGCTGCCTGGATGCTACCACCCTCCCGCCGGAGTCCAGCGCCAAACAGTTTTTCTGTGTTTCTTCTTAACCGTATAGTTAAGTATGTAGTCAAGAGCAAGCCTATTATTTAAAATAAAATAAAAACTTTATGTATAGAAACTAAATTACCTACACCCATCTGCTAATAACTAATAAGAATTAACCTATTATGTTATAAATAGATATTATAGTCCTACTAATGAATCATCTATCTTACATGCATAACTAGAACGTTTGGAATAATGAGCGTTTTTGTGCCCAAACCCTGGTCCCATCTGTGGGTGGTCCGCCCACCGCTAGTGGTTGTCCCTTTACCCTCATGTTTAAATCTAAATAACCACAACCATGGTGCTTTTATCATCCGCTGAAAACGTCAATAATTTTTTGGGAGCACGACCAGCTTTTAGTATAGTTAAAGATCCTTTATAAGATGATTCATCTATTGTTAATCGTCATAGGAGTGGTTACTGCTGAATGTAGGTCGGTCGGCGGGCCGCTCCATTTGTCACAGTGGCAAATTGTTGGTCGACCTCGGACGACTCTGCGCGTGCGATATCTTATCAGCACTTGCACTACGAAAACTTGATCACATAATTCGTAACAGTGTTACAGGTAACTGTTAAGCTATTTCTCATCAAAGCCATCTTCAAGTGACACAACAACTCCGCAGTTATGAACGGGTAAAAAAGTATTTTAAACATTTCTTTGATTTGAAATCGACTCTTATTTAGAGTAGAGTGCACAATTAATAAGTATTATTGTAATGTATGTTCTCTTGTCCCATCCCATCTCATAATAATGGCTCTCCGTCCACGCGGTTTCTTTCTGGGGCGCGCCGATTTATTCACTTAGCCTACTTTTATTTTGTGTTGTGACATTAATTTTATGTTCCACATGACATGATGCTCTGATAATACAACAAAATCGATTTCATTACAAATCACTTATGAACATTGCGTTACTATAAATACTTTGGCCTGTTACTGTCAAAACTACAAGCACAAAGTTTAAAATGAAATATAGGTAAATTGTCTTGCATCTCGGTCTCGTAATCACGTAATTTGTTTATGGTCCACCGTTTTCAATGTGCAACTGCCCTCGTCACACATATTGCTCAAGTAGCAACTAGGCAACCTAATTATCTAGATTTTTTTTAAAGTATAGTCATCTAGAACATTAATAATTTGATCAGTGCTTCAGTATTCAGTGGCCTGTGCTGTCTGTGGCTGACACAATAACAACGCTTGTCAGAGACCACAAGCCCGCTATGCGCAGTTTGAAGCGTAGCGATAAGCTGCCTTTGACCAGTTTAATAAAATACATATAATTAGTTAACAACCATGACTTCGGTATACGTGTTGCTAGTAAACGATGCCAATAACTCCGCGTTATTTATAAGTATGTTGGTATTATTTTAACACCTAAATTACCAGTTAAAGACATAAGACAGTGACTGTGGTGCTCGTAATATTTTTACCTCTCCATACATGAGAAATTTGAAAACTACGTATGTAATATGTTCATAATTTTGTTGCATGCATCTACAGCAGTGGGCGTGAAATGCAAATCCGATTTCCCTTCACGTGCATGCATAAGCTGCGTAATGTCGTGAACACTCATAATGTTTTGGAGCTGAATTAGCAATTGTGTTATTTATTAATATAATCGCAGACAATTGTTCAGGTCCTCTAATTTTTAATAGCTAATCCTAAAATAATCATCAAACTAACAGATCATACGATAATAGTTTTTGGAATTTTAAGAAATCAATTAGAATAGATATCTTGAAATTCAATAGTCAAGTACACTACATGGTTATTGTGTAGGTAAAAAACATGCAATGAAAATTGAAAAAAATATAATTCATAAGTTTAGTTTGTACCCATCGTTATTTCTGAAGAATTGCTTTGCCCATAATTTATGATAGTCTATAATGAGTGGATACGATCTTCTCTGTTTAAAACTTATGGACCATCACAAATAGGTCAAATTATTTCGCAATGGGTCACATTACATCACGTGAGCGTTAAAATTGTTATTTTTATATCTGTCTTAAATTTTTAAGTTGTATCAACTGGGACGAAAAAATTATTACTTTCGTGGCTTCTTTGTGGTGTAGAATTGCAGGATGCTCGTCGTCGTCGTAGTGAATGACCGCCCCGGGCGCTCAGTGAGCCTGAGCACCGAGCAGTGCGTTTAAAGTTAAACCACTACACACAACCGACCGCACGCTTGCCGTGAGCGGATGCAGTGCGGTGATGAAACTGACACAGATTCTAACGCGTATTTGGTAATCGAACTACAGCTCGTGAAAGTCTCGCAGGACGGTCATATCTCACGCATTGTACATGTCCCACTTTAAGATACTCTCGACATTTTGACGGCACCGAAACCCAAAATCTAAATGATACTTGCAACTCTTCTTTCGTCCGGTCTTTATTGTTTATAAACGGTAGCTCTGTACTTACGCACGTACTTCTACGCAAATGTGTTTGTATGTATTGTGTTCGCGTCCCAGATTTGGGAAGCGAAACTGCAATCGTTGATTGGTGTGTTACGACGTTGCTACATTTTCGCCTTGCATTCAATTCCATGAGAAGTATTGCCTTTCGGCTAGTAGGTCACCTACAAATGCACAGTACCTAACAACTCTGTACTTGTTTTACGTAGGTAGCGTTTTAATTGATTTCAATTTGTCCTTAAAAATCACGTATGATATTTTCGCAGAATTGGTGTACGTGCTTTTTTTTATTTAACAATTTGACGTCCTCTCAGCATAATCTACTTCGATTGAAAGCAACTCTATTAACGTGTCAGTAAAACTGATGTACGTCATTCATTATAACACTTCCAACACCGTGACAATGATTTTACTGTCCTGATTTTAATTTCAAATTATTTTAACAGCTTTTCTGTCTGTTTATTTTTTAATCTGTTGTTTTTAATACTGACTTCAGTTTTATTCTTGACGAGTTTATGTTGACATGTCTATCTACTCGTACACGTTTCAGTATTTGATGAGTCATGTTGTTCCCCTATTTCAGGGCATGTGTCGTGCACCGGAATAGCAGAATGAGTGTAAAATGAATCACATAATTTATCTGAACATTTTCTTGCTACCGAGACACAGGACTATTATAAAGATTAATTTAGTTTGGTACCTCTAGAAATGCAACTATTTTGTTCGAAGCGGTAGCGAATAAGGGAAAATGCAGTTACTTCTCCGATATCGGACAGTCCACCCACTTCAGATTGCAATTACGAGCTAATGCACGTCTGGAAATAAGGTGCATTGTTATGTTTTCTTTTAGTGATTGCTCACAAAATTGCAGATAACATTAACCATAAATAATACTTTATGATTAACGAGTATTGTAACCCTATCTTCAAGGATTATCCCCTTTTATATGTACCTGACATAAAATAAACCTTAATCCTAATCTCTTTTCTTGGTGTGGTTACCTTAAAAACTCTTAAAGTTTTTGATCCTTTCAACAGTAACTGTATTACTAAAGGTAAACCAACATAATGTGTGAAATACCTGGGCGGGCTGGACTCTACATATAAAATTTTCGGATGAGTTAACACTGTTATATGGCTTATAAACTGAACGAAACGAAACTACTACCTGACTCTGAAGTTCCGAAACAATTTTATCTCATCCAACTCCCCCGAGTGCAGGGTTCAGGTACCGTGGTAGCTTTGTTTTTGAACGATATACCTAGTTATCTCTATAAGAAATACATCAATACAACCGCTGACTGTTGACGAAAAACTGTTCAATTACTTACGGATTTAATCCCGTTACTAAATTGTATAAGATTTGACTAACTAGAAATACGAGTATAATGTGTTGTGTACCTGCGAAAACAATTTTTTAGTTAGACAAAAGATGCCCTAAAGTGCACATAGGCTGCCAGCAAAGCTTACTAGGTAAAAATCGATTTACTCGGAAGTTGCATAGTTGGTTTGTGTGCTTTTTATGGCAAGTCCCTTGTCTTGTTATTGTTGGTTCTTTTTTCAGATATATGATATAACTTTGTGTTTAGAAATCATTATTGTGTGCTTTCGGCTGTCAATAGATATGCAATTCTTTTTCACTACGAAAAAGATGAACCTGGTCTAAGTAAACACTTACAATATATTTAAAAAAACAAAGGTTCGTCTGTTGTCTTATTAATTCCAATATTAAATATTAGGGGTTAAAGTATAAAATTGCCGTTTTGTATGGACGAAATCGTGAAAAGTCATTTTTCCATACTAAAATTTTTTTGTTTTTTTAAAAACGCCTGAACCGTTTTCGATGCAATTAAAGGTGAAATTTAGATGGTTATAAAACTACGCATTAAAGTATTTAAATTTCTGAAAATCAAAGTATATAATACAAAAATACTTAATTGAAGCAAGAAGGTCAGCTGACACATTGTAAGGGGTCTTTTCAACGACTTCCTTTGAAGTAATAGGCACTAGAATTGCATTTATTTTTTTGGTCAAAAGTTACTTTATTTAGTTTTTGATACAATACAAAAAGAATTACGCAATAATATGACTATACTTAAGAGCTATAAACAAAATAAAAAGTGGGAAAATAATCGTCAATTTCATACTTTAACCCCTATTATATTAAAAGCAAATAGGTTAAAACCAATATCACTTATTCCAGTTATAATATTGTAAAAACACCCCTTCAGTTAAGTGTTTTGATCTGTATTTAATCCAACGCTTGATCTATTAGCATAGACCGCAGACAAGGTTTGGTAAACAACAAACAGAGTATGAGTGTGTTATCTTGTCTCAGGCTCGGGTCGGGCAGCGAGTGCGGCGGTGGAGGGTCGGGCGGCGGCGCGCCCGCTCCTCAGTCGGCGCGCGTCTCATCGAACGGCGCCGGCGGGATGGCGGTGAGCCGCGTGCCCAGCCCGTTGCACGACGGGAACACACCCGTTGCAGAGAACTGGTGCTTTACACAGGTAACATGCCCACCTCTTCGGCTCATAGGCCTTTGGCATCAATTAACACCCACTGTCCGTCCAAGCAGAATCAATCAACAGCCATTGTCCACTTCTGGACGTAGAATCAATCAATTTTAATAGTTGAGTCCGACATTGCGCTTTCAATATTGCAGACTGCATAAAAACTGGTTTGCAATGAACTGACAGTATCAATGACTGATGGACCGCAGCCTTAAGTCTATAACCACAGGCAATAGATAATTAGAGAAATTAAAAAGCTGGTAATCGTAACACAGCTTTGGCGATACTTGATAGCCGTTACTACGTTAATTACGGTTTGTGCAATAGATAGGTAGTAGAGTAGAGTATTTTTTTGTATCATGACACCGTCCTACATGTTTTTATCTAGATATGACCTGCTAGATCTCTATTAAAACATTATTTATTGGCTAATATAACACCGTATTGTACTTACTTCTTCGGCTAGCCCTACAGGGAGACCTTGTCCATATTGTATATGTCACCGTAAAATTGTAAACTTCGTCAGTTCATAAATGAACGTCGATGGATTACAATCTAACCTAACCTAACCCACCGTTAATTTATAATCTCACGCGTTATTTTGTAAACTGACAGATCTCACAATTTTACGGTGACATATATACTACTAAGTGAGCAGTTAGCCAAACGTTTACAAGATATATATTACTAAGTAAGCAATAAGCTAAACGTTTAGAAGACGTTTCCTTCTCTCCTTTATATTTTTTTATTCTGCGTCAGTCGTGTCTCTCCTATGGGTTTCACTAAGAATACCAGCGACGTAGCGGCCCTTCGTATCGTTAGAGCACATGCTGAGGCTGGAACCTAATTGGTTTCATATTTACTTTATGTTTGTCTTGTGATATCGTCATGTCTCTGTAATGTGCTTGTGGTCAATAAATGCTTCTTATTTTCATTCTTATTAAGACTATAGACACCTAGTAGAGTTTTTAACGTTTGGCTAATTTAAGTTCTCTGTACGTACTAGTTTTGTATGACATTTAAATAAATTAGTTTCCAACTACACATTAAAAAACCTTGATTTTAAACTACCAAATAGCTTCGTACTCGTATTTTGTCGTTTCTGCTTACCGGAAAAAAAGTATAGGTCATGATTAGACGATGTTTATAGAGTTGAGATGACACCCTTCAATACTGGTTAGGCGTATTAAATTAATGGCATCTCGTAAAACTTAGCCATGGTCGAAGACATAAATATCACCTTGTCAAGATGTATTAGACGACTACGCTCGAACAAACGATAAGGCGCCGTTATCGTTGAACTTGAAACGTTACGCGGGCAAGCAAATTGTGTTAACTTGTGAACCAACAAGGAAGTGTATGCTATACTATAAACACATACGTTGTCGGCGCTTCAAGTGTGGAGGTGACTGTGCGTCACGTGTGGAGAAGCTAGCTATCGAGTTATTGCAGTCCGCGGTCATCGGATGGGAACGTGACAGAATAAACGTTTCTGCGAAGTAGAGAATACTCTTAACTTATCTGAATTTCGATATAAATACAAAGCATATCAGGCAGTTAATCACAGTTTGTCATTTTATTACCGATCATTGAGTTCACAGCCTTAAACCAGACATAAAAAGAGTTATATTTAACTTTAAATGACTCTCGTTCTCATGTGGTTTTGTTATACGGAGGAGTAGATTACATCCTAATGTGATGTTATAGCTCGTTAAATCTTTTCTCCTGTTTGATACAACAGTCATTTGGTGGTCACTGCTCAGAACAATTGGGTCGACCGTTGAACGACTTAGTCGCTGACCCGGTATTACCTTTTTTGATGCTTTTTGCCAAAAACTATTTAGTTCGCGAACGTTAACGGTATATTATTTCGCTTGGTGCACGCCGACGCTTCGGCACGTATACTTATTAAGGTCTCTGCTACAAGTTTTTCAATTTCAACGCGTTCGTTGATGATGGTACGCCGACCGTTATTAACGGATCGTATACCTTAATGTTCACTTAGGTATAACATTGTGTGTTGTCACAATAGATTTGTCGTGGGTCGGTTAGTATTTCCGCGTGTGCATAACCCTGAATCTCCAGCGTGCGGTGGAAGCACGTGTCCTCGGCGCCACTGTGCCTCTACACGTGCCGAGCGATAACCACTCTCTTCATTACTTAGAAACGCGCCGACAATAAACCGCTTGTTATCGATGGAATTAATGCTTTTTCATATGAACACATCGCGCTTTTAGGAACATAATAATATTACTGCTACGCGAAAAGGTGATTACGCCACTGCATTGGGTTAATGAAGCGAACGTTTTACGATCGCGCCGACTTATTATAATGATGACAAGTTTACATTGCTCTTACAGATTCATACAAACAATGGCGTAGGTATAAACGCATTAGGTATATTAGTTAACTTGAAAACTACTTATATTTTGAAAATTTCTGACTACATCTTAATGTTTTTGGTGTTTTTTTTTGCGTCATGATACTTTCTTCCACTTTGCAAAATTTGTATTGTAATGAAGTAAAGTAATAGTGAACAGGCATCATTTTTATTACTTGATTGAATACATTATGGCTCGTAAATCAAGACATATCCACTAACAATATGGGAGTTAGTCCGCAATGAAATCAGCAAACGTACGTTATCTCAACGTGCGGGGATGATGCGGGCGGCCTTGGATCGGGTCGGCGACCGGACGAAGACCCCAGCAGCACCGCAAGCCCGTGGGCCCGCAAGCCAAGCAACGGTCGGGGGCAACGACCACTGGCGACCAGCCTGCGCCCGCGACGACTCGACCACCTCCTCCTGACCTTCACTGCCCAACCGTCCACCCTGACCACACCAGGGCCCCATCACTAACGCGCATTACTCTTATTAACATAACAGTCACTTTACCACTTATTTTATACTTAGTCGCCTTTGCAACTACGCATCTACCCTTTAATGCCAATTTAAATAATCTAGCATTGTCGAAAGAAAGGACGAATTATAAAACGCTTGTTTAGATACATTTGTATAGTTAACGAGACCATCGTTAATAAAACAGGAGTTACGGCAAACAAGCGACACCGTAACCTTAGTAGAGTTTTGTTTACTGAAGTTTCATTTGCCATAAATAAGTCGTAAAGCGTGGGCCCGTGCCGACCGTGTGTTTTACTCGATACCTGTCAGCAAGGCAATTAGTGATACATAGCACAAAGGAATTGTAAGTAGCCAGAGAATAATAGGCCCTGAATCCGTTCCCAGAAGATTTATTGCCAGGGACAGAAACTGCCCATTCGAGGAGGGCTCTGTCTTGTTTGAGAAAGTTTTTGTCTTTTGAAAATATTTTCTTTTTACTTACCATAACGTAAGATTATTCCTTTTAATGCCATTTCTCTTCATTTTCCTCTTTGCTATTTGTATAGGTATTTTCATTTAATTAATATGTCGTTTTCCTTTGTTACAGGTCAAAGTGGTGAAATTCAGTTATATGTGGACAATTAATAATTTTAGTTTTTGTAGAGAAGAAATGGGTGAAGTGTTAAAATCATCGACTTTCTCAGCCGGTGCTAGTGACAAATTAAAATGGTGTCTTCGCGTAAATCCCAAAGGACTCGATGAAGAGAGCAAAGACTATTTATCGTTATATCTATTATTAGTGTCGTGTAATAAATCAGAAGTGCGGGCAAAGTTCAAATTCTCAATATTGAACGCAAAACGAGAAGAGACAAAAGCAATGGAGTCACAGCGAGCATACAGATTTGTACAAGGCAAGGATTGGGGGTTCAAAAAATTTATAAGAAGGTGAGCATAGCTTTAATAAAAAATTTTTAAATAGTCAAATATGCCAACCAGTAGGTACATGAATATAGAACTTACGTCATTTTTAACCATCATGTATTTCCCGCTGTCTGACTTTGATTGAACTAGGAAAGGGCCAGACCCCATTTAATGACAATAGGGAGCATTCCCTTCGTATGATAATATCGTGTTCTCGCTCCACGGGGCACTATTGATATCGTTTTATTAACGTCATCCATTCTGTAACTTTTGTACCTATAAGTGAAACGTTGCTTGTTTTAACTTACATTTTTTGGTACAAGGATTTTTCGCGCCTAAGTTCATCAAATTTGTTTATAATGCATGTAGGTACGTAATTGTTAAAAATAGCAAAATTAAATCAAAATATACTTCATTTTATGCTCAATCAAAAGCTCTCATGTAGCTTTATACAGAAGCTGGTACGACCACACATCTAGTTAGCTCTTAATAACGCATTGCAGTTTAACATTATAAATATTTACTGTAAAGTACCTATTTAGATATCTGATAAAGTGGTGTTAACTTTAGAAGAAATGCAACTTTCCAAATAATATAGTTTTAATTTTAGCTATTTTATAACATAATAACGCCCCATTGGTCTAGTGGTTTAAATACCGGGCCAAGATCTCGGGGTCCCAGGTTCAATCCCCGGGTCGGGCAACAATAGTTTCGAATTTTCGAACGTTGCTCGGGTTTGTGATTACCAACCCGCATTTGGCAAGCGTGGTGATTATGCCAGTTCCCATCATTGCAGTGGTAGCTTGAATTCAATAATGGAGGCCTTTTCCCTGCAGTGGGATGATTATAGGCTGTTAAGTACTACTACTATAACATAAAAATTTAAATCACTATCATTAAAACTTGTTGATAGTGTCGCGACCTTACATTAATGAACTCTAACTCTATCACAATAACATTAAAGAATTTGTTTCTTCAAAAAAAATATGTCTCAGGCGGGACTCGAACTCCTCGCATGCCGGGCGCGAGTTCAAGTTTAAATACTGATATTATAATTGCAATTAAATTGCTTAAATATCATATAAAGTATTTGTTTCTTCATTCCGATGTGGCCATGAGTAGTCAAAATCTACAAACATATTAAACTTTAATTACCTAATCTAAATATATAAAAATGAAAACTGATTTAATGACTGACTGACTGACTGACTGACAGACATATCAACGCACAGCCCAAACTACTAGGATTTAAAATCTGAAAATTTTCACCGTGCTTCCTTTTATAGTGTAGGTGAGCACTAAGAAAGGAATTTTGGAAATTCCGCCTCTAAGGGGGTAAAAAGGGCCCCATAAGTTTGTATGAAACTCCGTCAGTTTTGAAGCTAAGTCGATGAAAATTGGTATCCAGCTACTTGATTAAAAATTAAGAATGACGTCTTTCAGGATTTTTAAAAATTTAATCTTTAAGGGGATAAAAAATGGGGGCAAAGTTTGTTCGGTTCCGCGTCATATCCATACTCTTTGTTACATATTTGTACTCTGACTTTACTTAGTTTGTTATGACATTCAATGTGTCAATCAGAAAATAAATAGGTAATTTCTTACAAACAGAATAGTATTATTTTAGAATTTAATAAATGGCGCCGAAATTGATGAATTAACTGAATTGAAAAACGTGTAGAACTTTAATTAAAGGCTGCATTACAAAATTCGGCAGCCAGATACAAAACCTACGAGAAATTTCTGATTATGAATTAAAATTAGTGAGTCTGATCAGCTGGTGAAGTGACAAATGAACAAATTTACCAAGAATAATTTGGAAGAGATCCGACTACAAATAATATTACTGATGACCCACAGTTGGAAACTGAGATTGAAGAAAAAAATAACCTTCAGGGTATTACAACACAGCTTAAACTAAAACTGCAGAGTTTGAATTCGATAGCACGAAACAATTCCATGTATGCACAAGGTACTGAGGAGCAAAGGTCGGTCACAAACAAATCTTAGGACATCTAAATTGAACTCAGTACCATTAGACAAGGACGAAACATTCAAAAACATCATTAAACGGTTGGATACGTACTTAAAACTGAACAGATGTGATGATATCGATACAAGGAAATACACGTCAATCATACATCTTAGAGCCCAGAATTACATCAGAAAACGTATTATATTATATTTTTGTGCTCCACGGGATCCTTGTGAGTTAGAATTTGAAGAGTTCGATAAAATTCAGTTAGTAAATTACCTATCAACAACTCAAAATTGGACAGATTACTAGAAGATTTAACAATGGTGTTTGACGGAACTCTTGTTTGAATATCAAACTACAAAGCTCAATTAGTGCTTCAAGAAAATGTGACACCAATTTTCATCTAGCCGCGACGTATTCCATATGCCCTGAAGGACAAAGTTGACGAAGGAAATTTTAATAAGGAGGCTATGTAACGAAAAGACAAAACTTGAAAATTCCTATTGGATGTCTTATGTATATGTACTCGTATATTGGTACATATTTAGAAAATAAATATCGGTACTTACCATAAGAATGGTATTATTTAGAACTTAATCATTTTTAGGGTTCCGTACTCAAAGGGTAAAAACGGAACCCTATTACTAAGACTTCGCTGTCTGTTCGTCTGTCCGTCTGCCTGTCACCAGGCTGTATCTTAAGAGCCGCGATAGCTAGACAGTTGAAACTTTCACAAATTATGTATTTTTGCTACCATTGCGGTAATAACAACAAATACTAAAAACAAAATAAAACAAATATTGAAGGGACAAAAAAAATCGCGTTTGTTGTATTCCCATACAACAAACGCGATTTTTTTGTCCTTTTTAGTTCGATATTAATAATGGCAACAGGCACATAATGGCACTTCAAATATTCACAAAACACTCAGTTATATTTCTAACTTTAATAATCAATAATTAAATTAATATTTAAGGGAGCTTCCCACACAAAAAAATCAATTTTTTGCTTATTTTTGCCTTATATCAATAAATGGTAACAGGTAGGCACTACATTAACTAAATTAATGTAGGTACCTAATGTTGTTTTCGTAGTCAATGGTACGGAACCCTTCGTGCGCGAGTCCGACTTGCACATGGCCGATTTTTGTTTATACGGTAGAGACAAATGTTGGGAAATCGAAAAAAGTGTATAGAATTACACTGTTGTACCTTATGAAATTATCAACTATATTAAGCAGTACAAAAATAATTCCTAAACTGGGCATAGACCCTTATCTCAGGCAGGAAAAGGTAACAGGTGTGTTGCAACAACACTAAGCAGCTGACTGGTGGATTAAATCAATATAGACTGGTAGACCATTTGACAAGCTTCCATTTAAAAGATAATTTGATAAACTTCCATTTAGTAACGATTTATTTTTTCTAGGACGCACCGCTTTTGGAGGCCTGGCAAAGTTTGTTTAGTGAAACTGCCTTTCTAACGCATCCAAATTATCTTTTTATTTAATATCCTCCATATTTAAAAAAATACACTTTTAAAACATGAAAATAAAACGTTGAAAAAAAATCACCTCACTTCATAATTCCGTGTTGTTTAACTTAGGAATAGCTACCACCACGCACCCACTAATGACCAAGCAGCAGTAATTAATGAAATTTATAGACACAGTGGTCAGTACAGTCGAATCAGTTCTCTATCCTGTCAAGTTTCTGAACACTTTTTATCCTACTGATGATCCTCTACCATTCATGCCTCGAACCCACATCCCACATGAAAATTTTGTGAAACTACGTCAGCTTTTTGGTATAAATTTTGTTATGTTGTTTATAAGGATTTTTTTATAATTAAATATTTGAGGGGGTGAAAAATGGTTGAAAATTTTGTGGTTAATTATTTGTGTTTAACATCATATTGAGGTACTTGAAACTTCGTTTATCGATCATGAAGGGAGAATGACATAGGACTGGCTTTTTCAGAGCTCTACACCGATGCTGGTACACTGGTCTTCTGTCCAAACGTAGTATGCAAGCAAATTGTCTTTGTAAAATCGCCTTTTTAACGCTTATGGATCGAGAAAAATGGTAACCTACTTGGTTGGAAATTAAGAATGTGGTTTTTTACACAGGGCCACTTCTTCCAGGGCTCTACGCCAGTGTTGATCATATTCGAATAAAGCCTTGCAAGCTGCTTTGAATGGTTTGTTGTACTACAGCGTTGACAGTTTTGAAAGTTTCAAATGATATTGTACTTCAGATTTCATGTAAATGCAAACAGATGTGGTGCGAGCTCGCTTGGACCACGGTTCGCTAGGAGAACTAACACCGGATCCCTAAATAGTTTAAATCGGCCCCTTTCATCCAACTATTATCAACGGGCCCCGGTAAGTCGGCAACGACGTATCGGCTCCCACTAAGTGCCCACCACCACCTCGCCCGAGATGGGCACCTTCGGCACCGTAGGCAAAGGAAGTGGAGGAAAAGAGTGGAGGAGAGGGGGGTGAGTCGTGACGAAAACTTTGTAACAGATCAAAACCTACGCGTGCGAAGCCGCGGGCATCAGCTAGTAATATTATAATAATAATCTTTAAAAGAGTAACACATTCCATTTCCCTTTTATGCTCGCGATCGCCTTTGAGCTAAATCCGCTCCCATAGTAACAAACGACTAAAGAAACCTTGTGGCCGATCCTAAATAACACAGAAGGTTGTGATAATATCTAGAATGTATCTTTCCGTTTGTTAGTCAATGGCGTTGAAGCGGCATATGTTTACAATTAGCCCGTGGCCCTACAGCTACGCCGCGCCGTAACATCAAAGACATGTTGCAGTGACATGGCACAGCAAGGCACCAGTAAAGATTTAATGATTATTGGCCGTGGAACAATTCTGGCGGTGATTACACACACGGGATAGCGGCTGTAGTTCATTATCTAACGGTTACCTTGAAAACTATTAATAGACAACGCGAAAAGGAAGCGCCCAAGAATGTCAGACGTTACTCCTGATGTTATTTCCTGTGCCAAAATAGTAATCTATACAATATTTTCAAGTTTACGAAAACTCGAAGAAACTCTGCATACGCGTAGTTTGTTTTATTGGTAAAGAAGTTTAGATGTTCATCTTTTTTTATTTACCCGGCATGATATTATATTCTCGACGTGCTTTTATTGTATTTCGACCAAATGACGAAATTTTTGTAGGTACTATGAGAGCAACACTAACTTTTTTTTTGCATACAGTCTTGCATTATAATTTAGATTTACCTCGTTGATAAAGTACGAGTATGAATGTAGCATTCAAAATGTTGGATGACTTGATAGTATCGCCTTCTATGAAATGGCTACTGACCAAAAGATCAACTTGTATTAGCATATTATGATTCAGAATTCAGAAAGGTAGTTGTTATTTGTCCCTACAGAAAGTCCAACTTGATAAAGATATTTTAAAACCCAGCATTGTCTTGTTTCGTTTACAAAGATTAAAATAACTGACAGCTTACAATTTCCTGACGATGTTCTTGTTGTTAATAAACATGTGACTTCGAACTAATACATTCTATCATGTTGAGTATTTTAATCTAAATGTAGAATTTAGATTGTATCTTATCGTTATTTATGACAAATACTACCTCTGAATGTCCTAGGAAAGTACATAAGTAAACATATTGAGTGTAATTTTGTGTTGATAAATCACAAGTAGAACCAAACTTAGCCTTATTCCGTTTAGGTGATCAGTTTTAGATTTCTAAATAACGGTGTATTTTCTTCATTTCCAGGGATTTCTTGTTAGATGAGGCGAATGGTCTATTGCCAGAAGACAAACTGACGATATTTTGTGAAGTGTCAGTTGTCGCAGACAGCATAAACATTAGTGGGCAGAGCAATGTGATGCAGTTCAAAGTGCCAGAATGCAGACTCTCGGATGATCTAGGCGCGCTCTTTGACAACGAGAGGTTTTCAGACGTCACGTTAGCGGTCGGCGGCAGGGAGTTCCAGGCGCATAAAGCTATATTAGCAGGTAATTAGAAATTATCATACCAAACCTGCTAAGGTTCGAGTCTATAGTGGCGCCTTTTAGGCCCACGATAGATCCGACTAGACCTACTTAATATCACCTCTCCATAAGCAAAGCTCACTTTGTCCCCATCTTAGTTGGAGTGCGATCGCCGAAAACTATTTGTGGCAAGACTAGTTTAACCGTTTAAAGCTATGTTTCTTTTTTCCTTATAAATATCAAACCAAAGATATCTTTAGATAGACAATTACATACCTTTCTTTTCTGAAACCTTCTCTAACGGTCGATCCCAATAATCTATCTATCGCCAGTTTTAAAATTTCGTAGATAGGAAGCAGTTTCTAACTCTGATTTTTGAGAAACAGAGACAGAAGTGTTTTCTATCTCCGATATGCCAAAACTGGAGATAGATAGGTTATTAGGACCGGCCGTAAAATTTTCCTTGGCTGTAACCGTCACATTAGTCTAGGTTGCTTTATTCTTATCCACCACTCGCATAATTTTATTAAAAACGGGTATAAATGTTATCAAAACGATATTGATAACATTTATACCCGTTTTTAACCGAGGTACCTACTCTCGATCAAAATCCGAGTTCCGCCAACTCTGGTTATTACTTATTGCATTTGGAGCTATTATCCTAATCAACCATTAGTATTCTGGTAGGATTCTTTAACACCCTGTAAGTGATATAAACACGTACGAAAATATGAAAAATTCAAATGTACGCGCTGCGATTCGAACCTACAACACCCTGATGATGAAAGGCGGAACAGCTCCGACTCCGACCACTGAACTACAAAAAAAAGAAACAAACAATTATTTATTTGACACAATGATTACAAGAACAGAACACAGAACATTGTTTAAAAACTTAAAGGAATAAAATAAAAGGTGCAAAAAGGCCGCTCTGCATTAGTCGCGGTGACAGCCGTAGCCATCACGACGCTAATTTTCAGCTCCCCACTCATTAACGTTATGCTTATAATGCCTTATCAAAAACCCTTACAAATATAATATACAGGATAAAATTTTAACCACTTTCCAAAATTTTTGTAGGCGTTCAGTATCGTATTTAGAGCCCATTTATGAAGTAAAATTTGTAAAATATTTTTCGCAATATAGTTTTAAAATATTACAATTTTAGGCCTGTTTAGGTATAAAGGGAAAATCAAAAACTTATGATTAGTATCGTAGTAAATGAATGTGATGTGCATTGCGTAAATAAAGTGTTGCTAGGCGGCCATATCAATAATTTTAGATTTTTGGCGGACTTTTTCTAAGTGCTTTATCTTGACATTTTTGTACTGGGCTATACCAAAAGAAAAATTACGTCATTTGTTTTTTGTCTCGTAGATTGATATATTAAAATTTGGAAGGTGGTTTAAATTTCACCCTGTATAATACTAGCGGACCCGACAGACGTGTAGACGTTGTCCGGTAACAGGCGACATATTACTGACCATGTGCAAAATCCTGTTCTTTTTACCCCCTATTTGACGATATTTTCATGACGCAATGACAAACAAAACAAAAATAGAATTAGCTAAATCGGTCCAGCCCTTAACACGTGATGTCGTAACTAAGGGAAATAGGGATTCATTTTTATATATGTATATGATATATGATAAAGGGGTCTACTATTGCGATTTACTAATTACTATTCTAAAATCTGTCATCAATAAAGCATCGTCTAATATCGGTTCTTAACTCGCTGCAAATATCATAGTGATACAAATAATAGTTATTATTGCGGCGCAATAATTATAATCAGCGTTGGTTTCATAACGAATAAAATTAATTTTATCTGAAATATTCCATATTTAGATAACCTTAATTTACATACACTGTAACTGAGGAAATTCCAGACCACGTTGTTTACCTCTATACCAAGTACATAAACATTTAATCTCTTCACAAGTTCGTATGAAATCATAACTTTACTCACTCTTCTAACCTAACTTAACCCAACCTACCGTGGAATATTATTATTGTCATAAAAGAGATACAATTCTACCGCAATTTGTACCTTAATGAAAAAAATTTCAGAATGTGAAATAAATAATATTCTGTTGCTTTTTTCTATAGTTTGAATTCTTGCGCCGCATACCGTGGGCGTGGGCCATGATTTTGAAATCGGAAGTCCACATCTTGCATGGCATGGGCAATCTTACCCCAACTTTGAATGGGGACAAAGCATATGGAATACAAAGAGATTATATCTTTTTACCGGTTTCAACCACAAACTGTATTGTAAATTATTTGGGATTTCTTAAAATAGGTTAAATGAAAGTCACTCTGTCATAACTTAATATATTATAAAAGACTGAGTACATCAGTGTTAACAGTTATTTTTTTATGTTTTCCAGCGCGGAGTCCTGTATTCGCAGCCATGTTCGAACACGAGATGGAGGAAAGAAAAAGAAATCGTGTTGACATAACAGATGTGGACCATGAAGTATTACGAGAGATGTTACGGTTCATATACACAGGGCGCGCGCCTAATCTAGACAAAATGGCCGACGACCTATTAGCCGCCGCAGACAAGGTAAATTCATTAATTTAACCTCCACTATTGTCGGCTACATTATCCTTCGTGTAACAAAATAAATGATATCAATACCTTTACAGTTCTCGACATATTTTAATATTAATGTTGCAGTAAATCTACATGTTGTTTAAGACGAATCTTGGCTTATCTGGGGCAAGGCGTTGTTGTTGCGCATGGTTTATTTATCCATTATATAACAGTTGATTACTTTAAACATTGGTATCTTTGCGTAAACAAATGTAGTTTTTAACACATCTATAAACGTTTGTGACATAACACAACGACTGTGACAAATTATAATTAAAGTGCTCACTCCATTTTACCTACGATTTAGCTCCATGGTAGTTCCTAACAGATCTTAATTTAAAAAATGTTAATTATACATAATATGTGTATCTTCATAACCCTGAGAGATATCGAAATGTAATACGGAAGTTGAATATTGTTTACTAGGCCTTGTCGGCCTTAAATAGAACAGAATCGCACCTAAGAGGCGACTAAAGGAGTACTGCCAAAGAGGTTAGGCGGCAGCATCTTCTTTCACCATTGGCCATACTACGGTCGTCCTGCCAAGTGTGGCTATTTTATCAACATGCACCTCTTGGAGAAATCTTTGTCCAGCAGTGGACTTATCAGTGGATCTATTTTTAGTTAAATCTGTGGATGAGAGATGAATGAGTTTTTAAATTAACTTCCATCATGGAAGTTAAGTTTAAGAACATAACGTAAAGCAAATTAAGTTACCAAGGTGAGAAACAGATGAAAAATACTATAGATTTTAGAAAGAGCGAAATTTTTCCTGTTGTTAATTTATCCAGAATAAAAATTAATTCAGTTCATATTCCGGAAAATACGTGTTAATTTTTGTGAAGCTCTACTATTTGTCTTAATCTCAACCACATCTAATTCGAATGTTATTTCCTTCCATTTATTCATAACAATTACCTAGAAGTATAGGAGGAACGGTAGTTAGTAACAGTAACCTACAGTTTTGACATAACACAACACAGTTTTCGCATATTTAATAATAATGTGTATTTTTTAAATTTTCAGTATGCCCTAGACAGGTTAAAAGTGATGTGCGAAGAGGCGCTATGCTTAAGCCTATCTGTGGAGACGGCGGCAGACACGCTCATTCTGGCTGACCTGCACTCCGCGGACCAGCTGAAGGCGCAGACCATCGACTTCATAAACACGTCAGTTCTGTTCTTACTTTTCTATTTTATTTGTTATCTCTGCTCACCAAAGCTGTTGTCTATAGTACTGACTCAATCTTAAAGAGCTGCCATTTCTGATGACTGTATTCGCTATACAAGTATGTGAGTTTCTTGATTTGACGCAAACACTATTCGTTGAAATTAAAGATATATAATATTAAAATAACTCGCGTTTATAGGGACTCTAGATTGTTTTTTAACCCGAAAATGCGAACACTTAACAGTGTTCATGGTCGCGGGTAGACTACGTAAAATATATTATCTTTAATTCCAATTAGATTAAAATAAACTTGATAAAATGTATCTGTTGTATACTAACAAGAACGGCACTACTTACATTACAAAGTAAATGTTATCTCGACTGATTAGGGCATAGCAGATTACTAATGCTCAACTTATTTAGATAACCGTGTCGAGCTATGAGGCTTATGTAGGATATGGCCTGGTGACTCTGTTATTGATAAACGTACATATTTAAAAGTTTTCGTTTGTATCACTTTTTATTACCAGGAAACTAATTAAGTACTTTGATTACTTTATCGTCGTAGACGAAGTGATGTAATGTGTATTATTGTTACTTTGCATTAAGGCGGAGCTGCATATCCTGATTACAAAATAAAATTAACGTCCAATTTATGATCTGTCAAAATGTAATATTGATATAGACTTAATATGGCACTAATAAACTATGACGTCACGTACAAGTTACCGTAGTCAAATAAGTTACTATGTTATTTAACAAATAGATGAAATAAATACGTATTCTCAGGCATTAAGTAAGGTGTAACTTTAACGTAATGATATACTTGACTTCTAGGTGATTGGTGTCATACACCCAAATGTTTAATTGCGATAAGATGTAGATTTGGACAATTGCCTACTTGGACAATCTTAATTAGACCTGTTGACACGGCACACACGATATTTAATTTTATTTAAGACGTGTCATTTGAACAATTTCTTACTCAAGTCAAATTAATTGTATAAGATATTTATTTATCATTTCCAATTGTTTGGTAATAAGTTTTTAATTGCTTTCAAATCAGTCAGTTTGTTGAGTATAGCAAGATGTGACGTCACGGTTTGTTGATGCCAAAACAAAATCCTTAGCAGCATTGCATTTTGACATCTTTTATATAGGTACATCAACTAATTATAGTCCTTAAAATATAGCTTGATTAGAATGACAGTTCTCACTGAAAGAGACGACATAACTTCGTACCAGCGTCACACAAGTGAAACACATTTGCACATGAAAAAATATTGGTAACTGGCATGTTAAGAATTTTTTTTATACATTGCTGTACATATTTATCAATGTAATTATATAAAATAGATATTTAAAGTTAAAATAATCGTTTTTTTTTTCGTTTGATCAGTCGAGTCAGTCTCAGCACTAGTCACCTCAGTTTGACAGGTGTCGTTCTAATCAAGTTTAATTTTATGGACTTTAGTAACTATCATAATAATATTGTCTTTCAATGATGTTTTGTTGTGGTAACTAATATTCATTTTGGAAGATAGTTTACCGTTTTCATGACAAGTCGGCAATATTTCCCAACGTTATGATTGTTGAATAAAACAGTTGCACTATACATGATTTTCACGAAGCAAGCCTGGCCTGAAGTCGGTGTCAAACATTTCAGTTCATTGAGATTGGCAAAAATATTTAACCAACTATAGTCAACAATATTTTACCTTATTTTTAGTCTCGGCTTAAAGCATCACCTTTTATAATCAACCAAATGAATATTACTATTCCTATTTCTCTCTGTTTCAGGAGTCACGCGACGGACGTGATGGACACGGCGGGGTGGAAGAACATGATATCGTCACATCCTCACCTGATAGCTGAGGCGTTCCGGGCTCTGGCCACGCAGCAGCAGCAGATCCCGCCCATCGGTCCGCCGCGCAAGCGTGTCAAGCAGGCCTAGTGCGCCGCCACCTCCACCAGCGCGGGAGCCTCGTCCCCCGCGCCCCCCGCGCCGCCCACGCCGCCTAACTGAACACACCCCCCCACACATACCTAGACTATACACAAAGTAACATAATTCAAAACGCAATAGACACGGTGCAAATTGAACCTGTAAAAAGAAGCCTACGTTATGTAACCATTATGTCTTGGTCTTGGCAGTGTTATTTTTATTTTATATTTTCTTTTTATAAAAAATTAAACTTTTGGTTTAGCTATTTATTTTGAAACACGCTGTGACTAACAGCGATCTACGTAAAAAAAAACGTCGGCGCGCGTCACAGCGTGTAACAAAATTAAGTCTGAATCAAAATTTAATATTTTTTAAAATATATTTTTAGTCAAAAAATAAATAACACTGCCATGAACATAATGGTCCAATAACGTGGGCAAATATCACAAATATCACTACTAGTGTAGCGGTAGACTCGTTCGTACTAGCCGCTAGCATTGTTTGTTGTAACCTAAATGTTGGGCTGATAGGATCCTATTTGTAAAGCAAGGAAGTGTTAAGTTAGTTATAACAAAATCAATATTTTTCTACAAGTGACTTACAAGTTTTTTTAAGTTCTTGAGAATCAGATTAGCTTGTTATATTTTGTTGACACACGGGAGTCTTCTATTACTGTGAAACGAAAAATAATCTTGAATGTTTTCAAATTATTAGAACACTGATTCGACTGAAAAGTCTTCACGGTATATTGAAGACTTGATTAAAGATTGAAAATACCTAACATTGACCAGAATTAAAATGTCAATAAACACGTACGGCTAACGAACGATACGTATTGCGATGTTACTTTGTCTAGAGACGTGGACTACTCTGGGTTGCAGAATCAAATATCCCTGAACCCCATTCTGCAATCGCACAACCTCTTAAGGTGTACTCGCCTTTCCCCCGTGATGAGGAGTGTTACCAAATTAACTTTTTTTATTTACTTTATAAAAATAAGCACCAATTAAAGTTATGTAGCTTTTAAGTGTGCCTGAAAAAAGACACTCAAATTGTAAGATCACTCGAAATAAGTCAACAAAGCCAAAGATATTTTTTGGAACTTGATTAATTTTTACTGTCAATAAAAGTTGGCAACACTGGTGATCCGGGGCAAGCGCGGAGTGTTGCCTGTTCGGTGTCGGGGCGGGGCGGGCTCGGCGGCCACCGGTGGCCCCACGGGCCCCGAATCCTGGGGCCCCTCGTTTACTATGATTGATCTCAAGACGATATTCGATCCTAATGTTTTTTTCTCTCGCGGTCGATTAGTGAGCCGCTTTTAAATGGTTAAAGTAATGTATGAGAGATGCTGAACGCTTTTTGTGCGTTGATGTAGTTACGGAAGTAGGCTTGGATTTTAATATTTTATGTATGTCGTTTCTGTGGACATTATGTTCGATATACATTTATATTGTGTGTCGAATTTGAAGCTCGTGTGTGAATAAATTATCCATGTCATGAATTAAATCACATTTTAATGTTCGTTGGCTAACATGATCATAATATTTGTATGAGGTAAATTCTGGAGGGAAATTGTAATCAATTGGATTTAAATTCATCATACCTCTTTCGGAATGCAATTTTTTTGTAATAAAATATTACTCTTGATGTTTATTGTTCCCATAGAAATTGATCAGATACATTATTTGAAAGATTATTATTGTTAGGAGTTTAAAAGTAGCACTTTTGAACATTTTAAAGTAGTATGTTAATTGAATGCAATAAATCTGTGTAAAGTTCGTTCTACAGTTTTGTACAAAATGTCTTAGTGAGTACATGTGTGTCATTAGTCATGCCACAAATCCTTGCGCCTGAATATATCGAGAGCATTCTGTACAAAACTGATTACATTTAGAAGAAGTAGGTAACTCGAGTGATTGTAATAATTCTATTGAACTTGTCGGTATTGTATATAGATGAGCTACGATCCCACCATAAAATATTTCTAAGTACTAACTCGTAAGTGGTATCACAACCGTTCGATTTATATTGTATCTGTAGGTTTTAATTCCAATAGCATATTGTGATTTTCCTTTTAAATTCCCATAGTTTAAACTCACATGCTTTTTGTTTTGTTATCGTATGTAGATCACCCGAATAATTTAAAATTGAAGTGTATTGTTATCGTTGATTTCGCTTTATCCAATTATACATTGCGTGTCAAATAAGTCAACTTTCTATTCACCTTTCATTTATGCTCAGTTTCAATAATCTTCTAAAACTCATTTCGAAATTTTAATTATATTCTTTTATTGAAATCTATTCTATTTTTAAGTATTACTTTATGTATTTTATTTTAAACTCATTTGAGACTGTAAAACTTCTCTGTATCACTGAAATATTATATATTAATGATGATTTATTGATATCCAATTGTAGGTATTTGATAAATACCCAATGTATTAACAATGTACTGTGGCCAATAAATAATATTTAATACCATTTTATACCCATTTCCCATTTACATAGAAGACAGCAGTTTTTGTGTAATATAGAGATACAAAACGATTGTCAAAAATAACTGTGATTTCCGAAATTGTCAGTAAGTTGAGCAAATAAATGAAATGATGTAATATAGTTTTTTTTGTATTTCCTACAATCCACCATAATGACTCCCTTTGGCTTGATAGTTGGATGAATTCTTGGACGTAAATAGGCATCTCTAGACTAGACTAGACGACCATTTGGATCAGCGGTAGTAAACGCTGCTTCTGAGCCATGGGTCGCGGGTTCGATCCCCGCACAGTACGAATGTTTGTGTGCATGAACATGTCTGTTTGTACAGGTCTGGGTGTTTTCTATGTATTTGAAGTAAGTATTTACAAAAAATAAAAATTTATAAGTAAGTTTATCGGTTGTCTAGTACATACGACAGGGTACTTAATAGTAGCTTAATTTGGGACTAGATGGCTCTGTGTGGCCCAGTGAGGCATGTCTTAAATATTATTATTATTATCTCGCTGTTTTCACAATCTGATGCTCCTTTTAGAGACCACTTCAACTTCACTGAGTTCGGTTGGAGCCTCAGATATGATCTGAGGTTGGAACAGTACCGTAAAATGGGGTCAATAGAAATGCAGGGTTGAGTAGATACAAAACTCAAAAGTTTATCTACAGACTATAGCCTCATAGCAAAGTATTTGAAAGAAAAAAGTTGCCAAAATTTTATTATTTTAATACTTTGGTATCTTTTTTCTTAATATAGCAACATTGGATGGACGTTAGGTTTGACCATGATAATAAAAAATAATCATGAAGTGAATGTTCGAATGCAGGTGAAAAGAGCACGGACGTATATAAGGGGGGGATTTGGGAGTCTGGACCCCCCCATTCATATCCATCTTACTTGTCCAACAGAAAAAAAAATGTTATTTTTTTATAAATATTGCAATACATAGGTACATTACATAATAATATAACTTTTAATTTAAAGTCACCTACCTAAGGTTTATATTATAGATTACCTGCGACTATACTTGTGTGTTATAGACGCAGGCATTGTTTTATTTGTAAATAATATACTCAATTGGAGTTAGAGGTCTGTTTTTTTTACTTTGGGGACCCCCCCTTGTCAAAGCTATAGCTACGTCCGTGGAAAGAGGTCCTGTAAACTTTACTATTTTCATTGTGAAAGGAAGCGTTTTGAGCCAACACAACTTGTTAATATTATTCGTAGGATCCTTGTGACCCAGATGAATGCAAACGCAAGTGCGTTTATTTGCGTTTAATTTAGAAATATTTGTAAAATTGTAACCAAAGTCCGTTCTGATTTTTATTTGAGGTTAATAGACACGGGGAAGGAGCGAATAGATACGTAGAAAAAAATATTTCTCAGGCGGGACTCGAACCCGCATCTCCTCCGGGCGCGGCGCTATAACATTAAGACACCGAGACACTGCGTCTATATTTTAAGTTTAAATACTGAATCCTAATAAAAGCATGTTGATCACGAAAATAGATAGAAGGTTTACGACGCATGGACGTAACTTACGGACCTTATCTTCTCCTTTTCTTTCTTTTTTATACCATTGCATTTGCATTTTTTTAAATAAAAAATAGTTCAATCCGAAAGTAATCGCTGCCACATCAAGCTCGTCGTCCGCCGTGTTTGCCAATCTGGAATATACTAGCACGTTCGCCAAGCGTGGGGGTGCCTGTTTGTGTTTGGTGTTTGGTACGTGTTTGGTAATTGTGGCTGTTTGTGGCAAACACCAAGCGTCTGTCTGCGGCATTAGATGCTGCAAGTTGCAACCAAGCAGCAACTGCTAGTCTAAGATCCCACCATACAACGACCTTCACCGAGATGTTTATTTGATGAAACGTATTTTATATTTAATATAATATGTCAATAAATATATTGCATATAGGTTGTCTAACAAATTTCAGTCCATAATATGATTATTAAATAATGAAAAAAAAAATTTTTTTTAAACATTTCTTCGGTTTGTTTATAATGCCCGATCCACACTCTCGCCAAGGCAACACGAGGCGACGCGAGCGCGAGAGTGTGGACCACAGAAAACAATTACTAAAGGTGTGGACGGTTTGCTCGTGTTAACGGTGTATGATACCCAATGAATCCTACTGGTTTTAAATATTGATCTAAGAACCAACCGTAGTTCTCAGGATGAATTGTCACGCAAAATGGATCCTTTGCATTAACCCACATTGAATTTACATAAATAGTTCTGAGTTAATTTAGAGTTAATGATATAATAATCAGACCGGTGCAAAATGCTAGTATCGATTTACCTGTTTATACCTGGCTACCCGAGGGTTGTGACCGGAAAAGAATAGGCAACCCAACGTTTGCATATTCTATGGGCTTCAGACTTTCGATTGGTATATAATTTGTCTTATAAACAAACCGGTGAAATGTTAAAAAAAATTTTTTTTTCAATTATTAATTTAATCACAGATAGACTATGCTATTAAATGTGCCTTATATAAGGCCTGTCAGTTTTTTTCTTAGATTATATAACCAACGGGATTAGACATGAGTACTAATATCCATACAAGTAATTCTGCCACTTTCGGCGCGGGGGCGAGGAACGCACACTAACAGCGATTACAAACAAAGGCATTTTCGATCATGTCGTTACGCACGCATACAAAGAATTTGTCAAACACAAACACAGACTACACGCACACATGTTTAAACACACGCATGAACAGCCTATCAGTATACAAGATGACGTCATTTTCGGCTAAGGAATGCTAGAGAGTAAGACACTATCGATATGTCACTATCGATGAGTTCAGCCAATAATTAATAGGCTACTTGAAGGTGGTAATGTTGTATCTGTTGATAGTACGATATACGAACATACGGCTGATACCAAGCTTTCGAAGTGTCTGGAATAAGACCGGACCCACTTTGTGAAAGGTGATTACTGCAATCCTATTTTCTTTAACATCCCATTCCATATTATAATTTGATAATGAACACCATAATTGCAAGAATTTTTTTAAATAAGTTGTAAAAAAAAAGGTTTTACTTAACAGTTTTTATAGCCAGACTAGTTATTAACAACTTAACAAAATCAACCTATAAAAAGTATTAAAAAAAACCGACACAAAAGTTCCCTTTAAAAAGTAAAAATTAATAAATGAAACTCAATCTTAAAAGTACCTAAATACGTATTTAAAATATATGTCGCATAAATCATCGTCATTATTGATAATGTTAATATCGATATTTGTTTTAGGCTGTCACAGCCCTAATTTTCTTTCAGTGTGGTCAGTTCTTAAATTCCAAAATACATCATTTCGTGATAAATGTACGTATTTAACGTACGTTCGTAAAACGTATTTAAAAGTATTAGAGAATAACGAGTTAAAGTATAAATTAGGTAAAACTTGCTGATTTATTTTTATGATTTATAAATAAATACTAAATCTATAATAAATTGAATAATTGATTATACTCGTAGATTACTGATTATCATGTTTTATTTCGTCGAGACATAACTATGCAGTTATATGTTTTCATTAATATATCAAAGTAATAAACAAAACGCATATTTAATCAGACGTTTAAATCAAGTCAAATTTTACTACATCTTTAAAAATTACGCTAAATTAGATACGATTACTATTTAGTGGCATAACTTATTGATTGGGAACTTTTCATGTTATTTTGCTAATTTATTGTATTATTTGTTAATATTAAGTCAAAATAATACTTAGAAATGGAAAGTAAAGTTATCCTATTGCAAACTGGAGGATTTCGACCTCTTTTTACACGCAAAAACGCTGCAATTCGGCATTTTTAGCTCAGGTTCGTTGTGCGCTTCTGAAATTTGCTGAATGACGTGGAACGTGCGGCAACTAGTTTTATATAACCAGTATGACCGGCGGTCTCGTACCTTTGGCAGCGAGGTACGCCTGTCAATGGCGTCTCCCGTTTGGTTAGATACTCAAAGGTTTTTTGTTTAAGGTTTACGGCCTGCGCAGACGACGGACTTTTCTCCACGGCGGAGAAAAAAGTACGCTCCGCGAAAAAAAAGTCCGCCGCGGATTAACCGCGAACTCAACGCACACGGTGTGCGATTATTTGTTCGTGTAACGCCGAACTTCACTCTCGAGCGCACAACGCGGACTAAAGTCCGCCATGGGCGTTGCTTCGCCTAGTCACACGAGTTCTATTCTTTTCGGGGGAGTCCCCGTACTTTTGTCCGGTCCGCTCTCTGCATGTCCGCGGCGATTCGGGGGACTTTTTGTACGCGGTACTTTTAATCCCTCGTTTGCGTTACTCGACACAGTTGTAAGCGATCTATTTTAGCGGACAAAAAAGTCCGCAGACAATAATCCCTCGTCTGCGCAGGCCATTAGGAAGACTATTATTATTTTAATTTAATAATTATATATAGAATTAAGAATATTTGAAGTTTGTTGAGGATTAGCTTTAGTGACTAGGCGATTAAGGCGACTGCCTTATGTAGTAAGTTTTATGTGGTTTTATACAGAGCATTGAACCGATTGAACCAGTCTAGTATAGATCGCGGCATAGATAAGAATAAGTTAGCGGTCCTATTTTTTGGCGAATCCAGTGCTAAGTAGCCACGGAATTTTCTGTTCCGTGACATAATGACTATTCTCTCGGTTTTTGCTTACGTCGTAGACGTTACTTACTACAACTTACTTCTTATGACAGATTTCTGTACATAATGAAGTGTTATTCGGGCGTTACGACTTCGCGGCGCGGCATAGTCTCTGACCTTAGCCGACTCACAAAAAAAGACACTTTTGTTTTGATGTATTGTTTGACGTTTTGTTTTTGTTTTTCATTCAACAACTATATATACTTAAACTTACATACTCTTTGCATTCAACTTTCACTTTCACTTTACTTACATTTCGAGTTTTTGGCGGGAGTTCGTGAGATACGTTTGGAGTCCGTTTATTTTATCGAATTTTTATTATTTATAGTGATTTTTGGGTCGTAAAAGTGGTGTTATTTTGCGAAACAAAGTGTCGTGCGAGTGTAATACAGTTCGGTGAAATAACATGGTGTATGGGTCGTCGTAACCAAGAAAAGTGGACCGTGAATTTTTCGCGGGAACGCGAACAGTTCCCCTCTTTCTTGGGGACTTTTCTACATTTCTTCAATCTTTCGACTGTCTCCAAAAACTCCATCGAAGCATTAAAACGTCTAACATCAACGTTTTAATGCAAAAATAAAGACAATATTACTAAAGAATTGGCTGTATGGACATGTATCTGAGGCCGTTAAACATACTAAAGAAAAAAAAAGTACTTGTTCGTTCAGTCAGTCAGTCAGTGTAGAGCATAAATAAAAAATAAATAAATATTTAAGACATGCCTCACTGGGCCACACTGAGCCATCTAGTCCCAAATTAAGGTACTATTAAGTACCCTGTCGTATGGGGTACTAAACAACCGATAAACTTACTTATATACTTTTTTTTTGTAAATATATACTTATAATACATAGAAAACACCCAGACCAGTACAAACAGACATGTTCATGCACACAAATATTTGTACTGTGCGGGGATCGAACCCGCGACCCATGGCTCAGAAGCAGCTTTAACTACCGCTCATCCAAATGGTCGTCAATAGCATAGATAGTATGTATGTTACAGTCGAGCCGAATCCTAAAGTTACGTATGACGTTTGTCAATTTGGCATTACTAGTGATGTATCTAAACATACTCTATACTTATATCGCTGTGACTATTTGATACTAAGTACGTAATTAACAGGTTATTTTATTTTATTTGGATTCTTTTTATTTTATTTTGTTTTTATTTTGAAGACCAACTATTATCTATACTACTCGTAATATTATAAAGCTGAAGAGTTGGTTTGTTTGTTTGTTTGAACGCGCTAATCTCCGGAAGTACTGGATCGATTTGAATTTTTTTTTTGTGTTGATAGTCCATTTATCGAGAAAGGTTTTAGGCTATATAACATCACGCTGCGACCAATAGGAGCGAAGCATCAGTGAAAAATGTTGCTAAAATAATCGCTTTCATAATAACAGAAATTGACGCGGATGAAGTCGCGGGCAACAGCTAGTTTTCAATAAAAAGGCAAATCAAATGTAAAAACAAATTGTACTATTATTTTCAATATTGACAGGATTCTATTACTACCTTTGTACTATACTGTTATTTGAGATGACATCACTAGCAATTAAAAATATATGCGTCCGAACGATATAACCTTGCAGGAGCGTATTACAGTATGAGTATTTAAATGTTTTCTAGCATTTAAAATGATAATAATATTAGGAAACAATTTTTTTAGGTTAGAGTTATCATAATGTATATTTTTTGTTTGTAATTAGTTAGAGAGATATGGTATTTCTGAATTTTGATTTGAAAAGATGACGACGTAACAAGGTTATAGCGACCTGTGGTTGAACTGTCATACGTAACTTTAGGATTCGGCTCGACTGTAGTGTAGATTTTTTTTTTATAATTTATTTTTACGGCTCTGGGTTCTAGCCCTTTTAAGCCTCTGTAGTGTAGAGTGTACCCAGTGTTGCCAGAAGGTTACTTTTGTAACCTTTTAGGTGATTTTTAACAGCAATGGTTACTTTTAGCTTACACTAATGAAAAGGTAACTTTAGGTGATTTTTTCGGAATTCGTAGAATTAACTTTTAATTTCTTACATAGAAGCAACGTTTTACATAAAACAAATTTTACATGAATCTTGTTATTTGAGTGCTATGTTCCTAAATCTTGCGACATTACGATAAGTTTTTGTGCCAGTTTTATTGTTTCTTGGAGGTTTTGGACACAAATAGAGATCCATCTCTGTCTCTTCGAAGTAGTCGAATAACGATTCCTCTCAAAGTTTTCGTTTTTAGATCCCTAAGGCACAGAAAAGCCCCACAATTTGTGATAATACCCATTCTAATCCATTTTCAAAAATTAATTACACGAGCACGTACCTACATCCATTCATACGTACCATCATAACTACACAATCCCGCCAAAAATGATAACATTATAGGTATAGGTAGTGTTACTAAGGTTTGGATCAACGAAATATGGGAAAATTTTCGTAATGAATACCCACCGACCAATACGAATAAATAAAATAGAAAATTTGGAACTACAATAACAACTAATAAAGAAATTTGAATTCACATTTAACATAATGTATCAATATGAATAAATCAAGAAATGCGGGCAAGTGCTCAAAAACTCATCGATGTTTCCGTAAGCCATACAACTAACATTCTATTCTATCAACCTTTTAATACCATTCAAGTAAAAAAAACTGAAAGGTTATTTTTTACACAAAAAGGTTACTTTTTTATACTTCAGGTAACTTCTGATAAGACCCGACTGGCAACACTGAGTGTACCTCACAGATGAGTGAGATGAGAGTTTTTGGCGGGAGTTCTTGGGATGTGTTTGGAGTCCGTTTATTTTATCGAATTTGTATTGTTTATAGTGATTTTTGGGTCGTAAAAGTGGTGTTATTTTGCGAAACAAAGTGTCGTGCGAGTGAACAATATACAGTTCGGTGAAATAAGATTGTGTATGGGTCGTAACCAAGAAAAGTGGACCGTTAATTTTGCACGGGAACGCGAACAGTTCACCTCTTTCTTGGGGACTTCACTACATTCCTTCAATCTTTCGACTGTCTCCAAAAACTCCATCGAAGCATTAAAAAGTCTAACATCAACGTTTTAATGCAAAAATAAAGAAAATTTTACTAAAGAATTGGCTGTATGGACAAGTATCCGAGACCGTTAAACTTATTAAAGGAAAAAAAAAGGCTCACAGAGTACATTGTAATGTAACATTTGTACCTCACGTGTTGTTCACAAGTTTCTTTCAACAGTCTGTGTTTTATTCAAATTTTGTTCGCGTGATTACTTCTCAAGTGGTTGAAATTTCTGAATCGAACGCTATTTAGTTTGCTTAGTTCTACACCAATCAGCGCATATGGACAGCGAAAGCGGGAATCATTCATCGGGTGAAGAACATAACAGCGCGGGTAAGGAGAAACTAAAATAATAAAGCTTCTTCTAACAGAACTTACGTCTTAATTAATCGTGTATCGTGCTGACTACGGAACATGTGTGTGCGTTAGCGCAGTTGGCTTGGGGTGTAAATTCAAGACTCGTAATAAATGTATCTCCAAGTGAAATGGATGTACTTATAGGTTACATGTCAGTCTACAGCCGGTTAAAGAAGTATTTTATACATTAAACAACACTAACATAATTTAAAATTTTATTATACAACCAACAGTTATATTTATCTTCAATGTTGCTAGATAAGCCATATCTTGAAAAAATATAAGTAGGAAGCATTAATAGAATTATACAAAAAATGTGGATAGGCACAGAAGGATACTTGGGCATTGAAGATGATACACACATCATAAGGAGAGCCCTGCCAAAACCTATACCTGGGTTCCAGTCCTAGTGTATTGTGTCATGCATCTTCTTACCTTCTTACATAGCATAAAGTTTTAACATATTAGTTAGACATAAGATTATTTGGAGACAGTACTTACAGACTAATACATCAACCAACAAAGTATCATATTTTATCTACACTAAGTATAGAATAAATAAAAAACTACTGAAGTCCTCTGGTGCATATTTTTAGTATTTTTCATTGCCAAATGATAAACTTGAAACTCTGTACCTAGTTTAGAAATTTTGATGCAAAAGTTGATAAACATTTACCTTTTCACAGGTGAAAATCAAGTTGATACACCTATCAGAAGAGGTGCCAGAAACAGAACAAAGCCTAAAAAGTATGGGGAGTTCTTAGACTTGCAGAATAAAAAAAAGGTCTTATATGATTCATCAAGTACTGATGATGAAGATTTTGAAGAAGGAATTTCTAGCCAAAAACCTACAGGTTTGTTTGAAATTTAAGTCAAAATATAATTTCACAATCAAATCGATCATTCTTGCTTCTGACAAAGAAGACTGAAGTTGTTGTTGTTTCACATTATTCATTTCGGCTCCCAGATCTATGTAGTAGGTGGCAGTCACCAGAAACTCAAACACTATTAGTTTTTGCTTCTTTAGAATATGTGACTTATAAATACGAGGGCGGGTCAATAAGTCCGTGACTTTTGGAATAAAACACAGATTTTTTGATAAATAAATCATTTTATTTTTCAACGTAGTCTCCCTTGAGCTCTATACACTTTGTCCAACGCTTCTCTAATTTTTTTATCCCTTCCAAAAAATATGATTTGTCGAGGTCCTCAAAATAGACCTTTGTTTACGAGATGACTTTATCATTGGAGTCAAATCTTTTTCCACCAAGCCATTTCTTCAGGTTTGGGAACAAGAAGTAGTCACTCGGAGCCAGATCTGGAGAATAGGGCGGATGAGGGAGCAATTCATAGCCCAATTCATGGATTTTTGCCATGGCAACTGCACATGTGTGCACCCTTGCATTTTCTTGGTGGAAAAGAACTTTTTTCTTGGCCAAATGAGGTCGGTTTTTTTTTCAAATCGTCATTGAAGCGGTCCAATAAGTTGGCATAATATTCCCCATTGATTGTTCTTCCCTTTTGAAGGTAGTCAATGTAGATTATCCCACGTGCATCCCAAAAAACAGTCGCCATAACTTTATTGGCTGACAAACCCACCTTGGCCTTCTTTGGCGCTGATTCACCCTTAGAAACCCACTGTTTTGACTGTTGTTTGGTCTCTGGTGTGTTGTGATGGATCCATGTTTCGTCCATGGTTACAAAACGGCGCAAAAACTCCTCCATATTGCGACTAAACAACGCCAAACCTTCCTGTGAAGTTGTTACACGATTGCGTTTGTGGTCGACTGTGAGCAAACGCGGCACCCATCTTGCGGAAAGCTTTCTCATACCCAAGTGATCTTTCAAAATTGAAACCACTGAGCCATGCGAGATCCCTACGGCTTCCACAATCTCTTGCACTTTCAATCTTCGGTCGGCCAACACCATATCGTGAATTTTTTCGATTGTTTCGGGTGTAGAGACCTCAACTGGGCGTCCAGGACGTTCGGCATCTTCAGTGCTTGTACGGCCACAATGAAATTCAGTAAACCACTTTTTTACAATTGAAATCGATGGTGCAGAGTCCCCATAGTATTTATCATGCTTAGCCTTGGTCTCGGTAATGTTTTTTTTTTGCAAAAAATAATGCTTAATAAGCACACGAAATTCACTTTTTTCCATTTATTCCTCATATTACTGGGTAGTCCGATAAAGATAGCTGTCAGACACAAACTAACTGACGCAGCAAGTTCAAATTTTGGTAGGAGTCAACTGACAGATACCTGTTGCCAGGAGTAGTGTTGCTTTTTCAGTAAAGAGGTCAGAAATTCAAAAAGTCATGGACTTATTGACCCGCCCTCGTATTACTAGCACAGCAGACTAAAAACTATTTCTATATTATGAAATGTCAATATTACAGATAGATAGAAAACTTTTTTGATAATAGCACAGTGTTACCTGTTTGGTTTAAATTTGTCTTTCTTCTGTTATCACAGAACAGACGTTATTTAGTCAGTTAAAATCTGCTATTATTCTGCAAATAGGCCCCAGGAGGCACTTTTACACATCCCAATATTTAAACCTACCACTGCTTTGGGAAAAGTCTGGGCTAGTGCTGAGGAGAAGCAACTCGGTCACTATTGTCAGCCTCTTTTTAAATAAATTTTTACAAATGGTTTAAGCAAGTACGAGCTGGGACAATTTAATGCCATACATTTCTATTGTCGCGGTCATGCTAGAAGGTTCGAGATATCGCTAGAGGAATGTACATAACTACCTAAGTTCGGCCACAAAGTAATAACAAGACCTTAGTGCAAGCGACATTGAACTTTAAGTTTACAGATTAAGGCACAAAATGGCATAACTTACTAGAGTTGTTTACGTTTAACGTCCTTGTAATTTCTTCTAGAAAACGAACATTCTAGTATGTACGACCGGCATCGATGTTGAGATATATAAATAACAGGACTTAAGACGCTGCAGTCAGTTCATTCTGAGCTTTCGGTGCGATACCTGCGAAAAGTGATCTAGTGCGAAGTAACAAAGACTTTAGCGATACCAACGGATCTAAGGACTACTCTACGAATAGTGTTTTGGAACCAACGACCTCAGCGACCCACCGGACTACGATTCTTGTGATTTTGTGATAGTGTTTGCGACCTGTTCATCGCCTAATAAAATCTCCTAATAAGTCAACGGTGTTTTATCCAAATCCCGAACTCCACGTTCGTAACACTATCATTTAAATAATCATAAACAGTGTAATAGCCCTTTGTCATTAAAATTACTTTGAGATACAATTTAAGTTTATGTACAGGGAGTTCAGCAATACCCTGTGGTAATTTGTTGAAAATACGAATACAATTTCCCATGAATGATTTTTTTACTTTTAGCAGTCTGAAGCCTGGAACGGCAAGTTTATCTTTATTTCTGGCATTGAAATTGTGTATGTTACTTTTCTTAAGAAATAAATGTATGTTCTTACAAACGGAAATAATATTCTCGAAAATGTATTGAGAAGCCACTGTAAGTACGAGTATATTAATCTCTTTGAAGAGCTCTTTCATCGAGTCAAGAGGTCGAAGGCCGTAAATAGTCCGTACAGCACGTTTTTGTAACATAAAAATTGACTCAATATCTGTCGCTGAGCTCCACAACAGAATTCCGTATGACATTATGTTATGAAAGTAGCTAAAATATACTTGCCATACCATCATCAGTCAATTGCCTTATCTTTCTCACAGCCTAAGCAGCAGAACTAAGTCTTCCCGGCAGCCCCCTAATATGAGCACCCCATTGCAAATGAGAGTCTACAGTTATACCTAAAAAGGTAGTATAGAATCTACAGAGTTTAGTGGTTCATCTTTAACATTTATATGAGGGCAGCAGACCCTACGTTGGGCATTGTAAATTTAACACATTTTGTTTTTATTTGCATTGAGTAAAAGATTATTTGTTGTAAACCAATGCAATAATTTTGAGAGGGTATTGTTAACATCGTCAAATAAAGATTTTCCCCTCTTAGTTTTAAAAATAATTGATCTGCAAAAAAGATTATGTAAATAACAGGGAAGGTCATTAATATAAATTAAAAATAGCAGGGGTCCTAATACTGATCCCTCAGGGACACCCATGATAAGGGCTGACCCTGAAGACTCATCTCCATTTATGTAAACTTTTTGTGTTCTGCCTTTTAGGTAAGAACTTCTTAGATCCAAGGAATCATTAGTCAAATAATGTCAACCTTATGAATGAAATTGTAAGGACGAAATTATTTGATGTTCCAATTGTATAGACAGTTACGACAAAATAACGTCTGTTTGTGCGGTGCTCAGACTACTTGCAAACATGCTTTTAAAATAACATCAAATATATACGCAGATATACCATTTGACCATAATAATATTTTGCTCTCTGTCCATGGTCCGGTAATAAAACCCAGTCAACTCAAATGTCTTAGTGAGATGGTCAATGTAGTATAAAAATAACTGTGCTTGCTTGTGCAAGAAATGTAGGTAATATAGATTATTAACAAAAACATTGATGCATGTTTCTAATTTCTTTCAGCATTATTTTGCAATGATGATGTAGAAGGCCAAGACATTTTCAAGTTTAAGTCTCGACACACTAAACATGATCTACAAAATAAAGTGAAAGCTGCTATCAGTAATTCACCTAAAGTCATGGTGACCCCAATGGGTACCCCAAAGCAAAAATTTAGTTCTGGTTTACTTCATAGCCCTTTAGTTAAGATATCCGAGCAGACTCCAAAACAAGTTAAAGATTTTATGAAAAAACGTGAGTAATCTTCTAAGTAATTCGACTGATGATTGAGGTTGTGCCTAATTTATACAACTTTGTTGTTCAGGGATTAAAATCATCTAGGCATGGTCTATCAAGGTAATAAATATATCCTTATAATCAGTTTAATAAATAATTAATCCACCGATCCTTTGATTAATTAATAAGTATGATCCAAGACTCCTAGTCCATGTTATAGTATACTTACTCGTATTAACAATAATATTAATGTGAATGTTTCGATGGATAAGTCTGAATAAAATTAAGCAGTGAGGTTAGTATTAGTGGTGCCGACCTATAGATAGTAAAACTATCGATAGTTTTAATCGAGAATCATGTAACCTATCGATAGTATCAATACAATCGATAGTATCGATACTATCGATAGCACAGGACAAGGCAATACTATCGAATGAGTTCACAATACTATCGAAACCATCGATAGTATTGTATTTCGTTATTTACAAACTATCGATAATATCGATAGTATCGATACTATCGGTTTTATTTTCAACGATACTATCGATACTATCGATTGTTTTGGACTATCGATAGTTTAACAATTTGCAATAGTATTAGGTATGTTTCAACAGTAATGGTAGTGGTGGACCATTTAAGCCGAAAATAATAGGGGTTAAAGTATGAAATCGCCGATTATTTTCCCACTTTTTATTTCGTTTATAGCTCTGAAGTATAGTCATATTATTGCGTAATTCTTTTTGTATTGTATCAAAAACTAAATAAGGTAACTTTTGACTAAAAAAAAAATGCAATACTAGTGCCTATTACTTCAAAGGAAGTCGTTGAAAAGACCCCTAACAATGTGTCAGCTGACCTTCTTGCTTCAATTAAGTATATTTGTATTATATACTTTGATTTTCAGAAATTTAAATAATATAATGCGTAGCTTTATAACCATCTAACTTTCACCTTTAATTGCATCGAAAACGGGTCAGGCGTTTTTAAAAAAACTAAAAAATTGTTAGAATGGAAAAAATTTCATTTTCATTTCCATTTACATTCTATTTGCACCATAATTTTAGTTTTAATTGATTTGAGTTACACCATTGGCTCAGGGTTTAGCTCCTGCTTAAGTTTACACGAGATTTTAGTACATAGATTTGCTGTTGGCTTGCTACTAATAAGCGGTTCACCTTTTGCACGGTAACACTTTTCAAATGCATATTTTTTTTGTAATTTTTCGTTTGCGTTCATTGCATCTATAAATACTTATCTAGCTTGTTTTTTGGTGTTATATATGTTACGATGGCTGATGTATTGCCTTGGATGTCAGATCTTCCCAATCAATTTTCAGCTGTATGCATGCTGTGCCCGTGCAGCGGCTAAGGCTGTGTGAGATACACCATTAAGAGTAAAATAGATTGTTATATCTTGGGCTACTATTGGTCAAGGATTTACAAATTAAACTTTTTAGAAAGTCATTTTAGGTCAAGAATTCACAAATTACGCACACACGTATTGAAGCAAAATGAAAAGGGAAATGTTTTAATATTTTTATTTCGCATTACTACAATTTCAAAGATAGGTAATTAGATAAGAGATATAATGATGAATGACTTTGTGAAATTCCTATAAAATAAGTAATTATTTTAATCCTGTATGGTAGCCGTTCTGTGCTCTTGTACGCCCTGCATACAACTCAGTTAAACAGTTTCAGTTGGGAGGTTTGGCGATCCTTGATGCACTGTGCACTCGTGTCTTTAATTGTTTAAATTCAATATTGTAATTTTTGAACGATATGTCCACCACCTATCAAATGTACTTGTAGAATGTCGTGGTCAACTATCATTGGCTCATCATGTGCATAACCCATGTAACATTTACTGTATTAAGCTGTTGTTGCCCTATTATAAATTAAAAAAAAAAATTACTTTTCTAGATTTCGTCCATACAAAACGGCAATTTCATACTTTAACCCCTAATATTAAGGCAATGTCAAATAATATTACCGCAAGGAAACTATTTGATATTATTTATTCCTATATCTGCATAGTTGATTGTGTTTGACTATTATACCTGAAAATTGTAAACAATACTATTGCAAATATTAAACTATCGATAGTCCAAAACAATCGATAGTATCGATACTATTGATATGACGTCAACTATCGATAGACTTGGTTTCTTAAGTAAAATACTACAGAAACAATTTTTTCATTGTGTTAAATTTGATGTGAGTCAAACAGCCTGTTATGCAATCATGTTCCAGGTATTATTCGTGAAGTGGATAGTGACAGTAATGAAAGTGATTTCTCTGGCAGCAGTAGTGATTTTGTACCTGAAGGAAGTGATAATGATGTAAGTTACCAACTGTATCCATCAAACCTGCCTCAGGTATTTTTGAATCAAAAAAGTTTAAAAAAAAAAATTAATAACAAAAACCCAAAAATGGATTTGGTTTCATTTTAATTTTTATTAATCTCAGCTTAAATTTTACAGGAGTCTGATTCTAAATCATCTTCAAGCAGTTCAGCAGAAGATGAAGAGGTGCAACAACCAAAGAAAGCATCTGCAAAGGTTCAAATTACCAAATACAAAGAACAAAGAGCAAAAACCAAAGATTCTGAGTACATTATTGCTCCTGACAACTATTTTCTAATGCATTCCAGTAAAAAGGTAAATGAGATTAGGATTACCTATTTAATTACACATTTTTTCCATTTGCATATTTTTTAGCAGTCTGGGAATTTGCCATTCACAGTACTCGAAATCCACAGATATAAGGTTTTGAGCACTGTATTTATTATTATTATATTTATATCACAAACAATTGTTACAGTAAACTCACCCTGACTTCTTGTGCTATATAAGCCAGTTTAGGTTCTTCATTGTTTTCCGTGATAAATAACCAAAAACGTTAATAAACAAACCAACATCCGAGAAAAACACTTAGCATTATAATTGTTGAGTAACTAGAAGTAGTATTCTAAAAAACCGTTTGAAAACCTAATGTTTAAACAAATAAAATTTATTTATGAATAATACCAACTAAATTGAATAATACAACGTAATACTCACCCAATTATAAATACAGGATGTTAGGTAAATTGTATAACAGTACCACAGTCTATGAATTTATACAGTCGTCCGACGAAGACGTCTAGACAGGGCAATTGTGCGGGGTCTGAGGGGCGAGAGGCGGGAAGGCCGAGCCCAAACTGCGAACAAAACGTTGTTAGCAGTTCGGGACACAGCATTTAGGGCTAACAAATGTTTGTGTTTTAATTTCATATTTGTTTGTTGGAATTTATTGGAATGCTGATAATGAAAATAACATCTTCATAATAATTAATTTAAAATGGCGGACTTTTTTATTATTTACTAAGGGTGAATTTCGAGATGGTGAACATATGTATTTTTTAATAAGATAAATAGTTGTCAATTTCGAGGTTAATTGGGCTGCTGAATACGAAAATGCTATTCTTTTTTAAATTTAAGTTGGCGGACGTATTTTTTATTAATTTGATATGAGGGTATACTTTGAGGTTCAGTGGGGTGCTTAATACGGATATGCCATCCTTTTTAAAATACAAGATGCCGGACGTATTTTTTTATAATTTGATATGGGTGTCAATTTTGAGGTTCATTGGGGTGCCGATCACAAAAATGCCATCCTATTTTAAATCCAAGATGGCGGACGTAATTTTATATTATTTGACATGGGTGTCAATTTTGAGGTTCATTGGGGTGCCGATTACCAAAATGCCATCCTTTTTAAAATCCAAGATGGTGGACGTATTTTTTTATAATTTGATATGGGTGTCAATTTTGAGGTTCATTGGGGTGCCGATCACGAAAATGCCATCCTATTTTAAATCCAAGATGGCGGACGTAATTTTATATTATTTGACATGGGTGTCAATTTTGAGGTTCATTAGAGTGCTGATTACCAAATTGCCATCACTTTTAAAATCCAAGATGTCGGACGTATTGTTTTATAATGTGATATGGGTTTCAATTTTGAGATTCCTTAGGGTAGGTAGGTACTGATTACGAAAATGCCATCCTATTTTAAATCCAAGATGGCGGACGTTATTTTTTATAACTTGACATGGTGTCAATTTTAAGGTTCATTGGGGTGCTGATTACCATTATGCCATCCTTTTTAAAATCTAAGATGGCGGACGTATTTTTTTATAATTTGATACGTGTATCACTTTTGAGGTTCATTAGGGTGCTGATTACGAGTGTTTATCTGCAATAAATAAATATTTTTATATATTGTTTACTTTTGACAACCCTGGCCGTCACGATACTGTCTAGACGGACGTTGTCGGCATTTTCCATGAGATCAAAGGCGTCGAACGACTGTATGGTTTTATAGACTGTGACAGTACTATGGTGAAGTCAGAAATTTGATATCATGTTATTTTATATTTTTATACAAACTAAATAAAATTATATGTATGCGTATGTTAACATAGGTGGCACATGTGGTTTGGGTTTGTTATACCATTTATCTAAAACACTAGAAGAATTACCCAAATATATTCCTTTCAGATTTCAACTTCAGATCACACTTTGGCTAGACTTAAAAATATTAACCTGGATGAAATGGGAGGCAAAGATATTCAAATGTCAAATGAACATAAAAATAAAATAATTGAACTAAATCATACATATGAACAACTCTTTAACAGATGGTTGTATGTTTTGAGTGAGAATTTCAACATTATTTTGTATGGTATTGGATCAAAACGATCAATTCTTCAGCAGTTTCAAAGTCAGAAGCTTCAGGATTTTCCATGCATTGTTGTTAATGGATTTTTTCCCAGTCTAACCATAAAAAGCATCTTAGAAACTATCGTGGTAGATCTTTTGAAAAATACACACGTGCCTTCCAATTTGGGTGATGTTGTTAATCTAATTGACACGCAACTGAATGATAATGATGTTGAAATATTTTTGATTGTGCATAACATAGACGGCATAATGCTCAGAAATGCTAAAGCCCAAGCTACTTTGTCAAGCTTGTCCCAAATTAGAAATGTCCACACAATTGCTACTATCGATCACATCAATGCTCCTCTTTGTAAGTATATATTTTTTTACCTAAATAGGAGTCGAACACACCAAAAGCATTTATATTGTAATAAAGAACTGTATGTCCCATGTTGTAGTCGCAGTTTTAGCGTAACACTATTGTGGGTACCATCATCTAATGGCCAAGTTGATATATCACTATTATTACCAGCCCATATCAGTCCAATCTTAAAAGGAACCTTTTGCTATAATTGCCACGCTCGACGGGCGAGTTCGATTACAGTTTCCACAATGGTGTAGAGAAGATGCTGCTGGCTGTATTCTTCTGACTGTATTCCTTTAGTCGCTTCATACGACATCGTTAGGGCGATAATGGTTGGTGCGACACATTGATATGGGATTCTGAAATTAATAGTATTAGTGCAGTTACATTTGTAGTGCGATACTACCCCTACAATAAATGTACTAGTACAACAAAGTCTTAACATGTCAAGCTACACCAGCTTTTGACTTAATTCTTTAATGGGAAATAATGACTTCTTTTTTGCTCCTTCTCATATTTTGCGTTTGGCCTTTAATCTGGAACTGTAGACATTTTTTGACCCCATTACATACTGAGCCGAAACGTGGACACGTACGGCTAGTCCTCAAGTTCAAAGTCGCTCAGCGGGCTATGAAAAGAGCTATGCTTGGAGTTTCTCTTAGGGATACAATCAGAAATAAGGTAATCCGGCAGAGAACTAAAGTTACCGACAGCCCATCGGATTAGCAAGCTGAAATGGCATACCAGCCGCAGAACCGACAACCGCTGGGGTAAACGATTTCTTGAGTGTAGACTTCGTCTCGGCAAACGTAATGTAGGACGCCCTCAGTGATGATTTGCGCAAGGTGGCTGGCAGGAGCTGGATGCGAGAAGCCGAGGATTGCCCTAAGTGGCGTGCAACTGGAGAGGCCTATGTCCAGCAGTGGACTGCGATAGGCTGATGATGATGATGAGACATTTTTTGCGTTATTGTAGGCTATAAATTTAATTCTATCATGTTACAGTATGGGATCATTCAAAGCTGAGCAAATATAAATTCACTTGGTGGGATGTCACCACCTTCTTACCCTATACTGAGGAAACTTCCTTCGAGAATTCCATAATGACACAGAGGAGTGGTGCGTTGCAGCTTTCGTCACTTAGAAGTGTTTACCAGTCTCTTACTAGTAACGCTAAGGGTATCTTTAACGTTATTATCAAACATCAACTGGAGAACCAGAAACTGGCCCACTACCAAGGTAATTTTAAGTGTTCAATTTAGGCCTCAGCTACAGCAACTTTGAAATGAGCCTACATTAGCCTAACAGAACATGGAAAAAGGTTAGAAAGGCTGTCATGCGCCATTTGTATGAGAACCGATGTCGCCGCTTGCGCTCCACTACACATAAACGAGTTTAAAGAACGCCAACCAAGCGAATTCGGTAAACCAATCACAGCGCTCAATTACAAGCATTTGCTCATAACCTCTGTGGCGCTCCTGCCCCGCCTACATCGCCTTTCTAACCTTTTTCCATGTTCTGTGCTAACAACTATGTAGGATAGAATTTTGTTAATAATCCTTTTGTTTCAGGGCTTCCATTCAAAGATTTGTATTCCAAATGTCGCGAGCAGTTCTTAGTCAGTTCAGATTTAGCTTTGAGAGCGCAACTCACTGAATTTTTCGACCATAAACTTGTCAAAATGAAGAGAAGTTATGACGGCAGCGAAAACTTGGTCATACCTATCGAAAATGTATTGTTACAACAATTTTTAGATCAGCAAGATAGTTGACAATGTTATAATAAGATGTTGTTTCCCACCGAATCTCGTTACTTGTTACTGATAATAAATATGCTGTTACTTTTATGCCAGTTATTCTTATTTGAAAGAAAACTCTATTTTGATGTATTAAATTCAAATTCAAACTAGGACAGTCCAAAGTTTTATAGAGATATTTTCTATCAAGAATAGTGTTACTCACTATTAAGGCTAATTTATAGGTTTCTTTCTAACAGATCTGTATAAACAGTTCCCGTGGGCACCTCTGTAGGTTCTCTTATCCGAAGGGTGGTCTGAGTTTTACTCGATTAAACTCATCGAACGTGTAAAATGAATTTGGATGGCTATGAACTTTTTTTTTTCGCAAAGTTGTCATCAGATGGCGCTGAATCAGAGTACCTACTCTGTAAGCCAATACTCGTAATTTCGATTGTAGCCATCCCTGTCGATCATGGCAGATCACTGTGCGAGCGAGCGGGACGTCTGGACACGAAAATACGGACAAAACATTATGGAGTAGGGCCTCAGTTCCATCCAAATTCACGTTTACACGTTTGATGAGTTTGATCGAATAAAACTTATAATCTCCACTCTGGTGGCAAACGAGATAATAAAGTTCCTCGCTCTTGCCGGCGAATGGTACCAATCACTGAATTGAATTCTGCCAACTACGCGTCGTGCGTGAAGCGATTGAAGTAAGCGGTTACAAACTATCTGCGACAAGGAATCCAGTTATTGAAAAAACATAGCCTCGACTTACATTGCGGTCGAATAGGCACCAGAATACAGAGGAGCCGGCGACCTCGCTGAATGGGACACGGTTAGTGCACAGAACATGATATTTCATGTAAACTTAACTTAGCCACAAAATTACAGAAACCCAAAGTAACGGTCCGTCTTTCACGTCCGTGGCGGAGTGGATTGGATACACACCGCTTTTCAAGGTGTCACCTGCTCTGAGGTTCCGGGTTTATATTACCAGACGGGTCAATGTAAAAAATATTGTATTTCTACATTTTCCCGGGTATGGGTGTGTTTGTGGTACCTTCGTTGTTTCTGGTTTCCAAAATACTAACTCAAATTGGGATCAGAACAATGTATAAGGCTGCCCGCCCACGTCCGATAATCGGTGACCGATTTTTTGTAGGAGAAAAATGGAACGTACTGATAGCAATGGAGCAGCGCACACGTCCTACAAAAAATCGGTGCATCCCGACCGATCCGATTATCGGCAACAAATAGAACGTTCGGAAATGTATGTATCAACGCACACTACTCACCGACAGTCGGCCGCATGCACTTGCTAGGAAGTAGGGAAGGACGTTGTGTCAGTATGGAAATCGATATTGAAGATTTAATAGAAGAAGTAGAAAAGCGGCCTGCTATTATATATGTCGCAGGAAAATGAGGATATTAGGGATTCGATCAGTTCGAGCAACGCGATTCTTTCACTCCCACTAGTCCCCTGTGGGCACTAGAGCGAGCGAGAAAAATGCATGGCTCGATTTTTATTCGGCAGTATCCGCTTTTCGACATTTCACTAGATTTAGTTTAGTGGAACGACGTATCACTGACGATAAATTGGTATTTTGTCATATCCCTAGATACTTTTAGTAAGAAGACGTAATAAACAGAAATATTCGATATCTACCGGGATTTCGTGATATCTCTAGGGATTTCATGAAATCCCTGATATCCTTATTTCCCTGCGACATATATACAACACAGGATTGGCCGAGTGTACGTTTACTTGAACAGCACAAAGTAATCCTTTTTTCATTTTTAAATATGAATAAAAACCGTTTTCAAGAAATGTAAATATTATAATCTTCTTCTTCTTTATCCACCCCTCTTCCCAGTTTAGCTGGGGTCGGGTCTCCTTGTACGTCTGCGCCAGAGAGCTCTGTTCTGGCTTGTCTGTGTACTCAGGTTCTCTTTCTGGATCTCTTTCTGCATGTTTGACCACCAGGTGGCGGGCGGTCGTCCTCTTCCCCGTGGTCGATCGGTAATGTTTAGGGCCTTTTTGACGGGGTGGTTGTCATCGCATCTTAGGATATGGCCGTACCAGCGCAATCGGCTCTCTCTCACTTTCTCGGCAATTGGTGCCACTTTAAATGATCCCCGGACATACTCGTTTCGCACTTTGTCCAGTCTGGTTATTCCTCCCGCCCATCTGAGCATCCTCATTTCATTAGTATGTAGCCGCTGTTCGTGTGTTTTCTTGAAGGTCCAGCACTCTGCTCCATATGTCAAGGCTGGACGTACTGCCGTTTTGTACACTTTTCCCTTAACTCGAATAGGCCATTTTGCGGTCACAGAGGACACCCGACAACGATCTCCACTTAAGCCAGGCCGTATTGATGCGGTGGGCTACATCTATATCGACGTTCGCGTCGGGGGTAAGCACAGAACCTAGGTATTTAAATTTGTTCGCTTTGGGTAGTGCGAGGTTGTCTATGTTGATGTTACAAACTGTTTCTGCTGCCCCTCCGTAGTCGCACTCCAAATATTCTGTTTTGCTCCGGCTTATGCGCAGCCCATGGTTTTCAAGTTGTGTTACCCACTGATTGAAAGTTTCCTGCAGGTCTGTTGCGTTTTTTGATATAAGGACTATGTCGTCCGCGTAGAGCATACAGTCTGGTGTTGGTTTTTGTATGTCTTTTGTGATGTAGTCGATGCACAGGTTAAAAAGTAGTGGGCTCAAGGCCGATCCCTGGTGGACTCCTACTTCGACGCGGAATGGCTCACTAAGACCGGCAGGGCTCCTAACACGTGTATTGGTGTTTTTGTACATATCTTGAACCAGTACCACGTAGTACTCCGGGATGTTTTGGGCTCTCATTGCCTGCCATACTAGCTTTCTCGGAACCCTATCAAACGCCTTTTCTAGATCAATGAATAGAAGGTGCAAGTTTTCTTTATTTGAGCGGTGTTTTTCCATAACAATTCTGATCGTCTGTATGGCGTCAATAGTCGATTTGCCCGGTGTGAAGCCGTATTGGTTTCAAGGAGTTTTTGTCTTTGGCAAAAGTTTTACGGCCGGTTGCCACCTGACGCCAAGGTTGTTCTTCTCGTGGAGACATGTGGGTGCCGCCGTTGGCCCTTTAACGAGTTCTTCCGCCGCCATCCCTTCTGTACGTCCCAACCAAGGCATACAGCACTAGCTGCAGCCTCTAATCCAACTACTTCGGAGAAGCCTGCAGCAGGGGTTTGGTATCGGAGTGTCGTTCTCCGGCCTGTTGGTCCGCGGGAGGTATTTAATTTCCCTCCTGCCCTGCATATCTGCCGAGCCTTCCCCGATCCGCCACCTGGGGACGCGTTCTCTAGGGGTGAGGCTCCCCCGAGAACTGAAATGTAAATATTATAATGTAATGAAAAATTAAGATAAAGAAATAATAATTAAATTTTACCTTCTTTATAACGAATCGTAAAAAAAACAAATCACATCACACTAATAAATAATATAAATGATGTAGTTGTACTAAAACTGCTGGACGGATTTAAATGACACTTAGAATAAAGACATACCTACATAACTTTGACACTCTGAACATTTATAGCTAATTTATCTATCTCGTATTTTCTTATTAGGCATCCTGATATCTGTCTATCTTTGACATATCACTGACTATAAAACAATCATTTCTTACTACACACGCTACAAAATTAATTACAAATTCAGAAACAGTCTTCATTTAAAAACTGTTTTATACTGCCAAGGTGCACATCCTTGTGGAGAGGTAAAGTAATCTGTAAAATATTTGCGAACCTTTATACCACTGTCAGTTTCTCTTAAACCTTGTTGAGGTATATTATTTAAAGTAACTACTTTAGATGGAGTTTACTTATCTAATTATGTGTGTGGTTAAAGTCAAGAAATTAGATACTTTTCCGCTGGCGTAACACACACGATTATCGGTCCTACAAAAAGTCTGACGTGGGCGGGCAGCCTAAGATGTTGTCCACATTTATTTATCATACTTTAGATTATCCAAAGATATCACTTTGGATAATAGTGTTAAAGTCGGTTATGTTGAGAAAATGTAGAAAACAAATAATAGTAGGTATAGATTATAGATATAAATTGCTACTGATATCATGAAGTTAAATAATTCGGAATTATGAACATTAGAAGCAGAGTAATTAGGATTTGTGATTGTTAGGATGAAAAATGTTAAGAACATTTTCGGCATTTTTAAATTATCGGATTTGAAAATTTAGGTCAACTTTGGCGTACCTTTCATACCGTGTTACATGACCACGGCTAGGGTTGCCAGGTCGCCAAACCTAATAGCCGGACAGAACAGCCAGTTTGGCCTGACATTTGGGTAGAAAGACCGGACACCCTACATTATTGTGGATTTTGTGTCTCAATGATTACGAAAAAATTATAGATATAAATTGCTACTGATATCATGAAGTTAAATAATTCGGAATTATGAACATTAGAAGCAGAGTAATTAGGATTTGTGATTGTTAGGATGAAAAATGTTAAGAACATTTTCGGCATTTTTAAATTATCGGATTTGAAAATTTAGGTCAACTTTGGCGTACCTTTCATACCGTGTTACATGACCACGGCTAGGGTTGCCAGGTCGCCAAACCTAATAGCCGGACAGAACAGCCAGTTTGGCCTGACATTTGGGTAGAAAGACCGGACACCCTACATTATTGTGGATTTTGTGTCTCAATGATTACGAAAAAAATTTATGTAAAATTAAGCTTTTTTGATTATTATCATAAATCTTTGTAAATTCTTGTAAATGCGAAAGCCACCGACAGTCGGTCGGCTCGGCGCTCGCTCGTTTGCGTAATGTAAAAAAGCCGGACACCGTTTATTTTGGCTGGACACGATATCAAAAAGCCTACCTATGTCTTTATCCGGACGCTTGGGAACGCTAACCACGGCTGATGTTACACGGTCGATATGTCAGGCAATAAGTTATGTTAACGTTTATATCCCGTTAATGTTAAACATTGAGGGGTGGGCACGAGCAAACACGGAACTGTTGTATGTCGACACAGACATAAGCAGGCTATGTAAATAGCTTATTACCGGCTGAAAACTAATAATTACCTTGTTCACTTTATCGACGCGGTAGAAGGATGACAGGATTATCTAGTTGCAGATTGCCATGGCGCCATTAAAAATGGCTTCCTGTAGAGACATAGAAGAAGTTGGGCGAGGACGTTCCCAAACACTGGGTTAAATCCAAGGCACAGATCAAACTTGGTACGGTTCGCACATTTCCTTAAAATTGTGCTTAAAGCTTGCAAGCAAACTAAAGTCCTCGTGGCTGTATAATAGCAAGGTCTACCTATGGATTGGAATTGATAGAACCGGCTTCGATGATACGCTAATAGCATCGCGTTGTTGTGTTTCGATTATGCGATGCAAACCGATTGAGAACAGAAATTTGAGAATTATCTTAGTCCCATTCCAGGATGATCTTCATTATCGGGGGTCATATGAAGAATTTCTTCTGAGTAAATATTTACGTTACCGTAAAATTGTGAGATCTGTCAGTTTACAAAACGAGACAGATTAAAAACTATCGGTGGGTTCAAAACGTAGTGGTGAAATTGTTCAGTGGGTTGGTTAGGTTGTAATCCATCGACGTTAAATTATGAAATGACGAAGTTTACAGTGACATTTATACTTCGTAGCGCTTGTGTGAATAACTTATCTCCTAAATAGGACTCAAGGCTTTTGCCTTTAACAAATATGTTGTTTAGATCTAATGATTAATTTAATGTAATATTTTTAATGAAACTAAAAACGTAAGTTTAGCTTTTATTTTACAATCCCAGAAATAAAGTCTTAATAGGATTATATAATATATATCAACAGGACAAGTTGTAAATTACTTAAACTTAATGACTTACATAATATAATAAAATTATTAACTAAAATTCTCTTCAACATATCTGGCACATTCACCAAGATGCATCAACCAAACATTTTATTGATATTCTTAGTGCATAAATTGCTCTTTCAAGATTTAAAAAGATTGTAGAAAAATACTCTCTGAACTCATCAGACATCAACGATCAAATTATGCATTCGGATTAAATGTTATTTATTTACGCCCATTGGAATTAAAATTGGAACGCTGATCAGCATTATCAGTTATCATTAGTGAGATTACGAAATTAAATATGTAAAAAAATATTTATCTTAACATATTAACTCTTGAAAAGCAGCATTATTTTTATAAGACATCTGGTAATTTATAAATAAGTTTTCTTTATTTTACAAAACCAAGTAAATTCTTTGAAAATCTGCTAAAAGTAAATACTATGTTAGAATAGGTACATCAAAGAATTAGTGTCATTATTTAAAGGAAAACTAATTTATCTCACTTGTACTTTACGAAATAAAAACATGGGCCTTTTTGAGTCACATAACAACTTTGTATGTGAAAATTGACCTCAGTGTCATCATAGTGGTATTGTATGTCTTTATCAGTCTAAATTGGTCATCGATCAACAGGCGGAGCCAACTTCAGAATTGTTGTAATATATTCCAAGGGCATGAAATAATTTTGTTTACCCTATTTTAGTTAAGAGTTTCTTCCACTTACAGCTAACTATTATAATTCATTGAAACTGTAGTTTTAAGAATGAGAGCTATTTTAATCCTAAAATCATGCACTTCCATTTCAATGATTAGACTAAAAATTAAGCATGTCAATAGAATAAAAAATGATTATTACATAAACAATTTAATTGAAACATTAACTTGTCGGACAACAAACTACAGATTCCACACAATAGACATCAACATTCAAGATAGAAAACATTTCATTTAAAATAGTTTCTTGTCCATGGACACGTTAACACTAGGCTGAATGCGGGTTGGTTTACCTAGCCTCGATGGGTGACGGAATCAATCTCACAAATGACAACTAGTCTAAGGGGATGACTGCAACGTAACGTGGTCTGTGGCGACCAAAGTCGTCGAGACGTGGTACAGGCCCAGGTTTATTGTCCGATTCATCGGAGCGCTGTACACTTACAAACTAGTAAGATAACTCCGCTTAAGGCAACACTCAATTCTCGTCGTCGTCTTCGTGTTTCCGCTTTTTACCCCGAGTGCTTTCCTCGGGCTCGCCGTCCGCATTCTCGTCACCGTCTGTAAACGAATTGTAAATATTTACAGCTCTTCTCACATTGGTTCATTAATCACAAAATCGGTTCGGATAGGGATCCACAACATAGTATTTTAAAGACTTTGTTCGACTACACCCTGAAGCAGTAACCTTGACAATAATTTTTTAATGATAGCCATATCTTATTCCTTGTTGTTACCCCAAAATTGCAAGCTAAATAAGTGTACGTAATTTAAGTACTATCTGCCATTTTACAACACAATCATCGCCTCCTTGTTTTTTTTTATTATTGAAAACTAATTAATATTATATAAACTGAGGTTTTTCAGTGAATATACTGTTCTAAAAATGCAAAATGTGTTAGCAAAAACAAAATGTGTTATACACAGGCTGTGAGACAGTGAACCAATATGTTACTTAATCGAGAAGGCTATTAAAATATGTTCCAGAAGAAAAAAAGTACATCAAAGCAATCAGGACAATAGACAGCACTTGGCGCTTTAATATTTTTGGTTCCAGCTATCAGATTTGAGTAGATATCTGTCGAAATATGGTAGTATTTTGTGCCTTATACAGGGTAAACGGAATCAGGTTGGGGACACTCACCTTGCACCTTGGTGTTGTGATCTCCGTCAGCGTCGTTTTCTCCGTCTTCCTCCTCATCGTCTACGTCGTCCTCTTCGGACAAGTCGCTGCCGTCGAACAACGAACTCGCAGAGCTTTCCTCAACTGAACAAACAAATTGAAACAAGATAATGATTTTGTTAAATAGCGACACACAATCTTGTCCTATACTAAGAGACAATTAAGGGGAACTACTAGAAGATTGCAGCCCAATGACTTTTATCTGCCACTGTTCAAACTTAAATCACCAGATGGACACCTGGCGATTATGGCAAATCCTACATTTGGAAAGGCCTATTGGGGGACCAATGTTTTTACTTATATCTGATGTCAGTTAACATAGTTCTTAAGAGGAAAAACTAAGGCGAGAGAATTGAAAAATAGATATTTGTAAAATCTATTGCTGTCGCGCAGTCCCGAACGCCTCCCCGCAGAGCTGATTTGGGACAACTGCATCTTGGACTGAAAATACCAACTAAAAGCACACAAAATCAACGTTTCGTAGTCCCCCGATTCCCCCGATTCCAAAACTAGACCGATTTAAATACTTTTTTCATCAAAATTTAAATAAAAGCTTTGGCCGTGTTCGTATATTTTGCTTTTTTTCTAAAATTTAGCCAAATTTGTTTTCTGGATATTTAAACACAGCGAAAAATCTAGCGAATTTTTCAGATTTTTGAAGGCCCATATGTCTTTTATTAATTAATTTATGAAAAAAAAAGGAAAACATAGAAACATGCCAATAGTGGCCATAGATTTTTGTAATAAAAAATATTGCTCTACTGGCATTATCCAGGCAGGAAACAGGGGACTACGTTTGCATGGAATAACGGCCCTTGTGTTTCCTCTCAAGTAGTCCACTGTCATTGGTTACAACTCGTGTAGCTAAGCTGGGAATGAGAACAGTTTAACAGTTAACTATTTTAACTATACCTTACCTAGATTGTCATTGTAGACTGCACTGAGTGAAATGTCTTCATCTTCCTCATCCTCTTCTCCTTCAGAACCTTAAAAAAGAAGAAATACGATCGATACTCAATAATCTAGCTATGTAGTATAAATATTTTGACGTATCAAAAAAGTTAGTTTTTGTATGAATCTATACAGGGTGTAAAAAAACTAAACGCAGATTCTGAAGCTACGCAATCTGTAAAGCAAACCAAGTCATGTTACAAAATATTATAGCTGGGAAATGATTTTTATTTTTGGAATTCAAAAAATATTGAAATACATTGCGCGCAATGTATAGCAGCCGGAGCGTGGACCGCTGCGCTGGATATGGCTGCTAAGTTTAAAATTCGTCCGCGCTGATCCGAACATTGCGTATTGTAATTAAAAAAGCCTTATTATGAACGAAATAATAAAAAAAAACCCTATGTTTGTAAGAAGAAAAGTTTTTAAATAACCTTTGGCAACAGTTCTTGTAATAAAATGGAAAACCAAGGTAAACGTCAGGTGAAACAAAAGGTATGAGATTTAATTCTTCGTCTACTGCCGTCGCATTTGTGCAATGTAATTCTCTAGATGTAAGCATTTTTAATACAAATATACCTTATTTAATTTTTTCTAACTTCTTGTTGAATTTAGACTGCAGAAGTCTTTTACTACTATTACTCTTTAAATACAAACGACATATTTTCCATTATTAACAAGGTTACAAGTGCTTGTAAAACAGCGCCGGCAGTGCCTGGGTAGAGTTAACCAAATTTAAGCTTTTCCATGTAGCCGATTGTAGCCACATATATGACAAATCATCAGCCATCCCAGATAGAATGATATTAACTGTCATCATTAGCCACTTAACTTTACAGGGACCTTGAGACATCATGATTAGGACTAATAGGCAGACTTAAGGCACCATTCCACTAATCGGCAATAGGCTTGAGTTGTATGGTTTAAGCTACGTCACAGTTAGAGAGAGAAACAGGCCTCTCCTTTATTCATGCTGTAAGTATATTATTATATTCGCAATACAGTACTTAGGATGATGTTATGTGCTGTTATTGTTGGCCATATTTTATTTGTTTAGCTTCACACCCTATGTTAACACACTTCTAGTTTAAGGTGGCTCAATTAGCAGCATGCTTTATTTCAAACATGTATTATCTTGGTGATTAAACTGAATTGTATCGAATAACAATTATTTTCATCTGCACCTTGAGCATAAAAAGTAAAGACTTTCAAAACAGACAATTAGCATCAGAAAAAGCGCGATGCTTACTTCTCAAGAGATAACCCATGTGGAATAGTAGGCCATACACAGTGTATAACAACATTGGTAAAGTGGTTCGGCTCTCTTCTGGTCTTTCTGATAAGCAACTGTCGTCAATCACCAATGGACCCAAATCTATGTCCAGATCTGTAACGCATTATAAAACTTGGAAGACCCAATGGTGTTACACAAGCCATCGTTAAGCTACTTAACAACACAGCAAGCAATGGAATGAGATTTTATAATTATTCGAAAAAGTATGCAATAAAGTTAGTAGTTATGATGTTATTCTAGTGAGAGGGCATTCGCGAAGCTACTTTCCAAGCTTTATTCCTTTGAGAATGGACTACAATTTACAAAGTTTAAGACTATAGTTTTCGTTGCTCTCCCAATTTTAACATCCAAGTCTTACACAAATGGTTGAGTGGGTATGTGTATGCACACTGAGGTGCAGAATTTGATAATCAGATTAAGTCAAGGTAAGAATAACAAGTTATCTTTATTATTGTCTCTAGACTAGGGGTTTATGTTACAATTGTTGATTTTGACTGAGTTGACCTAATGAAACCAAAAACATGTGCGTAACTCCAATTAATGTGCTTCTCCGGGTTACCCATAAGTTTAAGATATCAGGTAAGATACATGGGTAGCTACACACCTAAGCGGGCCAGCATTAATCGGCACAGCCGGGCGGTAAAATCGAATTGATGAAAATTCGGGAATCACAAACCGCTCAGCAAATTTAGTTCAGCTAAAAATGTGGGTGTGTGACGTGTTGTTTGTTTCTGCAAAGTTTTGTTGTTATTGCTTGATCTTTATTACGAAAACCCCGAAGATTCTAGGTGCGAAGTGGTCTTCGGCTTTTATGTTCTACAATGAATGCCGAACCGAATGATATGTCAACCAGAATAAACTAAACGATCGGCACAAGCCGATTAAGTGCAGTAATTACTTCGGGTCAGCTTTGTTGTTTGATAAATACTGCAGAACCGAATATGCCCGCTCATGTGTGTAGCTACCCACCCACATGCAATTTCTACAATTACTTACTATCATCGTCACTATCATTGTTTCCATTCATTTCATCCTCTTCTTCACTGTCTTCCGCCTCCCTGTCTTCTTTGTCGAATCTAAAAAATATTATTTGATGTTTTATTTTAAATTACAATTGACATATTGTGAGATTCTGTTTGTGATAATAATTATTTCTTATTCAATTGTAAGTATCCAACTACCACTTATTAAAAAAAAACTTTTTAAAATAATTTTGATGCACTTTATTGTTTTATTTCATGTGTAAACTGCAATTTAATTAATATGAATTTAATTGAAAACTGTTATTGACACCTCGATGAACATAAAGGAGATAGTTTAGTACCTAACTTCAAAAGATATAAATTCAAATTAATAGTATCTTACCCATCCAAATATTTTAATGATGGGTGTAATCCAAACACCTTACTCCTGTAGTCGTCAATCCCTGTGACTTCATTATTAAAAAGATCAAGATTCTTCAGATACTGAAACTCTTCCAGTGGTTTCAGTGTATCTAAATCTTTAATTTTGTTGCCTGATAGATTCAGGTGAGTGAGTTTCTTGCAACCATTAAGAAAATTAAGACCATTGGATATTCTGTTATCTGAAAGCTCCAGTTTCCTGAGCCTTGGAAGAGCTGGGAAACCCTTAAGAGTTGTGAGCCCAACATTATTCAGGCTTAGTATTTCCAAGTGGGTGTACTCATCTGTTAGGCCCACAATGGTAGTGCTTCTACAGTTGTCCAGATTCAACTCTGTTACCTGTAATAAATAAAAAAAAAATTCAATGAATAATTTATAAATAGCCTTTTTTGTTTTCGGTTTGGTTATACAATACCTAGGGAATCTTAACTAAAGATGTTAAAGTTTGGATGGATGTTTGTTACTCATTCACGTCAAAACGGCGGAACAGATCTGGATGAAATTTTTTATGGAGATAGATTAAAGGCTAACTAAAAAATTGCGTTTCCGTGCGATAATGGATAAAAAAGGAATTTACTCGTAAAAAATTAAAGCAATCATTTGGCATGGAATGACCACTCTGCTGTAGTATCCAATGCCCAACGGTTGTCTGGAAGAAATCAGCGATAAGACCGCCGAAGTTGTACATCCTACTTTTTTTTTTATTATTTACTTACTGTAAACTTTACTTTTATTTCTGGTGTGCAATAAAGAGTACTCTATCTATCTATCTATCTAGTAAGAATAACAAGTAGGTAAGTTATGCACGTAACGTAACAACAAGGTTTCCGAGCATGTGTCTTTATCTGGGTGGTACCTACCTACTATTCCACAAAACACAAATGGAAACGTTCATAAAAGAGTGCTGAATATGTAAAAAAATTATGGAATTTTACAATGGTGAAGGTCATACAATTTTAATATATTGTACATCTTTAATATTAAGAGTAATTGAACCGGCTTGATGGTTATTTTTATTGATAGTCGAGCGAGCGAGAAACGTCAAAATGGTGTGAGTTGTCAAAGCGACTGGCGTAGTTGCTGAAATCTAAGAAATGAGTGTTTGTTTCCAAAAAATACTACTTGAAATATAAATGGGATGTGTTCGGAAAGATGGTTGTACCACGAGATTTAATTAATGTGTTGTATTTTGCGTAAAAAGTTGAAATCGTTTTCATTTTGCAATGGCGGATGACACGAATCATCGCGACGCAATAAAAATGGCCGCTCTATGTATTGGTAAGGCGTGCGTCAATACTGCAGAGAAAAATATGTGATTGAAATAGGATTACATTTTCATGGTGCTACTTTAACATCTGCAGCGACATATTTACATCAATAGGTCAAACACTAGAATCGCAGTTTTTACAGAAAAATAATAAGTAGAGTGAAAGGGCGCGAAATTATGCCGAACACCTAGTTGTTCCAGAATAGAAAAAGCAACTGTGCTTTTGCAATATAGATAATTATGTATTATAACAATTATTAAAAGTTAAAACGTAGATTACATCGCACTTATAAGTAAAAGTAGGTACTACCATGTAGTTGAATCGTAATAAATGTATGTATTGACATTGACAAGGTATAATCATTGCCTTATTTTTGAAATGTACCTATTCGGTTTCGGTGATAATTAACTCATGAATTAGAATAAGTGAGAAGAAATTAGTAAGAATGATGATGACTTCATGACTGGTTCGGCAAATTATGATCTTAGCTTGAGTATATCCTCGTAAATCTAAAGGTTTCGACACTTAACCTCAATAAGTGCATATTTACAAAAGAAATGATTCTACACGATATAGAACACAACTATTATGTTCATAGGATAAGTTATGAATGCAGAAACCGATAGTACATTCCATTTGTAACAAAATTCAAAAGGAATCTCTAATAAATAAGTGCACATGAATGAAACGTAACAATCGGTAATGGCCAATTTTCTGTATACAATAGCGCCACATATCCAATTAAGAACGGTATTTACATATTTGATTGATAAAGTATCATAAAAAACTCACGAAAGCAATATCTTACGAAAACTATTCCAATTTTTTACGTATTACATAGTATGTACCTGACGAAATACGTATCGACAAAACAATCCCAATAAATAGGAAAATAGGCAACATTTACCTGAGAAGGATTCCTGCCCCTTAGCTCCAAGGCGACTCTCTTTTCCATCGTTTAGATTTTGCTAATTGATACTTAGAACACTTGCCAAACGCTTTTACAATATTTCTCAAGGAACTATTCACTAAGCTTGGGTTTCAAAACAGAAGGAAACTATAGATACACGAGTGACGTCGCGCTAGTGGCGCTGTCTGGTGGCGAAATGTGGCGGCCGGAAGCAAAGTCATTGAGTATACTATTATTTCATGCTATTTTAGTTAAGTCTTATGTAGATTTTAAGTTAGTTACATAATAACTAAACTTAATACATAATTGCATATTGCAGTAACGTTTACTTATTAACTCTCCCTTGAATTTTTGTTTAGTCCATTTATTTCCACGTTTAACATGTCTATGTTGGCAGCGTTATGTATGTTGGTAGCTTTGACAAATGTGTGGCGGGATTTACAAATTATGTTATGCATTTTACACTAAAAAAAAGTAGCAAGGAAGTAGCCAACAAGCCAACAACCCTAAAGCAAAGAAAGAATTTAAGTTAAAAATCAGTTAAAATCAGTTTTATTTCTGCAAATAGGCCCCAGGAGGCGCTTTTACACGTCCCAATTTAAACCTACCACTGCTTCGGGACAAGTCTGGGCTAGTGCCGAGAAGAAGCAGCGCAAGAAACTCGGTCACTATTGTCAGCCTCTTTTTAAATACATTTTTACAAGGTAAGGTAATTTTTACAAGGTTTAAGCAAGTACGAGCTGGGACAACTTAATGCCATACATTTCTATCATTTAAATAATCATTAACAGTGTAATAGCCCTTTTTCATTAAAATAACTTTGACATACGATTTAAGTTTATGTACAGGGAGTTCAGCAATATCCTTTGGTAATTTGTTGAAAATACGGATACAATTTCCCATAAACGATTTTCCTACTTTTCGCAGTCTGAAGCCTGGAACGGCAAGTTTATCTTTATTTCTAGTATTGAAATTGTGTACGTTACTTTTCTTAAGAAATAAATGTATGTTCTTACGAACGTAAACAATATTCTCGAGAATGTATTGAGAAGACACTGTAAGTATATTAATCTCTTTGAAGAGCTCCTTCAGCGAGTCACGGGGTCGAAGGCCGTAAATAGCCCGTACAGCACGTTTTTGTAATATAAAAATTGACTCAATATCTGCCGCTGAGCCCCACAACAGAATTCCGTATGACATTATGCTATGAAAGTAGCTAAAATATACTAATCTTGCCGTTTCAACATCAGTCAATTGCCTTATCTTTCTCACAGCATAAGCAGCAGAACTAAGTCTTCCAGACAGCACCCTAATATGAGCACCCCATTGCAAATGAGAGTCTACAGTTATACCTAAAAAGGTAGTTAAATCTACAGAGTTTAGTGGTTCATCTTTAACAATTATATGAGTAGCAGCAAATCTTACATTGGGCATGGTAAATTTTACACATTTTGTTTTATTTGCATTTAGTAAAAGATTATTTGTTGTAAACCAATGTAATAATTTAGAGAGGGTATTGTTAACATCATCAAATGAACATTTGCCCCTCTTAGTTTTAAAAATCATTGATGTGTCATCTGCAAACAATACCATCTCACAAAGATTATGTAAATAACACGGAAGGTCATTTATATAAATTAAAAATAGCAGGGGTCCTAATACTGATCCCTGAGGGACACCCATAATAAGGGCAGACCCTGAAGACTCAGCTCCATTTATGCAAACCTTTTGTGTTCTGTCCTTAAGGTAAGAACTTATTAGATCCAAGGAATCATTCGATGCACCATAATGTTTAAGTTTTTTAAGTAATGTTACATGGTCGACACAATCGAAAGCCTTTGAAAGGTCACAAAATACACCTATGGCATCTAGCTTACTCTCCCAAGCATTAAACACATGTTGTAGAAGAGCAACTCCAGCATCGGTAGTATTTCTACCTTTTCTGAAACCATATTGGTTGCTATCTAATAATTTATTTACACTAAAGTGTGATAAAAGCTGATTAAACATTATTTTCTCGAAGATTTTACTTAGCACTGGCAAGATAGATATAGGTCGAAAATTGGAGGGGTCACATTTTTCGCCAGACTTAAATAAAGGAATGATTTTGCTAAACTTCATTAAAGTTGGAAACTGTCTATCATCAATACATTTGTTAAAAATAATAGCGAGTTGAGGGGCTAATGAACTTATAATTGTATTGATAATGCTGACAGAAATTCCCCAAAGATCCTCCGTTTTTTTCATATTGAATTCTCTAAAAGTTTTTGTAATTATGTCAGGGTTTATATGCCTAAAATTAAATAAAGAATTGCACTCATCGACAACAGACTTGAGAAGGGATTCAGCTAGATCAGCAGAAGAAGCAAGCCCTTTAGTAGTAGAGGGTGCTATATTTGAAAAAAAATTCTCAAATGTATTTGCAACCTCTGTGTTCGTGTTTATTAGCTTATCCCCTAACTTGAGAGAGTAAGTAGGATTATTTGGTTTTACTCTACATGTCTCTTTATTAAGAAAGGTTGAGCACTGGCACTGGTCCACAGGTATGTGGAAGTAGTATAGCCAGTATTGTTTATTTTAAAGTTTTAAAGTAGACTTTTAAAAGCGAATGCCTGATTTTGGCGCCTTTTATTTTTTCGCTGCTACATCGACAAATACTTTTTATTAGGGTTCCGTAGCCGAATGGCAAAAAACAGAACCCTTATAGATTCGTCAAGTCTGTCTGTCTGTCTGTCTGTCCGTCCGTATGTCACAGCCACTTTATTCTGAAAGTCATTACACAGTTGAAACTTGGTAGATAGGTGTATCTTGTTGTCCGCTTTACGATTCTCATACAAAAAATAAAAAAATAATGATATTGAAGGGGGGCTTCCTCTCTCTCTAACCTACACGTATGGGGTATCTATGGATAGGTCTTTTAAAATAACATCGAGGTTTTTATAATAACATAACATTTTTTCCAAAAGTCTAACGTTTGGAAGATAGACGCTTCCAAAGTGGTAAAATGGGTGTCTCTAACTTTTAAACTAAGCCAATGAAAATTTTGAAAAAAATACATAATATAGATTTTCACAAAACCTTACAACGAAAATTAGTTTGAACGAGATCAAACCGGTAGTTTTTGAGAAAGAGCACATTTTTAACAACCGCTAATATAACTTTGCCCTTCATACAAACACTATGAAAAACATGTTATTTTTCCAGTCAACTAAATATTGTTGTATTTTAGCTAAGTGGAAGTAAGTGGACCCAAATTCAGTTAAAGTTGGCACGGAACCCTCAGTGCGTGAGTCCAACTTGCACTTGGCCGGTTTTTTAGTTAAGAATAATGTAACAAACAAAATATTATATGACAACAATACCTCTAAACACAGTCCAAGTAGAGTTATGAATGTTAGAATAATAATAATTTATTATGAACTGTTTCTTTCGGTTAACTGCGAAAAATCTTGGAATAATTGATTTTCCCTTACTTACCATGGGTGAATTATTAATAATAAATAATAATGACGAGCTCCATGGCGGAGTGGCTTACACACCGGTTTTCAAGGTGTCGCCTACTCCAAGATCCGATCCCGGGTTCGATTCCCGGACGGGTCAGTGTCGAAAAAAAAAAGTGTTTTTCTAGTAATTTAATTGACCAAAATTATGATCAGAACAATGTATGATGTAGTATCTAGTATGTGATGTGGACAACAACACACACATACATTATTCTGATCCTAAAGTGAGTAACTATTTAAAGCACTCGTATTGTGGAAATCAGAAACAACGAAGTTACCACAAACACCCAGACCCGATAAAATGTAGAAAAATACTTGACCGGGAATCAAACTCGGGACCTTGGAAGATGCGACACCTTAAAAACCGGTGCGTACGCTACTTCGCCAAGGAGGTCGTTTAATAATATATTATGCTGTTGGTACGTACCAAATAAAACAGGCCCGGAGCGAGCATATAAATAAAACCGGCCAAGTGCGAGTCGGACTCGCGCACGAAGGGTTCCGTACCAAAAAGTCCAAAAAAACGGGTTTGTTGTAGTAAAATTTCAACTGTCTAGCTATCGCGGCTCTTGAGATACGGCCTGGTGACAGAGCGACGGACAGACGGACAGACGGACAGACGGACAGACGGACAGACGGACAGACGGACAGACAGCGAAGTCTTAGTAATAGGGTCCCGTTTTTACCCTTTGGGTACGGAACCCTAAAAACGAAACGTATAGAATCGAAATGTGAAGGGAAGAAATCTAAAGGTAGACTTCGGAGCAATGCGGCTTGCGGCTTGCGGCCCTCGGCTTGCGGCTTGCGTCGCTACGGCGTAGCCGCATAAACGCATCGGTGACTTTCGAGCCATGCGTTTGTAGTTACGCGTCCAATACGATAATACGATAATTCGTTTGATTCGTTCAGTCGTTTGTGCTCCACAATAACTTAAAGAAAACTTACCATTTTTATTTAATTTAAGCCCTATTTCTCGCCACACATTTGCCCTAATATTAGGATTTTTATATTTGTTATGTGCGCTATCATACAGACAGGGATGTCCAGCAACTAAATTAATTAAATTCTCCTCCTCTTGAGCCGAAAATGCATTCATTTTGCCAAAGCCGCGCGGCGCGGCTAATGCGACGATACTTGTCTCGACACCGTCGCATGCGGCCGCGACGCTTCGCTCGGAAAGGGTTTCATACACTCCTTTAATACAAAGTACAGCCGCATGGCCGCGTGGGCCGCAGGTGACGCAAGCCGGGGGCCGCAAGCCGCAAGCCGGGGGCCGCAAGCCGCAAGCCGGGGGCCGCAAGCCGCAAGCCGCATTGCTCCGAAGTCTACCTTAAAGGTAGACTTCGGAGCAATGCGGCTTGCGGCCTGCGTCGTGCGACATGCGACACTTGCGGCCCACGCGGCCAAGAGTGTATGAAACCCTTTCCGACCGACGCATGCGGCCGTGACGCTTCGCTCGGAAAGGGTTTCATACACTCCTTTGATTTAAAGTACAGCCGCATGGCCGCGTGGGCCGCAAGTGTCGCATGACGCACGACGCAAGCCGCAAGCCGCATTGTTCCGAAGTCTACCTTTAGTGATCTCGGAGAGCATGGCGTAGAGGTGCTCAATCCATGGCTAATGAGAGAAAAATACAATCGCGACACAGACAGTCCAGAACATGTATTTTGGTCGAAGGGGGCAGGCAAGACAGGCACGCAGTGAATTCACATTTCTGTAGCTGCATTGTCGGAAAGCGAACCACATTATGTCCATATTGTGGTATTCAGGATGGGGTAGACACCAAGAAATCCTGACACCACCTGCTCTTTTGTTAGATAATATGATAATACGACATGACGTGTGACTATTGACGAAGAAAACGAATACGTAGGTACAATTATTCAGTTTTGTTTAGTCAGGCAGTCACACATTCTATAATACATACATACATACATACATACATACATATTATCACGCCTCCTTCCCAACGGGGTAGGCAGAGACCAAGGCCTTCCACTTACTACGATCCTAGCGTACAACTTTCGCTTCTTCCACATTCATCAATCTCTTCATGCATGCTCGTCGGTTTAGAGTACTCTTGATCTGACCTTTCTTCAGAACATCCCCGATTTGATCGTGGTAAGTTCGTCTAGGCCTTCTTCTTCCAACGTTCCCTTTCACAATAATACATTAAATTCCCCCGTTTCCTATAATACATTAAACACACATTGCTTAAATGGTAAACTATGATCAATTGATTTTTTGTATTAATACATACCTAAACTAAGCTCGTATCTTATTCATAAATATTATTATTGATTGTTTTACCTAATGAGAATTTGGCGTACATAGGATAGATGTAGGTAGGTATAAGTTTCAGCAAGGAATAACTGAAAAATTATTCTTCTGTAAGTAGTAGTATTTGATAAAATAGTAGGAGAGTGCCAATAGAAACAATTAATATAATTCAAGATGTATAGTTTAGATGTATAGTTGTTTTAATAAAACTTACTTATTACATAACTATGAACGTAAAAAAGATACTCGGTCAGTGTAACAGCAAATAAAAAAAGGCGCCTATGGTCTATACAAATCTGCCATTGTCCTTTGTGTAGGACCTTTCAAAGAACTTTCTTAAATTTTGAGCTATGTTTAATGTTATATTGATGTAAGTTTTGTACTCCGTACTTTTTCTTAGTATTTAGGACTTTATTTGTAAGTGTGTATATTTTCCCCAAGCCTAAAAAAACTACCTATTCAATTTGAATAAAATAATATTTATTTGTGAAAAGTAAAGTAAATTACAACATTACAACCTATTAATCATCCCATTGCAGGGCAATTTATGTCTCCATCATTGGATTCAAGTCACCACAGCAATGATGGGTACAGGCTTAATCACCACGCTTGCCAGAAACAGTTTGGTGATCACAAACCTGAGCAATGTAGAAAAATCTGAGATTCTGGTTGTCCGTTCAAAGATCGAACCCGGACCCCGTCTTACCCCGGTACCTAAACCAGACCAATGGGACGTTGGGAAAAGTAGACAATTATTTTGTATCAAATTATTTTACATTTTATACGTTTTAAAAATCTTTGAGTCAAAGTTAAAAACGGTTTTCGCAATGGTTACAGATGGGACTGCGAACCGATAGAAAGACTTGGCTAATTTACTGGTTAATTTACCAAAAATCGCAACTGATTTGGATGTCTTATAAAAGTTAAGGCCCTTTGTATAATCGTGCCACGTCTGTTTTTGCTGTTATGAGGTTAGCAATATAGTGTTTCCAGTATTAAAATGTAGGTACTCTGTGGTCGTATGTTAGCCAAAACAAAACATCTCCATTCCATTTATTTTCCAATGATCCTAAGTGTCTGACATGATATTCCGACACCTCATAGCAATTTTTAAATTGAATAAGCTTATTTCTATTTTACGTGACTAAGAAATTCTGTCGTAAGTAATTGCTTGTAAATCAATTAACAATTTAGGGAAACATCATAAACAAAAAGTTTACCTCTCATTAATGTGATTATTATTTTACAACTATTTTCAACAAACTGATACCTACCTACACACACGCTGCAGCTAATAATAAAATCATTTGGCTAACTAAAATATATCATCTAGCACAAGTTCCCAAACCTTTTTTTTTATCATAGACCACTCTAGGGGTGGTGGGTCCACCCAGAGCAACGGCATCTTTGGTTTTGTAACCAATGCTGACGGCTATCAGATCCCTCTGCGGTGGTAGGCTTCGTAAGAGGCTGCCTGGATGCTATCACCCTCCTGCCGGGGGATATTTAACTTTAAAGTCATTAAAGGCTTTAAATTTGGTAAATAAATATTTAAAGTTTTTATTTTAGAAGAAAAGGTGATTGAATTAAGATGTACTGTACATAACAATGGTAATTAATATACTATAGACAGCACATCAAACTAAAGGTTATTTTATTTACTTGAAAAAGATGTGATTTCGGGTCCCAGATAATAGAAAAAAAGTGTCTACATTTTCTGGATGTTTGTGGAACCAAAATACGAGTGCTAGTTATTCATATATAGCATATTGGGATCTGAACAATGTATGTGATATTGTCCACATTTATTTATTTATTATTTATTTATGTATTTGTATTAAAGTAGGCATGCGAATGTTATAAATTAATCTTTATTTATTTATTATAATAACTTTATTACACAGAAATACATAGGATCATACAAAAACTTAAATCAGTATCAGACTTCTGTGCTATATTTAATCAATATTGTATTTTGAATTTATGCGAACATTTAAGTTAAATTTTATTTAATTTTTCTATCTTTCCCTCCCTTTTATGACCTTGACTTACTTGACTTAAATTCCTATGTCCCCTAGATAGGGCAGAGGGCATCTACAGTGCTTCGCCAGCCCGTTCGGTCTTGAGCTTCACGCTTAATTTCGCTCCAAGTCTTGCCAATAGTCGCCGCCTCTGCGATGATTGTTCGCCGCCAGGTTTGTTTTGGGCGGCCACGCTTACGCTTGACTTGGGGCTTCCAGTCTAGGGCTTGCCTCGGAATATGATCGGTGTCCCTTCGGAGCGTGTGGTCGATCCAGTTCCACTATGACCACTGTACAAAAAAATCATGACGGCCCTTTTAAATATGAAAACAAAGATAGTAAGGAATCACACGAGAACCGTATAAGTTTTCCAGGATTTCAAGTAGCCTATATAGGTATTGGCGAAATCGAGATGGCTCTTAAACAGCTGAAAAATGGAAAAGCCCCTGGAGAGGATGGCGTTACAACAGAGTTGCTAAAGGCTGGAGGTAAACCCGTACTGAGGGAGCTTCAAAAGCTTTTTAACGCCGTCCTGTTTGAAGGGAGAACTCCGGAGGCGTGGAGTAGAAGTGTGGTCGTCCTGTTCTTCAAAAAAGGAGATAAGACCCTGCTGAAGAACTATCTACCCATTTCCCTTCTAAACCACGTCTATAAGCTTTTTTCAAGAGTCATCACGAACCGCATTGCGCGGAGACTCGACGAATTCCAACCACCGGAACAGGCTGGATTTCGGAGCGGATACGGCACCATAGACCACATCCACACAGTGCGGCAGATTATACAGAAGACCGAAGAGTATAATCAGCCCCTGTGTCTAGCATTCGTGGACTATGAGAAAGCCTTCGACTCGATCGAGATCTGGTCCGTTTTGGAGTCCCTGCAGCGTTGCCAAGTAGATTGGCGGTACGTCCAAGTGATGAGATGTCTCTACGAAGCCGCCACCATGTCCGTCCAAGTACAGAAACAGCAAACAAAACCTATACCGTTGCATCGAGGAGTGAGACAAGGGGACGTCATTTCCCCGAAATTGTTCACAAATGCAATGGAGAATATGTTCAAGACGCTGCACTGGAAAGGACGAGGCATCAACATCAATGGCGAATACATCTCTCACTTGCGATTTGCAGACGACATCGTCATTATGGCAGAAACGCTGCAGGACCTACAACAGATGCTGAATGACCTGGCTGACTCTTCTGTACGCATCGGCTTGCGGATGAACCTGGATAAAACCAAGGTTATGTTCAATGAACACGTACTACCGCAACCGATTGCGATCCACGGTGCCGTCCTCGAAGTTGTTCAGAAATATGTGTACCTTGGGCAGATACTGCAGTTAGGTAAAAACAACTTTGAGGATGAGGTGAACAGAAGAATTCAGTTGGGTTGGGCAGCATTTGGGAAACTACGTCGAGTCTTCTCATCGTCGATCCCACAATGCCTCAAGACGAAAGTCTTCAATCAGTGCGTCCTACCCGTCATGACATACGGAGCCGAAACGTGGACACTGACGGTATGGCTAGTCCACAAGTTCAAAGTCGCTCAGCGGGCTATGGAAAGAGCTATGCTCGGAGTTTCTCTTAGGGATAAAATCAGAAATGAGGTGATCCGGCAGAGAACTAGAGTTACCGACATAGCCCACCGCATTAGCAAGCTGAAGTGGCAGTGGGCTGGCCATATTAGCCGCAGAACCGACAACCGATGGGGTAAACGAGTTCTTGAGTGGAGACCGCGTCTCGGCAAACGTAATGTAGGACGCCCTCAGGCCAGGTGGAGTGATGATTTGCGCAGGGTGGCTGGAAGGAGCTGGATGCGAGAAGCCGAGGATCGATCTAAGTGGCGTGCATTTGGAGAGGCCTATGTCCAGCAGTGGACTGCAATAGGCTGATGATGATGATGATGATGATATAGGTATGTATATTTCTGATCATATTCTGCTTCCCTGCCAAATTTCATTCAGATCCGTTCAGTGCCTCGATTGAGTAACAATATTTTTTTTTACATCACTCCAAACATTTACACAAAAATTTAACTTATAAAAGGAAAGAATAAAATATAAAATTACAAACAACACAAAAATCATAAAATATGAAACACTAGCTGTTGCCCGCGACTTCGTCCGCGTCAATTTCTGCTATTATGATAACGATTATTTTTGTAACACTTTTCACTGATGCTTCGCTCCTATATCAATACAAACCAGCACTTCCCGAGATTAGCGCGTTCAAACAATCAAACAAACAAACAAACTCTTCAGCTTTATAATAATAGTATAGATATCAGCCCAGCGCGGACTCCAGGTATGGTGCCCTAAACGCTGGCAGCAGCGCTCTGGATAGCGATGCCTGTATCTGCTGCCCGAGGTAGTTGCCAGTCTTTTAATCACCAGTTGCGTTGGTGAGCCTCTAAACAACCCTTAAAAGAGCTTGAACACTTGGACCCCAAGAACCCATTGTCTCAACGCGAAACGGTGCAAATAAGTAGATTTCATTGAAATCATCATATTTGTGTCGCTTCAAAGACTCAGCAGAGGCCGCCGCCGAACATGCAGTAGAAGAAGTACTACTTATATGGGATAGCGCTAGTGATACATAATCTTGCTTCCATGGAATGAGGAGAGAGCCGTTAGGCTCGAGCACAGCAGGCACATTGAACGGCGACTAGAGCTCTGCAGATGACGTCATTAATAATGACATGGCGGGAGACACGGTCAGCGCTTAGTGGCAGCAGACTCAGAGACCATGGTGCCCAAATTCACTGACGCGGTAACCACAGTGGCAGCGATGGGGGGTTTGTTTTGGTGGCTGAACTGTATAGAAAGTATGGTCTTGATAAGCAGGGTCCTAATTGGCTGAAAGAACAGCCTGTAGTCAGTAACCGGACTCGGCTTGAGAGGCGGCGAAATGGCGGGTACGCTCCATTACATTATCAAAAGAAGCAAAAAGCTTGCTCTAATCACGCAAACAAAGAGTCTTATCCCACTGTTTCTGGAAGAAAAGTGATGATGATGGAGCACCACCAATCCCCAGGCACGCCACTGACCAACCACTTATTGCTTCTGCCAGGTAAAGCCAACTCCACTAAGGGAGTATTTTATTTCAGAGATTAGCTGTACCTACTGTATGGTAAAGAAAAAAATGCTGGCATTGCAACACTAGAAATGTTGATGTATCAAGTCCTCTGTAACGTAAGGGGAAATATCTGTAAATTTGCAATTAGAATTTTGGATAGAGTGATTTGAGGTGTAGCATCTAAATTAACCTAAAGGTCACCAAAGTGCCAAAAATGGTTACAGCGAAGAAAATACGTAAATTTTCGTGCTAAAGTGCAGAATCTAATGATGAATTAGGCCATGTGGGAAATTAATTTGGAAAAGGTGGACTGCTTATGTGATACAGTTTAATTCTTAATTTTGTGTTTATGTTCTTTTTCATTTTTGTTTTCATCTTTTTTCACACAACTTATTGGTGGATTGTCACCGAATGGATTGTCTGTCATAGATTATATTTTTTAACTATTTTGAAAGTCCTACGAGTAACATCAGTATTGTTTTGATGTAAATAAATATTTTGTATTTTTAGTATATAATATCTGCCTACAGTTGTGCTACTTGAATTTAAATACACTACGGAACATACACGAATTAGTTAGTATTAATGGCGCGTTTAAGGCTGGATTATTATATCAATATCATCAGAAATATCCTAATTATTTCTATAGTTATTGTAATATTGTTTGCTTATAAAGCCAGAAAGCTGCACCAAAATGAAGTAGCATCGCAAATTCCCAAGGATGCCTTGAAATACATTTTCTATAAAACAAAATCCCAGAAACAACCACGAAGTCTCAAAAGTATTTTACATTTTATTAATCTCTACAATAAACAGGAAATTATTCTAAATGAGGACATTTACGGGCCGATCGAAAAAGATACGGTCGTTTTTGTTGTAACAGTTCATAAGCTTTCAATCTACTTAGAATTTCTATTAGTCTCGCTTTCCCAAGTACACGGTATTGAAAGAGCTTTAATCATTTTCTCTCATTCGTACTTCGACGATAATATTAATGATTTGATTCGAAGTATAGATTTCGCCCGGGTTTTGCAAATTTATTATCCTTACTCTGTACAAGTGTACCCAAACGAGTTTCCTGGGTTGAGTCCGCTCGATTGTTTATATAGTATGAATATGCAAGATGCTGAAGCAGAGAATTGTACAGGAGCATCATCACCAGACGTGCATGGACGATACCGAAACCCTGCACTGACGGAAAAAAAACATCAATGGTGGTGGTCGGCAAATACAGTATTCCAGACCCTGTCTGGCATCAACAATCATACAGGAACAGTAATATTTTTAAACGATGACGTTTTTCTACTGCATGATTTCATGTACATGGTTGTGTCCATGATAAAAACGTCGGAATTTCTACCTGAGTATGATTTCTTATCGTTGGATGTCGCATCTGATTTAAATAAATTTAATTCGTATCGCGTGGACATAAAAAAATGGGTGCCAATGTGTTACCCTGATGTTCTTGCTTTCGATCTTACAACATGGAATAGTATAGTATCTCATTACGACCTATTTTGTCTTATTGATGATTATTCTTGGGCTCGATCTTTGTATTATGTCTCGTTAAATAGAAGGGATGGACCGCCATACAGAGTAATATCGACAGCAATGGCAAGAGCATTTAAAACAAGCAAGTGTGGGTTTGAAGCAAAATTAATAGATTGTGATGCAATCGAAAGCGTTTTTCAGGTGTTAAATTTGCAAAAAGATGTGAGAGATGATATGTTTCCAACTTATTTGGAAGCACATACACTAATAGAGTTATCAGATGAATTTGAAAGTATCGACTACACTGAGATCAACGGTGGATGGAACGACCCGAGAGACAAAGAATTGTGTCATAAGTTCACTAAGACAAAATCTAAAGGAACTGTATTGGTCAAGGAAAATGAGGTTAGTCATTCCAGTTTTTAGAAATGAAAGTGAGCGTAGATTTTATTGAAAATTCAATGAATCTGTAAAAAACATATGTTTGAATAATACGTTTTTTTATTTCTTTTAAACATAAGTAAAGTAACGGCCTATAATCATCCCACTGCAGGATAAAGGCCTCCATCATTGAATTCGTGATACCACAGCAATGATGGATTTAGGCATAATCACCACGCTTGCCAAATGCGTGTTGGTGATCACAGACCCGAGCAATTAAAAAAATTTGAAATTCTTGTTGCCCGACCCGGTGATTTAACCAGGACCCCGAGATCTTGGTCCCGTATTTCAACTACTAGACCACGTCGTTGGTCACTATAATAATAGTTACTTAATTGTTTCGGGGTTTCTACCATGTAGAGCCTTCAGCTCTGAAACAAGGGCCTCTTATTTACAGTAGGTATCATAAAATGGAGTTGGTACCTAGGGATAACGTTGCAAATACAAAAATATCGTCCTTTAAGAAACAAAACTTCCTGTCTCTTTTTGAACGGCTCCACGCAATAAAAAAAATTACTGGCAATAGTAATGAAATTCTAATAATAACTCATCATTTGGTCTCACTCAGATTTTACCATGATCACACGCTTGGCGACCGGTTGGCGTTCGCAGTTTGGTCAATTGTGGAGACAAACGCTGATGCTCTTTTTCTACTGGTGGTACTTGAGTCGCTTCTTTCGACATCCATAAGAAGATATGTGGTTGTGCTGACCTTAAACCTGATATAACTGTTATAGCTTTCCTTCTATCCTCGTGATACATAAGCAACTGCCACGATTTTGAAAATACCCATATACAACTTATTAGACGGCAGATAGGGGTAGTGGACGAAATATAACTGTCAAAAAGTTTTTCACTTTAAATCTTATCTGATTTAGCTACCTGCTCAATTCAATATATTTGCTGAATGAATGATTTCATCACCTTATATTATGACTGAATATGTTTATTGTGATAAGTTTTTCATTTTCAAATAGAACTCATTATCAAAAATACAATTCCTTGAACAAAAATTTTTCGACTATCTTAGGTGAGACTTGAACCTACAAACCTTCCGCTTACCGGGCGACTGCTCTCACCATTTGAGCTAACAAGACATTGTTTGTGTCGAAGAATTTACTAAAGGTTTTTTACGCAGTATGCCAGCGAAATTTCATCAATTTTTTATTCTATTATTTGTTACCTTCGTATGCATATTTTAAACGTGTTAAGGTTTTAATGGTTTTTAACATTCTACACAATCTCTTTTCCATTTTTTTTTGTGCTTGCGGTTTACTTTAACCCTACTCGCACATGAGTAAATATTCCTATTTATTCATGTGCTACTAGGTTACCTACTTTGACCCATATCAAAATATTGGGCCTTTTGGGATCTTTTAAATGGACTTCTTATATTTTCGCATTAAGTCAATTAAAAAAAGCCCTAAGGCCAATGTAGCAGAACATTCAAACTTTTTGTTTAGGGCCAAAGTATTCTGGTAAGGCTCAAGTGATAATATATTGACTGCTGTATTGCTTGTATGTTGTTGTAAGTAGAAATGTCAATGATCGTGCTCAGTGGCGTGCATTTGCAGCCCTAGTCATTAAAAGTTTCAAAAGTTATTTAACTTACGTAACTTAACATCTAAAATTCGTAGTCGTTTTTCTCAATGTAACAGATAAGTAAAATTTATTTGTCGTTTACGGTACCTAAATCGAATAGTTGATAAGTAGTAATCGGTACGACAATTAAGACGAACACAAAGGAGAGGATGTCACTGAAGCAGTGCGCGTGGCGGTCGACGGAGGCACGTCTAGGGCGGAATGGTGGGGAGTGGAGTGCCCAAACTTGCGCACGCAGCCTCGGCCCGGCCGAGAGCAACAGTCTGCTCGCGTGAGCCGCCGCTCGCGAAACGGCCAGAAACGCCGCGTAACATGACCCATGGTAAGAATCTACCATCACCATCACCCGGTACCGACCCCGCGAGACTCGATCACTCTCTAAACACACGTAGCGCACTAAAACAAAACTCCCTCACAAACTTTTCTGTGATGAAATACACAACTGTTTTCATTATTTATTTACGTGGCCACACGACGCGGATCAGACACATTTTATATTAATACGAAGCAATTATTATTTTTTATACATGTGTGTCGTCGTTAAAAAGGGCCGAAAATAATGTTAGTAGGTTAAAATTCAGCTTAGCTTCTGCTTTCATTAACAAGTAAAAATTTAAAGAATATTTATCCGCATTTTTTGGTGACGATAGCGAAATGTGACCATTTTTTTCCCTGAAAATGCGAGTATTTCTTATCCAAAGAAGTCAAAGGCAAGCATCCCGGCGTATTGTAAGTTGCAAGAGAATTTGGTAAGTATGGTTGAAGACATACTTGCAAAGTTTGTGATTTTTATTATAATATTTTCTATATTAAAGTAAGCTTCTTTGTCTTAAAACATCTTGTTTATTCACGATAAATTAGGATCAACATAGCTGGTAGGAATAATGTGCGACAAATAAAATTATAGGCAATTCGCATAAAGCGCCCCCATATTAAGTATAATTATCATAAATCCCCATTAAATGCGAAAGGTCAAACCGCAATTAAGGACACAATAAATGTTTTAAGTAATAATTAATTAGCAGTTTACATTCATGTAACGGTATACCATCTACATTTGAATGTCAGGGTTTTTTGTTACCTTTGTTTGTTTTCCATTAATTAGTAAAAGATTTATTTGTAGCTGATTTGTAAAAAGGCAAATACAATATACAAACTTATTGTTGGTTGGTCTAATAGGCATAATTATGTTTTCTTATTTTAACAATATTTTAAAATTTCTTTGATGTAATATTATTGGCCATAATGCCCGTAGCACAATAGGCTCATTGATCCGAGTTTGGTTCAAATCATGTGTTCTCCCATACTCACTAAAGTATCTGAATTATGTGTACTATCTTGACATCCACTAGTTTTTTAAGAGCTAGCTAGGCCGAAGAAAAGGTAAGACTTTGACAATGACAATATTGCTATTTTTACATGCATTCATATATAGTGCAGTTCATTGATAATCTCGTGGTTTTTCAAGTCACCTATACATACTCAACAGCCTCAGACATGGCTTAAAATTTTTTAAATTCCATAATGTGACAGAAGCCGGGATAACGTCTTAACATGACTTTAGAAGTACGACTATAACTTACCCCTTCCAGACTCAAGAAAATAAAAAAAAAATCCTTTCCTAAAATGGCCCGACAGGAAATTAAACCCGTGCCTCGCAGTAGGCCAACCACCGCACAACTACGTCGTCTTCTGGCAGTACTCCTTTCAGTCACCTTTTACAACACCCGTAGAACGAGAATTCTATTTTAAACAACTGCACAAAATTTTGTAGACAGACAACATTAACAAAGGATATTTAAAAATTCGAATTACATAAATTACTTTAAATAAAAAATTTAACCGACTTCAAAAAAAACACACTAAAAAGTACCTAAAAACCTATTTACGTACTTACAATATTATTTTAACTACTAACAACTAAACAGATCGAAGTCGTTGCCGAGCCAAATAGAATAGAAGTAAGATCACTACTGAATTGATTGCCACTCGCGAACATAGAAATTTTTCAAGTTTATATACTGATATTATAAGTGCAATTACTCGTAAGTTGCTAAATATCAAATAAAGTATAGCAATTTTTGTTTAAATTCCACATTTGATTTGTTTCGTTTGTAGTATTATTTTTGTATTGTTTGGGCTCAGCACCGACTTCAATCTGTTTAGTTGTTAGTAATTAAAATAATATTGTAAGTACGTAAATAGGTTTTAAAATAAAGCATTGTTCTTGTGTTATTTTGTACTTTTTAGTGAGTTTTTTTTAAGTCGGTTAAATTTTTATATAAAAATAATTTATTTTTCTCTTTTTAGTGTTAAATAAATCACACAATTACTAATCCTCTGTTCGCCGGTAACAGTAACCTACATAAATAGTATGACAACTTCTAGATGAAAATGTATGAATGTTACACAGAAAATTTACAATAAAATAATATTGCGACTATAAATTGAGATGTAAGCTATCCTATCTTTCAAGTTGGATCAAACTGCACACGGTGAGCAAATTTGATTAAAATCGGTTAAGTAGTTTATTAGTCCATCGCGGACAAACAACCTGACACGTAATATATATATATTAAAAGAAAAGACAAGATTTAGGATTACGAAGAGTGCATATGCACATTTTAGTTGGGACACTTTTTATTCGCTGATTGTGTATATATGTTCTGTTAGATATTAACAAAAAATTTATAATTTAGGTTTCTCATTTCTTTCATGGTGTGAAACGTAGGTCTTACTATAATATCTATCTACTCTTATGATACAGAGTAGTGAGTATTAATTTGAATTTATTGTCTATCCTTGGGTATAAAAAAAATCATACATAATTAAGTAACGAAAGCATAGACGCAGCGTCTAAAAAATCTAGTGCTTTATTGGTAAATACTAGATTATGTGCCGCAAATTTTTATTATACAATAATGCTTGGCCGTTTAAAATGTTTTGACAAAAGTTGCATATTTAATAGTGTTATAGGCAATACTTAAATTGAAATGATTATCTTGAGGCAATTTCTTACAATGCATTGCTTAAGTCTCACTGAACTACTGAAGCCACGCAACGCGATAGCTCTTCTCTTTTAAAGAGACTTGTAATAAGAACAGTGAGCTTCTTTATGTTATTGATATGTTGTGTAAAATGTTAATTTATAATAATTTAAACTACGCAGGTAAAGTTTCAGTCGGAATAGATTTTGTTAATAAAGTAAAAATTTAAAACTTACTGTAATAACAATACAATTATTGCAAACGTAGGTACATAAATCAAAATCAAGTCAAAATCGTATGATTAGAATATTTTTATTCAGCACAATGTCTCGAGAAAAGGTTGCCGTAAGACTAGCCACACTGCTATGCTAAATGATCAAATTATTATAAGCATATTTTGTCTTAGTGAAGTAATGTTAGAGTAAGAAATTGTCTGAGTGAAGTCATTTTAGAGTAGCATAGTGACGGAGTAGCGTCGGGTCGGAGTAGAGCCACATGATGTGGTAGAGCAGTGTTTCCCAAACATTGTTCTTCCATGGCCCGGTAATTTTCTACTTATTCTTAGTAAAGCGTCCAAGTTCACGAATATTTATGACGTGTTGATATTATTTTTAAAATAAGGCAGGAATGCTGCAACCTTGTAATTTATTTTAATGGCCTGGTAACCGGGTCGCGACCCGGCGCATATAGGAAACTTAGAGTAAAGAAGTGTCAGAGTAGCTTTGTGTTAGAGTAGAGTAGTTTCAGAGTAGAGAAGTGTCAGAGTAGAGAAGTGTCAGATTAGAAAAGTGTCGGAGTAGAGTAGTGCCGTAGTAGAATCGTGTCGAAGTAGCGTTGCGTCGGAGTAGGGTAGTGTCAGAGTAGCGTTATGTTAGAGGAGAGTAGTGTCAGAGTAGGTAAGTGTCAGAGTATATTAGTGTCGGAGTAGAGTAGTGTCGAAGTAGAATAGGGTTGGAGTAATTCTATGTATCAGTACACTACTCTTATTGACGGATTAAAGTAATGTCGTATTAGAGTAGGGTCGGAGTAGAGTAGTGTCGGAGGAATTTTGAAAAAAAAATTTTTAAAATTTGGTCGTTGATTCGTTATTAAGTACATATAAATACACATAATAATATGTATGTCAATGAAACAATTTGTTGATCATCAATATATCGGAACTACCTATGATTAACTGCAGCATTTTAAAGGCAGACAACAACCCAACTCAGCATTTTCTATACACTAGTACACAAAAACTCGTTAGACGATTGAAACATTTTATTGAGGATGTACGCACAATCTCACATCATTTTACTGCTTTATGCTAACTAATCCCTATTTCCTCTGTTATGCATCTAGTACTTTGAAATGAGTCAATCATCCTATATTTAGCAAGTCCTAATCCATGTCAGTACAACATCAACACTGCAGAGCTACGGCTATGAAAAACATAACATACCAACGATTAGTGTTGCCAGGGTTGGAAAGCTAAATGTTAGGAAGAAAGTTTTGTCTCAAATCTCAATCACAATTCGTTTTTAATCGAAGCAATTCCAACAGTAAGTAACCAAGAATAAATGAACATTATATAATTAATTTAGTTTAGGTTGCACTCAGATTTCCAATTACGAATTGCTCAATTACAGTTTATTACACCCCGTTGGTCTAGTGGTTTAAATACCGGACCAAAATCTCGGGGTCCCGGGTTCTATCCCCGGGTCGGGCAAACAAAAGTTTCGAATTTTCGAACATTGCTCGGGTTTGCGATCACCAACCCGCATTTGGCAAGCTTGGTGATTATGCCTGTACCCATCATTGCTGTGGTAACTTTGAATTCAATGATGGAGGCCTTTGCCCTGCAGTGGGATGATTATAGGCTGTTACTTACTGTAGTATTTTGTAAATTAAAAAAACGGTTTGCAGTCGATAAACCAACATTCTCGTTTCAACATAACGTACACGTTTCTTTGATGCCAGGTCAGAGATCCCAGGCTCGATTTCACGACGGGATATCATCACCATTACCAGCCTAATCAGTCCACTGCTGGACACGGTCTAAAAGGAGAACATTGCCATAATTGCACGCTTGAAGTGGTGATGCTACTCTATTAATGTGCCAACAGCGGATGGATCAATGTTAATTTATACTCAATACTCAATACTCAATAATTTATTGCAAAACCATAATGTATACAGAAAGATGTTACAAATAATAAGAGACCAGTGTTATGGACCCTGTCGGGCACGCAACTTAGGGCTAGGAGAGAGGAAGCGTCTTCAACTAGGATAAATACATTAGATTATTCTGTTTATAATAAAAATATTGTTTCTTTATTGTATCAACTTTGAGTGTTGCTGATATCGCCGTTGTCATTTAAAAAACCACGTTCGTTAATACTTAGTTACTTACACTTGATGATGTTATGTAGATAACGATGTTCTGATCCCAAAGATCAGAACCAAAAATAATAATGTCGTTCACATTTGTTCACATTTAAAGAAACCTTTTTATGTATTGAAATGTGCTCTACATTTTAGTACGTAAAAATAGCCTTTAAATCACTTACTTATAGCACTTTTACAAGAATCGGTCTTAAATTGAGATAAGATGTACTTTGAAAAGAAATATTAGTGCAATCGCCCGTGAACTTCGAAATGCCGATTCACTAAAGTACGGACATTTCGCGTCTCGTTAAATTTCTAGGTTCAACTGGGGATCGTCGCAGGTCCTTAAGAATCGGGATATTCTGTAATACGTAGAACACCTGGCAACACCTATACGACCGACTACGCTTGATGGGTATTGTGTAAACTGGCAACTACGTAAATTGTGGCTTGTTTATGACGTGTGCGTAAACAATACTGGTTTCCCACCTAATGAGCCTTGCATCCTTTTGATATGACTCGTAAACACATGAGTTTGTAGTAGAATCTATCGTGTTTATCAAAGTTAGTATGTCGCTTGATTTTCACTATTGAGATTTTACATTGTTATGTATATGTGTAATGTATCATTTACAATTTCCGCTGTCGTTTATTTATTTAATTCATTACATCTGTTACGACCCCAATTTCTAGTTATTTCATAATGGAATAAAATTTATTTATCCTTTAGTTAGTTAAATAATCATTAACAGTGTAATAGCCCTTTTTCATTTAATTATTTTGACATACTATTTAAATTTATGTACAGAAAGTTCAGCAATATCCTGTGGTAAATTGTTGAAAATACGAATACAATTTCCCATAAACGATTTTCCTACTTTTCGCATTCTGAAGCCTGGAACAGCGAGTTTATCTTTATTTCTCGTATTAAAATTGTGTACGTTACTTTTCTTAAGAAATAAATGTATGTTCTTACGAACGTAAATAATATTCTCGAGAATGTATTGAGAAGACACTGTAAGTATATTAATCTCTTTGAAGAGCTCTTTCAGCGAGTCACGGGGTCGAAGGCCGTAAATAGCCCGTACAGCTTGTTTTTGCTATATAAAAATTGACTCAATATCTGCCGCCGAGCCCCACAATAGAATTCCGAAAATATATGGCAAATATATCAATGAATTAGTCAAATAACTCCACATTTATTAAGTATTACTATTAGTATGAGATTAATCAAATTACAATGTTTATTTCTCACAAAAAAAAACAATGAATTAACCAACTAACTCCACATTTATTTACGTATTACTGAAAGTATGAAAACAATCAAAATACAAACCCAAAATTTTAAAAAAATCAACCCAAAATAAAACACATTTTCAACTGAAAATTGATATAGGTTAATTATTCATGTTGTCAGCTTTCAATTTCAATTGAAAATGTTTGCGAAAGAAACTAGGAAACACAACATATCTAAATTGTCGTCTGCCAAACTACTGCGTAATTTAGAGGCAATATAGCCAGCAGCAGAACCTTTTAGCTTCCACACTTGTCGGCGGTATTCATATGTAAATGTAAGATATTTTCTCATTCGAAACATTACCTATCATTTTAAACTGGAATTAAATAAACGAATTTTGTTATCTCGGACCCTTGATAAAAGCATTCTCATGTAGTGGATACTTGAATATTGAAATACTGAAAATTGAATAAAAATATTGAGTTGTGGTGCCGCCCCTCGGATTTATGCCATTTGTAGAGTTCATACGCACAGGTCGAGCTCACTGGCCGAGTACTGAGGGGATCAGGAATGGGATCAGGTATCAATTGTTAGGTATTTGCAACACAAGAAAGCTAGTCAATACTGCCATCACCTCATCTAAAGCCTACATTTTCTGGATCGTGCTTCGAATGAAAATGTAAGGATAAGAAAATTGGGGTTTATTTTTGGACCTTTTACGGGCCAAGTAAATTACCGCGTTGCGCCTTTATTGTAGATTGGTTAGTTTAAGTATTAGGAGATTTGTAACGCTTGATTTCATCATGGTTAATAGCACTTACGTTACATTAAATCCAAGGCATTCAAATGATGTTAGTTTTCATTAAGCAAGTTTTCTGAAAGGAAATAGATTCGATATATATTATGCTGTAACTTTAACAATCTATGGAATCATACGATATAGTATTTTTTTAGGGTTCCGTACTCAAAGGGTAAAAACGGGACCCTATTACTAAGACTACGCTGTCTGTCCGTCTGTCCGTCGTTCTGTCACCAGGCTGTATCTCAAGAGCCGCGATAGCTAGACAGTTGAAAATTTCACAAATTATGTATTTCTGTTACCGCAACAACAACAAATACTAAAAACAAAATAAAATAAATAGTTAAGGGGGCTCCCATACAACAAACTCGTTTTTTTGGCCTTTTTGGTACGGTACGCGTGCGCGAGTCCGACTCGCACTTGTCCGATTTTATTACTATTTACTTCAAGCTGCAATACAAAATTATGTTTGAATATAGCCTAATAGCTGATGACTTAATCTAGCACCTTCATGTAAGTATTATAAAAATCTTGTTTAGACATTTTTTCCGCCATTGCTTGCGTTGATTTTGTTTCCGTCAGCAGCACCTATTACTCGTTGGGAAACCGTGACCATGCATGGAGATGCTTGCTCACTACCCTAATATAATCTATGCGCCTCTTATCAAGGGCCAAATTGGCGCTAAGCGAGATAATTAGTCCGAGGGACCCACCGGCGCCCAGGGATTATAATTAAGACGAGACCATTTCGAAACTTATTTGTGCGGGAGCGTTTAGTTACTCGTGTAACCGCCGTACGTTGCTAAGTTTCAAACTAATCCTCTAGTCCCATGTTCCCTTTTAAGACTGCTAATACTAAAAGGTTATTCCACTTAGATATAATTTTTTTGTTGGTAACTCATTGGTAGACAAACGCTGAGTATCAAAATCGAGATGTTACTTAAGCCTACTGATTTGCTCAAATTGGGTTTTTAAAAAATATCACCACAATTAAAAATATAGATAGTGAAAAATAAGTCTTTCTTTATAAAATAACGTTATTATTTGAATAAGTCAAGAACTGTGTCCACACCGAAGCTGCAGAAGGGTTCTAAGAGCCTTAGCGCAAAACCTAACCAATCCATCTAAATTACTAATATCTCAATGTGATACCTTACTTAATATTATAAAGTTCGGGTGTATGATGGTTATATGTAATGCCGTCAAAAAACGGAGCTAAATGAAATTTCGCGCTGCGATAGATTATAGGCTAAAATGACATCTATCTAGTTTTTTATTTTAGAAAATCTACGAGTTCATGATGCGTGCTATAATGTTATTATTGATAGGAAAGTATACACTTACGAAATTCTTTAAGTAAAATGCGCCTGTTAACCAAAAAAAAACAGCTAGTGCTAAAATTTCGTGCATTCAAATTTAGATCTGAAATTGCACCAAGTAAAAAAGATAAAAGTATTGGCTTGGGTTAAAATTTATAATTCATATTACTATAGAAAGGATTTATTTAGTACAATCGTCCAATGGAAAACAGTAGTTATCTACCTACGGAACTGTTCAACATATCGGTGGCAATATGTAAAGTAAAATATAAAGCTTGGGTCAAGATGGAGTTTAGTTATTAAGTTCTACGTAATGGTATGCAGAAAGACTCATGGAACACTTTATTTCTATTGTTGGTTAAAATTCCCAAAAAAAAAAAAAGAGTTGTAGAATATTTTTTATAAATTATCGCTTAAATACCTTACTACCACAACTGCGCGTTGAATTTCTTATTGGCACGAAGGTATTTATTGCCTACTTAAAAGGAAAACATTCCTAGATTTATCGTTTGCCTCGATTGAATTGAATTCCTGAAAGTGGATACTTTAATATTTACCATATTGGTTGGATATTTTAATAGTGCATTTTGAACTTAGTTAGTACAGTCAACTACGTTCTGTTATCTTCTATCCTTTTGTCTTAATAGTACAGTAATACTAGGCTGAATATGGCAGACAGATATGGGGGATCAGGGACCATTAAGTTACCCGCGACCTCCATAATTCTACTTTATCGTAACGCCTACAGAACCTTTATTGCAGCACAATAGACGCCTTGAAAAGAATGAGACATGGCATAAGTCCGTCTTAGCGAATTTTATCGTTCGATGTGAGCAAATAAATTGCATGTGTCCATCCAGCCCAGCAAAGAGAGCGTAAAAAATACAATACTTTTATTTAATGTACCTAATCAGATATTCTTTGCATGCAGGTATAATAAAATATTCCAGTTGCTAACCCGCTGTGATGACTCGATCCCCATTATTCTCTAAAATAATTTAATTGTGATCCCTTTCACCTTTCGTACTTATCTACTCCAGATATAATGATTTCGGCTTTTCTACGTATTCCTTACATAATATTAGGGGTTAAAGTATGAAATTGCCGTTTTGTATGGACGAAATCGAGAAAAGTAATTTTTCCATACTAACAATTTTTTAGTTTTTTTAAAAACGCCTGAACCGTTTTCGATGCAATTAAAGGTGAAAGTTAGATGGTTATAAAGCTACGCATTAGAAGTATTTAAATTTCTGAAAATCAAAGTATATAATACAAATATACTTAATTGAAGCAAGAAGGTCAGCTGACACATTGTAAGGGGTCTTTTCAACGACTTCCTTTGAAGTAATAGGCACTAGTATTGCAATTTTTTTTAGTCAAAAGTTACTTTATTTAGTTTTTGATACAATACAAAAAGAATTACGCAATAATATGACTATACTTAAGAGCTATAAACAAAATAAAAAGTGGGAAAAAAATCGGCAATTTCATACTTTAACCCCTATTATATTTGTGATTTTAATGAGTTACCTAACACATAAGAATACAGTCAAGAAAACGTCTATCTCTTCACAATTTTTTATGTTGCCAATCGATCCAATTTAAGAATTTACAATTAAATGGCACACATAATTAAGTAACTGAGGAAATAATACGGATTATAGTGTTTTGATAGGTTGTTAGTGCAATACTTAGTTCATGAAACACGAGATTTGTTAAATCACCAATCCGAATAAATGAGGTGAATTATCTTAAGACAACCCATGTCCAGCAGTGGGTGTCGTTTGGCTTAGATCAACTGAATTGTCTGAGTCCTAATGCAAATTATAAAATTCAAATTAATGTTTCAAGTGTGATTAAAATTAAATGTCAATGTATGTCTAACCATTTTTACCTTTTCCAATAAATATTTTTTTAAGGGCTTAAATTATCTCCATCACAAATTTTATCTAAATCGGTTGAGAAATTATTAATTAATCTATGAAAACTTATCCCACTTACAGGTACTATATTTTCCCCTTTCCCGTGAATCCAAATTTCTCTATACCAAGTATAAGCGTGAAAAGGCAACAGACAAAAATACAGTCACATTTTAACATTTATAAAACGGGTTTCATACAAACGAAGTCGCGGAAACAGCTAGTTCACACAAAATTGGTATTTAATAGGCAGGAATAATAGCCGCCAGCACTTTGTAATTCCCAGCAAGATGTCTGAAAACATTCTCATATTAAATACGTGAGTACGTTTAAGCACTCCTCTGACTTTGAGCCGGGTCACATAATTACGAGTACATCAAGGAATATCAGCCTACGCGGTTTATCCACAAGGCTATAAAAATTTACGAGCTGAAGATCCATGAATCAGCTTTACCCAATCGAGGGATAATTACTGGGGTGAGCTTAAGTTAAGCTGACAAGTTAAATATGATGGAACGTGGCCATGATTTACATTTTACATTACTTTACGTTGAGGTAATACTTATTGTGGCTATTCTTCGTATTGTTTTGAATTTTAGTGTTCATGGAGACGGAAAACAAAGATGTTTTTTTTGTCAATTGAAAGAGGAAAAGTAAAAAAAAGACGTGTGCAATACGGACATTTGCACTCCCTCAGTGCAAATGTCCGTATTTTTCCTACATTTTTTAAAGCGAGTCCTACTTACGCTTTGCCCGATTTAAGGATTCCGTAGCCGTGTGTATAACGTTGAAGAAAAAATATCACGGCTGTACAAGTTCCATTGTGAATTAGTTAGATGAAATATAGCATTTTAAAGTTTTTAAATTTTGGAACAAAAAAATCAAATTGGTTGCATTTGTGACTTTCACCTTCACCGGTTTTTAATATTTCTTGTATTTTTATATTAAGCTTGCATTTTATAGTTTAAATTCATCACATACTATGCCAAAATCAAAAACAATGAAGGTATAAAAACGCGGACCCAAGACACTAAATTAAAATGATTTGACTGGTACAAATGTACAAAAACGTTAACCTGTCTGGGTATCAAATTCGGGACCTTGGAATAGGCGACACTTTGAAAATCAGTGTGTCCGCCACTCCACCACGGATATCGTCAACATTTCCAAGGGTTTCACGGCTAATGAAAATTACATAAAAAAACTTACTGGGTAATTTGTTTTTTCGGGGAAGCAGTTACTAAAATATCAAACAACTTGGTCTAAGTTCTGTAGGTACAATCTAAATCAATAAAACGAAATTGAAATCCATGTAATACTATATACTAGGTCGGGCAAAACATTGTTTCATATTTTATTTACAAGTACGAGATCTTTTTTTAAAAGTTGAATGACAAAAATTATGATTTTAAGTACACATAGGTGTTTTTTTTTATAATTTGTTATATTTTAGATAGTGTCATAATACCGTTGCTGTATAAATCACATTATTATAGCAATGTGACGAATGTGACAGTAGTTTTAGTAAACTTTTGGTATGCCGTTATTTATTACCCACTTAATTTCTCCTTTAAGTCCCGTTAGTTGTTGACAGTAGAGTAGAGATACGAATGGATGGTATCTGTTCTAAATGTATGAGTTATAAATTATAGCAGTTACATAATAACTTATAATGTAACTGTTGTCAAACCTAGTCATAAAATTAAAGTAACAGCCTACAATCAACTCGCTGCAGGGAAAAGGCCTCCATCATTAAATTCAATTCACTACAGCAATGATGTGTAAGCACATAATCATAATCTTCACGCTTATTAAATGCGGGTTAGTGATCAAAAACCTGAGTAAAGTTCGAAGATTCAAAACCCTAGTTGCTCAACCCGGGTATCGAAACCAGGACCCCGAGATATTGACTCTGTACTTAAACGATTATATCAATGGAGCGTTAGTAATAAAATAGTTAATAAAGAAATTCAGCACGTTTATTCCTCCTATAGTTTCATAACAGGCGGCTATCTCCCTAAGATTATGTAGTAGCCTCGGACACCAAGGAAAAAGGAAAGTGTCCATAATAACGAGCGAACATAATGGTAGCGCAGAAAGGGGACTAATTAGTGCTGTGGGGGGAGGTCTTCTCCTGATATAGAACTATTTACTGGAAACAAATGTAGGATTATGTAGTTTCTATAAGGTAACTGTAAAGGTGACTAACCTTTTTTGCAGTACTCTTGCTAAGTAGTCTTCGAGTCCTTTGAAATTGGTTCCTGGAAATGTCATGGAAGTACTCTACAGGCTTATTGTTTCTCAAGAATTGTCTATATACTGTATGTATAAACTGTATTTATAAAAACATTACGAAATATACTTTGATTCCAACTAATATCAGCTATTCGTGGTGATAGTAAAATGCCAAAGCAATTACAGCTTTCTATGTTTGAAACAGTAAACTCTGTAAAGGTATCTTTAAAAATAAATTCGAATCGAAAACGTTTTCATTCAATCTTGCACCTTGATGTTAGAAATATAAAAACTTGTCGATAATTAGCTGAAATGCTGATTTCTGAGTAGCAATTGATATTTTTATACAGACGAAAAAGTCTGTTTTTTACTGAGTTAAAAACGTAACTGTCTGTCTTTATGATACAAACGCATTTATGGATTTTAATGTAGTTTAAATATTAAAATAAGATTTCCACTTGATGTTTTAATGTTTATTCCATTTCGATAACTGGCAGGTTACGGAAGATATAAAACAAATCGCATCGATCAATCGCATCGTTAAAAACGCAGTTCTATACATGGAAAAAGCCGTAGGAAAAAGGTAGTATACAACAAGAAGTATCTACTAAGCAAGCACAACATCAAATAAAAAGCATATTTAAGTTGTAAAAGTCGTTCGTGTTGGGTTACTAATATTTTGTAATCAAAATGCAAATTACATGTAGCCTTCTAAAAAGGAAATTAACACAATGCTTCTATCAAATGCCAAAGTGAAACGTTAGCAGGTACTCATATTGAAATATTTATCTTTCACGAAATCAGCCCCGCACTTTCACGAAAGGAAATTCGATTAGATTGTTATCTCTAACACTTTTACCCTCGCTGCGTCACTGTTGGCGAAATTATTTGATTTTAGGCGCGCAATGTTAACGCAACCTTTTTCATAAGGAAAATATGGAAATAGGTTTAGCATCTTTATTACAATCTTCAATAACACACCAACAGCGCCTAAAAATATTTTTTGAGTAGAATATAGTAGTAAAGTTTTTAGCCAGGATATTAGATATTACGTTCATCTTGCTGAGCACTGTATAGTTTAAAATGCTGAATATGGTTCCAATTTATTTATTAAGTAGGTAATATTATTGACGACCGCCGCGGCCGAGAGGCACTGGCTTGACACGTTTGCTAAGTGTCGCCAGCTATGAGGTCCCAGATTCGATTCTCGGCACGCGGGTCGATATAGAAATACAAAAAAGTAATTTTTCTAAAAGTCTCTGTTTTCATATAGTGACATATTAAGATCGGATTTATCACATTTAATAATTACTATCATATTCTTTTTTTCTATTTATACCGGCATACTTTCATTCATATCAATGAATTAAAAAACACTCAAGGCATAAAAACAAAATCTTCAGTAATAAACATGAATCGCAAGTAGTTTGTAATCGTTTGAGAGTTCCGTAAAATTGTCATTGCCAAATGGGTTGTATTTTACGATTCAGAGATAATTACAGTTATTATTTCGACTTCAGCATTCCATCACAGTACTTTGAAAGTGAAGTGAGCGCTGGAAGGGATTTGTTTCAAGAATCGGGAATCGTGTCGTGACGTCCCTATTCTGCTCGTTCGGATCCGCAGTTCCGCACTCAAGGGACTTCATGTTGCTTAACTGGAGTAGGGTAACCATAGATCAATTTAAAAGAGACAAAACCTCTCGATTGTAGCAAACGCACGGAAAGAGTTTGGTTTAGTATTAGTGTATAATTTTCAATTACACTACACCACTGTCTTGAGGCCGTGGTGGAGTAAAATGACACCTGAGGGGCTTAAAAAAGAACTAAGTAATAGAAGATTAGTATTTTCCGTAATCCAGCTAGTTGGTACTTAGATAGATATCGAATATCTGTCAGGAAAACGGACATCTTTGATAGTTTTGGTAGCTCTATTGATAGATTGTCAACAAGTCTTTTTTTATTTGCTGTACTATACGTAAAAGCAAATACGAAATTTCCATTTAAAAACACCTTTAGAGCACTTGATCTTCTATGAATGTATCTATCACCGTAAAGATGTCACTCTGTCGTTACTCGTTTGTTTGTATAATAAAATAATTAATTCACCATTTTACTGTGACATAATCTTCCTTAATTTTTCAAGGTGGTTGACACCGTCAGATCATGAAAGACAGTATTATTACTGATATACTCGTAGTTAGAGAGATTACTTTGAAACTATTCCATAAGAAATTAGAAGGGTAGTGTAAAATGAAGATACAAATCGAATAAAAATTTTCTGCCTTAGGTGGGACTCGAACCCATAAACTTCCACTTGCAAGGCAACTTTTCTAACCATTCAGGTTCATAACCAAAAACATTAAACTTACAGCTTTAAACCTTATAGGACATTTCCGACACATCAAAATCATACAAATATCTTGGTTATCTTGGTAGTTCTGTCGTTGATTGGAGAATAAATAAATAATGAATAAATAAATGTGAACAACATCACATACATTGTTCTAATCCCAATTTGAATAACTATTTAAAGCATTCGTATTTTGGAAACCAGAAACAACGAAGGTACCACAAACACCCAGACCCGAGAAAATGTAGAAAAACACATTTTTTCTACATTGACCCGTCCGGGAATCGAACCCGGGACCTTGGAGCAGGCGACACCTTGAAAACCGGTGTGTACGCCACTCCGCCACGGAGGTCGTCGAAACAACATCATTTGCCTGTTAAGCAAAACGTTGTGGGTTCGAGTCCCACTTAAAGCAGTAGAAATTTTTATTTACGGTAATATTAGTTACAAAAGCTGTTAGAATTACTAGAATTGATTTGCATTAATTTAAATATTGCATTTAAATTAAAAAAATGTTAGATATACGAGTATTTGGTAACCCTAGCATGAAGATAACAAACAATGCTTGTTATTCACAGAGGAGACGCTCGTGTATTGTGTTTTTTGAAACACAACACCGCTTGAGTCCACTTTTGGATTAGGTTTTATAAATGTCAGAAATAATAATTTACTCTGAATTCAAACAAAAATAAAAGAAGCAATACCTACCATAAAAGACATATATTGGGTATATGTCGGAGCAACTAAGTGATACTACGACGCTGGACTTTCGTAGACAGCTAGACTACAGAGGAGCTACGCGCATGCAGACAATTAAATTTTAAAACAATATCATAATCATATTTAGATATTTAATTCCAAAACATTGAACGTTTACACAATTTTTAATTGCCCTTCACTTATACATAAAAATCAGTAATCATTTATAAAAAACCGGCCAAGTGCGAGTCGGACTCGCGTACGAAGGGTTCCGTACCACTGACTAGGTAAACAACAGTAGGTACATAAATTAAGTTGATGTTGTGCCTACCTGTTACCATTTATTGATATCGAGCAAAAATAGGCGAAAAATAGGGTTTTTTGTATGGGAGGCCTCCTTAAATATTTTTTTTATTTTAATTTTTGAAAGGTAAAAATACAACTGAGTGTTTTGTGAATATTTCAAGTGCGTGCCTGTTGCCATTATTGATATCGAACAAAAAAGGGTGCAAAAATCGCGTTTGTTGTATGGAATATTGATTTTATTTTGTTTATAGTATTTGTTGTTATTGCAGCAACAAAAATACATAATTAATGAAAGTTTCAACTGTCTAGCTATCGCGGCTCTTAAGATACAGCGTGGTGACAGGCAGACGGACAGACGGACAGACGGACAGACAGCGAAGTCTTAGTAATAGGGTCCCGTTTTTACCCTTTGGGTACGGAACCCTAAAAAGATGTTCAATAAGTTACTCATATTATTTTTACAACATAATTTCTCTGACTTCTTGTCTTTTGATACACCAAAGTGAGTGTTACCTGATTTTATATTATCTCTATATAGGATCTCTAAATAGGATCATCTTGGCAAGGTAACTGCGCAACAAAAACGCCGATTTACGTCGCCCGGGCCGGGAAACGAACCTGCGCTATCTTTGATCAACGTCACCCGCCTGATAAATTACACGTAGTTCTCTCAATTTCGCTTTCTTAGCTTTATCTCACGTGAGCGCGACTGTTTTGTGACAACGGATGTTTATATTTGTTCCGTCTCCTTAATAAGCTTGATGTTTTATTTGTAGATGCCAGTCGAGTGCCTTTGTTTGAGTGTATCGGTGTATTAATAAATAAATGAAGGAATGAATAAATGTGGACAACTCGTACATTCTTCTGACTCCAAGGTATATAACTACTAAAAGCACTTGTTTTAATAAAATCAGGAACAATGAAGGTACTTATCACAAAAACCCAGACCTGAGATTTTTTTTTTCTATACAGGCCTGAGTGACTAGTAAGAGATCAAATTCGTAGTACACTACACAGTGCGTAGAACACAAAAAAAGAAAGAGAATTAATACATGAGAAGTAGATTTCAAAGATTTTACGTAGTCGTCAAATAATTTAGTTTTATTGAAATCATTGTGCCACTCTGAAATCTATCAAACCGCTAAATTATTTTCATAATGAACCTATTTTAAAATGTTTGAATTATGTTAGTTTTAATCCCTCAACCCCCAGGAGGCACGCGCGTGCCGCGATAACAATTGATTTCAATTGTGTCTGGAATAACTCACGGTCGAGGGATTATGTGGTAATACTAAAAAAAATCTAAATATGCATGCATGTATGCTAGACTCGTGGTCGTAACATGTGTATATCTGTTAGCATGACCACATTATTAGTTATGTTTAATGTATTTGTAAAAATACACGAAATATTACTAATACGTGTTTAATGTTTCTAAACCTAGACAAAAAGGAACAGGTATCCAATAAAATATAAATCGTCACTCCTCGAGCAACACCGTTATTTAAAATATTGATTCATTAGTTGTCGTATTTGCTCATTTTAACTATATTTATTTCAAGGTTTAGGGCTTTCATTTAAAATTACAATCGAAAAAAGCCTTGATGAAGCCTTTTACCATAGTGATATCGTTGCTTGTTGGTTACTGAAAAACGTTCGTTAGTAACCGAAATGTTCCGACTAGCTAGAAGATTGTAATATTAATTGCTTTTTATATGTATATTAGTGCGATTAATTTTGCGGAGAATATTATATTTTTCTTACAAAAAGTAAAAGTAACAGTCTATAAAGTAAGTATAATATATTCCAGTGCCCTGCAGGGCCTCTTTAATTGAATTCTAGCTACGCAGCAATGATGGGTACAGGCATAGTCTCCACGCTTGGCAAATGTCAGTAATCACAAACACGGGCATTGATAAAAATTCGAATCACTTGTTGCCCTTTGCAGGGATCTTGGCCCTTGGTCAGTGAGCAAGAGTTAAATTTATTAAAGCAGCTAGAGTAACGAACCTTTCTTTTTTTTATGAAGGTCGTATTTATTCGACACATCGTTTATTTTATTTCTAAATTTAAGTAAAGTATATTCGACCTAATCCGCATTTAACTGAGATATGTGTATGTGTAATTCCTTATCAATTCTAATTACTATCATCTTTCGTGGAATATTTCATGACAACTATTTCCTTGTTTCCTTCTCGATCGTCATTTGGGTGTTATATAATACTTTACTTATTACAAGGACTACATTCTATGCCATCTTTGGGCACAAATTTTGTAACGCTCAGATCTTACTTATGACAATTACCTATCTTCTTACAATGGCAATTAATTAAAATGTTTCTGATTACAAAATCTGTATTTAAGGTCTTTTCTAATAATAGCCTTATTAGCAAATACATAAAATACAGATTTGGTAAAATGAAAATGAAATTCTTTAAAATGAAAGTATGAGTTGAATCTGCCTTTTCTCTGACAATTCAATCTGTACGATCGCATCATCCCTACATGAAATACTTTCGGTGAATATTTCGTGAGGTATTCGTTAATCTCAAAAAGTTTTTCCATAAAGGTATCAAGTGATTAATTTTACAATATTTTCCCTTTTTACGTTTGTACATTTTTAAAGACTATAAGGGAACTAGGCGGTAAAACGAAATCTCGGGATTATTGTTTTGTAATTTTATGTCAGAAAATTAAGATTTGTTAAACCCAAAGCCAAGCCAAGCCCTAAATCGGTACTTAAGACCTTAATTTTTGCCGTTTCTATCTAGAGGTTGACGTAAAGTAATAAAATATTAAATAAATCTATGTTTTCGTACCCAATGCGTCAATAGGTTAAGAAAGTTAACTTCCAAGTCAAACTTTAGAAAACCAAATCAAAACCAGGCGAAGTATTTGTTACGACATAAAGGCGAACATTCATAATAGATAGGCCACTTAACCAAAGATATTATGTACGTCAAATAATTAAAGTTCTCCATGTCATGTGGTTTTTTTTTCTATTTTATATAATCTATACTTAATTATAAAGTTGATGAATTTGTTTGTTTTCTCGTTGAAAAAGACACCAGGCGGTAAATGACACACGAAAGTAGATTTTCACACTGTATTTATTCGAACTCTTATACAGGGTGAAATATTAACCACTTTCCAAAAATTTTATAGGCGTTCGGTATCGTATTTAGAGCCCTTTTATTGAGTAAAAAATGTGAATCAAGCTTTCACCCGAAAATATTTTTCGCAATGTAGTTTTAAATTTTTACGGTCCTAGGCCTTATAAGGTATTAAAGGAAAATCAAGAACTTATGAATACTATCGTAATGAATGAATGACATGCGAATCGCGTAAAAATAGTGTTGCTAGGCGTCTGTAGCAAAAATTTTAGATTTTTCGCGGACATTTTCTAAGTGCTCTATCTTGACATTTTTGTACTGGACTACAAAAGAAAAAATACGTCATTTGTTTTTTGTCTCGTAGATTGATATATTAAAATTGGGAAGGTGGTTAAAATTTCATCCTGTATATTATTATAATAATTATAGAACATTCAAATATATCAGAGCTCCGCACAGCTCGATGTCTCAACCCGACTATATCCGAGTCAAAGTATTTTTATAAGTTGATAAAAACAAGGTGGGGGCTTAACCACAACAGAAGACAAGTACCTACCATGTAATATTTTGATCAACTTATTAATCAGGTTTATACCATTCCTTCATCATCATCATCATCATCATCATCAGCCTATCGCAGTCCACTGCTGGACATAGGCCTCTCCAATTGCACGCCACTTAGGTCGATCCTCGGCTTCTCGCATCCAGCTCCTGCCAGCCACCTTGCGCAAATCATCACTCCACCTAGCCTGAGGGCGTCCTACACTACGTTTGCCGAGACGCGGTCTCCACTCAAGAACTCGTTTACCCCAGCGGTTGTCGGTTCTGCGGCTAATATGGCCAGCCCACTGCCACTTCAGCTTGCTAATCCGGTGGGCTATGTCGGTAACTTTAGTTCTCTGCCGGATCACCTCATTTCTGATTTTATCCCTAAGAGAAACTCCGAGCATAGCTCTTTCCATAGCCCGTTGAGCGACTTTGAACTTGTGGACTAGCCGTACCGTCAGTGTCCACGTTTCGGCTCCGTATGTCATGACGGGTAGGACGCACTGATTGAAGACTTTCGTCTTGAGGCGTTGTGGGATCGACGATGAGAAGACTCGACGTAGTTTCCCAAATGCTGCCCAACCCAACTGAATTCTTCTGTTCACCTCATCCTCAAAGTTGTTTCTACCTAACTGCAATGTCTGCCCGAGGTACACGTATTTCTGAACAACTTCGAGGACGGCGCCGTGCATCGCAATCGGTTGCGGTAGTACATGTTCATTGAACATAACCTTGGTTTTATCCAGGTTCATCCGCAAGCCGATGCGCACAGAAGAGTCAGCCAGGTCAATCAGCATCTGTTGTAGGTCCGGCAGCGTTTCTGCCATAATGACGATGTCGTCTGCAAATCGCAAGTGAGAGATGTATTCGCCATTGATGTTGATGCCTCGTCCTTTCCAGTGCAGCGTCTTGAACATATCCTCCATTGCATTTGTGAACAATTTCGGGGAAATGACGTCCCCTTGTCTCACTCCTCGATGCAACGGTATAGGTTTTGTTTGCTGATTCTTTACTTGGACGGACATGGTGGCGGCTTCGTAGAGACATCTCATCACTTGCACGTACCGCCAATCTACTTGGCAACGCTGCAGGGACTCCAAAACGGACCAGATCTCGATCGAGTCGAAGGCTTTCTCATAGTCCACGAATGCTAGACACAGGGGCTGATTATACTCTTCGGTCTTCTGTATAATCTGCCGCACTGTGTGGATGTGGTCTATGGTGCCGTATCCGCTCCGAAATCTAGCCTGTTCCGGTGGTTGGAATTCGTCAAGTCTTCGCGCAAGGCGGTTCATGACGACTCTTGAAAACAGCTTATAGACGTGGCTTAGAAGGGAAATGGGTCGATAGTTCTTCAGCAGGGTCTTATCTCCTTTTTTGAAGAACAGGACGACAACGCTCCTACTCCACGCCTCCGGAGTTCTCCCTTCAAACAGGACAGCGTTAAAAAGCTTTAGAAGCTCCCTCAGTACGGGTTTACCTCCAGCCTTTAGCAATTCTGTTGTAACGCCATCCTCTCCAGGGGCTTTTCCATTTTTCAGCTGTTTAAGAGCCATCCTGATTTCGTCAATGCTGATTTCTGGCAGGTCTTGAGTGTAGTGGCGTGTTAACGTGGCTCTAGGGTCCTCATTTTCGGGATCAGGTCGAGATGCATGCGAAGCGTATAACCGGCCATAGAAGCGTTCTACTTCGGAAAGGACTGCTGGCTTCGTAGCAACGACTTCTCCACTTGCTGTGGTCAGTTTCGTCAGGTGGCTTCTTCCAAGAGATTGTACGAACACTTTCGACCCCCGATTTTGCTCGATCGCTCTTTCAATCGCAAGAGTATTGGAGCAACGGAGGTCGTGTCGTACGAGCTTACTGATCTCTCGGTTTAGAGCGCGCTTTCCTGACGAAGTGACAGGTGGGTTTTCACGTCGTTCCTTAATCAGCCCTAAAGTTCCTTCCGAAAGCTTTGACTTCCTGCCCTTACGCTGCATTCCACAAAATCTCGTACCTTCTTCCCTGAGGATCCGAACCACATTTTCGAGGTTCTGGTTTACGTCTGTTGTGGTTTCCACGGCAGCAAGTCGGTTTTCCAGGTTTGACTTGAACGTTTGAGATCCTATCATGGTTTGGAGCAAAGTAGGTCGCAGCCTTGACTTCATCAGACGGACACGTTCAGCCTTAAAATCGATATTCAGGGAGCCTCGAACGAGTTGGTGATCGCTTCCGGTATTAAACCTGTTAATCACGGAGACGTCTCTGAATATATGCTTCTTGTTGGTCATGATAAAGTCAATCTCATTTTTCGTCATAGTGTCGGGGCTTTGCCACGTCCACTTCATTTGGAGCTGTAGAGGGGCGAACCACCATCTTCCGCCCCAAGCCAACCTCACCTGCACGCGGTGCATCCTGCTGGACGACGAACGAGGCTCTGGCGATTGACCGACCGATGGCGGTATAACCATCCAACGGAAGGCGTAGTTAAGTGTACCGGGTCGGTGACGGGCAGCAGCGTCATCGGTGCAAGAGTCTACGCCCTGCGATCGCCAACCCGTCTGCCCAGCGTGGCGATTATGGGCATAACCTCCAATGCAGACGCACAAAAAGCCACGGCCCCCAGTTCCCGGCGGTCCCGCTATTCCTGGTCATGGTGGCGACCACGGTTACGGCGGGACGGGGGGCGCGAAGAATCTCCGGGTTACGGGAGGCCACCAAAAACAACTGACCCTGGCGACGTACAACGGACGCACGCTACGGCTAGACTCGCATCTGGCTCAACTTGAGGTGGAACTTGGGAAGATTAGGTAGCATATCCTAGGGCTATGTGAAGTCCGAAGAGAGGGGGAGGACACCATAACCCTCGAGTCGGGCCACCTAATGTACTTTCGTGAGGGAGACCAACAATCCCAAGGTGGCGTTGGGTTTCTGGTAAAAAGTCCCTTTCTGACGACGTTGTGAAAGTGTCCAGTGTGTCGAACAGGGTAGCGTACCTTATTGTTAAGCTCACTGAGAGGTATAGCCTCAAGGTGGTTTAAGCGTACGCACCGTCCTCGAAACACTCGGACGAAGAGGTAGAGAATATGTTTGATGATATATCAAAGGCCCTCCACTTCACCACTAAGACTCACTACAGCGTTGTTATGGGGGACTTCAACGCTAAAGTGGGAGTACAGAATTGCAACGAATCGGTAGTAGGATCCCATGGATTTGGATGCAGAAACCATAGGGGGCAAATGCTTGTCAACTTTCTCGAACCATTCCTTCAATTATATTTAATTTTATTTAATTTCAAAGTAATTTAATTATTATATAGTTGTACATTAAAACATATGTATTAATAGTTCATAACTTTACATAACAATACATTAACAACTTCGTTTTTAACAAATCTTAGGAACTACAGGTATGAATAGAAAAAGAAAATCTTGGATAGTGCATTTATTTAAGAAGACTATCGGATACCTATATAACATCTCGCTATGACTAATAGCTGGCTTAATTTGCGTGCACTTAGTCGCCCTTCAAAAGTTCTAAAAAAGTCGACAACAGTATATTATGTCTAAATATACTTAAAGAGAAAACTACGATAATGGTGATTATTAAAACATACTATTTCCATAGCCTTTCCAAACATAGTTATGGAGGGTATAACAGCATCATGATGAGAGTTATTTTATCTTCTTTTGGTTCAACAAAAAATAATGGAAGCTCCCTATATTCACTTGACTTTCGCCCTATTGATTGCTAGTCAGCCGTAAAATTGAATCACGCTACGTCGCTAGGCCGGCCCATCTATTGGACATATTACCTATCTTCAACCTTTGGCTGATTTATAAACTTATTTAAAAACAAAATCATAAAAAATACAACGTGCTCCTTTTAATATCCCATAACTCTAAGGTTATTTTCTATAGGTAAAAATAATATAAAACGCCCTAGAACATGTTTTTCAAAAATCAATAGTTTCGAATATAACATCAAGTCGAATATAACATTTAGTTAAATTTGTTAAAAAAATGTAACCAGTATGGCGAATCCTTAGTTTTGCGAGACGTTGGCAAACTTACACTAAAGTGTAGTAGTAAAGTAGCGGGAGAGCGTAACTTGTAAAAAACATCGACGTGTGTGGGTGTTTCATTGAAAAGTAGGTACGAGTAAATAGTTTTCATTGAAAAGTTCATTCATAACAAGGTAAGGGTGTTTTACATAAACAGTCGTGACTTTTTAGAAATATTTTGTATGAAAAAATGTAACAAAAAAAAAAATTGAAAAATAATTCATTTGCAATTTGATTATTTACCATGGTCTGTTTAATACCCTAGAGTTATGGAATATCAAAAGGAACACGTTGTATATGCAAGTTAGTGACATTGAATATATAGATAGCGTCTAGTGAAACTAATTTTAGCGTTCGATATCAAAAGCGTTGCGTTTTGCATTTATAATATAGCTCACAGCGATAAGAATATGATTGAAAAAATGGTATAGCGCCGCGCCCGGCATGCAAGGAGATGCGGGTGCGAGTCCCGCCTAAGACATAATTTTTTAAGTTTAAATACTGATATTAGAAATGCAATTAAATTGCTTAAGTATCATATAAAGTCTATGAACTGTTGTTATTATAATAATATTAATTTAAAGGTTGTCACAACACAACAGACAAATCAAACAGCTATGAATATTCTTAATGTGGTGATGTTTAAAATCATAGCAAGAGTTTCAATATAAAATTTTATAAAATGTCGTTACAAATATATACTAAGGTGCTATTCATTTTAGAGAAGTTGATTAGAAACATGCTATTAAGATACTATCTCTCCTAATAATTGTTTTTTAGAAGCGGTGACCAGTTGGAGCTATATAGGTCTGTGACCACGAACGTTGTAACGGGCGAATGCCTAAAACTACAGGACAAAGAACGCTGATTGTAATCCATCGCGTTTTATTTAGATTTTTTTTATTTATCCTGATGGACGGTTAATAAAACGGTTATTAAATTAAAAAGGTTAATAATGTTTTGGTGAACTCGTAAAAACAACAACAACCATCAGGATTTTAGAATAAATCTTAAATTCTCTGTCTTATTAGTACAGGAATTAAGCGAGGCGCTAATGGTGGCAAAATGTATTAACTAAATCCGTTTTATTTTTGTTTTATACGAGTATTTACGAATGCGTGTTGTTCCCTGTTATTAAGCGTTGTCTACAAAGTGAATTATACATTAAGGCGTCTCTCGGTTACTCGCTCCGCAGTGGTTCAGCCAGCTTCTGACTTCCCTCGGGGCTCATCCAGTTTTCCCTTTTTAAATTTTATATTTGACTTGGTGACGTAGTGTTTTGTTTTAAGCCTGGATGCTGTAGGTTTGTCAATGTTATATACTTTACATAAATATAGGTTAAAAGCGTTCTTGTCAAGGTATGCAATAACACAACGATAATTCTTGTGATGTTTAATCAGTAATCATTGATATGTTTACGAACGGAATTAACCAGAAGTATGAAGGAAACCATGAAAATTGAAAAAGAGTGAGAGTGTAATTTAATTAAATAAAACCTTGTTCTTATCAATGTCTTTTTCATGATTTTCTTAGTAATTGTTTACTTTTAGAACTTTTTTTTTCAAACTAAATATTACTTGCATCAAGTATAAAATAAAATAAGTACCTATACTAATAGGTCTTTACGTATGAAATTGCCGTTCTGCAGTACTGGCCATTTCAAATTAAAATAATTTTTGTTTGGCTAAGAATTCTAATTTCAAATTAATTTTATTTTAAAAACATGGAGACTTTTTCCAAAAGTAGTCATTTGTTTATTGATTAGTGTTACATTTTCATCGCATTTCAATCTTTTTTGTTATCATGTATACGTTAAAAATTTGAGTAATTATGGAATATGAGTACCAACGCTTTACAAGCGGCACGCAACATCAACGACGTTTGCGGAGCTAACACTACAAACCAACGCACCACCTGTTATTGGTTTGCTCGCTTCCGTTCTGCAAATTTTGACCTGAAAAATGAACCTCGCGGTCGTCCGAAGACTTTGGTCGACAATGACGAATTAAAGGCGATTGTGAAAGCTGATGACACACAATCTAAGGCTGAATTAGCAGCAGCTTTCGACGTTAGCGTCAAAACAATATTGGTCCATTTGCGTCAAATTGGCAAGGTAAAAAAGCTTGAAAAATGGGTGCCCCGCGAATTCAATGATCGCCAGCGCGAAGTACGCGTCGAGACGTGCCTTACACTGCTTAAAAGACCCACAAATGAAGGAATTTTGAACTGCATTGTTTGTTACCTGCGAAGAAAAATGGATTCTGTTTGATAACCGCTCGATAAGCGCTCAGCAAGTTGGTTGGATCCTGGTTCAGTACCTAAACAATGCCCTAAACGAAAACATACCCCTAGAAAAGTGATGGTCACTGTTTAGTGGTCTAGTGCCGTTGTGATTCATCACAGTTTCTTACCAAACGGGGTGAGCATTACTGCAGATGTGTACTGTGAAGAACTGAACACAATGATGGAGAAGCTGGCACATCTCCAACCGGCTGGTCAATCGCTCGTCTCCGCTGCTCCTGCACGACAACGCGCAACCTCATGCTGCACAGCAGACGGTCTCGAAGTTGCAAGAACTAGGGTTGGAAGCTCTTCGTCATCCGCCCTACTCACCAGACCTTGTACCTACATACTACTACTTTTTCCAGAATTTGGATAACTTCTTAGCGGGATAAAATTCAATACCCGAGAGGCAGTAAAAAATGCCTTTGAAGAATTGTTGCCTCCCGTCCAGCTGATTTCTTTAACAAGGGCATCAATAAACTGCCACTGCGTTGGCAAAGATGCATTGATTGCATGGGTGACTACTTCGAGTAATACAAATAAAAAATTCATTTAAATTGTTTTATAAAAAACGGCAATTTCATAGGTAAAGACCTAATATGTATGTATGTACTGTATTATTTTGGCTTCCTAAGATTCCTAGAAAAATCATCTCTCTTAAAGTAGTTTTTTTATTTGCCTCTGCGACTAGGATTAAGCCACTATGCCTATCAATTTTGGTGAATTTAAGTATTGAGATAAAGATAATGTATCGCTCGTTGACAACTTGCTCGATGATCAAAATAAAAAGGCCACAAATATAGTTGTAACTATATAACTAACTGGAAAAACATTTTGCTACAAACATTTAATAAGGATCATACTTTTTATTTTGCCTAGATTTGAATTAAATAAATTAAGTAAAAATTATATATATAACTTGTTCGTCTTTAAATATATCCGAAAGATATCATGAACTTTCAACATAACCTTTTTCCTTAGTTTATCGAAAACATGTATCTGATCTCCTTCTAGCTAAATGTTAAAATAAACTTCATCTTATCTAATCTTACCCACGTTAAAGGTTTACTTGAATGAAATGTTCACATGTTCTGTTGTAACTTGTAAGCCGCAGTGCAGAGAATGGCTCAGTTACAAGGATGGACACACGAATTAAGTCGGCGGGATGAAAAGGCTAACGTAGTCCACCCGAGTAGAGTTCCTGTCTAAGGTTGCCATCCGTACTTTATATGAATTGTACCTACGTTATTATGTGTACGTGAAAATACTGTATTTGTATTGGTTTCTTGAGTTATGCAAATGAAAGATAAATTTAATTTCAACTTTATGTTTCTCTATTTTAATACTTTATCTGGATGTTGTGCTGTGCACTTTTTGTATAGCAGTAAAAGTAATATAATTTTTGGTAAACAAAAACAAACGTAATAAACAAAGGGGTGGTTTTTCAGCGAACATAAAAAGAGGAGGTTCTAAATTCGACGCGTATTATTTATGAATACACATATACCTAAAAGAAGAGTGAATAAATACCTCTTTACCAAGCTGACCGATTTCGTCGAATTTTTTTTGAGTAGGTATTGTTCAAAGTTGACCCCATTCACTTTTGAAAATAAATATACTTCTCCGAGGAAACTACATAGAAACTTTATTTCACAAAAATATATCCGGCTAAAACCTTTAATAACCAACGTACTGTCAAGAAATTAACTTGTTTAGCGGATTCAAGTCAATTTTATTTGATGCTATAAAACTAATCAGTCATTTGTGTCTTTATCATACATTATTCCTTATTTATATCCCAGAAATATTGAATGCACTTAATTAGCAAAACAAAAACATGGCAACCCTACCTGTCAGCGTCCCGTAATAAGTTCTGAGCAACTATTGTCCGCACGTCTTTTTCCGCTTTCAAGGAGATCTTCCTACTCTTTTGTCCTGCCAGGCTGTTTGGTTTTGTATGTACTAGATTTTCTTGTAACTACACGTTGTCTTTCCACTTCATTGCGCTTGATTTCTTTTGAGATAAGATAGTTTAAGGAAGCCCAGACTTACGGCTTGAATTATTAATTTTAAATTTTATTTCCAGAGGTTCATACGGTTAGGTATTTTGTTATAACGAACGAGTTGTTGTTTTGTGAACTAAGTGTTTAGCTTACTACTGTGTTAGTTAATTTTATCATTACTAGCCAATATCAGTTTACCGCTGGATCTACCTTTGAATCGAAAAAGTAGGATTTGCCATAGAAAGGATCACGGGCTTAACGTTTTTCGAACCACGGCTATAACTACAACTCAAACCTACCTTCCATTTCCAAACCCAAACCAATTTAAAGGGCCGACTGACCCGACCAGGAACACAACCGGTGTCCCTTACGTATTAGGTCGTGTGCTTGACATGATATATGTCATAATAGTCAAGTTAAATTAAAATTTCGAAATGTGTTAATTTTTATGATTAATATCTGAACAGTTACAGTGGTTTCACATTAACTAAAGAGGGCTTAAACATTTTTGGTTTGCTAACTTGACATGGCCGTATCAATCCAAACACGTTCGTACGGCATAATATTACACTCGATTCTGCCATATCAGGCAGCGTTCGGCCGGCCGCGGTTCCGGCCAACTGCGACCGACTTTCCACCGGAAGAGATCCCGCGGGAATCCGCGCATTGTCACGTGTAGCCGCCTCCAATACATCTGTCGTAGGGCCGAGCACCGAGCGTTTGAATGTGAAACAGTAAATCTCATGAAGGTTCTAAACAAATACGAAATAATGTTTACCGAATCTTTAGAGTTTATTTGTATTGCGGTTGTACAATCCAGTGTTAAAACACTGAAGGAAAGTAATATTCTCTAGTTAATATACGATTGAAGTTTAAAATTACTGTCAAATAATTTAATTATATTTGTCGCAGTGACATAGAAAAAGTCATTTTGAAGTTATATCCCTAGGGAAACAATTATATAGCCGCAAATTAATAGATATAAGAAAGAGTTTATAATTATTACACAAGGGAAACACAACTCCAGTCAGTAATTTAATCATGATATTGGATTGAAATAGTCAATAGTTGACCTAGTATAGAGCGAGGTGTAGGAGGCTTTTCGTTACCTCATCAAAAGAATATTCTTTGCCTCAACTCATATTCAGGATCAATAAAATCGGAAAATAAATGAGAAAATAAAATTATGACTTTACATCTCATTTCTAACTGAGGTAAATACTTAAATAAAATAGTGGATCAAATGGTGGAAATAGACATCATTTGGATAAAAAAAAAGTAGGTACATACCTACTGCAAAATATAAAAAAATTAAAACGTAAGTTGGTAACCCTGACTTACAATTCGATAATAATATAATTCTTGAATCAATTCTTTGCTTGATTTATGTCCATGTGATAACTATTATACAGACATTACTTGATAGCGACCAAGTTATATTTATATCCCTAATGAGATAGTCATAAAACGCGTAACAGCTATGTTATGGGTTTTAAGTCAAAACTTTGTTTATATGTCTACAACATACAACAACAAAAACAACAGTTTTCATTAAAATACCAAACCCTTTTGCGATATTATTGTTCACTCAGAAATTTCTACTTATTTTTGCTTATTTTAAAATATTAAACTTTCATTAAATCCAGTGTCAAACGTTTCCGAACACAAGCCGCAGACTTGAATTGGATACATTTATATTATAAATTCAGCTTTGCGGTTTCGAATCGCAAGCGTTAATTATTGTTTGGGGACAATGTGTTTATTTATAACTGCAACTGAATATTTTATTTCTATCCATATGAGAGATTCAAGGTATATTCTAAGTAAAATGTATTACTTGTTGACGCCTACACTTCACTAAACTTCGTAGACACGTGCAATAAATAACTCCAAGTTTAAGTGTATAAAGTTCCTATACTCGAAACTTAAATATAAAAAGTTTAACAGTACATCCCAACAGGGACATTTTTGTATTTTTTATACAACCTGCCTGTATACTATAAATATTACAAAATAACGTCATTTATCACATGTAACATAATTTCAAACTAACAGCTTAAACAATGAAAATTAACGTCAAAGACTTTTTAAGAAATGCTAGCTTTTGCTCGCAACTTAGTCCACGTGGACTTGGGTATTGGGGTCAGAGATAAAAAAAATACTGTCTTTATAAAAGTAATGCAGCAGCTAACCCGCAGCTTTAGCTACTTGATGTTATAAGTGAATCCACACAAAATACAACAATTACTCTGTCTTCCCGCGGCAATGATACGGAATTTTGGGATAAATTATTGGTATCCTATTTGTAATTCTGATGTTGAAACTAAATTACTGTAGGTTTTGTTAAAATCCATTCAGTTGTTTTTGCGTGAAAGAGTAGCAAAAATTCATACATTAAAATTTTCGCGTTTTTGATATATGTATGGACTATGGATCTGTAACGGCCTTCTGCCACAGCATAGGACCTTTCAAAAAAAAAAAAAAAAAGTTAGGGCCACTGTCACTTCTCGAACTATGTGTAAGTTTGAGCAATATCTGCTGCCAATAATAAAATGGTCGATAGCGCCTTCCTTGTCTTGGTCAAACTGCGATCGCCTACTTAATTTCCCAGCGTAGGATTTCTTTATTACTAAAATTTGGACGATATCCGTGGGGAAGTGGTATACACACCGGTTGTCAACGTGTCACCTGCTCCGAGGTCCCGGGATCGATTCCCGAACGGGTCATTGAAAAAAAAGGGTTTTTCTAGATTTTTTCGGGTCTGCGTGTTTTTGGTAACTTCGTTGTTTCTGATTTCAACAATACGAGAGCTTGAAATAGCTACTCTCTTTGGGATCAGAACAACGTATGTGATGTTGTCCTCATTTATCAAGAAATAATTGCCATAATTCATGAGATATATTTGCCATATGGCAAAATTCTTCGTTTGGCTATATTCTATTTTCAGCAGTGTACTGATAATTGATTAATGATTATAATTTCAAACTATTGGATTAAAAATAAACACTTAGTTTCACACTTTAACAGGATTTTATTCATGTAGCACTCCGAGGTGAATAGTATTTTATATTTGCCTACCCGGCGCCGTTCCGATTGCACAAATTAATTATTCATGGGGTAGTATGTCCGCGGTCGTACTCAAAACATGTTATTATTGCACCTTAACGAAGATGCAGCACCCTCTTCAATAAATGAATTTCCAGTATATGACACATTATTATAAGTAAACTAGCGGACCCGACAGACGTTGTTCTGTCTTTACTATGAATATTGATTTCAAATTGGTATATTAATAAAAAAAATATTAATTCATCGACATTGCAAATGCTAACCGCAAAATTGTAACCGTTTGCAGCACGCATTCTGTCAATGTTATGTCAAACGCCATAATGTTACGAGTACATTAAAGAAGTTTAAATTGTCAAAAGCGCTAAGGTTACATTACAAATAATTTAGTATGGTGATTAAGTTTTCTTAAATTTTCTAATTTTCCGCGCAATTTTCTGATTTTTTCCTTCATAAGAACATTCTCCTAACAATAACAAACAAAATAAAAAAAGAATTAGCGAAATCGGTCCAGCCGTTCACGCGTGATGCGATGACCAAGGGAAATAGGGATTCATTTTTATATATACACTAGCGGACCCCGCGAACTTCGTATCTCCTCAGATATAAGATTTTGAAGTCTTAAATGAGTTAAATGTCATTGTCATCAAAAATATGGCGGGGTCGGAAAATCTTATGTTTGTACGGGAGTATAGAAAAGTGTTGCTTTTTTACTTTTTCAGGCAATTTTCAAAAAAAAATTCTGTGTAAGAACCATCCTCGTACTTCGAGGAATATTATAAAAAAGGAATTAGCGAAATCGGTTCAGCTGTTCTCGAGATTTGCGCTTAGCAACACATTCAGCGATTCATTTTTATATTATAGATTAATAACTTTAAACAAACAGAGTTGTCCTTTGAATCAGAATTATATGCAAGTATATCAATTTCAGCGTTTAATTTATTATATTAAAGTAAGTAAGAACATATGAGCAAAGTAGCATACGTAACTGACTGCAGATATGACTTATTTTAATACGTAACTATTTGCTTATGCTAGACGCTTTAGATTAATTACTTTTAAAGTAGCAGTATGTCATTATTATTATTATTATTATGTATTTATTTAAAAACAAGGGTTACAATGGTTTTTACGTAGGGATGCAAAGTTTTTAAATATATCGATATCGATATAACATCGAATCAATTCGATATTGATATATCGATATATCGGTCTAGTATCGATATTTTATCGATTATTCTCCTTTTTTAAAGGCTTATTAAAATTAATGTAGTTTTATAGCCTCTCTACACAATAGGCTCTGATGGTGACCATTCGCTGTACATTATTGTGGTTTACCATAGTTTTAGAAAGAAATTAGGCCTTAGTAAAGTCAACTGTTCACTCGACAGTGTACAGCGAATGGTCATCATCAGTGTAGAGGACAGGAATACTTCAAGTACCTTCCAGACAATTCAAGTACTGATTTACTTCTACTACTTATGTCCGAAATTTTTTTATACCTTACAATTCTTCGATATTTCGTTGCGATATATAATATGTATATTTATCGATATTGATATATCGATATCGGCGTATCGTCTATATCGACAAATATCGATATATTTAGGCATCGATATATCGATATTTATCGGTTTCCAATATATCGTTGCATCTCTATTTTTACGACATATACCTACATGCGGACAGGCTGAGATACGGTAGATACTTAAAGGGACTACTAAAGCTAAGTGCTGCCCCCAATTGATTTCATTTTATTACTCCTAAACAAAATCGATTCTCAAAAAACTAGAACAGTGTCATTTTAGCAAATTGTCTCTGGTATTTATTGAATCACTGTTAGTGCTTTTCAATGTGGCATTCTTTCGTATTGAAGTTATTGGTAAAAGTTAGCGACAAATTCGACTTTATAATCGTTAGAATAAGTTTCTTTCCTGCTTTTTCGTTAAAATTAATTTAACATACAATTTAAGTTTGTACTGGTAATTCAGGTAAATAATGTTGTCTCAATTTTTTAAACCCTGTCAAACCTTGCATAGTTTTTATATAAAGCTATGCCTATGTGAATAAGATAAACATAAAAGCTAAAAGAGATGGCCAAAATGTGCCCCAGATTGTCCACAAACAAAAGTAATATGATTAGTTCTAATAAATATAGCAAAGAATTATCAAGTTATTTATTTTTCCTGTAGCAGCAGTAGAAAAAAAATCTCTTAAAAAGTATTTTATTTGTTTGATTTCGTCACAATCAATGTTTAATGTTGCCATATTATATCATTATACATTCAATGGTGGAATAATTACCACTAGACGCAAAGCATAACGAAGCTAACATTTTGTAATAATAATATACAATGTTCTCAATTTAGAAAAATACATTTATATCAAAACAATAAATAATTCACATTCAAGAATGTATTTTTACTAATGCTTTTCGCAATAATTTTTTTTATTAATACTATAATTACGTTTTATGAGGAAACCCTTTAATTATACTGGCAACATTTAGGTCCCAGTGTCATGTCAAACAATCGTACCACTCTGACGTTTGACGTTTAGCCTCGACAAAATAAACAATCGTGATTCGTGTGCGCCGGTTTTCTCTCGGATTTCGTTGGTTTAATTAGTATTTATACGTTTATACTTTGTAGTGTCGTGTCGTAGAGTGCTCCACTAATCGTACCTAAAGTGTGTAAAACATACCTAAGGAAAACAACAACACAAATCAACACATTAAATAATAATATTCTTATAAGTAGCTTCGCCGTAGTGACAAAATGAACTCTTTTAAATCTTTCTAACTTTTTACCTCCTCTGCTAAGGAAAATAACATTTGAGATTTATATTGTAGAAAGTTAATACTTTACGAAAATACATATTTCATAGCTGTACAATCTGGGGCACATGTTCATACAATACTTGGCCATGTCTTTTACTGAAATTGTGGACACATACTAGTAGTACTTTTTTACATTTTAATGCATTGATTTTATTTTGATTTGTATAGGTCTACTTTATTTGATATTTTAGCAACTTAATTGCACTTATAATATCAGTATATAAACTTGAAAAATTTTGTCTCAGGCGGGACTCGAACCCGCATCTCCTCGCATGCCGGGCGGGCGCCATACCATTAGGCCACCGAGACACTGCGACACGGCGCGAATTTTTCAAGCATATTCTTACGCTGTGAGCCAGCGTTGCTTCATCAAATGTTAGGAGTTTGCACCCTTAACACCCGAAAGAAACATCTTTGCAGATGTTTGACAGTCAGTTAAGATGAAACAGCTATTTATATACTTTATTTGATATTTTAGCAACTTAATTGCACTTATAATATCAGTATATAAACTTGAAAAATTTTGTCTCAGGCGGGACTCGAACCCGCATCTCCTCGCATGCCGGGCGGGCGCCATACCATTAGGCCACCGAGACACTGCGACACGGCGCGAATTTTTCAAGCATATTCTTACGCTGTGAGCCAGCGTTGCTTCATCAAATGTTAGGAGTTTGCACCCTTAACACCCGAAAGAAACATCTTTGCAGATGTTTGACAGTCAGTTAAGATGAAACAGCTATTTATATACTTTATTTGATATTTTAGCAACTTAATTGCACTTATAATATCAGTATATAAACTTGAAAAATTTTGTCTCAGGCGGGACTCGAACCCGCATCTCCTCGCATGCCGGGCGGGCGCCATACCATTAGGCCACCGAGACACTGCGACACGGCGCGAATTTTTCAAGCATATTCTTACGCTGTGAGCCAGCGTTTCTTCATCAAATGTTAGGAGTTTGCACCCTTAACACCCGAAAGAAACATCTTTGCAGATGTTTGACAGTCAGTTAAGATGAAACAGCTATTTATATACTTTATTTGATATTTTAGCAACTTAATTGCACTTATAATATCAGTATATAAACTTGAAAAATTTTGTCTCAGGCGGGACTCGAACCCGCATCTCCTCGCATGCCGGGCGGGCGCCATACCATTAGGCCACCGAGACACTGCGACACGGCGCGAATTTTTCAAGCATATTCTTACGCTGTGAGCCAGCGTTGCTTCATCAAATGTTAGGAGTTTGCACCCTTAACACCCGAAAGAAACATCTTTGCAGATGTTTGACAGTCAGTTAAGATGAAACAGCTATTTATATACTTTATTTGATATTTTAGCAACTTAATTACACTTATAATATCAGTATATAAACTTGAAAAATTTTGTCTCAGGCGGGACTCGAACCCGCATCTCCTCGCATGCCGGGCGGACGCCATACCATTAGGCCACCGAGACACTGCGACACGGCGCGAATTTTTCAAGCATATTCTTACGCTGTGAGCCAGCGTTGCTTCATCAAATGTTAGGAGTTTGCACCCTTAACACCCGAAAGAAACATCTTTGCAGATGTTTGACAGTCAGTTAAGATGAAACAGCTATTTATATACTTTATTTGATATTTTAGCAACTTAATTGCACTTATAATATCAGTATATAAACTTGAAAAATTTTGTCTCAGGCGGGACTCGAACCCGCATCTCCTCGCATGCCGGGCGGGCGCCATACCATTAGGCCACCGAGACACTGCGACACGGCGCGAATTTTTCAAGCATATTCTTACGCTGTGAGCCAGCGTTGCTTCATCAAATGTTAGGAGTTTGCACCCTTAACACCCGAAAGAAACATCTTTGCAGATGTTTGACAGTCAGTTAAGATGAAACAGCTATTTATATACTTTATTTGATATTTTAGCAACTTAATTGCACTTATAATATCAGTATATAAACTTGAAAAATTTTGTCTCAGGCGGGACTCGAACCCGCATCTCCTCGCATGCCGGGCGGGCGCCATACCATTAGGCCACCGAGACACTGCGACACGGCGCGAATTTTTCAAGCATATTCTTACGCTGTGAGCCAGCGTTGCTTCATCAAATGTTAGGAGTTTGCACCCTTAACACCCGAAAGAAACATCTTTGCAGATGTTTGACAGTCAGTTAAGATGAAACAGCTATTTATATACTTTATTTGATATTTTAGCAACTTAATTGCACTTATAATATCAGTATATAAACTTGAAAAATTTTGTCTCAGGCGGGACTCGAACCCGCATCTCCTCGCATGCCGGGCGGGCGCCATACCATTAGGCCACCGAGACACTGCGACACGGCGCGAATTTTTCAAGCATATTCTTACGCTGTGAGCCAGCGTTGCTTCATCAAATGTTAGGAGTTTGCACCCTTAACACCCGAAAGAAACATCTTTGCAGATGTTTGACAGTCAGTTAAGATGAAACAGCTATTTATATACTTTATTTGATATTTTAGCAACTTAATTGCACTTATAATATCAGTATATAAACTTGAAAAATTTTGTCTCAGGCGGGACTCGAACCCGCATCTCCTCGCATGCCGGGCGGGCGCCATACCATTAGGCCACCGAGACACTGCGACACGGCGCGAATTTTTCAAGCATATTCTTACGCTGTGAGCCAGCGTTGCTTCATCAAATGTTAGGAGTTTGCACCCTTAACACCCGAAAGAAACATCTTTGCAGATGTTTGACAGTCAGTTAAGATGAAACAGCTATTTATATACTTTATTTGATATTTTAGCAACTTAATTGCACTTATAATATCAGTATATAAACTTGAAAAATTTTGTCTCAGGCGGGACTCGAACCCGCATCTCCTCGCATGCCGGGCGGGCGCCATACCATTAGGCCACCGAGACACTGCGACACGGCGCGAATTTTTCAAGCATATTCTTACGCTGTGAGCCAGCGTTGCTTCATCAAATGTTAGGAGTTTGCACCCTTAACACCCGAAAGAAACATCTTTGCAGATGTTTGACAGTCAGTTAAGGGCGCCCGCCCGGCATGCGAGGAGATGCGGGTTCGAGTCCCGCCTGAGACAAAATTTTTCAAGTTTATATACTGATATTATAAGTGCAATTAAGTTGCTAAAATATCAAATAAAGTATATAAATAGCTGTTTCATCTTAACTGACTGTCAAACATCTGCAAAGATGTTTCTTTCGGGTGTTAAGGGTGCAAACTCCTAACATTTGATGAAGCAACGCTGGCTCACAGCGTAAGAATATGCTTGAAAAATTCGCGCCGTGTTGCAGTGTCTCGGTGGCCTAATGGTATGGCGCCCGCCCGGCATGCGAGGAGATGCGGGTTCGAGTCCCGCCTGAGACAAAATTTTTCAAGTTTATATACTGATATTATAAGTGCAATTAAGTTGCTAAAATATCAAATAAAGTATATAAATAGCTGTTTCATCTTAACTGACTGTCAAACATCTGCAAAGATGTTTCTTTCGGGTGTTAAGGGTGCAAACTCCTAACATTTGATGAAGCAACGCTGGCTCACAGCGTAAGAATATGCTTGAAAAATTCGCGCCGTGTCGCAGTGTCTCGGTGGCCTAATGGTATGGCGCCCGCCCGGCATGCGAGGAGATGCGGGTTCGAGTCCCGCCTGAGACAAAATTTTTCAAGTTTATATACTGATATTATAAGTGCAATTAAGTTGCTAAAATATCAAATAAAGTATATAAATAGCTGTTTCATCTTAACTGACTGTCAAACATCTGCAAAGATGTTTCTTTCGGGTGTTAAGGGTGCAAACTCCTAACATTTGATGAAGCAACGCTGGCTCACAGCGTAAGAATATGCTTGAAAAATTCGCGCCGTGTCGCAGTGTCTCGGTGGCCTAATGGTATGGCGCCCGCCCGGCATGCGAGGAGATGCGGGTTCGAGTCCCGCCTGAGACAAAATTTTTCAAGTTTATATACTGATTGTATAGGTCTCTTTGTAAGTTGCGTAAGTAATGACTGTAAGAAATAACAATACGTTGCGTTTTCTTTTAGGTATCCCATACCTACTTCTAAAGTCGTAACAACTTCTTTATTTTCAGTTGAGGAGCACTATCGGTTAATGGGACGCTTCAATAACATGTCATAATATTTACGAGTCATGAGATATGGCTTTTATGTACTACTAGATATTATGCTGTCCTTTATTTCTATAGTTCATGGGAACATACTCCATATAAACTAGGCACCATTTTTATATGGACCCGTTAAATAACACATTGGCCTGAGTTAAATGAAGAACTGAGTACTTTTGTGACGCTTGGGATTTCGAGACTATCAAATAATTCACAAAGTAGAAATCAGGGTACTGTGGCCCATAAAATGTATCGAAAACATAATACTCGTATACTGTTGACTTACCTAAATTATGTCCTTACGACACCATACGACACTATATACAACTCAGATGTTGGTATTTCCCACCTAAAACTCATAGTTACATTTCTTTTGCCTATTGTTATTATTACTTTTTTACTTACGAAAAACCATACATTCAAACTTCAAAGGTTCAAGGTCTGGGTAGGGAAAATATTTTGTGTAACACTGTCATTCAAATTCGAAAAACATTTAACAACATAAATATTAGTATTTCTTACTAGTCACAATTTATTAAAGTCTCTAGATACAAGCAAAAGTAGATATTTCAACTGGTATTATAATTTCTGAATTAAATATGAGTATACTCGGATTTGAACTACGTAATTGCATATGCATGAATAATTAGCCAAACAAGTACACTTTCAAACATGAGTACAGGATTCTGTTTATTTATGTTACTCATTCATAACGTATTTCGGTTAGTGGTTTTCATCAGAATGCAGATGCTTTTATTCAAATATTATTTGTAATAAATACTCAAAAAATTAATAATTAATAATAATAATTTTATTTTGAGCTATTGCAAGATTGAGCTGTTGCTTATTTAGCACCGACTCAAAATTGATTGTTTTGTATCCTAGCCGGTTTTTTGTAAAAAATATTTATTATTGTCTTGCTACGCGAAAGAATAAACTCTAAAAACTGTAAAAATACTGTAAGCAAAAACCTTTCGATGCACATACTAACTTCACATATTTTATATTCATAAAATTGTACAACTAAATTAATCTGGTGGAAGTAAGACTTTAAGATTTTGAAAGTTTCGCTTCTAGAATTATTTCAGTCGACTGCATATAGCATAAAAGAGGAAAGATACTCGTCTAAGGCTGTAATAACCTTTTAAAAGTTACCGCTGTAAGTTGCGAAAAATTTGTAAAAGAACTCTCTTATTTGATTCATGATCCATAGAAAGCTTGTAAACTTCCTAACTACAGAGTTTGACGTGATCAATCATTCATTGTCCAATTTGTTTTATCCATGCAAACCATATAAAACTTATTAATGGGAATATATACCATTATGAAATGAAGCTTAAATTTTGAAGATCAAGTTCATATTATAACTTAACATACAGAATGAAATTTTAACCACCTTCCAAAGTTTAATATAGCAATCTACGAGACAATAAACAAATGACATATTTTTTCTTTTGATGTAGCCCAGTACAAAAATGTCAAGATAAAGCAAAAAGTCCGCCAAAAATCTAAAATTTTTGATACGACCAGGAGGTACTAGGAAGCAACGTTTTTTATACGCGATGGGCATCACATTTATTCATTACGATACTATTAAGTTTTTGATTTGACCTTCATACCTTAACAGGCTCAGGACCATAAAAATTGAAAGATATGTTCGGATGAAAACATGATTTAAATTTTTTACTCCATAAATGGGCTTTGAATACGATACTGAACGCATATAAAACTATAGGATTTTAAACTTTCTTGTTGCATTTTTACACTAAACCTGTATTTAGAGGTAAATAGTAATTTACCGTTATTTAGAGGTAAATAGTAATTTACCACTAAATAACGGTTCGTTGCATTAAACCCCGTAAGTGTTAAGTGCATATAATTTTTTTTAAAGATGATGATAAAGACATCCTGTATATCCCTTGCTGAACGTAGGCCAATTTAAGGGGAGGTTCTTGCCATAATCGCCATGCTTGGCAGACGTGTGCGGTTGCAGTTTGGCCAAGGATGGAGGGACGACGCTACTACCCGTCATCTTTTAGTAGAACTCCTTTCACGTAAGGCACATGACTAGAAGGTAGAAGTTCTATTTTATATGAGACAGACAATCGTGTTTAATCTAAGGCTGCGTCATCGTCATCATAAAAACGGAGTTAAGCTGACAGGAGTACACCATTTCTTATAGTGTCCTATTATTATATTATTTTTTTAAACCTTTTACATCGTGTGATGGTAATGGCACGAAACCTCAATCATCCAATTTATCTAGAATATTCACTTTTTTTAATTTTATCTTTTGTACACACAGTTATATATAGTATATAGTACCTGTCTTATATTGTTGTTATGTTGATATTGGTACACAAAGCTGATATTGTTATTTGCGTGTGGTATCTACCTGTAATTATTTGTACATTTTAGTTCTTTTTGTTATTATAGAATCATTAAATAAAAAAAGTTGTGCGTGTACTAGTGTACACACGTAAGAAGTGAAACTTCTTTATGGCTTTATTTTTCGAAAAATGATCTACATGCAACTTTCCAGAAATTGGTTAAATTAGTTAAATTGGTTAAATTGGTTAAATTGGTTAAATTGGTTACATTGGTTAAATTGGTTAAATTGGTTAAATTGGTTAAATTGGTTAAGTTGGTTAAGTTGGTTAAGTTGATTAAGTTGGTTAAGTTGGTTAAGTTGGTTAAGTTGGTTAAGTTGGTTAAGTTGGTTAAGTTGGTTAAGTTAGTTAAGTTGGTTAAGTTGGTTAAATTGGTTAAATTGGTTAAATTGGTTAAATTGGTTAAATTGGTTAAGTTGGTTAAGTTGGTTAAGTTGGTTAAATTGGTTAAGTTGGTTAAGTTGGTTAAATATTATTTCACTTTACCTTTTTGCTATCGTCTGAACCAACCGTGGTAGGGGCAAGAAAAAGATGGCGCGTAACCGAAAAAAGTGACGAAAATTTGACGCAAAACGTGACGGTAAATTTTTTCCAACGCCGATAGAAGTTTCACTTCAAAAATAATAGAAAACAGCACACTCAGGCACGGTAGAAAGAGTGGGAGATACTAGTTCCTCTCCCTTCCCCTCGATCTTACGCTTTTTCGATCAGCATCACGTGACCCTGACGCGAGTTTGGAAGTTTTTACCCATCCAACAAAAAGTGCTCAGCGCCGCTAAAGAAGTTTTCACTTCAAAAATAAAAAAAAATTAAAATAGGAGTGGGGCGGACTGTGAATTGACCAATCACCGTGCTCGAAATTCACAGATCACAGATTTCGTGCAGTGTAATTTTACTTCATAATGTAATTCCTTTAAACACACACCTTACCACTTCAACATAAATAAGCTCCCAAAATAGATTTTTAAAACTATTTATACAAAAAGCAGAATCTAGTATGATTTTCGGTAGGTACAAATGTATTAATTTAGCTACTTTAAGAAAAAGGAAGTTAAAAGGTTAAGGGTCAAGGTTTTACGATTTTGGTATTCAAGGCCCTAATCCCGATTGGAACTGTTGCGTGGATGTGGCTAAAGAGACCTTTATAGTTCTCGGATCCAGCAGAATTCGTTAAAAATTCATAGTGACTATGTGCTATTTTACTCTATTTGCACTTCAGCGTTGCCTTTTTTGTGGGTATAAGGGATGCCACCCGTAGGAATTGAATCCGATATCATATTTAATTTGGATAAGTTCAAGGTTGATGTATTAACAATGTAGGTAGCAAATTTTGTTGTGTTTTTTTTATTGATATATGAAATACGACTCTAATTTGCATTTCTCTAGATATTTTTTGTTTCATCAATTTTGTCGTGTGGTGCCGACACATGAAAAGAATATCACCGTTCGTTTATTCGATTATCGTAGTAAGCGCCTAAAGGAGTACCGCCAGAAGAAGCCGGGCAGCATCATTTTCTCTTCACCATTGGTCAAACAGCGATCGCCAACGTGCCTGCTAAGCGTGGCGATTATGGCGAAATCCTCCTTTTAGAGAGACCCAGAGGACTGATAAATGCTGTTAAGATGATGAAATCCATTGAATCATGCATAGGTACGTGTAGGTATGCATGATCACACACATACATGTACGAGTATTTATGATCACGAGTAATTAAATAATTTTAACTAGACGACAATGTGTTACAGTCAACCTACTACGTTGGGGTTTGGCATCTTGGTATCGAGTCTTCGAAAAATTAAGTTATTTTAGAATCACAGCGCATTTAACTCAATAGTCATAGTTTACTTTTACTGATATACTAAGTTACATATTTACTAAAATCGGCAATAAGTAAAGGCTTGGAACAGCGAAAACGTTACAAAAAACACCGAAATTAATAACCAAGAAGTTGTTACGTAATAAAAATTCATATTCGATGTTTATTGCCGCCATTTGAGTCCCAGCGGGCCCGAAAGCAATTTTCGATGCGTTATTTATCTGGTGCTGAGCTTGTAAACAGAGTAATTTGAAAACGAAATTTCTGCCGAATGCTATTTTCAGGCGTCTCGTCTTGTTTGTATACTACTACAATCGTGTAATCGGGAAAAGTTTTCGTAATGTCTTCCTTTGAGTTAAATACGCCATTGTTTGTTATTTTCGACTGCAAAAATTGAAATAGAGATCATTTTATAAAGAGTTAATAGGTATGATGCAGCGGATATTTTCAATTTCTTTTTTCTTATTTTTAAATGAGTTAAAAGTCTATTGCAAATATTTATGTTTTTTTTTAATTGGTAGTCATAAATAAGATATAAAATGTGTAAAGAAAAATGAAAAAATTCTAATAGATCCTGCAAGTAAAAGTAGACACATATTAAAGGCTTCAGACTGTGTAAAGTGTTAAATATGTTAATGGGAAATTTTAATCGTATTTTCAACAAAATAAGACAGGGTATTGATGAACTCCCTGTACATAAACTTGATGTAAGTTATTTTAATGAAAAAGATTAATGATTTATTGAAATGAGAGGAAACTATGGCATAAAATTGTCTTAGCTCGTAAAAAGAGGCTGTCAATAGCGACAAAGTTTCTTGCGTTGCTTCTTCTCCGCACTAGCCCAGACTTGTCCGCAGTGGTAGGTTTAAATAATGGGACGTGTAAAAGCGCCTCCTGGGGCCTATTTTCAATTATAAAACTGATTTTACTGATGATAAATTTTAACGAAATTCTACCGACAAAAAACATTACTTATGTTATGAATCGGTGCATGATGATTTTCGGTAATCTCTAGTTGGCACTGACTCAAGGTTGGTAGATCTTCCTTGCTTTTTCCCAGTTTATTTTTCTTCTGATACAGTTATTTTTCTGATACAGTTTTTTTTAGTTTCCGTAGCTTGTCAATCCTATTTTTTTTTCCAAAATAAAAAAAAACAATTTGAGCTATTCCATATCTATACCCTACTAAAAAAACAAAATGGGTCAACCTCGTAAAAAGTTATGAAATACCTAAAAATACACAAGAATTTTATAGAGAACCGGTTTTTGTTTATCAAAATTTGAGTTTTACTAGTACCTAGTAACTGTAATAAACCACACTACTTATTTAACTATTATACTATTCTATTCTTCTAAAATTTGTTGGTGAAACGTTAATTATGTACACACTCAATAAAGTTTGTATTTAGTAAATCAAAGCAAATGTAAATTGAAGGCATCTTGTCTCAAGTCTCAAGTGTACAAACGGGCCCATCTTGTTCCCTTCATGTCAAGTTGACGAAGCTCTAAGAACAAGATATTTATTTTAATTGGTTTTAATGAAAAAACAAATAAAAATTGGAAAGCTCTCGAGGTCGAAGTTAGCAGCTTCCGTTTTGCTGTATTTTATTCTCGAATTGTAAAATTAGAGATGCAAAGCTTTATTATAATTTGTTTAAGTAATATGGTGTCATTATTACGTAACTTTTAACCGACATAAAAAAACGGTTTTCCATATTCGACGCGTACTTACATTAATTATTTTATGTATGACGACGGTTAACTTTCTATCTATTAAAATACGCCATTTTGGTGCATGATGACATGCACCGACTCAAAAATACATACATACTCAATAAAGACTCACAATTGGGTGATATTTTTTGTGTGAAAACCTTATTCAGTTTCTAAAGCTGAAACATCTGCCGCTCTATATTGTGATTAATGTTAATTAATAGTTCGTTGTAATGGTTCTACTCTTGTGTCTCAGCTGTGACTAGCATTCCAGCGAAAAATTGCGATGCACATTAAAAAGTAATATTGTTTATTTTGTAGTACTAACGGGCTTCAGATAACGAGTGCTTGTAGTTATGTAGCTGCCTGAAATTACATTATTAAATTCTCGAACGGGCTATCTGGAGTCTAGAGTCTCATCTTGCCGATGCAGTGGAAGTAAATAAAGTTTGTACGAGTTGTTCCAAGTTGGTTTAGGTTTAATGTAACTGCCCGCCCTTCACAGGGAAGGAGTTTTGGGTCTCCTACCGGGCGCGTCCCCAGGTGGCGGATAGGGGAACGCCCTCCAGACATGGAGGGTACCGGCCATTTGGCCGGCGTGGACCAAAACCCACACGGGAGACGCTTCCAGTGGGCTTGGGCAGCCCGCTGTAGAATGCGTCTCCAGACGGTGGTAGCGGGCTTCGGCCCGTGGCCTGTTGTGGCCGTTCGTGCTGGAGGGTGCGACGGCGGTGTTGCCGTTGGGGCGCCAGCCCCGCGGCGGACGGAAGTCGCTCGCTTCCCAGTATGGTTTGAGCTATGCTGGGCAGCGAGTGGGCGTGAGACGTTGGCGGCCCCTTGCAACGACATGCAATGTCATTGTAAAGGGTGGCCACGGATCGGGTCGGCGAGGTTGCTTGCGGACCCGACCCGAAGTCGTAGATGGGGGAGGACGAGAAGGCATACGCCGAACTCAACTTCCCCCCTCTAGCAGGCTAGTGGGCGTTGGGCCGGGGGGCTCAACGCTCGCATTGCACAGCTTGCCAGACTGGGGGTGGTTCCTGGTGTACAGGATCACCCATATTTTATGCCTGAGGCCCGGCATAGGCCGTACGTAGGCGGTGCATGGAGGGCATCCTAAGGGAAACCCATACACTGCCAACATACGTTGCAAGGTACACCGCAGGTCTTTTTAGTGGGTATGCTTGTCGGGCACCGACAAGAGAGTCCCACATACCCTACTGCTGCCCCTGAAGCAGTAGGTATGCGTAATGCATTTTTTCCTGCGAAAACAAAAAAAAAAAAAAAAAAAAAAAAAAAAGGTTTAATGTAACTGCATTAGTTATTAAGGGGATTGGAGATAGTGTTTCAATGTTTGTTGAATACTTATAGGTGTACAGTAAGCCTTTAGCAGTTATATAACTATGAAACTTTCTTAATATGTGCCTAGCATAAGTACTGTATATCGATATTCAAACAGCCAACTCGTATATTAGTTTGATCATCATGAAACATGGAATACCATGTTACATATTAGTACAGACATCGGTAGGTCAACCTACCCAAAAAGTTGAAGGTCATTGAAATGATTTTCAACTTTAAGTCCAGCAAGTAGAGATCAATAACAATTGAGAAAATTTGACGTTTTGTGGTACGTTGACGTGCTGTTTGTACATAAATTACGTTAGAGTAAAATTAAGGATTAGAGAAATTGAAATCGGTTATAAAAAAGTTTAAACTTCTTATTTTATTAGAATACATTTCTAAAATGGCATAGGTTCATGAAATTAAAATCATAAACAATGAAGCAACGTTTCTATATTAAAAAGATTTAGTTATTTTTCAATGTTTGAATGTTGATTTAAAGGAACTGACATCATAAAAAGACTTTGATTACGTGTTATAAAATTTCGTTTTATTCGATACTTGCAAACAGATTTTTTCAATGATCCCTTTGGCTTCACATCGCAAGATATAGCGTCAACTACAAAGCAACGAAGCGCTCTATCCGCTAGGAAACAATCAATCAAAAAGCGAACTGTATCATGGAGGGTATTAACGAAATACATACATTTCTCTGAGAGTGTCATCTGTCTTTGATGTTTAGTTATTCTGAAGTGAGTGATTGATATCAGACTAATTGGGTTTGTATCATACTCGTGCATGATGTTGTCAATTTGACTTATTTGAATTGAGTATTATTTGAGGATTCAAGAAGTCAAAATCTATAACTAGTTTTGGATGAGGGAAATTTATGTAAGAAACGGTCTATATTAGCGTACTGCAGGGTCAAGGCCTCCATAATTGAATTCAAGTCTGCCGCAGTAATGATGCTTACAGTCATTATCACCACACTTGCCTAATGCGGGTTGGTGATCGCTAACCCAAGGAATGTTCGAAAATTCAAAACTCTTTTTGCCCGATCCTGGGATCGAGCCCAGGAACTCGAGATCTAGGCTCGATACTTAAACCACTGGACCAACCAACGGGCGTTGATTGATTATTTTGCTTTTTAGAAAAGGTTCTAAGGTGTATACGTCTATGTATAATTTGTATAAGTTTTTGATAGGCTTTGTTTCTTTTTCATTTGCAGACAAAAATGCTATAACTTTAAGTTTCTATGAAAAGTTCCTATTGCACCAAGTATGATATTTTTATGTAAGGCAGAAGTTTTTTATTTTAGATATACTGACTAATATAAAGATAATGGCTTGTGTAACTTATATGATATTTTCGCAATTTAATTGCTATTATAATATCAGTATATAAACTTGAAAAAATATGTCTCAGATGGGACTCGAACCCGCATCTCCTCGCATACCTCGCGCCGCGCTGGATGATATTATGTGGCTTGTGGTTTAACTAAATTCAATTACACAATATTATGTGTCGCACTAACCACCAACATTACTACAATGTAATACCGTTCACTCATGCAACACAAATCAGTTTGATTGAGCTGTTAAATCCCATGTCCATTGCAGTGATTGCGTGTGCGATTCGTCATAGCAGACGTGAGATACCAGAGAAAGTTTGAAAAAAGCTATTTATTACCAACATAGGTTGATTCTTTACCTAGGATAGACCAGACTAACCTAGCTACTTTTAGATATTTGATCCTGACAAAATCTAGCTTAAAAAAAAATGATCTCAATAATTTTAATAATACTTAAATGAAACTTTGTAGATGCAAAAGATACGAAGCAACCTATTTAAACAAGATCTGAAAAAATACGATTTTTATGTACTTATATATTTTTTTAAATTTATCTTGGATAGGGCTATGGGCTGACTCCAATTATAATTTAAATACCATAAGCCACGAGAAGATTACACTTTGAGTATTGAACCAACTTAATACTCAAAGAGATTCCAGTATGCTGTGTATTTTTCATATTTTGAACACAATTTAGTAAAACATATTTACTAACACACCCACAGTTTGGGATTGTGGTCGGCAGTTGGCATGGCAGTCGGAAAATACTTTTGTGTTTGTTGCTTTGTAGTTGTGAAACTAACCATTTAACTTGAAGCATGTGTACATAAAATATGAGATAGGCGTGTAATGAGCGCGCGCAGCCATGCTTCTATTTCTGATAAAATTATGCTTGAATAGTTTACCAGACTTCGTTTGTGTCTAGGTCTGCGTATAACTTGATTTATTATATAATAAGCAAAGCTAGATATGACACTCTCAAACAGAAAGCAATAACTCTTGGTTAAAAATAGCATTTAGATTATATGACATACAACCATGTTTATCACACAACTATGACATGTGGCTTACCCGAAATAGTATCTTATAATAGTATATTTTCAAAGTTATACATGGAAAAAAAAGCTACCTTTTGCAGAATGTATAATTCTTTATGTGAATTCATGTTTAGGATGTAAAGTTTGACAAAAAATAATACTTTTTTTTTCAATTTTCAGCCTTATTATATATCAGAGTAATTAGGTAGGTGTATTGATGGTTTTTGCTGATAGAATCCATTTTTTACGTACTTACGAGTATGTCCACATTTCAAAGCACCCGACCAATTTCACGTTGCAAAGGTATTTTAATAAAAGCACTACGTCACGTCATTGTCTCTAGTAATTTTGACGTGAACTTTCGGAATCCAGGACCGTCATTTCGCCGCAAAGCCTCCGCTACGCAGTGGGCAGAAGTGACCTAAATAAACAGATCGGCTCCAAGTAACTAACCGTTCGACAAAGGCCACGTAAACTCAAACAGGTGCTGACATCATACATCACTATCAGAAATGGAATTGACTCGATGTCCTCTACATCGTAATAAAATATTACCAAATAACGATCCTGAAGAGATAGTAAAAATGTTAGCATGATCAAAAATATGAAAATATTTTACAAATCGTAATATGTTTTAAGGGTTTCTTTATTGATTCGGCATACAAATGATTGAAATGTACGCTTATGATGACATTCAACTTTAACTTTGAGTGTAATAAAGTATCTGCCCGTTAATATCCAGTAGGCGTGTACAATGTACATTTGATCATTTAACGGATGCGCAATATGATTATTATGTTTGACTTGATTGCCGATTGATCAGACTCCGTAATTATTGGAAAGGAAAACCAAACAAACTCAAAAAGGGATGGAGTGTATGATATTTGTGTCTATTACACCCATATCATAAACATACACATCCGTACTAATAAATACGAAAGTAACCCTACCCTATCTTCGATTTTTATTTAATTTGATATGGATATAATTTAACTAAGTGGGATATGAAAGCATTGTAAGAAAAAGGGCAAGGGTTTTTCAGGAAATTACTTTTGTTTAATGCCTTGAGATATAAATTGCAACAATTTGAAATGAATCGTAAGGAGCGCGTTAAAACCGAATTCCAAGTCGTAAGCGAAACTCTAGCAGAATATAAATCCATAAGTAGAAACACGATTAGAACTCTCCTCCTTTGTATATATAGCTGTTTAAACAGGATATAGAAAATAACATGTAACTTTCATAATTAAGATATTCTAGTTATACCTACAATAAAGGCAATAAACGTGGGCCCAGCCAGATAATAAATGCCACTAACCAACTTTCTCTTCCAATCAGTAAAAGTGTTGGAAGAGGCTACTAAAAAGAAACTGTCAGAAAAAGACAGATAGGAACGTCTTTCCTCCACCAAACTGCGGTCGCCTACTCGTCGGTCGTGCGTGGCGATTATGGCAAAGTCCTTTTGGAGAAGTCTGTGTGCAGCAGTTGACTGCGCTGGTAATGATGGTGATGAAACAGCTGATTTACAATTACTGTTGTATTATTCTCGCCAACCTGTATACGTTCTGGGATGCATTAAAATTTACACAACTCGCGGCTTACGCATATCCGGTATAAAAAGGTAGCTCTCATTTTCGTGGCTTGCTCTAAGAGATCTACATAAAAATATCTAAATCCTGTAATCCCTTAAACCGTCAAAGCGTTCCAGAGGAACAGACCCCGCTTATGTTTACTCAAAAAAGGATTAATAATATAACGGTGTACCTTCACGTTTAACTAAAGTAAGTTATCCCTCGTAGATTTATATATCAGAGTGTCAATCTTAACGATTATTTTATCAATACTTCAACTATATTATAAATAACCCCGCGAACTGCGTATCGCCCTTAGAATAGGTGTTATTATTCTAAGGTATCGCCTCAGAAATCAGAAATGACAGCTGAAATGTCATTGTCATCAAATAAGTAGGTATGACGTGGTTGAAAAATTTATGAAGAAAAATTTTTTTATCTTTGACGTTAACTTTCTGATGAAGACGAATCTAAAACACCAAAATCATAATTATCTGTACAGCCGTTCTCGACTAATAAATGGTGTAACTAACACGACTTTCTTTTATATATATAGATGAGTTGAATTTTAAACAAGCAAATAAAAATATATATATATACTTTTCATGATATCTTCCAGAAACCTTTTAAAAAATGTTTCTAAATTGACTATAGGCAGGGCATGGAAACCGCCGATTAAGTCATTCATCTTTTCTTCGTTTGGGTCATTACAAAATGAATCATTTCCATTCTGGAGAGACTGATTTTCAGTGTGTTTATGTCCCCTTATAGTTCTACCTTTAGTGTAGTGGAACTAACCAACTAAATACTCAAATTTTTCTTACTGTTTTAATTTTCGCGATATTTCCCCACGGTTTTTATTTTCTCCAATCGGGATAACAATAACTGTAGCTTAAAGACCCTGTCTAGACCATTGTAAAAAACTAAGTTTCATTTCGACTAAATAATAGTCAACAAACTAGAGTTCATGCCCTCGTTATTGGCATATATATGCCTTTGAGTGTATATTTAATCGAGCAACAATAATTACTAACATACAAAACAATTTTCATCAATAGACTTAATATTCTATGGTTGCATCATTGACCATTCAGACATCAGTCCACTGGTGGAGCAAGGCCTCTCTAAAAGGAATATTCTGCCATGAACACGCTTGACAAGCTAGTGGCTGATCGCAATTGTGTTAGCTGCAGGCTCGGATTGAGCCATTTAATTTCATAACTCGAATCTAGATACGCAACGCCTTGCTTTTGTGAAATCTTTATGGATTTGTTTGTTATAGTCTAAAAGTCAGACTCTCCTACTCATGGATCAGAGAAACGAAATGAGGCTACAGAACTCAGCGGATGCCCATCGCTATCGGCAACTCAATAGACAGATATCTAAGTCTTTGACGAGCGACCTTCGCCAATTTTTTGGTGGCGCCTCTGACAACATTTATAAGAAGAGAAGAGGTAGTATGCCTTTATTGTACAGCTACTCTTAGTAAACGTTTAAACTATACTAATATTATAAAGCTGAAGAGTTTGTTTGTGTGTTTGTTTGAACGCGCTAATCTCAGAAAGTACTGCTTCGAATTGGAAAATTATTTTTGTGTTAGATAGTATAGATAGATTTATCGAGAAAGGCTTTAGGCTATAAAACCAACCCACCAATAGGAGCGAAGCATCACTGAAAAATAATCGCGACCATAATAACAAAAAAATTGACGCGGACGAAGTCGCGGGCAACAGCTAGTTACATATAAAGTGTAATTAGTACAGTAAGCCAAGGAATGTTCTGACTAAATATTTTGCTGTTTAATACATTTTTAACATAAGCATTTACATAATAGGAAATCTGTTCAAGTGAAAAGCAATGTATTCAAAGACGTCCCAGAGATATGTGGAATGATCTCTCGTATTTATTGAGGTGAGTTTCATTCATCAATGTTTGGTCGTAATTACAACCCTATTGTGTATCTAATGGAAACCATTTAAGGCAAAGCAATAGTCCAGAATGGTCTGAATAACGCTGGGAGCTTTCAGATATTGGAGAAACAAAACGTGTCTTAATGTAATTTATACAATTAAAATTATGGTCATATAATGATTAATGCGAGAGGAACTTAAGAATGAAAAGTATTTTGTTTTTGAATTAAAGTACTTAATTACCTTTTGGAAAGGGTCGACTGTCAACTATAACGAGCGTAAGTTGGGACACCAGACGACACAAATTAATAAAAGAGCTTTAGCAAGAGCAAAAGAGATATTAATTAAACCAGTTTGGTTACAGATATTCTTTATTAAAATTTATTGGAGTAGATTTGTTTTCCCCATAGATATAGGATTATGGTTTTCCCCATTCTAAAAATTCACTTCGTAGCACAACCGTAGCTGCGTGCGCTCGTAGCAGGTGGCAGCAGACTACGAAAATCGTAGTTCGTAGCTTTTTTCGTAGTTGACAGATGTTTTTTGCAAATAGATTTTAAATGGTGGCTATTATTGCTGTGACTTTGAAAGATAAGAATAATATCAAATCACACTGTAAGTACTCGTATATTCATGAAAAATACACATTTGCCACCAGGTCTGTTACAAAATAAGTAAGGCGAATAAAAAAGTACTTTACATTACATCGAAATGCTTGAATGTTTGAAGTGTATGGTCTTAAATATACACGGTTATAATATCCCTGATATTATAATATCCCTAATATCCCTGATATTATAACACGTTCCGGACGTATCGAATGGCGTATATTGACGTCTCGTTTCAGCTTAGTTTGAATCGATACATGGCACAAAAGAGTTGAAACTCTTTTGAAGGCACTTGTATGCTGTAGGTTAGTGATTCTCAAACTTTTAATGCCATATAAAACACCAAACAGATCCATGTTTACTATGTTTGGCGAAGTAATGGCTTTTTTTCTTTTTTTAAGCTATGTTTTAAAGTGGCTTAATAATATAAGCTATGTTATAAAGCCACTTTAAATTGAACGGATTTATTGTAAAACGATTCGCTTCGCAAGCTAGTCCCAATTTCTAGTTTTCTGGTAAATTGTTAAGGCTTATCTATTTATATAAAAATGAATCCCTATTTCCCTTGGTCATCGCATCACGCGTGAACGGCTGGATCGATTTCGCAAATTCTTTTTTTCTTTTGTTTGTTATAGTTAGTAGAATTTTCTTATGAAAGAAAAAAATTAAGAAAATTGCGCGAATAATTAGATAATTTAAGAAAACTTTACCACCATACTAAATTATTTGTAATGTAACATTAGAGCTTTTGACAATTTAAACTTTTTAATGTAACATTATGGCGTTTGACATAACATTGACAGAATGCGTGCTGAAAACGGTTACAATTTCCAGTGCATTTTCAATGACTATAAATAAATCAGTTATCTGAAATATTTTTTTAATTAATTATACCAATTTGTAATCTATATTCATAGTTAAGACAGGACGTCTGTCGGGTCCGCTAGTGGATTAATAAATACACGACGCTATTTTGAATAAAGAGTAAGAAGTTCATTTAATGGACCCAGGGTATTGAAAACCTTTGTCATTGTGATAAGAAAATAATAATCTTCTAATACACACATCAATTAACAAGTTTTTATCGATGCAAATGGACTGTGGCTACTTGGTTACAGCTTGCATATACTATCATCATCTTATACCTCAAATATGACTACAAATGCTTGTGTTCACATCAACATGTTGCTGAAGAAATCCGTTACCCGACTGATGTAAGAGATTTGATTTAGGATTCAGATCAATTTCGAAAAAGTTTTATTTTATTAAAAAAGTTGTTTAAAGTGACACACTTGTAAAGTTTAGGTACTCGTTACATAACTATAGAAGTTGGTGTATTGCCGGCGCATTTTTTTTTATGTAATCGCGTAGTATCGATTGGGCATCGATACTGAACTACGATTATTTCGGGCGATATGGTATCGTGTAGATGTAGTAGCCAGCAACTAAGCTAGCAGTACTAGCAAATAATGTTCAGAAACGTACCTACTGCCTACTTATAAATAACAATGTTGCTTATTTTAAATGACAAGCATAACTGGCTCAGGGATTCATTATTACAGAAATATAATTAATTCTAAGCTGAAAACATAACACAAACTTAATAGAAGTAAGATTTCTCCTATGATGTGTCTTGTTTTGCTGGCCTTAAATAGAATATCACCACCCTTTTTCGTCCTATGATTGTTGTAAGAATCGACTAAAGAAGTGTTGTCGCTAGTCTAGCTGCGATTGTCAACTCGCCTGCCAAGCGTGGCTATTTTGACAAAATCTTCTTTTTGGAAAGGCCTATGTTCAGCTGGGCTAAAAGTGAATTTAGTAATGTAAATATAATTAATAGCCGGAGTACAACGCGAATATATCGCTACTGAAACGCTACAAAACTGAGTGGTGAGTAAAAGATGAGTAATTTGACTTTAAAATGTTTAGCTATGAAAAACAATTTGGTCCCTCTTCCTGTAGCTCGGCTGACAGCAACATTGTCATTTCCTTTATTACAACTCACTCTTTTACCTTTTTTGTTGAAGAAATATATTTTGATTTCGTTATAATGTTCGCCGTAGTTACTACTGTATTGAGAATACTTTAAAATTCATATTTCACAACGCCGAGGTTATTTCTAACATTTTAGCATCTACGTAAGCAAAAACGTAATATAAAACTCGTTTAATGCTGTATATGGAGTGTAACAGCATTTTTTAATCTTTCATGTATTCGGGACATTCTAAATTCCAGTACCAGAAGCGTATACTAATTTCCATGCAAATGAATCTCGCGCAATAATTGTCACTGGGATGGCGTAGTGTTTGCATATTGGGCGAAACCATGTTGGCCATATGCTTGAAATCGGGTTCGGTAGAAGTGGAAATGCGGCGCAGTTTATGTTGGTTTAATGCATCTTTATTCCCACATATGCAGTGTGCATACTGATTAAAACTTTTAAAATACATTGAACACACAAAATACAGTGAACAAGCTCTTTAAATAAACAATAATGAGTATTTACTATTATTGGATATGAGAACTACTTAGAGTTTCAATACTCACAGTACAAAATAGCAAGCTCTATGAGAACGGAAAAACTAAAACAAACTCACACAATCAACTCTGGTGCATACTACATGTCACATCACCTTGAATACAAAAGGTTCAATTTCTGGGTCGCGTCAATTTAGAAAACAGGTTCTCAATATTGGTTCATGTCAGGATGTACTGGGTAGCTATAGCAGTTGTTGTGTTGTCGGGATCATTTCCTACTATATCTATACTAATATTATAAAGCTGAAGAGTTTGTTTGTTTGTTCGTTTGAATGCGCTAATATTGGGAAGTACTGGTTCGAATTGGAAAATTCTTTTTGTGTTGGATTGTCCATTTATCGAGGAAGGCTTTAGGTTATATAACATCACGCTGCGACCTAAAGGAGCGAAGCATGAGTTAAAAATGTAGCAAAAATAATCGCGATCATAATAACAGAAATTGACGCGTACGAAGTCGCGGGCAGCACCTAGTTAGAATTATATAATTGAATACTAGTTTTTGCCCGCAGCTCTGCCAGCGTCAATTACACGTTATCGTTATATATGCGTAAATCTATGCTTAGCAGCAAGCTATCTTTGTACCAAATTTATTTTTGAATGTAAATACGTATGAGATATACAGTCAGACAGACTGAAATACATAGTTACTTTCGCATTTATACTATTACTAAGTATAGATTTCGTTATAATTAATATTCACCGTCGGGCAAAATTGTATTTAATTTTAAACCTAATTGTAACGGGCTTTTGTGAAAATTATCAAATAATAAATTTGACTTAAATGATAAAACAGCCCTCTAAATAAATTCTGTGATGTAAAACGTTCGGCCTTATTCAATACGTAATTTTTAATTGTTGTTATTTTTTTAATTATAGCTGTGTTATTTAATTGTTGTTAATTTTTTAATTATAGCTGTGTTATTTTCTAGTTCATTATGAGATAGTTTATCCTTCATAGTAACTAAGTTAATGCAATAAATCATGGACAACGGTTACTGCGAGAGACCAAGAAGATGTAGTGATATTAAGTTTTGTCTTGTTCAACTCTCGCAGTTTATGTTTTGACAAAAAATTGGGTCTTAATTGAGATTTATCTGTACCTAAGTATATTTAGAATTGCGTGTAAGTCCCTAAAGAGACTCATGATTTGACACTCACGGCTTCCAGGCTCTCATATTTCACATCCGCTTCTTTTATGGAATAAAAATTCCCTCATAATGTAAGTAGCGCTCGCCCGCTTTTGTTGCTTGATACCTCATATGATACAAGGGTGAGATAATGGTATGCATGTGCTTACTTTTGCATAACATCATCCGAGGTCGTTGAACGAAATTATTGTTTTGCGCGCACTTATGTTGTTTTACCTCAAAACAAATGAGTTTCCAAAAATGTATGTAAAATGTTTCTTTGGTATGTAAATTGTGCTTTTGTTTTAGAGGTGGCATTATGTTTTCATTAAAATGTTGCTCGATCTTATATTCAGTTTGACTTTTAAGTTTAGCTACATTTTGTTTCACATTACTTGAAATCAAGCATTTGTTAGTCTAAATGTTATATTTCATTACGGCTAGAAAATCCTAACCACAATCTGAACGTACTACTACCGCTAGTTATCGCCTATTTTTTTAAGTGTAGGTTTTCTCATTTCTCACTACGTCATGCTGTTTATTAAATGCTGACTATTACCTATAAGTAATAACTAGCGAGTAATAAAACCTTGGTAACCGGAAGTCATAGCAATAGCAATAGATACCCGCGTAAATTGATAAAATGTGCCCTCAGTCCTGTAGCTGTGGGTCGCCAGACCTTTGCAAGCCTCTCACGTTCTTGCCACCTGTTACCAAATAAATAATGCCAATATATCAATAACAACTGGGGTCTAAACATGAGGTTTTGGGTCTAAGACATAGTATGCTGGAAGTATACATGATACAGGATATTTATTTGTTTACCACCATACAGAGCCGCGCCTTTTTGTTCTATCGGAGTTGTACAGTTAGCTTGGCATTCGTAACGGTATTTTTTTATAGAATATGCCTGGTCATATTGAGTATTTTTAGTCCACGATAGCAAAATACTTGCTACGTATTAACATTGACTTTGGCCCATTCAAAAATCAGTTAAAATCAGTTTTATTTCTGCAATTAGGCCCCAGGAGGCGCTTTTACACGTCCCAATATTTAAATCTACCACTGCTTCGGGACAATTCTGGGCTAGTGCCGAGAATAAGCAGCGCAAAAAACTCGGTCACTATATGTCAGCCTCTTTTTAAATAATTTTTTACAAGGTTAAGTAATTTTTACAAGGTTTAAGCAAGTACGAGCTGCGACAATTGAATGCCATACATTTCTATCATTTAAATAATCATTAACAGTGTAATAGCCCTTTTTCATTAAAATTACTTTGACGTACGATTTAAGTTTATTTACAGGGAGTTCAGCAATACACTATGGTAATTTGTTGAATATGCGAATACAATTTCCAATGAACGATTTTCCTACTTTTCGCAGTCTGAAGCCTGGAACGGCGAGTTTATCTTTGTTTCTCGTATTAAAATTGTGAACGTTACTTTTCTTAAGAAATAAATGTGTTCATACGAACGTAAATAATATTCTCGAGAATGTGTTGATAAGACACTGTAAGTATATTAATCTCTTTAAAGAGCTCTTTCAGCGATTCACGGGGCCGAAGGCCGTAAATAGCCCGTACAGCACGTTTTTGCGATATAAAAATTGACTCAATATCTGCCGCTGATGAAACGTTTTACTTTCAACACATGGTTAAACTTGATAAAACGAATATCAAACAAGTGACGTGCAATATGTGGTTGTATTGTCAGCATAAAAATATCTCTAGAAATCCAGCGGGATATCGCTCTAAAAAATTTAAATTAATAGCGCTTCCATAACGTTTACAGACAGTGATACAACATTTTAGTATATACATGATGACTTTTTCATCATCTTTAAAATTTTTTGTAGGCGTTCAGTATCGTATTTAGAGCATTTATTAAGTAAAAAAAGTAAATCAAGTTCTCACCCGAAAATATTTTTCGCAACATAGTTTTAAATTTTTACGGACCTAAGCCTGCTAAGGTATGAAGGGAAAATCAAAAACTTATAAATAGTATCGTAATGAATGAATGAGATGCTCATCGCGTAAAAAAAGTGTTGCTAGGAGTCCGTACCAAAAATTTTAGATTTTTGGGGGATTTTTTTTTAAGTGCTTTGTCTTGACATTTTTGTACTGGGCTAAACTAAAAGAAAAAATACGTCATTTGTTTTTTGTCTCGTAGATTGCTATATTAAAATGGAAGGTGATTAAAATTTAATCCTGTATGTATAGTGTATACATATGTACATATTACATTGACCTCAGGTGATACGCTAGTAGATACCCATCCATATGAATAAAAAAAAACTTAAGCCCCTCACTAGCAACCATTGAATCTTTCAGTTTCACAGGGCTCTAATGCTTATGAGCTTTAAGCAAAATTCCACTGTCAGACGTCTGGCCCAGAGTTGCCAAAGTTTGAAAGTTGTAAATCAAGGCATTACAACGTACGGAGTAACTAAATTAACATAACTTTCTTAGTTGTTTGTTATAACAGAACAGCTATTTGATGCTTGTCAGGAACAAAAATGTAACAATTAAGGACAGATTGTGGTTTTTAAATAGTATTTTTAATATTTCCCAATTTCTATTAATGCACCCGTTGTAATATTTGAATGACAGTTTGTTAAACACGACATTAATAATTCTAACATCTTTGTATCACCACGTTTCAATAAAATAAATTAATTGAATTTAAATTTGATTTTGAATTTAGTAAGTAAGTAAGTAAGTAAGCTCTTTATTGTGTATGGAAAACAAGGTTACAAAAGATCTTAAAATAATTACAAAAGTATCACTTGGTCCTTTTCAGGCATATACACAGATTTTTACATTATCTATAATCGAAATATTCCTGGATACTATAAAAACATTAAATCTTAAAAAAATTAAGGTTTTTAAAATCGTCTGGTAGTTTATTGTATATCTTTATACACATCACAAAGGTATTCCTAGACACAAGCGATTTACAGGAATGAACTGTTTACGGAAAATACATACTTAACTTTAGGAATCGCACTTTCTACTATAGACGGTTGAATAATTGATTGGACTACTAATTAAATATTATGATTATAATAGACATATAATATTGTATATTACAAAGTTATTTCTTGCTTTTTGTTCTCTTATTACCTTACGTCATGTTCTGATGACCATGAGATAATTATGAATATTTTAAATATTGGTGATGAAAGCAGTTAACAAAACTCAATAATCTGGTCCATTAAAATTAAAAAAGCGTATCAAAAGACCATTTGGTCGAGAACAATAAAAAAGTAAAATACTTCAAACTTAATTTCTACAACGATGGGTGGAGCACGCTTTTGCTAGAATATTGTTTTTTCTTTTTAGCTTCTCCAGCTTCAACCTGCAGTTTAGTTAAAATGAAACAATAAATCAGCTTAGCTCGACATTGTATTTCTTGTTTTCTCGCCCTGGCGGTTCAGTTAATTTCAATTCTGAATTCGTGAGGCATTAAATAGTTGCTAGTGTTGATATCAGAGTCTGGTTATTAGAATTGTTACGACGCAAAACGTGAAAATACAAGTCTCATTAGTACCAGTAGATATAAGGGCGCATTATGTCTCTTTTATTAAATGGGCTACAACAAGAGGAATCAAATGTGCTTGAGCAACATAGACAAACATATGAATCACTTACTGTTTCTCAAAATTTGCACATAAAATATCATGGAATACACTGCTGCCTGTCTTTTAGTGTACCTACTCTCTTAGTCGCCCTTACAAAACTCACAGAAACAAAAGGGGTGGTGCTATTATTTTAACGTGCCACTATCACACAACAATACGTCAACTATAGTAAGTAGATAAATTAAATGGATTTTCACTGAATACTTTTTTTTGTAGGTGTGGAGTGGAGCCCGGTAGCGTCCGGCGCGAGGCGATGATCGGCCTCATGGGCCGGCCGCGCGCTCACGATGCGACAGCCGTCGACCGAAGTGAGTACATACAATTTTATTCCTTTGCTCGTGACACACACAAATTAAAAAATCGCGTTATTCTTAAATGGAAGCACGTTCAAATTTTGAAATTAGATCGAACGTCAGACGTTTATTCTATCTGGCTTAGCTTTCCATTTACGGGCAGTCACGCAAATAATTTACAAGATTTTATGTTCATCTCTTCTTACCCTTGAAAGATTTAGGAATGAATACATTAAAGAATATTTATATAAAATCCGGTTTATTTAAACGGTTCAAGACAAATCATAAGTGGATTCATCGTTAAAATGGCAGTGCTGACTTTAATTGTCAAATTACACAACTTCTAGACTAACTTTAACCTTTCTAAAAAAATATGTAATTAGCCAACGTAGATAGAGTAAGAACAAAGCGGTAAAAGCAAACTCGTAGATTTAATTAATTTTTCCTTTATAATACTAAATGAATCTTCACTTTCCTTAAACTGAAACATCTCGGTATTCCTTACATTCTTTGCTGATTTAAAGCGTTTGAAAACTTTTTAGCGCATAGTGAAAGATATTAATTATAATGATTTGCATAGTTAGATGCAACACATCATCTAGAATTTCACCCTCTATTATTTATCCTTGACATTGATGTATCTTCATGTATCCATGATTAAAATGTAAAATTCATTTGCTCTCCTCCCAAGAGGAGTATGAATGTAAGTCAGTTTTGAGTGACGTATCGAGTAACGGGTTTTAATAAATGTTATGATGTATTTTAAGTAAGCCATGCTAATAAACAATACCTACTTCATTTAATATGGAACAGTAATTCCTTCAAGACTATAAGTGAAATTTCTACTTTTGCAAGGTATGTACCTACTTATCATTTTAGTTAGCTGTTATAAATCCTTCACACAATACTAAAGATGTCGATCAAAAATATTTTAAAGTTCGTCGACCTTAAACAAATGCCAGTTTTGAAGCTATGATACATTGCTATTCGAATCAACTGGTTCGAAAACGAGTACTACTGCAGCACTCTACGGGTGCAGTGACCTGGATCGCGCAAACTGGAAACTCTTTCAGTCAGAATATGTTCGATGTATCCAACAAGCTTAACAAATAAACAAAGTTGCGATGGCCATCGATTGAGTTGACTTATTTATCATGCAGTAGAAGTACCTCGCAGAAGTAACATACTTAATCTCAAAAAAGTTTTTCTAAAAGATTAACTTAAGTACACATTGTTAAACTTATGCATTATTACATCATATTAAGGCTAAAGAATATAGTAGAACTTTTTAATTGAAATATAATTTAGGAATAAAAACAACTTATCAGTGTTAAACAAACTTAACAACGATCGACGAATGATTTAGTATTTACTTACCGTCAGGCTTTATTTAATGTATGCAGGCTATACGCATGTTAAACTTTTTTTTAAACAAGAATTTTGGCAGCTGCTTTCATGTCCAATATTTTTGCTATATAAATGACTGGATTTTAATACTTCTTAACTTACACATTTACTTTATTGTTTGTAAGTTGTAACTATTTGAAAGGAATAAACTTATTTTTATTTTATTTAAATTTAAATAGCACATACTTCGAGCGAGATTAATCTTTTTGTACTTTTTACTCACGATAGTCGGAAAACTACATGAAAAGAGGATTTTTCAAACAGAGTTACAAATTAGGCCAGCGATCAGTGCAATGCGCTACTGACCTACATCAAAATTTGGGTCTTATTTCAATCATATAATTTGTACACATGGTTTATTCGTCAAGTAAATAATTTCGTAATGGCTTTTAGCCATGAGCAAAATTAAATTTAGTATTATACAAGTAAGTCAATAAATAGCACACGAAGAACAACGCCCTTAGAGCAAACTTATTAGTCACCTTTTGTGACAGCAGTCAGAGCCATTGTTAGGTTTGTAAAATCAACTAGATAATATTTTCAAATTTTCGCGTTGCAAAATTTAACTCGTTCTTTCTTTCTGATTACCTGACGTTTCGTTTCCTATTACTTCCACCTTGCTCAGTGAGAGTGTTTAATTAACCAGTGGTTTTGTTGTCGAATCACATGAATCACGATTTTGTTAAGTGATACTAGGAAGTGTTTATTTTGCAAGGATATATGAATAGTATCTACCTATATGAGTAATATGAGTTTCACTCATTTTGACTAGTATATGAATCATTTAAATTATAAATAATAAAAGATTTAGAGAGTAAGGCAATTTTAAGTTAAACAGTTTGAAGAGATTCAAAAGTACGAATTAAAAGTTTTAATAAAGGTTTTGAGTAAAAGTTAGCTTCATAAATAACTTATCTAAAGTTTAGACCAAGCGTAAGCCTGAACAGTTGGCTGAGGATATTTTAAATTAATGTTCACATTATCTTCAGGTTTCAAGTTTTTATGTAAATTGTACAAAAACAGTTAATCGTAGATAACCTTCCATTTTTAGGGTTCCGTACCCAAAGAGTAAAAACGGGACCCTATTACTAAGACTTCGCTGTCTGTCCGTCTGCCTATTACCAGGCCTATATCAAGAGCTGCGATAGCTAGACAGTTGAAATATTCACAAACTATGTATATCTGCAGCCGCAATAACAACAAATACTAAAAACAAAATAAAATAAATATTTAAGGGGGGCTATCATACAAAAAAACGCCATTCTTTGCAATAATAGTATTGCTCGATATCAATAAATGGTAGCAGGTAGGCACTACATTAACTATATTTATGTACCTGCTGTTGTTTACCTAGTCAATGGTAATTAACCCTTCGTGCGCTTGTCCGACTCGCACTTGGCCGGGCTTGTCTTGAATAGATATGATGGATGCTAATGGTTTTACATAATCTATATTTAGATTGATTGTTACACAATGAAAAATTACTTTCATGACCTCGAGACAATTTGTATTGTTGATGAATTACAAGGCCGACAAAATAATAATAGGGGTTAAAGTATGAAATTGCCGATTATTTTACCACTTTTTATTTTGTTTATAGCTCTTAATCCCTCAACCCCCAGGAGGCACTCGGGTGCCACAATAACAATGGATTTCAATTGTGTCTGGAATAACTCACGATCGAGGGAGTATAGTCATATTATTGCGTAATTCTTTTTGTATTGTATCAAAAACTAAATAAAGTAACTTTTGACTAAAAAAAAAATGCAATACTAGTGCCTATTACTTCAAAGGAAGTCGTTGAAAGGACCCCTTACAATGTGTCAGCTGACCTTCTTGTTTCAATTAAGTATATTTGTATTATATACTTTGATTTTCAGAAATTTAAATACTATAATGCGTAGCTTTATAACCATCTAACTTTCACCTTTAATTGCATCGAAAACGGTTCAGGCGTTTTAAAAAAACTAAAAAATTGTTAGTATGGAAAAATGACTTTTCTCGATTTCGTCCATACAAAACGGCAATTTCATACTTTAACCCCTAATATTTAAGGGCCCATTTTTTCCATTTAAAGTAAACTTACTAATTTTTATATTGATACATTAACTAAATGCTCAGAAAGTGGCAAATCTTACATTTATATTATTATGAAATGCTTCATAGAAAAGAAAATGTTTTGAACATCAGTTTAATATCTTTGCAAGTTCAAATCAAATTATTATTAATAACAATTCTCGTAGTCATTCGAGATGTTCATTTTCGCTTCCTCTTTAAAGGGGTTAAATTGTTCGTTTACGTTGCTTAAGGATTTGAAATGGGAAAAATAATTTGCATAGTATTAAAATAAACCAATACTTTGCTTAAGTTTAATTGTTAATCACGTTGCGACTAAACATAAATTATCATAACTAGCCCATATCAGTCCACTGCTGGACATTAGCTTTACAAAAGGAATATTTGTCCACAACCATCTCGCCGTAGTAACTTTTATTAAGACCTCCGTGATTTAGAGGCGTACCCTCCGGCTTTCACAGTGTGCCAGTTCTGAGGGTTCGTTTCCTGGGCATGACAATGTAGAAAAAATCATTCAATATTGTCTAGGATCTGGGTATTGGTTGTATCTCGTTATTTCTGATACCAAAAACAAGCGATTACTTTGGGACCAGAGCAATGGATGTGATGCTGTCCACATTAAGTTTTACGCTAGCAACTTAATTGGTTTTAGTGAGAAAAATATTTTCGAGTTTATATCCATAAAGATGTCTTTCATTCCAATATAAATTAGTGTTCTCGTAAATAGAACAGAGAACAGTATAAAATTATAGACTAAATACTAAGCCCGCCGAAATTTTTACGCAACGAATCTTATCTGTTACTCAATCACGTTAAAATGGCTGAACGGATCTAGATAAAGGTGCAGGGAAATAGATTATCGGATGGAATAGCACATATGCTACTTTTTGTCCCGTTAAAGTATGGTTTTCGTAGCGTAGTTTCAAATGACAGGCGTAAAAATAATAGTAAATTTATGTTTCCAGACGGTCGACAAAGCGGTGTGCACCGAGGAGAGCGGCGCGGCGCGGCTGGAGGCAGTGCTGGTCGCGCTGGTGGAGCGGAAGGCGCGCGCGCTGCACGCGGAGCAGGCGAGGCGGCGCGCGCGCACGCACCCGCTGCTGCTGCTGCTGCGGGACCACGTGCCGGACGGTCAGTGTTGCATCGACATCATAACAATACCAATGACGCACTGGTCAGCACTTTTGGGCTGCAACCTGGTGCAGGTCTGGAAACCAGATGGTAGACAGAGTGGTGTGCACCGAGGAGAGCGGCAGAGAGGCGGCGCTGCACGCGGAGCAGGTGAAGCGGCGTGCGAGCACACACCTGCTGCTACTGCTGCTGCGGGACCACGTGCCGGATGGGCAGTGTCGCATTGACATCATAACAATACCAATGACGCACTGGTCAGCACTTTTGGGCTGCAACCTGCACCGTCGTAGACAGAGCGGCGCGGCGCGGCTGGAGGCGGTGCTGGTCGCGCTGGTGGAGCGGAAGGTGCGCGCGCTGCACGCGGAGCAGGCGAGGCGGCGCGCGCGCACGCACCCGCTGCTGCTGCTGCTGCTGCGGGACCACGTGCCAGACGGTCAGTGTTGCATCGACAACATAACCATACCTATGCCGCACTGGCTGGCACATTTAGGCTGCAACCTGCACCGTCTAGAAAACAAGACGGTCGACAAAGCGGTGTGTACCGAGGAGAGCGGCAGCGAGGCGGCGCTGCACGCGGAGCAGGTGAAGCGGCGCGCGCGCACACACCTGCTGCTACTGCTGCTGCGGGACCACGTGCTGGATGGGCAGTGTCGCATTGACATCATAACAATACCAATGACGCACTGGTCAGCACTTTTGGGCTGCAACCTGCACCGTCGTAGACAGAGCGGCGCGGCGCGGCTGGAGGCGGTGCTGGTCGCGCTGGTGGAGCGGAAGGCGCGCGCGCTGCACGCGGAGCAGCCAAGGCGGCGCGCGCGCACGCACCCGCTGCTACTGCTGCTGCGGCATTACGTGCCGGACGGTCAGTGTTGCATCGACATCATAACAATACCAATGCCGCACTTTTATCCCATACAACAGACATGTTTTTTTCCGTTTTTATAGATGGTACGAAACCCTTCGTACGCGTGTTCGATTCGCACTTGGCCGGTTTTTATTTGTAAACTGAAAGATGCACTACCGCATAGCCAATTAAAGAATTTCGCAACTGGGATTGTAGTTACCATTGGCATTGTATAGTCCTAATCACAGATCTTTTCTGATGTAAGTATTATTTGTTTTTGTGTGTTGTAGTCAATCATAAAAGAATGTCAAACTTTGTACATCAACAACAATAGCTACCTACTAAAGACCACGAAAGATGGTAGAGCTACAAAAGTTAACATTTTTAAACAGATTTTTTGTTAATTTTGAACAGATTGGATAGGTCGTAAAATAAAATGGCAAAGCTACTTAATATTGTTTAAAAATTTATTTGATGCAACTAATACAGAAAGTACGGGTAAAGTTGTTAAAAAAATATGTGACTTGGTGGAAAATTGGTCGTTTTAGATATGCAATGATCAATAAAGTTTTGTCAGGTGGTCCAACTTTGACTTTGAATTATTAAATATTTATTTGTTTCATAAAGTTAGACAACCCAGGTCCATTTAATAAACCTATTATATTAGTTACAATAGTTATAAAACAAAAGAAAAGCAAACAATAACACGTGATGACAGCCGGAAGCTTGTCTTTGTTCACCTTGACTAGCATCCTGGCAAGATTTCGAATTGTATAGGTATATATAGGGGAGTCATGGCTTCCCGCTACGCATCTCAGAATGTCAGCTATCCCGTAACCTGTAGAGCACGACGCAGCTTTTATAAACTATGAAATTTTCTTTAGCTAATCAAAATTTGTATTTCTGTAATAGTTTTTAATTAAATTTAGAAGTTTTTCAATAAGCCGACTTCAAACGAGGAGGAAGTTCTCATTCATCAGGAACTATCATTGTTTAGATATAGTTTATGCGTTTTCATAATGGATATAATTTTAATCTCCAGAGGAGGCGTCGATAATAGCCAGCCCTGGAGAGGAGCTGCCCTCCCACTGGTGCGAGCATGAGATCTCCCGGCATAGACAGAAGAAGCTCAAACTACATCCTCATCACAGGTTAGTTAAATCTTTAAATTTAAATAGAGGCTGACAATAGTGACCGAGTTTCTTGCGCTGCGTCTTCTCGGCACTAGCCCACATTTGTTCCGAAGCAGTGGTAGACTAGCCCACATTTTTCCCGAAGCAGTGGTAGATTTAAATTTTGGGACGTGTAAAAGCGGGCCTATTTGCAGAAATAAAACTGATTTTACTGATTTTACCTAAGAACTACTGTTTATACTTAATATGGATTAAGTGACATCCTTGTCACTTATTTCATGTTATCTTACTGGGTGATATTAAAAATGCGAATATTTGGAGGGATATTTGTTAATCAATCACGCCAAAACGGCTTAACGTATCTGGATGAAATATGGCGCGGAGATAGATTACGGGCTGGAATAGAATATTATGCTACCTTTTATCCCAAAAAATGTACGAGCTCCGCCTGAGACAAAACTTTTCAATATTTAAACTGAAAGCTAGAAGGATGAAGGCAGCTGCGCCGGCGCAGCCTGCACGCGCTCTCGTAGAAACGACGCCCGGTATGCATGGGAACGGGTTCGAGTCCCGCCTGAAACATAATTTTTCAAGTTTAAATTCCTATTTCATTTTATTAAATAGAGGCGTGATAATATTTTTCTATCAAAAGTGATCTGATTCCGAGCTTGAATTAGGGATTTAATGACTGTGAAAACAGCACTATGTACCTGCCTATCTACCTAGACTTTACCTATTTGTTGGTCCTAACTAACACTAACATTTTGTCGATCACTTCGTTGGTTGATCAAATTGTTGCGGAACAGTCAGGAGTCCCAAGAGACGTCGCCTCTACTTCACGGATCGGTTTTAAAGTTATGCTACTTTTGTAAAACTGAGTTATATATTTATATATATGTCACTGAAAAATAAAAAAAACTGCAAATTAATATTTTTTCTAGGAACTTTAAAAACTAACATAACCTAACCCACCACCAGTGTATAATTTCACGCGTTGTTTTATAAACTGACAGATCTCACAATTTTACGGTGATTGTCAATAGATATGATCTATACCAATATTATAAAGCTGAAGAGTTTGTTTGTTTGTTTGTTTGAACGCGCTAATCTCAGGCAGTACTGGTCCGATTTGAAAAAATATTTTTGTGTTGGATAGTCCATTTATCAAGGAAGGCTTTAGGCTATGTAACATCACGCTGTGACCAATAGGAGCGAAGCATGAGTGAAAAATGTTGCAAAAATAATCGCGATCATAATAACGGAAATTGACGCGGACTAAGTCGCAGGGAACAGCTAGTAGTAAAATAAAAGATAATCTTAATCTGTTGTTAGAATGATTGAATAAAATTGATGACTACTCTGGCTTTTTTTAAATTAATGGATCTAAAGTCTTACTGTAGCCGCTGAAATAGATATATTATATAGATATGTTGAACTATTTTTTTAATGGATTGTGTTATATAAGCGTGTGAATGTTATGCATTAATACTTGTTAACCTTTAATTCTAACATCTTGATTTGATCGCAGTTTCAGAATTTGGCTTCCACTTTGTAATTGTTCATTAAGTTTAATGACAGTTAATAGATTTCATTAGTGATTAGTTGCAGTTCTAGGTTCTTATATTTTTTGTACCTACATTTTATGAGCTGTGTGTGCCTGGCGTAAATTAGAATATCTTATGGGTGTCGTACAAGAAGCCAGCAGAAGAAAGCAGCATCTTCTCTTCACCATTCACAACCAACAAATCAACCACAAAAAACAAAAATCAAATGCGAGTCATTTTCATGCGATAAATCTCTTTGTCTATCAGTAATCAGATGTGAGTTGATTTTGATGATGTTATTTCATTTAGGGAGCTCCGTAGTCCTGAGCAGCTGGAACTGGAGAGACGAAGGCGGCGGCGCCGGCGCAGCCCGCACGCGCACTCGCAGAAGCCACGCAAGCACCGCACGCTGCTCGTGTCTGCTATCGATGAGCAGGCGAAAGTCATCCATGTAAGATTCTGAGTGCCTCGTCTGAGTCACTCTCGTATATTCTGGAAGGTGTAAACTTATATTGTTATGTATGTTTGCAGTTTTATATTAAGAGGAAATACAACGGCCGTTTTTCCATTCAAACGTAGTCCCTTGTTTCCTCCCTGGATAATGCCAGTAGAGCTAGAGTTGTAATTTTAATTATAAAAATCTATGGCCACTATTAGCATGTTTCTATGTTTTCTGTTTTTTCATAAATTAAATAATAAAAAAGACATGAGCCCTCAAAAATAAAAAAAAATCGCCAGATTTTCCGCTGTGTTCAAACATTTGTTCAACATCACAATTTGGCTAAATTTTAGAAAAAAAAAGAAAACATACGAACACGGCCAAAGCCTTTCTTTAATTTTTAATGAAAAAAGTATTTAAATCGGTCTAGTTTTAGAAAAGTAATCGGGGGACTACGAAACGTTGATTTGGTGTGCTTTTAGTAGGTATTTTCGGTCCAAGAAGCAGTTGTCTCTATCACACTCTGCGATGAAGGCGTTTGGCACTGCGCGACAGCAATAGATTTTACAAATACCTATTTTTCAATTCTCTCGCCCGTAGTGTTTCCTCTTAATTACTTAAGCTAAATGCCGACCTGTAGATACTAACAGATTAGTTCGTATCTGAAGCTTTACTCCGCAACACAATGTCCTATTCGAAACCATCTGTCTTTCTTACTAATACCAGTATCATAGACTGTCTGGAAAAGTTATATGATTCCGTAAACACAGGCTTTGCGTCGCTTTTAATTTATCAAATAGCTAATTAGATAGTAGGCCACATTCCAAAATTCCTTTAGCAAATTGCCATGCCATGCCTGTGACTGAATCAAACTCTACATTTGCAATTTAGACTAGTAGATTTTTTGTATCTAATATAAAAGTTAGAACAATAAGATAAATAGAAAAACATTTTTTTTACTTATATCTAAGGGTCCAATGGTTAATTAATACAAGTAACAAATAAATCTTTATCAATTGTATTAACTACAGGCACATCAATATTTTTTACCTTAGCAATATTAAAGAGTAATTTAAATTGTTCGTTAACCGATAGTTTGATGTTTTTTGAAAAATTTTATGAACTCTTATTACGTGTACCTAGCTTACTTAAGATATTTCGTTTTTGAAAACTTCTATGGTCCATCCTTGAGTTGTTTATACCATCAAACAAAAAAACAATCAATTAGATCTATCTAGTAAAGTGTTATGCGTGGTGTTACTCAAATTGAGGAACAGCTAATTTTTTTGTAGGCTGATGTCTGGCTTTAATATCTTGCAATATCAACGCCATCTACCTTAGAATGAAGGTTATAAATTGTCTTGCTAGAGACGGGTTTCTCTTTATTTTGAGCTTGAGCGCCATCTGTTGGGTGGTAACGACATTTGTTGTATAGTTCCATAAGCTTATGTAGGTGGCAGCAGCAAAGTGTTTTTTATTGTCTCGGTTTGTTTCGAAGCTTACGAGTTCACCACAGACGTTTAAGTTTTAAACAGCGTTTAAAATATTATTTGACATTTATTTTGTATGGGAATTGTGTCAAATTAACCGGCAATCTATGTTTACCGGCTGTTTAAGTATTGGTGAACTCGGGTCACACTTTTTTAAAAACCATAGTTAAACCTATTACTATGGTCAGGCTAAATTTCTTGGGTATGGGTGTTTTACCACTATTTGTGGTAGGTACATTCGTTGTTTCTGATTACCAAAATACGAGTGCTTTAAATAGTTACTCACTGTGGGATCAGAACAATGAATGTAATGTTGTCTACATTTGCTTTACTTATTTTAACATGTTCATTTGGCGTTAGTACAATTTTTGTTTGTAAATTTACTTTTTTAGTTTTAGATAGACAGAAAAAGTAACTATCAGTACCTACAATTAAGACGACATTCTCGCTAAAACTACTAACGCTACATTGTGAATGAAAGGCAAATAAGTTAATACCTACCTAATTTGCTGTTAATTGAATGTATGTATTTGTTCATTTTTTTACTTTAAGGTACTTGGATGCACTTTTTTAATTACACCGATGTTTATCTTACTCGATAGTAAACTTTCACTAATCACAATGTTTTGCTTGTATAATAGGGGTTAAAGTATGAAATTGCCGATTTGTACTGAAAATCAAAATTGTTTATTTTTTAATTTTTAACAAATTTATTTAATAAAAATAGTTACCATTATTATCTATATATTGCTGCCATCTAATAGGAAGGTCATTTATGCCTTTGTGATAGAACTCTGAGGATCTAGACTGCACAAACTGTGTGAAAGCATTTTGTACTGCCTCCTGGGAAGAAAACTTCTTGTCACGTAGATAATAGTCCAAATCACGAAAAAAATGGTAGTCCGTTGGAGCAAGGTCTGGCGAATACGGAGGATGTCGAATGGTATCTAATTGCAGTTTCTGAAGGGTCAAAACGGTTTCTCGTGCTGTATGAGGTCTCGCGTTGTCATGGAGCAATAATGGTGAAGATCGATTCATGAGTCGGGGCTGTTTTACTGCTAGTTTTGCCAACATTGTTCGGAGTTCGGCACAATAGACATCTGCCGTTATTGATTGACCAGATCGGAGAAAACTATAGTGAATAACACCATGCTGAGACCACTAAACAGTTACCATTACCTTTTTATTGGCAAGTTTTGCTTTAGGACACTGTTGTGGCGTTTGACCTGGGGTCAGCCATTGCATTTTCCTTTTACGGTTATCATAAAGAATCCACTTTTCATCACATGTCACAATTCGATTTAATATTCCTTCATTTCTGTACCGATTCAGCAAGGCAACACAAGTTTCAACACGCGTTTCTTTCTGCACATCAGTAAAATCATGAGGCACACATTTTTTTTATTTTTTTTTATTTTATTGATTTGACGCAAATGAGTCAATATTGTGGGTAAGGTTACGTTAAACCATGCCGCTAATTCCTGGGTAGTTTGACTAGGATCGGCTTCCACCATATCTCTTAATTCATCGGTAATCACCTGTGTGGGCGGTTTTCCTCGTGGCTCGTTCTTCAAGTCGAAGTTTCCATCACGAAAGCGTTTAAACCAAAATCGCACGGTGCGTTCATTAGCAGATCCCTCTCCAAATGCAACATTGATATTGCGGGCTGTTTCTGTCGCGTTACTTCCGCGTCGGAGCTCGTATTCAAAAATCACTCGAATTTTCGCAGTATCCATCTTTCTTGTCTAAGTTAAATAACAAAAACCATTGAAAGTCGATATTCAAATGTTTCACATTTTTTAAAAGAAGAACATCATAGAAACCATGTGAAAAAAGTTTCATTCGAAAACCTCAAACCATTAAGATTCTATGTCAATTCAAAGAACCTATTACAATAAAACGTCAATTTCATATTTTAACCCCTAATAATATAAGTAGCTAAGTTAGGTCAAGTCGTCAAAAAGTCTTCCTAAAGGTCTCTTTAGAATGTTTGCAATTGCAAAAAACACATTAGTTCTTGTCCTTAATAAACAAAAAAAAAGTTAGGTTGATTAAGATACTGCCCAAAGATTAAATAAAAATATTTTTTATCCAGGTGCTGGACCCAGATGAACTGCCACGACGCGCGCGTTACACCATCATGGTGACGGCGTGTCTCTTGTTATTCCTTTGCCTGTTGTTAGTCGGCGTCACCCTGAGGATGGCGCCGCTCATTGATGATATGGGTAAGTACCAAGATAAGTCAGCCAAGAGCATTCAATAACCGCTTTCTTTTTGTATGAATTTCATTTAAATATAGGCCGACTGGCCTCAGACATGACATGTACTTATGACTTCCATCTTACCACAGAAACCAGGACCAACAGTTTGACTTGCCTTCGGAAGGCACGACGATAACACTTCTTTCCAACCAAGCCAACTTAGGGAAAATCGTGTTCGGGAAATTGAACCCGGGACCTTTGCAAAGTGGCGGGTAACCGCACCACTACTGAGTCGCCTAATATTCTAGATGCCGGATAGTTGCATGCTGAAGGTTTGCTTTTTCGTTGTTTTCAGCGAATTGACGGCTTGTGTAAGCATTTATCAGCATAAAACCTGTTAAAGACATTTTCGCTTTTATGGAATCTCGCAAAATCGAACGTATATTTATTGATTTTTAAATTAACATGTTTAATCTGTTTGCTTGCAAAAAAAATCTACTGACTTCTTTTGGTAGGTAAAAAAGTATTCTATTTTTCATAACAGAATAATAGTAACTTGAATCTTTACACAATTATATCTTAGAAAGAAGATAATATAATTATATTATATAATAATAATTGTAAGATTAAGATAGCATATTTTACTTAATAGGTACGATATGCTTAACTAAAATTAGATATGAAATTAAATTTATCACTGAATTACCGGCTCAACGTTTTCCCGCAAATTAATTCGTCTTTCTAGTTCAATCAAGTTCACAACAATGCTGAATCTTCGTCGGAAAGGTAAGTCAGGTAAGTTTAGTATAATTGTCTTGTATTATAAAACAGTACGTTTTGAATGAGATGACTTGCTACTCTACAATACTAACGGTAAAGCCAAAAAATATTTGTTTTTTAATTATTTTCCATACAATCACAATTTATACAACTATATCATCAGGTAATGTAGTTTTCTTTGGAACTGTAAATAATAAAACCGTGTTAAGTAATTCCTAGCCTTATTATAATATTCGTTAGCTATTTTTTTTTAATTAATGAAATAATACATTTTAGACTTTATTAAAAAAAAGTGAATCAAAGACTATATTATTATGAAAAAATCCGCCTTTTCCTGTTTTATTAGCACATAATATACAGGTGAAATTTTAACCACTTTCCCAAAATTTTATAGGCGTTCAGTATAGTATTTAGAGCCTATTTATGAAGTAAAAAATGTAAATCAAGTTGTCACCCGAAAATATTTTTCGCGATATAGTTTTCAATTTTTACGGTCCTAGGCCTGTTAAGGTGTAAAGGGAAAATCAAAAACTTATGAATATTAACGTAATGAATGAATGAGATGCGCCACGCGTACAAAGTGTTGCTAGGCGGTCGTATCAAAAATTTTAGATTATTGGCGGACATTTTCTAAGTGCTTTATCTTAACATTTTTGTACTGGGCTATACCAAAAGAAAAAATACGTCATTTGTTTTTTGTCTCGTAGATTGATATATTAAAATTTGGAAGGTGGTTAAAATGTCATCCTGTATAATAGTACAAGTATTAATCAAACTGTATTTCTAAGTACCTATAACAAATAATACTCGGAAATTTAAGTAAAATCCAAAGTTATACTTTATTTGATATTTTAGCAACTTAATTGCACTTATAATATCAGTATATAAATTATTTTTGGTCCAGTAAAATAACGGATTTTTAATTCTTTGTATTAATAAGGTTTAGCAAATAAAAATATCGTACTTTGGACTTTCTAAAAAATGTTAATAATGGTTTTGAATAGTCAGTTTCATTTTTAGGGTTTTTAAATTTTCGGCTTCTAAAAAGGAATATTTAATTTCGGAAATACTTATTTTGGAATCTTTGGGTGTTCCCCTCGTGATAATATTAATATAATTAAAATAATAGATTTTTATGGCACCATTTATAGCAATTAAACGGACAACGGTCCGTATAATAATTAGGAAGGTCGTAAACGTCTATTAAAATGACGTCAATTGAAATGAATATGGTTACTAGAAAAGATATGGTGTCTTTTATTTATAAAAAGTTTGTTAGACCGGAATATAGAGACATAACTTCTTAAATATTTCTGTTATTGTACTTTATTAGGCTGTAGATTGGCGTATTTGCGTTGAGAAGTATCTAGGTCCTACATATTAAAAAACAGAATTTGATTGAATTGATTGTTAAACCTACCTATGACTGCATTTGATGGTTACCTATACGATTCTGTGATTTCTTTAAGATTATTATTAGCTGTCTATACCAAATAAGGCCAGCATGACCATGTGTACCAATGGGTAAACATGGTCATTCATGTGCAAAAAGTGACACTGTTCATGTGGATATTATAAATGTTTATTTCCATACAATTATTAAATATTTTCTTCTATTCAAAATTTCTTACAACCGTTACTTATATCGGGTCTAAAAAAAGGCTTAACGAAGCCGAATACCACATATTCTACTCATTTGTACGATAATTTTTTTCAGGAAACCATACCTGGGAAATGAATAGTTCCTGAGATAATTAGGGTCAAAGTGAAAGTTTTTTTTTCAAGATTTTTGCATGAAAATCTTCTGTTTGTTGTAACAAAACTTTTTTCTTTAGAAACATGTTGAAAATGTTCGCAACTTTTTCATAAAAATCGCTTTAAAGAGAGCAACCCGCAATAAACCGCGCGCACGCACACAACCACGAATGTCCTTCATTGTGTGCGCGCACTCGCTGTGTAACGCTTGCGTTGAGGTCGATGAACGTTCGTTCAATGCCCGCACCCCGCACGATCAGCTGGTAGCTGTGCTGTTGTGTCGTTCTTCGAAAAGTTAAATGAACGGCTTGCTGACTTTACCACTTGATCCTGATTTTAATGAACTAACAAAATAACTAATCACCAGTTATTGATAGATTAAGTAGGTAGGTATTTTTCTGACTTTGTTTGCGTTGCCAGCCTAGGTTTCGAACGTCGAACCTTAGGATCAAAAGCCTACACTTTAACCATTAGAAAGATTAAGACATGCCTCGTAGTTTCTTACCACCTACACCCACTCAAGTTTCACAAATTACAGTTTATTGGCTTTATTTTCGGATAATTTGGTCGATTAAATTAACATCAAAATAAGGCTTTAGCCGTTGCGTAGTAGGTACCACATTATGACTTAAGTTTTTTTTTCGTTTCATACGAGTAATGAGCACTTTACAGTTCCAATGGTTGATAAGTTACTGAATGCGTATGATTCAAGTCCTGTTAATGAAAACGCGCAGGCTGCATGCAGATGCATAAAAGGATTTGGCAACATTCCATCCAAATGATTGGTTTGGTTAATTTATAACTAAGCTCGTATCCAAAAACCAAAATAAAGTTTCATATCAATTCAATTGCTATGCTATCTGTGTAACCTACTTTGATCAACAATTTTTCATTGGACCTTCATTAAAACCGTACAATTTGTAAGCTGCTAGTTTAATTTGAATAATTCGTTCGATTACACGAATGAAAACAAGCTATCAAATTATTTTACTCTCACAACGAGCTTACCATAACTCTTATGTTTTCCTTTTTTTTCTTACTTACGTAAATGGGATACGGAAATTTTAAGTCCTGTACGCCTAGCTAAAAAGGTTTAGCAACATTTCCGAGCGCAAACCTACGCGCATATCAATGAGGTTTCTCTTTTCATAAAATTAAGCTCATAACTAAAAACAAAATTAAGGTTCTTAGTACTTCTTTTCACCATTCTAATTACTACAGTCAGCAAAAAAATTACTTCTCTGAGATACAAAAATTCATTGTAGCGAATAGTTTGTTCATTTTAAACGTACCAAACAAAAATAAATCTGTATGTCTGCATTAGTACTGTCATTTGACTGAATTCTTTTTTTTTCGGTAGTACAATAATACTTACAAATGATAAAATGTGCTGAACACGGTATGCCTTAACAATTCATTCATGTCCCTTTGATCGAAATCCTTATCAAAACAGATAGCAATCATTCTAACGCTACTAAACAACCGAACAATTTCGGAAGGGAGTTAAAAGTTGCTCGCTAGTAAATAAGTTGACATCTTAATGAATCTAACTTTAGGTAGATTCATTATTTATTTACTACACAGCATTGTGAGTACATTTCACACAAACGTTACAACATACTCATACATTTACATAATCATCACTTATTGATACATTAAGTAAGTAGGTGATTTTCTGACTTTGTTTGCGTTGCCAGCCTAGGATTCGAACATCGAACCTTACGATCAAAAGCCTACACTTTAACCATTAGAAGATTAAGACATGCCTCGTAGCACCTACACCCACTACAGTTTCACAAATTACACTTTACTGGCTTTATTTTCGGATAATTTGGTCGATTAAACTAACATCAAAATGAGGCGTAGCGTAGTACCACATCATGACTTAAGATTTTTTTTCGTTTCATATAAGTAATGAGTACTTTACAGTTCCATCGGTTAATAAGTTACTGAAAAATGGATAATACGTAAGATTCAAGTCCTGTTGATGAAAACGCCTGCATTAAAGGATTTGGCAACATTCCATCTAAATGATTGGTTTAGTTAATTTATAGCTAGGCATATTTCAATTGCTATGCTATCTAATGCAAAATTGTTGATAAAAGTAGGTAACTTTTATCAACAATTTTGCATTCTATCTTCATTTAAACCGTACAATTGCAATAAGGTTTCTTCTTTCGTAAAATTAAACTCAACTAAAAACAACATTAATGTTCTTTGAATTTCTTTTTACCATTCTAATTACTATTTACTACAGTAAGCAACCAAATGACTTCTTTGAGATACAAAAAATCACGAATTGCAAATTTTAGCGAATACTTTGTTCGATTTAAATGTACCAAAACAAAAATAAAGCTGTAAGGCTGTATTAGTACCGCCATTTGACTGAATTCCTTCTTTTTTCGGTTTAAAATAATACTTACAAATGATAAAATGTACTGAGCATGGTATGACTGCCTACTAAAAAAAAACAATTCATTCATGTCCCTTTGATTAAAATCCTTAGCAAAGAAAATAGCAATCATTATAAGTCGGTTAAAAATCTTAGAGCAGCTAGCGCGGATTCGCGGGGAGCGGGGGCTTTCCCCGCGCCGCAAGCGATGCGGCGCGCGCGCGAGCCAATAGGAAACCGAGAGCGCCGGTCACAAGGCCGGCGTTTGTCGGCGTCAGCGAAATCAAAAGCAAAAATCATACTTGAAATTTATTTAGTTCGGTTTCTTACGTCATCGAATGCGCTAGCCGCTAGCAAATCGCAATTTTCTGTTTTCGCGTACTTTTTGTTGTTGTTCAGTTATCTTTTTAGTGAATCCCGTGACAGTGAAGTGTTTTAGAAATGCCTTGGCATCAGTTTAGTGCTCGTGAGTTTGTGAACATGGTGTTCTGCAATGGGATGGCTCATGGCAATGCATCCGAAGCATTTCGTCTTTATGGAACGACGGAGGCTCTGGATGACATGCCACTAGCCCAGCTGCGAGAGACGTGGTTCCAGCACGATGGTGCACCACCTCACATCGTTAGGCCAGTACGTGAACGCCTGACGGAGTGGTTTGGTGACCACTGGATCAGGAGGTATGGGCCTCAGGCATGGCCAGCCAGGTCACCAGATTTAACACCGCTCGACTTTTTTTTGTGGGGCTACGTGAAAGACAGAGTTTTTGACCGGCCATGCACATCGAGTGACGAAATGCGTCAAAAAATCATTGACGTGTTTGAAGACTTTAAACAGCGGTCGGTGCGAGGAGGCATTCTCGAGAGAGTGCATCAGAACACGCGGTATCGGGCGCGTGTTTGTTTGGAGATGGGAGGTCGACAGTTTGAGCCACAGCTGGTTCATTTGGAGAGGCCTGATCTGGACGACACGGATGAAGAGTAGGTAAGTAGGTACTTTTGTTTAGCAATTTGTGTTCTGTGCAATTTTAGTAGGTTGTGCCTGCCTACAAGTTACAACCGAAGACGATGTACACGCGATAGGGGCAAAGCGAGGCGGTCCGCGTTTGCCCCCGCCCCGCCCCGCGTAGCCCATACGTACACAACACCTCGTCTAGCATTTCGTGCGCGCTATACATTGCGGGCAATAAATACTTGATTTTTTTTAATGCCTCAAAAAAAAAGTCGTTTCCCAGCGATTATTTTTGTTACATGCGTTTTGGTTTGATGAACCTAATGCGAGGCTTAAGGCTTCGTTAAGCCTTTTTTTACACCCTGTATGTATGACAAAAAAAATATCCAATTTGGTGCAGTCGATCGGAAGTTGCCTAGGCTACATACATTTTGGTGATAAATATTTTGAATGTTCATAGACTAAATTTAAGTGAAGCTGTTTTTTGTATCTTAAAATAGGTATATAAAAACTATTTAATGGTTTTCTTTATATATATTATAGCAGAAATACAGTCCATCGCAAAATAACTGCTTCAGAAGTAGCTTTTTTTAAGAAACATTTTAGTGTCTTTCTATTTAATTAATGTTATCGATTCTAGAGATACCTAAGTAAAAAATATATGCACAATATATTTTACATGCAAAAGTGTATTTATTAGTATGTTTACTTTTCTTTTGAACTGGAGTTTCAACTGAGAATAACCTTGGAAAGTTAATGAAACTGAAAATTTACGGGCGAAGATTTTACGTGACAACGTCTTTTTCTCGGTAGAATATTTATTGATATGAATATAATTAAATTGCACAATAGGAACAAGGAATTGAATGAAAATAAGAATTGCACAAATTTTAACTATAGAAAATCTAAGCACTCCACATTTTCACTACAGACACAGCTGACGATACTTTAACCACACGTGTGAACTTGTATTATGACGCTTTCTTGTTTTTCCAACGCCAAGAACGTTCGAGAAAGACAAAGACAGAGACACAAGCATGCGCCGATTCAATGCGCCTAATTCTCTAGTGCTGCGCGCGCGGCAGACCGATCATAGTTGAGTGGGAGAGAGACGCAAGGCATTCGGCGGGCCTCTCTCTCGTTCGGTGACTCATCGTAACGTTACCGAGCGTTACACTTTTTCATAAGTGACTCCCAGCCGCAACCTAATTTAAGACGTTGTCACGTCAACAAAGAGTAATATTCAATTTAAATAAAGATGGTTGTATTTACTTTACTTTTAGGAAAACTTTTCTGACCGTTTCTCGTTTTTACTGTGAAATTAAAAATAAACACGCAGATCTGAATAAACTGAAATTGCTCAATTTGTTATCCATATCATGCGTGACGAATTGACAATTTATATGGACAGACATGCGTTGAATTTCAGTTTAAATATGCAGCATTGTAAAACATAATAACCATTTTTGGATAGATTAATTTTTAGTTTTTTGGACATGTCCAAGTTCTACCTTATAACAATAGGCTTCCAGAACAAACTTATGATTAGTCTTTTAGGCATTGATCTATACTAATATTATAAAGCTGAAAGCAAATAGTTGGTTTGTTTAAACGCTCTTATATCAGGAAGTACTGGTTGGAATTTTAAAAAAAATATAACATCACGCTGCGACCAATAGGAGCGAAGAATCAGTGAAAAATGTTGCAAAAATAATCGCGATCATAATAACAGAAATTGACGTGGACGAAGTCATGGGCAACAGCTAGTATAGACTAAAAAACAAGAAACACACTTAGTGACAGAATAACTTCCAAATGAGCACCCACTGAATATTTGGGTGCTTTTCACTAAGTTGCATTCATCTTTAAGTCATGTACGTAAAGTTGATTTTGCATTACGGTAGGAATGCCACGTGACATTGGCTGCTTTTTGGTAGATCTTATATTTTACCTACGCTTTTAGGTGCTTTTAGGTCAGATAACTCTAAGGAGATTTTGGCGGCAAATATTGCTTTTTGGAGTTAGTTTACTCTTCACTGCAAAGCAACGAAGCTGACTAGAAGTAGCAGCATATACCCATGTATTAAACGATATAATCCGTATAATCACAAAATAGATAGGTACAAAAGTCAATCTACGTACAAAATGCGATCGAGCAACGCACACATAGACACCGCTCACGGACGCGATACCTCAGATCTTTGTGAACGTGAGGGCTATCCGCTTGAAACATGCGTTTGTGAACATTTATGTGCAAAAATCAAGCACGTTTAGTTATAATTGGTTTATAATAGGGGTTAAAGTATGAAATTGCCGATTTGTACTGAAAATCAAAATTGTTTATTTTTAATTTTTAACAAATTTATTTAATCAAAATAGTTACCATTATTATCTATACATTGCTGCTACATCGCTGCCTACAATAGGAAGGTCATTTATGCCTTTGTGATAGAACTCTGAGGATCTAGACTGCACAAACTGTGTGAAAGCATTTTGAACTGCCTCCTGGGAAGAAAACTTCTTGTCACGTAGATAATTGTCCAAATCACGAAAAAAATGGTAGTCCGTTAGAGCAAGGTCTGGCGAATACGGAGGATGTCGAATGGTTTCTAATTGCAGTTCCAGAAGGGTCAAAACGGTTTCTCGTGCTGTATGAGGTCTCGCGTTGTCATGGAGCAATAATGGTGAAGATCGATTCATAAGTCGGGGCTGTTTTACTGCTAGTTTTGCCAACATTGTTCGGAGTTCGGCACAATAGACATCTGCCGTTATTGATTGACCAGATCGGAGAAAACTATAGTGAATAACACCATGCTGAGACCACCAAACAGTTACCATTACCTTTTTATTGGTAAGTTTTGCTTTAGGACACTGTTGTGGCTTTTGACCTGGGGTCAGCCATTGCATTTTTCTTTTACGGTTATCATAAAGAATCCACTTTTCATCATATGTCACAATTCGATTTAATATTCCTTCATTTCTGTACCGATTCAACAAGGCAACACAAGTTTCAACACGCGTTTCTTTCTGCACATCAGTCAAATCATGAGGCACCCATTTTTTTATTTTTTTTTATTTTATTGATTTGACGCAAATGAGTCAATATTGTGGGTAAGGTTACGTTAAACCATGCCGCTAATTCCTGGGTAGTTTGAGTAGGATCGGCTTCCACCATCTCTCTTAATTCATCGTTAATCACCTGTGTGGGCGGTCTTCCTCGTGGCTCGTTCTTCAAGTCGAAGTTTCCATCACGAAAGCGAAAAATCGCACGGTGCGTTCATTAGCAGATCCCTCTCCAAACGCAACATTGATATTGCGGACTGTTTCTGCCGCGTTACTTCCGCGTCGGAACTCGTATTCAAAAATCACTCGAATTTTTGCAGTATCCATCTTTCTTGTCTAAGTTAAATAACAAAAACAATTGAAAGTCGATATTCAAATGTTTCACATTTTTTAAAAGAAGAACATTATAGAAACCATGTGAAAAAAGTTTCATTCAAGAACCTCAAACCATGAAGATTCTTTGTCATTTCAAAGAACCTATTACAATAAAACGGCAATTTCATATTTTAACCCCTAATATTTCCGTTATTTCTGTTTCATTCTTAACAATAAATCCTACAACTAGATACGAGTGCCACGAGTCACGACCATGATAGTTAAATACTGGCTTAGCGAAAGTCGACGACCCTACCGCGTCCGTCTAGTGTTGGTAAGGAAAATAAAGGTATGATTGAACTTTTGTGCCTGTCTGTTTTGTGGTATAATGCTGTCATGACCTTAAAATCAGACGAAAAATATAACAACATAGACGCAAAAAAATGCTTTGAAGGGAAAAGTACTGGTGCACTTCTTATTCTTGCAGCACTCCTTTACGCCTATTATAATTTGTCTTCAGGATTAAGCTGCAAGGCACTGCTATTGGCAGAAAAAAATTAAGTTCTAGTAGGTAAGTTGAAAGAGAAGAGTGTAGCAAAAAGTCGTGGCGTGAAATACACGAAGAGGCTTATTTTTTTCCGAGAAATATAACTTTTCTGTTCTAACTGTTGATCTTTTACGTAGTACTTAAATGTGTCATATTTAACAAATTAATAAATTTCGCTGATGTGCAACCATTATCTGTATTCATATCGCAACAATATGGCAAGTGCAAGTCGCACATGAATCTACAAGTAGGTACTAGATGGTTTATTTAATTAGTTTTTTTTAATTCTTGTTAATAGTTTTATATTATACATATTTCCAAGTAATTTGATGGTACAGTCGACGTCAAAAGTAGCTTTATAATGTCCTATTTCGTTGTATGGTTCTAAGGGTCAAAACTGCTTATCCAGTCAGTTGTTGCTCTATTCTTGTTATTTTGCAGCTGTATCCTCAGCAATTTATGTCGCGAGATGTTCTGGGATTAGCCTTTATTAAATTTTCAATTATGTTGTCTAACCTTTCTGAAGAAGAACTAGAAAAATTGCGGTGTTAACGGGATTACCTAAAGGTGCTGTTTTTGTATTGGTATAGTGTAAAACCTTTTCATGATTAAAAACTTAACGCCACAACTTGTCGGTGGTTATAATGCGGCTTTAGACGAATGGTATCAAATAAATAACATCTTTGACCTCTTTGACTTTTGTGTAGCCAGTGATAACCCTATGGAACTGAAACGTGGTGGCTTAATATGGGTCTCATAAGAAGACTTGGGCAGAGGAGAGAGTACGCTTAGTATTTCCCTGCGTGATAGAATCAGAAATAAGGAAATCTGTAGGAGAACTAAGATAACCGACAACACTCGAATAATTGCGAAGCTAAAGTGGTAGTGGGCGGGACAAATAGTATGAAGAACCGATAGCCGTTGGGGGCGGAAAGGTCTGAAATGGCGAATGCGCACTGAACGACGATCTGTGGCTAGGCCCCCCATCAGGGGGGCATCAGTCCACCGAAGATCTGGCGAAGGTCGCGGTAAGTAGCTGGAAGCAGGTGGCGCGAGACCGATCGTTATGAATATCCATGGGGAAGGCCTACGTCCAGCTGTGGGCGTCATTTGGCTGAGGTCATGATGATGATGACGTTGATAATGATTAATAACATATCCTCAGCAAGAGACAGGCTTATTCTGGTTGTATTGTTTAGGTAACGTTAGTACTTTGAACAAATTAACAAACTATATCTCTGCCACTTATCTTAGGCAGACCTATCTCTAACTTAGAATAGGTCACTAACATCGGCAAATAGAATAGCTAGGTTATATGAACTGCTATAATTATAATAAAAAATAAATTTATTGCAAATTTATAATACAAAACTATAAAAGTTTACCTTTTATAGTTTACCTAGTACACATAACCTCAATTGATATCCAATCCTACTGAGTTACGAGTACCTTTTGGTTTACTCGTACAATTGAAATACGCATTAAGAAATTAAGTGTATTGTGGTTTATACTATGTTGACTGTACAATAGTAGCACCTGTTCCTATTTGAAGTTTGTTATGTAAAACATTTCCAGTATTTTTAATAGCTTTTTCTGGTAAATGTACTAAAGTAACTGTTTTTTTTAATAATAATTTTAACTTCTAGGTTGCTTGCTGATTCGAACGTTCGGTTAATACATTTTATTACACTCATTTTTATTTTAAAAGGAAGTCTTTACTTAGAGACTTTTGCGCATCCAATAAAAGGTCTTCGTCTGCTTCGCGTCGCGTGCGCACGCGACCGTCGCGATTTGTATGCAACTCTATAGTGGCTTTCACTGTGCCGCGTGCTGGCCGGTTGCGTTTTGGAACCGTTTTCGACCGGTAGCACCGCACGCGACCGGCGAGACGCTGCAGACTGAAAGGAGCCTAAGCGCCAGCGCGCGACAGTACGGGCCTGACGAGCCGCCGCGCTCGCGTTATTTTATAGTTATTTAAACATAGTAATTAAGTGAATATGTCTATAAATATTTAGCATAAAATTTTTATTTAAAATGTCCGTAGTTAATGCGATCGGTCACCTCAAACTGTTTTTCAAGTATCATTAACTTTACAGGTATTCAGTTAAAGGGGAAAGGCCCTAATTGTTTCATCTACATACATAACTATACTTACTCATACTTCTGTCGCTTCTGGCTTGCATACTTGTACATAATCATGGTCTATTCAAGCCGCACCGCTGCGGGAGTTAAAGAGTTTTCAGCCGTGCACCTGAATGTGTCTAAAACATAGCTTTAGTATACTAGGTCTAAAACGTGTCAACGAGTAACTTTTACTATTATTTGTAGATTGACGCTTCATATCAATATTTGCGTTGATTTTTGCTTGCATTAGTTTGAGCTAATTAGGATAACTAGAAAACTTAATTACTGGTTCTTTTATAATCATCATTTTCATGTGTGGATAAGAACATAACTGACGATAAGTAATAAACGCGAGCTAAACGCGTCAAGTTATTTTTCATTTCAATGTGTAAGTAGTGTTCGCGTAAATTCAAGAAACTAATAGGTAGATAGAGTTTAAATTGATTAGGTAGGTATCTGAGTATGAACAACAATCAAAACCATCCCGTACAAAACAGTTGCTTTGATACAATTTGCTAGAAAGTTATTGACAAGCCCGTTTTAAAAAACGTAGGTATAACAAACCTTTTTGTTACCCATTCTGTACAATTGAAAATATCATCGACCTCATTATCCTATTTTTATAACTCGAATAACCTTGGAAAGACGACCTAAGTAAAAAAATATTTTATAAACTCATCTCAATATCCCATTGGGTTTTTGTGTAATTGAGTTCCAAAGTTACCGCAACGATAGCACACCCTTGTTATTATAAAATTATAAATTATTTAGGTATGTTAAAGACTTTTTTGCAAAACATCACTGTTATCACCCCACATCAGTCCAATGCTGGACAAAGGCCTCTTCAATAAAAAAACTTTGCCATAATCGCGAAGCATGGCAGTCGGGAAGTTATTGGAGTTTAGATAGTAAAGGTAAGAAGACGCTTCTACGGTTCTACCGGCTTCTGACGGTATTCCTTCGGTCGCCTCTCACGACACCCTTATAGAGAGAAGGCAAAATCAGTAAAAATCAGTTTTTGCGAATAGGCAAGAGTGGGCAAGTGCCGAAAAGAAGCAGCGCAAGAAACTTATGTTTACAAAAGATAAATGGCAGTTCGAGCTAGGACAATTTAATGCCATACTTTAGTAATCATTAATAGTATAGTTTTTTTTCATCATATTTAATTTAACATATAATTTAAGTTTAGGTATACAGGGAGTTCAGCAATATACTGTGGTAATTTGTTAAAAATACGATTGCAATTTCCCATGAACAAATTTCCTTTCGTAGTCTGAAAGGGTTAGCGCTGTTCTATTTTTGTGCCTTTTTATACCTTTATGCTTTCGTTGTGTAAATGAAACATTTCTCTGTACTGACGTCAACGTTACGTAACTTTGAGGTAAGAAAATGAATTAATCACAGTGGCCAATGTTAATGATCGTCGTCCTTCCTCAAAGGAATAATCCAGGCATTGTTGCGTGGCCAGGTTGTTTAATTTTGCGCCGGAATTAGCCCTTACAATCCCTTGAAAGTCATAGCCTACGGTTCAGTGCTCCGCTCAAAGTTCACCTATTAAAATCTTTAGGTGCCCTAAAGAGATAAATTACCTTTCCGCAAATCATTCACAAATTACAATGTTATGAGAGAGTTGAGAGTTATGCTTAAAATACTTAGCTATTAAATAAATATATAAATAAACTTTTTTTAGATTAAAATTTGTAACATTTTTATGTTTCGTTAGCAAAGATGAAACCATGGCGAATCCGTTTATCAACGCGTACCTTGTTTAGGGCAACTGCTATATTTATGTTATATTCTGTACCTTGTGAACTTAGTCATCCATTTCTTGTCGTATGATAATAAAATTATAAAGATAATCTGATGTCAGAGTTCGCCTATTACAGGCATGACTTTTTTCCTCCGACAGAGGACGTCACCAACGGCTTAACGTGCCTTTCGAAGCAAGATTACTTATAACCCTTAGACTTAACACTTTTACGTTTATGCGTAAAAACGAAACATAAAGGGTAAAATCCTGTACCTATAGGCCCTACCCGGACTCAAGCCAACTTAGAAAATACCGTTTTCTAAACTGATGCCTTACTCGGTAACATGAAGCTCGTATTTACGGATATAATATCAGCCTCTTTCAGATACTTTAGTACATTCGGTATGAATGATAGGGACAAATTAATTGAAATATACGGACATTGCGTTGCGGCGTAAGGCCTCTGATCCGAATCAAATCCGGTATCATTATGTTCTATAACACCAGTACGCCCATCGGATCGTCACCAACTTACACATATAATATAAATATTATCAATTCAGTGCAAATATCACAATACTTAGTCCCGTTCATAGTAGTAATGATACCAACAAGTGTATACTAACATTGTTTTACCTACCAATCTATTAAAGGTAAAGAAATTACAACAACCAAACAGTATATTTTTCGACATCATTTTTCGTGTAGCATACTCACTTGGGTTTTCTTCGTGGCGACCTGTTTTGTTCCGTACATTTTATTTATAACATTAGCTATTGGAACATTGTGTATAAAGCACACACGACTGTAATCAGGTGCTTTCACCACACACCGCGAGGGGGCGCCCGCGGCTCTGCCTTGAACTTTCTCAGTAGAACCGCTAATGCATTCTGACGGAGCCAGTTCACTTCTATGGGGAAATTATTAAGCCAATGAAATACTTAGGTGCTCCGTCGTGCCCGGGGGAAGTTGAGGATGAATGAAACTCAATCATTATAAACTTTTAGCCGCTACGCCGTATAAAACTGTCGGCCTGAATATGGATCGTAGTCCAGTTATGTGGAGCTGACAAGTTTGCGTTGTTAAACAGGATTAATAAATTTTACTAGCCATAGCCAAAGCTATATTGATAAAATCTGACGTTTGAGCGATGATAGCCATCTATCTAGGAGTTACTTAAGTTAGTATTTACTCTGTGATTGCTTAAGAGATTTAGCTAACAGGCATTATCGATGGATTTCGTAGATGATCAATTTAATTGGGTACATAACTTATTATAATCTCCCCAAATTAGATTACTCTTACGAGGGCTAATATAATGGCTAAGGGCTAGCATTAGGGCAACATAATGAACTTGATTAAAACCGACGAAAAAAAGAGGCGGATCTTACTTCGACGCGTATATTTTTCTGTATTATGCATAACTTTTGACTATAGACTGATTTCCATCTTGTTTTTATATAGGTATGAGTATGATGGAGAGAGATACGAATATATCTCAAAATTGGTATTAAGTATTTAATTTAAAGAAAATAAGCTACCCCACACATAATAGAAAAATACATAATATAAATAAAAAATTGAAAAATAAATAGTAAAAGAAAATAAAAACGGCCATGAAAAGTTACAATAAAGATTTTTTTACAAAAAACATATTGGTGAATAGCATGAAACAAGCCACTGATTTTGAGTCGGTGCAGGACAAGAAATCATATTCCATCATCGTGCACCGACTCAACATTGGTGAGTTATTTCAAGCTTTTCTGAAGATATTTTTTTGTAAAAAAGTTTTTTATTTAAAACTATTCTGTTACACTTTATTTAAAGTTTGTCTATTGTGTGTCATGGTGTTACCTCAATTTGTAGTGTGAAGCAGTCCAATTTCTTTTTGCAAAGTAGTTAAAATAAAACGCTCACGTCCTAAGGGCGCGACGCGTCAGTAACTTTTTTGACAACACTTCCCTAACACGTAGAATAAGTACGTAACGGGTTACGATTTCCCTTACTAGGTATATTATTATCCAAACTTACACCATACAATCTGGAAATGTTTTAGTATTATGTGGCGGTACGGAACCCTCAGTGCGTGACTCAGACTTATCGGTATTTCGGTATTTAAAACATTGTAACATAACAGCCGACGCTTCTTTTTAATATTAATGTTCATTACGACTAATTCCAAATAAAGTAAAAAAAAAACTGTGACTGTAAAAAAAATATAAAGTAAAATGAAATGAATAGCGATGACATGATGACCAAGTATCGCATCACTCATGATCCACTGTCCTGATATTTCCATTTGTCATAATAGGTATTTTTCTAAATTATTTCTTTCTTTTTCTATATTTTGTTTTCTTTATTCTTACTGAGACATGGGCTAGTTAAGTAACGTCTACTACTAATAAATACTATACATTTTAGAAAATAGTAAATGGCCGATGTCTATAAAATGCAGATATAAAAAAATCTATCTTCTTATCTTTAAGAAAGCAACAGAATTTTGTAAGTTTGAATTTCGTATGACACAAAAACTACTGCAATAAATGAAACGCAATTTTTACATATGTATTATTGTCTAGCTTAAAACTTATGCTACGGTTTATAATTTTAAACATCACGCTAACAAAGTCGCGTGCTTATCTAATAAAAAGTTATAAATTCTTTAGATGCCAAATTAAAAATATGCTATAGTTTATTAATAAGAGCCTACAAGTTATAATGAACCGGGAGGCACAAACAAGGGAATGTCAGTTGTCTCCAGCAGATGCCTGTTTCGCCTTTCAACGCGTCTCACGAGTTTGGGCTAGTGATGAGCTTCTTTACCTGACTCGATTAAGTCAACTTCATTCTCTTTTATCTGATCTGTCAACCTTTCGATCCATTTCCTGAAGATTAAATCATATTATTAAAGCATATAATTTTGTTTTTAATAACATATAACATAGATTCAGTAGTACATCTGTGAGTCATTTATTTTTATATTAGTCCTTTGGTTTTATACAGATTTATTTAGTTTGTTTTTTTGCGTCACGTTTAGCAGTTAAAATATTACGCTCGCAACGAGAAGTTGTTTAGTGTCTGGAGTTGATTAGTGCCTGAGAACAATTCTTTTTTAAACTTTTTAGTAAAAAGAAATCTACATTCATGTCAGGATTAAAAAAAAATGGTTATACTTAAGTAAATTTAATCTATTCGAAGAACACATTCCTAGTACGAGCGTTAATTAAATAGTGTACGGTATACCCTCCCGTTGACAATATGTCGATGTACGATGTAGGCAATTGTGGTTGCGATCCGCGCATTCATATGTTAGGCGGATGCCATTCGGTTATAATATGAGACTCTTGGTAAATAGATAATATTTAGGTACCTGTCGTTATCAAGATTGACGCAGACAGGAAACGAATTTCCGCAGTAAGTTAAACTTTAGCACATGAAATCTACTACATAAGAACGTTCCAAAATTGGCGCAACATTTTTTGGTATTACATTTACTATGTTATTGTTTTATTACATTCACAATTATTTTCATTTAATAAAACTATACGTACTTATTTGTCTGAGACAGCACATAAATTTAAACGAAAATTCCAACACTAGAGGTAAAACTAAATAAAGTAAACAGATTAAAAAAATGATAAGGACAATATAATTACTCTAATAATAAGTGTAAATAAATAAAAGTAAATTGTAGTTAAAATTTGAAATAGACTGAATCCACCAAATCAATAGCGCACCTCAATATATTTTTTGTATGGCATGACGCATATTTTCATAGCTATTATTTAATTTTTAAATTGATTGTAGCATAAATTAAATTTAACAATTAAAGTAAACATGTTATATTCAATTTTCAAATTCATTCACAACATTAAAAACTTCACGTTACTTATTTTAGCTAAAACCTTTCTCCGGGCTTATAAACGAAAAGGTGACCCTTAAAATGTTGATCCTAAATTGATTAAATTCTATTAATCTAAAGAGATTATAATCTTGAGGATTGTTAAATTTTCACAATGTCGTGTCACGTAAAAACAGCAGAAGGTTACGCTAAGATTTGTTGAAAAAGGAGCTTTCAAATTGGGGTAATTAAAATCTCTCCAAACAGATGTTTTTGGGCTGATAATTTGTTTGATGCCAGGTCGGCGGGTCTGCAAGTTGTCCCGGGTGATAGTGTCACTCACACCGCCTACCTGCTTTATTCTGAGCCGGTTTAAACCAAAAGAAGATAAAAATATGCTTGTGGCATAAGAGATTTAAGAATTCACGAAAATACGCTGCATACTCAATTTTAGACTGTTTGTTGTGGCGAGAGGTCTGATGTTTGTAAGGGTGTTAGAATCAAATACGGTTGAGTTAATTGGCACAATTTGATCTGTAAAGCTCTCTGCTTTTTCATTGTTTTATTCTAATTCAAAACTTAAATTCTACGATGATAAAAATGATTAAACGGCTAACAATTAAGTTAGAATAAAATAAAATGAGAAACAAGTTTTGAGTACATGCCAAATGAATTAACAATCACTTATTTGTTTTATCCATTTGTTGTGTCATTTCTTTGTTGAAAAGTTTTCACCACTAGTTCTGCAACCCTCCTAAATCCATTGGATACTACTTGTTATTCAAGAGAAGGGAAATCAAACCCCTAAGTGTCTAATTTTAATGTCCTGATAAAGTGGAATGGAAAGGGTTAGGTCGGTGGAAGGCTCCCACATAATTTCTTTAAAATTTGTGTTTGAAAAATATTCTAAAATGTAGTACTCATACATGCAGGGTTTTTGGAAAGAATTTGTTTTACTACAAATTTTGACAAAAATATATTTTATTACTTTTCAATATGGTAATCATATTGAAAAGAAGTAATTATAAAAAAAATATATACAAAAAGCTCATTTCTATATTGTTTTTTTTTTTCGGATAACAAGTAATTTCGGATAACAAATAATAATTAATACCTTTTTTTATATAAAAAGACTAGGATCAATTAGAGGGAATTGAAATAATTTTATATTTACAACATAACAAGATCAAATTCAACAAAAATAACGCGTTTTTACGATGACGACTTTCTACGTATTTACCTGTGAAATGAGCAATTTTCTGGATTATTTTTGTGGTTGACTCCACAGGCACTCACAGAACATGTGACCATTTTTAAATAAAATTGTATTTACTTTATATAATCTACGATGTACTAAATAATTCCATAAAATGTTAAAGCTTTAAATATCGCAGATGCCACTGGGTGTCACTCTGTCAATGAAGACAGATCACAAAACGAAAAGATTAGTTTTCTTTTTCTATCTTGCTAGATTTCCATAAGAGGTTTTCTTCTATCTCGCAGGCTTTGTCCGTCTATCATATTCTACGTTTATGGGTAGGTGTGTAGTAATAGCGTTGTACTATGATGATTGATTACTCGTTAAGTGTTGTTCAGTGACTTCAGTGGTTGGTAGTTTAGTACATTCGGAATTTCGGAATCAGCTATGAAACCATGCTGACAAGCCGGTAGGCGAGTGATTAGGTACTTAATCACTCCGAAAACATTTGTATCAATAGCAAAAACAGACTTTAACACAAAATAATGTACTTTAGAAAATAAGTACCTATCAAACATCCAAAGGTTCTGACTTTAAATCTAGCTAATTTATACTATCAAAGTAGGACTGAATTGATACTACTATTCGTCATCAATGGTTTATCATTTGAAACAAAATAAGTCGCCTTCGCCTCTTATCATTAAACTACTAAGGTGCAATCTTAGAATAATGACACCTATTGTAAGGGTGCAATGATGGCTTTTACAAACTATGTATGTAATTGTCTGATTTTTTGAATGCCTGGCTAGTATTGATTCTATTTTAAGCTGCCACCACCAGGCAGATATATAGTAATTGAATTAAATATAGAAAGATATTTCATGTTATAGTACAGGTGGGAACCCTAGTCGGCGGGTAGACGTTAAAATCGGACCAGTGTAACCGGCTGAATTAAACATGGCCCACATGCGAGACCTGTTGAGAGTCCTTGGCCTAGCACCAGTAATTCAAGTGCTATCTGGTTAGTAACTTATACATGACCTGCTTACACTTTCCACTGAAAAATTAACAAGATGGTTAGAAAAGCATCATCTTAACTAAATAAAAAACTGTTACTTATTGTGGTGAAGCGAACCTCTTTACATTTATATCATTCTATTTTTAACCTTTTTACTTGTCATCGCTTTATAAATTGTTTGTTTGTTAGTTGTCATTATTCTTGCTTTCAATACGTAAATTTTAATTGTAAATATTTTAATTTATTTGATTTATTTACTTAAATCCTTTCCTGATCCATCATTCCCTCACGTCGCGTACACTTATTTTAACGTTTTCTTAAGAGCGACAGTTTATCTTAAAAAAGACGCTTCTGTAGATCTTCTTCTGAAAGTACTCCTTTACTTCTTTGCGCGAAACCCACCCACAGGACAAAAAATGTTTTGCTATCCGATTTGAGGCCGGGTCCGCGTGTGACAAGGTTAATCTAAATAAATTAAATTGTTTAACCATAAAAGCTACAACCAAAGAAGCATAGTTAGGACAAATAAAACTCTTTTTTTTTCGTCATTATTTGAAAAAATGTAAATAGGATTCCTTGAATCACAATTTTGAGTGCTTTGGATGTAACATAAAGACATAAACCTTCCTGCTAAAGCCACCAAGACAATATTTGTGTTGACGAATTTATTCAAGGCTTTACGCTGTAAGCCAAAGGAGAACCTCCTTTTTGGTTATGAACAGACAACAGCACGTCGACCTACCACAAAACGTCAAATTTTCTCAATTGATATTGATCTCTACTTGTTGGAATTAATAAAGTTGAAAATCAATTCAATGACCTTTAACTTTTTGGGTAGGTTGACCTGCCGTTGTCTGTAGGTACTTTAAATAACCGAGAGATTATTTTTACAAATATTTTGCTATTGGTTAGGGGCCGTCCACAAATTACGTCACACATTAAGGGGGGTCTTACTTTTGGTGGCATTGGGCAAAATAGTATGGGAATTTTCGTAAACATGCTTGACAAGGGGGAGGGCCCAGGGAGAGCCCTCCCTGGGCTCTGAAAATCTCAAAAATCGTATGACGTAATTTATGGATGATCCCTAGAAGATACAGCTGTAACATCTTCATTATTCTCATTTGCTAGGACCAGCAGTTAGACGATGTTTTAATTCAAGATATTGTATTTTCAATTGGCACCAGAAAAAAAATTGTTTAAAAACTTTAAAAATATTTGAAGAACCTGGATATTATATAAAAATGGAAACAGTTTGCAATGCTATTCAAGTTGCTAGGTAGGTAAAAATCATGAATTGCCTTGGCCAAATCCTAAGCATTTACTGGTTCGAGATAGAATGCTACCACAAAACCGCAAATGGAAGCGTATTGGCCACCGTTTTGCAGGGAGCTCGATCAGATTTTAGATTGAAGTATTCAAGGAAAGCGAAAATATCCGCCGCCCCTATCTGATTTGGGACTTTACCTCAACATGGGCATGAGTGAGCAATACGCAAAATTATTGTTGTCAAATTAGAAATTAAGGGGATTAAAAACAGAAACTCAGCATATTTAGGTGAGGCTAAAAAAATCTTTTATATTCATTTCATTCATTCTTAAACAAAAAAGTAGAACCCGTTGTCATCTGGTATTCGTATCGTGATCACAATTAAATACTTATCCTATTTTCACCATATTTTCAAATTTTTCAACTACTTATTTGCTTAAAGCACTGCTTATTGCTACAATATTATAAAAATATAAAGGTTTACCAAGTCAAGATTAAAAAAGTAAGTAATTCATCTTGAGGTGATGGATGACATTTGATTGTATTGTTTTTGTAGCACCTATTTTAAATTTAATAATGGTTCTTACTCTGGGGAACAGGTGACAAATTTAAAAAAATATTCAACGTAAAGTTCAAGATCAAGATCATTTAAATTGGAAATAGCCTCCATTAATAAGTCTTATTAAAAGAATAACCGTTACTTATTTCTGATTCTATTGCGCTGGCATATATTAAGCAATGCTCTCTGTATTGTCCATGTGAGACCACGAGTTTTATTTTAAGCGACCCACATTATAGATTCATAAGTTATTACTGGCAACATGTACTGGTTAGAGTTTTTTGTCTTCAGACACTAAGGTATTGGACGCAACTATCTTTTGTAGTTTCCCGCACCCAATCGAGATGGATTCGACGAGAGATATCTGTGGGAAATATAATTTATTTAGGTGGACTATTTGCCTAAGTATACGTAATGGTCAGCGACTTCAATTGTAGTGGAGCGGGTAGGACATGGGCATTCGACACGATTTCCATCTTCATCATGTCTCTCGATAAGATCTGCGAGCATTGTGTTCAGGTCTTCCAAGGTCTCAGCCAAAAGAACTATATCATCGCCGAGGAAAATTGTGTCAGGTACTCGCCATTAATGTCGAAGCTAAGTCCTTTCCAATCCAGATAATTTGGCTCAATTTTGTAACAGTTACTTCACTTTAATATTCGCATCGTGATATTAATGAACCCCTCTAATGGATACCGAAATCGGTTCGTCCGTTATGTGCAAATGTAAATATGTGCAAAACCGTGTTTGCAGCGCCGCGTCGGGCCGGGCAGTAACCTTTGTCAGCACATTTTAATGGAACCATGTGCCTGCGCGAGTACTCACTGAGCTCGGTGGGTTAAATAACGAATATGGAGAATTTCACCGCCTGGTCTTATTTTAATTTTGCATTCTTTGCGGCGAAGACGTTCTTTTTATACCTTATATTTTAAACATTTTGGAGGCTTCTAGGAATGTATTTTTTTAAACAATTCAGGTTTACCTTAAAAAAATCTTAATTTATTGATAAAATATTTATACCACCAACAAAAACGTTTGATAATATATTTGTCTAGGTTTTTTGTGTTTGAGTAACGTATAATTTATGAATTATAATAAAACATTCTTAATAACTCTTTTCTAGTAGTGTAGTTAACAAAATATAAAATACGGTATCGATGGCTGAGAGCATTTTCATTATACTTATTCAGTCTAGTCGTGTTTTGTGAAGGAAATAATCAGGCCTTTTGTATTGCTGAATAATACGGAAATATTTGTTCCGGATCCCCAGACATTCATCTTACATTGAAATAGATTTTGTTAACGATATGAATATATTTAAATGATCGTATTTCCATTTGCATTGTTGTTCACATAAAGACCTCTTTTACAAATTTTATCCAAGCCAACTATTGTAACAAAACGAGTACTTACATATTAATTATTCCACAACAACTTCAATTAAATATGGTAAGGAGTAAGGAGCTAGTAAATACTTTTAACGCTTCGTTAGTCTAGTGGTTTGATAACCGGACCGAGATCTTGGGGTCTTGGCTTCGATCCCCGGGTCGGGCTTAAAGAGTTTCGAAATTTCAAACATTGCTCGGGTTTGTGATCACAAACAGGATTTCGCACCCACCATTGCTGTAGTAACTTGATTCAACGATGGAGGCTTTTGCTCTGCAGTGGAATTATTATAGGTCTTTACTTTGCTTTTACTTAATTTTATCAAATATATTCAATCTCGCTTTCTTTGAAAATTGCAATCGTCATTACTAACCTTGCTTCCAGGAGATACTGTTCGTTTTCATATTTATGCTTATGTAATTTCGTTTAAATTTTTCAAGTTGCATTTAGTTTATAAATTGATATTAGGTGCTATGTGTGGTACATGTTTTCTTTTACGTCTTAATTAGTCCGTAGCAAAATTTGATACTTTTAGTTTCTCCTTTGTCTTATGTTACATTGTTTATATGAGACTGACGATCTGTGCGATTAGTCATAACAGCTGATGATTAGAAAACGGGAGAAGTTAGAATATTGGTACAGTTCCAGTGATCTATAGCACTGGTAGGCGATTTCAACTTTAAGCTTTTAGCGTCGTAGCTGACTACGATGCTACGGTTCATCTGGTAGTGCAGACACTGTGTATTACACTTTGGCAAACCCAAAAGCTATTAATTATGTAAAATGATCCCTTTTCAATGTATCACTAGGTACTTAGTAATTTTCCGTTGATCCTAAGTCATTCTTTTCCGCTGTCACTGCATGTACGTAAACGAAATCAGAAAGTATTTTTATTGGTTTATGGCAGTGCCGAGGTTTATTATGGGGCCAGCTTAAGTTTTATTATAAAATTATGTTTCCCACATTCAAATCAACAGTCATATTCTGAGATATGCAATGTCATTTTAAATACATATTTACTTGCAGATTGCAGGTGAATAAAACCATCTTATATTTTAGGTCTTGTTTAGCAAATACAGTGTCTGTGTCAATAATTTGTAGTTGTAATAGTTTTCAGTTAACTTTAAAGAGTTTTACTATCTTATGTGTGCTCAAAATTTTTTTCGTTGTTATAAATACGTTTAAGGATGTCTTAATGGATGCCTTAGATTAATTTTCTCAGGATTATGGCACTATGGTCTCCGAGTGTAAAGGGTTTTTCTAACATAGATTTTATTTATGTAATAGTTTTGACTTGATTTTTGTAAGTATTCTATAAGTTGATAATATTTTAGCTTGGAGTACATACGATGCGCATCACAATCTTTGGCTAACTAAGATCTTATAAAACAATCTTACATCATCTTTTTAAAACAACAAATCACAGGTATAGCTGACTTAAAGTAGCAAGCTATTTTGTTAGATACTGGCCAGAGGTCAGAGTAGTTTTGTTTGCAGTGTAGTGTGTTGCCGACTGTAGTTTCTACTGTAACACAGTACAGTCGGCCACAAACAAACAACAAAGCCTGCAGCAGTAGTCACGTGACTGCTGGTGACACTCCGTTTAATTGGAGAGACACTCTATAAGCATTTATAGTAGGTACAAAGAAACAGAGGAATCTCCCGTTCCTTAATTGTTGACGAAGTGACGTTTGAATATAGGTATATAAAACTATTTCCGACCAACTTCGAAAACCCGATACGTCCTTAATTCAACGCGTATATTCTATGTTTTACGTATGACCTCTGGTCTTGAGATATCATTTATTTTTCGTAAGATCGACCATACTTCAACAATATTCCAGCTTTTCGATGATACAAATTTGTTCTTGTTATAAGCGTGCTATTATCTTGGTATTTGTAGACTTACATTAAAGTGATTTTGATGATTAGTGAGATTTGTTTTAACATAGTTACAGAAGGAATACGTGAAGCTTATTTCAGGATTCACTGATATATATTTACTGCTTAGGAATATCACCTCTTTCAAAGCCTATTAACTGATGAAGTAGAACCTAGAATGTGAAAATAACTTCGAATCAGACGAACACACATAAGTAATTAAAGCTACAAATTAAGTATCTGTAAAACGGGTACACGATTTTATACTTACTGTAGTTGCAGGCCCCAGGCGTTACATTTACAGTTGCATCACACAGTCATACTTTCAATCACTAAATTTTTCACGCCTAATTAAGTGAATTACAATTACAAGTCCTTTTATAAGTACACAAAACAGCTTTCAATTTAGCTGTATCCTTCATAGACTCGTTGCTTAATACTTATTAAATGATCTTAAACTCTCGCGATTTGAACACATAATATTATTTCTCCCACAAAAACCGGGTGTTTACAAGGTAGAGGGCTAAGATAGAGGCAGGGACCAATCACTGGATTGAGCTACACAAGTCATAGGTAGTTACTATCCTAAGACCGGCACTATTACTCCAGAATTGTACGATAAGCGGTAGAAATCAAAACACATTACAACAAATTCAACCGCGAAGATGTATACCGCTTATCAACAACTTAAAACCCAGTCATCAGCAAGTTTACACGGCCAAAAAACACCTCATTTCGCCGTCATAAAGATACTGTCAGTGTTGTGTGTCATATCGATTTTATATCGAAAAATAAAAATAATGATGATTAATTGGGGGTAGGTGTTGAACCCCGCTCTTCACGAAGACGTCGTTGAGCTTGAGCTGTCATCAGTCGGCACGTGACCACGACTTGGTGCAATCCAGTCGAAACGTCGGGTAAATACATTTTTTATACCTTTATAATATTTATACCTTTATAATATTTTTACGCGATAAAGACTCATTAGGGCCATGCCACACTGGCGGATTACAAGCGTTTTCAAAGCGGAGCGGCCACGCAGTGAATACGTTGCGGACGCGCAACAATTTCGCCGCGGAGAGCAGTGTGGCCGCCATTTTGTACACTCGCATACCGAAATCTTATCTTTATGTTTTATGTCACTTTTAATCAGATGTAACAACTCATAAAATGTAGGTCTTGACATACGCAGGTCAAAATAAAATTGTCTTGGATTATTTTTTATTATTTTGTAAAACAACACATAGTAGTCGCTTTCATTCAGTCGATTGGTTGTTATTGGATCCTCCCAATATCTTCGAAGTATTGGTTTACGTTTCTTGCGTCGTCAAAGTAACAAAGCTAACAATTTCCTCGTCGGAATCTATTCTGTTACTGAATGTATCGTTCGCCGCTCACACAAGGCGGAAACGTTGTGAATCCGCGACGCGTACGCTCTGCGTCCGCAACGTGTTCGCTGCGCAGCCGCGACGTTTTCGCCGCGCACCCGCGGCGTGTTCGCTGCGTGGCAGCTCCGCTTTGAAAACGCTTGTAATCCGCCAGTGTGGCATGGCACTTACTTCTTTGCTGGTCATTTCCATATCTAAACGTATTCGCTGCTAACAGCGCTAGATCACTTACGTAAACGGATATAATTACGGAACGTTCAACCAATTAGACCCTTCTGAGCTAATTTATTGTCATTCCCTTAGCAGGTAATCACAGGATTGAACCGTTTATAAACTTAATTGATGAAAGCAATGACTGGCATGCGGGTTTAAGTGAACATTGATCTAATGAAATACCACGACATTGTTCGCATAGCCCGCCATCGTTCTTTTGTTTGACTGAGCTGAGTCCGTTTAGAAAATCAGCGGTATTCCAATAAAATAAATGCGCTTGTTTTCATAGTAATTACAGTTTATTAGGTTCTCTAGATACAGGTAAAATAGTAAGTTGAAAACCATTTTAAATTTTATGAGAGTACACAAAAAAACCCGTATGGTGCCTAAAGTGAGGACTTTTTCGGCATTTCAACACTGACTCAGTAATTTTGTATAATTTATAATGTAATATAATTCGCCTTTTAATATTAATAATTTGGAATTCGGACATAAGCAGATTTGTTTGACATTTTGACGACTACTTATTATTATTTTTCATCTTTTATTGTAACCAGATATTTGCATGCTAATTATTGTAGCCCAAATATGTGATTATTTTATTGTAATTTGACATCTTGTATACCATATTTGGCGCAAATAAATGATTGATTGATTGATTGATTGATTGATTGGATTGGCACCTACCGATCTCGTCCAATGTGTGTCGCGTGGTACGGGAGTACTGGCAAACGAGCATCAGTGCCTCCATCATTGGCTGAACTGTGATTGACTGCTATGCATGGCAATTATGGCAAATTCCTCCTTTTAGAGAGGCCTGCATCCGGCTGTGGGCTGATGTTGGCCGACTATATTATAAGGTCATACAATAATTTTGTTTGGCTCAGGTGGGATTTGAACCTATAGATATAGAGACAGAGAAAACGATTCTGCCTGTCTTCTTCTAGCAGCACTCTTTCAGTGGCCTCTTACGACACTTATAAGACAAGAAGGAGCTGCTAAACTACACGGCTCACATTGCGCCAACATTTTTATTTATTTATTTATTTATCTTTATTTGGAAAACAAACAGCTATAAATAACACATATGGCTTAATAGTAATACATTGTTCTTAAGCAATAGAGTTTTCACCATTATTTATTGCAAAGATTATGTTGACGAGATTGAAGTGTTGTAATCTAAGGAAAGTTACACCTTTATTATTTGAATTAATAAATTGTATAAAAACAATTATTGATATAAGGGTTCAGTTACTTTTCTAGAAACAACTATGGAAAATGTCTTACACTGGAAAATTGTTTGTTTTAGATAATCATAATATCAGTATATAAACTTGAAAAATTTTTTCGGTGGCCTAATGGTATGGCGCCCGCCCGGCATGCGAGGAGATGCGGGTTCGAGTCCCGCCTGAGACAAAATTTTTCAAGTTTATATACTGATATTATAAGTGCAATTAAGTTGCTAAAATATCAAATAAAGTATATAAATAGCTGTTTCATCTTAACTGACTGTCAAACATCTGCAAAGATGTTTCTTTCGGGTGTTAAGGGTGCAAACTCCTAACATTTGATGAAGCAACGCTGGCTCACAGCGTAAGAATATGCTTGAAAAATTCGCGCCGTGTCGCAGTGTCTCGGTGGCCTAATGGTATGGCGCCCGCCCGGCATGCGAGGAGATGCGGGTTCGAGTCCCGCCTGAGACAAAATTTTTCAAGTTTATATACTGATATTATAAGTGCAATTAAGTTGCTAAAATATCAAATAAAGTATATAAATAGCTGTTTCATCTTAACTGACTGTCAAACATCTGCAAAGATGTTTCTTTCGGGTGTTAAGGGTGCAAACTCCTAACATTTGATGAAGCAACGCTGGCTCACAGCGTAAGAATATGCTTGAAAAATTCGCGCTGTGTCGCAGTGTCTCGGTGGCCTAATGGTATGGCGCCCGCCCGGCATGCGAGGAGATGCGGGTTCGAGTCCCGCCTGAGACAAAATTTTTCAAGTTTATATACTGATATTATAAGTGCAATTAAGTTGCTAAAATATCAAATAAAGTAATCATAATACTTTAATAATTTGTGGATTTAAAAACTCTGCTGGTTGCCAATTTTCATGATTCAAGATATAAGTATTAATGCGGAAATAAAGACATGTGACGTTAATACTAAACAGCGGTTTAATATGGGACATTATATTTTTAAGGTTTATTAGTAAAATAAGGTATTCTCAATAAAGGTGAGGTTAAATTGTTCTTATTTCGGAGAAAAATGGCTTAATTCAGATAAGAGTATCATAAACAATGAATAATTTATTCATTTAATTTATATGTAAATAAACTTATTTTTTGGAAAGAGAAACGGTTAAGCACAAAATATTTGCGTTCATTTAAATAAATTACAAGTCATTATAGTCTTCTTGGTTTGAATGACGCCAGCCTAGTCTGCGCTGCGTAACCCTGACTAGTAAACCATCAGATGCAGGTTCAAATCCTACAAAGAAATATTGTTTATATTTGCGAGCATTTGCAAGCAGTATATTTATGTGTTTAATTACTTTTGCGAGTACGTGCCTAAAATATTATAAAACCATCCCCACTTGTCGTTTGGATGTCGTTAGACACGACCAATGAAGTGACAGCAGTGTCTTCTGTCCACAGTGCAGATTATGGTAATATCATCCATTTGGAGACCATAGACCTCTCCAGCAATGGACCACTTAATATCGCATACGAGTTTGTTCAAAGATAAAGTGCAGGGTTGGATTTATTTAACATTGAAAAAGCTAAAAAAAAAAACGGTTTGAAAAAATCAAACAAAAATTGAAATGGTAGTTTTTGTTTTTTGATCCTACTTAATACACAGTTTGAAGTCTAACTGTGCTTAATCTCAATACCCTGTAGATTACATTTAAAACCTACGTTTAAACGTCTGCAAAGTATTCTTTTAGTACTTATATTAAATAAGCTCTAATTTGTTTTATTCATGCTGCGCCATATCCGATTACAAATACTTCTCAAAGTGGGGCGGATTCGAAGAATCCCTTTGGAGTCGGATGGACATACTTTCCCGGTTTTAAAACAACTCTGAATACAAATAGACTTTAAAAGGATTGTGAGGGCTGTCAAATAATTACAACTTTTTCGTGATGCCGGTGTAGCCGAGAGTATTGGCTCCACATCGGTTTAGGAATTTGAAATAATTTATTTTCCTTCCGAACAAAGATATGGGTTGACAGGCCGGAATAAATTAAAAGAAATATGTATTAGGGAAAAAGAAGGTACTGTTGTTTCCTTTTTACTTTGTTGAGCAATATGACAAGGTTATAAACATTATAGATTTGGATTACTATGTAGTTGATTTATCTGCTTCTCAAGACTTTCTTTCATAAAATTTCCATTCGCAAAAGTAAATCTTGTTAGTAATTAAAATTAAGTACTCAACTCTTCATAGTATTTTCTTTGGTCATAAATAAATTTTTCAAAACCTGAATTTTTTTTTTTTAAGTTTAGGTAATAGACCTACTTAAAAAATCAAATTCTCGCTGATTAATGAAATGGAACGCTTTACTGTTGTCATACGTAAATGTACGACTGCAATTTTAAACTTTGTTTTAGTTAGATCAACTTTCAGATTGGCGTTATTATAATGCAAACTACATGATGGGATACATACACGACAAATAATTAAGTTGAAAAGGCTGTGTAAAAATATTTAATCTTTATAAAAGTATCCCCTACAGCAAAGGAAATTAATGAAATTTTGGGCCTAATAAAAACCTTTTGTAACAGTTTACTCTTCCCAAATACAAGAACTTTTACGACTAACATTGAAAAATAAAACCAAATTGACTGTGGCCTTATTTTTCCGGATTTTCAGCAACACAACCATACTTAACTGCTTTGGTGGCGTACAAAACGAGATTGCCACTAAATCATAATATAAATCGATCATAGTTATACGGATCTCAGCTTACCCCATGCGATAACTCCTCGTGTCAAGCATTATAGGATAACTTAAAGTCATTGGGCTAAGTTTAATATGTCCCCTGGTCCGTATATCTCTCTTCTTTACGAACAAACTATACAGTACAAATGAAACTGAATGGACCTCATTTACAGAGAGGACCGTGACCGATTTATGCGATGACCAACTGACATTTGTTCTCATCAAGGAACTAAAAACAGGTCAAATTATTACCTAACTTGGACGAAACTTGAGAGATTTCGGGGAAGCAACGATTGTATTTTTTGACCTTCGCGAATTCTACCCAGTGTTTTCTTTTACGACAAAGCTCAGACTTTTGGGATATTATTTAATCAGTCAGGAAGATTTTTTGTACCTACATTATTCAACAAAAGTTAGAGCATGTACAACTAAGCAAAAGCCTAAAAAAATAAACAAGAGTTGACAAGACCATTTTTACAACAAAAACTAGACAAACGATGTAAAAAAGTTTGCAATTAGTATTCCAAAAGTATTCCTTATTACTCTACCTTTTTAAAAAAAATAATTAAAGAAACTGTAACCCAACTACGAAAAAGTAAGAAACAAGTTGATTATCGTTTCGATTGCGAATCGTAGCAAATGCCGTGGTCGTGCGTGCTGTGGGTGTTGTAAAGACTGAGCTCTACTTAAAACTGAACAGATCGTCTGAAGCAATAGGTAAGATCCGCCTGCTCTTTTTGCTATATGCAACTGCATTATGTAAATAAGTGTAATCTTCAATTTTGTAAATTCACACATATTGTGTCGTTGTAACTGTTTTGTAAAAAAACAGCTGTAGTGATTTTATGTGTATAGTAGAACCTATATAGCTGATAGCGTCATTAGATTTAAAATGTATTTTTTTAAATTTACAAATTGATAAATAATAACTGTCAAAAGCTTGTAATAAGCCTCTTAAGGTTTTTTAGATTTGATAACAACTAATTTAAATACTAAATTGTCTACCAGGTAACGTCACTATTTCAATATAAATTAAAATAACTATTGCGTTAGTTAGGATATCAAAGTTCTTATGACACTACCCTTAAAAAATAATAGTGTAGGAATTTTACTTCTAAGGTCGGATGTTTAGCTCCTAAAAAAGCTTTTAAGAACCCTTACGCGTTACCGGGCGGTGTTAACCTAATTTTACGAGTTTAGTGGGAGTTTATTGTAGTATCATTGATTTATATGTACTTTTTCTACCCACTAGGGCCCGTATTATCTAACCTTACTAAGCTACCTGTTACGTTATATGTAATAAACACAATCATACATACAATCACACGTCACAATTAAACCTTAAAATTAGCTTAATTGTAGAACATTCTTGTTTACTATAACTATAGGGAAACCAATATTGAAATGAATAAACACTTTCTCGTACTAAATGCCCGAGTAGCGTTTACAATTTATGATTTCGTTGTTGGATTCATGCAAATGGTTTTTGTCTTTGAGAAAGAGAATCAACCCAAAAAAGTAACTTTTACCTGTTTCTGTTTTCACCTTTTAAAAAATTGAGTTCAAATAGTTATTAATCATAATTTTTACAAAATGTTACCTAACAAAATGAAAAACAGAGATAATGCAATAAACAGTAACATATTTCAGCTAAATAATAAGATTAACGCAAAATCTGAATAAACCTGTCAAGTTTATGTAGAGTGTTGCGCACGCACTCTACATAAACTTAACATTAACTTAAGATCATGATCCTAATCAAAGACAAAACAAGGAAACGCACTAACAGTACTTGCCACTATGTTTTATTTATTGTTAAGTAGTTTTAATTTGGAATAGCTATATTTTCTATCCAACACTACTTGACCTGTAATTTAATTTTTGTTAAATCATTTAAATTTAACATGATACATGACATGCTAAAACTTTATTGTTTTCAAAAAGCTATAAAGTTCAAATTAATAAATTACATAATAAGATAGCGTTTATAAATACGGCCCTGAGTTGTGCGATATTTTATCACGTTTTGTGTTTTATTTGTTTGTTTTCAAACTTTCCCAAATGGAGTTTGTTTATGGGATAGAATAAAATGAAAACTACTTAATGGGATGAATCCGCATTGAGGGGCCTTGTTAAGTTTATTATAAGTAGAAGTAGTATCTAGATAACTATTAGTTTTGGTATAAAAATATCAAGTATACAGGTGACCTTTTCATCACCTTCAGAAGTAAAATATGTAGGTCAAGTTATTACCTGTAGCCTGTGAAGGTATGAAGGGAGAATCAAAAACTTATGAATAGTATCGTATTAAATGAATGAGATGCGCAAAAAAGTGTTGCTAGGTTTGGTATCAAAAATTTTAGATTTTTGGCGAACATTTTCTAAGTTATATATCTTGACATTTTTGTCATGGGCTATACAAAAAAAAATACGTCATTTGTTTTTTGTCCCGTAGATTGTTGTTTTAAAATTTAGAAGGTGATTAAAACTTCATATGATAACTATACATTATAAATGGTTTTCAGTAAAAAATTGCGTCAAGAACAAAAATGTAGATTGACAAACAGATGAACAAACAGTTGCACCAAATGTATACCTATTATATCAAATTTCCCCTAAGCTTTATCAAAGTAACTACATTATGTTGATGTATTCTGTGCAGTAGCCTATAATAATGGTAAATCCTTACTGAAATCTTTTGGGTATTTTGGAAGGACTAAACATACACTATCGTCTTTATACTAATTAATGATCCAAGTATGCCATGACTACATATGAATTTATCACAAAAGAAATCGTCCTGGTAATGGTTATTGGGATAACAAACCAAACTGACCATATGATTAGTTTATTGTGTATCCATATAGCAAACATTCGGTTAATATGTATTTGTTCAAATTGACTTAAGGCTCCAATCAAAGCGTACAAACATTGGCTCGGGAATCGAGTCCACCAACGTTCTTAATTGTAACAAATATAATAGGAAATCGTTTGAAATAACTACAACAGTGACAAAGACAATAGTTTCTATACATGTTTTATCTTTGGTGGCTTTTAAAAATTTTGCGTTATGTTTTTTTATTAGCCGAAATGTATACAGCAGTGGGTCTAGCACGAAAAACTATCGAATTCGAATCGTTTGCGTGTTCATATCGCCATCGAAATATTTAGTATGAAAACTTAAACAGCGCTCGCGCGGTCAAAACGAGAACTACAAAACAAAGCACGAACTTTGTGTCGTTTGCTTTCGATACGCAAACGATTCGAAGTCGATAGTTCTTTGTGCTAGACCCACTGGTGTTTTTCTTTTATCAGGTGTAATGTACAGGTATTCGTTTAATTTAAGTACCTTACTTTTAAAACAGTTTTCCTTCTTATATCGATATTAGCGTTTGTTAGTCCACTTCTGCAAATAAGAATTTCTCAATTGTAGCAAGACAGATCCCTGACACTTTACCGGACTAATTCTTTGCTATGCACTCAGGAATATGTGGACCTTATCAGTTATCGGTTCTACATCAAAAGTTATCAGTCTACTGGCAGTTCACTTTTTTTATTGTTCGAGCTATAAAGATTTTTACAGTTAGGTATATAGCAGATGATATCAAATTTCTGACTTTACCATAGTATTTATATATGCATATACATACATATTAACATAGCCTGATTTCGGCAGGTCATACTATTTACCTAACAACCTGCATCTGTATATTACATCGAGCTTAAGAGTAAATCTTAATGCAATGGAGCCTTTAAAAAAACCGGCCAAGTGCGAGTCGGACTCGCGCACTGAGGGTTCCGTACCAACTTTTACTGAATTAGGGGTCCACTTACTTCCATTTAGCCAAAATATCACAATATTTAATTGACCTGAAAAATATCTTTGTTTTTATAATGTTTGTATGAAGGACAAAGTTATGTTTGCGGTTGTTAAAAATGTGCTATTTCTCAAAAACTACCGGTTCGATCTCGTTCATTAAGTATTTTTCCAAAATTTTTACTTGCTTAGTTTTAAAGTTAGAGGGGGGGGGGACACCCATTTTACCACTTTGGAAGCGTCTATCTTCCAAATGTTAGACTTTTGATAAAAATGGTTCTAGAAACCTCTATGTCATTTTAAAAGACCTATCCATAGATACCCCATACCCATAGGTTTGACTATAAAACATTTTTTGTTTTAGTTCTATGCATGGAAATCCCCCCTTAAATATCATTATTTTTTATTTTTTGTATGAGAATCGTAAAGCGGTTAACAGGATACACCTACCTACCAAGTTTCAACTGTGTAATACTAATACTTTCAGAATAAAGTGGCTGTGACATACGGACGGACGGACAGACAGACAGACTTGACGAAACTATAGGTAAGGGTTCCGTTTTTTGCCATTCGGCTACGGAACCCTAAAACATGGCATACTAACGTGGCATACAAACTAACGTGGCATAACCACGTTGACGCTGTATGTCAGAAGCTAAGCCGTTTCGTATATGCTCTGTATCGTCTCACAAAATTAACTAACATAAATACAGCTTTGATAGCATATCATGGTTATGTTGGTTCTTTGTTAAGATATGGTCTGGTGCTTTGGGGAAATTCCACAAATATGAATCGTGCTTTTATCTTACAAAAAAAATGTGTCAGATCTATTTGTGGTGTCGGGCAGTTAGAATCATGTAGGCCTCTTTTCAAAAGCTTGAATATACTTGCTTTGCCATCATTATATATTTTAGAAATTCTAATATTTACGAAAAAAAACTCACATCTTTTTACTAAAAATAACGAGAATTGCCACTACTCTATGAGATATCCAAACAAGTTAACTGTACCAGCATCAGCTACTACCTGTTTTCATAGAAATAGTTATAGCATGTGTATAAGGTTATTCAATTTACTTCCAAATAATGTCCAAATCCTATCATTACCTGTTTTCAGGAGGAACATACTTAAAGTTTTGGTTGAAAATTGTTTTTATGACACAAATGAGTTTATAAGGTTTTGCCGTGACGGACATTTTAAGAAAATAGCAAATAATTTAAATATTGTTTGACCTGGTTCTATCGCCTGACATTGTATTTTATTATTGCACGATTGACATTGACGACTAAGTATAATTTTTAAATGACCTTTTTTTTTGTTTTTTACAGTATTCTGACTTTTTTTTAAAAATGTAACACATCTTTTGACATAATAACAAATATTTTTGAAATCAATGTAATTTTAATTTAATTGCTTATAATTTTAAATTTTTGTCTGTATATTAATGTTAAATGCATGACGATAGCAAACATTTGCTTATCGATAGATCGATAAAACATGTATGTGCTATGCCTGAAGATAATAACTAAATGTACCGTGTTTTATGCAAATAAATAATTACTTACTTACTTAAAAAAATGTTTTGTATACTTGTATTACTCGTATTATGCCGTACAAATTGATAGTGAAAGCCCTACCTACACGTCATATAATAGCAGGTATACTAAATCTAGTCTGTATAGTACTAGTATCTCTGTAATAGTGGTAAAAGGTATTATAGCAAGGTTGTAGTATGGAGTTTTGACAAAGTGTCTGGGGTGGTCCTAAGCATGTAGTCACCGCAGTGACATGGCAATTAAGTAGGTAGGTAGTTGTTTTGTCCTCAATATTGGACGGTGTAGGGATGACCCACATCTGTCGACTAACCCCCGTATTTATAAAGAAGTAATTACTTATTGCTTAAGAAAGTCATAACTTAAAGTGTTCATACCTAGTGCTTAAGTGAAAGAAATTGGTCACCATTAATATTCATATTATTTGGGTGAAAATGCTAACTTTTAGTAGTTATAACTTCTAGTAATTTCTCGATTAAGGCATACAAATTGTCTCTCAAGTAATTACTTGTAGTCAAGTAATTACTTTTACTTGTTTATAATTACGGGGGTAAGACTTAGGTTAGGTTCTGTACCGCGTCGTCACTCGTTACTAAGCTTAGCCCGTGTTACTGTACGTACGTTGCTGTTGTTGGTATTTGGAAAATCTATAAATGTTTACAATATTTTTTTCTCTTGAGTACGGTGACTTCATAATTACCAATATTAAGCGATATTAAACAGGATGTGGCGTAAATAGTGGTCCAAAAGAAATGGGTCGATAAGTAGGGGGTTCAGCTACCTCTCCCCAAAATTTATTTATTTTTAAGCAGGAGTTAAAAAAAAAGATTTTTTTAAATATAAAACTTGCACCTTGCTTTATTACTGCTATCAAGCATAATGATACATGTATTTAACAATACTAATAAAGAAATATTAAAAAAACATTAAGCGTTAACAAATAAAAACAAGGTACAAGTTTTATGGAAATAAATAAAACATGTATCCGCCCAAGTTGTACATCTTTCTGTAACATTTCCTGTAAAGGAGATGTCCCAAATTGTATGGAAACCAGGCCCAGAACCTGTACACCCCACCAAAAGAAAGACTAATACACCTACAAGATTTTGTTACTATCCAATTCTTTAAAAATGGCTTCGTTAAGTGGTTCAAATAAAGAGTTAAGTAAGAAAATACCAAAACAAAACCATCATGGCGGAAGATGACATTTTGATGACGTCTGTCAGTTTTGGCAGTTTTAAAATCGCGCACCTAGGAGTCGAATGCCATCGCTTGCTGTAGTAACAACAAACATATTAATAGTAATGTGCCAATCAATACCAAATCCAGAAAAAGAAAAAGAGGTCGTTATAATGAACTACATTTAAAACGCGACAAGCAGAACAATAACTTGAAGTGAATGATTATGCCAAAGTGACAAGGGGTATCTGACAGCTAGACATTTAAAGTTTTTTTAGATTGACGCCATCTTGGAATGCCTAATGGAGTTTGATAAATTATTCGATCTTATTTATTTTTGAACCACTAAATTATACGTTATATAAATTTATACGTATTTTTCCCAGAAACAGTAAATTTTTCTTGATTTTTAAAATGGTGTACTATGTCTGGGCCTATTATGGGACATCTCCTTTATTTCTTCTGTGGTGTGCAATAAAGAGTATTCTAATCTAATCTAATTTAATGTATTTATTTTTTAACCCCTGCTTAGAAATAAATAATTTTCCAGGGTTAGGAAGATGAACCCCCCAGGTATCAACCCATTTCCGTTGGACCACTATTTACGACACACCCTGTATAATACCGAACACTGACTTCTTCCATCATTGGCCCACGAATAGATAGAATTAAAAGAAAAAAGACGCAAGTCAATTTGTAAAAATGTATATGTCATTTATTCTCGGAATTAAGTCCGTCATTTGTGTTTTATGCAATAAAGTAGGTATGAATAATCATACCTACTTTATTGCACTTTTGTAGAGAAAATATAGTCGTGTAGGAAGTCTAGTATGTGCTTTGATGTACGCAATTGCCTCAATTAGTCTTAATGTTAAATATCATAAGAACGTCAAAAAAGTATTTAAGTCATCATCATCATCTGTCAATACAAAATATTATGTTTTATCATAATTTTATAAATACTAAATTATGGACGTTTGTTACTCTTTCAAGCAAAAACTACTGAACGGATATAAGTACATAAAACAAATGATATACCCCGTATTTCGTGAAGTTCCTGCGGGATCATTATTAAACGGTTGTACTCGTATTTTGTTTGAACTCATTGGCACAGACGATAGACTCATTGTCATATCCATTTTTTAAGCACACATTTATCATTTCTTTACCAAACTTTAAAGCCCACGCATGCAAAAACGGGGGCACAAGCTAGTCTTACTTAAATAATATGAGAATATTGAGGGAACTGCCAACAAAACATTGATACATTTGATAGCACAACAGTAAAGATAAGGTAATCCTATTTAAATTTCCCGTAGGATGTAGCGTTGTAAGCTGTCACCAGGCTAAGCTCGATGGTATTTATATATCGTAGCATGTTGTCAATATCATTGCTGAATTGTATTTCGCAACAGAAGTAGGTATTCCAAAGGTATTCTTCGATTTTTTTCTCTGTCTTTTTACTTCTTCATCATTAATGCATGTATGCATGGGACTTCCTAGAAGCAACTATGTGTGGCAGTAGCAATTAATTGCTATTTAAGATTTCTAATGTGATTAAGCCGTAAAGATTATTTAGATTTGAACGTGTAAATCCTTTTGTAAAGTTATGTAGTAATTGTCTTCCTTTAATCATAATACTTAATATGCACATTGATACGAAATTTTCTTCATTATAGTTATTTGTTGACTAGCAGTTATCGCAACTTCATCTGCGCAAGTATTCATTTTCCATGTTCAAATCATAACCAATCCATTTTAGGCCGTAAGATTTTGTTTTTATTTGCTTTTAACGTCATACTGTACATTTGCTGTTATTAAATGAAAAAGTGTTATAAAGGTATTTTATATTTATAAATGTGTTGTTACTATACAAGTACCGGAACACTATAAATGGGTCGACGTTAATGTTTTAGCTAGTATCATACTTCTGTAGTAAATTAAGGAAATTGGACATCCCTAGATATAATTTGTAGGGTCCGCAGAGATAGTTATTCGATTTATCATCAATCGGACCGGGTTTTGTGGACGGTACATTATTTACCGATTGACATTAATGTACTTTCTATGTTACTGATCTAGTTTGCGGTTGTGGCTAATATAAAATACATTACGATTTTTGTTTTCCTGCCAGACCGATTCGGTATTATGGTCGGTAACAGGAAAGGTGTATTAATCTAAAAACAATGAAATCAAGGTTAACGAAAAGCACAGTTCAGTTATTAGGTAACTGATGGTTTTTTTATGGTTTTCAGTTTTGAGTTCAGGGGCAATTTAGAATGCTAGAATTTGCTAAATATAGTTCCAGTGTTTTAGTTTGCATATGACCACGAATATTTTAACCCGATCGAAACGTCAGGCAATTCATTGTAAACAGTTTCACACTCGTTCAACATTTTTATAGTACAAATCTTTGAAAGTTGTCACATGACAATTACCGCCTGTCCTAATTTTGATAAAGCAAAGATGAAAAAGATGATTCTTATTTTTCTTGTGCAAATCTTATCTTCCTGGAATATTTTAAACTCGCAGTGGGTAGGTACTGTAGGATCGAATACGGTTCATTTGCCGGGATGGACTGCTAATGACTGTCATTGTACGATCTGATTAATAGAATTTGATTGTCTAAAAAAAGAATTGACTCGATTGAAAATCCGTTTAAAGAAATCTCCCAAATTAATTTCTGCGACGTTTTGCTAAATTTTCCCCTCGTCTTTTTACTTCTGAATAATTTATTAATACCTCTTCGTATTAGATTAATTTAGTTGAGAAATAATACCTACTGACCACATTGAAAATGAAAATGAAAAAAATTGCACAGTAATATTTGGTCATTTTGATTTTAAAATTCATTTATTACAATTTTGTTGATTTTATACAGTTTGTTTTTAAAGTCTTCTTCTAATAACCAAACTTTCTTTTAGATATTTTAGTTTTTCTTTAGGCTTAGGCGGAAACGCTAACTGGCTAAAACGTCAATAGACTGAGATTTATTTAAAAACTGTCTATCAAAGCTAATAAACCAAAAGTCTTATAGATTTAAATTAGAAAACGCGTTACTCGCAATTAAAAATATATTTGTTTGACTTCATTAAATATGAAAGAAGTATAGAGCTGGGGAATTAAATAATAACCTTTTATTTAAAAGATTGCTAAACTAATAGGTATAATTTACCGTTTCCTAAATAATTGCAAGTAATCATTGTATAAACACTTGGAATGATTCTAACCAGACACTGACTTGTTGAAGTATTAACTGAATCCTGAAATAGCACCGTTGTAAGAACACATTGCAGATTAAAAGTTTTCTTTTCCGTTTGGCAAATTATTAACTATATACTGGAATTGCTATTATTCGATTGTAATTTTACCTAAAATATAAAGTAGGTATATTTACCAACACTTAATACCAGTAGTGTAATAAAGAAATATATTTTGCTACATCAGATATTTAATTTTCTCGAGTACTGATTTCGTGTATCGAAATATTTTGCTTTAGAAATGATACAAGGCCCTTTCAATAGTCACGGTTATCGCAATACAAGAAAACTATATTCGCAATATATTTTTCCATCTGTTCCTATACCTGTTACGGAATGTATTTTGCTCGCGTCAAAGGTTTGGAGCGAAGCGTTTGTATCTTATCTATGGGACGTCCGATATCGTCCCGTCATCATAGAAGCATTGTGTTCCCGCAACAAGCGGTGACAGCGAAAACTTGCGACTTGTCATCCCTCGCGCCATGCCTACATACATAACCCTCAAATGCAAAAGAAAAAATTGTAAGTCTACATACATTTTTTAAAACTTCTTTACTTAACATTCGTAGGCGCTTAATCGCGATCATCTCAACACGCGATTTGCTACTAGTTGTTTACATGTTTGATATCTATCATTGCCAGTTTTGCTACGCACCTTCCTAATATTTTCCAGTATTTTTATAGAAATCATTTCATATAGGTACCCCGAAACAACTGTCAGTGGTAACATTATGATGTGTCTGTGCGTACTATGCTGGCTCGACGTGCCTGTGGCCGTATTGAATAGTGTCGATGTGGCGGCCTCGCGACAACTTCTCTCTACTATCTGTTTCGTTTCCCGCCTCCGAGACAATTTAACTTGACAACGTGGACTCAGCAACAAAAGCTGCTCGCTCTATTTAGCTCTCAGTCTGTGCCAATGGGAGAATTGTAGATATTAAATGCTTTCAACTTACCTTGAAAGTTATGAAAGATATATTTAGATCACTTTCGGTTATGAAAGGTTAGCTGCTGACGAAGTAGTCGCTGTGAAAAATTCATTCTGTCAAGACTTATTGCACTGAACTTCAAAAAACTTTTCTACGATCACAGATGACTACGTAATTCCAAAGTTGTATTTGTCAATTCCAGCGAATGAGCAAACGTTTACTCCAAGTAAAGCGTTAAAAGGGAAGTCCAAATACCTTTAATCGTGTCAATACGGAATCGACGACTTCCACTTGTGTGAGATTTCACGTCAACGGGAACGTTACATTCTGATGTGGAGAATATTTAGTAAAGCGTTCTTTGTAAGATCGGGGACGAGTGTAAACACGGGTGCGCGGCGCGGCGCGGCGTGACCACGGGGAGGGCGCGTCACTCGGGCGGCCGCCGCCGCGCGCTCCGCCCGCACCATGTCGGTGCGCGTAGACCACCGCGATCGCGATCGCTTCTCGAGACACTCTTCCCGCGCTTCCGTCGACTTAGCGTTTCCCAGCAGCTCCACGCGGGACCACTCGTTGCGGTCGGTGCATTCGGCTCGCGTGCCGAGAGCCGCCAGCGATGACTTGATGGTGCCCGTGCGCACGCTGCGCTCGGCCTCGTGCCGCGTGGCCCCCGGTGCTCCCCACCGCCTGCGCCGGCACCACTCGTCCGCGGCGGAGTGCGAGCGCGCGCGCCGCTCCCGCCGTCACACGCTCGAGCTACCCAACAGCCGGGGCCCCAGCGTCCGCAGCAGGTCCCCCGAGCCACCGCCCCCGCCGCCCGAGCTCGAGATCCCGCCGGAGGACGCCGGCAAGGAGGCGCGGAGACGACGCGTCGTCGCAGCCGTCGCAGCCTCCTTCTTCGCGCTAGCGTTGGCGTCGGTCCTCGTCGTGGTGGTGACGCTCACCCACAGCTCAGTACTACGAGCTCACAACCAAACGGCCAAGTACTACACGTTCTCCGTGCCGCCGCACCATCCTCTCAGTGAGCCCCGTTCATGTTGCCCCACCGTCGCCCCTCCCGCTTCGCATGCGACTGTCTCCGACCCTGAGTGCCAGGGGCTGCGAACGTCGCCGCGTCGGCTCGTCTGCTCACCACCGCCACCATACGCGGTACATATTGTGCAATTACACACATGATTAAACAAATTGAGGCCGAACGACAAATGCTTAGCGATCCTGTTGACTCGTCTGAGCCTCGAATTCGAAGACCGGAGATCATAGGAGGTAGAGTGAAGGGTATGTCTGATGTAGTTTATACGGGGAACAGAATCGCTGAGCCTTTGTCAAATTAGGCGTCAGTACATACAGACACACATACTACGCACGTTCGCAACCCCCTCTTCTGCATGATTAGATAATGTACCATAGATGTTACGTGTTTGTGATGGTTATGTTAAGTATAACTTAGTAAGTAAGCCGGTTGTATTTTTTTAAATGTCTAAGTACCTACCACACCACGAGTGTTATAAGTTTGCATAGCCCAGAATAATACGCTCATTTTTTATTAAAATAGGTACTTGCAGTAGAATCTTGAAACTCTAAAGAAATTTCTAGACAAGTACTAGGCAATCAATTGTGAGCCAATGTGACAGCTGGTAAAGAAGTCTAGCTGCATATTTTTCCGGGTCTTACCTAGGCGAACTAATATATCTTGAGGGCTTTTGAGCCTCCATGGGTCGGGTAATACTTTATGCATTTATCGGAAAACGTATTTCCATTTAATGTAGCAAGTTGGCTTTATAGTTGAAAATCTCAACATACTTTAGGCAATTATTTCCGTTTATTTAAATTGTTGGACTTTAATAAAAACCGCTAAACACAATAGGTACCTATCAAAATAACACATTAATTGCAATACCCACGTAATCAAAGCACAAAGATTTAAAAGCACTCCTTCAAACGACCCCGACCTAAAAATAACCTTTTCAACATTTTCCATTTTATCTTGAATAGATTTTCACAAGCCGTTTTTTAGTAGACTCGATTACCTTATGGTGATAATTTACCGTACATAGACTATGACAGGTGAACAAATAAGTTAAATAGACAGGTGGTTTGAAATCCCTCATCTCGTCTAACCCTGGAGTTGGTATTCTAATCAAGATAAGCCCGAACATCATTTCATGATCAATGTCTGATTTACCACTAACAGGCTTCGTCCGCGTGGAATTCGATTATTTCGCGTTCCTGTTACATCGCTTTGCTTAGAATTCACTTAAAAATTCTGTCACTATCAATAGACGAATAATTAAACCTCAATTTATATTTCGTGATTTCAGTAATAAAAACTACCCCATGCCATTCTTAGATTTATGATCTATCTCATACCGATTTTATAAATAAAATTTTGATGTTAAGAAATAAAATGTAATAGATAGGAATTCAACGTTGGATTATCTGTATAAACCATACGGTGTACTACTCGTATTACAGAACCAATTTATCATACATTAGTTGACCCAAGATTTAACACAGACATTTGATTTTGCAATTCATCAACTTTTTACACTAAATTAAGATAGAAAAGTAATAAATGTAGGATTTAGTTTTCTGACTCTTGACTCCTGATTGCATTGTTGTTTTCGGTCAGGTTATGATTACGGTCGCTGCACCCATTCGAAACGTCAGGCAAATTAAAAAAATATGATCGCTTTTAATTTCCGTTAACGTTCAAATAATTCATTATTCTAATTTGGGCTTGTACGAGTAGTAATACATAACGGTAATATTTATTCGTATTTGATAAGTTTACAAATCTCGATTGTGTATTTAATATTTTTAAACAATACTTAGTTGTAATTGCTTTGAAATTCAGATTATTATATAAAAATATATGAAACTCTATTTGTGTTTCGGTTGGCACAAGCAAATAAGCATTGAATCGTTTTTTTAAACTAGCCAGACAAATATTTGGTGAAGTTATTAAGGAAAAACAGCAAATTCAAATCCTATTATATTCTGCTCTGAATTTTCACCTCTGTAATATTTCACGCAAGTCTTTACTTCTATGTTCGTCACACGATGTATCCAGTGTAATAGCCAGCATGCGTTTTAACTCATAAATATCTAAAATTTAGTAAAGGTTGCATTTATGAAAACCTAAATAAACATTAAGACCGCATAAAATTATACAATATACCTACTAGCGCTCAGTCCGCAACTTCGGTTGCGTGGGATTCGGTACATCGTGGTCCCAGTTGTATTTTGTTTCTAAATAATATTGTGTTACTAATTATATCACTCTTCCATTATATTGCGGTCCCTAGATATCACTTAAAATTTGCGCAACCGCTATCTTTACCTATGCCAAATCAAGAACTTATTGATTACCCACATACACTTTCACCCCATTAAAGGATGATACCTATTCTTATAAAAACCACTCTATCCTTTCCAGACACTCAAAATATATCCGTACAAAATTTTATTCATATATTTAGTATGGTTTATAAAAGCTATGGTCGAAAATCATGTATAAAACAAATCTATGATCTCCAAATTAGAGTTCTAAAAAATATATTATGCGTGATCAGCTTGATGATGAAAACAATATTTTCAAACACTATAAAATTTTACCAGTTTATGACTAAATTGAACTGATGTTATTAAAACATTACTTCTTTTGTGATGATATAAAGTCTTATGTGGAGCACCCTGTTCTCACACGCGCCATCATGACACAAAACCGGCTCAGGCAGACCACTGCAAATAATGTAATACTCGTAGCAATAATACGGCAAGCGGACGGCTGCTTATCAGGTACCGCGGCTAATAAATAGTTTATCTTCAGCTGTATGCAAAAAAATATCACCAGAAAACTTAAAAACCAAACTCAAAAGTTATTTCTTATCTAAATTTCATTAACTTCGTTTCTAAGTGTACACGTTTAGATAATATAAAATAAACAAAATAATTAAATAGCCTTTATAATGTTCTCTCATGTTAGAGTTATATTTTAAACTCGGTCTAACACTTGCCTGGTTCTTGTCTATACTATATATTTTTAATTTATTTTTTACTACCTGCTCATCTCACAATTGTCGAGTTGTTATTGGCCTACTGCCATGTTTATTTGGATTTACTTACTGACCTTAATTTAATTAGCATCGTAGTAAACCTCCCTGGTTTTTAGATGTTAATATTTCTTTTATGTTCATGTAATTTTGTTAATCTGATAAATAAATTAAAAAATATATATAGTATAAATCGGTTCAGAACGTATTGCTTCCTCAGAAAAACTTCTACTGCCCTTCTTTTTTTAATCCGTTAAGGATTATTTATTTGATAACAACAACCTTTGTTCTGTCTAGTCATCTAGTGTCTTAAACTATCATCATCATACCAAATTTAATTCAAATCAGTAGTTTTAGCGTAATGGCCAAACAAATTTTCGCGTTTTTAATATTGAAATGAATTTTTATCAGCTCTATTTTAATGTAGTAAATAATATAGTGAAGAGATATAATGAATTTTAATAAACAGCAATTTTGAGATACTTAAATTTTTATCTAGGTTTCACAGTACAGTTGTTGTCACATAGTGGTACCCAAATTGAGTCGGCTGTAATCTGGCATTAGAGTAGACATTACGGCTGATTCGAACCCAGCTATAAAGGCAAGCGCAAACAATCCCTCATCAATATACACCCTCGTGATGTTTGCCCCAATCCCAATAAGGCCTTGCGTCCAATGTTGCAATCTTTAGGGAACGATTAATTTAGTTGCGATACAGATTTGGGAACAATAAAGTCAAAATTTATACGACTTTAGACACTCAGTTATATACCTAAAGACTTACATTTTGACGTAATTGTGGTGTATTTAAAATATACATTGCCTTTTGGGAAGTTAACCTAATTTTACTTCTTTTAATTATTTACACATGGAAAACAAACAACATGTTAAATATAGTTGAAATCATACAACTTAGTTAAAAGTTATGTTATATGTTATATTCATATATCCAAAGTGAATTAAATGCCTAATTTAGTTTACATACGAATGCTGAAGGTTTTTAGTTAAAACAGAAACGCGTACGTTACTTCAACATCAACTTACTTTTTAGACGTTTAATGAACCAAAACCCATTCCGAATGGCTCCTTTGACTGCAAAGGACATCCTTATTTCTTTTTATTTATCTTATTTGGAATACTTCTTTTATTATTCTAACTCGTATCTTATCATAATCTTTCATGAAACATTTTTCGGTATTACGCTGTGACGTATTTTGTTGAACTTTCTCTTCGAGAGATACGTTAAAAACGTCTTTGTTGTAAAAGATGAAACTGCTTTCAAAAGGGTCGTGTGACATTATTTCCTTTTGGAGTTATGGTAGCAATTTTAACGATGCGAACCGCTTTCAGCGCACGCTTCATAATGGCGGCCGACTTGTTGCTCGGGATGACCAAATCATTTGTGTCTTTGTGTTAATTTCCCTTGTAAAAAGCTCTCAATCCTGAATTTCATTAGGTTTTTTAATATGATTTTTTATAATTTACACTAAAATAGCTGTCTGTCCCGGTTTTGAACGGGTTTCCCCATGAAGAAAATGGTCTGTTTATGACCATGCTTACCCTTTACAGATGTGAAATATTTCTACAACCGTTTTTTTTATTAATTATTTTCTTTCATACAAGCTTCCCCTAGCCATTACAAACATAATAAAAAATAATTATTCAATTTGGTGCCGTCGATTAGAAGTTATGCGCGTACCTACAGATATTTTTATCTATATAAATGCAGTTTAATTGTATGCTTGTGATTTTGATACCTTGAAATTATCTTGGATTCTAATTGGAGAATGTCTAATCATAGGTGACAGCTATAAAATATTTAGTTCTATCTGTCAAAAAAAATGTTATTAGGAGTCACCTATTACGATTTTAATTTATAGTCAAGAAAACTTCAAGGCACAAGCCTTATCTACATACTATATCGAAATGATGCAGTGTTCCAATCAAACAATGAATAATAGAACATTAACTATGTGACATCGTGGCTACGTATTAATTATTTCAATTCTGTGACACACTCTACCAGCCAAGGGAATACACGAAAAAAAGTTAGCTAGTACGTAGAATTTAACAATACACATTTGTGTTTCTGTTTATTTAAATAGAGAAGAGCCCAGAAAAGTGTTTTCCAATTCAAACAGCAAACATATTAACACTTCTTAACTTAACCTTGTATTAAAAAACAATAAATAAAGGGTCCTCTGTTAAAATACCTACAGGAAAAGCAACTTTTTTATTTCTAGACATTTTATTTTGTTTCTTCTGCAAAAAGAATCCGAGCAAGTTTGAAACTTTGCGGAGCGTGGTTAGATCCGTGCGTTTAAATTATTTAATCTCCTCGTTGTGAGATAATATATCTTTAAATATTTGCGAGCTAATCATCCCACTTGCGTTAAGTAACCTTTTGATATATTCTCGTTTTATCTTGCCTTTCTGATACTTACATGTGGCATGTTTTGGCAGCATTAAGGAAATATTTAACATGTAAGAAGCTTACTCTGAAATTGTTTAATGTAGAGTGAAACTTAGAGAAGCATACTTACAAGAAGCTGACGGTGAAATACCTTGAAAAATGTCCTATATAAAATGTGACTAAAAATTCCTCAATAAATACCTATAATCATCCCAATACAGGGCAAAGGCTTACATAATTAAATTTAAGTTACCAGCAATGATGGGTATAGGCATAATTATTACGCTTGCCAAATGCGGGTTAGTGATCACAAACCCGGGCAATATAAAATAATTCAAAAAATTAAACTATATCAATTCTACTTAGGTACCTAGATGTCAGAAAATGCCCCACATTCCAGTGCACTGAGGAATCTTAAAAACTATATGTTTTCTTAAAATTAATGTCATCGGTATTGTTCTTTATATTGTTACCACTTTATGGGTGTTTATAGTTTAATAAAGTAACTATTACTTTATTAGGCACCCTACATTATAGCAAAACAGCTGTATTCATTTTAGGTGATTTACTATCTAACGACTAAGGAGATATTGTACAATTACGAGTATAGTTTGTCTCTTACAAAGTAATAAAGTAAGCCAATATTACAAGTAATTCGAGATTTTTTAATCAAGCTCTTTGAGCCATATTTCGGATGTACATAATGTATCTCGAGGCTATCCGTATAATCACTTTTTTGCTGAATGATTAATGTTAATATGAATTAGGTTGAACGAAATGAACTTACATAACCAATGTCTGAAGTCAACTTCGTCAGTCATAATGAGTATTATTCGATAAATTAGTTGATGTTAGCCTGCCGTCTTTTGGGCTTTCTTGAGTTGAGCCAAGTATTGTCAATTTTTTTAATGTAACTTTTATACAACTCCTCGTGGTGGTCCTTCACGTATCTATTTAGTCCTCTAAATAGATACTCCTTCTTGTCCTGTAAGATGTGACTTAAGCAGTCATCGTTTTTAACCATTGGCAGATTTGCGATGTGCAAAGTGTCAAGATAGGAGATCACGATAAATTCCATTGGAGAAGCCTATACCCAGCAGTGTACTGATGTGTGCCAATATAAGGTAACCTAAGAGCTAAAATTGTATTCATTTTGTGTATTTACGGGAACCCAAAGCGAGCGAGATTCGGTTTGAAACTCCTAGAACAACATCTCTACTAACTTGATAGTAAACAAAAATAGGTATTACGTAACTTTTAATCAGTATTATTCTGTTATTTGGCTTTTACAAGAATTGGTGATCAAATGAAATTTTGCCTTCAGTTAGTTTTTCGTTGTTTTTAGCGATTCCAGTGCTCACCTTTTTTAAGCTTATCTTATGAGTTAAAAACCTAATGTAATCTGAAATATCGAGAATTGAACGTTGAATATACCTACAATGTGTTTACGTCACATTGTACATGTTATACAACATAAAAAGTGTTTATGCGTCTCTTTGAATGTTATGAGCATCGTTTCACTTCTTCCATGTAACTGAAGGCAATCACGAAGGTATTAGAATTATTTATAAGGCAACACATTGGCGACTTTTGACGATCGGATATTCCAGACACAATATATGATCAAACGAACTTCTGAGTGAAGTTCGATCATTATTATATGAGTCACTTCATTCGAAGATATAGTATATTTATTACCAGGTAGTCCCTTTAACCTACAGGCAACATCGCACGTTTTTAGAGAAAATCGATATTCGATAATCGATCTTTTAACTTTATCGAATGGCCGCTCGCCCCTCTCTAGGCCGGCCATGTTCAAGTCATTTTTTAGAGTTTAAGCAAAACAAAACTTTATCTTGTGTTTTTCTTAGGGTGGGTATAGGGTAACTATATCTTCGAATGAAGTGACTCATATAATAATGATCGAACTTCACTCAGAAGTTCGTTTGATCATATATTATATTTCGTCACTTCATTCTTCAGATATAGTATATTTATTACCAGGTAGATATTTAGAGACAGAAGTTTTGTTTTGTTATTTTACATTTAGCTTAAATAATGTTTACAAGCTTATCAAACAAAAAACAAATATATTGGTAATCAAATATTTTGTTTCCGTTAAGTGTTGACTTTACATTTTCATGAATAATCAAAAATATTCAAAATTAACAAACAGTCTTTTATTATATGAAACTAAATAGTAGTTACCTACATTATGTAACTATTTTTAAATAGTTTGATTAAAAACAGATCTTGCGAAATCACCATCAGCATTAATTATAGGTCTGTTATAATAACGCGCGAAAGATTGAGACGTGGAAGTCCAGCCAGCTGTCTTCCTAATCGCGTCTACGCTAAGTCCCGCGGAGCGAGCGGCGGACGTGGCCGCGTGCCGCGTGCTGTGCGCGCTGAAGGTGCGCGTGTCGACGCCGCTCTCCGACAGTACCGCCTTGATCCACCGACTTACGGTTTGGGCGGTGGCGGCCTTGTGTGGCTTTTTTATGGTCAACAAAAGATTACCCACGTTCTCTGTTCTCAGATTTTTTGTTAAAAAAATATAGTCCTTGAGGACGGAAGCGGGACAGATGTTTAAGTTTTCATAAAAGTATGGTAAAAATAGCACCGGTTGATTGCGACCGGGCGCGGAGGTCTTGATTGTGTCCGTGATGGGTGGGTATCTTAACGCCGCTGTCTGTTATTATGATATTCTCTGTCCTAATCAATGAAATAGTTTGAACTCTGTGCGCAGTGCACAGTGCTAAAAGAACGGTTAATTTCTTTGTGATTTTTTCCAGAGGCAATTCTAAATTTGGATGCCAATTAAATATATAATTAAGTACAACTTGTGGGTCCCAAGTAGAATGGTACTTAGGGCAATTAGGTTTGATTTTGTAGGCGCCCTTAAGAATACGTTTGATACGATCGTCAGAGCTGATCTTGTCTCCTAAAAGGAGCGCCAGTGCTGAACGGTGGCTGTTAAGAGTCCCATAGGAACACCCCTTGTTAAACTGCTCCGTTAAGAAAGACAACACAGAGGAAATGGAGTTGTCGAAAATATCTATGTTTTTGACCATACAAAAATTCCACCAGAGTTTTAACGATACGCTATACTGTTTGACCGTATTGTCAGAAAGCGACGCCAGCATTAGGTCAAACGCGTCAGGCGGGACGTCCCTGCGTGCGAGCGCCGTCCGCAGAGCTTCGCGGCACCCAGGATAAGAGTATTGTGCAGGGGGTGGTATTCCCTGGAATAAGAACGGAGGAGATTTTTACTGGGTGTAAAGTAATGTACTTTTGACGCTAAAAGATTTTGTAGGATTGGGAACCATGGCTGTGAAGGCCAGTGGGGGAATACTAATATGCCCATAGCTTGATCGTCTATGATTTTTCTTAGACATTTTAATATTAGGCAAAATGGTGAAAAGGCGTAAAAAAAAATTGTGATTTCCAATTAACAGTGAAAGCATCAACGGCAATAGCATCTGGATCCTGATACCGAGAAATGAATTTATTACATTTGGCATTGTGGCGAGAGGCAAAAAGATCTATATCTGGAGAGCCGAAAAGATTAATCATTTCTGTGAACGCGTTATTTGATAACTCCCATTCCGTATCTGGGTTATTTTTTCTCGATTCGGCGTCTGCGCAGTTTTCTTTGGTATTAACGTATGAAGCAAATAGCCAGATATTACGACTCTCGCACCATTGCCAAATGTCTCTAGCCAGATCGTTTAAATGGGGAAATTGAATTCCTCCCATTCTATTAACATAGCTTATCGCTGTGGTGTTGTCAATGCGTAATAATATTGCACAATTAGATTCGTTGTTAACTAAACTTTTAAGTCCTAAGAATACAGCCAGTAATTCTAACTGATTTATGTGGTATTGTTTTTCCAAATACTTCCATTTTCCATTCACTTTCTTGTCGTTACAAACGGCCCCCCAACCTGTTAGGGAGGCGTCTGTAAATATTTCATATTTGTATGAAGGTTCTCTTAAGTTGGAAAATGTTGTGAATATGCTATCTCTCCACCAATTTAAATCTTTCAAAATAATGTTTGGAAGACAAACTTTAGCTTCGTAATTGTTATTGTGATCTATTAAGGCAATATATTTTTGTCACTCTAAAATCTTTGTGTATAGGAATCCGTATTTAGATGCTGGACATGCTGCAATGAGGACTCCAATAAGCTGGGCAAACTCTCGAATAGTACACCTGGGTAAGTATGAATATTTATCAACTAATTGAGCAATAATATTGCGTTTTTCAATTGGCAAAGACAATGTAAGATTCTTTGAATCATATAAAAATCCTAGAAATTTTTTCACTTGTTCAGGATGCAAGGAACTTTTTTCATAATTTATAACAAAGCCTAAACATTGTAACAAATTTAAAGTTGCTCTTACATTGTTTTGGCATTCTTCTAGATCATTTCCTAGGCATAATAAATCATCTAAGAATATAACCGACTTGTAGCCCTGTTTTCTTAGGTAAGTTACAACTTCCTTCATAATTTTAGTAAAGACTCTAGGAGCTACTGACAGACCGTAGGGCATTGCTGAAAATTCATACATAGTCGGTTATACTGAATTAAACGCTTGGAATTCGAATCTTAAGTATTTCCGGTCAGTAATTGCTATTGGAACTAAAAGATAGGCTTCCTTAAGGTCAATGGTGGCTAAAAATCCACTTTGAGGGATCAATTTAGAGACAGTCCTATAATCTTCTATCTTGAAATGCATATGTGGAATAAATTCATTTAATGACTTAAGATTTAGTATGAATCTTTTGCCACCATTAGCTTTAGGCGCTAAAAATATCTTAGATAGGTATTGTTCACTACAAAGAGAGCAAGGCCTTACAGCTCCCAGCTGTTCCAGCTTTTTTATGGCATCGGACATTTCTCGACTTTCTTCAATATTAAATGTACACCGTGGAATAACAGATTGGGTCACTTTTTGACTAAATGAAATTGTAAATCCTTGCTCAATCCAAGATAGTACAACCACATTATTTGTAACACTTTCCCAGCAATTATAAAAAAAATTTAGTCTACCAGCGTGTACCTGCACTATTGCTGTGCGTTGGCACGGTTCTTGGGTTGATTGAAGTTCTTCGACGACGTTTGTTGAGTTGTCGTCGCGGGATATGGGCGACGAATCACTTTCGAAGATGGTCTCTGCTGACCTCCCCGCCCCCCCCTGTTTGAGGGGTAACGAGGAGGTCCTGTCCAATTTCCCTGGTGGACAGGGCGGCTTGTTGAGGGCTGAGGAACGGTACTCTATTTGTTCTGATAACTGGTTTTTCTAATTTGTTTTTATTTTCTCACCCAATGAGCTACCAAAAAGCATATCATCGCGTTCCGCGTCATGAATAACGTGTAAAACGTTCTTTTCCAAACTTGGTGTGACAAGTTTTACTCGGTCTTTTGTAAAGGAATAGTGTAAGTTGGATAAAAGACGACAGCTATCGCTTAGATATTTTAAAGATTTAATCTTATCATCAGACCGAAGTAAAGTATTCATAGCTCGGTTCACTGCTGAGATACCTATCCCGAGCATTTGTTGGAAACTAGCTAGCTTTTTATCACGACCTCTGACGATCTCTGAGACCGCAGCTGCAATCTCCGGATTTAATTTTGGTGATTGTAATAGTTTGCAATTACTAGGAATTAAATGGTCTTTAGCTAGTTTATCTTTATCGTCTTTGGGCAATCCTTTCCGGAGTGTGGGCTACTTTCCCACTATTTACATTTATTCCCATTAAAGTTCATTAAATTTATTTATTTGTAATAATTTCATAAATATATTGTTGAAAGTGTTAGTATCCTGTATTAATAATATATATTTATTTATTTACAAATTAACATCAAAATATCGTATTTATTTACTATATATATATATATACAATGAAATACATTTACACATAAATTATGATGTACCAGTTTGTCGATATCGATATCGATAATGTTCGAAGTCGATATTTTCCCTCGCACTAGACGCGCAGTGTACATAAGGCTTATGTGCGTCGGCGCAGCAGCGGACGCACGGAGGTCGGTTAAACCAGTCGAGATACTATCACGACGCGGAGCGCACGCTTCTTTGCCTCACCTTATATACTCGCGAACTCGCTTGCTACGCTTATTTATGTTTTATTTATTGGACTATTTTCGCTTCTATATATCTTCCGCTATCTGTGTAGTGCTTCTCTTTCTGTGCACCTTCCGTAAAACTATTGTATTTCTTGTGTTTGTTGTGTCTACCCTATATATTGAAGATCAGAATATATGGACACTTGATCTACAGTAAGTTGTTGGCATTATTATTTACACAATAAACCCACTGAACACCTAAACTGGTGACCCTCTATACGAACAATGAAGAAATCAGAGGCACTAGATAAAGCCGCCACGCAAGCGGGCACAAGCAATAGTGATGGGAACGAGTCGATAACCCAGCAGCCTATCGATGTTTATAAGGTTGGAATTCGAGTGCCACCCTTTTGGCCAGAGGAACCAGAGATTTGGTTTGCTCAAGTTGAGGGGCAATTCAGCATCTCCGGAATCAGCAATGACTCCACCAAATTCAATTACGTCATCGGCCAACTCGACAACCAGTACTCGCGAGAAGTCAAGGATATAATTATTAATCCTCCAGCGACCAATCGGTACGAGAAGTTGAAGACGGAGTTGATAAAGAGACTCTCAGCCTCCAATGAGAAGAAGCTGAAGCAGCTGCTGATGCACGAAGAGTTAGGAGACCGTAAACCATCTCAGTTTCTTCGGCATCTCAAGGGCCTCGCAGGTGTGAACGTCCACGACGACTTTCTGAAGACCATATGGCTCAGTCGTCTGCCGCGTGAGGTGCAGACAGTACTCGCCGGCCAAGCAGCCACCGCACCATTGGATGACCTGGCTGACCTTGCCGACCGCGTCAATGAGATCGCGCCTTCGTCTCCTGCAGTTGCATCCACGAGCGCAAATTTTCCTGGGTCGGTGCTAAGTGAACTTTCCAGGGAGGTCGCCGAGCTTCGAAAACAGCTTCAACAGCTGTCAACACAGAGCAACGGCAGGTCTCGCTCAAGGAATAGATCTTCTGGGAGGCGATCCTCGCCGAGGCAGCGGTCGCAGTCGAACTACCGAAAGCATCCGCTGTGCTGGTATCACCATAAATACGGCGACAAGGCGAGCAAGTGTATTCGACCGTGCGACTTCAAATCGGAAAACTCCAAGGGCGGTCGATAATGGCGACTGACGATTGCCCTTCGCCAACTACTGGTCGCCTCTTCGTTACTGACCGATCGTCGAAAACGCAGTTCCTGGTCGACACTGGTAGCGACCTCTGTGTCTTCCCTCGGTCAGCCCTTCGAGATCGTCGTGCCAGAACGGACTTCACTTTGTGTGCAGCGAATGGAACAACCATTTCCACTTACGGTTACGTACATCTTCAATTAAATTTAGGTTTGCGTAGGTCATATGCTTGGCGATTTATTGTCGCAGAGGTTACTAAACCTATCATTGGTGTTGATTTTTTAAATTTCTATAACTTAATTGTAGATTGTCGCAATAAGCGCTTAATTGACAACACCACTTCTGTAACCACTATTGCTATACCTGCTAATTGTAAAAATGTATTTTCTGTAAAGGTCTTGACTGGTGAGACTCGCTATCATAAAATCCTTGATGAGTTTCCCGAACTCACACGACCAGCTGGTACATTACGCACACACACACATAATACACTCCACCATATACGCACGACCCCAGGGCCTCCAGTCTCATGTACACCTCGTCGCTTAGCACCCGATAAATTGAAAATTGCTCAAAAAGAATTCGAGTCTATGATTGCTATCGGAACTGCGCGGCCGTCAGAAAGTCCTTGGGCTTCACCCTTACATCTGGCGCCTAAAAAGGATAACGGGTGGCGTCCATGCGGCGATTATCGCATGTTGAACGCCCGTACCGTGCCTGACAGTTATCCGATTAGGCATATCCAAGACTTCACCCACAATATTTCAGGCTGTTCAGTTTTCAGTACTTTAGATCTTTTAAAAGCCTACAATCAGATACTTGTCAGCCCGGAGGATATACAGAAAACCGCCATTACAACGCCATTCGGATTATTCGAATTTCCTTACATGACGTTCGGACTTCGAAATGCTGGACAAACCTTTCAGAGATTTGTGGATGAAGTCACTAGGGGGCTTGATTTTGTATATTGTTATCTAGATGACTTTTTAGTGTTCTCTAGAGATCAGCGCGAGCACGAGGAACACCTACGTAAAGTTTTCAGCCGCTTGAGAGACTACGGACTACTTATTAACACATCTAAATGCGTTTTTGGAGAAAAAGAGGTAAAATTTTTAGGTTACTCTATTTCTGCAGATGGTACCAGACCTTTCAATAATACGGTACAGGCCATCCAGGAATTCCCTGTCCCAAAGACCGTACGCCAGCTTAGAGCATTTTTGGGCATGCTCAATTTCTACCGAAGGTTCCTTCCACAAGCTGCCCAAATTCAAGCTCCCTTACATGCGTATTTAGTCGGTTCAGTTAAAGGTACACAGCCTATTAACCTCTCGGAAGAGGCTTTAGCAGCGTTTGAGGCGTGTAAAGAAAGCCTGTCTAACGCCGCCTTATTAGCCCATCCCGATTGTGCTGCTAAACTGGCCTTGGTGACAGACGCATCCGACAAGGCGATTGGTGCGGTCCTCCAACAGTTGAAAGGTGATGCCTGGCAGCCATTAGCCTTCTTTTCTAGAAAACTCTCTCCTTCACAGGTGAAATATTCTCCCTATGACCGGGAGTTACTGGCCATTTATGAGGCCATTAAATATTTTCGTCATATGGTTGAGGCACGTCATTTCATTGTCTATACTGACCACAAACCGATCAGTTTTGCATTCCATGAAAGGAAGAAAAACTGTTCGCCGAGGCAGTATAGACACCTAGACTTTATCGCCCAATTTACGACAGACATTCGTCATATATCGGGGAAAGATAATATTGTCGCCGATACGTTGTCGCGAATTGAGGAGATAGTAACGCCGATTGACCTCGAAACCTTAGCCAAGGGTCAGGCTTCTGACCCCGAGCTTAACAAATTATTAAGTGAGGGCTCAGCCCTGCGCTTCAAGAAACTTCATTTACCTGGAAGCCAGATTCCTGTGTACTGTGACATCAGTACCCCGACTTCCAGGCCTTTTGTACCGAAGTTCTTCCGCAAACAGGTGTTTGACAGTTTGCATTCCCTAAGCCATCCTGGTTGTAATGCTTCTGCAAGGTTAGTTGCAGAACGTTTTGTTTGGCCAGGTTGTAGGAAAGATTGTAGGGAATGGGCTCGAGCTTGCTTATCGTGCCAAAAAGCGAAGGTAAACCGTCACGTGACCGCACCTCTTGGCACCTACAATTTACCACGAGCCCGTTTCAGACAAATTCATATTGATCTGATAGGACCGCTTCCCATTTCACATGGCTATCGGTATTGTCTGACGGCTATAGACCGGTTCACTCGGTGGCCGGAAGCAGTACCGATCGAAGACATTACCGCTGAAACTGTCGCTAAAGCCCTATTGTCGACGTGGATAGCTCGGTTTGGCTGCCCCACAGATATAACAACTGATCGTGGAAGGCAGTTCGAGTCAGCCTTGTTCAAAACTCTGTCGCAAATGACCGGCTTCGAACATAAGCGGACTACGGCCTACCACCCGGCTTGTAATGGCCTAGTGGAACGTTTCCACAGGCAGCTGAAAGCCGCTATTGTTTGTCACGCCAACGACAGATGGACGGAGACCTTGCCGTGGGTTCTTTTAGGTATAAGGACATCTTTCAAGGAGGATTTACAGTCATCTTCTGCCGAGTTGGTCTACGGGGAACCGTTAAGACTACCCGGTGAATTCTTTGAGTCCACAACGAGCGTTACTACGGATATATCCGAATTTTCCGCGCGGCTCAGAAATTTCGCCGAGAAATTACGCCCGTCACCAGCTTCGCGTCACTGTAACCCCAAAGTATTTGTATTTAAAGAACTGGCAACCAGTGATCACGTTTTTCTTAGAGAAGACGCATTACGTGGTTCTCTTCAACCGGCATATTCAGGTCCACACAAAGTTTTGTCTCGTAGTGACAAAGTTTTTAGAATCATGCTAAATGGGAACGAAGTCACAGTATCGATAGACCGATTAAAACCGGCCTTCATACTGTCTGACAAAGAAAACGAAGCTATACCACCAGTTAGTAAAGAAATTATTACCCGTTCCGGTCGCCGTGTAAGATTCCCGGATTTTTATCGCCCTTGACGGTCTCTGGAGGAGGGTGGTGTGGGCTACTTTCCCACTATTTACATTTATTCCCATTAAAGTTCATTAAATTTATTTATTTGTAATAATTTCATAAATATATTGTTGAAAGTGTTAGTATCCTGTATTAATAATATATATTTATTTATTTACAAATTAACATCAAAATATCGTATTTATTTACTATATATATATATATACAATGAAATACATTTACACATAAATTATGATGTACCAGTTTGTCGATATCGATATCGATAATGTTCGAAGTCGATATTTTCCCTCGCACTAGACGCGCAGTGTACATAAGGCTTATGTGCGTCGGCGCAGCAGCGGACGCACGGAGGTCGGTTAAACCAGTCGAGATACTATCACGACGCGGAGCGCACGCTTCTTTGCCTCACCTTATATACTCGCGAACTCGCTTGCTACGCTTATTTATGTTTTATTTATTGGACTATTTTCGCTTCTATATATCTTCCGCTATCTGTGTAGTGCTTCTCTTTCTGTGCACCTTCCGTAAAACTATTGTATTTCTTGTGTTTGTTGTGTCTACCCTATATATTGAAGATCAGAATATATGGACACTTGATCTACAGTAAGTTGTTGGCATTATTATTTACACAATAAACCCACTGAACACCTAAACTGGTGACCCTCTATACGAACAATGAAGAAATCAGAGGCACTAGATAAAGCCGCCACGCAAGCGGGCACAAGCAATAGTGATGGGAACGAGTCGATAACCCAGCAGCCTATCGATGTTTATAAGGTTGGAATTCGAGTGCCACCCTTTTGGCCAGAGGAACCAGAGATTTGGTTTGCTCAAGTTGAGGGGCAATTCAGCATCTCCGGAATCAGCAATGACTCCACCAAATTCAATTACGTCATCGGCCAACTCGACAACCAGTACTCGCGAGAAGTCAAGGATATAATTATTAATCCTCCAGCGACCAATCGGTACGAGAAGTTGAAGACGGAGTTGATAAAGAGACTCTCAGCCTCCAATGAGAAGAAGCTGAAGCAGCTGCTGATGCACGAAGAGTTAGGAGACCGTAAACCATCTCAGTTTCTTCGGCATCTCAAGGGCCTCGCAGGTGTGAACGTCCACGACGACTTTCTGAAGACCATATGGCTCAGTCGTCTGCCGCGTGAGGTGCAGACAGTACTCGCCGGCCAAGCAGCCACCGCACCATTGGATGACCTGGCTGACCTTGCCGACCGCGTCAATGAGATCGCGCCTTCGTCTCCTGCAGTTGCATCCACGAGCGCAAATTTTCCTGGGTCGGTGCTAAGTGAACTTTCCAGGGAGGTCGCCGAGCTTCGAAAACAGCTTCAACAGCTGTCAACACAGAGCAACGGCAGGTCTCGCTCAAGGAATAGATCTTCTGGGAGGCGATCCTCGCCGAGGCAGCGGTCGCAGTCGAACTACCGAAAGCATCCGCTGTGCTGGTATCACCATAAATACGGCGACAAGGCGAGCAAGTGTATTCGACCGTGCGACTTCAAATCGGAAAACTCCAAGGGCGGTCGATAATGGCGACTGACGATTGCCCTTCGCCAACTACTGGTCGCCTCTTCGTTACTGACCGATCGTCGAAAACGCAGTTCCTGGTCGACACTGGTAGCGACCTCTGTGTCTTCCCTCGGTCAGCCCTTCGAGATCGTCGTGCCAGAACGGACTTCACTTTGTGTGCAGCGAATGGAACAACCATTTCCACTTACGGTTACGTACATCTTCAATTAAATTTAGGTTTGCGTAGGTCATATGCTTGGCGATTTATTGTCGCAGAGGTTACTAAACCTATCATTGGTGTTGATTTTTTAAATTTCTATAACTTAATTGTAGATTGTCGCAATAAGCGCTTAATTGACAACACCACTTCTGTAACCACTATTGCTATACCTGCTAATTGTAAAAATGTATTTTCTGTAAAGGTCTTGACTGGTGAGACTCGCTATCATAAAATCCTTGATGAGTTTCCCGAACTCACACGACCAGCTGGTACATTACGCACACACACACATAATACACTCCACCATATACGCACGACCCCAGGGCCTCCAGTCTCATGTACACCTCGTCGCTTAGCACCCGATAAATTGAAAATTGCTCAAAAAGAATTCGAGTCTATGATTGCTATCGGAACTGCGCGGCCGTCAGAAAGTCCTTGGGCTTCACCCTTACATCTGGCGCCTAAAAAGGATAACGGGTGGCGTCCATGCGGCGATTATCGCATGTTGAACGCCCGTACCGTGCCTGACAGTTATCCGATTAGGCATATCCAAGACTTCACCCACAATATTTCAGGCTGTTCAGTTTTCAGTACTTTAGATCTTTTAAAAGCCTACAATCAGATACCTGTCAGCCCGGAGGATATACAGAAAACCGCCATTACAACGCCATTCGGATTATTCGAATTTCCTTACATGACGTTCGGACTTCGAAATGCTGGACAAACCTTTCAGAGATTTGTGGATGAAGTCACTAGGGGGCTTGATTTTGTATATTGTTATCTAGATGACTTTTTAGTGTTCTCTAGAGATCAGCGCGAGCACGAGGAACACCTACGTAAAGTTTTCAGCCGCTTGAGAGACTACGGACTACTTATTAACACATCTAAATGCGTTTTTGGAGAAAAAGAGGTAAAATTTTTAGGTTACTCTATTTCTGCAGATGGTACCAGACCTTTCAATAATACGGTACAGGCCATCCAGGAATTCCCTGTCCCAAAGACCGTACGCCAGCTTAGAGCATTTTTGGGCATGCTCAATTTCTACCGAAGGTTCCTTCCACAAGCTGCCCAAATTCAAGCTCCCTTACATGCGTATTTAGTCGGTTCAGTTAAAGGTACACAGCCTATTAACCTCTCGGAAGAGGCTTTAGCAGCGTTTGAGGCGTGTAAAGAAAGCCTGTCTAACGCCGCCTTATTAGCCCATCCCGATTGTGCTGCTAAACTGGCCTTGGTGACAGACGCATCCGACAAGGCGATTGGTGCGGTCCTCCAACAGTTGAAAGGTGATGCCTGGCAGCCATTAGCCTTCTTTTCTAGAAAACTCTCTCCTTCACAGGTGAAATATTCTCCCTATGACCGGGAGTTACTGGCCATTTATGAGGCCATTAAATATTTTCGTCATATGGTTGAGGCACGTCATTTCATTGTCTATACTGACCACAAACCGATCAGTTTTGCATTCCATGAAAGGAAGAAAAACTGTTCGCCGAGGCAGTATAGACACCTAGACTTTATCGCCCAATTTACGACAGACATTCGTCATATATCGGGGAAAGATAATATTGTCGCCGATACGTTGTCGCGAATTGAGGAGATAGTAACGCCGATTGACCTCGAAACCTTAGCCAAGGGTCAGGCTTCTGACCCCGAGCTTAACAAATTATTAAGTGAGGGCTCAGCCCTGCGCTTCAAGAAACTTCATTTACCTGGAAGCCAGATTCCTGTGTACTGTGACATCAGTACCCCGACTTCCAGGCCTTTTGTACCGAAGTTCTTCCGCAAACAGGTGTTTGACAGTTTGCATTCCCTAAGCCATCCTGGTTGTAATGCTTCTGCAAGGTTAGTTGCAGAACGTTTTGTTTGGCCAGGTTGTAGGAAAGATTGTAGGGAATGGGCTCGAGCTTGCTTATCGTGCCAAAAAGCGAAGGTAAACCGTCACGTGACCGCACCTCTTGGCACCTACAATTTACCACGAGCCCGTTTCAGACAAATTCATATTGATCTGATAGGACCGCTTCCCATTTCACATGGCTATCGGTATTGTCTGACGGCTATAGACCGGTTCACTCGGTGGCCGGAAGCAGTACCGATCGAAGACATTACCGCTGAAACTGTCGCTAAAGCCCTATTGTCGACGTGGATAGCTCGGTTTGGCTGCCCCACAGATATAACAACTGATCGTGGAAGGCAGTTCGAGTCAGCCTTGTTCAAAACTCTGTCGCAAATGACCGGCTTCGAACATAAGCGGACTACGGCCTACCACCCGGCTTGTAATGGCCTAGTGGAACGTTTCCACAGGCAGCTGAAAGCCGCTATTGTTTGTCACGCCAACGACAGATGGACGGAGACCTTGCCGTGGGTTCTTTTAGGTATAAGGACATCTTTCAAGGAGGATTTACAGTCATCTTCTGCCGAGTTGGTCTACGGGGAACCGTTAAGACTACCCGGTGAATTCTTTGAGTCCACAACGAGCGTTACTACGGATATATCCGAATTTTCCGCGCGGCTCAGAAATTTCGCCGAGAAATTACGCCCGTCACCAGCTTCGCGTCACTGTAACCCCAAAGTATTTGTATTTAAAGAACTGGCAACCAGTGATCACGTTTTTCTTAGAGAAGACGCATTACGTGGTTCTCTTCAACCGGCATATTCAGGTCCACACAAAGTTTTGTCTCGTAGTGACAAAGTTTTTAGAATCATGCTAAATGGGAACGAAGTCACAGTATCGATAGACCGATTAAAACCGGCCTTCATACTGTCTGACAAAGAAAACGAAGCTATACCACCAGTTAGTAAAGAAATTATTACCCGTTCCGGTCGCCGTGTAAGATTCCCGGATTTTTATCGCCCTTGACGGTCTCTGGAGGAGGGTGGTGTGGGCTACTTTCCCACTATTTACATTTATTCCCATTAAAGTTCATTAAATTTATTTATTTGTAATAATTTCATAAATATATTGTTGAAAGTGTTAGTATCCTGTATTAATAATATATATTTATTTATTTACAAATTAACATCAAAATATCGTATTTATTTACTATATATATATATATACAATGAAATACATTTACACATAAATTATGATGTACCAGTTTGTCGATATCGATATCGATAATGTTCGAAGTCGATATTTTCCCTCGCACTAGACGCGCAGTGTACATAAGGCTTATGTGCGTCGGCGCAGCAGCGGACGCACGGAGGTCGGTTAAACCAGTCGAGATACTATCACGACGCGGAGCGCACGCTTCTTTGCCTCACCTTATATACTCGCGAACTCGCTTGCTACGCTTATTTATGTTTTATTTATTGGACTATTTTCGCTTCTATATATCTTCCGCTATCTGTGTAGTGCTTCTCTTTCTGTGCACCTTCCGTAAAACTATTGTATTTCTTGTGTTTGTTGTGTCTACCCTATATATTGAAGATCAGAATATATGGACACTTGATCTACAGTAAGTTGTTGGCATTATTATTTACACAATAAACCCACTGAACACCTAAACATTGTAACAAATTTAAAGTTGCTCTTACATTGTTTTGGCATTCTTCTAGATCATTTCCTAGGCATAATAAATCATCTAAGAATATAACCGACTTGTAGCCCTGTTTTCTTAGGTAAGTTACAACTTCCTTCATAATTTTAGTAAAGACTCTAGGAGCTACTGACAGACCGTAGGGCATTGCTGAAAATTCATACATAGTCGGTTATACTGAATTAAACGCTTGGAATTCGAATCTTAAGTATTTCCGGTCAGTAATTGCTATTGGAACTAAAAGATAGGCTTCCTTAAGGTCAATGGTGGCTAAAAATCCACTTTGAGGGATCAATTTAGAGACAGTCCTATAATCTTCTATCTTGAAATGCATATGTGGAATAAATTCATTTAATGACTTAAGATTTAGTATGAATCTTTTGCCACCATTAGCTTTAGGCGCTAAAAATATCTTAGATAGGTATTGTTCACTACAAAGAGAGCAAGGCCTTACAGCTCCCAGCTGTTCCAGCTTTTTTATGGCATCGGACATTTCTCGACTTTCTTCAATATTAAATGTACACCGTGGAATAACAGATTGGGTCACTTTTTGACTAAATGAAATTGTAAATCCTTGCTCAATCCAAGATAGTACAACCACATTATTTGTAACACTTTCCCAGCAATTATAAAAAAAATTTAGTCTACCAGCGTGTACCTGCACTATTGCTGTGCGTTGGCACGGTTCTTGGGTTGATTGAAGTTCTTCGACGACGTTTGTTGAGTTGTCGTCGCGGGATATGGGCGACGAATCACTTTCGAAGATGGTCTCTGCTGACCTCCCCGCCCCCCCCTGTTTGAGGGGTAACGAGGAGGTCCTGTCCAATTTCCCTGGTGGACAGGGCGGCTTGTTGAGGGCTGAGGAACGGTACTCTATTTGTTCTGATAACTGGTTTTTCTAATTTGTTTTTATTTTCTCACCCAATGAGCTACCAAAAAGCATATCATCGCGTTCCGCGTCATGAATAACGTGTAAAACGTTCTTTTCCAAACTTGGTGTGACAAGTTTTACTCGGTCTTTTGTAAAGGAATAGTGTAAGTTGGATAAAAGACGACAGCTATCGCTTAGATATTTTAAAGATTTAATCTTATCATCAGACCGAAGTAAAGTATTCATAGCTCGGTTCACTGCTGAGATACCTATCCCGAGCATTTGTTGGAAACTAGCTAGCTTTTTATCACGACCTCTGACGATCTCTGAGACCGCAGCTGCAATCTCCGGATTTAATTTTGGTGATTGTAATAGTTTGCAATTACTAGGAATTAAATGGTCTTTAGCTAGTTTATCTTTATCGTCTTTGGGCAATCCTTTCCGGAGTAAAGGAAGCCACAAAGTAGCTAAGCTGTCGTGTACAGCTTTCCTAAATTCAGGTATGTCCGACGTCGAAGCACCTAAGGCCGATAATAGTTCAGCATCTAATGGCTGTTCAGGTTCGAGTGTGACCTCTGTGGAGAGTGCGGTTGGTACTTGCGTGTCATCAGGTTGCGCCGTGTCGACAGCCACGGACGGTTGCGGGGTCGAGATCGCAGGTGGTGGCTCGTCCTGCTCATATGGTTGATATTCCGGCATGATAGTCGGGGCCTCTGCTTGTCCATCCATGATAACCGCGAATTCAGCGTTATCCATATCTAGAATGCAAGTCTAGATTTAGTACTTGGACGTAAAAATAAATGTGGGTAGTTCATAAACCACACATAAAATTTATTGTGATAGTATTTCGAAAGTAATAATTTTGTCTCGCAGACAAAATCATTGCATTTAAACACCTATTAGGCTTAATTATATGTAGCATAGTACATTCGTGGCTAATTCACGATTACCCACGTTATCGTGATCAACTCGCAGTTGATCCCGACTTTAACATTCATAATGCTAAGTATTGGCGTGTAACTCGCAGTTACACCCCATCGCAATAGGCTCGCGGCCTATCCCGATAACTATCGGCGAAACCACTTCATAATTATCACCAAATAATTAATACTTCGCTTACCTGTTATATTTTCGTCATCTGAGGAGTCAAAAACACGTCGTATTCGACGTTTTTTATTCTCCTGCTCTTGAATTCTCCTTATTTTACGTTCGTATCGTTTTAACTTCTCCTGGGCACTTCGTTTAGGCATTTTTAACGAAAAGTGTGTGCACTTGTTGCCGCACGAAAAAGGAATGACTTGAACATGGCCGGCCTAGAGAGGGGCGAGCGGCCATTCGATAAAGTTAAAAGATCGATTATCGAATATCGATTTTCTCTAAAAACGTGCGATGTTGCCTGTAGGTTAAAGGGACTACCTGGTAATAAATATACTATATCTGAAGAATGAAGTGACGAAATATAATTAAAATCAATTGTTATCGAGACAACCGGTTGTCTCTTGGGGCTTGAAGCGCTACTTCACATATGACTTAACTACTATGCTGAGCGGATCTTATCTTCCATTAAAGTTTTTAAATACCCCAAGGTGTTGTAGCCATCAACAAGCAATGTTACGTATCACGCCGATATGACCATTCCGACTAATTATTGCTACTATTTATTCGGACATGCTTTATTAAAAATACAATGCCTTTTCTGACGAACACCCACATACACGGCTATATAAAACTTAAACTATGTCCGTTTAGGCTACTGTCACACCTGTCGTAAAACACCTTAAGTTTGAAGGCACCAAAAAGCAAATTTCGCCAACATTAAACGTTTTGACCGACCATTGAAATAATTTAAAGGTGTTTTTTTAACAACTTTTGCTGAAGGTGCACACCTTTATCCGTCAATAAAACTTATAATGCATCTGGTTAACCATCTCGTGAGTGATGTGTAAATTCACATAGAGATACGGGAGACGAAACACGGGTACTATTTAGTAGACATCCTAAAACAGTGAAATAAGTGTAAAAATATTTTGATGTACGATATACATAAGTGATGATGATGACGATAATCTGAAACCGACCCAAGGCATCGTTAAACCACGAGTAACTTTCTACAGAAAGAGCGGCTAGTGCACATAAATATTATTTAAACTACTTTCTACGATCCATACCTTCCAAGTCGAGTAAAATTGCATTTTCAGTCAATACTAGATGATGCGACTGCGTTTGCGTAGTCTTTATTTTGTTCGGTACGGAAACCTTTTCCGAGATACGCGCTACCACTTATTATATTTTAATCAAAGCCTGAAGGATGTTAGGAAAGTTTATAGCATAAATATGCATATATTTACTTGTATTTATATAAAAACAGATTTATCTCTATAGGTGTATTCGTTCGCAGCTTCTCCAGCAAATGTAATATTGTTCCGAATAAAAAGTGTGACAACATTGTTTACAAAACGTAATTAAAGTTTAATCCGTTACGGCTATTTCGCATCGTTTAACGGACAAACGTAAAGAAATATTTTGTTCACTTTTTTTTCAGATCCTACTTATAATTATTGGTTTTAAGTAATATAAGTATTAATGCATAAGTGTTCTCGAAAAATTATCGTTAAATTAAAGTCGTGTGTAAGTTAAAACTTCTCTGATCTGTCATAAAGATATCACAAAAGAAAGAGAATAGGTTATATGTTCAAAAATCACACAATAAATGTAAAGCCTCTTGGGATATTATAAATAAGCACAATAACAAGAAATTACAACCAAACCATAACATTCTAATTAACTTCCTTGACAAAACTTTAACTGATCCTGACCTAATAGCAAATGTCTTTAATAAACACTACACTGATTTGACAATAAAACCTGACACAACAAATAATGTTAATAAAATAAATATACAACAAAATCCTCATAGCATGTATCTACTACCATCCGATCCCTTGGAGATTGTTAAAATTATTAAATCTTTGAAGATAACCCCATCGGTGGGATATGATGGATTATCGACAAATGTGATTAAACATAGCGCATGCTTTATTGCAGAGGTCCTTAATTACTTGGTTAATTTCTCGTTCCAATCAGGTAAATTTCCTAGTAGTCTCAAAAAATCTGTTGTTATACCAATATTTAAAAAAAATGATCCACTAGACATTGATAATTATCGACCGATTACATTAATCCCCATATTTTCTAAAATCTTCGAAAAACTAATGCATGTTAGGTTACTCAGCTTTTTTGAAAAATTTGATACTATCAAGGCTAATCAAAATGGATTTCAGAGAGGAAAGTCCACAATACTTGCTGCATTTAAATTAGTAAAAGGAATTCTTGATAAGATTAATGAAAGGAAATTGGTATCTGCGGTGTTCTTTGATATGACCAAGGCATTTGATTATGTTCGGCATGACATATTATTAGCTAAATTTGAATTCTATGGTGTCCGTGGGCCAGCATATGAATGGATCAAAAGTTACCTTCAGGAGAGGAAACAATGTGTAGAAATAACAAAATTAAACAATCAAAAAGAAATGACAAAGCATACATCCACCTATAGATTTAATAGATATGGTATTCCCCAGGGCAGTGTTTTGGGATCACTATTATTCCTCATTTACATAAACGATCTTCCTGACATGACTCACTACCCATGTATTCTTTTTGCTGACGACATCTCTTTAATTATAAGTAATGACGAAGTTGAAGAACACATAAATGAAATAAATAGAACTGTAGAATCATGCATTGAATGGATGACGAGCAACAATCTAAAAGTTAACATTTCTAAAACTAAATTCATTAAATTCTTTAATAGGAAACCCACTAGTCATACTTTTAAAATAAATTATAAAGGTGAAGAAATTCCGGAGAGTGACTGTACAAACTTTCTTGGGATAATACTCGATCAAAATTGCTCCTGGACACCGCACATACAGGGCGTTAAACAAGAAATTAAGTAGTTTTGTATATGCCTTATGGAAATTGACGACTATAACCGATAGCAAAACTGCTCTTCTAGCGTACCATGGTTATGTAGCTTCGCTACTTCGATATGGACTCATATTATGGGGAAATGGTGTTCAAGCAAGTAGTACATTTATTGTCCAAAAGAAATGTATACGAGCTATTTTTAATAAGCCTCCTTGGACGCCATGTGCACCAATATTTAGGGAACATAGGATTCTTACACTTCCTAGTTTATATATTTTTGAGATTTGTAAGTTCGTCAAAACCTATCCTAAACTATTCGCGAAATTTGAAGATGTTTACAAGTATAGTGCCAGACATAAAAACAGGCTAGCACAACCCGTATCAAGATCGGCTTTGTACGGTCGTAATTGCTACGCCATGGCTGTTACTATTTACAATAAATTACCGGATCGAATAAAAGAACTTAAGGGAAGCTTATTTAATCGTCAATTATTAAATTTATTGGTTAGCGGCTGTTTTTATTCAATAAAAGATTATCTGACATATAAATTTTGATTCCTGTATAACTGACATTTAATTCCTATCTAAAATATTACTGTGACTTTAAATTTGAATTTTATTATTATTATTGGTTTGACATACTTTATACATCTGTGCTTTTAATCTAATTTAATATTTAATATGTTTTATTAATGACATTTAAATTGATTAAAATTTTAATTATGTATTTGCATGCTGCTTCATATGGCTGGATGAGTGATTCTATTGTAATATGTTATCTGTCATCCTGGTGTACCTCATTCAAGAGCAAATAAATTATTCTTATTCTTATTATTCTTATTCTTATTCTGAAACACTAAGAAACCTCTTAAATTTGGCATCAAACTATAAAAATGCGATACTGGTCCCAGAAGGTTATTTTTTTAAAATCACTATTTGGTAGGTAGGTATTATGTCCTGTTTATGATCACAAAAACGTGAAATACCGTTTTTTTATGACAATTTGCTGAGTGGAGATTTAAGGACTGTTGGTCGGAAGATAAACTTTCTTATTGTTTTTGCATAATCTACTATTCTTATTCTAAATGATGAACTTTCCCTTTAACTTTGAAATAGACTTTCACCCGAACAACTCTGCCTTAATTAGGTTAAATTGTTTATTCAACCGCGCCCCACAATAGACGCCGGCATCGTTTATAATCATCGGTAAAAATATTGGCGGTATCATCAGCAGACACGGATGTGGTTTCATTTAGGGCGGAGAAAATTGAATTTCGGATATGTGTACTTGAATAATTTTAGTCATATCAGTAACGGTTTTGGATATTGTTTATGAATATACCTACTCTTAAGCGATAAATACTAATTGTTGCCTGAAAGCGGATTCTGTTTATCAAATAAAACAAATTTATAATGTGACAATACGAAAACTTAAAAAGCTCTCGTATACTTTTCTTTTAGTCAGCGTTACGTCTGATACTTTGTTTTATGTTAGTACCTAAAGAAATATTACTTATTTTTATACGTAGTTACCATCGGTTTTTATTAACTTTTTTATAAAAACATAAACTTTTTATAGTATTAATAACTTCGTTTATTATAAGACTTCCTATGAAATCCAGTTTATAGTAGATAAAAGATATAATATAGTAATGCTGGTGAAAGTGACCATTTGGTAATAGACCAACTGGCAACCTTACTCATTAATAAACCAAAAAGATCTGTCGATTGCATCGAGAACTAAGCTACTGTCATCTCAACATACCATAAGCTAACAACTAGTAGATTGAGTCTTAACTAGACTCATAGTGTCGTTAAAGATGTCAAACTGCCAGCAAACATCTAGTTAGAAGTTACTTATTAGTTGTTTCAAAAAAATAAATTTTCTCGATAGTAAGAACTACTAAGCTAGTAAAACACTTCCACTAGCCATTTCCTACCAAACAAAAACAAAATTTTCTGAAATAAATAAGTTCAATATTTTCGGTTACGGCTTACTTACATCCCTAGTCTCCGATTTATATTCTTACGCCGTAAACGCGCGATGATACTGATTTATTTCATCAACGATAATTTCAGAATGCGTGGAGTTAGTTGTTTATTCTATTAGACACGTTCATGACTGCGCAAAGATAAATAAAAGTGGTGAGTCCATTAAAATAATATTCTGAAGAATTGATGTTATTTTTAAAAGAGCAGCTAAAATTAGTTCGCATTAAGATTTACCTACTTACTTACTACTTCGTACCAGAAAAAACTAGCTTAAACCTTTTTTTAACATTTATTTAAAAAGAGGCTGACCACAGTGACCGACTTTCTTGCGCTGCTTCTTCTCGGCACTGACCCAGACTTCTCTTGAAGCAGTGGTAGGTTTAAATATTGGGACGTGATAATTGCCTCCTGGGGCCTATTTGCAGAAAAAAAAAACGATTTTACTGATTTTAGAACTTCATTAAAATCAAACAAGGACTTTTCATATCACTAAAAATTGACAAAGGTTCTAAACACTGAAAAAATACATTAATGTTATAAATATAAAGTGAATAATAGGCTGCTTATTGGTTAGCTCGCTCCATCTTGGGCTTCTTATTGAGTCTTGACCGTAGAGTTAAGGGTGTAGTCAAGAGCAAGCCCATTGAATATTTAAAAAAATCATGCCAGAACGGCTGATAGGATAAAATTTAGAATTGAGATATATGATAGGTTCAAAAGTACAAAAAAATAGCTTCGGTTCCCATGGGATACCAACTTTTATATTCAAACTAAACGAAGTCGCGGGACACAGCTAGTTAATAGAAAAGGTTATTATAATATTTAAAATCACTTATTATATACAATTATTTGCACTTGTATAATTTTTAATAGTCCTAAAACGAAGATTCCTTGTGATTATTTAACTCAATACCTTTTTTCTAAATCTATATTCAGTTTATTAGATATTTGCTAACTACACGAGTACACACAAGTGTCTCGGTACTATATCGATCAGCATAGCAACAATGCGACTATCTTTAAATTCTGATACACAACGTAAAACAACGTGTAAAAACTATTAATAGTTTTTCATTTTACTAAAACAATAATGCCATGTTAGCCAAAAATTATCCGTGAGGCTGCTAGCTGGTGTTAAGGCCTTGAATCGTCAAATAATCTAGAACTGGTTCATAAATCTGTTTAATTCGATTCCGAAGCGATGCGACGCACCACTGACTCGAAAACCTCAGTTTCCAATTTGAACGATTTGTTCTAAGATTCATTTTTGTAGCGGTGTTAACTAAAAACATTTAGATTCGACCATTTAATGCTATATTCTGTATTGGAATTAAGGTTTTAGACCCACTGAAAATAGCCAACAAATTGTTTTAAAAATAATTAAAACACAACAAACTGTTGGCAATAACCAGCTGCTTGGGACCCACCCCGTCATGATGGTATGACGGGGTTTTTATCAATAAAGTCCACAAACCATGGCAACACTGCAAAGACTCTGCAAGACGAATCGTAAAGTTTTCGAAACGTCGGAATAAGCCAATTTAATTTAAAATAAACGTGAACTTAAAATCCGTGAAGATATCTTTAATTTCAGATGATATCTTCTATGTTCGCGTAGATTCTAGAAAACAACGTTTTTTAAGTATTTTTTTAAAGAAAGAATTAACATTTAAAAATCTAGCATTCCTTTTCCGTATTAAGTTAGCAAAGCTTTTACAGTAAACTTTAAAACAGGTACTGCAAACGTTAATAAACAGCGGCGTCGCCGTTAAACCGAAAGAAGGCCATGTTATTATAGGACGCCATGTATTGGTAGTTTCCAATAATAACTGGAGTGTTTGAGTGCAGCGATTTATGAGTTACGACCGCGCGCTCGCGCTGTGTCCACACAATAAGTAGCTACGAGCAACAGGCTAGCACAACTATCTGTGTGCGTTTTCAGTTTTGGGAATCAATTTTCGTTTCAAAATGTTTATAAATAGAATTACTGACGAATGGATTTAAAAAAATGAATGAATATTTTAAGTGGGCAACACATTGTAGGTTGATTGATTGTCTGGCACCGATTCACAGCTTCTTCATTAGTTTCAGGTGTCTATTTATTTAACAGTTTTTTTTTTGTAGTCTGCGGGTTTGAAAGATTACTCAAAAAAATCGTTAGGGTATTGTATTTGGTTGGTCACATTATAAGTAGTTTGAAATAAAATAAGAGCTACCATGGCAGAACTTCCATTCAAACAAGAAATAAATAAAAATATTGTGATTAAATTAATATGAATATGAATCAGGACACGACTCAAAATTAGATGCTTATGTCGCGCTTTCCGTCGGTTCAATAATTAGTAAGAAAACTTTATCGTTTTATTTAAGAATGCAAATAAATATTTTTTATCGTTTTCTGACTTACCTCATAATCTCAATCACAGTAAATTAGGTAGGTATGTTTATCTAACCGAAATTTTAGTCATTGTAGAAATTAAAATAAGCCTTATCACATAAACATTTGTCCTCCGCGGAATTAAACCAGACAGCTGATATTTTTGAAATGAATTAAAGAACGATGAATTTATTTTTCAATATCGCGCCATGCCGAATGTTAGTGAAGCATCTTTTTTAATTTTGCATTAACAGAAGTGGGCAGCCGTATTTGAGAATTACGAGCGGGCTCTTGGCTCCGTATCTGAATTGCCAACGAGCAACAGGCTAGTGCCGTAATATTTAAATCTGGAGTTAACCAAGACACTGTATGCTATAAGATGTGTCATGGTCATTCATAAATATTTAAAGATATTTAGACATGCCACACTGGGCCACACAAAGCAATCTAGTCCCAAACTAAGCTACTACTAAGTAGCTTGTCGTATAGGGTACTAGACAACCGATAAACTTACATAATTCTTTTTTTTGTATAAATATACTTATAATACATAGAAAAACTCAGACCTGTACAAACAGACAAATGCGACCTCAGAAGCAGCGTTTACTACCACTGATCCAAATTGATAGCCCCCAGAATAAATATGTATCAGATACGAGTAGTACTTATTTCATTTGTTTTGTCATTGGTCTACAATTCTACATTATCAGACCCCTGCTAAAAGAATTTGGCCTTATTAGTATCGCTTGTCACAGGCATATTTGCGATCGTAATTTAGCCTATGATGGAGTGAAGACGCCACCCGTCTTCTACCAATGCCACATACGAAACCTATGGGATAGACATTTTTTCTGTGAACAGTATAATGTACAAAATCGTTTATTTTGGACTACTTTATTTGACTACGATCTTTTAAAGTATCTATAGTGTGATAACTGCTTCTTCTCGGCTAGCCCACATTTGTCTCGAATCAGTGGTAGGTTTAAATATTGACGTGTGAAAACGCCTCCAGGGGCCTATTTGCAGAAATAAAACTGATTTTACTGATTATTGTAATGAGTTTTCCACTTCATCAACATCTTTTTGTACTTTTATGTTTATCTACAACTTGGCTTAAAATCAATGCGAATCGTAGATCGTTTCTGACTAAGACTTAGATTTATCAACAGTAGGTAGTAATATCTGTGTAAACTTTCAATCATTACCATCAGAATTAATTAGTACACAGCTGCACATAGGCCTAAGCTCTTTTAAAGTAAGATTTTGCCATAATCGCCACGCTTGGCCGGCGGGTTGGCGATCATCGTTTGACCAATGACAGAGAGGATACTGGCAATGTCTTCTGGCAGTACTCCTTTAGTTAACTCTTACGACATCTATAAGAAGATAATAGCTGGTATAGCTCTATTTATTGTAACCTAAATTGAAGTTTTAGGAATAAGGTAAACTTTATCAATAAACATAAACAATTTGTCTGCTATAGGGTGAAGTAAGTTTAAGTTTCTGTACAATATAATCATCTTCAAGGAAATAAAGTGATTAAATAGGTCTTTATATTTTATAATGCATATTTAAGCCTTAAGTGCAAGAGATCCGCACACGAGGCTCGCGTTGTACTCATATTCGCTATTTATTACCCTCTCTTATGTCCTAACTAGGTTGCTGTGTTTGTTTAGCCACTTGAATTACGTGTACAATACGCTTCTTTTTAATTAATATTATTTTAATGACAGAAAATATTAATAATGTAAATGTTTCCCTTAGTATAATAAACATAAATTTGAACAGCATTACATTCGAATCATTGTTCTGAGCAAACACGAAGTATCTAATAAAACACAAACACCCAGCCCGGGAATTGAATCTGGGGCCTCAGAGCTGTTGACACCTTGAAACTCGTCTGGACCATAATCCACATTATTGTGAAACTTTTTTACTTATATGTATAAATCTCAAACATAAATTAAAATCGTAGTTCTTTGAGTCACTGAGACATTCGTTCCAAAGTGACGTCACGTTTACTGAACTACTTACGTTACAATGTAACAGGTCAAAGGTACGGTCCTTTGATCCATATGAAGTCTTAATTAGATTTGTTAATCCTAAGTAGACAATCCAGGGAGCAAACGTAATCAAAATCCGCTCACAACTTTCGGGAGAAAATCACAGTTGTGTTACAGTTGCCAGAGTACACATAAAGGCAGAGTTTATTTACTCGTGTTAAACATTTTGCAAATACCCGGTATTTTTGAACTTCTGCACGTGGTTAATGTTGCTCGCACTTTTTGTTGCTTTTGAAAAGATCAGAAATCTTTTGATAATGTTGTATGCCAGACGTATTTTTTTTAAACTGTCGACACAAAATGCTTATAAGCTTCTAATAAGGAAATTTTAATTAGAAGTAAAAATGCTGGCCATGCATAATTCGAGGTCATGCATAAGGTATCGAAAAAAAAATGCAGCACGTATGAGACAGTGATTCTTTTAACTTAAAGATTTTTTTTTTAACATAAGTTGATCGATTAAGTAACCACTGACTACTTTTTTTCAAACATATATAATTAAAAATTTTAGCTTTTTTTACCTAACCTACTATATATTAGGTATTCGGTTTCTACATTGATAGATTTGTCAGGCTCATTATCAATGTTTCTAACTCACGCAACCATAATTCTGTTTTTTATTTCCATGATTACTCTTCTAATACGAAACATAGTGTGGAGTGGAGTGGTTTATATACCGGTTTTCAAGGGGCAAGTCCCTCGTTATACCTGAAGGGTTAAGCAAGGTAGAAAAATGGTACTTTCATTATTTGTGATTTACACAAATACAAGTGCTTTAATTAGCTACCTACTTATTTTGGGATCAGAACAATATGTGTGATGTTGTTCACATGTAATTTATTTTATTAATCATCCCTTACGCCCCATTTGTCGAGTGGTTTAAGTAACGGGTCAAAATCTCAAGGATCTGGGTTCGATCTCCGGGTCGGGCAATGGGAGTTTCGAACATTGCTCGGGTTTCTGATCACCGCCGCATTTGTTAAGTGTAATGAATTATGAATGTACCCATCATTGCAGTGGTTAATAATGGATACCTTTGCTCTGCGGCGGGATAATTATAGGCTGTTGCTTAATCTTTTCTTGGAATACCATTAATACAAATTCATTTTAACCTATTTTTGCGGTTCTAACCGTGTGCTCGTCTAATGTAGTCTTTTATTGTTAATTCATAACTGGGATAAAGTATTTGCCTAACCCAAGTAAACCTTTATACCTTCCTACCTAGATACCTTCGTTTACTTTGCATTACGAAATCTCAAACACTTCTCAAATTGTTCAGATGTTTTGCGGTGGTTCAACATTTTTGTTCTTGGTAAAGAAAATTCTTTAAATGTTTAGACTATCACAATAGAATAACAATGATAAAATCTTAAATAATTTTACTTTTGTCTGAACTTAGACTATTTCTTAAAAAAATACAGTTAACAATGATAGCTGTTTTATTTTCACCAGAACAAAAACCCACTAGTCAAAGCAACGTCAACTCATTCATTAACCTTAAAATATTGGACTCGAGTTTATTATTACCTCAAAATTAAAAGTTATTAGGTCTGTTACAAGGTAAGACTGCTTTTGTAAAGTCTTAAATACAAGTATGCAATCTGTGTAGATTGTTAAATAGTAAGTTTTTTTCAATCCAAAAATACGTTAAGTAATTGACATTTATTCTTACCCCCGTATTTATAAACAAGTAAAAGTAATTACTTGACTAAAAGTTATTACTTGAGAGACAATTTGTATGCCTTAATCAAGAAATTACTAGAAGTTATAACTACCAATAGTTAACATTTCTAGCCAAATAATATGACTATTAATGGTGACAAATTTCTTTCACTTAAGGACTAGATATGAACATTTTAAGTTATGACTTTCTTAAGCAATAATTAATTACTTCTTTATAAATACGGGGGTTAATACTTAAGTAAATACTTTACAAATAAAGTAACTGCATGGATTGTTCAATTTGAATTGGTAGCGCTATATTATTAAAATCAAAGGTAATTAAAAATGGTGGATTTATTATTTGAAACGAAGTTATAGTGGATTTATTTCAATCAAATAAAATTTTCGTTTGATAGTTTTTTTGCATTTTCTTTTCATCATATCAGCTGAATGACGCCCACTGCTGGGCATAGGCCTCCCCCAAGGATCTCCACAATGATCGGTCCTGTACTGTTCACATCTAGCGGCTTCCTGCGATCTTGACCAGATCGTCGGTCCACCTTGTAGGGGGCCTGCCCACGGAACGTCGTCCGGTACGCAGTCGCTATTCGAGAACCTTTCCGCCTCAACGGCCATCGGTCCTCCACGCTATGTGTCCCGCCCACTGCCACTTCAACGATGCAATCCTTCGAGCGATGTCGGTTATTTTAGTTCTCCTGCGGATGTCATCATTTTTATTCGATCGAGTAGGGAAATACCAAGCATCGCTCTCTCCATTCCTCCACATCTCGCATCTCAAGCGAGCGCTTGAGCCTTCCCATGAGACCCATAGTAAACGACCACGTCTCACTCCCATAGGTCATTACTGGCAACACACACTGGTCAAAGACTTTCGTCTTGAGACACTGAGGTATTTCGGACGCGAATATATGCCGGAGCTTCCCGAACGCTGCCCATCCGAGCTGAATTCGACGAGAGATCTCTTTCTCGAAGTTGGACTTACCTAACTGGACTATCTGTCCCAGGTAAACATAGTGGTCAACAACTTCGAGTGCAATGTTCCCAACGTTAATTGGAGCGGGTGCAACACGGGCATTTAACATGATTTTCGTCTTGTCTGTCCATGTTCATCATAAGACCCACTCTTTGAGAAGCATTACCGAGATCTCCGAGCATAATGTTCAGTTCTTCCAAGGTCACAGCCATAAGAACTATATCATCGGCAAATCGCAGGTGTTTTAAGTATTCGCCATTGATGTTGATACCGCGTCCTTTCCAGTTCAGAAGCTTGAAAATATCCTCCAACGCAGCTGTGAACAGTTTCGGAGAAATAACGTCTCCCTGTCTCACGCCTCGCTGTAGTTGGATCGAATTAGAGCTCTGGTTATGTAATCGGACTGACATGGTGGCGTTTTGGTTTGGAGTACTTTGGGACCTAGATGTAACTGTAGTCTATTTGGCACCTTTGGAGAGACTGCAGCACTGCCCAGGTCTCAATCGAATCAAAGGCTTTCTCATAGTCCACGAGCGCTAAGCAAAGTAGCAAGTCATTTTATTTTAACGACCCCGAAAACAGCCACTCCAATGGCCCGCCTACTACACGGACTAAGACCCGAGTTCACCAACAGACGTTTAAGTTTTAAACAGCGTTTAAAATATTATTTGACATATTTTGTATGGGAATTGTGTCAAATTAATCGTCAATCTATGTTTACCGGCTGTTTAAGTATTGGTGAACTCAGGTCTTATGGTCCCGGGTTCGTGTACGGGTCAGGCTAGGAATCGAGCTTTTCTAAATTAGTTTCTGAAAGGAGCGAATGGCTAACAGGTAAGCCGTTGCGTTAGTCCCGTCTTCTGTCGCAAGGGAGTTGTAAGTTGTCAAAAGATGTCACGACTCACATCAGAGACCACACGACCCGAATAAAATTTGTATTTCATCTGTCATGTTTTCTATTCAACACAATCCCACATTTTTAGGGTTTCGTACCCAAAGGGTAAAAACGGAACCCTAATTACTAAGACTTCACTGTCTGTCCGTCTGTCCATCTGCCTGTCACCAGGCTGTATCTCAAGAGCCGCGATAGCTAGACAGTTGAAATTTTCACAAATTATGTATTTCTGTTACCGCAATAACAACATATACTAAAAACAAAACAAAATAAATATTTAAGGGGGACTCTCATACAACGAACCTGATTTTTGGCCTTCTTGGTACGGAACCCTTCGTGCGTGAGTCCGACTCGCACTTGACCGGTTTTATTTTAATGTTGTCTATGTTTGCAAAAGCATTTACTTGTTTTTTAAAAAACTTTAATATTTTTTTTTAGTATATTAAGTTTTATTATACTATTTACCCGCAACGTTTTCTTCAACCATAAATTGAATAAAAACAGAAATATAAATGGGATGTCGAGACGAGACGTAATTGATTAACTGGAGTGCCTCTCAATGAACCACAACTATTATATTTCTTAATTAAATTGGCGTTATATCATGTACTGATTGATTAATGTAGCGTTTAGGCCCACTCGGGGGAACAGTAGAATATAACTTATAATTAATCTTGGGTCATGCCACGCCCCCGGCTATTCGATTCAATGGATTAAAATACCAAAATCATGCCTTTTCATCCAAAGAAAGCTCTCGAGCGAGGTACTATAGGCGGATGCCAGATTTTTGAGATGCTCTTCATTGAAACCTTTTCTTTGTGACATTTTTGTGAGCTGTCAAGCTACTTGAGTTTTGATATTGGCTAAAAAAGTTCATAAATTTATATATCCTCTAGCGTAAAACTGCGTAAGCTATGAAATAATTTATTGTCATCATCTTTAAACACATCATGAGCGATCAGGGAACGAAATAAATAAATTTATATTTGTATAAAACTAAGTTGTGTTACTTAGATAATTTATACAGCGTGTAGACTTTTTGGGGGGGAGTTGTCCCCATTTTAATTGTGTCTGAAAAAAAAGTCTACAAGCGGATAAGTAAATAGTATAACAAGCCGGAACCAGTATATAACACCCTGTATACCAAGAATGGCTGGACCAATTGTTATATTCTTGTTGAATTTGTTGGATCTCTGATAATCAAATATTTAAAATATTCGTAAAAAAAATTAAAATAACACTGCCAAGATGTTATACATAATGGTAACATAACGTGGGCTTCAGCTGGGTGGCTTACAGGTGGGTGAAAATGCACCGTGTATTCTGGTTTTTCCCTACGTTTGAACACTTAAAGCGTTCGTGATCAAGGGTGGACAGAGGTGATATTCATCTTAAAAAGATTCGTGACACATTTCAATGTATAATGTTCGCTTAAATTCAAGCAACATATTTATATTATATTTTGGAAAATGTATGAAGAAATAAAACTTACTACCGTAAGATTGAGAATTAGATTTGCGTCTACTCGGGTCCTATCAGGGCGTAATGTACTCACTAATTAAATTGTACCTACATTATAAAACAATGTAATGCTGACACATTCGTGTATAACAAAGTTTACTTTTTCATTTTTCTTTCTTTAAAATTTATTCATGTTAAGTACTCGAAAACGGCTGTAACGACTTGGTTCTATGATTGGTTCTATGGTACTTGACTGTGATTAGAGAAAGGTTTACCTTTCTCTACCTTTATAGCCTAGTACATTATGTAAAAACGCAATTAACTAAAGTCGTCCAGATCTTTAAAGATATTGTTCACAAATATATTAGAAACCTTTTAATATAAATCATTTCATAAATTATTTACTCAATATTCTTTTGGACCTCAATCATGTAAAAAGTTTCATGTCTTATCAAATAGATATGAAAAGATGAAAAATTACGACTACGTGTCTGCCAAGGTCTAAAACTCTTTACAGTTCTGTGGCACTTTTATCTGACAGCGAAAGAGGTTCATAACTTAGTTTGGATACTAGGGCCCATTGGTGTAATGGTACAATCTAGATTGACATGAATTTTATATGATAAATCTAAAATTCAAAAATTACGAATATGTTCCAGCGTATTCTGTACATATACTTAGTACCTGTTTCATTAATTTATCAAAAATAACATTTTACAATATATTATCTTAAATAATCATCATCAACTAAATAAAACGACGAACGAAAAAGGTCCTAAGGATACATAACATCTTTGACAGTTAGCATTTAACTTGTTAAATATATAGTTTAAACAGAAATACTTTCTGACCGATTCCTTTATGTTATTAACATAGACTTTTTTATTGGTAATTTTCTTTTCTTTTTTTACAAAATACTCAGATTTGTTTTGTGAAGCTTATTCTGCTTATGATGATGAAAATAACCTTCCGTAGAGTTAAGTAACATAAAAGAGTTAATGAACTCCACAAGTGTTATTTTTATTCTGTAAACCTAAAATTAAAAAGGTAACAGATTTAGGTTTATTAGAAATAACATTTTACAATAATCTATCCTCTTATATAAAAACTTAGTTAACCTGAGAACACATTAGGAAACAAAACAAATAGAATATACAAAACGCAAAGCTTTTTTTTGTTTTACAACATCAACATAGGTAGACCTAGTTTTGCAGACTAAATGCATCTAGGTTTAATGTTAGACACCTTTAAAGACACTTTGGTACCTACGTTATTATGTCCAGCTTTTATTTTAATTTATTTTGAAACCCAGTAATACCTACTTAGTAGGTATACCACCTTGAAATTGTCTATCTTGAGCAAATTTTTTGCATTTCCTACCTATTGCAAATTCTTCACGTCATGTACCTAATACCTATGTGTCAAATAAAATAATTGATACCACCTAATTAAATGAATGGTTGTATACAATTTATAATAAATCATATTTTGATTTTTCTTTGTAACATGCTATACCTACTTTAGAAAAAATCTCGCCAATGAGAATTTTTTCCTTGCAGTTCATACCTGGTTATCAACACTACATTGCTGTAATCATGCGACATATTTTGATAAACATAATAATTTTAGTGCTTTTGGTAAAACCTTCGCGGTATTTCATGGTGATTGTTTTTCCCTTTCCCATAATTTATTTCTTCCATTTACTGCTGGACACTTAATACAGTCTTCAACATACGAATTATAAACAATTATGTCCGCAACTCAATCCTTCAGTTTACACGTGAATAACGATCACTGCTTATTTAGATATTTGATTTTTATTACACAGCGTTAAATAAAGTCGAGGTTCCACCGGTTCACGAGTGGCGGACCGGACGTTCAAAGCCAAAGCCCGTGCAAATGCCATTCCAAATTTGAGTCAAACGTCAAATGAAGGGTGACGTCGGGCATTCGGCTAATTCGCAACGTCAATGGCATTACTCGGTGAAAACAATAGATCATTTGGTTTCTCTATTGCTCACTATCATATTATTATGTAAGTTTCCGTGCATTGGTTGACAAATATTGCAGTGTCTATAGTCACTGGATTCTGGAATTAGATTTGTCTGCCACTTTGGTGTTTCGTATTTCATCGGCGGGTTTGACAGTCTCTTTGATATTTGAGTATTCATTAGCTTTGCGTTTAGTGCATCCGTGACTTGACTGAGGTAGATAATCGTCTTGCGTTCGTTAGTTCCGCCCCGTAGAAGTGCCATAGTTAATTTAACCCTCGCTTATGAGAATGTCTGTCAATATTAAAATTAAATAAATAAATATTTTAAGACATGCCTCACTGGGCCACACAAAGCCATTTAGTCCCAAATTAAGCTACTATTAAGTACCCTGTCGTATGGGGTACTAGACAACCGATAAACTTAATACATACTTATAATACATAGAAAACACCCAGACCAGTACAAACAGACATGTTCATGCACACAAATATTTGTACTGTGCGGGGATCGAACCCGCGACCCGTGGGTCAGAAGCAGCGTTAACTACCGCTGATCCAAATGGTCGTCTTTGAACCAAAATTGTTGTGGTTATAGGAAGTTTGATGGTGATATGATAAGACAGTTAAGATTTAAAGTTTATACTTACTTAGAACGCAATAGTCCTTATTCTTTATTAGAGTTTACTCGAAACAATTGATAAAAAAATTTTTAGAAGCCTGCTCCTTATTTTCTTTTCATAATTTAATTAAAAAAGAAAAATCCGTAAAAAGCTGAACTAAAAATTATTTTATTGCTAGTTTGCAATAGCACTATTTTGGGATTGATACAAAGAATGACAGAAAGGTAACAATTTAAAAAAAAACCTCTTTATTTAAGCGATATTTTCTTGCTATACAGTTTGGCTTAATAACCACGGTTTTGCTATCACGAAATCCATAGTTAGGCCTAGGCCGTACCTATATAAAAAACAGATCTAGATACACAGTCCTATGCGAAAATAATACTTCAACCAGCTTGTCTTTTACCATCAGCTTTTATAGAAATGACGATATCATGAAACGTTACCAAAGGGTTCATTCAGTGAGGGTGTTTATAGGGTTCCGTAGCCGAATGGCAAAAACGGAACCCTTATAGTTTCGTCAAGTCTGTCCGTCTGTCTGTCTGTCTGTCTGTCTGTCTGTCCGTCCGTATGTCACAGCCACTTTATTTTGAAAGTATTAACATTACACAGTTGAAACTTGATAGGAAGGTGTATCCTGTTGAGCGCTTTACGATTGTCATACAAAAAATTAAAAATAATGATATTTAAGAGGGGCTTCCCATATAGTATAGAACTAAAAAAAAAAAAAAATTACTTAACTCTATGCGTATGGGGTATCTATGGTTAGGTCTTTTAAAATCACATACAGGATCCTACAACCATTTTTTCCAAAAGTCTAACATTTGGACGATAGACTCTTCCAAAGTGGTAAAATGGGTGGCCCCCCCGTAACTTTTTAACTAAAAAGTGAATAATTTGAAAAAAATAAACATAATTTAGTTAGATCTTAACAAATACTTTCAACGAAAATTGGTTTGAACGGGATCAAACCGGTAGTTTTTGAGAAATAGCACATTTTTAACAACCGCAAATATAACTTTGTCCTTCATACAAATACTATGAAAAACAAAGTCATTTTTGCAGTCAATTAAATATTGTGGTATTTTGGCTAAGTGGAAGTAAGTGGACCCCTAATTCAGTTAAAGTTGGTACGGAACCCTCAATGCGTGAGTCCGACTCGCACTTGGCCGGTTTTTTGTTTTTCATTTTACCTAGCCCTAGCACATAATAAACTGATAAAAAAAATAAAAATTGACATTGAAGGTAACCATCACACCGGCACAAAACCTCTGTAATCGGATTAATGGATCTTGAAGGCACCTGTCTAAAGATCTAGAATGATTCAAATAAATTCAATAAATAAATAATTCTGGACACAAAAACATGGATGTACAGTTTTTAAATTTGCCAGACAGATTTCATTTTTGTTGGGAATACAGTTGTTGAAAGGAAATAAGTGAGTGTTAATGTGTGGATTAATAATATTGGTCAATAGTGAAATTTGGAAGTTGGCCCTGAGTGGATTACTTTTTCTAAAAACGATCAATACTTCTCGGACTTGAAGAGGAAAAGATAAAAAGTGTAGTACGAGTATCATTGATTTATTGCCTTTTAGTTCCCTCGGCTGAGATACTTAGGAAGTAGTAAAAAGTCGGATATTTCTTGGCGATGGAGCTGTAAACATATACAACACGCTTGGTTATAATACGAGTAATATCAATTCCTCGAAGTCTATAGAAAGCTGTCTTTAGTTTGATCTTTGCTTAAGTTAAACAAATACATAACGATTTAAAACAAATTATTTAACTAAAAAGATAACTTAGTAAAATAGTTAAATAATATAACTTTTAAGATAAAACAAGGTACATCGTAGAAATCTCGAAGCAACTAAGTCTTGTACGATAGTTACCATGAGAGTTTAAATCAGTATAATGCAGTTCAGTCAGATGTTCATATTTTGGAACATTCAAAAAAAAATTAAGCAGCGTTCATATTTTAACTTTGTTTGCATAGAAAGTAGATTAGTATACGTTATTTAGCCGTATATTGGCTCATTCGCAACTTTCAGTACAAACCACTAACAAGCAACCAGTGAGGCGCATTCGCCGGCACATCATACTCGTGTGTGAAACTTTTTTAATTTCACGCTTGATTCGCGAACTCCATCGCTTGGCGCGTGCATGCGAGGAAGCCACTGTTGTCACTCTGCCTGCTGCTGTGTTCAACTGACTGATGTGTTTTCTACACATGTGACCTGTTTCTATTAAATCTTGATTAATATTCAACATGGTACAGGACAGCTAATCGCTATCGGATTTATCTAGTACTAACTGTTGCCCGCGACTTCGTCCGCGTCAATTACGTTTTTTTACTAATGCATCGCTCCTATTGGTCGCAGCGTGATGTTCTCTAGCCTCAAGCCTTCCTCGATAAATGAACTATCCAACACAAAAATATTTTTTTAATTTGAACCAGTACTTCATGAGATTAGCGCGTTCAAACAAAAAAACAAACAAACGAACTCTTTAGCTTTATAATATTAAGTATACATTATCCTACTGAGACTACCTCGGTAGTAGAATGGCGTATACATCGGTTTTCAAGGTGAAGCCTGCTCCGAATCCCGTAATGAAGAAAATAAAACATCTCGGGTCTGCAAGTTTGTGTCCGATTTTCACAGAACAAGCTTTAAACAGTTACCTACTCTGAGGTCAGAGATATTGTACAGATGTTGTCCACATTTTTATTAATGTTTTATTACTTTATGACGGCACAGAAAATGAACCATTCTCATTCTGCCAGCCAACTGAATTTCTGAATTTTTCACAATGTAATGATCAATGATCAATTCACAACGGATTGAAAACAGACCGGTTTTAACGGACTCAACCAAGTCGAATTATTGAAGTTGAAACACACTAATTAAATTGGCTTTTTGTTTGTTTTGTTGGATTTTATTCCAGACTTCAAATACCAAGCTATTTTGTTGCGTTGGTTTTTTCCGGAGATTCGATTAAACTGCATGCATTGTAGTCATTATCACCTTTTGCTTACCATTATTATTGAATATTTAATAATGTACACAGCATTAAATTTACGTAATTAGTGAGTTATAATTTATTAGGTGTATATTCTTGCGGCAGTGTGACCCGCGAATAATTGCGTTCTATTACGTTAAAAAGGTGTTACTTAGTATATTATATACCATGCATTTTAAAACGCCAAAAAAAACGAAGCCCCCCTTATGTAACAATTACCTATGTATAACATCTATATAGTTTATTATAGACTCTCTTTGGGCATAGCAATATAAATGGTAGTACAGAGCGAGGAAGACAAAATAAAACTTTATTTCAGTATGATACTATTATTTAATTTATTTTCTGGATTAAACTTTCAAAACATTTTTAGATTACTTTTCACTTCTAAAGGAGCAAGCACACTAGTTGCATTCGTTTTAATTGGTACCAATGCTTGTAATAGTAACTAAATAATAAATGCTCCCGGTGGTTGTTGTACCAAACTTATTATTTTTCCACTTTCCATGGGATTTTGTTTTTGTTTTTGAGCTTAACTTAATTCTTGCTTACATTTATTTTTATTTCACGCTTGATTTTTGCGCGTACCAAGAACCTACTACTGTCACGTGCTGTCTGTACAGTGTGTTCAGTTGACTGATGTGTTTTCTTACACGTGGTCGGTTTGATAGATTCCCGATTTATTTCCAGCACGATTTATCTTTAGTGGGACTTTTATTTACAATACAGTATTTGTGATGTACATTTTGTCTTTCCCTTCCCTGCAATTTGTTCTTCACAAATTTGTTCATTTTTTTTTACATTCAATAAACGCAATTTTGCCAAATGACTACATTTTATTGATGTTAAAGAAATTAAAACTCAAAAAAGGGAAATGAATCCTAAAATAAAATAAAATGTAATTTCAAAGAAATGTCTTCGTGGCATTTGTAAATAGTGCCAAGCACCCAATTATTACAAAAATGCTTATCAATAAATTGGCACAAAAACCAAGCATTTTTACGTCTCTAATAATACTTGTTAAAACTTGTGAACTCTTGTTCTTCTTCCTTTTTATTCCAGATCACTTAGAAAACTTTGTCAGTTCCACAAAACTTTCTTTAATTTGTTAGCCGTCTCTGAAACAAGAGAACCACTGTGTCATTTGAAACAAGTTTAATATTCGTACTTTATATCACGTATTAACTTTGTAATTAATGTAACATTGGAAGACACGACATTTTAGATAAAATATTGTGTTTAACTTGCCATCAACATAGTAGAATGGTTGTTCTATGAATGTCATCATTTGCAATATTTAAATATGAAACGCCCCGTTGGTCTAGTGGTTTAAATATCGGGCCAAGATCTCGGGGTCCCAGGTTCGATCCCCGGGTCGGGCAACAAAAAGTTTCGAATTTTCGAACGTTGCTCAGGTTTGCACCAACCCGCATTTGGCAAGCGTGGTGATTATGCCAGTACACCCATCATTGCTGTGGTAACATAAATTCAATGATGGAGGCCTTTACCCTGCAGTGGCTTGATCATGGGCTGTTTTAAAAAAAAAGAATAAACAGCAACAGACATGTTGTTTTTTTTAAACTGACTTGCCATAGTGTGTGTTGGGCATCTTATAGTAAAATAAAGAGAGACAGAAATAAATATCTTATAATAATAAATAAATAAATAAATAAATATTTTAAGACATGCCTCACTGGGCCACACAGAGCCATCTAGTCCCAAATTAAGGTAGTATTAAGTACCCTGTCGTATGGGGTACTAGACAACCGATAATCTTACTTATATACTTTTTTTTTTGTAAATACATACTTATAATACATAGAAAACACCCAGACCAGTACAAACAGACATGTTCATGCACACAAATATTTGTACTGTGCGGGGATCGAACCCGCGACCCATGGCTCAGAAGCAGCGTTAACTACCGCTGATCCAAATGGTCGTCTTCTTCGAAATCTTAAACCTTAAAATGTCTTTGAAACCATAGTTTTGGATTTGCTGTGAATATTTTTTGATGTAAATAAAGCCTTGTTTTATTTTTTGCTTCTAAAAGTTTGCCATGAAAACTACATTGCTTAGCTATTGTCTGCCGTTGCATAATTAGGTCCCTGGACGCTTGCTATAAGTTTCCCTAGAAGTAATAACTGCAATATCATTAAAAATGGCTTAACTAAGCTGAGCGAGTATTCTATTAGGAAGAAGAAACAATGTATTTCGAAAAGAAACGCGCATCCTGATGGTTATATTTCTAACACAAAAGTTACGAAAGTGATACAAACTTCAAAACGGTGTATACAAATCCTATTAACTGACTTTTCTTTAAATAAAAATAAAATGTACGTGTTACATGTATTTTTATAGATAAATCCAAGCTTTGTATTAAGTTGAACTTAGCTCATGGAGTAGTCAAAGCTTCTTTTCGATTTTACCTAGAGTAGGTACATATTATTTATTAGTACTTCCTACGCCTCGTCCGCATGGGGATCGGCTATACATCACTCCCGGCTATATCGCTCTCTTTAGAGACCTTTTTTTTCAATCGCTATTTGTTATTCTCTGTACTATATTAAGATAATATTGTTTCCCCACATATGTATGGAGCGGAAATACACTTCCAGCCCATTAGTGCCAAACCTTACCAAAAATCTATCCTATCTTTTCTCAGAATCTCAAACCATATCTTTTTTATCTGATTTGTAAAATTATTTTATTAATCTAGCTCCATATGAAATTAACTTGATCAGATAAGAAATACGTTTCAATTCCCTACACAAACATCCAAATCCTCTTTTCACCTCTTTAAGGAATTACTTAAATTATCACTGGAATAAAAACAAGTGTTGTAACTTTTATTTAACACCCCAGAAAAAGTAGCACGGGTACCAGCAGTTTTTTTCACATATGTTAGCTCCTCGTAGCCAAACAAGCAATGAACGGCGTAAAGGACGTACTTACCTATGTCGCCTAAACTCTAAAATATGTCGTATATATATATTAAGATATGTTTTGCCTATAACATTCAATGTGTTGTTTCGGCAATAACCATAGAGCACATAATTATTTGTTTATCTGGGGTGTCAATGCAAGAATTCAAAATATATTGGAATCTATAGAGAGTTTCAAAGATTCCCTATTACTTTAAGTCACGAAATCTAAAAGGATGTAGGTACTAGGTACCTATGTCAACTTATCCGTTAACACATACGGTCACGTTAAGTAACTTTTATCAGTGGAGTGGTATCTACCAAGAAGTTTATCGTTCGGGATTAATGAATTAAGGAAAGCCGAATTTGGGATTAACGTGTCCAAGCTGCCGACTTGAATAATATCGGGATTACATAAAGTCGATGTAGACGTATTTGCAACGATTATTATTTATTTGCTCAAGTCTTTAGGGTTCCTAGTCAAGATAAAAGGGGTTCCTTATAAACTATAAGGGTTTATTAGTTTCTGTCCGCGGTTTGTATAATCACGACAAAATATATACAGGATGAAATTTTAACCATCTTCCAAATTTTAATATATCAATATACGAGACAAAAACCCAATGATGTATTTTTTCTTTTGGTATAAGCCTAGTACAAAAATGTCAAGATAAAGCACTTAGAAAATGTCCGCCAAAAATCTAAAATTTTTGATACGCCCTCCTATAGCAACACTTGTTTTTACGCAAAACGCATCTCATTCGTTCATTACGATACTTTCCATAAGTTTTTGATTTTCCCTTCATACCTTAACAGGCTTTTAAGACCGTAAAAATAGAAAACTATGTTGCGATTTACATTTTTTAAGTCATAAATTTGTTCTAAATACGATACTGAACGCCTATAAAAAACTTTGAAGATGATGAAAAGTCATCCTGTACATATAAAAAAATATTACCACACCTATATTATGTTACTGTTGTTAGAATTAAGTTTCCTTCAAAGCGAATAACAATATAAGAAGGCAATAATTTGAATTAAACTACTTCTTCTGAATTTCATGTGCAGAAAAAAATATGATAGAGATAGAGACACGACATCGTATTTTTTGTTAGATCATGAAACTGCAAACATTTTTCAATAAAGCGTAATGGCAAAGCTTTGATAAATCTTATAGTTACTACTTATCTGAGTTGAAAAGCACTATACTCTTAGGGAGTTTTCCACTCTATAAGGCAAATCCAGATTAAAGTTGTTTACATCGTAAAATCCCCACAGTATAATAACGGCTTTAAACGCACATACGGTAGTTAAATACCTTTTACCTTCATTATAAGATTAAGCTAAAATGGACGTACTTCAGTTGTATTATTTAAAGAGAGTTTAGTTGTATCAAAATAAACAATTTATATTAGGGGTTAAAGTATGAAATTGCCGTTTTGTATGGACGAAATCGAGAAAAGTCATTTTTCCATACTAACAATTTTTTAGTTTTTTTAAAAACGACTGAACCGTTTTCGATGCAATTAAAGGTGAAAGTTAGATGGTTATAAAGCTACGCATTATAGTATTTTAATTTCTGAAAATCAAAGTATATAATACAAATATACTTAATTGAAGCAAGAAGGTCAGCTGACACATTGTAAGGGGTCTTTTCAACGACTTCCTTTGAAGTAATAGGCACTAGTATTGCATTTTTTTTTATAGTCAAAAGTTACTTTATTTAGTTTTTGATACAATACAAAAATAATTACGCAATAATATGACTATACTTAAGAGCTATAAACAAAATAAAAAGTGGGAAAATAATCGGCAATTTCATACTTTAACCCCTATTATAATTCTCTTACGTGAACGTAAATTCGAGTCTGACAATTAAGACCAAATATTAAGCAAAGTTGTTATTACGTGAATCGTGTACAGAAAATACAAAGTAAAATAATTTTGCAATACAAAAAATAAAACAGTTACCAGTAATAACAATCACGATATTATAATGATCATTCCGCTGAGATAACAAAAATAAAACAAAATAAATTCTCGCGAGTGACTTTAGGGTTTTTAGTCTACTTATGCTCATAAATTTATGAAAAATATGAAAAAAAATAATTAAAGACAGAACGGCAGTGAGATGCGCTTGTTGTCTTAGATGTTGTAAGAGGCAACTAAAAGAGAACAGCCACAATCTGGACAAGCGTTGCAATTATGACTAATCTCTTTTTTGGAGATGCTTCAGCAGAGGACTAAACTGTCTAATTAAGATTTTGAGTCTCAAAATTGAAGTCAAAATCGCCTAGTTTTAGTATGTCAGAACCTATCAATCTCTTCTATTTTTTTACGCTGCCGACACTAAACTGCAAATTGAATGCAAACTCAAAGGCAAATAGATCCGCGTTCCTGATAAACGTTGTATCGACGCCGTTAATCGAAGCCGCTAACGAATGAGTTGGCAAGCAAATCTGCGTGTCTACAGTACATGCATTGTAACCAACTTCATATCAGATTCGAATATGTCCTTACACATTTCTGTTACAGCTATTAATTTTTAATACATTATTATTCACTTCTACAAAAAACCACCATTATAATAAAGGGGACACATAACTCTATTACCTGGTCAAGGTGCGTGCTCCTAGGTAAATAATAATATCGTTTTAAGTTTTACCCCAGTGTAAAGTTCGTTTAAGAGTAAAATACTAACCTTTATACCTGACTTCTAAAAGTTCAAAATTATTAAGTGCATGGCAGGAATGTGCACTTTCCTCAATCCCACCAGTGACGCTCAAACGTATCTATAGGTACTAATTCCCAGCAGTTTATTTTTCTTAGAAATTGTTTTATAATAAAACGTCTAATAACTACACAGGAATACATATTAATGTTTGTTGATCACAGTTCCAATTAATAAATAAATAAATAAATAAATAAATATTTTAAGACATGCCTCACTGGGCCACACAAAGCCATCTAGTCCCAAATTAAGCTACTATTAAGTACCCTGTCGTATGGGGTACTAGACAACCGATAAACTTACTTATATATACTTAATACATACTTATAATACATAGAAAACACCCAGACCAGTACAAACAGACATGTTCATGCATACAAATATTTGTACTGTGCGGGGATCGAACCCGTGACCCGTGGGTCAGAAGCAGCGTTAACTACCGCTGATCTAAATGGTCGTCAATAATATTAATACAAGTATAAGGCTAAGTTCAGATGGTCGCGCGTTGACGCGCGTACAACCTAACGCGCGTAAAGAATTTCTAAGTAAATACATCAGACCGTTCACATGAACGCGCGTCTACGCGCAGCTACGTCTGAACTTAGCCTTAGGAAGACCCCTGCCAATGACGTCTTAGCTGTCATGCGCCTAATTCGATTGGTCGCTTAGTTTAGCAGATGTATATGGGCTAAAACTTCAATTAAATGCTAAACTCTAAAATGTCTATTCTAATAATTTGTACATATTATATTCTTGCAAACATATTTGTTTGAATAGAGACTGACAGAGATTCTTGGGCTGTTTCTTTTCAGAACTCGCCCACGATTAACGTTAAAAGTAAGACGTGTACCGTATAAGCGGTACTATTGGTTCATGTATAGAAATCATAAAAGGGAAAGATCGGTGATATTTTCTAGCAAGTGAAATTGCTATGTATCAAGTAAGGAATTCACTGTTTCTTTTAAATTAAACTGAGATTTTAGAACTATATTCAATCGAAGAAAAAAAACATCGAAAACAGTAAAATGGTATGCATATAAACAAATGCGAACTTGAAAACCTATTTTTGTCGTGTTGTGTAGTTTTAATGATTTATTTGCGTATGTACACGAATAGCGTCATCCTTTCTCATCTGATGGGTGTCGGATGAGGCGACTAAAGGTTACCTATCTCTATTAGAAAAAGTTGAGATGCAGCGTATTCTCCACGCGACTGACCAAAATATGTCTGTCAACGCGTGCCAGGTGTGGCGAATATTGCAATTCCTCTGGTGAGGCCTATGGTCAAGCAGTAGATTGATGTGGGCTGATGATATTTCTCGCTGTGTTATTTCAGGAAAATAAACGATTTCATTTTGTAAAAAGCAATGCCCGATAGAACTAATCGCATGTGGCAAACACGTTTCATTAACATCCACCCTTTACCGTGACTATGGCAACTTTTTAACATCCGTCAGTCAAACTCGAGAGTCGAAACTCATGTGTTTAGTTAGTTGGGAGTTTGTTCCATTACTCAAGGCTATTAACGTACGCAGAGATTAAAGCATTTCGTTCGGCCAAACTACGAGTATTATGCGATGTTATTTTTTCTCCGTTATTTTTAGTACGTTTAATTTCATAACTAGCTGTTTCCCGTGACTTCGCTCTCGTGAATATTTAAATTTTCAATTATCCTATGGAAAACGGGCAATTAATCAGACAATTTATATATTTAGTTACATCCTAATTCCTGCTCTAGTAATTCAGAACTAAGATGCTTAAATTTTTTTCAACAGTAAAGTTTTCGTTTTTATATTTTTACATTCTGACCCCGCCTAATATCTCTGTACCAAAAAATAAAAAGATTGTATAATGATACCTCAAATACGTACGTTTCATTAGCAATCATATTTGCTTCATCATTTTCATCTCAAAACTTTCAAAGCGATCTAAGTTTTCCTTTTCATGTACTTCGAATTCGATTTACGTTAGGTGTAGAATTCAAAAGGCGGTCTTTAAAGTGCGTAGGAAGACGTTTAAATGGAAAATTTTATAAAATTGCTCTTTAAAGGCTTCTTAAAATAGCAAATGCAATATGAGATCTTACGTAAAGAGTACCTATTAATCTACGAGTAGCTGACAATTCTGAAAAGAGAGTTTGTTTATTGAGAAGTATAGCTTTTTTATTGAAAGTGAACACACACACACACACACACTAAACGAGGGCCCTCCCTCATCTAGCTAAAACATTATAATTAAGCCAAAAAATGATAATCTAAGGTAGATAGATGGATAGATAGATAACTCCTTTATTTGCATCTCATACAACACACAAAAACAGTTATCGTTGCATATAAACAAGAAGTAAATCAATTAAAATACAAACAAAAACAAAAAGTATGCAGAGAAAAAAAAGAGAATTGTCGATTATTTGGCACTTATAGCCATAATTATTAGTGTATAATAATATAATAACTATTATTTTTAATTGAAATTAAAGATAGTTTACTGATTTAGAACGCGTTTATTTTTGATTTAACCCGACGTTTCGAACCCTTTATAGCGTTCATGGTCACGGGTAGACTAAGGTGTTATTCGTCTTTATAATGGTAATTTGAAAAAATGTTTAAAATAAAAATTAGAGGCGGTAGCTCTAATTTTTATCGTCAGTATGTTCCTTTTCACACAAAATGAGCTAACTGTGTGCGGAGTCTTCGCAGTGTTGCCATGGTTTGTGGACTTCAATGATGATAAGACAGGGTCCCAAGCAGCTGGTAAATTCCAACCATCTTCTCTATTGAAATTAGGATGTTTTTTAATTTCTATTGCTTCGCGTATCATTCTAGGTACATATCGGTTTTCCTTAGCAAGAACTTTAGGTTTATCAAATCTAATGAAATGGTTGGGCTTATCAAACGCATGACTACAGACTGCAGATTTCGTTATACGCATGTTTTTCATATCGGCTATGTGTTTTTTTACCCGAGTACCTATACTGCGTTTAGTTTGACCTATGTAAGAGAGCCCACATTCACAATCACTATTATTTTTAATTTTATAGATTTTTAACGATTTTATTAGCGACATACTTTCATAGCAACAGCCTTATTTAAAAACAGGCTTCATAAAAGGCGACTCAAGGAGTACTGCCAGAAGAAGATGGGCAGCAGGATCTTCTTCCCACCATTGGCAAAACTGCGATTGCCAACTCTCCTGTTAAGCGTGGCGAATATGGCGCAGTTCTTCTTTTGAAGAAGGTTATGTCCAGCTGATGATGATGTAACTCTGCAATACTAAATTAAACACCTAAATTCGTCAATACATTCAAAATTTATGCACGTAGAGAAAAAATTTAAAAATCAACCTGAAAACTTATTTTTTCTTCGATTGAACAACAAAGCAGAAGTCATGGAAACCTTGTACCCATTAACTTTACCTACGGCTGAGTCCTGAGCAAACGGATTTGGCGCACCTAATACGCTCCATGGCAAACATGATTACAAAGGCACCAAGCCTTTACGATGTGGACCGAATGTAGACAAAAGGCCATTGATGTCAGCTTGACGTCTCATGTACCGCGTGTTTATACTTACAGAGCTACACTTCGGCATTGAATTAACCATACCTTAAATAAGTAAAGCAATAGAACTGCTTAGTAGTGAACATGTTTTGTTTTGCCAAATGATAAAAAGAGGGTCATAATAATTGTTATTTATTTAATACTTTGTTGCGAATATCCTTTATGGAATGTTTTATGAACATTTCTGCAGAAACCAAGGTAGAAACAGACCACATTCAGAATTTTAAAAACTATGGTCCCTCGTTAGATATTTTTTTAGGAACATAAACCAAGCCCCATATTTAAATATTATGTCAATTGTTACCAAATCTCTAAAGCCTTTTTAATTGCCTAAAAGAGAATCGAAAAAAGAAACATTTATTTGATGCTACGCATATAGTTCATATGCGAGAACTCGAGGATCGACCTAAGTGGCGTGCAATTGGAGAGGCCTATCATGTCCAGCAGTGGACTATGATAGGGTGATGATGATGATGATGATGATGATGATATCATAGTTCGTACAACGTAGAACTCGTTACGTACCTAAGACACTAAAGCTCATACTTCATCATCATAACAATAAATCCCTAAACTTTAAAAAACGCGTGCGTTTGTTCTGACAGCAGCATTGTGAAGCAGTAGAGTTTGCGCGTAAGTTCAGCAAGCAAATAAAGTTCGCTGCAGCCTAGTTGAGCAAAACGAACCGCGTTTGCAGGTATTTGGCAGAAAGTTGCTCCATTGAGGAAGGAGTTCTACAATAAATTGCTGTCCTCGACTGGTTTGTTCGGGTTTTCTAACGATAAAAATGCAAAGAGACTATTATTCAACATCCATGCTTATAAACATCTAGATGGTGTAGTATTTGTTCTGCGGTATTTAATATATTACGTGCTTGCTATTCAGTGTTTAAAAAGCTAAAAAAAAATTAAAAAGTGGTACCTGCACTTTTAAAATTTTGCAGGTCAGGTATTATTTTCATTTAATCGCTTTGTGAATTGGTGAGCTATAAGCAATTCTTCCTAGACAGAGTATTGTTAATCATTTTGTAGTATAAATTAAAATATTTTTAATATTCCACGACTGTGTCGTTTTATTCCGTCGTGTTTGAGTTTCCGTCATTTCTGGCTAGCTTCGCTTAAAAGCCACCCCAGGCATCGCGGCTAATTGCGTTTCTTACTAACAACTCGTGATTATGTTCTTGTACTAATAACTAACAGTAAAAAGTTACATCATGACTAAGTTACCCATATTGGGTCACGTTTCGTGGCTGCTTAAAACATGTGAAGACAGGATGTTGTCAGACTGAAAACCACTATGGTTGCGTGATAAGGGTAATTTCGAAACAGGGCACATAATTGTTAACTTGCACTAATATTATCAGTTTATGTTCTTAGTGTTCCCTACTTAGAAGAAAAATCTAAAATTAGTATATAAGCCGCATCTCCTCGCGAGGAGATGCGGGTTTCGAGTCCCGCCTGAGACAAAATTTTTCAAGTTTATATACTGATATTATAATTGCAATTTAATTGATAAAATATCAAATAAAGTATATAAATCTAAAATATATACTCCTAGAACCACTAAGACATAAAGATAAATAAATCTCAGAAACACTGCATAAAAATATTTTTTTATTTTTTTATTTTAGACCAATTACGACAACTTGTCAATTACAAATTACTTATACTATGTTAGACTCAGATTTTTTGCATAAACGCATAACAAATACATAACCGTAAACTATATGACTTTGAACCACCAATATTTTGAATGACTGTCCTCTTAAAAAGTTACCTTTTCTGATTCATACTCGTATTTACATAAAAGTAATTTTAAACTTTTTGCGTCCCATATTTTTGTGACACGAAAAGAAATATTTTAGTCGTGATATCTGAAATTGAGTGTGATATGTTACTTTTGACAATAATAACCGAGAAAAATTTGAGTACGAAACACATAATTGTTTTATTTTTTATGATAAAATTGAAAGTATTTGAAAAAGTAATCACTTCGTTTTGGTTTGAATTCGTCAAATACATCGACAATGCAGATCTTTTCAGTGTCTAAAACTAAGTATTGGAACCTTTTCAAAGCACGTAGCCAATTTTTGTTTCTATGCTTGCACGCTATGTTTAGATGTTAAAAAATACTGATGAGATAAATGGGTATAAGTACTTACTTGCCTTTAACTTATAACACTATCTAACCCTACTACAAAAAGCACTCTAATATCATTGAACGCGTTCAGAGACTATTTACACGATAACGGGCATTTAAAACTCCCAATTTTAGTTATAGGAGCGTGTACAGTGATCGTCTATCGAAATATAAACCGGCATCTCTTGCTATCAGCAATCAGCAGCGGCGATCACGCCGCGTGATGATGGATCTTGTATTTTTGTTTAAGGTGGTCAATAGTGCTATAGATTCTCAAAATATATTGCAGATATTTAAAAATGCTGTACCTAAACCTAAAGAAGCTATAAACGAATACTTTTGTTGTGCCTCGAACCAACACTAACCTTGGAAAAAATGCACCTTTATCGAGAATGTTAGTCTTACAATGAAATAAACGGCAAACTTGATCTCGAAATTTGCCACGAGTCTGGATCGATATTTAAGGATCGAGTCCAGTCATTTCATCAGCGACACGGCTAATTTAAAATTGTTTCTTTTATGGGTTTTATTTATGTGATCTTGTTGCATCTTGTCACACGCTACATATTTGAATCAAACTTTAAGCTATTACTTATTTACCTATGTCTGTTGTGTTTATAATGTTGTGTTCACCTGTAATTGGGATGCATTCCACTTTTGATTTTCCTTTTTTTGACAATGTTTGTATATAACCTGTTGGTGTACCAAATAATAATAGTGGTTAAAGTATGAAATTGCCGATTATTTTCCCACTTTTTATTTTGTTTAAAGCTCTTAAGTATAGTCATATTATTGCGTAATTCTTTTTGTATTGTACCAAAAACTAAATAAAGTAACTTTTGACAAAAAAAAATGCAATACTAGTGCCTATTACTTCAAAGGAAGTCGTTGAAAAGACCTCTTACAATGTGTCAGCTGACTTTCTTGCTTCAATTAAGTATATTTGTATTATATACTTTGATTTTCAGAAATTTAAATACTATAATGCGTAGCTTTATAACCATCTAACTTTCACCTTTAATTGCATCGAAAACGGTTCAGGCGTTTTAAAAAAACTAAAAAATAGTTAGTATGGAAAAATGACTTTTCTCGATTTCGTCCATACAAAACGGCAATTTCATACTTTAACCCCTAATAATTAAAAAAAAACAATCGATGTGCATTCATTTTCCTAAAGTCAACTTAAATCCTGATGAAATCAAATAGAAAGTGCGTTAATTATGTCTCTTTGTAGAATTACGATTTTGTCCAACTCAAAATACTTATGAAGATCCGAGTTACTACTGGTGAAAATAGCTATTCAAAACAAATATTCATAATGGGTGGTTCGATTCGCTCGGAGGGACTAGCGCGACCCTATTGTCATGAATATTGTAAAGAATGTTGACCTTACGCTTTAACTTTCCTCTGACTTCTTATTCCTTTTCAGCTACCTAGTATCTATTATTACAAAAGAAAAATCATTAGGACCGACGCCCACCGGTTGGATAAAACTACAATGTATTTAAACCAATAATAGTAAAGCACCAAAATCCAAAAAACATAATGTGAAAATGCAACGAAAGATTGAATTTTTTTTTTTTAGGTATAATCATTAAATTTCTATGATCGCTTCGTTCGCGTTATTTTCATAGATGTACCCAAAATTTCAAATTTGAATTGTTATGTATACTTGTATACCCAATTTTTTACTAGATTTTGCCCGTAACTTCGAGCACATAAAACTCACAACCTTAAAATGGAGTTTTTAGTTAAACCTTTAATAATATATCAATAAAAACTGTGTTTTTTTTTTACTTGCAATTGTTATGAAAATACTGACAGACAATAATTACAAAAAAAATTATTTTGGATTTTGTTGCTGTAATAAATCTATCCGTGTTAGTTTTATTTTAATTAGGATGTGTAGGTAGAAGCTTAAAATCTTCTATTGTATCATATCACCAGTTATATTTAGTTTATAGAGACATTCTAATAGAAATCATAATACACGTGTTGGCATTGTAATCTTTTTATTTCACTGCATATTGAGTTATGAATGTAAAATTGTGTTGACATTGTATTTCATTCCATTATAAAGGCCCAATAAAGATTATAAAAATAAAGAAAAATGTTCAGTAGCGTTCAAAACGTACGTAGAACACGTGTTTACACGCCCAAAAAATTACGTAAAAGCTTCCTAAAAGCGCCGACGGCTTGCGCCGAGTTCCATTAGTTAGGACATTTTAAATCCGCACTCGTGTGTTCACATATTTTGAGTTCGCGGAAAAACGCACTATTTCACGGAAACTAGATACAATTTATGTTTTTTTAAGAGTCTTAGTGCACTTGCCAATTTAGGTATGCAGGTAAATAATAGATCAATGGTAATGATGTATTTCCCGAACTAACGGTTGAATTAGACGGGTGAGTAGGTAAGATTTTTGTAAGTGCTAATCAGATTTAAGGTAATATAGACATAGTTTTTATCACCTGAGGTCCTTTAATGTAGAATGAACCAACATCAGAAATCAATTGAAAAAGATACTTTGTGATTAATATACTCTTATTATATTTACCACTATAACATCACTCTTATGATGCAGTTACTAGGACAACCATAACCTATATACAAGGTGAAATATTAACCACCTTCAAAATTTTAATATATCAATCTAGGAGACAAAAAACAAATGACGTATTTTTTCTTTTGTTATAGCCCAGTACAAAAATGTCAAGATAGCACTTAGAAAATGTCCGTCAAAATCTAAAATTTTTGATACGGTCGCCTAGCAACACTTTTTTTATGCAATGCACATCACATTCATTCATTACGATACTAATCATAAGTTTTTGATGTTCACTTTATACCTAAACAGGCCTAAAACTGTAAAAATTTAAAACTATATTGCGAGAAATATTTTCGGGTGAAAACTTGATTTACAATTTTTACTTCATAAATGGGCTCTAAATACGATACTGAACGCCTACAAAAATTTTGGAAAGTGGTTAAAATTTCATCCTGTATAACAAAACAAAACATAAAAATAAGTAGAACCTAAATATATTTCTTAGCAAAAGAAATAACTGATGTATTTTGATTAGGATTTTTCCATAAAGACCGTCGTTTATAGTTGTTGGCAACCCCTTCCCAACCCTCAGGACTTTTTAACGAGACCAATGCTTTAGGTTGTCGAATACATACATCACTGAAGTTGTTAAAAATCGCATGACGCTCCAAAATTCTTTTTTTACCATCACCTTACTAAAAAACTTTAAGCTATGATATTTGTGCTGTATGGTTTACGACTCCAAGTAGATTATAAGGTAACTATTAAATCACCTATTCTGTGGATAGCAAAAAAAAAACAAATTTACCACCCAGACCAGGTAAAATACAGATAACATCTATTTTTCCAATTGACCCGTCACAGAGCCGATCCTGAGACCACGGAGCAGGCGAAACCTTAAAAGTTGGTGTGTACGCCACTCCAACACGCTTAAAAGACTATTATGAGCTATTGAAAAAGCGGTGCAAAGAAATACTTAAAAAATCCTGTTTATTTCTTTCAGTGCGCGCTTAGCATAACGTTAGCATACACTTGGCCAGCTGCAATGCAACTCATCGCTGTGAAAAATTCAGATCACTTTCGATATTTACACATACACCAACGCCCATATACCCAAGTGTTTCGTTGTAATCTTGACAGGGTGGAAACACGTGATAGATTAAACACTCTGGACTAGCCTTTTACCGTCGCCTATATGGCATTGGGTTGGTCACAGAAAATGGTTGTTATATACGTTCATATTTCATACCGATATGTTTAAGTGACATAAACGCATTTGATTATAATTTAAGATAACTTAGAAAACACTTTTACAATATAGTAGTATGCAAATAAGTACAATTTTACCTTTTTAAATTAGATAACAAGCATAAATCTTATTCGTGTGTTACTGTAATTCGACCATTTTTGTACACTCGACAGCACATCAAGTTAAACAGTTGAACTGCGATAACAGCTTTTATTACGTAGGGCATAAAGGCGGTCTCAAGGTCAACATGTATAGTCTGATGTGCCGCCGTGTGTACTACACGAACCTCGCGTAACAGGTCTTCGTACGTTCATGTATGTGTTCAAATCATACTTCTATACTATTATCTCTCCACAACAAGGCTAGCGGATATATCAGACTACAGTTATACTCGTAAGAGTTTGTAAGGATAGGTACTCAAAATATTGGTATAGCAACAGATTTGATTCATACTTTGTTTTCCATAAATTTAAGAATAAAGGATGAGATAAATATCAACGCCCTGTTGGTCTAGTGGTTTAAATACCGGGCCATCTTGGGGTCCTAGGTTCAATCCCCGGGTCGGGCAACAAACAAAAAGTTTCGAATTTTCGAACGTTGCTCGGGTTTGTGATCACCAACCCGCATTTGGCAAGCGTGGTGATTATGCCAGTTTCCATCATTGCAGTGGTAACTTGAATTCAATGATGGAGGCCTTTTCCCTGCAGTGGGATGATTGTAGGCTGTTACTTAAATATCAGGACCTACCTTTAGGTCAGGGATAAACATACCTAAATACATCCAAGTGAAGTTGTTACTCACAAATACATTTGCTCTCTTGCAGGGTTCAAACTTGCAACTGGTTTTGCAGTCAGCATTACGCACCACTGGCACTGTTAGTGTCATCAGAACAGCCTTATCATCACTTTCTTAAAATATCCTCACAGGGGCTGATCTGTGTTCGCAGCCTGTTTAAGCCATTGAAGAACAAATAAAATTGTTTTTCCGTTGTCAATAATAAGCCTTTCGTTCATGAATTGATTTTGTGCCAAAACATCACATAATAATGAAAGGCCTCGAAGACGTTACCCTCCTCTGTATCAAATTACCTCTCTTATTACAGACTAGCCTTGAGTTAATGTTGTATTATGATGGAATTATCTTACAGATTTCGTATGTAAGTAATTTGTATCTAATGGGGATAGTCAAGATATGGGTACAGAGACAACATGAGAGCTCGAATAAACATTGGCAAATTAAATCCATTGTATAAAATATCGAATGTCACCAAAAATATTTCTTACTAGCTGTTGCCCGCGACTTAGTCCGCGTTTACTTCTGTTATTATGATCGCGACTATTTTTGCAACATCTTTCACTGATGCTTCGCTCCTATAGTCGCAGCGTGATGTTATATACCTGTTGGCCTAAAGCCTTCCTCAATACATGGACTATCCAACACTAAAAGAATTTTTCAATACGATCCAGTACTTCCAGAGATTAGCGCGTTCAAACAAACAAACAAACAAATTCTTCAGCTTTATAATATTAGTATAGATTAGATACGAGTATATCACCGAATAACAATTGCCTCTTTTATGCCCCTAGTCTACCTTACATATAAAATACACACACACACACACTACTTAATTTCTAGTCAAGTACACTCACTAATCATAATAACTCTAACAGAGGATAAAATAAATTACCTTAATTTTAAAATAATTAACACTAAAATTATTTATATTTAAATATTTTAAAACCTACTCGTATACAGGTATCTTTAAATTTTATTTGATATAATTTTACGTGTCAATTAAGATAAAAATAAACGGAAATCATTTTCGTATTCAGTGTTTTGGTACAAAAATAGTAAATTTGATTCATCATAAATGAATAAATCATTCGAACACAGACGTTTCCATTTATGATAAAAATGCTATTAATGTTGTTGTGGTCGTAGAGCGAGTAGCCGAATACTAATGTTTCTGTGTGTGGCCCCAATCTGTCGTGTGCCATTATTGAAAACGATGGATGGTATAACGTTCTGATACAATGGATTTATTAAGATGTCTATGTATTTGTCGCAGCCATCTCTATTCTACCATTTGAGAAGTAAGACGACCTCCGTGGCGTAGTGTCGAAAACGCCGGTTTTCAGGGCGTCGCCTGCTCTGTGGTCCCGGGTTCGATTCCCAGACGGGTCAATGTAGGAAAAAAGTATTTTTCTACATTTTCTCGGGTATAGGTGTTTGTGGTACCTTCGTTGTTTCTGATTTTCACATGCTTTAAATAGTTACTCACTTTGGGAACAGAAAAATGTATGTGATGTTGTCGTTATTTATTTGTTTATTATGTTAATAAGTAAATTATAATGTTGCGACACAACTCTAGAAGGAGATTCCATCCAGTTTTATTTGATCTAAGGTTCGAAGTACCTAGCTTTTACTCGTTAGTTTCGCAACATTCGCCTACAAAACTGGAAAATTCTTTGTTCATCTACAAGTGACGAACAAATCCCTTTAAGCAAGGAAAATTAATTGATTTATTTTGTCAGTCTAATTACTTACTGACGAAGATAGAATTATAACCTAACACCCAAGCCTTGTAATTGAATTCTAAGTGTAATTAACTCAAGATCGAAAGGCTTATAATAGGTAGGTACGTGCCTATAAATATTAAATGACTTTCCGTATTTTGTGCCTGTACTGTTAACTAGTTAATCTTGAGAAGGCTGAATAAGCTGGGATAGCTTACTTTGATTTTGTAGGCACATTACTGTGTTTACTGATCTTGGTAAATGATACGTCATAAATGTCAACGAACATTAGTTATATGATATAACTTATATCCAATAAGTTGTTGGATTTTTGTTAAAATGACGTTGTTTAACCCCTCGATTGCGTGTTATTCCAGACACAATTAAAATCATCCTGTAGAAGTTAAGTGGAAATCTGTGTGGATTGACAAAGTATGACCCTATGTTCTTTCCCCAGTTAAGTGTAAAAGTTTAATATTCCCAAAATATTTTTAAAAGTTAATGTTCAACAAATCAAGATCAATCACTATCATCAGCTTACATTAGTTCACTGCTGGACACAGATCTCTCCAAGCAAAGGATTTTGCCATAATCGCCACGCTTGGCAGGTTGGCAAAAAAGACGTTCGTGTTCGTAATCTTCTGTCAGTAATAGTCCTCCAGTCGATTCTTACGACACCCATATGAAGAAAAGGGTTTGGTGCCATGTTTTAGAGCATCACATTAAATAAGATCAATATCCATTGGTGAATTTGAAGAGGAGAGAAGACGCTGCTGCATGTCTTCTTCTGGCGGTAATCCTTCGGCTAGAAGGGCTGGATCTCTATATCTTGTGCCGACGCCACATGGCACACCTTTCTCCTTTAGCTTATATCTTCATACAAACGTCTAAGTGGTTCTTATAATTGTGGATTCTTAGAGAGACGAGTCAAAAGAATACTTTAGCGGGTTTCCAATATGACCCCAGATATTACTGGCAATCTCGCGTCGCATTTGAGCTGACATTTGATATGTCGTCATTGTGAAGCCTTAGTGTCTGGCTCATTCAGGCGTTTTCTGAAACTTCTTTCATATGTAAGTTCCTTTTGAACTGTTTGAATATTTGATTATCTGTTTGTTATCACGCGCCAACATATAAGTGAAGAATCCTAAAGTAATTTTGAACACTAACGTCAGTCCTAAAACTTAAACATTTAGCCCAAACTTAGTCTTATTTGTATTAAGGCGACTCTAATAAAGTTTTCCATAAACTCACTTAGGTACTCAATTGTTTATGTATCAAACAAACATTAGCCGTCCCATGTTTTCGCAGTTTAGTCAATGTGAATAAAGCCTAGGGTGTCTAATTAACGTGTCCTGTAGAACTATCTGAAAAATTTGGCCCCTTTGCCGAACGTTTTCAAAACTTTAGGCTCGATAGGTAAGGAAATAACACTAGCAATTTCATTGCTTATAAAACAGTATTTTAAGAGGTATTTAACCAAAAACATTGAATGAACTATGCTGGCTTACAGCGAATTGCCTTAAATAACATTGTCTGCCTGCACGACTCTATAGCGCCCCATTACTAAGACTTAAACTAAGACAATATAGAAAAAAAAAAAATTTTAAACCTAGGAATTGGACCTCGAAACTTTTGCAAAGTAGAGTACCCCACGACTACACCACGGTTGGATAGCAAGACATACCTTAACGAAGACCTAAAAGACCTAAAACTCTTTCTAAAATTATGAATTGCTTTCATAAAATTAAAATATTTAATTAAACTAAGTTATTTGCGAGTTGCTAGCAGAAAATCGTCACAATTGGGCGAGTTTCGACCAACTGAATTAGTTATAAGCGGTCACTTAGTGCCATCTCAAAGGTTGAGGCCTTTTGTTCCGAGCTTATGGAACTTCATAAAACTTGTAAATTTCCAATGAAACGTATTATTTTTAGAGACATGTGGATTGAAGAACATTGTTATTTCACTGAGATACTATGCGGCATACATAATTCCAAGTATGAACTATGGTATAAGGTTCTTTATGGGTCACAGAAGAAAGTCTTAATCCTTACGGCAATAGACAAAGTGTTGCTTATTCTCTCCCGCACGAAAGAATCACAAATGAAGAAATCATTGTTGAAGTACTCACAAGATTGTTTTACAAATATTTGTAATTCAATTGACTCAGGCGGTGGTTTAGCCTGTGTATAATCTAATAATTGTTAAGAGTTAACCCTTGCTTCGTGTAATCGCAGCTGACACGACATGTCTTAGTCAGGTATTTCCATTAAGGCAATCCGTCGCAACCCTCACATAGCCTCAGATTTTCGCGTATAATTGTTCCACAAACTAAGTTACGGCGCCGCTCGTGAAGTCCGTAATGGGTTGATCAATTTATTACTTCGTAGTTTCGTAATCTAGGCTTTTTTTGTGTACTGAATATTAAAGTTTCACGTATCTACATGTGTAGGCAATCGAAGTCAAATGGTACAATGACATTTTTAAATACATATAGGTATTGTTTTTGTATGACAACCCGAGCGGAAATTCACGGAGATCGTACGTTGAGGGGGCCTCAAAGAGAATTTTATAATTTTCCAACCTTGTCGTTTGAGAAAAAGAAGAACTGTAAAATAGGCTCGCAGAAGCTTAGTCGCACTTATTTTGCGTGCATAATGCAAGTAAATACCTAAATGGTAATCACAGCTGATGTACTTAATGTATTAATTCACGCAGGTAGCTTCCCACTTGACCGAGTCCCCAAACGCCCCCGCGTTTATCACGGATGTACATTATGCAACCCTTATGAGGCTTAACGGGGAAGGTGCCACTTTATTCGACAGATGGACTGTGGTATTCTCTTTATTTACGACGCAGTTTACAGCTTTGCGGTACGTACAGGTTTTACTGCATCATATATAAATTTAGCTTTTTTTATAACCATTTTAGTGTATAATTAAAACTGATATACTCGTAGATTACTGCTTTGATATACGAGAAAAAAAAATTTTTGTTATTAGTTTGCTATTATGTGTTATAGAGGTCTACAAAAGAGTCTGTGATGGTATACCAAAAGAATAGAAAAGAATGTGATGCTATCGTATTTTCTATCTTTCTCGTACGAGAATATCTTTTTGTTAGTAAATTGTTATTTACGAAGCTATTTTGACTAATCTAGTTAATTCTGAAACATTTTTGCTATGTTAGGTATGTTTGGCATTTAATATCAATCCAAATTGCTTTTACTGCATCTCGTTGGAATTAATAACGTAAATGCTTTCATGGGTTTGAAATAACATACAATAATAAAACCGGCCAAGTGCGAGTCGGACTCGCGCACGAAGGGTTCCGTACCAAAAAGGCCAAAAAAACGGGTTTGTTGTATGGAAGCCCCCTTTAAAAATTTATTTTATTTTGTTTTTAGTATTTGTTGTTATTGCGGCAACAGAAATACACAATTTGTGAAAATTTCAACTGTCTAGCTATCGCGGCTCTTGAGATACAGCCTGGTGACAGAGCGACGGACAGACGGACAGACAGCGAAGTCTCAGTAATAGGGTCCCGTTTTTACCCTTTGGGTACGGAACCCTAAAAACTACACTTGCTAAAATTATTGCACTTGTGCAAAGCCTGGACTGCTGGCTGCTAGTAAATAATACTTTACTGTATTTCTCCATTACTATATTCAGAATGTTTACAGCTTCACGTCTGGGTTAAATTTATTTATTTTGCGTCTACACAAACACTACCTACGTGCATGCCCGTATACCTAATGAGAAGAATAAAATGTAATTACACGCTATTTCAAAGAGAGACGACTTTTTTTAAGCAAAACCTGTCTGTCGCATACTAATTAGCCCTAATTTGGTACGAATTCATAAAACATCGCGAATTTTAAGAAACGCAAGTCGTGAACATGAATGATAGGTACTTTGTCTTTTGGCCGACGCACTAAGACCTCTAAATCTAATTTTATCCTGACGTTCATTTAAAATATATCTGATAAATTTATATTATGTAACTAGCTGACCCGGCAAAGGTTGTTTTGCCATAAAAAAGATTAAATTACTAAAATGGCTATTTAAAAAATAGGGGTTGGTGATAAGAGGGGAAAAATTTAGGGTTGTATGTATTTTTTAATGCCACATTAAAACATTTTGTCCAAAAATTAAAAAAATATATGTTAAGGGTGAACAACCCTTATCACTTAGGGGTATGAAAAATAAATAGTAGCCAATTCTCAGACCTACTGAATATGTATATAAAATTTGGTAAAAATCAGTAAAGCCGTTTCGGAGGAGTAAGGTAACTAACATTGTGACACGAGAATTTTATATATAAGATTTTAGGTAAAACTGAATTAAGAATAGAAATTTTCTTTTATGTAACAAATATGCTTTAGCAACCTGAGCTGTAAACTTAATAACTAAGCTTGAAACTTGTTTCGGATAATTGAAGAAGACTCGCCAAAACAAGATGTAAAGTTGTTTACAAACTTTTGTTAGAATATTGTTCAAAAGTTATAGCTAAATGGTGGAGAGTACCTAAACAATTTGCTTCTCTATCCATCTACGAGACTTCAGAGTTAGGTTAGATCGTCCATGGAATTCCAAGTATGAGGAGTCAACTTTAAAGCCAATAGGTACGTTTACTCAGATACTTGTACTGGATAAAAATTAAAAAACCTATTCTTTAAAGTTAATTGGATTTTTCTTTCAGTATATTAATTTAGGACAAAATTAATATAGGACAAAAGTACACAATGAAATATTAATATTATTGCAGCGTCTTAAATATTAAAATCCATGTTATAGGAAGTGATTTGTTCCTTCGAGAATAGCCAACTCATCAAGAAAGTTAGGAAGCCATCAATTCTGTTTTGTGTTAAGAGCTTAATGATTTATGTTTTGTGTAAGTAATTTCAACCAAAATACGGGATACGGAATTACCTTGCTATCTTGAGAGATTGTAGGTATTCAAAAGTTTGAAAAAATGTAAATGCATATCTACCGAAGATTTTTAAATTTGTTGTTGCATTACTACACATTAAACTTAACACTATAAGGGATATAATGAAATGTGTTAATTATATAAAGGTTCAATTGTGTTTACCTCTGCCAGCGACCATGATTCGAACAATCGACTTGAAACATCGGGAAGGTAAATAATACCTACTGTTTTATATTTAAATATTGATACATTGCATTAAATTGCGTAGGTATCTCTTATTTTTATTACACGAATGAACCACAGTGGTATAATTTAAACATTGTTGACTATAGGAGTAAGATCCATGATGAGTAAATTTAAACGACACTTGCTCTCTTCTTTTTTTTTTTACTAAATGTCAGAAACAACTATAATGAAACACTTTTTAGGTAAAATATCCTTTAAAATAAAAACTGGTCAAGTGCGTGTCGGGCTGGTACGAGTACACTAGTTGTACTTTAAAATTGGCGACCTATTGATTTTGTTGTTCCATAATTAAATGTTTTCTTAACGTTTTATACGGTCAAAACACAGCAATTACATTCACTTTTGAAGTACCAAACCGCTGCTAATATCTTAATTGAATAGTGAGTTTAGCGGACACTTAAATTACCAAAAGACAAAATCGAAAGAAAACTCGCAGTGATGTTTCAGTGGGGTTAACTAACAGCACTCGGGACCGGAATAGTCATTGTCACAAGTTGTAAATGAATAAAAACATGTGAAGCTAACTTTATCGATAGAAATGAAATCCCACTTTGACGATCTCTATCTAGTTGGCATTGGGTTGTTTCGAATAGAAAACGATTGCTTGAGTCTAGCAACATTGGGTGATTATAACACGTACAGTGCATATTTCAGTAATATATTAACAGTAATTAATCATAATTTTATATTAAAATAAACTAAGAATATATCCTCGCACAAAATCGATGTTTGCTGTTTTTTTTATTAAATTAAGAAAACAGAAGGCGTTTTACATAAATAAAAATTATTACAACAATCTTATCAGATGGTAAGGCTAAATAATGGTTGGGAGCGGTATCTTTACTTAACAAGCAGGTTGGCGAAGCAGTTTGGCCAATGGTGGAGAAAATTGTGTTCTTAACTGAGTATTAATTGATATTGTATCAAACTGAAATTGGTCACTGATCAAATTCAAAGAAAGCTTAGCTATGTAAAAATTAGTGGCGTTAGACTACCAAACACAAGTACCTAGACAACATCATTAGACATGTCCAAAGTTGTAAATGAATAAAAACAATGAAGCAAGCTTTGTGGAAGTGTACTAGCAACCGACCCTTTGGCGACCCACTTTAGATTTACATTCTCTGCGGAGTTCGAAGACGGTGTACTAAACTGATCAGCAGTTGTTTCGTCACACGCAAATGAGTTTGTAACACTCTTGAAGAAGTACTGGGAGACACACAAGTAATATTGAACCAAAGTTTAAGAGATGATGATTATTCTGTCTGTAAAGTAAGTACCTAAAAGTGTAAAAAAATATTTGTTATAAAAAGTGTAAAAAAATATTTGTTATAAAAGCGCCCTTTCTTTATTCGCTTTTATATGTGTCACTTAAACTACTTAGTAAATGGTTAGGTTTAGATGTTTTATCATTTGTACAGTTGAATTAAATGATTAAAAGCAAATCCCCCCAAAAAATTGCAGGATGAAACACGAAAAATTTTTATTTACTATATTAAGTTTCTTTTCTCTATGTATTATTACGGGTAATTCGTATCCCACTAATCGTCAAACCCATTATTTACTTGATTATAGTTTAACTTAACTTTTTATATCGCTAATTAGAAATAAAAATTGGTTTTAATTATCTAGTAAATTAAATTTAAGGAGTTTGCAGTTAAACAATTTCCCTTTTCAACTTACCTTTGTTTGAAAAAGAATGGTTCTTTTAATTAAGTGTGCTTAGGTTGCTATGACTTAAGTTTAATTATATACTATTAATAATTGCTAATTTATTCACCAGGATGTCTTTCAATTAATAGTATCGTGGATACCTCCATTACTTTTGTCAAAGTAATAAAAACTCTATTAAACAGAATTGAATAGAACGAGAAACGTAATTTCCTATCTTTAATTTTCGTTTTCTTCAGACATTTCCGTCCGAAAGGACGTCTTTTCAATATTGCATAGTGTAAGGCAAAGGATATTCTAAGTGTATTACATTACAAAACGTGACTCGTCAAATGCACTTGAATAAAAACTGGTTTCAAAGGCCCTGTGTTGGTCTATGTCATCTGAACTATATTGAAATTTGGAAAACTACAAAGATCCACCGGTTTCAAATAACGTAGATCTCTCTTTGACACCTACTAAAGTTCAAAAAAGAAGTATGATAGAATAAAACAGTACTCTGCCAATAATTTATGTAGGATGGTAAGACACATTAAAATTTGTAATTGAAACATGCGTTATAGCTAATTTTCTAATTACAATGCAAGTAATCAATCGGTGTGATCCGGAGTCTAACGAAATTGACCGACATATTTCGGGTGATCGCCACGAGGATATAAAAGGGGGTAGCTGCCGTAAGTGGTTCCTGATAGGAAAACCAAGAATAGTGCACAGGAATGTAAGCAGGTTTAAGTGGCGGGGACTTTTAATTTACTTATTAAAACTATGTAACTTTTTCCAAACATGATGCTAGGTCAACGGAAATCACTCTACGTGTGTTAGAGTGTAGGTAGGTTAACACCTATTCACATTAATGGTGGTTTTTATCTTAAATTATTAAATTAAGTAGCCGTAAAGAGTTGCAGAAAAAGATTCTTCGTATTTTATTTACATTTTCATAATTACTATTTTTCCCTTAATTTTTTACACAGAGAATACAAAAAGACTTCATCCACAACCTACTTTATTAATTTTTCGGTGCAGTCCTATTAACTAATCAAATACTTTCTATGATCAGCTATTTTCAATGACAAAAGTTCCTACTCTCTCGCGTGTCACTCGAGCTATTATTGTGAACGAACATCCCTACTGAAGTATAAAGATAGTATGCGCTATTAGCTCTAGAGCACTTTCATCTTGAGTCGTGGTCTTGTTGGCGTTACGGTCATTCCTACGGTTGTCGTTTGCCGGAGATTACTCTGCCGTAGCCAGCCGGTTAGATTAAGACAGTGAAACCATTTTTTTGCGTTGACTCAGTCCGACGTCCGAGTCCGTCCGAGCTTCTAATATTCCGTTTTGGCATTTTGGTCTTGTGCGCTGATTAAGTAAAAGGGAATGTGCCGTACTATGCCGGCCTAAAATGGAATAAAAGACCGCCCCTTGTCGGTTAGTATCTGATAAATCCAAAAGATGACGATAACCGTGTCATCTCTCCATCATTAAACAAACTGCTGTAAACCCGCCTGTCCCTTAGTAAGGCATAGGCCTCTATATTGGATCACAGTATCTGTAGCACATTAAGTAAACGAAACGTTAAAAATTCATAACCAAAAAGTTTTAAGTTGTATTACCCAATTTCACGCCTTTTGTTATAACTAAGCCTATATACAAGATGTAGGTAGATGCAATGTAAAACCGTGTAACGACTGTTCATACAAGGCACGATAATTTTAAATCTAGCAAGTAAGTTTATTTTAGCATTGGCTGTACTATAGAATACGATTTTATAATTTCGCGTTGCATCATAACTAGGCATTAATTATAAAAAACACGATATTCACTGTCGAAAATTGTGATAGTATCTGCTACTACTGCCATTTCTTTGAGGTTTGGTTTAGAGTGGGTCACAAAATTCGCATAACTACTGGTGAGCGGCTTCTTAAGGCCATGGCACACTATACCGGCACCGCACCGGCAGAGCCTCAACCCAGCAATAACTTGCCATTCAAATTAGAGCATTAAGTTGTGAGTCGTACAATATATTTTGTAATATCGAGGCGACGCCGTGCTGCAGCCGTGCTGTTGCGAAACCTGTATAGTGTGACATGACATTTAGTCTGCATGGGCAGACGAAGATGCAAATCTTCTTCTACATTTAAACACTCATTAAAAAAAAACTATTGATGTTACTGCTACACAGTACACCAAGCTTATGGTATCCAGGTTTTTTATAACGGTAGTATTTATTAATAACTGGATTGAATAGTGGGATAATCGCAATCAGTGGAAATAATTTTAAAGTAGTTTAATGTATCTTTTATGAAGAAAGTAATAGCTGTACCAGTTACGCAATGAATATCGTTTTAAGTCACGTTTTTATAATTGATAATTGCTATAGGAGTAAAGGATAGCACAGACTTGTGCCGTTAATCTATAAATATCAATTAAAAAAAAATGTTGCAATTAGAAACTCAAGACTGTTCTAAATTTAAAGGAGATGTCCCAAATTGTATGAAGGCCAGGCCCAGAACCTGTACACCCAAACAAAAGATAGACCAATACACCTACAAGATTTTGTTATTATCCAATTCTTTTAAAATGGCTTCGTTAAGTGGTTCAAATAAAGAGTTAAGTAAGAAAATAGCAATACGAAACAACAAAACCATCATGGCGGAAGATGACATTTTGATGACGTCTGTCAGTTTTGGCAGTTTCAAAATCGCGCATCTAGGAGTTCCATCGCTTGCTGTAGTAATAACAAACATTAGGAAAGTAATGTGCCGATCAATACCAAATCCAGAAATCGAAAATGAGGTCGTTATAATGATCTACATACTACAACTACTACAACGCGACAAGCAGAACAAATACTTGAAGTGAATGATTATGCCAAAGTGACAAGGGGTATCTGACAGGTACTGACATTTCAAGTTTTTTTAGATTGACGCCATCTTGGAATACCAAATGGAGTTTGATAAATTATTCGATCTTATTTATTTTTAAGCCACTAAATTATACGTTATATAAATTTATATGTATTTTTCCCAGAAACAGAAAATTTTTCTTGATTTTTGAAAATGGTGTATTATGTCTGGGCCTATTATGGGACATCTCCTTTCCGTTTATCACACTACCTACATATTCATCCATACCAAAGTCAATAGAATGTTTCCAAGCTAATTCAACCGACTATATTTGATTGTTTCTACGAGTACCTATGTCTATGTCTGTGATAGTTACGTTTCGCGTTTGTTGTTCATTTGAACAACTCAAGATCCGGGCAACGTCTTTGGCGGATCGTTAACTAAACTACTCTCGGCCAGTACCGAGTATTATCTACTTCACTGGAGTGCCGAAATCTTGGCACGTTCATTCACTTGTTTTGAATTTGGTAATAATTTTCCAGCGTTGTGAGCAGGGATAAGTTCGAACTGGGCTATGAGTGTTACTTTAACGTCAAATCAATTATACTTTACTTAAATGAATGCACGTAACTATTAGATAAGAACAATTTTATACCAAATGAATACTAGCGTTTTATTTTAAAATATTAAATAATTAATTTTTCACAAGTATTTTGTTTAACAACTTGTCTAATGATCTGTTACCAAAATTTTATAGACCATATTAATAACAGGTAGCACTGCTTGATTGTTAATTTTTAAATTAAAATGAAAGTACAACAATATTTATGTGATCTTCATATCGTGTCTCGATAGTGGTCTTACAAACTACGTCAAATTCTGCCGAATGATTTCATCGTGTGCTAATTATGAATTTTACTTCATAAAGCAAATCGAACTTTACATGAACTTGTTATTGAGCTTGTTTAGCAAAGTTCTCATTAGACTGCATCAGTTCCGTGCACTTTAGTATTATCTTATCTGTGGTTCCGTGCCATATAAATTCACGTTTAATCTTCCAATGAGTTTGATCGAACGAAATTCACACTCTATTCAATTACTACATTTTATATTAGTGCACGGCACGTCACTACGAATGAACGCTTTGCTAAATCTAGGTAAACGTCTGGGCGTCGAACATACCGATACTCCGAAAATAAACTTAGCATTGACTCTTGGCGGGAAACTTGTTCCACAATTGTTAGATTTGTGTTTTCCAAATTAATAGTCCCTGTTAAATGTCGGTTCAGGTTTGCCCACCTGGAATAATTTTCCATTAGAATTTTAGATGAAAATAATTAGTTTTGCGAAGCTATTCTGTGACTTCTGAGGCTACCTGTTAATAACTTTGAGTATTTCTTGTATTTTCCTTTTGTTTTGTTTAAATGTAACTCGCAGTGTTAAAGTCAATGTAAATTGGGGAAATAAAACCAAAAGTACTTTCAAATATTTTTTGGTGATATTTTAGCAACTTAATTAGTATTTAAACTTAAAAAAAATTGTCTCAGGCGGGACTCAAACCCGCATCTCACACTGCGTCACAGCGGAAAAGACATATACTTTTAAATAAATTATGTATTTTTTTATAAAGGGTAAACCTGTTATTGACCATATTACTGTCAAACTAAGTGTAAAACGTCGCGATGATTAATTTTCAATTTGGCCCATAATTAGTAGGTAGGTACTTATATGATGCAGACAAGTCCCAATTTCTTACCTTACCTTCGGCAATTCCAAGAGGATGAAAAGATGAAATGCCTATTGTTCGTCATTTTGAAACAAGGGGATATAATAAATCCCTTATTAAATAAAGAAATTATTCATTCAAAGCTGTTTGTTTTAGTCGCACCATTATTGACTCAGTCCATTGCAGTCCACAGGTCTGTCAGGTACAAAATGAGAATTTCAGCTTGTCCAGACTTCTAAGTAAAGTGTTAAAGTTTGTGTGTTTGTTTGTAGGAAGCAATCTTCAAAAATACTAATAGAACTTAGTTTAAGGCGAGGCCCTAGTTTATTTTTATTTTTTGAACTGTTCTTCTACTGCAATACTTAGTTAGTGGTGGGATCTACCTCCTAGTGGTCCACCCTGGGCAACGGCATCTTTGGTTTTCTGACCAATGATGACGGCTAACAGATCCCTCTGCGGTGGTAGGCTTCGTAAGAGGCTGCCTGGATTCGACCACCCTCCTGCCGGAGACAAGCCTCAAACAGTTCTTCTGTGTTCCGCTGGTGTGTGGGAGAACCAGTACCTCTGGGTAAGCTTGCTTTATCCGTCTTCTTAACCGTAAAGTTAAGTATGTAGTCAAGAGCAAGCCATTGATTATTAAAAAAAAAAAGAATGAATACATTTCCTCATGAATAAACTCCCATCTGGAGCAATTTAAAACTCTAAACGCCAAGTTTTTTTTTGTTTATGTGTTAATCGCTTTTGGTAACTTTTTCAAATTTGCGTATTTTTACGTAAAATTGTTATACTTTAAGTATTTTGCGTTATACTTCTATTTTTAATTATTTCGTTTTGTTTAAATGGGTCATAATAATACACGTTACCTTTTTTAGCGGATATGTATTTTTATGTAAATCTAAAGGTTTTTTCAACGATTTTATCCGTCTTTCTACTTTGTAATCAATGAAAGTTTGTCTTCATTGCATTGAAAGGTTTTAAAAGTATCGATTTTATTTTAAGGTTCTTATATTTGCCGGCTAAAAAGGGACCACAATTTGCAATATCGCTGATTAAGAATTGTGTGTGAAGATTATCTAAGTATGTTTTTCTTGTTGTATAATAAAAAATAAAAAATATTAATTATTTTAGTAGAATAATAAGGATATTTGAAAATAATTGGATATTGTAGTTGCCTTGCAATGTCTTAAAATAGAGTTGCACAAGCTACCTAGCTAAGTGTGAATAAAGTTGGAATGCGGCCAGGCAATCAAATTCATTTGGATTGGCTTTGGTTGAAACTAGATTTTAACGGAACTTCTTGGCCTTCCACAGGATTATGTCTTCTAGGCTGTCTTAAGAAATTCAATGCAAGTGATATTAAAACTTATTAAAATTCTCAATTTTAGACACAGGATGGATATATTCGCCACTTCTGCATTATCTCGTTTTTGGAATTCAATATTCATTAGAAAATCTATCCAGTGCAGTGTCAGCAAGTCGCCATTTACCTACTAAGTAAATTCAGTATTTAAACTTAAAAATTAAAGTATCTAAACGTAGACTATTTCAAAACTAGCCTGGAATACCGATAAGAAGCAACCACATATTTTTATAATTAGACACTAATGTCAGCCTCTTTACATACAAATAAGTATGTTGTAATTCCATGCAGTAAAAACTATGTGGGAGACCAAGAATGTTTGACTTTAGGTGAGGCTCATAAACTGTGTATAGGTAAGTCTGGAACTAAGTATTGCGAGTGTCGCTTTATTCAACTAGCGAAAGATACGCATCCACTATTCCAATTTTTAGCAGGTCTTCATCTACCTTATTTGTCAACGCAGTCATAATCTCTCATCGCCATCAGATGGCGCCATAATTATTTTAGTAATTTTAGCGATTGAGAAAAATTAAAAACCTTAAACAGGTTTGAGCTCTCACAATATCTTTGACTTAACTGCTATCAATTATACCTTTTTTTTGGACGTAACTATGTTATGTTAGGTTGAAATAAACAGTACGGAACATCGGAAATTTTTATAAATTATCAGTTAATGACGTGGTCTTCAAAAACGGGCGATTATTTTATAGATCCTGTGAATTGATAACACTTTCCGGGATACAATTCACATAATACAATACATATTGCGTCCTTCTACGTGTTTTAAAAAACAAAGATAAAAATATATAAAATAATAAAGAGGCACTCTTTTCATGCAGTCAACAAATCTAGATTTTAATACTAGGCTGAGAACTGTTCGTAATGTTTGAGTTTTGGATTCAATTTTAAATACAAGACTCAATTCCGAAAACGAGAAAAATTTTATCTGATGAATAAGCCTGAATCATTGAAGGATTACAATAGACTTCGATTTGATTTTCGAATCTCCATACTTGCTATTGTGAGTGAAATAAACCCTTCTGTTGATTACTGAATAATTTAATGTAAGGTTTAAATCAATCTTCTGTGATTTTCAAATCTCCTCTTACAAATCTCTTACAAATACCCTTTACAAAGTCTATAGGTAAGTATAATGTTTAGAAAGGGCCTAGGTTTCATTAGTTACAACACTGGTCATGGTTGCTGTAACTTGGTTTGATTCCACTTTAGTTCAAAATTTATTATAAGTTGATCGTTTTAACAAAGCCAATACTGCAGAATGTCAAAAATATGTTGAATAGTAGTTAAATATTTTCTTGCCCAACTTATATAATACTTTGAGATAGCCCTGTTATACATTTAAACGGTAACATTGTCAATATGCAACCATTACTAATAACTGCAAAATAAAGACAAGCTAATATAATCTACACAGTAAAACTTTTGAGCGTGTACGAACTTTAGCGAATCTACTCTCTCAGAGCTAATAGCCAGTTGCGTTTCGAACCGAACTTTAAATACAAGATGAAATTTTTACCACTTTCCAAAATTTTTATAGGCGGTTAGAATCGTATTTAGAGCCTATTTATGAAGTAAAAAATGTAAATCAAGTTGTCACCCGAAAATATTTTTCACGATATAGTTTTCAATTTTTACGGTCCTCGACCTGTTAAGGAATAAAGGGAAAATCAAAAACTTATGAATAATATCGTAATGAATGAATGAGATGCGCAACGCGTAATAAAAGTGATGCCAGGCGGCCGTATCAAAAATTTTAGTTTTTTGGCGGAAATTTTCTAAATGATAAAGCATTTAGAAAATTTCCGCCAAAATTTTTGTATCGAAATAAAAATACGTCAATGGTTTTTTGTCTCGTAGATTGATATATTAAAATTTGGAAGGTGGTTAAAATTTCATCCTGTATAATTTGAATTAACAACATGCTTACCTTACAGCTATCTACAGGTATGGCAATGTATTTGTAGTAACAATATTTTGAAAAGATAGCGGAGACATACCCAGCAATTTTTTTTTTATTTATTTTTATTTTATTATTAATTTTGAATGTTTTGATTTTGATTATTTTTATGTTGAATATTTTATTTTTCAATTCTAATTATGTTGTAATTATTTTAATTTTGAGTTTTGATTTAATACTGTATGTTATCTAATTTGAATGTAAAATTATCAGAATATGGGTTTTATCACCTGAAATAAAATTATTTTATTTTTTTATTTATTTTTATTTAATGCTAACTTTTAGGCACCAAAACTTTTTAATGCAGACATTAGGAAGAGGTCAAGTCCCAATAGAGTTCGAAAAAGTAAAAGCCGGTGAACCTTTTGAACAGCAAGTAATCACTGGGTTTACAGCGGCCTCAAGCACTCTGGCTAAGTGTGGTCCTCAAACCAATTGACGACATAGAAGCCGAAAAACATGTGATTATAAATATTTTGTAGTTTATCATCGCTATCCAAATACACTACTGGGCATAAAAAGAAAAAAAAATTTTTTTATTTTTAGAGAAATTCTACAGCATGTTCTTACAGACTAATTAGGAGTACATAGGTGTATTGAGTAAAACAATGTAATGCCAATTACAGATTTTTCTAGTTTAACATGATATACTTGCAATACCTGTACATAACAAAGTGCAGATATAATACTAGAATATTGTACATGTTACACTTAGTTGGATCCCAATCTGACTTATTTTATCTTATTGACTCATAAGTACATTAAATTGATGTTACATTATTTTTTAATTGAATAAATTGAGATTCAAATCAAGTACACTCGACAGCACATCAAGTTAAACAGTTGGACTGCGATAACAGCTTTTATTACGTATGGCATAAAGGCGGTCTCAAGGTCAACATGTATAGTCTGATGTGCCGCCGTGTGTACAAAGCCATGAATTGTGAAACACAGTGACATATCCACTTGATAAAAAAAAGAACAACTTGGAAAAAAATAATTACAAATGGAGCTACTTTTTCCTAAACATAGCTCCATTCCTCGTAATCACTTGGTTTAGAACGACCTCAAGCACGTGTTATAATGAACGTTAGCATCAAACCGCTCCTGCTATAACTTAAAGTATGTTGTAATGCCATACTTTTGTCACTACTTTATCCGACTTATTCAAACTGCATCTTACAAACTTTCCGGTCCAGGGAAACCTGGACCAGCCTGAAAGACTCTGTCGCAGTCTAAAAAGACTGCGTAAAGCAGGAAATCCGTTCATGAGAAATTGCATTTAAAATTTCAGCAATTTATCACAGTGAATTACTGAACTGCTTCTTTATAAACTTAATAGTATGTTAAAGTAATTTTAATGGAAATGTTGCATAATATTAAGAAAAAAAGTCCTTATTGTTTTTGTAAGCGTACTTAGTTATTTGACAATAGTGATCGAATTTCTTGCGCTTCTTCTTCTCAGCATAATTCTATAGCTGTACCAAAGCAGAGGTTAGTAATAATAATATTGGAACGTGCAATTGCACTTTAGTTTTAGCTTAGTAATACAGAGAGCCATGTCGGGAACCTTGATTCTAGTGATGTACAAGGCTCGAGGCCTCCGAGTCCTTTTGGCTAGAGCTCGGTGCCGTTTACAGGGCTCGCCTCATTTTTATAACGCTCGACAACTCGGGAGCTCTTTTCAGGGCTCGTGCCTTTTTGAAAGCTCGAGCCTTTTTGAGAGCTCGATGGATCTCGAAGCTTTTTCAGACCTCGAGCATTTTTCAAAAATAGACTCGAGCTCTAATATTACGCTCATAGGCTCACGTAAACTCAATCCGTCAAAAGATTCAAGCTCTGTAACTTGTAACTTGAATCATGTACACCGCTGTTTTAATTTATTATTTATTTACCTGAAATTAAAGTCAGAAACATAAATGTCAGTTTTTATTGTGAAGGCTTGCGTTCATTTCACGACTTGAGTTTTTTTAAAGGCTCGAGCTCTTTTGAAGGCTCGAGCTTTTTTGAAGGCTCGAACTCTTTTAAAGCCTCGAAGCATGGCTTAGAGAACTCGCGTCTCGGCTAGGCTCGGGACTAAACTACGAGCCTACTAAGCTCACTGAGTCCTGTAAATTCACCTCGAGGCTTCAAAAGCAGAACTCGACGCCTCGAGGTTTGTACATCACTACTTGATTCTTACCACGTCGGAAACAAATACACAAAGCAGCATCTGTAGTGTGAAGTTGCCTGTGGTACCAATCGGCGATTTGAATATTTTTCTCTGACCTCATTGCTGAGAGTAATGGAAGCGATTAATCAGTCATCTAAGTTTCGAGTTTGAGTGAATGTTACTGTTATGGTTAATATGTGTTTTAAAATAAGACAATCTCCTCATTCTATCTACAGATATCTAATGATAATGAAAAGTCTGTTAGTACCGTTCGTTGAAAAAAGTTATTTGATAATAATTAACACCTTGTTTTATAGGAATTTCTGATATTTCGTAACACACAGTTACCTACTTTACAAGTGTCAGTGTTTACAATGACATTGTCAGTGTTTAAAATTAAAAAAATCAAAATACTTGTCGATTAAAGCTATTTCGTATAATTTCTTACATATTTTATCCAACAGATAATAGTGATTACTCGTTCACTGCAATTGGACGTTTTGATCTAATTAGTGAATAAAATGTCTCACGTCTGCCAGATTCAAGCGTCCGTATAAATGAACTGTAATGATATTGACCGTGAAATTTAGTAAATATTAGTAAAGTAAATATCTACCGTGTATACACACAAGATTCCCCGAGGTATTAGTGACGCGAGCTTCCACCTGAGCGCACTGGCGGCCCTCCAAACTCTTCCAGCGGAACGTATTACGGACGAACGGACGGCCCGCCAGAACACCCGGATTTGTAAGCGATTTTAAATGTATTCTCTGCCTTGCCGAGTGGCGGACGTAAGCACAGTAGGGAAGCATTATTTGTAATAGCCATTGTTCGCGTGAACTTGGGTTAGTAGTGATATAAATCGCTGGTGGAAAGTATGTTGAATTAGATTTGGGACTTAATCATTATGTGATAAGCTCCAAAGCTTATTACTAAATGCTTAAGCCCAAATAATATCATATTACTACGTTAAAAAAATCATGTTTAAAAAAGTTCGTCCTGCATACAAAAAATCGCAACGTTATTTTATGAGACAATAGCTAGTGAGTTTGAAAAAACACTGCTTGCTGGTGTTCATTTATTATCTAGTTAATATCTATTATTATTTTTAATAACAAACAACTACCCTTATATCTAAAGCAAAAACATAAAAAAATACTATATGAAACAATACAATTGTTTCATATAGTATGTTTTGGATAAATATGATTCATGCCAAGTTTGGCGTAGTTGTTTGTTATTAAATACATAGTTATGTGTTTTACGTACAAATGAAAACTTGCGATAAACTTGCGGTTCAACGAAACGTGACGATAATAATATGTTTACTATTAGCACTATTACTATTACTAGTTCCCGACCACCTGTGACTCCGCAAGGCGTTCGCTGTAGTGTTTTACCGTAGCACAAAGTTTTCCACTTCTCTTTCCAGTGTTTGTTGGCTAGTAAATGTACTCAACGGGGACTCGTAGATAAACTTCTGGTGTAACGTCTATTCTAACGGCGGAAAAAGTTGTTGCAAATTTTTATGTTTTTGTATGTACAGCAACAGCACGTCAACCTACCACAAAACGTCATATTTCCTCAATTGATATTGATCTCTACTTGTTGGACTTATAGTTGAAAATCAATTCAACGACCTTTAACTTTTTGAGTAGGTTGACCTGCCGTTGTCTGAACATGCAAAATTTCTTGCGAGGTTGAAATTCAAAGACCTTTATCTTTTTGGGTAGGTTGACCCGCCGTTGTCTGAACATGCAAAATTTCTTGCGAGGTTGACTATTTTTAACGTTATTGAACAATATCAAAAAGTAAGTAAGTAACAGCCTATAATCATCCCACTGCAGGGAAAAGGCCTCCATCATTGAATTCATGTTACCACAGCAATGATGGGTGTACTGGCATAATCACCACGCTTGCCAAATGCGGGTTGGTGATCAAAAACCTGAGCAACGTTCGAAAATTTGAAACTTTTTGTTGGCCGACCCGAGGATCGAACCTGGGTCCCCGAGATCTTGGCCCGGTATTTAAACCACTAGACCAACGGGGCGTTGAACAATATCAATTAGTGTTATTTAATAAAACGTTAACGGGAATTAAACGCGATCATACCTACCATTATTTTTTGTTTAAATCATCTTTTTATAACGTAACTGATATTGAATTTCTCACATTCCTACTTGGAAGCTAATTTATATAACAAAATCAGTTTGCAATCAGCTAGACCTTTGCGTTTTATTCTTTACTTAAGTGTGCGTGAATGCTCTTAAAGCTTAACTCTTAACTCTATCATACCTAGAAATGATTTGTTTTTAAACTACTTTTAAGCAATTACATTGCTGGTATGAATTGAAATTAGATGATGAAAGCTTTGAAATTTTTTATTTAAGAAATTGTATTTTCAATTAGAAATGTTTTTCGCCTTCCGAAACAAATAACTGTTTTGTCTAACGTCGTCTAAGCAAAACTGTTCGACAGTACCGAGTATTACCCAAATTCGTCGTGAAGCCAAAAATAGAACGTCCTTTAATAATAGGGGTTAAAGTATGAAATTGCCGATTATTTTCCCACTTTTTATTTTGTTTATAGCTCTTAAGTATAGTCATATTATTGCGTAATTCTTTTTGTATTGTATCAAAAACTAAATAAAGTAACTTTTGACTAAAAAAAAAATGCAATACTAGTGCCTATTACTTCAAAGGAAGTCGTTGAAAAGACCCCTTACAATGTGTCAGCTGACCTTCTTGCTTCAATTAAGTATATTTGTATCATATACTTTGATTTTCAGAAATTTAAATACTATAATGCGTAGCTTTATAACCATCTAACTTTCACCTTTAATTTCTCTCGAAAACGGTTCGGGCGTTTTTAAAAAAAAACTAAAAAATTGTTAGTATGGAAAAATGACTTTTCTCGATTTCGTCCATACAAAACGGCAATTTCATACTTTAACCCCTAATATTATGGCCAACCTGTCATCCTGAGGCTTTCCTGAATGCCCGTCAATATTATGAAGGCCAAATACTCGTTATTACGTGTGTTTAGTCCGAGAAAAGTATTTTGAATTAGTAGAACATGTATATCAGAACGAATTTTACATAGACTTTGATCACTAAGATATTTCACACTGTGAAACTATTTTACTAACTTTTACATCTTCGAATAATTATGCTACTACAAAGCATTTGAGTCTCGGCCATAGGCAAATTATGCCCTTTTTTGTCAATCTAATCCATATCATTACGGGGGTTTTATTATAGTATTTCTTATCGTCATAGATAATACATTTGTGCTATACAATTAGGGTTTGTAACACTACAAAGCCAGATAATCTTCATATAGGAAAATCCTATAAATAATGTTTGAGCTCTAAAAATGATTACTGATTACCAGGCTTTAACCTAGATTTCAAGTATTTTTTTCACAATGTATAAAGCTTTAAAAAAATACTAAGACAGTTATTATTAATAGTTATAAATAATTATGTTTTAATAGAAAACAGATAGGTACACCATATGCCTTTTTTTATTTACAGTTCAGATGCGAGTTACAAAATTTAATCATTGTGTTAAAAAGTAACCATTTGAAACCAACTTTACCTTTTTTAATATTTTTTGTTTTCCGCCAACGGCATATCAAAATTTTATGCTATTAGTAAATAACTATGAGCTGGTATTTACACCTAAATACTTTTAAAAACTAAATACTCACTACCAATCCCAAAAGAAAGTTAAAAATAGTCGGCAATACACCAAAAAACATATTCGGAAATTTTCTTCTATAGATCGAGGAAATCGAGGCAATATTCGAAAACCATGGCATTTTTGTGGGTCTATCAATCTGAAACGTTAAGCGTTATTGAGTTAATCTTTTAAAAATGGACGCGACAGAATCCTTAATAGCCGCACCCTATTCGACGTGAGACTTTTAACAACGTTACCCTTTGGCTAATTTAATTGCCGCGGCAGGGGTGCGACTTAATTAACGAAATAGAAATTATTTATTTCTCTTAACGAAAATTACGAATATCGATTTTCTGTAAGTTGCCAGCGTCTTCATTTTAACGTTTCGTACTATTAATAAACCGTTATTGATTTTTTATCTCTTTTGTACGTTGGATAGTTGGATAGTTGGATAGAAAGTCATAGCATACTGCTATGAATTTTTTTGTACAGAAAGAATTAAATAAATGCTGATGGCATTTTATGGCAATTATTTTTAAACGGAAACACATCATGGATAATGCTTTTACTTGACTACATCAGTAGAAACGGGTACTTAGCATACACCTAGTCAAGATTAAAAATTAAAAATAAGAAAATTATGTAGAATTCGACGAGCAACTTTTGAAGGTGTTACTACGACGATGATTAAAAAAAAGTAAAGTAACAGTCTAATAATCATCCCACTGCAGAGAAAAGGCCTCCATCATTGAATTCAAGTTACCACTGCAATGATGGGAACTGGCATAATCACCACGCTTGCCAAATGCGGGTTGGTGATCACAAACCCGAGCAACGTTCGAAAATTTGAAACTTTTTGTTGCCCGACCCGGGGATCGAACCTGGGACCCCGAGATCTTGGCCCAGTATTTAAACCACTAGACCAACGGGGCGTTATGAAGGTTATATGTAATTAAAATTTGGCTGTTTATAATTTGAAGAAAAGATCACAGTAAAGTCAGGCGGACACTATGCTAAACTCGTAAGTAGGTACAGTTCAACTGTGGGGAATATAAAACATAAATATTTTTACTATTTCTACGTATCATTATTGACACTGACTCCATTTGCTCTAAAGAACGATGAGTTATAGTATTAGTTATAGTATACTCACTAATAAGATTACAACTAGATAACTCAGCACCGACAATATATGTAGCCAAAATAAACCCATACAAATTGATCCAATCTAGGTAGCCAATTGAATAGCGATTTATTCATAGATATCTTTACGTGATTACTTAGGATATCGTGAAAAGAAAAGCAATTTTCTCAGTTCAATCACAAGTTTTCTATGTCCACATTCATTAATCTTCGTATAGTTCACAGTAGTTTTCGTGATACTGTCACTAAGGTCGATTACCAACTAAAGATGAAATATAAGTAATTTAGATGGAATAAGTAACCGGAATGGTTTATTTCTCTATGCCTAATTTTGTCGCGTGTGTGATGCGTCTAAAGTTTACATGCAACAATTTGACCTGACTATTGGGAACCAACGATCTTAGCGAGACGAACGGCGTTGCATTGCATACCGTGATGATTCTTAAAATATTTTTGGCAAAAAAATACCTAAATAAAATAGTATAGTCTTATCTCACGCTGTTTGACAGATACATTATTGCAATTTTTTTTAAATTTGTCAACCTTACTTTTTTAGCCTTTGCGGCAGTTTTTTTTTATCGGATCATTTTATTTTAAGTACCCTAACAAACAAAAAGAAAATTCATCAAAATCGGTCATTGTGGAAAACTTTGTGTTTAATCAAACACATAAATCGCGGGGATCTTTTATTCGTCGGTTCAAAAGTAACACCTAGTTCCAACTACAATCAATTTATTTCAACATACTGCCCATAGAAGCATAAAGTTTAGTATTGTAGCATTAGGTGTCTACAGAAAAAAAAAACGTTTTAATATGCAATTGAAAGCCCTAAGAAAGCATGTCATCATGAGGGTTGTACCCTCTTAGCGCACCTTAAACACGTATGTATTTATTTAGGACGATTAGATGTCGTTTCACAAGTTTTTAAACACTCGGAAAACAGTTTATAAAACGTGTCCTATTCGAATCTTGTTAGTCGACGTGTTTATTTCGTTTGAAAAACAAATAATAACATAGATTATGTTTTTATAGGACTAATTTTGTTTGATAATCCAGAAAAAAAATATTCTACGTTACTTCCAAATCAGTAGCAGTTAAAAAGTATGTCAAACGAATTTCCGTAATAAACATTGCATTTTTTAAGAAGCCAACTATTTTTATTATCATTGTATTAGGTGATACCAAAATATTTTTTTTTACCTTGTATCATTTGCAGCCGTAAATAATCACAAAACGGTAGTGGGCAAGTTTTAAACACGAAATAAAAACACTATAAATACAAAACACTTAGTAAATTTAATAATAAATTTATTTCATTTAGACCTACAACGGATCAAGATAATCACTATGTTACATAAATTAATAAAAGATAATTAAACATAATAATATATAAACGATCGTACGTGGTTTAGGTGTATATAGAATGATACTTAACTTGTATAGTTGTATTACTGACCTCTACTAAAATAACATTTAACTTACTAAATTTCAAGCATATTTACAATATATAATCAAATTGACTTACTAACATTTCGAATATGTAATTAAGTAGCATTGCCAAATCTAGATTAACATGAAGTTTGTTTTGAATCCCAGCCCGGACTATCAAAAACATAGCCCCTTAGATCTAGTGTGATGTTAAAAGTTCCGGATCCGTAGACCCTGACCACGTGCCCGAGGAAATGTAAACACCTCCTACTTTAGTGACGGTGGATAGAAAATCTAGAGCTATAGCCCGAAGTGTGGTCCTGGCAAAGTCCGCCCCTGTCTTGGACGTGTCACAATGATCGTTAAGCTCCTATTTTGTTTGTCGGCAGTTCGCCAGGAGAACGAGCGCATGATGTACGACGTCCTCCAGGCGGGAGTCTTAAATCGCACCCAGTCGTCGGGGGCATCGCGCTGACGCCGCGCTACTCGCCGCGCCCAAGGATCGACCACATCCGACCGGCCGCCGCGCCCCCCGAGGAGCCCCCGGACAGTGGGCCCCCGGCAGACCCTGGGGCCCCTGACCACGCCGCCGGCACACTACCCATCACTCGCGACCCACAAGCGGCGCCGCTGGTGGGCCACACGGTGAGCGACGCTTCACCAGCAGACACGTGAGCCTCGACCCTCCTCCGGCGGTCTGCAGCTAAACCCATAACTGCCAGTGACGGCTGAGCACGTTTGCTGTGACAGTGTGTACTGAGAGAATTTTTACTAAGTCGTTCGTGAATTGAGAGTGACGATGCTGTGTAGGTAGATAATGTGAAATTGTGAATAAATAGTCAAGGATGAAATGTTAATTGTTCAAGTGTAACAGTTAGGATATATAAAAGACAAATTGTCAATAATCCATGAGTTAAGTATCAAGAAGGGTATTTGACTATTTTTGCTATCCATAAATTGGGCAGTATAGATAGATCAGAAATTAAAATGTGTGAGCTTATATGGATGGACGACACAACATACACAATTACACATTTATAGTGGAAAATTATTCACATCTATATTAATATTATAAAGCTGAAGAGTTTGTTTGTTTGTTTGTTTGAACGCGCTAATCGCAGGAAGTACTGGTTCGATTTGAAAAATTCTTTTTGTGTTGGATAGTCCATTTATCGAGAAAGGCTTTAGGCTATAAAATATCACACTGCGACCAATAGTAGCGAAGTATGAGTGAAAAATGTTGCAAAAATAGTCGCGATCATAATAACAGAAATTGAGGCGGACGAAGTCGCGGGCAACAGCTAGTAACTAATATTCTTGAAAAACGCAATATGGGTTTAATTAAAAGCAAATCATTCAGAAATAGTCAAATATCCTTTTGTCCTATATTACAACCTAAAGGTCATGGCACACTATACCGGTTTCACACAGCACGGCTGCAGCACGGCACCGTTAGCGCGCTGACTGCTCGCCGTTGGCTTTTCATATTAATATTACAAAATATATTGTACGACTCACAACTTAATGCTCTAATTTGAATGGCAAGTTAATTGCTGCGTTGAGGCGTGCCGGTGCGGTGCCGGTATAGTGTGCCATGACCTTAAGACTTCAATTATTATGTAAAGCTAAAGGAAGAAATATAACTTTAAATTGAGTGTATACAAATAATCGGTATAGTAAAAATATCAACAATCAAGATTATAATACACAAAAACATCAGGAGTACCTATTACAACCACATCTAAGCACCAATAGAATTCCCTTTGTGGAAACCTCCTTTACGGCCTTAACAATAATGAAGTTCAAAACATTTAATGAAATACCTAAAAGTACCAGGTTTTCAGGGTTAAACGATGTTCTATTTGGGATCAATCTTTATCGCTACGTGACATAGGTTGCATTTCTTTCTTTAGAAGAAGGGGTCTCATTAAAATGTTGGATTTTCTGAAAAACTTTTAGTATTTTAACGAACATTTAATAATGCATGTTGAAGTAACTCCCTCCCAATGTTTCTCCTTAATTCGCTTATGGACCAAATGTTTTAAAATTTCGTGAGTGACTCAATGTTATTGCAGTTTAAATCTAGGGCAAAAGCGTGGATTGGTCGTGGTTTGTTGAAAGTCAATGGCACAATAGACGCGTAACAAAACCCTACAAAAAGTCGCAGGTGTTTCGCAGAAAGCCACAGTCAATTTCCGAGCTCAAGACTTTTTTCAGGCGAAAATGCCGTTTGTGTTGAAAATCACGAAAATAATATTATTTTCTCATATTTTCTTTACAAACGCATATAACATCTGAGCGGAATACTTAATCTATGTTCTTGGTCATGAAAGTCAAACAATGTCAACCAAATCTACGTCGAACTCGACCAACAAGACTCTTAACATGGTTACTATATATTATGTGTTATCATTTCGATTATAGTTATGTATTTACTGCTTTGACATACGAGTACCTTAGGTATGTAAAAGTTTTTTTTTGGTGGTTTAGATTTATAGACTTGTCTTGTGTTATGAAAAAGATTATTGGGTTATTAGCAAAATTATCCATAATAAGATTAGATTTTGACAATGAAAAACATCGCTAGTTATATTTTAAAGTATTTGGATAATCCGGCATTTTTATGGGACTCTAGTTATATTAGAATAATAAAATACCAAAAATTACTGTGGAAAAGGTGCCATTAATGCACAATGAAGTATACCTAGTCAACTATATATAAAAATGACGCCCATAAGAAATAATTTAGAATACTACGAGTAGCTATTGAACAAGGTGTTAAATATGATGATTATATATGTAATTAACATTTGATTGCCTATAATTTTACTAATAAGAGCACAAATTAATATATTGTTTAAATTTAACACAGTAAAGTACACGTATATTGCTAATATTATATCCATAAGCTTGAAACTGTTTGTTTTCTATTTCAACGGTGAAAAATGCAAAATGAATTTCTCACTATTCACTCAGAGCCAAATTAAACAGATTCTAGTCAAATGAGCTTTCAAATTTGTGCTTAAATCTGTTAAGAATAAGAGCTTTTTGTAAAGTAGTTGTTGTAGATATTATTCTAATGTGCAACGATGGAAATTTCTTGTCGATGTTAATGCAAGCCGCAAATATGCTTCAATAAATATGTCGTGGAACATTATGCTATGTTGTCATTGGAAAATAGGTTCTATCACAGGTAGATAAGTGTTAATGAGGCGTGGAGCCACGTGTGTAGATCGTGCTCGAGTGAGCGGCAAGGTAGGCTAGGCTTCGGCCCGCAACCCTGCATTCTCTTCTTGGATAATCTGTGGGAATATCGTCAAGTCACAGCGCCTGAATGAAAATTTTACTCTTATCGTGACAATATTAATTGAAATAATCGGTAAATTTTTATTTTGTATTACGACTTAGTGGCAAATACTTTCGTAACCTTTCATTAATAAAAGTAACTAGATTTTCCCAAACGAAAAGTCCATATTATTTTCAACTGTCTTCGCTTAAACGCAGTAAACGTAATGTAAAAGTAATGTATGTTTTCATCTAATGGCCACCACATCTTCAATATCACTATTAACGTATTGCACAGCGGTTTATACAAAATCTTTTCGCTCCAGTAATGAAGTGAGACTGAACATTATTATAATGATTATTGGATAACTGAAACTGTAAACATTTATCTATAAACTTTAACTGAATTCGACTAGACAAGTCTTCGAACAAATAAATTAGTTAGGAGAATATAAGAAACTGCGGGCCGAAATAAAAGTGTTACTCTGTTATAGACACTGTGTTTTATTGATTTATTGAAGTATGCATATGTAAATGCTGTTAAAATTTTAATAACTTTACTATTTCATTAATAATTTTGCATAAAGTATGCTTGATAATGTTAGTGCAAAATTTCAAACCAGTTAAACAAAACTTGTAGTAAGTTAAGTTTTCTATTACGTTAGTGATGTTATCTTAACATAGCACTAAACATTGAAAAACCAAATAATTAAACTTTCAAATTATAAATTACAGTGCAACGGTTACACTTAGTATACTAAAGTAACTCGAGAATAATAAAGGCATTGCTCACGCGCGTACGAAATATGCAATATATTTGCAAAATCGTTTCAAAGTATAACCGTTAAAATCTCGCTTAGTCGTAATTTTTATGGACCCCGCGTCCACTCGACACAGTGACTAATTGCAGGGTAACGCTCGGAGGGTTACTGTTCCGTGTTACGAATATAATGTTTTAAATGTAGGCGAGTGTACCGGTGCCCTGTTATCGGAAATTTACTACCGTTATTATCGTTTGGCAGCAAACTGTTACTTTAGGGTAAAGCTCCTTAAGTCTGTTATGTGCCATTAACTTATACACATACTTATCTATGGAATAACAGCTGGGCAGAGTGCAGAAGACCGGATCGTGGATTGACACTCACTATGCTCAAAATCAACAGATCACAGTTTTTGATTTCTTCACTACGCCCATCTCCGTTTTTGTGGACACAATGCATAACACTCAAAAAAGATACTCGCATGGTTCTACTAGGTAGCTTCTGAAATTCAGTAAGTCCAAACATAGTTGCAATTTCGATTGACAAATAGCAATATATCATTCATTGATAAGGCATAACGCAGTATTTATGTCAGCCGGTTGTATGTTTCTATAATCAATTATGTTAAAGGACAAAAACCGCTCGTGTTCTCACTCGTTATTCCACGTACTGTACTCTCTCTGCAACATGCAGTTACAAAGATGTCATCTACATATATATCATTCGTTGGTAAGTTGTATTCTCTGAGTTAGTTAGTGAGGTACGTTTTATGTTTCTTATAAGGTAGTTTACTCAAAAACGGACTCCTTGAACAGAAATACATTTTGGACAGCAAAATTACATCTCTTTTATTTTGATGCAACCGGACTTTTAGCGTAGATTTATGAACAGAAAACACCCTGACAGCTGCAAATGGACTTGAGATGATTAATTACCTCTTGGACAGTACGCGAACGTGGATTAACAGACCAGTGTTTCTGGAGAAATATCCGTTTGCGTTATTACATTTGTTTTCACATTTCAGGCTAAATCATAAAATGTATCTGAAAGGTTTTCAGTCATGTGTGTGTAGATGATTTCCTTTTCCGGGCACCGAATGTTAGACCTCGCCGCTGTTACGAATATATTAGTATCGATATCGAGATTATATATATGAAGTGTATGTGTTAGCTAATATGCGTCCCCTCCCATCCCCGTGTGATACGATACGCTACGTGTTCAAAGTCGTAATCGTGTATCCTTTGTGTATCTCTAAGATCGCCACTGAGCGAGAACTGTCAATGCATTCATTCGGCTATACTAGAGATCAATTCCAAATATTAAACAGGACCTATTAAAATAATTAGTGTTAGATGGATAATACAAAGAATTTTATAGTTGTTTGTTGTAAATGTCAGTTTTAATTAATCTATTTTACAGAAAAAAATGTTTAATAAAATATTTATAAAATAGTTTGTGTTTTATCTTGCATTATTAGGGTGCTCTAATAATGTGTCATTCCTATTCTGAAACTTTCTAAATAATAAGTAAATTAGGTAAGATTATAAAAATATGGTAGTTTGGCCGTTGTTCGAGAGAAGATGCTGCTGCTCCCTATTACTACTATATTGGAATAAGAAGGGGTGATGCTAAGTATTAATTTCATATGCCGGTACCACACAACACTGTTGATTAATTCGATTAATTTATCGTAGTACCTACCTGGATGACTAAGCTTTCTTCGGTTTTTTTGGTAGATCATGTTTTTGGAGACGTTTTTAAAAAAATAAAACCTTGCTAGATTCATTTATCTCCGCCGAAACCCCCTGCATACTAAACTTTGGAGCCGTTTTCGACGTTAATAATAATTAACGTCGAAAACGGCTCCAATGATTATTAGATTACATACATAGTTCGAAGGTGTTTGGTACCCTCTAATCATTTACACCTTTATCGCACGTCTCAGAGTATTATTATATTGTTCATGTGCATTCGTTATTTTATTTTGTAAAAGTTATACACTTTCGGTAAAAGTAACAAACCGTCCAATTTCAAAAATTTAGAATACGCATCAGTAAAAATGGTAAGTAATTGGTTGATGGCGTAATGATTTAGAAGTAAATTCTATTACAGTATTTACCGCTGCCACTGTTTAGGTTTTATTCCAAAGATCTTATTGTGAAACATCTGACTTATTTTTCTTAATTCTTCGCTAAAGTTAATAAGTTCTGTACATGAATCATCAACAAATTTGTTATTCATAGTTTATTAGGTAAGTAATAATAAACTTGTTTAATAAAATAAAAGTGAGACAGTTTTTAATTAAATAAAAAGGTGTAAGTAGTATGGTTACATCTAACTGTAAAGAGATATGTTCATGGGCAGCTTGTTCAAAGCATTGTGAGGATATTATTGATGCTGATTAACCAGAGTTTACTTGGAACAAATGAATTAAACTATACGAATTTTGATTAGTTTAGTTAGTTAGAATTGACGTAGTTTTGATGGTAATTAACGCCAAAGTATTTTGATTCCAAAAATGAAATTTTGAAAACGTTGAATTTGAGTACATACCACCCGTGGGGTGGCGTATGCGAAAACTCAGTTGGATATCGCAGTTATGGGCAGCGAAAGGGGAGAGTAAAAGATGCTCTACCATCCCAGATATCATCCTTGATTTTTTTAATATTTTATACTTGTTTTAGACAGTAATATTCAAAGAGGTAATATGTCTGTCATTAAAATTACATTTACAAATTGGGTGAATTGTTAAAATCATAAAATGATGCTACATAAACACTAACTGTTTGTACCATGATGATGTTAAAAGCATACAGCTTTTTGTCATAGTAAAACTTGTTTGAATTAACAAATATATTACATCGCCTCAGTAAATATGGCTACTGTCTAACCTTGTTTTGTTAGACAATGTGAACTTGATGACAAAAATTGAAATTTCCATTATCATGCTTTAAGAGACAGATTTTCCTAAACTTTTTACTTCTGCATTTAATAACTACAAATCTATTACTAGAATAGAAAGCTGTCTGACCTAATAATCAATTTTAAGAAAATGAACGAGATGCTCCATTGTAATGATCCGAAGTTTCACAATGAAAGGTGCGTCAAATCGCTTCAAATGATCACGAAAATCAATCAATTGGCAAATTAGTTTATCCAGAAATTCAAATTCAAGCCAAGTAAAAAAAGTGACCCATCGCCTCAAACTGGAAATCAAAGCCGTGCTGTGTGGTGCCTGGTCGACGAAATATTAGGCCCTGTAAACTTAAAACAGCCCGTACCCTAAACGACGTGTAGACGACAAAGGTAGTGTGCGTGGGCCCGGGCGAGGCGCATTCCTGGCTTCCAACTATGCGGCTCTACCTACCGATGGCGCATCTGCCTGCCTTGTTATAAACAATTTTCTGTCGCAAACTTGCTACTTCTAAATTATGTTGCACGCTAATTTTGTACGCAATTTTGATGACGACTATGAATTTATGATAATTAATATTGATTAACACTAACTAAAACTTACTCAATCTAATCTCTGTTATTCCATAACTGAAGGTTATCATTATCAACAGAAGCTTTTGTAAGTATCTTCGCCATATATACTGACATTGCGCCTAATCAAATAATCCGCATTCAAAAACTGCTATACGAAAGTGTTTATGATACGGTTAGGTATTGCTTCGTTAGACACAAAGTGTGCTCAGAAATCATAGCCTTGAAGACATTCTATTTATCTTTATAGTATTTGATAAGAAATGCAGATAAGCGTTATCTCACTTACCTACCCCTGTTTTTGTTTTTATGCTATCTGAGATTTATTCTTTTCCCTTCCCTTCCGAGATTTACGGATAGGATAATGATGTTTATGAATCAGAAAATAAAGGTAGGAAGGTACAGCGGGCTAAGAAAACGATGTAACATTTTGCTAACAAAATCTATTTATTGACACTGATAGAGTTAAACATAAAATCTTATTAGCTGTAACTAGGTCTTAACTTGTCTCAAAAGGGTAGATAGATAGTCTTACGAGAAACCAACGAAAAACATAAGTTATTACGAGTAATTATCTAATTAAATAAGTATTACAAAAACTTGCTGCTAATAAAAAGTAATTCTAGTAGGTAATATTATTTATAATTCACGAATAGCTTTATTTATTAAAATTTCCTCGAAACACGGGTAAGTCTAGCAGTTAATAATCGATTTTACTTCGAATACATGTCGTGACAAGTTACTTACTAGGTACATATACTTTCAGACTTCTTGGTGAGCTTTTGTGTCGGCTGTCGCGAAAGTTCTGGTGCTTATAGCGTATTAACAAAATCTTTTTTACCTGAACTGGGTCGGGTTATAAATAATCTTTGCGTTAAACCAATGAAAAGGATTGAAAAAAGGTTTTAAGTAGTTACCAAGAAAACTATGCATTATTTATAATATCCGCCCGCCCGGCATGCGAGGAGATGCGGGTTCGAGTCCCGCCAGAGAAAAAATTTTTCACGTTTATATACTGATATTATAAGTACAATTAAGTTGCTAAAATATAAAATAAAGTATATGCATTATTTATAGCTGCATTTTTGGAATATGGTAAGGAATTAATAAAATAAGCAATACCTAAATATATATATATATAGCTATAGCTATGCAAGCTAAAGACAGTCGTAGACAGCAGTGTTAGTCTAATACACGAATTTAAAATTATGATGTTTGGATTTGTCCATGTGATTATTACAACTTGTTATACAAAACTGTGAAAATAAAGTGGAGGTAAAAACGGTTTTCTCAGCTTAAAACATAGTAACCATCATTGCTGAATGAATCTTGAAATAATATTCTTTGTTGCACACCATAAAATTGAAAAATAACACATAAGAAATATTTGGCATTGTAAAATTTAGGCGGTCTTCTAACTTGCAGCGATCTCTACCAGACAACCTTCAGGTAGAGGAAAGTTGAATCAGATTTGAAAGTGGAAGGCGATGTAGAGTTTTCAAAAGTGAACGTATCAAAATATAAATAGATTTAATAGCACAATCTAAAATATAATATTACATGCAATTAAAAACTTATACGTTTATTTCACGTAGTAGCGTAAACTAAAAAATTGTTATTATGGAAAAATGACTTTTCTCGATTTCGTCCATACAAATGGCAATTTCATACTTTAACCCCTAATATTTTAAAGTGCGCTACATGGCAATCTATGTGTAATTAATGTATTCCAAAGCTAATAACTACTTTGCTACTAAATTTGTAAATTAATCCAAGAAACGTTAGAATTGTTTAATGAACTAACGAAAGTGAAAACCAATTATAAAAATAATTCTGGATAATTAAACCACAATTATGCAATACTTTACAGATGTATCGCCAATGCTTGGTTAAGAAACGTATTATGGTTTAATATGATAATAAAATTAAACAGAAACATAACTCGGTAAGCTCCTATTATCACCCCAAAGTTAATTGTCCCAAACAAAGAGAGAAGAAAATTTATTTTACCTAATAAAATGCTTTCCGACTGCGAGGTGCCTCTTAAAAGGTTTAAGCTGTTTTTATTATTTATAAAGGCCCGCCTCCATGAGGTCGTTTATGAAAAACAAATGAACACAGTTTGAAAAATATCCGTCATTTCTTACGAGGCATTTTAACAATAAGCACTCGATAAAAGCCATAGAGGCTAATACCAGCCCAGATGTTAATTTATTTTTGACAAAAAGTATAGAAAAAACATTGCGTTATTCAAAATAATCCCAGCTATGGTTATTGGTCATCCCAATCATCAGAGATAGTTTTCTATGTACATATGCATATCTTCGGAGCTACGAGTATTATTATTCGGTTCGTAAGTATTTCAGCACCAGAACAAGCTCGTCAATGATAATGGTTACTCTTATTACACCTTGCATATCTTAATGTAGGCTTCAAGCTCCATTACGGCACTAGAGTTTTGGTAATAAACAATTAATGTATGAAATGCTCCTTAGGTGGCCAGTTACCAGTTTTAAGTTACTGTAACTTTGATAATAAATATAGTTGAGTTTAAACTTTATTTATATAAAGTTACTTATATTATTTATCTCTCATTTATATCTATAAATTGCAGGATCTATGAACCGGCTGACAACCGGCCCTGTAAATCTATATTACGGTATCTATGCACTGGATCATTAGCCGTGTAGTACCTATCTTATACAGAATAGCACCACCGTCTCGTCCTTAGATCGTAACTGCCAAAAAAATAAATGTGTATATAATAATACACAATTCATAATTGTGTAACTTTTTGATTATAAAAAACATGTCTACACTTTTATATTACTCATTGCATTGCTAATTGCTACCAGTCAGATGCTCTCTGCATAATTTCTTTCCAAAATCTTATCGTAACAAAAAATAAGTAAAAATATAATGCGATTTATAAAGCTATGTGGTAGTATCTCTCTGCTGCGCTAACACAAATACCAACAAGACTGCAATTGCCAAGCATAACGATTAAAGCTGAATTTTCCTTTTTTCAACCGTGAACTGATATGGACTTATGATTGTCATAACTGGATCATCGTAATCTAATTAATAAAAGAGTTGAATTTATTATGAAATGTTTGGAGACAGACAGACAAACAGTCATGTTCATTGAAAATTAATAATAATAAGTAACTATGTTTACACCACTTTGGCAAAACATAAGGACGTCGTACTTAAAAAGTAGCACCCCGTTGGTCGAGTGGTTTATGTACCGGTCCTAGATCTAGGGGTCCCAGGTTCGATCCCCGGGTCGAGCAATAAGATCCTCAAATTTTCGAAAATCGCTCGGGTTTGTGATCTTCAAACCGCATTTGCCAAAGTGGAGATGTAGGTATGAATGAGGTATGCCTGCAGCCATGATTGCTGTGGTAGCTTGAATTAAATAATGGAGGCCTTTTCCCTGCATGGAATGAATAAAGGTTGTTACATTTACCTAGAAAGTAAACACAAAATAGTTTACAGTTGAGATAGTAAAAATTTTATACTATGATTAATATCCTAAACATGTGCTTAAGAAATTTACATAAGAATGAGTTACATCGTTTCGCAAATTCGACTCTTACTATTACAATATTTTATTCTATTTTATTTTTATTTTTATCATATTACACACGAGAGTTTGAAAGGAATCCATCCTTTCAAAGCTTGTTACTTTTATTAAAACTACTACTTACTTTGATATTATTTTTACAAATTAGATATAGACTAGATAGACTTTATAATATTGTAGCTTATACTTTTTTTGTGAGATTCGATACCAACTCGGGTAATTAAACAAAAAACTAACTTATTTTAGAACTTTACGTACAAATCTAGAGAAGACATTCGGATTGGAACCCATGGTATCGATACCCGGATTTTTTGTGTGGTCTTCAATATGATTTTAATTTTTTTTGGAAAATCTGATAAGTGGCTTAGAAAGGCATAAAGAATAAAGCAACATAAAAAACATTCATTTTTAATTCTATACTTAAATAAACAACTCAACCGAAATATGTCAACGCGTTCTCCATAAATTACCACTAACATATGTTTCTTTCGTAGATACACCTAATTCATTTTGCTCGGGGTAACGCAAATTTAATACTAAGCAGCCCGGGGGCTGTGGTACGACAGTAAAGAACAAAGAAAATCTCCACATAGAGGATTTCCTTGTTTTTCCTCAAAAGCGCCCTACATTCGTGTTTTAATTTGTTAATGTTAGCCATTTTTTTGCAAAGGAGTGATAAATTGGTCTAGACTTTAGCGAAGACATACTTAGGTAAGTATTTTTTATGTCAAATATAATACGGAAAAATCGTAATAAGACTAAAGTAAACTGTTTTAATGACATGGCTAACCCTAATTGATGCAGTAGCACTGAGTTACGTCTAAGTACACGGGCCGAAGTTCAATTTAGAAAATGAAGTCTCTACCGTGCAGAAGCTAGTATGAAAAAGTTTAATATAGCTAGGTACATAGGTACAGAGATGACTTCGAACACAATAACACAAGTATGTATATTTTTTATAAACCCGCACCGCATTCGTACGTTTTCAAATATATTGTTTCACAAATTACAACTTATAGTTATAGCTTTAAGGACAATAAAATGTATACGTGGCTTACCTACCCAGTTTATGTCCATGTAATGTAGCTACGTTTCAAATTCTCAAGTTTCACTAACAAGATAACAGTTGATTAACTTACACGAAACAAATGATCCCAACTTCTCTAAATAACAATATTACAAAGTACCCATTGAAATAATGGAAAACAATAATTAAGCAAAGTGAGTTCACGTCAAAACTATTGTTTCCACGTGAACAGTTTCGAAAGTGGATTAAACATGTAGTAAGTGTCAGTTAAGGTTTAATTCCCTTGAAATGGGCTCACCTACCGGCTTTCCGAATTTTTAATTATAGTTGTAAGTTAGTTCATTTAGTGGTTTACCAAAATACACTTCCAACGTCTGATGTTGACCCTGGCATCACAAAAGTTTGGTGATGGGTTATAGACACTTGAAATTCGCTCAGTAGGCTATATTTACATAGAAAGGGTTATGCTCGGAGTCCCTCTATAAAGTCCAATTGTGAACGAAAAAGATTAATTTGAAAAAGTAAACTGACAGAAAACCAAAGCTACTGACATAACTTACCGGATAAATAAACTAAAGGGTCAGTCAACCATAATTATCAGCTCAAGAACGGAAGAAGTTTTTTTTTTTAGATCGCCGATTGAAATTTGTAGAATTAAACGCCTTCAATCAGACTAGGAGGGTAATAATCTTCGTAATGTGACTTGAGAAAGCTGAATTAGAGTGCCTAAGGACCGTGTTGTGCCTGTATCATGCTAACTGCATGCAGGGCATATTTTTAGCAGTCAACTGATGTCTTTCTACATCAGTAGATCAACGATGAACCGATATAATATCAATCACCTTCTTAAAATTTATTTGCCCTATTGGATAAAAATATTTTAAGTTGACTTTATGACCCTGTTAAAAGTTATTCTCTGTTCGAAAGGGGGCGTTTAACATTGGTAAAGAGTTTAATAAAAGTTACAGGCATATGCCTGGTATAGCCAAGGATATCCTTGGAATATAATTCTGCATTATTATGAAAACACTTGATACATTTTAAATCTGATAAGACTGTGTCGTTCTTAACTTTAAATGAACTTAACAATGTAATAAGATCCTTTATCTTTTGAAACTTAGACACTAAAAAGTCTAAAACAACGTTTTAAAGAAAACTTGACTGTCTTAGGCTTATTCAAATACCTCTTAAAGGTCCGTTCAATATTCAGAAGTCACAATATCGAGTAGCCAAAAAACACGTAATCAAATTCTTTCAAGTCCTTTCCTCTTTGGCTTCAGTTCGGTGCATAAATATTCAATAGCTAGTGATGTGACAAATGCTTTTTCCAAAATAATGGAACCTCGTGCAATAAATAAAAAGTTTAAAAAAGTTTTTTCAATTTTTGAACAGCTACGCATTAAAAATGTTGATTGTAACTGTATGTGCAAATCTTTCGTTGATGTTTTGGTATGAGAGTGACAATTTTCAAATGTACTTCTAAATAAATTCATCATTTGAATATAACACAATTATTGCCTTTTCTTAATTATAAAAGATTTTTGAAAATTAGAAATTCCATTTCCAAAATTAACATTATATACATAATAAAAGTTATTTATTTAAATATTTTCACGAATAAATGAAATACGAGATTCATTTTAAAAACTTTGAAAATCGCGTCAGCAACTTGACCTCATGGCTATGGTGAGAGCTCCCTTATAAACAATGTCGATTTATGTAAAATAAAATGTAAAATATTTCGCGCGAACTTTTTTTAATTTTCATCGGCAGGTCAATAATAGACTCTCTTGATTTACTCGATTATAACACGTTTATAAACATATAAGCAAAAAAAAACTATTACTCTTCTTTTCATGTAAAAAAATCATTATAAAAAACAATGAAAGCCAGTCTACTAAATCTGGCTAAATAAAGTTTTAAATTATTTCCTACGAGACTACATTTCACAAATATTTTTTTCTAATGACAATATATGTTTTCTTATTTTATAATTAATATCACGTTATATAAACTCCTGTAAACACTAAGTAGATTGTGGTATAGTTTTTCTAGTATTGGGCATCACTTAATTAGTTTCCTAACTGGTATTATGCGAAATCTAGAATTGCATGTACAAATATTATATGGCAACATTTTAAAAATGACAACAAGCACTGAAAATTCGTTAATGTAACATGAAGATAATCAATGTTATTATAGTTTGAATTTTTTTAACTACTCTTTATGTCAGATACGCGTATTGTCAGATGTCTCAAAGTTTCAGATTCGCAAGTTGTCAGAAATTCACCAAGACTAATACGCAAAATGTCACATATCCCGAATTACAGATACTGAAATCGCCATGATTACCTATATTTAAGACAGAACGACAAGGGAGCTTTGATATCTGCTAAATTAATCATACGATTAAATATAAAAAAAAATAACTTAACTCATGTTTAAAAAAGCCAGACATGACATGAATCTGACATTTTTCGTAACTAACACAGGGCGTAAAACTGTCAAATCAATTAAGTAATAAAAAACAGATTAAAAAAAGCCTCAACTGTAAAACACTATTGGAGTATCCACATAATTACATTTCAAATTATCCTAGCATCAATACGATTAGCTTGAAAGTAAATTCCGTACAATGAAGTGAAAAGTGAAGGATTAACCTAATACCTGTACCTCATTACGTGGAGCCAAGAGTGCGTAATTAATAATAATTAAATCCACGCTCTGCCGAGCGATGTCGCCACAGCTAAACACAGGCAAATCCGCTTATCGCCGAGTTATGAAATTCCATTTTAAAATAGGTAAAGATAAGTATATTTTTGTATAATAAATCACGCAGATAATGCGTAGGAAACGTAACTTGATGAAGTTTTCATCAACACCGCTGCTATAAAGCAGGCTTCTCTAAAAAGAGGATCACACTTGCTGTTGCTTGGCGCCTGTTGCTGTTTTTTTTATAGCGCCGTTTCTTTAGTTGCTTTATACAGATACGAAACTCAGTGAACGAGAAGAGGTGATAATGTTTTCTTTCATGTAACACCATACTGTAGTGATGTTCTCACTATGCACACCATAAATCGTATATTACTGTCAAGTGGTGTCAGCACGTCACATAAAAATAATTGTACCACCTAGTCTTTTCCTATTGGTTTAACATAAATGACTAAAGGTGAAGGCAGCGTCTCATCATCATTGGCCAACTGCGATCGGTGTTTCAATTAGAGCGAAATCCTTATTTTAGAGTGGCTTGTGACTGTGGACTAATAGGTATAAGCTGGTGATGACATATTTTTGTTAATACAAACTTTTGTCGGCGACATCGTGAGCGGGAACTTCAGTATGGTAAACTGACGTAGTTTTTACGGTATCATAATCATATAAATCTAATTTTATGCTTACAATCAGCTGGTCAACAGCCAAATTATAGTGTTTAACTATTGGTGTATGTAGCGAATTCGGGGCGGGGTTAATGTTACTCGTAGTAATAAAGTAGCGTATGGCCCTTGATCGGCTCATTAGCGGACAATGGCGGGCGGCGGAGTGGAACTGATCCATCAGTCGACTGTGAACTACCCTCGATATCAACCGAATCGATAAGTATGCTACCATAATACTGACCCTCGCACAGCAATGTCATCGCAAATTATGTGACGCTTACACCATATAGTTTACAATGGACATGCAGTGACCGCGTATAATAGGCATAAAAGTATTTATTTTGATAGCGAGTAATGGGGATAGCGATAAAAGTGATGTTACTATGAAAATTGTTTGCGGAAAAAACAGAGACTTGTCACATTCTTTTCATGTTCTTTTCAGGTATCCAGCTAGAAAAAATCTAGAAAATAATACAAATTAATTACTTAATTAATTTGTATTATTTTCTAGATTTTTTTGTGACACTTACTTGACAATAGAGATAGAATCGTTAATGAAATAAATTAGATTTTATCAACTTGTTAATAATTTAACGTGAAGTGGAAAAAGCAAAGTATTTGGCCCATTTTATTACCAGATAGTCTTTTGAAAAGCAACTTAAAATTAATATTAAAACAAACAAGTTTAATACAATCCTAAATAAAAACCTGAACTTTTTACACTCAGTCAGATATTCCATTAATAGGAAATTAAATCCTATAAATAAAATATCTGTCTGAGGCCGCATTCCTGCGAAAAGGTACCCAAGAGGCTGGTTACATTTCGAGAGATGTCTCAGCTTAGCGCTTAGACATCTCTCGATACAGGTTGTGGGCACTCTGACCCCACGGTCCCAAAGTTTTCACCCCAAATAACGGCTCAAATATGTAAGTCTCACCAGGACTTTCGTATTATTTTATATAAATAATGGGCTTGCTCCAACTACATACCTAACTCTATGGTTAAGAAGAAGCCAAAGATGGAGCGAGCTTACCCAGAGGTACTGGTTCTCCCACACACCAGCGGAACACAGAAAAACTGTTTGGCGCTGGACTCCGGCAGAAGGGTGGTAGCATCCAGGCAGCCTCTTACGAAGCCTACCACCGCAGAGGGATCTGTTAGCCGTCATCATTGGTAGAAAACAAAAGATACCGTTGCCCAGGGTGGACCACTAGGAGGTAGATCCCAGCATTTGATTTGCCGAATCCCAGCTTTGCCGAAGAAGCAGCTGAACCCGCCTTATTGCCAGTCGACGGAAGATGTCTAGGAACCAAAGTGTCGACGCAAGTAGCGTCCCACACTAAAGGTCTACCTATCTTCCAAAGAAGGAGAGTCATACCGTCGCGTCGGGACGTTTTCCATCGCTGCGCGTGAGGCCATTTGGTTCTAAAAGTTGGAAAACAAGAGCCCGACTGATGACATCGTTCAAAGTAGCATGCCGGGGGAATCTGCCTGCACTTCTGCAGCACGAGAGACCGTGGTGAGCAAGATGATCAACTACCTTTCCACAGGAGCAACGATGAGGTACCGAGTTTAAAGCCCCCAAATGAAGACTTACGGCCACCCTAGATGATATATCATCAAATAAAGTGCCCACAGTTGGGGATGGAAGAGCTTTCAGAGACCTGATTCCCACACAGCAACGGTTAGATGACGAGCACTATCTACAGAGTTTCAGATAAATTATTACGTACTACTCTGCAGAGAGGCTCGTCCCAAATCAGGGTCCTCCACGCATAATAGTTTCTGCCAAAAAGGAGATATTAATAGAATTGCAGTCGTGAGATTTACTGAGACATTTACATAAAATATAAAATATAATTAAATAAAAAGCTTGACTTCTTGAATGTACAGTTCTTATCGTCACACTACTTCTTTTTATAAATTTAAAACTTTTTATTAAGAAAAGCGGCGATCTTGATAGAAGTAATGAAGTGCTTAATTTCCTTAATTTTTAATACTCACCACTTTCAACAAAATTTTAAGTTTTTACGATGGATTTCTTCGACCTAAATTCTTAAATAGATTGTAGGCGCTCTACCGTTTGTAAACTTACAATTATTGATTGTGACAGCGCTAATAAATAAGAACAGTGCTTAATTTTTCTGATTAACTACTCCGATTTATGCTTATGCTTATTATATTATATATTCATTTTAGTGAAAAAAAAAGAAATAGTAAACTAACACACGCACTATAACGCCATTAACCAATGTAGCAAGCGAAATATTTGAAACGTTTCGCTACGCAGATGTTATATAACTTGTCAGCAATCTTCCTTAGATTAAAATTTGCGACTGTTTACCATGCCAAACGCAAAACTTAATTCCTAAATTGCGAATAATGAATTGCCCGCGTTCCAGTGGCACAAACAAAAGGTACAAATACAAGACTATCCGCGAACATGTACTATCTATAAGAACTTTTGTTCTACGAATATGATTTCAGCGCTCTCATAAAAGAATTCTCTTTGCATTTCAGTGCGAGTAACTGTACGATGCAAAATAACTCGCGATTTGTCCGTACAACAAATAGGTCAAATAGAGCAACTTCTAGGAAGATATTTTTTATAATTCTGGGACTTTCAGATTCCTGTTTTTAGCTTTAAAAGTCCATAAGTTAAACTCTCTAATTTTAATAAGTTTTACTTTTTGATTCTCAAACTTATGTAATAGTTCTATATTACAGAGTAATTTCAATTGTCTTTTTTTAAAGAGTTGGTAAATCTTTCGGCATCAATTGATCATTAGGCCCCGGGATACTTGAAAAGTATGCTCTCTTATATTAATTTAATACTGGCAAACAACCCCAGCATTTTTGTAAATGATACACAAACTTTTCTTTGAAAGTTTTATTTTACTAGTTATCTGTTACTGTTAGATCTGTATGTAATACTCGTATGACCCGTGGTAAATGTACAGAACATTCTGTGTATTAGAGTTGGTAAAGCTTTGACAGAACTAAATTAAAGATAAGATTTTTGTCGTTTCAAAGTTAGCTTTACGATGTTTACCTTACGCTAAGCTAGCTTAAGCTAAATGCAAGGCGGTCTCTCATAACAGAGTCCATGCTATTTCATTGGTTCAGTTTGGGTGCTATTGGTTTTAATTGTTTGTTCTCATTATGTTTTGCACTGATGATGCACCAAGTTCTACGTTTGTAAGCATTCCCTTAACGGGTTCAAACCGAACACTTTAAAGGGCCCTTTATTTCAATTAAAAGCCGTCCAAGTGCGTATCGGGCCCCGCGCATTGTATGGTTCCGTAGCTATACATCCGATTTCATTTTCCCATATTAGCATATGGTTCATTAATGATTTTTTTATACCGGTTTCGCGTGACTCACCACTTAATGTAACTAATTTTCTAAGGGACCTGTACGATTATATTTATCTCCTAGTTGGTTTAAAACTCCTCAATTGAGAACCCTATTTAGCTGTTATCATCATCATAACGCCTCTCTGAAATTAGGATTTTTCAACAACTTTTACGCATTTAAGTTACGTAAAAACCCTTCATTAAAGCATTGACAGTTATATTGCGGTTTTAGCTACCATTGGATACGGAACCCTAAAACGGCTACATTTGTCTGTCAGCCCGACCCAAAAGATTTTATTAATGTACGCCAATCATTACCTTAAAAGGTCTGACCCTTTTACGCAGTTAAATTGGCACCGACTCTGTCCCAAATCAGGGACAATATCTTTATTTGATAGGTGCCATTTTTCTTACGAAAAGACCCGAACTTCGAAAGGGAAGGAGGACACGTTGAATTTAGAACCATTTCAAAAGTGAAACTACACAAACACAAAGGCAGGTCAACCTACCCAGCAAGTTAAAGGTAATTGAATTGATTTTCAACTTTAAGTCCAACAAGTAGAGATCAATATTAATTGAGAAAATTTGGCGTTTTGTGGTAGGTTGAAGTGCTGTTGTCTGTACATAGAACGAATATGAAATCACATGAAGAAATATTCCTCATTTCAACTGACACCAAGTACTTTATAAAGGCCGTGAGGAGCCGGTCTAAAATTTATTAGCACCACCTCTTCTTGCCTTAAACTGTCTTAAAAGGGGACTAAAGGAAAACTATCAGAACAGACAGGCAATAGCCTATCTACGCCGATGAGCAAACTTTGATTGCCAACGGCATAGAAAAAAAGTAAGTATACTACGCAAAACTTTTTACTAGGTTGACAGATTGATATAGTGTAGCTCTATGTGTAGTTAGCTCCATATTAATGGGCTAACTAAAACAGTGAAAAAAATCAGGTCACAGGCGATGACAAAGAAGAATAAAATATCGCTTGCAATAGGTTTTTTTCAGTAAAATATTATGCGATAATAATAATAGTGGGAACAAATTTCAGTCAGCATCGGTACTCTTAACATTCTCATTAGCCCCCGGGTCCAATTTGCATTACGGAGGCTGTTCTCTGTTTGAAGCGTCTGGCGTTCGTCACACGATTTTACGTAGCAGCAACACCACAGAGAGGTTTGTGCGAAAAATAAATACATTTCTCTTGTATTGATTACATTACACTTTGTTCTTTATGTAATGAAGGATATTAAGAACGTAATTGCGTGGACCAAGTTTGAAATGTTTAATAACTAGTCTTTAGGGAAAAATTTTGAAATACATTTCATACTTCGAAACGTTTATCACGCATACTTACTGAACTTACAATATCCTTATATCCTCATAATTCCTAAACATTTTTATATACAAAACAAATTTTTTGAAATTTGCATGAAAAAAATTCGTTTTAGATAAATCAATGCAAAGTATAGTATTTTTCGACAAAATGTCTCTTAAAATCCATCTAAGTAAATAGTAGAAATTTCATTGATAAAACAAGAGTTCAAAAAATATCTACTTACATAAAAATATAGTAACAAAATGCTGTCAATGTAAGAATTGTCAAAAAAATTATTTAAATGTTATTTAACTATAGGTATACCGTGTTGGTTGTGCCAAAATTTAGATTCATCAAGGTAGCTTGCTCCGGTGTAGTCTGCTAGCATTCAATTTCCGAATATCTGTTGTGCTAAAACTGAAACACAAATCCAGAGAGTTAATTATTTTTAATACATTAAGTACTACCCCAAAATACAAAACATCCGAAGGTAGGTATTTGGCCACATTTTTGAAATTTGCATTCAAAAAAATATTTTTAGATAAATCAATGCAAAGTACCTATAGTATTTCTCGACAAAATGTCTAGAAAAATCTTACTAAGTTGTATTGGGAAGTTATTTTTTCCAGCTCAATTTTGGTTTAAAACCGTGGTTGTATTATTTTCGTTGAATTCTTCGAAGATTACTATTACCATTAAACATTTCATAGTAATTTAGCATAAAAATGTGAAACAATAGTTGGCGTTTTACTAAACTTGTTACATTGTGATAAGGGTTAAAATGTGACTGTCCACACGGTATACTGAAAGTTTAGTTTTAAAATCCGTATCAATTTTATCTTCTTTTAAAACGGTTGCTTAACTTGCCTCTTACCTAACGTTATGACAGCGAAAATGGTGTATAGTAATAAAAAACATAAATCTTAACTTAGGCAGCTATCTCCTTGATGTGTAAAGGCTATAATCTACAAAGTAGGTGCTTGCATGCTTTGTTGAAAGTGAAGGGAGAATTTACATACAAATAGTTTGATCTTGTTGTAGGGGAAACCGGGGATAGTTGATAGGGACCGGTGGGCTTTGATAATGTTAAAAACTTGACCTATATAACTCAGTATTGCGTCACGAAAGAAATGAAATTTCGTACTTCCGTTTAAGATGAATGAGAAGCAAACTTTTTAGTTATTATGTATAGATACAAATGATTCAATTTAAAAACAGTTTACAGCTTTCATTTACTTGTAGTCTCAAAACTAGGTCAAAATGAGACTTGGGAGTTTGAGATATTTTTTAATTTTGTCTAAGCAACACTAAAAACATTATCACGAAATAAATAAAAGAAAACTAGTTTACTACATAAGTGGGTGTGTGTGAATATTTTTGTTTATTACCTTACTGTATTCTGAAGTACCTCGTCCTATGGGGTAAGTTATGACTGAATTAAAATGCATAACTTAAATATATCCACGTATATCAAATAGCCTACGAACCCCCGGTGTCCCCTTGTAAGGTGCGATGATTAATTAATTTGATAGCCTTAAATAGGAATACTCGTATATGATCCTAAAACATATAGCATAGTGCATTTTGAAACTAGCAATATAACTTAAGTGAAATATTGAAGAATGTTGACAAAGTTAATCAGGGCCATGATCAGGACTGATCATGAATAACGTGTGACTTCAAGACACTGTTGTCCGCCTGGATTTATCCTATCAGATCAGATTCAACGATTGGTACATCGCTAAAAATGAGGACATTTTACAACTATATAACTACGCAATTTGTCTTCATAGTGTATACATCTTTTGCTATAAGACTTTGTAAAAAAAAAATGAGTTACATTCAAAAAATGTAGTTAAGGTTTTTGTTGTACCTTTTTGTAACACTTCTCTTATTATACGACCCATACGACAGGGTACTTAATAGTAGCTTAATTTGGGACTAGATGGCTCTGTGTGGCCCAGTGAGGCATGTCTTAAAATATTTATTATTATTTATTTATTTATTTATTCAGCCTTTTTATTGTATTCTTGTCAACATAAGTTAGTAGATACAAAGTTCGCGTAAAGAATTCGCAATCGGCGACACCTTTACGAGTCACAAATTGCTTGCTGACACCAGTGACTTGTACTTATATAGGTTTCTTGTGAGATGTTTCACGTCGCATCCTTTTCTGGCTATACTCAAAGGGCAAAGTGCTAACCCTGTTGTTGTCAGTTAAGGGATTTCAACATGCTAAATGAATTTTTTAGATATTCTTTAAGCCGTCTGAAGAAACATGCAATATAAAACTAGTTATTTACAAAAAAAACAATGTTTTCAGATAGATATTCTCTCACCATACATGTTATGGCTAAACTAGGTAAAGTAATTACGATTTTGTGTCGTGAACTAATTGAACTATGTCTTTAGAATAGTAGGTATGGTTTGGTTCTTCACACGTGTATGGTTTGATTTATCTGAGTCTTAGGATAAATAAACGTACATTAATACTCTTGAAATATACTAACACAGTAAAAAATAATATTATTAAAATGTTTACAAAAACCATTTTCCTGAAACCCTTTTTCTAGGAGCTGTTAACGCGTAGAAGACCGCAACCCGTCCGCGTCACAGCAATTTAACTTTCTTTATTAACACATGCAAATGCAAATAACATTGAAGCTTATTTGAATAACATCTAATTAAAATGTTCATCCCTTAGCCTTGTTTCACCACTTTAATTAAGGAATTGAGAAGTTTCTTGTGGTAGAATAATGTATTCATAACGCCTCCGGACGTGTAATCTTTATCGTTTGCAAAAAGTATGTTTATTTATAGAACATTAGTTTAGTCGACCTTTAACTTAGATAATTAACATTCAGTTGAAGTGTTAAATAAATAAATAAAATAAATAAATATTTAAGACATGCCTCACTGGGCCACACAGAGCCATCTAGTCCCAAATTAGGGTACTAGACAACCGTTACTTAAATATCTTTTTTTTTGTAAATATATACTTATAATACATAGAAAACACCCAGACCAGTACAAACAGACATGTTCATGCACACAAATATATTTGTACTGTGCGGGGATCGAACCCGCGACCTATGGCTCAGAAGCAGCGTTTACTACCGCTGATCCAAATGGTCGTCATCCTGTGGGCAGTGTTATAAGTAAATAGTTAAAAATAAAGAAAGAGAGAGGTTTATTTATGATTACCTACATGTTTTAACAATATGAAAAACACCGTGGCGGAGTGGCGTACACACCGGTTTTCAAGGTGTCGCCTGCTCCGGGGTCCTGGGTTCGATTCCCGGACGGGTCAATGTAGAAAAAAATTGTTTTTCCACATTTTCTCGGGAATGGGTGTTTGTGGTACCTTCTTTGTTTCTGGTTTCCAAAATACGAGTGGTTTAAATAGTTATTAAAATTGGGATCAGAACAATATATGTGATGTTGTCCACGTTTATTTATTTTATTTATTTATTTATATGTATTATACATATTTATTCTTCTTCTTCTTCGATCGTATGATTCCCGGTGTCAGAGTTTTCCAAGATTGAATTTTAATAATGGAAATGGATGGGAAAACTTTGTAATTAGTTTATAGTGACATGATGTGTTTTACATTTTAAATGAGAGTCACTTATCACTAAAACATTTTATTTATTTATTGGATTATACATAAATTTGTGACAAAGATGATTAGTTATGACCACTTGAATATATTACCCGCTTACGAAGTAATTTTTTTATGGATTCCGTTTAATAATTTCAGACGAAGGGAACCCCACACAGCGGTCAATATAACATAATTATGCATGAAAATGCAAATCGCTAGCATGTTAACGAGCGATCGTTTTCACTGTACTGTCGGTAAAATATTCCTAATAATTCCTAATCGTCTTAGATAATTTAAGCATAAAGCATAACTAAAAAAATTAAGGGACATGAGAAACTCTTATGAGGATAATTTCGTAAGTAGTAAATAAAATACAGTGATGAACGCTCTTACCTAAACCATTTTTTTCGTTAAACAAAACATTCCCAAAAATTGATGTTGACATTATAATCTTACAGGTTCACATTGCAAGTCAGAAAAAGACTTGAAAAGTATATATCGCTGTTACAATTCTTTGATCTGGTAACCTTCACTTCTCAGAAACATCCCGAATATTGATTCGGTATTTACTTTCATCGAAACTTTCTTATGATTCCAAATTCCACTGTTTACCTTTAATACCGCATACTTGCGATACCGCCAAGAAATAATTCTTTTCAGAAGGAAAATCACGTTTACGTTGATCTTCAAATGAAGAGAAATGGAGCTGGTTCTCAATCCAACCAGTATGTTACACATTTTTAACTACATATACCGGTTCCGAAGTTTTTAATTCGATGATGTATAGGTTAAAGTTTGTTCCATTATAATGTACTTATGAATCTGAAGGTAGTAGGTATCACAGCCCTCAAAAATAAAAAAGCATGAAAAAAGCTATCAATTTTGTTTCAGGGACAAACTATAAATTACCAATAATGCCTAACAAATACCCAAGACACCGTATCCAGTTGCCACTTTGCCCACCTTTACGGAAAACTAAATTTGGTGCGACCTCACCCATTTGTAGGATCTGTAAGCTCTTTAACAGATTTAGTGATTTTGTTGATATACATAAGGACAGTCTGACCCTCTATTTGAAAAAAATTAAGGAGAATAGCGATAAAACTAATTAGTTGGTATGATTAAATTGCTTGGTTTTACTTTAGTTTATATAATTTCAAGTTGAATTTTAAAAGAGCCTAATTAGTGTAAGTAGTTTAAGTCTAGTATTGATATAAAATGCATGAGATGTTTACCTATAATTAGCTATACATTAAGTTAAAAACTTAAATTGTAAATAGCTTGTAAGTGTCAATAGCTGTTAGTAATCTAAATAAAAATAAATCATCATGCACCAGCTCAAATTGTCAAAACGAACTCTAATGCACAGCCTCACTTAGGAGTGACCAGTTTCAGAGATACATATACATATATCTCCCTGTCTCAACACGCCTGGCTGCTGTTGCATTGGATTAAAACTCGGGTTAAGAACCATGACAAGATGGCGTTTTCATACATATAGGTGTTATAACACTGCCATATAGTCTATAAGCATCTTTGGAGAGGCTGCAGAACCGCCAAGGTATTGATGGAATTAAAGGTTTTCTCATAGTCCACAAACGCCAAGCAAAGTGGCTGGTTATATTATTCGGTTTTCTGTATATGTATGACTACATACATGGAAACCAGCTTGTTCGGGAGGTTGGAAGTCATCAAACTTGGAAGCGAGACGATTCGTGATAACTATTAAAATAAATGTGGACAACATCACAAGCATTATTCTGATCCGAATAACTATTTAAAGTTAGTATTTAAACTTGAAAATTTTAAATGGTAAAGCGCCGCGCCCGTCATGCGAGGAGAAGCGGGTTTGAGTCCCGCCAGAGACATATTTTTTTAAGTTTAAATACTGATATTAAAATTGCAATTAAATTGCTTAAATATCATATAAAGTAACTATTTAAGGCACTCGTATTTTGTAAACTAGAAACAACGAAGATACTACAAACACCCAGACCCAAGAAAATGTAGAAAAACACTTTGACCCGTCCGGGAATCGAACTCAGGACCTCGGAGCAGGCGACACCTTGAAAACGGGTGTGTACGCCACTCCGCCACGGAGGTGGTCTTAAAAACAACATAGATATGGCTTACGGCCATTTGAAATAACCTATCTATCTTCAGTTTTGGCATATCGGAGATAGGAAACAGTTTCTATCTCTGTTTTTGCCGTCCAGAGAAACAAAGACAGAAGTTGTTTTCTATCTCCGATATGCCAAAACTGAAGATAGATCGGTTATTGGAAATGGCCGTTAGAAGCGAGATAGGTCGACAGTTCTTCAAGAGAGTCTTGTCACACTTTTTTAAGAAAGGTACAACAACGCCTATGCTCCATTCTGCTCATTACAGCGTTCGACCTTCTTACTACTAGTTATTAATAATATTTGTAGCTAATAATCTTTAAATTGGAATATCAGTCTCCGGAAAAATTTAAATCATTAGCGAGGCAGTTTTAATTATGCCGTTAAGTAGATATTTGTTTATTTATACAACAAGAAAGGAAGTCTCTATTTACAGACTCTTGTTAAATAATTATGTTAACAAAACGGTAAATGCCAGTATGAGTTGGGACAATTTAATACTATACTTACATTTTATCATTACGTAGTAGGTAATTATTATACGAGTATCTGTGGTAGCAGTAGTATAGTAGCCCTTCAGGGACGCATGGCAAGCGGTGCTCACCTTCTGCGAGACAGTGATCTTGTAAAAGGAAGAGGCGGAGAGGAAGCGGGCGGCTTTGCCTGACGCCCCAATAATCCGCCGCCGACGACATGGGCCATGGCCATCCTGATGGGCCTCGGACAACCGACACGGGGGTGTCGGCCTTTCTCTAAATGAGGCCCGCGGTGGCAATGCGTGTGTCCTCGCACACCACTGCTGGAGACCAGAGGGAGAACTTCTTCTTCTGAAGCCGGGTGGAGCTCAAGTACAGCCAAAGGTGGAACTGCGGATGATTGCCCGGGGTAATAACGCCTGGGGCTCTAACCCGTGGTTCCAGCTCACTAATGGCACCGGAGGACACGGAGGGTGGTTTATGGAGTATGCGTAAAAGCATTACCCCTCCTCAAAAAAAAAGTATAGTAGCCCTTATTCACTAAAATTACTTTAACATACGATTTTAGCTTTTGTAAAGATAGTTCATAAATAGATTGTGATAATTTGTTGAAAATGCCAATGCCATTACCCATGAACCAATTACCTACTTTAAACGCAATCTGCAACGGCACGTTTAGCTTTGTCTGGTATTGAAAATGTGTATTTTATTTTTCCTAGCAAATTAATATAGTTTTTTACAGATGTAAGTAATGTTTTCACAAATGTATTGAGAAGCAACTGTAATGATAAAAGTGTATTGATTTCTTTAAACAGCTCTTTTCTATCATTGTAATTAATAAATATAGCTATAAAAATTAGCTATTTGACCATGTGTTATACAAAACCCTAAAAAAAATGTGTATATAAATTTTTCTTTTCTACTTACATTTAGTAATAAAAATATATACCTATTTAACTATTCTTTCTATAGTTCTTTGAGCCCTTATGCCAAAACAACAATTGCACCAAGTATACATAATACGAATACAGTCAGAAGGAAATCAAACCGAAAAAAGCAATGAATCAGCTTCATTTTATCACGCTGATGCCACTAACCGTTCTTACATTCAAATAACAATTTACTTACAGCGTACATTTTGCCGGAGTCGTGAGCAGTCTCCGGAAAGTGGGGCAAACAATAGTAAAATGAACGCAGTAAAATCGCGCTATTCGTTATTCTTGTAAATACGTCAAGTCTGAATGATGAATCTGATTCGCTGAGCAACTAAACAACAAACTATTTGATGAACTAACTTGTGACCGCGGCTTCGTACGCGTAGAATTTAGAAGCATTTTATATTGAATTTTTAATTAGACCTTAAACATTAGCTGTAGGTAATCCTTCTGAATTACATCGGTAAAGACTGCGAGGCTGTGTTCAATTCCATTCAGTAGATTTGGCGTCATGCGTACAAAACATACAGACAGAAACTGTTATTTAGTTTCTGTTTCGCAATGAGGACTCCAATATAGTGTCTTTTTAATACTTACATTATATAAAACGCCAACCCGCTTGTTAATCATAACTATTGTGGCGAAATTCTCCTTTTGGAGATTAAAGTTTTTGAGTGTGAGTAGTGAATCATGATCTATGATGTACAGACATCGGGCTATTACAATTTTATTATATGCACCTTTAGAATAAGTATTATTTGTCTTATAAATTAAATAATAATTTGCTCACGGATAAAACGGTTGTGGTTTTTGCAAAACAAATGAACAGCAATGATTTGAGTAACTTCTGAATGATAGATGATCATAGAAGAAATTGTTTTTGCATTGACTGAATAAGTAATGTACCTACATAACGTAGATAATTCAATGGATGTTTAATGCGGTAATTTTTTGAACAAACTGTCCAAATATTTTGAACGAAATGATTCATACTAGACTAGCCAACTGCCTCCTTCTAGATGCTCTGGCTTGACAACTTCCATTATCGAGTAGAGTACCGTATTTCTAAGTTTTACCAGCTCCGAGGTTCCTGGTTCGATTCCCGGGCAGAAGGAGAAAAATCATTTTTATAGTGTCTCGAGTCTATGTGTCTGTAGTACCTTCGGCGTTTCTGATTTCCATAAAACAAGTGCTTAACATTGCTTAATAAGTAACTATTAAAGCTAATACTTAAGGCGTAAGAATAACACCACTCTACTCTGTGGTAGACCACAGATAAGATAATACTAGACTCTATACAGCAAAACGAAAAACAAGGCTTTAGTAATATCATTGTCTGAAGAGACAAGTCCGCTGAAATTGTGCAGCTCTAATTGTATTTCCTATTCCATTTATATTTGTTGTATGGTGGAAAACAAAGAGTATATATTTTTATTTAGTTTTTACTACTTACAATTATTATTTTTAAAATGATATAATATATTGATGGAAGATTCGATGACCTCCGTGGTTTACGCGGCACATCTGTGGGCAAAATTATAACAATAAATTCCACTAAAAATTCTTCAATAAAGTAATTCTTCTAATATTCAAAAAACAAGAATTTAGTCAATTGTTTTAGAAATGATGAAGGTAGATTGAGGCTTTTGATATCTGAAGGTATTTTATTATGGGTAACATGAGATTCCATGTATTGAAAACTTTTTCGGTACCGGTACGTGATTGCGCTAGTAAGTAATATATATATTTACCTCCAGACCTTTAAATGTCATGTCTTTGAAGTTCCTCGTGTGGCATGTTCGTATGTTATTTAACCGACTTATACCAAATGCAGCCGAAATGCTCGGAATTTTCGAATAACTCTAGACATACCCACTGCTACTGCTTACCAACCACGGAATGAACTACATCGCAGATTTAACAAAAATTGTTAACAAAAGTACAAGTTATTTGACTAGATTTTTGCATGGTTATCGTACTCGTTTCCAAAAATAAGAATTCAAATAAGCAATATAAACAAAAGAAATCAAAATTGGATGAGCTATGGAATTAAAAAAAGTTGTAAAACGAAACGCTCACTCAGATATAAATATTACAGAAATAAAAATGACAATGGTAAAAATAAATATATTAAATATTCTAATATCCTAAAAAAAATTATTAACCTATCAAAAAAAAATTCTAATATTAAATTTATCAACAAAAATACCAATAAATGCAAAGCAACTCGGACGGTGATAAAAAATGACATTTTTAATACAGAATTTAAAGACAATATAGAGAGTATAAAAACAGACAAAATAAATATTAAGGACCCAGTAAGGATAGCAAACATATTCAATAACCATTATATCGACTCCACACAACATGCGACAGTAAATATTAGTAGTACATCTTGTAAAAACCCAAGAATAAACTCGCTTTTTTTGAAGCCTGTGACAGAATGGGAAGTTATAAAGGTAATAAAATCTCTGAAAGACACAACCGCAGTAGGTTATGATGAAATTAACACAAAAACCATAAAAACTTGTGCTGTTGAACTAGTCCCAATTCTGACACATTTGATTAACTTATCTTTCTCCACTGGAACTTTTCCACATACACTAAAGTTATCAATGGTCAAACCATTATATAAAAATGGTTGTAAGGAAGATGTTAACAACTATCGCCCTATAACATTAATCCCTATCCTATCAAAAATTATTGAGAAATTTATGCTGAAAAGAATCATAGACTTCTGTGAAAAATACTAAATAATAAAAAAAGAACAATACGGGTTCCAAAAAGGGAAATCCACAGCGTTAGCTATATTCTCTCTTCTTAAAATAATGCTAACGAGTGTCGATTACAAATGTTTTACCACTGGACTAATTTTTGACCTATCAAAAGCCTTTGACTTTGTATTACATGACCTATTACTCAAAAAACTTGAGAATGTAGGGATAAGAGGTCCTGCTCACAAATGGTTATCCTCATATTTAAGTAACAGACAACAACGCGTTACAATAAGTAGAATGGATAAAAATTGTGACATTACATCGTTTTCATCGGTACTTAGATCTAATAATCGTGGCGTGCCTCAAGGAAGCGTGCTGGGACCACTTTTGTTCCTACTTTACATTAATGATATAACTGACATTACAAATCATAATTGCGTATTATTTGCTGATGACATATCTATTATAGTGACATCTGAAAAAAAAATTAATACCTACAATTAATGATCATGAAGACGATATAAATAATACAATTGACAAAATCATTACATTGTTAGAAACAAATAATTTAAAAATTAATCTCAATAAATCAAAATATATTCAATTCAATCAATCTTATAACAAAAACTATAATCATAAATTGCAAGTTAAAAAAATAAAACAAGTATCACAAACTAGATTCCTAGGGGTAATAATTGACCAAAATATTGACTGGAAAATGCATTTAGAACACATTACAAGTATAATAAATAAATTCGTTTATGCCTTAAAGCAAATTAAGAACCTTATAAACAAAAAAACTGCAACTATGTGTTACCATGCCTATGTAGAGTCTATATTACGCTATGGCCTAATAATGTTTGGAAATAGCACAGATCAGAACAAAGCATTTGTAGCACAAAAAAAGTGTATACGAGCAATATGCGGCATCCGACCAAGTGAATCGTGTAGACCATTATTCAAAGAACTTGGTTTACTACCTCTGCCGTCTCTGTATATTTACGAAGTATGCCTATTTGTACGTAGACACCCAAATCTGTTTAAGAAGGCTTGTGAGATTTATCCACGTAATACACGAAACCCAAATAGACTTGTATTGGAAGGTGCTCCCAGACTGGCCAAATACGGCAAAAGATGCTTGATTATGACTATTAACATATTTAATAAAATACCGAATGACATTAAAATGCTGACAATGGAAAAATTTAAGAATAAATTATTTAAATGGCTTAGCACGCACAATTTCTACAGTGTAAAGGAGTTTTATGACTTAAAAGAGTAATGTTAAAATATGGTTCTTGTATTCCTTAATTATTGCATGCTATTTATAATTTGGCAAAACATGAATGTTCTATAATTTCTATAACATCTACATCATGTACCGTGTTTTATGCAATTTAATAATAAATCTTTGAATCTAAACTAATCGAATTTGAAGGAGGCTCAATACTAGTGTCGTACTCTTGAGCCTGATCATGAGCATCTAACAATTGCTAAACATTTTTGTTTTATGTCTAACGCTATACAGAATAATCAGGATAAGGACAGGGTAATATCTTTCTGTGAGACGTTGGCAAGTGTAGCATCTTAAGCCATAGATTTATGTAAGGCTGCGTTTCGAATGGAGTAGAGACACAGTGCGGGGGAGCGGTCCGCAAATTGACCAATTGTTTGAAATCTTTAATTCGTGTCAATAAAACAGTGTAAGTGGAGCCGGACGGCTAGTTTTTCATATGAAAAACTAGCCGTTGCGCGACTTCGTACGCGTAGGATTTGATACTATACCACGGGAACTGTTATTTTTTCCGGGATAAAATGTAACTCATGGGCTATCCCAGCTAATAAATGTATTTCAACGCCAAGTTGCTATTCAGCCGTTTTGCCGTGATTGAGTAACAATCATCTATCCAAACTTTAACATTTATAATAATAGGGGTTAAAGTATGAAATTGCCGATTATTTTCCCACTTTTTATTTTGTTATGTATAGTCATATTATTGCGTAATTCTTTTTGTATTGTATCAAAAACTAAATAAAGTAACTTTTGACTAAAAAAAAATGCAATACTAGTGCCTATTACTTCAAAGGAAGTCGTTGAAAAGACCCCTTACAATGTGTCAGCTGACCTTCTTGCTTCAATTAAGTATATTTGTATTATGTACTTTGATTGTCAAAAATTTAAATACTATAATGCGTAGCTTTATAACCATCTAACTTTCACCTTTAATTGCATCGAAAACGGTTCAGGCGTTTTTAAAAAAAACTAAAAAATTGATAGTATGGAAAAATGACTTTTCTCGATTTCGTCCATACAAAACGGCAATTTCATACTTTAACCCCTAATATTAAAAACAATAGGAAAAAGAAGTGGGAGGTTCGATGCGTAATATTATTATCTTACATTTAGTGGTATAAAACTTGACTAAGATAATTTGAGCTTGAGCTAAAAATAAACAAGTCTTAAGTTATGTAAAACAGATAGGTACTTAGTTACTAAAATAATAATTAATAATTTTACCATAAGACCTACTATTGTGATTGCAAAATCAAATAAGTCAGCATCAGCGAAATGCAACTACTGAACCCTACTTGTGCCCTGACATGCATTTGGCTAGTTTTTATTATATTAAAAAAAAAACATTAATTGTGTTTTCAATATAAACGAGACTCGCTTGCCCTCTTATTTTCGTCGATCAAAATCATAATAAATTTTTTCGTGATTGCTGTGATGTCTATAAAACATTTTAATGGCTGAAAGTTTCGGCTTTCCCCCATTTGAAATAGGGCACAGCATCAACTGACTAGATGTTTATATTGATTTGAACTTTCACTGTCACCTTTCTATACATAATTGTTCTGGGATTTATTCGATAATATTTCCTTGTTTTTTATAATCATACTATACATAATGAACTGTAATGTAAAACACTTTACAACACGTTGAAAGGAACCACATATTATTTTATAAGGATTAAAAATAAAACTTAATTAGACACGTTTGAGTTTTTACCAAAACCGAACAACATATTTAACAAATATATTCTAAACCGTTTCTGTGAGTCGCATATTTTTAAACTATACTGAATAGTTTTTGTATCATGCCATTATTATTATCTTTAGATTTCCTAGGAGTTCTACACAATTCTTGATTTTCACACATTTCCTAAAACGTTTCATGAAAATGATTGATCTATGATCTAAGTGTAGGTAAATTACTTAAAATAGTGACTACACTACATGTACGAACAGGTAAGCGTGTGCAAAAGTGGGCTCATGTGTCCAAATGATAGTCCGTAAATTTAAAATTGGCAGGTCCATAAAACACCGCGCAATATTTCTTTCGTGATCTCATGTGACAGCTACGAGTATTTACGTCGCAGCCGCCTTTACTATGTGACATTTTTAGGGTTCCGTACCTTAGACTTCGCTGTCTGTCCGTCTGTCCGTCACTCTGTCACCAGGCTGTATCTCAAGAGCCGCGATAGCTAAACAGCTGATATTTTCACAAATTATGTATTTCTGTTACCGCAATAACTACAAATACTAAAAACAAAATAAAATAAATATTAAAGGGGGGCTCCCCTACAACAAACGCTATTTTTTTGCTCTTTTTTGCTCGATATTAATAATAGCAACAGCTAGGCACTTGAAATATTCAAAAAACACTCAGTTGTATTTTAACTTTAATAATAAATAATAGAATAAAAATTAAATTTATACTTAAGGCGGGCTCCCATACAAAAATAGCCGAGAAACGATATCCATATGATATGGTAACAGGTAGGCACTAAATTAACTAAATTAATGTAGGTACCTACTGTTGTTTACCTAGTCAATGGTACGGAACCCTTCTTGCGCGAGTCCGACTCGCACTTGGCTGATTTTATTATAATACCAACCTGTCTAAGCTCTAAACTTAGGTAAGGTAAATGCCATGTATCCATAGTATAATATGTTCTGTTTTATTAACGAACAACCATTGCAATGCGCACAATTTAGTTTTTCCTTTTAAGTTAATAGTTTAGAAGATATCAATATTGATAATTATATAAATTTATTACGTAAGAAAAACGAACAAATATAAATTTTAAGCAATTCGTTTAGTTTTCTTAGGTATCTAGTTCGACGAATATTTTTTACAACCTTTCGTTTGTAGTTGTGTTAAATACTGAAAGCTAATAAATTTAAAAAAAGCGCTGCTGTCATAATACACGAGTAACCTCCAAATAAAATAAAAGTAATTTTGATGTTATGTTTTAGATCATATTTCTATGTAAAAAAAATATTGTGAGTACTCGTCGCCGCTATTAGTACTCGAATGCCATAATAATGACTTTTAGCTTAGTGGTATTGTAGAGGCAACTAAAGGAGTACAAAAAAGATGACGGGCAGCAGCGTCTTCCTTCTACTATTGGTCAGACTGCTCGAAACCCTTTGTTTTGGAGAGGCCTGTGTCGAGCAGTGAACTAATTTAAGGTATATTATAGCGAGGTATAGGTAAGTTCTGTCATCGATTCAAGGTAAAGACGTTTGTCATCATTTATATGGCAAAAAACTTAATAACAACGAATGTAGGTACAGACAGCAACACGTCAACCTACCACAAAACGTCAAATTTTCTCAATTAATATTAAATGAATAAATAAATATTTAAGACATGCCTGACTGGGCCACACATCTAGCCCCAAATTAAGCTACTATTAAGTACCCTGCCGTATGGGGTACTAGACAACCGATAAACCTACTTACATACATTTTTTTTTGTAAATACATACTTATAATACATAGAAAACCCCCAGACCAGTACAAACAGACATGTTCATGCACACAAATATTTGTACTGTGCGGGGATCGAACCCGCGACCCATGGTTTAGAAGCAGCGTTTACTACCGCTGATCCAAATGGTCGTCGATATTGATCTCTACTTGTTGGACTTAAAGTTGGAAATCAATTAAATGACCTTTAACTTTTTGGGTAGGTTAACCAGCCGTTGTGTGTACAATAATATTCATATTCACAGATACCACAAATTCAAGTTTCAACCGAAACTCACAAAAAAATATCGTTTAACAATAGGAGGGTACAAGTATAAATAGCCATTCCGTTGTTTGTGTTATCTTTCCATTACATTTAATCCCTTTCAGACCTAGGACAAGAGTCATTTAAACTTGTAGATACCTATACATATATCTGTGAAACGTGTAAGGCTATAAGTACAAATTTTACTTAGTATAAGAACTGAATACGAATAGTATAGAAGTAGTTTCTACTGAAATAATGAAGCTTGCTTTTGCCACCAACTTCGTAAGCGTGAAAATTTGAAGGGATAAAATGCAGCCTTTGTACTTCCGGTCTAAAATCTTATACTATGCATTTTATTTAGATCCCCTTCAGCCGTTTTGACGCGGAGTAACAAACATCGTACTTGTGGAACTTCGCATTTGAAACTATCACTCGGAAGTAGTTCTTTTTCTGGTATATTAAGTAGTACATTATGCTATTCCAGCCTAAAATCTATCTTTTTGCCAATTCCATACACATCCGTTCAGCCGTTTTCACGTGAAAGAGTAAAAACATCCATCCAGACATCCTCACAAACTTTCACATTTTTAATATTAGTAAGATTAGTTGCCTTATTCTTACCCCCGTATTTATAAAGAGGTAATTACTTATTGCTTAAGAAAGTCATAACTTAAAGTGTTCATACCTAGTGCTTCAGTGAAAGAAATTGGTCAACATTAATAGTCATATTATTTGGCTGAAAATGCTAACTTTTGGTAGTTTTAACTTCTAGTAATTTCTTGATTAAGGCATACAAATTGTCTCTCAAGTAATTACTTGTAGTCAAGTAATTACTTTTACTTGTTTATAAATACGGGGGTTAGAGGGCCGCCTCTTGTCGAAATTGGATATAATGGCAATTCTTATTCACATCTTTAGATATAACCCTCTTTGTCTCATTTTGCTTTGGTTAAGTCATTGTGTATTAACGCTTCTTGGGCCAAGATTTTATTCGTTTACCTGATATAAGGAATCATCTTCGCACAGATGATCAGTTGCCGAGCTCACGTTTATAGGCAGAGGGTAGGCCGCCTCAGTTACATTGGGTGTCTTTGTTCAATCTATGTATATAAGGAAATATGCTGTACTTATACTATTCTTGGCATGCTTACAGTAGTATCTATGTGTGCATACAGAAATTAGTGTTGATAATGTCAGGCACACATACCCAGAAACGTGCATTCCGTTTTATTGTAATTATTTTGTTTTCGTAAAACTTTGCTTCCTTTAGAGCAATTTATAAGCAAAGTTAGTAGAGGTTTGGCTGTGTTTGTGTGAAATCTTATTTACTCTTAACAGCCAAGTATAGTATTCAGTAAAAATCATAAGTAAAACCAGTTTTATTTCTGCAAATGGGCCCCTGGAGGCACTTTTACTCGTCCCAACATTTAAACCTACCACTGCTTCGGGACAAATGTGGGCTAGTGCCGAGAAGAAGCAGCGTAAGGAACTCGGTCACTATTGTCAGCCTCTTTTAAAATAAATATTTTTACATAGGATATATGCCAGTGCGAGCTAGGACAATGGGGACTACCGTTTCTTTGCTCACCAGTTGGCGCCACTGTAGACTGAGGTCCGGAGGTATAGCTGTCAAAGGCGATTGGCGCCGAAACAAAGTGTTATATCTTGAATCTAATTAAGGTTTATTAAGCTATTGCATAGCTTCTATCGCGGGCCTTGAGCGTGGAGACCGAATCCAGAAATTTCGTAACGAAAATAACCTAACACCCCCCACTCCGACCGGCACAGCGGTGATACTTTTTAGTTTTATAATTGCATAGGCTTAGAATAATAACTGCATAGGTTGATAAGAAATGCTATGCAATAGCTTTACCGCGGCAGTCTCGGGGTGCCACACGTCTTTTTTTTAATTATAAATAACTATCTTGATATCAACAAACTAACTTCTGAAATAGTTGCTCTTGAGGCCGCCTATTTTTGCGCTTCTTCTTAATTCCGCTTTTAAAGCGTTCACATTAATCGCCAAATAATCCATTTTTGCGATATTTTACGAAGGAGATCACTTTCCAGCAGGCAAATTAAAGAAATTATAATTTATGCAACAAAGCCCGCTAAAACCAGTGAAAAGTGAATGATATTGGACCTCACGCGACACAAGCGCCTCTAGTGGCAAATTCACTAGCGATAGCCCCTATTGAAAGCCACACATTCCTATCATTTAAATAATCATTAATAGTATAACAGCCCTTTTTCATTGAAATAACTTTGATATATGATTTGAGTTTATGTACAGCGAGTTCAGCAATTGAAAGTGGTAATTTGTTGAAAATACGAATACAATTTCTGAAAATTGAATTCCCAATTGAATATGACAAATCATCATCATCATTGTCACTAACCTATATCAGTCCACTGCAGGACACAGGACTCTCCAAAACGAGGATTTTTCCTTATACAGTATGAAATATTAACCACCTTCCAAATTTTAATACAACCATCTACGAGACGAAAAAAATTAAGTATTTTTTCTTTTAGTATAGTACAAAAATGTCTAGAAAAATCTAAAATTTTTATATGGCCTCCTCACAACACTTTTTCTACACGATTCGCATATCATTCATTTATAAGGATACTATTAAGTTTTTAATTTTCCTTTTATACCTTTACTGACTTAGGACCGTAAAAATTTAAAACTTACATTTTTTACTCCATAAATGGGCTCTACTGTAAATACGATAATATCGCCTATAAAAAATTTGGAAGGAAATTAAAAAGTCATTCTGTATGACTAATGTTGAAAGAAGTCGCTACTGCCCCTTTTTCTGGCAGTACTCCTTTCGTCGCTTCTTGAGACACCCATACAAAGAGAAGAGGTGGTGCTATTCTTTCAATGTGCCGGCACCACACGACAATATAACAAATACGCTGTTTGAATAATTAATTAGTGTAATGCAAGTTGGTGAGAAATAACCCTACTTTACACAAATTACAGCGTTTTGTATTATCATCCTCAAGTTACCTGCTAGTGTGTAGGAGTTCATTAGAAATGTAGTTATTAGCGTTAGTAACTTAATACCAGGTAAAACATAGCAGTTTTCATTATGAAACATCTATTTAACTACTTAAAACTCGGAAATTATACGTTACAAAACATTTTTATTGTGTTAACAACTAATGAGGACAATATCACATAATATAGTTTATCCGTGTAAGCACTTGTTTTAGTGGAAGGGTTTTAAAAAAAATTCAGGATGACTTTTTCCTCACTGTCAAAATAGGCGACTAGCGGACCCGACAGACGTTTTCCTGTCATAACTATGAATATTGATTACGAAATGGTTTAGTAAAATAAATGGTACCCATCGTTTATTATTATTATGTTTTATGATTATACAACATTCTTTGTTGTTTTTTTTTCTGGCGGGTATATAAATAGATTTTTTGGTATTCCGACACGGTAAAAGGCGACATATTACTGGCCATGTGCAAAATTCAGTTTGACGATATTAGCAGCACGCATTCTGTCAATGTTATGTCAAATGCCATACATTAAAAAAAGTTTAAATTGTCAATAGCGATAAGGCTACATAACAAAAAAAATTGTATGGTGATTAAGTTCTATTAAATTTTCTAACTTTCCGCGCAATTTTCTTAATTTATTCTTTCATAAGAACATTCTCCTGAAAATTACAAACAAAACGAAAAAAGAATTAGCGAAATCGGTCCAGCCGTTCACCAAAGGAAATAGGGATTCATTTTTATATTCATTTTTATATACATATAAATAAACTAGCGGACCCGAAAGACGTTGTCCTGTCTTTAACTATAAATATTGATAACGAAATGGTATAATAAAAAATATGTTACCAATAGTTTAATACTATTATGCTTCATTCATTATACATAACATTCTTTGTTTTTTTTCTGGTGGGTATATAAATAGCTTTTTTGGTATTCCGACCACGGTAACAGGCGACATGACTGGCCATGTGCAAAATTCAGTTTTTTACCCGGGGTAGGTATTTGACGATATTTGCAGCACGCATTTTGCCAATGCTATGTCAAACGCCATACCTACATTCAAAAAAGTTTAAATTGTCAAAAGCGATAAGGTTAAATTACAAATAATTTAGTATGGTGATTGAGTTTTCTTTAATTTTCTAATTTTCCGCGAAATTTTCTTATTTTTTCTTTTATAAGAACATTCTCCTGACAATAACAAACGAACAAAAAAAGAATTAGCGAAATCGGCCTAGCCGTTCACGCGTGATGCGATGACCAAGGGAAAAAGGGATTCATTTATATATATATAAGATAAGTATCGTATTTAGATATTTAAGAAATAAAAAAAATAGATATAGGTTGAGTTTTTCGCAACATAGTTTTCAATTTTTACGGTCCTAAGCCTGTAAAGGTATTAAGGGTAAATTTTTGGTGGACATTTTCTAGGTGCTTTATCTTGACATTTTTGTACTGGGCCATAGCAAAAGAAAAATGCGTCATTTGTTTTTGTCTTGTAGATTTTTGTATTAAAATTTGGAAGGTAGTTTATAATTACACGCGTACAAATTTCAGACCACAGCTAGTAACTAATATAGGGGAGACAGGGGCTAAACCTAACAAATTTTAGTTAGGAACTTATATCTCTGAAACTAATGATTACATGAAAGTGGTTGTTGGTCCATATCTTAGAAAAGTTATCTGGCTATAGCTAGGTATAGAAAAATAAACGTTATGTTGATATGTTATTTTGCAAAAGTACTTTTTATAAAAAAAAGTCCGCCTGTAATTTTGGCCCCGGTTTTGGAGTAAGAATTACCAGGACTTGGGCTGGTTTTAACAGGAGGGGTTTGTGTTAACATAATTGATTGTATTTAGTTTTTCGGTGAACTGAAAGTAATTGTATCAGAGATAAACATTTATTTGAGCATAATAGACATCCCTATTAATCAAAAATCTTAAATAAGTTTAAAAATTGCTTAACAGCTAATACAAAAGTCTTTTTAATCAGAATTAAGTTCGTCTGTACATAAGTATTATTGAAATACGTAGCTTTATCAAGCCTACAATTCACTGGTTATTAACCCTTTGACGATCGGATATTCCAGACACAATTAAAATCAATTTTCCAAGTGGCAATTTTTCATCGTCAATGGGTAGCTGTTCTGGCGACAGATTGGTGCAATGGTGTCATGGAGCACCTGGTTTTGTACCCTTCAACGGCCAAGTAACACAACATTAACTATTAATAATAAAGAAATCGCAGTAAGGAACCTTAGACTTGGCACGACTTTGTCTAGATTTCATTACTTTTTAGAGACGAACAAGCAGCTCCATCGAGACTTGGCTAGTTTTTTACAGAATGTTTTTGGTGATAATAATTAGACTAAAGAAAAATGACAGAGATACTAGACTAAACGTTTGATAGAATTACCTACCAAGAGTCAAAACCCATTTGCTGAGGCCTGATAGAATAATGGAGTCCTACTAATTTCTCTATGATTATTTTTGTAAATTTTATTTGAATGCTACACCTAAGTTTTTATTGTAACTCCAGTATGTTTAAGTATAAATAATTAAATAACTTTTGTTTCTGAAAATAGGCCCCATGTTCGTTTCTAACTAACTGACTTGAAAACGTGAAATAAGTCTTCGAAATCTTTAACTTTGCAATTCCAAGACAAGTTTAGTTCTTAGAAATGTATCAATACGGAGCACTCTTATAGCTAAGTAGTTCACCGGTGCTATTGTAGCGCTTGTTCGCTATGGATAAATTTGCAATTTTTGGAATACGCCACTTGACGATCGGAATCCTGGAGTTCATTCGCATGAATAGAAATCATAGGGCCGAGCATTGAATTCTTCAGAGAATAATAATTTATTGGCAGAATAAAAGACAAAAGCCTGTAACATTAATAAACATTTACATTATACGAAATATCTTTCATTTCATTAAATGCTATTCTATCTAATGTTTTTTTAAGATTTGATCCTTAATGATTATATAATTCAAGAAATTGCATTTGCAATCCCCACAGTACCCCTTATTAATTTGCAAGTATTATTAATTTGCAAGTAAACAGCTGGTTTACTTGCATAAATAACAATTAAAAAAAAACAAGTATTAGATGGTCGTACCAGTTAAGCAATGAATGTTGGGTTCAGACCTGTTTTTATAATAAACAGTTATAATGCAACGCCAAAATCTAAAATCCCACATATAAAGTCACAAGGGTATGCAAAGTGTAGTTAAAGGTACAGAGAATAATTTTAGTAATTTGGCGCTTGTACCGATCTCGATAGGTATTCGTACCTCGCAAACCCGACGTTGATATTGGGTAAAGCATCCCGGAACGTCATCCCTCAGAATATAGGCAGATAACATTTCTACGTTGCAGTTGAAATGAGAAACGGGGAAAAGGAAATATTGCCATGACAAAAAATAAGACTAGGTTCTTTATTTTTTTGATTAAGTGTAAATGTAAATAAAGTGACAAGTTTGGTCATCTTGAACTGGATCTTTGTTTTTTTTTTAATTATGAAAAAGCAGTGGAGTTTCTCACTTAGCCGTGTGTTTTTAAGTACATTTTTATTTATAGAAAAAAAAATCTGAAAAGGCTGCTGTCAATATTGTTACTATGGATAAATTTAGTCAAGATGTAGTGTTTAATCTAAGCAGAACACTTAAGTCCGTGCATGCAATACACAATTGCTTCAACTTTTTCGACGCCGACTACGTTGCAGTGTTTAAAATCTTTCTGGCAGCCATAGCCATTACGATTCACTGACGTCAATTAATCTGGTCTAGCTGTAACATAGTCTACATTCGTTACCAATTCAATTCCATAAATCTGTCATCTGTTCACAAAGGTGTGAAATTCTATAATGCACATTCTATTGAATTAGGCTTAACACGATTAAGAACTCGATGGCTGATGTACCAAATCCTATTGAAATTTCTTGTCTGATTCTAATGGCGATATCAAAATTTACTGGAGCATTCATAATTTTAGGTGTTGGAGAGAAAATAAGTACGTTTACTTGTAAGAAGTGAAGTATATCCATCCATCATAACTTAAGATTGGCACATGTAACGAGTTTGCAGTGTCACTCTCTCGTCTTATAAATAGCGAAGGTGATGTTACAATTTTTTTGGTTTACTAATGGATCAATGTTTTTTAGTTCAGCACAAAATATAAGACTTTGTCGCAAACGCCATGAGTTCCTTCTTGATGGCGCTTGCAACAGAGCTGATATACCGGAAACTCATTTTAAATATAGAACATGAAATTCCCAAAATAATGAACTCTTGTTAAAGTGACCATGAAAGTTTAAATCAGTATTTCATGTTTGTGCGTAAGATAAGTAATAAGTATATTCCCAACTTACACAATCAGTGTTATTTGTCATGTAAGTCATATTTGTATGTAACCTCATTTGCGACCGGCTGTGTAGCTTTGCTCGCGTGAAGCGTCACTTGATTGAGTCCAATCAAGACCCTTTATTTCAGCGCATGGCAAACTTGACTAACGCCGGAATAACAGTGTTCTAATATGCAAAACTAAGACTCAATTATATGCCAAGAAACTTTTATATATACCAATAGAACAAGACGACTAGTAAATTATGAAATTCGAAGCAATACTGATCCATCAAAAATTACTAGGATCCAAACACGGTAATCTTAAAGTTAAGAACTTTATTCCTATTTTTACGCTGTAAGCCAGAGGGAATTTATCAATGTTTTTGGTTATTCACCTCCAATTTTCGAGAACAAATTTTGACCCGCCTTAGGCATTCGAAATTTTTATTTAAGGATTATTTTTAATATACACCCGACATATATATTGTTTAAGACAGTAAGAACTTTTTAAACGGCTTATATATTCAATAAATTTTTATTTATTTTATATTGTATATTTTATTTTCAAATTAAAAAAAACAGTTGACCAAGTATGATTAGTTACGATACGACAGTTGTTGTGCTTCGTCTCATTCGGTGAATCGGTTTACTGATGTTTGATTGATAGTGAACATTTCAGAAACACCTGAAGCGAATCTCAAACCTTAGACATTATCGATATGAATTGACATCAAATAGTAGACAGCACGAATAATCGTTTGTAGTCTGCATCCGCAACTGGAAGCATTCGATATCGAAATCTCGAGGCGCGACCCTCGTCACGCCTGACGGTCGCCGGAGACAAGCTCTGACACTACACTAGTAACGCAATACACAAACATTATTTAGGCACTGAATAAAGACTAGGTCACAAGCTAGATAGAATCTTAACTTTCTTCTTTTGAATGTACACTGGACAGCACATCAAGTTAAACAGTTGAACTGCGATAACAGCTTTTATTACGTAGGGCATAAAGGCGGTCTCAAGGTCAACATGTATAGTCTGATGTGCCGCCGTGTGTACATTGTACCAACCGCTGGTTGCTAACCAGCATATTTTGGTGCTTGTTTCTACTTTCTGTGGTATATTTACGTATTCGACAGTCAAAAGTTCTCAAAGTGGTCTTCGCTTCGCTGCATAGCTAAGTGTCTGAAATATTTTAGAACAAGCTGCATGATAACATAAGATAAATTGAAGAAAGTCGTGTTAGTTACACCACTTATAACTCGAGAACAGCTGGACAGATTTTTATGATATTGGTGTTTTTGGATTTGTCTTCGTCGGGAATAGGATAATAAGTATTAAAAACGTTGGAAAGTTAACGTTACGAGATTTAAGACGTCAAAATCAAAATTATTCTGTTCTGAGGTGATATGAAGTTCGCGGGGTACGCTAGTAAATAAGTAAATAAATGTAGGCAGCATCACTGATCACTTACAGAACATTGTATGTTCTGATCCAAAAGTAAGTAACTATTTAAAGCACAAGTTTAAACAACGAAAGTATCACAAACATCCAGATCCGAGAAAAAGGAAGAAAAACACTCTTTTTTCTATATTGACCCGTCCGGGAATCGTACCCAGGACCTCGAAGCAGGTGCCACCTTAAAAACCGATATTTTATTATAGCCAAATATTTTATTAGAATCCGTTCATTTTAGATATTATTGAGCTATTTGGGGTACATGAATTTATAACAATAAGAATTTTTAAACTTAGTACGGACTTTTTCTCGTTGAGAACCCTCTGCATCTGTGCAACCTGCACATATTCCCATTGCTTCTAATTCCTAACGTTTACTAGGTTTTTATTGCATTATCTACGACGAGTTTGGGGTGGTGGAATCTAACAGATCCTTCTGCGGTGGTAGGCTTCGTAAGAGGTCACCTGGATGCTACCACCCTCCTGCCGGAGTCCAGCGCCAAACAGTTTTTCTGTGTTCCGCTGGTGTGTGGGAGAACCAGTGCCTCTGGGTAAGTAAAGCACTTAGAAAATGTTCGAAAAAAACAAAAAATTTTGATACGGCCGCCTAGCAACACTTTTTTTACGCATTGCGCATCTAATTCATTCATTACTATACTATTTATAAGTTTTTGATTTTCCCTTTATACCTTAACAGGTCTAGGACAGTAAAAATTGAAAACTATATTGCGAAAAATATTTTCGGGTGACAACTTGATTTACATTTTTTACTTCATAAATAGGCTCTAAATACGATACTGAACGCCTATAAAAATTATGGAAAGTGGTTAAAATTTCACCCTGTATAACACATGACATGACACAGGTGTGTTAGACGAAAAATGGAGTAGATAATTAGTTAAAGACCTAAGAATCTTTTTGAGTTGTTCTTAAGTATCCGTTATCTATGGCAACAATTACGGCCAAAACCTCGGACAAGATTTCGCACTTTTGTAGCGTGTAAAATAATACAGCATCGCCAAACCCCTAGTGGAAAAGGCACAACAATTTGTCGCCATATGCGACCACAGCTCAAAGGATGTTTTTTAATATATTGATAGCCCGCACTACCCTTGTCACCTGACGGGACAATCGACACCGTCGCTAACCCGTGAAGATAATATAAACTCTCTCTCCCCGCCTCCGGATTTTAAATTGCACTCTAGTATTGGGCATACAAGTACCACGGCAAAAAGACCACGGCGAGTCGGGATTCAACTAAATTCTTTATTGATACAATGAATTTTCGGAAATTTAAAATTCGTAATAAAGTTTTTCGGGCTAATAACACAACGGATTTTTAATTCTTCGTATTAATGAGATTCGGAATATAAAAGATTCGTACTTTTGATATTCTATAAAATGCTAATCATGTTTTTGAATAGTCGGAATTTTGATTCTTCGGAACTTTGATATTTGGAGGTTTAAAAATCGGAATATTCAATTTCGGAATTTAAGATTTCGGATTTTTTGCACTGGGAACCAGTGTAAACTACTTAGAATTTTAAATTACCAACTATGATAAATGCTCCGTTACTCCATAGCATTTTCATCCTGACTTCTTTTATCCAAACAAGCTATGTTTTTTCTTTCAAACATTACTTAGGTTTGCAACCCACATTTGGCAATTATGCCTGTATCCAGCATTACTTAAGGTAACTTGAATCCAATGATGGAGGCCTTTGCCCTGCAGTGGGATGATTACCTACTTTACTTTTACTTTTTACTTAACAAGTACAAAATATTTTAAAGTGTCATTTCAGTGATTGAAAACGGTAGCAACACCTACGTGAAACAGCCTTAATGGGTCCAATACAGAATGGATGTCGCCATTCATCAAACCTCGTGCCACCGAACAGTGTCATGTACAGGCCACGCTACTAATATCAAATAATTTGAAATCAACTATACAGAAACATAGCAACAGGGAAAAATTACAGTAACTACTTTGTCAACATTGCGATTGGGGAGTAGTGGCACATGAGTAAATATTTATTCATGTGGTAGTGGTACGGTTTTTAAAGCTGGGCTTGCTACGATTCCAGGTTTGATTGCAAAGTAAGGTCATTTTGAGTGGTTCAATAGCCAAATTGGTTCGGTTCTCGATGTGCTGGAATGGAAGACGTCACTGGTGATAAATATATCATACCAAGTCATGTCACTTTTTTTGTGGTGTTATTTAAAATGGCCTAACAAATTTGTATTCAGTATATGAGGTGAGAGAATAAGCCATTACCAATTTTTTATCGCAAAAAAAAATCGTTGTGTTCCTTGTCATTCTCAATTCTAAATTCTACGAATAAATTATCGCAGGCAACAGCTACTTTTATATGTTCAGAAAACCAAGTCCATACCTAAATATAAAAATAACATAAAATATGCACAAGCATGAAATAAATAGACGGTATTACCGTCTTTATAATGCTTAATTCAATTAATATCTTGATCCCTTCTACGAGTCAACATCTAATAATACTTATCATCATCGTACCTAATAATCATACTCCAGCCATATTTCACGTCTTCATTTCTTAGTGAAATTACTTCTTAAGTTACATACCTCTCGTTAGATCCCTATATGTCAGATATTATGAACGACCTCGCTATTTTTATTGGATCTAACGAAATCTGACAAGTTATCAATGACAAAGGCGTAAATGGATCCCGCCTGCAACCCTGATATATGGTGTAAAGTGAGACATTCTGGGAAGGATATTTTTACTTCGTTATAAACAGGGTTGGCAATTATAGTTTTTTTATCAATAATATTTATTTTAAATCGAATATTATTCAAGAAGCATTTATTAAAATTATAAACAATTTCTTTCGAGCTGCATCATCTCATAATTTTGTTGGCTATGCATGGTGACGAAGAAGTGAAAATTACTAGAAACGATTGAAAGAAATAAAGGGCGAATTTTGGGACACCAGTTACGACACAACAACTTTATCAAAACTATTATAGAAGGAAGAATAGAAGGAAGAAGGAAGCAAGGAAGACCAAGAATAAACTATATGTGCAAACAAAGCCAAAGTTAGTCTTGCGTATCAGGAGGTCAAGAGAATGGCGGAAGACCAACTAGAAAGGAAAAAAACTCCACTGACAAGAGCAAAGCTGTAAAACTTCATGATGATTGAGTTGTAGTATTATAGTACAGACATATAGATTGTAGGTAGTTACAGAAAGAACAAAGTATAGTTTTTATTTTGGATTTTTTTTTCCGATTAGGGACTTTAGCTTTTAGAATGGAGCGTGGGCTTACATAATTCCTCAATTTTGTATTTTGTATTGTTAAGGCTGGCCTGTACCTGGCCCCAAAGAATAAGTTTGGCTATTCAGCGCGGTAATGTGGCTAGCCTGCTGGGCACCTTTTCACAAGAGAGTGATCATAAACAGATTTATAATTAAACGGATAATCTATTTATAGGTAATAACCTATAAATAGATTATCTGTTTAGTTATAATATGTAAGTAGTATAGGCTTTATTTTGTATAGAAATAGTTTTGCAAACATCGGAAGTGATTTTAGAAACGCTGATTATCAGAGGCTCTATCTACTACGCATCGCAAAACACGTATATACCTAGTGTTGCCCAAAATTGATCTTGGTCTTGCAGTCTTGGTCTTGTTCTTGCATTTTTGTAAGACCAAGACCAAGACCAAGACCGCCTAATTTTAGCAAGACCAAGACCAAGACTGACTGTGCAAGATTTAAGCAAGAACAAGACCAAGCCTGCGAGACTCTTGCGTTTGCAATTAGGGCTTTTTTTCTAAATATACTTGGTATAAAAATATGTTTTTAAAAGCAATCATATTTTTTTTTAAAACAATCACGTTTTTCAGAGTAGACCCCTTCGAGTGTCGGTTTGTCGGAGTAAGCCCCCAACACTAACGCGCGTCGCACCAACGAACGATACCTACATGTTTTATTAAAATTAAGCGTTTTTTATTGTTTTAATGACACAAAGTAGTACTGGTACTGTAACTTAAACACGATTTAAGCCTTAAGTCGGGAATCGAACCCGTAACTTTTTGTATCATGATCTAGGCTCAGCTTTGGCCTGCCTGACCGTTTGAAAACTAAAAGTCATTTCAACTAACTTAAAACCCTGTCCGATCCATTAAGGTGTTATTAGGTATCGAGATAAGGTTCTATTTGTGTAATCATTTTTATAAGATGTTGGAAAAAATTACCCCATGAAAAAAAATTACATTTTCTATGTTAAAACCGTGTTTTAGTACATTGAAGATTATTTAATGTTAACGTTTATTAAGAAACAGACTGACTTCCGCGCGACACAGTTGATAGCTCAGTTGGTTAGTTAGTTAATTAGAGCATCGGCACTGACCGCTTAGGTCGTGGGTTCAAACCCCAACCGGTGTCAGTTGTTTTTTTGAATTTCTCATGAAATGTTTAGACATTTATTAATTTATAGTTGGTCTTTACCATGGCAATGTTAATTCGAGCTCAAAATTTACCTACTCTGTTGCGTTGTTCTAATATCTAAAGTAACGTTTAATAAATTGCGACAAGCTAATAGGTAATTGCAAGACTTGCGAGAGTCTTGCTGCAAGACCAAGACCAAGACCGGGAGTGCAATACCAAGACCAAGACCAAGACTGGCAAAGTCTCGTCTTGTTCTTGCTTTTGGGCAACACTATATATACCCATCTATTTGTCACTTTCGAATTTTGAGACATTTGTATGAGTGTAATAGAAAGAGCTATTTGTTCTAATTTTAACGGGACCAACTTAAAGCGATACTCAAATGAACAAAAAAATTTGAAAGTTGATACATTCAAATTTTTTTTATTAACAATTTGACTCGTATACCTATTATAATATGTCCCCGAAGGTAAAATGGTAAACTTCGTCAGTTCATAATTGAACGTAGCCTAACCTAACCCACCGTTAGTTTATAACCTCACGCGTTGTTTTGTAAACTAACAGATTTCACAATTATACGGTTACATATACATACATACGAGTATTTTTCATTCATAAAAAAGGAATACGCGTCGAATTGAGAACTTTTTCTTTTTATACGTCACTTGTAAAGTGAACTCAATTTCTATGGAATATCGAGTGTGAGAACCAAATAAGGCCAATCAAGCAACACCAAAATCCTAGAGGTTATTTGTAACAGACTTCACAATTTTAGCATCAAATTTCACAATTTGATACTCGTATGTAACACTTTAAACACTAGTTTGTACACACGAGAACTATAAACACAAACAGTAAGTCAGCTCCGTAAACCTCTTATCGTGTAATAGCAGGCTCACTCTACGAATATGCTATGACGTCAGATGCCGCTTTTATGAAAAAATGCCGGATTATGTTCAACACCGAAACGTTGCATTTTAAAAGAAATTTATTATGTTATAAGTACACAAACCTGGTTAAGGCTTAGTAGTCTGGGACTTAGAAAACAACGTTTTAATGTCTAAAAAAAATATATGTATAACTTAAAAATCTAGTCTAGTCGCATTTGTTATCAATTACATGATTTGATTAACTTGGCTCGATAGAAAAAAATCACAAACCTACACCTGTTTGTAATGTTTTTTCAATATTACGACTAATACATTTGATGTTACATTATTATACAAAGGAGATGTCCCATAATAGGCCCAGACATAGTACACCATTTACAAAAATCAAGAAAAAATTATTGATTCTGGGAAAAATACATATAAATTTATATAACATATAATTTAGTGGTTCAAAAATAAACAAGATCGAATAATTTATCAAACTTCATAGGCATTCCAAAATGGCGTTAATCTAAAAAAACTTTAAATGTCAGTAGCTGTCAGATACCCCTTGTCACTTTGGCATAATCATTCACTTCAAGTTTTTGTTCTGCTTGTCGCGTTTTAAACGTAGTTCATTATAACGACCTCATTTTCGATTTCTGGATTTGGTATTGATTGACACATTGCTTTCATAATGTTTGTTGTTACTACAGCAATCGATGGCACTCGACTCCTAGATGCGCGATTATGAAACCAAAACTGACAGATGTCATCAAAATGTCATCTTCCGCCATGATGGTTTTGTTTTGTATTGCTATTTTCTTACTTAACTCTTTATTTGAACCACTAAACGAAGCCATTTTAAAAGAATTGGATAATAACAAAATCTTGTAGGTGTATTGGTCTATCTTTTGGTGGGGTGTACAGGTTCTGGGCCTGGCCTCCATACAATTTGGGACATCTCCTTTAAAGCTACTATGTATTTATAGACAAAATCGCTGAGTTTGATTTCATTAAATGATATACTTAATTACTATGCTTAAAAAACTACAAAATACGTGAGCGCGGCGGCTCGTCAGGCCCGTACTGTTGCGCGCTGGTGCTTACGGAGGCTTCACGCCCCGTTTGGTCTAGTGGCTTAAGTACCGACCCAAGATCACGGGGTCCTGGGACAATCCCACGGTTGGACAACAAGAGTTTCGGTTTTTCAGGCATTGCGCGGGCTTGTGATTACCAAGCCGCATATTTCAGCAAGCGTAGTGATTATACCTGTACCCATCATTGCTGTGGTAACTTGATTTCAATGATGGTGGCCTTTGTCGTGTAATAGGATGATTTTAGGCCCTACTTTAGTACAGTTAAACTCAATAAAGACATTACTGAATTATGGTATGGTACTATCCTTAAATTAATGTCAATCTTCATCGTTGCTTAACATGCTATGGCAATTAAGACTTTAGCATTAGCAAAAGAGCAAATACATTTTTGGACGTTTGCTAGAATGAAACAAGATAATTTTAAATAATTAAGCAACGTGAAAGTCTCTTAAGAAAGTAGATCAGATTACTAAAAGCAATAAAATCAAGGTACGAGTATTTGATGTATTTCAATAGAGGTAACCAATGGTTTAGCTGTGATATTTTCCTATGAGATTAATTTCATTTAGGTATAACAGTTCTATCACTTTGTAGGTAATCATAGCCATTACTTCTTTCCAAACATTTATTTTTAGTTTTTACCTAGGTATGATAATAAAATATACGTATATTATTATAGATGTTTACACTGACGACCTCCGTGGCGGAGTGGCGTACACACCGGTTTTCAAGGTGTCGCTTGCTCCGAGGTCCCGGGTTCGATTCCCGGACGGGTCAATGTAGAAAAAATGAGTTTTCTACATTTTCTCGGGTCTGGGTGTTTTGTGGTACCTTCGTTGTCTCTGGTTTCCAAAATACGAATGCTTTAAATAGTTATTCAAATTGGGATCAGAACAATGTATGTGATGTTGTCCACATTTATTTATTTATTTATTACTGAGTTCACTACGCATTAGAAAACCCATTCCAAGTGGGAACCTTAGTATTTTTGACCAATGCATTTTTTTATAGGTTTAAAATACGCAAAACGGCGTATATAATGTCTAGAAACATTCTGTGCAATTTAGTATATCAAACAGTACTGACTATGCAATTTTTTTTTTAAACTCCTCACCTAAATTTTATGTTATTCTGTGATATGAATAGACCACTCTCTAATATTTCATAGACTGATTACAAATAATCTGCCGAGCCAGATTTTGGTGGAAATGAGCACTTGCTATTATGTAACATACAAACCGGACATTGAGTATTCACATAAACAAAAACACAAAGAGAAATGTTGCAGGTAAATGCTCCCTTGTCGTGACTTTCACGTAGAATAAAGCGTCTAGCATTTGTAGGAACGTTACACATACACGATACATACGAGGGACTGTTTTATTTTAATTAAAGCTTGAGTTTATCTTGTACTATTCGAGTATTAACCTTATCTTAGAGTTTATAAGCCACAATTTAATTACCATGATTGTTATTCTTACTACATGAGTAGATTTCCGTTTCATCACATAAGAATCCTTACTTTAAAGCGACAAACACAATAGCGGAGCTTCAACAGGTTGGTCGTTCTAAACATTCAATAATTTCAAAGCAAATGGTTATCGCGGACTAAGAACGCCATCTCTCGAAAAAAATTTATCCTATGATAAAGTCGTAGCTTGAGTTTAAAAACGTGAACGTACATAAAGCAGCTTTCTAGCGCGCCATCTGTGGAGTGAGTTGCAAAGCATCAAGTATCACAGACCTCGTAGCTCGTAGTGCCGTTACGGTCGACTGCGGTCGTGCTACGAATTTCGTAGTCAACATTTTCCGTGTTCTAGAATTCAGATGATGCATGAAAACCACGCGAGAGGTTGTTAGCATTGAACGAGTGATCAAGTAGTTAGTAGAAATACAGAACTTTTTCCAAAATATAACTGTTCATATTTAAATTAATTTGTAGCACAATGCGGGCACTAAAATTACTAAAATTTTCATAAACCCTTATTTTTTACCTTTGAAGGTTAAATATAATTATAAGTAATTTTACCCGTTCTTATAAAATAAAAGTACCTAACACCTTTTGGAACAATAATTAGTTATGTTAATATTATTAGAATTCTTAATTATGTAAGCAAATAAGCAGGGTGTTATCCTACTAAAAATATAAATGTGAAAGTTTGGATTGTTGTTGGTTACTCAATTACGCCAGAACTGCTGAACGGTTCGCGCCAGAATGGATAAACGGATCTGGGTGACATTTGATAAAGGGATAGATTGTATGTAGGAATGGCACATGGGCAACTTTTTATCCCGGAAAAAAGGCGTATCTCGTGGGGTAGTTATTTATATATTCAAGTCAATACGGTACCCTTAAATGACACTGTTGAAATTAGAACCTACTTTTTAGGGTTCCATAGTCAAGACAAGGACTTTTTTTAGTTTTGCCGTGTCCGTCAGTCTGTCTGTTTATCCGCGTTTAGTCTCAGATACTTATAATACTAGAAAACTTTAGTTTGGCAATATGTTGATCACGCCAGCAAAAGTCCTCAAATAAAAAATTGCAATATTTTTAATGATGCCTCCCCTACATGTAAGGGGTATTAAATAGTTTTTCCTGATCTGTCTTATAGAGTAGAGTTTGGGGTATCATTGGACAAGTATTTTGAAAAAACAGTGAGTTTGTGGAAACACCTTTTCGTCAAAAATAAGTTTGTTAAAGTCAATTAAATTCTTTAGTAACGCAAAGTAGTACCAATCACTACCAATAAATTATGATTAGTTTCAATTCATTTCCATCATCATCATCATCATATCAGCCGAACGACGCCCACTGCTGGGCATAGGCCTCCCCCAAGGATCTCCACAACGATCGGTCATGTGCTGTCCGCATCCAGCGGCTTCCCGCGACCTTGACCAGATCGTCGGTCCACCTTGTAGGGGGCCTGCCCACGGAACGTCATCCGGTACGCGGTCGCCATTCAAGAACCTTTCCGCCCCAACGGCCATCGGTTCTCCGCGCTATGTGTCCCGCCCACTACCACTTCAACGATGCAATCCTTCGAGCGATGTCGGTTGTTTAAGTTCTCCTGCGGATCTCATCATTTCTGATATCAGTATATAAACTTGAAAAATTTTTACTCAGGCGGGACAAAAAAAAAAATATTTCAAGTTTATATACTGATATTATAAGTGCAATTAAGTTGCTAAAATATCAAATAAAGTATATCATCATTTCTGATTCGATCGAGTAGGGTAATACCCAGCATCGCTGTCTCCATTGCTCGCTGGGTGATCTTGAGCTTTCTTATGAGACCCATAGTAAACGACCACGTCTCACTCTCATAGGTCATTACTGGCAACACACACTGGTCAAAGACTTTTGTCTTGAGACACAGAGGTATTTCGGACGCGAATATTTGCCGGAGCTTCCCGAACGCTGCCCATCCGAGCTGGATTCGACGAGAGATCTCTTTCTTGAAGTTGGACTTACCTAACTGGACTATCTGTCCCAGGTAAACATATTGGTCAACAACTTCGAGTGCAATGTTCCCAACGTTAACTGGAGCGGGTGCAACACGGGCATTTAACATGATTTTCGTATTGTCTGTCCATGTTCATCATAAGACCCACTCTTTGAGAAGCATTACTGAGATCTCCGAGCATAATGTTCAGTTCTTCCAAGGTCACAGCCATAAGAACTATATCATCGGCAAATCGCAGGTGTTTTAAGTATTCGCCATTGATGTTGATACCGCGTCCTTTCCAGTTGAGAAGCTTGAAAATATCCTCCAACGCAGCTGTGAACAGTTTCGGAGAAATAACGTCTCCCTGTCTCACGCCTCGCTGTAGTTTGATCGGATTAGAGCTCTGGTTATGTAATCGGACTGACATGGTGGCGTTTTGGTACAAATACTTTGGCACCTAGATGTAACTGTAGTCTATTTGGCACCTTTGAAGAGACTGCAGCACTGCCCAGGTCTCAATCGAATCAAAGGCTTTCTCATAGTCCACGAAAGCTAAGCAAAGTGACAAGATATACTCTTCGGTCTTCTGTATAACTTGCCGCAGCATATAAATGTGGTCTATGGTACTATAGCCTTTTCGGAATCCGGCTTGTTCGGGAGGTTGGAAGTCGTCGAACCTGCGAGTGAGACGATTCGTAATGACTCTCGAAAACAACTTATAGATATGGCTCAGAAGCGAGATGGGTCTGTAGTTCTTCAAGAGAGTTTTGTCACCCTTCTTGAAGAACAGCATCACATCGCCTCTGCTCCATGCCTTTGGCGTTTTGCCCTCGAGGACGACAGAATTAAAGAGCTTCTGGAGGACCTTAAGTATCGGCTTACCGCCCGCTCTAAGGAGCTCTGTTGTGATTCCGTCATCACACGCCGCCTTGTTGTTGTTTTTAAGTTGCTTGAGAGCCATCCTAATCTCGCACAGGCTGACGTCTGGGATATCTTCAAAATAGTGTCGGGTAAGCTTGGCTCTAGGGTCTTTAGCCTTGCTTTATTCATTTCCATATTTTGAAAAAATCAACAATTTGACAGATTGATGTTATAGGATCAAACGAACTTGCAAGTGAAGTTCGATCGATATTATATGAGTTCGTACGGTTCAATTGAAGATATTTTATAATTTACCGTGTAGTCCAGAAATCCTGCAGACAACTTCATATAATACAAATTTAAAAAAAAATACAATCCATAGACGTTTTGGTCTACCTATGGCTCGGTGTCAGATTGTGCCTCGTTCTTTAGAGAAAGAAGGTAATTAAATTAAACACATAATTAATTTCGGCTAGGGAAAATGAGGGTGGGAGCTTATATCTTCGAATAAAGCGAACTCATATAATATCGATCGACTTCACTTACAAGTTCGTTTGATCGTCTATTATATTTCATAGCTTCGAGTTCCATCAGTCGACCGAAATACTACTCGTATGTGGGAATTAAACATCCTTGACTAAAAAATGCGCAGTAGAATTAAAGGAAAAGCTCACTACAAGATTAATACGAAACGTCTTAGAGTTACAAATTAATCTTGTAATGTGCTTTTCCATTTTGAAATAATGTAAGTCACGTCTAAAGTAAACAATAAGTAATGGCCTATAATCATCCCACTGCAGGGCAAAGGTCTTTATCATAGAATTCTAGTTCAGATCCGAGTAATGTTTAAAAATTCGACATCCTTGTTGCCCGACCCGTGAATCTAAACATAGAACAGATAAAGAAGTTAGAACGGCAATCGTTCCTCGCTTGTATTAGAATAAGTGTCGCCGATCTACTTTGTCTGTTCTGTGGTGCCCTTTGGTTCGCCTAAAATTTAAAGTCCTAATTTTATTTGGCCGAACCGCTTTGGCCTAAACTTATAACGTATAATTATTGTCTAGCCTAATAGTTGTTTTTGCACTATTATAGTTTGTTCAAAAAATTGAAAACCCTAATTTCAGTATGTTTAATGTCGAAAGCGCTAAAATGTATTAGCATCTTTTTTTGGTTTTACGCTAAGTATTCAAAGCTCAATTTTTTTATTAAACCGAAAAAGTTTAGGAAACGAATCACTCACAAACCGACCCCAAGCAGTCTTGTCTGCCCTACCCCTAGAGTGTAATTCAAAAGTGCGTAGGCGCAGCCGGCCAACAAGCCGAAGCTGCGGTGCTGAGTGTAAGCCATCTTGCGACGATTAGCACGCGTGGGACCGTTGAAGCCCCGCAGGGCCGAAGCCGTCACAGAAGTCTGATTGTTTGGATGCATGCATGATTCCTTGTTTGCATGCATGTTTGCTTGATTGCATGCATGCTTGCTTGTTTGCATGCATGCTTGCTTGCATGCATTCATGTTTGCTTGCTTGCTTGCATGCATGCTTACTTCTTTGTAAGCATGCATGCATGCATGGCTATTTCAAATATTGATAAATATTTTAAATTTCTGCGAATACAAATTTGGAACTGTAAATGGTAGGTGTTAGGATATATTCGGCTAAATGTCGCTATTAGGAAATTATAATACGGCGATATAAAGTAAGGCGTTGTAAAAATAGGCTTAACAAGTTTAAGCTAAACGTACTAAGTGCAGCATGCATGACAGCTAAGAGAACCTTACTAATTTTATGAGTTTAAAGTGTTAACAATGATGAATTCGGAAATTAGTTTTTTTTTAATATCGATTGTAAACCTACGCGTAACATCACTAGAGTGACGTAAAAAGTCGAGTCCGCCAGTCTGACAGACACTTTTTGCTACACGGTCGAGGCGTCAACATCTCTGCTAAAGTACTAATGCTGTAAGCTAGGTATAATAAGATATTCGAGGAATAAAAGGCTTTACGTAAGTACTACTGGACGTTTTCCTTCTGACGATTTTATCAGTCAGAAGTGGTATAGGTACCGCGACAAACGCTTTGCCTGCGCTAAGGCCGAGATTGTCAGCAGTCCGGGTAAGTGAATGCACAATTACAATTATACGATGATATTTATATGTGTTACTTTCAGTGTTTTGTTGTTGTGATTTAATAAGACTACCGCTTTTAAAAAAATCTAAATAAAGTGTTAAACGAACATTCATAAATAGCTTGATAAAAAGCGAAATCATTGTTATTGCCACACAGTGTAGTTAAAATTACGAACTACCCACGTTTTGGCCACAACTGGATGAGACTCATAGTGATTAATTTTATAAAATTAAATCTTAGTATAAGAAAACGGCAATAAGCTGTTTTATCTTTCTGCGATAGTGAATTTTGTTCATAATTTAATGAATATACTAGTGTTGGGTATTCCGATACATATCTTCTTTGTTGTTCGATTTAACTTTTAATTCAAGGTAGTTGTAATTTATTTGTTACTTTACAGTATTTTAATCATTGAAGAAAATATTAGCTTACGTTCCGCTCTAAGAATATTGTTGTGTTTTTTTTAAAAAAAACAAAAAAAATATCGACGCCTTATATTTCATATAATTGAAAGTATCTTGTTCACTTCTGAAAATATGATCATTTCGAATAAGTGCAGTTAGTTTATTAACTATCCACATACAATCCTAACCTTTTGCTTTTGACACAATTGAGACCTATTATTTATAATATATTCTGTACGTTACAGCATACAGTTTATTCCTATACTAATCCTTTTCCTTTTTACTGGGTAGTAATGGGGCCTCATAGTCCTAATTATCGTGTACTTACCACAAAAAGACGAAATACTCGAACTCCATCGCGAGAACCACCACCGCTATCACCAGAATCGCAACGACGGTCTGTTGTTCGTCGTCAGAGAGTAAGAAGTCGGTCACATCTTAGAACCAGGTCGCGGTCACCTCCACGTACACCTTCACGTACACGAAGCTCTATTATATTAGCCATAAGAAATTTACCTGCGACTAGGACTTTGTCCACACCTGAGCGTGAGTCACGACCGGGTCGGAGGAAATTTTATTCATTATCTAAAAGAAGTAGTTATAACGATCGATCGCGTACGCCGCGTCATTATCGCAGGGATAGTTGCAATCGGTCTTCTAGGTCAATCGATCGCCGAATGCGTAGTAGTAGGCTACGAAGACGTATTTCAAGTTCGAACAAGTCTGAAAATAAAAGACGTTGTCAGTCGCGCAACCGTAAGTCACCTATTACAATGACGCCATGTAGTAGATCTGATTCTTCTAAATTAGGACCTCACAATAGTCGAGAGGTGCAGAACCCTAGCTCCCTACACCTTCACTCAAAAGATAAAAACCCTGACGTACATGCTAACGATAAAAATGAATTGGATACCAAAAAATCGGATGAGGCTTCTCTTTTAGAAAAATTAGTCACGGTTTTGACAGAACGAGGTAGCGCTACGGTTCAAGGAACGGGACTGCACGCAGCCCAGAACGTAATACCTGATTTTGACCCTCAAGGAAAAGTACAGACTATGAAAGAGTGGTTAGCAAAGATAGATGAATCAGCGCATGTGTATAACTGGTCAGAACGTCAAAAAATATTTTATGCTTTACCAAAACTTCGTGGTTTAGCTAAGCGCTGGTATGACGGACTTACTAGCATTAAATACACGTGGGCCGAGTGGCGTGAAAAGCTAATTACTGCATTCCCGTGCGAACAAAATTACGCTGATTTACTTTCCGAAATGCTGGCTAGGAAAACGCGTCGTAATGAAACCTTAGAGGAATATTATTATGATAAGATAATGCTTATAAATAGGTGTGAGTTTAATGGTAAAAAGGCAGTAGATTGCATTACGCAAGGCATCTACGACACGAATATAAGAATGAATGTTCAAGGTGCAAATATTCAGAACCCTGAAGGGGTACTTCAATATTTTAGAAATATCACAAGTAGAACCTATATCCCTCGATCCTTAAATCAAAATCAACAACATGTTGAACAAAATAGCAAGAGGAACAATGACCCGTCTTTTAGAAAGTTTAATACAATAAGTCAGACTACGTGTTATAATTGTGGTGAGGTAGGTCATATCGTAACTCGTTGCCCTAAAGTTGTTCTTAAGTGCAATAAATGCAGACGATTTGGGCACGATGAGAAAAACTGCACTAGGCCATATGTAGTTGATACAAGAATTACAAAGGAGTCGAATGCAAAGGCTTCAGCAACACCTAATAGTAAAAATGTACTCAATATTGTCACAACGGAGAAAGGTAGTGAAAAATATTATAAACCAATTACAGTGAACGGAAAATCGATGACTTGTTTTGTAGACTTAGGAAGCCAATGCACTCTGCTCCGGGAAGATTTTGTATCAGATTTGAAGTTAACTATAGATAAGTCAAACTTGCCTACGCTTAAGGGGTTTGCCAGTGGGGTACTCGTTCCAAGTGGTCGTGTTAATATCAGGATTGCGTTAGATGGTTTGGACGAGAATATTGAAGCATATTTGGTAGAATCTTCGGTTCTCCCAGCTGATGTGTTAGTAGGGCAATCGTTAACGGAACTCCCTCAAGTGAGGGCTTTAAAAACGAGTGATAAATTAATATTTTACAAGGACTTAGGAAGTAACTATGATAAACACCCTATTACAAACGCGAGTGATGTTAAGATACATGGTGCAGTTACAATCGAAGTGATGATGTCCTATGAGACTTCTGGATTAGTGTATATAGATACTGAACCTTGTATGCGTGAGGGTAAAGAATATATGATATTGCCAGGGCTTTACTCAATTAATAGTGGCAAAGGGTTTGTAGTAGTCGTATCTCTGAATTCGGAGCCTTTCACGTTACGCAAAGGAGTTTTATTAGCGCGTGGCCTCTTAGTATCAAATATAATGCCGGTCTCTGAACGGCAAAAAAGTAATTCAATGGTCATTAATTCAATTACAATTAATAATAATACTGAAAACTCTAGTAGCATCGATCCTGGGCAAATTAGTGTGGGTAGTAGCTTGACACAAGATGCAAAAGACCAGCTTTGCGACTTACTTAATGAATATCGTAGTTGTTTCGCATTTAGCTTAGATGAACTTGGTAAGACGGAATGTACGGAAATGCGCATAGAGTTGAAAGATCAGGTACCTGTGACTTACCGACCGTATAGGCTGGCATTAACCGAACGAGGCAAGGTAAACAATATCATTAATAATTTGTTGGCTAACGGAATTATTCAGGAATCTACCTCGGAGTACGCCAGCCCTATTATTTTGGTAGCAAAGAAAAATGGGGATGTGAGATTGTGTGTGGATTATCGGGCTTTGAACAGAAAGACTGTCAAAGAAAAATTTCCGATGCCTCTTATCGATGATCAGATTGACGGTCTTTCTGGACAAGTATTCTTTACAACGCTTGATCTCGCATCCGGCTACCATCAGGTGCCCATGGCAGAAGAATCGAAGCATCTTACGGCGTTTGTGACTCCAGACGGCCACTATGAATATAACCGCATGCCTTTCGGACTCACAAATGCACCTGCAGTATTCCAAAGACTCATTCTAAAATTACTAAAGTTGCGTCGTATCCCAGGTGTGCTTGCATACATGGACGATATCATAATACCCTCAAAAACAATATCTGAAGGAATGTGTAAGTTACGCAACGTACTAGATCTTTTAAAAGAAGCCAACTTAACTTTAAATCTTGCAAAGTGCAACTTTTTTCAAAGTACAATACAATATTTGGGGTTTGAGATATCATCAAAAGGAGTCAGACCAGGTCAAGAAAAGACAAATGCTGTTACTAACTTCAAAACGCCAAAGAACGTCCATGAAGTTAGGCAATTTATTGGACTGTCTAGTTTCTTTCGGCGTTTTGTACAGGGGTTTGCAACAATTGCAAGACCGTTAACGACCCTTACAAAATCTACCACTCCATGGGTATGGGGTGAGGAACAGGACCAAGCATTTTCTAAGCTTAAGGAAATATTGACGACACGCCCAGTCTTAGCCATTTATAACCCAGAGTTTAATACAGAACTACATACTGACGCTAGCTCCACGGGACTTGGAGGTATACTATTACAACGACCAAATAGGGATTCGTCTCTCCGGCCAGTAGCATACTTTAGCAGACAGACGACGGCAGAGGAACAACATTTTCATTCGTATGAGTTGGAGACTCTCGCCGTCGTTGCGTCTCTGAATCGATTTAGGGTTTATCTTCTCGGTATAGAATTCAAAATCGTGACGGATTGTAATGCACTTCGTACTACTTTAACGAAGAGAGACCTTTTACCTAGAATAGCACGTTGGTGGCTTCTTATTCAAGAGTTTTCTTTCACCGTAGAATATAAACCAGGTTCACAGATGGCACATGCAGACGCTCTTAGCCGTAACTCGATTCCTGAGCAGGATGCGCAATTGCACTCGATTATGCAAATAGGTGAAGTAAACTGGTTACAGTCGGTACAGATGAGTGATCCTAGATTATGTCATGTAAAAGCTGTATTGGATACAAAGAGCCCAGAAGCGAAAGATATCCGTGAAAATTACGAACTAAAAGATGGGAAGATTTATAGAAAAGTGAAAGACGAGTTGCGTTGGGCAGTCCCGAGAGATGCTAGGTGGAAAATCTTGCAACAATGTCACGATGACGCAGGGCATTTTGCGTATGAAAAGACGTTGGAAAAAGTGAGGCGCGATTACTGGTTCCCTAGACTAGCGCAGTTCACAAAAAAGTACGTCCGCGCGTGTATACCTTGTGCTCATGCTAAGGTACCTGGAGGCAAGAAGCAAGGACTGTTGAATCCTATTCCTAAACCTAAATTACCCTTTCAATGTCTTCATATTGACCACCTAGGCCCGTTTATCAAAAGTAAACGAGGTAACTTGTATGTGTTAGGCATAATAGATAGTTTTACTAAATTTATAATACTGCGCGCCGTGAAAAACACTAAAACTAAAACATCTTTATCAGTTCTTAGGGACGTATTTGCTTTGTTTGGGATTCCGATGCAAATTATCTCAGACCGTGGAACGAGTTTTACATCCAATGAGTTTAAGGAGTATATAGAGTCCATCGGAGTAAAACATACTTTGAATGCAGTGGCAACCCCACGAGCTAACGGCCAGATCGAACGCTATAACCGTTCAATACTGGCATCACTTACTGCACTTTGTCATAATGAGGATGATCGGGACTGGGACGTAAAGCTTGGACAGGTTCAGTGGAGCCTTAATAACACTGTTAATCAAGGCACAGGTAAATGTCCATCAGAAATTATATTTGGGACTCCTACGGTTAATTCGGTAGAAGCTCACTTACACGAAGTTAAAGAGGATCCTCCGATAGGAGCAGTAGATAACATTCGTGAAGCGGTTTGCGCAAATATTCAGGACAGTCAGGATAGAATGAAAACTCGTTACGATAAGAAAAGGTCTAAAGCGCGAACTTATAAAGTAGGTGATTTAGTAATGGCCCAAAAGAACACTAAGACTCCGGGGGAAAGCCATAAGTTGGTTCCAGCTTTTAGTGGTCCGTATAGAATTACCGCGGTGCTAGGACATGACCGATATGAAATAAGTAGTGTCGAAGGTCACTCAAAAAGAAAATATCGTAACGTATTTTCAGTTGACAAACTGAAACCTTGGGTGAGTTTTGGAAGCACAGATTCGGAAAGTGATTATGGTGATAGCGAGTGATAACGTTTATTATTAAAACTAGTAAATAAATCGACTAGATCCTCCAACATATTGTTTTCATAAACTTTATTTATATACCTTATTTTGGTAATACTCGTATGTAATAAGTATTTTGGGTTTTAGTACTGATTGTTAATAAATAGTGTTAAAAGCGATTAATCTTCCTAAATCGATCCTATCCAATAATAAACTGCGATATGAAGACTGCTAAACAGCTGGCGCTTTGGAAACGACACCACAACGCGACGGTGACAAGTAGTTGGAACAATTCAGTGCAGAGTCATCTAGCCGGACCCAAGTTATGCTGAGATTGAGACAATAGCTCCTTGTGTGGGCAAGCGGTGATAGTTCGGACTTCTTGAGGCCGTAGCTCCTTGTGTGGGCAAGCGGTGATAGTTCGGACTTCTTGAGGCCGTAGCTCCTTGTGTGGGCAAGCGGTAACCGTTCATTTATGAGTTCAGGTCGTAGCCCCTTGTGCGGGCAAGCGGCAGTAACTCGGGGACGCTAAGGCCATAGCTCCTTGTGTGGGCACACGGTAATTGTTTGGGGTGTACTGAGGCCGTAGCTCCTTGTGTGGGCAAACGATAACACCTCATTTTTAGGTTTAGATCGTCGCCCTTGTGCAGACACGTGGCATATTTCATCTCGAGAAGACTGCTCGCAAAGGTCGCTAAATCGGCGACGCAACGAAGCAGTGCATGCGGACTGGTGACTGGCAAACGCAGCTCTTGGTATGGGCCGTCCGCCGTCCTGTAAGAGGTGCGAACATGATCGGCTGCTCTTTGGTTGGCAGAACCAAACCCTTGAAACTACGACAGTCGTTCGTCCCAAGTGTTGTGTTGTGAGTGATAGAAGAAGAAATACATAGTGAGTGTAATTAAATAGTTTTCCAAAGTGGTTTTGAGTTATGACAATGAATCCTTAAAATGATAAGTTACCTATTTGATGTCCTTTAAATTATCTAACACCTTACGTCTATGAATGGGGACCATTCTTTTAGTAGGATGGCCGAGTGACAGATTAGTTACGAGTATATCTAAAAATATTTCTTTTACAGATTGTCTAATTTTGTTTTTCCAAATAGGTAGTCAAATAGAAATGTAATTAACTTAAAATACAAAATGTATTAAGTACTCTTTTAAGTTTTGTATTGGGCAGAAAATTTTGTAAATTTTAATTAAGATCACGTAAAAATAATTGAAAATATTTTATGTTTCATAGCATGCGCATAATGATATTGTCAGTCTAAATATATCTGTATCTGATGGTTATTACTATTAATTACATACGCAGAATGATAATGTCAGTATAAATGTATATTTATGTGCCAATGCAGAGAGTGTTGATGTCTGGGACAGACATCTATCCAGGATGGCCGACTGTTAACAATGATGAATTCGGAAATTAGTTTTTTTTTAATATCGATTGTAAACCTACGCGTAACATCACTAGAGTGACGTAAAAAGTCGAGTCCGCCAGTCTGACAGACACTTTTTGCTACACGGTCGAGGCGTCAACATCTCTGCTAAAGTACTAATGCTGTAAGCTAGGTATAATAAGATATTCGAGGAATAAAAGGCTTTACGTAAGTACTACTGGACGTTTTCCTTCTGACGATTTTATCAAAAGGAATGATCGGCAAAGTGGGTCATGATTCAATTTGGTCGACTGTACATTGAACGGGTATATATCGGAATACCGAATTATTTGTACTCCTAATTATCATTCATTAGCACACAAACTTTTAGCCTAAAATTTTTCGCAAATTTTCACTTTTTCTAAACGTGTTTAGCCTATTTTTACTACGCCTTATTTTAAATTGCCGTATTATAATTTCCCAAATACGACATTTAGCCGAACATATGTTAATCCATTCAGTTTCAAATTTTTATTCACAGAAAGTTTAAATGTTTTTCAATAATTTGCAAGCAAATAGGCATGCATGCATGCATGCATGTTTGCGAAGCAAGAATGCTTGCAAACAAACAAGCAAGCATGCATGCAAACAAACAAGCAAGCATGCATCGGACTTCCGTGACAGCTTCGGCGATGCGGTGCTCCGGCAGTCCCACGCGTGCTAATCGTCGCTCCTCAGCCCGCGGGCCGCCTCCCTCCTCCGCGACTACGCGCTTTTGAATAACACTCTAGGGGTAGGGCAGACAAGACTGCTTGGGGTCGGTTTGTGAGCGATTCGTTTCTTTATCTTTTTCGGTTTTAAAAAGAAATTAGGCTTTCAATACATAATGTAATTTTTTTAATGCCAAAATAAAGATGCTAATACATTTTAGTGCATTCGATATCTATTATATGTGTAGATACTAAAATTAAGGCTTTCAATTTTTAGACCAAACTATAATAGTGCAAAAATCACTGTTAGGCTAAACAAGAATTATACGTTATAAGTTTAGGCCAATACGGTTCAGCCAAATGAAATTAGGACTTTAAATTTTAGGCGACCTAAAGGACACCCGCCTGGATGGATGCCGAAAGTGGAGTAGAACTTGTTCAAATTTGTTCAAATGTTTGTTGAAATTAATTAAATAAATATATTATTCTTCAACTTTACTGTTTTATTTCATTTAGACTAAAACATGTTCCAATGGAACTTTTATAAAGAACTGGTTACTGGTACAGTCTTACTCGAATAATATAACAGGTTCGTTACTAGGAAATGTATGTTCAAGCGGATTTCAACCTACTTGTATAAAATGACAGTACAAAAATGACCGGTAACCTATTGAAATCTCAAATTTCTGTTACCCGAATTTTAAAATCCCGAAAACGGTTGGTAGAACTTTTAAAAGACAGATTTAATGAATGACAACTTTTTAAATTTCCCAGATGAATCAATTTCCAGGTGCACTAAAACCAAATTTACTAAAAGTATTTTTTTGTTTCCCATATTCTCATAATCCAGATATAGTTATACCAGATTCTCAAAATACTTTTTTTTGTTTCCCATCGTACCATTTTCCAAATAAACTATTACCAAATAATCATAATCTTTTTATTTGATTCCCATACAATCATATTCCAGCTAAACTAACTATTGCAATAGATAATATTATTTTTTGTTTCCCATGCTAACAATTTCCAGAATTATTACTAAACTACCCTACACTATTAACAAAAAAAATCTTTTATACAGAGTCTAGGACCTAGACTGGACTCTAGGTTAAGTTAGGTTAGAACAGTGACCACACACGTGAAGTATAAAATTTTGCACGCTTAGTTATATTTTATAAAGAGAAGCAATGCAGAATGCGATATTTTCTTTTAAATACGCATCAACAAATATTAGACGAATTTTGATTACTCGACTTACGACCTCAAGTTAAAATAATTCCGATAGATCCCTTTATAGCGTAAATTTCATGTATTTCAAATGTCATGTTGTCTGATATCTTTCCGACAATGGATGCGGGTTAACCTTAAGTAGTTTATTTTAAGGCAAAAACAGCAAAATATCCGTGTTTTTAACCCACCTCATCTTCGCTCTATTATCTAATGCTACCATAAATCACTTAAATCGGTGACATGATCAAACAATAAACTGGGAGCAATTCGATCCGACGCTTATCATAACCTTTTAGAGATCCTTTGTGCGGTAAAGAGCTCTGACATAACGTGTTATCAAATAAAAGAAAGGTGTGAATTTTCACAGGCCGTCGCCGAGGCCCCTCCCACTTAAGATGGCGGTATCCCCACTATCAACTTATCAGCCAGTAGCGTGCCAGCATCTCATCTCGGTTGTACCTACAGCACCACCTATTTTCAAATTCAATTATCAGTTCGCGACCATCTCTGAATTCCGGATACAAAGAATTAGTCGCACCATTGAATTTCAACAATAATGTTCTTGAAATAGTTGTAAAAGTGAACTGTTAACGACGTTTGTAAAAGTGCTAATGCAAATTTAACAACAATGGACGCTATTAATGCTATAAGCAGTACATGTGAAAACGATTTTTTGTCAAGAAACGAGGAACCTAGTGCCGAGAAAACCCTCGGGAAAACGTACGACTGTGAATCTGAATCGGAATATGATAGTGAAAATGAAACTATTGATGTTATTTGTGAAAATAGTGGTGAAACGGACTTTAGTAAAATAAATAATTCTAATAGCAATCCTTACCACATATTAAATAGAGATTTCTTCGAAGTCAAACATTTTCACAGCTCAAAAATCTTTGCTGGTACCCCGTCCAACAGTAGTAATAAAAATACAATAAATAGTGAAATTAATAGTAGAAGTAACACATTTTTAATAGATAACATTTTAGGTAATAATAAAAACTGTGACTCTATGCTTTCTAATCCGGCAAATACAAACGAAGAAAGTGATAATTTTGAAGAAACTGCAGATGAACACAATGGTAAGGCTAAGACCTACATAAGATTTTTATATTTTTAATTGAATTACTTAAATAAAGTATGCATGCTAGGGAACGGGGAGTAGATGCAAATATCTATGATATAGATAAGGGGCAATAGGCCGCAATAGAGATTTCTTAGACTAGAGATTTTGAGGCGATTGAATTAGGGTTTGGTTCAAATTAAGTGTTGCTTCTTTGATCATCACATCACCATCTCATTTTTAGGGTTCCGTACCCAAAGGGTAAAAACGGGACCCTATTACTAAGACTTCGCTGTCTGTCCGTCTGTCCGTCTGTCAGTCTGTCCGTCGCTCTGTCACCAGGCTGTATCTCAAGAGCCGCGATAGCTAGACAGTTGAAATTTTCACAAATTATGTATTTCTGTTGCTGCAATAACAATAAATACTAAAAACAAAATAAAATAAATATTTAAGGGGGGCTCCCATACTTCAAACCCGTTTTTTTGGCCTTTTTAGTACGGAACCCTTCGTGCGCGAGTCCGACTCGCACTTGGCCGGTTATTTGTTGTTTAATAGAAGTACAAGTTAGCGTCGTTATCTCTTATTAAAAGATAATAATCTCCGAAATTCACTTATGTACGCGCATAACTTCTGTTCGATTGCACCAAATTGGATAATTTGGAGAAGGTTTGTATGAAAGAAAATATTTGATGATTGTATGAATTGTTTTATAAATATTCACATACATAAAAGGCGTGGAAAACATTATTTATTTTGTCACACACGCAACAAATAAAAATCGCATCCTATCTCCTTGCGCGGTGCGAGTAGCGCCACCACAAAGGCATACTTGTATTAGCAAACTGAAGTGTGCTCACTTCAGATAAGAAAAACTTTTCTCAGCCATCAGAGAAGCCAAAATAATTTTAATTATCCTAGTTTTAATTATCATCACACTTAATACTTGATATTTGTCACTTATCAGAGACATTGTATGTTTTTTTATTCACAGCCCATAAAAAGGAATATAACTATATTACAAGTTATAAGCAAATAACGTATTTCACCTAAAATAAATTGAAAATGGACAATTTCAAAGAAAGTTGACAAAGACTATTCATTACCACTATTATAAAATTAAAGGTTGTTAGGAAGTACAAAAACTGAGGTTACGATTGGAGACTGTTTTTTAAACAATATATTACTAGTGTAAATTTCCTTTAATAAATTGCAACTGCCTTTGATGAGGATTGAGACAGAGAAGTCGCCCGATAAGTGGAAGGTTTTGGGTTCAAGTAACCTGAGTTATTTTAAAGTTTAATTGAAGGAGTTTTCAAGTAAACTAATCCTTGATTATATTTTTGGGTCGTTGAAGTGCATCTCTTTCATACTCTATAAAAAACAGGTAAATTTTAGTGCTATAAAATATTTTGTTTCGTTAAAAAAATACTTTATTTTGTACTAGTCAAATAGTAAATTAGCGTTAGATCCACTAAGGCCCAATACAATACTGAAAAATGAATTTATAGTCGACTTAAGAGACACTGAAACAGTGTAAGCACACAACGGACACAATTTTACAGGGAGCCTTAGTACATAAAAGAGGGATTCAGAGATATACGAGGTCTGGTGCGTTTCTGGAATTAACTTAAATGGTTTGAATAGCCACTCACAAAGGCTCAACAGAGGCTGAGTGCGGAATACGCTAAGTCCAAGTAACTATAAATAACTAAGTATCTGTTTGTCTGTTAGTGTCATCATCGACTTGTCCCGAGCTGAGCGCGCTGACGGATGCGGGGCTGCTCGCCGGACATGCGTACGCGCACTGGCTGGCTTCACACCAACCGTCATCTACATTTTATGGTAATGTCCCGTTTTTCACCATAGACTTATAAACACGGTGCATTTTAAACCACCTGTAAAACGAAGTCCACGTTAGGTAAACATTATGTGTAACATCTTGGCAGTGTTATTTTCTATATCTAAATATATAAAAATGAAAACTGATTTAATGACTGACTGACTGACTGACTGACTGACAGACATATCAACGCACAGCCCAAACTACTGGGATTTAAAATCTGAAAATTTTCACCGTGCTTCCTTTCATAGTGTAGGGGAGCACTAAGAAAGGAATTTTGGAAATTCCGCCTCTAAATGGGTAAAAAGGGCCCCATAAGTTTGTATGAAACTCCGTCAGTTTTGAAGCTAAGTCGATGAAAATTGGTATCCAGCTACTTAATTAAAAATTAAGAATGACGTCTTTCAGGATTTTTGAAAATTTAATCTTTAAGGGGATAAAAAATGGGGGCAAAGTTTGTTCGGTTCCGCGTCATATCCATACTCTTTACATATTTGTACTCTCTGACTTTACTTAGTTTGTTATGACATTCAATGTGTCCATCAGAAAATAAATAGGTAATTTCTTACAAACAGAATGGTATTATATAGAATTCAATAATTGGCGCCGAAATGGATGAATTAACTGAATTAAAACGTGTAGAACTTTTATTAAAGGCTGCATTACAAAATTCGGCAGCCAGATACAAAACCTACGAGAAATTTCTGATTATGAATTAAAATTAGTGAGTGATCAGCTGGTGAAGTGACAAATGAACAAATTTACCAAGAATAATTTGGAAGAGATACGACTACAATAATATTACTGATGACCCACAGTTGGAAACTGAGATTGAAGAAAAAAATTACCTTTAGGGTATTACAACACAGCTTTAACTAAAACTGCAGAGTTTGAATTCGATAGCGCGAAACAATCCCATGTATGCAGAAGGTACTGAGGAGCAAAGGTCGGTCACAAACAAATCTTAGGACATCTAAATTGAACTCAGTACCATTAGACAAGGACGAAACATTCAAAAACATCATTAAACGGTTGGATACGTACTTAAAACTGAACAGATGTGATGATATCGATACAAGGAAACACACGTCAGAGCCCAGAATTACATCAGAAAACTTATTATATTATATTTTTGTGCTCCACGGGATCCTTGTGAGTTAGAATTTGAGAAGTTGGATAAAATTCAGTTAGTAAATTATCAACAACTCAAAATTGGACAGATTACTAGAAGGTTTAACAATGGTGTTTGACGGAACTCTTGTTTGAATATCAAACTACAAAGCTCAATTAGTGCTTCAAGAAAATGTGACACCAATTTTCATCTAGCCGCGACGTATTCCATATGAAGGACAAAGTTGACGAAGAAATAAGGAGGCTATGTAACAAAAAGACAAAACTTGAAAATTCCTATTGGATGGCTTCTATGTATATTGGTACAAATTCAGAAAATAAATATCGGTACTTACCATAAGAATGGTATTATTTAGAACTTAATCATTTTTAGGGTTCCGTACCCAAAGGGTAAAAACGGAACCCTATTACTAAGACTTCGCTGTCAGTCCGTCTGTCCGTCTGCCTGTCACCAGGCTGTATCTCAAGAGCCGCGATAGCTAGACAGTTGAAACTTTTACAAATTATGTGTTTTTGTTACCGCAATAACAACAAATACTGAAAACAAAATAAAACAAATATTGAAGGGACAAAAAAAATCGCGATTCATCTATGGGAATACAACAAACGCGATTTTTTTTTGTCCTTTTTTGTTCGATATTAATAATAGCAACAGGTAGGCACTTGAAATATTCACAAAACACTCAATTATATTTCTAACTTTAATAAACAATAATTAAATTAATACTCGTATTTAAGGGAGGTTCCCACACAAAAAAATCAATTTTTTGCTTATTTTTGCTTGATATCAATAAATGGTAACAGGTAGGCACTACATTAACTAAATTAATGTAGGTACCTAATGTTTTCGTAGTCAATGGTACGGAACCCTTCGTGCGCGAGTCCGACTTGCACTTGGCCGATTTTTGTTTATACGGTAGAGACAAATGTTGGGAAATCGAAAAAAGTGTATAGAATTACACTGTTGTACCTTAAGACATTATCAACTATATTAAGCAGTACAAAAATAATTCCTAAACTGGGCATAAACCCGTATCTCAGACAGAAAAGGTAACAGGTGTGTTGCAACAACACTAAGCAGCTGACTGGTGGATTAAATCAATATAGACTGGTAGACCATTTGACAAGCTTCCATTTAGAAGATAATTTGATAAACTTCCATTTAGTAACGATTTATTTTTTCTAGGACGCACTGCTTTTGGGGGCCTGGCAAAGTTCGTTTAGTGAAACTGCCTTTCTAACGTATCCAAATTATCTTTTTATTTAATATCCTCCATATTTAAAAAAATACACTTTTAAAACATAAAAATAAAACGTTGAAAAAAAATCACCTCACTTCATAATTCCGTGTTGTTTAGCTTAGGAATAGCTACCACCACGCACCCACTAATGACCAAGCAGCAGTAATTAATGATGTTTTGCTGACATCATTTGAAGCTGAAGAAATATAAAAATATATAGACACAGTGGTCAGTACAGTCGAATCAGTTCTCTATCCTGTTAAGTTTCTGAACACTTTTTATCCTACTGATCATCCTCTACCATTCATGCCTCGAACCCACATCCCACATGAAAGTTTTGTGAAACTACGTCAGCTTTTTGATATAAATTTTGTTATGTTGTTTATAAGGTTTTTTTTATAATTAAATATTTGAGGGGGTGAAAAACGGTTGAAAATTTTGTGGTTAATTATTTGTGTTTAACATCATATTGAGGTACTTGAAACTTCGTTCATCGATCATGAAGGGAGAATGACATAGGACTGGCTTTTTCAGAGCTCTACACCGATGCTGGTACTACCCCGGTCTTCTATCCAAACGTAGTATGCAAGCAAATTGTCTTTGTAAAATCGCCTTTTTAACGCTTATGGATCGAGAAAAATGGTAACCTACTTGGTTGGAAATTAAGAATGTGTTTTTTTACACAGGGCCACTTCTTCCAGGGCTCTACGCCAGTGTTGATATTCGAATAAAGCCTTGCAAGCTGCTTTGAATGGTTTGTAGTACTACAATGTTGACAGTTTTGAAAGTTTCAAACGATATTGTACTTCAGATTTCATGTAAATGCAAACAGATGTGGTGCGAGCTCGCTTGGACCACGGTTCGCTAGGAGAACTAACACCGGATCCCTAAATAGTTTAAATCGGCCCCTTTCATCCAACTATTGTATCAACGGGCACCGGTAAGTCGGCAACGACGTATCGGCTCCCACTAAGTGCCCACCACCACCTCGCCCGAGATGGGCACCTTCGGCACCGTAGGCAAAGGAAGTGGAGGAAAAGAGTGGAAGAGAGGGGGATGAGTCGTGACGAAAACTTTGTAACAGATCAAAAACCACGCGTGCGAAGCCGCGGGCATCAGCTAGTTTAGTTATAATTGTAGTTTAGCTATTTATTTTGAAACAGGCAGGCAGGATGTAGCTGTGTAAGGTTCATTCATCCGGGACCCCGCCGCAGTAAAATAATACGCATTTGCGCGTCACAGAGTGTTACAAAATTAAAAGTCTGAATCAATATTTAAAATTATTCAAAAACATATTTTTATTGATAAATTAATTAATACTGCCCTACTTTTTATTGGTAAATTACACATAAGGGTGACATAACGTTTGCTTCGTTCTACAGGTGCTTGAAAATGCACCTAATATATATAAAGTCTATCGTTTCTCACTAAGCTCAACTTATTACACTAAGTATAAATAGTTATAGTCTTCTACATTTAATGTATGGCATATGGCTTGTGCTTTACCACAGCAGTGTAAAAGTAGAGAAATCTTTTGAAAGGAAAAGCCTGGGGACAGAGGTCTAGTATTAAAAGTATCAATAAATTAGTGAGAGGATTATTTTAAATTTTATATAAAAAAATATAATTATAACATAAAATATAAATTTATAGTTTAGGAGATAAGTAATGGAGTTGTTATCATGTTTTGATATCTATCTTATATTCATACTTAATATTATAAATGGGAAAGTGTGTGTCTGTATGTTTGTCCGTCTTTCACGGCAAAACGGAGCTTTGAATTGACGTGATTTTTAAGTAGAAATAGTTGAAGGGATGTAGAGTGACATAGGTTAAATTTTGTCTCTTTTTAACACCTCATTTATCTTAAATGGGATGTGGAAATTTGTATGGAGTATTCCGCAATTTTCAAGGTAAAAAGCTAAAAATTGGTATGCGTCCAAAAGAGGGGGTGAAATTTTATTGTTACCCTGGATTTAACGCGAGCGAAGCCGCGGGCAAAAGGTCGATAGCGGTAGGATCGATTTTTATGATTTTAAACTAAAAAGAAAGGTTTCTTGGGGATATGACAATAAATCTATTGTTTCTGGGATATGACAATATTTTTTTCAAGACAAGAATATCAAAAACCAGTGTTAAGTCGCAGAAAACAACTCTTGGCTGTTGGTACGATAACAAACACGAAAACACTAGTATTTATGTACGTAGATAAATAGTATATATTTTTTTGTATTTGGCCCACGTGGCATTTCGAAACACACCTAGAGTCAAGCTTAATTTGAATTGTACATTAAAGAAATCGTTCTTACCGGAAACCGAAACTGAGACAAAACAAAACACCGCATCACTCCAGTAATAGTAATGGTTCACATTGAATTTACGCCGCGCTATGCTATTCATACGATCATGGTGGCAAAGCTTAAAAAGTTAGAACATATGAGAGCTACTGTAAATGCATTTTATTGCACACCACATACTTAAATCTGATTAAATTTTTTCCCTTACAAGATTTTACATTGCCCATATAATTTCAATATATTTTTTTGTATTGCCAAATGTTACTAACGTAACTTTATGTAGGTATATCTAAGTAAAAGCGCCAACTTCGTAATTTTAGTATTCCTTCGCTCATTTTTTTAAACTATTTAAACTTTAACTGTAACAATTCATATTAAACACATAGCTTAAGATATTTGTTTTCCTAATAGAAACAGAACTTAGCAAAACACTTGAAACTTTTAAAATAAGGACTGGTTGATTGTGGAATATTCCAGATGATATAATGTATTTTAATAACAATATTGCATGCGTTTCCGTGCCATAGCGTGACGACTGCGGGTGCGAATGTTCACACGTCTCTACACGCAATAGTACTAGAGCCAGACTCCCGCAATTTTACCTATTCACAGATATGTTACAGGGATATTATTAAAGCCGTGATATTATAATTTCACGGACTAGTTTCAGTGCCATTATAATTTGACTATACCGATACAGTGAAATTATAGGCAATGATATTTTGACAATAACACTGGTTCAAGATTATCAGAGCGATCTCTAAACTTACCTAGATTTATTATAATATGACTATTGCGGCCCAGTAAAATTACGATATCACTGAAAAGACCAGTCGTCATTGACAATAATCAGTGTAATTATAATTTCACTAGTGAAATCACGTCTTTGACAAAATCCCTGCAAAATGTATTTTGCTGTTATATAAAATTGACAACCTTATCTATCTAACTAACGTCCCGCCCCGGCTTCGCACTGGATTATGTTGGCATCAACAAAACTAAATAGTAATTCATGCAGATTTTAACATGTTTTTTTTATTATGAACTGTAAATAGTTAAAGGGTCGCAATCTTTTTTGTAGAATGTGATGTTATTTTTTAAATAGAATTACAATACAAAACTTTGGTCTATTGTCAATAGTTTCTACAGCTTACGTGATAGAGGTATTTATGTTTCACCTTGGTTTATATAATCGACGTTTTCATATGGATCTCTATTTTTTTTAATACATTCTTTCAAATATTCATATTAGTTCCGAAGCCTATTCAATGGAAACAATCAAATATTTCCTTTTTATGTTATTAGTGAAGATGTCCATGGTTTGCAATTAAGGTGAGCAAGAGAATGTAAAAAGTAAAACTACACAATTTTGTAAATCATAATAGTTGTTTCATCGAACAATGAGATCCAATGACTGATTTAAATTGAAAATTAAATAGTAATTTGCATAATTTTCAATGTATCGAATATTGTTTCTTTATTGTATGTATTATTAAATACATATATATGTATAAAGATTATAATGTTACAATAACAACATATAATTCATTCTACTCTGTTTACGTACCATACTCTATTAACACATTCCGGGACACAATGCTAGACACAATAGAAGTTTTATTGTTATCACGTCAACAGGCGGTTACAGTCCCGGAAACTGTTAACATGCAATCAAACCAACGATCAAAGAAAGTAAAAAAGGGAACTTGTACAGACAACAGCACGTCAACCTACCACAAAACGTAAAATTTTGTCAATTGATATTGAACTCTATTTATTGGATTTAAAGTTAAAAATTAATTCAATGACTTTTAAATTTTTGGGTAGGTTGACCTGCCGTTGTCTGTACCTTTGAATAATACTACTACTACAGCCTTTCTCCTGTTGTTCAGCCGCAAAGCTATGTTCCCTCTCGTTATAAGCGGCGGATATCATTTATTTGCTACTAACGCGTTAATAAAATATTAGTAACCATTAATATTTATAGAAAATTATGGTTACCTCAATACTTTATAATTTGGTTGATTGGTCTATTAGATATTTTTTCGAAATCGAAAATTATTATTTTTATTTCTTTGCTCTCGTAGATTTTTCGAGATTATGTTCAGCGTCTTAATATTTTACTATTTTCATTAAAAACTCAACATAGTCGGTAGTATGTGAAGATTATTATGTGAAGAAATGTAAAAAAATATGATACTTAACAGTTAATTTTATCTGTTGAAATATTGAAAAAGAAACGTATGTTGTTCATAATTTTTTATGTGATCAAATATCGAAGGCCTATTTTTGACTCTATTTGTGATTCATATTATACCTATATATATATTCAATATGATGCCTTTGATGCATATTTAACTGTCAGAACGACAAAAACAAACAGCTTTCAATATTTTTTTCTGTTCGTTTGCCAATGTATAACGATAAGTTGTAGCTGTTTATAATTTAAAAGATGAATCAAAACCCTTAATAGATGCAAAAATCGTGCTTACATGCTTCTATTTTTTTTTTATATATTATACTACATACTATAAGTCCGTACACTGTTGTCGTCCTTAGTCCAACGCCCAACGGGCATTTCGGTGGCTATTAGTGTGGTCGTGTTATCTCCGGGAATGTAGCTGACGACTGTCTACTCACCCTTCAAACTTTCTTTGTCAACTTAATAAACTTGTATTTATCACTCTGATTTCAATAAAGAGTGTAGGATATTGCTATTCCTACGACGATTTTTCGTTGAGACATACTTACTTTCAACTTAGCGCTTTTTATAAACATTAAATCAAAGCCAACTCAAAACGGAAGTGGTTGATGAGAATGCTTTATATTTGTAATAATTCGCTAGCTTACTCTTGCAATAATTTTTAAATATAGGTACCTAATTTAAATAAGTCTTATATTTGTGTAAGTATTTACTTTCTCTCTTTAGAAACGATTGATTCGGGATTAACGAATTAATTTATTTTTTAAGTTTTCAATATTTCGGCAGTGCAGCAAACGCTCTGAACAAGGAATTACTGAATGATTATGCAAGTGTTTTTTTAAGCAATTACCATCTTGGTAGCTCTAAAGGTCAAATCCTACTTAGGGCAAACGAAATTTTATTCAAACATCATATTTTCAGTACTAAATAATCATTAAATGGTGACATAAGAATTTAAATATCTCAAAAGTGACGATAAAAACCCTAAATTTTAAACTTCTCTAAGCTGTCTAACTAAACTAGCCGCCCGAAATACCAGTCGTTTAGCTCTAATTGTCATCACCAACACGAGGTTACGTTTCGCGCGATAAGTCCCGCGACATTCGTTGAATTGTCGCCGGTGTCCGACGGTGGTCGCGACTTCGCACCGAGGTGTCGGCAAACAGCTGCCGCTGTGATAATCACCAACAAAGCTCGCTATTTGCCAACTGCCTTAGCAGCATCGCTACAACACTTCTGTGAAATGTTGGAGGAATGTAATGTCTTTAGAAACAGGTTAAATGCGGTGTTGCATATCTGGAGGAACTGTTGGATGAAAAAAACTTTGATTAGAATAAAGTCTATAAATCTTACGTGGAAGTAATCTTGAAAATGCTTGATTCGTTTTACGTGAAAGAATATAGCTACCAATAACATCAAGTTATTTTATTATAATGTAGAGTCGTTCTACTCTTCCCTGATGACGCACATGTAAACAATATTTTAACAGCTACATCATATTATCTCACAAAATAAAGGAAATCCTTTATTTTTTTATCAAGATGTGTTCATCAATGAGAAATCTCCAAAACAATGAACCCATCTTGACTAATTATTTAACTAAAGGTACTTTCTTTGCAAAAAGACGTAACACTGCTTTGAAAATTAAAAGTGATAACTGACATACACATTTTAATCTACCTATATTCTTGAATGTGTCCAGATTTCGTACTCGAGGATACAAAAGGAGTCATCATTACAATTCGCTTAAGCTAATAGTTGGCGAGCGGTTAGCGCTGGCCATCAGAGTCCGGCACACACATGCACAATGCGTGTTGACACGAGACGACAGCCACGCGGCGCGGGCGCATGCAAACACCCTGATTGTGTTTATAGCCACTTAACGAGCGCCTGCGACAATTCCGATTAGAGCTCGAAAAAATCTTTACCACGTAGTATTTGTTTTTAGCGAGAGCAGCTACTTTGTAAACGGGGCGTGTTTATGGGTGTGCGTAGGTGACGATTGTAGATTTTATGTTATGAAAACGCAATCTGAACGGTACTTAGCATTGAATAAATATTTTCGGACTGTTGGTTACTTAAAATACAAATTGGTTGCTACCATTATAGGAATTTACAAAAAACTGTTAAAGACTTTCTTAGATAGGATATTACACTTTTTTCATTATAACTGTAAATAATACAAACGGAACTAAACGTGACATGCCTTGCGTAACTGTTACATTACCACTTACTTCTTTGATGTTTAGGTAGCGTCACAGCGGCCGTGGTCACAAAAAGACTAAGGTGTTCTACACGAGCGGGCTTATGCGTCTGCCACCCTTAAATTATAATTTCATAAACTGATAGTGATGTTACTGCGATTCACTAACTTCACCATTTTCTAAAATCGCGTGAAATTACCTGTATTAAGCAACACATGCTTGATCCTCATGCAACCATTTTAATACCAATTCATGTAAATAATTTTCCATTTCCCAGATGACAAGAACAACAGAAGACAACGGCGAGTGGGTCCAGAACGAAAACCGCGTCAGGCATACAGCGCAAAGCAGCTTGAAAGATTGGAGGCCGAGTTTAAATTGGACAAATACCTGAGCGTGTCGAAAAGAATGGAACTATCAAAAGCTTTGGGTCTGACTGAAGTTCAGATAAAAACATGGTTTCAAAACCGCAGGACGAAATGGAAGAAGCAGCTGACCTCGCGACTCAAGATAGCTCAACGACAGGGTCTGTTCCCTGGTCAAATCTTCGGACACGCGCCACAGGCTTTTTCTCTTTTGAACCCATATGGGTATCCTCCTCTTAGTTGCGTGTTCACTCCGGTGACGTTACCATCTTCGCCTCCTTAGCTCTTCTTAAAGGTAATAATTAACTAAGGTAAATAATTAAACCAGTCGCAGATATACAACTTTATGATCCGCCAATAAATTTATCGGTCTTATGGATCCAAGAATAGACTGAAATGTTTTGATCAGCTTCATATTAGTACAAAAACTAATTCAATAGGTTATTTAGCACCACTAAATGGTAGATACTTATTCGATCTATTTTATGTGAGCTGCAGATATTTTTTTCTAGTAATACGTTGCATCGCTTTCTAAGAGAATCAAGCGACTAACAAATCATAAATAATGAATAGATCTTTATAAGGATCTGAAATGTTAGTAAAATTATTATATTTATAGAAATTATTTGTTAATAGTGTCAAATCCCGATTGTCCATCGTTGAGATAATCTGTAATGTATTTGCGTGTTCATAAATTTCGATTAGATGAATCGTGATTAGTTAATTCATTTCCGCTTCATAATTAACGTCTTGATACACCGAACTAGCTTTACAGTACTAAATATTTACTGATCAGTGCCTATTAAAAAGTTAAATCGAAAATCAGAGGTCCCATGAACTATAACATTAATAAAACTGCGAGTCGTCATCATCATCATCAGCCTATACCAGTCCAGTGCTGAACTCTGCCTAGGTTCCGCCAATAGGAGGATTTTGCCATAATAGGCTCGTTTGGCAGGTAGTTTGGCAATCCGATTTTGGCCAATCGTGGAGAGAGGGCCCTGCTGCTCGTCTTTCTATGATACTCCTTTAGTCGTCTTTGACGACACTCAAAGGAACAGACGGGTTGGTTTTTGTTTATAAAAAGATAATAAATTTTGGCATATAAATGCCGACACTCACGAATACTAGACACTTATACATCTATACTAATGTTATAAAGCTGAAGAGTTTGTTTGTTTGTTTGAACGTGCTAATCTCAGGAAGTACTGCTTCGAATTGAAAAAATATTTTTGAGTTGGATAGTCCATTTATTGAGAAAGGCTTTAGGCTATATAACATCACGCTGCGACCAATAAGAGCGAAGCAATACTGAAAAATGTTACAAAAATAATCGCGATCATAATAACAGAAATTGAAGCGTACGAAGTCGCGGGCATCAGCTAGTATATTATATAAGGGATTATTATTCAAAAGTTAAGCAGTTTATCAATTATCAAATTATTCTTAGAATGCTTTAATCACTACCTGAAAAAAATTTAGTAAAGGGCGTGTTGAGTAAGTATTCAATTAGCCATCCATGACACAAACATGTATGTTTTTATATAAAATATTGGGTTTTAAATATATTTAAAGTATGTTTTATTCTTATTGTAACTTATTGAGTAGTCATTGAAAACTGTAGAAAGTAATATTGTAGAAACAGCATGACGTAACATATTCAATACTTATGTATAAAAAACTTTGTTTGATGTTTATGTATAATAGGTATAATATATGGATAAATTAAATAACTAGGTACTTTACATTTACAAAGTATTAACCACATTTCAGAATATGGTACTTAAAGTAACAAGTTTAACGAGATTTATTGGCAAAAAGGCTTTACAAAGTAATTTAAATATAAGAAATTATTGTTGACCTGTGTACAAATAACGTGATCGTATGAAACGTTAAGCGATCAAAAAATGTTTGCAAGGTGAACGCACAAAGCAAAGTATCACAACCGTATTCTGAAATATGACTGATTCTATTGTTGTTAGATGTTGTATATAAACTTCTTTCTATGAAAGGTATATCCTGTAAAATTGTGTGTTTAAGACCGCAAACTGGCTACGCAATAATAACGATCGTAACGTACTTAAACGTAATCTGTTATACACATTGTGATTAGAAAGCTTATAAGCATTTAGGTACATCTCTTGACATATGTATTCGGTATCGTTTTTTGAAATTAATCAGGCGGTAATTGACTTGACTATTCGCTGTTCACTGCTCTGCCAAATTTGGCTTAGTTACTGAGCTCCAGGGATGTGTAACTGAATAATGCGCAATATATTTATAGAACGTCCTGTGTATATCAACTTAAAAATATGAAATTCGTCAGTTTACAATTAACCGATGCTGGATTACAATCATACATAACCTAACCTGCATCATAATACCTTTATCCGAGCAATTCTTGTATATTATAATCTGAATCTCAGATACGGTTTCAACAATTTTCTTGTGTTTTAGTAGGTACTCGTATGCAGGGGTTTTGGTTTGGGGGGGCAAAAAATTAATCTAGCTAGTTAACCGTTCTAAAGGAAAACATTTTTACATCTGCATTTTCAGTCACAATGGAAAACTACTATAATATCATTAGAATACAAAGGAAAATTTCGCAACTTTTAAAGGTTTATAGCTCAGGTGGGAAATCGGTCTGTCCCAAAACCAGAACCCTCGTTTGAGTCCAGATGATTAATTTCCTTTTTTTAAGTAGGTATTAGTAATACAATAGTAGTAATATAATTTCCTAAAAACACGATTACCCAATAAAAAAACATTCAGGTACTTTAGTTTATATAGTCGTTCGCGTTGCATTCTAGACTGGCGTAGCTCCCAATTTCCAGGTACTGGTAACATGTGCAAATACTGCACGCCCCTGCGAGCAAATTTGCGGCCTTAGACATTACATCTAGGTTGATGCTAGGTAATCCTTAAGGTTCTTTATGTGATATGATCAAGCAATAAAAATATACCTAATTAAAGACAAAATATTTATTTCCATTGTTTTGTAACAACAATAAGTACACCGTAAAAATGCCTACCCATACCTACAATTACGTTACATTCGATTTCAGAACCATAAAAAATTATATCATCTATAAAAAGCGTCAGTTGGTCCCGTTTGAAATAAATGTTTGTAGGCTTAAAATATATAGGTATCTGTGTATTTTGAATTCACAATCAAAAGATCTTCGCTTTCTAAAACCCTGTTGTTCAGTTCGTAGCTTTATTAGTAGGTATAACACGTATTTTAGTGTCACTAATTCATTCAGAATTCTTAATGAGAGTAAAACTATGCCAGAGCACACAATGATTTCATCACAGTCCACAGTTGATCACGATTTTATTAGAGTGTTAACTATTTTAATGTAACTGCGAAAAGTACACATTACATAAACCCGCATCGCGCGTTACATTTGTCACCTTGTGTCCTGTTAAATCAAAGTTAATGCGTCAAATTGCACATACTTTGTTATTTATTTGTTATCATGAAATACTCGTAAAATCAATATAACATTCAAAATAAAAAAGTGTTTAAATTATGTCTTTATTTTGTACGTTATTTCAGAACATGGCAACTTATGCTTACATTACTAATAATTTAGTATGGTGATTAAGTTTTCTTAAATTATCTAATTTTCCGCGTAATTTCCTATTTTTTTTATAAGAACCTTTTCCTGACGAATTTCCAGATGAATTAGCGAAATAGGGATTCTTTTTTATATATTTAAGATAATAATCATATATCCTTGGGGGAGGCCTATGCCCAGCAGTGGGCGTCGTTCGGCTGATAAGATGAATAATCATATAATATAGGTAATAGTAACAGCCTATAATCATCCCACTGCAGGGAAAAGGCCTCCATCATTGAATTCAAGTTACCAAAGCAATGATGGGTACTGGCATAATCACCACGCTTGCCAAATGCGGGTTAGTGATCACAAACCAAATCAATGTTCGAAAATTCGAAACTTTTGGTTGCCCGACCCGGGAATCAAATCCGGGACCCCGAGATCTTGGCCCGGTATTTAAACTACTAGACCAACGAGGCGTTACATAATATAATAGATGGATATATATATATATATATATATATAGATAGATGAATGATGGATGCATCAAAATTCACAGGTGACGAATATAATTAGAAATAAAAAAAAAACAAATGCTCAGGCGTGAATTAGTCTTCTAAATCAGGTATTGGGTCGCGGGCTCGTGTTAATTTGCCAATAGGTTAATGTGGACAATAACTGTTCTACATTTTCTATTTTCTCGAGTTTGCTTTTGCGGTACGATCTTTGTTTCTTTCTAATTTTCATAACAACCAAGCTTTAACTTTTGTATGCAGTTCTTACACGTTTAGTGATCAAAACAAAATAGGTACCTGTTGTCCACATTTGTTTTATTTTATCCTACCCATTATACTATAACCACTCATCACGTTTAAAAATATCTATCTCTACGAAAGACACGGTCAGTCATCATAAATGGAGGTGTTAACCATTTTTATATCCTTAAGATGACAGTGCGAAATGTACACCAATTATTATTGTAGATACGCAAGTACGCATACGTCTCTTACCTTCGAATATTTCACCATGAGTTATTATATCAAAAATATTGACATTTACCTTTGTTGCATGTACCTTGAAGTTTATTGAAGTGAAACTTTATTACCGGCGTTTGAAAAAAATTTACCGTCACGTTTTTTGGTTGCGCGTCACATTTTTCGGTAACGCGCCATCTTTTTCTTGCCCCTACCACGGTTGGTTCAGAAGATAGCAAAAAGGTAAAGTGAAATAATTGATTGATTGATTGATTGATTGATTGATTGATTGATTGATTGATTGATTTATTTATTTATTTATTTATTTATTGATTTATTTATTTATTTATTTATTTATTTATTTATTTATTTATTTATTTATGTATTTATTTATTTATTTATCTATTTATTTATTTATTTATTTATTTATTTATTTATTTATTTATTTATTTATTACGCAATAAACTTTATCTAATTTAACTTTATTTAACCAATTTCTGGAAAGTTGCATGTAGATAATTTTTCGAAAAATAAGGCCATAAAGAAGTTTCACTTCTTACGTGTGTACACTAGTACACGCACACATTTTTTTAACGGTTTTATTTATTATTCTTCCTACAAACAAAATCATTAGCATTTTCGATATTGTAACATAAAATGAAACAACCAATCATATTTTTAAAACACAATTTCAATTTACTTAACTTTAGTATCAAAACAAGTACCTATCACCAAGATTACAAAACTTAGAATTGTAACAAAACAATTTAAAATTTTACTGTACCTATTTGGTACCAAATCGAGAATATTTTTTTTTGTTTTACTCAGTTCCTACAGTAAAATATGTTTCCCTATTTACCTTTAACATCATTTTTGGACATTTACGTAATCACTCGTGGCAGTGGGCGGGCGGGTAGAGGGTGTCGCAGTGGGCGCCGCCCAAACCAAGCGCAGCCGCCTTCAGAGCCCCAAGAGCCGAACCCCTCGACCATGCCACGCCCGCACTGTTGACAATCATCACTTAAAACATTTCGTAACCATCTTTGGGTAACCGTCGTAACGGCCCATAATCAGCCCCAGGGCAAAGGCCCATCATTGAATTCAAGTTACCACAGCAATCATGGGTTCAGGCAGAACAAGACACGGTTTTCAAATACGGGTTGGTGATCACAATTAACAAACCTGTGTAATGTTCGAAAATTTAAAACTCTTGTTGCCCGACCCGGGGATCGAACCCAGGACATCGAGATCTTGGCCCGGAACTTAAACAACCCGTTAGTCTAGTGTTTACGGAGCGTTAGACTAACGGGGTGTTAACTGCGGTATTCTGATTATTTTGGAAAGACATTAACAGAATAGCACCACTTCTCTGCCTATGGATGTTATACTCGTAATAAGCTACCACCTAAATACTAAAATACTACCACCAAAAGAAAAAGGGCAACAGCGTCTTCTTCCTACTTTTAACCAAACTGCGATCGCAAACCCGCTAGCCTATACGAGTATAATGTCGATTATAGCAAACCATTTGAAATTATTAAATACCTATAATATACCCTATTATAGTATTGCCCTAGTAGACGTTTACTTAAGATATCAATTCATCTAGTTTTTGCCAAGCACCAATGGTTTTTATTAATAATTGAAATCTTTCACTTTAAAGAACCTTTTTGAAATTAAAATGTAAACGTTGCAAGGAATACCATGGCTATTTATCGTACAATTAGGGAAGTTACTTACTGTGAACTGTGTTCTCTAGTGTGCTTGTTGCCTAAGTACAGAGCTCAGTAGAGAAACAGCGTGTACCGAGGTCTGCGAGCCAGGAGAGCGTAGTGAGCCAGTGTATTCATAGCAGACACGACAGACACACCGCAAACAGAGCACCTGTTTGCGGTGAGCCTCGTTCAGCTTTTTTATAAAAACAAATATTAGGGAAGCTGGAAGACACTTACTGCCAAACTGGTAGCCAATAGCGGCTATTATCGCGTATCTCTCTAGCGTGCTTGTTGCCTAAGCATAACGCTCGGTAGAGACACTGCGTGGACCGAGGCCTGAGAGCCAGTAGAGCGTAGCGAGCCAGTGTGTTCATAGAAGACACCTTGCTTTGTTTGCGATGTACCTCGCGCTTGAATCGGAAAACATCGTCGATGTTCACAGAGTCACCGTCGACCATCTGCATCAGTTGAGTTTGCTGTGGATTCTGTAATGACACATCAAGGTAAAGTGTAAATTTATCATGTGTTGCCCGAGACTTCGTATGCACGAAATTTGAAATTTCTATCCTACAAGAACTGTATATTTTTCCGACATATGCAAATTGGCCTGTTTGATATTCCAGCTTATAATCTGTCTGCGTGTTAAATTTCATTCTGATCCGTTTTGTCGATCTGGCGTGATTAAGTAGCAAACTTAATACTCGTGTTAGTAAGATAAGCATTTTGCCTCGTTAATTAGAGCGAGCATACATTAGTAACACTACGATATTACTACCTATTAGACTCCTATACAAAGCCCTTTAGCAGGCTTGTTGAAATTTTCCATTATTTGATTTCGAAATTCAGAAATGAAGTATTTTTAAAGCTAGGCTAAGGGACAATAATGTATTATCTCAACATACGATTGTTTTATGCATCGTTGTTGTTATGACAATTTTTAAGACAACTCGTAACAGAATTCAGTAAAAAAAAGACGTGTGGCACTCGGAGACTGCCGCGGTAAAGCTATTGCATAGCATTTTTTATCAACTTATGCAATTATAATAGGGCTTAAAGTATGAAATTGCCGATTATTTTCCCACTTTTTATTTTGTTTATAGCTCCTAAGTATAGTCATATTATTGCGTAATTCATAAATAAAGAAATAAAGAAATAAAGAAATAAAGACATAAAGAAATAAAGAAATAAAGAAATAAAGAAATAAAGAAATAAAGAAATAAAGAAATAAAGAAATAAAGAAATAAAGAAATAAAGAAATAAAGAAATAAAGAAATAAAGAAATAAAGAAATAAAGAAATAAAGAAATAAAGAAATAAAGAAATAAAGAAATAAAGAAATAAAGAAATAAAGAAATAAAGAAATAAAGAAATAAAGAAATAAAGAAATAAAGAAATAAAGAAATAAAGAAATAAAGAAATAAAGAAATAAAGAAATAAAGAAATAAAGAAATAAAGAAATAAAGAAATAAAGAAATAAAGAAATAAAGAAATAAAGAAATAAAGAAATAAAGAAATAAAGAAATAAAGAAATAAAGAAATAAAGAAATAAAGAAATAAAGAAATAAAGAAATAAAGAAATAAAGAAATAAAGAAATAAAGAAATAAAGAAATAAAGAAATAAAGAAATAAAGAAATAAAGAAATAAAGAAATAAAGAAATAAAGAAATAAAGAAATAAAGAAATAAAGAAATAAAGAAATAAAGAAATAAAGAAATAAAGAAATAAAGAAATAAAGAAATAAAGAAATAAAGAAATAAAGAAATAAAGAAATAAAGAAATAAAGAAATAAAGAAATAAAGAAATAAAGAAATAAAGAAATAAAGAAATAAAGAAATGAAGATATGAAGAAATGAAGAACGGCACCTGCCTCGTCGAACGGCACCCACTTCGTCGAACGGCACCCACTTAGTTGAACGGCACCTACTTCGTCGAATGGCAAACGCCTCGTCAAACCGCACGCACCTCGTCGAACAGCCGTATCACCGCTGTGACGGTCAAAGTGGGGAGCGTGAGGTTTTTTGCGTTACGGAATTTCTGCATTCGGTCCCCGCGCTCAAGGCCCGCGATAGAAGCTATGCAATAGCTTAAAATACATGTAATACATGGCTTTAAACTGCTAACTCACAATAAGTCGTACTAATATACTATAGTATTTTTATTATTCATATATCTGATACTAAAAATGTATAATCGCTTAAAATTTGCTGATTTGGTTTTGTAACAAATGAAGCGCACCCATTTTACTTTGCCTTCTAATGACATTCAGTTATGAAGTTAAAGTATTGAAGCATGCTCCACCATATGGTTCTAAGTTCAACTAAGAGATCCGATTAATGAGAATCGACTTACATTTCTGCCTCGCCAAAGCTTGTTGTACCTGTTCAGACTCACCATGGTAATACACATAAGCACTTGCAGTACGAACATGCCAAATGAGAGGAAAGCGATCCCAGTGAGTGATATGTCGAAGAGCTCTGAGATGCCGAGCCCATGGCCGTCACGCTCCACCGCGTACTCCTCGAGGTCCGGCTCCTGGGACGACGGATGGTGGTAGAGCGGAGGCGGCGGAGGTGGCATGGAGTACTCGTAGCCTCCGCCTGAAATTTTTTATCAAGTCATGTGAAGTCAAGGGTTCTTACGTAAGAATATTATTCATCAAAAATGGCTCGATGTTCCGCCTACTAAGCAAAACTCCCGGGTTCGATTCCCGGTTTAGTCAATTTAGTAAACGATATTTTCTTTATTCGCACGTTAAGCCATTGGTCTTGACTTCCGTCGAAACAAACACGATTTATAACCGTTGATTTCCAAGTTTTATTAACACACATTGTATGGCACACTTACTATATTTGGATACATCACTCGAAGGGACATCTAGATCGCTATAAGTGCCTTCGGGATCGGCAGGCTCATAAACTTCGTATTTATTACGTGGTTGATAGATTTCACTGGCAGAAGGAAATGAGAAATTACCCCCCGCAGCCTGAATGTTCGGATCCGAATCGAACTGTCGGTAACCATTGTTTATTGCTGCAATTCTGAAATCATTTCGTTCTATTGTTTGATTGTTGTGCATATGAAATTGTTAGTTAACTTAATTATCTTGAATACCTGCCAGACATCACTAAATAACGCTCTGGAGTTCCTCCCGTTTAAAATCAGTTAAAATCAGTTTTATTTCTGCAAATAGGCCCCAGGAGGCGCTTTTACACGTCCCAATATTTAAACCTACCACTGCTTCGGGACAAGTCTGGGCTAGTGCCGAGAAGAAGCAGCGCAAGAAACTCGGTCACTATTGTCAGCCTATTTTTAAATAAATTTTTACAAGGTAAGGTATTTTTTACAAGTACATACATTTCTATCATTTAAATAATCATTAACAGTGTAATAGCCCTTTTTCATTAAAATAACTTTAACATACGATTTAAGTTTATGTACAGGGAGTTTATTATAATGACAGTTGAATATAAAAAAAGAACACGGCAACACTATTAATTATATGCTTTTTGGATCAGCCTGTAATTAGTTACAACCAGATCTGTGACGTTTTTAATAAGACTAGAATAATTACTAGTCTGTTTCGTAACTTAAAATTGATCTTATTTTAATTCGACAAATGATAAAAAAACCGGCCAAGTGCGAGTCGGACTCGCGCACGAAGGGTTCCGTAAAATGGGAAAAATAAACGGGTTTTTTGTATGGGAGCCCCCCTTAAATATTATAATATTTATTTTATTTTGTTTTTAGTATTTGTTGTTATTGCGGTAACAGAAATACATAATTTGTGAAAATTTCAACTGTCTAGCTATCGCGGCTCTTGAGATACAGCCTGGTGACAGAGCGACGGACAGACGGACAGACAGCGAAGTCTTAGTAATAGGGTCCCGTTTTTACCCTTTGGGTACGGAACCCTAGAAACAATATGGTTGAGCTACTAAAAAACCTTTTCCGAACGAAATTTACTGATCAAGAGGATAAAGTATAACGAGCGCGTCAAAATCATAAAGCACGGGCTTAAAATTGATTACTCATTTCGTCCTTTTAGAAAAATAAAACTTTTCTTTTAGTTTGTTATTATTCTTCTTTAAGTTTGTTTAACTTACTTGGCCAGCCACTCTTGGTAGTTGGCAGAGCCGATATCATACAGCGCGTTGTTCCGCAGGTCTGAAGATCGCTTTATGAGGGTGTTCCGGTCCACCTCAAACGGTTTTCCGACGCGACTTTGAGCAAAACTTTTTCCCATTTCTTCCAATATTTGTTCAGCAACGTAATTTCGGCAATTGTACTCGTTCATCATCTGTCTAAAAACCTCATAATGTAGTTTTAAGAATTGCTAATACCTTTACGAATGCCATACCAATAAATAAAAACATGATGTTATATAAACGACTAAAGAAGAGACGGAGCTGCGTTTTCCATCCACTTAGCCAAGCTGCGATCGCAAATTGTCTAGTTTTACGATTTTAACGATTTTAAATCATCTATAAGAGAGGCATTTCTGTACGAGATACGCAAGTAACTGACACCTGTTATGATGGGATAGCGAGCGCCCAAAAAAAAACAAATAACAAACTTTAACGTTATGTCAGGAAACATGATTAGCCAAACGCCAAAAGAGTGTATTTTCGACATTACTGTACTGTACTGGGCTCTATAAATCATGAAAAGCTCTATAAATTAATTAAAACCTACCTGTGAAAGGCCAAAGTAGATAGTGCAGCATCAATCGATCCATTTATTGTTTTAGAAACCATATCTTCAACACTATTAACGGTTCTTTCTTCTACGCTGCCTACAACACTGTTATTAAGATTACTTTTGTCTTCTCCGCTTAGCATAAAAGAGGTCGGCATCAAATCGGTGCGCAAAATATCGTTAACATTAATATCATTATAAAACATTTTCGAAGAATACACTAATTTACAAACTATTAAAAGTAACAAACTTTTTGTGCGCATCTCTTTTGGTTTGTCACTCGCAGAAAAACTGTCGCGAAGTGAACAATGTTCGTGTGTGTCTGCATAAGTTTTCTCGGTTTACGTAGCGGAAAATTCACGAGAGCAAGTATTTAACTGTTCTGACCTAAATGCTTAGTGACCGGGAAATAGAAGACGTACGCCATCAAAATCATACTTAGTGACAGTATATGAGCTAGGTTCGGGTTATGACTGAAGTTTTTAAGCTATTGCATAGCTTCTATCGCGGGCCTTGAGCGCGAGGACCGAATCCAGAAATTCCGTAACGCAAAAAACCTCACGTTCCCCACTTCGACCGGCACAGCGGTGATACGGCTGTTCGACGAGGTGCGTGCGGTTTGACGAGGCGTTTGCCATTCATTTCTTCATCTCTTTATTTCTTCATCTCTTTATTTCTTCATTTCTTCATTTCTTCATTTCTTAATTTCTTCATTTCTTCATTTCTTATTTCTTTCATACTTTAACCCCTATTATAATTGCATAAGTTGATAAAAAATGCTATGCAATAGCTTTACCGCGGCAGTCTCCGAGTGCCACACGTCTTTTTTTTAAATACATTTTGGTAAGGTGCACCTCAAGGCTGTGAAAACTTTGTTTTTGAACATTATAGACGTAGATAAAACAGTTGAGGCTAGGTTCCATTGAAATTGTAAGAGAAAGGTGTACCTACTCGTTGAGATAAAAAATAGTTTAAAGGCTACAAAATTTATTTCAATATAACAATAATGTTTTGTGTTAATAAAAGGAGAAAAGAAAGTTGCTTCTGGGATTCTTTCTACCATGCTTATTGTTTTAATGGGTGTCCGATATTCCGGCACTGTTGCATGCGTCATTATCAAGGAACAAGGTATAGGTAGGTAAATAGGTAAATACCCGAGACAACTAACTCTTGTACCTTTTAAATTACCACATAAAAAGAAAACATCAAAAATCCTACTTCTAAATCCGTAACTACGCACCTCCGGAACTATATAACGTGGTCTGACTTAACTGTTTTCAATAAAAAAATACTCGGCTAAAACTGATTTTTATTTACTTTACTTGTTTTTTTTTGTGGTGGGGGTTTTTGACCCACTTTGGGTCGCATAAAAAAAACATATTTTAAAGCTGCATAACTTTTTAAGCATTATTCTCTTTTCGCATTAAGTTTATTTAGAATTATACATAAGGAATACTTTATCTACCCATAACTTTTTATAGTAACCATACATCAGTATAATATGTTCATGCATGTTTTTGCAATAATGATTACTAATCATAGCATTTATTGGCATCTCATCCTCTGGCATAAAGATTATAAGTCATACATATGTATAGAATACTAAAAAATAAGAAATGGACTGTTGTCTCATGCAGACAAGCACGCACGCATGCAAGCTAGCCTTAATGCAGGCAAGCAAGTTCCTTACATGTATGCAGTCAAGCAAGCAGCATGCAGGCAAGCAAGCATCCATGTCCAATACTAGAGCGTAATTTAAAAGCCGGAGGCGCGGAAGGTGTTCAACCTTACCGCCCATACATAACCCAGCTTCCGACGCTCAAGCTCGCTCGAAGGGTATATGTTGCAGGGATATTATTAAAGCCGTGATATTATAATTTCACTGGTGACATTACCGTGATATTATAATTTCACTGGTGACATTATAATCGCTAACCTAACCTAACCTAGATTTATTATAATATCACTGAAAAGATCCCGTGACATTATAATATCACTGAAAAGATCCCGTGACATTATAATATCACCTTTTTTACAAAATCCCTGCGACATATATACTAACCTACTAAAATAATAACATCAACTCCCTACAACATCTTCAGCGTGGTGGGGCTCGATACTACAGTAGCATGACTTTGGTATAGTAAAACTAGCAGTCTGTAGGGACGTCAACCTCCTTACCAAATTGCATTTGAATTAGTCAAGCAATAAGTGATTTCTTTTACAAACTTTCACCTCCCTTTTCACCCTCCTCGAGGATGATTTCTGGGTTAAAAATAACATTTCTTGATACTCAAACTAACTGAATTTTAAGGTAAAAAAAAACAAAATTTTAATTGTTTTCTCTATGTCTTCACTTCTCTTCTCTCTACGTCTTTAAATACCTAGTATGAATAAATATTTTACTTAAGTACCCCTTTAAAATACCCTTACTTAAGTACCCCTACTTGTTTAAGTAGGTACATCTTGCAATATTGCTTAGCATTGAACACTTTGTAATGTTAGTTTCATTTTCGGTTAAAATGGGACAATCTGCATAGAAAAAGTAAATATACAAATTTACTTAAACAAACAATATGGTTTAATAACAATTAATTATTTATTCCGGTTTTTCAGATCCATTTCTTTTATTTCCATGTCTATATACCCTGCTCCAAGTAAATCTTTCTTGTAAGTCACGTTTGAATATATACGTCCTTTAATAAATGGGAAATTGCGTGGGATGACTTGAACGTCGATAGACATATTGTACAAATTGAATGCACCCTGAAAATTACCAAAATGAGTTAATAATTATATAATGGGACTGTTTAACAAGAAAATTAATTGCTGGTGTAAATATAAAATGCAATATAAAATCTTTATTTCCGAATTTGAATGTACCGATTTTCAAAATTCCGAACACTATATTTATAATAACTAAATTCCGATTATTTTATACTCATTCTTCCAAAACTTATTTTTTCGGTAATAGTCCGTGTTTTAAATTTTCCAATTAACATTAGTTCGAAATATATAAGTTACCAAAAGTCCGTATCTAATGTTGTTGGCCGGAAAACGATATTTAACGACATTAATAATCCTGTATATTTATTACTAAAATTGAGAATTTGCGGAGCTATATTAAAAAGCAATTTATGGCAAAGAAACAATATTCTAGGAATTTGCTACTTTCGGAATTAAGTCTTTCGTATTTATATATATACTTACTCCCTATAACCGCTTTCATAAACAAAAGGTGAAAAGAAATAAGAACTAAATGAAATATTAAATCAACAACTATTGGCTACAAGATACAAGCTATCAAACATATAGTAAGTGGGAGATAATCATAAAGACCGTGTGGTCACCGCGAGTGTTGCCAACCTAATACAGAATAACACTACCCTTTCTTGTCTATGAGTGTTGTAAGAGATGGAAAAATAAAGGAGCACTGCCCGAAGAAGACGGGCTTCCCATATTTTTTTCACCATTGCAAAATTCAACAGCAATTAAAATAATTATGACTATTTAGGATAGTAATTTTCAGAACTGGCAGTTTTAATAATATTTGTTTATAGGGATTAATTTTAATTGTAAACAATAATTACACACAGTTACAGGTACATCTTGATGTAATTGTCTCCTGTATTTATTTATCCGTTAACCATTGTTAGCCGTTAATATTCATAACCTATTTGATATTTGTCGACATCAGTGACGGAATTTATGTTGCTTTGCATTGCAATAAATGCTAGCAAAAAATGAATGATTCTCGTTTCTAATGAATAAAAATAAACCGTCAATTTTCTATCAAACCTAAAACATTTAAATTTAACCGCCTATTAATTCACCCTACAAAAGAAATTAATCCGGATTATCGTAAACATAGATCAGACTGATAGCTGCAGACCGTACTTTGTTAAATATAAAATATTAACCCTACCCAGCCTGTATATTTTAGAGTTATTATTTAAATTTGTTCGAAAATATAAACAATTTTATACTAAACGTGAAGATTTACCATGCAAATACAACTTACGACATAAAAATAAATTATTGTTGCCAACTTCACATTTAAAATTAAATTCTTCTAGTACTTTTAGTTCCTCTATAAAAATATATATTACGATATTTTAAAAATTAAAAATTATGACATCAAATTCACTCAAAATTAAAAAACAATGTTTAATTAATAAATGTTCTTATAGCACTAATGAATATTTCATCGATAAATAATACATAATAAAATATAATAAATTTAATGTATTGACATATATTGAAAAGAACGTCAAATTCTAATTATAAACAAAATAGTCTACTTTATCCTAGTTGAAGACGCTTTCTCTCTCCTAGCCCTAAGTTGCGTGCCCGACAGGGTTCATAACACCTGGTCTCTTATTTTGTAACATCTTTTTGTATACATTATGGTTTTGCAATAAATTTTTGATTATTGAGTAGTATTGAGTATACTATCATATTGGAGGAGAGAGGAAATGAGCTTTGTTTTCCTACTAATGACAATTCAAAAGAACGTCACATTCATTATTATTTGTATGAATCGCAGTTTAATCTAGTCTTCTTTAACATACTCTTACCGGTGGATACGGACAAGACCCTGCCAATTTCCCTTGTCTCATCGGAGCCCCGAAGAAATTGTTGTTCATCAATTCACAAAAATTAAAATGCATTTCAATGAATCCACGCTTGTATACATTCGTCAAATATTCGTAGAAGTAAAAATCTATCTGAAAATAATTGAAAGCTAAGCTTCAGTCAATGTCTTGATCCTCATTCGCTTTTTTACTTTACGTGAAACGTATTGAGTAGCCTAATAGCACCACCCCTTCTCGGCCTAAGGGTGCCGGATTAGGTGGTTAAACTATTAAGCACAGCCAGAAGAATGAGACATAAAGTATTGTCTACTCACAAAAATCAACAACAAACAACAAGCTTCCGAGGGGTGTGTAATATATAGTATAACGACATATCGTATAAAGATCAAAACATATACAATCAAATGATTTAATTTTGTTTAATATAACACTTTTTTAATATAATGATAGAAAGATATAATTTTAAAATACATAATTTTCAAACGTATAAGTAACAATTGGGATAAATCATTTAGTATAACAACCGTTTAATATAACATTCACATGATATAATGCTAAAAACAAATAAATTTTATTTAGTATAATAACATTTATTATAACGTTCATTTACGATAACACCCCTTTTATATAACATTAGAACAGAATTTTAAGATACCAAATACTATAAATTCCGAATCTTTAATAGTACGAAATGCCATAAATACGCAGGCGAGTAGGTATGCATGCACGTAAGCAGGCAAATATGCATGCATGCAGGGTAGCATGCATGGATGCAGGCAAGCAAGCATGCATTTGTTTTGCTCTTCTCCGGCGCTGCGGGAAGTGCAGTCCTTCCGCCCTTGCGTAACAAATCTCTGGCACCCACACTCGCCCGGGCGCCCGAGCTTCGTTACTGCGAGCGAGGACTGCAATCTCTCCGCGCCTCCGGCTTTTAAATTGCACTCTAGCGTAGGGCAGACAAGTACCACGGCGGAAGACCACGGCGAGTCGGGATTCAACCAAATTCTGAATTTTAGCAATGTATGTCAGTACGGTTATTTCTTATAATCAATATTTAAAACGTTTTTATCTCAAATTATAGATATACGAAATGATGATATATAAAATGAGTTTTATTCCAAAATGTTTTATTTGTTTTGAATGTTATACTAAATAGTATTAAATAAACTGTATGTTATGTCAAGTAATCGTTATGTCAAACAAAATTATATCATGTGTTGTTGTAACAAATGGTCATTGTGTAAAGTGATCGTTATTAAAGTTTGATTATATCAAATGATTTTATATCACATGAGACGCACCCGCTTCCGAGCACAGAACATGGAAAGAGGTTTCCATGTTCTGTGCTCCCAAGCGTAGAGAAATAGTGGCTTTAATTCTTCAAGGTAAAGATAGTGTTAAATTCTTCTTTGAATGCTGATGATGCAGAAAATGTTTTTTTGTGGTTGCACAAAGACCATACAAATGCATTCGTTTTACTGTTGTTTGTTTACTTTACTGTTATTCCATTTAGTAAAGGGTTGGAAACATAATATTACTTCTGAAGTGTTCAAAAATAAATCTTTGACTGACGCCAGTTTTCATCTAGATGTGCAAGTTTTTGAGAGACTCCGACTTACCAAGACGAATTTGTCCATCGAAATTTTCGAGTTGAAATGAAGCCCGACGTAGTATAAATGTGTCTTGCGCCCGTATCTCTTTGAAGTTAAGTTGCAATATGTGAGATATTTATGATTTATGTACGTCACTTTTGGATGTTCAGTGCTTATATACCGGATCTATAATAAACATGATAAAATACCCGGTACTTATAGGTTATTAATGAGGCTATTTAACCTAATTTAAAAAAAACATTCAGCCATGAAAACCATAAAATAAACCTCTAATTTTAAGACGCTACGTGATGATTGTCGGTTTTTTTATTGTCACGTGTTCAAAGTTACTTGATTATTTTATACTTTCCGTCGGTTCTATTTTGTGTGAATTTTTAACCTTCAAAAAAAGGAGGAAGATCTATGTTCGTCTGTTTATTTATTTTATATTCTTATGTATATAATCGACTTCTCCATCAATTTATTGTGGACCGATTTTCAAAATCATTTTTATTTATTGTTAACGCTACTACTGTAGGATCTCTTCATGGTTGATTTTGTTACTCAATTAATATCTAAAAAAAAACGAAATCGGTCGATCTGTTAAAAATGTTGATGCGTGGTCTTACAAAAAAACAAATATACTTAGGTACTTAGACTTATTACATATTAGAACTTCTCTTTTTTTCGTCGTGTGAAAAATGAATAATTTTCATCTTTGCGCTTCTAAACCACAGTTCAGGGTGTAATGTAAAAAAATAATAATTGGTGAGTACCTAATGGTATGCGGAGGTTTCTGAAGACAAAGACCACACGAACAAAGACGCAGGCACCAGCTAGTATACTATTAAATATGGTTGCTTAGACTTAGATTGAGGCTGCGTTTCCACTGACGCGGAGAGAAGCGGAGAGGAGCTTAGCGGTACATGAATTGACCAATCTCAATGCTCAAAATCTCCGCTCCGCTTCAGTGGAAGCAGTGAAGCGGAGCGGAGCGGGTTTTCATATAAAATTAAGAGCATGCGGGGTTCTGAGCGGATTGAATGGAGGCCTCCGCTCCCGGCGGTGAGGGGACGAGCGAGGCGGGGCGGTGCGGGGCGGAATAGAGGGAAAAAAATAAGGTTTAAGTAAATAATTAAATTCATGAAAAACTTTTCTTGATACCCTGTATGAATTTTCAAACATTTCATCGTCACACGTTCGAAAATAAGTTGAAAACTCCCCCATGCTCAGAATGGTATTTTATATATTGTCGAATCCAAAATCTATGTTTTCTCTCTTTGAATCTAAAGAAGCCGAAATAGTTAATGCCACTTTATCTGATTCGTTATCTTCATCTTCAAGTAGAGAAAGGTATACAAGAATTGCCCTCTTCTTTTTAAAGACAACATGGCGTGCGGTCTCTCTGAGAAATTACCTAACTGTAACTGATATGCACTGGTTTCTTTTTACTCCGCTCCACCCCGCTCGGCTCGGTTCCGCTTCACTCCGCCCTTATCCGCTCCGCTTCAGTGGAAACACTTACCTCTTTTCACGGCTCGTCTCCTCTCCTCTCCGCTCCTCTCCACGTCAGTGGAAACGCAGCCTTAGACTACCTAACGGAGTGGCGTACGCACCGGTTTTCAAGGTGTCGCCTGCTCCAAGGTCCCGATTTCGATTCCCGGAGGGTCATTAAAAAAATGTGATTTTCTACATTTTCTTGGGTCTTGGTGTTGGTGGTTAGTACCTTCGTTGTTTCTGATTTCCAAAATACGAGTGCTTTAAATAGTTACTCATATTGGGATCAGAGCGATGTATGTGATACAGTAAAACAGTGATGTTGTCCATATTTCTTTTATTTTATTTTAGAATGGCGGTAGAAAGGAAAATATGATGTCGAAATCAAAAGCCAATAAGGTTTGGTTTGTCAAAATAACGATATTTCAATTACATTCTTGTTTAATTTGAAAGAAAGAAAGAAAGAAAGAAAGAATGATTTATTTGACACAACAAACACAATCACTAACATTTAAGAAAAAGGAAATAAGTGCCAAAAAGGTTCCCGCTCAGCATTAGTCGGAGGCTTATTACGATACTGGTTTTCAGCGGGAACCCTCGCGGAAATTTCTTTAGATGTTTTGCAATTTTAAGCCCAAAAAATTAAAATAACAGTTTTTATGGTTAGGAATTTTATAAATGCCAATTTGGGTATATATATGTACCTAATTTTGTAAGCATACAAAGATAAAATTATAATTAATCAAATAAAACTTATAGGTAGGTACTTACTTTCTCACCGGAGCATATTAAAATGGCAATCTTCAAAATAAAAAATATGCAGAAAACAATTTTTATAGTCTTATATTGCAAAGATATGTACAACATTTTATTTTCTAAACTATAAAGTTAGCTGATCAAAGTGCCTTAATGACAGTGTATTTTAAAATGTCTGTTTTTATACAACACATTTCATAATTTACCAACACGATTGATCCTATAAGCGAAATTTAAGTGCTGTGGTTATAAAGGATGTCTTAAAAACAACTGACATAAAATATTGCGCTATTTTAGGTTCGACATCATAAATTAAATTTTAAAAAATGAACCATCTGAAGGTTAGGTATTTTCCTAACCTACGGAGTGGTTCTTTTTTTGGTTTAGTCTAGCTTTTTTAAGTTTGATGGCATGACAGTTAGAAAAATTAAAAGAACACCTTTATCACAAAAGTTGCCATGAAATGTTTGAATTGGTGCTTATTAATTGTCAGTAATTTCGAGTTTAGTACCAATTCCAAATTTGTGATTTGTTCCACGGTTTTCGTTGGTTCCATAGACATAGTAGGTATGTTGGTTCTATTTTTGTGCAAAAAATATTGTTTTTATAGGAGATCAATTCCTACATATTAAATAAAGGAACTTAAATTACAGTTTTCACATTAAATACTTAACCTAATTGAACTGTTCTTGTATAGATTAGAATAAATGAGCCAATATAGACTCTCAGGCTGGCGAGATCAGCGTTGGTGATGCTTGTGTCTAAAAGAAAATGGTAAGAAAAATGGTCCCCAGGGCATTAACATGTATTCAAATTATATGTAATCTCATTGATCTTTGACCATAAATCTACGAAGACGCAACAGCTTTCATATGGGTAGGTTTGCCTTCTTTGAATCCATTGCGGAAACGCCTCCTGACGACCTTCAAGTGGCGCATGCGACCAGTGCCAGTAGTCTTCCTGGGCTTAGCCTTCACTGACCAGTGGTAAGATCGCAGTTTAGCAGCAGGGTATGCCGCATTGTGCACATTTAGATTTTTGGATATGATACGAAGACCTTCCATATCTTCCGCTCAATGTGTGGGTTAAATTCCGGCGCTTACCAAAGCTCGAAGTACCTACCTTTCGTCATTTTGTCAGATTTGACAGTCCAAGCATGTAGACGTATTGTCTTACAGCAAGCAATGGATAGAGCGATCGCTTAGAATGATTTTGTTTGTGAAACATCCTGTACCTAATATTATTTGCAAAGCCATTTTCAAATGTAATAATATGAAAATAGGATCGTTATGTTAACAGCTGTGCTTTTATGCTATCAATACAAATGTCCAATTAAATTAATTTTGGAACTCCAAATAGTAAATACTTAACTAGATATCAGTATCAGTATGCATTGCTCGTTCATTCATTATTATAATGATATATTATGACGTTAAAAAAATTCTAACATCCGGTAAGTACCTACCCACCTTTATAATACTTACTCTATTATCTCTGTCAATTACCTATACCAGTTGCGTTGTTATAATTAAGGTAAGGTACTTATTATAATTTAAACTTTGAAAATGTTTGTCTCAGACGGGACTCGAACCCGTATCTGTCCAATTAAGCTACCGACTCCCGCCTGAGACACCATTATTCAATTTTTTATTTACTGATATTATAATTGCAATTATGTTATTAAAATATTATCATTTAAAGAACCTATACTTATAAATGCGAAAGTCTCTAACCTCTTCACGTTTAAACTGCTGAACCGATTTAGATCTAATTTGGTAAGTATAAAGATTCAAACTATTCCCGGGAAAGAGCATAGAGTAGTTCTTATCCCGGAAATCATCCTTTAAGGGGATAAAAAAGAGGAATAATTGCATAAAATAATAAAAATTTAGTAGCTATAGTTGGTAGGTAAGTATATTGTATTTACATAGAAGTAGTTGTATACATAACGTAGCCTTACATAACATAAAATGACCGGAAACTTAAATAGGTAGGTAGGTAGGTACGAGTATATAGCTCAGCTGTATGTGTGTAGATGTGAGTCTGAAACCCCTGCACCAGCATCCATATCTGGATGAGTGCGACCAAACAGTACCTATATCATTAATGTGTAATTTTGGCAATAAAGATGAATTCTTAGTAAAAACAAATGCAAATTAATACTTAACTAGGCTTTCCTAAAAAGTTGGCATCAAACAGTCGTCTATTGAATATCCTGTAGTCATTTCCTTCAACAAAAACATAGGTAGTACCTACGAACCAATTTTAAGCTTCAATTATTACAGAATAGTTTTATGTGTGAAATTTATTAGATAAATCCATAATAAAACTACTATCAACATACTAATAAGATAAGCTATTATCTATCACCTTAGGTATTTACTTTTCGCCGGCGACCCGCATAAACTACCTAATCGTTATATCACGCACACGAAAACCTACGCCCAGCAGTGGATTACAAATAGCCTTTCTCACAGTCTAATCTATCTTTGTATCAAATTTCAACAAAATCGGTAAATTTAAGAAACAGACCGACGGGTTTAATTCGCATTTATAATAATAACTAGTTGTTGCCCACGACTACGTTCGCGGATACCTCCAAGAATATGTGTACAAAAGATTAATGATGAGCGGTTAAATCGTTTTCGCGTAAAAGCGTAACAAACTAACTTACATTCATATTTTTATAATATTAGTAAGGATAAGTATCAGTAATAAGAGCAGTAAACCTGAACCCACAACCTTTTGCCTACCCGGAGGCAAAAGGTTGTGGGTTCAGGTTCCAAAGTAAAATAAAAACATTCAAGGTATTCTTCTCCATTTCACCACAAATTTATATGCTTAAAAAATATTGTTAAAGCATGATACTTAATATTAGTTTTATTTATATTAAAACATTAAGGACCGGGGTTTGCCTCTCCCCTATTAGGTAACGCGATGTTATTAGCATCCCCTTTAAAAGCTCTATGCCACCCCCCGCTGCTTAAGTGCCCCACCGAGCTGTAAAAGGGTCCATTGTTGTATTACAAATGTTCGGATGTCATCTGGTAGACATTTGACGTGAGAACAAACCACCTTGCACAGGCCATTTAAATTATGGAGATTTGTGTGCGTATTACAGCAGATTTACTAGATTTATACTTAAAAATTATAAAGAGACCGATGCTGTCTGCGCATTATAAAACCTAAAAACTGATATAGCGTCATTGATATAAGTAATATACAGGATGAAATTTTAAACACCTTCCAAATTTTAATATATCAATCTAAGAGACAAAAAACAAATGACATATTTTTTCTTTTGGCATAGACCAGTACAAAAATGTCAAGATAAAGCACTTAGAAAATGTCTGCAAAAAATATAAAATTTTTGATACGGCCTCCTAGCAACACTTTTTTTACGCGATTCGCATCTTATTTATTTATTACGATACTATTCATACGTTTTTGATTTTCCCTTTATACCTTGATTGATTGATTCCTCCCAGGCCGATTTCGGCCATGGCGACTGCATTCAACTCCGGTTTTGTCTTAGGTGTGCTCGCATGTGGCTTATGTAGCCAATTTTTTGGACAAAAATCCTCGCACACTGCGGGCACGTTAGAACACCGTTTTCATAATTATAGTTAATTGCAGCTGGTAGTCGGGCCTTTAATTCGTCTCGCTTGGCGTCCAGTTCATAGACCCTTCTGTCCTCAAAATTTTGGACGCTAGTTGTGACTAGCGCCCTCCACTCAGGCCGTCCGGCTGCCCGTTCCTCCCATAGCAATGGATCGATATTGCAACGCTTCATGTGTCGTTTAAGCACATCCTTGTACCTAAGTAGTTGACCGCCATGCTTTCGCTTGCCTTCGTCAAGTTCCGAGTAAAAGATGCGCTTGGAAACTCTTTGCTCAGCCATACGCGACACGTGTCCGCACCACCGAAGCTGACGCCGCATTAGGTAAGACTCAATGCCACACACATTGGCTCTTCGCAGCACCTCGGTGTTCCGTACGCGATCAGACCATCGAATATTCATTATCTTACGTAGACATTTGAGGTGGAATCGGTCGAGCGCACGGATGTGATGACGGTACACGGTCCATGTTTCGGCAGAATATAGGATATTAGGCAGCACAACAGCCATGTAGACAGAGATCTTAGTCGTCAACTTTAGGTCATGGGAGCCGAAGACCTTCGCATTCAATTTGCCGAACAATGCAGCAGCAGCGCCGATCCTGCTGTTGATTTCCGCGTCCAGATCACATTTGGATGATATTGTGCTCCCCAGATAACGGAACTTGTCGACCTGCTTCAGCTCGTCCCCTCCGAGTTTTATTACCAGTGTCTCGTAACCTTGTATGTCTAAAGCCATTACTTCGGTCTTTTTTACACTAATTTTCAAGCCGAATTTTTGGCATGACTCGTGGAAATCAGACATTAGCTGCTGCAGGCCGTCTGGAGAATCTGTAACGAAGCATAGGTCATCGGCCTCGGTCATTATTTCAGTGATCATAGCATGCGATACTTTGGTACGGGCTTTCAGTCTCGCCAGATTAAATATACTGCCGTCGGTGCGGAAACGGATTCGAACACCTTCAGAGGATGCTTGCAAAACTTCCTGTACTACAACCGCAAAGTATAACGCAAACAATGTGGGTGCTAGGACGCATCCCTGTTTCACTCCACAGGTAACGGAGAAAAACTCGGACTGTTCATCATTGACAGCGACACAGCACTCCATGTCGTCATGCAGGAGTCTCAGGAGTCTTATAAACTTTTCTGTACATCCGATCTTTGATAATACGACCCATAGAGCTTCTCGAGGCACACTGTCAAAGGCCTTCTCGAGGTCAACAAAGCAGAGATATAAATGACGACCTTGCTCTCTGCTTTTCTCCTGCAGTTGACGCACAGAGAAAATTGCCTCACATGTACCCCGATTAGGTCGAAAGCCAAACTGGGTCTCGGGCAGAAGTTGTTCGGAAAGCTTCATAAGACGGTTAAGCAGTACACGGGCAAAAACTTTCCCAGGGACTGACAGAAGTGAAATACCGCGATATGAATCGCAATCGGATCGGTCACCCTTGTTCTTATATAGGGCCCTTATGCGTGTTACTTTAAAAGTAGAAGGGACGAGTTCTTCTTTCCACATACGATCAAAGTGTTCCCTAATAACCGATTGCAATTCATCACCACCGTATTTAAGCAGTTCTCCTGATATAAAATCGATGCCCACCGCTCGCTTATTTTGCTGTTGTTTGATGGCGAGAGCAATCTCCTCACACGATAGTGGCTCATCCAGCTCAGCAAATATAGGAAGTTGAGGTATCGAACGAATGTGGTCTAGGTCAGCCGCCCGGTCCACATTCAGAAGAGAGCTGAAGTGTTCCGCCCAACGTTTGAGTACCTCCTCTTTGCTTTTGAGAAGACCTTCGCCCCTAGCAGGCTTAATGGGTACTTTTGCAAAAGAATTCGTACCAATTAACTTCCGAACTTCGTCGTAAAACTCTCCAAGTTGGTTAGTGTCAGCAAGCCACTGAATGTGATAAGCCTTCTCCCGCCACCATTTGTCCTTTGTTTCCCGAGATAGTCGTCTCAGCTCCAAGTCACTTTTTCTGATCTCCATAGCGTATGCACTTCGGTTTGCTCCGCGGTATTGTCGGAGAAGATGTCGATGTTTATCGATTGCCCTTGTCAGGACTCCGTCATTCTCATCGAACCAGTCCTCGGTCCTTCGGACTTTTTGACCCAAAGTAGTTGCAGCAGTGTTGATAATATGAGAAGACAGTGCATCCCAGTTGTCATCGATTCCTGCATTTTTGTCAATGGATGGTGATCCAGTGGCCAAGGTGCGAGCATATTTCTCCCTCGTCTCTAAATATTTTAGCCCATCCACGTTAAGATTCGCATTATGCCTCGGTTTCCCAGATCGACGAGGACGTTGGAGACGGAGACGAAGCTTTGTAACAACAAGCCTATGGTCTGTCCAGCAGTGGGCACCACGCATTGCACGGGTGACTAGGACTTGGGAAATGTCTCGTTGCCACACGATAATAAAATCAATCAGATGCCAGTGTTTAGATCTTGGGTGCATCCAAGTGTTCTTATATTTAGCAGGAAGTCTGAACATGGTACTTGTGATAGCAAGTTCGAATTGTGCGCACAGACTGAGCAACAGTTGTCCGTTGCTGTTCATGCATCCGACTCCGTGTCTACCCAAGACCTTGGGCCATGCATCGTAGTCCCGTCCAACTCTAGCATTAAAATCTCCCAACAGAAGAATTTGCTCTCTGGTGTTTACACTTTCGATGCATTTTGCAAGCTCCTCGTAGAACTGATCTTTAATATCATCAGACTTGTCTAGGGTAGGCGCATAGACACTGATGACATTAAGATAGTTATTGTTGTCAAGATGTAGGCGTAATGTAGTTATACGATCCGAGATGTGAATCGGACACTCTTGGAGTTGTTTGACAAGCCTATTCTTGATCGCAAATCCAACACCCGACCGTCGTGGTGCTGAGGCAGAGAGCCCTTTCCAAAAGAAAGTGTACCCGCCACCGTGCTCAACCAGTTCCCCTTCTTCCGCTAAATGTGTCTCGCTAAGGGCAGCCACATCTACATCGTAGCGAAGAAGTTCTCGAGCAACAATGGCGGTTTTGCGTTCGGGACAGATATTTTCATCGCGATCAAGGAGTGTACGCACGTTCCACGCGCCATAAGTCATGTCCAATGTTTTGGTGTTTTGCTTAATTTTGCAACGTAGACCGCGAATTTAACGATGCGGAGGCAGCCGCGGTTGCTACCATCCTTAAGTAGTAGGGCGAGCAATTTTTGGAGCACCTTTTCTAGCCCCTTCCCAGGCTGAGCAGGGAGAGCAGTGCTTCCCTTAATAGGGCTGCTCTGTCGCTCCAGGTGCTGCCGAACCCCCTCTGTCACCCCAAGTCAGAAGGAAAGCGACCACAATGTTCTAGGAACACCCCTGAAGCCGCCCGTGTGCAGGTTTCAGACAAAGCCCGGTCTGCATCAAACCGAACCTCTCTACCTTGACCCATCGCCACGGGGCTTTGCGAAACTCGGAGTCCATCTATCGGAAGCAGTCAGGTGCGCAGGAGATATTTAGGTGCACAAACGTTAGCGCAAACGCAGGTGCACACCCTCGTCTTTCCCCTTCATGATCCAGTGGAACGGAGAGACCGATACGACCGGAGAAGGGTTAAGATGATGTGTCTGGCCGACGGCAACTCTATGCCCTCTACCGTCGCCCTAGGCCGTCCACCAGGCCTTGCAATCCCGCCAGGTCCGCCAGTCTCCTTACATATCTGCTGTGAGTTGCCTTTCCTACCGAGATTGACTTAGTGCATAATTATGCGGAAGGGAACCGCTTCAAGGGAATGGGGTAGGAACGTGAATTTTGGAAGTGAATAAGGGTTGGGATGCTGCTGTACCGGATGGATAAGGTTAAGACAGCAGCAGCTCGGGGTGCCGGGGACGCGTACCCGTGTACATACTACATCTGCCGGACAGGCCAGTTGAGATGAATACCCCCTGACTAAAACTCTTTATACCTTATCAGGCCTAGGACCGTAAAAATTGAAAACTATATTGCGAAAAATATTTTCGGGTGAAAGCTTGATTTTCATTTTTTATTTCATAAATGGGTTCTAAATACGATGCTGAACGCCTATAAAAATTTTGGAAAGTGGTTAAAATTTCACCCTGTATAAAGCTAGATACCTACACAATCAACGATAGAAAATCTGCTTAGCTAATGAGCGCGCATTAACAAGTTCATTTCAAGTTAATCCAACTTAAGTACATTACAAATTAATTAGTAAAATCTCAATGTTACTAATTAATATTAACTGTTCTTCCTTAAAGTTGGATTTGCTTCAAGACAGATAAGAAGACACGTGACATTAGCTAAATAAGTAGATTCAATCGCAAACATATAGAAGTGTCATTTTGTAAGGGATCAAGCAGACTGTGTAAATTATGTAGGTACCTAGGTCTCTAGTCTTTATTAGAGCAACAAAGTCCGCCTACCTACTTTCACCGTGAAATTAGATTAAAGCACCGCTCAATCACTTCATCCTGAAACGATTTTACGTCCCTATAGACCATATACCTGCAATATTTTCAACTAAGGCACAAATAGGTAAGTAACTAGTAGATTTATTCAATAATTAGCTATGCCCGTTAGCTATTTGCGAGTGGAAGTGACGACAAAGTCGGTCTAGCCGTTTCAGAAATCAGCTGGAAAAAACATTTTTCTTAAGAAAGCAAGTACTTTAAGTGAAAATCTGTTAGTATTTAAACTTGAAAAATTATGTCTCAGGAGAGACTCAAACCCGCATCTGCATGCATACCGGGCGTGGCGCCGTATACCAATTAAGCCACTGAGAAACTTCGTCACAGCGCGAATTAATTCAAGCAAATTCTTATCGCTGTAAATACTGATATTATAATTGCAATTATATTGCTAAAATATCATATATATCTAAGTATGGAAAACAGTTGTATTAAAATACAAACAAACACATTAATTTCATTCACTTGTACATACAACGTGTTCCTTTTGATATCCCATAACTCTAAGGTTATGTTCTATAGGTAAAAATAATATACATAAATTTTAGTAAATTTGTTAACAAAATTTAGGTAACCAGTATGGCGAATCAACAACTTACACTAAAGTGTAGGTAGTAGTAAAATAAGGAAAAACTATGGGAATGTTAACAAACTAATTTCCTCTACAAAAAAAGTGTTTTTGAAAGCACCGTCGTGTGTGGAGGCTGACATAGAGCGAAACCTGGTACTCTGGCGAAAGTTTTTACTATATTCTGTACAAATTGATAGGTACTGGGTGAGAAATGTCAGAAATTTGTACTCGACATAGATTTAATATAGATATTAAATCTATGGTACTCGAAAAAGTAATTTATTGTATATTGTCACAAGAACTATACTTAATGTCACTCTTCGATTGAATTAATAAACAATAAAGGTTTTTTGATTTTGTATTGTGCATATTTTAGGCATATCAATAGTTTTTAGTGCATATTTCGCCCTTTTAGTGCTTATTTGCGTGCATATTTTGGCATTTTGAGGGTGCTTAGTTAACAAGGAATCCAAGATTCTTATTTTTGTCAGACTATCTATCCGTATGCGGTATACTTAGCTGTATAGCAATGTATATTTTTAATTTAAGGTCCTTACTTCCCTAGTTAATAATATGAAGTAGGGATAAATGTGAAATTACATTATTAACTTTCAATAGTGAAAACTTGCGTTAATTATAAGCCATGTGAAATAATGGAACCACAAAATAAAATAATTCTGCATTTGCGCGGTAGTGAAAATATTATAAGCTTTACTTTTACGTTAATAGCCTACAAAATGATAAATAAAAATTGTAAGGTATTTTTTCAGGATATTTTTTATCGATCTCTCTTTCATTCATGTGAAGGGGGGGATGATGATATTTAAATAGGTCTTTCAAAATTAATATGTTAACTCCACTTCTTGACTTAAGTAAAGTATAAAGTTTTGGAGTGCAAATATTATCGATGTTAAAAGGAAAACTATCACAACCAAGTAGTGGTAACAAGTTGCCGACCAACTTATGAAAATGTAGTGAAGAGAAAAAAATTGTTGAAGTTACATTACAAGTTAATTAGATTTAGAATTAGGTGTTAGATACCTACGTTAATTAATTAAGGAACCGTGTAAAATTATGGAATGGTTGGTTAATACTACGGGGCCCTACTCGCGTAGGCGGTTCATGTTTATTGTATGCTTTATTGGTCGTGTATTTCTGGGATCACCCTCGTAAGTTGTGGATATTTTCCTCTCTGCTTTCTTTACAAGTTATTAAAAAGACAGAATAACTAGGTAACTTTCTTTCGACCTTATACCAAAAACAATGAAGTTTTTTGTTACACGGTCGAAAGCTACAATCGTCTTTCTTTCACGTGAATAATAAAAATAAAAAAAGTAAATGTCTCAATAGGTACAACTTTAATGTAACTAGGTATACATTACAAAGCTTGTTTAGCAAATCATAAAAGACCTAGCTTCAAATTTATTTTCTATGAATTTCATTATTTTGATTAGAGCTAGATTCAACAAAGCTTGTTCATAAAACATTGTGTAGCAGTTTCAGTTCGGAGGTTTAATATAATTATTTTTAACATAATCAGTTAAATTACAAAAACATGATGAGACACTACTACTGTTCTAAGCATAAATTTCACTTTAAAATATGTCAATTTTATGCATAACTAGTGTTTAACATTTGATATAACATGCTTGAATACTATAAATACTGTCATGATATATATATTTTATATTCTACTATAAAATAAATAAAAAAATGTAAGAGGCTTGAATAAGAAGAAATCAATTTGTAGTAAAAACATTACAAAAAGAATAAATATTTTATCCCTGCTTAGTGCAACCTTATAATACATTGTTTACATTGCCTGTACATCGAAAAATTTTTATATTTAATTTATCAGGGAGTCATCTCTTTAAACTATAAACTTGTAAAAAATTTTTTACCATGAATAGATTTATATTTATGCTGTCAATAATATATCCCAATTTATTTCGTTATTATACACTTCCTGTTCCAGCCACAGTTCATAATTATCTTTAAATTCTTCATCCAAATCAACATTTGTCTCAAGAATACTGTTAATGTCTGTATCAAGAGGAGTCAGATCTATTTCGTGGTCACCTCCTGCACTATACCTTCTGTTGTTGAAACGATCCACACTAACTCGCAGGGCGCATTCCTCATCTTGGAAATCCCACGGCCTTGCATCAACATCATTACCAAAAGCCCAATCATCATTTAACCTATGACGGACTTTTGAGTATATGGCACTGATTGTTTTCATATTTGTTTTTCTCCACTGACGGCCCAAATATTTCGTTTGCATTTTAAGTAGCTTCAAAACATAAAATTGCATTAGAGCATGCCTTACTTTAAGTGTGCGCTTTAGAATTGGTGCACTTTTGAATACAACAAGCATCATGATTCTTGCATTTTTCCATTTGGTTAATTTATTTAAAATTCTCAAAAGGTTTATACATGAAAATACATTTCTCCATGAGTAAGGTACTGATGAATCTCCAATATCCAAGCATTCCTTGGTCAATTCTGGCTGCTCTCCAATAACACAAGCTGGGAAGTCAAATATAGGTATTGAATTCTTAGCTCCAACATATGACAAAATGTTTTGGTTAAAGAATTTGAGTATTAGTGGCATGCAGTTAGCATACACTAAATGCTGAGACATAAATTCAAATTGATAAACATGATTGAGTTTAAAATGCTTCAATAATAAGAGTAATATAGCTGTGACTGCTTTCACAATTATTTCTTTGTGTCTATTTACATCAATGCCCAGTTTTAAAGACTGAAGGACTGTCATTGGCATTTCTTCAGGCAAGAGATCTGCCATGATGTTAATAGAATATGTTTTAGCTGTAGATGTTGGTGCAGCTGCCAGAAGAATCTTTAATAAAGCAATCATGTACTGTGGTAAGTTTGGCAACATAGCTCTATACAAAATTTCAGTTTCAGTTTCTTCCACTTCCTTCTCACCCTTAGTGAGTGGACTTCGAGCAATTTCAATCTCTCTTTCAGCTTGTATTTCAGATAGACTTGTGTACATATGTTTTTTTAAAATATCTATACCTTCATGAATTGGCTGAGGAAGACCTGCTATTGTTTGTCTATCTCCAGGAAGAGAATAGCCAACAAATTTGATCCTTACATTGTCCAGGAACATGTCAATATCTTTCTGTCTCACCTTAGATAGCCATGGCAAACTTCTTGGCAAAGGTGGTGGTGGAGGAGGGCTATCAAACTGTTTGAAATACATGTAATCATATGTGTTACATTGTTGCTTGTTATCACCTCTTGTACCATCAGCTGGCATAGTTTGAAATTCCATTGAGTAATCTTCAGATCCATTCCCACTGTCTTCTTTATCAACAAATATTTGTTCATCAGACTCATCCAATGAAGTTTGCTTTGTAAAGGTTTGCCTCCTAAGAGCTCTCTCATTTTCCTTCATTTTTCTTTGTCCAGGATTTTGATTTTCCAACATATCTGCTGCACTTGGAGGTGGGGAACTAGCTCGCATACCTTTAATGATTTCCAAGGTATCTTCACTCAGTGGTGCCAACCCATATTTTTCTCTTAATCTGGATTTTCTCTCTTTCAGCTCTTTTGAGCCACCCAGATAAACAAGCAGCACTTTCCACAAAAGAAGTAAAACCTTTTTCATAGGAAAATGTGGTGTGGTTCCAGCACATAGATGTGTTACCATACTAAGAAGTTTTACAGGTAGCAATTCCTCACCAAAAGGTGTTCCGAGTTCTTCTTTGAAATTTTTAACTAAATGAGCATAATGTGAATCAGGGTTGTCTTTTTCAGTTCTCATGTATTCAGTAATCAAATACAGGACAGACAAAATTACACGGAGATTTGTTGAATCGGCAAGAGATTCTGCTAATTTTCTAGATGCTATAGTACTGCTTCTTACAATCTCAAGATTTAGTAGTTCGACAAAAGCAGAGAACGTTCCCATGTCGTAAAGGGTCATGACATTCACTCTCGCCCAGTGAGCTTGCTCGGCGTCAGATTGCATCTCAGCCCAGCAGCCCTGCGCTAGGTAAAATATGCATCGCGTCGCACGCATGCGAATATCACTTACTGCAACATCTAAATGCTCTAATAACTTCATAATCACTGTTCTCTGTTGTTTGTTTGATAATCTCTGCCAGCTTGGAGGATAATCAAATTCTTCCATGATATCCTCAAAAGCTTTCACGTTGAGCTGGAATTCCGGGTGTTCTGTGTAACTGTACAGCTCAGCAATCTCATTTGTTTGAGAATCACAGTCATCGTAAATAAAATCCAGCTCAGGACTCTCCATATCGTTTGAACAATCGCCTTCTTCAATGGGGCGGCGGACATCAGGCAGTTTAGCGCCTCCCCGCCTCCCGTTCCCGTTAGTCCCCATAGTTTTTAATATGAATCTAATCAGATTAATGGATTATTATCAACAACTGTTCCAAGCGATTAAAATCCAAGATAATCTTACAAAATCATTACAAGAAAACTCAGATTATTTTTACATTTTTCAAGTTCGTAAGTGAATGAATGAATGGTTGGATAAATGTTTTTTTTTTTTTTTTTTTTTTTTTTAAGTTTTACGGCTTTGGACGTAGTCCATACGGCCTGCTTCTTTATTGCTAAATCCATTATTTTATATTTCTTGAAGTGTGTTTGCTCAATCCGTTACTTATTTATATCTCTTGAAATGTGTTGACAATATACTTATAAAGTTCTTGATATGTGTTTTTATTTGCTAGTAGATCAGGCAAAAGGCGGGGAATTTCTTTATTTTTATATATCTTAGTTAGACCATCTACTAGCAACAATCTTTGGATATTAAAGGCAGGGCATTGCATAATCAAATGGTCAAGTGTTGCTGTTACACCTGAATTGCAAAATTTGCACTCGTCACTCTGTGTAAGTTTGATTCGTTTTAGATGGGCAGGAAACTTGCCGTGCCCAAATCTTAGCCTGTTCATTGTTGTAATAAATTTTCTAGAAGGCGCATTCCAATTAAAATACCAAGGCATAATTGGTAAATTCTTTTGTATGTCTGCATACCATCGTCCTTTCAATAATTTAGTTTCTTGCCAGTCCTCGTTCCAGTGAACAAGCATTCGCGACTTCAGTGTTGGATAATAATCGGTCAGCGGAACTGGAGGTGATCGGTATGCCGATGTACTAACACTTGGGTGTTGGATTTTCATCATGCTGTCAACTACTTCATTTCCAGTGATTCCAGAATGAGACGGGACCCACAAAAATTCAATACGTTTATGTTGAGCTTCACTAAATAGTAACATTTCTCTTATTTTTGTTATGTGTGTGTTGGTTTTGTATGAAATTTTTGCTTTTTCCAAAGAAGCAAGCACACTTAAGGAATCAGTAACTATTAAGAAGGTGTTAGTTGTTTTAATTCCTTGGATGTACTGCAATGCGGCGCTTATGGCGTAAGCTTCTGCTGTAAAAATTGATGAATTTTTATCCAATGTAAAGCATCTTCCAAATTTTGTTCCGGAATCATAATAAGCAGCCTTCGTGGTTTCCTCTGTCTTGGACCCATCTGTGTAGATCTTGCAATATCCCGCTTTTTCGCTATTTACAAACTGTAGGAATTCTGTATTATTTGCTACTTTCTTTGAGCAAATAATTGGATTCTTCGTTTGAATTTCTATTGTACTTAAGTCCCAATTTTCTTTATGGTCAATGCATTTACAAATTACATTTAGTTCTCTTAAATGTTCTCCTAACAAAAGTTTGTTACATTTATAGTGATTTATATATAATTCATTAGATAAGACTTTAATATAGAACTTTTCAACTAAGTACCTTAATCTTATTGAAATGGGGGGAATGCCAGCTTCTATTTCGAGAGAATTGATTGGGGTGGAACATATAGCCCCAGTTATAATTCTTAAACCTTTGTTCTGTATTACTTCTATTTTCCGATATAAAAGCTGACTTATATATTTACCGTACACTATTAGACCATAATCATAATGGCTTCTTACTATTGCTTTATAAATATAATTTAATAGTTTTGGGTCCATTCCCCATGTAACACTAGCAAGATGTCTCATGATATTTACAGCTTTTTGCATTTTATTTACAACTTTATGTACATGACTAATAAAATACATTTTAGAATCAAACAATAAACCTAAAAATGTCTTTTCCTCTACTAAATTAATTTTTTCATCACAATATCTTACATTAATATTTACAGAATCAGTGTCATATTTTTTACTGAAAACCATTAAAGAACTTTTTTGAGGATTAATGTCCAATTTCAATTTGTCTTTATAAAACAAGTGAAGTAAATTTAAAGAGTTATTTATTACATTTTCAGCTTGTAATAAATTCTTATTTACAGTGTATAATACAAGATCATCTGCATATTGTAATACTTTTAAGTTATTTACTGTAATATTTTTATGAATCTCAGCCGTGTACAATAAATAAATTAATGGCGAGAGTGACGCACCTTGCATTACTCCTTTATATGCACGTTGAGGTCCATAAATTATATGGTTATATTTTATAAACACTAAACGAGAATAAAAAAAATTAAACACCCATTCACATAGTTTTCCAGGAATGTTGTAACTGTGTAAAATTTCTACTAAAGTTGATAGGTTCACACTATCAAAAGCACCACTTACATCTAAAAAAACACTTAATAGGTAATTATTTTTGCAAAAAGCCTCCTGTATGTCCCCACTGAATTTTAAAAGGCTGTCTGTTGCGCTTCGGCCTTTGCGAAATCCAAATTGATCCGACGGAATAACTAATCGGGATTCAACATATAATTCCAATCTATTTTTGACCATATTTTCAAAAATCTTACCTACACATGATGAGAGAGATATAGGTCTGTATGAGTCCGAAATATTCGGATCCTTATTGGGTTTTAAAATAGGTACAACAGCTATTGTTTTCCAAGAACTTGGGATCAAATTACTTGCCCATAGGTTGTTAAATATTTCAAGCAATATTTGTTTTGCTGAGTGGTGCAAATGTTTTATTACAGCATAGGGAATATCATCTAACCCAGGTGTGGTATCTTTTCTACTATTTAAGGATAAATCAAATTCTGTTTGAGTAAATGGCAAGATTAGGTGTGAATTTAATTCATTTGATTCAAAAATGTCCCTAAGATTATCAGTGTTATGCATAGGTTTATCTGAAGCTACTTTATTTAAAAATTCATCTAGAAAGTTAGGTGCTATATTTTGTGTAGACTGACGTTTTTGATTAAATTTTCTAATAAAATTCCAAAGTTTACTGATAGGTGTTGTGCGATCAAAACTAGAACATAGTTTTTTCCAGCTTGAAGATTTTTCTTCTTTTATTACCAACTTCTTAATAGCATCCAGTTTCTTGTATAACAAATAATTTTCAATCGAAGGGTGACGACGGTACATACGCAAAGATAATTTACTGTCTTTGACGGCATTTGCGCAACGCTCATTCCACCAAGGTACGGGTTTGTATGATTTCTTATTAGTACTGATGACCTTATGAACCGGAATAAACTCTCGCTTTAGGTCATTGAGTATTACAGAAAATCGTTCATATGCATTAAGGGGATTTTCATCTAAATATAAATTATTAAAAGCATTGATAGATTTATCAAAAAAAACCTACCCAATCGGCTTTATTGTAAAGAAATTTATGATAGTGAGGCAAGTTTTCATAAACATTATATGCAATATCTAGATTAACGATTGTGGGAAAATGATAACTACCTAAATTATCTTCGTTATACACAAACCATTCCGCTGATGATGCCAAGCTCGGTGAAATGAAAGCAATATCTATAGCTGATGGTGTTTGATTTGGACGAGCAAGAGTTGTGACTTCACCTGTATTGAGAGTGCATAAATTTAACTCATCTAACATATCGTATAATTGAATACCCCTAGGCTTATTAGAAGATGAACCAAATGCAGTGTGATGTGCATTAAAGTCTCCGACAACCAATAAAGGCGATGGCAAACTTTGTATCATACCTTTTAAAATATTTACCGGAAAACGACCGCTTCTTGGGGGACAATATGTTCCCATAATTGTTATTGAGTGGTTGCGTAAAGTTTCAACATTAATGGCTATTGATTGAATTTTATCTACGCTAGCAATGTCAATTTTATTACATTTAATAGAATTTTTACACAGTATGGCAACACCACCATAACCATTATCACTATCTTGACGATAAATTTTGTAACCTCTAATTTTAACCGAGTCGGAAGATTTTAGCCAAGTTTCATTCAGTACACATATATCAACATTTAAATTGTCTAAAAGTTGAGATAGTAATACAATTTTTGGTTTTAAACTTTGTATGTTGTGTTGAAGAATTACTAGCTTTCTATCCATTTTGGGTGTTTATATTTTTTAAAAATATTTCCTTAATGGTTGCTGAATTAACAGGTAATTCACTGTCTTTCTTACATAATTTAAGCAAAGTGTTAATAATAGCTTTAAGAACAAATTCATTGTTGATAATGTCGCATAAAATGTCTTTATTATCTTTTGTAGCCTTGTTATTTTGTGAGTTTGATTGAGAACTGGTTGCTCTAGCATAAGATTTGTTGCCTAGTATGGGAAAAAAAGAACCCAATGTTTGTTTATTCATTATTTTTGATTTGTTTTCTTCAATTTTTTGTTGTTTAACGGGACAAATCCTTGATACAGCAACATGTTCTCCTTTACAGTTTATACACAAAGGCTTGTTAGTAACATTTGTACAATCTTTGTATGAGTGAGACTCAGAACAAATAGAACATACAATGTTTCGTTTGCAAAATTTGGTGGTATGGCCAAAACCCATACATTTATAACATTGCATTACAGGTTTTATATATTCTTCCACAGGGACAATGCAAAGACCATAACTTACTTGAGTGGGAAGCACATTGCCTGCAAAAGTAATGGATACTGTTTGCAATGGGATGACACCTCCAGGACTTCTTTTTGTAAATCTTCGTACTGATAAAATTTCTTGTGAGCTAATCAATTTGTCGAAAAGATGCTTGTTGCTAAGATTTGTTGGAATAAACTTTATGACTCCAGTGCGTTCCGAATTTGAAGCTGGAATGTAGGCTTTAATCTCGTGAGATGTTAAGAATGCAGAATTTGACAAAAGTGAGTTGGCATTCTTTGGATTGTCAAAATAAACAGCATACCGCATTGCATTGACTCTCTTAAGTTCTCTAACACCTTTTGTATACCGGCTGAATATGTTGTTTAAATAAATTGGATCTTTATTACCAAACTTGACATTTTCATTTGTACTTTGGATGTATACAGGAAATAGTGTGCCTGGTGAGTTTTCAGGGTAGTTTCGAACGTGATTTTTCTTGAAATACGGGGCATATTTTGTGTCCTCATCTTCATCAGAAAAATCGCTAATAGGCCCAGAAGCCTTCCTTTTTTTCTTATGATTTATTGTTCCACCACTGTCAGAAGTCATGCTTTCACTTATAAAAGTAAAAACTGCTTAGAAATTCGCTATTAAGTTAATTTAAACAAAAATCAAAGAAAGTTGGACCTCCCGCCTTGAAAGTTCCCGCCAATCTCTGGATAAATGTTGAATTGAACGACAAACTGTCAGTCAGTCAGTAGCACTGTCAGTAGTCTACAGAACATAATGTATTGTTATGTTCTGTGTTTCTTTTCTCAGTGGTTCTGTGCAGTATCTAACTATCATGGACGATGGAGTTTTGCGCGGGAAACGAGAAGAGAAAGATGGACTTTGTTTCGTAATTTTGTGAAATTATACTAAGCGGCATTTATTGTGTCAAAGTGGTGGCATTGTTATAATAATGTGTCAGTGATAAATCAAATAAAAGTGAGAAACAAGGAAAGGCGCTCCTATTTGACTCTGGGGCCTTACCATTAGCTCTTAAAGCAGGACTGCTATTGGACTGCATTGCTCTTTTGTACTATGACATCGTTTTTAGCAGGCCTGTGGCAGGCCAATTTACGTCGACGTTTCAAAACCGTTCACCATTTTTTTACTATGAACTTTTCAATCTTTTCATACCATGACACTCAATTTGACAGCAGGTAAACGTCCTTTTGAGCGAAGCTAATGTCATCCTAATTATGGATTTAGAAAATTATTTTGCTAATGATTTCCGCTTGTTAATATACCGGCCTAGATACCTTCACCACACCACCCGCACTAACACTGATTTGAGGAAGCACCTGCACCACACTAACACTGATTGAGCAAGCACTATTTCATGCAGGAAAACCGTCGTCGGAGCGCAGCGAAGGCGACAACATCTCCTGAGGATGCCACGTGAAGTGGCGAAACGCGTCGAGGTTTTTATTATATTGGTGTTGGGTACTAATAATTGCATTAACTGTACTGCATGCATTTTTGAAGGAGGGCGGGTGGTTTTCCTGCATGAAATAGTGCTTGCTCAATCAGTGTTAGTGTGGTGCAGGTGCTTCCTCAAATCAGTGTTAGTGCGGGTGGTGTGGTGAAGGTATCTAGGCCGGTATATTAACAAGCGGAAATCATTAGCAAAATAATTTTCTACATCCATAATTAGTTATGGATTTCCGCAAAGTAACGCCTGAGTCTATTAATGTCATCCTAGCCATCTTAAAAAAGTTACTAGGAGACTAACTTTTTCGACATATTTTATGCGTTTGCAGTTTTGTGAAAATTTACATGTTTCATTATAGATTAAGGAACCTAATTACAGTGTAAAGAAACCTGAAGGTCTTTGAATTAGTATTTTGTATAAAATGTTTATATCATCATTTACCAAAATGAAAATACAATTTCGACAAAATTGTTAGCATGTAACACGTCGTTACATTTTTTGCATTTATTTTGTTTCAACAGCTCGTGCGCAGCTAAGGATTTTTACTGGTAACGCCATCTATCCGGCTGATGGAACACTATATGGTGCATCTTTGTGTCTGTCATCCCACAATTCCTTTCTTTATCTAATAATTTGAATGTTATTTTTTTATATTATTACATTAATAGGCAAATGTCTATTTGTGTTGATTTTTTTTTTTAAGTAGTTTTCTACTCTTTCAGGGCTGAGCAGTTTTCTGCGTTATTTTGGCTTTATGTGTCAGTCAAGTCAAGTGGTTCCAAGTCGTGAATGCAAAGAATTAAAAAATAAAACTGGCTTGTCATAGAGGGGAGAGGTTGGATTGCCATCTGCCTTCTGCCACAGCATAGGTCCTTTCCAAAAAAAAAAAAAAAAAAAAAAAAAAAAAAAAAAAAAAAAATGGCCAGTCTTTTTACCACGCTTCCTGAATTTTGATTTTTCTGGCTTTGTTCACGAAAAAGTAAATTTTTAATGGCGGTCAAGCGTGCCAAATGCCTGTAGGCATGTAAAGCCAAAGGGCTAACCTTTTTTTTTTTGTTCTCTCTTCAATTTGTCTCCTCATGGTAAGCATCCATAAATGTCTTTTCCAAGACTTTGTTCTCTTTTCTAAGAGATTGTGAACCTTTAATTGTGTGTCGTTTCATCTTTCAGGACTAACATTTTTTATAGTTTCCTTGAAGGATAAATTTACATGATGCATCGCCTCATCTTGGTGATTGTTGCTGCACTTTTATGGGTAAGCATGTTTGATTCTTTTCACCACGTGTTTTTGCCTATGCCTACGTGTGGACAACGTGCAAGCGAATGTTTTCATCTCACCCTGCTGTAAATACACCTGCGGTCATGTCTAAAGTGCTGCGCTAGTGCACGTTTCCATTTTTATGCCATGCGCCATGTGCCATGTGTCTTGTCCACCTGTGGAGATGAGCACATCCTTGTCGTCACGCTATGAGTGCACCTGCGGCCCCATCTCGTCATCAAGTGCCACGCTGCTGCTAGATTACAATCACATACCATCTGCTCATGCCCACGTGCGCTCCCTAAGAGCATGTGGCTTTATCACCGCTGTACTCATGCTTGTGTGTAACTTCCAGGCTTGAAATATCGCCCTCCTCGCTCCTAGCTACTAGGACATACTCCTGCATCCTGCGCGCATGTGCTCCAGGGACGGAGGGATATGTGTGGTTCTCCACGGTGATGTTATAATTAATTATCGGTGACATGATCTAATAACATGCTACTAGGTATTTATGAACATTTATTCTTTTGATAGTTTTCATGCATTGGTGATACTCCTCAGCTCATAGGTTAGTTTTAGTCAGACGTGAGTGAAGGAATTCCTGCTTCTCAGCTTTCCTTCACTAAATCTGAGAATTTAAGCTTATAGTTAAGCACACAACTTTTGTTTAATTGCATAGTGGTAATTAGTTCTTAACTCAATAATTTTCTATATTAAACATATAAATAAACAAGGGGAGACAAATTGAAAATAACTTGTTTTCTTTTCTATCTTTAATTCTTTAATTAACTCTTTCTTGCTTCTGAGTTAAAGCAAGTGGCGCCCTCCACAGTTTCTTAGTACAGTTCTCCGAGCGCTGAAGAAGAACCCACGAGCTCATATCTCTAAAAACACACCCAACATCTTAGCTTGTTTCATTGGCGCCTCAACGGGTAGGCCTCTTTTAGAGATTTGTACTTTGAAGCTGTGTTTTTTTAATTTGTCTCAACTTAGGTTACTAATTTAATTTTGTAATCATGTCTCTTTCTTTAGATATTAATTATCTTAGTAAAAACGAACTTTTATATGAAATTCGTGTTAAGGGCCTGGAAGTATCAGATGATACTACTGTCGATGAGCTGAGGAAGTTATTGCGTTCTGTTAAGGGTATCACCAATCAGGAATTAAGCAATAAGTTTTTATTTTCTTTAGACTCTGCTAATGAGCTGAATATTTGTGAATTAAAATATAATGAAGTGTTGAATACCAACCATGCTGGTTGTATCAAAAAGTGTTGTTCTATATTAACTCATGTTACACTAAGACTTGAGCGAGTGAGTGTCACCAGTGAGGAACACAGGGCACTTAAAATTAGCTTGCTTGCTAATGCCTTTCAACTTCTTAACAATATTAAGTGCGGAACCACATCATCTAGTGTTGTGTCTGAACCTATACCCTCGGTATCTGTAGGTACTCAACCTCTAATTATTCAATCCCTTGGTGATGAGGTTAATCATCAAAATTCATGTTCGAATGTTAATTCTAAGCCTGTGCTCAATCAAATTTTAAAATGGAATTTGAATTTTAGCGGAGATACACCAGTCCATGATTTCATCATTAAACTTACAGATTACATTAAGTCTTCTAGAATTTCTGATAATGATTTCTTAGATAATGCTATTTACGTTTTGTCAGGCGAGGCTTTAATTTGGTTCAAGTCCATTCAAAATTCTATTACCACTTGTGTTCAATTTTTGAATTTATTAAAACTTGAGTTTAAATCTGTTGAATGTGAGCGCTCCTTATTGAACCAAATTAGGTCACGGCTACAACAGCCTAAAGAAAAAATTAGAACTTTTATTAACACTATGAAATATTTATTTACTCAACTTTCTGTGCCTTTGTCTGAGAAGGAACAACTTGATATTATTATGACTAATATGAATCCTTTCTATATATCTCGTTTATCTTTAACTAATGTTTACTCTATTGATCATTTGAAGGAGCTTTGTGCCAATTTGGAAATTTCCAAGCATAGGTGTGAGTACAGGGGTTATCTCAATCCGGGTCCTGAGGTCATTATTTCTGAACTCCTAAAACCTAAGACTTCTCTCATTGGTAACTCACGAGTAAACTCTGTAATGGTGAAGTGTTTAAAGTGTGATGGTGCACATCACTACAGAGATTGCGATGTGTATGTCGGTCTACATTGTTTCAGATGCAAGAAGGTTGGGGTGATGACTAGAGATTGTCCTTGTTCAAAAAACTCTTGAACCGGTCAGGAGTATGTACAGGTTCCCGTGTTTCCTTCCGCAAGGGATATACTTCTGACCAGGAATGGGAAAATCATTTAGGGTTTGTCACCTCATTTTCTAAGGGGGAGTCTTTAACCGTCAACCCATTGTTTGATCATTGTTCTGATAATGTTCGTCCTTTCATAAGTGTAGGCATTTTGGGCTTACAATGCAACGCCTTGGCCGACAGTGGAGCGTCGGTTTCAGTTATCAGTACTAGGGCCGTGTCAACACTTTCTGAACTAGGATTGGCCCTGGAGGTGGCACATTGTCACAATAATCTGTTAGTAGGAAATGACGCTCAACTAGACGTCATTGGCAGGATTGTCCTACCCATTTCCTTTTCAAATAAGATAAACTTTATTAATTTCTATGTGTGTGAAGATATAAACATGCCAATAATTCTAGGGGCCGATTTTCTTCGTTCCTTCAACTTATGTAAGGACATATTTGATGTAGAGTCTCGTGATCAGGGTTTCTCTTTAAATCTATTAAATGACAATTCTGTGCATTTGCATGAATTGGATGACTTATGCACTCAGCAAAAGGATACTTTACTTAAAACAATAGCTCTTTATAAGACTATTGCAGCCAGAGACGGCATTCTGGGCTTCACCTCGCTGGAGGAGCACACAATTGATACTGGCGATCATCCACCCATAAAGCAAAGGTACTATCCCATACCTTATCATCTACGTGAATATGTCAAACAGGAAGTGGAGAGCATGCTGAAAATGGGCATAATCGAAAAGTCTAACTCTGCTTGGAACAGTCCAATTGTGCTTGTGCCTAAATCGTCTGGTGAGCTTAGGATGTGCCTTGATAGTCGTAAATTAAATAGTGTCACTAAGGTAGACACCTATCCCATGCCTCTCATTCAGGAAATATTGGATTCCTTGAACAATGCAAAATTTATGTCATCAATTGATTTGAAATCTGCCTTTTTTCAATTGAATTTAGATGGAGCTTCCCGTGAGAAGACTTGTTTCTCGGTTCCAGGCTTAGGCTCGTTTCAGTATCGTAGAATGCCATTTGGTCTTGTAAATGCAACGGCCAGGATGATGAGATTAATGGATAAGGTTTTTGGACCTGAGTTTTCCGGTGAAGTCTTTTATTATGTCGATGATGTGATTTTGATCAGTGAAAGTTTCAATGATCATATAATCCTGCTCAAAAGGGTATTTAAGCGCCTGAAGGAAGCTGGTTTAACCATCAACTTTGAAAAATCCGTTTTCTGTCGTTCTTCTCTTAAGTTTTTGGGTTTTGTTGTCGATAGGCGAGGTCTTCGCACCGATAGTGACAAGGTGAGGTCAATAGTTGAATATCCTATTCCTAAGTCGCAAAAGGAGATCCGCAGGTTCATTGGTATGGTCTCCTGGTATAGAAGGTTTATTGAGGATTTTTCCACTGTGATAGCACCTTTAAGTAAACTGACTCGCAAATTGCCAAAAGGTCAAGATTTTATTGTGAATGAGGACGCTGTACTTGCGTTTGAAAAAGTGAAAAGTCTTTTGATTTCTGCACCCATTTTGTGTGTTCCAAGGTTTGATCGGCCTTTCATCATTAGTTCTGATGCATCTGACGTTGGTCTGGGCTGTTGCCTGTCACAGATAGATGATGAAGGAGCCGAACATCCTGTGGCTTTCGCTAGTAGGACACTATCAAGAACTGAGAAAAATCACTCCACAACAGAGAAGGAGCTGAATGCTCTGATGTTTGCCCTTGAGAAGTTTAGAGGTTACATCGATGGATCGCCTTTTCAGACAAAAGTCTACACAGACCATAGCAGTCTAAAATGGTTGACTGGTCTGAAGTCTCCATCTGGTCGATTGTCCCGTTGGGCCTTGAGAATCTCTCAATTTAATTTTTCTATTGAATATAGGAAAGGTAGCGAGAATCAGGTCGCTGATGCACTCTCTCGTGCCCCAGTAGTGGGATTGCTGTCTGAAGATCACAATGTTGTAGATCCTTGGTATCTAGATCTAAAGCGCAAGATTACTCAGCATCCAGAGAGATATCCAGACTGTAGAATTGTTAATGGCAGTGTCTATAAACGTATACGTTCATCGAACCCTTTGCTGCTCGAGTTCGAGTGGAAGCGAGTGGTTCCCTTAGAGCAAAGGGCTGATGTGTTGAGACAGTCTCATGATAGTCCAGACGCAGCTCATTTGGGAGTTTTTAAAACTTTAAGGCGAGTTTCACAGTCGTACTATTGGCCCGAGATGGTCAAGGACATTAAAAAATATGTTAAGAATTGTGAGATATGTTTAGCTTACAAGAGTACAAATTTGCCTTTGCCAGGTCTTATGCAGAATCCGAAAAAGGTTCAGCGCCCTTTTCAAGTTCTTTCAACTGATCTTCTTGGCCCATTGCCAAGGAGTAAGGAAGGTTTTAAGTTTATTCTAGTTGTTTCAGATTATTTCACAAAATACACGTGCTTATTTCCTTTGAGGAATTCTCTGGCTAAGACTGTTGTCAAGTACATTGAAAATTATGTCATCATGAGGTTCGGTGTGCCTCAGTGCATAATCATGGACAACGGGCCACAGTTCATTTCTAGGGAGATGCAGAGTTTAAGAGATAAATATAAGATACCTAATTTTTTTTTTAATTGTAGATTTACACCTCAGAATAATCCTGCTGAGCGTGTTAATAGGGTTTTAGTTACTGCCATATCTTCATATGTGGGGAAAAATCATCGCACCTGGGCGGATGAAATTCATAAAATAGAGTTTGCCATCAACACTTCTGTACATGAGGTAACTAAGCATACCCCATACTTCTTAAACCATGGTAGGGAAGCCGTTCTGGTGGGGGATTGGTATCAACCCAGAGGCGATGAGGACTTCACCCTGGAATTTTCTGATCGCTCCCGCTGTGCGAATCTACCTTTAGAGTTGAAGGGAGTGTTCGACAAGGTTCAATCCCACATGAAGAGGTCCTACGAGCACAACAAGACCTTTTACAACAGGACTCGCAGACACGTAGACTATCAAGTCGGACAGACCGTGTGGAAGCGGGAATTCCCTTTGTCGAATGCTAGTAAATATTTCACTCAAAAATTTGCTCCTAAGTTTCGCAAATGCGTAATTGCTAAGAAGGTTTCGTCAGTCGTCTATGAACTCTGTGACTTTCATTCCAGGAAGCCTTTAGGAACGTGGCATGTTAAGGACATTTTGAAGTCGCATCCGTCGTGAGATCGTGGAAGTCTGGACCCAAATGTTACATTCTCTGTTGTTCATAATTCTTATATTATTAGTTTAATTTTCTATCCTTTTTTCTCTTTTTCTTTAGTGGGGATGTATTGTAACACGTCGTTACATTTTTTGCATTTATTTTGTTTCAACAGCTCGTGCGCAGCTAAGGATTTTTACTGGTAACGCCATCTATCCGGCTGATGGAACACTATATGGTGCATCTTTGTGTCTGTCATCCCACAATTCCTTTCTTTATCTAATAATTTGAATGTTATTTTTTTATATTATTACATTAATAGGCAAATGTCTATTTGTGTTGATTTTTTTTTTAAGTAGTTTTCTACTCTTTCAGGGCTGAGCAGTTTTCTGCGTTATTTTGGCTTTATGTGTCAGTCAAGTCAAGTGGTTCCAAGTCGTGAATGCAAAGAATTAAAAAATAAAACTGGCTTGTCATAGAGGGGAGAGGTTGGATTGGATATATAAGCGGATGCCATTTGGTGGCCAGTCTTTTTACCACGCTTCCTGAATTTTGATTTTTCTGGCTTTGTTCACGAAAAAGTAAATTTTTAATGGCGGTCAAGCGTGCCAAATGCCTGTAGGCATGTAAAGCCAAAGGGCTAACCTTTTTTTTTTTGTTCTCTCTTCAATTTGTCTCCTCATGGTAAGCATCCATAAATGTCTTTTCCAAGACTTTGTTCTCTTTTCTAAGAGATTGTGAACCTTTAATTGTGTGTCGTTTCATCTTTCAGGACTAACATTTTTTATAGTTTCCTTGAAGGATAAATTTACATGATGCATCGCCTCATCTTGGTGATTGTTGCTGCACTTTTATGGGTAAGCATGTTTGATTCTTTTCACCACGTGTTTTTGCCTATGCCTACGTGTGGACAACGTGCAAGCGAATGTTTTCATCTCACCCTGCTGTAAATACACCTGCGGTCATGTCTAAAGTGCTGCGCTAGTGCACGTTTCCATTTTTATGCCATGCGCCATGTGCCATGTGTCTTGTCCACCTGTGGAGATGAGCACATCCTTGTCGTCACGCTATGAGTGCACCTGCGGCCCCATCTCGTCATCAAGTGCCACGCTGCTGCTAGATTACAATCACATACCATCTGCTCATGCCCACGTGCGCTCCCTAAGAGCATGTGGCTTTATCACCGCTGTACTCATGCTTGTGTGTAACTTCCAGGCTTGAAATATCGCCCTCCTCGCTCCTAGCTACTAGGACATACTCCTGCATCCTGCGCGCATGTGCTCCAGGGACGGAGGGATATGTGTGGTTCTCCACGGTGATGTTATAATTAATTATCGGTGACATGATCTAATAACATGCTACTAGGTATTTATGAACATTTATTCTTTTGATAGTTTTCATGCATTGGTGATACTCCTCAGCTCATAGGTTAGTTTTAGTCAGACGTGAGTGAAGGAATTCCTGCTTCTCAGCTTTCCTTCACTAAATCTGAGAATTTAAGCTTATAGTTAAGCACACAACTTTTGTTTAATTGCATAGTGGTAATTAGTTCTTAACTCAATAATTTTCTATATTAAACATATAAATAAACAAGGGGAGACAAATTGAAAATAACTTGTTTTCTTTTCTATCTTTAATTCTTTAATTAACTCTTTCTTGCTTCTGAGTTAAAGCAAGTGGCGCCCTCCACAGTTTCTTAGTACAGTTCTCCGAGCGCTGAAGAAGAACCCACGAGCTCATATCTCTAAAAACACACCCAACATCTTAGCTTGTTTCATTGGCGCCTCAACGGGTAGGCCTCTTTTAGAGATTTGTACTTTGAAGCTGTGTTTTTTTAATTTGTCTCAACTTAGGTTACTAATTTAATTTTGTAATCATGTCTCTTTCTTTAGATATTAATTATCTTAGTAAAAACGAACTTTTATATGAAATTCGTGTTAAGGGCCTGGAAGTATCAGATGATACTACTGTCGATGAGCTGAGGAAGTTATTGCGTTCTGTTAAGGGTATCACCAATCAGGAATTAAGCAATAAGTTTTTATTTTCTTTAGACTCTGCTAATGAGCTGAATATTTGTGAATTAAAATATAATGAAGTGTTGAATACCAACCATGCTGGTTGTATCAAAAAGTGTTGTTCTATATTAACTCATGTTACACTAAGACTTGAGCGAGTGAGTGTCACCAGTGAGGAACACAGGGCACTTAAAATTAGCTTGCTTGCTAATGCCTTTCAACTTCTTAACAATATTAAGTGCGGAACCACATCATCTAGTGTTGTGTCTGAACCTATACCCTCGGTATCTGTAGGTACTCAACCTCTAATTATTCAATCCCTTGGTGATGAGGTTAATCATCAAAATTCATGTTCGAATGTTAATTCTAAGCCTGTGCTCAATCAAATTTTAAAATGGAATTTGAATTTTAGCGGAGATACACCAGTCCATGATTTCATCATTAAACTTACAGATTACATTAAGTCTTCTAGAATTTCTGATAATGATTTCTTAGATAATGCTATTTACGTTTTGTCAGGCGAGGCTTTAATTTGGTTCAAGTCCATTCAAAATTCTATTACCACTTGTGTTCAATTTTTGAATTTATTAAAACTTGAGTTTAAATCTGTTGAATGTGAGCGCTCCTTATTGAACCAAATTAGGTCACGGCTACAACAGCCTAAAGAAAAAATTAGAACTTTTATTAACACTATGAGATATTTATTTACTCAACTTTCTGTGCCTTTGTCTGAGAAGGAACAACTTGATATTATTATGACTAATATGAATCCTTTCTATATATCTCGTTTATCTTTAACTAATGTTTACTCTATTGATCATTTGAAGGAGCTTTGTGCCAATTTGGAAATTTCCAAGCATAGGTGTGAGTACAGGGGTTATCTCAATCCGGGTCCTGAGGTCATTATTTCTGAACTCCTAAAACCTAAGACTTCTCTCATTGGTAACTCACGAGTAAACTCTGTAATGGTGAAGTGTTTAAAGTGTGATGGTGCACATCACTACAGAGATTGCGATGTGTATGTCGGTCTACATTGTTTCAGATGCAAGAAGGTTGGGGTGATGACTAGAGATTGTCCTTGTTCAAAAAACTCTTGAACCGGTCAGGAGTATGTACAGGTTCCCGTGTTTCCTTCCGCAAGGGATATACTTCTGACCAGGAATGGGAAAATCATTTAGGGTTTGTCACCTCATTTTCTAAGGGGGAGTCTTTAACCGTCAACCCATTGTTTGATCATTGTTCTGATAATGTTCGTCCTTTCATAAGTGTAGGCATTTTGGGCTTACAATGCAACGCCTTGGCCGACAGTGGAGCGTCGGTTTCAGTTATCAGTACTAGGGCCGTGTCAACACTTTCTGAACTAGGATTGGCCCTGGAGGTGGCACATTGTCACAATAATCTGTTAGTAGGAAATGACGCTCAACTAGACGTCATTGGCAGGATTGTCCTACCCATTTCCTTTTCAAATAAGATAAACTTTATTAATTTCTATGTGTGTGAAGATATAAACATGCCAATAATTCTAGGGGCCGATTTTCTTCGTTCCTTCAACTTATGTAAGGACATATTTGATGTAGAGTCTCGTGATCAGGGTTTCTCTTTAAATCTATTAAATGACAATTCTGTGCATTTGCATGAATTGGATGACTTATGCACTCAGCAAAAGGATACTTTACTTAAAACAATAGCTCTTTATAAGACTATTGCAGCCAGAGACGGCATTCTGGGCTTCACCTCGCTGGAGGAGCACACAATTGATACTGGCGATCATCCACCCATAAAGCAAAGGTACTATCCCATACCTTATCATCTACGTGAATATGTCAAACAGGAAGTGGAGAGCATGCTGAAAATGGGCATAATCGAAAAGTCTAACTCTGCTTGGAACAGTCCAATTGTGCTTGTGCCTAAATCGTCTGGTGAGCTTAGGATGTGCCTTGATAGTCGTAAATTAAATAGTGTCACTAAGGTAGACACCTATCCCATGCCTCTCATTCAGGAAATATTGGATTCCTTGAACAATGCAAAATTTATGTCATCAATTGATTTGAAATCTGCCTTTTTTCAATTGAATTTAGATGGAGCTTCCCGTGAGAAGACTTGTTTCTCGGTTCCAGGCTTAGGCTCGTTTCAGTATCGTAGAATGCCATTTGGTCTTGTAAATGCAACGGCCAGGATGATGAGATTAATGGATAAGGTTTTTGGACCTGAGTTTTCCGGTGAAGTCTTTTATTATGTCGATGATGTGATTTTGATCAGTGAAAGTTTCAATGATCATATAATCCTGCTCAAAAGGGTATTTAAGCGCCTGAAGGAAGCTGGTTTAACCATCAACTTTGAAAAATCCGTTTTCTGTCGTTCTTCTCTTAAGTTTTTGGGTTTTGTTGTCGATAGGCGAGGTCTTCGCACCGATAGTGACAAGGTGAGGTCAATAGTTGAATATCCTATTCCTAAGTCGCAAAAGGAGATCCGCAGGTTCATTGGTATGGTCTCCTGGTATAGAAGGTTTATTGAGGATTTTTCCACTGTGATAGCACCTTTAAGTAAACTGACTCGCAAATTGCCAAAAGGTCAAGATTTTATTGTGAATGAGGACGCTGTACTTGCGTTTGAAAAAGTGAAAAGTCTTTTGATTTCTGCACCCATTTTGTGTGTTCCAAGGTTTGATCGGCCTTTCATCATTAGTTCTGATGCATCTGACGTTGGTCTGGGCTGTTGCCTGTCACAGATAGATGATGAAGGAGCCGAACATCCTGTGGCTTTCGCTAGTAGGACACTATCAAGAACTGAGAAAAATCACTCCACAACAGAGAAGGAGCTGAATGCTCTGATGTTTGCCCTTGAGAAGTTTAGAGGTTACATCGATGGATCGCCTTTTCAGACAAAAGTCTACACAGACCATAGCAGTCTAAAATGGTTGACTGGTCTGAAGTCTCCATCTGGTCGATTGTCCCGTTGGGCCTTGAGAATCTCTCAATTTAATTTTTCTATTGAATATAGGAAAGGTAGCGAGAATCAGGTCGCTGATGCACTCTCTCGTGCCCCAGTAGTGGGATTGCTGTCTGAAGATCACAATGTTGTAGATCCTTGGTATCTAGATCTAAAGCGCAAGATTACTCAGCATCCAGAGAGATATCCAGACTGTAGAATTGTTAATGGCAGTGTCTATAAACGTATACGTTCATCGAACCCTTTGCTGCTCGAGTTCGAGTGGAAGCGAGTGGTTCCCTTAGAGCAAAGGGCTGATGTGTTGAGACAGTCTCATGATAGTCCAGACGCAGCTCATTTGGGAGTTTTTAAAACTTTAAGGCGAGTTTCACAGTCGTACTATTGGCCCGAGATGGTCAAGGACATTAAAAAATATGTTAAGAATTGTGAGATATGTTTAGCTTACAAGAGTACAAATTTGCCTTTGCCAGGTCTTATGCAGAATCCGAAAAAGGTTCAGCGCCCTTTTCAAGTTCTTTCAACTGATCTTCTTGGCCCATTGCCAAGGAGTAAGGAAGGTTTTAAGTTTATTCTAGTTGTTTCAGATTATTTCACAAAATACACGTGCTTATTTCCTTTGAGGAATTCTCTGGCTAAGACTGTTGTCAAGTACATTGAAAATTATGTCATCATGAGGTTCGGTGTGCCTCAGTGCATAATCATGGACAACGGGCCACAGTTCATTTCTAGGGAGATGCAGAGTTTAAGAGATAAATATAAGATACCTAATTTTTTTTTTAATTGTAGATTTACACCTCAGAATAATCCTGCTGAGCGTGTTAATAGGGTTTTAGTTACTGCCATATCTTCATATGTGGGGAAAAATCATCGCACCTGGGCGGATGAAATTCATAAAATAGAGTTTGCCATCAACACTTCTGTACATGAGGTAACTAAGCATACCCCATACTTCTTAAACCATGGTAGGGAAGCCGTTCTGGTGGGGGATTGGTATCAACCCAGAGGCGATGAGGACTTCACCCTGGAATTTTCTGGGCGCTCCCGCTGTGCGAATCTACCTTTAGAGTTGAAGGGAGTGTTCGACAAGGTTCAATCCCACATGAAGAGGTCCTACGAGCACAACAAGACCTTTTACAACAGGACTCGCAGACACGTAGACTATCAAGTCGGACAGACCGTGTGGAAGCGGGAATTCCCTTTGTCGAATGCTAGTAAATATTTCACTCAAAAATTTGCTCCTAAGTTTCGCAAATGCGTAATTGCTAAGAAGGTTTCGTCAGTCGTCTATGAACTCTGTGACTTTCATTCCAGGAAGCCTTTAGGAACGTGGCATGTTAAGGACATTTTGAAGTCGCATCCGTCGTGAGATCGTGGAAGTCTGGACCCAAATGTTACATTCTCTGTTGTTCATAATTCTTATATTATTAGTTTAATTTTCTATCCTTTTTTCTCTTTTTCTTTAGTGGGGATGTATTGTAACACGTCGTTACATTTTTTGCATTTATTTTGTTTCAACAGCTCGTGCGCAGCTAAGGATTTTTACTGGTAACGCCATCTATCCGGCTGATGGAACACTATATGGTGCATCTTTGTGTCTGTCATCCCACAATTCCTTTCTTTATCTAATAATTTGAATGTTATTTTTTTATATTATTACATTAATAGGCAAATGTCTATTTGTGTTGATTTTTTTTTTAAGTAGTTTTCTACTCTTTCAGGGCTGAGCAGTTTTCTGCGTTATTTTGGCTTTATGTGTCAGTCAAGTCAAGTGGTTCCAAGTCGTGAATGCAAAGAATTAAAAAATAAAACTGGCTTGTCATAGAGGGGAGAGGTTGGATTGGATATATAAGCGGATGCCATTTGGTGGCCAGTCTTTTTACCACGCTTCCTGAATTTTGATTTTTCTGGCTTTGTTCACGAAAAAGTAAATTTTTAATGGCGGTCAAGCGTGCCAAATGCCTGTAGGCATGTAAAGCCAAAGGGCTAACCTTTTTTTTTTTGTTCTCTCTTCAATTTGTCTCCTCATGGTAAGCATCCATAAATGTCTTTTCCAAGACTTTGTTCTCTTTTCTAAGAGATTGTGAACCTTTAATTGTGTGTCGTTTCATCTTTCAGGACTAACATTTTTTATAGTTTCCTTGAAGGATAAATTTACATGATGCATCGCCTCATCTTGGTGATTGTTGCTGCACTTTTATGGGTAAGCATGTTTGATTCTTTTCACCACGTGTTTTTGCCTATGCCTACGTGTGGACAACGTGCAAGCGAATGTTTTCATCTCACCCTGCTGTAAATACACCTGCGGTCATGTCTAAAGTGCTGCGCTAGTGCACGTTTCCATTTTTATGCCATGCGCCATGTGCCATGTGTCTTGTCCACCTGTGGAGATGAGCACATCCTTGTCGTCACGCTATGAGTGCACCTGCGGCCCCATCTCGTCATCAAGTGCCACGCTGCTGCTAGATTACAATCACATACCATCTGCTCATGCCCACGTGCGCTCCCTAAGAGCATGTGGCTTTATCACCGCTGTACTCATGCTTGTGTGTAACTTCCAGGCTTGAAATATCGCCCTCCTCGCTCCTAGCTACTAGGACATACTCCTGCATCCTGCGCGCATGTGCTCCAGGGACGGAGGGATATGTGTGGTTCTCCACGGTGATGTTATAATTAATTATCGGTGACATGATCTAATAACATGCTACTAGGTATTTATGAACATTTATTCTTTTGATAGTTTTCATGCATTGGTGATACTCCTCAGCTCATAGGTTAGTTTTAGTCAGACGTGAGTGAAGGAATTCCTGCTTCTCAGCTTTCCTTCACTAAATCTGAGAATTTAAGCTTATAGTTAAGCACACAACTTTTGTTTAATTGCATAGTGGTAATTAGTTCTTAACTCTAATGTAAGTGTAATGTATGTAGCTCATGTATGTGCATCAATCAATAATTTTCTATATTAAACATATAAATAAACAAGGGGAGACAAATTGAAAATAACTTGTTTTCTTTTCTATCTTTAATTCTTTAATTAACTCTTTCTTGCTTCTGAGTTAAAGCAAGTGGCGCCCTCCACAGTTTCTTAGTACAGTTCTCCGAGCGCTGAAGAAGAACCCACGAGCTCATATCTCTAAAAACACACCCAACATCTTAGCTTGTTTCAAGCATGGTTTTGTGATGTAATAGGTATATACAATAGAATATATTGAAAAAACTGTACTTTTAAAGTTTATAAATCTTCTTTCTTACTAATATTTATGTGTAATCCTTTTTTTTTAGATTTGTAACAAATACATGGATATTATAAGTGTAAATGATGGCTATGATTCATTTATTTTCCATTAAAATATGGTCTAATCATCCTTTGTAGTCTCACTTGAATGAACTGTGCACTATAGCATCTGTATGGCTTTTAGGTAAACATACAATACACATTTTAGTTTAACTTTAAAGATATGTACTTTCCGTTCAATTGAGTAAAAAGAATGGTTATAGCACCTTGTGTTATGAATATGTTGCTGATTTTGTTTGTTTAAATATTGCCTGGGTGTAAAAGACAACCAAGTTTTAGTTCTTATATAACACATTTGCAGCAGTCTTACAAAGATGATAAAATTAATGAATATTTTCTTTTATTGTAGGTGATTCTAGATATCCACTGCTCAATTTTATGATGACAACAATTGTTAAAGCAGAACTAGATTTTTCTGAAGCCTATTATACCTATACTATTATACCTATAGAGACATGTAAAAACTCTTAACAACAGAGAGAGAGAGATCAATAGGTGTTCTACAGACTCTTTTTCAATGTTACATTACCAACCTCAGGTAGCTGGCCTTATTGCAAAAGCATGTGTAATCCTACATTACATTTTGCAATGCAGCTAATCACTTATCTCACAGATCAAGCAAATTTATCTCACAGATGAAGAGGTTCACCAATAAGCTTATGTATTGATGTATTTTTAACCCCTTTTATACCATTAATAGACTCAGGCGTTACTTTGCGGAAATCCATAACTAATTATGGATTTAGAAAATTATTTTGCTAATGATTTCCGCTTGTTAATATACCGGCCTAGATACCTTCACCACACTACCCGCACTAACACTGATTTGAGGAAGCACCTGCACCACACTAACACTGATTGAGCAAGCACTATTTCATGCAGGAAAACCGCCCGCCCTCCCTCAAAAATGCATGCAGTACAGTTAATGCAATTATTAGTACCCAACACCAATATAATAAAAAAAAACCTCGACGCGTTTCGCCACTTCACGTGGCATCCTCAGGAGATGTTGTCGCCTTCGCTGCGCTCCGACGACTAAGCTGTTAGGCCTGTTCGCCAGTTTTCACAGCTTAGTCGTCGGAGCGCAGCGAAGGCGACAACATCTGAGGATGCCACGTGAAGTGGCGAAACGCGTCGAGGTTTTTTTTTTTTTTTTTTTTTTTATTATATTGGTGTTGCCAACGAGTCACGAGCCAAGGAGATAACTAAAATAGTAGTGTGTCCTTGTCTAGCAAGTATGCTATGGAGAAGGGTGTCCACGCTATAAGGAATTTATAATAATAAGTTTTTTAATTTAGAAATGACCGGGTTTTTTTTTCACCATCTAAAATTGCATATTAGATAACTTACTAATTAATCCTCAAAATGTGTGATATTATTGTGTAGTATGATAATTATTTATGATCCAAACATAAATTTAAATAATAATTAAAAATCATTAGTTTAAGCCACTGCTGGGACTTGAACCTGCAACCTCATAGTGTGAGTCAAGCATTTTTCCAATTGGGCTACCACGACTCATAACGATCCACTATAACTCTTCTATTCCACAATAGTAAAGAACATACCTAATTAAATAAAGATAAATAGCATGGGCTAGCAGGTGACTACTCGTATTAGTGCTTAAAATCCGTTTTAGATATTTTTTAATACAATAAGTATTTATCAATCCAGTAAGGCTATCCGAAAAGATAATATTTTATGGACACCGTATTAGAAAAGGAGGCACTTCTACTTTCGAACCTTTTACTCGGCTCGTTTTTTTTTGAGATACTGCGCAGTCCAGCTTAAGTGTAGGTTCATGGTTGGCTGTCAGAAAAATATTTGTTTTTACTTTCTGTTTATTTCGGAACAGGCTAAGGTGTGAGTCAATACTGCCTAGTTATTAGTGAATTCAGTAATTTTATAATGTCATGAAACTCAAAAAAGGCAATTTTTATCTTTTCCCGCGCACAAAACCTTAGAAAAATACATGTTTGACAGCTGAATGACAGTCAAATAATTGTCATCAGGCCAAGTAAAACTCGTAACTTTGGTTCGGAAACGCATACAGCTTAGGTTAATAACATTATTACTTTTTACTAAAACGGCGGTCTATAAAAATCTTAAAGTTATGCAGAATGATAGCTTTTAGTCTTTAGATTATCGTTGTATAAAAAATGTGTCAGTTCAATTTAAGTATCAAAAAAAATTATGTCCTTAGGCTTTATAAACTCGTCCGAGGCCGTTATCCTAAAAAATTAAAAAATGCGCAAGGTGCCAAGGTTTTTTTTAGATAATATGTGGTTAAATAGTTTAGGGCAGTGTTGTTGCGATAGCGATAGTTTCGCTATCGATAATGTCACGTTGTGATTTCTGAGCTGCGCACTAATCTCTAAATACTTACGTTTAGTTAATACATTCATTGTTTCATTATTAAAACACATTTAATTTCACTTCAATAATAATCGAGTTTTGTTGTTTTGGTTATTGATCTGTCAATGACAAGGAGCTGTCAGATGCGCATGCGACTGTCCGTATGCTCCGAATGACTAAAATAACGTTACGTTCGTTTGTCTACGTTTAGCAAACGCACGGAACACTTACTCATTTCACAAATGTCGTGAATGATTTATTTTAATAAATATAACAATACTTGTTTTCTATATTTTTAAGATTGTGTGTTGATATTAAATTATTTTATGAAACTTCACGCAGCCGAAGTAATTTTCATGAGCCTGGCAGAATGACGTTTATGACCTTAGACAGATGTTTAAAAAAGGTAATAAACAATAGTAGTATGGCAGGTTTATAAACATTGGGAATTGATTAGGGAAAAATACGTTGTCTTGAGGACTGGTTGGTAAAGAAACAATTTAAATAAACGACCAGCCTTTAGTTAATAATAGTAATTGGAATATTAAAATAATGTAAATCAATAACCTAAAAAGTTTGAATGTTTTCTTGTTAGTTTAATATGTGTTTTAGAAAGAAATAGTTCTTTGTGTTGTTTCAATTGTTTTGGGGAGATTTGAGTTAGTGAACTGGGCAGACGGAAATTCCTTCGTGACAATGATTTGCATTTTTGCAATTTGGAGGTTTCGTTCGAGGATTTCATTTGATTGATTTCATTCTGGCATTCGGCTTGGTGTTGTGAAGATGTCGAGGAGGACACCTTCGCTCTGGCTGTCGGCCAGGAAACCTAAAGAGAAGGATGGAGGCCGACACCTCAATTTTGTTTGCGGCTTATAATAGCCGTGTTTAATATTTTGATTTTGTTCCGGTTGAGTGCCATCTTTTGATGGCCTCTTGGTTTGGCTACCAGGCTTAGCACATTACCTTCCGTTTTACGCTGACTTTCCGCTGATCTAATGAACGACGCAAGAAGCTTGTCTCGATGAGATTCGGGTTGGTACCACGCCACGTGGATGCACAAGGTTACCCTACCCTATCTTTGATGAAGTAAGTGGAAACATCTTCTTAATCCAGTTAGCAGTCTACATTTCCGGTTGCCGTTTATTAGTATTCCGTTCATAATTAAATTCAGATTATTCCGTTTAGTATAATTTACATGATAAGTTTGGTGGTACAACTCGCTCAGAAGTAGGGGTAATTCAGAGCCTTACAAAGGACTCACGCCTGAGATTTCTGTGTAGCTTTTAAGAGGTGGTAAGCTTAGCCGGAGCAAATAAATATATTTTGTCAATTCATGCTCGTCTCTTTATTTACCACCTCAATCTGTCCATCCACATCAACCCCCAACACCCTCTCCAACCCCAAAACGTTGCAATAATTAACCTTGAAAAACAGTGAATATCGTGAATATTCTATCAAAAATATCAACATGCTGCAATACCATCGATACTATCCATAGTAAAAAATTAAGCAATAATATTGAATTTTGTCGATACTATTGAATCTATCGCTACTATTGGAGTACAATAGCATCGATAGTATCGATATAATCGATAGTATTACGTAAGAGAAGTCGATTCTTCTGTCAAACTATCCAGGATATATCGACGCGTATCGATTGTATCGATAGTTTTGTTTTAGTTACAATCGATACATTTTCGATACTATTGACTGGAAATAAAACGTAGTGTCACTTTTTCACGCCCAATAATATTAAAATTTCTAGTTACCCTCTTGATGTAAAAAAGTAAACGGTCGTAGCTGGATTGAACCGCAAATTTAGATGAGCTATGAAGTCATCTTTTAAATGCTTGCATTTCAAAGTTGTCTGCAATACTATAGTAAAATGTTCGACTATCGATAAGGCAAAACTATCGATTGTTTCGGTACTATCGATAGTATAAAACTGTCGATAGTGTTTGTGCTGATATTATCGATAGTATTGAAACTATCGATAGTGTTTGTGCTAATCTGATCTTTAGGAATAATATTACTTAATCAATCGATAGTATCGTCAAAGGCCAATATTTTCGATAGGACTATCGATAGTATGATTGATTTTCGAGGAAACACGATAGTATCACGATACTATCGATTGTCTATCGCTATCGCAACAACACTATAGTATAGGGTGTGTGTGCTGCTGACTGCTGCTGATTCTGCTGATATTGCTGGCTGATGTTTTTGTTTAATTTGTGTCTTTTTGAAATTAAAACAAGATATCTCATGGATTTCCGTACAGTTTAATAATAATTCGTTGCGGAAGAGTGGTTTGGCCTATCCTATGAGTTATCATTTCCCTATTACCTATAACAATTTCCAGCGGAAGTTTTACGTGTTGCCCTATTGCCCTTACGCATCCTAACAATAAAACTGAAATAATTAAGATTGCTACAAGACAACATTATAATGGCTGAGTTAGCTACATTACTCCAGACGGAAATTCCGGAGGGTCGTAAACACCTTACCGACAGTCATACAAACTTGGAAAGAGTTGCTGAGTACTGTGAAGTCAACTATTTCCAGTCGGAAAACAAGAGATTAGCCTTGGAAAGCACGAAGAACTACACGACGCAATCGTTAGCCAGTGTAGCCTACCAGATCAACACCCTTGCATTTAATTTTCTACAATTGTTGGAACTTCAGACTATGCAATTGGCTGAAATGGAAGGTCAGATGAACCATATCGCTCAAACAGTGGCGATACACAAAGAGAAAGTAGCAAGAAGGGAGATTGGTGTGTTAACAGCTAACAAGGTTATAACAAGGCAGTACAAAATAATAGCTCCAGCTAACCCTGAAAAACCAATCAAGTACGTCAGGAAAAGCATTGACTATACAGGTAGAATTATATGTTTTATGATAATACTAGCGACCCGCCCCGGCTTCGCACGGGTGCAATGCTTATACTAAATGTTATTATGCATATAAACCTTCCTCTTCAATCACTCTATCTATTAAAAAAAACCGCATCAAAATCCGTTGCGTAGTTTTAAAGATTTAAGCATACATAGGGACATAGGGACAGAGAAAGCGACTTTGTTTTATACTATGTAGTGATTAGGTGTTAACGCTTCGAACCCCAAGCGACAACCGGTTGTCGCCATAACAATTGATTTTAATTGTGTCTGGAATAACTCACGAATGACTCATGAGGGATTAAAATATGAAATTGCCGTTTTGTATGGACGAAATCGAGAAAAGTCATTTTTCCATACTAAGAATAGAATAGAATAGAATAGAATAGAATAGGTTTTTATTGCAGTAAATGTGGTACAAAGAGATGAAACAAAATACATGGCTGCTCACATTTAGCCAGAAAACAATGGCATGCAATAAGTGAGAGAGATTAACAATTAAATTAAATTATCAACAAATAAAAAATAGAACAAAATAAAAGCACAACAAAAAATAATTATAGAATACAATAGGATTGATTATTAAATTAATAACAATTAATTCATTCACTCACATTTTACAATTGATAAATTCATTCACACTATAAAAACATTTCTTACTTAATAAATGATACAAAGAATATTTGAACTTTTTTATAGGTAAGATTTTCATGTCATCTGGCAACTTATTAAATAATTTTATTGACATAAAGAAACAGTTCCTTTGGCAACCCTTCATTGAACAAGATGGTATCACCAAACGATTTGGATACCTAGTTCGAAAATTACAAACCTCATGCTTTTTGACGTGACAACGTCTTAAATTAGGTTGTGGCTGGGAGTCACTTATGAAAAAGTGTAACGCTCGGTAACGTTACGATGAGTCACCGAACGAGAGAGAGGCCCGCCGAATGCCTTGCGTCATAATGGCATATTCTACCGAGAAAAAGACGTTGTCACGTAAAATCTTCGCCCGTAAAACCGACTTTGCAGGCAACCATTTTTTTTTAAATAAATGTATATTATTTTTTGTGAAAACGCATAATTCAAATATGTACATACAAGGTAGTGTTAATAGATTAAGTTCTTTAAACAATGGTCGGCAGGAATCAATAACAATTTTTTAGTTTTTTTAAAAACGCCTGAACCGTTTTCGATGCAATTAAAGGTGAAAGTTAGATGGTTATAAAGCTACGCATTATAGTATTTAAATTTCTGATAATCAAAGTATATAATACAAATATACTTAATTGAAGCAAGAAGGTTAGCTGACACATTGTAAGGGGTCTTTTCAACGACTTCCTTTGAAGTAATAGGCACTAGTATTGCATTTTTTTTAGTCAAAAGTTACTTTATTTAGTTTTTGATACAATACAAAAAGAATTACGCAATAATATGACTATACTTAAGAGCTATAAACAAAATAAAAAGTGGGAAAATAATCGGCAATTACATACTTTAACCCCTATTATTAAAAGGTTCCATAAAAAATAAACTTGTAATTTAACTAAGAATATGTAGTAACATACATAATACATCGGCTGTCCAAAACCAAAGCCTCTGACTAAATTTTACAGCAGAAGACATTAAACAATCTTGTGCCATTTAGAATACAACTCCTTTTTCATGCTTTTCTTGATGTCTTATGAATAATTAGGACTTGTTTTATTTTATGAAATAGTTAAATTAAACATACATTTGGACAAGTTTTATGTGCCTTACTAATACTTTTTAGGGTTCCGTACCCAAAGGGTAAAAACGGGACCCTATAAGATACTAAGACTTCGCTGTCTGTCTGTCTGTCCGTCGCTCTGTCACCAGGCTGTATCTCAAGAGCCGCGATAGCTAGACTTGAAATTTTCATAAATTATATATTTCTGTTGCCGCAATAACAACAAATACTAAAAACAAAATAAAATTTATATTTAAAGGGGGCTCCCATACAACAAACCCGATTTTTTGGCCTTTTTTGTAAAGAACCTTTCGTGCGCGAGTCCGACTCGCACTTGGCCGGTTATTTAGAAGTTTTCAGAGGCCTCTTCCTAGGTTTTTGAATTGGTTATTTAGAGATACTGTTCTAGAATTGATATCCAAGAAAGCAAAACACTTACTAGGTTCATGAATTATATGTGTTGTGAAATTGTCATTTTGACTATAAGAATATAAGAAAAACTGTTGCCAAAGGTTATTCCAAAACTTTTCTTCTTACAAACATAGTATTTTATTTTATTACCTCGTTCATAATAAGGCTTTTTTAATTGTAATACGCAATGGATAGCTCAGCGCGGACGAACACACACACACTTTGAACATAGCAGCTATCTTCAGCGCAGCTGCCCACGCTTCGGCTGCTATACATTGCGTGCTATGAATTATAATATTTTTTTGAGTCTTAAAAATAAAAATAATTTCCCAGCTATTATATTTTGTAATATGACTTAGTTTGCTTTTCAGATTGAGTTGCTTTAGGGTCTGCGTTTAGTTTTCTTACACCCTGTATATAGGAGTATAATGGGCTTTAGAAATCTGAGATTAATGACTACTGATATCAAAAAAATGTTTCAATTGATTTATTGGATGTTTATAAAAGTGATACCTACTACGCGAGCAAGATCGTACCCAAACTTTTTCTTACAAAATAAGATTAATTAAAACTGGACTACACCGCTATAACCTTAGTTCATGTAAAAAAAAAGTCATATTAGTTTAGCCCCCCCTCCCCATATCTCGCACCTTTTTCACACTGACTTACTATCATTTATTAAAGACACAATTTGATTAACTCTTTCTGCACTTCAGTAATTTTGTAAACCAAAAACCTAGTACGATACAATTCCAAGTTTAAAAACTTAGCAAAAGACCAATTTCAAATACAAAATGCTAGCAACTTTAAATCACAAATTCAAAGACCTAGCATGTACCGTATTTAGTAGGTATTTATACTTGGAAATGTGACTTACTAGTTTTTAGATTTGGAATCTGTAAGTACGACAGGCACTTGCTAGGTTTAACATGTTCATAACTCTGATTCTATTTAAGATAGAAATACAGTTGTTTTTGTCTTAGACGCTCAAAATTTTATAATTATTGATTTAAGAAAACGTATTTCACAAAAAATTACCCTTGCTAGGTTTTGGTTTTGGACAGCCGACATGTAATGCATCAAATTTTGATTACTGAAAAGGGCTAAGGGCTCAGGTTAGTAAACAAACAAAAATCAACTTAAAAACAATTCTTTTGCATCCTGAAGAAAAACCCTTAGAAAAATAATAAATACAGACAATGCGCCATATAATAAGTGAATAAGAGTTCATACAAAACTCATTGGTATGTGGAACATCGAAAATGAACAAAAAAAATAGTTAAAACAATATGTATCGATTTTATAGCAACATTTTCATACCTTTTTGAACATTTAGCTTTAGATGACATTGGACATGGTGCACGTTGGAGTGGAGGTCAGACGGGCACACCTCGTGGCCGTCGTTCGGGGTCAGCACCCAATTCTGCCACTCTTCCAGCACCAACTACGAAGCCTCCAACACCCCCTGCAGCTGTCAGGGCTGCAGCTGCTGCCAATACTGGCACTTTAGGACGTGGGACTCTAGGTAAGCATCTGGGTTTATTTGCCACAGTATTATTTTGATGTTGGTAGTTAACTCAGTGTGGAAGTCTCGCCTTCAATTATACAGAGTGTTAAAATTACACTATGGAGTATGGACTTGTTGGAATCTGCGGTGTCCACCAACGTTTTTCAGTCCCCATATTATAGTCAGCCAGGACAAAAACCCAACAATTTTTATGATCTTTCATAAAGAATTTTTATTTTTGTGTTAAAAGGTGAATTAATGAAAAAAATAAATTTGTGGAGGTGAACCTAAAACTTGGTTATTTTGGTGTAAGCCAATTTGAAAATGTTTGGTTTGCTTACACCAAAAATAGTATTCGAAAGCTGCCTTAAAAGTTGCACTTCTGCTAATTCAGCCATTGTTGTGTTGGATAAAGTATGAGGAACAGAAAATATGGTTTAATAAAGTTATCCTTGAAAATCCTGGGAATGGAATAAAAAGTAATGAAGTTATTGCATAATCTGTTCAATTATCACACTGATATCACTCAAGTGACTTTCATGACAAGGCCCAGGGACTTCAGTCAAGTTCCTAGGCCTTGTCAAGAAAATGTTTTTTGTTTAAAAGAGCAAAATATGTATAGACAACGGCAGGTCAACCTACCCAAAAACCAAACTAAACCAACCCAAAAAGGTTATTGAATTTATTTTCAACTTTAAGTCCAACAAGTAGAGATCAATATCAATTGAGAACATCTGTACAAACTTATCATTTTGCTTAAACAGTTTATTTTGTTCCCAGGCAAGTCATCGCGCGAATACCGCACTCCGCCCGCCGTAGCCCCGCCACAGGTGCCGTCGCACTATGCGCCTAACTACCCTCGCCGGCCTCCAGGGTACTCCACGTTGCCAGTGGCTCAACCTCAGGTACTACAACAGACTCAGACAACAGACTTACTCATACTTTTAGAGCCACAAACTCCTTTTTATTTGTTAGATAACTGCGAACAACTTAGTTATTGAATCAACCCTAGCTAAATTGCCAGGACCATTTACAGTAATTAAAAAACCTTAAAAGAAAGGTAAAGATAGATTGTGATGTGATAAAGTAAAAAAAAAAGTAGCAGCCAATAATCATCCCACTGCAGGGAAAAGGCCTCCATCACTGAATTCAAGTTACCACAGCAATGATGGATGTACTGGCATAATCACCACGCTTCCAAATGCGTGTTGGTGATCACAAACCCGAGCAATATTCGAAAATTCGAAACTTTTTATTGCCCGACCCGGGAATCGAACCTGGGACCCCGAGATCTTGGTCCGGTATTTAAACCACTAGACCAACGGGATGATCAAGTAAACTTAAATAATAAAAGCTAAAATTGTCACATAGTACACTTCAGTAAGAAAAATAATAATACAATGAAGTAAAGTGTTTGAGTTTCAAATCACCAAACTTTATAAAAGAAACAGTAAAACATACAAATAACGACACATTTTGACAGTGTCTGAACTGACAAGTAATACGGTAGGTAGGTGGCCCGGACTATTTGCCGTCGCAAATCAAGGTAGTAAGTAAGTAATGCTAGTAATATCTGCAACATGCTGGCTCGAAGGTTTGCACGTTGTACTAGACCGGTCAAACTAACGCTGTTCAAATCATACTGCCAAACATTTTACACGTGTAGCCTTTGGATAAGTTATAGTCGGCGGACATACAGCGATCTTCGGGTTCAGTACAACAATGCTTTGAGGATATTGTTGGGGTTGCCTTGGCGGTGCAGCGCCTCTGGAATGTTCGCCGAAGCACGAACAGACGGCTTTGCCGCTATAATGAGAAAAAGGTGTGCTTCGGCGCTGACGCGGTTGCGCGGCAGTACCAACACTATTCTCAAGGTCTTTGTTGACCGTTGGGACTCGGTGTTGTTTCGAAAATGGATGACGATCCATTTAAAATAAAATGTAATATTCTCTATTTTACTAACACTAGTTTTTAAGAAAAATTAATGTTACTAACTATATATGGGCTCCTAGGCCTGAAATAAATGATTTGATTGATTGATTGATTGAATACACCGTGCGTCACAGCGTGTTTCAAAATGAATAGTTGAATCAATATTTTATATTATTTATAGATTATTTTTATCGATAAAAAAAATAACACTGCCAAAATGTTATACATAATGGTTACATAACGTTACTTTGTTTGCCAGGTGATTCAAAATGAACGGTGTTTATCTCAGGTAATATTACCACGTAGAAAGATTAGCGTCCCTCAAAACGGCATACATTAACGAGGCATGCGTTTTATGCTTCACCACACTTTGAGTAGCCCTGGTGTACCCAAATCATAGTATGCTGCATTACATTGGCATAATTATCACAGCTGATTTCTGAAATCTTAGCGTAAGAAATCCCTTACCGATTTGAATTAGCACACCAACTTAACATGACTTGATTATGCCTGTGCCCATCATTGCTGTGGTAACTGGTTACATTAGAAATAATTTAATATGGTGGATAAGTATTCTTAAATTTTCAAATTTTCCGCGCAATTTTCTTTTTCTTTCATAAGAACCTTCTGACAATAACAAACAAAGCAAAGAAAGAATTAGCGATTTCGGTCCACCGTTCACGCGTGATGCTACCAAACCAGACCAAGAGAAATTGAGATTTATTTTTATATAATAATATACAGGATGAATTGGAAAACATTGGCATCCTTCTAAAATAAGAACCTACTCGTGATTCATAGTACTTTCCCCAAATATGAGGCAAATCGATTAATACAAAAACTGAATATTTTTAAACCCTAAAAATCATGTGAAACACTTGATTGAATTGATTTGAATACATTTAAAATTAAAATTTAAGAATAAAATTCGACTGCAAAAAAATATTAAATGTACAATTAATATTCAAGTATCATACGAGCCTACTCTACTTCAATAGTGTTCCGACAAAACGCGCGCGCTTTTATTGCCTAGATTCATTCAAGTTCGTACACGCAAACAAACAACGCCACTCGGCCTCGTAACCTTCGAGCAACGCGGCCTTCCGTCCCGTAAGGGAGTAGCCATACGAAGCGTTTCCCCTCTGTCAAAAGTATAAGCCCAATTGGACATTAGCGTTTATAAAAACTAGTTGCGCTCAGATTTCTTCCTAGACCGAGTCCAGTCGCGCAAGTGAACGCTGCCGTATTAAAAATGCCGAATTGCTCAGTATTCTGTTGTAAAAAGAGGTTTGCAACATCAAGTTTACATAATGATGGTGTTACATTTCACATATAAGTAAATTAGTATCGTATTGTTGTCATTTAATTACATTTAAACACTAAATTCACATATTTTATTCTTGAATAGTTGTTGGATTTTTTCGACAACATCAGGTCCGCTCGCCCGTGCAAATTTCAGATCGGTCGCTTGATAAATCCGATTTCTTGCCGTTGGGCAACATAGTGATGTTATTACTTTCACATGACATAATGTTTGTCGATAAAGGGTGGTGGTTATCGACGACGACGTTATATAATATATTTAATCACATTAGACAAATAATTGTTGATATGGTTTTATGTGTGATGTAAAATCTCTTTTCTGTTATTAAGTTTGAAACTCTTTAATAGTAATAACATAATAGTAATAATTTATTTTTATTTGATTTAATCATTCTAGTTAGTAGTTTTTAGGGTTCCGTACCCAAAGGGTAAAAACGGGACCCTATTACTAAGACTTCGTTGTCTGTCCGTCTGTCCGTCTGTCCGTCGCTCTGTCACCAGGCTGTATCTCAAGAGCCGCGATAGCTAGACAGTTGAAATTTTCACAAAGTATGTATTACTGTTACCGCAATAACAACAAATACTAAAAAAAAAAAAAAATATGTATTTAAGGGGGCCTCCCATACAACAACACCAGGGGCCCAATTCTGCTAATTTATAAATGGCTCAATAGCATCGCAATCGTATATTTTGACATTACATCCATATTATATGTGTCAAAATATACAGTTGCGATGCTATTGAGCCATTTGTAAATTAGCGGAATTGGGGGCCCGTTTTTTTGGCCTTTTTGGTACGGAACCCTTCGTGCGCGAGTCCGACTCGCACTTGACCGGTTTTTATTATGTATTGCGTGCAACTTGTTTCTTTTCCTTTGTCATTGAAATATATAGAAATGATTTTAATGTATTCATTTAAACTCGGTTTTTTTATTAAATTTTTTTTAATTAAATTTACTTGCAAGATCAATCATGGAAAAATATATTGACACCAAAATTTCTTTTTTATTGAAAAAAATTGCATCTGCCAAATTTAATTTACACAAAATTAATTCATTGAACTTCTTATCACAAATTTTCACGCAGATACGTAATTTACTATTCTCAAATTCATTATTAATCCATAATTAGCGGATCCGGCAGAGTTCGTCCCTCCCATCCCTCAACCCATACCTCCAACCCCTCCAGTCCTTCCCATCCTTCTAATATATTTAAATGTCGTGTCACGGTTTATATGGTGTCACTCCTCTAAACAGCTCATTTGTAGCGATAGCGGTATAAAATCATCAGCTCTTAGCGGTATAAAATTAAGTCTTCGTCCTAGTTTCGTACCCATCAAATCTAACACAAAAAATCAACATCAAAATCGATCGTTATTTGAATATCAAAAGTTGTTAAGATCCTACTAATAAATAAATGTTTCACTTTGTTACTTTTATTCCGTCTTCAGAAAAAAAATATCGATATTGCTACATGAACAGTTAAGTCCAACTCTATTTACGTTGAAAACGGGGCAATGTGTGAGTTGTAACTTATCCGTACACGAATTGTTGCTGAATTGTTTAATTTTTTGTGTGTGAGTGTCGTCACTACAGTGTTGTTTTTGTATGTGAGTATGCGAACCTGCGCTTGTGTGCACATTTCCCCCCGCAAAAAATGCCAGAACTTTTTGTATAGAATAGAATCGCTATGCCTACTCCCTTCCGGGAACAATATTTCATTCCAACTTTGAAAAGTTGGAATGAAATATTGTCATTCCAACTTTTCAAATACGTATTACGTAAGTTTTGACCGTCCTAAGCCGATTAAAGTATGAAGGGAAAGTTATTATCATTATCAAGTTATCAATTAGCTGTGCGATGTCGGGTCACGCGGGTTCACGCGGTGTGGCGGCAGGCGGCGTGGGCGCGGTGGGGCGGGCGGCGCGGGCGCGCGTGTAAATGTAGTACCTACTACGGCTAGACTCGCTCAATTCAACATGATACAGTGATACTCTATCTAATTATCATTTATTTTGTGAAACTTTTTAATAAGTCCATAAGGTATTAGGTTCCCACAAAAAGATTCCATAAAATAAGTATAATAGTAGGTCGAATGGATGCCTATGACTTCAAAATCACCCTGTATAGATTATGCCAACGCGGTGAGATTTAGAACACTTTCCAGCATTCTTAATTTCAAAGCACCTAGTCATTCTTAGAGCCAAGTATTTTATTAAGTACAGCACACATTTTGTCTTATTATTTTAAGGTTGGAATGGTGCACCCGAATCAACATCAAACACCTTCAAACTATTCTCAGCAAGATCTGCACTCCAGTATGCCACGTAAGGAAACCAATATATGCCTCTATGTTATTAAAATAATCAAAATTGTATGATAAAATTATCTCAAACAATTTAATCATCAAAATTGCCCTGCTGCATTTTATGACACGCACACATTTGCTAAAGTAAGTTACGTATAGTGTCAAGGTAGCAAGCGAGATAATTGTCATTTTTTAACTGGAAGAGCGAGTCAGGAACTTCAGTCACAATTTTCTAGCTACTCACGAGTTAAGAACTGCAGTCACAGTTTTCTAGCTTATATCATTATGACTTACGCCAGATTGTGTGCAGTAGTTTATGTTGCTCATTACCAAGACTGGCCTCTTGTTTATATCGTACCAGATATATCCTTATTATTTTTATCTAACCATCATAAATAGAACACTAGTTTTTACTTTATATTCCTTTCTCATATCACAGCGCCACCATCTCCTTTGATCGGGTCCGATGGCGAACATAGTCAGCACTCTATGAGTTTGCCTGGCCAGGTAAGAATTTGTATATTTTTTATGTTCCTAGTTGTAGCTGAAGAGTTTACAAAGACAATGCAACCAATAAATTTTTATGACTGACAAATGTTACTTACTCGTAATAATAAATGCAAATTCTAAGTCATATTGATGGTGATTGTAAATTTATTTAATTTGAATTGCTTTTTAAAAAGATGTAAAATAAAGATAAAAGCAATGTGCAAATCTGGGCGCATTCGTATTTTTTATTTACTGTAATCTAACCAATAACGCCTTATTGTAATAACAAAATGGTTTGTTAAAACTTTATTTTATAGTAAGGAAGAACTCTTCTATAATATCCATTCGATTCTTTATTCACACACACAACATTACACACACACTCGCACACTATTAGTCAAAAAGAAATTACTATGTAATAGTAGTTTCATTGAACTGTATCCGGCCGTCCGTCTGTAAGGTCAACATGCAATATTTTAACTCAACTAATAGCATAAAATAAAGTAATAAATATTTTCAGCGTGCTTCGTCCTCTTCGACCGGAGGCGCGTCGATCCGCGGCGGGTCCGTGTCGCCTCCGCTGCCGCCGCCGCCCATGGACGATGAACTGGCTCACGACGCCTTTGGGCGGCAACACCATCTTACCGTATGTATAATACACATTAAGAGTTTTTGTTTTTAAAATCAACATGATGATTTTTAAGAGAGTTCTAGTCAGCAGAACTTTTACTACTTATGTTAGACTAAAGGCGTTTTAAGTGCCTAGGTTTGACTAAAAACTCATACGAGGACATCCAACTATTACGAAGATGCACTGATGACTGGATTAAGTTCGCAGGCATACCCTGTATGCAATTTGCGTATGTAATTATGGTTTTTAGATTTAATAATCTAAATATAGGCACTCCTTATACACCCTTTTGTAAACCTCTACTAAAATGAGAGTAAAAATACACAAAAGGTTAAAACAACTGATCCAAATAAATCACTAACCTACCAGCCATTCCAGCGAAATCACGTAAATAAGTCACTTTGTAACACTGTATACGAATTAACACAACCTTTGCGTTTGATATCTGATGCCGACTGTAAACACGCATACACCAGCCAAAATTATAACAAAAAACAAAATATGTTCATTCATGGCTAAAGACGCGCAAGGGCGTCACTTTAATGGGTGGCGGGTGAAAAAAGAAAATTTGTTAGCCACCATGGACAAAAGTCCCTAAAAATGATACGCAAAAGATATAAATGACGCGGACGCTTCATGGCGTCATACGCAATGAATCGGTTAAGGGATCAAAGCGTAAGAAGGAGTGATCCATTCGGATTACAAATCGGTAGGAAGAGGAATTTCGGGTTAAAAAAACTTTAGTTTCAGTATATAACTTGAAATCTAGCTATCTAAAAATATCAAATAAAGTATAAAACTTAAGTTGTCTATGTCAATTTTTCAGAATAAGATGAACTCTCAATACACGAGCGCTGTGCCAGCTATCGTACCTGATGAAGAGGATTTGCCTGGTTGGGTGCCAAAGAATTATATTGAAAAAGGTAACTGTCAAGTTTTATTAGAAGTTATTATTGTAAACTTACTCAGCCTTAGTATTTTTATATTTGGTTGTGTAACCAATTTTTGCGACAGCATAAAACATTTAATAAAGTATATCAATAGTAATAATTATGAATGCAGAAGTAGCAAAACACTTCTTCGTTAATTTATATTCAGAGGACATAAGGTAAAGTTGTTACATGAAATTTTGATTACGTTTCTGTTTGCAGTGGTGGCGATTTATGACTACTATGCTGACAAAGAAGATGAGCTTTCATTCCAGGAGAGCTCTGTCATCTATGTGCTTAAGAAAAACGACGATGGATGGTGGGAAGGCGTCATGGACGGCGTAACTGGCCTTTTCCCAGGGAACTATGTAGAGCCTTGTGTTTAGGTTATTGACATGACACATTTTATATAATGTAGTAAGTTTAGTTTTTAATAATTGGTTATTTTATTCGCCTAAGTAATTTTTTTATTAACAATCATACTGGTTGTCAAATTACAAAATTCAATGTATTCAACTATAATTAAACGTTATTATTACCCAAGACCATTTATATAGAATAAGATAAGATAATATATTCCATGAACATATTCTGGGCGTTAGCTACTACTTCTTAGCGTCTGCAAGGTTTGGGCGACTAAACGGCGATCAACGTTTTTGCAACATGGAAAAATCACGGAGCTCGTTACGTTTGTTGGAATATTTTGGAAACTGGCATCAACAAAAACAAGTGATTCGGTAAATTGCTGATCGTCCATAACAACAATTAATCGCTGTCTCGCGATACCCGTTCGCCCTGGCAAGTAGCAGTGTGCTCTCGTATAAATAGATGCACCTATATTTTAAGTTAGGGTTAAATGTGCACAAGAATTTATTTTATTTAGATAAATTATTATACTCATAATTTCGTATGTACACTAGTTATAAGAATATCGTATGCGATTGAATGGTAAAAGTTTAGTATATTGATCGTTAATTTAAAGTTTAAAATTAATCTCTGAAAAATGACTACTTTTAAGCATTTAACTGCTGAGGAATTAGACCTAGCTAACATTTTATTGTTTGGAGGTCACCGGTGATCCCCATGGTGCTTAATGTGTTAAGCAAGTTGAAATTTTGCTAATTGACTATTTTGGTACCTTTACGCCATATAGTCACAAAATTACGGTAATCCTGAGCAACGGTCCACCCACAGTAAAATCAGTTTTATTTCTGCAAATAGGCCCCTGGAGGCTCTTTTACACGTCCCAATATTAAAACCTACCACTGCTTCGGGAAAAATGTGGGCTAGTGCCGAGAGCGGAAGAAACTCGGTCACTATTGTCAGCATCTTTTCAAATAAATATGGTTTATATACATAATATTATTTAATACATAAGATATATGCCAGTGCAAGCTGAGACAATTTAAAGCCACACGTTCCTATCATTTATATAATCATTAATAGTATAATAGCCCTTTTTAATTAAAATTACTTTGATATATGATTTGAGTTTATGTACTGGGAGTTCAGCAATTGACAGTGGTAATTTATTGAAAATACGAATACAATTTCCCATGAACGAATCACCCACTTTTCGCAGTCTGAATCCTGGAAGTTTATCCTTATTTCACGTACTGAAATTGTGTACGTCACTATTTTTGACAAATAACTCTAGGTTCTTACGGACGTACATAATGTTTTCGAAAATGTATTGAGATGCAACTGTAAGTATGTTGATCTCTTTGAGTAGCTCTCTTAGAGAGTCACGGGTTTGAAGGCCATAAATAGCGCCCGCACAGCACGTTTTTGCAGTATCAAAATAGACTCAATATCTGCTGCTGAGCCCCATAACAGAATTACGTATGACATTATACTGTGAAAGTAGCTGAAATATACTAATCTTGCCGTTCCAACATCAGTCCATTGTCTTATCTTTCGCACAGCATAAGCAGCAGAACTAAGTCTTCCAGACAGAGACCTAACATGAGCACCCCATTGCAATCGAGAGTCTACAGTTATACCTAAAGAGGTAGAGGAGTCTACAGTGTCTAATGGCTCATCTTTTACAACATTTGTGGCGGAAAACCTTATATTAGGCAAAGTAAATTTAACACATTTTGTTTTTTTTTTGCATTGAGCAAAAGTCGTAGCAAACCCATGCAATAATTTAGAGACGGTATTGTTAACATCGTCAAATGAAGATTTGCCCCTCTTAGTGTTAAAAATCATTGATGTGTCATCTGCAAACAATACCACCTCACAAAGATTATGTAAATAACAGGGAAGGTCATTTATATATATTAAAAATAGCAGGGGTCCTAATACTGATCCCTGAGGGACACCCATGATAAGGGCCGACCCTTGAAGACTCAGCTTTATCAATGCAAACTTTTTGTGTTCTACCTGTAAGATAAGAGTTAATTAAATCTAACGAATCATTTGAAGCACCATAATGTCTTAAGTTTTTTAATTAAGGTTTTATGGTCAACACAATTAACATTGAGCCTTTGACAGGTCACAAAAAACACCTATAGCATCTAACCTACTCTCCCAAGCATCAAACACGTGTTTTAGAAGAGCTACTCCCGCATCAGTGGTATTTCTACCTTTCCCGAAACATTCAAAACTTTGTCTAATTTACCAATGTGTTTTTGGAATCTTGTTTTGATAAATAAAATACAAGAACAGCTTAACATTATGTATTCAATGTAAACAATTTCATATTTTGTAAGGAAACTGTCTTTTAAGGAGATTATACTGCTTTCATACTCAGACTTACACTGAAATCTTTTACTTCGATTCCGATGTACTTTCCATAGTGAACTGATGCAATTAAGTAGAATCTGCTCACCTCTAGCTAGAAGAAAGTGTATTTAGAAAATCATTAAAAGGTAAGGAATAAATTAATAAAACATAGCCATTGTATGTATGTTTATTATTGAATTCAAATTTCCTAGTCAACAAATGTCCCTATGCTTTAGTCATATTTGTCGCTTAGAAAATAATTACACCCTACAAACTCCTTACAACAATATAATTGTGACAATGCAAAATGAATTTGCATTTGAGAATTATTTTTAACCGAGAAATTAGAACTTACATTATTGCGTTATCGAAATAGCACACATCGTGAAGTTTATCATGTATATTCACACAAATAAGATCACAATGAAGAAGAACATCGTTATTCCTTTTCAACAATTGATAGATACGATTGAATTTTAAAATACAATAGACTAAGTACCTAGTTATACTTAAATAAACACAGTTCACTTCACTATATTCATGTGTGCAACTTACTTCGACGGGCCGTTAACTATTTCCACGACGTCATCATCTTCGTATTTGATGTTAACCACTGCTTCGACTTTGGTCTGTATGCTCTTCAACGCCGAGTGGAATATTTTAGAACTGGCCTGTAATAAAAAAAAACATAAATCATTACCAAATCAAATCATCTTTACTATTAGAAATTCTCAGAAATGCACACACAGGGAAATAACAAGTTTTCTAAAAAATATTTATGTTAAAATTAATTTTGTTCGCCACGCAATGAATAGTATGGATATGTGTGTCATGCTGCAAGTACCTATTTGATTGATAGGTTGTTTTAAATGCGCACACAGTCAAATGGGTACACAATACACATTTACTAACTGCCGGTCCTAATAACCCATCTATCTTCAGTTTTGGCATATCTGAGATACAAAACAACTTCTGTCTTTGTTTCTCTGGACGGCAAAATCAGATATAGAAACTGTTTCCTATCTCCGAAATGTCAAAACTGGCGATAGATAGATTATTGCGACCGGCCGTATATGTGCATATACATACGTCAAAAGGGTACACATTAGTTGGGAAGCTTTTTTGATTGTGTATCAAATTTTTACCCGACTACGGCAATGCTAACAGGAAGTGTTATGATTTTAGCAGTCTATAAATCGGTATTGCGGCTAAACACTGAGCCGCTTTTGGTGAATGAGATATTAATCGATTCCTTACTATGGTCCGGGTAACTTAGGCCTTTTGTTAAAAAAAAGGCTACCTACATGGCGAATGCTACAACAGAATATTGGGGTGGGTACTTTAAAAAAATTGTCATAACGACTGGGGTATCAAATGAAAGAAGGCAAAATTCTGAGTACAAAGATGTTTAAACAGTACAGCAAATATAAAGGAAATCATTGCATTTTCGTGGTCTGGGTTACAGTTTTTAAACTATTTATCATATTATTTATATTAAATGGTTTCGATATCTAAAGCCGGTTATCCACTATGTTCGCGACCCCTAGCGCTCCGCACTCTTGCAACTGCTCCAACAGTGGATACGTTCACGCTCCTGGAAAGTGCAAACGTGCGCGCTTCGCGCTCATCGCTCTAATCGGTGGCGGTTTTTGGGCGAACACAAAGGGGAGCTCAGGCTGTTCGTTTGCAAGGGGACTGTGAAGCGTGCGTTTTCTATGGAGATACGCATACCGTCTCCACCAGGGGCCTAATTCGCGTAACCGAATCGCAGTTCGATCGTGATTGAATTGGACGATTTTGACATTTAGCCCATACTAGAACTGTCAAAAACCTGTCGTTCAATTACGATTGTGATACGATTCGGTTACGCGAATTAGGGGCCTGGGGCCTAATTCGCGTAACCGAATCGCAGTTCGATCGTGATTGAATTGGACGATTTTGACATTTAGCCCATACTAGAACTGTCAAAAACCTGTCGTTCAATTACGATTGTGATACGATTCGGTTACGCGAATTAGGGGCCAGAGCGGTTACGGGAACGCGGTGCGCAAGAGGTTCGCGAACGCAATGGATACCCTGCTTAAAGTGGTAGACTTACCGTGAGCGACGCGATCCTCGCCCTCGCCGCCGTCAGGTTCGCCGCCAGGTCGCTGAGCTGCGTCTGCGCGCCGCGCTCCGCCTGCTGCGTGGAGGCGGCGGCGGCCTGCGCGGCGCGTAGGGCCCCGCGCGCGGCCTCCAGCGCCGCCTCGAGGCGGGCGCGCGCCGCCACCCCGCGCGCCTCCGCCGCCACCAGGGCGCCCACGTCGACCACGCGAGACTTGTACATCACCACGCCTGTGTTTAAATAGTACATCGTTGTAGGTTTTTTTAAGACATACGGCATACCTTTTTACCTTTGATAGGTAACAATAGCTACTTATATTCATCATTGACAACGCTGTCCAGGGTTTCATGGGACCATAAATTCACAATAAAGTTGGTATGTTGTACGAAGTACAGCGATTTACGTCGGAGCGCGCGGTCAGCATTTACGTACTGACCCAAATATTTAGTTTTTGTGTTGCAATTAGTTATAAGACAGTTCACGATCGATTACCAACCACGTCGCGTGTGCTCTAACCATTACCACCCATCACCAATTTACCAATATATTACTAGTGCACTTAAAACCAACTCTTAGCATTTTTACTATTTCTACCACTTGATTTGTTGGACTTACCCCCGACAAATTGGTCCTTCGAGCCGTTTCAATTTTTATAAATGAAATAAAACTTGGACAACATCACATGCATTTTTCTGACCCTAAAGTAACTGACTATTTAAAGCACTTGATTTGTGCAAGGCAACACTAGCTACTATTCAATCATGTCCAGGGTTTCATTGGTCCAAAAATTCACAATAAAGTTGGTATGTGATTTTTTATAAATTAAATAACATATGGACAACATCACATACATTATTCTGAACTGACTATTTAAATTATTTGTTTTGTGGAAAAATACTTTTTTTCTACAAGAATCAAACCGATGTATACGCCACTCCACCACGGGAACCTTAAGGAGTTCATAATTTCAATCTCAATAGAACAGGGGGACTGCTGGATCCCATAAGGTGACGTGACGTGTTGTATGAACACATTATTTGGATCTCGATATAGAGCTCATGGACTGCTGGAAAATAGATTTAAGTAAATAAACATCAAGGAACATACCCGAGTCACTGATGTCTTTTGTTTCACCAGAGCCACCCTCTTCGTCACTTGGCCTATCAAATAGGGGCAACAAGTTTCGGTTTCCAGCTGCGATTGTTGCTTCCAACTCTGCAATCTAAATAGAAATATGTACAATTACCAAATCGTTTGACTTTAACCGAATAAAATCTAAAGTAGAAATAGTAAATTTAATTTAGTGAGGAAATTACTGAGAACACTTGTCTGAAAAGTACGAGGGCCGATGGTCAAAGCAGATAATTATAATAGAATAGTGGTAAAATAAAGTGAAACAAAAAGCACTACAGAATCCCCCACGAAATAGGTGTATCGTCATCCAGACCAGACCTATTCCTATTTACATGATGTAACCAAACGTTAAGGCAAAGCTCTCATCTTTGTATTCCGAATTAGGTATTACAATTTCATTAATATTTAGATGAGAGTCAAAACAATATCATGAATACGTTTTCCGATGTAATATAACCCTGTAAACTGCCATGTTCTTGTACACTCTGTACAGTTAATACAAATTACAGCAGGATGTTATCAGGCACCGAATGTGCCTTATAACAATAATAACCAACCAACTAGATACCGTTTTTTCCGATTGATTAAACAAAGCAAGAAAAAAGTTACTTACATGAGGTGGTACTTCTGTGGTGGTGACGGCGGCGGTGTCTAGCGGCAAATCTTGCATGGCCTCCGCCGTGCTTGAGGCGAGGTCCCTGATGGACTGAATCAGACACCTAGGCAAATAAAACAATCGAGTTTTAATCAATGGTGTTCATAATGGTAATAATTGGCCACTAAAAACAGACAAAGTGTTTATTAGGAGCTTAACTGATTAGCTTACTATGATAGTAACTAACAGATGGCTATTATATATCATATCCCACATTATATTTCAAAATATTACTTCTTCTTCTTCTTCCTTTATAATGGCGACGAACTTGAGTTGGATACACTGTTCCGCCAAAATCACGTGTGCAGCTTTTACACGGAAATTCAAAATTTTAAGAAGATGAAGACTATTGTCATCAAATTATAAAACTTTCTAACATCGAAGAGGTAAAGGCAAACGAATATGTTGTGTAATGCCAACCCAAAAATAGAAAAGCACCAGCCCCGTCCTTCATAACAGGTGTTATAGCTGGCGCTAAAGGAGTGTCGAGATATCTTAATGTATATAAATCTTTTATACGCGTGTGTTTGTCATTTCTTCTAAACGGCTGGACCGATTTGGATTACTTTTTGTGTGTATATTTCAATGGATTACTGGTTGGTTCGAAAACACAATTGGACCCAGTAACGGGCCTTCTTAGAATATTTTCATCTATATGAACATAACATGGATGAATGATTTTTTTTGTTGTTTGTAATGTTCAGGTTTGTATGGAAGAAAATTATTGATAATTTATCAAAATATCTGCACCAAACGTGTGTAAAGGGTAAACATGGCCATTAACATACCATTTGATTACATTATTTATTTCATTCATATTCATCATAATTTTTTAGTGATTATTCATTGATAAGCTAGTGCAACAAGCCGGGACGGACAGCTACTGCATAATAACAATCAGTCCAAATTAGCAAATACTGTAGGGCTTCAAAACACTTCCACAAGAAAGTCAAAGCAAGACATTTAACACATACTTGTAACTAAAGTTATCCTTGATGCAGACTTTTTCTAGCACAGCCCTGATCTGCGAACGCGACAGGGACAATCCCAGACTCATGAACAGGTTCTGCAGGTCCTTCTTGGACACGTTGCCTCCGCGAGATGTGTCGAAGTATACGAGCGACAACAACAGGTAGGGGTCAGCGGGAAGCTCCACGCCGCGGCTGCGACGTCGGGGCGAGTTGCTTCGCTCGTCGTCACTGTGCGAATCCTGCGTAAACAATGTGTATAAGTAATTACTTTTACTTGTTTATTAAATATACGGGTGTAACCGTATATTTAATAAACAAGTAAAAGTAATTACTTATGTGACAATAAGTATTCCTTAATAAGTAATTACTAGAAGTGAGAACTATCAAAAAGTTAGTCTCAGCCAAATAATATGACTATTAATTATTAATAGTGACCCATTTCCTTAAGCTCTAGAGTAACACCTTATGTTATGACTTTCTTAAGCAATAAGTAATTTTACTTCTTTATAAATACGGGGGTTAATATATACGGGCGTTAGAATTTAACCGATTGCTTGCGGATGGCTCCCTAGAGGCGCCATGGGTATTTATGCGAATGGCGGGTGGCGCCCGAGAGGAGCCAAAATATTTACATGTAAAACTCTGATAAAATAGCATTTCCAAAATTTACCCCCTATATTAAATTTTTTTTTTGTCTCTGTTTCGAGTATCAACTTTTAGGTCAGGATCAGGTCTTTCCAATGAAGCCGTTTATTACTTTGATGCGAATATTCGTTTATTAGAACGTTTAAAGATTGAATACAGAGTTTGTTTGTTAACAAATCGTATATATAGTGACAATGCAAAAAGTCCAGCGCGAAGTTAGTTGCGTGCCCCCACCGATGCAGCTGATGACGGCACAGCTGTCGCAACTTCACTTGCGAACGTATCTTGCGTGATGAGTGTTAGTTTCGGGATATTTCATGAAAACACACTTCAGAAGTTGTAAACCTTTTCAATACAAAGACCAATATGATTAATACGGATACCGATTTTTTTTTATGTCAGCTACTTAAAAAATAATTAAGAAATAATTTTACTCACAATTTTTAAAGGTATAGAGTGTTTTTATGTCTAAACTAGCTTCGTCCGCGTGGCATTAAACAAAAAAAATATTTTGTTTACATATTATAAAATATTATCTTAAATAAAAATTGCCATAGTTACTTGTTTATTAGTATATATTATCAGGAGTAGGATTATATTGTAAAAAAAAGAGACAAATTGATAAATCAATTGTGCCAAACATAATTATAGCAAATGGTTTACAACAACTGATAAAATAAGTCACTTACCTTCCATTTCCGTATAAACACTTAATTAGTCACTTCTAAACACATGAAATGATTTATTAGACCGCTTACGTTCGCTGTTGAATTGCGACTATAATAAAAACAAGTGGAAACCGACGAAACAGCGATCAGGCCCTTAATTCAGCTAACCAAATCGTATCACAATCGTAATTGAATCGCAGGTTTCTGACAGTTCTAGTATAGGCTAAATGTCAAAATCGCCCTATTTAATCTCGATCGAAGTGCAATTGAAATAGCTGAATAAGGCCCCAGTTATACTACATGGCAGGTGGCGCTCGAGAGGAGCCATGAAAGTTCATGGCGAATGGCGCCTCAGAGGAGCCACGAAACATTTGTTCGCCGCCGCTAAAGTTTTAAAAAACCACCGCCGCACTGAATCGCTTAAGCAGCGTGTCTTCTAGCGTGATAGGGTCAAGGCATAGTTAAATCAACCTTTTAGAGAGGCTCGTTTTACACTTGATAATGATGAAGTTGATTAACTCACGAGACATAATTTAGTTGAAGCATGTCTGCCTCAATCAATACATACCTCTGCTTTGTGCTATGGGTGTGAAGAGAGTATCTAATTGCTATTTAAGCTGTAGTTGAGTCACACAGGCTTGGGGTTCAGGTCATTTAGTAATGAAGTATTATGTAATCATAATATAACAGTTACGGTAAAAAGGGAGTGCTGGCTACGGGGTCATTTCCTAATGAAGGCCTGAGGGAGAGATATATTATGTATAGTCAGTTTCAGTCTAGGGGAAGTCAACACAATTTATAAAAAAATAAGTTATATTATCTGTAGTCATAATTCAAATTACACCACAGAATCGATGTCCGTTTTTTTATATGTTATCCGTTGGCGAATATCATACTGAGTCGTCATAACATCCCAACTCGACTGGTGTGGCTCACGAAATCAGAATTAACCTGACGCATTAAACCAACAAGGATTGCTTAGTTAGCCTTTCAAAATCAGTGAAAATAAAATAATCAATGAAAGATGTTTTGAAATACACTGTAAAAATTACCGGTTTTTTTAATCAAAATACGTCTGTTTTAAAGTCTAGTATACCATTCGACATTGTTCACTAGGATTCAGTTTAAATAATAGTACAAATTGTCGATACTAATAAAATTTCATACGAAGAGTATAAAAAGTGATAGACAGTAACTTACGCGTCGGCGGCGACCTTCGCGCCTGTCATCTCTCTTCTCAGTTTTTTCCTTCTCATCTTTTTTATCTTCTTTTTTCTCTGTCTCCTTCTTTTCATCCTTCTTTTCACTTTTTTCAGCGCTTTTCTCGGTAACTTCTTTCACCTCTTCTTTTTTCTCTGTCTCCTTCTTTTCATCTTTCTTTTCACTTTTTTCAGCACTTTTCTCGGTAACTTCTTTCACCTCTTCAGGCTTCTCAGGGAGGGTGTACAGTGTCTTGTATATGTAGAAACCGAAATCGCGCATCAACATCTCGTTGAATAACTCGGCGAAGACAAACAGCTGAAACAGCAATGAAATGTTGTAGACAGTGTTCTGGGAAGTTTTAGTGAATAGACAATATTGTTTTTTAGTTTCAGCATACGAAAAAGAGGAGGTTCTCATTAAGACGCATGTATAATGTTTTTATGTATACATTAATTTTCCACCTCAATAGTCAATATTTTTTTGATCAAACTAAGTCAGTTTAGTAGAGCAATATAATCGGAAACGCAATATAATAAGAGAGACATGGCTGCGTCCCAGGCGGACGGAGCGCTAGTAACTTAAAAAAAAAACTTTTTATACAAAAAACCTCAAAACTGTGTTCTTTGTTGTCAGTCATTCTGTAGTCCAGCAAGAGCGAGAGCGTGGCCACACTGCAGTTGAATTTGCCTCCTTTGGCAGAAGGCGACGGATGCACAACAATGTGCGGATTGCTGGGAAGCTCGTACCGGGTTTTCAGCTGTTGCTTGTCTTTTTCCAACTATAAAAAATATATAGTATTAGAAAAAGTATTTCATACAGCTTCATATAATATAAATAAAATAAAATTATGTGTGCGTTTAAAGGTGAGAACATTCATTAGACAAAAATAGGAAAGCGATATTTAAAAAAAATATTTTGTTAATGTTATCATCAAAAATAGAAAGAAAACACGGAACTTTTATTTAGTAGGCATTCATCATACAGTTTTACAAGTATTAAAGAAAAAAGTAGTAGCTTACCTTTTTCTTCTCTTCTTCTAACTCCTTCTCGGTTTTCTCTTTCTTAGGTTCTTCTTGTTTTTCTTCTTTTTTATCATCTGCACTTGTTGCTGTAAGTTCTTCTTTAGCAGTCTGCTCCTTTGTAGCAGGTTCTTTGTCATACTTTACTTCAACATTGTCATCAGGCTTAGCCTTCTCCTCGTCTTGTTCCTGTTCATCATCGAGTTCCATCACTTCATCATCATCTTTAGACTCTTTTTCTTCCTCAGCTTTTAATAATTTTGATAAACGAGAAACTAATTGAGCCCGCAATCCTGTGAAAATTATTAGATCACTTTATTTTAGTTTACTTGAATCAGTGATCAGAGAAGAAATGACCATTATGTCTTACCTTTACAGCTGACATTTCGCGCTCGCAACTCTTGTCTCAATTGATCCACTTTTATTATTTTTATATCAAGCTTGGAATAGTGAGTTGGCTCTGGTTTTACTTCCTCATCATCATTTTCATCAATTGTTATCGTACTATCATTGTGCTCTGCGTTTTCCTGAAAACATTACAGAAAGATTATTAATCATAAAAACCATCAAAGATGATAAGGCAAATAACGTAGATATATTTTTTTTTCAATCTACTAGCGTCAAGTATTGCCGATATCTTATTATGACTGTTAACATAGATTTATGGTAAGGTAAATAAAGAAAAATATGTGGATGTGCAACGAAATCCACGGGGAGTCGGCAGCAGGGTCGCGATGATCTTCAATTTAGTAGCTCACGCAGCCGGAAACAAAACCAAACAAAACTGGGAACAAACAATTTGTGATTTCTCCGCAGGCGCCGGGTCCGCTGCCGCAGTCGCCGGCTCCGCTGCCGCAGTCGCTTGGGTCTCCGCCTGCTGGCTGCCGGAGTCCACGTCGTCACCGTCGAGTTTCCTTAAGGCGTTGTCGCAGGCAGCTTTATATTGCTCCTGAACGTTGCTCCACTCGATACGCGACGGCTGAGCAGACCACACGTCTGGCAGGTACAACACCACACACTCGAGCCTCGACTTGCCGCCGCTGCCCTCGCGCCAGTAGTAAAACTCCACCATTCGGTACCTGCGCGGGTAATACAGTTATAGTACATACTCACAAGCGCGCGTTAGCGCTGGCCGCCCGCCTGCACACATGGACACGACACATCCCGTACGAGAGTTATACAACAGCGCTTTTGCTAGTCTACATCGACTCAGCGTCCAATCACTTGCACCATTGACACGTACAAACGCCTCCGTACTCTCAAATAATGAATGTGTGCTGTACCATGACAACTATCACAAACAGTGGCCAGAAGCTTCCCTAGGTTAATAAATTAAGATTTGTTTAATTGTTGATTTAAAATTGCAAATACACCTAAACATGAATCTTTTGACCATTGTTACATAAAAGAACACTAACCAGAAATTGGGACACATCACCAATTAAGAGTTTTAGAATCTAAAACAATACTTACCACTGAGTACACGAGGATAAATCAATGCCTGTGAGGGCCTTGCATGTACGTATAGCTGTTTTCACTAAAACCTTAGGGTCGTTTTGAGGGTCTTCTCCATCTAGGGATGGACTCCATGGTCCCCCTATTGCGAAGTTTTCGCCACCTTTTCCTTTTTGCCCAACAAGGAATTTGATCAATCTGGTAGGATGCAGTGGTGATTTACTGGAACGCTTATCTTTATCATCAGTTTTAGTCAGTCCACATTTTTGATAGAGAGATTCCAATGTTGGCATACTTATCAACATAACCTAAAAAATAATGAATATTTCAGCCTAATAACAGCACATAAATTGTGAAATGTTTGATGGATAAAGTTTATAGATTGGTAGAGTGATTCATGATATGGATAATCTAAGAAAAACGCTGTTATTTTGCTTGGGCTTGTAATTATACCCTTCATATGAGGATAATTACAAGCCCAATAGAAATCAATTGTTATCCATGCAAGTACTGCATTACAATTGCATCATAATATTTGAAGAAAATGTTTAATAAAAAGCTTAATATGTGTGACGCTCTGTTGGTCTAGTGGTTTAAATTCCGGACCAAGATCTCAGGGTCCCGGGTTCGATCCCCAGGTCGAGCAACAAAAAAAAGTTTCGAATTTTCGAACATTGCTCGGGTTTCTAATCACCAACCCGCATTTGGCAAGCGTGGTGATTATGCCAGTACCCATCATTGCTGTGGTAACTTGAATACAATGATGGAGGCCTTTTCCATGCAGTGGGATAGTTATAGGCTGTTACTTATATGTGTACTACTATTGGTACGAATAATATTTCATAATTATGATGACAAATACTACTAATAAAATTATAGTACGAGGGCGGGTCAATAAGTCCGTGACTTTTGGAATAAAACACAGATTTTTTTATAAATAAATCATTTTATTTTTTAACGTAGTCTCCCTTGAGCTCTATACACTTTGTCCAACGCTTCACCAATTTTTTTATCCCTTCCAAAAATATGATTTGTCGAGGTCCTCAAAATAGATCTTTGTTTGCGAGATGACTTTATCATTGAAGTCAAATCTTTTTCCACCAAGCCATTTCTTCAGGTTTGGGAACAAAAAGTAGTCACTCGGAGCCAAATCTGGAGAATAGGGCGGATGAGGGAGCAATTCATAGCCCAATTCATGGATTTTTGCCATGGCAACTGCACATGTGTGCACCCTTGCATTGTCTTGGTGGAAAATAACTTTTTTCTTGGCCAAATGAGGTCGGTTTTTTTTCAAATCGTCATTGAAGCGGTCTAATAAGTTGGCATAATATTCCCCATTGATTGTTCTTCCTTTTTGAAGGTAGTCAATGTAGATTATCCCACGTGCATCCCAAAAAACAGTCGCCATAACTTTATTGGCTGACAAACCCACCTTGGCCTTCTTTGGCGCCGATTCACCCTTAGAAACCCACTGTTTTGACTGTTGTTTGGTCTCTGGTGTGTTGTGATGGATCCATGTTTCGTCCACGGTTACAAAACGGCGCAAAAACTCCTCCATATTGCGACTAAACAACGCCAAACCTTCCTGTGAAGTTGTTACACGATTGCGTTTGTGGTCGACTGTGAGCAAACGCGGCACCCATCTTGCGGAAAGCTTTCTCATGCCCAAATGATCTTTCAAAATTGAAACCACTGAGCCATGCGAGATCCCTACGGCTTCCACAATCTCTTGCACTTTCAATCTTCGGCCGGCCAACACCATATCGTGAATTTTTTCGATTGTTTCGGGTGTAGAGACCTCAACTGTGCGTCCAGGACGTTCGGCATCTTCAGTGCTTGTACGGCCACAATGAAATTCAGTAAACCACTTTTTTACCATTGAAATCGATGGTGCAGAGTCCCCATAGTATTTATCAAGCTTAGCCTTGGTCTCGGTAATGGTTTTTTTTCGCAAAAAATAATGCTTAATAAGCACACGAAATTCACTTTTTTCCATTTATTCCTCAAATTACTGGGTAGTCTGATAAAGATAGCTGTCAGACACAAACTAACTGACGCAGCAAGTTCAAATTTTGATAGGAGTCAACTGACAGATACCTGTTCCCAGGAGTAGTGTTGCTTTTTCGGTAAAGAGATCAGAAATTCAAAAAGTCACGGACTTATTGACCCGCCCTCGTATAGTTAACTATGATGTTATATATGCAAAAAGTGTAACATTTCTGGTCTATGATGAATAAATTTTAAAAAATCTGATCTTACCTTTGCTGAAAACTTATAATCAGCATCTGGGGGCTCTAAAACAGCTTCAGTACCATTAGGACTTTCAATTTCTCTGCTCATGATGTGATAACCACAGGGGTTGTTCAGTGAAAATGGTGTTTGAGGTGGGAAAGTCTCTCCCCATTTGACATAGGCATTGAAAAAGTCTGAAGGAATGTACAAATTAGTGTATCTTTGGGAAAGTCCAGGAACATCCATCTTTTGTCTGCAATAAATATATATTTCATTAAGCATTAACATGTGTAATTTAGAAAATATTTTATTTATTTTGTGTCATTGAGTGACCTTTGCTAACCTAAGTCATAAAACCAAAAAAGTAATTTTTCTTCTTATCCTCGTAAGACCTAATGGTCATATGCAGGAACAAAAATTTTAGCGTCAGTAAGACCGGGGCTTATAAAATAGCAAATTACACGTAACGCCGGACGTGGATGTGAAGGAACAAAAAAATCATAGTCAAATTAAAGTTCGAAAATTCGCGCCTAATGAAAAAGTATTGTCATATTTTCTGGCGACGGATGTTCAAGTTTTGTAGTTGTTGAACGTTTTGCTAGTAAAAAAAAGAATGTCACATGAAAAATTTACATTTCCGGCGGTAGGATGGTGCGCACGAGATGACGGGGTAAATTAATTATTTATTTTCAATTAGTAAACATTTGCACAAGTGCGAAACCAGTTACAATATAGTGTAAGTTAAAATACTGGAGAATATAATTTTTTTCTAATTGATTTCAAACATTTTTCTCTACTTTGTGATAATTTTAATTGGTTGCAAAATTACCGTTCCTTACAAAGAACATTCGGTTTTAATTAATTGAATATTTTTAAAATTAATATTATTTTATTTCTTCAACCCGCATACTTGCCAATCATGAGTAAAGATTACGAAGAAATACATTAGTTTCGTTTTTTTTTTATAAAAATAAAGATTTCTCAATTTTTTTATGTTATTACTTTAATAATTTATCCAATTTTTAAAAGTACAACTTCTACATCAAAATAGATCATTTTAATAATAAAAGCCGACTGTTCCTCTCAATGCACCAAATTTCAATATCAAATTAAAAAGGAACTGCTACACTGAAATACTTCTGTACAAGTACACAAACCAGTTTAACTGAATTATGATAGTATTAACGGCAGTGTTTTAATTTGTCGTGTTTTATCAGTATTTTAACTTTTCACTAAATATAGTCAGTAACACCGATTGCCTTTTGAAAGAACAAAAAAAAATCTTTTTTTATTATAAGAATAGCTTCTATACTAAGTTATTTAATGCTCCTGTTAATATGACTTTGATGCAATATCTCTAACTTGGCGAAATTGTTAGTTGAAGTGCTCGGCGTGATTGACTATAAAAAGTTAGTTCCTTAGAATGCACATTCGGTCTTACTTATAACTCTAAGCAATTATGCTCCCGATCTAACGAGGTTATTGTGTGATCATCCTTCAAGGATAGCATAGGCGGCAAATGCTAAATCCCTTCCAGATGCAAACCAAAAGAAAGGTCAGTTCCTACATTGACCATAGAATCCATAATAAGATACGGCCTTGTTAGCTGCGGAAATGGCACTAACATAAATAAGGTTTTTATTTCCCAAAAGAGATGTGTTCGAGCAATATGCAACATCGCACCAGATGTTTCCTGTAGATCATTTTTAAATTATGAAATATACTTCCACTTTCATGTATATACATATTGGAAATGGCGAAGTTTGTGAAGCAAAACAAACACCTTTATCTAGAAAAAAAGGACACGAACGCAACAGGCAGAAGTTTGCGATACCCAAACAAACTAACTCTAAACTGTCTTCCAAAAACACGAAGATTTAATAATAATGGATATGTGATGGCCATGAAAATATTTAATAAAATTCCTGAAGAATTTAAGCAGCTCCCTTTTAATAGATTTAAAATCACATTATGTAAATGGCTGATGGAAAAAAGATTCTACTCAATTGACGAATTCTTTGAGTATAAAACAAATTAATTTAATAATAATGACCAATGTTATAATTTATTAATGTATACTGACTTTACGAAAATCTTATTGTTTTATTTACGGAATTGAATGTTGGTAATAAATTGAATTATAATAATAATGGATCTATGTTAATTGTATTAGTAAATCATTTTAATCCCTCGATCGTGAGTTATTCCAGACACAATTGAAATAAATTGTTATTGTGGCACGCGAGTGCCTCCTGAGGGATTAATAAATGTAATTATTTGCATGTTATGAATCTGCATAGCTAAATAGGCTTAAGATGCTGACTGTTAAATTGACCATCCACATATTTTTGTAACTACCCTATTTAAAAGCAAATAAATATTTTGAATTTGAATTTGAATTTGACCTTACCGGAAGCCTTAAGTGGAACACCAAGCCATTACACCTACAGGATTTATTCCAGATCATTAAAAAAACAAGCCATCACAAACTTTATTATTTAAGTGTATTACATTGGTATGAAAGTTGTGATTGCTTGTGTTCAAGTTGATATACTTATCAAACTGTCTGTGTATAACAATTTTGACCAAGAAACAATAATAATCAACAAAACATCTTTTACATCATCGGATAAAATGTAGGTACTTACATGTCCAGAGGAATGCGTGGTACTCTCACAATATATTTTACAGGGGATGGTTGGTGAACAACAGGCCTCTTACGAGGTGGAGAATCCCTGCGATTTCGGTTACTAATTCTAGATCGGGAACGACTTCTAGTACGGGAGCGTTTCTAACAAGTACAATAAAAAAAAATTGAGTTATGGCAATATTTAAACATTTAATAATTGTTTATTATATTAGACAAATCAGTGTATATTAGACAAACATTTAAAATTGTTATTTAGTTGCGTCAAATCTTGTTAACCTAAACATATTTATTTTGTATTCTATTTGATGTTTATAAATATTAACCTCTCACACCAGGAAGTTAAAAAATTCTGATGATAGTACCTGTACTATTTATTATTATATTTATATTTCTTTATTATTATATTTATTATATTTCTAAGATTATGATTCCTGAATCATAATCTTAGAAAAATAATTGGGATGACTAGGATAAAATTATTGCACATTTAATATAGTCTTACCCTATCTTCTCTCCGTGGTGGCCGATCATCACTGTTATTCCGACGTGGAGGAGGTTGCTTCTTATTTGAGGGGGGTGGAACAGCATTATATGAATTAGACTTTTGGTTATTGCCTTTTTGATTGGGCCCACCTTTGGGTAATACTTGTACACGTGTGGCATTCCATTTAAATGGCATGTTAGGGTTATAGGTGGCTTCAACAAGCACCCTGTCATTAACTTTCGGAACAATACCTTTTGCACAGACTGATGTCTGGTAAAAAACGTCATGGTCAACGAAACCAAAGTCATTGTGCGTTTTAGTTACAGTTCCTGTGAACACACGCTGTTCACTATTCGGCTGTGCTGTGTTCGATTGAGAGTTCTGATACATGCTAGCATTCATAGCACGTGGAGTTGGATACGCAACAACATTGCCGGGATACATCTGACCTTGCGCCATTTGATTCATAGGCATTTGTCCAGCCATTGGCATAGCCATTCCTCCTTGCGCTTGCATCATTCCAGGATTGAATACCGCCTGCGTTTGTTGAAATGGCATCATGCCTTGTTGAGTCATCATGGTATTAGGATCCATTATTTGCGGGTTCATGCCAGTCATATTCGTATTCACGTTTGAACGAGCCCATGGGGGATTTTTCGCACCACTCCCCGATTGCATTGTAGTTTACTTTAATAACACTTGCTCACAACAGTTTTCCATTCACGAATAACACCACAATACGAAACTAAAATCACCACCAATCACCACCAAGCAAGCAAGCAATTACTTCGTCGTTACTCGTTACACAAATACACACCACAGACGGACGCCACAGTAGTAGCATAGACAATACAAACCATAGATAATGAATACTTACTATGCGATGCGCCCACCGTGTGCGTCCATAACTCTACTCACTAAGTCACTCTTCGATCGAGTACTTCTATATCTCATAATTTTCAAATGTGGACTCTAAAACAATAATGATAAGATTACTTTTTCTCTGCCAAATGGAAAAGTAGGAAAACGAGCCTAGGAGATAACTAAAATAGTAGTGTGTCCTTGTCTAGCAAGTATGTTATGGAGAAGGGTGTCCACGTTATTAGTAATTTATGATAATAGGTTTTTTAATTTAGAAATGACCGGGTTTTTTTAATTTTTTCATGTCTAAAATTGCATATTTTGATGGTTGATGTTTATTAATGAAAGCTTATTAATTAATCCTCAAAATGTGTGATATTATTGTGTGGTATGATAATTATTTATGATTCAAACATGAATTTAATCCAAACATTTTATCACGTACAATCGACCAAATTGAATCATGACCAACCATAAGGTAATTTTTGTACTGTCATTCTATGTAAGTAGGTTGAAATTCGCTTGAACATACGTTTTCTAGTAACAAACTAACTAGTTATCATTTTGTTAGACACTGACAGTCACTGACAAACCTCACTACGTTTAAGAGTTTAAAGGAATGATCGGCGAAGTAGGTCATGATTCAATTTGGTCGACTGTACACACTAATTACTATTTGTAACCACCTGAACCCAAAATCAACACTACATTGCATCTGGAAATAAGGATTCTAAGTGGTGCGGCTAGAGATCATGCTCTCCAGGCGCGCTCTATAAAATGTTCAGTTTCTTCAATATTACTGAACGTAGATTACTAGATTGTAACTCGTACATAGTACAAACAGGGGCGCGGCTGCAGAGAATAACACGAGGAACAACATCTGGCAACAGAGAAATATTGTTATAACATATTAACTATTTAATATTGCCGTCGGTATGCTGTTTTCGAACTGGATACCCACGTACCCAATCCTTTTTTTACATTATTTTAAGATTTCTACTATAAAACGCTATTATGTAAAATAAAACCAGATTATATCGGTAATCAAGCTAGAAACAATGAATACAAGAATTTTACTATCATTGTATAATTTCTACATTACACAAAATTTCCATGACCTTAATATTAGGGGCTAAAGTATGAAATTGCCATTTTGTATGGACGAAATCGAGAAAAGTCATTTTTCCATACTAACAATATTTTAGTTTTTTTAAAAACGCCTGAACTGTTTTCGATGCAATTAAAGGTGAAAGTTAGATGGTTATAAAGCTACGCATTATAGTATTTAAATTTCTGAAAATCAAAGTATATAATACAAATATACTTAATTGAAGCAAGAAGGTCAGCTGACACATTGTAAGGGGTCTTTTCAACGACTTCCTGTGAAGTAATAAGCACTAGTATTGCATTTTTTTTTAGTCAAAAGTTACTTTATTTAGTTCTTGATACAATACAAAAAGAATTACGCAATAATATGACTATACTCAAGAGCTATAAACAAAATAAAAAGTGGGAAAATAATCGGCAATTTCATACTTTAACCCCTATTATTTAGGTAAGTAGTCTCATTAAGTTGTGTTATCGGTTGTCACCCTGCAGATGTTAGAGCCCTCTATCTCTGTCACTCAGCTTATGGCCTTGATTATTAGATACTTTTTTTAAATATAAATTAACGGCTTCGGACGAGTCAGACAGCCTAGTCTTTATAATGTCAATTTATAATATCTAAAATATCATAAATACTTACATAAACATAATAGCCTAACCTAACCTAAACCTAAACTAACCTAAGTCATTGAATGTATGGGTGGCTTATACGTTTCATTGGTTACAGGAGTTTTACGCGAGAACGTGGATTAGAGTCAAATAGCGCCTTTCCTTGTTTCTCACTTTTATTTGATTTATCCTACTCACTGACACATTATTATAACAATGCCACCACTTTATCACTTTATAATAAATGCCGCTTAGGATAATTTCACAAAATTACGAAACAAAGTCCATCTTTCTCTTTTCGTTTTCCGCGCAAAACCTATTTGATACTCAAAGAGCCTAGACATACCTAGCTTTACATGGACTTATAAACTTTTATCACTGCTCAGCAATGCTTTTGTTGCCCTTGATTTAAGCCGATCATCCACCGCCAACTAAACTAAGTTAGTTTAGCTTAGCTCGCATAGTTGAGCCAGTTTTTCATACATGTGCGTCCACCGCAAACTATGCCAGCTAAGCTACGTTGTATGAAAAACTGACTCAACTATGCGAGCTAAGCTAAACTAACTTAGTTTAGTTGGCGGTGGACAATCGGCTTTAATGTAGTTCCGAATAATTTATTAGGTAAGCCTACAACTTATGAAATTAAGAATGATTTTGGAATATTGGCTCTATTATTTTTTTTACATAGAAAAGAATGCGATAGCTAGTTTATATTCTTAGTATTATTTTTTATTACAAAGTGTTTTGATTCGATATTAGCTAATGTAATTAGAGGTAAAAAAGAGAAAATATAAAAATAATTAAAATAGTTCTAACATTTTAAAGGAACACTATAACACCGCACGCATACTAGTGTCATCGCGCGCCCATGCGAATGGACGTTGTCACCTCCTACCGCTAGATGGCGCTGGGAGTAACTTAACTCGCGCGTGCATTGCGATTTTTCAAATAGTAAAGACCTTCAGTCTAATATTATTTGTTATCTTCGGTAGGACCGTCTATGGTGCAAACTATCTGTTCCCACATTAGCTGAGACAGCTTAGTTGATACCTAGCAGGAAAACACCGTAGCCCGCTGCAAATTTGGCGCATCTCCTCGGAGGTCGCTTAAGTTGAAGGCTTGCTACCGTGAACGTAATACATAAAATTGTATCGTTAGGCTGACATTTTCATAAATAAATTCTTTTCGAGACAACCGGAGTCTTTTCATCCACCATCATCGCAACATTCCTCACAAGTGGCGCTCCAACTTTGGGCCTCGAGTCATCGTGTACGTTTCTACGAAGCTCCGTGACGTCGAGAAACAACCTACAAATACGGCGGTGATTTTTATAGAGACCAAGGACTTTGATGTCTCAAGAAGAGAGTGACTTCGAAGACTGCTTCGGCCAGGGTCCCTTATCATACGTTACGAAATCAGGACGCATAACTACAGTCAAGATGCCTAATCAACCTAAGCTTTACGCGCTGACAGAAGACATGCTGGAGAAGCTAGTAACGCATCTGACGTCGCCAAGCGGATCAACAGAACCAGCACCGGGTTCCTTTACCACATGTACTTATACATATGATGGACGCCAGAGTGCTGACGCGGTAGAAGCGTTCCTGTCAGCTGTAAATATATTTAAGCGCAGAGAGAGGATGCCAGATCTTACAGCTTTAGAGGAACTGCCATTGCTTCTCAAAGATGATGCTGGAATGTGGTGGCAGGGCGTGAAAAATGAAATTGACACATGGCAAACATTTCAAACACGTTTAAGAGAGAATTTTGCGCCAAAGAAAGAGACTTACCTGATATTTCACGAAATCACGCAGATAAAGCAAGGTTTAGACGTTTCAACAGAAGATTTCATTCGCCACAAGAGATTCCTATTCTCTCAAATGTCAAATCCTGCCATAACTGAAACTCTGCAATTAGACATCTTGTATGGTATTCTTAACCTAGAAATTCGCGACAAAATCCCTCGTGCTAGTGTCAAAACTTTCGACGAGCTAATAAAGGCAGCTAGAGCCGTGGAGCATGTATTGACTGAGAAGGTATTAGAATCTGCTGAAGTCAACCAACCTGTAACAAAACCAGGAGGTCAGAAAAAACGATGCAAGTTCTGCAAAAACCTTGGCCACACCATCGAAACCTGTAGGAAGAAACAGTTTAACGAAAACAAAAAGCAAGCAAATGAACTCCGCTCCCAAAACAAAGCAGTGGCTGCTACGCAAATTCCATCCCCTTCCGCACCGAAATTTAGTTGTTATGGCTGTGGAGCACCTGGAGTAGTACGCAGTAACTGCCCCATCTGCCACAAGAGCAAGGAGCGGCCAACCAGCGACGTTGGAGTTTGCGCTATTGATACTCCTACGGATAGCAGAGACAGGCCAATGATTTACTTCGAGATAGATGACATTGTCACCTCAGCCTTCATAGACAGTGGTGCCAAAACAAGTATCGCCTCATACGCATTGTATACTAAGCTCATGCGCAAAGGATATCACTTTAAGGAGGTGGACGTTGGTGTTACATTAGCTGATGGTATCAAAAGAAAGCAGAATGTGCTTGTCACTCGAGTACCAGTCCGACTCCACAGTAAGATCATACCAACCACATTCTTGGTTTTCCCTGAATCTCGCAACAATCAAAGTCTCCTAGGTGTGGGCTTCCTTCAAGATTCACACATAGTTTTGAACCTTCCCCAAAATACTTATTACTTCTTAGAGGAGCCACAAAAGGAAATTGAATTGTATGAGGAGGGGTTCGTCTCGTTCAACGAGAACGTCAATCTAGCTCCGGTGGCTACCATAGAACCAATTATTTCTGCATCAACAACACAGAGAACACGAGACCGCAACGCTAAGACTGGACCTCAAGTTCGACCACTCAAACTCAAGATTGACGAAGAGGGCTCTGCTTATCCGGACGAGAAGCGGCAGTGCACTGAACTGTTTGATGGGTATTCCCCGGTAATGGACGCGTTGTTTGAAGATGCGCTAAACAGCTTGAATGATTATGACTATACAGCTTTTAAGTCTGACCTTTTCCCTGACGTGGGCATAGCTTCACTTGATGTTCAGCAACAGTCAATCTTAACAAACTTCCTTGAAGTGAATAGTCATGTGTTTGAACCAAATGATCTTCCAGCTAAGGGCGTAGAGCATGCAATTGACACAGGAGATCATAAGCCTATCGCAGTTCCTCCTTACCGGCTGTCGTCTGCAAAATGCGAAGTCTTGAAGAAGGAAATAGAAAAAATGATCACCGAAGATGTGATAGAACCATGTTCGTCTCCATGGGCGGCGCCAGTAGTCATGGTACCTAAAAAAGACGGAACGGTAAGAGTTTGCATCGATTATCGACACTTGAATTCAGTTACTGTTCCAGATGCATACCCAATGCCTCGTATCGATGACTTACTTCACAACGCCAAGCCAACACCATACATGAGTACTATAGATCTCCGCGCAGGCTACTGGCAGATTAAGGTAAAAGAGGAAGACAGGGACAAAACAGCATTCGTCACGCCTTTTGGCATGTATAGGTTTAAAAGAATGCCCTTCGGATTACGAAACTCACCTGCGACGTTTCAAAGGATGATGGATCGCTTTCGTATATCACTCAGTCACATCAGGCTTTTAATATACCTTGATGATCTGATCGTGATGTCTCCGAGTCTTGCCCAGCACCTGGAAGATCTGCAGGATGTATTTCACCAACTTAAGGAATACAACTTGACGGCTAACAGAATAAAAAGCAACTTCTGTTGTTCAAAAGTCAAGTATCTTGGACACTACATTACCCCGAATGGTCTGGAAGTAGACCCCGATAAAGTCAGTGCTATACTTAAAATGGCACCACCACGGAACCTGAAGCATGTGATGTCCTTCGTTCAGATGTGCTCTTGGTATAGGCGCTTCATACCGAACTTTGCAAAGATCTCAGAACCGCTTACTCGCCTGACCAGGAAAAATGCTAATTGGATATGGGGAGAAGAGCAAGACAAAGCGTTCGATGAGCTGCGAAAGCGTTTGACAAGTGCTCCAGTTCTAGCTCAAGCTGATGATACAAAGCCCTACGTACTAAAGACAGACGCTAGTAACTACGCTATCGGTGCAGTTCTGGTACAGGGGGAGGGGCAAAACGAGCATCCAGTCGAATATGCAAGTCGCCTCCTGACTGCAGCTGAACGCAATTACTCTACTACAGAGCGAGAAGCTCTAGCAGTGATATGGGCTATAAACAAGTTTCGAGGCTACATAGAAGGAACAAAAATAACTATCATGACTGATCACCAGGCATTGAAGTGGCTTATGTCTCTTAAATCCCCAACAGGACGATTAGCACGGTGGGCTCTGCAACTGCAACCCTACGACATCACCATCAAGTATATAACTGGGAAGACAAATGTCGTTGCTGATTCTCTATCTCGTCCCGCTTGCAAAGAAGACACACAGGATACTTGTGGTATATGCTCGGTGACTGTCGATATGCCTCGTAAGGATGAAAAAGATTGGATGTAATTGGAATATACATATTAAAGATGTTTGTTCAAAAATCAATAAATTCATTTACCCATTACGCAGATTGACAAGGACATCATCTCAGAAATCAGCTCTACTCGCCTATCATGGCTATGTAGCTTCCGTTTTAAGATACGGTGTAATACTTTGGGGAAACGGATCTACAGTTAACAAGGCATTTATAGCACAAAAAAAATGTGTAAGGGCAATCTGCGGGGTTGGCCCATTGTATTCTTGTAGAGAACTGTTTCCAAAACTAAAAATTTTAACATTGCCAAGCATTTATATATTTGAATTGTGTATGTTTGTCAAGAAGCATTCAAATTTCTTTACTAAAAATAGCGATGTTGTAAATTTTAGTACAAGATATCGAGACAAATTAGTTCTTCCATTACGAAAAAAGGCAACCTCTAATAAGGGCTGCTATTCAATGGCTATAAAGGTTTTCAACAAACTGCCTAAGGACATAAAATCATTGCCGCTTTATAAATTTAAATGTAAACTTTTTATGTGGTTGGTAAATAAGGCTTATTATACTGTCCGGGAGTTTTTTAATGACAAATAATATTTTTTTTCTTTTTTTTTTATTGACATGTTTATTATTATTGTTATTGTTGTTTTGATGAAATTATGATAAAATTAAGTTAAATGTTAAAAATTGTATGACTAGTAATAGGAATTTCAATATTTGCATGCTATCGCATATGGCTGAATAGGTCAAAGCTCTATTTATTATATTTTCATGACTATGTACTGTACCCTATTTATACGCAAATAAATATTTTGAATTTGAATTTGAATTTGAATTTGAAAAGAGATACGAGCAGAGCAATTCAAAGACGAAGATATCGTAAAAATTGCCAAGTGCTTGGAAGGAGATAGTGAAGAGGATGCTGAATACTGGAGCAAGAAAGGTTACTTTATGAGTAATGGACTACTCTACCGATACGATCCAGACAACAAGGATGCTAATGGGTTATTGATAGTACCCAAACACGAGCAAGAAAAGGTTATCAAGACTTACCACGATGAGGCTCTGGCAGGTCATTATGGTACTGAGAAAACAATCGAGCGCATCACTCGTCGTTATTTCTGGAAAGGGATTAGAGGTCAGATCGAATCTTATGTACGAAAGTGCCTACAATGCCAGCGGTACAAAGCATCTAACCAGAAACCAGCGGGTTTAATTCAGACGACCGCTAGCAACCAGAGGTTTGAGGTAGTTGCCTTTGATCTCTTTGGTCCTCTACCCCGCACTCAGACCAATCATGCCTGGATATTCATCGTCGAGGACGTTGCTACACGCTGGGTTGAGCTCTTTGCCCTGCAGCACGCAACTGCAGAGGAATGTGCTAAAATACTTTTAAATGAGATAATCCTCCGTTATGGCACCCCTCGCCGATTCCTCAGCGATAATGGCACACAATTTGTAAGTGGTGTTATACAGCAACTGACTTTCTGCCTTAATATACACCATGGATTCACCCCTGTTTATCATCCCGAGACCAATCCGGTCGAGCGAAGAAACCGGGACTTGAAGACGCAACTCGCCATTCTAGTGGGGGATGATCATACCACTTGGTCAGACAAGTTGGCTAGCATCCGGTTTGCCATGAATACGGCCGTCTGTAGTTCTACAGGGTTCTCCCCGGCCTATCTGACTTTTGGACGCAACCTTCGCACCCCCGATGATGTTGAGCATGATCTTCGTGAAGTCATTCAAGACGATAATTTCATCGCCGATATTACCCCCAAGCTCATGTTAATGGCCAACACGCTCAAAAGAGCTAAGGAGGTGCAAGAGATGAAAGAAGAGAAGCGAAAGGAATATGTGGACAATATGAGGAAGCCCCGACCATTTTACGCAGTCGGAGACCTAGTACTGGTTGATACGCACCCACTTAGTAAGTCCAGTCAGGGGTTTAGTGCCAAGCTAGCACCACGACGTGATGGACCGTACGTAATTCAACGGCGACACGGCCCAAGCTCGTTTGAGATCGTACATCCAGATACCAAACAGATAGCTGGAATCTACCACGCTTGTGCTTTGCGAAGGTTCCACGAAGATGATGGAGCTCCCTTACCAAAACCCTCGGCACCAATAAAGAAAAGGGGTCGCCCACGAAAACAACAATAGAGCGCTACCTTTTTCTGTCTTACTCGTCGAGTCGACTACGTAGACAGAGGGGGAGACTATAACACCGCACGCATACTAGTGTCATCGCGCGCCCATGCGAATGGACGTTGTCACCTCCTACCGCTAGATGGCGCTGGGAGTAACTTAACTCGCGCGTGCATTGCGATTTTTCAAATAGTAAAGACCTTCAGTCTAATATTATTTGTTATCTTCGGTAGGACCGTCTATGGTGCAAACTATCTGTTCCCACATTAGCTGAGACAGCTTAGTTGATACCTAGCAGGAAAACACCGTAGCCCGCTGCAAATTTGGCGCATCTCCTCGGAGGTCGCTTAAGTTGAAGGCTTGCTACCGTGAACGTAATACATAAAATTGTATCGTTAGGCTGACATTTTCATAAATAAATTCTTTTCGAGACAACCGGAGTCTTTTCATCCACCATCATCGCAACATTCCTCACAACACAATTTTTTTTTCGGTACTTATCTCCTTTTTTTTGTTGCAATTTCTTTTTAAGGTATAGCAGTAATCTGCCTTTATTTGTGATGATCCCATTTACCCTGTTATCGTTTTTCCACCACTTTTAGGGCTTTGTGGAACCACTCTCCCTGTTTCTGACTATAACTTCCTAGAATGTGCGTGTAGATTGTGTGTTCTTTTTCAAAAGTTTACGAAATTCACGAATGATTTAGGAAAAAATTGTGCAAATTCATTGGTGAAAATCAAAAATTTGTAAAAAGTATAGAGAGAAAGTTACGGTCAATTAACTGGAACACTCACACCGCCCGACCTGAGAAAAATGCTGTATCTCGTTTCTCAAAAAATACTAGACCTATAAATCAATTTTTTGTGAAATAATTGGGCCTAATTTGTGACGCATATTCACAATTGTTCAATCGTTTTTAACAGTTTATTTAGATTTTATAGAGATATCTTTAGAACACTCAATCCTCACATTGTGCACAAGGAGTGTTCCTAAAATCTTAAACTATGGCTACATAAATTCTTCATTTTCTTACTTTATTGCACGAATACGATCCCGAATGAATTTGTGAAACAAAAATCTTAACATAAATTTAATAGGTATTTCTAGAGTAATTTATAAAAATCCTTTCATTGAAATGTGCATTGAACCAATTCAATGCTCTAAGCTCGTGCTTGATTCAAATTAATCGATACTAATAATGATGGGTAGGTAGGTATTTAGCTTGAATGTTGACAGAGAAAATAAATACTGTACCTATTTGTACTACGTTTAGCTTAAACAATAAATGGATACCTACTTAATATTATTTTAAATAAGTAAACTAAAAGAAATTAGATAACTCAGATTATCCTGTTAAAACGTCTGAAGGATTGATATAATATTATGTATTAAAATAATTTGTACAGCACTACAGAATCTGTTTATTTGTTCTTTTTCACTTAGTCTGCTCTATATAACCTAATTTAAATCTATATAGTCAGGTCATAAGTTCTGTCACACAATAAAAACTTTTGAACTTTTGAATTCAAATTTCGAATTTTTCATGAAAATAAAAATGTGTACTTTTTAGAATTTACCTCATTATTTTTAAATATGGAGTCTAAGTATGGAGTGGACATTAAAGAAGACCGTGTCGCGGTTATTGCGTTGCATCGTTGCGGTTACGCGACAATTCAGATTTTCGACTTACTGAAAAATTTGAATATAACCAAAAGATTCGATTATCGTACCATAAAACGATACAATGAAGACTCTAGTGTTGTCATCTGTTAGGACACCAGCAGTGATAAAAGCTGTGAAGGCGCGAATTCAAAGAAATCCCATACGTAAGCAGAAACTGTTGGCCCTTCAGATGGGGTTAAGCAGGACCACGGTGAAAAGGGTGTTGAATGAAGACTTAGGGCTTAGGGCATATCGAAGAAAAACAGGACATCGTTTGGACGCTCGTTTAATGGACCTGAGACTGAAGAGATGCCGCGCTTTGTTGAAGCGGTACGCGGGAAAAAAGCATCGGGAAATTCTTTTTTTGGATGAAAAAATTTTCACCGTGGAAGAGAGCTACATCAAACAGCAGTGAAGAAGCGAGCAACCGTATTTCGCGTGTCCAACGAGGTCATTTTCCATCCTCGCTTATGGTTTGTTTGGGAGTCTGTTAGTGGGACTTAACTGAGAGTATTATATTATCTGTTACTGAGGTAAATTTTTGTGAAAAAGGCGTAAAAACGAATGCAGTTGTGTATCAAAATACAGTCCTCAAGAACCTTGTGGAACCTGTTTCTCATACCATGTTTAATAACAGGCACTGGGTATTCCAACAAGATTCTGCGCCAGCACATAGAGCGAAAAGCACACAAGACTGGCTGGCGGCGCCTGAAATCGACTTCATCCGGCACGAAGACTGGCCCTCCTCCAGTCCAGATTTGAGTTCGTTAGATTACAAGATATAGGCAACACTTGGAGAAAAAGGCCTGCTCAAAGCCTCATTCTGATTTGGAGTCACTCAAGGCATCCTTGATTAAGGCAGCCGCCTATATTGACATGGACCTCGTTCGTGCTGCGATAGACGACTGGCCGCGCAGATTGAAGGCCTGTATTCAAAATCGGGGGGTCATTTTGAATAAACTTTATTACAATATGAATCTATGTTTTATTAAGTTCATTTTGCTATAATGGTTACATAAATAATAAACATGTCTAAATTATTTCATATTACACATGTGACAGAACTTATGACCTGACTAGTATATATAAAAATGAATCCCTATTTCCCTCGGTCATCGCATCACGCGTGAACGGCGGGACCGATTTCGCTTATTCTTTTTTGCTTTGTTTGTCATGGTCAGGAGAATGTTCTTATGAAAGAAAAAAATTCAGAAAATTGTGCTGAAAATTAGAAAATTTAAGAAAACTTAATCACCATACTAAATTATTTGATATAAACCTTAACGCTTTTGACAATTTAAACTTTTTGAATGTATGGCGTTTGACATAACATTGACAGAATGTGTGCTGCTAATTTAATATCGTCAAATGGGAAGTAATAAAAATTACTTTTGCACATGGCCAGTAATATGTCGCCTGTTAGGGGAAGAGCGGGTAACTCCGGTCAGGAGATAATACCGGTCACTTTACTATTACATACAAAATGGCGCGCTAAATGCACACACACATCAAAACAAGGTGGCGTGATCGTTCCCGTCCGCGCCCCGCCGACCGCCGTTCAGTTCCGATTACACGCTGAGCTGGAGTGCACGTCGTCAGTTTTCGCGCCATTTTTTAGAATTTTTTGTCCGTCGAAAATAAGGCGAAGTCTTTAATTTATTACATTAAACCAATTCTTATTTGATTTCTAGAGTGCTTACTGATCGACTTTATAATATTTATCGTTATTTCTCACCATTATTTTATTCATTTTGTAAAAAAGTATGATTTACAAAAATATTTTCTGTCGCCTAATGCCGGTCACGCTGACAGGCATTAGGCGACAGAGGATATTTATATAACAGATATCGACTTACACAGCGAGATCCATCATCACTGGCCTTTCAAACTAGACAGATACATCAACTCGTACAGCTAGTTTAACCATCCTTGACCCATCCACTTCAGCATCGGCGACATCTTCTGCCACAGCTAGCTCTTCTTTTGCTGGTTCACCTATCACTGCAGTTAAGACAACTTTAGCTCGCTCTTCTGCCTGCATTGATTCTTCCAGCACTGCATTGCCAACAACTACATGCACGTCTAATTTTCTGTCTGTCACTTCTCCTAAATGTTTGACAAATGTTAAAGATCTTCTGCCAATACCCAAAAAAAGCACAGAGAATAAAAAGAGTAACAGGAAACAACATTCCACCCAAATAACAGGAACTCCATTTAAAGAAACATTGATTAAAAAAGAAGAAAGAAAACTGAAAAGAACTGAAACTAAAAAGAAATCTGAGGCAAGAAAGAATCTGAAAAATGAGGAAAGAAAACAGGAAAAAACTGAAATGAATAAGAAATCTGAGGCAAGAAAGAATCTTAAAAAAGTAGAAAAAAAACAGAAAAAGAGAAAAGTTACTAATGAAGCCACTAAAAAGCAAAGTGAGGATAAGAAAAGGCAAGGAAAAGTAAATCCAAAAGGAAAGAAAAAAACAGGCCACACAGTTAAAAAAAGAATTCTTCAGGAGAAAAATAGCACTAGCAGCAGTTTGGAATCTGATGTAGAGATGACTGACTTATATAAAGATGATGACACAGATATTGAAGAAAATAATGATTTGGAAAACAAGTGTGTTCTATGTGATGACTACGGGAGAAACAATGAGCTCTGGTACAGATGTGTTATTTGTGGGTTGTGGGCACATGCTGAATGTACGGGAAGTGACACACCTGAAAACTACATGTGTGATATATGTATCAGAAAAGCTTGACCGGACTTAGGCTTCGCTGACCGGCATAAGAACCGTGATGACCGGAATTGTCCTCCATGGAATTTAACGCCGGTCAATCACTTTTTTTTTTCTTAAGTTGATTATACTCGTACCAAAAATACAATTACTATTGATCTCAATTCAAGTCACTCGTTAGAGGATAAGATTATGTTCCTTTTCTAAAAGTTTAATAAAGATAAGTTGATTATTTTATGAGTTGTTTGTTTTTGTCCTTTTAGGTGACCGGTAATACCCGCTCTTACTCGTGTCGGGATACCAACAAAACTATTTACCTACATACCCGCCAAAAAAAAAACAAAGAATATTGTTTAAAAGCATAATAATAATAAACAATGAGTAAAATTTTTTTTAGCTAGTACATAAATAAAAACTATTTATTTATTATTGATACCTAAAAATAAATAGATAGTAGGTAATTGTGTGGGTGGTTAAGTGTGCCGCGTGCGGAGTAGGTATTTAATCTACAGAAGCTCATCAATAGATTAATACTTAATAATTTATCCAACTTCCAATAAGTGTTGCAGTTAAATTTAAAAAAAATGAAATCATTTTTGTTTTATTTCAATACAAATAAATCGATACCTAACAAGAATTCGGTTGGGTTTCAGAGGTTTAGTACAAACATCCATAACATCCGAAACATGAGGGAAACGAAAAGTTGAAGTTCTTGAACTTATAGAATTCATTGAGAAGCCAAATAACTGGCCCTTTACAGCTCTTGAGACGATTCAAGTCATTAACATATTGTTTATGTATATGGTCTCATGTAATACGTTACCAATGTAACGTATTACTTTTTTGTTACTTATATAAGCGATTAGCCCACACGGTAGATATTGCGACAGCGAAGGGATATTATTAGGAGCAACGCGCTTAATAAAACACTCATTCGTAACAGGTTTAACAAAATCCCACGATGACTATATGTATAGAGGGCTCAGCTCTAGTCGTTGTGGGTCTATGTTGTTTAAATTGTTGACAACCTCAGTGTTCGATGGCGTACTGATTGGTTTTTAGCTTGTCGATTTTGCCATATTCGCCGCGTTTGAAAGGCAGGTTGGTTTTGCAGCCCATTTTCTTCTGCCAGTACTTAGGTACTATATTAGTATGGTCGCCTCTTACGACACCCATAGGATGAGAAGGGATGGTGCCATCCTATTTCAGGCCTGCAGCATATGCCATAATGATAATTAAGATCATATGTATTTAAACTCAAGATTCACCATCATCACCATCAAATTATTACTTTAGGCTGGCTTATTAAAAGTAAAAGTAAAGTAAAGTAGGTACGGCCTATAATCATCGCACTCTAGAGAATTCAAATTCCCACAGCAATGATGGGTACTGGCATAATCACCACGCTTGCCAAATGCGGGTTGGTGATCAAAAACCCGAGCAATGTTCGAAAATTCAAATTTTTTTTTATTGCCGGCCCGGTGATCGAACTCGGGTTCCCGAGATCTTGCCCGATATTTAAACTACTAGACTAACGGGGCGTTGCTGTTAGCAACTTATGGCATTTTAGTGTTGTTGTACTTCACATGCTTTATAAAACCGTAATACCTACTTTGCATAAGTAGATATCAAGTACTGTCAAGCAATCTTTTAGAAGAGCGGAAAGAAGCGCATGTTCTTTACATCACGCATGAATAAACAGACCAATATGTACGTACTTGCCATATCTGGAGGCTGGCGACATCGGATTTGTCTCCGCGATGTGCTCAGTTATCTCTAGTCCACGGCCGCGGCGGCCGAGAGCGCTCGCGCGGCTCCAATAATGCAAAGCGCGAGACGCGACGAAAAGCGCAGTAAACGTTTCCACTTCACCAACGTTTTTTTAACACTCTGGCAAAAAATGGACTTGGGTCTGACGTACAGTGACCATAATTAACGTCATCATATTGACAAAAAATATAACTCTATTTCCCGAATTTTTGATAGGTACCAACGTTTTCAAGGTGCCGCGATATTTTCGTATCCGGGCAGAACGCCAGTGCAACTATGCAATGATATATAGTGTAGTAAATATGTTTAAGATATCATGACAATCCGAAACGATAGCGGAATTTGACCGATCATTAGTGTGGAAGTAACGTGAGCCTTGAGTTAGTATGTAAAAAAAATATAAACAACATTTTGAACAAATCACTTAACTACGTTTATTGTTATTGTATGGTAATGATTTCGTAATGAGTATCGACTCAGAGTGCGCGTCCAGCCTTCAGGATCGGGATGTCAATCCTCATTCATGTCGGATGAGGAGGGTCCTCGAACATCCACCGAAATCGGTGGCTTCTTTTCTATGGGATTGGCTGCACCCTATTGCTAGATTATGGGGACTAATAACAGCTGTTGGTAAGTTAATACATCGTTAAACAGCTCTACTCATAATATTTTTAATTGAAAGTTATTGCATGTAGGTAGGTACAGTAATAGTAACTTAAACTCTACACCCTTGCTTTAACTTTAAAAAATACCATAAGTATAGTAGGTACCTTAATGTAAAATAAAATCGATTTGTGTAAAATTTATATCTCAAATTGTATAGGTATGTGTGGTTACACCTACTTACCTACTTTGAATTTTATTCACTGACTAAATTGTGTTGACACGACGTTTTGTGGTACTCAAACAACATCCGCGTTATGTTTTTTTTCTTGAATTGTTTTACTTACACAAAATTATTATTATGCAATGATTTGACACATATTAATACTCGTAGTTGATATTGAGTATTATAATACTCGCTTTCTACCAGTGCACTACACGTTGGAATACGCTTTTTAACGACTTTTTACAATTTTGAACAAATATAGGTAGGTACGATAAATTTAATGCGTAAAAATGTCGTTATAGAATCCACGCAGTTCAACAACCTTGCGCGTCTGGCAACTATTAAACAAACATTCACATTTAAAAAATCTTTTTATAAAAATTTCATGTCGCAGGCGTAATCAGAATTAGTGGCGTTTCATTTAGTAGACCTATACCCTTACCTACATTTTTATCATTTTTATTAAGCGTTCTATAATGATAGCGTTCTTAATACTCGTATTTACTTACCTTGAGCTGTTACCTGATGTTTCATTAAGGAGAAAGATAACCGGTTTTTTTAAGATAAGTGTTCTTGTTTGCTATGAAGATATAGAGTGGGACTAAAATATCTATTCTAAGGAAGTTAATAGCGCGTAATACATACAATTCAATTAGGTATATTTCATTTCAAACAGCCAGGAAATATTAACTTAATTCCTTTAAGTTAATCGAGACTAAACTTTTTTAATCACACCACTAAGACATTGGTAGAGAAACTAACTGGTAGTTTTCCTTAAATAATAAAAATAAATAAAATAAATAAATAAATGTGGACAACATCACATACATTGTTCTGATCCCAATTTGAATAACTATTTAAAGCACTCGTATTTTGGCAACCAGAAACAACGATGGTACCACAAATACCCAGACCCGAGAAAATGTAGTTAAACATTTTTTTATCTTCATTGACCCGTCCGGGAATCGAACCTGGGACCTCGGAGCAGGCGACACCTTGAAAACCGGTGTGTACGCCACTCCGCCACGGATTACGAAAGTAGTTCTACAATTTACCCATTGTTTATAGCGATTCGCGAGACTCGTCTTCTTTTGGGACTACCTCAGGAAAGCAATCCAACTGCATCAGCATGTTTACGAAGGCAATATGCTCGTATCAGAACCAAAATTTTCTGCGGGTTTTTGTTAATCCGAGGTTCCTTGCTTCTCTGAAATGTATATTTCATTCACTATTGTAACTAGTTCAGGGTTATTTGTTACTGAACATTATATGCTTTGTCTGAGATTGATTTGATTTGATTCCAAATTTAAATTCCAATGAATACATCTAGGTTACTGGTTCTTTTCTTTTTTAGTGATGAGTGGCGCGGGCGCAGAGCTCATAGTACTAGGATACGAAGTGGCTCCGGCCTTGCTGTGAGTACGTTATTTTTATATTTTTGAGACATCATCTAGGTACATTCATATAATAATCATACAAAACTCTTAATTGTGTTATTGTTAGTTAAAATCTAGCAGGCTGCACTGTCTGATTACTGGCTTTTTAAAGGTAGATCCTTAAACTCAAATTTGTGTAGGTACCTACTTGTATAAAAATAGAGGTACCGCACAGATTCATTAAGACCTTCAAGTTTGTTGTTTTTTAACTAACTTTAGAGAACTAATGAGATTTGGCGGCATTGATTGGTATTACATATAGTTATATTAAATAATCATCGGCTATAATATCTCGCCCTATATGCATCTATGATAAAATCTTCCCTGGTGTGAGTGTCAGGGAATATTTATTATACACTAAGGGTTCAAACCTTGTGGCATGGTAAGGGCTCAGCAAACGCGGTGAACCGTATAGGAACCTAACAGATATTGCGCAGCTGTGGTCACCTAGTAGTATCTTGCCCTTAAGACGTCTTTGGTAGAAATGGGTGTCGCGATAAAGTATTTAAATATAAAAGACAAACCAATACGCATTAAATAAAATAAAATTTCGGTGAAGATTAATGAACTTCACAAAGGATTCTGGGAGCTAACTACCATCAGTTCAGTCACGTTGACAGATTTTTTACTGGAACGACGCGCTACTTTTTGTAGATGCAGATAAGTATTGAAATAAAGTACTTCTCTAGTGCCTTTACATCTACTAACACTATAAATGCGGAAGTAACTAAAATTTATTATTAAGATTGTTTGAGACACTTTAACTACTTTAAACGACGACATAGGTGAGGTTTTTGACTGGGAATAATATTTTACTTGCTAGTGATCTCTCTAGTGAAATTTCAGGAAATAAAAACTATCAAGTACTTACCTATCTGGATTGGTTAGCATATGATATTAGTTACGTAAATCAGAGGTGAAGTTTTGTACACAGAATCAATAACTTTGTATGAAGATAGCGATTACGAAATGAATGTGTAAAGCCTAGCCTGTGTTAGAGCAGAGATTCGATGCGGGCTAAGCTACGGGTGAAGTGCTAGTAATAAATAAAATACCACGTTGAGACTTAGGTCTGTCCGACGAAAAAAATGATTTTATACCTAAATGTTAGAACACCTGCCTGCGTCTGTTCTCCACGAGTAAGTACGGTCCATCGTAGGCTTCCTCCCATCTGTAGGATTGAGTATAAAGCCAAAAGCAAGCCCGTACATATTAATAAAAAAATCTATGTTTTTTATAAATGATTTACTTATTGTTTTGAGTAGCATAGGTGCAGCAGTGGTCCTCATACTGGAGACGATGTGGGCTGTTGCACTGTTCGTGGACTTGCTAGCGCGAAGGGGCGAGTACACGCTGTCGCTGCGCTGTTGGGACTTCATGCGATGGTCGTGCGCTCGTGCGCGGGCGCCGTTCTACGCGTGCGCAGCTACGGCGCTGCTGTTCTCACACCTCACGCTATTAGCTACGGCTGCAGGTATCTCAACTAGTTTCTTGAATTCACGCGCACTTACTATAATTATCCCAATGCAGGGCAATGGCCTCCATCATTGAAGTCATGTTACCACAGCATTAGTAGGTAGTGTTAGGTACATGCATAATCACCATTCCCGACTTATATTCATCATATTATATTCATTCTTAAACATAAGAAGTAAAAGATATATATATATATTATATTAAAAGATAGATACACATTTAACTTATTACAATATATTTTACTATCAGACTAACTATTAGTACGAGTATATCTACCGAGGTACTTCGAAACCGAAACCTCTACAAAACACGTTCTACTTCAATGATATGATAAATAATAAATCAATGGTTTTTAAGTTGGTCCCAAAGAGAAACTAGTTGTATTATGTGAGCAGTAGCATTATCATTAACTTGGGCTTTATTTAAATAATATACGTGGGTAACACTGAAAATGTTTAGAACACGTAAAAATGAACCTGACGCGAGAAAATTTTCAGTCAATGATTTATTATGACTTTCGTTGTGGGCTTACTCAACAACAAAGCTATGATAGGCTGCGATTAGCATTCCTTAATGAAGCCCCATCTCGTGCCACTATTTACAATTGGTTTGGTTACAATTAGCGAGTTAAAACGTGGACGTAGCAATCTCAATGATGATCCGCGTGAGGGAAGTCCTTTAACAGCGACTACTGAAGATAACATCAGTGCTGTGCGACGCATGATAGAGGAAAATAAGAGAGTGACCTATCAGCAGATACGGGCAAACCTAGGCATTGGTATGAGTCAAGTTGAAAAAATATTACACGAACATTTAGGCGTCAGGAAGCTTTGTACCAGATCGATTCCCCATACTTCAACCGACGACCAGAAACACCTTCGCATGGACTGGTTTCGCCAAATGTTAGATAAGTTCAACGGCGGTGACTCAAATGCTGTATTTGACATCGTCACAGGTGATGAAAGCTTGTTATATTGCTACGAACCCGAAACCAAAAGACAATCAGCTCAGTGGGTGTTTCCTTTCGAGGATCGGCCAACTAAGGTAAAGAAAGGAAGAAGTCAAGGAAAAAAGATGATTGCCTCATTCTTTGGTCGGAAAGGTCATTTTGCGACAGTTGTGCTAGCAGATGGAATGACAGTTACTGCAGACTGGTATGTCAATCGCTGTTTGCCTGTTGTCTTGGAAAAAACAGCAGCGCCCTCGAAGCAGGATCCTCCTTCACCACGACAATGCTTCAGCGCACTCCGCAAAACGGACTGTTGAATATTTGACTATGGCAGGTGTCGACATAATGAGTCATCCGCCATACAGTCTTGACCTGGCACCCTGCGACTTTTATTAATTTCCCAAGAACTAAAGATAAAATTCGAGGTATTGGCTTTACGAGCCCTGATGATGCGGTGAAAGCGTACAAAAATGCCATAGAAGAGACTGCTTTTCTAAGTGGTTCCATCGAATGCTACGATGTGTAGAGAGAAACGGAGATTACTTCGAAAAACAATAAAAATATTGGCTACTTTCTACATTAAGCCGTTTCTCATTTTCTAAACATTTTCAGTGTTACCTAGGTAATTTCTGTGGTTTAACTAAGCAAACACAGTTGCACCTAATATGCTGCGCTACGACGCGGCGACGCGTCACGTCGCGAGTCGCGACGTGTCTTATGTTTGCGCTCTTGGCTTAGACCGAGACCTACTACGAGGTCTGCTACGGTATCGTAGCTACGTAGCATTGCTTCCTGCAGGAAGACATTTAAGTTCTAATATTTACTCACATAAAGCATCATTTGACGCTGTAAATTACTGAAGCCTAAGCTATTCGGGAATTCGCAGTGTCAAATCATCTACATATTTGGGATATACTTAGTTTTAAGAGTAGAGTCGTGACCCGCCTGAGACAATAAAATTTTTCAAGTTTATATACTGAAATGCTATAGTTGTTTGATCTACTATGTGCTCTGAGCAAAAGAGTCTCGTCTATGATGTGACGTCACATGTCAAACATCAATGGATAGCGTATTTTTAGGTGGAATGCTGTTAGTTCTCGCAACACTCAGGGCAGTCGTGCCCTTCTCGCCATACGCCAGCCATGGCCGGCACACCCCGCGGGCCGGTAGCTCGCTGATCAGCCAGCACGACTCGCCACTGCCAAGTGTTTTCTACAACGCTGCTCATTCAAGTGAGGATGCAAGGCAAGTAACTATTATACAAAGGCAGGATATGCTAATGCAATCTATTTTCGAATGCTTTTCAAGACGCTGAAATTAAAACAAAATAGAATACCGTGTTGAAGAAAACTTTACCAATAAAATGCGTAAAAAGTCAAATATTGAGTCGATGTGGGTGACGACCGTGTTTTATTTTTTATTATAAACTAAAAATTTAAAACTAAAAATTTTTTTTACAAAATATCTGAATAATTTCTAAACTTTTATACTCCAATGAAGTAAATTTTGAATCAACTTTCAATTACTTTAACACCGGGACAATGGTTAACATGAATAAAATACCTTTTTTTCTCTACAGATTTAACATTTTTAGTAAAGCAAGTTTATTTTATCCTAGCAGTTCTATATCTTATTTACTACTTTACATACACAAGATTCGCTAGTCTAGCCGAAACGCTTAACATTCAATGTGCAAAATATCTGAGGAAACGGCATCTTTTCTCTACATACCCTTTTACTTTATTTAAATTTCGCTGTATATAATATTTTCTTTTTGTTCTTTACCAGGAAATAGCATCAGTATTCTTGCTTGTTTAGGGGAGGCTGTGAAATAAATCTGTATTTCAATAGCAAACAGTACGTACGTTCTCATAGCATAGGTAGACGTGTTGTTGGTACGTGACTAACATGTATAATGTAGACACCGTGTGTAATCTACAGGTTTCTTCTTTACAAGATAGGTACCTTTTATAAAAATATTTTATTAAAAAAAAAACAAGTTTAGTTTATTAAAAATAATGCGCCTACTTTAAAAATATTTTTTTTAGTTCAGATTTAACAGTGTTTATTATAGTTTTAAATTACTACTACTATTAGAACACTGCTACTAGAGTCTACATACTCCTGACTCGAACGTTTTAAAGAGTTTGAAAGCACAGGATTGTTAAGGAGAAGAGTTGGTGCCTTCGGTGATAGATGAGGTGGAATAAAAAGCGGTAGAACAGTGACCGCGTACTACGAAAATATTAAAGGGAGTGATTCGACCGATGTTCGCTCAGTGTTGTTCGCCGCGGTTCGGCGGTGGTGCGTCCCTCATGCCGCTCCGGTATTCGTAACACGCCCGCGCTTAGATAGGATAAACCAAAATTTTATGTAAAACCCGTAATTATTAAATCCGTAATTTCACCGTCTAATTTTATTCAACAAAATATTGAAAAAAAAGTGCATGCTGATAGCGACATGATACCGTAGATCAGTTGTAAAAGCTGTCACCTGGATGGTGAAAGGCGTGGGTTCAAATACGCTGAGGAAGTCTTAAGAAAAGATCAAATAAAAATTACTATATAACTTTAACTAGCGGACTCCGCGAACTTCGTATCGCCTCAGAGTAGTATTTAATGTCATTGTCATCAATATGGCGTGGTTGGAAAAATGTATGAACAAATACATTTCATTAATATATGACTTTCCAACGTTTTTAATACTAATTATCCTATTCCCGACAAAGACACATCCAAAAACATCAAAATCATAAAAATCGTTCCAGCCGTCCTCGACTTATAAGTGGTGTAACTAACACGATATTCTTTTATCTATGAGAAGAAGAAATAACGAATACGACTGACCACTGTATATAAATACACCCATTTCAACACAATTTAACTAAATTAAATAACATCACAAAGTCAATCATATTAGGCATATTAGTAGTCAGTTGAAGTAATTTATTAGGCAAGGTAGGAATTTGGCATAGAGCAATCTTGTTTTAGTGTCATTAGGTACCTATATATTCAATAAATTGAAATATACTCGTAGTTTCATTTTGAGTATATAGTAACTACCTTACATGGTTTTATCATCAATAACCTATTATAAGTTCTCTGCTCGGCTTCAGAAATAGGTTTTAGAAGTTCGGAGTCACTGGTATGTTATACTCAGTTAGTTTATCTTTAGTTTAAAATATGTAAAAATATTTTTGCAGGTCCGAAGAGATGACAGTTCTTGACGTTAAGACTACTATGCCCATGGAAGAAGGAGAGGGATCCCGCCCGGTGACGCCAAAGCAGCCTCTCTTAGACCTATGATGCATAATCACATAGAGACAGAGCATTTTATAAGCTTACATGATGTTTTCCAAACGGAGCTAATATCAAAGATAAAATTACTGATGAATCAGAGTTTGTAGAGTACTACTTAGTAAAAGAAATTAACAAATTCTTGCAGTAAGCCTTTTGCAATCAAGTTCAGATGGTCTTGAGTCTAACACGGCGTAGGTAATGTAAAATGATGAATTTGACAAAGTAATAACTCGATTCATGGAGTAAATGCGATTACAGGGGTTTATTATTGATCGCAACAAGTGGAGTGCCAAGCGATCGGTCAAATTTTCTTTTCCGAAATATGCTAAATACCTAGTACCATTATTGTGCCAATTGTCAATGTCACCATTTCACTATTATATGAGTTACTTACTTCGAGATTTTAAAGTTTTCGACATCTCGGCACTGTGGCAAATGCAATAATCACGGAAGGACTATGACGATGTGTGCTATTCTACATAAACCGACGAAATTAGCGCTTTTGCTATAGCCAAAAGCTTTTAAAACTTTGTAAGTATGACACATAACTGATATTTACTGGTGAGACTCCCTACTGACTGGTACGCCGCTGACTGTAGCTCCTTGCCCCTGCCACTTGCTATGACGACCACCCGTAGAACAGAAGTTACAGAAGTATTTTAGATTTATTATGACCATAAACTTAATAACTGTATGGATCTTTTTACTTTTGAATGAAAGTGCAAACAAATACTTATGTGCAGTAAGGAGATATCAACACATTAAAGTGTGCTCATAGAATGCTCAAAAAATTAGGAACAAATTGTAGCTATATTTATTTATGAGTAGTCCGCTCTTCGTTATTGACTTGGTGGGGGCAGATAGAATAAAATACTGAAATCTAGGTTTAGGGTTATCGGTAGTTTATTTATTACTTTTGTATAATTTTATACCTGCGGAACAACTGTGATAGATTAGTGTTAGTTGTTACGAACTCTTCTTTAGATTGTGTCTATGTTTTAAATTGACTTTTATAAAAACGATGTTTTTTTGATTGTCACTCTAAATTACAAAATTTTCACATCAAGTTCTCTTTTTATTTTGCTTATTATTTTTCCCGTATTTACAACATTTTCTGGCGACCGTGACAGGACAATTTGATAACATGGAATCTCTGAAAAAGTTGCGTTCGATCTCGCGCCGATTCTACTCAAATGCGGAACGGGACTTGGAGAATGCACTCAGGGACGGTCCTGATTCAAATGTCCATGCGATGTTCACCATCGCAAAGCAAAAGGCCGAAGAACTATTTAGTGTTGATGAGAAAATAAAAGATATGTGGTTTGCAGACATAGACGCAAGTGAAGATGTCATTTTTGCCGATCTACAAACAGCAGATTCTTACAAGTCACGCTGGATAGTCGTGAGTACGAATTATTATCGTCAGTTCCGTAGTAATGTTGACGTTGCGTGTGACGTTGCCTCTATAGGCACGCACATGAATACTGCTTGCTCGGAGAAGTCAGCACAAAAGCGATTCACTCTACCAAAATTAGAGTTACGTAAGTTCGATGGAGAAATTGGCAACTGGATTTCTTTCTGGGGACAATTTTCAAAAATCCACGATGACAATGACATTGACGAGAGTGACAAGTTTCAGTACTTAGTACAGGCTACAGTACCGGGGTCAAAAGCAAGAGAACTGGTAGAAAGCTTTCCTCCATATGGAAAAAATTACCATAAGGCTATCGAGCAGTTAAAAGACCGATTCGCAAGAGAAGATCTGCTTATAGAAAACTACATTAGAGGACTTCTGCAGTTGATCTTAGCTCGGGACAAGCAATTACCGCTCGATTCATTATACGACAAGCTGTCAACGCACATTCAAGCACTCGATTCTTTAAATGTCACCTGTGACAATTATGCCTCGATGCTGCTCCCAATGGTAGAGTCTGCAATTCCCACTGAAACGCTAAGAGCTTGGGAAAGATTTAAAAATAGGCAGAACAAGAACCAGCTTAGGGCATTGATGGAATTTCTAAAGAGAGAGGTTGAAGGAGAAGAACGTATTGCCATTTCACGTGCGTTCACGAGTGACGCACGCAAAGATCCGACAGCATCGTGTTTAATTGCAAGCGAATACAAGCACAAGGAAGATGCACAGAAACACAACATCTGCGTCTGGTGCGACAAGACGACGCATTCTTCATTAGAATGTTTCAAGATACCCAAAATGTCTTTAGAAGAACGAAAAGGACACTTAAAGAAGAAGAATGCATGTACTGTTTGCCTACGGATCGGACACTACGCAAAGCGATGTAAGAGCTTCCCGAAATGCATTGTATGTTCGAAAAGGCATACTGTACCAATGTGTCCAGAGCTTGACAAAAGGACGAAGACTGGAAATGAAGATCCTAGTATAAGTAATTGTAGCAATAACGTACCGCAATTATCCCTTTGCCAGAAAAATAACACCACTTTATTACAGACTGTAATGTTATATGTCAGTTATAACGGTAGAAAAATGTTAACAAGGGCCTTATTTGATAGCGGTGCACAGCGCTCTTATATAAAACTAGACGTAGCACAGTCTTTAGGTATACCAAGCACTGACAAAGAGTCAGTCAGTCATTGTTTATTCGGCGGTACACATTTAAAAAAAGGTACGTATTGTAAATATGATTTTGAAATACATAGTGTAAATAGTAGTTTTTCTTTTTCTATGACTGCTTTAGGCTTAAATAAACTGACGGGACCATTGCCTAAGTTGAACTGTTCATCGACAATTCAAAAACTTCGTAATTTAAATATATTGCCTTCCGACATTGGCCACGATTCCTCAGATGTAGGCTTATTGATTGGTGCTGATATGTACGGGTATTTACTTTTAGGCAATGTAGTTCACGTCCACGAGGGCCTATATGCAGTGGAAACGAAATTGGGATGGTCTTTGCAAGGGGTGATTCCAGACAATTCTCACAATATATCCAGCTATCTTTCAGTTAATTTTAATGTTACGGATTATTGGGAACTGGAAACATTGGGAATTAAAGAACCTTGTGATAAAACCCCTATAGAAAATGGAACTAATACTTACCAGTTTTTCAGAGAGACTTTAACTACCAATGAGGAAGGTCGTTATGAAATTTCCTTACCCTGGAAAGAAGGGTTTCCACAGGAGCTTGGCGAAAGTAACAAATTTTTGTCGCAGAAAAGGTTGTATTCTACTACCAAGAGGTTAGTGGGTTTGAATTACTTACAAAAATATGACCAAGTACTGAAAGACTGGGTTACGGAAGGCATTATTGAAGAAGTGGATGGCAATGAAAATGGGTTGTATTTACCACACCATGCGGTGATCAAGGAGTCCAGCGCCACCACTCCTGTAAGGCCGGTATTTGACGCTTCGGCTAAAGATAAATTCGGAAACTCCTTGAACTCTAGTCTGGAAAGGGGAATAAATCTGTTAGAAATAATACCTAAATTAATGATAAGTTTTAGACTTCAAGCGGTAGGCGTTACAGCCGATATTCGAAAAGCTTTTTTACAAATCTCTATAAAGCCTGAAGATAGGCATTATTTACAATTCCTTTGGTGGCGAGATATTGATAGTCGTAAAGATTTGATTACTTACCGCCATAAGCGTGTTGTCTTCGGTGTCACTTGTTCTCCATTTCTGTTGGCTGCAACTATTAATTATCATTTAGATAGTGTCAAGGATGAACGACAATTTATCGCACAGAAACTGAAATCTTCATTTTATGTCGATAACTGTGTGACTAGTGTAGGGTCATTAGAAGAGTGTAAAAGTTTTATTTACACTGCAGAACAGATAATGGACGAAGGTTCCTTTGATCTCCGTTGTTGGGTTACCGGTCCTAGTGACAAAAGTGAGATATTATCTGTCTTAGGCCTGTTATGGGAAACGAAAGAAGATATTTTACATACCAATGCAAAGCTCACTAACTTGAATAAGGAGAATTTAACAAAGCGATTACTTCTTTCTTACACTAATAGTGTTTTTGACCCCATAGGCTACACAAGTCCAGTTTCTTTAAAACCTAAGCTGTTACTACAGAAGACTTGGAAATTAAACTTAGACTGGGACGACCAATTACCGTCCGATATAAAAATTCAATTCAATGTGTGGGTCGATAAATTGAAATACATAAACGAAATTAAATTACCTCGTAGATTGACTGTACATAATGTAAAATATTGTAAAAATACCATTCATGTTTTTTGTGATGCTAGCAAGAATGCATATGCAGCCTGTATATACTTACGAAGCGCGTTAGAAAACGATGTGCATGTACAGTTAATACTAGCGAAGTCTCGTGTCACGCCTGTAAAGGAATTGTCCTTACCTCGACTAGAATTGATGGCTGCTGTCATTGGGGTTCGGCTACATCAACAGGTAAAACAGATTTTTGAATTGCATAATATAGATACAGACACAGTGTTCTGGTCAGATTCATCTGTAGTATTAACGTGGATTAAAACTGATGGTAGCTGGCCTGTTTTTATCAAAAATAGAGTGAAGGAGATACGACATGTAAGCGATTCAAGCCAGTGGCGTCATATTCCAGGTACCTTAAATCCTGCTGACTTACCTTCACGCGGTTGCGATGCAATGCAGCTACGAGACAGTCGTTGGTGGGAAGGGCCGGAGTGGTTAAAAGAGGACTTTTCAAGTTGGCCTACATCGTCTTTTGACATTATTAATGCAGAGCATCAGAGTATTATTCCTGTTGTTACGAGCACAGTGGATGAATATTTTTCCAATTCCTTTCATTTTTTTTCTAAGTATCCAAAAATTATAAGAACATGTGCTTGGATATTTAGATTTGTGTATAATTGTAAAAATAAAAATTGTAGGAAAACTGGCGATATAGGCTTTAAGGAGTATACTGACGCTGAGAAAATAATATTTACCCTTATACAGAATGAGTATTGTACGGACACTAAACAAAAATACAAGCTCGAGATTTATAAAGATCAGCAAGGATTGCTTAAGGTTCAAACGCGTTTGGTTTTGAACAGAACGGAATCTGAGAATTTTAAATACCCTATTCTTTTACCCGGAGAGTCCAAGATTGTACAAAAACTAATATACTATAAGCACTGTACTCTTCAGCATGCTGGGACAGCAACTTTATTAAGTAATCTCAGAGAAGATTATTGGATTTTGAACGCCAGAAGGTGGGTGAAGAAGATAATCCATGATTGTTCTCTCTGTCGTAGATACAAATGTAAAGCTGCGTCTGCACCAGTGGCTCCACTTCCTGAAAATCGAATCAAAAGCACAAAGGCTTTTCAAGTGACCGGTATCGATCTTTGTGGACCACTTATTCTAAAGTGCGGCAGGAAGGTTTGGATAGTGTTATTCACATGCGCAGTGTACCGAGGAGTACACTTAGAGCTGGTAGAGTCGCTATCCACTGAAGCATTTTTAATGAGTCTTCGCCGTTTTATTTCTAGAAGAGGGAGAGTCAGTGTGATCTACACCGATAATGGCACAAATTTTGTTGGTGCCAACAATTTATTGAAAGCAGTGAATTGGGATCAAATTCGAAATTTCTCGACAGTTAAGGGCATCGATTGGAAATTTAATGTGCCTAGCAGTCCCTGGTGGGGTGGTTTTTGGGAAAGACTCGTGCGTACACTCAAAGAAATGCTTCGTCGGATGCTAGGAAGATCAACTCTTAACTACGTAGAACTTGAAACACTGCTCTGTGATTGTGAGGCTACTATAAATTCTAGACCATTGACATTTATGGCCAATGACACAGAGTGTCTTCAACCCCTTACACCGAACTGTTTTATGCAAGAGCTGTCAGAGTCCGGTGTACCTGATCTAGATCAGATAGATGCCACGGAAATTAACTCAAGACATCGATACATACAAAAAATACGAGCGGACTTTAGGTCTCGATTCCGTAGCGAGTATTTAGGTAGTCTGTATCAAAAACCACATAAATGTTTTGCGAACAATTTGAAGCAAGGAGACATTGTATTGCTAGATACAGATAACAAACGACATCTTTGGCCAATAGCTCGAGTACTAGATTGCATCAAGGGTAGGGATGGTAATGTACGATCTGTGCGATTAAAGACCGATCGAAGTTCTGTTTTAGTCCGACCGATACAAAAATTGTATCCCCTTGAACTGCAAAGGTGAGTTAGAATAATACTTTATTTTATTTTACTACTAGGTACTAATAAGTTGATAACTTATTTATTATAAATATATTAGCCTCTCATATTTTTCTGGCTTCGGAGGATGTTACGAACTCTTCTTTAGATTGTGTCTATGTTTTAAATTGACTTTTATAAAAACGATGTTTTTTTGATTGTCACTCTAAATTACAAAATTTTCACATCAAGTTCTCTTTTTATTTTGCTTATTATTTTTCCCGTATTTACAACATTAGTCATGCGCATCGATCAATTAATTTATAAGCTAAGTACTTATCTACATTGATGGTGAAAAATATAAAAAAATAATAATATAAGTTTGTTTCTTATTTTGTCTTCTGACTTAAAACCGCATAGTATGAATACGCTGCCTTCATAATCTGGAAATAATAAAAATAATGTTAGCATTCGGATTGTAGGAGTGGCAATAAAAGTGAAGTAAAGTAACAGCCTATAATCATCCCACTGCAGGGAAAAGGCCTCCATCATTGAATTCAAGTTACCACTGCAATGATGGGAACTGGCATAATCACCACGCTTGCCAAATGCGGGTTGGTGATTACAAACCCGAGCAACGTTCGAAAATACGAAACTTTTTGTTGCCCGACCCGGGGATCGAACCTGGGACCCCGAGATCTTGGCCCGGTATTTAAACCACTAGACCAACGGGGCGGCGAGTGGCAATATTTGTTATTTATTGATTACTGTTTGGTTTTACTGTTTAATTGTAACGTTTTCATTGTTAAATGACTTAGTAGAATTAGAAGATAAAAGTCAGTGACAACTGCTAACATTATATTATTAGGGATTTAATTGGCGTTTACTAAGATTTAACATTTAATTCTAATTTAAAACCATAAGTTTAATATTCTAAATAATATTCGATAAAATTTCGAACATACTAACGGTGTTCTAAAATAAATTCCAAAGTGAACGAAGGCATCTGTATTTTTTAATCTTCCTAACATTATTCTTAATTCCATTAGTTAAAAATGGTTGCAGCAGCGCTGCGCCACATTTGATTGGTCGGCACTCGGCACGCCAAAGCCCAACAACAACAGCGGCAGAATCGCCGCGCTGCCCGTAGCCTAAAAATCGAAGTATAGAGGTACTATATCTTCCCATTTTTGTTTTATCTAAGTTGATAGTACTTTGAGTTGTTTGATACGGAATTTTAAAAAGGTATTTACAGCCAAGAAACAGTCGTTGTTCATGTAAGCGAACCCCGCAGCAGACAGGCGGAGCGGTCGTTGGGCCCTCATCATCACGAGGATCAGCATTTTACGCAGGGCCGGCGGCATGCGCTCCCACTTGCATTGCATTACTGCATCAGCTACGCGAGCTGCCTGTGCAGGGGGAATGACTTTTATAATACTATGTAAATTTCATCTGACTTGCCAGCATCAATAGCCAATTTTAGAATCCATTTTTTCTATTAAGAAATGGAACCGATTCTGAAAATGTGGACTATTTAAAGAATAGAATAATAAGACTTATTGACCAAAAAAAAAACAACGATTCTTCAATGATTCTATGGGTTGTGCTCAACTTTAATTCACGATTTAATAATTTATAATAAATTTAAATATTTAGGTTTTGAGTTAAAAATATTTTTGACTGTTTTTAATAGAGCTGCCATTCGTCTGATACATCTATCAGACAAATTGCAATATTCAGCTTTGACACCCTCCTACATGGTAAGTAGGTGCACACCGTTTTTAAGGTGATGATGGTGTGCCCTAGACGGGTCAATGTTATACAAATGTATTAGAATAATGTAGAGAAATGTGTTATGGTTATGGACCCATAACCTATTGTTCTACATTTTTTCGGTTTTCAAAACAATGTATATGATAACTACATTTCTATTTACATTATTATTTTATATTTTTTTATATATTTTATTTTGCTCAAAATGTGGTACATACAGATCTTAAATTTTAACAGTGTTTCACACATTTTACCAGAATCTGGCATGCAAACAATTTTTTTATATACAATAATTACTAATTTTAACATCTTAGGTGTTTGAAAAAATTTAAATATTCCTCCACTGATTAAAAACAGTTATATAAAGAAACTAAAAACCTGGTTGCTAAACCAGGTTTTTAGTTTCTTTTTAAACATTTCCAATGATAGAGACTTCATATCATCGCTCAGTCTGTTATATATTTTGATTGCCATTTGGTAGCTATTTTGACCTTAGCTTGTTAGGGTGATATTATTTATGACCAAGTTTCATAGTACTGAGTTTCGTGAAAGAGAACCGCTTACGAATCGTTAATTAAATTTTAAGATACTTAACACATTTGATGAATCATGTCAAAGTAAAAACAACATATGGTTTGTAGTTCAATCACTATGGAATATTTCTTCACGTGCGCGGATGCCAGTTTAAAAACTAGAATGATTTTAAATTTAGTCATTGGTCACATCGGGCAGTACTCGTAGTAAGTACAAAATAGGTACATAAGATTTAACAAAATAGGTACATAAGACTCACTTGCAACGTCAGCTCATTCGCAGTGAAACATTGAATTGCTAATTGAATTATCATGGCCATGAAAAATGCTAGAGAAGTAACTAGTCGTATAGATTTGAAACTGGATGCGTCTTGCTGAAATTATTCAATTACCTTAATTAACAATGCACGAAAGATTAATTAAAAGCAAGAAAATTTAGTATGAAAAGTGAAATTAAAACATCTTATCTATGTTTAACAAGTGGTAAAGCGAGATTAATTAATGCGAAACATTTAACTTAGAATTGTTATGGCCTTTACCGAAACTTGAACCATTACAACGCAAATGGCCGCCATGCTAGACAGAAGTTGTGTCATGAATCCGTACGAGTAAGTAACAGCGAATTTCTCGACGCATCTGTAACGAAAAACTTTTTGACTAAAAATAAGTATTTGGAAAATATCATCTTTTGAAGGTGAATATGAAAGATTATGTTGATTTGAGCGTAGAAAAAGTCCTCAGAGTGACAATATTGGGGTGGTAATCCGAGGATATTGCAGTTTGTTTTCACAGTTCCAAAAAGATCGCGGCCCCCTTTATTGCTTCACTGGCGCGATTTAACATTTTTTTGCTGGTCTCCTCGCCTTTAAATCAGTATGTTGACCATTCACGAGGCTTAGGTATATTTGTCAAAGCCCGGCACGTTTCCAATAACCTGTGCGGAGTCTGTTAGATGATTTACCGACGCCAGTTCCCCGGTATGTTTAAATCAGTTTCTATTGGCAGTCATTTCATTATGCGCCTCGGAGGGTAATATTTGACGTTTGCCTAAGCTGGCAGACGTTAACCTATTTATTTGGGAGTTTGCAATGTTTGGCTCGAGCCCCGGCGCCGCTCAGCCTCCCAGTTAATTCACATTGCACTTTATGGTAGTTTAGCAGAGTCTGCTGGCCCTAACCGTCGTTCGTTTGCCAAAAAGTTTCGGCGCACATCTTTTATATTTATAACTTAATTCCGATAGCAGGCCAAATAAATCGTTACATAAGTAAAAAGTTTAGGCTGGAGTATTGCTATTGAGTTGAGTGACAAAGTTTTTTTTTGAAGGTATAATACATATTGATTTGTATGATGCAGATGTAATATCATAGGATGGGATAGTCATACTTTAGTAAGACTTCTTTAATTAAGATTGCCGACCAATCTTTGCTGTAGTAATTTAGGAGACTGACTCATCTTCGCGGAACATTTAGGCAACTCGCCCTACATCCGCGAGCGTCTATGGGCGTGCGTTTCATCTCTGAATACAGAACATGTAGGTAGGTACCCGGTGCTCGCTTTGATTTATGTATGCTACGTTGCCATACGGCTTCCATTCACGTCCTACTCTCCTTTTTGCAATACGACTCATCTTTCGCATTGCTTTCTTTATGCATAACGTTTACATGGATAATGTCACCGATATTTTTTCATACGCTATCACAGTATCTTTGTTTTATTGTTAGGCACTATTACTATATTAAGTGTAAGACGTTTATCCCTAACAATTCAATCATGATATAAACTTGTAGTTTATAAGCACTTAACAATTACTGAATAACTTCTGTAGGTAGGTAATAAGTTAATTTTATCGCGATAAACTTGCTAAAATTGCATGTTTGCTATTACAGTAATGATTAATGAATAAAAACCCATAATTCACTTATTCGCTTCTAGTGCCTATTTTCAAAATTTACGATTTTAAAAGTTTATTTTTATTATTTCTTAGATAGTGCAAATATCTAGTGTATGCAATTTTATCATACTTAGAGTTACTAGTTGAAAAACGGTGAATTAGTGCGAATTTTAATTAAAATTTAACGGGATTCGGGCGCATTCAGTTGAGCAAACAACCTGATTTATGTCTCGCTGCTCAAAGCTGAATTGTACCGATAGAATACGAACCTTATCAATACTTGATGTTGTCGGAAACAATTTTTAAATGTTTTCTGGAGCGCCAACTCAATATCTTGCTCGGAGAAACGTGTACGTACAAATACCTCCATATCATCCTGTGAACCATAATTTTCCCTTTCATCATTATTCATAGCTTCTTGATAATCATGTTGCGAGTTTGTAAACAATTTTTTTATAGTACGGTCATATGCAGTCTCAATTGCTTCCCGTAATATAGCAAACTGTGAGCTCATGTGGAGTATAACAGAACCGATGAACGTATCGATCGTCATGACAATATGTCCCGTCCATAGCAAACCAACCGTTTCAAGCACAAAAGTGGAAATGTAAGATAGCTCCGTCTGGTATTTCCATGGAATGTATATGGGCTGTGGCAGGGTCCTTAGGGGCCGCAGGGATGAGTTATTTAATTTTGCCACTTCAGCTTTCCATCGCAAATCTTGTATGGTTCCATAAACGTTAGTATTTCCAATGGTAATCCACCCAAAGAACAAAAAAGATGCAGTAAGTATTCTCGTGATCCTGACGGTCGCTTGATTCTTCTTGTTATTTTGATAGAAATTATACAAATCGACTTCAAGAGTTCGCACAATCTCTTGTATCTGATCGTTTCTGAAGTAGAAGATACAGAGCTTGATGAGTGTGAGGTCGTGCGTGATGACGAAAGAAAGGCTGAACATGAACCGATCGAGGTCTTTCTCACCGATGAAAGGATCGATGGTTTCTAGTCCGACAAAGCCAACAACCCAGACCAGCTGTGTTACGATTGAGTAGTAGAGATACCAGCCAGGGAAGTTCCTCGTGTCGCCTTCATCAGGATGGTGCCACCAGCCCAAACCCAAAAATCTTAACAAAATAAAATGCAGAGAAAAATAGCGTGTAGGACGAGGTATAGAAGACATGATGTCTAAAGCAGCGAGTCCAAACTGTCATAAATGATATGTTACGAGTGATCAACACCCTTGAATTGATTCATTAAAATTTGATGTTCAGTCAGTGAGGAATAATTACAGGGCTTAACACAGCTTGCGGGCATTAATTGTTAATGAAACCTACGGGTAGTTCGAAGATAATTATATATATTTTTAGATAGTTACTAATAATTGTGTCTAACACAATTTAAAGTTACGACAACACAATGATATTTAAAAAGTAATTTACTTTTTAAATATTATTGCTACAACATAACTAGTGTTAAGTTGTTAATGCGTTTTAAGTTGTTTACCCTTGGAGTATAGATTTAATAGATGTAATGTATTGTATGCAACAATAGTATTGAATCATGAATAATCCGCATGCCATATTTAGAGTCCTTTTTGTATGGTTTAAAATGATATAAATAAAAATAGAAATTTTGAAAAGTTATTCCAGCAATATTGAAGTGTAACGTAAACATTTGTTATAGCTTTGTCTAGCTAGAGAATCATAAAGACTGATCAATTGAGATATTACAAAAGAGGCATAGCAGTTTTGTAATACCTCAATTGTAAATATAATTTATATTTGAAATAAAAAACAAATTCTTAAATTTTAATTAAAATTAAAATTATTTCTGAACAAATTCGAGTTACCAAATGAAAAACATGTTCACGTAAAAAATGTATGTACGCTCTCTTTTTTTCTTTAAAATCTAATCATTTCGATGTTACGTTCAAATGTTAAACATTGTTATTTAATGCAAAGGAACAGCAATCGAAAAAACACGTTCGCGTACGTCGTCGGGTCGGTTGTTTGTTTTCAGTTTTGATGGAGTATACTGATGACCGAAGCAAAACACTACGTATCGTAAACAACGGTGTGACTGCCCGTTTGACCTGATGCCAGCAATAAAAGCTACGAGTTGCATGACAATGGATGCATTGCAATTATTATGAATGCAGGTTCTTACTTACATATAATTCGTACTTAATATAAGAAGCGCGAAAGTTTACTTAGCTGTTTGTTATTCCGGATCTGTATAAAATGCCTTTTAGGCACGGATAAAAACTATAGGCATGATTTCTTTAGACTATAGGACGAAAAAATTAAGTAAGAAGTATGTAAAAAAAATATTTTACAGAAGTTTAATATTACGAAGTTTTTAAATTAGGTAGCTATTAGAAAGTTCTAACTAAATGCAGACACTTAATAAGTACGTAAAGCTGTGTCGTATCGTGCCAGAACAATGCATGAATGGCACCAACCCATTCTCTCTCTCTCTATAGGTGTAGTAAGAGACGACTAAAGCAGTACTGCCGGTAGGAGACGAGCAGCAGCATCTTTCCTCCACCAGTAGCCAAACTGCGACCGCCAACCCAGTGTTATCAAAATCCTGTTTTTGAAAGGGCCTGTGTCCATCAGATCTCTATTTAGTCTGCTGCAGGATTTGACATGCATTTGTATTATAAGCACGTGTTGTGGTATTTCTTCTACCTCCATACATCCTACTATTAGCTAAGTGCTGCTCCCAATTGATTTAATATATTACTTCTAAACAAAATCAATTCTCAAAAAACTGTAACAGTATCATTTTAGCAAATTACCTCTAGTATTTATTGAATCACAGTTAACTTTTCATTTAGTTGTTTGTAAAGTCGAATTTGTCGCTAACGCCAAAAGCGGTTGCTTTTAGCAATAATGTACACATACAATACGAAAGAATGGCAGAATGAAAAGCATATCAGTGATTTAATAAATACTATAGGTAATTTGTTAAAATGATACTGTTCTAGTTTTTCAAGAATTGATTTTGTTTAGAAGTAATAAAATTAAATCAATTGGGGGCAGCACTTAGATCTAGTAGTCCCCTTAAGGAGCTATCTGTCATCCATGGAGCGACCCTGGCGACCTGTGGTCCGATGCGTGAGGAAGTGCCGCTGCTGCTGGTGCCCATGGCCAGGACCAATCACTAATCTACACGCTAAGTCACCGCTTGTACGTGCTATCCTCAAACTTCAACAAATTTTACGAGAGGATTGGGTAGGTAAATAATTGTGCTTTTTAACTTTTGTATTGCCGCAGACATGCTAGACGCTTCGAGATATCGCTAGAAAAATGTACATAACTCACTAGTGTTGTTTACGTATAACGTCCTTGTTTATTCTTCTGGAAAACGAACGTTCTAGTATGTACGACCGGTGTCGATGTTGAGATATATAAATAACAGGACTTGAGACGCCGCAGTCAGTTCATTGTGAGCTTTTGGTGCGATGACTGCGAATAATGATCAAGTGCGAAGTAACGACGACCTTAGCGATACCAACGGATAAAAGTACTACTCTGCGGATTGGCTAATAGTGTATTGGAACCAACGACCTCAGCGAGCAACCGGACTGCGATTCTTGTGATTCTAATAAATTCTTCTAAGAAGTCGACGGTGTTTTTAATCCCGAACCCCACATTCGTAAAAGTATTTTCAATTGCCCCACTTTCGCAATGGATTGTTTCTGTAATTAGTTTCTGTAATAGATATAAGGATGTTATGACATAAATAAAAAAACCTTTACTTACCTACCTTCCTTTGCTCGGTTTTTTTTCCAAATTTTTGTATAGTCCGTGAACCCTATTCATTCACCGATCTACAATTTTTCAAGTTAATTCAAAATTTAAAAAGAAACACATCTAACAGAATATTGTCGTTTCGGTATTGGTCCTTTGCAAAAAATTTGATCTACGAAATATACTCGGATAGACTTTGAATTAAAAAAAAAAACAGAAAAAAAATCCTCATTTTACTGTCCATTATTTTATGTAAGTACTTAATCATATCACTTTAATCATAGGTAATTAAAAAGAAATCTAATAAAGTATCTATATATTTCGAATTGTATAAATCGTATAACCAACCTTATTCATCCAAACTTGCCTTTCTTTGTAAAGGCCCTCCAAGGTACCTAATAAATTCGAAATAGAGTTAAAGAAAATATTAATGACAAAAGCATACTATAACATAAATGAATTTATTTTAATGATAAAATTTAATACCGTTGACATTATTATTATTATTATTACTTACTTTAAAATATTGATTTGTCCTTGACTTTTAATTTTGACATTATATCTAATTTGACATCTGTAATTATAATTTATTGACATTTTGTAAAATTGTACTGACTACTGCGCTGCTGACACTATTTTATTTTATTTGTAATTGAAATTTTGAATGTTAAATTAAGATAATTTTAAATGATAATTTGTATAATCACGAATACCTCGTTAAGGTCATAATGTAATTTAATTACATCTTCATGCCTTTATTGTCTGCAAAATTATATTATGTAGTGAATAAATAAATATGAAATAAATATTAGATTATTTAAAGCTACACCATGAATATACGCAATCGTTGGTCATTGAGTTATTTAATAACGACAACTTGATTGTATAATAGCATAGATTTTTAATTAACAGCCTTCTATACTCGAAGTTGGAAGGTGTCATTTGGCCAGAATAATAATTTAGTGTTAATATTTAATCGTGAGATGTTAGAGACATGTTATAGACAAAGTGTTCAGGCCACTTCCAACCTCTTATCACTTTTAAAATTGACGCGACCACACGAATAAGAAAGCACCAAACGCGCGCAATTAATGATTCGAATTTGGTGAAAAATAATAAATGAACGCAAGTTACGGACATTACAAATTGTCGTTCCGCTATCACTATCCGCTGTTCCCGTTGTGTTTTTATATCTTTTAAACTTGAAACATTACTAAGTCCACGAATATTTAAGAGCTGCATTTCAAGATTATATCTATTAAAGAAGACCAATACCCATGGACGTTTATACGTCCATGCCAATACCAATGAAAGAAAAGGTGGCCACCCGTCGGAGACGATTCAAAGAAATCTAGGTAATACATATAAAATTGATACCGAAGCCGCTGCAAGTAAGTGTTTTACCTGACTTCTTTTGCTAGCGTTTGAATTGTGTTAAAGATTGAAGTTATACTTTCACCTTCCTTATATTTTTCCTCTGCTATATTTCGTTCTTTCTTTGACTACATTACCTTTGTACACTTGCACCTTTGTACTGCTCAAAAACTGCCTATGTCTTGTGGGTAATATTGCATTTGGCCCCCACATAGCTGGTCCTTCGAGCCGGATTGGCCTTGAATTGCAGCAAAAATAAGTTAATTAATACAATAATATTCCACATTAATACCATCAAGTTACAAATTTGTAGTTACAAGGATAATACGTATCCTTGTAATTCTAATGCACCGCACCGCACTTAGTACGTTATTTATTGGTACTGAGAAATTCTAATATTACCGCAACATAACTATTTAAAATGGATAGTGATAACTTAGTTAGATACCTAACTACAACTAATCCTACCATCTCCCTTTGATAATTCTAACTTACTGCTTATATACGGCCTAGTGCTTGCATCAGTGTTTCGTCTCAGTTAAGACGCTATTCATTTATTCTGCACCAACGGGATAGCTCTATAAAACAAGATAGTTACATTAGTTTACTGCTCGATGGATCCCATACTTCCCCAAAATGTTGTCTCCGGCCTTTTCCCATCTCAGGCAGAGTATACTCCGCCGGCAATGAGGCCTCACCGAGTTGCTTTAATGGCTTCACCAGATCCTGTCTCGAAAGAGGAGTTCGGGGCCGCTGTTTTTAAAATCAAGGCAAAGAATGTGGCCAAGGGGCCGGACGGAATCCCTGGGAGAGCTTGGGTTCTTGCCACGGACGAACTAGGAGAACGCCTCAGAGGCTTGTTTAGCGCTTGCCTTGAGCAGGGCCGCTTTCCCCAACTGTGGAAGGCAGGGAAGTTAGTCCCGTAAAGAGGGTCGGCCACTGAATTCACCAACTGGTTACAGGCCCATAGTGTTTATGGACAAAGCCGGTAAGCTTTTCGAGCGTATCCTTGCCGTTCGCCTTACTCAGCACCTTGAAAACCCTGGGCCAAACCTATCGGGCTTCCAGTACGGGTTCCGTAAACAACGTTCCACCGTTGATGCGATACTGCGCTTAAAAGGGTTAGCAGAGCGGGTTGTGGCTGGCGGTGGGGTGCTATTGGCGGTATCTCTTGATATCGCCAATGCCTTTAACACCCTGCCGTGGGCATGTATTAGACAGGCTCTCGTGCACCATGGGCGTGCAACCCGTAGCACTGACTAAAGAGAGGCTACTCACTACTGTAGTCAGCGCACCTCACCCCGCTGAGCGGATGGAGTATGGCTTCGAGTACGTGGTGGACGGTGCAGAGTTACTTCAGAACGACCCTTCCGTCTGTAACATCTTTACAGAGGGAAGCAAAATTGACGACAAGGTCGGGGCTACAAAAGCTAGCCCGTAAATATAAACTGGAGACATTCTGCACAGTCTACTAGGCAGAGCTGCTGGCCCTTAAGAAAGCCACTGATTTGGCATTATCACAGAAAGCGATGGCGTTTAATGTTTACTGCGACTCAAGATCGGCGCTGGAAACAGTAGCGGACAGCACTTACCTCCATCCCATTGCATCAGAAATTAGGAAAAATTTAATACCATCAGAAAATTATTTTAGATCAAAGCACATGCGGGGTTGGAGGGAAATGAAAGGGCGGATGTTTTGGCAAAGGAAGCCGCAGTAAACATTAAACGCAAGCCGGACTACGATGTATGTCCTGTTTCATTCGTCAAGCGCCAGATTCGTCTGGATACGATTGACGAGTGAAACAGGAGATACAAGATGGGTGAAACGGGGTCTACGACCAAGTTATTTTTTCCTGACGCAGAAGAAGCTTATTAAAGTGTTAGAAAGATGGAGTTGGACCCGCTTTGGTACAAATGATCACAGGGCATGGTGGACTTAAAAATGAAAATAATTTTAGTAAATTTAAAAAATTATTAAAAAAAACTGTTATTAAATAAAGCCTATTATACTGTTTGCGAGTATTTGCATGATAAGGAACTGATTAACTATAAAATATAATTTATTTACCATAATATATAAAAAAAATAAACAATAAAAAAAAAATATTTTTTTCTATTCTAACGCAATTACAATGGAAATATATAAAAATGTCTAGATAGTTATATTAAAGACTAATCATCTCGTTTTATTGTTAATTAATTATTTATGTGCGTCGTCCTCTCTTCTAATTATTGCTGTGCCCACCAGGGTCCAAAGTTGTGTCTAATACAATATTTAATTGTACTTACCACCTTTGTTACATTTTGGAATGCAAATAAATTGAAATTGAAATTGAAATTGATTCTCCGCGGTCATGTGTCCAACAATGAAACACTAAAATTTCGAATTGGAATATACCTTTTGATATATCGACAATTTTATTGGGCATCGGATGCCAATAACAGTTTTTTAAATTAATGAGTAATTATTCAACAAGAAATTAATTACCTAAAAATGGCAAATGTTTTATTGTGTCCGTAGTGGTGAACACAATGAAATACCACAAATTCAACAATGAAACAGTAATATAGTTAGGTACTGTTTCATGTTTTATACATACATAACAGGAGTAGGTGAATAAAAAAAATGGAGTTTAATAAAAAAACGGTGTTATTTTTAATCACTTCTTCACTTCAGTCTTAGAAAACTTTACACTTACTCGTTAATTAAATTAACACTTACAGCACCTCCATCAATCAGTCTTTAATTATACAATCACTAACATATCGTTAAAAAAATTGGTAGAGATCACTTTAACTCAACAAGACGTTACTTAGCAACTAGTCTTGACTCAACATTACGAAAATCACAAGATAATAAAATAATAAGAGAGGGTTTCCAACAACTGGTAACATTAAAAATAATAACTAACTATTAATAAATGCCATTTTACGACAGTCAAAAATAACAATAAAGCAAGAGAAGTAAAAGCTCAATTAACAAAAGAAATTAAAGCAACTTCATATTTGGCGTCACACGGACAGGAAAGACGTAAGTTGAATTTCTTATCTTTGATCCATTTATTTGTGGTCGAGGAAGAATCATTTTTATTTCTTTCATGTGAATTTCGGAAAGGTCAGGCTCTAATGGCATATAAAATTTCATTTCATCTTTTATTTTCAACCTCATAAACGAGGCCATGAATTTTTGTTTATGGACTTCTATAATCTTAGCGACGTAGTAGACTTTTAGTTTTTTGAGTCTAGTAAAACTAGGACGTAATTACCTTCTTGGGGAGTTTGAGCAAGGTCTTTAAAGTCCTCCCTAATTACAGGTAGTTCACCCTCATCATTAAATTCGCTCATATCAGAATCGCCTTCTTCCATATAAACTACTTCTTCCTCTTCCTCACTACTTGATTCCGATTCAATTTTTGCGATTTTGGGTTTCTTCTTTCCTCCTTTATCAATCAATACTGCCCGTTTAACTGTTTTTATTGCCGCTGATTTTCTTTCTTGTGTTTTTTTCCGGTCTTCTGCTATCCTATTTTTTTCAGGCGTGTCCGTCGCCACCATACTCTTACCGAGTTTTCTCGGTTTACGCTTCCCTGTTCGTGGACCTGCCTTTAATGGAGGTAAAAACTCCTTCGGGGATTTAAAATCCACTTCAATGGTACAACCTGAACGAATTTCCTCTACAGGAGGTGTCATTTCTCTAGGTAGTGAGATGGAACTAGGCTTCTTTGTTGGAGTTTTGGCATCCTCTACACTACACGCAGCTTCGGTGCTTTGTGCGGTAATTTCCTTAAAAATAAATTCATCAGCTTCAAGTATCGATGGACTATCGGCACGTGTAACATCAGATAACGGACTCAGTTCAGCTCGTTCAACCTCTGAAGAAGGAAAAGCAAGAGTATCATTAAGGTGAGGTTCATCTGAAACAGTAGCTGAAGAATGAGATGGCACTGATTGCTCTCTGTCGGTCACCAATGACGGCATAAAGTCGATTTCTGTAAAAATGTCTTAGTCATAAGGAAAAATGCCGCATTTTTTGAAGGCAGATTTAATATTTACTGGCGTCATTGCTTTTGTGTAGGCCTGGCCCACACACTCAGCGACATTGTACACAGTCATTTGCTTTCCAGGGTGCCTCATCAGCCACGAATCCACAGCACTATTGTAATAACCTTTAAAAGGAGCATTTAAGCCCACATCAAGAGGCTGCATCTTTGCAGTCGTATGAGGATGCAATGTGAGCACTGTTATTCCAGATTGTTTGGCCATATCTAAAGCTCCAATGGATCAGGTGGGATTGGCAAAGAGTTTTATGTATCGAAAAAGCGTAGGATAATGAACATGGCACTCTTGTGCTGCTTTTCTCAAGCTCATTCCTTCTCTCTGCATTTGGATAGCGCGAAGCATTTCTTCACTCTTACGGTTTCCTTTCTTTCTTTAAACAACTTTCGTACGAGCCATCTTAAAAAAAAACAAATATCTAATGTTAAGATTATTTTTCACATAGGAAGAGTCTGAAAACACTTGTGAGTATTATTCGCAATGAAAACTTTATTTAATGTTAACAAATAAGAAAAAAAAAACATTGACTTACTGAGCTCATCAACTCATTACTATTGAATAAAGTTTAATTTCCAATGACACTTATAACGTTACTATCAACATACCTGTGCAAAGTAAAATAAGACTACTTATAATTTCTAGCAACAAATTTAAAGATCTATTAAAAAGTACTGACGTTATACAATATGTTATAAAAACCCTGTCAGATCCGAAAGGGTCATAAAGTTGCTATATTATCATAACCAAAATAAGTATCAAAATTACGTAATTCATGAATACAACTTTTTTATCGATTTTAAAAGTCAACAGGTTTATCACCCATTTACCCTACAACGGCGAAATTTTCAAAATGTGTTAACACTCCCCGTCGCGCGACTGTATTGTCGGCATTGACGCAAGCAAACTACTCGCTTTTCGGCACCGCAATAAACATAGGCGGCGCCTTTGACATAGCGTAAAGGTAGCCGCCCGCTTTGATTCAACTCGCCGCGCGGCACGTGTCGGTGGATATATCCTGATCATGCATTATTATTTATTATTACGACAGGTCAGTTTCGCGAAGACATTACTTTCGAGTGGTCGTACCGTTCTGCTCCGCGAAATGTCGTATTCTACAAATAGTTTTCATAAAATTATGTGACAGTGAAGCAAAAATGCGTGTGCGGATTGTTGCGCTTAAAGCGGATACGAGTGTGTTACAATCGGTGCGGGACAACCTAGTGCGACGTTGTGAAGCCTGTATTTCTGACGGTGGCAGAAATATGGAACAACATCTTCGCCACAACCATCAAATCAATGTCCTTATTGAGTGACCTCATACTACCAAATAAAAAAAGGTACTTGCAGAGCTTCCAAGAAGTCTCAGTTTCGTACAATTGACACATTATTATCTGACTAATAAGTACCGGGGTCAACTGGGGTCATGACTTCGCTACCTGCGAGTGCGAGCGCCGGCGCATCTCCGCGCCTCCCGCGCGTCCGGTCACCGCCTCTTGGGATTACCATGTAAGCTTTTTTAATGTAGTGAATTTTGTATTTTTTTTTTCATGGGGTAATTTTTTTCTAATGTTTCATGAAAATTATTACACAAATAGAATCTTATATAGATACCTAATAACACCTTAATGGATCGGACAGGGTTTTTATCATAAACGTAGAATATAATAGACGGACAAAGCCTGCGAGATAGAAGAAAACCTCTTATGGAAATCTAGCATGATAGAAAAAGAAAACAAATCTTTTCGTTTTGTGACCTGTCGTATTTGACAGAGTGACATCCAGTGGCATATGCGATATAAGGTTCAACATTTTATGTAATTATCTAGTACATCGTAGATTATCTAAAGTAAATACAGTTTTATCTAACAATGGTCACGTGTTCTGTAAGTGCCTGTGGAGTCAACCACAAATATAATCCAGAAAATTGCTCATTTCACAGGTAAATACGTAGAAAGTCGTCATCGTAAAAACGCGTTATTTTTGTTGAATTTGATCTTGTTGTTAAGTTGTAAATATAAAATTATTTCAATCCACTTGTTCATTTTAATATTTTGTATGGATCAAGTTCTATGTATTGATTATTTACATTATTTTGGTGGATAAATAATTTATCGAAATATTTTACATGTACGCTAGAGCTTGACTCAAATTTATCGATACTATTGTCGACATTTATCTTGAATGTTTCCGGAGAAAGAAGATGTCCCAAATTGTATGGAGGCCAGGCCCAGAACCTGTACACCCCACCAAAAGATAGACCAATACACCTATAAGATTTTGTTATTATCCAATTCTTTTAAAATGGCTTCGTTAAGTGGTTCAAATAAAGAGATAAGTAAGAAAATAGCAATACAAAACAACAAAACCATCATGGCGGAAGATGACATTTTGATGACGTCTGTCAGTTTCAAAATCACGCATCTAGGAGTCGAGTGCCATCGCTTACTGTAGTAACAACAAACATTATGAAAGTAATGTGTCGATCAATACCAAATCCAGAAAACGAAATGAGGTCGTTATATTGAACTACAATTAAAGCGCGACAAGCAGAACAAAAACTTGAAATGAATGATTATGCCAAAGTGACAAGGGGTATCTGACAAGTTCTGACATTTAAAGATTTTTTAGATTGACGCCATCTTGGAATGCCTAATGGAGTTTGATAAACTATTCGATCTTATTTATTTTTGAACCACTAAATTATACGTTAAATAAATTTATATGTATTTTTCCCAGTAACAGTATTTTATTCTTGATTTTTGAAAATGGAGTACTATGTCTGGGCCTATCATGGGACATCTCCTTTGATGTTTTTTTACGTTTAGTGTCTCAAATGAATGTCAACTTAACAATTTGAAGAAGGAAACTGTGGGAATCACATAACTAAGATAATCTTGTTTAAAAGTCAATAATCAGTGTTTGATACATCAGAATGTAAATGTTTATTCAGATTTTGTTTACTTGTTCTTTTTCACTTACTGCCATTGATAAGCTCACACGGCACAGCAGATGACAAGGGAAAATCTTTTGAAAAAATAAATAAAGAAAACTAATTAACAACGGCTGTTATTTTTTTTATTAATTAAGACTGTTTATTTTTAAATTATATGTAAAAAATATACTCACCGGGCACATTTATCTGCCCACTATTATAGTTGTAAGAAGTGAGGGCGGTTAGGTATGCCGCAAAGTAGGTGCATAATCTCGAGATAAAAACAGTGTGACAGTAAACATTTTTTTCCAAACGACAAACTGCAATTATTATCGATAGTCTAAAAATGTTAAAGGTACGTCATTAGTTAACACACACATTGACAAATCAAAACTGGTCACGCATTATCGGGCTGTCAGTGGATCTACTTGTATCCTATATCTATGGTTATTATAACATATTGTATTATGGTGAACGATGAAACGAGGTAGTACACAATGAAACACTGTTGTATTGTGTCCATAATGCAACTGTTTTATTGTTGACTACCTTAGGTTTATTATAATAACCTCAATGATATTTAAAAAGCATAGATAGGTTATGCCCTTACAAAACTATCGAAATATCTGTGCCGCTTGCGAACAACTGAAACATGCGTAATTCTCATTTTGTCCTTGTCATACTCGTGAAAAGAGCAATTACTTTCTCTTTCGCTTTGGCATCCATATTGTATGAAGACGTCACAATTGTGACGTTTTAGGGACGCATATTGAGAGCGCATGTAACATATCTATTACTTTTTAAATATCATTGAATAACCTCAAATTTTTTCCACAAAATTGTAAAAATTATAACCCACAATATAGTCCACATTAATCTAAGAGATATGTTTAATGGTAGGTAATCATAGGAAATAAGAAATTACCTACCCAAATTTAATGAAAAATCTACAATTGTAGCAAAAAATACTTACTTTTTCGTTAAAAAATCAAATGCAAACTGGGGTAGAGCGGGGGTTCTCGAAGACCGTCCTACGCGATATATTGCACGGTGTGGCAACGTCGCATTTTAGAAATATCACAAAGTTTCATTGTGTACCACTGTTTCATTGTTGGACATCTGACCCTACTTGAATCGCTTCAAGTGCAAGGAGAGTCCGGCGTGTGTCTGTGATCCACAAAAAGATGAAGACGTGGTGCAAATTTTAACTGAGTGTCCAAGATTTATGGCGGAACGTTTAGACATGGAGAGCGCGATTGCTATAACGGTTAGTAGGGAAAATCTGACAAATTTAGTGATTAATAAAATATTTCAAAATTTTGCAAAATTAGTAATAAATAATGTTAATAAAAGCAACGTTTAGGAACTTAAGATCCGGGCAGTGGCGCATAAGTCGTATAATATGCGCCATGTGAGGATACAAAATTAATTTATTTTTATATATATTCATTTGGCAAAAAATATTTGATATCCAGCTGCAAAATCTCTGCAGAATAGCAGAGGATCATATTGGAAAAAAAATACCCGTAGCACTGTTGGGCATCGTATTACTGTCACATCAAAAGAGAGGAAAGCGCCAGGTGCCATCACTGCACAGCGGCGGAGGACTATGCACAGCACACGCTAGAGGTGTGCCCAGCATGGCTAGCAGAACGCAGAGTCCTCACAGAGGAAATTGGGCAAGACCTCTCTATTGGGACGGTAGTAGCCCGTATGACGGAGAGCAGGGAGGCATGGCAAGCGGTGCTCACCTTCTGCGAGACAGTGATCTTGCAAAAGGAAGCGGTGGAGAGGGAGCGGGAGGCTTCGGCTGATAATCCGCCGCCGTCGCCACGGGCGCCGCAGAAGGCAGTATGGCTTTCAATTGCCCCTTCCTGATGGGCCTCGGGTGACTGACACGGGGGTGTTAGCCGTTCGCTAAATGATGCCTGCGGTGGTGATGCGTGTGTCCTCGCACACCACTGCTGGAGACCAGAGGGAGAATTTTTTTCCTCTAAAGTCAGGTGGAGCTCAAGTGAGCTACAGCCAGAGGTGGAACTGCGAATGATTGCCCGGGGTAATAACGCCCGGGGCGCTAACCCGTGGTTCCAGCTCACTAATGGTACCGGAGGACACGGAGGGTGGTTTAGTGGGTAGGGTCCGCTGATACCGGTCGAGTCCCACATAACTCTGCGGGTGGCCCCCGCCATCACAGAGTATGCGTAAAAGCATTCCCCGCCTCAAAAAGAAAAAAAAGTTTACTGCTCGCACTTTTTTGTTTTTTGCTTTTATTTACTGTTAATTAATACAAGATGAGTAAATCAAGTGATAATTTCTCTTTGTCACCACAGATAAAATTAGCAGAAGCCCGTGTACAAGCATTTTTATGTGTTTACAAAATATATACCTAGGTAACACTGAAAATGTTTAGAAAATGAAAAATGGCTCAATGTAGAAAGTTGCCAATACTTTTATTGTTTTTCGAAGTAATCTCCGTTCCTCTCTACACAGCGTCGTATTCGATGGAACCACTGAGAAAGGCAGTGAGCCCATTCTTCCTTAGGGGTCTCTTCTATGGCATTTTCGTACGCTTTCACCGCATCTTCAGGGCTCGTGAAGAATACCTTGAATTTTACCTTTAGTTCTTGGGAATAAATGAAAGTCGCAGGGCACCAGGTCTGGGGCCTTATTCAGCTATTTCAATCGCAGTTCGATCGTGATTGAATTGGACGATTTTGACATTTAGCCCATACTAGAACTGTCAAAAACCTGCAATTCAATTACGATTGTGATACGATTTGGTTACGCGAATTAGGGGACAGGACTGTATGGCGGATGACTCATTATCTCGACACCTGCCATAGTCAAATATTCAACAGTACGTTTTGCGGAGTGCGCTGAAGCATTGTCGTGGTGAAGGAGGATCCTGCTTCGAGGGCGCTGCTGTCAAATTTTTTCCAAGACAACAGGCAAACAGCGATTGACATACCGGTCTGCAGTAACTGTCCTTCCATCTTCTAGCACGTGAAATGACCTTTCCGACCATAGAATGAGGCAATCATCTTTTTTCCTTGACTTCTTCCTTTCATTACCTTAGTTGGCCGATCCTCTAAAGAAAATACCCACTGAGCTGATTGTCTTGGTTTCGGGTTCGTAGCAAATATCCAGCTTTCATCACCTGTGACGATGTCAAATACAGCATTTGAGTCACCGCCGTTGAACTTATCTAACATTTGGCGAAACCAGTCCATGCGAAGGTGTTTCTGGTCATCGGTTAATGTATGGGGAATCCATCTGGTACAAAGCTTCCTGACGCCTAAATGTTCGGATCACGCGGATCATCATTGAGATTGCTACGTCCACGCTTAAACTCGTTAAATCAATTGTAAATAGTGGCACGAGATGGGGCTTCATTAAGAAATGCTAATTGCAGCCTATCATAGCTTTGTTGTTGAGTAAGCCCACAACGAAAGGCATAATAAATCATTGAATAAAAATTTTCTCGCGTCAGGTTCATTTTCACGTGTCTAGCTTTAGATAAATTTGCCGCCAATTCACAAAACCAAATGACAAATGAATGCAATATACTACATTAGGCTACCAAAGAGTTCTAAAATTGAAATTCAAAAAAGTTTTCATTAGCAATGTTTCTAACTGGCCAGTTCTAAATATTTTCAGTGTTACCCACGTACGACGCTTCTCGTAATATTCCATCATAAGAATTAGAGACTCGTTTTAACAATGATATTTAAAAAGTATAGATAGGTTATGACCTTACAAAACTATCGAAATATATGTGCCGCTTGTGAACAACTGCACCCATGCGTAATTCTTATTTTGTTTTTGTCACACTCGTGAAAAGAACAATTACTTTCTCTTTCATGGATTTGAATTACTTTTTAATCCCTCGATCGTGAGTTATTCCAGACACAATTGAAATCAATTGTTATCGCGGCACCCGAGTGCCTCCTGGGGGTTGAGGGATTATATGTATATCATTGCGTTTCAATAATTCCGCATCTAATATACATATAGAACAGTTGAGAACTGATAATTTGGCATCAGTTGATAATTTCAATTTAGAAATAATGAAAGCGGATCCGAATTTATACCGGATTACCAGTGTTTTATTGCATTTGAAAATATATACAGCTCAATTAAAGAAACTTTAATTAAATGTTAAATTGATAAACCTACCAGTACTTTAGAAAAGTCTAGACTGCAATTACCGCCAATAAATTTGCCTACTTATATTGGAAATCCAAAAGATTGGCTTACTTTCTTTGAGTGTTATAACCATGCTGTTCATCAAAACAATAATTTAAGTAATTCTGATAAGGTGTTTTATTTAAAGGATGTTTTGTGTAATTACCCTCTCACATACATTGCTGACTGACATACCGCCGACTGCTGATAACTATGATTTGATTTATTCTACTTTAGTTGATAAAAATCAAGACATTCGCACACTTGGCACAACATACCCCACAACAAATAATAAACATGAAACCGCTTGCCTCAGCCTCTGCTGATGGTTTAAACCTATTCTTATATAAGTTTTCTGCTTCAGTTTGCTCTTTTGACAGATGAAATATTGCTGATAAAAAAGATTTCGTATTTTTATTTTTAGCTTTAAAGATTAATCGTGAAACTGTTCATCTGTTTGAAAACTCAGTACGATCAGAAAAACTGCCGACTTATGAAAATGTATTATTGAGCAATTTAAAATTAATTAACGGTCGGGGTCATCCATCATCGATGACCTTTTCCGCTAGTAAAAGTAACAATTTGAATAAAAACTCTTTGCCAAAGGTAAATAACACTAAATACATAAAAACTTTCGTAACTTCTCATAATAATAGTACATCTTAGCCAAACAACGCCCACAGCCGGACATAGGCCTCCCCCAAAAAGGGGGGGGGGGTTGCCATAATCGCCACGCTTGGCAGGCGGGTTGGCGATCGCAGTATGGCCTGCTGTTGTTAGGACTTAGGAGACGCTGCTGCCTATGCGACACCCACGGGAAGAGAGGGGGTAGTGCTATTATTTTTATGTGCCGGCAGTACACGGCATTATAATACTGTTAAGCAAAATAACAGTTGCTGCAATTGTCTAAGTTATAATGATAAAACTTCTGCATGTAATTCAATTAAAACTTGTGCTATCTGTCAAAAGAAAGGTACACCATACTTTATTTCATTTTGAAAATAATAATCGTTCGAGAATCGATCCCCACTAACTACGCACTAACATTCCGTCCACCGTGCCATCAGCCTACATGCCTACCGCGCAGCTCCCGTCCATTGCCGAGCGCACACACGTTGTAACGAACGACGTTACCATACCTGCTCAACGTAGTCTTCTCCGTGAGACACCTACTGCTCGTCCGGTAGAGTCTATGCCAGAACCATCGCTGTGTTATAACGTAACAGAATATCTGGGGTACCCTTGAAGAGGAATACCCCCAGAAACCAAGGTTCTGCTACGCTACAAAAAAAAATTTAGAAAGGGAGAAAGTTAATAGGAACCTATCTCTCTTTAATTATACTCTAAGAATAAAATAAAATACAAGACAATATTATATACAGTTAATATATTAAAAATAAAAAATAAAAATACGTAACTTAAATTTTGTTAATAAAAGAGTTCTCTAAGTTGGGGATAAGTGGCCCGGCGGTCGACCACGCCAGGATCTGCGCAACACAGGGAAGATGGTCCGGCGATCTACTTGACCAAGCCGGGGTCCAGTTGCGCAGGATGGAGGTGGCCCGGCGGTCTACGTGACCGCCAGGGTCCAGAAGCACTGGATAAAGATGGTTCGGCGGTCCAAGTGACCGTGCCAGGGTCCAGAAACACCAGACAAGAGTGCTAGGAGTCCACTTCACTATTAAGTTGTCATAAGACAATCCAAGTTGAGTGATTGCTTCCTGCCGAGAATAGAGACTCTCAATGCCAAGAATAAAAGTGATGATTCCTTGTCAAATATGACTGCTTATATCAAAATTGATGGAACAATATCTTGCTTTTAAACATTTCAAAATTATAACTATATTTACACAAGCAGCTTATAAAAATTACATAAGTTTAATCTAAAATTGGCCAAAATACAGTGTCTCCTAACCGAAATTTAGATGAATTTACACAATTAAAAAAAAATGGTTGCCTGTAAAGTCGGTTTTACGGGCGAAGATTTTACGTGACAACGTCTTTTTCTCGGTAGAATATTTATTGATATGAATATAATTAAATTGCACAATAGGAACAAGGAATTGAATGAAAATAAGAATTGCACAAATTTTAACTATAGAAATATATTTTGTTTACTAAAACATTGTACATGTAAACTTAAACTTAACTAATTCCTATTTGAGTGATTTTGTTGAGGATAGGACGATGATAGGAGAAATATGAAATGAAAGGAAGTGTTTCTGCTGTAATGTGTCTTGCGAAAGTCAAGTCTTTTTCCAACGCCAAGAACGTTCGAGAAAGACAAAGACAGAGACACAAGCATGCGCCGATTCAATGCGCCTAATTCTCTAGTGCTGCGCGCGCGGCAGACCGATCATAGTTGAGTGGGAGAGAGACGCAAGGCATTCGGCGGGCCTCTCTCTCGTTCGGTGACTCATCGTAACGTTACCGAGCGTTACACTTTTTCATAAGTGACTCCCAGCCGCAACCTAATTTAAGACGTTGTCACGTCAATAAATATAACGTTTGACAAGGTGGTTGCCAGCGGTAACGATGTCTGCCAAAATAACAAGAAAATTATAATACTAGTGTCAAAATTAGTAAATAAATAATATTTACAAGAAATTATAAGCTAAATGATGATAATGATAATGAGATGTAACAGAAACAAAAGGTAAGGTATTTACATATATCAAAAGGTATCTACATACCACAGTGTACACAGAGTACATACTCTACATTACTGAGTAACGACCATAATGCCCGCACCACAGAACATAAAAAACGAGTAGAAGTAGCATCCACTCCTATTTGTATGAAAACCAGTGTAACCAAACTAACACATTTGTGATTAAATCACATTATCACGCACACTAAGAATGTCTTGTAGCGATTGGTTAACTTTAACTGTCAGATAGTTTCGCTACCCGACACTAGATGCCTCTTATTCACTATCAAATAGTTCCGCTACGCGACGATAGATGCTCTAAAAACTATTGATAAATAGGGGTGGGATAGTTACGATAATCATAACAAAAATATCGACACTTGTTAGTGTCGATATTTATGTTATAACAACATAAAGAGAGCCAGCGTTATGTTTAACATTGTCTCTCTCATCTTCTTAATTATTACAACTTAAAATCTTTTCCAAAAGATTATAAATTATTAATGACTTCTTCATTCTAAATGAAAAAAATACTTTCTTTGTTTCAAAATCGTTTTCCCAGAAATTTTTAGAGCAAATGGTGCATGTTTTTCCGGGATTCCAATTTTGCCTACCGATTGCTTCAATGCATTTTCCGTATATGTTTGGATTAAATTAATTAATTACGAGTATTGATTTATTTAAACAAGTTATTACTTATATACAAAAAAACAAACGACTACAAAATAAGATAAAAAATTTAAGGCAGGAAACGATAGCAAAGGCTCTCGCTGCAAGCCATTTAAATTAGGCACACAATGTACCAAAGACCCGGTATATTTAATGACCTTTTGTAACTTAGTACTTTCATAGATTACAATTTTTTTGTACTTTTTAAATTTTTTTATTTACATTTATAAATAACAAAAAAACAAGCAATTAGTAAATCATTTTTATAAGCTGTACTTTTTTAATGTGTCATACATAATTATAAGTATCGATAGCTAACTTATCGATATTTTACCACATCCCTAAATGAATAACGTTTTGAAACATTACAAAAATAAGTAATTACCAAAATATAGTTTCGACCTTATCTCTATGGACAGTGGAATGGTTTTAGGTTGTACTTTTTAAGAATTGTTATTATCCGCAAAATTTATAATTTATATTAAAATAACGATATAATATGGTATGTCACGCCTCCTTTGGATAAACTCTTTTTAGTGCTTGTGTTTTTGCACTCTAATACTGTGCAGGTCGGCATATTTAAAGATTTTTGTCAGAATAGCACAACGTCAATACGTTCTAGCAACTGTGATCGTCTGAAGCGCGTAAAAGGGGGCGGAAACATGATATGCGCCATCCGTAGCCGATGTGTGATACGCGGGGCCCGCCTACTTACTACTTCTATCGTTTTTTATGTTCTGTGGCCCGCACCTCAGATCATATCGATACCTTCAGGTTCAATTGGCGTATAAACCATTTTGGCCAAATCGAGTTAAATATACCATTTTGATCAGAATTTTTTTCTCTATCGATCTGTATATTCGAAATGTTTAGATTCGCAAAAAAAATGTTTAAACAACCCAAAAAAGTATTGCCGAAAAGTTAAACAAATTCCATAAAAACAGTGTAAAAGCCGAGTGGTTGTTTTTGGTATTTCTGTTAAGATGTAATGACCATACGTTTTTTTAAGCCCGGGCGTAAAACTCTATGATAATTGCAAATGGTTTTTACGTTAAGAGTGTTAAGACGCATTCAAAGATTTCAATGTCGTAAGTCCACGTGTTCAGTAGGTTGTATATAGAAGATGAGTAAGAGCGGATTGACTAGTATTTCGTTTCACATATTCTAAATAGGCCTAGGCTTATTTTGTTATTAATATGTTATTTTATTAGTCACTAAAACGTATAGTTGATGATTTCTACTTGGAATTATTTTCATAACTATAAAGCTGTTTTTCAGGTCCAGTGCCGCAGCCTATCGACTTCGACTAAATGTGATAAATTCAAGACTTTAAAACAACGAAAACGAGCCACACTGTACTCAAGAAAAACAATTTAAAACTTTTTGAGATGCTCTCTAATGAATTTCTTTCTTTAAAAGTACCCAAACTTTTAATTATTGCCATAAATGGTCACTTTTAGCAATAATGAAAGTTGTAAATAGATAAATTCACCATTGAACTTTTCAAAAAACTACAAATTCCTCTCCCGAGCACACCATGGCTCTACTCCCTGTTCAAAAGTCTCAAATTCATCACAACCAATCCAAATCAATTTTATTGGCGGCAGCCCTGAACCGGGAAAGAAGTCTTAATTTTTTGCCATAATTGCATAATAATAAACTTTGTAAGCTAAAATATTAATGATATAAAAAAAGCACCACATAAAATATAACTAACTACAAAAGAATTATTAGCAAGAAGTAATTTCAGTCTCTTCGCGCTGCCTGGCCGATCCGAAGGTTCCTATTACGCTGGCTGCATTGCCACGTTGAATGGCAATGGAGACCTGCTGAACCAACCAGGACCCAGAGCGGGAATTATTTCCTTTCTCTCGCAACCGTCGCCCTAACTCCTTAAAAAGGTCTCGAGCCTCACTACCCCATGGTCCTGCCATCTCAACTGCTAACGGTACGAAATCGTAGAGTGACTCTAATGCTGAATATTTAGAGTGTTTCAACTTCGCACCGTTTTCCGCTGCCGACTCCGCAGAAATGACGGTTTGTTTCAAATGAGACGCAGCAAAAGTGCAAACACACGTAGCATCCCACAAGAGAAACCGACCCCTCCGCCATGGGACCAATGTAAGTCCATCCGGCCTCTTACCATCTGTCCGAGATAGTCCCGGAGGTTCTAAAATACACGGAATATTTAATGATGTCATGGCCCTACGAATAATCTCATTAATTGAATGGTGCCTCGGAAAGCAACCGCACATCTCTGACAGCTTAAACCATGGTGTCCATTCTTCTCCACCATTAAACCACAAATACAGCGATGCGCTTCACACACCTTGCCCCCCAATCTTAGACCCACTGCTATTCTTAAAAAATCGTTATCGAGCAGTGTGCCCAATTAACGAGAAGAAAAGGCATTTAACCACGCACCAGATTCAGGCCTTATGACAGCCTTCAGACGCGCCAAATCAGCTCCTCCGGCACCACTCAACAAACGAGAATACAATAGATTACAGAGGATGTCGTTCCATTCCTTCTGAACCACTAGATTTTCTGGGCGGTCATCAGCTGGACAAAGCATGGTCCACAGAAGTGAATATTAGTTTCGTCTTTTAAGTTCCAATATGTTGATTTTTTCTAATTAGAGTTATTAAAAATTCTTAATATTGTGCCATAATTTTGCTACAAAATTGTAAAATAAAAACAATAAAAGAAAGTTATTTACGTACTCGGGCAATTTTATTTTATCTACATCAACCAAATATAGTTATAACACTAAAAATATATTTCTATACATTCTCGAAACAATATAAGTTTGCTTATAGTCAAAAATACATTATTTTTTACCCACTTACTTAGTTACATTTAGTAGGCTATACCAAAAGAAAAAATACGTCATTCGTTTTTCGTCTTGTAGATTGATATATTAAAATTTGTAAGGTGGTTAAAATTTCACCCTGTATATAGTTCATAAAATATTGTCACTCAGAAAACTTTATATTGTCAACTCAGTACTCAGGCTACACAAGACCTTACCTTATGAACATAAAATTCAAACAGGTAGAAGGAAATGCAAAGTGGCTCCTATTTATCCCTGTAGAACTGTTTTTGCTAAACGCCAATTTAAAGCACATCCTGCCTTCCTTTACATTAAGCTTCATGACAAATATATAATATATAACCTGCAATTCCTTGAGTGTAAAAAGACAATTATAAACCTGGCTAACGTGTCAAAGCTAAACAATGTATTTCTATAGTAAAAGATCTTTTTCTCGAAATGTCCAATTGAGCTGAGCTGGACAATCTATCACAGATTATACCTACGTAATGGTCACATCTTGAACCCGAGATTACCCTTGGATAATACTTGCAGGCAAGGCTCTTTTTTTCTCCCTTAAAAATATCTTTAATTTTATCATAGACTGTTGGAGTGGTTATAAAATTATACATTTTTTGTGATTATTTCACTAAAAAACAATTATAACAATATGGAAAATGCACTCTTTTTTATTAACTCCCAAATATGACTGCGCCACTCGCACGCGCTGCTTCGCGGCCGCTGAACGTAGAACTTCCCCACACCCCGCCGCGCAGGGCTCGCGCCAGCCTATCGTAGGGCTAGTACCGCTGCTGAACGGGTCCGATTTACTGGCTAACTATTACACGGCTTTGGTATCGTCAACTACGATCTTTTGGAACCGGACACCGAAGTTAATGATTATAAGGCTACTTTTGAAGAGAACGGCTTCCACATACTTAAGAGGAAACACCACGGCCGTTTTTCCATACAAACGTAGTCCCCTGTTTCCTCCCTGGATAAAGCCAGTAGAGCAATATTTTTTATTACAAAAATCTATTAGCATGTTTCTATGTTTTCTGTTTTTTCATAAATTAATTAATAAAAAAGATATAAGCCCTCAAAAATCGAAAAATTCGCCAGATTTTCCGCTGTATTCAAACATCCAGAAAACTAATTAGGCTAAATTTTAGAAAAAAAAATCATACGAACACGGCCAAAGCCTTTCTTTAATTTTTAATGAAAAAAATATTTAAATCGGTCTAATTTTGGAAAAGTAATCGGGGGACTACGAAACATTGATTTGGTGTGTTTTTAGTAGATGTTTTCGGTCCAAGAAGCAGTTCAAGTCTCTATCACACTCTGCGGTGAAGGTGTTTGGCACTGCGCGACAGCAATAGATTTTACAAATACCTATTTTTCAATTCTCTCACCCATAGTGTTTCCTCTTAATTAAGTTAGTCTTAAGTATTGCACAAGAGAGACAATGAATAAAAAATCTTTATTGGATCATGTATGCACAAACCTTAAAGAAAACCGATTTCATAGGGCTGGAAATGTATAATTTGACGACCTCTGTAACGGAGTGGAGTACACACCGGTTTTCAAGGTGTCGCCTGCTCCGAGGTCCCGGGTTCGATTCCCGGACGGGTCAATGTAGAAAAAATGAGTTTTTCAACATTTTCTCAGGTCTGGGTGTTTGTGGTACCTACCTTCGTTGTTTCTGGTTTCCAAAATACGAATGCTTTAAATAGTTATTCAAATTGGGATCAGGACAATGTATGTGATGTTGTCCACATTTATTTATTTATTTATTTATTATAGGGCTATCATAGAATAGAGCATGTCAAACCACAAACAAATCTTTTTGGAAGTTCAAAAATACCAACCTCCATTGAAGCAAAAAGTTAAATACGAATCAATAGATTACGGATAATTATACGAACTGATGAAACTGAACATGGCCAACAGCAACAACGATAAATTTAATATTTTTGAAGATATTCTCTGTAAAACTATACAAGAATCCAAAAGCTTTAAGAGGAAAATTCTTAATCCACCGTAACAGGATTGGATAAATGCAAAAATCATAAATAAAATAATAAAGAAGAACCTGTTATATAGAAAACACAAGAAGAATCCGAACAATGAACACCTCAAAAACCAATTTATGACTGAGAAGAAATTGGTGACTGACGATATACGAAAAATGAAGAAGGAGTACTACTACAAACAATTCTCTACGTATAAAAACAATCCAAGAAAAATGTGGAGCCTCATTAACAACTTGACTCCAACGACGCTGATAGATGGGGCTCGCACAATCACTGATGGACACGAAATTTGTGAAAACTTCAACAAATATTTTGCCATGATTGGATTACGTCTGGCGGAGGTTATACCGAGTAAGTATCATAATATTATGACGAACACTGCTGCGGTCGTTAACTGTAACCAAAACTCCTTTGGTCTTGCTTCTTTGGCTCCTGTAACGGCCGACAAAATACTAAAAATTATTAATAATTTAGATCCCAACACTAGCTCTGGCCTTGACAAAATGAATACAAAATCAATTAAATGCGTCTACGCAATTGTATTATGTCTCGATGCAGGTGAATTTCCGACTACTTAGTCTGAAAACTGCCAAAGTCACACCGATTTTCAAATCGGGCTCTCGTTTGTATCCGAATAACTATCGGCCGATATCGGTACTCCCAATGTTATCCAAAATTTTTGAAAAAGGAGGAGAAGGAGGAGGAGGACAAGGAGGAGTTTGTCACCTCAGAACTTTGGACTGGTTGAACGGATTTTAAACATTCTTTTTTTGTTTGAAAGGTGGTGCTTTTCATGTGGTCCCATTTTAACGAAGTCATGATCTGATTGTGGAATCCGTGGAAATCGAGGGACACCCTCAAATTTTATAAGCACGTCTTACGTTTTTGCATATTTTTCTTGAGGTTTTTCAGTATTTGCGTCTGGTACTCATCATTTTATGTTAATGAGCTGATGATGGAAGGTACAACTCCTTAACGGTTAGGAGTAGGAGGATTATTCTTTAAATATCATAGGCGCGTAAAGTCAGATAGTTGTCTTCCTTCAGGTTATTCACGTGAGCTGATGATGGAAGGTCAAACTCCTTAGCAGTTAGGAGTTGGAGTATGATTCTTAAGATTATATAGCGATGGGGGAGGGAGTTTCTAAAACAATTCATAAATTTTCATCTAAAAGTCGTCATCACTATTTATGTAGGTTACTGTTACCGGCGAACATAGGATTAATAATTGTGGAATTTATTAAACACTAAAAAGATAAAAATAAATTATTTTTAAATAAAAAACTGAACAGACTTACAAAAAAACTCACTAAAAAGTACAAAATAATTTTAAAACCTATTTACGTACTTACAATATTATTTTAACTACTAACAACTAAACAGATCGAAGTCGTTGCCGAGCCAAATAGAATAGGAGTATGATCACTACAGAATTGATTGCTGCCCGCCAAAATAGCAATTTTTGTTTAAATTTCTCATTTGATTTGTTTCGTTTGTATTATTTTTGTATTGTTTGGACTCGGCACCGAAATTATTTTGTACTTTCTAGTGAGTTTTTTTTTAAGTCGGTACATTATTTTATTTATTATAAGACCAATTCTTCCGGCGAAGTTTTATTATTACTTCCTTGTAGATTTATCACAACTTTTATTTTTTCCCATTGTTTTTTCATAAGAAGCAATCACTTTTAATCTTTTTCAGCACTAAATAGCGCCAAAATTATACAAACAGTAACAAATCCACTCAGTGTTCTTTATTTAAATTTGAATAAGGGTATAAACTATTCAGCGTTCTTAATTACGTGACCAGCCAGTTAATAGGAATACATACTATGTTTAGAAGTAGTGTAAAAAGTTTGTATATTTTTAGCAATCATGGTATCAATGAATACAGTGATATTATGGAAAAGTTTTACAATACCGAGAGAAATAAAAAAAATGCATGCAATTAGTTTTACGTACTAGTTTGGAAAAAATCATCCCTTTTATAAGCGACCACCACTGTACATAAAATATAATACGAGTAACTTATGTAACGAGCAAATGATTCTAGGCCGTGTAAACGGCTTTAGAAATAGGTCTTAGAAATTTGGAGTCACTGAAATGCTATAGTTGGTATTACTCCAGTTTAATAGAATATGTAAAAATACTTTTTCCAGGTCTGAAGAGATGACAGTTATTGACGTTAAGACTGCTATGCCCATGGAAGAAGGTAAGCGATCCCGCCCGGTAACGCCAAAACAGCCACTCTTATGCTTATGATGTATATTCACATAGAGACAGAGCATTTTATAAGTACACGGTGTTTTGCAAACGGAGCTAGTATCAAAGATACAATTACTGATCAATCAGAGTTTGTAGAATACTACTTAGAAAAATAAATTAATAAATTCTTGCAATCAAGTTCAGATGGTCTTGAGTCTAATACGGCGTAGGTAGTGAAACGATGTATTTAACAAAGTAATAACTCGATTCATGGAGTAAATGCGATTACAGGGGTTTATTATTGATCGCAGCAAGAAGAGCGCCTAGCGATTTTCTTTTCTGAAATATTATTATACTAAATACGTATAACCATTATTTTTCCAAATTTTCAATGTTAATATTTAGAGTTAGTTACTTAGAGTTAGTTCGAGATTTTAGTTTCGAATATTTCGGCACTGTGGCAAATGCAATGATCACGGAAGAACTATAACTATGTGTGCGATTCAACACAAACCGACGAAATTAGCGCTTTCGCTATAACCAAAAACTTTAAAAAACTTTGTAGTAAGTATAACACATAACTGATATACAGGGTGAAATTTTAACCACTTTCAAAAAATTTTATACGCGTTCAGTATCGTATTTATCGTATTTAGAGCCTATTTATGAAGTTAAAAATGTAAAGCAAGTTATCACCCGAAAATATTTTTCGCGATATAGTTTTAAATTTTTCCGGTCCTAGACCTGCTAGGGTGGGTATAAAGGGAAAATAAAAAATCAGCATAGTATCGTAATAAATGAATGAGATGCGCAAAGCGTAAAAAAAGTGTGGCTTCGGCGTATCAAAAATTTTAGATTTTTGGCGGACATTTTCTAAGTACTTTATCTTGATATTTTTGTACTGGGCTATACCAAATGAAAAAATACGTCATTTGTTTTTTGTCTTGTAGATTGCTTTATTCAAATTTGGAAAGTGGTTAAAATTTCACCCTGTATTTTACTGGTGGGACTCCCTACTGACTGGTACGCCGCTGACTGTAGCTCCTTGCCCCTGCCACTTGCTATGACGACCACCCGTAGAACAGAAGTTACAGAAGTATTTTAGATTTATTATGACCATAAACTTAATAACTGTATGGATCTTTTTACTTTTGAATGAAAGTGCAAACAAATACTTATGTGCAGTAAGGAGATATCAACACATTATAAAGGGGCAGATAGAATAAAATAATAAAATCTAGGTTTAGGGTTATCGGTAGTTTATTTATTACTTTTGTATAATTTTATGCCTGCGGAACAACTGTGATAGATTAGTGTTACATGCGCATCGATCAATCAATTTATATAAGCTAAGTATCTACATTAATGGTGACAAATAACAATAAGAAAATAATATAACTTTGTTTTTTATTTTGTCTTCTGACTTATAACCGCATAGTATGAATACGCTGCCTTCATTATCTGGAAATAATAAAAAAAGTGTTAGCATTCGATTGTAGGAGTGGCAATATTTGTTATTTATTGATTACTGTTTGGTTTTACTGTTTAATTGTAAAGTTTTCATCGGTAAATGACTAAGTAGAATTAGAAGATAAAAGTCAGTGACAACCGCTAACATTATACGAGTATTATTATGGATTTAATTGGCGTTACTAAGATTTTACGTTTAATTTAAAACCATATATTTAATATTCATTATCATATCCGATATAAGTTTGAGCTTTTCAACGGTTTTCTAAAATGAATTCCAAGGTGAACGAAGACGTGGGCATCTGCATTTTTTAATCTTCTTAACTTTATTCTTAATTTAAAAAAAAACTACACACAAAAATCGTTAGTTTTTTTTATTTTATTTTTTTATTTAAGACATGCCACACTGGGCCACACAGAGCCATCTAGTCCCAAATTGAGCTACTATTAAGTACCCTGTCGTATGGGGTACTAGACAACCGATAAACTTACTTATATACTTTTTTTTTGTAAATACATACTTATAATACAAAGAAAACACCCAGACCAGTACAAAAGTTTAAAAGGTTGCAGCAGCGCAGCGCCACATTTGATTGATCGGCACGCTGAACAACAACAATAGTAGAACACTGTAACTGCTGTGAAGCTAAGTAGTCTAAAAATCGAATTTTCGAAGCGTGAATGTACTGTATCTTCCTCTTTTGTTTTATCTAAGTTGATACTTTGACTTGTTTGCTACGGTACTTTAAAAAGGTATTTACAGCCACGAAGCAGTCGTTGTTCATGTAAGCGAACCCCGCAGCAGACAGGCGGAGCGGTCGCTGGGCCCTCATCATCACGAGGATCAGCATTTTACGCAGGGCCGGCGGCATGCGCTCCCACTTGCATTGCATTACTGCATCAGCTACGCGAGCTGCCTGTGCAGGGGGAATCACTTTTATAATACCTACTATGTAAATTTTATCTGACTTTCCAGCAATATCAATAGTCAATTCAAGAATCCTCTTTGTCTATAAAGAAATGGAATCGATTCTGAAAATGTAGAGTATGTAAAGAATAATAAAAGAATAATGAGACTTATGGACCAAAGAAAAACAACGATTCATGATTTGATAATTTATAAGTATTTTGGTTTTGGGCTAAAAATAGTTTTGATTGTTTTCGATAGAGCTGCCATTCGTTTGATACATTTATCAAGGTGTCGCCAGCTACGAGGTACCGGTTTGATCCCTAGACGGGTCGATGTTATACATATGTATTAGAATAATATAGAGAAATTGGTTATGGTCCAACCATTTTTCGACATTTTCTCGGGTTAAGTGCTATACTAAGTAGTTACTTACTAGATCAAAACAAGTAAGTACCTACCTATGTTATGATATCCACATTTCTATTTAGAATTACGAATCGTTAATTAAATTTAAGATACTTAACACGTTTGATGAATCATGTCAAAGTAAAAACAACATATGGTTTGTAGTTCAATCTACTATGGAATATTTCTTCACGTGCGCGGATGCCAGTTTAAAAACTAGAGCGATTTTAAATTTAGTCATTAGTCACATCGGGCAGTACTCGTAGTAAGTACAAAATAGGTACATAAGATTTAACAAAATAGGTACATAAGACTCACTTGCAACGTCAGCTCATTCGCAGTGAAACATTGAATTGCTAATTGAATTATCATGGCCATGAAAAATGCTAGAGAAGTAACTAGTCGTATAGATTTGAAGCTGGATGCGTCTCGCTGAAATTATTCAATTACCTTAATTAACAATAGCACGAAAGATTAATTCAAAGCAAGAAAATTTAGTATGGAAAGTGAAATTAAAACATCTTATCTATATACTTTATTTGATTAAATTGCAATTATAATATCAGTATATAAACTTGAAAGATTATGTCTCAGGCGGGACTCGAGTATGTGCGAGGAGATGCGGGTTCGAGTCCCGGCTGAGACATAATTTTTCATGTTTATATACTGACATCTTATCTATGTTTAAAAAGTGGTAAAGCGAGTTTAATTAATGCGAAACATTTAACTTAGAATTGTTATGGCCTTTACCGACACTTGAACCATTAAAACGCAAATGGCCGCCATGCTAGACAGAAGTTGTATCAAGAATCCGTACGAGTAAGTAACAGCGAATTTCTCGACGCATCTATAAAGAAAAACTTTTTAGACTAAAAATAAGTAGGTATTCGGCAAATATCATCTTCTGAAAGTGAATATGAAAGAATATGTTGATTTGAGAGTAGAAAAGTCCTCAGAGTGACAATATTGGGGTGGTAATCCAAAGATATTGCAGTTTGTTTTCACAGTTCCACAAAGTAGATCGCGGTCCCCCTTCTTCACTGGCTGCGATTTAACATATTTTTGCTGATCTCCTCACCTTTAAATCAGTATGTTGACCATTCTACGAGGCTTAGGTATATTTGTCGAAGTCAGGCACGTTTCCAATAACCTGTGCGAAGACTGTTATATGATTAACCGACGCCAGTTCCCTGATATGTTTAAATCTGTTTTTAAAGTGTAAATATCTAGTGTATCTAATTTGATCATACTTAAGAGTTACTCGTTGGAAAACGGTGAATTAGTGCAAATCTTAATTAAAATTTAAAGGGATTCGGGTGCATTCAGTTGCACAAACAACCTGATTTATGTCTCGCTTCTCATAGCTGAATTGAACATTATGTACAGAATGCGAACCTTAACAATACTTGATGTTGTCGGAAACAATTTTTAAATGTTTTCTGGAGCGCCAACCCAATATCTCGCTCGGAGAAACGTGTACGTACAAATACCTCCATACCATCCTGCGAACTATAATCTTTCCTTTCATCATAATTCGTAACTTCTTGATAATCATGTTGCGCGTTTGTACATAATTTTTTTATAGTACGGTCATATGCAGTCTCAATTGCTTCCCTTAATATAGCAAACTGCGAGCTCATGTGAAGTATAACAGAACCGATAAACGAATCGATCGTCATAACAATATGTCCCGTCCATAGCAAACCAACCGTTTCAAGCACAAAAGTGGAAATGTAAGATAACTCCGTCTGGTACTTCCATGGGATGTATACGGGCTGTGGCAGGGTCCTTAGGGGCCGCAGGGATGAGTCATTTAATTTTTCCACTTCAGCTTTCCATCGCAAATCTTGTATGGTTCCATAAACGTTAGTATTTCCAATGATAATCCACCCAAAAAACAAAAAAGATGCAGTAAGTATTCTCGTGATCCTGACGGTCGCTTGATTCTTCTTGTTGTTTTGATAGAAATTATATAAATCGACTTCAAGAGTTCGCACAATTTCTTGTATCTGATCGTTTCTGAAGTAGAAGATACAGAGCTTGATGAGTGTGAGGTCGTGCGTGATGACGAAAGCAAGGCAGAACAGGAACCGATCGAGGTCTTTCTCACCGATGAAAGGATCGATGGTTTCTAGTCCAACAAAGCCAACAACCCAGACCAGCTGTGTTACAATTGAGTAGTAGAGATACCAGCCAGGGAAGTTCCTCGTGTCGCCTTCATCAGGATGGTGCCACCAGCCCAAACCCAAAAATCTGAACAAAATAAAATGTAGAAAAAAATAGCGTGTTGGACGAGGTATAGAAGACATGATGTCTAAAGCAGCAAGTCCAAACTGTCATAAATCATATGTTTCATTTTGTTTGATTTATTAAAATTTGATGTTCAATCAGCGAGAAATAATTACAGGGCTTCACAGCTTGCGGGCATTAATTGTTAATGAAACCTACGGGTAGTTCGAAGATATATTTTTTTAGATAGTTACTAATAACTGTGTAAGACACAATTCTAAGTTACTACTACCTACCTACTACCTAGTGTGAAGTTGGAAATGCGTTTTACGTTGTTTACCCTTGGAGTATAGATTTAATAGACGTATGCAACACTAGTATTGAATCATGAATAGTCCGCATGCTATATTTAGGATCCCTCTTATAAGGTTTAAAATGTAAAAATAAAAATAAAAATTTTGTTAATGTTATTCCAGCAATATATAATCATAAACATATGTTATATTTTTGTCTAGCTAGAGAATCATGAAGATGTGGCATAGCAGTTTTTTATTATCTCAATTGTGAATATAATTTTAATTTAATATAAAAAACAAATCCATAATTTTTTATTAAAATTAAAATTATTTCTGAACAAATTAATACATATCCGAGTTACCAAATGAAAAAAATTTTAGGTACCAAAAAAATGGTGTGTACGCATCTTAATGCGATCGTCTCTATTTTACTTTTAAACTTTAGTCATTACAAAATCAAAATTTGTTTACAAAAGTAGCGGACATAAGAATGAGGTCAATTCACAAGAACCCAGTACAAACAAAAGTTGGTTACTGGAGTAAAAGTAAGTAACTGGAGGACAAAACATCTATGGTGAACAAGAGTGTAAGTGGAATGGCTCCCATTATTTTTAATAAATTGCCAGATGCTTTTACAAAATTAGATTTAGTGACATTTAAAAATAAATTAAAACAGCTATTGATAGAAAAATGTTATTATTCCGTTAAAGACTATTTAAATGATATTTTGACATGAGTTATCTATTTTTTTATTTTTTTTTATTCCACTAATTTTTGTTATTTATTATTGTTACCTGAATATACTATTTGAAATTGAATTATTATTGTATTGTATTTTATTAACTGAATTATTGTATGTCTGATAAGACCGGTCACAGTGAGACGTCATTTTTAGGGTGCCGTACCCAAAGGGTAAAAACGGGACCCTATTACTAAGACTTCGCTGTCTGTCCGTCTGTCCGTCTGTCCGTTGCTCTGTCACCAGGCTGTATCTTAAGAGCCGCGATAGCTAGACAGTTGAAATTTTTACAAATTATGTATTTCTGTTACCGCAATAACAACAAATACTAAAAACAAAATAAAATAAATATTTAAGGGGGGCTCCCATACAACAAACTCGTATTTTTGGCCTTTTTGGTACGGAACCCTTCGTGCGCGAGTCCGACTCGCACTTGGCCGATTTTATTATTAAGATATTTTTGTACCTGTGTTCCACAATAAATGAATTTGATTTGATTCATGTTCGCGTACGTTTTCGGGTCGGTTTGTTTGTTTTCAGTTTTGTTGGAGTATACTGATGACCGAAGCAAAACACTACGTATCGTAAACAACGGCATGACTGTCCGTACTGTTTGACCTGACGCCAGCAATAAAAGCTACGAGTTAACATGACAATGGATGCATTGCAATTATTATAAATGCAGGTTCACAATCGTATTAATCTATTTAAATAAAAATGAATCCCTATTTCCCTTGGCCATCGCATCACGCGAGAACGGCTGGACCGATTTCGCTACTTATTTTTTTTTGTTTTGTTTGTTATTGTCAGGAGAATGTTAATATGAAAGAAAAAAATAAGAAAATTGCGCGGAAAATTAGAAAATTTTATCACCATACTAAATTATTTGTAATGTAACCTTTGCGCTTTTGACAATTTAAACTTTTTTAATTTATGGCGTTTGACATAACATTGACAAAATGCGTGCTGCAAATATTGTCAAATACGGGATTCAAAAACTGAATTTTGCACATGGCCAGTAATGTCGCCTGTTACTGTGTCAAAATACCAACAAAGCTAGTAATACAGAAAAAAAATACAAAGATTTTTTTGGTAACATATTTTTTATTCTACCAGTTCTTTATAAATATTTATAGTCAAAGACAGGACAACGTCTGTCTGCCGCACATATCACATAATTCTTACTAAATATTAGAAAGTTTACTTAGATGTTTGTTATTACGGACCTGAATAAAAATTGCCACAGATATAAACTACGGGCAGGATTTTTTAGACTATAGGATGAAAAAAGAAGGTAAGAAGTATGTAAAAAATATTTTAAATTAGGTAGCTATTGAAAGTTCTAACTAAATGCTGACACTTAATAAGTACGTAAAGCTGTATCGTGTCGTGTCGTGCCAGAACATTGAATGAATGGCACCAACCCATTCTCTCCCTATGAGTGTAGCAAGAGACGACTAAAGCAGTACTGCTGCCGGTAGGAGACGGCCAGCAGCATCTTTCCTCCACCAGTATCCAAACTGCCAAGCATTGCGATTAATGCGATATCAAAATCCTGCTTTTGTCTAGCAGATCCATCTTTAGTCTGCTGCAGGATTTAATGCATTTGTTTTATAAGCACGTGTTGTGTAGTATTTCTTCTGCATCGTCTGCATATGGAGCTATCTGTCATGCATGGAGCAACTCTGGCGTCTTGCGGTCCGATATGTTAGGAAGCGCCGCTACTGCCGGTGCCCATGGCCAGGGGCCTAATTCGCGTAACCGAATCGCAGTTCGATCGTGATTGAATTGGACGATTTTGACATTTAGCCCATACTAGAACTGTCAAAAACCTGTCGTTCAATTGCGATTGTGATACGATTTGGTTACGCGAATTAGGGGACAGGACCAATCACTAATCTACACGCTAAGTCACCGCTTGTACGTGCAATCCTCAAACTTCAACAAATTGCACGAGAGGACTGGGGTAGGTAAATTAATTGTGCTTTTTAACTTTTGTATTTTTAATAGCCCCACTTCGCAATGGATTGTTTCTGTAATGATAGATATAAGGATGTTATGACATAAATAAAAAATACTATAAAATTAATAGACTCAGGCGTTACTTTGCGGAAATCCATTACTAATTATGGATTTAGAAAATTATTTTGCTAATGATTTCCGCTTTTTAATATACCGGCCTAGATACCTTCACCACACTACCCGCACTAACACTGATTTGAGGAAGCACCTGCACCACACTAACACTAATTGAGCAAGCACTATTTCATGCAGGAAACCGCCCGCCCTCCCTCAAAAATCCGACGACTAAACTAAAGACGAAGGCGAAGGCGACAACATCTCCTGAGGATGCCACGTGAAGTGGCGAAACGCGTCGAGGTTTTTATTGTATTGGTGTTGGGTACTAATAATTGCATTAACTGTACTGCATGCATTTTTGAGGGAGGGCGGGCGGTTTCCTGCATGAAATAGTGCTTGCTCAATTAGTGTTAGTGTGGTGCAGGTGCTTCCTCAAATCAGTGTTAGTGCGGGTAGTGTGGTGAAGGTATCTAGGCCGGTATATTAACAAGCGGAAATCATTAGCAAAATAATTTTCTAAATCCATAATTAAAAAATACTATATTTACCTACTTTCCTTTGCTCGGTTTTTTTTTGCTATATTTATGTATAGACCGCTAACCCTGTTTTTTCACCCATGTACAATTTTACTAATTCTAAATTTAAAAAGAAGTATCTAACAGAATATTGTCGTTTTTGTATTGGTCTATAAAATATACTCGAATAGACGATGAATTGAAAATAAAAAAAAAACAGAAAAAAAAACCTGATTTTAAGGACCATTATTTTACTCTACTTATGATTAAAAAGAAGCCTAATAAAGTATCATATATTTTGAAATGTATAAAACGTGTAACCAGCCTTAATAGATTATTTTAAGCTACACCATGAATGTACGCAATCGTTGGTCATTGAGTTATTTAATATGGACAACTTGATTGTGTAATATCATAGATTTTTAATTAACAGCCTTCTACATTCGAAGTTGGCAGGTGTCATCTGGCCAGAATAATAAATTTGAGTTTCGTATGTAGTGTTAATATTTGATCGTGAGATAGACAAAGACTGTGTAAGAACCAAGTAAATATATTTTAACACATAAGGGTGCTTACAATATTGAAATATTTTTATTAATAAATAAACTGTTATACAATTTTTTTTTAATTATAATACATAATAAACCTAATTAATAAAAATTAATGTACGTGCCAAACTTCCAATCGACGGCACCAAATTATATAGGTACCTAGGTAATTCTTTCTTTATTATGTCTGTGTTATCCTGAAGAAGGTTTGTATGGAAATATTTTTTTTTTTAAGAATCTAAGAACTATAACTCTACATAAAAACCATAGGTACTAGGTATCTATGTTATTGCATATCAAATATTGCATGAGCAGAAATTTCGCATTCTTAAAAAATATGTTAATAAAACAAAACAGTTGTTTGCCATATAGCACGATAAATTGTTTTTTTTTTCTCTGCCGTGCAAAAGACTACTTTTTCAAGCATACATTTGTTTCTTTTTAAACCGAATAAGTAGGTACTGAAATCGAACAATAGTAAGTAGGTTATAAATATTACTATTCAAAAAATATGGGAATTGAGCGAGTTGGACTTTGCCAAAAGAACACCTACCCTTAAGTAGGAACTCCGATGACATTTTTAACCTGAAAAAAAAGGATTGGTTCTCAATTCAACTGTATTTTTTATTTTGTTAACTCAGAACTTTCGACTGAGGGAACTGATTTTGATGATTTTTTTTTATTTTAAAGACTTGTCTCAGATCATTTGCGCGAGCCAAGCACATACCTAGGTAACACTGAGAATGTTTAGAATGCTCGCTGAAAGAGCTCTTCAAAGAGATTAATATACTTACAGTGTCTTCTCAATACATTCTCTAGAATATTGTTTACGTTCGTAAGAACATACATTTATTTCTTAAGAAAAGTAACGTACACAATTTCAATACCAGAAATAAAGATAAACTTGCCGTTCCAGGCTTCAGACTGCGAAAAGTAGGAAAATCGTTTATGGGAAATTGTATTCGTATTTTCAACAAATTACCACAGGGTATTGCTGAACTCCCTGTACATAAACTTAAATCGTATGTCAAAGTAATTTTAATGAAAAAGGGCTATTACACTGTCAATGATTATTTAAATGGTAGAAATGTATGGCATTAAATTGTCCCCGCTCGTACTTGCTTAAACCTTGTGAAAATCACCTTACCTTGTAAAAATTTATTTAAAAAGAGGCTGACAATAGTGACCGAGTTTCTTGCGCTGCTTCTTCTCGGCACTAGCCCAGACTTGTCCTGAAGCAGTGGTAGGTTTAAATTGGGACGTGTAAAAGCGCCTCCTGGGGCCTATTTGCAGAAATAAAACTGATTTTAACTGATGATTTTAGAAAATGAAAAACGGCTTAATGTAGAAAGTTGCCAATACTTTTGTTTTTCGAAGTAATCTCCGTTCCTCTCGACACATCGTCGCATTCGATGGAACCACTGAGAAAAGCAGTGGGCCCATTCTTCCTTATGGTCTCTTTTATGGCATTTTCGTACGGTTTCACCGCATCTTCAAGGCTCGTAAAGTGAATACCTCGAATTTTATCTTTAGTTCTTGGGAATAAAAAGTAAATCCTTTTTCATGCAGGGTGAAAGAATATAGAGCATTAACTTTGGTAACATTTATGTCGTGCACATACATTTATACATTTTTGTTGCAAACTCACCTACGCCGACGATGTAAAGATGCCCCAGTATATAGATTGGTGTGCTGTCTTTGTAATAAGTACATATTTTGCTTAAGAAACCATTAAAAACTGTAATAAAGTTATTGCTCCCAACTTATAAATGTGCAGTACTTAAACCAAATTATTGTACGTACACTACTTACCTCAAATTATTGTAAAAAATTAAAAATCATTTAATAAAGTTGTTAAATTTCATCGAAGACACAAACATTAACGCCCTTTATGTAGGTATTCAACTGATTAGGAAAATGCTACATGGTTTTTAAATCTACCATCTAATGTAAAAAGACGTTAAATCATACTAAAATTAATGTGTGCATTAAATTATAGGACTAAACCATAAGTTACAATTAAAACAAAATTTACCTAGTATCATAATTAAATAAATAAATAAAAATATCTTTATAATTATAGGAAATTTCAGCTTTCGGGATTGGGCACCAACTTGTGCAAGTAAATAGACAGACCAGTGCCATCGCTAGCCAAATATGACTAAGAAATAGCCCAAAGTCCAAACAATATCAACTAGATGTCGCTAGTCGCTATGATACGTGTACATGATAGTGTCTCAACTATTATTTCATTCTGTATTTGCGTATATAATCTAATTTAGTAATAAATATTTTATACCATACCAAACAACATGTACCTAAGAAATGTTGTGCACCTTTTTGAAATAACAGGGATTTATTAAATGCAAGGATCAAAGTTTATTTAAAATTTTACCGCAAGTGTGCGCGCGCATCACTCCACTCTACAGCGCTAAAGCGCTTTATCAGTACCACTTACTTCATGTTTTCAGCGAGTGCATGAAATTTTTGAAAGCTAATAATAAGTATATCGTTTAAGTTGAGGTCTGCAAACTTATAATCGAATTAATGATAACTTGACATAGGTCGTTGATTTTTGTTTGGATTTGATTCAACATAGGTGTCTTGTCAGATTCTTTTGTAGGTAAAATTTTACTGCATAGAGTTAAATAAGTTTTGAATTTTACAGTAAAACATGACAGTAGTCAGGCTTATTTGTAAATTATATTTTGAGGCTCTAAAGATTTTATTATACTAAGGCAACAATTCATATTAATATTAAAGAAACTGAAAAAGGCATAAGGGATAATCTAAAAGATTATTTTCATAATAACAAGCCTTTAGTACTTATTTTATTTAGTTGAAAAACACAAACGTATATTTACTTCCTAACGAGCAAATTTTAGGTACAAGGCTTAAAGCGCTTTATTGTAGCAAACATGCTGTAGACATTTGGCATCGTATTGTATCGTGTGAAAATGTTTAACCTCACTTAACTGTAGTCTGTATGCAAGCAAAAAATATTGTCTACACATTTCGATTGATGTCTCGGTCAGACAGGCTCATTCATTCCAATGTTTTTTCCCGTGGCGGTAAAACGTGCGCAAGATCTATTAAATTTTCTATACACTTAAAATTTATTCAGGGTTACCAAGGTTAAGTTGTTTTTTGTGAATAAGTGGCAGAGTGAGTAGGTGCTATTACACAATATGCCGTCAAGCGTATGAATGACGTGATACCGTGCATATTTTAGTGAAAATACACCGGTTTTGAAACGTCCTTGGAAATCGTATATATACGTAATTGGTAAGTATTATGTTCTTTTTCCAGTTACTCATTTATTATTAGGTATATTAATATAGCCTTTCTCTCGTATTTCAGAAGTTTCTTTAAATGTATTTCAGAAATTGCAACATTTTGGTTTTTGTGTATTCTGTGAACTGGTTCCGAGGTGTGGCGGGAAATTTCAAAATAGGTTTTCTTATGTATGTAGACCCTGTATATTTAGTTTTATCAGTTTATTGTTAATAAGTATTTACGGATAAGTCTCTACGCTACTTTAATATCTAAATCAGAAATAGACGTTAATTTTTAACGTACAGTTTTTCAGTGTTTTGTTAGACGTATTGTAACAGTAGGAACTGTAGGTAGGTATTATGAGTAAAATAAAAAGAGTGTTCGATTCTAAAATCAGGCAGGGTGAGCGTTTTACTACCTACAATAATTATAGTTTCAAGTAAGTACCTAGATGACTATGTTTTTAAATAGATACTGTCACCATATGTTTTCATTCATATCTAGGTGCATTTATATTTTTTCGCAAAACGCAATAACTTGTAAATTTTTGTGATTCTTGTACATATTTGTGGTGATTGTAATATTTAAATGGTAACTGAAATGAAATGATTTTTTACGACAAATTGATATCAAAAATAATAAGTATGTAATATATTAACACTCTGACAACACGTATACCTAGGTAGCTGATAACCTTTTTTTATCGTTAAGAGTAAACAACGAATGAAACACGCAATACTTATAACTACTTCATTGCGTATATGTTTTTACAGAAACAACATCATCTACAAACACTGAATTAAAATGACTAGGCAGGTTAAAGATGGTTATACCTACTATGTACTAGATTAAAGATTTTATATCCAGGATTAACCATGAAACAAAATTATTCAAATTTAGTAGCTGACATTTGAGTTTTTATTGGTAATATTATTTAATTGTGCTAAAATCAGTTAAATTAGTTTTATTTCTGCAAATAGGCCCCAGAAGGCGCTTTTACACGTCCCAATATTTAAACCTACCACTTCTTCGGGACAAGTCTGGGCTAGTGCCGAGAAGGAGCAGCGCAAGAAGCCCTGTCACTATTGTCAGCCTCTTTTTGAATATTTTTTTACAAAAGGTTTAAGGACAATTATAATGCCATACATTTCTATCATTTAAATAATCATTAACAGTGTAATAGCCCTTTATCATTAAAATTACTTTGACATACTTTAAGTTTATGTAGGAACAGGGAGTTCACAATACCCTGTGGTATCCCATGAATGATTTTCCTACTTTTCGCAGTCTGAAGCCTGGAACGGCGAGTTTATCTTTATATCTCGCATTGAAATTGTGTACGTTACTTTTCTTAAGAAATAAATGTAAGTATGTTCTTACGAACGTAAATAATATTCTCGAGAATGTATTGAGAAGACACTGTAAGTATATTAATCTCTTTGAAGAGCTCTTTCAGCGAGTCGAAGGCCGTAAATAGCCTGTACAGCACGTTTTTTTAATATAAAAATTGACTCAATATCTGCCGCTGAGTCCCACAACAGAATTCCGTATGACATTATGCTATAAAAGTAGCTAAAATATACTAATCTTGCCGTTCCAACATAGTCAATTGCCTTATCTTTTTCACAGCATAAGCAGCAGAACTTAGTCTTCCAGCCAGCCCCCTAATATGAGCACCCCATTGCAAATAAGAGTCTACAGTTATAACTAGAAAGGTAGTAGAATCTAGAGTTTAGTGGTTCATCTTTAACAATTATATGAGTGGCAGCTAACATTACGTTGGGCATTATTTGTTGTAAACCAATGCAATAATTTAGAGAGGGTATTGTTAACATCGTCAAATGAAGATTTGCCACTCTTAATTTTTAAAATCATTGATGTGTCATCTACAAACAATACCATCTCACAAAGATTATGTAATTAACAGGGAAGGTCATTTATATAAATTAAAAATAACAGGGGTCCTAATACTGATCCCTCAGGGACACCCATAATAAGGGCCGACCTTGAAGACTCAGCTCCATTTATGCAAACCGTTTGTATTCTGCCTTTAAGGTAAGAACTTATTAGATCCAAGGAATCATTCGATGCACCATAATGTTTAAGTTTTTAAGTAATATTTTATGGTCTACACAATCGAAGGCCTTTAAAAGGTCACAAAATACGCCTATGGCATCTAGCTTACTTTCCCAAGCGTAAACAAATGTTGTAGGAGAGCAACTCCAGCATCGGTAGTATTTTTACCTTTTTTGAAGCCAGATTGGTTGTTATTTAATAATTTATTTACACTAAAGTGTGATAAAATCTGATTGAAATAAAAATTTCTAACATAAAAATAACAAAATCATATGGTACTGAATAATTAAGTTCGACGAAGTAGGAACGAAGGTGTCGAAGCACGCGTTTTAAAAACGATTCCGTAGTCTTGAGGCGTAAATGTCTTGTCATGGACCTGCTAAAAACTGAGCTGTTGGACAGAACAAAATTATGGTTAGTTTACCATGGAATCCTTAAAAAACGGATCAAGATGTTTTCGTTTGGTTACTGAGACACGAGTTTCCTTGTGCCTTTTACAGTTATTATTAGGGTTCCGTACCCAAAGGGTATTGGTATTGGTATTGGTAACGGGCTCCCTTTTCCGCATTAGGGTGGTTAGTCCAACCACCCCAACTCCTTCAAGAAGCACAGAAGTCTTTTAGGACGTTCACAGGCTTCTGAATGGGAACGCGGTGTGCCGAGGATAGATGCCTGGTGGGTGGCTACCCCTGTCAAATACCCATACAACAAACCCGTTTTTTTGGCCTTTTTGGTACGGAACCCTTCGTGCGCGAGTCCGACTCGCACTTGGCCGGTTTTAGTGCGTTTTGTTAAGATAGGTACGTTTTCGTTCGCGATTGTTCAGTACGACCTTTAAAACAACTTGATATTATTTCAACAAAGTATTATTAATACTAGCAGAGTAGTAACAGCTTTGTTGCAATATAAAAACACTACAAAATATTTACAAACTGATATAGACATAAGATATAACAGTCTTAAGTAGTGATTTGGATTCGTGTAGGTAGGTACTAAGGATTAACTTCAGTCATATCTTTTCAATGTCATCATCACCTATGTAGACATTTATAAATAAATAGTAATTATAACGAGACGGTAAAGTACAATTTATTTTAAAACGAGTAGATTAAAGGAGCTTCAAGATTTTAAATTAAAAAAATAAATGGTTTCTAATGAAAACCATATAAAGGCCACTAATATTCAGGCGGTGCCATACTTGCGATCACCGTCCATTGTGATACCCTGAAAATGGATGGTGTTATTTAATTTTAGTTAATAATATCATTATCACTAGACATAAGTAGTTCCTGTAATAATATCAAATTCTGCAGTCGATTTTCGAAAGAGAAAAAATAGAGTAAGTAATACAAACAAACCTTTTACGATAAGTAGAAGTATTCACTCTATTGTATTTTGCTCTAAACAAACACACACATAATAAATAGCTGCAAACAAAATGCCTACCATTGAGAAATGGTCAGCTAAGTTAGCTGATCATTTCTAAGTAGGTTATTTGAGGATAACCTCAGAAGGGTTTTTTGAAATAATGCTTGTATTTATTGCGGCATTACTCAATGGGAGTTAATTAATTTGTCCTATATTCACTGCGTATTACGTTACATAAATCGGTCAATATAATAATTATTAAGTACTTATCTGCAATTGAACAATCGTCGCTATTATTCCTGAGGTAATTAAAATTGATTAAGTTCGTTGGATGCTCCAGTTGTGATAGAGACAGTTGTGGTTCTTCCTTATTCAATTCATGTTCAATTATCGTAAGTACATCGTTTAATAGATTTTGTTGAGTAACTAAAACTGACCATGTCCTTATTAAATAAAAATAATTGTGTCTGTCTGTCTGATGTTACTATATTGGCTTGCGAGGCTTGAACTTGTTGGTATTGAGAAATGCGTGGTTCACTCTAAGACTAGGATTTAAATTCCACTCTCTATGTCAAATTTTTAATTTTCATGGTAAAAAAACCCTTATTGCTGTTTATATTCCGTATGACAAAGAAAAGGAAAACCTTGTGTCGTATGGTGCCGGCAGATTAGTAGAACAGCATTACCTCAAGTTTTAATAGACGGGGGAGCGTCTTCTTCCTATAAAACTGCGATTACCAAACCGCCTGTCAAGCGTGCGTGACGATTATGGCTATCCTCGAATGAGAAACGCATGATTATTTGTTTTTTTCATTTGTTTATATTTGGAAATGTAGAGCCTATTAGATTAAGATTTGCCAAGTTACATTTATTATTTCATCGTGCTTAAGTACTAAGTTTCTTGTTATTTACTAGCAACCTAGATAATAAAGTTTATGATAAGAATAATAATCGAATACATTAGGTAATCTACTTTATTTAAATGAAGATGTTAAAATAAAGTGTACCTACGTAGTCTAAGGTAGTTTGGTTTCTCGTACATTGCATAAATATGTCAGATTCTCCCTTTCTCATAAGTTTCCTTGACTTAAAAAAAACTGACATTTTGCCAAGCAGGTCAGATATTATCAGAAATTCATTATGGCTTGTGTCAGAAATGTTTCAGATTCCCGAGTATTACACAATTATTGTTTCTGCACACTATGATTCTAATCGTCTTTTCAGTTCAAAATGGTGGAGGCGGTGTTCGGAGTTTGGGACTACGTGATCATGGTGGCTACGATGATCGCTTCAGTCCTAATAGGACTTTACTTTCGATTTAGTGGGGGCAAACAAAAAACAAATGAGGTGAGAAAACGTCATAACATTAAACATTAACTGTACATTATACATCATCAGAGTTTTTTTTGATAACTTACTGTAGTTTTATTATAAAAAGTGTCAGCCGCTGAATTTTAATTTGAAGATAACCGTGACGAATTTTTTTTTAAGAAGTGGTTTTATCGGCTAACCAGTGCCAATATAATATTTCACTCAAATCATTATTTACTCTACCTAAATGTTTTTGTAGATGGCCCCATCTACAAAAACATTTAAACATTACACAGAATGATAATGCTAGTATATTTTTACAGGAATATCTCCTTGCCGACCGGAATATGTCAATCCTTCCAGTGGCCGTTTCCCTGATGGCGTCCTTCATGTCAGCCATCACCCTTCTCGGCGTTTCTGCCGAAAATTACTACTACGGCATGCAGTTCGTTGTCATCAACATATCGTACGGGATAGCCACGCCTATCGCCAGCCATCTTTACCTGCCAGTATTTTTCGGGCTTCAAAAGACCAGTACCTACGAGTATTTGGAGCTAAGATTTGGGCCCAGAATACGTATGCTTGCGTCTCTGACGTACACATTACAGATGGTGCTATACAATGGAATAGTGTTGTATGCTCCAGCCATAGTTCTAGAAGCAGTGACAGGTCTGGACAGACTGATATCAATCTTAGTGGTTGGATTAGCGTGTACTTTCTACTCTACTTTAGGTGGCATGAAGGCAGTTCTTTTTACGGATCTGCTGCAGTCAGCGCTTATGTTTGGTGCTGTGTTCAGTATAGTTGTGTTCAGTTCTGTGCAGCTGGGTGGATTCGATCAGATCTTTGTAAAAGCAAAAGAAGGCGGCAGGCTCAATTTTGATAAGTAAGTTTTAAGATTTTATTCAACTTTGAGTCAGTGCGTTTGTAATGGGGACTACCGTTTCTTTGTTCACCAGTTGGCGCCACTGTAGACTGAGGTCCGGAGGTATAGCTATCAAAGGCGATTGGCGCCGAAACAAAGTATTATATGTTGAATCTAATTAAGGTTATATTGTTTATAAATAACTTTCTTGATATCAATAAACTAACTTCTGAAATAGTTGCTCTTGAAGCCGCCTATTTTTGCGCTTTTTCTTAATTCCGCTTTTAAAGCGTTCACATTAAATGCCAAATAATCCATATTTGCGATATTTTACGAAGGAGATCACTTTCCAGCAGGTAAATTAAAGAAATTATAATTTATGCAACAAATTCCGCTAAAACCAGTACAAAGTGGATGATATTGGACCTCACGCGACATAGCCCCCATTGCTTGGTACCATACTCAAAATTGGTTACTTATTAAATTTATTGTTAGTGTAAAAAGGGTTGACAAGCTCCGTAGAGTAATAATTTAAAAACTTTTGTTTGGTAAACAATTTTATCGGGTAACTATTTTATAATGGGATTTTTTTTAAAGTCAAGATAATTAAATTGTCAACTAAACTGTTTGTGGTTGTGTGCAAAAATGTGATAGTGTCTACTATTGAACATAAAAAAGTTAAAAGTAAAATTATCATTGCTAAAAATAGAGTTTACGTGTTAAAGTTCGAGCTTAGGTACTAACTAATGAAACCTACCAGTGTCTAGGGAAAAAAAATCGAACAATACTGTTGAGGATTGATTAGATAAAGCTGTAACTAAAAGCTTCTTTCAAATGCCAGGCAAAATAATAAGCTATGATCACGTTTAATTTTCCTTAAACGTACAAATAAAGTTGTTACTTTGTAACACTGGCAGTAAATTTTGTATGAATTGTGCAAACACATTTATGTGAATTGTAATAAAAAATATATAAAAGTAACAGCCTATAATCATCCCACTGCAGGGAAAAGGCCTCCATCATTGAATTCAAGTTACCACTGCAATGATGGGAACTGGCATAATCACCACGCTTGCCAAATGCGGGTTGGTGATCACAAATCCGAGCGACGTTCGAAAATTCGAAACTTTTTGTTGCCCATAGGAATAGCCGTCTATTCCTATTAGGCACGTTAAGGGGACTACGAGCTACGTGCTGCCCCCAAATGATTAATTTTTTTTCTTCTAAACAAAATCAATTCTCAAAAAACTTGAAAGGTATTATTTTAGCAAATTACCTCCAGTATTGATTGAATCACACACAGTTAACATTCCCTTTAGTTGTTTAAGTCGAATTTGTCGCTGACGCCAAAAACGGCCGCTTTTAGCAATAATGTACAATATGATAGAATGCCAGAATGAAAAGCAGTTAACAGTGATTCAATAAATACCAGAGGAAGAGGACGAGAGGAATAATCATCCCTTGATGATGCTGTTCTACCAGCACCTGTCAGTACTTGGATAGGTAAAAGTGATTGTAGTTTGAAAATTAGGCATTTGTTAAGTTCATAGACCCTGTTTATCATATTTAATATTCACTTACCTGTTTATCGTGTTCTGTTCCAGCTTTAGCATAGACCCTACTGAGAGACATACTTGGTGGTCGCTAATCATAGGAGGAACCATCACTTACTTGTCACTATACGCGGTCAATCACACTCAGGTGTGTATTAAATAATTTTATCTTAGTCCATTTAAAAGCTTATGGAGTTTTTATTTATATATTTGGTAGGCATGAGAAAAGGTCGGCACAGTTGTAGTGGAATTCCTCATGATGGGAGACTAACTGTATATGCTGAAAGAGCAGACTGATAAAATTCAAAAATACCTACTTTAATATGAAAAAAAAATTGTCTTTAGAACTTTTTAAGCCTTTCACTAACGGGGCGACTGCGGTTTTTATCGACCTAGCGAGACATTGGGTTGACGCAATCGAGCGTAGCGCCAATGTTTTTGAATTAATACCTACCTACCTCAAACATCCAAAAGAGAAAGTTTTATTGCATAACAGTTTCAAAAGAATAAATTTGTTAATAATTACTTATTTAACACTAGCTGCAGCCCACGAGTACACTCGCGGATAACTTTAAAAAAATATTTTTTTATGAAAAGTATCCTGTGTTACTTCTAATACCTCCAAAAAATATGTGTACAAAGTTTCATGATGACCGGTTAAGCTACCATTAGGATTATTTATTGAACTGTCTGATTTCATCTTCAAAAAATTGTGTAACATCTAATCCATAATAATAATGAATAAAGAACAAAAAACTATTAGTAAGTTTGTTAAGTTGATTGCAAACTAATGTAAACTTAAGTAAAATGAAATTATTTAATTACATATTATTGGCAAATCAATCGCCGATTTACCACTTTCGACCAACAATACCCAACTAGGTAGGTACATCGTTCAATATTGAATGTTTCCGGATGATTGGTTACTTAGCAACGCTGTATGGTGGTAATCGTAGGCTTGATAGACGGACAAGTTTTTATAATTAGACAAAACTTCTGTATTTGTATACACGCCACTATTAATTATGTAAGTCACCAGATAGTGCCATAATAGCTGGCCATGTTTCCTTAAAGAAACACATACATACCTCTTATCTACAACCGTGTATCGGGACTTGCCAATTAACTAAACCATTGAAATTAGAAATCGCCAAACTCAGTCACCGGCACGCAAACCATCGAAAAAGTAAAGATTTTAAACCACAAACACCTCTTGGTTTTCGTCGGGTATGCATTACTAAGTATATGCTTAAATGCTAGGAACAGAATGTTAATAAAAACAATAACACCGCATTCTATTCGATTTGGTAAATGGCAATAAAGAAATATAGTTACTAGCTGACCCGGCAAACGTTGTTTTTCCATAAAAATGATTAAATTACTTAAATGGCTATTAATAAATAGGGGTTGGTGATAAAAGGGTAATAATTTAGGGTTGTATGTATTTTTAATGCAAAAAATTTTGTCCAAAAATAATAAAAAAATGTTAAGGGTCAACAACACTTATCACTTAGGGGTATGAAAAATAGATAGTAGCCGATTCTTACCCCCGTATTTATAAACAAGTAAAAGTAATTACTTGACTACAAGTAATTACTTGAGAGACAATTTTTATGCCTTAATCAAGACAATACTAGAAGTTATAACTACCAAAAGTTAGCATTTTCAGCCAAATAATATGACTATTAATGGTGATCAATTTCTTTCACTTAAGCACTAGGTATGAACACTTTAAGTTATGACTTTCTTAAGCAATAAGTAATTACTTCTTTATAAATACGGGGGTTAGACCTACTGAATATGCACATAAAATTTGGTAAAAATCAGTAAAGTAGTTTCGGAGGAGTAAGGTAACTAACATTGTGACACGAGAATTTTATATATAAGATTATTGCATATGGCTAATTAGTGACGAAAAGCGTTGGGCTGAGAAGAAGATTGATGATAATTCTTATCTTTACAAATTGAATACATAAGACGGGAGACAAACATCTTAGCGTTCCATGCACTCCGAGTAGATCCGGGGACCTGTGACACGGGTGTAGGCTTAAGGGGCCCCTTCCCGTACATCAACACTTCACTTTCACTACTCGTGTTTCTCTCCCTGCCCAGCCAAAACTGGTACAAATCTGCTAATGCAATAACTTACAGCAGTTCTGGCCAAGCCAAGGTCTTTCAACAGGTTATAGAGAGATTTTGCTGGTATACCTCTCGCTCCTGCTTCTACAGCTTAAAGACTACACAGATCATACAAAGACGAATCGTTTCGGTAATATTTAATTTAATTCCTTATCAGTCGTTGGTTTCATGGTCTAGACTTGACTTTGAACTTTAACCCTTCTGAATAATGAAATAAAGAATCGGTCGGAGAGACTCTATTTACTTATAAGGTGAAATAATGTTGCAAATGTAGTCACTCGGATAGTGAAAAGTCGATATTTAAAATTTAAGTAAACCCTGCAATAGTGTTAAAAAATATTGGTAAGGATTTAAAAAAAATGGTTTAAGTTTGATTTGATTCTGTAGATCAAACATTTTTAAATACCTTAACAAAACTATTTTACATGATGTATCATCGATGGCTATTTTTGCTTGTGATAAATTGTTTCCATTTGGGGCCACTACCTAACTATAAAAAATATCCACATATATTACGGAAATTAGAAAACATATGGAAAACATAACTCAAAAATCGATGTGTCAACTCAACTATTTAGTATGTAGGTAGGTAGTAGTAGTATTTCACTAATAATAAAAACAGGCCAAGTGTGCTACTGTGCCCTCATATGTAAAATTAGTTCACGAACTCTTTCAGGTACAACGTCTTCTGACAGTTAGCACCCTGGGACGTTCCCAGAAATGTCTATGGTGGAGCTGGCCTGTGCTCACGGTACTCAGCGTGTCCACCTGCATCAGCGGGCTTGGCATCTACGCGGTGTACAGAGACTGCGATCCGTTACTCGACGGTAAAATATCTTCTGTAAGTTCATTGATCTTACACAATAGTTATCTGTAAGGCGTCAAGCCGGTTTTAAAGATCTTTACTATTCTCTCCGAATGGTGTTAGTTTTAAATTGGTTATGATAGTTTTACAAATCTTTTGTTTTTTTCCTGAGAATCCAAAGTTTTCTCGAGTAAATCTGCTGTCGACGTTTTCGCGGAAGATGCACATATATTCTATTGCCTTCTGTGACAACCGGAATGATGTCAGAAAATAACTTATAATAACAATGAATAACCGCCACAGCAAAATATACTTTGAGATTCAATCTAATTCATAAGAAATTATAAGTTTTCTATTTCGTGTCGTGTGATGCCGGCACACCAAAAGAAAAGCAGCACTTCTTCTCATGGGTGTCGTAAAAAAACGACTAAGGGCTCTTTTATTGTCACGCGGGTTGGTATTGCGGTTGGTACGCATTTCACCTACATTGCAGGCTATATTTGATAGATGATACTGAGCACGAGTGATCTATCAAATGAAGCTAGCAATGTACTCCAAATGCGTGCCACCCGCATGCGTACCCGCGTATCAATAAAACAGCCCTAAAGGAATACATTACTGCCGGAAGAAGACAGGCATAGCGTCTTCTCTACAGCATTGACTAAATGCTATGCAGAGGGTGGCGATTATGGCAAAATCCTCCTTTGGGGAGGAGAAAGGAAATAAATATAGGAAATATATAGGCTATATGAAAAGAACCGGCTTTGATGAAAATATTTTGACCTTAGCCTTACCAAATTAAAGCTTTAGTTTCTGAACGAACTTAAAATTATTTTACAATATTGCAGATAGACCAGTTAATGCCATTTTACGTGGTAGATGCGATGCGTTCTGTGCCAGGACTTCCAGGACTTTTCGTGGCGGGAATATTTAGCGCCTCGCTATCGACAATATCAGCCGCCTGTAACGCGCTCGCTGCGGTGACACTCACGGATTACGTTAGTAGGTGAGATAATAGCAACTATTAAATTGACTATCGGTCAGCGATTTCTTCTTTTGAACTTGGCGCAAAAACAAATTTTAACTTTTACATTATGGTATTCATAATACACTGTTTTATTTTATTTAACTGTATTTAAAGTCAAAATTTTCGATCCATCTTTTATTGCTTCTGTTAGGGCAGCTAATTACGAGTAGCTCTTACAAGTTGTAATTGAAAAGTAGCATCAAATCTAAGAAGAAAATTATTTCATATTGGAATAAATATGTAAATTACATTAGTTTCTTGTTATCTTATCTGTGCTCATACTTAAATTATCATCTTACTCGTTGAAATATACAAGGTGCATTCTCAACCACCTGTAAAACGAAGCTCACGTCATGTAACCATTATACATGGTGAAATTTTAACCACCTTCAATCAATCAGCGATCGGTCAACCTACGAGACAAAAAAACAAATGACGTATTTTTTCTTATGGTATAGCTCAGCACAAAAATGTCAAGATAAAGCGCTTAGAAAATGTCCGCAAAAAATCTAAAATGTTTGATACGGCTGCCTAGCAACACTTTTTTTACGCGATTCGCATCTTATTCATTCATTACGATACTATTCATAAGTTTTTGTTTTTCCCTTTATACCTTATCAGGCCTTGGACCGTAAAAATTTTAAACTATATTGCGAAAAATATTTTCGGGCGAAAGCTTGCTTTACATTTTTTACTTCATAAATAGGCTCTAAATACGATACTGAACGCCTATAAAAATTTTGGAAAGTGGTTAAAATTTCATTGTGTATATAACATCTTGGCAGTGTTATTTAATTTTATTTATGTTATTTTTTTATAAATTTTAAAATATTAATTCGGCTATTTATTTTGAAGCACACTGTGAGGCACACTTATGTAGCTGTGTAAGGTACGAGTACGTTCATCCGGGACCCCGCCCGCAGCAAAATAATACGTGTGTGCGCGTCACAGCGTGTTACAAAATTAAAAGTCTGTTTTTTTTTCTAAAATATTTTTACTGATAAATTAAAAAACACTGCCATGATGTTTTACATAATGGTATTATAATGTAGGCTTCGCTTCCCAGGTGGTTGAAATGTACCGGTATAATGACTAATGATTATAACAATATTTTCTTTCAATTTGCACTCTAAGGATAACATCTGGGTAAGTCCTTTTCAATGAATTTAATGACTTTTGACCCCATGATGTTAAATGTATTATACCCATAAGATTTTTTTTGTAGGTGTACCATTTTAAAGCGTGCCCTTTTAACAGATAAGATAATCGGATTCCTTATCTTCTTTTGTCAAATGCTTTCTGAAACCCATGATTTCAATAATGTCCTTCCGGCAGCGGGCGAAAATGAGGTTTCAGATCAGAGAGAATAAAACTATCGTTATTTTTATTCTACGATTGTTCGTGTAACCTATAACCATTTTGCTCTTGTTTCTATTTGTTAGTTACGCATTTTTTCTATTTAAGTATTATTGTAATCTGTTTCTTGTATTTTAAAACTATAATTTTTTTCGCTATATTTCATTGTTTTTTATTATTATTTAAATTCTAGGCTCAGTGGCAGATTTGCTGTCTTGGCCGCCCTAGGCTTCAAGCCATCAGCAGGGCGGATTTCTCAGAATCCACTATACAGGATGAAATTTTAACCACCTTCCAAATTTTAATATCTCAATCTACGAGACAAAAAACGAATGACGTATTTTTTTTCTTTTGGTATAGCCCAGAACAAAAATGTCAAGATAAAGCACTTAGAAAATGTCCTCAAAAAATCTAAAATTTTTGATACAGCCGCCTAGCAACACTTTTTTACGCGATTCGCATCTCATTTAATTATAACGATACTATTCATACGTTTTTGATTTTCCCTTTATACCTTATCAGGCCTAAGTTGCGAAAAATATTTCCGGTGAAAGCTTGATTTACATTTTTTACTTCATAAATGGACTCCAAATACGATACCGAAAGCCTATAAAAATTTTTCAAGTGGTTAAAATTTCAACCTGTATAGACTACTTATCTAAATAGATTTACAACTAGTTATTTGCTCTAACATAATCTGCAAACTTGGCATACTTGGTTATCATAACTTTTACACGAGTATTATAAACTTTTAACACGTAAAGTAATTGAAATATTTGAATATCTAATTAAACACAATAAATTTGTACAAAGCTACTTGTTATTGCAAGTGCGGGTAGGTAGTGTGGGCTAAGTAACTAAGTTTATTATATAAATAAAAATAATAGCTGCTAATTTGTAATATTTAACGAGGTTTCAGGAATAATTGCACATTTTAATAAAACATATTATGTTTGTTTTTATGACTTGCGCGCAACGAACGAAAAAACATAAAAGAGTATTTAAGGATGCGCCATAATAAGTTTTTTGACAAGATTGGGGCCGCCCCTAAATCTGGCCGCCCTAGGCCCGGGCCTACCGGGCCTTAGTGTAACTCTGCCACTGGCTCCCGCAGAATACCAGTATCGTAGCACGCCTTCAGCTGCCACGATAAATGCTGAGCGGGAGTCTTTTTTCGCATCATATCATATCATATTATCTTATTTCTTCTAAATTTATAAGTGAATATTTCTGTGTGACGGCACTGTTGTATGCCAAATAAGTATGTTTTCTTACTTTTAATAGATGGTGTTCCATACGTGAATCCTACATACCTTGGCTGACAAAGTTAGCGGCGTGTGCGTACGGTTTCCTATTCTTGGCGCTTGCGTTTCTCGCGGAGCACCTTGGGGGAGTGCTCCAGGCCGCCCTGACTATCTTTGGGGCTGTGGGAGGACCACTGTTCGGTGTCTTCACTTTAGGGATGTTCACCACATTTGCTAATGAGAGGGTTAGTAAGACTGATTAACGATTAACTGCGTTGGTTGATAAAACTTTAAGTTTTCTCTTGAAATTTTTCCGTCTGTAAAGTTTTGGTTGAAGTGATTTTTATGTTTTTTTGTATGTAGAGCACTTGAGAAAATGTATTTATGGTACTTACCTACTTACTTAATATTTACTTTGTTTCTTTCCTTCTTCTATCTAAAAATCCTTTGATTTGATCATAGTGTAAACTTTTATGAAAGGCATGTTAAAAAACGCAGGTGTTTGTACTTAGTTCTGAAGTTCGGAAAAAAATATTCTAGGACACAAATAAATTGTACATTTTAATAAAGTCCATACAGACGTCCTTACTTAAAACATTTCTGTTAATATGTAACTTCTATTCTAGGGTGTATCAATCGGGCTACTCAGCGGTATGGCTATGACCCTCTGGATGAGTTTCGGAGCGCCTCGGCCCTCCCCAGTTAAGCTACCTCTTAGCGTTGCCAGTTGTGGAAACGTCACCATAGTACCGCAACCCGCTATGACGAATCCTTCTGACTACTTCTATCTGTACAGAATCTCATACATGTGGACCAGCCCTGTAAGTTACTTTTAAACCAGTTTGCTTATCATTTGATTGCTTATTTTGTTGGTTAAGGCTTTGCGCACGTGTAAAAAGCGTGACACTAATAAGAATGAACTTAGTTTTTTTGGTGTCATGTGAAAAAGCTATTTTTTTTTAATTTTAACTATATGTAGGTATACTCACAGAACATGGAAAAAGGATAGAAGGCAATTTAGGCGGGGCAGGCGCGCCACAGAGGTTTTGAGGAAATGCTTGTAAGTGAGAGCTGTGATTGGTTTCTTTTGACGTCGCGCAACCGATCGATTGACGTTCTTTGAACTCTTTTATGTGTAGTGGGGCGCAAGCGGCGACATCGGTTCTCATACAAATGGTGCATGACAGCATTTCTAACTTTTTTCCATGTTCTGTGGGTATACTTCGATAAAAGTGTTAATAAGTAAAATTTTATTTACACTTTGAAGTAATTATGTTGCACAAACAAAAAGTTGTACAAAATTCTACCTTATTCTGCTGGTCTACTAAGCATTGTACCTCCTCAGTTCGGCTTCGTGTGGGTGCTCGTGGTGGGTGGTATCTTGTCGCTAGTGTGGCGACACCAGCAGCCCTGGGAGAAAGCTGGGCGGACAGTTCCCGACCCCGCACTCTTCACGCCGCCCCTCGCCCGCCTTCTGAAGAAAAGATGCGAGAAGGAGAAATCTGTTCAGGTATAGTCCTTCGCCTTTGGTGGTAGCGTAGAGTTTCATTAGGAAATTCATGGGGCACTTTATTATTAGTAAGGTTGCCTAGTTATAATTATCTTTTGTAATGGAATATTAAACCTCATATACATATGTATTGAGGTTTAATTTTAAATGTAAAGACATATTCATACAGCGTGACTTTTAATAGTTTTTTTACTGTCTTTTTTCTTTGATTTGAATTCTGACTTAGTTTTAAAATCGACTTATAAAGCTGTTCCATACTAAGTCCGAGTGCTGCTCGACCAAATTGCATTTTTTATGCTTAATGATTTCAATATTAGGGACATAATAAAAGTTGTTAGTTGATAGATCTATCTACAAAAACGAAGACTCATTAAAAGTCACGTTTTTGGTAAGTCCTGTTTAAGTGGCATGGATCATGGTTATGGAGCATAATTCGTCATGGTCAGGCATGAAGATACACAATTGTTTTGTATCTGAGGGGTCTATTTCTATCATCCGATTTTTCATCTACGTAGATTTGCAGGAACCTTACACTTTTATTGCTCAATTGTATTTTACATTGCGCCATCCATTGGCGCAATGTAAAATACAAAAGCAAGTTGAAAGTGTAAGTAGTTTTACTACTTGTGCCTTTTGCACCGAATGTGCGAATAAGAATTTTATGTTCGGTTTTTCATTTTCTTAAGCCATTCCATAGATATTTTGAATGTAACTTAGTATGTAAATATTTCTGAACTTTGAGAAGCTTTCGCATTCATTAGTGCTTTGTAGATGCCTATCCATCGTATGCATGTGGTAGTTTTGTTTCTAGACGAACGCGGGCTCTATGTTGTACATAGCATGAGCAAATGCTTCGGTCCTGCTTGTAAATAGCGCTGGAACAGGCTGGTAACATGTTTTTTTTTTTCATATGTTTTAAAATGTTTTTGAGCAATTACATTTCTGTAAATTGCAAATACGATTCCTTGATCACAAAAGTTCGACTGCCTTAATTGAACCCACAAGCTTTAGCTTATTAGCTTTTGTCCCGTTGTTTATTCAATGCTCTATACTGTAAGCATAAATTCGTTATCACAAAATGTGTCTTAAAGCTCAATCGGTTAGAGCAGGTGCCCAATAAGCGGAAGGTTATAATAAATAATAAATAAATGTGGACAACATCACATTCCTTGTTCTGATCCTAATTTGAGTAACTAATTAAAGCGCTGCTATTTTGGAAATCAGAAACAACGAAGGTACCACAAACACCCACATGTGAAAATGTAGAAAAACACTTTTTTCTACACTGACCCGTCCGGGAATCGAAACCGGGAGCTCGGAGCAATGACACCATGAAAACCAGTGTGTACTCTGACACAAAGTGGGGTTCAAGTACGTTTCACTTTCGGCATTCGAAATTTTTATTCAAGGATTTTTTTGGTAAATTATTTATATGTTACGTACTAGTAGGGGAGCCCAAGTGGGGATTTCGGGATTTACTAAAGCGTGGCAGATTAATATACAGAGGGATACCTTGTACCCGGGTAAGTACCTCCACCAAATATGAGCCCCATATATAAAGCCGAATTTTTTTTGCACATTATAATAATGGCCGTAAATTTGCGTCAGATCGAAATCGTCAGATTATTGAATGGGAGCTTTATTTTTGGTGCACTTAACACCCCCTTAGAAAATCTGACGCGCTTGATCAATTGTTTTTTTCATTTTTTACCCTTACTACACCCCATGTACAAGCGGGTGGTTGGCAAGATGCAAATGATCAGATTAACATACGTTCATTATTAAAAATACGTAGGAGATTGATGCTATCAATATCTGACGCGCTCGAGTATGTCCATGCAACAGTTTTAAAAAAAAATCTATAGCTGCTTCCCCCACCCATGAGAAGGTATTTAATATATAACGTTTTTTTCTTCTTATCATCTAAGCTTTGCAACCTAATAGGTCTCTACGACGCTCGAGTAAATCCTCATTTAGCATCGTGGGCTCCCCTACTATACTGTCCTGTTTTGTTGCTTTAATTAAATGGGTGTTTTTATCTTTGTTTATATTATTGTGTATATTTAGTTATTATGTAACATCTTTGGTAGGTATATTTTTATTTAAACATAATTTACGTGAATTTTTTGGAATTTCATTTGCTTACTTTAATTTAAATATGAAATCTTTTTCACTTTTTAAATTACAACAGACTTCGTTAATTAGATGTCTCATTTCAATTAATACTCGTAATAAAGAGTTTGTGTTGCCTCTGTTGATGTTTTACTATCCACAGAACATTTTTGATTCATACATCGAATGTGTCTCTGCGGTTTTTAAGTTCGTATCCTGTGTTCGTAACTAATCATATTATATTACTTTACAGTGTGAACTCCTCAAACACAACAGCATTAACGACTGATAACAGTGTATTAATCTAATAGTAAAATAGAATCATATTGTTACTAGACTTTACATAGATTTTATAGGCAACATTCCTATGGGGTATTTTATAATATAGACAATATTTATAACAAAATGTAAGGTACTGGATATTTTGATTATCGTGTAATGATAATACAGATAGAGCTATTTTCATTGTAGTTAAACAATAAAACTTAATAACTTTAGGTTCTTAAAATATCTATGTGTGTGACTAGGTATATATAGTTTAGAGCATTTAATTGTACATACGATCCAGTCGTTCTGATTTTAAATTGAAATTAACTGAACTCGATGTTTTGTTAAAACTTATTTTAAATCCAATGAGCCTATTAGGTATGTAGCGTTTGATGGAGTAAAATTACTTACTAGCGACATTTTGACATAAATGATAATAAAAAAAAACTTTATAAACAACTAAATGAATACTAGCGACATTTCGACATAAATGATTGATTATGAAACAAAACTTTATAAACAACTAAATTAAAAGTTTACTGTGATTCAATAAATACTAGATGTATTTTGCAAAAATTATACTGTTCTAGTTTTTTGAGAATTGATTTTGTTTAGAAGTAATAAAGTTAAATTAATGAATTGGGGGCAGCAGCGCCTTAAAATAAAATACAAGTTAAGAGACGTCTTGAGCAGTACAACGAACAAAGCGTAATGTTTTCATTTTACATGTCATGGTTTTTTGCTTATATAAAAAAGAAAGAAAAGAAAAAATGGCATATTTGGTAGGTACAGGCAATCAAAAACAAAATTCATAATTAGAAAGAGAGAGAAAAAAGAAGATAATCAGATAAATAAAATAATAGCAAACAGGTATCATACCTGTACGCATTGTGGATGAAATAAATATCAGGGCGGAATTAATATACTAAATAAGGATAAAACTGTACAATGTTGATGGCGGGAGTGATACTTAAAAACAATATGAAAATGGAAATTAAATGGGATTTGGTTCGCCACATCGATACTACGAACGTTTACATTAAACTGTAATGCTATGGCAAATGCTCTGCTATATTATACCTATGTACCTACTTGTCTTGATTAGGCTATAACCAGTTTTACAAAATCCTTTTGTAAGATTTGATTTGATTTTAATGCTTAGAAATCTATCAAGACTTGTATGTGACTATAACTAATTATAAAAGTATTATTAAGTGACTCACGAATATCAACCACCAAGCTTGCCTGTGATAGCGCAAATGTTCTTCCAGTAATTTTATAACACAAAGTTGGTAGCATATGAATTATTATGATTATTCGTAACAGATTAACTGAATAATAGTTAATTAAGGTAAATTAAATAAAGTATTTATTTAGATTTAATTTAGATTTAATTGAGATGAGTGTTCGGTAGTTTACCATCTTAAAGATGACATAATATTAAGAAAATGTATGTAGTATGTTAACTTAAATGGACAATATATATTTGCAGTTTATAGGAAACATTATATGTATCGTTAAGATCCAAATCCTAGAAGATTTGAGTAAAGTAAATAAGTGTGACGGGCACAAATTATTTGTACCACAAAAAAAAACATTTTTTTCGTATTTTGTACTTAAGTTACGAATGTTTGTCTTTCTAAATAATACGTTATCTAACCTACGTAGGGTAAGCTTTAAGGGTGCGTTTTCACAAAAGCAAGGCTGCCCGTTGTTGAGGCAAAGCTGACAAACAAATATTGCTCAAATCCTGTAGGATTGATCCAAGCGGGGATAAGATGTGTCTCATCTCCGCTCCACTTCAGAGGAAACAGTATTAGCGGAGAATTACTTACACTAAAATTACTAGTTACTGTGCAGAGTACTGCAGAGCGGAGCTTTTTCATGCTAAGCAAGCGTATGCGCAATGCGTAGTTGAGCCACAAGTGCCACAACTAAGCTTTATAGCTGTGCTAGGTGAAGCCGAACCGGGACGGGCGGGTCTGAGTGTATATTCGAGATGTATACAACATAGCTCATCCCCGCTCAGCTCAACTTCAGCCAGCTACATAGCTAATTCTGCACCACTCATCTTTGCGCACCTTCAATGGAAACACTTAACTATTTCTTTACAACGCCCCGCTTGGCTGAACTCAGCGCAGCGTTTCTATGGAAACGCACCCTAAGCTTAGTTTTGGGCTGAATGGATAACTTTGCGTCGTAGATTAATACTTATTTAAATTAATTTATAATACAGATCTGGAGTTGAGATTCGTCATTGGAATTTGCCATTGATGACGGATTGTGTGACTACTTATTTCTCAATTTTGGTATTATTCGGAAAGCATTTATCACCTTCCTCATTGTTTAAGTTACCTATTTATAATTGTTTCGGTTATAACTAGTTTCATGATGATAACGGCGAGAGGGGCATATTGTGCCTGAGGGTTTATTTTTGCTGATGCTAAAAGAAAGTTATTTTTGAAATATTTATTCTGTAGTAACTCAAAATACTTAGTGGTATTTTAAAGCTTAAGTAAAGTTGAATAACAGTAAATCGTATGGACACTAGTGAAAAAACTGCGTGGCATCATAACAATTTAGTTTCTGATATGTATACAGGGTGTTAGGTAAAGGGTATCGAAAATCAATCAAGCCGAAACTGGCCTATATTAATATGTTGGCACGTAGATTTGCGGGTTGTAATGAAAAGGTTAAAGTTACGCTTTTCAAAGCTTATTGCCAGTCTCTTTACACGTGCAGCCTATGGGTCAGCTTTACGCAGCGCGCGTACAGCGCTCTGCTTGTGCAGTACAATAATGCATTCAGGGTGCTGCTTGGCCTGCCGCGATTTTGTAGCGCGTCGGGAATGTTTGCCGTGGCGCATACCGATGGCTTTCACACGGTCATTCGAAAGCGGTGCGCCTCGCTCCTTGATCGTTTTCGCGGCAGCACGAGTAGAATCCTGAAGGCATTGGCTGACAGGTGGGACTCGCCGATGCTGGGACGCTGGATTAGTCTGCATGCCATCAAAGGCTCTTGATGTGCTATCATCGACCACATATTTGACATGTTCTTTTCTCTTTTTATTTTATTTTTTTCTCTCATATTCACTAACATTAGCTATTTAAGTAAAATTCTCACTAACACCAATATGGACCATGGTCTGAAATAAATTTCTTTCATTCATTTCATTCATTAACACATGCATATAAATAATTGGGTGAAGTCAGAAATTTGATACCACTTTGGAAGAAAAAAAATTATACAAAACGGAAACTAAAAATTGAGGAACAAAAAAAAATCGTATTTATGACTTCACGCTACTATTTTTATACTTATGTTAACATTGACTAGTTATGGCTTGGTATACCATTTACTTTACCTAACAGCCTGTATTATAAGTAGATACCTAACAGTGCAAATAAGTTATAAGTCATTGCTATACTAGCATAGCAGTATTGAAATGTTGATAATTATGAACTGCTATCGAAATAATTGATGATGTAGGTGAATAAATACTCAAACTATGTAGAGTTGTACTTACTTTACATTTTATTACCTTGTATTTTCATGTACTTATCTGCTTTGGAAAATAAAACCTATACAACATAATAATATCTGTTTATCATTCATTGTGACAACTTATTATCTTATTTCTCAACATTGTAGACTTAACAAATCAAATTGATTTCAATGTATGTATGATAGAAAGCGCCCCGTTGGTTTAGTAGTTTAAATACTGGCTCATGGTCTCGGGGTCGCAAGTTCGATCCGGGGGTCGGGCAACAAAAAGTTTTGAACATTGCATTGCATTGAAAATTATATCCTCGGGTTTCGACATTTGGAATTTTATTTCCATACATGGATTAAATATTACGCAGTAGAAGTATTGAAATAAAATTCAGGCAATAAACATAACACTCTAATATGTAAGCAATTATATTGAAATTACGATATCAGTATTTAAACTTGAAAAAATATCGCTCAGGCAGGACTAGAACCCGTATCTCCTCCTCCTCCATTTGATAAAACAACGCTGGCTTACAGTGATAAGAATATGCTTGAAAAATTGACGCCTGTGACGTAGTGCCTCGGTGGCTAAATTGGTAAAGCGCCGCGCCGGGCATGAGAGGAGATGCGGGTTCGAGTCCCGTCTGAGACATAATTTTTCAAGTTTAAATACCGATATAATAAACATAACAGTGAAAATATGGTGAAATTATGTAGAATCGATAAAATAAGAAACCCTTGACATACATACCTAACTACTTACTCAGAAATTAAAACCATTAAATTTTATTTACAACGCTCGTCTAACAAAGCATAAAGAAAGAAGATCATACCTGTAGAAATGAAACGATTTATAGAAATTATCGTTTTAGAAAACCTAAGGCAGAGAAAAGACGATTGGCCTTGCGGAAATAAAAGAGTGGATTGCAACGCTAGAAAAAAAAAAAAAAATTTAAAGCTATTTTCATTGTTCTATTTCGTATTTTTACTCCATCGTATTTCATACATTCTTCGATGTCCAACAAAGCACCATTTAAGATTAGTTTTACATAGGTATTTATTATAATTGTTAGCGGTGTATTGACATAGTGTAAGTATTTGAATATTTGTTTAAAATAAAAGCCGAGTTAGCTGTTACGACATGTTTTATTTTTTGGGTCCCATTTAGCAAGTGCTTTCTTTGAACATTGAAGTAAATTAAAATTATTACCTACTTGAATTTTTTTTAAGGTAAATATATGACAAGGACCAATAAATACATGGTCAGCCGTTATTAAAATGATTGTTAAGGCCTTTTGCTGTTGACTGTACGTTTCGTTTTATAATCTACACAAAATCATTCTCAAGTCACCCATGTTACACGCACCACGTTAGCATAAACCTAAATACTCGTACTCATTCATTTAAAGTGTAGTGTCTAGTTCGGTTAAACTTGCATTTTAATACAAGGTGAAATGTTTTTAAGTGTGCGTTCACATGAACAACAAACTACTAATATGAAATAAAATGACTTTAGAAATACAGTGTTTCGATTTCCGGTTTTGCTTTTAGGTTTTAAAAATACTTACGTAAAATTTGGTAAGTTAAGTGTTTGTTTAAGAGTTAGGAACTTAAACATTAATCAATACGATATAAGGTACTAAGCATTCATTCACATAAGTAGGAATATCTACAGTTACTTATGCTACAAAACAATATTAACCCCCGTATTTATATGCTATTGCTTAAGAAAGTCATAACTTAAAGTGTTCATACCTAGTGCTTAAGTGAAAGAAATTGGTCACCATTAATAGTCACATTTTTTGGCTGAAAAAGCTAACTTTTGGTATAGTTATAACTTCTAGTAATTTCTTGATTAAGGCATACAAATTGTCTCTCAAGTAATTACTTGTAGTCAAGTAATTACTTTTACTTGTTTATAAATACGGGGGTTAGTGTCAATACTAGTTACTTACTTACTCTCAGTGGCACACTTCTATCAAGGTTATAGACATTGCTATTTATCTATCTTCATCAATGAAACATGCAGCGGGAGTTGTAAGTATGTCTGTCGTTTAATGTATTAATATTCGATACTAATAATATGATCTTTAGTAGTACATACTAGTACCTATTGTTAACTTACTGCAAACAGGTCTGTTTAATTTATGATAATTTATTTTACAAAACATTTCAAGCATTTCAATGCAATTGTCAGTTGAGATTATTATTACCTACCTATTTTATATCGGAATGTATTGTCTCGGTTTACCTTTACACTGACAAAGATAATAACATAAAACCTTAGAGATGAAGATACAGTGATAAGCAGACAAAATTATTTCGATTTATCTAAAAAATATAAAATTGACCTTGCACTTGTACCTACCTGAGAAAGCAACATAAAATTCATATAATTTAGCTAGTATATAGTTATAGTATTGTTATATAGGCATACGTTAAAAAAACATACCCATCACCTATGTGGTGTGCTGACTTACAATAAAATAGCGCCACCTCCTCTTCTTGAAATGGACTATCGTAAGAGGCTACTAAAGGAGTGCAAAAGACGGCAGCAGCGCTGACCAAAATTAAATGGCCAATTCGCCTGCTGAGCGTTACAAATAAACAAAATCCTATTACTTTTGGGAGGCTTATGTCCTGCAGCGACCTTAAGTGAGCTGATGATGATACATTCATATACCGGGTGTTTTATGGTATTGTATGCCGAAACTAACCAGTGTTAACGTATGCATAATTATAATTGTAATATAGAGCTTCATAGGGGCTTACTTTAACTAAGAATAAGGTTGCCAATGAAAAATATAAAATAACCATCGATATCGGAACACCTGTAATAAGTGACTTATTATAAAAACTGATCGAGCAAAAAAGACTAAAAGAGAGTTAAATAACCTACCCCAATCCCTTGAAGCTGATCGACAAGTGATTAAGAGTTTATTTGCATGAGCACCAAAACTGAGATAGTTTCTTCATTATCTCTTGCAAACCTCTTGGTTGATGGTGAATGAGAATCGCTCAAAACAGCTATAGTTAATCTAATTGTATGCATGCTTAAGACGTAAATTAACTTGTGTCTTGTGTTTTTGCACAGTAAAAATGGTAGAAGCAGTGTTTGGAGTATGGGATTATGTCATCATAGCAGCGACTATGGTGGCTTCAGTCGCCATAGGACTCTACTTTCGATTCAGTGGTGGAAAGCAAAAGACAAACGAGGTATAATATTTACTTACATAGATGACTTACTTTATAATCTTTTAATTAATTTTAATGCGAACTCAATCTGTTTACGGATCTAATAGATAAAATTTATCACGAAGTTAAAACTAAGTATACCTAGGCAGAAATAGCACATATACTACTCTTTAACCCGGAAAAATGTGTGGTTCTCAGAAATAGTAGGTACCTATTTTAATTTAAATTTTAATACGAATTCACGAGAAACACCTTGTTAGGTTATAAATTGAATTTTATGAAAATTTTGTTATTGTTTTGACGAGGTTTTATCAGCGTGTCTAGAAATCAGTAATAACAATATGATTTATATCCTTCACTTATGACTTGTATTATTTATTAATTGGGGCGCCTATCTGCTAATAATGTCAATGAAACTGAGGCTGTTACCAATTAATAAAGCAAGCACCATTCATGACAGATCCAAACTCTTATTGATACCTACCTAAGAATGAGAATATGTTTCTATTACATTATTATAAATGTTACGAATAGAAATACGAAAGTCTATCTGCCTCTCTTACTCATGCCAATGTCTTATACAAAGACACGAAGATCCGTCTTTACGAGCATAGCGTAGGTAGTTTGGTCTTTAGAATAAAGTTTAGCACGGAGAAACAGCTGGTTTATATTTACCGGTATACTACATACTAAAATGTTTTGTCTTTTTTTATCACAGGAGTACCTATTAGCTGATCGGAAGATGTCAATCCTTCCAGTCGCCGTCTCGCTGATGGCATCTTTTATGTCTGCAATCACTCTACTCGGTGTGTCATCCGAAAACTACTACTACGGCATGATGTTCATAGTCGTAAACCTGGGGTATGGAGTTGGTACACCAATCGCCAGCAGCCTTTATTTGCCAGTATTCTTTGGACTCCAGAAAACCAGCACTTACGAGTATTTGGAACTGCGATTTGGGCCAAGGATTCGCATGCTCGCGTCTTTGACGTATACTTTGCAGATGGTCCTATATAATGGAATAGTTTTATACGCGCCAGCAATAGTGTTGGAATCAGTGACAGGGCTAGATCGCCTTGTATCGATACTAGTGGTAGGATTAGCGTGCACCCTATATTCCACTTTGGGAGGAATGAAGGCGGTTCTATTTACTGATTTGCTACAATCAATGTTAATGTTCGGTGCGGTCTTCAGTATCGTTGTGTTCAGCTCAAAACAGCTGGGCGGGTTTGATAAAATTTTTATAATAGCTAAAGAAGGTGGACGATTGGATTTCAAAAAGTAAGTTTAAAATTAATGTTCCATGTTTTATACATAAATAACTGTGATTTATTTATATGTTATCTTGTTACAGTTTTAGTTTAGACCCAACAGAGAGGCATACGTGGTGGTCCCTTATGCTTGGTGGCATTATAACATTCCTGTCATTGTACGGAGTCAATCATACACAAGTGAGTATAAAGTGTAAGTTTGGATAAGAAAACTTTCTGTTCAACGGAATGGATCTCAGGCTACAATAAAAAAGCCAAAGTAGGAAATATTGTAATACTAGGAAAAACTATGCTTGGAATTATTTTAACCGTCTCTGGTGGAATTTGAATTCAAGAAAGTTCCCGTGTTCACATTATGCACTCAATTTAGTATTTATAAAAGAAAAGAATTAAGTAACGGCCTATACATATTTACCCACTGCAGGGTAAAGGCCGCCAACATTGAATTCAAGTTACCACAGCAATGATGGGTACTAGAATAATCAAATTTACCAAATGCGGGTTAGTGTTCACAAACCCGAGCAATGTCCGAAAATGCGAAACTATCGTTGCCCGAGTCGGGGATCGAACCCCGGAATCTTAGCTCGGTACGTAAACCACTAGACCAATGAGGCGTTGGCAGTGTAGTATAATTTTCGATGTTATCCAACTTAATCTTAATGTTAACCATACTAAAACCAAACCTAGGTATCTAACTTGGCTAGTAAAGTCATGCTTATGTAAGAAATTTTTTACTTACTCTTTTGTAAACTAAATCTAGGTCCAAAGGCTCCTAACGGTGAGTACCTTGAAGAGGTCTCGGCTGTGCTTGTGGTGGAGCTGGCCCGTGATGATGGTTCTCAGTACCTTCACGTGCATCTGTGGGCTGGGCATCTACGCCGTCTACAGAGAATGCGATCCGCTGACTGAGAAAAAAATCACAGCTGTAAGATTTATTCTTTATTTACCATTGATCTGATCAATAAATTTATTTTAATTAGAATCCCGAAAAACTGGACAAGTAAGACTCGGTCTCGCCCACTAAAGGTTCCGTACAATTTTGTGAGAATGAGATGATTTAAAATATCGAAATATAGGTTTTTTCGGAAAAACGACAGTATCTTTTATATAACGAAGAAGTTTTAATCTTTTCATAGCTTCAAGGGACTGTAAACCTGAGTGGTATTTGGTCTTAATTTTTATTCGATACCTACACGACAGACAGACGGACGGAAAGAGGATAGGACAAAAAAGTATTTTAAAGTAAGGAACCCTAAATAATTTAGTATTAAAAAGTTTGACCTCTGGTAAGTGTGATGAAACTACTCAGCTAAAAATTGTAATGTTATTCAGATTCACTAAGTATACTTAATAGTTTGTTTAAAGTAATCTTGATGCTGTTGTTTTAATTTAATTCCTAAATTATTTGATATTTTCATAAACACTATCTTATAAGTTCATCAGTCTAGTTTGATACATTAGTTCAACTGAAACTGTGACTACCCTCTAAATTTAAAAACAATGAGCTTTTAGCCTGTTCTATGGTATATTTCAGATCGATCAGCTGATGCCATATTACGTGGTAGACGCAATGCGGTCGGTACCAGGATTAGCTGGACTATTTGTCGCGGGCATATTTAGCGCTTCGCTGTCTACAATATCCGCCGCTTGCAACGCACTCGCTGCGGTCACGCTTTCTGATTATATCAGCAGGTAAAATATTTTTTTAACAAAAAAGGCCCCTTGAAATTGGTCAACTTTAAAAAAAATTACTCATAATAGTCAACTGTTGGGTAGGTAAGTCTTTCCCATGCCTAGCTAGAGTTCTTGGTCCTCTCACCAAAAGTTGTTGCTGTGAAGCAATCGTAATTTTAAGTAATAAATCAGGTTCAACTGTGTGGTATCGACCTTAAAAAGAAAAGCACCACTCCCTCCCATCTTATGTGGTCGTCGTAAGTGGCAACTTGAAAGTACTGCCAAAGGAAGTTAAAACCAAAACTCATCTACCAAGCGTCACGATAAAATTCTCCTTTTAGAAAGTCATAAGTCCAGCGGTGTACTGATGTAGAGTAAATATAATGATGATGCGCCATCAGGCTTTGTGGTTCGGAAGACACCAGCCATGGAAATAATAAGTCCACCTATTTTTCGCATTCCATCATCTTTCATCTATCCAATCAATGTCTGTCCTAATCCCGACTATGCAGATTGAAGCCGTGTTGTAACTTGTTCGTTTATATTCTTTGTCCTTACCGTTCTTAAACTTCCCGTGTTAAAGAGCTCAACCATAAATTGCTATTCAGATGGTGTAGGATCCGTGAATCGTATATACCCTGGCTGACGAAGCTTGCAGCGTGCGGGTATGGGCTCTTGTTTCTGGGCCTGGCATTCCTGGCGGAGCATTTGGGTGGCGTGCTGCAGGCCGCCCTCACCATATTTGGGGCTGTAGGAGGGCCACTATTGGGGGTCTTTACCCTAGGCATGTTCACTACTTACGCCAACGAGAGGGTAAGGATCTTCTTTTTAGAAAATATTTGTTGCAGCTATTTGTGTTTGTTGGCCGGATGAAACCTACCTTAAAATAACATGAAACACTTTTAACCAGCAGCCGTCGAATACCTTGTTGGTGTAATGATAGGGTCCTGGGCTCGATTCCCGGTCGGTTGGTTAATTTAGGAAACGACCTTTTCTAAATTGACTCTGGTCTGGAAGGGGTAATAGTCGTGCGTAAGCTTCTGTCTCATGGCAGTCGTAAAAAAAGTCACGTCAGAGGTCTAACGTAATAAAGGGCTAGAAAAAATCTGACATTATTTTTGAAGGACAGCCATATGATAAGAAGAAGATCCAGCGGTAGGCTTGATTGGAAAATATATTCAAAACTAAAAATCATATGATCGTTACTGTTAAATGCATACAAAATATAAGCATTATAAACTTAAGGACGGAATCAGAACATGAAGTATGAGTAGAAACATGTGTCATCGACAATGTGGATCACCATAATAATATTTAGTCTTTGAGTATTGAACCAATGCTCTAAACCCGCGCCTCTGCCCGCGTAAAATACAATTACAATCGCGCTGGTGGAAATCTGTGCACGGATATGTGCGACACAAAATTGCCTATGTCCTTTTTACACGCTTTGCTTCACTTGTATGTTTGTATGTTTGTATGTAACCGACAACTTTGGACGCTATTTTGACCCACTTTAAACGTTCAGATTTTATTCAAATTTTGCACACCTGTCAAAGACCGACGACAATGCAATAATTCGATTAAAATATCCGATTATCCTGATTAGATTCGCCAGGATTTATCAATTTCTTTCTGCATCCTTTGCATGAGAGTAACAGAGATAGCGCTAGTGCGCGAACTACGCATGCATGCATTTCCAGATATACTCTGATCGGGCACTCAGCTTAGCATAACATAGTAGATTAGATCATATAACAGTTTAAAAAAAATTTAAAAAATCCCTCTTATTAATTAACCAAACTAAAAAGTAGAAAATAAATAATAGTTTAAAAAAACTAAAAAACTCGCTTTATACAGGTGAAATTTTAACCGCTTTCCAAATTTTTTGTAGGCGTTCAGTATTGTATTTAGAGCCCATTTATGAAGTAAAAAATGTAAATCAAGTTTTCACCCAAAAATATTTTTCGCAATATAGTTTTAAATTTTTACAGTTTTAGACCTGTTTAGGTAAAGGTAAAATCAAAAACTTATGATTAGTATCGTAATGAATTCAGAATGTGATGTGCATTGCGTAAAAAAAGTGTTGCTAGGCAGCCGTATCAAAAATTTTAGATTTATGGTGGACATTTTCTAAGTGCTTTATCTTGACATTTTTGTACTGTACACCTACCATGAGTTAACAACGATCGAAAACGCTATCGTCGGCGTAAAAAATATATATGGAAAAATGTACAGCGCCTCTAGCGGTCACTTGAGAAACTTACATTTTTCATATATATTTTTTACGCCGACGATAGCGTTTCCGATCGTTGTTAACTCGTGGTAGGTGTAATGGGCTATACCAAAAGAAAAAATACGTCATTTGTTTTTTGTCTCGTAGATTGATATATTAAAATTTGGAAGGTGGTTATAATTTCACCCTGTATAGAAAACCAAACTAAAAAATAGAAAATAAATTTTAATAATTTTGAATTAAGAATAGTGTAAAAAATTCTAATAAATATAAATGAATAATAGTGTAAATAAGAAAAAAAAATTAACAAAAGCGCGGGGTGCTTTTTAAGATGCTATCGAAATGATAATCTTTCTTCTCATATCTGTCAATGAAATATTTATAACTATTGACCCACGCACCCCTAACTTTTTTTGAAATATTTTTTTTTCTTATTTACTATATTATTCATTTATATTTATTAGAATTTTTTACACTATTCTTAATTCAAAATTATTTTTTAGTTTGGTTTTCTATATAAAGCGTGATTTTTAGTTTTTTTTGTAAGGTTCCGTACCCAAAGGGTGAAAACGGGACCCTATTACTAAGACTTCGCTGTCTGTCCGTCTGTCCGTCTGTCCGTCGCTCTGTCACCAGGCTGTATCTCAAGAGCCGCGATAGCTAGACAGTTGAAATTTTCACAAATTATGTATTTCTGTTACCGGAATAACAACAAATACTAAAAACAAAATAAATTCATATTTAAGGGGGGTTCCCATACAACAAATCCGTTTTGTTGGCCTTTTTGGTACGGAACCCTTCGTGCGCGAGTCCGACTCGCACTTGGCCGGTTTTTATTAGGCCTAATCTGTCTTTGTTACTTATTTAATTACTCATAACATTGGTTAAGACACAGACAGACAGAAAGAGATATTTTGGCATTCATAATATTATTAAATAGGTATATTTAATCTTTAATGATCAATCACATACCGAAGGTGATTTTGGAAACTATATTACAACAAGTAAGTAATAAGGTATATTCATTGTTTGTAGGGTGCATCAATTGGACTCCTCACTGGTTTAGTTCTGACTTTCTGGATAAGCTTCGGGACACCTCGACCCTCGCCAACGAAATTACCCCTGAGCGTCGAAGGGTGTGGTTATAATATCACAGTACCAACCCCATCTGCTACAAACCCTTCAGATTATCTGTTTCCTTATAGGATTTCCTACATGTTGACTAGCCCGGTATGTCCATTTACTATAATGATTGTTATAAGTATAGCCTAAAACAACATTTTTATAGTTTTATGGTTAATTCATTAAGTAACGCAAATTTAAAAGATGAATCGAAAAATGGAGGCCTCTATTAAATCCAAATTAGGTATTATTTGCTACTAAGTGTGCTAAAAAGTCACACAACTTATGTAGGTACTATTTGACTATGTTTGCAGCTGTGATTTTGTACTCTCTCTCTGATTTTTTATTTATCTATTACAAACAATAATAACCAAATACCATTGGGTATTGTAACCGTAAAAATATTGTAATACATACAATTAAGGTTGTTCTTGAAAAGTGTTAGGTAAATAACTGTTTCTTATGCAATTGAATTGCTAGTGTAAATGGAAAATACAATTTCTTGACAAATTTTGAGTACCTTAGACGGGACCTGGACATTTTTTTGTGTCGACGAATTTAGTCTAGGTAGGTACGCACGCAGGCGTCCAGTCCAGCGTAAAGCCGTGAATAGATTCGTCAACGCAAAATGTCTGGATAGCTCAATTGTTAGAGCAGTCGCCCAGTAAGTGGAAGGTTGTGGGTTCGAGTCCCACCTCAGGCAGTTGAAATTATCATTCAAGTAATTGTATAAGGTTAAAAGTCTTACTTAATTACTTGCAGATTGGCTTCGCATGGGTAATGGTAATCGGTTCATTATTATCCGTGCTCTGGCGACAGAAGCAGCCATGGGAGAAAACAGGAAGCCGTCACCCCGACCCCGCACTTTTCACCCCACCCCTCGCGCGAATACTTAGAGCGAGACATGATAAAGATAAATGTGCGGAACAGGTATTACGACAAACTTGATATATTGCATGTTTCATGGTTAATTTGGGAAAGCACTCGTAAACATCGCAATGGACCGGACGGATGATGAAAACTGTGATATACGTTAGTGCGCGTTCACACGAGGATGATTCGTTTTGTTTTGACAAAATTAAATCCCTTTTTTCACTATTCGTTCTTTTTTTTTGACGGCAGCAATGCTTATTAAAAACTTATATTCACATGCTTTTCGAGGACATGTCTTTATATACTGACATGTCTTAAATCAAGTATCGTGTTTTCAAAATCATTCGTACAGAAAAAACCTTTCAGGAATCGTGATGAAGCACCATTCCGTATGCAGTGTGAATGTCCATGTCCATCCGACATGACGTGTGTGTCTTCAATGACGTATCTCTTATGAGTGCGCACTTATAAACCTAGTTTTTCTTGATGAGACCAGGGGCCTAATTCGCGTAACCGAATCGCAGTTCGATCGTGATTGAATTGACGATTTTGACATTTAGCCCATACTAGAACTGTCAAAAACCTGTCGTTCAGTTACGATTGTGATACGATTCGGTTACGCGAATTAGGGGATAACATAGGTAAAGTGCGCCAACTGGGTACTGTCCTGAGACGCTTCCTCGGCGGTGACAAAATAGATAGTTTTTCATCAGTTATTCATTATTATGAAAACACATCAGGCAAACAGTATACCAACTAACGCATTTCTTCCATTATGATCTTATACTTTTTGGGATAGGTAAGTACATACAATTATAATACAGTTGGTTTTAGACGGATGAGGCCCGCTTTGAAAATAATGATCTATCATCTCATCACATACAATTTATTGCATGCGCCGTTTCATTGCATCAGGTTTGGATATCATAAAGGTATATAATATAAAGTATTCTCTGTCATAAAAGTATATTATAATATAAAGTCTGTTGGTTGTTTTTATGTGAATTTCTAGGTTAGGGCACAGTCTATGAATCCATACAGTCGTCCGACGAAGACTTCTAGACAGGGCAATTGTGCGGGGTGTGAGGGGCGAGACGCGGGAAGGCCGAGCCCGAACTGCGAACAAAACGATGTTAGCAGTTCGGGACACAGCATTCAGGGCTAACAAATGTTTGTGTTTTAAATTATTTTATATTCGTTGCTGATAATGAAAATGACATATTCATAATAATTAATTTAAGATGGCGGACTTTTTAATTATTTACTAAGGGTGAATTTCGAGATGGTGAGAAGATAAATAGCTGTCATTTTCGAGGTTAATTGGGCTGCTGATTACGAAAATGCTATCCTTTTTTTAATTCGTACAAAAATTTTTTTAACGGATATGTGTGTCAATTTTGAGGTTCAGTGGTGCCGATTACCAAAATGCCATCCTTTTTAAAATCCAAGATGGCGGACGTATTTTTTTATAATTTGATATGGGTGTCAATTTTGAGGTTCATTGGGGTGCCGATCACGAAAGTGCCATCCTATTTTAAATCCAAGATGGCGGACGTAATTATATTATTTGACATGGGTGTCAATTTTGAGGTTCATTTGGGTGCCCATTACCAAAATGTCATCATTTTTAAAATCCAAGATGGCGAACGTATTGTTTTATAATTTGATATGGGTTTCAATTTTGAGATTCATTAGGGTACTGATTATGAAAATGCCATCCTATTTTAAATCCAAGATGGCGAACGTAATTTTTTATAACTTGACATGTGTGTCAATTTTAAGGTTCATTGGGGTGCTAATTACGAGTGTTTATCTGCAATAAATAAATATTTTTATATATTGTTTACTTTTGACAACCCTGGCCGTCACGATACTGTCTAGACGTCGGCATTTTCCATTAGATCAAAGGCGTCGAACGACTGTATGGTTTTATAGACTGTGGTTAGGGTATGATGGGAATGACATAACTTGTGGTTAAAGTCCTTAAATTAAAATAGAATAAAAAAAAAAGTAATTTTTATTCTGTTATCTGTGTATTTTGTCAATTAAGCGCTCCTTTTTTTAGTGTGAACTTATGAAAATGAACGAGTTTTAAAAGAGACAAGTACGTCTATCAGTGACGCAACTTGTATCTTGTGGCCGCTGCGCTACTATGGCAAGGACCCTGAAAACAGATCTACTTAGATAATTTTGATTTATACAATATAAATTAATGCATTTGATGAACTGTTGTACAATGTATTCTTCACGCTATATATTATTGAATAGGAAATAACTGTAGAAACACAATTTCATGTAAATAAAAACAAATAATTTGAAATATTTTTAATTGAATAAAGTTACCTGGTTACATTGATAGAAGTCGATTTAATTTTAATCTTGTAGTAAAACTTATCGTAAACTAGAGTTAAGCAGACAAAAAACCTCCTTTATGGCTGGTAAGTTCGTCCAAACGGCGACGCAGAAACTCGTTCTGAAATATGAATGCACACTTACAATTTAAATCACCTGACTGACATGCAAAATGTAAGATTTTTGCAATATACCCCAGGGTCTAGCTAGGTTACCTGTTACAGTAAATAGGTAAATAATCATACATCAGAGTGCAAATATACTTAGCAAAAGAATTAAAAAATAACTTAAAGAAGACGCGATCTCTGATATCTACTATTTACCTATATTCAAATCAAATGTGCTGCATAAACTTTCTATAACAACATAATTATCTTCATGTTGAGTTACAAGTAACATTAAGGAAAGGAAGGGTAGGCTAACTAATAAATAACAAACATTCAGTGAACTCTGTGATTCGCGCTAGAGTCACAATGTCAGGCGATTGTAGGGACAAATCTAGAAAGTGGTAAACACGAGACTTTGATTGAGGTAGTACTACAATTTATATCATTATGTATTTCATCATATCATATCACTAGTGCAAGGTTTAGATATTTTGTTTAAGGATACACAATTGATAATTGCTGTTTGTTATACTTAGCTGATTTATTTATCGATACTCCGGCCGGAACCATGGGTACCTACTTTTAATTTGAAACTAAATCATACTTACAACTTTAAAGTACATTTTTAAAAACCTCGATACTCACCTCTCTCAGCAGCTCATCTTCTCTTTCTGCGGCAATTTTAAGCATCTCCTTAGATTTTTCTAGCAACAAATCTTTATCTTGTAAACTGCGCTTGAGATTTGCTATTTCAATACGATGTGATTCTACCTGTTTGCGACTCTGAAACAAAGAATATTATTATCACCACCAGCCTATTTCCAGTCAGCCAGCCAGTCCATAGCTGGACACGAGTGTCTCCTGGAGGATTTTTGCTATGATAGCCATCGCCTCGCCTGAGTTGGCGATTGTTTGGCCAAGAGGGTAGGGAAGACGGTGATGCCCGTCTTCTGCTGGCAGTACTCCTAATGTCGCCTCTTACTAAACCACAGGAAGTGAAGAAATGGTGCTATTTTTGACGCGCCAACATGCGCCACACGACAAAGATTTTTTTACTTTATCTTATTATAGGCATCATTCTTGCTGCGTTTGACCTTATTACTCTTGTATTTGCATAAGTTTAAGACAGTTGCCTAAGTAATTAACCTTCAAAAACCACTCAACATAAAACACGTAGGTAATAAGTATTAGATTATTACACGATGTTTTACATTATTAATAAAAAAATGTTTTAACCAAAACATAAGTTTTGGCAGATTTTTAAAGTTAATAATTAGTTTTTATGGGTTATGTAAGATGTTAACCTCTTACCTTGTCAGTAGGTATTAGATTATTACACGATGTGTTACATTATTAATAAAAAAATGTTTTAACCAAAACATAAGTTCTGGCAGATTTTTACAGTTAATTAATTAGTTTTTATCAGTTATGTAAGATGTTAAGCTTTTACCTTGTCAGTCACACTTGCCGCACTGCTCCTTCCACTATTAGGCCTGGAGTCGACGCGTTTTTGTGTACCTGACGACCTCTGTTCTGCTTGCAGCTTACTCACTAGCCCTGAAATCAAACGATTTCATAAATATTAGTACCTATATTAGTTATATATCTATAACGGGTGTAAAAAATCATAACGCAGATCTGAAAACCACATATTGTCCCTATCACTAGGATCATTTTTTTCTTCTGGACCATACCTGGGAAATTGCTGGTTCCAAAGATATTGAGAGTCAAAGTGTCAATTTGTTTTTACATTTTATTACAAAAGCTGTTGTAAAAGGTTACTTTAAAAGTTTTCTCCATACAAACATAATAAGAATTTTTCATTTATGCTTCGCTCCTATTGGTTGCAGCGTGATGTTATATAGCCTAAATCCTTCCTCGATAAATGGACTATCCAACTTAAAAAGATTTTTTTTCAATTCGTACCAGTACCTAGTTCCTGAGATAAGCGCGTTCAAATAAACAAACAAACAAACTCTTCAGCTTTATAATATTAGTATAGATGAGGATAAGTCGCATAATTTATATAACATCGCTTGCAAACAGAAAACGAAAATCAGATATAAAAAAATTTACCTCTCAACGTGAGTACAGTTTGTTCCAAATCATTGACCCGGTGTTGATTAGCAGTGGTCGGTGCGGTCTCCAACGCATTTGCCCTTATATTAAGCTGCACGTTTTCCTCTTTCAACATCTCGCAGTAGCTAGGGTAATTTGGTTATTATTAGTTGCATTCTTTATCAAAGTCAAACAAAAAGTGTTTACTGCTGAGGCCTTGAACAAAGCTACACGCTACGACTACATAGCAAATAGTCAATTGAAAGATCCTATTACCTTTTCCAATAGTCGACTTCAGGCTGAGCATCCTGATTGGGTTGAAGAGGGGTTCGAATCTGCGACTCTAGCAATGTAGACTCAAGTTTCAGGACTTGCCCTTTCAGGGAGGTTATTTTAGCAAGTGCTCTTTCATATTCTGACACCAGTAGTTCATTGCCCTAAAAACACTTAAATTAGGTATGTACCAGCCTGAAATTAAGTTATGTCAGTCTTGTTATTTGCTTACAATGTAGAACAGCCTTATATACATTGTGCGCTTGAACGACCAATCAGATACCAACAATATATTCTCAAATGCAAAATCTATTTTTGTGTGATATACATGATAACTTTCAGTTTATCATCGCATAAGATTTGTTAAAATAGAAAGTAAGTAAAACATTTATAAAGGTAACCAATTGTTATATATATAGGCACCTACACTTACGTAAAATTTTAGGAACTAAACCATAAAACATCGATAGAACTACTGGCTTACAGCACAAAACACTTAATAAATTAAAATAAATTCGTTAATATAAACAATAATGTCTGCAAAACTTAATTGGAGAAACCAGTGTCCTGTAGTACTCTTGGGTAAAAATTTTTAACCTGAGTAATTAAGCTTATGTTTTAGTAACTTGTATTAAAAACCCAACGTAAACAAAATGAGACCTAACCAATCAGCAAAAATGTATAAAAATGAACCTTTTCAGCTACTTCCAGTGCTGCGATACGTCGCTGTTGTGCTTGGACTCGGTCGAGAAGCGCGCGCGCAGACACTGGCGGCGGCGGTGACATGCAGTCACGCTCGCTCGGCCGATATGACTTCTCTAGAACTTCGCTATCTTGCTTTTCTATTGCAAGTTGTTTTTCATCTAGAAAAAAATAACTTTGCAATAATTTTAATTTTTACGCGATTAGGCGCAATCGCATCGCTTCACTGTTGCGCAGAGTAGGAGTTAGCAGCAGCATCATCCTGAAAACTATTTCGGATAAGTTCGATTGTCCCATTCAGTCATATCTTGTCAGATTAGTGATTGGGGCAATAAAATAGATTTTTAGTTTTAGTTTTTTATTTTTTTATTTTTTCGTTAATTTGTTTAATGTCAATAATTATAGCTTTAAATATTACTGTTTCTAACCTAAATTGGATCACTGTAGTCTGAATAAATAAATGCATTATTATTATTATTAATACTGAAACAGCGTAACCTCTTATTGTTTATTGATTGGTTTGTTTTGAAAAGATACTGATTTGAAATTTCATAGCTACTATCATATGAGTTTGTTATTTTGGGGTTTCTAGCTTGTAGTCCTTGTTTTTTATTAGTTTCTGATATTGCATTCTACCGCGACCATGACTAACTACTATTACTATAAGGCTAACTCTTAAAAATAAACTTCTGAAAACAGTTATGAAAAAAAGCTTAAATTCTGTTGAGTATGTGAGATTAAACATAGTTTGATTGAATGTAACTTGAATGATTTTATTGAATGTAACTTACGTTTGACTTCAGTCAGCCTCGAAAGAAGTAAACGTTTTTCCTTTTCCAGTCTAGCGACTGCTGATTTAGCCAAGTTAAGACTACCCTCAAGTTTTTGTACTTCTTGACATTTTTCTTCGTAGCGCGCTTGCCAACGTTCAGATGTTTGTTGAGCTCTAGTAATATAAAAATGTTATGTGCGTAAAATATAAATAAATATGGATAATTTAAGTACTAAGCTAAGTACCTTTTCCACTTATCCCATAAAGCAACCGAAGAACTTGAGTCTCGCCTTGCACTGGTAAGTTGAGCTTGGAGAGATGCAATTTTACTTTGAAGAGCTGCGGATTCTGCTGTCACCGCTTTGCTGCCAGATGTACTTCTGAATAATGCATGTCAAACATTATGAAGGTATCAAAAATCTCAACAAGGACGAATTATTCTACATAACGCTAAATATCAATCGAAACCTTTATAAAGATTTAAGATTACTTACATTCTGAATACTTGATTCTTCAAGTTCTGTGCATCAAGTCGGGCGCGCCTCTCTCTAGCAGCTAATGCCTTGATTTGTCTCCGGAGGATTGCATTCTGTTTGCTAACATATTGTTTTTCTTGACGAAGTCTTTCTATCAATGGTTCTTGCCTAAAAGGTGGTTAAGGATGTTTTTTTATATGCCTAGTATATGACAAAAATACGACAATATTAAAAAAAATAGCCGTAAAATACCAAATTGCAGTGGAAGAGGCAGGCATCCTCATAACATCATCCATATCGCGTAAGTCGATAGTAGACTCAAATTTCAATTCCAATCTCTCAGCGCCGTGTTGCGAGATCATGTCACTACTTTCATCCACCTCCATAATTGCGGAGAGGTCAAAGCTGGGATCATTCACGGAAATCATAGTTTGCATACTTATGATTTGGGTCTAAAATATATTTTTGGTAAAAATACACTGTTGAAATATTTAAAAAGTAATTATAGAAGAATGGAAGCAGTTTCACCTTCAGGTTGTGAACTGTTGAGCGCAGTTGTTCTATAATAGCATCTTTATCAGAAAGTTGTTTTACGTGCAATGTCTTTTGTTCCATTAATCTTGAGCGTAATTCTAAATGTTCACGCTGAGTTTCATTTAATTGGGACAACCAATGCTGATTTTCGGCTTTATAAGACTCTACCTAAAAATTATAAAAATAAAAATAGCTAAGTATTTAATCAGCAACACATTTTCCTATTTAACATAATATGTTTGGTTTGGTAGAAGTAAATAACTATGTATATCAACCAGTAAAATATTACCTCGTGCCCATGGCGTTCTTCTAATTGCGAATTGAGTTGTTCCATTTTGGCCAGTCTTTCAATGGCTAAGTCTTTCCACCGATCCACTTCACTTTGATAGGTCATCCTGTTAACAAACAACATTTAGTATTTTTGGTTAAATAAAACAGTTACTGAAAAAGACTAGATAAAAAAACTAACAACTCTGTTTTGCAACCGTCTAATTCACTTTGCGCTTTAAAACATTTATCTTCGAGAGCAGCAATTTTTCTAGTATAGTTACTGATAACTTCCTTCACGGCCTTTGCTTTGGATGAGCTAGCGTCATTTTCCTTGCTGTAATAAATACGTTAATAGCTTATTACATGAATCTTGATAACATTATCTATGAGACAAGATGATTGATGTAGCACGGCGATTCAGCAATAATATTGTTAACGACATGCCAATGTTGTAGAGTAAAATTTTTTTTTTACCTGTCTAACAAATGTTGCAATTCAAGGATTTTAGAGTTTCGCTCTTTCATAGATTTCGAATACTCATTTCTTTCGGTATTTAACAATGCTTGGTATTCTAACACAATGCTATTTTTGTCACTTTCCAATTGTTTTATAGCCAGAAGTAACGACTTATTCTCTTCATTTGCTGCATCTCTAAGTTTATTACGCTGTGTAATTTGCATTGATTTCATATCATCATTTTGATTTTTCAATTCTTCAAGAGTTGTGCGGAGCCTTTCATTTGTTATATCTTTCTGACGGTTGGAATCCATTAGGTTTTCAATTTTTGTTTTCATAGTGATCTGCTCAGCGTGAATCTTATGTATGTCTTCTATGTGACGGTTTGTCAACGCTATAGTATCATTAAGTTCCTTCTTAATCTTACTGTTTTCAGTTTTTAGAGCAATAATTATATTTTTCAAAGCAAGATTTTCCTGGTCTACTTCGGTTTGTATCAATTTTACTTCTTTTTGAAGAATCGATTGTTCAGTTTGCACAAGCGCGTCGGTTTTTACCACAGGTTGGTTGAAAGGATATCTTTGTTTCGATTTTTCTATTTTGACATCATTTTTTTTGTTATTTATAGTTTTTTTCTCAACAGGTTGTTTTGTTTCTAATACTCGTGGTTTTTCTAACGTTATTGTTTGGCTTTCTGTAAAGAAAATATTATTGAAATTTATTAATCGGAAATTTTAAGTATATTTTACAATAATAAGTCAACGTACTTCTGGTGTTTGATTCCTCGTCTGATTGTATATCCTCTAGCTCTAAGCTAGGAACATCTTTCGTGTCATTCGTTTTAGTTGGTATGTTAGTTTTTTCAAAACCTTGATTTACGAGAACTAACGTATTTTCTAACTCATTGCTAAATTTTAAAAGTTCTTCTCGAGAATGCTCCAAAATTTTAAGTTTTTCGTGATAGTGTTTTTCCTCCCGAGAATGTAGTCCTTCCTATAAAAATATTTTAAAAAATCGAAGCCTTAAAAATTGGTTGGCAGATAGGGTCATTTCGCCTGTTCGCGTCCATTTAGTGCAGTTGGCTAGTTTGACGGCGATAATAAAAATGACCCAGCACTAATTTCTATGAAAAAATTGTGTAATGTGTTCATTATAAAATATAGTCTATTTAAAGATTAACTTTCAGTTTTATTCGAATAGTGTTGTGTTTTTTTTTTAATAAACAAACTTCAGAAATAGGCGTTTTACCCACTTTGTGTCCACAAAATCCAAATTGCCTCCACCCGTGGACAATTTAGCGTCCACCAGCTTAAAAAAGGAATACAGGGGTGATATTTGTAAGAATTTGTAAAGAAATATTTTATTTTAACAGTTTCTTTATTATTGTCATCATCATCATCATCAGCCTATCACAGGCCACTGCTGGACATAGGCCTCTCCAATTGCACGCCACTTAGGTCGATCCTCGGCTTCTCGCATCCAGCTCCTGCCAGCCACCTTGCGCAAATCATTACTCCACCTAGCCTGAGGGCGTCCTACATTACGTTTGCCGAGACGCGGTGTCCACTCAAGAACTCGTTTACCCCAGCGCTTGTCGGTTCTGCGGCTAATATGGCCAGCCCACTGCCACTTCAGCTTGCTTGGTGGGCTATGTCGGTAACTTTAGTTCTCTGCCGGATCACCTCATTTCTGATTTTATCCCTAAGAGAAACTCCGAGCATAGCTCTTTCCATAGCCCGCTGAGCGACTTTGAACTTGTGGACTAGCCGTACCGTCAGTGTCCACGTTTCGGCTCCGTATGTCATGACGGGTAGGACGCACTGATTGAAGACTTTCATCTTGAGGCATTGTGGGATCGACGATGAGAAGACTCGACGTAATTTCCCAAATGCTGCCCAACCCAACTGAATTCTTCTGTTCACATCATCCTCAAAGTTGCTTCTACCTAACTACAATGTCTGCCCGAGGTACACGTATTTCTGAACAACTTCGAGGACGGCGCCGTGCATCGCAATCGGTTGCGGTAGTACATGTACATTGAACATAACCTTGGTTTTATCCAGGTTCATCCGCAAGTCGATGCGGATGCGCACAGAAGAGTCAGCCAGGTCATTCAGCATCTGTTGTAGGTCCTGCAGCGTTTCTGCCATAATGACGATGTCGTCTGCAAATCGCAAGTGAGAGATATATTCGCCATTGATGTTGATGCCTCGTCCTTTCCAGTGCAGCGTCTTGAACATATCCTCCATTGCATTTGTGAACAATTTCGGGGAAATGACGTCCCCTTGTCTCACTCCTCGATGCAACGGTATAGGTTTTGTTTGCTGATTTTGTACTTGGACGGACATGGTGGCGGCTTCGTAGAGACATCTCATCACTTGCACGTACCGCCAATCTACTTGGCAACGCTGCAGGGACTCCAGAACGGACCAGATCTCTATCGGGTCGAAGGCTTTCTCATAGTCCACGAATGCAAGGGCTGATTGTACTCTTCGGTCTTCTGTATAATCTGCCGCACTGTGTGGATGTGGTCTATGGTGCCGTATCCGCTCCGAAATCCAGCCTGTTCCGGTGGTTGGAATTCGTCAAGTCTTCGCGCAAGGCGGTTCATGACGACTCTTGAAAACAGCTTATAGACGTGGCTTAGAAGGGAAATGGGTCGATAGTTCTTATCTCCTTTTTTGAAGAACAGGACGACAACACTTCTACTCCACGCCTCCGGAGTTCTCTCTTCAAACAGGACAGCGTTAAAAAGCTTTTGAAGCTCCCTCAGTACGGGTTTACCTCCAGCCTTTAGCAACTCTGTTGTAACGCCATCCTCTCCAGGGGCTTTTCCATTTTTCAGCTGTTTAAGAGCCATCCTGATTTCGTCAATGCTGACTTCTGGCAGGTCTTGAGTGTAGTGGCGTGTTAACGCGGCTCTAGGGTCCTCATTTTCGGAATCAGGTCGAGATACATGCGAAGCGTATAACCGGCCAGAGAAGCGTTCTACTTCGGAAAGGACTGCTGGCTTCGAAGCAACGAGTTCTCCACTTGCTGTGATCAGTTTCGTCAGGTGGCTTCTTCCAAGAGATTGTACGAACACTTTCGACCCCCGATTTTGCTCGATCGCTCTTTCAATCGCAAGAGTATTGGAGCAACGGAGGTCGTGTCGTACGAGCTTACTGATCTCTCGGTTTAGAGCGCGCTTTCCTGACGAAGTGACGGGTGGGTTTTCACGTCGTTCCTTAATCAGCCCTAAAGTTCCTTCCGAAAGCTTTGACTTCCTGCCCTTACGCTGCATTTCACAAAATCTCGTACCTTCTTCCCTGAGGATCCGAACCACATTTTCGAGCTTTATTTGATATTTTAGCAACTTAATTGCACTTATAATATCAGTATATAAACTTGAAAAATTTTGTCTCAGGCGGGACTCGAACCCGCATCTCCTCGCATGCCGGGCGGGCGCCATACCATTAGGCCACCGAGACACTGCGACACGGCGCGAATTTTTCAAGCATATTCTTACGCTGTGAGCCAGCGTTGCTTCATCAAATGTTAGGAGTTTGCACCCTTAACACCCGAAAGAAACATCTTTGCAGATGTTTGACAGTCAGTTAAGATGAAACAGCTATTTATATACTTTATTTGATATTTTAGCAACTTAATTGCACTTATAATATCAGTATATAAACTTGAAAAATTTTGTCTCAGGCGGGACTCGAACCCGCATCTCCTCGCATGCCGGGCGGGCGCCATACCATTAGGCCACCGAGACACTGCGACACGGCGCGAATTTTTCAAGCATATTCTTACGCTGTGAGCCAGCGTTGCTTCATCAAATGTTAGGAGTTTGCACCCTTAACACCCGAAAGAAACATCTTTGCAGATGTTTGACAGTCAGTTAAGATGAAACAGCTATTTATATACTTTATTTGATATTTTAGCAACTTAATTGCACTTATAATATCAGTATATAAACTTGAAAAATTTTGTCTCAGGCGGGACTCGAACCCGCATCTCCTCGCATGCCGGGCGGGCGCCATACCATTAGGCCACCGAGACACTGCGACACGGCGCGAATTTTTCAAGCATATTCTTACGCTGTGAGCCAGCGTTGCTTCATCAAATGTTAGGAGTTTGCACCCTTAACACCCGAAAGAAACATCTTTGCAGATGTTTGACAGTCAGTTAAGATGAAACAGCTATTTATATACTTTATTTGATATTTTAGCAACTTAATTGCACTTATAATATCAGTATATAAACTTGAAAAATTTTGTCTCAGGCGGGACTCGAACCCGCATCTCCTCGCATGCCGGGCGGGCGCCATACCATTAGGCCACCGAGACACTGCGACACGGCGCGAATTTTTCAAGCATATTCTTACGCTGTGAGCCAGCGTTGCTTCATCAAATGTTAGGAGTTTGCACCCTTAACACCCGAAAGAAACATCTTTGCAGATGTTTGACAGTCAGTTAAGATGAAACAGCTATTTATATACTTTATTTGATATTTTAGCAACTTAATTGCACTTATAATATCAGTATATAAACTTGAAAAATTTTTTGTCTCAGGCGGGACTCGAACCCGCATCTCCTCGCATGCCGGGCGGGCGCCATACCATTAGGCCACCGAGACACTGCGACACGGCGCGAATTTTTCAAGCATATTCTTACGCTGTGAGCCAGCGTTGCTTCATCAATCCTTTTTGCCGTTACTGTTGTACTGATCGGACGTGTCGAGTTGTCGGTCTCCGCATTTAATAACAATTAATATTTTTATTTATTTTTGAGCCCACGCCCCCGGGCTTCGCCCCGCGCCGTTGCATTGCTTTAGAATCTCTGAAGCTCCCTTGTGTGTGTCGCGAAATAAGTGAGTGCGCGCAACCGTGATTTGAACTCGGTGCTTGTAGATATCTCAGTCCACGGGTGTATCGAATACGCCACCAGAACACAGAGCCGCGTGCTAAAATAAGCGACCGCTATCAACTTCGAGTGCTACGAACAACTAGCTACGCGCACATTTGCTACGAACATCGCTGCGGTGCTGCTACGAGCTGCGACTACGACCACTGCGCCGTCCAATCAACTATAATTTACGCCTAACAAAGGATCATTCGAGTTCGTAGACAATTGCTACGTGAGTTACACAATATAACAAGAAGTATAATAATATTATTTATTACAATGAACAAATCGTTGTCAGCATCTAATGTGAGCGATAGTGTTAGCGAAAGTACACCACCGAATTTCAGTTCGATGCGCGGTAAGAGGTTGCGGGATGAAAACTTACCGGATGAATTTAATAGTTTTAGAGATGAGATGAAAGAGATGATGACGGCATTTATCACTACCCAGCAAAACCAAATGATAGGAATTATTTCAGACTTAAAGAATATTCAGCAAACAAACAACAACATAAATAATTCCATCGCCCTCCTAGCGAGTCAAAATGAGGAGTTTCGCAAAAAAATAGACATGCTGGAATCCCAAGCTAAATCAGACCGCGACTACATTGCTGTTCTTGAGAGCAAGATTGAGGACGTGCAGAGGATGTCTAACAGAACCTGTATCGAAATTAAAAACGTTCCGAGAAAAAACCAAGAAACAAGGGAAGACTTAATAAAAATGGTTCTCACATTATCAAAAAATATAAAAGTGGACCTGGATCCACGAGAAGTAAAAGATATATTTAGATTGCGTGCCAGAAAAGACCAGACTAGTAATAACCCACCTATTGTGGTGGAGCTCGGGTCTACTATAGTACGAAATGATCTACTTAAAAAAACCAAGTCCTTTAACATTAAAAGCGGAACTAAACTGCAAGCTAAACACCTTGGTCATACAGTGAATGAGGAGACTCCAGTATTCATTTCGGAGCAATTAACATCTAAAGGAGCTCGACTGTTCTTCCTGGCTCGTGACCTTGTAAGAAACAAAAAATTTAAGTTTTGCTGGACCTCTTTTGGCAAGATCTTTGTCCGACAAGATGAAAACTCAAGAGTTATACAGATAACAAATGAAGCACAAATACACAATCTATCTCTAACCACGTGACTATCTTTCTATTTTGTATTTTTTTTGGTAATTTTGTTGTTAAAGGTGGAAAAATATAAATTGTTTCAGATTAATACCTCACTTCATGAAGTATCACCTTTTATATGGATACTTCAACCAATACTATGTGAGTACGCACCATACTGTTTACACTTTAAAAAGTTAACCTTACTCACTCCTAATACACATATATTACACACACAGAACTTAATTACTTGTTTATACTCAATGACAGTCACATATACCACTCACAGTAACACATTTCTTTTTACTCTGACACACACACATCTAAATAAGCAATATCAACCACATGCACTGGCTGTAGTTTTCTTAACTTTTTATACCTATAGCTTACTCATGCCGCACCATCTTACTTATATGGAAAGTAGACCAATGTTTGTGCTAGCGCGATTTCGTTTAAGATACCACAATAATGACTTTAATATTTTATTTGGTCCTAAATAATGAATAGTGATCTGAACGTGTTACAAGAATTAGACAATTCAGAAATTGCCAAATCAGTAATTTGTGATATTGACGACTTACCGAACTTTCTACCTGCTGCAGTTGGTACTAATTTTCAAATCTTGACACAAAATATAAGGAGCATCTACACTAACCTAGATGATCTAAAACTTACACTGTCTCAACTGAATCGCGATGCCGATGTCTTGATACTAACTGAATGTCGAATTAAGTCCTTCAAGAATATACCTTTTATGAACGATTATACGTCTTACTCCACATCAAACCACATAAATCAAAATGATGGAGTCGTAGCCTTTATTAAAAATAGTTGTCAAGTCCAAGTCACCGAACTCAACTTAGTGCAGGCATCAGGTCTCCAAATTTCCACACCTGGACTCACAATATTGGGTATCTATCGATCCCCGTCTAATTTAAATGCCACAAATTTTATTGATTCAATTGGCTGTCATCTTGAAAACATTGCATCACATAAAAATATAATAATAATCGGAGACATAAATATTAATCTTTTAGTAAAAAATAATGAAAACAGCTGCGAACGTAACAATAGATTAAAATACTTAGAGATCTTATCTACACATGGATTATTGCCGGGTCATACCCTTCCCACAAGAAAAAACAGCTGTCTTGATCACGTTATTTTAAAGCTTGACAGGACCAGACACTCCGCTTCTGTTGCTGTTCTAAATACAACAGTTACAGATCATGCTATGGTATTTCTCAATCTTATGAATGAAAAAGAAAACATTATATCTACAAAACTGAAATCTTACGTCGATCTCGAAAAAATTCATAGACACTTAAATGCAGTAGATGTATCACACTTCGATACGTGTCACGATCCCAACATGATGGCAGATCTTCTCATCGATACGGTCAAGACAGCTGTAGTCTCAAACACAAAGATAAAAATTGTCTCTAATAAAAAGCACATTCTAAAACCCTGGATAACCAGTGGAGCCTTACGTTGTATCAGGCTCAGAAACAGTATGCAACTTAAGCTGAGATCTGATCCTCACAATAGTATATTAAGAATTACATATAAAAGATTTCGCACATATTGTACTAATTTAATAAGAAAACTAAAACGACATTACGATCGTGAGAGAATAGAAGCATCAACAAAAAACTCAAAGAAACTCTGGACGGCTATTAATGAAATAACTCAGTATAAAACCCCAAAAACATCTAATGTTAACCTTCTTAATATAACACCACACCCACTAAATTCAGTTAATCGCGTCAATCACTTCTTTGTAAACATTGGCAAACAGTTAGCGGAAGACATCATTACGTGTATTGGGCATCAGCGTAACGTTGGACTAAGTGAAAGTAACTATCATTCCTCCTCATTTGTACTTATGGATACTGACCCTAAGGAAGTCGACGGGATACTCTTGAGTTTAGATCCTGGGAGTGCTCCAGGACACGATGGTATCACTACAAAAGTTCTAAAATGCTGTAGAGACTTTTTCGTCCCGCTGATAAGCCAACTAGCCAACTTGTGTTTTAGAACAGGGGTTTTCCCTAGGGCTTTTAAACACTCGATAGTAACTCCAGTGCACAAGGGTGGCGACAAGAGTGATTTTAATAATTATAGACCAATATCTGTCTTGCCGAGTATATCAAAAATTTTAGAAAAAATATTAAATAGTAGACTACAAAGCTATTTGAACAAGTATAATATACTATCGGATACGCAATACGGGTTTAGAAAAGGTATTTCGACGCAGGACGCAGTTATAGATTTGACAACATTTATAGTAGACAAGGTAGACAAAGGCGATAAATGTCTTACTGTCTTTTTGGACCTTAAAAAAGCATTTGACACCGTCTCCGTGCCCATTCTTGTGCAAAGGCTTGAAAACATTGGTATAAGGGGTGTTGCTCTTTCACTTTTCAAAAATTACCTGCAGGAGAGAACACAAGTGGTCAAAGTCGGCAATTTTATTAGTTCAAAAGAAAATGTCACCTATGGTGTTCCGCAGGGAAGTGTTCTTGGCCCGACATTATTTCTGGTTTACATAAACGAGCTCTGTAGACTGCGGGCTGGTGGCGGGCGGGTATTCTCGTATGCGGACGATACTGCAATAGTGTTCTATGGGCGATCTTGGTCTGCTGTGAAAGTTGCGGCGGAACAGGGCTTGGCTGAGGTGGCTGGTTGGCTTACTAGTAATCTTCTTACCATAAATATATCAAAAACTAATTTCATATGTTTTACTTCCAACCTTAGATCCCAACCCTGTGATGATTACTGTATAGCGTTGCATAACTGTGTGAATCTTGATGACCATAAATGTAGCTGTCCATCCTTGACCAAAGTAGACCATGTCAAATATCTGGGGATCATAGTCGACCAGAGACTTTCGTGGCATTCACACATTGATTTGGTAACCAACAGAATAAGAAAGCTCATTTATATATTTAAAACATTGCGGCATATTATGACGGTTAAGATACTCAATGAAATATATGTTGCCTTGGCGCAGTCTGTTATAACATATTGTATTCCTGTGTGGGGTGGAGCTACAAAAGTAAAATTTTTAGACCTTGAGAGAGCTCAACGTGCGTTACTAAAAGTAAGCTATTTTAAACCAAACAGGTTTGCTACAGCTGAACTTTACAAGTTGAGTAAACTCTTGTCAGTTAGAAAATTATATATCCTTCGCCTTGCCTTGACAATTCATAGGACACTACCTTTCGATCCAACTCAGTCACATAGGAGACGTAAGCGTAAAGTCGCCCACTCTCCTGCGGTTCGTACAGTTTTTGCCAGACGCCAATATCTCGCGCAGTCCGCTTACATTTACAATAAACTCAACACAAAATTAGAAATACACCCTATGCAGTCATACAAATGTAAAATAGCAATCGCAGATTGGCTGACAACCCAAAGTTATGATGACACAGAAAACCTTTTGGTGCGACCTGTCTGAACCTGACACATATACTTTCTTACATAGCAACCAGACGCATTCACGCACAATATACACACATATACATTGACACTCACATGTACACACACACACACACACTCTCTCACATACACACACGCACACACACACACACACACACACACACACACACACACACACACACACACACACACACACACACACACACACACACACACACACACACACACACACACACGGTGCTTACTCAGTTGCTACATACTAAATATTGTGTACTTTTTTTGAATGGAATTGATTGTTTACTCTATTTTCCTTATAAGTTAACGCTAAGAGCGAGCCATCTCCAACACGAGTATTTTTATTATTACTACCTGGAGACGTCTCATAACATACATTTGTAAAATACCTTTTGGAAAATAAAAACATTTTGATTTTGATTTTGATTTGATCAAATGTTAGGAGTTTGCACCCTTAACACCCGAAAATGACTGAGACAAAATTTTTCAAGTTTATATACTGATATTATAAGTGCAATTAAGTTGCTAAAATATCAAATAAAGTATATAAATAGCTGTTTCATCTTAACTGACTGTCAAACATCTGCAAAGATGTTTCTTTCGGGTGTTAAGGGTGCAAACTCCTAACATTTGATGAAGCAACGCTGGCTCACAGCGTAAGAATATGCTTGAAAAATTCGCGCCGTGTCGCAGTGTCTCGGTGGCCTAATGGTATGGCGCCCGCCCGGCATGCGAGGAGATGCGGGTTCGAGTCCCGCCTGAGACAAAATTTTTCAAGTTTATATACTGACACATTTTCGAGGTTCTGGTTTACGTCTGTTGTGGTTTCCACGGCAGCGAGTCGGTTTTCCAGGTTTGACTGGAACGTTTCAGATCCTATCATGGTGTGGAGCAAAGTAGGTCGGAGCCTTGACTTCATCAGACGGACACGTTCAGCCTTAAAATCGATATTCAGAGAGCCTCGAACGAGTCGGTGATCGCTACCGGTATTAAACCTGTTAATCACGGAGACGTCTCTGAATATACACCGTGAAATTTTAGTGGTTGTTTTCCCGCAGTAAAATGATTCTATCTTAGTAGTACAATAGATTTGTGCAGTTTTTTTTATTCAAATAAAAAAATTGCAGTTTCACGATTGTGATAAACGAAACTAGAAAGCAACCTCGAACCAATGGTACCAGCCGCGCCGCAGCCGGTCACCGGCCGGGGTCATTGCCCCTCGCGCGGTGCAGTTTATGCTGTATTACTTAGTGCGTAGAGCTTCTTTTGCTTTGAACATTGATTTCGCGCGGCAAGCAGTACCCAAATACGTTACATATTGTAAAGATACTATCGTATCTCACGCTTTTGAGTTGATGATTATTTTTTTGATTAGTAGAGAACAACGATATCTTAATTTCAATAAATAGCTCGCACGATTCGATGGTGCTACTAAAGGTAAATCGTTCTGTTGCGGGAAAACAACCACTAAAATTTCACGGTGTATGCTTCTTGTTGGTCATGATGAAGTCAATCTCATTTTTCGTCATAGTGTCGGGGCTTTGCCACGTCCACTACCTTTGGGGCTGTTTCTTGAAGAAGAAGTTCATCAAGAAGAGCCCCTCCCGTTCGAGGAAGTTGTCAAGCATTTGCCCCCTATGGTTTCTGCATCCAAATCCATGGGATCCTACTACCGATTCGTTGCAATTCTGTACTCCCACTTTAGCGTTGAAGTCCCCCATAACAACGCTGTCGTGAGTCTTAGTGGTGAAGTGGAGGGCCTTTGATATGTCATCAAACATATCCTCCACCTCTTCGTCCGAGTGTTTCGAGGTCGGTGCGTACGCTTGAACCACCTTGAGGCTATACCTCTCAGTGAGTTTAACAATAAGGTACGCTACCCTGTTCGACACACTGGACACTTCCACAACGTTGTCAGAAAGGGACTTATTTACCAGAAACCCAACGCCACCTTAGGATTATTGGTCTCCCTCACGAAAGTACATTAGGTGGCCCGACTTAGGTTATGGTGTCCTCCCCTTCTCTTCGGACTTCACATAGCCCTAGGATATGCCACCTAATCTTCCCAAGTTCCACCTCAAGTTGAGCCTGATGTGAGTCTAGCCGTAGCGTGCGTCCGTTGTACATCGCCAGGGTCAGTTGTTTTTGGTGGCCTCCCGTAACCCGGAGATTCTTCGCGCCCTCGTGCCGCCGTTACCGTGGTTGCCACCATGACCAGGAATAGCGGGAACTGGGGCCCGTGGCTTTTTGTGCGTCTGCATAGGAGGTTATGCCCATAATCGCCACGCTGGGCAGACGGGTTGGCGATCGCAGGACGTAGCTTCTTGCACCGATGACGCTGCTGCCCGTCACCGGCCCGGTACACTTAACTACGCCTTCCGTTGGATGGTTATACCGCCATCGGTCGGTCAATCGCCAGAGCCTCGTTCGTCGTCCAGCAGGATGTACCGCGTGCAGGTGAGGTTGGCTTGGGGCGGAAGATGGTGGTTCGCCCCTCTACATTATGGAATATAAATAATAAAAATCACTCTCACACTTCTCACACTTCTGTTAATTTTACCCTTTAATCACAAGGTAGGTATATTATTCATCATATCAGCCGAACGACCACTACTGGGCATTGGCCTCCCCTAAGGATCTCCACAACGATTGGTCCTGTGCTGTTCGCATCCAGCGGCTTCTCGCGACCTTGACCAGATCGTCGGTCCACCTTGTAGAGGGCCTGCACACGAAACGTCGTCCGGTACGCAGCCGCCATTCGAGAACCTTTCCGCCCCAACGGCCATCGGTTCTCCGCGCTATGTGTCCCGCCCACTGTGCTACTTTAACGATTTAATCCTTCGAGCTATGTCGGTTGTTTTAGTTCTCCCGCAGATCTCATCATTTCTGATTCGATCGAGAAGGGAACTACCAAGCAACGCTCTCTCCATTACTCGCTGGGTGATCTTAAGCCTTCTTATGAGACTCATAGTAAACGACCACGTCTCACTCCCATAGGTCATAACTGGCAATACACACTGGTCAAAGACTTTTGTTTAGAGACACTGAGGTATTTCGGACGCGAATATAAACCGGAGCTTCCCGAACGCTGCCCATCCGAGCTGGATTTGACAAGAGATCTCCTTCTCTAAGTTGGACTTACTTAATTGGAATCTGTCCCATCCCAGGTAAACATAGCGGTCAACATCTACGAGTGCAATGTTCCCAACGTTAACTGTTGTAACGTCTATGTTCATCATAAGACCCACTCTTTGAGAAGCATTACCGCGATCTTCGAGCATAATGTTCGGGTCTTCCAAGGTCTCAGCCATAAGAACTACATCATCGGCAAATCGCAGGTGTGTTAGGTATTCGACATTGATATTGATGCCGCGTCCTTTCCAGTCCAGGAGCTTGAAAAAATCCTCCAACGCAACTGTGAACAGTTTCGGAGAAATAACGCCTCCCTGTCTCACGCCTCGCTGTAGTTGGATCAGATTAGAGCTCTGGTTCTGTGATCGGACCGATATGGTGGCGTTTTGGTATAAGTACTTTAGCACCTCGATGTACCTGTAGTCTATTTGGCACCTTTGGAGAGACTGCAGCACTGCTCAGGTATCAATCGAATCCAAGGCTTTCTCATAGTCCACAAACGCTAAGCTAAGTGACAAGTTATACTCTTCGGTCTTCTGTCTTGCCGCAGCGTATGAACACATGAATAAATATTCCCACCAGAATACAAGCTACCTATATGCGGCCCGCTGTTGTTCCACTCACACATAGCGCGGCGATGTACGCGTGACATCTTTTACCTTTTTTTTCGGGGGTAGGCGTGAACTTGAAAACACACAATTTTTGTTGCTCCGGAATTTATTAAATTATAATTAGTATTCATTCAATTATTACAATTTTAATGGATTAATTGTATTGACAATACCTGCCAGCAAATCCTCAGTGTAAAGTTCTTTTAGTTTCTTCACTTATAATAATTCACCAAAAAATACTTAAAATGGAGTCATCACTGCACTTAGCCATGGTTGAAATGCAGGCATCATTTGCAACACAAATGGAGGAGTTTCAGCGGAGTTTAGAGCGGGCCACACCATCCAGCACAGTGTCTACCTTGGCAGCAGAGTTCACTAACTTTAGAAGAATGATTCTTGCATCTCTGTCTAACTTGCGCCAGCAGGCTATGCTGCTACATAGACAGTGCGATCAATTGGAGATGCAGGGAAGGAGAAAAATATTGCTGGTGCATGGCGTCTCTGAGACCCAAGATGAGGACACATTGGCTGCAGTGCTGAAGCTGTCATCAGAACAGTTACTAGTCCCGCTTTCTGCTGATGGTATCAAGCGTAGTCATCGCATGGGCCGTCCTTCAGCAGGCAAATCAAGACCCATACTCGTGAAGTTTAGCTGTGTATCATACCGGGATCAATTTTGGTTTGCTAAAAAATCGCTTAAGGGCACAGGGATCACACTCTCGGAATTCTTGACCAAGCCGCGCCATGATACGTTTCTAGAGGCCCGCAAACGTATCGGGATTTCCAAGTGCTGGACGCGAAACGGGGTCATTGTGGTCACGGCAGCTAGCGGATCGCACCATCGCATCACGTCTATGGACGAGCTGGACGAGATTATACCACCTTCGACACAAGTGGCACGCCAGACCCCGGTTGCAGGGACGTCTGGTGTCGGTCAAGGGGGTGCCGCAGGCTCTAGACCCAGGCGTAAGAAATGAATGTGTTTCCATGTTTTGAACTTCATCTTTAACATCGGCTGTTTCGTTTGTTTGCACTATTTACCCTCTATTTTTTATTTATTTTTTAGTGGTAGTTCCAAAATTGTTTAACATGTTAGTTTCGAAATTAATTATCAATTTACCCGGTTGGTTTCTATAATATTTTGTTAATAACCTCATAACTGAATGACTGTGTATTATGAGCTGTCAATCGGGCGTCTAAACTGTCACCTGTCATCTGCCAGGCATTGCGTTCTGAAATACCACTTGTTTGTTTGTTTTTTTTTCTTTTTTTCTCCTTGTTAACTTTTAACGTTATAACATAACGTCGTGTAGTTATTTTATAATTTAAAGTTTATTGTTTTTATCTTTATTGAAATGTTAATATTTTTGAAGCTGCTGGTGGGAAGAGTTGTAACAGATAGGTACATCTTCTAAGTACCTGTCTTGTGTTATATTAATTTAATTTATTTATTTTATTCATATTTATATTTTATAGAAATACTGATATGAACAGGTGCAATGTGGATAGTGATTTGTCTGATGATTTTCTTTCTATTTCAGCATCTTCATCTAGTGACGAAAGTTTTCATTCGGCTCTACCCTCTCTTTCCGAAGAGCTGGATACTGCCTTCTCAGATGTTCCCAGAAATTTTAACGTCATTCATATTAACGCTCAAAGCATCCCAGCCCATTACCCTGATATGTTAACATCTTTTAATAGCAACAATATACATGCCGTCTTGGTGTCAGAGACATGGCTGAATGCTTGTCTTCCTTCAACATCCTTCTCCCTGCCTGGCTTTCAGTTAGTCCGGAATGATCGCACAGTTAGATCTGGTGGTGGCGTAGCAATATATATTCGATCCCATATTCCTTTCTCGATAGTAAATGAGTCTACTCCATCAGCATCTGACTCGGCACAACATCTATTTATCGAAATTTCTCTTTCCCACACAAAGCTTCTTCTCGGTGTCTTCTATAGTCCTTCTCTTAGAGTGGACTACTTTTCTACATTTGAGAGGACTTTAGAGGAGCTGACTCCCTTATACAGTCATACAATACTGATGGGAGACTTCAATACATGCTTACTCAAAAATGACTTTCGCTCCGTTCGCCTCAAATCTATCATTTCTTCGTGTAATTTAAATATCCTTACTCATAATGCCACCCACTTTTTTCCTAATTGCGCACCTTCTCTTCTTGACCTGTCGATTGTCACTTCTACTGACCACGTTGCTAAGTATGGCCAGTGTCATGCTGATGCTTTTTCTTACCACGACCTTATTTACCTGTCGTATAAGATTCGTCCTCCAAAGTTTAAGGCAAAATTTCTCCTGCAACGCAATTTTAGTGGCATGAACCTAGACGCTCTTAAACACGATGCTGCTAACATAGACTGGTCCGCGGTAGAGAGTGCTAGTATTTTGGATGAGAAAGTTACTCTTTTTAATGCACTTCTCCTGAATTTGTACGATAAGCATGCTCCTGTTCGCCCTGTAAGAATTAAGCATGTTCCTGCACCTTGGCTTACAGATGAACTTAAATTGCTAAGAGATAAAAAACATTCAGCTAAGACTAAATTTAAATTGAACCCGTCCGAGGAAAACCGCGCAAAATACAAAAGTATTCGGAATCGCTGCAATAGACTGTGCAGAGACGCTCAAAGACGCCATATTCATAAATCAGTAGAAAATGGAGATCCAGCTAAAGTCTGGAGATTCCTCAAGTCTATTGGAGTTGGAAAATCACGAAATGATTCTGTGCCCCTAAATATCAACATTGATCTTTTAAATAAGCATTTTTCCACATCTGTCGCTATTGATAGCTTAACAAAAATTTATACACTTACTCAACTTTCCTCACTTCCAACTCCTGACTACCCTTCTTTTAGTTTTAGTCAAGTATCTGATTGTGATGTTAAGAGACACATTTTATCTATAGCCTCTAATGCAGTCGGAAGTGATAGTGTTAGTCGTAATATGGTTCTCCCTCTGATAGACATCCTAACTCCTATAATCTGCCACATTCTGAATCATTCCCTATCCTCTAGTGTTTTTCCGTCACTATGGAAAGATGCTCAGATTACTCCTCTCCCGAAAAAAACAAATCCTTCATCATACTCTGACTATCGGCCCATTTCAATACTTCCTTTCCTCTCTAAAGTGTTGGAACGCGTTGTTCATCACCAACTTAATCACTTTCTGACTTCAAACCAACTCCTTCATCCCTTTCAATCTGGTTTCCGCCCTGGCCATAGTACATCTACGGCATTGATAAAGATCACAGATGATATCCGTTATGGCATGGACTGTCAGAAACTTACTGTACTAACGCTACTTGACTTTAGCAATGCTTTTAACAATGTCGACTTCGACATTTTAATTGGACTGCTATGTTCTCTTAACATATCTCCAACGGTGCTGGACTGGTTTCACAGTTACTTGCATGGACGTCGGCAACGCATTCGTTTAGAGGAATCCTCCTCTGAATGGTGTGACATCAGTGCCGGTGTCCCTCAAGGTGGCGTGCTGTCTCCTCTTCTCTTTACTATTTTCATCAATTCAATTACTCATAATCTAAAATCTTCTTTCCACTTATATGCAGACGATCTCCAAATATACTATCAAGGGCGCTTTGAAGACCTCTCCATTGTTGTAGACGTAGTTAATAATGACCTTCGTCATATACATGACTGGAGCAAGTCCTTTGGTCTCAAGGTAAACCCATCTAAAACGCAGGTGATAATTTTGGGAGGTTCTAAGCAAATTTCTAAAATTGACTGGCCGACCTTGAGGCCCATCACGTTTGACGGTATCCAAATACCTTATAGCAAATCTGTCAAAAGCCTTGGCATTCATATCGATAGCACACTTACTTGGGTCAAACAAACTGGGGAAGTAAGTAGAAAAATATACGCAGCAGCAGCATCATTAAGCCGACTTAGAAATTTTTTACCTACACCCACTAAAATTGCTCTTGTCCAGGCTTTACTATTTCCGATTTTAGACTATGGAGATTGCTGCTACTTAGATTTAAATGAGAATCTACTTGATAAACTTGATCGCATACAAAACTTCTGTATACGGATAGTGTTTGGTCTGCGGAAGTTTGATCATGTTACCGAATACAGAACTCAATTAAAGTGGCTCCCTATACGGCTTAGACGGGACTTCCATATTCTTTCCTTACTTTTTACTATTTTATTCAATCCAAAGTCTCCGCCGTACCTTAAAGAGCGCTTTCAATTCCTTCAGTCTTCCGTGCGGTCTTCCAGTAAACTACATCTTAAATTTCCTCCCCATTCCACTAACTATTATTCTCACTCATTCACTGTACAGTCCATTCGTTCGTGGAACTCCCTACCACTGACTATCAGACAATCTGAGTCGTTAGCTATTTTCAAAACCAGGCTCAAAACGTATTTTCTAGCGCTTTGATCAAAACAACTTTTGTCACATTAATCGCTTCTTGGTCACCTAGACACGACGGTTTCTTGTTCATATCAAGTATGTATTTAAGTGTATGTAGTGTATTTTGTTTAAATATGTATTTATATTTATTTATTTATGTAGTTGTGTTGTATTTAAGTTTATTTAATACATAGGTAATAATAAGTTTTTGTTGACTAAATTCCATCATTATCATTATTAACTTAAGTAGTATTAATTTTACATTTTGTCTTAGTACTTAGCACCACCTTCCCCTTTCTTTCCAGTTTTTCCTGTAAAGGTTGTCTGGAAGAGATCGCTGATGGCGATAAGACCGCCTTAGTTGTACATCTTACTGTAAAAATTAAATTTTGTAATTTCTTTGTGGTGTGCAATAAAGTGTATTCATTCATTCATTCATTCATTCATTCATTCATTCATTCATCTCACCGACGCGTTCACCGACGCGTCGCCGGGGTAAGAACTGGTTTTCGCCGATTCAGTTGCGGTATAAGTGACAGGGCTGCTTCCTGCACGTCGCGCGCATTAGACGACATTTATTTGAGTGATTTGGCTGACGAATTGTGATTTTACCAATTCTATGATTCAATTATTATATAATATTGATTATGGAAAATTGGTGTTAAATCTAAATACACCGTGAAATTTTAGTGGTTGTTTTCCTGCAGTAAAATGATTCTATCTTAGTAGTACAATAGATTTGTGCAGTTTTTTTTTTATTCAAATAAAAAAATAGCAGTTTCACGATTGTGATAAACGAAACTCGAAAGCAACCTCGCACCAATGGTACCAGCCGCGCCGCAGCCGGTCACCGGCCGGGGTCATTGCCCCTCGCGCGGTGCAGTTTATGCTGTATTACTTAGTGCGTAGAGCTTCTTTTGCTTTGAACATTGATTTCGCGCGGCAAGCAGTACCCAAACACGTCACATTTTGTAAAGATACTATCGTATCTCACGCTTTTGAGTTGATGATTAGTTGTGAATAGTGATATATTTATTTTCAAAAAATAACTCGCACGATTCGATGGCGCTACTAAAGGTAAATCGTTCTGTTGCGGGAAAACACCACTAAAATTTCACGGTGTATATTAAACAAAGGGTCAGTTACGCACTGCTATGGTTTGTTGCCGGATAATTGTATAGGAAATGTCTGGATCGACACAAGTACAAGAAATCGGAATCCTATCGGAAAATGCCATAAATATAAGCAATGATTCCCTATTTATTCATCGTAAAGACTTTAATGTAGGTAACGTATCTACAGGCCGGGTTCCTTAAAATACCGCCAGGCCCAGATAATTATGTTAATTTTATTCATCGTAAAGACTTTAATGTAGGTAACGTATCTACAGGCCGGGTTCCTTAAAATACCGCCAGGCCCAGATAATTATGTTAATTTTATTGGTGAAATGGAAAAAAAAACATAGGTACCAAGATTATTTTAATAATGATCCGAGAATTCAAAATATTGGAAATTAAATATAAAAATAAAATTATAAATTAATTATCTTTTGGCATGCCATGCGAATGTTTTCCGATCAGTTATTTAAGGAATTTGTATATTATATTCAGACTGTATCACACGTTAAAAAGAAATAAGAAATATTTAAAGAAAAATAAAATATTTAGGGTTAGCCATTTATAAACTAATTCAACTTTAGTATTGTCAAATTACACTAAACCTTATATACTTTTTGAAATACACGTCTTATTATGTAGGTAGGTACTTACCGTATTTTATTTTTACTCCCTATTTTTTTTTTGAGTTGCAACAGGTGTCAGCCCTATCAGAATAGTTTAAAAGTTAAGAAGCTTGTACTCTGTAGGATATTTACTTATGTGGTATGAATGTGGTCTATGGTAGTATAGCCATTTCGGAACCCGGCTTGTTTGGGAGGTTGGAAGTCGTCGAACCTGCGAGTGAGACGATTCGTAATGACTATGGCAAACATCTTATGGATATGGCTCTTTCGTTCTTCAAGAGAGTTTGGTCACCTTTTGAGTTTTGAAGAACTCATCCTAGATAGAAAAAAAATAAGAATGAAAGAATAGACTCATTTCATTTAAAAATAGATTATTATAAACACAAAAAATACATTTTAAATTACTTTTACAAGCAAGTCAATTGTATTAGAAAATAGTGGACGCAATTTAGTTTTTTATTTTCCCCTGTAGGCATAGTTTGCGTCCATTGCGGACGCGAAGTGGAAGTTTTGTAAATTCGATGTAGTAATTCGCGTCCAACTTATTTCATTCGTTAAAAATAAAAAATAAAAAGCAAATTCATAATTAATATTATTCCTTTCTTAAATATAAAGGTCTAGAAACAGCTTTGTATCCTAAAATTCACATAAAACAATAAAAACTTACCTTCGAACGCGCCGCTGCACACTATTTTTTACCTAAATTTCCGTGCTTACGCGCTCCGCAGTTGATCAGCCGAGATAAACTATTTTTCTTAACGAGATTGGTTTGGCGCAAGGACCTTTTGTCCTTATGTGTGTGCCTTTTATACATTGAGGTATTAGCGGTAATGACTTTTCATTTGATTGGTGTGGTAGTTTAATTATTTTCGAGGATTTTTAAAGGAAGATCCGTAAAATGGACGCGAATTGGACGATGAACGCGAACAGGCGAACTTACCCTGGTTATATATTTTTAAAATGACACTTTACCATGACCATATATTTTAATTTATGTGAACAGCCGTCTTCGTCTTCAATACACTTGTTCTTCGAAAGATCTAGTATTTGTTCAAAGACTGAGTGTTTAGTCATTAAACTAAAGTGCAAATCTTCAATGTCTTGAAGTTTTTCGTCAGCCGCACGCGTTTTTCTGTTTAAATCTTCCACTTTATTTAGATAGTTTTCAATTGAAGCTATTGGTAAACTACCATGGTATTGTCGTCTTAAAACCTGCAGTACTTCATACATATATCTAGAAAGAGAAAATAGAACACATAAAATTAAATATATTATAAGCAAATATGTTGCTAAGAACTACTTTAAATGATTACCTAGTTACCTGAACTTGGTTTCATATCTTATTGCATAAACGTCAAAACATTTTTGGCGTGCTTTCAGCATTTCTTCAGCTTCAACTTTTAATTGTTTCTCTTTATTTAGAGATGTACTTAGTCTCTCTATCCTTTTGTGACTTTCAGATGCTTGCAAGTGTGCTACTAATACTTCTCCGCTTAATCTGTGGAACACAATGAGTCTCATTTTATTTATTTTAATATTTAGTGGTCAGTATATTTCAAGTTGGTACTCCTAAAAGCGTTATACTTTTTATCTGAAGGAGTAGGAAAGAAACGTAATGATAGATTCATCCTAATCCTAAAGATTAATAATATTATTATAGTTATATGACAAACGGACACTGAATTATGAAATATTTAACAGAACTGGCGCATAAAAATCCTTACTTGTTTATACAAACTTTAAAGATATTATTCTGTTTAATATTATATATCCTAGTCGGCTAGTGTAAGAGGTGACTAAAGCTACGTGTCTTTTTCTGGTAGCACTCCTTTACTCGCCTCTTACAACTGCTTCACATGAAAAGTGGCGGTGGTTTTCAACTTATGCTCGGCACCACAAGCTCACGGCATAATAATTCATCTAATATCATCTCTCGTATGACCATTTTTAAACGTACATACTACTACTACAAATTTCGAAACCAATTGTCAAAAATAGTTTAGGTACCTCATACATTAGTCTCATTATTCCCCATATAAATAGTTATCCCGCAGAACAGATTTCGAAAGTCAAAAGTAGGTATTAGTACTTTACCTGGCTATAATTGCTTTGTTATCACCCACAGCTTGCAAATCTAATATCTGGTGCCTAAGCATATTTATTTCCATGTCATTAGTCATCTGCCTTTGCTGTCCATCTTGCAACTTAAATAAATTTTATATATTTTTAAAAGGCAAGGTTAAAATACATGCATACAGATAAAATGCACGATGTTGTACAATGTACCTGTAGTAAAGCTATATCAAGTTGACTTCCAACGTGTTGGCATTGTTCTTTTAATAATTTGTTTTCCTCAGCTAATTTTTGTAATTGAGCTTTCATAAAATCTCTTTCTTCTTTTGTGGTTGTCACCATGTTATTATCTCTATAAATAAGTTATCGTATATATAAATATTTGTAAATTAAATGCAACTATTACCACCTTATTTATGATAAACTTTACTTTAACGCACATTAATTTTGCTTCTATTTCTTGTAGTTCAATGTTTTTAGATTCTAATATTTTAATCCTGTGGTCTCTCATCTTAAGTTCGTCGCACACTTCTTTTAATTGCCTTTTCATTACAGATTGCTCCGCGTCATTAAGAATATAATTGACCTGATGTTCACTCTCACTTTCTAATATGAAAACACAGTAATAACACATTTGATATAAAAGACAGTAAATTAAATAATAAACTATATTTATTTATTCATGTAGGTAGTTCTAAATACATACCTTCAGTGTATTTAAAATCATGTCTCAAGGTAGTTATGATGTCTATTTTCAAGTCTTCTAAGCGCTTGAAAAAATCATGGGTTTCTTCGAATTTCACATGTTCTTCTAATATTTTCCTGTGATTTGCTATAGCTTGATTTAAGGCAATATTTTGATTCCAAAACAAATCAATAGATATTGAGCTGCGAAGTTTATCAAAGAGGTTTGCTATGATGAGCATTAAACTCTGAATCTGAGTTTCATAGTCAAGAGTCACAAGCAAAGATTGTTTTTTGCTTTCTAAGATTTCATTTTTCATGTTTTCACTTGTAGTTCTAATGTATTTGTATGATTCTTCTAAATAGGAACACTTCCTTTCTAAGGATCTTGAACTGTGTATTGGAATAAGTCCAGGGGAATTATCACTGACGTCCTCTTCCTCCTGCTGCGAAAGTTGAGCTCTCAGATTTTCTATTTGGGCTTTGTACTGTTCTTCTTGAATTGACCATTTGTTTTCTTGATCAGCAGTTTGAACAACTATCAAAGTCATCTTTTCAAACAATGCTTTGAACTTCTCGTGGAAGTAGCCCAAACCTTGTTTTAAGTAATCTTCATAAGAAGCATTTCGATTGGTTATGTAGCTGTCTACTTGAATTTTGTTATTAAACTCAATTTGACCATCTTTCTCAGTAGACATCCAAGATCCAAATTCACCGATCGTGATTTTGGAGGGAATGTCAATATTCTTTGTTATATCTTGATCTTTTGCTAACTTTGATTTCTCTTTGGATTCTATTTCTTCCAATTTATGTTTTAGTTCTTCAGAATTTTGTAACTCTTTAGACAGTTTGGCCATTACGTCAAAAGTTTCTTTTCTACAAACAAATATTAAAAGTACCATCCAGTATGAATAAATAACAACAAAAGAAATATACTTTATATGATATTTTAGGGTGAAAACATCCGTAAAGATGTTTCTTGCGGGTGTTAAGAGTATAGAATAACATTTATTTGCAAGAATACATTTGAGATTGATGGTGTTGGGTGTATTTGAGTATTATATTGAGTGCAAAACTCCTAACGTTTGATGAAACAACGGCTTACAGCGATAAGAATATGCTTGAAAAATTGACGCCTGTGACGTAGTGTCTCGGTGGCTAAATGGTAAAGCGCCGCACCCGGTATGCGAGGAGATGCGGGTTCAAGTCCCGCCTGAGACATAATTTTTCAAGTTTATACAACGTGTTCCTTTTGATATCCCATAACTCTAAGTTTATGTTCTATAGGTAAAAATAATATAAAACGCCCTAGAACATGTGGTTCAAAAATCAATAGTTTCGAATGGAACATCAATTTTAGTTAAATTTGTTAAAAATATGTAACCAGTATGGCGAATCCTTAGTTTTGCGAGACGTTGGCAAACTTACACTTAAGTGTAAAGTAGCGGGAGAGCGTAACTTGTAAAAAACATTGACGTGTGTGAGTGTTTCATTGATAAGTAGGTAGGTACGAGTTAATCATTTTCATTCAGAGGTTCATTCATAACAAGTTAAGGATGTTTTACATAAACAGTCGTGACTTTTTAGAATTATTTTGTGTGATAAAATTAAACAAAAATAATTATTAGTAGAAAAATACTTCATATGCGATTTGATTCTTTACTATGGTCTGTTTAATACCCTAAAGTTATGGGATATCAAAAGAAACACGTTGTATACTGATATAACAAAAGAAATGTACATTGAAACTTTATTAGGTACATTTCATAATTTGATGTTATTGTTATCAAAGACAACGTACCTGGCCTCATGTAGCGCGCTGAGTAGTGCATCTTTACTACCTATAGCAGTTCGAAGTTCCATAACTGTAGCCATATGAGGAGCAAACCAACCAGCTGCATGACGTGCTTCCATTGATTGTAAAATTGCATCTAAACTAGGACACTCTAATGACAATATCCCGGAAGATGTGGTGCCTGCAAAGTATAAGACATCGTATTACAAATATCAAGATTTAGAATATGATACACATAAAAAAGTTACTGACTGTTGTCTTTCAAGAAATTTAAAATTTCCTGTAGGCCTTTTCTTAGACCTTCATTTTCATCAGCTATAGCTTGCATTTCTGATTTACAATTGCAACTTATGGGCTTGCCTTCTTGTAAATCTGAAGACTTTCGATGACTGTGTTCATTGTTAATCCTACGAAATAAAATCATAATAAAATGAAAAGTTACATGTCCATTAGCGCTAGATAATTAAAAAACTAAAAAACCACGCTTTTAAAACAGATTGAACTAAAAAATTAAAAATAAAACTGTAGTAATCAATTGAAAAATTCATATTATTGTACAAAAAGCGTGGGGTGCTTGTTATGATATCCACAGATATAGTAAATTATTGATAAAATATTTACAACAATCTAAATCAAGCCCCCCACGCTTTTTGTACAATAATATGAATTTTTCAATTGATTACTACAGTTTTATTTTTAATTTTTTAGTTCAATCTGTTTTAAAAGCGTGGTTTTTTAGTTTTTTAAACTATAATTTATTTTTGACTTTTTAGTTTAGTTTATAAGATTTGATTCCTTCTTTACCGACTGTAAGTCCAAACCTATGCAGGAAACATAATTGATACAGATCGCGCGCTAGCTCTATCTCTTTTACTCCCTCTTACAGAGGAAAACTGGGAAACTGTTATTAAATTATTGCATTGTCATCGGTCCTTGATACGTGTGCAAAGTTTAAAATTAATCAAACTTCTGGAAATCGGTCAAATTTATGCTCAAAGATTCCATTACATACATAGATACATAGATAGATACAACCCAAGCTAATAAAAGCGTGGTAAAAATACTTTACCTATCGTTTTCCACATCCTTACTATCATGAATAATTTTATCAATTGCATCTGTTGTACATCCCATTTCAGTCAGCAAATCAATCATTTTATTACAATTGGTTTTCAAAATACGGTTGTCTAATTCGGCTTGTGTAAGCTTGTTTTCTATTTTTCTCACATGTTTACTAAGTTTACTTTGTTTTTCTTCCGTTTCGTAAAGTTTTTTCAGAATGCCTTTAGTTGGAATTTTTTCACTGGGCGCTATATTTAATCTTTGCCTAAAAATATATTTTTTACAACTGAAGCATTTTAAATTAAACAAATAGATAGACAAAAAGACAAAATTACCTGAATGTTTCATTTTCTAGTTGTAATTCATCAACAAGTTGGTTCAAAGTATTAACTTCCTGAACCAAAGACTTTATTCCTTCGTCTTTAAATTTCAATTGACGTTTTTTGGTTTTAAGCCCTTCGACTAAGGTCCGAATACCTTCCTCAGACTGTACTAGTTGCAACTGAGAAGTGATATCAGCTAGCTAAACAAAATTGTTATTACGTTTATCTAACGTTTTCGTTGTTTTTGTTGTTAAATACCATTTAAGATAAAATTTGTGAAATTACCTCTTTGTCTCTGAAAATAATCATTTCTTCCGCTTCTTGCAAAGCAACATTTAATAATTTAACCTTTTTTTTCAACTTGATAATAAAACTCCTTTCTTTATTGTCATCACTTTCGTTTCTTGTTTCTGAAGCAGGTATTTCTACTGGTTCTTCTACAAGCAATATTAATTTATTGTTTTCTATTTTCAACTGCTCAATTAAATCTGCTGATTGTTCTATTTGTTTCGATGCTTCAGATAACTTAAGTTGCAGTTCTTTGATTTTCCGTTCTTCAGCATCTTTTTGACAAGACTATAATATGAAAATATGGAATGAAGTTTTATTCAGTGTAATTTAATTTATTTTTAACAGCCTACGGTAAAAACTAGAAACCGAGTATATGGATCCTATAAATTTTAATATACATACAATTTATAACAGTAGCAGTAATTGGATACCGCTGGCTAATTAAATTACATTTTGAAATAAGTAGGTACTAATAAATTGAAATCAAAATTCTTAATATCTAATAGACTTGACTGGCTAGCTAATGTCGTCGCAGCTTGGTTGGAAAAGCAGATGGCGAAGAGACATGGATTGAATTGGTGAGTAAGCTTTCTTGCCTATGTTATAAATTGAAATGTAGTATTCGATGTTACAAATTTAACCCTGTGACGATCGGATATTCCAGACACAATTAAAATCAATTGTTATCGTAGGTACCAACCGGTTGTCTCTTGGGGTTCAAAGCGTTAAAAGGAAGGGGAATCACAATACCTTTAATGGTGTTTCCAGTTGTGATGTGTGTCTAAGATTTTCTTTTAATTGTGTGTTCTCGTTAAACAACGCTTCAATTTCTATTTTCTTTGATCGAGCTACATTCTGAGAAGAAAAAGTATGTTAGGGTGGGCTTATCGTGAATGTAGGAAAAAAAATGTTATTACAAACCTTCCAATGCTGAACTTTAGATTTTATTTCATTATACATACTTTCTCTATTAGACTCTTTCTCAAACAACTCTTTCTTGAGTGATTCTATTTCAATACATAAATTACTTTTTGATTCCTCCGATTTTCCTAACATTTCTGTAAAAATAGATGTTATAATTGGGTTTCTACAAAAGATTCGGCATACATGTAGGTCGTAAAAAAATTCAAACCTTTTAATTGAGATGATTCATTATTTAGAGTAAATAATTGTTCAGTCATGTTCTCTATAACATTTGTAGCCTCGGTAAGTTTATTCTTAAACACTAATAGTTTTTCTTTTAGCTTTGTGTTTTCTTCTTCTAGTATCTGCGTTAAAATATAAAATACTGACTAAGTAGTATCTGTTACTTCAAAAAAAAAACAGAAAATTAATATTACAAATCAAAATGGTCATACTTTTACGTCACCTAGTAGTTTTCTGATGTGTCTGTTTTTCATGGTCATTTCATTTTCTAACTGAGCAACCTCATTTATTTCCGAAAGAACATCACGGCTTGATTCACTGTCTCTGTCTCTTTCGTCTAAATTGTTTTTCTTTTTTTCTAAATCAGCGATATCCGCGTATAATTGTTCAAGTATTTCTTTATTCGCCTTGATTACTTCTTCTTGATGAGCAATAGTTTCCAAGACACTATCAGAACCTTTACTTGGGGATTCTGGAGATTTTCATAATAAGGTTTTTAGTAACTCGTATCTGCTATTAAGTTAAGGGAAATAAATTAATAGAACTTACCAGGATACGACCCTTTCTTTTTTGTTTTACCGCTTTTTCTTTGTACAGTCTCGAGTTGTCCATGCAAATTGTTTACCTGAACAACATAGCAATAACTGTTAGTTACAGAATTAAATCGTTTAGCGGAAAAAAAGCGACTGGGCACATTTGTATGGGAAGTGGTCGATGAACCAATACCGATACTGTTATGGTATTTATGTGCCTCAACATCAACTACATACGCGTGCGAAGGGGCATCAAAATCTGTCCAGGCAGTTTTGAGAAACAAAAATCTTTAGAATACTACATTTTTTGTTTGATAAACTTTTATGTCAGTTAACTTTTTCTTACATCAAAGCACTAAACTATAAAAGGGCAGTAAACTACTTTATTATTTTTTTTTTATCATCTATAATAATAGAGTCTAGAAATTCAGCTGCACGTACCTAATTATAGTTTCTTCAAACCTAAACTTGTGTAAACTGTAACACTCTCTCTGAAATAAAAAATTCTAATACTGTTCAGCATCTGGATTTCCAAATAAACAATCTGTTAGATTGAGATTTCTCTGTACAACTTCTTCTCTAGTTATATGTTCCCCTAGTAGTTAACCCTAAGTGAATGGGAGAACAAAATCGTATGTCAGAGCATTTCTCGCAACCTTCATAAGACGTTCCGCTTCCGACGGCTCATGTGAACCATCAGACTCAGCCTCTCATTAGAATCTTCCGTTCTGAATTTTGTCAAGTGTATTGTCTAGTAGAGAAATACGCTTAAAGTTAATTACTTAAACGTTTTTCAAACGCAAACTGCTGCAAACCATATATCTTTTTATTTCTCAAAACTTCCGGGTCAGATTTCGATGCAACTTCGCCCATGGGTGTAGCTAAGGTACCCCCACATAAATACCACATCAGTATCGGTATTGATTCATGGATCACTTTCGCTCAGTCTCCTTAGCAAAACTTATTATTTCCAATGTTTCAAAAGGGAATATTTATATAAAAAGTTGTCATTCAATTTTGCTTTCACATGCACAAAAAATACAACGGATTAGGTACTAACGCTTTCATAACGATGAGCCTTGCGCTAGATTAGTAGAGTCTAGTCACGTCATCGCGATGTCCCTATTTTACACCCGGCCCACCACGGGTTCTTTTTAGTGGAACCATTTTTATGGATAACATATTATTTGTAGAACAAGCTTAATCTTTATAGCTTGAGTGAAATTGAATATAACTGAATCTGCTGAACATATGAATATAGTCATAGTATATAATATTTTGCACAAATTGACAAATATCTGGTGAGCATACAAACTTGAGGAGCATTATTTTTAGTCAAAGGTAAGCCCTCTTTCAAGTAGAGATACCTATTTGTACAATTCGTCGCGATTCCAAGACCAATATCAATCATATCCCAGAAAAGGTAGAGTACCTACTTACTTAGTAGGTAGGTACTTATAGGCATCCACACGAACTACATTTTAACCATTCTAAACATTATTAATCGAGATCCGAGGCGCAGTATACTACAACTATAACCACCTCACAGAACCAGAATCAACAATCTTGTATGTCATGTAAATTTTTTTTGTTGGTTTAAAAAAAAATAAGTGAACAAACAAGGGACTTTTTGTCCCAGACAGCCTACACATTAATAGGTATATTCTGAACGTTTTCGGCGGGAAATCTTTGATCCCATTAAGTGGCTATTTCATTTTTATATTAGGCTTTTTTTAAGGAATCAAATTTAAAAATAAGCTTTAATTTGTATAAACAGTGTACTTACGCTTAATACTCGTAATTCATATTTCTTGATCATAACTGTCCTCAATGGTATCAAAGCTGTTGCTAGTTACTTCCAAAATTATAATTCTAACAACACCCTTAACTTATTTTATACTGTATACATGCATATGGCCAAAATAATGTTTCATACCTTTCCGCCATTTGTACAGACAACGGCAGGTCAACCTATCCAAAAAGTTAAAGGTCATTGAATTGATGTTTAACTTTAAGGCCCGAGTTCACCAACAGACGTTTAAGTTTTAAACAGCGCTTAAAATATTATTTGACATATTTTGTATGGGAATTGTGTCAAATTAACCGTCAATCTATGTTTACCGGCTGTTTAAGAATTGGTGAACTCGGGTCTTAGACCCAAGTTCACCAACAGACGTTAGGTTTTAAACAGCGTTTAAAATATTCTTTATTTGATATTTTTTTAGCAACTTAATTGCACTTATAATATCAGTATATAAACTTGAAAAAATTTTTTTTGTCTCACAAGGGACTCGAACCCGCATCTCCTCGCATGCCGGGCGGGCGCCATACCATTAGGCCACCGAGACACTGCGACACGGCGCGAATTTATCAAGCATATTCTTACGCTGTGAGCCAGCGTTGTTGCATCAAATGCTAGGAGTTTGCACCCTTAATGGTATGGCGCCCGCCCGGCATGCGAGGAGATGCGGGATCGAGTCCCGCCTGAGACAAAACATTTTTCAAGTTTATATACTGATATTATAAGTGCAATTAAGTTGCTAAAAAAATATCAAGTAAAGTATATAAATAGCTGTTCCATCTTAACCGACTGTCAAACATCTGCAAAGATGTTTCTTTCGGGTGTTAAGGGTGCAAACTTCTAACATTTGATGCAACAACGCTGGCTCACAGCGTAAGAGTATGCTTGATAAATTCGCGCCGTGTCGCAGTGTCTCGGTGGACTAATGGTATGGCGCCCGCCCGGCATGCGAGGAGATGCGGGTTCAAGTCCCGCCTGAGACAAAATTTTTCAAGTTTATATACTGATATTATAAGTGCAATTAAGTTGCTAAAAAAATATTAAATAAAGTATATAAATAGCTGTTCCATCTTAACCGACTGTCAAACATCTGCAAAGATGTTTCTTTCGGGTGTTAAGGGTGCAAACTCCTAACATTTGATGCAACAACGCTGGCTCACAGCGTAAGAATATGCTTGATAAATTCGCGCCGTGTCGCAGTGTCTCGGTGGCCTAATGGTATGGCGCCCGCCCGGCATGCGAGGAGATGCGGGTTCGAGTCCCGCCTGAGACAAAATTTTTCAAGTTTATATACTGAGGTTTAAAATATGATTTGACATATTTTTAATGGGAATTGTGTCAAATTAACCGTCAATTTATGTTTACCGGCTGTTTAAAGTATTGGTGAACTCGGGTCTAGAGATCAATACCAATGGGGACTACCGTTTCTTTGCTCACTAGTTGGCGCCACTGTAGACTGAGGTCCGGAGTTATAGCTGTCAAAGGCGATTGGCGCCGAAACAAAGTGTTATATCTTGAATCTAATTAAAGTTATATTGTTTATAAATAACTATCTTGATATCAACAAACTAACTTCTGAAATAGTTGCTCTTGAGGCCGCCTATTTTTGCGCTTTTTCGCTTTTAAAGCGTTCACATTAATCGCCAAATAATCCATATTTGCGATATTTTACGAAGGATATCACTTTCCAGTAGGTAAATTAAAGAAATTATAATTTATGCAACAAATTCCGCTAAAACCAGTACAAAGTGAATGATATTGGACCTCACGCGACACTAGCGCCTCTAGTGGCAAATTCACTAGCGATAGCCCCCATTGCGTAAATTTGACGTTTTGTGGTAGATTGACGTGCTGTTGTCTGTACTATCTTTGTATAATGCAATAAAATGTATATAAATAAATACCTGTTCACTTTTATATTTCAATATATCCTGAGCTAATCGGAATAGAGTTTTTAAATCTGTAAAGTTCAGTTCAATATCATCCGCCTCCATCCAAGACAAACTCTCGCACAGTTTTTCTTTATCTGCCTGAATAAGCTCTCGTTGTGAGAAACTCAGTATTTCTCTCCAGTCTGTTTCAGCCATTTTCAGTTCTTACACACAGCTATTATGCTTTATTATGATCATTCGACGTTTAATGTATTACAAACAATGTAATCATCACTGAATAGTAGTAATCACTATAAAAATGACATGATGTGTTGTTATGTTTGTATCGCAATTGTTGCTTAGCAACCTATGCACAACGCGAACGTATCTACGGTAAAAACACAGACCACCAACCCCTACCAACCCGGTAGAAATATGGTAAAAATGGGTGTTATTATTCTAAGTAAAAATGATAATACGCAATTACGAGTCTTGCTTGTTATCTATTTAGGTACTGTCTGTAATCTAATCTATCTTTTAAATATAGAGTGTTCCAAAAAAATGACCAATTTTTTTTTGATTCTTTACATCCAATATACTCTATGTTTGCCAGCCAAATGACGTAGTTTTTAAGATTAACATTTTTCGTTATTTGTGAGAATGTTCGATTGCTTGTTAGCAGTTTAAAAAAATATACTTTTTATGATGTCATATCGGATTTTCTAATGCAGTATGATCCTTATAAATTAAACTTACTTAGCTATAATTATCAGCTAGCTAAGACTTATAAAAGTTTCAAATAATTGAATCGAAGGTCAATAGTTTACGTTCAAGCTAGTCAGAGCTTAGTTTACAACATTGAATTAAAAAATTAAGTGATTCCACATTCCAGTTTCCTAGATCACTTCAAAAACATTCCGAAATTTAAGAGTTAAAATAATATATTGAACACCACTAATAGATCTCAGTAAAGAAGTTCCGCGGAAATTCCACTCATTGAACCTCACTAAAGCGAGTGGATGTTCGAAGTTTTAAAGTAAGAAATCGACGGACGTGAAAAAAACAACCCTCACTCCAGTCTCTGACGCAGTCGGCCAAAAATCAATTACCGAAATGTACGCGTATAACTTCAAAATGGCTGCAACGATTCGGATCATTATTTTTATGTAATTTTTGTTATGTTTACTATGGAGTTTTTATAAAAGAAAAAAAAATGTTATACAAATTTTCGCATGACAAGTGGGTAAAACATATGTGTATACTATTGTTTATAGGGTAAACATAGTCATATACAAACCTTTTGCTTGCATTATCTTCATTATTTTAAGTAAATGGGGTCAAAATCACATACACTGTCCTGATTGGTCCTGATAGCAAAGTAACACAAGTAAAAATACTTAAAACTTTCTAAGAAAAGACAGAAATCGTTTTTTTTTTCTACTTTGACCCGTCGGGAATCGAACCCTGGATCTCAGACCAGGCGACACCTTGAAAACAGTTGTGTACGCCACTCCACCAACGAGGTCTTCATTGATTTGTTCGTGCGAAACTGGGACGGACATGCACTTCTAGTTTTTAATAAAATTGCAATAATGTGATCAAATTTATTAACAATTGGTCGGTAGAATATAATATGGTTTAATATTATAAAGACCGAGATACTAAGTGTATAAGAAGTGACATGGTTGTTTTCATATTTTACATACATAAAACCATTTAACATACTGCTGTTAGATTGGCAATGAAAAGAGACAGAATATAATGCAGCTATATGATAGAACGAGATAGATCACAAGGCCGTTCACGTACACGCTAAGAACCCGTAGTGTTTTTCTGAGTTCTGACGTCTGTCACGCGCAACACAATATTTCCTTTAGTTTTACTAGTTTCATTTTTATTATTGTAAAAAAGTGTCGAGTTGATGTAATTTTATTATGGTTACATGTTCAGTACCTGGAAGTAAGTCATCTAAAAAAAGGAACCAACATAATTGTACATTTCACACGTCAACACACAATCGCGATTATCAGCAGCAAAATGCAATGTTTCAGAGTTTTGACTAAAATTTTGTATACTAATTGATAGGCCATTTCATCAGAACAAGGATTTAAATTCATATGAATGCAATTAAAAATAATATCAAATACGTGAATTTCAGCAATTACTAACGCCACTTTTGAATTTTAGTGATTGACGTTGTCGATGATATCTTATCGACATTTCATTAGCTGACATATTTCACATTGTAAACCGCATACAGCCAAAATTGTTGAAATACGTTAGAAATGCTTGAAATTGCCTAATAGAAAAGAATGTTCGCCCAATAAATATTCGAGCATTTGCAGTTTACATTTGGAACCTAAGTGTTTTTAACACAGAGGCGTTCAGCCTGTAAAATTACGCTCTGGATCAATCTTCATATTGTTTAAGCCCCTACCAATCCCAATTAGTTAAACATTAAATATATGTATATTTAGTGTACGTTTGTAATGTGTAATTGAAAAATAAATATCAGTTTTATTTCAACTTTGGCGATCGCGATCGCAATATGAGGCAAAATTGTTAAATACTGGCAAGTAAAGCCTACGATATTTTTTACAATAAATTGATTTTGTTCGGGGATAAGTAATTATAAAATAAAAAAACATATCTAGGTATTTACTTGCAGTTTTTTAGCGTTCTTTTAATAATACTAAAAAATAAGTCACCTGCGTCAACGTTAACTGTGTCGATGGAATCGATATCGAAAGCAAGCAGGCAATACAGTACCTGCACTATTTATCTCACGCACATGCTCACTTTATGCACACTAGCGTAACCTAGTTTTGGTCTCGTTTTCAGGATTCAATTGCCAATCTATCATCTATATTAAATCTATGCATAAAACATAACAAACCAGTTCTAAATCCTATTGTTGGCGCTTTTATCAGAGTTATTATTATTAAAGTATAGTATACCTGTATATACCTGAAATTTTAACCACCTTCCAAATTTTAATATAGCAATCTACGAGACAAAAAAACAAATGACGTACCTTTATTTTCTTTTGGTATATCCCAGTACAAAAACGTCAAGATAAAGCAAACAAACTTACTTACACTTAGAAAATGTCTGCCAAAAATCTAAAATGTTTGATACGGCCTCCTAGATAAGTATCACTTTTTTACATGATGCGCATCTCATTCATTCATTACAATACTAGTTATAAGTTTTTGATTTTCCCTTCATACCTAAAAATTGAAAACTATGTTGCGAAAAATATTTTCGGGTGAAAACTTGATTTACAATTTTTACTTCATAAATGGGCTTTAAATACGATACAGAACGCCTATAAAAATTTTTGAAGATGATGATAATTTCAGGTCGTTTTATTCTTTCTTGCTTTGTAGATAGGCATGCCATGCATGAACAAGGGCTACGGATCTCTTTTGCGATTCTGTTCCGTAGATACATATAATTAAGTAATTAAGTAATTTTGGTGTGATAAAGTATCAAAGGCCATCGTACTTGTTTAAAAAGTTAACTTTTTTTATAAAAGAAATTCTCGTGTTGCTGATCGACTTTTATTTCCACACCATCGAACTACTGCATTCCGGGGTAGTTTCAGATACTGCGCAACAAAGTGCTGGAATAATATCCCCCCACCCATTAGACATTCTTTGACTGTACGCACTTTTAAGTTTAAGTATAAGGAGTATTTACTGAACTGGCAAAAGCAAAAGTAACTGACTACTTATCTAAGTGTATCCTACATATCATCCATCCATGTTTTATTATGCTTAAGATATCGCATCAATTTATTATTTGCAGCTTTGTTTAAGATATCGCATCAATTTATTATTGTTTTGTTGATTTGTAATTTTATTGTTATTTTGTTATTATTAGCTGTAGTTTTTATTTTATGTTGTCAGCCGTGGGTTTAGCGAATGCCGTTTTCTCTGTAATGGTTTCCGCAGAATACCAGTGGCTGTGTCGCACTCATTGCGGCTTCGCCTCATACTGAGCGGAGACCATTTTGGTGCCATTAGTTTTAGGTTCTTTTGTAATCTATCTAGTCTTAGTTATTTAGTAAGTACTAATCTGTTGGTGCCAAATAAATATATTTTCTTTCTTTCTTCTTTCTAATTAAAATGTCCCGATTTATTTATTTCTATCTCGTATGCGGTCATGCACCTTCCACTTAAGTGTAAAAGTAAATGAAATCAAAGTCGGTTTAAATAGAAAGATTATTTTATTAGGTGTGATGATTTTGAACAATAGCAGTTAATGTTATCGTATGTCGAAGTGTCAACAACAAAATAAAATATTTGTGCTTTTTATTAAAAATAAATTAACAAAAGTAAATACAACAATACAATGGGTTACAAAAATAATGAAAGATTCTGGCTAGTACACAAATCAAGCTTCACATAGGGCGAGGGAAACATCTCTTTGGGAAATCATAGTCAACAATTATATAATTATTTTGAACAAGCTTACGCATGCTTAAAAAATTCAAACATACCCTAATAAAAACAGCTACAAATTGTATATAATGTAAAATGTAAGATTGTATAAATTAATTAATACAGTCGTAATGAAAAAGGGCATTTTATACAACAATGTATAAATGTACAAAATTTGATTCATGACTAGATTTAATAAAACCATTTTTGTAAAAACGAGGATTTTATCTGGAGGATAACGAACTAATCAGTGGTATAAAAAAATAAACGTGGCAATAGTCATAAACAAATTAGGTAAATAAATAGTTTCTGATGCTTTTGTCCATTACCATGTAGCTAATTATACAAATACACAGTTCTTTAATACTATATTCGATATCATCCAGAAAACGTCCTAACGTTTACTTGCCAGATTTTGCTTTGGATAGCTACAATGACACTGGGTTACATAACACTCATCTAAATACCATCCACTTAATTTTAAATTAAGCATACTGTAATGTATTGTCAACGGTTGCCGAAATTACTCGCCCTATATACAAAATCGCATAGTTGCCTGAGTATTATGATTAATTTACGATTATAATTACTATGTTAATGTGGTAACTAATACTTATACTCGGTAATCATTATCAGTTTAACTGTAGTGATGCGGAATAATAAAAAGTGCTGAAGGATTTATGCAAGATGGACAGAAAGGTAGCATGCTTTATACTTAGTGGGTATGGGTAAAATGGCGGAGTTAAATACACGTATTTTTTTGTAAAACTAGGAGTAAATAATACTTCATACACTTTTTATTATTCGGTGGTAATATCCGATCAATACAAATAGTCGAAACTTTGTTATCGTCCAATACCCAAGTGTTAAAATTTCAAAGTTTGACCTTTGCCACAAGATTTAAATAGTTAATCATAAGAATTAGTAATCCACGTGCGAGGCTACGCTCTTTTAAAATCGACTTTTAAAAGAGGAGCCCCAACTTCCATCCGTACTACGTTTAAATAAATAACTATGCTAAACAATTGTACAGGTATATAAGTATTTTTATTATTTTTTATACAATTATACAACATCATATAATTATTAACCAATAAACATACTCTTTGGGACGCATAAAACAACTTTGGATTAATTATACTGACACAAACGGGACCTATTAGCTCTCGAGCTTAAAAGAAATACAAGTAACATGAAAGCGGTAGGCATTATGTTGTTATTATGTTGTGGCTATATGATACTTAAGACATTTGATTATAGGTTTTATCTATAATGTAAATTTCAGATACGAGTTTATATACGTGACAGTTAAAATGTTATTAATACACCGCAGCAAAAAGTTGTTTACTCTGTACATATAAAGTCATGGTAAAGATTGGAAATTGTTAAGGTTCAGTTTAGGCCATTCTGTTTGCCCCAATTATTGCAGGCAAAGTCATGTCTACATTGACAGTCAATTACAGGGAAATCTGATAAAATAGTAAAACGGTTACATTATAGATACGAATAGGGCAGTCATTGCTATTCAAGTGTAAAATTGCACTCTGGATAAACAGAAAACCAGTTGGGAGACGTAACTAAACGCAAGTTGACCATTAACTAAACGTAAAGACGTTATTCAGTCGGGATACCTGTAATGTCCCTGAAAGGTGTGCGCATGTCCCGCAGTATTACTAACTACGATAGCGATTAATCGATCCAATCGCCATTAAACTGTTACAGTGACGCTCGTATACCGTAGTAAGTGAGCTATATCGGAGTGGTCAGCCGGATTAGTCGGGCTTGGTCAGCGATAACGTCATCGGCGCGTGCGACGCGCGCAGAGCGTGGCGCGTCGGAGGCGGCGCAGTAGCGACCACTCCCGCTATCAGATGCGTTCCACGTAGTTGCCTAATAAAACATATTTGTTTTAAAAATGATGATAGTTTACATGATAATTTATCTTCGCCCCGTTGGTCTAATGGTTTAAATACCCGACCAAGATCTAAAGGTCCTGGGTCCGATCTCGGGACGGGCAACAAAAGTTTCGAATTTTAGAACATTGCGGTAACTTGACTTGATTTGTTTGTTGGTGGTGCACCTACTCATCATTGTGGTTACTTGACTTAAGTGATGGAGGCCCTGTTGTCAATGGTGTGCACATCATATATGCAAAAAAAATATTTCGTTACCTATTACTTCATTTTTTTACAAACATTGCACTGGTACTTAACAGCCTGCCAGATCCTGACGGGTATGTTTACCTAACTATTGACGCTATTAGTCAGCGGAAGACATTATCTAGTAAGTTCTTTCAGTAATTACCTGGGAAAGTGCCGAACCGGCCGGTGCGCTGGCTCGAACCGACGTACCACCCGTCGTCGCATTTCTCTAACACGTACACTGTGTCGCCTTCATTTAGCTCCAGCTCGTCAGGGTTCTGTGGCCTGTACTTGTACATGGCTCGGTACCTGAAATAAACGATAAAAACTGTAGCTCTGGACATAATTATTAATAATTATTAAATTGGTTTGTTAATTAAAGAAAGGAAAACTTGAAATAATTTGGATTTATTTAATCCGTCGAATACAATGATTTAGGTAATATTCAATCATCGAGGTTAAGCTACGGCGGTTAGCCAAAAAAAAGTGGTCTATCACCAGGGTTGAAAATAATTTGCACCACATAGAAGAGCATGTTTTTAAGACTAATACTGACAGGTCATATCTGTGGACCTCTTTTACTGTTATGAAGGCAATAAGTCCATGAGTTCAACCTTATCGCTATTTCACTTACACATGAAATTTTATCAAAACTGGTCGACTACTTTCTCGGCCGACCGTCAACAATGTAAGGGACTCGGTGGGCGAGTCCGACTGGCACTTGTCTGGTTTTTTTCTATGTTATATCTATGGGATTTGGTTAGAAATGTGTACTTACGGCACGGCTTCGGCGTTGGTGTCGACGTAGAGAGGTTCTGTGTTGTTGAGGTCAACCCCGGCGCCGGAGGGCGGCCCGTACCCGCGTTCCGCTGCGCTAAGCCGCGCCTGCGCAGGTTTCGCTACGTAACCTGAACAAATAACAATATAAATGCGCAAGGCATCATCAATTGTTCTTGATGAGCAATAGTTTCCAAGACACTATCAGAACCCTTACTTGGGGATTCTGGAGATTTTCAAAATAAGGTTTTAACTCGTAATAAGTTAAAACGTAACAGTCTAAATTTAATACTCAAAAATCATACCCAATAGAATAGAACAAAACAATGATTATTTTTATTATTATTTTAAACAGATGGCACATTTTGAGAGCCACGGTCCGGTCCGCTTTGAATATCGAGATAAGGCATCCGGCATCATCTGTTTCATCCACAGATTTATTAAAGTACTGTGTTTCATCTTAACGGATTGATAAATATTGACAACAATATTCCTCAGCATAATGAAGCCTTGAGTTAATTTGTCGAAACAAACAATGACTTAGAAGTTTAATGGATAGATCAGTCTCCCGGTAAGCTAAAAGTTAGTAGCAGATTTAGCCCCACCTAAGGCACTCGAAATTTTTATACGAGGAATTGTATATTTAGTCCGCTCAAAGAATAATCCAAAAGTAGGTGTAGAGTGCGTGAGTCGGCACCTAAGCAATTTCTACAGAAATTGGTTCAGGATGCTTAGAGAGTAAACATACTAAAAATCCCCGCCTCTAGGAAGGGCGCCGGAGTGAGGGAAGGGGGTTAAAGTTCCCTCTTTCGAGTTTTTTGCTAATACTTTTAAAATGGTGCGTCGTAGAGAAAAAGTGTCTTCTACGTAATGAAAGCTAATAAAATTGTCTGCAACTTTTGTACTACACAATTTTTCGGATCCCTAACTGTTTTGTAACTACAAGTGCTGGTAGAGTGAAATTTTTGAAAAAAAATAACGACTTATCAAACACTTCCTCTTGTCTGCTACTTCAGTCGTGTTATTTCGAGATGAAAAATAGCCTGCATGTTAATCCAGGTCCTAATACATCTACATACCAAATTTCATACAAATCTATTCAGCCATAGAGCTCTCGAAACATTTTTCCTTTTTTTAACTGTTTTATTATATATGTATTATTTTATAATATTCATTTTATTTTATATTTTTATTTTATTTATTTTACTTTCCGTTTAGGCTGTGAAGGTCCTGGCAAGGGTTCTTCTTCCAAAGTACCCTAATCTTCAGTGGATGGTTCTTGCTCTACGTCATCTTTAACCTCCTCTTCGTCAAGAGACACGCCGTTGAGACATTTCCCTTGGCAGTGGAGGCATGCCGCAGAACATTTGATTTGAATCTGTTTACCCCTAGGGTGATCAATACATTTTCTTTCTAACTCAGCCTTGATGGTTCGCCACTGAGGTTTATCCCCTGTTACGACGCCCATGCAGTATCTCGTCTTGAGAGAACTGACAATCGATGCTACTTTCCATGTAGTAAAAATCTCTTGCATAGCCTCTGAGACATGGCTGTCTCTGGGGATCTCAGCTTTCGAACTAGGGCAACTAATGGGCCTAACAAAAGTGTAGTAGCAGTCTTTGCGGTATACTACTCCCTCAGCTACAAAATCGTTAATCGAGGACAAGCGACCAAAACAACATCACCCCAGGAATCCTTCCTCATAGAACACACCTCCCTGATACGATATTGAAGAGTAAGAGTTTCAACTTTATGTACTATTCTCCTTTTGCTATAAGGCGTTTTGGTTTTTTCTTGTAAATAATGTGCACATAAAAGACAGTTACTCTTAAAATCGAATTGGGGAGCTGAAGACCTGAGTTAAGACGGCCCTGCTTCTTCCTGAGTTGTGGATGCATCACTTACATCTTTATTAATTGTTTTAGCCCGGGAGTAATTTTTACGACAATTCGTGTGAATTAAAAGGGATGTTAAGCCACGGATGATTTGGTGCTTGTCATCTATTCGGTCTTGACTAGCTTTGATGAGGCCTAGTATTCCCTTTTCTTTCATCTCAGTGACGTCCTTACTATTTCACGACGTCCTCGTTACACACAGGATACTTATTAATACTCATTGCGGATAATCCGATTCGTTACTGATAATTTTTATAGATCACAGAATCTTAAGAATGGCCTTGTGGCTGCTCCCCTGCGTTACCGGGTAGGCTACTTCCAAACAAGTCAAAATAAGATCAGAGACGATGATAACATAAGCCCGAAGGCATGGATGATAAAGGTAATGGGAGTTTTAGCCAGCAAGATCGCGTTTTCTGTGATTGTGCATTGGAGATAAAAAGTGGTGACCGCTTTCGCTCCATTACCCGCTTTTACCGAAAACGCGATTTCAAACTGTTACCGCCTTCACCGCTTGGAGGTACTCCCAGCTTATGTTATCAACAAAATACTTAATTTATAGTTTTCAACATCAGGTAATGCCCGTCGCGCTGAAAAAGATTCATTTTCACTATTTCGGAGCGTGATGCTCGAAAACTGATGAGGGTTTCGAAAAAGTGTATAGGACAAAAGTTGTAGGAAATTTTATTAGCTTTCATTTCGTAGAAGACACTTTTTCTCTACGACGCACCATTTTAAAGGTATTAGCGTATAACTCAAAAGTGGGAACTTTAACCCCCTCCCCCTCCTCCGGCGCCCCTCCTAGAGGCGGGGATTTTTAGTATGTTTACTCTCTAAGCATCCTGAACAAATTTATAAAGAAATTACTTAGGTTCCAGCTCACGCACTCTACACCTACTTTGTTGGGTGGACTAATTCACAACTTTTTTTATTAAGATTGAGAAAAGCTGACGTTTATGCTTTCACAATTAGACATAATGATCGTGACCGGGACGCTCGGGAATCGCGATTCCTTCGTTACGGGCTGTAATTGAATCGCTTGGACTCCACCGCCCATAATCATCACAGGTTCTACTAATCCGAACACGGTTGGTGTATATTTGATTCCCGGTTGGTTCAAATTAGGAAACGATATTATCTAAATTATTATTATGCTTCGAAAAGTACGTTGGGCCGTTACTCTCGGCTGTAACACGGAAAAACAAGGTCAGAGGCCTGTTATACGTGGCATGGAAAACTCTGCCACCAGATTTTTTCCCCTGCAGTATAATGATAAACTGACTATGTATAAATTTGAATTTTATTTTGATAGTTGTAATTTAATTTTAAGACGTAAATTTTTGACATCTTGGAATCTTAGCATGACCTAATATTGTATGAATGTAATTAATGATGACATGTAAATGTAATTATAACTTTGATTTGTTTAAATAATTTGAATTCACGAATGCCTTATGAAGGTTATAATGTTACTATTGACCATCTATAATGTACATTATGAAGTGATTAAATGAATATGAAATATGAAATATCCTAGAAGGATAGTCATAGGAAAATTCCTTTTCCTAGGAAGACTAACCTGGCAAAGGTTGCGTGGCAGGTGGGGCGTTGCCCAGCGCTGGGTTGTTCGGCTGCGGCATGTAGCTGTGGGCGCCCATGCTTCTCTTGGCGGCCCCGTTCAGGAGCCCGTGAGCAGCGGGGGACGCGACTGGCTTGTCGGGGTTCATGGCTGGGTGGGATTCTGAAATTACAAATAACACATACAACTTGGTATACGACACCATTCATTTATAATTTGAAACTACCAATCCTTTGAGGTAGATGGTGTCGAGTGGTGTCGGCACATAAAAATAATAATACGACCCCGAAAGAAAGAGAAAGGAAGAGACTTCAAGAGAGACTCTAACTATGGGTGTCGCAAGAGGCAAATTAAAGAGTACCGCCAGAAGAAAAGCAGCAGCAGCGTCCTCTCTCCATCATTGGCCAAACTAAGATCGCCAACCCGCTTGCCTAGCGTAGCGATTATGGCAAATTCATCCTATAAGAGAGGTATGGGTTCAGCAGTGGACTGGTATAGGCTGGTGATGGTCCCTTTAAATGTTCACCTTAGTCAATATTTAAAAATAAAAAGTCCTAAGATAGATGTACCTTGCTAAAAGGAGAATTATACTGTGATCGCCACGTTCGGCAGGTGGAGAGAATACGCCGCTGCTACGCGTCTTCTAGCAGTACTCGTTTAGTCGCCTCCTATTAGGATCGTAACCCATAGGATAAGAAGGGGTTGTGCCTATCTATTTTAGGCCGGCACACGGCAACATCGCATACCGTAACAGACTCTAATTCAATTTTAATCAGTACATTACTTGTATCTGTGTTTCCTTACACGCACCTAATCGATAAAAAAGATAATTGATGCCAATTACACAAATTACTTATGTAGAGTTCCATAAAAACAATGAATAACGATATAATTTAGAGATCCGTAATTCAAAAGGAAAAACGGAAACTTTATATAATCACTTTGACGACCGTCCGTCGGTTTGTCCGCCATGACCGGGTGAAAATTAAAACCACATACTTAGGTCTGAACGCCCCGTTGGTCTAGTGGTTTAAATACCGGGCCAAGATCTCAGGTCCCAGGTTCGATCCCCGGGTCGGGCAACAAAAAGTTTCGTATTTTCGAACGTTGCTCGGGTTTGTGATCACCAACCTGCATTTGGCAAGCGTGGTGATTATGCCAGTTCCCATCATTGCAGTGGTAACTTGAATTCAATGATGGAGGCCTTTTCCCTGCAGTGGGATGATTATAGGCTGTTACTTTTACTTTACTTTACTACTTAGGTCTTAGTGGGGAGACTTTGGGGAGTGTTCCTTTAAAGCTGTTAAAAATCCAAATTATAGGTTAACGCATGAAATACGGCTATTAAAGGTGTAAATAACTTATATGTCAACACTCTCAAGGAAATAAAAAGTTATAGGTTTTTTTTTTCGCTTGACCTAAAACTATGCAATTTGACAACTACAGGAAAAACTGCAAACTTTTTATCTTTCATAAATTTATTAAATATAATCTTCATTAAAGTACGTATTCAATCATCGAGGTAAAGCAACGGTCATAATATGTACTTAAACGGAACTCTCGGTGGGCTAGTCCTATTCGCACTTGACCGGTTTATAAACACTAATGTCGATGAAGTATTTGCCATGATTATAGTGCTAAGCGTACCTACGTATCAAATTAATTTATGTCGACTAACTTACTCGATTTGTATTTAACCGAGAAATCGCCTCGGTAGATTAACGGACAAAGCACCGCGCCCGGATTGCAAGTGGAAGCGGGTGTGATTCCCGCCTAAGACTAAATTATTGAAGTTTAAATACTAATATTATAATTGCAATTAAATTGCTTAAAATATAATTTAGTGTATTTACCCGGTTTGCCTTGACTGGGCTCCTGCAGAATGGTCACGTAGCTGTCCGGAAAAATACCAGTTTTGGTGCCGTTCCTGCCCTCCCACCAGTTCTGGTCGATCCGCCTCGTGAGCACCACAACTTCTCCTTTCTTCAGAGGCAGCTCTAGGTTGGTCTGTGCCGTGAAGTCAAATTTCGCTCGCGCTCTACCTTCGATGACTGCTGGTTTTTTGGGAGAATGCGCTACTTCACCTTTCATTATCTGAGGATTGAGAATGGGTATGTTGAATTCAGGTGATATTGGATTCAAGACTTAATTTTATGGCCTGGATTGGACTAAAGCCAATGATATTATATTAAAATTAAGCAGAATAAAATAGAATAGAATAGAATAATAGTATAGAATATTCATTTGCGTGCTATTTTGCATCATTTGTTCTGCTTATCAGTGAAACTTGTCAATCTGTGCAGTTTTGGATTGCTCGGAACAGAAAAAATACATAAAAACGGTACATGATGATTGTCCGTAGTTTCCTGTTTGACACTTTTATATATATAAATAAATAAATAGTTTAAGACATGCCTCACTGGGCCATACAGAGCCATCTAGTCCCAAATTAAGCTACTATTAAGTACCCTGTCGTATGGGGTACTAGGCAACCGATAAACTTACTTATATACTTTTTTTTTGTAAATATACTTATAATATATAGAAAACATATATAAACTTACACGGTTTTTAAAACAAATCCTTTAAATGCAGATCCAAATAGTAAATATATGTATAAACGTAATTAATAATAACAATTTACCTCGACATAATTGTAGGGGAACAGTCCTATCCTTCCATGGATCTCTCCCTCGTACCAGTTAGCATCGATCTGTCTCCTGACGTGTATTAGGTCCCCTTTCCTAAAGCTCAGCTCCCTTGCGGTCTGGCCATTGAAAGCGTATATCGCTCTGGCCACTACCCTCTCCGCCTCGTCATACCGGTTGAGAGGAAGTATGTTTTTCTGGGACGGTGTGAAGTTGTCTTGATGACGTCTGTTTTGCATGTCTTGAAGTTCCTGATAAAGTCAACATTATTATTATTTGTAGATTTTTATTTATGCATTTAAAAATCGAATCCATTGCTAGCTTTTTGTTTATAAAATTTAAGCAAAACTGTTGTTACTAAAACAAATACACTGGTATTCAGAAACTTTTAGTGTAAATTTAAATGTTAAGTGATTAAAAACCGTTTGTAATTGTTTTTTATGATATAGAGCTAAATAAACTGTTGTTAATAGCATGAAGTTGTGACTCTAATTAGAATGTTTTAACTAAAAATATTATGTAGGTATTAATCATGTACGATTGCAATCACGCGACAAACACACGTCTCTCATAGATCACCTTCATGGATGCATCAAATGCCTCTATGTCTGCGGGGTGTATCTCATTTTCCTGTAATTTTTAATATAGGTATAGATTGAAGTGTGCACATTATTACATTGATTGCAAATTCTTATCACGAATGCGGCGATTTAACAAACAATTCGGCTTTCAGACAAGCCAATTGAAAGGCAAACACAAAAAAGATTACTTTCACGGATTTCTATCTATTCATTGATTATTCAATTCAAGTCTTTGGAATCGCACTACGATATTCACGCACTAACACAATACTATCATGATCTTTCTCGCGCACGCGTGCCGTTCGGACTAACGTTCTGTTTTGTTATGCCTCACGCACATAGGTAGGTACTATTGCATAACCACATCCACTTTCCACAATAAAAAAGCAGCTTTACTGTTAAACATTTAAAGTCACATTTACTATACCAAAAATCTGTGACAACAGCAAAGGAAATAAGCAATACGCTGGTCATTTTGTTAACGGACTTTTGTATTTGTTATTCACGATTCACGGTGGCATGCGCGAGAGCAAGGTCGACAATTTCCGCATTTTTAAACTCGCCCATAACGTGTTTCGCAAGTTTGACCACAGCGATTTTAAATATTTAAACATCACTAATGTCAGTTAAATGATCACATAATTTACAAATATTGTTATGTCTATTGCACTATTTAGGTAGGTAGGTACTCCGTTTGTCTTCGTGATATAGGCATTCGTCTGCACAATGACTTCATTTGCGACTTCAGCATCATGGTTACGCTCTCCAATTTTAATTACAAAAAGTTTATGCTTCAGGAAATGTTTAACACATTTTGCCTTTTAGTTTTTATTAGAAAACATGTAGAATAATAAAACAAAAATGTTTGATAAGACTTACTATTCACTTTAAGTCGGATAACGATTCTATGAAATTTTAACAGTAAAAGTGGTATAACTCGTAGTGCGAATGAAAAGTCAAGTGTTAGAAAACCGTAGTGAGGTTTCTGGGGAAGGGCCGGTAATCGCGGCGTGTTTGTCGACGGATAATCAGCAGGTAATTTCACCGCTCAGTACTCGCAGTGAAAACGTTAAAGAGAAAATGTCTCTCTCTGTGGAAACAAGTGGCATGTAAGTACGTCACGTGCGTCTGCGACCTGCGTTGCTAATATGTATATAATTAAGATAAGTAGGTAGTTAGCTAATTTACATGTTTCTATATTTAACACCATAGAAACACAGGATACTTGAAGTACCTATTCAAAGATTTCAACTATCATAATATAAAACTGTAGGCACTTGATTCGCTACATCAGATCTAGTCTCATCTTTTCCATGAATGGTAACGTAAGCTACAAAATACAAAACAATCGATGTAAACGATAGGTAGTATAAACCGCGATGTTTGAATAACTTGCCGAAATAACTCGTTTGCTCACACACAATGTTACGTGACAGTCTGTCGTGCGCGCAGTTTTACTACCGGCGCGTTAGTGGAAGCGAGAATGGAAATAAACTAAACGTAGGTACCAACAGAGAAACCACAGGAAGATAATGTTACTGTGACGTTTCTATAACAAACCTCAAGTTAAGCTCTTTAATCCCTCAACCCCCAAGCGACAACCGGTTGTCGCGATAACAATTGATTTTAATTGTGTCTGGAATATCCGATCGTCAAAGGATTAAAAGTAACTCGATACTTTAGTAACAATGGGTATGCGAAATTTTCACCATTGCATTCACAAATAATAAAATAATCACAATTTCGAGATAATAACGTGCGTTACTACACTAGTTAATGAAACGTTATCGCAATGCAGTCAGTTCCCAATACAAATACAATAGATAGATCGTGGGATAATTATTGTGTGATATCGATCAAACTGCAGTCGCGTGCTAGCAACTGTTTAAGTGGATTAAACAATCGTCGTCGGGCCTTGACTGACGCACTAATCGCATTCGATACCGTGTTCGTGTTTGAAAAATCGATTGGTACCTACTTGTAATGTGTTACGAATCGATCTCCGCCGATTCGTTGATTTAAGGAGAAAATACATCGGGCATGGAAAAGACGATGGAAAGTGGTTTCTTGTACGAGTTATCGAGAGTTAAGTGTTTTTATCGGTTAATAATCGTTTTAATTGTCCAAGTGTCTGTCAATGTCCCGCGGCTTTAGAGATCATGGACCTGTTATTAGATAAACATTGAAACATTCAATGAATGTAGCATGGCATCCTAATTATACATTCGTTTATCAAATGACATCTAAAGGTTGTTAATATTTATTAAATAATAAATAAATGAAGTAAGTCATTTATACAAAAGGTCAAAGTGTATCATTGCAATAATCCTGATTGAATGCTTTGATGAAGCTAATGCCGCACTGTTTATTGATATCAAAGACAATATCAATGTTTACAGCCTACTTGTTGTACTGAACTTAAAGCGTATGCGCAATATCGTTTAATTGGAAAGTCCAAACTAAGTCTATTTAAAAAAAAATGCCTGACATCAAAAGTACCTGCAAGTATTTGTTCCTCCTCTGTTCCCTGTAGAGTTTCTTCATATGTTCTGCCTGCTGACGAGCGAGTTCTCGCTCGGGCACCAGAGGTAGCGGGTCCTGCCGCACAGGGCATCTGTAGTGGATGTTCACGTCGCTCTCCAAGTAACGCCGGGGGGATTCTAAGGGAACAGGGAACAGAACAGTTATCAACATTTTAACTGCAATCCAGACATACAATTTACATTTACTTTATAAATAGAAACCAACACTGGATGGATTTAAAAAAAAATATGTCCTGCCTCTTCCATGCATGTATATTAAAGATGTGTGTGTTTTTGTGAAATCCTATCCGATTTATTCCAAAAAACGTAGTGATGTGATAGCCCGTCAAAAAAGAGCAAAATTTAAGAATTTACTCTATCAACCCCGATGCCACAAGATAATATATAAAAAGAATATTTGTAATATGTCTTTAGCGATATATAATAACTTACCTGAAGAAATAAAAATACTCGAAGGAAATGTAGATAAGAAAGCTAATCAGTTGGTTGCTGAATCAGTTTTTATAGTCTCGACAAATATTTTAACGTAAGATAATTTAATTAATATAAGACTCCTTGATATACAGGATGAAATTTTAACCACTTTCCAAATTTTAATATATCAATCTACGAGACTAAATACAAATGACGTATTTTTTCTTTTGGTATATCCCAGTACAAAAATGTCAAGATAAAGCACTTAGAAAATGTCCGCCAAAAATCTAAAATTTTTGATACGGCCGCCTAGCAACACTTTCTTTACGCAATGCACATCACATTCATTCATTACGATACTAATCATAAGTTTTTGATTTTCCTTTTATACCTAAACAGGCCTAAACTGTAAAAATTGAAAACTATATCGCGAAAAATATTTTCTGGTGAAACCTTGATTTACATTTTTTTACTTCATAAATGGGCTCTAAATACGATACTAAACGCCTACAAAAATTTTGGAAAGTGGTTAAAATTTCATCCTGTATGTATAAATTTATTTTTGTTTTCACATTGTTAATTTAATATCTGTCATTTGATCTATGACATTTTCAAATGATAAAATAAATTATAAACTGACTAAAATTGTTATTAGGTTATTAATATTTGCACGTCTGCATGCAGGCTGAATACATAGGAATAAGTAATAGCTATGCATTGTAAAACTTGCATGTAACCTGTATTTTAGCAAATAAATGATTGAATTTGAATTTGAACTGAGAAACACTACGACCTAGAAAAGGTGAAAAGAGAGAATCGGATGAGAGAGACAATACAGAAGAGATTAGCGTACACTGGAAGAGACCCACTGCAACGGTTGAGGAAGAAAAAAAATGAGTTATCTAGTTTTAGAATTAAGGGGGCTACCAGAGCTATGTGCTGCCTCCTATTGATTTAATTTTATTACTTCTAAACAAAACCAATTCTTAAATAACTAGCACAGTATTACCTTAGTAAATTACTTCTGATATTTATATTAAATCACTGTTAACTGCTTTTAATTCTAGCATTGTTTTGCTTGTCCGCTTTTGGAGTTAGCTACAAATTCGACATTATAAACAACTAAATGAAAAGTTTACTGTGTTTTAATAAATATCAGAGGTAATTTGCTAAGGTAATACTGTTCTAGTTTTTTGAGAATAAGTATTGTTTAGAAGTTTTAAATTTAAATCAATTGAGGGCAGCACATAGCTCTATAATAGTAGTCCCCTTAAGTAAAAGCTTCAAGAGGAAACACTACGGGCAAGAGAATTGAAAAATAGGTATTCGTAAAATCTATTGCTGTTGCGCAGTGCCAAACGCTTCTCCGCAGAGTGTGATAGAGACAACTGCTTCTTGGACCGAAAATACCTACTAAAAACACACCAAATCAACGTTTCGTAGTCCCCCGAATACTTTTCCAAAACTAGACCGATTTAAATACTTTTTTCATTAAAATTAAAGAAGGCTTTGGCCGTCGTATGTTTTCCTTTTTTTTTCTAAAATTAGCCAAATTTGTTTTCTGAATATTTGAACACAGCGGAAAATCTGGCGAATTTTTTCGATTATTGCGGGCTCGTATCTTTTTTATTAATTAATTTATGAAAAAACAGAAAACATAGAAACATGCTAAAAATGGCCATACATTTTTGTAATAAAAATAATTTCTCTACTGGCTTTATCCTAGGAGGAACAGGGGACTACGTTTGTATGGAAAAACGGCCCTTGTATTTCCTCTTAAGGTTAAGCTTTAAGGGTCATCAATAACTCCCAGCGAAATTAGTTTGAATTAACATTTTAAAAATAATACCTACATATTTTGCATATTTATTTATAGGTACCGTTTTAAGGAGGATATAACTGCTCAATAAAGTGTTTAGTACGTGCTGCGAGGCTACTAATAATAGTCTAAATTGCTTCACAGACTAGTTGGCGCGTAAGTAGCCATGGCGCATAAAGTCAGGGTCATTATAGGAATATTCAAATACTTAGGTAATATAAGTAATTATTAAAAATTATCTAATGTTGGAGAAAGTTATGTTAAAAACACTAAAAAACGACATTTAACAAAAATGTTGTTGAGTTTAATTAACAAGAAACAATAATTAATGTCGAAACATCTGAGTATATTCACATAATAATATGGGACGTTATAAACTTTTATGTAACTTAAATGTGTTATTAGCACGTTAAGTTAAGGAGGTACATAATATATTTTGTTTAATTCTTCCGTGGTGCAAATTACCATATCGCCCTACAATTATAACGGCATCTCTACATTTTACCTTAACACGTAATAAACATAATACGTTAATTACTTTCAAACTTTCACGTGATGTTTATAATTACCTACATGTCTCGTATATACTTTTGAAGATTTTAGAGAGGCGAAAGTGGCACGGATGGCGTAAAAGATGGCATCGCTCTTTTTGGGATAAGTAGAGTAGTGGTGCCGACAGATTTGCTAGAACGATCGCGACATGACATGATGACGAACTAGATAAACTTAATGTCATTTTATATATTTTCTTTTCAACTATACAAAATTGCAATTAATTTTGTATGGAATTACGACCATTTGGATCAGCGGTAGTAAACGCTGCTTCTGAGCCATGGGTCGCGGGTTCGATCCCCGCACAGTACAAATATTTGTGTGCATGAACATGTCTGTTTGTACTGGTCTGGGTGTTTTCTATGTATTATAAGTATGTAATTACAAAAAAAAAGTATATAAGTAAGTTTATCGGTTGTCTAGTACCCCATACGACAGGGTACTTAATAGTAGCTTAATTTGGGACTAGATGGCTCTGTGTGGCCCAGTGAGGCATGTCTTAAATGTCTTAAATTAAAATTTGCACTTCTTAGGGACTTAATATGTTGGAAAACTATGAGTAAACTTTGTATAACCATGTTTTATCAAATAATTGATTTTTGATTTTATTTGATTTAGAAAACATAGCAGACTAGTCAAACATAACTGATTAGGTACACCATCGATGTCTTAATCAAGATTATCCATGTAAGTATGTATAAAAAGTAACATGGCATGTAAAATTCTTTGTGCGTTATAAAATCATTCCTAACTAAGAATTTAGTCTGTGAGCAATGTCAATGACGCGGTCTTCGTGCCATTTTCAAAAGACAACTCAGTTGTTGTTGCTAAAACAGTGTACCTATAAAATTGCTAATTTACAGACTTATATAAATGCGAGATTTACCTGTTAAATGTCGGATTAATCTGTCAGCGCCTTTATCTTCATGGGATTCGGTAACAGTGGTCATCGGCTATATTCGATTATGTGATGATTCGTAACTTTTCGTCTCGCGCAACCGGTCCAACTTATTATGTGCGCGCGGAAGTGTTACGTATGCCATAAGAGTTTGTTAATCGTATATTTAAATTTAATGCACTTATGGAAGTTATAATAAAGTAACATCTACCGGAATGAATGACTAGCATCATTTGAAATTTAAAGAAAAGTGCAATTAGGTAGTTAGTGTTATTAATAAAATGACTATTTCGGGAATTAAAAACATAAAATTGATTCTTATTTAACTGCTGCTGAACACTAAGTTAAGGCAATCTTAATAAAATATATCTATGAATAAAGTACATAAGAGTTTTATGTTTTTATCAATGTAGCTTTTTTGTAGTAATAGTGTTTTAAACATAAATCATTGCTTACAAAGTTTATTAAAACTAACACAAAACTACTAACTAACAATCCTAACACAAAAATACCTAAGTCTGCTTTGTACTATTTATCAATGGTTATAGCCTACTCGTAAAGCAGTACTTAAGTTAGTACTGATGAAATCGAAAGCCCTTCATTATGAGCGGTCGCACCTCGTCACAGACAACTTTCTCGAGAAACTCATTGCAAGCACGAGCTTACAAGTTACAACACATGGTTATTTCTTACATGGTTAACATTACTCGCATGCCTACGCATACGTACTTCGATGGTGTGATACTCTATTATCGCGCCATTGGTTAATCAAATTTAAAGAAACACAACACTTTTTTATATTAATATAGTTTTATAACATGATTGATGATTGCGATTGTTTGATGTAGACATTGTTTCGAGGTTTTAAGTGTATATTATATTTTTTTAGCATTCTGGGATTTATTTTAAACATTATTGCTCATATTTGAATATAATCGGTGACAGCGTAATTTAGCAGGGCCCGATGGATTGACGATTTATATTAGGTCTTCACTTATGTCAATTTACCGGAAACCGGAATGAGCGGAACACATTTAACTTTATTTTACCCTACGTACGTTACGGTAAACATATTGTTAATTACTGTGATTAAATGATCAATTGAATGAAAGATTTTGTTCCTTTAGTCACTAAAATGCAGTAAAAAAACCCTTAGTAAGTAATCTTTACATATAAAAATGTTATGTTGGTTTGTGTACGCTTCAAAAACTCAAAAAGTGCTGCACCGATCGAGCTGAAATTTTAGCATGATATATAATCCGCATCAAGGATTGTTTTTATCTATTTATCCGCGACCGCGAAAAAAAAAGCGAAGCGTGGCAGGGAACAGCTAGTTATTTATAAAAGAAATATAAATTAAATTACAATTGTTAAAATATCTCAGAAGTTCTAATGATGCGTGTTGCTTAGACTTTTTTGATGTGTGTATCAATATATTTTTCTTTCTTTCAAAGTGCTTACCTACTATAAATTAGTATATGCATTACACTTTTATTCAAGTTTACGACAAAAAGTGCAAATTATTTTAATATTTGTTATACATTTTACGGTCAAAACTTAATATTAAATTATTGAGGATAGCATATGTCAATAAAATAAAATCAAATATGAAACTTTTAATTTGAGCTTCATAAAAGTCAGTCCTTTTTTGATTTTTTAAAGTTAAGCAAGTAGGCTTTCTACCTATTGTTTTTATCACGGAAAAAATATTACAAATCGTGCTTCGTATTGAGGAAATTAATGCTAATGCTATTGTAAAAATCAGTAAAAACTAAATTCATTTTCGTAATTCTGGTATTAAATTGTTTTTTTTCCTGAAAAGTCGAAACCCCTGTTAATTATATACCTACTTCTAGCTTTCAGGTTTTGTCAACAGTTTTTACTGATAGTCTAGTAATAGATTTTAAGAACCTACATTTCGAAATGTTCGATAATGTTATTACGTACGGATCAAATAGATCCGTTTACTATCAAGTTGATGAAATATTGTGTTAATTATACACTAAAATTAAATACAAGCAAAGAGAGACTCTTACATTGGATGTTAGCTACAAGACAAAAGGGAGATAACAAAGCCTTAGCTTTTAAGAACTTCTTAATTATCCTACCCGGCCTATATTTAATTAATTTTATATATCAGTGCACTGCTGGACACTGGCCTCTCTAAAAGGAGGTCATCGCCATATTCGCCACGCTTGGCAGGCGGGCTGGCAATCGCAGTTTGACCGAATGTAGAGACAAGAAGCCGGTCTTCTTCAGTCAGTACTTACTGCTTTAGTCTTCTCTTACGACATCCACAGGAAAAAGGGATAGACCTCCACCCCTCTTTCTTACTTCTAATATTTGGTTGTTAGTATTTAAGACATTTATCGCGACTTACAAGAAAGTGTATTTTAAATGTAGGTATATTTTATACAGCATCATGTAAACTGCTGCCTGTCTGTTTATGGTATCTTGGTCACGTAGACGGAATAAAAAGTTAACAAGCGAGACACTTTCGCTAGGTAGGTACCTGCTTTAATTTTATATAACTGTCACAATGACCGCTTATTGTTTTACGAAAACGTCATTAAAAACTAAGAAATTCGATCGTCTATACTTACTCACAATTGCACTTGAAACATTTTAAATAAATACCATTTTAAGATTAATTAAAACAGCATGCTTCAAAAAAAAACATTGATGTACTAATTGCTTTTTTAACTTATTCATTTAAATGAAAAGACGACAAGATAAGTATCTGCATAATTTTTATAAAATTCTATGTCATTGAAATGTAGGTTGGTAACCTACAGTGGGTAACTGATCTTATTTTGTGTTTCACCACAAATGAAGCAAGGCAAGACAAGTATTTATTACGGCACGACCTTCTTTGTTTCATAATTCGTCACTCAGCCATAGCATAGCTAATTCTAGCATTGCTGTCACCTGAGATCAGATTTCTTATTTTACTCGTAAAAAACTAGGTAAGTAAGCACATGAAGACCGTACAGCTGATTTCGCAAAAAAAAACCTTTATTCTGAGGTAGAAGATACATTTACGTATTTAACTTGCGTTTTACATTAGGGTTTTATATTATATTTCGGTTAATCCCGACGTTTCGAACACTTTACAGTCTACCAATGACCACGAACTCTAACAAATGCTAGTTAAATCCCTAAATTTATCTTTCATTTTAATGTACACAGGATGAAATTTTAATCACTTTCCAAATTTTATTACAACAATCTACGACACAAAACCAAATAACTTTTCTTTTTTTGGTCTAGCCCAGTACAAAAATGTCAAGATAAAGCACCTAAAAAATGTCCGCTAAAAATTAAAAATTTTTGATGCAGTCTCCTCGCAACACTTTTTTTTACGCATCTCATTGATTTATCACGATACTATTCATAAGTTGTTGATTTTCCCTTCAAACCTTCACAGGTTTAGGACCGTAAAAATTGAAGACTATGTTGCGACAGATATTTTCGGTTGAAAACTTTACCTACATTTTTTACTTCATAAATGGACTCTAAATACGATTCTTAAAACCTATAAAACTTTTGACGGTAATGAAAAAGACACCTGTAGAGTTTTTGCGCAGATTCAAGAAAATTTACACTGATTTCAGGTTTTTAGAACAAATATATACTTACGTACAGCAATAAATACTTTCATTTAGGTTGTTGAATAGTAAAAAAAACTATTTGCAATGAATCTTGTTCATAAAAATATTATTCAAAAAACAACACAGACAGATACTCAAATATTTTTTTTTGTTTAGCATGTAATTATCTTAATGATAAACTAAATTACTAAATTAAATATTCTTTTATTAATCTTGATATTGGAAGTAATGTCCTAATACTTAGTCAATTTTTCATCACAAATAATAAATAATGGTACGAGGGTTGAGGTTATGCTCACTGTCGTGATATGTGTATAAACATGAATGCAACACATTTGATCATGATCAGAATTGTAAATTTCGAACAGCCATTTATGATTTTGGCAAAAGTTTTTCTTTATTCTTTAAATAAACTAAAATACTACACAAAAACTAACAATATTAAGCACTATCATCTATAATAATTATACTTATATGTTATTTTCTGTGATGATGAGTCAAATCTTAAAAAATATCACATAATTAAACCAACCGTGAACAGTCATCCTTTTAATCTGCTTCAGGATACCCATCTTTAGAGTCACTCACACACACACAAAACACTGCACACTGTCAAATCTCGCGTTTCGAGCCGTTCGCGGACGCAAGCGCGGATCAGTTGGCGGCAACTATAGCAATGCACTTGCGACTTTCGTCTCTACCAATGGCTCCATCAACTCCCGCCTAAACAGTGCGTACTTTCGCGTGCGCGTGAGTTTGCCTTCTAGATAACGTTGCATAGCTTTGCTGACTAATGGGTGATTTCAAAATAACGAATGCATTCCTGTCAGTGATAATCAAACAGTACAAGTAACAATGGAATTTAATGTTGATATATATATTTGGTTAAAGTCGAATTGCGTTTGGCGTAAAATTTAAGTAATTCGAAAAATGATAATTAATTATGAAATTTGAAGTTCGTAGGACAAACATTTATAAACGGAATCAAACGTGTTAATTGGTAAATTTATAACTTTGTATAACAAAATACAATAGGTACGTGTAAACTTACTATACGGCAGTGGCGCATACACGTCAGGGTATATGTTGGTTCTGTTCGCCCAGTCAGACAAATCATGCACCGTGTGTCGCTTTTCATCATGTTTCCCATCGCTGGATCTCCCTTGAAGCATAACTTTGGCAGCTAAGACGGACTCACTTTCATCAGTTCCAGTCAAATTAAGAGATACCGGCCTACTCTCTTTAGGTTTTGGCTTATCAAGTAAAAGCAAAGATTTGATTTTGTAATCATCTGTCAACGTATTTGTATGAACTTCCTCTACTTCCGGAAAATTTACTGAAGGTTCAGCCGAAGTAATTGTATTAATATTTTCTAATGCTGACGATCGATGTTCTTTTGACTCATTACTTGTTACACTCTCTGAATCACATTTAGATATCGACTCGTTAGGACTATTCTCTTTTGTGAAGTAAGCGTTATCATCCTCGTAATCTTCAGTTTGGTCGTACAGTAAATTTTTCTTCACATACTTATTCATTGCTTTTAATGGCTTTGTCAAAGATCCTGAACCAGGTACATCGCTAAAGAATCCATCGTCTTCGTATGTAACGCTATCGTTATCCAACACGCAGCTTTTGCGTATTATTGTGAGTACACCGCTATGAGCTTGATCACGGTTCATAATTATCACTCTGGACTAGTTTTTGATTAATATTACATCGCTTCACTACTGCACCCAATAAGTGTAGGATTCACACTAAGTAAAACAGGTGAATACAACGATAAGTACACTTTATCTTTATCTGTTTACAGAACGGCCGGTGATAATAGAGCACTTGTCGATAATAAAATATTAGTAACGGAATTATTTTTCTGTTTAGTTCAAAAACACGGTAATTTCACATATTATCAGAACAACAGAAAACGCACTTAAGACACAACACCAACTATTTACTCTTAAAAAACTGACCCGACAACTTTTAGCGAGCCAATTGCGGTGAATGACGCAAATCGTGAGTAAGGAGATAAACAAAATCTGATATGAGAGAATATTTTGCAATATTGTAGTATTATTTAATTTAGTGCATCATATAATGATGACACTAAACACTGTTTTTTTTACGACATTTATATTTTGGTAGTACGAAAACTTATTTTTATTTTATTTTACTTAACCCGAGACCACGTTTGCCACCCGCGACGGTCAGAAGTATAAATTAAAGTGGTCGATTATTTTGAACAAAGGCCATTGTTTCTTTTTTTATTCGCAGATAATACAGAGGTAATTGCAAGTATGGTAGCTCTCACGTTAGCTATGGTTTACGGAAGGAAAGCTTAAAAATAAGTTGCCTAAGAAGTACTTTAAGATTAAATAATGTTTAAGTGAATGGTAAGCCATAATATGTAAAATGTTATGTCGAGATCATTTTATACATTTTGTAACGAGTGAACTGTGTATTTGAGTGTCACATACTCAGTATTGTTGCCTTTACAAAATTTGTAATAATCAATGTTTGTTTGGTAATGTACTTGCCTGTATCTGAATAGCTCCCGTGTAGCGTTCTGCGTGGAGGCTCTGGCGCCGAGTCCGTTTCTATTAGAGTACAACAAAATCATTGCGATACACAGTCAATAAAACAGCTGCTTGTAATCTAAGCCAAAGAACTATTGATATCGTCATGTATTAAAATTAATATACAGTTATGTAGTTTGAGACATTTTGTTAGGTTTATTTTGAAGATATAAAAACATCAAACGATAATTCGAGTAACCGGCAATCACGCAACACAGACACGCAAGAATCCACAACGAACATAACGAGCATCAATAAAACTTTGACAAGAAAAGCACGTACTTTATACAAGTTACTCCAAAATTTAAGTTAGGTTATGAAATAAGTATGAACAAAAATTAACCTTGGAATGTGACGGTATGTCGCGATGGCGTGATGTATGGCCCGAGACGATAGGGCCACGATGCAGGCGGAGGCCGAGGGGGCGCCCGCGGAGGTTCGTAGCGACTGGCCGGCCGATGAGCCGAAGGGTCAAAATCTTGTTTTGCAAACATGTCACTTTTCAGTATAGAACTTAATTTCACCGACTCTTTTGCTACTGGCCGCTTAACTTCTCTCTTGACAGGTGATAATCGACCCCGCACAAGGGTGCCTGGATCTTCGGCAGATCTGTTATTATCACTTCGCTTCGGGAATCTATGGGCCACCCAAGGGCCAGCTAAGTATGGCGCGATATCTCGAAGCTCACTCATGTCCGGGGCCGATGCGTATATCTGACCGAGCAACGACATAGCTTCAAATCTGCGTCTAATGCGATCGACTTCGCCGGCTCTACACTCCAATGCTTCTTCGGCGGATCTGGATCTGGGTGTTGTGCGCCTACGAAGAGCGGCCAGTTTCGATATAATGTCAATATGGGGCATATAACGATTCGTAGGTCGTAACGGCACTCGAGCGACGGGAAGCATGTTCCTATCGCGTCGGTTGGAAAATTTTTCAAGGGAAGACCAATTCTTTTGTAAAACATTGCGAGCAATTTCAGGATCACTGCGATGACGGCGTAGCACTGCACCAGCGGCGGAGGGCGAGTCAAAGCGTCGCGCGAGGCGACGTACTTCTCCTGCCCGCGCCAGGTTGAGGTACGCTCGCCAATAACGCTCCGGGTCGGGCGACGGGCTCCGACTGCGCCATACTGTTTCCTCGCTAGAACACCGTAGCGTGTCGGGCGTTTGCCGATCCGTACTAATAACTTGTGCTTCTAAATGGGGCGAAGGCGATCTTGAATAAATTTCAGGATTAGAAGGCAAGGATAAAAACTTATTTTTTTCTGTCTCTCCGAATAGTTCTTTGAAATTTGTACACGATTGTGATTGAACTATGGACTTTTTTTGTGGCTCCTTTTCTTTTGTTTCAAGAGATTCACAGGAATTAATTTTATTTTTTTCTTGGTATATTTTGTCATCTGAATTTTCCCTTGCGTGGTGTATGGTGCTAGTTTGTTCAGAAGCATTTTTAACTGATTCAAAATATTCGACTTTTCTTTGAACTTCTTTACTTGGACCTCGGTAAATAACAGTTTTGTTAGAAACATCAGAACTAGCTGTATCAGTCTCGCTTGCTGGCGAAACATATAGATATTCTTGTTTTTCGTTTAACCTGACGTATTTATTTATATTTGTATTAGAATTATGGAAGTGATTCTCTAGGTCTACGCCCTCTTTAAAATGTTGTTCGTTTTTAGACGGTTCTTTTTCGTCAGCTTGATCTTTTTTTTCTTTAGTGGTAACAGACGAAATATTTTCAGTAGCTTTTATTTCGTCTCTTAGTGAAAGCGGTGTAGTATTATCAAATTTGTTTATTCTGTCTAAAATTTCTTTGCTCAGCGTTTGTGAAATTTTTCTTTTTTCATTTTCACTAAGAGTCATTTGTATTTTGTTAACATTATTTTTTAACTCTTTTACAGAGGTAATAGGACAAGAAATTGCAGCAATCGATTCAGATTTACAAATTTTTGCTTTTGTGTCATCTTCGGGTACATATTGTGGAGTGTTAAGTGAGTTACATCTTACATGTAACGAAGACGTATCTACATCTTTCGAATCCTTAACGTCAATAGCATATTTATCAAGTTCTTTGTTTGATTTAGTTTCTAGCTCCTTACTGTAAATAGCATTCAGTTGGTTTTTGAGTGCATTTACTTGTTCCATTGATAAACTGCTCCACAAACGATTGCCGAGACCGATTTTTTTTCGAAGTTCGGTTAAAGAGGTGTCTTGAGTTGAAGATACTTTAGATTTGACAGTTAATCGTTGCTCACTTTTTTCGGGAGATTTTTTTGTATTAATTTTAAATGCTGTTTCAGCAACACTAGTGCCACGCCAAAGTGGTTTATATGTGTCTTTTGACAGAGTTTCGTCTAACTCATTTGAATCAAAATATGATACTTGTTGGAAATGATCTTTGAGGTCCTCTACAGATTTCTCTTTTATTCTAAGTCCCCATTCTCTATCATGGTTCCATCTGAATTCTTTTAAATCTCTAGGGTAAAATAAAACATCGTTCTCATTCTGTGCTATCTTTAGTTTGAGGTACAAGTTGTTTAATTCTTCTTCAGCTCTTTCAATAGCTCTGATTTTTTTCCAGCGGTCAAAATCAATAATTTCTTCATCTTTCCTCCTATGACGTAAATCAGAGGTCGATGTTTCTTTTTCTAACTCCGCTACCCTTTCTAAGTATGAATAATATCGATTCAGTTCGCGGAATCGCTCTGATCTAATTTTTGTATTTTCCATTTCAAGTACATACTCTTCGTAATCAGGATCAATAAAATGAAGGTTTGAATCACTTTTGGTTTTAATGGGAGAATTACGTTTTACAATTTTTTTGTCAGCATCACCAGCACTTCGAGTTCTGAGTACGCTTTTCAGAGTGTTTGCACTATCTACAATTTGTTTAGTACTTTGTAATCTAGCGTTATGAATACGTCGATATGACGGTGACCTAATAGTTACAGGAGATGTCGATTGACTTCTGCTTTGGCTAGTTTTTGATTGTGTTTTTGTTACTTTTGGCGACACAGGTCTTGACGTTTGGGAGAAAAATATTGTTGAGGGGTACTTTTCACGATCCTCTTCGAGTTCGAGTGTTACTGACTTTGAAATACGCTTTGGCACACTAGGTGATACTGGCCGCGCTGTTTCAGAAAATACAATTCTTGTCGGAGACTGTGAATGTTGTATATATTGAGGTGAACGCCTTATACTTTTAGGAACAACTTTAGGTGATATCGATCTTGATGTTTGCGAAAAATACATCCGTGATGGTGACTCTAAAATTCTGACAGGCGATTCCTTTTCTTTTTTATGGAAAACTATTGTTGGTGATATAGGCCGAGAAGTTTGTGAAAAGAATATTTTGTTTATCGGTGGCTCACTCCTACTTCTACTAGTAGCTAAAGATGACGTTGATCCGAATTCATCACATTTAGATAGGCTATCAAATTTGCGCACCTCACTGTGCATGCGTCCAGGCCATGATATAGAACGTGGGCTTTGCACTCGTATCGGACTAGAATTTCTGTCCCACATTTTGAATCTGGACAGTGAAACTGGTTTTCGATGAATCAAGTAAGTATTCAAAGATTTTGACTCCTTATAATCTTGCGGGAACGACTGAAACATTTTAGCTTTTTGCATAACTGTAGTATTTGGCTCTAGCAGTGGATAAGTTTTAGGTGTCATAACAGAACCGCCTAGGAAAAGATGTTGAAAAAACGAGTCTGATACCACGGCTTCTCTTGTTTCTTTGATGTCATTAACGTACACCAACTTTTTTTCAATATTTTCATATGACCCCAAGTTTAAAGCTTCACTTGATACGTTCTCACCAAACTGGCTTTCAGTTTCGGAACCAGCTGGAGATTTGACTGTAGCCTTTTTATGTAGCTTGGGTTGGATTCCTTTTTTTATATTCTTGATTTCTTTTGCCTTTTTGTTGCTACATGTCTCATGGCACGGGACACTCCGAGGACGAATAACAACATTTTCTAAAGATTTTTTATTTTTTAAGTCAGTGACAACTGCAGTTTTTATTTGGGTTTGTCGTTTAATTGGCGATGTTGAAATATTCGTAGAGGATTTTGAAATATTTAATGTTTTTTGTAGAGAATTAGGTTTTATTACTTTTGTTTCTGATTTGGTTGCCAAGCAAGGATTAGATTTAGCGTGCATGTTTGATATTTTAAGTTTTTGGACTTTTTCTGCAGTGCGTATCATATCTCTACTCTTATGGGTGACACTCGGTCCCGTTGATTTTGACAGTGTTGTCGTCGCTGATTTTGTAACTTTTGGCGCGATAACATTACTTGTTTGAACGACAGATTTCGACTTGATTTTAGATGGATCTATGCGTTCGTTACGTTTTTCTGAACTCCATAGTTTATCTAATGATGTTACTTTATCTAGTATGTTAGTAATAGGCGTTTTCCGCCCAGCACCACCTTCGATTAAAACCGATGCCTGAGAAGCGCCATACCTGCTGTGCATTGAATTGGAATATTCTGTTGGCATCAGGGTCCTTCTAGAAGAGCCAAAACTACTTGTGCCAAGTGTTTTTCCGTCATTTGAACCTTTTTTAACTATGTTTGGCTGGCTTAATGTACTTTTTCTGTTAATATCAGGAGGCGCTGAAGTAGACATGTTTCGAATCTTATTAAAATTTTGATCTCTGTCAGTCAGATATTGCTTTTTATTTATTATATGAGTATTTTGTCTGGTTAATTTGTGACGTATTTTATCTTTTAAAAAATCTACATTTGATTTAGACGATGTGAGACGTTTAGGCGATGTCGATACTGGTCTCGTAGAAGTCACTAACTTCAATGTTCTACTATTCTTAGATGATATTCTTCTTGGAGGTGCAGGTGGAGGAGCATCACTTGGTACATTAACACTTATGAAAGATGGAGCTTGTTTCTTAAATTTAGCTTCGGGTTCTACGCTGGTAACTGGGTAGCAAATAACTTCGTGAAATTGCGGAGTCTTCTTGTGAACTCGAATCTTCGTCAGCGTGGATGATATCGGAATGTATTCTATCTCCGATTCGTCTGTGGACGTCAACCACTGATCAGTAGGTTCTCTTGTTTTGCTCCATGTTAGATGTGATAAAAACGTGTTTCTTGTGCTCCTGCAATATATTTGTGACTTTCAAAAGCTTTTGCCTATCTAACTGTGGTTCTACATAAGTGCCTTATCAAACAATACTGTGATTATAAAAAGTGCCTGCTTAATTTTGGAGTACGCTTGTTTCATGCAGCGAGTTATAATTACCTTGTTACGTAGCGAGCCCGAAGTCCCAGCACCTCGTTATTGATATATTTTGATTAGACTATCAGATCATGCTTATTTAGGGATTTTCGACTTACCTCACGCGTGTTTAGTAATAAACTAAAGTGTAAATGGTAAACAGCATCATCGTGTTATTACGGTTCCATTATACTGTGGCCTTGATCTATCTCGTCCTACAGTTGCTGTACCAATTTGTGTGTAATGTGACATGCTGTATGCACTAACCTTGACCAAATTAAATGGAATATGTAATAGATTCATAATATTCATAAAATATGAATTAAAATCATTTCGAAAGGAATACGTGGAACGTGGTATTCTTTTATTAAATTTAACAGTATACTGCTGGCTTATTAAGAAGTAGCTACATAAAATGTAGCACTAATTATATAATGAGGGGAAAGTTGGTAGGTGACTACGGTGAAGAATTCAATGTTCTATTGGTTATGTTATTAGTACCGAAATAAAATTAAACACCGACACCGAAGAAGTAATAGCGAAACCATGCATTTAAAACGAATTTCAGTTGCCTACTCCAATTAAACCATCATAATTATCATACTTATAACTATTCGTTTGAAGCTATATTTGTTTCAATGTTTATTTTTCACGAACAAGAAAATTAATAATGTATTTGAGTAATAAAACATGTAACGCACTAACTTAAATAAATAAATGATCTGGTGATCATTTTTTTACACTAATTGAAACAAATAAATACTTCATACTTTCAAATTTAAAATATTAACGTTTCTTTTACTCTGTTCACATAATAGTCTCATAAATTATTTATAAGACGGTGCAGTAGCTTACATTGAGAATAAATTTTAATATAACAATCTACGAGACAAAAAACTAATGACGTATTTTTTCTTTTGGTATAGCCCAATACAAAAATGTTAAGATAAAGCACTTAGAAAATGTCCACCTAAAATCTACAATTTTTGATACGATTGATTGATTTAGCATGACTTTTTTACGAGATCATTTATTCATTACGATACTATTCATAAGTTTTTGATTTTCCCTTCATACCTTATCACTCTTATCAGGCTTAGGACCGTAAAAATTGAAAACTATGTTGCGAAAAATATTTTCGGGTGATAACTTGATTTACATTTTTGACTTCATAAATGTGCTCTAAATACGATACCTACTGAATCATGTCAATAAGCTGATTTATAAATCCAACTGTACACACATTAAAAAAGCGATGCTCAGTGCCGGTTTGCGACTAATTGACGCTATAAGCAATTCCCACTTGTAGCTACACTGCGTTTAAATATTTTATCATTCCGAAAAACAAAGGTGTCGAATTAAAAAAAAACTTTTAAAAAAATACGCTGGACTGTGTCCACAATACCTAAGTCGGGAACGCTGATTTTCAGACTTATCTAGTGCCAAACAATTTATTTTTGATGCTGTTTCTAATGCCCTCCATGTATGTAAATAACCGGCCAAGTGCGAGTCGGACTCGCGCACGAAGGGTTCCGTACCAAAAAGGCCAAAAAAACGGGTCTGTTGTATGGGAGCCCCCCTTAAATATTTATTTTAGTTTGTTTTTAGTATTTGTTGTTATTGCGGTAACAGAAATATATAATTTGTGAAAATTTCACCTGTCTAGCTATCGCGGCTCTTGAGATACAGCCTGGTGACAGAGCGACGGACAGACGGACAGACGGACAGACAGCGAAGTCTTAGTAATAGGGTCCCGTTTTTACCCTTTGGGTACGGAACCCTAAAAAACAACCAGAAATACATAATATATTAGTGGCAGAAAAAGTTTCTAATCAAATGACCACCCACGGAACATCAGGGTGCTCTTTTTACTTAGTTGCATTCATCTTTAAGTCATGTTGCAAAATAGTTGAATTTGCATTACGGTAGGTAAATTTGGAGAGTTAAAAGTTTAATCAGACTGAGTACGATGTTATTCGATGGTGCCCTCCAAGTGTATATTATTCTCTTAACAATTGTCTTATTTGCTAATCCGGCACTGGCAATGCTTAGCTATTTGCACTAAAGTACTGTAAGATAGTATGTAAAAGGTTTGTTGTAAGTATCCTTGAATCGTGTTCTTTCCACCAAGTAAACTAAATCTCATTCCGCTTTATTCCAAACAAGGTAGACTTGGATTGAACCATGACTAAAGAAAAGATAACCAATTCAAAATATCAGCAAAATATAATATTGTCATAGTTTTTAATTTGTTTGGGTAACATTAAGTCCTGGTTTAAACTTGCTCTATGTTTTTCACTAAGGTTTTTCGAAATGTTTTAGCGATAGATCTATTGACCGTGATTGGCGACCGTTCAAAGTATACCTAACAAGGTCCGTCCTAACAGCAGTTTTCTGACGCGGACGATTGTGAGGCTTCGCCCAGCCTCAGACTCCTTCGTGTCGGGCCTAACACTAGCTGGTGCCATAATGACAGTGTCCCAATAGGAGAAAATAAATATGTTTTCAACAATTACCTGTCCTGGGTGGCGCGGGAGATCGGAACCCTCTAATGGGGGGCTCTCCTCCCGCCTGCAGGTCACGGTAGGCCGCTCGCCTCTCCGCCGGGGAGAGAGGCGCTTCAGTGTCGTCTCGCCGACGAAATACTAGAGTTGAGTCCGATTCATACCCGGATTCTTTTAGAGCCCTGTGGAAATCATCATTAGTAAATATCACACTGAACGAATCGACTAGAACACTAACGCCCGGTCCTTATAACCTATCTATCTTCAGTTTTGGCATATCGGAGATAGAAAACAACTTCTGTCTTTGTTTCTCTGAACGGAAAAAATAGAGATAGAAACTGTTTCCTATCTCCGAAATGTCAAAACTGGCGATAGATAGCTTATTGGGACCGGCCGTAAAAGGTACAGTGTTTGGGATGTTCACGTGTCTTGCAATAGGCGAAGGAATAAGTTAAGAAATAAGAAGTGAAAATGTAGAGAGGTAAATTTGAATTAAATAAGATACATACAGGATGAAATTTTAACCACTTTCCAAAATTTTTATGAGCGTTCAGTATCGTATTTAGAGCCCACTATTGAAGTAAAAAATGTAGATCAAGCTTTCACCCGAAAATATTTTTCTCAATATAGTTTTTAATTTTTACGGTCCTAGACCTGATAAGGTATAAAGGGAAAATCAAAAACTTATGAATAGTATTGTAATGAATGAATAAGATGCGAATCAACAATCGACATTTTCTGAGTGCTTTCTCTTGACATTTTTGTACTGGGCTATACCAAAAGAAAAAGTACGTCATTGGTTTTTTGTTCCGTAGATTGATATATTAAAATTTGGAAGGTAGTTAAAATTTCAGCCTGTATAAAGAAAAACTAGTTTCAGAAATAGAAGAGTAATAACTGACTGCCTGATTCAAGGAAAATATGTGATATCTAAAGTATGGTTTGAAGGAAGCAAGAAAATCTCTGAGATTCTTCTGAGACTCCACCGGCAGGAACTCATAACAGCCAATTACGTAAATTTGGCAAAGATACATAATTTATTAATAATTATACAGGGTGTTAGGTAAAAGGTATAACAAGCCGTGACCAGCCTATGCCAACATAAGCATATGAATAGTATATATAATGAATATATGGTGAAGTCAAAAATTTAATATCCTCATTTTTATACAAACAAAAATTTTGAGATTCCGATTTGTATGTTTCTTTTTAAGCTATTGCATAGCTTCTATCGCGGGCTTTGAGCGTGGAGACCGAATCCATAAATTCCGTAACGAAAATAACCTAACACCCCCCACTCCGACCCGCACAGCGGTGATACTTTTTAGTTTTTCCATCTATCGATGAATAGCAGAACTTTTAATTACTTTTTGAAATATTACGCTTGTCTCTTTAGTTCAGCAACCCGCCTTTAGGTGGCATTTGTTGTATCGGCATAAGTTGATAAAAAATGCTATGCAATAGCTTCACCGCGGCAGTCTCCGAGTGCCACACGTCTTTTTTTTTTAAATGATGATATCAAAATTCTGACTTAACCATAGTATTTATAAATACATTATGTTAACATAGACTAGTTTCGGCTTGTCATACCATTTACCTAACACCCTGTAAGTATAATATAAGATTTAAAATGACTGTCGTTAAAGTGTGTCTAAAAAATTTCTTACCTTGCCATGTTCGATTTTGATAAAATTGTTGAAGTCAAATCTTTTTTGTCCTTAGGAGACGCTTGTGGTAACGATGTCGTACTCGAAATGTTTTGCTGTAAAAAGTTACACATATAAATGCTGCGACTTGTAGGATACAAAATAACATGTTCATGATAATTGTAATCCATGCCGAGTATCGTTCAAGCAAACTACGCGTATATTTACACACACACATAGACAAAACTCAGCCCATAAGTGTCATGCTTAATCACAAGAAGTAAAATAATTATGAATGTCTTATTTGCATAAATCTTCTTGCATTCCATGTCAGCGAATAAATCCAGAGCTATGGTGCAATTGGTTTAATGTAAAAAGGCATCGCAAAATGAGTATGCGCTGGATTAAGTTTATTTTTTCCATACCTCTAAAATTAAGTGCCGTTTGAATGCTAAGATTATTATCATTATAGTTTTTATAATTGGAGTTATAAAAAGTCTATTTTCCAGTTTAACATGGCGCTCGACTTGCTTACTATATTAATGTCCTGGAATAATGTTACACATAAACAACCAGGTTTAAGTAGCTAAGTAAATAGATAATAGGAAAGTATGCAAATCAAAGTGGCAGAAGTCGAAATTTGGTTACGCCAACAGTAAAATTAAAAAAAAAAGAATATGTCCACAGTTGAAGACGATTCTCTGTTTAAAAAACTTTTTTTAAATAGTTCAAAATTATACATGTTTACATAAATTAACTAATAAAAAATATATTTATACAAATTAGAGGCATGCGTGTGAATTGATGATGGATCCCATGAGATTCATAAAATAAGTAAATAGGAATAATTGAAATCCTAACTGAAAGCATTTTAAGAATTTATCTAAGTACATTTTGAAATAGATATATCAGAAAATTACCCGATTTACATTACAGACAAGTTTTGCTACCATAATAATGAAAGCATGAATCAGAAATCAAACGAATTTTTAAAATAGTAAGTAATTTTTGAAAAAGATTACCAAAATGTGGTAAAATTCAATATGATACATATGAATAGTTCAGGCATAAAAATCTAACTGAAGAGATTTTTTTTTAAGGAACTCTACAGTCTGGATTCTGAATCAATTATAGGCTTTTTCTTTATGAAAAGTGACAATAAGCTAACAGTTTAACTAAATTTATACCAAAATAACCGATTTTCATGTCCCTTCCTAGACTTCGTAAAATAATACTATATTAATTTGACACAATAACCACGTCGCGGTGTTGGTCGATAGTATATCATACGAAAAAGAAAAAGGTCTGTATTTTTTACGATAAAGCTTTCAGTTACGATTCGAAGAAACCACAGCAAACACCAAAGGCAAACATACAACAGGCAGACGAGACGTGTTAATCCTTACACTCTTTTGTATGGCGCGAGCGAGCAACGTCGTGTAAGGAGGCAGGGGGGAGTTGTCATCGAGCCACTGTTAGTGCGCCACCACCCGTCAGCAATGGGGAAATACCGTTAGTCAGTGAACAGTCGGCCACATCATTATTAGATAAATCAATAAATATCGGCAAGGGAACAGGGTTCAATCTAACTGCGGATTCTCGAAGTGGGAATTAAAATTGTAATTGAAATGTACAACGAGCGAAATACATGAAAGAAAAATATAAAATTAATCGGACATTTTAGTTGCAAAAGCGGTTGTTGGGATACCAAAACGGCGGGGCATTGGATTGATAGCCGGCTCTAGTGTTAATTATTGGCTTAGTATTTATTCAACCTAAAAGCTTATTTTGATATTCAATTTTGATAACGTTTTTTAACAGTCTGAACATTGAAATACAAAAAAATGTAGGTCGTAGGTACCTACTTTTTTTTATAAATGTTTATTGTTGTATTTGAGCCCTAGAATTTATCTATCTATCGACTTCCAGAATCCGAGGATCAGCTGATGTGGTAAGTGTACGCATTAATATTTTAGAGAGCAGTTGTGATTGTATACCTATAATACGAAACTGTATAAAAGAGGTACCGTATTAAATTATGCTTCGTGTACATCTATTAGTTTTTCGAGAGCATTATTAGGAACATACTATACAATTTTTATTTATTAATTAAATATACAAGAATTCTCTGCAACTCGTTAAAGGTTACACAAAGGAAAAATTTTAATAACATGTACTTTATCGGAACAAAATGGAATGTACATTGATTGTTATATCAAAATAGCAGTTACACATTAACACACATCAAATAATAAAAAGATTTCGTACCCCATCAAAAATGTCCATGACCTCGTCCCACCACTAGAAAGGAAAAAAACCAATTTGTTGTTGCATACTTGTGGAATTCTGATCAAACCATTATTTTGTGAAGGATTGTGAAAATGTCAACTTTATTTCTATTCTGAATAGCCCTCAGACCGAAATTATTACTGTCACTGTTGATTCAACTAAATTAATAAAACAAAATTTATCAACGTCATAAATATTATGACGTTACATGACTTCGTTTTAAGATATACAATGCGATAGGGGTGGTACTTCTAACCCTTACTTGAAATTGTGAACTTATGGTGATGCTTTTGGTATTGCTTTTGGTATCCTTAGAAAGAATAACTCAAATACTTTTGAATAAGTGCAAATCATTTGACCAACGGACGACCATTTGGATCAGCGGTAGTTAACGCTGCTTCTGAGCCATGGGTCGCGGGTTCGATCCCCGCACAGTACAAATATTTGTGTGCATGAACATGTCTGTTTGTACTGGTCTGGGTGTTTTCTATGTATTATAAGTATGTATTTACAAAAAAAAAAGTATATAAGTAAGATTATCGGTTGTCTAGTATCCCATACGATAGGGTACTTAATACTACCTTAATTTGGGACTAGATGGCTCTGTGTGGCCCAGTGAGGCATGTCTTAAAAATATTTATAATATTTATATTATTAACTATTTTATTGGACTTATTTTTGAGTAATCTCTGAAAATACAAAAAAAGTGATTTTAAATCACAAAATAATTAAGTAATGTTTTTTTTCTCACTAAAATAATCTTAAACGTATGAAACATAGTAATTGATTAGTTAGCCAGTGCCATTAGCTACCGTTTGCCATTTTTTTGTTTCTACAACGTATGAAACCTTTGATATCGCATAAAGTATCGAACGCGCCGCAGTATATTGAAAAAAATATAAAAATAGTAATAATTTACAGGGGGAGGGGGTTGGACCTCCCATATTTTTTTGTCGATGTATTTAGATATAGTACCTAGCATTAGCGGGTTAGAAGTACCACTCCTATCTCATTGTATAGGGACTACGCATTATGGGGATCTCTACCAACAAAGTGCTTATTGCAAGATACAAAGACCATTGTGTAGTAAAGTTGACAAACTCATTTTATGCAATATTTCTTGAGCGTTCGTGTATGATGATACCATGATAGATGAATATGAGGTGAAGTGATTTCTTAAAAATCCATATCTATATAATTAATATGATTCAAATTAATTGTCATACTTGCTTGGCTTCTTTATCAACGACGGATGATTTGCCCGGTATGTAGTTTTCTATTCTTCCAGGTTGATTTTTGTATACTTCTTGACTTGCTCTAGCAGATGCTAAGGTGCTATATCTGAAAAGGGCAGAAAATATTTGGGTTATTCTTAAATCTTATAAATGAATATTATAGTAAGCAGATGTCATTATTTGCTATTTCGGTCACTATCGAAGCTCATCCGTACAAATATTAAAGGCATTTTAATAATAGGTAAGTGAAATCCCATTGATTCGTCTAATAGAGATAGTCTATCAAATAGTAAGTATTACCTATATTTGAAACTTCGCTTTATTGTTTTTTCTTTCTTCTTACTAAGTAGTGATGTCACAAGAACGCGGCTTTCACGTCATCGACCTTGCTTTGATACATTATACTAACTTAAAGCACCATCAGTGGTCTTCCTTTCCTATCACATCCGTTTTATAAGTTCGCATGTCATCGCACTATTGCACGAATTAATGCATTTACCTGTTCGACTCGAATAAGATATTTCGAGTATCTTTAGTAATATTGTTAATATACAGGGTGAAATTTTAACCACTTTCCAAATTTTAATATAGCAATCTACGAGGCAAAAAACAAATGACGTATTTTTTCTTTTGGTATAGCCCAGTACTAAAATGTCAAGATAAGCACTTAGAAAATGTCCGCCAAGAATCAAAAATTTTTGATACGGCATCCTAGTAATACTTTTTTTACGCGATGTGCATCTCATTCATTTATTACAATACTATTCATGAGTTTTTGAATTTCCCTTTATACCTTAACAGGTCTAGGACCGCAAAAATTGAAAACTATATCACGAAAAATATTTTCGGGTGACAACTTGATTTACATTTTTCACTTCATAAATTGGCTCTAAATACGAAACTGAAAGCATATAAAAATTTTGGAAAGTGGTTAAAATTTCACCCTGTATATATTTTTTAAATTAATTTTGTCCTTCTATTTTAAAGCTGTATAACATTATTTATTAACACTTAAGCCATTAACAGAGTTTCATAACATACATTAAAATATTTTTGCAAGGAAAATTTACGTTACATTACATTCTAGAAGCTTACAATTTCTAATTACTTTGCTAGTAGAAGTGCTGCGTTATATGTTTGATAGTTAATGTACCTGTGTAATAATAATAATCCGAATTGAAAGCAGTTCTCAAGGTTATAAATCCGGAATTTTACTTGTTACATTATAAATATAATACTCGTATTAAATAAGTTTTGTAAATACTAACTTATTATTTGGCAGATATGACGACGTTGATTCACTGATTCTCCTTTCCTCTTGCACGGAGGCCGTCCGTCTTCTAGGGCCGCTGGTGACGTCACTGTCATAAGCGTCGCTCCACGTACTGGAACCCAGTCTACTGAGGCCTCCTTCAGGCTCGCTGAGGTACCCCGACCGCGGGTCAAAGTAAGCGTACTGAGATTTGTTCGTCACACGCTGAGGTGGTTGACCTGCAAAATTAAAAGGTGATTGAAAATGGAACACGTATATTTTTTATGGATACTTGTTTATGGTATTATTTATGTTTGAAATGCTTAAGTCAAATTAGAAATAAATAATTGGCGATACTATTTCTATTGATGAAATATGTATTGTTAATTTCAAAAATAAAGCAAGTAAGTAAATTTTGTTTTGTTAAAATGAGAAATGATTTTCAAGCAAAGCGGTACGTTACAAAAGCTACTTTTTTCGGTATTATTCTTATATAAATTTGATTTTGAAAAAAAGAAACAATTTTCCATCGCTACCATTAAGTTTCAGTATTATCTTTTAATAAAAATGTGTTAGTCACATATTTTTGTATAATCGGAATCAGATCACGAGTTTATTTGAATGCTATCTACTAATGGACAAAAGTCATGAGATTCTTCCTCCTCTTAGCTGATGCTTATAAATGAAGCGAAAAAGTATTTACAGTGAAATATCTTTAAAATTATGAAAGCTTAATTGAAGCTAATATTAATGGTTTTAATTTGCGTTTTTGTGTTATTCAGCCACCGATGAAAGAAAAATTTTGAAAATATTCTATAATCACCTCGGCGATTTTTGTATCGAATTGTCACATAATCGTCTGAAAAAGAAACAATTTAAATACTCTTACAGTGTGTATTTATGTTAAAAACAATAAAAGATAAAACCCAATTATCTTCTTGTAATATATCAGAGGTCACCCTGAGATTTATCAAATAAAATATCTTAGATAGATCATAAGTATTATCAGTTGTTGGTTGTTACTCACCGTCGTATTTACTTTTGTGTATTGTGTCGTACATTTTTTTGTACCACTTTGAGGGGTCCTTAACTTCCTGAAAAAAAAAAAAATTTTAGACCATTAGTCAAAAATAAAATAGCATTATCAATCTCCGAGCACAGCAACGTGCTTCAATGGCGGTCGCTGAAATTTTTACTGCAATATTAGCGGAACAGACAAAGCATTTAATTGTTTAGCAAATTCAAGTAACTTTAACATTACCAAATTATAAATCAGAAAAGTCATTTCATGGTCATAATATACCCTTATAACCCGACAAATTTATATTTTCGGTAATCTGCTAGCAATTAAATTCATTGGCTGTATATTTAAACAAACACGTTCGACATTTACTGTCGTAGCTTTAGAGCCGAACTATAAAGGAACGAATGAATAGGGACAACATCTCATTTTCAGATCCCAAAGCTAGTTACGTAAATAATTTTTCAAGTATCTACTTTCATCTTGAAAATTATTAACAAGAAATGTACCATTAAATCCGAAAAAAAAGTTTTCTTTTTTCCATAGAGAGAGACTAGTTTGAGAATCCTAGCACACCATGCCTCAGATAATATGAGAGTAGAGCTCTTAAAGTATTCGACTGTTTTTAAACAATATATATCAGTAGATAATGATGAAAGATTATTTGTATCAAAACTTAGAAAAAAATATATTTATACGGCCATTTTAGTGTAATCGAGATAAAAATATTGGAAACGCGCGCGACTAACACGATAAGTGGTGGACACCAGCGCAGCGCCACGTTGATTGGTCGGCACGCAAAAGCGCACCAATCAACAGCCGTTTAGCTGGTCCAGAAGTTGAATTCGCAAAGTATGAACGTTCCGTATCTTCCTCTTTCTGTTTTAATCTAAGATCACATATCATTAATTTTCAACTCACAGATCTAAGTGTAACCGGCATGCCGTCTTTGGTAGTGGGTCCTATTCCTTCGAGCTTGCGCGGCGTCTCGGCCATCTTCCGCGCGCCGCGCTCGTATTCACTGCGCTCCGCTTCGCTTTCGCTCGCGTATTCCTTGCGCAATGCATGCACTGTAAATTGAATTAATTATTTATATTACAAAAACTAAATTATCTGGATAACATAACGCTCCCGGTTAGGATTAATCTTAGAGATAACTGAGAAATCACTGATACCCCATACAACATTCAATCTCCTATATTAAACTATCACAATTTTCTTCTTAGAGTCTCAAACCATCTCTATCACACATTTCATATAACTCGGTTCAGCAGGGGTTTAAGCATAAACATTACAGGACAGTCGGACAGATAGAGCTTTTTCCATTATATTTACAAATGATATTATTTTCAGTCATTTTACAATATTTTTCCTCTCTCGTATACTATTTATGTATACTATCCTTATGCGTATATGTTTACATAACACCCTGTATAGTGCACACCAGAAACAAAAAATAAATTTACAGGCAATGTTACAAAATTTATTTTTTATTAAGGTTTTATTTATTCGAAATCTTATCTTTATCGGTGAAATTGGACACGTCAGTACATTTCCGTTGTAATAATCATACATTACCTAGATCTCCTACAGGCGGAGACGGTCTATCTCGAGGGAGGCGGGCCGCGTCTCGCTCCTGTTGCAAGTAGTTTGATATACGGGGTATTTGACCTTCTGAAAGTAAGAAATACAAATGTTTTTTTTTATTCAAGCATACAGCTGAGTTTATTGATTGGGCTACCTTTTATCAAATTACACTGGCCATTTAAATGCTTAAAATACTTTATTTACAGAAATTGAACCTACGAAGAAAGTGTTGTGTTGTGTCTGTGATGATGAAAAAATTAGGCCCCCAGGTGGACCGACGATCTATTGAAAGTCGCGGGAAGCCGGTGGATAGTCATACGATAAGATGATTATTCGAAATTTCTTTAGCATTCTAATCAATTGATCTTAAATCAAGACATGCAGAAGTAAACCGTAAAAGTTGCTTGAATAAACTAATGCAGTGACAACAAGAATAAGAATAAGAACACGTGACGTCATAATGCTATAATATTGCATGACATTGTTTCAGATGGATAGTTACAGAGTTTCCGTTTCGTAACGACGAACGCATCGTATCGCGTATCGGTTACGTGAGGTTTGTTTGTAAATCATAAACCCGATTTAGGGTTGCCAGATACTACCTAAATCAAGCCCTTTAATGACAGGTATTTAAAATGCTGCCAGGAATTCTTGTAAATTAGTTACACAGGGACTTTCCAAGAGGTGACTAAATTGCGACGTAAGTTGACGTAACACTTAACATAAACAGGACCTGATTATTGATTAATGTTGTTGTAATACAATATCTTTTGGGGGGTCCCATTAAATAAGTAATCGTAGATAAGTAATAATTTTAATAGACTTTTCAAACTGATATAACTGTAAAAACATTTTAATTTGTAGGTCATATTTTAACACCTGTTAAATAATGTACACATGTATGTAATATACATTTTACTTGCTATCTAATTCATAAGAACAGATCAAAATCTTGCTACTCTGATGTGACACAAATAACTCATATTATGTTCTAGAAAGACGAAGCCAGCAAAGCTTTGTTTATTCAGTATTTATAAGGCATATTTTTTTGCAAAATGTAATATCACGTGTTATATTTGACAATAGTTTCTCTGAAATTGTTATTTTTAGGCCGCGACACCCAATTTGATACTATCGGTCGACTGTCAACGGCACTCGTTAAACTTAAATAACGCCTAACCTGACCCTCGTCACGGCCTTATTAGGTGACACGGACTAATAACTTTTCCAAACTTTCATTTTATAATGCACAGGACATAACATACTTATTATGAATTATTTTATGATATACTTAAGGTATTTTCGAAAGTTAACAAAAGTAAGGGGAATCAAAGACATTATTTCACTATCCTGCGTAAGTACCGATGACATAATATCGGGTAAAATACTAGAGCATCATAATAATATGGAGTTGGAACTACTTAAAACAGGTTCTATTGTGCAACAAATGTGTAAAGCCTATTGATTAGGCTACTCTTTGTCAACCCTAACAGATTCAGAAGACGCCCAAAAAACTTTCTATGCAAATCTTAAAATCTTTTTATCTAAGATTGCCCCAATTAGATAAAAATGAGGCAAAAGAGCAATTATAAGATTTCCGAAGGATCTGCAATGTTGGGTCTGGCTCAGCTAATTAATGGAAGTTCGTCGGCAATTAGTCGTCATTTCGGCAGTGTGCCGCTAGAATAAATTATAAGTTGACATAACCTCAACCAAATGACACGTCTTTACAAGCGGTGCTCTCAAGGGGGCAATATTCGCGTTGCGTCGGTTCATCTAATGTTTACATCATCACCATTATCATATGGTATCATTACATAACCCACAGATATCTTCATGTCTACGGCACCATAAAGTATCACAATAATAGCGAGCCCGTTATTCTACTTTACGACAGAATAACGAATGTATGTCAGATACTTGTGTAAATTAATGTTCAAAAGGTAAATTAGGAAGTGCAATGGAACTTACAAGAAGTTCAAAGTATCTCTAAGTGAACCAATTTATGAAGAAGGAAAAAGTTACGGGTAGACTGTATTCCTACGAGTCTCCTCAAATGATATTGATATTGCCATGATCTAGCTAGGACATCATAATGTGAAATTTCTCATTAAATTGAAATTAATTCTGTCTTCCCAATTTCATCATATAGACCTGCAGTAAATATGTATAAATAGTAATTATCTAGGTCTTTTATGGCTGGAGAACGGGCTTGGCTTATTTGGCTGACGGTGCTAAAGTGGGAGATCTTTTTACACTGTAGCCGCTAGGTTTCGGTGCTCAAGCGAGTCGCAGCCAGAAATGGGACTGCAGATTAGAAGAATACAGGGTAAAAACGCCCTGGGTGCTTATCCGTAGTACTACCTTATTAATGGTACCATAAGATAAGGAGGATTGTACGAGTATAGTGGGTAGAGTCCGTTTACACCGGACCAGTCTTACATTACTCTGCGACGATTCTGCTTTCGCAAAGCATGTGTAAAGCATTTTTACGGATCAAAAAAATGTGGGCCCGTTTAGGCAAACAATTAGTAGATACCATTTATTGTAACTAGTTTCATTATTAAACTTATTTTAAATGACGTTACACAATATGATATTGTAGTGAAGCATAAGCTACTTTAATAACTGACCAACCTAGACTAAGTTACAACTAATGCTGCTGGGTCTATGTAAAATTACCTCTTGCTTTTTGCAGTAATGTGACAGTGGGATTCTGCGCTTTGGGCAGTCGGCTAGAGTTGGGGGTCCCGCCCAAGTTGTTGAGGCCGGTGACTGGTGCGCTGTGAGAGGTACGCAGGCGTCCTTCGCTTTCTGAACCGCTGTTGCAACCGTTTTGTTCAGTGTTCTGCAAAATACGATGCTTTATAGTGAATTACAAATTAACGCTATTGATACACCTATTACTACTATTGATACAATGTTATGTGGTGCTGGTCTAAAATAATCTCGTTCTGTGAATTTCATAGGATGCAAGAACTACTTAAGTACTGCAAGAATCAAGACTTCTACAACGCTACAAGGCTAGGGTTTAGTTTAAATATTATTTTAAATAGATGGATACGACGACCAGGTTGGTGTAGTAGTGCAATGGTTCGCCCTGTCGAACATCAAGGTTCAAATTTAGGAAACGATTCTGCTAAATTTGTTCGGTTGTGGATGGGTCCAATGGTTTGTAGTTGTGATTCAGAAAGCACACCGCTTGTCCTGTCTTCTGCGTCAGATCGCATGATGCAAGTCATAAAAATCAGTCATGCAGTAAGAGACCTGTTATAAGACTCTGTCGCCAGATTATAAGCAACAGACAAGCTAAACGTATCTTAAGATCACTTATCTAGCAATGTGGAAGATTTATAGACAATTTTGAAATCGTGGAAATGTATATTTCTAATAGGATCGCAAATATTAACAGATCTTTAAAAGCGGTCCACTTCTTATCTTACATCTACTACTCGTTTTAATTTGGATACTCCAATCAATTGACATGTCATACTGAATACAATACAGATTTTGTACTTATTGCAATAGAAGCAAAAGTAAACTATGATCAATACCACCGTTATTCATATAAGTAGTAATTAAAATCTTATTTTTCATATAATTGTAATTAATTTGGATTAGAATGGCAATTAATGCTTTGAACCCCACTAGGTACCCGGGTGCCACGATAACAATTGATTTCAATTGTGTCTGGAATAACTCACGATCGAGGGATTAATATCGGACAAACGCATAGACAGCGGTCAAGGACGCAGCGTTTTTAATTATGTTGTTTCCTAAAATAAAAACCTCTGTCCACGCTTGAAGGAAACAATTTTTATGTTGCGGAATTTGCGAAACTTTGTGTTCCTCTTGTTAAAATATTTTAGAAGATGTAACTTTTCGTTCGTTTTCAATATTTCTGTGAGACGCTATAAAACTTTACGAGTTCACCTTTGATGTTAGATACTTTGTTGTTCAGATATGCTTTTTACTCAGAACCCTTAAGCTGGTTAGTTTTATTACTTTGAAGGTTGATTGATAATCACACTTAAATGAGGTGTTACCATTGATGTAGTTAAAAAAAAACTAGACAGACTTTGACTTTTGGGGTGGTGGGATCTACCTCCTAGTGGCCCACCCTGGGCAACGGCATCTTTGGTTTTCTAACCAATGATGACGGCTAACAGATCCCTCTATAGGCTTCGTAAGAGGCCGCCTGGATGCTACCACTCTCATAACAAGGTAAGGGTGTTTTACATAAACAGTCGTGCCTTTTTAGAATTATTTTGTATGAAAAAAACAAATGAAAAATAATTTATAATAATATGCAATTTGATTCTTTACCATGGTCTGTTTAATACCCTAGAGTTATGGGATATCAGGAACACGTTGTATATAGTATTTTATTTAACATGAATGAATATAAAATATAATTTAATTTGGTAGTTCTGATGGCGTACCGCAAATTTACGGCGGGCGGGCGGCGTCTCCTCGAAGTGGACCGGCCTGAAGGACTTGCGGGGCGCCTGGGGCGAAGCGCCCGCGCTGCCCGGCGTCCACACGGGCGGAGGCGGCGGCGGCGGCGGCGCGCCGGGGCTGCGCGCGGGCACCGGCGCCGGCGGAGGAGTCGGCGCGCCCGGCCTCCACACCGCTGAGAGAATAACAAACTATTATAATACTTGGGTACATGACACTTCTATAAATTTTATTAAGATGCTTATTATGATCGATCATTTTCGATAGATCGATTTTGTTTAGGTGTTTATGTAATCTAGTGGTTGATATCTCTGGATCCTGAGTTCGATCCCCGAGTCAGGTTTTTGAACATTGTTCGGATTGATCACCAACCCTCATCTGGCAAGCGCGGTGAATTCAATGATGAAGACCTTTGCCCTGAATTATTATAGGACGTTACTTTTTTTTTATAAGTATGACGTCACAAGTCACCGTTCTTAAATGGACATTGATTTCAAATTAATCGATATATATGTTAGGAAACAAATCTTAATATTTAACTAATTAATGAAATAAATCTAAATAATCAAAAAATAAATGCGGAAAGGTGGCAATCCAAACTTTTGGATGTTTGCTTCTCAATCAAGCCAAACATGTAGGTTGAAAAAATTGATGTGGTTTGGCAAGGAGATCTAATAGGCTATAGGGCAGAATCTATATTAATATAGTACTACGGTATAGTACCTGTGGGATAGTTTCTTAACGCGTGCGAAGTCCCGGACAACAGCTAGTAATGTCTAATTTTATTATCTGTTTGTGCATGTTGTCAAATATTAGGCTATTTCTAACATGCAACTTTCAAATTGGAACCATTTGATTTGTTTCCAATTCATAATTGCCTCTAGCGAATTCGAAATAGAAAACTAATAGTTTAACTATTTCGCTGGTTGCATCAGTGGCTCATGAAATTTGCTTTTATCCAATCAATGAATTCGTTAATTTGTTTGTTTGTTCTTGTTTTGCTTCCTTGACATTATTGAATACGGATAACAACTTTTATACATTGAACAAATAATATTAATTTCTGTAAATTAGTTTAAAATGTAGTTTACTTCTTTTTTATTATTTTGCATGTTTAATCTGGTTAGAGTAGTTGAGCTTTCAAACCTGCAAATGGTACCGGTACCATTCTTAAAAAAAAAAGTTTATAGACATGAGCAGCTGTGCCATTTCCAGGTTTTATTAGACATGAGTAACTGTGCCATTTCCAGGTTTCATTATTATTTATTTATTAAAGAACAAGGTTTACAAACAGGTTTTACAGACATATAGACCCACAAAGCCGACTAGTCGGCTTGACTGTGGGTTCTTTGTATATCATGGAATTAAATTAAAAATAAAAGGATAATAATTTACAATAATTTTATTCAAAAAAATATAGGTGTATGTTCAGAATTGCATATTACCAGCGCAAACTTGCCTATTTCAAAATTTCGTGTCGTGTATAGTTAATTATGTGGAATTAGTGCTCTAAATTTACAAATCAAGGTTAATCATGAAAATTTGAATCTAATTTCAAATAAACTATATGATAAACGTTATTATTATAATTACTTATCACATCAGATCATTGCAAGTTTTCAAAAATATTGTTTTTTTTTAAAGCGGAGGAAATAAAATATGTGAAATAAACCTTGTTTTTTAATGAAAATTTATTTATTTTTTAATTTTTAAAGGCCAAATCCAATTTTTACTCTACAGGGAATTAAAAAAAACAATTAGGTATATGGGGCATTTGACAAACAGCCCTAAAAAACATCGAAATCGGTCTGCGCGGTAGAAAGTAATGCGTAGTCACATATTACAAAATACGTGGTCAAAAATTCAGTAAGTTTGTGTTCAGTGTGAGTTTTTGTTCACTAGTACTGTTCACGATGTTGTAGTAAATCTCGACCAGTGTTTACTCTAGCTCGGTCATTTTCAACAAATTGGGTTAGTGGCGGCGCGCCTAGACTACGTAATCGCTTAGCCTATTAAACCCTGACATGATCACGACCTGAATCTTCGCATATTTACCATCACCAATACCCCATTCGCAGAGTACACACACTCGCGTTTAATCAAAATGGAAATGATTCGCCGCTGTTGACATTGTAACATTTACTTCACATACCTATCTGCGTATGGTATGTCACTTATGTAGCGTCATCTGCTTTGTTTATGTCGTAGACTAAGAGCTGGCGGTGGGAGACACAGTGATTAGTAATCACTGTTCAGAGGTTAAGAAAAAAAAGCCTATAATAAATCATTCTACTGCAGGGCCTCTATTATTGAATTCAAGTTACCACAGCAATGATAGGTACAGCCATAATCGCTACGCTTGCCAAATGTGGGTTAGTGATCACAAACCCGATAAATTTTCGAAAATCAGAAACTCTTGCAGCTAGACCCGGCGATCTGGCTTGTGGCTTTAAATTGTCCTAGCTCGCACTGCCATAAATCTTATGTTAATATATGTATTTATTTAAAAAGAGGCTGACAATAGTAACCGAGTTTCTTGCGCTGCTTCTTCTCGGCACTAGCCCACATTTGTCCTGAAGCAGTGATAGGTTTAAATATTGGGACGTGTAAAAGCACCTCCAGGGGCCTATCTGCAGAATGCGGATTTTCACTGCTCGAACCCATGAACCCCATGATCTTGGTCCGGTACCTTAACTTCTCGACCAATGGGGCGTTTAAACAAAAGCATAAGTAATGCTTTTTAAATTAGCTTAGAACTTTTATTGCTTGATTTTTATCTGGTGCTTGGTGTTTCCAAAAATTTATTTAAGTATTTTAGTCTAACAAAAACTCTAAAATAGCTGCATAGATTTGGCAAATTTAGATTTTGCAATATTTGTAGACGTTCAAGGTCTTAAAAGGTGTAAAAAAAAGCTTTAAAAACAACAATTTCACAATTAAGGTAGCCGTAGATCCATCTTTGCATTGGTCAATAAGGGAAAAGGACAAAAAGTAAAAATAAAATTGTACAAGGCTGCACTGCAATCCAAACTGATCGTCACATTGCCTTGTGTGTGGCAGCTCGTTACCTAGGACTTCAAGGAAAATCCCTAAAAAAACCTGTCACAAAGTTCCTGCAAGACGAGCGTGTGTACTTGTAGACTTTTATAAAACAGCCAGCTCTTTGTCTATCACGCCAGGTTACTATTAACTCACGTAAGATCTCTCGCGAGGTGAATAAATCATGCCGCGAACTCCTTTTACCTTTTCGGATTACATTTGCGACTATTTGTTGCCAACAAATCTTCAATGACATCTTTATATTTAGACATCATATTCGTTACTGTTTTTTGTATAGAAGCCATCGTAATATTACGTGTTTTTTATTTTAGTACCCTTGAAACAAAATATGGTATTTTATTTACACTAGGCAACGAGGGAATACGGTCGGAACATCAACCTTCTAGGAACTATATCGCGTTCATTAGATGGCGATTTGGGATACGCTATTACTGTATTATCTAATTGAAATGAGATATTTTTTGCGTATATTACGGGAGTTTATTAGGATCTCATCTCATGGTTATGAAATGCCCCGTGTAGTGGTTTAAATACCGAACCGAGATCTAGGGTTCCCGAGTTCGATCCCCGGGTCGGTATAACAAAAAGTTTCGATTTTTTTAACAAACCCGAGCAAGGGTTTGTAATCACCAACCGACATTTGGCACCGTAGTTATTATGCCCGTACCCATCTTGCTATGGTAACTTGAATTAAATAATGGCCTTTTCCCTGCAGTGGGATGATTATAGGCCGTTACTACCATTGTCATAGGTACCTATACTAAAATGTAATGTGTTCGAAACGTCGACATAAATCAAAATACAATATTGAATCCTATAAAATTCGAGTTGAATCCATAAAAATATCTTTAGTTTCAATGAGAAGAGTTCGCGTAAATTAAACTTAAAAAAAAACATTCCTTTTAAGTTTACAGTTTCTAGCTTAAGTAACTTGAGAGGAAACACTACGGGCGAGAGAATTGAAAAATAGGTATTTGTAAAATCTATTGCTGTCCCGCAGTGCCAAACGCCTTCACCGCAGAGTGTGATAAAGACAATTGCTTCTTGGACCGAAAATACCTACTAAAAGCACACCAAATCAACATTTCGTAGTCCCCCGATTACTTTTCCAAAACTAGACCGATTTTAATACTTTTTTCATTACTTACAAATTAAAGAAATGCTTCATTTGGCCGTGTTCGTATGTTTTCTTTTTTTTCTAAAATTTAGCCAAATTTGTTTTCTGGATGTTTGAACACAGCGGAAAGTCTTGCGATTTTTTTCGGTTTTTGAGGGCTCATATCTTTTTTATTAATTAATTTATAAAATAACAGAAAACATAGAAACATGCTAATAGTGGCCATAGATTTTTATAATAAAAATTATTGGTCTACTGGGTATATCGTAGGGGACTACGTTTGTATGGAAAAACGGCCCTTGTGTTTCCCCTTAAGATTGTTAAGCTATTAATAATAATATCTATTTGTTAGCAAAACCTAAAAAATAAGCTATCTTGCCTATTATAATATAACTTGAGTAAGTATTCATAAATTAAATAAAGTTCTTAAACGCGTATTTTCGATTCAAAAGAACATAAAGACTATAGTTCCAATTAAAAATGTTTAATAGGCATTAGGTAGTAGTTGGCTACCACGGCAATTTAAGAATGTGAATGTGGATAAATAAACAAACAACAAAATAATATTTATTCTTCAATTTTGTTATTTTCGTTGCGCGTAAGTAGGAAGGTACTACGCGACCTACCTACTACATACTTGGAATTCCAGATCATTCCTCGGCGGGCGCCAGTTAATTGGTTATTTATCTAAAACTCCGGGGATCGTGTGCTGACATCAAAGTAATCGGGTGAAAATAAATTAAAAATGGGCTAAAAAGCGAATTCAATTAAGGCGCATGTGAGAATAATTTCGGGTATTTTGCGTCCGGCTCAATGGCTATAACGATATACAGAAACATCTAAGGCTGCATTTGACAAATTTTAGTCCCATTTCAACCGATGAAAATAGAGGTTCTCAATTAGACGCGTATATTTTTTTATGTATGATGTCGTATAACTTTTTACTAGGTTGACTGATTTCTAATAATTTTGAATTACAATAGCTCAAAGTTTATTAACACATTGAGCGCCATGGGGGTCACCGGTGACCTCCAAACAATAAAATTTTAATTGTGTCTAGTACTTCGGCAGTTAAAGGCTTAAAAAAAAAACACCGTGTAAGGTAGAAAAACAGGACAAAACCTTAAAAAAACGGTAAAAAACCGTGAAAAAAGCCAACAACAAAGCTGGTGCCAAATAAAAAATACTGATAATTTTAAGCACTTTGAAATAATGGTAAAAAAAAAATTATTCGATTTAATGATCGAACTGAGACTATTTGTGGATCGGATTCAAGAATTATCTCATTTTATTTGAGTAATATGATATTGATAAGGCGAGACATAGTTCAAATCTTTGAGTAAGATTTGATACGATAGAATAGAGTGAGTAAATACTTATTAGTCAAAAGCAATTTTGTAATTACTATGTGCCCCTTGCTTGGATTATAATGTTATATTGTGCTGGTGAAGAGACTTAGGAATAATAGAATTATTAGCAAGGGCATCATGATCTCACGGTAACAAGTACTTGTATGGTACTGACTCAAAATTGGATAGTTGTTTCAGCGTAAACATTTTACGGCCTTTTAACTTTATTTTTCCTCGATAGGGGGTAGAATTTTCTATTTAAATTAACATGGGATCAGCTTTATAATCTATCAGAACCATTGAATAAAAATATCATCAAAAAAGGTCAACCCTATGAAAATCTTCTTACTTTATTTATACATATAATTCAAAACCTATTTATTTAGTCAAGCGTCAAGTTAAACTCCTCTTTTTTGTAGGTTGAAAATAGATAAGTATTTGATTTTATATTTTCAGTGCTTTGTGCGACTAGGGCTCACGGCCAATTTTCTGTAGGTAAATGAAGAAATTATTTATGTAGGACCACTTTGGACTCGGCAAGGCTCACTTTCCCGCCCTAGAGTTCACAAAAATAACACGCACCATTTTAGTTCATAACTGGGAAATAGAAAACAAAATTCAGTCTTGCTTTTGTTAAGACAGTTTGTGTATTGTAACAATTTTTTTGAAAAATATTAAACTTTGATTCAGACTTAATTTTGTAACTCGCTATGACGCGCGCAGACGAATTATTTTGCTGCGGCGGGGTCTCGGTTGAATGGACCTTGCACAGCTACATCTGTGCGCTTCACAGCGTGATTCAAAATAAATCGCTAAACCTATATTTAATATTACAATAAAAAAAACTTTGGTATAAAAAATTAAAATAACACTGCCAAGATGTTATACATATTGGTTACATAACGTGGGCTTCGTTTTACAGGTGGTTTAAAATGCACGGTGTATAAGTATTAATAATGGTGTGATAAAATGTTATGTATATTAATTATTATAAATAGAAGACTGCGGTTTCAATTTGTAAGTATACAGAAAAAGCCAAAAAATTAAATAACTAAGTTCAAGGAGAGAGGAAATGCGGGTTCGAGTCCCGCCTGAGACATAATTTTTCAAGTTTATATACTAACTAACTAATCAGCTGTATAATTTTTTAGTTACAAAACGAAAAATATTAACGAAAACATATAAAACATAATTTCTAAAGACTCGTGTAAACACTCGTAGTATCTATTCGCTCTTAGTTATTATCGCTAACTCAGAAGTTTAGTAAAATCATTCTTCCAATTGCATTAAGACTAGTGAATGCGTTGGAGAAGAATTTCACTATTTGATATCGAAGAACATATTAATGCAGTTCACAGAAGTGGATTTAACTTTTCTCGTTACTGCGCATCTGTTTGCCGGAGTATTCGCGATATCCGTCCACTTCTATGTTAACTGCATAAGTTTGAGTATTTATCCGCCTAATGATGTTATTTTTATGACATAGTAAGAATAAGATTTTAAATATTTATATATGGAAATAGCACATTTATTGTGTGTGTGATTCAAATTTAGTGTGACTCTACTGTTGAACATCTGTTAAGACAGAGACACGAATAATATGAATTTAATATTATGTGAAGCTATTTTTTTTATTTGAGTACTTAATATGTACTCACAGCGGATAGAAAAATGTATTTCATTTTTGTTTCAAATTTAGTTTAACTGATTTATTTCAGTTTGTAACCAACCAAGCTTTTTGTTGTTTGATAACTTTATACGGTCGGCAGAATGGTAGAGAAGGGTAACTACTTATGTATTACTCTATTAACAAACCAACTGTAATTTTTACCGTTAATTAAATTGGATAATTTATCCCAATAAGTTATGAAAACTTCTGAAAAAACAAATTGTACTATTCCATATTCATATATCGGGGTTCATTACTATTTACCTAGTTAAAATTCAGCAATTAGTTTCATTTATAATACATTTACTATACAAACAGATGGTTGATTTCACGATTTTCACGTTTCTACCTTGTAGTAGACAACTTTGTTAAATGCTGAACTAAACAACATTCATACATATAGTAAACAAATAAATTATTTAAGTTTAAAAGAATATTTATTTTCTCATTAAAACATACAGTCACTTACATGAGAATATTACAATAATCGTGGGTAAATACAAAATTTACCAGCAGGTAGAATCGAAAATAAGTTAGAAGGAGTCCTGAGCTCGGTAATATACTATATTATATTCCATACCAAACCATTTACCATTGCATAGGTACTTAAGTATTACTTTAAATGTACATAATATAATATGAGTAGGTAGTTAGCTTATAAAGCCAAATCAATTTTACCTTTATATCGGCTCGCAACGGGTTCCAATATGTTTTTCACTGCCCAATAACGGTTATGTAGGGATTCTCATTTCCCGGACGTGGTATTCAAGCGATACCAATCTAGTTATCGAACGAACTCGCCACGATATTAAAATCCGATATTGTATACTCCCGCCCTGTATATCATGCATTCCACTTCACAAAATTAAATTTCACTGCCCAGCCGTGTTGTAATGGAGAAATTATTCGAGTACGAAATGTTATTAGCTCAAAACTCCACTTATCGCGCTGCGTGTAATTCGATCTATGTTACGGTTTTGATAACATCCGAACATTGTTACAATCATCCATTATCTGGGACAGCATGACATAATATGGGGCTGCAACAAAGTGAAGTCAACCAATCGTCAACTGACCGCAAAGTACCTACCTAATATATTTTAAAAATCGGTTTAGAACACTTATTTTCTATAAGTTTAATAAATTATTGACTGTACAATATCATGGATATTATTTCTTAAACGCAAGATGAATTTCATTCCGGGCTATAAAGTTTTAGAATAAGAATATTGTAAGACCCAAATCAATTCCTTTTTCATTCAAAACTCTAAATTCGTGTCTTTATATAAATGAGTCTTGCAATGAGATGCGGGCGAAAACAAACCAATTAAGCCATCTAAATTACTTAGGTCCCAGAAGAGAATAATCACTTTCTCGTAAATAGCCAGCCGTGAAACATTACCCTTATTGCTAGGCATTTATAAAGAAACAAATGAGCAATGAGAAATATTATAGCAAATTGAACACTGAACGTGAAGAAAAACTTGGGAGAGAAAAAGACGCCGTTTGCAAACGTTTCGTTGAGGCCAGGAGATATTAAATTATTGTCTAAGAGATGCTAATAGGGCCATTAGTTAAAAGAAGGGAAGTAGCAGGACGGGGAGAGAAGTGGTGTCTTATTATGCGACGAGGCTGCCTCCATCAGAGTTAACCTGACCGAGCTCTTTGTTGCTAACTTTGATGGTTTAAAATAGGTAAACGATCGTATGAGTGGAGTTTATGGAGTTCAAGAAATGTTATAGACCACATTTTTATATAGTAACAAAAAGGAAACATACAAATAAGATGTTAACATCTTTTATAAATGGTCGAAACAGGATTTTTATACGTTATGTTACAAATGCCTATTTTATCGATTTAGTTAGAAGTATGCTGTCTTATCTTTGTTGGCGAGTAATATTAGCAAAGTTTACGTTTATTTGTTCATTAATTAAAAGCCTTTGCGTTGTATCTGGTAAAGTATTTAATTTGCAGATGCCGAGTACCAAAATTACCAAGTAACAAAATTTGTAACAGCTTTTATGAGAGACTGCTAGTCCTAAAAATGTTAAGAAATCTTTTTTAAAATGTTTAATCGATCAAACTAGAATTTGTTTTTAAATTTTATTAAGTTTATTTGGCAAAAATAATATCATTCAACTTATAAGCTAACACAAATTGTGTTATTGAAATAAGTTTCTCTGTCACAAAAAAAAACTGAACATGAGATCCACTCCATTAGTTAGCTCTGTAAATGCGCAGCAATGTCTAATCTTTGCAATGCAACGTGTAACTTTACCGCCCTACTCAGCGTAAGGTTAAGCAATTACTTTAATTAGCCGTTTTCGTTCTGAGACTTACCCCCGTATTTATAAAGAAGTAATTACTTATTGCTCAAGAAAGTCATAACTTAAAGTGTTCATACCTAGTGCTTAAGTGAAAGAAATTGGTCACCATTAATAGTCATATTATTTGGCTGAAAATGCTAACTTTTGGTAGTTATAACTTCTAGTAATTTCTTGATTAAGGCATACAAATTGTCTCTCAAGTAATTACTTGTAGTCAAGTAATTACTATTACTTGTTTATAAATACGGGGGTTAGTCGCTGTCAGAGAGATAATTTACCTTATAATCACAAATATATATTTTTCTTTGCAATTTGAATTTGTGCTAGGATATAGTACTGGATTGAACCGTCCACAGAGTCCGCGATTCATACATTTATGTCATCAATCATCATTGCAGCAGCCATCTGCTGGACACAGGCTTCTTAAGGGGACTCTAAGGGCTATGTACTGCCCCCAATTGATTTAATTTTATTACTTCTAAACGAAATCTATTCTCAAAAAACTAGGACAGTATTACCTTAGCAAATTACCTCTGGTATTTATAGAATCAGTGTAAACTGCTATTCATTCTGGCATTCTTTCGTATTACATTATTGCCAAAAGCGGTCGCTTTTGGTGTTAGCGACAAATTCGACTTTAGAAACAACTAAATGAAAAGTTTACTGTGATTCAATACATACTAGAGGTAATTTGCTAAAATGATACTGTTCTAGTTTTTTGCGAATTGGTTTTGTTTAGAAGTAATAAAATTGAATCAATTAAGAGGATTAGAATTAATTACAGAGGATTTACCCATGAAGCCACGCTTGGCAAGCGAATTGACGATCGCGTATAGCCAATGGTTGGGAGAAGACGCTTTTACCTCTTTTTGCGGTAATCCTTTCTGCAGTCTGCACTACACGGCATAGAAAGCTCATAAATAATTATTCCTAAATACAGAGTGGGTATACACTGGTTGAAGTGGCAGTGGGCGGGACACATAGCGCGGAGAACCGATGGCCGTTGGGGCGGAAAGGTTCTCGAATGGCGACCGCGTACCGGACGACGTTCCGTGGGCAGGCCCCCTACAAGATGGACCGACGATCTGATCAAGGTCGCGGGAAGCCGCTGGATGCGGACAGCACAGGACCGATCGTTGTGGAGATCCTTGGGGGAGGCCTATGCCCAGCAGTGGGCGTCGTTCGGCTGATATGATGATGATGATGATGATACACTGGTTTGGCAGTCTTCAAATCTAATTTGGGTGGGCATGCGACTTTAAGGGCTTTGGTTTATTAATTTAAAACGTCTGGTGGGAATTTACAGCAATCATGTCATGTATGTAGGGGCCTAACCCTCACAGTAAACCTGTTTACCAAAACGTGATTTACTTTCTTGATTTCCTTACAGATCGGGTAAATTAGTCACCCAAGACGGTATTCCTTCCAGCATCCTGGAAAGGCGGGTTCGTATTTGTTTAGATTTTTTTTTACATCAAACAGTTACTCCATAAAACAGCATTCAGAGGTGTTATATAGACCTCTGAGAGGTTTGAGTTCAGTATATTTCATCTAATACAATTTTTATAAGTCTATGTGGTTTAAATATTATACCGTTTCAAGATCTCGGGGTCCCGGTTTCAATCCCCGGGTCTGGCAACAAAAAGTTTCGAATTTTTTCGAAGATTGCTCGGGTTTGTGATCACCAACCCGCAATGAAAAGCGTGGTGATTATGCCTGTACCCATCATTGCTATGATTACTTGAATGCAATGATGGAGACCTTTGGCCAGCAGTGGGATGATTTTAGGCCGTTATTATACTTATAAATAAAATTTGTTTCTAGGGCTGTGCCTACCTGCTTCCTTCCTTAAATAATCCGCAAAGCCAAAAGCCGATACTAAATCAGTTTGTTTTATGTAAGAAATATTATAACTAAATGAGTGTTCAATATCTTTTATGCTTGAGCAGATATATCCATATTCCTTGCAAAGTTCTCACCGGACGAGATAATTAATTTTCCTTACCACGACGCTTTGTTTACAATCTGCCTTAGATATGGGAAAAGACGCTCCAACTTACCTGTAACAATATCAAGAATAGATTAATCTTAGTCAATGAAGCAAGAAAATTAAAGAAAATAATAACACAATAAAAGTTAATAAGTATAACAAGAAATTAGGACGAAAACATACGAAAGATAGATAAAAAATACAAAGTATTTTACTAATTCAAACTTTCATAATTACTAAGTATCACAACAGTTAGTTGATTCGTGTTCATAACATGTAGATGCCTTGTTTTTTATTATGGCAACTAAATTGCTTTATGATCAACTACGGAAGAACTTTATTTTTTCGTGATCATGCCAAAATATCGGAAACTCATAAAAAACAAGGTAAAAGACATAAACTCCCAATCGATTACTCTTACAACATACTTGTAGCTAATAAAAAAACTCTTCATAGCAAATATATTTTAATGTTAAGCTAAGTAGGTACTACATTATTTAGCATATATCGTCGGTATTTTATTTAAAGACAGATCTTATTTTTATACTTCAACCATATTTTTAGATAGGGATTTTTATTTAAAATTTTTATGGATCAATTTTAAGCTAGTTGTGACATAAATAATTATAATCACTCAATCCGGTAAAAATATGCACGATCATACATAAATAAATATACGTCGTATTAGGATTCTCCTTTTTTGTCAGTTGGAAACGAAAATCGTCACTTCAATCCAATGATATTACAAAGAAATTGTAATATCATTGCTTCAATCTATATACATAAAAATGAATCTCTATTTCCCTTGGTCATCGCATCACGCGTGAACGGCTGGATCGATTTCGCTAATTCTTTTTTTGTTTTGTTTGATATTGTCAGAAGAATGTTCTTATAAAGGAAAAAAATAAAAAATTGCGCAGAAAACTAGAAAATTTAAGAAACTTATTCACCATACTTAATTATTTGTAATGTAACCTTCTCTCTCTTTATGACAAACCAAACTTTTTAATGTATGGCGTTTGACATAACATTGACAAAATGCGTGCTGCAAATATCGTCAAATAGGGGGTAAAAAAACTGAATTTTGCACATGGCCAGTACCTAATAATATGTCGCCTGTTACCATGTCGGAATATCAACAAACCTATTTATATATACTATATACGCCTGAAAAAAAATTAACAACTAGCAACTTTTTTTTATTAAACGATTTCGTAATCAATAGTCATAGTTAAGACAGGACAACGTCTGTCGGGTCCGCTAGTGTAAAATAAAATAGCGCATTGCTTAACATATTTAAATCTTAATTTAAATAAATAATGTTCATCCTGCCAGGTGTTTATTATTTCAACTAAGGTAGAATGGAACATTTCTTAATCTATGGGCCTATTTTCGTATCTAATGAAGACTCAAATAGTCGTGTTTCCTGTTTTCGAGGTAACGTTCACAGATTATGCAACTTGTCAGTCTGCCAAGCTTTCAGGTGTTGTGACCTTTGTAGACGCTCATTTGTTGACACACCCGGTGATTCATATACGAGTACATATTACGCACGTCATGTGTTTCTGATAATAATAATTGTAGCTATAACGATACAATAAAAAGGACTAAAATTACTATATCCTAACGTAACAATATCTAATCTGCATAAATGAACAGTAGACGCAATTATAATTTAAGTTATAGTACATTATCAAGAGGAGTTCTGATAGGTAAACAAATTACATAAATCATTAAATTATGGATTTAGTTTGCCGATACGTAATAATAATTACCTTACTATAATAGTTGCTATTTGCACAATAAAACTGATCTGGCCCTTATTTTTTAGTCGCGTTATTTCAGCTAAAATAGCTCTGGTGTTGACACACATACGTGTCTCGAATAGAGACTGCTATTTCTGTCTGTCTGTGGGCTCGCTAATGACCAGAACTATCGTTCATATATTAGATTTAAAACATTATTGCGTAATATTATCCACTTTCAAAACGATTAACTGCTTTTTTCCTGAAATTTCTCTACGTATATGTTTTATATTACTGAAATACCGTTAAGAAACCGTATAGAAGCTGGTGTTCCTCTTGATTGACAGTAAATTTAAAATATAAAATTGGTAAGAGGGGAAAAATAAATTAAAAAATGACACCTAATTTTCGGCATCGCGTTCCTTATAATTTTTCAATTTGGTGCTGACGAATACATCACATCACAAACATTGCATTATTCAAATCAATACAAATTGTGTCAAAATTTGATACGGAGAAGAGTCATGAGCCAATATTTTGTAGAATTGGAATCTTAACATGTACGGTGGAATATCGGAATTTGTTTGGCATGTGATTTCGTAAACATGCGTGATAGCCGCCGAAAGAAAAATGTGATGAATGAACTTATAAATAATCTCGCTTACATCTGAAGTCTTAAATCTTTTAAACGCTGGGTAGGTACGACGTTTTATTTTTATCATTATCATGTAAAATGTTTCAGGGATGATGGTATTATGTAGGTATAGCTAAATTTTTACGCTACCCTAGCTGTTTCGAGTCCAGCCGTTATGCCCCCATTCCGAGTTACCCCCGGCCGGTATGCCCCCACAGTTTCTCTTTTTGTCTTAATATTCTACTAACTTAATTTGAGGGCAACCCGGAATGGGGGCATCACGGCTGGACCCGCTGTTTCATTGCAAATTAAAGTGTTTAAATACTGATATTATAATTGCAATTAAGTTGCTAAAAACTGATTGTCAAACATCTGTAAAGATGTTTCTTTCGGGTGTTTAGAGTGCAAATCCCCTAAACATTTGATTAAACTACGCTGGCCTACAACGATAAGAATACTTATACTTGAAGAATTGACGCCAGTCCCCTAATTCGCGTAACCAAATCGTATCACAATCGTAATTGAATTTCAGGTTTTTGACAGTTCTAGTATGGGCTAAATGTCAAAATCGTCCAATTCAATCACGATCGAACTGCGATTGAAATAGCTGAATAAGGCCCCAGGGGCCTAATTTGCGTAACCGAATCGCAGTTCGATCGTGATTGAATTGGACGATTTTGTCATTTAGCCCATACTAGAACTGTCAAAAACCTGTCGTTCAATTACGATTGTGATACGATTCGGTTACGCGAATTAGGGGCCTGTAGTGTCTCGGAAGCGCCGCGCCCGCTATGCAAAGAAATGCGGACATGAACCTGCCTGAGACATATTTTTCAAGTTATAATATTTATTAGGTAATAAATACATTTATTTGTCGTTTGGTGCAGGCCCGAAGATATAATATCACCTTTCTCCTTTCTTTTATATATAGGTGTTTTAATAGGCGACCGTACCGTCAGAAGAAGACGGGCAACAGCATCTTCTCCCCATAAAAGACCAGACTGCGATCGCCCAACCGTCTTCCAAGCCTGGCAATTATGGCGAAATCCTTTTGAAGGGCTTGTATCCAGCAGCAGAAAGATGGAGGCTGATGATGATGACGACAAATATAGTAGCTACTTAATAGTAGGTACCTAATTCGTTTTAGGTACTTGGTCATAAATAATGATTGATAATTAAATTAATTAGTAACGAATGATTACGCGTTTGTTGATATTTGAGTAAGGATTTGAGAATCTGACCTGAACTAAATTAAAAACACTGAAAAATAGTAAACTAACTCAATCAAATTACGTACTTTCCGACTAAAGTAATATTAACAATAACACCCGGCAGAAAAGGCAAAATAGAATAGAAAACGATCCAATCAGAGCTAATAGTGGGTTTGTGGTGTGTCAAAATCATTCAAATTCCGAATACCTGCATTCGGTCAAAGAAAATCGGAAACAATTAAGCTGGTGGGCGTTCAATATTCAGCGTCTATGAATAATTAAGCGATAGTCTGATAGAGGCCAGTTTGAGCTGAATCCACCGAAAACTGTGCCGGTCGGCCATTGCAGCTGCAGCATCTAGTAAACTAGTGATGTTTTATTGCAAATCGATAAAAAATTATGACCTATACAATATTTAAGATTTCTGAATTATTTAACTCGAACTAAATGTTAAGGATTGTGCAAGAACTCTGCGCTGCTGATAAGGTAATAAATAAGATAACAATCTCTATTAATCATATTGTTCAGTTTAATTAAAGTACTCGTACTTATTAAATTTATGGGAATTATAAAGGATTTTTTAAAATTTTCATATTAAGTTTATTTTTTACAATCATTATTTGACTGGGTACACGTAAGTGAGCTTATTGTTTTTTTGTCATTTATATCTAAACTGACAGATATCTAAGCAGTGTGACTCTTACCACTATTCATTTAATAAAGAAGATGATTGGAAAAGGTCCGCTGCTTGGAACAAAGTCATTTCAGTCTACAAACCATGGTAACACTGCAAAAACTCCGGATACAATGTCTCATTTTGCGTGGATACATATCAATACCGAATTGATGACAATTAGAGGTAGTAATTTTAATTTGTTTTCTAAAACTATAACAACTTTCTTTAATCGTGACTGGGAATGATGTAATTAAACTGTTCAAAGCATCAGGATTAATATAAATATACCTAATGTATGTTTTTTTAAACGCGTGTAATTCCGCGAATAAATCTTTCATCTCAAACTAAGCGAGCTTTTTACCTTGAATACATTCTAGCGCTACTGATTTTGTATTTATTGAAACTACAGGCTTTATAGACAGTGCAACGTTAACTTGTCGATACGTAGACACCACTAACCAAAGCAGAATTATTAGAATTTCAATGCTGTTCCCATTGTTTGGTATCACGGGAAAGATGCTTGCATCGCTCTGTTGGTACACGTTCCGACTAAAATCATGCCTAATATGCGAACCAAACCGCAGTGCGGAATATAAGTACTAATGTACAGGAACGGTGTTATAAAGGTCCCTTAAGGCGATGAATAGGTTGTCAATCAATATTCGCATTCGTAAAAGCCAGAAAGATCTATTTTCTATTCTATTTTAGACTTATTTTTATTGAATAGATTTAATGGATTAAACAAGTCAGTATAATTGAAAAAATAAATACACGTCGTACGAGATACTCTTTTTTTATTTTTCATTTGAAAATAGCACGACGTATGTATGGCCGATTAAAAAAAACGTAGATCTGAGATTTAAAAAAAAATTGTATTTCAATTCCTAAGAGTAAAGAGGTAGTGTGATATTTATCAATGTGTGATGTTTTGGCGGCTCTAGTTATTGTCATCACAGGATCTTGTAACATAAGCCGGGATTTACCCAGCATCAACTGTAATAAGAAGAGGATTGGCAAACAATACGTGGACTACGGTCTTTTTAATACATTTGTAAACAATAAAACCTTAAGTCATAACAACAGAACATTTTATATTGTGTTTGTAAGAATGTGTTGTTTAAGTTAAAATATACTTTATTTTTTACGCATCAACCAAAAAAGTTAATGTCTGCGTACTTAATGAATAATTACCAGGTTAGAAGACCGACACTTTGTGCTAAAATTTGGCAAGATTGAAAACTTAGCATTGAACTTTTTATGTTATTAATATTTTAGATGCGACCATATTTATTAGCAAATACAGGGTGAAATTTTAACCACTTTCCAAAATTGTTATAGGCGTTCAGTATCGTATTTAGAGCCCATATAAGAAGTAAAAAATGTAAATCAAGTTGTCACCCGAAAATATTTTTCACGATATAGATTTCAATTTTTACGTTCCTAGACCTGTTAAGGTATAAAGGGAGAATCAAAAACTTATGAATTGTATCGTATTTAATGAATGAGATACGCAATGCGTAAAAAAAGGTATTGCTAGGCGGCTGTATCAAAAATTTTACATTTTTGGCGGACATTTTCTAAGTGCTTTATCTTGACATTTTTGTACTGGGCTGTACCAAAAGTCAAAATATGTCATTTGCTTTTTGTCTCGTAGATTAATATATTAAAATTTGGAAAGTGGTTAAAATTTCATCCTGTATATATTTACGTGTAACCCTACCTACTAAAATTTAAATTGAGCAAAGTTAATTTTTACCGTTAGGTTATTTAGTACTTACTTGGTTTGTTATCCTTCGCTTTATAATATGCAACCTTAAGATAAACAAAGTATTTTAAACCACGATGTACAACTCCGATAACTGCTGTTAAAGTCAGAGGAAAATATGGAACTCAGTAAAATAAAACTATGGCCAGTAAAAAAGTCACACATCAATTACTTACATTTAAAAAAAAACACGCATAGGCCCTTAATTCAAGATGCCGTGGGACTACCGATAAACTCTATATCTGTTTTCGTCCAGTGTCAATCTACTTAGAAGCAGTAAAATCATTAACATATTTAATCGTTGCGTTTTTAATTATCATTGGATTTTAACGTTAGTTACACGGTGCCCGACAAAGATCGCAATTGAATCGGTAACGATATAGTTCAGGGTCGCATTTAAAGGATGAGACAATGGCGGTTTTATTCGCGATAAACGCTAATGTTGTGTGAAACACGCCGATTTTATAGCATTCCCGCAGCGGTATAAAACGGGCCGTAAGGTCGCAGGGCATCTGGCGTACGAGAACATGTGTTCGCTATTTTTATCGCTTCCATTCAGAGCACTGATATCGGCTGCCTTTAAAACGAATAAATCCAGTGTAAATATTACAACACTTTGTTGGCTTGGTAACGATACGCACAGTTTAGGTACTGACATAAGCCTAGTGTTTAAATCTTACGCAATACTAGTACTACATAAAAGGTGACGTTTGGACAAGAATATTAAGATTGGCATGGGTGGGTTAAAATACTAATGAAGATACAACAACGCAACACTTCAGTATTACTCCTTTGGAAAAGTTTAATTACAAGTATATGTACCTGTATTGATTGCGTTTTTTTTAAAGTTTCGTTATAATAATAGGTTTGAGTACAATATTTTCTATTCATAATCCACAGTTTTCAGCCACAGCATTTGCCCTTGCGAACTTATTTTGTAGGTACTTCCTAGAAAAACCAACCCTTTCAATAAACAAAAATTAATGTGTTGTATTTCATACGTTTATTGAAGTTGTGCACTATACCCACTGTTAAGGAAATAAGATAACTGTTTACCTGACCGATATTAATATGACATTCAAGACACATTGCAAAGCGTCGTTGCTTGCGTAGTTACCAAGCCTCATAGTTACTCTGCGCTTTCGGATGTTGCCCCGAAAGTTATGTTGTTCTATGTTAATTGCGGAGTATCATATCTTGGTAAACATAAACAGCAAGCCAGAATCTTGGCAGAATGCATCTTGTGTTTGACAGATGTCCGCTCCGCTGGGCTTCATTCGAAGATAGCGTCTGGGAATGCAGTTCTGTTTAGGACGATTTAGCACGTTTTACAAATAGCTCCGAATTTAAATACGAATAGTAGTTTATTTTATGGTTCCTAAAACATTTCATGGTTACTGAACCCTTATATTGATCATATTTGAATTTAAAGTAAGGAAAATGAAGTATGATTAATGTCTTTAAAACACATTTTCATTTTGTAATATTGTACTGAAACGATTGTACAAGACTATTCGAGGGGATAAGCGATTAATTCCTGTGTAACGCGACTGGAAGTCAAAACTTTAGGTCGCGGATTTAGTGATCCACGGCATCACTACGCCAGTAAGTAGGTATGTAAGTATATCTTAGTTTAAAGTAGCAACATTTTTAGGGGTGGAAAATCGTTTAAACTGTTGTTTTTTGGCCGGCAGCGGATTATATCGTGTGACTTTTGATAAGTCGGTGCCTATCGACCTTTTGCCAAATATTTCTAACTACTTATCCTTCGGACGACCATAAAAGAAAAGACGGAGGATGCAATCCGTCTCATTCGACCCTACGATATAATAACTGTAAGGATTTAGAGGAAATGGTATTTGTAGAATATCATAGTTAAGTAAACAGAAACACGCTATGTGTTGGATTGTGTTTGACAGATTCTCGCTTGCTCGAGTGAACCGAAAGCGCGTCTGGTATGCCGGCCGTAACCATTCCTCTATCTGGATTCTAGATTTAGAAGCAAGAGTTATAATACTCGTATGTCCTTTTCCAAGATAAACCTATATAGGGTGTGAATTTTCAATCTGTATTTCAAACGGTTGCAGATTTAAAATATAAAATAAAATCGGCCAAGTGCGAACCACTCGCGCACGAAGGGTTCCGTACCAAAAAGGCCAAAAATACGAGTTTGTTGTATGGTAGTTAACTATTTATTTTATTTTGTTCTTAGTATTTGTTGTTATTGCGTTAACAGAAATACATAATTTGTAAAAATTTAAACTGTCTAGCTACAGCCTGGCGACAGAGCGACGGACAGACGGACAGACAGCGAAGTCTTAGTAATAGGGTCCCGTTTTTACCCTTTGGGTACGGAACCCTAAAAACTATTCTCTTTTTTTTATATAACAGTTAATTTTGTGGTGCCACAGTAAAAATAATGTTGTTTAAACATAGTTTAATGTAGATAAGTGGTTCATTAAAGTAAACCAATAAATAATTACCCATAAAGAGTAATAAACACTATATAACAAATGACCCGTAGCTCTTTTCCTTTTAAAAAGGTCGTAGCACAAAATGTCTGGGGAAATGGGATATATAGTCGCTCGACATCGCAAAACAACTCGAGCGACACGTGTCGTTTTGTCCTTAGAAATACTACACTATAGAGTATTAAAAAAATCATAGTTCACTCAACTCAATTCTGCAAATGCAAAAATAACTCTGTCAATCAATTTACAGGCTAAGGGTAGGATAAAAAAAATGTTTTTATCCCTAAATCATTCCATAAAAAGGTAAAAAGAGAAGTGAACATTTATACAAGTTATAAATACTCTTAAAACGTAGTAATAAGATAGCCATTGTGAAAATTTTAAATTATCTCCAAGATGTGCGATGTAAACGATAATGCGAATTCCACACACACGAAGTTATTTTAAAATAAATTTATTTTATCGATGTCAACTAGATAGATATCTGAGGATTCCATGATTACGTAAGAAACACAAAAAGGCCACAGTTTTCGATTGCCTCGCTTTTAGTGAACTCGCAGCAAACAATAACGGTACAATAGAGCTTTTAGACAGACTGACGCTTTTGTCTACCCGGGGGGAAGGGGGTTCCTTGTAAGTGCATTATTGACTACCCTCACCACCCACCTGTATGGGAACATTATATTCAACGGTAAATGTTATTGGAAAAAATCTATTGATTTTTTAACTAAGGTATTAGAGCTAGTGAATGTATGATGTTTTTATTATTGTATTGTGATGGTGGTAATAGTATAAGTCTATTTTTAAATGATATTAAAAAAGAGGTTTCAAAGACAATGCATTTTAGTCGTTGTGGTCATCTGCTGGGCAAATCTTCTAGGTCCTTACATGCTTCGACTCAGGTAATCCCTTTCTTCTTCGAAAATTGTTTGTGACCGTCAGAATGGCTGGACCAAACGAGATATACACTTGAGACCATGTACACTGTTTTTTACCTATTTGCTACTATTTACTACCTTTAATGAAAGATTTGCTACCTTAACGTTAAAACATTTATCAAAGAAACCAAGTGGTCAGCCATTCTGACGTCAGGTTGGCTGACCACTTCTGAGTTATCCTAGTTGTACTATTGTATTAACAGCTTCGTTAATGTAGATATTTACTACCTATAATCTACTTTAATATATATTTTTTATAACATTTTATAAGCTTCGTTAAAAAGTTATCTATACAAGCCCATTAAAACGCCTGCACATAATGATTTGCAGTTTTAACGTTAAGGTAGCAAATCTTTCATTAAAGGTAGTAAATAGTAGCAAATAGGTAGAAAACAGTGTACATGGTCTCAAGTGTATATTCCGTTTGGTCCAGCCATTCTGACGGTCACAATTGTTTGCCCGAAATTCAAAATCCCTAACGCGTTTGCTATAATCATCACTATCCATAATGTTCGAATATACGAAATTTTATTATGCCTAATTGTCCTTAATTCTAATGCTTTTGTGTCATAATATCGGGTGCTATAATAATTAGATATCCTAATTCTTCTTGCTATAAAGTCACATGTCCTAAGTGTTAAATTGTATAATGTATGTTAGTTCTAATGATGGTTTATAATAATATTGTAAGTCCGAATGATGGTTTATAATATATTGTTAGTCCTAAAACATATGTTTAAAAGGTGGTTTATCTTGGTTATGTTATCCTCATGTAGTTTAGTTATTATAAGTCACATTATCATACACTTGTAATCGTATGGGTTTAGGATTTCGTGTCAAATCTGTCTCAGAACCGAATCAGCCAACCCCGACTTCACGTGGTACTTGACTGCCCTACCCCTAGAGTGTAATTCAAAAAGGCGTGGAGGGAGGCAGCCCCCGCCCGCTGTAACAACGTTCAGGCGCCCGGGCTCTCCGCAGCGGCTGAGGCTGGTTGCCGAAGGCGACCAGCAAGCCGAAGCTGCGTAGGAGAGCGTGGGTGCCTGAACTTTGTTACACTAGGGCGGAGGGGCTGCACTTCCCGTAGCGCCGGAGCACACGCAATGCTAAATGCATGCGTGCTTGCTTTTATGCATTTTTAACAATATGGGTTTTAATATTTACAGCAAAAGATTTAGGGCCTTAGGATTAAAAATCCTAAGGCCCTAAATCTTTTGCTGTGCTATTTATAGTATTTAGACTTTAGGGTACGTTAAATTATGACACATTACGTTAGGACTTATAACTGTCATAGAAAAGCCTTTTATGTCTTTTAAACATTATAGATTGTAATATTTATAGCAAAAAAATTTATGATAAATTATATTTAGGGATTTCGATTTTAGGGCAAGTGATATGATGAGACATTGAGTTAGGGATGATTATCATTCGGACAAATGATGATTAGGTCACAAAATTTTTTGACAAGTTAGATTATGGATAAAAAATTTATGAGACAAAATAGAGAACCTTCGACTGATCCTGGTGTGATTTCCGTAACATTATTATTGTTATGCGTGTAACTTTTCACATATTTATTCATACATTTCCAGTAATTATTTTATTTAACATAGATTGACCCGCTGAATGCGGGTGGTTTGTGGTGTGGGATCAATGGTTGTATTATATACATCTTTAGGGGAGGCCTATGACCAGGATAGTAGTTTGGATGTAATGATGATGAATTGAAAGCGTCATATTTGTATTTTGAACTGATAAGGGCCGGTCCTAATAACCTATCTATCTTCAGTTTTGGCATATCGGAGATAGAAAACCACTTCTGTCTTTGTTTCTCTGGATGGCAAAATCAGAGACAGAAGATGTTGTCTCCGATATGCCAAAACTGAAGATAGATAGATTATTGGGACCGGCCGGTGTATACTTATCCAGTTCTTATTATTTTTTCTAACTTGGACTTAATAGTTATAATGTCACTATTTGTCAGAATCAAAAAGGAGGCTTACTTTAAAAACACAACAAATACTATTAAATTTTAATATTTAGTTCGTCTTTCAATATAAGTAAGTACCAACAGATCTTTCATACGCCAAAACACCAACAAAATTATTGCTACAATCCGCGTCGCTGTTTACACATCAGACGGATGTAAACGCAAATTACGCCGAAATTTTCATCGAGTTCCATTCAAGCGTCTTCGTCAAAGGCATTTTTCTCGGTGCGAATCTGTGGCGTAATGGGAAAAGTTGTAACAAGTATTCGGGACGTACCACCATACAGGGGGGATACGCATCTTTGTATATTGTATTTTTACTAATCTTACTATTTATAAATGCTATTGCTAATTCCTTTTTGCAAAATAATGTACTGTTCACATAAAATACTTAGTTTTAAATTCTAAAGTTTACGCGTATGAAGTCGTGGGCATCAGCTGGTACAATCATATTAAAAGGGGTAAAGTAAGTACCTACAAACTAGCGCCAGGCTTAAAAAATAATCTGATTTCTTTGTGGTTCTTGGAATAATTGTAAATAAAAAAAAAACTTCACACATAATACTCTTGATGAAGAAACTTTTTAGCGTGTAATGCCTTGTTCTGAAAAAAACTGTTTACTTATCGTAGTTTTCACTATACCTAAACATTTTTTGAAGTTTTATTGCACCTACCATTTTAAACTGATATTCATACGAAAAATTGCTAGCTTTAAGATAGATAGGTACTTATGAATGTTTATGTTTATAATGTATCTTTTAAAATAAATAAAATAAAGCAGGCATTACTTATAAGTATAAGAAAAGTGAAGTGTGATTTATTTATTTTGTTTTACATAGAGTTGGTCCGAGTAATTAGGGACATTGCTATCCAGTATTAAACATAGACCACCAACCACCTCACCGTTAGTTAAGTCGAGGACTTATTTATTATTAATGACCGGCAGAAAGGATATTCCTAAATGTGATTAGCGTTGATAATCCCCACGTTTTATCAATAAAAGATTACGTATGTGACTAACAAGGCTTTAAACGAGATTAGTACACCCTGTGTGCCATTAATATTCAGACGAGTCACTGCCGAGGCAACTCTATAAAAGTTCAACGACTGTCACGCTCCGCACAACTTATTATGTACAGGACAGATACATAATGGCATGTATCACACGCTGTGTACATCTAATAATGTCGGTTATAAAAGTCATATGTCCATTGCGGAATAACTGACCTTTTCATGCACTAGTCACATGCAGTTTTTTGAGAATTGATTTTGTTTAGAAGAAATAAAATTAAATCAATTGGGGGCAGCACTAAGCTCTAGTAGTCGCCTTAAGACTAAATGTTACAATAAACGCATCACAGATCCTCCTCATTTGTGGAGTATTTCAAAAAATTGGTTTCGCACTTGCTTTTTGAAAGAAGAAAACATTAAATCTAATCTAGCTTTTCCTGCATAATAAATAGCCCGAATAGAATTATTTCGGGTATCTCTTGGAATTATTTATATTTTACTCTCCGATCTATTTTTAAAATCATAGAAAGACACTACAATTTATATTTATTTTATAAGTATCTTGTATAGTCGTAATTGGACGTTGTAACGCAACAGTATCCAACCCACGCGCTATATTATTATGATCTCAGTACCATGTAACATGAATCCTTTTATAAGATTAACAAATAACTTTTTCCGATAAGAATCAGTATTTGGAATAAACAAGTAGTTAGAAAGAGGCAACATTTAATTGTAATATTTTATTTATTTAAAATTATCTGAACTATTAAATGTTTGTAAGGCAAAAACTATCAGCAGCGACTTCATTACATTGGCTGAACTGCCTACTAAGCGTGGAGTTTATGGTAAGATCCTCTATTTGGAGTAACTTGTGTCCATCTGTGGACTGGTGCTTAAAATTTTATTTGACCCTTGTGGTGGGGTGTTGTTGTTTTGTTGCGTCCAATTATTGTATGACAGCTTCCAATAATAATATTATGCTTTAGCAATCGTTAATTGAATTAAAGAATATTAAAACAAAGGTTACATTATTTGAAATTGCGATAAGCTCGAGTTTTCTAATATAGCTGTGGATACAAAAGATCAATTTGGAAAGAACGCCTAAAAAAGGATTTCATATGGAAACATTTCCGTTCCGAAAAGCCTTTTGTTTGTGCTGGCGAGAAAACGTTTTGCGTTTTAGGTGCGTACGTACATGTATGCCTATTTTATTCACTTCACTACATTATTAACATTAGTAGACGTAGCTAAACGGTTATTTTAATACGAAGCCGAGAATTTATGAAATTTACGTCGTCTTTTAACCTTTGGCAAGGCCTAACTTTTTAATATTTTATTGTTTTCCGACCGTATGACTTGCGAATGAGGTTTAAAGTATTATGGTTCCTATTTCGCCAGATTTCATATTACTGGCATTGTCTGGCAAGACAAGACTAATAAAAATATTATTTTTGAATTTTTTAAATCATTTTAAAACGTTACTCTGCACATTCGACATTTGATGATGATTGCATTGTTAATTAAAAAAATGCAGTACAAAGACATCAAGACACCAGCCCAACATCAGGACTCCCGAGGATTTTGCATAATTTTAATAATCATGACGCTTAGTAGGCAGTTAGCAACCGCCGTTTGGCTAATGATGACGAGGAGACGATGCTGTTCATCTTCTAATATTATTTTTATTTGCAGCACCACACATATTGCATTGGTAATTAAATATTGCAGTTCCAAGATATAAAAAGTTTCATAAATTTCTCTCTATCTGTGTCTTTTGTGTGTATGTTTGATGATTTTAAGATTGTGATTCGACTCCGACTGTTTGTAAGTATCAAGTACAAGACCAACACGTCGTGAATGGTTCGCCCAAATAGGAGATTACATACATTTTCTGTGCAGTCCTATATGATAGCTCAGCTACTTTCCGTGATTAGATAATGAATGACGCAGTAGACAGCTAATATTATAAGACGTCCTAATGTTTTGTCAAATAGTGCTAGTCATTATATCATGTATGTAAATTAGCAAGAGTTCACACCATTCCATTCCACACCTTAAACGAGTATTTGATTTTTTTATTAATAGGAAATAATAAAAGACAAAAGAAAATCATTAGTCAGTAATATTCTATACATATTATACATATTACCAAATAATAATCCCTCCGATTACCATAAATAAGTAGTCAAATTTAGTACTCTTCCAAACCCAAACTTAACCCTTAACCCTTGACCAATTTGATGAATTGGAAATTATCTAGTATGCAAAAACATTTAATGAATTTGAGTAAACCATAATTTACATTAAGTATATTTTACTTAAATCGTGTGTTATTGCCTGAATAACCAGGATAAAAAGCTTTAATATTCATGTTCAAATTCATTAGTTTGAATACGTCAGTTTGAAAGGTATTGCTACCCAGATACTCGCTAGAATAAAAGCGTTTAATTAATTCTTCGATTACCCATAAAGATGATAATTAGGACCTTGGCAGGCACATAACTGTCTATGTCGCAGTAGTTACTTATAAGGTTGTAAATACCAGTTTTATCAATAATGCACAGGAAATTGAGACATTGGATCATAAGCATCACTCCTACACTTAATCGTAAATTCTAACATTTTTATACGAGCAGCCATTTTATGTCTGTAAATTAATGTATTTTACGAAGATACACACATAGTTTAAAGGTGATTTAACCTTGCCAAAGATATTCCGATGTAGCGATATTGCCAAGGATATATGTAATAAATATTTTTTATGGCTCGTAAAATAACTTTGATTCCAAAGTGTCTGTTTAAAGAAAATATTATTCAACGAAATTTAGAGATGACGAAAATAGTAATGTATTTTTTAAATGCTTAATTGAATTGGCTGAATTGTTCCTTTACCTTACTGTAATGTCTGCCGCTCTATCTTATACTAATTAATTACTTATTTAATGACACGAATGAGCGGAAGTGCACGCATCTGTTATCAGATGATGTAATATTTGCATTACCACACCGCGGTCCCGGAGGCCACCCACTGATACTGCTAAGGTATACCGGAGCAGGTACACTGGGCCAAGAAGTATACGTATAGGTCTTTACCTACCTACACTTAAAACAAATGTTGACACTTAATACAACGTCATAAGGTTGGTGAAACGATAAAAGTGTTGACGTAATTTTGTTTCTCACTGTACTACTTTAGATTGATGCATATACAGGGTGTAAAGTAAATGGTATTACAAGCTAAAACCAGCAAATATTTATTTACATACGCATGTAAAAACTATGGCGATGTTTCAAAATTTGATACTTAACATTTTGAAAATAAAAAAGCCATACTAAATGGTCAGTAGACCGACCATTTTCAAAATGCTGATGTAAATTTTTTTACTTGGTTCTGTAAATACAAGGTTACAAAATATTACAAACAGTAATATTTTGTCATTTTAAATTCATTGGGTTACTTATATATCTCTAAGATTTGAAGTTTAAATTATAAAATAAAAATTCTATGTAATCAAACTTGATAAGTTGACACAATATCAAAAACGGGTGTTAATATTACTTCACATAAAGTAATTTAATAGCATGCCTTTAGATTATTTCAATTTCCAAAGGATGAATAAAAGAGGATATTCCCAGCGCGTTTTTTTACACAATTACGCTACCGGCCAGGATGGCAGTTTTTTTTTTGTTCAATAATGTCTTTCTCAGTTAGAACAAAAATCCACTATTTGACATCTATTTTGAGTAGGTGCCTAAAACAAAATCACCAAAAATCATCCTGCACTGTTTCAAAATTCACGCTTATCGTCGGTACAATTTTTAATTATACATATTATTATTTGGAAATCTGTTTTGAATATCGCTTGACTTGGTTTGCGTTGCGATGTTGATACTTAGGGTGGTCAAACTAGTTTTTGGCCTACTGAAGGTACAGTAGCCTAATATGTTGTTATGCTTTTACTTCATCATCATATCAGCCGAACGACGCCCACTGCTGGGCATAGGCCTCCCCCAAGGATCTCCACAACGATCGGTCCTGTGCTGTCCGCATCGCATTTACTTACAGAAGATATAAAAAACAACGTAATCATAAAGAAATGAGAATGAAGATAAGTATACATATAATACTAGCTGTTCCCCGCCACTTCGTCCACGTCAATTTCTGATATTATGAACGCGATTATTTTTGCAACATTTTCACTGATGCTTCGCTCCTATTGGTCACAGCGTGATGTTATATAGCCTAAAGCCTTCCTCAATAAATGGACTATCCAACACAAAAATAATTTTTCAAATCGAATCAGTACTTCCGGAGATTAGCGCGTTCAAACAAACAAACAAACAAACAAACAAACTCTTCAGCTTTATAATATTAGTATAGATATAATATATAATATAAAAATACTGAAAAGACAATTCCTTAACGAAAAAAATCGGGTGTCTCAAGTCAGTCAAATTTAAATTCAAAGAGATATCATATTTTGGACTTCACCATAGTATTTATGTACAGACAACGGCAGGTCAACCTACCCAAAAAAGTCAGAGGTCATTGAATTGATTTTCAACTTCAAGTCCAACAAGTAGAGATCAATATCAATTGAGAAAATTTTACGTTTTGTGGTAGGTTGACGTACTGTTGTCTCTACATATGGTAACATAGGCTGGGTTACGCTTATTATTAATCTAACACCCTGTAAACATAGCAAGCTACCTGGTCTTATCTACTTCCGGCTGTATGTACGTTCAAGTACTTACTGATAGGGTTGCGTATGTATTTGAGTCAAACCATAAAATTTAACTCTTCTTATGGCATTGACTGGATTCATTCAATATCTGAAGAAGTTACAGTTTTTACCGTTAATCGGTAATGGTCTGATTTGGAGATCAACTATTCTCTTCGATTTAGAATGAAATTGCTTTCAGTTCAGAAACTAAAAACTAAAATAACATGTTTATAATACACAAATTTCTGAGACACATCAATCTCCCCAACTGCGGCGGGTAACACCAGTCGTATATGAATAACAGAAATACTTTGGTTTTCATAAGAAGATTTTCTAATGTGGTAAACGCAAAGCCTCTTTTAATACGATAACAAAACACAGACTTCTCACAAAACCGGCATTAAGTGGAAAAATAGGTAAATTTGAGAAGAAACACTCAATTTGGCCATTCCATTCAAGGTAATAAATATTTCAGAGAATAACAACAAAACCTTAGCAACGGAATAGCATAAGACAAATTTTCAGATATATATTTTTTTATTTTGTTTAGAAGTATAAAAGTTTTATAATAGACCCTAATTTTATTCCTTAGTGTATTTTAAAATATCTTGATTCATCTGGTGGTTTTATAGAGACTAAACTATGGACGGGCTTCTGCGCGTAGGCTGCAATTATATTATGCAATCCCAACCATCCGGCATGTATACGTGAACAATGTACTTTATTAGTTTAATTAACAGAGTAATGGAAAAATATTAGCGTGGATAGCGCTGTTTTAACAGTGAAATACAGTTGACGCTAGCCTAAACCGCAAACTGTAAAGTCGTAACCGCATTTAACAAACAGGTAGGTACGAGTAGCGTTGGTTTTTGTTTACGTTGAATTCAACAAAACATCCATTCTAATCTATGATGGATGATAAGAACACAGAAGCTACACGGTCCCATACAAAAATGACACTTCTGACTTCTAAATCAAAATTTAAACAGCTAATGTCATCTACACTTAATAATCATAAAGAGAAAAGATTTGTATTTTTGTGTGTGTATGATTGTTAAGAACAAACTCAAAAACTACTGTGCTAATTTAAAAAAATCTTTTATCATTGGAAAGCTTCATTCACCCTGAGTGACATAGGCTATATTTGTTGCTAGAAAAGATTAGGGATCCTTACTAAAACTTAACGGGTCCACCAGTGCTAAGTTGGGACCGGCCGCTAGTGTGTCATATCTACCGCAATGTAAATTCCACCTTGCATACTCATGTACGCAAGGTGGACTATTTATGCTTGTTAAGCTACTAAAAACTATAAATAAATAATAAACTAAACTATTTATGCTTGTTAAGTCATCTTAACAAGCATAAATAGTTTAAAACTGTAACTCGACTACGGCTCGACTACGAAATTGCAATGATTACAAAGTCGCCCTGTATATTTGCTGTATTGTTTATGCATTTTTTTTGGAGACAGTCAGAGCAGATTTATTATATTAGATATATCAAGAGTGTAATTGCAATTAGGATTTAAATAAAAATCTTCTATTCTCAAGTACTTTTTATGTAAATATTGATGATAATTAAGTTTAATCTAGCTACAACTTTTAACATTAATAAAAGCTACAAAAACGAGAATTGGTTTACTGAATTTAAACAGTTACAAAGTTTAAATTTCAAGATAGTTTATTAAATTTAGATTTTTAGAACTACAGTAATTAAATTGGTAGTTTAACCTTAAAAGTTTTTTTTTAAACGACGAAATTTAATGCGCGAATTATTCAATATTAATTTTATCAATTTTGAGCCGCACAAAACTTTAAGATAGTTTATTTAAATCGGATTTTTAGAACTAAAGTAATTAAATTGGTAGTTTAACCTTAAAAGTACATGACCTTTTTTGAAACGACAAAAAGCGTGAATCATTCAATTATTAATTTTTTCGATTTTGAGCTGCACTCTATCAACCAAAAAATCATAGAAATTGGCCTACCTAGTCTAAAGCTATGTGTGGTTAGTGGTCATTTAACCACTTTCCAAAAATTTTATAGGGTTTTTGTATTTTTGTACTGACCTATACGAAAAAAAAAAATACGTCACTTATTTTTTGTCTCGTAGATTGATATATTAAAATTTTGAATTTTATAATGAAAACAAAAAAAAAACCTAATCGGTCGATTTAAACGTTGTCATTTAAGAAAAGAAAATAATTTTGATTTGCACAAAGTTCACTAACACTGGCCGAGGTCGAACCCAGCACAGAATAGTTAAAATATTTAATTTGGCCCACAGAGGGCGTCAAGTCATCACATCATAGAATACGCGAAGTCAGCCCGCTGAGGGACTAATGCCCTCTTTATGATCTCGCCCTTTTATGGTTATTTCGGATATGATTGTCGCCGCTCGTAAACTCGTTCCCTCATAACCATGGCCTGGCCTATGTAATAATTTGTGTCGGAATTTTTGTTTGGCAGGAATTCGCGTTATTACGTTAGGCAGGTAACGTTTATGGTAATGAGAGACGCGAGCCTGACGACCTTACAGTTTTATGCCCGTGATAGACGTGACGATGAATAATTTGCTTTACAAATGAGAGTGATGAATTTGTCACGATAAAACCACTCTAAGTGGCTACGTTCATACCACACACAGTGCGACAGCTTCACATGTGTAATTACGGTAAATATAATTGAATAATGCATAATGTGATTTATTCAGTGCCATGTACGCAACATAAATTAAGAAATACCGGTATGCGTGAAGATGCGGTTTCGAGTCCCGCCTGAGACATAATTTTTCAAGTTTATATACTGATATTTTGATTGCAATTAAGTTGCTAAAATATCATATAAAGTACCTATATAACTTAAGAAAAAAGAAATATTAACATTAAGAACACATTATCATGTAGGTATCTACTATTTATGCCGATATGCCGCGGCTACTAAGGCATGCCACGACGCTGGTTTTCTATGATACCCAGACTATATAAAATTTATATAGTCTGGGTATCATAGAAAACCAGCGTCTAGCATTTATATTATAAATATTTAAAAAGTCGTATATTTTACAAGTTAATAGACAACAGTCACAATAAAAACAAAAAGAAAGACAAAACATAAAAGAGATTAGTAAGCACACCACTGGCAAAAACAAACAACATTAAAACAAAGTTATTTCACACAACATCTGCACTTCAAAGTAGAATAATAGGACAGTTTCTGAATAAACAGATAGCACAGGTACTCTACTTTTCTAACTTAAATAAAAACGGTATGAGTTTCAATGGATTCTAAAGTTTCAAGGACTCTACATTTTAATGTAAATATGTATTTTATTTGTTATTGCTTGTGTATTCCTATTGTAAGTTTTACATTAATGAGATAGGCATTTATTACCAAGTTAAACATTATTACGTAGGATCTGTAATGAACAAAAACATACAACAAATTCAAGGTTATACAAATTCTAGAAACTTCAATAGTAATCAATCAATATTATTTGGAATATTGGTTTCTACTAAAGAAATTTATTCATTTACATCAGAATAAATTAAAACTGTTACGAGGGGGACAAAACACGCAGGTGTACAATGGAACGATGAACTAAAATATTCATTACTAACTGACACTTACAGATCAGTTAATCTGTAGTCTTTCATGTCGATAGTTAGGATCGTAATTAAGTAGTAATACAAACGCAACAACTAATTACGAAAACAACGGATTAGCTCTCCTGCTTTCAAGACACCAGGGATACGACACACAAAAACCACATTCCCAGTCTTACTGTATACCTGGCGACGTAGAGCGCGCCTTGAACGTCGGCGTGATCATGACGGTCTCTGGAAATCACAATCAAATCCGTCAAAGATAATGAAACATCCAAACAACGTTAACATTAAATTGTTTACTCATATCTTAGTATAGTTTGCTTCAGAATCTCAATCAAAACTTTAATAGATAACAGGAATGCTTTTGCTGATACATATTTCTTATCCTTACTTAGCAATATCTGTGGCATACAAGGAAAACTACCATAATAATGCTTTTGTATAAAGAACTTCAGAAACTAGGTTTCCATATATGAAGTTAAACATAATTGTAAGAACGTTCAAGGTACAAAAATTACGCTAAAACAGCATAACAAGGGTGAACTAGATTGTCAATATAACCAATTATTCTAAAATACATGTTCATATCGTTTGAGTAACTAGAAGTGCCACTTCATAACCAGTACCTGATATTAGGGAAATTGATTTCTATTAACTACCTACTTTTATTCGTAACTTCTTAATTTTTAAGTGAGCGCGTGATAATCAATTTTACGCAGTTTACTCATAAACGACTTTCTAGCAGGAAGTTCTTGCAATCAGGCAGGTAATCGTTAATTCCATAGAAAGATAAATATGGTACCTACTTATTATCATGAACTAACAAAACTAGTTTTATAAACATGGTTCTATTTATAAGGCAACTAAAATACGCAGTCACATTTAATGCCGAATAACACATGCCCAATACTAAAATAGAAATAACATTACTTCAAATATCAATTATCACTGCGATAAGTTTATCGTACAACAATACATCGTATTCGGAACACTGAAGTTAGAACTGCGGTTTGGTTAACGATAAGTAACCGGCAGGGTGAAGGTGAAGGATGTGGGTCACTCCGCACATGCGTCACAAACTCACTAACTCAACAACTCACCAGTTCACGACTAAGTGTGCTAAACCAATATTGAATTAACGTGAACAGAATAATTGTGGAGAAAGCCGCCGACATCCATTCTCTGCAAACTCATCAGACACTCCATCAATACAAACAAATGGTGCCTGATTTAATTAGTAACCTCCCTTCCTTGCTTCTTGATATACGTTTTTTCAGCAGCGAAATGGTATCAGTTTCTCGAATATGGTAGTCAAATTCTTTCATAACGCTAGTGTCTTTAACGAATATACATATAAATATAATATTTAAACTAAATTCGTGATCTAGTACCTCTTTCAATAGTGGCAATGCAGACAGTGAGTATTTCGTTTGTCTTTGTCGAGAGCACCGATGGTAAATCTGGTGAACCCCGCTAAGCAAATTATGATCTGCGGCTAACAGTAGCTAGCCGGATAGCGTTGGCATTGGCGGCGGCTGGTCCGTGAAATCGAATTGGCCCACAGTCAGAGACGAAAATAAGCAGGTATAAAATCGAATTCGGTGAATCGTACACCGAAGCTCAGGTGCACGCGCGGGCCAATGAATCAGCAATGGATTGAGAAATACGTTTGGGAGACGGAGTTACATTCCAAACCATACGGTTAAATTTCAAATCACTGGAATTTTCAAGTAGTTACGTTTTACGCGAATATTGCATTACACAAACTTTTGCAAGGAACACTTTGAATAGGTCTCGGCTAGACCAAGATCAATTATAAATCTTGACTCTAAAGCCACTTTTGATCTAGATACAAGAAGAGGCATACTTATTGAGTGTACCTTTGAGTTTGTTGGTATCTATATTTTAATTAGGGTTGAGGTAATATTATATATATATATTAGGTATAATTTTTATTGTTAGGTACCGATTGTTTATATAGAATATTCATTAAAAGTGCTTATAATAATAGATAAAACAACTACTTACTTTGCTGTTATCATTGATTGTGTTAATACATGTGCCCATAGATAATAGCTTTAGAGAGCTTAGATGTGCACTAATGTTGTTGTTATATTACTATACTGTTTGGATAAAATTAAGTAACATAGAATATTAAAGGATTGTTTACATATATTTATTTTAATAGATGCTATACTGCATTTTCCAGGCGACAATATTCGTGTCTGTCGTCTTTACTTTTTAATAAACTAAACAAAATTCTAAATTTTTATCCTCTTTCTAAACATGAGTGTAAAGGTAAAGTCCAAGATTGGCTATTGTCTCTAGATTATGATAGTACAGAAAATATATTGATTTAATTGTAAAAAAACTTTGTTATTATGAACTGTACTGCATGTCGTAAAATAAAATAAATATGTACATTAATATCACATAAACTTTATAGGCTATATATAACGTGTATGTATATGTATTTGTATGTCTGTGTATGTGTATTTCTATGTATTTATATGTGTATACTATATCAATATAATACTTTTTCCGTTAAAATAATTAATTTTATATAACATAGAAGAAAATTTTATTTTGTATGTTGAAGATTAACAGATAACAGTTATTGTTGTCATATTTCTGGGAGAGGGGACTAATTCCTAAGATACAGATTCGTCTAGTTTGGGAATCACAGTCTTTAATTGCAAATGTACCTTTGTTATCAATAAAGATTTGTATTTGTACATTACCCACGACTGCGACCTAATTTTCTGATGACGTAATATACTGAGTAAATAATCCAATCATTGCTCCATAATAGCTATAATAGAAGCACAATAAACGCCAATTCGTCGGAATTGTTCATTTTAATGTCCACTTCATGTGTCAGGGCGCGGCGTCACAGATCAGTTGCGCCGGCGCAATAGAGCCCAGATCCTGTGCGCTGTGTGAACTACGGTTAGGGGTGACCACTTTTACTTCACAAATTGAGTTAGGCGTTCACATGAGTTCAGAGTTCAACAGAAGATTTGGTGTTGTAGTAGCCCAATAAAATATTAAGGGAATTAAAACTTATAACTAAACTGGGATTTTTAATGCACTGTAATAGGTAAAATGGTATTTACCTTCCAGTGCACTGAAAATCCCGGTTTAGTGATAAGTTTCGGCGTTGAGACATCGTAGCGATTGGACGTGTGTTGGCGGCTGTCCCGGACTATTTGTTTTGTGTCGGACTTCGCCCAGTTTGCCGTCCCGGAGCCCTAGAGTGCCTGAGGATCCTTGGCGCTTCGCGTGCGCCCCGTGAGTGGAATATTTATTATTCGATTCGCTGAGGATCGAACCGCCGCTCGCTGCGTTGCGCGTTGGATAGTCTTATCTAAACTGAGTTTTCAAAAGAAAATGTAAAGTAACTTACTTCACTATACTTATTTTTTTAACGAACTTCAATCGTAGACATGTAAGTAGACAACCCTAGCTAGCGTCGGGAAAGCCGCGCCCGTACACAGACAATGAGATTATCAGTCTGCTTGCCCGTATAGGCATGAATGAGCCCTGCACACACTACGGCACCGCGGGCGCAACTTCCCAGCTTTAAAACACACAGCCATTCCATTTTAAATCTTATCACATCCACTGAAAGACGAACACACTTTTAAGTCAATGAATACACGACACGATGAATCGTTGTCATTCGACTCAGGAAACGCGAGTACTCCCATACAGGGGATCTAGTAATAAAACTTAATATGGTAGTGAGTGCCCTGTTTACTTTGATAGCCGATAACTTTTTGAAAAATTATGGGTCAACACCAATTTGTGTGATAGGATAAAAACATAATACCAAGACGTAGTAAGATAAATTAATTTACTTATTTATCTGCACATATACTAAAGTATAAGAATGTTGTCACACTTCCATTTTGACTAAGTACCTTAGATTGGAACTGGACTCAAAGTCTCGAATGCTTTTAATAATTTGTCTATTGCTAGTTTTAAACTCTTTTTAAAGGCCTACATCAATTAATTGCCTCACACAAAAGGCGATATTTAAGCGATCGCACATTGGCCATTTATGAAAAGTAGGTGTTGCGGCATTAAGAAGAGAATAAAAAAAAATATACAAATTTAAAGCCAAGTAATATAAAAAAAACAATTACTACAAATTCCATAAAGGTGTCAGAATGTAACAATACATATGAGCCTTCCAAAACATTGCCAATACAATCTATAAAACTGTATTAGCTGAAAAATGGAGCGTAGGAGCCAGGTTCTAAGGAAAAAGCCACAAATCTCGAAAGCAATTTAGCGTTATCCATACAAGACAGCTAAATCTCACAAAGATAGATCACCAATTGTGAGATATACGCGATTACTATGTCCGCATACGTAATGAGAAAGGTAATAGACCAGAGTCTATTATCAACTTTTAAAGCATCTTTGTCGTGTAGTGCCGGCACATAAATAGAATAGCATCAATTCAGGAAATAAAGATCTTAATACAGAATAATGTAGCTCATAAGGGTGTCGTGAGAGATGACTCTTTCTTTAGTCACATCTCAAGTCACCCAGTACAGGCGAAAAGATCATCAAGAAAGTAAAAAGATGCAGCAGCATCGTCGCTCCACCATTGACCACACTCTACCTTCTACGATCGGCTACCCGCGCGCCAAGCGTGGCAAATATAGCAATGGAGGATTAGCTATAGGTACCCTTTCGGAGAGAGCTCTTTTTAGTAGTGGACTGATAAAAGCAACTGCAGATTGCATATTCAACCGTTTGATTCTTTTTAAGCACTGTGATCTTTTATTTTTAATGTACCTATGTCGGCAGACGGCCACTATATCTTTAGACGTTGTAAAAATTGGCCTTATTATACAACAGGAGCAATATACTTCATTTATTTTTTTTGTGATTGGTGTTGGTTCTGATTGATTAAATACACTTCAAATAAATATTTTGTTAGTGATCTAACTTTTTGGCGAAATTAAATTACTACAGATTTTTATAATATAAAATTATTTTATTTTGTTGGGGATTGCATGATAGTTTAGGGATAACATAATATTTTTATCATGATAACGAAAAATTAAAAATTTTGAGTCTCAAAAACAACCCAATCTTCCCCATGTTACTCTTGCTATGCTTGTTGGTAATAAACCCTTAAATCTCAATCGATTCCGATGGGGAGTGGAGATCGTTTCTTTATTGCTTCACACGATAACATTTCATGATTGCATCCGATAGCGACTTGAATTGCAAAAAGTAATACCTACATTTAGGTATTGTGTCCTGTGTCAATTTTACTTTTTTACTAGAAGTTGCTTTAATGAATCCTATGTTTACTGCAAAAGCTATATTTAAGCATCATTGCGGTTGGTGATAAACAATGAAAATTGTAATAACAATATTCTCTCAATTAAAAATATAATAATATTCTCTGAATGGGTATTCAAGAGAACGGTATACTACGTGTAATGGTTTAGTGATGTAATACCTAACTTGTTGTTAATGAATGAGCGCTGACTCATTAGAACAACTGAGCTAAATTAAGGAAACATTGCCGCATTCGAGTTAACCGTGTTACCGGAAAATTCCGAATACATGTTCACGAATGTTATTGGATTAGATCTGATTAATAGTTTAAAGCACATTTAAATGTTTTCTAATTCATATTTACTTAGAAAAAGCGCTGTGAATTCCTGTACAGAGGAAAGCGTTCCAATCGATAGTTTAAATTTTTTAAGTAATACTTACATAACTTTTAAGCAAAAATAACGAGAATTTTATGTTTAACTCTATCATGGCAAGTAACAGTAGGCAGAGTTTCTAAATATATTGAGTATCAAAAAATTTCCAAACTTTCTAATTTTGTTAGTAAAATAAGCACATAACTGTTCATACATTGAATTTGTTCTATTGTGCTCTATGTTGTTAATTTTATCGATAAATAATAAATAAGTATCACGTGCGCAACCGTGAGCTATAAACTATTTGACGACCACACAACACTATCCCCATGGCAAAACTGTCATAAATTATGTATGGCACATCTATATCATACTGCGACCAATACTCTAGTGACCATCGTGGGTCCATTGGGATCACACTGATATACAGGGTTATTAATGAAACACTAATCCGGCTAACTCCACTAAGCAGCAAAGAGACAAGAACTATTTTTTGAATATTTCTGACTGGTGTTGGCTTAAAGTAGAATACCACAACCCTTGTTCTATGGGTGTCATCCAAGGTGACTAAAGGTAGTAAAGGGAACAAGGTGTTTTTAGCCCAAATCAGCTCAAAGGAGGTTATTTTTAATGTTTTAGAATAACCCTGTATCAAAATTCAGAACACATTAAAACTTAAGTTTGACAGATCTTTATTTAAATAAGAAAGAACATTGGTCGGTGATTTATCAAAAGTTTTCACATAACTGCGTAAACGATGCGATGCAATTTTTCCTCGTAAGCATTGACAAAATAGGTCTTTTTTTTTGATACATTTAAATCATAAGAACTATACTCGTATTTAAAATTATATTTAGTCCCATTTTCATCCTTGATTGATAGTCACACGTCAGGAAGAAGAAGTCAAAGTATACCTATGGGAAAATAATTAAGATGGCGTTAGCCTGTAAAGTGGTAACCCACTTTAAGACAAGAAGAAATGCGCAACTGCATTTACGTATACCGGTTCCGTGCGCTCGCGCACTCTGATACTAGAATACCTGCGTGTACGACACTCCATAAAAGGTACCTCATAGATACGGCTTGTTGATTTACTGACATTAGATACATATCTTGAATCCCTTCTGCTTAATCACTACCTTTTTTTAAATGTTTAACGGGAAAAACATAGTTATATCTTGTTACTTTGATGTTCATTTGCAATGAATACTGGTCTGGATATTTGTACAAATTTAGGAAATATTTGTAAGAATTTTAAATCTATCTGTATTTTATTTTGCATTTTTCACACTTAAAACTTAACACTTCACGGGGTTTACTGCAACTGAATTAATTATTTAAAAGTCAATAGTATCACCTTTCCGACGTTTCGATCCAGTTGCACGAATCATAATCGCGGACAGACTGAAAAAACTATATACCTTAACATTTACATTTGCAAGAATTTAATAAGTACTAACACTTACATTAAATACAGTTTGCCAGACCTATCAATGAACGCAGAGTATATAAGGAAAAATTACAATCGTGTCTACTTTATTAAATGACATACCTTTAATACAAGTCACAACACAAGACATAAATTATAAATAATCTAGAAAAAATGTGCTATTGTGTAACTGCCAAATGCAAAATATCTAACATTCCAAAGTTCAACAATAATTTCCATATGCGTCAACGAAAACCTTGAGCGTATCATCGGCTGTGATGGCACCATGAAATTGATTGTCCAATTTCACGGCCTAATCGACTCTATCAAACATGAAGAAAGGGCTTTCGTTTCGTAACCCGTGACCCACCCACCAGGGTCACGTCATCACCTCCTACTGTTCGCACTGGTAACCGTCAGTTCATCGCTCACCATGGCGGCCTACTTAAGAAGTTCATCGACATCCAATTAATTATTAACATTTAAGACTTCAAGCTTCTTAGCCGCCTCAAAGGACCTCTAGAGACAGTATCTAAATGAATTGATTGGCTCACTAGTTTCATGAATCGGTGTGACAAATTTTAAGTGTTGAGATTTAACATGCTTTACGAAAATCCTTTTAGCTCACTAACATTTTATTCCGGAATTATTTGAAACCTTATATACATTTAAGGATTGAACTCACTTATATTAGAATTTTATAGAAATATTTTGATTAATCCCGACGTTTTAAATACTTTACAGCGTAGTCACGGGCAGACTGTTTTATTTGCCTTTGAAGGTAATTGAAAACTTATTTAAAATTACTGATTCTAACTACGAGTACCTATTATTGTGAGTGTCGCCATGGTTTGTACTTGATGGTATGAGGCAGCTTGCCCAACCATCTTCACTTTTAGAATTCGGTTATTTTTTTAATTCATATAGTTTTACATTATCACCCTAATTACGCACATATTTTCTAAGTGTAATTAAATTAAATGAAAATCGCTTACGATTTGATTCAGCTAGTATTTGGGATTTATTAATAATGTAATGGTTTGGCTTGTCTAACGCATGACCACAGACCGCATATTTTGATACACGTATGTTTTTAATATTTGCTATGTATTCTTTTATACAATTTTCCATGCTGCGTTCAGTTTTATTCATGCTGATAATAAATCGACGAATCTCTTCTAATCTGTGTAAATTATATCCAAATCAAATTTCTGGATCAGAAAATTAAAGTTATATATTTGGACATACATTATATATCAAGACGCTCTTTTTAAATCGAACTTGTGGCGATTGCCCAACAAGGCAGAAATAAAACAAAGTGCGGTACGTGCGAACTGGTGCGATAGTATCGCGTGCAGCAGTGGCGGTTGTGATTAGATTTCTAGGCTTTGATACACTATGTGTTTGACTATGTAATCATCCTTGCGTGATTATAAGCAGCCGAAAAATAGTGTAAATACAAAAAATATTTTAAGAAGACAGGTCAATTTTACCTAATTTACTTTTAGCCTTGGTACAACAACTTTTAACCATTTAAGCTATCTGTTGAAGTCCTATATAGTATTTTATATGTTTCCTTTAGGTCTCAAAAAAGCAATTAATTACAGAACAAAAGCACAATATTTTCAAGCTTCTTCGCTCAAACCACAAGTATAGAAGGGCCCTGACCCACATAGGGCGATCGACACGTCCGTCGTATCGTGATTTATTTACCTAACAAAACCTAATATCTTCGGGTTCTGTTGTTTTAACGCCCAATACCCTTTTAACTCAGGGTACATTTATCTATTAGGTGGTTTGATTTATTTCAAGTGCTTTTCAAATTGCATTTTATCACAACGTTTGAATGTGTAGTTTCACTCAGGGTTGTCAGTTATGATATCATATTAACTGTCTTCCTTTTTTTTAATTTAGTTCGTTCTTTTAGAATTCAGAAACTGAATTTTCTGTAAACTTTAAATCAGTTATGATAACATATAAAAATTACATCTATTAGGGTCACTTGCACAGTCCAAAGTTAAATATTTAACTTAGAGTTAGTCAATAACCATGGGTTAAATTAGTAATTTGTATATCGAATTTTTGATTTAACTCCGGGTTAAGGGCTAACTTTGAGTTAAATATTTAACTTTGGACTGTGCAAGTGGGCCTTAGATAAATAGAACACAGATGCAACATTTTAAAGTTTAGGTAAGTGACATATATACTTAATTGACTGTCTAAAACAATAAATAAAATTAGGCTAAGTTGTAAAACTTTATTTTAATATTTTGCGAAGTAATATACTACTTACTACTTTATTTTCACCTCACTTAAATCTGCAAATGTCACAAACAATTTCGGTACTATCCGAAAGTCAGCTGTTCATAACAAAAGCACAGACTTCAAAGGTCAAGTAAAATTAACATCCGAATTTACATTCCGTTTAAACATTTCTCCACGCAATGTTTGTAAAACACCTTTAGCTTCATTTGTTAATTGTTATACAACATGGCGTAGCTATCTAATTTAAATATTTACCATCAACCCTCTAATGGACGGTGTTCACTGCTAACGAACATTAATTAAATAAATGAGCACGGTCATGCAACACAGGGCATCCCTGTTGCGCCGATAAGCCAATATTTGAAATTTCAAACCGTATGTTTGTGATCGTGATTGGATAATTCCCATTTATTGTCGTGTGCTTAGCTGCAGACGTTTTAGTGAACGATAATACGGATATCTAAACTTTGATAATCATCCGATTCACAAATTAGTCCACTGTTTAATCAAAACAATATATGAATCAGAATGGTATTACCTACAGGGAAGCACTTAAAAGAGCATTAGTTACTACAAAATTGTATCGTTTTCTAAATTGATTAATTTATCTTGACCATATAACTCATGCGGGTGGCATTAATCTTTTCATTTAAAAAGTATGTTTCATTTAAATACTCGTAAATTCAAACGAAAAGACATTAATCATGAAATAACACAAACGTTTAAAATTATTTTTTTCAGGTAGGTAGTTTATAGTAAGTAGACGTCCCCTAACAACTGATTTTGCAATAGGGCCTGTCAAGCTGGTTTAAGGGCTCTCGCAAGTTTATATGAAATTTAAGTAAAAAAAATTATTTATTTATTTATGTTACAAACTAAAAAAAGCCGGTATAGTAGGTAGAGTTCGCTGAAAACTGATTATTATGCGAAAAGATTTGATTAAAAGGGTTTCAATTCAACCCTCGCAAGTTCATAAAGATTGCTAAGGATCGAGATGTAACCGGGAACGAAATTCGAGAACGCAGAATAACCAACACCTATTAAAATGTACCTTATTTATTATGAGTTTCTGATATTTCGGCACTGTTGCAAGCGCCATGATCACGGGAGAACACGCGTTCTCCCGCTTGCAACAGTGCCGAAATATCGGAAACTCATAATAAATAAGGTACATGGTATAAACCCCGAATTAAATAACTCTAGTGATAGTGACCTATTAAAATTATACTAATGAAACGTGGCAATTAAACTCTAGTACCTATCGGATTCTACGAGTTAACATTATATAGTTGTTTTTACGAGTGTCTGAGCGCTCCGGCCGTGACCCAGCTCGCTCGTTAGTGCACCAGATCATCACGCCTACGTAACTCAGATGACAAACTGCATTGTACGATAATACTAGATACTGGTGGCTAGTCCTCGATTGAATAATCACAGTCGCTTTAACTTTATGTTGATAGTTTTTGATGACAAGATAAAATTTAGTAAAACATAATAAGTAGAATAGTAAACAAAAATTGAAAGCGGGATTCGAGAAGTCATTTTTAAATTAAACGAGTTCAAAGCAATATTTAAAAAGTATTTTTCATTTAATAATAAATGTAAGTCTTAAATGCGGAGGAAGAAATTTTAGTTCAATATTATTTTAATTCGGAGTTGATCTATGATTTTTGAACATTGATTAACATGTAGGTACCTACTATCCCTGAGGTGGTTATTGCATTAGTAACATGTATCTAATATTAGTTTGCCTAATAATCTTCGTTTCTTCGCTTTACTATTTGGTATATTATGGCAGCCCTTGAAAAGTGTCACAACCTAAAGTTAATACAAAACGAAAAGTGTCAATAACATGAAACTGCCAAGAAAGTAAACATTTGCTCATAACTTATATCGCTCGTAAAGGGCAAACTTGACCTAATATGAACCGCTTTACTTATTTAAAATTTATTTCGAAATTCAAATTATCATACAAAACTTTTAATTTTACATTTGTAAGCGAGTGAATCTTAATAATTATCATGTCTCAAATACATCAATTAATGAAAATTATTGACGTTTGGGCACATTAACGTTTTCCAACTAGGTTAAGTTAGGTAGTATGAATTATAAATATTCATCTTAATGTACAGTCATCACCTTATCAGCCTCATACAAAACGTCAAAACTTATGCTTGTATTGTAATAAAATAGAAGCTTTACTTAAAGTATTTAAATACACATCTAACATAATCTAAGCTTGACGCTACGCCTTAATGACAGAACGAATTTTAGTGAAATTTTGGAAGGAGATGAATTGTAAGCTGGAATAGCCTATAAGCTACTTTTTATCCCGAAAAAATGAATAGTTAGAGAGTTGGATTGGTGAAGAATAGATAGTTATCAGAGAAAGAAATATATTATGAGTAACTGTATAAGAAGTTTTAATATGGTAACGAAAAAATATGAAGAAGATTAAACAAGACTCTATATAGGATCATAATTGTTTACTTTGAGCGCAAATACTCTAGATAAATATTAAAAATTAGTAAAATTAAGTACTTAACGTAAAATTAGATAATTACAATAAAATTGGCTCTCAAGTGCAAAGTGTCAAAAAAAGGGTCGTTTTAATCGGTGCACTGTAGTTAGAGTATATGAGACATTAATAATCGCCTTGAAAATCTTGATAATCGACGCAGTATTATTAGGCGCATTTTTATTTTGTGAAATCAGAGAATCCAAGGCATTAATTTCAGCTTGATTCACCCTTTGATAGCTTATAGATCAGAAGTACTACCTAATTCGATAAAACTGTTCCATCAAAACGTAAAAACAAGGAAGAATAGTAGATGCAGAGTAAACTACACTTGGCAAAGCTTCATTTTGATTTTGTCGTATCAGTAGTTGCAGAGAAGGGCGCATCCCGGAACTCAAAACACTTCAACAACAGCATTGATATGTAGCCATTCATAATAACATTCTTACCATGTATATTCATTATAATTATTATAACTAGGTATAAACCTTTTTAGAATTGTGCTTATTGAATCAAAATAAAATAGGTATGTAAATATTCATGAATTACGACGCTTGTGTCCTTAACACATTCCTATTTAATAGCAGTGTTAAATTATTTACACAGATGTTATTATTTTTACCCTTGAGATGAATAAATATTCATATAGCCTACTAATAATTTACCTGTTGCTCATAATATAGTAACAAGAAATCCATATTTATTATTCTATTTCTATTATATGCACTCGATATTTAATAAATATTATTGTATTGCAGCTAATGCTGACTTAAAATAATCTAGCGTTAACTCATTACAAACAATACTTTGAAGTCGAGCCATTTTACTGGGATAATATATTTTGGCACTAATAAACTTGGCACTTACATTAAAATCTCAATTTAAACCGTTTGTATCGTTCGTTATATGTATTTAAAAGTTATATTTCACCTAGCATTAACTACCTTACAATACCCATTCAATACTTTTTTCCTTTACTTCAGCTTAAGGAACTTGTAGTATTAACATAAAAAAGCCAATCTCGTATCAAGTACATAGAAATAATTGACAAAACATTTATCAAAACACAAGATTAAATAAACAATATAATCTCGACGGCCTTCAGAACACGCCGTCACTCTTATCTGTCTAATCTCTGCTGAAACCGCGGTGGTTCCTGAGTCCCGATATATTCTTTTAGTTAATCATCGAACGTATCACTTACGTTTTAGCAATAATATCCCTCGATCCCGTAATCCAATCACGTGCACGGGCTACAAACAGCACACATTAACTTATATTTCTACAATGACACTGTATACACACCGTTGTTATGTCAGAGTGACATTTCCCAAAGCTTTCCCAAAAGAGGGTGCGAGCTATACGTAGAGCGTCCGCGCGGGAAATCGTCAGGAAAGGTGCGGGCGACGCGACAACGCGGGCGTGCGGCACTGCGGCATCCAACAGACTGATCTGCCGACTAGTGATAACGCCGCGCGATACCACACTCGGAAAATGGAAAACAATGGAAACTCAAAATATGGATGCTCGGTTAAATAACAACAATGACAACATCGGATCAAAGATCGCCGGTGAACCGTTTAAAATGGCCGTCTATACTGTTCAGTGTCCTCTGTCAATGCATGAATAACAAAACTAATGTGACACTGACTGTCTTTTATGAAATGCATCCTGGTTGTTTACGATTGCAATGAAAACATGATGCTCCGAGGATGTTGATAGTCCGAAGTAGGTAACTACTCGTACTAAAAGTAGCTTACTACTCTAATCATGTTAAAAGTTGTAAATAAATTAATCCAATCATCAATTTCGACAATCCATTACATTTATGAGCTGAGTTAGGGCCTATTATTCGTCAATCGACAAAGGTTAATGTTGTTTTATAGGGTGCAGTAGACGGGCACCGCGAGGGTGAGGGTACCCACCGTAGAAATAATAAAGTACTTGACGAGCGAGTTTTAGAGGAGCCCTTAAATTCGCACGTCGTTCGTCGAGACAGGAAGGGCCGAAAATAAACTGGAACAAAATATCTCGAAATAAACTCTGGCCTGGTCGCGAGTCACCGTTCACTGCAGTCGTAAAACTATTGGTTTTCATCAGGAACTGAACTAGACTGTTTCCACTGGGCTAGATATCAAGCCTTGAATAAACACTCTACGAAAAATCTGAGTACCTACGTCAAAATATCAGCATTAAATGTTAATAAAATTTACCAAGAGTTATATCTCAATAATTCTGTAAAATACAAATTCGAGTCGGCTGGCAATTTGCGATCTCTGGAACGCATTTAATACCCCGGCAATTGTAACTATTGAACGTAGAAGACGAGTAATATTTTTCAAGCAGAATTATCGTTTCGAGAATCATTTTCGCTTGACTAGACTGCTTATAACGAAGGAGCTTGTTAGTGACACTTGCCGTCCAATTCAATTATACGAAGGGTGAACATAAACTTTTACACTGTCCTTTTTACATTTTACACAAATTCATTTTAATTTGAAATCAGTGCTAGTCCAAGGTGCTAGTATTATGTTACTAATATAGGAAATGTTTTACATATCCATAATATGTATATATGTCATAACATGTATTTAATCACCTATGTGATTGTTACGCAAAAATAATTGAACGGATTTGATGAAACTTTTTAGTTATTTAGCTTAGACATAGACATCAGAATAACATAATTAAGCAAAGGGCAAATTATATCATTTATCCTGAAATTCCGTATATTTCCCGCGTATACACGGCATAACAGCTCTATTTTGTATGAATTCACGTGTCGGTGTGGCGCTGTCTGTCGGTTAACATTTCCGTTTATTTAACATATAATTATTTTTTCTCTAAACCCGATTCCAAAACCCACGCGGACGAAGTCATGTCTAAAAGCTAGTATTTAAATATTTCTTAGGCGTACAGCATAGTAGGAAGTTTTTACTTTGTTTATTAGACTATGCGATAACGTTTAGTTAGAGACTGGTGGGACCGATATTACAGTTGGTTCACTGTTTGTGTACTTCTAATACAGAAGTAAATCAAGCTTATTCTGGTCTGCATTTTTATTTGCTAGCGATAATAATAATAGAACATAAAATAAACATTTAACGGACCGTTCCGCGGATCTACCAGTTTTTGAAAATAGTAAAAAAGTGTGAGGTTTCTCATTCGATGACGAATGCTATTTTTAAACTATTTTTAGATTAATGGTAGACAGACAGTGGTAAATATTGTAACCAACTGTTTTTTCTAAAAAAAATGCGTTTGAGTCTGATTTACCATCGTTTTTCACCAATTACATAATATGTTATTTTCAATGTGAAATAATCTAAAAATCCCAATGTATCTTTGCACAAAGCATCACTTTGTTTTGTACCTATTCTAATGTTTGACAAACTTCTATTACTACACATAGAGCAGTAATAATATGATGTTAAAAAAGTTAAAAACGTGATGACATACTTCACAATATAAGACAAAATTGACTCTAAAATTAAAAGAGCCGTATATCAGTCGCGTAAGTGACGACAGGAACTTTTTGAAATGCTTATAACTTTTTTTTAGTTTTAGTGTGTGGCGTAAAGCACTACCTACGCACACAAATACAGTTCAGAAGTGTATGATCAAAACCCAAGCAGATAACTTTTATGCACGGACGTGGTTGATGTCGTCAAGGTAGTATATATTTGAATTAGGATTTTAAACTTTCTTTGCATTGCATTTTTTACACTTTAAACTTAACACTTTACTGGGCTTACTGCAATAATTATGGTCCATAGGTCCGACCATGATTCGTTCAATCGGATCGAAACGTCGGGAAGGTAAATTATTACTATTTATACTACTTTAAATAATTAAATTGGTATCAGTAAGCCCCGTAAAGTGTTAAGTTTAAAGAATTGAATTCTTTAAAAAAAGAAAGTAGGTATTTGCCTGTCTCAATAAAAAGTTGCGCATAAAACAAAAAACAAACGCGTCTATTTAAGAAGATTTTTGATATCGCCATATTATTCGAATTAATCTTTAAGATACTTTATGTTGCATGTTTTCGAACTTAATCAAAACTTGAGTAAATAAGATTACTTATTTTCAGAGAAAATGCTCAAAGCTTACTTAGTTATTTAGATTTGGATACATTTTCTGAATAGCAAACGGCGACACAAGCTTTGGTCGAGATTTCTTAGTAAGTGCAAGTAGAAATACATCACGAGGCAAAACTTTAGAATTGAACTTAGTACACGAACGGGGTAAGAATTCTAAACCAGTTGCTAAGCTGCTGGCTTGCTACTGAATATTACATACCTATTTAAGTATATTGGAAAATGCCTCAAATGAAAAATTGGGTAAGTAGTTGTAAAATCACGTAAATTTTACAGTACCTTTTACACATGATATGTTTTCATGTTAATTTAGCCTAAAACATGACTATTTAGAACGGATAATATATTTTTATTGGATAGGTCTGTCATAAACCGCTGCGCTTGCAAGTGAATTTGAAAAGTGTGAAGTTCTTTACAATCGGACAAAAAGTCGTGTGCTCCTAGAGAAACTGCTCTGATCACAGGATAATGAAATATATTTTGGTGGAACATTAATGGTTCATCGAGGGTTGAAAGTTTTTTCAAGATTGAGGAATCCAGTGACAATAACTACTGGATTTTTTAAATTGTGTAGTCTCGGGGAAAATTGTGGAATCTTTAATACGCAGGGCCTGGTACGCGGCGCGATGAAACAAGAGCTTCGCTTGTATTTTTTTTCTGCATACTTAGTCTACTAGCTACTACTAGCATTATCAATGGATGTTTGATACTAAAAACGTACCTATGTAATGGACTGACTATCTCTAGTTTATTTTGTAGTTAGACTGATCATGAAATCCAAATAATTTTTGTGTCACCAAAAAAGTGTTTTTCATGGCATAAGCAAGGATGCAAAGTAATATTTTAAATAAAGATAAATGTTAAAATTAAAATATATATTCCTATCCTGAAGGAACAGTCAAATGTTTCTTATGACGTATTTCTTTCAGATCTTATGTTAGTTCCATAAAAAACCATAACAAGCCCTTAGTAAGTTCTTATCGTTTTACCTTAATCCTACGTAATAGACTGACTGTACAACAGTGCTCTACTCTGAGTACCTACTCGATTGTATAAATAACATTTATTAGTGTCCGAGTCGAGACAGTATTTGAAATCGATACACGATTTTATTGTCAGTGGCGAAAAATTGGTTGTACTATAGGTACTCTAAATGAAAGTGAGAACGTTATTTTGATAAAAGATACACATAAAAAAAACAGCTTAAAAAAAGGATATCAAACTAAGAAGCATATCTATTGGTCATTTTAATTAAAACTAATTTATCCTACAGTGTTAAATTTTGTCGTAGATCATCGACATACAAAAATGTAACCGGGCCATAAAATATTTGTTACAATAATTGGTCACAACTCTCACAGTTAAGAGGAAACACTACGGGTGAGAGAATTGAAAAATAGGTATTTGTAAAATCTATTGCTGTCGCGCAGTGCCAAACGCATTCACCGCAGAGTTTGATAGAGACAACTGCTTCTTGGACCGAAAATACCTACTACACACCAAATCAACGTTTCGTAGTCCCCTGATTACTTTTCCAAAACTAGACCGATTTAAATACTTTTTTCATTAAAAATTAAAGAAAGGCTTTAGCCGTGTTCGTATGTTTTCCTTTTTTTATAAAATTTAGCCAAATTTGTTTTCTGAATGTTTGAACACAGCGGAAAAGCTGGCGAATTTTTTCGATTTTTGAGGGTTCATATCTTTTTTATTAATTAATTTATGAAAAAACAGAAAACATAGAAACGTGCTAATAGTGGCCGTAATTTTTTTTAATAAAAATTATTGCTCTACTGGCATTATCCAGGGAGGAAACAGGGGACTACGATTGTATGGAAAAACGGCCGTGGTGTTTCCTCTTAAAGGTTAGGTCCACCGTGTTAGTCTTTGCAAAAAGATCCATGTTCAGGTACGTACTCGTAGGAAACTTAAATTATATTTAAAGTACCTACCCAAGTATCTGACAACTTTTTTCATATAAAATCTCTAAAATAATTTTAGTAGGTATATAAGTTACACTGAATCTAGGTACGTAATTCTTTTATGTGACAACCTTATCGAATTGCATTAATAATTTTTATCAACAAAACCAACAATTAAAAGCCGGCAGCCGGCGAAACGATATCTTTGTCTATTGCATACAATCATTGCTAAGTCATCGTTATTATTATTAGCCAATATCAGTCTCCAGCAGCAGACTGGCATATGCCTCTACAAAAGTGGGTTGGTGATCGCAGTTTAGCCAAGTAGTGGAGAGCAGACACTATAAGGTCACCTTCTTTCAGATGACATGACTTACACAGATCAGTATGTCAATCTTTCCGGCTTATAGTAATATATCCCGCACGATATACCTAGAATAGTAATAATATGTGTAAATTTGTATAATCATGACTATGTATGTACAGATTCATAAATTGACTATTAAAACCAAACTCTTAGTGGAATCAGAAACAATTAAGGTTTTATCATGATATGAGTATCCAGCAAGGATAGTTAAATGACAGAGTTTTTAAAGAATTAATAACCCAGAGGCCTGTAACATCCGACGTCACTTGTTTTAACGACTTCCATTTTCCGACAGATTCTGGAACCAACGGCTTGAAGTGCCTTCCGAAGCACGGCTACAACCTTTTCCAAACCCAAAGCTGTTTAAAAAATATTATCCGTTAAATTGAATTAATCGGGAATCCGCCCCTGGACCCTTGCGTAGTAGGCGGACTAATACCGCACCGCTGCTCCAACCGGATCGTCGACGAATGTACTAGATATACCAAGATAAGTAACACTGAAAACTTAGCTGACATGCTATAAGCTACTACTTACAACTTATCTCAAAATTCTCGAAACACGTGTGTAGATAAAGGACACTGAGCGGAAGACGGTGGGCTATATAAATGTGATTTTTCTCGCGACCTTGGCCAGCCGCCATTTGCCTCATGAGAATGAACTCATTCACAAATGTGAATGCCGTAAGAATAATGTGATTTGCATCCCAATGTGTCGCCTCGCCCGGGTCACGTTGTCATAATATATCATAGTTTGTATATTGTCCTGCTCGGAACGCATAAATCTGAAGGCAAATATCATAGAGATGATATGACGTCTCGGAGAACAATGTCTTACCGAGAAAACCACACGTGTACAGACATTTCACAGCATATCTGCTTGAATTCTGTTCATTCGGTGTAATATTGTGCAAGCAGAGGTAGCGGTAAGAATAATAATAATAAAAAAGTCAATTTTTTTTGTATTTATGGAACAGACAATATAATCGATCGAGTCATCATAATAAAATAAATAAAAATAAATAAATGTGGACAACATCACATACATTGTTCTGATCCCAATTTGAATAACTATTTAAAGCACTCGTATTATGGAAACTAGAAACAACGAAGGTACCACAAACACCCAGACGCGAGAAAATGTAGAAAAACTCATTTTTTCTACATTGACCCGCCCGGGAATTGAACCCGGTATCTCGGAGCAGGCGACACCTTGAGAACCGGTGTGTACGCCACTCCGCCACGGAGGTCGTAATCGATCGAGTCATCATAATCGAGTAAGAACAGCCTGCAAAGTATGAGTATGGCCATCGCTAACTTAACACTAAGTAATAACAGAATGCATTACGTATGTTTAAGTCTCATTAAATCTTACCACTGTTAGAAATGTAAAGTGTAAAAAATACACTCTAACTAAAACTCGGAATCTAAATTACTGACATGACGGTGATGAATTAACATACAATTATTAGATCTAATGACACCACTATATTTAATTACTATTTCATAGCATTAGCGACTGACCTAATAAATTTAAATAAATAAAACAATAAATTACTTGTCGCATACTTATTAGTTAAGAATTCATCACCTCCATTTATAATACAAAAAGGTATGCCAAATTAACTTAAATCCAAACGATATGATGCGATAAAGACAAAATTGAAAACCCACAGGAATCTTTCAGCATTGACTCTCAATACTTAAACTTGTCTGAGATGCTGGCTGCTTATCCTAACCACACATCCTAAAAACAAAAAAAAACGAATTTTACCCTTAAAATTACCCTTATTAATTATTAGGGTAGCTAGGATACTTAGAAGAAATTTAGTCAAATAACATTAATATTCGTTCTATCGAAGGTCCACAAGAAGACTTTCTATAGACGTTATTCGCTAAATTTGACTAAATAATAGGCCCCTTTGATTTTTATTACAGAATATGTCAAGTTTTAAATTAGGTTAAATTAACACAGAAAAAAAAAAGATTTAAATTACAACGAGTCTTGCTGACATCCTCATCCTTACAATAGGCTAAATGTTACGTGGTCCCAATGCAATGATAAATACATAATTTTGCATGCTATGGTGTGTAGGTGGATAATTGATAAAAATGCCTCTGTTTGTATGTACATACTTTTTAAATAGAAAATAAAGAATGTATTATTCCTTAAACCTTGTTTAGCTTTCGTTGTAGTACCTATGACTTTAATTTGAAAAGATTTATGACTAAACTATGAACATAAAAGCCATTAAACTAAATACCATTGAGTTAAAAAAAGCATATTTTGCTTTCAGAATCGAAGGAGGATTGTATTTTCCTCTGTAATCGGTCGTTTTCTCATTATTAAGGAGCTGTCGATTAGTTGAACTAATCGGCTCTGCAAATATAGACAACTTTATTTATGTGTTTCAAATCTATGACAAAAACAAAGCGTTAGATTATATCTTATTTTTAAAATAAAGGCTAGTTACGTAAAACCAATGAAAAACATGTCATTTTTTGTTTTCTATTTTATTACATTATAAATCAACAGGTAAATAACGTTGTTATGACTTTCTTATCGCATCGCCCGCTAAACATTTCTGTTTAAAATCAGAAGGTGCGACTTTTTTGTCATTAATTAATCACGCTCGTTCCTAATTTCACGTTTAATTGACTTAAACAATAATAAATTACTTTTCGCTCTTTAGTTAGTTCATCATATAAAGAAAAAACGAATAAGTAAAGGAGTAGCTTGGAAACGGTTTTAAGTCTGTACGAGTCGCAAGCAATAGTTGATTGAGCGCAATAAAATAATTACAGGTAAGACTCGAAGTAAGTAAGTATGTTCTATTGCTTTTGTTAACTAGGTACCGATATATTTATTAATTCTGGATATAGAAAGCTCCTCCACCGCCAAATTGTTATTTCCTTACCATATGACAGTTTGATGTTGATTTAAGTACCTTTTTTTTCTGTCTAAACTATGTAAACGGTGAGACCGTTTGGGTATGGAATGTGTGAAATGTGTCTTGTATAGTATAACCTCTACACTGTTATTTCATTGCAATAGGACAGTTTGTAGTCTGTTTTATTTTCTTTTAACCTTATTTTAGAAGGTAAACTCTCACCGTTATCTTTGCAGTCAGCCACCACTAAAAACCCGAGTTTGTCCTTACCCTCTGATTAGGAAACGCGTTGTGGCGTAAGGCAGCAACGATTACAGCCTGCCTAATGGCTGTGCGGCTCAAGTTACACTGGATCCCGTCGTTATATTATGAGACAGGATACTAAACAGACCCCGCCTAGACCGAGACTGAACAACACAAATGTACGTAAGTGCCTGTTACATCCTAGGCTTTTGTTTTTGCCTTATAAGCTCAAAAAGAGAGCTTCTGAGTAGCATGGCTTATCTCAAGGTGTACTTGTGAATAGTACGAATACCTATTCACAAGTATGAACACATGAACAGTAGATTTTACATTCTTACTAATTTTAAATCTTATATTACCAATATTATGAATGCATAAGTTTGGGTAGACGTTTTTTTCTCAATCAATTCACAAGGCCTGAATAGATCTGGTTTTACGCAAACAGCAGACCAATAGTTTGAAATGGCACGTACGCTTAAGCAACTATTTACCCTGAAAACTAAGCGCCTCCCGTAGGATAAACATGATGGTTTTTTATATTGCAAGGGATCGACATGATTTTGTGTAGGTGTAGTGGTAGTTTAGGTTTCAAGGCATAAAATATACTACCTTTTATCTGCGAAGAAAGTCGCTGGCAACAGCTAGTACTCAATATGTTGCACGTAATAACATTAAATATCTTTCATAAATAAACTCTAAAAAACGTTGTTCCGCTATTATTATGAAGGTTAATGGAACACAATAGTTTGCTGTTACTTTTACGTTATATATCAAAAAGAAACTTGAAAATTTAGTTAAGCGTATTTTTTGGTTTTTTTTTTGGCATGTGTTTTATTTTTTATTTATTTATTTATATTAACAAATATCTTCATTACATATTATAGGTAAGGTCTCGCAAAAATTTTAAAAAGGTTTGACTGCGAGTACATAGTTACACTCAGAATATAAAATTAACCGTAATATTTATTGGTTTGAACACTGCAGCTTTTAATAAGAACATTTTACATTTACAATAGATTGTTATTCGCCGTGAGTGCGGAGCCTGCGGTTGTAGGAATCCGCAAAGGGTCCAGATTAGTTCGCCGTGGTCAAATTAATAACAGCTGACGGGAATGGGATGGGAGAAGAATTACCTTAATTTAATTTAAGCGAACTGAATTTTTTTTCTTCTTAGTTCATTGTTAAATATCGTGAGTGACTAACATGTGAAATGACACGACTCACGTTACATGATTACGTGATTTCATCATCATCCCGCATTCAGAGAAATCCTCCAATCTTCATCGGATCGTCGGTCCACCATTGAGCTACCCACAGACCGTCGTCCAGTACGCGATTGCCATTCCATAATCTTTCTGCCAACAGCCCACTTTACTCATTACAGGATTGTTTTTCGATTGTTTTTTTGTTGTTTAAAATTAAATGGCATTTTGGCGGTTAGTACATGTTACGAACATAGTACATAACGCTATAAAAAATTGTTACTCGCATAAACATAGTTTTGAGGTAGGTAGATTATATCAAAAACTAATCTCGTCGTAATAAAGAATTCGTTCAGATAGGTATTCAGATAGATAGAAATGCGTTAGTGGCTTTAAGTGTTAAATTTGCTTCGCTTCTTCTTGATTCATAAAACATTTTTTTTCTAGTCATCTTCAATACTGAACTATATAAGTCAGAGATCATTAAATACCATCACTCAGTGAAATTATCTTAAAGATTTAAAGACATCAAAACATGATTGTACTATAAATCGGGACATTCCAGTCCGGCGTCCAGCATTGGTTACGTCAGCCCTGTTATTAATTTAAGCTCTAATTAATCTTGAGCTTTATGGTCTCTTCCCGACCGCACGGATTCCAGTCTGCATTACTGTGGGCCGCAGCTGATATAAAATGTATGTAGCTATAAGGTACTAGCAGCAGGAGATATAAATGTTATAATCAAAATCAAATTAATATTTTACATTATTACTCGCGTTATAAAGGCAGAATAATGCAATAGTACTTATATGAACCGAGATTAACCTAAGATTGACAGGTAGTCAGACAGACGGACATGGCGAAATTAAAAGGGTTCCGTAATATTACTATTTTTATATATTTTATGGTTTGAAAATAGTTGCATTTGCTTAAAGGAAGAATTCATATCTTTTGCAAAAATACTAACATTATAAGATGCGAAAATTGGTATGAACGTTTGTTACTCAATCACACCAGAACGTCTGAACAGATCTTCAATAAATTTGACAAGGAGATTATATAAGTTACTATAAGTAACGTGGAAAATGTTAAATCCAATATTCCACGCGAAAGCGAGAAAAAGCTATTTTTGAATAAATTCATTTCAACGTATAGTCAATAAAGACATTGATTTGCAGCATGTACCTTAGGAAAGGTTGTAAACGTTTTAAATAGAGAGGTAGGTAGCTGAATGTTTGAGGAATACTTACCATTCGTTTCTGGAAACCTGCCGAGTACAGTCTACAACTCTTTAAGTCATATTCATTAGTCCACTTACCTAAGTAAAAGTCTAACACCCCAAAAAGAGATATGTTACCCACAAAAAGATAGGTAGGTATACTAATAATAAAATTCCTGACCCAATAGAGGTTCGCCTAGCGCAACGATCAGGGCAAAAACTAGCTCCAATATTATATTGCTCGGCACTTTTTATAGTGAATTTCAGATTTTCGGTTACAGGCAAAATGTGGCTCAGTTTTCAACCGTGAATTTATTTCGTTCAGTAATAGCTAGCTCGGGTTTTGTCTTTTATATTTTGCTTTCAATAGTTCGCAAATAAACTGAAATTTCAGCTATTGGTTTACGAGTGTATGATAAATGTCACATCAGCTTAAAAGATTTTCATGATTAGAATTTGAAAATGAGTTTATTATTCATTCAGAATTTAACTCTTTGTACAGTAAAATGTATTTTTGTATGTAGAAATGAAGGACATTCACTAATTATACTGCGTAATCATCTGCTTTGACGACATGCACAAAAACATACATTGTCAACTTTTAGTAAGCTGTTAAAATCATGTATTAAAAAAAACAGATTATTGAAATTATTTTAATAGATGCTGATTACCTTAATGTTTTAGCTATTCCATTTGTTGTTATATTTTTTGTATACTTTTTTAGCACAGAGTAAAAAACATAATTAGGTCGATATCCCTCTAGCCAAATATTGGCTTATTAGTATCGTATATTAATTTTTGTCTTGGCTACACAATACCTATTTTGAAAAGGAATGCTTATTAATGAAATGTTACATCTTTTGGAGAAAATTAGTAAACATTAAAAGAGTTGAGAGAACAAGTGTACAAAAAAATTAGAATGAAATACAGTAAACATTATACAATAAATGACGTAAATAGTAGGGGCTACTAGGTATACATACATTTGTGGGATTCCCGAAACTGCGACTTAAAACCGCATAAATCAGTAGGTACTTACAGATATTTATACACTTACATCATTAATCGAAAAGGTAGGTAATTATATACTGTCGTAGGTAATATAATTTTGAAAGCTTGTAATATATGTCACATTGTTGATAAATAGCGCATATGTTTAGTGATAAAAAAGATGAGTATGTAATTTATACGGCATCAATCTGACACACTCTCAAAGCATAACATGATGGATCCAGGATTCGATTCGAATGTCGGCAATAAATCATGCGTGCCATTACAGCTCGAAGAATGGAAGCATCAGTTGGCGCAACGGAAGGTTTGCATTTTCGCAACAATACCTAGGTATTTCGACCGTACCTAGTAATCTATGAATGATTGATAGGCATGGGGAGTAAACTTTTTGCTATACTCCATCGTGATGTTTATATCTAGTAGGTACATAGGTATTTTGCTAGATGTTTCCTACTGAATCATAATGGGATCGTAACTAACAACTATTTCCCTTCATTAGAGTTTAAGTCATTGTCAGGTCTGCATTATCGCTGAACTACAACCGATTGATTACGTCGCCAGTTTTAGGTCGCCATATTCTGTTACTGTTTCCTTGTAAAATAGCTGTGTTTTAACAATGTTAAAGGTGCAAACTGAGGCGGAGAGTGCATCAGAATTTTTTTTGGCAAATATATTACTAAAAGCAACAGATATAAAAAAAAAACCCGACTTGACTTTGTTTTCGGCGAAATACCTATCTATCATTCTTGATACAAACAATATGCCTAGGCATATTTTTTAGATCAAAAATCGATAGACCTGACTTATATAATTTCCTCAGTTCACAATACAATATGTAGGTACTCGTACTTACCTATAATTATAAATGATATGCCTAGAGTTAATTTATTCGTTGTTTATATGTATACTTTTTGGTTTTTATGAAAATATGGGCATGGTATAAGCCCCGAAACGATTAACTCTAGTTATAGTTACCATTTAAGTTTAAATCAGAAGATATCACTTTGCGTTTGGTAGTCTGAGTAACTTCAGCTCCAAAACATGATGTTGGGACTTGGGGCAGTTTCAATATTTCGTACTCCCTATTTCGTGTTCGAATCCAATGTAAACTGTCGACTAGTTCCGGATGCAATTAAATACGACTAGTAGACATTTCTGGAATCTGGAGACGGCTTGTTACGGGCACCGGGATTGAACGCGGCTAATGCCGACTTAGGCGCGGTGTTTGATGGAGGACTCCGAAACAGCGAAGTTGGCCCGAGTTATTACTTGCCCCCGGAATGAAACACTGCCGTAACTAAACAAGCAGTATTCAATGGTACTACTTGCGGTATTTGATGTTATTATTTCACACAAAAAATATTTTTCTTGAATAAATTAATTTGTTTGCCTGCTGCTGCTAAAAGCGCCTCCAGGGACTTATTTGCAGAAATCAAACTGACTTTGTTAATAATTTAACTATAAGTATTCGAGGGCGGCATGGCACACAGTTAAAGTCATATCATCAAATATCACAGGGATAAAACATGCTGAATAAAATATTTGAATCAATAAAAAAGATCATAGGATAACTATAATAAATAATGATGCAATCTGGCTAGTTTCGTTGGCTTAGATTTTAATTACGAGTAACTTGCACAAAATGAGACCGATGATTCTTTCTTCCCATATAATTTTAATAAAATGCAAATATTCGAGGGTATGTTATGTGTCCCTTTGACATAAACATTTTACGGGAAATATTATATTATGGCGGCTAAGCTATACAAAAAATGGTTTTATCTTTTACGGTATTACAATATCTGTCCCCGGGCGCGCCTTGCAAATAATATTATCACAAGTCATGCTAGTCGTACCTAATACAGATCTTTTATGTAAATTTATATTCAAAAACTATTAAACTATTAGTCTGCCTGGAAGAGATCACTGTTAATGACAAAATCGCAATAAAATGTCTATATTTTAAACTTATCTTAAGAAATAAGTCTTCTAACTAGCAACTATTTTTGAGTCAGCACATAACGCCATCGTATAAAGTTTGTTTGGCATAGACTGAAAATTAATTTCTTCATTTTTGATATCGTCATTATTGTAGTTAATATATCGGGAATAAAAACTCAAAAAATTTCTTCGAAAATTATTAGATTAGATTACTAATTAGAAACTAACTGATTTAGAGTCCGTCGCATAACTACTGTTCCATGGGGGTCAAAGGTTAGCACCTATTAATACATTTTCAACTGAGTCTAGTTGCTTGGCAGTTGAAGACACATACTTCTCCATAAAGGAAAATGTGATTAACTGATTGATCTATTAATGCAAGCCTGCGGACGAATTGCGCTTAATTTGACTGATATACTGGTAAATAATATAAGTAGCTGTTGTAATAAGGAATCAGAGGAGGTTTTAATCTGAGCGAAAATAAAGGTTTCAATGTTGTTCAGAAGCCCGTAAGTTATGAAGTGAATCACAATATTTAACCTATGAATATGTTGTTACTAAACTTCTCAAAATAAACGCGAGCCTAGCATTTTGTGTTTTTTTCGGTTCAATTCTAACCCATCATAAAAGTTATATACAAGCTAGTTAATGTTACTGTCAAATCAAACGATAAATTATGAGACAAACGTAAATGACATAAACAAGTAATTAAGAATATTAGTTATTTCATTTGAGGTCTAAAATATATGTACCTACTATAATTTTTGGTAATAACCATCGCAGATCACTCATATTTTGTAATAATAGCAGTCTACAACTAATTAGTCCTACTTAAAACATATTTAGTAAATTATATATACTCGTATTTATATTTATGAGTTAGTAAGTTGAAAATCTAATAGGAATTTCATGAGGTGCTGCTGTAGAAACTATTTGATTTTTGTCAAAACACTACACTAAACTTATTTATTAAGTAATTATCAACGTACAATATTCATTGCCATGCAAACTCATCATTTACCACACTCAATGCTTCTAATATATTTTCAACGATAACTGTAACTGTCATATTATTTTAAAATGTATTGGCAACATTTCATTCGAAAACTAAAATAGAGCTTATTCAACGGATGCAAAAGCTTCCGTAGCGATCTAGGTCAATAGTCTTCAGCCATCTTTTGCCGATTGAGAGAACTAAATCATTTCTTGTGTCAAAACTAGATGGCGTTACTGGCTTTGTTACCAACAACACTTACAAACTGAAAATTAGCGTAAACAGATGGGTAAATTAATGCCACCAGCGTTTGTCCGTATGTATACGCTAATCTTAGAAAATGATGTGGGTTGTTTAGTACAGTTCAAATTCAAAGATTTTACAACTCTGTCGTATTAGGTAGATAAAATCTCTAGCAAGACTGGCATAAATATTTAAAAAAGTGTCAGATAGTAATAATATATTGTGAAACTGAATTAATACTCGTACGATGAAAGATTATAAATTTTAATCGACGATAATACAAAAGAAATAAGATAAGACAAAATAAATTTATCCATCGATACAATGCATTAATTCAGGTAACTAGAAATGTGTAATTTTAGCTAGTGCCCGTACATAATAATTTAAAAAAACTAAAAAACCACGCTTTTATAGCGAATCGAACTAAAAAGTAGAAAATAATTTTTACAAAAAGTTTATATTTCAGTAGTAGAAGATCGAACAATCAATCATAACTAATTACTTCAAAATAATATTATAATAAAATTTAAATTATTAGGAGAATAATTCAATTTAGACTAAAAAACGTGGGGTGCATTTTACTAATTTTTCATAACTTTTTACTATGTTTTCATAACTCTCCGCACATAGATAGTTGCAAAGTAGAATAATTGTTAATTTTTTTTATATATCAAGACCCCCACGCTTTTTACTCTGAATTGAATTATTCTCCTAATAATTTAAATTTTATTTTAATTTTATTATGAAGTAATTAGTTATGATTGATTGTTCGATCTTCTACTACTGAAATATAAACTCTTTGTAATTAAAAATTATTTTCTACTTTTTAGTTCGATTCGCTATAAAAGCGTGTCTTTTTAGTTTTTTAAAATATATTTATTTTTAATTTTTTAGTTCGATATTTCAATTAAATATTTGCGGACATGTGATAGTATTGAAATGCCTTACGAACAACACGGTGAAATTGCAACTAGCCTGAAAAAGTGTCTGCCTCCGTTGTGTTGTGCCGAGTGCCCGAGCGAAAGAGTAAGATTAATCCTGGCGGTCCTAATGAGGATATTGGGAAACTGTTATTAAATTATTGCATTGTCATCGGTCCTTGATACGTGTGCAAAGTTTCAAATTAATCAAATTCCTGGAAATAGGTGAAAACTATGCTCAAAGATTCCATTACATACATACATAGATACATACAACCCAAGCTAATAATAAAATAAAAAAAGCGTGGTAAAAAAGGTGCCTAACACGAAACCACCGCCAATCATTACAGTACACCATGAAGGATAGTATGATTCCTATACGCTTCGAACCCCAAGCGACAACCGGTTGTCGCGATAACAATTGATTTTAATTGTGTCTGGAATAACTCACGATCGAGGGATTAAAGTAGTACTAGTAATAGTATATTTAGTAGGAAAAATCATCCCGAGTTTAAAACAAACCAACGCTGTAGATACTTTAGTGATCAATCTATGGGATTGGTATTATAAATAAATTTTGAAATTTGAAAAATCATTAAGAATTTTACAAACGGGGTTCTATACTATGTATATGCTTCTGATTGACCCTCTATTTGGTTGTACTTCTTTTTACCCTATATAGTACAGAATTTTCCGATTGTTTTTGACGCCACCTGTTTATTTTTTAATATTTTAATATGGCTTTTCATTGTAATAACATCGTATATTTATTATCTTATTTTGCAATTCAATATTACTTAACTACTCTAATATTTTACTTTTTTGCGTTACATAATATGTTACTATTTAAGGCTTATCAATATTTAGTTTTTGTATGAATAGGTACTATATTTTTACAGGGACCGGGCAGTAAGAAATATATTATCAATATTTGTTCTAACAATAAATTGTTATTACAAAGAAGTGTCGCCGCCATAAAGCAGAGTAGCCGTTCCCGAGTCCTGTGACGTCAGTTCCGCAGCGGCGTTTCCGGTGTCCGTGACTGTTCAACGCACTCTTTGGGGCCCGGTAGCCAACAGCGAAATTATCCCGATTTGTTTGATTGCCCATACGGAACAATTTAATATTTGGGCAGACAAATAATGAATCATCAGCTGACTGCAGCTGCGGGCTTAACACGATCTCATTGAAAAATGTTAAGAAATTGAAATAGAATATGTAAAGTTTTATGAAGATATTGTTCGATATTTTTGTATTTAAAAGTTATAATGTTTAATAAGGGTTTAAGTTAATAAATCTTTTTAGCATGCTGTGTTGAGTGGCGTTCACATCATACATGCCATATGCACTGCGTATCCTGCCTACAAAGTCTAACTAAATAAAATACCGATCCCTGCATCTCTCATAGTAAAGTGTTTTTTTAAACTTAGGGACTGCATACCCTACCAAGAATAATAGTTAAGCTTCTAAGCACAAAATTGTAAATTGATTGTATAGTTGTAATAATTTCTGACGTACATACGAAAAAAACATCACCAACGTATATCTGTCCACTAAACCTCATTCACCCAACCTTCAAAAGAAATAAGTATATTGCCATGATCTCGGATCGATTGGCCTTATTTCAGCAGTACTCCTTCAGTCACATTTAACGATACCCATAGGAATAGAAGGAGTGGTGCCATTTTTTTTATGTGTCGCCACACAACACAAATGTCTGATTTATTTTTTAGGGCTTCAAGAACAGAACTATTGTCTCTATTTGAAAAAGCGTCAACATATTTACCTAATAATAACATCAATCTATACATACGTCTCGTATAAGTCTATTCAATTCTGTTGCCTTATAATTTATTTGGCCAGTAGTTAGCGTCCGTTGGCATAAAACAATTAAGTTATTTTTTCTCTCGTATGAATGAACATTTTTATTACAAGTCATTTAGTAGGTAGGTGAAGCAAGATAACTGAAATATCATATCCGAATCATAAAGCAATATTGGCGACGTGGACGCAAGTTATTATTCCAAGTATCTGAACTATCAATCTGTGATAATTAAATAGACCAATGTAGGGTCCGTTCTGAAGAGGAGGCAACAATAGGCCCGGTATTTCAATTAACAGCTTTGTTACCTTCAGTACCTATCTATAAACAGTAGTGCTGTAGACAGGAGCCTACGTAAATTTAATATAACTAGTGGTCGAATATATCCTATTTTTATGCATAATTCAAAACAATAGCATTCTGCACTCGTTCGCTACATAAACTAAAAGTGTACGGAATTTCATACTGCTACATCCGCGCAATTTTCGTAAAAAGAGGCCAAAGTTTTTCCTTTACGTATTTATACATATAATTTTATAAAAATCTGTACAGGCGTTTCGGAGAATTTGTATTACAAAAACAGTGACATTATATCATTAGATTAGAAATGCTATTATTTACTCATTACAAGTAATGACGCTGTTCGTAGAGATATCAATTTAAAGATAAGCATGTACATAATTCTTACCTACACACCTTTTTTAAGTATCTATTGTAAGTGTAAAATGGATAGATTAACTGTTCAAGATTTCGTTTATATGTTTGGTTGGTTGTGCAATCGTCCTTAACATACAGTTGGAATCACAAAATGTATTATTGTAAACAGCAAGAAGTTCAAAACCGGAGCAGTAACGAGTTTGCCAATAACAATGTCGTTATATTTCAAAGTGCCACTACGCGGTAGTTACGTGCCAGAGAATGGCCTGATGGACGAGCTCTGGTAACGTTGTGACGTATATCTTCCCGCTTAGGTATTCCATTGCGTTCGTCCGCTAATCCTTTCAATTAGATATTTTTAAAATTTTCCTTTACATAAACTACTTCATGTCAAACATGTTTTTTTTCCAATCGATCTGCACGGCTGAAGTTGACAATAGTTTCGATTTAATCAACAAAGTGCGAGTAGGCTTCATGATGCACGCGTATCGTGACAAACTTAGCCGTGTGTGTATAGTGGTCTGTAAATATTTATATTTCTTTCTGATCTTACTTACATAATAAATGTGAAAGTTTGCATTCATGTGTCTCTCAATCACGCTAGAGCGGCTTAACGGATCAGAGTGAAATTTTCGTTGTTTTTGATAAAAGGTTGGAAAAGCACATAGGTTTACAAGCACGAATGTATCGTAGGTCAACCAGGGGTTTTGATGAGTGCAGGTTTACGAATATCATAAGATAGTGATATGTTGAAATGTCATGATCATACAATATGACATTATCATTTTACTTTCGACATATAAGTACTGTAAGTTTTTTTCCTCTATAATAGAAATGAATTTGAAATTCTTGGATTGATTGGTCTAATCGCATATAACTCAACCGTATCATGATGAGTTTTATCGAATCACACAAACATGCACGATAGAAGACGAAGGTCAAGCTATTGCATACTAAAGAGTAATTATATTAGATACTGATGAAAAACACATTGCTTGGTTGAAACCTTTTCACGACGCGATTTTTGTGAACGAACGTCGTTTTTTAAAGCTATTATTTTGGGCGTAACGTCGAGATGTTTAAAAAAGGGTAGCAGTATTTATTAGGTTTTTTTTATTTGTATAGCTAGGTTCTGTGTTTTAGCATTATAATTTGGACATACATAATACATGTTCAGTTTCAAAATCGTATTGTGTAAATGCCATCTGTTACATTGCGTCAAGGTTGTTTATTTGCTCCTAAAGACTTGGATTAGACCGTCACAATGACGATTTTCTTGTATAAATTACTTTTGTAGCTTATGAGGCTGAGCGTATTCACTGCTCCCATTTCTCCGGATATAATATGCGTATTATTTTTAAGGCGCAAAGCTGTGGAATAACGAGCCGTGCGTTTGGGAATTTGAGTCACCGAAGCCATTTCGCACCGATTTAGACGGTCCACATACTTTCACGGACAACGCGTACGTTTTACTTGGAACTAAAATTATGCCTACTGCAACTACACATTTGCAATGATACAGTTTATCTCTGCAGTAGCTAAAACGTTCCAAAGATTGCACGAATAGTAAATCCACAATTAAAATATCGATTGTTACGCCCGGTTACGTCAATAAGATAAAGCGCAGAAACTGTAAACAGCTGTCTGTCACGCTGTAAAGCATGTCGTATTTGCATTCTAGCATATTCATGAAACTCCAGCAACCGTGAAACTCATACATTGTAAGTAATATCCCTGACAGGAACGTTAACTGTAAAGATATAGATAATATTGCAATAATTGCTAATAAATTGACTTTGCTAAAATAAAAAATATTCAACACAAAAAATAGCTAAGCTATCAAGGTAGCTTTATATGTCATTGAAATGACATTGACGAGAAATAAATTTTTAATTATAATTAAGACTTAATAATAGGCAACATCATTCCGAATAACTCGTAGACTCGATCTGTCTCGAACCGCTAAATTAGACTGTAAACTGAACTAGACCGAAAATAAAACAGCTGATAGTAGGTAGTTGTATTTTAATACAACTAATGTCCACTTCATAAGCATAAATCGAAAATAATTCTAGTTGAATGCATGTTATGCAACATGTAATTTATCATTAAAGAGCTGGCTTTCGACTACAATACTATAATAATATTAAAAATTAACAATGGATATCAGAGCAAAGTTTTACCTGCACATATTCCATAATGCACTCGATTTTGTAAATAATGATAAAAAATATATTTTACTTACTTATTTGTAGCAAAATTTTAGGGGATTGTCAAATAAAGCTTGGTAAGTTTATTTCTATTTAAGTTTTACAAATAAAAATTTGTTTTACACACATATTTTTCTGTAATATTTTTTAATTATTATTTTCAAAAATGATTCCTGCTGCAAATGCTTTATTGATTTTCGTGAAGAACGACCTTCTAGTTTTTTGCTAGCTAAAAAATTAGAAAGGCTAGAAACTATTGTTCAGTACAAACGTGTTTATGCATGTATATTATGCTTATGTAATAAATAAAAGTCCTTTTATTTAAATATGATGTGGTAAATTTTTATTACTAAGTCATGAGAATGACTTCTTATGAGGTCATTTTCATTGTTATTTAAATGTATGTATCAGTTTTGAGACCAGATAATCAATCGATTGCAATGGAAAGCTCAATACAAAACGTTTGACGTTTATTGTTTATTAATACACTAACACTGATACATCGAAGGTTTCCATTTAGTAAATGGAAAACAATAAAACGCATCTGGAAATGAAACTCACCTTATCAATTTGCAGATATCATCAATGTTCTGTTGATAACGGAGTAGAGCGAAATAAAGAAGGTAAAGTAACACATTCATGCAAACAAACACCAACAAACTACGCAAACACAAAGTTGAATGCTGGGTAAAATAGTCAAAAGAACAAAGTTAGTAGTCACTCGTTTCTCAACAGGCGTAAAAAATATTTTCCGACAGCTAAAACTAAAATGATTACTGCACACCAGATCACAACGTGCGGAGATGCAGACCCCGAGCCTGACTCACCAGAGCTGCTAGCTCCTTGTTCTTTTTGCTTTGCCGTAAAGTTCACAAATTCTTGCAAATGTGACGGTAACTTCTTAACGTCTGTCTCGGCACCACCTTCAATCACTTTAATCTTATGTTCAATCACTTTTGGCTCCTTATACACATCTTTATCTCTCTCATCTTCTGTTTCAGGATCTGCTATACCCAGTTTGTTCCATCTTTCTCTAGCTTTTGAAATAAATTCTTTCTCAATACGATTATTGACTTTAGAGTCGAGTATTTCAAGAGCTGACATACTTTTAGACACTGTTTTATGATTTGGAACCAGGGATGGATTAGTAATTTTAATAATTTTGTGGTGTTTTCTTTCTTGTCTTTCTGCCATTTGAGTAACATACTCAGAATACATTTTGTCACGCAAAAGTTCTTCCTGACTACTGCTGAACAGTGATGATAACTTACTTCTATTAAGTTTTTCAGATATATTTATAGAATCGTCTTTGTTTTCTGAATAGTACAAATTATTATCATTGAATTTCTTTTCAGGAACTTCTTCTTTTTCTGCAACTAATGGAGCTCTAGGAGCTTTTTTATGCGACAAAGACATCACATTTTTTTCTTGTTCTAAACGTTTAATTTCAGCTTCTACTTCTTTTTCCTTTTGACGAATATACTCCATTTGTTGATCGCATAAATCTTTTGGTAAAGAGGGTCTTCTAGGTCGACTAAAATCGGTAATACTATCACGAGTGTTAGTGTAATATCTGTGCATGTTTTGTATAGGTGATATATCATTTTCTATGTCTTTATTTAAATTTCCAGTTGAGAAATGAAACAATTTCTTTTCGCTCCTGTTTGATCGCATTGAACTGTCTGTAAAATCTGAACTCTCGTCACTTTCATAAAATGACGACGAATATTTCTTTGGTCTTGGTGGAGGAATAGGTTTGAAATTTATGGATGAATCTGGAAACTCATTTTCATCTTTAATTCTTGTTATATGTTCTGTGAAGGCTGTTTCTTTTTTAATATTTTCATGGCTGCTATTGTAACGAATATTAGACCCTAATTTAGAATTCCTACTGGGACTAACAGTCGGATCTCGTATCAATGCCAACAGGCGACTACCAGTTTGAGATTTAAAAGGAACTATAGGGGGATCTTCTTCTTTTTCTTTAAATTCTTTATTCTTCAAGAGGTTAGGTTCATTGTAACCTCTGCGATCAACATACTTTTTATGCATATCAACAAGTTGAGAGGCGTCTTCTTTAGTAATAACAGTGTTTGTTTTTTCCATAAGCATTTTTTGAGATGGAGAAAAACAAACATACACGGGTTCTACCTCAGTTGGCACTCCAGTCCAGTGGTGATCATCTTGTGACTTTTTCAGTGATGAATTTCTTGGTTGTACAGGGGGTGGCTCAGGTTTTTTTTTATTGACAGGCAAGGATACTTTTTCAATAACTGACACATCTGGCAAAGGATAATAAGGCATATTCTTTGTATTTATCTCTTCGCCAAATAATGTATCTGTGTTACTATCGGTTTTCTTGCCAAACCTATTGATACTTTGCAATCGTTCTGATACAGATGCTAATTCTTCCAATACCTTATCTCCATATGGTAAAGAAGAAATTTTTCGTACGCAAATATCTCGTAAAGGTGAGGGTTGAACAGTTTTGTGATATAATTCGTCGCTGTTTTGTGCAGTTTCCCCTGTAACACATTTAAATACATCTTTAACATGACTGTTTTCTTGTGAATTGTCTCTAGATAATTTAGGACCTGATACCATTTCATCATGCAACATGTTAGAGACATCATTCAAGGAGGAGTGAGTTGGATTGTATTTGGCTGTGCATTGGGAGGAAGAACCAACACTACTCGAAGAATCCTGTCGAACGAAGTTATCTTTTGGATTTTCATTATTTTCTGAGTCACTACAAACTTCTTTTATTAAATTGTTAATAGCATCATTCAGTTCACATTTTAGTACTTTCATTTCAAGATCATAGTCTGCATTCGATTTTGCATCGATTTCATCAGATTGTATATTTAATTTTTGGTCGGATTTAGAACTACAGTCATCTTTAGATTCATCTTCAATATCTTTGACGTACAAATTTGTTTGAATATCATCAATTGAAGAAATAATTATTTCGTGCCTCTTTTCTATTTCTAGATTATTATCATTCAGCGATGAATCTGTACTATAGTCTTTATCTGAATGTGATTTATTAGTTTGTTTGGGCTGTACATCAAATTTAGAAGACTCTGAGATAAAGGTATTTTTGAGTAAATGATCTGTATCAGTAACTTCTATAGTGGGAGTTATCATTCGCACTGAAACATCAGTATCGTCGCCATTTTCGGCATCTTCACCTATTTCATGAATTGAGCTAGTACTGCTTGAAGAATCGGTCAAATAAACTACTTCAGCTCCTTTCATTTTTTCTACAGTTTTCATCATCCAGTCTCCTCGAGCTTCTGCAACTTCAGATTCTTTTATTTTGGCTCCAACAAGAACACATTCTTGTGGAACTAATTGTCCAATCATTTTGTGGCTTTTACCAATGGTAGTGTTAGATTTTCCAATTTGAGTATTTGTCATTTTTGGAGGCTCTTCAAAAACTTCATCTTCTAATTCCTCGTTATCGCTCTTTTTATCACTAAGATATGATTGCCTGCGTGATGTTAAAGACGATTCGCTACTGCCTTCTTCGTCTATAACATCTAAAATTCTCGGGGGACCTAGTCGCGACGGAATAAAGTCATCTGCTAGTCCCTTTTTACGAAGTCTGTGTCTTATTTCACGGTTAATAATTTGTTCAATTTCCGATTTTATTTCTACTGTATTTACATTGGGATGTGTCGACAGGTTTAATGTTTTTAAGTAATGCCTTAAAGAGATTTCTTCATCGGGAGTAAGTGATTTAGTATGTTTACATTGTGCTACGTTCATTGGCATAGTAGTAATAGATAGGATTCCTGTTGCAAGTTCTCTTGGATCGGTAGTCGTATCTTCATCAATTTTTTCCCATTCTATATCTGACTCCACATCAGAAACTAAAATATTACTATCTATAACTGCCACTGTGTTATCATCTTCCCATTGATTGTCACTTTCTTCTGTTACTTCTACGATTTTGGTTTCATCGTCATTATCTAAACTTTTACTTTTCACTTTATTAATTATTTTACGTTTACTTTCTACCGACTGTTCTGGAGATTCTACAATATATGTATCTGAAACCAGTATTTCAGCGTTTTCAGCAACAATAACTGGATCACGTAACTCTAAGTTTTCCCTATTATTATTAAGATCTTGTTGCAAACCTTGATTACAACATTCTTCTTGTAAATTAATTTCCTCTGTAGCTGTAGAGTCATTTTTGCACGGTAGTTCAGCTTCAGTAATATTTTCCGATAGCAAATCAGACGATGCACTGTTTTCCTGGCATTCCAAGCTTTGAACACTACTTGATTCAACTGAACCTAGATTTTTTACGTCACTGTTTTTACTACTGTCTGACCGATTGTTTTTATTTTTACGCTTATTCTTATTGTTTTTGCGGCGTTTAGACTTTTCCGGCATGTTTATATGATAAACGTTACACTGTTATCACTGACACAATATAATCATAAGAACCATAATCACAGAGCACACACGATGTCCAATCAAACGCGGTTTTGGTCTCCCGTCACCATCAATTGCGTAGGAGTGACAGTGTCGGGGGTGTCGGCCTAGACGCCGGTGGAACTAGGGACGGTTCGTTTTTGTGAGTCGCGTAAGGGCCCGGGGGACGGGGACGCTAAGTTCGTAGTTAGAGATTGTGATTTTCTTTTCAGCGAGCGGTCGCCGGCCGCGGCAGTCATGCGCTCGCGCAGCGATTTACTGATAATTATAAATGGGTTGAAGTACGCGAGCGCGGCGTGGACTTTATTTTTACGCGGAGACGTGAACGCGAGTGCGCGCGCGGCGGCCGGCTCTCGGCCACGGAGGGAGCGCGCCGCTCGTCACTGCACAGTCATGCCATGCCCGTATTATCAACCACTATGTAAATCATTTTGCTAATTAATATTACACACACAACACGCTTACTATTTTAGGGATGTAACGGGGGGAGTAAAAAACCTAATGGCTTATGGGACATATAAGGATCAAAGACGACTGGAACGCACACAAAATAATAAATTAGACAGGCATTGTTTTATATAGTTACATTATTGTTTTGACGACATAAGTACGAGTATTTCTTTACGAAAAAAAAACAGCATTAATGACGCAAGCTGAGGAATTTATTATAGAACGTTAGGTTTAAAAGTCAAGGTTAAGTTTTACAGGTTTTCGAAACGGTATTGTCATTCAAACACTTTACACGTATATCTTATTCTAACGTAGGTATGATAAAATCGTGAAGGTGAGGTCTTATCACAATAACACATTAAAAAATACTGGAATCCGTTACATCTAGATAGAGATTACGTTTATCAGTGCTACCTTGAATAGGTATATAACTCCATAACACTTTGGTATGGATTTTGGTTTTTTAGGGTTCCGTACCCAAAGGGTAAAAACGGGACCCTATTACTAAGACTTCGCTGTCTGTCCGTCTGTCCGTCGCTCTGTCACCAGGCTGTATCTCAAGAGCCGCGATAGCTAGACAGTTGAAAATTTCACAAATTATGTATTTCTGTTACCGCAATAACAACAAATACTAAAAACAAAACAACAAACTCGTATTTTTGGCCTTTTTAGTACGGAACCCTTCGTGCGCGAGTCCGACTCGCACTTGGCCGGTTTTATTATTAGTTTACTTTAACTGATAAGAGGAAATTAAATATTTTAGTTTTTACTACCATGTAAGTTTCGCGCTTATATGTATGTTTATGTCGCCGTTTATATAAGATAAATATACGATTAGGTAACGCGCGATTCTAAAAGCGGACTAAACGTAGCCGGTATCTAGACTTGCAGGTCATCACTGATTGACCACTTCCAGTGGTGCACGCAGTTACGCTAATCAAATGTTTATCTAGTTACCGACGACATAAAATATCTACTATTACCTACCTAGATACTAACCTAGCCAGACTTTATGTACTTACATAAGAAGACTAAAGTTTCGATGTCGAAATAAAATAACAATAAATAGACGCTGTCTGTATACACCCTAAAATTCAACACTTTTCTATTAATTACTTTAATAGTTTTATTAATATTTAAGCAGATATCCGAAAAAACTATAAATATTAGAAAATGTATCATCATTACAATTTGTATTTTGTTTTGCTGTCTGCATGGATAGGAACTTCAGAACATTCTAGATGATGTAATCTCCTATGTTAGTAGGTATGCAAGGAGTCCTAGCTCGTTGTAGGAGAGTGACGACAGTAATATAAAACGGTGTTATTATAATTTATTCATTATAACTGGCTAGAAAAATTAATAGTGTGCTTTCTTAGGCATGAAAAATTTGAAAAAAAAAAACTGATTTGAACTAGTAACTACAAGTTTTCGTCAAAGATTAAAATTATGTTAACATCAGACTGGTTAAGATGCTTTCTGTATACATTTATTGCAAAAATACCTATGCAAACGGCGAAGACAAAACTGTTGCGAAGACGCGGGCGAGTGCTCTTGAACAAATGTCAATGTACTAGTGATATGGGAACGTAGAATAACTTTTTTTCATAAGACACTGCATAGTAATATTACAATTGCGAAAGAAATCCTCATTGACAAGGGACACAATGACTCACTTTCAACATAATATAAATAATTTTCTAAATAAGTCAGGTTCCGGACACGGGAGAAATTTCTGAAAAAGTTAAATGTCTTTGGATTTCGTAACACAAGGCTGTTTATTTTTAACTACGAAAATATGACATATAGCGGGAAAACTGTCATAAAATTACAAAAAAGCAGCGAATAGGCGCTTCTGTTGCTAGTACAAATCAATTTGGTTGGTTCTCTTAACGATACAAAGTGAAATATCCTAATAATCCGCGGTATGATGAAACACGACGGGGCTCTTGCCAAATTGGACATAAATTAGGATGTTACATAATTTACCAAGTTTAGTGCTTTACTAAATTAATTAGAAAGCTTAACGTTGAATCGATATTTTTAGATAGTGAGCGTTTAAATAAATAAACCTTGCATAACTAAAGTTTTATTTTATATTTTTTGCAATGTCAAATTAAAATAACTGTTTTGTTTGTTTATTTTTAACATATGTCAGAGATAAAACCTTGTATTAATACTTAAAAAAAAAACGAGAAAATAGGTCAAGACTATTGTGCTTGCACCGAACGCGTTTTAAATCCGTATTCTAAAGAAGAAATAGAATAGAAGCATCAACAGGCAAAAAAAAACTGGTGGCTATCGTAACGCACACTGCTTAAATACTAATGCCAACTTACTATAATCATAAAAAAATATTATAGGACCTACTCTTTTCAGGGTTCTGTACTTCTGAAGGGAAAAAAGAACTCTAGTATCACTGTTGACAGACAGACACACAGGCGTGTGTCTGTCTGTCTATCCATCAAGACCCTTTTTATCAGGAACGCGTAGAGCTTTAAAGTTGAAATTAATACCAAACACTGAGGTCTGGTCTCTTAGAGCGGTTAATAAATCAAATCTCTAAGTCTACGCGATCAAAAGAAAATGACATCAATTTTGAAGAGAACTAATAGCTTTTTTTGGGGGAAGTATTATCTCCTAAAATGTTTGCTTTGTTTGCTTTCACTTTGAAAAAAGCTGCTTCGAGTCTTTCTTCGTTTACTGTCGCACTCTCATTCAACTCTCCAAGTACAATTTATTTTCAGTCGCACCGTTTGCATTTAGTTACCTAGTGTAAGATACTTTAAAACTATTTTAATGGACTCAGCCAATGTCAGTCATGTAACATAGGTTAGTGTGCCTTTGGTATCGTTCTCAATGAATTTAATTTTCTTATCGGTTATCATCGCCCACTTTAGCTTATTAAATAGGAGACTATCGGAGCAATATGTTGTAGACATTTTAGCATCAATTTGATATAGAAATATCAGCTTATTCTTAATCTTCCGTAAGTTACTACTTTCCTTAGCTCTTGACAATTAATACGATTATTACAATGCGTGAGGTGTAAAATAAATATGCGACCTTCGTGATTATTTAGCATCTATATGACACTAAAACAACACCTGTGTAGGCACTAGGCATACATGTTTTGAAAATAGAACGTGACGCAGACGCAAATCGAAATGCGCTTGCCGAGTAAACATGCACTCGCGATCTCCAGAAATATCACCCTCGACTGGCCGCTTTTTGCGTGACAATAAAAAAGTAATTCGAATATTTGTTTGCTTCGAACGTGGAATAACAAACGGAGGTTGGTTATTGGTATCGCTATGCATGACATAATCGCCGGATAGATCCGGCGCAGTGTGCCAAGCCGGCCGCGGCCGCCGGAGCCGGTTTTTTGGCACTCTATCAAAGGGTTATAAGGTGAATGTGACTGAAGGCGCGAAGCTCCGTGTTTGTTTGACATGTTTCGTATCAAAAAGAATTCTAACGAGAACGCGAATAGGTGATAGAGTTTATTGCACGAGTAGAAAACTACAAAGGTTCACATCGTGTGGGAACGTGTAGGCCAAAATTATGCGTTTTTCAGGTTTTATATTTGCATAGTGTCGCCCAAATTCATTGTTATGAACCGTCTCACTGCCTTAAAAAATTGGTTAGCTCAGATTTTTATACGTAAGCATTTAGCTTTCTTATTTATGTAGGTATGTATAAAGACGAAAAGTATTCAGAAAATATCAAAACCGCTTGACGCAAAATGATGAAATTTGGCGCTATCTGGTTACCTAATAGTAAGTAAATGTTCGCAAAGAACAGGGTCGGATTAAAGAGGTCGAAGGAATCTCGTAAGTTTAGTTGGAGACATTAGCTAAGAAAGATTTTTTGTGACAGGGCTGACCTCAGCTCAAGATAGCTATTGCGAAAATTTGAAGTAGGTACCTGTCCCCTCGAGATAATACTCGGAACGCTTTATAGTCAAAAAAGCGATATAACCAAAAGCACGATTCAACCAGGGATGATTTATCTGAATTCCACAGAGACGAAGTCGGGGGCAAAGCCTTATTATGCTTAGCTTTGTCTAATATTCGTGCACCTATAAACTAAGAAACAACGTGTGTGGTACAGTCCAGGCCAAATACGTTAGGTCGCTGCCTCACAATCGGGCAATTTTACTTGCTAATCCTTGCTTGTTGACCAGCCGGCATAATACATCGCTTATCTTACACTGCGACAAGTCCCAGTGGACACAAATAATGTCGAATCTACGAGTAGTTCTGAAATGTAGGCCTTATAGAAATTCAGATCTCTTTATCTACATCGCACGAATTTTATTTCAATACAGATTTAAATTTCCAAAATCACTATAATTAGAGTTAATTGATTAGGGGACTTTATGTTGCATGCGCTATGATCACGAAAGACCTCAAAAGGTCAGGATACTCTTAAAAAACAAGGTAAACTCCGAATTAATAAATCTAGATTTTAATTTATTTTTATAGTATTGTAATTAACTCGATATAATGAAATGTTATAATTATACCTAATGTAAATAATAATGTTGATAGTTTATTATCTCAAGATATAAATTATCTAATCAATGCAGTGCAATTTTTATCTTTATAAAGATGTTTGATTTCCACAAAAAATTGAGTCTTTTTCCAAGTTTAGTAACAAAGAGGTTATTTGTAACATGATATCCTACTGCTTTACTACCCAAAACAAGGTTTATTGCGTTGTTTGGGTGTGAGTGTTTTGTCAACTTTTAGGTTGGAACAAAGGACTTATTGGGACAAAGAGAGGGCTACTCACGTTTGTGCGGGCTGGGCGGCGCGTGCGCAGGCGACCTCGGAGGCGGCTTGCCGGTCAACGCATCGCTCGACGACGCTTCCGCTGGAATAAAAATAAATAATAAATAAATAAATGTGGACAACATCACATACATTGTTCTGATCCTAATTTGAATAACTATTTAAAGCACTCGTATTTTGGAAATCAGAAACAACGACGGTAACACAAACACCCAGACCCGTGATAATGTAGAAAAACACTTTTTCTACATTGACCCGTCTGGGAATCGAACCCGGGACCTCGGAGCAGGCGACACCTTGACAACTGGTGTGTACGCCACTCCGCCACGGCGGTCGTCAAAATCCAAGTCCAATAGATTTTTTATCAATGGTATGTACGGTTCGATCGAAACTCGTAAAAAATATCAATTACATTTTAAAATAAAATAAGAAAGTAAAAAATTTTTATCGAGTTTTCAGTGTTCAGAGTCACTGTAAAGATTTGAAAAAGCTTACAGTGAATATACTTTATCAAAAACACATGCTTACAAGTAGTAGGTAGGTACAATGCGTTCAAGGACGGTCGGGATGTTAAAACTGCAAAAGGAAATAGTGACTGAAAAACCACGTTCAAGTTAAAGGGAGATAGCCGCTGAACTTTTTGTGTCTCAGGAGTCGATCTATACCATTGTAAATATCACTTGGGTGTGAAACATGTTGCCACTCAGCTAGTCCCAAAAGTCCAGAATTTTTACAAAAACTCAATCGAATATGTCGCTGAGGACATGCTATTTAACACAAATGAATTCCGAATCCAACATTTATGAAACCAACGTTTACGGTGACGAGACTTTGTTGTTGGGTATGCGAGGATGAGATATAATTTCACGTATGAATTGTAAATTAATCGATTTAAAATTAAAATCTTAAGCAAAATTGAACGTAAATCGATACTGCCTAAGCTATCGGTTGTTTCTCGTAATGCCATTTGACTTCCTAATCCTAGACATTATCATTTAAGTCTCCCGTTAACGTGGGTGTGACCGCAAAAACGTATCGGAATCAATACTAGAAAGTTGGTTTTCCTAAATAGACGATTCAATAAAGCTGCACCTAACAGTACCTACACAACGTGCTTTAGTTAGGTACAGTAATCAGAAAATTGTCGAAGCCAAAACGTATAGGTAAGTACTTTGATTACTTACGATATATGAAACGAGATTTTTTTTTTATTAGTGCTAGTTATAGTATTTCAATAAAAAAAATGCTAAAAATCTTTGTCAATAACTTCTTGTTTGGCACCGACTCAAATTGGTGTCTCATTTCATGCTTTCCTTTAGTTTAATTTTTGTAAAAAAAGTTTTCCTTCTTTTGTATTTGAAGTCTGTCAACTCTTTTGAGGTTGAGGTATATATTTCCGTTAATCCGTCCGTCCGTCCGTAATTTAATGTTTATACATAAAAAAATATATGCGTCGCATTGGAGTACCTCTTAATTTTTTCGTCGGTTGACAATGGACTGAAGGAAGCTCGAACTAAAAAGTAGTTTAAGTCGACGCATAATGATTGACGTTGCCTATTTATTTAGCATCGAATTAAAATTAACAAATCACTTTTTTCAGCCTGTTATTCTTCAGCCACTCGGAGGAGTAGCAGAACTTTCTTCTTAATCTTACGTGATCAACTAAGAACTTTCATATGAAAACAAATTCATTAATATCAACAATTCTAGCATACTCGTAGTATCAGAGGACGGTTCACTATAAAAAACATTAAAATGTCGTGTCGTCAAATGCCGTATTATTTCTAAATTTAATAAAATGTTATTATTTCTCTAAAACTAAAATAAAGATTTAGCACATGTAAACAGAGTTAAAACTTGTCAGAAGAACCGTCACACGGGGCTTAGTTTGCTGTAATAAGGCAGAAGCGGAAGAAAGGAGGCAAATAATATGAAGTCGCATCTTTACAAACAATAAATTATTCGGGAGCCGAGGATTCCCCGCACCGTGCACTTTGTTTACATTTGCGAGCGTCCCGACGGCTCAAGCCCGCGATATTAATGCCACCGGAAAACATTTTTCGCATATATTTTGTATACTTTTTACAGTTTGACGTAGTTCAGAAAACATTGGGCCAATGCATGGACTGGTGTAAACTTAGTTTTGGGTGTTATGGTTAAATTATATTAATTCTACAGTCATCAATTTATCAGCTAACCAGAAGAATAACTAAAATGCCTTTTGAAGTACGAGTATTAACGCTCCTCCAGCCTCCAACCAATTTAGAAAATATCATTTCCTAACTTGACGAGACCGAAAATCAAACTCGGGACCCTTGCAAAGTGGATATCACAGCGCTACACCAACCAAAAAGTATCTTATTTTTGTAAAGCACACTAGAATGTAAAGATATAGTGTAAAACTGTAAATCAATAAAGGACAAACCCGTTTCCTATACAATCTCGGGCCTGACGTTACTAAATTAAAGCATATTAAAAAGATTCATAAGCCCTATTTTCACAACTTTCTGCAATAGAAAAGTAAATTAAATTAACTAATGAACTTATTTTATTTTTAAAACCTATATCATGTATTATTTGACAAAAAAATACCATTTCGGTACTTTAACTGGATAAGATCTAGGTTCCTTTTCTATCTATGAGAGATATAGGTAGTAAACAGAGCACTTCAGCAGAGCAGTGAGAAAAATACAAACCACATTAACTTTCGCACGAGTACGAAACATGTTAAAATGTACTCTATGTACGAAACGAAATGTGAGTGAATTGGAGTGAATGACTGACATTGGCGTGTGGATTTGGCCGAAACACTGCCTTCGCCATGTTATACAAAAGAGTGAATGACAAATGACAATTAAATGTCATTGTCAACTGATATTCATAATAAGAGTTTTACGCGGGAAAGGAAAGGAGAAGTACGGACTTTTTGTCTCGGTTTTATAAATTAACTAGCTGTTGCCCGCGACTTCGTCCGCGTCAATATCTGTTTATATGATTGCAATTAACATCAATATTTTTTCCCGTTTTTGCAACATTTTTAACTGATGCTTCGCTCCTATTAGTCGCAGCGTAATGTTATATAGCCTAAAGCCTTCCTCGATTAATGGACTATCCAACACAAAAAGAATTTTTCAATTCGAATCAGTACTTCCGGAGATTAGCGCGTTCAAACAAACAAACAAACAAACAAACAAACTCTTCAGCTTTATAATATTATAGTATAGTTATTGTATAGTTAGTGGTGTTATTGTATTAAGGGTATCAGTGAGGAGATTATTTAAATGGAAGTGAGAGACAAAGTAGAGCTTGGCTATCCTGTCTGATTCGGATAGAGGTTCCCGCGTAAAACTCCAGTGATCATTGCAAAGTGTGAACTACCATCACATTTCAATGTATTAATTTAGGTTTAGGTTATGTTAGGTTAGTTTATGTAAATGACATTTTAACTAAAGACTAGGCTGTATGGACTCGTCCGAAGCCGTTAAATTTATATCAATAATAAAAATATTCTTAATAATAGTGCAGCCTGTTACATCAGGAATTGAACTATTCAAAATGTTCAATTGTTTTATCAATGATTACTTATTGAACTGCAAAGCTCGTGGAAAAAAATGTTAATTACATTCTCTAAGTTTTTTACATTTATTTAGGCTTTTAAAACTAACTATTTAGCTTATTCCTTAAAAAATGAAATTGTTAAAAAAGTATTACTATGAATCGATTTATTCCAAATCGATTAAAACGTTAAAAGCGCCGCTTTATGAAGTGACAGAGCGTTTACGGAGATAGTCACGTTTTAATTAAATGTGTGTAAAGCGGTTTACAGATACTGTTTAAGTATTAGAATAACAATATATATCTTATCCTTTTCTCCACTTGTCCATTGCCATTTAAACAATTTTTTAGAGAAATAGGCAAGTAAAATAAAAGGGATTTTTTGGCATAATTTCCATTGTTGTAACGTCCCAAAAATGGGGTTCTCCTTTATCAATATACTGGCACCTTGTAATACCTACCTCTACATCCATTTTATTTGGCTTCTTCCTCAAACGAAATATGTCTTATTTCTTACTACATTTAAAGAAAGAAAATATTCTGTAACAATTTACCTATCCTGTAAATTAGCAAGACTGTTTACTAGGAATCAGAAAACATTCACTAACATCCGTAGCTTTAATTCAGCGAAACAAAAGCACAACGTGTAACTGGATTCCTGTTACAAAATAAGGTAAATTATAATAAGCACTCACCATAACTTTGAACAACACGAACCGATATTATTGCAAAATATCATTCGACCGAGCGAGCGATCTGATTAGGCGTGCTAGCTTCCTGCCTCGCTCCTGATTCCACGTTAGATGTTTTTGGTCGACGTAAAAGGTATAAATAGCGAAGTACCTGATTATTTATAAATATTTAAAGAGGTGTTCCCCAGCACCGAGTTAACTAGAGGACTACCGCGAAATGACAACGCACCGGGAAGTGAACGGAACGAAACAGACAGGATTTGGCACAGCTTTGTCTACGGATAACCTACATTCGAATGCTAATAAATAAATCTAGGAGAATAGAACAAGATAGGTCCAATAACCTTTAACGGCCATTTATAAAATATTGGGTTTAAGCTTTTATTTACAAGAACAGAAGCTTCATAGTAAAGCTTTTTGGCGTCATACTCTTTTCCCAAGTTTAGAATTGTTATTATGTCGAATTGTATACGTCTCGGTTTCAGTTAGGTACGTGTTATGATGTAATCTTCATAACACCTACTATAGGTAAACAAGCAACGTATGTAAAAATAACATCAAGTTTTCTATTACGCAATTATTATAATTTGGTGTGGTGGGATCTACCACCTAGTGGTCTACCCTGGGCAACGGCTTCTTTGGTTTTCTAACCAATGATGACGGCTAACAGATCCCTCTGCGGTGGTAGGCTTCGTAAGAGGCCGCCTGGATGCTTCCACCCTCTTGCCGAAGTCCAGTGCCAAACAGTTTTTCTGTGTTCCGCTGGTGTGTGGGAGAACCAGTGCCTCTGGGAAAGCTCGCTCCATCTTAGGCTTCTTCTTAACCTTACAGTTAAGTATTTAGTCAAAGGCAAACCTATAGATTACCTATTAAAAAAAAATGTACCTATATCCCATCTAGTTAAATGCTTCAGTGTCTAGTTCAAAACTGCATTACTATGAATGGTTGTTAAATAACATGGAAGTATTTTTTGTACTTACATTTATAAGGCCTATTTATAGCAAATAAACAATTGAATCGAATAAATTACAAAGCTTGAGGTTTCAGTAGAAAAAATGACATTCATGATTGAACCCAAATTTAAATAACTGAACTTTGCTGGGTTTTTACTTGGTTACTTATCATTTTCTGATCAAAAACTTACAAAATTTCGCTAATTTGTTTTACGATAAATAAATCCATTTTGATAAGAACAGTAAATATTTTATTTTAATAATTGCAGCCTTCTGTATTATCAAAAAAGCTGAGGCATATTTTTCTTTAATTGCAAGTAACTTAACTTAATGCCCCGATAGTCTAGTGGTTTAATTACCGGACTAAGACATCGGGGTCCTGGGTTCAATCCCGGGTCGGGCAACAGGAATTTCAAAGTTTTGAAAATTGTTCGGGTTTGTAATCACCAACCCGCATTGGACAAGCGTGGTGATTATGCCTGTACCCATCATTGCTGTACTTTGTGTTCAATGATGAAGACGAAGACCTTTGCCTCGTTGTGGGTAGATTATAGGCCTTTACTTTTAAAGACTTACTTAAATCGTAAAGTGGTATTAACACTTGTTTATTGTCGATACCGTGACAGGTCGTGAATCAATACAATTGCAGTACATACGGACGGCAGACGAGTATAAGAGCAGACTATTTTCATTTAAAACTTGTCACTTCATTGTCTGGAAGCACAATAGAGTCCTGATCCCGAGGCTTGCACTGTGCAACAAGGACCCGTGCTCTGTGTTAAATCAGAGTAAAAACATCTCTTTGTATGAGAATACATCCAAATCGAATACTAAACCTGTTATTTGATAGTGTATAGGATAGTTTAGTTTATTTGTTACTGTTACTGATTTTGAACCCATCATGTCACATCATGGGTAACGCTCTCTTGGGACATTCTATTCAAAGCGTCACTGTACCCAGTAGTAGGTAGGTAAATAGTCACATTCAAAGGAATCTGTTTATTACATTTGTATTATTATCGCCCCATTGCCTAGCTTTGCGGACATTACTGATACAGTATATCAAAATCATGATTGAAACTCTGTTTGCCGTACTGGATATGAAAACTCAATTTTGGATTTTAATCTGAACCGATGGAGTGAAAACGTTCCTAAATTGTTGTTTAACGTTTCGTTACACTCAATAAATTCGGATCTCAAGTCAATCGTTGGAATTATTCCGAGATCAATCAACATCTTAATTAAAGGAGCTCAGCCAGACATTCAAAGGAAATTTTAATACAACTCAATAATTTAATGAAATCTGGATGGCTCTCGAAACAATGACAAGTTTATTTTTCGAGTGGCTGACGAGGGATTGCTTGTTGCCAATGTAATCAGTTGACTTGAGATGAAATCAAACCAACGTGTCCTCAAATTGATATTAATACGAATTTGAATGACTGAATGTTTTTCAATTGAAAAGTACACCAGGTATTTATTAGACTTTTGTTAAGTAAGTCTAAGATGGTGTTTCTCGATTCAAAACTTCTTCTGCGATCTTCGATGTTATTAAATGTAAAACTATTGGACATATGACTCTACGAGTAAGAAGGAATAAGATATATTAGAACGACTATGTGCGGGTATTTCCATTCCTGACAGTGCGCTACATACCTGATTGAACCCTACCGTAGCACAGTTTCAAATTATTCAGTGAGCAAACTATCGAATAACACGTGTCAAAGTTTACTCCATTGACTGGCTAACCGCAAATCGCAGGGCGGGTCGCACTGACCACGGCACCACACGGAGGCCGGAGGGAGACTGTCACAGGGCGAGCACCTACAATGGGCACTTTCCGTATATTAATCACATTGAAATACCCGCTTTGTGTAATGATTGCGACACGCTGAACTAAACACCAAACGCGTCATCCTGTCACACACGGATTTTTGTAAACACGACCGAAAGTGACCTTTGTGCAAAACAGTGCATCGGGGTTTGATCACTAAGATCGGCAATGCAAAAGCTTTCATGTTGGCCAAAGCGTAAATATAACATTATCATGACGCAATAAGTTTGCTATGTTTTATAATGTTTTAAGTAGTTTGTCCCTGTTGTAGATCCTGGTAAGGACAGAAGGTTGAAGTTTGTAAATGAATGATTCATTTGATATTGGTTTCTATGCGTGTGTTCGTCCTATGTGCGTCTTAAGAGGCGACTAAAGGAGTAACAGCCTACAATCATCCCACTGCAGGGAAAAGGCTCACATCACTGAATTCAAGTTACCATAGCAATGATGGGTACAGGCATAATCACCACGCTTGCCAAATACGGGTTGGTGATCACAAACTTGTAATGTGACACGAGCAATGTTCGAAAATTCGAAAATTTTGGTTGATAACCCGGGGATTGAACCCGGGACCCCTTGATCTTGGTCTGGTATTTAAACGACTAGACCAACGGGGCGGACTAAAGGAGTACTGCCACTAAAGGACAGATATCAACATCTTTGTCGTCTCTCATCGCTGAACTGAAACTGAAACTACTATTTGCCAACAAGCCCTTTCAAATGTGGTGGCTATATCAGATACTCCTTTTACGGAGATCGATGTCCGACAGTAGACTGATGAATGTTGATAATGATTCTGATGACCCGGGGGAAACATAAAGATATTCATAATAAATGTAGCTAGTACAAGAGTATTTTTTGTACATATGCGTTAATCGAAGTAATACGAGTAGTTTACGCTACCAATCGATTATCTTTGTAAGAACTGGCAAAACGGAACTCTCCCATATAAAAAAAAAAATAGCAAGCTTTAGCGTCACTTACTTGCAAACTAAAGACAAGAAGAACTGTTTACAAATTGATGTTAAAATTGAATTTAATAAATACCTAGAAGTTTACAAGTTTTGTAAGACTATATTTTGTCAATAGTAAAGTAAGTCTATATTTTGTAAATTATTACAATTTGTAATGAAGCGCCTGGGTGGGTAGCTGGTAGTGAACAAATAATATTTTACTACAGTTACCAAATCTAGTATATAAATAACAATAGATGTACAATATCAATGTGCAACGGCATTGTGATAACCAAACGTACGGCCTGATTGACATACAATGCATTGTCAATTACCAGGTGTGTCTGATTGTATCCTAATTATATCGACTATACTTAACCATGGCTCTATCAGTCACACAAATGACAAAGGTAACAATTTAGCTGATTATTTGCGATTTTCAAACCATATATCACTTATTGCCTTGGAATTTAAGACAAAAAATCTCTCAATGGCGTGGATCAAGAAACTTGCTGAAAAAATTAAAAACCGGAGTAATATTTGCTTAAGATAAAAAAAATACATCTAAACTAATTAATGAAGTATCCAAAAAGCCTAAAATACCGTGGCACATAAAAGTAACAGTCGACCCGTGACCATCGGCTTGGTGCAATCCAGTCGAAACGTCGGGTAAATAAATAGGTACCTTTATAATTTTATACGCGATAACGACCCGTTAGTGAACCTTGTAATAATATTACATAAAAGTAAGTATTGAACTTGATAAATGTCGGCCATCGTTGATTGTTTGTCAGGCACCGGATAAAAGGTAGTAAAATTATTTAATGCATATGCTTTACACAAAAAAAAAACCTATTTCGAAAATGAATTTTTCTTTCATAATTTACATAAACTCAATTGCGAGGGATATCGTTCGAATAAAAATACCAATATCAGACACCCCTGTAAAAGGGTATGCGTGATCAGATATAAAAGTGAACTGGTATCTGACACCAATAGGCGGGCGACACAAACCAATAATAGAGCAATATCAAAACCAACCCGCTAACGATTATGCGTAAAACATGATTGACATACAATATAGAGCGACACATTGTAGAAGACTAGGTGTGTCTGATTGTAAAGTCCAGTTCCATCAATCACTGTGTCACAGCACACAGTACATCGGCTATTCGACCTAAAAGTGGGACGCGTAATGAGGTGACGATGAAATAATTTGTCATTCCAGTCCGCTTTATTAATTACTAAATTCCGGATCTAAACAACATTTGTAATGGTTGTCTTGGTTGGAACGCCGACCTCATTTATACTTCTAGCGTTCTGTTTTTATTCATACTAGTTGACCCCGGGAACTTCGTATCGCCTCAAAATAGTATTTGATTTTTACGTATCAAATGTTATTATTGTCATCCAATATGGCTGGAAATGGTTTGAAAAAAATATCAAGAAACACATTTTCTTCATTTTTTAACGTTAACTATCCAACGTTTTTAATACTTATTATCCTACTAGCTGTTGCCCGCGACTTCGTAGGTACGCGTCAATTTCGGTTATATGATTACGTTTTTTTTTGCGACATTTTTAACTATTGCTTCGCTTCTATTGGTCGCAGCGTGATGTTATATAACCTAAAGCCTTCTTGGATAAATGGACTATCCAACACAAAAATATTTTTTCAATTCGGACCAGTACTTCCTGAGATTAGCGCGTTCAAACAAACAAACAAACAAACAAACTCTTCAGCTTTATAATATTAGTATAGATTCTACGAAGACAAATCCAAAAACACCAAAATCATACAAAACGTTTCAGCCATTCTCGAGGTACACGTGGAGTACCTAACTAACACGACTTTATACAGAGTGGCCTAAAAAGTGACGTCTAGATATTTTTTTGGATTCCTTACATCCAGGATTATCTCTTAATATACCCTATATACATTAGCCGAATTTTCGTAGTTCTCGAGATATTATTTTTTTCGTAAATTATGTAATACCCTGGCCAGCACGTTCACGGATTTGAACCCAATTGATTATTTTCTCTGGGGATACATAATACCACAAAGAAACTGCTTATGCCCGCGAAACGAATTACGAAGCAGAATAACGACAAAAATTAAAAGATTTTGAAATAACAAACGCGAAAAATCAAGTGCATTTGCACCTAAGACAGTCGAAAGATTATTATTAAAGAAATTGCTAATAATAATTTACACCAGGTATTTATTTGATTAGCAACAGTCTCAAAATTCGGCTCAAGAAGTGACTAGAAATTACTTCAATATCATATAAAGTAAGTGACTAGAATATTTGTTCAACCAAATCAAGACCCATTTGAAATTGATACGATCGACAGATCCATGAGATACTTCAATCGGAAACGAGCGCGCGTCTTCGTGTACGATGCTACATAACGGTGACATTGATGTTGATAATAAAGCTGACTTTTTGAATATTAAATTCAGTAGCAAAGTCATTAGGCATATCTACACCGAGCAGGGGCTCGCCGCGAATGATCGGTCCGTTAATAGGTTGATCGTGCGGACGAGCCGAGATGCGTAACATACAACAGGGATATATGAGTACTAATGAAAATATCGAACAACCTGATATTTTGAAATTGAAATTTTCATTTTAAGCCCATGTATCATCATCACTATTGGCGATATTTGGCACATAAGTCCACAGCTACTAAACTATTTCTTTTGAAACTACAATATTATAACTCTAAATATTTATTTATCATAAATTGATTGTTTTGTTAATAACTGATAGTAGTTAAAATTAAAAATACATTCTAATTGGAAAATAAACCATTTACTCACAGTAAAGAATTTAAGAGCTGAATCAAATTTGGCACAGATACAGTATAAAGACTGGAACAGCACTTAGGCATCCCTAAAATTAGGAAAAAGTAAGGCTTCCGTGGTATAGTATCAAATTCTAAGCATACGAAGTCGCGGATAGTAGCTAGTATGAATGCGAATGTTAAGATAGATTGTTACTCAATCACGACAGAAAGGCTGAAAATCTGGTTCGAAAATTGACACACAAATAGATATTAATCAAGAAGAGACATACGCTACTTGTTATACCCGTCAAAAATTGTTACCATGGGATAAACACGGTCGTTTTACAACATATTGCATGGTACCGTCATGATTTTTTTTGGTGAGGTTCAGTTCAGGGTATAATTGAAGCTCCGATTTATCCGCGAATTTAGGAACGATATTATTCGCAGGGCTGCTGTCAGGAGATAGAAAAGGTAGCTGATAATTAAGCTCAGTGTTTCGCCCGTCAGTGGACCAACTTGGGCTGATTGTGTTGATGACGATGATTAGTTGAGTAACTCCAACAAGTTGGACCCAGACATATTTCATAAATAAGAACATATTTATGTTACGTGTAATGTTGAGGATGTTTATGGATCTAACCAATATACAATTTATATAACAAAGTTAGTTTTAGTACTCGTATGCTTTTTAAATACCGATTTTTTTATTGTATCTTATTCAAGTTAAGAAGCAGATGTACCTACTAAAACACACAATATTGGCAATTTGGATGGTGTAGTCAGTGTAGTGGTGCGGTGGTCCGCTTACTACACAAGGGTTCCATTCACGGTCGGGTCAATTTAGTAAAATTATATTTTCCAAATCGGCCTGAATATCCGGAAAAGTTCAAGGGGAATAATCATGATTCTTTATGCCGTTGGTTTCGGCTACTATCGCAAGATGGAAGTTGTAAAACAGTCACGTCAGAGGCCTGCAATGGAGTCTTCAAAAACTGACATCAAACTATTCTAAGTAAGGATAATGACGACCATTTGGATCAGTGGTAGTAAACGCTGCTTCTGAGCCATGGGTCGCGGGTTCGATCCCCGCACAGTTCAAATATTTATGTGCATGAACATGTTTATTTGTACTAGTCTGGGTATTTTTCTATGTATAATAAGTATATATTTATAATAAAAGTATATGAGTAAGTTTATCGGTCGTCTAGTACCCATACGCCAAGCTACTTAATAGTAGCTTTATTTGGGACTAGATGGCTCTGTGTGGCCCAGTGTGGCATGTCTTGTTGTTTTTAATATATAACATACGAAAAAACAAGAAGGTACACAATATTATTATGTATCATTTTCAGTATAAGAAAATATGCATAAATACTCGTTGTGTTAAGTGGGTTTAAATTCAAAGAATTTAAATTAACGTGCCCGTTTTAAACCAGGCAAACTCATGAAAAGTTATATCAACTTTCTTGTCCTGAAAATTCTTCACATTTTAGAAAGGAAAGTTCAAAATAAGTTGAAGTTAGTGGAGCCGTTAGAAGCAATAAACAGAACATTACTTATTAATTTCATTGTTCAACCGACGAATAAAGCGGATGATCTCAATTCGATGTGTATTTATTAGGTATTTAAATGTTTGAACACGCATGACATTTAAGTAGGTTGAGATTACATGGAGATTACGGTTGGCCAATTTTTATTTATACGGTATTGTGACTAATTGTAGCATTTGACATTTACATGCATCAGAGTAGTATATTTTATATTTGAATACAGAAATCCAAAGGTAGATCCAGGGCACTCCAGGGGATGTTTCAAAACTTTCTAGAGATCCATAGTTTAATAAATACGGCACCAATGCACAATGTTAAAGTCTTAAAATAGAAACACAGGATAAACTTATAAACTGTCTAGCAAGTTATTTCGTTAGTACGTATTTCGCTTGCAAGTGTTGCAAATATGGCAAAATCTTACAATTGGAAAGGCCTGTGTCTAGCAGTGAACTGATATAGACTGGTGATGCTGATGGTCATGGGGCTTGAGAAATACTTTTTAGAAAAGAGTGCGCACTTATTGTAACTCAAAGAGCCTGGACCCTAATCAAACAATTGTGCAACTACAGAAAATAATCTTTTGAACACGTTTTAATATGTTATTATATTAAGCTTGCCCTGACAATTCTTAGTATTTGATGGATTTTATAACATTGCTATATATTTATGTTATTAAGGTCCATTTAATAGAGATGAATAAGTGCACATTTGTAGATAACGGGATCCTAAAACTCAATATTTTGGCGGGACAAACAATATGTTTTGTTTTTGTTGTATTGTATTGTTCACTTCTATACATTTATTTAAAAAACCAGAGCAAAGCAATTAGCATATTACAGTTAGGTACTGTTGATAATTAAGAGGAAACACTACGGGCGAGAGAATTGAAAAATAGGTATTTGTATTATCTATTGCTGTCGCGCAGTCCCTAACGCATTCACCGCAGAGTGTGATAGAGACAAGTTTCTTGGACCGAAAATACCTACTTAAAGCACACCAAATCAACGTTTCGTAGTCCCCCGATTCCTTTTCCAAAACTAGACCGATTTGAATACTTTTTTGATTAAAAATTAAAGAAAGGCTTTGGCCGTGTTCGTATGTTTTACTTTTTTTCTAAAGTTTAGCCAAATTTGTTTTCTGGATGTTTGAACACAGCGGAAAATCTGGCGAATTTTTTCGATTTTTGAGGGCTCATATCTTTTTTATTAATTAATTTATGAAAAAACAGAAAACATAGAAAAATGCTAATAGTGGCTATAGATTTTTGTAATAAAAATTATTGCTCTACTGGCATTACGTTGTATTTCCTCTTAAAAAAGAAACGGTCAACATGTGAACAATTGGTAAAAAAATAAGTAAGTAACATTTTCTCTCAACGTCTACAAAACATCGCTCTGTTTCATGCATTCGAGTGGGAATCCATTTTACCGCATTTCCAGTTGATCAGTTGCTTCGGGGTTGATTGCATGGACACGTATCGGACATACCTACTATAAACTCTATAAAGCAAGATGAAGTTTAATTCCATTACTAGATACGGTTTGGAAGTAGAGCTAGGTAACCCGTCAGTCAGTCTACGGCCGCCATGGAGATCTATTTGCAAAAGGTTATTTTGAAAATTAACCAAGTAATTTAAGTTCAATATAGAAATGATGTGTGGTGCCACATTTATACCCTTTTTTCTTGCTAAAGGTGTTATAAATGGCTACTAAAGGATACTAGAAGAAGAAAGGCAGCAACGCCTTCTGTCACTATAGACAAAACTGTAACCTTAATTAGTGATTTGGTGAAAAACATATTTTAGAGAGAAAATTATGTAAAAAAATATATCAGTATATAAACTTGAAAAATTTTTTATTTTTTTTGCTAAAATATCAAATAAAATATAAAAAAATATACACAAAAATCCAAGACTAACAAACGACCGTTTGTAAAATATGTTTTGAGGCCATTGAGAATTAGGTAAATTTTACCAGGAAATCTGTAACGTCTGAAACAACAGCTTTCGGCGTTAGCCTTTAAATAAAGTTATCGTTTAAAACGTTAACAAGAAGGAAATATTTAATAATCCAACACAAACCACTCCTTTAAAATATATCTGTCAATTTTTTTTGGAGACTGTTATCCTAAATTACATAGACCTTTTTTTTTAATAACATCGTGGCATTGGATAATCTTTTCAATTGAATAATCTTTTCAATATATGGGACAAGTGTAGGCACATTTTTTCATCACATTTAACTTTAAAAAAATCAAGTCACTTTTAGGTATGTTTACAGAAATATTTAAAAAATGCTTAATCTTAAATTGCTCTAAGCGATAAAGACATCAGTTTCACACACAACAAATATCGCAACTAGATCAAATTGCATAACAATTCAATTTGCGTGGGAAGGCTCGTCCGTTCCTTTCGATCGCTTTCATCCAGCATTGAATGCAATGCACCATTTTGTCACGATCCCTGTTAAATTAGTCATGTGTGAGTTCACGTGAGTCAGGATACACTGGTGGATATTTGCACAGGAAAATCATCAATAGCAGTTAGTTATGCAAGAGAATGATTGTCCGAGCGTTTTCATTGGAGCGAGGAAATACTGCGTCCGTCAAAGGGACGGAACTCTGGCTGTCAGGCTAAATGCGTAGGCGCAGCCCTTTACATTTTGTTTGGATGGTAGAAAATCTATTGTGCTACATCCGGTCCGGAGCTAATACCGAGTTTATTGCGGCCTATGAATGGTCTATGGCATGGATCCGATTCGGGGGCACTCAATGAATGGAAGAAGACATTTTTCAAATCGTTTTTAACTTTACAGCATAACATAGCTGTATACAAGCAAACGTAATAAATCAAAGCAACAAGCGCTCCTTTGAATTATTGTCTTCGACACATTAATAGACGACAGTAATAATCCGCTTTCTTGCGACTGAATTAAACTAGTAGGTACTATTATTTCATTTTTTTGTTTTATGTTTTGGTCAACCCTTCATAGGAAAAGCCTTGTCCAGCAGTGGACAGATGTACGGTGAGATGATATTGCTAACTGGCTGCAGAAGATTTGGAAAATGTGATATGGTAAACACTTTGCCTGACGACAGCTAAGAAATGATATCACAATAAAAATTCGTATACTTCTGTCGTAACTGGAATTCGAATCCAGGAGCTTAGTGCGATGAGTGCCGACATAAAACATACATGCCGAACTTTGTTTATTGTTCCTGTTTCTGTATAAGTATATACAAATACTCAATTTTTCTATTTAAAATCTAGCTGAAATATTTTAAGCAATCTGTATGATACCGCTGAATTTGTAATTAAATTAATTGAAAGACTAGAAAATCACTCTGTATAAATTAATGTGCATGTTCTAAAGTAACTCAGTGTTTCAGAAATGAAACAACGTTTCTAATTACAATTTGAAAAGACTAATCGGTTGAAATTATTGATAACGGGAACTCAGCTGAAAGGCAGATGGAATTCCCCGTAATTAGCCCAGACAGAGAAATTATGTACCTACCTACTCAATTATATAGGACATGATCGAGGTACGGGTATCTATAGACATAAGCTAGTACCTACTTTATAACAATAAACACTAGTGCATCTGCATTCTAGTTTGAATTATCTATTTTGCCGTTAATGACCATTTGGTAAACAATAGGATATTAAAGAAAGATACATTGCAGTAGGGTTTCTTCACTTTGAAGCAACCATACTATAATAGTCCTTATGCCGGTAATGATACCTTATTGATTTAAATTTATTACTTCTTATCAAAATCAATTCTCAAAAAACTAGAACAGTATCGTTTTAGCAAATTACCTCTACTATTTATTGAGTCACAGTAAACTTTTCATATCGTTGTTTATCAAGTCGAATTTGTAGCTAACGCCAAAAGCGGCCACTTTAAGCAATAATAATGTACCTACAATACGAAAGAACGTCAGAATTAAAAGCAGTTAACAGTGATTCAATAAATACTAGAGGTAATTTGCTAAAAAGATACTGTTCTAGTTTTTTGAGAATTGATTTTGTTTAGAAGTAATAAAATTAAATCAATTGGGGGCAGCACTTAGCTCTAGTAGTCGCCTTGAGCAAACCCTTTACACGTCTTTAAAGTATGATTTCCGGCAGTGAAAATTTGTACAGGGAATCAGTAATCAAAAAGTCAGTAATTTTTCATTAATTTGGTAAATATATTTTAACTGATCTCTCTCTATGAAGTGCGCTGTAACCAAGTACAAAATGGTGAGTGCTATGCAACTGAATTCCACGCAAATGAAGTCACGAGCGCAGCGCTAATTTTAAAAAGCTACCAAACAAACATAAACGCATCAGCGTGTCTAACTAAGTTGCTTCTATGGCCTCCAGAATCGAGAGAAAACAAATCTAAACACATTTCATTTTGAATTGGTATGTACTTTAACTGATCTATATGGAATAAGACATATAACCGGAAAAATAATTTAAAGTTATGTCGCATAACTGAAAATGCGATTATGTAACCGAATTTCATGCGCAAGTCGCGAATTTATGCAAGATGACTTTTTCATCATTTAAAAAAAAAATAGGCGTTCAGTATAATATTTAGAGCCCATTACGCAACATATTTTTCAATTTTTACGATCCCAAAACCTGTTAAGGTATGATGGGAAAATCAAAAACTTATGAATAGTATCGTAATGAATGAATGATATGCGCATCACGTAAAAAAAGTGTTGGTAGGAGGCCGTCTCAAAAATTTTTGATTTTTGTACTGGGCTATTCCAAATGAAAAGAAAAAACTTCATTTGTATTTTGTCTCGTAGATTGCTATATTAAAATTTGGAAGGTGGTTAAAATTTCATCCTGTGTATTATGTTAAATCTTAAGGTCACGGTACATATCTTAGTAGACGTCCGTTAAAAACTAATTTGGCTATCGAAACATTACAACACAGTGTCCTTTCATTCAACTTCATCGTTCTCTCTCACTCATACCAATATCTTAGAGTATCTAAAAGAGACAGCTTCGGGTTTCGACTTGCGTAGTACCTAAGGCCTCTGGGCCAGATTTAAGGTCTAAGGGCTCTTGCAAGTTTGAATGCAAGAATTTAGATTTTTGTGCCACATACTTAATGTTCGGCAGGTAGGTTGGCAATAGTTAGTGAACATTCTCTAAGTTATTAATTTTTTGAGGGGTCTAAGCATTATTGCACGTTAAGAGTTTAGAGTATAAGACAATACCAGAGACATGTATTTTGTGAAAGGGCTGAACTAGTCCTTATTTTCCATTTATAAAGAGAGCGATTAAGAAAATTCGAAAGTTGGTAATGTTAAATAGTCGAGAACGCAGTTTATTCGACAACGCGATATAACCTAGACGGCAATAAAATCGGGCGAGCGGTAAAACAGGTGACAATCAAACCGAATTCCACACAGACGTACTCGCGGGCAGGGTTCTAGCAAACTACAAAAAGCTCCCAAGCATAAGTACTCACACACACGCATCAAGTCTCTACAACTAAGTCGCGCAGTTATTCAGATAATTCAAAACCCTTTCGTAATAAATAAACAACACACAGACGGATCTAAACATCTGGCCTTATACCCTTGTACTTTATGCAACATAGTGCGGGTGCATCGCCCCCGCAACACATAGGGCCGCGTGCTTCCCATCATTCACGGATCCGTTAAATTGTATATTTCCGCGTAAAATATTTTCCTTCCACCGAATCATTTAACCGCGCACATATTGCTATTTAAATTCACATCGAAATAAGCGGAACACCATACTGTAATGAATTTCTCATCAATAATTATTACTCCGAATGTACAGTGCATTTCTGGAAATATTACGTTTATACATTTAATTTTACGTAACTGTAGACTCATTTTGAAGAACCATTCCCTCAATGGTTTGAAAACGATCTGATAATGTTACTCGTAATACATTGATGATATTATGCTTCATATCATCATCATTACCAGACTATTAATTCGCTGTAGTAGGGATGGTGCTATTCTTATAATTTGCCGACACATAACTATAATGTTATGTTAATGTATGGAGTTAGAAAAATGTCTGATGTTTAAGTTACTAGTTTTATATGTTTTTTAAATCTCAATTTTTTAACTTATTCCGGGGTCTTTTATGATTAGTTATGATTTTCTATGACTTTTTTAAAGTTATCTAGTCAAATCAGTGATTATGTCGCGCGCGAAAAGATTTGGCACTAGATATTATAAGGCCTTTTTCGTTGTGAGGTCAGACTAGTTACAATATTCTTTGAATAAGTAATTGTAAGTTATTATACAGATAATTTATTTTACTCTACTTAGAAGGCTAGTTAACAATTAAACAAAAATTGGTGATGCACAGACCGAGTTATTTTATCTTGCCTATTTATCTGCATAAATTTAAATAAAATAGTATTTAAATTTATTCAATATAATTTATATTCGTCACACAAATCATTAAACATGTCTTGACATAAATACTTTCTCTTTACAATACATTTTATGACAACACGAGTACAGCTATAAAATTTCGTATGTAGGCTACCAATCCCCTCAAACAATCTCACAAACGCGCAAAATTGGAGCAAAAAATATTCCTTTCGACAATACTATTGCAATATCTCGGCAAGACTGAGGTTCTTTATCATAATTTGGTTGAGATCAAGGGTCGGCCCGCGAGACAATAAACTTGCGAATTTGGCGGATCCAAAATGTTTGGGGTCAGTAATTTTACTAGCATTGCTTATAATTCGAATTGTTTCAGAGACATTTTGACAGCTAAAATATTTATTGAATTTATATACATATACTTATGTTTGTATAGCTGGCATCCAAACGGTTTAACTGACAAAATGAGATGATTTTTTCAAATCTATGAATATCTTGTTCTTGTTTTACTTAGGAATTTCTTTACTTTACCTTAATTAATGTGCTTTAATCACAATTATTATTTTGTACTACGCCAATTTTAATTGTTATATATTTATTAATTATTTTTAAGAATGTTGTATTAATTTGAGGAATTAATGTCACGATTTTATCTATCACTAGTTATATTAGCAACAATATCTACATAACGATGACAAACAATAGAATAACTGTAACAATAACTGTCATGCGACGACTCAAAAGGAGACAATTTTTTTTAGTATGGCGAATGGGCCCACTAAAAAAATGTGACGTATAGTAATGAAACATATATCAAATTGTTCCTTATAATATCTAGAAAACATTAGCAATATTAGTATTTCTTTATCTAACGGGAATATTCAGAAAATAATCCTTACTAAATGACATAACCTAAAAACTTCTTACAAGTTTTATTTGATTATTTGCATACACAATGCTATTTATATCAAAGATATACATGTCTTAGCTAGGAATCGAACCCACAGGCCTTAGCTGACTAAGGTTAATCATATTTTTTCAAGTTTAAAAAAATATAGCCATATTCTAAATAGAGGTCAGAAGGTTCATTGTGATTTGTGATTAATAACAAACAATAATATTATGTACCTACAGTTTATCCACTTAAACGTGAAGAAGGAGAAGTATAAAAATAAAACCACCGAAAAATCAAACCAAAATACGTTTATTTCTGAGAATCATCATTTTCGGAATCGTCTCTCAGTAGCAGTACTTCCTCGTCTAAGAAAGATGTAGGTATTTTGACCTGATAGCTTGCTTAAGATAAAAACCACACAATGGACATCACATGTGCACAACAACCGATAGTGCGTCTGCCTACCGGACAATTGCAACAGTATCACCATAAGTTTAAGCATATTTTTAGTCGTTTCTGAAAGTTTCTTTGCATATTCCGTTCCGTTGAAATCCCACTGCATAATAACACAACGGTTCAGTGGAATAGAAGCTGTACTTCTACTTGATATCATTTTCTTCTTTTTTTCGTTAAAAATAAGGAAAAATCGGGGAACATAAACACTCAGTTCGAAACAAACGGAAGGTACAATGTCAGTGATAACTGTCAAACGTCAAAACGGAATTGCGTTCCGTTCCACGGCTTTACTGAATGAACATTTAAGCAAAAGTGTTAAAAATTGAATTAAAACATTTTTTACTGAGTTTCCAATTATTTAGAATAAATAAAAGTAGATAAAATGTGGTCTAAACATTATCTCCTAATTAAAATGGTTGATTTTGTTTTTATAACAACCTTGAAGTTCCTTTACACGAATTGTAAGACCTTGACACAATAAGTTATTCTATGCCATGACTCTAAAATGGAGAAATGTTATAAAAAAAGTCAATACAACGCATTTTTAAATTGATTTTATGATTCCGGTTTCATTTAGACACGATCTTTTGTCTAATTGTCTAAAAAAATAAGTTATTATTTTAGGATACAATGACATCTTTATACGGTACCGTTGCTACTGGGCCCAAAAAAAATTGTCTCCAAATATCATTAAAATTCATGTTCTTCGTTAGTAGTTTTTTGTTTTTGGGTTTATTTATTTACTAGTTCCCACCTGCAGTGAGGCTTGAAACTGGGTCATATCGGGTTCCAAGTTATAAAATAACAAATATAATGATTTTCGGATTAAAAAAATATATTTTATATTCTTCCCAAGGTCTACATCCCATAATTCGAGTGATTATATTATTTTTACTTTAGGCGGTGGTCGGTGATTATATGAACAAAACTTTGAGCTCTATCGTCGGTTAAAAAAGCAACAGACAGACAGAGGTGTTAATTTCGCATTTACAACATTAATTGGAATCAGGTCACGATTTTTATAGTTTCATTCTCAAAATGTTTAAAATTAAAGCTCATATCAAGATTATATAAACACCATATAACTAAGTAAGTAATCAATAACTCCACGAAAGATCATCAAATAAAATATTATTCTAAATGGCTTAACATTCACTCGATTAAATGAAATCAATTTATACTGAAAGGAATTTCGTCGAATTACACAAACTCGTTAGAAGTTCTTGTTCGAGACTTCGCGAACGTTCTATGGGCTGTCTCATTAATCCTGAATTTCAATGCTCAATCTGATTCAAGCATAGTAAAGCAGCGCAAGTCTGTTAATCAATAAACGAAATAATTTACTTACTTACTTGTAGGACAGTATTATACAGTTTCGTTTCCTTTCCTATCATATGACATTTAAAAAAATCTGTATCAAGTCAATTTTTCGAAAAATTGCCTTTTATCACCATCATCACCAGTCTATTATATCAATCTAAAGCTGAGGCCTTACTTCGCAACACAAAGTTCGTATATTCGAATCCATCTGTCCTTATCACTCATACCGATGTCTTAAAGATCTGAAAGAGGATCTGTATCCGTAAATACGAGCTTCGTGTTTCAGAGTAAGGCATCTGGACACGGACTTCACGGACTTTCAGTCGCCACGCACGCTTGGCAGGCGGATTGGCAAACGCAGTTTGGCCAATTAATGTGTATTCAATTCAATTTATTTATTCACCTTTTCGTTACATTTCATAACATTGGTACGTCAAAATTTACAATTTATCTTATACATAATTTAATTGACTAATACAGGACAAACAAACAAACAATACAGGAGTCAAATCATGTGAGCATATTAGAAAATGAACAGTTCATATACTCTTCTATACTGTAGAAGGCATTATTTTTTAAAAATATCTTAATTACCTGTTGAAATGCGTTAAAATTAATCCTTGTAATTTTAATTGGTAATTTATTATACATATTAATTTTTAGAGAGATGCCCTGTTTGCGCGCTTTAACAAGTCTCGTTTTCGGGACACACAACCTTTCTCTGTTTCTCGTATTATAGTTATGTATGTGCATTTTCATAGTCAACTCACTCTTCAGCTGGTGGACTTCCAAAAGTGATCTGTATATAAAAAGCGACACCACTGTCATCACTTTAGCTTTCTTAAAGTAGGCTCGTGCCGATGTCATTCTTTCTAATCTATATATAATTCTTATCGATCTTTTTTGACATATTAAAACTCGCCTCATTTGAGTAGCATTTCCCCAAACTGTTATCCCATAACTTATTATTGAGTGACAATATGCAAAGTACACAGACATTAGGGTATTTCTATCAACAATAGGTCTAAGTTTAAATAAGACATAGTTAGCGCTGGCTAGCCTTTTACAAATTTTATCAATATGGCTTTCATAATTTAAAGTAGAGTCAATAGTGCAGCCTAAAAATGTAACCTGCTTATTCAATTCGTGTTTAGTTTTTCGACTTGTATAATTTAGTACGGTACTTTTGTCTGCATTCAATATTATTCCATTTGTTTTGAACCATTTTCTTAAGATATCTAATATTTCGTCAGTTTTTTTCATTACATTTACTTTATTCTTATCTTTGACGCCCACCTGTGTATCATCAGCAAATAGGGTAACCAGTGCCCAGTCCGGTAAACTAACTGCAAGATCATTTACATACACCAAAAAAAGTAATGGCCCCAAAATAGATCCCTGTGGGACGCCAATATGACACTGCTGATTTTCCGACTTTGTGTTGTTTAACGTGACTATTTGATTTCTATTGCTGAGATAGGAGTGCAACATACGCAGTTCTTTTCCTTCAAAACCATAAAATTTGAGCTTATGTATAAGAATGTCATGTCGCAAACAGTCAAAAGCCTTGGACAAATCGCAGAAAATACTGGATACTTTCTGCGACCTATCCAAAGCATCCAGAATAAAGTAAACCATTTTTCTAATGGCCATTTCGGTCGATCTGTTTTTACGAAAACCAAATTGACGATCTGATAACAAATTATTTTTGTCAAAATAGTCGAGAATCCGTGATTTCAAAGCGGTTTCAAGAATTTTTGACAAAACTGGTAATATACAAACAGGTCTATAATTACTAATATTAGTAGCTTCTCCATTTTTGTACATTGGCACAATTTTTCCTACTTTTAAAATATCTGGAAATATACCTTCAGTAATGCAGCTGTTTAGGACTTCCAAAACAATGTCAAACATATTTTTATTGTGAATAATAAGATTTTTTATTATTTTTGTATTCATGTCGTATATGTCATTTGACATTTTACTTTTCAAATTATTTATTATGTTTCTAAATTCAGTTGCACTAATTTCAGAAAATAAAATTTTAGCTCTTGTCTGATTTTTTAAATATTTGTCACAATTCTCGATTGCAATGTTTAGTTTTTCTGTCAACCTACCAGCTATGTTACAGAAGAATTCATTAAAATTATTTGCTATACTTTTATTTTCCGTAATGATGTCTCCCTCTTTATTTTTTATTTTGTGTATTTTATTAGTATTGCTTGTATGTGATTTAACTTGGTTTGTTTGTTCCCTAACAATTTTCCATGCTGTTTGTATTTTATTTGTTGATTTTGTTATTCTACTGGCGTACCTGAGTTTCTGAGCCGTTTGTAGTACTTTTCGGAATGTTTTTCTATATTTAGTTAATTTGGTTTTTCTTGTAATGTCTGGGTATAGATTTTGCATTAATTCAAGTCTCTGGAGATTACTTTTTGACACCAATATACCTTTAGTTGTTAATTTATTCTGGTGTCTCCTAGGTTTCATTGATTTTAAAGGAAAAGCTGTACTATAGCAATATTTTATATGGTCCATTAGAATGTTCATTTTCTCATCTACATCACATTTAGACATAATATTTTTTTTTACGCACTCGTAATCCTTACAAAATAAGTAGTGAAAGTATTGTTTGTTTGAATTTGATATTATTCTGGTTGTAATATTATCAGCTCTCAGATCTTTTATATTCGAATTTAGCTTATATTTTAATATTATGACATTATGATCTGATAACTTCGTCACTAATACTTTTCCTGTGTGTTCATGAAAACTATCACCATCATTTATAATAAAGTTATCAATACACGATGCTGACTTCCCTTTAGTACGAGTTGGCTCTTTCAAAACAAATTTGCAATTCAATTCATCCAATAGTTTTAGGAATTTATGTACGTTACTGTTTGGTTTTAACAAATCCAGGTTGAAATCTCCTGCTATTAAAATTTTTTTGTCTTCCATACTAATTTTCTCAATAACTTTGGTCATTATGTTTTCAAAGATTAAATAATCATGGTTAGGGTTATAAACGCAAATAACTACTAATTTACAATACTTAATTTCTATCGCTGCTAATTCACAATTCATCTCAAAACTTAATTTGGTAATATCATGTCGTGTTTTATATTCTAGTGACTCCTTAATAAAAACTGCGGTACCACCATGATCAAAGATAGTTCTATTAAAATATGACGCAAGTACATAGCCTTTTATTTTCATTGTACACATCTTTAGTTCATTCACCCATGTCTCAGATAGACAGAGCACGTCGCAAGTTGTATTTTCTATTAATAATTCTAATTCTGGATATTTATTATTGATACTTTGTATATTTGCATGTACAACCGTTAACCATTTACTGTGGTCTTTTGCACTTCTAAAAAATTTTGGGAATAACCTAAGTCATACTTTATAAAGCGAAGACTTGAAGAAGCATCAAAGTGACTGTCCTTAACACTTCTTATAATTTCTTCAGTCAATAAGTTTTTAATTTTAGAGTTCACTATTGTATTTAATTCAAGATATTTAACATTTTCAGAGACTGCTGCTAAGCGGTACAATTCCTTATTAACACTGAAGATCTTATCGTCATTTACACTATCATATACAACACTACCCACTAAAATGTTGAAGTTTCTATTTTCTGAATCTACTATTCTTCTTATTTCTTGTGCATATGATGTTGCGTTTTTTCCTGTAGTGTAGTGTCCCACTAGGATAACTGCTAGATCCCTATTTGTCAGGTGTTTGGTATAAGACTTAAAGTTTTTCAATATTTCTTCAAAGTTGGCATTTGGCTGACAATAATTCGTTATTTCTATATTGTCCAGTTTTTTTATTACTTGGCTTGCAAGTCCACTTCCTATCCTATCTGAAAATATTACTATTCTTCTAGATTTTTCTTTATTTTTCTTCATCCAAAATGTCAGTTTGCTGTTTGTTTTGAATGGTGCTGAGTCTTCTTTTTCTTGGGGCTTCAATAAATATTTATCTTCCATGTGTTTACCTTTACTTTCTGAGCTAGTTTTTGCAACTGTTTTGATACTATCATGTGTCTCTAGTTCTACTATTCTATGTTGTAATCTATTTTTCTCTATTTCTAAAAATTTGCATTCCTTTTCCAATTTTCTTATGCTCTTATTCTTTTTCCGAATTTTCTTTAAAACACGTTTGTTAGTGTATTTTATTTTCGGCTTCAAAAATAGTTTGATTCCTTTACCTTTTCTTGCTTTTGATCTTTGTGTTTCTGTGTATATTTCAGTCTGGGTTGCTACATTCTTTCCCCGATCCAGCTTAAATAAAGGCCAGAGTTGCGATGTGCCTTTACTGCTAATAGACTTGGGTGACTTGGGTGACATATTATCGCGTAGTTTTTCAGAAGTTGGGGTTTGGAATGTTTTCAGTGTTTTCACTACGCGATGACAATTCTCTAGTTCCTTTTGTAAGTTACTATTCTGCAAAATAAGGTTATCCACCTCTGAATTGGCGACTTGTAGTGTTTGATTAAGGTGGTCAATCTGCATTTCCAATTCTATAACTCGGGAACTATCGTATATTGATACATCTGGAAGGCTTTTTATAGTTTCATCACATATTAGTACAGAATTATTGGCCATTAATATTTCAGGGCTCACAATGTTGTTTTCAGAATTGTAACGTCTAATACGTCTAAAAGTTATGTTACTGCTGCTTAAATTCATTTTGAAGTTTTTCTTATCCTCTTGTAAAAAAAAAAAAACTTCTCTTATCTCATAGAGGAAGTAAAAAACCAAAAAAAGTGATTTCTGAAGCGGTGCGGCGGTGTGAGATGCGATACCATTATTTACCGCATGATGTGCGGTCCAACAACCACTACACCAACTGGTCTTAATAGTGTTACGACGAATTTATGAGTTATGTTTCCAAGGCAAACTATTCGGGCATTTGGGTAGACGTTAGAATTGATTAGTTTGTGAGACGAAATCAACAGCCACCGTCACTTTTAACAAAAATTAATCCACTTGAAATCTGTTTTAGTCCAATTTTATCAACAATACAAAGATTTGCGCCACAATCTTTTCACTGAATTGTACCTTCACCTATTAGGCGCGTCAAGGATAGTACTTTACTCCGCATTATGCACTTTTTACCACTATTTATATTTACTTTTTGAGGACGACAAAACACACAGTCCGTTCAATGCACGCTCGCGCGTCAGATCTGTTGTGTGTACCTATATTTTACCAGAAAATTATATTTACACTGAAAATGGTGCAATTTGACAGTAATTGAATTCCGTCATCTAATGAATTAGCTAAGATTAGGAATTCAATAATTACTTTATTTGATATTTTAGCAACTTAATTGCACTTATAATATCAGTATATAAACTTGAAAATTTTTTTTTTTGTCCTGCCTGAGACAACATTTTTCAAGTTTATATACTGATATTAATTCAATAATTGTTAAAAATATTATTTGAGAATAATAAAAAAGCAAAAATGTAATAATTAAATTTCCGTAAATAAGAACGCAAATATTAGATGAATGCGACAAGTCATTCATAGAGGTCATAAAGTAAAATAATATGTTTTTTTTTAAAACACATAACACACAATATTTTGGAATCTTCATCAAGCAGCGACATTGTTACGTTAGGCTATTATAGGAACCACAGAACATGGAAATTTTTATGTTCTGTGATAGGAACCATTGATATAATATTATAATCGATGATGCTGTTTCAGTAAAATAAAACTTATTGGCATATCATAAGCCCCATATTTCCACAATTAGTACTTATTGACCTTAGTTAAAGATTATGCAGATATATTATGCACTATATTCCCACTTTCCAAAGGTTGACCTACTTTCCATGATAATACCAGGTTTGTAGTTTGACACCAACATTTCAAACATCACAATTGCAGTTCGAGCGATGTAAAACATAGCTTAGTAAACGCTTGACGGTCATGATTTGACTACAGACAGACAAATACGTAATATTTGGTAACGGGTACTAAACAATGCTTTTAAGGGACGCCTGCCAGCCTGTACGCGTTTATCTAGGAGTGTTTCAAACTCGGAGAGAAACATACACATTCCCGGCAGTTTATGTTACTTCAGAAATCCCATTCACCCCACGCACTATTGTCCCAACTAAAGTTGTGTCGTACGTGTGGGTACTTTACGATATCGGTACTATCATTGTGTTGTGTGAATTTGCAGATACGAACGAGCTTAGATGTTTGAGTTTGCATTTAATATATTAAGAAAAGTTAAGTATTCGGAAGTTTTTGTTTTTACATTTATCTATACTAATAGTATAAAGCTGAAGAGTTTGTTTGTTTGTTTGAACGTGCTAATCTCAGGAAGTACCGGTTCGAATTAAAAAATATTTTCGTGTTGAATAGTCCATTTATCGAGGAAGGCTTTAGGCTATATAACATCAGGCTGCGACCAATAGGAGCAAAGAATCAGTGAAAAATATTGCAAAAATGATCGCAATCATAATAACAGAAATTGACGCGGTCGAAGTCGCGCGCAACAGATAGTTAGTTAATATTTGTGTTACTACGTGAAATATAATATTTTCAATCTGCTTTTCTTCGAGGTTACATAACTTGCCCTTAACTTGTTATTCAAATTTGAGTATACTTTGTTATTGTTATTTTTATAAAATAGTTACACACGTAAAACAGAACATACCAAGTAAAGGTCTTGGTAATTAATATCGTTGTCTACAAATTATGGAAGACTATAAACTGTGTCAGACAACCTAAGCATACTTCATAAAACTCGCAGTCCTTGACCCATAAACCAGCTCACCTAAGCAAAACTACACAAAACGAATGGAGCGTTAAATTTGTTATAATGAGAAAAGGCGGAATCTACCTTACAAAGAATAAAGTCCGCTTTTTATTTGCATCAGAGCCATCTGGATATTATTGTGAACTGAAATTTACGACGCCAGTGCCTTTTCACACTGCCATAAAAACGTTTCATTTCTCGTAGTCAAAGAAAGTTACCACGTTAGGAATAATTTCTCACGTTATAGCCCACTTGTTTTAATATACTCAAATCAAATTGACCTTACCAATTGACCCGGAGTCAACGATGAAACGATACGTAACTTTATGATCTAAGGCCGGGTTCATGTTTGATATATTGTTCAAATGGATACAACCGCCACTCTATAACCCCTTCAACATATAGACAAAAAAATAAAAAATACGTATTTTGTTCGTTCAGCAAAACTTGTTATAAAATGATAAGCATAACAGTGGATACTCGTAGCATAAACTTCATCTTATAGACATTCAGCCAGTTAGTAACTATAGACTAAAAATTGTAACTATTTGATTTAAGAAGATTGTGGATATTGTTTTATGCCAAATAAATTTCGGATCACGATGATTCTGCTAGATAGAGGCAACCAATACAAAAATGGAAAAAAGAAAGAACGAAGATAATCACTAACCGTCCTTCACCGGCTTGGGTTCCACAATCTTTTTAGGTTTCTTGTGCTTCTTTATGTTGCAGGTTAACTTCTCAATCACCTTTAATATCTTCTTGCTCACTTTATTAATAGTTCTCCGTTTCGGGTCGGTGTACTTTTTCGTTCGTGTTCCGCCGTCAACGGTTTTCTCTCTTCCCGAATTTTCACTGTCATCCGATTCTGTGGCCGATGAGTCAGACACGGGATGAAATATGTAAGGGCTAGTGTGAAAACATGGCGAGTTCATATTTGCCAAATTAATAATTAATAATTAGCCGTTTATATAACGCGGCTACCCGCCATGAAGTCTTGAAGAACGTTAAAAGTCGGCGGCGGAACTGGTTAAGATTCGGGAAGCCTGGCCGGGTGCACTGTGGAGCGTGACGCCGCTCCCAGGGCGAGCCCAGGGACCTTGGGTTGTCTTGGAGCCAATAATTGATCGAGTTCCCCTGTGGCCTAGTAATGATTTAATGGACCTAGTCGAATGGGCTCGCAGCGTCAATGCGTCTTGCCGAATTATGTCATACCTACTTATTATGCTTTGTTCTACGTGCTGGTTTGATGTTAATAAATTATTCACGATTGAATATTACAGAAGGAAATAATTGCATACCATCAACATTCAAGACACAAACCTGATTTTATTTTATCTTACTCGTATAATATTTCTTACCATCTTTTCCCGCGGCTCTTCCCGCGTGAACTACTTACACTTCATATCGCGCGTGTGGAAACATGTGCTCAACAGTGGGATACTAAATAGCCTATGTTACTTCTAATACTTTAAGAATATGTGTACAAAGTTTCATGATTGACCCGTCCTGGAATCGAACACAGGACCTCGGAGCAGATGACACCTTGAAAATCGGTGTGTAGGTACGCCACTCCGCCACGGAGGTCGACATTTACATTTATTTCGCGAAAGAAGTCGCTGGTAAAATCTAACTTATTAATGAATATGTACTTTTATGCAACGGATTGATTAGTTATTCCGTGTTAGGTACTGAAAACAATTGAATATTATTAGGAGGAAAACGTCTAATTATCTAGAATCTACGGCAAAAGATAATTGCGTAAATAGAATTGATTTTCCGCATGGGCGAGATTCAGTTGGATTTCCTCATGGCTGGTTTTGCCTAGTCCTTAAAAAACTATTATGGAAAAGATTAAGCCGCTAGGGAAATAAGCAGGCGAATCCCGAGGGACGTCAGGTGTTTGGCTCGTTTGTTTTCAGCATAATCTTGTATACCTAATAAAATTTACTCTGAGCGAGATTACCTATCAAAGTTAGCTACCATAAAATCACTGTAGCAAATTGTAATTTTTATTTTAGACAGTATTAAAAACTAAAGTTGTATTCAGATAAATGTTTTCTTTCTTATTGTTACTTTAAGCGACCGACCCGGTTGGTGTACTTAGAGGTTATATTCCCAGTCAAAATACCTTAGAAAACGATTCGACATATTTTAATTTATTTTTATTGAATTGGTTTGGGTATGGAGGGGGGATTCCTCTCGATTATTATTCGTTCTTAGAAAGGCACGTTAAAACTTGTTTCCGGCTTCTGGCAAAAAGATGTAAGGTTATAAAAAATTGTTAGGTCAGAGGCCTGTAATGGCTCGGTAAGCTCTGACAAAATCATAATAATCATCATCATCAGCAAGCTATATCTGACCACTGCTGATTATTTGCCTTTCCAAATGGAGGTTTCTGCCACATTCACCACCCTTGGAAGGAGGGTTTGCGATACTGGTGGATAGAAGTCTGCTGGTCTCCTTTAATATAATACGAATCAAAGCATTTACATTATGTATATTGCTTAACCACTGCCTAATGTAATAAAACAGCAATATCTTCGACCAGCTACTATATGGCTTTTCCTAATGAGCAGGCGCTGTCGATTTAGTATGCAACTGGCGCGATACCAAATCGAGATTAAAGTTAATTATGATGCCGCTTAGCCTAATGGCTAACGGGAAAAGTTATTATGTTTTTATTAAGAAAATAAATTCAGTACTTAGTAAAATAAGTAGGTATTTGTAAGTTCACTCAAATAGCCAAGCAGTCATCACATTAAGATTTCATTCAGAGCGGCAGTCAACCGCTAGTTGCGACATAAAGGAGCCCCGAGTGGTAATCTGCATTCAAGACCGACGTATACGTACTTCTCAACCGGCTGAACGACTCTTCGGAACACTTCGCTACTTGCTCGCGACTTAGTCACTTTCCGAGTTTTCTCTAAGTGAAGTTCTAGAGAGTTTCAGTAATGATGCAACTCACTGAAAGTCGAATCCTATCGGGAACGGCAGTTTGTAATGAACTCTGTCATTTAAAGGTAGAATACCCAATCGGCTCAGAGATCTTTGATGTTTTCTTCAAAACACTTTGATAAGATTTCGCTGTTCGAAACACGTTACCTATCGACTGAAGGTTCTTAAATAATTTCAATGTGAACGTTATAAGCAATTGAGAAAATAAATTAATATCAGGGTTATGGCATAATTTACTTTTTATTATTGGACTAGACCAGGCAACATCATTATTTTAATAGTCTTAGCTTTTCTTCGTTATTAAAACTAGCGACCCGTCCGGGGATGACACGAGTGCTATATCTTTACATTCCTTGCAAGTCTCATTTTTTATTGACATATAAGTAGGTACTTAATAGGGTTTAAATTAACATATTTAGTAGTTCATGTAACGCCATTATGACTTAAATCCTTTTGTATACTCATTTATTTGGCGGAATGTATCCAATAAATAAGATACTTAGATATCTAGAAACTTAGTAACTTTCATGTGACTAGCAAAGAACGATCAATTGTAAATTAAAATAAAAACTTACCTGCAGGATTAGCCCCGTTGAAGTTTTCTGGCGTACGTTGATATAAATAATGGTAATTTCGTTCGTCAATTTTCGAATTTCCAGGCGATGTATCAAAATAATCAGTATCTCTTTTTATAGGAATATTAAAGATTCTTTCTTTTCTTATTTTTTCCTGATTGTCAGAATGACACGAGGTTAAATTATTAGGCACACTTCCGATAGAAGTATCAAATTTCGAAGGTTGACTTCTTTCAGTATCCGAACCATTGCTGGATCCGTTCAGTATGATTTTCTTTATTGTCTTAACCTCTTCTACCTCATTTACTTTATGTTCTGTTATGATTGATTTTGTTATTTCTTCACGCTTATGAAAATTATTATCACTGTGAGAATTAATTATGGTACTAGATTCACTTTTCCCGTTTAATTTATTTTCAGGTCGTAGGTATTTTTCAAATGGGTCACTATTTCTTTTAGTATCAAAGGGATTTTTTCCAGCACTTTTCAAATCACTGTGAAAATATGAACTGAACTTGCCCTCGTAAAAATTGTTATCACTTTTATCTTTTCCATTTTCATAATCACCGAATCCATTACTAAGCCCAGTGTCCTTATACTTCGACTGAGGAAGACTACTAGGACCAGATTCGTAGGTTTTGTTGAAAAATGAGGGTGATTTTAAATCTGAGCTGTGTTCGTTTAGTGAAGATGTATTTTCCCTGGATTTACTTCTATCTATACTGGACGCTCTGCTATTTGGTACTGGTAATTTGGAAGCACTTGAATAATTCGGTAAAGTTGTATAAAAAGGGTTCGTCGGATGGAACCTTAATGGCTCGTCGTTAGTTGTGACTGATTTCACGAGCGGAGTAGAGCTGAGCGCTGCCGGTAGCGAATTAAGGGAAGACTGGGCAGATAACGAAGATAGCCTATTCTGAGGCAGATGTGAAGGCCTTATTGTGGCGTACACCGGTGCTTGTGGAGTCGCTCTACCGCTTTGTACGTCTGCAATCAGTTGCGACGGTCCTGTAAACAAGAAAATCATAATGAAACATCAGGAATATCTTAACATATCCAGAACATCGTCGCAACATACTTTCTGTGATTTATAAACGGTTTAATATTAACAACGCAAACAGGTTTAAGCGATAAAGATGTCTTCTAGCTCTAGTCGGCAAATGTGAAAGCACATTAAAGTAAAACATGTGGCAACTACAACAGGATATATTCCAGCCGGGAAAACTGTCTAATAGCTTTTCTAAATCATACGTGAGCGTTCTTATAGATTTTACTGATACATTTTTATGCAATTCTTTTTTCACAAACATTTTTTTTTGACCATTCTAAATTGGTGCATGGCGGTTAGCGGGGATTTATTATTTCGCACCGACTCAAAATTTTCTTCCCTAAGGTTCCAATTTCAATTGGAAAATTGGTACCCCTAAGGTGTTTATTATTGAATTTGAATAAACCCAATTTCAACTTCATATATGTAAATATTTATATCGAAGAAAGAATCATAGGAATCCAGTTTATATAGTCATCCCGTCGAATTGAGGCTCTCCTCTATGTCCGTCAGTCGAAAATGAAATCTTATAGTTAACTCGATAAATTGTGTTTTAAAAATGACTATACCAATGTCGCTACAGTAAAATATCAAAACGTGATAGCTAGCTGATAGCAACGGTATTCATTCTTTAAACTCGGGCTTAAAATCTCATTGCTTCCTGTCGACATGGAAATCTATATGCAGGAACGGAATGTAGGAAAGGGGTGGTGCAGTGTTTTCCCATTAAGCTGGGGGTTATAAGTCTGCGGATAATCCTAGCCTATCGAGACGCGGACGCACCTTTTATCTCGTTTGCTGTCTCAGTGCTTCTATCTTTTTCCAGCTCAGCGCCAATTCTACTTATATATTTTCAGATGAAGATAGCTTTCAGTTCATTTGTTACCTTTGCTTTTCTACCTAAAAGGAATTTATAATAAAAACTTTTGATGTTAATGTGTTTCGCCTTTTATTTGATTTTACGTATAAATCACTGCATCAGTGCCTAACACTTTTTTGTTAGCAAACCTCCATAAAGTCAGATATTCTCTAGTAAAAAACTGGATGAGGCAAAGTGACAATTGAAGTATGATTGTTATGTACGAAACTTTCTGGAGTTTAAATTGAACAATCATAAGCCGGAAGGCACCAAGCACTAGCTGTAAAATGGATGATAGCGCTTGCTACTCAAGCGGAAACTTTGTTTGTTGTCTTTAGAAAATAAAGTGACTACCTGTTAGATCATAGATGCAAAGTAGGGGAGACCGAGGGGAGTTGAAACAATTTTCACATTTTGTTTCATATACGAAATACTATAGAGAGAAATCGTATGATATTAGTACCAATCGATAGGTCATTCTTTGCACTTGCGAATGACTAACATGAAAAAATTGCAAGCGTTAAATATTGTGGTGAAAAATCGACTTAACCGTTACAAGTCAACTTGTTTCAACTCCCCTCATACCGAGGTAAGATGAAACAGAGGCCGAGGAGAGTTGAAACATATGGTTTTTGAAAAGTATTAAGGGCTTTAAAATAAAAATGATGATATAATTTAAAGGTATTTATTAAAATTATACTTTCAAATAATAAACAAACTTTTTTATTAATATTTTGTACTGATATATCAGTTAAGTAGGTAATTAACTACAGGTCTTATTCAATTAATCAACTCCTAAAGTGGTTAAAAGTACCATAACGTCCTATTCGTAACATTAATTAAAACAACAGTCAGATTAACAAAATGTTTTACATTCTAAATCTTTGACATAAAATAATTATTAACGTTCAATCGTTTCATAAGTATTACAATCAGTCTTTATCAATATTTCTTCAAATATTTAATTTACAGTAATCTCACAAATGACAAAAATAAAAATATTATGAAAATAAAAAACCTCAATCCGACAAGCAGTAATGGCAAATATAAGAAAGTTCCCCAGCAGAGCAAGATTCGTGAGCCCAGTGGTGGCATTCCAGACATTGCACCCATTTTTCTTTGGCTCTGCTATTGGAATATGGCTCCAAACGATAAAGGCAAAAGGACTCTTCCTCTTCTGAACTGTCTTCGTTTCCTCTTTGTTTCTTGACAACTTTGAACTTTTTAGTTTTAGTGCCTGGTTTTGATCTTTTTCTTGTTTTTATATCTTCAAAGTTAGATTTTTTCACCTTTTTTTTAGCTGTTCTAGCTGCTTCAATTGCAGCTAGTTCATCCTTCACGGGAGTTTTTCATATTATTAGAGTTATCCTTTCATCATAAGCAGTTTTTTTTAATATACCTGTAGGTAGAGGGATGTATGGTTCAAGTTGTAACTCGAAAGCAGCGTCACGAAAAGTTTTCCCTCGCAAAGTTACTTCTTCTGCTGCGAGATCATATATTTTGCGACTCGCCATACCTCTGTCAGTCTTTCTTTTATAATCAGTAGGCATTCTGAAACAAATTAAATCAAATGTTTTCTTGTGCCCGTTATTTATTGACTTCTGTCTGAGACAAAATTGAAAACGAGTAGAGTTGAAACAGCCTGTTTCAAATCTCCTCAGTAAGAAAAAATCTCCCAATTTTTATTTAAGCCACAACCAAGAAGCGAATACACAAAAATCAATTAAACCAAACATATATAATAAATCTTTAGATATTGAGCTTTCGAAACATATATAACTTAAGCTAAAATACAAAATCCTAATCACAATATAGGCATCGTAAAAAAACGTTAAAAACTTACTTTTCACGATTTTTGTCACATGGCACGCAGAACTCCACAGCCGCACGACTTACGCCACCGACGTGAACTGACACGTCCGCGGGCGGAGGGAAGTGAATAAGAAGCGACGTTGCCAACTCTGTAACGGTTTTAAGTTCCGAGAAATCTGCTCTGTTTCAAATCACCTTTGTTTCAACTCCCCTCGGTCTCCCCTAAAGGCGAGCTTTAGGGCCATGTAAAGTTTTAAACAATAACTATAGAAAGGCAAAGGTGTCGGCCCGTTACAAGTTAAGTCAGGTACCCTTCTCAAAAAGGTTGAAAGTGGGCTGGAAAAGTTAATGGGGAATTACTATTTTCTTAGTTTGGTATTCATGAACAACAGAGAGCAATGGGGACTACCGTTTCTTTGCTCACCAGTTGGCGCCACTGTAGATTGAGGTCCGGAGGTATAGCTGTCAAAGGCGATCGGCGCCGAAACAAAGTGTTAAATCTTGAATCTAATTAAAGTTTATTATTTATAAATAATTCTCTTGATATCAAATAACCGGCCAAGTGCGAGTCGGACTCGCGCACGAAGGGTTCCGTACCAAAAAGGCCAAAAAAACGGGTATGATGTATTGGAGCCCCCCTTAAATATTTATTTTATGTTGTTTTTAGTATTTGTTGTTATTGCGGTAACAGAAATACATAATTTTGTAAAAAAAATCATCTGTCTAGCTATCGCGGCTCTTGAGATACAGCCTGGTGACAGAGCGACGGACAGACGGACAGACGGACAGACAGCGAAGTCTTAGTAATAGGGTCCCGTTTTTACCCTTTGGGTACGGAACCCTAAAAACTAACTTCTAAAATAGTTGCTCTTTGGGACCGCCTATTTTTGTGCTTTTTCTTAATTCCGCTTTCAAAGCGTTCACATTAATCGCCAAATAATCCATATTTGCGATAACTTTACGAAGAAGATCACTTTCCAGCAGGTAAATTAATGAAATTATAATTTATGTAACAAAGCCAGCTAAAACTAGTGAAAAATGAATGTTATTGGACCTCACGCGACACAAGCGCCTCTTGTGGCAAATTCACTAGCGATAGCCCCCATTGCAAAAAATGTAGTTATCTCTAAGGAAAGCGACACAAACACAACAGATCCCGATTTCCAAGACAGACAGAGTCGCGGGCGGATAGCTGCTACGAGATATTGTACCTACAAGAATTGCTCACTAAAATATATAAGATTTATGTGAACGTTGTTTTCACGCTAAGATGGATTTTACACTAGAAAGTAAGAAAAGTATCTAAACTTACTTTTCAACTCGCTGCTCTTGCCTATTGATCTTCTTCGCGGCGACATCTCCCTGTTCCTAGAAACAACAAAACTTAGATTAGACCCCTGAAACAAGGCGCAAAGTTGCGCGCCGAACAAATAATGATAAAACGTATGAAACTAACTTATACTAAGTATAGTAGTCTTAACTGATGTCAACGACGGTAGAACAATGTATATTATAGGTAACTATTATCTAAAAAGTTACTTTACAGGTAGGTAACACATGACTATCAGAATGTTTCATTAGATTGTTTTTTTTTAAATAATAATAAATTCTACATTTAACACAATACGCATATTTTTATGTATTACCACACTTTTTTCTATAACCGCCAATTTTGACGCGTATGGAAACAAGCAAACTCTTGTGAGTGTTTATCATATTATCGCAGCATCTCTCTCACTCATCATGCCTACTTACTAATTGTTAATCACAGGCATCAAATTTTTTATATATTCGTATTTCGTCTCGGTTTGCGTACTACCTACATTATCTTGAGTAGGTACCTAGTTGAACAGTCAGACGTTGTTGACCTCCGTTAACCTTTCAAAAGTTACAGCCAACTCTTCTCGGATTATTTTCATAGTTCAAAAATAACTATTTACTAAAAGGATAGAGCTTCCAAAACATTTTTTACACGTCTAACATTATATATATAAGGTACACCTTATATAAGTAATAATAATGTTTTAAATTATTCATTAATTTGTTAAACATAGGTTTGGGATTATAAAATACTTATATAACGAGAACTCTTCCTCCTCAAAATGTGTGGAAGTAAATATAAATCTACAAACATTAGGAATAATAGTAAAATTGAGATTGGCCTGAAGCCTACATAGACAGATGTAATTAATTTTCAACCTGCCATAATAGTACGACTTACGTTTTTATATTGCTTGAACACAATTACTCGAGATGACTTATGTAACGTTTAAATACTTATTTATGTCAAGCTTTGATACCGGCAAAACTCTCTCGCCACTCTTGGCGGGCAAATGGCTAGCAATTTGGCCAATGATGGAGAAAAGATGCTACTGACCTTCTAGGTGTAGTCCTTTGAACACCTTTTGAGATACCAGTAGGACAAGAAGTGGTTTTGCTATTTTATTAGAGACACCACACCGATGACGGGTTAGTCTTCTAAATACCTAAACGGGGCTGATTGTAATTTAATAAACGCGAAATTATCTCCATTTGTATTTTTTTTAATTAAATTTTCAATAGAGATATAATAGACCTTTAAAAAGGGACAAATATGACATCCGCATGAAATAGTTATTTTGGGCAGTAAAGTCGCGGGAAAAAGCTGGTAGGTCCTATTTTTTTGCATACCGTGGCGACTGCAATTAAGACGGCAATTCATATTTTAATTGATAAAATAAAATAAATACATTATTAGTAGTTACATCAAAAATGGCAATATAAAATTCAAATAAACCTTTCTGTGTTAGCACAGGGTGGGTTAATTAATCTCGTGGTCCCTACGTTGTAACCGGTAGAGTTAATCGTAACAATTAAATGTTGTACAACATGCTAACTGGCGAAGTGGTTAACCACAGCCCTCAACTATTGATGACAAACGTTCAATAGGCATAGACTAGGTAAAGCTATTTGATAAGCACACGTCTATATAAGTAGCTGCGGTTTCCGAAAACTAATTGGGTCCAGAGATTGACATTAACAGGAATGTAGGTCAATTCGGTAATAAACAGCCATGTAAACTTAACGCACATTTGGTTTCTTTGATAAGAGTTAATTAATGTTCTCAACTAAAAACTTGAAGGCTTGCATACTCTATTTTACTACTCTGGGTGTCTTTTTTTCCAAATTTAAATGGAATCTACTATGAGCTAGAACCCTTTTGAACCAAACAAAATATCGATATCGTTCAACTTGGTAAAAATTTATAAATGGTCATAACAAAAAAATATGGAGGCTATGTTATTTTACTAACCTAGACCTGTACAAGGTAAAAGTAGAAAATCGTTTAGTTGGAGCAGAAGACTGGGTCTCAAGAAATAGTGTCCAATAAAAGATCATCTTAGTCACCATATGGTGAAGATGAAAGACAACAAGAGCAAAGCATCTAATACACTTTTAAACCTTCCTCACCCTACTCCCTATATGACTCACACGCAACAGAATCCTATTAGACGCGTCATACAGATACTAAGTGCTTCAATTTGCGTCATGACTAATCTGCCAGCGGTCCCACGTTCGATTCCAGAGCGAGTGATCGGATTAGTGCCAGGCATCGAAGGATATATAGGGATGCAAGTCAAAACATCAATGGTCGATATCGAGTACCTACGGAATAACAGAATTTTTGGATTATTGTAAACAATTTAGTATCTCATTAGTGGAGAGACAATGCGTAGGACGTTTAAGACATAGACCTCGAAAATTTCAAGATCGTTTGATAGCAAACGATCGATCGATGTAGATATAATTGATCCCTCATTCACATACTCATAACTTTTTAACAGTCTTGTTCTAAGCACTATTTGGTTATCATATTCGTATATCCATGACGTTCAAATACTTCAGTTGTGGTATTTTTTGTCTAATAGACTAAGTATTTAAAAACTTTTTTACTTAGGACTTAGTGACTCGAAAATAACACGGTATATGGTAACTCTATGATCCACCTAGAATTCAAAAATATTTTAATAGTCTTAGTGCTAAACAGTCTGTATTTGTAAGTAAGTACTATTTAATCAGATATTTTTAGTTTTCAGATAATAGATCTAATGTAAAATCTGTCGCTAATTTAATAATAGCAACTAGATTACATCAACTCTGATCATTTCACCCTTCTTGGTATTGAAGCATTACAATATAACTTCTGTCACAATCACTAAAAAGCACCATAGTCAGTAAGTCATTCAGTCATCGACCTCCTAATGTCCTTCAGTAGGTGTCGATACCTTCGCATCTCTAACGTAGCCTATTCAGCATGAGGCTGCTTTAATAAAGCACGGATTCTGGTGTCTAACACTCCTGAGGTATTAGGCGAACCTATATAAAGGCGAGAAATTTAATTGAGCTGCGGGATTGGATTGATATACGAGTAGTTCACGATGCTAATATTCTCTACTACTACTCTACTACACAGACATAGAATAACCAGCAAAGCAATATAGTTGGGGGTTCTCAGAACTACTGTGTCCTATTTAAGTTTCAATAAACATGTTTAGCATAAAACAAAATACAAATAATCAAAAAAACTTTTCAAAAGGTGTCAAACATGAAATCACGAGCAATCATCATGTGCCGATTTAAAAAGGTGGTTATATCTGTACTCGCGCCTGAAGATGGCGTAACCATCGAGCAAGAGCATTCGAGTATTACATGAAGTGACTCTAGTAATTGAATAACAAATGGCTTTTTTGGGCGGACCTGTGGAGAAAGGCTTTCATCTCAGCCAAACTGGGCAGATATTGTCAAGCGCTTTAGGCGCTCAGCGTAAGTCCGCTATACTGTGTACCTCAGCTTTTTCCGGCGACCACTAGGGTAGCGGAGAAAGCCGAGGGTGCCTCAGGCTCGCTAATGCTGTACCGTAGCCTATACTAACGGGCGTGATCGCACAAGAGTGGGGTGCAAAAGGCATCATCTGTAGTAATAACAAAATCTCTAGCGCCGCCGTACCTATAGAACTGTAGTGGCTAGTGCGGTTAGGTACCATTTTAGCGGGCCCGATCTTGAGTGATCCTAGGGGCCTCTGTAGGCTCGAACCTCGGCTTAGGCCGCCATCCATACGAGGGGTGGGCAGGGGTCCAATATTGCGGGAGAATAGTACGGAGAGAAATTTCAAGACGGGGTTTGGAAAGGATGGAAGTCCCCATTTTTGGATCCAGCATTTTGTTAGAAGCTTGCACTGTTTTGCCGTGAAAGAAGGACAAACAAACAGACACACATCTTTCCCATTTATAATATTAGTATGGATATTTGTAACAGGAACATATTAAGCGCAGTCTAAGTATTAACAATGCACAATGTTCACAATACATTGCACCAATGCCTAGTTTCAATTTCGAAGGAATCCTTAATAAATCAATGAATGTGAGAGAAGTGAGAAAACAAATAAAATGTAAATCCGCTGCAATTCTCATTCTCTTTATTTATGGCAAAGCGAAATGTTTATGTAAAATAACTTTGTTTTGGTTGGCAATTCACTAAGGATTAAATGCATATTAGCACATCAACCTACCAGCTAGTGAAATATAAGAGCCCGCGCACATATGATTACATGTTTAAGGCTATAAATTAGATTTATACGTTAATGGTGTTAAAATGTTAATCACTAAAAATGTATTCTAGTTCAAAAAATATATAGTTTAGTAACAAATAATATTAATATATTTACACTAAAATTAAATGTGTCACTAGTGGAGATGGGCTTATGTCCGGGTATTTTGGGCATAGGTATGGGATAAATACCCAGGTATATTGGATGAAAGTCTGGGCATACATCTTTAACTTTAGCAAGTAAAGTGCTTAAATAAGACAACGTACTTATGTGAAATTAAGTAAGTTTTTTTTCCCTTTTCTCTGGACGTATCAAAGTCATTACAGTTGTCCAAAACATTTATTAAATATATTATGATTTCCAATAAAATTAAAGCTTATCAACCCCTGAACAATACATTTTCAGAGCTGAAATTTATTGTTATACGTTGTAATTTTTTCAAATCTACTTCAGATCTTTTGAAACAGTTTTTATAAAGCAGTCGCCATAATACCATACAACCTTTGCTTACGCCTTGACCAGCAGTAGAAGAGGTTCGTTTTGAGAACATAGAACCCATGGATACGCCGGTGTAAATATTTGCCAAGCTAACATTAATCGTTGTAGGCATTTATACTGATGAGACCCGTCGTTGTGTACTATCTGCCTACCCGATATAGCTAATTAGCAATAAGTGTCAAAGTAAAATACGATTACTATACGCACGCGACCCAAAAAGGGCGTCTCAATTGCCGTTTAGTGGACTTTATTACCGACTCCTTATCTGCATGATAATTATTTTATAAACACGTATCTGCTGTTTGACTAAAGGCTACAGATACAGTGGCCTACAAAATAGGCAATACATTTTTGTTAGAATGGCACCTATTTCAACTGCATAAGATTTCCAAATGTTTAGCCTCACGTGCTGTCGTGTATATATCAAAGTTCATCGGTTTTAATGTATTAAGCCCACCTAATCTATCTTTCTATATGCTATTTCTAAGCACAGGTTTCTGAGCACGCGATAAGACGTGGAGATCACGCGGGCAGAGCCGCGGGTAAAGAGCTAGTTTCTAATATAGATGACATATTATCACATAAAATGAAAAGCATATTTTGGTTTCCCTACTCGTTCAAGCCGAGCCGCAGGACGGGTCCAGCGGACCTCAGCATAGCATGAGCATCAGCGTTGTTGATAGTCTTCGTCGGTTTGCCGTTGATGGACGAGATGATGTCGCCCTCTCGGATCCCACTTAAGGAAGCCTTGCGCCCCGGGTTCACCTGAAATCAAGACATTAAGGTTAAGCAGGAAGGTGTATGGCGTATTAATCTTGTGGGTGTAAATGTAAAAAGTTTTCTTGTTATAGCTTACCTACGTTTGAATTATAAAAACAACATGAAACTTTTTAGGCTTTTAATTTACGGTAACGATCTTGCTGTTTGTAATGTGAAATGTGAATGGTGCTGTCTTCTAACTACCATTGCCAAGGACTTTGGTGGCTTGGTATCTAGTTTTATTTTTATTTTACATTGATGGTCATCACAAAAGTAAGTAGGTATAGGTATACTTATGCCTTTACTTATACATATAGGTACACAAAATGGTGACCAGTCGAAATATCTTTAAATCTACATTTTAATTACTTCTTACTTATTGTGTGTTTTATGGCCACAAGAATTTATATTTTTTTTTTATTTAAAGTAAGTACCTGGTGTTTAATCATTTGACACTCACGCGATAGTTTTTGAAACATCCAATTCTTAATGCAAGCTATGTTTGGGTAAACTTACTTTTTATAAAATTGATAATTCATGTTCATCCTTAAAATTATTTGACTGCAAGTCTGCTTGTTTAAGCAATCAAACTTAAAAATATTATTTAATAATTTTATAGGGATGGCGGGCAGGGGAGTGCCTTTGACCCCCTTCTTTTATACACGTAGGGTGAGTTTTGGATAATGTGAGTACATAAGTACGCCCAATAAGTACATTGAAAACATATAGGTCCGCACCCTCATTTTTACAGGTCTATATTATCTAGTCAGTATATTTTTGTTTTCATTAGTAATTAATTCTTATACTATAGTAAATTTCAGCTTTAAAGAATTTCGCACGCAACGTACGTACAACTACTTTAAAAGTAAGTACCTGTATTCATAAATTCTAAGACATTATTTAATTAAAAATTTATGTAGGTATTATAACTACATCATAATATATTTTGTATTATCTATTTTTCTAATCTTCTGTAATACCACGTGGAAGCTATGAGGGTTGCAAAATATGATGAGTCGCTTTAAGCATTAATTTAAATTATTAAAATTCAATTAAATGAAATTAATTAAATTAAAACTCATTTATATCTATAATCTGTTTTACATTAGTTGTTAAGTCCTCCCACTAAGTTGTCATAGACAGGCACTCGTATTGGGCAAACTCGTAAGCAAAGTAGGTAGGTAATGCTTTGATTTTTGCTTAAGCTTAACATCACTAATAGAATACTTTACATATATACCTACATTCATTAGTGTTGTAAGCATACACCACTACCAAAAGTACTAAAAATTATCACATAAATCGTTCAAAAAAGTCAATATTAACAGGGCTTTTAAACTATGATAGAGACTAAGTATATAGGAGATGGCGTTGAGCATATACATAGCACCCCGAGCTAAGCAAAGCGATCTCTGTTTGGCGGAAACACAAAGAGTTAATTCCCAATTAACAAATTTGTGGTGAGGGCTGACAAGTACAAACAACAGCTTGTACTACAAAAAATATCAAAATGAAAAAACATTACATGTGGTGGTAGATTAATGGCAAGGCAAGCATAGTATTATTATACAAGATTTAACTGTTACATTCATTTCATTCAAATGATTATTTATATACATTAATAAGTATTTGTGTAACATTCAAATGCACGCGATATGTCTCTTCAACATGCAACTCGAGTGATTATCATAGCGGCTAATCTCAAAATTTAATAAGCATCGCCGGTTTTGTAATTTGGCAACAATATCGTAAATATCCATTTTCTGGTTATTAGAATGCGATATTTGAGCCGAGTTACGCATTAATTACTTAATTGGCAGAAAATTTAACCAAATTCAATGAAAACAGGAGCTCGGTAGTTGTGAAAGGTTGTGTAACAGGACTAATAATCCTGATTTGATTAGTTACGTTTGAATAATTACTTTAATTTAACTGATTTATTAAAGTATGGTACCAATTTAATTGCCTTGTAACTATAAAGTATCCCATAGGTACAAATAATATCTTGGGATACTATACTTAGAAATTCAGAATCATGTTCTTTGTCTTGCAGATAAAATAGGCTAAAAAATCCGAATATTTATTAGAGATTTACTATTATTTTGACACATTTTAAAGTTTGAAATGTGTGTTGAAGAGACGTAAAAGATGTTTAGGTATTACAATAAAGAGATAACGAAACTCCTTAATACGTATTCTGATGGTAAACTAAAATTTAAATCACATTCCATTAAACATTTCCGCAAACAGGCGAGCAACTGTTGCGAAGTTACAAACCGCATTCGGCTCCCTGCGCCTCGCCGCCGGTGAGCAGAACTTCAACATGTTTACTTCTCCCCTCACACCACACACACTAGCAAACACATTGCGAAAGGTCACTGCCTCGAGATCGTAACAATTAAGACATTATCTCAACAACAACTTAACGACTCCTAAATTACTGATACGATTATAATGGTCCTCTTCGAGTCAAACGCTAGCCCCGAAGAAACCCACAACACTGAAGGTGAACACGCGAGGGGCTAAGCAATTTTATCGGAACATTATATGGGCATTATACTAAATGCATGCGCCGTGAGGACACATTGTATTGTTACGGTGGCCCATCACTCGCTACGAATATTAATCTTGTAGAAGGCGAATCGAAGTAGAGCCACCCTTGCGAGTACATGTTAAAAGCCTATATATCCTTCCCGGCCGATGAACTTCTCATTGTATGTAAATACCTTAAGATTAGTCTCAACGTTCTAACAGCTGATGGGCGCATTGACAGGAGACAAGGTAGGAGAAGTCTATATTCAAATATGTAGGTACTACACAAAATACAAACTAGTTGTAATGTAATTTATTCTACCTTTGTTTTGTGCAATAAAGTATTATCTATCTATATATCTATCTAGTTGAATAGCAGCGAAAATTCTTAGTGCTGCAAAAGCGGAAAACCATGAGCTTTTATGCAACCGCTTAATTTAATGTGCAATGTGTGTGTGTTTTTTTTTGTAATATACTTTATAATCATATAAGCAGGTTCATTCGGGATATTAATAATTCTATAAGTATATGGTCTACTACGAAATACTTTTAGCATATGACAATACGCACATCCGTATTTGTGTACGTCGATAAGCTTTTCTGTCGTCGTTTTTCCTAATTTTCGTGCCAAACATACGAATACGAGTGCAAAAAATACCGCCACATTCGTTAAGTACGTCGAAAAAACGAGGTACACATTTATCGGGTTGCTCATGTTAGAAGAACTTATAAGAATCTTTAAAAGTTTATTCTCTCTAGAATAATAAAAGAAAGAAACAAATAAATAACATTCAACTTTTTTTTCAGTGCCTGCACTAAAATTTCTAGTTACCATTGCACTAATTTAATATTTTAACGATTCCAGAATCCTTAAACCGTACAGTGACATAAATATACATATATTTGCTATTGCTATTGCTTATCCACGTTGAAGTCATACTGTAAAAGTCCATCGTCATGCTTTCATTAAACTCGAGATCAATATCAAAGAGAACTTTAACATCCTTGTTTAATAAGAGAGCTAATCGGCCCAAGTTTGATTCTTATTATATTATATCTCTATTATAAACTCCATAACAACAAAATACTGAAACTAACAACTATGATTGCTCGCTAAGCCATCTGCTCCTGTTTTTATATTTTGCTTTCACTAAGATGCACTAAGATTATATAAACTACACACAAACACAACAGATGGCGGCAACTCTCCGAAGAGTTTCATCTTTCAGTGTACAGTAATTAAATGCGCAAGTTGGTAACAGTGTCTTGTTAGTGCAATTACATCTCGAGTGCAGTGCGGCCCACTCAACGGCACAACTTCATTCGCTGAAGGCTGCATTAATTTTGCAATGAAATTTTCAATTTTAAGCCCCAAACTCTAACACAGAGGAATCTTTCTACCAAACGTCAACCAAGTGCATTTCGGTAAACTTCATTGTTCAGGAAACTTTGCGGTAAGTACTCTCAGAATTTTATTTTTACTTGTAAGATTTTCTTCTCGAATTTATTGTGTGTCGTGTGGTACCGGCATGTTAAATGAATAACATAATTTTTCTGGATCTTATGAGAGTTGATAGAAACGACTAAACTAGAAAGAGATGGGTAGCAACGTGTTCTCTTCGCCAACCCGCCTGCGATTTTTCCAAAATATTTTTTTGGAGAGACCTATATCCAGCAGTGGAGTGATATAAGCTGATGATGATGATTTGTACTTGTAAGTATTATCTGTTTTAATTCAGGCTTTTGAGATTCAGATAGTAAAAATTAATTAGAAACTACATTTATCTCTTTCTAAATAAAATAGAGCAAAAAAACACGACTTATACGATGACAACCCGTCTCAATTGGAAGAAGACAAAATCATTTTTGCAGCTTCGTTTCAAATCTACACACTTATGGCTTTCACTTCTCCTTAAACGCCATTCGATTGTACGCTGTTTAGCCGAATCGTGCTAATACGAATACGACATTACACACTTTGATGTGCGATAGAAGAATAGGACGTGTTAGAATAGTATGGACAGTGTTGTAGCCACGCCGGTATAAACAGAACTTCGTATTCCCACTTTCGGCAAACTTCGAGGGTTGAAGAGAGGTTGAATGTGTAAGTATTGGGGTTCTTTCTTGATTGGTCAGGGTTAACTAAGTGATGTTGATACGCAGACCACGTATAGCGCCGCGTGACTCCACGACGCACGTGCGTTGCGTACGCAATCTCACCTACAACTTGAATCCTATGCCCAATTTATTCTACTTATTTTGGGACATTCTGAACTTTTATCCCGCGCTTCTAGGTATTCAGTGACAATGCATTACACATTAGCCTCGAACTAATGGATTCGGTGTAACCCAAGGTTTTAACAGCTATTTTGGATATTTCTAAGAATTAATTTGTAATGCGATTGTTATAATATTCTTAAGTACAGTTTAGTAATAAGATATCACTAATTACATTTCAACGGTTAGCCTAAAATAAAATAGCAGCACACTTCCTTCTCATATGGGTGTGTAAGACACGACTAAAGGACTATTGCCAGAAAGAGGGGGGGAGATGTAGAGTCTTCTCTCCATCATTGGCCAAATGGTGCTTCTTTTGCAGGGACTTACGTTCAGCGTCCACCAACTGACAGATTTAGGCTAATGATCATGATAATAATGATTATTTATGATTTTCTGAGAGCCAAGTAAGACCATTTGGATCAGCGGTAGTTAACGCTGCTTCTGAGCCTTGGGTCGCGGGTTCGATCCCCGCACAGTACAAATATTTGTGTGCATGAACATGTCTGTTTGTACTGGTCTGGGTGTTTTCTATGTATTATAAGTATGTATTTACAAAAAAAAAAAGTATATAAGTAAGTTTATCGGTTGTCTAGTACCCCATACGACAGGGTACTTAATAGTAGCTTAATTTGGGACTAGATGGCTCTGTGTGGCCCAGTGAGGCATGTCTTAAAATTATATATTTATATTTATTATAGTGATGCAGATATTTTTTCTTTTATCAACTTTGTGACGAAGAAAGAAACTGAATGCCCTTTATGTAACAACAAACATATTACATGCCCGGACTCCTTTTAAAAAAAAGTTAAAAACACATACTAAAAGTGTCACTAGTTCAGAGGCAGGTAGAACGAGCCTAGTTACAGTGCCGACCCCCTACAAACGAGTTCACAAACATAGTACACGCTCGCAAAATGTACGCACTGTAAACTGTAGGTAAGTACTTTGTTCTTATCGCGTAGCGTAGCAGTCACAGAGATTTAGGCGGCGCGGCGACGCGTAATTGTCGCGTTTGTCGCATGTTTCAATAGAACACTTAGATTTAGACACTGCACAGTGTCTGCTTTCTGTGACAATAATAGGTTAAATAAAACACGATTAACACAATAATATGTCGTTGTAACTGATTTGTTGGCGCTCATTGCAATTAGTGTCATATGGTCTGACTGACATTATATAACAGATACTTATGTCTATATTAGCTCTTGATCGCAACATGAAGCTCTCGAGTCGTTTTAAAGCGGCGAGTAATTTACAAGTTCTTATGCGTTGGAGTCTCCCTTTTTAAAGCAGGCAAAAAAATAGTGTTTTGAAGGCGTCATTGCATACAAACTAAACTTGAACGTAGGTACTGTAGTATGTTGCTTACTTCTGTTGGTCCGGTCACTGCAGTACTTCCCATAACGACCTTCAATCAAATCGTTTATATTATGAGTTTAAAAAAAATGAAGTTCTTATTAGATTCGAGCTCTTATAAAACTCGATTTCTATTTTAGCACCCGAGTCTTTGTAAAAGGACCAAAACTCGGTTTGACTCAAGATTCCATGTTTTGTTACTAGGCACTGAGTCTTACATAGGCTGCACTAAAAGTATCGGGAATGGAATATTTCCACTGTTCCTGTCATATTAAAATCTTTTTAATTGCAAACTCCTTGGTTTTAAAAATCGAATACCATTTATTTATTTAAAAAAAGATTCTCGGTCTTATCACAAGGTCTTGTCAAACTTGTTTAGTCGTTGAGAAAATGGAATTGACTCGAGAAAATTCAAGAGCGATGATTTATTATGACTTTCGAAGTGGTTTAACACAAAAACAGTGTGTTGACCGGATGATTTCTGCATTTGGTAATGAAGCCAAAACCACAATTTATCGCTGGTTTGCTGAATTTCAACGTGGACGTGTCAAGCTCAGTGATGATCCCCGTCAAGGTCGTCCAAAAACTGCAGTCACCCAAGAAAACGTTGATGCTGTGCGTAAGCTGATTGAGGAAGATCGACATGTGACATACCGCGAAATTCTGGCAACTTTAGACATTGGTGAGTCAAATACAAATAATCTTGCATGAACAATCAGGTGTAAAAAAGTTGTTTTCCCGATGGATACCGCATTCGCTCTGTGAAGAGCAAAAAGGGGCTCGCGTTACTTGGTGCGTCAAAACTCTCGAAAGATTCCACGCAGGATCCTCAAATGCTGTATACAACATCGTATCAGGTGACGAATCCTGGATATACGCGTACGAAGTACGAGTTTGGGTGTTCGAAAATGAGTTAAAGCCAACAAAAATTGTTCGTTCACGGAGTGTTGCAAAAAAAATGGTGGCCACGTTTGTCTCCAAAACCGGCCATGTTGCGACTAATCTTCTTGAGGGACAAAGAACGGTTAATGCAGAATGGTATGCTAGCATTTGTTTGCCACAGGTCGTTTCTTAACTCCGTAAAGAGAACTGCAACCGCCGCATCAACCTCCATCACGACAATGTGAGTTCTCACACCGCGCACAGAACAAAAAAGTTTTTAGAGCAAGAAAACAAAGAATTATTAGACCATCCGGCATACAGCTCCGACCTAAGCCCTAATGATTTCTATACTTTCCCTAAAATAAAGAATAAATTGCGTGGTCAGAGATTTTCATCACCTGAAAAAGCTGTGGACGCCTACAAAACGGCCATTTTGGAGACCCAAACTTCCGAATGGAATGGTTGCTTCAATGATTGGTTCCGTCGTATGGAAAAATGTGTCAAATTTCGCGGGGAATACTTTGAAAAGCAATAAATACATTTTTAAATAGTAATGTTGTGTCACTTCCTTGATTCCCGAAATTTTCAGTGCCGCCTTCGTAGACATATGTTTTAAGATAGTCTTATCTTTTTCTTGTACTATGATTATCCTTTGAGGATAAACTGCTGAAGGAGTGTACCGAACCGCCTATTACGGGAAAAAAATAGGAAAATCTTTTTCTTAAAATTATTTTCTTGTTAGTTTTGCATAGTAGTTAGACCGCACTACTACACAAACTGGATTGTCGCCTGTGATTGAATAATCATTAAAGTGTAGTAGGCAAAAGCCCGAATACTGCGGTGTCTATTAAGCTAAGCTGTCTGAACGCGTCACTCACGCACCAGAAAGCGACAAAGAAACCCTGCGTAATGATGCCTAGCCCAGCGACTCAGCCTGTGGCCTGGAATTACGCTTTGATCCCATAATTGTAGCCTAAATTGTTCCTCATATTTTCTAGGACCCAGCCTAGGATTTAGGATTTGAGTTAAAGAATAAAATTGTTTAAAATGAAGACCATTATTTTCAGATTTTACAATATTTACTAGAGCTAGTGGAGTTAAAGGACGTGAAAAACATACAATTTGTATTTGTCAATTATTTTATTGGTATAACAGTTATTACTCCGTAAACTGATAAGGCTTTCTGCATAATAGATAATTTATTGTGAATTTTGCGCAGTGCCTACTAGTATATTTAGTAATTTTTCCACCGTTCACTTTGAGTAGCCTTCCTCTCCAAGTTTAAAGTCACTTAAATAAAAAGAGGCTTCTTTGAATATTTTTAAGTAAAAGTAAAAATGTAAAAAAGAAGCCAAACAACGAGAGAACTTTCTTCCGCACTTATAACTTTAATTACTGTGGCACGGAAATCTGAAATTTGTACACAAAATTTTGCTATTCATAATTTTTTTAGATTGTCATTTTTGACAAATTTATCTTAATTGCTATAAACGATGGCCGTTGTAGCAAACTGCTGTAATATTTATTCGTAAATTGCTTGATGAAATTAATCAAGAACCATTTCACGAACAATCCGTTCCATTCCTGAAAGTAAATAGTGAAACCTATTAATTCTACTATCTAAATGTTTATTGATCCGTCGAACATTGATCCTCGTTGAGAGCTCGGATATCTTGTAACATTAAGCGGGGGATTGTGCCACTGTCAACAGTGGCCATTGCTAAGGCACCGTGAAAATAACACTAAAGAGGGTTTTGTTCTAGTATATTATATCGATTTACTCGAGTGTTCGGCTGAAACTTTACCTAACACAAAAAATATTTGTACTTTTTCTAGAATTTCAATTGGGATTTTAATAGATCTTTGTTAAAATTTTATAATGTTTAGAAAATACAAAACTTTGCTTTGACGACGTAGATACATGTTGTTAATTAAGCATTTTTAGGCTGTTATTTTTCGTTAAATGCAATTTGATAGTTATATAAGGGTAAATTATTCATCAATAATATACGTATACTCATACATTTAAAGCTTTTATTGTTAGAACGTGTCACTTAAACAAAATCGTATTACTAAAAGCAATTTTCTTCATCGAGATGATAAAGAAATGAATTCGTGAGTAAACAAGTGAAAAGATTTTTATATGAAGAAGACCCCTCTAATGAATAAGAAATGATTGATTATTGTTAGAGAACAAACATGCTTTGGCACACAATCTTTACTCACATCAAGAGTGCGATCGACTGTATCGCTGAAACTCTGTTGAGAAAAAATATTACTTCATTACTGATACAATCCTTGTTTTTATATAATGAATGGGCTTGCTCTTGACAACATACTTAACTTTACGGTTAAGAAGAAGCCTAAGATGGAGCGAGCTTACCCAGAGGCACTGGTTCTCCCACACACCAGCGGAACACAGAAAAACTGTTTGGCGCCGGACTCTGGCAGGAGGGTGGTAGCATCCAGGCGGCCTCCTAGGAAGCCTATTACCGCAGAGGGATCTGTTAGCCGTCGTCATTGGTTAGAAAACCAAAGATGCTGTGGTCCAGGGTGGACCACTAGGAGCTGGATAGATCCCACCACCCCAGAATCCTTACTAATATTATAAGTTTAATGTGAATGTAAGTTTGTTTGTAACGCTTTCACGTAAAAACTACTTTATCGATTATCGTGATACTTTCTACACATATTATTATAAATAGTAGTAGAAAAAGCACCTAAGAATATCAACTCACAGCAAGCAAACTACAAGGGTCTATTCATCTAAAATTAAATATTAATTAAGGACTTTGACTCGCGTCACAGGCGCGGCTATACATAAACGGATCTACACGTGACCATAATTGCTGTAAAGAGTTACGTTCGGTGCGTCGGAATAATATATATCCTAATAAACGCGTCCGCGTCCAATCAAGGGTCCAATATATTCACCAGAAATCAGAAATGATATAGATTTACTACAGGTACTGTTAACTCCGACTTCGTAACTATTCAAGGCATAGTTTCCCTGAACTCATCGAACATCATTAACCGTCTGACCGAGTATTGTGTCAGACTCGTTGCTCTAATTTCAAAGTAAATGATTGAACGGTTGTTGCAGATTAGTGACATCTATCATTACTACAGCTTTGTCACAGAGTACTGTTAACTATTACAGCAGTTTGCTACAACGGCCATCGTTTATAGCAATTAAGATAAATTCTCAAACTATATATTCTGAACAATTCTACCCCTATCCGAACGATATTAAAATCACGATTAAAATTAAATGTGGACAAAATCACATATAAAAATTCTAATTCCAGTTCAAATTCCAAAGTAAAAAGTACAAATAACGAAGGTACCACAAAGGTACACGAGACGAGACAGTATAGAAAAAATCTTTTTGTTTTCTACATTGACCTGTTCGAGAATCGAACATAAGCACCTAAAAGCAAGCGACATCTTGAATACCGGCATCGAATATTTGTGGAATAAATCAAAAGGTAAGAAGATTAACAAATATTTGTCTGATTTTCGCATCCTGGCGCCCGTATACGTTTAAGACTACCCTGGTAGTGAAGCCTATTGAGTTGGTTATTGTGAAGTTAGTAGAGCTTTCATGGTACATAATTTGAATCCAAAGCATGGTAAAGCGTTTAGATATCCATGTTGCACGCGTCAGCACGATTTGATTTCGCATTACTTTGTGAACCGTCAAGCGACATTGCATTGAATGGGCAAGTTGTCACGTCACCTTCCCATCCATGCCTCTATTCGGTAGGTTTATAATAACTACAGTGCTCCCGACCCCACCAATACAATTGTCTTTACAAATAATCCCGAATGCGGCAAACAAAGTGCTCCAACGAGAAATACAGATGTTTTTTCTGCAACGAACAAATTTAATTACGTTATCTGATACAGCAGTTCTAAGTCTTTATCCTTTCATTTGAAAACAATCTACGGCTAAGTAAAAGGTTTCTTGTTTTTGACTTGTTAATATAAGAAAATGTTAAGACTACGAAAAGTTACGCTATCGTAAGGATTCATATTTCGTGGCCAAATAAAGCCTTTATTTTTTTAAATTTCGCTGTCTGGGTTTTAATGATTTAATAATCAATAGCGAAACCCAAAACATAAAACGGACAGGAAAATGATACGAACAAACGCCACGTTTTCAATTTAACAAATAAAATACTGCTTTGTAAAGGTATATGATGGTGTATATGGTTATTCGCAGTCAGTAAACAGTTGGCGTAATTTTAGCTGAGCTTTTATTCCATAAAAAAAAATGTGGGCTTAATTACTCAACAACAAAGCTATGATAGGCTGCGATTAGCATTTCTTAATGAAGCCCCATCTCGTGGAACAATTTAAAATTGGTTTTACAAGTTCAAGCGTGGACGTAGCAATCTCAATGATGATCCGCGTGAGGGATGTCCTTTAACAGCGACTACTGAAGATAACATCAGTGCTGTGTGACGCATGATAGAGAAAGACAAAAGAGTGACCTATCAGCAGATACGGCAAGCCTAGGCATTGGTATGAGTCAAGTTCAAAAAATATTACACGAACATTTCGGCGTCAGGAAGCTTTGTACCAGTGGGTCTAGCACAAAAAACTATCGAATTCGAATCGTTTGCGTGTTCGTATCGCCATCGAAATATTTAGTATGAAAACTTAAACAGCGCTCGCGCGGATAAAACGTGAACTACAAAACAAAGCACGAACTTTGTGTCACTTGCTTTCGATACGCAAACGATTCGAAGTCGATAGTTTTTTGTGCTAGAGGTACAGATGGATTCCCCATACTTTAACCGACGACCAGAAACACGTTCGCATGGACCATTGTGTCGCCAAATGTTAGATAAGTTCAACGGCGGTGACTCAAATGCTGTATTTGACATCGTCACAGGTGATGAAAGCTGGATATATTGCTACGAACCCAAAACCAAAAGACAATCAGCTCAGTGGGTGTTTCCTTTCAAGGATCGGCCAACTAAGGTAAAGAAAGGAAGAAGTCAAGGAAAAAAGATGATTGCCTCATTCTTTGGTCGGAATGGTCATTTCGCGACAGTTGTGGATAGAAAGAAGATGGAAGGACAGTTACTGCAGACAGGTATGTTAATCGCTGTTTGCCTGTTGTCTTAGAAAAAATTCGACAGCAAAGCCCTCGAAGCAGGATCCTCCTTCGCCACGACAATGCTTCAGCGCACTTCGACATCGGACTGTCGAATATTTGACTATGGCAGGTGTCATCCGCCATACAATCCTGACCTGGCGCGCCCTGCGACTTTCATTTATTCCCAAGAACTAAAGATAAAATTCGAGGTATTCGCTTTACGAGCCCTGAAGATGCGGTGAAAGCGTACAAATATGGCATAGAAGAGACTAAGGAAGAATGGGCCCACTGCTTATCTCAGAGGTTCCATCGAATGCGACGATGTGTAGAGAAGAACGGAGATTACTTCGAAAAACAATAAAAGTTTTGGCAACTTTCTACGTTAAGCCGTTTTTCATTTTCTAAACATTTTCAGTGTTAACTAGGTATTTGAAGTAACCATGACCAGTATGAACAGCCGGACAATGATAATATGGGTTGGTCTCCCACTAGGTAGAAGATGTGGTAGACAAGAATAGGTGTCCCAAGCAGCGTGAGGTCTAATAGATTGTCGTGGAGATCTTTAGGACAGACCTATGCCAAGCAGTGGCAGTTTGGCATAGAGAAAGAGATTAAAAACATCATCCCTACTTTATTTTAATATTATAAATGCGAAAGTAACTCTGTCTGTCTGTGTGTTACGCTTTCACGCCTAATCCACTTAAACGATTTTGACGAAATTTTGTACGAAGGTCGATTAAATCTTGGGGAAGGATATAGGCTACTTTTTAACAGACTTTAAGAAAAGGGGGATAATGTTATTTCGTCATATTTCCTGATTACTCGAAGACACCTGTGGCGATATCTAACTCACACGCCACAAACAGGAGTTCGACCAGTTCCGACGACAAATAACAGATGGCGCTGTTAAACCTTACCATACTAATCACCATATATCCATACTATTCTGCATCGCACGCAGGTTCATCTACTTAGAAGTTAGGAATCAGAAAATAAATCTTGCAATGTTGTAAGATTTTCAATTGTTTACGTCAGTGAGTACTTATATTTAAGTGCATCAAAAATAACACACAAAAAGTAAGAAAATACTAATAATAACTTCTTCACGCGAATGAAGTCGCGGGAAAAAGCTAGTATATTATAAGCACAAATTACTGTCACAAGCAAAACAAAACATACCCTGGATATTCGAAGAGGCTGGTTGTGGTCTGCCCCTCCATGCATCCGGAACCCCCACGGCGCGCCGCCCGTCAGCTCTACCTCTTTAGCCGTCATTTCTTTCACTTCATATTACTCTTGTATAACATTGTCAACTTATTCTCCTCTAAGTGGCTTGTTCACGCCACGTTTCTAATTTTAACTTTGGAAGACCACCATTTCTAATATCACAATCTTCAGTCGTGTTGAAGGTTTGAGTTTTCGGGATTTGGTCTGAAACAAAAAGAAATGCTTAGTTTTCAAATTGAATAATAAAACAGGTGCGGATAGAATTCTCTTTTATAATTATGGGGGTATTCAAAATTAAAAGCAACACTCTTTAAACAAATTTTAATCCAGATACACCTTGTATCTATCTACCTATATAATTAAAAATCAATCACCGAAATGTATGTACGCGCATTACTACAGAATGGTTGCAGCGATTTGAAGTTGAGTTTAGCGATCGATATGGTCAGGAAAAGGTTTGCATGGAAGAAATGTTGAATATTTTGTATTAAAAAGAAAGATTTAAAAATGTCCACATAAATGAAAAGTGTGTAAAGCGAAAACAAGATCATTTGCTTACAATATGTTCGTTGATAAATCCTGTGCAAAGTTGGGACGAACAGCTAGTAGGATATAAAAAACAAAATAAATTGCGTTATTTAGCTTATTATGCTCATCAATATCCGACTGGGTGGTTCATATAAATTTAGTTTTATGAACGGTCTCTGCGTTCGTTTTAGGACCCATAAAGCGTAGAAAGAAGTATAAATAACGCGAAGGGACATCAGGGTGCTCGTAAAATTGATATTTTCGAATGAAAGATGTATTTGTATTTGAATGGCTGGAGCGGCTCAAGGTAACATATTAAATCTCTAACAAATAACACCATTTGTTTTATACTCGCATTGGTGCGAGTCCTCCTACTAGATTCTATACTTGTATCACGAGAACTTAACAATGCACTAACAGAATCAGATGCTAGGAAAAATATTATAATTACTAGCTGTTGCCCGCGACTTCGTCCGCGTCAATTTCTATTACTATGATCACGACTATTTTTGCAACATTTTTCACTCATGCTTCGCTCCTATTGGTCGCAGCGTGATGTTATAAAATATAGCCTAAAGCCTGCCTCGATAAATGGACTATCCAACACAAAAAAATTTTTTCAAATCCAACCAGTACTCCCTGAGATTAGCGCGTTCAAACAAACAAACTCTTCAGCTTTATAATATTAGTATATATTAGTATTCCGATAAAGAAACCCGATAATGTACTAAAAAGTATTTCAGCGTTGGTCTTAACAGCCAAAAACATGCTACGACGCTAGTTTTCAGTTAGAACTGAAGGCACTTTAAAAAAACGACTCCAATCAAATCATTGACACGATACAAAACTAATTCCAATACTTAATTTTAAAAGACAACGTATATTTATACATAGATAGTATATACATTGAAAATAAAAAAAAAAAAACATTACATGATAATAATATTAAGAAATTGTTACAATTCACAAAATAAAATTTGAACATGGTCGGTCATACTCGTCGAATATTGTAGCAACATAATTTGCCAACACTGCATTCCATTGAAGCATTATAATATGGATAGTATTTAAAAGAGCGACTGTTAATTAAAATTATAAGTGTCAAAAATAATTAATTTAAGTTACAGTATTACCAAGTGAGCGACTGACTATGCGTGACGAGAAATCAACAAAACATCAACTTACAAACATTAATTTGAGTTACTTAAAATACAAAATGAGAAGCTTCATAATATTTGAGCGACCTAATGTTTGTTTGAGTGTCAACGTTACGTCCTGCATTTTTTTCAATATTTAGCAAATATTTTTTCTCTCTGTTTTTCTAGTCGCTCACTTAGTAAATTAGTCGCACGGCTAGAATTTTTATATCTGAAATGGATTACTCACAACCCACTTTTTGTAAGATCGTTCTGGATTTTATAATAATCAATATTCGTCGTTAGTTTAGTTAATTTTTCGCTTACTCATATTCATACTGCTCAAGTTATTAAAACAGTACCTCATCATCAGTCGCATTTTTTTTTATTCGACCGTTTTATAATTCCCCTCATAATATTTATAAATGCGAAAGTATGTAGGTATGTCTATTTGATATAGAGATTTAAGATCCGGTAAAGGACATAGGATAGTTTTTGTTCTCAGAGATATCCTTTGAGGGAGTGGAAAGGGGTGTCGAAGTGTGTATGGACAATCAATATCTCTAAAGAGAATGTTATATTTGGGAACGTGATATAACCGGAGATGCTATGAAGCCGATTCCCACGCAAAAGAAGTCTCGGGTGAAACAAGAGTACCTTACCTATGTATGAATAAACCGCTAAAAATGAATTAATCTTTATCAAATGCAGCCATTATTTTTTTTTTACCGACTTGGTATATTTGTTTTGAACTACCAGGCCTTGCTGTTCTAGATTTGAATCATGAGTTTATCATAATTACAACAAGCTTTTAGTTTAATTACAGGGAATACTACTGGCGACACACTAAGAATGCAATCAATAATGTTATTATTGTGTTGGGCATGTTTCCAGTGTACCAAATACACAAAAACACAAAATAGAAACAGTGCCAGAAGAAACAATATCTAGAATGGAAAGAATTCCAAAACCATATTCCCGGTAAAAGAGGAATAGATCCTTCCAGTCCAGCGTAAATTCAATCTATTACCTTCGTCGTATTTTCGGAACTCTTGTACTGGATTTGAAACAAAAATACAACAAGGTAGAAGCAAGCGATGCATTACGTTCACTGGATGCATACACTTCGGCTTTAGAAGTCGAAGGTGTCTAATTTTTTTAGACGAAGATATTAGTTCTACCTAATGAACAAGTAACTATGTGGTCAGTTTTTACTATTACTCGTCTGTTTCAATAGAATAAAAAGCTGAAGTCTAACCCACTCTTGGATGAGGACAGAGCTTTATCGGACGAAATAAAACCACTTGCGGATATTTGAAATTTTCTAATTTCAAAATTCAAATAAACATTCGAAATTAACAGACTGGGTTGGGCGTCGATCTTAGCCATAAATAATGAGGTCAGCATGGGCAGATATTTCAGAGGATGACGCGCTACTACCAAGGCTAGCCGTATGCTGAATTGGATCATTCTTCAATTTATACTGACCTGCATAATAATATGCAACCTTTATATTAGCTAAAACTATAAATTTGTTCGTCAATTCGAGACAACTGCGGCAAAAGGTCATAAAGGTAAATTAATACTAACGTGAATCTCTTCATGTGATAGGCTGAAATTGTAAGTAGTCAATTGGCTAGTTAAAACAATTGACTTTTTCTGAAAGATTTAGATGTATTAAATTTTGCCATTTCAAACAAACAAAAAATAGGTTACCAATTTGACGCGTGTATAGAATTTTTATGTATGACCTAATATAAAACTTTTAATAGGTTGACCGATTTAGTTGTTTATTTATGTATGACAGGCTCAAAGTTAGGTTATTGAGACGGTTAAAAGCGTGAAATAAGCCAACAATACCAAAGTGCACGTAAAAAGAATAGCACCACCCCTTCTCTTGTCGTAGGAGGCAACTAAAGGCGATCAACTGTCAGAATGAGACGTGCAGCAGCGTCGTCTTCCCTCCATCTGACAAACTGCCAACACACCTGCCGAACGTGGCGAATATGGAAAAAATCTCCTACTGGAGAGGCCTGTGTCCAGCAGTTTACTGATATACACTAGTGATGATAATGATGATGATGGTGATCAAAGAGTTGGTGCCAGGCAAGAAATTACTGATAATTATCAAGCATTATTTCAAAGTTAAATAAATCCTAATTAATATTAAAACGTGAAGGTTTGTGAGTATGGATGTCTGGATGTTTGTTGCTCTTTTACGCTAAAACGACTCAACGGATCGGAATGAAAGGAGATGTCCCAAATTGTATGGAGGCCAGGCCCAGAACCTGTACACCCCACCAAAAGATAGACCAATACACCTACAAGATTTTGTTATTATCCAGTTCTTTTAAAATGGCTTCGTTAAGTGGTTCAAATAAAGAGATAAGTAAGAAAATAGCAATACAAAACAACAAAACCATCATGGCGGAAGATGACATTTTGATGACGACTGTCAGTTTTGGCAGTTACAAAATAGCGCATCTAGGAGTCGAGTGCCATCGCTTGCTGTAGTAACAACAAACATTATGAAAGTAATGTGTCGATCAATACCAAATCCAGAAAACGATAAAGAGGTCGTTATAATGAACTACATTTAAAACGCGACAGCAGAACAAAAACTTTAAGTGAATGATTATGCTAAAATGACACGGGGTATCTGAAGGCTACCTACTGACATTTAAAGTTTTTTTAGATTGACGCCATCTTGGAATGCCTAATGGAGTTTGATAAATTATTAGATCTTCTATGTGCGATTACCTTTAAATGGCTAAGTTTATAAGAAAATTTGTTCTTACATAATGTATCAGTGCTGTTGGTGTTCCGAATAAAATAAAATAAAATAAAATAATTTATTTTTGAACCACTAAATTATACGTTAAATAAATTTATATGTATTTTTCACAGAAACTGTACTTTTTTTTTGATTTTTTAAAATGGTGTACTATGTCTGGGCCTATTATGGGACATCTCCTTTGGCACGGTGTTAGTTTATTGGCTGGTATAATAATACCTAGGCAACACTGAAAATGTTTAGAAAATGAAAAACGGCTTAATGTAGAAAGTTGCCAATACTTTCATTGTTTTTCGAAGTAATCTCCGTTCCCCTCTACACATCGTCGCATTCGATGGAACCACTGTGATAAGCAGTGGGCCCATTCTTCCTTAGGGGTTTCTTCTATGGCATTGTCGTACGCTGTCACCGCATCTTCAGGGCTCGTAAAGCGAATACCTCGAATTTTATCTTTAGTTCTTGGGAATAAATGAAAGTCGCAGGGCGCCAGGTCAGGACTGTATGGCGGATGACTCATTATCTCGACACCTGCCATAGTCAAATATTCAACAGTCCGATGTCGGAGTGCGCTGAAGCATTATCGTGGCGAAGGAGGATCCTGCTTCGAGGGCTTTGCTGTCGAATTTTTCCAAGACAACAGGCAAACAGCGATTGACATACGAGGGCGGGTCAATAAGTCCGTGACTTTTTGAATTTCTGACCTCTTTACTGAAAAAGCAACACTACTCCTGTCAACAGGTATCTGTCAGTTGATTCCTATCAAAATTTGAACTTGCTGCGTCAGTTAGTTTGTGTTTGACAGCTATTTTTATCAGACTACCCAGTAATTTGAGAAAAAAAAGGGAAAAAGGTGAATTTCGTGTGCTTATTAAGCATTATTTTTTGCGAAAAAAAAACCATTACCGAGACCAAGGCTAAGCTTGATAAATACTATGGGGACTCTGCACCATCGATTTCAATGGTAAAAAAGTGGTTTACTGAATTTCGTTGTGGCCGTAAAAGCACTGAAGATGCCGAACGTCCTGGACGCCCAGTTGAGGTCTCTACACCCGAAACAATCGAAAAATTCACGATATGGTGTTGGCCGACCGAAGATTGAAAGTGCAAGAGATTGTGGAAGCCGTAGGGATCTCGCATGGCTCAGTGGTTTCAATTTTAAAAGATCAATTGGGCATGAGAAAGCTTTCCGCAAGATGGGTGCCGCGTTTGCTCACAGTCGACCACAAACGCAATCGTGTAACAACTTCACAGGAAGGTTTGGCGTTGTTTAATTGCAATATGGAGGAGTTTTCGCGCCGTTTTGTAACCATGGACGAAACATGGATCCATCACAACACACCAGAGACCAAACAACAGTCAAAACAGTGGGTTTCTAAGGGTGAATCGGCGCCAAAGAAGGCCAAGGCGGGTTTGTCAGCCAATAAAGTTATGGCGACTGTTTTTTGGGATGCACGTGGGATAATCCACATTGACTACCTTCAAAAGGGAAGAACAATCAATGGGGAATATTATGCCAACTTATTGGACCGCTTCAATGACGATTTGAATAAAAACCGACCTTATTTGGCCAAGAAAAAAGTTCTTTTCCACCAAGACAATGCAAGGGTGCACACATGTGCAGTTGCCATGGCAAAAATCCATGAATTGGGCTATGAATTGCTCCCTCATCCACCCTATTCTCCAGATTTGGCTCCGAGTGACTACTTTTTGTTCCCAAACCTGAAGAAATGGCTTAGTGGAAAAAGATTTGACTCCAATGATGAAGTCATCTCGCAAACAAAGGCCTATTTTGAGGACCTCGACAAATCATATTTTTTGGAAGGGATAAAAAAATTGGAGAAGCGTTGGACAAAGTGTATAGAGCTCAAGGGAGACTACGTTGAAAAATAAAATGATTTGTTTATCAAAAAATCTGTGTTTTATTCCAAAAGTCACGGACTTATTGACCCGCCCTCGTACCAGTCTGCAGTAACTGTCCTTCCATCTTCTAGCACAACTGTCGCGAAATGACCATTCCGACCAAAGAATGAGGCAATCATCTTTTTCCTTGACTTCTTCCTTTAATTACCTTAGTTGGCCGATCATCGAAAGGAAACACCAACTGAGCTGACTGTCTTTTGGTTTCGGGTTCGTAGCAATATATCCAGCTTTCATCACCTGTGAGTCCTGTGACGATGTCAAATACAGCATTTGAGTCACCGCCGTTGAACTTATCTAATATTTGGCGACACCAGTCCATGCGAAGGTGTTTCTGGTCGTCGGTTAAAGTATGGGGAATCCATCTGGTACAAACTTCCTGACGCCTAAATGTTCGTGTAATATTTTTTGAACTTGACTCACACCAATGCCTAGGCTTGCCCGTATCTGCTGGTAGGTCACTCTATTTTATCTTCCTCTATCATGCGTCGCACAGCACTGATGTTATCTTCAGTAGTCGCTGTTAAAGGACGTCCCTCACGCAGATCATCATTGAGATTGCTACGTCCACGCTTAAACTCGTTAAACCAATTGTAAATAGTGGCTAATAGGCTGCATTAGCATCATAGCTTTGTTGTTGAGTAAGCCCACAACGAAAATCATAATAAATCATTAACCGAAAATTTTCGCTCGTGGTTTATTTTCACGTGTAACAAGAGTTTTAGATTTGCCGCCAATCCACAAAAACAAGTGACAAATGAATGCAATTTACTACATTAGGTTACCAAAGAGTTCTAAAATTGAAATTCAAAAAAGTTTTCATTAGCAATGTTTCTAACTGGCCAGTTCTAAACATTTTCAGTATTACCCACGTATGCTACTTTTTATTCCGGGAAAAGGTAAGGTTCCTGTGGGACAATTTAAATACATAGGTAGTTTTAAATTCAATACTCCACGCGTTCAAAGTGGTGGGTAACAACTAGTAAATAAATAAAAGTTTGTGGCTTATTCCACGCTTTGGCAGTGTGAAACTCTTCAGCAACAGGAATATATTTATTAAATTTGTCAATGCGGTTTGCCACTTACTGGCTGTATTGAAAGGCTATAACTAAAAAAACGGTCAAGTGCGAGTCGGACTCGCGCACGAAGGTTTTTTTGTACCATTATCTATAAAAACGGCAAAAAGATCATGTCTGTTGTATGGGCACATGGTAACTTAAATATTTATTTTATTTAAATTTAACAACTTATTTAATTTTTAAAGTGAATATTATATCATTCCCTCAAATAGTTAATATCCTGTTTTTATTGTTGTTGTTTTTATAGTGGCAACAGAAGTACATAATATGTAAAAATTTCAACTGTCTTACTATCACGTTTCATGAGATACAGTCTAATGAGATGACAGACGATCAGACAGACAGGCAGACAAACAGACAGACGGACAACCAGCGGAGTCTTAGTAATAGGATCCCGTTTCACCCTTTGGGGACGGAACCCTAAAAAGGGACGATAGTTTATTTTCCTTTCCGTGCTACCTCTTCACACACTACTTAATCGAAACGTATTGAAATGCTGCGGTTTCATGAACCGTCCCCAAACAGCACGCAACTCTGTTAATATTTACATTCGACTCGGCAAATACGGGCTTTTTATTTATCCTGAGCCTTCTCTAGATCACAAATTAGAATAAAAGGTCGCCTTTCATCGTAATTGAATACCTGATACGTTTTGAGATTTCGATTGAGTTTCTAGAACCTAACCTTTGACAGACAGACGTCGAATTGAGATTTTAGGAATTCGTTGCATTTAAAAATGTTGATAAATCAATACAAGTGGCATGGTCGCAACAATTGTGGTTATTACCGTAATAAACAAAAAGTGTTTCCAAACAATAAAGTTCAAACGGAAACACGAAAGTAAAGAAAAACGGCGCTATAGCGTTAGTATTGATAAAGTGAATTTCCAACGCAAAGTTCTAGGCAATATAATTCACTTTGCAAAAACAAAACAGCGCTAAAAGAGTTTGAATTTAACGTACAGAGGCATCGCGCAATATCATTTTGCGTACAAACGGGAACTCTATTCGAGCGCGCGATAAGCGACGGCGTACGAACAGCCGTCAATTTCGCACGGAAGCGTGCGAGTGACACCTTAATCGAACCCCTGTGATATGTCACACTCGCACACATAGCGAGCAACCTTCCTTTGATGCCACAACAGCCATGGCAGCTGGTCATGAATGCGTCAGTTTCGGTAAGCTTTGATTGAAAAATATATTTTTAAAAAAACGTTACAGGTATTTTTAACGTTTGAAATCTGACGTCAAACGGGTATTGTCGATTTGCCACAATGTCGAGTCGGCACAGAGAAAAATATAATTCAATTGATCCCACTTTTATTTTTTGTAACTATAATAATAGGTCTTTTTACCTTTAAAATTACCGTTCTGCAGTACTGGCCATTCCAAATCAAAATAATTTTTGTTTGGCTAAGAATTCTAATTTCAAATTAAATTTATTTTAAAAACATGGAATTCTTTTTCCAAAAGTAATCATTTTTTTATTGATTAGTGTTACATTTACATCGCATTTCAATCTTTTTCGTCATCATGGATACGTTAAAAATTCGAGTAATTATGGAATATGAGTACCGTCGTAGCAGCAACGCGGCACAAGCGGCACGCAACATCAACGAAGTTTACGGAGCTAACACTACAAACCAACGCACCACCTGTTATTGGTTTGCTTGCTTCCGTTCTGGAAATTTCAACCTGAAAAATTAACCTCGCGGTCGTCCGAAGACTTTGGTCGACAATGACGAATTAAAAGTAATTGTGCAAGCTGATGGATGATACACAATCTACGGCTGTATAAGCAGCAGCTTTCGACGTTAGCGTCAAAACAATATTGGTCCATTTGCGTCAAATTGGCAAGGTAAAAAAGCTTGACAAATGGGTGCCCCACGAACTCAATGATCGCCAGCGCGAAGTAAGCGTCGAGACGTGCCTTGCACTGCTCAACAGACACACAAATGAAGGAATTTTGAACCGCATTGTTACCTGCGATGAAAAAGGGATTCTGTTTGATCACCGCAAGCGTTCAGCAAGTTGGTTGGATCCTGGTTCAGCACCTAAACAATGCCCTAAACGAAAACTTACCCCTAGAAAAGTGATGGTCACTGTTTGGTGGTCTAGCGCCGGTGTGATTCATTACAGCTTCTTGCCAAACAGGGTAAGCATTACTGCAGATGTGTACTGTGAAGAACTGAACACAATGATGGAGAAGCTGGCACATCTCCAACCAGCACTGGTCAATCGCTCGTCTCCGCTGCTCCTGCACGACAACGCGCGACCTCATACTGCACAGCAGACGGTCTCCAAGTTGCAAGAACTGGGGCTGGAAGCTCTCCGTCATCCGACCTACTCACCAGACCTTGCGCCTACAGACTACTATTTTTTTCAGAATTTGGATAACTTCTTGGCGGGAAAAAAATTCAATACCCGAGAGGCAGTACAAAATGCCTTTGAAGAATTTGTTGCCTCCCGTCTAGCTGATTTCTTTAAGAAGGGCATCAATAAACTGCCACTGCGTTGGCAAAGATGCATTGATTGCATGGGTGATTACTTCGATTAATACAAATAAAAAATACTTCAAAAAAATTCGTTTAAATTTTTTCATACAAAACGGCAATTTCATAGATAAAGACCTAATATCTAGGGGATCAGTAAATGCATTTTTGCTAAAGGTCGAGAAAGTATGCTGGCCGTCTTCTTTTAGCAGTACTCCTTAGTAGACTCTCACGCGCCCATAGGAAGGGAAGGATTCGTGCAATTATATTTATGTGCAGGCACCACACGACATATTTGTCAATAATGTGTCATACTCATAGTAAAATATATGCTACACATACGAGCAGGAAAAGTCTACAGCTTGACTTGACATGTCAACAATGTTCAGCCGCAAGGAATGATAACGTTACATAATAAAATAACGCTTTACTTGCCCATACATCCTTGCATTGACACCTCAATGCACAATACCTTTCAGCCCGTCGTCCAGTCTACATTATTTAAGACGCAAATAGCCCCGCGTCAGTTCAAGTGTCAGTACAAAGACGTTGCTACCTCGTAATAGCTCGCGTCTGACTCACCGCACATTTAGATAATCGAAGGCTATTTATAAGGCACATTACGCACGATAAAAGTGCACCGGATTCGCTTATGACGTAATGGGAAGCGTGTGATTAGCCTAATTTAAGTATAGAATGTAACCTCATGGATTAATTTAAAATTAAAACTGGCAGACTTCTTGGTTTTCGTCTAAAAGCCAACCGCAAAAAATTTGCGTGCCGCCGCGTTTTCTCATGTTTGTTTGAAGCTGGTAAATATCTAGCTATATTGTAATCTGCACAATCTTAATCTCACAATTTGAAAAAGCCAAAGTGGATAGATTTGTAATTTTTTTAATTGTTTGGAGCGAATAAAGTCAAAAACTACTGGATGAAATTTGTTGCAATTTCTGTTATTATGATCGCGACTATTTTTGCAACATTTTTCACTGATGCTTCGCTCCTATAGGTCGCAGCGTGATGTTATATAGCCTTAAGCCTTCCTCGATAAATGGACTATCCAACACGAAAAGAATTTTTCAATTCAAACCAGTACTTCTCGAGATTAGCGCGTAAACAAACAAACTCTTCAGCTTTATAATACAGGATGAAATTTAAACCACTTTCCAAAATTTCTGTAGCCGTTCAGTATTGTATTTAGAGCCCATTTATGAAGTAAAAAATAAAAAATAAGTTTTCACCCGAAAATATTTTTCGCCATATAGATTTTAATTTTTACAGTTTTAGGCCTGTTTAGGTGTAAAGAGAAAATCAAAAACTTATGATTAACATCATAATGAATAAATGTGATGTGCATTGCGTAAAAAAAGTGCTGCTAAGCGACCGTATCAAAAATTTTAGATTTTTGGCGGACATTTTTTTAAGATCTTGACATTTTTGTATTGAGCTATACCAAAAGAAAAAAATACGTCATTTGTTTTTTGTCTAGTAGATTGATATATTAAAATTTGGAAGGTGTTTAAAATTTCACCCTGTATTACCTAGTATAGATATTGTTTTAGCTGTAAAGATGCGTTTCTACTAAAGTTAAGAGGAAAGGAAAGAGCTGTGTATTTATACGAATGACATGTGTCCTGCTATCCATATATGTCTACTCTGTTAGAAACTTCCAAAATGTTAACAATATGAAAATAATTTAAAATCTAAGATAAGCAAGATTAATTCATAGTGAGATCATAAATACATGCTTAGTCGTTTACAAAGAAAAAACAATAACAGTAAAAAAATATTAATCAACCAACACTGTGTACCAGAAGATTATACTTTCCAGAAATCCAGTCTTTCATTGTTGTTGTGAAAGATGAAGATATTTCAGAAAGCTTTCATTTCTGAATCTCATATTTTTTACCAAGAAGTTTTAGTAAAAAACTTCTTAACATAAAATGTATTTGACTAATTATATTTTAGTATTAAAATTATAAAATTATTCCGTGCATGATTTTCATCGTAGAATATTCGTTTGGAACTGATGCGAAATAATTTCTTATTTAATGCTTTTCTCGATTCATTACAATAAAGATTGGCTGAAAAAGTTACTAAGTACAAAACTTACTTGTTACTTAATAAAAGAAATGTCTTTGTCTAGGTTTGAAACGTATCTCTGACTATCTTCATGCGGTACAATAATATAGGTAATTATTTACGAATTAAAGCGATTGAGGCACATCATAGCACTGTTATAATTTATTAGTAAATAATAAAAAAATATCAACTTTAATAGCCATTGCCCGCACCTTCGTATTGGTAAAATTATACCAATCCCGGGGGAACGGTACAGTTGATCGTGCTTATATGCTGTTCTAGCCGATAAATGATTTCCCTGCACAATTTAATCCAGATTCGTTTAGCAGTTCTGGCGTAATTGAGTAAGAATGATCAAATCAAACTAACATAGATGGATAACTTAATTAATTCGGGGTCATGATCACGAATGACTAAGTAGGTACTAATGCTCTTTCGTTTGTGTAAGTACCTACCTAGATACCATGCAACTTGTTTTTTATGAGTTTCCTATACTTCGGCACTGTTGCAAGCGCCATGGTAATGGCACAAACGAATCCATTAATTCTTGTGATAATGACCATGAAAGCTTAAGCCAGTGTATTACATTGATGGGTTATTAATTATTTTACTTGTCTTTATAATTCCCTAAAAATAGAATACATCAGTGATATCTATAGGTCAATTATTGTAATCATACCAACAAAAAAAAAGTTTTGTGACAAAATAGTCATTCACAGCGTCTTTAATATTTTTATCCGTTGAACATCTCAATCTCAATTTTTTCTTACAAAGGATATAGCCACAGCATAGATGAAACATTTTGGGACCAACTAACCAATGTCACAATGTATTTTATTTAAATTAGTAGTCACATTTTTATATTTAGGTAAAATCGATTGCTTTCATTTGAGCTTACAAACTTTCGCTAATTGAGCAACAATGTAATTTTTAAACAACAATTTCAAAATACTTTGCTTGGAAACAGAAGACGCTAGCAACTTTTTCAAATAAAAACTTCTGTACTAATATACTGATAAAGATACTGACAGCATTCCGTGAAAATCCCAATAAATATTGCCTAGATCGTAAAATAGCAATAACGATAAATACCTAGTGAGAGAAAGTTAAATAATACTGCGTAACAAAGGTTTAATAGGGTGCATGTCGCGGTTTGTGTAATTAATTAAATTGACCCTTACCCCGTGACCGCAAAAATACCCAAATGTATACATTCAGAGAATTGAATGTGGACCCAAAAACCTTCAGGATAAAGTCAGTTTCAGCATCTAGCAAACTATAGTCACATTTTCCAAGACTTAGGTATTTTATTGCTTCGAACGTTTCATCTAGTGATTTCCTGAAGGGCCAGCTATTAAGGGACCAGGTTTATACCCCGATCGTTCCCGGAACAAGTTACGTTTTAAGTTATGGATATTACAATACGGTTATTGTGTTAATATCGGATGAAATATTAAAATTCTTATAAACCCTTGGTATTTAATTGCCCGAAATTTTTACGGTAAGAGTGTTAAGATTCAACAACGTCTTTTTTTTAGTCATACCATTACAATTCGATACGAAAGTTATTACTTATCGCGTATACAGGATGAAATTTTAACCACTTTCCAAAATTTTTGTAGTCGTTAAGTATCGTATTAGAGCCCATTTATGAAGTAAAAAATGTGAATCAAGTTTTCACCCGAAAATAATTTTTGGAATATAGTTTTATATTTTACAGTTTTAGGCCTGTTTAGGTATAAAGGGAAAAACAAAAACTTATGATTAGTATCGTAATGAAAGAATGTGATGTGCATTCCGTAAAAAAAGTGTTGCTAGGCGGCCGTATCAAAAATTTTAGATTTTTGGGGGACATTTTCTAAGTGCTTTATCTTGACATTTTTGTACTGGGCTATACCAAAAGAAAAAATACGTCATTTGTTTTTTGTCTCGTAGATTGATATATTAAAATTTGGAAGGTGGTTAAAATTTCACCCTGTATAAATTTTTACCACTTAAGCCGATTTCTATAATTATTTTTTGTTTAGTAAAAATAATTAAAATTAAAATCTTAAACATCAATTTAAAGTAACTTTAAAAAAATGCTAGTCGCTCATAACGTACACAATAAAAAAAAATATCGACGAAAATAAAATACCAATTTTGAGTCGCTTTATGATGGTTGCATGTGATTTGTGGTGAATTACACGTATATTTAATTTAAATCACCACATTACAGCATATTTCACGCTTTTGTTAGATCATTACTTTGTGAAAAAATATTATTTTTATTTAGTGAGGGCTGAAAGCTTCAAAGTTCATTTTAAAAAATAAATAAATAGGACTAAATTGCGCTATATGTATTATTAAAAAAAAAACTATTTAGTTAAATTAGGTACATAGAGACACTTACACGTATTTCAAAAATTTCAGTCGATCCCTGAGGAGAGCGAAATGATCGGGAACGCGAAATAACCAGGTGTGCAATTTGGCAATATTCACGCGGATGGAATCACGGCCGGATTGCTAGGACTAAATAATTTAAATTGGTAAAAATCAGTTTTATGTCGACAAATAGGCCCCTGGAGGCGCTTTTACACGTCCCAATATTTTATTCTACCATTGCTTTAGGGCTTTTATTGTTAGAACAGTACTTTTTAAATACTTTAAAGAAAAATGAAGATCTGTTCATGCTGTAGGTACGCGGTATTGTAGATTTTGGATGTGTAAAAACGCCTCATAGGGAGGGCCTGTTTAGTATACCCGTACGCAAAAAAAAAAAACAAGTTTTTGCTACTACTATGTACATTGAAAAAACTTAGGAAGCGCAATATCACAAATCACGAACACCATTACATCGTTTTTAAGTGTTGGTGCATTTTTGCATGAAGTAATGTCGTTTGCTCGCACCCGGGGGCACGTATGGCTACGTGACTTGGCCATCGAGCTAACGACACACTGATACATGTCCATTTTAACTTTTATGTTTTAGGTAGGAACAGGTTGTTATTAGGATTGTTTACCCTAAAAACTGTAACTTTCAAATGCGTATCCAAGTAATGTTTATTACTTGTTTGATCGATATTATTTTGCTTAATAGAAAATAGCTTAAAATTGACATGTGTCAAAATCCATCACAAAGTAAGGATTGTTATAATATGATATGTTAGGCATATATTTAAAAAAGAAAGTCGGTTCTTTACAAAAAATGATCGACAATCATCGGGCACCGACTTAAAATGGTGGCTCATTTCATGCTTTTTGTCTGTTCAATCTTTATCAAAAAAGTTATGAAAACTTCCAGAAACAGAGCTTCAAATAAAACAAAACTGTTATTATGAAACAATGAAGAAATCTGATCTAAATTTTGAAGTGTGCCTCAAACTAAGGTAATACCTATTCCGAAATTCCGAAGCATGAATCTCGAAACTTGAGAATAGGGAAGCCAAGGATCCAGGCAGTCGACAATAAAGTTGATATTCATTTTGCTTTCTACAACTTCGTAATATTGGTTACAATTAGGAATGTGCAGTGCTTGTGTATACATCTTCTGCATAATACATATAGAGGTATTTAATTTTGCAGCAATTAAAAAAAAACTATCTGAAATCGTTTTCCGTTAATAATATCTAACGGATTTAAAAAATATGATAAATACGAGTATATTATCCTCACTTTTGTCTTTGTTTAATATTTACAATAATAATCATTTTTAGCATGAAATGCTTTGCATTAGCAGAATTATTCTGCAAAGGATATAGATGAAAGCGCTACAAAAATAGAGTAGGTACATGTTTTTGCTTTATTGGTACCTAAATAATGACTGACAAAAGAGTAATGTATTTCCACGGGGTCTAATTCGCGAATATCTGTTAGTTTTAACATAAAGTTTTGTTACTGCAATGTGTCTGAAACAAAACGCTGTATGATACATATCTACTATGCTTTATTTACACACACCGCGATGTTTTCAGACTCCGCGGTTTTGCATCGAATATGTTTTGAAAAGTGTTTCATATCATACTGCTGCCGGCACGCTGAATATTTAGGTCAATGTGAGGTACCAGACCATGTGTACAGACAGTATAAACAGTCGTACACATCCGTCGATTACAACACTGGCGAAACATTTTCACGAAAAATGAAAATGTTAATGCTATATCGTTTTGCGATTGCGTCGATTACTTTGCGTCTGACGATTATGATGTTGTATATTTGGAATAACGGTATATTGATTTAGGTCGAAGCAACCATATATCAATTGGCATTTTTAGCTAGAGTTTAAGTTGAACAATGTTTTTAGCTACGTACTTCACACTTATGCAGATCAGGGGGGCTAAAAAGGCCACATTGAGCAATTCATCCGTTAGCAATTCATATCCTGAATTTTGGGCAATTCCGTTGCAATTCCTCTAAAATTCGTAAAATGGCCTAAGTTTGGGGAGAATCATTTACAATTCAATTCATTAGATGAATCATATTTGACGAAAATTAGCGATGGGCGTTATTAACCGTAACTGGTTATTTAAGCAGTTACAAGCCCGAACAGTGATCACTCGTTATCCGCAACAACAATAACTAGTTAGATTCATAACGCCATTCAAACGATCAAAATAGGCATCGGTCTTCAATAACTGCTTTTATCACAACGCTCTGAAGTTAAATTGAATTCACTCTTATGTGAAAGGTCTAGCGTAGATATTTGGTTGGCTTCACTCCTCACGCAAAATCACTGGTTTTAAGTTACTCGTTACGACAAGTTGAACACGACGTTTTACATTGCACATCCCACACATCGTTTTGAGTACATGAAGGAGTAAAACGAGTAATGTATAAAGGGTCCAAAAAAAGAATCGCAACAAAAGAGTGATAGCTTTGTTGCGTGTATGAATGAAACAACTATAGGACGCGAGCGTAAGTGTGAATGTAACAGGTATATGTTCGGCTTTCGGTCAGCAGCTCTCATCCACTCCCTCGCTTGTACTTAATGGAATTTGAATCTTATTTTGAAGGGCAGAGATTCTTAAAGGATCGATTCGATATTTGACGATACGTGTGCGTGAAGTGATTAAGTTATACCTGCTATATAACCAAACGTTTTATCCTTATAATAATCACGTTTGCTTTAGAGCGTTGTAAAAATAACTAGTTACAAAAATCACTAGTTATGAAACCAGTTATTGGAAATCACATCACGGTTACGTTAAGTTATCTCAAAAACCTATAACGACCCATCGCTAACGAAAATGTTGTAACATGCAAAAAACATAGAACGAGTGAACGAATGTATTAGAAAAAAATGTTTTCAATATTTTTATACTAGCTTAATGACTTTTAAGAGTTTGTAATAATGAAATAAGATAAGAAAAATATATATTTTGCTATAATGGCTATTCTCAGAGCTAAACAAACTCATTTACTTACGACTTAAACTTATTTTTTTCATCACACTGGCAATAAATTTGATGTCATTGTTTAAAAAAAAGTAATTATAACCTCTCAAAACTTAACACTAAATTTGGAAATAATAATTTGATTTATTTGTTTACGATCGATATATTTGATTAAGTGAATTGTATGCATAAACTACGAATATGAAAACACGTAGTCCTTCCTTATGGAGCTGCATTGTGGCTAAAATAGAGACGTTTCATTGGATGATATTAATGTTTTGGACAAAAACTGAACTTGGAAATAATTTGTATTGTTTAGGATGGATATATTTAGATAAGTGAATTGAATGCTTATCCTACGAATATGAAAACACTTATTCCTTATGCTGGAGCTGCATTGTGGCTTAAATAGAGAGGTTTCAATGGATAATATTAATGTTTTGGTTTATTTAAATCAAGACTTTCATTTCGTGTAAAAGTAAGTAATTCTTTCATCAATATGTATAATTTCATAAACCACTAATCCATAATAATGAGACAGACATTGCTGCACCACATTTTCCTAAACAAATTGTCAATGAGTTATACTCGATATTGCAGTAATTAAAATTAAACAATAGAGAAACTGACATTATTTTATATTTATTTATTATATTAATATAAAACCTTTTTCTAGGTCACCCTTAGGACCACTATAGAAAACTAGGCAGCTAAAATTTATTAGACTCACACTACACACTAGTACTTAGGTAAGTAAAATTAAACTATTTTTTAAATTAAAAATGTACATATTTATTTTAAATAAAAACATAACCTCATATTTTATTTTAACCACTTCAAACACAATCTTTAAACAACACAGGAATTTATGTGTAGCTGACTAGATTTTATCCGTACAGAGATATTTCTGACTGCGGTACCTTCGGCTTCATGGTAGTCCGGGTTGTCTGTACATGTGCCTGAAAATTAAAATTTAATTTTAGAATAATGTAACACATTCAAATACATTTAGAAAAGTACTAGCATGTATGTTTGTAATTTGTATCACTTTAACATTACTCATATAATGAATATTTACATCAATAGTACATACTTAAAAAAAATGTTTTTTGTTTCATTTTCAGGATAGTGGAGGTGTTCCAGATGGAATTTTATTGTATGAATTCTCCAAACAAATGAATTTTGGTTTGCTGCACCACAGCTGGTATCTATGTATCATCAAAATATTGGGAGTTGGAGTCACAAACCTGAAACAAAATTATGTACATAATAATAATGTGTAAAAGAAGTATTTGTATATTATATAAGTTAAAAGAAACACTTTTTTTTATATCCTTAATGGCTGTTCCTACTAAGTCTACAGGAGTTAAACTGAATTTTAAACGAATAAATAATTTTCTTAATAAAAGCTTGCTTATTATTTCCTTTATTATATATATTAAGTAGGATATTCTGCTAGTAAGTTTTCCTTTTGTTATAACAATTGTTTATAATTTTTTTGTGCTATGCACCTGCAGAATAGCACGACCTCTTCTCGCCCTTCTTACTAAGTATTTTTATATGAGGTTAGGTATTTATTTATTATAAGGCTCACCTTGTTAGAAGTTTCTGTTTTATATACACTAGGGACTTACTATTTGTAGAGTATGATACAGTTTCCTATTGAAGAATCTTTTTTTATATTCTGCAGACCTTGCAATGACAATGCAATGTGAGATAAGTAGAATACGACGCTCTAAGTACGAATAATATCTAGACAACCGAACATATTATGAACTTATGAATCCTGATTAATTTGTGATTTGAAAATATGACTCACCATAGTTTATTCCGTTTCGATGATGTGTAAGCAAATATAGGGCTCCAACTCGTTTTAATCACTGCACACACTTTTGTTGTGTTTCGTGTAATTGGACAAATTTAGTCTTGTCTAAAGAGGTTATTTTCACTTTGCTAACATTAAAAGATGCTCCAAGTTGCTCTCGATGCTCTAAAAGCTTTAATTTAGTCCTTAATCTTAACTTTTAACAATATTTCATAATTTTTAGTCTTGAATTAGTGAATATGAATTGTAAAAAGTTACTCGAGAGTAACTTCTTATGAATCTGCTATTTGACACAAAAGCAATTCATATTATTAGGCCATTTTACGAATCTCCATAGAAAACTGTCAAAACGATGAATTGCGGAAATGAATCGTAATATGATTCATTAAAGGAATTGCCTCTAAGTGGCCATTTTGCGATTTCTAATACAATTCATAATAGGATCACAATATGATTCTGCCAATGTGGCCTTTTTAGCCCCCCAGGTTGGCACCGGTGACTCATGATAGCCAGGAATTGTACGCACCTATTCATCTTTCATGTTGTTACTAAGTTAATTCCTATTTTTTTTTAGCTTTTGAATGATATAGCTTTTACTAGTTTAATAAAATGCTGCGTTTTTTTTATTGCTTTTAAATTGAATTCCTCTGTGTGAGTGTTTATCATTTGATTCTTCTTAAGCGGCGGGGCCGATTTGGATGAAATTTTAAGTGTTTATTTCAATGTGTTCTTACTTAGATGGTGCTGCTCTTTCGGGCAAAAAAACAATGTTTTTTAAGCAAAAATATAAAGTTAAAAGGCAATTTTAGGTATAAAAGATAAAGCAACAATTAAAAAGTTTTCGCCTAATTCGCAACGAAGCAAACTGCTTTACACAACAATCTGACGAGTACCTATTTAATGTCATTTTGTACATAGTGACAAAAAAGTTTTCCGCTTATTTCCCTACCCTTAATAAGATTTCAAGCTACTTGTTTTATTTGATTTTATTAAAATCGCAAAGCTCCGCGGTCCGTTCATTTGCGCCACAGGATTTATTGCTCCGCTAAATGCATATTCTCCTCGATTGCGAACATGCTTTATAGCTCTTGCGAACGAAATGAAACGCGACGTCGCCCTTTTAGTTAAAAAAGCTTTTCAGTATCATGTATATTACTTTGAACTCACACTTTGGCGACATAAAACATTTGTACCTTTTGTGCATTTCAGTCATTGAAATTTTTGAAAAGTTGGACGGTAGGACTTTAGGCTTTTGCGTTACATGGTACTTAACTGTTAATTATAAAAACCGACCAATTGCTAGTCTGACTCGCGCACGAATATAGGCATGATGACGTTTGCCAATAGCGGTTTGGTGATCACCAACCTGGGCAATGGTCGAAAATTCTAAGCTCTTATTGCCCGACCTGAAGATCGAACTCAGAACCTCAAGACTTTAGTCTGGTACTTAAACCACTTAGCAAACGGGGGTATACCGTACCTTAATTTAATTATTTAGTTTTAAAGTGATGAAACTACTAAATATTATATATATATCTGTTGGCGTTATTAATATCGAGCAAACAACCGCAAAGAAGTAGAATACAGAATAGAAGAGAATAATATGTTTATTTGGCACTTCGAGTAAAGATTAAATTTACAATTAATAATAACAAAGAATGTGCCAAAAACTCAGCATTAGTCGCAACAGCCGAAGGCATACTGCGACGCTGATTTTCAGTGGTTTGTCGTAATGGAGCCCCACATAAACATTTATATTATTCACTTCAGCATTTAGATATATTATGAGTATTCAGAAATGCATCATCTGAGTCAAAGTTTCAACTGTCCACGGCCCCAATTCCGCTAATTTACAAATGGCTCAATAGAATCGCAATTGCATCTCAATTGTATATTTTGACACATTTATTATGGTAGTAATGTCAAAATATACTTGCCAAGATGTTATACATAATGGTTACATAACATGGGCTTCGTTTTACAGGTGGTTAAAATTGCACCGTGTATACAGCAAAACAACAGTTTGTTGTTATGCTTGATTTTACTTGTACGAACTTCTAAGTAATTGTAACTTATGCATTAATTAAATACCAGTTAAAAGTTAAGCCGACGATTTGCCAACCACAATTAAAATAATGCAATTCTTAATGACAAATGCACCTAGCACGAACCCCAGCAAGATGTTAGAAAATACTTACTTACTTCCACGCTTAAACGTAACATTAATCCAGTATTTACGATTAGCACAATATGTTTGCATCGCCGTAATTACTTTAATAACGGTTCAAGAGATCAATATGCTCTTTCTGGTCTTAACGAGGCCCATCTGAGATCAAAGGGTGCTCTGTACCAAGATAACTAATGGTCGATGACCTGGCATACCTCACCTCAATACTATATTTGTAGATACATGAAGAAAACAATAGTCCTTTGTGGAAGTTAATTAACAAGTTTGCCTACTGTACAAAGTTGCTAAAAGTGTGAATACATTTATAATCTCCATTACCATTAATCAAAAATTGTTAGTGATCGAACGCCTACAAATTACTTGTTAGATGATTGTTTGCTTTACGCCCTTTATGCGGTTACATTTTTATTTTTTGAAAAAACTTCAGATCAAATATCAAATATCCCAGAAATTAAATTAATATACCATAGATACCAGTGTCAAAACCTTACTAAATAAAAAAAAACAATAACGTAATAGTGCTTAAGAGAATCCTCAACTGTAATATCAATTTATTTCACCGACAGCTCTTTAATCCTTCAATTAAGAGATGAATTGTGAAACACACAAACATGTGTTGTGTAATTCGATAAAGTAATTAATAAATTGCCTTTCAGTACAAAAGCGCCCCCTTTGTCTGCAGTAAACTCTTTCGCTTTGTTTGCCATATACGAGTAGTGCTACTAGTTCTAAAACTGTTTTTCTGAGTTACTTTAGATAACCACAACAGCTGCTTTTCTAAACAACGCAATTACCTGTGATGAAAATACAGAGACACATTTTTTTAATACCTATATTATCTTATAAACTGTATCTATAAAAATGGTCCTTGAGGTAAGGTGGTCAAGATTCTGGCAGTATTACCAGCGTAACTACCAATTTTTTCCACATTTATCATCACACCTGATGAAAGTGCTTGTAAAATTATGTACAATCTCATAATTAAAGTTACACCCACACCTGTGATTTCAGCGGAACAATTTGCATAGTAAAAAAATCTTCTGGCAGTATTGCAGTCATTGGTATTACCAGTTCCTTGACGTAGTTGGTCGATTATTAGTCCTAGCTCCTCACGAAAACGTTCTTGTACCAGTTTTTTTCGTCTTGTTTTTGTTGTTTCTTTTCTTCTGTTAAAGCTGACCATGTTTTAAAGGAAAGATTGTAGGAGATGTGTAATATCATTTCCATACAAAGGATCCAGGCGTGTAATTTTGAAAGCCCGTATTGATAAATTTCTTGATTTTCAGGTCTTGCTGTCACTGTTACCAATAGTTTATTTCAATGTTTTTAATAGTAAATAACAAAACATATCGCTAACATTCATACCGCAAAAATCACCACTCGAAACCGCAGCAGATGCTGTTCGGAAACTGGACACCACGGACCTGACACAGAATTAAAAGGGACAAAATAATTTCGGGTGCGTCTTTTGCTATGTTTAATGTTTTGCTGTCTTCAGGTTTAAATCCCGAAACACGTCGTAAAGATGAGAATTCGGCAGTTTTTCGACACATAAAGCCAAGGTTCGACCTATCCATCAGGATCATGCGATACACCGTCAGGTCTTTGCCATCATCATACCATTCGGTAACCGGCACTTTACACGTCTGTCCGTTTTTCAAGCTTCTTTTAGACACGCCACTTTCAATTTTGAGCGACACTTTATCAATTATAATAAAAAAATAGGTAAACTATAGATATGTTTTGTCGATATTTTTCAGTTACTCACTCCACGACATACTTAACTGGCCCCCAATTCCGCTAATTTACAAATAGAATCGCAATTGCATCGCAATTGTATATTTTGACAATACTACCATATTAAATGTGTGAAATGTCAAGAATTGGGGCCCTGGCTCCAACTCTGTCTGAATCAGAATCCAAATCTGCCAGTGCTTGTCTTGAAAGCACTTTAAAAAAAATGTTTTTTTAAATTGTTTGGTAGGTAACTTTGTTGTATAGTCTTCATGTTTCGATTGTAGATAATTTGTGGCAATTGTGTAATTGCATCCTGCGCAGCCGCAGTTCATTAGATCACTTAGGGCAGAATCATCATCAATCAATCATCAAGTCAGCCGGCTATTGCAAACTTACTCAATACGTTACTACTGGGATATAAAGTTATACCATCCATTGACATACACAAAACCGAACGTTGCAGCACATGCTGAGGTGGGACGCAATTGGCCATATTTACTTGTCAATTAGTTTTTTTTTGTTTTGTGTCTTTTGTTCTATTGTCTAGCTGCAATTTCGTCTATGTCTACTGTAATATGCTTGTGGCCAATTAAATATTTATTTCTGTCTTTCTTTCGATAGATAACATTTTGTGAGCAGGATAGTTTCACTATATCCCTTTGTCTGTTTGACAGTCTGCGGTTTAGCTCAGAAAGTTAGTATCAGAATGCTGTTATTTGGCGTGATAGATTCATTAATGATGCCGATAAAGTGAAAAATTGAAGTAAGAATTCAATTTTTTTTTACTATGTTACCCTCGTTTTTAAATGTAGGGACTTTTGTTTCTCCTCTCATAACAGCTTGTTGATCAACAACTGCTTAACTTGTGCAAATAGGGTCCTGTAAAATGCCGTTGTGACCCGACACGCACTATCTAGATTTTTTTCTAGTCATGCCTACGACCTGACTGGACGTTCAATGCCTTTAGTAGAATTTTTACGTAAATAAACTCTATCAGATCAATAAAATCGATAATCGGACTGTGCAACATTGGTTTACTATAAAAAATCGATTTAATAATATTAAGACGTTAGGTCTTAATATTGATGTAGGTGTACATAGTCTTGACACATGAATATAGGAATATTTACTCATGTGGTCTTGAGTTGCAAATTTGTAGTATAATAATAATAATATACATTATTCTTGAATATATTTTTGAAATTCTTACAAACGGCATAAACTACATAGATGAAAAGCAGGAGATCTGATGCATCCTGCCTGTCTTTGGTCGTTTTTATCGTTTATATCTTGGATTAGAAGCCAGTAAGTAAGGTCTACAGAGTACAAAAAGTTTAACAGAATTTAAAATATGTGTAGGATTCCAGTAACAAAATTGGTTAGGGATTATCATCATCAACAGACTGCATCAGTCCACCACCGGACTCTACATAGAGGAGCCATACCTAATTGGCACGCCTGGCAAGCGGGATGGCTATTACAGTTTGGGCAAAGGTTAGCTCCTAGCTGTATTTTTTTAGCAGTGCTCCTTTATTCCCCCCTTACGAAACCCGTAGGAAGAGAAAGAAAATTTATACTTTTTTATGTACAGACAACAGCACGTCAACCTACGCACAAAACGTCAAATTTTCTCAATTAATATTGATCTCTACCTGTTGGACTTTAAGTTGAAAATCTATTTAATGATCTTTAACTTTTTGGGTAGGTTGACCTGCCGTTGACACGACACGATCGCGGATAATAATACTTTACTTCGACAGACTTCGATAAACGCAGCGAATGGTCCATAAACTTGGTTTTGCACTAGGTCAGTAAGTCGAAATTGGATCTCATGATAAACCCACTTTTAAGGTAATATTTTTCTGGAAAGCTGCCAGATCCTTTTTGGCTGCCGCTAACAGACAACCCTTTAATTTATTTTACACGACGCCAATGCGAAATGAAATTTCTGTCCGACCGATAAATCGGCGAAAAATAAGCCGTTAAATAAAACACGTTGTAAACTGATACAAATCGTTTTAACTGTAGAGCTTCTTTGTTATAAATAGCTGCGGATTATCATATAATTTATAAATATACCAGTCATAAACATTTAGCACTGATAATTTTGTTTACTGTTTTATTTTAATGCAAAGGTTTTCCAATCCAAATTTTGAGATTAGGTTATAATTTTTTGCTTCGTGTCAGTCATTTTAATTTTTTTTCATAAATAATGGGCTTGCTCTTGACTACAGTAAACTATACGGTTAAGAAGAAGCCTATGATGGAGCTAGCTTACCCAGAGGTACTGGTTTTCCCACACACCAGCGGAACACAGAAAAACTGTTTGGCGCTGGACTCCGGCATCCAGGCGGCCTCTTACGAAGCCTCCACAGCAGAGGGATCTGTTAGCCGTCATCATTCATAAGAAAACCAAAGATGCCGTTGCCCAGGGTGGACCACTAGGAGGTAGATCCTACCACCCATTTGGAGCTTGCAACAAGCTTTCGAAACTTGCTCTGTTGCACATGTAAAGTCAACCTTTTGGTCGATAGACTCTAAAGGTTAGAACGTGGTCGTGTGGTCTAAAAAAATAGTTAACGCATATCGACTAATGTAGAATTTTTCCTAAATAAACGTATCTATAAGATAGCCGTCTACAAAACCAAGCAGCCGCCGTTTTCAATTCCGTATGATAGGGTAGGTTATATGTGATAGGTACTTATATACAGACTACGGCAGGTCAACCTACCCAAAAAGTTAAAGGTCATTGAATTGATTTTCAACTTTAAGTCCAACAAGTAGAGATCAATATCAATTGAGAAAATTTTACGTTTTGTGGTAGGTTGAGGTGCTGTTCTCTGTACATACACGTCGAATCGATAACCTTCTTTTTCCGTCGGTTGATATCTTATAATATAGAATAGTTAATCATATTGCACTGAAATACATTGTGGCTTCCTTCGCACTATAAATCTAAACTTGATTTTTAGATAGCATAATCGCGGTTTTTATTCCCTCGGCTGTAAAAATGCAACACGCTTTTTGCTGTGGTAAATTACTGCGTTTGCGTGTATAAGTACCAACTTTTTCATAGGATGTTTAAAACCTACTGTTTTTGTTTGCTAATACTTGTATAACATTTACTTCTTCGTATTAGTATTTTTCATTAATAAAAAACTGAAGAAACTAGTATCTTTTTTTATTTTTATTGTTAAGATTAGTATTTAAAAAAAAAAGTATTATCAACATCGTTGTTGACAGCAACAACAGGCCACTGCTAACTAGTTAATTTGACTTCTACATAATATACGGATGCTAAACATGGAAATTCACAATTGAAGTTAAAAGGAAGATCAACCTTTGACAGACTTACGCAGTATTTTATATTTTACCTAAACTTCGGCACACTAAAATAAGAAAATAAAGCAATCGACGACGTAAGTGCAACAAAAATGGAAGTGGATAGTACATTTGGCAAGAGTCAATGATCAGAGAAGGACCAAAATAATGTCACTGGAGAGGCCCACAGAGCAAAAGAGGAAGAGGGCGACCCAAAAAGGATGATAAATCGACACAAAGGCTAATACAGGCCAAAACTGGATAAAAGTAACAGTAGCACGGAATAGACCAATCCGAATCTTCTTGCTGTTTAAGGAGCATGCTGCTATTTGGTTTTCATCATATTAATATGTACATTGAAGTCACTCATATATTATATTAATTAGACCATTTTTAAAAATATGCAAAAAATAAAAACTAATTTTTCATTGTCAATTACAATGCTTTCGAAATCTAACATAGCTGGGAAATCATGCACCAGAACAAGCGCCGTAAACCTTAAATACGTGTATGTAGGAAAATTTCTACATTTCTCCAGTACCTATATATTCGTCGATATTTACATCCTGCTTATATTTACGCTAAAGGGCGGACCTTGTCATTGGCTTAAAGACAAAAATTCAAACAATGGTTCATACTTAGAAGACGATAGGTACTTTCGTGACTTATTTCACGCTTGTAATCGATAAATTTTTTTGGAAAAAGTTTTATATTTTAATGGCAGTGAATTCCAATTTTCTGCCGTTTGTTCTTTTCTCTATATTATTTTTTCTATTAAAATTAACAACAATAATTCATCTAAAAATCAATCAAACAATTCACTTTTTTTAGAAAAAGTTACACGTCATATTGAAAACCCTTTCTGCGGTTAATGTAATTTTCAAGTAGATGGTAACTTTGTAGTCTCCAAGACTTTTAAAATAACACATGTATTAGCAGGTAGTACTTGTGATGCTAATACGATCTCATGATGGCGTTTACCCTGTATAGCAGTTTAAGCTTAATCCGGCTAATAAAGACTAGAACAGGAAAAAATGCTAATCCCTAAGATAAGTCGGGGTGTACACCGGAGGGCACGCAAGGTCATTAGGGTGAGGGCACGGAGGGCTGAACAGATGGAAACCGCACGTCCCTCTAACTAGAGTTAACTTTTATATTTACTAGTTCCTCTTTTGCGGCGGGCTATAGATATTATGGTATAGACGAGCTTAAGAGCAAAGTTAAAGAATATTTATTAGAATATAAAAACATTGGTCTGGACCTTTATCTGGTAGCCTTTATTAACCTTTATTAGGCTACTTTAGATCAAATCCTAAGTATGATATTTCGATTGCTGAATTCATTTATTAAAAATTTTAGATTTTTGGCCGACATTTTCTAAGTGCTTTATCTTGACATTTTTGTACTGGGCTATACCAAAAGAAAAAATACGTCATTTGTTTTTTGTCTTGTAGATTGATATATTAAAATTTGGAAGGTGGTTAAAATTTCATCCTGTATATACAAGATGTTAGGCAAATGGTATAACAAGGCGAAACCAGCTTGTTTGTTAAACATAGGCTGATTTCAGCTTGTTATGCATATAATAATATGCATATAAATACTATGGTGTAGTCGAAAATTTGATATCATCATTTAATTTTTTATTCATTTTGCTAAAACTAAAATTTTATTCCTAGTTTCCGCTTGTTATACCATTAAACTAACACGCTGTATATAAAAAAATATCACACACATTGTTCTGATCCCAAAGAAATAAACTATGTAGCGCTTCAAACCCCAAGCGACAACCGGTTGTCGCGATAACAATAGATTTTAATTGTGTCTGGAATATCCGATCGTCAACTTATTTCGTTCTTCGTAACTTGTTTCGTGTAAATCAGAAACATCAAGGTACCACCAACACACAGACTCGAAGAAATATAGAAAACTTTTTTTTCTTCACTGACCCGTCCGGGAATCGAACCCGGACCTGAGAGCAAGTGACACCTTAAAAACTGGTATGCACGATACTACCCCACGAAAGTCGTCAACTATATAACATTTCAGAAATTGAACTTATTATTTCAGAAAACCACGAAGAGTCTAATCTCAAAAACAATAATGACTTAACTAACACTAACTTAACTAAAAGTGGAAGGACACACATAAGTAAAATATTTAAATAATATAACAGATAACAATTTTAGTGACTTCCAAGTAAAGTGTTCCCTGTATCCCTGTACCGCCCGTGGCAGGCGAATTACGCCTGCTACGTACGGGTGGTACAGGGATACAGAATTACAGACAAAGTCTGCTGGAAACAACTAGGTATTTATTATCAAAGCAGTTTTCCTTCGCAGCCGATGATAGGGCGACCGTACCAGCTGCCACGACTGATAAGTTAGGGCCTTTCCGACATCGGATTTATAGTAGGGAGGGTACAGCGAAGTATATGACCACCTTTTTAAGTGTATCTTCATGGTTAAAAAGATAATGGACAAAGAGGGCGTATATTTTTTAAGACAAAGGCGATGATACTACGTCAAAACTTTTTAGTTCTAACAATACGATAGGTTAAGTGTGTTTTCAATATAAATATACTAAGCCTATGGTTTTCAATATATTATTATGTACTTAGTTCGCTTTTCGTAGTGCAAATGTTGTTAGTTTAACAAATAAAGTAAAATTAGGCCCAAAGTCAACAATTAGATTAGGTTCCATAACTAGTCAGAATCAGAGTTGCTTTAGCAATCTCAGAGCAACTCATTTAACAGTCATTATGACCTCTATAAAAGGCTACGACCTTTTTAAAATACATAAGGCTGGTCAATCTTAAAATTACCAAAATAGTTGTAGCTGATATTATTTTTATACAATAATCTGTTGTGCAAATGTGTCAAATATTAATTTAGTAGGACCTGGCAGAAAAATGTATCTTACATCAAAGAGTACGTAAGTTTGGGTCGTAAAATTGTTACGGCCAATTAATTTAGCCGAAGTCATGGGTTGCCTGAAATATGCACGAGATTACAGCAGAATACTATAATAGTTACGGCATACAATAGATAAGTACCAGGTCAAGCGTCTATCCAAATTGCGTTTTTTTTTTTCATCAGATATAAATGATAGGCAGTGTATCTATTTTCTATTTCAATATAATCATGCAAAACCATTTTTTCGCTGTCCGTTTTCGACACAAAAAATATTTCGATAGCAGCACACAGTTTCATTTGAAAAGAAAATATCAACAAATATCAAACAAACGAAATGTTGATCCATTTCGTTCACTTTCATCAATTCACAATTCATCACACAAATTTAATGTCAGTTTCAAACAGTCCTGAGGAATAATTTTGGAAATCTATCACAAATAGGACTGCTCTTTGCAGTTAGAATTTAGTAGCGTATGAGAAAGGACGAATTTAAACCTGGACTTAAAATTATGTTTATATAAACAAGACTTAAATATTTTTTGATGACTTTGACTATTATCCGTTTACGAGATCAACATAAAAGCTGTGATGCTATACAATGTGTAGAGTGGCAGTGAAAAGGGTTGGGTCCAAGCTAGATAAGAATGGACAGTTACCAACGTCATTGCCAGATCGTAAAGCCATCGGACCCTATTTATCTCTTCGTGATTTTCAATTTGCAGCGAAATTTCTTCAACTATCGCCATCCTTTAGATAGGAAAATCTATTGGATCACTAACAGCCATTATTTTAATTCGTATTATTTGTCTAAAGCTTATGACATACTGGCAACACCGTTTACGAGTGACATGGAATCGGCCAAATACTTAAAAAAAAGTTACGCGAGAAACACTCTATATTGAACCTTGTCATTACGGTCATCGTATGCTTAGCTTTGAAGAAGCAGCATGAAACTTTTTTAATCAACGGGCAGCAAAAGTACCTATACGGGCCCACGTAGAAGTCAGTCACAATCTATACTAATATTATAAAGCTGAAGAGTTTGTTTGTTTGATTGAACGCGCTAATCTCAGGAAGTACTAGTTCGAATTGAAAATTTATTTTTGTGTTGGATAGGTAGTCCATTTATCACCATCACCATCACCACCGCCATATAGTTAACATCACGCTAGATCACGACCAATAGGAGCGAAGCATCAGTGAAAAATGTTGCAAATACGAGTATAATTGCGATCATAATAACAGAAATTGACGCGACGAAGTCGCGGGCAACAGCTAGTAATGTAATAAAAACCTATACTTCTGATACTTTGAGGCGTGGCGTGATGATGATTCACGCATGTTATTTACGAATCACTATGAAGTAGCTAATTTATTTTACAGTTGGTTTATACATTGCTACATAAACGATGACGTTAAACTTATGCGATAGCGGTACTAGCACTCTTTAGGGTAAATAAAGACGAGCTTTTATATTATAAATACAACATTATGACCTTAGCCTATTTTTTTTTGTAAACTGTTTATAATAGTCGGTAAAGGCAGGAAACAGAATGTATCAATGGTTTATTTTATCTTCTATCTACGGTCAAGAGTGTGGCGGTGTGATATTTTAAAGAACCGAATTTAACTTTTAAATTCGGTTCTTTAAAATATCGGAAAAATGAAGAATTTGAGGATTTTAACCAGCAGACATTTCAAATAATTAAATTGGTTCACACTTTTCCCAAAATAATACTTTACTTTATTTTTCAATACAAAGCTTACTGAGACTTACTTGCATGCAAAAAAAGCTTAATGTTTCAGAATCGTATAACAAAAAGTTTAAGCTTCAGTTTTACTTTATTATATCAACATAATTATGTAGGCAGTAATAAAATATTTAAATTACTAAGCAATCAAATCAAGGATAAGTAAATGTTACAATATTAATTGTTTTATTTTAACAATCAAACTCAAAAGTTATGTAACTACGAAAATTGCTACGACTACGAACTTACTGCTACGTTTGATTTTATGTGACTTTGCAATTTAGATGGATTCTGTCCAAATGAACTTCGTGCGAAAAACAACGGAATCGAGACAAAATATTCCTTCTTATTACCTAGCCTTATGGTCGATAAATAGGGCAGGATTCAAGTTTTTTCAGCGCGAATTCCTTGATGCTCCAAAAGCAAAAGAGATGTGGTTGTTCTAAAAGAGACCTTCCACGGATATATCTCACCAATCTTACTTATATCACAGAATACCTCTTATCATTATAAATGTGAAAGTTTGTATGAAGGGTTTTTACTTAATCATGCCAAAACGACTGAACAATCTTTATCAAATTTAGCGTAGAGAAAGATAGATTATAGGTTGAAAAAAAAAACATTATCCGTGGGATTATACCGAATTCCACGCGTACGAAGAAGCAGCCAAAACCTAGTATTCTATACATAATAATCTAAATTATTACATACTCAAGGTTTGCTTATCATTTTTTCAACACAGCAACCTTGAATGTGTATGTATGAGCCCAATTGAATTGCTAATCAGTTGTCTCCACCGCGAGCAAACACTTATCTGTAAAGTAGGGGTGGATCGTTCGGGATTAAAGACACGGCAGCAATTTTAGACTCTTTTTATTGCCAAGGGTTTTCAGATACATATTTATCATCATTATTTAGCATTTATTGGTATTATGGTATCTGTGGTCTACTAAAAGTAGACTTTCTTTATGTGACTTGTGCAACATTAGTATTATCTTATATGTGCTTGTACTAAGAATCTTGCACGTGAGTGAGAAATTGTAAACTGTTAAATTTAACAAAAAATAAGTGTATGGCTCTACATCAAACAATTATAAAACTCTACATGAAAAACAATACAGTTAACACCCTGGTATCTATTACATTGCATTTTAGTTAGTTCCTACGACTACAGTAACTTCACTCATTTTTTTATATTAAACTGTGACTGTTCATCATCATCAACTCTTCATCATCATCTTCAGCCTATACCAGTTCACTGCTAAACAAAAGGAGGGTGTTCCCATAATAGCAACGTTTGGCAATCGGGTTTGCAATCGCAGTATGGCTAACGGAGCAAAAAAACGCTTCAATGAAAATAATATATTTCTTCAATAATTCATAGGTTTCCTTTTTAAATTACTCTTCTAGTAGTATTATGTAGTAATACAATCAACTGGCAGAAATAAGATGTTGCAGGCAAGCAACATAGTTGATCTAATACTAATTCTTAGTAAATTCACTAGCGCCCCTGTGTCGTAATTTGAGTACTTCGTTCATTTACAGAAACTTAATCGCATGATTACACAAGGAAAAGCTAATAACCGTAGTTAATTAAACTGTCCATAAAGTTCAATGCGTTAGTTTCGGGTAGTGAGTAATATCGTGTTTACAAGAACACATCCCGCGCCATTTGGCTCAATTGCAGTAGAGATGAAAACAGTAAGTCAGCTCCTACTGACACACTAAATAGCAACTAGTATTGCAAATTAAATGCTTGTTATAGCTAGATAGACAGTTTATTGCACTCCATACTAAAAAAAACTGAGTTAATTTACTTTTAGAATGTCAACCTCTAGTTAACATTAGTATGCATTATATTTGTACAGCGCGTCTGTCAATAAAACATAATTTGTGAGATTCCAGCTCTCCGGAAGAAAGTTAAAATGCCTTAAGCCCCATAACCAATATATCTAACTAAGCAGTGGTTTAATGCAGGTCAGTAGCTTTTGTCAGCAGGGCAAGAGCAGCAGCTGTCTCCTACTCCTAACACACCTGGTTTTCCTAAATGAAAGGGCGAGACTTGCAATTTGGTTGTGCAACATGAATGGAATATATTATATCTATATATGAATAATGAAAAATAGTCAAAGACCTGTAGTAAATACATAAATATGGACAAATACATTCTAAACTCAAATTAATAATTCTTTAAAGCGCTTGTTTTGTGGAACTAAGATAATATAGAACAATACTTTTTTTCTTTGACCCGTCCGGTAATCGAACCCGGGACCTCGATGCAAGCGACACCTTGGAAGCCAGTGTACATAGTATTCACTCTACCGCTGTGTTCGTCCAAAGTAGTTAGTAGTGCGAGTGTGGCACAACAATTGCGAGGAAGTCTGCTGTGCGGATATCTATTGTGTGTCCTGTTTACAGCACAAATCCTCGCCAGTTGGCTTGGCTCGACCTGCTCAAGATTGATAGCGCCTAAACTTACTGATGGTAAATTATTTACTTTCTTACTAGTACATTCATTATACATAATTAGGAACATACGCTTGGAATTATTTGACCAGTGAAGGCATTGATAGACAAATTCGAGCAAGTTTAAAAGACTAAACAAAAAGCCTTTCAAAATTTTTCGAATTCCGTGATCAAGTGTCGTTCACCCAGATTTAAAGGGTTAAATACGTTAGCTCTGACGTTTCGGGTTCGATCTCTGGACGAGTCAATGTATAAAACTCTTTACTTTATTTTATGTGGTATGGTTCCCAAATTATTTCTGATTCTGTAAAATAAGCGCTTTATAACAACTTACTTTGGGACATGGTATAACTATAAACCCCGAACTAAAATAAATAACTCTAGTAATAGTGACCATGAAAGTTTAAATCAGTTTATACTTTGGGAGTTTGGGATCCGAATAATGTAGTTAGGTGATATTCTTGACAAACCATTTAATTACCTATACCTATTGTTAAGACAGAATATTGACAGCTACGGCAATGGATAAATGCGAGATTTACTTAAATGAACGCATGCATCTATTAATGCACTCAGTTTGCGTTTAAAAGATGCAAAAAAAATGTTTTAGTCTAAGATCCCACCATACAACGACCTTACCGAGCTGGTTATTGGATGAAAAGTTATTTCTTTTCAATTAAATATGCCAATAAATATATTACAAATGGGTTGCCTAAAAAAAATCTGTCCAGATAATGTTTTTTTTTTACTTTTCACTGGTTAGGTTACTAGACCAACTCCATACCAATCGAAAGTATGAAGCCCATAGAATATGCAAACGTCAGGTTGACTATTTTTTTCCGTTACAACCCTTGTGTAGGCAGGTATAAACAGGTAAATCGATACTAGTAACTTGCACCGGTCTGGTTAATTAAATAAAGTTAAATGCGAATAAATATAATTTAATTATGAACACGGTTACCACCGTTGAATGCGAAAAACCCACAGAACATGGAATCTATGTTCTGTGGAAAAACCAGACCAAAATTCGGTTGTCAAATTTTAAAAATTCTATTCTGTACTGAAATCGTTTAGTCAACCCATTTGCAATATATTTATTGACATATTTAATTGCATACCTATAAAATATTAGGGGTTAAAGTATGAAATTGCCGTTTTGTATGGACGAAATCGAGAAAAGTCATTTTTCCATACTAACAATTTTTTAGTTTTTTTAAAAACGCCTGAACCGTTTTCGATGCAATTAAAGGTGAAAGTTAGATGGTTATAAAGCTACGCATTATAGTATTTAAATTTCTGAAAATCAAAGTATATAATACAAATATACTTAATTGAAGCAAGAAGGTCAGCTGACACATTGTAAAGGGTCTTTTCAACGACTTCCTTTGAAGTAAAAGGCACTAGTATTGCATTTTTTTTTAGTCAAAAGTTACTTTATTTAGTTTTTGATACAATACAAAAAGAATTACGCAATAATACGACTATACTTAAGAGCTATAAACAAAATAAAAAGTGGGAAAATAATCGGCAATTTCATACTTTAACCCCTATTACTTTTCATCCAATAACCAGCTCGGTGAAGTTCGTTGTATGGTGGGATCTTAAGTTTTAATGTCAATCTTTTCAACTGTTTACAAATTATAAAACTGTAAAAAGATAGAATACTCTTTATTGCACACCAACCAGGGCAATTAAAATTAGTATTTACAGAAAGCTGTACAATTTAGGCGGTCTTATCGCTAAGGGCGATCTCTTCCACACAGCCATTCGGTCAGTAAACACAAAAAGGCTAAGGGGAAGGTGGGGCAGATAACTAAAGACTTTTCTATTAAAAAAACAAACCTAGTGATAACACTTACATAGCGATGATCGTATTTCTTAGATTAAGTAAAACGTTTTAGATTATGTTATTTTATGGAAAAATTACCAATAATAATAATTAAGCTTATAATTTACTATTCAAAACAAACATATATCAGAATACTACTGCGTATACAATACATAAGGCTAATTAAACCAAATTGGCTGGTCGTTCTCTGAATATGGATTTTGTATCGGGTATATCGGGATTTTGCCTATCCGCCCGTATTTGTTCAGCAATCACTATAAAATAGAAATACATTCCATTTGAAAATAAACGCGTTGTGGTATCTGCACGAATAAAATTAAAATAAAATGTAAACTGTTATTTTTGTTTGGAAAACTGCGTTTGGAATTTTTGGACATGAAGGTTGAATTTTTTTGAAGTCTGAATACTTAATAATTATGTTTAGGTAAATACGAGACACATAGATAGATAAACACATATGATCAAATTTGTGACTTCAACATAGTATTATTTGCATATGTTAACATAGGCTGGTTTCGGCTTAAGCCGTATATATCGGTATAACAATGGGGGCTATCGCTAGTGAATTTGCCACCAGAGGCGCTTGTGTCGCGTGAGGTCCAATATTAACTTTTTACTGGTTTTAGCGGGCTTTGTTGCATAAATTATAATTTCTTTAATTTACCTGCTGGAAAGTGATCTCCTTCGTAAAATATCGCAAATATGGATTATTTGGCGATTAATGTGAACGCTTTGAAAGCGGAATTAAGAAAAAGCGCATAAATAGGCGGCCTCAAGAGCAACTATTTCAGAAGTTAGTTTGTTGATATCAAGATAGTTATTTATAAATAATAAACCTTAATTAGATTCAAGATATAACACTTTGTTTCGGCGCCAATCGCCTTTGACAGCTATACCTACGGACCTCAGTCTACAGTGGCGCCAACTAGTGAGCAAAGAAACGGTAGTCCCCATTGGTCTACAATTTATGTACCTAACACGCTGTAGAGATTGCATGTGATACCTACTCCCTAAATTTTAGTTTTGCGTCTTTGAAAGAAATCGATTACCTAAATTTTTCTAAAAACCTGTTCATAGCCAGGGTTCCGGAGCTCGGAAGGGAATGAACAAGGAGTAGTCAGATACAAGAAAACTTGACAAGGAGTAGTCAGATACTCTTTTTGCACATAATACCTACGAAATGGATAAAATCCAGGAAATACTTAGAGCTGCTCAAATTAAGTGGTCTTATCACTATTGGGAATGTTTTAAGGTTAGTTTAATGTTCATTGAGCAAGAAAGGCGATTCAGAAAATATATTTTTTAAGTAATAGTCTAAAAACGAATAACAAGCTTTTAAATGCTCATTTTTGATAGCAGCTGGAATATACTAACAATGCAAATATTGTTCAGAAATATGAACATAGTTTGAAGGGATTATGCTCGACTTAGCTTGACTTACCTACGCTTATTTTGTCACAATACTTGAAACATAATAGAATAAATAATGTTAAAATGTTACCTGGCTATAAAACCACTTATTTTTCTTGTGAATGAATACACACAAGTCGAGTTAGGGCTTTGTATTTATTAATAGATTTTGACAAGAAGATATTACTTTGAACAAGGTAACTGAATCGTAAATCGAAATGTACACAATCTCATTTCAATACATTTCTAAATAGAAAACGTTCAAGAGCAATTATCTCATCAATTAAGAGTGGAAGAAGTTACCTTTTATCTTTATCAACATGTCAATCACGTAATTAAGCTTTACCTAAGTTAAATCAGAAGTGACAGTTTTCTGTCCTTTCGGAAGCTTAATGTAAAGCTTCGAAGTTTAGGTAAAATAAATAAATAAACTTATTATACCCACTTCCCTAAGATCAGTTTCAAACAATTACAGAAAGCCCTAAAGGTAACAAAACTCGATACATACAGAATGAAATTTTAACCACCTTTCAAATTTTAATATAGGTAGCAATCTACGAGCCAAATAACAAATGGCGTATTTTTTCTTTTGGTATAATAGCCCAGTACGAAAATGTCAAGATTATAAAGCACTTAGAAAATGTCCGCCTAAAAAGTAAAATTTTTGATAAGCTTTTATTTTTTTTAAGATGATTAAAAAGTCACCTGTATACATATTGGTACCGCCACATAAAGAGAATAAAACATAAACTTATCTTTATATGGTTGTCGTAAGAGGCGACTATAGGAGTACCGCCATAAGTAGACGGGTAGCAGCGTCTTCTCCCCACCATTGCCCAACTACGACCGCTTGCAAGAGTTGCAAGTGGGGAGATTATGGCAAATTTTCCTTTTGGAGGAGCGTATCCAGCAGAAGATTATAAAGGCTTTTGATCATGATGATAATCTTTTTATATAAAAGAAATTCGTGTTAGTTACACCACTTATAACTCGAGAAAAGTTGGACCGATTTTATGATTTTTGAATTCGTCGGGAAAAGGATAATCTAAATATATAAAAATGAAAACTGATTTAATGACTGACTGACTGACTGACTGACTGACTGACTGACATATCAACGCACAGCCTAAACTACTGGGATTTAAAATCTGAAAATTTTCACCGTGCTTCCTTTTATAGTGTAGGTGAGCACTAAGAAAGGAATTTTGGAAATTCCGCCTCTAAGGGGGTAAAAAGGGTCCCTTAAGTTTGTATGAAACTCCCTCAGTTTTGAAGCTAAGTCGATGAAAATTGGTATCCAGCTACCTGATTAGAAATTAAGAATGACGTCTTTCAGGATTTTTGAAAATTTAATCTTTAATGGGATAAAAAATGGGGGCAAAGTTTGTTCGGTTCCGCGTCATATCCATACTCTTTACATATTTGTACTCTCTGACTTTTCTTAGTTTGTTATGACATTCAATGTGTCAAACAGAAAATAAATAGGTAATTTCTTACAAACAGAATGGTATTATTTTACAATTTAATAATTGGCGCCGAAATGGATGAATTAACTGAATTAAAACGTGTAGAACTTTAATTAAAGGCTGCATTACAAAATTCGGCAGCCAGATACAAAACTTACGAGAAATTTCTGATTATAAATTAAAATTAGTGAGTGATCAGCTGGTGAAGTGACAAATGAACAAATTTACAAAGAATAATTTGGAAGAGATACGACAGCAAATAATATTACTTATGACCCACAGTTGGAAACTGAGATTGAAGAAAAAAATCACCTTTAGGGTATTACAACACAGCTTATAATAAAACTGCAGAGTTTTAATTCGATAGCACGAAACAATTCCATGTATGCAGAAGGTACTGAGGTGCAAAGGTCGGTCACAAACAAATCTTAGGACATCTAAATTGAACTCAGTACCATTAGACAAGGACGAAACATTCAAAAACATCATTAAACGGTTGGATACGTACTTAAAACTGAACAGATGTGATGATATCGATACAAGGAAATACACGTCAATCATACATCTTTGAGCCCAGAATTACATCAGAAAACGTATTATATTATATTTTTGTGCTCCACGGGATCCTTGTTAGTTAGAATTTAAGGAGTTGGATAAAATTCAGTTACTAAATTATCAACAACTCAAAATTGGACAGATTACTAGAAGATTTAACAATGGTGTTTGACGGAACTCTTGTTTGAATATCAAACTACAAAGCTCAATTAGTGCTTCAAGAAAATGTGACACCAATTTTCATCTAGCCGCGACGTATTCCATATGCCCTGAAGGACAAAGTTGACGAAGAAATAAGGAGGCTAAAAGGAGGTAACGAAAAGACAAAACTTGAAAATTCCTATTGAATGTCTTATCTATATGTATATTGGTACATATTCAGAAAATAAATATCGGTACTTACTATAAGAATGGTATTATTTAGAACTTAATCATTTTTAGGGTTCCGTACCCAAAGGGTAAAAACGGAACCATATTACTAAGACTTCGCTGTCTGTCCGTCTGTCCGTCTGCCTGTCACCAGGCTGTATCTCAAGAGCCGCGATAGCTAGACAGTTGAAACTTTCACAAATTATGTATTTTTGCTACCGCAATAACAACAAATACTAAAAACAAAATAAAACAAATATTGAAGGGACTAAAAAATCGGGTTTGTTGTATGGGAATACAACAAACGCGATTTTTTTGTCCTTTTTTGTTCGATATTAATAATGGCAACAGGTAGGCACTTGAAATATTCACAAAACACTCAGTTATATTTCTAACTTTAATAATAAATAATTAAATTAATATTTAAGGGAGGTTCCCACACAAAAAAATCAATTTTTTGCTTATTTTTGCTTATTATCAATAAATAGTAACAGGTAGGCACTACATTAACTAAATTAATGTAGGTACCTACTGTTGTTTTCGTAGTCAATGGTACGGAACCCTTCGTGCGCGAGTCCGACTTGCACTTGGCCGATTTTTGTTTATACGGTAGAGACAAATGTTGAGAAATCGAAAAAAGTGTATAGAATTACACTTTTGTACCTTATGACATTATCAACTATATTAAGCAGTACAAAAATAATTCCTAAACTGGGCATAGACCCGTATCTCAGGCAGGAAAAGGTAACAGGTGTGTTGCAACAACACTAAGCACTAAGCAGACTGGTAGACCATTTGACAAGCTTCCATTTAAAAGATAATTTGATAAACTTCCATTTAGTAACGATTTATTTTTTTCTAGGATCACCGCTTTTGGGGGCCTGGCAAAGTTTGTTTAGTGAAACTGCCTTTCTAAAGCATCCAAATTATCTTTTTATTTAATATCCTCCATATTTAAAAAAATACACTTTCTAAACATGAAAATAAAACGTTGAAAAAAAAATCACCTCACATAATTCCGTGTTGTTTAACTTAGGAATAGCTACCACCACGCACCCACTAATGACCAAGCAGCAGTAATTAATGATGTTTTGCTGACATCATTTGAAGCTGAAGAAATATAAAAAATTATAGACACAGTGGTCAGTACAGTCGAATCAGTTCTCTATCCTGTCAAGTTTCTGAACACTTTTTATCCTACTGATCATCCTCTACCATTCATGGCTCGAACCCACATCCCACATGAAAGTTTTGTCAAACTACGTCAGCTTTTTGGTATAAATTTTGTTATGTTTTTTTATAAGGGTTTTTTTATAATTAAATATTGAGGGGGTGAAAAACGGTTGAAAATTTTGTGGTTATTTATTTGTGTTTAACATCATATTGAGGTACTTGAAACTTCGTTTATCGATCATGAAGGGAGAATGACATAGGACTGGCTTTTTCAGAGCTTTACACTGATGCTGGTATTACACCGGTCTTCTATTCAAACGTAGTATGCAAGCAAATTGTCTTTGTAAAATCGCCTTTTTAACGCTTATGGATCGAGAAAAATGGTAACCTACTTACTTGGTTGGAAATTAAGAATGTGGTTTTTTACACAGGGCCACTTCTTCCAGGGCTCTACGCCAGTGTTGATCATATTCGAATAAAGCCTTGCAAGCTGATTTGAATGGTTTGTTGTACTACAGCGTTGACAGTTTTGAAAGTTTCAAATGATATTGTAGGTACTTCAGATTTCATGTAAATGCAAACAGATGTGGTGCGAGCTAACTTGGACCACGGTTCGCTAGGAGAACTAACACCGGATTCCTAAATAGTTTAAATCGGCCAATCCAACTATTGTATCAAAGGGCCCCGGTAAGTTGGCAACGACGTATCGGCTCCCACTAAGTGCCCACCACCACCTCGCCCGAGATGGGCACCCTCGGCACCGTAGGCAAAGAAAGTGGAGGAAAAGAGTGGAGGAGAGGGGGGTGAGTCGTGACGAAAACTTGTAACAGATCAAAACCCACGCGTGCGAAGCCGCGGGCATCAGCTAGTAATATATAAAAATGAATCCCTATTTCCCTTGGTCATAGCATCACGCGTAAACGGCTGGACCGATTTCGCTAATTATTTTTTCGTTTTGTTCGTTATTGTCAGGAGAATGTTCTTATGAACGAAAAAAAGAAAAAAATTGCGCGGATAATTAGAAATTTTAAGAAAACCTAATCCAGGTTACCACACTAAATTGTTTGATATGTAACCTTAACGCTTTTGACAATTTAAACTTTTTTAATTTATGGCGTTTGACATAACATTGACAGAATGCGTGCTGCTAATATCGTCAAATAGGGGGTAAAAAAGAACTGAATTTTGCACATGGCCAGTAATATGTTGCCTGTTACTATGTTGGAATATCATCAAAACTATTTATACCTATACCCGCCTGAAAAAAAAACAACAAAGAATGTTGTATTATCATATAGCATAATAATAATAAACAATGGGTAACATTTTTTTTACTAAACCATTTCGTAATCAATATTCATAGTTAAGATAGAACAACGTCTGTCGGGTCCGCTAGTAAGTAATAAAAACGTTGAAAAGTTACCGCAAAATAACTAACTAAGAAACTGTATTTCTTCATACATTTATCCAACCTATGGCTTATTCTAAGACCTATGGCGATATTTGATGACAATGACGTTTAAGAAGTCAAAATCAAATACGAAGTTCGCGGGGGCGCTGAGGCTAGTAAATGAATCCCTATTTCCGTTGGTCATCGCATCACGCGTGAACGGCTGGACCGATTTCGCTAATTCTTTTTTTGTTTTGTTTGTTATTGTCAGGACAATATTCTTATGAAAGAAAAAATTTAAAAAAATTGCGCGGAAAATTAGAGAATTTAGGAAAACTTAATCACCATACTAAATTATTTGTAATGTAACCTTAGGTTAGCGCTTTTGACAATTTTAACTTTTTTAATGTAACATTATGGCGTTTGACATAACATTGACAGAATGCGTGCTGCAAACGGTTACAATTACCAGTGCGGGCGCAATGTCGATAAATATTTTTTTAATTAATTATACTAATTTGAAATCAATGTTCATAGTTAAGACAGGACAACGTCTGTCGGGTCCGCTAATGATATATAAATGCCGGTATTTTGTGAGTCAACTACACTAGCCGCCGCTTTTGTTATAAACACAAAAAATACTGTAAAGTTTAAATGGTATGATATTATTCCAGTAATACAAGCTTTCTAGTGAAGCTCCTTTGTATGCCAAAACGCGACGCCGTTTTACAAGTGTTGTAGTGCTACAACACAAAACTCGCATTGTGGGTACATTCTAGATTTAGAATATACAAATACTGTGGTAATTTAAAATTATATTTTCGGCTTAAAACCTCTAAAGGTGGATACTGACCAACGTTACGAGGTATAATCAACAAAAAAGGTACTCTGTGGTATAATGTAACATTCGCATCGAGCGTGTTACGCATCGAGCATGTTACGCTGTGTTCTAAAATCGGCGTAACATGCTCAAGCGGCTCGTTGCTCGCTGGTTTCTGCGTAACATGACGTACTGACTGCACGAATGCTCGCTGTGTAATATGTTACATTACACCTCGTAATGTTGGTCAGTACCCACCTTAAGAGATCTAATTTTTAAAGTCATATTTATTATTTAGATAGGTCCAACGCTGACAGGCCTTTAAGACCAGCTGCTACTGAAAATTTAGTGGCCCAAGATGTGGGGCCAATTTAGTGTCGACCTCCTTGGCGGAGTCGCGTACACATCGGGTTTCAAGTATCGCCTGCTCCCGGTACGATTCCCGGGCGAGTCAATGTAGGAAAAAGTGTTTTCTCGAGTCTGGGGGTTTGTTTTATTGTATCGTTGTTTCTAATTTTCCATTATACAAGTGCTTTAAATTGTTACTTAGTTTTATGTGATGTTACTAATGTATGTGATGTTAACAGTCCACACTTAAAAAATATTAAATATCTAATCTCGGCAGACGGGTTTACACCACGCCTGTAACTGGCGACAGTCTTAATTCTTACGCCAGCAGTTCCCTAATTTTTTGGGCTAGTTAAGTGACTATCGATGTTATTAACGCTATACAAATGTTCATAGTGCCCACCCATCACTACATTTGATAAAAGATGGATAAAACAAAGTCCTCCGCCGCGTCTATCTGTATGTCTGTTCGCGATGAACTCAGTACCTAATCAACATATCACGAAGGAGATGGGTTCCTGCCTAATTGGACCGGCATACAAACAATTTTTCAACCAACGAAAAAAGAAAGGTTCTAATTCGACGCATAGTCAAGTTTATGTTTTGCCCTCTCTGTTGCATATGTCTGTCATGATAGATGTTAGATGCTATTAAATAAATAAATCTTATTATAGTGAGTGATCTCTTCTATAGGTAGATCATAAAAAGGCAGTTCGGTAGATGATAATATAATCGATGTATTATACTGGGTGACAGGTAAATAGTATTACAGAAGCAAGCCTATTTCCGCAACACCCTATCCATAGATATCAAACACTATTGACATTAAAACATACGTGTATGAACCAGTATGAACACTCGTAACATTGTGCAAACAGAACTCGTCAAAATTAACGCATAATTAGAGTTAATGAAAGTTAATTGGCAACAATAGATGTGAACAGACAACATTACATGTTTCATTAACCAACCCACTTTAGTTTGAACTTATTTACCAATTTTGCTAGCAGAAATTATAAATTAAACATGACATAACGAAAGAGAGCTTTGTGGGTAGCATACAGGTTCTAATATTTTATTAGTTTCAACGTTCAAATTATGATCTCCTGTTATGAGACTGTTTTTTAAGCAAATCAATTTCGGTTGTAAATTAAAATTATACAATTCTGAAAACCACATGTACGTCGAAAAAAATATATTGAAGGAATTGTATTATGATCTTGTGTGTACCTATTGCTTTTTTCTTCAAAATAACATTATTTTTAGGTCTAATCAAACTCAATACAAACTGACTTCTTATTAATACAATCCCGCCTTTTAAGTAAGTATTGTTTGCATAGATAAATATTGTGACCCTTGTTTGTGTCTCAAAGCTATACCTATATATTTTTATTACGAAATACGATTATATTATTAAATAATATAATCGTATTTCGTAATAAAAAATAGAGTCAATAAATAGGGTCAAGTAAGCACAAGATACTCCGGATTTCAGTAACTATTCCACTTACCAGTACTAAAGAAAAAGCACCTCCGGTGTCGTATCAACTATTCTATCGCACTTTTACCACATTATATGAATTTGTGTTCGTTACCGTCAACACAGCACATCTAGTCACAGCTTACACATCGTCCACGCACGATCAAAAGAGAAGTGCACTATGCCGCGCTCATTCATGCCGCGACTGAAAACATTCGAGCTTATACGCCGGAGCGCTAGCCGGCTGCACCAATCTGTTGTGTTCCAATACATAAACAAACCAAACGGGATGAACATAGCCGCGCTTCACACCCCCACTTTCACGCTACACATGGCTAGCGCTGCGATATCAAATAACATTTCAATCCCAAAACAAAAAACAACCGAATTATTCAACGTTGTGCAGAGGCAAATAAAAGAAACCGATACAGATATGAAACTGTAGGCCCGAAGATTAACGCTAGTGTGACGTACTGGTAGCTTCCGCGTCTGCGCGATGGAGCCCTACACATACAATGCGCCCTCCAACAACGGGCTGATTTGGACACTATGTCCTTACAACAGAGTTTATAAAGAGCATCTTTGTGAGTGACGAACGAAGCTTATTAAATAAGAGTTAAGTAACATCAAACTCTACTTCGACGCGTTTAAGTTGAGAATGGGGTAGTAGTAGCAAAAACCACTGCAGGCGAACGCATCACGTGCGTCCACAGGGGTGAATGATTGAAATTTCGTGTACGACCCCTCTATCCTCGTTTAGCTCGAAGTAAATGAAGGACGAATTTAAGTTTAACATTAAATCCCTTATGGTGGTGCACATTCACAACTACGACTAATACAGATCTAAGTACAAACACATTACCCACATCTAAAAATTGCTAACATATGTAGTAATTTTCAGATACTTATAGGTTAATGTTGTTGTGCAAACATTTATATTTTGCAATAAAACACGGTCATGTCAAATAATTTGATTTTTAATACACATGGAATGTCCAATAAATAATTGTTTACAAATTGACACGCATAAAATGGCAGTTGGTCAGGGAATACTTAAAATATCTTAATTGTTGGTATACCTTTTAATTGGTACTTAAGTTTATAAAACTCATTAAGCCAAACGATCACAAAATTACAAATAGTTATATACTTAATTCTTATTAATATTTAGACTTAGATTTTGGTAAATTTCTTAAGTTTGAATTAGAAATACAGTTTTGAAAGAATGGCACATGATGATATGGGATTTAATTTAAATGTATAATAATTACGTAACTAGATACACAATATCACTTTTTATACGTGTTATATTATTTTTGTTTCACGCTTTGTTTTAATATAAAATATTTTGTAGTTGTATGAATTCAAATTGACTATATAGCTATCATTTTATTTAAGTTAATAATCGATAGATTTAAAGATTCAACTTTGACACATCGGTCGTTTTCGTGTCGAACTATTTATGCAACTAGAGCATTACATTCCACTAAACTTTTTTCAGTAGATTTTTTAAAACTATTATCCTTTAAATTGTGGTGCTATATAAAAATTACCAGAATAATATAACCGTGTTATCAAAACATCTGTGCAAGTGTATATAACCTTATTATCGGCTTGCAAGCAACATCATACAATACAACAAACAATGAGCTCTGTGGACAACATAAAAAGCCACGCAAAAACGTTGAGATACTTAAATACACTTACTTTAATTACTTACTAACTAAATATATTTCTTTTGTTAACAGAAAACTTTAATACTTGTAGTAAGTAAATTTTTCATAGTAGACATTAAAATCTAATTTTAGAATTAATTTTATTTTTGAGAGGCGGATCTTCGTAGGTTATTTATATACATTCAATTACAAACTGAAATCTCGATTTGGAGCATCACGGTGACAGGTGGTAAATTCTTATTTCGCAAATAATAGTATAAGTGGTTACACATTATCATAATTCTCTACTTCCAGACATCTTTCCCGTATCTTTGACACTATCTACCTCGATTAAACACTCTGTGATCTTGGCAGGAGTGATAGAGATAGTGTCGAACATACGAGCATTGTGGTGGTGCATAGGCATCTTGTCATCAATGATCACGCCGCCCCACATCACACTAAAGTTTTAAGTAATAGGATAGGCAAGATTTTTTTATTTATATTAACAACAATATTTTGACTGGGCTCTCTGCCATAATCTTACAAACCATACGCCATTTCTTGGTAACACGAAAAACTTCAAGTGACTACTTAATAAAACGCTGATTACATTTTCTTTTTTTTAAAACCCTTAAATAGGCCAACGGTTAACTAATAATAATACAAAAAAGTTAATAAATTAATAGCCTAGCACCTCAGTTCTTACTTTGAAAATAGGAAATTCACAACAATTTTTAAGTTACCGTTTTAAATTTAACAAACATGAATATTCATGTCGTATGAGTTTCCGATATTTCAGCACTAATGTTATAATCTCCATGCATAAACTCATAAAAAAGAAAGTAGATACATAGCAGAAATCTAAATTTCACATAGAGACAGTATCATAGAAAATATATGAAATTAAAATATAAACGCTATTTTTCTGGGTGAAATAGTGAGATTATATTTTACACTTTTTTTTAAAAGATAAACCAAATCCTAAGCTCTAGCTCTTCAACAGAAAAACATATTAATAAATAAGAAATAATTTATAAGATTTTGTTGTTTCGAAATTTTCTGCCGATGGTGATTGCCTCAGTGCCATAATATCGAAAACACACAAAAACGAGGCACATTGTAGATAGGGATGCCACAATATATCGGAAAACCGATAAATATCGATATATCGGCGCCTAAATATATCGATATTTATCGATATCAACGATACGCCGATATCGATATATCAATATCGAAAAAATACATATATCGTAACGAAATATCGAAAAATCGTAAGGCGTAAAAAGAACACACATAAGTAGTAGTAGGTACAGCAGTACCTACTTGAATTGTCTGGAAGGTACTTAAAGTATTCCTGTCCTCTACACGAATGGGCCATCATCATGCCATGCTGATGATGACCATTCGCTGTACACTGTCGTGTCCACAGTTGACTTTACTAAAGCCGAATTTCTTTCTAAAACTATAGTAAACCACAGTAATGTACAGCAAATGGGCACCATCATAGCCCATCGTGTAATGGAGCTATAAAAGTACATTAATTTGAATAAGCCTTTAAACAAGGAGAAATATCGATAAAATATCGATATATCGGCGTACTACACCGATATATCGATATATTAATATCGACTTAATTCGATATATATCGATATCGATATTTTTTTTAAATTTGCATCCCTAATGGTAGATATTCCGAAACCACTAACTCATACATATGATAGTGACCATGAAAGTTTAAAATAAGGTATTTATATTTGGATTTTAGAGTGAAACATACTGCCATCGCTAGTTTGGCGACAAACAAACATCATTATGTATAAGTATTTTAAAATGATTCAATAAAAGTTGTGTAGGCAGTATGTTCCTTCCTCTATATAAAACAATATATATGTCTAACATAAAAAATATATCACTGAATTTTCTTTTTCTTTGACTAGAACATGTACCCTGCACTGTATTAAGATATATCTTTTATTTTAAATATAAATAGGTAGCTAAGATAAATTTTGGCAAGAATAAGTTGATAAAACTAAACATTAAAATAATTTTGCTATTTGTCAATTCACTTTATGAAATTTGTTCAAACCTTATCCTCTATCAGTCGCCGTCTGACAGAATACATAAAATAAAAATAAAGGTATCAAATAGTATCAAGTAAATACTGTATATTACTAATATAACGCTATTCGATATTTTGGTCATCGATTTTTATTGACACAGTAGGGTAGTTGACGATTCAACCAATTGACATTATTTTTTGTCATCTGTAATAATCAAAACGCAATTCCGTCATAGATGTATGGCAATAAGAAACTATGACGTCACGAGTTACTATACTCAAATTACTATTTATTGATTGCAAGGCCTAAAACGTATTTAACAAATATTTGAAATAAATTTCGATTTTCAGGCCTTAAACAAGGTGTGTTTTCGATTTTTGGTGAATGGGAAATACAAAGGGAACAACATTAACAACTAATAAAAATATTAATGATCAAAAAGTGTCTCATTGCAAAGTACAATTACTAACATGACTTACAAATATAAAAATCTTTTTCGCTTTGAAGTGATAGTAATGGATATAGTGTGTATTTAAGATCGAATTTTCTTTCGTCTCGTAAGCCTAATCGCAGTATCTTTTCATCTAAAAAAATCAGTCTCATCTTAGTGATGTCCTGTGTGGTTATAAATGTTGGTTCCTAATGTTTTCTCTTAAGATAGAAGTGATATCAATTTCAATAGTTATCTTATGTTATTTGATTAATGAGTTTAATACTTTATCTTCCAAAATATGACAGTACAACACCTAATAGAACTACTTTCCAACCGCTGGCTCCCAATTTGAAATATGTAGAAATTTTAGAATGTAACATGTATAATTATGATTAGGTACGAGCTTAAACTGGAGAATGTCAATGTTTATCAACACGAAGGTTCTAAACATCGGCATGGTGATAGGGTAAAATCGATAAAATACAGGATGAAATTTTAACCACTTTCCAAAATGTTTATAGGCGTTCAGTATCGTATTTAGAGCCTATTTATGAAGTAAAAAATGTAAATCAAGTTGTCAACCGAAAATATTTTTAGCGATATAGTTTTCAATTTTTACGGTCCTAGACAGGTCTAGGAGGCATAAAGGGGAAATCAAAAACTTATGTATAGTATCGTAATGAATGAATGAGATGCGCAACGCGTAAAAAAAGTGTTGCTAGGCGGCCGTATCAATAATTTTAGGTTTTTGGCGGACATTTTCTAAGTGCTTTATCTTGACATTTTTGTACTGGGCTATACCAAAAGAAAAAATACGTTACTTGTTTTTTGTATCGTAGATTGATATACATATTAAAACTTGGAAGGTGGTTAAAATTTCATCCTGTATGTATAATATTATTAGACTATGTGGTAGACATACCATTCTATTAATGTTGTATCAAACATTATGTTACTTTAATAATATAAGCAGATAAAGTTACATGGCATCAAGCCTGCCTTTTATATAATATATTTAAATTTGTGCATTAAAATTTGAATAATTAAATAAGTTTATCATCTTATAATAGACGAGGTACAAGAATACAAAAAGTATAAGATTATAGAGGAATGTAAATTAATCACAGATGGTTGATATCCTAGCAGGAGCATAGTTTCCTATCCTGCTTCGCTTGTAGCTTCTGTAGGGACTGTTTGCGTCGCCCCGAAGCACACAACATAGCATACTCTACCGATGACTCCATTCTAAAAGAAAAAGTTGTATGAATGTATTCTCTGTAAGCATTTGTTTAGTAAATTACGTTAGGGGGCCTTTTTTGAATGAGATTATACTTTCAGTACTTGTTCATGTTTCAAAGATATTTTATGATACAAAACTTCTTGTCATTCATCATCATAGATGGAAATGTGAGTTCCCCTGTGGGTGGATTAGTGCCTAAGACTTGCGGCCCAGGTGTAGGTTTTGGAGGACCGCCCTTGTTACGCGCGGTTACGCTCACCTTCAATGCCTTTATATACTTATCTCTGATATTATACAATTCTCCTTATGCTGCCATCAACATTCATTTTAGAATGTATTTTAGTAGGTTAAAAAGGATTTTTGATGGTATGCCTTTCACTCCCACTTCGATTGTTGTATTAGTTTGATGAATGAACTCAAAGTGGCTTAAGTAAACATCTTTGCGACACTATCAATCACTTAAGGCCCCTTTCCGTAAGAGTGAAATAAGTAGGGCAGGGTTAAACAAAATCCAACCAATCACAAGCACTTCACTTGATTTTGTTATGTCATTTCTTAAGACTATACCGGGTTGTATTTGTGGCAAGGGTGGACAACTAATATGATGCTCATGACCCTCTTTAAATTTATTAGTTTCAACTCGGCGATTAGTTTAAAGCGCAAGTGGCAATTACATGATATTTTGTCAGAGGTCATGCAAAATTGTGTGAAACTAAAATCATGTGATTGATGTTTGACTCCTATAAACTAAAGTTTTTTCTTTTAGTCTGTAGTCAGGATGTCACCAATACTTGTAAGGGTTGCCAATAAATAAACAGTTTTTTTTTTTAAATAGTAATGAAAGTTTTAAGTAGGTAAGTTATCATTGTAAAAGTTAAAAAAAAATATATGAAACAATTACCTACATTATAGAGTTAATTGATACGGGGTTTTTACCATGTACCTTAGTTTTTATGAGTTTCCGATATTTCGGCACTGTTGCAAGCGCCATGATCACGGGAGAACCCTTTCTCGCGATAGTGACCATGGAAGTTTAAATCAATTACTTACCTACATACAGTCTGTAAATTTTTCTCTCCTGACAGCGCTTAGAGACAACTCAAACTATGAGTAGTGTCTAAGTGATTACAATGCTTGCTTCTCAATAAGAGATTTAAATAGCTGTTTTTGGGCTGGTCCTACAAATACAAAGTGAACTAACCTGAACATGACTTTATCAAGCAGAATTTCGATGGCGCGATCAACATTCTGCCCTGTTTTAGCGCTGGTCTCCAGGTATGGTAAGTTGTAGTTTTTTGCAAACTCTCTTGCCCGATTCTGGTTGACAAGTCTCTTCTCTTGGAGGTCACACTTATGACCACAAAGCACAATGTCTGGATCATCATTTAAACTGTGAGTCTGCAACATAAACTTTAGGTATGGCAACACACAATAAAATTATTTAAATACTTGTAATTATTGAACACAGAAAACCAAACCACAAAAATAATTCAAGAAGAAAAACAGAAAAATGCTAATTAAAAAACATGGTGACAAATAGAAATAATGAATTACCTTACCTTAATGCAGAGATGTATAAAATGAAATGATTAACGCACACACTCTTACTAGAATATAGTACCAACATGGAGGAATATAAAATGACAAATCATGAAAACAGGTATCAAGCAAAATAAATAAATAGTATAACAAAAACTCAATATCTATGCGAGTCAGTAACACCAGGATAAAGATGTATTATTGTTTATGTATTATATTATTATGTATATTGTTATGTAATATAATTTTAAATATTATTGACTTATTAAATACTTAAAAAATTTAATTATAATTGTTATAAAACCATACCATAAACTAAGTCTTAGTTTATGGTTTCGTTAACAATTATTTAAACTGTGTTCTTCATTCTTGACACTTAAAAGCTGTAAATTATAGGTGAAAACTTGTTGCTAGATTTATCTGAGGGTGCTTTTATTTGGAACTTGTTCTATCACATAGATATATTACTAGCATTCAATTTGATGCATATGAACATACTTGAATCAGACTGATATATGTTTGTATGTATTGCAAAACCATTTACATTACATAGTAGGTACACACACAAATAGGTATAGGTATATGATACTAAGGCTAACTTACCTTAAGCTGCTCAATCCAGTTCCTTACTTCAAGAAAAGAAGCTTCATTTGTCAAGTCAAACAATAGTAGAAAACCCATGGCATCCCTATAGAAAGCTGTAGTTAAGCTCCGGAATCTGTAGCAAAAGAAATAAAAAACATTTTCAGAATTCCAGATTGGTTAGGAGATAAAATGTTACAGATTTGATGACTCCATTAATGCATCTTTCAGTTCTTTTAAAACAGTCTAATTCTGGTTGCTAAATTGTAGTGAATTTTTCACTTATATTGCAGGTTCACAATAAATAGCAATCCTATTGATAAGACCAAGGTAAAAGTTTAGGACTTGGGCCATTGAGTTAAGAGGCGGGGGAGGGGGGGGGTGAGGACCCCCCAGTAAAGTCAGGGAGGCGCGAGATTAAACAAAAATATATATTTTTTTAAAACTTTCTAGGTTTGGTTTCAAAAAACGTTCGTTTTTTTTGTGTTTTTGAGGCATTCGGCGGCCGCTGCCAGCTGCGGCACTTTCCGCTACGCTCTCTCGCCTTCACGCCTTTGTATGGTCACTGTTCTAACCTAACCTAACCTACACTTTTCCTAACCTACTGGACTTAGCAGGCAAATAAATATCATTACATGTTTTTTTTTCGATAGTAGTATGAGCACCATACATAAATCGCGTTTCATTTGACAAACGTAAAAAAATATGCAATCTGTTGTCAAAAAGTGAAATGGTCATGGAAAATCAAAATCTTTAATATTTTTTATCTAAAAAGGCACAATACTCCGCATGTTGAAACATTGCTTAAATTACTAGGTACTTAGGTAACTACCATTTAGCCACAAAATTGCGGAATCCCAGAACTCTGGTCCAAGTTCTAAAGTATATCCAAGACCAATCAAACATATTATTTTAGTACAAACAAAAATTAATGCAAAAATTTAACCTTTCTTGTCCAGCAGTATCCCACAGTTGAAGATGTATTCGGTGCTGTCTGCCACTCTGCTGGTAAAGCTGTAAATTAGAGGTGTTTCTTAATTATCTAAACAAAACCTATGGTTTTATTTCAACACTAGCACATACCTATTTATATACTTAACTTTAAATTTAAGTACGGTTATTTTTATTGTAGTAATACAATAAAAAAATAAGCCTAAGATAACTAATGCAGAGGGTACCTACAATAAAACAACTTTTTTGGAATTACTAGCTTACGGCGCCAAGCGAACTTATCGATGTCGTCTAAATAACTTACCACAGTTTTTTCTCTGAAGTCGATGCCCACAGTTGAAATAAACTGAGTGTGAAAAACTCCATCAGTATACTTGTAAAGAAAGCTCGTTTTTCCAACCCCGGAGTCGCCAACACAAAGCAACTTTATGAGATAGTCGTAGTCCATGATTATTTTGTTATGAGTGTAATTAGGCGTGAATCTTATATCCTGTCATTAAATTGAAATAGGGAATGTGAGAATCACTCTATGTATTTCTTTGCCGTGCAAACAGCAAAATAAAAATTATTCTACATCGACCAAAACATTAGCGTTGTTTGACAGACATTTTGTTTGTTTGACAATTGACATTGACATTGACAACCAAGAAAAAAATATTTTTATATTTTTTATATTTTTTTTTATTACAAATTTTACGGCCTTGAAGATTTTTATCATAATAATGACTGTAGATCACTGACCTCTATATTACAAGTACCTTTATATAGAGGTCAGTGCTGTAGATGTGTTCATACAGCCAATTCTACAGTTAGGGTGATTATGCCTGAACTGAACCCATCATTGCTATAGTAACTTAAAATCAATGATGGCCCCTTTGTACTGCAGTGGAATAATCATAAGCCGTTACTATGTCGTTCGTTATTAAATTAGGTGTTTGTAAATGCACACTGCAACTTATATCACCAATTAATTTATAATTTATATATTTATTAAAAAACCAACATCGTTACAATGATTACATTGTCAATAAAATACTTAATTAACCTATCAACTGATATTATTTCGTAATTTTGTGAAATTATCCTGAGCATTTAATTTTATTGTGATAAAGTGGTGATGGTGGTAGTGTAATGTGTCAGTAAATAAGATAAAACAAATAAAAGTATTAAACAACAAAAAGCGCTCGGCTTGACTAACTACACTTACTCGGATCCACTTCTGGCGTAAAACTCCAGAAATCATTAAAAATATGTATGGGTGGCCTGAGCCACCCACACATTTCAATGACTTAGGTTATTTTAGGTTAAGTTGAAATAAGTAAATATTGATGATATTAGGGGTTAAAATATGAAATTGCCGTTTTATTGTAATAGGTTCTTTGAATGGGGGCTATCGCTAGTGAATTTGCCACTAGAGGCGCTAGTGCCGCGTGAGGTCCAATATCATTCACTTTGTACTGGTTTTAGCGGAATTTGTTGCATAAATTATAATTTCTTTAATTTACCTGCTGGAAAGTGATCTCCTTCGTAAAATATCGCAAATATGGATTATTTGGCGATTAATGTGAACGCTTTAAAAGCGGAATTAAGAAAAAGCGCAAAAATAGGCGGCCTCAAGAGCAACTATTTCAGAAGTTAGTTTGTTGATATCAAGATAGTTATTTATAAACAATATAACCTTAGTTAGATTCAAGATATAACACTTTGTTTTGGCGCCAATCGCTTTTAACAGCTATAACTCCGGACCTCAGTCTACAGTGGCGCCAACTGGTGAGCAAAGAAACGGTAGTCCCCATTGACATAGAATCTTCATGGTTTGAGGTTTTCGAATGAAACTTTTTTCACATGATTTCTATGATGTTCTTCCTTTAAAAAATGTGAAACATTTGAATATTGACTTTCAATTGTTTTTGTTATTTAACTTAGACAAGAAAGATGGACACTGCGAAAATTCGAGTGATTTTTTGAATACGAGTTCCGACGCGGAAGTAACGCTGCAGAAACAGCCCACAATATCAATGTTGCGTTTGGAGAGGGATCTGCTAATGAACGCACCGTGCGATTTTGGTTTAAACTCTTTCGTGATGGAAACTTTGACTTGAAGAACGAGCCACGAGGAAGACCGCCCACACAGGTGATTAACGATGAATTAAGAGAGATGGTGGAAGCCGATCCTAGTCAAACTACCCAGGAATTAGCGGCATGGTTTAACGTAACCTTACCCACAATATTGACTCATTTGCGTCAAATCAATAAAATAAAAAAATACGAAAAATGGGTGCCTCATGATTTGACTGATGTGCAGAAAGAAACGCGTGTTGAAACTTGTGTTGCCTTGTTGAATAGGTACAGAAATGAAGGAATATTAAATCGAATTGTGACATGTGATGAAAAGTGGATTTTTTATGATAACCGTAAAAGAAAAATGCAATGGCTGACCCCAGGTCAAACGCCACAACAGTGTCCTAAAGCAAAACTTACCAATAAAAAGGTAATGGTAACTGTTTGGTGGTCTCAGCATGGTGTTATTCACTATAGTTTTCTCCGATCTGGTCAATCAATAACGGCAGATGTCTATTGTGCTGAACTCCGAACAATGTTGGCAAAACTAGCAGTAAAACAGCCCCGACTCATGAATCGATCTTCACCATTATTGCTCCATGACAACGCGAGACCTCATACAGCACGAGAAACCGTTTTGACCCTTCAGGAACTGCAATTAGAAACCATTCGACATCCTCCGTTTTCGTCAGACCTTGCTCCAACGGACTACCATTTTTTTCGTGATTTGGACAATTATCTACGTGACAAGAAGTTTTCTTTCCAGGAGGCAGTACAAAATGCTTTCACACAGTTTATGCAGTCTAGATCCTCAGAGTTCTATCACAAAGGCATAAATGACCTTCCTATTAGATGGCAGCAATGTATAGATAATAATGGTAACTATTTTGATTAAATAAATTTGTTAAAAATTAAAAATAAACAATTTTGATTTTCAGTACAAATCGGCAATTTCATACTTTAACCCCTAGGCTATTTTATGTTTTTAATAAGAATAAAAAATTCCCACTTATAGCATGGCAGCACGGTTTCAGATCTTAACCGGTATCGAAAGGAACAAATTAAGAAAAAGAAATGACAGACGATATCAGTGTTAGTGAGTGAGTAGGTACGTAGGTACCTATTCTCACTGAGCCAGTAATCCTATCCCTATATATTACTTTACTCTTTGCAGTAATCACTACGTTTTTCTTTACTCATTGCGTTTTTTATACGCCTTATCGCCTATTCTTTCTACACACATGGGTTGGGTTTGGGTTCCATTGGTATAGTTATTTTAATCTTTGGTTCTGCTGCAGGTTCTACATTAGAAATTCCTGGGTGTACCTATGTCATGGGTGTATTATATGTGGAAAAAAAAGGATAGTTTTTGCTCGGTGTCCAACATAGATAAATATAATACATAATTATATCACAGAGTACTTTTATATTATAGGAAAGTGTCCAACCAAGTAAACAAACAAACCCTAATTTATATACTTAACTAAAACAGCTCAAGATGGTGTGGAAAAGAATAAAAAACACTGATCTTTTTCTGAAATTTACCGAAAAATATGAAATATATGTTACAGATTTTGTCACGATATGGTTTTCCTATCAATCTAAAACAAATTTTGTTCGTTGCCTAAAAGTATGTGCTAAAAATAATTATTGTTGTAATTCTTCTCACATACATTATGTGTTTGACTTTTTTATTTTACTTTTTAGGAAAACAATATTTTTCTGGAGATGGCTGAAGACGTGTTAATTCAGAAAGGAATGCATGTTCTGTCCAACCCAGGTGATTTAAAAATGGTTGATAAAAAAGTTGATAACAACTCGCTAATCGTGTCCATGACCATGTCATTTGGGCATCCCTTTAAAATCACTTTGAGACTTAGTGAAGGATCAAGAGAATTGGTAAATAAATATAATGTTTTCATAATTATCTCACTTAAGTCGTGCGACTTGAATTATTGTGTGTCAGGATTGTTGTTCTTTTTCAGTTTTTTCAAGTAGTTACTCAACCACTACTGAAAACTATCAGTGAGCTGAAATCTAGTCAAGTTGAGTTGTGTGAACTGTTAAATAAAAAGGACAGTGAGATTGAGGAGTACAAATGCATGGGCGGAGAGATAGCCATAAGTAAGTTTGGAGTAATTTAATAAATTTTGCTGGCTGAATCAAATGGCTAGTTTTTATGTTTTGTTACCTTTTAGGGTTCTATACCCAATGAGTAAAAACGGGACCCTAGACTTTGCTGTATGTCTGTCACCAGGCTGTATCTTAATCCCTCGATCGTGAGTTATTCCAGACACAATTAAAATCAATTGTTATCGCGACAACCGGTTGTTGCTTGGGGTTTGAAGCGTTAAGAGTGGCGATAGCTAGACAGTTGAAATTTATGTATTTCTGTTGCTGCAATAACAACAAATACTAAAAATAAAATAAAAATTTAAGGGGGGCCATACAGAAAACGCAAAGATGAACTAACTTTATGTACCTACGTACTGTTGTTTACCTAGTCAATGGTACGGAACTCTTCGTGCCCGAGTCCGACTCACACTTGGCTGGTTTTTATTATTATTGTTATTTTTCCAAAAAATCAAGCAACGAAATATTTCCTATTTAAAAAAAAATACAAAATTTTCTGATCTTTACTGCATTAATGTTTCTAATTTCTGTTGTTTATTTGTAGAGTTTCTAAAAACAAAACCATTTGATGAAGAAGCATTAATGAAGAAATATCACATGTATCAAGAATGTTTAGGGTCAGATGGTGACATGGTACACAGTTTACTGAATGTGAAAATAGATGTACCCGAAAATGTTACCAATATGTAAGTATAAGGTTAATCTATTTTATATTTTAAAGAATTTTCTTTTCTTGAACAATATTTTTTCATCTTTCCCTGCTTAACTTTAGCCATTAGCCCTGTTTGCCACAGACTTATCACACGCACAAAGTTCAGTGAGGAGTATATAAAAATACATATTTATTGTAACACTCAATAGTCTCTCACTACTTATTATGTAAAACTACACATGCGTTGGCTCAGGTATATCTATAATTAATAAACAAATATTGACTTTATATACTTGTCTAAATATTACAATTATGTATATGAAGAAGATGAGGTAGGGGTAACCAAAACCAACTACAACAACTACAAGAGAAAATAAACAATATATCATTACTTTATTTTCAGTAAAAATGAGTTTGAAGAAACCATTCAGGCTGAGCAGCTGGCAGTTAAAATAGAACCTGAATCTCAAACCCTTGAAAATGAGGATGTATCTATAGTAACATCACTTGTGAATGTTAAACAGGAGCCAGAAACATCTATCAAAAGAGAATCATATTCCATTATACCTAACAGTAGGAAAAGAATAAAAAAACTCAATTTATGAGTATAATGTTTGGTTGTCTTGTGTTGTATTAGCTGATATATTAGAATCAGTTATGCTGTATAATGAAATAGCACATAGGTTTGTATTTAAACGTATCTATAAATGTATTTTCGACTGACATAAAAAAGTTAAATGTTTTTTATTTTTTTTATTTAAGACCATGCATGATGCTTTTATAACATAGGTAAAAACCTATAGACCTAGTATCGATTTGTTTTTTTTTTGCATTAATAGCATTGTTGCTGAAACTTTGTTGACAATCATGATGATAAAAAAAATTACTTTAGACAATGAAATAGATAAAAGTACCTATGTGTTTACATCTAACATTTTCCGTGACATATACTTCAATAAAATACATGTTTATATTAAAACTTTATTATAAGTACATAGAACAGTTAAAACCTATATTATTATTTTAGTTGTGCTGGTTGATTTGTTACCAATAATGTGATTATAGTTGGAGCATTGAAATCAAGCAAATAAAATTGATTCTAACTAATAATAATAATTATTAACATTTTTAGTAAATGATATTGACAATGCCATTTAATAAGGTATGTATGAATGATAGACCTACATAATATTTCACGATGATCTTCACATGTATTTGGTTCTTTCATAGCTTAACAGCAGTTCATACAATATTCAGATTTTCACATAACAAGGATTTATTGACTCTAAAGAGTATCTATCAATTATGCTACCTGTGTGTATAGCAGCAATAAGTAGCCATTTATAAATATCAAATCATTTTACAACTTAAAAATTACCTGCCATTAAACAGTCAGGTAAACATTAACAACTTGCTAGTAGAAGCCAGAATTTTTAACTGTCCAGCAGCCAATCTTATTAGCATAGGGCCTGCCTATTGAGTGCCAAGCACATTTCTAAAGATGAATCGTATATCAATTGAGTGCAACGCATTGCAGTTTTCGTGCGTTAGAAACGCATGATTCATTTAGTATGCGAGTGTTCACACTTAAAATTAGACTGACGAGCATGAGTGACAATACTGTGTGGTAATTACTAGTTTTACTTGATCAAACTCATTGAACGCTTATAATACGTGAATTTGTTTTCAGCTGTTTCATAAGTTGTCACTAGATGGCGCTGCATCAGTTCATCACGTTTACACGTTTGATTGAATTTAAACTAGTGATTGACAACCTTAGATGGCGCTAGTTGTTAACCTCACAAATATTACTTTTTATTATTCTAATGAACTAAATAAACACATTTAATGTAGAAGTCAAATTATTGACTCCAATTTAATCGCATTAGATGTAACCCATACTCATGATGAATTTGTTATACCTATTAGGTTATTTTTATTAGTGAACTTTCTTTTGGGAAGTGATTCTAATGCTGGTACCCAGAGAAAAAGTTTTAAGTGCTAACATCTAAATCGCATTAAAAAGAACACTTCTCTTTCTGTCATTACCACAGATAAGATAATACTGAACAGTTACGGTTTGTTTGGCGAAAATGACTTTATTTTATTTGAGCAGTCGGATTCCCCAATCAAAGAAAGTTAGCTGATAAAATTAGATTTTTACATTGTTGTAATTAATTGTAACACATGTTTTATCACAAAACAACTCCTACCATAGGTGTTATATTTTTAAATTCGTTAGATATTACAAAGTGCTTTATTGAGTCTATTCCGATAAATGCTGAGCAAGTCAATATATTGTGTAGACTACAAAACAGTAGTACTGATACTAGGAAATTACTTTAAGATTCAACTATATTCACTTCATTCAAACTTTCTGAAGATCCACGGGACAGAGAATCGGTTAACTAATAAATATAGGTATATGATGTGAATCCGAATGATTTCTAAACATACAAAATTTATGAAACTTCTAATAATTATTTTCCTACATTTTACTGTTGCGATGATGTTATTAAATTATGAATTAAAATATTTTTCTAAAAGTGGAACCTTTCAATGACCATAACTCAAATTTTACGCCATTTTGAAAGAAGTACAGTCAGCATGAAAACGTTAAGTATTTGAAGCGATAAATGCGATGATAACTGACGAGATTATAGGCAATAAGTATTATGCAATCCTGAACATTCGCTGCTGAAACGCGTTTACGCGTTTTTTATCATTCGACGCTTGGGCTGATTTACACACATGTGTTTGGGGCGAAATATTCGCTGAAAGTATGTACGGCGCACGCGTTTGCGAATCAAGTCCGTATTTTAGGATAATTAATTACGAAAAGCCCGCAGCCGACGTGTTAAAGAAATAGTAGGTAATGCAAAACAAAACATTTTTTTATGTAAAAAAAAATATTATTCGATACCTATATCAAAGCTGACTGTATAACTTTCAAAAGTACCATAATTACATTATGATCACATTAAACTTAACTGTTTTGTTAACTAAACTAGGTATGTTTACAAATTCTTGTAATAAGTATTGTACATAATCTCAAAACTGACTTGTCTAAAAACAAAAACATTTGGTCGACGAGTCGTATGCAAACATCGTTCTTAAGGCCTTTCTGATATTAGAATTCAATTTATTGATTATAATAACACTTTAGTCTTATCATCATACTGCAGTGCGTGGAAATTGCGAAGTTGTTACACGCAACATAGCACACAGATAACGCGTGAAGCTAGCCCATCCTATGCCTTTATGGAGCGTATTCAGGAAGTCGTCGAGTTGGAGAAAGATATTCTGAATCACTTAGCAAGTTCAATAAGATTAAGATTCAGGAATATCAAAAACCCCCTAAAATTGTAGCAATTTTTTTTTTCTTTAGAAGATGTAATATTGAATATAATTAATGTCACTCTTATACGCCGCGCTTTTTGAACCACCTGGTAAACGAAGCCCACGTTATTGGACCGTTGTGTACAACATCATGGCAGCGTTATTTTCTTTAAATATTAAATTTTGAATCAGACTTTTAGTTTTGTAACACTTTATGAAGCCCACAGACGAATTATTTTACTGCTACGGGGTCTCGGTTGAATGGGCCTCACTCAGCTGCATCTGTGCGCGTCACAGCGTGTTTCAAAATAAATAGCTAAACCAACATTTAATATTTTCATAGGATTTGGTAAAAAAAAAATAACACTGCCTAGATGTTATACATAATGGTTACGTAACGTGGGCTTCGTTTTACAGATGGTTGAAAATGCACCTTGTTTAAACAATTCTACGCCACTTATGAAGTTTTAACGGTTCGGTTAGTTTTATTAGTGAATCTTAATAAAAACTTGCTACAGCCTACATGTGAAAACAACATTTCTAGAACATCCTGAAGATACGGCTCCTATTGTATTATAAAGCTATTGACTGTACAGTGAGGCATAATTTTTCAGAAATACTAAAATATTGCGAATGATTTATATAAAACAGTAAAATATTGAATTGACATCTTGTTGTTGACCTTTTTTTTTAATTCCCTATATTCAAGATTAAAACAAAACGCACTATACAGTCAAACGCTTAGATATTATAGTCAGCACTTCTTTTTAGAATATACCTACTCATGTACGTAAGTTTGACTAGATGAATGTTTATGGTCACTTTAAGTGATATTACTTTTTCAATTGATGTAAAACGTCTCGTGGTTAATTAATACTCAGTTCCGCGGCTATGCCGTGACGTCATATCTAACAATTAGCCGACATTTTTTGGAAATAACATCATTGACATCAAAATTCCCGGACTGAAAACGCTTAAACCACCTTTGTGTTACTTTTACTGAGACACCATTAAGTGCTGACTATAATCCCACGAGACAATATTTATTTATTTGCTTGATTGCAGATGAATTTATCTTTGCCTTTAAAATAAACTCAACATATGAGCACAAGAGATTTTGCCTACTGAATTAATTCCTACTTTATTGAAATTAATCTGTTGTGTTCATATGTTAAAACGGCGTACTGACTGAGCAAAGAGTTTTTCACCTCATTCGTTCAGTCAATAAGCTGTTTTACAATATAATATTTTTTTAGAAAATTGCTAACAGCTACATTTTGACACGTCTGTTTCGGATTCAGAAGGCTTGATCACGTTGTCTCTCTCTTTCAGCTCAAAAGCATCAGCCTGTAATTAATGAAACAGTCGGGTATTTCATAAAATAAATCTTAAGCGTCTATTGCGATGCTGTCTTTGTATTTATAAAAGAAGGATGAGATGCGCCAAGTATGAAACCGGGAGCTCTTAAAGGTAGACCGCAAAGCCAGGTTGAGACAATTAATGTATCATGCTACTTATTTAGATTTATTTTTCTTCCTGAGCCTAGCAGAAGCTCTTAAAAATATCGTCAACAACAGTACCGTGAATTGAGAAAGTGTGCGTTTCCAATGACGCAAATAGGAGGAGTTGAGAGGAGCAATCCGAGTATGGGCCAATAAGCACTAAGATCACAAATTTCGAGCCCCGTGATTGTTCAACTAATCACAAAAAGTGTCTTACCTTTGTCTCTCTGTATTCCCTAATTTTTCTGGCTAGCGTCAGGAATGCCTCTTCTATGTTGATATTGCTTTTGCAGGAAACCTCAAAGAATGGCATGTCGAAGTCATCAGCTATCTGTAAAGTTAGATTTAACGTGAGATATTTTACTATAGCGATCTACAGTCAAGGAGATAATTTGTAAGCCCATTTATAAAAAAAAAAATATAAGGCCTACAAGAACAATTTTTAAAATTGTTGAAACTGAGCAAATGACAGTTGACACGAACTACTAATTAGGTTCAAATACCGGGCCAAGGTCTCGGGATCCTGGTTTCGATCCCCGGGTCGGCCAACAAGAGTTTCGAATTTTCGAACATTGCTCGGATTTCAGTCACTAACTGCATTTGGCAAACGTGGTGATATGCCGTACCGATTATTGCTGTAGTAACTTGAATTTAATGACTGATGCCTTTGGGACCTGCAGTGGGACATCCCACTATGTTGTCCACATATAAGTGACGGCATATCGGGTTGTATAACCTAGGAAAGATAAAGCTATTTAAATCTGAGTTAAATATAAAATGTGTTCTGTAACTTGTACCTTTTGACCTCTTTCTTTGGGTACTGCTCTGTGATTTTCGTGAACATCACATTTGTTGCCAACCAGCACTTTAATAACGTCTGGCGAGGCATACTGAAATCATTGAAAAGGTATTATGAATGCGAAAGTTTGAGTGGATGTTCGGTACAATTTCACGCAAAAACTGCTTAACGGATTTTATTGAAACTTTATAATACGCTGACGTTTGGCTTTTTTAAGCAAACATTCTGCACTTTGCATGATATTTTAACAATTTATGTTATATAAAATAACTCAAGTCCACGCGAAAAAGCTAGTTATAAACATCCACTGATGTTTATAACTAGCTTTTGATCGCGACTTCGTTCGCGTGGGCTTGAGTATTTCACGTAAGTATTATGAATACCGTACCCGATCACATTACATTGAATTTAATAATTTATTTACGGTTTTACATAGCGTTTATTGAGTTTATACATTTTAATTGGTTTAGCCGAGTCTAGCAACTTTTATCTGCTTTTGTCCGATAAATTTCCTATTTTTATAGAATTGTAGGTACACATATTATATATTTTATGCCCTGGTTTATATCTAATTTAGAGTTTGTTGAACTTTAATTTAAATAAGTTGTTGGTAAAACTTTACGAATAAAAAAAATTTAATAAGATGCCTACCTCCTGTATGTTCCTCAGCCAATATGAAAGGTGGTTAAAGGATTCAAGATTGGTGATGTCATACATGAGTATGATTCCCATCGCCCCCCTATAGTACGCCGTTGTGAGGGTTCTGAACCTCTCCTGACCTGCAGTGTCCCATATTTGTAGCTTGATTGGCACGCCATCTAAGTTTATGATCTTCTGTTTGAAATCTATGCCTGAAAATGTTATAATCGATCGTGTTACTACTTAGCATACACGGAACAAATAACTGTTATTGTTTTGCTAAAAATAACTAAGTTTTTTTTGGAACTTCCAAAATTAAATTCAATAGCGTGTCACTCATCTGAAATAAAAGGAAGAGTTCATAGATTTGTTGTCATAAGTTACTGTTAAACGCGATAATCCATTTATTAACAAACGTCATCTAGTCGTTTGAATTTGAATGCACTTATAAATTAAATATTGGGCCCTAATGAACATCGCTAGTGTGCGAAGTCGATGCTGAAACTTCCTCAGCACAAACGCGTCGTACGTTCACGTCGCCTGCCCCATTGTTCCCAGTCCACATCCGCAATATAAAATATAATCCCGGATTCGTTTTGTTTCAAAGTAGTAAAACACAGCATCACCTGTCTCACAAAGGCTCGTAAATGCAAGCTAAATATTTTACTCACCTATTGTGGATATGTAAATATCGTAATACCTTTCGTCACAATATCGGTGCACTATACACGTTTTCCCTACATTAGAATCGCCTAAAACTAAAAGCTTGTACGTGGCCGAAAAGTCTAAAGCCATTTTTTGTTTACTTAGCTATCGCGGAGGTGAGTACTTTGGCAAAACATACGAGGAACTGTCAAACTGAGAAAAATCGATGAGGGTAACTGCGCATGCGTGAGAGTCGCCCTCGCCTTGCAACAAGTAAAGCTGCATTTTTTAGTACACCTGGGTTTTACTAGACGACCGAGGCACTGGTATTAGTCATAGGAGACCACCTACTTATTTATAGCAGGCCGACATTTTATTACATTCTAGACTTTGTAAAATAAAAGGTTGTTATTGCTAACGATAACAAAGTTCGGTTTTTGTAATCTCGAATGGTTTCTGTATTTAAGTATTTTTATTATTACGTGTTTATTAATTTAGCGTAATATATTGAATTGTAAGTTTTATGAATCTTGAAGAACGACTAGTACCTATAGTTCTACAAGATGTAAGTGTAATAGTTGCTTTAAAATAACGCCTGCCATTATATTGTTTTCCTAAGTAGACGAGTTTGATTATATATTTATTCAGGTGCTCAGTCTCAATAATAGACAACTTAAAACAGACCCACACTTACTTTCGGAATATGAAGTCTACGTTACGTTCTACGTTAATTACTATTCTTAAGTTATAAACCAACCATTTTTAAATGTTGTCGCAGGCAGGAATCGAACCCATAACCTTTAAAGTACAAATCTCAAACACTAATTATGGTGACCATGAAAGTTTATATCAGCATATAGCATAGGTACATTATTTTGGTTACCTTGATTGATAGATTGTTCTGTAGATGAGAGCTAGTCTGACTTATTTATAACTATACAGGGTGCTATTAGGCATATAAATATTAAGGTGAAGTCATACATTTGATATCAAGTTTCTGACTTCACTATATTATTTATATGTATATGTTAACACATACATATAAATAATATAGTGAACAGGCTAGTTTTGGCTTGTTATACCATTTACCTAACAACATGTATAAGTCTTAATCAAATTATTCGACACATAGTGTTATTATAAGTGCTTATTATTATTGCTCTTTAAATCTTTCATAATAACTGCTACACAAACATAAATTGTATGGGGTGGAAATTGCACAGTTGTTTCTCAAACTAGATTACACATCTCGCATAGCTGAGCCTTCCGGGAGCCTTACGAGTGGTACAGACAGAACAAATGCCTAAATTATGTGCAAGGGTTGTAGCATGATTTACGCTTACATAAATCAAAAACTAAAAAAATACGATAAGATATTTTTAAATGAGCGACATATGACAGTGGCGATGATTTTTTGTTTGGCACCGCTATGATATTGGTTGGAATCATATCTACATATAAATATGCCTAATTTTAATTTTATACAATTATCTGTAGGTAGATACTTTAATGTGAGCAACAAAGCAATTTATCTAACTATCTAGTATCTATCTAGCTCTATTTTTCTGTACATACGTTAACCAGATGTTCTCTTTTAAAATTAAAACAAGACCAATTTTAACAATAAGTACTATATCTAAAATAAAAACAACTGAATCAGTAGGTACCTAACCCTGTAAAAATTTGTGTGGCCTTTTTTACCGATGTGAAATGAGGAATCAGCCACCAATTTTTAAAACGGTGCTTGATGGTTCACTTTTTGACGGTATTTTATTGTTTGTGAAAATAGTACCTACCTACCTATTACTTTTTCAATTTTCTTCTTTTACAAAATTGAATAAATACCTAGTGTTTTTTTACACTTAAAGTGGATCGAAACTGAGGAATTAATTAAGAATATACCGATAAAAAAAAACATTAAATCAACACTGGCCAAGTGCGAGTCGGACTCGCGCCCGAAGGGTTCCGTACCAAAAAGGCCAAAAAAACGGGTTTGTTGTATGGGAGCCCCCCTTAAATATAAATTTTATTTTGTTTTTAGTATTTGTTGTTATTGTGGTAACAGAAATGCATAATTTGTGTAAATTTCAACTGTCTAGCTATCGCGGCTCTTGAGATACAGCCTGGTGACAGAGCGACGGACAGACGGACAGACAGCGAAGTCTTAGTAATAGGGTCCCGATTTTACCCTTTGGGTACGGAACCCTAAAAATTATATAGGTATAACTTATTTCATGAACATTCTCGTTTTTTAAAATATGAATGTAAACATATTCCTTTGTTTATACTGAATGGGCTTCCTTCATTTTATGCATCCTCAAAGGAGTAACACTCGGATTTATCTGATATTATTTATAGAAAGTGATAAAAATAATAATTTTTTTTAGCAGCCAAGAACATCAATACGCCGACGGTACAATAGGCGAGGGTAATGTAGACAACATTAAGAGCTCCATTTATTTAACTTAAGCCCGCGATAGTGGGTATCGGGCCGATTCATCGCAGTGGCCCGTGTACCTTATGTTAATGTCTTATGTTCGCGTATTAATGCATCGCCTGAGAGAGATCTGTGCGCGCAGCACGAATATTTCGATTATTCGAACTAAAAGTAGGCTACTGTACCTACCTACCTAGTAGGATGGATTTATGCATAGTACAATATATAAAGTATTCATTATTTTCATTACAGCATTGATGGGTAGGCCTCTCATATGGGTCTCTCACCACCTGCTGCTTAATGCGACCTGGTCGTTGGTTCACCTAGTGGGAGGACAAACTGTGGGTAGGCCACAGTTCGTCAGCCGGAGCGCGGTCTACATTCCAGAACTGTGTCTTGCCCACTACCATTTCAGATCCGAAACTCTTCATACGATGTTGAAAGATTTCCTTATTTCTGATTCTATTGTGCTGGGATATAATAACATTGTTGTCTCTGTTATCGGCTGTGCGACCTTTAGCGTTCTTGTGAGACCCATAATAAGCGACCATATTTTAGTTCCATAAGTCATTAGTGACATATCAAAAGCATTAGCTAGAGAAATACTCGTACATCACCCGTGCATAAGATAGTACGGCGCAAAAGTCATAATTAAATTTTTTATTGGCGATAAAGATTTATAAAAAAAATAGACATATTTAAGTTTAATGTACGAAGGTCATACACACTAAAAGTTTTGCGTAACTTAGAAAAACAAAATGTTATAACCAAAATTTTATGTTTATTGCTTTTCAAAATGCTCTCCTATACATTTTCTGATTTTGGCTCATGCATATCCCCAATAGTCCTCGAATTGTCTCAGGTAAACCGCGGGTTTTCTTTAATTAGTCACTTAACAGTAGCCACATTATTTTCATTAACGGCAGTTGATGGCCGCCCTTCACGAAATTGGTCATGTAAAGAAACCCGACCTCCCTCAAATTTAGTAAACCATCGCCTCACGGTAATCCAACAAGGTGCTTCTCTCTCAAAAACATTTTGAAGACGAGCGGCACAGTCTTGGAGAGAGAGAGAACTTTTAAAATCATAAAAAATCATCGCTCTAAAATATTTTCGACTTAATTCCATTTTAGTTGCGTACGTAGAACTTTGGTGTGAGATAAAAAACAATTGACAGTAATGATTTCCCTCCAATTTTTTTTTATTCAAATAGTTCCGATTAGCCAGAAGTGCAAAACTTTTAGTGTGCCCCATGTATTATCTGCAGATATAGGTAGACTCGCGGCAGCCTGGCTCATATTATTTTAAAGCAATTAATAAATTTTTAGTATCGGCAAAAGACTTCATGTCACGCCCATGATGATGACCTATCAAGTTGTTGTACAGAAAAGCACAATGCATGTTATATTCTATGGAGAACATGTTCATGTAGGTTTGACTGGACTGGAGTAATTCGTGCTTGAGGCTCTACCATTGTATCTTTTATTCCCGTTTTGTTTTCATCCTTTCTGTTTATGGAAATTTTGTAGTTCAAGGCTGAGGTAACCTTAACGTATTTTATGCGCACATTCAACTCGTTGAGGTCATGTCAGATAAATAACAAATTCGTTGCTGAAACGTTTAAACAATAAGATCTATCTACGTCGTAGTAATGTCAGTAACAAAGAGGTGCAAAGTTGTTTTAGATAACAAACACGAAATATGTATATTGTGACGTATTTTGTGGATTCATTTTGTATGATTATTGTAATGCGATTCAAGAAAAAAAATGTTATTTCGGCAGAATCTAATTATTTACATGATTAACTACAATTTTACAATTAAATATGACTTTAACTATGGCAAGATGTTTTTTTTATAAATATTAAGTACCGTTACTCGAAAACTGACTCGAAGCTAATAAATATTCTACAGTAGGTACTACGAGTAGATAAGTCATATGACGCGACACAGAAGCAGCGCCGATCTCGCGCGCTACAACTTCATTTGTCAAACAACCGCAACGCATAATGCAGATGGGCCCATAATGCAGGGATGTCAGTTTAGATCTTTTTTCTTACCTAAATTTAAAGTTCACATTAATAAAAAAAACGGAACAGTTCATCATAAGTAATAAATGATTATCCTCGTAAGGTAATGCGTAGGCACGAGTCCATATTAAAAATTTTACTCATCTTACTAACTTTTCTATTTTAATAGCCAAAGTTATGAAGAGTGATTGTTATCAAGCTAGCGCAGCTTAACAAATTTGGTAGAAATTGGTCACAAAGACAGATAATAATCTAGAATAGCACATAGGCTACTTTTTTATGGAATAGTGGGAAAATTATTTTAACTTTTTACATTGAAAGGGATTTGATAGTAGCGGCCAATTTAAAACATAGGCTAGATTTTATCCGCCGCCAACAAAGTTGCGGGCAAAAAGGTAGTATCAAATAATAAAAAAAAAACTTTTTTTCGCATGTGGAAAATAGGACCTTTATTATAAAGTTGTTTTTATATACACTTCCAGCACCCGTAGCAACCCTGCCACTGATGTATGGTAAGTAGGCGCTATTTTGACTAGTGTTCCGTACAGTCTGCCATTCAAAGCGATTTCCGTCCCTGTTCGCTACTAGTGTTTCACAGCAATTTAGCTTATATGATGAACGATCCGTTGTTCTTGGTCAAGTGCATTGCATCGCACTGCACCGAAACAATGCGGATCTTGAAATGGTTGAGTTATTATTTGTTTGCAATACAGTAGGAATTATGCCCAAATAAAACATTCCATGTATGAAGCAAATAACTAAATCGCTTTGGAGTCAATTGATAAAACTAATAAAGAATTTACTTTTTACTCTATTTTTCTGGTGCAAAACCCAAGCTTCTTGAGCTTATTAACTGAAACTTAATCAACTCAAGAGGATTTTGTCATGAATCGTATATCAAATTTAGTTAGTAGAAAACGTTTTTCATAAAAATTTGACAGTCGAAAAGCCTGAAAGCCACTAATTTTTAATAGCTGCTTGATAATTGCAGACTTAAAAAAATTGTTTTTTACTTAAAACTTACTTCATTAATTACTTCGGGATTTTTTATCTTTTTTACATTATAATGCGGAATAATTGAGCTATCGAACAAAAAATAACGAAACCCGTCAACTGGTTGAAAAGTTATGCGTAGGCGTACCCTATACCTATAAGAAAATTTTTTCGAATTGAGAACCTCTTTTTTAGGGTTCCGTAGCCGAATGGCAAAAAACGGAACCCTCATAGATTCGTCAAGTCTGTCACAGCCACTTTATTCTGAAAGTATTAGCATTACACAGTTAAAACTTAGTAGGTAGGTGTATCCTGTTGACCGCTTTACGATTCTCATACATAAAAATAAAAAATATGATATTTAAAATATGATTTAATCAATTTTATGCTTCCCATACATAAAAATAAAACAAAATATTTTTTTTTACTCTAACCTACACGTATGGGGGTATCTATGGATAGGTCTTTTAAAATGACATAGTGGTTTCTAAAACCATTTTTTCCAAAAGTGTAAGATTTGGAAGATAGACGCTTCCAAAGTGGTAAAATGGGTGTCCCCCCCCTCTTACTTTTAAACTAAGCAAGTGAAAATTTTGAAATAAATACATAATGTAGATCTTAACAAAAACTTACAACGAAAATTGGTTTGAACGAGATCAAACCGGTAGTTTTTTAGAAATATCACATTTATAACAACCGCAAATATAACCGCTTTGTCTTTTATACAAACACTATGAAAAACAAAGTTATTTATGCAGTCAATTAAATATTGTGGTATTTTGGCTAAGTGGAAGTAAGTGGACCCCTAATTCAGTTAAAGTTGGGACGGAACCCTCGGTGCGTGAGTCCGACACACAATTGGCCGGTTTTTCATTTGTTGAAATTACTGCAAAACCTTGTCTTGCTTCATTACATAAATTTCAAGTTCAATTTAATGTTAAAACTCCTCAGTGAATCGTAGATAAGACTTTACCAATCTCATACTCTTAACAGACGGTGTTCTTTATCAAAATAAATATGAGTGTAAAATGTTATGAAAGTTTTATCAAATAAATGTAAAATGGTTTCTTCTTTATGATCCTTGCTGGATCAACAGTAGAAGAGTACGGATAATCTCGATCTAATAAAATACATGGTGCTGTAGCCTATCTTGTAATCGAGCCATACAGTGCAAGGCAGTGACCGCAGTGACTGGTCGCTTCGCTATCTGTGCGCCCGCTTTATATCTATTAGAGTATTAGACTATCACTTTCAGTCGCCGAGTGGTCTATTGTCAGCGATATGATCTTTTATTTTTTGTTTAATGAGCCTGCAGATCCGGCCGATCGTTACCTAATCTATAAGTGACGCACTTGTGGGAATATTATGTTGAGCAATTTCTTTGAACTTTACTGTCCGACCGAAACGTGGGCGATCGCTTAACGCACTCCCCATTGAATAGGTTCAGTAGATCAATCTTGTGGACAGACAATTTGACCAATGAATGATATCTAACGATGACAAAATATATGATATTGTATCACAGTTTTGATTAATTAGTCGCCGATAATAATACGTATGTATTTGGGAGTAATTATTTCTAAACTGCATTGCAAAATTGATTGTGCTCTAAATTCATAGCTGTAGGTAGAAATTTCTATTCATAGATCTATCTATTTTACATACACAATCTTTATTTCGGAAACGTCTCCAACTATTTTCATTAAATTTAGTAGGTATTCAGGAGGAAGAGTTTTTATGTTTAGAAAACGTCGTTTAATTCGTGATTTTGGGAAATGAAAAACTGCTACAATATCATTCAAATACGAAGGTTAATTTCATCATCGTCTATACACCGTACATTTTTAATCGCCTGACAAACTTTATGAAACCATTAGGTACGTACCTATAACATATTGGCAGTGTTATTTATTTTATCAACAAAAAGAATCTTGGGTAAAATATAATTTCGATTCAGACAACATATTTATTTTGAATCACGCTGTGACGGTGTATAAAGCTTAGATTGGAAATCTGGCGGTCCTAGAACCAGAAGAACTCGAACCGGAGGGGAGGTTTGAGTTCAGATAATTTTTATTTCCCTTTCTTAAAACGTTTTCTTAGAACTTGTACTTTATAATTCGTGTCTTAATATTAGGGGTTAAAATATGAAATTGCCGTTTTATTGTAATAGGTTCTTTGAATTGACATAGAATCTTCATGGTTTGAGGTTTTCGAATGAAACTTTTTTCACATGGTTTCTATGATGTTCTTCTTTTAAAAAATGTGAAACATTTGAAAATCGACTTTCAATTGTTTTTGTTATTTAACTTTGACAAGAAAGATGGATACTGCGTAAAATTCGAGTGATTTTTGAATACGAGTTCCGACGCGGAAGTAACGCGGCAGAAACAGCCCGCAATATCAATGTTGCGTTTGGAGAGGGATCTGCTAATGAACGCACCGTGCGATTTTGGTTTAAACGCTTTCGTGATGGAAACTTCGACTTGAAGAACGAGCCACGAGGAAGACCGCCCACACAGGTGATTAACGATGAATTAAGAGAGATGGTGGAAGCCGATCCTAGTCAAACTACCCAGGAATTAGCGGCATGGTTTAACGTAACCTTACCCACAATATTGACTCATTTGCGTCAAATCAATAAAATTAAAAAAATACGAAAAATGGGTGCCTCATGATTTGACTGATGTGCAGAAAGAAACGCGTGTTGAAACTTGTGTTACCTTGTTGAATCGGTACAGAAATGAAGGAATATTCAATCGAATTGTGACATGTGATGAAAAGTGGATTCTTTATGATAACCGTAAAAGAAAAATGCAATGGCTGACCCCAGGTCAAACGCCACAACAGTGTCCTAAAGCAAAACTTACCAATAAAAAGGTAATGGTAACTGTTTGGTGGTCTCAGCATGGTGTTATTCACTATAGTTTTCTCCGATCTGGTCAATCAATAACGGCAGATGTCTATTATGCCGAACTCCGAACAATATTGGCAAAACTAGCAGTAAAACAGCCCCGACTCATGAATCGATCTTCACCATTATTGCTCCATGACAACGCGAGACCCATACAGCATGAGAAACCGTTTTGACCCTTCAGGAACTGCAATTAGAAACCATTCGACATCCTCCGTATTTGCACGACCTTGCTCCAACGGACTACCATTTTTTTCGTGATTTGGACAATTATCTACGTGACAAGAAGTTTTCTTCCCAGGAGGCAGTACAAAATGCTTTCACACAGTTTGTGCAGTCTAGATCCTCAGAGTTCTATCACAAAGGCATAAATGACCTTCCTATTAGATGGCATCAATGTATAATAATAATGGTAACTATTTGATTAAATAAATTTGTTAAAAATTAAAAAAAAAACAATTTTGATTTTCAGTACAAATCCGCAATTTCATATTATAATACCCAGAACAACAGATTTACCAAAAAAAAAACCGTCAAATCTCAGTCATCCAGGTACTTACATATGCTTAAGTACCTACCTATTTTTTTTCGATCGTCCATGTTCAATTGAAAAGTATGAGGCTTCAAAAAAATATACAAATGACGTGTCAATCAGCCATCAGTTTGTGATTCGACTTGTCAACACTCACGCCTGGTTGACAAGTGTAAACGAGAACTCCTCAGAGGTCGACCTCGAGGTCACCGGGACCCGTTCCCGGAACACTAGTGGGCATTGTTTGCGAACCGTCTGCGCAAGCGCAAGGTCCCGTGCTAAATGTCATTTTGGCGGCGCCGGCGCCAACACCTCTCGTCAACCACTCTTTGTATTGGTTTGGTAAACAAAGAACTGGTTTCCCTTGCTTTATTTCGGACTAATCTACTATATTCGTGATGTCCTACAGAAAATTAAACATACAAATATCATAATCTGCCTTCCGACTTATAAGTATGGATATCTACACAACATGTTCAACTGGAGAGTTGAAACTTTCAACAACCTTTTATATTTGGATACAATGACACATGAACATGCACACTTGTTGGACTCTAATAAAAAAATAAATTATGACTTTGACATGTTTCATAAGCATTTCGGCTTTGTAAATAATAATGGAATGCGTATAATATTCAACAATTTGAGAGAATTAATTACTGACATTGAAGACTACCACTACATAAGCGACGAGATAAATGACCAAGAGTCTCCTATAGATACAGAGTCTTTGTTTTTTCGAGACTAAATTCTTACACATTTTGCATCAGAACATAGCAAGTTTGTTGAGCAAATTGGATACATTAATGATACATTTGGAAGAACTACTGGATAGGCGTATAAGTGTTGATGTTGTTTGTATTACGGAACATTTTATGAAAGCAGGATATGAATCCTTTCTGCATCTTCCAAATTATGTACTGGCGGAATGCTTCAGCAGAGAGGATATCACCAGAGGTGGCGCCTGCATTCTAGTTAAGAACGGACTCAAATGGAAGGAACTTTTAGAAATTAAAAAGTTATCAATAGTAAATGTATTTGAATGCTGTGCCATTGAATTAACAGACTATAAAATTGCAGTTATATGTATTTATCGAGTTCCAAAGCGAAAAAACAATTTTGATGTATTCTTTATTATATTAGAGAAACTTTTAATGTATGCTTCAAAATTAAAATGTAATAATATAGTTATTGCTGGTGATATCAACATTGACATGTTAAAAAATAATAACATAACTTCATGCCTGGAATATTTACTGGCAAACTATAATTTTAAATTAGCTATTAAGCAACCGACAAGACTTGCTAGTAAAACATGTATAGATAACTTTGCACATAACTTTGGAAAGACATGTAGGGCTGAAGTGATAGAATTCGCCTTATCTGACCATACTGCGCAATTAATAAAGTTGCCAGTAAAAAAAATTATTAAACTAAAACACTGGTACAAAAAAATACGTGATTACAGTAAAGACAACATACAAAAATTTAAAATGTGCATAAAAAATCTATCCTTTTCCGAAATGTATAATATAAATGATCCAAATTTGGCATATAATTATTTCTTACGAGAGTTTAAACTATTTTATAACTTATTTTTTCCACTAAAACAAATTAAAATAAATGTGACTAATAAACAAAAATGGATATCCCGTGGTTTAAAAACTTGTAGCAAGAAAAAAAGATATTTATTGTGGAAATATAGAAAATCACCAACCAATGCAAATCAACTTAATTACAAAAACTATACAAAACTTTTAAAAAAAATTATTTATCTGACTAAACGAGCCCAAAACAATTATAAAATAAAGACAAGTGATAATAAATCTAAAACGACATGGCAAATAATTAATAAAGTAAGACAAAATATACCTACCCAGACCATATCAAAAATAAGGATAGGCTGTGAACATATAAGTAGCCCTCATCAAATTGCAGAGGCATTTAACAACTACTTTGTTGACAAAATTAAACCATTGGAAAGATATGGAAAAAGTCCGGCCAAAAACCTTAAACAAATGCTTAGCTCCATGTTCTTGGCTCCAAGTCTACCACTACAAATATTTAATATTATTAAAACATTGAGAAATACAAATAGCGTAGGGCATGATGATATTGCTACAAAAATAATCAAGTCTGTAAATAAAGAAATTTGCCATCATCTGAGCTACATCATCAATCTAAGCATAGAAAAGGGATCTTTTCCTGATGAGCTTAAAGTAGCTATTGTAAAACCTGTTTTTAAAAAAGCTGACAAAGAATCAATGGAAAATTATAGACCCATAGCATTAATACCTATATTCTCGAAAATTTTTGAAAAATACTTATACAATGAAATGAACAATTATTTCGAAAAAAATGACATTTTCTGTACACAGCAAAAGGGCTTTCGCAAAAGCAAAACTATAAATATGGCAATTTATGATTTTTTTAAAAATGTAATAACACACGTTGATAGCAGAACGCCGGTATGTTCATTATATTGTGACATGACTCAGGCGTTTGACTATGTAGACCATAAAATATTATTTAGCAAACTGGAGGCGTATGGCATTAGAGGCAATGTATTGAGCTTGCTCCAGTGTTATCTCACTAATCGTCGACAAAAAACAGAAATATGTAGGCTAAATATGGGTACTAAATCTGAGGACATAAGCTCATCGACAGAGCGCTTAGTGAAATACGGGGTCCCGCAGGGCAGTGTATTAGGGCCTCTATTATTTATAATTTATATAAATGACTTACCAAATGCCACTAAGCAACCTATGACCTTATTCGCTGACGATAGTACTATAACTGTAAACTGTAATGACATCAATTCTTATAAAAATGACATAAATCAATCATTGACATCAATAATTACCTGGCTCAATAACAATAATTTAAAAATAAACTTAAATAAGACATATGTTATGCACTTTAACCAAAGACCAGTAACCCCATCTGGCATTCAAGTAAATTTCAACGATACTATCATTTCTGAAGTAGATACGACCCGATTTCTCGGCTTACAAATTGACCAAAAATTAAATTGGAAAGCCCATATACAAGCACTAACTAAAAAAACAAGCAGCTCGGCTTATGCTTTGTATAAACTTTCTGCTACAGTCAATATTGACGCACTTCTAACAGCTTATTATGGGCTGGTGGAATCTGTTCTTAGATACGGAATTATCTTCTGGGGTAACTCAACTGACAGAGAGGTAGCTTTTAAAAGTCAGAAACGATGTATCCGCGCTATGTTTGGTCTTCAGACCACCGATAGCTGCATGCCATATTTTATAAAGCACAGAATTCTGACACTTCCGTCCTTATATATAATGGAGGTGGCTCTTTTTGTCAGAGCCAATCCTCACCTCTTTCCTCGGTTATCTGACATAGTTACACGCAACCGTCGAGATCAAAGCAAGCTGTGCTCGCATCGAGCAAAAACGGCTCTGCTTAAAAAGAGTGTAGTATGCATGGCTCCTAAAATTTATAATAAAATTCCTAAGACATATAAATTACTTAACGACAATCAGTTTAAAAATAAATTTAAAAATCTTTTAGTTGAAAAATGCTACTATACTATAACTGACTTCTTTAACGATAAATTTTGACATACAATAATAATAATGTAATAATCAATGTTAATTTCTATAATATTATATTCAAATTAATAAAATTTTACATGCAATAATAAGTAATGTAATAATGAGTAATATTTTTTTTCTAAATATTCTATTTCAAATTGTGGCTGTGTATGTAATGCTTTGATGTAGGTAATGTAATAATTTAACTGACTTTGTAATATTGATAGGCTAATGTTAAATAAAATCTAACAAATTTAACACTATAAATTTTACACACCGAATATCGGTAAGGCATGTTGATACTAACGACACTAATACCAGTATATCTCTGCCCATGCAATGTATATCTCACACATGTTTTCGTAAATAAATAAATTATCTTATCTTATCTTATCTTTATTTACCTACCTTGCATTTTTACTGCTTTTGTTCTAAGAATAACATGACTCATTTAGATTAAGATTAAGGTTGTTTTTTATTTAAAGCCTGTATGGTACTGCGCATAATGGCGAATATTTCCTTTTTATTCAGTCACAAGTTTTTATAAGTAGAAATTTTGTTTTTTAAATTATTGACATAAAATTAGATACTGCTAAGGGAACATTATATAAAAATTTAAAATTCACGTAACAGTAACTTATAAAAATATAACTAAACGGACATAAAATACTGAAACACCGATATTAGAAAATGCTCTACAATTTGCTGCGCATATTAAAATGCCTATTAAACATACCCTAGCCATTATATCCGTAATCTAAGTAATGGTTTCTCATAACACTGTGGACTTTGTCCTTTTAGCGCTTATACATGCTGTTTATCAAAGTCGAAAGCAACTCTTCAATAGGAAGTGTAATGAATGCGCATGCACATGACTCTAGGAAGCTTTCAATGAAATGTTTCTTTATGACGTTAGACAATAAAATCTCTAGATGGGTAAATTGCTTTTGTTTTTCGTCTATATCACACTGATATTTAAATAGTATTCAAAGAGTCGTAAGTAATAATTGAAACGTTTTAAATGTTATAATGTTTATCAGAACACCTAAATTAATAAATACGAAAGATTCAAAAGTCGTTGCGAGTTTTAAGAAAACGATTTCATAATTCTAATTGATACTTCATTTAAAAAACTAATCTTTAATCAGCTTCTTTTGTAGAATAAAAAAAAGAAGCCATTGATCGATACGCTAAGAAGAAGTACTCGTAGAATACACAAGGGATCCAAGTTTTTTTTAATTCTCGGTCGAGTCAGTTTTAGAACCGTTCTTTTCTTTATTGGCATGGGTCTGGAAGTGGCGGAGGTTGTCCGTTGTCATCGTGCTATGGAAGGTTCGTCATGGGATGAAATAAGATGTAAGTCGTAAAACAAGTCGAGTCAGAGTCTTGCAATAGGCGGCTTTTAACTCTGACACCAGAATATCCTTCAAGGATGAGAAAAATAACTTGATGAATAAATAAAAAAATACTATATTACTTCGATCTTGTTTTAGTATTTCTGTAAGTACTGGTTCCTGGTAGGAACCATCTTGAAATCTAATCATTCAAAGAATAGTCAAGCGAGTTTTTTTGCCTTAAACTACACAAAATACGTACTATGACAGATAGCCACGTTATTTTAAAGAAATTTAAATGTTTCGGAGTCTCTACAATTAACTTGTTTTTTACAATTTTACGATACTTAATATGTATTTAGGTACTCATAATTACAAATATCCTCATCACGGCCTAACGAAGACCACTGCTGAACATGGGGTTTCCCTATGGATCTCGCCCGATCGTCAATCTATCCGCCCCTATGATAGATACTTTTTTAAAGTGCTATATTATTTTATGTGAGCTGAATAGCAGTGCCCTATCATAGCAAATGCCCTATCATACCAGTGACTTCATAAAACCATTGTTTGTTGTATAACATCTAAGGCCTTTGTAGCAATCTGGTCTGACCTGAACCCTTTTACAAATGAAATTATCTCTGCGTCTTGGGCTATTGATGGTATTCAATAGAGCAAATTATCGACGCAGGCGCACCGTAGCGGAAACGCGCGGTTCTGACGGGGCGTTTTTCTCCCTGACATTTTGACCTGAGATAAATCATACTGTTCAGGCGTTTCGCTGTTTTTACAAAACTTTAAAATATTGTTGGTTAAAGTAAATGGATAGTTTTAGAGTAGTAGCGATTGCTTTCTATTAGAATATCATATCAGTAGGTAGGGATCTATACGTGCATATACAAATATGTAGGTACTATAAGTTATACCCAAAATAATTATACTTTTATATTACCTCGCTGCAGGAGTGGCAAAATAGGTCCCTTGATTAAAATATTGTTAGAAAGTGGTAGGCCACTCAAAAAATATCAGTCACCATATCAGCAACTTTTTACGAGTAAGTCAATATTATCATCGTCACCCGACTATTTCAGTCAACTGCTGTACTAATGCTTCTCCAAAAGAAGGAAATTGCCATAATCGCCACTCCACTGGTCTAAGAATGGGTTGTAAACATTTTTTCATCCCTCAATAAAGTACGGTTTCCTTAAGATAATATTAGATTGCACGCACGAAGTCGCGAGTAACAGCTATAACAATCTTATAAAATATATACTCAATATTCTACTTGCATGAAATATCAATTCCATGGAACAACAAACACAGAATTTAAAACTAGCCTGCACCAGTACGTGAGCAAACTTCAGTCGTAAACACTATAATTCAACTCTAAACAACCAGTGTAAATACGGGATGTCAGCGAAAAAAACGAAAATAATAATATATAGCCGAGATATAAAACTATTTACGAGTACGGCTACAATAATTTAAACAACGTCTCGTACCATTAAAATAATGTGATATTGCCGACATAAGTTTACGCGACGTGTTGACTAATTTGTGAGCTGAGCGCTTTGTAAAAATATTGGTCTACTCGGATTTTAGTGCTTGAAAAAAGCGTCTCGGCGCAAAATGCATCTTGAATGTTTACAACGTGCGTTTGTCCCGTGTTTTTTGAGAGAGAATGATGTGTGCCCTTCTCGGTATGAGATTCAACCACGGGTTAATTTATAGTTTCACCTTTAGTGAAGCTGTTAAGACAAGTGAAGTATGGCAAATATTATGTAAGGCACATTATTTTGAAATACGATAAAAAAAATTTTTGGTCGATTAGAGTCGATAATTTGCTAGTAACAATAGGGCCTTAGATACTACCTTCGTAAGCACGGTTAGGTAGTCACAATTACATTAGAAGCTATGTTAATTATTATTGTTTTGATTTAAGGGAATTAGGAATTACATTGGTAAAGTATTGGTTATAATCACAGGTTTCCAACAAAAGCTAAGTGTTAACAGTGCTGACTACTTATATAACAAGCTTCTCTTTTTAAACAACTTGTAACGCTAATGTATATTTCCAGAAATTTAAAAAAATATTATCTGACTATAATTTAAAATCTATTATAAGCTAGCTGGGCAGCTTGTTTGAGAATTAGTTTTTCTTTTACACATTAGTTCAGTTAAATTGCAAAGGGCACTACAAGCCTCATTTATGGGTATTAATTAGTAATATTTTTAATTAATCATTGTTTTGTGAAGCGTTATATTATATAAGATTTTTTTATACGTCTTTAACCCGGTCAATGTTGACTTATGTAGCATAAAGATTTGAATATTGGTCACGTATATTATTTAAGACTACTTATCATTTGGTGTAACATTTTTAAATGTTAATATAAACAATCTAATATAAACTTATCTTGTCGCTGTATTACCAACCATTGGCTAATTTGAAACACTTAAGGCACCGTTACACAACTGTTTCTTAAGATAGACACATTATCCGTTGGATCACGTAATAAAACAAACAGTCGCTACTAATCCAGCAGCCTGATTAATAGCCATTTATCTCAGATTCGCAATGTGAGACAAACTTTTGTCGCAACAGTTAACGTAACACCAATAATTAGTGGAATCACGACTTATCCCACTTTCGTGGTCTCTTCCGATCTTAGTTATCGATCATCGGAAGATATCGATCTTATCTGTTCGATCGATGCTGTAAAAGACAATGGCAAATGACTTTTGGATTTAACGCAATATTGCAGGAATATGATTTCCAGTAAAATGTTACAAGGAAGTTATTCGGAGTTTTACGTTGCGGGCTAGAACAACGGTTAGGTAACGAGGCTATTATAGTGATGATGAAGTGTGTTTGTTAAGTTCATAACTGGTGGAGGAGACAGTTTAATGTAATTTTATCACAATGCTAAGTTTTTTTTACTTATTACCCACATGGTCATTTTGTTTAACTGTTAATGAACTGGATATTTGATAGAGTTTATAAGTATTCAGTATTGTCTAACTTTTACATTTCCATTTTCCGTTACTGACTATCGTAACTCAAAAATCAATAACTACGAGAGTGCATAATTTTCATACCTACATCTGGTTAATTTTCGTTTTACGAGTATAGGTTTCAGATAATAACGTGCCTTGCAAGATACACACAAGCTTTTCGTTTCATTCCCCTTCTTTTCTTAAATTTATCTAATTGGTTTTTAATACAATGAAATACCATTTTTTATATTTTTAAATTCAAAAAGTGTTTCAATTTAACGCTGAATACTTACCTAAGTTGTATTTGTTAATCTTAATGATTTTTTTACATTTAAAATCATCAACTTATTATTGTGGTCAGGCCTCAGGCCAGGTGGAGTGATGATTTGCGCAAGGTGGCTGGCAGGAGCTGGATGCGAGTAGCCGAAGATCGACATAAGTGGCGTGCAATTGGAGAGGCCTATGTCCAGCAGTGGACTGCGATGGGCTGATGATGATGATGATGATGATGAACTTATTTGTGTCGGTATAAAGATACTTATGTCATTCAACTCCGTTATATTGGGTAAGATGGTTAATAATTGAGTATACTTACTGGTTTGTATAATGTCGCGACCTAGTAACCATTTTTCATTGAACCACATTACATAGGTAGGTACTTGATAAGTTTTTACGGCTAAATATGTAACACTAAGATTAGCATGGAATTCAGAGCAATGAATGGTGTCCTCAATCAGGGTTACGTAATGGTATTGATAAAAGGAAACAGAGTAGAAATACCAAACTCATTAACTGTATTTACAAAAAACATGACAGCGTGAACGAGAAAACTCCTACTTTAAATAAATAATAATAATAAATATTTTAAGACATGCCTCACTGGGCCACACAAAGCCATCTAGTCCCAAATTAAGCTACTATTAAGTACCCTGTCGTATGGGGTACTAGACAACCGATAAACTTACTTATATACTTTTTTTTTTTGTAAATACATACTTAAAATACATAGAAAACACCCAGACCAGTACAAACAGACATGTTCATGCACACAAATATTTGTACTGTGCGGGGATCGAACCCGCGACCCATGGGTCAGAAGCAGCGTTAACTACCGCTGATCCAAATGGTCGTCTTAAAGATGCTCAATCTGCAACTTTAAAGATGCTCAATCATGTTAAACAGTTTTATGATAGGTATGTTTTAAGGTTCTTAAGATGTAAGAATAGTTTTGATAAATTATTTTTTTATTTTGTCAATTAGATAGGTACCACGCTAGAAAATTCGAGGTATAAGCTTATACCTACAGATCACCTATGTGAACTTATAACGTATAATGTACTTATGTTTTAAATTGGGTACTTACACTTAGAATTAAGTACAAAATTAATCTAAGTCCTCACATGTTTTTATTTTCAATCGTCTAATACAGGGGTTGGGTATATTTACCTTGGCCAGGAATTTAATGATCATTCTTGTTATTGTACCTATGCCTTTCCATGAAGTATAGTTTGTTTGTTGTCAAAGTTTTCAAAGCTGCCGAATACAGGCCTTCATTTAACGTGATTTCCATTATCTCACCGACTCTCATCTTAGCGTGCCTTAAAAAGTCCCTCTGTCTGTAACTTTCCAGCCCCTCCAGACTCATTTGCCTATTTAGACAAGAATACCACTACTCCAATCGAGTACTTAATTTATTCATTATCATTATCGATATTTAAATGGCCACATATTATTATGGGCGTAGACCGAAAACAAAAAACAACTAGTGATTCCGGGTATGCATACAACCAACCCCAATGCGGTCCTTCAATTTTAACCTGTACACAGGATATTAAAAAGAAGTAATTTTAAATAAATTTAATATAATATTTTATAGAGTTTTGACCTCAGTTTTGACTATGTGTCTATCTGTAAATATTAATTTGTTGGCTATATTTTTGCGCACGCACATTTCTAAATAAACAAACGCGCACATTTGAATTTGTATTATTTTTCGTTCAATGTGTGTCGTCAACAAATCATCATGTAAACTTAAGGAGTTGTTGACACTGCCAATTTGTTTTCTATAAACCAAAACAATGTGTCGTACTAAGTATTAATATTCATGAATCAACCTATTCAGCTATGCAAATTTATTTAGACAACATTGATCTGTAAACTGTACTACTCGTATAAAATACCTAGATATGCAATTTAAGAACTAAACTAATACTTAATATTGAATAGGTATCCTACCTGCCAATTATTTTTCTAATACATTAAAATAAATGTACTTATTAAATGTTCGTTTTATGGTATCAATCAAAGCCTAATCACGTGTTCACATTTTCGTGTAAGTATTTTATATCTTTTACGATCGTAGATTTTTTATTTTACCAATGGTAGTGGGCCTATAGTTATATTTATTATTTATATACCTTTATTTACTTATAGTATATTTTAGAAACAGCCCAAAACCTATGAGCCATAAATTATGTTGCAGTATTAAAGTCAGTCCCAAAGTTTATTGTTTATTTAATAACATACTAAAACTGTCCTTGCTTGCATTAATCAATCCATTTGTAAATACACTGAGAATCCAATTTATCATTCGGCTGGTCAGCTGTCATCGGCTGAACAAGCCAACATTAGCATACCATTAACAGACATGGAATATTAGCCAATCGGATAAATTAATTAAACTGAAGCGACTTTTGTTTCAAAGATTTGTAATAGAAGCCCGAAAATAAGTACTGGCTTAAGTTAACTTTGATTGCAGTTCGTATTAATTCTAGGTACACTTTAATACCATAATTTAATAAAACGACAACACAAGATGAGAGTATACTTTATTTGATATTTTAGCAATTAAATTGCAATTATAGTATCAGTATATAAACTTGAAAAATTATGTCTTAGGCGGGACTCGAACTCGCAAGGAGATGCGGGTTTGAGTCCCGAATGAGACATAATTTTTCAAGTTTTAAATATACTGATATTACAAGATAAGAGTCTATTGAGTCGAAATGTTTATTCAAGGAATTGTATTTAAACAGTAAAAAAACATGATGAGTACGAGTATACCAAACATGTTTTAAAAAAGTGAAATGACAGCAAATATAAACATATTTGAAGTCGCCGATGCAGATCTTCGTTTACTGTTTGTTTTGAACAAACGAAATACTGACGTCTTAACATTGTTGCAAATTTCCTTTTAAAATTTAAATGAAAACAATAATCATATAACTCCGTAAAAACTTTTCTCTTATCAAGTCCTACCTACTTAAAACATGTTTTGGTAACTTTCAGTATAATTAAGCGTAATAATAACTTTGCTTATGAACTATGAACTGTTTAGCGTTCATTACGAGTAAAAGGCTTTCATTTGGGTGTACTATACTGACATGGCTAAGAATGGACATCTAGTCCACTATCTAGTTAAGTAGGTTGTCTAGTCTTCTTAAACAGACAACGATTTCATTTTCTATTGTTGTCTTATACATCAACAATACAAATCATACTTGTCTACTTAGTTATAATTAAATCACGATGTGAACAATAGACTGTATGACATGCGCCAACATATACTCGTATGTATGGTCCTCAAAAGTGGAACGAAATGATTCAAAGTCACCGTGATACGATCTTATCCCCTTCTTTGTCGTTAATAATGCATTGGAGGGAGAAAGTGATGATTGTGATCTCTATTTGCAAAAAATGAAAAGTATGTCGTGCAGCGCGCATGCGTCAATGGTTATATCATAAAGTGCGCGATCCGGTCACCTATCGCATCCGTTCAAAGATCCGCTAGCGAATTACAATTAGACAAATTATTTTGTAATTCACTATGCACTCATAATTATATGTAGGTATGTCTGAAGTAGTATCTAGGTACTGGCTCATATTTACCTGCATGTCAATAAATGAAAAGGGAAGATTAAATATATAAGTGATTACATTTTTTTGGGTACTATATATCTTCGAGCAACGCTCGAAGCTATATACATATGTATATACATATGTATACTATGGCCAAAATATCATTAAAAACAAGGTACCATCCTACCTAGTACATACTCGGTAAACATCCCGAATGAAATACTATGGAAATAATTAAAAAAATCTATTTTTTGAATTGATCAAGCAACAGACAGTGATTTCAACATAAGGATTCTTGCTTCATAACCTAAAAACCGACCATATAAATAAGCTATAAGCAAAGATAATCTGAACATGCCTTTACTCAATCGAATTAATAATCAGAATTCCGATCTTACATAATGCACTTAAGAATTGGGAATACCATAGATCGTTCCACGCGAAATTATTAACGAAAGAAATATATTTCGTTAGGTATTCAGGTCGAAGACGCAAGGCCATCGGACACACGCGGACAGTCCCCGTGACTAAATGTTTGGCCACGGCCCGCGAAACTAGGGCAAATCCTAAATCAAACACAATATACTGTGCTTGTTTGAAATTACTTAGGTACTGACCAATCTACCTAAGTATTTTTTTAGCTGTTGCAATTAAATTGCTGGTATAAACTGAAAATACAGTCCTTGAATAAAAATTTGGACTGCCTTTAGTTACGACTTGAGCCATAACCCCTTATAGACTACTAGCTGACCCTGTTGGTGTTAGTACTACCACAGATAAGATAATACTAAAGTTACTACAGTGTTCGAACTACTTTATGGGTCATCATCTTCATCACAGCCCCTATTATCGTTCGTCTTCGGACATAAGCCTCCTCTAAAGCCTTCCACGACACTCTGTCCCTCACCACTTGCATCCACTTCGGACCTGCATGTCTCCGAATGTCGTTGACCCATCTTTCCAGTGGGCGACCTCTGCCTCGTGTGGTTTCTCTGGGCTTCCGATCTAGTGTTCTTCTAGCCCAACGCTCGAAATCCATTCGGGCTATGTGCCCAGCCCATCTCCATTTTCGGCGTTCAATTGTCGCAACCACATCCACAACTTTAGTTTTCTGCCTGATAAACTCTGCGCTTTTGATCTAGCAGCGTAATGTCAAGCATCGCTCTTTGCGCAACTCGTAGTTTTTCGGCTGATTGTTCGGTCAGGGTTGTGGTTTCCATGCCTTATGTCAATACTGGGAGGATGCACTGTTTAAACACTTTTGTCTTCAGATGTTGTGGGATATTTTTAGAACTCAGTATTTGTTTGTTAGCTCCATATGCAGACCAAGCTTGTGCTATCTTACGATCTACTTCCGCCGTTTGGTTTATGGGTACCTACTGAGTCCGATTTCCGATCGGATCACTTTAAGTATCATCATCGTACTCGTATTTGATATACGGTCTTTACTTATTAAGGGGACTACTAGAGCTAACTGCTGCCCTTAATTGATTTAATTTAATTACTTCTAAGCAAAATGAATTCTCGAAAAACTAGAACAGTATCATTTTAGCAAATTACCTCTAGTATTTATTGAATCACAGTAAACTTTTTATTTAGTTGTAAAGTCGAATTTGTAGCTAACGCCAAAAGCTGCCGCTTTTAGCAATAATGTACAATACAAAAGAATGTCAGAATGAAAAGCAGTTAACAGTGATTCAATAAATACTAGAGGGAATTTGCTAAAATAATACTGTTCTGGTTTTTTGAAAATTGATTTTGTTTAGAAGAAATAAAATTAAATCAATTGGGGTCCGCACTTAGCTTTAGAAGTCCCCTTAATAGATTTAGGTCTGAAAGAGGATGTTAAGTTGTTGCTTCCAGTTTCTATCGCATGGTTGAAGTCTGATACCAGATCTATCGATCATCCTTGAAGAATATTAAAATATTTAAATTATTCTAACCTATTAAAGCCGTTTTGGAGTGATTGAGTTATAAACATTTATCTAAACTTTTGCATTTATAAAAGACTAGCTGTTGCCCACGACTTCGTCCGCGTCAAATGATATGAATAATTTTCCCCGTTTTCGCAACATTTTTCACTGCTGCTTCGCTCCTATTGGTTGCAGCGTGATGTTATATAGCCTAAAGCCTTCCTCGATAAATGGACTATACAACACAAAAAGAATTTTTCAAATCGAACCAGTACTTCCTGAGATTAGCGCGTTCAAACAAACAAACAAACAAACAAACTCTTCAGCTTTATAATATTAGTATAGATACTTAAGACTTTAGTAAAATTGTATGCCAATAGGATTAATAATCAGCACTGACAAAATGCGGTTTATAGAAGTTCAAGAAAATTGCTTTAATACTTCTGCTAGTGACGTAACCGATGAGACAGGCCGTTCATCGAGACGAGATGTTATTGTTAGAGATAGTCTAATCAAGGGAATTATGCAATCGAGACTTGTGGAGATCGCAAACATCACGACCACTTTACCCAAATCACTCAATCAGAATATTTTTTGCCGTTTCTGTCGTGGCTAATTAAAACCTAGGTATCTACTTCGGCGAAGCGTGGTTAAATTGTTTTGTAAGACAGACATTGTAAATAGTTAATCAAAATATACTTGCGTGCAATTTGGTTCTATTTATAATTCATGTTCTTCCTTCTGCTGATACTTGTTATAAGATTTTATACATAAACTTAATTAAATCTTTTTACAAAAAGGGAAGGAAGGGATAATGAGGAAATTAGCCACCAATTTTTATTCAAAGCATGCCACCTTTTTACTGTCAAAAGTTTTGGAGCCTTCCAACCCCTAAGTATGTACAATATTAAATTTTCAAAAACTGTGGCAAAATATGTCGAACGAAATAAAAATTAGTGTAAAAGTCTTTTATTTTGGATCGGGTGTGGGTGTACCATGTACGTAACACAGAAAAAATATTCTGGTACTTAAAATGGTATAGTCAAAATTAAAAATTAAGTTTTTCTCGTGAAGATTTTCCACCTATTTAAATTCGGTGACAAAGAAAAAAAAATATTATGAAGCCGTCTCAAAGGTATTTATTTGACGCTCTATAGTATAAGATCCCACCATACAACGACCTTCACCGAGCTGGTTATTGGATGAAAAGTATTTTATATGCAATTAAATATGCCAATAAACATATTGCAAATGGGTTGACTAAAAAATTTCAGTCCAGAGTAGAACTTTTAAAATTTGACAACCGAATTTCAGGTCTGGTTTTTCGCATTCAACCCTATACCACCGTGTTCATAATTAAATAATATTTACTTGCATTTAACTTTATTTAATTAACCAGACCGGTGCAAGTTACTAGTATCGATTTACCTGTTTATTCCTGCCTACTCAAGGGTTGTGACGGAAAAAAAATAGTCAATCTAACGTTTGCATATCCTAAGGGCTTCATACTTTCGATTGGTATGAAATTTGTCTATTAACCAAACCAGTGTAAAGTTTAAAATAAAAGTTAATTAATCATACTCTGGACTGATTTTTTTTAGGCAACCCATTTGTAATATATTTATTGGCATATTTAATTGAATAGAAAATACTTTTCATCCAATAACCAGCTCGGTGAAGGTCGTTGTATGGTGGGATCTTAGACTACTACGTTCAGTTTGTATGAAACAAACTTAGTATTGTAAAGACAACTTTGTGTATGTGTAATCTTTGTTTCTGTATGTAGATGCGTTTGGACAAAGGGTTATAAAGGCGTTAATGGTAATCCAACCAAAAGTCACACAAAGACCATGATACTCGTATTTAAATTACATTCTTAACACTTTGTACTACTCGTAAATTAAAGGAAGATTTACCATAAAACAAATCGAAAGTAATACAACAAACAACATAGAAAAATCTCAGTTCAACAAGTACGAGGAAATATACAACTGGCATGTTTACAATGCCATTAAAGATCATAAAAATATATTTTATTGCGTATACGAAGATTTTTAAATCAATTTTAGTATCTACTAATCTTATTAACCACGCTATTTTGAGTTAAGGTTGTAATCTAATAAACATCAGTATTGTTCAGATGCTTGTAATCTTAGATTACGTGGGAGTTATTTTATAGATGGCGTTGTATCACTATGTAAAAATATAAGTGTAGTTTATGGGAAAGTTTTATTTTACATGAAATTTAACAGACGAGACGCGTGCTAAATATTTACGAGATGTGGTTATTAGTACTAATCACACGTATCTCGCGTGTTACTAATAAATAATTGTTGTTTATAATTAATTAGGTATGTTATGTCATCGACTAAAAAAAAACAAAAATTACAATTTTGAATTAGAGTTGTATTAGTTTTCTATCGTAAGTCTTTTTTGAATAATATATTTTAATAGAAATTGGAATCTAAATATTTCGATTTGTACGGAAAAAAGCAAGATTATATAAAATTTCTGACTTCACTATTTATTGCATATTTAAACACAGGCTAGTTGTGGCCACTTTTACCATTTACCTAACACCCTGTATAAATACTTTGGTATGAATGACTATAGCAGCGAGCGACCGACTCGTGCGCATGCTAAGCTCGCACCTGCCCACACTGATCGGAATTGATCTTGTAACTGAGCTTACAATGTTGCTATTTACATATCATTTCGTACAGTGTATGTCATTACATTGTTTGATATTTTACATAGAGACGCATTCCAATACAAAAATTACACATCAAAATATTAGCCACTAATTAATCTACGTGGCTAATTTATCAACCTGATTTAACGGACTACTAGTGCTATGCTATACCTATATGCTGCTCCTAGTATTGAATCACAGTCAAGTTTTCATTTAGTTGATTTCATGTCGAATTTGCCGCTAACGCCAAAAGCGGTCGCTTTTAGCAATAATGCCATAGGAAAGAATGCCAGAATGAAAAGCAGTAAACAGTGATTCAATAAATACTAGAGGTAATTTGCTAAAATGATACTGTTCTAGTTTTTTGAGAATTGATTTGTTTAGAAGTAATAAAATTAAATCAATTCGGGGCAGCACATAGCTCGTAACCTCCCCTTGACGCCTTAACCTTTCGTACACAACTTAAGAGGAAACACTACGGGCGAGAGAATTGAAAAATAGGTATTTGTAAAATCTATTGCTGTCGCGCAGTGCCAAACGCATTCACCGCAGAGTGTGATAGAGACAACTGCTTCTTGAACCGAAAATACCTACTAAAAACACACCAAATCAACGTTTCGTAGTCCCCCGATTACTTATCCAAAACTAGACCGATTTAAATACTTATTCATTTAAAATTAAAGAAGGGCTTTGACCGTGTTCGTATGTTTACCTTTTTTTTCTAAAATTTAGCCAAACTTGTTTTCTGGATGTTTGAACACAGCGGAAAATCTGGCGAATTTTTTCGATTTTTGAGGGCTCATATCTTTTTTATTAATTAATTTATGAAAAAACTGAAAACATAGAAACATGCTAATAGAGGCCATAGATTTTTATGGTACAATATATTGCTCTACTGGCATTATACAGGGAGGAAACAGGGGACTACGTTTGTATGGAAAAACGGCCGTGGTGTTTCCTCTTAAAGTCGAATGTTTCTGAATCAAAAGAGTACCCAAATGTACTATTTATTTCGCTCAGTTGGTGAGGACGATTTTATGTCACTGATTATGATATATTTATCTAGATATATTTATGTTATATCTATGTCGACGAGTAACTTAATTAAGCTATCTTTAATACATAAGCTACTGTTACAAATGCTCTAAATGCCGGGTTGGGTTATCAAATTTAATTTGATAATACCTATATGGATTGGTTGGTTTAAGTAAAATTTATTTAAATAAATCTGAAATACTTAAAATTACGAATACTTTTAAATACGTTACAGTTTAACAATATAGTGACACTCGGTATTCATGAAAACGCTTTTACAATAACATTTCCCAGAAGCATTATACAACATCCCGTTTCCATAATATCGGGGACAAACATTTAAATTGAAGTCAATTACTAAAGCCGTCAAAGTTTTACGATGACTCTAACAGTCTAAACATATCGATGTCCAGGTCCTTTGGATGTTTTCAATCAAGAAAGAGATTATTTTGATAGTATCGTAATATCGATGATCTTTCATTCATAACATTCGTGATGGCGATTACGTTTGCCCAACAATGCTTTATTGTGCAATTATGCTATCACTTGCATTTCATCTCATCGAGGGCATCTATTGTACGACCCACGTAAAAGTGAAGCATCCGAAAAATGTGTACCATTGAATTGTTTGTATTGGAACGTTTGGAAACAATTGAAGAAAAGCGGATATGGTGCATCGAGCAAATGGGTATAGTCTAATTGCAGTTACGTCATTCGTCGGTCGTCATCTTACTGTCAAGGTGCGTATTGCGCAAGCATTTGCTTGGTGTCATTGACATTACGGATATGACGAGGTTCAATCGTACACTTGGAATCTTCGCCAGTGAGAGTTGTTATCTTATTGATCTCTTCCAATAGGGTCTGGGAGAAGAATTCTGACTGATAATTAAAATTAAAATCAGACGATCTCGATCTACCTATACATACCTACCTTGTACGATCAGAGTGACCGTAGTAAACGATTTAATTGTTTTTTAATAACAATTATGTTTTTACATAATATCCACAACAACAAAAAACATCCACATGTGCATTGTAAACATTTGTTTACAATGCACATGTGGATGTTTTTTATTAACAAAGAATAAAATAAATTTCACCTAGCCAAGTTATTGTATGATCTGGCTAAAAATCTATATTGTTAGATCACGTAAAAGTTAACTACCACTTACGGTTTCTGATCTGTCTAGCTAAGAAAACAGGTAACCAGAGCCATGGTAGAGTGCTCAATTAACAATTAGTCAACTTTATAAGGATTTTTATTATAAACATAAAAGATACGATCCTTATCTCTTTTTCTTAAATAAAGTTATTATACCTTTATATACCAAGATTTGTTCTACAAACACCAACTACGGCGTATACCTACGTAATGTAACATCATGACCTGTTATTTTAACTTGACCATATTAACACGAAGCAATAATAACAGACAGACTTTTATGTTGAGTGTCGCATTTGAATGTTGATGGTAAAAATATTTGTTAAAATTTTAGAAAGACTATTTAATGAGCAATGACAAGACTGAAAAAAAAAACAAGACATACGTAAAAAAAAACTTGCCATATTCCCATTACCACAGCGTGGTACAGTTGCAAAAAAAAATCAAAGCAATCGCTACTTGGTTACTCAATTACCAAAATTACCAAATCCGTCTACCAATTCGGTTTATGATGTATTCGACGCCTGCGGCGGTCAGCATCGTGACGCGCTCTAATCATATCTAGTTAAATGGCTAATGGCCACTAATGGAAATAATCAGGGAGCATCTGACGAGGACAGTCAGACGGAGAAAGTGACAACTTCGTGGTTAAGGCGAAGTCATAATAAAATAAAAAACAAAAATCGATTATTAGATTTAGTTCGATGGTATTCTAAGATGTCAATGATTAGAATCAAAGACCGAGCGAGCTTTCCCGGATGAATCGTAATTACAGTGCGTTTAAAGATGTTTGATTTGGTTAGTTTATCGAAAAATAAATTTAACAAACATATTAATTACAACAAATTTATACAAGGTTGTTATATTAGGTTAACACCGCTAATATTGATAATGTTTGCCTGACTGAAATTAACTGTCGTACCTTAGTACTTGATTTTGACGTCTTAAATGATTTAAGAAGAAGTTAATTTTTTACGTTGACTTTCCAATATTTATAATACTTATTATCCTATTCCCGGCGCCAACAAATCTTAAGAAACAAAAATCATACAAATCGGTCCAGCCGTTCTCGACTTATAAGTGGTGTAAGTAATACGACTTTCTTTTATATATACAGGATGAAATTTAAACCACCTTTCTAATTTTAATATATCAATCTACGAGTATAAAATCAAATGACCTATTTTTTCTTTTGGTATAGCCCAGTACAAAAATGTCAAGATAAAGCACTTAGAAAATGTCAGCCAAAAATCTAAAATTTTTAAAACGGCCGTCTAGCAACACTTTTTTATGCGATGCGCATTTCATTTATTCATCACGATACTAATAATAAGTTATTGATTTTTCCCTTTATACCTTAACAGGCCTAGGATTGAAAAATTGAAAACTGTATTGCGAAAAATATTTTCGGGTGAAAACTTGATTTTCATTTTTTACTTCATAAATGGGCCTGAACGCCTATAAAAATTTTGGAAAGTGGTTAAAATTTCATCCTGTATAGAAGATAAAAGATAAATAGTGCATAAAATAAAAAAGAAACTGTGCATGTTTGCTCTTTAAATATCTAACCATAACTCCTTATCTTCTTGCAAGATAATTCTATAATGGGCGTGACGAAAGATTTTGAAATCCTTTTTCGTTACACATTTACCATTTACGAAAAAATCTTTATTTCGGTAGTTTTTGTTACTAATTATTATTAACAATTTATGGACTAGTTATGTCTGAAATAAATAAACATTTAATTTAATTTTAATTTTTAATAAAATTTAGTTTTAAAATAACTCACAGGTGTTATGGCGTCGCGTCGGCTGTGACGTCACGATGAGGTAAACATGTCATTGTGTCTATGAGTAGCGAAGAAAGTAAACAAACATTAAAATAATTTGTGAGATTAAAATAAATTCTAAAGTTTATAAGTGTTGTGCAGTACCTCAGTGCAAAAACACGTAATCCGTAGTAAGTATTCAAAACAATAAAACACAGCGAATGACAGTAATGTCAGCGGAGTTTATGTGATCGTGACGTCATGATCTGTGATTGGTATTTCAGTCAAAATGGCCGATTGCAGTATTCTAATAATATATTAATAAAACTAAACCAGTGTTTCAAAGGTTTTTCATATGTATTTTCTCTTATAATCATTAAATCGTTGATTTTTTGTTATTGTCGTCATGCCTATTTCATTGCAATCTTATTATAAGTTGTATTATTTAACTTAATTACTAAAATTAACTGTCAACAATTGATCATTTAAAAACAGGGTCAATAAAAAAAAGAAACTGTGCAGTCTCTATGAAAGGTCATATCCCTTAGCTTTTAAATATTATTATCTAAACGATTTACCTTATCTTGCTCCAAGATATAACAGAAAACTGCACTGCCAAAATATTATTTACCACCCACCATTACACATTGACAAATTGTTTCAACATCGGTAAAGTTTATTATGTCGATAAACTTGACACTGAGCAATCGTACCGACATTGGTTAGAATGCGGGCGGGACACGACACAGTTAGAACTTAGATCCTGCCCTTAACATAACAATTTAGCGTGCTGATAAAACAGAGAGCCTAATTTGTTAACTGTAACAATTACGCAAATCGTAGATTGGGTAATAAGTTTTCTTTGATTTGATTTGTCACCCAAAATATTGCAAATAATTATTTTGATTTGAAATTTGGAAGGTAGATTTTATTTAGTTGGTAATTTAGAAGGCCAAGGATTTTTTGTTCTGACATCACCCTAAAACGAAAAATACATAAAACATAATGTATATGTATAAAACGCATCAATTCATACATTGAATCAATAATCTAACAACATTTTAAAATGTTTATCAAACCATAAAACGATTTTGGAATTAGCAGCCAACGATAGATAATGATTTTGAGTTAATTCTTTTAAGGTGTGAAGGGACAGAAACGATGAGCAGGCTTTTATTGTGTTTAGTATTATTGAAAGAAGATATTGTCACAAGGATTGAGAAAGGGATGCTTAGATGGTTTGGGCATGTAGAGAGGATGAATGAGAGAAGAATGACTAGACAGATCTACAAGACGAGTGTGAAAGGGAACGTTGGAAGAGGAAGGCCTAGACGAACTTATCACGATCAAATCGGGGATGTTCTGAAGAAAGGTCAGGTCAAGAGTACTCTAAACCGACGAGCATGCATGAAAAGATTGATGAATGTGGAAGAAGCGAAAGATGTATGCCAGGATTGTAGTAAGTGGAAGGCCTTGGTCTGTGCCTACCCCGTTGGGAAGGAGGCGTGATAATATGTATGTATGTATGTATTGATTAGTAAATAATCTTTCTACGAACTTGGTGTTAAGGACTTTCACAAAAGTTCACATTTGATCATTTTGTGGTCATATTTCAAAAGACAAGCACCAATATCATGAATTCCTAATAATCACAATTAGTTTAAATTAGTGATGATAGTTTACATAATAGCCGCTAAGCGATACGGTAACTGTCAAAACGTTTTGACAGGCTACCGTTTGGTCTGACAGCGCACAAGTGGCAAGAATACCACTCATTAATTACAGCCGACATTACTAGTTTGACTTTCATTTGTTATACAAGAATTTATTTGCATAACTCTCATCGTTTGTCCTTCGATTTGTTGCGTATGATATTATAATTATGCTACTTAGCCAGTTCGAGGGTCCGTTTGCTATTGCTATTTTGGTTTACCTAACTTAGTTTGTGCAATGTGTAACGTAGATGGTCAGTGGTATAACATACTGAACTATTTCTGAAGAAAGGCGAAGTATTTTTAATATTTTGTTCCATAGTACTTTAGCAAACATAAAAGTAAACACGTAGTGTTATAATATATTACATTATACGTAAATTACGTATTTATTTATCTTGACTGCAACAGCATCAATTAATTCCCCAGTTTTATTGTTCATAAATTTACTTACACAAATAATAATTAAAAAACAAACAACTTCATAGGTATGTACTAAAATATCGATTCTGCAAATCTAATTGAATTGAAAAGTTTACGGTATATTTCGTAATAAATATTCTCTCTAACATTCAAAGAACAACTTTGTTGAGATCGACATTTACAGAAAACGGAATACTCTTAGTATACCGCTATGGGAAACGGCTATTGTTTAAGCAAAACAGTGCTCGCCTCAAACGGGCCGAAAGTTATGTTATGGCAAAACTATGTCTCTATAAATACGGCGAGATCCTCCTGAATGCGCCTGCGCCACTACGTGGAGGTATGCCTGTTTTGACATACTACTATTCAGCTTGAAAAAGTTTTATGTCTAGTTATTGATAGCTATATATTTAGGCTAGATGCTAGTGCAGTATATTGTTCACAGTAATCAAAGAATTTTGAAAACGTTTCAGAAAACTTGGAGCTTTTTGCTAAAGACTTTATTTGATATTTTAGCAACTTAATTGCACTTATAATATCAGTATATAAACTTGAAAAATTTTGTCTCAGGCGGGACTCGAACCCGCATCTCCTCGCAGGGAGGAGATGCGGGTTCGAGTCCCGCCTGAGACAAAATTTTTCAAGTTTATATACTGATATTTTTGCTAAAGGTTACCTCAAAAGCTAATAACGATATGACATTGTTATAATAGCTTCCATTTATACGTATGTTACCGTAATATTTATAATTAAGTGTTGTATGGTGTCGGTACAAAAATATAATAATATCAAAGCTTCTCTTTTGAGGGTGACGTAAGAGGTGATTATAGGTGTACCAGAGAAGAGTCCTGCTCTTCTCTGGTACACCTACACCGCGTTTTCTCTCAACCATTGCGTGAAAAAGCTCCTCCCTGCGATTTCCAACGTACCTCCTAAACATGGCGGTTATGACAACATCCTTATTTTGGTGGGGTCTATGTCTAGAATTTGTCTTATTCGGCTGATGACGATACTCTTTAAGTTTGCTTTTGTGCTGAAACGGAACCAATACGTTACCACACCCTACATGCAATCGGCTGGCGCATCATTGTGATAACTATTTCAAACCTAATTCAAGTATACCACTAAACCTACCTTATTGTGTTAAGACTGTAATCAGAAACTACTTTGAACTTGCAAAGACTTTTTACTATGTCGTACCTATACATCATTTCTTCAAGCGTCAGGCGTGCCGAGAGTCGGAATCAGTTTAGTCAATTTGGTCTTGTTAGAAAAGTAGGTGGTTAAATCTATCCTTTCTTTGAAAAACTGACATCATGATTATACCTACAAGAAATAGAATTCTTAAAAAAATACATTACGTATTAGTGATGTCCAACATGTCCTAGAATTGATACGAAGGTAGCTATTATGCACAGAGGCGTCCATCCTTTATTTTGAAAAGAAGTAAAATAGTGAGCATTTTCTGTGAAAACGCCAGTCTCCGTCATTATCTTATTACAGAACGCACGAATGCTGAGCACAACGCGCTTTTTAAAACAAAACCGTCGGCAGTTTAATACTTGAGTTCACAATGAGCAGAGGCGTGACAAGATAAAATCTAGGGAACCCTGTCGGCGAAACTCGAATTAAAATAAAATAAATATCCCATTGAAAACGACCTGAATAGCCTTTAGGACGATATTAAGCGCAATTACTAGTCGCACTTTGCTATTTACACGTATTGGTGGCATCAGAAAAAGAAGATGGGATCCGATTGTATCCCGTCCAATAATGAGTTTGTTTGAAATATTACTGGCGTGTATGTTATTACATAGGCGTCTATTCGAAAACCTCAATCGTGTATAATGAGATATTTTCTCGGGGCAATGTTCGTAATTCCAAATCGATCGGAATACATCGCGAATGTTTGCTGGTTTCTCGTGAAAATTGCGTTGAATTCCTTACGACTGCCATAAAAGATATTTATGGTGTGCAAGCGATGATTGTACATAAATTATAGCGAATCCATTTTGAATTATATCGAGGTATGGTTGTGAAAAATGTAACTGAGGCTGAGAATTACATGTTGTCCTCATAAACTTGCCTATAATAGTATGGGACAGTAATCAACGTAAATCCTCTATTTCTTTATAGCGTATAATCATTGTTAAGGTACACTGCAAAAGAAAAACTTAAACTGTTCTGTCGCTTGAGGTATTAAGCAAAATGATGTTTAGGAGTTATAAGTTTTTCTTCTTACAGAACGTAATGTTTTTAAGTATAGTTACCATCGTTTGTTTATTTGATAGATTAAGTAAGAATGACGTTAACATTTTCCGGAAACTTACTCATACTCAACTTCCGGATTGTTTTCAGACAGTCTATAAGGTTGCAACAGTAGCGTCTTCAAGTTCCGGTTATACGGTAAATATAGTTATGCGATGGATTAGCACAGATAAAATAAAATAAAATAAATTGTATTTAGTATATATTTAGTGTCATTTTGGATTTAAAAAAAATGACGATTCCTAACGATAATTGTTGATAGCTTGTTTAGTAAAAAGTTATTCTCGCAGGCAAAACCTAGTTTAGCTTTCAATAATTCGAAAAGTTTAATTGTTTTCACTTTCTGTTACGTAGAGTTATTGTTCTCATGGTCGAGGAAAGTCGATACTATCTTTTGACAAATGAGAATATTACGAGAACAGATTAGCATTATGCAATTTGAATATTTTTACAATGGCAACGTCTTGAGCGTGTAAAAAATCGCTTAATCTAACTACACGGACTTAAGGAGCTGCCGACATTTTGTTTTTTTGCAATTAATTTTCGTCTGTTTTCAATTGAAGATAAGATTAGGTTTGCAACTTGCAATTATTAATAGATTATATATTTTCCTTTAATTTAATTATTTAACACGTCCTCTTTCATAGTTGGGAAGGTAATAGAAGTCATGGATGGCAAAACTCGTAGAACTTTCTTGGCCTACGGAACCTACTTATATTAAAAACATAACAATGGAGTATATAAGGTATTTGTCTCATTTTGTACTTTACAACAAAAAAAGATCTCATAAAATAATGTGCAATAATAAAAGTAAAGTAACAGTACAGATTCTTCCTTAATGGTTATCAAAGTAAATTAATTCAACGTGAACACATACCAACACGTTCTCTTTGTAAGCTTTAATTTAATCTTAACTTGATTTTTTAAAATATATTTGTCACACAATGAGGATGAAATATGTAAATATTTATCTCATGTCTGAATATTTTCCTTCTTCATTTAATATTTTATAAATACAAGGCCGATGTCTCGTCTGATACCTGTGGAATCCAGGACGCATGAACGGACGCTTCTGTGATATTTATTGCTTTATTAAAACCATGAAGTGAATATTACACGCTAAATTAAGTGGTTCGATAAAGTAGCTACCTAGTTGATTGTTGTACTTAATAACTTCAGTACAAGGCACATAAATCAGTGGTTAATGTAATTATGATGTATCTCGTTTGACCTGTACGCACGTCAGTTTGGAGAAGCTGTCACTGCGCATATCGAGTGCCTGCCTCTCCCTCCGCATTGTGCGATAACAGTTAAACCAATGTACATTTTGGCGTGTTGTAATAAGGTTTAATGTTGGTTATCAAGACTTTGTGGGTAAGAGTTTGATAATATCTAGCAGTGCATCCCAATTGCGTAACCGCAAACATGACATTGGAAGCCTTTGATCCACGCACATCTTTTGATATAGGTAAGTATTTTTTTGTTGGTAACTGCTGACTCCAGAAATAAGTAATTCTATCCACTTTTTTATTGAAAAGTGGATAGAATTACTTATTTCTTAGTTTAAAAAACTGTTACCCGACTCCGAAAATGCAATGATTTCAAAGTCACCCTGTATATTTACTGTATCGTTTAAACATTTCTACTCAGAATTTAGTCTTCTCTTGATACATTTTGATTTTAAAAAAAGTTTTTTTTAATGTTCACCAATATACTATTGTTGTAGCATTCATTCGCCATGTAGCTTTTATTTTAACAAAAAGTAACTTATGTTACCCGGACTATAATAAGGAATCGATTAATAGCTCATTCGCCAAAAATGGCTCAGTTGTTTAGCAGCAAATGTGGAACCCACATAAATATCTATATTCATACAACATACTCGTAGACTGCTGAAATCATAACCCTTCCTGTTGGCTTTGCCGTAGTCGGGTAAAAAGTACTTATGTACTTATTCGTCATTATGTTACCAATAGAAATTTGTGAATATGTTTATTTAAAAGACATGCTATTTTCAAATTTTATGGCTAACTTTTAAAATGAAACATATCCAAATAATTTAGCAGTTTCCTTGTTGTACTTAGCAACTAATTTAACGATTCATGATAATTTAGTGAAATGAGTGTAAAACGCTTATGAATTTATTGATACTAATAAACATTAGGTTTAAAGACATTTATTCTCATAAAAACATGATGTTCATTTACAATGAGATAAAATAATCACTTACTAATACAATTTTTTAATTTAATTTAATTTACCCCTGGGGCTGAAAATATAAAAATAAATATAAACAACATTTAAATAAAAGTATGGAGATCTACACTCGTGCACACACACATTTGAACCTTTAAACTCGTACTTTGCTTATGTAATTTATAACAATGTATATATGTATTTCTTTAATTTAGCCTTGAAGGTATCTATGTTTTCGCATTCTTTGGATGTTGTTAGGTAATTTGTTATATAGTTGGACACCACCCACATTTCTTCACATGTTAATCATAATTTTTATGTATAAAGCATCATAATTTATGAAATAACTTTGTTTTGTCTATTACTAAGTTGCGTTAATAGCATTAAAACCATCTGCCATTTGCAATTACTACACCCCACACTTAGTACTTCAAACTCATCATAACTCACCAACATAAGTAAAAATTGTTAAGGAGAAGTAGATCTACGGAATGTAATTGTAACTACGTGATACGATTTTACGTGATTTCCTTGGTTCGTAAATTAATAGTACCTAGTACCCATCCAAAGACATGCAATGTTATTACAACTTGGATCAAAAATACAAGCATGTTTGTCTGACGCCTTAATATAGGGACTCAACCATCGGCATCGGCAACGACTTCGATCTGTTTAGTTGTTTGTAGTTAAATAAAATAATATTGTAAGTAGGTAAATAGGTTTTAAAATAAAACATTGTTCTTGTGTTATTTTGTACTTTTTAGAGTTTTTTTTAAGTCGGTTAAATTTTTTCAGTTTTTTATTCCAATTCAGTAGTTATGGCTTCTGCAATCTTTCGTTTTATAGGTTACTTTATTGTTATTCATCTTACAGGGATTGAGCAGAATTAAAAATAACTAGTTTAATCCTAAAAAAAATAATTAATTTTCTTCAGAGGCTTTCACAATTCCCTTAATTAGGAATCAACAGCGTTGATATCCGGTGACGAAAGAATTAAATGTCGTCCGGGCTACACCGACCAACGTCCTAAGGTTTCTAAAAGTAGCGGCCTTAATCATCCCACTACAAGGCAAAGGCTTTCAGCATTAAATTTAAGTTAGCGCAGCAATGATGGGGCATCATCACCACGCTTGCCAAATGCGGGCTGTTGATCATAATCCCGAGCAATTTTCGAAAATTCGAAACTTTTGTTGCCGAATCGGGGATCGAACCGAGATCTTGACCCGGTACCTACTTGAACCACTTGACAAATCAGGGAAATAAAAATCTGTCAAAACGTAAATACCTAAAGAACTTAGCCTTAAGTGTAGCCCGCAGGTCGCACGGGAGCCGGTAATATGCTATGATTACGTCCTACCGCAGATCTATTATGCGCCGATGCAACTGTCATCGTGACGCCTCATCATAGGCTTTCACCGGCATTGTAGTCGCACGCATGCGTAGTCGCCATTTTACTACTTCTTTTGTCACCTAGGGATGGCCGATGAGGAAATCATATCGATAGTTACGTAAGATTAATGGCGTAATAGCAGATAATAGCATGATTTGTGTTTTTAGGTATAAAGACATAATAAAGGCAACACCTTTCTGATAAAACCCTTAAACAAACTGAAGTCATTTCTTTAAAAATATTTACGCTTTGAAGATTAATCTGAAGCCTCTTTTAAAATGTACTCTCGCACTTATTTTACTATCAAATCATACATATTATTATTTAGTACCCATAGTATAAGCTTAGTAGAAGCTTAGTTTGTATTAGAAGGCTCTGTGTGTCCCAGTGTGCATGCTTGAAATCTGGATTTATTTGGGTATCAGAAAATGTTGCAAAAATTGCAACATTAAGCATAACTAGTAATTTTGGTGTAAGTCTGTTTTATCAGGTTAAAAATAAACTAAAATATGTCTAAATGGAAGTGTGGTGTATCGATACAATCAATAAATTAGTAAACCGTCACTAATCCGCGAAATGTTTGAGCCCTTGCTTGCGTAATCGGCAAAAAAATATTTGTTCAAATGGTTCTCGATGCGACCGACTAGTTTCTTTTCTTGTCGCGACGCTTATGGAAGAATGTTAACAATCCGGTCGCTGAGGATACTAATTGCACTGCAGGCGTTACTGTGGGCTCGTGGGAAACACGTGCTTTCTCGTCCGAACTGATGACTTTTTGATTTTGACGCTTCTACCAAAGTATCAGATAAAGATCGTTTGATTAAGAAAAACATTAGTATATTATGTCAACTGACTGAACCTTGCCGTTGCCTTATTATCACTGATGGTAGTTGAATCACCTGTAATGCCGGCCTAAAATTAAATAGCACCACCACCAATTCTTGTCTTCGGGTGTCGTAAGAGGCGACTACAGAAGTACTTCCAGAAGAAGACACGTAGCAGCTAAGTCCCCAGTCTTCTCTCCCTTATCCACCAAATTGCAGAAAATCCGTCTGCCAAGCCTGACGATTATAGCAAAATAATCATTTTGAAGAGTCTGATGACCAGCCGTGAACTGTGGCCTGCTGATGATGGTGTATTTGAATACTACGTAATTAACGTCATCATTATAAAAAGCAGCTAGGCAGGGTCATAAGTCAGCGCTTTCTGTTTGAGACGCCTATCACAAAATTTTGACAGTTACATGATTATTTGGTGATTAATACTTTTAACCATTGATGTAATAAGTATTAAAAAAAACTAGATGCACAATCAGCGTCGAAAAAGTGTCCCATGTAAAAGCGCACCTATTCGACATAAGGGTGCACCTTTATTACAACCTATATCAATCAAAAAGTTACAACAGGACGTAAGTATCCACCATACATATCGCATGCCAACATAATTTGGCCTGGTTATAAACTTGACACTGACATGAAGTCAACCTCAATCGTTCAAATGAGGACAGTTTTGGCTGTAATTTTTGTATCAGACGCCACTTTTAACAGACAACACATCAGGCTATATTAGAGCATCAAAAGTTGTTACTTATAATAGGTTCGAGTTTCCAACAAAAATATAGAAAGCAGGAGTCATTTTGTAATTTCTCAGGTTCATGCAAAATTGATGTAATGACTATAAACCTAAAGTATATGATAATTCAATGTTAATGATTAATTCTAATTTATTTTAACGTTCGCAGTGTCATCTATTGTTTAACTTTAAATATGCAATAATCACCAAAGAACCGTAGAACTGATAAAAAGTAATTAGGCATTTTAAAAATTGAAAGGTAAAATTCGAAACAGGTTGGTATTCGTAGTAGGGGAGCTCGATATCAGTCGAGCTCAATGTGTGCGCGCGCGACGCTCTTGCGCATGTCATGTCTAGACGTAGCTTGAATGCGAGGGTAGCCGGCATTAATTTACATTATTGGCATGCCATGTTTATTTCTGTAAGTCAGTGCCAGGCGTTAGTATTAGGTCTGTGGTATTAATAAATACATTCAATTTTGCTTTATGTTCTTACTAACTCCCGACGCACATAGGGTTATTTGATCAAAAAAGTCGATCAAAATTATATATTGCCCTAAATTTATTTATTGTCATTAAAATGTAATCAAAAATGTAGAAAAAAATACTTTCACAATTTTTAAAGCGGGAACTTTGAAATAAATGTAAAAAAATATGATTTGTTAATATTTATTGCAATATTTCTTATAATAATTTACAAATATCAATTGAAAAGTTATGTAACTTATATCTACTCTTCTTCATCTGAATCATACACGCTATCTTCTGCATCACTTTCATCTTTATCAACTTCGTAGGACATTAACATTTCTCTAGTTTCGAGTTTAAAAGGTTTTGATTTTTTAGACACTTTTTGTCTAATACTTGTCAAATATGGGTCTGAGGTTAACAATAATCTATTTAAGACATCCATATTACAGTCAGTTCTACTGAATTTTCTTGCATAATGTTCCCTGAATTTCCGGAAATGTTTATTACGAGCCTCTGCAGCTTCTTCTGATAAAGCCCCTATTGGCAGTATCGCGTGTTTAATAGCTGTTGGTCCATGAATAAGAATTTTGTGAAGTGTAGGTGTCATAGGATACCATGAGTATAATTCTACGATGTCTTTCGACGCTTACTACAGTCTGTTAGTTCCTCGAACTCTTTGCTTGGCCGGCCCACGTGGGATTTTACGGTAGTAATTATATTTTTCGGGATTTCAAGAGTTCTTTGTAACCAATCATGGTATTTTTTCAAAAATACAGTTTCTGTTCGCTTTGCTGTTTGCCACTTAGACTTCATTTCAGACTTGAGACGAGAAAAAGTATGAATAAACTTTGATTTTTGATCAGTAGGAAATGAAGACTCATTAATTATTTCAAACTCCAATAAATCCAACTTTTTACCGAAATCTGGTTCAGTATATTCCCTCGCTTTTCGAAAGAGATATTCTCGCGTCACGATCTTAACACAGGAAGACCCTGTAACAAGATTAATCTAAAATTAACTTATGTGACCGCAAAATAAAGTTTGTTTTGGTAAATACCACATGCACTTAATTTTCAAAATGTTATCATTTTGGCACGTGTTGGCAGCTATTTTCTTTTTACATTTCAAGAATAGATATCTCACAACAAGATTATAAAAAAAATTGACTCTGGAAAAGCCCGGAAATACAAGAAAAAGACTTTGAAATATTAAAAAAGGCTAAAATCGACTATAACTTTAATGCACCCAACAAAAAATAGCGTAAATAATAATTCAAGACTTATATTACAAAAAAAACAGATAAATTAAATTTTACGTACCTTGTTCCACACCATCCATTACTAGAATTTGATTTATCCCGATTAATCTAATTGTAGCAATTATTTTTAACAACTTAGTTGACTCACTTTTACTGCGCATAAAGTACGTACGATCAAGCTTGCGTTAGAAAGACGACTGACTGTGCACGGAATGTTAGCGACAACAATTGAGAGTCGAGCGGTATAGTGTCCCCCCGACCCTTCTGGTTTGCCAGGTAGCGAAAACTACTCTCATATCGATACTTTGTAATATTCGACTTTTGATCGACTTTTTGAGTCAAATACTCCTATGTGCGACGCAAGAATAGGTGTTATAAGTTTTTCGTGTCTGTCTGTGGCATCGCGTAGCTTCTAAAAGAAAGGACTGATTTTTAAACTATCAGTTTTCTTGAGTAGTACAGGGTAGAGTGAAATCAGAACTTTTTTTTTTCAATTTAAACATAGTAATTAAGAATATCATTTAATGAAATCATACTCTACGAATGTGCCCTTAAATATTTAGTAGCTTTAATTGAATAAGCACAAAAATATTAAAATGTTCGTAGTTTCGTCGAAATATTAAAAAAAAAAAATATTAGGTTTGTGATTTTTTTACCCAGCCAAGTTAAATCTTGTAACCGATTACGATTGTGACTAGACTAGATTTTTTAAGAGATACATGTATTTTTTCAGACTTTAAAACGCTGTATTTTATTTTCTAGGTGGATTTTAAAGAAAAAACGCCTGCTTCTACTGAACTATCCAGCCTTAATAAATTGGCTAGCCTTCTGATTCATCGCTGCATTCAATTTCATAGTCGGCCGGTTGTCATAGCCGGCTAGTTCAAATGCAATTAAGAGGGTATAACTACTTTTTTTTTTAACCTTGTTTTGTTTTTTGTAGAGCACGACCTTTATTAGCTAATGTTTGATGGTCATGCCCTACCCCCAGATGATTGATATTTTTGCCAGTGTAGGCAAAGTGATAGAAAAAATATGTAGCAGTAGTAGGAAGATAAAATAAGTTAGGATTACCTCAAAACAAAACGATACAAAAAATATTACTATTATTTAATAGATTAGTATTTTATAAGTGCAAACAAAACGAATCCAATATTAAATTATTGATTGTAGTGTACTAAAAATCATAGTTTACCTTAATTTGACGTCATAAAGTGTTAAATGCAGCTGCCTATTTAAGTTAGGAAAATTAAAGCGTTGTTTAATTATGTTAACGCCCTGTTGGTCTAGTGGCTTAAATAACGGGCCAAGATTTTGGGGTCCTGGGTTCGATTCCCGGGTCAGGAAACAAGAGTTTCGAATTTCCGAACATTGCTGGGGTTCGTGATCACCAACAAGCATTTGGCAATTCCTGTACCTATCATTGCTGATTGCTGTGATAACTCTTGAATTGCCCAATGATGGAGGCCATTGCCACTCAGTGGGATGATTAAGTACCTATAGGCTGATAGTTTTACTTTTAATGATGGTAATTGTATCACAGTGAATGGTACCTATCACAATACTAACAATATCAAGTTAAATCAAAATTAATTAAGTTTAAACAAGGCTGTGTAGTTCTTATGTCTATCAGGTTTAGATGGAAGATAGCTTATATTTTATTTTACAATTTGGCTTAACCTTACTTATTCTCACAAATAACGGTTGACATAGATACCAAAATGTCAAGGAGCAGTTCTATGCCTTTGGTACTCACAAAAAGTATTCAGACATGAGTGTCAGTTTAAACCGATAACTTTAACATTTATGGGAACAAATTCGTGATAACAAAGCGAGTCAGAATACAGTGAACACTGAATAATCTAGCATTGATCATAGGCGTTTTTAGGCTTATCTAAATTTTAGCGCACGATATTTGCAACCTAGACGTATAAAGCTTGGTGAACGCCCTGACATTAAATTAATACCCAAATCCATAGTGACAGATATTGCGATCACGACTCGACGTGCCTTGCGGAAAATTTCATATTGTTTCGCTTCAAATCGTACTACAGCTCTATCGGGAAAGATCAACAAAACGTACGAAATATGTCCGCGTCGAATTCCTTACCGCTTCGTAACTCAATGTCACTCGTATTTCTTTATCTATCTATTTAATTATATGACGAAACTCACGATAAGTCACTATCACGACATTCTTTCATATTTCGAATTCTTGTTGCACAGGAACATTGCACTCGTGGGGAAAAATAGCCCACTTACATAGGGCAATGATGGCAATAAATGCTGTAATCATTACGAATGGTGAATTTATGTGTAGGAGCTCTCATCGAGCTTAATAAATTTATGTAGTTTTATTCTGTCGTGGTATGCGGCGTTTCTATCTCATCGTCGGCATTCATTAGTGCATTCCCTGGATCCCAGAATAACCTGAACAAAAGCAAAATGAGTGGAGAGCAACATACCTTGCCTGCGCTTAGAAAACGTTTGACTGCTCATTATAGGGAATTAATTGTTGATGCCTTTGCTATAATTATCAAGCTAGGGCCAGACCAAAAACGTTTTAAAACGTATAGTAATTAGCTTTATTGAAAAAAAAAATGGTTCAATTCTTTTGTTTTATCATGGTTAGTCAGGAAGTCTTATAATCTTAAAAACTGCTAGAATGTTTTTCTGTTAAACTAAGCAATGCATTGATGGACGTAAATCTATGTATCTATCTTTAAATCATGTTTTTTTTTAGAAATTATAGTAGGTACTCAATCAAAACGTCTATTCTACATGACAGTTTCATTAAATCTCTATTAGATAATCCAACATGTGTGGGAAACGATATATTGTTATTCAATATCTGGCATTTAATTTGATGTTTACGGGTATAGAATACTAATGGTGCCTAACGAGGCATCATCTCCTCTTCATAGCAATTAGCAAGATAGTATCTCGGGTTCTTACCATGTATAAAGTGTGTGCATGTAGCTATGATTATGATAGTCTAGCTACTATTAGTATGTTACTATCGTTTTTACCTGGTGGCTTTATGCATCTTATGGTATTTAAGTTTTTCTAAATTCTGATACCTAGATTATTATGGTTTTAGTAGTTTTAAAGCAAATAATTATAATCACATACTTAAAAACAATAATTAAAAAGATCTCTCGTCAATAATATTGTTTCGACATGCGACCATTGCGTTAAGCTTTACAGATTCACAAAAATCAAAATTGATCAGCATTATACGATTTTATAAAATAAATACCTAGTAAAAATAAAACTCAGGTACGATTCCACTTTGCCGTCTCAAGTTAAGATTAAAAATAAACATTAGGTACTACGTACGTACAAGTAAATAAATGAGTCGCAGAAAATTATGGGAATGCCACACCTATTCCTTATTTATCTCTTTTCTTAACCTTTTACGTTTCAGACATTTGCCGTATTAGTAACTTGACGTAGTTTCACATTTGATAATATCCACTTATTTCCATCTGCCATACGCCATATAAATGCCAGTAAATTAATTCGTTTAAACTCTACATACAAAATCGATTAACTTGTTAATTTAAAAAAAGTACTAGTCAATGATAGATCGGTTCAGTGTCCTCTTACACAGAGCATTTATTACTGCTACTGTTCACTTTCACTGCGGCCCGGAGGTCAAGTTTACCCGACTTCTGAACCTCCAGTCGTGCCAAGTAGGACACATCGTCAGAATAATCAGTCTTATCAATATTGTTATCCACTGGTTCTCAATCTGCTCAATGCCTGTTGGTGGGAATTCAAATTATTTTATTGTTTTTAACCAAGAATTTTGAAATCTAGTATTTTGCACAAAATATATTTTTACATATGCTTGGGCCACATGACTTTCGCTGAATTTTGGTGCTATTTTCTTATTTTGGGACTTAGTAAGTAGATGAAGTCTCGTCTAAAACTATGAATTTAAAATAAACATATTAATAATTAAGGGTTTATTGTTGTCTTTTAACGTAATGTTTTTTAATCTAAAACCAAATTCTTCATAATCACCTTTTATAATCACATTGATAGTAAGTAAATACTATTTTCGGCATATTTCTCTTGTCGTCTCTTTTTTTAACGGGTGATTTCAAAAGCATAAATCTACATACATTATTACCCATTTATATCATCGTAGGTGTATAAATGTAGATAGTAAAAAGCCACGGCGACTATTAGAGCAATGTATTTATTTTATTACTTCTAAACAAAATCAATTGACAAAAAACTATAACAGTAAAGTAAGTAAGTAATTATTTATTTGCATAAAACACGGTACATTTAGTTATTATCTTTAGGCATAGCACATACATGTTTTATCGATCTATCGATAAGCAAATGTTTGCTATCGTCGTGCATTTAACATTAATATACAGACAAAAATTTAAAATTATAAGCAATTAAATTAAAATAACATTGATTACAAAAATATTAGTTATTATGTCAAAAGATGTGTTACATTTAAAAAAAAAGTCAGAATACTGTAAAAACAAAAAAAAAGGTCAATTAAAAATTATACTTAGTCGTCAATGTCAATCGTGCAATAATACAATACAATGTCAGGCGATAGAACCAGGTCAAACAATATTTAAATTAATTGCTATTTTCTTAAAATGTCCCTCACGGCAAAATCTTATAAACTCATTTGTGTCATAAAAACAATTTTCAACCAAAACTTTAAGTATGGTCCTCCTGAAAACAGGTAATGGTAGGATTTGGACATTATTTGGAAGTAAATTGAATAACCTTATACACATGCTATAACTATTTCTATGAAAACAGGTAGTAGCTGATGCTGGTACAGTTAACTTGTTTAGATATCTCATATAGTAGTAGCAATTCTCGTTTTTTTTAGTAAAACGATGTGAGTTTTTCTTCGTAAATATTAAAATTTCAAAAATATATAATGATGGCAATGCAAGTATATTCAAGCTTTTGAAAAGAGGCCTACATGATTCCAACTGCCCGACACCACAAATAGATCTGACACATTTTTTTTGTAAGATAAAAGCACGATTCATATTTCGTCGGTGCGCCTGCCAATCCTTACATGTGATTTTTTTTAATTTTTTTTTTATTCGCTAGATGTCACTAGTTTTCAAACGCCGAACTGATGCAAAAACCCGTTTGTGCATATTCCGTATAGAAACAGCGTTGCCAAATTACTTAAGTACACTTTAATCTAACGACAGTTACTTTAAAATTTGGTATGTGTAGTAAAGTCACATATCAGTTTTGAAAGGTAAGTCCAGTGACACATGTCAGATTAAATTTTTCGAATCCCTTTTATTTTTTAATCTGTGTGTAGCACATAGCAGGGTTTTTGGAGTTGGGTCGGGGGGCTCAACGCTCGCATTGCACAGCTTGCCAGACTGGGGGTGATTCCTGGTGTACAGGGTCACCCATACTTTATGCCTGAGCGGGCCTCAGGCATAAAGTATGGGCATAGGCCGTACGTAGGCGGTGCATGAATGGCATCCTAAGGGAAACCCATACACTGCCAACATACGTCGCAAGGTACACCGCAGGTCTTTGTAGTGGGTATGCTTTTCGGGCACCGACAAGAGAGTCCCACATAGCCTACTGCTGCCCCTGAAGCAGTAGGTATGCGAAATGGATGCAAGAGAACTACTTCAAAACGAGTCTAAGAAGGAGCAAAAAGATGAGGTGGAGGAGGAGGCCATGGTGTGGACTGTGGTCCCGCAAACTTCACCAAATAAAGGAGAGGGCTAAGCTTCAATCTCAAGAGCTAACAGTGCAAGAGCTGGTGCGAGCTATCCGCACCAGCACTGATAACATTATTCACTGCGCTGGGCGAAGTGGCAAAGTCTCAGGAGTATTCGAGAGGAACTTTAAGGATGCTGCAGCTGTTGTCACGGCATTTGTTGAAATACTGGTGGCGAGATCAAAAGATGAGGAAATCCAACGCCTCAATGCTGCTAACACGAGGTTAACAGAGGAGCTCCAAGAGCTAAAGTAACAAATGGAAATCCTTAAACAGCAACAGCAAAATTGACGAACCCATGCTTCCTACTCCTTCCTTGGCGTTGGCACAGGCCCTATCAGAACGCGAAGAAATAGAGCGCAGCTTAATGGCCAAATGTGGTGCCATGATTAATGCTCGGTTCTGCGGTATTAACGATCGGCTCCTACCGGCTAAATGGCTTATCCCATTTGCCATTGGCCGCAAACGAGATGAAGAGTTGGCAGGTGCAACACCACTACCATCTACGGCAGAAGCACTGTCCTTCGCGCCAAACAAGACGGTAACTTCCCCTAAACCGGCTACTTCGAAAGATAATACAAAATCGATCCAGAAAGCAGGGCCGACGCCGAAAGCAACTAAGGCTATCGATGCTCACCCAATAGCCACGACATCACTGACAAACAGAGGGAGCCACAGACCCAAGGCTCCAACGACGAACGTTCCGATACCTCCACCAGGCAGGGCTCGAAGCAGACGGCGACGAGTGCCTAGTGTGCCTACTGAAACCGAGCTCGGCCCGCTTCCAGCACCACTTCCAGCCATGGAGGAAGAGTAGACTACGGTGTTTAAGCGGGGATCATCATATCAGCCGAACGACACCCACTGCTGGGCATAGGCCTCCCATAAGGATCTCCACAACGATCGGTCCTGTGCTGTCCGCATCCAGCGGCTTCCCGCGACCTTGACCAGATCGTCGGTCCACCTTGTAGGGGGCCTGCCCACGGAACGTCGTCCGGTACGCGGTCGCCATTCGAGAACCTTTCGGCCCCAACGGCCATCTGTTCTCCGCGCTATATGTCCCGCCCACTGCCACTTCAACGATGCAATCCTTCGAGCGATGTCGGTTGTTTTAGTTCTTCTGCGGATCCCATCATTTCTGATTCGATCGAGTAGGGAAATACCAAGCATCGTTCTCTCCATTGCTCGCTGGGTGATCTTGAGCCTTCTTATGAGACCCATAGTAAACGACCACGTTTCACTCCCATAGGTCATTACTGGCTGTTGCCACACTGGTCAAAGACTTTCGTCTTGAGACACTGAGGTATTTCGGACGCGAATATATGCCGGAGCTTCCCGAACGCTGCCCATCCGAGCTGGATTCGACGAGAGATCTCTTTCTCGAAGTTGGACTTACCTAACTGGACTATCTGTCCCAGGTAAACATAGTGGTCAACAACTTCGAGTGCAATGTTCCGAACGTTAACTGGAGCGGGTGCAACATGGGCATTTAACATGATTTTCGTCTTGTCCATGTTCATCCTAAGACCCACTCTTTGAGAAGCATTACCGAGATCTTCGAGCATAATGTTCAGGTCTTCCAAGGTCTCAGCCATAAGAACTACATCATCGGCAAATCGCAGGTGTGTTAGGTATTCGCCATTGATGTTGATGCCGCGTCCTTTCCAGTCCACAAGCTTGAAAATATCCTCCAACACAGCTGTGAACAGTTTTGGAGAAATAACGTCTCCCTGTCTCACGCCTCGCTGTAGTTGGATCGGATTAGACCTCTGGTTCTGTAATCGGTCCAACATGGTGGCGTTTTAGTATAAGTACTTTAGCACCTCGATGTACCTGTAGTCTATTTGGCACCTTTGGAGAGACTGCAGCACTGCCCAGGTCTCAATCGAATCAAAGACTTTCTCATAATCCACGAACGCTAAGCAAAGTGGCAAGTTATACTCTTCGGTCTTCTGTATAACTTGCCGCAGCGTATGAATGTGGTCTATGGTACTATAGCCTTTTCGGAACCCGGCTTATTCGGGAGGTTGGAAGTCGTCAAACCTGCGAATGAGACGATTCGTAATGACTCTCGAAAACAACTTATAGATATGACTCAGAAGCGAGATGGGTCTGTAGTTCTTCAAGAGAGTTTTGTCACCCTTCTTGAAGAACAGCATCACATCGCCTCTGCCCCATGCCTTTGGCGTTTTGCCCTCGAGGATGACAGAATTAAAGAGCTTCTGGAGGACCTTAAGTATCGGCTTACCGCCCTCTCTAAGGAGCTCTGTTGTGATTCCGTCATCACCCGCCGCCTTATTGTTTTTAAGTTGCTTGAAAGCTATTCTAATCTCGCACAGGCTGACGTCCGGGATATCTTCAGAATAGTGTCGGGTAAACTTAGCTCTAAGGTCTTTAGCCTTACTTTCAACATGTGTTTTCGTGGAATATAACTGTCCATAGAAACTCTCAATCTCCCTCAGGATTTCAGGTGTTGACGCAATGATGCTACCTGTCTCAGTTTTCAGCCTCGTCATTGGCTTTGCCCAATAGACAGATCTCTGGCGAACACTTTAGAGCCTTTGTTCCGCTCAATGGCCCCTTTAATACATCGGGTATTAAATTGACGAAGGTCGCTCTTCAAAGACTTAGATATCTGTCTATTGAGTTGCCGATAGCGATGGGCATCCGCTGAGTTCTGTAGCCTCGTTTCTCTGATCCATGAGTAGGAGAGTCTGACTGGAGAGTTTCTTTGATTTGGGACGGCGGGTTTTAAAGTACTTAGACCCTACCGTACAAACAGTATCCACCACCATGTTGTATAGATCGTCCACATCGAAGCGGGGATCAAACAGACATAAAAAGAGCGAAGCCACCCCATCTAAGGCAAATGCTAAATATCTAAACCTTCAGTTGGAAAACCCTCCACCCCAAAACTTCGCCCGCCCAGATCGTTAGCCATCATACTGACCCTGCTGCTAGGGGCACTAGAAAAGGGGGTGACATACGAATCAGCTATCCGGGATGCCTTATCCCGGATAAATATTCAGGAGCTGGGCATCAGCGGGATGCTATTCACAAAGGCGAAAACTGGGGGTAAATTACTTGAGATACCCGGTGCCACAAGTGGTGAGAAGGCAGACTCCCTAGCCAAAAGATTGCAGGAAGACCTCCTGCCGTCAGATTTAGTAAAGGTTGTCAGACCAATAAAGACCACCGATGAGCGGCTTACAGGCTTAGATGACTCTGTCTCAAAAGAAGAGGTGGCCGAAGCAGTGGCAAAAGTTGGTGGTTGTGCTACCGATATTTTTAAGGTCGGCGAGATCAGGCAATCCTATACTGGATCCGGATTTGTTGTGGTTAAGGTGCCAGTTGCTGTTGCTAAGAAGTTGTCGCAAGGAAGGCTATTAGTAGGTTGGGTGTCAGCACCGGCTTAGGTGTTAGAGACTAAGCTCCTGCGATGCTACCGGTGCCTAGATACAGGTCATGTCCAGGCCCAGTGTAAAACCAGTGTCCTGTGTCCCAGGTTAAGGATGATGAATAAATATATGAATAAATGGTGTTTAAAATATTATAATAATTATTCCGGTTGTTCTATGGTACTTAATGTAGGAATATGTAAAAGTTACCTTATTTAATAAGGAGAGCGCCATGTAGTATTAAACAAACTAATAAAAATATTTAAAATTGCTTTAGTGTTTTGAATATTTATAACTGAATAATACAGTTGGATTATTGTGTCTTTGCACATTTTATTAATGTTAATTTTATGTTTAAGCACATAACTGCAGTGGAAATTAAAAAACTGAACCATTACAATACTTCTATGTGATACATTTTGCACATACGCTAATATGCAGGAACAAGCTTTAGGCACACCAAATATGATATGTGCACAAAAATGGAAAAAAAAAATATAGAGACTAAAGCTTTGTTTCGTAGTTAATAAATGGTACACTATCTAAAGCGTTGTATTTTTCTCTATCATATAACATATTTATAATTTTAAAAATCAAAACAGTTCACGAGAAAAACAGTTTTATGTTCCTCCTGAAAAGTTGTCATTTTACACATACCAGGATTGGCAGGCGCACCGACGATTTGTGGAATTTCCCCAAAGCACCAGACCATATCTTAACAAAGAACCAACATAACCATGATATGCCATCAGAGCTGTATTTATGTTAGTTAATTTTGTGAGACGATACAGAGCATATACGAAACGGCTTAGCTTCTGACATACAGCGTCAACGTGGTTTTGCCACGTTAGTCTCGAATCTATGACTATGCCTAGAAAAGTCGCAGAGGTAACTCCTGCAATGGGAACATTTCGATGATGTATGGTTAGGTTTGGTGGTAGTATTACATTAGCAAAGTACCTCTGGTATTTATTGAATAACTGTTAACTGCTTTTCATTCTGGCATTCTTTAGTATTGTACATTATTGCTAAAAGCGGCCGCTTTTGGCGTTAGCGACAATTTCGACTTTATATACAACTAAATGAAAAGTTTACTGTGATTCAATAAATACAAGAGGTAATTTGCTAAAATGATACTATTCTAGTTTTTCGGCAGGAGGGTGATAGCATCCAGGCAGCCTCTTACGAAGCATACCACCGCAGAGGGATCTGTTACCCGTCATCATTGGTTAAAAAACCAAAGATGCCGTTTCCCAGGTTGGACCACTAGGAGATAGATCCCACCACCCCAAATTGTTTATCAAATGTAGATTTTATATTATTAATGTTGAGAACCTTTGGCTTACACTGACAGATTCTATAACAAATTTAGACATCACCGCATCAAGCAATGAATGATCACCTTTGTATGGTACTTATCTATATATCTTATTACGCTCTGCACAATAGAATGTAAATTTGCATACCTATATTGAATTACTTTCTTTAACCTAGAAAATTGAAATTATACCTACTCAATATCATAATTTATCTGTCTGAACATGTTACTGAACATAGATAATTGTTTACAAAATGGTGAAAGTTGCAAAATGCAAGTGAAATGTAAGATTTCACAATTTCTAAACTAAAATGTGTTTTTTTTATCTTGCGTGTATTAGATTTGCTATTTTAGTAACTAAATTATCAGGTTTAAAAACCGTTTTGACGAAACGTTCACGTTTTCTACTTATCATAAGCCACCAATTTTAAAACAGTGATTTCCTTCATATTATATTTTAGCAATTAAATTGCAATTATAATATCAGTATATAAACTCAAAAAATTATATCTCAGGCGGGACTCGAACCCGCATTTCCTCGCATATCGGGCGCGGCGCTTTACCATTTAGCTACCGAGACGCTACGTCATAGGCGTCAATTTTTCAAGCATATTCTTATCGCTGTAAGCCGGCGTTGTTTCATCAAATGTTAGGAGTTTGCACCCTTAACACCCGAAAGAAACATCTGTGCAGATGTTTGACAGTCAGTTAAGCATGAAACAGCTATTTATATACTTTATATGATATTTTAGCAACTTTATTGCAATTATAATTTTAGTATATAAACTTGAAAAATTATGTCTTAGGCGGGACTCGAACCCGCATCTCCTCGCATACATAATTTTTCAAGTTTATATACAGTGATTTCCTGTTTGGAATAGACTAAAAATTAGCTTATTTCTCTTTTTTCTTCGTTCTATTTCTTCATAAAACATATTGTAAATTTTGGTGTTAACCCTATTTTTTTACGGGTTGGAGTTTTCAAAATTTGAATGGAACCCCATCGTATATTTCCTATTCCAATACTGAAATCGGTCCACCTAGAAAAAAAATAAGCGTGGTCATACATGGAAAAATATTATGTATAGTATAATAATCATATTATCTTATCTGTCATAATATAGTAGATTTTATCTGAAACAAACATTACTATTACCATCTATACTATAATAAACGTAGAATTGAGAACCTCCTGTGATTGTCGTATAAGTCGTATTGTATGTTGAAAATTTACGTACGAGTACGTGTTTTATATTTAATTTGTTACCATAACTGGTAAAAATGTAGGTACACGATGTCACATTTTAATGTAAAATATTTTTTCGATCAGCAGAGGGTGAAGGAAAACTTGTTTAATTGGTATTTTTCTAAATAACAAAACTATACCTATACTTGATAACAGTCGGCCTGGCCCCCAATTCCGTTAATTTACGAATGGCTCAATAGAATCGCAATTGCATCGCAATTGTATATTTTGACACATTTAATATGGTAGTAATTTCAAAATATACGATTGCGATGCCATTGCGATTCTATTGAGCCATTTGTAAATTAGCAGAATTGGGGCCCTGGTATTTTAATTTTAATAGTAAGTTATTAGAGATTACATCAAAACACTATTTCTTTACCAAGTATCAAAACACAATGTCCAGTATGTCATCAATGCAGTCATTAGGACGATTGAAAAATATCACATTCGCCCCAGATCTGAACTCCTAATTATTTGTTCAATAATTTGGGATCGGCTATTCTGGTAATTTTTCGCCAAGATGGTACCATCTACTTATATGCCCCCCGTAAACATTTAATAGGTCATTCTATTCCATACTAACTTACGTACTTGCTTATGCCATCTCAAGATGAAAATACTTTACATTGCCTACTATACTTGGGCACAGTAATAAGTGCTATCAGTGCTATACATACAGTAGTATTAGTAGTTTAAAATTTTCAATTATTTGAGAATGTTACTTATCCTAACCAAGAACCTTACTTTGTTATTCAAGTTTTAATATGAACATTACTTTAAAAAATATCTTAGTAAAACAATACTTGGCATAATAGTTTTATTCATACAAGAGCAAAAGTACCTATTGTAAAAGTGTAAAAAAAAAAACGAAACCATTCCTCTTACACACAAAAAGTACAAATAATGTAGGTTTAGTTACAGTTGCTGAACATTCATGTAATATCTGCGCAATCTTAAATCTGATTCAACTACAACTTCATAATATACTATAATCAATTTCTCATTCGATCGATCTAGATCCCGATTGGGAGTACTAAGAATTTCTCTCGAGGCATGCCAATAAAGCACTTGCATTAATAATAATGTGGTATTTTTATACTCTGTCTCCGAAAATAATTGGCGAGTTTTTTCCTTGGTATTACGTACAGAGTATTACGTTGTTACGTGGCGCCGCGACGAGAATATGCGGTGTTGGGTCGTGAGCACACTGGGTGGCAAAACATAGAACAACATGTATTATTACGATATTTTTTTTTTTGCACACGGACGACCGGTCGTTTCCTATTGAAACAATCGCTCGACCAGCAACCCTCCCACGGGGGAAGGAGGTGGTGAATCCTCATGGATACCTCACAGCCGGCTGTGAGGTTATGTGAGACTTCTACTCACTAAACACCACCTATAATCGCTATCACCAAAGGGTGTTATACCATATCTGAGCGACCACACCCCCTGGAGGGGGGGGGGGGGTGGTGCAGGGCGTCACTCACCTAGGCGAAGTGCGCACTGAAGAGGGCTGGCATTCAGAAGGAATGATCAGCTGAATTGAGTTTAAAAATAGGCCTGTGTCCAGAGTGGACGTGAGCCGGAATGGAATAAATTTAATTTAATTCGACGGAATCCCAGAAGGGGTGACTGCCGATTGAGAGGACTGGGGTTGACCTGAAGGGTCCTGTGGAAGTGAGTGTGGGGTTGACCTGAAGGGTCTTGGGAGAGGATGGCTTCTGCGGCTTCATGAGCCTCCAATAGGCGGTTCAGGTCGGCCGTGAGCTCGTCGGGCGGGTCGTTTAGAACAGATTTGGGTTTGCGGGATAGCGGAGGATCAGAGGAGGTGGGTGGGTCATAGTCCGCCGCGGATTTGATTAGGGGGTTAAAATGGTTCTTTGCGGATTCGAAGAATCGCTCGGAGACCTTTCGGAAGTGTTGTTGGAGTGTGGGAAGCTGAAGGTCCCTATGTAAGTCCGCATTGCGGACATAGTAGGGGGCATTGACCGCACGGCGGCAAAAGATGTTTTGAACTCGCTGTAGTTCTTCAAGTTTGTTTGGATTGGCATGGGCGAATACGACTGATGCGTATGACAGTACCGGTCGTATGCAAACCTTGTAAAGCGTGCGCTTGTTTTGTAAGGACATTTTACTGTATCCGCCTATCATTGGGCTCAGTCTATTTAAATAAAATCGGGCGTTTCGTGTCACATTTTGAACGTGAGGCTTAAAACTGAGTCTCTGATCTAATGTGACACCTAGGTATTTAACTGTACTTTGCCAGGGGATGGCTTTGCCTAGTAAGGTCGGGGGGCGGTGATTGGGAGGTCGAATGTGTTGCTTTGAATCGAAGTAAATCGCGGAAGACTTTTCCGGGTTTACTTCGATTCGCCATTTGCAAAACCATTCACCTAGCTTGTCTATTGAGGTTTGGAGCCTCGGTAGGATTTTACTAAGGGAGGACGCTCGTGCGTATAGTGCCGTGTCATCGGCGAAAAGGGATAGTTGAACATTTTTGTTCGGGATGGGGATGTCATTAGTGTAGGCTGTGTACAGCAGTGGCGCCAGGACCGAGTCCTGCGGGACACCAGCTGTAATAGCCCTGAGAGAGGAGAGTGTTTTTTCGTGCCTAAACCGAAAAGTACGATTTAGTAGGAAGGAGGCGATCAGCCGGACTAATCGAACTGACAGATTGAGTCTGTACAGTTTGACTATGAGTCCGGTGTGCCAGACCTTGTCGAAGGCTTTGGCAACATCAAAGAAGACTGCTACGGTCTTGTACTTGCGTGGCCAGAAACCGTTCAGGATAAACTCGACAATGCGATGTACTTGTTGGGGGCACGAGTGTTTAGCTCTGAATCCAAATTGATGGGGAATGATTAGGTCCTCACCGTGGAGGTGCTCTTTCATACGAGCCAGAATACATTTTTGTGGTTGATGCCCCATGTAGGGGGGTGGCTCGACGGTTGGTTAAGGGGTTTCCCTGGCTTTGGTATGCCTATTACAATAGCTTCTTTCCAGGAATCCGGAAAGTAGCTGTGCTTGAAACAGGCATTGAAAATGAGAGAGAGGAAGGTATTGGATTATTACAGGACTTGTATTGGGAAGTACTTCAGCGCCATGTTGGAGACGCCGTTGGCTCCAGGGGCTTTTTTGACTTTAAGCTCTCTGATGAAGGTTTTAATTTCATCAGTAGAGATCAAAATAGGGTCAGTGTCAGGAGATAGGGGGGCGGAGTTCAGAGCTCAAGTACTGAGCTCCTTCTCTATTTTCCGGATATGGGCTGGGTCGCAGGGTTGTGTACTGACAGAGCATTGTGAAAGAATGCTGTCAGCAAAGCATTCCGCTTTTTCGTCATCCGCGAAGGCTACGGAGCCATCGGGACGGACGAGTGGGGGAGTATAGGTAATAGCGTCAGTACGAAGGGCTCTCGCCACTTGGTAGTACGCTTTGTGAGATGGTGAGACCTCGGCCATGAGGTCATTGAACTGGTTCGACCTCAGTTCCTTTAGCTGGGTTTGGATTTGGCGCTGAAGGCGATTGGCAGTGGCTCTATACTCGGGAGTGGGGTATTGGGCTGCCCTTATAAGGGCTCGGTTTTTATTCGTAATCAACTTTCTGAGGGACGCGGGAATGTCACTGCGAGGTTTCGCTGGGACAGACTTTACGTTCTCCTCAATTGATTTTTGAATAAGATTGGTGAGGGAGCTCACCGCACTGTCTATCTTTTCCTTACTATCAAGATAGTCGGGTTCGATAGCGTACGGGGAGTTTTCGGCATCCATTGCCGTCCTGAGTGACTTTTCAAAACCGTCCCAGTCGGTGATGGTTTTAGTAAGGGGCTGGGGAGGATCACGGTGTCCTAGGACGAGTGACACCGGCCTATGGTCTGAGCCAAGGTCGTGGAGTGTTTCGATCGATCTAAGGTCTAGGGACACGTCTTTGACTAGCACAAAGTCTAGTACATCGGGTTCGCAGTCTAGTCGATCGGGGTAGTGAGTGGGCTCGTAAGGTGAGATTACGGATAGGTCGAGGGCTTCGGTGATTTCTAATAACCTATTGCCAGAGGTGTTGGTTAGGCGGCACGTCCAATCGGTGTGCTTTGAGTTGAAGTCACCAAAGAAGATAACTGACTCGCCTAGGGATAGGAGTGTTTGGAAGTCACTCAGGAGGGGAGTAGTACCAGATGGTATGTAAACCGACACTATGATAATGGTGCGGTGACCAGTCATAGCCAGTCTACACACCGTGGCTTCCATGTTGGAGAGTGGGGGGGTTGGTATAGGTGAGCAATGCAAACTCCTCCTATAGTAAATGGCTGTACCGCCTCCGTGCGGTTCTCTAGTACGGCTGGGAGTGGGGGGTGGTATCCTATTATTACGTAGTAGAGTGTACGAGGGGATTGTGAGTCCCTTCCGGAAACGTGGCTTAAGCCACGTTTCCTGGAGGAGAAGAAGGTCAACTCCCGTTTTGCTTACAAAGTCCCTTATTTCGGGAATATGTAAGCGTAGGGAACGAGTGTTGAAGCTGACAAGCGATAAGCCTTTTGGTTTGACACGACCGGCACTGAGAGCCCCGGTGTACACCATAGGGGAAGAAGAACCTAACATATTAATCAGCTAATCAGTTGCACTCGGCAACTATTTAGTCGATCAATAACCTAATCGCCTACCAACCGAATAGTTAGTTGAGTAACTAATCGGTTGCCTAGCAGAGGGATGCCTGTTGAGACTTATAGATCCTTTGAATAGCTCTTAGGCTTTTCTGGTGTTGATCTAATGCGTTCATAATGTCTAAGGGGGAGCGGGCATTCCTAACTTTGAAGGCAGCTACAGTGATATCGTCAAAGTCGATGTCAGCTGTTAGTTTGCCGAGAAAACCTATGTCGCCCTCACCAGAGGCGTTTATAGCCTGAGACGGCGAAGACGGTGGCGTTTGGGAGCGCTCTCGCAGGGCGGGGGCGGGGGTTGGGGTTGTGAGCGACTTAGCCCAGCTCCCTGTCGGTCTAGTGGCCGGAGCAGTTTCCTTGCCAACCGCTTGCGGGAGGACTGGGAAGTTATTAGTGTCTCTAGAAGGAGGGCCAGCCTGCGACCTCTTGATAGGTTGCTGATTGGCTCCTCCTTGCGTAAGGGACTAAGGTTTCGGGCGCGGGGCGCGTGCACACCCCCGCCAGTTAGCGGGATGGCCAGTAAGGCCACAATTGATGCACGCCGGCTCCCCGGGGGAGTCGCGCGTGCGTTCACACTTCTTGGTGAAGTGAGAGCCAAGATATTTAACACACCTTGGCGGGGCTGTGCAATTCGCCGCCGCGTGCCCATAGAATTGGCAGCGGTGGCATTGGGCGGGGACTCCGCGGCTTCGTGGGGGTTCGATTTGGATCTTGGACAGACCGCAGACAGTTAATCTGCCTAAGTCTTTGAATCTGAACAGATCCCTAGCTCGGGGGCTGTTGGTCATTGCGAATAAGACAAGAGGGAATCGACGACCGCCATGGGCGAACATAGGGTGGACGGATTCGGCTGGGTAGCCTTGTTTAATGAGATCTGATTTGATCTCATCAGGCTGAAGTTCGATGGGGACTCCACGGAGGACCGCACGTACTTTACGCTCTTCCGGAAGAGCGTAAGTGTGGTACGCGTATTTATGCGTAGTGAGAAGGTCAATGAGTCTGCGGAAGTCAGAGATGGTTGGCACCTCTATCTTGATCGCAGTCCCTGTGTTGGACGCTCGGGTGAATGAAATCTTTGACTCAAAGCAAAGTCGGGACACTTCGGTCCACTTTTGTTTAAGTCGAAGAAATACTGGGGGTGGTGGCTTGGGCTTGGTAGGTACGGGGTTTGACCGCGTATGTGGACGGGGTTAGGAGTTCGAGTCAGGTGTGGAGGACACCGTAAGAACGGGCCCCGTTCCCTGCAGGGGAATGTTGATAGGGGCGGCTTGAGTAGCCGGGGATGGGACTGGGGATGGGGAGTCCGGGAAGTCAAGGACCGGCGAACGCCTGTTTTTGGCGCGCTTCCGGTTCTTCTTCTTCCTGCTGGTAACGGGCAGGAAGGGGTCCTCAGGAGCGGAGGACTCCTGAGAAGAAGTGGGGGAAGCGGACCTTTCAGACAAGGTCCGCTTGAGGGGGAGGGCAGATGAGCGGGCACAGTCCATCTCTTCAGAGGAGTGGACTTCCGCGGGGGTGACATAGCCGGGTGAGGTCGGGACGACTGAGGGGAAGACAAACCTCGAAAGGTTGGCTTGCATAAACTCCAGCAAGGCTGGAGTTTTGACAAGGAGGTCTGCTAATTCCGCTATATCCATCACGGAGAGGTTGAGGGGGAGGCAAAAAGGATCAAAGAGACACCCCCTGCCAGAGGCAGGGGGGAGGGGGGGGTGAGTGAACAGGTATCCCTAATGGATAGCCGCTCTTCCCTTCCCCTTGGGACTAGGCCCAAGTGCAATGGGTCCGGGACTGTGGTTTTTTCCAGGGCCTGGAGGCCCTAGAGAGCGAACCGGGTGCGCTCAGTTAGCTTCGTTGCCACCGTAAGGTATCAACCAACTCAAACGCGATCGGTTATTTAAAGTAACACTGTTTTAATACAAACAGTGAAACTAAAAATAACAGATTAAGTGCACAACGATGCAAACGTAGCAAGTGCGAGCGCTGGTGTATGGCCTTCGCCTATCACCGGTAGGAAAGGAAGGGGCGCACGGGCAGACGGACGTCTGCACCGTACGGAGTGGAAATGGAAAGTCCGTAGAGGTTTTAGTTATGACGGTTATTTATAACTAGCGGACCCGACAGACGTTGTCCTGTCTTAACTATGAATATTGATTTCAAATTGGTATAATAAATAAAAAAAAATTTTTCAGATGCAAATTTATTTATCGACATTGCAAATGCTAACCTTACTGGAAATTGTAACCGTTTGCAGCACGCATTCTGTCAATGTTATGTCAAACGCCATAATGTTACTTAAATTTACTTTTAATGTAAAAAAGTTAAAATTGTCAAAAGCGCTAAGCGGTTACATTACAAATAATTTGTAATGTAACCGCTTAGCGCTTAAGTTTTCTTAAATTTTCTAATTTTACGCGCAATTTTCTTAATTTTTTCTTTCATAATAACATTCTCCTGACAATAACAAACAGAACAAAAAAAGAATTAGCGAAATCGGTCCAGCCGTACACGCGTGATGCGATGACCAAGGGAAATAGGGATTCATTTTTATATATATAGATAGATTATCATCATCATCTCAGTTGAACGATGTCTACTGTCGGACATCCTAAGGATCTCCACAACGATCCGTCCCGCGTCATCTGCATCTAGCAGCTTCCCGAGAACTTTACCATATCGTCAGTTCACCGGATAAGAGGCCTCCCCACAGATCCCCGGAGAGCGGTCGCCATTGTAGAACCTTTTGCCCCAACGGCTATTGGTTCTTGTTACTATATTTTATTCAATTTATAAGTAATGAAATTATAAATTTATTATTTTACTCTAAAATACTCTTTGGTCATTATTAAATATTTAATTATTCTGGTTATAGGCTGTTACTTTACTTTACTTTTTCTTTACAGTTAAGAGTCACAGATAAAATAGTTGACAAATGCTTTAAGCATTTGTAATAGATGTGATACTGTGTTTAAAAAAAGATAAAATCAAACAAAACGGTTTTAACCGTAATAAGTTTTTATTTTAATGGAGAGTTTATTCTGTGGGATAAAAGTAAATTAAAATAATCACAGGCATGCTATATTTTTATACCTTGATTGAATTCATCCAAAGTCACATTGGTTAATTAACTTTGTAAATACCTTTAAAATGTTTTTTTTTTTGATTGGCTTATAAAAGCTCAACGTTGGTCCTACACTAATTTTGCGTTTTTTTTTGTCATGCGTAATAATGCTGGTTTCGTTTTAGCTAGACCGTTATGTAAAAAAGCAAGTATCTTCAAACTTAGTTCTAGTCGCTCCTTCCTTAGTGGTTATGATAACTGAGACATCATTAAGACCATACGCGACGGAACGCTACTAGAGCTATGTGCTGCCTCCAATTGATTTAATTTTATTACTTCTAAACAAAATCGATTCTCAAAAAACTATAACAGTATCATTTTAGCAATTAGAAAATAACCTCTATTATTTATTGAGTTACAGTAAACTTTTCATTCAGTTGTTTATAAAGTCGAATTTGTCGCTAACGCCAAAAGCGACCGCTTTTAGCAATAATGTACAATCAATACGAAAGAATGCCAGAATGGAAAGCAGATAGCAGTGATTTAATAAATTCTGAAATCTGAATAATAGAGGTAAATTGCTAAAATGATATGATTGATACTTTATACTGTTCTAGTTTTTTTAAAATAGATTCTCTAACTCTAAGGACCCCATTCAAACCCTACCAAAAACAACTTACATATTTAGAAACTTACAAACAGCATTAACATCGAAGAGGTTATCGATCTTAAATTGTAAGTTCTTACCTTAGAAACTCATCTAAACTGGAAAAAACACATTGAAATAACGCAATCTAAATTATTACAACGAATTTAGATTTTGTTATTTGGCAGCCTAAGTTACTCCTATGCTATGCCTACGCCTGGTTGCGCTAGACTAGACCATTGTCATCTGGGAAGACAACGTCGACGCCAATGAACTCTTTATTGACCAAAATAAATATTCGCGCAGGATCGTGAACATCACAAGGAGAGACAGTTGTAAACCGCATTTTATCAAAAAAAATATAACCTTCACTTATATGATACGAACGTACGTCGCAGAAACAATTTATCCCTATCAGATCCTTGTATTTAAATGATTAGCAATGACCCAGAATGCCTCACGTTGCATACAAATATACAATAAACTACCAAATCTTTTTGAAACTGCATTGAGCATCATCTGCATCAGCTGCATCCACTATGTACATCTTTAAGTCAAAATTGAAATTTATTCTCATAGGAAAATGCTACTATAACGTTGAAGAATACATACATGACAGACATATTTACAATTTAAGTAAGTATGATATTAAAATATGGCTGCACTTCCACTACTGTTTATGTTTCATGACTTAAAAATGGTTTGTCAGCAATCACATATTTTTATAGGTTTCTAAATTATAATTTAGACCTGATTTTTCAACATACATACATACATACATACACTCACGCCTTTTTCCCGGAGGGGTAGGCAGAGACCACATCTTCCCACTTGCTACGATCCTTACAGACTACTTTCGCTTCATCCACATTCATTAATCTTTTCATACACGCTCGCCGGTTTAGGGTACTCTTGACATTTTTCAACATCACCCTTATCAATTTAAGGAGTCCCTTAGGGTTCTATATTAGGACCGATACTCTTTAGTAAGACATTACGGACTTTATTAAAGACACACACGACATTAACCATATCTCATACACTGATGACATTTTATTTTGATAATAATCTTTCAAACCTAAAGCTACTAATGCAACTGTCATACTATCCCTCGATCGTGAGTTATTCAAGACACAATTGAAATCAATTGTTATCGTGGCACCCGAGTGCCTCCTCGGGGTTAAGGGATTAACACAGTTGTGAATAAAATTATAATAATAGAACAAGAGAATAGACCGAGTACATTTATTTTAGGTAATTGAAACTTAGCATCAGCATTTCCACGAGGTCTTGAGTATTGTCTTTTTCTTTTTTGGGCACCTCTTAATGCCACGTTTAGATGACCTAAACTTCCTTTAGCGATAATAATCAGAATTAAATCTAAAGGGCACAATGATTCGATACATCTAAAAGTCTCCAATGTGTAACGAACTTTACGCGGGGTCGTATGCGCATTCTACTAGTTGCCGTGTAAGGCGCGACGGACACTTGTCGCGGAACCTGCGCCTGTGCCGTGTCCGTCTGCTTAACCCAATAAGTGAACAAACCTTGGCTGCGTTTGTATGCAACTACTGTGACAGCTGATATATAGTTACAGCAATAGTTGATTTAATGCTTTTGCCGGTGTTAATATCCTTTCTATTAAACGGCTTCAATAAAATAGTATTAATTTCAACTTGTAAGCACCATGTCTTTAGCTTCTTATTGATAATAAGTGACAGTTATTTTTGTACAGCCTTCGCTTTTGTATTGTTGATCGAATTGTCAGCCTATATCTGTTACAACAGGATAGGGCACTGGCCTCTCCTCAAGTTTGTTGTTATTTGGTAACACTCTACCTACCTCGCGAAATCCCCATTATGATCACATACCTAAACTTTGGTAAGAAAATGAATGATGTCATGCTATTACTGAGCAAATTTTTGAAATTACTAGACCTTAAACTCTTCCAAAATATCTTTAGTTTATGGATATTAGGTATTTAACTGAATACAGTGGCACTGGTTTATTATTCCCAATTTGTAATAAAAAACATCCCTAACAAATTTTTCTTTGATATAAATCATACGATATGTGCTATCATATGATTCGATTAGTTTCCTTTATTTTGACTGATAGATATTTTTAGTATAATGTAGTAGTATAGTATTCGTTATTTAACATAATTGCAGTATTATACATCATATCAGGCATCACTTACACTCTTGCCTCTTTGTTTTCCTTTGCGGTGTCCCGTTCGTTCGCCCCTAGCGGCGTTGGTGTACAGATTGTCCCACTTACAGATTATAAATCAAACATGTGACAGAAGCACGAGGTCATAGGTTCTTATTGGGCCAGTAACCGCATTGGCATGCGATTCGCCGATACCAAGTGCTATAGGAAAAATATATCAGCCGAACGAGTAGCATCTGATCGTAAATGCACTACCTAAAAAATTATCTGGAAAAATTTACTTGGCATCTGTTTTAAAAAATTAACAGACGATCAACTTAGAATTGTTACTCATTAAATTGTCTCCAAAAATTAAAAATTTAATTAAATTAGCTTAGATGAACTTAGAAAATAAGAATGATTATAGCGTAGCCCGACTCTCAATTTAGGAGGGAAGGTTGTCAAATTGAGAGTGTGAATTGGGAGGTACAGAATGGATAGACCTAGCAAGTCAACTTCTTAAGGTTGCTAGAATAATTAGATGTACTTACAAGGGGAAGGTCTATAGTAACACCAGTACTGGACTTCTAAACACTGATGATGATGATGGTAATCACTTATTATAAGAACATAACATTAAATCATTGCAGAATATTGGAATACTGTATGACAAGAAATGTTTACCGAAGCCGGTTGTATACAGATTACAATCACAGTCACAGCGTTCAGGCACAGACGCGCAGTAGAGCGTTAACGATGTATGACAACGCCTTACGCCTTTTAATACCAGACAAATGTCTGTTCTCGTTGGGCTTTGTTGTTGGTTTGATTCTTACACGGGCCCTATTAAGAGCCGCCGACTTTGATCTTCGCAAGGATGTCGGCTCAAAGTCGGGCGGATCCCAGTTTAGGTCTCAGACAGTGACAGCCGCTAACGAACGCGCTTGATACGAGTACTATGAAAATAATATGTGCCTATAATGTTATCATACTTAAGAAATGTGCACAGAAAAATATGATATAGAGTATAGTTAACAATTTAATTAGGTTGTGTAACTTAAAATGTGTGCTCTAACTGGACGGGAATCGCTTGACTAGTCTTCGTCAGCATTGAGTCATCGTTAAGCCACAACCACTTCTGGACAGAGGCTTATCGAAAAGAAAGAAATTTTCCTAATCGTGACTCTAGGCAGGTGGCCCACACAGTTTGGTTAAAGGTGCAGATGTTACTGGCTACTGCTGCCCGTCTTCTAGCAGTCAGTTTTACGACGACTTCCCATATGATTAATGGAAGGAACGAGTTACTTTATTTAATAAAGCTATTAAAGATTGCGCAGCACGAAACATGAACTAACCATGAGTTCTGTTTGTTAAGTGGGCCAACCATAATTCCGCTAAACATTTTACCAACTAATTCTCAATGAAAATGAGCTCAGACGACAAATAAATTATATTTATTTTACCTAGAGTCCTAGTCTACGCAGCCGACGAGTTAAACTACATTATTTTAAAGTCATTAAATTTTAAACACAGAATTAATTAAGGCTGTCTTATTCTTTATCAAAATGAGAAAATAGGTTTAATTTTGAAAAAATTTAGACGATACACTTTAGTAAAGTTTTCTTTGCCTTCTTCATCCACTTCGTTTTATTTAAGTAGCTACCATCTTACTTTCATTTATACAAAATATTATTGTAGGATAAACATATTTGTTTATTTTGTAAAAACATTACATTCTTAAGTCGTTATGACGTTTAGTAAATTATGATAATTTCTAGCATTCGCGTTAACAAAATTGCAAAAGCTTGTCGCCTATAAAATCTAAACTCAGTTTCGCTATAATGCAAAGATAAGTTATATGGTTGTAGACACAATTTATGTACGCGATTATAGTCGAGTGTGTAATAAAGAGGGATTTCGCACTACTGACCTAAACTAAGTCGTCTAACAATGTGGATGTTTTGCCAAAACTTCAATTCTGAGAAGGAGTGTGTTATCTGGTATCGCTAGAAACGGTAGCAAGTAATTGTAACGGGACCCGCCCGTTCTGGAGTTGGATGCTTTGTTTATAATCCGTGAACTACTGTTATTGCCACATAAGGTTGGACTAAGATATGCGGGTAAGAGAGGCGGATAGCGGATTGAAGTAGGTCAGGTTTTATAACGACGATGTCTACAAGATTAGGGACATTTGATTTATTTAAAAGACATTATAATATAATATTGTTGATTGATATTGGGACGTTTAATATATTTATTTCATATATTATTCATAATATATTTCAAGTTTTATTGGAAAACATTAACAGAAATAAATCATACACAAACTCCCAGGCTAAGCCAACCGAAAAGGTTAAGGTCGCATAGTTACTTAAGAATGTTAATTCATAACCTATTTCTAGGCTTCAGTGTATTGCATGATACATTTTTAGCTGGAGATCAATAGGGACTATAGGGGACTATTTTCAGCTGTGTGCGAATGACTGCCCTCGTAACACGAATTACTCATTTAAATCATGTTTTCAGTTTTCAGACATGTCAGGTTTATTAGACGCCAGGGGTTTCATGACTGTCAAAAATTGCTATTTGTTTTCAAAAATCGACTAAAACAGAAAAAGAGTAAAGTTAAATGTATTATTTGAACTCTATTAGCAACTAAATTACGTGTTCTATATTCAGTTGTTTTCCAAATTCAAGTTATTGTAATATTCAGAGCAAGCGCCTTATTACTGACAGACAAGCATGTCAGTTCAGTAACCTTATCATAATTAACAAAATTATCAAAACGATTTGGTAATGTAATAATTTATTACATTTGTACCGAATCGTTTTGATAATTTCGTGGAATTTCATGGAACTAATTGAGTTCGACATAGGAAATGCGAGCTTGCTGATTACTCCCGACTCCTGATCCTACTAAAATAAGATATAGCCTGGTCATCTCATCAAAACCGCTTATCGCTGTATCATGCATCATGTCCGCAGTATCAGTACATACGAGCAGCGTAGAGTTCCAGGAACGCCGCACTCACCTGCTGAGACAGCAACATGATAAATAAGACGTAGGATTAATTGCTTCCTACCGCACCCGACCCTAGTAAATCACGGGGAGTATTAATCTGTCACCGTTTAATCACCTTTATCATTCCCATGGCGTTTTTTCGTTAGTGGAACTATGAAATGGACTCGCTTAGTACTTGAAGCCGGGTGTTGAGTTACAAATCATCTGGCATTACACTTAAGCGCAAGCTTTGGGAATGGTTCATGATATCTGTGTGAATATAACATATGAGGCAAAAAAAAAAATATTGTAAAATGTTTAGAGTACCCATACAGAGAACCGTGTTTTTGAGTTTCTGATATTATCGCGCTGTTGTAAGCGCCATCATTACGGAAGAAGTAAACAGTGCCGAAGTATGGGAAAATCATAAAAAAACAGATTGAACTAAAAAATTAAAAATAAAACTGTAGTAATCAATTGAAAAATTCATATTATTGTACAAAAAGCGTGGGGTGCTTGTTATGATATCCACAGATATAGTAAATTATTGATAAAATATTTACAACAATCTAAATCAAGCCCCCCACGCTTTTTGTACAATAATATGAATTTTTCAATTGATTACTACAGTTTTATTTTTAATTTTTTAGTTCAATCTGTTTTAAAAGCGTGGTTTTTTAGTTTTTTAAACTATAATTTATTTTTTACTTTTTAGTTTAGTTTATAAGATTTGATTCCTTCTTTACCGACTGTAAGTCCAAACCTATGCAGGAAACATAATTGATACAGATCGCGCGCTAGCTCTATCTCTTTTACTCCCTCTTACAGAGGAAAACTGAGAAAACTGTTATTAAATTATTGCATTGTCATCGGTCCTTGATACGTGTGCAAAGTTTCAAATTAATCAAACTTCTGGAAATCGGTCAAATTTATGCTCAAAGATTCCATTACATACATAGATACATAGATAGATACAACCCAAGCTAATAAAAGCGTGGTAAAAAAACTCCTAACATTAATGTGACCATTAAAATTTAAATCAGATTTATTTTATTTTACAAACATTGTGTGGTGCCGGTTCACATTAAAATAATAGCAGCACCCCTTCCTAAAGGTGACGGAAGAGGTGACTAAAGGAGTACTGCCAGAAGAAGACGGGCAAGCTGCATCTTCTGTCCATGCATCATTAAATCTGCGATCCTCCTTTTGGAGAACTCCGTCCAGCAGTAGACCGGTAATTATGGTAATGATAACATCGTTAATAAACAGAACGGAAGATCGGAACAGAAGGTTTTTAACAACTCTACGTAGTGTTCCACGACTTATGCTGAGTGAGATGCTTTTGCAATGGGCTTCGCGACTCACATAACGACATTGTTTGGGCATTTGATCAATAAAAGAATTACCCACGTATGTATTATACTTTTTTCTTAAATATTCCCCTTTTAAATTTTTTTCATTTGCGAAAAATTATTGTTACCTACTCTTTTTCTTTTGTATTAATGAATAGTTATTTGATTTTGACGTCTAATATGTCATTGTCATCAAATATGGCAAGGTTGGAAAAAATATTAAGAAGTGCAAATTTTTAATGTTAACTTTTCATCGTTTTTAATAATACTTATTATCCTATTCCCGAAGAAGACAAATCCAAAAACACCAAAATCATAAAAATCAGCACAGACATTCTCGAGTTTTAATTTAAATAATTTTAGTGCGTCCCAAAAATCTTCTCTCTCAGTACATTGGATGACTTTATCAGAAATAGTATGCATTGATAATTAATTATTGGGTATCGATACAGTTCAATATCAGGCACGTGGTTATTATAGAGCTGTCGGCTGTTGCGGTGGTTGGCAGTTATTCATGGGCCAGACCGCCGTGCCTAGGACGTGAGTCAGCGCGTCTATTACCACGGGTTATTGCTTGTCATAAACATTGCTGAGCTGACTAGATTCTTCTAGTTAATGGTTCTTAAGAATATCTTGTCAGAATTTAAAAGAAACTGGATTTATACTTTACAAATTTAACAGCTGAGTAATGCTGGTTTTAAAAATTTCACTGAGTTGTATGAGATCATGGTTGCATCTTAACCTTATTAGAGTTTGCATTCTAGAAGTGCGGTTTTGAGTCGTGTATGTTTCGTTTTTGTCCCTAATAATTTTAAGAAACAAAATTGTTAATATAGTTGGTACAAAACTTAGTATATATTTTAATTTTAATTGTAAGAATTCAAAATTTTAACAATAAGCATCAAAAATCGAAAATAAAATACAATAAGTAGGTACTCAGTCAAATCAATGGGATGGGGAGCTTCGTAATGAGGTCCATGCAGTATTTTTAGGCATTTCTTTTATATTTAGTAAATATCTATCCATTTGAAGTCCATCGAGATTATCAACGGATATAAACCAACTAAATTACATAAATAATATAGTGGTGTTTAAATATTCATTGTTTTTCAGAGTCTAATCCAGATTTTTCATGATCTTTTAAAACAGCAAAATGCAGGGTTTAAACTTTTTATTTTTCAAATTCAAGTCTTGATGCTTCTTGATCTTTTTAGGTTTTTGTTTCGTGAAATCTAGATTGTGTATGGTTTTCTATTGTTTGACGGACATTGCTGTTCTTATAGAACGGTGTTTGAGTTTTGGTTCAATAAGTTAAACAAAAACTTAAAATACTGAAATGTTAGTGTATGATGCCTTAAAACGCGCTTATCCATTTTCAAGTACAATCGAAAAGACAATACCTACTTATTATATTTTGAGGAACATAAATAATAATTCACAATACACGCACTTATGGTTTCCATCCATTTCCATCATATTTTTACAATAGGTAATGTGAAGTGCGCAGTAAAATTTGATGTCAAATGTCAGCGATGTTAACGAACTATGAGTACAAAGTTTAAAATATCTATTTGGCTTGTTCAGTTGTCTCCACATCCACACCACTTTAGGCAACGAAAATAAATTAACTGCTTTTGGTAAGATAAAAGAAAAACACTACTTATAAATTCTTATACAACACAACTGTATACGTAACCCTATATTTCTGCGTTTAAGTCTATTTATTATATTGAATTTCGTTAAATGGGTCAAAAACATTAGCAATTATTTTATCAAAGGTGTGGCAGCTGATTCGAGCACCGTGCAAGGAAAAACGCGATTAGTGAGTTCTGCGAAATGCACGATTTTATTTGTTTGATGAGATTTTAATGGTTACATTCTCAAGAGATCGTTAGAACGTTTTTTCGCACAAACAGTTTTGTGCACATTATTTTGTGGACAGGATAATACATTTGGCACCTCCGATAAAAAATATACTAATAGGCAATCTTTAATTTAGGTTATCTTATTTCCACACTCGCTGCATACTTATATATTTATTGATTCAACAATTATCACCCACAGGAACAATTTATAAGGTATATGTCTTGTAAACTGTTCTTAAATCAATAAATAAATATAAATTGAACCATAGAGTAGAGAAAATATATTATTAAGAGCTGTCATCAAGTATAACTTGAACTTCATCCAAATGTATGGACTTTCAAAATAAGGCTAACAACCATTTTGGCAAATTCTCAACCTATAAATGTATCCTAAAGAAAGATTGGAATCAATACTCAATTTTTATTGTATGCCTTATGTTTTACACTAAGTATTACCATCATTTAATTTGTGGACAGTTACAATAAGGACCTTGATTAATGCCAAAGAAGATATCATCGAGTATACATCGACATCATGCACTGGCTCAAAGTTTGTGGGTTATTTCACGATTTGTCGGTAAGTAGTTATACTTTACTGCAAAAAAAGTTATTGTGATCGCTATATCTTTTGGAAGGCACATAGTTTTACCAGGCGCACGGCTCATACAATTTGAATGTTCGTGCAAGCTCACTAGTGAATGTAATAGAACAAGTGCGTTTGTTTACCAATATAAACTAGCGCGTGCGGTTGTGCTTGCCTTGTATTAGTTACGCCGCGGCCCATTTCCACCTGATTTATGAACTAGCTCAGAATATGTTACACCAAGTATTCCACACACCAGAACCTGATATCGATATTGTTTCAGTATTGAGCATTCAATCTTTGTTGATGAAATTTCAACACAATGGAAAAATCTCTGTCACATAAGTAAAATGGTAGTAACAATGCAATTTTAAAACTCCTGAAAATATAAACTGATACGGATTATCTATAAGTAAATGTAAAAAAATACGAAACAGATATTCGGAAGTGCCACTGATACAGTAGACAGTTTTTCCCAATCTTTTCCAGCCCGCGGCGCACGAACAGTTTAGTATTTTTTTATTTTTATTTTATTTATTAGGACAACCAACAAAACAAACACAAAATTGGAGCAATTGGTAAGACAGATTAAAGTTTCAAACTATGTGCCGTCTTTATTACAGGTCGCCACGGCATGCAAATAATAATAATTATGGACTATATTATATACTATACTTAAAAATATGTTACAGCTGTTCTTGCCATCTCAACCGAAAAGTTGTTTTCGAGATGAAATAATAAACACTTGGTCAGACAGATACTTGGGTAAAGGAAGACAATAATTTTCTCTTAACCCCTTACTGCTTTTTGACACAGATTTGCACAGCAAGATTTTTACGTAAAAGTTTAAATTCTGTTTAGTTTTTTGTGTTGGCAATTTAAAATACAATATAATTTACCATAATTCATATCTGGGATTATGATAAATTAATGCTTGAATGCATACTGTACCACATATGATATTTACACTATTTAATCTGTTAATTAAAAAATCCTTTCTAAATATTTATTTTTAATTTTTTAAGGTTCTGTAATAGTTTTGTCTACAACATTTTTTTTATTACAAAGAAATAAAGATCTATGCAGTAAGGGGTTAAATTGTATTTTGTCGATAGCAGTCGAAATAAATAGATACTTTATAAACAATAGACATAAATATCAAAACATCTACATGAAATGAATCATGAAACCAACATGTTTTAAGCATACACACTTAAAACAGAAAACAACAAGAGATACTTAAGAAAAACATACATAAATCAATTACAATAATAGGTACTTACTTCAAACTTACTTACGAGTAGGAGTTGACGGCGCGGCGTTGGTTAAGTAAGTGTCTGTCAATTGCTGAACTCCCTGTACATAAACTCAAATCATATATCAAAGTTATTTTAATGAAAAAGGGCTACTATACCATTAATGATTATATAAATTATAGGAACGTGTGGCTTTAAAAGAGGCTGACAAATAGTGACCAAGTTTCTTACGCTGCTTCTTCTCGGCTCTAGCCCACATTTGTCCCGAAGCAGTGGTAGGTTTACATATTGGGACGTGTAAAAGTGCCTTCAGGGGCCTAGTTGCAGGAATAAAACTGATTTTAACTGATTTTAAATAACAGCGTTCAAAATCTGTAAAAAAACGCGAATTATAAAATAAAAGGACCCACTAATGCCGCCCCGCTTCATTTTGAAGTGCCACAGCGTACGTTTTGTAACCCATGTAACCCATGGTAAAGAAACTAAACATATATGTAAACTTTAAATTATATTACATCGTCGACTTATGGTAGTGACCGTAACAATTTTACTACGAGAAATTTACACACGGATATACCGGCAGTGAGAAATGCAACAGATTTGGTAAAATAGTCATAAAATAGATTACATTCGATCTCTACTGAATCGTTCTCCATATACTTATGACTTTATTACGAAACTTCCAACAAACATGGGATATTCTTATTGAATATAAAAGTGGATAGGCGCCGTATGAGGGCATAGCTAGCATTCCGTGTATTGCATTATGATAATGTGCCATTTTGAAGGAGCATGCGCATCTGAGAAAAGCATGATGTGGCGCGAGACTCTGGCGCCGGGCGGAACAATAGACCCAAGTTAGAATAAACTTTAACATACATTAAAATAATGGATAACATACCACATGCAATCCATAATTTAATCGCCACATTACAAGATTCAAGAATGCCGTTTATTTTATTCCAACAACTTTTATAGAGCCATAGGTGTCAAATGTGACCGAATAAATAACTAGAAATTCATTACGAAGACATTTATCAAAAATATTTGGAATTAAATCACGTAGTGTGTGGGAAGTGAATTGGTATTTTTATGGTAATGTTATGGCGGCTAAAAGCCACGCGCCCAAACAAAAAAGTCGAGCAAACAATAGGAACTTTTGTAATATTTGCACTCGTAAAATATTCTCGATCGACTATAAGCTTAAAGTTAACTAGCAAAAGACAATATCAATCGATAAATGGTTAAACATCACAATAACTAACATTTACATATCATTAAGTCTAGTACCCCATAATACGTCAAGCTACTTATAAGTAGCTTAATTTGCGACTAGACGGCTATGTGTGGCCCAGCGTGGCATGTCTTAAAAATATTTATTTATTTATTAAGTTATATAAGTTTTCTGTTTTTTATCTTCAGTCTGTATGGAGTCACTTCTGGACTGTGTTTATCTAAAAGGAGGATTTTGCCATAATCGCCATGTTTGGCGATCACAGTTTAGCCAATGGTAGATAGAAGACTCCACTGCCTGTCTACTCTGGCAGTCCTCCTTTAGACGCTTCTAACGACACCATAGGACGAGAAAGGGTAGTGTTTTTCTCTGGGCCAGTACCACACGGATTTTTGTACTGTTTTATTAAAACAGTCTATCTATAGGTACTAGTTATACAAACACCATTGACTCTCAGCAATTCTTTTGTAAGTATAGTAGCTAAACTTACCACGAGAGTTAGATAAGTATATTGCTTGCACACGGCCACTTACAGAGAGGGCTGCCAATGATAATCGTGCATGCAAATTTTGACATAGACACAAATAACATGTTATATTATGTAGTTTATTATAACATTAGTGGAGAAATGCCTGATACGTATTATGTCATAGTCAACTAGTCAAGTAACAGATTATTTAGATGTTTATGTTAACAAATGAATATGTCTTTGAATATATATGATGTTATGTTCATACTTATTAACTGATAATTCATTTTAAGAGCTTATTCTAAATCATGAACGATTTAATACTGCTTACCCGTTAACTCTTCATACCGAACAATATGAAATAAATAATAATGATTACAACAAATTATTACCAGACACCGCTAGGAAAACTAACTTTTCATTGGATAATAAACATTTCAACTCACAAAAATAATTAACCTTGTTGATTGAATACGTTCTTGTAATATAGACTATATTTAATATGATTTCATTACAAACGTATAGTTTCAGATTTTTCAATAGGTATACTTGTATATTGGCAAAATTTATTTTATTATTTGCCGGACCGGACGTTCTGCCACTTAACCGGAAATCCAATATTTTGCAAATGCGCCATTTAAAAGGCTTATAAATTTTGATTCCCTTGACAGTGTCGAAATATACGTTATTTGCAACATTAACGGCTGTATCTTTATTTACGTTACCATAATTTTCATTTTCACTGCTTCAAGGGACCGTAGACCTGAGGGTTTATATTGTTTAAGTTTGAATTCGATAATTCCCCGCATTTTTGAGATAAACGACCATGACAGACGGATAAGGGAACAAAATATGTAGTAGTAAGGGTTCCGTCTTTTCCTTCTAGGGAAACCCTAAAAATTATTTGTAATGTTAGTATATAGATCAGAAGTAATGGTTCCCCCGCTCGATGAAAATTGACTAAGTATCGGCGACTACTGAAATTTGCAGGCTGGTCATCTCGTTTCGGTTATCTAGCGAATTGTTTCAACTGTCTTGTTATTATAAAGCCTTGTTCAATGTTTAAGTTATTATGACCAAACCGCAAACCGTATCTTTATTAATCGAAGTTATTATTACAAATACTTACTGCGAATGCTTCATAAAAACAGCGATATATTAAGGGTGAAACGGAAAGCTGGTAGTTTCATTAACGGTGGCAGGTCATTGATATTGTGAATTTATTATTTTTTTATAAAATATTGATGCTCTATGGCAGGGTTTCTTATGATGGGGTCCACGAACCAATTAGGGTTCCGCAGAATAAACATCGCAGCAGATGACATGTCCCTTGTCAAAGACAATCCCACAATTACCCGCGAATACTTGTTTTTGAGGTAATTTGCTGAGGTAATACCTAATTTGCTGAGGTATGTTTAAGTTTTTTGGGAATTGGTTTTGTTTAAAAATTAAATCAATTGGGGCCAGCACATACCTACGAGTAGCTCTAGTAGTCCCCTTAAACAAGGTTGAAACTACCGTCAAGTTTCTCCGGTGCCGTTAATAGTACTAATCAATGATAATGTCTCTACTACCATCGTTTAAGGTAAATGCTTCATTACACACTATATTCGTAACAGTATACTGACATAATGTCCAATGAACGGTGAGTAAATACCGACTGAAATATGTTACGGTGTTTTGTTTAATGTGTGGTGTGTAGAGTTCTGGTAACATAATTTAGAAAGCTTAGTTAGTTAAGACAAAAACACTGTCGTGGATTTTTAGTTTGGAACTGACTCATAATTGAAGGTTTTTATAGTCTCTTAATCATATTTGTCTACCCTTAGGCGCGAAATCTTATCAAATTTACAGAAAATTTGTAATATTTTTATAAAATAAATACTCGAAATCAATCACTCCGTGAATAGATGCCCGGGTAAACGAAATGCGGTGACAATTTGCATTTTAAAATTTATTCGTTTGATTTGGAGCTTCATAATTAAATTAATATTTTATTGGGGTGCTGAATGGCTTCTTGTTATTTTGATTGTTTTTTGATGAGATCAATCCTCACAATGTCTTTATTATGTGGAGTTACCCTGCATGCCTACTCGTAAATCGCTTGCAAAATAAAAACCGCGTATGCGGAAAAAAATGCACATACACACACAATAGATTAGCTGTTATTAATACAGTGATTAAAAGCCACGAACATTTGTCCTAAAAACTTCAATAGAATTAATGATATGATAGATATCATGTTTATCAACCATCTTCGCCACTCAGTCTCGACCGATGTGTGTCACACACAAATGTCAAACAATTCTTTCCACCGGCTCCGATACAGTTGAATGGATTACCTTATTGATCAGCCGTAATCAAATTTCGTTTCGCACTATCTTGTTTCAATCTGACCTCATTTGGCTACTTCTAATCGCAACTGATATTTTCTGGTTTTAGTTACTTGGCTAATACCTACTGCGAATTAGGACAAGGTTACTAAACCGCATGCCGACATCATTATTGTAATCGCATTTCTTTCATTTACCTGCAGTAATCATATATTCTTCAGTCATAACCTTGCGAGCAGTTTTGTAAATAAACACCTTACAGTGCAGTCCTATTTTTGTGAGAAATCCAAGGTGCCCGTGAAACATAAATATGTACAGTGTACACATTGTATGCTAATATTAGACAGATTCATCTAAAAATAATTATACAAGCGATGGATTCAAATATGTCTTGAAAAAAAAAGGAGTTACAATCCTGCCTATTCCCACTGAAAATTTAAAAGAAATGGCATCTGGGAAAATGCACATGTTTGTCGAAAAATAGTAAGTTTTTATACATCCACGGTGAAGTTTAAATAAGGCAAGTTTTTTTAGAGGTGATTTTGATGCTCAGAAAAAAAAAAGTGTTTAAAATGAACTCTTTATAATATACGACCAAGCAGCTGCTATAATATACGTTCTACGAAAAAGTAAGAAAATGCGAATTCAAAATTAAACTTGTTTTAGATTTAGAATCGGCGTCTGAGGTTTTCTCAGCAAAGGGATAAGCCTGTGTGAAATATTTTTTTCAAAATCGCCACGCTTGTCAAGCAGGTTGACGATCGAGGATTAGCCAATAGTAGAAGATACCGATGCTAAGCCTTCTTCAGGCAGTACTCTTATAGTCATCTGTTACAACTCCCATAGGAAGAGTAGGGGTAGTGTTACTCTTTTAATGTGTGCCTTAAAGAGTTTTGCGTACCTACCTATATGCTTTCTGTCGTACTTGCCTACATACTGTATCGTTACCTGCTGCCAGGTCGTCGCCCCGCCTAACGCCAGTCAACCGCATATTAGATACATTTGTAATTGCCAGTCAGTTCTTTCACGTCTAGTCCTGACAGGGCATGAAAGGGACGCATTTATCAACAGCATTGATGCAGACGAGACATCGGATGAATACCGAGTAATTTAAATCCCTTCTCGTCGAGACCTAGTGGGTGTGGGTCTTCATTGACAGACGGCTAGGGCTGGGCACAACCTTAACGCGATTTAGCGGATTCAACTCGACTTTGCATATTTATCAAAAGTTTTAGTTGCTAAGACAGTTATGAATTAAAAAATATATTCAGTGAATGGTACCTCATCATAAGTTGAAGATGTTTCATCATACCTACCTTTAAGCGGTAGATCATCTTTTAACTTAAACGAAACTAAAAAACTTATTGCGCTCTGTCATGCGCATTATCTTATTTAATCATCTTCATTTTTTTTATGGTTTTTGTCAATAAGATAAATACATAAAAAAGTCTTTTGAAATGTACTGTTACATTGATTCGGGGTTTATAGCATGTATCTTGTATCTTATGAGTTTCAGATATTCCGGCACATATAAAATACAGACTCTAAGTAGTAGTAAATACAGACAGTAGTAACAGATTCGTTGCAACAAAGTCTCACCTAACACATTGCCTCTCCATGTTGTATGTCGACTCTAAACCCTCTGTCAGATTTATTTAGTACTACTGTCATGAAACCAATGTTTTATGATCCGTTGATTGGTTTACAGATTAACTATGATTTACTGTAAACAACGATTAAAAGTAAATCAATCCTAATATTTCGTGCCTGCGATAAACTTGTTGATATCATAATACTCGATGTAGATAAATTAATTGAAATATTACGGATTGGTTTGAGTTTAACATCGTAAGTTTTGACGACCTCCGTGGCGGAGTGGCGTACACACCGGTTTTCAAGGTGTCGCCTGCTCCGAGGTCCCGGGTTCGATTCCCGGACGGGTCAATGTAGAAAAAAAATGTTTTTCTACATTTTCTCGGGTCTAGGTGTTTGTGGTACCTTCGTTATTTCTGGTTTCCAAAATACGAATGCTTTAAATAGTTATTCAAATTGGGATCAGAACAAATATATGTGATGTTGTCCACATTTATTTATTATTATTTATTTATTTATTTAAGTTCGTAACCATGACATACGCAGTTAGTAACTTGATAGCTCTCTCACAAATGGCTCTAAATATCGGCGTTTAATGAGACTCAATAAACAGCAACTAAGCAACCTGGTCTAAAACTAGGTTGTACTAAATGTAAGGATCGTGAAAGTCAGTAACTTGTACACGCAAATCAGTAAAAAGTGTATGCATTAGCCGTTTGACCTGATACTCCGTAATTAGGAACAACCCACCGTTGTAGCCTGCACTTACAGGGCAATAGAATGTAAAGCTGTCTTTATAATACTTGTGCAAAGCAAGACTCTGGACAAGAATAATCGGATCGCCAATCTGCGCAGCTTCAATTTAATCGCTATAAAAATTATAATAATTAAGCGTAATTTTTCTCAATATTGCCATGTAGCATGCGAGAGTGTTCAATACAAGATTAAGGTGGTTGTTGCTAGAAAAGTGGATCTTTATTGGTGGTGAAAGGCGTCGAAGTGCTTGTAAGTTACCATTATAGCTGTCGCGGTGGCGAGGCAGACACATTTGTTAAAATTTATGCTCGTTTGGGCGAGGTGACGAAGGCCTGCGCCCCGCGGAGCCTAAGGACCGTGTAGACGCCGCTTCACGCAGGTGCATTGCGGGCTGATAAGATTTTTATCTAACTTATGTCCATGTTATATGCAAGTTACGTAGAGACTGGTTAAATAAAAACTCCTTTCCTTGTTTCCCACGGATCATTGAACTCTTACAGAAATTGTTAAAAAAATTAGCAACATGGCCCATTTTTTGCATTTTTCAGATGAGTTTGTTATTAAACTGCATAATATCAGTGCGTTGGAGTTGATTTAGACTTACTGGAAAATGCCTGTCGTTGATTTCATTTTGTCATTTAATACAGACGTCAACATTTTTGCTATGCATGCTTTTTCTCTTAGAAAAACCTACAATTGGACGCTAATTACTAAGTTTAGGATTATTAATGAGAGACAGGTATCCATTATTTACTGGCAACTTTTAATTATTTTCAGGATGAATAAAGAAAATTTATTGAAGTTATAAAATAACCTAGACTCTTCTGTTTAGTCAAATAGGTTTAAGATTTATGTAGCAATATTATTGCTTCTACCACTTTAGCGGTCCACTCAATACGCCAGTAACTGCCTCTTTTGGTTTTGCGTATCTCTCCGTGTAATTCTCTGACCGAATCTAGCTAGATTGCAACTAACTATTACCGTTAATCTGCAAGCCCTCTAATGCTACTTGCACATGCCACAGTCGGACCAACAACTGGAAGGATTTGCAAGCAAATGTCTTTTTAACATTAAGACTGTCTACTATCCAGTCTCAGCTCTATCTGATTTTACTTTCAAGTCCCATTCAAAATATGGGAAACGGAAGTGAAATGCTAGCATTCCTTCTAGTTTATTCACGTATCTGAAGACGCAGGGTAATAAAATGCAAATTGTATATCAAGTTGTTTATTAAAATATACATAACGGCACACGGTAATAACATGTCGGGGCATTAGCGAGGCCTGATTCATGTCTTACAATGCAACGCTATTTTAAAAGGATTCTAATTTACCTAATATAAATGATCCACTAACTTTAATCGGTGGACAGTTTTATCATATTTAGTAGGTAGGAACATTAATACAAAGTAAGGCAACTAGCATTTTCTCACTCTTTTTATGAAAGTTTTGTACATAGGTAATTCTTAGTAAGGATTTAGCTTATTAAAGGCGTTAAAAGTCAGTGTGTTGTTCATTTATTCATATATCAATCATAACATACTATTAAAATGATTATCTTGATTGATTTATTAGGATCGTTAAATATATATGCCTACTAGAAATTAGCTTTCGTAAAAGCTTGGAACACAATATTTTTAATAACAATTTTTATCAGTTCTTAAAACCCCTTGACATCATAAGGAATACTGATAAAATTATCTAGGTTTAAACGAAAGTTATAAATGTTATCATGCCTACATTTAATTGATACAGATAACAGGTTTGGAATTTTACTAATTTATATAAATATTTGTCTTTTTCAAACATTAATAAATATTTTAAACACTCCACGACACGAATAATATTCTTATTTTCTTATAAAAATATCTACAAAGTGTAAACATAGTTTAATACTGTCCTATAAATGATTGCTTCGGTCTGAATTTTCCGAAACAAATATTCAAAATAAGGCATAACTTACATCTTCTCAGTCTATAGATGACTTGTGCCATCAAACAGCCAACAACACATTGATGTATATTATAGTCTTTTCAAACAGAGTAGGTACATATAGTTTTGTTATATACCTAACTACCTAGTTAGGTATTGTTTACAATAAGATGCAAGTTTCACATGTCTCGCTATCACGCGTAGGTAAAACCTATAACTCGTCAAAATATTAACATATTGACAGAAACATTAATTTGCGTATGATCTTTAATACAGATAGATGTATACACCAACGTGCCCTTTTTTCATTCGAGTATCTTCCATCCTCCTTCAACTGACCTTTTTCAGTAGTCAAATCTCTTCGACTAGCCATCGAGAGATAACAAAAGCTTTCTGTAGCACAGAAATAAACAAACTCCTATCACGGAGTAACCAAGGCCCTGATGAGAGAGGGGGCACATCATATGCTGAGCGATGGCCGTTTCTTCCTGACACTCTTGTTGCTGAGACCCAGAATTGTTCCGATTACCTGTGTAAAAAATAAAGCGTAAAGTAAAAAAAACACTTCGTTACCACTACCTAGACTCTGAAATAATTAAACATTGGTATCCCAACGATACTAGAAGTATCCTACATATAAGATGAAATTTTATTCGACTTCCAAATTTTAATACAACAATCTACGAGACGAAAAACAAATGACGTTTCTTTTGGTATAGCCCAGTACAAAAATGTCAAGATAAAGCACATAAAAAATGACCACCAAAAATCTAAAATTTTTGATGCGGCTTCCTAGCAACAAGTTTTTTACGCGATGCGCATCTCATTCATTTATTACGATACTATTTATAAATTTTAGCTTAGGACCGTAAAAATTTAAAACTATATAGCGAAAAATATTTTCGGGTGAAAACTTGACCTACATTTTTAAACTTCATAATCTAAATACTATAGGTACTGAACGCCTATATAATTTTTTGAAGGGGATGAAAAACTCATCATGTATAACAATTCGTGTCTTAAAAATCACAGCCCACATCAATCTACTACTGAACATTAGTCTTCTCCAAAACCATTATTCCTATGCTTGGCTAGTGGCTTGGCGATCGCAGTTTGTATAAAAACAGAAAGAAGGTAAGTAGATATATCTACTTCTGGCAGGATTCGTTTAGCTGCCCCTTACAAACGACAAAGAATCTTCAGGCCGGCTCCACACATAGTATTATATTATCTGTGACACAGGTATTGTGAATTATGGATATGATTCTATTATTGCTTAATACACAATAGAAAATCGTATGTATTTTTTTTATCATACGAGATACGACAGTATGGTAGCGATTATCTAAAATGTTTTTTAAGCTATTGCATAGCTTCTATCGCGGGCCTTGAGCGCGGGGACCGAATCCAGAAATTCCGTAACGAAAAAACCTCACGCTCCCCACTTCGACCGGCACAGCGGTGATATGGCTGTTCGACGAAGTGCGTGCGGTTTGACGAGGTGTTTGCCATTCGACGAAGTGGGTGCCGTTTAACTAAGTGGGTGCCGTTCGACGAAGTGGGTGCCGTTCGACGAGGCAGGTGCCGTTTGACAAGTTGGGTGTTGTTTGACGAGTGGGGTGCTGTTTGATGAGGTGGGTGCTGTTCGACGAGGTGGGTGCCGTTTGATGAGGTGGGTGCCGTTCGACGAGGTGGATGCCGTTTGACGGGTGGGGTGCTGTTTAACGAGGTGGGTGCTGTTTGACGAGAGGGGTGCTGTTTTTCGAGGTGGGTGCTGTTTGACGAGAGGGGTGCTGTTTGGCGGGTACGCTGTTTAACGAGGTAAGTGCTGTTCAACGAGCGAGGTGCTGTTTAACGAGGTGGGTGCTGTTTGACAAGCGGGTGCTGTTTTACGAGGTGGGTGCTGTTTGACGGATGGGGTGCTGTTTAACGAGGTGGGTGCTGTTCGACGAGCGAGGTGCTGTTTAACGAGGTGGGTGCCGTTTGACGAGCGGGGTGCTGATTAACAAGGTGGGTGCTGTTCAAAAAGCGGGGGGCGTTTGCCATTCGACGAAGTGGGTGCCGTTTAACTAAGTGGGTGCCGTTCGACGAAGTGGGTGCCGTTCGACAAGTTGGGTGCCGTTCGACGAGGTGGATGCCGTTTGACGGGTGGGGTGCTGTTTAACGAGGTGGGTGCTGTTTGACGAGCGGGTGCTGTTTTACGAGGTGGGTGCTGTTTGACAGATGGGGTGCTGTTTAACGAGGTGGGTGCTGTTCAACGAGCAAGGTGCTGTTTAACGAGGTGGGTGCTGTTCGACGAGCGGGGTGCTGTTTAACTAGGTGGATGCTGTTTGACGAGCGGGGTGCTGTTTAACTAGGTGGGTGCTGTTTGACGGGTGGGGTGTTGTTTGACGGGTGGGGTGCTGTTTAACGAGGTAGGTGCTGTTCGACGAGCGGGGTGCTGTTTGACGCACGCAAGCTATGCAATAGCTTTACCGCGGCAGTCTCCGAGTGCCACACATCTTTTTTAAGCATAGCTACGGTACCCATTACTATAAAAAAATATGTTGTTTTACACGTCAAATATCCACTGGAATATTAGCTCTTCAGAGTTTATTATCCTGCTTAATCTCAATTTTCAACGTTAAGTATAATATTATTGCACTAAAAGATAAGTCGGCCATCATTCGCTTTGCCGCTGTATTATTTATAATAAGGCCATTGCTGGTTCGCTATAAATGTTTCGGAGAACATTATCAACGTGCCAATTTGATTCGCATTTCATGAGCGTAATATCACACATCTGTATTAAATGTTCGAATAATCTTGTTCTGAATCGGCAACACTAAAATCTCATGAGATTGGAATTGAGGTTTTATGCCACATGTTTATTGAAGTAGTTTTGATGTGGATTCCGTTGAATAAATGTATTTTATACTAGGCATACTGCAACAAGTTCATTCGTTGTCTTTCTGATGAACATTTATGCTTGTTGTTTAACTAAGTAAGACCTTAAGTTATCAAACCCTAGAAATTAATCAACGTGATTGTGAATTCAAGGGACACTAAATAAGCAGGAAGATGCCGGATTACTAATACGGATACATAATAATATTATTATAAAATAAAAGCTTCCAGGATTAACAGAACTTGGCTCTGAATAGTTGTTTTCTTTATGTTTTATTTATTAAGTAGGACCACTAACAAGTAATACCTACAGTTTTTTTTCTAATTAATGTTAAATAGTTAAATGAATAACGACATTTTTTTATGTCATAACTTGTTCATACTTCGGTGTAAAAACGAGTATAAATTCGTTTTGTTGCACAGATTCACCTAGTAAGGTACATATGTGTGTGCTACACACACACACGGATACAAATTTATAAGATAGATAACGTTTTCAAGCTACACTATAAGTGATGTTGGTGCTGAATTAACGTACTTAGTCAGGTTAAAAAGGTAGAAATCTTCCTTAGATACGGAGTAGCCCGCGCACGACTCCGCCGCAGACACCTCGTAGAACTGGCACCCGAACCGCAGCGATAATATTACCTTAGACACGGAGTAGGCGGCGAGTTTCCGCCTGGGCGCGGGCAGCAGCAGCGCGAGCGCGCGCGCCTCCCGCAGCAGCGCGTGGAACGCAAGCGCGGCGCCCGCGCACGACTCCGCCGCGGACACCTCGTAGAACTGGCACCCGAACCGCAGCGATAATTCCTGCCCTTCTTCAGCTTTAACCACCCTGTTTGGAAACATAAAATTAAACTATTTTAAGAATTGTGATGTCAAATAAATTGCAGCTCTGATACGAGTAAATATACAATTGACAATGCTTTATTAGGTTGATACGACAAATTGTTACCATTACTAGAATGGTTCTAGCACCGTTTTTATGGAACTATTTTTTTGCTTACTTATATAGGTACGAAAAAAAAAACAGTTCTTAAGATATACTAACTTTACAGCATATTGTGACGGGTAAAACGCCAGATATATAATTATAATTGTGTTTAAGATTCCTTGACGGGAATAAGAATTAACATTGAGTGCGAAGTGTAACCAAAATGGTTGCTTTTAAGCGAGATCTATGTGTGTTACATACCCCGCACTCCTACTACTGTCGTAGGCAAGGCGACACAAGGCAAGATTTGATGGACATTTGATACGCATGTAAAAGTACTACCTATAAGGTGCATGTGGTAGCAGTCAAGTATCAGCATAACTCAATACAAAACCATCCTCAATGCTGCTGTGACATTTTTATTACATAATCGTGATGTCTTCTTTTTTGATAAATTTGAATGTCTATCAACATTTACTGATTTCACCGGATGAAAGGTCTTTCTAGCATCCGTCCTTTGAAAAGAAATTACAACCAAAAATGGTCACTATTGTCATTGCTGCGATTAGATCAACTCTAACATGTACTCGTATACGGCCAAATAAACGACGAATAAACAAGCTCTTTTTACTAGTATTGTATCTTTAAGAGTCAGGTATATCACTGGATCTAGTTTTAAAAAGAAATACCATAATATTCTAAGAAGAATGTTTACCTGGCATGTTCTAAATCTCTCTTGTTCCCCAACAAAGTGACAGCAGTGCATCCTGGTAGTCTGGTTCGTTCCAGCAAAGCCAAGAGTTCTGCTGCAGCCAGGAACGAGCGTCTATCGCACACCGAGTAGACCACGGCGAACGCGTCCCCCCACCGAAGGTGTTCCGCTAGACAGCCGCGTTTCTGAACAAAGATATTGGTAATTACATTCTTATGAGTCATAGTTATGAGTTGGCCGCAGTATAAATATGGTAAAAATAATCTTCTCTTTTCAAATTTTAAATCGGAATCTATCAACTCCGTAAAGTACATAAAATAGGCCAGGACTCCACCAAAGCGGAGTCGTGACGAGCCGAGAGATGTTTTTTAAACAACCAATAGAAGTTCGTTATTTGCACATCTCGTCTCTGCTCAGCTCCAGTGGAGATCACTAAGCGGAGCTCCGCGACATCAGTACGCATCTCTCCGCACGGCTTCGGTGGATACATCCTAGCTGAAAGACATCTCTTCTTGTCTCCGCTTTGGACTTCTCCGCACATCTCCGCTTTGGTGGAGTCCAGGTCATACGCCGTTATTCGCGAATTTCAGAACATAACCTTTATATTTTTATATTTTGGAAAGATGTCTCTAGATCAATATTCACTGTTAATCGTAAAGAATGTTCTAATTTGATCTCTTAAAGCACAAACCTTCAAAAACTAAATGTTCAATGACATCTATTTTGCTTGTTTGAAAATATTTTACAAATTTATAGTGTTTTTAAGAGGACTATAAACTCACGGCACATCCACATGTGTCCAAAACCTCGACTTCCGAAGTGGCACCATCAAACGCCACCCGGTGTTGATAGAGAAAATCTGAAACGAACTGATTTTTATAGCCACAATAAACTTTTAATTGAGGCTTAAACCTTCGTCTCGATTTCGGCCTCGTTCTATATTGGCTTACAGAAAGACTACGAGTATGTCACTCACACGCATCTAGGTTACACCAGCCATTAGCGCATATAAATATTTAATAACCAACTAACATTTTATTGCAATTCTATATTTTCAATATTTTAAATGGAGAGTGTTGTCTCCAAGCAAGCATTCCTAAAATCAAAACCCTTACCAATTTTAGTAATGAGTAAACAGGAAGGTTTATCAATTAATCATAGAGAGTAAAACATGCAATGCTTGATATGAAACATGCCTTCTTAAGGGTGTCGTAAGAGCGTCTACTGTCGCATAGAAATACGGCTAGAACAGCAGGGGTAGCAGCGTTTTCTTCTCACCTGGTCATGGCTTTGCCCAAGTAGCTTTCTAATATCGTTTACGCTAGATGAATAGATGTCAAATGTATGAAAATGACATTAACAAACGATCGACCGATTGTAAGCTTAAGCCATTTTCATACATTTGACATCTATTCTTCTAGCGTAAACGATCGTAAAAAGCTACTTGTCTAAGGGCGCTACACCGCCAAATCGTCTACAAAGTGTTGCGACATGGCAAAATTCTCCTTTCGGAGAGCCTATGTTCAGCAGTAGACTGATATAGGCTGATGGTGCTGATGATGAGTATTATAAAATAAAAGTTATTGAAAATAAACATTCATAATCTAATATAACTTATACTAACTTATATATATAAAAAATTGTATAACTAAACATAACTCCTAAAAATATTTGGGATTCGCACTCGCAGAGAACCACCAAAGTGGTTTGCGAGGCACATTTTTTTATATCGAGTGTAATAATAGTAAATAAATAAATAAAAATAATAGGAAATGTATATGAACGTGTCTGGCAAACTGGCAGACAAAGTAGAGAGGATGCCAACATATTTTCTACTCTTAGTAGCTCTAGTAGCCCTTGAGCGAGAAACCTTTGTTTTCATTATTAAAACTCTTGTGGCATGTGAGGAATTTCGTTAACGATTCAAATATTTATAGAAGACAATGGAAGCTCAAATATCTTGTACTCCAACAAAAACAAACTATCCATGAATGAAAAACTATGCCAACTGGCATAACCAGACTAACATTGTATATTTGTATGTAAGCTCTGTATTACCTCTGACAATGTTTCAGTGCCAAGAGATTGCGCAAACGCGTCCAACACAATGCCACGCGAGTTTACATTACTGAAGTTGAAGGAGATTTCTGTGGATTTTCCTGCTCGAGCATGTACTAGTAAAATTTTAACCAGTGCTGTCAGAGGTCGACGTACGAAGAGTACCGGCGCCGGCGTTCGTAAACCTTGGCACTCCCCTCGGCTCTCTTGCCAATACCACAAATAAACTATTGGCAACAGGTTGGCATGTGGTAAAGTGCTCCTTCAAAGGGTTGTTCAGAGGTTTTTGTATTTTACAGGCTAGATGCTTTTTAAGTAAGATAATACTCACCACCAGTGGAACTGTATTCTCCAATATATCGCTTGGTTAGGTACCGCACGACGACAGCTGAAAACAAAAAAAGCAATTTACTACTAGTGTCCAAGTCTTGAAAAAAAAAATATTGTGGGGAAATAAAAACATTTTGTGACAAAACATTTAATTGTGGATTAATTTAACGCTACGTTGTAGTGTGTGCTCATGTTCTACTAGTATAATAAAATATACTGCTGTGAAAAGCTTGTACTCACACTAGTGCACCCACAAAACAATTCCCATTTGGTAGAGGCATTAAAACATCAAGTTACTATTTAATGTCGTAACTACAACAATATGGGCACGCCAGCTAAATATGGGATTAGGAGAAATAAATGTTATATCAGCCAAGTATGTTCGCACCAGTATGGTACAGCCTATGAAATCTAATAATATAGAAAGCGCGAGAGTTTCAGATCCCACTTTACATTGCGAATTATCTAACTCGATAAAACAAATCTTGGTAAATGAAATACAAGTTAGTTACATGGAGAAAGCAGCAATTAGCAGCTAATCGGTAAGAGGTGTTACAAAAGTTGTATTCCTGAATGAATTTATAACTACAAGCAACAATTAGAGGGAAAGCAAACAAAGGGGCCAGAGGTGCAACAAGATCTGCTATTGAAATTGTAGCCATTTTCCTGCTAACTTATTATAAGACAATAATTGCGTAAGACATCTAACAAGTTCTAATATGTTTTTACTATATTAGTAGCTTTTAATATTACCAATATACTTGTTTGTTTTTGGGTAATTAATAATATCAGCGTGCCAATCACTTTATTCTCGTCAGTCACAAATAAATTTGCTTGCAAAATACTCTTATAATTACTGTTTAAAGTCCATTGAATGTGCACTTGTCTAAGTTGTGGCGTTTTAGTGATAAAGTTAATTAAAACAGCAAATGAAATGCCAGTTAGAACGCTTGAGCCCAGTTTCATAATTCTCTCTACATTGGTGTGGACAGAGCAATGGGGTGTCCTATCTATTGGTGCAACGCAATAGGATAAGGACAGTGGTTTTACGATACCCATGCAAACATAATCAAATGCATGTCACTTATCTTCGATTATTTTATGATTCCTGTTTAGAAAATCCCAAAGTGGTTATAATGCCATAGATATTCCATAAAGCTGTGAGAATAGGCAAATAAAGATTTTATAGCCAGAGAATCTTTTGAGAAAGCCACGATACTGAAATATTGGCAGATATTATTACTAGAAACTATCATATAAAAGTGCCAATCCTGTAAACAGATTCAAACACATTTATCTCGACAGAAGACCATTACATGCCATTGCCGTTCTTTATTTATAGCAAGAACCGATCGAATAGAATTACGTGGGTATATTACGTTTTTGACATTAACAGTCAAAAAGACTTGCAGGAATTTCTGACTTTACGTATTAGATTTTCACAGACTGAAGAAATATAGTTGATCATAAACCAGTGAATAAGTACTAGATGAAATTATATCTTTATATCGAAGACCATGACATTGCGTTCGTTTTATTGAGTCTTTGCTGCTGCTATCTTATCGTTGAAATGTAAATTCACAACTTGCCGATAGGTTTACTATTTCATCAAAATTATATAGATGCGTTAGATGTTATTTTAAAGTACCAACGTATTTTTAAGGTACCGTCAGCTCATGTTTGATTTAATGGTTGTCATAAGGTCAGGGGCGTTGGTTTTCATGAGAGTTTATTGAGAGTTTATTGAATGGACCACCTCAAAACAATCGATGTGTGTTAATTGCAATTTCACGGTTATCTATTGAGGTTGTCGCACTTTCCTTTTATACTTCGGCTCGTTAAATGATCATTACTCGAACAGGGATTGTATGGAAATGTTAACAACAACTCTTCTTGTAAACATGGTTTGTTGGTTTTTGAATTTATCTTCGATTATTAAATAAATTGTTACTTTAGTGATATTTGATAGTGTTGTGCCTTATGGCGAACGTTGCAAAATCTGAAAAGCTGTGTCCTTATCAAAACATGTAAAGTAAGCACGCGACTTGAGTCGAACGCACCAATTACACTAACGAGTAAGCACTTTCACTGCAGCTGATAGCGGTCAGTTCAAGGTAATCCACTAAGCATTACTCTCGATCTTGACGAACAACGTGCTAAAATCGATTAATCTGTGTTCGGCGGTCAGTAGAGTGTTGTAAGAGAATAAACTATTTCTATTATATTTTACAGAAATTAAATGATCATACGAGTAAAACAAATGGCTGCCATATCTTTCATAATCATTATTGACTCCCAAAAAAAGTGTTCAAATGAAATTGACTTCCACTTTAATAGCAACCTCGTCTCTGTTCTGAAAATTATATCGTACGGGTGGTATTTTAGGAATAAATTATAGTCCATGTCGTGCACCTGCGATTTTAAGTTCGTGCCTTTCGTGGATCATGTTTGAGAAAATTACTCTTTCCAGAGCAAACTGGAATGTCACCAGTAACGAGGAGTATAACGGGACTCGGAAGGGATTAAATCAAGACGTTGTTGACTGAATACGGTAGCAAAGTTAAATGTTAATTAAGAGCATCGGCCGAAACGATCAGACACAATCCCGGTTGCGGTCGCCACCGCCTTTGCCGGTAATTGGACGCTCTACTATTTCATTTACATTTTTACGTCCCTCTTACTTCTGTAATAATTAAACATCTCCCAGTGTGACTGTTTAGGTATCTGTTTTATTGGCTGCTGTAAAATTACGAACAAAACATCATCAATTTTAGTGCCCACCGGCTTCTTTGAGGATCCTAGCGGCTTTCACTTACATTTATTGACTGATGCAAATGCTAATCGAGTTTCACCAAACCAAATTTAACATGTTTCCAAACATTTAGTCATCCGATTTGCACAACCCAAATGCTAAATGAATTCTCTTAAAATATCAGATTATTCAAGGCGCCTAGCAACATATAGCATATTGGTCAGCATTCTTTGCAATGTCAATTTTATTTTGGATAACTAAAATAGCCGATGATTTTATGCGCTCGAAAAAAGATTTTCTAATAATAAGCGGTTGTACTAGGTTATTTAAATCGCTGACTGGTAAGCTTGAGCATTTGGGTAATTGTGAGTAAGTGAGTAATTCAGTGGCGAGTAGCGAGAGGCGGGTGTCCCGGCAGACGTCTGACCGGGTGACTCAGTGCTCGGCACGCGGCGAACGCGAACTACTATAAATACGACTGCAGTTGACATTTACTTGTTCTCGATCCGCAATCCTAAACGCAACGGTTTCATCTGCGGTACTATCTAGATTAGTTTGCTAACAGCACAAATTAGCTTTGTGCACTGTTGCATTTAAATAAATGATAAATCATAAATGTGGACAAAACCACACACATTATTCTGACTCCAAAATAAGTACTATTTAAAGCACTCGTTTTGAGGAAATCAGAAACAACAAAAGTATCTACCGCTTCACCCAGAACCGAGAAAATATATTAGAAAGCCTTTGTCTCTACATTTTCCCGTACGGGAATCGACCTTAGGATCTTGAAGCAGGCAACATCTAAAAAAACCGTGTTTTTATCCGCTTTACCTCGGAGTTCGACATTTCAGACGGTAAAATTTAGGATAGTGTATGTGTATATTTATATTCTGATCTTTATCATCCAGCCTACATCAGTCTACTGCTAGACATGGGCCTGTCCAAAACGACGATTTTGCTGTTATCGCCACGTTTGCAGACGGCTGCTGTCCGTCTGCTTCTGGCTTTGCTCATGTAGTGACGTTTCACGATATTCTATTTTTCTTATGTGCCGGCACCACACGAAACAACTTTTACGGACATATGACTGAAACTTTATATGGAAGGCTTTATTCAGTTAAACCGGGCGGAAATTTGGCGAGCGCTTAGGGCGTTCAGCCTAAATCCGCCGCGCTAGCGGTCTCCCGGTGCGGCCGAGGGTGAGGCTTCATGAAGCGAAGCCTCAGGCTCGCTCGGGCAGGGGCACACACCAGCGGGCGTGATCGGGCCGGTGTACGACACAACTATAACCATAGATTTAATATTATATTAAATCTATGACTATAACTTAGCACAGCTATTTATATGTTACTACTCGTAGATGTCCGTACCAGCACGGGTTTACCAATGAAAACAATAATAATATAAAAAAATTTAGACATGCCTCACTGGTCACACTAGTCTACACTACTCGCCATCTAGTCCCAAATTAAGCTACTATTAAGTACCCTGTTGTATGGGGTACTAGACATGCGATAAACTTTTTTTTTTCGAAATACATACTTATAATACATAGAAAACACCCAGACCAGTACAAACAGAAATGATCATGCACAAAAATATTTGTACTGTGCGGGGATCGAACCCGCGACCCATGAGTCCCATGACTCAGAAGCAGCGTTTACTACCGCTGATCCAAATTTATGGTCGTCGGCCGCTGATCAAAACAATGCAAGCAAACAGTCTGTCACACGACCATGTTTACCCTTTACAGGCTTTTCATGTACATATACCTAAAACCACGCCTTAAACATGTATTATTTCAAACATAACCAAAAAAGAATTACCAAAAGAGTTTTAGTCATTTAGAAGTGGTGCTCGTATGCATTTCGGTTATAGATTTTTTTTTATAGAGAAGAAGAAGAAGAAGAAAAAAATAGACTGTTAGATTTATAAAATATTTAGTTCGTATGTTATTAATAATGTATTAAGTTCATCAATAGGCTTTTGAGTATAGGAACTGAAATTCTCTGTATATTCACGCTGTCACTCGTTTTTTCGACCGTACTAACGTTTACGTAATCAAATGAGTTCAATAATTTGTTTTTAATAATAGTAATGAAGGTTGTTTATGGTGCAGCTATTACGGCGTTTGTTTACAAGCCGTCGGCGGGCCCGCAGGCCGGCTGGGACGATAACTCGGGTTAACTGCTTAATCACAATCGAGCGACCAATGATTGATTGTCTTACGTAGTTGTGTAATGCCGTGCTTTACAATCGCGGTTTGCGTTGGCATTAGACTTAAGAGAAAACACTACGGGCGAGAGAATCGAAAAATAGGTATTTGTAAAATCTATTTCTGTCGCGCAGTGCCAAACGCATTCACCGCAGAGTGTGATAGAGACAATTGCTTCTTGGACCGAAAATACCTGCTAAAAACACACCAAATCAACGTTTCGTAGTCCCCCGATTACTTTTCCAAAACTAGACCGATTTAAATACTTTTTTATTTAAAATTAAAGAAAGGCTTTGGCCGTGTTCGTATGTTTTCCTTTTTTTCTAAAATTTAGCCAAATTTGTTTTCTGAATGTTTGAACACACCGGAAAATCTGGCGAATTTTTTCGATTTTTGAGGGCTCATATCTCTTTTATTAATTAATTTATGAAAAAACAGAAAACGTAGAAACATGCTAATAGTGGCCATAGATTTTTATGATAAAAATTATTGCTCTACTGGCATTATCCAGGGAGGAAACAGGGGACTACGTTTGTATGGAAAAACGGCCGTGGTGTTTCCTCTTAAGAACACTTCGTTGTTTGCCTTAGGCTGCTTAAAAATTTTTTTGCCACTTAGTCATTGCAAATTTTCAACACATTGACTTTTTAGTCTTAGGTATGTCTTATGTCTCTTCCTTCTCAATAAATATGAATCTCAGATAATAATTATCGTCATTCTTACCTCACTAATAAAAAAATAATGCGAATGTAACTCTGTCTTATGCTTTCGTGCCTAAATCACTGAACCGATTTTGATAAGATTCGGTGCGAAGATAGATTACACCTTAAGAATTGGTATTGGTATTGGTAACGGGCTCCCTTTTCGGCATTTAGGCTCCACTTGGCCCATTATGCGTAGGGGGATTAGGGTGGTTAGTCCAACCACCCCAACTCCTTCCAGAAGCACAGAAGTCTTTTGGGACGTTCACAGGCTTCTGAAAGGGAACTCGGTGTGCCGAGGATAGATGCCCGGTGGGTGGCTAACCCCTGTGCATTCCAAAATCACATGGGCAGCCGATTCTGCCTGTTCCAGGCAGCCTCTGCATAGGGGGCTGTCTATGGCACCAATGGTGAAGAGACACCTTAAGAAAGGACATAGGCAATTTTTATCCCCATGCAGGGCACAGCGGTATAACGTGCTGTTCACGCGGGTAGAGTCGCGGGCAAAACGCTAATAGTATAAATAATTCTTATAATATGGGTATATTACAACCAATCCTAACTAAATATTCTCATTGTAACATATATCGCACAACAACAATAGCTATTACATAAACATGAAACAAGGTCATTATCAAGACCACGTAACAACTGAGCTACGCTTTTCCAAGTCACGTCTAATATGAAATGCTAACGCACTAGTACTGCATACCAGTTCAAGGTCTTGGAATCTGGATTCACTGCCGGGAATGCCCAGAATCGTGGTTCACTTGAGAGATATTGTTTTTTTCAGCGCCATTAATATTCTAACATAAACGACAGCAGGTCTCTTTAAAAAAAAATTACAAAAACTAATTAATGTAGATAGAATAATCGCACATAAGGGTCACTACATATATAATATGTGACCTTCGTTGTTTCTAGTTTCCAAAATACGAATGCTTTAAATAGTTATTCAAATTGGGATCAGAACAATGTATGTGATGTTGTCCACATTTGTTTATTTTTTATGTATTTATTTGTTAATAGTATTTAGACTTTAAAACTGTCAACTATACAACTAACTAATTAATACAAGGAGACAGCAATAACAGAAAGCTTTTCATTAATCATTACACATATTCACATACTTCAATATTGGAGTGCCCATCGTTATATTGCACAATACTATTCAAGTATTACCTAATCTCCTAATTGTTATGATAATGCGCAAGAGTGTTTCCCAAAACGACATCCGACTACCGACTCCATAAATCAATTTCTCCGATGTTCAGCTTTCGCCAGGTTATTGTTTATACTTTCTATTGCAACACGGCTATTAGTAAATCAAAGGTAGCATTTCACGGTTTCTTGAGTAAAATTAATGGGATTAAGGCATATGTTATGTTAAATTTATACTAGCTTTAGCAAGCCACTTTGATCTGGTGACCGGAACCGCTGTCACTAGGTAGGTAATAAGTGAGCTAGGATAGTAGAGTTTAACCTACAACATTAACAAGTTATGCCGAAAAAAATTAAGCCTTTATTTATATATGTATGATAAATGTTTGAAGAGGATTAGAGTTTTTTTAAAGTTCCTAACCGTTATTTAAATCTTCAAAGCCCGCGCGGCAACGGTTGACCGCGATATACAGAATAAAATTTTAACCACCTTCCAAATTTTAATACAACAATCTGCGATACAAAAAACAAATGACGTATTTTTTCTTTTGGTATAGCCCAGTACGAAAATGTCAAGATAAAGCACTTAGAAATTGTCAGCCAAAAATCTAAAATTTTTGATGCGGCCTTTCTAGCAACACTTTTTTTACGCGATGCGCATCTCATTTAATTACGATACTATTCATAAATTTTTGAATTTCCCTTCATACCTTAACAGGCTTAGGAACATAAACATTGAAAACTATGTAGCGAAAAATATTTTCGGGTGAAAACTTGATTTACATTGTTTTACTTCATAAATGGGCGTTAAATACGATACTGAACGCCTATAAAAAATTTTGAAGATGATGAAAAAGTCACCTGTATAGATTTCTATAGTGTTTTTCAATTAACCACATTCGAAGGGTTAAGATTATGTAGATAAGTATTTTAAGTTGACAGAAGTAATATTTTGTGACACGATCGAAGTTTGCTATTTATTATGGGATTTTTAGCATGTGCTATTGAGTTTGTTCGCCTAACTCCTTGTCGAGATCAGATCATGACCTACGTGATCTAACCACGAGTAATCCCTAAAATTAACTAGACCAACGGGGAGTGTTTATATTTTAGCATAATATTAGGTAATTTTGTAATTTTGATTGGCAAACAGATTATTTTTTCGGGGTGGTGGGATCTACCTCCTAGTGGTCAACCCTGGGCAACAGCATCTTTGGTTTTCTAACCAATGCCTGGATGCTACTGCCCTCCTACCGGAGTCCAGCGCCAAACAGTTTTTCTGTATTCCGCTGGTGAGTGGGAGAACCAGTGCCACTTTCTGTGTAAGCTCGCTCCATCTAAGGCTTCTTCTTTACTGTAGAGTTAAGTATGTAGTCAAGAGCAAGCCCATTGATTATAAAAAAAATCGAGCCATATTACAATGATTCAAGTACTAACGGCGTAATGGCGGCTAGCCCTCACCCTGCGCACCAGGGATGCGCACCACTTGCGCAAGATTGCAACGAAGCTACCAGCAAGTCCTTGGCTTATCGAGTTATCACTAATCCCGAGACGGAGTGCGTGTAAAGTATTTTTAGCTTAAATAGAAAATCTAGGTATTCTTGCATAACCTTTACTTAATAGTAAGAGGCTTAGCAAGAAACCTTAGAAAGGGATACTTAGTTTTACTTATTAGTATTTAACGTCCTTGTAACCGACCGAGATTTGTAATTATTGTTGACGAAATACTCAATTCTTGAGTTAATGCTTTTCTTGGGTGTCTCTGCTATAAAACTCGTGAAATAAAAGGTAAGTAATAATTACAGTTAATTTTACACTACAAATAAGTAATAACTGCACCATGATCTCAGCTGCTTTAATATGACTTCATTTCTAAGATGTACGAGTTTATGTTATTGCTCACTGATGAACGATGGACTCAAAACATTAGTGTAACAACAAATAATGATAGACTACGGAGTCATTATTGCAGCATTGACTTTTTGTAAGACGACCTCTATCTAGTGTACACGTATTGAATGCAATCTTCTATTAATTAGGTATACCACCTTTCATTATTTCACCAGAGGTATACACTACCAATATAGTTATTCTTATATTGAAAATCACATTATGAGGATGATACTATTCTAGTTTTTTGAGAATTGATTTTGTTTAGAAGTAATTAATACAATTAAATCAACTGGGGGCAGCACCTAGGTCTAGTAGTCCCCTTATGTAATAACTTTATAAATATAACGCCAGGCCGCTTACCGGGCCAAGATCAGTGTCTTAGGTTCGATTTTCGGGTCGGGCAAAGAGAGTTTTGCATTTTCGAACATTGCTCGAGTTTGTGATGATCACCCATGATTGCTGTGGTAGCATGAATTCAATGATAGAGGCCTTTGCTCTGCAGAGGGCTGATTATAGGTTGTAACTTTTCTTTTTTTACTTTATAGATATTTGGTTGGTTCAGTGGTGTGGTGCCACAGAACAAGGAAAAAAGGTTATGAGCAAATGCTCATACTTCTGCCCAAACATGAATGTAAGTGAGCGCTATGTTAGATATAATTTGTAGAAAAGAAGTGTAGAGATGTGGCTTGGAAAAGTCCTGCTTGTTGCTTTTGTGCTTTGCTAGTTTTCCGGCTGACCATTATCAGAACATTATAGTGCAGCAATAATCAGCTGTTTAATGTTCAGATTAATAAGATTATTGTACATTATTAACTGCTTTGTTTTATCATGTTAGGGAATTTACCTCATGTATCATTTCACCAGCATTTGTCATCAATATAGTTCAAATATTGTTCTCATTACATTTACGGATTCCATTTTTTTTTGCGGAATCGAACCGTTAGCTTTCTTGTGGTTGAAAATTTTTAATGATATTCTTTTACTGTTTTTTTTTATTTGCTCGTCTTGAATTTATTCCCGGCATTCCATTTAAAGAACAGTCAATCAGTACGATATACTGATCCGATTTCGCTTGGCGCGGATTTAGCGTGATCTTCAACAGCGTTTTTTAGATTCGAAGTACGTAGTCGTTATTTCTTCGAGAGTATGTTGAATAAAAAAAAACTTAAAAATGCTTTAAATCTACTTTCATCATCTCAGTCCCACGACGCTCACTGCCATACATACTTAGGTCTCCCCTAAGGATCTACACAACGATCGGAACCGCGCCTAACTTATTTATCCGCGGTAACATAAACCTTCAAAATTTAGGCGTCATATTTAAAGTTTTCTGTTTTGTTGTCGTTGGTTAAAAATGAGCATACGTGGTAGCGAGTAGTGCTTAAGAAAAAAATAGGGTGCAAGAAGCTATTACAGTCAAACTTATACATCAATGGTTTCTCAGATCATATAAAGAAGGAGATATGAAATTACTCGTCAATCCTTAGCGAACCCGTGTCTCCGAATTATTTATGTGTGCAACACAACTACAATAACACTGTTGTAAGCATAAGGATCACACTATATCGATTTACAATGCTCATTGGTGCGCACACAAACATGGACCCAATCACTGCGGCTACCACTTACTCGCTTACACAATGCGTTATTAGTGTGTCGCTACAAAGTGTGGTCGCGACGCACACGTCGGGCAGTGAACGCTTTGATTAAACCTCAATACATTGCGCAGTCGCATAGTACTCACAACACAGCTAATTAGTATTAAGCCTATCGTTACATGGATGTTTTCATTAAATAATTCGCCGCGGTGTGTAATAGTTCTGTTTGCCCATATTGGATTCGCACGCGCCACGCCCCCATTTCATATCTATTTCTTTATATGATCTGAGAATGGTTTCGTACCTCTGCACCGTAGTTATTTTGTAATAAGCAGCTCGCACAAACAAGGGTTGTGTATCTCTAATAAAAAACCGGCCAAATGCAAGTCGGACTCGTGCACGAAGATTTACGTAAGTATTGACTGGGTAAACAACAGTTTACCTACTAAAATTTTTATTAATAAACTGAGTATACAATTAAGTATTTTGTGAATATTTCAAGTGCCTACCTGTTACTATTTATTGATATCGAGCAAAAATAGGCAAAAGTGGCGTTTTTTGTATGGGAGATTCCCTTTTTTTTTAAATTATATTATTTAATTTTAAAGTAAAAAAACAACTGAGTATTTTATGAATATATCAAATACCTACCTATAGCCATTCGTGATATCGAACAAAAAGGGCAAAAAAAAGCGTTTGTTGTTGCGGGGGAGCCCCCCTTAAATATTTATTTTATTTGATTTTTAAAATTTGTTGTTATAGCGGCAATAGAAATACATAATTTGTAAAAAAAAAATACTGTCCAACTATCGCGGTTCTTGAGATACAGCCTGGTGACAGACAGACGGCGAAGAGACAGCGAAGTCTTAGTACTTAATAGGGTACCGTTTTTACCCTTTGGGTACGGATCTCTAAAAAACAAGTAGTTTTTTCAAGTTCAAGTCTGTGTATGTATAATGTTTAACATGTGTTGTGTCGTGCCGGCACATATGGTTTAAGACATTTATTTCTCTAAAAGAATTACATTCACTTGTAAGAGAAATACAAAATTTACCTTAAAACTAAGTTTGCTAACAATTAAAGATTTAAATTTACCTTCTTGAATAATAATAATTATTAATTGCACGAAGCAGACGCACCACAAAAAACAGATACTACATTATAAAATTCATATTGGCCATTTAATTTTGTGGGTAAACTAAGAAAACAGCAGTTCTATAAGTCGAAAACATAAGTATAATAACACAACTTTTGGGTGTTATAATATTTCAACGTAGGTAAGTAGGTACCCCTCCTCCTATGGGTGTCATAAGAGGCGACTAAAAGAGTACTGCCAAAAGAATGCGTGCAACAGTGTCTTCTCTCCATCATTGGCCAAACTGAAATCGCCAACCCGCCTGCCAAGCGTAGAGATCATGGCAAAATCCTCTTTTAGGAGAGTGTGTCCAGCAGTAGAGTGATGTGCCTTGGTGATAATGTTATTGCGTCTATCATACGATTTTTGTCTCTGTGTTTATTGTAAATCTAGTAGATCCAGAGATTACCCCTTACCAATGATATTTTAAAGTATAGAATGTAAAGTTCATAGTAATTCGCGTGTTAAGTCTGTTTCGAGCAATCCAAAACTGCGCACATTGACAAGTTTCACTGATAAGGAGAACAAAGATGCGAAATAGCGCGCAAATGAATGAGATTGCTATATTTTTTAATGATTACCGCTCGTGGTTGCCTTCGTCGCAGACTAATACTATGTACGAAACGTCCTAATTAGGACGTATTTGAGTCTTCACAACGCGCGCGCTATAATATATCTGCTTCGTTCTAATATAATATCATTGACACGCACAAATTCACTAACATTATCTCTACATAATATTATTTATATCCATAAACACAGTTTTCCTTATACCTAAGGGTTTTCTAGAAAATAACGCTTTTTAGCGTTCAGACCGCTCATATTATACAGTTCCGTCTGATTTGTGCAATAAAGTGTATTATCTAACCGTCTTCCTAAAACAATTTAATTACTAAAAAAAAATTCTAAAGTATCCGATTCGCATAATAACATGTAGCGCCAATAAAAGAAACGATGTTTTTGAGTAGGTGTTGCCTCAACATGACGAATCCCACTCGGAGTTGCGAGTTACGACCAGAGACGGTTTTAGTCTGGTTGATTCGAACGCTGACTAACGCCTTGTCTTAGCAAGCAAACAATGATCATCCAGGCACTCGTACCTATATACGTGTCAGTCAACGTGCAAATAAATACAGGATTTTTTTTAGAACGAATCAAATTTATAATCTACGTAAAAAATGAGGATAATCTACACAGATATCTTTTTAAGAATAATATTTGTCTCATTTTAATAAAAACCTAAAAATAAGGTTGATAGGCTACACAAATTTAATGAAATTTTTTTTTTTTTAAATGGATGTTAACACCGATTGGCACCATGAACCAAATTTTGTAGCTATGTTTTTGGACAGAGTGTAGAAGAGTGACTAAGTTATTATTATTGCATTTTGACACATAAAACGTAACACAACACCTAAACTTAATTAATTGAGTTACATTAACTCTTATTAACATAAGTGTTCAGTTTATTTGACTGTACTAGTCAGAAGCACGCAGTACCTAACTCAAAGAACCACTCAAGTCACATAAGTTGCACAAACATATTTTTACAGAGTCTTCAGGAACCTAGGAAAATCGCAATGGCGTTTTATTACCTGATAATGACTTAAAAAACTCTTATCTAAGGCGCTTGGTGGCAAACGTTGTAGATACGATACCTAGATTATGTGTCATTTGTATGCAATATAAATTCCAAAACACTATCATATCATCATGCAAGTATTAAACAATAGGACTTTATAGGTACAATTAAAAAGCAACTGTACCTACATCTTAGGAATGTGTTCTACAAACATAATTAAAACTCTTTGTTGTTAATTAAACTATTTGAACAATGCGAGACAAGTGTCAAAGCGTTGTACGTTATCAGTGTTTGCACCTGGAGAGTGTTAGTGGAAAATGTTATGTTTACGAACAACCAATACGTTCCTTTGAACATTAATGTCGATTATTGGTAGGGACGTGCCATTATCGGCAGTAAATTTATCGATAAGTACACCGAAGGATTCAATCAGGACACGTTGTACTTTCTGTTTTAGGCTTGCACTACATGGAATGATGAGCAACCAAATAATAATTTACGTGAAGTTCTATCATAATTATACGATGGCTTCATCCGAAGAGATTAAGAAGTAAAACACATGTAGTAACACCTACTGTATATCTATCATAAAATTAATAATCGTATTGTGTCGACAAAATATTCTTGAACTAATGGAATAAGCATAATATGAAGTCACGGAAGAAAATTCTTGCGTTAAGTATAGAAATAATACGTGTATGGAATTTTCTGGGGTCTCTAAGCACTCGCATTTCTAAACCAATTTTAAAAGTCTCGTTTTCTTAACTGACCCTGACCAGAAATCAAACCCAATAGGTTATGCTTTTAAGTCGAATCACTGCGACAATACATCATGTCGTGTAGGTACTTATAATAAAACGACAGCTTATAGAAAGACCTTCCGAAACCATCGTGACTTCTTCAAAGTAGCAGCTAACCAATACTAAATCGATAGAATCACAACACTAGTGGAAAACTGGAAACCCACGAGGCTATTGACTCAGCGCTTATCACGGCCAGTATCTGCGACACGACTGATAACTTACATTACCGGTTGTTGAAATCATGTCGAGACAAAGAACCCTACATTAAAAAAGATCATTGATTTAATGATTTTTGCATAACCTCCTTAAGAAATAAAGACGAAGGTTTGTAAATGCTGAAATTTCAAAAAAAGCAAGTCTACTTAAATTAGGTATATCTGTTTGTTAAGTTTCAACACAGATAATAGAAGACTATGGTGTTATGGAAAATACAAAACCGATGTTGATATTCTGTGGTAAAGATAAAGGCTTAACGTTATCATCGAAACCCTGGTTATACTATCTTCACGTTCAATAAATAAGTTTGCCAAAGGTTTGGCTATAGTAGGCAATTTCTGAAAATTTTCTCAAGTAATAACCTTAAGCACAAATATGTCTATTTCGGAAAATGATTGACAATACTCCAAGTTTCCATTTCGTACGTTAGTTTTACAGTACATTGTAATATACAGTACAATTCGATAAATATAAAGCTTTATTAATAGGGGTTAAAGTATGAAATTGCCGATTATTTTCCCACTTTTTATTTTGTTTATAGCTCTTAAGGATAGTCATATTATTGCGTCATTCTTTTTGTATTGTATCAAAAACTAAATAAAGTAACTTTTGACTACAAAAAAAATGCAATACTAGTACCTATTACTTCAAAGGAAGTCGTTGAAAAGACCCCTTACAATGTGTCAGCTGTCCTTCTTGCTTCAATTAAGTATATTTGTATTATATACTTTGATTTTCAGAAATTTAAATACTTTAATGCGTAGCTTTATAACCATCTAACTTTCACCTTTAATTGCATCGAAAACGGATCAGGCGTTTTTAAAAAAACTAAAAAATTGTTAGTATGGAAAAATGACTTTTCTTGATTTTGTCCATACAAAACGGCAATTTCATACTTTAACCCCTATTATTATGTGTGTAGTATGTAATTACTTCACACTTAGGAATGCACACTGCATAGACAGTGTTACAACACTGTAACAACAATTACCTATAATTGTTTGCCTTAAACATCTTGACTGTAATATTAATATTTCCGGCGTTTGACTCTTATCTTTCTCCCGGCTAGACGACGCCCATAGCCGGACATAGGTCCCCAAGCAATGGACTGCTATGTGCCACACATTGTCGATAATAATTATAACAAATAGGTACTTTACATATTAATACTACTTTATTAAAATTAAAACATGTTAACAAACATACTGCCGCGCATTAACTTTATTGTTTTTTGTTTATTACAGTTTAAAGTTTTCTACTTCACTTTTTAAGAATTTTCTTAACCTTTTCAAATCAATTTATTCCTAACTAAATACTTTAACTAGACAACTGGTCGCTTAAAATGAATGAAAATTGCCTATAAAGCTGTCGAAATATTATATCGTAATTAAATTAACAGCCTAATTACACCTGTAGGCATTTCGAAATAAATCAAAGCGCTTTTTCTGGAGCCATTAAAGATAATTGATTTCGGAGTCAGTCAAAACAAAAAGAGAATTAAAATACACGTGTATCGAAGCGTTATTATGTCTTGCAGCTGGAGTTGAAAAAAGGTATTCTTGGGGGCAAATGTCCGTCATTCCTCTTCCAATAACAACAGCGTAATAACTTAATTAATTTAGAATTTTATTGTTCTTACCCGATTTACCGCATCTGGCGCTGCCCAGCACCACAACTCTTATTCGATTGACTGTCATCTTCATTGGTCCGTTTGTTTATCACTGCACTCTTTTGAATAAAAATTACAGTCTGTGCATTAATTTTGAATGTCGTGAGTTTGCGTTCTAATTTTTAAAATTGACAATTCGCATTGGCGGTAAAGCCGCGCGATCAGCTGTTTATTGAGTAATGGCGAACGCACGCGCGCACCAAGCACCTGCTTACAAGCGACTGCCGTCAAACACAATTGGCGCAACAAACAAGACGCACTCTGACACCACTCTACTAATGTTACGAATAGAGAATATACAATCTTTCAGTTACTACATACCGAGGGGATTTACGTTGCACTGTATCAGTAGGTATCGCTTTACATTAGTCTTCGAATCATTTGTTTAGTGATAGCTCGCTAGCATTTTCCGTTACATACGAGAAACGACAGTGCAACGTGCTGTTTATTAATTAATTAACTACTTTATCAAGTATGTTAAATAGATCCTGACTTGTTTGTGTTTTCAATTTTCATAAATATATATTACAACCAATACCTACATTCATATCTTATCTAGGTAGGTACTTTACCTATCTATCACTTTCTGTAAGGTAGGTATCGTATTTCTGTTGTGTACTAGGTAGGTACATCAACTCTACCTTTTCTACAAGCAGACAAATAAATATGTAGTAATGTAACTTTATCTAAACCAACCGCCATGCATGTCCTTAGTGCATAGGTACTTAAATCGAAACGAATACTTGTTCCATATTAAATTGCCCGGTAGAGAAGGCTTCTTTGCGATAAAACCGTCTTATTTTACAAATGTTTGTAATTCGAAATGTTTTTTGTCATGTTTTTTATGTTCGTCAAAGTGTATTGTTTTGTAATCTGTACATGTTTTTATTTTTTATGGCAACCTTTATTTTTAATTCTCAAATCTTAAGTTAAACCTGATTTAACAACTAAACTTTAGAATTCAATTTTAAATTGCTCATGGGATATTTAATTTTTAATATACCGTGACTAAAATTCAAATTATTATAATCTTTGATGCGCCGTTCAGCTTTCAAAAAAGTTTCCGCGCAAAAACTTTGACAGTAATCCAGCGTTGTATTATTTTTGTATGAGCCGACGCACATTGAACTTATTTTGTACCTCTACATCAATTCTAAATGATAAGTTAGCAACAACTGTTAACACTTTCACGCAAGCAACGTATGTATACGTCAAATTGTGGTAGATGTGGTGAAGCACAGCGTATTAGTACGTTCAGCTAATAAGTGTTGTGTTGAGCACAACGTAGTAGCACGGCGCCTGTTCATACTAATCTCTATTAGTTCGGTTGCTGTGCGACAACGCATCAAACTCTTAAAAATGTAGTGCTACAGCGTGTCGGAAATTTTACACATCTTTGAAGACTCCATACACTGGCAGTGATTCGCTCCTTGTAGACGCACAACGTTACTATACGTCAATCAGCGCAGGTTACGTCATACATTCCGTTGACCTGTGCGAGCCGCAGGGGAAGGCGCGCGTGCGTTGCTGTCCACACACAGCCCGCAGTGAATAATATTACGCATAATCTTATTTTTTTACTATTTACGTAGTTATTACAATGTAACTATTCTAAAATCACTTCAATGGTCATTGATTTCTTATTACTTTTCAATATTTGTAAATATACGTCAGTATTTGTACGTATATGCTCCGTTGCAAAACGGAAAAGTGAAGCAAACAGGTGACGACTTGGTACCCAAGGGACAGCACTAGAAGCAGAAGACGTAAAGTAACAAGATGAGAGGATGACTTAAATATTACCTTGAAATAAGAGTAGCGGCAGCCAGAAATCAGTGGAAAGAGTTGAAGGAGGCCTTTGCCATAAGGCTTGCCTAAATAAGATACATTTTGTAATAGGTGTAGCACAGTATAATGTAAATATTTTGGAAATAAAGGCTTTATTATTATATGTATACGCCAACGTTATTACACGTTGTTGGGAATGGTATAGATGTTTATCTGTACTTTTTGGCACGACGTATGTATACGTTGACGTCCTATGACGTAAGTGCTTTATAACATAACACTAAATTCACGTGCTCTTAGCAGACCGTCTCTGGGCGTCGATCCAGTTTATATGAAATAAATATGTGCGTAATCGCATCGAGCTCAGATAATAGCATGTTCGCATGAAAGTGTTAAAAGCTTTTCTGTTCAACTGTTGTAATATTCATAGCCATTTCATTTGCTACTCTCGTTCTCTTATAAGAAAGATTACATATTCTTAAATATAATTGCGTAAGTAATTTTGCGCTCTATTTTTTGCATATTAATCAAAATTTGTAAGGCGTTTTCAGTAACCTTAAAATTTATCATGTAATACAGTCTCATAGAGTACAAGTACCTACAGAAAAAATTGAAAACTATACGGACGAGTGGTGTATATTAGTAAAATTTGGGAAAAAACTCGGGGAAAAGCTTCGAAACTCGATCCCTGAATCATTTATACGAGTAATATCCGTGCCTGGCGTGAAAAAGTTGATAAGTCCAAAATGGTGATTTTACAGGGCAGCAGTTTTAAAGTTTGACGTCTGCTGGTAAATCAGTGTATTTAATGTGTTAATGCCATTACCTTTAATTATGGGTATTTTTTATCAATCTTTCGAACGGTATCAGTAGAATTACTAAATTCATTTAATTTTTGATATATAAGACTTATCAATTTGTGCACCGATGACATGTCAACTTATTCACCGTCATATTAGGGGTATTTGTTAAGCAATAACAATTAAATTGATTAAAAGCTTTATCAATTTATTATTCAAAAACAAATATAATTTTAAATATAATCCTTTCCGGTAAAAATATAAGTTTTTTTTACTGTAGTTTCATTTTTAAGCCGTTCAGTTCATCAGTTAGGTTTATGTATCCCGAGATGTCTCATCCATTAATCAAGGAGATCCAATAAAACCTTTTTATCTTCGCTAATTGATATTTAAATTTGATTTAAGCTACAAGATTCCAATCCGGACTTTCATAGTTTCTTAAATTTATTTGATTTCAATCAAGAATTGCTATCCAAGGTTTATTAAACTGAATAGTTTCATTTATTTTATTTTTTTATTAATATTTTCTTGCAAATTTAAAAGCGCTTCTATAATCGAACTTAATGCCACATGGCAATCTCTGACAGTCGACCATTAAGCTAGTGTAACCTTTTGATAGGTTGCCAAATAAAATTTTCATCTGACACATTGTTTATTCTTTAGATATTCTTAACGGCCCTTTTTGGTTTTGAATTTTGATAAATCCAAAAAACCTTCCAAGGTCATGAGTACAATCTTGAAACTTTTTTATGCAAATAAATACCTTGAATAAACCTTTTTAGATTGTCTTAGGTGGGACTTGGTTGTGGGTTCGAGCCCCAATCAAGTTTGTGTTGACGAATTTATTCAAGGCTTTTACGCTGTGAGCCGACGGTGTTTCATCAATATTTTTGTTATGTAACTCTAACCTAAATGTTTCGAGACGGTTTTTTAAGCAAATTAATTGCTGGTGTACATAGAAAATACAATTCCTTTACTAAACTTTTTTCGACTTGCTTAGGTGGGACTCGATGTGGTTGTGGGTTCAAGCCTCAACCAAGTTTGTGTTAAAGAATTTATTCAAGGCTTTTTACGCTGTAAGCCATCAGTGTGTTTCATTAATGTTTTGTTATGTAACTCCAACCTAAATGTTTCGAGACGGTTTCTTAAGAAAATTAATTACTGGTGTACATATGAAATACAATTCCTTTACTAAACTTTTTTTGACTGTCTGAGTTGGGACTCGTTGTGGTTGTGGGTTCAAGCCCCAACCAAGATTGTGTCGACGAATTTATTCAAGGCTTTTTACGCTGTGAGCCAACGGTGTTTCATCAATGTCTTTGTTAAGTAACTCCAACCTTAATGTTTTGAGAAGTTTTTTAAGCAAATAAATTGCTGGTTTACATAGACAATATAATTCCTTTATTAAACTTTTTTTGATTGTCTTAGGTGGGACTTGATGGGATTCAAGTCCCACTTAAGGCAAATGACTTTATTTTATTTAAGGAAAAGTATTTTGTGTTCAGTCGTTACAGTGTTTTTTCTATAAGGTTCCTGTTGCGTGATCGCAATACTATGACAACAAAGTTTTTAAATAAATTTTCTAAGCTTTATCTATTTCGAATGAAGAATAATTAGGTATATTTACCCCTTTCTTCGGTATTGATTTGTTTGTAATAGTTTTCGCATGTTAAATACCTGTATACAGCTACTTTACGAGACATAGCCGATTACAATTTTAATTAGCTTCTTAATACACATTTAGAATAAATAATAATATTATACTTTTACATAAATACGTTTAACTTGAATTAATTTTATCTTAACTAAGTATCCACCATTAATATAACATCAATAATATTATTAGGTATTTCTTCTTGTTAATAAGTACCTATTTAATACTAAAAAGTTTTTTTAGTAGGCAATTATGCTTAAATGTTAAATTTAATGAATACAGACAAATTTTAATCTTAATTCATGGTCACTTTTAAATCTTAATCACTGGATCAATTTTGAACAACTACACATATTATATTTAAATTGCCAGGCTTAAAGCGGAAATAACTTAACAACTCAACATATCAAGCTTTGAGTTAACATTTAATAGGGTCCTATTGTGATAGCTCATTTTGTCCAATATTTTTAACGGGTTCAGAACGGGCAAAATGCAATAAGTTCAGATGTCAACTTTTATTTTTTTGTCTCGTATCGTTTTTGATTGGATATGTCGTTTTATATCAAAAAGTTTGCATAAAGTTGAGATGTTCAAAAACGCACATTCATTTTTTATACTTTTTAGGATTTTGTTTTTTTTTTCACCAGAAGGGTCCTAAGCATAGGAAGCAAATAGATTGATAAAAAACAATTCATGCATCTCGACTTATCAATGTTTTCACGCCAGGCACGGATATGTACCCATAAATCTGTCCGGAACTCTCGGTGGGCTCTTACGGCTCGCACTTGTCTGGTTTATCGGACGTACATAGGCTGCACTAAAAATATCGGGAATGGAATATTTCCACTGTTCCTGTCATATTAAAATCTTTTTAATTGCAAACTCCTTGGTTTTAAAAATCGAATACCATTTATTTATTTAAAAAAAATATTATCGGTCTTATCACAAGGTCTTGTCAATCTTGTTTAGTCGTTGAGAAAATGGAATTGACTCGAGAAAATTCAAGAGCGATGATTTATTAGGACTTTCGAAGTGGTTTAACAAAACAACAGTGTGTTGACCGGATGATTTCTGCATTTGGTAATGAAGCCCCATCCAAAACCACAATTTATCGCTGGTTTGCTGAATTTCAACGTGGACGTGTCAAGCTCAGCGATGTTCCCCGTCAAGGTCGTCCAAAAACTGTTCCACCCAAGAAAACGTTGATGCTGTGCGTAAGCTGATTGAGGAAGAACGACATGTGACATACCGTGAAATTCAGGCAACTTTAGACATTGGCATGAGTCAAATACAAATAATCTTGCATGAACAATTAGGTGTAAAAAAGTTGTTTTCCCGATGAATACCGCATTCGCTCTGTGAAGAGCAAAAAGCGGTTCGCGTTACTTGGTGCGTCAGAACTCTCGAAAGATTACACGCAGGATCCTCAAATGCTGTATACAACATTCTATCAGGTGACGAATCCTGGATATACGCGTACGAACCCGAAACAAAAAACCATTCACAAGTTTGGGTGTTCGAAAATGGGTTAAAGCCAACAAAAATTGTTCGTTCACGGAGTGTTGCAAAAAAAGTGGTGGCCACGTTTGTCTCCAAAACCGGCCATATTGCGACTATTCCTCTTGAGGGACAAAGAACGGTTAATGCAGAATGGTATGCTAGCATTTGTTTGTCACAGGTCGTTTCTGAACTCCGTAAAGAGAACTGCAACCGCCGCCATCATCCTTCATCACGACAATGCGAGTTCTCACACCGCGCACAGAACAAAAGAGTTTTTAGAGCAAGGAAACATAGAATTATTAGACCATCCGCCGTACAGCCCCGACTTAAGCTCTAATGATTTCTATACTTTCCCGAAAATAAAGAATAAATTGCGTGGTCAGATATTTTCATTCGACGACCTCCATGGCGGAGTGGCGTACACACCGGTTTTCAAGGTGTCGCTTGCTCCGGGGTCCCGGTTTGATTCCCGGACGGGCCAATGTAGAAAAAATGTGTTTTTCTACATTTTCCCGGGTCTGGGTGTTTGTGGTACCTTCGTTGTTTCTGGTTTCCAAAATACGAATGCTTTAAATAGTTATTCAAATTGGGATCAGAACAATGTATGTGATGTTGTCCACATTTATTATTATTATTTCATCACTTAAAGAAGCTGTGGACGCGTACAAAACGGCATTTTTGGAGACCCAAACTTCCGAATGGAATGGTTGCTTCAATGATTGGTTCCGTCGTATGGAAAAAGGTGTCAAATTTCGCGGAGAATACTTTGAAAAGCAATAAATACATTTTTAAATAGTAATGTTGTGTCACTTCCTTGATTCCCGAAATTTTCAGTACCGCCCCCCCTTAACGGCTACGTGAAACGTTAGTTCAAAAAATTATAGGAAAGTATATAAATAATGTGTCCAGAACTAACTCATATATAGGTATGTACGTTGACAAAAGATGATGAATAGTTATTTACTTTGAAAATAAGATACCTTGGGCAAAAATTTCATTTCGTGATAGAGCAGCGACGTTGGTTAATGCATTCTCATTAGAATGACCTAGAGTTAAAATGCTTAATCAGGAGTTTAACCATCCTTGATCCGCTGTTTATCTCGAAATATGGGTGTTACGGTTGTATAAGAGTTTTATCAAATCAAATTCGTGTCGTCGATATGCTCCCTAATATCTTTTTGATAAAATAAACACGGTTACCTACAAAAATATCTCCACATTTTATTATGGCGCATTTTATCGTAATTGCAATTTTATTTTTATCAATTTAGGGCACCATTTAACTGACTGTTATCCTAATCACCCCAAGTTTGGTCACTCCTACTGCTAGCTATTTTCCCTTAAAATTTAGAACAAGAAAAAAAAAGTTGGTTTGAAGTGCTTCAATTTCTATATTCACTTTGAATATTGGCAATATAGGCGTGTTGTTTTATTTGATTATATGATAGATTTATAATTATTTAACAATATTAGTTTAGTTAGATAAAATATGACTATACTGCGACCGTATTATAATTATATTCCTAGTAAGAACCGCTTCCATGTTGCGTAACAATGTCAAGGTATATAATGAAATCCCTAGGGATATAACTATATTACGGCTATATCTATCATACTGCGTCTATGTATGACTTGATTTAGGTATTGCCGTCCTGTCACTTTTTAATCATCAATTCATCACAGTTTGATAATTTTTAAAGTTTTTAATGGTCTCGAGGAACTCAGAGGATTATAACTTCTATTTATCATTTGTTTAAAATATTCGTCTATAAAGTTGCTGATGCAAAGATTAAAACATTGTCTTTTCAATCATAAAACATTACCTTTCAAAGCAAAAGATAGAATCTGATTAATTAAAAAACAAATAAAATATGTATCCTAGCCCTTAGACGACGGGCTTACAATCGAGAAATGGGGCAAAAAAAACATGGCGATGTAAGTTTTGTTTGATTATAACAAGTTGAAAATAGCGGTCCATATGGAAGAATTTTAACAAGCCCTTTGTTAGCGAAGCTAATAGCGCGCGCGCAGCTCACGATAGAATAACGGCGAACATATTCGTAAGAAAAAGCGAAATAGACAAGTTATGGTAATATATGAATTTCAATCTGTTTTTGAATCGCGAAAAATGTTTAACTTTGTTCTTTGCGAAGAAGGTGATTTCATAGAGTTCAAAACTGCGTTTTTCGTTTACATTTTAGTTAATCTCTATCTAGGTGCGATTGAAACAAGCCAAACCCTTTTTTTGTGATTACATACCTAGTTAGGGCGATGCAATACATTTTTGTAAGCGATTGATCAGCCATTGCGATTTTTACAATCACTTTGTAAGGTTAATCCATTGTAAAAATTATTGAATTAAAGCCTAAGAATCAACATGGCTTGGTGATTTTACAATACCACATGTTTTATGCTGAACTTAAGCTCTCCTAATAATTTAATGGAATACGATGTTGACTTGTAGAGACTTAGCTGACTTGTAGAGAATACGATGTTGACTTGTAGAGCTTCTTCTCGGCACTAGCCCACATTTGTCCCGAAGCAGTGGTAGATTTAAATATTGGGAAGTCCACTATTTCTATTTTATGTTGTTATTTATTTTGTTTCAGACTAAGTAATACTTTTAACAATGAAATTTTTACCTAGAGTAAGAACATAACATTGCAGTGAAAGCTCAAGTGAAATAGTACTGCAATGACTCAAAACGGGCAGTCAAAGACGGACGGACGTCTTAGCGTTGCATTTGGTGTTGGCTCTCTAATAAAGATCATATTTATTAAACGAGACAGTGAACTTCCCCTAGACATCAGGCCATTATTAGGACATCAGGCCAGGTATTTTTCATATCTTCCCTTACCTTTTCAAAATACTTAATTAGTTACCGAAGAACACTAGTAAACAAAAACTGATGAGATAATGAACACCCCGTGGGCACCATTGGGATTTCAAGTTCTTATAAAAACGTAACCGGTCAGGTTTAATAAAAAGCCTATATGTACGTGCAATGGCGTACATAACGGGTAACAAAGGGTCGTCGACACCACTTTATCGCGGATGCATATACTTGAGAAGGCTTTACGCGTCCAAATAAAAATGAAAGCGGAGATGCGGGGCAGACGACACCTGTGGACATTGTAAGACTTCTCTGCGGTCGCCCCCCCAGTCCTCGCTGCCCTCCCAATAAAGCTAAGCTATTCCACAATGTAGGTTAAATACAGTAGATCACTCCCGTATTAAACGCACGCCGAATAAGCGTAATGATAATACTCGTAATTATACTTAGAAACTCTATCCAAGTACCTACTCAATGAGTGTAACAAAAAGTTAAATGTAAAAACTAGGGTATATGAACTTATATTTGTAAAAATTTGTAAAATAAACTTAAATAAACTTATTGAGTATTGAGTAAAATACACATCCAAACGAGCTAAGGCACACATTTAGATGGTATATTGCTAAATCATAATGATGTATCCACAGTGCTTTAGCAACACGATCTTGACCAGTCCCATCACTGAGCTCTTTGTATAAAAAATAAAATAAAAATAAAAATCTTTCATTTCAGACCAATTACGTCCACTTACTTGTTAATTACACATTACTTAATAAACTATGTTAGTTTCAGAAAACAATTAATAAATGTAATTATGTATAGATAGAGTGTTCGAAGCTATGGTTGTACGAATATTTACGCCAATACCAGTAGTAGGCACACCGTATGCGATCTCTAAGAATGTCAGAGGAGATAAAATGCTGAATGCAGTATACAAATATTGCGACAAACTCAATAACAACTTTATTTACTTTACTGTATCCTGTAAAATCCCACAAAAATACCTATAGATCAACTAAGTTCTGTAACTTTACGAAAACGCGTTACACTTACACGAGGCATAAATAGCTATACATGCTCGTTCCATGTGTTTAACAACATGTGTTTAATGCTTGGGAGAGTAAGCTAGATGCCATAGGTGTATTTTGTGACCTTTCAAAGGCTTTCGATTGTGTAGACCATGTAACATTACTTAAAAAACTTAAACATTATGGTGCATCGAATGATTCCTTGGATCTAATAAGTTCTTACCTTAAGGACAACACAAAAGGTTTGCATAAATGGAGCCGAGTCATCAGGGTCTGCCCTTATTATGGGTGTCCCTCAGGGATCAGTATTAGGACCCCTGCTATTTTTAATTTATATAAATGACCTTCCGTGTTATTTACATAATCTTTGTGAGATGGTATTGTTTGCAGATGACACATCAATGATTTTTAAAACTAAGAGGGGCAAATGTTCATTTGATGATGTTAACAATACCCTCTCTAAATTATTACATTGGTTTACAACAAATAATCTTTTACTAAATGCAAATAAAACAAAATGTGTAAAATTTACCATGCCCAATGTAAGATTTGCTGCTACTCATATAATTGTTAAAGATGAACCACTAAACTCTGTAGATTTAACTACCTTTTTAGGTATAACTGTAGTCTCTCATTTGCAATGGGGTGCTCATATTAGGGTGCTGTCTGGAAGACTTAGTTCTGCTGCTTATGCTGTGAGAAAGATAAGGCAATTGACTGATGTTGAAACGGCAAGATTAGATTATTTTAGCTACTTTCATAGCATAATGTCATACGGAATTCTGTTGTGGGGCTCAGCGGCAGATATTGAGTCAATTTTTATATTACAAAAACGTGCTGCACGAGCTATTTACGGCCTTCGACCCCGTGACTCGCTGAAAGAGCTCTTCAAAGAGATTAATATACTTACAGTGTCTTCTCAATAAATTCTCGAGAATATTGTTTACGTAAGAACATACATTTATTTCTTAAGAAAAGTAACGTACACAATTTCAATACCAGAAATAAAGATAAACTTGCCGTTCCAGGCTTCAGACTGCGAAAAGTAGGAAAATCGTTTATGGGAAATTTATCCGTATTTTCAACAAATTACCAAAGGATATTGCTGAACTCCCTGTACATAAACATAAATCGTATGTCAAAGTTATTTTAATGAAAAAGGGCTATTACACTGTTAATGATTATTTAAATGATAGAAATGTATGGCATTAAGTTGTCCCAGCTCGTACTTGCTTAAACCTTGTAAAAATTACCTTACCTTGTAAAAATGTATTTAAAAAGAGGCTGACAATAGTGACCGAGTTTCTTGCGCTGCTTCTTCTCGGCACTAGCCCAGACTTGTCCCGAAGCAGTGGTAGGTTTAAATTGGGACGTGTAAAAGCGCCTCCTGGGGCCTATTTGCAGGAATAAAACTGATTTTAACTGATCAGTATGCGTCTTTGGCAGAGTAATGAGATTTTCGTTAAATCATCAGCCCATATCCACCGGTTGACATTTATCTCATCAATAGGAGGCTTTTGCCATATACGCCACGGTAGGAAGGCGGGTTGACGATTGTTGCTAACCAATGGAAAAGAGAAGGCGCTGCTGCTTGTCTCCTTAATTTGCTTAGGTACTGCATGAGGACAGACGAAAAAGGCTATTCTATTCAGGGCTGAAGCCACTCGGCACTATAATTTGTATACTTTTAAGGACCAGCAAAAGTTACTCTCAAGCTGCACCGACTTCATTGACGTATTATTATTATATAAATTAGGTACTGTATTTAACATAGGTAGCGCTACGGCCCGATTCAGAGAATACCAGAGGTACAGTATTGTACGCGTTTATTGTACAGAATGCATTAACTCTATTGATGCGGCCGTATGACAGAGTCGCTGGTATGGGCGATAAAATTGATAGATGCGTCATTAACATAAGGAACCTTACTAATCTAATTGTCTGAGCCGAGGCAATCTGCTCTAACGAGCGGCGGAAATTATAAGCTGGACGTTCAAGTCACTATTTTATTTGTGTGTGGGTTTTTGATTTATGACTAACAGACGTTTTGGTCGAATCATTGTTAATCTCCAAAGGTTGCCCCTATTATAATTTCAAAGTTAGAAATAAAAGCTACGTTTGAGAATTATATGGTTCGGTTAATCATTTTTGCAAATGCATAGGAATAGTTTAGCAAAATGTGCATTTATGTAGGTTACCAATCTAAGTATCAAGTTAAGTAATTATTATGTTAAAAAATAAGTTCCTTTTGAATGTTACATTAATCCGAACAGCTATTATATTACCCATAAAAAGGATAAAGTTAAAATTGTACAAAATAAAAGATAACAACGTCTACTGTAACACTGCGGTTTAGTCCGAAAGGTCACAATCACTTTTGCATAATAAAACCAAAGCAATTGCTTTTGTTATGTTAGCCTTCTACTATTCCGCGCTTTGGTATTAAGATTTTTGGAACACTTGTTTTTATAATAACCAATAAACTCAGTTAGTAGAATACGTAGTCTTACTAACTGAGGCATAACTCTGCAACGCATCTCTCCTCTTACTCGTGCTTGGTCTGTGCTCGTGCCAACGTCTTTAAGTATGTGACAAAGACAGATCGAACGGGCATTGTAGTTAACTTGAACCAAAATTCAAGCTCATCGGGTGTTTCTGTTCCTATATTTCAAATACCTATTTAACCGTGACAGTTTTCTGTTATCCTATTAACATCGTTTGTATAAATAAATAAAAATAAAAGTAGACGTATACACATGGCGAAACAATAAAGGTCCCTTATCTTGTCAACGGAACCCTTAATATGAGAGGGCCAAAGTAAATTACATACTCGCCACGGTGCCGAAATCATATTAAGTTCCCTTAAATTAAACATCTCATTTTTGGGATTAGTCAAAGTGACAAGCGTATCCTGTTTAAAATCAGACAGTTATTTTTGGTCTTGTGGTTGAAATGCAATCTGAGCTTACGATAACATGTTAATAACACTCTTAAATTGAGTTTGTACAGGGTGAAATATTATCATGTAGTATGATGAAGCCTTAAATCTTAATTATCAAAAGAATAAAACCTAACTTCAACGTAGTTTGTATTCAAGAAAATGTGTCATCGCTGTCAATACAATAATTTGCACAAACTACCATATTGGCCGACAAAAATTTGCGAAAATGAGGTTAATGTGCACTTCGGTCTTGGGAGCCATAAAACAATCGGAAATTATTACAAACACGGTTTCGGTTAAAACTGGGAATCGAAATTCATGGAAAAAACATAAACGGACCATAATTTTGACTTGATGTTATAAATTTTTGTATTAAATGGTTACAAGGACCGTATTATTGGTACAATAACCGATCGAATATGAGTATTTCCAGACGCAATAGAAAACAATGGTTGTCGCGATAACCGGTTGCCGGTGGGCTTTGACGAATTATTATGAATTATTCAATTTTTTTATCTAGTAAATTAATGAATAACAAATAAAATAAATTCATCATCATCACCAGCCTAAATAAATCTAAATGATAGAGGAAAGACACTTGTGCTCCTATTCTTCTGGCAGTACTCTTTTATTCACCATTTATGATAATCATCATAGATAGAGTAAGGGTGGTGATATTCTTTATGTGTATCGGCACCGCACCATACTACAATTTCTAGTTAAAATGTCTCATCGAAAAAACTTTTTTTATGTGTCTATAAGAACCAGTTAAAGTAGTACATACCTATTTTAAAATAGGTACTTACTTAATAAGTGGACTTTGGGAACCAGTCGAAAATATTTTGGTATAATCATTTCCATAGAATTTACAGGCCCAAGAATGTTTTGTGAGTCATCATTAAACCATTCTCATTACCACGTCACTTATTCACAATGCATCGTCTTATGTGATGTGTTCCTGGCATATTTGAAATTGCAGCCTTTTGTAACGAAAGAATAAATTCCCTGTGTTTATCACGGTTGATATTTATATTTTATATTTTTTAAACTAGTTCTTGCGAAAGTGACTTTCTAACATAATTCATTTTAAAAAATATATTTTACAAACTAAGGGAAGAATTAATGGACTTTCTAAATTAAATTACAAACTCGAAAGTTGAACACGGTAAATATTTACATTAAAAGAAAGATGATCCTCTGATGACCTACCGACCGAAAGTAAATGTAAGTAAAAGTCAATTAATATCCCCTAAAGTCATCGGTTATTCCTTCACATCATTATATCGAATGATAAATTTTAGTAATAACATCTTGACCCAAAACTGCGACCGCTACCAAACAAGAACATTGCAAATTAATAAGAAAGTGTTTTATATTTTGGTTGTTAATTACGGCAGAATTAACCTGCCACTGCGGAGTATGGTTTGAAGGAAATAAGTGGGATTTTAAGTAGCATTTTGTGACTGACTTGTCCTAATTTGTCCCGTAAGCTTTTTTGAGTTCGGGTCATCACAGTACATTTATCTCCATCAGTCAATCGCATCGGGCTAAATTATGCAAAATAATTACACATTCGCGAGTACCCCTCCGGTGTAACTGATTCCGTATATAGTTGTTACTCAATAATAATTTAATTTTAAATTACCGTTCACATGAGATCGGATAGCTTGGGGAAAATAAAGGAGTACATAGGACTTGTTTGGTTATTTAATAAATAATTCTGGTACAAAACCAAAAGCTAAGTCCGATCATGCACCAAAAGGTTTCTTGATTTGCGGATCCCGAAAGAGAAAATAATCTGTTTATGGATTTTAATGTTAAAGATTTGATTAAAGTAACTGCGAAATTTTAAACTACGGTCCTTACTTATTTAATCAACTACATTTAAAAATCGTATTGCTTCAAAAATTATCTTACTTTACAACAAAAAGACATTTAAAATATTTTTTACGACTAAAGCTCGTAGAGTAGTCTAAACACACAAACCTAGACGTTTAGCACAACTTATAACTGTTCCCATGGATGTAGGTGTGGGTATATAGATACTACTTTATCTGCCGTATAAACGCTTTGTTCTAATGTTATGTCATAGAAATAAATTAAACAACTTCAATCAATAAGGTATTACGAACTGCAAAGAACAATAACAGAAGCTTTTATCGGTGACTTACGCAGAGTTACGCACGTGTATAAACTTTGACGTCACCAGCGATAAAGCCGTCTGTTTTAGTTACGATTTTGATTTCTTTCCAACAAAAATAAAATCGTGAGTGAATACAGATATTTTAGGTAGCGAAGTTACTTTATCAAATACTTATGTAGTTTTTGTTCATAACTGAAAACGATCATTTTGTAAATCTACTTAGTCATACAACCAAATAAAACTGATTTTCGAAATTAGAAATTTGCTGTGTTTTAAGAGACTAAATATATTAAATCTATGATTAATACTGATTAATATTAATCCGATGACAAGCAAATGACATAAAAGACTTATCACTTTCATAATCAGGTAAAATTCAAGTGTCTGGCCAAAAAGGTTTTTTTGAAGTTTTGTCTCTGTATAAAAACGCCTGACAGCGAAATCAGCACTTGCGGATTGCGAACATTTACCTGAACCATGTACCAATTACTGGATAATATACTGGAAAGATGGATTGTGCGTGAAATAAAGAAGTACAAACATTAATCAGTGAGACAATTTGAAACTATCGGCGACATGGAATTAGGTGATTGGAAATACAAAGCCTCCAGCGCGGTCTTGCAGAATAGGGACTGAGTTAGTGTCGTGTGTGACGGTACTTGGCGAAGATTCATTTTAAGAGTTTGGTATAAAAGCAACTACAGCTTCCGGTCTTTAACGTTTAGGTATAGTAAAGCAGAGAAGAAATCATGGTTGAAAACATATTTTTAAATTTGGGTTGGTTGAACAATATCAGGTCAAAATGTGTTTTTTACGCGTTTATTTATAATATTAGTAAGGACATTAGCCACGTACTTTCAATCCAGGAATAGCCTCCCTCACTATACAACCAAAAATATTACAATAAAGGCTTATCCAAAAAATAAAAAACTTGCCACAATACGTCATCGTGACATAGTCTGCGAAGACTTACTCGTACGAGAGCATCGTCATAATGCGCGGATGTCACGCGATCAGCCGGATGCGCAGACGCAACTGGCAGCCCAGACGGGATTTAATTTTTAATTGTTCGTGCTATAAATAAAAGTCGTTGAACTTGTGGTTTTGGGGTTTCACACAATCTGTTGCTATTTTTGTATTATTTAGAATAGGCACCTAGAAGTCCAGGTAAGTAAGTATTAAGTATATTCTAGTAGGTTATTGAACTCAGAATATGTTTAATTCCTAAGCTTTAAAGTTTTTTTAGTTTCGTCTAGTGGGGAAGTTAAGTTGTCTGAACCTAAATCTATTGTTTCTTAATTATTATAGAAATAACGTTTAAAAGTAATGGTAGACAATCTGACATAGAAAATTTTACGCAATGGTCAACCTCAGATATTGGTTTACTCAGTTTCTTGTGCCATACAGATGAGCCTAACAATAAATATCAAACAATGCAATGTTATTTTGCTATTTCATTTAAGACCCACAAAATTGTTTAATATTTTTTGACATTTAATGTAGTAATTGTAATACTTATTTGACATTTGTATAATTTGACATAATTTTAATTTGATTGTATGTGTGATAATAGATTGACTTAATATTTGCACGTCGCATTGCGATAGAATATGCTGGATAACCTATAACTACTACGAACTTTTTGTATCCATATTCTGGCAATAAATGATTATTTATATTTATTTATTAAAACGATTGTAGATAACTAAATATTTTACTTTATTAAAGCATTAAATTAGTATTGTTTTTGAAACAGCAAGTGTTTCAATTATAAGATACCACAGTGACTCAAAATATGAACGTTTATATTTACATACTTGTCAATTTTGCCCGTGAAGTTTATATCGCAAGGTTACAAACATAGAAAATTAAATTATTCTTGTTCTTCTAATTTCTATTATTAAAAACCTCCTTTCATGTATTGCCTGACAGTTGCTGTGCGTTTGGAAATTCATTTTAATACTGGTTATACAATATCCATCTTCTTTGAAGTTCGACCCACCTCTAGTTGTGATAATTCTTTGAAACAATAGGTCGTCAATAACAATAATACATGTGAACCAGACACGTCTTTGCCCTAAAACAATGACTAGAGGCGTCTTTAAAAGAAACTAAAAAGTATGTTAGAAATATACCAACATATAAGTATAAAAAAACCAACGTAGAATCGAATGGACACGGTCTATTTGACTCGTTTAGTCGTATAGTCACACACTAGCGCTACGCCCACGACTTGGTCCGGGTAGATCTTATTTGTCCGCGTGGAATTCGGTAAAATTGCGCTCCCTCTCCTCGTGACATCGATTTCTTGATCATATTGTTGAAGAAATGATTTCCGTCACAAAGCTATAGTATGTTTTTTGGAGGTTCTCCATATTTTATGTAAATCGTTTGAGAAATTATTGTTTCTCTATGAAAACTTCCATCCCCCTTTTTACCAACTAAATGATAATTTTGTGATAAAAACTATCATACAGTCTTCCCTGAACTTAAACTATCTCTATACCAAATTTCATTTAAATCGGATCAGCGCGGCGGTTTAAGTGTGAAGTGGTAACAAACTGACACACTGGCGCATTTACAATATTAGTATGATTACATTTTATAATGTTTTATTTTACATTCGTATGTTTTTCATTTTCGGCATACTTTAGTTATTAACAACAGTTTCTTTTTTCTTTAAGTCATACGTAATTTTAAAGATTCACATAGGTATTATTACTTTATCATTCCATATCATTACAAATTTATGGCTATTTTTGTACCTTAGACTGTAACCAATCGCATTTTTAAAATATATAGGCACATACATCAAAGGGTGCCAAAATAAAAATAACGGGGCAAAAGAAATGTAATGACGAATTGAGCCGAACGCGTTCAATATATCACGCAATTACTTCTCGTTACTCAATACTGTGGCCCGTGGGCACACATAAACAAACAGACAAACAAAGCAATATAACGTAAGTAGCCGACGCCACTGTAACTTACGCTGTAGGGTCACCACGCACAAAGTTCTTTCAGGACATTTCTTAAGTGTTGTATGGAATATTCAAAATGTAACGCTTTTTAGTATAGTTCTTTTTTCTGAATAGTCCCGTTTAGTCAAGGGAAAAATTACCCTTTTTCACAATTTATTTCTATTGTGTCTAAAATACATGTATTCGAGAGACTTTGTGACCTAACATGCGTAGAAAAATAAATTGTAATACAGTTACTAATTCAAACTGTGTTGAAATTATAATAACTAAGTTTAAAAGATTTTAGTTTAAAAACATATAGTTATTACTCATCTATAGCATTTTTAACATCATAGCATTCCATATCAGTACAATGCAAAAATGGCGAAAAAATTTATAAAATAAACTATTCTTTAGGCCAAGTGTCGCCTCCTAACTGGTGCAATAAATAATTATTATAGATGTGCTGTGGCATACATGGCGCATTGCTAAAAAAAGTATCAGTTATCCAAATTTCTAGCAGTGTTAGTCAAATACGCAAACGACTCTCTAGGGGCCATTCTTAAAAGCGTTCTTAAGGCCATGAGTATTGGCCAGTTCCACCTTGTCTTCTCCATATTTTACATCGTCTTCGTCATCGAGAGTAAGATCCACACCTCGAAGTTGTTTTTTTATTACTTTAGTTGCTTGAACTAACGCTAACATCTTTCATTTCAATGTCAAACATTAAAATTAAAGATTTATTAAAGAATTATGGATTTAACTAACGTTTTATTTGATATTTTAGCAATTAAATTGCAATTATTATATCTTTATATAAACTTGAAAAATTTTATCTCAGGCGGGACTCGAACCCGCATCATCTCGCAACTTTCTTTTTAACTAACGTTTATGTGAATTTTCCATTTTGTTTGTTTAAGTCTAATGTTATCCTTTTTGAAGCGTGTTTAATCCGCAAATAAATCTTTCATTTCCTTGTTACTTTAAGTGGAACTGATCAAGCAAGGTAGGTACATCAGCACTAAAAAAGTACGGAACCTGACATATAACTTTATTTTATAACAAGTCAGCTATACCAAAATATTTATAAGCGTCGTAATTTTTTAATAATAGCGTACAAAAAACCATAGGCTATCTTCACATTTTCTGAACGAGTTTGATACTAAATTGGTTCCAGTTTGCAATTTACCTGATCACTAATGGAACATTATGTTACCGTAAGTAACCTGTCATCGCTTTGTTCTCACATTTTAATTATAATTTGAGAACTTGGTGGGTGCTACATTACCTTATTAAGGTAATAACGGGATATTCATACACAAATGAGATGTGGTATGAGATGTATATGGGTCGTTTTTATTAACGAGGATAAATGATCAAGTCGGGTATCACAACATAAAGAGTAAAAAAATTTAAACTCGAATATGTAGGTATAGATCAAAACTCCGGAGAAACTGGTTACATAAATCGGGAATGGAACAGTTAACTCCGGAGCATATGCGAAAAATAAAAAACCTGTATAACTGCACATATCACTAATGATACTAATTCTTTATTTATATTTATTGAAAATTTAACCGAACTAACTAGTTCACGACCAGACATAATCTTCGAAAAAAGAGGAGATTCTTGTAACTTTTGGCGGATAGGCCGACTTTGATGTTTTTTTTTGTTTCATTGGATTATATCTATTGTAACTTAAAGTTGGTTCCCTTTAACTACCCATTTGACTTCAAAACCTAAAAATAACCAAATAATAAAAGTATTTGCAAAAAACTGTCGAAAAGCATAAAATATGCTACCAATTTTGAGCTAAACAAAAAACCACCAACAGTCGTCATATATCGACTTAAAAATGCTTTAAATTTCATAGATTTTCTCAAGATATACTTTTTTTGTAAATTTCATTCAGCTTGTAGATCTTTTTATATAGGTAATGGAACAAATGCATTGGAGCAGTAGTTTCAGCCCATTTGCAATTAGTTTAAGTTCTGTACCCCTATAAAGTCCCACTTATTTTTTGTTACATTTTCACACAAATACCTACTTAAATCGTATTACATTTGACGACCATTTGGATCAGCGGTAGTAAACGCTGCTTCTGAGCCATGGGTCGCGGGTTCGATCCCCGCACAGTACAAATATTTGTGTGCATGAACATGTCTGTTTGTACTGGTCTGGGTGTTTTCTATGTATTATAAGTATTTATTTACAAAAAAAAATATATATATATAAGTAAGTTTATCGGTTGTCTAGTACCCCATACGACAGGGTAATTAATAGTACCTTAATTTGGGACTAGATGGCTCTGTGTGGCCCAGTGAGGCGTGTCTTAAATATTTATTTATTTATTTATTTATTATTTATTTATTACATTAATTACTGTCCTACGTAAAAACAAAAACGTTTATGGTCACAGTTTCTGCTATCGACCAAGCTCGGATCACTTCTTAGAATGCGATTCGTGTAGTGAAATATTTATTAACTGTATCAAGTTCTTTTAAGAATAAATAAAGCTGAACTTCACATCTTGCATTTCGCTGTAAAATGCAAGCATTTTAATTATGGCCTTTGTATGGAAATTATTGCCTCTAGTTTGATACCTAGTTCTTGTGTTACACGGCAAAAAAAAGTAAGAAAAATAACTTGAATCACTAGTCTGGACGATTAAGATTCCATTATAATCGTCTAACATCTGCCTACCTAATTTAAGAGCAGGTCTTATTTTGAAATTGTTGCAGGAGCTGGTAAAGTTATAAATAGATGATAATATTTAATTTGAAAGGTTCATATTATCTGTCATTATGACTATTATGTTAATTGAATGAGAAAAAACTTACGGAATGTAAAACTGATCCGTATGACGTCACACTAAAATAATGGTGCAATGGTGCGATTAAATCTATTAGCTGTTTTCAAGTATCTTACTTCACATACCTACATGATATTATTATAAAGTGGAATGATACAACGTTAAGTGATAGTAGATTAGGTGACAAAATTATCATACTAATGTTAAGATGCAACATGTGCACTGTCTGTTTAGTGTGTTACCTTTTTACGCTTAAACTGCTGAACGTTGTAGTTTGTGCAATTCATATTTATATTTATAATTGCTATTTATAAAAGGACTGTACCGATTTTGACAGTTGATACATTTGTAACTTTACTAAAAATATAATTTGTAAACAATAAACAACAATACATGGTATTTGGAACGTTGCCAATTGAGAGTTATGCCATCGGATTAGATTATTACAACATTTTGATGTCTTGTCATACATACATACATACATACATACACTCACGCCTTTTTCCCGGAGGGGTAGGCAGAGACCACATCTTTCCACTTGCTACGATCCTTACAGACTACTTTCGCTTCATCCACATTCATTAATCTTTTCATACACGTTCGCCGGTTTAGGGTACTCTTGACCTGACCTTTCTTTAGAACTTCCCCGATTTGATCAAGATAAGTTCGTCGAGGCCTTCCCCTTCCAACATTTCCATTCATACTCGCCATATATATCTTTTTAGTCAATCTGCTTTCATTCATCCTCTCAACATGTCCAAACCATTTAAGCATTCCTTTTTCAATACTGGTCACTACATCCTCTTTTATAGTAGATACTTCTTGTCATAGTAGATAATGATTCGTGCTACAATACTGGCACCCAACAAATCTAATTCGTTCACCCAGCTTCGGATAATCCAGTGCATACTTACCCAATGGGGACTACCGTTTCTTTGCTCACCAGTTGGCGCCACTGTAGACTGAGGTCCGGAGGTTAAGCTGTCAAAGGCGATTGGCGCCGAAACAAAGCGTTATATCTTGAATCTAATTAAGGTTATATTGTTTATAAATAACTATCTTGATATCAAAAAACTAACTTCTGAAATAGTTGCTCTTGAGGCCGCCTATTTTTGCGCTTTTTCTTAATTCCGCTTTTAAAGCGTTCATATTAATCGCCAAATAATCCATATTTGCGATATTTTACGAAGGAGATCACTTTCTAGCAGGTAAATTAAAGAAATTATAATTTATGCAACAAATTCCGCTAAAACCAGTACAAAGTGAATGATATTGGACCTCACGCGACACTAGCGCCTCTAGTGGCAAATTCACTAGCGATAGCCCCCATTGCAATGAAGAATTGAAGAATGCATTGCGGCCAAAACGTATATGTATTGGACTCAAAGTCCATGGTTTACACAACTAAATCAGTGTCTGAACAGAGCAGGCAGGTTAATATACCTACCTAATAGGTAACCGTAAACCTCACGAACCGAAACGAAAGCTCACTTTTTAGTCGGAACAGTACTTTCATCATCCCATTGAACTTTGGTATTGCTGTAAAACATATTTTAGCAATCCGTACCCTCGCCGGGTATCGCACCTACTATCGACACGGCGGGAAATGCAACCGAGAAATTATCTGATCCCTCCCATAACTTACGCTAAAATACTAAAATTGCTTTCGAGAAATCTTTTAGTGAGATCTTCACGCTCTCCGCACTTATTATATTCCATTACGATACCAATAATAGATGAATACTATTACTATTCCTTTAAACGCTTTGTTATCTACGCATTATCTTAATTAACAACGGTTTACTAATAGATTTTGCCTGCATGTACGCATTAAGACGATAATTATGAAATATTAATTTCATATTGCAGTTTTTTTAATATTTTTTTTAGTTCTTCTGTAGACAAAGGTCTATAATTGTGTCCAGCGATAGGTATCATTTTGTTGATATGGTGATTTTGCAAAGTTGATATAATATTTCTCTTTAATACGGGTAATTCCCCTTTTTAATATGTAAGTAGTTAAAAAAATATAAACCCGATCCATAAAGAGTTTATATTTGGAAATACCTGTGCAATATGCTAGGCATAGGTATTCTAAAGGTATTATTTTCTCTACTAATAGAAAGAAAGATACTTAATCAATAAAACATATCAAACTTATAGCATCTACAGTACTATAGCAGCCAATGAAGTCTTACAACTAAGTACTTAAGTAGATTAACTGATACCGATCATTTGTTTGCCATATCAATCTAACATTAAGCTAACACTGTAAACGAATGATAATTAGGTAAGTATAACACGAAAGCAGATTTATAGTTAGCTAAGGTTTCAAACCACATTTTAAAAATACAGAGATAGGTAAGTAGGTACCTAAGTATAACACGGCATTAGATACTGCTTTTTAAACTTAGACATTTTGAACTGTCAGTCTTGTATGGGACTGCAAATCCAGTTTATAGGTATTGTATTATATTGTATACCTAAAAAAGATACTGGTATACAGCATATATTGAAACAAATGAAATTTTGAAAAACACTGATTCTATAACCATAAACTTACCGAAATTATAAATGTATTTATGTTGTATAGCAAAATTCGGTTTCGTGATTTAAAGAAGTATCCAATTATTTTATACTCCTTGCTTGATCAGCAAACCTTTATTATACCAAATCAAATGGGTTGTCTGATATTTTCAAGCTATACCAGTTTAGTTTGACTCACGAATGCTTTCAATCGCGTACACGAGAACTGTTTTACTTGAACGATCACTGCAATGTTGCCGCAAGTAGTCCAGGAACTTTCGGAGGGAAACGTGCCTGTGCAATCGGAATACAAGCGCCTAAATTCAAGTAAATCGATGTTAAGTGCATATTATGATATCTGAAGGATACTAGGTAATGCTAAGGAAAGCCAAGCGATTCGAGGCTTTCACAACTAGGTCTGTAGTACATTGTAAAATTGTGGTCTAGGTACAGGGAATTTCGCAAGACGGTGTTGGGTAAAATGGATAGTGATCTGTAAAACTTACTGCTGTTGAAGATATGTTTCCGCGAATGCCTAATAAACTGAACGTTCAACTAATCAGTCTATCTGTATCAGGTGTCTAACTTTTGATTATTGGATATGCTGTGTTTTAAAAGTTTCATTATGTCAATGCAAAAACGATCACTTAACTTTTTTTGTTGTAACATGCTTAATACTAGCTTTTGCCTGCGTCTTTATTCGCGTTGTTTTCGTAATAGGGTCATCTTATCACGTCAATTCATAGAAAATACAACTGTTAATTATGCCGTAAAACTGCGCTACCCAGAATTTTTAGATAAACTATAGCCTATATGTTATCTTGATGTAATTTTTTTATATATTCAATGGGCTTGCTCTTGACTACATACTTAACTCTACGGTTAAGAAGAAGCCTAAGATGTGAACCTTAGGTGTGTGCTTACCCAGAAAGTGGCACAGGTTCTCCCACACACCAGTGGAACACAGAAAAACTGTTTGGCGCTGGACTCCGGCAGGAGGGTGGTAGCATCCAGGTAGCCTCTTACGAAGCCACTGCAGAGGGATCTGTTAGCCGTCATCATTGGTTAGAAAACCAAAGATGCCGTTGCCCAGGGTGGACCACTAAGAGGTAGATCCCACCACCCTAAAAAGTCTAAGCTACATTTTTAAATAGTTTCATCAAAGTCCGTTGCAGTGGTTTCTGCATGGAAGAGTAACAATTATCCATTCATTTTATTTAAACATTTTTTTTTAAATATTTATTTTATCAAAACTTACAGACTATCTTTACAGGTACAGTCCTAATGTGATAATAAAGCAGATATACAGGGTGAAATTTTAACCACTTTCCAAATTTTAATATATCAATCTACGAGACAAAAAACAAATGTCGTATTTTTTCTTTTGGTATAGCCCAGTACAAAAATGTCAAGATAAAGCACTTAGAAAATGTCCGCAATAAATCTAAAATTTTTGATACGGCTGCCTAGCAACACTTTTTTTACGCGATTCGCATCTTATTCATTTATTACGATACTATTCATAAGTTTTTAATTTTCCCTTTATACCTTATCAGGCCTAGGACCGTAAAAATTTAAAACTATATTGCGAAAAATATTTTCGGGTGAAAGCTTGATTTAAATTTTTTACTTCATTAATGGGCTCTAAATACGATACTGAACGCATATAAAAATTTTGGAAAGTGGTTAAAATTTCATCCTGTATAATAGTAAATCTTAGTAAACACAGAATGGGTAAATGTGGTTTACATTTACACGCTTAGGTCAAGTTCTATATGAAATTATAAAAGTTTATGATATTAGTAAGGATTAAAACCAACATAGTTTTACGTATTATTGTTATTAACCTAAATTAGATCATTATATTCTGAATAAATTAATATACATTATTATTTTTTAGTAAATAACCGCTTCATACGGTACGGTACGGTCAAAGTATTAATACTCAAATTTGATATAGGATCTTCGAGCAAATAAAGTTAGGTGTGCGTCCAAATGTAAAAAGCCCTCGTATTTCAGCCGGTCCGTTAGAGCGTGAAGAGTGGCGGTGTCGGCGGCACTTCAAAGAGCTCGTGCCCCATAAATCCAGAGCTGACCTTCCGTAGTGGGGCACAAAGCCGGTGCAGCGCCCTCTATGTTTACTATAAAGTTGTGGTTGTTTAGCTGATGGTGTCGAATTTATAAACAAATGAACCAAAAGCTTTTAGTTAATACAGGTTACAAGTAGAATTTAGGATTTGTGAAGAATCTAATAATGACATAATTATGAAATACTTGTAAAGAACAACCCATTTACGCTCTCTGTTGAGCACGGGTCTATCTCCTTTATAAAGAGGGTTAGGAGGAAAGCTGATTAAAATACTTTACTTTAGGTTTTTAGTAAAATTACTGGTTAATGTTTCGCAATCAGTCTGTGTATTGAGAAGTGTGTTACAGCCCTTTGACGGGCCTTGTTCTTACGACTTACATCTTACGACAGAAGACGGACCAACAGCCTAACGTGCCTTCCGAAGCACTACAGCGCCCTTAGACAAGTGGCTTTCTAATATAGTTTACGCCTGACGAATAGATAACAAATGTATGAAAATTACATTAATAAACGATCGAACGATCGTTAGCTTACGTCATTTTTATACATTTGACACTATTCGTCTAGCGTAAACGATATAGAAAGCCACTTGTCTTTGGGAGCTGGATTGAAGCCCTCACACCTTCCAGACCCGAGTCAATGTAAGAATGGTCGTGTGCTTAATTGACCTCACCAGGAATCGAACCCGGGACCCTTGCGTAATAGGCGAGTGACCGCACCACAACACTAAACGGGCTGTCACAAGGAAGCTTAGGACTAAAAGATACATTCTATGATGATTGGTATTGCGTGTAGTTAGTTTTAATACTTATATACATATCATTTGAATGGGCACTACTTAATAACCTACTAAAATAAGGACGCAACTTCAAAAACGGAAAAAAATCTAGTTTCAAAAGGTTTTATTACTATTTTAGTCTTAACAAAGTTTCAAAGTGGAAATTCTAAACTTTTCTATAAAACTAAACAATGAAGATCTAATCTTGATTGCTTTGGAAACAGAAAAGCGATACAAAACAAACACCGACATCAACTCGAGTTGTATTCAAATAGACGAGTTCACTGCACACTTGACAACACAAGTGGTTTACAGAGAAAACTAAGGAAAGTGTGAGTTACAAGTGCTTCCAGAAATACTAATAAACAAACATAATATTACAAAATACCCGAGTATTTTCGCTATGAATTATCTAAGTATAGATTTATTACTTAACTAGATATCATCGAACGATTAAAATAATAATTATTAATTATTTGATGTTAGTGATTTGTAAGTAATACCTACTTTGTTTATAAGCTTCATGCCGTAATAATAAGAATTCGTTTAATCCGTTTAATTATCGGTATTCATTATAAAATCATAAGTTATTTATGACGCTTGAAGTTTACCAATTACAATTTGTTGTACAAAATATTCCTAAAAAATATGATTAAAAAAAAGTCAATTAACAGCAAAAAACACCTATAAAAATCACCTTAATGTGTCTTTAGCGCGGATATAAATCTTTAGTGGAATCAAATCTTACGGAAGATTAAAAACATTATTACCCTAGGCACACTGCATAAGGTTAAGCATTGAGTTTGCTACAAACATCAAGTAGTTAATCTAAACTTATAATAGAAAAAGATCTCTCTTGTCGCGATGCAACTCGCGAATCCCTACATTGCTGCAATAATTGTTAATTACAAAGAATTCAGGAAAGGACGTAGCACCGATAACTCGCAGTCTATTAATGGCCGATGATCGCGTTCGACGTTCATCCGTCTATTTGCATTCCACACCTAGTTAACTCGTACTTTACAAGATCTAGTTCTAACTGGTTTGCAAAGAAATCTTCAATACGTAACTATTTGATACATTTTACGGGACCTGATCGTCAAATAATGACTAAACAATGTTGTTTTTAGAGAAAATTAATATTTTATATGACCAATTTACCATGGTCAATCTTTAGAGGTGAATAATTTCAACAGATATTTTGAACTTAAATGATTATCTTCTAGTTACTTTATAATTATAGCAGAATGGTTTTGTGATATTTGTAACTGTAGGTAACTTAGTTTAATCTAACTACTAGTCTTGTATACGTGATTTGGTTGAGACTTCAAATAAAATATTAAATTTAATAATATTTTAAACATAAATAGTTTTCAATTGTCGTAAGTAGATAGTCGGTTTCGTAAATTATTTATTTTACTGTAAACCAAAGCTCTCACTGCAGATTTCGTGTCAATACGAAAAAATGCGGAATTAATTAATGTGTGACTTATTTATTATTGAGACATTCAGAACAAAGGTCTTGTTGAACGCAAAACTTTTGTGTCGCGTGTAAATGCTTCGCGAAAATGACGCTGCGTTTCGCGCGTGCCGTTAATTGCCGCGCAATTGTTGACGTCACGCGATTTTAATTAAATTTACGATTCTTCGAAAGTGGCCAGCACGTCTGGTCACTGGGTATGACCTTTAGACCATAGCGTGTCAACCACCTGGGCTGCTGCAAAATGCGTTATATCACAACCTTTTTCAACAGAAAAAAAAATTGGAACGCCACACCTTTGCGTATGAAGATCGCAGTTGCGTGCTGATGAAATTGAATTAATTATAATTTAAACAGCCAAAAATATATCACCTGGATCGTTACAGCGATTACACCATAAATACTTGATAAATGATCGGTTCGTGCGGGATTTTTATAAGATTCCTGGTGTGAGGATATTAGTCTGCCAAAAGACTTAAAATCTGAAAGCATTTTATGTCAAACATATTCTAGTTTACCGCGAGAAACTTAATGTAGCTTAAGATTATGCGTATAAATCAGCGTCGACATTCAAGCTATTAATCACGACGTAAAACAAATTGATATGTCTAAAGACAAATGCCGTGTTGGTTTATCCGCTCATCAGACCCTCCCATACCCGGGGAGCAGCCGGCCACGCTCGGACCTCTGGTATCCGACAGCTCGCTATTACAATACTTTGATTATACACCGAGCCCAGTTATTAACAAATAGCTAATACCTCCCTCTGTCTGCGGAGCGACCACAGAACTTAAATCACAAAGTAATTACCGTTCTATGATAGGCTTTCTTCGGGGATATTGAGAAATGAAAACTTAAAGATGGGCACATAAGTCATGGTTATTGCCGGTTAGACTGGAAAAGCTATTTTTAAATATCGCTTATCAAATAGACGGGCAATTTAATTTCACTTTCTTGGAAACCGTAAAGCGGTGTTTCGCACTGACAGCGTTCTTATTGATTCGAGAAATCTTTCAAGGCGGAATTGTTATTTGATATTCTAAGCGGCTATTTAGTCTTATCTAATTTATAGGCATCTAGTGCGTTTAACGTGATAAGTAATACCACAATGGAGACAATATCACAATGGAGCTAATGTAACAAAAAATATATTGCAACGCAGCCTATTTGAATGTGACTTTGATTCGTATGCGCTTCTTGCTCTTATTCTGCGAGCACTTGCACTTTATCCCGCGCGCCGGCCGTGTTTAGAGCGAAGCGTGAACGAGCTGTCAATGCGCCATTATTAACACAATGATAGATATTTTTAGTCCTCGGGATAAAGTTGTGCGGCTTAACAAGCTATTCACTGGCTGAATGCGCTGGCGCGGAGCAGCATCGCGAATGGATGATGGCGCGGATCTTCGAGCAGATATTTTTACGTTATTTTAAAATGTAAGTTTTAGTCGATTTGATATTGCTTTGCTATTTAATACTAGCACAACTAGTTGTAATTTATGCCCATAATTAACGTATTTGTCTTAATAATTTTATGTAAAACATTTTTATCACTAACATTACTTATCATCTGTCTAGGTAAGTGGCTAATACTGAATAAAAAATGACCATGAGTCATTTGGAGAGGCTTATGTTCAGCAGTTGACTGCAAGAGGCTGATGATGATGATGATGAGTCATTGGGATACTTACCTACAGCTGTAGTTTCCAGCTATGTTAAATGAACCTATGAGGGATTTACCTCATTACAGTCGGGGCTACGCGACTGACAGCTCAGTCCAAACCCATCTGGCATTGACAAAGCAACTCGTAATGCCTGCCAGTGTGACCTTAAAGCCATGACGGATGTCTTATAAATTATTACCAGCAAATCATTGCGAGACATTGCCAGTGTATAGGTATGTGTACTCAGATTATAACTGATAAATAGGTCACGCATATAATACACGAATGAACATAAACACCGCCCTCCTTGCCAACCTAAGGGTATCTTTTGACACTTCATAGGACACCCATAAGATGATAATAAGGGGGGTAGTCCGGGGTAGTCGCTACTAAAAGAGTGCCGCTATAAGAAGATGGGCATCACTGTTTTCTTTCTGCTATTGGCTGAGCTGCGATCTCAAACCGTGCTGCCTTGGTGAATATGGCTTTATCCACCTTTTGGAGAGGACTTAAGTCAATGACTGATATAGAGTAATAATACAACTGATCAAGGAGCCATCATTTCTATGTTTGTTAAGTTATTGAATGTAGTCTATTGCGAGATATTCAATCAAATACAAATACTTATAGGTTTCCTATTATTCTTATCCACCACCACTCATAAAAGTTTCACAGCAATTTGAATTGATTGTGTTTCTTAATTAAAAGATTAGGAACACATGAACAGAAGAAGAAACAGAAGCACTTGGTAACTGATGAATAACACTCTAGCAAAAACAAATTAACTACATACAATTAAGTAAGTATAGTAAAACAATATTTGAATAATTGCAATTATGGCAGAAAAATATATATTTAGAACCGTAACTCAATTACTCTAAACATCCAGGAAACGTCACAGCAGCCTCGCGAGTCGCGACGCGGCGGGCTTGCATAACGCGCTCGCCGGGTGCGCGCGGCCTCCACCTACGGGGCTCCTACACTCAGCACCACGCATGCCTAACACCACACACCTGCCAATTACTGCGACATACAACCCCCATACAAACTCACTTTCGCCACAAGGAATAGCAACCGTACAAACATGTGACTTTAAATTGCAAACGAGATGGTAATTAGCGAAAACAACCGCTAAAAGTCTCGGGTAAATGCCACCGAGTAACCCGTATGGAAATTAGGGACAAATTACGTCTCCACTGTTACTTTCATTTGTATAACAACAGTTACATAAAACACGTAATAATTTATGGTTTCTTAATCTGTTTATTGTCCCGTTTGTAGGGCTTAAGCAAGTCGACCCGAATCTTCGGAATTGATGACACCTCTCGTGACTTTATACGCGCTGTCGATTGGACTTTGATGTTCGGATATGTTCTGACAAATGTATGGTGACGATAATCTGGAGCAGATAATCTTACGCGTGCCTTCGGTGAGCTTGGCACTTATGCAACGAATAAAATATTGCAAACTCATAAGTTGAAGACGACGTAGCAGCACTAAGATGAAACTGCAGATAGAGTTAATCTAATAAGTCAGATCTGTTAGCCGTCGAGCGCAGTAATAACTCACAGTTGAGATGCCAGAGGTTAATTAAAAATAGCAACTTCAATATTATGTGTCAGAGATGGAGTTAGATTAGGAATCGTCCGATTTATACTGTTTCAAATGTTAGTTCCATGATGTTCACCGCAGGTGGAATAAATACATAATGAAATGCAATTGCAGCTTTCTTGACGCAGGTATCCGACGTCTTAACTGATATGCTTGATACATAGGTACTTCACATTTGTAGTCAGTGCTGTGCGTCATTTAGGAAATTTGACCAAAACAAATAAATGTTCATGGTCAAAAATATGTGTTGTTCGTCTTCAAAGACATAGATAGCACTTACGTTCATTAAAAAAATTACCTACAAGCCATTGTAAAGCTAAATATCTTAAAACATGGTTTCATAATATTTTGAGTGAAAAATTACCTTTACTATAAATATATTTTGAAAGCCTTTACATCGACTAGAGATTGACACCAACGAAATCAACTAAAATATTATCTACACAGAAAGCCACGTTTCTATGCAAAATATTGACAGCTCAATCATTGAAAGATACGAACAAAGTAACATTATTTAACATTACACAATACCTTTTTGTTTTCAAACTAGGAGTATGCATAATATGTACAGGTGGTGTTAGAAATGCAAAAAGATTTGATGTCTCTTTCATCACAATGTGATCGTTGAAAAGTCTCATCATTGAGCCATTATCAGTACATCGTGTATCCTTGTGTAATGTAATATGCGGACATAATTAACGCTGTTAAGCTCTATGAATGAATACAGCTGATTAAAGACAGCTAATCAACTCTCTAGATACTTTTCACAAAACTTCAAATCATTGCACAACGACTACGACAGGCATTTTTGTAATATACACCCTAACAGCTTCTCGTTTGATATTTCTTAGACTCATTTTATTATGCTGCAAATAAATCGGTGACGGAGGTGAAGTCCACACTTAGCCTATCCAGTAGGGCAAAGATGCGACCCACGACATAATATAATCACGGCCTTTTATCGTATTATATCGTTTGTCTACCGCTGCTAACTTGACAGGCTATTTATGTCTTCTCTAACTGTCAAAATACGAAATACGATAAAATTCTCTACACACTCGTAACCGTAACATGGTCAGTGGTCACCCAAAGATGTGTCAACGCAGTCTACGTCTTAGGCAAGAAGTGTTTAGCCAAATCAGACGTAAAATTATTATTATTAACCAATGTTTCTACAAAGAAGACTATATAATTATGTAATATGGCTACATCCGTTTGTCATGTTTTATACATGTGTCACGTTTGTCTAGCGAAGAATTTTTATCGCGGGTGGTTGCCATGTTAGGAAAATGATAAAATAAGACAAGTAGACAAATTTTCTTACGTTCCGCGACAATTTTATCGTGGTTTCGTTTCTTAGCCTTACTGCAGTTGCTATATATCACTTTAATCACTAGCTAACAAATAAATGCACTATTTGTTTAAAAACAGTACTTACAACTTTTAGGCAATATTGTATAATAACAAAGAGTTACAAATCATACCGCGTTGTGAGTACTAATGAAATGTTCACTTATGACACGTGTGACGCAATTTCGCATTTGAGAAATTCAATCAACAAGTGCTGTTCTTAATTATAACTGACAGCCAGTCTTCACTAATCAATCTGTGTAGTGAGTAGTGACTAGGTAGGCAGACACGTTCGTTGCGATATCAGACGTCAAATTGGGGTGTTAATTACATAAAAATAATGCTTTGTGTTTTTACAAAGTTCCTTGTCCTTGTTTAAACACAGGCGTGTGTTGCTTATAGGTAGGTATAGGCAATTAGGCAGTGCCAACTTGACTAACGGTGTTTTAGACATAACGAGTTAAGCACTTTATTACATAAAATACAATACGATGAATGCACGTAGCTTTTTAAGGATTTTACCATATTCGCTACTCTACCAAGCGTTGTTTGGAATGATGGGGACGATGACGCTGCTGTCCGACTGCTTTTGTTGTATCTCCTTCAGTCGCCCCCCCTACGACACCCATCATCATCATCATCATCGCAGCCTCTAAGTTGTCCGCCTTCGGACGTAGACCTCCTCTCCCAATTTCTATTTCCCCCGATCCCGTGCCATCACCATCCAGTTCACTCCCGCTCGTCCCCGAATATCGTCGACCCATCGTTTTGGTGGTCTTCCTCTGCCTCTGGTGTTTGCTCGTGGTCTCCACTCAAGCACTCTGCGAGTCCACCGGCTGTAGTCCAGTCTAGCAATGTGTCCCGCCCATAGCACGAGAAATTGTGGAGCTATTCTATTTAAAGCCACTGGCACATACCATACAGAAGATATAGAATCCAAAATATTCAAAATAGAGTAATCACCTGAGTTCTGCTTAGTTTTGAGGCAACAAAATGTTATTACATTACTTAAAAAACTTTTATTTGTTAATATTGCTTTACCACTTGATTACAGTATATAAATTAGAAAGAGTAGTTAAATGTTTCATGTATCTTCAGTTACATGTCGTTAGGGTTTTAACAAGACCTGATTGTCTTGTTCAGCCTTATCTAACTTTGAAATGAAAATGGATGACTTGATTTATTAAATATAAGTCCATTTCAAACCACCTATTCAGTAAACATCTATCTATTTTGATTGTCTTAGTGCACTTGTAGGTAATTATTCAATATATGCTGTCTTATTTACATAAAACATAAACAATGCCACTGCTGATTCAATTCATCAAAACGATCCCACGTCTGTTTACAATTCCACTTACCATAAACCTGATTCAAACACTAGACCCGTATTACAGAACTCATCAGACGCGAGTTAGATTTTAGTTTATTGAAATGCATACATTCTAAAGTGAGAAACGCGCAGTATTACGGGCCCTAGAGCTGCTCAAAGCTAAGCCGTGTAAACATTTACGTGTGCAAGTCATAAAAAAACAGTAAAACGGTATTAGTGGTAATTTGGACGGTAATCCGTCGATCATCGTGTGGGATCGCTAACGGTCAAAGGTCCGACCACAACTTATGCGAAACAGCCAACACTGTCCCTCATTTAAATCGGTAAAACCGACGAATAGGTATTGCTAGTGTCACTATAATAGTTTTATAAATACATAACGTGTTTTACTTACATACCTCATTTGACATTTCTGAATGCTAATTAGTCACTTAAGAAGGTACTAATATGCGTAAACCACTGTGTGTCTTTAACGTGATTTTTAACATAAGACTGCTCGCATTGTGATTCGAGTGAACTATGTCTCTTTTGATATTAAACTTTGTAGGTCGTCCCCAATATTGTAATAGATTTTGTAATTTGTACCTTAAAACATTTTTTTTATGTCTGTACTTACATAATTGTTGTTAGAGAGAGACATATTTTGCAATTATTCTAACTGCTGAAAAACAAATTAAAATTGACGATAGTTAGGACCAAACAAAGATATTAATCAATTAATAACAATTTAATGACTGATGATGTCAAAGACCTGATGTCGGTACGTTGCTAATTCCCTACCTATCCGCTAGGGTCGGACTGTAATTTGTTTTAGTTCTTTAGCTATATTATAATAAAGTAACATACTTTATATTTTAAATCTAGATATGGTTTATGTAAAGTACTAAGATCACAGTGGAGAAATATGGTATTGCTTTTCTGTACGGACTGTAAAGTATAACCGACCCATGGATGAATAAAATATAACACTAACAAACACTGGTAACCCAGTGGAACACCCATGGCCTGGATGTTTGTGTCAATCAGCGTCTCCCGGAGTACAAAACGCGTAATGATGCAGACAACGATACCCGTTATAGATAACAGTTGATGTATGCAATTTTTAACTTACTGCTCTGTTACTGGAAGATATAAATATAATTATATTCTGTGAGACAAATAATATAATTAAAAAAAAACATCGTAGACAAATATTGGTAATGACAGTTTTAAACGCTGTACTGTATAATGAATCTTTAAAACGATGTTTTACAATTTATTTATATTTTAAGTAGGAAAGTGTATCTTTTCATTTGTTTCCCTTAAAGATTGAAATTAAATAATGATGAGTCTTTTGCAAGCAAGCGATCGCTCTGTCTTCACCAGCTTTGTTACGTCTTCCTGACCTCTTCATATTGATTTTTAGTGCCCGTATTGGATTTAACTGTTTTATTTGTATTTTTTAACGCAGTTAAATGCTGAGCTGAGCTTCAAAATCAAACTAAGTAGGTATGTCTAAGTGATTCTGTGTTTGAAATTAAATTTCTAGGAGGAAATAAAGACAAAATTAAAACTTTTTTTAAATTAAATTTAATTAATTTAATTAAATTAATGTAAGTAGTTACTCGCTATTATTTTCTGATTCAACTCTGGTTAGATTACGGTAGCATGGATTGGCGTGCTCTTTCATATTCAAGTTATTATTTAATATCGTTTATTTTATATAAATAATCAAGTCAAAGCATTCTAAAACTTAACTACAGCTAAAAATGACCACCTATACTTTACTGAAGGTCTAATTTATGTTCAAGTCAAGATACATAACACAGTAGATGCAACACTGGAAAGTTTCGCCATAATTTACACCTTCACTCATCTTTTGTGGACTGCCAACATTTAATTTTCGTCGAGGTGAAGGACCGTGTTGCGTGTTGAGTTCGCGTGTATGATCTGTACAAGATTCGATTCCGGCACCCGGACAGGGCCATCAATTGCGGACACATTCGAACTTCGCGGAACTTTCCCCTGGGTACACGAACTGATCTGATATGTATCGCGGTGCAAGCATTCTTATGACTGATGAATGTTAATTCACAGAAAATTAATTGCATCCTTAAACTAGATCGCGGAACTCGAGATAAGCCCGGGTATTATCTTATCTGTGGCCAGGATAAGTTTATTTTTCGAGGACAACCATTGGATCTTTTTAAGAGCTTTGATATTAATTAAAAATATTTATTTACATATTACTTTACGTGGTGATCTCAGATCATATAAAGAAATAGATATGAAATGGGGGCGTGGCGCGTGCGAATCCAATATGGGCAAACAGAACTATTGCACTCCACACCGAAATATTTAATGAAAACATCCATGTAACGATAATTGCGATAATTGTTGTGAGTACTATGCGATTGTGCAATGTATCGAGGTTTAATCGAAGCGTTCACTGCACGACGTGTGCGTCGCGACCACACTTTGTTCGCGACACACTAATTTGAACACACCAAATGACGCATTTTGTAAGCGAGTAAGTGGTAGCCGCTGTGATTGGGTCCATGTTTGTGTGCACACCAATGAGCGTCATAAATTGATATAGTGTGATCCTTATGCTTACAACAGTGTTATTGTAGTTGCGTTGCACACATAAATAATTCGGAGACACGGGTTCCCTAAGGATTTACGAGTAATTTCATATCTCCTTCTTTATATTATGATCTGAGGTGGTGATTATGCCCGTAGGCCGTATCTATCATTTCTGTGGTAACTAGAATTCGATGATGAAAGCCTTTGCCCCACAGTGGGATGATTATAGGCTGTACTACTTTTTTATTTACTTATTTGTCATGAAACGCAATAAAACTAAAAACTCAAATTATCTAGTAAAAAAATCTTCTTACGTACTAAAAAAAAACACGTTACGATGTTATTCTTTTAATCGTGATAATATATTTTGTATACATATTGTGCTTTATACAAGCATCCAGGAAGACTGCTCTGAATAACAGAAAGCAGTTCAACAACGCTTCCTTAATTATTTAGGCTGCGATCTGCAAAATAAAGTTCGTCCATACAATCCCTAGCCATTACAGTAAATCGCTTCAAGCAAAAGGTTGTTGCAAGCAGAGCGGTCTGAGTTCCAGTAAAGGTGTGTCCTCACTGTGATAGAATCGGGTTGATGAATAACAGCAACCGGTATCTATTCGGTAGCTAACGGAAAAACAAAAGGTGGTTTAGTCATTTGTTTAAAGTTAATTTATACATAAATACAGTCAATATTTTCTACTATAGCTAATTATATAAAAAGAACAGTGTGCCCTTGGTTACACATAAAGAACTTGATGTTGCCCGCGAATTGGTAGGTAAGCGAGGTGTTTGCTACCATCCCACTGGATAAAATGCCTTGCCATGATCTTCGTTCTAAATTTCGAGCGCAAATTTCGTGACTGAGAAATAAAGATCCATCCAAAATTTCACATTTAGAATTTAAATAAGTAATTGTAAGATAACTTAGGGAGCCATTTAAAATTGAATAGTACCACTATATTGTCCTTGCCAACCAACCTGCCAAATGTGGCGATTATGGTCCAGTAGTGGTCTCTCAAAGCTGATGAGGAACAGTGTTCAGAACTAACATTGTTGTCAGACGAATTCAAGCGAAGCAAATATATTGAATATATAAAATATATAAAATATTTGCTTCTTAAGCCAGCAAACAAACAAAAATATATGTTTACGTCATTGTTTAAAAATCCCTAATAACACCTACGTCGTTAAATGTATCTGTGAAGACGCAGCGTTAAGCGACACCCCCCGCTGCGAGCATCTCTACTATATTGCTGTTATTGCGCTATTACTGTCTCCCTTATGCTACTGTAGATCAAACTCGTGCGCAGGCCGTCACATCTATGATATATAAAATAACGGGTACACGCAGTTTATTCACATAAAGGCAAGCTCGTACTGTACTCCGTAACGGGGGTGTTGTGCCTTTAATTTCTTTTATTTTTTGATAGTGGCGTACACACCGGTTTTCCATTGTCGCCTGCTCCAAGGTCCCAGGTTCGATCACCGGACGATTTAGAAAAGTATTATTCTAAATTTTTTCAGGTCTAGGTGTTTGTGGTTTGTTTATGATTTCCAAAAAACAATAGCTTTAAAAGTAAGCTACTTTAGCTGGTTAGTAACTTGTTACTAACACTTTATTTCTACCAGAACTTGTTGATGAATGGATTTTCTATTTCCATATATAAAAAAAACTAAAGAAATATATATTTAAACATATTAAAAATATATTTTATTGGCTCAAGCACTGACAGTCAAATCGTTCCGCGAATGCGTTCAGAATACTATTGCGACTAGCCCTCACCCTACGCACCAGGGATGCGCACCGCTTGCGCATATATTTTTTTTAAACCACAAACTGGTAATGATTTCATTATATCTACGTGTAATTTAAAAGTTCGCCCAAATGTCTCGTGTCGTTAGAGTCTACTAAAGAAGAACTGCCGGAAGAAGACTGGCAGCAGCGTCTTCTCTACACCATCGGCCAAACTGCGATCGCCAACCCGCCTGCCAATCGTGGCGACTATGGCGAAATCCTCCTTTTGGGGAGGACCGTGTTCATCAGTGGGCTATAAATATAGGCCGGTGGTCGTAAATTATGTAGTAGTCAACCCACAAGTGTTTTTCTATCTAGAGTTTAATGGGCATGTTCTTAAACGGACATTAAAACTGTTTGTTGCACTGAGCGACAACATATTTGTTTGCATATTAAACGTATCAGATATTCTGACCTTCTTTACAAGATATTTTTGCAATTTAAATGAAATTATAATATCGCGGCGCTACGCCCGGTATGCATGGAGATGCGGGTTCAAGTCCCGCCTGAGACATAATTTTTCAAGTTTGAATACTAATATTCTGACTTCTCTTCCGACACTCGTTTACCTCCGTGGCGGAGTGGCGTACACACCGGTTTTCAAGGTGTCGCCTGCTCCAAGATCCCGGGTTCGATTCCCGGACGGATCAATGTAGAAAAATGTGTTTTTCTACATTTTCTCGGGTCTGGGTGTTTGTGGTACCATCGTTGTTTCTGTTTTCCAAAATACGAGTGCTTTAAATAGTTATTCAAATTGGGATCAGAACAATGTTTGTGATGTTGTCCACATTTATTTATATATTTACTCGTATTTAAAGGTGAGGGAAACAGCCTATTAAGTATCATCACACGGCAGGCAAACATAATCAACACCCACGCTAGCCAAATACGGGTAGGTAGGCAGGTAGGTGTTCGAAAATTCCGAATCTCTTGTTGCCCGACCCGAGAATTGAACCCAGGACCCCGATATGTTAACCAGGTACTTACACCACTCGACCATTTGGGGTGTATTTAAAGTTATTCAAATAGTAAAGTTCTTTAGTAAATTGAAGGTCTAAATACGTTAGTCTTGTCTCAGTAATGATAGCACCCTGCTGTGTTCCATCCAAGTGATTGGGTCTAGTTTAGTTTATTAAGCTCAAGATTATACAAGTTTGTTGCAAATGATTCTTTGTGAATGAATTATTTATGTATGACTTTATTTTATAATACCATAAAATTACTAGAAATAGTTGACAAGAGACTGTACTCGTATACTTTGTTAACCAGTTAATGATAGGAGGTAACCATGATTTTATAAAACACTTTATGCTAACTTTAACATATGCATTGTTTAAAAATATTTAAGTACTAGTATGACCTTTTTTTCTGTAATAAAAAGCTAGACTGCTTTCAGTCTCTTCAAACACTGTAAAACGTTGCCTGTACACTTACAAGTGCAATACAGTTTAATAAAAGAGCAATACTTTAACGAATCTCTAAAAGTCACTATTGATCACCCTGTATGCACTCGAGCTGCTTCTAAAAACCTACTCCTAAATCCGCGCGCAAACAATGCATACGGCGAGCGGACAACTGGTTATCTCATACCTCGACTTATCAACAAAGTTAAAATAAAAGCAAAATTAAATGTCACCCAGCAAAATATTAAATATAAATTTAAAGAATATTTTCTCGGAATGTTGTAGCTATTTTTATTTAATCTTGTCTATATTTTCATAATATTGTATGTTTTATAAATTTTAATTATGTTTACGGATTTCAATACAACTTTTTATAAATTTTACAGTGACCATAGACGAAAATAATTTTACTTATTTTTACTATAGTTAATTAATTCATTGTAAGCTCCTGATAGCACCAACACAAACCTCAGTGGTTTTAGGTGCTATCTTATATAATTATATTGTTTAATTTAAGTCTTTTTATAACGGTAAATAAATAAAAAAAAAAGTAAAATCAGTAAAATTTTAAGGGTTATGGTCAGGTTTCATAATAAGTGAACTTGAAATTGGTGATTAATAGTGCTATAGAAAAATGAATAGACCTTAAATGGACTGAAGTTCAAGATTATATGACAGCATAATTAACATACTCAAATTCTTTTTGAGTATACAAAACCAAAGCGATTTATATACAAGTTTCAATACAATATTGAGAGTTGGTAAAAAACTTTGATAAAAGGAGTGATTAATTTGAGAGAAATTTAATTTAATTAATTCTGTATTATTTGAAAGCTGCAGTTTGAGAAAAAGCTACAAAATATCAATTAACAGTATACAGGATGAAATTTTAACCACTTTCCAAAATATTTGTAGGCGTTCAGTATCGTATTTAGAGCCCATTTATGAAGTAAAAATTGTAAATCAAGTTTTACCCGAAAATATTTTTCGCAATATAGTTTTAAATTTTTACAGTTTTAGGCCTGTTTAGGTATAAAGGAAAAATCAAAAACTTTTTATTAGTATCGTAATTAATGAATGTGATGTGCATTGCGTTAAAAAAGTGTTGCTAGGCGGCCGTATCAATTTTTTTTAATTTTTGGAGGACATTTTCTAAGTGTATCTTGACATTTTTGTACTGGGCTATACCAAAAGAAAAAATACGTCATTTGTTTTTTGTCTCGTAGATTGAAATATTAAAATTTGTAGGGTGGTAAAATTTCACCCTGTATAAAAACAAATGCAAAAAATTTGTTTGTTTTTTTCATTTTTTTAGATGCTAGTCTTCTTCACTGTATTTTTTTTATGACAAGAATGTTTTCACTTTCATCCATTTCTAATTAGTTTTCAACAAAAAACATAATTTAACTACCGATAAATTATTGAATTCTATCTAAATTGCTCTATGAGCAAACTTGTGTACTACATATTATTAGTGACAGATTATAAATCACGTGCAGCACCCCAATTATTTCATAAATATTATTCATAGAGTTTATTGGTTATGCCCGACGAAGGCTCGGTCATTATCAGGTGTCAGTGTGTTCACCACATTAAGTATGACTGACAGTTGAAGGTCAAAACTAGAAGTAAAAGCGATGAAATCAGGCTAAATGCTTATAAATCAAGATGACTGTATTTAGACAACTTAATAGAGTTTGCAAAAAATTAAATTACATACGAGTTTTGTGATGAGTAATGAGATTAAAGTTTGTTCAATCTCTGTGCTCCATTTAAAATTTATTTCGGAACTTATATTTAGAAGATAATTCTTATTGCTGAATTTGTTTGTAAGCATTGCATTGATTGCATGAAACATTGAAATTGACAATAATTAGCTGTCAGGATAATGCTTTTAAAATATAGGTACCTTAATGGTTTTCTTATCTATTTTAGAACTCAATACTTTGTCAGTAAATTTTCGATAAACTAGGCATGCCTTCTTTTGCCTGAATTGTTTGAAAGACATGCAGTGCATTCTTTTTGCGAAATATAGCAGAAAGCAACCTTTTCTAATCTTAAAAATATTTCATACTGGGATTAAGATTGGGAATAAGAATATCTCTGAGTGAACTGCCCGTGGTCTAAGGTAGCAGTTGTATTAGATTAGGTACTAAAGAAGTATGTACTGCGATCAATAACCCAGAGTGGGTTGCCCTGATCCCAAGATTCTATTTTACGCTATTATTAGGTGCACTCTGTATAAGAATCTCGAACCACTTCGTCAATTACATTATTTTTAGGTCTAAGTCTACCAATAACAAGTGCATTGAAAAGATACGAGTGCCATTTTACTACTATTAATCTTATCAATTTCTAAGGACATGATAAATCCAATTATAATATTGCGAGGCTGTAAGCGACATCAAGTTTATTTAATAAACGAAAATGACCTTTTACCGCTACGTTGCGCCTTTTTACTTATAAAGTTTGCAACAAATTGCGTCATTATATTTAACAAAAATAAACTCGTAAGTAAGCTATCAGATTCGACCGCAACTCCTCTGCGGCCGAAACTGGGATTTGTTCGTTGTCCGAACACCGTTACCTTAATAACACAGTCTTGGGATAAAAGGCGAGAAATTTGTAATTTTTCTGTCGTAAGTTACACGCGTCCGTCAGTCGGTGGGTCTGCTTACCGTTAGCCGAGGGCTTGAGGAAAAATGCAACTACTGCCGTAATGTGACAGGTCGAATTGATGTTGATTCCATTTTTAAAATTCAATTAACTAAATAAAACAAAATAGCCTAACACACGCAACAAACGTGTACAACTTGCATGTAGTAACTGTAAAAGCTCGCCAATATTTTATAGTCAATAACAAGACCACACACCAGTTCAGAATATTTTTATCTTACCCGTTCACTTCTTCATATTGACCATTTTAAAAATTACTGTATAAAAATGTTCCCTTATAAAACTGCAAGTAACTTTGACGCAGAAAAATGTGATCATCCTACGTAAATACATTAAAATAGTGACATAGAGGCGGCCAAGCTAAGAAACGCGCATAAAATAGTTGTTGCTCGTATTATGCACGCCCCTACGATGATTCGAGAGGCGATAAATTTAATGTAGTGGACAGCAAAATTGTTGTTTTGACCGCGACTGGAACGCTCTTAAAAGTTGCTTTCTTTCTTTTAATAGCCTATTGACAGGACTCGCCTCATGCCTGTCATCATTAAAATATACCCCTTTTTATGTGGCGTTAATTGGACTTTAAATCTTCACGCATTTCACTTACACAACATGGAAGCAATAACAATTAAAATATTGTCTTTGTGTTTTAAGTTTTGTCATAAAAAAACACTGTCTGGGCACAAAGTGGTGAGACAAGGTCGATCGATGACGCGCTTTAAGAACTAATATCTTATCCTTTCTTTTGTTATACAGAAATCTTTGATTTTATATTTTTTATACTGTCTCCTTTAAAGAACGCCAGACTTCCTTATAGCGCACTTTTTGTTTTGAAGCAATCAAATGATTGTGCACGAGTTATAAAATGACTATTAAAATGTTTATACTAAAGTAAAATGTCGTTTATATAAAGTGGCCGGAATAGACTAAATACAATGAACTAAATGTAAAAAGCTAAAAAGCACTTATTGCCTTAAATTGGAAATAACGAAAAGCAAAAATTTTTTAAAATACTTTTTTTGTAGTCAAATAAAAATAAAAACCTTGTTTTTTTATAACAGAGGTAGACTAGTTCATGCGTTATCTCAAATCCTTCGTACTAACTATTTAAGAAACTGAGTTAATCCCAAAATACAACGTAACTCAAACGCAACAAAATGACGATATGGAGTGTAAGTCCACTCGTGCGCGCGCATTTGAGCACCCTATACGGAGTTCCAGATACTGGGTCTCTCCTAAACAGGCTCATCTAAAAAGGCGAACTCACTTTTATAATCGTTTGCTCGAGTGCAAACGGTAGCAGTTCAACAACCGAACTAAATGAAATGGCAGTTCCAAATCAATGACAGCACATCTGGCTATACACTTTCTTAATCAGTTGAAATAGAAGAGATTTTGCCAAAAAGAATTATCTGATGTGCAGGCTACCGTACAAGTCTTGATAAGTTAAAAATTAATGATATTGTCGTCGCTGGAGACAGCCGGATCACTTTTCTATGATAGGAAATTGAGTGCCTCGGTAATCTACTCGTATAACCCTAATTAGTGCGAAGCCTGAACTATAACTATATATTTAGGGGAGGCCTATGTTCAGCAGTGGGCGTCGTTTGGCTAAAGTAATTATGATGATGATAACATAAAACAATGAAAAAATACCTATGTACCAAATAAACCAGATGCATTTCCATTAGTCAAAATACGACGAGAGTTACATGTATCTCAAGAAACATCGACGCAAAAGTGGTTTTTCTTGGTAGCAGACAATAAAATCGAGACATCAATTTTATCTGTATCTTTTCGGCTACATTTGCAAGGCTGGGTTTCAGAGCCATAAAAGAAAACCAGTAGAATGTCAGCGCCTCACATGGCACACGCACTTACATAGCTTTCGTTAACATGTCAGCCGTACTGCGTATTTTTGCCATCTACTGCAAACTCCTGCCTTCAGATAAGGCTAGATTTGTGACTTAGAAACTTGCATGTTTTTGTTGTAACAACTGCGTACACGCAGCAATAAAAATACTCGGAATGTTTCTTATAGAAATACTACATAACAGTATTAGTAATATAATGGCTAAATAGCAGTGCTTACTTGGAATCCTCGTATTAGTTAAATTGGGGAAATATTACTGGCACAACTTCATGAAAATAGTATTGTTGAATTCCAATATTTAAACTTGGGTTACCAATTTCAAATGACGTTCGAGCATCAGTCTTCACAGAAGTATGACTGTGGCCCTGTATAAATAAGACTAAATATCATACGAGTATATCCGTATCAATATTGACACAGGCGTTTCCTTTCAAAATGGTGACGTAACAGGGAATTCCTTGTGCGAATGCGAATGACGTCGAGCGCTCCAGCGCAGCCCTGCAAATGTCAAGATGCAGTTACGTAAGCCAGTTGCCAGCGACCTTTACCGACCTTTGGTTATTGAGTTGTGTTTTAAGGAAATCTTGACACAATCGCAACGGTTATCTTAATATGTTAAATTTTTGATAAGCGCCGTCAAGACGGCAGACGGTTTCATTTGAACGTTGTTTCGTTCGCGTCTTACTCAATTCCGCAAATATTATATAAAGATGTAACTGAAAGGTAAACTGAAGACTTTTGAGACTTGTATTTAAAGCGGATTTTAGTTGCAATGCGCAAGAGCAGTGTAGGTCACGGAATGTTTAAACACAAAGTCACGGGCATTAGCACTTATTAACGTTTATTTGGAACGCTTTCAATACTTGTAAGTGATTAAAAAAAGTAAAGCGTTATTTGTCTATGCAAAAACGTCCTAGATACTTCTGAGTGACCATCGTGATGGCGCTTAATACCTACGTCTCGGAAAGTCAGTTGAGTAGACTAATCCGTTATAGGGTTCGTTGTATATTAAACATCCGCCAAGTTAGAAGTAATGGTCATATAAAGAACTTCATAGATGTTTTCTTTTAACAAGCTAACATTATGTGATTATAGTAAACTATACTACCTTTAAGTTGCTAAAATTCGTTCCTAAGACCTAAGAGCTCTGAGAAGACTCTTTCGACTCGTTCGACGGCAAGATGAGGTTTTGTTTTATGCTGCCAGTAGGTAGGTACCTATGTAGACGTTTTAAAACAAAATATGTGGTTCGACACTTTTGATATTTAAAAAGGATTGAAGGCGGATAATAATTTGGATCTAAAAAAAGTTGTAGAGCATCGAGTAAGGAATTTCAATTACACTATCTCAGTTAAGCAGTTTCATAATACATAGCGCAATACATTTCTAATCTAAAGCAACAATTTACAGAAACAATTATAGCTTACAACGTGTTAAGCCGTAAACGTAAATTAATTATACAGAATCATCTTCGCGCGAGCTATCTCACACTTTACTATTAACAAGAGTGCTTATTCTGCTGAACATGTTTAATTAACAGCTTCAAGTGTTCAGTAAATAAAAAACGCGGCCAAGTGTGAGCCAGAATAAGCGAAATTTAAAAAGTTATAATACTTACTCTTAAAATATAATTGAGTTTGACCATAATGTTGTCATTGACAAAATTACTGTTCAACTTTTTTCAGAAATGCTTTCCTTTTTATTATTTGTTGAAGTCTGTCAACCTTCTTTTTCATCCTTCCTTATACGTGATATTTCTCCTTTAATCCCTCGTTCGTGAGTTATTCCAGACACAATTGAAATCAATTGTTATCGCGGCACGCGCGTGCCTCCTGGGGGTTGAGGGATTAAATTGAAATTGAACCAACTTAAAGCTATACCTATAATGCTCGTCCTAATCAGTCAACCCCATAAAAAAATATGCGTGTATTAAAACAAAGATACTAAAATATATTCATCGAATTGTGGACTTCCTCTTTATTTTAGTTGGTTAAATTGAAGATATTTATTATTTCACAAAAAAGTAGTTCAATAAGTTACCTCTAATTGCACATAGTTAAAAAAACTAAGTAATACATGTAATAAGTACGAATGAACAACGTCCAAAATATCTGGTATCAAATAAAACAGTCCCCTAATTCGCGTAACGAAATCGTATCACAATCGTAATTGAAAAGCAGGTTTTTGACAGTACTAGTATGGGCTAAATGTCAAAATCGTCCAATTCAATCACGATCGAACTGCGATTGAAATAGCTGATTAAGGCCCCAGGACTTGTTGTTTATTACAGAACCCCAAAAAGTATGCGTTGTGTACTGACGCCTATTTTTTTATCATAGGTTTTTATTCTACAAATATACAGACCTAATCGTTGATACAAAAAGTGACACTTGCGTGTAGGTACCTCGATAACAGTAAACTGACAGTAATTGGTCATAATAGAAAAACAAATAGCGGTCTACCGAATGTTAATTAAGTTGGTAAAGCTCTTACGGGATTTTTTTCTGGGAGGTCTAAACTAGCGTTCGGTTTAAAAAAAACAGAAACAAATTATTGTTCTAGGTACGAATAAGGTATTGTGTCGCTTAGCATATTCAAGTTGCTTTAATTTTGCCGGAATATGAAATCATTTTTAGCAGGTCAGCCTTAAAATAATAACACCTAGAAGCCGCGTCTGAACCAAAACGTAAGCGTAAACGCGTGCCATTTAATTATCCTTGTGTGCGTAAGCTGAATAAATCTACGCTCTTCTAACGCACACAAATATAGGCTTCAGTGTTACCATCATCGGGCGTTTACCCACAAAAAATGGGAAAACGTGTTGTTTTGTTATACGACGATTTGCCATGTGTTTAGTATGATCTTTAAATACATACATACATACATATTATCACGCCTCCTTCCCAACGGGGTAGGCAGAGACCAAGGCCTTCCACTTACTACGATCCTGGCATACATCTTTCGCTTCTTCCACATTCATCAATCTTTTCATGCATGCTCGTCGGTTTAGAGTACTCTAAATGTAATCATATTTTCTTATGTATCTTTAAATACATAAGAAAATATGATTACATTCATAAGTATATTACATATTTATTAATCTAATGTCGAATGCCACCGTTCAATGTGTTTAAATTTAAATGCCTGTATGATTGTATAAATTCACATTAAGAAATTATTTTTATAGAATTAATAACACCAACATGTAAGTCTAAACAGTATTAAATAGCTGTTATGGCAAATTCAATATATTTCTCAATATTAAAAACCAACTAAACAAAATGTGTGCAATTTTTTTCCCCATAACTAGCAACACTGATGTTGATAGGTTTTTTTTTCAAATGATTTGTTTTTAATTCGATTTACGTACAGAAAATATCTAAAATGTAAGTACTTACGTGTGAAATGAAACTTTATCACTTTCGCGTTTTTCGTGCTTACATTCGGCTTCTAGGTGTTATTATTCTAAGAGGTTAGCATAGTTTCGGCAGTTTCGGTACCTTTTGAGTGACTTTAATCAAACAATTAAAGTCGGAGTATTCGTTATGTCAATCCAAACATTCATGTTAAATATATTGATTTAAAAACAAATTACTAGAGCGTAAACAAAACAATTGAAGCAGGTGAGTATTTGTGGTGCACAACCTGTTTCCAATTTATTGACGAACTTCTTGGTGCAGTGACTTACCCACCGACGGGTTCGATTCTCGGACAAGGGATCAATGTAGAAAAAAAGTATTTCTGTAAATTTTCTGAGAACTGGGTGTTTGTGGTACCTTCATTGTTTATAATTTCTACAAATTTAAAATTTTAGTATTAATATTTTTATTAAAATGACGAATAGGTATATTAAATCCAACCTGGGCCACATATACTCTCATAAGTACTCATATAATATCTTATAATCCAGTTAAATAAAAATTTAGAAAATCTGCTATTTAACTTTTTAACTGTAGCCATACCAGCATCGTTTGCAAACATACCGTGTCATACAAATTTCTAGATCACATGTTGCATTTGTCGCCATATTCAGACAAAATGATCTAGTCGGGCGCCAAATGTTTTCATAGAATTTAAGTAAGACCGGTCCTTGGTCATAATTGGAGCGTGAGTACATCGGCTTACATAACCTGTGATATGTGGGTGTGTAATATGAGACCTGTCTGCGGGAATTAGTGTTCGACATGAGCATTAGGGCACCTCGATTATATTAATCTGATAATAAATCGCGGCCCGCAATAGACTTGTCGCCACTTGTACCTGCTTGAATATGATTTATCGTGACACTTGAGTTGTTGTTGCAAGCTTTGACCGTAAATTCAAGGCTAATATTGACTAGTCAAAAACTCTAAAGTATATTGCAGTAAATAAATAAATGCGGACAACATCAGATACATTGGTCTGATCCTAATTTGAGTAACTAGGTACCAATTTAAAGTACTAGTATTTTGAAAATCAGAAACAACAAAGGTGCCACAAATGCCCAGACCCGAAAAAATGTAGAAAAACTCTTTTTCGCCATTGACCCGCTCGGAAATAGAACCCGGTACCTCGGGGCAGGCAACACTTTGAAAACGTACGTACGAACGTGTGTACGCCATTCCGCCACGGAGTCGTGCAGTAGAACTTATAATGTTCATTAATATTATAACGGGTAAAATTAATAGCATATAATCATACCACTGCTGGGCAAAGGCCTCCATCATTGAATTTAAGTTACCACAACAGTTATGGGTGCAGGAATAATCATCACGCTTCCAAATACGGGTTGGTGTTCACAAACTGAAACCGAACCGCACTGTTCGAAAATTCAAAACTCTTGTTATCGACCCAGACCTCAATATTTTAGCCCGGTACTTATTAAACCGCTCGACATATCAACAGGTTCACTGTCTAAAAGTAAAAAACACATTAATAAACATAGAAACCGAAAACCTATCAGATAAAGCGTAATTTATCTTTAATATATTAAATGGAAACGAAAAAGTTTCTACTCAGCAAAAACGTATGTACTTAGAGAGGCACCATCATCAAATAAGCTAGGACTTATCGTATACTTGTTTCTTTAGAAGTTGCATTAGGAGAGAGAACTACATTAGGTAGTGTTAATACTCATACTTCATTTTGTCTGCCTTCTGAAGTATTGTACTTACTCGTATTATGATACCAATATCATAATTATGTAACCAATTAGGTACTTGACAAACATTTTTATATAACTTTAGCAGATAATGTTATTTTTGTTTTCCTATCCCATGTACACAATTAATATAATATTTTGCTCCAATTGGTATTAAATGATCAAGGATTACCCAACTAACTTTAAAACATAACAATGAATAACAGTTTTTGTGCATCATGATGGGCTGCCGACGCTGCCGTAAGACTCTTAATTAATTATATAAATAAAAAAACTAAGGAACATTAAATTTCAGAGTAACAAATTGTAAAACTTACTCTATCTGTAGAAAAAGGTTTCATTCCAAATCTCACCCAAGGCAGTACTTTTTAATAATTTTTCTATACGTCTACATATTTCCTTACGTTATTACGAAATTATATCGGCAATTTGTTTGTCGTAGATCGTCGTTCTCCTACATACGAGCAATTTCCCAGCTGCAATATGGTCAGACTTCCTACGAGTGCGAAACAACCAGTCTCTGGCGCCAACACTCCATCAGTAAATAGGGGGTGGTCATAATACCGCGCGCGCACTAAATCACGCACATTATCAAACCAACGATACGATCTCCACTTTCAATAATAAACGCAGGGCTGCCAAGTTTGCAAGCCAAAGTTCAAGTAGCCATTAACTACTAAACTACACTAATACCTATCATAAACTTATAATGAATAACTAGATACACAATTGACCGCACAACATCCTAACCAAATGATTGCCACTAGAATTCTGTGCTCTTTCAACTCATTAGCATTTAACTTATTGTCTAAAATAATTGTGGACAACATCACATACATCGCTTTGATCCCAAAGTAAGCTAACTATAACACTTTTTTTGTGGAAATCAGAAGCAACCCTATTTGGGTGTTTGTGGTACCACAGTCCGGGAATCGAACCCTGGACCTCTGAGCAAGCGACATCTTGAGAACCGGTGCGTACGGCACTCCGCCACGGAGGTCGTCATTTTGTCCGTCATTGTATGACTTGACATAAATAAAAAAAATCTGTCCGTCATCATCTGTCATCTGTTTAGTATTTATAAATGAAAGAAATAAAATTAGATTATATGTATATGAGTACTACTTACTTGCAAATTAAAATAAAACCCTTTTGACCTAAAATCAATGATCTTTACATGCAGTGGGATGATTATAGGCCGTTACTTTACTTTTTTTTACCAGTATTAAAAGCGACAAACTATCAAATATGCTGTTGTCCAAGTTTAGTTTAAAATTCAACTAAAATTACTGTAGCTGAATGTGCTAGAATTAGATAACTTTTTAGTTTTTTACGCTTCAACTCTTTTCAATATTTTTTTTAACCATTTACTGCTTTGAGTATTAAAAGCGACAAACTATCAAATATGCTGTTGTCCAAGTTTAGTTTTAAATTCAACTAAAATTACTGTAGCTAAATTAATGTGCTAGAATTAGATAACTTTTTAGTTTTTTACGCTTCAACTCTTTTCAATATTTTTTTAACCATTTATTGCTTTGAGTATTAAAAGCGACAAACTATCAAATATGCTGTTAGCCAAGTTTAGTTTTAAATTCAACTAAAATTATTTGTAGCTGAATGTGTTTAGTTGATAGATGTGTTTAGTTGAAGATAACTTTTTAGTTGTTTACGCTTCACCTCTTTTCAATATGAAAAAAAAAGTTTTAGTAAGTGTAAATATTTGTCATAAGCTCTGGAAGTTTCCTAAGTTGCCAACCCTGAATAAACCTACCCAATTGCATATCTTGCCTTTCTAAGAAAGTTCTACCCATTCCTCATGAGACATTTCTAATTATTAACAACAATGACATTTCTATTAGCTATTATCCAGAAATGGAATCGATCTAGATTTGAGCTGATATTGTGGGTTTTTACGAATGGTCGCCGCCATATAAATAGTTTAGACGCCATTGTTCACTTTATATCCAATTAAATTTAACACGATCACAGTAATTCTATTTAACACTTACGTAATTATCACTTTAGTAATAAATACATGTGACTTAACTAATATTAACATAAGGATAATTAAAGCACAGTATAATATAAAAGAGCTCCGAAAATCAGCTGAGAAAGTTTTACCACAGATAAAATAGGAGTAATACTGTGGTTCTACACATATTCATAATATGCATTAGTGTCCAATGCCTCTGAACTATAATTCTTGTATTAATATTTGCGAAGAGGAGACATAATAATAGTATGACATACATAATATAACTTAGTTATGTATGTATTAAGCGTCGGCCTAACTAGAACTAACAGCCCCAGCCCCTCTCATCCTATAGGTCCTTTATGAAAGTATGTCGATCCTTTCATACCTACAGGAGATTCAATCGTACTCTATAATTTATATTAATTGTCGTTCAAACAACCAATCTATGTCTGTTTTAACTTACTTGAATTAAAATGGTAAGTCAGCCATATGATATTTCTGTGTCATCGTCAATTTTTGTTAACATTTCATGACACTTAGTAGTTACTAGGAAATGTATTTTAAAAACGAAGCAAAATATATATTTTTTAATAATGATTCTGTTGATATAGCATGTGTTTGTCAAACTTATTCTACAGTAATATTACGCGTACCTGAGAGAAAGTAAAAAAGACCATCAAAGGTTTTTCTATACAGAATATCATATGACATTCTAACGAACCATGTTTTAGAGTGGTAACTCTAAGACTTAACAAATGGGGCATGAATAACACAAGAACACATCACGTATCGTACACAGCACACTGGGAAGAGCATTAACTTAAATGGGCAACAACGCTAGACGATCAATCTAACAAACACGTGTGGGTACAGTCGGGCTAAATAATATAGTATTAAAACAGATTTAAAGACAACCTCCACGTTTCAGTTACCATAATGTAAGGTACGATGTTGAATCTTAAAAATCGAATTTATAAGTCTGTTAAAAAAAGTATCGGGAAAAAAGTAATATACAAAAAAATAAAAATATTCATTCAAATGTATTTTATTTGAAAATGATACAATCTTTTCATAATATAAGATTAGATAAACGGTTATTGCTCTAAAAGTACCATCGTAAAGTTGAAATAAAATAAAGACAACTGTAACAACCAAATCACGTACCAAATTATTTAATGAACTATACATTAAATAATTTGGTACGTGATTTGGAAAATTTTTACAAATATATTTCATGAGACTGTACTCCGGTAAGGAGCCCTGTCCACTGTAACAACCGCGTCTCTGATTGTAGGTTCAAACTATTATTATACTATTACTGTACTGTATGAGCTTCTTCCGCAAAATTAACTCTCTCTTTCCACAGTTACATTCCTACCGCAGGAGGCTAAAGGTCTCACAAACAGATTACCGTTCAATTCATTGTTCAGTTTGGTTATTTATGTGACTGCAATGATGGTAGTAACTGCATCAAAACTTAACAATACGTATCTTGATAAAAATGGCATACAGTCTATGGTACCTATGCTACAATGTGCAATTAAGTATATATGTATAATATATTTTTTTTCTATCTGTTATAACTTATTATGAATGTAATCTAGGACAATAGTCAGGAGCACAATGACAAGAAGGAAGTGTCATCAAAGTTGAAAAGAGGTCAGTTTCAAATACTAACATAAGTAAGTAACCATAAAACTAAATTGTGCTATAAACGTTTCTACGTCAGTGAATAACCATCCTAACTTAATAAACTAAACGCATTATGCAGATGCGTTAAGCTGCACTTTCTTTCAAACGGTATTTAAAACGCTAACAAATGGTGTGGCGTCAAATGAGCGCTCGTGTGCCGTCAGCGTTGCGCCGGCGCATAGCATGATTAATTATGTTTTGTTACGTGTTTGTACACGAGGAAGGATCATTAAAAGGATAAAAATAGTCATAAACTAAAATGCTATACTTAATCATCTAACTGTAAACTCCTGCGTATGATATGATTTGAATAACCTGCAAATGGCATCCTCTAAAGAACTTTCACGTTCCCGCTTCCTGAGTATGGCATAGTCAAGCAAATGTTTGTCCGTGGACTTACATCATTTTCCATCATCATCACTGACAACAACTTTTGTACGACCCCTTGTAAACCTAGACGTGATCACTAGATAGTGTCAAATAGTAGGTAAATCATCTACTTGTTAGCTAATTGCACTTGTAAAGTTACAGTATTTAAGATTACGATAAAGTCCTGTCAAAGGCATTTGATTGTGTGGACCATAAAACGTTAATTAAAAAACTCAGACATTATGGTGTTTCGAATGATTCGTTAGATTTAATTAACTCATATCTCACAGGTAGAACACAAAAAGTTTGCATTGATGGAACTGAGTCTTTAGGGTCGGCCCTTATCATGGGTGTCCCTCAGGGATCAGTATTAGGACCCTTGCTATTTTTAATATACATCAACGACCTTCCATATTATATGTATAATCTTTGTGAGATGGTATTGTTTGCAGATGACACTTCAATAATTTTTAAAATTAAGAGGGGCGAATTATCATTTGACGATGTTAACAATACCCTCTCTAAATTATTGCATTGGTTTGCTACGAATAATCTTTTGCTTAATGCAAGAAAAACAAAATGTGTTAAATTTACTTTGCCTAATGTAAGGTTTTCCGCCACAAATGTTATTGTAAAAGATGAGCCATTAGACACAGTAGACTCCTCTACCTTTTTAGGTATAACTGTAGACTCTCGACTGCAATGGGGTGCTCATATCAGGTCTCTATCTGGAAGACTTAGTTCTGCTGCTTATGCTGTGCGAAAGATAAGACAATTGACTGATGTTGGAACGGCAAGATTAGTATATTTTAGCTACTTTCACAGTATAATGTCATACGGAATTTTGTTATGGGGCTCAGCGGCAGATATTGAGTCTATTTTTATATTGCAAAAACGTGATGTGCGGGCTATTTACGGCCTTAGACCCCGTGACTCTCTAAGAGAGCTATTCATAGAGATCAACATACTAACAGTTGCATCTCAATACATTTTCGAAAACATTATGTACGTCCGTAAAAACCTCGAATTTTTTGTCAAAAATAGTGACGTACACAATTTCAATACCCGAAATAAAGATAAACTTGCCGTTCCAGGATTCAGACTGCGAAAAGTAGGTAATTCGTTCATGGGAAATTGTATCCGTATTTTCAACAAATTACCACTGTCAATTGCTGACCTCCCTGTACATAAATTCAAATCATATATCAAAGTTGTTTTAATGAAAAAGGGCTATTACACTATTGATGATTATATAAATGATAGGAACGTTTGGCTTTAAATTGTATCAGCTCGCACTGGCATATATCTTATGTAAACATGTTTATTTAAAAAGAGGCTGACAATAGTGACCGAGTTTCTTGCGCTGCTTCTTCTCGGCACTAGCCCACATTTGTCCCGAAGCAGTGGTAGGTTAAATATTGGGACGTGTAAAAGCGCCTCCAGGGGCCTATTTGCAGAAATAAAACTGATTTTAACTGACTGATTTTAACTGATATTAAATAAATAACAGTTACACGACTAGTCACATTAAAGTATTAAGCCCAATTATAAATAGAAGCTGGTTACGGAGCTTACTGGCGGGTGTGTTGGGACCACATAAAATCTGTACGAACAACATCCTAAAGAACTATACGTATTCAACAGCAGTTGCCAATGGTTCTCAATATTTTTCAGACTTTTTTAGACTTAAGTAATGACTTTAGTTTTTCTATTGTCCAAAACTTGTAAACTGTTTTGTGTAAGTAAATATTCTGGTGATCTTTCGAAGCTTTTTTGATAAACAATGTAATTGAGAGAGGGCGCACGTAATTATCAAGGGAACATTAAAGGGCCTAAGACAGAGCATAATAAACTTCCTCTTAAACAGTGTTAAGGTAAAGATGGCCGGTTAAAACAGATAATGTTCTGAGATATTAAGAGTAAAAAGTTGTCTCTACCGAACATTTTAGAGTTTAAATGTCCACCTATTGCATCTTTATATAGGTACCTACATTCCATATACATTAACAACAGTAGAATGAAACAAGAAGATAGGTAACCGCGTTCAACCCAACCGGCTTCTGTACCATTCGCAAAGTGAATTGGATTGGGAACCGATGTCCTGAAGGATGGCAGTCGTGACCATCACCTGTCGGAAAAGCACAGCTAATTAAAGTTAGATCCTCTTGTAGTACTAGGTCTGTAGATAAGATCTCTTGCGACAAGGCTGATTGAAGCTTAGACGGTGAGATTGCACAATGTAATATTCATAGCCTTGGCTTAGTCACTATATTACATACTTTTTCATACTAGCTTCTTTGATATCCTATTATTTACAATAATTACTATTGATAATTTGTATGGGGTTACCCTTAAGTCAATTTTCTGCCAAGTATTTTAATGTTTCGCCCTGACTGACGGTAGGAGGTAATTAATAAAAGACAATCAAATTAATCGCGGGCCACCCAGGGAGTTGCCATTTTGTTCAGTACCTAAGAGGAACCTTATAATAGAGGTGCTCCCTGGCTGGGCTGGCAATACCCTCTAATGATGCGCCGTTACGTTGTGGGCTGCCTAAGAAGGAGTTTTCCTCTTCACCCTATCTATACATCCGTAATATAGGCAAAGAGGTAAGAGGATGGGTGGTCAATACCAGCCTAATGGGTTCGCCAGTTTTCCTTACCTTGCCAACCAAGACCGAGCCAACGAAGCGTGGAAGTGGTGCATGATACTGCGCTACTATAGCTGCTGATGGCTTTTGAATGTCTGGTTTTTATATTAGGTTTAAAAACGGCATAGAAGATTTCAATATAGCTTTTTCGTTTAAAATAAATCTTATTTTGCTGAGTTCAAATAGTCTGAGAGAACACAATACGCGAAAAATATTCATTTTCATGTCGAATCGAGAACCTCCTCATTTGTTTCGATAAAAAATTAAATATACACAATAAATATCTGATTAACAAGTCGTACCTACATAAAAGTATTATCGTTATACTTGACAGTAACACCAACTAAGAGCAGTAGTAATGCTGCTATTATACTTAGTGCTATTGCAAAACCACTACCGTCTAACCGTTAATAGCCATCTCCAGTAATTCCAGTGGTATTAAAATGTACCTTATGCAATCCAAGGACTAAGGTACCTACTTAGACTTAAATGTTATTAAAGTAGGCTCGTTACAAACAAAATAGGTGTGCAATTAGTATTCTATTTCATAGCATAATTAATATACAAATACATATACACTATACAATATAAAAATATTTAAACGTAAAGTACCTAAGTCTTAAATAATTTTAGTTTTAACTTAAGTTTAAAACCTACCCCATATAAATTCAAAGAAAGGGAAATCTTTGAGTGTTGTCCCACAAATAGCTTATGTCCTGGCCCCCAAATCCGCTAATTTACAAGTGGCTCAATAGTATCGCAATTTATATTTTGACACATTTAATATGGAAGTTATGTCAAAATATACGATTGCGATGCTATTGAGCAATTTGTAAATTAGCAGAATTGGGGCCCTGAAGCATCATTTGACTAATATTAGGTATAATGATTAAATTCAAAAATAATATTTCAGCAAATAAAAAATTGCCAGCCTATAAGTATCCTACTGTTTATTGATTGATTGATTCAACTGATTCAAGTTGCCAAGCAGCAATAATGGACACAAGCATATTTAAAATCAAACCACGCCTGCCAAATGCGGGTTGATGATGACAAACTTAAGAAAAGTTCGAAAATTCTAAAGTTGTTGCAGGACCCGGGATCAAACTTCGCACCCTTAAATCTTGCATGGCTCGGTAATTAAACCTCTAGATCAACGGGGCGGGTATTTTGCAAGTACATACAGCAAATGGAAAGGACAAAAGAAAGTTAAAAGTCCGATGGCAACTAGGTTCACAGTTCATCATCTAGGCTTAATGTCATCATTTCTCTGGGGTTTAACACTCACTATTCTGGTTGCGACCCTGTGGTCCTACTGAGTACTCATTATTCTTTGAACTGATGACAGTGCTCGGAAACAATAGCGAAATGTTTTATCATAGCGAGCCAGGTCACGATTCCCGGACGGGGAGTTGAACAAATCTTCACATTTCACAAGTCTGATTTAAATGTGTAATTGCGGCCATTAGCGAAGAAAGGCCATATTAACCGGATTCGTCTGAGCTTAAGTATACTGCTTGAGCAGTGCGAAGCGATAACATGTTTTAATAATGATTCGTAATAATATTTTTGTCATGACATCAGTAATATATTTAATTAAAACATATTCATAGTGATATTTACAGAATAGCGGTCATCGTGCGAGTATATATTATGCCACTTACTCATCTATACTATAACATTATAAAGCTGAAGAGTTTGTTTGTTTGTTTGTTTGTTTGTTTGTTTGAACGCGCTAATCTCCGGAAGTACTGGTTCGATTTGAAAAATTATTTTTGTGTTAGATAGTCCATTTATCAAGGAAGGCTTTAGGCTATATAACATCACGCTGCGACCAATAGGAGCGAAGCATCGGTGAAAAATGTTGCAAAAATAATCGCGTTCATAATAACAGAAATTGACGCGGACGAAGTCGCGGGCAACAGCTAGTACTCTATAAGAAAACAATACATTATTTTCATATTTAAACAATTCATACAATTTGGCATACGACCACGGTAGGTTAGTAAGTTGGTTGGTAACATACATAAACACAAGCATAGCGGTCAAAATCATAACTCTCCTGTTTGCTTTGTCGTAATCGGGTAAAATTTTATAATCCAGTCATGGAAAAAAATGACTCTTCCTGATAATGTTGCAATCGGCTGTAATAGCGTAAGCCTTTTACAATAGTTCAGGCCTTCCGCAACTGAAATCATACATAACCCATCCAATTTGCCAGAGTTTTGTAATAGAATTTGGCTAAGCACAAATTCTTCCAAATCTAAAAAGTTTTTGCTTACACCAAAGACAAGTGTAAATAAATAACTTATAATTTAGGTAACTTTGCTCTAATTCTGCTGCATCAATGCAAATTATAATGGGCCTACATCCAGCTGTTACTGTTGAGTGTAAAAATGGTGCAAAAGATGCCAATAAAACATCCAAACTTTTAGGCTTAAGTATGTGGTCGGAATACTTAGAGCATTTAAGATCTGCTTTTTTCCGTCGTGTGGAGGAAAACACCAATATAAATAAACTGATATTTTAAAAATATTAAGTTAAGCATCTATAAAAACTGTAAGGGAATTATTCAGTTAATTTTTTTTCTGTTGAGAGAATTTAAAAGACCTGGCTATGCATTTTTTTCAAACTAGCGGACCCGACAGACGTTGTCCTGTTATAAATATGAATATTGATTACGAAATGGTTTATTAAAGAATACCTATTAATTATTATTAATATTCTTTATGATAATACACATACAACTTTTATTTTCTGGCTGGTATATAAATAGTTTTGTTGGTATTCCGACACGGTAACAGGCGATATACTGGCCATGTGCAAAATTCAGTTTTTCTACCCCCTATTTGACGATATTTACAGCCAAGCATTCTGTCAATGTTATGTCAAAAGCAATGCATTAAAAAAGTTTAAATTGTCTAAAGCCATAAGGTTACTTGTCTTATCAAATTTTAATAATTTAGTATGGTGATGAAGTTTTCTTAAATTTTCTAATTTTCCGTGCAATTTTCTTATTTTTTTCTTTCATAAGAACATTCTCCTGACAATAACAAACAAAACAAAAAAAGAATTAGCGATATCGGTCCACCCGTTCACGCGTGATGCGATGACCAAGGGAAATAAGGATTCATTTTTATATACAACGTGTAACGGAATAAACGCACACTGAGAAATTAGTTTGTTCAAAATCAGCTACTGAATCGATTTCAATCATTTTTTATATAGGTTTTTTTTTTCTCAAAAATATTTAAAATTAAGTAAAATACGGTCACCTCTTTATTCACATAGAAACGACAAAGTCAAAACAAAGGAAAATAAAACCTAAACCAAGGTAATAAGACTTTTTAAAATGTAGCTATAAAATTTGACAATTGAAAATTTGATAAACTTTATAAAAAAATAAAGAAAGTAAGCTTTATTTCAAGAGCATTAAGACTTTGTCGAAAACAGCGGCATACACAATCGCACACAACAATAGGTACGTGCCAAAATACAAAAGGATAGTTCCTTCACCCTTACGCTATCTCTTTTTCGCATACTTAAAATGGTGAGAAAGAACGAGATATAACTACTCGTAGCGTGTCATCCGATCTCGGCAGTGCCCGGAAATGGTCAACACAAGGGGGTTATTAAGTGAATTCGAATCGACTTTGATCTCGGTCGGCGCTGTCTTTCTCTTTCAGTTAACCGCATACATCGAAGACAGAAACTGAGATGGTCGAATGTTTAACACGTTGAAAACTATTTGCGTAGTAGTACCCCTAAGCGCGTGCGGCGTAAACAAACAAACTCAGTCATGCGCCGGCGTTATAACTATCAGTATGTAAAATAATTAGTTCGCGATGGCTTTTCGGTATTCAAATCTGCAGTGCACCGAAATGGTGAGAACATTGGCAGTGTGTGATGACAATGTGGCTCTTGCGTGCTGAACTCCTTTCAGCACCGTTTTTCAGTTAACGTCTGGGCGGGCGTCATCGATTCATATGTACTGGGTGGGGCCAGTTTTCTAACCAAGATTAACAGGTGAAACGTACCTACTTGCTGTTTATGTGGGATACTTTGCCTACCCTGCTCGAAGACATACCGCGACGGGCCCGCGCAGCGGACCCGTTCAGTGGCCTCCTCGATCAGCTGACTTGACGCCTTAAGACTTCTTTTTATGTGGACGTATAAAATCTTTAGTATAGGTACTTTGACGAGGCAACAAGTGCTGAGGACCTAAAGGGTAAGATAGTAACCGCTTTCGAAACAGTTAAAAGTGAGACTGAAGTTTTACGTAAATTAAAACAACAATTATGAAAACGGGCATCAAAATGCACCGAACAAGGTTTGAAAGTGTGTGTAAATTAAGCAGATTTTCTCTGGAGCGTTACATGTGTGTGGGAACCTGTGCAATCTGTAAGTTATTAGATTTTTTAATTATTAGTGATTAGTTAACATGATTCACGATCTTTTAAACGATCTTTTAAACTTTACATTGTTACCTGGTTTCGTTATGAAGAAAAGTATCCTGCCCTATTCGCAATAAAATGCGAATTAGGCGAATTCGCATTTCGTTTATGTAAAAATTCATGTTATTGACCTATTTAACTGTCAGCTGATCGGCTCTCTTCTTTCGCGCGTTATTTCTTTCGCTCGAGTGCGTGCGTTTGTGTGTGTGCGTGTAGATTAATGTGCCCATGCTATTCACCTATAATGTGTATAACTAATTGCATAAATAAATAATGCTTAGAAAAATTATGGTAAAATTTCAGTGTATGTAATGTAGGTTTAACCGAACTTTCTAGTTGGGGTGTCTGAGGGTGTGCGTTTATTCTGTTACACGTTGTATATGGATTATTATATACTGTTTTTACTTAACGTCTTTTCGTGATTTTAGGTGGAAAACAATTTATCTTGAAGATTACTATTATATCCTATGAACTATAAATGATTTTTAACTTTTAGAACACAAGAACTTTTATTTAAAACTATAACGTCACTACAACAAAACCAGACAAGTCTCTTTATAACCTATAAAGTTTTCGTAGTTTAAATCTTAGCAATTATAATTATGTATCAATAAGTATACTAAGTAAGAAAACTATAGTTTCCTTAATATTAAGTACATAGGAAATTGTAATGCATAAATTGTAAGTGGACCTAATAAAAAAAAGTACATTATTTTTATGCTTGTAGCAACCTAAACTTATTTTGGTAGTTTGACAAATCGTGTCAACTTCTGCAAAAAAAAAGTATCTGCATAGAACCATTCAAAAACTACAGACAAATAGTATGGCAACCGCTTCGCTATCATTGTACGTACGGAAATCAGATAGCAACGTGAAACAATACTGCATGCAGTTCCAACAATAAAAATGCGGTTCGTGCTCGGGTAATACGTTTGATGAGAGTGATAAATGTCGCAGACTGAGATGCATGGGCTAGATCCACCCTATCTGCTCCACGAATGGAAAGCTAGAATTATTGGGCCAATAGAACTCTAATAGGCTAGATGAAAATCGTCTATTTAGGAATGTATAAGTTTAAACTAGCGATTTCCCAATGAAATTGTTTCATGTAGGTACTATATTCATGCTGCAACGCCATGAAACTTTGTTAATACAATGACTTGAATAAAAAGTTCGACAGCCTTAAGTGGGATTTGAACCTAATCTTCCGCTTACTGAGCGACTGTTCTAACCAGTTGAACTACTATCACCCGTATTTACAAGTAAAAGAATTACTCGACTAAAAGTACTCTTTGCACCTTCCCCTTACTTTGTAGTATCCTGCACCCAAAGGTTGTCTGGTAGAAATCGCTACAGGCGATAAGACCGCCCAAGTTGTACATCTTTCTGTAACATTTCCTGTAAATTTCTTTCTTGTCTTTGGTGTGCAATAAAGAGTATTCTTATCTAATCTAATCTAATCTAATGTACTTAGGTGACAATTATTTGTATCCCTTAATCTAGTAATTACTAGAAATTAGAACTATGAAAAGTTAGCTTTCTCAGCCAAATAACATGTCTAATAATTGACCCATTTCCTCCACCTAAGCACTAGGTAGTAACATCTTAAGTTATGACTTTCTTAAGCACTAAGTAATTACTTCTTTATAAATACGGCTGTGTAGTTATAAAGAATTTATAAAGAAGAAATTACTTATTGCTTAAGAAAGTCATAACTTAAAGTGTTCATACCTAGTGCTTAAGTGAATGAAATTGGTCACCATTAATAGTCATATTATTAGGCTGAAAATGCTAACTTTTGGTAGTTATAACTTCTACTAATTTCTTGATTAAGGCATACAAATTGTCTCTCAAGTAATTACTTGTAGTCAAGTAATTACTTTTACTTGTTTATAAATACGGGGGTTATTAAACATTGTTTGTGTCAACGAATTTACTCAAGGAACAAACGGCAAACTTTAAGCGTCGATTTTATTAATGATTGTCATTCTTATTGTGAATTTCATTGGAACAACTCATTTTGTTTTTTTTTTCTTGAGCCAACCAGGAACCGATAAACAGCACTTCAATTGAAAACATTTTAATAGAAAAATATTTTAATGTAAGTTATGTAACAAGCGTACGTGTTGCTTAGTACAATAAAAATCATAAAACATACTTTAAATAGACATTACTTTGTTCATGTTAGATAGATAGATAGACAGAATGCTTTACAATTTGGCCAGTCTTAAAAGCGATATTTTCCAGATAACCTTAAGGTACAGGATACTACTACGAAACGTGTTAAAATGTGATATATGTAAAATAAACTCTAATTTTGTCGAATGATTTCAAATTCACCTGTGAGTAGTATGTGTTCACATGATGTTAGGTAAATTATAAGCCGTTGTCAGGCGATGTTAACAATTTGATACGTGGGTAACACTGAAAATGTTTAGAACTGGCCAGTTAGAAACATTGCTAATGAAAACTTTTTAAAATTTCATCTCTAGAACTCTTTGGTAACCTAATGTATTGCATTCATTTGTCATTTGTTTTTGTGAATTGGCGGCAAATCTAAAACTCTTGTTACACGTGAAAATGAACCTAACGCGAGAAAGTTTTCGGTCAATGATTTATTATGACTTTCGTTGTGAACTTTTTCAACAACAACGCTATGATAGACTGCGATTAGCATTTCTTAATGAAGCCCAATCTTGTGCCACTATTTACAATTGGTTTAACGAGTTTAAGCTTGGACGTAGTAATCTCAATGATGATCCGCGTGAGGGACGTCCTTTAACAGCGACTACTGAAGATAACATCAGTGCTGTGCGACGCATGATAGAGGAAGATAAGAGAGTGACCTATCAGCAGATACGGGCAAGCCTAGGCATTGGTATGAGTCCAGTTCAAAAAATATTACACGAACATTTTGGCGTCAGGAAGCTTTGTACCAGGCTTCCCCATACTTTAACCGACGACCAGAAACACTTTCGCATGGACTGGTGTCGCCAAATGTTAGATAAGTTCAACGGCGGTGACTCAAATGCTGTATTTGACATCGTCACAGGTGATGAAAGCTGGATATATTGCTACGAACCCGAAACCAAAAGACAATCAGCTCAGTGGGTGTTTCCTTTCGAGGATCGGCCAACTAAGGTAAAGAAAGGAAGAAGTCAAGGAAAAAGATGATTGCCTTATTCTTTGGTCGAAAGGTCATTTCGCGACAGTTGTGCTAGAAGATGGAAGGACAGTTAGTACAGACTGGTATGACAATCGCTGTTTGCCTGTTGTCTTGGAAAAAATTCGACAGCAGCGCCCTTGAAGCAAGATCCTCCTTCACCACGACAATGCTTTAAAGCACTCCGCAAAACGGACTGTTGAATATTTGACTATGGCAGGTGCCGAGATAATGAGTCATCCGCCATACAGTCCTGACCTGGCGCCCTGCGACTTTCATTTATTCCCAAGAACTAAAGATAAAATTTGAGGTATTCGCTTTACGAGCCCTGAAGATGCGGTGAAAGCGTACGAAAATGCCATAGAAGAGACCCCTAAGGAAGAATGGGCCCACTGCTTTTCTCAGTGTTTCCATCGAACGCGACGATGTGTACAGAGGAACGGAGATTACTTCGAAAAACAATAAAAGTATTGGCAACTTTCTACATTAGGCCGTTTTTCATTTTCTAAACATTTTCAGTGTTACCTAGGTATCAGCATTTTAGAAATTCGGCGTAAAATACCTAACACTCCACAATACTCTTGGAAATATTATTGTAGACTTACAACATTTCAGAAATGAACTTAAACGTTTTATTGGAATGTATATTTGAATTGGAATGTATATACAGATGTCTTTTTTTGAATGGAATTACCAAATAAACGAAACTTGTACTTTCGCTACGAGTATGAGATTAAAATTGCGTGCACCAAGCACGACATATGACATTATTTAATTAGACATAAAAACTTATCAACTATTTTAATCTACAGCATTTTCTGGTTAATTAATTTCGATATCTTTTTGTCCTACGGACTTGTACGGACAAACATTTCATCCGGCAATTAACTTTACAAAAAAAATTATCTAGTACGTTAAGTCGCCAATACAACGGGGTTCTTGATATTAATGGAAGAAAATGTACGTATAAAGATTGTGAAATTACTGAAAGTACCTTAAATGTGTTTGAAGTGTCTGACTTATTGTATTGCATTGAAGTAATTCAAAGAAACATGAATGGTTTAGATACAAATTTATTTATTTTTCGAATTAATTACACTCTTATACAGCGTGTTATGTAATTTGTATTGCAAACCGAAACCAGCCTATGATAACATACACACGTAAATACTTTAGCAAAATCCAAAATTTTATCATCGTTTTGAAAATAAATATTTTTATACAAAATGGTACCTGAGTAGGTATACCTACCTACTAATAGGTATACCTACATACTACTTAAGTACGATTATTGTTATGTATTATATTTTATATGTATATATTGAAGTAAAATTTTTTCTTCAACTTGCCAACAATTTTCGTGGTACTTTTAATGTTAAGAATTAGTAAAGCGGACCCCTAAATTGTTAAAAAAGATAGCCACGAAAGTTATCACACACTTAATGAAGTGGAACTAATTGTTATGACGACTGTTAATCCTTTGAGACGCTGGACTTTATAGATTTCAAAGATTGTTAACAGAGTGCATGTTTAATGTCACATAGAACTTTCAAAATGAGGTTAACAGGGTTAACTTCAAAATAATAAACAGTAAAAGAAACCACGTCAAATTTACTGTCTATCATATATTTTTCTGCAGATAATATAATACTACTACTGTAGCTATCAAAATAAATAAAAATAAGTAGTACAAATATTCAAAATATAAGCTTCGTTTTGTTAGATTTCTTAGATGATTTTTTTTGTCTCTTTGACATCATAAATCATTTAACGTCCCATCGACCTGGATAAGTACCTTGTTCCCATATCTTTGACATCTGGATGGAACTATTTCTTACTGTAGTCGAATAGCTTTTTGGGGAAATAATCAATTATTTTTTTATTAATATAAAGTTGGCAACATTTAAATTAAATTAATATAAGTAACACCAACACGTTGGACCAATTAAAAAAAGGGTTACTTATTTAATTTTTACTGTTTAAACATCGAACTGTATCCAGTAAATGTTTAGTAGAAACACATTAGAAGTTGAACTTGAATGTTGTTGATATGTTTAATTGTCAAAAGTATACGGTTGAAAAACATATTGATAAAAGTACATTCAGATACATATGAACCTTGCAATGTATTTTAGTGTTCAGAATTTACTATAGGTACCCATTATTAATATTCAGTATATATATAATAACTAATGAATATAAATTAATTGAAATGTTAAACATAGAAATAAGAATTAGCGGCAAGGAAGACATAAATCAGCCATAAGGAAGTCTGCAGTCACATTCGTATTAAATATGACGTTTTGTATATTATTGCTCTTAATTCCTCAGAATCACTTTCTCTATCGATTTGTTTCGTTACAATGATAAATTACATAAAAACAGTGAAAGGCCGTCATAATATTGTTTGTATAATTTAGTGTATAAAACAAGATTTATATTATTAAAATTCTGTGACTTTTTATATCAGTGAGAAGGATAAATATCTCGAAGTAATAAAATAACTGACCCCACAAACATTTGGTTATATAACTTTTGACGGGTTCGCCTACATTGATTTCGCCAACTTGTTGCCATATCTCTGTCATATCAATAAATACTGCCAACACAAGCAGGTTTCGTGAGAGATTTACGCGTCTCGAGGAAATGTTATTAATTTTTGATGCATCAATTTAATTACTACATTAGTCAAATAGATAATACTGGATTACCAGCTAATTGCATGTGTTACTACAGAACTTTCACAAAGTAATCTTTAGTGGGCTGTCACAGTTATCTTTAAAGTTAAAGGATATTTATTGAGATATTTGGAAACGTGTTATGTAACGCAAGCGTATCTTATTTTTGCTATGTGAAATAAAAGTGGTGGAGGCGTCTGTGGAATTCCTCAGATGTATGTAATTGTATGTAACTCAAACACAAGTGCACTTATGTCCACAACAATTACCTAAGAGGCAGCAAGAAAGTTGCGGAATTAGAAATGCGACGCCTCCCGGTAATGAGTGGACGAAGACGAGCAAATTAATTTCCCCACTGTTGTACTTATATAAATAAGCAATAGAAAGTCGAACAAGTTCCATGGCGTGGTTGCTTGTGCAATACCGCCCTTAGATTGGCACGAATCCTGCGCCCCGTCATTAACTTACTTTCACTAAGGAAATGCAATTTTCTAGAAAACGGTAGCGTTAGAAAAGGTTTTCTCTTTTTATCCGACCGTGAGCAGCCGCAGGCTCTCTTACAGCATAATGCAGGCCCTAACTAGGCTTTGAGATACGACCTACATTGCGCAGAATGCAAATTATTTTCTTAACTCCCACGCTGGCGGGGCAGTGAACCGTCGATGATAGCGATCGAAAGAATTTTGCAGGGCGTAATCTATTTTTATAATTTATAAATAAATTATCTGCCCGAGGGTAGAGCAGTCACTGCATAGTTATGGGTCAAGGGTATAGATGGTTCTAAAGACAGCCTATGTACCCTCTTACATACTCCGATCGATTTACATTTCTAAGACGATCGGAGCCATTTCTTACCTTACACATGGATAAGACAGATCTGTATATTCGTTTTTATTGTTTGCTTAATGATGTTGACAGACAGACAGATGTAGCAAATATACCAACTTGTATTTAACCTTTTTATGCAAAAAAAATCCCTAGACTAAAATCAAAGTTATAAGAAGGAAAAAAAACTGATTTACAACGCTATTGTAGAGATACGCCTGTTCCTCCAAAAAAAAAATTTGGTCGCAACCGCACAAAACTTGAACGCTTCGCTGTAAGCGTTGTTATTTGAAACCTAAGTAATTTGTATTATGGTAATGTCGCCCTTTTAATGCAATAAACAATCGGCAGATCCACTGATATCCCGCATTCCGCTCGCGTCCTTCACCTTTCCACAAAGGAAAGGTACACGATCCCTCTCTATCACAACACAAAATTGCGAAAACTTTCCACGACACAACCTCACGCTGCGACATCCATTACAGTTTTTGTGATCTTTTATCTGATCACCCTTTTAGAGTTCCCGTCACTGCAATGGTTTCGCCACTTGTGTCTCTACCGTGAACGCTAAACAAAAAACAACTAAAGTTGGTTTTATAACAATGTTTGAAGAAGACACTTCTTCAAACTCTGTATAAAAAAACATGTTATACAGAACCTCCTTATTTAGAAGTCAGTTATTAAAATGTTAAAAGTGTTCAGAAAGCTCATGCTAAAGGTTGTCAATAAAATGAAATCCGTAAAATTGCGTACTACTTCAATCAGCCCAACAAATATGAACGTTCGCCTGAACGTTAAAAATAGAAAGCCATGTTATATTATTTTCCGTACACCGATCTACAAAATACATATAGAAGACGAGGTTAAAGTAATAAATAGACAAACAAAAACATGCAATATAATAGAGCCCTTACTGCGCATTTATAATCTATTCAAATTAAATTTTAACATAGTCTTCAATTCCAAAAAAAAACTAAGCTTGGCATGTCTACGGCTCTTGACAAGTTTTAACTAAACATAGTTGTAAAATCGCTCGCTGCGTCTATAAAATTTTCGACCGAGATTAGAAGTCTTAACACATTGGTGATAACAAGCATGTTTTGTCCATAAGCCACAAGTAATCCGTGGCCATATTTCAGTTTAATTCCTAGCAGTCATTAATATCTATGTGGACATTAAATTTTATGTCCATCCGTTTAGTTTTATTTATAACTGACTGAAGCAGTTCCTGTTTTGTATTTGCTGGTATACATGCCGCGCTTCTGGAACACACTTCGAAATTTATCGCAGTATAGTAACACTGGTTGAGTCAGCATTTCTGGTTGTGTTAGAAACCGTGCAAGTTTGAGTCGGACTCGCGCACTGAGGGTTCCGTACCAATACTGAAAGATTTACTTTAATATATTGATTTAAACTTCCATGGTCACTACAGTTAATTGATACGGGGTTTATACCATGTACCTTAGTTTTTATGAGTTTTCGATATTTCGGCACTGTTACAAGCGCCATGATCACGGGAAAACAGTTCTCCCGTGATCATGGCGGTGTAAACCCCGTATCAATTAACTCTAGTTACTTTAATATGGTTTGGGTGTTTCCTATGTCTATTAAGTATAGGTATAGTTACAAAAAAAAAGTAAGTTAATCGGTTGTCTAGTGCCCATAACCCTGTGCCATAACCCATTTTACGGTATTCGGATTTTTCCCTATACTTTACAAGATATTGCTAATATTGCATCTTGCCATTTTCATTATTCTAGGTCAACGGGAAGTACCGGTATTACAGTATTCACAGCTTTAAGGGGTCCCTTGCAACTTAGTATTGGTATTCATTTAAACTTTATACCTCACACATTCCTCAGAGTAGAGTATGACGGCCAGATAAACGGGCAATGAAGTGATCTTATAAAGACTCTTTTCCTATATAGGTGCGGAACCCTTAAAATAAATGTTATGTCGCTGTTCAATATCGGCTCAAAATGATATGTTTTGTAAAGTTTGGTGTCAATAGGTTCTTATTTTTTACTTTTCGGGATTAAAATTCCATTTTAATTTAAGCAACGAAATAACTGAAAATAGGTTCGTTATGTAAATGATTGACGTTGTTCGATCGTGAACCAAAAAGTGACTAAGTATCACAAAAATCAACACACGATAAAAAAGCTAGGTCATTTCTGCGTCTTATTAATCTAAGTATTAGTATAAACACTAGTAGCTGCGTCTTAAATAATACTGTACTCTTCTGAGTTCTGAATGTTGTGAAAGACACACAACAAAGCATCATTAATCAGAAGAAGAGTAAGTACAACCACCTATTCGTACACCTTCTTTGAGTATCAAAAAAGTGGGTATGAGTTACAAAAGAAAACAGGATATCACCTAAATTTTACAAAGAAATAACCCATTTATTTATTGTGTCTGTGGCACACGTCGTATTGTGAATCGGCCCTGGAGCTCTTAACAAATGATGTTGCATCTCGGCGCTTCGTTCGCCTGTAATTAAATATAAATAAAGGGATTATTATTTGAGCGCAGGCGTAAGTCGACCACGCGTTAAAGCAAGCGTTGATATACATAATGGATTTAATTAAACATTTTACGTTGCACCATCTATCATGTTGCAACAATCCCGCTGAGCGCGATGCGGCAATATGGGACGATTTTAGGACGGGCGTTGCGTTGTGATACCTACCTATGTAGGATTATCGCGGGCATTATTTTTACCATACTTATTTGATTGGAAGTTTAAACCATATACCTTGTTTTTTATGGTTTTCCGATATTTCGGACCGTTGGAGACCTTTATCGGCACAATCTCGGAATCCGTAATTATTTTAAATATCCGAAGCTGATAAAAACAAGGTAAGCTATCGCAATTTTATTTCATCGATTATTTATTTACAGTTTGACCTGACACCCTTAAGAAAAGACGGGATAGTGCTTTTATGTGCAGGCGCCACACACGTGAAAATTAAATACAAAAAATAGTCGAGCAATGACTTTTTAACAAAACATTTCACCAGCGAAAGGTTCTTACACCTTTTTGACATTCACACCCTGGGTGGCGCTCAAAATTCACAACTCGTAGTAAAAGCGTGACCGTAGTACAGTCGAGTTAAAAATTTGTTATTTTATAACCATCACATGATCTCTACGTGAACCCAGTGCGAGTGTTAACAGAATTGAATTTATGTTTTAATCATTTTCATTTTTTTAAATCATTGATGGGCCCTTTTCCCTGCAGTGGGGTGATATAAACCGTTACTTTTTAGTTTTACTTTTATATTATAATTAGGATGAATTGAATAATTCTTAAGTAATTAATCCCTCAACATCCAGGACGCACTCGAGTGCCGCGATAACAATTGATTTCAATTGTGTCTGGAATAAGTCACGATCGAGGGATTAAGGATTTTTTTATCACAGCAATCACTTAGCCAAACAAACAAAGCTTATCCCGTGACGACTAGCTATAAACGTAGTTAATAAGACACAGTTAATAGTCTAAGATCCCACAATACAACGACCCTCACCGAGCTGGTTATTGAAAGAAAAGTATTTTCTACTCAATTAAATATGCCAATAAATATTATTACAAATGGATTGCCTAAAAAAATCAGTCCAGAGTATGTTTAATAACCATTTTTTTTTTTTATCTTAAACTTTTCTCTGGTTTGGTTAATAGACTATAATAGATTCCATACCAATCGAAAGTATGAATCCCATAGAATATGCAAACGTTAGGTTGACTATTTTTTCCGTTACAACTCTTGAGTAGGCAGGTATAAACAGGTAAATCGATACTAGTAACTTGCACCGGTCTGGTTAATTAAATAAAGTTAAATGCAAATTAATATTATTTAATTATGAACACGGTGGTATAGGGTTGAATGCAAGAAACCAGACCTGAAATTCGGTTGCCAAAGGAGACGGACCATGGTGGGCCAAAATGTAACAAGATGAAATATTGTTCATTCAAACACTTCTTAAATAGTTAAGACAAATACAAAATATCAGCTTTATCCTCGGTCTAGGAAAAAAGAAAACAACGTTAGAAGTTACTGTTAACGAATAAAATGAATCGAACATCACAAATCGATCACGTTGTTTGATTCATTTCTTAATCGTTTCACTGCAATTAAAATATATAATATTAATAACATCACATGCATAAAACACAGAAATCATCTTAAAATAGATGTTATCAACCTTGTTTTTTTTAATGAATAACTGTAATCGATTATTCATATACTTAAACACTTTGGTGCCAAAACCGTAAAAAAATTGACATTGACAGGAGAAAGAAAAAAAAAATGTCACTCGACTCGTTTGCTTTGTTTGCTTCGCTGCGTTTTGAGTGTGCTCTTTTTCCGCTTTTGGAATACTTTTATCTAATGTGGTCACAAACTCGCTAGTAACATAAATACACTTATCTGTATTATATAAAGTCCTCCATTACTTTAAAAATAAATTATTTAATACGCTATTCTTTGTAAAAGTTAACTATTTCGGTATAAGCTATTCTTAACCTCACTTTTTCATAGTATTTTATATCTCAGATCACGGACTGCCAATTTTTTCCAAATTCTCAGAAATCCTTTAATTCCATACTATCTTTCAAATAACACTACTTTTACTGTGTTACACCTTAGGCCCAAGGTTCTAAGGGAGTCGGTCCGTTTCCTTTTAAAAATTCTACTCTGGACTGAAATTTTTTAGTTAACAATTTTGCAATATATTTATTGGCATATTTATTTGCATATAAAATATTTTTTTATCCAATAACCAGCTCGGTGAAGGTAGTTGTATGGTGGGATCTTATACTATAAGAGTGTACAAGAGTACGAAACGGTTGTTTTACATAGTTACCAAAAGTACATACATCGAAAATATAACATTGTTTATGGTGTTAAAAGACTATAGTGTTAAAAGACAGGGAACTTTGAGCACGTTCCAAATGTTTAAGGATTCTCTTGCAAGCACCAGCCCATCCTTACACAATTACCAAAAATAGATTGTGCCAGCGCATAGTAAATTTGGCGCAGAAGTTTTATATGGGCGACGTATCTCAGTTTTTTAAAGACCCATATTAGTTTTCTAATACGGCCGGTAGTCAGCTCCATGTGAAGCCACCAGCTTAACTTATCATCTAGCACAACTCTAAGGTACTTAATAGTGGATACTCCAGTTAAAGATAAGCAATCACAATTTGAACTGTCCGGGTACGTCGCACACGAATGTGCTCGCAAATCACAAGTAGGTGTGGGCGTATTTGCGAAGAAAAACTGCAGCACTTTAGTTTTAGACAGGTTTAGGGAGAGGAGAATCCGTCTTTGCCAATGACAAACGCCTTGGAAACCCATCTCAGCACTACGGTGAGCCTCTTCCCAGTTTCTACCCGAAAAAATTCATGCAGTATCATCCGCATAAGTATTTTTTTTAGGGTTTGATGGCATAGGTCGTTTATGTAAATTAGAAAGAAATTAAAGTAAATTCGAAAATGTATTGAGATGCAACTGTAAGTATGTCAATCTCTTTGAATAGCTCTCTTAGAGAGTCACGGGGTCGAAGGCCGTAAATAGCCCGCACAGCACGTTTTTACAGTATAAAAATAGACTCAATATCTGCCGCTGAGCCCCATAACAGAATTCCGTATGACATTATACTGTGAAAGTAGCTAAAATATACTAATCTTGCCGTTCCAACATCAGTCTTATCAACTGTCTTATCTTTCGCACAGTATAAGCAGCAGAACTAAGTCTTCCAGAGAGAGACCTAATATGAGCACCCCATTGCAGTCGAGAGTCTACAGTTATACCTTATTTTGACGACCATTTGGATCAGCAGTAGTTAACGCTGCTTCTGAGCCATGGGTCGCGGGTTCGATCCCCGCACAGTACAAATATTTGTGTGCATGAACATGTCTGTTTGTACTGGTCTGGGTGTTTTCTATGTAAGTAAGTTTATCGGTTGTCTAGTACCCCATACGACAGGGTACTTAATACTACCTTAATTTGGGACTAGATGGCTCTGTGTGGCCCAGTGAGGCATGTCTTAAAATATTTATTTATTTATTTATTACTAGCTGATGCCCGCGGCTTCGCGCGCGTGGGTTTTCATTTGTTACAAAGTTTTCGTCACGACTCACCCCCCTCTCCTTACTTTGCCTACGGTGCCGAGGGTGCCCATCTCGGGCGAGGTGGTGGTGGGCACTTAGTGGGAGCCGATACGTCGTTCGGGGCCCGTTGATACAATAGTTGGATGAAAGGGGCCGATTTAAACTATCGTTTTAATAGTGTTGGTTCTCCTAGCGCACCGTGGTCCAAGCGAGCTCACACCACATCTATTTGCATTTACATGAAATCTGAAGTACAATATCCTTTGAATATTTAAAAACTGTTAATACTGTAGTATATCAAAACATTCAAAGCAGCTTGCAAGGCTTTATTCGAATATGGTCAACACTGGCGTAGAGCCCTGGAAGAAGTGGTCCTGTGTAAAATACCACATTATTAATTTCCAAACAAGTAGGTAAATCCATTTTTCTCGATTCATAAGCGTTAAAAAGGCGATTTTACAAAGACAATTTGCTTACATACTACGTTTGGATAAAATACCTAGATCGGACGGTGGACGACGACTTACGGCCGGTCCCAATAATCCATCTATCGCCAGTTTTGACATTTCGGAGATAGGAAACAGTTTCTATCTCTGATTTTTCCGTCCAGAGAAACAAAGACAGAAGTTGTTTTCTGTCTCCGATATGCCAAAACTGAAGATAGATAGGTTATTAGGATCGGCCGCTAGACGGTGTAGTACCAGCATCAATGTAGAGCTCTGGAAAAGGCAGTCCTATGTCATTCTCCCTTCATGATCGATAGACGAAGTTTCAAGTACCTCAATATGATGTTAAACACAAATAATTAACCACACAATTTTCCACCGTTTTCACCCCCTCAAATAATCAATTATGAAAAAAAATTGGTTGTTTGTAAAGTAGGTTTACGATCGAGATGTTTACGTGATAACGTCTTATTGGTGATATAAGTTTTTGGGAAGTAAGGAATTAATGAAGATAACAATTTATTCAAATTTTAAATTACATCTTGAACATTCAACGAAAACTTAACCGCACGAGAAAATCTCCATTCGTTTGTATGCCGCTAGAGTGAGAGAGACGGAAGATCGGTCCACTCACTCGAACGCTATGCCAGCCTCCGCTCGTGAGGATTCCGCGTGACAAGTTTCACGGAATGACTGGCAGCGCTCGAAATGAGACGGGAGATCGGTCCGTCTCTCTCTCTCGTTATACCTGCGATCGCGCTCGTGAGGTTTTGGTGTGACACAAGTTTCTGAACATGTCACCCGACTAAAACGATTTTAAAGACGTTATCACGTCAAAAATCCTTATAACTTTACAAAATTTATACCAAAAAGCTGACGTAGTTTCACAAAACTTTCATGTGGGATGTGGGTTCGAGGTTTGAATGGTAAAGGATGATCAGTAGGATAAATAGTGTTCAGAAACTTGACAGGATAGAGAACTGATTCGTCTGTACTGACCACTGTGTCTATACATTGTTATATTTCTTCAACTTCAAATAATGTCAGCAAAACATCATTAATTACTGCTGCTTGGTCATTAGTGGGTGCGTGGTGGTAGCTAATCCTAAGTTAAACAACACGGAATTATGAAGTGAGGTGATTTTTTTTTCACTAAACAAAAAAAAGCAAAAAATTGATTTTTATTGTATGGGAAGCTCCCTCAAATATTAATTTAATTATTTATTATTAAAGTTAAAAAAATAACTGAGTGTTTTGTGAATAATATTTCAAGTGCATACCTGTTGCTATTATTAATATCGAACAAAAAAGGACACAAAAATCGCGTTTGTTGTATGGGAGCCCCCCTTAAATATTTGTTTAATTTTGTTTTTAGTATTTGTTGTTATTGCGGTAGCAAAAATACATAATTTGTGAAAGTTTCAACTGTCTAGCTATCGCGGCTCTTCAGATACAGCCTGGTGACAAACAGACGGACAGACGGACAGACAGCGAAGTCTTAGTAATAGGGTTCCGTTTTTACCCTTTGGGTACGGAACCCTAAAAATGATTAAGTTCTAAATAATACCATTCTTATAGTAAGTACCGATATTTATTTTCTGAATATGTAAATATAGATAAGACATCCAATAGGAATTTCCAAGTTTTGTTTTTTCGTTACATAGCCTCCTTATATTTTCTTCGTCAACTTTGTCCTTCAGGGCGTATGGAATACGTCGCGGCTAAATGAAAATTGGTGTCACATTTTCTTGAAGCACTAATTGAGCTTTATAGTTTGATATGCCCGAGTTCCGTCAAACACCATTGTTAAATCTTCATAATCTGTCCAATCTTGAGTTGTTGATAATTTACTAACTGAATTTTAATTACTAACTCCTCAAATTCTAACTCACAAGGATCCCGTGGAGTACATAAATATAATATAATACGTTTTATGATGTAATTCTGGGCTCAAAGATGTTAGAAACGTGTATTTCCTTGTATCGATAATATCATCACATCTGTTCAGTTTTAAGTAAGTATCCAACCGTTTAATTATGTTTTTGAATGCTTCGTCCTTGTCTAATGGTACTGAGTTCAATTTAGATGTCCTTAGATTTTTTTGTGACCGAACTTTGCTCCTCAGTACCTTCTGCATACATGGAATTGTTTCGTGCTATCGAATTCAATTCATAATCAGAACTTTCTCGTAGGGTTTGTATCTGGCTGCCGAATTTTGTAATGCAGCCTTTATTAAAGTACCACACGTTTTAATTTAGTTAATTCATCCATTTCGGCGCCAATTATTAAAATTCTAAAATATTACCATTCTGTTTGTAAGAAATTACCTATTTATTTTCTGATTGACACATTGAATGTCATAACAAACTAAGTAAAGTCTGAGAGTACAAATATGTAAAAAGTATGGATATGACGCGGAACCAAACAACCTTTGCCCCCATTTTTTTATCCCCTTAAAGATTAAATTTTCAAAAATCCTGAAAGACGTCATTCTTAATTTTTAATCAGGTAGCTGGATACCAATCTTCATTGACTTAGCTTCAAAACTGAGGGAGTTTCATACAAACTTATGGGGCCCTTTTTACCCCCTTAGAGCCGGATTTTCCAAAATTCCTTTCTTAGTGCTCACCTACACTATAAAAGGAAGCACGGTGAAAATTTTCAGATTTTAAATCCCAGTAGTTTGGGCTGTGCGTTGATATGTCAGTCAGTCAGTCATTAAATCAGTTTTCATTTTTATATATATAGATTATACCTAAAAAGGTAGAGGAGTCTACTGTGTCTAATGGCTCATCTTTTACAATAACATTTGTGGCGGAAAACCTTACATTAGGCAAAGTAAATTTAACACATTTTGTTTTACTTGCATTGAGCAAAAGATTATTTGTAGCAAACCAATGCAATAATTTAGAGAGGGTATTGTAATAATGTAAGGTAATTAGATATACAATACTGATTTACGATACATATTGATGTAATTTTATTGTGTTTTTATTGCATCACTTTACCATTTCTCAACTAAAACATAACATCCTTTAGCAGTTCGTTTCTAGATGGGATATATGTTAGCGATAATTGTACAATACGTTTTGTTTATATATGTATATTTATTTATATTACTTTACCTTTACAGAATTGTTACACTCAGATAATATCTTCACGAAATTACTCTGAAGCTCACGATTAGTTTTTTAGGAGTTCTTCCGAGATCATGGTGCTTGCAACAGTGCTGAAATACCGAAAAACATGAAAATAAGGTAGGTACATGAATTTTGATATTTTCTAAAGAAATCTTGAAACAACTGACTCGTATTAGATAAATTAGATTAATATTTAGTTAAATATGCACTTGACTGTACATTCAAATGAGCATGAATTAGCAGACTGGTGCCTGGTCCTCGCCCAGTGAGGGGTCGAATGGACCTGAGTAACGCGATGAAAATTGCGCAACTAGCTATTCAACGATAGGCGGATAATGTTCTTATCTACAAACTTGTCCATCGAAAACAATGATAATGAAATCCATTTAGAAGAATTTATAAATGACTAGCTGATGTCCGCGACTTAGTCCGCGTCAATTTCTGTTATTATGATCGCGAATATTTTTGCAACATTTTTCACTGATGCTTTGCTCCTATTGATGTACTATAGCTTAAAGCCTTACTCGATAAATGGACTATCCAACACAAAAATAATTTTTAAATTCGAACCTGTACTTCCTGAGATTAGCGCGTTCAAACCAACAAAAAACAAACAAACTCTTCAGCTTTATTAAATAATATTAGTATAGATTGGGAATGTCCTATCAATGTAAAGCTGTAGACAACAGTCATTTGGTCATTTTTAAAAGTAAGTTAATGCTTGCCTTTTTTTAAAAGACAACTAGGTATATTGGGATTTGAAGATCTTTGAAGAAGATTATGACTGCCGAATGAATTATTTAAAGGTAAATAGTATTTACCCTCCCTGACGTTTTAAGTGTAAACAATGCAACAAGAAAGTTTAAAATCCTTTGAAGAGATTTTTGTGACTGACTGAATCTTACATACATTTTTGGTAACGCAATTTTATTTGAATTTGAATGACTTTACTTGTATTTTTTCTTTACTAACACAGGACTACCTATAACTTTACCTTACTACCTATACCTTTATAGATCGCTTATTTACACACATCATCTTTTCAAACCACAAACATATCTTAGATCTTTTGAAACACATCTAACCCGAAGACAATGCGAGTACTAATAAACTCAAGGTCGGAATTAATATAAGTTAACACCTAAACAAATTGCAACGTTGCAATTTAGTTGGCAGCGTGTTGCAATGTGTGTGTATTAGCAGCTTTTATTCACAGGTGTAATTTAACTATAATGTCATGTCAAACATGTGCAGTAACGAGCGTTCTAATACGCTTTACAATCGACCTTATCGCTTGAGCATAAAGACTAGTACAAAATATACTTTGTTTACGACTGTACTGTATCATAATAATATTATGTTCACCTTGAAGAAGAGTTGCGATAGCCCGACCCCGTGAAAGAAAATGATAACGCAATTATGACCTTTATTAGCTATAGGACAAAAAGGTTCATGTGTGATGGGAAAATATGGCGCCATGTTTTAATGAATAGAAAATTATTGAACACAACGGTAAGTAGTGTTACTAAACCTCGTGTCATATTGATTGAATCATGTGTTCTTTAAGCAACATTGCAGTAATGTTAACAAAAATCACTACTTGTTATGAGACAAAGACCTCCGCCGCGTCTGTCCGTCTTTCTATTCGTTAGCGATAAACTCAAAAACTACTGCACAGATTTTCAAAACCTTTTTATCTTTTGACAAAGGTATTTTGGTAATTTGGTACATCGGCTAAAATATAACGATAGGTGTTGAAATAATTGTGCCGTTTGGGAGCTTTAACCCTTTGAGATCCTGTGATCCAGTTGTAATGAAATACATACATATTATTGACTTATTTGAGACGTTAATTACTGTCCAATGTTTTTGATACTTACTATCCTATTTCCGACGAATACAAATTCAAAAACACAAAAATTATAAAAATCGGTCCAGTCTTTCTCGAGTTAAAACTTATAAGTGGTGTAACTAACACGACTTTCTTTTATAGATTATTATTTGCGATAATACTAAAACAAATTAGGTTATATTAATAATACCGTCATATATGTCTATAGGTCATAATATGTTGTTATATTTTTTTTGTCAAATTTCAACATCAGTAATATTCCTCATTCTTATACCGATGAATATAAAGTATTGATATATTGAAGTGTAGCGTCAGAAAAATAGCCGGCTATTATTAGAAGCAGAATGTGGCACCACTCCTTTTCGTTCTATAGGCGTTAGATTAAAAGATACATATTGGACTGATAATTCACATTTTTAACATTAAATTCGACATTTGTACTAACGTTTATAACTCGATCAAGAAAGTTGTAATTTCCGTAACGAACCAAATCCAACGCCTGCCCAAAAGAATAATACAAAAATTAAATGACCCTGAATGTGTTACTTACAAAAAAGCTATAAAGATTAATTACACAAACCTGGGTAGGTCAATAACCATAGATCAGTCTCACCCACACATAATATTTGTGGCAAAGAATAAAACAATAGATATTGTCTGCCTGATTAACATTTTTATTGTCAGTAGATCATACAAGATCAAAAATACGTAAGTATATGACAGGAAAAGCACGGTTGCGTATCAAATGTCCATCGGAAGCATAGACCCTGCAACCCTTAGAGCTGGTTACGTAAAAAAGAATATTTTAATAAAATATACAAATATACAGTTAGTTTTGTAGGTGTTTTATTATTTCTATTAATTGAAAACTATTTTATTTACCGCTTTGTTTAAGCTGATTTGTGAATAACATTACTTTATTTTAAAAGCAACATTTGAGCTGTATGTTTCTTACAAATAAATAAAAAAAGCCTGCCCTCTTAAAAATTAAGATTACGTACATGATATTAATTCGAAGGCTATTAATGGTCTAAATTTGAGGGGCGCTCATTTAGTCAAGATTTTTTCGGTCACTGATTTATGTCTAGATATAATTGAATGTCTATTTATATACAGTAATAATTATTTGTAGATACATCGAATATAAATAACAAAATTTTTTCTAACAAGTACTAGTAAAAGATATATTACTTACGAACTAAAAAGTTATGACTCGATCAAAATTAATAGAGCGCGTTCCATATTACGTTTTTTTCTAAACCGTCTTAACCTCAGAACATGGAAAATGTTCTCTGGTCTAAACAGCATTAGGGGTCTAATAATCGTGAAGTCTGTATTTGGGAGAGCAACGGGATGGTTATCAGGTTCTGTTTACGAGCTTCCCCGCGGCTCCATATCGGCTGCCATCGGGATTCGGGATGAGCGGCATGACCAACTCACGCGCATCTCCTGTGGTGCCTTTTTACACATGTTTTAGTACGTGAGTAAATCTTTGAGGCTTGAAATTATCATAGCTAAAAATATCTCGATGCTATTTTCATATAATAAACATGCTAAAAAACTATCTTTATCTTATGGTACCATGCGTAAAATAAATTTTGTAATTTGCACTAATATTGTTAAAAGGAAAGATTTGTAGGTTTGCATGTTTGTAACGAATAAACTCAACAACTACTAGATTGATTGAAATGTTATTTACTATAGGAATAGTTTGAGTCCCGAAAAATGACATGGACAGTTAGTGAGATGAGAAGGTGTGAAATCTCAAAAAAAAAAATTTACTTATGAACTTTAATTACAAATGAAAACTGCTACTCCTAAGAGTAGCAGGGTCTAAACCCTGCTACTCTTTCATGGTAATCTGTACTGCAACTAACTAACCATAACATGCTCTAAATATAGAAGCGACAGCAGGAGGTTCGAAAAAAACCGAAATTAATTTTTTAAACTAATTTATTAATAATTAAATTACAACTAGTTACAAATTGACCCGATCGAGGTTGGATACGAAGTGGCGGCGATGATGATGATCTCGGGGTTGGTGACGCGATGGCGTGGTCACGTTGAATTTGCACGAGAGTTGCATCAGCGATTTCGTCATCTTGCAATATTCGGTTGTGTCCTCCTTAGAGGTTTAGGAGTCAGCGATATTCGTATAAGTAGGTAGAATACGTAATTCCTCCGCCCACAGATCAGCAACTATTTGAGAACTTTGAGAGGAAATGTTGCTGGTATGGTAATATGACTGCTTCCCGGTTTTCTTTCTCTTTCTATTACAGATTTATCCGGGCTCTCGTATTCGTGAGTTTCGGACTTCATATTTTCTTGATTACTGGTACGTTTGCAGGTAAGTATCTCGTAGCGTCGTAGCAAGACTACGAAGATGAGTACAGTTGCACTTAATAGTACGCAATAGAATGGTATGGTAGTGTGGTATAATATCTCGGCAGGCGGTGTGTCGATTTGTACAGGCGTTTGGAGCGCTATTTTATCTTGGATGCTGTGAAGGCTCTGCAGGTTGATTGAGTGCAAATCAATGTGGGATGAATCTGTGGCTTGCATTTCAATATTCGGTATCTTCATTATCTTAAGAGGTTGACCTTTTATCTCGTCACTATCGTTGATTATAGTGAATTCGGGTGTGCGTAGTTGGCAGGTGAGTGGGATAGTGACAAAGTAACTTCCTTGAAGCTGAGTGTAGTCTTCTCGGCCGCAGATAAGATGAATCTTCGTGGGATGTGGCAGCGAGATAACATAGTGTTGGTCGTCTAGCTTTTCCATTGCTTCTTTACTCAGAGTGATGTTTGTAAATTTGCAGGTCTTCTCCAGAGATTGTTGTGAGATGAGATGCTGGATACAGTCAGGTACGGTACGGATCTGATGGTTGATGTTTTCTTCACAGAGATAGCCGTGAGATAACTTCGGACATTCTGCATCTATGTACACGAATGCATTCTCGTTGGTAGCAATGAAAGGATAAGTAGGTATGAGGGCTTGATGATATTTATTAGGTGCTATTGATAGTTTATATAGGTCATAGGATATTTTAGTCACAATCGGAAATTTGAATATTAAAACTATTTCTTTATCTATAAAGTAATAAGCGGGCTTTATAAGATCATAAAATTCCCGTAATTCTAAATCTAAGATGCTATCTCTACCGTATATATTTTTTAATCTAATTAACATGTTACTTAAGATGTTAATCTTTAGCATTGAATGGTGTGTGCTCGATGCACGAATAAATGCTAAAGTATTTTCTACTGTAATTAACTCACTTAATAAGTCATCTATATTTTCAGTAATTATAACTAGTAGCTGAGCAAACTTTGCAAATTTAGTTAATGTCTCAGAATGCTGACTTTCTTTATTCATTATAAAAATTAAAGTTCCGTTAATAATACGCTGATTTTCGACTAATTTAGAGAGAATACCAAAGTTTTTCGTCATCCAATCTTTACTGTAGCTTATCTGATTATTTAACTCAAATGAAATCTTATTCTCATTATTGTGAAGTGTTTTAATGGCATTATCATATTTAATCGCATCTGAATGATCTAAGTTACCCGATATACTTTTTATAACAGATCCTAATCCGTCTATAAGGCCTCGTTTAGTTCGGCTGGGCTCTAAGCTATGTAACTGTTCTAATACTATATTCAATTTAGAATTTAAATAATTAATCTGGAGTTCATATAAAGCATAAGTTTCGTTAGGAAGTCTAGTCTCGAAAGCTTGAATTTGATTCTGAAGTTGTAAGATTTTATCTTCGACATCATTTAACTGAATGCGTTGTAAAAAGGTGTGGTGAAGTACATGCATTTGCCAAGCTTGTCAAGGACGTCAGTTATATTGGGGATTGGATATTTATCGTCTATTGTCTTGTCATTCAGTTTACGAAAGTCCACAACTATACGCCACTTCTTTTTACCAGAAGCATCAACCTTCTTGGGCACAACCCATATGGGTGAGCTCCAGGCTGACGTGGAAGGTCTAATTATTCCCTGGTCTAACATTTTATATATCTGATCACGGACTTCCTGTCGATGTACATAAGGATAGCGATAACTTTTAGTATAAATTGGAACATCATCTGTCGTTTTAATACAGTGTTTAATTTGGTTCGTAAATGTTAGTGGTTCGCCTTCCAAATAAAATACGTCGGCATAACGCGAGCATAAAGTCTCTATATTAGCTCTTTCCTCGGCGTTCATATGATCTGTCCTAAGGCGCGAAATGACGGCGCGTGCGCGTGACGTAGGCACGGACTCAGTTCGCATGCACTCGATATTAAAAACTTGTGCCTGCGCTGGGTGGTCTAATGAGAATATTATATCGTTATTTGTAGGATTATAGACTTCTAAGATTCCGCGGCTATTTTTAACGGATGTAATGCAATCGGAAATGTGGCAATTACAGATAATTTGCTCTTCGACGAGGACGTCACCATCCGGGGCGTTAATTGGGATTCGAACTATTTTTGAAGAGTTTGCCGGGATAATGTCTTCATAGAGGTTGACGTTCAGCGAGTTGTACATCTTAATAGGATTGACAGCAAACTGGGTTGAGAGGGTCTGATCTTTAAGATCAATCTTCGCTTCCCATTTAGTGAGTAGATCTAGGCCTATAAGACCGTCGAAATAATTATGGAAACGGTACACAAATAATTTTATCTTATCTTGGGATTTTAGTTCGGGAAAGCACGGTAGTGTTATAGAGTAGTCATTACGGCTGGTTGCGTGAACGTTAGTCACTTCGAAAGGGTCGTAATCTAAAGGAAAGTTACAGAAATATTTCTTAACAGATTCGGGACTAATAAACGACTGATTTGCGCCGGTGTCTATTAATAACTTAAGCGGCGGGTTTAAAATTTGAATGTAAGGAAGTTGCCGTTGCGTTTGTATATTCAACTCTATTTTAACTTGTCTGACGGGCGGGCTTATCTGAAAATCCTGTTCTGTGGAACTAGATGCTTGTGGCTCGTTATTTGACTCTACGTTATTGTGACCAGTGGGCTCGTAATACTGAACTCTATTGGCATAGTCATAGTCATAAGATGCGTCGTAATTATTGCAATCAGTTAAGTCATTATAATATTCTGTGTCGTAGTAGTAATCTGAGTAGTATGGATCGTCGTATGCGCATTCATTTAAATTGACTTCGCGTGATTTGAAGTAATTATTTGGTGGGGGATTGCCGAATTTTTGCCAATCGTGTCCAAATGAAGTTGGTGGCAAAGGTCTGCGTGTGAATTGCTGTACTCCGCTCATAGGTTTAGGAGGCGGCTGGTACTGATGCTGACGCCTAGGTGGTAACCTGAACATGTTACTTTGGGCATTATATTGCGGTGGTGGTGCACTAAACATTTGCTGTGTGCGGGTCATACGCGGCTGTTGAGACTGTGCGATACTAGGCGAGTTAAATTTAAAAGGTTGCGGTTGCACTGATAAGCGGAGCGGAGGCGGCGGCGGATTATATCTCGGCGCTGCCTGATTATTAAAATTAGATATAGTATTAAAGTTATTAAATTTAGGCATTGAGGAGGCTATAGGTAAGGCAACTGGTGTGCGATGGGCTAGTTGGTGTCTAGGCATACTTTCGTTACGTTGCTGAAGATATTGAATATTTAATTCTTCTTGCACATACTCTAAAGCTTTTTCTATACTGTCTGGCCTCATAGACCTTATACGAGATCCAAGCGGTTCCTTTAAACCTCGTACAAAGGCTTGCATGGTCAACTTTTTATACAGAACCCTCTTAGCGTCTATAGTGGTTCCTAGTGTCTCATGTAATGTAATATAGGTCATTATCGTGCTAAAAAGAGTTTGACAATGGTCATAAAATTCTTGTGGGCTACTATTGCCTTGCATAGCTAGGGAGAGGTCGTTATAGAGTGCTGTTTCGTCCCGTTGATCAGCGAAGTTATGTACTAAGACATTTCTAATCCCTAACCAGTTATCTGGGATGCCATTTGAGTTAATAATGGTAGCGGCGGGTCCCGTGATTTTGTTCAGGATGCCGTTTAGGAGACACAAATTATTAAGTTGACTATTGGGATCATCTCGCAAATAGTCTGAACATAACCTATCACAAATATTAATAAATCTAGTTAAGACGTTGGGGTTCCCGTCAAAATCGGGAACAAGGCGTAAGGCCTTGTAAATACTATCGGGATCAATTTCCATTTCTTCTGATAAACTAAATAACCTATTTAAGTCTAGCAAATGTTCCCTGCGTTGCCTGCTAGATGCAGACCCACGGGATCCAAAATTTCTTGGATGAAAAATTGTGACTAAAATTAGGGACTAAAGATAGGATAGGATAGGAAACACGAGAATGATTCAAGTGCACTTACATGAACATATTTCGGCTTTTCTTGTGTATCGATGTCTGGATACCCTCTAGCTGGCTGGCTTCTGGTTCTGGATTCTCGAACGCGACTTGATAGCCACACGGGCGGCTCGTTATGACGGAAATCTTCGTGATGAAGCGCGAAACCGACCGCGAGAATCCTACCGACTGCGCCAAATATAGAAGCGACAGCAGGAGGTTCGAAAAAAACCGAAATTAATTTTTTAAACTAATTTATTAATAATTAAATTACAACTAGTTACAAATTGACCCGATCGAGGTTGGATACGAAGTGGCGGCGATGATGATGATCTCGGGGTTGGTGACGCGATGGCGTGGTCACGTTGAATTTGCACGAGAGTTGCATCAGCGATTTCGTCATCTTGCAATATTCGGTTGTGTCCTCCTTAGAGGTTTAGGAGTCAGCGATATTCGTATAAGTAGGTAGAATACGTAATTCTCTTTTTCTCTTTCTAACATTGATAACCATTGATTGAGACTAAGATAAACAAATGTTTATTGATAAATTGTGAAAAAGTTACATGCAATTTAAAATACATTATTAGGTAAGTATGAGCTTATAAAGCTTAGTTTAAGTCTGGTTTAAATTATGTTATCTAATAGACATCTTAATTACACGTTTCGCTACGTATTTGTGTAGTTACCTAATAAATCTTACTATAATTACATAGCCACTGAGTTTGATATCTTTATTGCATCTATATTGAACATAATAGCGTGAAATAATTTTAGTGGAATATTTAGTACATAAAGAACATTGAAACCGATAATTAGCGGTCGCGAAATTGTGTTTAATTGACTACTGACTTGTCTGCCGTTTATGGTAGAAGTGATTAGAATGTAACCAACGAAAAAAAACTAGGAAAGTATAAATGTAGCACTGGTATGGTATGGATTTTATAATGTGTTTGTTATTTTGTACGATATTCACAAAGCTCAACCGATATTTTATAAAGAAAATTTCACCCATCTTTGTCGAAAACTAAAGATGACAGGCTAACACAAGTAGGGAATTTTAAATCCATGCCAAACAAAGAAAATTACAACGTTCAGGTAATATGATACTATGACAAAGTGGCTTATTAGTTGTATGATAAAAATACATGTTGGTACAGTACACATCAAGTCATAGATTTTTGTCACAAAATGGCACCTATTTTAATTAAGTTAAGATTCAGCAGTGTTTAACCCGATGCTCGGTCGTATGTACCATAAGTTGGTTTGTAATAAATAAGTCGCGGTCGACTTATTTATTACAAACCAACCAGATTGTAGTTAATTAATTACCAGTATCACTCCTTACTGTCACACTACATACATTTTCTTTACATAATTTTATTTATACCTACTGCCAAATATATTTTTAAGCTATTCTTTAAGCAAATAAAATGCTGTAAATAAAAACTAAAATTTCATGAATAAAAATATGAACTGCCTGAGATTGATCGACGCCACGACTTCCTGCTTTGAAAGAATTGTTTTTTGTTAGTTTTTCAGACTCTTGTCATCATGTCAGAATAATAATTGCTCTGTAGCTATTATTAATTTATCTACGCACCCTTAAAACTATGTTTAATTATTTAGTATTAATAATTCCTTGTACGATAAATCATGTTGTTGTTAAATTGAAACGCGTAGATTGCTATTCATGACATTTTAATGAAAACGAAATGTTACAGCCGTTTCTTGTACAAATTTGATTTTGTTACTACATTTTCTGCTTTTTTATAGATCATGTATTCAAAATCAGAAAAAGTACAATTTGTCCTACATAAACGCACTTGCAGGCTCACCAAGACAGATTATAAGCCGTAGCAGATAACTCTAGTATGGAAACGAGAAGGGCAATACATTGGCACTCATCATTGAAAGATATGCAATTAAATCGTATTATTTATAATAAACAAAAAGCTTTTATAGCAGCGCAGACTAGACGAATGAATAGCAACTATTTTCACCCACCCCTTAAAGTGGTTGGTGATATTTCTTATTACAAAATGTGTTGAACAACATTCCAGCACCTTGTAATGAGCGGATGTCGGGAATCGATAGTAAAATTGTGGGCATATTTTATAATTTTACTCTTCCAAACACTTTAACTGTGAACTTTATTTTTATGAGACTGATGGTGGAGTTTCCAATGCATGTTTGGTGTGATATTGTAACGACAATATGGGGTAATGTATACAATGTTGCCGTGAAAATGGACTTTATAAAGTATGCAATAGAAGTCTCTCGCATCTTCATGTTGGTATTGCGGTAATAGGCAGCGGCACGGCGCCAGCGTTTGAGGATGATAGAATCAGGGACGATGATTCGCTTTACGATAATGTTAGTAGAAAGGATCCTTAATGTCTCACAGATGGAAACTAGAGTCATTCAGGAGATCGACTGGTCTTGCGAATCATGAAAGCTGCAAACATGTCTTTTTGGTAACTGCCCACAATTCATGAAGTTACTGTCTATATCGTTGTTTTAGGTATTTCTAGACGAATCATAAGATCCTGATACATAATTTTGATGCAAGTGTGGTGATTTCACACTTATGTTAATATCGTCTAGATACCTGTTTCTAATTGTTTCAATGTCTTCTAGTGGTTATTGCTATTAGGCACGCAACCAAAACTTGATTATGGTCTGCCAAAAATTAAGTGTACAATTTATATAAAGACTATGCGTAAAGCGCTTTGTCGTCTAAAGTTTGAAATCCTTGTGTTTTCACAACAGAGATCCCAACAAAAGTAAAATGTAAACCAGATGATTTATCGTCTCCAATATTTGTTTTGGAAACTTCGTTTTCGGCTTTCTTTATTGTCGGATACTGTTCAAACTGGAAACCAAACACGGTAAAGATAAACGTACACTCAATCGCTTTCAGGCAAGAGTGAAGTTCGATGTAGATCAGTGAACGCCTGTTTACTCGCCGGCCGCGGCCGCGGCATGGTCGGATGGAGAGCGTCAACATTGGCTAGTATCGTGCGTTGGACGGAGTGTCCCAATATAGTATTGGGACACACGCTGGCCTGTGATTTCACACATATAGACGTGTGAAATCACAGACATGCATTAGAATAGATGTCCATACCAGCCTATATCAGTCTAGCTAGAGACTTGATTTGATAGAGCACCTATATATTATCATCGATATACCTATAATAAGAACTAGATATACGGTCCGATATAAAAATAACACCTAAAACTGTCCTCGTTGATTTTCTGTCAGTGTCAACTTTATAACCTGGACAAATTATGTTATACATGCAATAGTATGGGTATCTATGTCATGTCGTTACTATTCGATTAATAAAGGTTGTACTAAAAGTGAACCCTTATGTCAAATGGTTGCGCACTTTTAATTGTAACACTTTTTGACGCTGATTGTGTAGGTAGGAGTCTAGTTTTTTTATAGTATATCAATGCTATAGGTATATAGATACCTAAAATTAGACGATAAATGCCCCCTGAGAGGATCCTTGACGCGACAAACAATATTTTTTAATGTATGTATTGCAATTTGCTAATTGCTTTTCGAACTTGTCCCGAAGTTGACCAAAGCGGCCTCTCATCACTATAACCAAGGCACATGTCCAAGGTACGCCAACAAAGGATATTCAGTGTTTGCACAAAGAAGGTTTGTGCAGAGCATATTTTGCAGCCGTGGCCTCATTTTTTCGATGCAAACGCATCAGGAAATAACGCTATGCCCAAGCATTAACTAAAATCAACATGTGATTTGGTTTCTTAGCGAAATTTGCGATAAATATTACCTATTGACAGAGATTTCCTCAGGTTCCTGAAAATATACTTACTTATTATACGTCTTCTAGTGTTATTTACTTATTACAAAATACAGTAAAAACTTTCAAAATATACAGGATAAAATCTTAACCACTTTCCAAAAATTTTATAGGCGTTTAGTATCGTATTTAGAGCCTGTTTATGAAGTAAAAAATGTAAATCAAGTTGTCACTCGAAAATATTTTCACGATATAGTTTTAAATTTTTACGGTCCTAGACCTGTTAAAGTATAAAGGGAAAATTAAAAACTTATGAATAGTATCGTAATGAATAAATGAGATGCGCAACGCGAAAAAAACCATTACTAAGCGGCCGTATCAAAAATTTTAGATTTTAGGCGGACGTTTTCTAAGTGATTTATCTTGACATTTTTGTACTGGGCTATACCAAAAGAAAAAATACGTCATTTGGTTTTTGTCTCATAGATTGATATATTAAAATTTGGAAGGTGGTTAAAAATTCATCCTGTATAAACACTATAGATCTTCGGTTATTGCATTGCATACATGATCCATGCAAGAGGTACTAGACTACTGGCTAGCTGGCTACTTTTAGCAATTTTTCCGGCAAATGTAACCTCTTTTTCACAATATTATGAAGAATCGATTATACCAATAAACATTTTAGTTAGTACCTAACAGTTAAGGTTACGGTCATAAAAAACGGTAATTTAATTACAAAAAACAAATTATAAGAAAAAAATTGCGTCTACTTAAGTTTAGTAGGGTACAAAGATTGTAAGCATTAAACTGAAAATGTTTCCAAGAATGAGTTAATTTGGTATTCGAACTCATTTCTTGTCTGTATCGCGATCGCATCCGTTCCATATTGTTCCATAGATAATACTTACAGGGATTTATGGCTTCCTCCGAGTAATGAACAGCCTTGTGTGAACCAACCCTTTAGCCATTTGCATTTTGTTGATACATAATGTTAGTCTATTTTTGGTGTAACAAGTATTTGAATTCGCGCTCAAGACCCAACTTACAAAGATAAATAAATAAATAAATGTGGACAACATCACATACATTGTTCTGATCCCAATTTAAGTAACTATTAAAGCACTTGTATTTTGGAAATTAGAAACAACAAAGGTACCACAAACACTCAAACCCGAGAAAATGTAGAAAAAAGAAGAAAAAGTCCGGGAATCGAACGCTCCCGCTCTAGGAGCAGGCGTGTACCCCACTCCGCCACGCAGGTCGTCATGTCACGGACCTAAAAATCTTACTAGTATTTATAAATGCGAAAATTAAGATGGATGTTTGTTACACAATCATGCCAAAACTGCTTAAGGGATCTGAATGAAATTTAGCTCGGAAATAGATTATAGGCTGGAATAGCATATGGCTTCTTTTTACCCTGAAAAATGTACGACATCAACTGGGATTGTTTACAGTTCAAAATTTTACTCGTATGAGCCTCACTACACATAAATGAGTTCAAAGAACGCTAATCAATAATAATAATCCAATCATAGCGCTCACGTTTGGGCAGAAGTATAAGCATTTGCTCATAACCTCTGAGGCGCGCCGCGCCTCAGAGGCCGCGCCTGCCCCACCTACATGATACATCGCCTTTCGAACCCTTTTCCATGTACTGTGATCGAGATCGCGACTTATTAAACGCAGCTTTGAATGCAATATGGTGTGGTGGAGTAATGACATTCGATAACCCTGCTGTAAGTCGACGGAAAAGAATACAAATCTTCGCGAAATAGTCGCGATCGATTCTTTTCAATCGACGAAAAAAGAGGACACATTCACATTGATGAAAATTATATATCGTCCTTTTCTACCCATTTTTGTATCATGTAAAGATCACTCTTAATGCTGACAGCTTACAAAAAAAGTTCTTAAAAAATTACCGATGGAAACCGCAAAATGAGCCACACATAGTATAGACACATGTAATATAGATATTATGTCGTAAGAAATTACAAAAAAATAGTTCCATCGATAAACACAAACTCAACCTGTTATGATGGAGATATTTATGGATCTTCGAATATGTTTTTACACTACTATCCTAATGTCTGATCCAGGAAGGCATAATAATCGTTATGCACTTTAACACCTATCCAAGAACATGTGTAAGATGTTTTATGGTCATAAGCGATGCAGGAAATAAAACTCCTTACGATAATATTAGTAGTGCTATAAAAGATATTCTCATGTGAAAAGGTCTATGGGCTAATAATACTGTTTACGACACTTAAAAATACCACAAGTATAATGTGTCAAGTTTTAAATTAACAATGTAAAGTAAAATATTTGAAAACAAAGTATAGAACTCTCTCGTCGGCCGCTGATATTGCTCAGAAAACCTAATTAAGCAATATATGTATAGGCTGAGACTGTTTGTCCTTTTTAAAGTATTTTGAAGAAAAATTTAGAGGGTGTATCTTTAGATGAAAGACGTTATGAACGGCGTTTTTTATGATTTAATAATACTAAATGACCAGACCATTTTATCTGCAGGGGATTACAAAACACTAAATAACAATGATCATCAAGGATTACTTTTCAGCCTCACTCGTTATCTTTTCAACACGATCCTAGTTTAAAAATATCAACATCTTAAGTATAGAATTTTGTGAAATAGATGGATTGTAAAAATTGATTTCCCTGATGTGGCAGGCCCTAAGATTATATTAATACCTTCACAAGATTTATCATGCATACACAAAATTGCAATTTAGTCCTAGTATTCATTTCTCTCTTAAGTACATTGGTCTGAGAAATAAACTTTCTACACTCGTGCTCTATTTGCATAATGGATTTAGAAGATACTACTTGGGCAATAAAGCAAGATTTACACTGCGAGTTGGGTAAATTAAAATCATTACACATTACAACTTCAAGACAGTATTTACTAGTAAGATCCTGTCAATGATATTACAAAGTTGGATCCTGTCATAGATACTCGATTAAGTAGCTTTAAAATCATAAAAGTACCCTAGCATTAAGACATAGGATACGTCTTCTTAATATTAACTGTCATTAAAAGTTGACCATACACCATCAGACACCTTGTTTTGCTATCATAAAAAGGTTCAAACATGATATTTTTGTAGAGAGAAAATACTACTCGTATTTACTCTAGTACTACCTAAGTCACTATTTAATACGAGTACCACGAACAATGACACAAAACATCAGCATTTTTAATTAGCGGAACTGTTGTTCTTAGAAAGCAGTTACTTAATGCGGGGGCAGCTAACTTACAATGTAACCATTAATTGATACTGATATCACAAGTGTTGCATATCTACACGTAACATTTGAGTGACAGTATCTGAAGGCTGCAGTCAGTTAGTCACATCGCCATCGGTGGCACGAGGTGACACAAAAGTGACAGTCAATGTCTGCAATGGATCTCTAAAAACTGGTATACTGTCAAAACAGTTCCTGCTAGCTTGCTCCAGTTTTCACAAATTCCGATTTCAATTACAAGTAGTTTGAACACTAAAATAATAAAATCTATCTTAAAAGTGGTAACGATTTCCGGTGAACGCTTTAATTTAGATGAAAACAAACATTTACGATAGCAGATGATTTCAGATTTGGCGAATCGCCAATAAATTTTAATTAATTAATTGATACATAAAATGCTTAATCTCAAATAAAATAAAATTTGTCAACCAGAAACTCAAGGTAGATGTAGTTCTTTTCGATACGTAGATACTTGTTTGTTTGTTTATGTTTTAGCACGTAGGTACTTATAACTTTTATGTACGGTTAAGTCTGATTTTGATCATGCTGTTTCAAATATCATTATGTTTAAACTTTAATCTTTAAAAAGTATCAGTTACAGTAAAAAAATTAAGTTATGTATCCTTTTTTTAGACTTCCTAATGCAAGATGTTAAGTATATAGTCGTTGCCAAACAATTAATCTCCGACAATCAGGGTGGCATATTTCAATAGTAATTTTTTGGAGGATGACAACCGGATTTTTCACAGAACAGGCATCTGTTCGATTTTTAATCATTCCTAATGGTTTTTTTTTTTCGCTTCACTTTGAGCTATCGAACAAAGAAAGAAACAATGAAATCAGTTCACCTGATGAAAAATTATTTGTCGTCATATAACTACATAATAATATCTTAAAAATATTTAATCGGTTGAAAAAAAAGTATATTGCACCGCAAACTTACACCAATAAAAATGTATACAAACTACAAATACAATAAGGAGTCATTAACGCTTTTCACATATCGATATTGACAAAAGTAACGTGTAATCCCACAGTACAATAACACAACCCATAACTTTCAATTTCACGCGTATTCTCGTAAGTGACGATATCGTAACACGTGACTGGCACTTTCACGGTACGTGTTCCGCCGTCACAACATAACTGTCCGTCCGTCACAACTTACAACATTGATGTCGTTTCTGAAAAACTGACGTTTTATTATAACCAAACCCTAGCCCTTTTTTTATTACCTGTTTTTGTAATGAGTCCACTAATTTTGAATCGGTTCATAATGATTGCCGGTATGTTGATAAGTGCCGATTTCTTTGATATTTTTTTTTATATTGATGATGGGTTAACTGAGCCCTAGAGTTCAGAGGAAGCCTACGATAGAGCGAGATTACCCAGAAGCTTGACAGGTACCGATATAATATCGCTGGCTTATTTCGTATTTTTTGTCATTTCTACGTGTTGTAGGAAAAGTTTTAATGTTAACCATATTTTTCTACCCTTAGACACTGAAAAAGTTATCATATCATGAAATTTTCTTTTTAAATAGAACTTTGAGCTAAGGTATCGTACTAACGCACTTAAGGGGACTACTAGATCTAAGTGCTGCCCCCAATTGATTTAATTTTATTACTTCGTAACAAAATCAATTCTCAAAAAACTAGAACAGTATCATTTTAGCAAATTACCTCTAGTATTTATTGAATCACAGTAAACTTTTAATTTAGTTGTTTATAAAGTCGAAGTAGACGCTAACGCCAAAAGCGGCCGCTTTTAGCAATAATGTACAATACAAAAGAATGCCAGAATGAAAAGCAGTTAACAATGATTCAATAAATACTATAGGACATTTGCTAAAATGATACTGTTCCAGTTTTTAGAGAATAGATTTTGTTTAAAAGTAATAAAATTAAATCAATTGTTGGTAGCACTTAGCTCTAGTAGTCGCCTTAACCGGATTTAATACATTTTCAAACATCCATCAACTCAAGTTTATAAGTTCGTTCTCAATGTTGACCGATTTCGAAGACCTTCTTGTTTGATGTCTATACTTACTCTAAATCAACCAACAAAGGGTCTTAATAAGATACTCAGCTTGTCCCGCTCAGAGAAAAACTTAACTGTCCATAAAAAAATAACTGCCAGCAAAGATTAGTAAGTAGGTATCTCAAATAGTTTCAAGAATGTTTTTTTTTAATTGCGCGTTCCCGAACGAGTCCTGCCTCCGAACGAATCACATCACATAAGTTTAATTTAAAATAAATAAGGGAAGCAACACATGCCAAGCATTCTGTAGTCCACGCGAACGAATTCTTGCAAAAATATGATAATTTATATTTTTGAAACAATTCCGAATTTACAATGGTTACCATAATATCATTTTCTCCGAATTTTTTTAAAATATTTTTGTGTATTGCGTGCGTTTTTAAGTAGGCAAACGCTATCATTAGATAGAGCTACCAGATAGAGATCTAACTAATTGCCATATTTCACATCGTAAGCTTAGGATCATACAGTTGGATAATAAAATAACTCTTGCTAACTCTTATGAAACAAACCACATCAACAATCCAACACTGCTACCGGTCACTGCCATTTGTGCCGTGTATGTTGATTTACGCAACGTGTGGCTTACAAATACAAATTAGCCATTTAGTGTTATCTGCGAACTTGCTTTGAGCGATGGATATCCAATATTTATGAGGCAAGACCTAAAAATACTAGAAGTGTTTGTGATTATCAAAATAAAATAAAGAAACGCAAAAAACAAAACAAGATCTAGTTAGGTAGTTTAATGGTGGTAGATACACTTGCTTCTTTTTTGTCGCTTTCTGTCAAATATCGATGGAACAAAAATTAAAAAAAGGAAACAGAATATTTGTATCTTGAAACTACGCAACATTACGTTGAAATGAAAAGATTATATAAAAAATAAAGGATTGAACTTGCGTTAATTAGGAGTTTAAAATATATAAATGATTTTATTTCGTGACTACTAACGCTTAGAATTTTGGAAACTTTAAACTTTATAATGATTTGCCCTATTCTCTAAGACGTTATGATTAGCAAATAAGTAAAAAACATTCATTTTTTAATATTGATGTATTTTATTTTCTAAATAAATCAAGTTGCAAAAAGTTGAATCATACAGGAAGTTAAACTAACCAAAGTATGGCCGCATATACTTCAGACTACGCCCATACACCATCTCGACCCACGCTCGCTGCACCTTCTAGTAATCCCGTGTGCAAACCTCCGCAATCCATATTTACTTTCTCTGATGAGTCTCCGATACGTCTCCTCACACCGACAGGTGCCTTTGATTATCTGAATTAGACGCCATTAACTCTTTAAATCGATACCATTTACTTTACCGGTTTTATAGTTATACAATCCGAAGGCTCCCAATATTTTCAAGTTGCGAAACTAATTAATCTGCAGAAGTGTTTTGCCATCATTTGGAGAAGTGAGCTAATTATGTTACGTAGCCAAACGCAACTGTTAATGATTGTCATCAATAGTAATGTTTTAAGACAAGTTTGTTCAAATATATCAGTGTCTGTTAAATCAGTGACCGAAAGGAGGAAATAAATTTGCATTTTATTGTAGTGATTAGCGCAACTTGGAAGGTAAAACTAAAATTCAATTATTTGAATCAAAATTTAGACTGCCTAAGGTGGGACTTGAACCCTTAACGTTCCGCTTGAAGGGCGACTGATTAATCCGTTAAGCTAACAAGACTTTTTCTGTAACGATAAATTAATTCAAGCCTTTACGCTGTAAGCCAGCGGAGTTTCTTCAACGGTTTTGATGTTGTACTCGTACCTTCAACGTGCCATAAAATATTTTTACAAACATTCAATGGGTTAAGTGAAACAGCTTATTATGTATTTTTTTTAAAACTGTTTTTAAAGCAATGAAATTTTGACTAGCCAAAGTGGGACAACTGCCCGGCGAATACAACCAAATTTTCGCTTTCAGAGGCCTTATCTCAAACTTTAAATAATAGCTAAGCAACATCGTTTTTCCTTCTCTCTACAGGAGAAAAATGGCTTTAAGATTTTACTTTATATGAGATCATATTAGTCAGCCCCGGCTAAATATGGAATGTAATATCAGTAAAATCAGTTTTATTTCTGCAAATAGTCCCAATATTTAAAATGGACTGGACTGCTTTGGGACAAGTCTGGGCTAGTGCCAAGAAGTAGCAGCGCAAGAAACTGGATCACTATAATAGTATAATAGTCAGCCTCTTTTTAAATAAATATTTACTAATAGTTTATGCAAGTACGAGCTAAGACAATTTAATGCCATACGTTCCTTCACGTTATACGTTCATTTAGATAATCATCAATAGTGTAATAGCCCCTTTTCACTAGAATTAGTTTGACATACCTACGATTTAAGTTTATGTACAGGAATTCAGCAATACCCTGTGGTAATTTGTTGAAAAAACGAATACAATTTCCCATGAACGAATTTGTTACTTTTCGCTGTATTGAAATTGTGTACGTCACTTTTCCTAAGAAATAAATGTAGGTTCCTACTACGGATGTAAATAATGTTCTCGAAAATCTATTGAGAAGCAACTGTAAGTATTTAATCTCTTTAAAGAGTTCTTTTAGTAAGTTACAGAGTCGAAATATATAAAGAATAGCACCACCCTTATCTTCTTGTAGGCGTCGTAAGAGGCCAACAAAGGCGTACTGCCAAAAATAGACGGGAAATAGCGACCTCAGGCAAACTGTAATCGCCAATGGGCTAGCCAAGTATGGCGACAATAGCAAATTCTTCCTTTATGACTGGCCCGTGCCTGGACTCATAGAGGTTTGTGATGATGGTTATAATCTTAAATAACTATAGCTTAAAATTTCTTACCAGCTATAAATCAACGTTACTATTCGTTTTCCTGGTATAACTGTGAACAGTTCAACCACCATCTAGGGTTTATCAGTTAGAACGCGGCAAGTAAGGTTCACTCCTATCTGAGCTAACCTCCCGTTAAATAACTGTTTTGGATTTGTGAGAATACTTTTTTTTATTAGAATAGAACCTATTTCAATTACTCACTTATATCAGCCAGGATTAGGACTCTCACAGAAAAATTACATTATATTCTCTGCCGTTAAATGTTATTTTGGTCATTAAGTACATGTTAATTTTTAAAACTATAAAATAAGGGATTTATTGAAATTATTATAGGTGAAATAGTATTTAGATACGAGGGCGGGTCAATAAGTCCGTGACTTTTTGAATTTCTGACCTCTTTACTGAAAAAGCAACACTACTCCTGTCAACAGGTATCTGTCAGTTGATTCCTATCAAAATTTGAACTTGCTGCGTCAGTTAGTTTGTGTTTGACAGCTATTTTTATCAGACTACCCAGTAATTTGAGGAAAAAATGGAAAAAGGTGAATTTCGTGTGCTTATTAAGCATTATTTTTTGCGAAAAAAAACCAATACCGAGACCAAGGCTAAGCTTGATAAATACTATGGGGACTCTGCACCATCGATTTCAATGGTAAAAAAGTGGTTTACTGAATTTCGTTGTGACTGAAGATGCCGAACGTCCTGGACGCCCAGTTGAGGTCTCTACACCCGAAACAATCGAAAAAATTCACGATATGGTGTTGGCCGACCGAAGATTGAAAGTGCAAGAGATTGTGGAAGCCTAAGGGATCTCGCATGGCTCAGTGGTTTCAATTTTAAAAGATCAATTGGGCATGAGAAAGCTTTCCGCAAGATGGGTGCCGCGTTTGCTCACAGTCGACCATAAACGCAATCGTGTAACAACTTCACAGGAAGGTTTGGCGTTGTTTAATCGCAATATGGAGGAGTTTTTGCGCCGTTTTGTAACCGTGGACGAAACATGGATCCCTCACAACACACCAGAGACCAAACAACAGTCAAAACAGTGGGTTTCTAAGGGTGAATCGGCGCCAAAGAAGGCCAAGGTGGGTTTATCAGCCAATAAAGTTATGGCGACTGTTTTTTGGGATGCACGTGGGATAATCCACATTGACTACCTTCAAAAGGGAAGAACAATCAATGGGGAATATTATGCCAACTTATTGGACCACTTCAATGACGATTTGAAAAAAAACCGACCTCATTTGGCCAAGAAAAAAGTTCTTTTCCACCAAGACAATGCAAGGGTGCACACATGTGCAGTTGCCATGGCAAAAATCCATGAATTGGGCTATGAATTGCTCCCTCATCCGCCCTATTCTCCAGATTTGGCTCCGAGTGACAACTTTTTGTTCCCAAACCTGAAGAAATGGCTTGGTGGAAAAAGATTTGACTCCAATGATGAAGTCATCTCGCAAACAAAGGCCTATTTTGAGGACCTCGACAAATCATATTTTTTGGAAGGGATATAAATAAGTGTATAGAGCTCAAGGGAGACTACGTTGAAAAATAAAATGATTTGTTTATCAAAAAATCTGTGTTTTATTCCAAAAGTCACGGACTTATTGACCCGCCCTCGTACCTTCCCTACTTTTCGATTTGCATGAACCTTACTGCCGGATTCGTGTTTTTATTTCATATTCATGTATTTATTTTACGTGTACTTGCAGTTTATAAGTTCTGTATTTTTTATCTGTCAAAAAAATAATCTTTTTTAGTGCTAAAACTAAATGAGTACCTATATATTAAAATTTCTTTTTTACTTTGTTGTAGCGCCCATAAAACACATATGTTTAGCCGAATGGGACTTGTATTAAGTCCGTCTTTTGTATAGTTTAATGTAGTAAAGTTTAAGTTCGCTCTGGAGAAGGGGATATTAAATAAACAAATTCTCACCATTACAATTTGAACGTTTTTACCAGATATACCGTCATAAATTCATCTAGATACGTAAATGTCAGAATAAAGCATTATTTTAGATAAGTAAGTAATGAATACGTTTGATGACTTAATTTGTCTAGAATCGCGTAAACTATTAAACAATTTTCGTGCTAAAACATGTTATGGTGTCTACGCCGTGTCCAGTCTAGCCATAAAACTAAAATAATACATTCAAATAATTCAAACTATATTTTACCTCGCCATCATCCTAACAACCATGAATACATGTCTTTACGAGCTTATGATGAGACATCGACGATGGATCATTACATACAGGTTTGTCTTAAGTCATGCATAAATCTGTATGACCGATTCGTCTTGAGTCAAACACGGACAATTAGTTGAAACTGGGAATGGTTTAATTTGTGGCGGTAGATGAAAGTGGCGATAGTGTACCTATCGGAGACATCTTGGATGATGCGCGCGCGTTTCTTCATGTGCGCTGTCATTGCGATATTGCAACGAATGGAGTTGAGATGTTTTTTCTCTTTATGATCGGATCAGTGATCGATCAGACTACTTGCGTCTCTATAAGATGGTTTTAATGGCTATTCTAAATTTAAGTTTATTGATTTACTGATATTACACACAACTTTGATTATGACTCTTATAGAGGAATCGCTAAAAAACTTCTGGTTCATAATTTGGTCGAGCTGCACTCATACGTTAAAGCAGTTTCTTTGTAAATTTGCTATTAATCGATCGTGCTTCTAACCCAGCATGACAGAATCATTTGGTTACAGAATCACTAAAAATCAGTCCGTAAGCGGCAACGCTAATGGTTTAAGCTTACATTGCTCAAATATCAAAAAAGTATTGGAAATTAACTTGACCACATGTAAACATGTATGCACTTACATAATTTATGTTTTAAAAAAATCTAATTTCTAATGTTACTTTCGAATGTTTGAATATTACAAGTACCCGTATCTGGTGCTCTCCGTGACTCTATGCAGAAAACTCTCGTATTGCAAAGTAAAATTAAGAATTTAGCAAGTCATAACAACGATATTATAACACTAAATGGGGCTATAAATGTAGTTAAGCCTTCTGTCAATAAAAACAAATTGCATCTATATGTAACCGTGTCAAATCAAAATTGTTGTTGTTCAACGAAAAACGAAATAACTCGTAAGTATATCTCCGCGAATTTCTGCGAATCCTACCGATTAGATCTTAGCTTTCACCGCAAATCATCAAGTGCTGAATCATTAAATTCTATAATTGACGCTAAATCATACTCTGAGGTCAACTTGCTCTTGACCTGTATTCAATGAATTAGTGACAGAGCCTTTACTCAATGTTCTTTTTAACACCCTCAAGCACGCATTTACTTTCCTATAAATGACGTTTAACCATGATGGTATAATCTATTGAAATTCCTTGATGACAGAATGAATGGGTTTCAATTGCGCGATTTCGTTGTCTATATCCGCATTACTAGATGAACAAGTGATTTAAGTTAATACCTTGCAAAAACAAATGATCTGCCAAATGAATGTGCAAAATTTTGTTTTTTTTAGTTAGACTTTTGATATCAAGAAAATTTATCATAATCGTATTATCTACATACCTAATATAATTTTTTTGTTTAGCAATAAGCCTATCACTCTCTGTTATACATACTAGGGCTAAATGCTTACCTGTGACGGCACACGGTGTATTTCATTTAATTAATAATATATCTACACCACGCTATTTATAAATATGTATATCGGTTATCATGTCAATGGCTAGCTAACTCAATTATGACAATTATAATACAAACAGGTGTATCTCCAACGCTTGAGACAATTATAAATAAAACATTTAGGGCAAAAGAAAATGTTATGTTGTTATTGCTTATTGCCCTTAAGGCCCTCGGGCGGTCATTAGACAACATTAACATCTAAAACGTTCTCGCTGAACGTAACGAAACAGCCAAGTCGTAATTTAAATCAGATGAAATCCAACTGAACACAGTCACTCAAGGAGAGGGCATGGGTCCACATCATTGATCCTAAGATACAACTTAGTAGGGAATGCTGATAGAAACGATTAAAATATAAGGAAATGAGTAAGCTATCAAAAGTCACGTGACCTAACGAAACGAACAGGACCCTTAGCTATTGAAGAAAGGAATATATACGAAACGTTTGCATTCAGTCTAAGGGCCCTAGGTAGCTATCGCGATGCCGATACCATCTCCCGCTCGCCATCGCTCCGAGCGGGGCCTAGGCGCCACTAATGCGATCCAGCGTATCGATTTATTGCTTATATCTCCACATCGCTCAATACACCTGTACCCGATTTAATATAGGCGGAACAACCAAAGGAACATTCGTTGCGTAACCACCGCGCTACTATTAATGCCCTCGTACAGCATCTCATTCCTAACAGAATACAGTTTGCAACAATTTATTTATAGACGGACTTGAACTTGGTGCCACACCGAGTTATCAGTAGCGAGCATCATATCGAATATTTCCGTTTCATCGGTTACAGCGGCTGACTTTAATGATTTTATTTTTCATTAGGACATCAAATCTACACTTGTCGGTTAGCTTTCACATTAGTGATCTCTTACCGTCACGCAGCGTATCAGCTGGACGTTATCGGCGAATCGCGGCGGGAGCAGACATGCAAGGCCAGGCTAACTCTCTCCGCTATTGACTGCCAGCTCGATCAATATTAGTCTGACAAGTCCAGACCTCGTAAGCCGCAGCGAGCCGTGACACACGTTCAGAGAAAACGGAAACTCATTAGATCTAAAGACATACAGTGTGCAAGGTGCCATAACACGCCACGGCTGTGTCACTATCGCAGATCGGCCATCTAAGAAAGTGTTTGACATCAGCACCGATTCAACCTCACCCACCCAGGAATATATAAAGACAATTGAGTTAGTCTTTACGACCGTCACCTTATACGGCGGGCGGCAATGGGTCGACCAGTAAAATGTCTACATTGCACCTTGTTACTGTCCATTTTGAAAGATGTATCGGCCAAACTGTGAAAAATGAGCCTTCATTACGCTAACAATATAACGGTAATTGACTTGGCTATGTACTAGGATGAGCCACTCGGTTTCCTCACCCATGTATAGTGCGGAGTAGTTACTGGGAGATACCTAGGTTTTATGGTAGGGCCGTAAAAGGTGTCAATCTCATGTTTTCTCGAACTTTCGTTGCAGAAGTAACTTTCAAATGCGTTGGAAAATGTGTCTTTTAGATAACGGTTGGTTATGTATAAATTCTAATACTGGACATTTAAAGTTACAAGGAATCGAATCGATAGCTTTCTGAAAAAGTTTGTAGTGTTATTATGACAGACAGATGTCAGTATGTATCAGTATATAAACTTGAAAAATTTTTTTGTCTCAGGCGGGACTCGAACCCGCATCTCCTCGCATGCCGGGCGGGCGCCATACCATTAGGCGGAGATGCGGGTTCGAGTCCCGCCTGAGACAAAATTTTTCAAGTTTATATACTGATATTATAAGTGCAATTAAGTTGCTAAAGTATCAAATAAAGTAGATGTCAGTATGCTTTCACGGAATACCTATCATATCATGACTTATGGATATTTTGACGACGAGTTTGGGCATTTAATATATTAAATCCATGAGTTTGGGTAACGGTGTTTCACTGAGCAAGTAATCACTACGTTTTAGTATCACTACAAGTAATCACTGCGGTGTTTGATTCCAGCACAGAACAAATATTTGTGAGCGTCTGTTTGTACTGGTCTGGGTGTTTTCTATGTATAATAAGAATAACTAACTATTACAAATTTACAAAAAAGTATAAAGTAAGTGTATCGGTTGTCTAGTATAGGCTCAGTAGATACTAGCTGAGCTTGAGACTCATAGCTTAGTGTGGTCCTGTACGGCATATCTTGAAATATTATTAGTCAAGAAATCATAAAGCCTTGAACTTTTTTTCATACTGAATAAGTATAGATAACGTAATTTTGATATCAATCTTAGAATTATTCTAAGATATCAATTCAGATAAGTACGTCAAACAGAAAGCACAAAACAATGTTTAACTAATATTGTTTTATGATATAATAGCTGCTTATATACCACAGTTATATACATACACATACACGGGGAAAGTATTGTCACATGAGTAAATATTTATTCATGTGGTATTGTTTTATGGAAATGTATGTATGGGAAACAACAGATTGAAGTATATAATATTGTTTCAAAAGGTTATGTTCGAAACTAAAAAAAAAACCTATCGTTTTATTTACTTTCATGTACCGTGATTAATAATAAAACAAAAGCCATTTTAAAAATCGATTTTATTTTCTTATTTATAAATTATCAAGAATAATCTTTTGAGCGTAATTACTATGTATTTACAACTTATCTATAAGCTCCGATATTCATATACGGTTACTCTAATGCGAGGTGTACATACTATTGTAGAGATAATTATTTACATGGCGTTCTTATTGAACTTACATCATATCCGGTTCATCAAACTCCTATTGTGATGAAACAAGTGTTTGCAGTTACAATTCAATTTGTCTTGCTGTATGTTGTCTTAAACTAATTTAAATCGAAGCAGTCTATCAACTTATGAACTAACATATTAATAATATTTAAATGCTTAGAGACGGTCTTTTCTTCCGCACGCTTTTGCTGTTTTTCCCAAATATCGTGCCGATTACCTGTGAAATAAAAATCCTAATTAGTGACTTAATATGTCAATTGTTATTTACAAGATTTCGAGACAGTGTTTCATAAGTGATGACATTTGTTAATTTGAGCTCAAGGAACAAATTAATTAGTCAACAGAATTGAAAGAAACTTTATTATCGTGTGATTATTATTCAGTGTTGGACGTAGCATAGTTGGGAAAAGCTCTCGATGTTTTGCTACTGATCTTACTAAAGTAATTTAAATTATTCAAATCGTAGAAGAAATTTGTTAACTAAGTACGAAAAAGTTACAGGAGTTAACATTTAATTTAAATTTGCCACAGCTGATTTGTGGCTCACTTTCCAGCTATGTACGTGTGGTATCTTTCGAATGTTCCCTTTTACATGTTATTATTATAAGTCTACATTATGTTTAATGATAATTAAAACGAAAAATTTAATTCAATCGTTTAGCAATATATTATGTTAATTTGTGATTTCCCCTTAATCACATTAGTTTACAAGTACAACTATAGCCAATGTTATACCCCTATTTCGTAAACCTACCACTACGCAAAAAATCGTGTTTATCCTTTTCAAAATAAAAAATAAAGATGTTTAGTTAGGTATCCCACGGGAACCGTTTATTTTCCAGATAACCTATCACTAGTTCTAGTGTGATTGAGTACGAAACATCCATCCAAACTTTCGCATATATTATAATATTAGCCAAACTAATTCTTATACTTTATATGATATTTTAAGGAATTAAATTGCATTTATAATATCAGTATTTAAACTTGAAAAATTGATGAGGAGATGCGGGTTCGAGTCCCATTTGAAACATATTTTTTCAATTTTAAATACTGAAATTAATTCTACCTTAGACACGGAGTAGGCGGCGAGTTTCCGCCTGGGCGCGGGCAGCAGCAGCGCGAGCGCGCGCGCCTCCCGCAGCAGCGCGTGGAACGCGAGCGCGGCGCCCGCGCACGACTCCGCCGCGGACACCTCGTAGAACTGGCACCCGAACCGCAGCGACAACTCTTGGCCCTCTTCTGCGTGGACCTCCCTGCAGAAAAACAAAAGTTGGACACGTTCTTATAGCTTGTGTTTCCATCGCTTCATGGACTTTCGTCTTTGTCAAACCGAAACCTGCTATGTGAACTTTTCAAAGTCAGGTTTTAGTTCGTCAACGACACTTTACTTTCTTCAAACATTGGTGTAATAATACCACGCCTTGAATGTAGCAGAGACTGGAGGCAAAAGTAACTGAGGACAATATAACATAGGTAATCATTTGCGGCATGGACTTGTCTTGTACCTACTCAAATTCTTGGACACACGCGTATGTTTTCTTTGTAGTACCTAAGTAGTATGTTGAAATATCACCAATGGTACAATTTGTTCTCTATTACTTCTGCCCTCAGTGTTAACTTATTAATTTGCTAATGATGACGATCCCGAAGGCTCTTGTTTTATCGTATATTTGATTCCTATTCTTGCTTATTTTAGTTTTTTGAACAGGATTCATTGAAAAAGATATCTAACTGTCGCATTAGATATCTAGCAGTCAAAAAGTGAAAATTGTATTAAACTCCATGATTTTCGATAAGTGCGGCATCATATTCCTTTGCACGATGACCAAGCAATCTGATCTTTTTTCGAAAAGACTGGCAGCTAAGTTGGCCCGAAATAACCCGTACCAAATGAACTACGGAGAACAGGTCTTCTATAAAATAAAATAAAATATAAAAAAAAAAAAAAAAAAAAAAAAAAAAAAAAAAAAAAAAAACAGGTCTTCTATATCGGATAATATTAGTATAGCCCCTTCACGTGTCTTGGTATTACCTTGCGTGTTCGAGGTCACGCTTGTTCCCCAAGAGTGTGATGGCGGAACAGCCGGGTAGCCTGGTCCTTTCTAGCAAAGACAGTAGTTCTGCTGCAGCTAAAAACGAGCGACGCTCGCAGACGGAGTAGACGACAGCGAACGCATCCCCCCATCGAACGTGCTCCGCTAAGCATCCTCGAATCTGTAAATAATATTTATGTTAGCGTCGTCCTGCTGTGACTCTTATCAACTTTTTTTTTAATACGTACAGTTTGTAACTATGACAAATTTATATTTGAAAGGAGTTGTCCCAAATTGTATGGAGGCTAGGCCCAGAACCTATACACATTGGCAAAAGTTAGGGCAATAAACCTACAACACTTTGTTATATCCAAATTCTTTAAAAAGGCTTCGTTTAATGGCTTAAACAAAAATAAACTTATTAGAATAGCCATACTAAACAACAAAAACTATCATGGCGGAAGATGACACTGATGACCTCTGTCAGTTTTGACAATTTCAAAATCGCATTCTCGATTCGAACAAGTGATATTGTTTGTTCACTTGTGCTTGTTGTACTAATCTATATATATAAAAATGAATCCCTATTTCCCTTGGTCATCGCATCACGAGTGAACGGCTGGACCGATTTCGCTAATTCTTTTTTTGTTTTGTTTGTTACTATCAGGAGAATGTTCTTATGAAAGAAAAACATAAGAAAATTGCGCGGAAGATTAGAAAATGTAAGAAAACTTAATCACCATACTAAATTATTAGTAATGTAACCTTAGAGCTTTTGACAATTTAAACTTTTTTAATGTATGGCGCTTGACATAACATTGACAAATGCGTGCTGCAAAAATCGTCAGTTAGGAAGTAAAAGAAAACTGCATTTTGCACATGGCCAGTAATATTTTATGTCGCCTGTTACCATGTCGGAATACCAACAAAACTATTTATACAGAAAAAAACAAAGAATGTTGTATTCTATAAAGCATAATAATAATAAGCAATTGGTAACATTTTTTTTATTAAACCATTTCATAATCAATATTCATAGTTAAGACAGGACAACGTCTATCGGGTCTATTAGCTTTTCACGTGAGATTATGACGAGTGGCAAAAACTTGAAAAGAACGATTATGTCAAATATTGACAGAGGAAATCTGACAGCTACAGACTGACATTTACCCCCGTATTTATAAATAAGTAAAAGTAATAACTTGACTACAAGTAATTACTTGAGAGACAATTTGTATGCCTTAATCAAGAAATTACAAGAAGTTATAACTACCAAAAGTTTGCATTTTCAGCCAAATAATATGACTATTAATGGTGACCAATTTCTTTCACTTAAGCACTAGGTATGAACACTTTAAGTTATGACTTTCTTAAGCAATAAGTAATTACTTCTTTATAAATACGGGGGTTAGAGTTTATGGTTTACCTATCTTTTTTTTCGTCAAACGCCATCTTGTATGCCTGATTGAGAGGGATATTTATTAGATTGTATTTATTTTTGAGCCGCTAAATTATACGTTATATACAGTTAATTGAATTTTTCGTAAAGTCAGTAGATTTTTCTTGATTTTTTAGAATACTGTACAATGTCTAGGCCTGTTACGGGACATCTCTTTTGAATTTAATGAAACACATCATTATATTTGTAAATTCTTTGTAAATTCGTATAAAATTTAAGAAATTATTACTCTTTCTTTATCAACAATTGAATGAAAATTACTTTTAAGTAATGTCTTTATATTCATGAGATGAGATAGATTAAAAGGAGAGCAGCAGATTTTTAACAAAAACAAAAATGATTTCTTAAATCTTGACTAGTAAATCAAATAAAGTCTTGCATATATTATGGTCTGCATTTTATACTGATCATGTTTTAAGAAAACACTTATGTGTAACCTAAAGAAGAGATTTTTCAAGTTAAATGTGTTACTACAGAAAAACTAAAAATGAATTTATCTTTTTCATATCTGTGTGTATGACCTCCGGTAATTACTTAAAATACCAACATGTGTTGGATGCAAAAGAGATGACAATATTACAGCAAAACAAATAAATAACAATTGATTTCAATAATTTAAACAGAAAATTAGGCTACTTGAACCTGTTTACAATTCGAGGAAATCTAAGTATCCTAAAAGGGCAATATTATTTACAGCTATAACATAGCCATAATAAGTAATTGTAGGTACTTCACAACTTCTTTCATGTTACATTAAAACTTTCGTGGTAAAATAATATGTTAAAGAAATATTGCAGCACCCAACTAAACATCCTATATATCCATCTTTTAAAGTTTTTTCCCGTATAAATAAAGAATGGTGGTAGACTTATGTAGGCTAAGACGTAGATGTTTTCAATTAGTTTTACAATTAATTTAAGCAATTATCATCTGTAAAACAATTGGCTCTCCCCCAATCTATACTCATAGTTATTGTCCCATAAAGTTAATACAGTAAATTACAGCGCTTCTCATAAAGCAACAGCAATCAGAAACTTATAAAATTACGACAGTTTCAAGAAACCCGGCCTATAAAAAATTTGGAGCCATAAACTCAGTGGAGTTCGGTTATAATAAACTCACAAACCATCAAAACAAGTAATGCCCCGACCGCGAGAACATCTCGGTCATCCGGTGCATTCAATTCTGGATTGCGCAACAAAACATCGATTCGTTTTGTTTTTGTTCCGTTACCGATTCGATTAATATGCCGTCATCGACAAAGACGTTATCGGAACACGTTTAGACGAAGGCAACTACTTCCCAAACAATGTTTTAACAATAACTTTTACATAACTAGTCGTAAGTTCACAAGTGCGACTGAGGAAAACAACGAATGCTGAGTCAAAGGTTAAACTGTTATACAAGTAGACAATTAAATAGTAATACCATTGGCTTTGTTATTAGATTCAAAGACTTGAGTTTGAGTCAAGATTTGCATCCCAGATTTCCTGTTAATGTCTTTGTAACTAACAGTTTCGCTTGAAGTAGGTACAATGCTGTAATTAATAGCTTTAACAAATCGTTTGTCAAGTTTAAAGAACGTACTTATTGAAATTATAAACTTTACGAGAACATTGCGATTAATATTACCTAGCGCACAATTCGTGGTCAGATAATGCATGATTTCATTACATTTATATATAGGTACCATGATTTCCGCATGAAATTTCAGGAATGTGAATTTCCAGACAATATTAATGCCGCTATTCTGATGAAAAAACTGCCCGATCATTTAGTTTAGATTTAGCGATCTTTTATATAATACCGCTGTAAAAGTGTTTTCAATTGTTAACTTACTTTTGTATGAATGCGATTTCATTAACTTGTATAACAATACCCAAATCTAAAACGTGAACTAGAATCGTTCAGAAGCTTTGATTTGTCCAAATGATCGTCAATGAGGTTTTACTAATATTAAATAAACAACAACATGTATAACAATTAACAAACAAATAACAATAATAATCAGTAATCAGACTGATTGAATAACAGTATGTAACGTATAATTGAATATGCAAAACTCTAACGTTAGATTTTGCGTAGGTTTCATAGGACCGGCGCGGGCGGCGCGGCGATTCCCGAGATAAGCGACTACAAGCCCCATAAACTTCGTCTAATTAAATTGTAAGCGGCCATCAGCCGCCTACCGGCCGCGAGCCACCAGATAAACATCTCCATTGTTCGGTAAATTAAGTTTGGCCATGCCTATAGCTTTATTTGCCCCTGCCTTAGGTATGCCTTGGAGTTTGGAGACCAGATACACCAGCTTCATTATCGATCGATTTCATAGTTGAAATTAACGACTTCATTTATAACGAGTTAGGCACTTGTTCAAACTTCGTTCCTAATATAAAAATATTATTAAATGATTTTTGTTGATGTGTCTGTTCACCCTTAGCGTAACTCACTGCTGTTCCTCGTAGTTCAATATCAATCCTCTAACAATTACGCTTATTAAACTTAGGTACCTATACATATGTGTCTGTCGTGTGGTGTCGGCACATTAAAATAATAACATCACCCCTTCCTATGTTCTTATGTGTCTTTAAGGTGTAATTCTAGAAGAACACGGGCGGCAGCGCTTTTTCTCTACCATTGGCCAAATTGCGATTGCCAACTAGCCTGCCAAGCGTGGCGACTTTAACAAAATGGCCCGTGTCTAGTTAACTAATAAAGGCTAGTAATGATGATGATGATGGATTTTATGTTAATTTACGGGTTAATTTGCATGTTATGATTAACAACGGTGGTATTGGTGACTAAAGAATTTGATCTGGTGTGGATCCGAAACGCAAATCGGCAAAGCTTAAATAATAACTATCGTAATGAGATGATTTTAGTTAAGTGTTCAGGCCTCTTAGCTTACAAAGCTACAACGTAAAATATGCCCACATCCGACAACAGTTATAGCTTTAATTACGTTAGCTAAAAAGCCTCTTTTTCTCTCTCTCAAAGAACAATCGCACACAAATCCTTCTTGGATCGAGAGATATCTCCGTCGATAACTCTTATCAACCAAAATATATGTACATTAGTAACAACAACAAAAAAGGTAGTAGAGTCAAGAAGTAAGATCACACAAGTAGCTACTTATTTTTTACTTCAGCAGCAGTACTTATTTTTAAGCAAAGTTAATAATAGGTCTGAACACGACAATTAATACCATAAGTATATTAACCTCCATGTCCGCTTCACCTCTGTAATCATTTTAACAAAGGAGACTAGAACAAAAGGCTTAAGAAGCTTTAACTTAAACGAGGAAAGTAAAGTCATTTACTGCAAGCGCAGCTGTAATAATTTCATTCTATTGAAACATTATTCAAAGTCATCCGTTTAATATCTACTGTTCTTCTATCGAACAAATAACTTTAGTAAGGATCGCTTAGCGTGGAATTAGGGTTGCCGGAATCATTTAAAAGAAAATACTTTTAAAATTTTCACATGGCATTTGACTGTCTAAATTATCTTGAAACTAGCTTAGTTCGGATTATTGTAGGTATGTCAAAGCTCTTGATTTGCATAGGAGTCAATAAAGTATGGCATCATTTGGTTTCAATAAACAAAATAATATGGGTTAAAGTATGAAATTGCCGATTATTTTCCCATTTTTTATTTTGTTTATAGCTCTTAAGTATAGTCATATTATTGCGTAATTCTTTTTGTATTGTATCAAAAACTAAATAATGTAACTTCTGACTAAAAAAAAAATGCAATACTAGTGCCTATTACTTCAAAGGAAGTCGTTGAAAAGACCCCTCACAATGTGTCGGCTGATCTTCTTGCTTCAATGAAGTATATTTATATTATATACTTTGACTTTCAGAAATTTAAATACTATAATGCGTAGCTTTATAACCATCTAACTTTCACCTTTAATTGCATCGAAAACGGTTCAGGCGTTTTTAAAATAACTAAAAAATTGTTAGTATGGTAAAATGACTTTTCTCGATTTCGTCCATACAAAACGGCAATTTCATACTTTAACCCCTAATAATACCGTCAGCTTTAAAGCACACAAACTTAATTTATATGGTCATATAAAACTTGATTGTCTTGCACAAATACTATGAAAAGATATCACTTTCCCTCAAAAAAGATAGGCTACCTCATCGTTGAATTAGAGCAGAAGATTAATTATTTAGTTGTCATTTATCTAATGATTAATCTAAACTATTCTTGACTTGAGGCAACCCTTACATAGAGATGTCTAAATCTAAAACCCCAAGTTACAAAGCTATATCGATGTTGATATTTAGTTCTGCTCGTAACTCGAGTTCTCTTCGGCTGCTTACCGCGCAGTTAGAAGTGTCCAGTATTTCAACCTCGGAGACAGCCCCGTCGAAAGCCACTCGGTGTTGATAGAGGAAATCTGAAACAATTACATACCGTTAGCCTAGGCAGACAGAACTGATACCGAACTGGAATTCAGCGATTAGACGCGAATTTAGAGAAAAGTAACGGTACACCTTATTTAAAAACTGGCTGCGCTAAAGAGGATTTGGACATGGACAACAATGGTATTTTTTTTACAAATCTATTTAGATAATTGAATAGGCTATATGACAATGCGAAATATTAAGTGCCAATTACTATTATCAGTATATATTATAAGTTTAAAAATGGTTATTTATTAACGGAAGTTGAAAATAATAAACGATTTATTTATAATTCCAGAAATAAAAATGCATTTATTTAAACGTTTGCCACGTAACACGAAACTCTCCTGATTGGTCGGGTTTATGATAACGTCACCTGCTTGATAACTTCGTATGCTTACTCGCGTTAAACTAGCTCTCCAAAATGTTTTGATAATTTTTTCATATAAAAATATTACCCATTGTTTTTGTGTGATTTAATTACAATATTTTACTAATTCTGCCAATTATTTTTACCATGGACAACGATTTTGTAAAGCAGAAAGTAGTTACCAGCCCATTCATTTAAAATCAGTAACAAACTAGTTAGTCGGGATATTTAAGTGTAATGTTTATTGAAATCATAGGACTGTAGCTACCATTTTTAGCTAATATCATGGAAAACAGCGGAAATAGGTATTCGAAGTGAGTTGAAAAAGGCATTCTGTTAAAAACATTAGAGGTATTACAACCTCAAACCAATAACAAAATATTTACATTCTTAATGCAATGAATTATTAAAAATTATAAATATTATGTTTACTTTCATGTTTACTGTCATGAAATGTTATTCACTGAAACAAATATTTGTACTATTCGCTATGTTATTATGATCCCTCCGAAAAAGTTGCAACCACTTTCGGCGCACTTAGACTTTCTTTGGAACACTTACAACAACTAGTTTTCCGAAGTCTTTATAGAAGTATTTATACATTTTGGAACTGCTTACCATTTGAAACTCATTTTATTACATAAATCACTGTTAAAATATAGATCCAATCGCACTTCCGTAATTTGTTTGCAACAAATGTATGTAGGTGATATTTGCTACAGATCACAACACAGGCAGGTGATGTCACCGACCCCATTGCAGCGCCATATTGTCAAAATAGCGTTTTGGCGCGCTATTTCAATTTTCAATTTAATATTAGCAAATATGTACCAGAAATTAAAACAACTATTTTTACTGGGTTCTTTAACCTCTACTTAATAACATAAAATGTATTTCAAAAAGCAGTCAAATAGACTATTGACTTGTCATCTATATGTTTCAAGTCCACTGTGTGTAACTATATGTATTGTTATGCAATTATACATAATATGTAGGTACCTATAGATGTAACTGTTCTTTAAGCAAATAAATTATTAGTAAATTAACTATACAGTTCCTTAAAAAATGTCGCCTGCCTGACTCGAACAAAAAAAGTAATGGAATTGTATTTTCAATTGACTGTATAACACTAAGAAAATGGAAAAAATATGTAAGATCCAAACGTTTACAGATAAAATTAAATATAATGTGAAAGTTACGTCGTCGCCAACCAATTAACGTGGTTCTGATAAATTAATTAGCACGTCACTATTCAGAGATTGCGTCTATATGACATAAAGGGTGTAAAAATGTCTGCAGTTGTAATATTAATTAATCTTTTCACGTGGATGTACTGGTTGGAACTTGGTGGACTTGTTAATTGAAAAGGTTTAGCAATGCGTTATTATTTGCTTTTCTGACAAATCTTGAATATGTACTTTGCTTTTTTTTTTGTAATGATATTAAATGACAACTTCTACCAATACTTTGACAAACATGAAATCGCGAAACAAAATAACTGATGACCGCTATTTCTTAGGTTAAATTCTAAACACATATTATTTGCAAGAAATTAATACACATAGTATATAATATGCTTTGATCGATCAATAATCTTACATTACTTTATTTTATTTCAAGTCTTTTCCCGTTATTATATTCATATCCAAAAAACATTACAAGATATTGACCCTAAAGGGCAAGTAGACAGTATACGTACCTAAAAGCTTATTCTTTCTAAAATTCAAATAGATATTAAAATAACTAACACCCCCAATTAGAATGTCGCTGTTTCACATAAACGTAGAATATAATACGAGTATATCTATGCTGTTTCATACATCGCACACCTAGATGACAACGGATGTTACTCAAAATTGTATTTTTAGATATGTCAAAAATAATCTTGGAGTGACGCAGAAATAATCTTACAGTAGGCTCCTAAACAAAGAGTATTTATTCCTTAATTGGCTGACAGTTTTTTCATGCTTATGATGATACATGAATTTATGTCTTCAATAGGATCTTAAATATGCATATTATTAAATTATGAGCAACAGCTTCCTTCCGACATTAATTAAACCAACCTGCGTCAGCGCAGTGCACCTACGACATAGTAAATATCATTGTTAACGACTGCTTATTGTTCCGACAGATAAATGTCGCAATTACTTCGCTTTCAGCCAGTCGACAAGTTCAAAAATTATTTTTTTTTAACATGTGTGTAGTTTCTATCTATTGCAACACACAAATAAGTATATTTTTAACTATAGTAACGTTCCTTTTTTATTTTTGTCATTTGAACCCACCTTGCATATTTAGTATATTATATACGTCTGCAAATTCTTAACTACCTTGATAATATCATTAATGTAAGATATTTCAATACTTACCGCCAGTGGAGCTGTATTCGCCAATATATCGTTTCGTGAGGTACCGGACGACGACCGCTGTAACAAATTATAAAATTGAAATTAGCAAAGAGACCAGTATCAATATTTTTACAATGATTAAAATTGAACTTATTGACTTCTAAATCAAATAATACCACCACTGATTAGCAATCACAATCACTAATGTCAATTAATCAATCATAGAAGATTCTGCTGATAAGAACCAAACAGTCGATCCGACACTGATACGCCAGCACAAAAGTCAAGGCTATCAAAAATACAGACATCAATTAAAGGGTCACTCCCCTCGACTTTCTACAACAAACTTTGATTAGACTTTTCTCATGGAACCTTGGAATGTCTATCTAAGGGCTGCCACAATACAAACAGTTATCAACAACAGTGACAAGGCAAGTTGGGTGAATAGGCCTCCGTGCGGCTACCGATTAATGAACTGTGGAGAATCCTGCCGACATCAAAAGGAGTTGGGGTCTATTCAAAAACGTGATTGCGCCCTGATGACCGGACCTCGTCCGTGAAATTACACAGAACTTCGCCTTTGCCTTTAGAAAAGTGATATTGTTATGACTACGGTTTTCATAGTACGTATTACCATCATCATCATCAATACCAGTCTATATCATTTCACTGCTGGATATAAGCCGCTCCAAAAAGAGGATTTTGCTTTAAACGCCATCACAGTTTGGTCAATAGTGGAGAGAAGACGCTGCTGAATGTCTTCTTTTGGCAGTAGTTACTTCTGGAAGAGAGGGCGTGGTAATATTCTTCAAATGTGCAGACTGCAAGCACCATACGACATACATTTTAGAGACATACGTATTAAATAAATAATAATTAATTCAAATAGTCAATGGGAAATAAATAACAGCTGAACCAATTAAGTTCAATTAAGTTCAAATTTATTGACAGTTTCAGTTGTTCTCGTCATTTTTCCACTTTGGTGCTAAAAACACTAATGAAGCTTTTGATCATGTGTGTGTCGTTGCACCAAGTCAAATTATTTATAAAAATGAAGATGAGTAATAAACAATTTTTACCCGTTATGAGAAGATCAATTTCCTCACGTGAAAACTGGCTTGTTCTTCGGAAATTACAATTGCGAGTCTCATTATTATGGCATTAATAATGCATACATAACTGTACCTACGACATCGTTATTTGTATCATTACTGATATTTCCGAAAATAAACCGATGTCCCAATTAATCCTTCAAACATCGTGTTTTTAAGGTTAACTGAACACGTTCAGTTGGTATGCAATCAACGACTTTTCTTCTCTATACACTACCTACTACTGTACACTTCAACTAAGACAATTTTCTCTTGTAGTAGGTATACATGCAGTATACTTCAAGAAAGAATTGGTTGCTTAAAGATTATCTGAAAACATTGTTGTAGAACTATCTTCCTCCAACTGCTTTGCCTATTCCTCGTTAGGGTACGCTAGACCATGCACCATGGTATAATATTGTGTAGTTCTTTGATTTAGAGCAGTTGCATTAAACTCCTACGGAATTTTTCATGTTTATAGTAAATGAAAGCACGGTTTTAATTATTTTTATAGGTGTTTATTGCTGCCAAGCAAGCTTTATAAATACTCCCATATTATTTGAGAAACCGGAGGTCCGATATTCCGACTACTGCTAACATTTGATGAATTTACTTCAAGAATATATGGTTTACCATATAAAAGTAAATTATAAAGCCGTTTACTACTTTATGCCGGATATGTTCTGTGTTTTGTAACCTTAACACGATAGAATTTTAATATTGTCATTAACAAACTTTTGTGAAAGTATATCTGTCTATCTGTAACCTCTTCAGGCTTAAACCGCTTAACAAATTCAGATGAAATTTGGCATAGAAATAGTTGGATCCCTGGGGAAGAACATGGGATAGTTTGTTCATATTTTGAAGGATGTAAAATTTTTTGCGAAGCATAATTACTTATTTATTCATCATATGATTTTTATACAACAACAATCTAGACTTATCTAAACAGCGTCCTGAAAGACTGTTGGCAGTTTGTCTGCAGGATCCAGTGAGTATATGTTTGGGCAAACTATTAAGAAAGTAAAAATTCTTTTAAATGGGTTCCAACCTTATTTTATGAAAGTATTTTTTAAAATTATTTATGTTTGATTCGTATGAATATAGTTTGAAACCCTAAATATTATATAGGATGGTGTTTGTCTTTGATATCACAATCACAAATAAAGGGTTTCAAATGGGTTGGAAATATGTGGGTATCTTAGGTGGGTATGTAAATCAATAGTGACAATTAGGAATACAGAATAACAAATAATTATGCGTATGCTATTTGTGTTCTGCAGACCAATAAAGATTTTAAATTATATCGATAGATGAAATTAAATTGAGTTAGGTATCATGAATTGATGACCTGATTGATTGATAGCTTTTATGATAAATTTAAATTGCTTTGGAATCTGAAACCTGAAAAAAAGGTGACCAGGTGAATATTTTGGTTCGTACGAGTAGTTTTCGTTCAAATTGGGTTGTTCATCCATGCTACTTCAAATACGCGCCGTGCTATGTAAAGTTAATGATAAATAGAGTTTCAAAGCATGTAGACGGTATCCCGGAGGAGTTATCGGTCGTTACCATATTGGTCGCGTTCCAACCTAACCAAATCGGTTGCATTGCATTGCACAAGCGTATCGACAAATAGGAAATAGATGCAGTAGGCAATGATCCCAATGATGATAGATACCATATAAAGTCAATATATTTTAAATCATTTAGAGAGGAATAATTCTTTCATACATATTTTTTGGGTAACTTGAACCGTTTACGCAGCGCACGCAACGGAAGCCTTCAAATATGATTCGTATGAATCGTTATTTTTTTTCCCCGTTTTTGCAACATTTTTCATTGATGCTTCGCTCCTATTAGTCGCAGCGTGATCATATAGCCTGAAGCCTTCCTCGATAAATGGAGTATCCAACACAGAAATATTTTTTCAATTCGAACCATTACTTCCTGAGATTAGAGTGTTCAAACAAACAAACAAACTCTTTCTCTTGAAAATATTAGTTTAGTATAGATAAGTCTATAAATAATATAGTCAAAAAAACCTGTTTGGGTACAGCAATAGAAATGTTAGTAGACAGAGACGATGATTTCAGTAAGAACACCTACTATTTAAAAATTTTGTAATTATTTATATTTCTTATCCAAACTTGGTAAGTTTTTTAAGCAAGCAAAAAAATATAAATAGTTACAAGGGATTAGAGGACTACTCCTAAGTAGAAGAAAACAGGAAGCAGCAGAGCGTCATCTGTCCTACATAGGTCCGACTCCGATCGCCAATCCAGCATGCAAATTATGGAAGCGAGGACATATCCTCGCTTATGGAAGAATCCTACTTTTAGACAGGTTCATGTGCAGCATGAACTGGTGTGGGCTAATAATGGCTACGACGCAGCGACGTTTTTAATTCAACACAATTACTCCCTCAGTTCCCAAAAGGGACTTTAGTCTCTTTTTTTTATATGACTAATTAGCTTTTGGGAACTGAGGGAGTAACATAGGCATTGAAACAAAATAAAACTACCCTACCACCCGAAATTGTGCATGTACAAGCTGGTAAAAGAGTTTTTTGGCGGGAGTTCGTGAGATACGTTTGGAGTCCGTTTATTTTATCGAATTTGTATTGTTTGTAGTGATTTTTGGGTCGTAAAAGTGGTGTTATTTTGCGAAACAAAGTGTCGTGCGAGTGAACAATATACAGTTCGGTGAAATAACATGGTGTATGGATCGTAACCAAGAAAAGTGGACCGTGAATTTTGCGCGGGAACGCGAACAGTTCACCTCTTTCTTGGGGACTTCTCTACATTCCTTCAATCTTTCGACTGTCTCCAAAAACTCCATCGAAGCATTAAAACGTCTAACATCAACGTTTTAATGAAAAATAAAGACAATATTACTAAAGAATTGGCTGTATGGACAAGTATCCGAGGCCATTAAACATACTAAAGAAAAAAAACAAGCTGGTAAAATAGTCGACTTACGGATCCATGTAAAGATCGGTGCGCGGATGCCATTGGTATTGGTTGTATTTACTAATCACATTTGATAACAATAAAATTTGAATTATTTTTATGGACAATGAATCATTCAATAGACCGTTTACAAAGTTTTGACAATAACTTAAAGTATATATGACTTGTGATAGGCTTTTTAAATAAGTATGGGACCATTTTAATTGTATGATTTCCCACTACACGAAATGTTAAACGGATCAAAAAAGAAGTTAACATCTGCAGAACAGACACGGCCAGACACAAATAGCTATTTCGTTCTAAGGCTTCTATTGACTCGACCAAAATCGATCAGCAGAGCAGTGAAGCTACTGTATTAACCTGTGTTATGGCCCCTACTATACAACTGCACCGCTGCATGACAATGGACTTGAATGCATTCCATCTACATACTAGTCCAGATATAAAAACGATAAGATGCACGATTTAATTCCAGATTCGTTGCGTAACAACACTGATTGGTACTGATGAAATATTTATATAAAAACAGTTTAATAGGTTCCACATAAAAAAGTCATCAAGTTTTTTCCTTGCCCATTACAAGAGTTGTGCAAAGTAGAATTTTTAAAAGGGTATCTGTATGAATTGATGATACATTGGAAATAATTGGTCGATCATTATGTAGTAGAGAAATAAAGATATTCTCTATTTAAATGTAAAAAATTAAATACTTCATAACCTGAAATGTGAAAATTAAAATAGTATGTTCGTTCCAAACTTTTCTCTATGAAAATTGCTTTTTTTTAGACTTTTTCATTGTTTTGTTTCATAGAATCCTAAAAACAAAGAGTAGGCTTTCGTCATATGGGTCGTGAGAGGCGACTGAAGGAGTAATGCCGGAAGAAAACGAGCAGCAGCGTCTACGCTCCACCATTTGCCAAACAGCCATATGCCGAATAAACGTGGCGATTAAGACAAAATTCTCGTATTTCGAATTTAGGACAGGCATAGGCCGATGATAATGATGCCTATTTGTGCAACTTTAAAGCCACCCAAGCTTTCAGTCAGTTACACAACTGTACAATAACTAAACGCGAAATTCTGTTGGTACATACAACGTGTAAGTATTCAGTCACACAAAACCTCCGCCGGCTCGCCAACAAACGAATACGCGATTCATTATCACATCATAAACAGTACATTAAAGGCCATTGTAAAGTCTCGAAGCCTTGAGACGCGAGTTACCACATATAGTTCGACGTGCTTTATGAAACGCAAACTCTCGATTCCCTTTCGTTTTTTTTTCCCTTGCAATAAGTATTAAAAGCGCACTTTCTCTCCGATCCGATTACCAAAGCCTGAGTGATAAAGTTTCACGGAATTCAAACACCCCTTTGTAATTAAAAATACATTATTATGTATGCATAAGCCTTTCATGAGGCAAAGAAACGTACGCTAATAATTAGCCCAAGTTTTTATTTCCTTTCATTCAGTCAGATCGGATATTGAATTAAGCTTTTACGAGTATAATGTAATTTGTTTTTACGTCTTTGTTTATTGGTGTTACCACATTACGACAAAATTACAAGGTTCGTTTATTTTGAGTTTAATTTATGGTGCACTATTTTTAAAAATATAACTTCTTAAAATTATAGATTGAATGCTAACGGTCATATCTAATACCACCAATGATTTAAAAAAACATTATCGGCTAAAGGTAACATATATTTTTACGTACAAATATCTTAATAGCGGTGTGCTTTGAGGTAAGAATAGTTACAATAATAACAAATTAGTAGTTCACTAACAAATTAAATTAATGTTTTCAGATTGTTATGTCTTCAACAGATCCTGACCAAAAACCAACTAACCTTAAATTAAACGTATCGGACACCATACTAAAAACACGATATACTCACTCAAAAAACCTATCTTCAACCATTGTTCGTTATTTTCTACATATAACCTTAGTTAGTTGGACTTAATTGAAGCGACTACATCTTCTGGTTCGGATGTGATGAGTCTGGTAGTCTGTCATACATGATCTTAGTGCAGAGACCAGACAATCTCTCACATAGAGAAGATTCTGAATTTATTACATTGTACCCTAGATTATATTCACAACTGTGACTATCATTTTATATGTGAAAAAAGAAATGAAGATTTTTGTTATTATTATGTTTATTAACTGTAATATTATTGAAAGCCCGACAAACCATATATTTGAATAGTAGTCGCATCATACATTTAGACTATTAATAATAACTAATGACGGACGTCCTGGTTCTCATAAAATATTATTGTTTTATAATCAACGATGCACAAAAGACAAATAACCATGATCAAACAACATGGCACCACGTGGGTTGATAGATCGAATGTTATCGCGGACAATTGATGCCGTATCGGGGGAATCTCCGGGTAATTAATATATTATAAGGCTCATCCATCATCGTTGCATCAAGGCTAAAGAAAGGAGCGAACTAGCGGAGAGGGTTCGTCCGCGAAGAATCGCATAGAGCAACAGATCTTCAATAAACCGAGAATCCTTTGCATGCGGCACATCTTATCTCTTAATAATTAACAAGCGATCTGCAATCGCCCGAACAATTATTTATAAACTCAAATTACCAATGAAGATCATGTTTATCCGAAAAAACCTTAATCGAGTATTTTATTTTTATTTTTATTGATAATTCCAATGGGTTTTACTCTACCCATCTGTTTACATCAAATCTAGTTCTTTTTCATATTTGAGGCTAAGGCAAATAGTGCAAATATGTTATATAACACTGACAATAAAACATTTGACAAAACTTTGTTTTTACTTGTACAAAAAAAGTAAGTGCAAGCGTGGTAAAAAATTAGGCATCAGCATTATTAAAATATTGATTTCCATACGAAACTTAATTGTCAAGTAAACAATTTGTTTAAAATATAAAATGAAATTGGTTTTGAGAATGCGAAAAATATTTTTTTTACTATTTAAAACCATTTACCTAACCCCCTGTATAAATCATGATCGTCACCAAATATCACCATACACAAAATGTAAAATTTTGCCAAAAAAATTGTAATAACGTCATTCAGCCACGCAATCTTCGATCAAATTACCCTTCAAAAAGTGCGGTAATGGGACCCATTACAAGTGAATACAAGCGTCGGCGACAACGGTTCTTGTCACGATGCGTCACAGTCGAAGCTCATCTCCACTGTTAAAAGTCAGTCATCTATAACGGAATACGAGAAATAATCATACTTATACATATTGTTTTTTTACTTCAATATAGAATAATGTAGTTACACAAGTCAACAGAATTTTTGAAAAGGAAATAGAGTTTTTATTCTAGGCTGCGACTATACTCATGACGATGCAGATTTTCAGCGGATAAAGAGGTAAAGACGCTGTAAATCTCTATCTAGACTCCTAACAAATAGGAAGGCATAGTTATAACGCGCATTTAACCAAAAGTTGACAGTTGTACGAATCGTAAGCATCTTCTTATTGTACAGGATCTAAGTACATCAGATATAAAATGCTTAACAGCAATCAACTGATATATAAATAATTGATAATAAATGAAGATAATTTCTCTGCATTTTTATGTAGTTGTGGAAACGTGTAACCGATGTTCCACCATTCATCATCCGAGCTCATCGCGGAGGTGCAACTTGCATCGATTAAGCTCGCCGACACAAACGTCGTGGGTTCACATCACGTTCGAGCATCCAACAATGCGGACAAAAACATGCAAACCGGTTTACTCACAAACATCTTTGGCAAACAAAACAACACTTTCGTAGATACAATATTTTACTAGACCACAGGTAAAAGTAACGAATTGACAAACAAGTAATATCATTTGCGCATTGCGCAACCAAAACATCTTTTCTTTCGTCATGGCGCTTATAAAAATATGTAATTTAATACAAGTATAAAATGTTGTTATTATCATAGAAAAGAATGTTAAGGATGGATTATATCACAAAACACGATACATTTATTTATTTTATAGATTGTCTTGTTTTACATTCATTCACCCTACAACTCGCAAAAACTTATTTGGGGCAGTTTGTTACTTAAAATAAGTTGCCATCTTTTCTATTTCCCGTATATATTAAACTCGTTGCAAATACAATGCTTCATCTGATTTAAAGAAATTATCCAAGTAAGTAACAATATTTTCGTAAGCATGATACTCTCCAAGGGCACAAAAAAAATGTTCAACAGCATTCCAAAGATGCGTCAGCAGTGCACACAAAAACTCACTTGAAGCAGTCTTTCAAGCCTTCCCATAACCAATGACATCATACCCATATCTGTCAATTGCGAAAGTTTGTCGCCCGTGAAATCAGAAGGTAATCCGTTCCTGACGAATATGACTGTCAGTTCGTTAATTGAAAATACTTTATTGATCGGTAGTTAATATTTTAGGCGTTCTCTTTTAATAAAACCACAAGGTTCCAGGCTGTATCCATCCATAATTTTGTTATGAATGCGAAAGTAACTCTAGACTGCTACCTTATCACGCATTAACCGCCAAAAAGATGAAATTTTGTAAAAAAAAGATAGTTACGAACCTGAGAAACTTTTTTCCTTGAAAGGGAGAAAAGGGGTTTATTTTTAATTTGGCATTAGCAATCGCGAGATTTTGAAGTGATTTCAAGTAAAGATGATAAGTTAAAATTCGGTGTGCGATATAACAAAAACCACGCAGAGCAAGTCACGGGCGTCTTAGCACTAGTGAGTTTATATTTAACGACATTCATATGGCCTGGCTAGGTCTGACAACTCCGTCTGTGTATGCCATAATGAGAGTCCTGGTTATAACGGAAACAACCAGTAATCTGTGTGAATAATGCAAAGTTGTGAGAGTTAAAATAGCTTAGGTCTGGTCTAAGAAGCAAGGATGGCAAATTGGCAAACTCTTTGATTTTTTTATCTACTACGAGTGACAAGTTCTTTATTGTAGATACGGAAGCACTATAATGTAATGGGAAATCGCCTAACTACTGTTTGCAGTTTTTATAGCTTAGGAAATTCGCGTTTCTGCTCCATGTAGAAATTCATGTCAGTGACTTAACGCAATTATCGTTGACATTACTCCTGCACAGAAAATTAGGAGGTATGGTAGCATATCTTTTGTTTATATTATTTTGTATGGTTCCAGGATAAAGGTGCAATTATAAAAACGCTTGCCACCCCTGCCCTAGAATTATTAAATGATGTCAGTTGGCCGCGGGTCCGCGACGGATGAACGCCACTCCCACCGCGCAGACAGAATCTGCTTTAAAACAATTTCGCATGTCCGACCAGGCGGTCGTTAATGGGTTGCAAACGCATGCGTCGCCGTCAGTCAGGGATGGCCAATTAGAGACGTGACAGCGATTATGGGCTACTAAATAACAGTCCGTTTATGTTAAATGTAATGCAGATACTTTATAAGGCAACTGGGCAGGTCTTCTAATTACACCAACTGTCTATCAGGTCCTTGCTGTAAATGCATGTGTCGCCTTTGCAGAGTTCTTAGATATAAGGTTAGAAAAGTATGTTCTACTGTGGTATTTATAAACTTTACTCCTGAGGAATAATAATTATTTCAATAATTCATCAGTAGACATATCAAAACAAAATCAAGCAATTTTACTAAATATAAATGGATGTTTGGAGTCACGTCACAAAATAGTTTAGAAAAGCATGGAGCATTTATTCCAGGAAAAGTTACGGTTCTTATGGGATAGCATCAAATGCAAAATTTCACGCGGTCAGAAACGCGTGCAATACCCAAGTAGTAGTAGGTACAATACTTATTACTTCTAAAGGTTTCTTAGCTATTATAAATAGGAAGCTTCAATTGCTAAATAGAGAATATCGACCCCAGAAAAGTGTTTTCAAATTTCTGATTTTATGAAGTTGTAGAGGCTGACTTAAAAGCCTCCAAAATACTAAACATATTTTTATGTGGTGTCTGTCAGTCACCAGTCGGCTATCTATTCGAACTACCTACACTTTATTTAATACCGTACCTAAGCTTAAAATAAGAAAGAGAGAAACATGTAAACGGTACTTATGTGTCGACAATTTCAAATTTCTGTCTGACAGAACACAATTTTAAACTAGACGATACCTAAAAAATCGTAGCAAAACCTACATAAAACCAGTATTTTTTACGAAGGGCAGCTGGTGCATTTCGCATCACTATCGACAATTAGGGCGGCGCAATCAACAGCGGCGGGAGTCGGCCGGTGGGTCACCGGCGCGATTTCCCGCCGGTTGGCGCCACTAGACGCTTAACCGCTTGTGTAACGCCAGCGCGGTCGCTATGCGGGAATCGATCGACCACTTTCTACGGACGAAAATAGCTAGCGAGATCTTAGGTTTTATTTAAAACTTGATAGAGGTAACTTGACGTTCTTAGGTTTTCGCTAAGTACGTGTTTGATTGACGAACAACACGGCGATTAGATCGTATTGCTAGCTCAAATGAAAAGTTACCTGTAACTTATAAGCACCTGAAACTATTTACAAGTTACAGGTAACTCATTCTCGACTTTGTTTGAAATTCAATAACCATAAGTTCATAAATTTTTTAAAGGTGTTCACTTTTAGATGAGTCCGATCGCACGAATTATGATCGCGGTCAGACTTTACCCTCTTGCTAAAGGTAGGTTAACTGATAAAGAAAAATCCAATTATAAAGTTGTATAACACCAGGGAAAATAGAGCTACAAGGATATCAATGTTTATGTATCCATTAAAATTATTTGCCAAGGCCGTGACATATTTTCGACAACATAATATCATGGATTTGCTTATTTACATCGGTTTACCCGAGGTCTAAAATACCCTAAAACCCAAAACGGAATCTACCGTTTGTATCGTGATTTTTACTTAATTTACCCTGTAAAGCTCTTTTTCAATTCGCGTTTTAAGTTAAGTGAAGAAGGCGCACGACATGATACGCGCTCTACATTCGAAATTTTTCGAGTGATTGTGGCATACTCACCGCGTGCCATTCCTCGAGGTCGTTGCTCTACACATGCATATTACATATATTACGATACAATCGTAACACGAAAAAGCACGTGAAATATTCGCGATTCCGGATTCGATCGAAGAAATGCCTCTTAAATTTTTTATAGAGTAGTCAATTGAGTTACGCATATCAATGAGCGGCGCTTTCGAATGGTTTAGTCCCAGTTTTGTCATCGATATCCTGGTGTTGTAATTAAACAATTTTACGTAACCACAAAAATGAAATTTCAAAATTAATACGAAACTTTTATTAGGATAATAACATTTTAATACAGCCTCTGGAAATCGACAACGATAGGTTGTCGTGTTCGTATCGAAAAACGTCGCCGATTATTAATAAAATGTTTAAGAATCGAAAGTCGATTTCAAAACTTAACTAATTTAAATGTTCTATTCCTCCTCCTACATTTACGAATAATAAAATACTATCGTAAAAAATAATATTACCAACACAGTGACTAAACCTAGTATCTGACGGATCGTTGACAAATGTGCAGAACTCACACGCACACATTCACAAATATATTTATAAAAATGTAAACGATCATTAATCCGGGTATTGAACACACGGCCTTTCGTTGAACGGCGACAGCTTCGCCTACTGAATTACTAGTGTCTGCCTGTTTGATTTTTCTTAGCATTGTTAATTCAAAAATATGAAATATAAAAAGGATGAGAGCTTACAAAAACTAAAATACCAGTAACTATTATAAAAAAAGTTATTTAAAAGAAGCTGAGCTTCTCTTTAAAATAATACAATGAATACATCATCATCATCATCATTACCGAATTCTACACGCGTAAGTTTGTTGTTCCAATGTAGTGAATACAAAAATAATGCACAAAAACAGTACTGTACTGTAGTGAACTAATAGTTAAGTGCAGTCTTACTAATTTGATTTCAAACGGGTTTATTATTATTGATTAACCTATATCATTAAAGTTGCTAATGCTAGGCTAATAATTAGGTACTTAGTACTTACTTAAGACCTAGTAATAGGGGTTAAAGTATGAAATTGCCGATTATTTTCCCACTTTTTATTTTGTTTATAGCTCTTAAGTATAGTCATATTATTGCGTAATTCTTTTTGTATTGTATCAAAAACTAAATAAAGTAACTTTTGACTAAAAAAAAATGCAATACTAGTGCCTATTACTTCAAAGGAAGTCGTTGAAAAGACCTTACAATGTGTCAGCTGACCTTCTTGCTTCAATTAAGTATATTTGTATTATATACTTTGATTTTCAGAAATTTAAATACTATAATGCGTAGCTTTATAACCATCTAACTTTTACCTTTAATTGCATCGAAAACGGTTCAGGCGTTTTTAAAAAAACTAAAAAATTGTTAGTATGGAAAAATGACTTTTCTCGATTTCGTCCATACAAAACGGCAATTTCATACTTTAACCCCTAATATAAATAATATTTACACTCTATTTATAATTCTCTTCAAAAGCAATAAGTATCATTAAATTATATCATGAATAAATGTTGTAGTCACAGAAAGACAGTTAATACATTAAACATGCATTAAACTTTTTTTTTATTGTGTATAAGTATAATAATAAAAAATATGATTTATGATAATTAAATTAATAGTCCTGAATAGAACCGTAATTTTATTTTTCCTGTTTAATTTTTCCTAATACACATAGTGTAGACGATTACATGTTACCTATATGTTTCAAAATAAGTTTGGTGCCACCCATAAACAGCAGAAATGATGAAGCTTAATAATTTACGACGATGTTCTGGAACGACGACCTAATGATGTGTATCATTAGGTCAATATTGATGTTCGTATCAACGTTAACAATGCACAGGCATTCAAACGCAATATCTAATTGAATGTTATAAATCGCATCGGAATAGCGGTGATAAATCGCATCACATAGACAAATATCGTATGCTAATACAAAACTATTATATTCTAGAGTTTCAGATGTGCATAAATAATGTATATATATCCAAAAATTATAAAATTTAAATTAGGGTGTTATTATTTAAATTTATACTTCTTAAATACCTACAAATAAGTAAAGACAAAGGATCTCAAGAAAACTATAACCATTATAATTCGGTCAACTAGGTATGATTTTAAAGTTTTTTTTTAAATTATATTAATATAAAAATACCTACAAACTGTAGGTAAATATCTTTTTCAGAGACATTACCAAGTTTTATTTTATTTTATTTTGAGATTGTAAAATATCAGACTTCACGGTGCTTTAAAATTAAGAACTGGAAATAAGTAAAGATTTGCTACTAAAGCTGAACAGAATTTTTTTCGTAGTTAAATAAAACTGTAGTAGACTTAGATACCTACTTATTGAGAAAAAAAATATTTAAATTAGAGTAATTTTATCATACTTATTTTATTTAACTATTCAGAAAAGTAGAATATAGTATGCAGGAGTACAAACCAGATTTCCCGCTTCGCGGACTCCCTAGCACCACCACCCTTATACGATTTACTGTCATCTTCATTTGTACAGATTTATTTTTCCACCATCAACTAATAAAATCCCTTTCAACCCGACATTTTGCGATTTTCACATCAGTTCAGACATCACTCTATTCACAGTTCACAAGTTATGGGGTGTGTTATCGTAAATAATTTCGATAGAGCGATTTTCGTTAGAGTGCTTTACGTTGTGGAACGTCCGTCTGTGGCGACGTTTCCCGCGCAACTAACGTGAGCCGTCGGCATCTCTATCGCGCGCTCAGACTCGCCGGCCGCCCGGCGCCGCAGCCTGCGTATGCGCATAAAATATCCGTCCAACTAGCAAATGATCGTCTTATTTAATTTTGTTTCATGCAAATTAAATAGCTGTATACTTCTAATAAGATGCGATGCACTTGTCTTAAGGCGGTTTGAATTTGTTCTCTTTTTATATTTTACATCGATAAAGATACTAACTCAATCCATTTAGAAGAAGGTCCGATTATCTAACATTTTTTTCCTGCAACATAATATCATCAGTTAACGCGTCCCTTTCGAAGAGCGGTTGTAATCAGATCGCCAAAAACTGCAACTCGCTTGCGCAAACCTGTCGGAAAGTCCGGGGTTCTGGTCCAGATTGCGGCGACATGTCAAGGTGAGAGCGGTGGCGTACGCGGTAATAAATTCGTTCGTGGCGAGACGTAATTGGATCCACTCCGCCTACGCTCAGCTTCTGGTTCCGACTCCGAGGCGACAACACTGCATTTTAATGCCGTGCCGCTTCTAAGCCTAAACATGTCTGGAAATAACTAAAACTGGGTTTAGGACAAGATGATTTAAACGTGAGAGTTTCTTATTAGGGAATGTAGGGGCTTATCACACAGTCCGCTTTTCATAGCTCTTTACGGTGATCTACTCTATTATATTCTATTCTGTAATAAATGACATCCATCGTAACAACTCATCTATACTAATATTATAAAGATTTGTTTGTTTGTTTGTTTGAACGCGCTAATCTCAGGAAGCACCTACTGGTTCGAATTGAAAAATTATTTTTGTGTTGGATAGTCCATTTATCGAGGAAGGCTTTAGGCTATATAACATCACGCTGCGACAGATAGGAGCGAAGCATCAGTGAAAAATGTTACAAAAATAATCGCGATCATAATAACATAAAATAGACGTGAACGAAGTCGCGGGCAACAGCTAGTTTCAAAATAAAATTGATCCCAATATCAACAGAAATTAGTCATATTAGTTACAATTGAATACTAAATTCCAATGTCCTTAAGTGTTTAGTCTATATAAACAGGGTCCGGTTTCCGATTACCCTAAACCAGATATATCAGCTTATTTTTATGGAGCTTAGTTCCAGTCCATTTGAGCAAAGACGCTCCTTACAAAATGATCTAATCCAAAACCTTGAAACAGTCGTAACACTATTAATGTTGTTTTACTCACTTTAAGACCACTCTAGAATAAAAGAGACATGTTTAGGAACTTTGTGATCGTAATCGTTCTTATAGACGACCATTTGGATCAGCGGTAGTAAACGCTGCTTCTGAGCCATCGGTCGCGGGTTCGATCCCTGCACAGTACAAATAATTGTGTGCATGAACATATCTGTTTGTACTGGTCTGGGTGTTTTCTATGTATTATAAGTATATATTTACAAAAAAAAAGTATATAAGTAAGTTTCGGTTGTCTAGTACCCTATACGACAGGGTACTTAATAGTAGCTTAATTTGGGACTAGATGGCTCAGTGTAGCCCAGTGAGGCATGTCTTAAATATTGGAAAAAAAAATTATGTTTAAATTACGAACAGAAATGTTGGATTGTCCATTTATAAAATCATCATCATTTCAGGACCTTACTGTTGGGGTACCTAGTAGTTGGCCTCGGTTTTTCTTACCATTAGTCCTGTACACTGCTACTTCAGCTCCGCTATTCTACGAGCAGTTTGGTTATTATTATAGTTCTTAATTATAACCGTAACCAACAAACACTGCAAGGTTCAAAACATCGAAATAAACTAAACAAAATCCATTTATAACACTTATTATACTTCCAAAACTATAATTATATTGTTACGGTTTTTTCGGATACAAACTCTTGATATAGTTTCATATAGTAGACATCAACGCGCTCTTGTTAAAAAAGTTTTTACTTACCTTCACTTTTATCAAAACTGTGGTGTAAATGAACCACTAAGTTTTTCTAGATTCTAGAGATAAGGAATTATAAAAGATACTGAGTTTCTAAGTTGTTATAATTCACTGTACCGATGTACAAATCCAACTAACTTCTTAATACGAGTATTATAAATCAGAGTAGTGTATTTTTATTTAAACTATAAGCTCTCTATTAAAAAGCATGAATTCCAAAAACACGAAAATTGACTTTCTGAACATGTTTAATGACACCCATATTTGGATGACAGGTTTCCCATACTTACCAGATCTCTCACGCTCTTACAAACTTAAGTAGGTAAAATAGTAAATATTTTACTTATTTTAGGGTTATTCCCAAAAGTCCACGACTCTATTGTTCTTCTATTTATTCCCACCAGGTCCATGAAGTTTTAAAATGTATTTTTAAATTTTCATATATGAATTCCCAATAGGTCCACGAGTATTTTTCTAAGTACAATCAGCAGTACAAAAGAACACAAACTCTCTGATATCGAGAGTTTGTGCTATTTAAATCGCCAGAACGACTTTTTTTGGTGAATCGTTATCGTAACTGGTTATCGTTGTAGAAAGGGTCGGTTTCGGTACGCTAATCAACTTAAATAATACGCGGAGATGCGACGTTCTTAGAGTACTTCAAACATGTTTAATTCAAGCAGTTCATCTGTGGCATAACAGATGAAAAATAGTCTTAAACATTAAAATATTACAGTTTTGGTATAATCATTGTAAATCCTCTTATCTTCGACTAAAGTAAAGTTAAGCATTAAAAAATCACAGTTTAGGTATAACATTGTAAGTAATTTTTTCTTAACTAAAATAGGCTTTAAACATTAAAAAATCACAGTATTGGTATAATCATTGTAAAATGATCTTACTCTAAAATATAATTATAATTTAAAAAATCACAGTTTTAGGATATCACAACATTAAAAAAAACATAATTGTAAAATAATCTCAAAAAAGTGCATCATAAAATATTCAGGAGTATCAAATAAAACTAGTCAAATAAATTACGGAACTTTTTTAAGGCCACTAAATTTGTTAAGAGCATCGATGATACTTATTGAAGTTCGTTTGTATTTTTCACCGATGATCTTCATCTTCAAATCTTTATTAATTGAATATCTGTTTCGAAATAAATGATATTTTTCATAATTCTCGGCTATGTCCAGGAGTGCAAGTAGTCGTGGCTTTCTTTTTAAATGGCCGTTCAATGTTTTGTGTCATGCCTTTACTAAATTTGTGGTGCGGTGTTGTTCGCCTTCACAGTTCCAAGTTCTAATTGTATCGAAGGATTTTTAAGCCAAAAATCAACGAAGTAGTCATTAAAAACTATTGTTTTTTCATTTCCTGGCGCTATTTCCATAATGGCCAACCACCCATCATCTACACCATTCAATGGTAAATGGGCCAAAGCAGCAATAATTCTATTTTAGTATAAGATAATTTACAATGATTATACCAATACTGTGTTTTTTAATGTTTAAGCCTATTTTAGTTATGAAAAAATGACTCATAATGTTGTAGGTACCTAAACTGTGATTTTTTTGATGTTTATGACTATTTTTGTGTAACATGAGATAATTTATATTGATTCTACCAAAACTGTGATTTTTGAATGCTTAAGTCTGTTTTAGTGTAAGACGAGATAATTTACGGTAATTATTCTAAAACTATTTTTTAAGTCTATTCCAAAGACAGTCTGATACATACTTTATTTGATATTTAAGCAACTTAATTGCACTTATAATATCAGTATATAAACTTGAAAAATTTTGTCTCAGGTGGGACTCGAACCCGCATGCAGGAGATGCGGGTTCGAGTCCCGCCTGAGACAAAATTTTTCAAGTTTATATACTGATATTACAGTCTGATACAATAATAAAGACTCCTTGTTCATCTAGTCACTTTCTTTTATTTCATAATTAATAATTTTAATTTCTATTCCCATACCCAGCTTTTACTGTTGACTGACCAAATATTCTCATGGACCCGCTGGGAAAGAAAATGCTTCTTTATTTTTAATGTCGTGGACCTTACGTTTTTTGAAAACAATAGAGCCGTGGACCTTTGGGAATAACCCCTATTTTATAACTTTCAATGGCTTAGTTTTAGCAGTACTTTGGGCATAGAATTAGATTTTTCTTGTTAATTTATTTGTTATATATACGCAGGGTTGCAATGTTAAAATAATTTTACGCTTATTCAATCATACTTAAATCATGGAAAGATTAATTATTAATTAATTAAAGTCATAAAATTGTTATTGGACATTAGACATAAAACCTGTTTAAGTACACATCATGGGAGGCCTTTATAAGTAGTTAATTATAAGTTCAAGATCATATTATGTTAAGGGTATAAATAACAAATGAACTTTGCACTGAAGTGAACATCGGCTAACTGTTTTAATAATGTAATAAAATACATATTCTGTGTTTAAAGTTGTATATATGCTCGAAGTATGTTTCAATTGCTCTTAGTAAAATGTAGATTAAAATATAATAAATCAAAAGTAGCCCTAAGCTATGTCACGCGTATCTAAGATAGATAAAGGATAAACGTACCTGAATATAATAATAACCATGACTATGTAAGCTTTATCAACCAATCACACTTAAATGTGCCCTTTGCGGGATTTGAACTCGCAACGAAGTGCATCACTAGACTAGACTGTCGACAACATGTTTATATCAAATAAAATAATTATTTATTCAAGTAGAAAAAAATGTGACTTTCAATAAAAATCGTCGCTTCCTGGCGATCAGAACGTCATTTACAATTTGTTTTTGTCTTAGATTTATATTTTACGTTTATGGTTTTTGTCATCTGTGTTTGGTACAATAAAGAGTATTGTATTGGACTCTATAGTACATATTTTATTGTATTGTATAATAGTCCGGAAAAGCACATTATTTATCATTGCAGATAAATACTTTTGCCGTAGTAAAGATTTGTTTTTGTTTTTCACAGAGCAAGGGATCGACATGATATTTGATTGGACTGATACAATACACATTGTATTTTCACGTGTTCAAAGTCGTTTATCCCATAAATTGTTTACTTTCGAATATGAAGAAAATACATTTGCATAGACGATAGAGCAGCGCGGTTTCACTGCTCATTAAGGAAGGTTGAACTAAAAAAAGCGTGGCAGCTCCCTCGCAAATTGGTCGTTACTGACAACTGCTTCCTAGAAACCATCTTTTGCAGAATAAATGCAATCCACGTTATAGCGCCGGAAATGTCTTTTATCTAATTAATTATATAGTACTCATTGTTTAATTATTATTAGCTAAATGTGAATGCTTTAACTTAACATTTTAAGCAAAGAATTTACTATTCTACTGAACATCTGTACTATATACTAACTGAAACCTAAACCGAATTGGCCATGCTATCTTATTAAGTCACCATTGTTACTAAATAAAACCAACTTTTTGGGGCTTTTACAAAACAGTATTAAACATAATTACAGTAGGTAACATTACAAATCATTTTCAACCTGCAGTCGCTGTTAACCATTCCTTCACTTCACTCATTTGAAATGAAACACTAAAAATTTTATGCTGTTTCAATTGTATGTTTAAAGAAAAAACGACGCGTGTCTTTGTACCGAAAGTTACTGCCTTTGTTTGAGGGCTTTGCGCAACAATGACAAACAAATTACTTAGTTTACTACTTGCTGTTATAAATCTACCCATAAGCTCGTGGACAAATCATATTTGATTAATTTGTTGCGACAGTATCTACAGACACCTTTACTTCTCTCGGAGTATTATTTCCAATGTTCAATTAAACGCGTTCTAATTAAATTACTTATCAAACTCTTGGGTAACGATGTTAAATATTTATTTATTTAGTCGTGTCGTGAGCCAAGCGTTTCGCAAATACTCTCGCGTGTCAAAACTCGTTTGTTAATGGGCTCAACAATGGCAACACTGTTCACACTTGCCTATTAAATGATTCATATCTCTTCATCTTTTAACCTCTAGTGTGCAAGTTACTAAACACCTTCAATAGTGCCTAACTATTATAATGGCTTCTCCTTCATTCAAACGAACAATGTAAGTGCACGAATCAAAGGTGTCGATATGTAACGATTGCTTAACTATTGAAAAATGGACTTTATATTCGACATGGTAGATCGAGAAAAGTGTTACTTATATAAGAAAAACAATAGAACAAGTTAGTGTGTTTCACTAGATTCCAAAGCCACGATTTACCAATCAATCATCACCCACGCAACAGTTTTTATAGTTGAAGGATTTACGACACCTGTTGGCGAGTGGTCATCTATGGGTTTCATTTTTTGTGCATGTAATAAATAATGGACCTATGACAATGCCTGGCAATGCAATGACATAATCTGATCTATTTGACAATTTGACTTTAGTCAAGATATGATATGACCCTGTTTTTATTAATGATTAGACCAAGAAATTTGTTTTTCCATAGCATATTGTCTAATTGTTCTTTGCGATTGATATTGAATGATTGATATTGCATAGGTACCTACTATAGGTATCAATGCAAATTAGGAATTATTTAAAATTGTTTAATATAACTTTACTAATTAAACACAAACGCTATAGTACATATACCTACATTGGAACGCAAGATATTTACGGCATAGAAATATTATAAACTACAAGTCGCCGAAAAAGTAAAAGTAATCTTAAGTAAGGGCTTTGAAGTTCTGGAGATTCGTAACTCTTAATTCAATGATTTACGGATTTTATGGGCTTATGAGTGTTTTACACTTTTACATTATGAGCGTGATTTACCCAAACTAAAGTTGCAAAAATATTATCCCGACGTTTTGCAAACTATTTAAACCTCGGGATAACATTTTTGCAACTTTAATCTGGACATTTGCATGGTGCTGCGACTTGCTTTACACCGCTGCAGCGTGTCACAAAGCTTGTACAAAGTTCAACCGCGGAGGGCGGCACGGGGCACAGTTAATAAACTCGAATGCAACAGAGATGGGGTCACATGATTGGTCCCAACGTTTGCTCAACATTATCATTCGATCCCCGAACAGCACTTAATTAAACCCACGTTTAAACGCCAAAAATGACAAAATGTACAGCGGAAATTACTGATTGACCGTTTCATTCGCCATTGTTTTATAGCATCGGTCCCGTTGTTTCCAGTTAACAAACAATTTAAACAAGCTCCAATAAAGCGAAGTGGTTACCGAATGATTAATTCGCGGTTGAAGCATGAATCATTACTCGATGTGACGAAAATAAAAGCATGCGGTTATTTTTAACCGACCTTTACGTCTCGGGGGCAACATAAATTTTAGCTAATTAACTGTTAAATTGCAGGGTAATCAGCTGAAGAGATTTACTGCAAGGACTTACTAAACTAGAATTACTGTCAATATGTGAACATTGATCAAAGATAACTATAATTCAAGCATTGGCTGAGACATGGATACCTAAGTGTTTGTAGTTTGAAAGGGATAATGGGCTGTTTCAGTTTGAGCTGGTAACTGATTTCAACGTTAATATTTAGATAGGTATACTTATATCAGGTTTTTTTAATAAAATTAACTATTTTTCTAGCCTTAGTAAAATCCCTGATCATAATTAAAATTTGTGAGTACCACGTACCGAATTGTTTCGGTCAGTTTTTGTTTTGTCAGTATTATACTGCCTTCGGAATTCGAACAATCTTTCAGAGCTAAGTTGCAGTATCCTACGACATTTAACAACTACATTTAAATACCAAGAATGTATAGATTTCAACAATTTAAATTTAAACGTATTGACGATTTGCGTTTTGAAACCGACATTTTACAATTTAACGACAGCAATCGACCGAATTCGCCAAAATTCGCGTAGTCTCGATATCGACACAAGGTATTACATAATGTAAACGTAATACGCACAATCATATAGGGAAAAATTATTGTCATGTTCGCAGGTAAGCCGATAAAGACATAATTTAACACTAGCGATAGCAACTCGCCCGCTGCGCACAGGCAGAAGAGCTTTTTTTTGATCCACAACCGAGATACAGCCTACTACTGTCAGCTCAAGTGACATCAATTTACGCAAAACAGTAAGTACGCAAGCATGGCTTTCGTAGTCCTTCGATTGCAGCTCATCTATTGTTTTTAAGAAAAAAAGATAAAAGGTGGAATGTGCGTAGGTACTTTTAATAAGTGGACATTCTACATATTAAAAGTACGTACCTACGTTCCACCTTTTTGTTTTTCAATCTATTTCATTTAAACAAATCGAATTAGTAACATTATTTACAACTCAAGAACGGTTGAAAATTTTTCGAATGACTTGCCATCTTTGATAACATGAAAGAAACTACAAAGGTAAATAATCTCACTTGATGACTTAATGACCGGTAGGTACGTCAAAATCTAAACCAAATCAATAAATAAATAAATAATTAAACCAATACAGCAATCAGTTAACAGTAACACACCATTTATTTGTTTTGTGGTGACACGAAATTCGCCGGGCCAACTCGCACCTGTATATTTAAATGCTGTTTATAATCGCTAGCCAATTCGTGCTACCAACTTTATCAACTTTTGGGTACAACAAAGTTTTAAAACAAGTCTAGCAAGACAAACTATACAATTATCTATGTCTCTACGTGTTGAAAACTGAGTTAATAATCAGGTTAATACTGTATTAACCCACATTACAAATGATTAGTTTTATGATTTTTTGTTAGCAAAGAGTTGCATAAATGATGAAATATATGATGTTATAAATTTCGACAATCAATAAAGCATATCCTGCTCGTGAGTCCTTGCTTGGATTTCTCCTTTTGTTGCATAATCTTAACAAGCTGCGATAAATTTTGCCATCAATACAATATGCAAGTAACCTATAGGTAAAAGTGTTTAATGCTTGTTAAGTGAACCATATTGTGATTAAATGTTCTACATTTACCAAGAGCTTGCAAAGAAAATCAAGCTAATAAATAGCATTAAGAGGAAACACAAGGGCCATTTTTCCATACAAACGTAGTCCCCTGTTTCCTCTCTGGATAAAGCCAGTAGGGAAATAATTTTTATTATAAAAATTTATGGCCACTATTAGCATCTTTCTATGTTTTCTGTTTTTTCAAAAATTAATTAATAAAAAAGATATAAGCCCTCAAAAATCGAAAAAATCGCCAGATTTTCCGCTGTGTTCAAACATCCAGAAAAAAAATTTGGCTAAATTTTAGAAAAAAAGGAAAACATACGAACACGGCTTAAACCTTTCTTTAATTTTTAATGAAAAAGTATTTTAATCGGTCTAGTTTTGGAAAAGTAATCGGGGGACTACGAAACGTCGAATTGGTGTGTGTAATTGGTCCAAGAAGCAGTTGCCTTTATCACACTCTGCGGTGAAGGCGTTTGGCACTGCGCGACAGCAATAGATTTTACAAATACCTATTTTAGCCTATTTTACAATTCTCTCGCCCGTAGTGTTTCCTCTTAATATGATTGGGTGTCTAATAATGTCACATCTTCTTAAAAATGTCGTATTAAGAATCTAGGAGTAGCAAAAGCTCTAGGCGCTAAAGGAGTACTGCCAGAAGAAGATGGGCAGCAGCATCTTCTCTTCAGATCTCAGCCGATTATAACTTACAAATTTTTAGTCTATTATTAAATTAAATTGTTCAAAAAGTAAATATACGCGAGTTTAAAATCCGTAAAGCTATCTTACATTTTCATGTATAGTGTTCGCGTAAATTCAAAAACAGTATCTATATATATATAAATGAATCCATATTAAATTTCCCTTGGTCACGACATCACGCGTGAACGGCTGGACCGATTTCGCTAATTCTTTTTTTGTTTTGTTTGTTATTGACAGGAAAAGGTTCTTAGAAAAGAAAAAATAAGAGAATTGCGCGGAAAAATAGAAAATTACAGAAAACTTAATCACCATACTAAATTATTTGTTATGTAACCTTATCGCTTTTGACAATTTAAACTTTTTTAATGTATGACGTTTGACATAACATTGACAGAATGCGGGCTGCAAATATCGTCAAATAGGGAGTAAAAAAAACTGAATTTTGCACATGGCCTCTAAATTGGCTTAATCCTCTCTTTGGAGAGACCTGTATCCAACACTGTAGAATGGTGGAGTGGTGCTGTGGTGTAGGCTGATAATGATGATGTAAAAGTCTAAGACACGACGAACATAGACTTAAGTTATTGTATATGTCACCTGTTACCGTTTCGGAATACCAACAAAACTATTTATATACTGATAATAGGGGTTAAAGTATGAAATTGCCGATTATTTTCCCACTTTTTATTTTGTTTATAGCTCTTAAGTATAGTTATATTATTGCGTAATTCTTTTTGTATTGTATCAATAACTAAATAAAGTAACTTTTGACTAAAAAAAATGCATTACTAGTGCATATTACTTCAAAGGAAGTCGTTGAAAAGACCCCTTACAATGTGTCAGCTGACCTTCTTGCTTCAATTAAGTATATTTGTATTATATACTTTGATTTTCAGAAATTTAAATACTATAATGCGTAGCTTTATAACCATCTAACTTTCACCTTTAATTGCATCGAAAACGGTTCAGGTGTTTTTAAAAAAACTAAAAAATTGTTAGTATAGAAAAATGACTTTTCTCGATTTCGTCCATACAAAACGGCAATTTCATATTTTAACACCTAATATTATAATTGAAATTAAGTTGCTAAAATATCAATTATAAAGTATATTTAGGTATATACCCGCCAGAAAAAAAAACAAAGAATGTTGTATATCCTAACTAAAGCATAATAATAGATTAAATTTATTAAATTGCATAAAACACGGTACATGATATAGATGTTATATAAATTAAAGAACATTCATGTTTTGCCAAATTATAAATAGCATGCAATAATTAAGGAATACATGAACCATATTACTCTTTAAGGACAAAAAAACTCCTATACACTGTAGATATTGTGCGTGCTAAGCCATTTAAATAATTTATTCTTAAATTTTTTCTATTGTCAGCAGTTTTATGTCATTCGGTATTTCATTAAATATGTTGAAAGTCATAATCAAGCAACTTTTGCCGTATTTAGCCAGTCTGGGAGCACCTTCCAATACAAGTCTATCTGGATTTCGTGTATTACGTGGATAAATCTCACAAGCCTTCCTAAACAGATTTGGGTGTGTACGTACAAATAGGCATACTTCGTAAATATAAAGAGACGGCAGAGGTAGTAAACCAAGTTCTTTTTATAATGGTCTACACGATTCACTTGGTCGGATGCCGCATATTGCTCGTATACACTGTTTTTGTGCTACAAATATACAAATAAACAATAAACAACTACAAATAAACAAATAAACAATTGGTAACATTTTCTTTTGTTAAACCATTTCGTAATCAATATTTATAGTAATGACAGGACGTCTGTCGGGTGCGCTTGTGTTCAATAAATGTAAAAGTGTTAATAAATATTTGTTCTACTGTCTGCTGGTAGAGAACGAAGGACCGAAGATTTTAAAATGCGCAAGTCAAGTTGCATTAAATGCAAGTTTTAATAAGTTAAAGCTTGTAAATGGCCTGCTAGTCTGAAGAGTCATTTGAGTGACGGATGCTATTATCTGGCTTCGGGGAGATAGAAATCATGATTGGTGCATAGTTAGGTCAAAGTTTCTGACTGACTGATCAGTTGATGACTGACAAGTTTGTGATCACCGCGGTTAGTGATCACCTTCCGCACTTTGCGAAATAAGAATAGGCCACTATTAAAATATGCCTCAAAATGGATCAAAAAGTAACTAAAGGATATTGATACTAACCAAAAACATTAAGGTGCTATATCATCATCATAACTTTCCATTTGGTAGGATTCAACGAACGAAAAATAATATGTATCTATAAGCATTCAGGAGTTGAGATATAAGATACATTTACGGACTTTTCTATATTTAAGATGCCAATACATTTAGGATGTATTGCAAAAAAAATGTTCAGGCTCAATAGAATCTGATTGAAAATATACAAATAAGTTTAGGGTTAATTATGTATTATTATATATTAAACGAGCAATGCTCGGTCTCTCAGGTACTAAGCAATTATATTAGCAATGAGTCTTAGGACTCTCTTGACTCCAAGCTGTGAATCTGGTTTCTTTATTATAAAAACTCAGCGTCTATCAACCGTCAATCGTCAACCCGCTTATAGCGTTTAATCCAGGCTTATAAAGCTGTTAGAGTTAATTTGCGACAAAACGTTTAATGCGATTAATTGCCCGGTCATGGCTTCTTGACTAATGTTATCCGTATTATAAATTTTCTAATTCCACCTATTTAAGTTTCGTTTTAAGATTAAAGCATGACTTTGTTTAAAATATATTTCAATCGCATTTATACTATTGTTAACATGTTGAAAACATTTTGAAAGTCGTACGTGGTTATGTTAACAAGCTTCTTTGGAGTACCTACATCTATAGATTGATTTTAATGTATGAATACCAACAAGGAAAATGCTTTCAATATGTCTCTGTAAGTATGTTGAGTACCTACTGAAACTGATCACCATGTCAACTTTATCAGCCCTCGCCACTTTCGGCGCCAATCCAATCAACGTCAACTCAACGCAACGATATCTTACCGAGAAGAAACTGGCCAAATGAGTACCAAAAATAGGTCACGTTTTCGCTTTAATATGGTACGCACGCGAAATTATTATGCGAAACAACCTTTATGCCCAGTGAACAGTTAGTTCTACGAATTAAGAAATGTAACATGTTCATAGATAAAATATGAAAACTAGACACACAGATCAATACAAAAATTACACTCCGAACTGCTAAGTTTAAATGAAAGCAGCTAATGTGTAAGACTTAAAACAACGACCTTTTACTTACATAACTTAAGGATGAATGCAACTAATTTAAAAAAGCACCCAGACGTTCAGTTTTCATTTGGTGACGACGTGTTTTTGTCACTGATTGTGTGTAGTCTACTTTTTTTTATTATTTTAGGTATATCAATAAATTTATCACACGGAAACCCAAAATAACACGTGCAAGAACTGACATTGTAACATTTTAAACCACAACAATAAAATAAAATAAATGAAGTCGCGGTTCAGACCGAGTTTTCTCCGCATAACACCCGTCAGCAATTCATAACGATAATGTATTGAAATGCGATTAACTGTTAACGTAACATCTTTTGAAGTGGTAAAAACTTGCGTGTCTTTTCAATAATAAAACTTTATTTACAGCTTAATAAATCCACACAAATCTTCAAAAAGGTAGGAGTAAATGAAATACCGGTCACATTACCGCGGAAATTATTGTTTGCGGGTGGGCACACATGGTTGCGAAAAATACTATCGCTGATATCTGTTAGGTAAATAAATACCTTTGACCCAGATCCGTCGACTCGGCGAAGAAACGGTTCAGTCAACTGATGGCCATCTTTACTCGATGTGGACCATTACACTGGTAAACGATCATTGGAATACCCTCAATCGGCTCCGCGTGGACCTCTCAACTCATAACTGTACGTCTGTCCCCCGTATGCTCAAAATGCCCTGTTACTGTAAACTTGTTCCGATCGTTACAAAAAATCCGACTCTCTCCGAAATTGCTCGTTTGCATTTTGTTTTATGACCATGAAAATTCGAGTACACCTACACTTTTGTTAAAAGTATAAACTTGCTTACTATACTTTATTATGTATATAATAGTAATATTATGATTAAATAATCTAAAAAAAAACAGTTATTGATCTTCTAAGCAAACATAAAATATAGATAACGATGAACTAATGTGAAGAGGACCCGGTTGGTGTAGTAGTTCGGTTGTCCACCTCGTCGCAAAGGTCCCGAGATGAAGTCCTGGTCGGGTCAATTTTGAAAACGATCTGTTTTTAAATAGTCTTGAATCTGGAAGAGGTGTTGGAGCCGTGCTTCGTAAGGCACGTTAAGCCATTGGTCGCGGAAGTCGTAAAAACGACTCACGTCTGAGGCATGTGTTCGTAATAGGCGGCTTCAAAAACTCTGACACCAGTTTTACCCAGCAGGATAATCACACGATTAGAAGAATAAGAATTAGTATATAAACTTAAAAAAATATGTCTCAGGCGGGACTCGAACCCGCATCTCCTCGCATGCCGGGCGACCGAGACACTGCAACAAAGCCAGCGTCGCTTCATCAAATGTTAGGAGTTTGCACCCTTGACACCCAAAGGAAACATCTTTGCAGATGTTTGACAGTCAGTTAAGATGAAACAGCTATTTATATACTTTATTTGATATTTTTGCAACTTAATTGCAATTATAATATCAATATATAAACCTGAAAAATTCACGCTGTGTCGCAGTGTCTCGGTGGATTAATGGTATAGCGCCCGCCCGGCATGCGGGTTCGAGTCCCGCCTGAGACATAATTTTTCAAGTTTATACAGGATGAAATATTAACCACTTTCCAAAATTTTTATATGCATTCAGTATCGTATTTAGAGCACATTTATGAAGTATAAAATGTAAATCAAAATTTTTTTCGAAATATAGTTTTGAATTTTAACAGTCCTAGGCCTGTTAAGGCATAAAGGGAAAATCAAAAACTTATGATTAGTATCGTAATGAATGAATGAGATGCGCATCGCGTAAAAAAAGTGTTGCTAGGAGGCCGTATAAAAAATTTTAGATTTTTGGCGGACATTTTCTAAGTGCTTTATCTTGACGTTTTTGTACTGGGCTACCAAAAGAAAAAATACGTCATTTGTTTTTTGTCTCGTAGATTGACATTTTAAAATTTGGAAGGTGGTTAAAATTTCACCCTGTAGATTGATATAAATACTCGTAAATACTGTTCGTTTATATCATTACATAAACATTTGCCCCTTGTGGGTTCCAACTGCCGACTGAATTTGTGGTCAGATTTGAACAACACACACCACACACCAGATCAGTCGATCTTCAAATATATTTGCACATCTGGCTGCATTAGCTACCGTCGGGACTGCACTGCAATAAATAGAATAGAAATATATTACGTAGATAGACATTAGGTACACCAGTGAAGTGGTGTCAGCTTTCCTTGGAATTTGACCGTGGCAATTTGTTGTGGATAAACAATGAGTCGTGAGAGGAACCTCCCCCCGCCTCCCGATAGCGGGATCCACGAGGAGCATCCAATTTACGACCTAACTGTTAGGTTTATACAACAATATTGTTCATTCTGAATCGCGGAACAAAAGCTTGAAATATACTGGTAACTGTCGATACCGGAAGAAACGGTCAGTCTAAATGTATGTTACATAGAAACGTTAAGGGTAACGAGTAACGACCTGACTTATAAAATATAGTTACGGCAATATTCTAAACTCGGAAACAAATAAAATCAAGCACCGGCTGCTAGGCCTGCGGACGATCTGAGCACACGCTCACCTGCTATGATTTATGAGCTAGAGTTGCCATTGTGCTGTCATGGCGGCCAGCCCGCGGAAACTTATGAACTACATAACCTCAAATGTCTTGTATTTTGATATAAACAAATTATTGCTTCAATCTAAACATACAAATGGTGCGTAAATAATAATGCGTTATCACTTATTCTGTTTAAGTTTTAACGAAAACACAAACATGATGAACGAACAGAGAAAAATGCAATTATGTATAGGTATGTAAGTAAGCTCTTAGTGCTAATAATCACTCCTTTAAAAAAAAATCCTATCTACGAGTACATGCTCCGAACTACGATATTCGTAGCGATGTATTAATTTGAAACAAGGTGGCCCAGACCAGACGGATATAAACCCTATAAAATTCTTAGGTATCCGCTTTTTTTCTTCACTACAACCTTCCGGTTAGCGGGTTCACTTTCAGGCCTAAATCACTGAATCGATTTTAATGTAATTTGCATCAGAGATAATAGACCTTGGGAAAGGACAAAGGTTGCTCAAAGACTCAAAGTAACTATTCCGCGAGGATGAAGTCGCAGGCAAAGACTAGTTAGTATACCTAGATACGTGTGCTTCTACAGATTGCTAGACTTTTATAAATGTAGGTAGGTAGGTACCTACACCTACACGTCCCTAAGGCTGCCTTGCCGTTTATAGTTATGCAATAAAAAGTGTTTTACACATTTTATACTTGGATGATATTGATAACATAAATATTAGAAAATAATTAAATTTGTGTAATAACAAAGTCGCGCAAAGTATTGACATATGCTCAAAGAGAAATGCAAATTATTTTTAATTGCCTTCCGGTAGAAAGTAGGTGAACTTCAACACGAAACGGGCTGGCTACAGTTTGATTCTTGTCGAAATAATGACAAAGCGGCTGCCGGTCTCTGAACACTCGAATCGGAACCGCGCGACAACTACTATGCTCTTGCCGACAAACGAACACCCGACAACTCGTTAGTATAAAACCATAAATCTCCACGTAAATAAAACGATTGAACAAACTAAGACTTAGGTAGGTACTGTTAATCCATAAAAATAATTTAAATCTAAAATTAATTACAGAAATGTATTATGTAGGTACATACGCGCATTCCGATCGACTGCACCAAATAAGATGTTTTTTTTGTTACGTTTGCAATAGTTAGAAGAAGGTTTGTAAAGAAGAAAGTTTGGTCATAAACATTCCATTTGTTTGCATTTTCTAGCTAAGAAATATTTCGCACCCACTTTTCATAGCGGAATCGGAACTTCTTGTAAGACAATAATTGAATATCGACCTGCTAAATCCATGGTCATATTTTAGCTCTGTTCACAAAACGAACATTTTTGAATGTCCCTGTCGTCCTTAAAAAGTAGAGCGTGTAGTCGAGTTTGTACTTAGGTAAAGTTTTCTGCAAGGATTCCAAGTAAATATTATTTGTACGTGTATACGTATGTACCTGTGATTCAAATTATAAAAATTTGCCTTCTCAACATATAATTCGATCAATAATTATTGGAACTACATGAAACAGTAAATTAATACCTACGCCCTAATGGCCTGCGCAGACGAGAGATTTTTGTCCGCGGACTTTTTTGTCCGCTAAAATAGATCGCTTACTACTGTATCGAGTAACGACAACGGCAAACGAGGGATTAAAAGTACCGCGTACAAAAAGTCCCACGAACTACCGAGGACATACAGAGAGCGGACCGGACAAAAGTACGGGGGAGTCCCCGAAAGAAATAGAACTCGTGTGACTAGGCGAAGCAACGCACATGGCGGACTTTAGTCCTCGTTGTGTGCTCGAGAATGATGTACGTATGCACGAAGACAAACTAGAAAATGATCGAACACCGTGTGCGTTGAGTCCGCGGTAAATTCGCGACGGACTTTTTTTTCGCGGAGCGTACTTTTTTCTCCGCCGCGGAGAAAAGTCCGTCGTCTGCGCAGGCCATAATAAATCAATAAACAATCAGTAACTATACACCGTGCTTTTTAAACCACCTGGAAAACGAAGCCCACGTTATTGGACCATTATGTATAACATCATGACAGTGATATTTATTTTTAGTTAAAAATATTTTTTCAAAAGTATTTAATTCTGATTCAGACTTTTAATTTTGTAACATGCTGTGACGCGCGCAGACGTATTATTTTGCTGCGGCGAGGTCTCGGTGGAATGGACTGCCACTGAGTGTTTCAAAATAAATAGCTAAAACTATATTTAATATTTCTATAAAAAATTAAAATAACATATCCAAGATGTCTTACATAATGATTACATAACGTGGGGTTCATATACCGTTATCTGTACTGCCTTCGAGGGGAATTTTGACGTGTGCCCTTTGTTTTCTATACCTACCTACCTACGCTAAAGGTGTTGCTTAAATTATCCTTATTAAAAACAACTATAACAATATTGCAGAAAAAATACCTTTATGGCTTCAGCGTCATACACGGTATAAACCCTGAATAAAGTAGTTATGTTCTTGTTTAGAACATTCCCAAAATTCGTGAGTAGGTACTATCATCATCATCGCTGCCAATTGACGCGCACTGCTGGACATAGGCCTCCCCCAAGGATCTCCTCAACGATTGGTCACGCGCCACTCGCATGCGACGGCTCCCCGCGACCTTCGACAGATCGTCGGTCCACCTGGTGGGGGGCCTACCCCAGATCGTCGTCCGGTGCGCGGTCGCCATTCCAGAACCTTCCCGCCCCAACGGCCATCGGTTTTTCTTGCTATGTATCCCGCCCACTGCCACTTCAGCTCCGCAATTCTCCAAGCTTACCTATTTCAGTTCTCCTGCGGATTTCCTATTTCTAATTCTATCACGCAGGGAATTTAAATACCAAGCATTGCTCTCTCCATTGCCCGCTGTGTGACCTTGAGCTTTCTTATGATTACTATTATATCCAACTCATAAAGTACTCGAAGGCCAGACTAACTTTTCACGCTAACAAGATTACTGGGTTGAACTGTTGGTGTGCATGTTTAAATGCTACACACATAGGTTTCTAAACAAGTATGTACTTTGGTAGTAAGTGTAGTACAATGGGCAGGTAGGACTAGTAGGCAATCGCTAAGTAGGTTAGCGCCTTTCGTCACAGATGAATACCAAGTGGATGGTAATTAATAAATGTCAACTCGTGAATAAAGCTGTTGTGTGTTAATTCGCAAACTAATAAAGGTAACCGTAAAAATGTAGGTCATCATTAAAATAGATAAAAGGGACAAATAATATGTCCAAAGTCTAATACTTTTTAATATCAATGGCATTTTATTTTCTTAAATTTTATTCTGTGTAAAAGGTAGGGTCTTATTTTTGTTGCCCGACCCGGGGATCGAACCACCACTATACCATCGCAACGAGGCGTTTATACTTTTATTTTTGGTTAACGGATCTGAAGAAAAAAAACAGTTCTAAGGAAAAATATAAACGCCCCGTTGGTCTAGTGGTGGTTCGATCCCGGGTCGGGCAACAAAAAGTATCGAATTTTCTAATATTACACGTGTTTGTGATTATTACCAACCCGCATGGCAGTACCCATCATTGCTGTGGTATCTTAAATTCAATGATGGAAGCCTTTCCCCTGTAGTGGGATGATTATAGGCTGTTACTGGTGTAGTGATCTATTACTTCAGAGGAGGCCAGGGTCCAATTCCCTGTTTGTTCAAGTTTGGGAAATGATCTTTTCTAAATGGGCGGGTGGGTTACACTCGCTCTCTTCAAAGCGCGACTGATTAGAAATAATTGGGTTATTGACACTTTTATCATCTGATATCCTTTCTATTACGCCATCTTTTAAGGCCATAGTGAACTTTTTAATAATGAAGTCACGGAATGCCAAAATAACAAGTAACTTGACTTGAGTAAATTTCAAAGCAATGTAAAATCTAATGTAACAAATAGTTTTACACGGATTTTCGTTTTTTAATGGTGTCAAATACCCAATTACAAGTGTAGGAAAAGACTGCAATTAACAATGAAATAATTTTATGATAGATTTGTTGTGTATACAGTATAATATGTGTAAGTAGGTATACATTATATTATATAAAAAATAAATAATACAAAAAGTACACATGATGTAAAGTCAGTTGATACTTAATTTATCACAAAATTTACACTTTTTCACTTGCACAAAAATTCCAGATATCAGGTTTAACTGTCCAATCTTTAAAAAAATCTTTTTTGACAACTGCCCACTTTTCATAGTAAGCCTTATTTTTCTTCTTCATTTCATTATAAGGAATAGTGTAGACAGATTCTATTCCAAATACCTCTTTAAGAGTCTCCTCTTTGTATAATGATAATAGTTCTACAAATCGTTTAAATAAATGATATTTACTAACGCTCAAAGAGTTGTTGGGGTTCGATGCATATAATTTAGATGCTCCAATCCTTATACCATTTGTGCCCACTTCAGAATAGCTAAAACAAAATAAGCTTTTTAGGTCAGATCAACATAGTAATGTATGTGTGTAAAGTAAGTATTGATTACTTACCTACTTCACCTGATTTTCAGTCATATTAGACTGATAATTTGATGAACTAGGAACTTATTTATGAAAGTCTCCTAACTTCGCAATGTTTGTAAAATCTTACTTCTTACTAATCTTACTGATATATTTTTAATGGTGACACTTTGAAACGCATAATGTTGACGCTTTGAAGTGCATAATGTTTGTTGTCATAATTTTGATTAGGGGTTTATTTGTAATTTATGGGTATTGTCAGTTATGCACAAATGTATGCTTCTTGAATAATAAGACTCTAGAATGTTATGGCCTACTACAATTATGCCTTTCATTACTTATGCTTTTCAAAATTATGCTTATCTATGATTATGCCTTTAAGGATTTAGCCAATTGATGTTATGCGTAATAAATTTATGCTTTAATGGCTTATGTCAAATGTCTAATATAACCATCATCATTACAACTATATATTTACAAAAAATATACAATACATATAAGTAAGTATGTTTATTGGTTGTCTAGTAGCCAATACGACGAACTTCATAGTAGTTGCTTAGTTTGGGACTAGATGGCTCTGTGTGGCCCAGTGTGGCATGTCTAAAAATATATATAATGGCTAGAGAATAAGTATCACTGCCAGATCACGACAACAAGTTATTCCTTTAAGTAAAATTTTCAGAATGCTTTCTAGTCAGTTTTTATTACCTAGTTAATTGATTCACGCTGGGGCAGAACAATTGAATAGACAAGTCATATCATTACTAGGGATTTATTTATCAAAGGGTCTCTATACTACCATTTATTATAATGACCTTTTAATGAAACTTAGACAACAGATAATAGGTGCCTTACAATCAACCATATTGATTAATTCTTTGTAATTATTAGATTTTTTTTAATGCTTCCTAGTCTGTGTCCTTAACTTATTATGGTAGCAAATAGAATATTTAAATGAATATCTTACCTTTCATAAAGATTGACCCAAACAATGCTAGCAGACCCTGCTCTTGGCCTGGTTTTACACTTAATGTAAGGAAACCCAATAGTTGATTGCTCTATTTTTGGTATATTTTCTATTTTAAAATTTGGGTTTCTTGATATTAGTGCTCTTTCTAATGCCTCACAGCTATATGGCACCCCTCCGCCAATAATAATAGATTTTAAATAAATTGGTTCCTTCAATAACAGACCTAAAAGACTGCCTTGAATGCCTAAATGTATCCATTTTGCTATTTTATCACTACAGGACATTGATAATGTTCGATCACCTCGTCCTGGCTTTGTACGAGCTTGGCCAAGCTGATGGTATTTCGTACCAGGTTCCCTTGTGTCTTGTTCACATTTAGGGAGGCATTTCGCTCCAGTCCTCAACACATCTACAGCCATTTTGGGTTTCTTATTGTTACTGTCACAGATGCTGTCATCAGCTTTACGCTTTTCTCCTATTTTCTCCAGTTGTTCTATTTTCTCTGAGATTGATGTACCGACAAACTCATAAAATTCTTCATATTTCGGCATTATACAAGCATCACCACATGGCAATTGTGATGAATATAAGTGAAATTCATAGTCACTACTTAGTACAAGCTTATTATCTATAAGTTTAAACATTGTCATCTCCCCTTCTAAAGTTCTCTTTAAAGCATCATACAGATACACCAGTAGTCCTCTTCTAGCGACGATTTCAGCGTGACTATCATTTAAAATATTACCAGTTGGTGAGAGTTTACTTCCACCTATGCACTTTGTGCCTGTACCTATTGACACAACCTCCATATAACCAGTAGCTTTATCAAACAACAAAAACCCAGACAAAACAGTATATTCTTGAGCAACAGGTTTGCCTTTTTTGGGGAGTTTTTCATAAACTTCAAGAAACCTCGCAGTAACTTTGTCGGCAAAAAAATCTATGTTGATTTTAAATTCTTCGGTCATCTTTAACGCGAGTTTTTATACTTTTACAAATAAACTCTAATTCATGTACAATTTACATTCAATTTAAATTTTGTAAGGGTTAGAAATTGCGATATATTTGGGAGAAACTCGTCATTAATATTAAGGAACTGCATGGCGCGTGCGTGGTTGGAAGAAGTTCCGTCCGCGATCGTCGATCAATAATACCCGATGGATGTCATGGATGACAGATGTCACAGACGTCAGAATATATTTTTTTTAATTTATTTTTAGTTCCATTCGGAACCGGCTAAGGTCTAGGACTATGCTGCCTATGTCATTAGTACTCATTGCATTAAATAGGTAGTTTATTTATACCTACATTTCAATGATCACAGGAGTTTTACGCGAGAACCTGTATCCGAGTTTTATTTGATTTGGATTTATCCTACTCACTGACACATTATTGTAACAATGCCACCACTATAACACAATAAATGCCGTTTAAGATAATTTCACAAAATTATAAAACAAATTCCTTTTTTTTTTTTCTTTTCGTTTCACGCACAAAACTCCATGTCAGCAGAACATGACAGTAAACAAACAGTAAAATAGTCCTGCAATCCGATTTGAGTCAAAACCAATTTTAGCGTAAACAACTTACAAAACTAGTACCCATAAACCATAGCTATGATAGCACTATCCAGGGGGCTTACCATCAGCTTATAGCAAGCCACTCAATTTCCAGGCAGTTCAATAGTAGGGCTGCTTTTGCCCTGCTAAAAATCATACCATAACCGCTGAAAAGATGAACGACTTTAGCATCGCTAAACCAAAAGGTGAACAGCTAAGCTTGTCTATGGTCTGTTTGTCTGCAGATTGCATGAACGAGATAGAGCTATACTGGTTCAGATAAATTTGTCTCTTTTTAGTTGAAAACGTTCAAATACACAAATACATGATTTATTCCAAATTACCGGTTTTTGAAAAACTTTCTACTTATTGGATTTTAAAGAGAAAAAGTCGATCTAAATGTTACTATTTTGCAGGAGGTTAGTTAAATTACTAAATTCTAGTAAAATTACCTTCTTGGATAGTACTTAATGTACAGTGTTGGGTTATTGAAAATGTGGATAATCATTTTAACGTGATCATGATTGGAACGGTTCTGCCTGCATTTTTGGCGGTAACATTCAAAAATTGAAGAAATATTCCATTTTCCCGGAGTAGTACGTATGTACGTTCTAAGACTATTTTATATTTACAGTTAAACATTGAGTTAAACCATATTTTCACAATGTCATACTTGTGTTTAATTATTGAATAAAGTGAAGTGGAATTGTAAGTAATTTTATTAAAATATTAGTATAAAAAAGTGATCATCACTTCACATCACTTTCAGTGAAAACCAACAAAAAAAAAAGCCTAGTTTCTCACACCCAACTGTATAACCTTTGGGAATAACAGTTAACAAATCTTTAACAGCTGGAGACCACTCCAAGCGAAGGGCAAGGGTGGCAGAAATTTAAATTCTGCAGGCGATGTAGTCATAAAATTAGGGTTTGAATGAAGTTTCTGATTCAGTCACACTGTGGATTAAAAGAGTACTACAACTTTTTACATAGGTAAGTATTATAATAATCTATTCTATTTTAGTATTGACTGGGTAGACTAAATGCAAAAAATAAAACATAAAATAATTAATGATTCAAGGAGAGGAAGAGGAAACAGAAAATTATATTACATATTAGGTATTCTCTACCAGTCGAGCATTTGGTTAAGTAGACATGTTTTGCAGAATTTTTGCAGTAAAAAAAACAAACACATGATTTCATATTATGTAATATAACTACAAAAAAATATATTTCAAACACATATTAAAATAAAAAAGACATACTTAATATAAAAATACTTCAGTTTTAACCCTAAATTTAAAATCTAACAAAACAACCACAACTTAGTATATGTATTAACTGGTCGGTTACCGAAGTTGTGGAATCGAGCCATAAGACAATTGATTTGTGTCTGGAATTACTGGTATAAAAGGGGTTAAAAAATAAGATAAGATAATGATTTATTCACAAAAACAGGTTACAAAAGTTATTTTGATTCTCCTGTATTCCAAAATAGGCATATGCCTGCAGTGTGGAATCCAGGTGTCATCTCCCATAAGATTTACACAACAATGTCTGTGCAGTAGTACTTAAAAAATAATCATTATAAAGAAAATTAATAATAAAAATAAAAGGTGTGTTGGTGTGTGAATGTGTGTGTGTGTGTGTGTCTGTGTGTGCGCGCGCGCGTGCGTGTGTGTGTGTTTATCTACCGGTGTTTGTCAGCAAATTTTCAACCGCACTATAATCAAGGTCATTAAGCCAATCCGTGATATATTTTTTTAATACATTATTACCTAGTCTCTGTATTTTCTTAATTTTGTTAAGTTTTTTGTATAATCGTGAGGCCCCATACGTGTACTGCCTGCGTGCAAATTGACTTTTGGCAGTGTGAACATGGGAGCGTTCCCTCCTAGATATATTATCATTCTGCTGAGGCGTAACAGAGCGATGATACCTGCGGATACATTCATATACATAAAGCTTTCTGACAGATAGTACTTTAAGTCTTTTATAGATGTCGGTAGTGGGATGCCTATATTTGAGATACATGGATACTTTTAAAACCGCTCGTTGTGCCCGTTCTGCAATTAACAAATGTGATTTTGCTGCACCTCCCCACGCCGGAATGCAATACCTTATTATACTTTCACATAAAGCCCGATAGATCTGTTTCAGCAACTGCAAATTGGCAATACCCCGAAGGTTTTTAAACACGTAAATTAGTTTTCTTATTCTCTGTTGTACTACTTTAATATGATCTAGCCAATTTAATTTGTCATCAATAACCACTCCTAGATATCGTATATTGTTTGCTTTTAAAAGATCGATACATGAACAGTTCACATTTACATCTCTATTACATGGATAAATGTGAATTTTGAGTTTAAGATTATTCTTAGGACTACCTGCCATTGTTTTGCTAAAACAGAGATACTTTGTTTTTTGGATGTTGATTGATAAAATACTGTCTTCAAGCCATTTTGTAACCTGTTTAAGTCCTCTTTCAGCTGATTCAGTTACAATTTGCCAACTAGCACCGCGAAACATAAGTACTGTATCATCCGCAAACATACACATGTTACCATTCTCTAGGTCAATTTTCCCTAGGTCGTTAATATATATCAAGAATAAGGTAGGTCCCAGCGTACTGCCTTGTGGCACCCCGTAGGAACAGTTAGATAGGTCACTAAGATGGCTTCCCACGCGAACTGTTTGGACTCTGCCTGTAAGGTAACTCTCAAACCATTTTAAAGATAATCCCCTTATTCCGACACTTTCTAGTTTTGACAGCAATATCGGAATGGACACCGTATCAAATGCTTTTTGAAGGTCAAGGAAAACAGTAATGCATTTGTCCCCGTTATTCGTGTGAGATGTTATCCATGACGTTAGCGTTAATACAGCGTCTTCAGTTGATCTTTTTTCACGAAACCCATATTGATTATCAACTAGGATCCTAAACTTTTCAAGAAATGAAATTAGTCTTTTGTTCATGATTTTTTCTAGTATTTTACTGAGCGTTGAAAGGATAGAAATTGGCCTGTAGTTAGTTGTTTGATCTTTTGGCCCCGCTTTGAAAATTGGACAAACTACAGCTTTTTTAAATATTGCAGGAAAATTACCACTCTCTATGGTTAAATTACACAGGTAGGCAATTGGAGAGGTCAAGTATTTCATGAAATGTTGAATAAATTTTGTTGAAATGCCATCCAACCCTGGTGAACTATCCTGTTTAAGACCCAAAATAATATTTCTTATCTCCATAGGATCTGTATGAACAGCGCAAAATGAGTTGATAGGTGGATCTGTTTTCTTAGCAGTTTTGGCTAGCATGGTATCTGTCGTTTTAATTTTACTTAGAGTTTCATTAGCTAAGTTATGACCTACAGATGTAAAATAAGTGTTGACTTTATTAAGTGCTGCAATAGGGTCTTTATCTAAACTGAGGAGTTCTTCAGAAGAGCTTTTTACAAGATTGAGGTTACCTACGTCCTTTACAATGTCCCAGATCTTTTTAGGATTATTTTTGTGTTTCAGCAGTTGTTCCTGATAATATTTGTCCTTAAGACTTTTGACTACTTTGTTGCAGATGTTTCTGTATGTAATATACTCTTTTCTAACTTGTATGTCATTCTGATTTTGTTTGAATTTCTTGTGCAGTATATTTCTTTGCCTAATAGACTTTACGACTGATACAGTTATCCACGGTTTTAGAGGCTGAAATTTAGAAGGAATTGTCTTAACTCTTGTGTTTTCATTAATCAATTTTGTGAGTTTATGTGTCAGTAGTTGTGCTGCCAAATCAACTTTTTTTATTTCGTAATATTCTTGCCAAGATTCTTGTTTTAATTGTTTTTCAATTGCATTTAAATTTTTGTATTTTTTATTTAAAGTTACGGGTTTATTTTTTAAATTAATTTTATTTATAGATAGAAGGGTAGGTGCATGGTCAGTTAATTCTTCGAAGACTACTGTTTGCCACCCTTGTTTACACCGAACCATAAAGTGATCCAGACACGACTTATCTCTTGTAGGTTTATTAACACCTTGTTTCAATCCATGCATAGCCATGACGTTTAGATAATCGTTAACAAATTCCTTGTCATTTCCCGGAAGGATATTAATATTGATGTATCCAGTATAGTTGTCTTGTGTCTTGTGTATAGTTATATGTGTAACATGTTAAATGGCAAGTAGGCATATTAAAGAATAAAATTATAAATGAAAATAAACATAGAAATATGTAACTGTAAGCTAACTTTCCGAAAGAGTAAACTAGTCACTTAAGCTTTTCCAGGTCTTGATCTGAGTCGACACGGATGAGTTTATCACCTTCCGATTTACGAAGGTATACCCTGCCGAATGATGTCCAGCAGTAGCGATAACTATTATCTCTCGCAAACATTCTTGCAGACGCAAATAGTTTTCTTTTTTGTGGTGTCAAACTTTCAGAAATAAAAACTGGCATCGACGGTCCCTCAATAAGTAGCATAAGAGTATTAAATTTTTCTTTGTTATCCCGGTTAAATGTCTTTAGAGATTTAAGTATGTCCTCTTTCACCATGACACTGATAAATTCCACCGTAATAGGCTTCGACTTTTCTGATTTTGTGTTTACACGATAAACATCACGGATGTCGTTTGGCTGGACAGATATTCTAAGAGCTTTCCCAATATTTTGCACATAAGTAATAAGGCTCCTTTTAGTCTCAGACTGCTTTAACGGGACTCCACGTATTTCAATTCGCGAACAATTTTGTCCTCTCTCTATCTGTTCGATTTTATTTTCCAATACTTTTATATATCTCGTGTTGTTATCTCGTTCAGTCTCTAATTTATCAATTTTTTTTAGTAAGTCGTCATAGTTCTTCGACATGAAATCAATGGATGCTCGTATATCCGTATTCTGGTCCCTAATATCATTAACGGTATTTAGAATTACAGACATTTTTTTGTCTTGTTCGGTTTTCCATAATGTAGATACATCAATACATCAATACATAAGCTTATTGGTGAACCTCTTCATCTGTGAGATAAATTTGCTTGATCTGTGAGATAAGTGATTAACTGCATTGCAAAATGTAATGTAGGATTACACATGCTTTTGCAATAAGGCCAGCTACCTGAGGCTGGTAATGTAACATTGAAAAAGAGTCTGTAGAACACCTATTGATCTCTCTCTGTCGTTAAGAGTTTTTACATGTCTCTGTATAGGTATAATAGGCTTCAGAAAAATCTAGTTCTGCTTTAACAATTGTTGTCATCATAAATTTGAGCAGTGGATATCTAGAATCACCTACAATAAAAGGAAATATTCATTAAATTTATCATCTTTGTAAGACTGCTGCAAATGTGTTAAGTATATAAGAACTAAAACTTTGTTGTCTTTTACACCCAGGCAATATTTAAACAAACAAAATCAGCAACATATTCATAACACAAGGGTTTTAGGTGCTATAACCTGTAAAATATGTTTCTTTATATTTTCTTTTTACTCAATTGAACGGAAAGGACATATCTTTAAAGTTAAACTAAAATGTGTCTTGTATGTTTACCTAAAAGCCATACAGATGCTATAGTGCTCAGTTCATTCAAGTGAGACTACAAAGGATGATTAGACCATATTTTATTGTAAATTAAATGAATCATAGCCATCATTTACACTTATAATTTCCATGAGGCGCAGGATAGGAGCGGATGGAGACGTCTCACGAAGGCCCTCTGTACCACTGGGGTACCATAGGACGACAACAACAACATTTGTTACAAATCTGAAAAAAGTATTACACATAAATATTAGTAAGAAAGAAGAGTTATAAAATTTAAAAGTACAGTTTTTTCAATATATTCTATTGTATATACCTATTACATCACAAAACCATGCTAACAATTTTGTCGAAATTGTATTTTCATTTTGGTAAATGATATATTAAACATTTTATACAAAATACTAATTCAAAGACCTTCAGGTTTCTTTACACTGTAATTAGGTTCCTTAATCTATAATGAAAAATGTAAATTTTCACAAAACTGCTGAAATATGTCTGAGAAACGCATAAAATATGTCGAAAAAGTTAGTCTCCTAGTAACTTTTTCAAGATGGCTAGGATGACATTAGCTTCGCTCAAAAGGATGTTTACCTGCTGTCAAATTGACTGTCATGGTATAAAAAGATTGAAAAGTTCATAGTAAAAAAATGGTGAACGGTTTTGAAACGTCAACGTAAATTAGCCTGCCACAGGCCTGCTAAAAACGATGTCATAGTACAAAAGAGCAATGCAGTCCAATAGCAGTCCTGCTTTAAGAGCTAATGGTAAGGCCCCAGACAGAGCTTGTGAATTCATCCAAGCTAAGTCGATACCATGTAAGTACTATACCGCTGATTTCAAATTCATGCTTGGTTTATTAGTAATAAGACGTATTTACTTACTTATTACACCTAGAGCTAATGGAAAAAGTGAAAAATGTGATGTCGGCATGAATCACTAGAGTACTACACCCAGGAACAGCATCGCAAGTGCATTTCCTACTACCTAGGTATGAGAACAAAATGTTCCACCCATGTTTATCTATCTTAAATATTATATAAAAATGAAAACTTATTTAATAGATTGATTAACTAAGTTATTATAACGTACACGAATTTCAATTAACGGCTGCATTAAAAATTTGGCAGCCAGAAATGTTCAGCAGCTGGAAGAAATTACAATTCAGCTTAAACTCAAACTGCAGATTTTAAATACGACAGCACGAAAAAAAATCCATGTAGGCAGGAGGAAACTACTGAGTAACAAAGGTCGATCTCAAGGAAACCCTAAGACACCTAAATTGAACATTGCTCCGTTAGACTAGGACGAAATATTCAAAAACTTCATTAAACGGTTGGATATTTACTTGAAACTTGAAACTGAACAGAAGTGTTGATATTAATACAAAGAAATACTCGTCGCTACTAACATCTTTAAGCCCAGAATTACATCAGAAATGTATGATTTATGATTATGTGCTCCACGAGATCCATGTGAGATAGAATTTGAGGAGTTAGCTAAAATTCATCGAACCCAAGAGCACTTGGGCTTAAGAACATTTTATTGCACATACTCAAGGGGAAAATAAATCAATTATTAGTTTTCCAATATTCTTCAGGGATACAGTTTAGGACTTGAACCAGAGCTCTGGATTTCCGCAATTTTGTGGTTAAAATGGTAGTTACCTGAGTCACAGATAATTGCTACCGCTGTATTTGATTTGCCACGAGAGGATTCAGATGCTTTTGCGTGGGGTTTGAGACGTTTACACCCGTTTTTAACTCTGTTAACTCTTTCAAGATAATTGGTTGCTTTTATTACAAAAAAGCTGGGTTAACTTTAGTGTTTCGAATAAACTTGGGCCTTTTTATTGACATTTAATTTTAAAGATAAAGATATTGTAAGGTTAAGGTAAGGTTACAGCCTATAAGTGTAGGTAGCTTCTTATAAAAATAAATTTTATTAGATTTTCACCTTTAGTGGAAAATAAATAAACAAGGTGTGGTTTTGTAAACTTAAATTTTTGGCATATTTACGCAGGTGAGCTATCGGTCATTCTCTCGGGGCGGCGCCTGCATGCATACGTACTCGGTGGTGTAGCGGGTTATGCGGGGATGGTGCCGGCGGTAACAAGCGGGCGGAATAATGGGATGTCATATAATAATTAAATAAATTAGAGATTTATCGATAAAAGTGATACTTACGTACCTATACTTATGTATGAAATTAAAAATTGATTGACACCTTGACTGACCATTGAGCAGTGCCATCTGCTATGATTTGCTTCATTTACGGCCGGTCCTAACAACCTATATCTTCAGTTTTGGCATATCGGAGATAGAAAACAACTTCTGTCTCTGTTTGTGTGGACGGCAAAATCAGAGATAGAAACTGTTTCCTATCTCCGAAAATTTTGTCAAAAATGGCGATAGATAGATTATTGGGACCGGCCGTTAATTAAACTAATTCAAATTCAAATAATTTATTTCAGGCTCTGTGCCCATAATACTTAGATATAAAATAAATATTAGATTTAATTACAAAATCAGAAATTTCATTTAAGTATCTATTAAAATTAAATAATAATAATAATACAATCAGCCCCCGATAAACATTCTCACCAAATGAGCGCCAATTGAAAACTTCGGTGTTCATTCAATAATTCAATTTAGCATTTAACTTACAGCCGGTCCTAATAACCTATCTATCTTCAGTTCTGGCATATCGGAGATATAAAACAAATTCTGTCGTTGTTTCTATGAACGGCAAAATCAGAGGTAGAAACAGTTTCCTATAAAATCTCCGAAATGTCAAAACGAGATAGGGTCATTTAGTCAGATTGCGACCGATTAGCGATGTTGTCAATTTTGAATGGCAAAAATGGCAATATTTATATATCTAACAATAACTGGAACTTTTTGCGACGATACCTTATACGATCAAGATTATTTTAAAAATAAGATTTAGTGATATGTGGCTGTAGAGTAATTTACAGAAAATTTATTTTCTAAAAATAGATGAAATGCCACTTTGCGACCGCTAATTTTAATAATCGACCAATACCTATCTAGATTGCGGCCACCACTCTGATGTGGATTATTCCACGTTAGTTAATTGAAAAACAATAAATAAATAAATTGAAAATTCTCATTTATAATCATTTCATCATCATCATCATCATCATATCAGCCGAACGACGCCCACTGCTGGGTAAAGGCCTCCCCCAAGAATCTTCACATCGATCGGTCCTGTGCTGTCCACATCCAGCGGCTTCCCGCGACCTTGACCAGATCGTCGGTCCACCTTGTAGGGGGCCTGCCCACGGAACGACGTCCGGTACGCGGTCGCCATTTGAGAACCTTTCCGCCCCAACGGTCATCGGTTCTCCGCGCTATGTGTCCCGCCCACTGCCAGTTCAACGATGCAATCCTTCGAGCGATGTCGGTTGTTTTAGTTCTCCTGCAGATCTCATCATTTTTGATTTGATCGAGTAGGGAAATACCAAGCATCGCTTTCTCCATTGCTCGCTGGGTGATCTTGAGCCTTCTTATGGGACCCTTAGTAAACGACCACGTCTCACTCCCATATGTCATTACTGGCAACACACACTGGTCAAAGTCTTTCGTCTTGAGATACTGAGGTATTCCGGACGCGAATATATGCCGGAGCTTCCCGAATGCTGCCCATCTGAGCTAGATTCGACGGGAGATCTCTTTCTCGAAGTTGGACTTACCTAACTGGACTATCTGTCCCAGGTAAACATAGTGGTCAACAACTTCGAGTGCAATGTTCCCAACGTTAACTGGAGTGGGTGCATAATGGGCCTTTAACATGATTTTGTCCATGTTCATCCTAAGGTCCACTCTTTGACTTCTCAACTCTTTGATCTTCAAGCATAATGTTCAGTTCAGGTCTTCCACGGTCTCAGCCATAAGAACTACATCATCGCAAATCGCAGGTGTGTTGTGTTAGGTATTCGCCATTAATGTTAATGCCGCGTCCATTCCAGTCTAGAAGTTTGAAAATATCCTCCAACGCAGCTGTTAACAGTTTCGGAGAAATAACGTCCCCCTGTCTCACGCCTCGCTGTAGTTGGATCGGATTAGACCTCTGGTTCTGTGATCGGACCGACATGGTGGCGTTTTTGGTATAAGTACTTTAGTACCTCGATGTGCCTGTAGACTATTTGGCACCTTTGGAAAGACTGCATTACCGAGATCTTCAAGCATAATGTTCAGTTCAGGTCTTCCACGGTCTCAGCCATAAGAACTACATCATCGCAAATCGCAGGTGTGTTGTGTTAGGTATTCGCCATTAATGTTAATGCCGCGTCCATTCCAGTCTAGAAGTTTGAAAATATCCTCCAACGCAGCTGTTAACAGTTTCGGAGAAATAACGTCCCCCTGTCTCACGCCTCGCTGTAGTTGGATCGGATTAGAGCTCTGGTTCTGTGATCGGACCGACATGGTGGCGTTTTTGGTATAAGTACTTTAGTACCTCGATGTGCCTGTAGACTATTTGGCACCTTTGGAAAGACTGCAGCACTGTCCAAGTTTCAATCGAATCAAAGGCTTTCTCATAGTCCACGAACGCTAAGCAAAGTGGCAAGTTATACTCTTCGGTCTTCTGTATAACTTGCCGCAGCGTATGAATGTGGTCAATGGTAATAATAGGGGTTAAAGTATGAAATTGCCGATTATTTTCCCGCTTTTTATTTTTATTATAGCTCTTAAGTATAGTCGTATTATTGCGTAATTCTTTTTGTATTGTATCAAAAACTAAATAAAGTAACTTTTGACTAAAAGAAAATGCAATACTAGTGCCTATTACTTCAAAGGAAGTCGTTGAAAAGACCCCTTACTATGTGTCAGCTGACCTTCTTGCTTCAATTAAGTATATTTGTATTATATACTTTGATTTTCAGAAATTTAAATACTATAATGCGTAGCTTTATAACCATCTAACTTTTAGCTTTAATTGCATCGAAAACGGTTCAGGCGTTTTTAAAAAAACTAAGAAATTGTTACTATGGAAAAATGACTTATCTCGATTTCGTCCATACAAAACGGCAATTTCATACTTTAACCCCTAATATTAGCCTTTTCGGAACCCCGCTTCTTTGGGAGGTTGGAAGTCGTCGAACCTGCGAGTGAGACGATTCGTGATGACTCTCGAAAACAACTTAGAGATATGGCTCGGAAGCGAGATGGGTCTGAAGTTCTTCAAGAGAGTTTTGTCACCCTTCTTGAAAAACAGCATCACATCGCTTCTGCCTCATGCCTTTGGCGTTTTGCCCTCGAGGATGACAGAATTAAAAAGCCTTAAGTATCGGCTTACCGCCCACTCTAAGGAGCTCTGTTGTGATTCCGTCATCACTCGCCGCCTTGTTGTTTTTAAGCTGCTTTTTAAGAGCCAGTCTAATCTCGCACAGGCTGACATCCGGGATATCTTCAGAATAGTGTCGGGTAAACTTAGCTCTAAGGTCTTTAGCCTTACTTTCAACATGTATTTTCGTGGAATATAACTGTCCATAGAAACTCTCAATCTCCCTCAGGATTATAACAAAAATTATTAATTGTTTCTTAATTAATAATCATTTCATTGTTTCTTAATTTGCTTTTCTTGTCGTAAATCCATATAAAAGGAATAATCATAAATCCTTGTTGTAAAAGGAATAATCATGACATCGTCCAACAAAACCATGCCCTGGTTTTGGTCTCCTTGTCCAATACCGCCTATGTGCAAAGTCGAGAGACACTTCCATTTTCATAGACTTTTACCGAATGGTCTTGCGAAGGTTTTGGTGATAACACCACAAACTCACTATCATCATGAAAACGGGTGTTAGAGAAATGTGTAACATCTAAACCAGTCTTGAATATATTGTCTTGGTTTTTAGTAAGTCTCGTGTAATGTTTATTCAGTGAAGTATATTTCACAGGCTTCCAAATGTCAGGATTACCTTCACTTACAACAGGTAACCCAGCTAGGTAGAAAGGACTTCGAGAAAGAATCCGATAGAAGGATTAAATTGGGCTGGGCCGCATATGGGAAGCTTCTTCAAGTTTCTCCCACATAATAGAACTTAACATTTTGACAACCATTTGGATCAGCGGTAGTTAACGCTGCTTCTGAGCCATGGGTCGCGGGTTCGATCCCCGCACAGTACAAATATTTGTGTGCATGAACATGTCTGTTTGTACTGGTCTGGGTGTTTTCTATGTATTATAAGTATGTATTTACAAAAAAAAAAGTATATAAGTAAGATTATCGGTTGTCTAGTACCCCATACGACAGGATACTTAATACTACCTTAATTTGGGACTAGATGGCTCTGTGTGGCCCAGTGAGGCATGTCTTAAAATATTTATTTATTTATTTATTAACATCAAATCCATATAAGACTTATATCCATCAACTAAAAGCAAAGATTCGCTCAAGAGTCCAGTCATACTGACAGAAGGCATACTGTTAGTGACTTCTTTCGGAGGGCGCAGATATGGATAAACTACTAAAGGTGGACACTTGCCCACAGGCGTTAAAAGTTCACCAATGCTTAGCACAGGTTTTCACCTGTGCACCTAGGCAAAGCTATAGTAAAAGAAATACAATCAAACGTCAAAGTGAATTAGAAAAGATGCAACGTACAAGACAGTGGTCGTCAAATCAATTAGTTTTTTGTACATCCAATTAACGGCCATGAATTTTCCATACATTTTGGAAGCGGCCGAAAGCTAGCACCGGCCCCGGTCGTAAACCAAAAGCGTCTATTTTATGCGATCAAAATCACAGATTTAATAAGTATTTACCGGTCGCAAACTAACAGACACTCTCAGTTACTTAACAAAGTGAAGAACAAAAGTCACACGACTTAGAACCTTACATAAATTTAATAAGAAAAACAAAAGAAACTTTTTATCTGGAAGTCAGTTTTGCGACCACCTGGCCGTAAACATGGCCGACATGTTAGTATGCGACCACTCAATAATTACTTACTTTTTCTATATTTCACACCAAAACCTTTGCAAATTGTGTTGTAAAACTGTTTTTATAGCAATTAAGCCATCAACAATCTCTTATAAACAAATGAAACAATAAATACTCACTTCGAATGCCGCGATGGCTCGCTAATTTTTGGCAACTTTGGGCACGTGCCCAGGCAAGTAGTGTGGGGAGTGAAATGGCTGAGCGTTTTTTCACTACTAATTTAATAATAAGACAGACAATCTAAGAAGTCATAGATTCTATATCTATCCTTTTTGCATACAGGACAATTTCGTTTGGAAAAAAGTTATAGAATTCTTGTTTTCTTAGTTTTTCTGTGGTAGGTCTCTTAAATCGTCGGAAACTAACGCATGGTCGCGAACTAGCGAAACGACCCTAGATAGATTATTGGGACCGGCCGATATTATTGTCATGTTATGTATGAGTATGAAACATAAAAAAAACAGTCATTTTGTCGATTTGATTGCGCCCATTTTGAATTGTCGGTTTTGTAGTGCCATACAAAACTGTCAATTGTAGGTTTTTTTTTATCTATGTATCAGCTGCACTAAAATAGGTGTAGATCATTATTCTACATTACGCACGATTAGTATTAAAAGCAAGTCTTAGTAAGTACAAATAGTACGTACTTAGGTAGAAGTCTTGTGCAGTACCTAAGTATTAGGGTTTTTTGTTTCCATAGAAATTACTTGAGTACCTACCTATGTTCTTGTTACTTCAGTACTCTAGCTTTAACTACAATACATTCTGACTATGATAATTCAGTTTTTAATACCATTATTATAACTAACAAGAAAATTAGTCTAATGGCAATTTTTTACTCTTCCTCTCCCTGAATCCGCTACTGACAGCAGGGGTCACTGCAGGGCCGTCTTAAACTAGGCTGGGGCCCTTGGGCACAAAAGAATTTGGGGCCCTTTTGGAAAGTAAAAAAAGCGAATTATAATGACATTTTTTCACTAAGTATGACCATTTATTATTATAATTAATGACTGATTTGTGAAAAAAGTGTAATGTGCCCAACAAAAATGTTTTGAGAATAAATGTGTGAGAAAAATTATCGGTCCTTCAGGGCCCCCTGAGAATGGGGGCCCAAGGCACGGGCCCCGTATGTATGGAGGAGACGGTATTGGGTCACTGCAGAGTTATGTGGGACTAGTCCGATGAAAACCTACACTATACTCATTAAATTTTGCAATAATACCAATTTTTTTTTGTATCAATTGTTTTTGACCAGCTAGCCAGTGCGTGTTGCCAGTAATAGGTTAAGGAACTGTAACGGTTTGTTTCACACTATATGGGTTTCCTGTTATGGAAAAAGGTCAAGCATTACTTTTTCCAACATCTCATACCTACATTGGAAAAAGCGATGCTTGCTATTTCCTACCACGATGTAATCAGAAATGTGGCAAACAACAGGAGAACTCAGAACAAAATCGCTCGAAAAATGTTTGATCTGAAGTGGCAGTAGGCGAATCATATCAAAAAGAAACGATGGCGGTTGAGATGTAAAAGTTCTTTAATGGTTTAGAGATACCATACCAGGTGGGCCTACGATCGCAAGAAACTGCTTAATGCTGACGGCGCGGGACCGATAGTCGCGTGGAAAGCCTTAGAGACCCGTACTATTAGAGTATCGTCTTACTAGAGTATCGTCCGCGACACCGTCTGCGTGGGAATCACATCTTGAACAAAAATCTCACTCCCAGTTTTTATTCCTGATCATGTCGCTTTCCTCGGAGATGATTTATTCCTGTTGATAGTCGCTATCTGTTATTCTGAACACATACTCACTGCCTACGACAATATTGATTTTCATACAACCATTTTTAAGAAATGGGATCTCTAAACCGTTTAATTAGATAATTTTATTGACTATCCTATGCAATTTCCAGGGTCTCCAACTATCTGTAGATAGTAAGTTATAGCCAATTCAGTTAAGAAAATATAAATTACCCAATGGTAACCATAAGAACTTCCATCCCTTTTTTTCCACTTAAATGAATGGTTCATTTAAGTAAACACTGCCAACAAACACACTTTGAGAAGTCATGCTAAAGGAATCTGTTTATCAGTTTTAATATGGGTACATAACAACACCTAAAATTTAACAAAGTAATCCACAGGTATCTATAACCCAACAAAATAATAAACACTTCAAATGGATTTTGCTTGGACCGTAAACAAGTCTAAGTCATTACAATCTAAAACGTATAAATCGTTTTAATTGTACCTATCTGTTTTAGTTACGTGGGACGAATGCTCATCCAATTTAGGGAGCCACAATAAGCGTCCATCAATCACATTACCGTTGAGACGATAACGGGACTGAAGATTAAACCCGGACCTATAATATCGTCTAATAGCCGTAAGTGTGGTTTAAGTGATTTTTCACAAAACTTGTAAGCAATCTTGTTAATGATGTATCGTACACTGGCTTTTGAAATTGCTGTTACAAATTGCATAGCGTGTTGTTAGTGATATTTTTCTAGAATCGATTGGATATCATTACGCTTAGAGGTGAGAATATCGCAAAGTTAAATCTTAAAAAGAACTAAGTGAATACAGAATATTAGGTAAATGATATAATAAGTCGAAACCAGGCTACATAAGCATATGGTTAAGTACTATGGCATCGAATCCGATTGAAGATAAATGTAAAAAAAAATCTCTCGAAAGTTGGAGTTACATAATCAAAACCTGGATACAGCGTAGGTAATGCCTTGAGTAAATTCGTGGATACAAACAATGTCTTGGTAGCTCGAAGTCAAACGGTTAGAGACCGCGTAAGCGGACGTTTGTGGGTTCAAGTCCCACTAAGTCATTGCTTTTTCAATTTACAGCAGCAATTTAATTGCTTTAAAATAGTTTCAAAGGTTTGATTTTTTCACGATTTCAAGGAGTTATAGACTTGAGTATATTGTGGTTTTAATTTAAACTCGATACCTCCATGCATTCCCGAAATAAATACCTTATGGTTTCGACAAAGAAATGAACGGACGGATGAACGGACGAACTACAAATTCTTTTTGAGGTAAAAAATGATGACCGTCAAGATGGAGGGACCAAGTCTCGGATGCTTGTCATACATGGGTTGGTGATCACAAACCCGAGCAATGTTCGAAAACTCAAAACTTTTCTGTCCGACACGGGAATCGATCCCGTGACCCTGAGATCTACGCCATATAAAATGGTTATTTTACTATTTGCTACCTCTGCTATAATTTTAGCTACCTCAATAAATACATAATATAATATTTGAACAAAACAGTTGGTCGATTTATTTTAGATCGTCGAATGATAAATATCTAATACCTATTTTCTGCCTTCACGTTATGTATTTTTTTTTTAATAAATGATAAAACCTTAAAAATGAGTACAGGTGACAAACTCTGAAATACCTGTACAAATTTTGGAAGATGTGGAATCAAAATGAAGTGAAAGAATTTGTTGAAAGTGAGAGTGATTAGTTTAAACATTTACCTACTTCGTAACATTTGTACATAACTGTAGAACAATGACGGATCTAACAAATCCGTCAATGTTTTACAATCATGACGACTTTTTAGAATAAATACAAACATTTATTCGGTAAAATAAAATTAATTGTAATCCTTATTTATTATTATAGTTGTTAAATTATCGATTCGTAGCTGGGTGAGTCAGTTAATATCATTCCCCTACTAACGCTTAGCAGGAAATTGTATGTGTCTTTATCTTAAACAAACCAGATCATAAAGTTCCCTAGAAAAAAAAAGGAAATTTAAAATTGTGAAATAAAACATGATATAGAAATAAGTCATTATTTTTATTTGTCTAGCATAATCCATTAGGATATTACAATCACTCCCATAACTACTACTTGATGACCTCCGTGGCGGAGTGGCGTACACACCGGTTTTCAAGGTGTCGCCTGCTCCGAGGTCCCGGGTTCGATTCCCGGACGGGTCAATGTAGATAAGAAAAGTGTTTTTCTACATTTTCTCGGGTCTGGGTGTTTGTGGTACCTTCGTTGTTTCTGGTTTCCAAAATACGAATGCTTTAAATAGTTATTCAAATTGGGATCAGAACAATGTATGTGATGTTGTCCACATTTATTTATTTATTTATTTATTTATTTATTCTACTATAATAATATGTATGGTCAACACCTCTTTCGGTATGGTTTGGTGGTCAAAAGGTTAATACGAGTCATCGATGATCGAGAAAAATAGAAAAGTATTAAAGGTAAGTAAGTAGTTTTTTTTTACAACTAGGTACCTGTCTCAGATATTTTTCTTTTTTTACCTGCTTTGATTTCGAGAATAAAGTAGTGTTAATATTTAAATAGTATTGTTAAATTAATTAACTAGTTTTTTTATTTTGTATCTTTGTTAACGTAGGTACAGTACCTACATATTGTATTTATGACTCAGGATCAATCTGTAATACTAAAAGATAAAACGAACTAGGGTTTAGTATTATGATGAATGATCATTTCTAAGTGGTTTTCTCTTTAACATGGCATTACCTTACTTCGTGAACAGACATCAATCGATGCATGCTTTGTACGAAAGCTACTTACGTAGAAACAATACCTACTTAGGTACTTCCTAAATGCAACTAACGAGGGTATACGATGCGCATTGCACACCCAGGCTTGCATTTATCACTGAATAGCCGGATACAGGAATTCAAGGCATTGTAGCCTTATTATACTGACCACAGTGGGCGTTGAAGGAAAAGGGTAGTTTGTCATTCCACGGCTCATTACGGCGCAGATGACAGGCCGATCTCCACACCAATTTGAATATCAAATCAGTTCTTACCCCACAGCACGCAAGATTGAAAACCTATCAGAACGCCCCCGATATTGATGAGTTATATAAATCGATATTATTAAATTTGAATAATATGTTGATATCATCGAGGTCAATGTATACGTCTGTTGTTGTCCTTTTCTGTTATTTACGTATCTGTGGACCATTACATTAGTTAGAACACCGATGACATCACAGAGAATACGAACACCTTCCAAGATTTAACTTTTGTTACTTTGGTGCAAGAGAAACATCTAGGTACCAACATTCGCTGAGGAAATAATGCCAAAATAGTCTCTTCATATATGAGCCCTCTACTTTATGTACTTCTTATAAGTATTTGTTTTTTATGCTCAGCAAAATAAATACACCCTGTCTTCTGCTGTCCACTTATTAGGATTTATGAGACAAAGCCCGCTGCCAGAGGTGCCAGACAGACTAGACGGACGGACAAAGTAGGCTCTAGGCTCAGTATTAAGGTCCCTAAAAACTCTAAAATAGACATACAACATTTTGTTCTATATACTAATAAAACTATTACTATCTCTGTATTAGCATTTTATGTAACTGGTCACAAGCCTACACAATCTACTACTTAAATAATAAATACATACGGAACTCATGTAGTTACTATTACACAAACAAGGAAGAGACTGCGAGATAAAAAGTCTATTTGTAGGATTCGGATAAGTACATACTTATTGCATATTAGGAATAAAAGTATTTATGCACAGGAAATAAAATATTCTGCTCACGAAATCAATAAAGACAAAAGGAAATGCGCAATAACATCGAAGGTAAATGGCATTGCTGCAATTGATCCCGCGGAAGTTGCCACTAATTAATATGTCAGAGAATTTAATGCCGACCAACACTTTGGCATTATATCATAAATTCCACGGTTAATACTCTTATTTTTGGTTGTATAAACCGATTCCGATTAACGATTCAAGCCTGTTTACTTACTACGAGTGAAAGGGCAACAAGTACCTACCTAAAAGATTTTATGCATAGTAGGTAGGTAGTAAGTACAATTTTAAAAAACATCTTATATTATTTAAATAACGTGAAACCTCTCATAGGGCGAATCTGCTAGGTAAGTATCTACTCACATTTATTTTATTTTTCCATATAAACCGTAACAATTGCTTTGTAGTTTAATATGAAGAAGCTTATCTAAATTTTATTTCGATGCCACCCCTTATAGTACCTACGAGAACCGGCTACAAAATCAGTGCACTTCTGTTTATTTTGTAGTTAAGAATTAATTATTGAGAAAAGTAACTATATATTTCTTTCCCTATGCTATAACTAACAAGTTTTGTATCCTATCTAATACTTTGGGTCGTTTCTAATACCTAATACAAAAAAATGCTATTTTGGACGTGGCTATTTTATTACTTAGGTACATATACAATAGGAGGTAATTGATTGGTGCTAACATGGTTCTAAATTATGTAAAATGTGTCAGAATTTAATGATTTTTGTCATAACTTTTGAAATCTACCACAGTTTCAAACGTGGTAGGTACTATTTTAAGCATTACCTACTTCCATAGACCTTGTCCCAGTGTGCGCCGTAAAGCTGCCAATTGCTTTCCTCGTTTGACTGTGATGTTACGCGGTAGCTCTCTTTCACTCTACCTTTTTAATTACTATCTTTAACAGCCAGCAACCCTTATTTGCGGCCAGATTTAATTAGGCACCCTATTATAATAAACAGAAAAAAAGCTTTAATTTGATGTTACATAAATGATAAGCGTACGTTATGAACGTAGTAACGTACAAATGTGGAAAAAATTATACCTATATACACCTGGCTGCGAAGAGGTGCGGCCAAGTGCGCAACGGGCAACGGCAACCGTGATCTTTCAGTCTATACAACGTATAACAAAAATATGCACTAATACTTAAGGATATGTGTATACATCCAGTAAAGACCATTTGGAAAACGAAGCCCACGTTATTGTACCATTACTTATGTTTAAAATCATGGCAGTGTTATTTATTTTTGATAAAATTTTGATTCAGACTTTTAATTTTGTAACACGCTGTGACGCGCACCGACGCGGTATTATTTTGCTGCGGCGGGGTATCGGTTGAATGGACCATACACAGCTACATCATTTAGGTATATTTATACATTTATTTAAAAGAAAAATTCAGCGAGCTCGTCTCCAAAAATTCAATTTTTAATAATTCAATTAAAAATACGAACGGCCTTTGGATCAAAACGTAGTAATTACTTGCTCAGTGCTTTGGATAGGCACCATTGTAGATATATATTTTCCTAACCATAAACATGTGTAAGAATTTGTTTTTTCGTAATAACTCGACGAGTGAGTTTGAGCTCTGTAATGGCCTATTAATGTTCCGTATTATAAGTTAAACTTGTCTAAGCGTAGGTACTCTTAGTTGATAATTTATCTCGTTTAATTTATCAATAAATATAATTTAATTATATACTTAGATTTCTATAAATCTATATATAAACGTTATTTACATTTATATTTTTTTATTTTTCGTTCCCTTTTGTTTTTGAAAAGTACCATATTATTTTATCAGGAACTCCTTGCGCCTATGTAAGCAATCTGCGTCATGGAAAGTGGCACAAAATTACCGTAAATTAATACTCGGACGAGGCATATTAGGCCTCATTTGTGGAGTATGAAAACCTTGTTCTCTCAAATTACGAGAATTGTAAGAACACAAGATTTCTGTTGCTGTATCGTGGAGTTAAGTGCACGATTGCTATGAAACCACGTGAGTACTCAAATACCTACGTAGGTATTGTACAGAGTGCTTTAATATTTACCACGAGTAGTTAAATCATAATACCTACCTGAGATAGCTACCGAACAAGGAAGTTGTAAATAAGTGCAATTTGTCGTCTATTACATATTTATTTTTTCATTATTACAATCAGCCATTAAAAACATTCGAACATAGGCCGCCTTCATAGAACACCAACACAACAAACAACTCTGAGCCAGCTTGAGGTCGTTAGGAGACAATGCAGCTTGAACAATCAATCAAAAAGCCTTGTTATTAAACTTCGCATCTTTTGTTTTGCAGGTCATTTGAGGCAAAAAGCTGCATGCAACCTACACTTTAGGTGATAATTATTTGACTGTACTGAGCCATACAGTAAACTGGCTACAAATCTATACTAATATTATAAAGCTGAAGAGTTTGTTTGTTTGTTTGAACGCGCTAATCTCAGGAAGTACTGGTCCGATTTTAAAAATTATTTTTGTGTTGGATAGTCCATTTGTCGAGGAAGGCTTTAGGCTATATAACATCATGCTGCGACCAATAGGAGCGAAGTATGAGTGAAAAATGTTGCAAAAATAATCGCGATCATAATAACTGAAATTGACGCGGACGAAGTCGCGGGGAACAGCTAGTACCTAATAATAATCGGAGGAGGTGGTTAATTGATAATTTGTTGACTGGAGGCGATTCTAATACCCAATACAGGTACAGTTAGGTATTTGATCTAAAATGCCAACAATATTCAATATGCAGGGTGCCTTGTTTCTTTGTTGCATGGCCAGAGATCCTGTGTGTTGCCTATTTACAGTAAGACTTAACATTAATTCTTGACGATTGCTGTTGTTTAACACACAACACGTTACACTCGTGGCACAAATTATACTAAACATTATAATGCTCATATTTAAATAATACGCGCGATGGAACCCTGTAATTAAAGAAAAAAACAACATGTAAGTGAAAAAAGTATACCAACCTAATTAGCGTAGGTACCCATTTTTACTCAAACTTCTTAACCTGGAAAAAAATAAACTTATCTTCTAATCGATGTTCTCTTACCACTTGAGATGTAACCGACCTGAAATTTAAGACTTAATAATGTAAGGAGAATAATAACAATCTTTCTAACGCTTAAATCGTATATGGCGTTTTGGATGATAATTGAATGTGAAGAACTGCGTAGGTAGTAACTGTACCTACTTCAATAATAAAAAAATTAAATACGAACTCACAAACTTTCGCTAACTGCGCGACTTATCTTTCCGATTAACCAAGACATTATTTATGTTGATAAATAGTAAGAAAAAGACGTGTGGCACTCGGACACTGTCCCGGTAAAGCTATTGCATAGCATTTTTTATCAACTTATGCAATTATAAAACTAAAAAGTATCACCGCTGTGCCGCTCGGAGTGGGGGGGTGTTAGGTTATTTTCGTTACGGAATTTCTGGATTCGGTCTCCACGCTCAAGGTCCGCGATAGAAGCTATGCAATAGCTTAAAAATCTGCAGAAAAAGTAGTCGCCTAGTACCTAAGCGAAAGGTTGTTGTTTTGCAGTCGAAATATTTATTCAAATAATGTATTTTCAATTGCAATTAGTAAATTAACCGCAGAACACGGAAATTAACTGCTTGAATTTTTTTTAAATTGTGCAGGATTTAAATTACTTTATACAAAATTCGTTCCAACCAAAGACTGCCTGTAGACCTGTAGACATTGTTAGGTAGGTACCTACTTACTGGCAGTACGTATTACCTATGGTATTACATACATACTACAACAAACACTGATATCAATCAGGACAGGGAAAATGTTCACCTTTTCAATTGCAAACTGCACTACAAGGTCGAATAGACAAACAGTTGCGTAATGTTTGGGAAGTTTTTATCTGACATCTCCTGATCGCCATTCATAATGCAACACGAAATAAAATTTCCCAAATTATGCAATCGTACAAATTGAAATCGTTTGGTGCAGACAGGACCCCTACCGCGAGCGCACCTTGACGAACAAAAGACGGTGTTCGCCGCGTGTTATTTTGCCGCAAATGATCATTGGTACTTTCGTAACCCAACGCCTTTGTTTGTGTTTTTCTTTGAAGATGATTCGTGATTGAGTTAGCTATTACCTATGTACAGCCCAATGTGTGAATTAATTTCGATTTTAATTTGATGTAGGTATATTTTTTCCCGAAAAACCAAGTGGAGATGACCTACCTAATTACCAATTATCTTAGATGGTCAGATCGCACACATAGTTTCCAATACACAAATAAATATAGTTTGTTACCAATAAACCCCAAGATTTTTTCAAATCTAAAGCCCTATGTTTTTTTTTGTTGCAGTCAACAAATTTTTTCGACCCAAAAAAACCTGAATGTCTAGATAAAAAATTGAATTAAATTAAATTTGAGTCAGATCCCTTTCACGCAAAGTTACTCGTAGTCTTAGTCTCTTCTAGTCACCTTCTACCGATTTGGATGGTTCTTTTATGGTCCACCTGGTGCCTAAATGCTCTAAGGCCTAAGTAGACTAAGAAATTGTGCGTAAAATCATTTATAAAAATTAAGCTATAACTGTAGCTTCCTTTATTCTAATTTCCGGTAGAAAAATATTATTTTACGCTTAGATTTTCCGTCAAAAGTTGGTTTTTGGAACGATTCGGTAACCTATCTATACTAATATTATAAAGCTGAAGAGTTTGTTTGTTTGTTTGTTTGTTTGAACGCGCTAATCTCTGGAAGTACTGGTTCGATTTGAAAAAATATTTTTGCGTTGAATAGTCCATTTATCAAGGAAGGCTTTAGGCTATATAACATCGCTGCGACCAATAGGAACGAAGCATGAGTGAAAAATGTTGCAAAAATAGTCGTGATCATAATCATTGAAATTGACGCGGACGAAATCGCGGGCAACAGTAGTGTTAAATATTTTTGTACTCGGGTTCGTGTTTTTTTAACCAGCTTCAAAAGGTAAAGATCTCTAGTCCGCTGTACGTTTTGTTTGGTCTTTAAGCTCATACGACCTGAGAAAAAGTTGCTATTAGAATTACTGGTACCTACTGTACTTGTTCCCCGGTCTTTTGATTCCGCGCCAATTGCACTGTGTGTGGCAATCGGCCGTCATTTATTTGCATGATGGACATCCAAATTGAATATCTATTCACACGTCTGTGCTCATGACATTGACATTGGCCTTGGTAACGATGAAGACAAAGTGCAAAATGATCCGAAGCCCATTGGTAGAGTCAAGTAGGGTCAAACGATCGATTGGGACAACACTTGATAGGTAAGCCGATTTATTTTACGCGATGTCAATTTTCAGTGTGACTTCTTTGATCGTTTTTAATCCGAAAACAATCGATGAGCTATAAAACATAAACAACAGTTAATATAACAAAGCAATCAGAATTTATGATCACGACAATATGTTGTAGTAACACACTGCTACAGTGAAACTGAGAGCATGCAGGCGATAGTTTTCGAACTATAGGAACTCGTACATCTATCTACTTCTACTCTACTTCTTTTTATATTAGATAAATAAAAATTAGTTACCAAAATGTATGAACGCTCATAACTTCCGAGAAACAGCATCAAATCGGGTAAGTACATTTTTTTTTTTAATTTGTAATGAGCAGGAAATGATTTGTATGGAAGAAGATTTTTGATTATTATATGAAAAAAAAACGCTGTATTAGGAATATCTATACTTAATATTATAAAGCTGAAGAGTTTGTTTGTTTGTTTGTTTGTTTGAACGCGCTAATCTCTGGAAGTACTGGTTCGAATTGAAAAATTATTTTTGTGTTGGATAGTCCATGCCTCGAGGAAGGCTTTAGGCTATATAACATCACGCTGCGACCAGTAGGAGCGAAGCATCAGTGAAAAATGTTGAAAAAATAATCGCGATCTTAAAAACTGAAATTGACGCGTACGAAGTCGCGGGGAACAGCTAATCCTTAATATGACAAGTGTGTAAAGAGCAGGAAAACATGGTCATAAACGAAGCAAGCAGAGCCTGAACGGACAACTAGTTTCAAATAAATCAGTAAGACACAGATTTAACAAGCCATACCGTATTTACCGCGACCATTTAATGCTATCAAATTATATAAAAGCAGTTGTGCAGTATGTCTGGGGTTTCAATGCAATGGTGGCGATAACAAATCGGAATCGTGCCCGGTTCACATTAGCACGGCGCACGTTCCGGCCACAACATCTGATAGGTAATGCAACCGTAATGCTCTCCACTCTATACTATTTCACGTTATTACTCTCGGTGTTCCTGTGCAGACAGCTAATCTGACTTCCTGATCGGGGACTGTGATCGTTTTCGGATTTAAAGTTTAATGTTGCCAGTGCTCCAGTGGTGAATTCCTTTGGGTTTTATCTGGTAGTCTGCTGGACTGGTTACAAAACAGCAACAATTTAGTCGTCGGAGCATAGCTAAGACATATCTCCTGAAGATGCCACGTGAAGTGGCGAAACGCGTTGAGGTTTTTCTTATGGTAAATCGGTGTTACTCGTATATCAATGGTATTAATGATCTCATTTGAGGGTGGGCTAGTTAGGCTTTTCGAAATGTGACAATCAATTTCTATTTATATTTTATTCTATCAATGATATGAACTTAGTTAATATTAAGTATAATTATCTTATCTATATTGTTAATCTAATATATAAAATTCTCGTGTCACAGTTTTCGTTGCCATACTCCTCCGAAACGGCTTGACCGATTTTGATGAAATTTTGTGAGCATATTAAGTAAGTCTGAGAATCGGTCAACATCTATTTTTTATACCCCTTAGTGATTAGGGTTGTCCACCCTTAACATATTTTTTTAAAATTTTTGGACAAAATTTTTTGTTTTTATTTTTCTTTATTGTGGCATTAAAAAATACATACACGCCTAAATTTTTACTTTTTTATCACCAACCCCTATTTTTTTATAGCCATTTTAGTAATTTAATCATGTTTCATCCCGCTCGATAACTGATCAATTATCGTCTTTTTTGTAAGGGTAGGGTAGGACTAGGGAAGCGCTTAGGCTAGGGGTAGGTTTAGGGGTAGGGTAGGGGTAGGATAGGAGTAGGGTAGGAGTAGGGTAGGAGTAGGGTAGGAGTAGGGTAGGAGTAGGATAGGGGTAGGGTAGGGATAGGGTATTATTTTTTTAAATTTTTGGACAAATTTTTCGTTTTTATTTTTCTATAATGTGGCATTAAAAAATACATACAACCCTAAATTTTTACCCTTTTATCACCAATCCCAATTTTTTAATAGCTATTTTCGTAATTTAATCATTTTTATGGCAAAACAACGTTTGCCGGGTCAGCTAGTGTTAATAATAATTTCCTCCCTCCATTGCAGTCCAGAACTCTTCTGCAAATGGCTTAATGGACATTGCTTTTACAGTGTGAATGAATACCTAAACCTTATGTGACAGTGTAGTACTTTTTGTTGTTTTAATTGTATTGACCTATTGTTTTTATGTTACATTGTGTCTTTGGGTTTTGTTATTATTTAAAGTTCTGACATACTCATAAATTTTAAATTGATGTTATTAATGTATAGATGCTTCTATTTAAAATTCCGACATTCAATCTTTTATGAATCTATAATGTAATAGTTTGACATAATTGTTATTTGTATTTTGCATGCTAATATGGCTGAAAAAGCTGAACTATGCTATTATATTGACCACCACAATGTACCCTTTTTCGAAAGCAAATAAATCATTTCATTTCATTTCAGAATTTATTTACAGAAATTTATTTTATATGCAGTAATTTTATGGGCACACCAATCCTAGACAAATTAGTGAATAAACGATCTTATAACCTTACCCTTATTACTATTATAAATGCGAAAGTAACTCTGTCTGGCTGTCTGTTAAGTTTTCACGCCTACTCAATTGTATTTTGATGAAATTCGGTAAAAACTGGTAAAAATAACGATTTTTCAGCAGACATTTTCAGACATGCCACACAGAGCCATCCAGTCCCAAACTAAGCTACTACTAAGTAGCTTGTCGTATGGGGTACTAGATTAGCACTTGAGAAAGTACATGCCTATTGTATCTAACAGCTTGGCATGAAGACGGCTTAACAGATTTCGATAAAATTTGGTACACAGATAGTTTGTATCCTGGAATAGTGTATACCTACTAGTTTATATTCTGGTAAAAATACAGTTCCCGTGGGATAGTATAAAGTTCTACGTTACGAGTTACAGCTAGTCAGGTTATAATCCATCGTCCCGGTCGCCTGCAGAAATCAAGGAAATGAAACGTAATATCCATAACATTGGGTAAGCCTGACGACTCAATTTCATAGCCGGTGCTGTCTTAATGCAACACCATTGGTTGTAAGCCGATTTGATATAAATTAAGCGCTGGTTAATATGACAATTTACGAGCGTGCCTAACTAAGCGTGGGGATCCGTGAGCCTAGGCGATGATAATTAAATTCCTCTCCAGAGGATATATCTATGTGTCCAACGCCATTTAACAATGGCAGTGGATGTAGTGGGCTTACTCCAAAGATATGAAACAAAAAAAAGGCGTGTGGCACTCGGAGACTGCCGCGGTAAAGCTGTTGCATAGCATTTTTTATCAACTTATGCAATCATATATGCAATAGCTTAATTTTATAATTTTATGTATTTTCTAATTTTGACTTTTGTAATTAAATGTTTATGTTATTTTGGCAGATATGGTTACCATAGGCAACCATACTGTCAAAATCCTTATTTTCTTCTAAATTCTTTTAAATTTCGGAAATTCAAAATTGTTCGATCGTGCCTCGCCCCGAGTGTTAGGTTAGGTTATTTTCGTTACGGAATTTCTGGATTCGGTCTCCACGCTCAAGGCCCGCGATAGAAGCTATGCAATAGCTTAAAACTAGATACACAATCAGTCAAGGAAACACATCCTATAAAAAAGGCACCGATTGAATATTTGGGTGCTCTTTTAACATAATTGCCACCAACTTTAAGTCATGTAGGTATGTATTACGTAAGGTCGAATTTGCATTTCATTAGACATGACACTAGCTGCTTTTGGACAGTTCGAACACAGAAAACGAGACGGTTAAAATATGCAACCGTTAGCAAATTATACTGTAAGCTGTATCGTAACCAATTTACTCGGTTGTAGATACCAATTATATACGCGTATATAATTGTTATCTACAACCGAGTAAATTGGTTACGATACAGCTTACAGTATAATTTTAGCTAGCTTACAGTATAATAATATATAAAAAAACATGTTTACGAGTGAACCTACCGTATTTATCTTCAAAGATGGCAACTAAATGTAGGTGCACCAGCACCATGTCTCACATTTCCTCAATCTATTTTTAACTTTACCCCTTTCATATAAAGATCAATACCGACTGTGACAATTTAAGGTTATGTGGTAGGTTTGATGAGTTTTTCCTGTATCTACTTAACGGTGTAGGTATAAGTATTGGATACTCATGTAGCTCGTATAAAGCATGTATAAAGTGTAAGGCTAGTATCAGGATTACTCATCTGTCAGCGGGGTATTAGTCGCTCTTTAGTTTAGTGGGTTACTTCGTTACCCTAATACTCGTACTAAGAGTTAAAAATGAATTAAATATTAATGACATTGACAAATCTTGGATATTCCGACCAGAACGATATCAAATACTTATTATCACAAATTCAAATAATGTCTAATTATTTTATAACTAATCTAACTAATCCTTATAAGTCTCCAAACAGGCATATTCATGCATACAAATATTTGTACTGTGCGGGGTTCAAACAATGAAGAAACTAAAACAGAAAAAAAGAGACAAATGATATCATGATACCTATCTAAAACTCTTACTGTTGTGACATTTCGGGTTTTTTTTTTCGGAATACGATAATATAATACTACTAGTAGTATAGTATAATGATGACAAGTAAATTTCGAAAAACTCAACCGAATTTAAGCCTTCTATAGGTACTGTACCTACCAGCTAGATGGAAATGAAAATAGAAAAATATCTCTGATCTCTGGTAAGCTTAAACCAAAGTCGTTTCAAGCCGATGCTAGGCAAGGGAAAAATCAATATACAATCTGGTTCCTCCTCATTCCTTGCAAAATTGTTTTTACAAAAATATCGGCTGTCTGTTCGCTAAAGTATCGCAATTTGCAATAATAGTTTACCGCATGATACAGCGCAGTCGCGGAGGCTATTGCCTTTAATAAACCACTGATATAATAAAGTCAGGGTGGTCCGTTGGTGGAATATTACGCCATAATCCGTGTTAGATTCCGACGATTGTTTAAATTTACTTTGACACTGAACAACTGAACATTGGTTTATTTACTAATGCAATAGTATCTTCCCACTACTTATTTGCACAGATTTTTTAATTGAAAGAAATTTTGTTCTATAAATTTTAAACCATCTAAATCGGTCGACAAAAAGCTGCATAGCTTTTTGACTAAAATTTTAATAAACAATAAATAACATTTATAAACTATATCACGATTATGTAACATTTTCAATATACCCTGTAAAGCCTTTGAGTATTAAGTAAAGCAGCTGTTACAGGCTCTGCTCTGGTACACCTGTATATACGCGTCGATTTGAGAACCTTGTCTTTTTTTCGTTGGTTGACCAAATGTACTTTGAGCATGTCGAAAGACTATTTTTCTACAATTGCAGCTCGTCTTATTGTCCGTGCCCGACGCTCGTGCTTTTGGCCCACAGACTACATAACCTGTGGTCTGTTTTTTGGCCACACTGAGGCTAGGGGGTACTAGCCGCGCGACTAGCATGTTAGCAACGCGATACGTTTCGGCGCCACAGCATAACCGTCGGCGGACCCGCAGCGCGCAGAGGCAAATTGCATATCGCTATTACAGGAATTTACGCCGTGTAATGGCACCATTATCCGATGCCGTTTTATTGCACCGGCACCGGTCACAGTCTGAGTTCGCTACGGCCAGCGTTGAATCAAATTAGATTTTTGCTTACCAACCATCATTACTAACATAGGCGGACAATCTTGCGGCTAGTGAAGTAGATACCTAATTCGAAAACTCCACCTGGAATTATCCATTTTTTGAAATGTATATATATGTTACGGCTATTAGCCGTAACATATGTATCGTTCGTTGACAGGCAACATAAAAGATGCGTTAAAGCAATTTATTTGCAATTATAATATCAGCACTTAAACTTGAAAAATTATGTCTCAGGCGGGACTCGAACCCGCATGCGAGGAGATTTTTCAAGTTTAAATACGAGTACTGATATCTGAAACTTTTAACTTTTATAATTAAATTTTGTTTTGATCATTCAAAGCATTTGAAAAACTTGCCAAAAATCAATAATATTATGCATGTTTTGACTCATCCTACTTACTGAAGCATTATAACCAGACATACCTACCTATATCAATGCCACCACTTTATCGCAATATCCCAAAAAATTGCGCGGAATGCGAGGAGATTATACCAACAACCTAGCTCTGTCTACAGCCGGACTCAGGCCTCTCCAAAAGATGTATTTTGCCTTAAAGGACATAATTTTTTTACTATGGAGCTTGGTACTAAAACTACGAGTAAACTTGACACTGATTTGAACTAGGTGAAAGATTAATTTTTTACGAACCCATTGATGCCTGATTTATTATTTTAAAGACTTCCGTTTTTTATTAATTCACTCAAAATAAAAATATGTTTTAGGCTCATTTATAGCAACATTATTAGAGATAGCAGCGATTTAAAAAAAAACCTGACAGTTGTCTGTCGTCAAGTACTCTGTGGTCAAATCTATCATTCATACGATAAACGATTCGTACTTATTTTGTTATTATTATTTTACTGTATTAATTGTGTACCTATATTTTTGTTGCTGTTTGCATATCGATCGAGGCAGAAAACAATCAATAAACGCATCGGCGCACACTGGTTCCATATTAAAATAAAGTGGACTTAGAGGTCAATGTTCATTTTAAAGCTTGAAATTTTTTTCACATATTCCTCTTTTGATTCTTAATCACTTTTACAGATTTCAATTTTTCTCAAAAACATGCCAATTTTGAGAAATAAATTGTTAAAATTTTTTTTATGGAGAAAAAGTTATTTGAAACGATAAACGCGATCATACCTTATTACTTACGACCTCGCGAAACATGTTGCGTCAGTTCTGCAGCCCCTGGTGGGAAAAACACCGTCTTATGTTAAAGATTCACGTCATTTTGTTCAAATTATAGAAAGCCTTAGGTTGGAGCCTGGTGAAGTTATGGTCAGTTTTGACGTGGAGTCCCTTTTCACCAACGTTCCAATCGGGGAGTGTTTGGACCTAGTTAAAGACAAGCTATGTGACAACGAAATGGCTTTTAACTATATTGGTTTATTAAAAAACTGCTTAGATGGCAACTATTTCCTTTTCCAAGGTCAATATTACCTCCAGATTGATAGCGTCGCAATGGGAAGTCCTGTAGCCCCTGTACTAGCTAATCTCTGGATGGAGCATTTTGAAGAAAAAGCTGTACGCCTCAGCCCTAAGACTATCAGACTTTGGAAACGATACGTGGATGACATTTTTTGTATTGTTAAAGGAAACAAGCAGGACGTAGACCAATATTTGGAACACCATAATACATTTAATGAAATTCACTTATGAATTGGAGACAGACCGATCGTTGCCATTTTTGGGTGTCCTGGTGAGAGTAAGATCAGATGGGTCCCTATCACACTGTGTCTACAGAAAACCTACACACACCAATAGATACTTACATGCGACTTCACACCACCACCCCCGGCATTTACAATCCGTTATGACATCTCTGATCAACAGAGCGTATGATCTGTGTGACCCTGAGCATTTAAGTCGAGAGTTAGAACATGTACTGGAGGTATTTATTAGAAACGGATTTGTAATGCCGTCACGTCAATTGAAGCCGCGGTCAGGAGTTTGTAAAAGTCCGAATGTGAGTAGACATCCCGCATATTTGCACTATGTGAAAGGAGTGACTGATAAAATTGGCTCCCTGCTTAAGAAGTACTCCATTCCAACGGTGTTCACACCGGGGTCAAAAGTTAACACCATACTGGGCTCGCCGAAAGATATATTGCCGCTACAAACTCCTGGTGTCTACAAAATCGACTGCAGTTGCGGTAGCTCGTATATAGGGCAAACGAAACGGACTATTGCGGAAAGGGTGAAGGAGCATATCGCCGCTGTGAAAAATCGCCAGACAGCAAAATCTGCAATTGCGGAACATTTGCTTGAATCAGGCACCAATCACTGGATTGAATTTCGTCAAACGCAAGTCCTCTCCACAGATCGCCACTTTTATTCAAGGGTTGTGCGTGAAGCGATTGAAATAAAGAAGCACAAAAATTTCAATCGGGAAGACGGTTTCAAACTATCTGCGACGTGGAATCCGGTGATTGAAAATACAAAGCCTCCTTTTAGTACGCAGTCGAGTAAGCATCGTAATACGGACGCGGCAGCTGTCTAGCGGAATAAGGACACGGTTAGTGTGGTGTGCGACGGTGCTTGGAGAAATAAACATTTAGAAGGTAGAACCAAAAGAGGAATATGTGAAACAAAATTCAAGTTAAAATATGAACATTGACCTCTAAGTCCACTTTATTTTAATATGGAACCAGTGTGCGGCGTGTCCCTTGAGTAGATGTTTGCCAAATCTTCACTACGCTGTATCTGGACTCGACGGACCGTTACTACGTTAGGCGATCTGCAAGAAGTACACCGTGAAATTTTAGTGGTTGTTTTCCCGCAACAGAACGATTTACCTTTAGTAGCACCATCGAATCATGCGAGTTATTTTTTGAAAATAAAGATATCGTTGTTCTCAATTAATCAAAAAAATAATCATCAACTCAAAAGCGTGAGATACGATAGTATCTTTACAAAATGTGACGTGTTTGGGTACTGCTTGCCGCACGAAATCAATGTTCAAAGCAAAAAAATCTCTACGCACTAAGTAATACAGCATAAACTGCACCGCGCGAGGGGCAATGACCCCGGCCGGTGACCGGCTGCGGCGCGGCTAGTACCATTGGTTCGAGGTTGCTTTCGAGTTTCGTTTATCACAATCGTGAAACTGCTATTTTTTATTTGAATAAAAAAAAACTGCACAAATCTATTGTACGAGTACTACTAAGATAGAATCATTTTACTGCGGGAAAACAACCACTAAAATTTCACGGTGTATATTCAAGACCGGAAAATGTGTGCGGGAACCGTACCTTTAACTGTTTCTAAACTAATATACAAAAAGCTTTAGAAAACCGTGATTAATAAATAATAACTGTATGTTTAACTACAGCTTTGAATTATTTTGCATTTATATACCAAAACATGTGAAATGATTGTCGTGTAGTTGTCTGGCAGTGGACTAATATTTTAAAATGAAACACTTAACTTAAAACAATGTATTATAATCAACATAGTTTTATAATTTTGTTGAACTTAAAATATCTCATTCAATGCAAAGCCAATTTTTTGTTTTTCTGCGCACAAAACCTTAGAAAAATACATGTTTGACTGCTGAAAGCCGTCAAATAATTGTCATTAGGGCCAAGTAAAACTCGTAACTATGGTTCGGAAACGCATACAGCTTAGGTTAATACCTACATTATTATTTTTTACTAAAACGGAGGTCTTTCAAAATCTTAAAGTTATGCAGAATGATAGCTTTTAGTCTCTAGATTATAGTTGTATATAAACTGTGTCAGTTCATTTTAAGTACCAAAAAAAAATTATGTCCATAAATGTCACATGTCTATCGTGGCTTATGTAGGTATCCCATTTTCCTTTTATGTAATAAAATTTCAGGAGGTATCGAATAATATATATCTTCGTAAGATAAATAAATAAATAAATAAATAAATATTTTAAGACATGCCTCACTGGGCCACACAGAGCCATCTAGTCCCAAATTAAGGTAGTATTAAGTACCCTGTCGTATGGGGTACTAGACAACCGATAATCTTACTTATATACTTTTTTTTTTTTTGTAAATACATACTTATAGTACATAGAAAACACCCAAACCAGTACAAACAGACATGTTCATGCACACAAATAATTGTACTGTGCGGGGATCGAACCCGCGACCCATGGCTCAGAAGCAGCGTTAACTACCGCTTATCCAAATGGCCAAGATTCACGCATTATAGCGGAAAGAGAGGCAATTATTTTTAAATAGGGGAAGTCTTTTACTTTTAGGGGTTCGAAATCAATAACGAATCCTTAAAGTCATCCAGTTGGCGGGTATAATGGAATCACTACAGAACTTCTGTCTATCTCATCAGTTCCATCGTCCTCGTAGGTCGAAGACCAAAGGATGGAGCAGAAGGAAATTGCAAGACACTCTTGAACAACTACCGACTAACTGATCTCGCTTTTAATCCCTTAACCCCCAGGAGGCACTCGGGTGCCACGATAACAATTGATTTCAATTGTGTCTGGAATAACTCACGATCGAGGGATCCTTTCAGTATTGAAGGACTTCGTTTCCTAATTTTGAAAGTTATTAGCACTCTCACATTTTAATAAGTTAACAAGGACAAAGATTACTAAATAGTTGTAAGGATTACAAATATTAAGCGAAGTAGTAATTTAATCACTCGATCGTGAGTTATTCGACACAATTGAAATCAATTGTTATCGCGGCACGCGCGTGCCTCCTGGGGGTTGAGGGATTAAGATGATTTTGTAAGATTATGAATGAATGGAAGTCTATTCAATATTTTGTGATGAATAAGTTTATGTGAAATAAACAAATGACATGACAGTATTTAACCTTAGCTGGTTACTTGTTCAGTGTTAGCTGGTTCCGGAATAAAAAAGGGTTTATCGCGGTAAACGAAAAGGGTAAGATAGTCATTGTTTAATATTTTTTTGGGATATTTTGATAAAGTGGTGGCATTGTTATAATGAATCAGTAAGTAGGATGAGTTAAAAAATATTAGAAATAAAGAAAGACGCTCATAACTGACTCGGATCGACGGTTTCGCGTAACACTCCTGTGATCTTTGAAATGTGTAAACTATAATTATATACATTTTCAAAGGAAAGAAATGAATGACTTGGAAGCTTAGTCTCTGATCAGAGCAGATTCTGAAAAGGAAAAAAACTAATAAAATGTCATTGTTATTATAGTGGAGTTTTGCGGCTGCGCGGAAAACGAAAAAGGACTTGGTTTTTGTGAAATTATTATACGTGGCATTTATTTTTATAAAGTAGGTAGTGGCCATTGTTATAACAATGAGTCAGTAAGTAGTATAAATCAATAAAAGTAGAAACCAGGAAAGGTGCTCCTATGTCCCTTATCTACGTGCTCGCGTAAAACTCCTGTACATTGAAATGTATAAACCACTCATACATTTAAATGGGTTAGGTGAGGTTAAGATAATATGTGTAGTATTTATTATGAATGTAGAATTTTATTCCTACTGATGACTTGGCAGTATGGTCTCAGACCTTAGCTGATTCCAAAAGGAACAAATAAACAAAAAAAATGTTAGACAGCCGATTTATTTTGCTTGCTCAGTGGACCAGGGAGTTTTTGGCGGGAGTTCGTGAGATACGTTTGGAGTCCGTTTATTTTATCGAATTTTTATTGTTTATAGTGATTTTTGGGTCGTAAAAGTGGTGTTATTTTGCGAAACAAAGTGTCGTGCGAGTGAACAATATACAGTTCGGTGAAATAACATGGTGTATGGGTCGTAACCAAGAAAAGTGGGCCGTGAATTTTGCGCGGGATCGCGAACATTTCACCTCTTTCTTGGGGACTTCTCTACATTCCTTCAATCTTTCAACTGTCTCCAAAAACTCCATCGAAGCATTAAAACGTCTAACATCAAGGTTTTAATGCAAAAATAAAGAAAATATTACTAAAGAATTGGCTGTATGGGCATAGTTCCCTTTGCCTACCCAGAATGGGTGAAGAAAACAACAACAACAACATCAGTGGACCAGCTGATTGATTTTGACACTGAGCAAGTAATCACTTTTTGAGCACAGCACAAACAAATACCTACATTGTTTTTAAAGCATTAGTTGTCCTTTTGATAGATTGCTCATCTGAAGCGAACCGTTTAATTTATATTAAACAACACAAGATGGGTAACTGGAGATTAGAAGTTGGAAGAATGGCTATGTACATGTCATTCCCGGTATTCCTATTTCACTTCTTCAATCAACCAACATATTTTGAAGAATGGGTTACTAATACGAAACGCCAAATATTTCCCCCTGAGAACTTGCAAGACCGAGAAGACATTCAGAAACTTATTCAAGATATGAGAAAGAAACAGATGCAAAACATAGAGAGCGAGTAAATATTTATATACCCATTATTTAAAGGTTAGTATAATAGAATAAAAGTATTTGTTACTTTAATAAAAATTTTATTATCAAGATTTATTTATGATGTTCAATTTATAAGCACCAATCAGAAATGTGTTTCATTTTATTCTAAAGATCCCACACGGTCTCTGCTTGGAATTCTTATTTTTTATCAATAGTAAGTACTTAGGTATAAGTACATACAATTGATTGTCTATATGAACTTCCACCTGTCTTTTCATTTTGATTCTGGAAATCATTCAGATTTCCAGAATTAACTGTACTTTCATGGATCATTATCCTCAATCTTCAGGATGTCTTTATTTACAGCAGTTGGGTGTGAAAAAATAAAAGATAAGAGATTCTTTCTTCAATAAATGAAAACTTTATTCAGTAAATTTATTTGCACCTAACTAATTTAGGTAAAAACCAGAAATATAGTTATTGGTAAAATAAAATTAAAATGGAGAGAAAAGTTTCAATCAACTTTAAGCCTTTTCCTATGATAATGGTAACTCAACACAAACCCAAGAGATGTTGAACAGAGGCTTGCATAAATGACATATGGGACACCAATATACTGGCCTATAAAACCTGCTGTCATGGGTGCAACAACACCTGACAATGACCTAACACTATTTGAAGCACCAATCAAAGTCCCCCTGTGATCTCCATGGCTTCTTTTTAAAATCATTTCTAAAGTTACTAGTCTACCTATTGCATTACCAATAGCTAGTGGTATTAGCCATATCACATAAATGTACACATTAAAAGATAACATCAAACCCATCAGTGAAATTGTCAACAAGACAAACACGTGAAAATTTCTCAAACTATAATCAGGATCATGACTGTAGAAACTGTTAATATAACCCATAAAAAAGCTAGATATTGCACCTACTGTACCTTGGAATGAGATAACATAGCCTATATATTTTGGAGACAGATTAAACTGAGTTTTACAATATAAAGAATAATTAGAATAATATACTCCCATTGCAAAACCAATGAGAGCCTTAAATAAAAAAATGTCCCAATATACACACCACTCTATTTTGTATAGCTCTGTAAAAGTCTGTTTCAAACTATTGCATAGTGAGTTCAATAAGTTTTCATTGCTTTTCTTAGTAGGTTTCTTCCGAGTAGTTCTCTTTATTTTAGGTAGGAAGAACACCAAACCTGAAAAGGTCAAATTTACATTAGATACATTCATACTAAAAGTAGATAGACAGTTATCAAGCCCAAAACTAAAATAGCCAGACTTGTAGCTATAATAATTACAAACATTATTTTGTTAAAGCCTGTAGCTATTATAGTAATGGTAGTTTTAGCATTTAATTTTAATATAAATCAATTCATAGTTAATGCATTGTACAATACCTACTTATCAAAATATTTGAAGTGAAATCAAAATTCACATAACTTTACATTAGTAAAATATACATGACCTATGTAAAGAAAGTAACAATGTAATAAAAACCATTATAATATAAATAAACTTGAATTTGAAATTATAGAGTAATGGTAAGTAGTAGAAAATAGTATGAAGACAAATATAGTGCTACAATAAATGTATAGGAATACCTGCATTGACAACAAAACATATTCCAACAATTACTGCTATAAATGTGAACCCATTCTCTGGGTCATCCTCTGCTATGTGCCCACCAATTACAGGGCCAAGTGTTATCCCTGCACCAGATATAGCAGCCATTTTGCCATAAATTGCAGATTGATTCTGTTCATTCTTCTCATAATCTGGCACTAAAGCTTTTGTTAACATCTGTGTCTGCTTGAATACACCTGTAAATATATTGATTAATTGATCATTTGAACTATGATACCTACTATTTACTATCAAACTAGGTCAACTAGATCATATTGGTTTCTTGAATTTACAGGAATGCTACACATTGAAGTAGAAAATTTATTAGCAGATAATTTTTTACGAACGGGTGATATAATAGGGGTTAAAGTATGAAATTGCCGATTATTTTCCCACTTTTTATTTTGTTTATAGCTCTTAAGTATAGTCATATTATTGCGTAATTCTTTTTGTATTGTATCAAAAACTAAATAAAGTAACTTTTGACTAAAAAAAAATGCAATACTAGTGCCTATTACTTCAAAGGAAGTCGTTGAAAAGACCCCTTACAATGTGTCAGCTGACCTTCTTGCTTCAATTAAGTATATTTGTATTATATACTTTGATTTTCAGAAATTTAAATACTATAATGCGTAGCTTTATAACCATCTAACTTTCACCTTTAATTGCACCGAAAACGGTTCAGGCGTTTTTAAAAAAACTAAAAAATCGTTAGTATGGAAAAATGACTTTTCTCAATTTCGTCCATACAAAACGGCAATTTCATACTTTAACCCCTAATATAACTATTAAAGTTGAATGGTTGATGATGATGATTCATGTGTAATAAATTACAGGATAAATTGCTATAAAATCTTGACATTGCAAGTTAAATCTGTTAATCCCTCGATCGTGAGTTATTCCAGACACAATTGAAATCAATTGTTATAGTGGCACCCGGGTGCCTCGTAGGGTTCAAAGCATTAATAAATATTTTATTTCTACACTTTGATAACATTGAAGTAAGAAGATTATAATGTATTTATTCATTACCTAAAACTGCTCTTATAATTAGTATCACAACTACAGAGCTGGTGATTCCTAGCGTTGTATAGGCCATGGCACACAGTAATAGAGTTAGGATCAATATGCTTTTTCTACCTTTTAAGTCACTCAAGCTACCCTGAAAAGGCAATAATATGGTTTAAAACCACAAAGAAAATAAATGGTAATTGTGAAGAATTAGTGAGAGATAATCTAAAAACTTACAATTAATGGTCCTGATCCCAACTGAAACCCTGCATATATAGATCCAAGCAAGCCTACATAAATGAGGTCTGCACCCATCTTGCGGACATGGCTAGGAACCAAGGGAACTATCAAACCCACAGCCAAAAGATCCTGTAATAAATAAATAAATAAATATGATTATTGTATGACAATAGATAATTATTAAATAGTTTAATATCCATGCATTTTGAATTTATTTTAAAAATTACGGTCTATACTTACTATAAAGGCAACAGCTTGTATAAGACATATAGAAAATTTCATTTTTAACGGTTTAATTATCAATAATGATTGATTTAATTTACTGTATCGTTTTCACAAAATTTCGATTTATGGTTTTACATTTCCTGTGTTTCGCCATCGCCATTAAGTTCATTTATTTTACGATACGCCGGATTTTGTTTGACAGCTGTGTCAACAACTGCTGACATGACAACATCACTGACTCACTGAACAAGTAGTGATGCCGATCGATAGTCGGCTATCGATAGTTGACGTCATATCAATAGTATCGATAGGCTATCGATTCTATCGGTAGTATCGATAGCTTAGATCCAGGCAATACCATCGCATGAAGGCGATACTATCGATAGTATTGTTGGTCACAAAGAATAAACTATCGATAGTATCAATACTACCGATAATATTGTTCCTCGTAAATAAAAAACAATCGATACTATCAATAGTATCAATAGTTTTAAACTATCGATAGTCGTTTTATTTTCGATACTATTGTTTATAAATTATTGGTATAATAGTCACTATTGAACAAGTAACAGGAAAAAATTCAACTCGGAGTACGTTGTTTACTGTGTAAAATAATTACATCTTGTATACTTTTTGATAGTTGGCAACAGTGGTGTAGGTTTATTTTTATTTTGTTTTTGTTTTTTTACGGTAGTCGCAGACGTTAGTTACTAAAACTTCATTACTTCTCTAGCGGTAATGCTGTATAATTTAGTTTAACCTAAAACTCTAGGTAATACTATCGAAAAATAAGGAACTATCGATAGATTAAAACTATCAATACTATCGATAGTTTACTCGCCATGAACACTAATAGTATCGATAGTTTGGTGATATCTAGCCATAATACTATCGATACTATCGATAGTATTGCAAGTCATCAATAGTATTACTTCAATTTGGGCTATCGATATTCTAACTGATTTTCGAGGTCAACTATCGATAGCAAAACTATCGATAGTTCGGCATCACTGAACAAGTAATCACTCACTGGTTTGTAAATGGTAGGTATTGGTCAGTATTGGTAATCACTACGTTTGGACTGGTTTTGACCTAAAAAGGTTTAGAGCATTTTGCAAAGGTGTGGTCAGATCTTAAATTCAAAAATGCATAATTTCGTGATAAGTTTACTAGAACGTATTTAAAGAATTAGAGAATAACGATTTAAAATATAAATTAGATGAAACTTGCTGATTTATTTTTATGATTTATAAATAAATAATAAATCTATAATGAATTGAATAATTGAATATAGATTACTGATTGCCATGTTTTATTTCATGGAGACATAATTATGCAGCTATATGTTTTCTATAATATATTATAGTAATAAACAAGACGCATATTTAATTAGACGTTTAAATCAAGTCAAATTTTATAAACTACATCTTTATAAATTACCCTAAATTAGATACTATTACTATTTATTGGCAACACTTATTGATTGGGAATTGTCCATGTTATTTTGCTAATTTATTGTATTATTTGTTAATATTAAGTCAAAATAATACCTACTTAGAAATGGAAAGTAAAGTTATCCTATTGTAAACTAGAGGATTCCGACCTCTTTTTACACGCAAAAACGCTGCAATTCGGCATTTTTAGCTCAGGCCCCCAATTCTGCTAATTTACAATTGGCTCAATAGAATGGGTTATCGCAATTGTATATTTTGACACATTTTGTATGGTAGTAATGTCAAAATACACGATTGCGATGCCATTGCGCCATTTGTAAATTAGCAGAATTGGGGCCCAGGTCTGTTGTGCGCTACTGACATTTTCTGAATGACGTGGATCGTGCGGCAACTAGTTTTATATAACCAGTATGACCGGCGGTCTCGTACCTTTGGCAGCGGGGTACACCTGTCAATGGCGTCTTCCGTTGAAATGCTTTAAGCAAAAAGTACTCGTTACTTTCGTATCGTTACGTTACTCGTTACTTTTGATATCTCATTAACCCTTCAGCCGCTTAAGTACAGATCTGCACGTCTTCGTGAGTATAGCCCGTTTGCGGAAGTGCAGATCTGCTCGCTCGTCACACGCATTAAATTTTTTGCATTTTTGTAAATAAATATAATACAATACAGTTCAAACTCTTTTGAATGTTAAACCCAGATAAATAAACCATTCACTCATTGAGGTGGAATCGTTCTTATGACCCAAAAACGGTTAGTACGACGATTTTAAAATCGACCACCGGGGAGCTCGCAACTAAAAATTTCTTGTTCTGTAAAAGTGTGTTTCATTGAAGAAATCTCTATAAAGGTAAGTAATAAAGTGTTTTCATTGTACTTAGAAAGTGACTTAGTGTATTTAGAAATATAATCAAAACAAAAAACCCATTACTGATATCAAATAATCGCTGATAAAGTGCATGCATAAAGATACTGACTTTGGTAACGGTTGTAAAATTAAAAATATTCTGCAGGTTCTTCATATATTCTACATGATACTTTTATCAAATTTACTTTATGAATTCTTGAGTGTATTCAGTGATAACGATCTATACACAAAAAAGCTAAATTACGTGTAAAAAGTGTCATTTTTTGCAACATGATCCAAATCGCACGCACACATTCATAAGGCAATATGGCGGTTGGAGTGTATGCATACACGGTGTCTGCGTCACCGTTCTACAGTGTGTTTTTTTCGCCGACGGTAGTAAAGTAAAGATCTGTATTTGAATTAGATATTATTCACAAATTCGAAATTTGCTATCCTATAGGATAAATATGTTTAATATTTTAATACAATTGTTGTTCATACTAAAATAAATAGTGTCATGCTATTTGTTTAATTTTTTACATGTGGTTTTATTATAACTTGTTATGACTGATTGCTTGACATAAATGTGTGAAAAATACAACGTGTATTATTTGTAATAGATAAAATGCATCACCTCGACCATCTAGTTTTATTAGAGTGATGAGTAAGTGAGAGGAAGAAAGCTAAAATATTTATTGATCACATATTATACATAAGTAAAAATAATATATTTATTGTAAGATCTCTAAAGTAATAACATTTGAAAAAACTGGTTTCATACATTTTTACACTATCCATAATACAATAAAATTCCTAATATATTTTTGAGTCACAGACTGCATAAAGTGAGATAAATACTCACAAAATGAACACGCTATATGATAGTGCAGATCTGCTCCTAAGCAGATAACGGTTCTACCGTGCGTGCAGATCTGCACTTCCCGCAGACAGACACCACTCGGTACACGCACACATGCGTAGAATGAGAAGTACAAGGAAGAAGTATGTTTAGGAATGTTATCACCGAAATCTAAATATTTTTGTATTGAACTATTTTTTAGTAGGTCACATCGATACAGTTCAGTTTGTCGACTTTATCATTCAGTCATTTCCATAACTTAAAAACGTCTAAAAATACTCGAAATTTGTCATTGAAAACGGGCCTTGCAAAACTTGAAAAATTGCGTACTGATTCCCTTATTTGTCGAAAAATTTAGTTATTTATGTAATTTATGTAATATTTTTACATTATAAGGATAGAATAATATATATGTGACTAAAATAAGTGATAGCTAATGCTTAATGCGGCGTGAGTAAGTGTTATGAGTGATGAAAAGTGCGGTCTAAATGAGTAGCAAAATAGCGAGGTTTTGGAGTGTGAGTGTAACTTTTAAAACAGTTTATTTATATGAATAAATACTTGAAACATTATATTTTTTGCAAAAATCTGTTGTTTTGTTATTCAACTTTGAAAAGGTTATCAATGAAAGGCACAAGTATTCGTATAATTTATTCAAATCGCATTTATGCCACCTTAGGTGCATAAATTGATTTTGTCTACGTTTCCTGTAAAAAATAAAGAGGTTGAAACAATATCTATAGGAAATTACTAAAAAAGAAGGTACATTGACTATCTATAATTGAAATGAAATATTTAGCTGCATGTCGACCGAACAATTTATTCAAGTTATTGAATAAATTTCAAACCGCGTCGAGCGCGCGCTGCGGCCGCGCAATCGTCCCGCAGACGGGGGGTGTTTTAGGCGGAGGCTTTACCGCAGGTGAGAGGTTAATAATAACACAGTACGAAACCACAAATCGAGTCGTATTCCGTCCGTACGTGATATCTTAAGTAGTAAAAATTAAATAATTTTATTACTGAATAATGTTAATCCCTCGATCGTGAGTTATTCCAGACGCAATTGAAATAATAAATATTTAGGACATGCCTCACTGGGCCACACAGAGCCATCTAGTCCCAAATTAAGCTACTATTAAGTACCCTGTCGTATGGGGTACTAGACAACCGATAAACTTACTTATATACTTTTTTTTTTGTAAATACATACTTATAATATATAGAAAACAACCAGACCAGTACAAATAGACATGTTCATGCACACAAATATTTGTACTGTGCGGGGATCGAACCCGCGACCCATGGCTCAGAAGCAGCGTTTACTACCGCTGATCCAAATCCAAATGAAATCAATTGTTATCGTGGCACCCGAGTGCCTCCTGGGGGTTGAGGGAATAATTTATCCATAACTCAGTTATATATTGTCTATATGTAACTATAAAATATAAGTTATTTCCATAGAACCTTTCATTATATAATTCAATAAAGGCAATAACAAACATTAACTTAATTTATATGTAGGTACCTGTTGTTTACTTAGTCAATGGTACCAAAGAATATTAAGACAAACTAGAATGCTAATGTCATACAAAATAAAAAACTCGCCTAAAACTTATTATCTTCGCTCGTACCTCCAGGTTCGACTTAATAATACTAGATGGAGTTAGTATTCACGCTGAGTTAGTATTCAAGGGTGACATATCTGGTGCCATCTAACGAAAAGTTGATACAGCTCCAACATCTAACAAGATAATATGAAATGCGAGTCACGAGATGGCGTTGAACAGCATTAGGACGAATTTTTATGAAATGACATCCAAATTAATTGTGTCACAAGTACCAATAGACACTAAAAATCGTCGATATCCTGAAAGCCCGTTCGGCCAAATGGTTCGGCCGTCCTAATACATATGTATACAAATCAGACTTACATAATGCTAATTATGTATACATTTTACATTTTAATTGCCTAATTTGTATATTTTACACTTTTTTCAATATTTATGTAACCCCAACAAAAAAAAGAGGGTTTATTAGCTTGACGGGTATGTGTTTGCATTACCAGTATGTGATAGCGTAGCTCCTAAACGAGTGTTTATTTTTTAATGTAGTTTAGTCATAATGATGAGACAACGACATTAATACTTTGAAAATTGATACACCGCCAGCGAAAAAAAGGAGGGCTTAAGCACCCCTTCGCTAGTAGTCCTCTGAAAAATAAGTACAGAACTCTGTTCCACGTAAAATAATTTTACGGTTTTCGAATTGTTCATACAGTGTATTAGAACTAATACTCTTAGTTTCAGCTGCCTGATTGCATTCTAGAATGAATAGCGTGACCTTTTATGAGTACATGCTAGTGCCACTCCGTGCGTCTTTAGGTTTTATCGGTTGCCTTCTCTCGATGACAAGCAAGAGCTAGCCCCGCATCCGAACTCCAGGCCCCACGGCCAAGACGCAAGCGCACCGAACAAGAGGCCCCGCCGCGCCGCGGGTGGAGTCGAATCAACGCGAGTCACGCGCATATTTTATTCCGGGTTCCGCGTCTTTCTTGCCGACCGCTCGTACGCCTTCCAAAGCTACGGAACTCCATAGTCCCGTGATTGGAAAATGACCAACATAATAATAATATAATTTTTGGTTTTATATTTTTCCAAAATGTTGAAGGTCATTTTACAATTTATCAAAAAAACTGTTCAATTAGTTTGTTGAATTATTTTGACAAGATATAGAAAATTTGATGAAACAACGCTGGCTTACAGCGTTAAGAATATGCTTAAAAATTCGCGCTGAGTCGCAGTGTCTCGGTGGCTTAATGGTATAGCGCCCGCCCGGCATGCGAGGAGATGCGGGTTTGAGTCCCGCCTGAGACAAAATTTTTCAAGTTTATATACTGATATTATAATTGCAATTTAATTGCTAAAATATCAAATAAAGTACACGGAAATACTTTATTTCGCATGATTTGATATCTTTGCGATTTTGTAATTTAGGCGTTAGTATTTTTTGTTTAACGACATAATTAATCTTTTGGTGCTGTACCGATGCCGCCGCCGTAATCATGTGCAATGCAATGTTTGTTCTGTGATGACTAGAAAATGGCGAGACGAGAGAAATAAGGCGTCTCTAAATATTTTAAAAATATAATTACGTATAGACTAAATCAAATATAGACTAAATACTATGCAATTGTAAATAGAATAATGCAAAAATTAATCGTACTTAATTTTGATTCCATGTACTTTATTTTCATATCTCTACTAACCAATGCAATGTACTTTAACTGCTATACAAATAGGTGGCAACCTTAATTGTCATCACACACTGCCAATGTTCTCACCATTTCGGTGTAATGCAGATTTGAATACCGAAAAGCCATCGCGAACTATTATTTTAAACACTGATAGTTATTACGCCGGCGCATGACTGAGTTTGTTTGTTTACGTCACAAGCGCTTAGGGGTACTACTACGCAAATAGTTTTCACTTTGTTAAACATTCGACCATTTCAGTTTCTGTCTTCGATGTAAGCTGTCAACTAAAATAGATAGACGGCGTCGACCGAGATCAAAGTCGATTCGAATTCACTTAATAACCCCCTTGTTGACCATTTCCGGGCACTGCCGAGATCGGATGACAGGCTAGTTTTATCTCGCTCTTTCTCACCGTTTTATGTATGAGAAAAAGAGATGTATTTCGGCACGTGCCTATTGTTGTGTGCGATTGTGTATGCCACTGTTTTCGTCAAAGTCTTAATACTCTTGAAATAAAGCTTACTTTCATTTGTTTATCAAATTTTCAATTGACACATTTTATTGCCACATTTTAGTATTAAGTCTTATTACCTTGACTTAGGTTTTATTTTCGTTTGTTTATCTTTGTCTTTTATATGTGCTGTATTTTGCTTAATTTTAGATATTTATGTTTGAGAATAGAAAACATATTTAATAAATGATTGAAATCGATTTAGTACCTGATTTGAACAAACTACTTTCTCAGTGTGCGTTTATTCTGTTACACATTGTATTGTATAATTATTAAAGTATATAATGGCATCAGTAGGAGAACGCGATGCGCATTGTAACTTTGCCGAATTGGCAACGTCACATGATTGCATCTGAATCCGTCATCGTGTCAATCATTATTAAGTCTGAAATCGCGCAGCACTCAAGTCGTTAGCCGCAACACTGTTTTAATTTAGTATTTTAAGTTTTTAATACTAACCGTTTCCAACCTCAATACTAATACATGTAATAAGTATCTACAGTTATAAAACATTCCTAGTATAAATCTTTCTCCTTGATACCTAACTGACGGGTCACTTTAATAATGCAACATAACAATGTAGGTACCTGTTAAAGTACCTAAATAAAACATGTTTTTGAAATCTTAAACTAGGTGATAGTTGGTAGTGATTTAGTTCTATAAATCTACAGGTTAATTCAAAATGTTTGTTGGTGCTCAAATCAAATCGTCAATTTATTAAATCTGTGTATGGCTTATATACTAATTTAATGATTGGTTTTAAAAAAGAATGCTTACAGTATTTAAAACGTCTGTGTTTTCTAATTAGAATAATTTAATCGATCATTTTTAATTTCTTAAAACAAATTGAAAACGTATTTTAAGTTTTCTGAAAATATAATTCTTAAAGCTTAATAAAAATGTCCAAAAAAAAACCCTGACCCGAAAGTTAATTTAACTCTGGGCAACGAACGAGCATAATTTTATCGAAAACATAAACTGCGTCCTTTCAAAATAACAAGTTTACGCCATCTAGCGTATTTTAGTATACCTAAATGTTTGTAATTAAAACTGATGTTCAAACGTGCTATTTTTCGAGATGTTCAAACCATCTTTTTGCAAATGCGAAACGTGTAACGCCATCTAACGTAATTTATGGTAATGATTTTTGCTTTCCAAGACATCAGCATTCTAGTTTGTCTTAATATTCTTTGATGGTACGGAATACCTTCGGGCGTCTGACTCGCACTTGACCGGTTTTTCCATTAGATTATCAAGCTGTTCAGTGCGTTTCGTTCGTGTGCAAGAATTATCTTCTTGTTCGTGTGTAATAATACCACAGATAATATATTACTAGATAATACTAATGCTTGCTATGACCACGGATTTAAATATTACCCGGAATGAGTACTTCTAAATCTCATATTTTCAAATGTGCACTCTAAAACAATAGCGCTAAGAATACTTTTTCTCTGCCAAATGGAAAAGTAGGAAAACGAGCCAAGGAGATAACTAAAATAGTAGTGTGTCCTTGTCTAGCAAGAATGTTATGGAGAAGGGTGTCCACGCTATAAGTAATTTATGATAATAAGTTTTTTAATTTAGAAATGACCGGGTTTTTTTTCACTGTGTAAAATTGCATATTTTGATGGTTGATGTTTAATAATGATATCTTATTAGTTAATCCTCAAAATATGTGATATTATTGTGTAGTATGATAATTATTTTTGATCCAAACATGAATTTAAATACTAATTAAAAATCATTAGTTTAAGCCACTGCTGGGACTTGAACCTGCAACCTCATAGTGTGAGTCAAGCATTTTTCCAATTGGGCTACCACGGCTCATAAATGATTAAATAGAAAAATTTAGTTAGATTTTACTCTATGTGTATTTTATTGCTGTACAGGATGCCTAAGGATGAATCTGTTGCTGGAAAGTGGAAAGAAACCTGGCAAAAAAATATTTGTTACCCAGCAATGACAAAAAAATTATTCGTAAAACTATCAATTTTATCCTCGCTTAAATGATATTCCTCATCATCCAGTACAATCTCTCACTACTGAATCATGACACGAACTAATTAAAAGAATCGCAAACAGATAATTAAGATTAAAAACGTACGCCAACGAAGATACTCTTATAATGACGGGGAAAAAATTGACGATGCGACAACTGCTGCATATAATAATTTTATTCAATACTGTTTAAATTTCTAATAAATTTTGTGTCATTCATTTCTTTTTTTATTTCCTTTGCTCCGATTCGGTCCTAAACGAGTCTACTACAACTTCAACTAAACGATCCATTGTAACTCTCCTATTCCACAATAGTAAAGATCATACCTAATTAAATAAAGATAAATAGCATGGGCTAGCAGGTGACTATTAGTGCTTAAAATCCGTTTTAGATAGTTTTTAATACAATAAGTATTTAATCCAGTAAGGCTATCCGAAAATATAATATTTTATGGACACCATATTAGAAAAGGAGGCACTTCTACTTTCGAACCTCTCTCTCGGCTCGAAGTGTAGGTTCATGGCTATGACTAACATCGTTACTATGACAAAAAGTACTCGTTACTTTCGTATCGTTACGTTACTCGTTACTTTTGATACCTCATTAATTATAACACAGTACGAAACCACAAATCGAGTCGTACTTCGTCCGTACGTGATATCATACGTAGTATCAATCGTAATGTAGATAAAATACTTCTAAATTACGAAATTAGATGAGTAAGGTGCATTTTAGTCTTTTTTTTTCAATTGTCCGAATAAGGCACGGATTCAAAAAACACACGATCAGCAAACATTATTATATAACACACACCAAAGGTAATTCGCGACCTAATACGAAAAATGCGAGTAACGAAATGCATTCGTAAGTAACGATTCGTTACTCGGTACTACGTACTAGTTACTTTACTACCTACATGGATGGAGTACCCGTTTTACTTAGTACCACAGTGACAGAACACTATCACATGAGTAAAATTTATTCATGTGACACTATACTCAAATTCAGTAATACCATGGTAATACCTATCATAAACCTAAAGTCCATAAAATTTAGCTTGATTAGAATGACACCTGTCAAACTGAGGTGACTAGTGGTGGGACTGACTCGACTGATCAAACGAAAAAAAACAGATAAGGTATATAAAATAAAATGAAAATCAGATGTATAAAAATATAACAGTAAGCCAGTGTTGTGATCATTCTAAGAATAATTGTAACAATCATTAAATACAATTAGATTTTTTTTAATGCATAAGGAATCTAATAAATTTCAAAATTTTTCGTCAAATATTAATAATTGCAATTTGATGTTCTAAGCATCAACCAATACTCATTAAATCATTTGTAACATTTATGTTACATTACTTCGATTTTGAAAGACTGTTAGTGTGTCGATTTTACCTCATCACTAGCGATTATGAAAAGTGACGTAACCTTGTAAAGACGTCTTTTCAAGTTAGGTGTAATTTTTGGGATTGGATTATTTTAATGATTTTAACTTTAAATATCTATTTTATATAATTAAATTGATTAATATGTACAGCAATGTATAAAAAAAATTTTTAACATGCCAGTTACCAATATTTTTTCGTGTGCAAATGTGTTTCACTTGTGTGACGCTGGTACAAAGTTACGTCGTCTCTTTCAGTGAGAACTTTCATTCTAACTAATCAAGCTATATCAGTGTTGCCAACTATGCGATAATTATCGTAAATATACGATAGTTCTATGCCACGATATAAAATAATAACAGGGTATCGCACCATAATTTTACTATTTTATACAATAATTTGTGAAAGATTACGATATTATTGAAAACTTAATGCGAAGTGCAAAAATGTGAGCGTAAAAGGGAAAGCAGCTTTTAGCGATTTAATCAACAAAATCTATAGTCTTTAAAGCCGCATTCCGTTCGTCAGGCTAGGCGATTGGTTGGGCGATTGTTTGTTTGGAGCCGGCATCACGGACATCTTCATATCATTATCAACCAAACTAAATACCTACTAAATTTTTAGTAGCGTGAGTGAGTTGTTTTAGCGCTTCTGAGTGTCATTCGTTCGCATTGTTTGCTCAAGACGTGCGTCAATCCTCCATTCTTTGTGTAAGTCTCATGTATTTTGTATATAAATGTAGTTTTACTCGTAGACGAAGCTATTCGATCTGGCAATACATGCTGTGTTGAATTTAAGTCCAAAAAGGCCAAGCTGGATCGCATAACACTTGTAAATACATATGGTCCAGAAAAAAAAATGAGGATGAAAACCATAGATTTAGGATATGAAAACATAGATTTAGTTATACAAATTCAGGTTTTTTTAATAATAATATTTTAGACATACCATACATAGTTATTCTTTATTTCCCCTTTTTCCTTTTTACATGCTCAAAATAATAGGTATGTACCTAGTGATCCTATAATTAACCCAAATTTTTAATTTACTTACATGAATAAATGTACGCGATAAAAATACGATAATTTTATATGTGATTTGCGATAATTTTTGATTTCCATATTGGCAACACTGAGCTATATTTATTTATATTTTTAAAGCTATTACCATAAACGTAGAATATAATAGACGGACAAAGCCTGCGAGATAGAAGAAAACCTCTTTAGGAAATCTAGCAAGATAGAAAGAGAAAACTAATCTTTTCGTTTTGTGATCAGTCTTAATTGACAGAGTGACATCCAGTGGCATATGCAATATAAGCATCAACATTTTATGGAATTATCTAGTACATCGTAGATTATCTAATGTAAATTCAATTTTATTTAACAATGGTCACATGTTCTGTGAGTGCCTGTGGAGTCAACCACAAAAATAATCCAGAAAATTGCTCATTTCACAGGTAAATACGTAGAAAGTCGTCATCGTAAAAACGCGTTATTTTTGTTGAATTTGATCTTGTTGTTATGCTGTAAATATAAAATTATTTCAATCCGTTTGTTCCTTATATTATTTTGTATAGGTAAAGTTCTATGTATTGATTATTTACATTATTTTGGTGGATAAATAATTTATCGAAATGACGGCGGGTGGGGTACTTCATCAGGACATTCCATGGCCGGGGCGTAAGTGTGCAGGCAAAGGAATTACTAAATATAAGTAGGTAGACAGAAATTATTTTAAATCTTCGTTTAATCACTTTCACAGTATTATTTTAACCTTAATTTTATCTCTTACACAAAAATCAATTAACTAATCATGTAATCGTACTAATTAAATCAAAACGCGATAATTAACAATTCTAATGGCTTAAAGATTAGGCAGATCGGCAGCGATTCGTCGAGGACGTGGTGCGCGGGCGACTGTTCTTTCCAAAGTGGCAAGTGCCGTTCCAACATGGCTGCCCGGCCACCATCGATACGACGTTCCGCTAGAGTGAATCGTTCACTCTCGATCCGACTGACTAATTTATAAAGGCGCCGTCAGAAATATTTTACATGTACGCTAGAGCTTGACTCAAATTGATCGATACTATTGTCGACATTTATCTTGAATGTTTCCAGGGAAGTTGATGTTATTTAACGTTTAGCGTCTCCAATGAATGTCAACTTAACAATTTGAAGAAGGAAACTGTAAGGAATCACATAACTAAGATAATCTTGTTAGGCCCGAGTTCACCAACAGACGTTTAAGTTTAAACAGCGTTTAAAATATTATTTGACATATTTTGTATGGGAATTTTGTCAAATTAACCGACACTCTTTGTTTACCGGCTGTTTAAGTGTTGGTGAACTTGGGTCTTAAAGGTCCATAATCAGGGATTGATATCAAAATATAAGATTTATATTTCAGATTTTGTTAACTTGTTCATTTCCACTTACTGCCATTGATGAGCTCACAAGGCACAGCAGATGACACCAGAAAATCTTTTGAAGAAATAAATAAATAAAACTATTAACAATGGCTGTTATTTTTTTTATAAATTTAAACTGTTTAATATTAATTATTATGTAAAAAATATACTCACCGGGCACATTTACCTGCCCACTATTATAGTTGTAAGAAGTGAGGGCGGTGAGGTATGCCGCAAAGTAGGTGCATAATCTCGAGATAAAACAGTGTGACAGTAAACATTATTTTCCAAACGACGAACTGCAATTCTTATCGATAGTCTAAAAATGTTAAAGGTACGTCACTAGTTAACACACACATTGACAAATCAAAACTGGTCACGCATTATTGGGCTGTCAGTCGATCTACTTGTATCCTTTGACTATGGTATTGATTGTTAGTTTTTTTTTTTACAGCTATAGATTTAATATACTGCTGTAATAAATCTATGGTTACAGCTGTAAATAAATAACTTCGTGCTTTGTTCCTTTTGGTATATTTACTATACTCTATGTTTAGTTAGACATCATGAACCAGCTTAGAAAATCAGTACGTAACAAAATGTATGTATATTTCTTTACCTCGAAACGTCTCGTCGTTAGAAACACTGCGATATTGTATTCTTTAAGGTCCTACAAAGCTTCAAGAAATTGCATCGCACCCGGATGAAGGTGTTCGCTGATGACCAAAAAGCACTTTCGGAAGCAAGAAGCAAAATTAACGAGGAATATTGTAAAAACAAACATGTACAAGACGAGGAGGCTATTAAAGCGGTATGTTAAATAATTTTATTACTGAACTAGCTTTCCCCGCGACTTCGTACGCGTCAATTTCTGTTTTTATGATCGCGATTATTTTTGTAACATTTTTCACTGATGCTTCGCACCTATTGGTCGCAGCGTGATGTTATATAGCCTAAAGTCTTCCTCAATTCCTCGATACATGGACTATCCAACACAAAAAGAAATTTTCAAATCGAACCAGTACTTCCAGCGCGTTCCAACAAACAAACAAACTAACTCTTCAGCTTTATAATGTTAATTTATCCATAACTCTCTCATATATTTTCTATCTGTTACTATAAATATAAATTATTTCCATAGAACCTTTTATTAAAATACTTATGTTACATTGAACCTAAAAATGTTGGCATGGAACAGATTATTTAATATCTCTTGACCTGTTGAGTCTGTTTGCACTGTGAGCTTGCTCACCATCTTTCTTCATTGTTATGCTAGCCTGTATACACCAAAATGATTTACTCACTCACTAATATTTTATGTATGCATGAAAAATAAACTGAACTATGCACCACAAAAAATATTGTTGCTAATCCATCACTATTCATCATTCAACAGCCTTATGACAACATTGTGGCCAACAGCTATAACAGCTAACGAAAGAACCCTGCATTTCAGATGATCAAATTTGGTGAGGATGTTGAAAGAGAACTCAGGACACAAATTATACAGGCCAAGCAAATAAAACCTGGTGTGTTTAGTAAGTATCTAAAAATACTGGCGCTCTGCTAATGTTGTAAGGAATTATCTCACTCCAGGTTATATTGCTCTCCTTAGGGATAGTTTAAAATTTTTGCAATCAATTTGTGTTATTCAGTATACCAAATTAAGAAAATGTTGATTCACTCTGAAATCCCCTTTTAGGAATAAAAATTATGGTAATACTTTGTAGGGTCCCAAACTATTTCTACTTATACATACTTTATTTCTCTGAATTGGTTAACAACCTGACTACACTTTTGCATTAATCTCTCGATCATGAGTTATTCCAGACACAATTGAAATCAATTGTTATCGTGGCACCCGAGTGCCTCCTGGGGGTTGAGGGATTAATACTATTTATAAGAAAGTATGGATCAGTTCGTAGAGTAAAACTTCTTAGCCTTCCATGGATTCATAGTGAGAGTGCTAGGTCCATCATCGGGCAGAAAGATAAATTCCCAGTAGATCCCAAGACTTGTGACACAAGTGTAGGTTTAAGGGGCCCCTTTCTGATGTAGATCAATCAACACTCACCACTACTTGTGTTATTCTCCCTGCCAAGCCAAATCTTGTAGGAACTTGCCATTGCAGCTTTAGACACTCATTCAAGTACAGACCTCCTGCTCTTACTTCTACAGCGTCTATATGACGAACTACATAACCTTTTACCAGTTAATCTCCTAAATGAATAACTTATTATTCATTTAGGAGATCATTATATTTATTTTATTCGTTTTATAGTCTTAAGGTGTCCAATAGCTAGGATTAAGGCGGGTTTTAGTGTCACGCGGACCGTCAGTATGGATCGCTCCGTACCAACCAATATGTATTAACTTCAAGGAGCGTCTTTAGAGCCTTTGAAGCTGACGGGTCCGTGCGGGACGACTGCCTGCGAGGATATGAAGTTCATACATTTTGGGCGTACGGAGCAATCCGTACCGACAGTCAGTGTCACACTAAAACCCGCCTAAGTAAGGCTTATTAAGTACTTGGATTCGCAGTGGAGCTTTTCTTTAATAAAGTTAATTTGTCTTTTGTTGGTGGTATTTTTACGATCTAGCTACTGAAAGGTTTATAGCTTCATGTACAATTTGGAGTACTCTGACATGACGATATGAATACGCATCCCACCAATAATTGTACATACCACCTCTTCACAAGTATAGCAACACTTACCAATGTAACTGTGCTACTGTATTGTCTCAATTTAATTCCTTGAATGTTAATGTTAAGATATTATTGATACTCCATACAAACCATCACACTTATATTCCAGAGCTAAAACTATCTTCATCTAAATCAGTCTACTAGATTTTGATTGTTGCAAATATACAAATAATTCCTCTATTTAATAGTTTATATGATGTAGATAGTCACTCTACCTACAGTGCAACATGCAGTAGTAACAATTGAAAAAATCACAGATAAGTTGTATTTATTATTAATTGCTTTTTACTTTTCAGAAGCAAAAATAACTGATGATACCCTAAAACTAGATAACATCCCTTACAACGGAAGTGCAATTTTAGATGAAGAATCAAGCCAAAGAAGACCTTGTTGTCAGAGTGAATCACAAAATAAGCAGTCTACCTAATAGATACTTATTTATTTCAAATGTAGTCAATAGATCACTAAACATTTTGGCAACTTATTTATTCAATAAATAATATTTAAAAATATCTCCTTTTTTTTTGCATTTGTGAAATAGTTGAATTACAAATTTGTTTCAACAAATCATAAAAGGTTGCTCAAACTCAAATATTTTATTCACAAATTAACTATCTTGCAATAACTCAATAACATCTAAACTATTTTCACTTTTTAAGAGGGCCATAAGAATCTGGTGGGATTCCTAATTCCTCATCTGTCCATGTGCTAGGGTCAACATAAGGCCATTCTCCCTGAAAAAAAAAAAACTTTAAGTACTTAGAATATTGTAGCATCTCTTAGTCATAGTAACAACATTGTTTTGATGTACAACTATTTGGCAAAACCTACAACAAATGTGCACTTACATAAACATGCTCAGGCTCTGTAGCTAAATGGTAAAAAATCCACCACCACGCCAAACCGCCAAGTCCATTTGAGAGATAAATCACTTTCTTTGATGGCATGGGTGGAGGCACACGGTATGACCAAACTCTGAAAAAAATTAATTTTAGCTAGTATAGATCTTTATTAATGTTGAATGAGATGGCTAATAATTGCTTATCTCATTTAATATTAAAATAAACGGATGACAAAATTTTGTTTAGGGAACAAAAACGAGTGTACAGTACTCCCAAATTAATAATGCGCATGCAGATCTTCGCTAATTGTCGTATTTTCGGAAACACCCGAATCATTGAATCGTAAGAGCCCTAAACATTGCACTTGCATTTTACACCTTGTTTGCAAGAGATAGGAGTCAATATCATGTGTACACAATCGAAAACAATTCGGGAGGTCACCGGTCAGTCAAAGGTCCGTCAGTCGTCTTTATATATTGGTGGTGACTGCACGTGTTCTCTCTGTGTGAAATTATATAGAGCTACTATTACACACCCTTCCTGGTTTTGTTTTCATAGGTGAATTTAATTTCAACTTAATTATCTTATTCAAAAAATAGTTTATTTTTTAAAATAGGTAAATATACTAAAATTTTTCACGATTTTTTAATATTAAAAAATTAAAAATACCTACGTTAAATACATATTAGGTACTAGAAAAAACATTATAAAAATCAGATTTAAGCTTAAATAAATTTAATAGAAAGATACACATGCATTAATCAACAAATAGATATAGGAATATTATATATCTCTGGTACTACCATTTTCTTTCAGACGAATTCTTCCAGAATGGATAAATTTAAACGTGGAAAGCCGCTGAAGTCACAAGCACGGCAAATGGTATTTAATGTGTACCTTTATTTTTTAAATGAAGCCAATGTATTCAAAAGAGACTATGATGGTTATTTTAATAAAATTCAGGACCGTGTTACAAAAGCTACAGGAATTTCACGACGAACTTTGAGTAATATCTTAAACGAAAAAAAACAGAATCAATCAATGAAATTTTCCACACCGAAAAAAGGAAAACCTAAAAGTAGTTTTCGGCTGGGACTTGATGATTTCGACTACTGTGTTATTCGTAATATGATATACAATTTTCAGTTGACGCTCAAAGAACTCCCAACTGTAAATAATGTGAGAAAAAAGTTGATCGAAGCTATTAATTTCAAAGGCTGTGCTGAGTCTTTAAGGCTGATCTTGAAAGAAATGGGGTTTAGGTTTCTGAAAACTGATAATAACAGACGATTACTTATGGAAAAGCATGATATACGTTTAAAAAGGATCAAATATCTCAGAGAAATACAACAGCTGAGGAGCTCTGGTAGAAACATAGTGTTTATGGACGAGTCATACGTGCATACATCACATACTAAGGGTAAAACTTGGCAAGATAGCAGCAAAAAAGGTATCAAACAACCGATTTCCAAAGGAGAGCGAATAATTATTGTACACGCAGGCAACGAAAAAGGCTTCGTCCTAGGGGCTCTAATGTTACATAAATGTGTTGACTCAGAAGGTGACTATCATAAAGAAATAAACGCAGAACGTTATCAAACTTGGCTACGCAATCAATTGATTCCCAACTTGCCTCCTAATAGTGTGTTGGTAATTGACAACGCCCCATATCATAATAAGCTGTCTGTGAAACCACCAAACTCAAACACACCTAAACCACAAATGATAGCTTGGTTACAACAACACAACATTTCGCATGACGCAAAGAAACTGAAACCCGATTTGTATGAAATTATAAAAAGATATAAAGAAAAATACACAGAATTTGCCATAGACCGTATAATGGAGGAACATGGGCATAAAATTATACGATTGCCGCCATATCATCCCGATTTTAACCCGATTGAAAATATTTGGTCTCAAATAAAGCAACACGTAGCCAAAAAAAATATTGCAATGACTGTCACGTCAGTTAAAGATGCTATATTAGAAAAAGTAAATAATATAGGCCCAGAAGAATGGAAAAAAGTTTGTGATCATGCTATTAAATGCGAAGATGAATATAGAAAATTTGACCCAAGAATCGATAGTTTTTCCGATGAAATGATTATTTACACAGGTGATAGCAGTGGGGAAAGTGAAAATGAACAAGAGCATAATGAAAGTTCTGATGAATCTACGATGTCAGGAATAGAGAGAGATACTCCCTGATTCTGACTAAATTTATTGTAATATTATTGTGGAATTAACAGTGCTGTAAATACTTTTGAATTGGGATTTAAATGATTTGATTTCTGAGATTTTAATGTAAACCTGTGTTAAAAAACCATTTTTTCTTCTTCTAATATAAGCCTTGTGTTATTTAAACCTTTTTTTCTGTCATCATTACACCAGCTTCAGTAAGACACTTGAAAAGTACTAAAAAATATCGAAGTAATTCAATCCAACAAAGATTGTAGGATATTCGCAATCGTTATCCTTGCTATTTTCTTACATGGAATTATCGAATCAAATTTTGTTACTGATGATGATGATTTATCTCTTTTAGCACAAAACACATAAATAAATTATAAATTCTATATAATATATAGAAAATGCACTTAACCACTCTATATACATATCGTCTTCCGGCGCTTGGGGAATACGACCGTTGCCGAACAGTGACGAAGATTTCTATGCGCATTATCACTTTGGGAGACCTGTACGTAATCTTTCCAGAGTTTCCATTCGTACAAAATTATGACATAACAACATACCCATGGCCCGCATTCCTTTTCGATTGTTTTACATTATCCGCAGCATTCTTTACGGCTCGAAGAAATAGAGCTCTCGAGGCGAGATTTCGGGTTAACATTTTTGTACTCACTATAAAATAAGTCTTTTTTTGTTCAAAGAAATTGAGAATTTTCAATCATATCAGTATTACAGTACAGCTTGTTCCTATTTTATTAAGATTTAATTTCTAAAGTCTTAGGTATTGTGTTTCCGTATATACAAAGTATGACTCAATTTTAAGAAAAAACGTTGTTGAAAAAAATTATATAATTATAAGAGTAGGAACACGCTAATGACGTTTACAGTTTTTTGTTTATTTGTTCCTTTTGGAACCGGCTAAGGTCTGAGACTATGCTGCCATGTCAATACATAAAATTTTAATGTAACAATAACTTAAACTTACTTTTAACTTAACTCATTGAAATGTATAGGTGGTTTATGCATTTCAATGATCGCAGGAGTTTTACGCGAGAAAGTGGATCCGAGTCAAATAGGATTTTGATTGATTTGATTTATTCTACTCACTGACACATTAGTATAGCAATGCCACCACTTATCACAGTAAATGCCACTTAGGATAATAATTTTAAAAAATATGATACAAATTCCATTCCATTATCTTTTCGTTTCTCGCTCAAAACTCTGTTTACAGTTAATAGGCTATTTGACTGGTTTTTGAAATCCATTTTATATTATTAAGTAGACGTTGAAAAACCCAGTAAAAGTAGTTTTTTTAAATTCTGGTACATATTTGCTGAAAAATATCAAAATAAAAATTAAAAATTGAAATAGCGCGCCAAAACGCTATTTTGTCAATATGGCGCTGCAATACGGTCGGTGACATCACCTGCCTGTCTTGTGATCTGTAGCACATAATCATCTACATACATTTGTTGCAAACAAATAACGATAGTGCAATTGGATCTATATTTTAACAGTGACTTATGTATTAAAATGAGTTTCAAATGGTATGCAGTTCCAAAATGTATAAATACTTCTACAAAAACTTCGGAAAACTATTTGTAAGTTGAATAAACCCTAGGTAGCCTAGGAGGTCAGTCAAGGGAATGCTAGGTCGCTTTGCTCAAAATAAAAGCCAACTTCGCAATCAACGGTTTATTGCCTTGACGGATAGTCATTTTTGCTAACACCAATCCTTACTACTAGTACAATTACAAAATCGACTCGCTACCGCGATCTATCTTTGCACAGCGACATCTATTGGTGAACTTTCAAACTAATATTTTGTATAACACTGACATTACAATGATACTATTAAGTAAGTAGATTGTACATTTACTGCCCACCAAGGACAAATTGCTACTTTGTCCTTTTCTAAGGTAAATAAATAAATTTAATTTGTCCTTGCTAGGTTTACATAACCACGAGGTAAAATACAATAGTTCTTTTTGTAAAACAAAAAATATAAAACTAATTTAAGGATTGTGTAGTCTAAACAAAAGTAGATCAAAACATATATAAAACTAGCTTAAGTATAAAAGTTTTAAATTCAAGTAAATATAAAATCCCCTACCAATCCATCAAAATACTGTCTTGATACACGTATAAGTTAAACAATAGAAATAAAGAAGTAATAATTTTTAAATCACCAGTTAACAGTGTATAAAGATAAAAAAAATAACAAAAGTATAAAAGTATAAATTTTAAATTAAAATTAAACTTAAATTAAAATTTAACAAATGTATAACATCAATAACTTAAACTAACAGTAACCTAAATTAAAATCATACATGTTTATTCTGTTACTGGCAAAATGCACAGTTTATTTGAAGGGCGTTTAATGAAAGAATTTTTGCTTTTCAATGTGACCACCCTCGTAATTCCATCTTGACCGGGGTGCTCATCTACGACTTTACCGTATAACCATCGGCATGGGGGAAGGCCGTCCTCTTTTATTAGTACTATGTCTCCCACTTTAGGCTGTGGCATTTGAGTCGACCATCTGTATCTATGAAAGAATTGGTTTAAATATTCTTTCGACCACTTACGCCAATCTTGGATCATGCGCTGAGTGTACTGCCATCGCCTAAGTGAGCTTATATTTGAGGTCTCATAATTGCGGTCGGGAGCTGTGATCAGAGGTTCTCCTACCAGAAAATGGCCTGGAGTCAAGGCTGCGTCTTCTTGATCTCCATTTAGTTTCGATAAAGGTCTCGAGTTCAAGCAAGCCTCTACCTGTGCTAAGACTGTGGACATCTCTTCATATGTCAAGGTTGAAGTTCCAATTACTCGTTTCAGATGGAACTTCACCGATTTAATCCCAGCCTCCCAAAGTCCTCCAAAATTAGGCGCGTGCGGCGGGATAAAGTGCCACGTTGTATTGTTGGTAGCCAACTGTTCAGCGATAGCAGGCAAAATGCTATCTTTTTCATTGGAAAAAAGTTTTTGGATTTCCCCAGCTGCTCCAACAAAATTTGTCCCATTGTCGCTCCAGATGTCCTCGCAGCGACCTCTACGTGAGACAAACCTTTTAAAAGCCTGAAGGAAGCCATGTGATGTGAGTTCGCTGACGGCCTCCACGTGTACAGCCCTGGTAGCCATACATACAAACAGACATATGTATCCCTTATAAGATTTATAGCCACGACCTCTGGCAGTGCGCATTTGGACCGGACCAGCGAAATCCACACCGCTACGTAGGAAAGGGCGAGCCGGAGTGACTCGTACTGCTGGAAGTTGTCCCATTAATTGTTGGTAGGTCCGTCCTTTATTTTTGACGCACTCCACGCACTTTCTCACGTGAGATTTTACCAAATGTTTAGCACCTATTATAAAGTAATGACTCTGCAGATAGTTTAATATCAACTGCGGACCTCCGTGGAGCGTTTGTTGATGAGCATCTGCAATCAACAAAGCCGTAAGTTTTGAATTTTTGGCCATAACAATTGGGTGCTTACGACTTGATGTCATTCGCGAATTTTCCAATCTCCCGCTGACTCTCATTATGTTTTTGTCGTCTACTGTTGGATTTAAAGATTTTAATACATTACTTTTAATTGGAATATCCTTTTTAATAGCTTCTATTTCTTCCTTAAAATATTTTACTTGGTCTCTTCTAATGCAAGCCTCCAATGCCCTTCTTATTTCTTCCGAAGTTAAAAATGTATTCTTCTTCCTAAGTTCCTGTTTATTAAGCTGCAAAAATCGAAGACAATATGCTGTTACTCTCACTAATCTGCTTAATTTTGAGAATCTTTCGAAATAATCTTCTTCTTTAATTGTGTTGTGGACCTTAACCGATTCTATTGTAGTAATTAACTCCGAAGGCTTCTTGTACATAATATTTTTTAATTTTAGGAAATCTGGACCATTAAACCACAAAGATTTATCTTTTAGCTCAGAAGGTGATACTCCCCTGGAAGCACAGTCCGCTGGATTTTCTTGTGTACTCACATGTGACCATTGATGAGGATCTATTGAGGTAAGAATTTCCGCAACTCGGTTGGCAACGAAAACTTTCCACCGACAGGGTAAGCTATTTAACCAAGCTAATACAATGGTGGAATCGGTCCACGCATGTAAGTGAGTTTTCTCAATTTTTAACACCTTGGCTGTATCGACCATTAATCTCGTGAGCTCCACCGCCCCGCATAGCTCCAATCTGGGTATGGATACTTGTTTAATTGGAGCTACCTTAGACTTTGCAGCAATCAATGCTACATGGATTTTTCCTGATGCATCAAGTATTCGAAGGTACACTACTGCAGCATACGCTACCTTTGAGGCATCGCAGAACCCATGGAGTTCCCTCTGAACGTCACTTGTCGTCGTCCCAAGCCATCTTGGAATTCTCACCTCTGTCATACCCTTGAGATCATTCCGGTAAGTACACCATTCACTTAATAATTCCTTCGGTGCTTCTTCATCCCAGTTTATTCCAGCTATCCACAGCTTCTGAATCAGATCTTTCGCGACTATTATACACGGCGTGACCCATCCTAAAGGATCAAAAAGGCGTGATATATCTGCGATTATTTTTCGTTTAGTTATAGGTGGTAATAGCTCTGGAAGATCGACTCTGTACCGGAAATGATCACTGTGACGCTCCCAGGTTAGTCCAAGAATTTTCATCACCTCATCCATTTTTATATTGATCCCATCCTTAAACTCTTCCTTTTCTTTTTCATGTTCTTTTTCTTTTATCATTTTTAGCAACTCTTCGTTATTACTGGCCCATTTTTGTAATTTAAATCCTGCTGCATTTAATAAACTTTTCATTTGTGTGTATAACTCTATTCCTTCTGTTACAGATTCACACCCGCACATCATATCATCCATATAAAAATTGTTTTGAACCTTTTCAGCAGCTAAAGGATATTTGTGACCCTCATCCACCGCGACTTGCTGTAGTGTACGAACTGCCAAAAAGGGTGCCGAAGCATTCCCAAACGTTACTCTCAGCAATTTGTAATCCTTGATTGCTTCGGTCGGATTATTCCTCCATACTAGCCTTTGAAAGTTTGTGTCGTCTTCGTGTACCAATATTTGTAGATACATTTTTTCAATATCCGCCGTAAGACAAATTCGCGGTAATCTCCACTGCATTACTAAATGTCTTAAATCTGGTTGAATGGTTGGTCCAACTAACAGATCATCGTTAAGGGAAACTCCATTTTTTCCTGCTTGAGAGGCGTTAAATACTACTCTCAGCTTGGTAGTATCCTTATCATTTCTTATTACCGCATGATGAGGCAAATACACCGATTCATCTATTTCCATATCAGGTTTCTTAACTTCAATCATGTGACCGTTTTCCAAATACTCATTGATGACTGCTTTGTAACTTTCTTTATATTTATTGTTCCTTTCGAATCTTTTTTCCAGCCCTTTAAATCTATTAATTGCTATGTTTCTTGTTTCTCCTCTTTTACAACTAGGATCTTCAGTTTTAAACGGAAATCTAACTATGTATCTACCTGTTTTATCTCTGGAAGTGGTATTTTTAAAAATTTGCTCACATTTCAATTCTTCCGCGGTATAAATATGTTCTTTTGTTAAACCTATGTCTAATTCCAACTCCCAAAATTTTTTTAGAATTTCATTCCCTTCTTCTAACTGACAATGCAATGCCAAGACCCCTCCATTTTGACAAACTGATGATTTCGCAGTACCTGATAAAATCCAACCCAAGGTGGTGGATTGAGCTAGGAGTGATCCTTGTGGGCCTTTTCTAATTCCCTCTTGAATTATCTGACTAAATACTTCCGCACCCAATAACACATCTACTTTATTAGGCCGGTCGTAATCTGGATCAGCGAGTTCTATTCCTTTAAATTCTGCAAAATCAAGTTGATCGATTTTCCTACTCGGAAGGAAAGAAGTAACTGATTTCAGAACATAAGCTTGTACTGTAACACTCCAACTGGGATCTAATCTCGATTTAATCTTCATGTTAACCATGGCTTTTGAGATCATTCCTTTCTCCCCACCCACACCCAAAATTTTGCCGCTTATGGGGGTTTTTCTTAACTTCAAATCGTTTACCGCAGATTCGGTAACAAAATTCCCTTGAGACCCTTGATCTAACAAGGCCCTCATTATATGATTGCTGCCGTTTTTCGACTCGGTATTGATTAGAGCCGTTGCTAACAATACCTGTTTCACAGATCCTGTCGAAAAATTACATGCAACAATACCTGCCTCGTAATCAGGCTCCACCTTTTTTGGACTATCCTTTCCCTGTGACTTGACCTGAGCAACGTTAGACTGTGCGTTCTCCGTAGATCTTGGATGCAGAAGTGTGTGATGTCTACGATGGCACAACTTACATTTTATATTTGACTGACAAGCCTTTGCCCCATGGTTGGCTCCTAAACAATTGTAACATAAATTGTTCGATTGTACAAAGTTACGACGGCGGTCAACATTTTCATTTGCAAACTTCCTACAAGCACTTATTTTATGGGCCTCTGAGCAAAATACACACTGAATTTTTGTAGTAGTATGCATCGATTTAAATTTTACAATATTATTATTCTGGTTTAAATTACTATTTGGCTGATACCTGTTGGACCCTACTTTAGTGTCCAAAAATTCAAGAGCTCTGTACCGATTAGTTAAAAATTCAACAAATTTATTATATGTAGGCAATTCTTCTGATGGAGTACTATTAGTTATGTTAAATTCCCATTGTTTCCTTGATTCGGCATCAAGTTTTAAACATAAAATATGTATAACAATTATATCCCAATTGCTAGTATCAATACCCAAATTAGCCAATCCGCTCAAACAATCGTTAGTCGTGTCAATTAATTCTTTTAAAGCAACTGCAGATTCGATAGCAATATTTCTCTGACTAAGCAATCGTTTCAAAATAAAGTGAGATAAGTAACGTTTATTATCATATCTCGTTTTTAACTGACTCCAACATCGGTCATAGTTAGCTTCCGATATTGGTATTTGCCTAAGTAGCTGATCAGCTTCCCCAGATAATGAACTTTTTAAGTAGTGCATTCTTTGCACATTATCTAGTTTTGAATTATTATGGATCAAAGAAGTAAACAAATCACGAAAAGATATCCATTCCGTGTATTTTCCTGAAAAAGTAGGAATTACAATTTTTGGTAACTTAAATGCATCTGGCCTAGATCCCTGAGATTCCCCACTATCTTTGACCTGAGAACAATTTACATTCGAAAACGATTTAATTTTAGATTTAAGTTCCGTCTTGTATTGGGTGTAAATATCTTCAGTCAAATCGTAAATATCTTTTTTAGAATATTCATGCTGTTTCAACTCGGCTCCATAGTCTTTTACAAGAACTCTATGTGTTTTAGAAAATTCAGCCCACAATGTCTCTAAAGATTCCAATCTAGTTTCACAATATTCAATAGTAATACGGTCTTTCGGTGATTTCTTATAATTCACATTCGCCTTATAAATCTTTTCATAATTATCAATTTGCAAGTTTATTTCAGAATCCATTTTTAAAAGGTGAATAAAACAAAAGGCAAATAAATAAAAAAAATGTGCAATTATAATTTAAAATTATACTAAATAAATCAATTAATTATTATTCAAAACTATAAACACTTTAAAATTTCCCAAGTTCTAACAACCTATAAATTTTACCCACTGCCAAGTAATAAAGTTTATATTTCTAAAAACAGTAAAAATTTTCTAAGTGTTCCGAGAAAATTAAAAATCGGGCATAGGTTCCCCGTCAGAACCACTTTTCTTAAAAATTAGACTATGTTAATGAACTATGTAAATTATTCTAAGAGTTTAAAATTAGGCTAAGTTAATACAGAAGAATCGAAAATTTTCTAAGTCCCAAATCTTGAGATTTCTTCACTCCGAATTTCCAAGTTAAATTTCACTAACGAATAAGGTTCAAATTGGTATACCAAAATTGTCAAACCACCAAATTATCAAAGTCAATTACCACAAAGTTATAAGGTTCAATTTCGCTTGACACATTAATAAGAAATAGCACTCACAGTTTTTGTCTTTTTCACTCACTCGTGACGTCACTCCGCACCAAAACTGAATCCTGACGGCACCTTCCAACCAACACCAGCGCCGTCCCGAAGTCCAAAGCCGGATTCACCACCAAGCTTGAACCCCTGCTGCAGCAGCTCCAACTCCTCAGGAACCTGCTCCTCCACCAGCTAGGTGCTACCACCTCACAACGTCTAATGCTCCAAAAATTGCGTCACCGCTAGAACGACTTCCAGTTTCGGTCTGGCAAAACCTTACCGGCCTCGAAGGACCATGAATAAACCCTAGGTAGCCTAGGAGGTCAGTCAAGGGAATGCTAGGTCGCTTTGCTCAAAATAAAAGCCAACTTCGCAATCAACGGTTTATTGCCTTGACGGATAGTCATTTTTGCTAACACCAATCCTTACTACTAGTACAATTACAAAATCGACTCGCTACCGCGATCTATCTTTGCACAGCGACATCTATTGGTGAACTTTCAAACTAATATTTTGTATAACACTGACATTACAATAATACTATTAAGTAAGTAGATTGTACATAAGTGTTCAAAAGAAAGTCTAAGTGTGCCGAAAGTGGTTGCATGTAACTATTTCGGAGGGATCCTAATAACATAGCGAATAGTACAAATATTTTCTTCTGTGAGGATCATTTCGATGTAAGTAAACATAATATTTATAACTTTTAATAATTATCAGGAATGTAAATACTTTGTTATTGGTTTGAGGTTCTAATGTTTTTAACAGAATGCCTCTTGCTACTCACTTCAAATGTTTCCGATGTTTTCATAATATTTCAATAAACATTACACTTAAAGATCCCGAATAACTCGTTTGTTTCTTACAGATTTTAAATGAATGGGCAGGCTTTCTGCTTTACAATATCGTTGTTCATGGTAAAAGTTGTTGAGAGAATTTGTAAAATATTGGAAATAAATCACACAAAAACAATGGATCCTATTATTATAGGAAATTATTATCAAAACATTGTGAAAAGCTATTAAAACACAAGTAGGCAAACGAAGTTATCAAGCAGGTGACGTCATCACAAACCCGACCAACCAGGAACGTTTCGTGTCACGTGACAAACGTTTAAATAAATGCATTTTTATTTCTGAATTTATAAATAAATCGTTTATTATTTTCAACTTCTGATACTAAATAACCATTTTTAAACTCATAATATAAGCTGATAATAGTAATTCGCACTTTATTTTTCGCATTGTCAAATAGCCTATTGCTTGTTCACTGACTCCTTTTTTAGTGTTATTTTCTAAACCGGCTAAGATTATAGACTAATTTTTTTAAACGTTTGTCACGTGACACAAAACGCTCCTGATTGGTCGGGCTTATGATGACGTCACCTTTTTGTTAACGTCGTTTGCCTACTTGTGTCATACAAACGTCCGCGGACGGTATGCACGCACGGGTTGCGGGACGCGTCCTTGCGGCAGAAGGACGCGGTCCACACAGAGTACCTTTTTATATAATGGCGGTCCACGCAAGAGCTAGCACGTTCGTTTCGTAATGGACGAACGAATTATCGAGTTCATCTCTTAATAAATGTGGATTCAAAGTGTGGAATTCACCAGACTGTTGTTTCTTTATATAAGTCATGGACCCAAACGCTTCCTTTTATTTTCTTTCTGGGTGTAACGGAATAACGCTTAGAAGGCTGTTACTATATTAGAAAATAACTCTGAGCACTATGCCGTCATTTCTGAGCATACACATACATTATCACCTATATGCTAATTTTAAAAGGGTTGCGACCCTTGGTTTTCGACCCCTGCGCTGGAAATATGTACGGCGTTTACGGGTAAAGTATCTGTGTGTGTGTACAATAAAGGAATTACACAAATGCTGTACAATAATAAATGACCTATATGGCTTCTGCAATTATAGGCGAATTAAAAATTTGCACTGACTTCCGGCACAACGTTTCAACGTTAATATATTAGAAGAAACGCAGTTGTCCACCCGATTTCTTAATCTCTTTAAGTCTTATAATCTAATTAATCTTTTTAATGAACCCACCAGGGTGACGCCCACGTCAGCTACTTGCTTAGATAATATTTTTTGTGATGGTAAAGTGTTAAAAAAAACGATTTTAAATTGTCTTATTTCGGACCACAGCGGACAAGAAGCATCGTTCGAGCACCATTATGTCTCTAACAAAGTAGATTCTGTGTATAGGCAATTCACTTTTAATAAAATAGAAAAGTTTAAGGAAAAAATTAAAGAGGGTGTGAATTTGCTAAAGCCTAATGATCAGAATGTTGATGAATTATATGAGAATCTTTTTGGTTTAGTTAAAAAGGAATTTGATAAACATTTTAAACAGAAAAAAGTAAAAATAAACAAACAGAAGTGTAAGTTTAATGAATGGGCTACACCTGGTATTTATAAAAGCAGAAAAACATTATATGATTTATATAGTTTAAAGGCAGATTCTCAAAACCCACATATTATAGAACATGTTAAAAAATACTCTAAATTATTTAAATTAGTATGTGCCAAAGCGAAGTCAATATATCTTTATAATTTAATTTCGGCTTCCAAAAATAAGGCAAAAACCACTTGGAATATTATTAATAAAGAGACATGTAGAGTAAAACCAAATAATCCTACTTACTCTCTCAAGTTAGGGGATAAGCTAATAAACACGAACACGGAGGTTGCAAACACATTTGAGACATTTTTTTCGAATATAGCTCCCTCTACTACTGAAGGGCTAGCTTCTTCTGCTGATCTAGCTGAATCCCTTCTCAAGTCTGTTGTCGAAGAGTGCAATTCTTCATTTAATTTTAGACATATAAACCCTGATATAATTACAAAAACTTTTAGAGAATTTAATATGAAAAAAACAGAGGATCTTTGGGGAATTTCTGTCAATATTATCAATACAATCATAAGTTCATTAGCCCCTCAACTCGCTATTATTTTTAACAAATGTATTGATGATAGACAATTTCCAACTTTAATGAAGTTTAGCAAAATCATTCCTTTGTTTAAGTCTGGCGAAAAATGTGACCCCTCTAATTTTCGACCTATATCTATATTGCCAGGGCTAAGTAAAATTTTCGAGAAAATAATGTTTAATCAGCTTTTATCTCACTTTAGTGTAAATAAATTATTAAATAGCAACCAATATGGCTTCAGAAAAGGTAGAAATACTACCGATGCTGGAGTTGCTCTCCTACAACATGTGTTTAAGGCTTGGGAGAGTAAGCTAGATGCCTTAGGTGTATTTTGTGACCTTTCAAAGGCCTTCGATTGTGTAGACCATGAAATATTACTTAAAAAACTTAAACATTATGGTGCATCGAATGATTCCTTGGATCTAATAAGTTCTTACCTTAAAGGCAGAGTACAAAAGGTTTGCATAAATGGAGCTGAGTCTTCAGGGTCGGCCCTTGTTATGGGTGTCCCACAGGGATCAGTATTAGGACCCCTGCTATTTTTAGTTTATATAAATGACCTTCCCTGTTACTTACATAATCTTTGTGAGATGGTATTGTTTGCAGATGATACATCCATGATTTTTAAAACCAAGAGGGGCAAATCTTCATTTGACGATGTTAACAATACCCTCTCTAAATTATTGCATTGGTTTACAACAAATAATCTCTTACTGAATGCAAATAAAACAAAATGTGTTAAATTTACGATGCCAAACGTAAGGTTAGCTGCCCCTAATATAATTGTTAAAGATGAACCACTAAACTCTGTAGATTTTACTACCTTTTTGGGTATAACTGTAGACTCTCATTTGCAATGGGGTGCTCATATTAGGGGGCTGTCTGGAAGACTTAGTTCTGCTGCTTATGCTGTGAGAAAGATAAGGCAGTTGACTGATGTTGGAACGGCAAGATTAGTATATTTTAGCTACTTTCATAGCATAATGTCATACGGAATTCTGTTGTGGGGCTCAGCGGCAGATATTGAGTCAATTTTTATATTGCAAAAACGTGCTGTACGGGCTATTTACGGCTTTCGACCCCGAGACTCGCTGAAAGAGCTCTTCAAAGAGATTAATATACTTACAGTGTCTTCTCAATATATTCTCGAGAATATTATTTACGTTCGTAAGAACATACATTTATTTCTTAAGAAAAGTAACATACACAATTTTAATACTAGAAATAAAGATAAACTCGCCGTTCCAGGCTTCAGACTGCGAAAAGTAGGAAAATCGTTTATGGGAAATTGTATCCGTATTTTCAACAAATTACCAAAGGATATTGCTGAACTCCCTGTACATAAACTTAAATCGTATGTTAAAGTTATTTTAATGAAAAAGGGCTATTACACTATTAATGATTATTTAAATGATAGAAATGTATGGCATTAAGTTGTCCCAGCTCGTACTTGCTTAAACCTTGTAAAAATTACCTTACCTTGTAAAAATTTATTTAAAAAGAGGCTGACAATAGTGACCGAGTTTCTTGCGCTGCTTCTTCTCGGCACTAGCCCAGACTTGTCCCGAAGCAGTGGTAGGTTTAAATATTGGGACGTGTAAAAGCGCCTCCTGGGGCCTATTTGCAGAAATAAAACTGATTTTAACTGATTTTTTAACCACTTTAGTACGGCACTAGGTTTTTCGACATTTATTTTTAATCATCTATACACTATAATAAAGCCGCAATAATATTAATAATTAATAATTATTAATCAGAAATGACGGCATAGTGCTCAGAGTTATTTTCTGATATAGTAACAGCCTTCTGAGCGTTATTCACGTTGGTTCATTTAACAGATAATTTTTTTCCAAGGGCTTGTAGGTAGTCTAAAAGTTGCATTTACTTTTGACGTACTTTGACATTCTTTGTCAAATATTTTTTTCAGAGTTTTTAAAGACGTATTTGTATATTTCGGAACTGCACAACATTTGTAACATATTTAATTTTTATCACTGTTAAAATGTAGATGCAAACAAGAAATGTACCTATGTGAACGATATGTTGTGACTATGTGTCACAGATCACAACACAGGCAAGTGATGTCACCGATTCCATTCAGCGCGATATTGTCAAAATAGCGTTTTGGCGCGCTATTTAAATAATGAATTTTTCAGCAAATATGTACTAGTTATTTTAAAATACAACCTTTACTGGGTTTCTTCACCTTAGCTTAATAATTATAAAATGATTTTAAAAACCAGTCAAATAGCCTACTGCTTAACAGCGTGCGGCAACGCGAAGGTTGACTGTTTTTGCTAACGAGTATACATTACAAGGTGATGCCAGGCTGTTTTTTCTACAAATTACCTGTAAAACTTTAATATCAATCAATTAGGTAGTTTCGTTTTTATAATTTTGGATTGGAATATTATTATAAAAATGTAAATAAGTATAGGGTTCATTCATGGTGCAATGCCAAGCTCTCAACTAACATACTTAAAAAAAAAAATTTGACGTGATAGTGAAAACAGTGAAGTTGTGTCTGGCGTTGCTCTTCTGTGCTTTAATAAATATTTAGTGAATGTGTGCTTACTTTATCTAGAAATGTGCATACTTTTGACTGTTTTCGTGTATGTGTTGTTATAATGTGATAAGTGTTTATTGTCTGAAATGGAGACAAATGCAAATCAGAAGGGTGCGTATCTCATGGTTTATTTTTGCTAAGACTGTTTGTGTATGAATAACTGTACTTCGCGACATGGATTCAGCTGACGTAGATGCCCTCAACTCGAAGCTCGTATGCCTGATGATGATACTTTTCAAATTATTGAATAAAAAGTTAAATGAAGGTTATAACTTTCGGGCGTCACCTGACAGGAATTACTTAGGTGCTCGTCGCGTTTCTTATCTTGGAAATCAGATGGATTTTGCAGTAATCTTGTTTCATTTTAGATTAGCATTGGTTTCTCATTCATCTCCCTTGACATTCGTGTGTGTACACGCATGACTCATATTCTTAGCATTGTGATGTCATAAATACAACAAACGTGCGTTGTAGTTCTTGTATTGTAATGTATTAGTACTGATATCAATTCTTTCTTATCAGTAGTATTTGGGTCTTATTAAATTAAGAAATTGATGTAAAGTTAGTAAGTTTGCCATAAATAGTAAGTATTGTTGTTTATAATTTATTCAGTATATGAAGTAGGTTGAACTCTTTCTCTACCTGTTATTTATATTATAGATTTACTATAGTGTTAGAAGAAGTATTGTTGTCTACTTAATCCCTCGATTGTGAGTTATTCCAGACACAATTAAAATCAATTGTTATTGTGGCACCCGAGTGCCTCCTGGGGGTTGAGGGATTAAATAACATCAATATAGCAATATTAATTAATTTTTGAAGACTATTATTATAAGAAATATTTTAATTTGCTTACTTTTTCTGATAAGTTACATAAATAATGAAACATTTTTCTGTATCACACTCTTTCCCCCCTCTTTCGAAAACTCTGGTCTACATTATGATGATACAAAATAACAGCCTGTAATCAACCCACTTCACTGAAAATGCCTCCATCATTGAATACAAGATACCACAGTAATGATGGTTATAATAAGATTGCTGCTACGTGTAAAAGCGCCTCCGGGGGCCTATTTGCAGAAATAAAACTGATTTTAACTGATTTTAACAGATTTTAGCTAAGTAGTCTCATACATGAATACCTAGACGATTTAACCTTTTACACAAGGAAGTGAATTAATACTATTCGCAGCATGGTCGCTGGCGACCGCTTAGTTGTTGAGGGGTTAAACATTGCAATATTGCTTTATTGTTGATTTTCATTGTGTCGCAGATTCATATTTAGTTCTACGCTTTAAATGCTATTCATGCTAATAATGTTGTAGATCATAGGTGACCTTTTATTTGATAAAAATACATGACCATATAATTTTTTATTCTAATTTTGAAAAGTGCTAAATGCTAAGATAAGTAATTCTGTACATTCTTTAAATTTTGTCTTTGTCAGACAACAACCATACTAAATGATAGACTGCACAGATAAATATTTACAGCATGTGAAAATCTGTACTAGCTATGACAATGATTATTAAGTAAATAATTACTAATAAAGAATTTTTTGGTTAGTAGGAAAAAACCAGTCAAAAGATTTTACAACTGGAAATGCCTAACATTCTGAATGTTTTTCCTTTTATGCCTTTTATTCTTATTTTCTTGATTTTAATTGTGATTTAATAAGGAAAGGAAGAATATTTTTGGTAAGATGTGATTTAGGTCAAGTGAACATATGGCAAATAAGCCATCTGGTAAATATACTCTTCGGTCTTCTGTATAATCTGCTGCACTGTGTGGATGTGGTCTATGGTGCCGTATCCGCTCTGAAATCCAGCCTGTTCCGGTGGTTGGAATTTTCGAGTCTTCGGCGGTTCGTGATGACTCTTGAAAACAGCTTATAGACGTGGCTTAGAAGAGAAATGGGTCGATAGTTTTTCAGCTGGGTCTTATCTTTTTTAAGAACAGGACGACCACACTCCTACTCCAGGCCTCTGGTTTAACCTTGTTAGCCCTCTGTTTTTTCATGTGAGCCTAGATCGCGGTGTATTTCTCAGATTGACCTAATCATATTGCCGTTATTTGGTACTTACTGTGTACTTTCACGTATTTCTTTTGAAAATCTGTGTGCCGAACCACGAGTGTACTGTTAACCCATACATGTAACTTAATAACTGTTTAAGTAGATTTGGTACCTCTTGTGTACCTGCAGGAACAAGTATTAAACAAATTAAATACGGTAAATTCACTGAGAAAGAAAAAAAATGTTTTTTTATTTATGTTGTTACTATTTTATTAATTAAAAAAATCTTCGGTAATAGAACCCAGAGCCTTCACATTAAGCATACATATATTATACTATGCCCATACCGGGATTCGAACCAAGAAAAATTGTGTTCTGTGCATTGTAAGTTTAAGTATCAAGTGCAACTATACTTAAGTCAGAGGTACCTAACTCTAAGACCCGAGTTCACCAATATTTAAACAGCCGGTAAACATAGATTGACGATTAATTCAACACAATTCCCATACAAAATATGTCAAGTAATATTTTAAACGCTGTTTAAATTTTAACCGTCTGTTGGTGATCACTACCCTAATTTTTCTGGTTTTGATGCCTGGTTTAGCCACCACAAAGGGATTGTTTTTTTATATTTTATTAATTGTACAATAAATTGTTGAAATTATTCAATGAATTATAATGATTCAGATATTTTATTTCAGTATCCTGTGTAGCGAATTACTCATATGATGCATCGGAGGCAGACGAGCTGACCGTCAGGCCGGGGGACGTGTTGCGCGAGGTCGAGCGCCTGCCGGGCGGCTGGTGGCGGGGCGAGCTGCGCGGCCGCCGCGGCATGTTCCCCGACAACTTCGTGTCCGTGCTCACCGACAATGCCAACTCCAGGTGTGCAATTAGTTTACTAGACATAACTGTGATACACACAGCGAAACGATGCAGCACATACCTGTGTTAGATGGTTAGATCACACATGTTCGTCTACCTTAACTCATGCTTTTTGCAAAATAATCCTATGGTTATACGATACGACTGATTTCTAGTTTATTATAGCGTAGACAACTAAAGGCAAATTTACTTATATTTGTAGGTTAAAAGTGAAACCAAACTGACTACTATAAGGATTATGATAAGACTGAGTCGTATAAATTAGTCTTACTTACTCTCATTTTATCGCTAACTTACTGCAACACATTTTATATAAAACGATTTCCTTGATAACCTAATGTCGCTGAGTTGTAAGATCTAGAATATTTAAAGCTTAGGCGGAGATAAGCTATCTCCAGTACACACCTGAGTTCAACCCCTGTATAAAGTTAAAGAATCGAACTTCATTATCATTATCATCATCTCAGCTAAATGGCCTTGCCAATTGCCAACAAATCACATAGGCATCCCCGAAGGATATCCACGAAGATAGGTTCGGAACCTTACCGCACCAACCGTCATCGGTTCTTCCTAGGTCAAATACCCAACTTTGTCAATCCTCTGGTTCAAACGAGCTGATCGCTAAGTTCAGATTGTACCGTTGTACTTCATGCTGCCAGTGTGAACGAGTATTATATAGCAGTGATTTGCGCGGCGCTTTCCCTGCATACATTTCACTCTAGGTTATGTCCCGCCGTGTAAACTAATTATTTTGCAAACTGACACAATACATGGTTGTCTATAAAACATACTTGCTGGAATTCTTCAGCTTGAAGTAAATGTGGATCTCGATCGGAACCATAATAGTAATCAACTCAAAATGTGAACGATATTTCCTGCCGAAATGCATGACATAAAAATATCTGTAGATTGGCTAGTATCGTGCTAATATCGCTATTTTAATTATAAACTAAACTAAAAAGTAAAAAGTAAATTATAGTTTAAAAAACTAAAAAACCACGCTTTTAAAAAGGATTGAGAAAAAAATTAAAAATAAAACTGTAGTAATCAATTGAAAAATTCATATTATTGTACAAAAACGTGGGGTGCTTGTTATGATATCCACAGATATAGTAAATTATTGATAAAATATTTACAACAAGCTAAATCAAGCCCCCCACGCTTTTTGTACAATAATATGAATTTTTCAATTGATTACTACAGTTTTATTTTTAATTTTTTAGTTCAATGTGTTTTAAAAGCGTGGTTTTTTAGTTTTTTTAACTGTAATTTATTTTTTACTTTTTAGTTTAGTTTATAAGATTTGATTCCTTCTTTATCGACTGTAAGTCCAAAGCTATGCAGGAATCGTAATTGATACAGATCGCGCGCTAGCTCTATCTCTTTTACCTCTCTGTAAGAGGGATCTTACAGAGGAAAACTGGGAAACTGTTATTAAATTATTGCATTGTCATCGGTCCTTGATACGTGTGCAAAGTTTTAAATTAATCAAACTTCTAGAAATTGGTAAAAAATATGCTCAAAGATTCCATTACATACCGATAGACCGGTATGGTCTACATTGATACATAGATACTACCCAAGCTAATAAAAGCGTGGTAAAAAAAAGATCAGCAAAGAGAAACTAAAATATGAAACTATGTGAGTTTTGCTTTAAATTTTATAAATGCCTTTATTGGCAAAGATCATACTCGTTTCAAATAGGTATATTGTTTAATCTATATAGAGAATAACCTACTAATTTATAGTAAAGTTAGTCAATGTTGCAATTGCGATTAGTGGTCAAAGGTGGTAATAGCTCTTGAACCGTGTAAAAGGCATTGTTGTCGGTTGATCTTAAATAATTTAGGTTAATGACTTGAAATCGACTTACCGAAAAACCAACGGTTTAGTAAAAGTTTTGATTTAAAATATACTTTGTCCTAATCTGATTTTGCGAATTCCAAAATTAATTATTATGATAATAAAAATGTGCGAAATTGTAAATATTCAATCTAGATATGGGTCGCATCTCGATAGAACCTCGTCGTTTGTGTTTACCGTTAGATAGAATTTTATTCGCGATGACACTCTTACTTTAGTTTACTTCCGCCTAGACGGAGCGATTTTTTTATTACTATTTATGAACTGGTGTCAGCTCATAAGACCATATGATATGATAATGTTTCTGGTTCACTGACATACAAACAGCTTAGGCCTTTGTATTCATTCCGGCTCTGTTTTTGATTTTACTATAGGTATAGGTAGGTAATTAATTTTGTTGAAGACATTCGCTGAACACTCATATAATTTGAATATTGTATGCCCCTCGAACGTGTTTTATATTCGGTCACCGCAATTTGATATAATAAAGCGGGTCGATTAGTCACCACAACCCGTAATTGGCATTTAAATCACCCTGTTTGTAGTTGTTGGCCTTCAAATGTACAATTACGAACACCCCGAGCCCCAAATAATAATACACACACTAAGTAAGACGACCGTCTATAACAGAAAATCATCATTTAATTTTTCGCGTAAGCAGACGCTAGATAATCGGTAGACGGTAGATAATCACAATGTCAGCGCATAGGTAAATAAGGATTTTGGAAAACACAAGTGTCATAGATTTTTCGTGTCATTTTATAATTGTAAGTAAGAATATCTTCCTTCTTTATAATGTCATGGCTTATAAATTACTTGCTATCAAAAACTTTGTATACTTGTCCGAAAGAGGAAAGTACAAGTTCATAATGTTCAAAAACTGCCGCCATGGTCGTGGTGACGTTTTTTACTAGATTAAGTCGAGATATATAAACGTATAATATACTGTACTGAGTACTACTGAGTTTCTAAAACAATGAAACAGCTAAAAATATAACTGGACTAAAATAACTAGAGTTTGTTCCCCTTTTTATTTCAGTAGTTTTTAATTGCAACGGCACCACATACATCTTTTGCATTCAAAGTAGTGTAGGTACATGTTTGTCTTTACAAGTGATCGACTATTATTATTATCACAGAACATAAAAAAATTAATAGCCTTAACTAGCATTCATTCTAGTTGACCTGGACTGAAATGTAGTGGCATGGAACTGGGCGTGTAACAATCAGATCAAAGAGATACCTTTGCCCTGCTAATAACAATCGTTATTAATAATATTTCACTGAAATTAGTTAGGCTCTATTCTCTAAGCACTATTTTTTATAATTGTACTCTTAAAAAAAAACGAGTTACAAATAAATAACATAATATTATTTCGTATGCAACATGCAACTGCCGAATGATAATGCTCAGTTGTAAAGGACAACTTTTATAAACTGGTTTTGCTAATACCACTGATTCAAATGCGTACGCCGTAAGTGAAGACATCGCTATGTTACTCATTGATAGTATAGTATGTTTTCTCGATCTATGATGTCATCTTGGTCGGTGGTTTACTTACATTCTAATACTCGTAGTTGCCATAGCACAACTTGTGATTTATATGGATGATGTAATTGCTGCTACACAACAATAACGTGAACATCTTAGATTATTTGTACTACAAACGTTGTTCACGTTATTTATTATACAAATTTTGTACCTAATCTTAGAGGACGTACAGTAATGGTCACTCCTCACATGGTTGTGGTTTCTTTTGTTACTTTGTGTTTAAAAATATTAGTGTTACCACTGTTTAGTGATCTGTTGTATTACCACTGTTTAGTGATCTGTTGTGTTACCTTCGTATAAGTAGTGAGTTAGAACAAACTCATGTAACACGCTGTATATTCAGTGTTTATCTGTAAGTAGACTTTTCGCTGATATTAGTAAGGAACTAGCCTAATATAAGTAAAAAGTAAACAAGGACAATTACTGTTGCTGTTTGTCGGTAACTAATCATTGTATATATTTTTTTAAAACCATGTTGTTATGTTATTCTGATTTCTTTGATATTTGTCACGAAGTAATGTTTTGTGCTGCTTAGTTTTAGAACGACGATGCCAATATTCAGAATAGAATAACATATAGTTGAATCGTCGTTGTATTTGATGTATTTATGTCTTGTTATATTTGTTTCAATATTATTTCGATTAGTAGAATACTAATGATTGCGCACGAATCTTATCATACCGGATAAGGTGAGATAAGGCGCTATGGTACATTTAGTGTTTGTTGTGTAGCCCTGCTAAAACTTTACAATACTGTGTTTAGGAGACCTAAAATATCGGGAATAAAATATCGCTGAGGTACGTGAAATATCAAAACGTGTTGCTAATAGTAAGAGTTAAGATTGATAGTGATATCGCGTTTGAAAGACTCGTAAATGTTTCTATTCGAATTACCTAAGATTTATTGGAGGTGCCATGGTAAATTGATAATCATATTCGAATTACACTCTTAACTTTTTAAATCTGTGTCAATGGAATAATCTAATACCAAGCAAAAAACGCTTCGTTGGTCTAGTGGTTTAAATACCGGGCCAAGATCACGGGTTCAATCCCCGGGTCGGGCAACAAAAAAGTTTCGGATTTTCGAACGTTGCTCGGGTTTGTGATCACCAACCCGCATTTGGCAAACGTGGTGGTTATGCCAGTACACCCATCATTGCTGTGGTAACTTGAATTCAATGATAGAGGCCTTTGCCCTGCAGTGGGATGATTATAGGCTGTTACTTTACTACTTTACTTTACAAGTAAAATGCTGATGAAAAAGACATATTAAAATTGTGTTCGAGTTTTCTCTCCCTGTAAACTGTGATGAGTAATTTATAACGCCTGATTATGAGGAAATAATGACTAAATCCATTAAGTAGGTTATTAGCTCGTATTCACTTATTTAATATACAATTCTTTTAGTATTAATATTGATAGACCCAAAAAACTTTTAATAGCATTTAAACACCACGAGGTCTCTATTAGTTTTCATTTAGTAACTATTTTACTATCCAATACAATATAGTGACAAATTGTTTAGTCTGAATTTTATAAACATCGATTTTTTATTCTTTCTCTTCGAGTAGGAGAGGAAGTTAGTATAGGTACCTATGTAAAATGCAAAGTGACGTGTTGTATTGTCTTCTTTGAATTAACAATCGCGAACCTTAGCATGAGTCACGTGTAACAAGTAAATAATTCATTTCTTGCGTACTGCAAAACTCTTCTGACTGTTCGTAGTGTGTACGTTTTGTTGAAATGTAAATATAATTATCGTATCCCGGGTACGTAGTATCAAGCAGTTTACCTACTCGTATAAGTCAAACAAAGAATAAAGAAAAATAAGGTTGAAGTCTTCTTTTCGAACTATCCTTTAAGTAAAGTCTGGTGTCTGATTATTTTGAGGGTGCCTATTACAAGCCTCTCTTTAATAAAAAGTGATAGTAGGTAATTGATAAAGATAAAAGAGTGAGACTCCATATTGTTCACAATGTAATGTAATTAAGGATGTAGGTACAACATTAATTTGTTGATGGATTGTGCCCGAACTAGAGTAGAACGAGTAGCTGTACAAATTAGCAAAAAACTGTCAGAAGTGAATCCCGTAATAATCATTTGTTATTCTGTTAGATTTTGAATATAAATGTAAACAGGATACGATGGGGTTGACATATCCGTAGGGTAAAAACCCCTAAATATAATATAGTTTAAATTAAAAAAACTAAAAAACCACGCTTTTATAGCGAATCGAACTAAAAAGTAGAAAATAATTTTTAATTAAGTACAAATATTTCAGTAGTAGAAGATCGAACAATCAATCATAACTAATTACTTCAAATTTCAAAATAAAATTATAAGTAATAAAATTTAAATTATTAGGAGAATAATTCAATTCAGAGTAAAAAATGTGGGGTGCATTTTACTATATTTTCATAACTTTTTACTATGTTTTCATAACTCTCCGCACATAGATAGTTGCAAGTAGAATAATTATTCCATTTAATATATCAAGCAACCCACGCTTTTTACTCTGAATTGAATTATTCTCCTAATAATTTAAATTTTATTATAATTTTATTTTGAAGTAATAAGTTATGATTGATTGTTCGATCTTCTACTACTGAAATATAAACTCTTTGTAATTAAAAATTATTTTCTACTTTTTAGTTCAATTCGCTATAAAAGCGTGTTTTTTTTAGTTTTTTTTAACTATTTTTTATTTTTTAGTTCGTTATTTGCGTACATGTGATAGTATTAAAATGCCTAACGAACAACACGGTGAAAATGCAACTAGCCTGAAAAAGTATCTTCTGCCTCCGTTGTGTTGTGCTGAGTGCTCGAGCGAAAGAGTAAGATTAATCCTGAAACTGTTATTAAATTATTGCATTGTCATCGGTCCTTGATACGTGTGCAAAGTTTCAAATTAATCAAATTTCTAGAAATAGGTGAAAACTATGCTCAACGATTTCATTACATACATACATAGATACAAACCTCTCTTAATTAAACCTACCGGGTATCGAACCCGCGATGCAGGCCCTTAATCATACCTACTACCTACTTTACCAGCATAAATATGAAAATGGCTTAATTCAAAAGTGAATTTTGCGATTTAATAGATCATCATCGTATGTTAGTTACTTACTTGCGTTGTGAATAATTATGATATTTAAATTCACGTCGTATTTGTAGTACGTCATATTTTTTTGTACTTACATATATTGCTGTAGCAGCAAATAAACAAGAAATTGCGTCTTAATCCCTCGATCGTGAGTTATTCCAGACACAATTGAAATCAATTGATATCGCGGCACGCGCGTGCCTCCTGGGGGTTGAGGGAGGGACTTATGGAAGAATATGGGACAGTTGTCGGTCTATTAAATTTTCAGGATTGTCTATAAGTGTGTACATGTATCACCTTTACACCTCAATGCTTTTGTCGTTTATGTTAACAAACAGATCTCCATGTTGCTTTTGGTTTCTGTTTTCACATTTATGTTTTTAGTGCGTGTTATTACAACCTTGGACTTTCGACGACCCGGTTGGTGTAAGATAGTAGAATTGTCGTGGCTATTCTAATTGGTTGTAAATTTATTATTGTGATGTTACCCCAGGTCCGGTGGCGTCCAGGGCAGGTGTCGTGCGGTATTCAGCTACCAACCGGCGAACCCGGACGAGCTGCCTCTGTCTGTCGGAGACGTGCTCGAGGTACTCGGCGAGGTCTGTATTTTTATTTATTTTTGGGTTCAACAAACAGTAACACAGTATTGTGACAATTTCGACATTTGTTTATATTTGGGTCGTTATACCTATGCTTATTTAGATGATCATGATCATAAATTAGCAAGTGCCAAGTTTTCCTCCTTCTACTGTCGATTTTATCACAACAAGTTTTAGCTAGTAAGTAAACATTACGATATATATGATATCAATGTACAATAATTTATGTAACATCAGATAATAAAAATTAGGTTTTACTACATAGTAATTTTATATCGATTATTTTCTTAATTACTACTCACACACGAGCGTTCTTTCTTTCATCTTTATTTAAAACATATCTTATTAACTGCTTTCTTCGCTCACACATACCGATCAATTACTCTAACCGTATCCTTTATAGATATTCGCTCACTTAGTGACTCATTGTCCCAAGTTTATTTAATAAAAGCATTGAATATCGGCTCCAATTTCAATATATAAAAAATATCAACAAAATAAAGGTTTTTCTTTTAGATTACGTTTCAGGGTTTTGACTTTTATAATTTTAGACTTCTGTTTACACTGACACAATCGTGTGGTCAATGGTTTTTCTTTACCCTTTCTGTGCTAATTAATTAATTAATATCAACACTATTGCAAGATACAAAAATATATCTTTTAGGATACGAAGAGCTAACAATACAGTTGCTGCCATAGATTCAAAGGTGTGTGAAAATATACGCACGCGGTTTCTATCCGAAATTGCGACCGTGGAAAACTCTTCCCGTGAAAATGCCTATTGTTTGTTCATTTTGCCCCAGCCTTATATTGTTCTCAAGATCGATTAAACTACTCGTAGCTCAAAGGTGACCTGATGCTTACGGATATGATGCTACCGGCACCTATAATAAAACACATGGTATTAACACACGATAGACGAACAAAGAACTAACACTTTTATTAATATAATATCACATTGTATATTTTCTATCCATATCTACTCTATGTCCAAACCGTATGTGTCTATGTCCATGACTGCTCTTAAAACAAAATTTGTATACATAATTTGGCCTACACAGTACACAGGCCTCTCCAAGTGGAAGATTTTGCCTTTGGACAGCCTGCCACGGAATTTATTATCGCGCCCAGCATGCGAGGAGATGCGGGTTCGAGTCCCGCCTGAGACATAATTTTTTAAGTTTAAATACTGATATTATAATTGCAATTAAATTCCTTAAATATGATATAAAAAAAATATCTATGACTTATGCTACTTTGACTCCAAACTGAGTTTTTAAAGGAGTAGAAGTGTCAACGTTATTATGATATACTTTTTAACCCCTGTATGTTATTCCAGACACAATTAAAATCAATTGTTATCGCGACCGCCGGGGGTCTTATGATCCTGTAGGAGTGATAAGTGAAAATATTGTTGTCGGTTTGTGTTATTCCTTGTTTTATTAAACGTTTTACTGTTTGTGTACACGGCGCGTCGACCGATAAAATCTAGACTTTCCCGCGAACCGAGACAACAGCCGTTTGAACAGTGAATCATTCCCAAGTGTGGAACAAATAACGACGTCGATTTGTAGCTTCCTACCCTCGTCCGATGCATGCATCGAATCACACGATTCGGCCTTTCTAATTTGTTTCAATTCCAGACGCGTTTCCCCTTATAAAGCATCATGTAAAATTATGTAGAGTGCGATCATCCGTTGTGGCAATGAAAATACGCAACGAGATAAATGAAAAACAAAACACGATAAAAAACCTTTACGATGTTTACTTCTAAAAAGGGGCTATTTTCGTGAGGTTTGGCAGTAGTAAAAGTCTAAGGCTTAAACGTTCCTGAAACATGCTTCATTAACTTTGCAATGACCAATAACAACCTTTAATGATTCATCAAAGAGTCTTGCTACTTTATCACTTTCACTTTCTATATCACTTTATAAAAGATGATTATTTTTCCTTTGTTTATATGTCTTAATTCTAAGTCGTTTAAGCGTGAAACCTAAGACATTTATAATATATATCGTCATCATGGAAAGTTGAGTGACGGTTTGAGGTCTTCCAGTTAAGATTGGGCTATTGGTAGCGATCTCCCAATGCATCAGCTTAACTGCTAGACTTCATTCATGACGCTCCCCGACGCAATAAATCCCTCGATCGTGAGTTATTCCAGACACAATTGAAATCAATTGTTATCGTGGCACCCGAGTGCCTCCTGGGGGTTGACGGATTAGTACGCACTTAATCGAAATCAAAACAATGTAGGTACTTATGTGATGTGGTTGTGTATGCATGTAGACAAAAACATAATTAAGTATGTTATGTAGATTTTCTTACCAGTTTTTGTCAGAGATTTTTGCACTTCGTTTTAATTCTGATTTTGAAACTATCTAACTGAAACAGGTATTTTTTCGGGATCGCAAATTAATTTCAAATAGCACTGCATGTGTATATAAGTATTATATGTGCTATTCGAGATCATAATCTATCTACGTGCCATATTTCATTTAGATTTGTTAAGCTGATGTGGCGTGATTAGGTAATAAAATAACATCCAAACTTTCGTAGGTACTCGTATTTAATAATTTGTAAAGATAGTAAGTACTTTCATTCAAACTTTAGAATTTATAATATTAGTAAGATTTCACTGTGTCAAATCGTAATAATAATGTATATATTTGATCTCAGGTAGAGGAGGGATGGTGGCAGGGGCGGCGGCAAGGTCGCGTCGGTGTGTTCCCGTCCAACTTCGTGGTGATGCTGGACCCGCTGCAGCCGGCGCCGCCGGTCGAGCCGGCGCCCGCGCTGCCGCCTAAGCCCGGTGAGCATACCGTTCCTAACAATACGCTAAATTGCGTATTATACCGTTCACAAGTAGATTCGAAATACATAATCTATACTTACTAATATTATAAAGCTGAAGAGTTTGTTTGTTTGTTTGTTTGTTTGAACGCGCTAATCTCTGGAAGTATTGATTCGAATTGAAAAATTATTTTTGTGTTGGATAGTCCATGTATCGAGGAAGGCTTTAGGCTATATAACATCACGCTGCGACAATAGAAGCGAAGCATCAGTGAAAAATGTTGCAAAAATAATCGCGATCATAAAAACAGAAATTGACGCGTACGAAGTCGCGGGGAACAGCTAGTTTGAAATAAAACCTTATTAAAGAAAAAATAAGGATTTGTAATCATTCGTTTTAGTTTGTATTGTTGGTCTGGTTTAGTGGTTTAAGTCCTGGGTTCGATCCCCGATCAACAAGAGTTTGGAATTCTAGGACATTGCTGCACCAACCCCGCATTTGCTAATGGTGAATGATTATGCCTGTACCCAATGGTATTGCTGTGGTAACTTGAATTCAATGGAGGCCTTTGCTCTGCAGTGGGATGATTGTAGGTCGTTATTTTACTTTTACTTAAGATATATTATTACTACTTATAATATGGTCCAAAACAAAAAAAAGAGTTTATTGCTTTCAGATAATTACAACTTACAAACATAAAAGTAAATATTATGATAGCCCAACACGAAAGCAATGGAGGTGACTCAGCTTGTGCTGATATAGAAACCCGATCCCACCCTGCGCTGGTTTTCAGCCACTTCTCAACTAATGTAAATGTTTAATATGACAGTGAAAGAGCAGTGCCGCGTGCTGTTCCCATACACGGCGGTGAACGACGACGAGCTGACCCTGGGCGAGGGCGACGTGGTGACTATAGTGTCGAAGGACGCGCCCGACCGCGGCTGGTGGCGGGGCGAGCTGCACGGCCGCGTCGGCCTGTTCCCGGACAACTTTGTACAGATGCTGCCCGCAGGTATATACTTGTATAACTAGCTGTTTCTAGTGTCTTCATACGTGCTACGTTTTGAATACACGGCGGTAAACGACGACGAGCTGACCCTGGGCGAGGGAGACGTGGTGACTATAGTGTCGAAGGTCGCGCCCGACCGCGGCTGGTGGCGGGGCGAGCTGCACGACCGCGTCGGCCTGTTCCCGGACAACTTTGTACAGATGCTGCCCGCAGGTACATACTTTTAATACTAGCTGTTTCTAGTGTCTTCATACGTGCTATGTTTTGAATACACGGCGGTGAACGACGACGAGCTGACCCAGGGCGAGGACGACGTGGTGACTATAGTGTCGAAGGACGCGCCCGACCGCGGCTTGTGGCGGGGCGAGCTGCACGGCCGCGTCGGCCTGTTCCCGGACAACTTTGTACAGATGCTGCCCGCAGGTACATACTTGTAATACCAGCTGTTTCCCGCGTCTTCAACCGCGCTACGTTTTGAATACACGGCGGTGAACGACGACGAGCTGACCCTGGGCGAGGGTGACGTGGTGTTCCCGGACAACTTCGTGCAGATGCTGCCCGCAGGTATATATTTATATTACACAAAAAAAAAAAAATATGTAACATTAATATTATTTAATTGATGTGTGAATTCAGGCAGGTATTAAGGGGACTAGAGCTAAGTGCTGCCTCCAATTGATTTAATTTTATTACCACTAAACAAAATCAAATCTCAAAAAACTAGAACAGTATCATTTTAGCAAATTACCTCTTGTATTTATTGAATCACAGTAAACTTTTCATTTAGTTGTTTATAAAGTCGAATTAAACGCTAACGCCAAAAGCGGCCGCTTTTAGCAATGATGTACAATAAGTACAAAAGAATGCCAGAATGAAAAGCAGTTAACAGTGATTCAAATTGATTCAATAAATATTAGGGGTTAAAATATGAAATTGCCGTTTTATTGTAATAGGTTCTTTGAATTGACATAGAATCTTCATGGTTTGAGGTTTTCGAATGAAACTTTTTTCACATGGTTTCTATGATGTTCTTCTTTTAAAAAATGTGAAACATTTGAATATCGACTTTCAATTGTTTTTGTTATTTAACTTAGACAAGAAAGATGGATACTGCGGAAATTCGAGTGATTTTTGAATACGAGTTCCGACGCGGAAGTAACGCGGCAGAAACAGCCCGCAATATCAATGTTGCATTTGGAGAGGGATCTGCTAATGAACGCACCATGCGATTTTGGTTTAAACGCTTTCGTGATGGAAACTTCGACTTGAAGAACGAGCCACGAGGAAGACCGCCCACAAAGCTGATTAACGATGAATTAAGAGAGATGGTGGAAGCCGATCCTAGTCAAACTACCCAGGAATTAGCGGCATGGTTTAACGTAACCTTACCCACAATATTGACTCATTTGCGTCAAATCAATAAAATAAAGAAATACGAAAAATGGGTGCCTCATGATTTGACTGATGTGCAGAAAGAAACGCGTGTTTAAACTTGTGTTGCCTTGTTGAATCGGTACAGAAATGAAGGAATATTAAATCGAATTGTGACATGTGATGAAAAGTGGATTCTTTATGATAACCGTAAAAGAAAATTGCAATGGCTGACCCCAGGTCAAACGCCACAACAGTGTCCTAAAGCAAAACTTACCAATAAAAAGGTAATGTCAACTGTTTGGTGGTCTCAGCATGGTGTTATTCACTATAGTTTTCTCCGATCTGGTCAATCAATAACGGCAGATGTCTATTGTGCCGAACTCCGAACAATGTTGGCAAATCTAGCAGTAAAACAGCCCCGACTCATGAATCGATCTTCACCATTATTGCTCCATGACAACGCGAGACCTCATACAGCACGAGAAACTGTTTTGACCTTTCAGGAACTGCAATTAGAAACCATTCGACATCCTCCGTATTCGCCAGAGCTTGCTCTAACGGACTACCATTTTTTTCGTGATTTGGACAATTATCTACGTGACAAGAAGTTTTCTTCCCAGGAGGCAGTACAAAATGCTTTTACACAGTTTGTGCAGTCTAGATCCTCAGAGTTCTATCACAAAGGCATAAATGTCCTTCCTATTAGATGGCAGCAATGTATAGATAATAATGGTAACTATTCTGATTAAATAAATTTGTTAAAAATTAAAAAATAAACAATTTTGATTTTCAGTACAAATCGGCAATTTCATACTTTAACCCCTATTACTAGATGTAATTGCTAAAATGATACTGTTCCAGTTTTTTGAGAATTGATTTTGTTTAGAAGTAATAAAATTAAATAGCTCTATTAGTCCCCTTAAGCCGCGTACTCGTGTTCCGTAAGGCGTCGGGCGACTTCTCGCGACGTGTTGCCAAACTTCGCCCGACATGTACCGCGACATCGCGCAACTTGTATCTTGTTCGCCCATTCGAATGAGTAAAGTCACTCAAACAACTAAACTGACGTAAACGGCGACAAGTATCGAGCGACGTAGGGTAATGTTGCATACTGCCCGCAGGTACATACTTTTAAATACAGCGGGCTGGGGACACCCCGCCATAATAGGGGAGAGATGACTTTGCTGCCCGTCTTTATCTGACAGTACTCTTTTAGCAGCTTCTGACGACACCCATAGCATAGGAAGTGAAGGGTCGGTGCAATTTTTAATATGTGCCGGCACCACCCAAAACTACTTTATGTAGGTGACTAATTCTTTCGATCTGAGTGATCAGATAAAGTAAAGGGATTTTGATTCTTGTTCATTAAAATTAGATATAAGTATCTGAGAAATAGTGCGACGTGAGCAATATTAATGTGCTTTTAAAAAAACCGCATCATTTTGAAACTTACATATTAACTTGTTGTTGTAATTCCAAATACCTCTCTATGACTAATAAATAAACTTCTAATATTATTTCACATTTGATCCATATTAAGAACATTCACGAAGTGAACGTGCTTGCGAGTGTGGTGTGAATATATCCGGCTTAACGGGTATCCCCACATTGTTTCGCTGTGTTCTACCTATTAGAAAAAGCAATAAAGTTCTCACATACCGTAGCAATATAAATAAGTGCATTCTGAGTTCACTCGCGAGCAGACAATGGACTCTATTACCGCCTTGCGGAATTGCTATGTAGTTTTTGCAGGCGACTTGTTTTATCTAATACTGCCGTTGACCTTGCGATGAACAATGCGTTGCTTTTTAGTCGTTTGTTATTGTTTAGTATGTTAAGCTATAAAGGGGTTCATAGGAGCCGGTTCACATTCTATATCGGTCATATAAACACGAGGGCAAAGTAAAATTAAAATAAGAGTAAAGTTGAGTTGTTTGTAAATTTATTATTATACAGCTGGGATTAAAACCCCTCCTTAAAACAACGACTTTGCCAAAGCTTTCAAATACATATCGGTTTTGTGTTTTATTTTTCGTTTTTACTGATTCCCACTGAACCATTTTCTAAATATTCATAACTAATAACTCAAGTTATTAAGGATCGTAGTAAGCATAGTCGGTAATCTAAACATAAAAAAGCTAAAGGTCTCTAATTTTACGAAATATCAAAAACTTGATGTACAAAAATTAATTTTGGCAAGGAGGTAGTTCATAGTTAGTAAGTGACAGGATTAAGGAGGACTATTTGTTTTTTAAAGCATTAGGTAATATTTTTTGCGCTAACTTGAAATTTGGCAGGGATGCAGTTAATAGTAACTGTTCACTACGAACGAATTTTGCGACAGGGCCGGATTAATAAAAGTCTAAGCACTCTCATAGATTAAGAGTTTACGACTTATGAATAGGACACATTAGCTAAGAAATAATTTTGTGTGAGTTTGAAATCTCTAAGGAGCGAGATATAATAGAACGCGGTGTTATAAAGTTCTTTAAAGGGGTCTTATAAATGAGCATTATATTCCCCATTAATTATTAAGTATAAAATTATAAATAAAGGTTTTGTTTATATTGTTCTACTAAAATCGACGTAATAGCCTTTGTTAGTTAAAAGCTAATAAAGGGACACTTAAAATGTGTTACGAATTACTCGGAATTATTATCACACAGACTTTGTACTAAGCAGTGTTTATCATTTTTGTTTTGTGCCCAATTATCTACCCAAATCAAGTACAGAGAGGCCTTGTTACCAAACTGGGAACAAACAGTAACGCTGTACAGTTGGTTTCATGGAACTTATTTCTTTAATTTATTATTCTTAACGACATCCCATTGGTCTAGTGGTTAAAATACCGCTTAAATTCTCGGGGTCCTGGGTTCGATCCCCAGGTCGAGTAACAACAGTTTCGAATTTTCGTACATTGCTCGGGTTTGTGATCACCAATCCGCATTCGGCAAGCGTAGTGATTATGCCCGTACCTACCCATCATTGTTATGGTAACAATTGAATCCATATAGGCCGCCTCTTTATTTTTTTTACAGTTTAAAAAATACTAAATAGAACGATTTAAAAGTTTTAATTTTAACGAAATAAAAAAAAAGTGTAATATTAAATGTTCTCTTTACTTATGAGTATTTTTAAATCTGCTCTGCCTGCTGTGCAGTCAGATATTACGAGTATATTAAATCTAGAGATATCAGTGCGAAATAGGTATAAGTTTTGACCGCACTGGGATTCGATTCTCTAGGTACTGGGTTCCTCAAAATGAGATCCAAAAATGTTACCATAGCTTTATCAAGTTAGTCCTCTTTCCTCTCTGCTAATAATTGGATTTCAATACTATTTTTCTTGTGCGTTCTATTTCAAGCTATTCTGAACCGCTAAAACTGTTAAACATTAATATAAGGTGAAATTCAATCGTTTAGTTTTCGTTTGAGGTGCGATTCTACTGCCTAAACTTTGATTTTTATTGATAGTAATTGTTATTGTATTATTTGAATATTACAATCAACGTATAAAAGGAAATTTCATTAAAAAATTAATGTGAGAAAATCACTTATTGTAAGTAAATATAACCACACAGATCTGAATTTAATTTTGATTATGTTGTGGATGCCATAAATCCATTTCTCTGTGAAACCCATACAAATGCTGCAGGCACAAGTTATTATGTTAGTAAACAGTCCGCCCACTCTGCTTTAGTATTCGACGTTTCGCTATTGACATTTCTCATGAAGGTTGCAAACGAAGTCGTGATTTTGCGTAACTTAGCTCACTGCGATCCACGCTGCGCCCGCGCTTATGTCTTTTTATAACTAGTTGCCTCATAGTCGCGCTGATGGTGTGTCGTGACAGTCTCTCAATAACACTTCCTTGACTTGTGTTTAGTGACAAAAATGGGTGTAGAAAGTGAGTTTGTTAATATTTATTGTTTTCGTGAAGTATGTGGTGATGTGATCCGGATGTGTTTTTTTATAAGGGAACCAAATCTATTATGCCATATTATGATACAAAATAAGCAATGCATTTTTTCTCAAAATTATGTTGAATATTCAACTCAATACGTGCTAATTGATAGAAAAAACCTATTCCGATACAAATCAGACTAGTCAAGTTATTTATCAATTTTCTTAGTTGTTGATTAATAGATTATTAATCTCATAAGGTTAGCGGTTATCAAGTAAACCGTGAACGTGATACGTAAATTATTTATATGAAATAGTAAAATTGACACCTAATTATCTGGCATTTATTTTATTTGAATCAATAGTTTTAAACTCTTCGACATCAAATCTATTTGATTGTTATTGTATTTGCATTAAAACAATTTGGTTTGTTGATTTTGTTAATGTTATCAACATTATAAATTTTGGATGGATCTTTTTTTGCTTAATTACGCCAGAACAGCTGAACGGATGAGATTTTCCACGCATATTAGTTGATACCTAGGCTCTTATGGTGTAGTAGAGGCTACTTTAATAAGTTGCCTAGCCTATTTCAGCTTAATAACTTATCTGTCGGGATAAGTCCCTAAAACATTTCGGTCCTAGTGAGATAGATTCAAACTCAAAATTTATGCGCACGAAATCGTTAGCGATAGCTTTTTATTTTAAAAATTAATCCATATATTTCTTGAGACTATGCATGTCAATCTAATTAAAATGCTCTTTAGCACTTCATGAAGTCATACTGCCTTATTTATAGTGTTTTACGATATCCACAATCACTATAATTAAATCGCGTGTGTAGGCGCCTTATTAGCGTATTCTCAGTATTTAAAATATATTTTTCTTTTGAAATCATACAAACATAAGCAAGTAATTTATCATGTATCCAGTACTACGATACGTTATTTTTAAAATAGACTACTGAGTTTTATAATGAAGTTAATTTTTAAACAAAAAAGCCAAATCTTTTAGCGAGATGTCGTCGTTATTGTAATGCATTGTATCTGACTCTGAGCGCATGTAAACAAGTAACTAAAACAATTTCTTTCAATGGAGTTTTCTTTTTAGAGGCGGGTTTCGAAATAACCTGTTAGCATTATTTACAATTTAAATTAACTACTTAAATGCACGTATCTTATTGAATGTTCTTACACTTTAAAGATGTTTTTATTAAAGAGTGTAGATAAGAAAAGGTCTGTTTTGTAACTCCGTGCTTGTTTTTATATACGAGTTGTGTATTAAGAAATTTTATAAAATAATGTATGTAAGCCAAAAACCTTTAAAACAAGTAATTGAATCACTAATCTTGTTTTGGCACAGACTTAAAATTTCTGCTGTGTTTGGTTTAAAGTAAAAACTTTTTTAATAGTTCTTGGAGCCGATTATTCCTAATTTTATATATTTAAGGTTTTAGTAATGTCTGGAGGACAATGTTAATATCACGTATTCTACGGTCTACATCCGTAGTCTAAATGTTTTTTGTTTATTTCGCAGTAGCAGCAGAAGTGGAAGAGAAAAAGCCGGACCGGCCACCTTCAAAGACTAATTCAATATATCCAGTACTGAACAAGTACTCGGAGAAGACGGCCTCAGTTAAAGAATTGACCACATCTAAAATAAGGTAAACAAAATAACAACCCGTAAAAATACTAACCAATCAATATGACGACTAAGTCATCGCAAATGTGTCCCCTTCGGTTTTTACATACCGCATATTCAGACTAGGCGGTAAATCAGAGAACTATTACTACACACTGCTATAATAGTTAACGTATTGTGTCGATGTTACGATAACGCGCCGTTGGTCGAGTTGTTTAAATATCCGATCCAAGATCGATCGGGGTCCCGAGTTCGACTCCGGGTCGGGCAACAAAAGTTTCAAATTTTCGACATTGCTCGGGTTTGTGATCACCAACCCTCATTTGCTTATGCCTGTACCCATCATTGCTATGGTAACTAGAATTCAATGATGGAGGTCCTTGCTCTGCAGTGCTGCAGTGGGATGATTATACGCTGTTACCTTAAATTTTTTACTGTAACGATAACAAGTAGTAATTTTTTACTGTAATAATAACAAGTATACCAGCTATACAAACTTATTGGAATAACCCATCTTCTAATATTTGAAAGTCTGTAAACGACGTTCAGCATATGAACCTGATAAGAGGAAACACAAGACCCTTTTTTCATACAAACGTAGTCCCTTGTTTCCTGCCTGGATAAAGCCAGTAGAGCAATAATTTTTATTACAAAAATCCATGGCCACTATTAGCATGTTTTTATGTTTTCTGTTTTTTCATAAATTAATTAACAAAAAACATATGAACCCTAAAAATCGAAAAAATTTGCCAGATTTTCCGCTGTGTTCAAACATCCAGAAAACAAATTAAGCTAAATTTTAGAAAAAATAAGAAAACATACGAACACGGCCAAAGCCTTTCTTTAATTTTTAATGAAAAATGTATTTAAATCGGTCTAGTTTTTTTTTTTTTTTTTTTTATAATATTGATCATGCAATCAGTCCTTCCGACTATGAGCAGATGTGGTGCAAGATTAATTTTGGGAGGAGATATTTCACATTTGAAGCATCATCCATGTTCATATAATGGCTTATTCAATGGAGCCGAGTTCCAAGGTCCTGCGTCTCTTCAACCTGTTCATGTAGTCTGGTAGGGTAAGCTGGGCAGCTAGCTGGTTCGGGTGGTTTTCCAGTCTAGTTTTATATTTCCCTGCACATATTTTTACTTCTTCCTTTACAGTTGTGATGTTCAAGTGTTTGTGTACTTCTGCGTTGCGGATGAACCAAGGTGCATTACTGATTTGTTTCAGTATATAGTTCTGGACTCTTTGAATTTTATTCATGTTGGAAACACAGGTGGCTCCCCATAGTTGGATTCCGTAAATCCAGACTGGTTTTAACACCGATTTATAGATAAGGAGTTTATTGTCTAGAGACAGTTTAGAGTTCCTGCCCAGTAGCCAGAGCAGCCCTTTGTATTTAAGGTTTATTTCATCCCGCTTGGACTCAACGTGTTTCAGCCATGTTAATCGGCGGTCTAAATGCAGTCCCAGATATTTTACTGAGTCGCTGTTAGGTAGCACTCTGCCACCCAGGCTAACTGGAGGACATGTTTCTCTTCTCAGGGTGAATGTGACCTGGACCGATTTATTGGCACTCACTTTAATCCTCCACTTGTCACTCCAGTTGTTGATTTCAAGAAGGCTCCGTTGTAGTCTTGAAGAGGCTTCTACTGCGTGTTTACTGGAGGATAATATCGCTGTGTCATCAGCATAGGTTGCTATAGTGACCCCGGGCGTTTGCGGTAAGTCTGCAGTAAATAACGTGTACAACACTGGTCCCAGTACTGAGCCCTGTGGTACTCCAGCTAGTATATCGTAAAATCTTGACGTAGTATCTGTCTCTTTCACTTGAAATATTCTCCCAGCAAGGTAAGATTCCAGAATGCGGTAGAAGGTGTGCGGTAAAAGCAATTTAATTTTGCATAGGAGGCCCTTATGCCAAACCCGATCGAAGGCCTGTTGCACGTCTAAAAAACGCCGACGAGCAGTATTCCTTACGCTCGAGACTGTCACTTATGTGTCTACATACTCTATGTATTTGTTCTGTAGTGGCATGCTCTGGCCGAAACCCGAACTGGTGGTCTGGAGTTATTGAATTCTCATTCATCGCATTCGAAAGTCGTCTCAATATAATCTTTTCCAGGATCTTGGACATAATTGGAAGCAGGCTTATGGGTCTGTAGGATGATACTTTGTTCGGTGGTTTACCAGGTTTATGGATCATGATCACTTGCGACACTTTCCACAGAGCAGGAAAATATCCTACTCTGATAATGCAGTTAAATAGTGTAGTCAAATAAGCCACAGCTTTACGGGGCAGTTCCGATAGAACTTTCTTATCTATGAGATCAAATCCCGGGGCTTTTTTATTCTCCAGGTTATTAATAGTTCTCGAAATCTCTCCTGGTGTGACTACTTTTAGAGGCAAGTCGAGTTGGAAGTCTCGTAGGAGTATATCTTCCACCCATGATTCATTTGATCCAGATGCAGCTTCATTGGGAACAAATACTTTAGCGAGGTGTTCAGCGAACGCATTTGCCTTTTCTTGCCCTGACCTGGCCCACTTGTTTCCATCGAGACGGAGAGGCGGCTTTGGGTTTGCTGGTTGATTCATGTTTTTGCAAGCCTTCCAGAGTGAATAATTAGTTTTGGCGGTAGCAGTTAACGACATTAGATCCGCTTCTATTGTGGCATTTTCAGTATCCTTTATGGTCTGCTTAAGAAATTTTGTATAATTGTTTAGTGCTCTTTTGTCGTCAGGATGTCGACTGGTATGCCACACTCTGCGTAGTCTCCTCTTCTCTATAATAATGTTTCTAATTTCTTGTGGAACATGATTCTGTCTAGGATTTGTTTTTGACAATTTTTCTGTACTATCCCAGCAAGCTTTCTGAACTTTCTGTGTGAAATCTAAGACCGCTTTATCAATTTCGTCAACAGTTTTTAGGGAAATTTTCAATTCCAAGGAGTCCTTTACCATAACACGAAATAGTTCCCAATTTGTTCGGTAATTATACAATCTTGGTTTTTCTTGATAAATTACATTGGCACTAACAGTTAAAATGACGGGGGTATGATTCGAGGAACCGTCAAGGCAACCATCTATCCGATAGAAGAGTCGAGAAAGGCCCCTCATTATGAAGAAATCTATTATGTCAGGGAGTTTATTTGGATCAGTCGGCCAGTGAGTTGGTTCTGGTGTAGCTATTGTCGTTAGGTGGTTTTTATCGACGCATTTTTTAAGTTCTCTGCCTCTTGTGGTAATCAACCTTGACCCCCAATGCAAGTGCTTTGAATTCCAATCACCCCCAGCTATGAAACGCGGCCCAAGACTTTTAATGAATGCTGTGAATTGCTCCTCTGTCACTTTGTGCTTAGGGGGACAGTATACAGCCGAGACATGAAAATGGCCGTTTCGGTCTTGGATATTTATTGAAGTAGCTTGAATATGATCCGTTGAGTACTTAGGTAGTTCATAATGTTCGATAGAGGATCTTATTAGAACAGCCGTACCACCATGTGCAGTTCCATCTGGATGGTTTGTCGAGTATATATTAAAGTTCCTTATATGTACTTGGCTGTTGTTAGTGAAATGTGTCTCAGAGATTAGTAAAATATCGAGATTGTGCATTTTTATCAAAGCCTCAACCTCATTTTTGTTGGGTGATAGACCATTTGCATTCCATGTGGCTATTTTAATTTTATTTAGTTCGAAGATATTTTATTAACTAGTGTTGTCAAGAGCCCCAGCATGTTGCTCATTTGTTGTAAGATGACGTCGATTTTTGCAGATTGTTTTATGAAGATTTCTTCTATTCTATTAAATAACAGCTGTTCATTGTGTTCTTGATTACGTTCATGATGAACATTTTTTTCTGATGGGCGGCTCTTTACTACTTCATTATACTTTTTTACAGTATAAGTCTTGCTGTTAGGCAGATTTGTATTCAGTTCCACTGCTAGTGTATTTTGGCTTTTGCTGATGTGAGGTGTAATTTGTTTAGCGTTTGAGGAAATGCGCTTTTTTGTTTTCCTAGCCAATATCTCTTTATAAACTTCACATCCCTTGTAGTTAGAGGGGTGTGGGCCGAGACATAGGGCGCATGTTGCTGGAGTAGTGCGATCGACTTTAGGGCAATTTTTGGTTGGGTGTGAATCAGCGCACTTGAGACAACGAAATGGTCTCATGCAGTAGTTTTTCGTGTGTCCGTACTGCTGGCATCTTTGGCATTGTACTATGGTGGTCCTTTTTTTGGGATCTTCTATGGTAACAATTTGATGAAAGATACTTCTAACTGATTTTGCTGCTTTGTTGTTTGGCCCAGGTTGCAAGTTAACAAAAAATGTAGAAGTGGGCTTCTTATCAGGGCCGAATCTAGCATTAATAATTTCCCCCACAACGATGTTGCCAGATTCTTCAAATGCTTCTTTAATGGCATTGAGTGGAGTTGTGTGGTGTAAGTTCTTTATCACAAGTCTGTAGCTTCTTTCCTCTTTCCTATTGAAGGTGTGGCCAATTAACCCTTTTTCCCTGACAGCAGTTATTATATTTTTGTAAGCACCAACGTCTTCACTCATAATTCTTATTTGATTTTTGTTGACTATTTTATAACAGAATGTTGGTTTTTTGGCTATTGTTTTTAAATATTCTGTGAGTTTATTTACATCATCGACTCCATACAGGATGATAGGAGGAGGTTTGCTTGTCTTCTTTTCTTTGGGTTGGCTAACTTGAGTATCAGTTATGGGTAGCCCAGTAAACATGTTTGATGTTTGGATTCTTTCTGGTGACTGCACATTTGAAATCTTCCTTTTTTTGTTAGGATTTCTATTAACTGGTACTCTTTGCCAGTCGGGGAGATCATGATCTCTCTGCTCTTCTGTTTGAGAGTTTTGTGGTTCTGTTTGAGAGTCTCTCTGCTCTTCTGTTTGAGAGTTGTGTGGTTCTGTTTGATCAGTATCCTTATTGGCATTTAAAACAGCACTTCCAACTGAGGCACTTCTTGGTCTTGTGAAGAGGCTTGGGTGAAAGGCTTGTTGCACATATTTTTTGTTTTGACCAGTAGCATTAACTGTCACGGAGGCCTGGGTACCCGCCCTCGTGGAGTCTTCGGTAACTAATTTCACACCCTCCAGCCCGGGTACTGGAAGGCGCCGGGGGTTAGCCGGAGCGCATGACATATCACATTCACTATTATTCGACATTTTCATATTTAAAGAAGTGGGGGGCGTACGAATAGTGTTTTCCCAGGACACTACTGTCACATGTTTTAGAGGGTATTTAATTCCCCTTGGCCTGTGGGTGCCAGTGTCAGGTTATTTGCCGCCGCCTGTTGCTCGGCGTTGTTACTCGTTTTGCACCACCCGGGGGGCACGTGTAGGGTGGACCTAGGAAAAGGTGGTAATTCCTACGGACGTGAGTAACACCACCCCCCAGTCTAGTTTTGGAAAAGTAATCGGGGGACTACGAAACGTTGATTTGGTGTATTTTTAGTAGGTATTTTCGGTCCAAGAAGCAGTTGTCTCTATCACACTCTGCGGTGAAGGCGTTTGGCACTGCGCGACAGCAATAGATTTTACAAATACCTATTTTTCAATTCTCTCGCCCGTAGTGTTTCCTCCTAATACCAAAATCCCTAGTAAGTAGTGGCTCGTTGACTAGCCTTAAATGTAAAACGACCTGGGTTCAGATTGATCGGATATTTTTTTAAATTAGATCTGGCACAAGCTTCTTAAATACATTATAAGAATGTTGATTCATTTTGAGACCATGATAATAATTGGATTTAGTAGATGGAAGCGTATATTCATATTTATACTAGTTTGGGGAGATCCCAGTGGGTTTAAACAAATTTTCTATTTTGATACGGAGGTCAGAAAATTTTCAGTTTCTGATGCACTAGTCTAGTACCCATAATGTTCCCTGTTATTTAAGTTGTATACATGACTAAATTAAATATTTACTTGGTTGAATAAGCAATCTAAAAGTATTTGTGATAGTGACATATAAAGTGGTATTAATTAAATCACTGAATTCACATTACCATAGCAATGATGGATACCATAGCAAGCATAATCACCACGTTTGCCAAATGCGCTTTGGTGATCACAAACCTGAGTTATGTTGGGCAGGCCAAGTCGGGGTTCGAACCCAGAAACCTGGGATCTAGGCCCGGCCACTACTTAACAACTAGACCAACAGAGCGTTAAATTGGCGTTATTTTAATAAACTGACCCAACATACAATGAAAACTCTCTAAGATAAATTATCAGGTATTTATTGATTTAGTGAATATTTTGAAAGCTTTAAAAGGTTGATTTGGTTATGCACCAAATGTCAAGCAAGATTATTTAGATGTGTTGATGACATCATTACATATACGCTGAATAAAAATAATAATATAACTAGATAACCTTGTGCATACATTTTAAAGTAATACAGAATCCGGAATTAATGCAATAGGCTATTGACGGCTAAGTACTGAAACGCTACATCACGCGGAAATTACGCCGGACTTTCCTTCTCTTCAATATAGACGCTGATTGTTTTTTTTAATGGCCTGCCAATGATATCGAGCTGTTCCGATCACCACACGGAATTTCGATGCGAAGACCGTATTTTGTGCTCGATATTTCAGTAAAAATGAGATGTATCAGTATTTCAACTTGAAAAATTTTGTTTTAGGCGGGTTCGAGTCCCGCAATTTTTCAAGTTTAAATACTGGTATTATAATTGGAATGAAATTATTGTTTTAATCTTATTTATATAAAAGAAAGTCGTGTTAGTTCCACCCCTTATAACTCCAGAACGGCTGGACCGATCTTTATGATTTTCATCATCATCATCATATCAGTCGAACGACGCCCACTGCTGGGCATAGACCTCCCCCAAGGATCTCCACAACGATCGGTCCTGTGCTGTCCGCATCCAGCGGCTTCCCGTGACCTTGACCAGATCGTCGGTCCACCTTGTAGGGGGCCTGCCCACGGAACGTCGTCCGGTACGCGGTCGCCATTCGCGAACCTTTCCGCCCCAACGGCCATCGGTTCTCCGCGCTATGTGTCCCGCCCACTGCCACTTCAACGAGGCAATCCTTCGAGCGATGTCGGTTGTTTCAGTTCTCCTGCGGATCTCATCATTTCTGATTCGATCGAGTAGGAATTTTATGATTGTAATGTTTTTGGATTTGTTGGCGTCGGGAATAGGATAATAAGTAATAAAAACGTTGGAAAGTTAACGTAAAATAACTAACTTAAAAACTGTATTTCTTCATACAAATTTTCAACCCTGCCATATTTGACAACAATGACATTTAAGACGTCACAATCAAATATAACTCTGAGGCGATACGAAGTTCGCGGGATCCGCTAGTATCATATAAAGTAAATGAGATGTATCTTCAAATAGTACCTACCTTAGATCATTGTGAATTGTCTTCCATGTACAGAAATTATTTCTTGCTACAATCAAGTTCATGTCACATCAACTTGATTGATGACAAACTAAAGCCACAACAATAAGTTGTGTGTGCAGTCTATGCTTTATGCATTGATATGAAATGAAAAACTAGATAAACAATCAGGGACCGATAAAAGTTCTTACCAAAATTACCGATACTAAAATATTTCGGTACTCTTTTAACTTAGTGACATTTAATGTTATATGTATAAGGTTGAATTTCCATTATGGTTGGCATGAAATATGACAACAGCTAAGTTGATTCAACCGTGAACATTTTGAAATGTCGTATTTGTGCGGTACTGTGTATCTAGGTAGATATTCTTATTTTTCATCAATGGCTTCTTGTCACCTTTTCAGTTACTAGACTCCACCTTTGTACTTTGATCTTCATATACTATTGTACCTTCAATATAAAACATTTTATTATAATACCTACATTGTATGTTTTCAGTATGCACAAAGAGAATTCACTTAGCAAGGAGACTAGCACGCAAAGTACTGTCACACACACAAACAAGACCGAGTCGGAAAAACTCATACACAATGAGACTGCCATTGATGGGACGTTGGACGGACAGGTCAGTACAGACTAGTCACGTAAAACTGATCGCGTTTACTGACACGCATTATTTTTTGTTTGTATTGTTGTTTAATATGTATTAAATGCGTTCAATAAAGTCTTTAAGAACATTTTTGAAACGGCTTTCTAGAGTAATTAGTACATATTATTATGATGTCAATAAAATTTTCATCAGAATACACAGACATAAAGAAGAGATTCCATAGCTGATTTTTTACGGAGTCGTCTATTTGGTTGATATTTTTTCTTTGTGTTTGGTTCAGTTGAAATTTGAAAAATATTGCCAGTCCGAAAAATGCCATAGTAATAAGTATAATGGTGAGATAAATAAAACAAACTTTCAAACAAAAGGTTTATAATATCCGTCGACAAAAGAAAAGCCGATGTCTTAATGTGATACATTTGCATCGGATTGTGCATTATATTAATGGTAGTTAAATTAATATTCTATTAGTCTAAAACCCGGTGCACCTAGAAACAAAATAATTATGCGAGGAACTGAATATACAGGATTTTGAGACAATATAAACGACTTTCATTATTAATAATCATTGATATCTATTCGAATTTCACTATTGTGGTCTAATTAGTTGACTTAAGTGGCATCCTGTGTTTAATTTATGTGCGATTTTTTTATATATTACCCTTATATATGACCGCATTGCTTTCAGCAAAAATAAATAAATAAATAAAATAAATATTTAAGACATGCCTCACTGGGCCACACAGAGCCACCTAGTCCCAAATTAAGCTACTATTAAGTACCCTGTCATATGGGGTACTAGACAACCGATAATCTTACTTACATACTTTTTTTTTTGTAAATACATACTTATAATACATAGAAAACACCCAGACCAGTACAGACATTTTCATGCACACAAATATTTGTACTGTGCGGGGATCGAACCCGCGACCCATGGCTCAGAAGCAGCGTTTACTACCGCTGATCCAAATGGTCGTCAAACAAATCGCCTTCTCAATGTTCAAAACAGTTTATTAGGATTTTATATTGTAATACACATTATATCGCATGGACAGAACTGTGCCCAGCACTGATACAAAATAGCCTAGTCTTATCTATCTTTGTACCAAATTTCATTGGAATCGGTATACTCGTAGTTTATTTACCTCGTGAAAGCGTAACAGACAGACGTACAAGAGTTACTTGCGCTTATGTAACATTAGTAAGGATGAGGATTTTGATAAGTCTCGATATTCGAAACACTTTATTGACACGAATAAGTATGATGTTCATCTGTATAATTTATATTGCCCGGGTAATGATGGGAACGAGTAGAGCCGCCAAATATATAAGAACGGACCAACTAAGTTGACTGTCACTTTGCTACACATATTCACTTTTATTTTTTAGATAAAGAAACCTCCAGTGCCATTAAAGAAAAGTCCAACACCGACCGCAGGCGTAGGCGGCTTGTTCAGCGGCCTGAAGAGCAAAATGTTATCTTCTACTGACAAGTTAGTATACAAATCAAAATCAAACTATATACCCGTTAATATAAAACTCGTTATATTGTTTGAATTGTTGCCATTGCTGCAGGTAATCTGTTTACCCTACCTACCCAACAACACGTTTTTATTTTATTTCAAGTAAGCATCGCGTAAGCTCGTCCGTTTGTTGGGAAAAAACTAATATAGATGGATGAGCTTACTGAAATGTAGAACGATGTGTTCGTAACAGCTTTTTTTAAGTACTATTATCTTTTGATCCATAATACAAAAAAGTGAAGTAAAGAAACGTATAACTTTTCGTCCTATGGGTGTCATAAGAGACGACTAAAGGAGTACTGTCAGAAAAAGACGGGCAGCAGCTTCTGTATTTCTTTGCTCATTTGATATAAGGGTGCATTTTTAGCACATCCTATATCAATCGAATACATAGAACATGACATAAATATTCATACTATGCATGTCAATATAATTTGGCCGGCTCATAATGTTGTTTTTTTCTTTTTTATAAATAATGTGCTTGCTCTTGGCTACATACTTAACTATACGGTTAAGAAGAAGCCTGAGATGGAGCGAGCTTACCCAGAGGTACTGGTTCTCCCACACACCAGCGGAACACAGAAAAACTGTTTGGCGCTAGACTCCGACAGGAGGGTGGTAGCATCCAGGCGGCCTCTTACGAAGCCTACCACCGCAGAGGGATCTGTTAGCCGTCATCATTGGTTAGAAAACCAAAGATGCCGTTGCCCATAAAATCAACGACAAGCATTCAATCGAGGACAGTTTTAGGTGTCATGTGTAGTTCTTATTTCTATCTTCTCTATTCTATAATATAGATGACCCTGCATCACACCGACCCACAGTGGTTTGATATTGAAAATAGGTGGACATTCGAGTGAAAGTCATAATTTCACCAAACAAAAAATTGATTCGGATAGCATTTTAAATGCTGATTAACATTTGTCATTATACATTTTCAATAAAAACGACTCTTTCATACTCAAAAAAAATATGTCCAAAAAAAATGTATGGAACAAAATCATTTTTAATTTTTTTCTGGCCACTGTAGCAAACTGTAGCAATGAAACCTTATGCAACCGTAAGTACATGTTGTGCCTAATATATCCACATAAAAATTTCTCGCTTTCACGCACTATATCTTTCTCTTTCAATCACTATATCTTTCTCTTTCACGCATTATATCTCTTACGAAAAATACTTAACGCTGATTGGCTGACATTACTTGAGGTTATAGTCAGTAAATGGACCCTAGCGAGAGCTTACAATAAAGGTGCAAGAAGATAGTAGCTTAGTATCTTTTCAACTTTTGAAGACGCAACATACATTATTATTAGTGACGACATTTATATTAATTATTTGTTAATATAATGGCTGTGTTAGTGACAAATTTGGATATTTACATGTTTTTACGTAATATCGGAGATATGAAGAATTGGGATTCAATATACCAAGCTATTGTGAACCGCATCCCTAGTGATACCTGTGCTGAAGATTTGAAAATGATCAAATCATTTGCGATGTCATATTGTAGTAATTTACATCGTAGATGGATAGGTGCTGGAAGAAATCAAAAGACCTTTTTAACTAGATACACTGAGTGGTTACAAAATAATATCATATGGCCTAGTTGGACTTCTGTGAACTTAGAAGCAATTTTTCAAGATCAGGATGAAAACGTTGAAGACATTATTCTTCAAGAAGATACTCATTTTCAAGAACAGGAAGTTGCATCAACATCCAACGTGAGAACATCAACATCAACTTGTGTTAGAAAACCTTTCAGTGAGTTAGGCAACAAACAGAAGAAAAGACGTTCTGGATCTCTCTTGGAGTATTCAACAGAAGAACTTGCCTTTGCATTGGTCACGAAGTTACGATCAGACGAGAGACTTGACACAGCCCGTGTTATTGACCACATTTTATCGAACCCAGAAAGTGTGGCAGTTATCAAAACTACTTTATTCGGGAAAGATAAAAAGGATAGTATTGACAACGATCACGCTTTGGCTCTTTATAAGTCATTAAATTTGTCAAAATGGAAGTACATTTGTTTACGACAAGTGTTGTCAGATTATGCTGCTCCAGTTTTACCATCGTATTACAAACTTCTTCAAGCAAAAGAAAGATGCTATCCAAATGATATAGAAATTAGTGAGAGTGGAGCTAGAATCAAGCTGCAGTCTCTTTTAGATTTGACAGTACAAAGAATACTAGAATTTGCGAAGAAAAAGTGCGATTCATCATCTAAGGGCTTAAAGTTAATTAGCAAATGGGGATTTGACGGAGCTTCGTCGCAGAGCACATACAAGCAAAGAAGTGAAAATATCAATTTCGATGATTCATCAATTTTTATGGCAAGCCTGGTCCCACTCAAGTTAGTGATGTCGAACGATATCATCATATGGGAAAATCCGAAACCATCTTCTACACATTATTGCAGACCCATTATGTTCGAGTTCCAGAAAGAGACTGCTGACTTTATTAAAAAAGAAGAAGCTCGATTTGAAGAGGATATTAACAACCTAACTACTACAAAATGTGATGGCTTGGAAATTAGTCACGAACTTCATATGACTATGATTGATGGCAAAGTAGCATCAATTATTACAGACACTTCTGCTGCATCTGTTTGCAATATATGCCTAGCTAAGCCGAGTGAGATGAACAATTTATCACAAATTGATTCAAGACCAGTGCGAAAAGATATTTACAAGTATGGCCTTTCTTCTCTTCATATGTGGATCCGTTGTATGGAATGCGTGCTACATATATCATATAATATGGACTTCCAAATGTGGAGCGCTCGAGGATCTAACAAAGAATTGAAAGCTGCAAAAAAACAATTGACACAAGATGAGTTTAAGCATCAGGTGGGAATTCTCGTGGATTTTGTTAAGCAGGGATATGGGACATCTAATGACGGAAATACCGCAAGGAGATTTTTTTCCAATTTTGAAAAGTCTGCCGAAATTACAAAAGTTGACAAAGGTCTTTTGAAACGTTTTGCAGTTATCCTTCAGACTATTTCATCTGGGAATACCGTCAACATCGACAAATTCAGAAGCTACTGCAGAGAGACTGCTGATCTCTTTGTCCATGTTTACCCATGGTTTTATATGCCAGCTAGTGTACACAAACTGCTGGTACATGGTGCAGATATTTGCCAATACTTTGGTGTTCTGCCCATTGGCATTCTTTCGGAAGAAGCAGGCGAGTCTAGAAATAAGGACTTTAGAAATGTTCGAGAAAACCACACAAGAAAAGTGAATAGGATAAAAACGAATGAAGATATACTACATAACTTTTTGATAAGTTCAGATCCTTATATATCTCAAATTAGACCAAAATACACTCAACATCACAATAAATTAAATCTTTTCCCTGAAGCAGAAGAATTGATAATAATGTCCGACTACCCAACAGAAGAAATAGAAATTACAGTTCAAGAAGGAAACCAAACTGAAACTGATCCACTATTGTAACCCGTTAAGGCAAATTTATTTGACATTTCACTCACACACACCCACACACATACACACACTCACTTTTTCTCTTTCTCTCACACACACACACACACACACACACCTTTTTATAAGTATTATTATTTAATTTTGTTTGTCATGTTATGATTTTAATTGTTTATGTAAAAAATGACACAATTAATTTATAATATATTAAAGCTTGAAAATAATAATAAATATTAATATTTACTTTTTAATTGTTCAGCGTTACTGGGCTTTTTTAAGTCTTTAATTTTTATATTGTAATTTTTATGTACATATATGAATATTTCAAACTTTTTTATGTTCATTTTGTAAATAGTTTTATAACCATAGTATTAATTAAGATGAAATAAATAAATAAATAAATTGTTTATCCTACATTATTTAATAATAATAGTATATGACTTGTAAACATTCACGTTGCTTATTATAATATAGTTAATTACTATTAGTTACTTTATGTGCATTGAAATAAAAAAAACTCTAGCATAGCTGTAATACGAGTAATCAATACAAAAATATTTAAAACTTTGCATGTCCATTGCACGCTTGGCCGCGCGTGCACGCGAGAAATTTTTATGTGGATATGTAAGGCATAACAGGTACTTACGGCTGCATGAGGTTTCATTGCTACAGTTTGCTACAGTGGCCAGAAAAAAATAAAAATGATTTTGTTCCATATATTTTTTTTGGACATATTTTTTTTAAGTATGAAAGAGTCGTTTTTATTGAAAATGTATAATGACAAATGTTGATCAGCATTTAAAATGCTATCCGAATAAATTTTTTGTTTGGTGAAATTATGACTTTCACTCGAATGTCCACCTATTTTCAATATCAAACCACTGTGCGACCGATTTATTTTAAATTAATTATTCGTGTAATTATCTCAGAGAGAAGTCCTCGACGACAGTGAGTAGCGGCAGCAGTAGCGGCGGCGAGTGGGACCGGCCCGACGGCGGCGGCGCGTCCAAGCCCGTGCCAAACGCCAACACGCTCGACCACGTGGAGAGGAACTCCATGCTCAACGACCCTAGAGCCAACAGGTACAGGCAACAACACGTAGGGTAAAACCTAGGCATCTTATTAAGTTGTAATAGATACGATTATGCAATAACAATCAATGCGTATGCTGCGTTGGGTGGGAGGAGTAACGCTTAAGGGGACTGCTAGAGCTAAGTGCTGCCCTCAATTAATTAAATCTTATTACTTCTAAACAAAATCAATTCTCAAAAAACTAGAACAGTATCATTTTAGCAAATTACCTCTAGTATTTATTGAATCACAGTAAACTTTTGATTTAGTTGTTTATAAAGTCGAATTTATCGCTAACGCCAAAAGCGGCCGCAATTTTTACATTTCCGCGGATTTTCATGATTTTTCCAATTATTCTGATAATGATCACGATACTGACTTACTGTTGAATCTTAATATATCTGATTTACGTTTTATTTTATTCGCCATGACTGTTTATTTTCGTTTGATCAGTCGAGTCAGTCCCATCACTTGTCACCTCAGTTTGACAGGTGTCATTCTAATCAAGCTATATTTTATGAACTATAGATGTACTTTGCTAAAATGATACTAGTCTACCTGGATTACAAATGTCCAAAAGGATATAAAGGAGTTAGGCCTATCTACTGACGATGTTTACCACCGGAGTAAATGACGCCTCATGATTAGGAAAGCCGCCCCGAGTAACGGGACATGACGGGAGGAAGAAGGAGGAACAAGAAGAATCAATGTTGAATCAATCTGATGAACTCTCCATTTTAATGAAAAAATGCTATTCTTTTATAAAAAGTTTGTGGTTAAGTTCCAAGATGAAGTTCTGTGGCCCAAGAAGGTTTCATTAGAAAGGCAATAAGGACGTCACATTCGTCCTATTCCTAGAGTCCCATCCCGTAATAAGGTTTTCTTGGTGTAGTAGCACCCGCTGGTTATTCGCTAGGTGTAAATATAAAAAAAAGCGTTTTTTTTTCTTTACAAGTTTATCGTTTATGACAACGGCTTTTTACAAGTTGCAGTGTCTCGGTGGCTTAATGGTATACCGCTCGCCCGGCATGCGAGGAGATGCGGGTTCGAGTCCCGCCTGAGACATAATTTTTCAAGTTATATACTGACATTTAATATTTGTTTTACAGAGTAAAAGCACCCCGCCGACGGCCACCTAGTCAAGCGCTGCGGGACGACACTATTCAACAGATTGGTCTTAGTAACGGTCACGAAGGTAATACCCATTGACATTTTATCTGCAGTTTATACGCATGCACATTGCACAGTTATTTGTGTTACATTAATCTCGTAAAAGTCTTTGCTCAAAGTAGGTTCTTTCTAAGACAAACAAAATACATAATCATTTAAAAATATGACTACTCTAAACGTTAACTTCGTTATTTGCATATTTGTCTTTTCGACGACTGCTCAAGATATTTTTGCATCAAAACAATATTACTGCAATAAAAATTTAGTGTAAGTACACAAAACTTGATTTATTCAGTATTAAATAACTTTTCTACAGACCTACACTAGCGCCTCTAACGGTGAACTTAATCCAACTAAACTCGCATTTCCTTCAGTCCCAACAGATAAGCCGCCGACGGAGAAAGCCGAAGAGATAAAACCTCGAGCCCGCGAGTGGGAGAAGCACAAGGCGCCCTGGATGGCGGAGCTGAAGCTCAACCAGGCCAAGAAGACAAGCGTCGGTGACAGCAAAACGCGTTCCGTGTCCGCTTCGTCAGAAACCGGGCTCACCAGCAAAGCGGGTGGCGGAAGCACCGATAGGTAATCTATTCACTTTGTACGCCATCCATTGATGTAATTTAAAAAACTAGATACACAGTGTCAAAATAAGGTCTCAAATAACAGTGCAAAGTGTCCTAAAAGAGCACCCTTTTGCCGTAAGGGTGCTCTTTTAGGAAAGCTTAAATAAATCGAATAGATACAACATGACATAAATAGCCGTACAGGGGCCTTATTCAGCTATTTCAATGGGGACTACCGTTTCTTTGCTCACCAGTTGGCGCCACTGTAGACAGGTCCGGAGGTATAGCTGTCAAAGGCGATCGGCGCCGAAACAAAGTGTTAAATCTTGAATCTAATTAAAGTTTATTATTTATAAAAAATAACTATCTTGATATCAACAAACTAACTTCTGAAATAGTTGCTCTTTGAGGCCGCCTATTTTTGCGCTTTTTCTTAATTCCGCTTTCAAAGCGTTCACATTAATCGCCAAATAATTAGGGTTGTACCGACTAGTCGGTAAAGCCGACTAGTCGGCCATATTTGTAGTCGGCGACTAGTCGGCTGAAACGGCCGACTAGTCGGCCTGTTTTTTCTCGTATTAATACGTGGGTAACACTGAAAATGTTTACAACTGGCCAGTTAGAAACATTGCAAATGAAAACTTTTTTTTAATTTTAATTTTAGAACTCTTTGGTAACCTAACTAATCAAATCTATAACTCTTGTTACACTTGAAAATGAACCTAACGCGAGAAAATTTTCGGTGATTTATTAATGATTTATTATACGAGTAACTTTCGTTGTGGGCTTACTCAACAACAAAGTTATGATAGGCTGCGATTAGCATTTCTTAATAAAGCCCCATCTCATGTCACTATTTACAATTGGTTTAACGAGTTTAAGCGTGAACGTAGCAATCTCAATGATGATCCGCGTGAGGGACGTCCTTTAACCACATGAGTAAATATATTCATGTGCTTTAACAGCGACTACTGAAGATAACATCAGTGCTGTGCGACGCATGATAAAGGAAGATAAGAGAGTGACCTATCAGCAGATACGAGCAAGCCTAGGCATTGGTATGAGTCAAGTTCAAAAAATATTACACGAACATTTAGGCATCAGGAAGTTTTGTACCCATACTTTAACCGACGACCAGAAACACCTTCGCATGGACTGGTGTCGCCAAATGTTAGATAAGTTCAACGGCGGTGACTCAAATGCTGTATTTGACATCGTCACAGGTGATGAAAGCTGGATATATTGCTACGATCCCGAAACCAAAAGACAATCAGCTCAGTGGGTGTTTCCTTCTCCTCGATCGGCCAACTAAGGTAAAGAAAGTAAGAAGTCAAGGAAAAAAGATGATTGCCTCATTCTTTGGTCGGAAAGGTCATTTCGCGACAGTTGTGCTACAAGATGGAAGGACAGTTACTGCAGACTGGTATGTCAATTGCTGTTTGCCTGTTGTCTTAGAAAAAATTCGACAGCAGCGCCCTCGAAGCAGGATTCTCCTTCACCACGACAATGCTTAAGCGAACTTCGCAAAACGGACTGTTGAATATTGACCTGGCGCCCTGCGACTTTAATTTATTTCCAAGAACTAAAGATAAAATTCGAGGTATTCGCTTTACGAGCCCTGAAGATGCGGTGAGAGCCTACGAAAATGCCATAGAAGGGACCCCTAAGGAAGAATGGGCCCACTGCTTTTCTCAGTGGTTCCATCGAATGCGACGATGTGTAGAGAGGAACAGAGATTCCTTCGAAAAACCATAAAAGTATTGGCAACTTTCTACATTCAGCCGTTTTTCATTTTCTAAACATTTAAAAATTTATGAAATTGAAATCTTAACTGTTATTATTTTTTATTAGAAATACGGAATCTATTTTACAATGTACTTCCAGTGCAATTTAGAACATGTTAGGAAATTAGGAACTATTTGTTCGATACATTAACTAATTGGGCTTAGATCCAGACATTAAACAAGTAACAAAAAAAAAAGCATCTCACAAAATTGGCTATAATTAAGCTTACAACTTACATAATGGAATACTACTCCTTGACCTAATAATAATGAATAAGAACTTAGTAACTACCAGGTATAAAAAAATATAAAAACTTCTTAATGTGACAACAGAAAGTAAAAATAAATAAAAATTCTACTACACTACAAACGAAGAATTAAGATGACAATCAGATAAAAGTAGGCACTTATCATAAAAAATGGCAATACAGTGTGATTAGAGCATGTTACTCTAATTATTATAACCTAAAGCAATAATCGGCTTGGCCGACTAGTCGGCCATTTCGTAGCCGACTAGTCGGCTAGTCGGCTAGTTTGGGTGATAGTCGGCCCATCTCTACAAATAATCCATATTTGCGATAATTTTACGAAGGAGATCACTTTCCAGCAGGTAAATTAAAGAAATTATAATTTATGTAACGAAGCCCGATAAAACCAGTGACACGTGAATGTTACGCGACACAAGGGCCTCTAGTGGCAAATTCCCTAGCGATAGCCCCCATTGCAGTTCGATCGTGCTATAATTGAATTGGGCGATTTTAACATTTAGCTGTCAAAAACCTGCTATTCAATTACGGTTGTGATACGATTTAGTTAGCTGAATTAGGGACCAGTTACAGCATATCGACATAATTTGGCCAGGTTATAAAGGTGTATTCATGTATTCATTCGAGTATAGTTTTAGGTGTCATTTCTGAATCGGAATTATTATCTATCGATGATGCCGTCCATAATAAGTAGGCCCTGCAGCCTTAGACAAGTTGCTTTTCAATAGCGTATACGCTAGATGAATAGATAAAAATGTATGAGAATGTCATTATTGGGTTACGATCGTTCGTTTCGTAAGCTAATGTCATTTTCATAAGATAAGTGAAGTTCCTCAAGAGTTGAATAATTTAATTGATTGAAGCCAATTCATTTCATATAATGATTAACTCTATCTACACCTATCTTTTGTTTCAGAATACTAGAATGTGGCTTGGAAGAAAAGAGATCGACGCATTCAATGGAAATGTCAAAAAGCACGTCATCTATTAGCAGTCGAATGTCTGTCCTAGAGAGTTTTGATGAGGTAAACGTCATTAAAATTGTCATATTATGGATATAACGGGTGTAAAAAAACCAAACGCAGATCCGAAAACCACGTATTGTCCCCATCATTAGGATCATTTTTCTTTTTAGGACCATACCTGGGAAACAGCTGGTTCCGAAGATATTGAGGGTCAAAGTCACAATTTTGTTTTCCATTTTATTACAATAACTGTTGCCAAAGGATACTTAAAAACTTTTCTTCATACAAACATAGTGGTTGTTTTTATTATTTCGTTCACAATAAGGCTTTATTAAATTTAATACGCAATGTACGGCTCAGCGCGGACGACTTTTGAACTTAGCAGCCATCTCCAGCGCAGCGGCCTACGCTATGGCTGCTATACATTGCGCGCTACGAATTATATTATTTTTTTGAGTCCCATAAATAATAATCATTTCCCAGCTATAATATTTTGTAATATGGCTTGGTTTGCTTTTCAGATTGCGTAACTTCAGGGTCTGCGTTAAGTTTTTTTACACCCTGTAACTATTATGGATGTATTAAAAGTCGTGCCAAATCCATTCATAAGTGCTATAACAGTCTACGACATAGGGGAAGATTGTTTTATCTGTTCGTAACAGCCACACATCCGCATCGACATCAGTTCTTCCGTGATCATGGCGCTTGCAATGGTGTTAAAATATCAGAAACTCATAAAAAACGAGGTAGTAGTAGTGGTATCTGGTAGAAATCTCGATACAACTAACCTAATAACTCATTTTTATTGCAGACTAAAGTACGTCACTCTTTGGACTCGAAGAAAGAAGTGAATACGAACCGAGACGAACCTCCACCTGTTAAGCCCACCTTACTACATTCGCCAACCGCTGCAGGTTACTATTTTTATACTATAGTATCATAACAAACTTATAGTTAGCCTACTAGCTTGAGGGTTACATAAAAATAATAAAAACAATCTCTAAAATTTTGCATAAAATTCTATGTCACTGTGAAGTTTAAATTTTAATTTATATTTTTTTCTGTTAGGTCGAACGCTACTTAATATGTTGGACGAGATAAAGAAGCCGCAAGCACCTCCGCCTCCGGTGGCCCCCACGAGGCCTCCTCCCGACTCAGCGGATAAGGTGCCAGCCGCTAGAACAGAAAAAATCCTCCCCAACTTAGAAAAGATACAACCTAGTTCGGAAAAGATAGTCACTAACTCAGAGAAACACACCGAAAACATCATCTCACGAGCATCCGGCATTTTCGAAAAGTCCAGCACTTTAGAACGAGTGGATAAGATCGAGGAGAAAATACCTGACAAAATGAATAAAAACGCCGAAAAGAGTGCATTTGGAACTCTAGAGAGGCGGTTGCACGCTTTAAAATCTGACAAGATGGAGCCTGCGAAGCCAGATAAGACGGAAAAGATTGAAGGACCGGACGCGCTTATTGCGCAGCTCAATAGTAGGGTAAGTTACATTACAGTTGGTCAATCTTTTGAAATCTATTACACAACAGTTTATTGTGTAATAGATTCGCAGTGGTGGAACGGCGAACACAACGGTTTTCAAGTTGCCGCCTGTTCCGAGGTTTTGGGTTAGATTCCTGGAGTCTAAGAGCTTGTGGTTCCTTCGTTATTTCGAATTTCCACAACATAAGTGCTATAATATTTACTTTGGGATCAGAACAATGTATATTAGCGATTTTCCAACATCTTTCCTTAGCTGTCCAAATTATCAGATATATCTATCTAAATAAATAAAAAAATGAATCACCGAATTGTTTGACGCGTATAATTTCCGATCGACTGCACCAAATTGGTTTTTTTTTTGTTGTTTGACAAATTAATAGAAGGTCTACAAAATATAAATGATGGAAAATTGTATGAAAAAAAAACTAGCAGAACTATCATATGAAAAGTGCATAAAGGGTAAACATAGTCATAAAAAGACCATATGCTTGCATGGTCTTTATTGATTAACCCTGGCAAAGCCGGAAAGGGCAGCAAGTTATAATAAATATAGATGATAGATTGGCAATTGAATCCTGAAAACGAGACCAAAACTAGGTTACGCTGAAGGTGCGTAAAGTGAGCATGTGCGTGAGATAAATAGTGCAGGTACTGCATTGCCTGCTTGCTTTCGATATGGATTCAATCGACACAGTTTACGTTGACCCAGGTGACTTATTATTTAGTATTATTAGAAGAACACAAAAAAACTGCAAGTAAATACCTAGATATGTTTTTTATTTTATAATTACTTATCCTCGAACAAAATCAATTTATTGTGAAAATATCGTAGGCTTTACTTGCCAGTATTTAACAATTTTGCCTAATTTTGCGATCGCGATCGCCAAAGTTGGAATAAAACCAATATTAATTTATGTTTCAATTACACGTTACAAACGTACACTAAATATACATATATATTTAATGTATAACTAATGGGGATTGATGGGGGCATGAAAAATATGGAGATTGATCCAGAGCGTAATTTTACAGGCTGAACGCCTCTGTGTTAAAAACAATGTGAAATGTTTCAGCTAATGAAATGTCGATAAGATATCATCGACAACAATCACTAAAATACAAAAGTGACGTTAGTAATTGCTGAAATTCACGTATTTGATATTATTTTTAACTGAATTTATATTATTATAAATTCAAATCCTTGTTCTGATGAAATACCTTATCAATTAGTATACAAAATTTTAGTCAAAGCTCTGAAACATTGCATTTGACTGCTGATAATCGCGATTGTGTGTTGACGTGTGAAATGTACAATCATTTTGGTTCCCTTTTTTAGATGAGTTACTTTCAGGTACTGAACATGTAACCATAATAAAAATACATCAACTTAACACTCTATAACAATGATTAACCTGAAATTAGTAAGAATAAAGGGAATATTGTGTTGCGCGTGACATACGTCAGAACTCAGAAAAACACTACGGGTCCATAGCGTGTACGTGAACGGTCTTGTGTTCTATCTCGTTCTATCATATGGCTGCATTATATTTTGTCTCTTTGCATTGCCAATCTAACAGCAGTATATTAAATCTATGGTTGCACATTTCTGACACGGCATTTTCTGTATGTCATATACTCAGTCACTAAATAGAGGCAGACATGTTTTTTAGCATTTTTCAACTGGTGTGCGCATGATGTTCCACGTTGTTGGAGCGTGTCAAAACATCATGCAAAAATTTTACAGGGCAACCTATTTTCTGTTTAGAACTTGATATCTTTAGCTGTAACAAATGCCAGGTGCGTCTTACATACAAATTTATTGTAAAAATAAAGAGACAAGAGCATCAGTGTGCATACAGTACATGGTCCATTTACATATTATATGTATTTATTTATTTATTTACACACAAAAAAGGTTACGTCACTCTGTGATAACTTTGATTTTTACTTAGTTTTGGAAATTGACACTTACGCCACCATGTGTAATGTTTTAAGAGATAAAATCAAGTTATACTATCGATTATAAATAACAACAAAGTATTTAGGTTTTATAATTTTTCATTGCAAATCTCAATATAAACCTATCACAATATATTTCGTTTAATCTTAACGGTAGGAAATGAACTTAAATCAGTCTTTGCATTGTAATGAATAGTTATTCCTAATGAATAACTGTTTGTTTGTTTGTTTGTTATTAGAGTTACAAATAATAATAAAATGAATAACTGTTTGTTTGTTTGTCATTAGAGTTACAAATAATGAAAAGTTGAGATAGATATGTTGCCATACTAATTCTTTCTAATTTTTGTAAATATCAGTATATAAACTTGAAAAATTATGTCTCAGGCGGTACACAAACCCGGATCTCCTCGCAAACCGGGCGTGGCACTTTACCATTTAACCACCGAGATACTAGATACGTCATAGGTGTCAATTTTCTTATTTTTTTATCGCTGTAATCCAGCGTTGTTTCATCAAACGTTAGGAGTTTTTCACTCTTAACACCCGAAAGAAACATCTTTAAAGATGTTTGACAATCAGTTAAGAAGAAACAGCTATTTACTTTATATGATATTTTAGCAATTTAATTGCAATAATATATAAACTTAAAAAATATGTCTCAGGTGGGACTCGAATCCGCATCTCCTCGCATACCGGGCGCGGCGCTTTACCATTTAGCCACCGAGACACTACGTCGTAGGCGTCACTTTTTCAAGTATATTCTTATCGCTGTAAGCCAGCGTAGTTTCATCAAATGTTAGGAGTTTTGCACTTTTAACACCCGGAACTCACGGTAACAAGTTCAAATACGTTTTTACTCGGCTTCGGTAACACACAAAACACACTATCACACGCCCACATTTCCAAGACATTTACGATTCTAATGCAACTCAGTAAAGCTCAATATTTAATAAAAACCAAACGCTTAAATGACGGCAGTCTAAGCGAAAATCCTCAAAAAAGAAAACACCAAAGGTCGCATAATACCATACGCCACTAAAAACATAAAATGTATAATTAAAAATGAATTTCTTTATGGCATTTACTTCAATTAGTCATATTTGTTTTTTTCATCCAAGCAGATACGTCAACGGTGCAGGTAGCTCTAACTTTACAACGGTGATAGATAGAGATGCGACGATTAGTGGAATCCGTTTGTAAATTAATTTTAAATAAATACATGTATTTAAGTCAGTTTTGACAAAAATGACAGTTACGTCAGTTAGTCATGCGAGGGACGTGGTAAGAATCAGTGAATCAGCACATATGCAACACTTTCTACAAAAATATATTTTGTCATCATGATCTTAGTCCTAGAAATTGACGTCAACCCGTAATTAAGTCATTATATCCAGTTACAAGACTAAGGAATCTTACGGGGTGTCATTTTTCCGATTAATTATTGGAAACTTATAATGTGTATGTGAATATAATGTACTAGCTGTTGCCCGGGATTTCGTCCGCGTCCATTTCTGTTATTATGATCGCGATTAAGAAGTTATCTTCTAAGATGTTAATTGAAATTTAGTGATGTTAAGGACAATTTTGTTCACAATTAAATACTTTTAGTCAACAACACATTATTTGGATCAGTTGTTTGGATAAATATTATTTCACAACTGTCACGATAAAGCCCATCGCCCGCTAGCATGCAAATAAATATTCTAAATATTATATTGCAGATATCAAATTTGGAGAAGATCATCGAGGTGCAGAACTCGATGTTCACAGCAGCGGTAGACGAGCTCGCGTCGAAGCTGAAGGCGGAGGCGGAGAAGCGGCAGGCGCTGCAGGCCGAGGTGGAAAAGCTGGCGCACTGCGTCACGCAGGTGTAGCCCGCGCCCGCCCCCGCCCGGCCTAGGTATTCGAGCTACGTGCATATCTGAATTAGGTTGGAACTGCCGGGAATGGATTGAAAATCGACCATAGTCCAGGGTAGGGTTACCAGATGGCCGAGAATTGGCTGGATACTCCAGAATTTTTAATTTCTTCCCGACTTCCGACAAAGAAACAAATCTCCCGACAAACAGCTACGACAATTTTAAGTTCACATTTTCGTCAACCACAAAGTAAAAACTGCCCTGCCGCTAGGCGCGTAAAAAACAGTGTAAAAACAAAATTAAATTGCTCATTCGGCTCCTTTCCTATGTGTTACAGAAAAATACTTGGATTTTTTTGTTACTCAAATTCTATAAGGAGTGTATTTTTTATTTCTCCCGACCAAAGCCCTAAACTCCCGAAAAACTGTTTATTTATCCCGACAATAGGAAGATTCGATCTGGCAACCCTAGTCCAGGGTCTCTTTAACTGTACACAATCACGGACTGCTTTAACAGTTTGAACCATTCCACGGAACCTGTAGAAAATATTTTTTGACATGAAAATACGAAACCTTATTTATAATTTATACAAAACCGCTAAGTTGATGAGATAATTGTCGCTGTTTGGCCTTAATAAGAACGTTAAATTGTTGGATTGTCTATGACAAGGCTGGGCACATTCATTTGCGACCCCTGATACACTGGTTTTACGAACCCCATAACTTTCTCAAACTATAATGTGCTATCAACGGTGCTATACGCTGTAGTCTAACCATAGCTTGATTGCCGAATTGTTCTTGTAAAATTTGCGATTAAATTTAAAGTATATAAATAATTTAAAAACTTACTACTCGCGAAAAGGTGAGTCATATCATTGCACACCATAATTCCAACATCTTCTATTAACTAAGATTGTTGGATTTTGACACTCACAATAGTAATATTACCATGTAAGTTATAAGTTATCTATACTAATATTATAAAGCTGAAGAGTTTGTTTGTTTGTTTGTTTGAACGCGCTAATCTCAGGAAGCACTGGTTCGAATTGAAAAAATCTTTTTGTGTTGGATAGTCCATTTATCGAGGAAGGCTTTAGGCTATATAACATCACGCTGTGACTAATAAGAGCGAAGCATTGGTGAAAAATATTGCAAAAATAGTTGCAATTATAATAACAGAAATTGACGCGGACGAAATCGCGGGCAACAGCTAGTTTTTTATATACTAGTTACGAGATTTAAAATAACCGTTCAATAATTTATGTACCCTTAATGCAAAGTTATCTTAATTCAAATTACATGTACTAAAGTTAATGTCATTGATAGCACAAATTTATTTTGTGAGTTTGCCATATCGTAATACGTAATATAAAGTTTATAGATTTGAAGGGTCACCGTTGCCCTTTTGGCGGTACGTATACCATATTGTGTTATTAGGATATTATTTTGTACTGCTTTTGAACGCATCTCTCTCGTACATTATGGCTGTCAAGCTATATCAGAAGGACACAGTAAGAACTAACACATGTGAGTTGGGTTTTCTATAATTCAATATTTAGGATTTTCGATCCATTCTGGCTGGTTTTAAACCGAACAACATGTTTATTCTTTCTATCTATAAATGACTAGATGTAAACGAATATTGTCTGGTATGGCAATCTAAAAGCAACATGTTTTTGTGTTAATTTGACATAAGCAGTACAAGTGGCTATTTCTTGCTAAATGACAATGTTATATAAATGTTCACAATAACGGATTTACAACTCTTGAATATGAAAAGTTTTTTTTAGGGGGAAATAAACAATTAATAATATAAAAAACAAATAAAAAAACTTATACGAGTTTTTTCTTAATTTTGACCGCATAGTATTAATTTTTAATACACTCCTGTTCTGAGTGACGATGTATAAAATATTTCAATGCCAGTTCAATATTTTTCTACATGTTTAGTCTTTCGTAAAGAATTCTACAGTAGTTAGAGAAAATCTTCTTGTTAGTGTCGATGGTGTGGGGTTTGGACTACCGAGAAAGTAACCGCATCAAAATTATATAGTGCTATAAATCATGTGAAATCATTGAGCGTTGTATATTTTGCCAAAGTAAACATAATGGCTGCTTTTTTACTTAGTTAGAGAAAATCTATTGTATCTTTTATAAAGGGAGTCTAATTAAGTTTATTGCACTGAGGCATTTAAACAATCAAGTAATTTGAAAATAAAATTTTATTTATTGTCTTATAATCTTTATTATCTTTTAGATGGTACTCGAACCCGCAACCTGTTAGCTTAGGTCTCAAAATAATCGTAATGTTGGCAGCTCTATTTCAGCTACGTAAAATTTTTTATATAAAAAATCTACTATACTGGCATTTTGTGAGTGAGGGATACAGTGCGGATTTTAAGCCTATCAAGAGACTAGGATTCGTTAATCGATCATTTTCTATAGATCGATCTCGCTTCTTACTTCGATGTTATTGGAATTTTACAGGTGTGTTGCCTCGGAGTGGGTTAACTTATGAGGGTAAATATGGAATCAATAAACATTATATGCAAGTGTTCATGGATAAACTCTCGGCTTGACTAATTTAGATATATTATATTCCTTAAGACCATCGCGCCCCCACCCGTATGTTGGACGTGAATCAGTATTTGGCTACAATTAGTGCGATTTCTTAAAGTCCACACTGTATAGATGTGTTCAATTCGGGTGTATAGTATCTACAAAATACTTTTATGTACATAAACGATGTGTATGTAATGAATAAATAACATTGTGCGATTGTCGCTCCTATAATAAATTTAATTTAGTAAAAATATTTTTGCAAAGTACGGACATGTTCGAGTTGGTGTGATTGACGATACACATTTTTAGATAATTATCTTTATATACATTTTGAGCAGAAATTAAATTACTCTATTCATCGTAATCTTTCTGTTAACTTGAAACATTATTATATAACATTACTTTAATTCTAATCCTAAGAAAAAATCAAATCCGTAATGAAAGGTGATATTAAACTGCATTTGTACAACATTTTTTATCTTGCATCATGTTATGAGGTCGTAGCTGTTAAATGACTAGACTATTAATTAGATTGTAACATCCTGAAACTGGCATGAATACTTATTATTGCTGTTATAACGAGGGCCAGGAGAGGGATGTACTAATATGCATTTGCTGTGTTTTTCTGTAACATTGGTTTTGGTGTCGAACGGTGCAATAATTAGATGTACCTACTTTGCACGCGTATTTCTAGACCAGAATAAGTGTGGAGGAGAGATCGCATCTTCTCTCGCCACTATACCTAAGGTTTTCTTTGAAGCTGCATTCAATATATTATCGTTATTAGCGTATTCGGAATTGCGGGTAATAATCTTTATTATTACACAATAATGCTGCAATGCCATATTGAATTAAACTACCTTTGGAAAAATTTCATATGAATAGTATATATTTTATACAAAAATATATTTTTCATTTAAGCGAATCACTAAACACTTATAGCCCCGTGAAATATTTTTTTAAATCTAGTGTCAATTACACTAGTTATGATCACTTCTATTTTATCTTGGCTATAAAATCCAAGTAGTTGTCTATTTATTAGGTCACGGTATTAAAGTGCTCTGCTGCCTTATCCGTACCATTTCAACTACGTAAGCATAAAGCCGTGATTTGTCAAAGGTAGAATTAGAGGGAGCCTGTTGTGTGTAATCCATTCATCTCGTAAACCGAGGCCTTACTTCGCAACGCTATGTTCGTACATTTGACTTAATCTGTTTCGCTGACTCACGAAATAGACAGATAAAACCGTATCACGGGTGTCACGTTGCATATATTGCATATATCCTACTATAGTAGGATCTCTGGTACGCCGCTACCTACCTCTACTATACCCAGTAGGTAACGGCTCCACTACTGATTATAAGTTTATTTCTCCCTTCTGCCTTTTATTACTAATCTGGTATTCAGTAAAAAATATTTCACGAGATATAATCATTGAATATTAATAAAGGTAGTTGTTTTCATGTGGATTTGTATTGCTTTAGTGTCATATCGAATAATATGTTATGATTTGAATGATGAGATGGTCAATCATATCTTTCTTGTCTGGCCTAATGACACATTCGGCAAATAGCACAATTTTAAATTATACAATAGTAATGTTTCCATGTTTCGGAACTAAGGTTATTTCTTATTATTAAATAGAACAGATATCCATGCATTTTTTATGTAAGTATTGATGTTTTTGTGATGCAGTATCATGAGCTTCTTCATCACAAAGGTCATGTGGGACCCTCGCCCACAAATAGATGACGACACGAAATTTCTAGGTAAAAAACACTAGCAGTTATGTTCTAATTATTCTAAATATTAATATGTATTTCAAAATTCCATGAGTATTGTCCACTTTTATTGACTGACTCAGGCAGGATTTAAACTTACGATGTTGGAGGTACATAACATAAATCATTGATAGGCGACTCTGGCTGATATGAATGTCTCCGAAGCTTAGTAAAAGCTTGTCCAATCGCGCCTGGGGCAATCAAAAAATGTGTCTCGATTATTAAAAAGGTATAATCTTAGGCATGCAACCAGACCACTATCATAGAAAAATTAAATTTTATCCTTTTAAGATAAGTTTATTAGTAGCTGAAATTTCGCTGACGTGGTGTCTGAATCATAGTTGTTGTCGAGCGTTTTGTGACATCATGACAAAAACTAACGTTTAATATAGTAATGGCCTATAGTTTGGGAAGGCCTTGAGTTATGTTGCATACCAATTATGAAACTTATGTGTACAAAGCCAAGAGTTAAAAAACAGAAATTATGATTTTGTTCCATTCCAGTATTGTACAATGTACAGTTAACCTATTTTTTAAATTATATCTTCATAATAGTTAAGTATAGGTTTCTTTTTAAATTATTATGTACCGTTTAACATGAGATGCGATATTTTTAGCAGCCTTTAGTTAGTCGGTTGTAGGTACAAAACAAATGTCTATGTATGGGCTATTACAAAATTTGTGCCATTTTTGATTTTATTTGCACATTGTATATTGCGGACTTGTATGTAAATGTAAAACGAACCCATTATTATATATAATTATATGGTGTAGAATTGATGTAAATTAATTATGATTGTGATCTACACATTCCATGTCTATAAATGCTAATTATATTATTACCTATTCTGGTTTAGATTGTATAACCAAAGTTGCATGATCATTATGCTAAAGAGTACCTACGCACATATTGTATATTTACGAAGCAAAAGCCATATTTTAGGTACAGTTAATATATTTTTGTATTTGTACAGAGATTGTTTAAATGTTATTTAGATGAAGTCGTACCTTTTTGAAACTCGATCATATCTCGATATAATTGATTTTAAATATATACCGCCGCTGAGTTCGGAACCTCCTTTTTAATATTATAAGGCTAAATAGGTTTATACAATTTGTGGGAAATTAAATTTCTTGTTTGTGAACATGCAATCAGGTTGTGTTCTACCATCCATTATTTCAACTGATTGGTTAAGTTAGATTATTTTGATGTATACATATATTTATTGCAACTAAGAAATATCTAATAGATACATAATATAATTAAATTCTTACTATTCAAATAGGGTTTGTAGGTCTAGGTTACGATGTGATAGACGTTGCCTAACTTATACATTTGTAACTTTATTCGTGAATTAGTTAAAGGCTTTAACTCTGCACAAATTGGGTCACACTTAATTACCATTCCTTTAGTTTATATAATAAACTCTTCTGATGTACTCTAATGTTTGTATGTATTTGTATATTATCAAACGAATACCTATATATTTTTATTTAATAATGTACTTAAAACTTATGTAAATGTCTGGTAATGTTGCATTTCGTATTACGTTTTGCAATGATAAACTAGTATCATAATTATCATAACTTTTTATTTGGTGACGTTAATTAGTGTATAAATGCCATATTAAATGAAGAGAATTAGGAGTGTTGACATCCTGTTGTAAAAATAAAAAATGCTTTATCTATATTTTTTGTTTTGTTTCAATTCAACATGTTAATATTCGTTTAAAATAGAATATTTTGACCAATACAATGCAACATTTTGGGTCCTTAGAAAGATGAAGCAAAATTCTAGGCCGCCCGACGTTATTTATGTTCTAAATAACAAAATATGTCTTACGGAGTAGTAAATCCTCGAATTAGCAGTAATCAGTTTCGGAGATGTTGCATCTCCCAGTATTGTAGAGGATACCAAGTAAAATCGACCTTCATCGGTTTGTTAACTGAATAAAAAATAAATTTTATCAAAGAAAAATAATAAAATGCCGAAAACTCGTTCACGAATATAATAAAATACATACTCGGATTCAGTCCCCTTTATGTGCGTGTGGTCTGAGGGCCACTCTCTCAGAATTCTTTGAAACTTGATCAGGATTTAGTGAACACTCCAAAAGAAATGTGAAAGTTGGAACCAGAATTTGTGAAAATCAAATAAGAGAGATATGGACTTCAAAGTTGGGCCCTCAGTCCTCACATAGAGGATTGAGGGCCCACTTGTACGGCTTGTACTGGATAAACTGAGGGCACTACAGAAAAAGTCTTTACGTCACAATTTTAGCTAACGCCAAACAAAATTTGTGAAATCAAGATATTATAAAAAAACATTATATTTTTTTGTATAGTTCCATTCAAAATGGCCCTCAATCCTCACATAGAGGATTGAGGGCCCACTTGTACCGGATAAACTAAGGGCACTACAGAAAAAGTCTTTAGTTCACAATTTAAGCTAACGCCAAACAAAATTTGTGAAAACAAGATATTTTAAAAAAATATTGGTTTTTTTTGTATAATTCCGTTCAAAATGGGCCCTCAGATGGAAAATTTGTACTCTAATAGTAATTAATCCATAAACTTTTGCTAACTTTTTGAAATATTATATTTTAGTGCATAAACTGAGATATTTTGTGATAGCAGTAGCACATCACGGCATCATGCTGGTTAAATATTATCACCTTCTTAAAATTTGGGCCCTCAGTTCTCCACTTTTTGTTTTCGCTTTAATACTCTTAACGTATTATAGATAATACAAACAAAAATTCATGTCTTTTTATAATAAAAATTGTGCAACAAATACAGTAAACTTAAAATATAAAACACGTTTTGTTTTATATTAAAATCAAGTATTATTTTATTACGTAAATAATGAAATAGGGTGACAACAATTTTTCATAAACCTGTACATAAAGCCTGTACACCGTGCAATTTTAACCACCTGTAAAACGAAGCCCACGTTATTGGACCATTATGTATAACATCTTGGCAATGTTATTTAATTTTTTTTTATTAAAGTATTGAATATCGGTTCAGCCATTTATTTTGAAACACGCTGTGACGCCCACAGATCTAGCTGTGTAAGGTCCATTTAACCGAGACCCCGCCGCAGCAAAATAATACGTCTGGGCGCGTCACAGCGTGTTACAAATATAAAAGACTGCATCAAAAATTAAAATTTTTCAAAAATTAATTTTATTAAAAAAACTAAATAACACTGCCATGATGTCATACATAATGGTCCAATAACGTGGGCTTCATTTTAAAGGTGGTTAAAATTGCACGGTGTATTATCTATAATACGTTAAGAGTATTAAAGCGAAAACAAAAAGTGGAGAACTGAGGGCCCAAATTTTAAGAAGGTGATAATATTTAACCAGCATGATGCCGTGATGTGCTACTGCTATCACAAAATATCTCAGTTTATGCACTAAAATATAATATTTCAAAAAGTTAGCAAAAGTTTATGGATTAATTGGGCGGATCAACTTTTTTCTATATCAAATCAACTTTTAGTGTAAATTTTACAACATGATTTATTTGCATTTTTAAACCTTAGTATGGATAAAATAATCTCTAAATTTTTTAATCCTGTGTTCAGCAGCGCACTATTTAGATTATTTGTACTGGTTTTATGAAGAAATGTAAGAACCGACAATACAAATCGTCTCTTGGGTAACGTATACGAATTCACATGTCTGGGAAAGAGAAACAAAGTAATATAGAGAATCAATATTTTAAATATTTATTTAAGTCTAAATGAACCATTAAATCAATAAAAAACCTAATAAATCAATTTTATTCTTCAAAAACTAATGCACATTGTGTCTCTTGAGTCACTTGAGAAATAAATCAGAGCCAACTTTTGCTATAATTTTTTGCAGAGATCTTGTAACGAAAGCAATTTAACAACAATCAAACCGTCATTTAGTTAGCAAACATAATCTTGAAATTTAACGACATTTACACATCGTGTTTGATTAATGACAACGTTTTACCGTCACGAAAGTCGGGGACAATTTGTTAGACAGGAGAAAAACTTCGTGACTCAAGAGACATTAATACTTCCCGACTATTAAAATATTAGAGCAATAATTGTAAAATAGTAAAATACAACCTTAAAACTAAATAAAAATTTAAAATTTAGTCTTAAAATCTCTTTTAAAGTCTTACTTAATAAAAAAAAATCACAGTGATGTTTAACCACAACAAAGGTTCAAATCTTACAAACTATAATTGCTAAGCTTGTAACTTGTAACAAAAAGTAATTCTCAAAACAAAAACTAAAATCAGAACTTCTAACTTTTTGGTATAATATATCGTTATGTTACGTTAACTTACTTAACGCACTTTTTCACCACATCGAGTAATCGTTTCCTTCTTTCCAGCTGTTGGCCTAGAAACGTCCACTCTCAGGAAAAATTCTTCGAGTGTTTTTTTTAGTTTGGTAGCTTCAGCTTTTACTTTTGTTGAAGTCTTTATTTTGCCTGTGATACCTAGTGATTCTTTAATAATTTCCTCTTTTTCCCTCCCTTCAACGCTCTCAAATATATTTTTAAACATTTTTTTATCTTTGTGTTTCTTTGTTATTTGGTACTTTTCTTTAATAGCGTTAGATAGCTTTTTGTATTTGGTTTCATCACTTTCGTCAGACTTTCCTTTTTCTTTTGTATCGCTTTTATTTCTTTAGTAACGTTTTTTGTATTTTTCACATTTTTTCTTTAGTTTTTCATTTTCTTCTTGCAATTTTAAATTTTCTTTGTAAAGTTTAGTTCGGTCTCTTCTGATTTTCTGTCTTCTTTTATTTTTTTTAGATTCATCTTCATTAGCTGCATTTTCTCCTAGGCACATTAATGTTAGCATTGTTTTGCTCTAGTATATTTAGATGTTCATTCTCTAGTAAATCTTGTTCTGCAGGGGAACTAGGCGGTGTTTCATTAAGAAGGCGATTAAAATTTTGCTTATTTTGTCTCAATTTTTTCTTCCTAAGTCTCCAAATCACTCTTGCGTTGTACTTCTCTTTTGTTGTTAGATCACTGAGAAGTCTTTTTTTGTTGTGATAGTTCACCCGTTTCTTTTTTTTGTACTCTTCGTACTTTTCAGCATTTAGCTTCAGATTTTGTTTATATCGCCTTTGCCTTTCTGCAGCTGTTAATGGCATGTTCACTGAAATAAAATTAAACGGTGTCTAGTTAAACCTTAATAATTGATCATTAGTGTGGTGTCTAGCACATATTCATTTGTTTATATAATAACCAATAAGATATAACAAATACTTAGTAAATAAATTACTCATTAATATTTAAAACTCTATTCTTTCACCACGTAAGAAAATGTCCTAGAAATACTCGACAAAAAAACAGATATTATGTCGTTTATTAAAAAAAAAGAAGTATCTTCTCTTGGGTCACTAAAATTGTCTCTTGGATAACGTTTTTTGTGACTCAGTGGAATCGTGACTCCAGAGAAATAACACTGTCTTTTTAATATTTCCTAAATAAAACGATCGAAAAATAGGAAAATATATAGTTAACTGACATTTTAGAACTTAAACAAATGTAAATAGGGTAAATTTTTCAGTTAAAAAATCTTACCTTGACAAAATGTTGACGTGATCCAGCAGAAGCACAATTAACACACCTTGCTTTACTTCGAGTCACGGACCAAATGGCAGAGCCAAATCAAAGTAATACTAACGGCCGACGCGATCATACGATGCTGAGATCGATCGCCTATTGGGTCAGACATTAACATGCTATGTCACTCACACATAAGAGTGATTTCTGTGTGTGACTCCAAAGACATGTGATTTCCTTCTTTGATCGGGACAAGACTTATAATTTTAATATTTGTTAGATAAATGCAAGTTGCGGATTAACGAAATGAGATAATGAAGGAATATTGTGTATTATATATGATCGTCGCAAAAGTATACAACATACCAAGGAAAAATTATGTTGATGAAATTAGTAGTACTTGTCCAACAAACTTGGGGACATGAAGAATTTGTATGAGAACTGTTTTTTGTCTGCTGGGTCACGTTTTATTTTGTTTTGATTAAAAGTATAATTACATACAGCCTTATATTCTAGGTCAATTATCAGTTATCTGATTTTATATCTTTATCAAAATAAAATACGTAAGTTTTAAGAAATGTTTTTAATTAAATAATCGGTATCGGGGACAGGGTGTTTAACAAAAAAAGTTGATCCACCCAATTACTATTAGAGTACAAAATTTCCATCTGAGGGCCCATTTTGAACGGAATTATACAAAAAAATACAATATTTTTTTATAATATCTTGTTTTCACAAATTTTGTTTGGCGTTAGCTTAAATTGTGACGTAAAGACTTTTTCTGTAGTGCCCTTAGTTTATCTGGTATAAGTGGGCCCTCAATCCTCTATGTGAGGATTGAGGGCCCATTTTGAATGGAATCATACAAAAAAGTATAATGTTTTTTTATAATATCTTGATTTCACAAATTTTGTTTGGCGTTAGCTTAAATTGTGACGTAAAGACTTTTTCTGTAGTGCCCTTAGTTTATCCGGTACAAGCCGTACAAGTGGGCCCTCAATCCTCTATGTGAGGACTGAGGGCCCAACTTTGAAGTCCATATCTTTCTTATTTGATTTTCACAATTTCTGGTTCCAACTTTCACATTTCTTTTGGAGTGTTCACTAAATCCTGAGCAAGTTTCAAAGAATTCTGAGAGAGTGGCCCTCAGACCACACGCACGCACATGTCCCCTTTTTTCCACGCAATGAGTACTAGTACTAGAACACATAAATGTGGACGCTTGCCGTTTCTAGGCGCGCCGTCTAAGCTTTTATACCTACCACGGAGCCACAGGAGTCAACTGAATTTATTTTTGTATTTTTGTTTGAGTCATGGTTTACCAAAATAAATAATAATGTATGTATTGTTTTATTTTGAAAGGTCTATTTATACAGGGTGAAATTTTAACCACCTTCCTAATTTTAATATATCCATCTACGACACAAAAAACAAAGGACGTATTTTTTCTTTTGGTATAGGGTAGTACAAAAATGTCAAGCACTTAGAAAATGTCCGCCAAAAATCTAAAATTGTCGATACGGCCCCCTAGCAACACTTTTTTTACAGATTACGCCCTCATTCATTAATTACGATACTATTCAGAAGTTTTTGATTGTTCCTTTATACCCTAACAGTTCTAGGATCGTAAAAATTGAAAACTATATCGCGAAGAATATTTTTGGGTGACAACTTTATTTACATTTTTTATTTCATAAATAGGCTCTAACTACGATACAAAAACGCCTATAAAAATTTTGGAAAGTGGTTAAAATTTCATCCTGTACTCAATTTTTGTGCACTGTCTCCGAGGTAACCCAAGTGCTTGCTAAGCGAACTAAACGCCAATGCAAAGTATATATTGTATACTACCACGCTCACTAGCTGTTATATGGGATAGGAACCCTTGAAGCCATTTTACAAACCTTTATTAATGCATATCTTGCATTCATTTTATGAGTGACGGACCTGTTACGGCAATACAACAAAAATACAGGAACGATTGTATGTTCTTCCTCTCAAAGCTTCAGGGATTCACGAGTGGTACAAAATGAAGAAATGTCTCCCTGCAATTTTTCAGCGAGTGGCCATTGCGAGAGTGCTGCGTCTCGTCGCATCCTACTTGACCTAATTGGAAAAATCGAATGCTTTCATTTTTATTACGTATGGTATGGGTAGGTACCCTAGGTATTGAACATTTGTATGTAAGTATTAGTCAATGATAACAAAAAGAAGAGAATATGCAATCTATATTTTGAATATTTCAGTAATTCACATTCAATAAAAAATCTGTAAAGTTGCAATAAATAAAATAAATAAATATCTGTGTTATTGCTTGCAGCTACATATTATACACTCGAGGTAGTTGTGACCTAGATTAGTATACCTATTTATCTGGTTTGTAAAAAAAGAATAAATAAATAAATTTGGGGTTTTCACGCGTCTTGTCCCTGGTTGCCAAATTTTAGAGATGGCTAACCCTAACTGAAGATGTCTGTGACTTTTGACTGCCTTCAAGGAGGGATTTGAACCCAAGTCGTTATTTCCTTCAGTAGCTTAGTTGGAAGGTAGAGCACGGATAGCAAAACGTGTGTTCAAATTATATTTGACGCAACAATTGAAAATGTTTCATCATCGCCAATATTGGAGAAAAGAAGCTGCTGCCAGTCTTCTAACGGTATCTAATTCGTTAATCGCCTCTTACGACACCCATATGACGAGAAGGGGTGGTGCTATTCCATTTTAGGTCCAACACGGCAAAGCAATATGGCTACGGATTTGGGTATCCCATCCTCGTCGCCACTGATTGATATCGGAACGGGGACACGAGTTAAACGCTTGTTGGTTTACAACGCACTGATTTATTGACAGCAAAGACGGTAGAGGGCGCAGCCACATACCTATAAATGTATAGGCAACTCTTTATACGTAACAAAAAGTACCTATAGTATTTTTGATTTTGCACTGGTCGAATCACATTTTCTTTCCTTGATTGCATGTTTTAATATTATTAGGTCCTAAGCCCGCGAAGTAAGTAGGTACGAAGGGAAAATTGGAGTCCAAGCCGTAAACATAACTCACCTACAAAACTAAACAGAGGATATTGAACCGTACGTGCTGTAGCCCTGCGTAAGATAGAGCGCACAGTTCCGGCTTTAGATGGACAATTTTGATAATTTATTTTGTTAAAATTAATAATTAAAAAAAGACACTAACTATTAGGGATGGACAGTGGACTTTCCTGTAGTAAATACGAGTAATAGACTCATTTATTGGCAATACTATTTTTAATTTTTTTTTCATATATTTTAATTTTATTTTTCCTGTATTCTAAACTCGATTGACAACCACCCTCTTGAATTTGGCTCGTACTTTTTCTTACATCTTGTATTAAAGGTAGATACTTTATTTGTAAATCTAATCTTAAACCTAAAGCGCCTTTTGGGATTTTGTAAAAACAAAACTGATCTAAGTATCGTTAAACAATCTTTAAGTGTGGTGTTACTAAAATTTAAAGCTGATGCATGTTTACTGCCTGACTTGATATCAACTAAATTATAACTTGTTATCATTTAAGATATATTCACGCCATACCTAAGAACTCCCCTCTCTCCTCCGACCACTTTCCTTGTCGGGTGTTTGTCTTATCCAGTCTTATCATCATGACTAAAAAAATATAGATAATGTTCAACGTAGATTGACTTGCAGTTTGCGAAAGCCTTGAATTATGTTACATAATAATTTAAGTTAATTTCAGTAGTATATGTCATGTTGGTGATCCTATTAAATAAATAAATAAATTCTTAAACTTGCTTGCATGTCGGGTCGGGGGGACTACGGAACCCTACACGTTGACTGTAACAAAAATTGAAAGTTTCTTTACTAAAACTTAATTGATACGCCACAAACCTATCATGGTCGCGGGCAGATTCGTGCAATCGGATCGAAACGTCGGGAAGGTATATACGATTTTACCTGTAAATTATAACATTGCATTGTAAATCTCGTTTCAGTGATAAGTTTTATGTGTAACAATGCATCAAGAAAGTTTAAAAACCTATATAAGTCAAAAATGTTGTTCATAGACCCCATGACTATATTTTTAAAAACCTACCTACACTTCACACTATGGGATAGATGATCTTCATATCGTAGTGGAAGGATGATCCTTCGAGGTTAGATGATTATAAAATATTGTAACTCTAATATCAGTAATTAAACTTGAAAAATTATGTCTCAGGCGGGACTCGAACCCGCATCTCCTCGCATGCCGGGCCCGAGGAGATGCGGGTTCGAGTCCCGCCTAAGACATAATTTTTCAAGTTTAAATACTGATATTATAATTGCAATTTAATTGTTTAAATTATCATATAAAGTATTGTAATCTACTTTGTACTTATGAAGAAGCCTACATATTTTTTTATAATACATATTACTATGATTAGGATATACAGGGTGTTGGTGAGGGAGTGGAAAGATTTTATGCATGTGTTGGCACAGCGGAAGCAGTCGGAATTGTAGAACTCGTTCGAGGCTAGCGGACTCTACTCTACCACCTTTCGTGTCCTTCGGTACTTACATTTAACCTGAAACATAAATTCCGTCGGTCTACAGCTAATGTGTAAAAAGAAGCAGGATCCATAGGAGACCGCAGCGGTGTTGTCAGGGACAGGCAACACCGCTGCGGTCTCGGGTTACTGACACACCCCCGTTTCAGTTGTGCGAGGTCCATCGCGAATTTATATTTTCCGGGTTTCCAAGTCTATAGAACATATGGGAGCGATGCTGGCACCGCAATATCCACCGTGATTATTGGGCATTGACATGTTAAAACAGATTTAAGTTTTAATATCAATAATTAAATAAATAAGTAATAAACAGGGGATTGGGTAAATGGCACAACAAGCCGAAACCAGCAAATGTTAAAATATAATATGCATATAAATACTATGGTGAAGTCAGAAATTTGATATCATCATTTTTTATACATTTATGATAATAGGTAAGTACCTTCCTAATAGAGCAGCACGGAAGTGACACGCACTCACACACACACACGCACACACTTCAATGACTAGCTTCAATTTTTTGTCATGTTCAACAGGTACCTATCTAAAATAAGAATGAAGGTAGGTATTATGTTTTCCCTAAAACTATGTTACAGTTAAGTTTAGACATTTGATTTATTTGTTTTATCAATAAAGTTTTTATTTTAATTGGTCATGTTAATTTAAGTACCTACTTACTTACTTATTTTATGAATGTCTTTTGAAAAGAATCACTGTAGGCATAGATAATTTTAATAAGTACATAGATATAAGTACTAGACTGTAGGGGGTCTGGCATCTGATTCCTGAAAAACAGATTATCTAGCTCGGGAGAGAGGGAATGAATATCAGATGTTATGGGATTTTGTGAAATATTAAATATTATTATCAGGACAAACTGGTAACTCTATCACCCTTTAGAGCGGACAATTACTCCCTCTGGAAATTTACAAAGGCTCTAAAGCGGCCACGAGAACACATGCCTCCATTAAAGCAACCAGATGGTAACTGGGCAAGGAAACCACTGGATAAAGCCGAAGTATTTGCTCAGTTTCTAAAGGATGTATTCATGATTCAAACCTAACGAACCTGACCTCATGCATCCAGAGCAGGAGTTTGACAAGATTATTGATAGTGACCAGCAGATGTCTCTACCATTACGACTGTGTACTCCAGTCGAAGTATGGAAAACTATTAAAATCTTAAAGAAGAAGAAGGCACCTGGCTTTGATCTAATTACATCGGAAATCCTAACTCGTCTGCCAAGGAAAGGAATAGTCTTGCTTACCATCATCTTCAACGCAGTTCTAAGATTACAATACTTCCCTCTCATCTGGAAAATTTCCATCATAAATATGGTAGCTAAGCCAGGAAAACCGCCTACTAAAGTCTCATCATACAGGCCAATAAGTCTTCTTCCTTTAATCTCCAAATTATTCGAGAAATTATTATTACATCGTTTAATACCCATACTCGAGGAACAAAAGGTAATCCCAGACCACCAATTTGGATTCCGTGCACATCATGGTACGACAGAGCAAATACAGAGAGTAGTTCACACCATCCGTCAAAGTCTGGAAAGAAAAGAATACTGCTCTGCTGCCTTTCTGGACGTGCAGCAGGCGTTCGACCGAGTTTGGCACAAGGGCCTTCTGTGCAAACTAAAAATCCACCTGCCTCACCCTGCATATATGCTTCTTAAGTCTTATCTGGAAAGCCGAGTCTTCCAAGTTAAAACTGGCGACAGCTTATCGTCCCTGTATCCCATAGAAGCAGGAGTACCCCAGGGATCGGTGTTAGGCCCAGTCCTCTACACCACCTACACTGCCGACCTGCCCATCTCAAATCAAATAGTTACTGCGACCTATGCTGATGACACTGCCGTGCTATCCTGTGATAAACACCAGATGAGAGCGTCTGCAAAACTCCAAGAACACCTGGATAAAATCGAATCATGGTTGCGAAAGTGGCGAATCAAGGCTAGTGCTGCAAAGTCCGTCCATATCACCTTTGCACTGAGAAGAGGAGATTGCCCACCAGTGACACTCAATGGAAACGCTATGCCCCACAAAAGCACCGTAAAATACCTAGGCATGCACATCGATAGAAGGCTGACCTGGCATGAACACATTAAGAATAAAAGGGAACAAGCAAACAAACACTCTTTGTAACCTACAATTCATGTGTAAGTGGTGAAACTCTGTAATTGGCTAGATTTGATTGATAGTTTAACCATTACATGTATACTGTATAAAAAGCTGTTGACTTTCCAATTAAATAAAAAAAATAAAAAACAACTCCGGGACATGCACTGGCTACTAGGCAGGCAGTCATCACTAAGTCTGGAGAATAAACTGCTGATCTACAAATGCATCCTAAGACCCATATGGACATATGGCATTGAGCTCTGGGGATCGGCTAGTCGGTCAAATGTAGAAATACTTCAACGCTTCCAAAATAAGGCACTCAAAATGCTGAGTTGCGCACCCTGGTTCACAAAAAACACTGAAGTGCACGAATACCTACAAATTCCAACCATCAGAGAAGCTATTGTCGCGGTCATGCTAGAAGGTTCGAAATATCGCTAGAGGAATGTACATAACTACCTAAGTTCGGCCACAAAGTAATAACAAGACCTTAGTGCAAGCGACATTGAACTTTAAGTTTACAGGTTAAGGCACAAAATGGCATAACTTACTAGAGTTGTTTACGTTTAACGTCCTTGTAATTTATATATTCTAAGGTCAGGTCATGAATGCATCTGCCTGAACAAATAAGTATTAAAATTGCTGTTTGATGTAATGATTGAAACATTCTTGAGTCGGTTATAAATTTATAAGTACACTTACATCCCATACGGTTTGGGGTTTTTTATTCTTTGTAAAAGCAATTAATTTAAGAATATGTTTTACTAGAACGTGAGTACTTTACTGTTCATGGTTCAGAATCGCATTATTTTCAGACAGCTAATTTATGTGTAAAAGTATTGTATTATGTGATAATGCATATATTAAAAGTAAGCCTGATAAGAATTGCGCCAATTGCGTAAAAGTAAGGCTTTTAATCTTTATTAATATTGAAAATTGTCCTTGAACAACAACAATTCTAAGTTACTTGACAAGTTTATAAAATAGACTCCCCAAGAACTTTTAAGTAAAAGCCTTTCTTTAGAGGTCTAGCCTTCCACCGCCTCACCAACCCCCAGATTTCCTTTTTTCCATCGAGGAAATGTATCTGGAGGTTACTAAGGTAAGTGGTGCTGCAAGTGCTCAGTCTCTGACACGCCAGAACACTTTCTCCCATCATGGCAAAAACAACCATCTTAAAAGATTTAGTTGAGTGAGAGCACCCTGGATATTAGAAATGTTTGTAGGAAGACCCAAGTAATGGGTTCGCACCATGAAGAACCGAACGCATCGCCAATGTATCCTGAAATGCATTCGATGCCGATCTAACGTATGATATTTTCATTAGAAATAAAGATTTCGTACTTTCCCTTTGCGAAGATGTAGGTACACCTGTTATTATTTTGTCACACTAAGAATCAAACTGTGATGTAGTAGTGAATGTGGCTCTAAAGAGCATTTAGTATTGGTAGCTTTAGGTAATAAATAACTTTATGTATTATGTATTACTAGTGCTGAAGGCAACTGTAACTCACTACCTAATTTATCTATCAGAAGGTTTTGCGATTAAGGAAAACAACCAGTTCTTGAGATGGTGTATATTCGACTCCTTTATAAAACAGCGGCGGGCGCAGCCGCCGCGATGCACACAAAGACATTCCCATAAGCATAGGCATGGTGACAGGCACACATACACGACCGGTATGTTCCTCATATTACACTAGGCAACACGATGTACCTAGGTGTATGTGTCCCTACACCATTCCCCTCCTTATAAGGAAAAAATAAAGAAAACACAATTATCAAGTAAAAATAAAAATATCAATAACAATGATGCACAAGTACCATCCTACACGCAATTACACACACAAACACAGTTAATATAAAAATATTACTTTCTACCTTGAGTCATTACGCATTACGTATGTACCACTATAATGCATAATGTCTCAATGTGTATACACATACCTACATAACAATTAAATTAATAACATAGGTACATAATGATAATAGGTACACAGTGTACTTTCAATTTCAAACAAAAGACAAACTATTGAAAAAATATGTTCGGTAATCGAACCTCACTATGTAACATACATTTATAATACAAACAACTAATCCTAATGAACCGTGAGTCGCTCTACTTGGACTGTATTATGCTTACAGGGCAAAACGCACCGGTGGCCTGATAACGCGGCCACTTCGCGTTGTTTTATTAATTAAAACATCGCTAGAAGTGTCCGTGATATTTGATCGGCTATTATGCTCCATACTTACGTCACGGTCACTACTATACGTATTTGTGTCAAACTCGCAACCTAAATAATTTTCGTTAAGTATATACGCCGGTTTCAACCTATCCATCGAAATAGTGGTTTCGGTATCCCCTACTTTGATGACGAATGTTTTTCCTCTCCGCCTTATGACGCTGTAAGGGCCATCGTAAGGAGGTTGCAGAGACTTACGCATTAGTTCATTCCTAACGAATACGTATTTGCAGTTATCTAAATCAGTAGGTACAAATAAACGTCTTGAATTACTATGACTTGGTGGTCTCGATTTTAAACTAGCTATAAAGTCGCGAAGCTTTTGCAAATATTCCGAGTCCGTACCTGTAAAAATAACATCTTCGAAAAAGTCACCTGGTAATCTTAACGACTTGCCATATGTTAACTCAGCTGCGCTCACCCCACTGTCGCTTCTAGCGGCGGTACGCAAACCTAACAATACAATCGGTAACTCGTCCACCCAAGAGGAAGTGTTGCATTTCAAGCGTGCCATAAGAGCCACTTTTAGTGCTCTATGCCAGCGCTCAATCATGCCATTACTTTGCGGATGATAAGGTGTCGTGCGCAGTTTGTGAATACCTAAATACTTCATTAACCGACTGAATAAATCACTTTCGAATTGTCTGCCCTGGTCGCTTGTTAGCTTCGAAGGACATCCAAACCGAGAAAACCAGCCTTCGAACACTACTCTTGCTACAGTTTCCGCCGTAATGTTCTGCACGGGGTAGGCCTCTGGCCAACCGGTACTACGATCGATCATTGTTACGCAGTACCTAAAACCCTCGCTTGAAGTAGGCAACGGACCAACTATATCTATGTGTAGATGTTGAAAACGCTCTGGTCGCTCGAACTGTCCTACACCCGATATAGTATGCTTCGTGACCTTCACCTTTTGACAATGTATACAGGATCTAGCCCACCATGCTACGTCTCTATCCATGTCCGGCCAAAAGAACTTTTGCTTAATTAAATGCTTTGAGGTTTTTATGCCCGGATGGCTAAGGTCATGCACAGAGTGAAAAGCTAATTTTCTAAATTCACTGGGTAAATAAGGTCTAATTTTACTTGAAGAGAACTCACAGTAAATAGGTTTCTCACAGTCCGGCAAATATATTTGCTTAAATTGCAACTTGCTATCCGACGCCTGCAACGCTTGTTGTAGGTATTCATCATTGGCTTGTTGTTTCGCAATTTCTATGTAATCTAAAACTGTGGGACAATTTATCGTTTCTACTCTTGACAATGCATCTGCCACGATATTTTGTTTACCGGTAATGTGGCGAATGTCCGTGGTAAATTCGCTTATGTATGAAAGATGTCGAATTCGCCTCGGACTTTCCTTGTCAGTACCTATTTTCGTAAAAGCATATGTCAAAGGCTTATGATCTGTAAAAATTGTCAAAACGCGTCCTTCAAGCAAACTTTTAAAATGTCTGATGGCCATAAATACTGCCAACAATTCTCGATCGTAAGTTGAGTACTTAGCTTCTGTTTGAGATAACTTCCTAGAGAAATATCCTAGTGGTTGCCAAACTTTATTTACTTTCTGCTGTAAAACTGCACCAACACAAGTGTTTGAAGCGTCTGTCATCAGCGCTAAATCGGTATCAGGCAAAGGATAGAAAAGTGTAGCGGCGCTTTTTAAGCTCTCCTTACACTTTAAAAATGCTTCGTCGGCCTTATCAGTCCAGTTAATAATAGTTTTGTCCCGCTTTTTGGCGTTATGCAAATAGTTGTTAAGCTCCGATTGGTACTCTACTGCTTTGGGAATGTGTGTCCTATAAAAATTTAACATACCTAGGAATCGGCGCAACTGTTCAACAGTTTCAGGTTTCGGAAAATTTGCAATAGCTTCCACCTTATCGTCGAGCGGGCGAACGCCTTCCGATGACACCTCGAAACCTAGAAAATCTAGTTTAGACTGACCGAACACACATTTCGATACATTGATTGTCACTCCGTAGTCGTTAAATCGCTTAAAAACCGTATTTAAATGCTCCTTATGCTCCAGGGCAGAATTACTCCCAATGATGACGTCATCGATATATCCAAATACAAAGTCAAGACCTTTGAGAACCACTGTATCCATGAATCTTTGGAATGTTTGAGCTGCGTTGCGTAATCCGAAGATCATGCGCGGAAATTCAAACAGTCCAAAGGGTGTAATTATAGCAGTCTTCTCTATATCCTGTTCGACAACCGGAATAAAATGGTAAGCCCGGTTCAAATCTAACCGGGTAAATATCTTTTTATTACCGGCTAACACATACTTAAAATCTTGTAGCCTCGGAATAGGATAACGATCGGGCTTAGTGACGGCGTTTAATCTCCTGTAATCCCCGCATGGTCGAATATCGCCGTTCTTTTTTGGCACCACATGCAATGGGCTAGCCCAGGCACTCTTAGATGGCCTACAAATACCTAGGTCTAACATAAGGTTAAACTCGTCCTTCACCCGTTTATACCTATCCGGAGGTAAAGGTCTGGCCTTAGCGTAAACCGGCGGTCCCGAAGTCTCGATGTAATGACTTACGGAGTGTTTAGGCGTCTCCTTATACGAAATTGGTTTAGTCAAATCCGGGTATTTCAATAATAATTCATGCCATTCGTTAGTACGATCTACAGTCCTAATAGATGACTCACTGTTTTCCTGTAAGACAATTGAAGCGAGAACATTTAGGTGTGTAACTTGATCCCTTAATCTCCGCGCGCTTAGGTCGATAAGCAGTCCATAATGGCTTAAAAAGTCGGCTCCTATTATGGGCTGCTTCACGTCCGCTACGATGTAGGTCCACCTAAATGCTCTCCTTAAATTTAAGTCTAAAACTAGCGTACGTAAACCGAACGTTTTTATTTCCGATCCGTTTGCCGCGTAAAGTTTATAGCTATTATCACTCGCGATCGGAACGGACGAAAACTTTCTTTTCACCGGTATGACACTAACACTCGCGCCTGTATCAATTAAAAACGATAAACCACTTTTCCTATCAGATACACATAAGCGGTTATTGTGGCGTCCGATACTGACCTCCGCCTGCGGCTGTATCGCTTCTAGTTTCCCTGTATCGGGGTGGGCGGCTTATCCTTCTTCCAGTTACAGGGCTCGACGCATTTAGATGCTTTGACCCCGTACCGGAAATGGTAATAACACAACCACCTTGGGTCCTTCCGGGACATGCTGCTTTCGCGGCGACGAGAAGTTGAGTGCCTAGATGAACTCCTGGGACCTGTTCTTGGCCCCCGTTGTGCTGGTCTCGCCCTCCGCAGGTCCGCAATTTCTACCCGCAGCTCCGCTAATTGCCTTGCTAACCCGCTACTGTCACCACAGTCCGTTACTGCTGCTATCTCCGTCGGCCTCGTCGCTTCCGTGATCTTATCTGCCACCTCTGCCAATCTGTCCAGGTCGGTTACCTCGGTGGCCGCTAAAACAGCTTGCACCGCCGGGGGTAAATGCCTGTTCCACATCATCTGCAACGTGGCGTCCGGTATTTTGTTGCGTGCCAGGTCCTTCATACGCCTGAGGAGCTGGGAGGGTTTTTGGTTACCCAACTCCATCTCGTCCAGCAGTTTCTGGAACTGGCGTGTTTCCGACTCCTCAAAAACCTGCAGGAGTCTAGTTTTCAGAGCCTGATATCTATTGTTAGCGGGCGGGGATATAACTAAATCACTGACCTGCTGTATGGCTGACTTACTGAGTTTAGTCACCACCAGATTCTGTTTTGCATTGTCGCCCAGTTTCTGGTTTTCCACCACCGCTTCAAATTGAACGAACCAGAGTCGAGGTTGGTCAGCCCAAAAATCTGGTACGCGCGACGACACTGTAATCGACGCCAACGCGCCTTCGCTGTCCTCACAGGCCTCCGGCGCCTTCGACACCTGTGTTGGAGGCGCCTGATGGTGGTGCGCGGGCGGCGCGCCTGGTATGGGCGGCGCGAACGCAGAGGTCGACGCTGGTTGCATATTTTTGTGTTTTCCCCCTCACAATAATGTTCACAAAAAAAGGTCACCACTTTAGGTAATGTATAACTTTATGTATTATGTATTACTAGTGCTGAAGGCAACTGTAACTCACTACCTAATTTATCTATCAGAAGGTTTTGCGATTAAGGAAAACAACCAGTTCTTGAGATGGTGTATATTCGACTCCTTTATAAAACAGCGGCGGGCGCAGCCGCCGCGATGCACACAAAGACATTCCCATAAGCATAGGCATGGTGACAGGCACACATACACGACCGGTATGTTCCTCATATTACACTAGGCAACACGATGTACCTAGGTGTATGTGTCCCTACAGTAGCATTTCTTTACGGATGCAATGTCAACCTTTTCTTAAATAATTTAACTTCCTGCTATCGCAATACCTTTTAAGTTAAACAGTTTAACTCTTGACCCTCGATTTCTAAACCTTACGTATTTGGCATGCTTAAATGCTACAATTGCGTCAAACTGTATTCCTAGTTACGGCCTATAATCATCCTACTGCATGGAAAAGGCCTCAATCATTGAATTCAAGGTACCTAAGTAATGATGGGTAAAATGAATTGGAAAAGAGCTTGATCCAGGTCCAAGTCAAATCCAGGGTCAAGTGATTGCTGACAATGTGAGCAGCTTTGGAGGCAAATAGGTCTATTATTGGACATTGCCGTTTTATAATCACGAGATCTGTACAATGTGCTAGTCGGTTCGGACTCCGCAGTCGACAGTGCCTATTTGCCGAATATGTGGAATTTAATGGAACTAGTAAGTTCAAAATTCGAAATATAATTATTGAAATCAAGTCTAGGTTTAAGCGCAAACCTGCTTGGTCTAAAGCATCCGTAGTCAAAAAACGCCCCTGGGAAAGGCAATGCAACTGTCGATATACTACTTCAGTTGTTCGATAACCACCACTAGGGGCTGGAATCTTATCAACTATCTATGATTTATGTGACAATGCGGCATGACAAAAATGACGAAATTCATTCATATCACTAATTCAATTCATCTTTGTAATTATTATTTTACTTAATTGATATCTTTGTTGCAGTTTTTCTATTCGTTCATGTTTTCACATTATTCAATTTTTCATTATATAGTTAATAATACTTTTTTGGGGACAAAAAAACCGATATTTCTAAATTCACTTGCCATCCCAACTTCTGCAATGTTTGAACCATAACTTTTACATGCTCGCGAGCATTTAGATGTAACAGTAAGTGTCAAGTACACTAAGAAGGGTTCTGACATGAAATATTCGATTTGGCCTTATACAGGGATAAAAACCAACTGCATGACTACATTCGAGTTCACAAGTTGAGACTTTTGACACAAAGGAATGCGATACTATAATTCTTTCAAGTCAACTTTTTTAATACCTCTTGGAGTATTAAAACGACTTCGGGTACTTTAATCGAGCCGCGAGCACTTATTTATGAAATTAACATCTGGCTATGTTGCAAAAGCAGGTCCATTCCTTTTTGAGGGTAGCTGGTACAAAGCAGGCGAGGTAGCCCCGCAAGGGTGGATAATTTTAGGCGTATCGCTGGCATGAAAAAGCCTAATTTTAAGTCATTGCTTGAATCTCTTTGATCTAGCCGCGAGCCCTGATTATGAAATGAACCTCTAGCAAAGTTGCTATAGCAAGTTTATCACTTTTCGAGGGTAGTTCGTGCAAAGTAGGCAGGGTGGATAATTAAAAGGCATAGGCTTACATGGCAGAGCCCGATTTTAAGTCATTGCTTGAACCTCTTTGATCGGGCCGCTAGGGCCCTGGTTATAGAATTAACTTCTAGCAATTTTGCTTTGGCATAACTTACCTTAGGAGGATAGTTGATAAATAATAAGGCACCCCGCGAGGGTGGATAATTAGAGGCTTGCATGGCAGAGCCCGATTTTAAGTCATTGCTTGAACCTCCTCGAGCCCTGGCTATAGAATTAACCTTCATTTTTGCTTTGGCAGTACTTACCTTAGGAGGGTAATTAAAGGTATAGGCTTGCATGGCAGAGCCCGATTTGTATACCAACAACCCTTAGGAGGGTAGTTAATAAATAAATAGCCACCCCGCGAGGGTGGATAATTAGAGGCATATGCTTGCATGGCAGAGCCCGATTTGTTTATCAACTACCCTTTGGAGGGTAGTTGTTAATAGGTAGGCACCCCGCGAGGGTGAATAATTAGAGGCATAGGCTTGCATGGCAGAGCACGATATTATGTATATTGTAAGTAGGCACCCCGCAAGGGTGAATAATTGATAGCATAGGCTATGAGACTTCAAATTTTTTTTTTTTTTTTATTTTTTTTATGACTCGTCCACACGAGAGACAGCGCTTTGATTGATTGTTCTTAGCTGTGTGGATTTTTTGCCCTTTGGAGGTCAAAAAGCTTTACGAATGCCATCTGTTTTCTCCAGAATGCATTTGAGTGGAATGTGGATCTACACTAAATACGTCGGGTTTGTAAAGGTATGCAGGCTTTAATAAGTGGATCTGTAACTTGACTTATACTGAATTCTCGTCGCATCTCTGTAAATGCTGCTCCGGTGGCCACAAACTAATTGCACTTTATTAGAATCCGATTTTATTTGTGAATAATTCTTTTACCTTCGTGTACAAATTGTTAAAATTAACGTCTGTTCAATTGAAATAAATTTACGACCTAAACTCACCTTTATCAATACGGACTTACGTAATATTTTGGTAAATTTCTTCTATTTTAATGAATAGGTTGCGTGAATTCAAAAAATCTGTATACTTAGTAATCTGTTGATCAAAAAAAAAAGGCTCCATTGACCTCAGAGATCTTATATCAATACTGATCATTAGCGGTGTGTAGGTATGCTATTTTGAGGCACTTGTTTGCCAATTTTACCCATTTCATAAAATTTAACACTAACACGGGATTCTTAAGGCACTGTTTTATAATTTAAATGTAAAGAAAGGCAATTCGCCCATTTCGTCAAGCAATTTAGCATTAGTCGAGTCCCGCCTGAGACAAAATTTTTCAAGTTTATATACTAATATTATAAGTGCAATTAAGTTGCTAAAATATCAAATAAAATTTAGCATTAATTTGATTAGAATAAAGATACATTTATTAAGCGTATTTATTTTATGACGGCACCCGAGGTGCCGTAAAGAGGAGCTCGAGGAGCTGCTAGCCGAGCTAAACAAACCACTCAATGCTAAACGGAAAAGACACCGTACACTTTTACGTATTACATCATGACTTTAATCCGAACGGCAAAACCGTTAAATTCATTATTTAAGTCACACGAATATTTAAGTAAGATATTCCATGTTTTATTAAAAACATGTTGTTTTAAGCAATAAAATTGCTTTTGGAAACTGAAAATAAAATTCCTTGAAATAAAATACATAACATTTTAAAATAATGAGGGTAGGACTTACCAGATTTTTACTAGTTTGTATAAAAACTCACTTGGTTATAATTCTGCTCTGAGAATTATAATATCACTGAATTTTAACGATCACAGAGACAGGGCTTGCAGTGAACGTGTTGTTACGACGGTAAACTAAACGCCAATGAGCAAAATGGTGTGCCGCAAATTTTAAGAAACTTCAAAGGCACACGACCGCCAGGTGGCGCCACTTAGCCGGAAACTACGTACTAAAAAGGGTAGGCAAATGACGGGAAACGGAAATGCTATCTCAATATAAAGCTTCCAGTTACGGTACAGTGTTTTAATTCCCAATTATTGTTATCTTTATTATTTAATTTTGTTTAATGACTCTTCATCTTAAAGCTTACAGCATAAGATTTAGAATAAAGTGGCAAAACATGTTACACATCCATGGATTTACTATGTGTGTGTCGGTGTAAATGATCTAATCTATTGACAATACACTTATAGCCAAAAAACGCCGGTTGAATTGGTCAGGAAAACTGTGTGGCCTAGTGGAACCGGTCGTATTGCTAGTAAATCTGTCGTGCTGTGTAATAAAATTTATAAAATGGCCCCAGAAATAAAGTACACAAAAGTAAGTAGAGCAATTATTTATGTAAGTGTAAAATTACAGTTTTTAAATAAATATTTTTTGAGAAAATAAAACAACGATAGAAAAGATACAAGTAATCCAGCTCGTTTAGATGTTGTTTTGGAGTCTTTCAAAGATCTTGATATTATTGTTTTTAATAGTGTCCGGCTTTGCATGGCAGCTTAACCAGTTTGTTTTAACTAAAACTGTATTTTTGTGAAATAAATAACTGATCAGTCGACATAAGTGATGAGATGGCATAGCTGATATTGCTGTAGGTACTTATTAAATACGTACGTACTATGGTACTACGCATGTGCGTTAAGTGGTAGGTAGTTATTTACCAAAAAAATAGTATTTTTAACTTTTACATCAATTTAAGAGGAAACACAAGGGCTGTTTTTCCATACAAACGTAGTCCCCTGTTTCCTCCCTGGATATTGCCAGTAGAGCAATAATTTTTATTACAAAAATCTATGGCCACCATTGGCATGTTTCTATGTTTTCCTTTTTTTCATAAATTATTTAATAAAAGAGATATGAGCCTTCAAAAATCTAAAAAATTCTCCAGATTTTTCGCTGCGTTCAAACATCCAGAAAACAAATTTGGCAAAATTTTAGAAAAAAGCAAAACATACGAACACGGCCAAAGCCTTTCTTTAATTTTTTATGAAAAAAGTAGGTATATAAATCGGTTTAGTTTTGAAAAAGGAATCGGGGGACTACGAAACGTTGATTTTGTGTGCTTTTAGTAGGTATTTTCGGTCCAAGATGCAGTTGTCTCTATCGCGCTCGGCGGGGGAGGTGTTTGGGACTGCGCGACAGCAATAGGTTTTACAAATACCTATTTTTCAATTCTCTCGGCCGTGGTGTTTCCTCTTAATTACTTAAAAAAACATATACCTATGTGTGATTATATGGATTTATAGGCGCTTTGCCCCCGACTTTGTCACGCCCCCGGTTAGGTTCGCGGTTTAACGCGGTTTTCATTTTAATGTGTTCCTGGTTACAGTATAACCGTCATTAGAGATCACATAAAAAAGCTCGCAACCGCTATTTATATAAATTACCAAATCAAGAAGTTTAAAAATACATCCTTTTTAACCGGGGCTAAAAAAAATAGGTACCTATGTCATAGATGTCATAGAAAAAAACTACTCTGGCCTTTTCAGAGTATCTGACTATCTCTTACTAGCTTTTCGCTGAGATGAGCTAAGTATTTCTTACTACTTTTTCGCACGCGGCTCTACCTGCGAGAACCACACGCTATATCGCGAGGGTGGATATTTGTGCCCAGCAGTGGAATACAAATAAATAGCCTATGTCCTTTCTTTAATGTATAAATAATCTATCGTTGTATTAAATTTCATCAAAGTCAGTTCAGTAGTTTAGACGTAAAAGCGTAACAGACAAAACTACTTTCCTATTTATAATATTATGTAAATACTTACATGTATAAATGCGAAAGTAGCTTTCGCATAAAAAAGGATGTGTAAACAGAATTTTGTTTGAATAATGGAACTTAAGTTAATTATTATTACGAAAAGCATCAGAGTCACCAACGAATCAACGTGCCAAAGAAATAATCACTAGCTACCTACAAAGAAGTTTGATGATGTAATACTGCTGTCAACGTTCTCGAGTATTACTTACTATTATATTATTACATATAGATAATAATATTGTATTGTAAACAACAAGTGCCTCCAGTGGCGGTTTGTGCTTGTGAGGCCCTGGGCTGATTAAGAAAGACCGTGGGTTCGTCTTCCGCCTAAGGCAGTAGTTGTGTTATATTGTATTTTCAATATTTTGCCTTGCAATACTGTCTCAAGGTCACCGGTTTCAAGGTTTAGCCTGTTCCGAGGGCCCGGGTTCGATTCCCGGACGGGTTAATGTAGAAAAAAGTGATTTTCTACATTTAGGTATCACACCTCCGTTGTTTCGGATTTCCTCAATATGAGTGATTTAAATAGTTACTTACTTTGGGATCACAACAATGTATGTGATGTTGTCAACATTTTAATGGAGACTGGGGGCCTTTAGCACGCACGGAGCCCCGGGCTGCAGCCCAAAAAGCCCTTAGTTAGATCCGCCCCTGAGTGCCTCTTTAAAACAAAACACCACGATGTAAGAAAGGTACATACGGCAGCACATAAGGCTATACATACACCGCGGCATCTCATAGTGCGAGTAATGTGTATTGTGTACTGCTACCCTTTGGCGAGCACCACAACAATGCACTGCCTAGCCAAGTTTTAACGATGTGTTTAATATAACAAGCCCTAAAAGTGTATTGTCTAAATCTACCTAATTTTCCTTTTAGCTCTTTATCAACAATGAATGGGTGGATTCACAAAGTGGCAAAACGTTCGACACATACAACCCGCACGATGGCACCAGCATCGCAAAAGTATCAGAAGGAGACAAGGTATCGTTAGCAGATTATTCTACTTATACTAACTAACATTATAAAGCTAAGATTGTGTTTCTTTGTTTAATTGCGCTAAGCTCAGGAACTACTAGTTCGAATTGAAAAATGTTTGTGTTGGGTAGTCAATTTATCTTACAAAAACACTAGAATTGGAATAGCTAAAACATATAATTAATAATACTTTCTTGCATGACAATGCAATAGCATATTATTTTTCAGGATGATAGAAGCTTGGTGATATACTGGCTGTAACAAAAGGCTAACGAAGCCGAATACCACGTATTCTACCCATTTGTACGAACATTTTTTCCAAGACACCATTCCTGGGAAATTAATCGTTACTGAGATATTGAGGGTCAAAGTGAAATTTTTTTTTCAAGATCTTTTCATGAAAATCTGTTTGTTGTTACTAAACTTTTTTCTTTAGAAACATGTTGAACATTTTTAGAACTTTTCATAAAAAACGCTATAAATAGAGAAACCGCAATGAACCGCGGGCACGCACACTTTTTGTATGAAGTTAGGTCACAATCCTCGTCTGTTGTAGCGCTTCGTGCGCGCTATACGTTGCAATAATGTCGGCAATAAATACGTGATTTATTTTAATGCTTAAAAAAAGTCGTTTGCCAGCGATTATTTTTGTTACATACGGTTTGGTTTGATGAATCGAATGCCAGGTTTAAGGCGAAGCCTTTTGTTACACCCTGTATATGTCGCAGTCATCTAGTTAAATTAGCCAGCCAATTTGATGCCTAGGCCGTTCATTAAACGCCGGCATTCAATTAAGTCACTAGGCTGATGGTTAATTGAACTTGAATCACTCAACGTTTAACAACTTGACGTAGGTATTGAAAGTTAGCCTTTTAAAAATGACTGACTAAGTGAGTCGTAGTCACTGACCAAGTGATTCCAATTTAGTTCAGTTTTTTACTGTAGCACAGCAAGTGTACTAATTATTTTTCGTTGGCACTGTATTTTTAAATGAAAATTTACATATAATATATTGTGAAATTATATAAAACATGAAGGTGGAAAATAATACGAGTTTTTACTAGATATTAAGTCGAAATTTACGGAATATGTCAAGGTTGGTTTACTGTTTTTATTAATAAAATTATACGTTTCATTTACGTTTATTTTATTTCGCGTTATTGTTAAAATTACGCATAGACTAAGTAGTGTTATTAAATTAAGGACCTCGAAGAAAACCTAATCAAATTTAATTAAATGATTACTCAACGTTTAGTCATCTGGTTAAACGTTGCGGGCAATTAATTGTCTGGTTGTTGTTCAGCTATTTAATTGGATCCCGGCATTTAGCCAACGGCCTAGGCTTTTAACTAAATTCCTGATTAAGCTAGTTAGTTGGCTGCGACATATACAGAATGAAACCACCTTCCAAATTTTAATATCTATAACAATCTACGAAACAAAAAACCAATGACGTATCTTTTTCTTTTGGTATAGCCCAGTACAAAAATGTCAGGATAAAGAAAAATCGAAAACTTTTGATTCATTCATTACGATGCTAAGTATTCATACGTTTTTGATTTTTCCTTCGTACCTAAACAGGCTTAGGACCGTAAAAATTAAAAACTATGTTGCAAAAAATATTTTCACATTTTTTTACTTCATAAATGGGCTTTAAATGCGTTACTGCAAAAATTTTGAAGATAATGAAATAATCAGCCTGTATATCAGTAATTGTCATAATCAACTTTATACTATGGGGGACGAAACATTCTCTGTAGAATGCCACGAGCAATTAATACATTTGCATCGGACGTCTTCCTGCCATATTAGCTAGATCATAGGTTCAAGTCTGAGCAAAGTTTATAATAAATAAACGGTAGCATTTAACTCATCTGGCTCTATTGTGACTTTGGCACTGACGGATGCAAGATTGATAATACTTAGCTACTCAATTCCCATTGTTATTTTATCTAAGTAACTATCACTAACAACAGACTGACGAAATATTTAAAATTCATCATTCTGGAACACCCGTCCGTCATTCCATAGGTTATACTATCAGCCCGGGTTAGTGTCATTGCTCAAAATGATGGATTAGTCTGATGACATACTGATCGTTTGGTAACAGTCGATGATTCAACCAATTGGTTAGATTTTTCGTAATTTCGTGGTTCGTGACATATCTTTGTTGAAATATGACCTACTTAGATGGGAAGGCTTGTAAAAGGTCATGTATATTGTCTTGTTTGTGTTTATTTTAAAACCCGCCAATTACGAAAGCCACAGCCGGAGGTTGCAAAGAATACAAAAATTTAATTAAACTAATTTATTTTAAATAAAAAATTACAATACTAACTACTAGCTAGGGGGTGACGATTGATCGAAGAATGATCATAAAGTGAGGACATTTGGGATGGCATCGATCTCATTAGAATATGCTGCGTGGGCGCTTCGTGCTTAGCCGTTTCCGTGCGGAGGTAACCGGGTCACGATTGCGTCAATGCTGATTGTCAGTATCCATGGTCTACCAATATGTAACACCTCCATCCGCAGTTCAGCAACTATTTGAAAACTCTGTTTGAGATAGTTGCTGAGATGTTTCTATGATCTACTCTTATCTCATCAGGATTGGTAGATTTTGTATCTGGAATTGCAAAGGTGCCGTTAGCAACATCCGTGCTACTTTCAATGACGTCGGTCTTCTTTCAAAGACCACTCTTTCGTAGTCGTCGGCTTGCTACGACGATGATGAAGGCTATAGCGCTAAGTAGTAATACTACGTATAGGGGGATCGTAGTATGGTACAGCGACTGTTCAACTCTCAGTTTCACTGACGACTGTAGAGATACTTTGGTACTAACTGTATGAAGGTTTTCTAATTTCATAGTGTCCAAGGTAAATGATGGATGATCCAGGTGCCTCGACTCATCATACTAAGGCATTTCCATTATCTTCATGGCGTGTCCCCTGATGTGCTCGTTCAGGTTGGCTATGGTGAACTCCGCTATCTTGAGGAAGCAGTTCATCGGGATGCTGGATAAATTTAGGCTCATCTCGGTTGCTGTAGTTTGATGAAGCTTGGCAGAAAAATTATTAGTTGATCTTCGGACATTCTGTCTCTATATACCTATAATCTTTGCTAGAAATTGCTACATAAGGTGAGGTAGGACTATAAGGATATTATGATTTTTGTTCGGGATGATTGATAATCTATATCGGATATAAGGTAAAGGATAGACAATCGGCACCTTCATTGTGATTCTATTGCCTATATATAAATATCCTAGCTTAATTTCGTCATAAAAGTCCCTATAATTTATGTCAAGAATTTCATGATTAGAATATAAAATCCTTATTTTAATAATCATACATATCCTTAAAATTATTTAAGCCTATAATAGATAAGGGGTGCTCGATGCACGTATAAAGGCTAAAGTATTTTCTAGCTTTGATAACTCACGAGATAAATCTTCGATGTTATCCTGCGCCGTAAGAAGTTTTAGGTACCTACATTAAATGAAGGTGAGGACTGAAATTTTCTATCGGAAGTGTGTTCATTACGTTGCTGTAAATACAGTGTATTAATTACATCATGCACAAATTCTAAAGCCTGTTCAATACTATCGGGTCGCATGCACCAAATACGAGTGCCTAGTGGGTCGCGCAGACCGCGTAGATATAATTGAAGTGTTAACTTTTTATAGAGCGCGCGTTTCGCTTCGATTGTACTCGGTATATTTTCATGCAGACTAATGTATGTCATTAACGTACTAAACAGATTTTGACACTGTTCATAAAACTCTTGAGGGGTTCCCGTACCTTGTGAAAGTAAAGACAAATCGTGATAGAGTGAAGTCTCATCGCGGTGGTCGGCAAATATATTAATTAATATCCTACGAATCTCATTCCAGTTCTTCGGGATACCGTTAGAATTTATTATAGAGGATGCGGGGCCGGTTATCTTGTTTAAGATACCATTTATTAAAGAAAGATTGCTTAACCTATATTCATCACCTTCTCTAACAAATTGAATGACTAATTGATCACACAAATTTACAAACCGCGTTAAAATATTTGAGTGGCCGTCGAACTCGGGAACGAGCTGGAGGGCTTTATAGACTTGGTCTACAGGTGAATCAGCCATACTGCTAGATTTTAAAATATTCTCCTCGTCTATAGTTCCTAAATCCCTATTAGAATCTAACACTAATAATCTATTAACGCTAACTAACCTACGGGACCGCGATTGCCTTGGATGGAAAATCTTGGTGAATTATAGGAAACACAGTAAGGAAAGCAACTCTAGTAGATCTAGGTACTCACATACGCATTTTTGATTTCTCTGCCGTATCTATGTCTGGATACTCCTCTGGACTGCAGCTCTTGTAGGTTCTGGATAGCCGCTCGCCGTGATCGATTCACTGACTCTAATTTACGACTATCCTACCGACTGCGCCAATTACGAAAGCCACAGCCGGAGGTTGCAAAGAATACAAAAATTTAATTAAACTAATTTATTTTAAATAAAAAATTACAATACTAACTACTAGCTAGGGGGTGACGATTGATCGAAGAATGATCATAAAGTGAGGACATTTGGGATGGCATCGATCTCATTAGAATATGCTGCGTGGGCGCTTCGTGCTTAGCCGTTTCCGTGCGGAGGTAACCGGGTCACGATTGCGTCAATGCTGATTGTCAGTATCCATGGTCTACCAATATGTAACACGCCTCTTAGAGAGTATACAAAAGTCGCAAGCATGCTAACTATTCGTCGGTATACTCTTCATTAATGTTGCTACTGTCTCATCTTAAAACAGGGAACTTAAAATATCCAATAACGAAAATGTGTTCTACCTTAGATAATATTAGAGTATTCAGTGTTAAGTATAAAATAAACCTATTTATGGATAGATACGTAAACTTTTAAACACTTTTTACAGGCTGACATAGACCTCGCCGTGGCAGCAGCGAAGGCAGCGTTCGCGCGCAACTCCGAATGGCGCCTGTTGGACGCGTCACAGCGCGGGCGCATCCTGAACAGGTTCGCGGATCTGGTGGAGCGCGATGCCGACTACCTCGCCCAACTGGAGACCCACAACAACGGCATGGTGTACGCTTTTTCCCGAACGATAAAGACCTCAGGAGCAAACAGTATTCGATACTTGGCTAGTTTGGCGGACAAAATTCAAGGCGACACAATTCCTGCAGGTAGGTAATAGGTAATAATAATAATAATAATAAATATTTAAGACACGCCTCACTGGGCCACACAGAGCCATCTAGTCCCAAATTAAGGTACTATTAAGTACCCTGTTGTATGGGGTACTAGACAACCGATAAACTTACTTATATACTTTTTTTTTGTAAATACCTACTTATAATACATAGAAAACAAACAGACCAGTACAAACAGACATGTTCATGCACACAAATATTTGTACTGTGCGGGGATCGAACCCGCGACCCATGGCTCAGAAGCAGCGTTTACTACCGCTGATCCAAATGGTCGTCTTATGTGTTTTGTTTTATGTTGCAAACTATCTATCAAACGCTGTTCTATTTGGTATCTTGGGTAGAGATAAAAAGTAAAAATACACGATGTCAGTAATTCCTTGATTTTGTTTTTTTATTTTGAAGAGTCTCCTGAACTATGCAACGGATGATTACGGATGTGTTCGAAGTACACCTCATACTCACATACGTCTTACTTAAAATTTACCCGTGAAAACAGTACTTTTTTTTGTAACTGGTTGGGAGTGTAAAAATAAAAATCGATACGTATTATTATTAATTACAGATGGCGATTCATTCGCATATACCCTGAAACAGCCGGTCGGCGTCTGTGGTCTTATCCTACCTTGGAACGCACCCGCTGGCATGTTTACCCAGAAAGTCTGCACTGCCTTAGCTGCAGGTACTTTAAACTAGACTCTTAATTGTGATGGTATTTTTATGATCTACTTCCTATTTACTGCGACTAAGTAGGTAGGTACGCGTGCCGATTTGAATTTGAAGCATTTCATGGGAAGTGGGAACCGTTCCTTATATGCTATTCCATTATAAAATCTATCTCAGTGACAATTGTTATCCAAAACTTCCACATAAATAACATTATATAGTATGATTCTGATTTTAAAATCAATAACAAATGGAAATGAAAACATGCTATCCTATCAACGAGCCTTAGATGTAATTAGTATTGCGTTGACGCAGCTAAACATTACTGACATTACTGTTGTGACTTGTGAATCAATAAAAGTTTGCAACAGAGTCGTGTTTTGTTCGTCTTATTACCTAAGGCGATTGAAGACTAAACTCTACGTTAGGAAAAACAACGCGTACAAATGATTTAAACTGTAAAATACCTAATGACAACAAGAAAAATAGAATGAAAATGTAACTTTCGTAAATCTGCTACACAATAGGCAATTTGACTGGTTTTTGAAATCCATTTTATATTATTAAGTAGAGGTTGAAAAACCCAGTAAAAGTAGTTTTTTTAAATTCTGGTACATAATTGCTGAAAAATATCAAAATGAAAATTGAAAATTGAAATAGCGCGCCAAAACGCTATTTTGTCAATATGTGGCGCTGCAATGCGGTCGGTAACATCACCTGCCTGTCTTGTGATCTGTAGCACATAATCATCTACATACATTTACGCAAACAAATAAGGATAGTGCGATTGGATCTATATTTTAACAGTGACTTATATAATAAAACGAGTTTCAAATGGTATGCAGTTCCAAAATGTATAAATACTTCTACAAAAACTTCGTTAAACTATTTGTAAGTGTTCAAAAGAAAGTCTAAGTGTGTCGAAAGTGGTTGCATGTAACTATTTCGGAGGGATCCTAATAACATAGCGAATAGTACAAATATTTTCTTCTGTGAGGATCATTTCGATGTAAGTAAATAAATAAATAAATGATAAATAAATAAATGTGGACAACATCACATACATTGTTCTGATCCCAATTTGAATAACTATTGAAAGCATTCGTATTTTGGAAACCAGAAACAACGAAGGTACCACAAACACCCAGACCCGAGAAAATGTAGAAAAACACTTTTTTTTCCACATTGACCCGTCCGGGAATCGAACCCGGGACCTCGGAGCAGGCGACACCTTGAAAACCGGTGTGTGCGTAGTAAACATAATATTTATAACTTTTAATAATTATCAGGAATGTAAATATTTTGCTATTGGTTCGAGGTTCTAATGTTTTTAATAGAATGCCTCTTGCAACTCACTTCGAATGTTTCCGATGTTTTCATAATATTTCAATAAACATTACACTTAAAGATCCCGAATAACCAGTTTGTTTGTTACAGATTTTAAATGAATGGGCAGGATTTCTACTTTACAAAATCGTTGTTCATGGTAAAAGTTAATAAATCACACAAAAACAATGAATACTATTATTATAAGAAATTATTATCAAAACATTGTGAAAAGCTATTAAAACACAAGTAGGCAAGAGCTAGTTTAACGCGAGTAAGCATACGAAGTTATCAAGCAGGTGACGTCATCATAAACCCGACCAATCAGGAGCGTTTCGTGTCACGTGACAAACGTTTAAATAAATGCATTTTTATTTCTGAATTTATAAATAAATCGTTTAATATTTTCAACTTCTGATACTAAATAACCATTTATAAACTCATAATATAAGCTGATAATAGTAATTCGCACTTTATTTTTCGCATTGTTAAATAGCCTATTAAAATATTTGACACTAGGTACATCTGCCGAAAAGAAATGATAATATGACCATATCCAACACCAACACGCTATGTAACTATTGAAGTAGGCACTAGACACGGAATTTAAAGGTTGCTTTCAAGATAGAAGTTCCTAAAAATTTGAATAGATAATTGTATACCTACTTATTGCAAATTCTAAGACATGCTTTACCGGCACAGAATCCTTTTAGCACTGAGGCCACCCTTCGTAGACTTTTAAAAATGTTAAGCAGTGATGCTTAGAGTAAACATGTACAAGTTTGGTGCACCAGGCTGTACGGTCGTGGTGAAGCCGGCAGAGCAGACCCCGCTGACAGCGCTGGCGCTGGCGGCGCTGTTGGTCGAGGCGGGGCTGCCCCGGGGCGTCGTCAACGTCGTCAACGGCTTCGGCGAGACTGCGGGGGTCGCGCTCACGCACCACCCGGACGTGGCTAAAATCTCCTTCACTGGCTCCGCAGAGGTAACCAACGTTTTTAAAGAGAGCCCTTTTTTCTGGTGAATGTTGGTCGCCATTTACTATGCTTTGCTTTTTTGTCTCACCTCGACGAGAATAGTAGAACAAAATACCTACCTATATGTCATTTTGTCAGTCAGTGATGTAATTAAAAAGGATTTAGCATTGTTTTATAAAAATGGGCCCTGCTCTACTACATACGAAGCTAGCGCACTATTAATAGTAGGGGAAGTAAGCCCAAAACGAGTACACCGCCTACAACGGGTAGGCGATGCCACGTTGCCAAACTTAACACTGAACATGCCGAAAACAGTCATAAACAGTCGCTTGAAAACAATGCTCTTAGACACACTTGTGGAGAGGAAAAAAAGTCTGGTTGGGTAAAAAATTGCAATGTGTGACTGATAGTGTGAATTCGGTCGGTATTAAAATAGATATATTCAAGTTTGATTTTATGTTGAACACACGGCTTTGGAGATAATACTTATTTGTAGGTTATTTTTTAAGTAAAAAAATATAGCTTAGCTAGAATGACACCTGTCAAATAGAGGAGACTAGTGCTGGGACTGACTCGACTAAAAAAAAACCAGTCATGGCGAGTAAAATAGAATGAAAATTAGGTATATTAAGATTCAACAGTAAGTCAGTATCGTGATCATCATCAGAACCACTAGAACAGTCATGACGATCAACAAAAAATTCTTTATCGCTTATAGAATCTAATAAATATGAACGTTTTTCGATAAATAATATTAATTGCAATTTGATGTTCTTAGTATAAAACAATACTTTTTAAATCATTTGTAATATTTATGTCTGTCGATTTCGACTTTTCCATTTTACGTCACTTTTAGTTAAGTTGAATTTTGTGACAGGATTATTATGATGTTATTGACTTTGATGTCTATCTTATATAATTATTTTAATTAATATGTGCAGCAATGTATAAAAAAATATTTTTAACATGCCAGATACCAATATTTTTTCGTGTGCAAATGTGTTTCACTTGTGTGACGTCGGTACAAAGTTACGTCGTCTCTTTCAGTGTGAACTGTCATTCTAATCAAGCTTTATCTTATGGACTGTAACTCGTTTAATTACAGACTGTATTTGTAGTGAAATGAAAAGTGTTTGTTACCTACTCAAGGTACTTTTTGTAAATTGTGAATACATACAAAAGAAAAACACGTTTTTCTTCGAACACCAGAGCTAACATCCGTAGCCTGAACAAAAAACTTTATTAATTCTTAGATACATTGGTTTTTTGACTTGTTAGAAAGAGGATCAAATTCTGAATCACGTAGTTGACGCTGAGCGCTAACTACGACATATGAAGCCCACGCTATGTAACCATTATGTATAATATCTTGGCAGAGTTTTAAACAAAGTGAGCTTATTATAATCTGGATGAAACAGGCATTAAAAATTTTCCTAATTAGCTTCCGAAGGTGCTAACGAAAACAAGCATACGTCTATTGCCAGCGCCGAAAAAGGCAAAACTACGACGATTATTTGATACATTACAGCAGATCATTTATGCCAGCATTCCTTATTTTCGCCAGAAAAACATAGTTGCGTGTCTTATGGATGGGGCACAGGCTGCATGCAGTGATAGTGGTTGGACAAATGGTCTTATCTCCTTAATTTATGACACCAATCTAAGTACATCACTGTAGTAAAAACTACCTATAATTAAATTTTTGCTAATATTTATTGTTTCATTCAATATACGCTATTGTATTATAAAGTTTGCTGGCTTCATTTAAACTATCCATTTTAGGAAATGCCTTCCGTTTTGCCCGAGGCAAAATGAGTTTTGGAAAGGTTTCTGTTATTTACTTTTATCAATGCCACGGATGTTGTGATAAGCAATATGACTTTAATTTATTAAACTATAATAAACTCCCTAACACGTTTCAACGTAGATGAAAAGAAATTATATCGTTTTTAAAATACAAAAATTTATTTTTTACTATAGAGTAGGTACCTACCCGTCTTGGGCTTACTTCCCCTAAGTCACACAGAGAGCAATACTAGCGAGCTAATAGAACGATAATCTACAAAAATGTAGTCAGAGCGTGTGATTTGTTTTTAGTCCTCCCACTATTTATACTTATTGAAAACACTACAAGACATTCTTTTGGCTCACATTGTTTAATGATTGATGGAGTTTTGCTTTCGTTACGGAAAATTAACGATTATAATAGGTACTACTCGTATTTACAGGTCGGCAAACTAATCCAGCAAGCTGCCGGAGCGAACAATCTCAAGAGAGTTACCCTCGAACTTGGAGGCAAAAGCCCGCTTGTTATTATGGACGATGCCGACTGTAAGTTACTTGTGTGAATATCTATAGGTAGGCATTAGTTTAAAAAGATCCAGAATGTAATGTTACAAATGTATTATCTAAGAAATAAAAACTTATACTAAAACAAAATGAGGAAGATATGGTTAAAATTTTACTTCAATCCCCAACGTGTCAGCGCCGGATCTGTAGCTCTTTTCATTGTAAGTGTTTTTCTGCAAAAATGCGTTAGAAATGTCCATTTATTCAATGTACAAACCACTCAAGTGACCTAAAAAGGCACATGGAATTACTTTTCACTCGTAAGTACACCAATGAGCACCCAATTCATGTAGCATGCAATAAACTTTATAGTATAAAGTTTCACATGTTGTTTTCTTCTGCAGTGAATCTAGCAGTGCCTTACGCAGCAAACGGGGTCTTTGGCCACCAGGGTCAAATTTGCGTCGCAGCATCGCGTTTGTTCGTGCAAGCCAGCATCTACGATAAATTTGTCGAGGCAGCCGTCAAGTATGCCAAGGGTATCAAAGTTGGCAGCCCCACAGATCCAACCACGCAGCATGGGCCACAGGTGATGCAAAACTATGTCAAAGTCCAAGCCCACGAAATGTTATGTCTACGCAGTGACTTGTAATATTATTAAAGCAGCAATATACGCACTCATCAATGGTTGTTTTACATAAAAGATATACATCACAGTAAGTAGGTAGGTACGTATATTTAGGCACCCCACCCATATTTTCCGATAAAAAAATCATCTAATTAATAGTGAAGACGAAATAACTTCTCTATTTTATTATGACATCTAATCAAACATATTAAATACAAAGAGTAAAACCATTAAGTATAGATTCTGTATCATATTAAATTATTTTCTCTGTCCCAGGTAGATGAAATTATGTTCAAAAAAGTTCTCGGATACATTGAGAAGGGCAAGGCAGAGGGAGCCACCCTGATGGCTGGAGGAAACCGCATCGGAACTACTGGCTACTACATTGAGCCAACGGTCTTCGCTAACGTAAACGATGACATGACTATCGCCAAAGAAGAGGTAATTTCCAAGAAAGTTTTAGTTCTGACACGATAAACAATATAGGGTCCTAAGCTTTTATAAATACTTTTGCTTTCTTTGTAGATCTTCGGCCCCGTACAGAGCATCCTCAAGTTCGACACGCTGGAAGAGGTCATCGAGCGCGCCAACAACACCAACTACGGGCTCGCAGCCGGCATCTTCACCTCCAACCTGAACAACGCACTGCAGTTCAGCAGGCACATCGAAGCCGGCATCGTCTGGTATACCAATAGAATCAAATGAGTCAATAAAATAAATATGTAGTGTTTCTAAATAAATACACAAGTAGGTAGTTAGGCATTTAAGTTTCATATTTATCTTCCTAACGAATGAGATTTACCTATTATTAAACATCTAAAAAACCCAACAGGAACAATTACTATCTTTCAGTAAATCTATTCAGGCTTTTGAATGACAAAATAATTAGAATTCCTATGAATAGTTTAATACTTATTACCATGTGTCTGTATGTAATATCTCAGTAAGTCATAACATTCACGTTGTTTTCATAAATTTTCAGGGTGAACACATACCTCGCTTTTCACCCGCAGCAACCGTTCGGTGGTTTCAAAGAATCCGGTGTTGGTCGTGAAAAGTATGTATCATGCGGAACAGTATATAAAAAGTATTTTTATTAACATTAACTACCTAAGTGCTATTACTTTTTAAGTACAGGTACGGTAATATGATTATTTTAATGATACTTTTATTATTCCAGCGGTACTCATTGTGTAGACGCGTACCTCGAAGTCAAAACTGTGAATATAGCTTTACCAAAGAAGTTTTGAAAATGCTAGAGGAATCATTGGAGCTCCACAAAATGCTGCTGGCAATTACTAGATATTGTATGATAAACAACATAAATGGTGCATTTTAACACCTCTGTAAATGTATAAATTTACGCAAATGAAATATTTGATTGATTGATAATATACTTTGCTACCCTTAATTTGTTGTTAGCTACCTACTATGCATTCAAGAGCAAAAGACCCGAAAAGATACGTTAAGTACTTAAGCGACACTTTTTGTGACAGTAAAATCTTAATGTTAGACCAATCAATTTATTGTTTTCACTACTTTTAAAGTATCGCGTTGCATGATTTTTCAAGGTGTATGTAACGTAACTAACGTCAGGCAAATAAAATAAGGTAGGTACAATAGTATGTTCGCGATAAATCTCGTAACACCTTAAATAATCAATTGTTTTGTTACCGTTTTTTTTATATTAATATTAAACCATGCATGCATGTTAATGTTTTAATATTTCCTTTATTAAATACCTACCCTTAGAAATCTTATTAGCGTGTATTTTGCATAAATTACCTACCATAAAACATTTCGTTGAGTTAGTAAACCACAAGATTAAATTAATAGAATTTATTAGAATTATCAATACTTACTTCACGTATGTATGTACAAATTATATTTAAACTAAACACTTGAACGCTCATACTATCACGTCTTTAGATTTGCTAATATGCGGTAAACTAAAATCACCTGAGTCCATAAAACTAGTTCAAGTTCATGGGTAAGTTTAATAAAAGTGAAAGTGATATTGAAAGGAGAGTAAATGCTGGTAACAGAGTGAATGGTGCGCTGCACGCCTTTGTGAATAGCCAGAAGATTTCTATGAAAGCTCGTCTGGCTGTGCATAGAGGGGTGTTGGTTCCAACACTCATGTATGGAAGTGAAAGTTGGGTATGGCAGAAAAAGCATGAAAGTAGAATAAATGCAGTAGAAATGAGAGCGCTAAGAAGTATGTTAGGAGTGAAATTGAGTGACAGGATAAGAAATAGTGTAATAAGATAACGTTGTGGTGTGAAATAAGATATTGTCACAAGGATTGAGAAAGGGATGCTTAGATGGTTTGGGCATGTAGAGAGGATGAATGAGAGAAGAATGACTAGACAGATCTACAAGACGAGTGTGACAGGGAACGTTGGAAGAGGAAGGCCTAGACGAACTTATCACGATCAAATCGGGGATGTTCTGAAGAAAGGTCAGGTCAAGAGTACTCTAAACCGACGAGCATGCATGAAAAGATTGATGAATGTGGAAGAAGCGAAAGATGTATGCCAGGATCGTAGTAAGTGGAAGGCCTTGGTCTCTGCCTACCCCGTTGGGAAGGAGGCGTGATAATATGTATGTATGTATGTATGTAAGTTGAATTTGATTTTGTGGAGAAACAGCACGAAATGTCTGTTATGAGTAATAAGAAATACTTATTTGAATTATATCTAGTTACTTAACATTACCAAAACTAAAACATGCAAGTTTCTGTTTCATTGGTTATAAATTTAGGTAGGTAGGTAATTATGGATGTGGAAGTTCCTACAATACACGCAGTTTTTATCAAAATTACAAGACTGAATAGACGGTATGCTCCGCGAGAACTGATCACACGAACTATCATCATTATCATCTTTCTTTGTGTAAAATTATTATATTAATGAAAATGCATATCTAAGTAAGTATGATGAACTTTAGAGCACTATGGTAGCCAAAAAATAAACTTACAATAGGTAGTAATGACACATGAATAAAATTTACTCATGTGGTAATGATTGGTGCTAACTGACGTAAAATGTCTCAGTATTCGGTGATTTGTCATAACTTTTGAAAGTCTCCCACATTTTAAAAGTCTATTTATCAAATTTACCTCCATAGACCTTGTCCCAGAGTGCGCCGTACATACAGGTGCCAATCGCTAACCTCGTCTGATTGGTGATGTTACGCGCTAGTTCTTTTTCAATCTACCTATAATATAACCCTTATTTGCGGCCAGATTTAATTAGGCACCCTATCGTAATAAACAGAAAAAAAGCTTTAATATGATGTAACATAAATGATAAGCGTACGTTATGAACATACAAATGTAGCAAAATGATACCTATATACACCTGGCTGCGAAGAGGTGCGGCCAAGTGCGTAACTGCAACCGTGATTTTTAGGGTTCCGTATCCAAAGGGAAAGAACGGGATCCCAACACCATATTAATAGCAAAAACCGTTGTAGCTTTGGTACTTAATATTTAAAATAACCTACTGAATGAAATGAATTTATTAAATAATAACCTTTTAAAAATAGTTGACAATGCTTTTGACACAAAAATTTTTGATTTCCTGTTTATTACACATTACATTTTACAACTTCTAAGTAATTATAAGTTGTACACATTAATGTGTAATAATTAAGACATTTCAATAACCAAAATATGCGAATATATTCGTGAAAATATTTAATTGGCTCTAGTTTTTTATAATTTGGCGTTTATGATACGCCTAATTTAGACTTCTCATAACACAAGTGTTTAAATTTTTGGCGAAATTCGCTTTTAACTAGAATATTTCGCACATACACGTACTCCACGTGTCCCCACGCATCCCTCACCGTGTTACTGTCGAGAAATCAGTTATTATTATGAGAGGATCTTTGACTGTTGATCAACATTGAAGGACGCGTGCCATACATTTGAAAATTTTTAAGTAGAGAAAAATGATGTATATGGCGCAGAGAAATGAGGATATCAGGGAATTCATGAAATCCCTAGGGAAATGACGAAATCCCGGTAGATGTCGAGTATTATTGTTTATTACGTCTTCTTACTGAAAGTATCTAGCGATATGACAAAATACCAATTCATCGTCAGTGATAATTATGTCGTTTCACTAAACTCAATCTAGTGAAATGTCAGAAAAGCGGAAAGTGTCGAATAAAAATCTAAATTATTGTTACGAACGTGGAGTTCGGGATTTGGATAAAACACCGTTGACTTATTAGAAGATTTTATTAGGCGATGAACAGGTCGCAGACACTATCACAAAAGCCAAATCACAAGAATCGTAATCCGGTGGGTCGCTGAGGTCGTTGGTACCAAATCACTATTAGCCAATCCGTAGAGTAGTCCCTAGATCCGTTGGTATTGCTAAAGTCGTCGTTACTTCGCACTAGATCACTTTTCGCAGGTATCGCACCGAAAGCTCAGAATGAACTGACTGCGGCGTCTTTTTTTTTTTTTTGCACACGGACGACCGGTCGTTTCCTATTGAAACGATCGCTCGACCGGCAACCCTCCCACGGGGGAAGGAGGTGGTGAATCCTCATGGATACCTCACAGCCGGCTGTGAGGTTATGTGATGAGACTTTTACTCACTAAACACCACCTTTATTCGCTACCACCAAAGGTGACGTAGCGCATCTGAGGCGCTGCGGCGTCTCAAGTCCTGTTCTTTATATATCTCAACATCGACGCCGGTCGTACATACTAGAATGTTTGTTTTCCAGAAGAAATAACAAGGACGTTAAACGTAAACAACTCTAGTAAGTTATGCCATTTTGCGCCTTAATCTGTAAACTTAAAGTTCAATGTCGCTTACACTAAGGTCTTGTTATTACTTTGTGGTCGAACTTAGGTAGTTATGTACATTCCTCTAGCGATATCTCGAACCTTCTAGCATGACCGCGACACTGCCCTCCTCTTAGAGATGCTCGTCCCGAGCGTCATCGTTCGTTATTGCCGTTATAACGTGCCAAGCGATCGATGTGAACTACCTTAAATGCTCCTCTCGGTGGCCGTTGGATCCGGTATGTAACATCGTTTATTCGCGTGACAACATTGTACGGCCCTTCCCATCTAGTCTGTAATTTAGGTGACTTTCCTTTTTTCCGTATCGGGTTATGTAGCCAGACTAGTGCTCCTTCATCAAAACCACTGGTATTCGCTTTCCGGTCATATCTAGTCTTCATGTTTTCACTCGACTGCAAGCCGTTTTCTCGTACAATGGCATAAAAATGTCCCGCATCTTGTCTTGCAAATCGGAGACATAATCCTGTACGGTGACGTGATCGTCTGGCGCTCCTCTGGTTACAAGGTCTACCGGTAACCTTAGCTCTCGTCCGAAGTTAATATATGCCGGCGTCATTTTCGTGCTCTCATGTTCCGAAGTCCTGTAGGCGAGAAGGAACGGTGCAATGTACTTGTCCCAGTCCCTTTGATGGTTGTCCACCAATTTTGCTAAATGCCTTTCTAGTGTTTGGTTAAACCTTTCTACCATGCCGTTGGACTGAGGATGATAAGCAGTGGTTCTCGTCTTGTGCATGCCCAATATTTTGCAGACTCTTTGAAACACGTTCGACTCAAAGTTTCTGCCCTGATCGGAATGAATTTCCAGGGGTACATATCGGCATATGACTTCTTCAACCAATTTAGAGGCTACGGTCGTAGCTTCTTGATTAGGTATAGCGAATACTTCTGGCCACTTGGTAAAGTAATCCATGATGACCATAAAGTACTTGTTCCCCGACTCTGTCACAGGGAACGGTACGGCAACATCCACTGCTATCCGTTCCCATGGTGCCCCAACGTTATAAAGTTGAAGGTGTCCTCGACTCCTGGTGGATGGACCTTTTACTGCAGCACAAGTGGTACATTTCCGGCACCAATCTTGTACATCAGCTCTGCAGTTCTGCCAGTAGAATCGATCCCGTAGCTTTGTTAAGGTCCTTTTGACACCCAGGTGCCCTCCTGATATGCCATCGTGTAGCTCTCGAAGAACATCCTTGATCCTTACCCTTGGGACGACCAGCTGTAGGTGGAACTCTCTACCGTTAGGTTTTTCCCATTTCCGGTAAAGTATACCGTTTTGCAAGATGAAACTGTCCCATTGATCCCAGTACGCTTTAGTCGTAGCACTCGTAGGCGCAACTTCATGCCATCTCGGCTTATCGTTACCGCGTTTCTTCCATGCATCGATGAGTCGTATGTCTTCGTCTTTTTCCTGAGATTCTCTCATGGACTCATCTTCCCAGGATTTTGGAGGAGCTCTTCTCGTTATTTGTACTTAGTCCCCCTTAGACTCCAGCTTGATGCAGTGCTTGCACTCCTCTGGGCACGGTCTTCTTGAGAGGGCGTCAGCATTTCCATGTGTCTTTCCACTACGATGTTCGGTAATGAAGTCGTATTATAAAGACACCGTACGGTCATACTTCGCGAATCCGATTTCTGGACCGTTTACACAAGTGTTCTGGGCGGCGCCGCGGCGCTGCCGCGGCAGAGCGCGGCGCTGTTCTCCCAAGTTGAAATGTGGATTTGTGTGTATTAGAAAATTTTTACATATAAGACTATTCATTTTGAATTATGCTGTGACGCGCACGCATGGGCGTACCTAGCTTCAGGCGTAGGAGGGGAAGTCAGATTTTTTAGGTCAGATCATCCGCGTTTTGTCATATACACACTACCTACACAAACACACCTACATGAAACATTAGTTATATGTAGTGTAATGTGTTGGGCAAACAGCCGCAAATGATCCTGCTTTATAGGAAGTTAAATAAATAAAAGTAAATTTTAGTATTTTTATTTTATTTAAATCGCTTCTATTTTAAAAGTATTTTTCGAGGATCTTCTGCAAAACGGTTTATAAGTTTTTTATGTACACTGAGCAAACAAAGTCCATTTAACCCGTCTTCAATCATTGTTGATCTCAGCCACGTTTTCACGCGTCTGAGAAGGCATTGCCAGTAAAATTTCTAGGGCTGTTTTCATCCATTCGTCGCGCGCGGTTTTTCGACAATTGCATCGTGCATTTTGCCCACATTTTGCCAGAGTCTAGTGCGCGGTTTACTTATAAAAGTTAGAGCATAAGGCCCCGTTTACACTTTAATTAGTAATTAGGCGAGTTCATACATGTTCTGCGAAATTTCCAACTGCCCCCCATGCCCTCCCCTGGGTACGCCCATGCGAACGCACGGACGTATTATTTTGCTTCGGCCGGATCCTGGATGAATGAACCTTACACAGTACGTCTGTGTGCGTCACAGCGTGTTTCAAAATAAATAGCTAAATTAATATTTTATGTTTTTTTTTTAAATAAAAAAATACTGCCAAGACATAGCGGTTACGTAACGTGGGCTTTGTTGGTCAGAAGGTTCAAAAGGCACGGTGTATAAAACAATGTTTGGTGTAATTACGTGTGAAGCGTTATCGCATGTGTCTTGAGTGATTTGTGCACTTAATAAATGCACAGGAAAGAATTTTTAACGGTTTTTAGTACTAAAACACTCACTCACAACTACCGGAGGTACACACCCATCATCATCAATCATCTTCCTCATCTTGTTTTAATCTGAGATCTAATAGGTAATTTCAATACCAATGGCGACCACTGGTGCAGGCCGAAATGCCTGCAAGTGGCGCAAGCAAGATAGAAAGTACGAAAATAATATTTTCAAAAATTATGATATCAAAGTGACTTCACCATATTATATTAATTTATATCTTATATTTATATGCATATGTTAACATAAGGTCGTTCCGGCTAGTTATACCATTTACCTAACACCCTGTATAGAATACATTACGGCGTGCTCTTAATCTTAAGTTAGCATTGATATAGGGGTATCTTTATTTATTGTTAGGCATTATTTAGCGGATTTAGCTTGCTTTAAAAATGATATCTGATATAAAAATGAATCGACACCACACGTTGAAAAAAATTATCAAATCAAGTTCAAGTCATAGAGATAAACAGAAGTTTATTCTGTCTCTGTTTTAAAATTGCCTGTCATTGTGAGGCACGAGTACATAACGTGCGTTATCTTTACTGCTTATTTGACGATTCTTGTTCTTAAAGCCTACGATGTAAGATCTAGAATAAAGTGGCAAAACATGTTACATGCCCAGGGTTTTAGTGTGTGTGTATCACCGCGTTAATATATTGACAATACACTTATAGTCCAAACAACGCCGGTTGAATTGTTCAAGAGAAGTGTAGCCTTAGCCTGGTGGAACCTGTTGCATCGCTAAGTCGTCTGTCGTGTTGTGTAAAAAAAATCATAAAATGGCTCCGGAAATAAAGTACACAAAAGTGAGTAGAGCAACTACATTTTTTAATAAAAAAAATTATTGAAGTAAGCCGCTCATTCGGATGTTGTTTTAGACTAATATAAGCTATAATAAGTTTTTATGGGTTTTTAAATCTGCATGAAACAATGATTAAACTTTTTTAAAACGAACGCCTCGCTAGTGTCTAGTGGTTTAAATACCGAGCCAAGATCTCGTAGTTCCAGGTTCGATCCCTGGGTCGGGCAACAATAAGTTTCGAATTATCGAACATTGCTCGGGTTTGCGATTACCAACAAGCATTTGGCAAGCGTGGTGGTTATGCCCCATCATTGCTGTGGTAACTCGAATTCAATGATAGAGGCCTTTTCCCTGCAGTGGGACGATTATAAAACACCACGAAGTAATTGAGTATCGATCGACTCTAGGTACATGATGCAGTCTAGTCAAGTTTTAACGACATGTGCTTTGTATAACAGTACCTACCTAAATTGTGTATAACTTATATTATATTTTATTTAATTATAGCTCTTTATCAACAATGAATGGGTGGATTCACAAAGCGGCAAGACCTTCGACACATACAACCCGCACGATGGCACCAGCATCGCAAAAGTATCAGAAGGAGACAAGGTATCGTTATGATGAGTTTAAAATGACCTTGGATTAATTTGTTCTCTGCGCGCTACAACTAGAGATATTTATACCGCGCTATGAACAAATAATAATTCCCGGAATGCGGCAAGCGGCAACTTAATTGCAATTTATTTGCATTGTGTAAAACAATGAGCAAGTACGCTAGTGTGTGTTAATAATTGTATTGCCAGCTACTTGACTGATACCCGATTAATTGGGAAAATCATTGATTGCTTTAGTATGTGTCACTGATTATAAAATGTAGCTCAGAAAATTTGTACAAATTTAAAATATATATATCCACACCATAAAAATGCAATCTCGAAGAATTTAGGTTTTTTTTAAAATAAGGCAGCAGCACTAAATGTTGCTAAAGCACCAAGCGGTACTTGCGCGCCAGATTTTGCTGTTATTTTACTATATGATTTATGTCGATATTTCAAAATTATATACTATTTAGTAACTACATTTTTCTATCTGACAACACTTCCCTTAACTTAACTTAACAGCTAACTTTCAAAATCTTTCTGTTGAACACGACACCATTGTAATTAATTTAAAATTACACGCAAGATTTTGCAAGATTCAAGATTTTTAATAGTATTGACACTCCTCAAACATTGCCACTACTTCACGTCAACATAGTTGTATTTGTATCCTTCTTCGCCAAATACAGCGTATAAGGACTGGACGACCTTTGGACCCTACGTCAACTAACCCAATCGCAAGGAAAAATCTACAAGAACTCGACAAAGGAGGACGAAGACCAAGGATAGGTACATGGTTAAGACGATTGGTGAAATAACTGCAGCCTGTCAATCATCATCAAGCGCATTTTGGTACGGCCAGCCATTCTCTCCCCAACCACCCTTCCCGGCTTCACTTGTGCTAATACCGTGTCTTATTTCGCTATTAGATACAGTGCTTGTGCTCAACTTGTCTAATCACCTGTGTTGCAACTAGCAACAACAGATCTCCGTTACCAACTGCATATCAATAAAAATAATTTTAGAAAAAATTTAAACATTGATTCAGTCTTTAAATTTTGAAACACGCTGTAACGCGCACGGGCGTATTATTTTGCTGTGGCGGGGTCCCGGTAGAATGAACCTTACACATTTACTATGATTATTTGTACTACGCGTTCGTTTCGAGTTGGCCGCTACCACCCTCCCCGCCACACCGCACTACGCTCCTTGACAGACCCTATTAGTACCGTTTGCAACAATCGCAACATTTCGGGTAAAGAACTTTAGGTGAGCCACTATGGAACCCCCTCACACCACAAATGATTTCGATTTAATTAGTATACACAGGTCTCTGCACCTCCTCAAGGTTGACTGTGCATTAGGAATAAATAAATATCCTATTGTAATTTCTCAATTTTATTTATTTTCATAACTCACATAATGTCTAGGGCGCAGGTACATATTATTTTGTATCTCCATCAAATCAAACCACGATGTATGGAAATAATAAAAAGATATTGCAATAATAAATAAATAAATATTTAAGACATGCCTCACTGGGCCACACTGAGCCATCTAGTCCCAAATTAAGGTACTATTAAGTACCCTGTCGTATGGGGTACTAGACAACCGATAAACTTACTTATATACTTTTTTTTTTTGTAAATACATACTTATAATACATAGAAAACACCCAGACCAGTACAAACAGACATGTTCATGCACACAAATATTTGTACTGTGCGGGGATCGAACCCGCGACCCATGGCTCAGAAGCAGCGTTAACTACCGCTGATCCAAATGGTCGTCAAAATAAAAATACGTTTATTTCTTTTTGCCAACGGTACCGCTATATATATGCCTGTGACGTCATTTTGTAACGGTCATCGACGGTCATCTCGAAGCGAACGGGTATACGTAAAACACTGCCAAGATGTTATACATAATGGTTACATAACGTGGGCTTCGTTTTTCAGGCGGTTGAAAATGCACCGTGTATGTGACTGACGTGACGCGGGTACGCCGAATACGACGTAGTGTTTGTTTGTTACCGTATTTTTCTAGTACACCGACCGACGGTATCTAGTCGAAGAGCGCGCGCGGATACTTAATTAATCTAAAAAATGACCTTATAAAATGTTAGGCTTATTATTACGTAACAGAAGACTTGTAGTAGGTCAATAACTGCTTCGTAACTCTGTGTGTATTGAATTTTAGGAAGCAATGCCAAGCCAAGTATTATTTTGTAATGCTAGCAGTTAACCTATTCATAAAGGTTTTAAATATCTATAAGTATACCACTTTTTACAGGCTGACATAGACCTCGCCGTGGCAGCAGCGAAGGCAGCGTTCGCGCGCAACTCCGAATGGCGCCTGTTGGACGCGTCGCAGCGCGGGCGCATCCTGAACAAGTTCGCGGACCTATTGGAGCGTGATGCCGACTACCTCGCCCAACTGGAGACTCGTAACAACGGCATGGTGTGCGGTTTCTCTGGCATGATGATGAAGGGCATGGTTGTAGGCGGTATACGATACTTGGCTAGTTTGGCGGACAAAATTCAAGGCGATACCATACCTGCAGGTAGTGTTTTGTTTCATGTTTCAAGCTTGCTAGTAAGGTTTACGTCATAGTATATGCCTTAACCTGAAGGTAGTAAAGTCATATAAATACATATTATGTATATACAGTGGTGGTCATTACTTAATTAGAAACACTTCTCATGAATAAAGAAAGTATACCTTCAAAGTACGAATGTTCGTAAAAAATATACAATTAATAATCATGCAATATATAGACACTCAAATAAAAACTCATTCAATGCATAGAATATAAAACATATTATCTTACTTTTAATTACAAAATGAGTCTTACACTGAGGAGTTTATTTTCTGGCTGCTTGGACGCCTAATTAGAAACATTTTAAAAAGCATCTATAACTCGTTCTTTTTTTGTTAAATTGGAGGATAACATTTTCTTTCTTGGCTTTTTCTATTATTTTGGCGGCAATTCAAATTTTTATCTAAATTTTATTGTGTTCAAAATGGCCAAAAATAAAAGTTGTGACGCGTCAACTAGGCAAATAATTGTTAATTTACATAGATCATAAGTGGTAAACAGAAGAATAGCTTAAGTTGTTCTGTTAAGAAAGTTTTAATGCAATTGATCATTATAAAACACATGGAACTGTTAAAATGTTCTTATAAAGGCTCGGCCAAGAAAAACAGTGACACCGTCCGGTATCACACAGCGGTCCGGTGTCCCTTCACAGCAGCAGAGCGTTTTTGCCTGGCAGGGCGCCGTACCAAATCGGAGCCCCGTACAGGGCCATGGGCCCAACTAAGTTAGGCATTAGCCGAATTAGAGCGTCGGCCGTCTTCAGGAGTTTCGGTGCCAGCTTCTTGAAGTGCACATCAAAGATCCACCGCCCGTCTAAGCATTGCTCTAGCTAGTATACCTTGGTATAATATCTAAAAAAATAAGGGAGCAGATAAAGAAGCTTGCACAGGGCGCAGAAAAGGCTATTTACGGCTCTGGATTGCGGTGAAGTATCTTATGTCAAGGACCGTTGGAAGTGTTTCTAATTATACGACCACCATTGTATGTATACAGAATGAAATTTTAACCACCTTCCAAATTTTAATACTTACAACAATCTACGAGACAAAAAACAAATGACGGATTTTTTTCTTTTCGTATAGCCCAGTACAAAAATGTAAAGATAAGATGTAAAGATGTAAAGATAAGAAAAATGTCCGCCAAAAATCTAAAATTTTTGATACGGCCTCCTCACAACACATTTTTTACGCGATTCGCATCTCATTCATTCATTCATTAGGATACTATTCATAAGTTGTTGATTTTCCCTATATACCATCACAGGCTTAGGACCGTAAAAATAAACTATGTTGAGAAAAATAATATTTTCGGCTGACAATTTGACCTACATTATTTACTTTATAAATGGGCTCTAAATACGAAACGATATAATAAATCATGACCTTAGAGGGTGTCTGATGACCTGTAGATACAATAATGTGCACGCACCTCTCACTAATGGCGTTTGTCTCGCAACACCTTTACGTGTGCTGTAACATTTTGTGATGAAAAAATTTAGCTACATTTTTTTATTCCTACTAATTGCAGATGGAGATTCATTCGCATATACCCTGAAACAGCCGGTCGGCGTCTGTGGCCTTATCCTGCCTTGGAACGGACCCATTGCCATGTTTGCCCAGAAAGTCTGCACTGCCTTAGCTGCAGGTACATGCCATGAACCAAACCATCCACATTTTAGAGTGTTTTCAAAAATTGGCAGCGATAATAATTATTACTTACTAACTATCAGAGATAAAAAGGATTTGTAAAAGTTGTCGAAGTTTTTTTAAAATTTACGAACGATGTGTAATATGGGTGTCACGCTTGGCCAGTTTTCGCTAACTGTGGGTCTAGCACAAAAAACTATCGAATTCGAATTGTTTGGGTGTTCGTATCGCCATCGAAATATTTAGTATGAAAACTTAAACAACGCTCGCGCGGTCAAAACGAGAACTACAAAACAAAGCACGAACTTTGTGTCGTTTGCTTATTTTTGCATATTTTTTTTAACCTACCTATCTACGTATACGTGTCATTTCTCATTCGCCGTGTGATCTAGAAACCTTACACCAAAAAATATTAATATTCTTTGCCTTACACTGAATCGGGCAAAATTTAATTTTCGTTAATCTGATCTACACCAGATTTACAAAAATTATATGCAGTACCTACAGTGCCTGCACAATTTTGTTGCAAACTCGCACTAAAATAATAATAATATAGTATCTATCTTCTTGTCTGTACTCTTTTAAATCCCAGCAAAAAATACAACAAAAAATATGCTATAATATCTATGATTAAAGTAAGACTACGTCAAACACGCGATTCTACCAAAGTTAAATAGCGCGCTTTAGCGTATTAGACATAACATCATGTAGGTCTGTGTGTAGGTATTAAAGCAGAATGAAAAATATCTTTCAAGAAATAAATTTGCAATAATTTATTCTTTTTGCAATTTTCTTGCACCTACAGTAAAATTTTACTGGTACAGAATTCTGTTAGGGTTATTCTTTGTGCGACTTTTCAAATTGGTACACTAGGCTGCACGGTGGTGGTTAAGCCGGCAGAGCAGACCCCGCTGACTGCGCTGGCGCTGGCGGCGCTGCTGGTCGAGGCGGGGCTGCCCCGGGGCGTCGTCAACGTCGTCAACGGCTTCGGCGAGACTGCGGGGGTCGCGCTCACGCACCACCCGGACGTGGCTAAAATCTCCTTCACTGGCTCCGCAGAGGTAACTAACGTTTTTAAAGAGAGCCCTATTTTCTGGTGAATGTTGGTCGCTGTGTATGTACTATGTTATGCTTTTGTCTCACCTCGACGTGAATAGTAGAACAGAATACCTACCTATTATGTCATTTTGTCAGTCAGTGATGAAATTAAAAAGGTTTTATCATTATTTTACAAAAATGGGCCCTGCTCTACTACATACGAAGCTAGCGCCATAGAGCTATACTAGCGAGCTAATAGAGCGATGATCTACAAAAGTGTAGTGGAAGCGTGTGATTTGTTCTTAGTTCTCCAACTATTTATACATATTGAATACACAACAAGTCATTATTTTGGCTTACATTGTTTTATGATTGACAGAGTTTTGCTTCATTTAAGGTACCTACTACTCCTATTTGCAGGTCGGCAAACTAATCCAGCAAGCTGCCGGAGCGAATAATCTTAAGAGAGTCACCCTCGAACTTGGAGGCAAAAGCCCGCTTGTTATTATGGACGATGCCGACTGTAAGTTACTTATGCGAATATCTAAAGGTATTAGTGTAAAAAGATCTAGAATGTATTGTTACAAATTTATTTTCTAAGAAATAAAAAAGGTTAAAAATATCCTGTACCTACACTTACATTAAAACAAAATTAGGAGAAGATACGGTTCTCGCGTTTCACAGGTAGGTAAGCCTAAGTGTCATAATAGGTACCTATATACCAACACTAAAAACTTTATAGTTTAGTATCTCATTTTGTTTTCTTCTGCAGTGAATCTAGCAGTGCCTTACGCAGCAAACGGGGTCTTTGGCCACCAGGGTCAAATTTGCGTTGCAGCATCGCGTTTGTTCGTGCAAGCCAGCATCTACGATAGATTCGTCGAGGCAGCCGTCAAGTATGCCAAGGGCATCAAAGTTGGCAACCCTGCAGAACCAACCACACAGCATGGGCCACAGGTAACGTGGAATTATGGCCAAATCAAACCCTATGAAATATTATCAAGTTATAAGAATATCATATTTTTATTAGCTGTTACCCGCGACTCGTACGCGTGTGGAATTTCGGAAAATTCAAAACAATCCCACGGGAACCGTACATTTTTCCGGGATACAGAATAGCCTATAAGCTATTCCCGTGCCAAATTTCATACAGATCCTTTTAGCCGTTCTAGCATAATTAAGTACCTAACAAACATCCATCCTTGTCCAAACATTTGCATGTACAGGTGACGTCGAAAATTTTTTTTAGGCGTTCAACATCGTATTTAGAGCCCATTTAAGAAGTAAAAAATGTAAATAAAGTTTTCATCCGAAAATATTTTTCGCAATATAGTTTTTAATTTTTAAGGTCCTAAGCCTGTTAAGGTATGAAGGGAAAATCAAAAACTTATGGATAGTATCGCAATGAATGAATGAGATGCGCATCGCGTAAAATGTGTTGCTAGGAGGCCGTATCAAAAATTTTACATTTTTGGCGGACATTTTCTAAGTGCTTTATCTTGACATTTTTGTACTGGGCTATACCAAAAGAAAAAATACGTTATTTGTTTTTTGTCTCGTAGATTGCTATATAAAAATTTGGAACGTGGTTAAAATTTCACCTGTATATAGAATATTGGCAACATTAGTAAGATTAATACTATAGTAGTAGAACTGTAGCAATAGTCATAAGATAATAAAAATATGAAATATATACTTACGCCTCTTATAATATGTAAAATTTTACCTAATGTGTGTTATATGTTGCTATGCCCTGTGCAGGGCGTCACAAATACTTTTATATTTATTTACCACCTTATAACTAGTAAGTTTTGGGACACGCAATAAATAATTTGAATTTGAATAAAAACAAAAACTGCAATGTTATTAGTAAGTATAACAGCTACTGATTTGTAGGTGATGCTTATCAGGGTTGCAAGATAAGGGCAATCTTGCGGATCTGTTAAGCATTACTAATTATGGTAATAACAACTTTATTTATTTTAATATTTGGTTATAGCAATAAACAGTTTTCAGTAATACCAACGAGCATTCTAACTTACAATAGAGATTTGTCCATAGCAGCGTGTACAGTCAGCTAAAACACATACACTATCTCCACTTTTGGCAAATGTTGACACTTATTAGAACGACATAAAATTGGTATAACGATAAAAGTGAACCTGTCGCAGGCCGGTAGTACGTTGCGACTCGTGATATTTTTTTGCCACGTTCTTTGTGATGTGATACCGACATAATAAATAATTGTAGTGATACCAGCAAATTACTTATTCTAACTGCTTACTGCATTGATGTCATTAGGTCTACTTATCGATGACTCGAATAAAATCGTAGGCTACACAAGAAAGTCTATTGCGCATTCGTGGATTTGAAAAAGGCCTATGATAGAGTGGTTAGGAATGAATTGTGGTCAGCACTATCCATGTATGGGGTGAACAGTATTTTGATACAAGCACTAAAAACCCTATACAAGGATTCTAGTGCTTGTGTCAGGATCGACGGGGCGTATACTGAATTGTTTAGCATCGAAAAAGGTGTTAGACAAGGATGTGTAGCGTCACCATAGCTGTTTAACTTATTCATAGATAGTTGCTTGAAAAATTTGAAAGAAAGTGAACGGGGATTTAGAATGAACCATTTGATCGTCAAATGTCTGCTCTATGCTGATGATCAAGTCTTACTCGCATCGTCGGCAGAGGAGTTGCAGGAGATGGTAAATATTGTGCATGAAGATTTGAACAAGAAAGGAATGAAAGTGAATGTAAGTAAGACAAAAGCAATGGTTTTTGAAAAGGAGGATAGCATGACAGAGTGTAATATTTTAATAGGAGATGAAAAAGTGGAGCAAGTGAAGGAGTTTGTTTATTTGGGATCAATGTTTACAGCGGATGGAAGGTGTAATAGTGATATTGAATGGAGCGTTGCACGCTTTTATGAGCAGTCAGAAGGTGTCCAAAAAGGCCCGCCTGGCTGTGCATGGAGGGGAGTTGGTTCCAACACTGATGTATGGGAGTGAAAGTTGGGTGTGGCTGAGAAAACATGAAAGCAGAGTAAATGCAGTAGAAATGAGAGCGTTAAGAAGTATGATTGGAGTCAATCTGAGTGACAGGATTAAAAATAGTGTGATAAGGGATCGATGTGGTGTAAAAGAGGATGTAGTGACCAGTATTGAAAAAGGAATGCTTAAATGGTTTGGACATGTTGAGAGGATGAATGAAAGCAGGTTGACTAAAAAGATATATATGGCGAGTATGAATGGAAATGTTGGAAGGGGAAGGCCTTGACGAACTTATCTTGATCAAATCGGGGAAGTTCTAAAGAAAGGTCAGGTCAAGAGTACCCTAAACCGGCAAGCGTGTATGAAAAGATTAATTAATGTGGATGAAGCGAAAATAGTCTGAAAGGATCGTAGCAAGTGGAAAGATGTGGTCTCTGCCTACCCCTCCGGGAAAAAGGCGTGAGTGTATGTATGTATGTATTGTTTTTACTTTTACATATTTCTTTTCCAGAGTAACGTTAAAAGTAGTATTTGTAACAACATGCTCATTGCCTAATTGAACACCACACGTATTAAGTAACATATTTATTTTCTTTGCTTCCCGCAGGTGGATGACATTATGTTTAAGAAAGTTCTCGGATACATTGAGAAGGGCAAGAAAGAGGGAGCTACTCTGGTGGCGGGAGGAAACCGCGTCGGAAGCAGTGGTTACTACATCGAGCCTACTGTCTTTGCTAACGTAAAAGACGACATGACTATCGCGAAAGAAGAGGTAATTTCAAGAAAGTGTTAAGTAGTCCTGACTCCTGACTCTGACGTGAGAGACGTTAAGAGGTCCTAAGCTTTCTAAATACTTTTGCTTCGTTTGACAGATCTTTGGCCCCGTGCAGAGCATCCTCAAGTTCGACACGCTGGAAGAGGTCATCGAGCGCGCCAACAACACCAACTACGGGCTCGCAGCCGGCATCTTCACCTCCAACCTGAACAGCGCGCTGCAGTTCAGCAAACACGTCGAGGCTGGCACTGTGTGGTACGTTCTATGAAAGCATGCTTTTTAAGTTTCCGTACCCAAAGGATAAAAACGGGACCCTATTACTAAGACTTCACCAGGCTGTATCTCAATAGCCGAAATAGCTAGACAGTTTAAATTTTCACAAATTATGTATTTCTGTTGCCGCAATAACAACAAATACTAAAAACAAAATAAAATAAATAAAAAGGAGGCTCACATACAACAAACCCGTTTTTTTGGCCTTTTTGGTACGGAACCCTTCGTGCGCGAGTCCGACTCGCACTTGGCCGGTTTTTTTATTACATCAATATTTCCTTGTATCACGCACGGCCTTGTATTTGTTGTTGAGGGGTATCGAATAAAAATGTTGTGTTTCTAAATCAATATGTAGGTACTCAAGCAGGAATTAAAGTTTCATATTGTTATTGTTTAAAAAGAAGTCACAGCTACATTGTCTGTCAGCTGTAGGTACCTACCTACTGTCAAAAAGCAGGATTACATTATAATTGAAATTCCCAGAAGTAAGATTTTAATTGAAAGTAAGCATTTGAAATCTATTGCATCAATCTGATCTGAGTCCGTGAATCCGTCTCGCGTTTGCCTAGTTTAGGCTGTTTTCAGAGGTTGCGTCAAGCTGCGTACGCACCGAGGTACGGCAAGCGATTAAATGGCGGACCACAGTCTGTAAAACAAGTATCAATTATGAAGTAATCGCACGTTTCACTTCTTGGACAGTAATGCCCACCTGTGCATCATTGGCGCTATATCAAACGCCCTAAAACAAAATTAAAGTTTACTTTTAGGTACCTCATTAAAGGTCTTTTCGTTTTTTTTTCAGGGTGAACAATTACCTCACTTTTAACCCGCAGCAACCGTTCGGTGGTTACAAAGAATCCGGTGTTGGACGTGAAAAGTATGTACAATACAAAATATTTTTTTTTAAATAAACTATTTTATTTTGCATTATAATTCCTTGAATTTACTATTTTACACTAGCAATTTGATTGCTTAAAGAAAATTTTAAAAACATTATAATGCACCTTAACTAGATAATAAAACTATTTTGAATTCACAGTAGGTATTTTTTTTTTATTTCAGCGGTCTTCACTGCTTAGAAGCTTACCTCGAAGTCAAGACTGTGAATATAGCTTTACCAAAGAAATTTTGAAAACGCTGAAGGAACTATACAGCCCTGCAAAATGCAATAATAGATATTGTATGATAATCAGTATTTATGGCTCGTTTTCTCCGCCACATTTGGGCGACTTCATTAATGTCTAAATTTCACTAAAATTAATTAAGCGTCCTGAACCTGTGTTAGGTTAAGTAACGACCCTTTCTGCAGAAAACAAATCTTAGTTACCAAATCATTGTTATGTATCTGTTATTTTTGTATCATATTATTAATAAATCATAGGATTTATTGTATATGTTTTGTGTTTTTAATGTTTACCACTGATCTAGATTTTTCTTTGAATAAATCCTATCACACTATAAGTAGGTAGCTAAACTTGACATTCATTGTTCTGATCCCAAAGCAAGTAACTATTAGGGGTTAAAGTATGAAATTGCCGTTTTGTATGGACGAAATCGAGAAAAGTCATTTTTCTATACTTACAATTTTTTGGTTTTTTAAAAACGCCTGAACCGTTTTCGATGCAATTAAAGGTGAAAGTTAGATGGTTATAAAGCTACGCATTATAGTATTTAAATTTCTGAAAATCAAAGTATATAATACAAATATACTTAATTGAAGCAAGAAGGTCAGCTGACACATTGTAAGGGGTCTTTTCAATGACTTCCTTTGAAGTTGTAGGCACTAGTATTGCATTTTTTTTAAGTCAAAAGTCACTTTACAAAAATAATTACGCAATAATATGACTACACTTAATTAAGATCTATAAACAAAATAAAAAGTGGGAAAATAATCGACAATTTCATACTTTAACCTTATTTAAAGCACTCGTTTTGTGGAAATCAGAAACAAAGAAGGCATGAAAAAGACCTAGACCTAAGACAATGTAGATAAATACTATATTTATACATTGACCTGTCTAGGAATCGAACCCGGGATCTCAGAGCAAACGACGCCTTGAAACCGGTGTGTAAGCCAATCCACAATGGAGGTCGTCAAAACATACGAGTATGTACCAAAATATATCTGTAGGTATCTACTATGTCGTTAGGCCTTTAGAATTCGTCAATATCAGTTTTAGAATATAACCTGTTGTTATCAACATGAAACCTAATCAGGAAATGGGATTGATATTTCAGAGAAACATACATACATACTCACGCCTTTTTCCCGGAGGGGTAGGCAGAGACCACATCTTTCCACTTGCTACGATCCTTACAGACTACTTTCGCTTCATCCACATTCATTAATCTTTTCAAACACGCTCGCCGGTTAAGGGTACTCTTGACCTGACCTTTCTTTAGAACTTCCCCGATTTGATCAAGATAAGTTCGTCAAGGCCTTCCCCTTCCAACATTTCCATTCATACTCGCCATATATATCTTTTTAGTCAACCTGCTTTCATTCATCCTCTCAACATGTCCAAACCATTTAAGCATTCCTTTTTCAATACTGGTCACTACATCCTCTTTTACACCACATCGATCCCTTATCACACTATTTTTAATCCTGTCACTCAGATTGACTCCAACCATACTTCGTAAAGTTCTCATTTCTACTGCATTTATTCTGCTTTCATGTTTTCTCTGCCACACCCAACTTTCACTCCCATACATCAGTGTTGGAACCAACACCCCTCCATGCACAGCCAGGCGGGCCTTTTTGGACACCTTCTGACTGCTCATAAAAGCGTGCAACGCTCCATTCACCATGTTGCCGGCATTTACTCTCCTTTCAATATCACTATTACACCTTCCATCCGCTGTAAACATTGATCCCAAATAAACAAACTCCTTCACTTGCTCCACTTTTTCATCTCCTATCAAAATATTACACTCTGTCATGCTATCCTCCTTTTCAAAAACCATTGCTTTTGTCTTACTTACATTCACTTTCATTCCTTTCTTGTTCAAATCTTCATGCACAATATTTACCATCTCCTGCAACTCCTCTGCCGACGATGCGAGTAAGACTTGATCATCAGCATAGAGCAGACATTTGACGATCAAATCGTTCATTCTAAATTCCCGTTCCATTTCTCTCAAATTTTTCAATAATTTCAGAGAAACAAGGCTAACAATGTCAGACAGGAGATTCCTCAACACAAAGAGATAAAGGGATGAATAAATATCATTACTAGTGCACCTTTCATATAATACTCGTATATTAGAATCAGTATTCAATATTTACATTTAATTTTATTTAGGTGAAAACGCTTCATTTAAAACGGGTTTCAGAACTTACAGTATTTGTGGTCACGCGTTTTATTTTATGGATTCCATCGATATCCATCGATCGCCTATTACGGACAGTACGGGCCTGACGTGCCGCCGCGCTCACGTATTTTGTAGTTATTTAAATATAGTAATTAAGTATATCATTTAATGAATTCAAACTCAGCGAATATGTCTATAAATATTTAGTAGCTTTAAACTAGCATAAAAATTTATTTAAAATGTCCGTAGTTTAGACGTAAAATTGAAAAAGCAATTCGAAAAGAGGTTTGTGATTTTTTTCTATCGAGCCAAGTTAATCAAATCGTGTAACCGGTAGCGTCTGTTACTAGACTAGATTCTCAACTAATACACACATCAAAAAAGTCTAAGCAACGCGCATCATAACAACTTCTGAGATATTTTAGCTATTGTTTTTTGCTATATTCGTGACTAAAGCAACAAAATCCTTTATTTGATATTTTAGCAATTAAATTGCAATTATTATATCAGTATTATAAACTTGAAAAATCATGTCTCAGGCGGGACTCGAACCCGCATCTCTTCCCGCCCGGCTAGTGAGGAAATGCGGGTTTGAGTCCCGCCTGAGACATGATTTTTCAAGTTTATATACTGATATAACAAAATCCTTCATTCAATGGATCACTTAATCACAGTAATTAACAATATAACGTAACGTACGTAAGATGAAATAAAGTTAAATTAAATTTTTTGTGTTTTCATGTCAAGTTTATATTATTTGGTCATTTAATACAAAGTGTGACCGCCTCTGTTGTTTATAACTTTGCAACGATTTTTCATTGATTTTATGAGATTTTTTATCCGATCCTGCGGCAACCGGTCTCAATGGAATTTTAACAAATCTTTCAGTTGTTGGATTGTCGCCACTCCGTCCAGAATTCCAGATCCTATAGAACACACCGCACATTGATACAACACGAGCTTAGTTCGTCTGTTATTCATAATACCTGCCCATACCTTCATTATGGAGCCACTGTAAGAGTGCACTTCCTGGACTCATCTCAGACGTTCAACATTTCCAGGACGACGATATACTCTTATTCTTCTCGTATCAGGCCTAAAACGAAACCGGGACTCTAGGCTACGGCCTACGAGCACGACGGCCAATGCAGTATTCATGCAGCCTAATTCTCACGGTTTGGGGGCTAAAAATAACACCGCTTGAGAATTGACGCTTTAAATCTATCTTCCGGGGGGTTAATATAGGCTAACATCTGTCCTGTCGAGCTGTTATACTCCTTCCACGTCCTGGGTGCTGCTTAGCAGGGTCCTCTGTATTAACATAACGCTGCCAAAGACGACAAATCGCGCTCCTATTGACACCAAAATTCTAAGATACCTGGGACTGAGTTCTTCCCGCTTCTAGCATTCTTACAGCTCTCTCTAGCATATCACCAGCAGTCAAATGGTGTCGCTCTATGACTACAAAATTTCTTACCAGTCAATTTTTACAAAAACCGTATACACCAAAGTGATGAAAGTGCTTTAAGTATTAAATTTATGAAGCAAGTAAATCACATTATATCCGTGATAGAATTAATAGCTCTTATTTTAATGAAAACAAAACACAATCTTAAAAGTTGTTATTCCGAAAACAAAAAAGGTAGTATTCCAATCTCCTTTTTAACAAAATATAAAGTATCAAGTTATAAAAAACGCTTTTTCTGCAAATAATAGGTACGTGTTGCCTAGACTTTTTGATGTGTGTACCTATTTTTTTTTTCAGACTAACACGCTGTTTTCTAGTACTTTACCAACTAACTACGCCGCTTTAATCAGACGTTACTTCTATTAAGTGAAAGAAAAGCATTGTGCCACTTTTATTGTTTAGTCTGAACAAAATGCGTCGTAATTTTTATTTTATTAAAATTTATGACCGCATTTTTTTTTACGATAGCATTGTTATAATCTAGCAATTATTGAAACACACCAATATGTTGAAATAATTGCTAGAAAGATATTAACTATAGTAATTTAAAAAAAAAAATTGACGGCTGATATGATGATGATGATGATAGTAATTTCTTAGTACCAAAAAAATAACTTATTAAATGAGAATTTGTTTTATTTCACAATTTCTGAAAAATACCCGTATCCGTAACCGAAACTAACGGATAATCCGAAATAATTTCATATCCGTAACCGTATCCGAAACCGGTATACTATTATTTTTATATCCGTATCCGTATCCAGATCCGAAATTCCATATCCATAACATCCCTAGTAGTAACCCATAAAGTGCTGGGACAATGTTTTTCTCGCCAGAGTTGGTTATTCCAAGATATACATGAACACTAAAAACTTGTGTAAAAGGCGGCACAGCGTTTTTGAATGTACGAGTACCATCAACGTATACTTCTTTTGCCTTTTTCAGCATTTGTCTGCCTGTTGCACTAGCAAATAGAAATATTATAGTTTTTGAGTCAATAGGGTCATAATCAGCCAGCAAAAAGTATTTGTAAATATCTGTTTAAAAATATCGGCAACACTGCGAAGATTCCGGACACAGTTAGCTCATATTGTGGGAAAAGGAACATAACTAACGATAAAAATTAGAGGCGGTAGTTTATTTTTCAAATTAACTACCTACTTTAAGACGAATAACACCAAGTAGTCAGCCCGTGACCATGAACGCTGTAAAGTGTTCGAAACGTTGGGTTAGATATACAGATGAAATACTAACACTTTCCAAAATTTTTGTAGGCGTTCAGTATTGTATTTAGAGCCCATTTATGAAGTAAAAAATGTAAATTAAGTTTTCACCCGAAAATTTTTTTCGCAATATAGCTATCAATTTTTACGGTCCTAGGCCTGATAAGTGTGTTAAGGTATAAAAGGAAAATCAAAAACTTACGATTAGTATCGTAATGAACGAATAAAAAAAGTGTTGCTAGGCGGTCATATCAAAAATTTTAGTTTTTTGGCGGATATTTTCTAAGTGCTTAATCTTGACATTTTTGTACTGGGTTATACCAAAAGAAAAAATAAGTCACTTGTTTTTTGTCTCGTAGATTGATATATTAAAATTTGGAAAGTGGTTAAAATTTCACTTGTATAAATACGTAAACATCTAATATCAGTATATAAACTTGAAAAATTTTGTCTCAGGCGGGACTCGAACCCGCATCTCCTCGCATGCCGGGCGCCGTGTCGCGCCGTGTCGCAGTGTCTCGGTGGCCTAATGGTATGGCGCCCGCCCGGCATGCGAGGAGATGCGGGTTCGTGTCCCGCCTGAGATAAAATTTTTCAAGTTTATATACTGATATTATAAGTGCAATTAAGTTGCTAAAATATCAAATCAAGTACGTAAACATCTTTTAAAATTTTAACATTTTAATAATTATGCTGGGAACACTAATTGGACTACGATCTAGCTTGAGACTAATTTAATGTGAACTCAAAAATGTAATTTGTTTGATTTGACTCTGTATTTCTTCATAATTAAATAAAATTAAATTCAAATATCTTGCGGATTAATCTTGCATAATATCAGAAAGCAAAATGAATCGACATCATACGTTGAAAAATATTATGAAATCAAGTTTAGTCACAATATGATATATGAATGACCATTCCGTCGCTATTTTTAAATTGCCAGTCATAGTGAGTGAGTAGGTATATGTACCTAACGTACGTTATCTTTACTGATTGTTTGATGATTTTTGTTCTTAAAGCCTACGATGTAAAATTGACAATAAAGTAGCAAAACACGTTATATGCCCAAGGTTTTAGTGTGTATCGCCGCGTTAATCTATTGACAATACACATAATAGCCCAAACAACGCTGGTTGAATTGTTCAAGAGAACTGTAGCCTGGTGGAACCGGTCGCATCGCTACGTCGTCTGTCGTGTTGTGTAATAAAAATCATAAAATGGCTCCGGAAATAAAGTACACGAAAGTGAGTAGAACAACTGAATTTTTTATTAATGAAGAATAAATTAACCATAAAGCTCCTTCGGATGTGTTTTTTTTTAGACTAATATATTATTGTTTTTAATGGATTTTTTACTCTTCATGAAACGCAAAATTATCTGGTTTTAGAACGGACACTGTATTAGGAACTGTTTTCAGTCAATAAATTGCTGGTGTAAATTAAAAATACTATTCCGTAAGTAAAATTGTTGCGATGTCTTATGGCCTTGAACCCAAGCCTTGAACCTACACCCCCTTACCCGGCATTATTAACCCTAGAGTGGACGCGTCTTTCTGCGTAAAGTCATTCAGTGGGCGCGTGGGGAGCATTTTGCCGCCACTTTTTATTCACCATTTTATGTAGGAATGTGGCGATTTAATTAATTAATTTTGTCATGATTTAAATAATACGCAAAATTAGCAATGAAAAATCAACACATTTAATAAATACTGTTTTAGGATCTTTGGTTAACATAAGATTTTAGAAAATTTAATATTTTTAGTGACTTTTTTCACTTATCCTGTACAATACTCTTTAAAACTGAAAATAAGCAAAATAATGAAATATTATCATATGTTTTCTGAATCTACAGTATATGCTTTATTCAATAAATCCTCACATAGGTTTGTAAAATGTTCATTGCACAGTAATTTTGAGCCTCTGCAACACCCTTTTTTCGTGAGCCTATTTTTTCTGTAGTGGGCATATACTGCATTTGTCTCTATCTTTGAGGAAGATATTTTATCAATAAGCACAAAGAGGGCAATTGAGTTGCTCAAAAAAATTTAAGAGGATGGAATAGGCAACCTCATTGGCCATCTGCAAGTCATTCTCTTCACAGAATAGTCTGCTATCATTTGGTCAACATCGTCAACATCTTTTTTGGTTTCATTATAAAATGTTATAGTTCCAGGCTTGCCACAGCCGGCCTAGGGTTTCATATATTGTCACGTTTATGCAAAGTTGACACCTTGATTAGGTATTTCTAAATGTCAACATAACTCTGTCTGTCTGTCTGTCTGTATGTTACGCACTCACTCCGAAACTACAGAATAAATTTTTATGAAAGGAAAATAAGATAAATTTGACTTAGGACATAGATCAATTTGTATACCACTGCTGGACACTGGTTTCCGACCTCGCGATATAGGCTGTAGTTCACGCGGGCAAAGCAGAGCCACGGGCGAATAGCAAGCAGGAATATTGAAATATTCTTAGAAACTATTGTCAACTTTGCATGTTGGGATTTTTTTTTTTAGGAATGTAAGTCAGTAAAATTTTCGTCGCGCTATACCTGCAAAATGATGACGAAGGCATTAATTCCTGAAATTAAAAGCATTTTCTTAATTTATCAAATAAATACATCAGAAAAAATAGTCTTAATTTTAATTTCACTAAAAATATGAGCGGTGAGCAATTTGCCGCTCGGCAACACCTGACAGCATCAACCTCCTCCTCAAGCAGCCCCCCAACCACCGATGGTGTCGAGCTTTTCAAAGCATATTGTGAACATAACTAGGGGCAGCTACTAAAAACCATAAGCCTGTTGGGCAATAGTTTTACGATTAATTAACGTTTTATTAGCGCGGGCGGCAAAATGCTCATAGCGCGCCCACTCTAGGGTTAATGTCGACTAATTTATTATTTTTACGCATGTTTATAGGTAGTCATACTTTCAATAAACATACATCATATGGAAAACTTGCAAATTAAAAAACATAATTGTTTTTAACAAACTTTTTATCACGCATACCCATAAAAAAGCAGAGTTTTAAAAAGGCATAATACTAGAAAGCATAATGGATTAAATCTATATTTTTGTTTGCTATAATTTTATAATGCATACTTTTTAAAACGCATAGTTTAATCATGCATAAAATAATGACCATTATTTTCATAATTTTATTTGACGTACTTATACAAAGCATATTCTACTAAAGCCTGCGTCTATAAAAATATATATAATAATTATTGCTTATTTATTTAAAGAACAATGGCAAGATTTTACCTGAGTATATTTTGAAGCGTCTAAAACTGTGACTTATACAAAAACTAATCATTTAATTAGCATGTTTTTTTCACGTAAACAGTTTTTCATGTGAAAGCTGGAATTAAATTAAATTTTTAAAAAACCCTGAAGTGATTAAGTTTGGAAAATTCGCTAGTGTTGCTATTAAAAAAATACTGTGTGCGTAATATGTTATTAAATTCGATTCTACTTTAAATAAAATACAAAATATAAATTATTATTGCATTTCTATGCAGAAAGATGTAAATATATCCTCAAATCTATTATATATCTATTTATTTTAAATATATATCAGAATGCAAAAAGATTTATCATAAAAAAATTGACCCTTAGCAGAAACTATGAAATACAATGGCAACACTGATAAACGTAACAAAACAAAAACTAAACGTTATTTTGACAGTAGAGACACGGTATCAAATAAAAAGTATCGTATCGATACTATGATCATGAGTAGTATAAAAAACCGGCCAAGTGCGAGTCGGACTCGCGCACGAAGGGTTCCGTACCAAAAAGGCCAAAAAAACGGGTTTTTTGTATGGGAGCCCCCCTTAAATATTTATTTTATTTGGTTTTTTGTATTTGTTGTTATTGCGGTAACAGAAATACACAATTTGTGAAAATTTCAACTGTCTAGCTATGGCGGCTCTTGAGATACAGCCTGGTGACAGAGCGACGGACAGACGGAAAGACGGACAGATAGCGAAGTCTTAGTAATAGGGTCCCGTTTTTACCCTTTGGGTACGGAACCCTAAAAATGTATTGAACTTATAAAAGTATATATTAGTTTGTACCAAAATAAGTTTGTGTATATCAACAGTTCATTTTAGAAAGTCAGTATTTTTGGCAGTTGTTTTTATTTTTGACTACCTAGTTCTTAAAAACGTTGTTTTTGTAGGTATTTCAGGAAATTAAAATTGCTGATTATTTCAATATAACCTCAAAATACAAAAAAAAAAATAACTTTTTTTTGTGGCCGCGATAAAACAAAATTTTTATTGATTATGATTATGCAGAGCACCTGCTATCATTTAGGTATTTTTTCAATCGTAGACGCTTTATATATTTTCCAGGTAAAACATAGTATGGGATCTTGCCATTGTTCTTTACATTAAAAATATTTATTTTAATTCGAAGTATGCCTAACTCAAAAAAAAATGCATATAAGTTTTGAAGTAATAATAAGGAAATAAATATTGATACGAAACTAATTGTATTAAACCCGACTCTTTCAACTTCTAAATGTCAGTAGCAATAAACATCTATTATTTGTTTCTCTATTTTTTCCAAACATATCCGTCTTTTACATATACTTTTTTTTATTATTTAAAGTCATATTTTTGGATAAAGTATGATAGACGGACCGTTGCTCTGGGTTTCTGTCATTAAGTGGCTAAATAGCATGTAATTTAGTAGTCTTTCAAGCAAAGCTTTACAAAGTCCAGTAGGTCAGAAAAGGTGTAGGTTAGGTTAGGTTAGAACTGTGACCCCAAACGCGCCACATCCCTATGATTACTGCCATTTTTTGCTAAAGTTATCCTTAAAGTATCATTTTAATTACTCTCAAAAACTATTTATACAATATATTCATGTTGTCATAATTTCAATTATTATAATAATTTTGATTAGGGGTTTAGGGATATTGTCAGTTATGCTTATCAAATGTATGCTTCTTGAATAATATGGCCAACAAATGTTATGCCTTTCATTACTTATGCTTTTCAAAATTATGCCCATCTATTATTATGCTTTTAAGGATTCAGCCAAATGATGATATGCGTAATGAGGTTATGCCTTAATGGCTTATGGCAAATGTCTATTATGGCCATCATCATTATGCATTGTTAGTTTGTGGCGAAAGACGTTATGCGTTTCAATAGGTAACCCTTATAACGCTATGTTATGATCAGCAGCGTAAATAAATTCGAATACATAACATTAAATTATGGAACAACTAAACTAAATAAGAAGGTATTTGCGTTGGTTAACTTCGGAACCCTACATTGGTCGTGACCCTACACAAAGTAAGCTGTTTTCAACCGACATTATTTATTTATTTTTGGCCCCCTTATCGGGTCCTATATTATTATTATGAACAACAAGTGCTTTTCTAAAATAATCGCCACGAAGTAACTGAGTATTGGCCCTAGGTACACAATGAAATGGGCCAATCTTTAACGTGCGTTTTTTATTGCAGTCTCTGAATTTTGTATTTTTATATACATTCTTATTTATTTATAGCTCTTTATCAACAATGAATGGGTGGAGTCACAAAGCGGCAAGACGTTCGACACATACAACCCGCACGATGGCACCAGCATCGCAAAAGTATCAGAAGGAGACAAGGTACCGTTATGATGATGGATGATTATAATATAAAATGACCCTAGGTTAATAATAATTGCTCTCCATGCGCGCTACAACTAGATGCCTAAGTAGGTACCGTGCCATGAACAAATAATAGTTCCCGGAATGCGGCACTCAACATAGCAGTGTGTAAAACAATGGGCAAGTTTGCTAGGTGTGTTGATGATTGTATTGCCAGCTACTTGACTGATACCCGATTAATGGGGAAAATCATTGATTGCTGTAGTATGTGTCACTGATTAGAAAATGTCGCTTAGAAAATCCTTTAAAGTTAAATAAAAATAAAACTAGCCAAGTGTGAGTCGACTCACGTGGAGAGGGTTCCGTGTGTTTATTTACGTTTTCTCCATTTGGACCTACTGTACAAATTTTAAATATCGCATAGATTTTCCTACGAATACATACATCATACATCACGTCTGCATCGCTTTTGGCACAGACAAAGCCTAAGGCCATAAGACCTAATTAGTGAAGAAAACATAAATTAAAATAGAAATTATAAATAGATCGTCAGCAACTACAAAAACAAGTCAAAAATAAAATTATAAATTACAGGATGTCAATGGGAATATTTCTTTTGTCGTAAAAATATTAATTTAGATTATAGTATGCCCTTGCAATCAACAACTGTTTTAGGATTCTTTCGAATTCATTGCCTTTGAGAGCTTTGATGGAGTTGGGTAAATGATTGAAAATTTTTACAGCCATGTAAAATGGACCATTAGTATCCGCGCCGATCCGCGCACTTTACTATAGTCCTTAAAATTTAGCTTGATTAGAATGACACCTGTCAAACTGAGGTGACTAGTGATGGGACTGACTCGACTGATCAAACGAAAAAAACAGATAAGGCATATAAAATAAAATGAAAATCAGATACATTAAGATTTAACAGTAAGTCAGTGTCGTGATCTTTATGAGAATAATTGTAACAATCATGAAAATCAATTAGAAATTTTTTATCGCATAAAGAATCTAATAAATTTAAAAAAATTTCGTCAGCCATTAATAATTGCAATTAGATGTTCTAAGCATCAACCAATGCTAATTAAATCATTTATAACATTTATGTTACATTACTTCGATTTTGAAATACTGTTAGTCTGTCGATTTCGATTTGTCGATTTTACCTTATCACTAGCGATTATGAAAAATGATGTAACCTTGTAAAGACGTCTTTTCAAGTTAGGTGTATTTTATGTGACTGGATTATTTTCATGTTTTTAACTTTAAATATCTATTTTATATAATTAAATTGATTAGTATGTACAGTAATGTATAAAAAAAATTCTTAACATGCCAGTTACCAATATTTTTTCATGTGCAAATGTGTTTCACTTGTGTGACGCTGGTACAAAGTTACTTCGTCTCTTTCAGTGAGAACTGTCATTTTAATCAAGCTATATTTTAAGGACTATAGATACCGCTGCGCTGGCGTACTAGAAAAATGCAGTAACAAACACTACATCGTATTCGGCTTACCCGCGTCATATCAGTCACATAATTGTATACAGGGTGTAAGAAAAATTACGAGCCAAATTCAAGGGGGTGGTTGTCAATCGAGTTTAGAATACAGGAAAAAATATATTAAATAGGTCGGTAACAGCTTTTTTTACTCGGTGTACCTGGAATTCTAGGACGCAATGCCAAGTATTCTTTTGTAATAATTGCAGTATTCATGGGGGCATCAAAATTATAACACTATTTTCAGGCTGACATAGATCTAGCCGTGGCAGCCGCGAAGGCAGCGTTCGCGCGCAACTCTGAATGGCGTCTGATGGACGCGTCGCAGCGCGGGCGCATCCTGAACAAGTTCGGGGACCTTGTGGAGCGCGATGCCGACTACCTCGCCCAACTGGAGACCTACAACAACGGCATGGTGTGCAGTTTCTCCAGCTTTTTGATGAGGGACATGATAGTAGGCGGCATACGATACTTGGCTAGTTTGGCGGATAAGGTTCAAGGCGATACCATACCTGCAGGTACTGTTTTGTTTTTATATGTAAGCTAGCTAGTTAGGTACCTAATGGTTGTATAGTGTATGCCTTAACCTAAAGGTAGTATATTTATGTAAATACTTATGTACACACCAATTACCTAATTGTGTGTAAATAAGGATCTGAGTGAGAGTCTAATGACCTGTGCAACAATTATCCCGCATACCTACCTCTCACGGGCTGACGTGGTGTAGTGTCAATCTGTACTAGAATAGAATAGAATATTTATTGCCAAATTACAGGTACTACAAACTGAGCTTATTTTCGTAAATTATGTAATTCAGAAAGGTAAGTTTAATTTTTAAAAACCTACTCATTCCAGATGGAGAATCATTCACATATACCCTAAAACATCCGGTTGGAGTCTGTGGCCTTATCCTGCCTTGGAACGGACCCATGGCCATGTTTACCCAGAAAGTCTGCACTGCCTTAGCTGCAGGTACAAACTATGAACTAAACCTTCCTCATTATAAAGTGTTTTAAAAATTTTTGTTGCAGTATCAATAAATACATAATAACTACAGAGTTAAGTAGGAATTTTAAATTTAAAAGCTGTCGTTGTTTTTTAATTTACCAACGATATGATATTATGGACATCACACACGCTTGGCCATTTCACTATCTGGTTACGGAGCGAAGTCGTTTTCCATATTATTTCAATGTGAGTTCGTGTGCTATTTGTACCTATTTACCTACATAGTTTCGCGTCGCTAAGTTTCATGTGCAGCTTTGATGTGCAGTCAGTCACTGAATGTATAGGCACATGTGTAGCAGACACTTATGTCGCTTATTGAATCTGATGTTTTTAAAACTGTTTTTTTCTACAATTGCTGTTGTGAAGTAACGTATTATTCGAAACAATTTTTACAATAATTTAAGATGAAACAGCATTTTATAAATGTTTTGGAAACTACATTGTCAGAAATCACATAGGTACATGTACCTACACATACGCCATTTGATCTAGAAAATCTACTTTATATCAGTATATAAACTTGAAAAATTTTTGTCTCAGGCGGGACCGAACCCGCATCTCCCCGCAAAAAAAAAAAAAAATTTTTCAAGTTTATATACTGATATTATAAGTGCAATTAAGTTGCTAAAATATCAAATAAAGTAATCTACTTTATACTTAAACGGGCAAAATTTAATTTTAGTTAATCTTAATATTATAAACGTAGGTAGGTATTCAAATGCCTGCGCATCAGGCTACCTATACAATTTTGTGACAAAATCGCACTTATAAAATAAAGTACACGACTTTAAGATGCCCCAGTGTATAGCGTGATGTGCTGTTGTATGTACAATTTTAAATCCCTTGATGTATTTCATCAGCCAAAAATAACTTAATATTACGCACAGATTAGATAATACTATAGGTACCTACATGATATAGATAAGACTCAGTAAAACACGCTATTCTACACTGAGAAAAAAATATTATCAATTATACCAAAAATATTAACTACACACAACCCTTAAAATAACTTATTCGTAATAAGCGTGTTTGTCATTAAATCATGTAGGTATTAAAACGAAATGAAAGATCTTTTATGGTAAATGGTAAATTCCTGCTGGATACAATTTTCCTGCACCTTCTAAAGTAGAATTTCCCTAATACAGAGGACGCCTTAACAGAATTCTTTACAAATGCTGTTAAGGCACCTTCTGTATTTCTTAAAAATGTCCAGCAATAAAGTTAAACTTAAGACTTACATAATCGAGACTAAAAAATATTGGTGCACCAGGCTGCACGGTGGTGGTGAAGCCAGCAGAGCAGACCCCGCTGACGGCGCTGGCGCTGGCAGCGCTGCTGGCCGAGGCGGGGCTGCCCCGGGGCGTCGTCAACGTCGTCAACGGCTTCGGCGAGACTGCGGGGGTCACGCTCACGCACCACCCAGACGTGGCTAAAATCTCCTTCACTGGGTCCGCAGAGGTAACTAACGTTTTTAAAGAGAGCCCTTTTTTCTGGTGAATGTTGGTCGCCATTTACTTTTGCTTTGCTTTTGTCATAACTCGACGTGAATAGTGGAACCATGGACAAAGTATATACATATAAATAAATAAAATAAATAAATATTTAAGACATGCATCACTGGGCCACACAGAGCCATCTAGTCCCAAATTAAGCTACTATTAAGTACCCTGTCGTATGGGGTACTAGACAACCGATAAATTTACTTATATACTTTTTTTTGTAATTACATACTTATAAAACATAGAAAACACCCAGACCAGTACAAACAGACATGTTCATGCACACAAATATTTGTACTGTGCGGGGATCAAACCCGCGACCTACGGCTCAGAAGCAGCGTTTACTACCGCTGATCCAAATGGTCGTCAAATATTAAATTAAATCTATATACAGGATGAATTTGAAGTCATTGGCATCCATTCGACCTATTATTAAACTTATTTTATGGAATGTTTTTATGGGAACCTAATACCTTATGGAATAATTAAAAAGTTTCACAAAATAAATGATAATTAGATAGAGTATCACGTTGAATCGAATGAGTCTAGCCGTAGCAGTACTACATTTACCTACAAGCACGCCAGCGCCGTTCGCCCCACCGCGCCCGCGCTGCCTGCCGCCACACCGCGTGAACCCGCGTGACCCGACATCGCACAGCTGATTGATAACTTGATAATGATAATAACTTTCCCTTCATACTTTGATTGGCTTAGGACGGTCAAAACTTACGTAATAAGTATTTAAAAAGTTGGAATGACAATATTTACAATAGTTAGTTCAAATCAGCTATTTACAATAATTTAAAGATAGTCACTTACACGTATTTTAGTAAATGTTCGAAGTGCTCGCCTACTCTTTCCACACAACTCAGTTTTGTGAGTTTTGTGAGGGTTACGCTGGCTCCACTCATATTCGTTGTGAATGTTAAACAGACCGAATCCTGTAAAAGTACTTTCGTCTGTCCACAAGATGTTGGCGTCAAGATTTTGTAACTCGTGATGGAATTGGCGCGGTCCTAAAACCATTGGTTTGTGTATCGGCGAAAGGGGCGGCCGGCCGTGCGCGGGGGCGGGGGCAGGTGTGTTAGAGGCCGACCGAGTGGCGTTGTTTGTATGCGTTACGAACTTGAATGAATCTAGGCAATAAAAGCGCGCGCGTTTTGTCGGCATACTATTGAAGTAGAGTAGGCTCGTATGATACTTGAATGTTAATTGTACATTTAATATTTTTTTCAGTCAAATTTTATTCTTTTATTTTACTTGTAAATGTATTATTGATCAGTCGCAAAGTGTTTAACATGATTTTTAGGGTTTAAAAAAATTCATGTCATTTTGCCAGTCATTGATGAAATTAAAAAGGTTTCAACATTGTTGTAAACAAAAATTTGCCACGCACTACTTACTACGCTCGCGCACTAAAAAATAAGTCATTTAGAGCAATACTAGCGATCGAGGAAGAGCGATGATCTACATAAGTGTAGCAAAAGCGTTAAATTTGTTTTTGTTCTCTATCTATTTATACATATTTAAAACACTACAAATCATTGTTTTATGATTTTTGATTTAGTTAAGGGCTGTGAACATTTTTAATGGGCACTACTCGTATTTGTAGGTCGGCAAACTAATCCAGCAAGCTGCCGGAGCGAACAATCTCAAGAGAGTCACCCTCGAACTTGGAGGCAAAAGCCCTCTAGTTATTATGGACGATGCCGACTGTAAGTTATTTGTGTGAATTTTTATTACTTTCAGAGTTACATAATGTTAAATGTTTGAAGCGCTCATAGCCCAATGCTTCTTAGTGATCAGTTTTTGTCACGAGTGCTAAGCCACGCTGGGAGCGGTCACTAGTTGGATAGGTGACTAGGCCAGCGTGGCGGAACTAAAGCCTTTACCCTTCTCCTTATAATGGAGAGAGACCCGTACTCAACAGTGAGCGTAAATGGGTTGGTACTTTACTTTTTTTTAACAGAATGTTATGTTACAATTTCAATTGACTACAATTACAAATTATTCCCCAAGAAATAAACATGAATAAAAATATCCTGTACCTACACTTACATTAAAACAAAAAGAGGAAGATATGGTTCTCACGTTCCAGGCGGTCTTACACAGGTAGTACTTAAGCCTAAGTGTCATTTATACTATACTTAAGTCCCCAATACGCGTCGGGTCTGTAGTTCCATTATTGAAGTGAAACTTCTTTATCGGCGTTGGAAAAAATTTACCGTCACGAAAAAGTTTTCGGACCGTCACGAAAAAGTTTTCGGTTGCGCGTCAGAGCGTCACATTTTTCGGTTACGCGCCATCTTTTTCTAGCCCCTACCACGGTTGGTTCAGACGATAGCAAAAAGGTAAAGTGAAATAATATTTAACCAATTTAACTAATTTAACTAAATTAACCAATTTAACCAATTTCTGGAAAGTTGCATGTAGATCATTTTTCGAAAAATAAGGCCATAAAGAAGTTTCACTTCTTACGTGTGTACACGCACAACTTTTTTTTTGTAAGTGTTTCACTGCGAAAAAGCGCTGGAAATGCTTTCTTGTGCATTTATTCAGTGTACAAGCCACTCAAGTTAATTTAACAGGACACATTGAATAACTTTCCATGAATAAGTAGGTAGGTACACAAAATAAATCTTTTTCAATATTTTCGATGAAACAAGTGTATATACGGCCATTACGAAACGCGCGCAAGCGACACGTTCATTGGTTGCCACCAGCGCTGTACTACGTTGATTGGTCGGTACGCAGAAGGCCATCAATCACCGCGGCACTGTGTACGTAAGTGGTCCAGAAATCTTATTTGAGAAGTATGAAAGTATTATATTTAAACCTGACCTACCTACAGAACTTTTTCTCAGTGGCCACTGGCAACAATCAAATAGGCAAGCACTAAAAAGAAAGTTTCACATTTTGTTTTCTTCTGCAGTGAACATGGCAGTGCCATACGCAGCAAACGGGGTATTTGGCAACCAGGGACAAATTTGCGTTGCAGCATCCCGTTTGTTCGTGCAAGCCAGCATCTATGATAGATTCGTCGAGGCTGCCGTCAAGTATGCCAAGGGCATCAAAGTTGGCAACCCTACCGACCCAACCACACAGCATGGGCCACAGGTAACGTGGAATTATGGCCAAATCAAACCCTATGAAATATAAGTTCAAGCCCGCGACTTCACACGAGTCGAATTTCGGAAAATTCGAGACTATCCCACTGGAACCGTTAATTTTTCCGGGATAAAGAAAAGCCTACCTATATGCTATTTGAGGCTGTAATCTATTGTATCCAGATTCTTTTAGCCGTTTTAGCGTAATTGAGTAACAAGCATTCGCATTTAGTATATTATAGTTCTCATAACTCACGAAGCGAGGTGCGCCTTATATGTGGTAACCAACACGCTAAGTATGACAATGTGTGCGTGAAGACGGTATCGTCACATTAATTCAGGGCCACAATTCCGCTAATTTACAAATGGCTCAATAGAATCGAAATTGCATCTCAATTGTTTATTTTGACACATTTATTAAGCGGTCGTCTGCTTAGTCACGGATCCGAGCTATATGACAAATATGACAATTGATTTCTATTGTGTCTGGCTTTACCCACATACAAGGGGTTAAGGTAGTAAAGTAAAGTAACAGCCTATAATCATCCCACTGCAGGGAAAAGGCCTCCATCATTGAATTCAAGTTACCACAGCAATGATGGGTACTGGCTTAATCACCACGCTTGCCAAATGCGGGTTGGTGATCACAAACCCGAGCAACGTTCGAAAATTCGAAACTTTTTTGTTGCCAACCCGGGAATCGAACCTGGGACCCCGAGATCATGGCCCGGTATTTAAACCACTAGACCAACGGGGCGTTTAAGGTAGTAATGTCAAAATAAACGATTGCGATGCAATTACGATTCTATTGAGCCATTTTTAAATTAGCGGAATTGTGGGCCAAACTTGTGAAAAATTGGTGTTACATTTTCGAATGTAGCCTAGGTAGGTAACTGAATTCGAGTAACAACCTTTTTCAATTTTTTTTAAATATTTTTATTTTTAATGGGGATATTGCATATTGATACGTGTTATGAATAATTTTTGCAGTGTAGTTGCAATAAAGTGGTTGAATTTTTACTAGCGAGCTCATTGCATTAAAAAAACTACCATAAAAAAAACTAAAATATTTGTGTGATTTATGGAACAGATGGATTCTTATTGATGAAGTAATTAATTATATTAATTCCAAAGAAGGTCCCAACAATTTAAAATCCAGATTGGAGCGCTTCGAGGTAAGGTATGTTGGGATAAGACCGAACGGATTTCAGTCCAATTGAACGGGCGTTGTAAAATCTTTATTTTCCTGACATCTGCTTTAGTTATTATAACTTTAAAATATGGTTATAATATATAAACTCAACTGTTTTTGTTTTTAAAATTCCTGCAGCGAAATACTTTTGTCTTAGTATTATAACTATTTAAAAACTTAAGTTCTTATTACTTATTTATTAGAATCTAAAATTGAGCGATTTACAAAAGTACTAAGTAAGTAGATAATGGAAATCAATCTCGACCAATAATAATGGCACTGACCGCCACGTCCGCCGGTGTACCAACTACCATTCATACTATCGTTCGCTCATTTTTCGAGTTAACGATATATGTTTCTAAAACAGAATTTTACAATTAAGATATTAATGAAATAATAGTTTGACAATCACTGCTTACAAGTGAAGACCGAATGGTGTTATCCGATCTTCACCCGTGAGGGGTAACATCGGATATCAGCTAATAACGATCCTAGGTGTTTCTTAATTAAGTCTACCTAGGTATTGCTACTAAAAATATTATTAAGATGAAATAACAATGAAACAAGCTTTATTTTCGAAAAAAAAAATTAAATGAAATTTAAAGGGAAAGATCGGACAGACGTAAAAAACACAATATTTACCTTGTTTTAATAAATCCACCATGAAACATGTTCAGCACGTAGGTGCGAATAGCAGGAACTAAGTGTCGATGCAAAACAAAATTGCCTCGTACTCTCTGCTGCCATAATTCAAAAATAACGTCGCGTTTGTGAAATATTTCATGTATACGGTCTTACCCCATGTCCGATCTTACCCCAACCTAACTCCCTGAGAAGTTTTTGGCTACCAGACTATTTGTGTGAATTACTTGAATTAAAACGAAAATTCGACATTTGATGAAACTATGGTATGGTATATGTGTGGTTTGGTATGGAAGTTGGTAAACAAAATCAAGTCCGACTCACGGTTAAAAATTAAATGTACTTATTGCCCAAAAAACATTGGAGGGTGTAAGACCAAGTACTAGTCACAGCACCAAGTAAAAAAGGAAGCTTATATTAGGTGTTTTAGTACAATTAAAAGTTGGTTCACAAGATGAAGTACTTAATATAATATCACATTATAAGCAAAAATTAATATCAAAATAACACCTATTATAAATGTTTTGGGCTAAGCCCGAGCGGCTAGACGCTTGAAGCAAAATGACACAAAAATGTTATTGAAAAAAAATATTAAATAATGGTTAATGAACAAAGCTAAGCTCCACGCTAAGAATCCGTTTTGTTAAACCATCTGACGTTTACTTTTTTTACCGACACTACCGACCGTACAAAAACTTAGAGATTAAGGATGCGCGATGTTGTTCGTCGATCCGATTTTGATTGATCTGCGGATCAGATCGTATGTCATCTGATATTCGAAAAATTGATCCAAAATTTCACAAAAAAAAGTAGTAATAATTCGTGTAACAAAAAAAAATATCGTCTTCCTGTGTTTTTTTTTATTCATAATTTTTCGAATTTACCTTTTTTATATTATCGTGTTTTATTTATTCATGAAATCAGTTTTTTTAAGATTTGTATCGATAGGCACTAATCTACAGGATGAAATTTTAACCACCTTATAATATATCAATCTACGAGACAAAAAACAAATGACGTATTTTTTCTTTTGGTCTATCCGAGTACAAAAATGTCAAGATAAAGCACTTAGAAAATGTCTGCCAAAAATCTAAAATATTTGATACGGCCACTTTGCAACACTTTTTTAAGCGTTGCGCATCTCATTCATTACGATACTATTCATAAGTTTTAGATTTTCCCTTTATAACTTAACAGGTCTAGGACCGTAAAAATTTAAAACTATATTGCGAAAAATATCTTCGGGTGACAACTTGATTTACATTTTTTACTTCCTAAATAGGCTCTAAATACGATACTGAATGCCTTTAAAAATTTTGGAAAGTGGTTAAAATTTCACCTGTATTTTTGATCTAAAAACTCTGGATCGATTACTCGCGATCTGAGTTTCCAAAAGATCGGATCGGATCGGCGCGCATCCTTATTACAGATGTCATGAGATGTCATCATGACCTATAATGTCATAAATACATGTGATACATGTCTGTTATCGCCTAAGTAACGAACAGTTACTATATAGGTTATATCCATAAAATATCCCTAGCCCTAGCGCTACCATGAGTTGATATCGAAGACTTACATTACGTAGCTACTGTCGCTAACGATGTAACAGATCTGTATCGAATATTTTTTGATTGAACCCGTACCATGAGTTCTTTTGATTTACGCAGTACAGCTTAGATGAAGAATATACAATCCTCGATACGAAAATAATCCGACTTATTTTAAACGTCGCAAAGCAGTGCATAATATAACTAGACATTTTGATAACTTTTGAATTATATTTAGTTATTATTTTGTTAATGTGACAGATTTTGTTGTTTGGATGATCTAATAATGTTTGTTTTGTTAGTTTCCTAACTATTCCTAATTGTTTTCATATTAAATGAGAACCAGTGCGTTACAAACTTGCAATCCTAGTATATGGTGGATTTATGTTATTATAGTTGAGAAAAATGTTTCAGACTTTTGATGTTTTGACTGCCGGTAAGCTAGTTTTATGAATAAATATTTTATTTTATGTGGTTAGTTGAACTGCTGGACTAGAAGAATGTGATGTTGTGAAATAGGTAGGTAGGTATGTCAAACAGATTTCTCTTGAGATTTTGTTTGACTAAGCTAACTCATTAAATGAGCACTAATATGCAACGTCAATCTTGATATGCAGCAGCCGTAAACATATTTAAAATGCCAATATCTTCTTGTCAACATTTTTTTTTTCAAAACTAATACTCTAAATAGAGTATTTTATTAAATAATGACGCCATATTTAGCTAGCGAGTTACTTCGCTACAGTCGTTAATGTGTTTGTCGATGGCATTTGTCAAATTTGTGACTCATGGTACCGATTTCATAGAGCAACTGCTGCAAAACGTTACTCGCTTACGATTAGATTTCGATAGGTTTTAATTTGTTGACTCATGGTAGCGATTTTAGTTTCTCAAGTGACCGCTACAGGCACTGTACATTTTTTCATACATATTTTTTACGCCGATGATAGTGACTCTGATCATTGTTAACTCATGGTAGGTGTACTGGACAGATTTAAATTAGGGCAAAATAATATTTCGTATATAAACACTTCCGACAATTTTGACACTTCTATGAACGACAAAATTAGTGTAGCAAAAAAAGTGATCCTAGATTCAATACTTTTGTCGCCGATAAACTTTAGCTAATAGGCATTAGGTTTTCAGTCCAGAGACAAAGACACGTTTAATGAAGAGTGTAAGAGAGAATGTTATTTTCTGTTCTAGATTTTGTAACAACATGTTTATTGCCTGATTGAAAACCACACGTGTTAACAATATTTATTCTCTTTGTCCTGCGCAGGTGGATAACATTATGTTTAAGAAAGTTCTCGGATACATTGAGAAGGGCAAGAAAGAGGGAGCTACCCTGGTGGCGGGAGGAAACCGCGTCGGAAGCAGTGGCTACTACATCGAGCCTACTGTCTTTGCTAACGTAAAAGACGACATGACTATCGCGAAGGAAGAGGTAATTTCAAGAAAGTGTTAAGTAGTCCTGACTCCTCACTCTGACATGAGAGACGTTAAGAGGTCCTAAGCTTTCTAAATACTTTTGCTTCGTTTGACAGATCTTTGGCCCCGTGCAGAGCATCCTCAAGTTCGACACGCTGGAAGAGGTCATCGAGCGCGCCAACAACACCAACTACGGGCTCGCAGCAGGCATCTTCACCTCAAACCTGAACAGTGCGCTGCAGTTTAGCAAGCACGTCGAGGCTGGCACTGTGTGGTACGTTCTATCATGTTCTATGAAAGCATAATTATGCTTTTTTTAATACATCAATATTAAAAAATATTTCCTTTTATTTGTTATTGAGATTGTGTCGAATAGAAATGTTGTCAGTATTTAAACTTGATAAATTGCTTAAATCTATACTAATATATAAAGTTGTAGAGTTTGTTTGTTTGTTTGAACGCGCTAATCTCGGGAAGTAGGTACTGGTTCGAATTTTTTTTTTGTGTTGGATAGTCCATTTATCGAGGAAGGCTTTAGGCTATACAAGATCACGCTGCGACCAATAGAAGCGAAGCAACAGTGAAAAATAAACGCGATCATAATAACAGCAATTGACGCGGACGAAGTCGCGGGCAACAGCTAGTATCATATAAAGTATAGAAATGTTGTGTTTCTAAATCAATATCATGTACACTTAAGCAGGGATTAAAGTTACATAATATGTTTATTGTTTATGAAGAAGTTACTTGCCCCTATTACTCTGTCAAGAAGTCTGTACTACCTGTCGATTAAAGAAACTTTTGCAGAATTACATTATTAATTGACATTCCCAGAAGTAAGGTTTTGATTGGAAGGCAGGATTTGAAATAGAATGCCTCGATCTAATCTGAGTCCGTGAATCCGTCTTGCGTTTGCCTAGTTTAGGCTGTTTTCAGAGGGTGCGTCAATCGGCGTACTCTTGAGCACCGAGGTACAGCAAGCGCATACCACAGTGGAACAAGTATTCGCACGTTTCACTTCTTGGACAGTTATGGCCACCTGTGCATCACTAGCGCAATAGCAAACGCTTGCGCTCGTCTCTGAAACTAACCTTATTTAAAACTTCACCATTAGATGCTCATTATTCATATGGTCATTTCGTTTTTTCAGGGTGAACAATTACCTCACTTTTAAGGCGCAGCAACCGTTCGGTGGTTTCAAAGAATCCGGTGTTGGTCGTGAAAAGTATGTACAATTCAATATAGCATTTTTAAAATAACAAGAAGTACGAATGAATTTTTTTTTTAATTTTACACTGCTTATTTGATTTGCATTAAAACATTATAATGCACCTTATCTAGGTAATAAAACTATTTTACACTGTAGGTAACAATATTTTTTTAACGAATCATTTTTTATTTCAGCGGTCTTCACTGCTTAGAAGCGTACCTCGAAGTCAAGACTGTGAATATAGCTTTACCAAAGAAATTTTGAAAACGCTGAAGGAACTACGAAGCCCTACAAAATACACTAATAGATATTGTATGATAATCAGTATTTATGGCTCGTTTTCTACGCCAAATTTGGGCGACTTCATTAATGTCTACATTTCAGTTAAATTAATTAGGCGTCCTGAACCTGTGTTAGGTTAAGTAACGACCCTTTCTGCGGAAAACAAATCTTAGTTACCAAATCGCAATGTATCTGTTATTTTCGTATCATATTATTATTAAATCATAGGATTTATATGTACAAGTTTCGTGTTTTAATGTTTACCACTGATCCAGATTTTTTCTTTGAATAAATCCTATTACACTATGAGTAGCTAAACTTGACATTCATTGTTCTGATCCCAAAACAAGTAACTATTAAAAACACTTCTTTTGTGGAAATCAGAAACAAAGAAGGCATGAAAAAAACCTAGACATAAGACAATGTAGATAAATACTATATTTATACGCCAATCCACAATTGAGGTCGTCAAAACATATGTACCTACCAAAATATATCTGTAACTACTATGTCGTTAGTCGTTACGCCTTTTTGGAATTTGTTATTATCTGTTTTAGAATATACCCTGTTATCAACATGAAAGCTTATCTGATATTTCACTTTACCTAACTACAGTTTTCAGGAAATGGGATTGATACTCGTATTTCAGAGAAAACGGCTAACGATATCAGACGGGAGATTCCTCAACACAAAGAGATAAAGGAATGAATAAATATCATTACTAGTGCACCTTTCGAAATATATTGGGGCAAAAGCTTTTGTTAGTGTTTTCTTCTACTTTAAAACAATTAACCCAGAATCAGTATTCAATGTTTACATTCGATTTTATTTAGGTGAAAACGCTTCATATTTAAGAATACTTATTGAATTATTATTTGTTCTCACGGGTTTCAGAACTTACAGTATTCGTGGTCACGGGTTTTTTTTATAAGAAAAGCAATTGAAATTAAGTGAAGCTGTTTTGGCTGTCAGTGTTGCTAAAAAAAATGTTATTAGGAGCTGTTGGATTGTGTGAAACAGATAAATATAATATTATATTATGGTTTGGCCCCGTTGGTCTAGAAATACTGGGCCAAGATATGGGGGGTCCGGGTTCGACCCTATTTGCTTGAGGCCCGCTGCCTTCTCGGGTTGGTGATCACCAACCCGCATTTGGCAAGTGTGGTGTTTATGCCAGTTCCCAATTCTCATCATTGCTATGGTAACTTCAATTCAATGATGGAGGCCATTTCCCTGCAGTGGGATGATTAGGCTGTTACTTTACTTTTATATTATATTAATTTAATTAGTAACGTTCTTACACAAATTATAGGTTTTCATGGCTAATGCTCTTGAACAAAATTAAATTTTTTAGCACTATAATTTACTTTTCTTTATATTCAGTACAATCGTTATTTTGCCACAACATAACACAGAAATAACAAGTAAATAAAACTAGTAAAGTGCATGTGTCGCAGTGAATCTATTTAAATTAAAAAAAGGAGTTGGTATTTATTTCGTATATTCATTTTAGTATATTCTGAAAACAGAATTGGTAACTTCGGTTGCATTGATAATTAAATTGACTTCAAGGAGCCTATGTATAAATAATAAATTATGAAAAACAAAGCTATAGTGCAAAACTACGGAATAAAATCAGTGTACTGCAGATAGCTAGGTACCTATGTATGTGATTTTAATTAACATCCATTGTCATCAACATCGAAACATAACGTTTTGTGTTTAAAAACTTCATAAATACACATTTCAAAGATGCAACTCATGCAACAGAAAGAATAACATGTTGGGCTTAGTTTATATTTCTTTAATTCATAACGTATAAAATGTCATAAGTAAAAAAAAACTAATATTATAATAACAAACAAAATAAATTCGAAATATAAATGTTCTGCTAAAATAATGTTCTCTTATATTAAATCGCTGTGCAAGACAAATAATACGAGTAATTATACGCCTTATTGTTATGGCCAGTGAAGTACAAATTTCTAATTTAATTCAAAGCTCTTTTAGATTGCTCCTACTAATCTGTCACGCAAAATGACAACGGTTAGGGAATATTCGAATCGCGATGCAATGTAAAAGAGTGGATAAGCCCATTCCGTCGATTGATGAATTTACTAAAGCGTAAAGCTGTCATGAAAACGTCATTGAGTCGCTTCTTTGGTGGCTTATGTCTAACAAAGGACGTCTAGAGGCTTATCTACATTAATGCTTTTGTATGTTTGCAACGAAAAAACTAAAAAACTGAGAGATAAGAGTCGTCCCGGGAACGGACAAAGGATGTTATTTACCCAAGAAATTATTTATGCTTGTAAGTTATTTATGGATCGGAAGAGAGAATGGGGAATCAATATTTTCTTAATTTGGTAGAAAGCAGTCAACATATATTTATTAGCCGTCTAAGCTTAGGTTTTGTTCAGGAGAGATTTTAATATCAGTTTAATTTCAGAAGCCAAATCGGCAATACTTTGATTTAGCCACGAAAGATTTTATAACGAGAACAACCTTTTTTTACAAACTGATTGTATAAACTTCAAATTGAAAAACCTATTTTGATGAAACTTACTGCGACGAATAGGCATGATAGGAATCAACGCTGACAGAAAGTGAAAACCCGTGGTTTATGTGGTGTACCCTAGATGTTTTCAAAAATAAACCTATATACACATGACAAAAAACTGACTAGATATTTTGGAATATTCATGATCTAAGCCATATAAAATCGCGGAGCATCATTACTTTTCTGTTTCTTTTAGTTAAACTTATTGCACCTAAAAAAAAAATTAAAAAAAAAAAAGATTGTACGAAAGTAGCTAAAATATTATACATATTGCATCTGTAATCAACGCAAAATGCAATAGGAACTAATAATGGCTGACATTACAATTTTCCATTTGAGTTTCAATCACAGATTAAAAACAGTTCATCGTACTCGTAATTTATTACATTTTGCTAAACATATTTTTTAAAGGCCATCCTATTTATAACTTACAAAATTACTTTGAATTATTTATGAATGTTTAACCTAAGTAATATGTTGTTTCACAAGTCGCTGTTGAGAATGAACCGATTACCCTCAGAGTGCTTGCCGGTGTATTTGTAGTGAGATTTTCCGTAGGCTCCTGTGGGTAGACATGATACAAAATTTAGTAATAGGTACCTACTAATTAATTAAAAAAATTACGATTCAAATTTATCGGGATGCTTTGAAAGGTTTTAGAATGCAGGATAAATATTTATAAAATATTATAAGAAAAGGTTCAAAAGGTTTTAAATAATTAGGAATATATTTTATATTTAAAAAAATCATCAAATTGACTACTTGAAGGGTATACAGGATGAAATTTTAACTAACTTCCAAATTTTAAAGCAATCTACGAGACAAAACACAAATGACGTACATGCTTTCTTTTGGTGTAGCCACTGGGCTACATATATTCTAAGTGCTTTATCTTGACATTTTTGTACTGACAAAAATGTCACGATAAAGCACTTAGAAAATGTCCGCGAAAAATAAAAATAAATTGATACGGCCGCCTAGCAACACTTTTCACATCTCATTCATTCATTACGATACTATTCATAAGTTTTTGATTTTCCCTTTATACCTTAACAGCAGGCCTAGGGCCGTAAAAATTGAAAACTATATTGCAAAAAATATTTAACTTGATTTACTTTTTTTATGTCATAGATTTCTTAATACGATACTGAACACCAATAAACATTTAGAAAGGTGGTTAAAATTAATTCTGTTTAAAGGTAACAGACCCCGAAACGTGAAATAATAGTAATAGGTAGTAAAAATAGGTTGAAAGCCTTACAAAAATTGAACCGACGAAAAGCGTGAAATAAGCCACTAATTGTAATTTGGTGCTAAGCAATAAATTGCGAACAATTATGAAGTAGGTACCGACACAAAATTGATGGCTTATTTGACGTTTTTCGACAAATTTTTCATTAACATCACCTTTGTGTTTGCCCAGCGCTGAGAAGTCGACCGGCAGCGGTCTTAGGGGCTGACCTCTAGGTGCGGGCTGCGGTTCGCCCGTTGCCTCCGCGGGCGGGCGCCGTACTCGCATGAACTCGCCCCGCTTATCAGCTTCGGAACGCTCGTGCGACGATACGCGACGAGAGTCCAGGAATCGTAGATTCTTCAACTTGTGCAGTACGAAGTATCTGCAGACAAAAACGCATGTGTTTTATACAGTTTTGATGAGCTAGTTGTAACTTCAAAAATGACATATTAATTATGAAAATGTTGGCTAATAATATCCGCTAGTTTACCGATATTTACCTTCACCACACCGCACAGAGTGAGCAAGCAATAATAGTATCTGAGCAAATACTAGTAATTGAGCAAATCATAGTGCTTGCTTTCCGCAAAGTTATCGATTTCCGCAAAGTAGCGTCTGAGTTTATTAAACTCGTATGATTCAGATTGAGTCGGTAATTTAGGCTTTTAAAGGTTTTAAAGGTTTACATTATGTAAATTTGAGTTCGTATTGTAAAGAAAATTATGTCAGCATTTAGTCTATTAAAAGCAATCACATTGCTAGTGTAGATTGAAGACTATATTTCTTAAATAAAAATGCCTTAAGAATCGACAGGATGCGAGGCGGTCAAAATTTCTTCGAACTCGTAGTTGGTAGGGAACTAAAACATTAAGAAATTCCGTTGGCTTACAACGTAAAGCCTGGAATAAAATCGTCGACAAAATCTTTGTAGCTCAATCGTTAGCGCAGCCCACCCGGTAAGCAGGCGGATGTAAATTTAATATAAGTATTTAAATTAAATAACTTTTATTTCAAATAAATTAAACCCATATTTGTTAGTACAATGTCTTAAAATAATTGGTAGTAAAATATAATTATTATGTATTATAAAATTATATTAGGTAAGTTATGGTTGTGGTTTCGAGTCTTTCCTTAGACATTTTTGTTCAAGGAATAATATTTTAAAAACTGTATAATGAATTTACATATATTTTTGGCTTAGTCATACGTCATTAGGTTTTTGGTTTTATTGTAACAGCCTATTATCATCCCACTGCAGGGAAAAGGCCTCCATAAATAAATCCAGGTTACCACAGCAATGATGGGTGTAGTAGCATAATCCCAAATGTGTGTTGTTGATCAAAAACGCGAGAAATGTTCGAAAATTCTAAACTCTTTGTTGCCCGACCTGGGGATCGAACCCGGGACCCCGAGATCTTGATCCGGTATTTAAACCACAGGACCAACGGGGCGTTTTTATTGACTTATGATGTGAAATGAAACTAGCAAATCTTGTAATGTAATTCCAATGTTAGGTCTGAGCTACTGACATTGAGTAGTACCATAGGGAAAGATTTCTTTCTCTATAGTACTTTGTTAAATACCAGCTGACCAAATGGACGTTGTCCTGTCCTTTTTGCGGTTCTGTAGTAAAGACAAAGAACCTATACAGTTTAGCCCAATGAGAATATAATCACTGCTTTAGCCCAGTTAATTTGTCTGTCTGTCTATCCGTACGAGGTTAATCTCAGAGTCTATTAGTACTACAAAGCTGTGTTTTTTTTTTTTGCACATCTATCACATAGTGTCGGGGAGTTGTTAGGTAGGTTGCTGTTAAACATTATTTTAGTTCTGTGAACACTATTTAGATTCAGGGATACATGTGTGACCTATAAAGTTATAAAGTGAAATTGTCTTAGATTTGAGTCCTCTCTCTCTCTGATAAACGGTTGTTCATGGATAAGTGAAAAAAGTATTGGAGCAGTGAAGCATGAAAACTATTAGAGTTAAGTACCTAGGGTTTGCAAGTTTAAGAACAGTAGAATAACTCATAAAACGTATTTGAAGTAGATAAATTTCTAAGAAATTCAGCTGAAATTTTACGAACGATGTGAAACTAAGTGAGTCTATAAATTTGTGAATTGCAACTTCTTCGGGTCGAACAAAGTTCATATTTCGTTAGCTTACCTGTACCTCTGGTAGTCAGAGTCATCTTTGTCGAGGTCCGACAGCTCGTTAGGGCAAGCCTTGTTGCTGAGAATGCTCAGGTACGATAATGATGGCAGTCTTTCCGTTATTTTCGTTATAAGGGATTCCAAGTCCGTTATCTACAAAAGTAAACATACACGGTGCATTTTAAACCACTTGAAAAACGGAGCCCACGTTATACTCGTATGACTATTATTTATAATATCATGGCAGTGTTATTTAATCTATCAATACTTTTTTTTTTTTAATCTATACTAATATTATAAAGCTGAAGAGTTTGTTTGTTTGAACGCGCTAATCTCAGGAAGTACTGGTCCGATTTGAAAAAATCTTTTTGTGCTGGATAGTACATTTATCGAGGAAGGCTTTAGGTTATATAGCATCACGCTGCGACCAAAAGAAACGAAGCACCAGAGAAAAATGTAGCAAAAATAATCGCTCTCATAATATCAGATATTGACGCGTACGAAGTCGCGGGGACCATCTAGTATTAAATAATTATTTAGACTTTTAATTTTGTAACACGCTGTAACGCGCACAGACGTATTATTTTGCTGCAGCGGGGTCCCACCCGGATGAATGAACCTTACACAGCTAAATCCGTGCGCGTCACCGTGTGTTTCACCATAAATAGCTGAACCAATATTTTATAATTTTAATTTAAAAAAATGATAAAAAATATTAAACAACACTGCCAAGATGTTACACATAATGGTTACATAACGTGGGCTTCGTTTTACAGGTGGTTGAAAATGCACCGTGTATATAAAAAGCCAATCAATGCAGTAATTACTATTTATTAATCAGGTTTTTAAAATATATGAACAATAACAAAAAGCACAGCCGCAGTATAGATCGAGAGATAATTTTATTCATAATTTGGTATATAAGTATGTCAAATTGAAGTTTTTTTTAGTCTGTACTGTTTCTAACTGACTGGTTAAGAAAATTGTACTTATTTTGTATTAGACAACATTTATCATTAAAGCATTTTTCAAATCTGCTTATAATTTTCGTTTCGCCAGTTTGCTTGTTGAATTCAAATGAGACAAATTTTGCGCCCATATAACTATATACTCGATATAAATCAGTCAACAAAGTGATTTTTTCTGCATAGGTATGTTCCGTAACTTTTTTATCGCCGGTTATAAATCAAGTTAAACAGAAAAATATTTTATCCTACGCATACATATAAGTGCGTATAGCTTCTGGCGTAGGAGGGGGCAAGTCAGATTTTTTAGGTCAGATCATCCGCAGCTGTTTTGTCATACACACTACACAAACACACCTACATGAAACATTAGGTATATGTAGTGTAATGTGTAGGGCAAACAGCCGCAAATGATCCTGCTTTATAGGTAATTAAGTAAATAGAAGTAAATTTGACTATGCATGCATTTTTATTTTATTGAAATAGCTTCTATTTTAAAAGTAATTTTTGAGGATCTTCTGCAAAACGGTTTATAACGTCTTCCGTGAAAGAATTGCCCATACTGTTTACAAGTTTTTTATGTACACTGAGCAAACAAAGTCCATTTAACCTGTCTTCAATCATTGTTGATCTCAGCCACGTTTTCACGCGTCTGAGAAGGCATTGCCAGTAAAATTTCTAGGGCTGTTTTCATCCATCGTCGCGCGTGGTTTTTCGACAATTGCATCGTGCATTTTACCCACATTTTGCCAGTGTCTACTGCGCGGTTTATTTAAAAGTTAGAGCATAAGGCCCCGTTTACACTTTAATTAGTAATTAGGCGAGTTCATACATGTTCTGCGTGATTTCCAAGAGGGGGCAGCTGCCCTCCCCTGCCCCCTGGGTACGCCTATGTATAAGTGGACTGAATTATTTAATGATTGGTAAGGTGCCTCAAATTTTGTTAGGCAATTATAACTATTACTGGATGATTGAATAAGCGAAAAGTATTTACCGCATAATGTTTACCGGTTTACCTGATTATTATTAAGGGACAAAGTCTTCAGATAAGGAAGATAAGGGAATATTACTCCGTCTCCCAATTTATTGTTGTCCAGTATCAGTTCTTCCAATCTACCGAACTGCTCCAAACCTTTTAGGGTCTCGATGCTGTTATAGCTGGAAGGGATTTACATAAATTAATAAATTAAACCATTATCTACAAGGTAAGTGTTAAGCTGTTTATACTCTGTCGATTATGCAAAAAAAATGTTACCTATTACTTCAAAAGCAACAAAGAGCGAAATACTGAAAAGTTATGTTACTTGTATTAGGGGTTAAAGTATGAAATTGCCGTTTTGTATGGACGAAATCGAGAAAAGTCATTTTTCCATACTAACATTTTTTTAGTTTTTTTAAAAACGCCTGAACCGTTTTCTATGCAATTAAAGGTGAAAGTTAGATGGTTATAAAGCTACGCATTATAGTATTAAAATTTTTGAAAATCAAAGTATATAATACAAATATACTTAATTGAAGCAAGAAGGTCAGCTAACACATTGTAAGGGGTCTTTTCAACGACTTCCTTTGAAGTAATAGGCACTAGTATTGCATTTTTTTTTAGTCAAAAGTTACTTTATTTAGTTTTTGATACAATACAAAAAGAATTACGCAATAATATGAATATACTTAAGAGCTATAAATAAAATAAAAGGTGGGAAAATAATCGGCAATTTCATACTTTAACCCCTATTATTTACAACGATTTCTGAAAGGCCTATAAATATACAAAAAAAAAACATTTAGGGTTATTTAGTGATTAAAAGAGTAATATTAAAAGATAAACCGAAAATTGGAGGCCATTATGAACTATTAAATAGTATTAAACAAAGAAAACTATGAGTATTATCAAGTAAGTAATTATCATTGAATTTAAATTTTTAATAATATGGTTTTTCCCATTTATTTTGCGTTGTCCACACAACTCGTGTAAAAATGACAAATAAATATGTTCAGCTGTTGTTATTATTTGTGGCTTCTGGTGTTAATTATCTTTTATACGCGCAATAATCACTAAACAACCAAATGGTAGTAGTTTCTGTCAACTGTTTTGTAGGCGTCTTAGGTCTAACCAGTAAAATAAAAATACAACAAGTAAAATAGAATATTATGTATTTAAAAACACTTATTATGGTACAAATTTTAACTGCTGCACTTTCACATAAGGTTGTCATGCGTTACGAGAGACAGAACCATGACATACTCGTATATCAGAATCTACGAGTATTCATACTTCTTTGCCCTAAGCGCTTCAGTTAAGGTCTTGTATTTTCATTTAAAAATGTGTTATAAAATATGATCAAATACAAAATTTTTTGAGATGTTGTACGCAAGGATTTAACTTATTTGAATAAGTTATTTTATTAATGATACATACAATGATATGTTATTGTATCTGTTATACTGACCTCCGTGGCGGAGTGGCGTACACACCGGTTTTCAAGGTGTCGCTTGCTCCGGGGTCCCGGGTTCGATTCCCGGACGGGCCAATTTAGAAAAAATGTGTTTTTCTACATTTTCCCGGGTCTGGGTGTTTGTGGTACCTTCGTTGTTTCTGGTTTCCAAAATACGAATGCTTTAAATAGTTATTCAATGTATGTGATGTTGTCCACATTAAAAAAAAAAAAAAAATACTTCGCTTGTCTTGCACACCCCTACTCTACTAAAACTAAATTCCTCTACCCAAAGGTTGAAGGTTGCCTGGTAGAGATCGCTTAAAGCGATAAGGCCGCCTAATTGTACATTTCTCTTGTTGTTAATACCTATTTTGTTATCTTGCAATGTGTTTTGTGCAATAAAGTGTTTTCTATCTTCTATTCTATCTATACACCTACTTGTTATAATTTGTTTATGCCACTTGTATACTCGTATCCATAGACATAATATCTCGTATCTATAGTTGAATGATGATACCTTTCTATACAAAAACCTAAGAACGTATCTATCGTACGTTTTGTTATAATTAATACTGTCTGTAAACGAAGAAAACATAAGACTGTGGCATAATTAATCTCTAATTTCAACTCGTGTTCTACATTTATAAAATATTGTCTTCCGCTCAAAAGACAAGAAATGGGACTGCTTAATTACTTGGAAACAATGATTGTAATGTCACAATTTGAATATTTGAATTCGCTACGCAAAACGACTTTAGAAAGCACAAATCGGATGTTCCGGTTCAATTTGCTTATCAAGTATTCAAAGGGTCGTAGCTGTTATTATTTACAAGGTCAATTTGTGCTTCTTCCTTTTTTAATATAAAGGATTTTAAAGATAATTTGGTCTCAGAGTTTTCCAAGCATGCTTTGGGTTTATTGTCAATAGTTTCCGTAGCGTGAAACCAGCTAAGTACTGAAGTTTTATAGAGAACATCAATATCTACAAAAAAGTTCATGTCTAACTACTAACTAATATACCTAATAACCATTTTTTCATGGTAAGATATGCAAAAGTAGCCTGTTCTTTTGAATATCTACATCTACCCGTGTACGGAGCAGGGGCAAACCCAGGCAAGCCGGTAGATTATTCATAAATTTGCCATGTCGTCAGACAACAGCAGTGCAGACAACATACTGATCGTACAATCTCCTACTTAGTTAGGCAGTTGTGGGGAAATAACGTGACACCGCCTAAGTTGGGAGGCAACACGACCATTTTTTCTTTAGTTTCGTCCATTAAAGACCGGGAATCGAACCTGGACCGGCGTAGTAGGCAGGCTAATCTGGTCATCAAGTTTAAGAATGTTAAGAACGATTTATTGCTTTTGAAAAAAAAAAACATTACGTTGATTAACGTATTTTTTTTTTCTATAGATAAAATTATTTCAATTCAGGTATTGACTTTTATAAACAAAAGTTAATCGAATAGTCATGGGAAAAAAGAAAATATGCATAATAAAATGCTGCATATTCGCGATGTAGCCTCATAAGATCGCAATTTTTTGGGTGATGAGATGCCGATAGTATGATGAGCTGTAATAAATAAAACACAAAGTCAATACGTACCTTAAATCCAAGTATTTAACTTTAGGGCCATACATCTTGTGCAACGCCGGTGGTATTCTCATACAATCCTGTCCGCAATAACTTAACTAAAACAAGGAGAAAAATTTTTTTAGGCAACTTTCTCAATTCAACTTGGGTACTTATAATTGCATTAACTGTACTGCATGCATTTTTGAGGGAGGGCGGGCGGTTTTCCTGCATGAAATAGTGCTTGCTCAATCAGTGTTAGTGTGGTGCAGGTGCTTCCTCAAATCAGTGTTAGTGCGGGTAGTGTGGTGAAGGTATCTAGGCCGGTATATTAACAAGCGGAAATAATTAGCAAAATAATTTTCTAAACCCATAACTTTCTCAAAGTCAGCTATAGCGGGGCCAACGCGTCGCGCAGTGGTTTGATTCTGTAAATAGGTGGACATTCGATCGAAAGTTATAATTTCACTAAACAAAAAATTGTTAGTATAGCATTTTGAATGTAGATCAACATTTGTCATTACACATTTTTCATCGAAACGAGTCTACCATACTTAAAAAAAAATATTACCAAAAAAAATTTATGGAACAAAATTTTTTTTTTTTTGGTTACTGTATCAATCTGTAGCAATGAGACCTTTTGCAATAGTAAGTGCCTGCCTGGTGTGCCTAACATATCTATATTTCCCCGGATTCCACCATCAGACCATGACTTCGTTAAAATGGGACCACACGAGAAGCACCAGCTTTCAAACGAAAAAATATTTTTTAAAATCCCTTCAACCAGTCGAAAGTTCTGAGGTAACAAACATAAAAAAAAATACAGTCGAATTGAGAACCTCCTCTTTTTTTTGGAAGTCGGTTAAAAATTTCCCGCGTGTACGCGCGGTCTTGCGTGCAATGGACATGTAAAGTTTTATTTGTTCAGTAATGCAATTATTTAGTTTAAACTCGGACAATATCTTTATCTTGTCTCTCTTAACTCATAATTTCTCTTTTATACACTATATCTCTCTTCCACACACTATATCTTTCTCATTCATTCATCTTCCAATTATTATCTCTCTTACGAGAAATACTTAACGCTGATTGGCTGACATGCCTTACGATTACGGCATTAGTCACTTAAATGGATCGACGACCATTTGGATCAGCGGTAGTAAACGCTGCTTCTGAATAAGAATAAGAATAAGAATAATTTATTTGCTTTTGAATGAGGTACACCAGGATGACAGATAACATATTACATTAGAATCACTCATCCAGCCATATGAAGCAGCATGCAAATACATAATTAAAATTTTAATCAACATAAATGTCATTAATAAAACAAATTAAATATTAAATTAGATTAAAAGCACAGATGTATAAAGTATGTCAAACCAATAATAATAATAAAATTCAAATTTAAAGTCACAATAATATTTTAGATAGGAATTAAATGTCAGTTATACAGGAATCAAATTTTATATGTCAGATAATCTTTTATTGAATAATTAAAAAACTAAAAAACCACGCTTTTAAAACAGATTGAACTAAAAAATTAAAAATAAAACTGTAGTAATCAATTGAAAAATTCATATTATTGTACAAAAAGCGTGGGGTGCTTGTTATGATATCCACAGATATAGTAAATTATTGATAAAATATTTACAACAATCTAAATCAAGCCCCCACGCTTTTTGTACAATAATATGAATTTTTCAATTGATTACTACAGTTTTATTTTTAATTTTTTAGTTCAATCTGTTTTAAAAGCGTGGTTTTTTAGTTTTTTAAACTATAATTTATTTTTTACTTTTTAGTTTAGTTTATAAGATTTGATTCCTTCTTTACCGACTGTAAGTCCAAACCTATGCAGGAAACATAATTGATACAGATCGCGCGCTAGCTCTATCTCTTTTACTCCCTCTTACAGAGGAAAACTGGGAAAACTGTTATTAAATTATTGCATTGTCATCGGCCCTTGATACGTGTGCAAAGTTTCAAATTAATCAAACTTCTGGAAATCGGTCAAATTTATGCTCAAAGATTCCATTACATAGATACAACCCAAGCTAATAAAAGCGTGGTAAAAACAGCCGCTAACCAATAAATTAAATAATTGACGATTAAATAAGCTCCCCTAAGTTCTTTTATTCGATCCGGTAATTTACTGTAAATAGTAACAGCCATGGCGTAGCAATGGGGGCTATCGCTAGTAAATTTGCCACTAGAGGCGCTAGTGTCGCGTGAGGTCCAATATCATTCACTTTGTACTGGTTTTAGCGGAATTTGTTGCATAAGTTATAATTTCTTAAATTTACCTGCCGGAAAGTGATCTCCATCGTAAAATATAGCAAATATGGATTATTTGGCGATTAATGTGAACGCTTTAAAAGCGGAATTAAGAAAAAGCGCAAAAATAGGCGGCCTCTAGAGCAACTATTTCAGAAGTTAGTTTGTTGATATCAAGATAGTTATTTATAAACAATATAACCTTAATTAGATTCAAGATATAACAGTTTGTTTCGGCGCCAATCGCCTTTTACTGCTTTACTTCCGGACCTCAGTCTACAGTGGCGCCAACTGGTGAGCAAAGAAACGGTAGTCCCCATTACGACCGTACAAAGCCGATCTTGATACGGGTTGTGCTAGCCTGTTTTTATGTCTGGCACTATACTTGTAAAAATGTTCAAATTTCGCGAATAGTTTAGGATGAGCCATGGGCCTGAGCCATGGGTCGCGGGTTCGATCCCCGCACAGTACAAATATTTGTGTGAATGAACATGTCTGTTTGTACTGGTCTGGGTGTTTTATTTGTACCTATTATGAGTGTATATACAAAAAAAAAGTATATAAGTAAGTTTATCGGTTGTCTAGTACCCCATACGACAGGGTACTTAATAGTAGCTTAATTTGGGACTAGATGGCTCAGTGTGGCCCAGTGAGGCATGTCTTACATATTATTATTATTATGTTGGTCTGTTTCCGATCACGGGACTATGGAGTCCCGGACATTTGGAAGGCCCGTTAGACAACATTTATCTTTACGACGTGATGTGACACCGACCGACGATTATTCCTGTACGCACTATATAAATGTTTCCAAGGACTGGGTAACTGGGACTACGGAAGGACTATGACCCCTGCCTGACCTATGTTACTAACACGGATGAAATGGCAGGAGGTGACTTGCACACTCGTTTAATAGGCCCCCGAAAACGGCCGCTAGCACATAGTGACGTAACGACAAGAGGGCAACATAGCCTGAGGTGCTTGAGGAATGGAGAGGTATAACACGGCTCTCAGGAAAATCCCGGCAATCCGTTCAAGATCCCTACAAGCATCTTACTGCAATACTTCTTTCCTCAGAGCATTTCTGCTCTAGCGACTCTCCACTCAAGCCGACCAATGAAGGCAAGCAAGAGGTGAGAGATATGTTCCTCGTCAGTGTTCACTCCGGCCGACCAATGAAGGCAAGCCAAAGGTGAGGAACAGGGATGCTCCCGGGAGCAATCAGGTCCGTGGGGTCACTACTGCCCTTGGACGAATAAAAGCTACTGCCCAACAGCTCGCCACAAGCTGCCCTGCGGGTTATTATTATTATTATTACTAAGAGCTTCATATATAATAAAAGTGCAAGAAAAAGTGATAGTACGCATCCCAATTGATACCTATGACAAAGATTTGAAAGTTATCAAATCATTTACGATGTCGTATATGGTAATATACATCGCAGATGGATAAACGCTGCAAGAAATCAAAAATCATTTATATCTAAATATACGGAGTGGTTACAAAATAATATCTTATGGCCTAGTTGCTCTACTGTGAACTTAGAGGAAATTTTTCAAGATATGAAGAAAACATAGAATACATTAATCTTCATGAAGATACCAGTTTTCAAGAACCAGAAATCGCATCAACATCCAAGACGTTCTGGATTTTTATTGGAGCATTCAATAGAAGAACTCGCCTTTGCATTGGTCACGAAGTTAAGATCAAACGAAAAATTTGACAAGTTCGTGTTATAGACCACATTTTATCGAATCCAGAAAGAGTTACAGTTATCCAAAACACTTTATTTGGGAAAGATAAAAAAATAGTATTGACAACGATCACGCTTTGGCTCTTTATACGTCGTTAAATTTGTCAAAATGCAAGTACATTTGTTTACGACAAGTGTTGTCTAATTATCCTGCTCCAGTTTTACCATCATACTACAAACTTCTTTAAGCGAAAGAAAAATGTTATCCAAGTGATATAAAAATTAGTGAGAGTGGAGCGAGAGTCAAGTTGCAGTTTTTATTAGATTTGAATGTACAACGGATTTTACAATTTTCGGGGAAAAAATGCGATTCATCATCTGAAGGTTTAAAATTAATTAGCAAATGGGAATTTGGCGAAACTTCATCGCAAAGCACATACAAACAAAGGAGTGAAATAATTAATTTCGAAGATTCATCAATTTTTCGAATGGTCCCACTCAAGTTAGTGATGTCGAACGATATAATCATATGAGAAAATCCGAAACCATCTTCTACACATTATTGCAGACCCATTATGTTCAAGTTCCAGAAAGAGACTGCTGAATTTATCAAAAAAGAAGTAAACTAATTTAAAAAAGAAATTAACAATCTTACTACTACAAAATGTGAGGGCTTGAAAATTAGTCACGAACTTCATATGACTATGATTGACGGCAAAGTGGCATCAATCATTACAGACAATTCTGCTGCATCTGACTGCAAAATATGCCTAGCTAAGCCGAGTGAAATGAACAATTTGTCCCAAATTGATTCAAGACCAGTGCGAGAAGATGTTTATAAGTATGGTCTTTCTTCACTTCATATGTGGATCCGGACATCAGGACCTAACAAAGAATTGAAAGCTGCAAAAAACAATTGGTAGGTACAAGATGAGTTTAAGAATCAGATGGGAATTCTCCTGAATTTTGTAAAGAAGGGCTGTGGAACATTTAATGATGGAAACACTGCAAGGCGTTTTTTTCCAACTTCGAAATGTCTGCTGAAATTACAAAAGTTGACAAAGGTCTTTTGAAACGTTTTGCAGTCATCCTTCAGACCATTTCATCTGGGAATACATTGAACATTGAAAAATTCAGAATATATTGCAGAGAGACTGCTAATCTTTTTGTCCATCCTTACCCTTGGTTTTATATGCCAGTTAGCGTGCATAAAATGCTTATAATGAGTCGAGTCATGCAATTTGTTAGTCGAGCTCAAAATTTAGGACTCTAAAGACTTGAGTTCTTTACATCACTAGCGTAATGGCATAACAGTAAACACGCACATGTCGCTTGCAGAAGATCAAAGCAAATACGAGGAGGGTAACGTGAAATTTGACAAGAGCAAGAGACAAGCATGAAACTAAAGTTACTTTTGTAATTAATCGTACCACTATTACGTTGTGATTTCGTTTACAGTAGATACATTGCACCCACCGAGCAGCCTCTCTCTTGTACGTTATTGTTCATTGTTACAATATAACGCGCATTACGGTAATGTATCAATTAACATCAGTCGCAGTTGTAATAATTGTCCTGTTCTCTTAGTAAAAATATGATTATACCACTATATTAGGTGTCCACATCTACTCTGTACACGTTTACTGTAGCACCTTCACAGCTCATATCGTTTACAAATATTTTAGGAAAAAAGTATGAACTTCTACTTATTCTAAACGCACCAGCTAGGATAGCTGTAGGAGTAACGGGAGAAAAACTTTACGATCTTTTAACTCTGCTTGTTATCTGCTATGAATGCCGCTTCGATATAAGTGTTTCAAGTATTATTTGCTAGCTAAAAGCCAAGTATTTGCTCAAATTTTGTCTTTATAAATAGCTAGGTAAGTTTTGGAATTCACTTTATACAGATACTTGTGTCTGTCTGTATAGATAGAGCGAAATTCAAAATGGCTGGATGTTTAAATACTGAGTAATAACATCTTTCACATTTCTTTTTTTTAAGAAGTTTACCTCCTTCATTAAGAGTTAATACAATGCAATAAATATTACGGAATTATTGTAACAGGGGTGATACAAGTAACCGCTAATAAATAGATATTAAAAAATATATATAGAAATCAGGCTTATTCTAACCTACAGGGCTGTTACACCAATAAAAAAACGAGATTATATCTGAGAATAAACATTTGTGGATGTTCCTAAAGGCAGTTGGTAATCTAAAGCCGGCTTACATTCTCCTTTTTATGACGTAGGTATAAATAAAATGTCCGGCTCCGGATCCCCATTAAGATTAAATAGGCCTATAATAATGTTTTATGAAAGATTTTGTGTCTTCTTATGAGCAAGCAGAATGAATACAAAATCCACGAGGATTTGCTAGGTGTCTATGCTAAGATTTCATTTACGCACAAAAGTACTCTAGACTTAGAAGTTTTTCGAGGTGACTAGTTGTTTCAATGTTTCTGCCTCACGTATAAACCTTCTAGTATGCAAGTTAATAACCCATGAAGAGAAATGGGGCTATCGTGTCAATATAACGGTCTATAATCATCCCACTGAAGGGCAAAGGCCTCCATCATTGAATTCAAGTTACCACAGCAATGATGGGCACAGGCATAATCATCTATGCCTGTGTGTAAGTGAACAAAAAATTTACGCAGTAAATTTTTGCATTTTTTGACGACCTAACAATAAAGACGCGAAACCCAAAATGTGTGACTGAGGAATACAATCGTGTACTACATAAGGTAGACAACTATCGCGTCTTTATCGGCCTTTCCCAGTGTATGATTTGAGAATTTGGGTAAATCCCTCCTGCCAAAATTAGATGCAAACCTCACAAAGATTTTGAATTATTGGCTTAGACTAGTGCATGGTCAATCCTTATTTAGGAACCATAATAATTTTGGGACGACATTAAAGAACCCGACGGAGCTCTATAAAAGCCTCAGTGTCAGCGTATCTCACACTTTGAAAGAACTATAATAAATAACTAGCTGACCCGGCAAACGTTGTTTTGCAATAAAAATGATTAAATTAATAAAATGGCTAACAAAAAATAGGGGTTGGTGGTAAAAGGGTACAAATTTAGGGTTGTATACAATTTTATAAAATTTTAATATTTTACTACCCTACCCCTACCCCTAACCTACCCTACACATACCCTACCCCTACCCTATCCCCACCCCTACCCTAAACCCTTCCCTACCCCTACCCTACCCTTACAAAAAAGACGATAATTGATCAGTTATCGAGCGGGATGAAAAATGATTAAATTACTAAAATGGCTATTAAAAAATAGGGGTTGGTGATAAAAGGGTAAAAATTTAGGATTGTATGTATTTTTGTATGTTGTATCATAAAAAAATAGAAATTAAAAATTTTGTCTAAAAAATAAAAAAATATATTTAGGGGTGGACTACCCCTAACATTTAGGGGGATGAAAAATAGATGTTGGCCGATTCTTATAGATACCGGATAAGCACAAAAAATTTCATCAAAATCGGTCAAGCCGTTTCGGAGGAGTATGGCAACGAAAACTGTGACACGAGAATTTTATATATTAGATTGATTTTATTTTATGTTACTATATCAGGCTATTCTTGTGGCGAGGCTGTCGGACCAGTCAAGCATTTAATAGTAGGATGTAATGTAGGGTGCTCTCCGACAGGAGTCTCTACTCACGTCGCCACGATAGTAAAAATTATACATTAAGCAGTAAGTCTTGTAGCAACTAGAGCCTATAAGCATATTACAAATCAACTTTTTAGGAGCAGGCTCAACATCTAATTTTTGAATCAAGGCTTATTCAATACTAGAAATCACATCTGACTGGAAAATGTTTGGTCACGCTTGAAAAGCATTAGGTAATACACGAAGACGACATTAAACTTCAGGGCTATCACTTCCCCACGCAAACTTCCGCTTGTGGTTACCAGAGGTTACCATAAGTACTCGCGTTGACGGCGTCGTTACGTACCTGCATCCACTTACGGCCGTCTATGTTGCACTCTTCCTCCACGGTAACACTCATATTGGAAACACTTTTGTGCATATTAACATCAGAAACAGTACAGTTCCTACCCACACAAGTGGTCAGCTGTAAGTTATATTGATAGCGTGTTCTCGACGATTTATTTTGTGAAAAACTAGAACACTTCTCTAGAAATGGCACACCACCGTACTTCGCCACGACAATCATCCACTTGATCAAAGCCAATGGGTACATATACGGCTCGAAGAATGTCAAAACCGCAATGCCAATGTTGAGCACAATACTCAAATGGCTGGGAATCATTCTGCACAAACTGGCCGTGGACGGCATATGTACATACTTGGGACGACCTTAAACGTTGTATAGTCTGTTTAAATACAAACATTTCACCTTACAACTTGAAGACTAGATAACATAACTACAGGGTTTTTTATTCACATTGACAAGCGTTATTTATAATTTCGTAACATAATATAATAATTAAAAGCCAATACTTCAATAATACCAATGCCTAATTTGATGTGGTTACAACAACCAATCTCGACTACTAAAGCGAAGAAGACTTGCGGAGACATTAGTTGCCTATTGTTTTGATCCTATTTGTGATAATTTAATAAAGTGAAGTCTAAGTAACGCATTCAAAGTTAGATTGTCTGAGTTATGTTGCGGGTGGTGAGCGTTAATAATTTAGTAAACATATTAATTTCCTGGATGACAGTTGCTACTAAATGTATAAACTTTTCTAATAGGAAACAAACACAATGTTACAACTTCAAGTGCTTAAGTAGGTACTAGTAGGTGTTAGTTTTGTGGTTCAAGGAATCGTTTATTATGTTTATCACAGAGACCCAATAGTGTGTTTGGTAATATGAAATGTTGTGCTTTATGTTTTACGTTAGTTGGTCCACTTAAAACATAAATGCAGAAACTGTTCTTTTCTTTCGTACAGGAGTACTGGGAGAAGAAGATGAGCAGCAGTAATAATTTCCACCATTAGTCACACTGTGATTGCCAAACCACCTGCCTAGCATAGTTATTATGGAACAAAAAAACTTTTTGGAGAGACCAATGTCCAGCTGTGAAGTGATGTAAACAGATAGAGATATCGAAATCGATTTTTAGGAAGGATTCTGACATGTATATTTATAGTCTGTTAGCTATTACTTTGGATTAATCCCTCAACCCCCAGGAGGCACTCGGGTGCCACGATCATCATAACACCTTTATAACATTATGGAATGCAATAAATTATTTGAATTGAATTGAATTGAACAATAACAATTGATTTCAATTGTGTCTGGAATAACTCACGATCGAGGGATTAAATAGAAATCGCACCAAAATTTAACAAGTTGTGAGTGTCTAAACAAACGAAAGTTAAAATCAGATGGAATCTAACTACCTATTTAATAAAAAACTGAAAAAAAATAAATTAATAAACATGTTTTGCCTGTGAAAAAAATTAAATAAGTTATACATTTGGAGTTGGCGTACCATTCCTATTATGATTGTAAATGACATTTTGTTTGACATGGGCTCGATCTTGGTTATAATATTTATCAACAATAAAGCTCTTCGGAAATTTGTGTGATTTATTTCTAGATTCAAATTTGCTTTAAAATTAAGACAACATATCTTCTGGAAATTTACAAACATACATACATCACTCACGCCTTTTTCCTGGAGGGGTAGGCACAGACCACATCTTTCCACTTGCTACGATCCTTACAGACTACTTTCGCTTCATCCACATTCATTAATCTTTTCATACAAGCTTGCCGGTTTAGGGTACTCTTGACCTGACCTTTCTTTAGAACTTCCCCGATTTGATCAAAATAAGCTCGTCGAGGCCTTCCCTTCCAACATTTCAATTTTAATTTTACATTCTTCTACCTTTTCAAAACTACCTCTAAAATCTTCCTTAAAATCTTCCCCAAGCTCTCTATAAACATCTCACAATTAGGGAAAGTCTTCCCAACAGATTTGCCTCTATGCTCACTGAGGGAAGTTGTTTGCGTTTCAATCTAGGTATGAAGGTGTTTTAAGTAAATTAACAATTTAGCTAGGTATGCTAATTTTATTAAGAGTGCTAACAGTCTTTAAGATTAACTGCAAATGGACAGATAGACAGACAGAAATGGCAAAACAATAAGGGTTACTTGTCTTGACTATAGAAAAACCTAAAAATTAAATCAATACCGTCATTATTAGCAGTTAGCACATAGCTGAGGAACTGAAGATTGATAACAAAACAGTTTTGACCTATTTGAAGATGTCTGGCAATTATTATGACATCAATATAGTAGGTACTGTGTGGAACAAAAAAACATACTATAATGTCGTGGCTTTTTAACAATTTTCATAGGTAATTTTTAAACCATCTGACCTTCAATTGTAACTAATGAGATTCCACCACTTTTGTCTTTCATTACTCTGGTGACGGGAAATTGGTCAGAGGGTATCCTTAGGATTAATTAATCTTAAGTAGGTAGGTATATTCATATAATCTATAAAAGACAATTATGCACCTTCTATGTTTAATTCATTGCATACAATTAACTAAACTAGAATATTAAGTTCTGGAACTAGTTAATTAGTGACACTTTTATCAGTACTCATGATAATAAACAATTTAATAATAACTTACTCGATTGTTTTCAAAGTTCATGGCAAAGTTGTTGACATGCGCTTCTTCCATTTTCACAATGTTTATTTTCTAGTACACTAAATTCTATATTTTGTAAAGAACTTCAATGTTTTTTCTGATTATTTCACTACTTACAACAATTCGTCAACTTGGTCGTCTGTTTGTAATAAAATCTAAATCTTTTAATCTTTAATTAAAATCGACAAAACAAAGTACAATGCTAACACACTTCAACAATTTAATTCAATAATACAGAATTACAGCAGACCCTTTATTCCGAACTGATCCAAAATTCATTAGCGGTATTCATTCATACTACGTAAAAGTAGTCATAATTACCAAATACCAAAAAATCTGAGCACGTTGATACTGCGTTAAACTTAGTTCGGAACATAGCCAACCTTGGCAATGCAATTTTTTTTGTTTACGTCAAAGTCAAACTTGACAAGGAGTTTTGCGCGGGAAACGAAAAATGGAAGACTTTGTTTCGTAATTTTGTGAAATTATCCTAAGCGGCATTTATTGTGATAAAGTGGTGGCATTGTTTTAATAATGTGTCAGTGAGTAAGATAAATCAAATAAAAGTGAGAAACAAGGAAAGAATATTTGACTGTGATCCACGTTCTCGCGTAAAACTCCTGTAATCATTGAAATGTATAATCCATCCATAATACACCTATACATTGCAATGAGTAAGGTTAGTTTAGGTTTAGGTTAGGTTCCCGCCCTTCACAGGGAAGGAGTTTTGGGTCTCCTACCGGGCGCGTCCCCAGGTGGCGGATAGGGGAACGCCCTCCAGACATGGAGGGTACCGGCCATTTGGCCGGCGTGGACCAAAACCCACACGGGAGACGCTTCCAGTGGGCTTGGGCAGCCCGCTGTTGAATGCGTCTCCAGACGGTGGTAGCGGGCTTCGGCCCGTGGCCTGTTGTGGCCGTTCGTGCTGGAGGGTGCGACGGCGGTGTTGCCGTTGGGGCGCCAGCCCCGCGGCGGACGGAAGTCGCTCGCTTCCCAGTATGGTTTGAGCTATGCTGGGCAGCGAGTGGGCGTGAGACGTTGGCGGCCCCTTGCAACGACATGCAATGTCATTGTAAAGGGTGGCCACGGATCGGGTCGGCGAGGTTGCTTGCGGACCCGACCCGAAGTCGTAGATGGGGGAGGACGAGAAGGCATACGCCGAACTCAACTTCCCCCCTCTAGCAGGCTAGTGGGCTAGGGGGCTCAACGCTCGCATTGCACAGCTTGCCAGACTGGGGGTGGTTCCTGGTGTACAGGATCACCCATATTTTATGCCTGAGGCCCGGCATAGGCCGTACGTAGGCGGTGCATGGAGGGCATCCTAAGGGAAACCCATACACTGCCAGCATACGTTGCAAGGTACACCGCAGGTCTTTTTAGTGGGTATGCTTGTCGGGCACCGACAAGAGAGTCCCACATACCCTACTGCTGCCCCTGAAGCAGTAGGTATGCGTAATGCATTTGTTCCTGCGAAAACAAAAAAAAAAGGTTTAGGTTAGGTTAGGTTTATGTAAGTATTTATGATATTGTATTTTAAATTGAGATTTTAACTAAAGAGTAGGCTGTATGGACTCGTCCGAAGCCGTTAAATTTTTATGGAAAAAAAGGAGTTTTGCTTGCGCGGGAAACGAAAAGGAAAAGATTTTGTTGAATAGGTAATTTGTTTGTGAAATTGTCTTAAGCGTCATTAAGTGGTAGGTACGGAAAGTGGTGGCATTGCTATAGTAATGGTAATAATGTGTCAGTAAGTACAAAGATTGGTAAGTAGGATAAAAAAAAAGAAACAAGGAAACGCGCTCCTATCTGATGCGGATCCACGTCCTCGCGTAAAACTTCTGTGTTCTTTGAAATATATAAACCAACCATACATTTCAATGAGTTAATTTAGGTTACGTAAGTATTTTTGATATTTTATGCGTTTAACCCTTATTTTGGCAAGTCATAAATGGTTGGAATTTTTCAATGAAATCAATTTTGAACTAATTGTTACTGTTAGGTGAAGTAAAAAAAAATATATATGTATAATTTGGCAATGTTGTAAAAACTTATTGTTGCTTTTTTACAACATTGCCAAATGGAGTAAATAAAACATGGAAATATATTTTAATGTTTTTAAAGACGCGGTCTCCACTCAAGAACTCGATTACCCCATCGGCTGTCGGTTCTGCGGCTAATATGGCCAGCCCACTGCCACTTCAGCTTGCTAATCCGGTGGGCTATGTCGGTAACTTTAGTTCTCTGCCGGATCACTTTGTAGGGGTTGTGTTCTTAAGAGAAGAGTAATACTCGGAGTCCAGATTTTGTAATGATTTTATTGTAAAAATTATCTAAATATATAAAAATGAAAACTGATTTAATGACTGACTGACTGACATATCAACGCACAGCCCAAACTACTGGGATTTAAAATCTGAAAATTTTCACCGTGCTACCTTTTATAGTGTAGGTGAGCACTAAGAAAGGATTTTTGGAAATTCCACCTCTAAGGGGGTAAAAAGGGCCCCATAAGTTTGTATGAAACTCCCTCAGTTTTGAAGCTAAGTCAATGAAGATTGGTATCCAGCTACCTGATTAGAAATTAAGAATGACGTCTTTCAGGATTTTTGAAAATTTAATCTTCAAGGGCATAAAAAATGGGGGCAAAGTTTGTTCGTTTCCGCGTCATATCCATACTCTTTAAGTATTTGTACTCTCTGACTTTACTTAGTTTGTTATGACATTCAATGTGTCAATCAGAAAATAAATAGGTAATTTCTTACAAACAGAATGGTATTATTTTAGAATTTAATAATTGGTGCCGAAATGGATGAATTAACTGAATTAAAACGTGTAGAACTTTAACAAAATTCGGCAGCCAGATACAAAACCTATGAGAAATTTGTGATTATGAATTAAAATTAGTGAGTGATCAGCTGGTGAAGTGACAAATGAACAAATTTACCAAGAATAATTTGGTAGAGATACGACTACAAATAATATTACTGATGACCTACAGTTGAAAACTGAGATTGAAGAAAAAAATAACCTTCAGGGTATTACAACACAGCTTAAACTATAACTGCAGAGTTTGAATTCGATAGCACGAAACAATTCCATGTATGCAGAAGGTACTGAGGAGCAAAGGTCGGTCACAAACAAATCTTAGGACATCTAAATTGAACTCAGTACCATTAGACAAGGACGAAACATTCAAAAACATCATTAAACGGTTGGATACGTACTTAAAACTGAACAGATGTGATGATATCGATACAAGGAAATACACGTCAATCATACATCTTTGAGCCCAGAACTACATCAGAAAACGTATTATATTAATTATATTTTTGTGCTCCACGGGATCCTTGTGAGTTACAATTTGAAGAGTTGGATAAAATTCAGTTAGTAAATTATCAACAACTCAAAATTGGACAGATTACTAGAAGATTTAACAATGGTGTTTGACGGAACTCTTGTTTGAATATCAAACTACAAAGCTCAATTAGTGCTTCAAGAAAATGTGACACCAATTTTCATCTAGCCGCGACGTATTCCATATGCCCTGAAGGACAAAGTTGACGAAGAAATAAGGAGGCTATGTAACGAAAAGACAAAACTTGAAAATTCCTATTGGATGTCTTATCTATATTAATATGTATATTGGTACATATTCAGAAAATAAATATCGGTACTTACTATAAGAATGGTATTATTTAGAACTCAATCATTTTTAGGGTTCCGTGCCTAAAGAGTAAAAACGGGACCCTATTACTAAGACTTCGCTGTCTGTCCGTCTGCCTGTCACCAGGCTGTATCTCAAGAGCCGCGATAGCTAGACAAAATTATGTATTTTTGCTACCGCAATAACAACAAATACTAAAAACAAAATAAAACAAATATTGAAGGGAAAAATTTGTTTTTTGTCCTTTTTTGTTTGATATTAATAATGGCAACAGGCCTACCTGTTGCCATTATTCACAAAACACTCAGTTATATTTCTAACTTTAAAAATCAATGATTAAATTAATATTTAAGGGAGGTTCCCACACAAAAAAATCAATTTTTTGCTTATTTTTGCTTGATATCAATAAATGATAACAGGTAGGCACTACATTAACTAAATTAATGTAGGTACCTACTGTTGTTTTCGTAGTCAATGGTACAGAACCCTTCGTGCGCAAGTCCGACTTGCACTTGGCCGATTTTGTTTATACGGCAGAGACAAATGTTGGGAAATCGAAAAAAGTGTATAGAATTACACTGTTGTACCTTATGACATTATCAACTATATTAAGCAGTACAAAAATAATTCCAAAACTGGGCATAGACCCGTATCTCAGGCAGGAAAAGGTAACAGGTGTGTTGCAACAACACTAAGCAGCTGACTGGTGGATTAAATCAATATAGACTGGTAGACCATTTGACAAGCTTCCATTTAGACGATAATTTGATAAACTTCTATTTAGTAACGATTAATTTTTTCTAGGACGCACCGCTTTTGAGGGCCTGGCAACTGCCTCTCTACGCATCCAAATTATCTTTTTGTTTAATAAAACAATTTAATAAAACAACTGTATTAGCAGGCAAAGGTTTTCCCAATACGTAAGCTTTTTATTTTACTGACTCTAAGTAGATTCCACAGCAAAATAGTTCCGCACACCGCTTTAAAAAAAAGAAGAGTCCTTAGGTACAACATTCCCGTAACTCATTCTACACTATCAAAACGACACTTTCTACACTTGGCACCACGTCTGTACAATAAACTTCTCTTATTAAATAAAAACATTACACAAGTCACTTCCAAGACACTTAAACTACTTATTATCCAATGGCTCGATCAGTACACATACGACAGCTTAGAAAATTTGTTCTACTCAATTACTAGATAAAATCTGGCACTACGTATATAACAAACCCACACACGCATACGATCGCACGTGTACACACACACACACACACACACACACACACACACACACACACACACACACACACACACACACACACACACATACACACACACACACACAAACACACACCACTTAAAATATTATTCTGCTACTAGGTACTGTCTAATTCCTTTTCGGAATTAAGCGGATACATATTTGTCTTTTTTTTTTAATAATTATAGATGCAACACATGTAATTTCAGTTTTTGAGGAGGAGCCTGCCTCTCGTAGCACAGGAATACCTTATACGAGAGCAGTTCAAACCCTGTAAAATATTTAAGTGTTTCTGAATAAATATATTTTCATTTTTTCATTTTTCAAAACACGTCCTATGTGGATTTGGTGGATTGAAAAGTTGTATGAACTGAAATGGGCTTTTACAAAATTAAATTAAAGATGAACAAGGAATATCCTCCATATTTAAAAGAATACACTTTTAAAACATGAAAATAAAACGTTGAAAAAAAAATCACCTCACTTCATAATTCCGTCTTGTTTAACTTAGGAATAGCTACCACCACGCACCCACTAATGACCAAGCAGCAGTAATTAATTATGTTTTGCTGACATCATTTGAAGTTGAAGGAATATAAAAATTTATAGACACAGTGGTCAGTACAGTCGAATCAGTTCTCTATCCTGTCAAGTTTCTGAACACTTTTTATCCTACTGATCATCCTCTACCATTCATGCCTCGAACCAACATCCCCACATGAAAGTTTTGTGAAACTACGTCAGCTTTTTGGTATAAATTTTGTTATGTTGTTTATAAGGATTTTTTTATAATTAAATATTTTAGGGGGTGAAAAACGGTTGAAAATTTTGTGGTTAATTATTTGTGTTTAACATCATATTGAGGTACTTGAAACTTCGTTTATCGATCATGAAGAGAGAATGACATAGGACTGGCTTTTTCAGAGCTCTACACCGATGCTGGTACTACACCGGTCTTCTATCCAAACGTAGTATGCAAGCAAATTGTCTTTGTAAAATCGCCTTTTTAACGCTTATGGATCGAGAAAAATGGTAACCTACTTGGTTGGAAATTAAGAATGTGGTTTTTTACACAGGGCCACTTCTTTCAGGGCTCTACGCCAGTGTTGATCATATTCGAAAACAGTTTGCAAGCTGCTTTGAATGGTTTGTTGTACTACAGCGTTGACAGTTTTGAAAGTTTCAAATGATATTGTACTTCAGATTTCATGTAAATGCAAACAGATGTGGTGCGAGCTCGCTTGGACCACGGTTCGCTAGGAGAACTAACACCGGATCCCTAAATAGGTTAAATCGGCCCCTTTCATCCAACTATTGTATCAACGGGCCCCGGTAAGTCGGCAACGACGTATCGGCTCCCACTAAGTGCCCACCACCACCTCGCCCGAGATGGGCACCCTCGGCACCGTAGGCAAAGGAAGTTGAGGAAAAGAGTGGAGGAGAGAGTCGTGACGAAAACTTTGTAACAGATCAAAACCCACGCGTGCGAAGCCGCGGGCATCAGCTAGTCTCAATATATACAAAAAGTTACTAAATGCTAATAGGCTAAAAATACACAGACCAATAAAAAACGGGATTTATAACCAATAAGAGAAAGCTTCGATATAAAACACGGCGTCATCATTTCGCCGTATGAGTGAGTGAGAGGGCTTCATCGGATGCCTCCCTTGCACCGAGGTTATAAATATAAGTCGAGTAAAACTCGCGCGCTCCGCAGTCTGCTGTTGGGAGTCGTATGATGATGAGCTTCCATAACCTCATTTCTGATTTTATCTCTAAGAGAAACTCCGAGCATAGCTCTTTCCATAGCCTGCTGAGCGACATTGAACTTGAGGACTAGTCATACCGTCAGTGTCTACATTTCAGCTCCGTATGTCATGACGGGTAGAACGCACTGATTGAAGACTTTTGTCTTGAGGCATTGTGGGATCGGCGATGAGAAGACACGACTAATTTTCCAAATGCTGCCCAACCCAACTGAATTCTTCTGTTCACCTCATCCTCAAAGTTGTTTCTACCTAACTGCAATGTCTGCCCAAGGTACACATACATATCTTTGAACAACTTCGAGGACGGCGCCGCGGCGCCGATCACCGCAATCGGATGCGGTAGCTCATGTTCATTGAATATAACCTTGGTTTTATCCAGGTTCATCCGCAAGCTGATGCGTACAGAAGAATTAGCCAGGTCATTCAGCATCTGTTGTAGGTCCTGCAGCGTTTCTACCATAATGACGATGTCGTCTGCAAATCGAAAGTGAAAGATGTATTTGCTGTTGAACATATCCTCCCTCCATTGCATTTGTTAACTATTCCGGGGAAATGACGTCCCCTTGTCTCATTCCTCGATGCAACGGTATAGGTTTTCTGTGCTGATTCTGTACTTGGACGGATATGGTGGCGGCTTCGTAGAGACATCTCATCATTTGGACGTACCGCCAATCTACTTGGCAACGCTGCAGGGACTCCAAAACGGACCAGATCTCGATCTAGTCGAAGGCTTTCTCATAGTCCACGAATGCTAGACACAAGGGCTGATTATACTCTTCGGTCTTCTGTATTATCTGCCCCACTGTGTGGATGTCTATGGTGCCATATCTGCTCCGAAATCCAGCCTATACTGGTGGTTGGGATTAGTCGAGTCTTCGCGCATGGTGGTTCGTGATGACTCTTGAAAACAGTTTATAGACGTGGCTTAGAAGGTAAATGGGTCGATAGTTCTTCAGCAGGGTCTTAACTCCCTTTTTGAAGAACAGGACGACCACACTTCTACTCCACGCCTCCGGAGTTCTCCCTTCAAACAGGACAGCGGTTTAAAAACCTTTTAAAGCTCCCCCAGTACGGATTTACCTCCAGCCTTCAGCAACTCTGTTGTAACGCCATCATCTCCAGGGGCTTTTCCATTTTTCAGCTGTTTAAGAGCCATCTCGATTTCGTCAATGCTGACTTCTGGCAGGTCTTGAGTGTAGTAGCGTGTTAACGCGGCTCTAGAGTCCTCATTTTCAGGATTAGGTCAAGGTCATGTTTTTTAGTCAGTTGTAATTCGAAAATGCTTTTCCAATGAGCGAGTCTGTCTGCGCAAGGGAATCAACGATCGTTTCCAAAACTCTCTACCGGAGAATTTGCACCGTGCATCAGTCTTTTCGCGATTCGTTAAAATAAAATAGTAAATAAGCAAACAATGCGAATCGCGCCACGATAGAAGCAGCAAGAAGCTCTGCGCTTTGGGCGCGGATGCGGGCGGGGGCGCGGTGGGTAGCGGATCGCTTTCCCTCTCAACTTAAAACACACACACACACAAACGAAAAACAAATGGATTTTGAAAGAGGAAAACTTTTTGTTTTGTTCGTTTTTTTTTCGACTGTCGAGTGTGAAATTTCTGACGGATATAAAGTGTTGTATTTAGTACCTAGATTATTTATTTTTGTAGGTTTAATTATGTACCTTACATGTCAGATCCAGGGTGGGGCAAGTGCCCCACCCTGCCCCACCGTGGCTACGCCCATGAGCAGGCTAGCCACATTACTGCGCTTAATAGCCAAACTTATACTTTGGGCCAGGTACAGGCCAGCCTTGGTATCGCGAGATGTCTCGATCAACCTTTTAGATAACTCACGATACAGTTTGTGGGCGCTTGGTCCCCATGGTCCCCAGGTTTCTACCCCAAACGGTTCAAATATGTAAGTTTCGCCAAGACTTTCATATTTGCGCCGTTTGAGGAGCTCTGCAGAAGCGGCAGCTGGACCTGCCCTGTTGCCAGTCGATGAAAGATGAGATGGCGCCAGAGTGTCGACACATGTAGCATCCCATACTAGAGGCCTTCCCATCTTCTAAGGAACGAGAGTCCATCAGGACGCTTGCCATCGCTACGAGCGAGACCGTTTGGTTCCAAAACGGCCGGTATACGCGCGCTGACAAGAGCCCGATGGATAACATCGTTTAAACTAGCATGACGAGGGATTCTGCCGGCACTTCTGCAGCAAGAGAGACCGTGGTGAGCAAGCTGATCTACAACCTTTCTACAAGTACAGATATGTGGAACAGAATTGAATGCTCCTAATCGAAGGCTTAAGGCCACTTAAAAGAAACATTATTTATTAATGTGCCTAGGGCAGGAGAAGGGACTTTAACCATAGGCCTGATTCCCATTCAGCAACAGCTAAAGGCGAACACGGTCTGCAGAGTTGATTGTTGTTTGTAAATTATCAAGCACTACTCTCAAAGCATCCCACAGCCGCTGAGCTGACTGGTTTCGAGGTAGCTCATCTAAGGTGTGGGTTCTCCACTCGTCAATAACATCGACCAAAAAAGGAATATGAATGGAGTTTGACTGATGGGAATTTCTGAGAATTTTGCTGATAAGGTCAAAATTACGATTAGTTGAAGACAGATAGGCTGGAAGATTGACACTGGATATTGATCTGATTCCTAGGCTTCCATGCCGAATAGGCAAAGAAGCTTCTGACCAAGTCCGAACTTGAATGATATTGTCTAATTTAGATATTAAATCCGTATGTTTTCAAAAATGTGATGCACGAAAAGCTGTACGCTTTTCGTGCATGAAGTTTGGTACAAAGAGACAGTGCCGAATGATGGTGTAGGCAATGTGGCTATTAGGTAATTTTCAGTAACCGATCAGTAACTGAGTTAAATTTTGTTATTTTTTAGAAAGTACAATCCGAAAAAGATTCATTAAGACGAAGTGAAGATTTACTAATAATTTTTGTTTGGAACCAAATGTCTGAAACGGTTTAGGACATAACTCACGCCGCGAGCAATTTGGAGAAATATAAAGTTAGCATTTATAAAAATTTAGTTCTAAACCGTAAATTTGAAAAGCTCGTATCAAGGTCTCAAAGTCTTCTAAAACTACTGAAGGATCACCACCAAGGGTTCCGTCGTCTAAGTACCAAATGTTAAATTTAGATTTTTCTTTTGTTATAATGGGGTGAATAGCAAGGCTAAAAACTGCTGGACCAAGAGGGTCGCCCTGTTGGCACCCAACAGAGTAAGAGAGTAGGTGCTCCTTGTAAATTAATTATCCTCTCTTTGAATCTGTGATACCTAGGTAACACTGAAAATGTAAAAAAAATGAAAAACGGCTTAATGAAGAAAGTTGCCAACACTTTTATTGTTTTTCAAAGTAATCTCCGTTCCTCTCTACACATCGTCGCATTCGACTGAAAAAAGCAGTGGGCCCATTCTTCCTTAGGGGTCTCTTCTATGGCATTTTCGTTCGCTTTCACCGCATATTCAGGGCTCGTAAAGCGAATACCTCGAATTTTATCTTTAATTCTTGGGAATAAATGAAAGTCGCAGGGCGCCAGGTCAGGACTGTATGGCGGATGACTCACTATCTCGACACCTGCCATAGTCAAATATTCAACAGTCCGTTTTGCGGAGTGCGCTGAAGCATTGTCGTGGTGAAAGAGGATCCTCCGTCGAGGGCGCTGCTGTCGAATTTTTTTCAAGACAATAGGCAAACAGCGATTGATATACCAGTCTGCAGTAACTGTCCTTCCATCTTCTAGCACAACTGTCGCGAAATGACCTTTCCGACCAAAGAATGAGGCAATCATCTTTTTCTCGATCCTCGAAAGGAAACACCCTCTGAGCTGATTGTCTTTTGGTTTCGGGTTTGTAGCAATATATCCAGCTTTCATCACCTGTGATGGTGTCAAATCTCGTAGCATTTGAGTCACCACCGTTGAACTTATCTAACATTTGGTGACACCGGTCTATGCGAAGGTGTTTCTGGTCGTCGGTTAAAGTATGTGGAATCCATCTGATACAAAGCTTCCTGACGCCTAAATGTTCGTGTAATATTTTTTAAACTTGACTCTTACCAATGCCTAGGCCTGCCCGTAGTGCCCGTATCTGCTGATAGGTCACTCTCTTATCTTCCTCTATCATGCGTCGCACAGCACTGATGTTATCTTCAGTAGTCGCTGTTAAAGGACGTCCCTCACGCGGATCATCATTGAGATTGCTACGTCCACGCTTAACTCCTACAGAATCATAAAACCGCCGGCGGCCGCGATAACAATTGATTTTAATTGTGTCTGGAATAACATACTATCGAGAGGTTAAACTCGTTAAACCAATTATTGTAAATAGTAGCACGAGATGGGGCTTCATTAAGAAATGCTAATCGCGGCCTATCATAGCTTTGTTGTTGAGTAAGCCCACAACGAAAGTCATAATAATAAATCAAGGACCGAAAATTTTCTCGCGTTAGGCTCATTTTCACGTGTAACAAGAGTTTTAGATTTGCTGCCAATTCACAAAAACAAATGACAAATGAATGCAATATACTACATTAGGATAACAAAGAGTTCTAAAATTGAAATTCAATAAAAGTGTTCATTAACAATGTTTCTAAATGGCCAGTTTTAAAAGTTTTCAGTGTTACCCGCGTAAAAGGACTCCTCTGTCGCGAATTCAAGGCATTCTTGACATCTAATTTTAACAATATTGCATTCGGCTGAAAATTTAAAAACGATCGAGTGGCATAGATAGCAGCTTCACATCCACCAGCAACTCCAAAACCTAACTGTATGGGTTGAAAGAGATTGCTTAGCGTGCTAGATACCGCCCGGCAACTGATTTTGGATGCTAAACGGCGATATGTAGTACTTACAGCGATCGGTATTATGCATCCGTCTTTGGCGCCATAAATAGTCTTAAGAATGCCCTCATTAACTTGTTAATTAACTCATTAACCATTAACAATTTACTTAGTCAAATGTAATTTAGCAAATTCAATATGTGAGGCGCATTTTTTAAAATCTTCCTACTTGCGACAATCAATGGTGCCACTTTATTTGCTCCAGGAATTTAGACGGACACTTTTTAATATTGGCAGATGCAGATGGTTCTCCTTTCTTCTACCCTCCATCTTCTGACACGTACACATTTATTAGTGAAGTGCACGGGTCCAAACGATGGCTCGACCATTGTGTAACCACTAAAGCAGCAGCGCATTCTGTACTGAGATCATATGTTTCATATGACAGCTATGAATGCAGCTTAGAAGTTGAAGTGTCCAAAAAGTCTTTAAGAAAAAATGTAAAAGAAAATTGTATTTTATGGCGAGAGAGGAACACTCATGAAATAAACATGTATAGAAATGAGTGTCATAGTAGGTTATGTTTAATTGACTTTCCATAAATGAACTTAGTAAATGTTGCGATAACTTGTGTAACAATCCCAAACATAAAGCCGTTATTGATTATATTATACGATGATATTGTAAACGCTTTAAGCGAATCGGCTATTATGAGTTATAAAACAAAAGTCCGTAAAGAGATCAGTAGTAGGATGGAACAAGCACGTAGCTAGGTTTCACGAAATGGCTAGACTAAAGTTTCAGCTATTGGTATGGCATGGTAAACCCAACTCAGGTACTGTGTATAATGAAATGTGTGTTTCTAGGCGACGTTTTAAATCAAGACTAACGTGGTGTCAAATTCATGTCATGAGACAAATAAAAATGGATAAATTAGCCTCACATCATGCTGAAAACGATTTCCGGTCTTTTTGGAAACATACGAACAGACTACAATGCAGGCCTGGCCTCCCTGTTAGTGTTGGAGGGAAAACTGAACCGGGAGAAATTGCAAATATGTTTAAAGATCATTTTATTCTTAAGTCCCCCTTAGGACCCTTCCACTCTGTGCTGAATGCTGAGTCTATTGTGGAAAGAAAAACCCAAATCACTGTTAAAAACATTGCACTTACAATAAAATCCATATCTGGAGGGAAATCTCCTGGCTTTGCCTAGAGTTCTGTTTAAACAACTTTTGTTTGGGTCATGGCCATTTACCAGGGGCCTTACCATTAGCTCTTAAAGCAGGACTGCTATTGGACTGCATTGCTCTTTTGTACTATGACATCGTTTTTAGCAGGCCTGTGGCAGGCCAATTTACGTCGACGTTTCTAAACCGTTCACCATTTTTTTACTATGAACTTTTCAATCTTTTCATACCATGACACTCAATTTGACAGCAGGTAAACGTCCTTTTGAGCGAGGCTAATGTCATCCTGGCCATCTTGAAAAAGTTACTAGGAGACTAACTTTTTCGACCTAATTTATGCGTTTCTCAGACTTTTTTCAGCAGTTTTGTGAAAATTTACATGTTTCATTATAGATTAAGGAACCTAATTACAGTGTAAAGAAACCTAAAGTTCTTTGAATTAGTATTTTGTATAAAATGTTTATATCATCATTTACCAAAATGAAAATACAATTTCGACAAAATTGTTAGCATGGTTTTGTGATGTAATAGGTATATACAATAGAATATATTGAAAAAACTGTACTTCTACATTTTATAACTCTTCTTTCTTACTAATATTTATGTGTAATACTTTTTTCAGATTTGTAACAAATACATGGAACTTATAAGTGTAAATGATGGCTATGATTCATTTAATTTACAGTAAAATATGGTCTAATCATCCTTTGTAGTCTCACTTGAATGAACTGAGCACTATAGCATCTGTATGGCTTTTAGGTAAACATACAATACTTACACATTTTAGTTTAACTTTAAATATATGTCCTTTCCGTTCAATTGAGTAAAAAGAAAAGATAAAGAAACATATTTTACAGGTTATAGCACCTAAAACCCTTGTGTTATGAATATGTTGCTGATTTTGTTTGTTTAAATATTGCCTGGGTGTAAAAGACAACAAAGTTTTAGTTCTTATATAACACATTTGCAGCAGTCTTACAAAGATGATAAAATTAATGAATATTTCCTTTTATTGTAGGTGATTCTAGATATTCACTGCTCAAATTTATGATGACTACAATTGTTAAAGCAGAATAAGATTTTTCTGAAGCCTATTATACCTATACAGAGACATGTAAAAACTCTTAATGACAGAGAGAGATCAATTATAGGTGTTCTACAGACTCTTATTCAATGGTTCATTACCAACCTCAGGTAGCTAGCCTTATTGCAAAACCATTTGTAATCCTACATAACATTTTGCAATGCAGCTAATCAATTATCTCACAGATCAAGCAAATTTATCTCACAGACGAAGAGGTTCACCAATAAGCTTATGTATTGATGTATTTCTTAACTCCTTTTATACCAGTAATTCCAGACACAAATCAATTATTGTCTTATGGCTCGATTCCACAACTTCGGTAGCCGACCAGTTAATACATATACTAAGTTATGGATGTTTTGTTAGATTTTAAATGTAGGGTTAAAACTGAAGTACTTTTAAATTATGTTTGTCTTTTTTATTTTAATATGTGTTTGAAATAAATTTTTTTTTAATTATATTATATATATGAAATCATGTGTTTGTTTTTTTACTGCAAAAATTCTGCAAAACATGTCTACTTAACCAAATGCTCGACTGATAGAGAATACCTAATATGTAATATAATTTTCTGTTTCCTCTTCCTCTCCTTGAATCATTAATTATTTTATGTTTTATTTTTTGCATTTAGTCTACCCAGTCAGTACTAAAATAGAATAGATTATTATAATACCCGTGTAAAAAGTAGTAGTAGTCTTTTACTACACAGTGTAACTGAACCAGAAACTTCATTCAAACCCTAATTTTATGACTACAGCGCGCACAGAATTAAAATTTCTGCCACACTTTCCATTCGCTTGGAGTAGTCTCCAGCTGTTAAAGATTTGTTAACTGTTATTCCCAAAGGTTATACAATTGGGTGTGAGAAACAAGGCGTTTTTTTTTGTAGGTTTTCACTGAAAGTCAATGGATGATCACTTTTTTATACTAATATTTTAATAAAATTACTTACAATTCCACTTTACTTTATTCAATACTTACACACAAGTATGACATTGTGAAAATATGGTTTAACCACATGAATAAATATTCACTAATGTGGTTTAACTCAATGTTTAACTGTAAATATAAAATAGTCGAACGTACGTACTACTCCGGGAAAATGGAATATTTCTTCAATTTTTGAATGTTACCGCCAAAAATGCAGGCAGAACCGTTCCAATCATGATCACGTTAAAATGTCTATCCACATTTTCAATAACCCAACACTGTACATTAATTACTATCGCCAAGAAGGTAATTTTACTAGAATTGAGTATTTTAAGTAATCTCCTGCAAAATAGCAACATTTAGATCGACTTTTTCTCTTTAAAATCCAATAAGTATAAAGTTTTTCAAAAACCGGTAATTTGGAATAAATTATGTATTTGTGTATTTGAACGTTTTCAACTAAAAAGAGACAGATTTATCTGAACCAGTATAGCTCTGTCTCGTTCATGCAATCTGCAGACAAACAGACCATAGACAAGCTTAGCAGTTCACCTTTTGGTTTAGCGGTGCTAAAGTCGTTCAGCTTTTCAGCGGTTATGGTATGATTTTTAGCAGGGCAAAAGCAGCCCTACTGTTGAACTGCCTGGAAATTGAGTGGCTTGCTATAAGCTGATGGTAAGCCCCCAGGTAGGATGTTACAGACTGTAGTTGTGCCTATTTTAAAAACAAGACTGGTGATCTCTCCGATATAAATAACTATAGACCGATCTCACTGGCCACTGTAATATCCAAAGTGCTTGATAGCGTTCTTAATTCACAACTAAATAATTATGTATTTGAAACATCACGATAACCAATTTGGTTTTAGACGGGGCCTGTCTACTGAGAAGGCTGTGTTGTGTGTTAAGCACGCTGTCACTTATTATATTAAGCGTAATACACCAGTATTTGCCTGCTTCCTCGATCTCTCTATCGGTTTCGTATGATCTGCTCTGGCTAAAGCTAGCAACTTAAAGACCCAGTTACCAAGAGAACTGTTAAACATATTTAAATATTGGTACAAAAACCAGGTCAATAGCGTTCGATGGGACGGGTGTATGTCTCATTCTTTCGGGTTGGAGTGCGGGGTGAGACAGGGAGGGTTGAGCTCACCAACGCTCTTTAACCTGTATATGAATGAATTAATAGAGGAGCTCAGTAGCACTAGGGCCGGTTGTCACATTGATGGTGTTAATATTAATAATATAAGTTACGCGGATGATATGGTGCTACTGAGTGCATCTGTATGTGGCCTAAGAACGCTTTAGCGAAATGTGAGGCGTATGCATACGCGTACGCAACGTACGCACGGGTTAGCATATAATGTAAAAAAGAGTAAGGTCATGATCTTTGGGGTGCCCTTCGGTTCGCCTAAAATTTAAAGTCCTAATTTCATTTGGCCGAACCGTATTGGCCTAAACTTATAACGTATAATTATTGTCTAGTCTAACAGTTGTTTTCGCACTATTATAGATTGGTCTAAAATTGAAAACCCTAATTTCAGTATGTCTAATATCGAAAGCACTAAAATGTATTAGCATCTTTTTTTGACATTACGCTCTATTTTTTTTAAACAGAAAAGTTTAAGAAACGAATCGCTCACAAACCGACCCCAAGCAGTCTTGTCTGCCCTACCCCTAGAGTGTAATTCAAAAGCGCGTAGGCGCGGAGGGGCGAGGCGGCCCGCGGGCTGAGGAGCAGGAGGCTGTAAGCGAGGCGCCGCGGCTGAGGCTGGCCGGCGCAGCCGGCCAGAAAGCCGAAGCTGCGGTGGTGAGCGTAAGCCATCTGCGACGATAAGCACGCGTGGGACCGCCGGAGCCCCGCAGCGCCGAAGCCGTCACGGAAGTCTGATTGTTTGGATGCATGCATGATTGCTTGTTTGCATGCATGTCTGCTTGATTGCATGCATGATTGCTTGTTTGCATGCATGATTGCTTGTTTGCATACATGCTTGCTTGCTTGCTTGCATGCATGCTTATTTCTTTGCATGCATGCATGCTTGTTTGCATGCACTCATGCTTGCTTGCTTGCTTGCATGCATGCTTACTTCTTTTAAGTTTTTAACTTTCTGCGAATAAAAATTTGGAACTGCAAAAGGGTAGGTGTTATGATATATTCGGCGAAATTATAATACGGCGATATAAAGTTAAACGTAGTAAAAATAGGCTAAACACGTTTAGGAATAGTAAAAATGTGCGAAAAAATTTTAGGCTAATAGTTTGTGCGCCAATGACAATTAGGAGTACAAATAATTAGGCATCCCGATATATACCCTGATCTTTGAGGTGGGACCCAAGCGGCTGAAACTAGTTCTAGACGTTTCATTGAATGGTTGTGTGTTGCAGCGGGTGAACCAATTTAAATATTTGGGCCACTTGTTAACGTCCGACCTCAAGGATGGTAAGGATGTTGAGAGGGAACGCAGGGCGCTGTCGGTACCTAAGGGCAAACATGTTGGCTCGTAGGTTTTCACGTTGTTCAAAACATGTAAAGATTACTCTTTTCAGAGCTTATTGCACAAATTTTTACACGTGTAGCCTATGGGCTAACTGCCCTCGTGAGCCTTATAGCGCTCTGCGAGTCCAGTTCAACAATGCTTTCAGGGTGCTGATGGGGTTACCCAGGTACTGTAGCGTATAGGGAATGTTTGCAGAAGCGAAGGTGGACTGCTTTTATGCCACTATGCGAAAACGGTGTGCCTCCTTGGTGCGCAGGGTGCGGGGCAGCCCCAACAGCATTCTGGCGATGATAGCAAGCAGGCTGGACTGCCGCTATGTAAACTTTTGCTGCACAATCTCTGCCGGAGTTGTGAAGTCTAAATAGAAATGTATGTAGCTAAGAAGACTAACATAGAATAAGTTTGTAACTAACCAATATTGAGTCTTGTAACTTAAAAATAAATGAATAATAATAATAAAAATAATAATAATAGCTTCGAGTTTTGAGTTTTGCCCGGGAAACGAAAACGGAAAGATGGACTTTGTTCCTTATGTTTGTGAAATTATCTTGCGCCGCATTTATCGCGATAAAGTGGAGTTAGAATAATGTGTCAGTAAGTAGGATAAATTAAATAAAAGTGAAGAGTAAAGAAAGGCGCTTCTATCTGACTCGGATCGAGGCGATGTTGTCGCGTAAAACTCATGTGATTTTTGAAATGTATAAACAAAAACTAATAGTAAAATTTCTAGGTTATTTTTATTGCTTAGGGGTTTAAAACACAAAAATAGTTTAGTACTTTTTGTTTTTAAAACGTAATAGCAATATAAGCCACAATTTGTAATCATATTCATGCAAAATATATACACACGACGAATTGAATACTTCCTTTTGCTTTTCTCGACTGTTAGCCGACTTAGATTTGTATTTAGCAAGGAAGTGGTTTATTTATTCATTTCAATATTACCCTAGTAGGTAGTACTTACTTCCACAATCACAAGCAAATAGAAGACATTTTTCACCCGTTCCAATACTTTGTACATGCGACAATATAGCTATTAAACCACACAATGACGCACAAACTCAAACTAAAACACTTCGAACACACACACATTTTTATGACCATAGAAGCGTTCCACTGTGGAAAGGACTGCTGGCTTCGAAGCAACGACTTCTCCACTTGCTGTGGTCAGTTTCGTCAGGTGGCTTCTTCCAAGAGATTGTAAGTAAGTACGAACACTTTCGACCCCCGATTTTGCTCGATCGCTTTTTAAATTGAAAGAGTATTGGAGCATCGGAGGTCGTGTCGTACGTGCTTACTGATCTCTCGGTATGAACGCGCTAACCTGACGAAGTAACAGGTGGGTTTTTACGTCGTTCCTTCATCAGCCCTAAAGTCCTTTCCGAAAGCTTTGACTTCCTGCCCTTACGCTGCATTTCACAAAATCTCGTACCTTCTTTCCTGAGGATCCGAACCACATTTTCGAGGTTCTGGTTTTATCTTGTGGTTTCCACGGCTGCGAGTCGGTTCTCCAGGTTTGACTGGAACGTTTCAGATCCTATCATGGTTTGGAGCAAAGTAGGTCGGAGCTTTGACTTCATCACACGGACACGTTCAGCCTTAAAATCGATATTCAGAGAGCCTCGAACGAGACGATGATCGCTTCCGGTATTACCTGTTGATCACGGAGACGTCTTTGAATATATGCTTTATGTTGGTCATGATGAAGTCAATCTCATTTTTCGTCATAGTGTCGGGGCTTTGCCACGTCCACTTCCTTTGGGACTGTTTCTTGAAGAAGAGTTGCCAAGCATTTGCCCCCTATGGTTTCTGCATCCAAATCCATGGGATCCTACTACCGATTCGTTGCAATTCTGTACTTCCACTTAAGCGTTTAAGTGTTTGGTGTTCCTTATTATAATTAAATAAATTCAAGTTACCACAGCAATGATGGGTATATTTAATAAGTACATATATTTTAGTATAGTCAGTGTACTTAAAAAACCTCGCAAACCTTAAGTACCTAACGCTCTATATTATAAAGATATAATGCACCATATAAATAATCAGAAGCGATAGCGATTTGTAGGTACAAAGATGACGTAAGTATCTACTACTTTATTTCTGCTCTGGTGTAGTGATTAGGCAATTTTCGTTATCACTTATATATCTTTTGATAGTTGTTTTGAGTTCAGTAGTTTGTTTTGCAGACGCTTCGGTTTTGGTTGTGTCTCAAAAATGGCTCCGCAAATTAAATATACCAAGGTAGGCTTTTTAGTTCTGATATTTAAGTGTTAAAAATTATTTATGTCATTACTTAATTAAAACCGATACAAATATTTGACGATTGAATATTGTTAGTTTTCTGAAATACTTCCTAAATAAAATCGCTGCTGTATTGAATATAAGCAGTCAAGTTAAGGTGCAGATAAGTTGATAAGGAGTTTGATAAAGAGCAGATACAAACATATTTATTTTCAACCAGTGTTATAAAATAACCGAAAATTGCATCCATTGCCCAGTTCCTAGCTAGATAAAGACTTTTGAAACTAAATGTGGACTGCTAAAACATGCACAAAACCCTAACCCTTTATTTTGCAATCGACTTTTTTTGGTAAAATCATAGGGAATCTTTCCCTATGGTAAAATTTATCAATCCTGTAAATTGAATTTACGGAGAAGTCATTCGTATTTCAGACGCTATCTTTATTGTCTATTAGATTTAAGTTTGGGCAATCTTTTTGTTATGCTTGGCATCTACCTATTAATTTCAATGTTTATTTATTTATTATATTTATGATGTTAATGTTGGTTAGGTAGGTACTCGTTTTTACATAGGTCGGTCTATTTGCTTCGTTGAAGAGTTGTTTTATGAAATTGTTATAATTTTATTACCAACGAACTTCAAATCGCATGTGGCAATTTCTATCGATTATTATTGATCAAATCGACGACATCTAAATTTTGTCTAACGGCAGTAAGCGCGAACATATATATTAATTAGTGTTCATGCAGTGACACCATGGTGTAATTGACACTTAAATGCGGCGTAACAAAGATTTCGATTGAAACATTTTGAATTTATCTACTTCTCTCCATTTCTCTTATGACATGATTATATTTTTTATTTGATTCGATGCTTTAAATCTGGCTAGCATAGGATAACGATGGCAGTATTAGGGGCAGCAGTACTTGTATGTAATACATGTATATATATAACTGCGTGCTTAAGTTTTCTGCATGTCACCTTCAATTATTATCCAATAATTTTCAATTATCTTAGCAATTTTTTGTCCGGTTTTTTACGTGCACAATACTAACTCTTAAACAGTAGGTATGTGCTAATGGAACGCCATAAAAATCCACGTAGCTAGGTACAGTATAATGACCCTCAACGGAGTAATAAAGTCAACACGCCCGCTTTTTTCTGTAGCATGGTGACTGTAAAACCCTCTACCTAGAATCACTGGACAGTTTTGAGATATGATGTGCTTTGCTTGTTTAAAATATACAACAAGGTCGTCGCCATCTCTATGTATATCGCGATATGCGATGTTACTGTGCCACAGTAAACATGTTAATATACATAGTAGGTTTTCTCAAATATCTTTTTAAATGGATTTTGGAGTTTCAATATCTTTTTCTTATCTTGGAAGTTCGGAACATTTGTATCCGCATACTGAAAGAATACCGATGCTTCATGCTTAGAAAACTTCAAGAGCAAGATTTTTCGGTAATTTTAAACCACTACAAATATTACAAATCTACGATAAATAATTTTCAAGAAGCTTAACTGACCCTAAAAGTCTTGTCCACTAAATATAACCCTTTGTTGCCGAAGCATAAATAGGGAAATGGCGGCCAATGTGTGCACCAATCGCGTGTAAGATGAAATTACTATTAGTATGTGTGTGGGCAAGTCCTGCGCACCGGACGACGATCTGTGGGTGGGTCCCCCACTAGGTGGACCGACGATCTGGTGAAGGTCGCGGGAAGCCGTTGGATGCGGGTGGCGCGAGACCGATTGCTGTGGTGATCCTTGGGGGAGGTCTATGTCCAGCAGTGGGCGTCGAATGATGAGAAAAAAGAAAATTCTGTCAGGACGACACAAAAACAGAATACCCAAAAAGACGGATGACAATTCAAATAAACCCGTCAGCCAATTCAGCCGTAGGACTGAAAATCACAATAATCAAGTAGCATAACGTCTGGAATTTTAAATAAGTAGTCTACATTAATTAAATACCTTATTAGATTTAAGTTACATGTCAGAAGACACAAATATAAATTTACTTTAAGCCATGTTCTATTGAACAATCATTACAGGGCAATTAAAAAAAAAGTTACAAAAAAAATGAAGTAACAAAAAGTCTTATTTTTTTAAATGTTTTAATGATTGTATCCTACAGTTGTTCATCGACAATGAGTGGGTGGACTCCAAAAGCGGCAAGACCTTCGAGACTCTATGCCCGCACGATGGCTCTGTCATCGCCAAGGTTGCGGAGGGAGATAAAGTAAGTATCGCAATTTTATTATCCCGCTCATTCATGTAAAATTTTTAGTCTTCAAGTTGATTTCTTCCTACTCCTTGAGTCCTACTCACGGGGCATATTATATAACGATGCAGAAATACAGTGAGTATATTTAAAGCCATTTTCACCAGACCTTAGGGAGATCTTCTTGCCTTACACAGGCAAACCTAACCATAGAAACCGTAGAAAGTGAAACTGTCGGAAACACGTTTTATGTGCGCACGTTGACTTTAGCACTAGAAATTTCTGATTTGGTATGAATTTTACCAGTCAACTCAATATATTAAATCAAATCAATCAATCTACGGACCAATACAAACAATTATAATCAGTTACGATTTGCTACAAAAGAGAAATAATATTGAATCTTTTTAGGCTGACGTCGACCTAGCAGTAGCGGCTGCAAAGCGAGCTTTTCATCGTAACTCCGAATGGAGGCTGATGGACGCCTCCCAGAGAAGTAGAATCCTCAACAAATTCGCTGATTTGTTTGAACGTGACGCCATCTACCTAGCCGAATTAGAATCATACAATAATGGCATGGTCCTTAGCAATTCAAAAATGCTTACTTCAGTCGCAGGAAACAGTATTAGGTACCTGGCCAGCCTGGCCGATAAGATTCAAGGAGACACCATACCTTCTGGTAAGTTAAACTGAGCGAGAAACGAAGCTTATTGCTAGGATTTTATGATGGCGCCAGCACAAAGTGGCCTAGGTGAAAATCACTAAATTATTCAGTAATTTATTGCCAAGTAAAGAGTAAAATCGTATTGCCCAAGATTAAAAAATATCAGCACTATAGGTATATAACTCTGTAATAATAATTTAATCCCTCGATCGTGAGTTTTTCCAGACACAATTGAAATCAATTGTTATCGCGGCACGCGCCTGTCTCCTGGGGGTTGAGGGATTAAGAAAAAACTGCGAGACTACTATAGCTATTCTTACGTTGTACCTACTTAGTAGGTATTTAACTGTAATAAAATTATGTAAAGACAATACAACTGATTTTGAATATGGTATTTTTTAAATAGTGTAAATTGTTACGGCACAAAAATGAAGTAACACCATTCCTTCTCTTCCTATCAATGTCGTAAAGGGCGGCTAAGGGATAAATGCCAGATAAGAACGCGACAGGCACAGGGACTTTTCTCCAGCATTGGTAATACTTCATACTGCGACCGCCTGCCTGCCATAACCCGGCAGTTATGGCAAAATATTGCTATTGCATACACCTGTACCCTGCTGTCGACTGATTTTGGAAGATGTTGGAACTAATTATGTAAAAGAGATACGTTTTTGCTGGTCATGTTTTCTTGTAATATTTTTTTATACAGCTATATTTTATTTAAGTTTTGATACAGCAGAATGTATAGCGGTACACCTAATCAAAATTGAATTGTTTGTTGTGAAATTTGGCGCTAGGGTAAGTCAACGGTTTTAATCTTTGTTCAAGATGGTGACACAATGGCCTACACTCTGAAGCAACCAATCGGCGTTTGTGCTCTTATACTACCATGGAACGTACCAATCTTGATGTTCCTGAACAAAGTAGTAACATCTTTAGCTGCAGGTATGTTTTAATCACAAACTTCTACCGCAAAAAAAGGCTTCGGGACCTCTCGGGTGTTTTATACTTTAACATAGTTTGTGCTTAATTTTATACATTGTGATTTTTACATACGAACACCAATTCATCTATGCCGTATTATAAACCTCTTGGCAGTATTATTTTCATTTTATCGCTTTTAAATATACTGCAGCATAAAATAAATGATGGCAGATGATTGTGAACCATACACAATGTTTTACTATTAACGCATGTGCCAGATGCGCAGGCAAGCATTATTTAATTCTTCATTGGTTTAGATAAAAATGTCTTATACTTACGTATTTATAGTGTACGCCGGACGAAAAATCACTTAGTTTAGTTTATTTTTTATGCCAGGATGCACGGTGGTGGTGAAGCCTGCTGAGCAGACTCCCTTAACCGCCCTGGCCTTGGCCGCTCTACTGGCCGAGGCTGGCGTGCCAAAAGGTGTCGTCAACGTGGTCAATGGCTACGGAGAAACTGCCGGTGTGGCCCTTACTCACCATTCTGATGTCGCGAAAGTGTCATTTACAGGCTCTCTTGAGGTAGGTTACCCTGTAATTTGCACTTAGCTTTATCATTGACTAGCTGTTCCCCGCGACTTTGTCCGCGTCAATTTCTGTTATTATGAACGCGACTATTGTTTCAACATTTTTCACTAATGCTTCGCTGCTATTGGTCGCATGGTTATATGGTTCGCGTGATGTTATATAGCCTAAAGCCTTCGTCCATAAATGGACTATCCAACACTATAAGAATTTTTCAAATCGAACCAGTACTTCCGGAGATTAGCGCGTTCAAACAAACAAACAAACAAACAAACAAACAAACATACAAACAAACAAACATACAAACAAACAAACTTTTCAGCTTTATAATATTAGTATAGATTTGTTTATGTCAATGTGTGCTTCAGTAAGTGCTCTGCACACGGGCTACCGGCCAAAGCCACAAACAACGCTTTGACAAAGTAACTAACTATACAGAATGAAATTTTAATCACGTTCCAAACATCAATATTTTAAAAAACAAATAACGTATTTTTGTATACAGTACAAAAATGTCAAGATAAAACACTTAGAAAATGTCCTACAAAAATCTAAAACTTTTGATACGGCCTCCTAGAAACACTTTTTTTTACGGTACGCGATACTATTCATAAGTTATTTTCCATTTATGCCTTAACAGGCTTAGGACCGTAGGAATTAAAAACTATGTTGCGAAAAGTATTTTCGGGTGAAATATTTACCTACATTTTATCTTTATAAATGGCCTCTAAATACGATACAAAACGCCTATAAATTTTTTTGATAATAAATCATTCTGCATTGAAGCAAGAAAGGCTGTGCGGCGAATCACGTTTATTGTATGGGAACCCCCTTACATAATTATTTTATTATATTTTTTTAGTATTTGTATAGCGGCAATAGAAATACATCATTTTAAAAAAAATTAACTGCAACTGTCACGGTTTATGAGGTACAGCCTTGTGACAGACAGAACAGCGAAGTAGTAATAGGGTCGTGTATTACCCTTTCGGTACGGAACCCTAAAAATCATTGCTATATTAAAATCAGTAAGTGATTCTTACAACTTTTGACCATTTATCAATACTACAAGTACCTAATTAGTAATAAAGTAAGAACAGTCTATAATCATCCCACTGCAGGGTAAAGGCCTCCATTATTGATTTAAATTACGTACAGGCATTCCACCATGCTCTCCAAATGCGGGCTGGAAATCACAAACCCGAGCAATGTTCAAAAATTCGAAACTTTTAGCTGCCGGAGCAGGACCCCGAGATCTTGACCCGGTATTTAAATCACTAGACCAACAGGACGTTCTTAGTAATAATAATAATAAATAATAAATATTTAAGACACGCCTCACTGGGCCACACAGAGCCATCTAGTCCCAAATTAAGATACTATTAAATACCCTGTCGTATGGGGTACTAGACAACCGATAAACTTACTTATATACTTTTTTTTTTTTGTAAATACATACTTATAATACATAGAAAACACCCAGACCAGTACAAACAGATATGTTCATGCACACAAATATTTGTACTGTGCGAGGATCGAACCCGCGACCCATGGCTCAGAAGCAGCGTTTACTACCGCTGATCCAAATGGTCGTCTAAAGTGTAGTGATTAATACATTTATTTATTTAGAATATATAGTGATCCAATGTGGGTAAGTAACAATAATAATAAACTAAGGAACGACACAATTTGGCTTCATGAGAATTACAACTGATGAGAGTGAAATATTACAAAAACAGCAAGAATATATTGCTATAATGTCGTAAACAATTGATCGTCGTTAAGCAAATCAAATCAAATCAAATCAAATCATTTATTTGCTTTTGAAATAGGGTAGGTACATTACAGGTCTCATAAAAATAAAATTGTTTCACCTATTCAGCCATAAGCTATAGCATGCAAATATTAATTATTATTATTAAGTCAAATTACGAGTATATTTTATTATTAAGTCAACAAAGTACTACCTACTACCACTACTACTACTTAAAAAAGAAGTCTATTTATAACTTAAGAATTCCTGGACGGTGTAGAACATTCGCTCCAAAAGCCATCTGTTCAGTGCAGTCTTAAATCGATTTAGTGTCATTTCCTTTATCGATTGAGGTATCTTATTGAATATTACAATACACATGTAGAAAGAATTTTTCTTTAATCGTGTTGATTTAGGCACTATATCTATGACCAATCTATCACTGTTTCTTGTGTTCCTAGGGTATATATCTTTCGCTTTCTTGAAGTAGTTTTGGTTTTGCTTGACAAATTTAGCAATCTCAAAAATATATAGACATGGTAGAGGCAAAATATTTAAACACTTAAAAAGAGGCCTGCATGATGTGTATGGGGAGACACCACATATGGCCCTCATGCACTTTTTTTGTGCCACAAAAACTTTCTGTATATCCGTACTATTTCCCCAGATGATAAGTCTATATCTTAAAACAGATTCTACATATGCATAGTATGCAGTTAGAGCAGTACTTCTTGTCGCTGTTTTTGTCAATTTGTAAAGTGCATAAGCGAATCTTATAATCCTACCACAGACATAATCTACATGTTATTTCCAGTCAATTTTTTGGTCAAGTTCAATACCTAAGAATATAGTGCTATTTACATTGTTAATAATTTGATTGTCATACTGTACATTAAGACGTGTTTCTTTATTATAATTGATATAATTAGTTTTGTCAATATTGATTTTCAAGTTATTTTCATTTAGCCAATTTATTATTAATCTAATTGTGTTATTTATGTCTATGTGCAGAAAGCTACCATCGGGCTTTTTGCGAAAATGAGTTACACTGCCCACGTTGTTGAAAATAGGAGCATGCAAAGAGGAGCGAGGTCTTACTGTTTATTAATATAGAGATTTTAAATGTCTTTGACGCTAAAAGCTATTCCAATCGAAAGTCTACGTAAAAGACAAAACTCACAAAAACTTTTAACAGAAAACGACTATTATAATTGGCTGGATTGACTGTATGAAGCAATTTTTTCGAAAATTAGAAACTCTTGTTGCTCGTCCCAGGAATCGAATTCACGACCCCGAGATCTTGTCCCGGTATTGAAACTACCAATGGGTGTTTAAATAAAAATGATAACGATGATGAATTTTATGAGTTTTCGAAAATTGTTGCACCTGAAAATTATTGCCAAACTATTAGAAACTAGCTCTGCTAGCGTGAGTTACAGTGATACTCGTATTAATAACAGCAACAGGTAGTAGCCTACAATATTCGCATAAGTAATATTTGTATGATAACTTTAAAAATAAATAAATAAAATAAAAATGTAAGGTGTCTTCTATACAACTCTTGCTTATTAAATTCTTGCTTCGCCAGTTTTCATTATTGATCATAAACAACAACAACCTTTAATTTTGTAAACCGATTTTGCTATCTTTTTCCTTACAATGGTGCCCTTTGATGTTTTTTCCCATATTTACGGGTAGAAGAAAAGGTCGTTGAGCTCAATAATTATAAATAGACAGTTCTGTAAAACAAAAGACCATTGAATATTTCCTGTTACCGTTTTAGTATTTTGTTTTAAAAATAACTTTTTATATAAAAGGTCGGTAAGCTGATTCAACAGGCGGCAGGAGCTAATAACTTGAAGCGAGTCACCCTCGAACTAGGCGGCAAGAGTCCCCTTATCATCATGGATGACGCTGATCGTGAGTGGTCTTTTTTTAAATTTAATTTTGTTGACTATAATACAACTATAATTGAAATTTGTTATCAGTAATGCCACTAGAATTACTGTTACACTCTTTATATGATATTTTAGCAATTTAATTGCATTTATAATATGCTTTACCATTTAGCGCCGCGCCCGGTATGCTAGGAGATGCGGGTTCAAGTCCCGAAAGGGACATAATTTTTCAAGTTTATATACTGATACTAGTTAACTTTTGTACAACCATAATATTTAGAATTAGAATTATAATGGTACGGATTTTCGTGCATCTTTAATAGTTTGCTTATATACATATATTATAGTAAAATATTATCACTAAAAGATATTTTCAAAAGAGCTACAATATTTCAAAATTACACTAACCTTTGTCTCTTAAGTGCGACATTAAAGTGAGACTAAAGAAGAAGGAACTTGCCGAGGAATTAGACTTGCAGCAAATCTTTTATCCATCTTTGGGTTAATTTCGATTCGCTTGCTAAAAGTTGCGAATAGTGCAAAAGTGGTTACCCTTCGACGCTCGGTTATTCCAGACACAATTAAAATCAATTGGTATCGCGACAGCCGGCTGTCGCTTGGGGTTCGAAGGGGGACTAAATGTGGGCAAGGATGAGAGAATAAGCCAAAACATCATAAGAAAACCTTTGGAATTGCTTAATTTGGGCTGGCTGACAACAAACTTATTTTAGAATTTGTAGGTACATTTTCTCGTACCTGGCACTGATGAATAGTTAAATGATTTCCTAAGTATTTATCATAATATAATGAACACAACTAAAAACAATAGATATTATGTATCATTTTAATACCACAAAATTTTATTTTTATCATCGTCCAGTTAAATGTTTCGCTACTGGTATGTGTAAACTAGAACTCTTGTTGAATGATAAAACAATTTGTAACAACCCTTCCGTTTTTAATACTTTACTATCTGAGCCGGCGAACTTCGTTCCACCTCAGAATAATAAAACTTTTTTTTTGCATTACATAGCTGAATTTAATTTATTAAATTCAGTCAGAATAGGTAACTACTCAAAATTTAAAAATATGACCAACAAAAGTCATAAATAATAATCCGTCAGTGCATTCCTTAAATTATGTTTGTCCGAATGCATCTCATGATCTGTTTATGATCATAAACACTTAACATTAACGGGGTTTAATGCAACGAACCGTTATTTAAAGGTAAACAGTAATTTACCTTCCCGACGTTTCGATCCGGTTGCACAAATCATGGTCGCGGGCAGACGGGCACTCGGCGTCGTCTGGGCGGTTGAGACGAAATGTTTTCTTCTAACCGCACTTCTTTAACAATTTTGTCACTCGTACAGTCAGCTCGACAAACCACACTAACAGTGTCCGGGTTTCTCACTAACGGCATAGCACACGATTTACACTTCGTTAACACTGGGTTCCATGATGAGGACAAATGAAATCCATCTTCTCTATTGAAATTCTTATGTTTCTTAATTTCAATAGCTTCACGTATTAATCTTGGGTAGTAATGACGATCGGTTGAGAGGATTTTAGGATCATGTAATTCCATCCAGTGGTTAACGCCTGAATTCAATAAATGTTCTGCTATCGCGGATTTGCTCCTCTGTCGATTCTTAACAGCCGCGATATGTTCTTTGACCCTTTCTGCGATTGTACGTTTTGTTTGTCCTATGTAGGAACTACCGCAGCTGCAATCGATTTTATATACTCCCGGTGTCTGCAGAGGTATCACGTCCTTTGGTGAGCGTATCTCCTTCGTTACTTCTACAGTAAATTACTGTTTACCTTTAAATAACGGTTCGTTGCATTAAACCCCGTAAGTGTTAAGTGTTTAGTGTAAAAATGCAACAAGAAAGTTTAAAATCCTATGTTTATGATCATGTTTACCCTTTACATACTTTTCATGTGGATGGTCTTAAAACAGTTTTTTTTTCATATAGTCATTGAGCAATTTCTTTCCATACATAGGTACCTTGTCCTGACCATTACTAACTTATGTAACATACTTATTTAATTTAGTAAATTCGATAAAAATTATTCGCCTACCTATATTTCGCTGTTTTATTTTTATTTTGTAGATTCATCGCTTGTAGCCAGGCTTTTAAAATAGTTAACTCCTTGTTCTCAGTAAATTTGGCTGTACCGTACGCAGCGAACGCTGTATTTTTCCACCAAGGACAGATTTGTGTTGCCGCATCCCGATTGTTCGTACAGGCGGGAATTTATGACAAATTTGTGGAAGCAGCTGTAAAATACGCCAAAAGCATTAAGGTCGGAAATCCGAATGATGCTGACACACAGAATGGACCTCAGGTAGGTATTTAGACCTTTTGTCGTTCTGAAATATTTCGGTGGTTTGTATTTTTAATATGGCAACCGACAAATCATGGAATATTATTTAATATTTTTTGGTTATCATTGTTCAGTGATTCTAAATATTTTAAATTATGCATGGAAATTGCAAATTGAACGATAAAATGTTTGGATCTAAGTATAAATTGTGGGTATCTATTAGAATACAGATTTTTATAACTTATAAATTTCACCTAAACTTTTTTCTTAAATTCTTCACTATATCGAACAAACTTTCATAAAACATGTTTGATCCCTCAACCCCCAGGAGGCACTCCTTGTTTTTTAATAACATAAACTAAAATTGTGCCATACTTTTATTACAATCTGTGTTTTATTATATTATCCTGAAATGTTATCTTGTTTTAGCAATCATGTTTTCATCCTAGCAAGCATGCAGCATGAAAGGAAGTATGCCTATCAGACTGACTAAATGTAAAAAGCTATATTTTTATTGAAACTAATATGAAGTATTCAGTTATCAATAAAACTTTTCATACAAGTTATTTACTACATTTATACACCGTGAAATTTTAGTGGTTGTTTTCCCGCAGTAAAATGATTCTATCTTAGTAGTACAATAGATTTGTGCAGTTTTTTTTATTCAAATAAAAAAATAGCAGTTTCACGATTGTGATAAACAAAACTCGAAAGCAACCTCGAACCAATGGTACCAGCCGCGCCGCAGCCGGTCACCGGCCGGGGTCATTGCCCCTCGCGCGGTGCAGTTTATGCTGTATTACTTAGTGCGTAGAGCTTCTTTTGCTTTGAACATTGATTTCGTGCGGCAAGCAGTACCCAAACACGTCACATTTTGTAAAGATACTATCGTATCTCACGCTTTTGAGTTGATGATTATTTTTTTGATTAGTTGAGAACAACGATATCTTTATTTTTAAAAAATAACTCGCACGATTCGCTGGTGCTACTAAAGGTAAATCGTTCTGTTGCGGAAAAACAACCACTAAAATTTCACGGTGTATATAATAACAATTTAGCGCTTTGTTGTGGTCTTCTAACCCATCCTAACCTAGTAATTACAACGACTCGGTGTTTTGGCATACATTTTAATTTTAATGAAAATACACTCCCACTATGTTCAATGAAGAAATGTTTCAACTATTTATCAAACTAAAACTTTAGTCGAAACAAAATTACCGGCAACGAAACTTCGATGATCTTTTCAAATTTCATTTAATTTATCGTGATAACGTTATCACGATAAATTAAATTAAATTTGATAAGATAAAACAATGGACTGAGATTGTAAATAATAAATAATCGATAAAATGAAATTACAATGATTTTTGATTTTAGGACTTGTAAAACATTGTATAAAAAATACTGCGAACAGTTTTATGACTAATGAAAATGGTGGGATTTGATTGCGATAAAGTGGTACCCATATTATATCAGATCAGCAAAATAAACGTCTTAAAAATTTCACTCATTCATTACCATTGCGCTAAAACCCGCCCTTATAGTACAACAGCCTTTAATCATCCCACTGCAGGGAAAAGGCCTCCATCATTGAATTCAAGTTACCACAGCAATGATGGGTGTACTGGCAGAATCACCACGCTTGCCAATTGCGGGTTGGTGATCACAAACCCGAGCAACGTTCGAAAATTCGAAACTTTTTTGTTGCCCGACCCGGGATTCGAACCTGGGACCCCGAGATCTTGGCCCGGTATTTAAACCACTAGACCAACGCACTTATAATACAATAGCAATTTCTTAGTATTTTTTAGGTTAGGTTTGTTATTCACTGTACCTCGGTATAGCTACAGGTACCTATAATATAACTACTATACTAGCTATAGAAGCGAGGAAATGAAACTATAATAAACAAACAAAATGCTTTTTTGCATGTCACTATTTGCTTTATTTACAGCTCTTAAAATGTCGCACTTAGTATGTTTTTAATGGCCATGTTTATATTTTCTTCTCATCTCCGTTAAATTTAAGAAAGCCACATTTTTGTCCACCGAAGTTTATTGTTAAGCGAACTTAACAATAAATGCCAGCTAAAATTAAAACAAAGCTTACGACTGATTATTTTGCTGCCACTATCATTTAAATTGATCCTTCACTGTAGCTGCCAACTTTTTATTTTGCTACCGGCTATCACATTTTTTACATCCCAAATTCTGATTAATTTGTCACCTTGTTAAAAACATGCAATTAAAAACGAATATCATATCTGGCTGACCGAGAGATGTTTTTCTTCTGTAAATGATTTTTAAAATTTAAAATTAAAGTTCCTACGATTCCTAAGTTGACATTAAATGCATATAGAGTTAATCAAATTTTTATTTATTTATGTGTATAATGATTTTTGATATAAAAACAGTACTTTTACCCAAATAAATATCTAGGGCGTTTTACAATTGTTTTGGTCTGATTTATATCTTGTTTCTAAGCTAATATACTTACTGACTTAATTTCAATGAACATTTAAATATTTCCTAAAATGATATAAACCAATACAAACTTGCAAGGGTAAAATTGGAATAAATTTTAAATACTATTTAAATCCCTCTTTAGTGTACCATAAGGCGCAACGCAAGGAATATTCACTACATACCTATAGGAAACTTCTAGATCCATCGATCCATTCAAAAGCCCTATAGGTCGCTCCATCGGTTTTCCATCCAATTACGATACGATTATTTATTTTTTAGATCGACGAGATGATGATGAACAAAGTTCTAGGATACATTGAGAAAGGCAAGCAGGAAGGTGCCAAGCTACTGACCGGAGGTAGGCGCCTGGGCACTTCGGGTTACTACATTGAGCCTACGGTTTTCGTAGACGTTAAGGATGACATGACCATTGCCAAGGAAGAGGTATTTATTACTGAGTTATCGAACTTTTGTGCTATTGTCGTATTTAGGTTTACCATTTCGAAATTTTAAAGGTTCTGACTAAATGCCGAGTAAATATCGGTTAGTCCGAACTCTTAAGTAGTTTCAGTCTTGATCCTGTATGCGACATTGCTGAAACTTGTTTTTACCTTATCCTGACTTTGCAATATCCATTCGATTTTAGATTGCTTTAGATTCTTGCTGCCTTGATAGGAACTTTGTCTTGTTTTGTTACTTTAAGACTGTTATAGTTGATAGACTACTACTACTACGATTATTTCAGATCTTCGGCCCCGTTCAAAGCATACTTAAATTTAACACGCTCGAAGAGGTTATTGACCGCGCGAACAACACAAACTATGGTCTGTCAGCCGGCATTTTCACCACCAATTTGAACAATGCACTACAGTTCAGCAAACACGCAGAAGCCGGCGTTGTCTGGTAATTTAATTGTAATTCATTATCACAACTGTTAATCAATTATACTTAGCCAGCTATCCATTTGGTTAACAGTAATAATTCGTAGCAATAGGCACGTTATAAAGTACAGAATTAATTTAATCAATAGAAGTGTGTCTAGTTGATTAAGACACTAATTGCGACAAGGCCAATCTGACAAAATGTGCATGGAAAATCACGAATGAGATTTCATAACTTATTTACTTTTTGAGTCGCGCCGTGCACTGTGTATTATGAAGTGATGATGAGTTAGCAGAAATTTTCGAATTTAAACAAAAAATGAAGGACCTCACAAATAAAAACTTAGAACTAGATCCAACCATACAAAAAATACACTTATTATAAGTGTTCAAGATTCAATATTATTGACTTGTGTTTATGTGATTATGTTTTACGCTTACCATAATAGAACTCACTTACCTACATGACTTAAAGTTATACTTAGATGTATTATAACATTATAAGTTATAATACATATAAGTACAAATTATAACTATCAGGTATTAAATTTAGTAGTTACGTCTAATCAATTATAATAGTTTAAACTTTCGGTTGTCAAGGCACCATACTGATGCCAATAAGCACTGCCTACCCTGCCTACTACGTCTCACCATAGGGAAAGTATATTTCTTTCCCTATGGTCTCACTAAATAAAATACCGATCCCAGCCTTATTCTTATAGTTAAGTTTTTTAAATCTTAGGTACGCGGTACGGTATCCCCTACCCAAAATTTCTCTGCACGCCCCTGAATGCTACCAAATTAAAAAGAACATCCAAGTATTTCCCTAGGCGTTCAATGGGGACTATCGTTTCTTTGCTCACCAGTTGGCGCCACTGTAGACTGAGGTCCGGAAGTATAGCAGTAAAAGGCGATTGGCGCCGAAACAAAGTGTTATATCTTGAATCTAATTAAGGTTATATTGTTTATAAATAACTATCTTGATATCAACAAACTAACTTCTGAAATAGTTGCTCTTGAGGCCGCCTATTTTTGCGCTTTTTTTTAATTCTGCTTTTAAAGCGTTCACATTAATCGCCAAATAATCCATATTTGCGATATTTTACGATAGAGATCACTTTCCGGCAGGTAAATTTAAGAAAATATAATTTATGCAACAAATTCCGCTAAAACCAGTACAAAGTGAATGATATTGGACCTCACGCGACACTAGCGCCTCTAGTGGCAAATTTACTAGCGATAGCCCCCATTGGTTAAGAACGTTTTTTTTTCAAGATTCTTATTTTATATCTGTGAAGGAATAACATGCTTCTTCTCGGCACTAGCCCAGACTTGTCCCGAAGCAGTGGTAAATAGGTTTGAATATTGGGACGTGTAAAAGTACCTCCTGAGGCTTATTTGCAGAAATAAAACTGATTTTATTGATTTTACTGAGTTTACAAAATTACTAAAGTCATAGCTCTCACCTCAAGTATTAAAATAATGGAACACAGTATGACTGACAATGAAAATGACTATTGGTATCCGATAAACAAGTGATAAAATTATCACGTCGTCAAACTTATTAAATGATAAAATTTATATCTGCCAAACATTTACCTACCTATTTTTATTTTACAGGGTAAATACATACTTGGTTACTGATTCCCACGTTCCCTTCGGCGGTTTTAAGGACTCTGGCATCGGGCGTGAGAAGTAAGTACAAATATTACCTTTTGATTTATTGAATCGGATACCAAGACGTGGGAAAACTGGAAAGCTTTAGATAGGAATATGATTTCCTCATCAAGGAATTCATATTACGACTTTTTTATTTTATTTCTTTCTTTTTAAAATATTTAATGTGTAACATGTATTGCACTGTATAATTTGACAGGTTATTATTCACTTTCGATATCAATCGTGTCTATACAGTGACTTTTTCATCATCTTCAAATATTTTTATGGGCGTACAGTATTGTGTTAGAGACCATTTATGAAGTAAAAAATGTAAATCAAGTTTTAACCTGAAAATATTTTTCACAACATAGTTTTCAATTTTTACGGTCCTAAGCCTGTTATGGTATGAAGGGAAAATCAAAAACTTATTAATAGTAGGTACCTGTCGTAATGAATGAATGAGATGCGCATAGCGTAAAAGGAGTATTGCTAGGAGGCCGTATATTAAAATTTGGAAGGTGGTTAAAATTTCATTCTGTATAATGGAATTATACAGAATGAAATTTATAAATTTATATTTATTATTATATTTTCTTAATCTTCGACTGTACACCGCCTGTGGGAAGCTGAGCCGGTCATAATACAATAAAATTTTTAAATATTGAGAAAATATTTACGTTCAGCAGTGTTCATAGATTGACTGAGAAGAAGATGAAGATGATTGTTATTGTATTTTATTTTGTTTCAGCGGTGTCAACGGCGTGGACGCATACTTAGAAGTTAAAACGGTGGTTATATCATTACCAAAGAAGTTCTAGACATGTGTGGCATTACTTAAAACAATGTACCCTAAATAAAGTGGTGGGATAACAAATTTTGCACGGTTTTATTTCAAGTAGGCAACCCTTTTTAAAACGCATGGTCCTCGCAGTTCAAATACATGTATTCAAACTTCAAACATTTCTCTAATAGCAATAACGTAAATAACAAGATATAGTAATGTTTACGCATGTAATAACTTAATAAGGCATTTTAAAGTGGAACAGATTTTTTAGGATACTAGTTATTCTCAGAACGACTTTTGTTGTATTTTATTGGTAAAATTATATCTAATTAGTGCATTTATTGCGCTAAAGAACTCAAATAAAGAATTATCTTGAAACAAATAATGTATAAAGTGACCAAGACAAGGTATCGCCGTCTCAACAATACTAGACGTGATTTTCGATCATGTATGAAAAGATCGGATTTTATCGATCGAATCTTATCATTTGAGCTATTACATAGGCACAGAACATAGGCTATTTGGTATCCCACAATTGGGCACCAAGTTTCCGCATACGCAATATAAAGTGTAGTTCACGAGGGCAGAGCAGCGAGCTATTGTAAGTATAAATATCGCCGTAAAATTGTGAGAGCTCCGCCAGTCTACAACATGACATTGTAAACTAACGGAAGGTTCGATTGTAATACCCCCAGGGGGTTCTCATCTTGTCGGCCATGGGGCCTTAGTGACCGCAGCGTGTTAAGAAACATGCTGCGGTGAACCAAAAGGAACTCAAGCAGGAGGCGGATCGTTAAATGTTTGTGTTCAGTAAGTTGATAAACATTGCTTCCCTTCTCTTCATAATGTTTGTATTTAGCAATTAAAATGTAGTATACAATCTATCTAAGTTAAAAGTCAATAGGTTTTACTACAATAAGCCAATTTTATATGTAACCTAATATATAATTTGAACATAAATTACCTCGCTTATAATAAAGAATTATTTTATTAAGTAGGGCAGAAGTACCGTTTTTGGCCCCCTTAGCACAGTTTTTGGCCAGTGGACTTTAAATTAATTTATAAATAATCACAATGTTAAAACCATATCTTTATTGAATTTTCAAAGATTCATACTAAAATAAATCGATTTTGTAACGCTTTATTAATATAAGTTCATTTTTATCGTTTATTTAAGCAATAAATGGCCATAAACGGTACTTCTACCCTACATTATTTGTAAGACATTTTTGACAATTTGCAGTATATTAGGTACATACGTACAAAGTTGAATTATTATTGTTGACCATTTGTTGACTAAGGACATAATGTGTGAAAGAAAGCTAAAGCACTGAATTTTACGAAAAAAAAAAAGATTTCGCAAACATGTAGCGTTATCAGCATTTTTACCTTTACTACCTCGAAAGTGTATCTCGGACAGATGGTGCTACATAATAGAAGATTCCCCGGAATGTAAAGAAATAAAAGCATTCAACTATTACATAGTCACGCAATGGCTAGAGGATGAAACTTTTGTTGATACTTGGTGTGCCTACAATCAACGCCATCGCACAACCAATGCTGTGGAATCCTGGCATAAAAAACTCAACAGCAGTGTGCCAAATAATCCAAATCTATATCAGCTTTATAAAGCTTTAAAAGAACATGCACAGTTACAAATTGTGAACATTAATAGTATTGAAATGCCCAAACCCAAAAAGACGGCTAACAAAAGGCATTACAACACATGTAACTGACCAACTTCTGACTGGGAAAATTACAGTTGGTCACTGTTTGGAAAAGTTAAGATTTTGAGGATATTGTTTTGTAACATGATTGTAAATTGAACTGTGGTTAATGTGATAGTTGTGATTAAGTTTTTTAGTCATCCATTTAAGCTGACTAAAATCCTTAATTTCCTAGAAACATAATTTAAATATTTTATTTTAGGTTTATTCAAATAAAAAGAGCAAACATGTGACTATCTGTGAATCTGTGATACTTGTAGTAAGTTTTAATTCTGTTAATTTTAGATATCTATCCATATGAATGATTATCTGTGATCATTTTATATAGTAAGTAAATTTTTAGTAAATAAGTTATGTTCATGGTAAGTGCTCAAGGTCGTGATTTTTCTATGTTACTAAGATTTGCCTAAATAAAAAAAAAACAACTATCTGATTGTCTGTAATGATTTTTTTTTAAATAAGTACCTATTTTAAGTTTTGTTTGTGCTAAGTGATTAAGATGTTCGTTTTTTTTATATTATTAGATTAGGTGATACTAGGTTTTTCTAATTAAAATACCAAATACCTGTGATGAAGGAGTGAAACACTAAAAACAATTAATAATGTTATTTTTTAAATATATTACAGTTTTTTTCTTGATTGTACTAACCTGTCAAAAAGAGTATTTAGTGGATCAGACCGGAATTAAAAAATATAAATAACCAGCAAGGGATCAGATTAGGGGATCCGACCGGAATAACTCGGTTTATAAGCGGACGAAAATAAATAAAAGATTATTAGTTCGACGCGTATACATAATAATATCATTTTAGTCAATTTTTACGGGCTTCATTGATTTTAATTTTCTATTTATTTTTGCCCAATTTAAATTTGCAACGAAAATTCCAACATGGGGACTTCTGTGAATATTATTAAAGAACTTTTAAACCCTAAAAATAATCCGATATTGATTTTTTTTCGGCTATCATGCCTTAGTGCTGCTATAAGAATCTATTAGAATATTTCGTTTACTTTAAAATTATAGAGAAATTATATTATATCGGAAAAATACACCCTCTTCTGTTTTCATAAGGTCGAAGAGCTTTTTGATTCGCTTAACGGCCGGTCCCAATAATCTATCTATCGCCAGTTTTGACATTGCGGAGATAGGAAACAGTTTCTATCCCTGATTTTGCCGTCCAGAGAAACAAAGACAGAAGTTGTTTTCTATGTTCGATATGCCAAAACTAAAGATAGATTGGTTATTAGGACCGGCAGTAAGCCGACACTTCGATTGTTTTTATAAATCCATGGATTTTTAGCGTTCGAGTAAGTTCATTAGACTAATATGATGGCTTATTTTATTCTATTCTTCATAAGAAAATTCATAGCCATATTATAATCAAAAATCAATCGCCTGTGTTTGATGAAAATTTTTATGAAAATGAGATGTGAAACTAGAGGAAAGGGACTATCACAGCTGGTGGCAAGTGATTTATCACAGGGGTCTCAGGTATAAGAATCCAAAATGTTCCTCATATTTTGCGCATTCAAATGAAATAATAGGTATTAAGACGTCACTTTGTTTTTACCACGCTTTTATTACCACGCTTTTTTACCACGCTTTTACCACGCTTTTTTTATTTATTTATTTATTTATTTATTTTTTTATTATTAGCTTGGGTTGTTATTTATTATTATTATTAGCTTGGGTTGTATCTATCTATGTATCTATGTATGTAATGGAATCTTTGAGCATAAATTTGACCGATTTCCAGAAGTTTGATTAATTTGAAACTTTGCACACGTATCAAGGACCGATGACAATGCAATAATTTAATAACAGTTTTCCCAGTTTTCCTCTGTAAAAGGGAGTAAAAGAGATAGAGCTAGCGCGCGATCTGTATCAATTATGTTTCCTGCATAGGTTTGGACTTACAGTCGGTAAAGAAGGAATCAAATCTTATAAACTAAACTAAAAACGGTCATAATACAATAAAATTTTTAAATATTGAGAAAATATTTACGTTCAGCAGTGTTCATAGATTGACTGAGAAGAAGATGAAGATGATTGTTATTGTATTTTATTTTGTTTCAGCGGTGTCAACGGCGTGGACGCATACTTAGAAGTTAAAACGGTGGTTATATCATTACCAAAGAAGTTCTAGACATGTGTGGCATTACTTAAAACAATGTACCCTAAATAAAGTGGTGGGATAACAAATTTTGCACGGTTTTATTTCAAGTAGGCAACCCTTTTTAAAACGCATGGTCCTCGCAGTTCAAATACATGTATTCAAACTTCAAACATTTCTCTAATAGCAATAACGTAAATAACAAGATATAGTAATGTTTACGCATGTAATAACTTAATAAGGCATTTTAAAGTGGAACAGATTTTTTAGGATACTAGTTATTCTCAGAACGACTTTTGTTGTATTTTATTGGTAAAATTATATCTAATTAGTGCATTTATTGCGCTAAAGAACTCAAATAAAGAATTATCTTGAAACAAATAATGTATAAAGTGACCAAGACAAGGTATCGCCGTCTCAACAATACTAGACGTGATTTTCGATCATGTATGAAAAGATCGGATTTTATCGATCGAATCTTATCATTTGAGCTATTACATAGGCACAGAACATAGGCTATTTGGTATCCCACAATTGGGCACCAAGTTTCCGCATACGCAATATAAAGTGTAGTTCACGAGGGCAGAGCAGCGAGCTATTGTAAGTATAAATATCGCCGTAAAATTGTGAGAGCTCCGCCAGTCTACAACATGACATTGTAAACTAACGGAAGGTTCGATTGTAATACCCCCAGGGGGTTCTCATCTTGTCGGCCATGGGGCCTTAGTGACCGCAGCGTGTTAAGAAACATGCTGCGGTGAACCAAAAGGAACTCAAGCAGGAGGCGGATCGTTAAATGTTTGTGTTCAGTAAGTTGATAAACATTGCTTCCCTTCTCTTCATAATGTTTGTATTTAGCAATTAAAATGTAGTATACAATCTATCTAAGTTAAAAGTCAATAGGTTTTACTACAATAAGCCAATTTTATATGTAACCTAATATATAATTTGAACATAAATTACCTCGCTTATAATAAAGAATTATTTTATTAAGTAGGGCAGAAGTACCGTTTTTGGCCCCCTTAGCACAGTTTTTGGCCAGTGGACTTTAAATTAATTTATAAATAATCACAATGTTAAAACCATATCTTTATTGAATTTTCAAAGATTCATACTAAAATAAATCGATTTTGTAACGCTTTATTAATATAAGTTCATTTTTATCGTTTATTTAAGCAATAAATGGCCATAAACGGTACTTCTACCCTACATTATTTGTAAGACATTTTTGACAATTTGCAGTATATTAGGTACATACGTACAAAGTTGAATTATTATTGTTGACCATTTGTTGACTAAGGACATAATGTGTGAAAGAAAGCTAAAGCACTGAATTTTACGAAAAAAAAAAAGATTTCGCAAACATGTAGCGTTATCAGCATTTTTACCTTTACTACCTCGAAAGTGTATCTCGGACAGATGGTGCTACATAATAGAAGATTCCCCGGAATGTAAAGAAATAAAAGCATTCAACTATTACATAGTCACGCAATGGCTAGAGGATGAAACTTTTGTTGATACTTGGTGTGCCTACAATCAACGCCATCGCACAACCAATGCTGTGGAATCCTGGCATAAAAAACTCAACAGCAGTGTGCCAAATAATCCAAATCTATATCAGCTTTATAAAGCTTTAAAAGAACATGCACAGTTACAAATTGTGAACATTAATAGTATTGAAATGCCCAAACCCAAAAAGACGGCTAACAAAAGGCATTACAACACATGTAACTGACCAACTTCTGACTGGGAAAATTACAGTTGGTCACTGTTTGGAAAAGTTAAGATTTTGAGGATATTGTTTTGTAACATGATTGTAAATTGAACTGTGGTTAATGTGATAGTTGTGATTAAGTTTTTTAGTCATCCATTTAAGCTGACTAAAATCCTTAATTTCCTAGAAACATAATTTAAATATTTTATTTTAGGTTTATTCAAATAAAAAGAGCAAACATGTGACTATCTGTGAATCTGTGATACTTGTAGTAAGTTTTAATTCTGTTAATTTTAGATATCTATCCATATGAATGATTATCTGTGATCATTTTATATAGTAAGTAAATTTTTAGTAAATAAGTTATGTTCATGGTAAGTGCTCAAGGTCGTGATTTTTCTATGTTACTAAGATTTGCCTAAATAAAAAAAAAACAACTATCTGATTGTCTGTAATGATTTTTTTTTAAATAAGTACCTATTTTAAGTTTTGTTTGTGCTAAGTGATTAAGATGTTCGTTTTTTTTATATTATTAGATTAGGTGATACTAGGTTTTTCTAATTAAAATACCAAATACCTGTGATGAAGGAGTGAAACACTAAAAACAATTAATAATGTTATTTTTTAAATATATTACAGTTTTTTTCTTGATTGTACTAACCTGTCAAAAAGAGTATTTAGTGGATCAGACCGGAATTAAAAAATATAAATAACCAGCAAGGGATCAGATTAGGGGATCCGACCGGAATAACTCGGTTTATAAGCGGACGAAAATAAATAAAAGATTATTAGTTCGACGCGTATACATAATAATATCATTTTAGTCAATTTTTACGGGCTTCATTGATTTTAATTTTCTATTTATTTTTGCCCAATTTAAATTTGCAACGAAAATTCCAACATGGGGACTTCTGTGAATATTATTAAAGAACTTTTAAACCCTAAAAATAATCCGATATTGATTTTTTTTCGGCTATCATGCCTTAGTGCTGCTATAAGAATCTATTAGAATATTTCGTTTACTTTAAAATTATAGAGAAATTATATTATATCGGAAAAATACACCCTCTTCTGTTTTCATAAGGTCGAAGAGCTTTTTGATTCGCTTAACGGCCGGTCCCAATAATCTATCTATCGCCAGTTTTGACATTGCGGAGATAGGAAACAGTTTCTATCCCTGATTTTGCCGTCCAGAGAAACAAAGACAGAAGTTGTTTTCTATGTTCGATATGCCAAAACTAAAGATAGATTGGTTATTAGGACCGGCAGTAAGCCGACACTTCGATTGTTTTTATAAATCCATGGATTTTTAGCGTTCGAGTAAGTTCATTAGACTAATATGATGGCTTATTTTATTCTATTCTTCATAAGAAAATTCATAGCCATATTATAATCAAAAATCAATCGCCTGTGTTTGATGAAAATTTTTATGAAAATGAGATGTGAAACTAGAGGAAAGGGACTATCACAGCTGGTGGCAAGTGATTTATCACAGGGGTCTCAGGTATAAGAATCCAAAATGTTCCTCATATTTTGCGCATTCAAATGAAATAATAGGTATTAAGACGTCACTTTGTTTTTACCACGCTTTTATTACCACGCTTTTTTACCACGCTTTTACCACGCTTTTTTTATTTATTTATTTATTTATTTATTTTTTTATTATTAGCTTGGGTTGTTATTTATTATTATTATTAGCTTGGGTTGTATCTATCTATGTATCTATGTATGTAATGGAATCTTTGAGCATAAATTTGACCGATTTCCAGAAGTTTGATTAATTTGAAACTTTGCACACGTATCAAGGACCGATGACAATGCAATAATTTAATAACAGTTTTCCCAGTTTTCCTCTGTAAAAGGGAGTAAAAGAGATAGAGCTAGCGCGCGATCTGTATCAATTATGTTTCCTGCATAGGTTTGGACTTACAGTCGGTAAAGAAGGAATCAAATCTTATAAACTAAACTAAAAAGTAAAAAATAAATTATAGTTTAAAAAACTAAAAAACCACGCTTTTAAAACAGATTGAACTAAAAAATTAAAAATAAAACTGTAGTAATCAATTGAAAAATTCATATTATTGTACAAAAAGCGTGGGGGGCTTGATTTAGATTGTTGTAAATATTTTATCAATAATTTACTATATCTGTGGATATCATAACAAGCACCCCACGCTTTTTGTACAATAATATGAATTTTTCAATTGATTACTACAGTTTTATTTTTAATTTTTTAGTTCAATCTGTTTTAAAAGCGTGGTTTTTTAGTTTTTTAAACTATAATTTTTTAATAAAACTATTCTGGAAATTGCATTATTTATATATTCGCGACTCTGTGGTGAAGTGTTTTACACTGGTTTTTAAGGTGAGTCTTCTCCGAAGTCCCAGTACGATTTTTGGTCGAACGTGACAAGTAGAAAAAAAAATATTTTTCTATATTTTTCGGGTGTTTGTAGAACACCCAAAAATTACGAAATATTTAATTCCGAAATTGGATATTCCGATTTTCAAACCTCCGAATATCAAAGTTCCGAAGAATCAAAATTCCGACTATTCAAAACCGTGATTAACATTTTACAGAATATCAAACAAAAGTACGAATCTTTTATATTCCGAATCTCATTAATACGAAGGATTAAAAATCCGTAGTGTTATTGACCCTTTAAAACTTTATTACGAATTTTAAGTTTCCGAAAATTCATTCATTGTATTTATAAAGAATTTAGTTGAATCCCGACATGGTCTTTTTGCCGTGGTACTTGTCTGCAAAATACTAGAGTGCAATTTAAAAGCCTGAGGCGCGGAGGAAGAGCAGTCCTCGCTCGCAGTAACAAAGCTCGCTTTCGCAGCCTCAGCCGCTACAGCTTGCCCGGGCGCCCGAGATTTGTTACGCAAGGGCGGAAGAACTGCAATTCCCGCACCGCCGGAGGAGTGCAAAATTAAATGCATGCATGCTTGCCTGTTTGCCTGTATGTATGCATGTTTGCCTGCTTGCCTGAATACATGCATGCTTGCCAGCTTGCCTGAATCCATGCATGCTTGCCTGCTTGCCTGAATGCATGCATGCTTGCTTGCTTGCCTGCATGCATGCTGCTTGCATGATTGCTTGCCTGTATGCATAATTGTATGCTTGCTGGCCTGTATCCATGCTTGCTAGCCTGCATACATGCTGCTTGCCTGCATGCATGCTACTTGCCTGCTTGCATGCTGCTTGCCTGCATGCATTCTGCTTGCCTGCATGCATGATTGCAAGCAAGCGTGCATCCATGCATGTTATCTGGCAACACCTATTTAGAGTAGCATTTAATATGCATTAGTATTGTGTTATAATTAAATATTATCAGTAGAATCTTAGGTTTGGGAAAAAAAAAATAATTGAAAAATGAATTTTTATGAATAAAAAAACAATCAAGCGTTTATTTTTTGGTTTAATGTGTTTTCGGAATATTCATATTCGGAAATTGTATTTATGATATTTCGGAAAGATTAAAGATTCGGAATTGATATGATTCGGGATCAAGAAATTCTGCATTCTGAAAATAGTACTTATAAACATGATGAATTTTGAAATTTAGGTTTTATAATATTAGGACTTATGATAGATCTGATTTGTAATTTTCGGAAATCAGTATCATTCGAAATTATAAAAATCGGTATTTTGAAATTTGTAATTGTCAATATCGGAATTAAGTTTTTCGTATTTATGTAGTGTACCCAGGTGTTCGTGATAAATTTGTTGTTTTGATTCCCTAAACACAAGTGGTTTAAATAGTTACTCTTAACTTTAGAGTCAGAACAATGTATGTATTTTCGTCTACATTAGGTACCTATTGATTGTTTTCTAACGTGTCAATAGTGATTTTAGTCGCAAGACTTTGTCTCGATCCCTTAAGTCGAAGCGCAGCGATTCTCCTGACCATGCAACGTGACGCAGCGACACAGCGTTAAGGTTTTATGTCGGTGCTAGACACTAAAAATTGCATCATCTATGCATGCATGTTTGAGGCGGGCGGGCGGACTTTTTTCTTACATCACCTGAATTCACTAGTGTTTGCTCTCTCTGAGTTGGGTGTAGGTAAGTAGGTAGGAAATTATTAGAAAAATATTTTTAAAATTACATAATTATGTCAATAGTGATCAGGCTTAAACTAAGCGACTTCTATCTATTACATTTGTGTGAAATCGCTAAATTGTTACTTGAGTATGCTTTTGTAAAAAAAAATTAGGTCGATCCTCGGCTTCTCGCATCCAGCTCCTGGCAGCCATCATTCCACCTGGCCCCCAATTCCACTAATTTACAAATGTCTCAATAGAATCGTAATTGTATATTTTGACACATTTATTAACTATACGATTGAGATGCAATTGCGATTCTATTGAGCCAATTAGTAAATTTGCGAAATTGGGGCCCTGGCCTGAGGGTCCTACACTACGTTTGCCGAGACGCGTTCTCCATTCAAGAACTCAAGTAGGTACCTACCTAATATAATCGCCTATAATTTAATTACAAATGCTTCAAGTGCAAACTGCCTTTCAAATAGAAATTTAATTAAATAAATCAACTTCAATGACTTGTGCAACTCAAATTTAATAAAAAAGTAGCTCCTTCGTATCCCCGACCCGTCCTGCCCCATCCCCATAAATTTTGATAATAGCCTATTCCAGACGAAGAAAAGTCCAAAAACAAAAAAGTTATAAAAATCAGTCCAGTCGTTTTCGAGTTATAAGTAGTTTATCTAACACAACTTTCTTTTATATGCAGAATGACTTCATACATACATCAACTTCCAAATTACAGGCGTTATCTAAGTATCGTATTATAGCTTATTTGGAAAGTAAAAAATTTAGGTCGTAACACCCGAAAAAAATTTTCGCAAATCTGAAGCCTGTGAAGGTACTCGTATAAAGGGAAAACAACAACTTAAGAATAGTATCTTAACGAATAAGTAGATGCGCATCGCGTAAAAAAAGTGTTGCTAGGAGGCCGTATCAAACATTTTAGATTTTTCACGGTGCTTTATATTGACATTTTGTACTGGGCTATTTGGCTATACTATCGCCAAAAAAAAAAAGATTTTATGTAAGTATCATAATTTAAAGCATAATAATAATAAGCAATTGTTTTTTTTTATTATAACAATTCGTAATAAATATTTATAGTTAAGACAGGACAACGTCTGTCGGGTTTGGTAGTAATAAGATAAATTTCATTTATAAATTTATATCAAATTATTACCTAGAAAACCTTGATATTAATTTAAATTGAACTTAAAAAAAAAAACCTTATTTGTCTATGTAACTGTATCATGTAGTGATACTAGTGACCATATTTATTTATTTGATTATTTTTTATTATTTTTTTAAATGTTTCTTTTCAATATTTATTTTTAGTTTATATTTTTAATGTAATTTTTTTTCTCTCCTTTCATTGGAAAATTGGCTTGGTTTTTATTCTCAAATTTAAATGCGGCCAACTTTGAGCACACTGTGCCTAAATATTCACTATCAGCTTTTTCAATAGATAGCAAATAAGACGCTTAAAGGAAGGAAATTGCTGTGGCAATCGTGCTCTTGCCATTCCAAGTTTGCGGTTTATGACAGTGATGTCCAAAGGGAATATCCCTTTGAAACGAAAGGATACTCTGAGGTATTTTTGAGCAAAAGATTAAGTGCACAAGTATAGCTAGTTTTATTAAGGAGTAAACATATTTTATTGATCAGTGGGTCTTGAGGTGAAATTTCGTCACTTCTAAGTGTATTATAATTTTAAAAACGTCTTTTTAAAATTATAATACTTACACTAGCACTGTTGCTCGCGGATTCGTATGCGTGGAGAAACTATTTCACAAGAACCGTACTATTATAGGATGTTAGGTAAATGGTATAGTAAGTACTAAAACAAGCCTATGTTAACAATGCGCATAAATACCATGTCCGAAATTTGATATCATTTTTGAAAAAAAAAATCATACAAATCGGCATAAAACATTTTTGTGTTGTATGAAGATAAAAAAATATATGATATCAAATTTCTGACTTTACTATAGTATTTATTTGGTATACAATTTACCTAACACCATGTATAATGTATCTTCATGCTTAGTCTTAACCAGATCTATTTAGCTGTTCTGGGGCGATTAAATCTACATCTACACTAATATTATAAAGAGGAAAGATTTGTACCTATTTTTGTATGTTTGTAATGAATAGGCTCAAAAAGTACTGGGCCGATTTAAAAAAATATTTTACCAATAGAATGCTACATTCTTCCAATTTGACATAGGCTACATTTCATTTTGAAAAAAATTAGGGATCCTTGGTAAAATTTGAACAATGTAACCGAAGGTGTAGAAAAATGAGTCTTAAAATGTCTTTCGTCGAATGCGCTGCCGAAACTATTAGCGATAGAACAAAATAATGTACAACAATATTGAAGAACATCATAATGTCTACAAAAAAACTCCGCGGTAGCATATGTCCAACTATTGTAGTTATGTCACTACAACAACTTTTTTCATTTTAAACATTAATGAAAATGCTAACCAAATTCAAACCATGCTATTTATGTGTTTATATTAATCCTTATCCAAATAAATTATTTTATGGTCAAGACCATTTAACTACCTATAAAATAGTTTTTAAATTATTTAAATTGGACTTTCCATTCAAAAGATATTACGATTTAAAAAATTCAAACAGTAAACAAAACCGCCATAGCGCCGTGGCCGTTGTTTGCGATGCAGTCTGAAAAGCGCGCCGGGCATCGCGGCGGGCGGGGTGGAGGGGGCACTGAAATACAGGAGTGGGGTGTGCACGTCTGTAAGATAGGTAGCCGCGCGGCTCAGTCGCGCGGTAGACTTGGGGAAAAGCGTTACTTTTCGATCACCGTGACCCAGTTCCAAAAATGTCACTGTGAAATATCACCGTGACTTTTTCACTCCCGTTACTCGTATCACAATAGACGTTCCGCGGTTCCGAACGGTGAAATGATATTTTTATTTAAAGTGACTTTGTAACTGCGGTTACTAATGTCATGGTACAGTATATGGATTTTGTCAATACTGTTACTAATGTCACGATATATGTCGCGAGCGGATATACGTATCAAAGTCTAATACGTATTGTCGTGACATGATCACATGAGTGACGGGAGTTCTCGGCGATACCGGTAGGAAAGGAACAGTAGGAACCTAAGTTATTTTGTAACGTTGTTCCTCCGTGACAAGTCACAGTGATACTATTGGACGCCGGATCACTGTGACTTTTTCACCGTGACGTTATTTATCACTCACCTCTATCGCGCGGTCGGCTCCTTACGCAGCGGACGCTACCGATATTGAACATTTAGATTTTTCCATAGAACACATTTCAGATAGAGCACATTTTCTTTCTATCGATTAGGAGTTATTTTCAAAACTGCGCATAAATTACTTGATTAAACCTTGACAGTTTATTTTTATAGCAGTGTCACACTCTTTTTAAAGCACCTATTTAAGTATTGTATGTATTTTTTTATGAAAACTTCTATTCAATAAACTGTTCATATTAAAATCAAATTAATTCTTATTTATTTTACTTGAAAACCAAAACTTTCAAACAATTATGCCTAAAAAAAAAGGTCCCAACTATCTCAACATAGCTCTCAAGCGAGATTAGCAAAGATTCGGCGTGTTGGAGAATCATCTTCAGAATATTCTGATCGACTCGAAAGTCAAAGAGAATATGCATCACAATCACGGGCCAGAGAATCTAGCGCCGAACGCACGCAGCGACTTGCTGAGATTAGAGAGCGAACCTCGCAAGCTCGCGCAAGGGAAAGTAGCGCCGATCGTTCGATTCGTCTTGCAAATCAAAATGTCAGATCGTCAGAGGTTCGCGAAAGACAGTCGAGCGCAGAACGCGCGCAACGCCTTGACGAAAATCGAACACGAATTTCGCAAACACAGGCAAGAGAGTGCAGTGTCGAACGCTCACTTCGCCTTGCAGAACAAAATGAACGATCTTCTCAGATTTACGAACGAGAGTCGAGCTCCGAACGTTCACAACGCCTTGCTGGAAACAGAGATAGAGACTCGCGGGCACGTGCCAGAGAATCTATACCTAGATGTATAGGTAGATACATTTTTAGTTGAAAGTTGTCAACGTTTAATTTAGACTGTATATATTTTATTCGACTCTGCTTTTATTCTAATTACTTAAAAAAACCATAGTAAAAATGTATATAATATCCTATGTAAATATTACTTATTTAAGTGCCCGCCACTTAAACCATCAAAGAAATTGAACATAAATAGACTTACATACAAATATAACTGTGGGATTTTTTAAGCTATTGCATAGATTCTATCGCGGGCCTTGAGCGCGGGGACTGAATCCAGAAATTCCGTAACGCAAAAAACCTCACGCTCCCCACTTCGACCGGCACAGCGGTGATACGGCTGTTCGACGAGGTGCGTGCGGTTTGACGAGGCGTTTGCCATTCGACGAAGTGAGTGCCGTTCAACTAAGTGGGTACCGTTCGACGAAGTGGGTGCCGTTCGACGAGGCAGGTGCCGTTCGACAAGTTGGGTGCTGTTTGACGAGTGGGGTGCTGTTTGATGAGGTGGGTGCTGTTCGACGAGGTGAGTGCCGTTTGATGAGGTGGGTGCCGTTCGACGAGGTGGATGCCGTTTGACGGGTGGGGTGCTGTTTAACGAGGTGGGTGCTGTTTAATGAGAGGGGTGCTGTTTTTCGAGGTGGGTGCTGTTTGACGAGAGGGTTGCTGTTTTTTATTTATTTATTTATTTATTTATTTATTTATTTATGAATTACGCAATAATATGACTATACTTAGGAGCTATGAACAAAATAAAAAGTGGGAAAATAATCGGCAATTTCATACTTTCATACTATTATAATTGCATAAGTTGATAAAAAATGCTATGCAATAGCTTTACCGCGGCAGTCTCCGAGTGCCACACGTCTTTTTTTTAATATATAATTAATAAATAATATTTTTTTAATAAATAAAAATATTTGTGAAAAAAAGTGTTTTATATCCAAATTTCCAAAAATAAATAATTGTCTACCCCGTGCGAAGCCGGGACGGGCTGCTAGTAAAGAAATAAAGAAAGAAATAAATAAATAAAGAAAGAAAGAAAGAAATAAATAAATAAATAAAAAACAGCACCCCTCTCGTCAAACAGCACCCACCTCAAAAAACAGCACCCCTCTCATTAAACAGCACCCACCTCGTTAAACAGCACCCCACCCGTCAAACGGCATCCACCTCGTCGAACGGCACCCACCTCATCAAACGGCACCCACCTCGTCGAACAGCACCCACCTCATCAAACAGCACCCCACTCGTCAAACAGCACCCAACTTGTCGAACGGCACCTGCCTCGTCGAACGGCACCCACTTCGTCGAACGGCACCCACTTAGTTGAACGGCACTCACTTCGTCGAATGGCAAACGCCTCGTCAAACCGCACGCACCTCGTCGAACAGCCGTATCACCGCTGTGCCGGTCGAAGTGGGGAGCGTGAGGTTTTTTGCGTTACGGAATTTCTGGATTCAGTCCCCGCGCTCAAGGCCCGCGATGGAATCTATGCAATAGCTTAAAAAATCCCACAGTTATATTTGTATGTAAGTCTATTTATGTTCAATTTCTTTGATGGTTTAAGTGGCGGGCACTTAAATAAGTAATATTTACATAGGATATTATATACATTTTTACTATGGTTTTTTTAAGTAATTAGAATAAAAGCAGAGTCGAATAAAATATATACAGTCTAAATTAAACGTTGACAACTTTCAACTAAAAATGTATCTACCTATACATCTAGGTATAGATTCTCTGGCACGTGCCCGCAAGTCTCTATCTCTGTTTCCAGCAAGGCGTTGTGAACGTTCGGAGCTCGACTCTCGTTCGTAAATCTGAGAAGATCGTTCATTTTGTTCTGCAAGGCGAAGTGAGCGTTCGACACTGCACTCTCTTGCCTGTGTTTGCGAAATTCTTGTTCGATTTTCGTCAAGGCGTTGCGCGCGTTCTGCGCTCGACTGTCTTTCGCGAACCTCTGACGATCTGACATTTTGATTTGCAAGACGAATCGAACGATCGGCGCTACTTTCCCTTGCGCGAGCTTGCGAGGTTCGCTCTCTATTCTCAGCAAGTCGCTGCGTGCGTTCGGCGCTAGATTCTCTGGCCCGTGATTGTGATGCATATTCTCTTTGACTTTCGAGTCGATCAGAATATTCTGAAGATGATTCTCCAACACGCCGAATCTTTGCTAATCTCGCTTGAGAGCTATGTTGAGATAGTTAGGACCTTTTTTTTTAGGCATAATTGTTTGAAAGTTTTGGTTTTCAAGTAAAATAAATAAGAATTAATTTGATTTTAATATGAACAGTTTATTGAATAGAAGTTTTCATAAAAAAATACATACAATACTTAAATAGGTGCTTTAAAAAGAGTGTGACACTGCTATAAAAATAAACTGTCAAGGTTTAATCAAGTAATTTATGCGCAGTTTTGAAAATAACTCCTAATCGATAGAAAGAAAATGTGCTCTATCTGAAATGTGTTCTATGGAAAAATCTAAATGTTCAATATCGGTAGCGTCCGCTGCGTAAGGAGCCGACCGCGCGATAGAGGTGAGTGATAAATAACGTCACGGTGAAAAAGTCACAGTGATCCGGCGTCCAATAGTATCACTGTGACTTGTCACGGAGGAACAACGTTACAAAATAACTTAGGTTCCTACTGTTCCTTTCCTACCGGTATCGCCGAGAACTCCCGTCACTCATGTGATCATGTCACGACAATACGTATTAGACTTTGATACGTATATCCGCTCGCGACATATATCGTGACATTAGTAACAGTATTGACAAAATCCATATACTGTACCATGACATTAGTAACCGCAGTTACAAAGTCACTTTAAATAAAAATATCATTTCACCGTTCGGAACCGCGGAACGTCTATTGTGATACGAGTAACGGGAGTGAAAAAGTCACGGTGATATTTCACAGTGACATTTTTGGAACTGGGTCACGGTGATCGAAAAGTAACGCTTTTCCCCAAGTCTACCGCGCGACTGAGCCGCGCGGCTACCTATCTTACAGACGTGCACACCCCACTCCTGTATTTCAGTGCCCCCTCCACCCCGCCCGCCGCGATGCCCGGCGCGCTTTTCAGACTGCATCGCAAACAACGGCCACGGCGCTATGGCGGTTTTGTTTACTGTTTGAATTTTTTAAATCGTAATATCTTTTGAATGGAAAGTCCAATTTAAATAATTTAAAAACTATTTTATAGGTAGTTAAATGGTCTTGACCATAAAATAATTTATTTGGATAAGGATTAATATAAACACATAAATAGCATGGTTTGAATTTGGTTAGCATTTTCATTAATGTTTAAAATGAAAAAAGTTGTTGTAGTGACATAACTACAATAGTTGGACATATGCTACCGCGGAGTTTTTTTGTAGACATTATGATGTTCTTCAATATTGTTGTACATTATTTTGTTCTATCGCTAATAGTTTCGGCAGCGCATTCGACGAAAGACATTTTAAGACTCATTTTTCTACACCTTCGGTTACATTGTTCAAATTTTACCAAGGATCCCTAATTTTTTTCAAAATGAAATGTAGCCTATGTCAAATTGGAAGAATGTAGCATTCTATTGGTAAAATATTTTTTTAAATCGGCCCAGTACTTTTTGAGCCTATTCATTACAAACATACAAAAATAGGTACAAATCTTTCCTCTTTATAATATTAGTGTAGATGTAGATTTCTTTATTTATTTATTTATTTATTTATGAATTACGCAATAATATGACTATACTTAGGAGTTATGAACAAAATAAAAAGTGGGAAAATAATCGGCAATTTCATACTTTCATACTATTATAATTGCATAAGTTGATAAAAAATGCTATGCAATAGCTTTACCGCGGCAGTCTCCGAGTGCCACACGTCTTTTTTTTAATATATTATTAATAAATAATATTTTTTTAATAAATAAAATCATTTGTGAAAAAAAGTGTTTTATATCCAAATTTCCAAAAATAAATAATTGTCTACCCCGTGCGAAGCCGGGACGGGCTGCTAGTAAATAAATAAATAAATATTTTAAGACATGCCTCACTGGGCCACACAGAGCCATCTAGTCCCAAATTAAGCTACTATTAAGTACCCTGTCGTATGGGGTACTAGACAACCGATAAACTTACATATATACTTTTTTTTTTGTAAATATATACTTATAATATATAGAAAACACCCAGACCAGTACAAACAGACATGTTCATGCACACAAATATTTGTACTGTGCGGGGATCGAACCCGCAACCCATGGCTCAGAAGCAGCGTTTACTACCGCTGATCCAAATGGTCGTCATTAAGTAACAAACATCCATCTAAAATTTTCAATTCCAGTAGAAGTTTATTTATTTGCTTGAATAGAGTCTTAGGGTGGTGGGATCTACCTCCTAGTGGTCCACCCTGGGCAACGGCATCTTTTTCTTGGTTTTCTAAACAATGGTGACAGCTAACAGATCCCTCTGTGGTGGTAGGCTTCATAAGAGGCTGCCTGGATGCTACCACCCTCCTGCCAGAGTCCAGCGCCAAACAGTTTTACTGTGTCCGCTGGTGTGTGGGAGATCCAGTGCCACTTTCTGGGTAAGCTCGCTCCATCTTAGGCTTCTTCTTAACCATAGAGTTAAGTATATAAACAAGAGCAAGCCCATTGTTAATAAAAAAAAGATGATAGCTAAAAGTAAGTTCGCATTAATGGTGTTAAATTATACAGTGGTTAGTTAGTTATTTTAAGGTCAAGTAATACATACAAATTTATCGCCAAAAATATCCCCTTTGGAGGTTCTAGCCCCACTCCCTTCAGCATATCAACTATTTTATTTTATTTTATTTTTTATTTATCATAGACCTACCAATAAAAATTACAATGGATATAAAGGTCCTATAAGCATGAAATTGGATTAATTTGAAAGGTACTCGTATCAATACGGTTTTTTAGGTTTTAGTACACTTTAGTGTAAAATAATAAAACATGTTTTTTGTTTTACACTTGTAAGGCTAAAATTGTCTAAATTAGCACGTTTTTTGATATAACGTTAAGGTATATCATAAAAAGGGGATTTAGTTTGTCTTATATGCTATAGAAGTAGGAGCGAGAGGTATACCAGCAAAATCTCTCTATAACCTGTTGAAAGACCTTGGCTTGGCTGGAACTTCAGTAAGCTCTATACTAGAGCGAGTGTCTAAAGCTGCATTAGCTGGTTCGTACCAGATTTAGCTGGGCAGAGAGAGAAATACGAGTACCTAGTGAAGGTGAGTATTGATGTACGTCGGAAAGGGGCCCCTTAAGCCTACCCTGTCGCAAGTCCCGAGAGCTACTCGGAGTTTCTCTTTCTGCCACACGATGTACCCGGCACCCGCACGGTGGATCCATGGAACGCTAAGAAGTTTGTCTCTCTAATATTCCTACCTAAAATCGACGAGGTGGGAACAATGTCTTCTTGGTTTCGAGGCAGCGGTGCCCAATGAAATAATTTATATGAACGCTCGTATCACACGATAAGTTTCAATTTCGCGGTTAACGGTCGTAAGAGTAGGCTAATTATACTTTTGTTAGAGAGTGGTTCTTCGGTACCCTTGTACTCTAAGGTTATTCTGTGCTATTGACTCCAGTCACCTATTACCGTACAGTACCAAAAGTACAGTAACGGCCTATAATCATTCCATTGCAGGGGCCTAAAGGCATCCATCATCGAATTCAAGTTAAAATTTAATTAAGTTCTTTAAAATTCGATTTTGGTGCATCTTGCTAATATCTGTTATACTAGGTTTGGTAGCGTGGATATCTTTAATCACTCATAAACACATTCAATTAAGACTTTAAAGCGGCAATTAACTTAGGGTTTAATGTAGGCGTTATCTCAAACAGTTTATACTTCACATACCTACTTCAAAGTTCATAGGGAACGAGCGTAAATCTGATCGCCCATAGACTGTTTGCATGATTGGTTAGCTATTTTATATGATAATATTAACCTCTGACAGCATAGTGTTTGTATCGGTTAATATGTTCACAAAGTCAAAGTCAAAGCATTTATTTGCATAGAATAGGTACAATTTGGTCTTAATAAAAAGGTACAGAGCTTACTATCCTGCTTAACTATAGTCAGCATGCAAAATGTCCGTTAACAAATTCGTTAATATTATAAAAACAACTGTCAAATAAGCCACTCCTTAAGTTGATGTGTCATTGCATCGATTAACCCTGTCTTAAAGAATCTTATTATAAATTTTAATACACTGTACATGCAGTAACAATTTTTCCTAAACAATGCAGTTTTTGGACAAAAATCTATTGCAAGTCTGTCAGAGTGTCTAGTGTTCCTTGGGTAAACATCCTTTGATCTTTTAAATAAATGGGAGTGCTTTGTTACAAGTCATTATAATAATATAATTTTAGTATTCAAATGATATAGTATGTATGTATTAATGTATGTAGTATTAATGGTATATTTTAAGACCAGTTTGCTACGCAAATATATTCATAGGTAAACACGTATCGCGTTTTACGTAGGATATCTTTGCCTCAATCCTTATGGAAAAATATTGAGAACGCTTTTTTAAGGGCTAAAACAGCCTTTTATGAAAGCTTTTGTGGATACCGATCAGATAATATATCTAAAATCTATATTACCATTGTCTTACTGTAAGTTAAGTCTTGATTAGTTCGTGTGATACATACTCATTTACCCAATATAAAAGTGAGTAAGAAAAGGAATAAAAAGCGAATGCCTGATTTTGGCGCCTTATTTTTCGCTGTTACATGGACAAATACTTTTTATTTAAGTTAAGAATAATGTAACAAACAAAATTTTGTATGACAACAATACTAATACTACAAATAATAATAATCTAAACGCAGTCCAAGTAGAGTTACGAATGTAAGAAAAATAATATTTTATAAACTGTTTCTTTCGGTATTATTGAACTGCGGAAAGTCTTGGAATAATTTGTTTTCCCTTTCTTGCCATGGGTGGATTATTAATAATAAATAATAATGACGACCTCCATGCTTACACTCCGGTTTTTAAGGTGTAAGTCGCCTACTCTGAGGTCCAGGGTTCCGATACCCGGACGGGTCAATGTAGAAAAAAAGGAGATTTTTTTTTAATTTACTAAATTGGGATCAAAACAATGTATGATGTATGTGATGTTGTCTACATTATCATTATAATAATAAATAATAATAATAATATAAATAAATAAAGGTAATAATAAATGTGGACAGCATCACATACATTGTTTTGATCCCAAAGTGAGCACTCGTATTCCTTTCGCCCACTAGGATCCCTTAACCCGATCTCCCAGGGAACCCCCGTGAACTTATCTGTTCATCAGAATCTCCTTAAAATAAAAGTACATAAAGTCAATGTCACTGAGTATTTTTATTGAAATTAAAAAAAAACAGGAAACAAATTAAGAAGAAGATTATTTATCTATTTATTTATTTTTTTTTAATTTTTTTTTTATCTTTTTCTATTTATATTTTTTTATTATTTACCTTTTTTCTCTCTATTTTTTCCATAATTTATCTATATATCTTTTCATATTTTTTTCTACGAGTATCTTTCTTTTAATTTATCTTTTTTTTCTAATTTATCTTTATTTATTTATTTATCTATTTATCTTTTTAGTTAGGGGGCTATTATATTTGTAGAAAGGTATTTTTCTTTCGTCCACTATGATTTTCATAATTATTATGGAGAAAGAAACAACGCAATGAAAAAATACAGGATATGCATGTCATTGGATTGACATTATTATTGATAACGTCATTTGATAAATAAAAAGATTGCAATAAGTTGCACTAGCCAGTTAAAATAAAGTATATGAAAATACGAATAAAGTATATAAAATAGATCAAAATACATTTTTTAAATATTAATCGGAATCAGTGTGATAGCATCTTTTTATACCTACTTATTTTTGTTTAAAGGGATTATGAATCACGAGTAGGTTCTTATTTTAGACAGATGCCAATGATTTCCATTTCATCCTGTATAAAAAATACCGAACGTGCGACAAAGAGGACGTCTTGCTCAATACAGTGTGCAATACGCATCCAGGTTGTAAGTTTACGAAACAGTCGAGACTGTCACACATATGAAGTGTCATTTAAATATTAATTAGCACTCACACATGTAAATCAAAATAAGTATAGGGGTGTGCCGTGCCTTGCATTTTAGCTTAAATGAGCTCTGCCTTAACAAGTTTCATCTACTACATGAAAACCATGGCTTTAAAAAAAAACCATCACTTTAGCTATTCATAAATTTTTAGAAACCATTTTAACAGGTTATTAATGATAAAAAATTGACAACTGGTATATTTATTGATCTTTCTAAAGCATTTGATCATATGTCACATTCTCAGGTCAATAAAGAAGGAGATATGAAATTACTCGTAAATCCTTAGAGAACCCGTGTCTCCGAATTATTTATGTGTGCAACGCAACTACAATAACACCGTTGTATGCATAAGGATCACACTAAATCAATTCACAACGCTCATTGGTGCGCACACAAACATGGACCCAATCACAGCGGCTACCACTTACACAATGTGTCATTTGGTGTGTGCAAATTAGTGCAGCGACCATGTCTGTCAATTAGACTATCGATAATCTTCGGTGATATTGCTAATAAGTTTGTCGAAATCTGTTGCACATTTATATAAAGCTTTCGTAGAAAGAAATCTTATATTTAGGTAGATAGAATAATAATAAAATGGTAGCCATTTCAGTTTAACGAAGAAAAGGAGATTTTATTTTTTGTGCTTACTATTTCTGCACCTACAATGTAAAACTTTTCTAGTAGAATTCTCTTCTTATACAAGGTGTCTCCCAGCTCCTCAAATATCTCCAAAGCGCTTTATAAATTAAGGCAGCATGATGCGAGTCGGGCACGCGTAGAGTAGGCTTGTAACTTGGCCGGTTGTGGCGATGTTATAGGTATTATTTGTATATAAAGAGAAGTCGAGTTCGTGTAGTTTCCTCCATTTTGATCGTTTGTTGTTTGACTACCAGTCAAGCACCAGCTCTTCTCTTGCAATGAGGGTCGTAAAAGGCTACTAAAGGAGTACTACTAGAAGAAGACGAGCAGCAGAGTCTTCAATTCATGCGATTATGCCAAAATCAGTAGCATTAGTAAGTAATCAGAACTTTGAGAGGCCTATGTCCGGCAGTGTACTGATATAGAATAGTGAATAGTGATGAAGTCAATAGAAGTTAAAATAGTTTGGAATAACTATCATTTTTTTTTCATTTGTTTTGTTGCAATTTTATTTTATTCATTTAATTACTTTTTCACAGCAATGTACCTACTACTTACCTTGAAACTTTTAAATGAATCTACAGTAATATTATAAAGCTGAAGAGTTTATTTGTTTTTTTGTTTCCGCTAATCTCAGGAAGTACTGGTTCGAATTGAAAAATTATTTTTGTGTTGGATAGTCCATTTATCGAGGAAGGCTTTAGGCTATATAACATCACGCTGCAAAAGGAGCGAAGCATGAGTGAAAAATGTTGCAAAAATAATCGCGATCATAATAACGGAAATTGACGCAGACGAAGTCGCAGGGAACAGCTAGTATTGGAATAAAACTAGTGTATTTGAAAACTAACAGGGTTATTTTCGGTTCTTTCAACGCTATTCCTGACACAGTCAAATAACTAGCTTCCCCTACTCAAACTTAACTCAAAGTCGGCATTCCAGCAATCACGCCAAACGCTAGACTAATCATAAATTAGCTGACCCGGCGTGCTTTGTACCGTCTCGGAATACCTAGTTATTTATCCTTTAGTGAAGATTGCTTTGCGTACATTTTTATACTCTTCCAAACGTACCTACTTCGGCTTGGTTAAACCACATGAGAAGTGCAGCTTTGTTTTTATTTTGACGCACTAACCCCCGAATTTATAAAGAAGTAATTACTTATTGCATAGAAAGTCATAACTTAAAGTGTTCATACTTACCTAGTGCTTTAGTGAAAGAAATTGGTCACCATTAATAGTCATATTATTTAGCTGAAAATGCTAACTTTTGGTAGGTAGTTAAAACTTCTAGTTAATATCTTGATTAAGGCATACAAATTGTCTCTCAAGTAATTACTTGTAGTCAAGTAATTACTTTTACTTGTTTATAAATACGGGGGTAAATGTCTTTGTTATCAAATCTAGATGAACCTCCTTAACGTATTTTGCCTATGATATCTTACATGGTAGCATAGAGATGCTAAGTACCAAGTCAGCTACCACTATTTACATATCAATGTAAATACTCAAATCAATCAACAGCCATTGTCCTTCCACTGCTTGACTGTATGCGTAATTAAATACTGTCTGTACATAATGCAGCATAATGATTCCTGTAGTGTTTTACTTAATAACCCAATGTTTATAAATTTCCGTTAATAATACTTTTACTAACTGAAATTACCACTTCAGTGCTTCAGTGTTAAATCAAATTATGAGGATTAAAAGGTAATTTAATTTAGTATATAATTCACCGAACAATTTATTTAAATGTTACTATTTTAGACCAAATAATTAAATTTGAATTAGTGAAAAGAAATCTTCTAAATGGAAAAATATTTCGTATCCAACTTGAGGATATGCACAGGTAGGTATACTAAAATTTAATTAAAATCGGAAACCCGACATTTTTTCGCTGTCCGCTTCACATGAAATGCCCCATTTATTACATAGTTTATTTATGAAATTTTGTATCATTTAACATAGATTTTACTATATTATAATTATGAAAGTAACTCTGTCTGTCTGACTGTTACGTTTTCACGCCTAAAGAACTGAACCGATATTTATGAAATTTTTACTTCGCACTACTATTTAAAATGCATATAATATAATATCATAGGCTGGTTTCGGTGTGTAATCTTACCATTAAACTCACTCTGTACAATTACAATACGATAAAATAATAAGTTATATACGTAGTTATATGTATAACTTTAATATAATACTACTAGCGGACCCGACAGACGTTGTCTTGTCTTAACTATGAATTTTGAATAAATACAAATTTATTTATCGACATTGCAAATGCTAACCCGCTAACCGCACTGGAAATTGTAACCATTTGCAGCACGCATTCTGTCAATGTTATGTCAAACGCCATAATGTTACATTAAAAAAGTTTAAATTGTCAAAAACGCTGAGGTTACTACATTACAAATAATTTAGTATGGTGATTAAGTTTTCTTGAATTTTCTAATTTTCCGCGCAATTTTCTTTTTTTTTTATAAGAACATTCTCCTGACAACATCAAACAAAACAAAAAAATAATTAGCGAAATCGGTCCAGCCGTTCATGCGTGATGCGATGATACCAAGGGAAATAGGGATTTATTTTTATATACATATAGAAGATTAAAGAGTTTACGAACAGACGTTTAAGTTTTAAAAAGCGTTTAAAATATTATTTGACATATTTTGTATGGGAATTGTGTCAAATTAATCGTCAATCTATGTTTACCGGCTGTTTAAGAATTGGTGAAGTCGGGTCTAAGTAAAATCTTCTGTAAATAAAGTAGTTACCTCGTGTCGGTGAACTTCCAAGTCCAAGTCATGATGATTATAACATTTGAGCGACTATAACATCAAATCATATTTACACCTACTGCAGGACAAAAAAAAGTCTTTATTTATTAAGTACGAGTAGTATACCTATTTATTTAATTATGGGGATTCTTGATTTTAAACTAAACAATTAGAATCAAGAAAACAGTTCAAATCATCGATTATAAGTATTTTATTAATGGCATTTTCTTCTGTTAACAATAAAGTTACAATAACGAGTTAAAATGTCATCAGCTATTATAACGCAACGCAATCAGTTTGGTTTCTCTTGTCAGAAGGAATACAAATTATGTTATCTTCAAAAGACAAAGCACTCAAAATGAATACGTATGCCCGACATTTCAAGACGTGTATTTATTGCATTAATTTGTTCATTCTTACAATGTTGTTTACCTTGTGTAAATGAAACTTTTAAATAGAAATAACTTTGTAACAAAGTGTTTCGCTTACAGCTAAATAATAAACCGATGACTAGCATAAAATAAGTAATTTCAAGTCGACGCTAGACGATAGTCGTTAACGTTTGTTTAACACCCACTCTATTTAGAAAGTGACTCCACCCATTCTATTTAGAAAAAACTTTTCATACTTTCTCACCGATTCAATTATCTGATAAAACATTATTTTATAATTTATATTTCTTTTCCTGACTGACCCATCCATCAAATAACAATTATGGAATCCGGTCAACTCCTTGAAAAGTTATGCGTTCTCATTCGACGATATCGATTTTTGTATTGTCATACATGAATGGATACTCGCTGGAATCAATAACAATTATTTTCTCGGTTGGAAATAAGATTCATGAAAAAAATAAATAAACGACATCACATACATTCTTCCGATCCCCATCAAAGTAGCTATTATAATAATCTGTTTTGATGGACCCGAAACAATAATATAAACAAGTGATTTCCTTTAATACCCCGTTTGTGAATTTAAAAATGGCTCAATAGAATCGCAATTGCATCTCAATCGTATATTTTGACATTACTACCATAATTAATGTGTCAAAATATACAATTGAGATGCAATTGCGATTCTATTGATCCATTTGTAAATTAGCGGAATTGCGGCCCTGGCCATCGTTTTATACTACTCGATGACGTGGGTCGTCAAAACAGTATTTAAACGGCATAATAATGCATTAATTAGCTCAGTCGAATGCTAAAAGTCTGTATTTTATCTATTATTGTGACTATTAAGAGATCAATTTGCTTTAAAGAATATAATAACGACTATAGAAAGAAATACCTTGTTAAGGTAAACCACTTCAACACTCACAAGGTGATCTTAGACTCGTAATGCTTAACATATTTTTACTTCATAAATACAAGAATCTTGAGTATATAGCCTCGATTGACATTGGTTGTCTTTGCGTAGGTAGAGCAATCACGAATGTCTTTTGTTATAAAACTTTTGTATTTTGCGTCTCAGCTACATAACAAACAAACATATTCGCAAAATACACAACGCTTGCTTATTTATGACATGTAAACATAAAACATTTTATTTGTTTTGTATTAACGTTTGAGTTGAAGTTTAACTTTTAGCTAGGATAATTAGTTTATGCTATTGTTGAACGCAAAGTAATCGTTAAAGGTTTGATTGGGTGGGACAATGAAATCAGAGCAGAATGGGCTAATAGGGGTATTGATTTCGGCAAAAGGAAAGTCCCTTTGTCGACGAGTTCATCTGAATTCACAGGTCTGCAGACCAGGCCATTTACAGCCAGGCCACAGATAATATAATGCCAGGCTTAGGCACTTATCCCATCGCCGACGATGAAAGATAAGCGAGTAGTGCTAGAAACTAGAAACGAATCGTCGAGCAGCGGTAAGCGAATGTGTTGTAGTATGATAAACGTGTGCGTCAGAATCGCGGGTGTATTTCTAAGATTGGCCTAAACATATTGCCGTTAAATTATATGGTACCTTCTGAGTACTTTTCTTTTCGTGCCTCTTCTGAAAATCTATGTAACTACCTACTTCCATACAATGATATGTTAAACATTCGTTACACCCGCCATCCTGATGTCAGAACGGCGGGTGTACCTACTGTTAACCCCTATGGTTAACCCATACTTTTAGCCAAACAATACCATGTCTGGCAGCGGACGGAAATCCGTTTCAAATCAGAGAGAATACAACCACTGTCATTTCATTTTGACGACCATTTGGATCAGCGGTAGTAAACGCTGCTTCTGAGCCATGGGTCGCGGGTTCGATCCCCGCACAATACAAATATTTGTGTGCATGAACATGTCTGTTTGTACTGGTCTGGGTGCTATGTATTTACAAAAAAAAAAGTATACCCCATACGACAGGGTACCTAATAGTAGCTTAATTTGGGACTAGATGGCTCTGTGTGACCCAGTAAGGCATGTCTTAAATATTTTTATTTTATTTTCATGCTATGTCTATGACAGTGCAGTGGATGTTTGAAGAGCATAGCGTGGGCGGTAGTATTCTCTCTGGCACAAAATGATCATGGCATGAACTCATGGTCTTCACTTTTTATTCTCTTGTATTTGTTTTTTTTTGTTTAGTTATTTGTATGAGTAATTCTTGTGAAGTTATTAGTCTCTGTTTTATGTATTGTTATTACTGTTTTTATCTATTACTTTTTAACTATTTTCTCCTTGTCATTATATGTAGGTATGTATTTTGTAATTGTAATTGTTCAAATTCTAGGCTCCCGCAGAATACCAGTGTTGTACGTGGCACGCCTTAAAAGCCATTACACAAAATGGATAGCGCTCAAGTTTAGGTAAAAACTGAGTTATTGTATAAGTGTGCGTAGCTAGTCACACATACGCAACGTTAACAGAGTAAAGCGTGCACCGAGATAGACAAAACAATCTTGAGCCGTGATCGTAATAAACCTTGATATGATATTAATTTTAAATATAAATAGAGTTTGTTTTGTATTTTGAATATTTATAGATGTCGATTAACAATAAAACACAAATTAGTATATTATGTAAAATATATTATAAGGAATTAAAAACAACACAGTCATATACTACGAAAAATCAATATTAATGAAATAGGTATTAGGATTTGCTCCTTAAGGAAGCATCTACTATTAAGCTCCGGAACTAATAAGTACGGTCGGCTAAAAAAGTTGTATATCACTATAATTAGAAAAAACATTCGCGCGTTATAGAACAACGCAATCAGAAGCAAAAATTTTCTGACAAAATATACGACTAAATTTATATTATGTGCAGTGACACAAGACATTAAGCCTACAAGTCTAGAGCAAATATCTGATCCGCGAAATTCCTCCCATATCTCATTGCAATCAAAGCTGTTCCAGAGCCTCTGCTGTTCTTTCACGCTGGTTTGACCATCTTTGAACCATAAGGCCCCAAAGACCAAAGAAGATAGGGTTGGCATCAGGCGATTTTGAAAGCCAAAGTATTAACCTTATTTCCGGGTGTGCACCAAACCATGCACGCGTCACCCTTGCTTTATACAAAGAACAACTCTCCTGCAAATAATAAAATTGTGGCATTTTATTTTATGGACAATAAATCCGGATGGCCGGTAAGATTCCATTTTGGAGGACATCAACTTAACCCGATGCCGTTGCTCGTGGTGGTAAACGGCACAACTCCCCAACATCATCAGTAGTCATCCAACCATACATGTAAAGAGAAATTCGACCTGATTTTCTGTTTAGTATGGCATGGTCTTTTATGTAACGCATCCCATCGTATCGCCAAAGCTGTAAACGACCATGCTAACTGGAGTTAAAAGTTTTTTCGTAACAGTACACAGTGTTACTCCAGTCGATATTGAAGTAAATATTATCTGGCAAAACTTAGACGAGCAAGTTTATGAGCCTCAGTCATATATATTTTCTTTATATAATGCCTGTAACGCAAACCTGTGTAATGTAAATAATTACTGATCATCTGAGTTGAAACATCAAACATTTCTGCAGAAGTTTTAATCAGTGTAAAACTATTATTTTCATAATCACGTCTCATAATATCTCTTTCATTATTTGAGATTACAGGACGACTATGACAGCTTCAGCGACGATCATTCTAATATCCCTTTCGCCCTCACTCGTAATCCAAAGACGAACAGCTTGTCTCTAAAATCAGGAATTTTAAGAATAAGTACGGAAAGAGGTACTGCCTTACTTCTTCTAAAATTGTTTTTGCGAAAATCACTAACCATAACATGTTTTCCATAAAATTTTCTAGTCATAATGTTCAAAGAGTGGTAACATATTTTTTTATAATTATTGTCTTAATTTCTAAAACTATTAAGTCATAAAATCGATTATTATAATAATTGTATGTCTTAATTTTAAAGGTAAAAAAGACTGTGTATTATTCCGAATGTTAATCTATAATATCCATCAAAGTGTAGTTAATAGCAATATACAATATAATAGCAATAGCAGCTCTAAATTATTTTCTAAAATTAGGTTTTAGTGACGGTAACGAATCGCAGCAATGTACACACGGCGGCACATCAGACTATACATGTTGAAATTGAGACCGCCTTTATGCCCTACGTAATAAAAGCTGTTTTCGCAGTTCAACTGTTTAACTTGATGTGCTGTCGAGTGTACATCCAAAAGCACGTAGGCGCAGAGGGGCGAGGCGGCCCGCGGGCTGAGGAGCGGAAGGCCGTGATCGAGGCGCCGAAGCTGAGGCTGGCCGGCGAAACCAGAAAGCCGGAGCTGCGGTGGTGAGAGAAAACCATTTGCGACGATGAATACGCGTGGAACTGCCAGAGACCCGCAGCGCTGGAGCCGTGACAGAAGTCTTATCTTTTTTGCACCTTTATTATTATTATTGCATTAATTTGTATTCATATCTTAGGAGACAGAATAGACAACCATGGAAATATTCACTTTAAGTAGGAAAATATATCAATTACATTGGAAATAGAGTACATTTAACAAATCATACAATACAAGCCCGAATTCGATAACGTTGCATCATTTTATTTCAAAGTTCCTATAACCAGTCTCTAGCTTCATCATCAGATTTGTTTCGTGTCTTCATAATGTTGCAATGTCAGGCGATGTACTTTTGCTAAATTGAAAACATATAATGATTGTTTTTAACTGAATTTGTGATTTTTTTAAGGCTGTAGTGTTATCACGTTTTCTTTATTTTAATAATATGGTATACGGCATCCTTGCGACCCACTACTGGAAAATAAACAAACACAAGCAACGACGTAATTCATACCTACATAATTTAAATGAGCAAATCTTACATTTCGAAGCGAAACTAAAAGCGGATCAAAAGTATTTGGTCGCAGTATAGTCATCAATTCACGCTGCGAGAGCACGTAATTCAGAACGCGGAAGAAAATGGCACAGGTCCTATCTGTACGGGCGCTCGCGCCGTTCTAATCGCTGCTTGCTTGCGCATTGTAATTTATACTAATGTTCAGATCAATATATTAATAAATTAATCAAAATATTTGCAAAATTAACTGTTGAAATCAATTTTAAAAGGCACATTGTTTATTTTGGGATAATTTTTTGTTAGGTTTTACTGTGTATTAAACCACAAATCACGATAAAATATAGGCGCTAATCTTAAAAATTTGCACAAATTATATATATTTTTTCTCATTAATGGTAATAAAATTGTAAAATCTGTTACATTAAATGACAACAAAAACATGTGTCCAATGATTGCTACATTTTTTTAGGCTTAATATATTAGCATTATTAATAGATACAGGACTTTGAAATTAAGTCTGCGGCAAGTTTTCAGTAAAATGGTTGTGGGAGATGTGGCACTGAGAATAAAGCAAGTTAGTTTTAGCAATTGTGTTTCATTAAACGTCAATACCAAAGATTGGCCTATATTTCGCAGTTATTAAATTTCTTCTAGAAGTTTTACAAGGTAGTCAATAAGGCGTCCAAAATCTTAGAGATTCGTTCAAAACGGTGAGAGTGCTCTTAAGCTGCAACGATAATGCTGAGGAGTCCTTTTTGACACCTTTGGCTTGTCCTTTATTTTTTCCTGTTAATTTTTTATGTAGTTAATGTTAAAATAATAAAATAATAATAATGACGTGTAAATGTTTATCAAATGTGTGTCAAATAAACATGTTTCTTTTTTTCGCTACATGTGACTTAATGACTAAGTAGATTTGGTTCCTCGTGTGTACCTGCAGAACCAAGTATTAAACAAACTATAAATTAACTAAATAATCTAAATATAGTATACTTTTTAAAGAAAATAAAAAAAAAAACCTTTTACGTATTACTATTTTATTAATAAAATACAATCTTCCGTAATTGAACCCAAAACCTTCACATTAAGCATATAATATAATGCCTTTACCGGGAATGCAGAACTCATAGCCATTGCAGAAGCAATGTCGTATGTCGCGTCGCTACATTGGAATATGATATGTTTGTCATTTTGTTTGACGGATTCGAAGGGTTCGCTGCAACATTTAGATCAACAATGCGTGCTCTATCGATTGCCTATGATATACTGAGAACTATTCTTCTTCTTTCAGAAAACAATAAAATAGTTAAACTGCAGTGGATCCCGTCTTATATAGGTTTCACGGGTAATGAATACGTAGACGCGCTGGTTAAGTAAGTTCTGTCGATACTTATCACTCGGAACACATGACTGCTGTTAGATTAGTTTGAGAAGAAGTGCCATGAGAGGGAAAACTATCCAACTACCTGGGGGTAGTTGGATAGTTTTCCATCCTCCCCGTGAGTTGATTATTCACACAATAGAAATGCTACAGTTATGGGCTTATGGCTATAAGACTTCGTTTTGCGTACATCCCCCTTACCAAGTTCGCATAATGATGAAAATAGTCCCATCTTCCAACTATCAACTATGCGGGTGTTAAAAGATTTGTCTCATGTTATGGTTGATTGTGTTTGGAACAAGGTTGCAAGAAAACAATACTAAATTTGGTAATCTTTTAAACAATGTCGGCTACTGTAACACGGTTTTAAATTCATTTACAAACAAGCCTCTCTTTCGTTGAAAATTGTTATTATTTGCTTAAATGATAGGTCAGAAAAAGAAACTAGTCATATTATTTTTAAGTTGATTTAGTTACTTAGTTACTTATTTATAACAGTTTATAAAAATGTACCTAACTGAGCGACATGTTCACCCAGTGATCAAGCTCGTGAAATAAATATTAAAAAGAAACTATTTTAATTAATAATAAATAAAGATAACACTGCCAAGATATTATACATAATGGTAACATAACGTGGACTTCGTTTGACATGTGGTTAAAAATGCAAGGTTTAATAATTATATATAATTTGCATTTATAATTAATGTATTTGTTAAATGAAAAACATTATAAAAATAGTACCAGAATCGGCCAGCAATAGTATTCTAATGAGTCTTTGGCCAGCAACAAACCTGATTCTTGGCCAATATTTGCTGAGACATAAAAAAATAAAATAAACCTAATACAATAATATAACATTACAAATCAACGCCATATTTTTTTTTCATAGTTTTAATTAGAAAAGAAACTTTGTGAAAATAATTGTTTAGATAGAACTAAGAGTTGACAATGATTCTTTTGTGAACAATTTACCTAATTCACTTCAACACAAATCTAAATTCAGCGAGATTTTCGCACTTCAAAAGGCATTGTTAAATAGCAAAAACATTTTGCTTCTTTTTAATTAGCATAGCGCTTCTGAAAATCAGTGAAACTCTTTTTAATTGGCAGAAGGTAAAAAAAAAAATGCATTTCGGAAAACAAATTACTAATTATCAATTAGGTACCTATATAAGTAAAAATATTTAATACCAAACTATGAAATTTGCTTGTTTTGGATCATAATCATGAAGATGGGCTGATGATATGCCAATATTACATAAGATTTTTGTCAGTTTGTAATTACTTAACAAAGTGGCAATTGTCACCCTAAAAAATTTAGTGCTTAAACAACTGACAGATGATTGCTGAGAACGACGCTCCTATGATACCGCTGATGTGTGATACTCTTTTTTAGACAATTTTAAGAACTAGATAATTATACAGTTTGATACAAAAAAAATCACCTACAAGTGTCGTTGTCGTTGATTTCATGTCAGTGTCAACTTTATAGCTCAGTCAAATTATGTCGGCATGCACTATTGTAGATATTTTTGTCATGTTGTAACTATTCGATTAACACTTACGTCAAATTGGTACTTTTTTTTCTGGGACTCTTTTATGACATTGATTGTTTATCTAATTTTTTATATCACATTAATGATTTTCAAGCGTTCCACGTCGGTCGGGGGCAGCGTCAGCGATCGCGGTCGCGACTCGGTTGCTGACGCGCCGGTTGCGCCGAACGGCTTCAGCTGCCGCAGTGACGTCACTGCGTGTACACGTGACACACTTGCTGTTGTCCCTAGACAGCCGACATTTACAGCTGACCACACGGCGGGCTATTGTCGAACCGTGTATCCCAAGCATTTCTGAAAAAAAAACCCTCGTTAGCATTTTTTTCTTCAAAAATTACTTATCGGCCGGATGTATGTACTGGTGTTTGCTGTTTAAATGGTGCTTCAAGAGATAAAAATTAGTTTGACGTAATTTTCGAGGTAATATCTTCCATTTTGTATGAAAATACAATGTATAAACATGATGTTCAGGCCACTTTCAACCCTTATTCACTTTTTAAATTGACGCAAGCGTTACAAGGAAGCACCGAACGGACTAGTTCAAAATTCGAATCAGTGAAAAAACAAATGAACGCACGCTATGCACATTACAAATTGCCGCAAACATTAAACTTGAAACATATAATATTTATACTAAGTCCAGGAATATGTAAGTGCTGCATTTTAACATTACATCTGTTAAACAAGAACCCATAAACCAATACAAAATAAGGGACAGGTGGGCTCACCTGTCGAAGATGATTCAATGAAGTACGATATATTGATACCGAAGCCGCTGCAAGTAAGTGTTTTACCCAATGATATTTAAAAAGTAATAGATATGTTACATGCGCTCTCAATATGCGTCCCTAAAACGTCACAATTGTGACGTCTTTTCAAATCCATGAAAGAGAAAGTAATTGTTCTTTTCACGAGTATGACAAGGACAAAATAAGAATTACGCATGTGTGCAGTTGTTCGCAAGCGGCACATATATTTCGATAGTTTTGTAAGGGCATAACCTATCTATACTTTTTAAATATCATTGGTTTTACCTGATTTCTTATGCTACTCGTAGCATAAAACTGAACTGTGTTGAAGATAGGTTGCCTCACCTAATTTCATTTTCCTTCTATTTTATTCCCAAATGTATTTCGTTCTTTGTTCGACTCTAATACCTTTGTACACCTGCATCTTTACTGCTCAAAAACTGAGTAAAAAATAAGTTGAGTATCGAATAGATTGCTATGATCGTAGCAAATGCCGTACGACTACAAGTTTGCCAATTCACAGTGAGCGGTAGCATCCGACCGTCACTTTAATTGAAAAGATAGGTAAACTTTCGTTAAAAGAGGCGTAGTTTAAAGTTTTCAGTAAATGGAAAATAATATTACCTAATAATAGAGAAGAATGGATTCAAGGAAAATGCACTTGCCCTTGAAAATGCATTTCATAAAATGTAAGTATATGTGTAAACATATAATTGGCCTGGCCATGCCACTGAAATACGCCGTTTCTCCGGTTGAAGCCAAAAACATTACTCTTGGACAAAAGAGGAAGAGGGGCATGTCTTCGAAAGTCAAACCTGCTCTTGTAAACAATAAGTTTCTGTTGCTGATTCATTTGACTACTCGTATTAACATGGATCTCAGTTTTTGTATCCTAATTTTAACATGTATCCTAATGCCAAATTATAAATACTTACAGATTGTCGTTAGGTTTTTTACTTTTACTCTCCGACCGTGTAAAACATAAGGTAATGTGTTCATGTTCAGTATTTATTGTGAAGAAGGAAAAAAATATGATGCATGGTTAATATGGCTATGCTTCATATTTTTTCTCTTCTTGACATTAAATGCATTAAATACACGGTATACATTTTACCGCCTCATAGTTTTAGAACTACTTAAAATAAAATTTATTACTAACCAATTACGATTTGTTAACTTACTGTACACGCCTAACCGCCCAGTTCAACTATTCTACTGCTCTGTATTTATTGAACTGCCCGTTTAAATTATTTTATGACTCATTTTTATTTAGTTTACAGCTCAGCTTTTACTGCTAAACTAGTTTGCAAACATGCGGTTTTTATATTTTTACCTACCATAACTCAAATATTGAACTGCCGCTTTAATTCTATGCCCAAATTAAACAGCCTGTTATTTTTGATCTCACTCCAACACCGGTGCTACGACTGTCGCTACGAGCTTCGCTCCCCAACTACGAGCTACGAAACTACGATTAGCTGCTACGATACATCTTCGCTTTCGTCGTCATCACTCGTTCATTACGAAATTGGTTTCAAAAGAGCGTAAGGGTGCTCGCCCACGTCCGATAATCGGTGACCGTTTTTTTTGTAGGAGAAAAATAGAACGTACTGATAGCAATGGAGCAACGCACACATCCTACAAAAAATCGGTCATGATTGTGTATGCTGCGGCCTACTATAGAAAAATCGAAAAATATAATTACTTGTAGTCAAGTAATTACTTTTACTTGTTTATAAATACGGGGGTCAGAGTCCATTACACTTGACTTATAGACGAGTCCAATTCATTGAATTTCGTAAGGCAGCGCGCGAAAAGGAAAGGAAGTAACGATCACAATTTGGTGACTTGAAAGAAGAAATCAAAAACATAATCTCGACAATACTGACAGCTCAGGGTAACCAACTCAAGAAAATTACCCCAGTCCTAGTCATGGCCGTGTCTATGTCAAGAAGAGTAAAGGCACTCCAATAATTCTAGTAAGAAATGAACAACAGATGCAAAACTTATTATATTTGAAACGACTAGAGTCTGAACACATCTGGCTGTAACCGTCTTTTTTGTAAGTTTTATCATTTTAGATACTGCTCGTGTTCACATATCGCTTACTCGCAATAATATCAGGTATCTCTTACTTAACAGCTTTAAAGACCTCGGTCATTCATTCAGACAGTCATAGTTACATGCATTTATTAAATAATAATGTTACTTGTTTGTTTAGTGCCTAACAAGTGTAATTTAGTTGAACTGATTGTAAAAAGAGAGGTTCTCCCTACCACAGGCAATGTTTTGCTGAAAGCAAATGCACGACTAATATTTGTACTAAACTAAGTTACCGAAATAAAATATTTGAATTTGAATTTGACTTCATGGAATAATTATAAATATGGTGGCTTTATAGATCGCAAATAATAAAAATTTGTAAAATCAGTTTTATTTCTGCGAAAAGGCCCAGGAACCGCCTCTACACGTCCCAATATTAAAATCTACCTATCACTGCTTTGGGAGTGGGACATATTGTGTGGGTTGTGGGCTAGTGCCAAGAAGAATCAGCGCAAGAAAAGCGGGCACTATTGCCTGTTTTTAAATAATTAAGTTTATAATATATTTTATGTGACGTATTTTTTCTTTTGGTATAACCCAGTACAAAAATGTCAAGATAAAGCACCTAAAAAATGTCTGCAAAAAATCAAAATTTTTAGATACGGCCTCTTCGCAACACTTTTTTTACGCGATGCGCATCTCATTTATTCATAACGATACTATTCATAAGTTGTTGATGTGAAGGATCACAGGCTTAATTAAGACTTTGGGTGAAAATTTGGCCTACATTTTGAACTTCACGGGCCCCAAATACGATACTTAACGCCTATAAAAAATTTGGAAGGTGCTGAATAAGTCACCTACCCAAGTATAATGACAGTGTGAGCTAGGACAATTGAAAGCCAAACGTTACTATCATTTATATTCCTTTAGTATTTCAATATCCTCTAATATCCCTTTTTCATTAAAATTACTTTGACATTATTACGATATAGGTTTATGTACAGCACAGACGATAGTCATCTCTTTTAACGTTGGACACTCAGAAAGATATGCGAAATTAAAAATTCCATTTTCGCTTTAAATTGAACTTTTCAGATGAGTTGAGACGAGCCAGTGAAACAAATTATTAATATATTCTTTGAAATGAAAGATTTTTTTATTAAGGGAGAAAAATACATATTTCATACTGCTGCAGCACTTACACGCAGCAATGACCATAGGCGTTGCAAACGAAGGCCCTTTATTATGTTGTAAAGCGTACCGAACAAACACGACCAGTATTATTATATTACTTTCGCCACCTATAAGTCCCTTGGCCGTTCCGCCCCGTCATTACTCAGTGGGCGCCGATCCTAATTGCTTTTTCTGGTTATTGCTTTTAAATATTTTTTACCGTATTGCGTAGATAAACTTATGTTGGGTTGCGTAAGGTAAGGGTTACTATCATCGCATTCCAATGTTCAACGAAGGCAATATCCAAAAGAAAAAATATGCTGCAATAACTTTGCAGAGTTTGCTATCGCAGTTTATCCAATGTTGGAGAGAAGATGCTGCCAGTCTCCTTTAATAGATCTTTATAAACCTCTTCCGTGTCTAACGACACTTGTAGCCTAAAATACTTCGGCAGGGTGTCGCTATTTAGACGGAACCACAAGATATTATATAAAGTACAATCACGCAACTCTTATATAATTATAATGTTACGTATTCACGTACTATGCGGCTAGACCAATTAGTTTTACAATGACCCAAAACGCCCTCTACATCACTCACTACCGACCGTGAGTGACATTTTAGCTGAAAAAAAAACTTGCCCTAAACATTCTTATCGTATTACCCTCAGGGCATTCTGGTTATTCGGCACTTTGCTATGCAAAGATGCTATAGATATTTTTTGCGAATTTGTACCAAGTTACGTGTATTAAATCAATTCCTTCAGCCAATAAAATAGTGAAACATATTTTCTTGTAACGTGACAACCATTATCGTAAGCTGCCATTTATAATCATCAATCATATCGTTAAACTTTTTGAATATTATCATTAGATTGTTTTAAAATTTGAAACTGGTTGCTTTTAGCTATGAAATTGCCTGATTGTACAGACAACGGCAGGTTAACCTAACCAAAAAGTGAAAAGTAATTGAATTGATTTTCAACTTTAAGTCCAACGTTTTGTGGTAGGTTGACGTGCTGTTTATTTATATCCATCTCGCTTTCGCGGCGTAGTTTTTGTTTTAGGGTTCTAAGATGTAAATGATAATTTATGATTACCGTATTTTGATAATGCTTTCTAATATTGTTATATGTATATTAAATAGTAAGAGGTTTATAATACGTTTAATTTTATATGTTTAGTATTGTAACGACTTATAATCATCTCGCTGCAGGGATAAGGCCTCCATCATTGATCACTACTTACCATACCATTAATGGGTACAGGCATAAACACCACACTTGCCAAATGCAGGTTGGTGATCATCACAAACTCGAGCAATGTTCGAAAAATCGAAACTTTTTTCTGTCTGGCCTGGGGATCGAACCCAGGGTCCCGAAATCTTGGCCCAGTATTTAAACCGTATACCTTATAACAATAGGTAGGTAGGTAGTATGAAATAAATTGATAAAAGAACACACGAAAATGAAAAAAGTTAAGAAACGTTTTTTTTTATGAGTTGTATTCCTTCCCCTAGCTCTTATTTCTGCAGCTCTGATTATTAGTCACAGTAAACAAATAAAGAACAAAAATATTAAAGATAAGCGCAAATTTTTAGTTTTCATATGTGAAATGTACTCTAACTCTAAACAAACATTGGCTCAAAATAGTGAATCATTTCATATAGGATAAACAGATAAAATGTTATTTTGAATATTTAATTTTCGCAAGTGTTTCGATTTTTCTTATGAGAAGTGTATATTCATAAAACGTTACAGTTTGAAATTTACTATTTAACACAAAATATTTAAATTAACTATTTAATAACCATCGATAGTTGCTGCAATTAGCACGTTCAACCATTCAACCAGACAAACAATGAGAATGGCCTTCGCAGAGTAGCTATATGGTTGAAGTCAAACTTACTTACACTTAATTTGGGTAAAACTAACTACTTATATGCTTCTCAATTGATAAAAGAACTCAACCACGGAGCGACCAGCGAGCAAATTACTAGAACTGTATTTCCTAAACGTCAATTTTATGCTCCGTCAGTACGTATCTACAACAAACTAAATTCAAGATTTAATATAAAAATGTTTAATCTATTTAATTGTAAAAAACAAGTGGCAGAAATTTTGAAAACATATTATTATGAAAACACTGAATTAAAAATGTCTTGCTAACAAGAGAATGCCATTCAATACACACACACACACACACACACACACACACACACACACACACACACACACACACACACACACACACACACATACACAAACACACACATACACACACAAAAACACACACACACATACACACACAGGGTCAACGTAGTTTGGTATACCCATTTTTTTATTAACTTCTACTAGGATGACTCTAACTACTAAAAAAGCTATTCATAGTACTTTTATCTATGACAAAGTTGACAGTAGTACTTTGTATGATATTTTAGCAATGTAATTGCAGTTATAATATCAGTATTTAAACTTATACGATAGTATTTTGGAAGATAATTATCCTTTACAAGAAACTATTTAAAAAAATCTCTTTAAAAAAACTTTACCCGACAGTGGTACTCCTTCAAGAAAGCTGGAGCGCTGATTGCACGACGGAATTGCATCTTGATTTTTTAAGCACAACCACTTGCCAAGGATCTGTCAAACGAAAAACAGAAGTTATTTTACTGTATTTAACATTGTAATGTTATTTGATATACAAGTGTGCAAAGTTGCTTTTTAGCCGGCTGCTCAATTTTGATGACCGAGTTAGCGTAAAGTAAGGATCCCGTAATTAATTGATCCTTCGCTTGTCCGGTCATCAAAAATTAGAATCCTGGGCATTAGCGAGAGAATCGAAAGAGCATGACGTAAAAAACGTGTTTTCAAATTAAGGTTTTAAAAATATGACGTAAACAGAAAATTCCCAGTCAGAGTTTTGAAAAAAAAATTTTTGTGTGTATTGTAAAATTACTTAGGAAGTAGAAGTAAACAGGTTTACTTACTAATGTTTTAAATCACAAACTTAGTGCACATAATCAATGTTCTAAGCTTAGAATAATTATTATTCTAAGGTTCTAAGTTTAATTAACTCTGATAAAAACGGCTTTTCACTCGATAATATCGAAAAGCAAAAACACGATTAATCCCTCAATCCCCAGGAGGCACTCGGGTGCCACGATAACAATTGATTGCAATTGTGTCTGGAATAACTCACGATCGAGGGATTAAATAAGAAATTGGCAATTTTCCTATTTTATATTAACTTATGGCTTAGATGACTGGCACTTAAGTTAGGTGGTTTGTCATTTCAACAACTTAATTATTTCTAAATTGAAACATGTATTTGTGGGATTGTTTTCAAACGTTTGATGCTTCATTTGGAATACCTAATCCAAATAATTGGAACAACGCAACGTATTTTTTTTTAATGTTTCTTGACCCTTAGACGATGACTGCACAAAAAAATCATGAAGGTCCATTTAACTATTAAAACAAACATCGTCATCCCACGGGAACTGTAAATTTTTCTGTGATTTCAAGTAGCCAATATGCTATACCTAACTAAATACTATCTCTCTGCCAAATTTCATTCAGATCTGTTCAGTCATTTTGGCATGATTGAGTAACAAATATCCATTAACATTTTTATTATTGTACTAGGTTTTCGCCAGCGGCTCTGCCGTATAAGATATTCACCACAGTCAAATAAAAAAATGTTTATTGTAAAAATATTATGGAAATAAATTAAAAATATATATATATATTTCTCGTGTTCCAGCAAGGCCACAAGGTATTATATGTACGGATGTGTCATTGCAACTCTGTATGTATTTATAGTGAAAATAATAAAAATTTGAATGGAAATCAAAGATTCTTCTTATTAAATTAAACAATATAGTGGACCCGCGAACTTCGTGTCGCCTCAGAATTGTATTTGATTTTGACGTCTTAAATGTCATTGTCATCAAATATGGCTTGATTGAAAAAAAAACAAGAAATATATTTTAATTATTTTTAAGGTGCAAACACTCATTTAAAAAACTTGCTCGGGCCTCGGTCCCATTTCCGCAAATTGTTTTTGTCATCTTCTACTTAGTTTCACTTTTCACTGTAAGTCATCTTATTTATGTATTTATCAGTATCTATCATACTCGACGCACGAAAGGAAATAAACAGAAGAGTGCATGGATGAGTAAAGATGTGCAAGAAATTGTTGGGAAAAAGAAAAAAGCATGGTTGGATTGGTTAGCTACTAAAGCTAACCAAAGAAATCAAGATGCGAGCGATCTGGATGTAGAGAAAGCACGAAAGGAGTATAAAAGTTTGAAGGATGAAGTCAAGAAAACTGTGGCTCGAAAGAAAGATGAGAATAAGGATGAGTTTGACGGAAGGCTATCGGACAACTTTCGTTCGAACTTGAAAGTTTTATGGAAATCTATAAGGTCAGCTCGAGGTAAAACCGCATCATCCGAGTTGAGTAGAATTAGAAGCCAGGATGGTAACATATTAAAAGGTGAGGAATGCGTGTTGAAAAGATGGAAGGAATATTTTGAAAGTTTGTTTGAAAAAGAAGAAGCAGCGCAAGAGTTGAATATACCAGAAGTAGATGAAAGTGAGAATGACAGTGAGATAGAAATGGATGAGATTCTAAAAGCGTTGAAAAGTATGAAGTCGGGTAATGCTGCAGGGTATGATAGAGTATCAGTCGAGATGCTAAAGGCTGGCGAAGGTGCAGTAGCTAATCAGCTGTACTGCCTTTTCAACTTGTGTTGGAGAAGCGGCCGAGTACCAAGTGATTGGTGCAAGGCTGTTATAGTTCCGCTGTATAAGGGAAAAGGGTCACAGCTAGACTGCAAAAATTATCGCGGTATAAGCCTGCTTAGTGTCGTTGGCAAACTGTATGCAAAGGTATTGATTGAGAGAGTGACGAAAGAAACTGATGAGAAAGTATGGGATGCTCAGGCAGGATTTCGAAAGGGAATGGGATGTACGGATCAGGTCTTTTCCTTGCGGTGCATAGCTAAAAAATCTTTGGCTAAAAACTAGAAAGTCTATTGCGCATTCGTGGATTTGGAAAAGGCCTATGATAGAGTGGTGAGGAATGAATTGTGGTCAGCACTATCCATGTATGGGGTGAACAGTATTTTGACACAAGCACTGAAATACTTTATTTGATATTTTAGCAACTTAATTGCACTTATAATATCAGTATATAAACTTGAAAAATTTTGTCTCAGGCGGGACTCGAACGCGAGGAGATGCGGGTTCGAGTCCCGCCTGAGACAAAATTTTTCAAGTTTATATACTGATATTACAAGCACTGAAATCCCTATACAAGGATTCTAGTGCTTGTGTCAGGATCAACGGGGCGTACACTGAATTGTTTAGCATCGAAAAAGGTGTTAGATAAGGATGTGTAGCGTCACCATGGCTGTTTAACTTATTCATGGATAGTTGCTTGAAAAATTTTAAAGAAAGTGAACGGGGACTTAGAATGAACGATTTGATCGTCAAATGTCTGCTCTATGCTGATGATCAAGTCTTACTCGCGTCGTCGGCAGAAGAGTTGCAGGAGATGGTAAATATTGTGCATGAAGATTTGAACAAGAAAGGAATGAAAGTGAATGTAAGTAAGACAAAAGCAATGGTTTTTGAAAAGGAGGATAGCATGACAGAGTGTAACATTTTGATAGGAGATGAAAAAGTGGAGCAAGTGAAAGAGTTTGTTTATTCAAATTCAAATTCAAAATATTTATTTCAGGCTTGGCCCATATAGAGTTAGTAACAATTTAACTTAAGACTATTGTTAGTAAATACAGGCAAAAACATCATCATACAATTACATTAAATTAAATTACATTATTTATTTATTTATATCATTATTATTAACATTTTATTTATAATATGGTGTGTATTAACACCCATCTCTGAAGGAGTGGAGAATCCCAACGGTCTACTACGGTTATTTGGGATCAATGTTTACAGCGGATGGAGAGTAAATGCCGGCAACATGGTGAATGGAGCGTTGCACGCTTTTATGAGCAGTCAGAAGGTGTCCGAAAAGGCCCGCCTGGCTGTGCATGGAGGGGTGTTGGTTCCAACACTGATGTATGGGAGTGAAAGTTGGGTGTGGTAGAGAAAACATGAAAGCAGAGTAAATGCAGTGGAAATGAGAGCGTTAAGAAGTATGATTGGAGTCAATCTGAGTGACAGGATTAAAAATAGTGTGATAAGGGATCGATGTGGTGTAAAAGAGGATGTAGTGACCAGTATTGAAAAAGGAATGCTTAAATGGTTTGGACATGTTGAGAGGATGAATGAAAGCAGATTGACTAAAAAGATATATATGGCGAGTATGAATGGAAATGTTGGAAGGGGAAGGCCTCGACGAACTTATCTTGATCAAATCGGGGAAGTTCTAAAGAAAGGTCAGGTCAAGAGTACCCTAAACCGGCGAACGTGTATGAAAAGATTAATGAATGTGGATGAAGCGAAAGTAGTCTGTAAGGATCGTAGCAAGTGGAAAGATGTGGTCTCTGCCTACCCCTCGGGGAAAAAGGCGTGAGTGTATGTATGTATGTATGTAGTATTTATCATATTTTCATATATTTAGGTATGTATTGTATAATTATATTTGTGTATAACCATTTACTTATTTGTATACTGTTTGAAGCTTATAAATAAGTTTATTATTTATATATGTATGATATGTTATTTGTACCAAATTTTAAATAATTACTTGTAATTTTGCTTTTACTTTGTTGCACCGCCCACTTAACATTTCTGCTTAAAAACTTAATGGTTGACTGGCAGAGAATGCCATATGGCATTAGGTCCGCCATTTGTACTTATTTTTGAACAATCTGTGCAATAAAGATTAAATAAATAAATAAGGTTAACTTTCCAAAACCGGAAATTCCTGACGAAGACAAATCCAAAAACAACAAAATCTTAAAAATCAATCCAGCCGTTTTCGAGTTATAAGTGGTGTAACTAACAAGACTTCTTTATTTTTCTTCAAATATTTTTCGTTAAGTACTGTTTGATTTGAACAAAAAAATTTATTACTTATACATATTTGTGAATAAGCCTAGTTACCGAAAGAATTTAATTAAAAATAATGAACCCGGAAACTATAGGACCGCGGTTACAGTTTATTACGGTCCTATAGTCCATAAAATATAGCTTGATTAGAATGACACCTATCAAACTGAGGTGACTAGTGATGGGACTGACTCGACTGATCAAACGAAAAAAAAACAGATAAAGCATATAAAATAAAATAAAAATCAGATATATTAAGATTCAGGTCGTGATAATTATGAGAATAATTGTAAAAATCATGAAAATCAATTAGATTTTTTTTAACGCATATAGAATCTAATAAATTTGAAAATTTTTCGGCAACTATTAATAATTGCAATTTAATGTTCTAAGCATCAACCAATGCTTGGACTTGGATTTTGAAATACTGTTTGTCTATCGATTTCGATTTGTCGATTTTACCTCATCACTAGCGATTATGAAAAATGACGTAACCTTGTAAAGACGTCTTTTCAAGTTAGGTGTAATTTTTGTGACTGGATTGTTTTAGTGATTTTAACTTTAAATATCTATTTTATATAATTAAATTGATTAATATGTACAGCAATGTATAAAAATGTTTCTTAACATGCCAGTTACCAATATTTTTTCGTGTGCAAATGTGTTTCACTTGTGTGACGCTAGTATGAAGTTACGTCGTCTCTTTCACTGTCATTCTAATCAAGCTATATTTTAAGGACTATAGTCGCCGTAACCCTCGATCTACATACCTACATTTGTTTTTATACTAAAAGTTCATGCGTGTATTTTATGAAAAAAAAATAAAAAGAAATATCAAGTGACATGAAGCAAATGTTTAAACAGACTATTGTTAAATCTAGAAATAGGGTACAAAGTCTTAGATAAGCGTATTAACGGTGGTTAAACAATCTTAAAATTTGTATTGCTATTTTGTTCTAAATATTTTTGATGTTGTGTCTAAGAGCAAAGTTTGTTTAATTAAAAATGTTTGTAACATACGTACAATAAAGAGTCATTCAATTTCGTTGATATTGTTCGAAATATATAGAACACGTCGTATTCATTTTATTTAATTGTCATGTCAGAAAAGTTAACAACAGCCGTACCAATCGTAACAACTTATTGTTACGATTGGTTTCCTTAGGAAACGATCACTTTATGATCCGTAACAAGGTTTCCGAGCGACGAGTATGAAGAGGTTTTTACTTACAGATCGATATACACTTTACTGCACAAACACAAGCTGTATTCTTAATTATTAAACAATAAGAGGCATTTTATGACGAAAACGTATTAAAAACTGTCGATAACAATTAGGCAGAACTGTTTTATTGAGTTTACGCGAACACTATAAACATGTAAATTAATTGAAAGATATGATTACGGATGGTTTTTGACGGCCTGAAGAGCGGAGTCGCGGTACTTTACTGACTTTTATGTAGCTGCCTATCTTTAGTTACTTAAATAGAACAAAAGAAGAAAAAATAATAATCACACAAAACATTATTTTGGTTAAGCCTAAAGTAGCTACTTGTAGTGATTGTATGAGTAATAATATTTTGTGCTAAACTTAACATTGATTAAATCAGGATTGGTTAAATATGAAACTTCCTATCCCAATTTGAAATTTCAATGTTAGAGCAGTCGCCCGGTAAGCAGAAGGTCCTAACTAGGTTTCTATGGAGATGAAATTTATATTTAAGGAATTTATTATTCAATATCTAAGAAGCAGCAATTTACTTGTATAGAGTTTCAAATAATTTTCACATCTTCATAAAATAAATTTCTACGTATTCACTTAATGTGTAAACAACTCATCTCTTGCAAACCCAAGTCAACAAAATCTAAATCAGAATGCGAAACAGAAAGCAATGAAGCCAAATAAGTAGAGCGAGCGAAAGATTTCAATTTGAAATTTGTGTTGAACCACAAAAGTTAGGTAGTCCATAACACCTTGGTCTCATGATCTTTAAAACTTCCAACTTTTTAAACTTTTACTTTTATTGCTTTCAAATGCAATATCTCTCAGAGAAAAACACACACCTTTAAAAATCAGATGGCCAATTTTAAGAATTTTCCACCTCATTGTCTTTATAGGCAATGTTGCAAAAGTAGCTCATTTAGTTAAACTTTTTTTGATGATAATGCTGGAACTTTGACGCAGTGTTTTTCAGCCTGCGTCTGTAGATTTTTATTTATTTTTGAATAATAAAATTTTAATTCACAAAACATTTTTTTCTTTTGAGATCTGCTTTTCCATAACGTTTTATCAATATAACGAATTTGCTTATTTTATAACTATACTATAAGAAAAATATACTTAGCATAATCCGTGGCAGGGGTTATTTAGATACCCCACGACATGACGAACTTAATTATTATTTTTTATCTTCAATCTACCGGCCAGCTTGTATATCTACATATTATTATTATAAAAAATTTAAAAAAGTAAAGGATCCCGTGACCAAAAACATATAAGAAAAATAGAAACAAAGTAAAATACACAAAGAGATAATTTCTTGCTAAAGTTTGAGAGAAAGCAAAAATAACAGACGTTTTGAGTCTGCTTTTAAAACTTGATACCTTAAATAGTGCAGATAATTCTTTAAGCTTATGGATTGCACAGTGAAAGATTGTGAATAAGAGTCAGAGGAATATGAAGGAAATGTGAAGCTAAGTTTATTGGAAGATCACATTTCATGACTCAAGGCTAGAAGAATTTAAAACGCTCCTTATGGTATGCCAGTGATTTCAGAATAAATAAAATTGTATACAGAAAGGAAGGTACGTGATAATAACGCCTACGACGTATTTCAAAAATATTTCAGCAGAGCTCGGTAATACCGCTATTTCGAATTGTTCACTGAAAATCTATATTTAAAAGAAACATTGCCACAGCAGTGACACACACAAGATGCTCTTTTCTATGATGCTAGAGATTTATTTATTCCTGCAAGCATCTAAAACGTACATATAATATCTACCTGAGACCAGGAAAACTTCGTACCGTCCCAGAACAAATGTGTGTAACGTATTGAATTAAATTAAATTAAATTAAATTAAATGTGGACAACATCACACAATGTTATTTTATTTTATTTTATTTTATTTATTAAGGAGAACACAAACAGTAGTGTATAAATTGGATTACATAAAATTTAAATCTATATGTTAATACACACCAACAACGTATTCCACGTATAAGTTACACTAATGAGGCTACTGTTGTAGACAATGTTTGCCTTTTTATTTGAAACAATAATAATTAAGATATGAATTCTGAAATTTACAAATTATAAGAAAACAAGTTTCCATATATGTATAAGAAAAGTTTATTGTACTAATATTTAAACAACAAATATGATTGTATTTTTTTTTAATATTTATGGCTTTACTACAATACTAAAATTGCAAATATTTATCAGTATTAGTGGTTATGACTATTCTTAAGAAAGTTATTAACTTGGCTTCTATATCTTACAAGATTATATTGAAATGGATCTATATCGCGTGCAAACAATTCATTATAACGATTTAACATTCGGTACAGTGGTGAACGCCTCCCAGCATTGGTTCTGCAGATAGGTATAGAGAAAAGAGCTTTACTTTTATTTCTAAGTCTGCCTGATGGGATTCTGTAATATATTTTACTAACTAACGCTGAGCAATCGATGTAGTTGTTTACAATTTTGTAAAAAAAAACTGCCTCCAATTGAATACGTCTTTGACGCAGAGTAATAAGTTAAACCTTTTTAATAAGTTATCATAACTATCATAAAAATGAAAACATCTGTAATTTACTAATTTTAGAAATTTCTTTTGAATTTTTTCTATTGTTGCATCATATATCTTATAAAATGGATCCCATATAATAACTGCATATTCTAAAATGGTTCTTACTAATGTGAAATACAGATTCAAGTAAGTACTGGCCTTCCTGAAAGGTGAAATATTACGTGAAATGAATCCAAACATCTGATAAGCTTTACACGTTATTGAATCTACATGTAAGTCTAAAGTAAGCTTGGCATCTAACATAACACCTAGGTCTCTAATGTTATCTGATCTTTGAAGAGCAGCATGCTGAATGACATAAGAATAAGTTAAGAGATTTTTCTTCCGTGTAAAAGATAAAATTTTGCATTTATTAAAGCTTAGTTGAAGTTTATTTTTAATACAATAGTTATGAAGTAATGTCAAATCTTCCTGTAAGAGTAAACAGTCTTCTGTTGTACGAATTGTTCTGTAAATTTTAAGATCATCAGCGTATAGTTCAAAATTAGAGTGTTTTATGCAACTACCAATATCGTTAATATAAAGTATAAAGAGAAAAGGTCCTAAAATTGAACCTTGTGGTACTCCAGATGTGACATTAAACAAATCTGACTCATGTCCATTTACTACAATTCTCTGTTTTCTGTTATTAACGTATGAGGCAAACCATCTTAGGAGTGAGCCTTTTATACCGTTATATGCTAACTTTTTCAACAATATCAAGTGATCTAACTTGTCGAAAGCCTTTTTAAAGTCCGTGTAAATTGAGTCTACTTGCTCCCCTTTATCTATAGCTTCAAACAAAAAAGTTGTATATAATGCAAGATTAGTAATCGTAGAACGATTTTTGACGAAGCCATGTTGATTTGGTATTATATGTTTTTCAATCATTGGGTAAAGAGACTGATGGACTAATTTTTCAAAAACCTTCGACAAGGCAGACAAAATTGAGATCGGCCGATAATTAGTTATATCTGCTCTGTTGTTATCTTTATGTATAGGAGTGATATTTGCAATTTTCCATCTTTCTGGAAAATCCCCTGCTTCCAAGCTTTTGTTTATAATTATATATAGCGGTAGTGATAACGTCTTAGCAGTACATTTCAAGAACAAAGGTGGTATAGAATCGGGGCCTGCTCCTTTACTGGTTTCTAATGACAAAAGTTCCTTTTCAATATCTTTGAGTAAAATATGTAGATCAGATATACTATCAATCCCGTCAGCGATCGAGGACTCTGGCATCCATGAAGCTAAGTCAAGCTCAGAGGGTTCATATACCTACTGAAAGAAGGATGCAAACATAGTACAGATCTCCTTAGGATTATTCGAACTTGTGTTATTATAAGACATCTTTTCAGGATATGAACTTTTGTTACTTTTTTTACTAAATCAAATCAAATCAAATCAAATCAAATCATTTATTTGCTTTTGAAATAGGGTAGGTACATTACAGGTCTCATAAAAATAAAATTGTTTCACCTATTCAGCCATAAGCTATAGCATGCAAATATTAATTATTATTATTAAGTCAAATTACGAGTATATTTTATTATTAAGTCAACAAAGTACTACCTACTACCACTACTACTACTTAAAAAAGAAGTCTATTTATAACTTAAGAATTCCTGGACGGTGTAGAACATTCGCTCCAAAAGCCATCTGTTCAGTGCAGTCTTAAATCGATTTAGTGTCATTTCCTTTATCGATTGAGGTATCTTATTGAATATTACAATACACATGTAGAAAGAATTTTTCTTTAATCGTGTTGATTTAGGCACTATATCTATGACCAATCTATCACTGTTTCTTGTGTTCCTAGGGTATATATCTTTCGCTTTCTTGAAGTAGTTTTGGTTTTGCTTGATAAATTTAGCAATCTCAAAAATATATAGACATGGTAGAAGCAAAATATTTAAACACTTAAAAAGAGGCCTGCATGATGTGTATGGGGAGACACCACATATGGCCCTCATGCACTTTTTTTGTGCCACAAAAACTTTCTGTATATCCGTACTATTTCCCCAGATGATAAGTCCATATCTTAAAACAGATTCTACATATGCATAGTATGCAGTTAGAGCAGTACTTCTTGTCGCTGTTTTTGTCAATTTGTAAAGTGCATAAGCGAATCTTATAATCCTACCACAGACATAATCTACATGTAATTTCCAGTCAATTTTTTGGTCAAGTTCAATACCTAAGAATCTAGTGCTATTTACATTGTTAATAATTTGATTGTCATACTGTACATTAAGACGTGTTTCTTTATTATAATTGATATAATTAGTTTTGTCAATATTGATTTTCAAGTTATTTTCATTTAGCCAATTTATTATTAATCTAATTGTGTTATTTATGTCATCTTCGTGATTTTTAATATTAAGGTTATTTTTTGTAGTAACAATGACTGATATATCGTCAGCAAATAGTATACATTTATGATGCGTTACACCTGGTAAGTCGTTTACATAAATTAAAAAGAGGAGTGGACCCAAGATACTGCCTTGGGGTACACCGAAGCCATTTATCTTAAGCTCAGATCTGTATTTATGTAGAACATTAAGATTATCAACTTGAGCAACTTCAACTAATTGCATCCTGTTTTCCAGGTATGATTTTATCCAATTTAGGGCTCTACCTCTAATTCCATTTTGTTCTAATTTTAGTAATAGATGAGCGTGCGATACTAAGTCGAATGCTTTAGTCATGTCGAAGAAAAGGACCGTAGTTAAATTCCTTTCATTAATACTCCTTAATGTATGATTAACCAAATAAAACACAGCATGTGTAGTAGATTTACGTTTTTGAATATATATAATGCCAAAAATGTTTTATATTTTTTGATATACCATCCTCTAAATTTTTTGAGTATCTACTAAACGTGATTGCCGATAGTGTTTTAAAACTACGCCGATACATAGAAAAAAGATCATAATATTCTTTAGAGCAATTGTGACGCTTGTATGCTACCCAGGATTTATTTTTAAGCTTAAATAATTTAACTAACTCACTCGTAAACCATACCGGGTAAGAAGAAGGCCTGATTGTCTTTTGGGGAACATATTTTTTATGATTGTATACAAGTGCTCATACAATATATGTACACATTCATTTATTTTGTCACTTGATAGCAGCGAAAGCCAGTCAAGCGCTAGGATTTCTTTATTAATTAATTCATAATCGGCTTTGTGGTAGCAATATTTTGTGCGTGTTGGCTTTGACAACCCCGTGTCCATGTCCACTATCAAGTAAGATAGGAAGGCTACATGATGCCTGTCCATAGGTATCAATGGAACAAGATTCTCACATAGTTGTAAGGGTGCACTACATAATAATAAATCTAAAATTCTGTCATTAACGTTGTAATATTAACGTTGTTAATCAAAATATTCATTGTGTTTAGTAAAGCCCTAGTAGTCTCAGAGTAAATGTTACTAGCAACTGGTTTTAAATAGCAGTTTTCGTCAGATTTTTCCCAGTGAATATCAGACAAATTAAAATCCCCCACGACGTATATTATTTGTGGATTTTCACGCATACACATATCACAAAGCTCCTCAAAATAGCTAACATACCTTTGTACTGGCGATTGCGGCGGTATGTAGGTAACTACAAATAAGCCAAATTCCGAAGAAGCGGCCGCGCCGGTCGCGCCCGCTCGGCCGCGCAGCGCCACCGACACCGCCACGGTCTCCACGCCGGCCACACAGCTGCATCGAACACCTACTACGCGGAGGTCGCGCTTTACGGCTATCAATACGCCCCCACCGCTTCGCTTCGATGTTGCACTGAGATCCCTATCACACCTAAACACGCTATACCTATCATCTATGAATTCACTATTATTTATATTGCATGTTAAATTTGTCTCAGTAAACATTAGAATGGCAAAATTGTTTTCTAAAATACTAAAAAATAAAGAATTCAACTTGGTCCGTAGACCGTTGCAGTTTTGATAATAAATTGAAAGACTATTCATTAAAACGAGCTACAATAATATATAGTATGTGTAAAGAGTTGATATTACTTAAACTGACAAATAGTATACCTACATTTTAATTGTGGGAAACGTTCAAAGACTGACTCAATACATTTATACAGAAATATGAAATATTTAAAAATGTACCGAGGTTGAAGTAAACCTTGCACACGATATAGATGCCATAAATAAATACATATATTTAAATTAAACAAAAATAAGCCATTTTGCTCTATAACTCTAATGTTTAAGAATCCGAAAAGTATATAAAAACAATAATCAAATGATTTTATCAAGATCGCTTTCCGACTTAATAAATATAACGGGGGAAGTTTCCTGTTTTCTAGCCATGATAGAAGCATTTTTAATCCAGACAAATTTATATTTTTTAAGTGCACATTTTTCTTTAGTTTGCCGAAACAAAAGCTTCCTCCTCAACGTAAGATGTTCATTTACAAATATCTTAGTGAGAGGTCCGACAAGTTGTAACTGCTCGGTATTTATCCCAGCTCGGTGTTGTTTACTTGCGGCAATGACGTTGTCCCGCAGTGTGCGTGAATGAAACTTAACAATAACGTTCTTTGGGACTTGTTTCTCGCCTTCATTGTACTTCTGTGCGTGTGGCACTCGGTGTGCAAAAGCCACATCCGTAGTTGAAATCGGCAGTTTTAATACCTTGCCTAAGTTTACAATTATACCCTCCAAATGTTCATTTTTACGTTCCGGTAAATTACGTATTTCAATATTTGTTTGTCTTGAGTACTGCTCCATGTCATCTAAACGTTTTGATAATATACTATTTTCGGATTTCAAACACAAAAGCTGATTCGTGCATTCCTCTTTTAAAGCGGTTATGTCTAGCGGAACTGTACTCAGATCCTGCATATAATTTGCGTGTGTTTCGAGGTCGGATACTCTGGATGTAATTTCAGATAGTGATGATTTTATTGTTTGAAAATCCGAAGACAAGCATTTAACTTCATTTTGGCGGGTGGCCATGGCCACAGTGAGATTTGTTAGCTTAGTGGAAATCGACTGTTGCACCGAGTGCTTAATTACATCTACGATACTGGCCTCAAATTGTGTCTTCCAGATATCCAAGGAATTAGAATGTTCCGATCCCAATTTGAATTACTAAATAGTTAGTTAGTGCTTTAAATAAAGCACTCGTATTTTAGAAACCAGAGACAACGAAGGTACCACAAACACTCAGACCCGAGAAAATGTAGAAAAACACTTTTTTGCTACATTGACCTGTCCGGGAATCGAACCCGGGACCTCAGAGCAGGCGACACCTTGAAAACCGGTGTGAACGCCACTCCGCCTCCGCCACGTAGGTCGTTAGAATTCGTATTGCGAAATTAAATTTGTTTTTTTATTCAACTACAATAATAATTAATTAATACTCAAATTTTGAAAAATTCCTAAAAATCAAACATGTTAAGTGTGCATTTTAATAATATAAAATAAAGAAAATTACCAACAAATAATAAGTTGTATATCTTTTAGTGCTGATTTTACACGTAAATATAAATACCACTCTTCCGAATCAAATTTATCCCATTAAGTACCAATAAAATATATAAAAGTTATAGGCTTCTTATTTTGTTTTTAACGTACGTGTCCATTACATACATGCCTTTCTAGATAGTAAAACCACAAATAATATTACTAAAACCAAACAGTGTTACTTTATCTTACAATTAATTTTAGCGGTTATAATTATCATTTTTGATAGTTTTTATTACAATTCTAGTTGTTTAGCACAATGAAATAATATCGTCGAAAAACGTACCTGTTCGAATCCTTTTCTATACTTTGTGTTCATGTAGCAGTATATGATAGGGTTGTAGCAAGAGTGCGACATGGCCAGCCAGTGGCTCGCGAACCACACGTACGGCAAACCCGGCCAAGACGCCCACTCTTCATCATTTCCATGTACTGTCCACATGACCTAGGAAAAATACTTAGGTTTGAGATTAATCATGATACATGACCTAGATAAAAAAGTTTTAGATTTATTATCAACAATTTAAGAATGCGGCAGACTTTTGACATCGTCGCGTCGCAGCGCGCAATCGTTCCAGATCATATTAACTATTTCGATTTAATTGAAATGAATTTATTTGGTTTGAAAGCATACTACATTACTCTGCCGACTTGATATACCGATCTTGTAGTAGCTGTTCTCCTAGTACCAGAAGGTGTGCGTATTTTCTCCGTAGTTAAAATAAAGCTTAATTAAGAAATGTATGAGTAAGTACAAACGACAGGCATTATATAAGAGAATTCCAGATGCGACTCTTCTAGCGCGACTACGGCTATTTTAGAGTATAACCCCAGCCAGACCAAAAACTGTACAACAGTGATATAAATATCAATAGTTAAATGCAAATATGGTGTGAGAATAAAAATAAAACATTCATTAGTCGCTAGACAAAATTTTAATCTCCAGCAAGGTTCTCGTAGCTAGCACTTTAATTAAAACGGTAACACCCTTAGGTTACCTTAATTTAAACCTTTGAAAATTTTAAGTTATCAAGCAATTACAAAAGTTAAGATCTGAGAAAATAAAAAGCCAGGCAGGAGCAAGTTAGTAAGTTGAGAAGAGAAATTTTTATTTAATTTAGTTTTTAATATAAAGTTATTAGTAGAAAGAAAATTAGGAATAAAAACAAATAATAATATTGTATAAATACAAAATAGAAGTAAGCCTCAGCCATTAGACCAAGCTTCATGCGTCTGAACTAGTTTCCGAAACACTTTTTCTAGTCCGCCGCTGACAAGTTGTTAACAGCCTGCTCGAAAGCTGACAGGGCATCTTCCGGCGACGAAAATTGTATCCCTTTGGGCTGATTTCTTATTTACGGGAGTAAAAACAAGTAACACGATGCTAGGTACATTTCATAGCAGGGAAAACCTCTGCCAAGCGTTTGGTATTAGCGTTGATATTTCTTTAGTTCCGTTAAGGAATTGATACCAAATAGCTAGCTAAATTGAAAAAGCACGTAGTTATAATCTTCCCTCGGCTTTAAGAACATTTCACTCTGGTGGACGCTGTTTCGAACTGTCGACTGGGGCTTCGCTTGTGGATTTATTAATAAATTCAGGATTCATCACCTGTATTGATGTATTAGGGCTCCATACCACCCGGGCCTGCTTCTAAGCATCGGTGAGGTTGTGCGGCACCTAGCGGGAAAAAACCCTCCTCACACGCACCTCCTTCTGGTCACTTTAGCTACCTCAGCATATAAGTGATGATATGCTTGTTCCAAGTTAATGAGTTTTCCATAATAACTTCCGATTTCCACACAAGTTTATTGAATGGAATTTGAATGCCGTCAATTTACATTTGAAGGCAGTGTATCCCAACTAATTACAAAGATCAACCGGGTGCTTCCAATAACTATAACCTATGACTTAATGCTAATAATAATCCACTTCAAAATGCGACATAGTGACTTATGAGTAACCCATGAGTTTACTGCGAGGATTACATTTTTAAGGTCATCAAGGCCACCCTACGAAAATATAAATGGTCTGCAGATGATAAGTGTAAGACGATAAGAAAAAGAAGATGAAACTTATATTTTTAGACGCGTACTTATATCAATGTTCAACAATAAGATCAAAGGGTAAAATATAACAAAAGTACATTACCATCCAAGTATTTTCAAATATGATTGGTTGGTCATCAAATTGTAATGTTTTGTGCAATTTGTAATAGTATTGAGTACCTACGAGTACCTATCTAAAAACAAAATAAAACGTGAACTTATTTGTAGTTTGTAATATGAAGCGGTACTTTTAAGTAACATTAATTTGTGGTTGATCTAAACCATATCACACTCGTGTCTATTTCCAAGTTATAATTTAATCATTACTGAAGACGTATTTTTAATTAATTTTGTACACTAAAATTATTCAGAAGATTTGTTACGGTATTTGCAATTATATGGCTTGGTGTATTTTGCTGAGCAAAAGCTTGAGCACATTTCAACTAACTACGTAAGCTGAAGTAGAAAGAGATGTTATAAATGTAAGTATTCACTTGCAAAGAGTATTCCGTCAAATACAACGTCGAACATAACTAGGAACTGGAAATGTATTTAGAATGCATTTCGGAATGCCGTAATTATCATTTCGAGAGAGTTTCCAAATTATAACATTTACTTTAGTTTCAAAACTGACAATCTAAATTTCGGGATTCCGAAATTGTAGACAAATACGGTGTAATTAATATTTAAACTACAAAATTATGTTGGCAATGTGGGCATAATTGTTTTGTTTCCGCTCAAAATTTGGCACGTCGCAAAACAAACCACTGGCCTCTGATTGAGACCTGTTGCTGGTGGTATGAGAACTGCGGTGAGGAGAGTATACTTGAATTGTTTTATTTTTTAAATACTTGGTTTTTTAAATAAAGGCGTTATGTTTTTTTGAAATTCTAATATGCGCCCCTCAAAAGGTGTAGGGTTGAAAACGATCTAGACCCCTTTTTTTTTCCGACACCCAACTTTATATTTTAGCCAATTTACATAAAAACTGCTAAGTATTTTTTACACCAAACCATTCTAACACAGTAGTTTATATCTATTGGTAAAAACCGCATGAAAATCCGTGTACTTTCTGAGTTTATTGCGAACAGACAGACAGACACGCCGCAAGTGTTAGATATGCAACTAAAATACCACAATAATTTAGCGGATATTAACATAATTAACTATTTATTCTTTACGAAAATGTTTTCACTTCCGCTGTGTTTGTACTTCCGTTGTGGTAGAATACGAAATATGATTAAAATATAATAAGTTTTATCTTTTGTAAAAATAAGACTGGTTATGAACGTGTTTTAAATGTGTTATCGGAATGATTTTAACGGCAATAATATAATAGAAAAAGTAGATCGTTTGACCATTTTGTTTACTTGGTCCGAATTGGTACAAGAAGTAGTCAGTCGTCGACTAATATTAAAACAGAGTGGTCAAACGGACAAAACGATATTGTGTTAATTGTTAGTTTAATAATTAATGTAATAAATTTAAAGTGAACAGTGTTTCCAGTGTTTTATTGTGACACAAGGGTCTGATTTTGTAATAATTATGTAGTGATCACATGGGTAGGTACTTGGGAGTGCACAACAATCCTGGGCAGGGTATGCAGAACCTAAGTTATAAAAACTTAACTTAAAGGAGTAATGCAGGGATCGGCATTTTATTTAGTTAGACATAGTAGGAAGGGTATGCAGTGCTTATTGGCTACATGCCACTATGGTGTGCACGCCACTGAATGGCATATCATAAAACTCACAATAAAAACGTTGAGCGGCAGCCAGCTGACCGTGAAGACGACCACCACCGTCACCATCATTTTTATCATCTGGAAACAAACAAGCTGTGTCATTAAAACCCCGGACAAAGGCGAGACGTCCACGCCCACCTCGACTTCGTACAAATTTGTAGGTACAGAGTGTTATGACAAATAATCTTGTACTAAATGCAAATAAAACAAAATGTGTTACAACAAACAATCTTTTACTAAATGCAAATAAAACAAAATGTGTAAAATTTACCATGCCCAACGTAAAGTTTGATGCCACTCATATAATTGTAAAAGATGAACCACTAAACTCTATAGATTCTACTACCTTTTCAAGTAGGTACCTATAATAACTGTAGACGTTCATTTGCAATGGGGTGCTCATATTAGGGGGCTGTCTGGAAGACTTAGTTCTGCTGCTTATGCTGTGAGGAAGGTAAGGCAATTGACTGATGTTGGAACGGCAAGATTAGTATATTTTAGCTACATTCATAGCATTACGTCATACGGAATTCTGTTGTGGGCCTCAGTGGCAGATATTGAGTCAATTTTACGGGCTATTTACGGCCTTCGGCCCCGTGACTTGCTGAAAGAGCTCTTCAAAGAGATTAATATACTCACAGTCTCTTCTCAATACATTCTCGAGAATATTATTTACGTTCGTAAGAACATACATTATTTCTTAAGAAAAGTAATGTACACAATTTCAATACCAGAAATAAAGATAAACTTGCCGTTCCAGGCTTGACTGCGAAAAGTAGGAAAATCGTTTATGGGAAATTGTATTCGTATTTTCAACAAATTACCACAGGGTATTGCTGAAATACCTGTGCATAAACTTAAATCTCATGTCAAAGTAATTTTAATGAAAAAGGGCTATTACACTGTTAATGATTATTTAATTAAATGATAGAAATGTATGGCATTAAATTGTCCCAGCTCGTACTTGCTTAAACCTTTTGTAAAAAGTTATTTAAAAAGAGGCTGACAATAGTGACAGAGTTTCTTGCGCTGCTTTTTCTCGGCACTAACCCAGACTCGTCCCGTAGCAGTGCTAGGTTTAAATATTGGGACGTGTAAAAGCGCCTCCTGGGGCCTATTTGCAGAAATAAAACTGATTTTATGCGCATAGCATTGCTCAACATGAAAGATGAATTACGTATTAAAATAAAGATTGATGCGATTATTGATGATAGGATAGGATATGATTTTTTCATTTCTTATGATTAGGTATGTCCTTGGTAAGTATTCCAAAAATATTTGTAGATGCTATAAACATGTTATCATCCTCCGACGACGACCTCCGTGGCGGAGTGGCGTACACACCGGTTTTCAAAGTGTCGCCTGCCCCAAGGTCCCGGGTTCGATTCCCGGACGGGTCAATGTAGAAAAAATGAGTTTTTCTACATTTTCTCGGGTCTGGGTGTTTGTGGTACCTTCGTTGTTTCTGGTTTCCAAAATACAAATGCTTTAAATAGTTATTCAAATTGGGATTAGAACAATGTATGTGATGTTGTCCACATTTATTTATTTATTTTATTTATTTATGTTAGATTCAATATTTATAGAGTATCAAGTAGATTTGAAGTACTTCTAAGAATAATCTCACATGGACAGACTACTCTTGTTTACTACGAAACCCTAAAAAATCAACACATGTAGCTAAAAGTTTAGAGCGAACCTACTTTGATGATTTATTGAGGGATATCTCTAATTAAGGCTATGTCTATGAAATATTACCTAGACGTACTCTTAATTTTGGCTACAGCAATGGATAATCACTTCAGTCAGTTGTGTTGCAAAGCCCTTTTGTACATAAATAATTTATTTTTTAAATAATTGAATATTGACATTAAAATTCTAGGGATGCAACGATATATCGGAAAACCGATAAATATCGATATATCAACGCCTAAATATATCGATATTTATCGAAAAAAAAAAAATATAATAACGAAAAATCAGAAAATTGTAAGACGACGAGCTCAAACGTGAGCACGCCACATAAAATTGGCCATGAGACGAACAGGGTAATCGCAAGTCAACTCCATTCAATTCAGGGGAAAGATGGGTTCGCGATATTTTATTGTTATTGCATAACACATAAACAGGAGGTTAGTCAGAGGTTAAAACATCACAGGTGAACCCATATGCAGTATGAGTTTGTGATACGGATGACCAGCAGGATTGATGTTGTTCAAAAACTTGACAGGATAGGGAACTGTTTCGTCTGTATTGCCTACTGTGTCTATAGAATTATAAATCATTTTTTCAGCTTCAAATGATTTAAGCGCTGCTGCTAATTACGTACTACTGCTTGGACATTAGTGGGTGTCATAGTAGCCTTTTCACGTAGCCATTCTAAAGACAAACAACTCGGAATTTTATTATGAACTGATGTGTATTTTATTTTATTCACCGTTTTATTATCAAGTTTCAACTGTATTTTTTTTCTTTGATAATATGGAGGGAATGAAATAAAAAGTATATTTCAGTGCGTTCGATAGGAAGGCACGTCTAGTCTTTGTAAGAGTTGTAGAGTGAATGAAACCCCTCTCATGCACTCTACATCTCTCCACCTAAGCGATTTATTCTGAAACTTGTGACGGATAATTTATATGAAGACAACTCACTAAAATTCCTAACGTGTGTGCTGGAGTGGAAACTGACCTACAAAAGTAGCAATTTTAAGTTTCTTGTCAATATCTCAGATCGGTGCGACGAAGCAAAACAAAAATCTACTAAATGGAAGCTTATCAAATCTTCTACTAAATGGAAGCTTGTCAAATTGTCTACCACCACTTTTATTCTATATAATTTTTCCGATTTCCCATTCTTTTTTGAGTACCTCTATCTTAAAACCAAAACGGATCAATCAAACTTTGCCCCCCTTCGTCATTCCCTCAGAGATTTTAGTTTTCAGACATTCTGAAAAACGTCATGCATCAAATCCGGTAGCTGAACTTTCATTAACTTTCATTGATTTAGCTTTAAAACTGACGTAGGTAGTTCCATACAAAACTAATGGGGCCCTTTTTACGAAAAGTATTAAAACCTCTGTCTGGCATAAACTTATATTATGGCATAAACTCGTTTGCTCGTTTTGCGGCGCGACCCTCGGGCGAAGTAGGCATAGGCTAGGTAATGAGTCGACCGCGAGACGCGATGTTACACAGTCAGCGTATTTCTATTAGTTCAAGGTAGCTAATAAACTAATATTTATTTTAGTTAAATTTACTATTCAATTCAATACGACTTTTAAGTAAACGTGAAACATGAAAAAACTGAACATCATTATTTATCTAGAATTATAACAATGCATTTGCGAAACAAAAGATTACCGGGAAGTAGCATTACCGGCCTATAGCCAGACAGAAAACAGGTTATACTTATACTTTCTCTCCCAATCGGAAGACGATTTATTATCTCACATTAGGTCTGGCTGGATCATAATCATTTCTACATAGTGACCAGTTGACTTTGCGCCCTTGCAACTAAATTTTGTCATGTGTTTGATAAATATTTACTGTGTATAGCCCTGCTAATGTTATATTTTTGAGGATGTCCGAACCTGAGTACGAAAATGTGGCTGGTCCTAGTGCGGCTACGGATTTCTCGTTTGTGGAAGGCCCAGGTAATTTTTATTTTCATTTTATACTTTCTTATATTATAATATACTGAATAATTCTTTCATAGTAACAGTAACTTCAACTAAAAATTAAATTCTATAAATAATAAGTACTTTTTATAGAGTTTTGGTAATTTTAGTTTATAACATCTACCTTTCGATTTCCAAAATTAGCTAATCTAGGAAGAACGATCTTGCATTTGAAGCTGTGTTTATTGTGAGATTTTACTCTTTTTTAGTTAATTATAATGAATATTTCATGTGATTATTTATAGGATTTTTGTACAAGTATAAGTAATTTTACTTTATAACGTTTACGATTCTACGATCCTACGATTACCAAAATTATTGTTTTTATATAGGAACATACTTAAAAATTTAGGCACTTACTCAATATGGGGAGGGCGATCTTGCATTTTAATATTTTGTCTTAGTAAAATATTCTAATCAGAAGCTGCGATTATTGTGCTATTTTATAATAGTTACATAAATTTTTTAGTTAATTGTTTTAAGTGAATTGTTGTTTTATATAGTTAATTATATACTTGGTTATAATTCTGTATTGTGTCTTCTATTTTAAACCTCCTCTTGAAGCCAACACACAACCTCGTTTCAGTATGACTGTACCAAAACTGTTTTGGAGCCGGGTGGAATAAAAGTACGTAAATATTTTTACGTTTAATTTTGTAACTAAAATATTTTAGGAGCCCGAGTGGTACCAATGTATGGAGTAATTTTGGAACTCGGTAGAATTGAATAAAATTGTTTTGGAGCCCGGTGGAACCAATGTATGGATTGTCACAGTTTAGAGAACAATGGTTTTGGAGCGCAGTGGAATAAGCCGTTCATCAAGGGTAAGTCAATTATGCTAGGTAGGAGGTACTAACTACTAATACAGAAAATGTTTACTGCGTAAAGTTGACAATATGGATAGAATAATGATTTTATTTACGAATAATAAATTAGGACTCCTCAGCATTTTGTTACAGGATTCTCGACTAGTCTAAAAATAGTCATTATAAATAATTAAAAATAGTTAATGATAGTGTAAAAAATAACCAAACCGTAGAATATTATGAGTGTATGAGTGTCATCATCATAATGTAAATGGTGACCTAAATCCACCAGACTGTCACGCTGCTGTGATCCACTTGAATTACCAGCTAATGACCTTCGCAAATACCATTTCCCAATTAAGTTCCACATTCAACTTAATACCATGTCTACTGAGCGATGACGACAAACAGAATGTTTGTTTGGGTACCGACGTACGAACCAAACAGCAACCAAAATATGTTATTTAAGGTAGCTGATGAATACAAATTAAATAAAACAAAGAGTTAAGAGTACGGCACGTAGGGAATATAATGTTAATAGTATTATTTGTTTATATTAAAATCTAGTTACAATCCATATTCCAAAGTCTGATGATCAGCGGGCCGAGAAAAAGCTATTTAGGTGGCCGTTATTTCCTTTCACAAGGTCAATATTACCTCCAGACTAATAGTGTCGCAATGGGAAGTCCTGTAATCGCCTTACTAGCTAATCTCTGGATGGAGCAATTAAAAGCGAAGCGTTGGCGCTCAGACTTGCTGACTTTGGACTGACTCAAAATTACTCAGATATATTTAAGAACTTAATGTTAATATTCATTTAATAGATATCTACCTATTAAATGAATACAGAATTCAAAATAATGACTAAAAAAAAACGTTTTAATAAAAAAATATTGTGTTGGCTGTAATCTACCTTTTGTAATTACTACACTTACTGCATGCTTAATGTAAGTAAACTTACATGATGCACACAGGGTTGGGTACCCAAATTTTTGAAGTGAATCAATAGTTTAATATTTTATGAATGTTACAAACATCTACTTGTTGCAGTTATTAATATCGATAAAAAAAACGGCTCAAAATCACGTTATGTTGTATGGAAGGCCCTCGTTAATATTTTTTTCATCTTAATTCAATTATTTATTTTAACCTCTTGAATAATATAAAAAATTGCAAAATTTTAAATGTCAAGGGCTTCATTAATGGCCGCCGATAATGTAAACAAGAGATAACGGGACTCACTCCACTAAAAATGTCATAAACACTTAAGTAGACCACTTAACTACATTCTGTAAAAAGCAAATTAACTATGATAAAATAATCCTTTTATTAGTGTGCAAATTAAATAGTAACTACAAATAATAATATACTTTCTTTTAGTATCATTTTGATTTTCTTTGAACTTAGCTGGGACCTTTTTACTCACGTATTTTGTTATGTTTCTATTACAAAATTAAAAAAAAGGTCCAATTTATCTGATATAAGAGTACTTATTGAAAGTATAATAGAATAAAAAGCAATAAATCCAGTTTGAAACAACCACTCGATACTACTTGAAAGTACTAACATAATAAACATCATCATCATCAGCTCTAATTCCATATACATAAAGCATAAAATTCAATGACAAGTACGAGCACGTAAAAGGCTTTATGGTGTTAGAGAGCAAAATATCAACCAACTTTGTTGTTTTTTACTCTTTTTTACGCTAAAATTTACTAACTTATCACTTCGAACGCAGAATAAAAACTATCAGGAATAGTTTACTTATTTCAAAAAGTATTTACCATGATAAGAAACAATCAAAATCCAAAAAAACACACATGTTCACACAACACAAGGCACGAAAAAATCCAAGTTTTTTTCAAACTGAAATGTCATGTCAAGATGGCATTTATTGTTTTTCTGGTTGTTAGTACTACTGACAAATATATCCTGTTTGTCTGTGAACTTAATATGTCCATACAAAAATATAACGTATCAAAAGGTATAAGAGTTAAAAGTCGCCCTTATGATCCTTGACGGACACACCGGTATTAAAATGGCGCGCGACCGCCGGCGGTCTTATGATCCTCAACCGGAAGTGAATTAAACTTAATATTCCGTGAATATTTCAAGCCTGTTGCTGTTTTAATATCGGCAAAACATCACGTTTTTTGTGTGAAATCCCTTCTTAATTTTAATATACGAGTATTCCGCTTTTAGCATTTCTTGTTATGACAGCAAATGCAAAAACATTTTCTGAAAAAGTTTCAACTACGTAGCTACCTCGGTTCATGAGATATAGCCTGGTGACAGATAGACTGACGGACAGAGAAATCTTGGTAATAGGGTCCCGTTTATTATATTCTTTACGTATGGAACCCTTATAAGGTTTCATATTAAAACATATAAAAGAAAGTCGTGTTAGTTACACCACTTATAAGTCGCGAAGGGCTGGACCGGTTTTTATGATGTTTGTGTTTTCGAATTCGTATTCGTCGGGAATAAAATAATTATTATTAAAAACGTTGGAAAGTCATATATTAAGAAAGTTTATTTGTTCAAAAATTTTTCCAACCACGCCATATTTGATGATAATGACATTTAGGGCGTCAAAATCAAAATATACTATTCTGAGGCGATACGAAGTTCGCGGGGTCCGCTAGTTAATAATAAGCTATCATTATTAAGAGGAAACACTACGGGCAAGAAAATTAAAAAATAGGTATTTGTAAAATCTATTGCTGTTGCGCAGTGCCAAACGCATTCATCGCAGAGTGTGATAGAGACAACTGCTTCTTGGACCGAAAATACCTACTAAAAACACACCAAATCAACGTTTAGTAGTCCCCCGATTACTTTTCCAAAACTAGACCGATTTAAATACTTTTTTCATGAAAAATTAAAGAAAGGCTTTGGCCGTGTTCGTATGTTTTCGTCGTCTAAAATATTGTCAAATTTGTTTTCTGGATGTTCGAACACAGCGGAAAATCTGGCGAATTTTTTCGATTTTTGGGGGCTCATATCTTTTTTATTAATTAATTTATGTAAAAACAGAAAACATAGAAACATGCAAATAGTGGCCCTAAATTTTTCTAATAAAAATTATTGCTCTACTGGCATTATCCAGGGAGGAAACAGGGGACTACGATTGTATGGAAAAACGGCCGTGGTTTTTCCTCTTAATATATACCAGTCTACTTTTAGTTTTACATCTGCCCCAATTCACGTCACTAATGGGATTGATCACAAACCGCGGACACAGATCATATAATACCCGCGGACATTAAGTACATAATTCGAGCAACTTTATACATCATCGCACCTTCCAGAAAGCTTTTACTGATATTACTGTATTACGTTGTTGTCAGAAAGCGCCCTAAGCTGTGTTTGGTGAGATGCGGTCACAACTCAAAACAAGGGTGCGAGGATAATTATCATGACACATAATAATGACATACATTACTGTATTATCTAAAAAAATCATTAAATATAGGTACAAATTTTCGTAATAGGCGAAAATGGACCTTATTTGTCAAGACAATACCAGAACGGGGCAGGGGGGGGGCTTATTGCTTTCGTCGACAAATAACTCTCAGTAAGCTACCGCCTAAAATCATCACACTGCAGGAAAAGGGCCATCATCATTGAAATCCAACCACCACAGCATTGATGGGTACATGCATAATCACCAAAATGCGGGTTGATGATCACAAACTCGAGCAATATTCACATATTCAAAACTCTAGTTGCCCGTCCCGGGATTCGAACTATTTCGAACACAGGACCCCGAGAATTTCGTTTCGTTTCGTTATACTACATTCGCTCGACGTCAACCACTGCTCGAACTTCTGCTTACGCACATTTATAACGTAATTTGTAAAAAGCTAATATAAAACATTGACAATTAACGCCGTTAGTATTATATATCTGTGACGCCGTCAAACAAGCGATTGAGATTTCACTTTTATATTACCTACTTCCAAACAGAATGTAATCTAAAAGTGTAAGCACTTCTAGACTACCTTAGGAATCTTCAACATATTATATTTACACACACGCATACATACACTCACATTAGTTTAAATAAAGTGATATTATCCCTAATTTAAAGCGTTTAGCTCTGAATATACATGATCCCTTTTTTATGCCTTGTTAACCTTTTTATTACCTCTCTCACCGAGCTTTGATAGGCACTTATCTTAAATAGGTAGGTCCTGCACTGTATATTATTAACTTTTTTAAAACCACTTCAAGGGCAAGAGACAACCTACATATTAAATTAAACGGGGACTGTATTCCTCTTAGGGATACTGTAAAGTTTTTAGGTGTTAATATAGACTCACTTCTGAATTGGAAGGAAGAAATCAATTTTATACAAAATAAAATCTCCTCTGCATGTTATGCGTTGCGAAGCTTAAGAGAGCAATTAACTATTAATCAACTGATAACAGTTTATTACGCGCTGGTGGAATCTAGATTAAGATATAGCATAAAATTATGGGGCAACAGTTATGATTACAATATAAAAAAGGCGTTCGTGATTCAAAAGAGAGCTATAAGAACAATGGTTCGAGTTAGTCAAAGAGAGTCGTGCAGAAAACATTTTAAAAAATTAAAAATACTAACTGCGCCATGTCTTTACATCCTAGTTCTCCTTACAGATCTTGTAAAAAATTTAGACCGGTATGAAACTATGAACGAAAGAATGGAACGTCACAGCTCCAGACGTAAAGACATTGCTTCCTCAATACAGCCCAAATTGGAAATTGTGAGACATAGTGTTAGGTACCAAGCAGTGAGACTATTTAATAAATTACCTAATAAATTTAAAGAAATCACTAATGTAAATGTATTTAAAAGTAGGGTTAGGTGTTACTTACTGGATAATTGTTTTTATAGTGTAGAAGATTATATTAATACTGTCTAATGTTTTTTGTAGAAATTAATTAACTTTATGACATTAATTTATTGTTGTTATTTTTTTTATTGTGTAATTTGTAATTTATTTTTTATTTCCAACACAATGTATTATTGTTTTTATTGGAATAAATGACTAATGACTAATGACTAATGACTAATGACTAAACTATATTTTCTTTGTGACTAATTTGTTGGTTTTTAAGGTAAGGTATGCGCAGGTTGCATGTCTATTGCAGAGATCACTGAAATCTGCTGTGTGTTGGATAAAAAAATATAAGTATTACCTACGTCTTTATCGATTTGGTAACTTCCTACAACGTATTTAAGGAAGGGATGATTTTGTGATAAAATTATATCATGTACTTCGCAGTGTATCAAACCACATATTTTATCTCCAATATAATATTAAGAAATTTCTATATAAAATGTTAATTCGCACTCGTACGTTTGGTGTACTGAGAAAAAATTGCGAGGTATACAAATAAAATCAAAATAAATAAAATAAACATAGATTTCATTAAAAAAAAGAAAAGATAAATACTTCTTACTAAAACGCCCAGTTGGTCTAGTAGTTTTGATTTGATTACTTGCTAGCGCTTAGCGGGAGAGTAGGGACCCCTCCCCCTTTACCTTCTGCTTCCCCCGTAGTAGAAGGGAAAGAAGGACGACAACTGACAATTAATTGTGTGACAGCATAACTGCCAGATTGTCAACTCTCTGGTCCGAAATTTATACATGTCACTCTGTCTGGGTACCAGATCAAGTGTTCTACCATGTTTCAAAACAACTTATGTCTAATTATTATAAATATCTACCGGGCTTGATAGAGATGATGGAAAGATCTTGGGGTCCCGGGTTCGAACCTTGCTCGGGTTATAATAAATAAAAATGAATTTATTTCAGTTAATCTTTCACAAATATATTGCCGGGGCTTCCCAGAATGTAATCGAATGATACCTGTGTTGGGAAAGCCTCGCTCTTCCTAGTATGCTTTAAGTTAGATTTACAACACTGTAGGTGAACTTAATTAAATGAAATTGTAAGGTAAGTAAAGGTTACACATTACCGAACATAGAAACAGAGTAGTGTGTGTGTGTGTGTGTGTGTGTGTGTGTGTGTGAATGTTGATATTTGTGTGTGTGTTTGAGTGTGTATGCTTATCAATACAAATTAAACTATTTTTAACAGAAAGTCTTCTACTTCTTCGTATTTAAGAGAAGAGAGCCACTCAGACACAGTTTTCCTGCATTCATAGTGCAGGTAAATATTCAATTTACGATTTATTTTATTATAGAGGTAAGGAGCCCGAGCTATATATTGCTGCCTAGCAAGGGCTGTATGTGTTGGGTGTGCTGGAGCTACAACATCACACCGTGCGTCGCCTTTTAAGTTTAGCTCTGTCAAAGGGTAATATTTTATGGTATCTTAGTATTATGTGTACAATATAAAGTTTTCTCACGGAGAGCAGCTCAGAGAGGGCATATAGGGTTTTAGTAGAGAACCTACGGGGCTTGCAGTATTAACATAGTATGATTTAGCTGCTCCACCCCAAGTAGATTGGGCTAATGCGATGTGTCTCAGAGATTTAAAGACCCACATGAGTTTCCTTAACTTCCCTATAGTAAGTTCTAAATGGGGATACCAGCTTAACCTCTGATCTACAATAATTCCGAGATATTTCACCTGTTTACTTTTTATATTTTTGGGCAGTTGGGTTCGTTTTGAACCTGCATTTGGCATGCGTGGTGTTTATGCCAGTACCCATCATTGCTCTGGTAACTTGAATTTAATGATGAAAGACTTTTTCCTGCAGTGGTATGATTACTTTACGAAATTTTAACGGACTATGCAACCCCGACTCCTGACAATGATTTCTTCTTCTTTTTAAGTGTTGTGGATTAGTGTATTTTATTTTTTATTTTTATTGATATGTGTATTTTGTTTTGTCTGATGCTAAATAAATAATTTTTCTTTCTTTCTTTCTTTCTTCTTACTTGAACCATGTTTGTTTTTAGTATTAGAGTTGGTTTGCACTTGGTAGGCTAAAGAATTCACGATTCTGTTCTATTTTAGGCACAATCACGAAACGTGGAGGTTTTGCTTATATTAATTACTGTGAAGGTTGTTTGTAGGCAAAAGGAGTGTTGTTGTTAACGTGACGTGAGTCGACGTCATTTCTTTGAAAATCGAAATGTTATTAACGAGCCCATCTTCTATATTATGACGACCATTTACATAATTTTCATTAATCAAGTCTTAACGAATACAATATTACTTTGACATTGTTTTGGCTTTTCGTGTTGGAAACACAGCTTTTACTTTTGACGTTCACAGCACAAAAAAAAACAATCCTGTGCCTATCTGTGTTTGGGTAGATGTGAGTTTGTTACTAAAGTACTTACTGATTGAACAAAAAAAATATACGCTTTGGAAATAGGAAGACTATACTAATTAATATTATTTGTGACGGGGACCTATTATGTATGTACTTAGTATATCCAAGTTATATGTACGTGTTTAATTTAATACTATTGGTTTATATTAGGGAATGCAATCCCGCAACATAATTTAGATCCCGGTATTTGCGGGACTAAGGGTTCTTAGTCCCGCGGGATCCTGGTATTAGCGGGATCCCTCGTGATGCTAAAAGTGGCCATTGGTAAGTGGATAGCAATACCGTATCATTAATTTATAAGTGTATCTAAAACTAAAAATAAAACTTAAAATTTCATCCTATTTTGATAATTTATTTACACAACTTGCATTTTGCCTTATGCGAAATTCATGCTTTCAGAAAGTATTTTCAAACAATTACTGAACCGGCAAAGACTTTATAAATAACTAGCTTTTGCCCGCTGCTTCGTTCGCGTTAAATTCGGGGTAACAATAAAATTTCTCCAACTCTTAAGGGGTTGGGAGCGGATTTCTAAAAAAAATTATACACGATTTTTTTGTTAGTTACAAATAGTCCGCATACCAATTTTTAGCTTTCTAACTTGAAAATTGCGTCATGCTCCATACAAACTCTCACCCCCCATTTTACGAAAGGGGGGAGGGGTTAGAAAAAGACAAAAAGTAGCCTATGCTACTCTCCATTTCTTCAACTATCTCCACTTAAAAATCACGTCAATTTGTCGCTCCGTTTTGCCGTGAAAGACGGACAAACAAATAGACACACACACTTTCCCATTTATAATATTAGTATGGATGTTCAACATAACTATACTCTTCCTTCCGTGTTAGTACAAGAAAAGCCAAAAGTTCACAGTGAAAAGAAATTTCACATCAATAAAACATAACACGTTATTGGATTACGTGTCACACAATTACAAATTGCAGCTTCTGACAAAAAATAGGCAGGCAATCACGGCGCACGTTGAAGAAAGCCCCCGCCCTCGCTGCCTACTTTGTTCCCGTCCGTCATTAGCTAGCTTCTCTCTATCTGGCTGAGTCACGGGAGCAGTGCAGCCAGAACGTGGGAAAAAAGGTGGGATACTCTTTACCCACGTTTTAGAAGTACTGCGCGAATATCGATCCGCAGTTCCGATAGTCGGCCGATCCCGCAAAAATCGTGCGGGATCCCGGTATCCCGGTATTGCATTCCTTAGTTTAAATAAAATATTTGATTTATTACAAAAATAAATATATTATTACTATTTGTAGTAATTTTAGCAAAAGACTGACAAGGAAATCTACACGAGTACCTACGTATTAACCGTATTAAACCTAGCGAGAGCTTTCTAGCTATACACGATTGAGCATCATTATGGTAATATCGGGGAAAAAGATACGGTGTGGGCGCTGAACTATGTTGTACAAGTAGTAACTAGAAATATGTAATACCCACAATAGATGTCTTACAAATATTATTAATGCGATAATTTAGATGTTTTGTTTTCTGAATAACATTAGAATGGTTGGACGGGTTTGAAATTTGGCACTAAGACAGATTATATTCTAAGCTAGATTAAGCTACTTTTTATCCGGGAAAACAGTATAGTTACCGCGGTTTAGTTTCAGGTTTTATGATAACCAAACCAAATAACTCAACCGTTACTTTATGCCCTAAAATTAATAACTTGAACACTAATGTGTATTGCAAGAAAAATCATAATCAGCTTATATTAGTCCACACACGACACGACAAAAAAATGGATTTTGTCATAATTGCAAGGCGGGTTGGCCATCGCGGTTTGGCCAGTGGCAGCCACTGTTTTAGGCATCTATAGGAAGATATTGATGGAGTTATTCTATCTACATAAATAAATATTTCAGACATGCCTCACTGGACCACACAAAGCCATCTAGTCCCAAATTAAGCTACTATTATGTACCCTGTCGTATGGGGTACTAGACAACCGATATCTATATTTTTAATTATAAATATATAAATATATATTTTTTGTAAATACATACTTATAATTATATAGAAAACACCCAGACCAGTACAAGCAGACATGTTCATGCACAAAAATATTTGTACTGTGCGGGGATCGACCCGCGACCCATGGCTCAGAAGCAGCGTTTACTACCGCTGATCCAAATGGTCGTATATGCTGGCACTATACACACTATTATTATTAAGTGACATAACCACAGGCAGACAGATGATGACTTACTTTCCGCTTAGAATGTTGCATTCGCGAGTCCCGTACAGTTTGCGCTTCACCGGGGGGCCGGCCGCCCCACACTACGTGCGCAATACGCGCGTACGTGCACACAAGCGCGCTCAGCGGCAGCGCAAACTGTAGCACTAGTAACGCGATGGTGTACTGCTCGCTCTGCTTTGGATTGGACCACAGCTCGCTACAGATGTCCCTAAGAGAAGATAAAAAAGATTAACAACGCAGTTTTAAGGGTCACTACTCACGAAGTCATGACATGATGCAGGCCACGAGCATGGCACTTGCCATGACGTTTTTTCGACGCAAACTACGCCGGTTGTGCCGCCGGATTTCTGTTGTAGACAAACGCCAGTAAACTTAAAACGTTAAACCTAAACCTACTTAAACTTTAAACTTAAACCTACTACCGTCTATCCGAAAATTCTAAATTTGCAGGAAAACAGATTTACTGATTCTAACGAATATTTTTTAAACGGTGAAATATGTATCAATTAAAATACGAGTATGTTTTATTTATGAAATATATCTAGCTGTGCCATTAAAATCTTATTCAAAACCCAGTAACTCATGAAACCAAAACTTTTACAATTTTATTTATAAAATATTAGTTACCTATAGCAAGAGTTGTATAAATGAGTAATATTTTGAAATAAATTGTTTTGTAGCCAAATGGGCTCTGACAGGGTAATTTTTTATCATAGGGATGATACATAATTATTATCGTGTCTTGAAAGAGTTGTTACAATAATCTTATCTCAATTCTCACACTAGTAATATAAGAGACATTTTTAATAATAATAAAAAAAGATTTACATATAAAAAATTGATAGCAAATTCGCCGGGAACTTTGTACTGAAATATTTTTTTCGTTAATAAGTAATTATCTAAATTTCTAACTTCTTTTAGTATATACGCTTGCCTCAGCTTCCCACGGATGTTGAATACCTACCTAAAGAACATGGAAAGAGTTTTCCATCTTCTGTGTGAATAGCAGTGCATACTGTATAGTCGCAGACTAAAAAATATAACACTTCCGATAAAGTCAAATCGGTTGGATTGGATTATCAGTATTATAGTATATATTATCAAAAACTATTACATTTATTGACATGTGAGAACCAAAATGTGCGTGTAAAGCACGCTTGACCAATGGGAACTTTATTTGTTATATTTATTTATTTATTTCACAACAAAAAAGTCTTATATTAATCGCGATGACTCTTACTATAAGCTAGGCCTATCCCGCAGGGAATCATCTTTCAACAAAATACATAAACTTATAAAAATAATGTACCTAGTTAAGATTAAAGAATCGTGTAACCGATAACAATGTGAATAGACTATATAGATTCTTAATTAATACATGTATTTTTTTCAGTCTTTAAAACGCTGTTTTCTATCTATTCTCAGGTGGGTTTTAAAAATTCAAAAACGCTGCCTTCTAGGACTACGTCGTCTTAACTCTAAATGAAATTTTGCAAGAAAATATAGTATAGGATGGAATAGCACATAGGCCCTTTTTATCCCGGTAAAAAGTGCGGTTCCCGTGAGAAAGTTGTGCCCATTCACGAGGCTGATAATATAGAAGTAGTTAATACTTACAGACCCATCTCAATTCTTTTAACATTTGCCAAAATATTCGAGTCATTGCTCTGCCCACTTCTACAAAACCACCTAAATTACTACCTTACTGAGTGTCAGCATGGTTTTATTAAATCCAGGTACACATGCACAAACTTCACATTATTCACTGAAACATTAGTAGAGGCTGTGGATGCAGGAAGAGAAGTTGACGTGACGACGACGAGAGGGCATTATATTCTTATATAAAAACTAAGAGAATATGGTATCACAGGTTCATTTCTAGCCTGGCTAAAGTCATATTTGTCTAACCGTAGCTTTGTCGTTGTCGTCAATGGCTTCGAGTCAGCACCATGCAACATAACGTCAGGTGTTCCATAGGGATCTCATTTGGGCCCACTTCTTTTCAATGCTTTTATCAAGGACATTCCTAGCTGTTTCTTGTTTTCCATACCTTTTATGTATGCTGATGATCTTAAGAATGGTCGGTATATGTGAAGCACTGGATGATACGACAAAAATTCAAGCTGACATAGACCGCTTGGTGAGTTGGTGTAGCGATCATTGCATGGCAATGAACACTTATAACTGCTACCATATGAAATTTAGTAGAAAAAACAGGTCACTAAACTTTTCGTACAGAATTGGTGAAGTCACTATAAAAAAACGAGCAAATCCGAGATCTGGGAATATTGTTCGACAAAAAATTAACCTTTGTTCCTCATATTGAAAATATTGCGAAAAGGGCCTACAGAATGTTGGTCTTTGTTTTGCGGAACACCAAGGTCTTTAAAAATAATCAGGCAAACATTATATTATTCAATAGTCTAGTGAGGACTGTGGTTGAGTACTGTAGTGTCGTGTGGAGGCCTCACTATGCTACACACTCGTTGCGATTGGAAATGCTGCAGAAAAAGTTTATAGCAAATTTAGCATACAGAAATGGAATCCATGTGAAAATTCGGTCGCACGACAAACGCTTGCAGTACTTTAAAGTCACATCGCTAGAAAATCATAGAATTCTACTGGACCTGTCCTTTTTAACTAAAATCTTTCAACAAAAAATATACTGCCCCCCATTACTCCAAAAATGTAAGCTATATGTGCCAGTCAGATATCCTCGTTTTCCAATTATTCCGTTTCGCCCTCCTCTTCGAAAATCAGTGCTAGGTGCTAATTCTCCAACTTCCAGATTATCTAAATTAATGACCTGGTTGACATTAACGCAGATTCGTTTGCCAAAATCAGGAAAATTTCAAGTTATCAGTACCTAAATTATTATTTTGTTTTGTTTAACGTAAGTATAGTACCTATAATATTTAATTTAATTATGTTTAAAGTTAGATAGTTTTGTATTGTGTATAAGTAATACTCTTTCTGTGGGCAAGTGGTGTTTTCCTTAAAAGATTGTTACATTTAGACCATAAAGTAGTATTAGGCCTATACTATAAAACAATGTTTTAAATCATTGGTGAATCATAATAAATAAATAAAATAGTTTAAAATTACAGGCGTACGAATAGTCGCGGACAACAACTTGTTATAAATATATTTAAAAAAAACCTTGTCCTTACAATAAAAAACAAAATAATTATCAAATTTGGTGTCAATTGCAATTGCTATTTCCCTCTAACAAAGGTGATAGGCCCAGGGCTACAGTAACTGTTAATATTAGGGCAGACAATAATATGAATTTTAACGATTATGCTTCGATTTTTGGCCATATTATATTATGATGTATGTCAATTGAAATTATGATAATAAACATAATGCGTTTCAAAATGTCCCCTTTAAATTTACACTAGCAATTTAATAGCTTCCTAAGAACAGTTTAAAAAAGAGCTTTCAGCGTAAACTACTTGAACCGTTGACACAAATAATGTATATTCACAGATAAGATATTACGAAAGTGTATGTATAGGTTGCTTAGTGGAAAGGGCACGCATGTTAAAATTAATTGTAAATCAGGAATAAGCAGTGGCAAGTGCGGAAACATTTAACACGTCCAAACTTTCAATATGATAATCTGAAGTCATTAACGAAAGAGATCGTACACACAAACAAAATTTATCTTTTAATTTCCAAAAACATTAGGTAGGTAGGTACTTAGAATTGCGAATGCCTATAGCATTTTATCTTGTTCTTTAAACGTTGATACTTACACTTTGCAGGCCTCGTGCCAGAGCGAAGGTCTTTGCAGCTGCGATACAATAGCGATGGGGCCAGCTGTTGCTAGTGCACCCGTCCATACAGCTGCCACTATCATCTTAGCAGACGACCGACCCAGCCGCGGCTTGAACGGGTGCATGATTGTCATATACCGGTCGATAGATATCGCCAGTAAAGTGTATGCACTCACAAACACAGACACAACTTGCGAATAGTTTACTACTTTACACATCACCTCACCAAACGGCCAATATCTCAACACCAACATTGGCACAAAAGAAAACGGCACACAAAATAACGTCATTAATATGTCACCGACTGCTAAATTTACTATGAAATAATTCGTAATAGTTTTCATACGCGGCGTCGTATAGACTACAAAACACACTAGCCCATTACCTAAAAGAGCTACGATAAACACTGCACTGTACAGGAAATATACAAATGCATGGAAAAACAGAGAGCTGATGAAGTCTTCGTTTGACGACTCGAAGACACAGACCAGTTCATGTTGAGGCCAGGAGTGGTTGTATTGTGTGTCGTTCAGTCCCCACTCAACCATTCTATGGTTTAGGCAGTCATGAGTCGTACATTCAGGTATTTCAAGTTCACTTCCAGGAGTAAGGTCGGTAGTATCGTGCATTATGCAGCAAGATGACCTTAGCACATTTTCAATACAGTATTTTTTTGTGTTAAAGTACCTGTAACAAAACAAAATAATTTTAAACCATGGTTTTTTTCAAATAGGTTCAATATTATTAATTATGATGGATGACCTTTCATTTCCGATTGTCCAATCCCACACTTAAGACTATAAACATTTTCATGTTTCCATGCCTTTTTGGAGGCCCTAAACATGTGTACCAAATTTTTGTTTTATTTGCTATTGTTGTTTTAAGCTTGTGACCAGCTCAGTATAGTATTAGGTTATATACAACACGCCACTCTAGGAAAATACTCACGAAAAAGTTCTTATCCGTGTTAATATCCAAAACAACTCGTGCTTGCGCTAGCACCAATAAATAACTCAATCAGACACAGTGAGAGAACATCGGATAGCTAAAAAAGGTGAAAGGTTCGCCAGCTTCTTGGCGGCTTTGACCGGAACAACAATTATTTATTTCACACATAGGTAATATTTATTATTTCCTGAAACCCGAATATAAACATGGGACATTTTAAGATCTGCCACCTTCAACACTAAAACAATGCAATCGATAATTACACAGATAGCATCACAAACTTAATATGATATTAAAAATATTTACAGCATACAAAATTCTAAGTATTCATTTTGTTAATTAGAAATGTGTTCACTTGTTAAAACGAATTCATTAGGTTTTCTTAATCCAGTGAGTTATGAAGTTACAAAGATTTGCTTTGTAAAATGCGTCCCATTTTTATACTTATGTCATTCGATACGACCTCGGATGCGTGAAGGATTATCTAACGGGAACCATACTTTTTTCCTCAATAAAATGCCTATGTGCTATTTTTTATTGGCCTGTTATTTATGCCAAATTTCAATGAATACGTCCAGCCGTTCTGAAGTGATTGAGTAACAAATATCCAATATCAGTCAATATTTTCACATTTTTATAAAATTTTGCATTTATTTCAAAACTAGCTGTTGCCCGCGACTTCTTACAGGTGTAATTCAGGACATTTAACTAAACTATCTCACGGGACCCTTACATGTTTTCGGCATAAAAGGTATGCCTTCGTGCTTTTTCAACTCATAATATATCTCTGCACCAAATTTCATCCAGATCCGTTCTGCAGTTCTGGCGTGATTGAGTAATGAATATCCATCCAAATATTCTCATATAAAATATTAGTGAGATTATTTTACTAAAGATTATTTTTTTGCTACGAGATATAAATTGTTACACTAACTACTTATTCACACAATATAATGCACTATTATTTCGATTTAATTGATGTAATGTAAAATATTAAGCTACAAAAGTCCTATGTTTTTTTTAAATGTTAAAGTGCCTATACATTTTCAAACTCAAAATACAGGTCCGTGTCCTTGATCCAGCAATCCCAATGACCCATAACTCATAAGAGCCTACTCGCAAGCTAACACACACGGATACCCTATAGGCTTTACTGAAAATACACTCTGAATATAAATTGACATCAAGTGTTAGAAGCCAGAAGCGGTTAACATAATGGCATGATAGTATTAGGTAAGCCGTGAATAGTTTATGAAGCTGCTACAAACTCTTAGCCAATTAGAACTTTCTGCGACCCTTTTACAAACTAATCATACATACCGAATTACCGGCTTACAGCCCTCGACATATTATTCATAAGTATGAGTCTCTCTATCGCACGAATATGTTTGTAACGTTTTTCATACGGGGTAAAACTAAATATTTGGAGCTAATGGAGTGTCTGCTTGCATAACTATAGATCACATACAGCATTCAGTATTTCGCAGTTAATTTTTCTCCATTTTGAATCTACTATATTTATTGAATTGTTTTATTAGTAGGAAACTTGTAGGTATATGGTACTTATATTGTCTATAGGCCGACGAGTTTCATTTTATATTGTCACTTCAACTGACAACTGATATGGTCAGGAAAAGCGACATTGGTGGAATCATGTAAGGCTCTTGCCATAATACTGTTCGCCACAATTCAAAAGAAGAATGAGAAAAAATGTGTGACAATTGCTAAAAGTTTCACAAAATAATATCATTGGTCGCAACAAAATGAAAATTTAGAGGAAATCTCAATTACGAGTATCTATACATCTACATCTACACTAATATTGTAAACAGGAAAGATTTGTATTTTTGTGTGCGTGTATGTTTGTAATGAATAAACTCAAAAACTACTGTGCCGATTTCAAAAATTCTTCCACCATTGGAAAGCTACATAGGCTATATTTATTGCTAGAAAAGATTAGGGATCCTTAAAAGAAATCTCATGTCCACCCGTGCGAAGCCGGGACGGATCGCTATTGAGAATATATTTATTATTATTTCTTATTAACTGTGTAAAAGACGATAATGCTTTAACTAATATTGTAATCATAGTTAGCAAATAGTTGTAAATTACAAACCAGACTACCTACTATGCATTTATATTCTAAATCTCTAGTAGTTCACAGTTCTTTGTCCTTTTCTGTATTCAAAGATGATGTTTTCGATTTACAGTGATATTTCAGTACCTAGTTATCTTAGAAAACTGTTTTAATAAAACTTGGTAAAACGATACTAGAATTCAAGGGTCTCCCTGTCTTAAGCTCTTCGGTTTCAAACATTCAAATGTTAAATTGTATCTTGTTTGTTTCAGCAAATATATCGTCGTTTGTATAGCTAAGTGACAAGGGTTCAAATGGGATTCTAGGTTGTTCCGCATTAATGAGGGTAAGTCAAATAAAATAATTACTTTTACTTTCCTGTTGCATTATACGTAAATTAATAGCTAGCATAATACATAAAGTAAGGTTGCGATTAAAATCCCGCGTTTAAGCCCAAATAAAATAGAACAAGTTATAACGACTGATTAAAAAATGGAAATTCGGGTCCATTTCGGAGATGGCATCAAAGGAAAATATAGATATTTCTATTTGCTCGAGTGGCTCTGGGTGTGCTAGGTACACCCATGAAAATGTTTAATGTCAAGCCTATTAACTTACTTTATTTATCTATAGGTTTATACAAGGACGTAGAGACTACGCCAGGTTTGTCTTTATCAGTCTATTTATTATATGTCGTTTTGAAACTAAACTTGATGATTCGTGCGTCAATGGGTTCGTTTTCTTAATGCAAGTCTCAATAAATAGTTGACAGTGACCAAAATTACCATAGCGAGAAAAACGTAGCGATTACTTCTTCAGTGAATAGTAATCACTACGTTTTCAATATAATTGATTGCATCAATATGTAATCATTGATGTAGTATAAAAATGTTATATTATTTTAAAAGACAATCTCACAATCTGCGATCATGTCGTTAGTGCAAATCCAGTCTTTCTTAATACTTTATTCTAAATACATAAAATGTCATAAATACTTACATACAATATCTACGGAAGTACTTGCACAGGTTCAAGCTCTCACCTGTCCAAACTTGTGCTTGCGATGACACATCCATTGAGGACATACAACTCCTCGGTATGCCCTAGGTATGCCGCGAAACGTCTGGATTGCGAGCACAAGGTTGGCCAGAATATCGAGTCACAGAATCTTATAGGTCTTTTGAAGGACATCTCTACCCGGGATCATTTCCTCACCTTCGCGGAGAACCATATGCGCTAAACCGCCAAGGTAAATGGCGCCAAGAATTTGGTCATCCAATTTGGAACTTTGCATCAGTGCTTCAGAGATTTCAATATAGTCAAATAACCAGAATTCCTACTTATAGTAACACAAAATTAACTTTTACTTTGCAAATGATTTTTATGTTCATTAATTTCATATGGTTAGTAAATTAATATGCATTAGTAAATATTATGTCTCATTAAGAGACATGATACGAAACGAGCATATTCGTCAGAGGACGAAAGTTATCGGCATCGCCCGAAGGTCACGTCTGCCATAGAACCGACAACCGTTGGAGGAGACGAATTCTGGAGACCCCGTTTAAGCAAACTCGATCGTTCTCAGCGACTCGATGGACCGATGACCTTAGGAGAACTGTTGGCAAAGGCCGGATGGGGAAATAGGAGGCGCTTAATTTTACACGTCCCAATATTTAAACCTAGCATTGCTTTTGGGACAAGTCTGGGCTAGTACCGAGAAGAAGCAGCGCCAGAAACTCGATCACTATTGTCAGCCTCTTTTTAAATTAATGTTTACAAAAGGTTTAAGCAAGTACGAGCTGGGACAATTTAAGGCCATACATTTCTACCATTTAAATAATCATTAACAGTGTAATAGGCTTTTTTATTAAAATTACTTTGACATACGATTTAAGTTTATGTACAGGGAGTTCAGCAATACTTTGTGGTAATTTGTTGAAAATAAGAATACAATTTCCCATAAACGATTTTTCTACTTTTCGCAGTTTGAAGCCTGGAACGGCGAGTTTATCTTTATTTCTGGTATTGAAATTGTGTACGTTACTTTTCTTAAGAAATAAATGTATGTTCTTACGAACGTAAACAATATTCTCGAGAATGTATTGAGAAGACACTGTAAGTATTAAGTGGTTTCCTTAAACCTAGACAAGCTTTATAAAGCTCAATGGAATTTAGCTCTAAAAAAAAGCCTTTTAGTCAAAGAGACCGAAGCCCATGTCGTCATCAGACTCCTCAGGTTCTTCCTCTTTCTTTTCTTCCTTGGCGGCTTCAGCAGCCGGGGCAGCCGAGGCGGCGGCAGCGGGTGCTCCAGCACCAGTAGGCGCGGATCCCACACCAGAACCGATGTTCATGATTAGGTCTCGTACGTTTACGCCCTCCAGCGCCTTAGCGAAGAGGCCGGGCCAGTATGGCTCAACATCTACGTTAGCCGCCTTGAGGATGGTAGAGATTTTCTCACCAGTTACGGCGACATCATCATCAACTAAGATGAGAGCAGAGTAAACACAAGCTAATTCAGCTTTTGATGTCATTTTTGATTCATATTAATCTCTTTGAAGAGCTCTTTCAGTGAGTCACGGGGTCGAAGGCCGTAAATAGCCCGTACAGCACGTTTTTGTAATATAAAAATTGACTCAATATCTTCCGCTAAGCCCCACCATAGAATTCCGTATGACATAAATTTTCATAGTATAATATGCTATGAAAGTAGCTAAAATATACTAATCTTGCCGTTCCAACATCAGTCAATTGCCTTATCTTTCTCACAGCATAAGCAGTGTAGTGTAAGTCTTCCAGACAGCCGCCTAATATGAGCACCCCATTGCAAATGAGAGTCTACAGTTATACCTAAAAAGGTAGTAGAATCTACAGAGTTTAGTGGTTCATCTTTAACAATTATTAGCATAGTAATGCGCTCATGTATAGATTTGAATTTGAATTTTGGCGCACTTATTCCGATTTATACACGATTATAAAGTACCTACACGTATAAAAAGACGCCAAGAGCTTAAATATGTCCTGTCATTAATGTACCTACTTATTACTTACTGTCTCATTAACCAATGCCTGCCCTAAAAGTTTTGAATAAATATTTTTACACATTTTTAAACAAAATTTTACTAATTACGGCTATTTTTAATCAAAATGGCTAATGGTGGGTTATCCTCTGTACCGGGTGTTTGCTAAATCCTAAACAAACATTTTCAGATATGCCTAAACGACATGTTAGGCGTAGAGGATTTTTTCAGGAATTGTGGTATTGTTTTTCTCGTTATATTATATTACAGAGAATACCTTGCCCAACATTGGGATACCCAAGGTTTGCAAAATATAGTTTTCATTTGCAAACGGAAGACAACAAAGTTAATTCAACGGTTAGCTTATACATAAAAAAAGATTTTGTTACTAAGCCTACACTTTAAGTGGGAGCTTGCATTGTAGATGTGCGTTGATCCATTAATAAACCAGTGATCCAGCTAAGTACGGCTTCCGCAAAACAGTTTAAAAAGACGTACAAAATACAACGATAAGCAGTCATTTTGCACAACGCGATATACCAAAAAAAAAAAGTTTGATTTATGACTTACAAAAACGTCAAGACCTTAAAACAAAGGCTAGTTAGGTCAAAAAAAAAATGTTAGTACACTTTAGGCATAATATTATTATGATAAAAATTCTATCAATAAAAAATAGAGAATTTTTATTTTTGTATTCAAATATGTGTCTTGGTTATATTATATTACGCAGATCGTCAAGTTGATTTATTGTAGATACTCGTCAATTTATGTTCAATCAATACATGCTTTGTACTTATGTAAAAAATATGTCCCTAAAAGTGCACCCAATTGACATAAGAGTGCACTTGTAGTGTAACTAATAACAATAGAATAGATACAACATGACATAAATATTGCATTGCATAAAAATTAAAACTGACTGACATATCAACGCACAACCCAAACTACTGGTATTATGAACCTGAAAATTTTCACCATGCTTCCTTTCATAGTGTAGGTGAGCACTAATAAGGGATTTTTGAAAATTAGTCCTTTAAGGGGGTAAAAAGGGCCGCATAAGTTTGTATGAAGCTCCGTCAGTTTTGAAATAGACCTGATTGAAAGCGCCGCCCCCGGCATGCGAGGAGATGCAGGTTCGAGTCCCACCTGAGACATAATTTTTTAAGTTTAAATACTGATATTACTTACCTTCTGACAAAAAGAGGCAACATTTCATTAAAATAAGGTTGTTTTGTTTTTAAATTATTGTTATGTAGCTTTTTATCGCGGCTTTCAACGGGTTTACCCTTGAAGATAATGGTCCGCTAATGATCAATTCTAAAAGGTTTTTTTATTTTTCATTCAATTATCAAACATTTTAATCCATGCAAACCTTTTCTTGATCATTACAAACATAAAATAGAATTACCCAATTAAGCGCGTCCATACATTTCGGTAATTCATATTTATTTATACAGAATGATATTTTAACCACATTCCAAATTTTAGAACAACAATCTACTAGTCAAAAAACAAATGACGTATTTTTCTTTTGGCATAGCCCAGTACAAAAATGACAATATAAAGAACTTAGAAAATGTCCGCCAAAAATCTAATCACAGAACGGAGAAATTTTTAGCTGCACTGAATAGATATGTTGCGCGCAGAGGTAAACCAGACTTCATTTATTCCGATAGTAGGACTAATTTTGTAGGAGCTGCCAATGAAATCGCAAATAAAAAAATAAGTAAATGTAATGAATGTCAGTTCGAAAACTGCGGAGCAGTCCATCAATTTAAGTTTTCTCCTGCATATAGTCCACACTTTAACGGCTCAGCAGAATCTTCTATCAGATCAGCCAAGTCCCATTTGAAAGGAGTCCTTGGTCTAGCCAACTTAACTTACGACAAAATGAACACCGTACTGGTTAACATCGAAGGAATCGTATAATTATACGCATATGTGATTCAATTATTCATATATAAGTAGATTTCAATTATGTTTCATCATGGAACCGATTGGAGATGCTTTCTAACCGTAGGTAGAGCCGTTCTGACGTGATTAGGAAACAAACATCCATCCGAACTTTCGTATGAACCTGGAATGTCATTTGGTAACATTTTTTGGTTACATTGAGAGAAATTTTCAATAGACCCAGCAATTTTAAAAAAAAGGAAATGGTTGTATTTCTCTCAGTTCGTTATTTCGTATTTCATTAAAAAACTCGTTGAAGCGAAATTAACATCTGAAACATTCATGAAATGGAATCGCTCGATATATCGAAGTAATATCTTTCCAATATAACTATTATCTATGATGAATTAACAAATCGATGTTGGAGGTAGGTACTTAAATAAGGGGCGTGCACAGCAACTCGGGGCAGGGTACGATGCAGTAGGTACCTACGTTAGAAAACTTACCAATGTTAACAGTTTTTTACGAAAAAGATAAGTCCTGCCATCCGCTACGGCTTTATTTTTTTACTAACTTTTCGCCTACTACTTGTTGTCGGTAATACAAAACAGCTTACGTCTTTCCTTAAGGCTTAATCTATCTTTGAAGGTACCAAACTTTCTTCAAAACGGTTCATAGTTACGTGAAAGCGTAACAGACAGAAAGACAGACAGAATAGTTACTTTCACTTTTTTATTATTAGTAAGGATGATGCATGTCTTGTCGTGTTTTTTAATTTTGCCATTCTGGCTGTGGTTAATAGTCTCAGTGACTCTACCCCTACTTCCAATCCGAAGAAGGCAAACTGAAATGTGAAATTGAATTTTATACATTTACATACAGAATTAATTTATCAGCATCTTCAAATTTTTTTATAAGCGTTCAGTATGGTATTTAGAGCCAATTTATGAAGTAAATATGTAGGTCAAGTTTACGCCCGAAAATATTTTTCGCAAAATAGTTTTCAATTTTTAAGGTCCTAAGCCTGTTAAGGTATGAAATGAATATCAAAAATTTATGAATAGTATCGTAATGAATTAATGAGATGCGCATCGCGTAAAAAAGTGTTGCTAGGAGGCCGTATCAAAAGTTTTACATTTTTGCAAGACATTTTCCAAGTGCTTTGCCCATGTTTGAACAATACCAAAAGAAAAAATACATCATTTGTTTTTTGTCTCAGAGATTGTTATATAAAAAATTTGGAAGTTGCACTCGCAGTCAGCCACAAATGAGGTTTTAGTAGTCTATAGTTTTGTATTTGTTTTTGTAGAATAAATTTATATACATATATTTTGGTTTCGAATTCAGTCACGGATATACATATAATGTCATGTTCAGATTAAATTTATCCGTTAGTTTCGGTTGCGAAGTTTAGATTTTATTATTAGATGATAAATAAAATATACCAAATACCTAACTAGGAAGTAATTTTACATTATTTCATGCTTCTTTTGTTACTACAGTCAGCTTTATTAACAAATAACTTCGTGTTGGTACGGCTGGCAAAAACGTATCATTATGTGAGACATCCCAAAATATCCAAATTCTTTGCGGATAGTGGGCTCCGATTTCATACATTCATTCTTTGTATCTACATATAAGTAGTGACGTAATTTTAATTGGGTAGGCACTAATTAATTACTTCTAGTTGAAAATACAAGTTCGTGTTGGACTGTCCCACCGAGAATTTCGTACAAAATGGTAGTACAGTCAGCTGTGAAAGTATGTAGACACTTCTAACTAATGTTTAATCATAATACAACGACATAAGGTTGGTAAAACGAAAAAGTGTTGACATAATTTGCAGCTGACTCTAGATTATTATTAATAGTTAAATTATCGAATCTTAAGACGGCATTACTTGCCAAATTTAGTTGTAGGTCAACGGGAAGTACCCTATAAATTATAATTCCCTTAAAATTTTCGAAATATTTTATTTCTTTGCGGCATTAACGGCCGTATCTTTTTTACGTTAACTCAGAAGATAATTCTTTTACAATTTCAAGGCTTTGAATACCTGGATCACTTATCCAGTTATATCGTTTTAATTTTAACTCGATACTCGACCTTCACGCGCTTTTTCCTTCTGAGGTACAGATCCTATAAATGAAAATTGTATTCATACTCTTTTGAATTATTCGAGTGGTTTTAGGTTCACATCAAGAGAGGATTATCAAAATACTTTATAAAAAAAATGAGACTGGAAGAAATCCCAAAATTTCTACATATAGGTACTTACGTTATTATGTCACTAATGGCACATACAGTTTATAACTATTTGTAATATTTGTTGCCCGCGTACGTTACGCGCAGAATTTTAAAGGGAAATACGAGTATACTAGGAGAAACGTACATTTTCCCGGTATAAATAAAACCGGTCAAGTGCGAGTCGGACTCGCGCACGCAGGGTTCCGTACCAAAAGGGCAAAAAAACGGGTTTGTTGTAAGGGAGCCCCCCTTAAATATTTACTTTATTATGTTTTTAGTATCTTTTTTAGCTTTTAGGCTCTTGAGATACAGCCTGGTGACAGAGCGACGGACAGACGGACAGACAGCGAAGTCTTAGTAATAGGGTCCCGTTTTTACCCTTTGGGTACGGAACCCTAAAAAGTGCTCTGCCGCTTTTAATCACGTGTCACGTCATTAAGAGCCGTTCTGACGCGATTGAGTAACGAAATTTCATCCAGACTTCCGAATTTATAATGTTAGTAAGATTAAACTATTATTTCAATCATGAAAATTATATTCGAATTTATTATTTTAAGTAAGCGTTGTTTAGAGCCCACGTCCAGCTAAACAATGATAAGGATACTTTCTTGATATAAAAGTACCTAGTTTATAATTACGGTGCACAGAAAACGAGAAGTTACCGTTAGTATCTAGGTTCCAAACCCAAAGGGTACAAACGGGACCATATTACTAAGACTTCACTGTCCGTCCGCACGTCTGTATGTCAACAGTTTGTATGAACTGTGATAGTTAAGTTTAAATATTTACAGATTATTTATCTTTTTGTTTCCACTGAAACAACAAATACTAAATACAGATAAAAATACGAGTGCTCTCATAGAAAAAACTTGTCGTCTCGATATCAAACGCGGCAGCAGGTTTAGATGCCTGAAATATTTACAGAATAATTAGTTGTACTTCTAAAATAAGTAACTCGCACTTGGCCGGTTTTTTTATCAATCACCAACAAAATAATTTAGCCAATATCTAAAAAACTTATTAGGTATTTTACGCAAATTTAGTGTTCAAAGCAATTTTAGAATTTCTACACTTTGTTTAGATTTTCTTCTATTAACTGAAAGACTTTAGGTTATAAGCGTACAGTTACTTAGAAATATATTTAGCAAAATCAACTCTTAACTTGCTTACCATATTCAAGATACATGATACTTCACAAAACCAGTAAAAAAAAATTTCTTACGCCAAAGTTTAAATGAACTTGTTCATATTATTTCACTATCACGGGTACTGTATCAAGTGTCACTTTTCACACGTACAAGTTGGACTGGGATTATTTTAACTGCAGTGAGTTTTTAAAGTTATTTATCACGCGAGTGAGTTTAGAGTTAACGCAGCGAGATCATCGCGCGAGCTCCTAGCGGGCTCCACTTTGGTCCTTTGCTGGACTTGCCGTAGAGCGACGCGCGGCAATTGCGAGTAAAACTCGGCGCATGCCCGCCAACATAAACGTTTTAGTTTCTAGCTATTGTTATTTATAATATACGATAAAAAGGGTATGTTGAGCATGCTAAACTTGAGTAAAAGTAAAAAAAATCTGTTCAACTTTGATAATAATTTTACGTAGCGTAGAGCGTAATGAGGACCTATTATTATGGATTGTACAGGTTAGGTTCAAAACGAACAAAAATTTAGGTTCAGTTTTCCATTGAAGTGGGGAAAGAGTGGGTATTTTTTTTTATGTAAAAAATCGGGGTCCGTGGCTTACGCCCCCAGCGGTGTATGCACCCGTGGTCCATTACATGTACATGCCAGTACATTAAACAAATGTACTGGCAGGCATAAAAGGCATAATATTGTAATATATTTATTTTAACGATTTTTATTAGAAATGCCTTTTCATGGATGTAAGTAAAAAATAAAATTTTAAATATTTCGAATCATATGTATTTATTTAAAACGATAAGTACCCTAATAAAAATTGGTATTTCCATCACAGTTTTTATTGCCTATACCAAGAAAATTGCTCAATATTCTAATAATTGGTCTTAAAAGTAGTGTTAAGCTAAACTTTACGTGTTCTTCTTAAATTTGTGACAATAATAATTAAAAACAATCAACTATTAAACTTAAACAAAATTCTTTTTACCACTTTTTAACACGTCATAATATTTGAAACTACCTAGTCAGGTCATAAGTTCTGTCACATGTGTAATATGAAATAATTTAGACATGTTTATTATTTATGTAACCATTTATATAGCAAAATGAATTTAATAAAACATAGATTCATATGGTGATAAATTTTATTCAAAATGACCCCCGCGATTTTGAATACAGGCCTTCAATCTGCGCGGCCAGTCGTCTATCGCAGCACGAACGAGATCCATATGTATGTAGTTTAAAATATATTTTAGTTAAGGCACACTTTTGACATTGCCTGTACTACGTAAAAAAGCTCAAAAAAAATGAATCATAAAATTATTAGAATCGGGTGCTACGACCACGGGTGCGGTGCATACACCACTGGGGGCATAAGCCACGGACCCAAAAATCGGCCAAGTGCGAGTCGGACTTGCGCACGACGGGTTTCGTACCATTGAGTAAACAACAGTATGTACCTACATTATATTAGTAAATTTAGTGCCTACCTGTTACCATTCATTGATATCGAGCAAAAATATGCAAAAAATGGCGTTTTTTGTAATGGAGCCAGCTTAAATATAAATTTTATTATTGATTATTAAAATTAAAAAACAACTGAGTGTTTTTTGAATATTTCAAGTGCCTACCTGTTGCCATTATTAATATGGAGCAAAAAAGGGCAATAAAATCGCGTTTATTGTATGGGAGCCTCCCTTAAATATTAGGGGTTAAAATATGAAATTGCCGTTTTATTGTAATAGGTTCTTTGAATTGACATAGAATCTTCATGGTTTGAGGTTTTCGAATGAAACTTTTTTCATATGGTTTCTATGATGTTCTTCTTTTAAAAAATGTGAAACATTTGAATATCGACTTTCAATTGTTTTTGATATTTAACTTAGACAAGAAAGATGGATACTGCGAAAATTCGAGTGATTTTTGAATACGAGTTCCGACGCGGAAGTAACGCGGCAGAAACAGCCCGCAATATCAATGTTGCGTTTGGAGAGGGATCTGCTAATGAACGCACCGTGCGATTTTGGTTAAACCGCTTTCGTGATGGAAACTTCGACTTGAAGAACGAGCCACGAGGAAGACCGCCCACACAGGTGATTAACGATGAATTAAGAGAGATGGTGGAAGCCGATCCTAGTCAAACTACCCGGGAATTAGCGGCATGGTTTAACGTAACCTTACCCACATTATTGACTTATTTGCGTCAAATCAATAAAATAAATAATACGAAAAATGGGTGCCTCATGATTTGACTGATGTGCAGAAAGAAACGCGTGTAGAAACTTGTGTTGCCTTGTTGAATCGGTACAGAAATGAAGGAATATTAAATCGAATTGTGACATGTGATGAAAACTGGATTCTGTATGATAACCGTAAAAGAAAAAATAGGTAAAAAAACTTTTTAAGTTAAACGGTTTTATGTTAAACATACATTGCAATGTTTAAGATAAATGTACTAAAAACCAAAAAATAATAAAATAGATACAGTCGTGGGAATTATAAACATATGCATAGACTAGACTAAAATAAAACCGTGGGGCACGTCAATTGTCTACAATCGTTGATTAAAATGTTTGTTTTGTAATGTTACACTATAAAACATTTTCTCGCCAGCCAGCAGTGTGAATGTCCAACGATAAACTAGTTGAAACATCTCTTTTATTTACATGGAGTGTATAACTATTGGAATTTCCATGAGCAAGAAAATAGTAAGTAATTTCCTCACCGTCTGCGGGCCAACTGCCTATTTTAACGACGAATTAAACGATTCTTCTATCGCACATTAAGTCGATAATTTGTAGACAATTGACGTGCCCCACGGTTTTCTAGTTTTAGTTTTTATTTCGCATTCTGTTTAATTCATTTTGTAGAGGCCGCCATCTTGGATTTTAATTTTATATAGTACATTGTATTATACTGGTTGAGCACTTTCATTTGATACCCATATTGATGGGATCGATAAAACCTACGTTATCCGCCATTTTGTAGCGGCCGCCATCTTGTATTTCAATTTTTTATAGTATATTGTATTCTGCTTGTTGAGCCCTTTCATTTGATACCCATATTGATGGGATTGATAAAACCTACGTTATCCGCCATTTTGTAGCGGCCGCCATCTTGGATTTCAATTTTTTATAGTATATTGTATTCTGCTTGTTGAGCCCTTTCATTTGATACCCATATTGATGGGATTAATAAAACATAAATTATAATGAATAAACATAATTGTATTGTCACCAAAATCCAAAGTGTATACAAAATTTCAGATTAATCAGTTGACAGGAAGAGGGTGAAATTTGAATTACTAAATTTGACCCAAGAATAAATAAAACAAACGGGGTGAGCTAAATAAAACCGTTTAAAAATGCAATGGCTGACCCCAGGTCAAACGCCACAACAGTGTCCTAAAGCAAAACTTACCAATAAAAAGGTAATGGTAACTGTTTGGTGGTCTCAGCATGGTGTTATTCACTATAGTTTTCTCCGATCTGGTCAATCAATAACGGCAGATGTCTATTGTGCCGAACTCAGAACAATGTTGGCAAAACTAGCAGTAAAACAGCCCCGACTCATGAATCAATCTTCACCATTATTGCTCCATGACAACGCGAGACCTCATACAGCACAAAAAACCGTTTTGACCCTTCAGAAACTGCAATTAGAAACCACTCGACATCCTCCGTATTCGTCAGACCTTGCTCCAACGGACTACCATTTTTTTCGTGATTTGGACAATTATCTACGTGACAAGAAGTTTTCTTTCCAGGAGGCAGTACAAAATGCTTTCACACAGTTTGTGCAGTCTAGATCCTCAGAGTTCTATCACAAAGGCATAAATGACCTTCCTATTAGATGGCAGCAATGTATAGATAATAATGGTAACTATTTTGATTAAATAAATTTGTTAAAAATTAAAAAATAACCAATTTTGATTTTCAGTACAAATCGGCAATTTCATACTTTACGAGTATTAACTCCTATTATTACAAAAGACATCGATCATGGTAAGTGTTATCAAATGCTTTGTCAATAACATTATTATCATAATTATATATAATAATAATAATAATAATAATTTATTTATTCATAACAAAGAACAGAAATAGTGGAATACATTACTTATAACGCAGTAAGACTAATACAGAATAGAATGACATCTCTGACCTCCATGCTAGGATTAAACCTGTATGACGGAGTTCAGATACTTCCCGCCATTGACACAAAATTAAATCTTTCCTAAACGCTATATAAATCAGAGCTTATTTAAAATTAAGTAGAAGTTCCTTCCTGATTTTTACTTATACTAATTCTATTATATATTTTTTTAATATTTATATATTTTAAATTGTAACAGATTTACCGTTTTCAATACTATACCTAATACAATCCATGAAAAAAGGTACTAGGTACTACTAAAATTTAAGACATGTGCGCAACCAAAAAATAAATAAAATATTTGAAAGTCACTTCAAAACAAGAAGCAAGTTTTCCGTTGATTCGTAATCCAGTCCACGCAACCAACTCGATACAATTTGTTTAAGTTTAAACCGATTAACACAGCTTATACCCAGTTCACGGTTCACCTTGTTATAAATATAAGGCCCTAAAAAGCATATAAATCTATGAGTGAATGTGGTGTTGAATAACCCAGTATCGTACACAACTGGTTTTCGTCTAGTTATTCTATGACTCGTGGGTGGTTTAGAGTGTTGTTTTACTAGCAGTTTGAGAATAAAGAGCTGGCGAACAGTTAAAACTTCACAAGCCTGGTAAAGATCCTGGGTAGGAAAACGGTAGGGCCGAAAGGTGGCGACTTTAAGTATTAGACACTGAGCCCGCTCCAGCTTTATCAAGTGTTTTTTACATGCTCCGCCCCAAATTGTAATGCAGTATTCGAACAAGGACTGACATAGTGCATAGTAAACCACTTTTATAATTTTGAATTTTGCAATGTGTCGAATGTATTTTAAAATGTAAGAAAGCTTACGAACTCTAGACACCAGCAAATCAATATGGAGGGTAAAACTAAGGTTCTTGTCCAAGATCACTCCAAGATATTTAATTTTTGGAACAGCTTCGAGAGTAGGGCAAGAGCAATCTAAATCCATTGGGCTAAGGCATGAGTGGAATTTCAACACCAAGTTATTAATGGTTGGAAGAGATGAATTTCTGATAGAGAACAGCATACATTTTGATTTCTCAGCATTTAGTGTGAGTAGGTTGGAATTTAGCCACTGAGCAACCTGATTCAGACCTTTCTGAGCTAAACAAAAAACATCGTTCAAAGTACTTGCTGAAAAAACTAGTGCAGTGTCATAGTGCTTATGTGCTGCAGATCCTGAAACACTCATGTTTGCTTACGATAGCGATGAGAAAATGGATATAGCTGCTTTTATGGCGCCTTCTGATGACCACAGCTGCGAAGTTAGTAAGACAAGGTCAAAAAATATAACTGACTTATCAAATGTAAAATTCAAAGATTTGATTTATTTATAAGGTATATTTTGACACCATAATGTAATCATTTTTTGTAGACTTTTATTACAAAAGTTCTAAACGTTTGTATTTTTCTTTTGCTATTTTGTAGATAAAACATTATGTATATGCCAATCTAATCTATATGTGAGAGAATAAATAAATAAGTACAAAAGTGATGTATGATTTTATGTAATAGGTAACTAAGTTTGTAGCAAACCTAGTTTGGTAATGGTATGGTTCATGAAATCTAGCTTATAGTAGTATCTATACTTTTTTTTGCTTAATAAATACCAATTTTAAAAGTTATTATCAAGATAATGGTGCGTTGCGTTCATAAACTGGTTGCCTGAAAACAGTAAAACAGTTGAATTAACTGCAACAAAATAACTTTAGCAACCAGTATCTCAACCATAATAGCAAAAGTCTGTTTTGTAGCTAGTATGCCATAGTTTGCAAGTCACTTTTTTTGTGTAGATAGTAACCAAAGTTTTTGTAACTGTATACAAAACATTTCTTTCAGTGAGAGCGTTGGACAGGTAATTAATTGTCAGAATCAAAAGTCAATTCGTCATCGCTGAGTGATCCATCTCCAGGTATCACATTTACCAGCTTAGAGGATCCATAAAAGCGAGCTGGATCCATATCTAAAATAAATAAGAAAATACTTATAGTTTGCCTGCAAGAACATACATCACATGGAAATATGCTTTAATGTATACGAAACCATATCTGTCCTTCAAATAAAAATCGTTATAGCGGTATCATAATACAAAATATAACAAATTATTTTATTGCACACGGCTGCCAAAAATAGTATTCTACATAAATATATTTTTTAAGATATATTTACTTACCGTTTTAAGTTTTTATTTGCCGATGAAACACATCCGTTTATTCAGTAACACAAACAACCTCAACGCACATATAATTTCTCCAGTTTTGTAAAAATATTGTTCTACCCTGCTCTTAAAAAAATGTTTTCATATTATGTTGAACGATCTGTACGACGTAAATATAGTGGACTTATTTTTAAAAAAGCTACCTACATTGATACATAAATAATCATAAATTCCGCGTTAGCAAAGAGTTTAGGAAACCTTCCACCTACCTATATCTCTATAAGACGCTTGTCCGATCTCAACTTGACTACGCCGTGCCCATTTGGAACCCATATTATAATAAATATTCCTTTGCTTTGGAATCAATTCAGAAACGATTTTTACGTTCCATGCACTTTAGATGCTTTCGTGGTCGCTTATCATATGATAACCTTTTGGATAAATATAAACTTACTTATCTTTCAAGAAGACGTACTCATCTAGAAGCTATGTTACTGTATGATCTCATCCATAATAAATACGACTGTAACCCTCTCATTAACAAACTATGCTATAGAGTACCTATCCGATCACATGTACGTAAACCATGCCAATTATTTGCAATCGCTCTTTGCCGCACTAACGCTGGTAAACGTTCTCCCATTCACCGATTAGTTCACTCTTATAATAATAACTTCAACAGCATAAATATTTTATCGACACGTCCTAGTTTATACAAAAAGCTCATACTGGATGCTGTATAACTTTTATTTTATTTATTTTTTGCATTTGCACACTTATAATGCAGACTTGTGCTTGTCATTAATACCTAATTAAAAACGATGTAACCTGCCAAAAAAAAAAAAATATAATACTGAAATTAATATAATTGTATACCTAACGTTAAAATGCTGCACTCATTTGTTCTGATTGCTCACGCTGAACAACGTCTGCTGATTCAGCTAGTAATATTATTATGTTAATCATAAACTTAGTCATTAGTGTAGTAATTAGTCATAATTTGTTCGTAAGGTTGAAAATTTACTGCTAGCACTGCAAAACAATGTAGTCTCTTCAAATAACACCTATCTCTAGTAATCTGTGGTAAACGGTGCTGGTAGCAAATTAAGACAATTTATTTTTTATAAATATTTCTTGTTTAATTTGTAAGTTTGCTATTGTTTGTTTACCCAAATAAATAGAAAAAAAAAACTCGAAATCATTTATGGGTTTGTATTCAGTAGAGGGTTAATAAACTGTGCGTACCATACAATTCTAACAGATGGTGGTAAAAGGTTATTTTTTAAGGATAACGCTTATAATTATGACAATGATCTACGTCCTACGTCAAAATCAAATATATTATTTTGAGTCGATACGAAGTTCGTAATTTTTTATTTCTAGTATACATTTTAATAAACATGAAAACATTGAAAACTGTTTGTTCAGAATAATAATTAGTAAGTGTTGTATCTAAATCTATGTTTATTTATGCTCATTTATTTATGAATAAAATCATAAAATAAACATTTGCTTCGTCTTTAGGCATGACGACTTACCGGAATTTAGTTGCAGAATTTGCCTTTTATATTTACTTGATTTTAAGTTACGTATGACTATATGCAAGAGAATAAAACATTTTTTTTATCTACGAGGAACACAAAAGGTAATTGGTTCTCATGGCACTTTATCCCGCTTCTAAACATAAAACAGTGAAACAATACAATTTTGCTTTGTACCAAACAGTGAAACAATATTTGAGCCACCTAACTGAAATATTTTTTTCATCCCACCATCTCGGAAAGAGTATTTTTGCTTTTCGATATCTGAGTGCAAAAGCGGTTTTTATTCGCTAGAGGATAAAGTAAATTTTAATTTAGAACATCGCGTGCTCTAGAGCGGTTTTGAAATCACATACCTAGGTATGTGATTTCAAAACATCATTAAACCTATTTACTTTCATCTCCATGGTGCCGTATTTATCATACAACTTTTTTTTAATTTGTTGAAAACTCAGACTCTTAAAACCTCCTTAGTGTACTTTTGTTTTCAATTTGCTTTGCGCTCGCCATTTTGTTTTGAATTCGTATTGTTATAAATAAAAAACTTGAAAACATGTAAAAAAAAAACGAAAATTAGTGAATTCGCTGCGCTCGTGATTCAATTTTAGGATCCTTTGCTTGCTCGGTCATCAAAGTTGAGCACGCGGTTAAAAAAGAACTTTGCACTCTTGTATAACAAATAACTATTTTCTGAAACTATTCTTATTACTAAATAATGTTTTATACAGGTTTGTAGAGGTGGCTGTTAAACATAGGACTTTGTTTTCTGGTATGAAGAAAACATTTAAAATAAAATTATAACTCTAGTACAGCTGGACTGTTTTTATTTTTTATTTTGTGTTTTTGGATTTGTCTTCGCCCGGAAAAGGATAATGATTTTTAAAACATCAATTCAAGCGGGTCGGGGGATACGAAGTTCACAGGGTTCGCTAGTAAAATATTAAAAAAGACTACTAATTCCAAACTAACAATTTTGAATAGGTTAACGCTTGATGGTGCGTTCGCGTTGTGTCCACAGACAGAAAAAACATGAATGAAATTGTTATTAGTCCTGCAGAAGGTGCTATTTTTTTATCGGGACAGTTGCAGGTGGGGATATGTAGAACAACCATTGATATACGAGATGAACTCTCTTCTTCTACTTCTTCATTTTTTTTATTAATAGCGTTTCCTTGTAGATTTCGCCAATGTCAAGTGGAACTGTCCTCCATTGAATGATTTACTTTGACTTTATGTCAGTGTCAACATTAAAAAACTGTAGTAATCAATTGAAAAATTAATCATCATCATCATCATCATCAGCCTATCACAGTCCACTGCTGGACATAGGCCTCTCCGATTGCACGCCACTTAGGTCGATCCTCGGCTTCTCGCATCCAGCTCCTGCCAGCCACCTTGCGCAAATCATCACTCCACCTAGCCTGAGGGCGTCCTACACTACGTTTGCCGAGACGCGGTCTCCACTCAAGAACTCGTTTGCCCCAGGGGTTGTCGGTTCTGCGGCTAATATGGCCAGCCCACTGCCACTTCAGCTTGCTAATCCGGTGGGCTATGTCGGTAACTTTAGTTCTCTGCCGGATCACCTCATTTCTGATTTTATCCCTAAGAGAAACTCCGAGCATAGCTCTTTCCATAGACCGCTGAGCGACTTTGAACTTGTGGACTAGCCGTACCGTCAGTGTCTACGTTTCGGCTCCGTATGTCATGACGGGTAGGACGCACTGATTGAAGACTTTCGTCTTGAGGCATTGTGGGATCGACGATGAGAAGACTCGACGTAGTTTCCCAAATGCTGCCCAACCCAACTGAATTCTTCTGTTCACCTCATCCTCAAAGTTGTTTCTACCCAACTGCAATGTCTGCCCGAGGTACACGTATTTCTGAACAACTTCGAGGACAGCGCCGTGCATCGCAATCGGTTGCAGTAGTACATGTTCATTGAACATAACCTTGGTTTTAGCCAGGTTCATCCGCAAGCCGATGCGCACAGAAGAGTCAGCCAGGTCATTCAGCATCTGTTGTAGGTCCTGCAGCGTTTCTGCCATAATGACGATGTCGTCTGCAAATCGCAAGTGAGAGATATATTCGCCATTGATGTTGATGCCTCGTCCTTTCCAGTACAGCGTCTTGAACATATCCTCCATTGCATTTGTGAACAATTTCGGGGAAATGACGTCCCCTTGTCTCACTCCTCGATGCAACGGTATAGGTTTTGTTTGCTGATTCTGTACTTGGACGGACATGGTTGCGGCTTCGTAGAGACATCTCATCACTTGCACGTACCGCCAATCTACTTGGCAACGCTGCAGGGACTCCAGAACGGACCAGATCTCTATCGAGTCCAAGGCTTTCTCATAGTCCACGAATGCTAGACACAAGGGCTGATTGTACTCTTCGGTCTTCTGTATAATCTGCCGCACTGTGTGGATGTGGTCTATGGTGCCGTATCCGCTCCGAAATCCAGCCTGTTCCGGTGGTTGGAATTCGTCAAGTCTTCGCGCAAGGCGGTTCATGACGACTCTTGAAAACAGCTTATAGACGTGGCTTAGAAGGGAAATGGGTCGATAGTTCTTCAGCAGGGTCTTATCTCCTTTTTTGAAGAACAGGACGACAACGCTCCAACTCCACGCCTCCGGAGTTCTCCCTTCAAACAGGACAGCGTTAAAAAGCTTTTGAAGCTCCCTCAGTACGGGTTTACCTCCAGCCTTTAGCAATTCTGTTGTAACGCCATCCTCTCTAGGGGCTTTTCCATTTTTCAGCTGTCTAAGAGCCATCCTGATTTCGTCAAAGCTGACTTCTGGCAGGTCTTGAGTGTAGTGGCGTGTTAACGTGGCTCTAGGGTCCTCATTTTCGGGATCAGGTCGAGATGCATGCGAAGCGTATAACCGGCCATAGAAGCGTTCTACTTCGGAAAGGACTGCTGGCTTCGAAGCAACGACTTCTCCACTTGCTGTGGTCAGTTTCGTCAGGTGGCTTCTTCCAAGAGATTGTACGAACACTTTCGACCCCCGATTTTGCTCGATCGCTCTTTCAATCGCAAGAGTATTGGAGCAACGGAGGTCGTGTCGTACGAGCTTACTGATCTCTCGGTTTAGAGCGCGCTTTCCTGACGAAGTGACAGGTGGGTTTTCACGTCGTTCCTTAATCAGTCCTAAAGTTCCTTCCGAAAGCTTTGACTTCCTGCCCTTACGCTGCATTTCACAAAATCTCGTACCTTCTTCCCTGAGGATCCGAACCACATTTTCGAGGTTCTGGTTTACGTCTGTTGTGGTTTCCACGGCAGCAAGTCGGTTTTCCAGGTTTGACTGGAACGTTTCAGATCCTATCATGGTTTGGAGCAAAGTAGGTCGGAGCCTTGACTTCATCAGACGGACACGTTCAGCCTTAAAATCGATATTCAGAGAGCCTCGAACGAGTCGGTGATCGCTTCCGGTATTAAACCTGTTAATCACGGAGACGTCTCTGAATATATGCTTCTTGTTGGTCATGATGAAGTCAATCTCATTTTTCGTCATAGTGTCGGGGCTTTGCCACGTCCACTTCCTTTGGGGCTGTTTCTTGAAGAAGGAGTTCATCAAGAAGAGCCCCTCCCGTTCGAGAAAGTTGACAAGCATTTGCCCCCTATGGTTTCTGCATCCAAATCCATGGGATCCTACTACCGATTCGTTGCAATTCTGTACTCCCACTTTAGCGTTGAAGTCCCCCATAACAACGCTGTAGTGAGTCTTAGTGGTGAAGTGGAGGGCCTTTGATATATCATCAAACATATCCTCTACCTCTTCGTCCGAGTGTTTCGAGGTCGGTGCGTACGCTTGAACCACCTTGAGGCTATACCTCTCAGTGAGCTTAACAATAAGGTACGCTACCCTGTTCGACACACTGGACACTTCCACAACGTTGTCAGAAAGGGACTTATTTACCAGAAACCCAACGCCACCTTGGGATTGTTGGTCTCCCTCACGAAAGTACATTAGGTGGCCCGACTCGAGGGTTATGGTGTCCTCCCCCTCTCTTCGGACTTCACATAGCCCTAGGATATGCCACCTAATCTTCCCAAGTTCCACCTCAAGTTGAGCCAGATGCGAGTCTAGCCGTAGCGTGCGTCCGTTGTACGTCGCCATTACTTTCCTAAACCAGTTTCATGGTTTTAAAACTATGCTATGTCTTTCCCAAACTCATAAATTAATATCTAGCAAATCTCTACTAATATTATAAAGCTGAAGAGTTTGTTTGTTTGTTTGTTTGAACGCGCTAATCTCCAGAAGTACTGGTTCGATTTGAAAAATTCTTTTTGTGTTGGATAGTCCATTTATCGAGGAAGGCTTTAGGCTATATAATATCACGCTGCGACCAATAGGAGCGAAGCATCAGTAAAAAAAGTTGCAAAATTAATCGCGATCATAATAACAGAAATTGACGCGTACGAATTCGCTGGCAACAGCTAGTTTAATAAATATCGTTTGGCGGTGTATTTATAAGCTAAAATGGTAACAGGCACACCGAGAAACTCTTACTTTAGCATCAGTAACATTCATGCTTAGCTTTGCTAGAGTTGAGTCTGCCTAAATTTACTGGAAGTTAGGTAATCCGTTTACCAGTTTTAATAATGCACCGCACTGAAATGTTGTCTCCTTTTTACCCTTTGATTACAAAACTTAAAAAATAATTACTGAGGCTGCTACGATGACGCTTAATCTTATTAAACATGTTGTAAACTGTGGCATGAGTTGAGACTTTATCATGATATGCCAAACAACATATAAGTAGGTTATTATGAACTTTGTCGTTACTGAGAAGCTAATGAAAGTACTTGTCATCACCAAGCGAATTTCTTACGTCAATTTTGTATTTCATTAACACGCACATAATAAAATAAACTTTACCTACTTAAGAATTTAATAAAACATTTTTTTTAATAATAACACAACAATCTATTAGCATGTTTCTATATTTTCTGTTATTTCATAAATAAATTAATAAAAAAGATATAAGACCTCAAAAATCAGAATTCAAAACTTGCCAGATTTCCCCTGTGTTCAAACATCTAGAAAACAAATTTGGCAAAACAAAAAGAAAAACATACGAACACGGCCAGAACCTTTCTTTAATTTTTAATGAAAAAAGTATTTAAATCGGTCTAGTTTTGGAAAAGTAATCGGGGGACTACGAAACGTTGATTTGGTTTGCTTTTAGTAGGTATTTTCGGTCCAAGAAGCAGTTGTCTCTATCACACTCTGCGGTGAATGCGTTTGGGACTGCGCGACAGCAATAGATTTTACAAATACCTATTTTTTCAATTCTCTCGCCCGTATAGTGTTTAACTTCCTCTCGTGTTGTCCAATATGTGTGTCACAAATTAAATAGTGACCTTTTTTTTTTAAATAATAAGAAAAAGGCTGTAACTGCAGCTCCTATAATAGAAACAATCATATTTCGTATTAGCTAAACGTTGCCGACACATGGAGTCAAAGAGTTATTTAAAAGAAAATTGCAACTACTCTTAGTATACTCATGCCTAAATTTCCAAATACAACTTTCTCAAAATGTATTATATGTATTAATATTAATAAATTATTTAGTACTTTAGAAAAAAATTTTTAAGGCAATGATACTGTATGAAAAGTACTGTTTATATTTTACTTATATTACATTTATTTCGATAGTCATTGGATAGTACGCACTATATTGTAAAACTCATAAGTGTCTGTCGTCATGTATCGGTCCGTATCAAAGCGTGGCGTTTAAAAGTTTTATTGTGAAAAAGATTAACGAAATTTGATATTTTGCTGTCATACGAAAGTTTAAATGTACGATTTATAAAAAGTATTTTATTAGTTTTGTTTTAAAATGTTCATCTATTCATCAGATTGTCGGTCTACACTCGTGTGTATAGTAATGGCGAACGCGGTCTAGCACTAAACATCATCTCCGATAGTAATCCCGATCGCAACATGGTCATGGTCGCCATTTACGGCCGGTCCAAATAAGCTATCTGTCGCCAGTTTTGACATTTCGGAGATAGGAAACAGTTTCTATCTCTATTTTTTCCATCCAAAGAAACAAAGACAGAAGTTGTTTTCTGTCTCCGATATACCAAAACTGAAGATAGATAGGTTATTAGGACCGGCCGTTAATCAAGTTAGAAATCATAAAGCAATAACCACTCATGATAATGACTGTGAAATTTTAAAACAGTATACTACGATTAAGGAAAATGAAGGCTAAGAATCTTAAAAATATCTCAACTTAGTTATCTTGATTGTCATACCTAATCCTGAAACCTGAAAACCGACTTCTGTAGGCTTATCTATCTATATATATAAAAATGAAAACTGATTTAATGACTGACTGACTGACATATCAACGCACAGCCCAAACTACTGGGATTTAAAATCTGAAAATTTTCACCGTGCTACCTTTTATAGTGTAGGTGAGCACTAAGAAAGGATTTTTGGAAATTCCACCTCTAAGGGGGTAAAAAGGGCCCCATAAGTTTGTATGAAACTCCCTCAGTTTTGAAGCTAAGTCAATGAAGATTGGTATCCAGCTACCTGATTAGAAATTAAGAATGACGTCTTTCAGGATTTTTGAAAATTTAATCTTCAAGGGCATAAAAAATGGGGGCAAAGTTTGTTCGTTTCCGCGTCATATCCATACTCTTTAAGTATTTGTACTCTCTGACTTTACTTAGTTTGTTATGACATTCAATGTGTCAATCAGAAAATAAATAGGTAATTTCTTACAAACAGAATGGTATTATTTTAGAATTTAATAATTGGTGCCGAAATGGATGAATTAACTGAATTAAAACGTGTAGAACTTTAACAAAATTCGGCAGCCAGATACAAAACCTATGAGAAATTTGTGATTATGAATTAAAATTAGTGAGTGATCAGCTGGTGAAGTGACAAATGAACAAATTTACCAAGAATAATTTGGAAGAGATACGACTACAAATAATATTACTGATGACCCACAGTTGGAATCTGAGATTGAAGAAAAAAATAACCTTCAGGATATTACAACACAGCTTAAACTAAAACTGCAGAGTTTCAATTCGATAGCACGCAACAATTCCATGTATGCAGAAGGTACTGAGGTCGGTCACAAACAAATCTAAGGACATCTAAATTGAACTCAGTACCATTAGACAAGGACGAAACATTCAAAAACATCATTAAACGGTTGTATACTTACTTAAAACTGAACAGATGTGATTATATTATCGATACAAGGAAATACACGTTTCTGACATCTTTGAGCCCAGAATTACATCATAAAACGTATTATATTATATTTATGTACTCCACGGGATCCTTGTGAGTTAGAATTTGAGGAGTTAGTTAAAATTCAGTTAGTAAATTATCAACAACTCAAAATTGGACAGATTATGAAGATTTAATAATGGTGTTTGACGGAACTCTTGTTTGCATATCAAACTATAAAGCTCAATTAGTGCTTCAAGAAAATGTGACACCAATTTCCATTTAGCCGCGACGTATTCCATACACTTTTAAAACATGAAAATAAAACGCTGAGAAAAAAAAACACCTCACTTCATAATTCCGTGTTGTTTAACTTAGGATTAGCTACCACCACCCACCCACTAATGACCAAGCAGCAGTAATTAATGATGTTTTGCTGACATCATTTGAAGTTGAAGAAATATAACAATGTATAGACACAGTGGTCAGTACAGACGAATCAGTTCTTTATCCTGTCAAGTTTCTGAACACTATTTATCCTACTGATCATCCTTTACCATTCATGCCTCGAACCCACATCCCACATGAAAGTTTTGTGAAACTACGTCAGCTTTTTGGTATAAATTTTGTGAAGTTATAAGGATTTTTTTATAATTTAATATTTGAGGGGGTGAAAGCGGTGGAAAGTTGTGTGGTTAATTATTTGTGTTTAACCTCATATTGAGGTACTTGAAACTTCGTCTATCGATCATGAAGGGAGAATGACATAGGACTGCCTTTTCCAGAGCTCTACATCGATGCTGGTACTACACCGTCTAGCGGCCGGTCCTAATAACCTATCTATCTTCAGTTTTGGTATATCGGAGATAGAAAACAACTTCTGTCTTTATTTCTCTGGACGGAAAAATCAGAGATAGAAACTGTTTCCTATCTCCGAAATGTCAAAACTGGCGATAGATGGATTATTGGGACCGGCCGTAAGTCGTCGTCCACCTAGATGTCCGATCTAGGTCTTTTATCCAAATGTAGTATGCAAGCAAATTGTCTTTGTAAAATCGCCTTTTTAACGCTTATGGATCGAGAAAAATGGATTTACCTACTTGTTTGGAAATTAATAATGTGGTATTTTACACAGGACCACTTCTTCCAGGGCTCTACGCCAGTGTTGACCATATTCGAATAAAGCCTTGCAAGCTGCTTTGAATGTTTTGATGTACTACAGTATTGACAGTTTTTAAATTTTCAAATGATATTGTACTTTAGATTTCATGTAAATGAAAAAACAGATGTGGTGTGAGCTCGCTTGAACCACGGTACGCTAGAAGAACCAACACCGGATCCCTAAAACGATAGTTTAAATCGGCCCCTTTCAATCCAACTATTGTATCAACGGGCCCCGAACGACGTATCGGCTCCCACTAAGTGCCCACCACCACCTCGCCCGAGATGGGCACCTTCGGCACCGTAGGCAAAGGAAGTGGAGGAAAAGAGTGGAGGAGAGGGGGGTGAGTCGTGACGAAAACTTTGTAACAGATAAAAACCCACGCGTGCGAAGCCGCGGGCATCAGCTAGTATCGTATAAACGTAGTAGAAAAATCGCATAATGTAGGTAAACTTTTGTATGATTAGGTATCTTTTTAGCGTCGCTGCCCCACGGTTATACGTCAATCGTAACGAATATTTTTCTCCGATAGAGAGTCCGGATCTACCAATTTTCATCTTTTTATTTTCTTTGATTACATAAACACGGAAAACAATCTATAGTAATCTGCCAACAGCACGTAGCATAAGCAAAAAGCAGGCAGCATAGACCATTTTGAAAAAAAACTCGACACTGACGACCAAAACTACTCTACATGAGGATATGTCCTCATGTACGAAAGTAGTGACTGCAATACTTTCATAAACTTAATAGGTATAGCAATATAGGATACCAAAACCCGCGCAGAGCTATCTTGACTGGTGAAATCGATCAGAACTTATGTAAAGGTTTTGATCTTTTGCCGGTCACTTTCGAGCCACCAACCGTTTAATTAAGGTACTCATTTACACCGTTTAAGCTCGCCGTTTCAACCTAATCCAATTTAGATGATCCTCGTCATACTAACCAAACCTACTTAAGTAAATAATTTGATTTGATTATTAGGGTACAAACCAAATTTGACCACGAGCTTTGATTGTGAAATTTAATAGAGAAACGAAAAATTTATGGCAAAACCGCTTTCCGGGGTAATTGCAGTGTTTTGAGTTTAAAGGGGAGGTCATTGGGATTGGGAATCAATGGGATACTTGGTATAAACACTGACTTGAAGTTCCTGCCATAGCGCTTCGCCCACCAAAACAGATTGAGTGCATATATTTGCACATTACCCACTTAAAATACTTAAAAGTTTAAGGTATATTTTAAGAAAATATACATAATTAAATTCTCATGAAATATTTTTAGTAAAACTTTTAACGGAATATAAAGTTCTATATAAACTTACGACCCCATGAACTTTGAAATATGCTTCCTTAGTGGATGCTTACATAATAAGAGGAATACGTGTGCGAAATTTTAAATTTCTAGCCCAAAGCTTTTGGGCTGTGCGTAACAACTAATTAACACGCGGGTAACAGCTAAGGTAGATAATATATAAGTTGCAAAACACGTAGAATCTCAAAAGTATTACCTACTTATAAGATAAAAGAATTTTCAAAATGTTCATACAATTGTCAGTAAAGTAACTAGGTATATTTCATTCGAAAGAGTTTTAGTTAAACTACAAAAACTAAAGATTTAGTTATAAGAAAAAAACATTCAACCCTCTTAATTGCGATCATCCCACGACGTCGTGGCTAAATGTAATAAGCGTAAGCCGATATCAAGGTCAAGATCATCACATACATTGTTCTGGTCTAAGTACTTATCTAAATTATTAGTTTTTGCAGAACCAACGAAGATACAAAACAGCTAGCCTTAGGAGAAAAGAGAAAAGCTTTACTTCCAAGTCCGGGACTCGAATACAGGACCTCAAAGCTAAGGTACAATGAGTAACAGACTTGACTATGAAGGTCGTCAAATGAAAATATTGAGTTTTTTTATCCTAATTAATAGATATACCTATATGTCTGGCTGTTAAGTATTCTTGCATGGTTTTTAAGGGTTTCGTTGAGAACAAGGAGCCCTTTTAGTTTCGCCATTATCGTCAGTTCCAGTTGTATGTCTTATATTTATGTACGTCTAAAGTTTAGCTCAAACTCTTAAAAGAAATCAGTTATTCAGTAGAGTAGTATAATAAACCATAATTAAATACGCCTACAACGTTGTTAAAAATAGTTACTTGATTTTTTACTTATCTTCCCTTAGATGTTTAGAGAAATGGTTTTTTTTCTTGACTATTCCATGGTGTCCCCTGTGGTTGCATAGGTTCTTGATAAATGTTTTTGGTGTGAGAACACATTTTTGATTTGAGTCCATCTATATTAAGTATAGTTTAATTCTTAATTTCTTGAAAAAAGTTTTTTATCAAGGGTGTTCATAAACAACACCAAACTAAACAAACAACATTACAGATTATGCAAAATATCGGTTCAGTGAACACAAATTTTCCCTGAAGCTAAGGCGATTTCTCCGAAATGGGACGCTCCTGGTAAGTAGTGTTGCTCTTCAGCAATCTAGAAATAGAAAGCTTATGTTACTAAGTCAGTATTTATTACATTTCCAACATTCAGTATGTAATTTTCATTCATGAAAACTTATTAAGTAGTTATAGAATTAAGTCACGGCTTAAAGGTATGTAACGTAGTGACATAGCAGAGTTATAGCACTGCTACTCGTATATTACGAGAGTGCTACAGAGGTGTCACATACCTAAGCTATGGAGATATTAAAATTTACGACTGGATGTCGTAAAGACGCATATAAACGTGTACCGATAACATATTAGAGCCTACCTTATTATATGTTACAAGACACTCACCGATCGAGAATCGCGAAATTTGCAAATAACGTTAGTCAATGTTTCTTAAAGTAATAAATGCAGTCGTTCTACCAATAAGAGACTGAAGGATAAATATGTCTACTATGCTTTTTTTCAACCGACGAAAACAGTAGGATTTCCTATAATAACGTTGTAAAGGCAACAAGAAACCCTCAAAGTTCGTCCATGTTCATCTGCCTGTCTGTCCAGCTGCGTTTAATCTGTTTCTAAGTAGGTACTTATCTGTAATCAGCAGAGTGTAATATTAATTACACCTAAAAATTAAAAGTAAAAACCTTTCTTTAAGATACCATTCGTTACAAATAAAGAGGAACTGATAATTTCCTCGTCTATCCCATGATGTGGGGTGTCATCGAATTTTTTTAACTATTAGTTGGTATGTAACGATGTGTTTAAGTTTTTATATGAAGTTGACTAATAAAGATTTTTTACTTTTTAATATAGTAGGTAATATCAATTCGTTTCATAAAAAGATCCACAGAAATTCTCAAGTAATAGGTACTAGATAGAAAAGAAAGAAATAAAGGAAACGAGCGAGCAAATATTGAAAGAGTTGTTGTAATTATGTACCTGTTACAGGAAATGTTTTAAATCAGGATTGTGCAGTTTCCTGGGATTTTTATAGAATTTCTTCAATTCAAGGTTTTTTAAATTTTTAAATAAACTGATATTTAGTTGTAGGTGTTACTCCAACATATCAGGAAAAATAAAAATGGTAACGGTTTTTAAATAATATAATTTTAAATCATTCTTCATCTGTAATGAAAAAGATATGTTAATCAAAAAATTTTTTAATTCATTGATTGATGAACATTGCATCAAAAGTTTTATTTTTAGACGCAAGTTCACGTAATAATTTGCCGAAGTTAGAAAACAATTAATACTTACTATTATATTTGTTGTCGATTATTATTTAAATAACGACCACATAATAATTTAAGAATATATTATTGCTAGTTATATTAAGTACCTAAGTCCTAGTTCTCGTTATTTTTATTCAATTCTAATGAAAAAAAAAGTGGGTAAATCAAGAAAAGTTTAAGTTCATAAGTTCATGATGTCTTGTGAATATACTGGTTGCTAATGTTAATAAACGCAAGATTCATATTATTATAATACTCATCATTATATATGCTTCGTTTATTCATTCTCAAATTGTAGGTATACAAATCCTAGGACATATTGTATACATTTCCTAGGAAATCGTGTGTATTAAATAGTGTTTAAATCATTATTTTACACATTTCTTTAATAAACTCGGAAATCTATTGATTTCCCAGGAATAGTCTACAATTCCTGTTTTCTACAAATTTCCTGTAACATATCTAAATCTAAACTGTTTTGTGGTTGTTTTATTACTTGTTATTACTTTCTACAAACATTGGCTCTTAACTCAAGAGAATGATGTTGGTGAGACGCAAAATATTTATTCATCTTTATAACGCTGACAGAACCATTTCATGGCCAAGGCAGGTTTTATTTACTCGCCCACCTTTTCTATGCTTTTGAACTTAGATATTATGTTATTAACGTTCTAATGTGTATTTACTGTAGTTATTCGATTTTTAAAGCTTTTAATTAACCACCAAATTAGATCAGTTCCCAATAGTAAATAGCTACTACTGTATTTTTTTTTAAAGTAGGTTATTTATATTTTTTTTATTAAATTCTAAAAGATTAACTGATTGGTGTAACTCGAAATAAGTTGGTACACATGATTATTATTTCCATCTTCCACAAACATAATTATTTTGAATAACTTGACTTGAATCAGGCAACTATGCGTTTATCGCTAATAGATTTATTGCTAAGATTTAAACTGGTCTACAAAAGTACAATTTGTGTTAATGTTCAGTAATAACTTTAAAAAAGGATAACGAGATAATATGTTGCAGCTATTGACGACTTTTGGATCGTTGATAGCTTTAACATATAAAACGGATGAAACTATTATTTTAATGTTTTATAATTTCAAATGCCTATTTTTCAAAAGGGTGTGGTAGGAAATCAAGAGCTAACATTATAATAGGAATATTTCATTAAAGAAGGAAAAGTCAAATCGTCTCTCATTTGTATTCATGCGTTAAAGAGAAAATTCACTTACTTAACTCAAGGAACAATGGCTAGCATGACATAACACACGTCCACGCTGCCTCCTCCGTAAATAGCGTATTTTAATCGGTTTAAGGCCCGTTTGAAAGTAAACGATGCTTAAGATACAAACAGGTGGGTAGCATTACCTACCCAAAAATAAAATAATTCTGGCAACGTAAAGAATACTATAATAGGTCAGCAACACCTATTGTATATTTGTCGAGTCGTCGATAGTTTCGTATACCTATCTAATTTAAGCTTCCACGTGAAAATCAGACTAGGGTGAATGCACCAATAGTTCACAAGTCACTAAAACCTGACCAAATAGTAAAACAACCCAAATGTTAGTCAGTTCTGGCAGAAAATTGTGAATTCGTAGTACATTTTCAAAAATGACAAGGTGTACAATGCCAAATTACAAGCGATAGTTTCTCTTATTTGCTGAAGTGAATGGTCACCTATTGTGTACATAAATTGTTTGTTTTTAAAATTGTGTGTTTTTAAACTTTTGAATCTATTTACTTTAATTTATGCAATCATTTTAATTAACATTTATACAGACACTTTTGATTTATAATTTTTGGTTATAAATACCTTTTTACTATCATGATCAGTTAAGTAGTAACGCCGCTATCAACCCTTGAAATCTTTAATCCGCTTAACTGGTCAACTGTTGTTGCATTCACCTTAGTTCTCACGTGATCATGGTTCAAGAACTCAGTTATTCCGTGGTCATGGTGCTTGCAACTGCAGAAAGCGCAATAAAAAACCAGGTATAATAAGGTGTCAACACCGAAAAAAATAACTCTTAATAAGTATATTTAATAAAGTAAAGTAAAGTAATTTTGGTTAAAGCCTTTCCCTGTCATTCTTAAGTAAGTACCTAAGACCTTTATATGACGGGGCTATTATTTAAACGTTTATCAACACAATATTAAAATAAAGTATTCTTTTGTGTTACGGCTGCATGGAACTTTTGCTGGCAATACGTACTAATTGTACTTCTGAATTGGCAAAAAAGACGTTTGAGTGGGCCACTTATTCTTTGTTAGAAGTCCTTGCGAAATATTTATGTTTAAGTGACCAATATTTAAGATTTGTGAAACATGCCATTGTAAAGTTACAAAAAGCCTTGCTGGCTTACATTGAGTCCATTTTTATTTTTGGCAATCTTATCTTATTTTTAGAAGAGGCGACTTCCCTGCACCATTGAGCAATCTGTGATTGCTAACTTGCCTGAAAAGCGTGACGATTAATAAAATTTAACCTTCTATAAAATTGTACTTTACCGGTACAGTGGGGATCACTTTATTACTTGTTGATTTTTCTAAGTGAAATGAGGATTTGGTAGTCACACATATTTTTTGTATACCGATTTTTATGTGACCATCATCGATACTTTATTTAATCGATCTCAGATTGTCATTCCTAAAAGACTATTGTTAACTTCAACTCTCCAGTTTCTTCCTTCATTCACCTACTAGTTGTTTTAAAAGAAACATGTCCGTTGTCCATCACGCATGACTAGACACAGACAAGCTGGCGTCCGTTCCCGGCTAAATACCACATTTATAAATGAGTCATTAAGCTGGAGCTAGGCTAACTTCTCTTGTATGTTGGATAGTTTAAAACTATTTAAGTGATTCTGTAGTTCTTGTTAAATCTCTCGAAAAGGGATGGCAAGGAATAAACTAATGGCGAAATAGGACGCAAAATGTATAACGTCAACAATATTCCACTGACCTAATTTGTTTTAGCAATGTCAGAAACTTTTGTTTTCAATGTGCATACATTGAAAACAAAAGTTTCTTCGGTAACATTTTTAATGAAAAATTTAAGACATACAAACTTGATTATAAAACTTGGCAAATGCTTGTCATATGAAAAAAGATCTAATAACATTTTTCGTTTTGTTTTATTGAAGGCACTATTGTGCCTATGGTGCCTACGCTTTGACCTTTTTTCTGAAATATCCGATTGCTTTAGACAATTTTTTTATAGTATTTTAATTAATAATAGTGATTTTCCATTCAACAATCAAAAATTTAGTCCATACAAACCTTCTGCTGACCATAACAAACATAACAAAAAAAACCTATTATCCAATTTAGTGCAGTCGATCGTCAATACTTTAAAGTGACTTATTTTCACCCGACTAAGGCACTTGTTACTTACCTTTTTGTAGTTGGGTTACAGTTTGTTCATTAAATTGGTAACATTCCTCATTACGCACTTATTAAACGATGTACTTGCACCAATGATATTTAAAAAGTACTGTATGTATGATATTTAAAAGTAGTTACTTTAAAACATCATTGAGTTGCACATATAAATTGAGTTCGGAATAGCTTTGGTTTTCTTCTTCGAAGTTGTTTGAAACTAAAATATATCAAATCTATTTTCATACAACATTAAGTTTTAGTGAAAACTATTATATTAAAAAATAATGAACTTTGCTCTTAATATAAACGAAAGATAAAGAAGAAGGAGGTAAACTTTGGCATTGATTTGGGTAAACAGTCTTGAGAACGATTAATAGGCTTGTTCACGACATTACCAGGCTTAAAGTACCTGCGGCATTTTAGGCCCGCCTGCTTAAAAAGATTATGAATCATATAACTAGTGGTATAGATGCATAAAAACTAAATAGTGATCTTTGTATCATACAGATTAGGCAAAATTTATGAAGGCTGGTATGAAGCATAACAACAGCTACGTATGATCCATCATCATCATCATCAGCAGCCTATCGCAGTCCACTGCTGGATATAGGCCTCTCCAGGTGCACGCCACTTGTGTGCGTTGGCTCAGCAAAAAGTATCGCCTTGGAGAACAATTTATTTTCAATAATAAATTACAAATCATAGTGTATTATTACAAAAAAAAAACAATTCACATTTTATTTCATGTCCCTCATATAAACTATTTTCCAACTTAACAATTCTGTACGCATCTGTACTATTTAAACGTTACGCCATCAAGTGAGGAAGGATAGTTTGATGTATCGTGCGGCCGCTTTTTAATGTTCACTACAATTTGGTCGGGTAATCTACCAAAAATATTTCGAATGGGTATACATACATACATGATTTTTTGCATACGTATTCTTAAAACAGTGCTCAAATTATTGTAGAAGCATGTAATAAGCCAGCTCACAGAAAACTAGTGTTTTCGTATTCTAAGTAATTTCACTCAAGATAACCTCAAAAAAAAAGACAAAATCGTTAAGAACTCAGCAATGATATGTAGGCCGGTGAAACTTTACAGGATCATGTGAATATATAATGGGTATCAGTCTGCACTAACGGGAAGTCCTTGGTCTTGTTCCTTCGAGAGCCAGAGCATTTTTTTTAGCAGAGAACCATGCTAGTCATGTTAATGAAAATTGCGGCACAAATATGCACAAATTTACTGTATCTGTATACAAAAAATCATGAGTGTGCGTTCAACCGTTTGCGATATATAGCAATCACCAAAACGTTTGCCCAGCAAAAAACTAAATAAGTCTGAAATCTTAAGAGGCACAAATTTGGCTTTCACGGCACATTTACACTCGTATTTAAGCTATCTTTTTGCATATTTAATATACAGCTAGACACTACAATTTTAAAAAAAATTGCTGGGCGAACGTACGTGCTAGAATCGTATCTAATGCGTAGAATCCGTTTTACTTAAATAAATCTGAAGCTGTTGGACGAACAAATTACAATTTCGGGCACATTTACACGATATAAGACACTAATTATCTGCATCATCCAATTCTTGAAAAGACGAACGCACACCGCCACTTAGGTCGATCCTCGGCTTCTCGCATCCTCCTGTCAGCCATCTTGCGCAAATCATCACTCCACCCGGCCGAAGGCGTCCTTCACTACGTTTGCCGTTTCTTAGTCGCATATAGAAAAATCACTAACGAGTGCTTATTTGTTAAGAGCGTTTACATCGTGCATAGGCAACTATACGGCTTCTACTCTACTATTTATATCATCATCATTATCAGTCCACTGCTGGACACGGGCCTCCGAAAAGAGGATTTTGCCATAATCGCCACGCTTGGCCGGTGATCCCATGGCGATCCCAGTTTGGCCAATGGTGGAGATAAGACACACTAACCGTCTTCTTCGGCCAGAACTCCTTGTGTCGCTTCTCTTACGACACCCATAATAGAGGAGTAGTATTCGTTTAATGTTCCCGTACCAAACGCCGAAATATACACCTTTACCTATACTATTACCTACTATAATACCTATTCATCTATATGCTTAAATGTATATAAATGAGCCGTCGGCAAAGATAAATGAGAACTGGGTAGTTGTCTATATTGCTCAAAGGATCAAACGCGTGTTTATATCCGAAACATCTCTAACATAGTGTATTTTCAGATAAGACATGTAATCTTATACGGCAGCTATGCGGCTTTTATACTGCTATGATTCGACCTAAATTACTATTAGTGGATCTCAAGTGGCCTCGTCAGCAAGAAATCAGGTTAAATTGTATTGCATTCCCGGTTATTTGACATCACTTATAATATTCGCAATCTGTACTTAACTCTTTGTATATAATCAAATTGAGAAATTACTAATTTCCCTGATCACCTTTTACTCCTATATCCGTCTTTCCTAGGTCTCAAAAACTATCTTCATACCAGTCTACATCGGTTCAGTATATTTAGATAGTATTCCATAAATCGATTATAAGGGGTTAAAGTATGATCGAGAAAAGTCATTTTTCTATACTAAAATTTTTTTAGTTTTTTTATAAAAGCCTGAACCGTTTTCGATGCAATTAAAGGTGAAAGTTAGATGGTTATAAAGCTACGCATAGTATTTAAATTTCTGAAAAGCAAAGTATATAATACAAATATACTTAATTGAAGCAAGAAGGTCAGCTGACACATTGTAAGGGGTCTTTTCAACGACTTCCTTTGAAGTAATAGGCACAAGTATTGCATTTTTTTTTTTGTCAAAAGTTACTTTATTTAGTTTTTGATACAATTCAAAAAGAATTACGCAATAATATGACTATACTTAAGAGCTATAAACAAAATAAAAAGTAGGAAAATAATCGGCAATTTCATACTTTAACCCCTATTATTTATTTTGCAATCACTAGGACTTATCGATACTGTGGACTTCTCTATCAAGGCAAATACAAAGCTAATTATGTCGAAAACACAAATCAAGTTTCCATATTATGGAGTAAACACAAACACTGTAAATTACCTTGTAAGACTCGAACTGGCATGGAAGTCTTATGAAATACAAAACCAAAGACCCAATTACAGGGAATGATTATTTCTTCATTTGCCTTATAGTCAAGAGAAACAAATCCCGGGAATGCGTGATTTTTCTCGATTTCTAATCATAATATAGAGAAAAGAACGCAGCTTACTTTGTCCTAGCTCGTACTTGCTTAAACCTTTTGTAAACATTAATTTAAAAAGAGGCTGATAATAGTGTCCGAGTTTCTTGCGCTGCTTCTTCTAGGTTTAAATATTGGGACGTGTAAAAGCGACTACTGAGGCCTATTTGCAGAAATAAAACTGATTTTACTGATAAAAAGGTACAGATTGGCAGAAAAGTCTTTATTTTTGGTAGCTACTAAATGATGTACAGTCTTTTCGTGATATGGATTTTGTTGATTACTTTACGCATACATTGCAATTGGAAATCATGTTTTTTAGATTAGTAACAAACTCATAAGAGTGTTAAACGTATCGGTGTATTTGTATAAAATTCATACGGTTGTCTGTTGATAGATGTCAATACAGGATGAAATTTTAACCACTTTCCAAAATTTTTATTGGCGTTCAGTATCGTATTTAGAGCCTATTTATTAAGTAAAAAATGTAAATCGAGGTATCACCCGAAAATATTTTTCGCAACATAGTTTTCAATTTTTACGGTCCTAAGCCTGTAAAGGTATAAAGGGATAACCAAAAACCTATGAATAGTATCGTAATGAACGAATGAGATGCGAATAGCGCGAAAAAAGTGTTGCTAGGGGGCCGTATCAAAAATTTTAGACTTTTGGCGGACATTTTCTAAGTGCTTTATCTTGACATTTTTGTACTGGGCTATACCAAAAGAAAAAATACGTCATTTGTTTTTTGTCTCGTAGATTGTCATATTAAAATTCGGAAAGTGGTTAAAATTTCACCCTGTATATCATTTCCTGATAGAAAAAAATCACCTTGACGCTAGAAAAGTAGGTAGGTACAGATTTTTATTAATAATGGCTATGAGCTGAATAGTGAATCTATTATTTTGCTCTTCGAACGAAGACCTTGATCGAAGTCACCCACAAAACAGTGATGTAGGCAGATCCGTACTGCACTACTGTTCCTTGAGCGTCAATTTTTTTTTTTAAAATACAATCTTAGGTTAGCATAAGAATAAAATATAATATATTATAAATGAACGATTTCATTAAAAAGCTTTCCTTTTTTCACTATCCCGGAAACGCACTGACTACAGGGTTGAATCGATGCGGGATTAACATCACTAACTTAACGCTTCAAAAATTTTGCGTTGTAAGATTTTTTACCAAATTGAAATAAAATAACAACTGCTTGTAAGTTTAAAGAAAAGTTAGAACTTTGTTTGGGTTTGAAAGTATTGCAAATTCTTACCTGAGGTTTCTAAAGTATAAATTAATTGTTATTCTATAATCTCTATCAACGAGCCACGTGTAAAAGGATTACGTAGCAAATACAATACTGGGTAATTATACTTATTTATAGTTGAAAACTAAAAAAATATCACAAACTGATTCTTATTGTTTTGTCTGTTTTAATCAACCAAGGAATAAATGACGATATTTTTTCATTTATCACCACTTATAATTTTGACCGGGTAGATCAATTTGATATTTTTTTTTGTTCAATAGAGTATCCACTCAAAGCTCAAGTATAGCAGAGCTCGAAGTTGTTCACCGTAAAGACATCTAAGTAACGTTTGTCTACGGCTTTTCAAGCTTGAATATGTGTATCTACAAAGTAATCATTGTGTACCATAGTATCGTATAACATTACTATCAACATACCACAAAGGTCTGTGTCGATTGTCTTGCTTCTTCAGTAACTTTGTTTGATTCAGTGTCCCACAAATGTTGTTTCATACTTTTTCAGTGTCATTTTTTGTTGTAGTTAAGAATTAGTTTTACACTTTTATTGTGCAAATGTTTTATTGTTTACTTAATTTTTTTCAGCGGGAATGTTAGTTAAATCGTGCGGGCGGAAACCTGAGCCCAGCGATGGGAAAAAAATAACCAATGACCTATCTCAAGGTTAATTCTATCTTTGTATCAAATTTCATCAAAATGGGTTAATTTGTTTAGGCATGAAAGCGTTTCGGGGTCCCATGTTCGAATCCCGGGTCGGGCAACAAAAAGTTTCGAATTTTCGAACGTTGCTCGGGTTTGTGATCACCAACCCGCATTTGGCAAGCGTGGTGATTATGCCAGTACACCCATCATTGCTGTAGTAACTTGAATTCAATGATGGAGGCCTTTTCCCTGCAGTGGGATGATTATAGGCTGTTCCTTTGTACTTACTGTGAAAGCAGCTTACATGTATATCTTGTCGTTCCAACATCGGTTAACTGCCTTATCTTCCTCACAGCACAAGCAGCTGCACTAAGTCTTCCAATCAGAGATCTAATATGCGCATCTCGATAAAGACGAGAGTCTAAAGTTATACCTTAAAAGCTAGTGGAATTAACAGTAGGTATCTAATGGTTCATCTTTAACAGTAATCATTTTGCCTTATTTGCATTGAGCAAAAGATTATTTGTTGAAATACAATCATTTTGGGAGAGTATCGATAACAGCGCCTAATCATTTTGTGTGACTAGCTCAATAATTAGAGCAGTCACCCGGTACAACTATTATCTTAAGGGGACTACTAGAGCTATGTGCTGATCCCAAATTATTTAATTTTATTACTCCTAAACAAAATCAATTCTCAAAAAACTAGAATATCATCATTTTAGCAAATTACCTCTGGTATTTATTGGATCACTGTTAACTGCTTTGCATTCTAGCGTTCTTTCGTATTGTACATTATTGCTAAAAGCGGCCGCTTTTACCGTTAGCGTCTACTTCGACTTTATAAACAACTAAATGAAAAGTTTACTGTGATTCTAAAATGATACTGTTCTCGTTTTATGAGAATTGATAGTCCCCTTAATAGAGAGAAACAGATTATCCTAATAAAGGATCTCATTTTCTGATGAGACAGACACCAATTATTTAAATGGAAATAAAAAACATCTAAAGGATTTATAAGAACGTCTTTGGTATCTCAACATCTGAAGCAAAACATCAAAGTATGAGTAAATGACTGTTTATCAAAAAGTTATTCCAATAAAATCTTAACGACAAATTTCATGGAACATAATACAATGTTTCGAAAGCTTCCAGTATATTTTCATTAGTTGCCGTCTGCCATCATAAAAGATAAAGTTTGTTAAAGGTTTGTTAAGTCTAGTTGAGCAAAACATTGCTAGTCTCTTCTTGAAGTCATCTTCACTTTAGTTTTGGTATGGTATAGTGTTATTATCAGCGTTCATAAGCGTCCAGAACCAACACCTCTTTACCTTGACCAGATCATCATTAGCCACATAAAAAGTGAACTGTGCCTGCCTATTTCAATACCAGACTGAAAACCGGCCAAGTGCGAGTCGGACTCACGCACTGAGGGTTCCGTACCAACAAACTGAACTAGGGGTCCACTTACTTCCACTTAGCCAAAATACCACAATATTTAATTGACTGCAAAAATAACTTTATTTTTCATAGTGTTTGTATAAAGGACAAAGTTATATTTGCGGTTGTTAAAAATGTGCTATTTCTAAAAAAACACTAGTTTCATCTCATTCATTAACCAATTTTCGTTGAAAGTTTTTGTTAAGATCTACATTATGTTTTATTTTAAAAAAATTCACTTGTTTAGTTTAAAATTTAGAGAGGGGGGGGGGGTCACATTTTACCACTTTGGAAGCGTCTATCTTCCAAATGTTCGACTTTTGGAAAAAATGGTTCTAGGAACCTCTATGTCATTTTAAAAGACCTATCCATAGATACCCCATACGCATAGCATTGAGTAAAAAAATGTTATTTTATTTTATTTTATTTATTTAAAGGCACGACAACAGAATACAATTCAGCTTTTACAATTTCAATAACACTTAACTAAGATTCACATTAAAATTGAATTCAGATGAATGTTGCGCACAACGTTAACATAAAACAGTAAATACTTAAAAAAAAAAAAAGATACTTGACTAGGCTAAAGGTTAGTTGCTAAATTTACTTATTTAACAGTTTGATTGTTTTATTAAACGAATAAGAATTTTGAAAGAATACATCTAAATTGGGGGTATTATCATTATATAACCTGCACATTCGAAACAGAGGGTTGTTGTATGTTACATTGTTATTACAGACAGGTAAGGAAAACAATTTCAGCCTTCTCTTACTACCGTTTGTCTTCAGTGATAGATGGCTCAATAAATCCATGGCATCATAATGATTGTTAACAATCTTAAACAGTACAGATAGATCCTGCATAGAACGTCTACACTGCAGCGTATTCACTTTGAAGTATTTAAGTCTGGTCTCGTAAGTAGGTAATTTACGTCGGAGGCCCAATTTTGAGCTTAGATGACGCAGAAAACGCCTCTGGACGGCCTCTAACCGATCAATATGAATATTATAATGTGGACTCCAAATGATCGAGTTATACTCTAAAACACTTCTTACAAGGGCAAAGTACAATGTCAAGATGCTAGTGGGCCTTCGGAACGGCTTTGTAGTTCTTAAAATGAAACCAACAGTCCTATTTACCCTTGCTATGACATTGTCATAGTGGTACGTGAAGCTTAATTTGGAGTCCAACCACACTCCGAGATCCTTGACTACATTTTGTCGGTTCAGAGGAATACTATTAATGCCGTAGAGATACTGATAAGAGGATTTCTTTTTTGTGAAAGTTACAAGACAACATTTTGAGATGTTCAAAGACATACCATTATATACACACCAGTTCTGCATCCTATCAATATCATCTTGCAAGAGCATAGCATCCTCAGCACAAGCTACTTCACGATATATTTTAATATCATCTGCATAGGCTATACAACTTGATTTCGTGGACTCGATTAGGTCATTAATAAATATTATAAATAAAAGGGGCCCTAAATTTGAACCCTGTGGAATCCCAGAGGTAGAATCATAAGGAACTGAATCATAGCCATGCACTGCCACCAACTGGGTACGCAGAGATAAATAGGAAACTAGCCACCGGAGAAGCATACCATGAATACCAACGTGATGAGCCTTACAACAAAGAATGTGATGATCTACCTTGTCGAAGGCTTTGGCGAAGTCAATGTAGACTGAATCTACTTGCACATGTCTGTTAAAAGCCATATTAAGATCGTGAACATAAGTTAGAAGATTGGTGGTGGTGGAACGACCGCCAACGAAGCCATGCTGTTTGGTACTAATTATTGGTTTCAAATGGAAATACATATATTTGTAAACTAAACTTTCGAATATTTTTGCAAAACAACTAAGTATACTAATAGGTCGGAAGTTAGTTACATCCATTTTGTCTCCTGACTTAAATATGGGTACAATTTTAGCAATTTTCCACAACTCGGGAAAAGTACCTGTACTTAGGCTTTTATTATATATTAAACACAGAGGTATCGCCAACGCTATTTTACACTGTTTTATAAATATCGGCGGTACTCCGTCCGGCCCAGCACCCTTTGCAACATCTACGGCGTCAAGAGCTGTATCTATCTCTTTCACCGTTAATGTAATAGAAGAAATACTTCTAAATGGCTCCGGAAAATTAGGTATGTAAGTGTGTGTAGTTGGTTTATTATAAACAGACGAGAAATGTCTCGCAAAAAGATTAGCTATGTCTGCACCATTATTAGCGAAATCCGAGTTATAGTACATTTGATGTGGCAATGCATTAGTAGCCTTTTTTGATTTAGTGTATCGCCAAAATGCTTTAACATCGCTTTTGATACTTTCCTCAGTTCGTTCTAAATATGTTTTATAACATCTATCAAGTTCATTTTTAGCTCTGGATCGTAGTACAACAAAAGCATCAAAATCGCGCGGATTTTTGTATTTTCGGAACTTTTTGTGGTACTTATTTTTCTCTTTTAATATTTTAATCAATCCACGGGAAAACCATAAGGGCCATGCATTACGCAAATCAGATATTGGAGTATGTTTTTCTATTATTTCCCATAAGTGGTTATAAAATACATGTACGAAGTTGTCACAATCCAAGTCAGCGTACTGATCCCAGTCTATTTTACTAAGATCTGAATTACATGCGGGAAAGTTAGTTTTATGAAATCTATATTTTTTACTAGGATTCTGTTTCAGTAGGTTTGGTTTGCTATAATTTAAAGTAATTTGCAAAGGTGGATGATAAACGTCCACACGACTAAGTGGTTGAGCCTCGGTAACAATACATGCGGTCTCCGAATTATTTAATACAAGATCTAAAATTTTACTCTGGGAGTTAACTACAAAGTTAGATTGGGTTAAGTCCGATCTGGCAATAGTTATAGTTCTTTGCATGGGAAGCCCCCCTTAAATATCATTATTTTTTGTATAAGAATCGTAAAACTGTCAACAGGACACACCTACCTACCAAGTTTCAACTGTGTAATAATAATACTTTCAGAATAAAGTGGCTGTGACATACGGACGGACGGACAGACAGACAGACAGATAGACTTGACGAAACTATGAGGGTTCCGTTTTTTGCCATTCGGCTACGGAACCCTAAAAAGCATTGTATTTCATTTATAATTGTTTAAACATATTTTATAAGTATAAACGCTCACAAATGTTTTGCCTCACTGCCGGACTTTTTTGTTAGTTGGTTTTGTTTAATATTCCCCCTTATTGTTATACATTGCTGCCATTTAATCGGAAGTTTATTTATGACTTTGCAATAGAGCACTGAGAATCTTATTTCTATGTAATAACACTTTCATGGAATATTAACAGCAAACAGATATTTAAACCTATCAAAATGGCAAATTTAGCGAATTTGAACAGTCTAAGTTTTCAAGGCAACGTATTACACAGATTATACAATATTGTTTATGTTTATAGTTATAATGGGTCTCAAAGTATAAAGGCAAAGTCCGAGAAACAAAAGTATTTATCGATGAACTTTGTGGTAAAGCGTCCACGGACGCTTCACAAAAGACGTGAGAAAAATATTTATAGCGTTTCTTCAGAGATTCAAACTTTTTCCTATCTTCTTTTTATACACATATCTCATACCTAACAAATACATAATTTAAGTTTAATAAATGTTTGATGAACTTTAATCGGAAATGTTGTAAAAGTAACAGCCTATAATCATCCAACAGCATATTATCTCTATCACTAAATTCAAGACTAAATAACCGGCCAAGTGCGAGTCGGACTCGCGCACGAAGGGTTCCGTACCAAAAAGGCAAAAAAAACGGGTTTGTCGTATGGGAGCCCCCCCCCCTAAATATTTATTTTATATTGTTTTTAGTATTTGTTGTTATTGCGGCAACAGAAATACATAATTTGTGAAAATTTCAACTGTCTAGCTATCGCGGCTCTTGAGATACAGCCTGGTGACAGAGCGACGGACAGACGGACAGACGGACAGACGGATAGACGGACAGACGGACAGATGGACAGACGGACAGACGGACAGACAGCGAAGTCTTAGTAATAGGGTCCCGTTTTTACCCTTTGGGTACGGAACCCTAAAAAGCATTGATGGTTGTCAATCTGTGGTACTTATCAATAAAGGTAGATTTAAAGCGCAAAGCTATAATGCACAAAAAACGGTTGAGGTATATATATAAATGTTTTGAATAAAGAAACAACGATTTAGCATATTTAAATGTTAAGTGTTCGAGTAAGTTCAAGAAGCCAATAAACTTCCATTACTTACTGAAAACATATTTGCTATTAAAATTTCATTTGATTTAGGTGTGACATTTCATTGAGCAATCGTTGCGCAGATGCGACAGTTCAACGAAGAGACAACCAAAGGAAAAATATTACACTTAAATTAACTTTCAGCGAGCATTTAGTCAACCGCAAGAGTCGAGTATTTTCGACAACTTATACCGGAATATTAAATTATCAACATTGAATTATTATTATATACCTAGGTGGGTTAGATCTATTGTTGTATGTGTGAATAATTGAAAATTTACCTTTGTTTGACTACTGATATTTTAAAGGATAGATATGTTACGTTCATAGTAATTCGCATAATAAATCTGTTCCGAGCAATCTAAAACTGCACTCATTGACAAGTTTCACTGATAAGCAGAACAAAAGATTCCAAATACGTGCTATTTGGAAATGAAAGAGATGGCAATTTTTTTTTACTATTTCCGCTCGTGATTGCGCTCGACGCTGGCTATGTACAAAACATCTTAAGTATTTGAGTCTTTACAACGCACGTGCTTATAACATATTTGCTTCGTTTTAATATAATGTCATTGCCTTTAACACTCTAAGACAAGAGCAACAAAAAATTTACTGAAATGGTTCTGTTTCATAGCCATTGATAGCTATATCCAGTTTTAGTAGTATCAGTCAAATCCGATTTTGTATGGAGAACGTTTCTTGCATTTATTCTGTTAAATAATAAATTCTGTCTGCTTCGGAAATATAATCAATGTAATTTTTAAAAGTCTTGTGTACCTACCTAACAAAAAACTTAATAGCAAATTGGGCTATCCCAATTTCAGATTTCATAACTCATTCGATTCGATAGATATCTATACAGCATCTATCGAATCGAATGAGTTTTGAAATCTGAAATTTCTTGTTACATATACTTTTTAAACTATTGCTTTGCTACTGATACGGATAAAATGGCAGGGAACTTGCACATACAATAAATAGGACCGGAAACGTGCACATAGTGTCGTGGCGACAAGGGGGCAATATCCTGGGGTCCATGAGGAGTGGAGAGGTACGGAGAGGCTCTCAGGAGAATTCCCGTAATCAAGAGGAGGAGATCTGTTCCTCGTCTGTGTTTACTCTACAATCCGAAAAGAAGGAAAGCTCGCAACAAACTGCCCAACAAGCTAATTACTATTATAAATAAAGTGTTATATAGATAACTCAAATATTGTAATAAGATAAATTTACATAAAATCAATTCGACTTGCGGTATGGCGGCCCTTTCAGGTTTAATAATATAACTTTGAATTTTCCTACTTACTTGAAAATTTACATAGCAAATGTTTATTTAAATCTATGTAAATAAGGCATCTCAATCTACTAATAAGTATGTATTATAATTGTGAAAATTTCTTCTTCTTATAGGTAGGTACATACATAAAAATAAAGTGCCAAACAATCAGGTAAACAGAATAAATGATAATCAATGATTATGATTATGTTCGACGATTAATGATTGATTTTACTGCCATAGTCAGTCACCTTTGATGGCCACTTTCTGCTTCATTAATGATAGGTAGGTTTGATCGCTAGGGCGTCTTAAGCGGTTTATTAATGACATGAGTACCTACCTAGGTACTAGTATAATTAAAATAGATGATAGGTATTTTATAGTAGGTCGTAGCAGCTAAATGCGGGACGATATGTCAATATTATTTTAAATTAAATCGAAGAGGAGTTCAAGACGTAAGTAGTTACAAAAGTAAATCACGAGTGTGATACCTACTTACCATAAATACCAATCATGAGTAATTGAGTATTAGCAATATTATCTATACTAATATTATAAAGCTGAAGAGCCATCTAGTCCCAAATTAAGCTACTATTAAGTACCCTGTCGTATGGGGTACTAGACAACCGATAAACTTACTTATATTTTTTTTTTGTAAATAAATACTTATAATACATAGAAAACACCCAGACCAGTACAAACAGACATGTTTATGCACACAAATATTTGTACTGTGCGGGGATCGAACCCGCGACCTATGGCTCAGAAGCAGTGTTTACTACCGCTGATCCAAATGGTCGTCAAATGGTTTCCTTGTTCTGTGGGTTCGATCCACGGGGCGGGTAACGAAAGTTTCTACTTTTAAAATACTAGAGGTAATTTGCTTAAACGATACTGTTCTAGTCTTTGAGAATTAATTTTGTTAAGGCGAAGGGGAAGGCAAGTGACCTTGAGCATTTCGCGTGATCTCGCGCGACATCTATCCGTGCATAAAATAATACAATATGCTTTTGTTCGACTTAGTAACGATCTGTTTCGCTCTTGTGCCGCTAGATGACGCGCAGTAGATTACGTTTTTCTGATAATTCAATGGAAAGTCTTGGTTTCCGTCCCTTTTTATAACTTATTTTTATTAAAGTTGACATTAAAACAACAAGAATCACACAATTTATATCACATTCAAAAAAGCATGCATGCACGCTCAGCTCAGTCTAACAGAACGGCAACCTCGCTCAAGCCACGAAGTGCGCGCGGTGGTGGCGCGGGCATGCAACGTTGCCTTTTCGTGCCGCACTAAAACGCCTGATTATTATTGTGAGCAAATTATACGCTCGTGGAAATTAGGCGCTAAGAGTAATATCCATCATAAATACTTAATTTGTTGATTTGAAAACAAAAATTTACCTACAGATAAAAGGCACGAATACTATGAATAACTATACAGAGTTTTAAACTAAACAAACTCCTCGTTTAAGATATAAACGTGTATAAGATCGCGTTACTTTGGATCGCGGTCCTACAATGTTTAGTGCTAAACAAACGAATAACTAGTATTTAGAAATTAGAGGTAAAACTTCGACATATAAGTTACATGATGTATTAATTTCAAAGACCCAAGTGTAATATTTTCGCCAGGAAACATGCACAAAAACACCTCTCCTACGTGTATTCTCCTTACCCTTCGCCTTAAGAAGTAATAAAATTAAATCAATTGGGGGCAGCACTTAGCTCTAGTAGTCCCCTTGAAATAATAAAATGGGGTGAGTAAATTGATAAAGGAAATTTATTTTTTTCTAATTTAAAAAATAAAGCGAAGTCTCCGGTGTAAAAGATATTTGACAGATTAAAGTCGCGGTTTGTAAAAAAAAGCGTGTGGCACTCGGAGACTGCCGCGGTAAAGCTATTGCATAGCATTTTTTATCAACTTATGCAAATGTAAAACTTAAAAGTATCACCGCTGTGCCGGTCGGAGTGGGGGGGTGTTAGGTTATTTTCGTTACGGAATTTCTGGATTCGGTCTCCACGCTCAAGGCCCGCGATAGAAGCTATGCAATAGCTTAATTTTATAATTTTATGTATTTTCTAATTTCTTTTGTAATTAAGTTTTTCTGTTATTTTGGCAGATATGGTTACCATAGGCAACCATACTGTCAAAATCCTTATTTCTACTAAATTCTTTTAAATTTCGGAAATTCAAAATTGTTCGATCGTGCCTCGCCCCGGTTAGGTTATTTTCGTTACGGAATTTCTGGATTCGGTCTCCACGCTCAAGGCCCGCGATAGAAGCTATGCAATAGCTTAAAAAAAACATTTCCGTTTTTTAAATCTAGTCTAACCATTAAAAATGGTCAAGAATACTGTTCTGTAATTTCAGGTCGCAAATATTTGTTTTTCTTCCTTATTATCATAGTTCTTATATTTATACCGTGTCGATTTACAAAACGTACTACCTGTTTTACGTAATTCTGTGACTTAGGTATATCTAATTAATTTTAAATGGATCTAAAAGTTGGTCGACAACTGATTTAAATTGAAAACCCCACTTAGCTGTAATGGGTTTTACACTTAACTTTATTATGTAGGTACTAGTTCTTCGGCGCGAGGACCCTCACAATCTTATAGGGGTGATAATATGCTACTAAAGTCTTATACACAGTACCAAAATTGGATTTAGGCTTTCAAAAGTACTTGTAAAGAAAGCTGTCAATACGCTGTTACATTTTTTTATCATGTTCTAAGTTGGTTTGTTTTTGTAAAATTACTAATACTTACTTATGATTAAGTTTTTAATGTTTATTTATTTATTAAAACTTTATTGCACATACAAAAAACGGTACAAATGGCGGACATAATGTCAAAATCATTCTCTACCATTCAACCATTAGGCCAAGCAGAAATATCACAGGCGGTGCAAAGGAGTGAAAATGAGTGAAGTAATATGTGTTCTCTAACATAAATCAGTCATCATCACCAGAGTAATCATCGATATTGCGAAACTATACAATTTTTGACGACGGAAGCTTGGACTAAATAAATAAAAAAAAAAAAAATAAGACACGATTAGAGGCTTTATTGAAATGTTTTAAAATACTCAAAACCATTTCGCCAATGCCGACTTTTTTTTCTTCGTAAGATCCCTTACCTAAGGATGAATGATGCATGATGTGATAAATTAGATAACGATTAGTATAAATTCTAAAGTCACAAAACTAAATCCAAAAAAACATGCCTAATTTTCTTTTAAGGTAATACTTACGAAAAAAAAAATTAAATCTGACATCGCGAGTATAAAAAGAGTTGCGCGCCGAATTCTTAATTAAATTATATTATATATTTAAGGATCTCCTATTTTTTAAATTTCTTCTATTAAAAACAGCGAACTATAGAGATTTTTTCGTTGCATGACATTAAATCCAATAATTGAAGATTCCAGGAAATGTTCTCGAACCGAGACGCTTTTACAATCGTCTCATCTTTCTCGTATTTTTTAACCCTTACACGTACGTATTGTACGCTAACCCTTGGCCTATATGCGAAGACAGCAGTTTATAAAAACCCAAAGACTCGTATTTTTCAGTATGTAAAGATATAATTTAATTTAATTTTTTAATTACTATAAAAAGGAATGGCATAAAATCATCCCACTGCCGTGCAATGGCTTCCATTATTGAATTCAAGCTACAACAGCAATGATGGATACAGGTATAAACACCACGCTGGCAAAATGTGGGTCGGATCACAAACCTGAGCAATGTCCGAAAATCCGAAACTCAATTGTTGCCGAAATCGGCATATATACGGAAATCGAACTAAGGACCGCGATACCTTGGCCCGGTACGTAAACCACTAGGCCAACAGGGTGTTATTTTTTTGTTAAGCGAAAGTTAAAATTTAGCTTCTAAGAATGCTAGGCCACGACTAACGTTATGAGATTAAACGTATTTTTAAATAAACATCCGAATTCTATTTTGAGCTGTTAAAGAGTGATGTCTTAAATAAATCACATGCCGTGGCAAGTTTCAACAATCAACAAGTCAAGGGAACATCTATCCGCGATCTAATGAATGTTTATTTTATTCACGTTTTTTCTTAGTTAGAAATGCTTTTGTAGAACTGTATAAACACGTATCTAGTATTACAGATTAAATAACAGCGATTCTAAGTATTCTTAGAAGAAACTTAATGCCATTTTAGCATTAACTTTTTTTCAATTCACTGTAAATCATCAATTATTTTGAACATAATTTCCAAACTTTCGTTTGAAATAAATTAAAACAAATGATTTTAACGCTTTCAGTTTTTTTCTGATGACGCCCCTTTTTTCAACATTTAGAGCAGTTTTTTTTATATTGATATGCCAATATAAAGCATTCCCTAACGAAACCAAATCATTGAAATCAAGTAATCTACCTGGTACAAAATATACGAGTCGAATCGGGTACTTCCTATTGGTTTATAGGATTTACACAAGGACTGTTCATTGAATAAAACGAACTTGCATTCCCGTCACGAAGCATTTTGTTGTTCAGTGATTAAAGTACCAAGATTTTGGGTTCAATCCGGAAATTGGGAAACAAACGATTCGATTTTTAGGGTTCCGTAGCCGAATGGAAAAAAACGGAACCCTTATAGATTCGTCAAGTCTGTCCGTCCGTATGTCCCATGTACCCATTTTACCACGTTGGAAGATAGACGCTTCCAAAGTGGTAAAATGGGTGTCCTCCACCCTCTAACTTTTAAACTAAGCAAGTGAAAAAGGTTACATTAAAGAAAATTGGTTTGAACGAGATCAAACCGGCAGTTTTTGAGAAATAGCACATTTTTAACAACCGCCACAAAATATAACTTTGTCATTCATACAAACACTATGAAAAACAAAGTTATTTCTCATATGTTATAGTCAATAAAATATTGTGGTATTTTGGCTAAGTGGAAGTAAGTGGACCCCTAATTCAGTTAAAGTTGGCACGGAACCCTCAGTGCGCGAGTCCGACTCGCACTTTTTAAATTATACTTGCACCCTCATTGCTGTGGTTGATTATTGTGCAAAACTTGATTTCAATGATAGAGGCCTTTGCCTTGCAGTGGAATTATTATATGCCGTTACTGTACTGCAATAGGGTTTAATAATATCTGTACGAGCGGACCCGACAGACGTTGTCCTGTCTTAATATGAATAGGTACTGATTACGAAATGGTTTAATAAAAAAAAAATTACCAATTGTTTATTATTATTATGCTGATGATTTATACAACCTTATACAACATGTATACAACATACCTTGTTTTTTTTCTGGCAGGTATTTATATAGTTTTGTTGGTATTCTGACCATATACATAGTATATAATAGACGAACAAAGCCTGTCAGATAGAAGAAAACCTCAGGAAATCTAACAAGATAAAAAAGAAAAATAATCTTTTCATTTTGTTATATGTTTTGATTGACGTAGTGAAACCCAGTGACAACTGCGATATAAGCTTCAAAATTTTATGTTTTTTTTTCTTAAATCGTAGATTATTTAAAGTAAATAAAATTTTATTTAACAATGGTCACATGTTATGTGAGTGATTGTGGCGTCAGTAACAGAAATAATCCAGAAAATTACACATTTTAAAGGTAAATAAGTAGAAAGTCGTCACCGCTAAAATGCGTTATTTTTGTTGAATTTGATCTTGTTGTTATGTTGTAAATATAAAATTATGTCAATCTGTTTGTTCACTTTAATATTTTGTATAGATAAAGTTCTACTTATTATTTACATTCAAATTTTTCTTTTAACAATCGCTTGAGGAATTAGTTTTAAAAACGAGTTAAAATTCACGGATAGGGTCAATAAAATTTTTCCTTTTTCTTATGAGACACGGAAGATTTCCTAGAAATGTAAAAATACAGGGGTGTGTAATATATATTATAACAACATATCGTATAAAGACCAAAACATATACAATCAAATGATATTATTTTGTTTAATATAACACTTTTAATATAATGATGGAAAGATATAATTATAAATTACATAATTTTAAAAGGTATAAGTAACAATTGGGATAAATCATTTAGTACCTATAACAACCGTTTAATATAACATTCACATGATATAATGTTAAAAACAAATAAATTGTGTTTAGTATAATAACATTTAGTATGTATAACGTTCATTTACGATAACACCCCTTTTATATAACATTTAAAACAGATAATGATTACTTGATACAAAATCATCAAAATGCAGAATTTAAAGATACCAAATAGTGTAAATTCTGAATCTTTAATAGTACGAAATGCCATAAATACGCAGGCAAGGAGGTATGCATGCACGTAAGCAGGCAAATATGCATGCATGCAGGGTAGCATGCAGGCTAACAAGCATACAATATGTATGCAGGCAAGCAACCATGCATGCAGGCAAGCAGCATGCCTGCAGGCAATCATCATTGCATAAATGCAGGCAAGCAGCATGCATGCATGCAGAAAGCATGCATATAGGTAAGCAGGCAAGCATGCATGCATTTGTTTTGCTCTTCTCCGGCGCTGCGGGAAGTGCAGTCCTTTCGCCCTTGCGTAACAAATCTCTGGCAACCACACTCACTTCCGCAGCTTCTGTCTATAGGGCAGACAAGTACCACGGCGGAAAGACCACGGCGAGTCGGGATTCAACCAAATTCTTAATTTTAGCAATGTATGTTAGAACGGTTATTTCTTTTAATCAATATTTAAAACGTTTTTATCTCAAATTATAGATATACGAAATGATGCGTATAACAAACAAATTTATATCAAATGAACGATACATAAAATGAGTTTTATTTCAAAATGTTTTATTTGTTTCGAATGTTATACTAAATAGTATTAAATAAACTGTATGTCATGTAAAGTAATCGTTATGTCAAACAAAATTATATCATGTGTTGTTGTAACAAATAGTCATTATGTAAAGTGATCGTTATTAAATTTGATTATATCAAATTATTTTATATCACACTAGCTGTCGCCCGCGACTTCGTCCGCGTAAATTTCTGTTATTATGAACGCGGTCATTTTTGCAACATTTTTTACTGATGCTTCGCTCCTATTGGTCGCAGCGTGATGTTATATAGCCTAAAGCCTTCCTCGATAAATGGACTATCCAACACAAAAATACATTTTCAATTCGAACCAGTACTTCCTGAGATTAGCGCGTTCAAACAAAAAAACAAACAAACTCTTCAGCTTTATAATATTAGTATAGACAAAGAAAATGGTATAGATGAGATGCACCCAAAATACAGACAGTGTGTGGTGATTGAAATAAAACAACATTCATGTTTTTATTTATTCAAAACAGTCTTAATTTAACAACGATCGGAATATAACTGGCGCGAGAAATACATTTATTAATTACAAAATAATTTCCTTGTGATTTTTACAAGTTTTTATTTCATTACTAGCTTTTTTAAGTTAACGAGCTGAGACTGCTGTAACAAAGAAATCCAATCAGAATGTGAAAAGGCAGGTAATCATCAAGAGCATCTTTTTAAAAAACACTTCTTACCAAGCTATAGAGTTGATTTTTTTGGGTTTAACCCCTTATTTTGGTTTGGCCTTGCCACCTTTGGGGCAAGTGTCTCGGTCAGCCTTATTTTAAACTATAATTAAAGTAGGTTGGTAAGTAGGTACTTAATTATATATACAACAGTATACCAACTATGACTGTCTATTCGTAATGCTTTCACTCCTAATTTCAATAAAATTTGTTATAAAGATAGATTATACCTTGAGAAATGATAATGAAGTAGTAACCGACCTAACGAAAGTGGTAATATGTGAAATATGCGAATGCTGTTTCTCATAATTTCATTTCTTACTTTACGTAGTGTGAAACATAAAAGAGTAAGGTTTTTTTAGGTTTCCTTGGTATTGAAATTGTGCTAATACTTACACTGACTTTTATTAAAGAGTTCAAAGTAAGTCCCATTATAACAATCCCGAGTGAATGATAAAATTTTTCATTTCTCAATGTTACCATTAATGCCACACTATAAGCTCTTTCTTTCTAACAATCTTAAAAACTTATATAGGTATATTATATATACAAAATGTACGCATTTGAAATTATTCAAAACCTTTCAAGCCGTAATTCTAGTCCCCAAACACGTAAACTTTTTGTATTACCAGCGCCGTAACAAAATTAACTTTTACATAATAGATAAAGTAATCGAACAAATGCTACGAAAAAGTTTAAAAAAATGCGATTTCGATGTTGTGTTTGAGTAAGTACTAAAGTCACTCATTACATTTTGTTTATTTTAGACGCGTACACCGACGTCACGGTTAGTTGGATCTGTTGGTCAATCACGCTCTTTTAATGGTTTCAAATTAGGTAATTTCAATTAATTTAGTAAATTTTAATTACGAAGTACTTATTTAAAAACATAGTCTTAACACTTAATAAATGTAATCTCTAGTGATGCCATATCAATGAAGGCTGATCAGTTAAAGTGCGTGCGCACTGACAGCGCGCGCACGGGAACGTTTGGTGCGCGCGCGCCGATCGTGCCTGGTGCGCGGCGGAACGATGCGCACGATGAGTAAGTGGGCGCGCGTTGAAGACGACTAACCCCACTGCTGCTTGTGCCACGGCGTGTTATGCCATTTACACCGACTAATTCTGTCAAATAAAAAATATTAATTATTTTTTAAGTAGAGATCCAAAAATACAGGGACATTTGTAAATCAATTATGACGTAATCGTTTGTAGATTTCGTTAAAATTAAAAAAAAACTACTAAAGTAACAAGTAACAATGTAACAAGAGGTTTGACTATTTCTTTTAATCCAAGACTTAAGTACTAACTTACATTCTGTTTGCAACATCTAAATCCCTTTGGCCGTTAAACTAACTGATCGTTTGGTCGAATGCTCAGTATCGTTTCTCACGTCACCTCATTACCTACATATCTCAGCAGCGCAATCCTCTTAGCTCTAACTAACCTGCTAAACCACCCTTAACACGACATAAATAAGGGAGCTTACACGATTTCATCCTCTAACACATAAGTTGTCTCCTATAAAGTTGAAAATATAACGTTGCAACCTTGTGGTCGAGTTTAGAAAACATTTTTGATTTGCACGTTTTCTGGGGATTGTCAAATATATTTTTTAATTTAGATTTTTAACAGATAGGCTAGAAAAAAATGGCATCAATCATAACGACAAACGTGATTTAAAATAGTAAAATGAATTTGATCTTGATATAAGCTAATATTTGGGAAAAAATAATATAAAATTATAGAAGTATACTCTAGCTTAGGTACTGTTTTCTTGACTTTACGCGAACACTATACATTGAAATGAAAGATAATTTTACGGATTCAGAACGCGTTTATTTTTGATTTAACCCGACGTTTCGAAACCTTTGTAGCGTTGATCTAGCGTCAGCGTGACCATGAACTCTGCAAAGGGTTGCACAGTTCTAAATCCGTAAAATTATCTTTCATTTCAATATACACTAGCTTATTTTTGGAATTCAATTGATCACAAAGCTCGTCTTAGGTACTAATCTAAAGACAGGCAGGCCACCGAAAAAAAATACCGTAAATACCTAACTAGTATCTAGTAACTATCCTCCGTGCTCGAAAAATAGTGTTGTTAATAAGTACTACTTTACTTCATTACTTTATAACGGAAATTTTCCTAGGGAAGCAAAAACTGTTTTAATAAATAAAATTAATCGAAACTAACTTTATTTTATTTTAAGTAATATTTTTTTATTTTTATTTTTAGTGCCTAGAAATCACTTTATACCTAATTGACGACTGCGACGTTATACTGTACTGTACTTCGAGGATGCTAGCAGAAGCTGGAGTCGACAGCTTCGGGGCTATTGTACGAAAGCGCATAACGTCCCTGATTTACCGTGTGCCGGTATATAAGCTCCAACAACCTCCTACAGAGTGTTGCGGCGAGGTTGGACTTGGACAATGCTATAATGCAGCATTGGACGCACGTCCATGTGGTCAAAGACACTCAAATAAATTATTTAATTTTATTGATTCGTTTTTAAACTAACATAATAGGTAACATAAAAGTATGAAATTGCCGATTATTTTCCCACTTTTTATTTTGTTTATAGCTCTTAAGTATAGTCATATTATTGTGTAATTCTTTTTCTATTGTATCAAAAACTAAATAAAGTAACTTTTGACTAAAAAAAAAATGCAATACTAGTGCCTATTACTTCAAAGGAAGTCGTTGAAAAGACCCCTTACAATGTGTCAGCTGACCTTCTTGCTTCAATTAAGTATATTTGTATTATATACTTTGATTTTCAGAAATTTAAATACTATAATGCGTAGCTTTATAGCCATCTAACTTTCACCTTTAATTGCATCGAAAACGGTACAGGCGTTTTTAAAAAAACTAAAAAATTGTTAGTATGGAAAAATGACTTTTCTCGATTTCGTCCATACAAAACGGCAATTTCATACTTTAACCCCAATAGTTCGTAATGATTTTACACTATAATAATTATGGGCATTGCCTGAAATAAATCATATTTAATTTTTATTTAAATTTACTGTGGGGTTTACTAAAATACATGAAAAGAAAGGTTTTTTTCTGTTTTTATTTTATTTATTTATTAATAATTGGCACTTTGAAACCAAAATTGAACAATCTGGACCACCATGTTGAATTTGCAAAATGTTGGATTCTTATGATGTTGAATTCTTAAAAAGTTTGATTAAGTGCACGCACAATGTTGAATTCCTAAAATGTTGAGTTCGCTGAAAGTTGAACTTGCAACATGTGGAATCGCAAAACGTTGAATGGGAAAATGTTAACTGTCAAATTCTTGGGTTTATTTTACGTACCATACCAGAAAAACAAAATTTTCACGATCTGTAATTTATATATTTTTTCCAATGATATTTTTGTAAATAATTGATTTTATCATAAAAATTTTTGACTTATCATTTTTGAGGTAGGTAAGTTTCAAGTTTTTTTTTTGCTCTTGCATCTTCTGGACGTTTAAGGTTTGTCATAGGCTGTAGTATTTCCGCATAAAAGAATATGATACAAAGCTATCATTACAATCACTTGCAGTCACTGCCTCATCTTGTCAGGCAAAATTACCTAGTATTTATTATTTTATCTGTGATATTATTATGAAAACTTATAAGAGGGTTCCTTAGTTGAGTAAATTCCATCACATTGTTCTATCACAGTCTTAGTTTTCGTTTTAGAACAGCAAAGTCTCTGCCACAGGGAAATGTATGTAAATTATCTAAAGATTGCATATTTTCCTTGAGATAATCATACTGAAATGTACACACTTCGTTCAGCCCTTTCCCACCCTCACCTCCACGATAAACTACAAGTCAAGGATGGCAGTATCATCTTTGAGATTGTGTACACAACGGACCTTTATCTCCTTCAAATAAAGCTTTCTTGCATACTTAATAAGATCCAAAACAAGATGAAATTTTGTATTTATAACTTGACCCACGAGAAGGCTTAGTAAAATTTTCTTCAGGTATACGACGTTGTTTTATTTCGTCACTGAAAACATGCTTTGTAAATAAGTATCTTGTTCATTCTTGATATTAAAACCAAAAAAAAATACTTTTGCAACTGATAAAAGTAAAGATACACTGAAATTACGAATTATTAAACAATAATACTAGCTACTAATGTCTTGCTAAGTACTGATGACTATAAATTTTATTAAAGCATAATATTATGAAAAGCAAAGAACGAGCAATTACCCATTTACTTACCAGGCTTCAAAGCGGGAATGCTCATTCCTTTATAATTTACGCAAGCTCTTTTTTCTTTACTGAAGCTTTTTTATAATATACCAATTCAACACTCCTTTTTTTCTCTTTACAGGTATTTCGCAACTTAAATCTAAGTAGTTACCTCCATTTTTTTATTTACACATGAAAAAGCAAGTCAATGTCAATAAATACTAACTTCTCAACACTGAACAAGTAATCACTACGTTTTACTCGTACCTCTGAATCTCAAGCTAACGAAAAAAAATCACAAAAATGCGTTGTTTTATCAATAAAAAACCTTGCCAATGTTCACAACCAGTGCTATCATTCATTAAATCTATGAAATTTAAAACAAATTACTAATATTATGTGTTGTAGAAACCCCATAGCTATACTAACTAGTATTATATTATCTGTGCCCATAGTCAGTTAGTCAGTTACTAAGGTTCTCTAAATACATGCGATATTTGACTTGATGCTGTTCCTGTGATATTGCAGTGAGTCAATTAGGTGGTTTTTGTTTTGAATCTTAATGTGAATGCAAAAACCCGTTTGAAAAAAATAAGTAACTTATGAGGTTTCCGAAATACCCGATCAACATAATTCCGATTAGAAAAGAAAATCTAAATTATTCTAATTGTAACCTATATTTAAATCTTGACTCACTAGTTCTTGAATTAGTTGATCCAGCGTACTTATCTGAACAATACAAAGTCCACTAATACTCGTAGTCCCGTACCCATAGCCTGATACCCTTTTTACTACACACTGCAATAGTCTAGTCCTGCTCTAACCGAGATTGTCATTGGATGCATGTATGAATGTATTATAGTACATACTGGGATAATTGTCGGTTTCACATAACCTAGTTTAGAAACGAATTGACTTCGCCCCCCGCAAGCTTTCCATAGGCCCGTGACCCCAGAGTCTCGAGAAGAGACGTTGACTACCATATTAATAATAAAATTAAACATTCCAGAGTAACACAAGTATAAACCAGAATATCAAAAAAATAAAAATACTTAGTGGAATTTAAAATACAAAATAATGGTGCATTTCTTCAATAAGTATTCGATTATATCAAAGAGCAATGCCTACCCTTACTTATTTGACCCCAATTGAATCATAATTTGATTGGTGATTTTCCAATACGAACGGGCTGAACCTTCAGAAGTACAGACGAGTTTATTTGATTTGATTATGCACACCTAAGTACCTATCAAATATTTGTGGCAGAGCCGATCATTTTTTACAATTATAAACCGGCCAAGTGCGTGTCGGCCACGCACCGTTTAGTGTACTGTAGATGCACATTGCGACTTAAATTTATTCCATAATTTAACGTAACGTAGGTTTATTGGTGATCACAATTAATGTGATGATGAAAAATGGTTTTTTCACACAAACAAAATTCTCGTCCATCCTAAATACTTTGTCAGTGTGGTTAATAAACATGTTCATGCCAAATCACAGCTTTCTAGCACTGAATAAGTCACTACGTTTTGCTTTTTAGCACCAAACAGACTAACTAGCACTTTGATCGTAAACGGACGGCATAAATCAGACAAACATATGGAAATGGCGACGAATCCAAAAAAGGTTCCTCATTGAATAAATAACCGATGATGTCAATCCTATGACTTTGAGGTAACATCATCAAGGCAAATGATAGGAGTTTGCAATCTTAATACCCGAGAGAAACATATTTATAGATGTTTGACAGTCAATTAAGATGAAATAGCTGTTTTATGGTATTTTAACAATTTAATTGCAATTATAATATCAGTATTTAAACTTGAAAAATTATCCTTACATTTGATGAAACTACGCTGGCTTACAGCGATAAGAATGTGCTTGAAAAATTCACGCTACGACGCAGTGTCTCGGTGGCTTAATGGTATAGCGCCGCGCCCGGTATTCATGGAGATGTGGGTTGGAGTCCCGTCTGAGATATGATTTTTCCATGTTTAAATATTAATATTATAATTGCAATCAAATTGCTAAAATATCATATAAAGTATTTAAATAGCTATTTCATCTTAACTGATTGTCAAACATCTGTAAAGATGCTTCTTTCGGGTATTAAGAATTAATAATTACCGCAAAATTAAAAACACAAGTAAATTTAAACACACCTTTATAATATGTTACTTTAGCAATTTAATTGCAATTATAATATGAGTATTATAATTGCAATTAAATTGCTAAAGTAACATATTATAAAGTTATGTTGTAATTTACTTGTGTTTTTAATTTTGCGGTAATTATTAATCGGTTATCATTTTAATTTTGCGACACTAATTATTGCAGGGCTTTGTTTTGTTGTGGACTTCATTAAATTAAAATAATAATTAAATGGCATACAACAAATTTGTCTTAATTTAAAACATGTTTTCATAGTTATAATACTGTATTGTATTGTATTCATCGCGATGTTGGGATATCTATTGATTGATAGCATTCATAATTAACGTAATAAATTTCTAAATATGACTTCATTAATTCATTTTTTATTCTTGGATTCATTCAGTTATTTACTTGCATATTTCAGTTTTTTCAACAGTTGAAGCAAGCCACTTGAAACAATATTTATAGGTTCTACTTTTTTTAAGTTAACACTTAACAAACAACTGTTGCTTGTTAATTGGTTTTAAGTGGATTTGGCTCCTTATGTGAGTTAAACAAACCTACACCTACTATACCTGCATACTGGTTCGTAAAATTTTTAAAAAAAGAAATACATAGTAACATAACTTTTACTCAAAAGGAAAACATCCATTCAAAACTTACTAGACGTGCAAATGATTTGAACCTACGTCCCCCTAGAACAAAAAACTACGGGAAAAAAAACATCGTATACGAAGGTGCTAAGCTGTATAACAGTCTTCCTAAAAATATTAAAGAGGCCAAATCAATCCATAACTTTAAAAAGACCCTCAAAAAACACCTAATTGAAAACTATGACCGTTAATCAAAATAAAAAAAAAAAAAAAAAAATTGGATTCATACAATAATAAAACATAATGATGTAATAATATTAACTTAATATTAATTAATCATTAAATTAAAATAACAACGAAATTATATATGTATAATGATATGTATTATTAATAATCCCTATATTATATATGTATAGTTTTATATATAATCCCAATTTACTTCTTATCATTTCTTATTAATACATTACTTTAAATTACATTACTTTAAATTTATTTTCATAAACATCAACACCTAAGCTGGTAGTCACTTCCAGTAGTGCACAGCTAATTCTGTGTTATAACTCGTTCCTTGTTATAATAATTTTCCTAATGCCCGCAATTGTTCTGTTTACCGAAGCAGTCGAAGCGGGCTGGTGCAACACACCTACCCTCATGCGTTGTAGTTTTGAGACATTCTTTTTGTTTGTTTACCTACATAAACGTTGTATTGTACTTTATTATTATTTTGTCAGTGATTGTAACGGACACAGATTTATTTAACATGTCTGCTCATACAAAATTTGAAAATTTTATGTAACCCTTCACTTAAGTGAATTCATGTAATTCTTTGTGAATGTAAATAAAGATCTTAAACCATTATGTGTTTCTTAGTATAAATTGTTTACCTAAGGCTTTCTGTGGAAACCTTTAATTGAGGCACACTAGCGTAAGCAATCTATTATTAAGTCATTAGGATGTTCTTGTGTAAGTCCTTGTCGGTTGTGGTAACAAATTAAAAAATAGAGTCCTGTAAAATTGTTAACACGTACATATGTTTTTGTATATTATGTAAATGTGATTGGAAATACTTTTTAAGTTTATTCCTAAATAAATACTTGTTTCCACTATATACATATTTTTGTGTAAACTATTTAGAACACCGAAGTATTTTTATGTTTTTACGTAAGGTAGTTTAAATTTTCTCATTGACCTCGACCGGGTACCATGACGCAGTAACATGACTTGTAGTTTGTTAAAGGACAATTTGAGGGCGGCACAAAATTCACGAGCCTGCTCGAGCGGGTTCTCTACGGTTGAAATCCCTACATCGGAAATAGAAGCTTCGAGTAATATATTGTCGAAGTAAAGTTATCGATTTATGGTAGCATCTAACAAAATAATCACGTAAAAATAAAAGCTCGTAGTATCGATATAGTCATCGATTTAACAATTTTCGCAGAAACGTGCTTCGAACACCCGTAGGGAACCCGCTCGAGCAGACGCAGATACCGCTCCCCGGACCGTCAAAGAAGTCGTAGTGTATGCATTTACTACTTACGCAGTGTATTTCGGGTTTAGTTCCGTTTTTTTAATCAACTTTAAACTTTTACTAAGTTTAAACTTTTTAGCAAAAACTGACCTGACATGGGCATCCCATCACAAATGCTGTACCTGTGACATGATTGCGAAGGCGGATCTACGCGAATCCGCAGCATCCAGCTTATAGCCTGCGAACAATAGATGGATTAAATAAACTGAATGTTTTATAGGTACCTACAGTGCGCGATGCAGGCTGCAAAACTAGCGATTGCGGGAAATGACAAATGTACGTGTCTTTAGCCTATATTAGTCCACATCTGGACTTATGGACACCTTAAGGTATATTTTGACATAATTGCCGAACTTGGCAGGTTGGCAATTGTGTTTGGCCAATGCTGCCAAAAGACGCTGTCATATTTCTTCTGCCTGTAAAATAGCTAGACAACCTAAAAACACTGTCAATAATCAAACATACAAAAATAACTTTATGTACTTTTAAAAGCTTTCATAGGTCTCCAAACTATTCCAATACCTATTTTTAAAATTTAATTTCAAAATATCCGCGATTGAATCAACGTAGCTGTCATGTTTCATGCCTGCCTTAATGGAAGTTCAACCATACGATCATGCCATGAGGGACCGGAATGTTCTTGTGGCGCTTAGTTGGTGACAAAGTTTTTCGGTGGCTGATTGTGTATCTAGTTTCCATTTTATGTACCTACATGGCGAAAAAAAAAGTATCTGACAATCATCATTCACCGTTCATCATCATCATCATCATATCAGCCGAACGACGCCCACTGCTGGGCATAGGCCTCCCCCAAGGATCTCCACAACGATCGGTCCTGTGCTGTCCGCATCCAGCGGCTTCCCGCGACCTTGATCAGATCGTCGGTCCACCTTGTAGGGGGCCTGCCCACGGAACGTCGTCCGGTACGCGGTCGCCATTCGAGAACCTTTCCGCCCCGACGGCCATCGGTTCTCCGCGCTATGTGTCCCGCCCACTGCCACTTCAACGATGCAATCCTTCGATTCATGCATTCACCGTTACGATCTGTGATTACAAAAAAAGTAGGGAGATATCATGGTATAATGCCTATCACGGGAGGTCTTACAAATGTAAGCGTAAGTTTTACTATGTTTCAAACTGACAGATCAACGACGCGACGGGACGAATAAAAATGGCTTCCTTTGCATTTACTCAGTGCACAAACCAATTTAGTCACCGTAACAAGACACATGGAATAACTTACCAAGCGTAAGTTTTTTAGTAATTTGTATTATTAAAAAATATTCATACGGCCATTTTGGAGTTAGTGAGATGAAAATCTTGGAAACGCGCATAAGCGACTCGTTTAGTGGCTGCACCAACGCAGCGGTACGTTTTTAGGTCGTCACCAATCAACGCGACGGAAGAACAGCGCCTCGCCGTCTTTGCAACACTGTTGTGTAACTCGTCTAGAAATCGAATCCGCGAAGTATGAACGTGCCGTTATATCTTCCTATTTATAACTTTCAAAAATTACGATATACTTTTTTGTGAGTATTTCTTTAGAATAGTTTTATAAATATAGTACAATAACAATAAAAGACGAAGAATCTAAATGAAAACGCGTTAGTAGAAGTAGGTAGGTACATACACCAAATTACCCTCCATCCCCATTCACCAGTAAATACTTAGACTCGTCGCCCTGTAATTACTGCGTTTCGAAACCGCAGGCTGTGTTCTGCGCTTTGATTCGATTTTGTTTTGTTCTAAAGATACTCCTTATTCGACATCGTGCATACTGAAATCGGCTGGCTTGTTAATTTACGTAATTGGTGTGATTGTGTGGAAAAATCCAACTATTTGCCAAATAAAAGCCCATTTATTTGATGATATTCAAATCGGTAACTAAGTAATTTGTCCCACTTACTTAATCAACCTTTATAATAATGAAAGCGGGAATTCCAATTTCTACTTTCGAGGTGATTGTAGCTCGAAGCGGTATCGCTTTTGTTGGCGTCACCAAAGCCGTGGTCATTATAGATGAGTGTTTATTTCTACTTAGTTTAAAAATTAACACCTATCCATTTGTGACCACGGCTATGTCTATGACATTTTCTATAAGTAGACAAACTGTAACTATGCCGGCTATAAGGATCCTGGATTCGATCTCCGGTCGGGTCGATTTATGGCACAATATTTTCTAAATGGTATTAAGTCTCGATGGGATGGGTCTGGGTGGGAGTCGTGCTTCGGAAAGCATTTTAATCTATTTGGTTCAGTCTTGGGCTTCGTCCCAACTCTACCCGATCCCATCTCTATTCGATTTAAAATTAACTAACAAAAAATCCCAACTCTACCCGATATGAATAAAAGTACAGTCAAAATGAAAAACCGTTAAAGGATATATATTTTTTAATCATCATCATTGTTATCATCAATTAAAACAATCGACATTTGAAATGATGAAACTGACTAATCAGGCAAAATCACACATTGTGTTAGGAACGTAGTATGATGATGATAAACTATGATCCTTTTATATAACATCGTCACCCCAATCATAATAATACTCGTATCATTATTGAAACATTTTTTCATACCTAAAATTTTTATATTTTTCGTTTTAACTGTACTTACCCATATTTTTTTCTATAAGCAAAAATGAAATCGAGTAGAGTTGGGATTTTAGGTTAGGTAATTTTAAATCAGGTAGAGGTGGGATCGGGTATAGTTGGGACGAAGCCCAGTCTTGTTTCCTTGTTATGACTTCATGCCACCACGTCATTCTAAATTATTTAACGTATTTTGATACATTACTAGGTACTATAGGTACGATAAGAGTGTCCAAATCAAAAGAACTTCTACACTAGAGTACGATTCAAAAGTAGAAGGTAAATAATCACTTCATAACGTAGTTATTTAACATCGTTTTAAAATTTTTAATTACTATAGTATCTGGGGGCACGGCCGTACCATCTTTTCTCGAAGCACTTCAGGTCATTTTTGACCTCCTATAACTTTGTTGGGAATAAAACTAGAAGCCTGAATTAGTAACCAAACAGGCATTGTATCAATATGCTAATTTCCAATTTTCATTCGATTTGAGCGAGTAGCTTGAGAATTATAACTAGGCAAAGTTGCTTAATTTTGTCACTCACTGACTGACTGACTAAACGGTAATCAAAATGTTAAGGCACTTCTAGCAGACATAGAAGCTTCAAATTTAGAACACAATCAGTGTTTAACGTACAAAACAAGGAAAAAATATAATATTTTTCAATATCGGTCTAGTTTTTTAGATTCACTAACTGCATAAATAACTTTGTAATCCCATATAAACATATGAGGTTACAAAGTTAGATTTGCAGTTATTTAGTACTTGTACCTGATTCTGTATATTATAATGGAATAATAGATATCTAGATATAATTATGTTGAAGATAACTCGTTACATGGTTAAAGAAATCAAAAAACCGTAGTACGAGAAAACTGACTACGCTGTCACGATCGTGAGACCAGGCCCCCAATTCTGCTAATTTACAAATGGCTTAAAAGAATCGCGATGGCATCGCAATCGTATATTGTGACATTACTACCAAATGTGTCAAAATATACAATTGCGATGCCATTGCGATTCTATTGAGGTATTTGTAAATTAGCGGAATTGGGAGCCAGCAAGCTTGCACTGTCTTAAAAGATCTCGCACAGCTGGTCAACGAAGCAACCGTTACTAGTGGCAGTTACAAAGTGCACGCTATGAATTTAGAAACCCAAAACGAGTGGTTATCTATTGGCGAGTTTTTTATCCCGTTAGCTACAAAGTGACGTACCTTGCTGTATAATTGGTCTCCAGCCTTATTAAAATTATATCTTAATGCCTCCTGACCAGTGTAACTAAGTAGAGTGGAGAAAAGCCTCTAAAAATGTTGCTATACTTGTGGAGAGCCGATAAAATAGAGTTTTAAATATTGGGACGTGTAAAAGCGCCTAAAATTTGCAGAAATAAACTGATTTTACTGATCTACTGATGATATATGAAAAAGTGAAATATTTTAATAAGTTCAGAAAGTATGGTAACCGCTCGGATGAGAAAGTTTACATGATGCTCAGGGAAAGGGTTAAATCTTTAGAAGTTGAATGCTATAAAAACTACATTCAACTTGTTGAGCGTTCAATTCAGATTAATCCTAAATATTTTTGGACGTTTGTGGGCAATAAATCTGACAATAATACTATGCCAAGCTGTATTAATTACATGGGAATAGTACACAATACTGGACATGATATCTGTGAGGCTTTCTCAACCTATTTTCGTTCAAATTTTATTGACAACAATATTAACACTTCTTCTAATCTCGCCAGTTCTCAAATCCCGTATATGACTTCCTTTGATCTATCATCAATAAAAATATTTGTTGACGAAGTTTCCGGATTACTGCGTAAACTAGACCCCTCCAAGTCGGCTGGGCCAGACCTGCTGCCTGCTCGTTTCCTAATCAACTGCGCCGATACCCTAGCTGTTCCTTTAACAATTCTATTTAGTCAGTCCGTCAAGTTGGGTATTGTACCTGATACATGGAAGCGAGCATTTATAACACCAGTTCATAAAAAGGGAACTAAATTGGAGGTAACTAATTACCGCCCCATATCTAAACTTTGTTTAGTGTCCAAGTGCTTTGAAAGGCTGGTTTATAATGAATTATATTGGTCACTAAAGCAGTCTTTCAGTCAGTATCAACATGGTTTCCTGAAGGGAAGGTCCACAACATCAAATCTTATTTTACTTAACGATGCCCTGACAGAGGTCATGGATGGCGGCTGTCAGGCTGATGTTGTTTACACTGATTATAGTAAGTGTTTTGATAGGATTGACCATAACAGACTAATTTTTAAGCTTTCCACTATGGGGATCAACGGTGACTTGCTTAGGTGGTTTTCTTCCTATGTCGAAAACAGGTGTCAAGCTGTTGTTATTAATAATTACATTTCCAGTTGGGTCAGTATCCCTAGTGGAGTCCCAAAAGGATCTTTGCTGGGCCCGCTGTTGTTCCTGATATTCGTGAATGACATCGAGGATTGTCTTCAATCATCCAAGGTGTTATGCTTTGCGGATGATATGAAAATTTTTGCCAAAATATCATCTAGCCTCGACTCATCTGCACTACAAGATGATCTGAGTAGACTCGAAGGCTACTGTTCATCAAACTATCTGGATTTGAACCCATCTAAATGTAGTGTTGTAACGTTTAGTCGTAAAGCTAATCCGTTGATCTACAACTATACACTCAAGGGTGAATTGTTGACTCGAAACCACTGTGTGCGGGATCTGGGTGTTATTCACGATTCTAAATTATTGTTTGATGAGCACGTTAATCACATTGTTGCCAATGCAAGTAGAGCTCTTGGTTTTGTTCTGCGTATATCCAAAGATTTCAAAGATATAAAAACTGTTAAGATACTTTATTGCACCTTTGTTCGTACTTGTCTGGAGTATGCATCCCAGAGGTGCGATTGTGTAAAGCAATCGTATTCATTTGACAGTTCATAACGTACGGTATAATTTGTCAAACGGCTAATTCTAATTGTGTACGGAGTTCATTTATCGTTAACGATTGGGTCGTTAATTTTAAACGATGAGTGAATGATGTACATGATTTTGACAGATAATTCGAATTGCGTAAGTCTTATGAGCTCATTGCTAATGTCAAATGATTGCGGTGACTCTTGACTCATGACAATCGTAAATTTTACCCTGTTATGTACGCAAATTTCTTCAAATTGTTACTTTTTTTTGAAAGAAAATGTTGTTTTATCTTTATTTAATTTAGGTAAACTTTTTCATGTTTGTTTTTGATAGAACGCTTTAATTTAATTTAATTTAATATTTTTTAAATTACTTGTGTTTTTATTTAAACAAATGCAAAGTTTTATTTCACTGTGACAGTTAACACTTGACATTCACAGAACATAAATAAAATAATATACTACGTCAGAGAACACTTTACGTAGTCCACTGGAGTATTGCGCTGGAAACGATAAGAGAAAGATGGATTTTGTTGCGAAATTTTGTGAATTTATCTTAAGCGGCATTTATTGTGATAAAGTGGTGGCATTGTTATAATAATGTGTCAGTGAGTAGGATAAATCAAATAAAACTGAGACACAAGAAAAGGCGCTCCTATTTGACTTTGATCCACGTTCTCGCGTAAAACTCCCGTAATCATTGAAATGTATATACCACCCATACATTTCAATGAGTTAGGTTAGTTTAGGGTTAGGTTAGGCTATTATGTTTAAGCAAGTTTAAATGATATTGTATGTATAAAAAAAATTACATTATAACTAAAAAGACTAGGCTGTATGGACTCGTCCGAAGCCGTTAAACTTTTAGGAAATAAAAAACATAGTCCACTAACGCCACCTATTGTCGAGTAGCAGGAAACTCGTATTTCATTCGTTCTTTGCGTTTGGTTATATCAATTGCAAAGGTAAATTTTTAATTTAAATTCAATGTTTTTATGAAATAAAGTTTGTTTTTGGGTTGAAATCGTAAAATTTGATTAAAAACCTGCATTTATATTTGAATACAATTTAATATTATGTTAGAAAAAAATGAGTTTTACTGAATGTTTTGCGATAATAAAACGCAAATCCATGAAACGTTTTTATACCACCGGTCACTTTTCGGTCTTCATGGAATGGACAAAATTACACAATTAGAATTTAACTATACGATCGATGATAAATTGTATTCATTGTCCATCCATGAACAACCTTACACAATCGCACTACAGGTTTGGAATCCCAGATATGCAGTTTATATAGATCGTATTGAGCGCATTCAGAGAAAGTTTATTAAACATATTTGCTATCGTGTTAATATACCATACCATTCTAATAATTACCTTAACATATGTAAAAAATTTCATCTTCTTCCACTTGACAAAAGGCGTGATCTTGCTGATTTGGCTTTCCTTTTTAAAATTGCCTCTAGTCAAGTCGATTGCCCTATGCTTCTCTCACTTTTGTCAATTACAGCACCACCCAGACAGCTTCGACACAATTCCCTCATATATACCCCATCCGCAGGAACTAATTACCGCAAAATAGTTTCTTAATTCGTGCAGGCAAAAGATTTAATAAAATTTCCAGTTCAATTGATTTTGATCTGTTCAATTCTAGTAGTGGTCAGGTGAAGCGCAAATTAACCAATCAGTTCTTCGGTGATGATTTGGCACATAAGTAAGTATTAATTGGATACTTTGCAAACCATGATTTGTTGTTTAAGCTATAATTATGTAAATGTTGTATTTAGAATGAAGTTGGCACTCGATAATATGTAAGCATTGTTTAACTCGATGTGTTCGACGCTTAATGTATTTTCGCCTAGTCTATTGTTAATTGCGAGGACCTGTTATTGGCTTTCTGATACCTATCTTTTATTGTTTTTTTTATTTTGCATTAGCTGTTGGTCTTCCGAATATTAAATAAATAAATAAAATAAATAAATAAATAAATATATTGCATAGCAAGACACTTAATGGTGAGAATCAAGGTGCTCTTGAATTGTGGTCACTACTCGCGTAATTGCCTAGCCAAAGAACATCTTATAAAAACCATATTAATACTAATATTACAATCGCATGATAACACAATGTATCCCACAAGTAATACATAATTATATTATATTATTTTGTTTAGTGCGAATGCCAAGTCCATCTATTTGTTTAAAATGTAAGATTTTTTAGTATTAATATGGTTTTTATAAGATGTTCTTTGGTTAGGCAATTAAAAATAACTTAAGACAGAAGGTCCTTAAAGTTGGAACTGGTTAAACCGACTTGGTATTACATAGATCGCACAACTTTTTAGGGTAGAAGATATGAGTTGCGCGACTTGGGTTTTTTACAAGTTATGTTTTTGATGGCATAATTATTTACCTAACGTATTTTGATATATACTAGGATTTTATTAAATACTTTAAGGATTTCTCGTGAAAACCAATTACTACTCGTATTAGGAGTAATTATTTATTTGTGTCTGCCTTTAGTAAAAAAAAATCGGTACCTAATATCCAACAAACATAATAAAGATAATAATTGTATAACAGTCTTCTTGTGCCAATATTCCTTTATTCGCCTCTCACAGCACTCAAGTACTTATATGCGGTGTTATTACAATGTAGGATGGCGCCGCACCATTACGTTACTAGTATTAAATTAAATAATGTCAAGAATGTATTATTTCTGAATTGTGAACCTTTTAAGCACCACCACACACGTATAAATAAAAGAATTGCAGCCAAACCGAAATGGGGAACAAAATTGTATGGGAGAATTAATCAGTATGATCCATTACTCTAAAAGCAAGCTTTAACCAAAGGCATGATGTTATGAATGAATTATTATTAATTAATTGCACGGTAACACGAACATTCCAGGATATGTATACCAGTCACCCAGTACGGCTTTATAACGACTTAGGCAATATACATAATTCAATCATGTACATAATATATACAGGAAATTTACGCATTTCCCGTAACATATTATGTTTTGTACAGAATTCCTAAAATATATTAAACATTTTCTTGATCGATAGTAGGAAATCTGTAAGACTGATTGTGTATGAAATAGGCAAGGTCGACTTGCACCGGAAATGGTTTTACGAATATTTATGGAAAGGCTGCATCAAAATGTTGGTAATTTAAAATCAAATGTTATGTAGTTGTAAGTGTCACTGTAACTTTCTCTGCAATAATAAATGATTTTTAATAATATAATTTAACTTATTTTTAACCTGTAATTTAAAAAAAAACATAGGAACTTAAAAGTTTTTATCTAGAGATGGTGAATATATCTATTATCAGTTAAATTTAACTAATAAAAAAAACACATTTATTCAATAAATATTATTAACCTTATCGAATAAAAATATTCATTCGAGCCGTTGATAATTAAACGCAACTAAAAGTTTTATTCGTATAGATAAATCTAACCGATTGATAAAATTACCTAATGAATATTAATAAAAATATCATATCCAATCTTTCTAATAAATTTATTCGTTTATTGAGTAAGTTAACTTAAGCATTAAGTAAACGGATTAGAGCCTAAATTTGAATGCATTAACGAATTTTTTTTCTCAACCATTAACGCCACCACTATTTCAGACGTACGTTTGCGTAAGTATTAATTTATTTAATTTTGAAGGAAATAAGTACTATTTATTTTTTCATTGTGCTCTGACTATTTAAGATTTTATGTTCTAACTAAGTTAACCCAACTTTTGGTATATTTTTATTCTTAAATAGATTCAAGAGAAGCTCAAGCATGTTGTGTGAATATTAGTGGTTAATACTGTGAGTTGAGACCTACATTTATAATGGCAATAAAAATATTTATTCAAATATTTCAATTAACACATACACATAAATAACAATACATTCATTTATTCATTCACATTATTCTTTTTACAAATTTCGTGAACCGTTTTGTCATAGTTTACAAATCCAAGGACATATACATTGCCTAGGAAATGTATATGTCCTAGGATCAATAATATTAGAATTACTATTTTATACTTTCACATGATCTGAGCTTTCACACATTCCTGTAAATTATATAGGTTGGTCCAAACGGTGACGTCCAAAATTTTTTTTTAGATTCCTTACATCCAGCTATCCAAATATACCCTATATATGTTACTCGATTTTTGTTTATTGTCCGAGATATACATTTTTGTCTTAAATTTTCAGAATTTTCGGTGTAATCAGTTTTAAAAATTGGTTTCTCCACTATTTATTATTATATGTCGGTTTTTTTTTCGCAATACGATCTTTCTAAATTAAAAAAACTCTGACTAGCTTGAACAGAAACTTAACTTTCGGTAAATTTTTCGGAAACTTTGGTTAGGCTTAGCTAAGCCTAAACATAGTTTTCAATTTTTACAATCCTAAGCCTATGAAGGTATAAAGGGAAGATCAACAACTTATGAATAATATTGTTATGAATGAATGAGATGCGCATCGCGTAAAAAAAGCGTTCCTGGGAGGCTATTTTTGAATTTTAACGGACATTGTCTAGGTGCTTTATCTTGACATTTTTGTACTGGGCTATACCAAAAGAAAAAATACAAAAATCGGATACACTATCAGTTTCCAGTTATTAGATTACAAAGATTACGAAGTATTTAATTTTCAGTATTCTGGAGCATAAAAGGAGAAACCGTGCTCAACAGTGAGCGAAATAGGTTGTTACTTATTCTGGAGCATCAGTCTTTTTGTGGGTTACACAATCATTCTGGCGCTGAATGATGGCTCAAACGAGCTTAACTAAATTAAAAACGAAGTAGGCGTTATAAATTTCGTTAGTAATATCACAATTACAAGCAGCAGAGACGAATATTTACCTGTTTAAACCCCCTTCTGTAGCGTGTGTTCATGTAGCAGTATATGATAGGGTTGTAGCAAGAGTGCGACATGGCCAGCCAGTGGCTCGCGAACCAAACGTACGGTAGACCCGGCCACGTCGCCCAACTGGTGTCATCACTGTGAATCGTCCATAATATCTGCAGACAAGATGTGATAACTTAATAAAATACGAGAACGATATTAATAATAATAAAAATCATCATCGAAGCCAAACAAAGACAACTGCTGGACATAACGCATGCTTAATGGAACACTGACCCATTAATAGATAGGTCACAATTGAATTACGTATAAATACAGGCTTCTGCTAGCACCATCTACCGTATACTGTTTGAATAATTTTGATGTAACGCGATGTTGCCGACCCAGCAATATATCCGTCTCTTTCACTTTGTGGGATCTCGCTTCGTGCTTCCGTCGAATAACGGCTCGTGCCAGTTTGTGTCTGACAGTTGTGCAGTGAGGCTAGTATTATTTTATTGAATGCAGACCCAATCGTTGTTGAGTCTGTTTACGACTAAATGCAAAGGTAAGTTTCATCAAATTTTATAATCTTATATAGACAAATTAAGTTTTAGATCAGTTTACTACAAATTTTAATAATATATTACGTGAAACAATCTGTCTTATGCCAGTTTATCACTAAACGGTAGTAATTTTTTCAAGACCTATTATGAGTTGAGTCAGTTTAACATTAAAATTTATTCATTATAAAAGGTAACGCTTTGTAACATTCAAGTATAAGTCTGTTTGCTACTAAAAGTTGCTGTAAATTAGGAGACGCAATTATAGTTAAGTCTTTGTTTGAATAAAAAAAATTGTATTTCAATGCGAACTTTTTTCAGTGCCTATTAATATTTTATGATAAGTCATTGTTAGTCTAAATACTGCGTAGATTTTTTTATTTGTAAATGAGGAATACTATTAACTATTTCTGTTTTAGGTTGAAAATGGCAACCAATAGGTTGAAAAAGATAATGGAGCTTGTTCAGCTTCAGATTAGAAACCCGGCGTCACAGCTGGCAACACAAGAAAATGAATCGGTGCTATCAACTGAAGTGCAGGTAACAATTTCAAGTAACTTTATAAATATATAATATCCATGCGTTTAATTTATATTTATAGTATTATTAATACTAAAATACGTTTTTATTGTTAAAGATGTTGGCTGATATAATAAACAAGCCCGAAAATCAGCGTTACCCAAATGTACAGGAATATTTTGAGATTTCAGAATTAGATTCAGTCAGCAATGAAAATCCCCCACATAACACCACAGTTGTCCACAGTAACCTATTAATAAGACTGATACCTAAGTTTTTGTTATTTTGTCTGCCACTTGTGTAAAGTGTTACAATAAAAAAAACGATAATTATATTTATGTCTTTTATTTAATAAAAAACGCCAATATTCAGTTTAGTCATGGACTGTAAATTTGAATAAAGCGACCTAATCTCTAAATTTGTTTTCCTAAAGTAAGCATATAAAGACTAAACACTAAATAAGTCACTGTAAAAAATAAATTATTTAAACTGAAACAGGCTTAAAACTTAATGGGTCATTTGAATTTTTAAATATTTGGTTTACTCTTTATAAAAAACTGGCTTAACTTAGAATGTACTTTTTATAATATTTTTAAAAAATATATATATTATTTCCAAATTCTATAAAACTCAGGTTTTATTAATAGCTCATTAAACTTTCAAAATACAAGCAGTCATGATTAATAAATAAATTAGATTTAAACTTATGCACCAATAAGTAGGATAAGTCCTCATCGCAAGATCTTCTTTGGCCATTTCCCAAAAATCAATATTTTTGAGTTAAGTCAGTATTCCATTAAGCATGCGATAAGTGTCTGGATTACTGGTACCTTGGGACCTACCGAATTATTTTTTAGCTTAATCTTTATCTACACTAATATTATAAGAAAAGATTTATATTTTTGTGTGTGTATGTTTGTAATGAATAAACTCAAAAACAACTGTGCCGATTTCAAAAAATTTTCACCATTGGGAAGCTACATTTGCCTTGAGTGACATGGGCTATATTTATTGCTAGAAAAGATTGGGGATCCTTACTAAAGCTTAACGGGTCCACCGGGCAAAGCTGGGACGGGCCACTAGTTTTTATTAAAACCGTTTCACATAAAGAAATTACTCATACTTTTACTTACGTAGTATAATCTATTCTACTATAATATTATAGTCAAGAATCTGCCATTCTGTAGCAGCGGCCATCTTGGATTTACAATGATACCGTATGTATCTATCAGATTATTTGTCATCAGAATTAAATATCTATGCGTAACCAAATTTCAACTCAATCCGTCCACAGGAAGTCGATTTTCAATTACTAGATTTGTCCCAAACAAATACGAGTACATTAATTAACAACATTGCATAAATATTGGTTGATGGATATTGATGATTTGAATGTAAATTGATTTGATGAATTAACTATAAAATTGCAATTGATTTCTCTCGTTATCATCGTAAAGATATGGTTTTGTTTGTTAGTATGACCCCAATACACATAGTCGTCGTAATATATAGGTAACCCATCACTTAGTCGCAATTTTCTTCAACGATTTTCATTCCCCATAAAACAATTCGCAGATGTTTCTAAACGATATTCAACATATTCTAGAATCATGTTACATCACGATTTCATTTGGTCGAATGCTTATTATCTACAAACTTACTTCATCGTTACTTCTTTTCATATATTATGTATTTTATCGAAGAAGATAGATAGATAGATACTCTTTATTGCACATCATACAAAAATAATGTTTAACTTAGAAAATACATTAAGGACTGTACAATTCAGGCGGTCTTATCGTTGTTAGCTATCTCTCCCAGACAACCTTCAGGTAGAGAATACTTAATAATAGAGTGGGGAAGGTGGCAAAGAATTTCAGAAATGTGAACATTACAATAGTAATGAAGTAATGTTAGTTTACTATTTTGTTACCCATAATTTTATTTTCACGTAAGTTTCAATATGCAGAATAATTGTTGAAACATCCAATTTTACTTCACTAAAGTCCGTATTGCCAAACGATTTTTGTTACTAATATTATATTGCATACTTTATTAATAGACAATTTTAAGCATAACTGATATAAATATGTAATAAATATTGATATAATAAATAAACTGCGTTAATCCCGACTCGCCGTGGTCTCCTCGCCGTGGTACTAGTCTGCCCGATACTAGAGTGTAATTGAAAGTCGGAGGCGTGGAGGTAGAGCAGCCTCCGCTCGCTGTAACAAGGTGCAGGCACCTCGCGCGAGCCGAAGCTGCGTAGGTGAGCTTGGTTGACTCCGCCTTGTTTCGCAAGGGTGACGAGGCTGCTATTCCCTCAGCGCCGGAGACGAGGAAATCCTAATGCATGCCGCTTGTTTGCATGCCTGCATGCTTGCATGCATGCCTTCTTACTTGCATGCGTATGCATGCATGCCTTCTTACTTGCATGCATTAATTCATGCATGCTGCATACATGCATTAATGCATGCCTGCTTGCTTGCTTTTGCTGCGGCGATTAAAAGTTATTTGAAGAAAAAATTCCTATGGAAACCGTTACACATTGAAACATGTTTTTATGAATGGTTTTATCGATAACTTAATAATTCTATAAAACATTAGTTTGATATTTCGTTATTCTGCTCAACAAAACAATTGCGAAACATATTTTTTTGTGAAATGTCATTCGATGTTATGAAACGGCGATTATGAACTATTCGATAAATCAAGAAAAAAGATATTAACATTCATAGAATAGTTTTCTGTGAAATGAAATTCGGTATCAAAAAAGTATGTGTTTTGATAGATACCCCACGCGTAGTGTGGTCTCCACACAACACTACAGTATTCAAGAATACTCAGGACCAAAGAGTTGTACCTAGTCAGGTCATAAGTTCAGTCACATGTGTAACATGAACTAATTTAGACATGTTTTTAAGCTATTGCATAGCTTCTATCGCGGGCCTTGAGCGTGGAGACCGAATCCAGAAATTCCGTAACGAAAAAAAACCTAACACCCACACCCACACACTAGGGGCGAGGCACGATCGAACAATTTTGAATTTCCGAAATTTAAAAGAATTTAGAAGAAAATAAGGATTTTGACAGTATGGTTGCCTATGGTAACCATATCTGCCAAAATAACAGAAAAATTTAATTACAAAAGTCAAAATTAGTAAATACATAAAATTATAAAATTAAGCTATTGCATAGCTTCTATCGCGGGCCTTGAGCGTGGAGACCGAATCCAGAAATTCCGTAACGAAAATAACCTAACACCCTACTCCGACCGGCACAGCAGTGATACATTTAGTTTTATAACTTACAATAATAAATTTTATCATTGCATAAGTTGATAAAAAAAGCAATGCAATCGTAGTGATTACTTGCTCAGTGTATGCAATAGCTTTACCGCGGCAGTCTCCGATTGCCACACGTCTTTTTTTTTATTTATGAAACCATTTATATATCAAAATGAACTTAATAAAACATAGATTCATATGGTAATAAAGTTTATTCCAAATGACCCCCGCGATTTTGAATAGAGGCCTTCAATCTGCGCGGCCAGTCGTCTATCGCAGCACGAACGAGATCCATGTCAATATAGGCGGCTGCCTTAATCAAGGATGCCTTGAGTGACTCCAAATCAGGATGAGGCTTTGAGCAGGCCTTTTCCTCCAAGTGTTGCCATATCTTGTAATCTAACGGACTCAAATCTGGACTGGAGGAGGGCCAGTCTTCGTACCGGATGAAGTCGATTTCACGCGCCGCCAGCCAGTCTTGTGTGCTTTTCGCTCTATGGGCTGGCGCAGAATCTTGTTGGAATACCCAGTGCCTGTTATTAAACATGGTATGAGAAACGGGTTCCACAAGGTTCTTGAGGACTGTATTTTGATACATAACTGCATTCGTTTTTACGCCTTTCTCACAAAAATGTACCTCAGTTAAGCCCCAATAAGAGACTCCCAACCAAACCATTAGCGAGGATGGAAAATGACCTCGTTGGACACGCGGAATACGGTTGCTCGCTTCTTCACTGCTGTGTGCGTACACCTTATCATTTTGTTTGTTGTAGCTCTCTTCCACGGTGAAAATTTTTTCATCCGAAAAAATAATTTCCCTATGTTTTTTTCCCGCGTACCGCTTCAACAAACCGCGGCATCTCTTCAGTCTCAGATCCATTAAACGAGCGTCCAAACGATGTCCTGTTTTTCTTCGATATGCCCTAAGCCCTAAGTCTTCATTCTTCCTCTTCGTCCGAGAACACAGTACTGTGCAGACGTGTGTCACTTGTCGCATTGAATTTAACTTAACTGATACGCTAAAAAGTTACTAAACTACAAGTACTTAAACGCGAAATTCCCTTATTAATACCAATTAAGTAAGTAAATCATATCACTGCATCGGTCACGGCAAGCATCAGGGAGCGGGGAGACTTCATACACCCCCGCAAGAACGAAACGCTTGCCATTTTTGGTCCCGCTCCCACCGGCACTTCCAACATCTGTGCTACGTACGGCGCGCGCTTGCTACGAGATCTACGGCCCGCCCCCTGCTACAAGCTACGAAACTTCATTTAGCTGCTACGCGCTTTCGTGTTTATCACTCGACCGACACTACCTACGAGCTACAAAAATGGATGGAGCTATGAATAAATCACTCTCGGAGTCCAATATCCCTGTAATGGCGGAAGATTCTACACCTCCAAATTTTGTAAGCAGACGCGTTAAAAGAAAAGCTAGTCCCGAACTGGACTGCGAGTTTAGTGCATTCAAAGAAGAAATTAAGACTATGATCTCGACGATGCTGGCAGCTCAAGGTAACCAGCTAAAGAAAATCACCCCCGTCCTAGAAGGCATCAAGGAAACTAATACTTGCATAGAAAAATCAATGGTTTTTCTTACTGCCCAAAATGAATAGCTAAAAAAACAGTTAGATGAATTTGTGCTGCAAGCTAAGAAAGACAGAGACTATATAGCTCTCCTTGAAGATAAAGTGGAGGACTTGCAGAGGGAAAACAGGAAGTCAAACGTACAAATTAAAAACGCTCCTAAGGTTGCTAATGAATGCGAGAACGAATTGATCAAGATGGTGATTAAATTATCAGAGAACGTGGGCAACCCCATCGCGAGGGCTGACATCAAAGACATCTACAGAATAAAAAATAAAAAGAATGAAACTAATGGTCCGATTATAGTAGAATTATCCTCCACCATCCTAAAGAAAGATCTCTTAAAATCCACTAAGTCTTTCAATATAAGACACAAAGAAAAACTGTGTGCCAAGCACTTGGGTCACACCCATAATGAGTATACACCCATATATATTTCTGAGCAGCTTACTGCCCGGGGTGCCCGACTACACTTTCTAGCGCGAGACCTTATAAAATCTAGTGACTACAAGTTTTGCTGGACAGCACATGGCCGAGTTTACGTCAGGAAGAGTGAAAATACACCTGTTATCCTAGTTAGAAGTGAACAACAAGTGCAAAACCTATTTCAATCAACATGACTCGTCCTAAAAACTTCCTGGATGCTATTTCTTTTTTCTTCTGTAAGTTTTGCTATAATATTATTAACCGCTGGACGTGCGCACACATCATTCACACTTAATAACACAATCTTATACTGTAATTACCAAAATCTCAATCACTACATTTCCACAAAAAAACGCTTCTCAAACACTAAAATACACAAAACGCTATTACATTTTCTCACACTACTCACTGTTACACTCATCATCACAGTTCATACAGAATTATTAAATTTGATTGGTTTTTACACACCTGAATCACAATCCCACAGCTATCCTGAATTAGTGTTACATCATAAAGTTATCAAACTACAGCGTTTTCAAAACAAAACATGAATAATGTTTTAAACCACATACACGCATTAGACCATTCTTGTACTTTCACTAACTTTAAATGTAAAATCGGAGATCTTAAAAATACTATCACAATACAAAAGACAGACCTAACGATAATAACACAAAATATTAGAGGTATTTATGCCAACCTTGATGACTTCCAAGCAAACATATCTATACTTGATCACGACTCTGATCTTATTGTTTTAAGCGAATGCAAAATAAACCCTAATAAGAATATACCCCAGTTACCTGGTTATAATTCATTTCAAACTACTAAACATCTGAATCAATCCGATGGAGTGATAGTATATGTCAAATCGACACTAGCGGCCAACGTATCTGAAATATACCTAAAACATGCGTCGTGCTTGCAAATTTCCACTCCTCAGTTTATCATTCTTGGTATTTACCGCTCACCCTCAAATCGTAACGCCGAACAATTTATTGACTCCTTGTGTACTCACTTGGAACTAATAAAAAGAACTAAAAATACCATAATTACCGGAGACATTAACATTAATCTTATTTACAGACAAGACGAACAACCTTACGAACGAAGTAACAGGCACGATTACCTGGAAAAGTTGGCTGCGCAGGGCTTTCTTCCAGGTCATTACATTCCTACGAGAGGACCCAGTTGTCTTGATCACATTATATTAAAACTTGACTATGCTCATAAAACTGCCACAATTGCCATAATGGACACAACCATTACTGATCACAGTACCATTTTTCTAAAAGTATCCGGTCTAGACAAAATAAAAGTAAATAACAAAACCTCTACAAAAATTAACTATGATAAAGCACTTGAATTCTTAAGAACTACTAAATTATCTGATCTATTACACTATACCGACCCTAATCTCATCACGGAATTATTAATAAAAAATCTACAACAGAGTTTAAAAGAAAGTACTACTACTATTACCATCTCAGCGAATAACAGAATATTAAAACCTTGGATTACTCCAGGTATGTTACGCTGCATCAAAAACAGGAATCGTATGCAAAAAAAGTTAAAACTTGACCCATTCAATGACACTTTAAGAATAACATACAAAAGGTACCGCAACTTCTGTAATTCTATAATAAAGAAACTAAAAAGGAATTACGATAGAGACCAGCTCTTGAAAGCTCAAAATAACCCCAGAAAGTTGTGGGATACTATTAATAGAGTAACTCAACGTAAGTCTCCCAAAACACAAAATCTCGACCTACTGCATGCAACCCCATCTCCACAAGCATCAATAGATATCACTAACACCTATTTTACAAACGTAGGAAAAGAGTTAGCGGAAAAAATATACTGCGTTTCTAATTCATACTCTCCCTCTGTGACGCACAAAACCAGCAAAAGCCAGATTTCATCATTCGTCCTTTACGATACAGATTGCGCCGAAATATGTGATATTGTCAAGTATATGAAACTGAGCAGCTCCCCTGGATGGGATAATATCCCGACCCATTTCTTAAAACTCGCTCTCAACGAAGTTGCTCCTATTATTTCCCACCTAACAAACTTATGCTTCGAACAGGGTATTTTTCCAACCGTACTTAAACATGCTCTAATAACACCTATCTACAAGGACGGCAACAAAAGTGATCCCTGCAATTATCGACCAATTTCAGTTCTTTCTTCTTTATCCAAACTTCTAGAAAAATTAATTAACATCAGGCTCATTAAATTCTTAACAAAATATAAAATAATTGCAGGAAATCAATTTGGCTTTCAACGCGGTTTATCTACCGAAGATGCTGTACAGGCCCTTACTACTCACATAGTACATGAAGTGGATTGTGGAAATAAATGTCTAGGAGTATTACTTGATTTAAAGAAGGCATTTGACACAGTTTCAGTACCTATTCTGTTAAACCGTCTAGAAAAAGTAGGTGTGCGAGGCACTCCTCTCAAATTGTTTAGAGATTACCTCTCTAGTCGAAAACAGCGAGTTCGGATGGCTGAGCATATTAGTCAGGAAGCTACTATAACATACGGGGTCCCTCAGGGAAGCGTGCTGGGGCCAACGCTTTTTCTGGTATATATAAATAACCTTTGCCTTCTTAAAAATTCTAATGGTAGTATATTTTCCTACGCAGATGATACAGCTATCCTATTCACTGGTAAAACTTGGTGTGAAGCAAGATCTTCAGCGGAAAAGGGACTGGCAAATATAGCGTCCTGGCTGGATGCAAGCCTCCTTACCTTGAATACGGCTAAGTCGCACTTCATCTGTTTCAGTAAAAACATCACAACTCAGCCTCCTTTAGACTTCAATATCAAAATTCATAAATGCGGAAACCTTTCTAATACTAATTGCTCATGTGCTGAAATAGATAAAATCGCTTATGCTAAATACTTAGGAGTGATCATCGACCAACGTCTTTCCTGGCACCAACATATAGAATTGACTATGAAAAGAGTGAGAAAGCTAATTTGGACCTTTAAATCTTTACGTCATGTTGCAACCAAAGAACTACTCACTCGGACATATGTTGCCTTGGCTCAGTCAATTCTGACTTACTGCATATCGGTTTGGGGTTCTGCTACTAAAACTGCTTTTCTAAGTCTAGAACGAGCTCAAAGGCTACTGATAAAAGTGATGCTCTTAAAACCATATAGATATTGTACTATAAATCTGTATCAGGAAGCTAATCTTCTATCTGTTAGGAAGTTATATGTGCTTAACGCAGTACTAAGAATGCACCAATCTCTTCCGTTTGATGCCACACTACAAAACAGAAGAAGAAAGGACAAAGTTGCCCCTATTCCTACGGTGAGATCAGACTTTGCAAGAAGGCAGTTTTTGTGGCAATCCGCGAGACTCTATAACAAGCTCAATAAACAGCTAAATATTAACCCCCTTAATAAAAACAAATGTAAGGAAACGGTTTTGAAATGGTTAAAATCTATAAGTTACACTGACACTGAAATGATGCTTAAAACTAATGTAATATGACTAATTCTTACGAATTCAGGTATAGTAACACACAAACATACTCACGCACCAACACATTTGCAGATGCACACACATTCACACATTCACACACACACACACACACACATACACACACATACACACTCATACACATACACACGTACGCACGTACTGTGTTTTCTTAGTATTTTAATTATTTTTATTTATGCCTTGGTAATTTAGTACTTCTAACACAATTGTAATAGTTACTAAGTTACTGAAATAAAATATTTGATTTGATTTGATTTGATTTCATTTAACACCCTTTTCACCGTGGTCCTGCTTAACCCCATCTGAAGGGCCAACAGTTTCTGCTTACGTATGGGATTTCGCTTTGAATTCGCGCCTTCACAGCTTTTATCACTGCTGGAGTCCTAACAGAGCGAGGGCGACCACTTCTTGACCTGTCATCTACACTAGAGTCTTCATTGTATCGTTAAAATATGGTACGTTATATTCAAATTTTTCAGTAAGTCGAAAATTTGAATTGGCGCGTAACCGCAACGATGCAACGCAATAACCGCGACACGGTCTTCTATAAGTGTCCACTCCATATTTAAAAATGAGGAAAATTCTAAAAAGTACACATTTTTATTTTCATGAAAAATTCGAAATTCGAATTCAATAAACTTTTTTGTGGCCAGCATTCTAAATTCAAAAGTTTTTATTGTGTGACAGAACTTATGACCTGACTATGTATAGCAATTTTTTGTTTGCGTCTTTCGAAAATCCCTGCTTGTTCTAATGATAAATAATAAAAGAGGATGTAGTGACCAGTATTGAAAAAGGAATGCTTAAATGGTTTGGACATGTTGAGAGGATGAATGAAAGCAGGTTGACTAAAAAGATATATATGGCGAGTATGAATGGAAATGTTGGAAGGGGAAGGCCTCGACGAACTTATCTTGATCAAATCGGGTAAGTTCTAAAGAAAGGTCAGGTCAAGAGTACCCTAAACCGGCGAGCGTGTATGAAAAGATTAATGAATGTGGATGAAGCGAAAGTAGTCTGTAAGGATCGTAGCAAGTGGAAAGATGTGGTCTCTGCCTACCCCTCCGGGAAAAAGGCGTGAGTGTATGTATGTATGTATGCATGTATGTATAAATCCCAGCATTCGTAAAGTCTTTTCTAGAACAGTTTCTAAATGGGGAACAAATGTGTTTTTTTGTCAACTATTATGCCTAAGTCTTTAATATGATCAACCTCTTTTAATCTTGTACCTCCAATAACATAGCTAGATTTTATAAATATGTGTTTTCTTGTAAATTTAATATAAAGGCATTTATTGACATTAAGTTGCATTTTGTTTAATTCACACCACTGAACTATGCTATTTAAATCTTCTTGGAGCAGTACGGTGTTATCATGATGCGTTTTGATAATTCTTAGCAATTTTAAGTCATCGGCGTATAAGTATGGGACAGAGTATGATATACAGTCAACAATGTCGTTAATAAAAATATTAAATAAGATAGGTCCCAAATTGGATCCTTGGGGGACTCCCGAGTTAAGTTGCTGTGAGTCTCAGAGCTGAAACCTACTCAAGTACCAGCCAAACCATTTTAACAAAGTACCATTAAAGCCAAAACGTGCCATCTTTCCAAGAAATATATCATGAGGCACCCTATCAAATGCCTTGCTTAGATCAGTGTATATGACATCTATTTCTTGCTTTGCATCAATAGCTTCCGTGAGACTCTCAACAAAGGATACCAAGTTAGTGGCGGTTGATCGTGATTTTACGAAGCCATGTTGATGTTCCGTAATAAATTGTTTGATATGCTCCGAGATTACCGGACAAATTAAGATTTCAAAAACCTTCGACATTGTTGAAATGATAGAGATTGGCCTGTAATTCATCACCGAATTGGTGTCACCAGACTTGAAAACTGGGACTACCTTAGCAACTTTCCAAAGATCAGGAAACTTCCCAACCGATAAGGATGCATTAAATATGTAAGAAAGAGGTACAGCAATATTAGAGGCGCAATTTCTCAAGAAAGTAGGTGGGATACCATCTGGTCCACAGCCTTTATCTAACTTTAGGGACTTTAGAACACGAGTTACAACTTCTGGTTCAATGTGAATTCTGCTGAGAAACAGACTGCAAAAGGTAGGGCTCTCTGGATGTGATGAGATTGGTAACGTCGTATCCTTACAATTAACGTCCTGCAAAGATATTACATATGCCAGGCCCGTCACTAACCGTCGTAATCCTATCCGTCACTGTGGTGGGGTACAAACTGCGTCCGCCCGCTTGCTTTTAACAAAAGACCAGAAGGCCTTAGTATTTCTAAAGATTTTGTGTTCCATATTACTAATGTAATTGTTATAACATCCAGTAGCAAGTTTTTGACATCTTTTTGATAAAATACTCAACTCAATCCTATCTAATGGGTTACAATATTTTTTTCACGAAGTCTACTTATCAAACATTTATTGAACCATGGTGGATATTTTCGCAAGTCAGTATTTCTTTTTTGAGGTACAAATTTCTATATGACGTCTCTGATTACGCCATAAAAATGAGCAACGATCTGGTTAATATCAGTATAATTATTGTGAAAATTGACCTCTCAATTAATCTAAGAGAGATTAATTGAACAATAATTGGCTTGCTTATAATTAAGTGAAGTGAAACTGGTATTGTATTGTAGCTGGAAAACCTTGTCGAAACGAATATCAATTTGAAGCGCGGGATGATAACGATCTATATAACATAAGATATCAAGTGACTCATTCACACTGCAATCAACCAAGTCAGTGAACATCAGATCCACTACTTTATCTTGAAAATTAAATTTAAAACAATGTAATCTAGTTTTACATTGTTTTAAATTGTGTAAAAAGGCAAAGTCTAACAAACTTTGACCCATAACAGGCGCCTGATAATTTACATCTGAACCATAAACTAGTTTCCAATTGATGTTTTGCAAATTAAAATCGCCTAAGATACACGAATGCCCGTCAAAAGTTTCCAAAACTGAACTGCAATGGTTTACAAAAGTATCTAATAATCGATGGCTTACTGGTGAGGGAAGGTAAACCGCGCAGAGAGCAATACGCTTTGCTGTGCCAGCAATGTCAATATCAATAATAACCCACAAATCCTCACATGTACTTTTCCAACAATTCATTGCTTTAGCTTGGAATCTGTTTGACACAGCAATCAGTACACCACCCCCCATGCAATCTGTACGAGTGCCAGTAGGTCCTCTATCTCGTCTGAATACAGTGTATCGACAATCGAACAACTCCGTACTTAAAATATTATCAATAAGTCAAGTCTCAGTAAGGACAACTATATCAAAATTGCAGATGGCCAAGTTTTTATTGAAAATGTTTGTTTTTGTTCTCAACCCTCGGGTATTCTGATAGTACAATTTTAACGAGAAATTGACAATGTTATATCATTGACAATGTTATATCCTTTACATTATTACAATAAGACCTATAACTATAAACACAAATTCGTACTACTGCAATGAGTGTAAGGTCTGTAAATCTTTGACGATGATATAACCCGTGCTCTCATTATTTCGTAAATATATCTTTCCCCCTCTAACCCACACGAATCTAAAACCTTTTTCCTTTGCTGTTCTTTTTGCAGCATCATGAAGTACCTTGTTTGCAACTGATAAATGCTCTGCAACATTATATAAGCACTTTATTACCAGTAAATCCCAGATGTAAGCTGTTAATTTTATCACTGGGATTTTTCTTGTTGAAGACAATACTAGCAGCCAAAAATGATTCCTTATGAGTCGCAATTTTGAGTCCTTAAATTCTACTACCACTATGGATCTGGGCCGGGGATTATCTTGTTGCAACTTAGCTGTACTAGTGATACGAACTATGTGTTCATCAGATACTCCGCGTTTTATAACATTTCCCAGATTTTTAACCAAAGTCAACAAATTTTCATTTTTGTTTTCGGGCATGCATTGTATTTCCATATTGTTGGAAAGAGGGGTTGGCTCTAACTGGTTCACACGGGATTGAAGACTCTGAATGGTAGACTGCATGGATTCATTACTCTTCTCTAGCTTTTTTATTTTATCCTGTGCTTCTTTATGTTCCTTACTAATCAGTTCAAATGTTCCGTTCATGAATTCCATTGACTCCTTTATTTCTCTAAATTCATTCTTTATAGCCTTCATTTCAGCATCAAGAGTTTTACGTATGTTACTCTTAATTTCCCTTGAAAATTCCGCCATTTGATTTTTTAGAACATCGGTCATAATCGCGCGCACATCATCATGTGTTAAAGGGCCTGTATTATTAGTTGGTGGCGATGACAACGCTGGTCTCTTAGAGGAGCGAATAGAAATTTTAGAATTGAAGCAAACTGGAGTGTTATCGCTTTTACCACTTTTCAGAGCATTACATATACAAGTAGGGCAAACCCAATCCTGGTTTAGTTTTGTCGCTTCTACCGACAAGCAAGCTGGGTGGTAAGCTTTCATACATTGGGTACAGAAGACATCATCATCAGCTCCTTCCTGAAGAGCATAGCAGCCCCATTCAACGGCATCGGACATATTTGTTTAGGTGCTTGAACGCGAAGAACACAAAAATAGTTAATAGTCAGGTTGCACGGCAACAAAGATTCTCATACAAAAAATATTCAAGTAAAGATCGCAAGTAGTTGGCAACAGCACTGCACTAAATGCTCCGTGAACGATAGTTAAGAAATTCTCACGAGAAGAAGGTCGTAAGCGCCAAGCGACAGGCGTCGCTTACGCGTTTCGATTGAACAGTTATACCGGGGTAGTTGTATCTCAATAAATATTAAGGCACTGAGCAAATACAAACTGTTAATTTATGGTTCCGAAAATTTACTCACAACTCACAAATAGTGCAACAAGTTAGTCTGTATCCGTATTTGGCACTGTATCACAGTTTTATCTCGATTTTTAAATTAAATTGTGCGACCGATTTGACAACGATGTTACCCGTGACTTTTTATATCTACATAATTAAAAGCAAAATATCGCTATTAGCTGAAATAATAATACTTTTTACTAAAAACGAGTAAATATTATTTCAATACAAGTAATTTTAACTACCTATTGTTATTATGTTTTAATTAATGCCAATAATAAGAATTACTGATTACGTGTATGATATTTCTTATTTCCAGTAACTTATTTTGTCCATTTTACTACTTCCGCAGCTAGGAATTACAAAGACACAATACCTACCTATAAAATTTATAAAACTGTGATGTTATACCCAGTGGTTTTTAAAGGGTTTAACTAATATTGTATTAAAATTATAAATCAGTTATTGGTTATTAGTAAACTGTGATATAATTTTTATTGTTCTGTTTAATATTGACTACTTATAAGTGTGTTATATTTGTAGTTATTATTGCAGTTAAAGGTGCGCGTCCACTTATTCATACCGGCTGCATTACACCGTCCTTATATTGTATATTTTACACTGCATTGCGTCCCTTCCATTGTGGATAAGTGAACGTTCTGTATAAAATACCTAAAAATTCGGATAGTGCGCTGCAGCCGGCGCAGATGACAGATTCACACACCTTACAACTATAATTATAACTATAGATAAGCGTACGTATGGGTATCAATTAAAAAATAATATATTTTTTTAAAGGACATAAGATAGACATGACTATATTCATCAGAATGTTATACCCCACGCATAATTTATGAGCCAGTAATGAAATCTTTGATTAATACTTGATTAATTTCTCTATAAATCTAATTTTATTATGCAAAGGCTCAAAAACTTGGACACTCAATCCATACCTATGCACATCTCAACAAAACTTCTGAGATCTCCTAGTCCCACCTGTTCCGTTAACAGAACTAGAGAGAGGGATAAAAATTCTCATAAGTGGTGGGAACAAAGAGTCCCATTTGTTCTGTTAACAGAACTAGTGGGAAAAAAATTCCCATTAGTTCTGTCAACAGAACTGTCCAACAGAGCTAGTGGGAATAAAGGATTGAATCGGGGTTGAATAATTATTTTTAGAAAATGCTTTTGTGCCATAAAACGCCATAGCTTATAGAGATATGATAATTTTTAAGTTTTCGTTTTGGAAGCCAATAATGACTTTCTAGTTGACGTCCGTCTGTATCCAATTTTCCGCTACTAACTATATTCCTCTATACGCTTCACAACGCATACATAGTTGGTTGCTTCTTACCGCCGCGTAAAATTCTGACAAGATGATGATCTAAGAGATACAGGGAAAATGAGAATGCTAGTAGATCGACCTGGAAAACCGAGGTCAGTATTGTTCTGATAGTAAAATGCGACTCTTTCTGCCTTGCTCCGCACACGTTTCGCTAAAATGTTATTCATGTTTTCAATTGTGTTACATTCTCAACATTTTTGGGGATGGGACTCTGCAGCCATTACTGCTTAGAAACCATTTAGCGGGATATGCTCCGAACGAAATCTATTTATTTTTTATCTAAAACCTCTGGTTATATTGTAACCATTTCTTTGCTCATATCGGTTCCCTCAAACCAGGGTTCTCTGTGGATGGTCACTTCATTTACTCTCTTGCCCAAATAGAAAAAGATTACTCTCTCAACTAAAGCTTATTCGACACATAAGACTTACTATATGACCTAAATGGTAATGCACTTTAAAATTCGTGCCACTTCCCGAGTCAAAGAATGCTTAAGCCCTTTTTTGTTTATATAAAGAAATATAAAGGTAACAAAACAATATTTTTTTGTTGATTGCATACGAGCCAAGTGGCAAACGTTTTAGCTAGAAACACACTGCGCTTTTATAATGTCGAGAGTGAATTCGTCAAAAGACATCGTTTGCAATAAAAATCCGAGCCAACATTTTTCATGTTTGTTCAGATGCTTTGAGCTGGAGGGAAACTGTGTGTCATGTGTAAACGCGAATAGTTTATTTTGTCGTGTTTTCAGTTGTGTCTCATCATTATCTTCAATTTTTTACCCTTTATACAGGGTGTTAGGTAAATGGTATAAAAGCCGAATCCAGCTTAATATATTATGCATATAAATACTATGGTGAAGTCAGTTTGATATCATAATTTTATTTTTATATATTTTCATACAAACTAAAACGTTTTAAAATTCCGATTAGTTCATAAATATTTTTTTCAAAAATGGAATTTAATTTATTGTTATGATCAATTATTGATGGTATTAGAGTCCATCTTTAACCGACTCCGAAAAAAGGAGGAGATTTAATGTTCGTCTGTTAATCAATTTCTCTATTTTTTTCTTGATTAAGTCATGCATTTTCTTCTGGAAGTCGTCATCACTATTTTGATGTACCGTTACCGCCTTTAATAACTTGCCTGATTTATTAAACAATAAAAATAGAAAAATGATACTACATTTTAGTATTTTTGTGGACGGTGCCGTATTTGAGTACTGTTTTAGTTCGCGAGGCGTTATCTAGTTTTATTTTTGAAGTCTAGTGGTATAAATACCGGGCCAAGATCTAGGGGACCCGGGTTCGATCCCTGGGTCAGCTAACAAAAATTGCAGAATTTTCGAACATTGCTCGGGCTTGTGATCACTAACCCGTACTCATTTGGCAATCGTGGCGTTTATGCCTGTACCCATCATGCTTGCAATTGCTATGGTAACTGAAATTCAATGATGGAGGCCTTTGCCCTGCAGCGGAATTATTATAGGCCGTTACTAACAATAACAGATGACTGTGAATAATTAACAATAATATACCTGTTTACACCTGTAAACACCATGGTACCCAACTAGCACAAAACAGTTGCTCTTCGGCTCCGGGCCTCGACACGTGCAGACGTGTCGCAGTTTTTAATTCAAATTAGTTTAACTAAATGTATGTACTTAAAACTAAACCTTTATTACTAGCATACTAAACTCAGTGTTACTTAAACATTCGCAACTAACAGCTCGCCGTGTGCGCCTCCTGCGGCCAACCTGCCCCCCTCGTTCCTCAAGTGTGACAGTGAAAGTTGCATTTTTTGACTCGCTTTGGCCCTGAAGGCCTACTCTCTAAGCACGAAGTTAGTGGTTTCGTCTCGTATAACGGACATTTGGTACTCCGTACCACTTACGAACCTTTGTTTCGTTCGGAGTTTGGACGAAGAACGAATGATAAGAAAAACGGACGCTTAAACTTACTCTCCAAGCGTTTTAGCCCGTCCGTAATGTTGAATTTGACACTTCTATCATCGTAACTTTATGTCAGTTGAAACGACAACTAAATAGCTATCGTTCTGGCTTACGAATGGAAATTCAAAAACTTTATTTGTGATTATACTGCCATTTTCATATGTGGAAATTGTATAGCAAGTTAGTAAAGAAGAGGCGCAAACGACGCAAATAGTGTCGTGTGGTGCCGGCACATCAAAATAATAAATATAGCCTCTTCTTTTCCTATGGATGTCGTAAGAGGCAACTACAGAGAGGCCGCATTTTCTTTCTACTATTGGCTGAATTTTAATCTCTAATCCACCTGCCAAGCGTGGCGAAAAGGCAAAATCAACTTCTTAAAGAGATAGAGACTACGTCCTGCAGTGGACTAATCTATGCTGGTTATGATGATGATAAAGTGTTCCCAGTAGTGATTTCATTGTTTAGTAGATATAAGTGCAATAAGAAATAAATATAACAATTCCGTAATTTTTCTCCCGTGTTTTACACAATTTGTGTATTAGAGAAAAGAAACCTCTACAAATAACAGTAAAATATCATAATACATTTAGCAGTTATTATATTGTATTCTCATATAAAACATCATACTATAATCAACAAACAATATGTTATATTTGAATAAGTTATATAAAATCAGTAAAAAACATTAACTCACAGGACACTTTTATTTAAACTACATGAGATTACCTTTTATATTAATTTTAGAACTTATTGTTTATCAAGATTGCCAATTTGGTCTGGTCAATCACCAATTATCTTGCCAAGCGTGGTGATAAAGTTTAATTCATCTTTTCAAAGAGGTGTACGTCCTGTAGTGGACTTACCTATGCTGGTGATGATAATGAAGTATTTCCAGTATTCCAGTTCAGTCGATATCAGTGCAATAAGAAAAAATTATAACAATCAAGCTCTTTGTCGCCTGTGTTTTATATAATTTATGTTTTAGAATGAGGGACTAAAATCATTAACCTCCATTTACAATATACAATAATACTGATAATTGAAATATTTATAATACTTCTTGTATTTATTTAAATCATGCAATTATTATATAGCATTCTTAAATAAAACATCATACTCGTCAAATATGTTATATTTTATTTTAAAATAAATTCACAGAACAGTATAACTCAAAATAAATGAGGTAACCATGTGTATTAATTTTAAGTAATAAACATAACTATGGACCTCAATAAAGACATTTTTTAAAAACAAACACATTTATTTCTAACCTCCAATCTTTGCATGAAACAATGTATTACATAGACACATTTTCCTCACTTTCTAATTAAATTTGAAATGAGAGTCTCTTATATATGAATTCAGTCTCAATAACATTAGTCTAATATAAATTTACACACAAGTTACACTATAACAATGCACATTTTAATTACAGTGTAAGCGTGTAATTATAATGAAATCTTTAAAAAGTCTAAATAAGACAAACATCTTAATAAAATTTCATTTTCAACATTTTAATTAGCTTCTATATTGCTAGAAGCATACATATTTTAGTATTTTATATCGATGACCGGCTTCAAATAATCTTGAAAAGTTTGATTATCAATTTACATAATGATGAATACTTGAAACAATGCAAGATACAAACAGTTTGTCTTATTTATAAATTTATTTCAGAATGAACATTCAATTTAAACTACTAAAATGAACACTTTAATCTGTCTCGAAATAACATACCGGTTGTCTTACTTATCAATCTAAGTAAAATATAAATATAATGTACAACTCCATCTCCTAAAGCTTGACTTGCATAGTCAAGCGTTTTTATTTGGTGGTTATAAAGCTTGAAAATAAAGCATGCGTATCAACCAGCTAGGCCCACTGTAGAAATTGAGATCTGTAAATAAATCAAGATGATTAAATAATACAATTTTGAGCAAGACATATACCTAAATTACTTCTGGAGGTTATATTAATTATATTATGGCGAATATTTAATTAGAAAAAAGTAGCAGGTGCCGGGTTGGGTAACCCTTAAATCACCTCCCATAATCCCCATTTGCTACTCCGATTGAATGTGGATATCTTACGCACAATGGTATATTACAATGTTAATAGTAAATAATTGCTTGATTTACCCCGGCTAAAGAAGTATTTTGAAATGCAAATAAGCTTACCTTTTGCAAATAATTGCAGATTTTGTTGAAGTACGTCTACAAAGTATTCATCGAGTTTTATTTAATGAGTGTCTTCACTCATCGACACTTAAAATAATCCATGGACCAAGTTACGTTTTTCCTCCATAAAATTGTAGGCTTTTCCTTTCTTTATGTTAAATTAATAGTTTATTTTGAAATAAACTCTCACGTATGAAACTTCAAATTTTGTTTAGCAATTTGATAGCATAGATTATACAGTGACGTTTCATTTATCAATTTCCCACAGATAAAAAATAGCTTAGCTATAGACAAATTTAGAAAAATGGTTCAAATACTATTTTGAGGTATGATTTATATTTATTGGGATATATTTAATAATAATATAATGTTTTTAAAACCAAATTGGGTAAATTAAGCCATAAAAATGCAAAACTAGAAAACCGGTAAAAACCCTTAGAATTTTACGACACTATCGTCAAGCATCATTCATTCACGAATATTGTCTATGGTTCCGTTCGATACTCGTTAGTCCGAAAACAATAGAGGGTAAGGTTTACACCTTTTGTTCGGGCTACTGTCGTTCGGGTTCTTAACTTCGTTGACGGGCTTAGAGAGTAGGCCTTCTGCTCCGACAGCGTCGTCGTCGTACACAATCAAGTTGCTACGAAACGCTACTACAACAGGTACGCTACGAACTACGTGCTACGGAATCTTACCGTTGTAGTGCTACGAACAGATTCCTGTGACTTATTAACCAAACATGAATAAGTCTTTTTCGGAGTCTAACATAAATGAATCATCGAACGAAATCAACATAACTCCACCAAACTTTGTATTCGGTCGGGCAAAGAAGCGGAAGGAGAAACACAGCCCACCAACAGATATAGAGTGTCATGCAGGTGACAGCGAATCATCTACACTAAGAGAAGAAATGAGAGGTATGTTTTCTTCACTTCTTGCTGCGCAGCGTCAGGAATTCGAGAAAATAAACCCTACTCTGAAACAAATACAAAAGACTAACGCAAAGATTGAGAGTTCGATTGAATTTCTTTCAAAGCAAAACACGGAACTGCAAAAAAGGATTGAAATCTTAGAGAAACAGAAAAAAGAAGATTCTAAGTATATAACAGTACTAGAAGACAAAATCGAAAGCATGCTTAAAAGCACTAGAAAGGCCAACTTTGAAATCAAGAATGTGCCGAAAAAAGAGAGGGAGTCAAAGGAAGACTTGATTAATATGGTGACCTGCTTATCATCATCGGTGGGTGCAAGCTTAACTAAATCAGACGTAGTAGATATTTATAGAGTTAAAGCGAAGAAAAACCGGGAAAATAATACACCAATCATTGTCGAAACCAAATCAACTATAATAAAGTCCGATCTACTTCAGAAATGTAAGCATTATAACTCAATCAATAAAAACAAACTACGCGCAAAACACTTGGGTTTCACCACGAAAGAAGAAACCTCCGTCTTTATTTCCGAGCAACTGACACCAAAAGCATCGAGATTATACTTCCTGGCTCGCGATCTCGTCAAATCGACAGATTTTACGTTCTGCTGGACCGCATATGGAAATGTCTACGTGAGGAAGGACGAGAATTCTCCGATAATTACTATAACAAACGAAGCCCAAATCAATCAGCTTTATCACAACCAATGACTAGGACTAGTAAGTAACTGTAACTCATACTACATGAATAACTATTTTTCTCTAATGTCGAAGACGACCTCTTACATGTTTATCTTTTTTCAATATTCTTTTATATACTATTTTATTCATATTTTACACACACACTGTACACACACTCGCACACAAACACCGTCCCAAAATCACTTACACACATCACTTACGCAAATTACGACTTACTATAATACAGACTACAATACTTTGAGAATAAAAACTTTTTACGCTCTGATTAAACAAAACTCGACCACAGCTAACCTTTACATCCTACTTCTCAAATTAGTAAATGATGAACAACCTAACTAATCTGAAAGAATTAGACAAAATCACTGCCGCCTACTCAATAAAATGTGATATTGTAGACCTAAACAATCACTTACAATTTAGCAACAATAACCTTACAGTTATACAACAAAATATAAATAGTATTTACTGCAATCTTGATAACTTTATTGCTACTTTCTCAAATCTGGAGGTAGAATCCAATGTTTTGATTTTCAGTCAAAGAAGTATACTTAGAAGACGCAACTTGCATTCAAACAAATATTTACAATACTGCTATTTTGGGTATATATCGCTCTCCATCTATAAAGAATGCTACTAACTTCATCAACTCTCTGAACACATACCTGGAATCAATTAAAAATTTACAAAACATCATTCTTACAGGTGACATTAATATTAATTTAATTCATAATGACAACGAATCATCTTATGTCAGCAATAATCGAGCTTCTTACCTTAACATGCTCACCTCACACGGCATGATGCCTGGACACACGCTCCCAACTAGACAAAATAGCTGTCTTGACCACGTAATGCTAAAAACCGATAGAACCAAAACATCCATCTCGATTGCAGTTATGAATTCGACTGTTACTGACCACGCCGCTGTGGTCATGAGTATAGCTGATGTAAAGCCTAAACCCTATACTATAACTAACAAAACATTTGTTGACCTTGACGTGGCTGCAGAACATTTTTTAAACAAAAATCTGACCCAATTACTACTAATTGACGATCCAAATAGTGTAGTTCAGCAACTAGTTAACACTCTTACAGACTCGTTAGATGAAGGTATCAGAGTTAAAAAGGTTTCTAACAGGCAACGCAACATTAAACCCTGGATAACTAGTGGCATATTGCGTTGTATTAAAAACAGGAATAGAATGCAACTCAAACTTAAAATGGATCCTCAAAATGACACACTAAAAATAACCTATTTAAGGTACCGCAATTACTGTAATAAATTAATTAAAAAACTTAAACGTAAGTTCGAGGCTGAACAACTAAAAAGTAATATTAAAAATCCGAAAGCATTATGGAAATCTATTAAAGAATTTACCCACCTTAACACTAGTAAAACCAGTAATAGTGACTTATTAGGCATTAAAGACTCACCTGTTGACTCTGTTAATTACGTAAATGGCTACTTTGCGAACATAGGCGGGCAGCTTGCAGCTAAAATCCTCGATAATCCTCTCTCGAAAACAAATTGCAATAGGCAGACCGTTTCACGGTTCTCTCAACCGTCATCATTTGTCCTAGCAGAGACTGATCAAGTAGAAGTTGACACTGTCTTACAAAATCTAAAAATTGATAGCGCCCCTGGTTGGGATGGAATCCAAGTAAAATTTCTTAAAAAAGTTAGATTCAATGTGGTCCCCATTCTCGCTCACCTTGCTAACCTCTGTATTAACAAAGGAATATTCCCGAATATTTTAAAAAAGTCAGTAGTTACACCGGTTCACAAGGGTGGTGACAGAGGTGACCCTAATAATTACAGGCCTATCTCGGTCCTTCCTGCGATATCAAAAATAATCGAAAGACTTATTAACTCACGGCTTATTAAATACCTTGAGAAATACAACATCTTGTCTACTTCCCAATTTGGTTTCCGTAAGGGTAAGTCTACGGAAGACGCAATTCTGGACCTGACTTCTCTGGTCTCCAGACATCTTGATCAAGGAACGAAATGCTTGACAGTCTTTTTAGACATAAAAAAGGCTTTCGATACCGTATCTGTCCCCATTCTAGTGGAAAAAATGGAAAAAATTGGTATACGAGGTACTCCACTAACACTTTTATCTGACTACCTTCGGGACCGAACTCAGTGCGTGAGAATCGATGGCTTCGTAAGCGAAGAAGCTAAAATTGAATACGGGGTACCACAGGGCAGTGTTCTGGGCCCTACGCTATTTCTAATATACCTCAATGATCTAACAAACCTCGAGCTAGAGAATGGTTGGGTATTCTCATACGCGGACGACACAGCTATAGTGTTTAGGGGCACTTCCTGGGAATCAGTCTTCAAGGACGCAGAAAATGGTCTGCTCAATGTAGCTAATTGGCTTAAAACTGCCCTGCTCACCTTAAATGTTACCAAAACTAATTACATTTGCTTTGCAATAAACAAAAGACCACAACCTGACTCGTTTCGTAAACTTAAGATCCATTACTGTGATTGTCCTAATGATACAAACTGTGGATGTTCAGAAATTGAACGTGTTAAATCGACGAAGTACCTAGGTATAATTCTAGATGAGCGTCTATCGTGGGATCAACATATTGATCATGTAAATGGCAGAATAAGAAAACTAGTTTGGATTTTTAAAAAACTAAGGCATATTACGACACATAAACTCCTAAGTAGCATTTACCTTGCACTGGCTCAATCGGTTACGGTTTACTGTATACCTGTATGGGGAGGCGCTATCAAAACAAAAATGATAAATGTGGAGAGGGCTCAAAGATGCTTACTCAAAACAATGTTTTTCAAACCATTCAGATTTCCCACTGATGAATTGTACAAATATTCTAAAGTTTTGTCAGTCAGAAAGCTTTATATCCTGGCGACAGTCCTAAAAGTACATAAAACGTTACCTTATGACCCTGCTTTACTGACTGGCAGGAGACAGGATAAACTGGCTCCTGTTCCCTCTTGTAGAACCGTGTTTGCAAGGCGACAATATTATGCCCAATCTGCCACCCTTTATAATAAGTTACACAAATTCTATAATATATACAGTTTACAATACTATAAGTGCAAGAAAGTATTGATAGTGGGTCTAGCCACACTCGGGTACAACGAGACTGAAATTTTGCTATCTAGGTCTGGACTTTAGGTTTTAACAGTGAATAGTAGTTCAAATGTACCGATCCCAAGATTTCCAATAATCGCAGGGCCAATCTGCATTAACTCTTAGAATTATTATTCTAACTCGAAAATTTTGTATCCTTCATAATATTTATATTTTTACACACACACACACACACACACACACACACACACACACACACACACACACACACACACACACACACACACACACATGCACACACTCCTGAGGATGTTGTCTTGTTTACTTTTTTTCTTTATTTTTATTAAAGACTAATATACACTGTCTTGTAATAGAAGAGCGGGGCCTCCTACCACAGGTGCTTTATAAACGCACTTACTAGGTAGACCCCAGCCTCAGATTATTGTTATATTTTTAAGTGGTAAAAGAAATAAACGATTTTTAATTTTTAATTTTTTTAATTTAATTTAGTTGCTTAAGAGCTTTGGAGCCAATCCGATTATTACCACAGGCGCCAAGCTCAAGCGCCAAAGCGTGCACTGCAGACCTAATGCAGCCGCTTTGCAGCCAAAGGGGCACAACTTTTTGCAACCTACAGTTCCATTAGAACTTCAAACTAGTGGCATAAAAGCGCTGCAGGAGCTGCAACGAATAATTACCACCACACTGAAGCTCTTGTGGAGCATATTGAATGAATGACAGGTTTGTGTGAACGAATTAGATCACTGATCGTTCACCTTATCTCTCATTTATTGAATCTTACAGCTGTTGTTCGTCAGACATTACAGAATACAAATAAATAATTCAGTGAAGTGAAGTAAGTATTTTTGAGCTATATTTCGTATTATATGCAAGTGACTAAAAACGCAGATCAGTTTATCGTGCAAATAGTTGATATTATAAGAGTATTTTTTACGCGCCTCAATAATTATCTCATAATATTGTAAAATATGTGAAATTTCATTATACAAATAATATTATGTCACATACCTAAACGATATAAAAATTACATACTTGACTACATTTGTATTTTGTAAGTTTCTGGTTCTATATTTAGTGATATTTTACTACAAATTGTGCTAAAAACCTATAAAATTCTCAAATACTGATAAATATCCTGTAAACATGGCGTCTATGAGAAGCAGCTTTGAGTTGCAACTTCAACATCAATACTTCCTCTCTGCGCGTCAAAGCGTTAAGTTTCACTCTTCTGAAGGTCCAAGTAATAACTGGACCACTAATGCAGTTCAAGTCTTTACAATAACTTTTATTTCGTACTTACTGCAGGTATCGAACCACATTAATGGTTACTTGTTTAGAGATCCGTAAAACTCGTTGAAAACCCTAAAATACGATGATATCGTTTGCAGCTGCTTCTATAGTTTTCGCCCTTTGAATTGTTTAACTATGTCTTACCATGTTTTCAGAATGCCTTTCAAAATAATTCAAACCTACAACGAAATGCAAGATAAACAAGAACTTTCAACAAGAACTTTCAATTTGTCCATCTAAATGGGAAAAACATGGAGTGTTACACTGGCCGAATAAAAAAAGTAAAAAATTATGTAGGATAGAAGATTCAACGCCAAAACCGAACTGGATTCAAATAAGCTGCATTGTTAAAAAAAACAATTTCTTTTGATCTGGCTTAAATATTTTATAAAATGTGATTTCTCCAATTAAAATAGCAAAATGTATCCAAATGAGTAGGCAATGTCCATTACGCTTCTGCTTCTATTGTAAAGCCTTAATGTCACTATTAGTAACACAGTTGATCAAATTGCTACTTAAGTCTGCGCAAAAGTGCAAATAACTTCTGCAATGAAACTTTTAGTGGGAGAACAGTGATAAATATATCTTTTTTACAGTTCCGTTAAAAAGTCTGCAATTACAGTCTTTATGCAGTTGTGAAGCGTACAGCAGTGGCACTAGAAGCTTTTTAGCAGCTTTAAGCTGTAACATACATGTTTGAACTCTCTTTTAAAGCTATAGACGTTAAATGGGTTGTAAAATGAACTCTTGTAAAGCCTAGAGTGGCATTTGGTTCAGCTTCTGCTACCCCTAGTGATATTTACAGCTATGGGCAGTAACGGAAGCAATAGTAGAACTTAAACCACTTTCTGAACCCCTAAAGCGCTACTGTACAGCTGCAAGTTGCAAAATAGGCTGCTATTTCCACTAGTGTGCTAGTTGGGTAGTTACCACCTAACGTTTCGGCAGGCTGAGAGCTGGCAACCATTTTTTTTCCTATTCTTGAGACAGAGACAAACTTCTTAGCGTTCTATGGATTCACCGTGCGGGTACCGGGTCCATCGTGTGGCAGAAAGAGAAACTCCGAGTAGTTCCCGAGACTTGTGACATGGGTGTAGGTTTAAAAATGTGGAACGCTTTAAGATTTTCCGTCATTTCCTTTCAAATGACGTAACATGTATTAAATAAATATAGCTTTAAAAAACAGATAGCACTATATGAAATTATCGGAAATTAAGTGAAAATATTTCTTCTATAAACTTATAAATAGCAATAAAAATCAGTGGTGCTCGAGGTTATGCGATTTTGAAGTTACAGATTGTATAAATTCGATATCAATAAGCAAGACTCCACCTACAAACATACATACATATGTATAAATAGGTACCTACTTCAACGCCACAATCCCCCGAATGGCTATCCATCGGTAAAATAGCCCATCGATGAAATGGATCTTCGCTGTAGTGGCGATTGTGAAATGGCTTTCGATTACATAACTTTCGATGATCAGTCCTAGACCCGTCAATCGGTATGATAATAAGAATTAAAAATTAAAAAGTTAACGCGAAAAGCACTTTTTGAGTCTCCTCAGTAAACTCTCAAATCTTTTTTTTTTTTTGCTTTCTTTTTTGTTTTGCTGATGTTTTATGTTTTAAGAAATTATCTGTCTGCTATGTAATGTTGTATTATGTATGTCATGTTTACCTGTAAGTGGTTGTGCATTGTGTCATGTTTACTGTGTATGTTAAGTGTTAATTTTACGCTACATTGTAAGGTTGAATGTAACAACTGTAAACTTTACAATAAAAAAATAAAAAATTTGTAATAATAATTGAGTGTCTACTCTATATCTTGTGTATTTAGTAATTTCGAATAATAATAACGTTATTTATGTGAGCACATTTAATTCATCAAACACGTCTCTGTTATACATAGTGTAGTTTTGAACAGCAATGCCCAACTTAGGGGTGATGATAGTACACATGAAAGTAATTAAATGAAAAACACATATTTAACTATTATATCATTAGTAAAAACCTTGTTCAAAAGTATCTTACGAGACTTGTGATTAACACGCACGGGATGACGGGAGGCAATGATGTTACGAGTGTTACGATGCTTCTTTGCAATTTTTTAGATTCCGTCTTTTGTCACCGCCCGCACCACCCCTCAATAACCCGCTACACCACCGAGTATGCAGGCGCCCCGAGAGTATGACCGATAGCTCACCTCTGCGTAAAAATGCCATAATTTGCTGATTTCATGGATTTTTCCATGAAAATTTAAGTTTACAAAACCACGCCTTGTTTATTTATTTTCTACTAAAGGTGAAAATCTTATAAAATTTATTTTTTAAGAAGCTACCTACACTTAATCAAAGAAGGCTGTAACAATATCTTTATCTTTATAAGCCAATAAAAAGGTCCAGGTTTATTCGGAACACTTAAGTTAACCCAGCTTTTTTGTAATAAAAGCAACCAATTATCTTGAAAGAGTTAACAGAGTTAATACCGGGAGTAAAAAAGATGATAATAAAGCTGAGTTGGTACTTACCGAGGTCATTACAACTTTTTTCCCATTGGTCTTATTGTCATAGTCAGAATGAATTGTAGTTAATGCTAGATTACTGAAGTAACAAGAACATACCCAAGCAATTTCTATGGAAACAAAAAACCATTACTGAACAAGACTTCGAAACAAATTCTACCTAAGTACCTACGTACTATGTTTACTTACTAAGAAGCTCTTAATATTATGCAAATCGCGCGAAGGTAAAATAATGATCCGCACCTATTTTAGTGCAGCTGATACATAGATAAAAAAAAAACCTACAATTGATAGTTTTGTATGGCACTACTTACAAAACTGACAATTCAAAAAGGGCGCAATCAAATCGACAAGTGACTGTTTTTTTAAGTTTCATACTCATACATAACATGACAATAACGGCCGGTCCCAATAATCTATCTATCGCCAGTTTTGACATTTCGAAGATTTTATAGGAAACTGTTTCTATCTCTGATTTTGCCGTTCAGAGAAACAAAGACAGAAGTTGTTTTCTATCTCCGATATGCCAAAACTGAAGATATATAGGTTATTAGGACCGGCCGTAAGTTAAATGCTACTAAATTGAACGAACGCCGAAGTTTTCTATTCGTGCTCATTTGGTGAGAACGTTTATCGGGGGCTGATTTTGTATTATTATTATTTTTCTTTAATTTAAATTGGTAGTTAAATGAAATTTCTAATTTTGTAATTAAACCTAATTTTTATTTTATATCTATTAGTTTAATAATTAAATTAAGCAAATCATAGCAGATGGTACTGCTCAGTGGTCATTCAAGATGTCAATCAATTTTTAATTTCATACATAAGTATAGGTAAGTAAGTATCACTTTTATCGATAAATCTCTAATTTATGTAATTATTATATGACATCCCATTACTATAACACCTTTCTAGAAGTAAGTAACTCCTACTGCCTTCAGTTACGAAATATAGTGAGGTAATGAAGTTTGTTTTCCTTGTTTTGATTTTATTGCCTTAATTGCCGAGCTTGGCAAGCCGGTTGGCATTTTGACGACCTGCGTGGCGGCGTGGCGTACACACAGGTTTTCAAGATGTCGCCTGATGCCTTACTTTGCACACGAAGCTCGTATTTACTGATATATCTGTCTCTTTTAGAGACTTTACGATATCGGTATGAGTGATAGAGACAGATGGATTCGAATACGGACATTGTGTTGCAGAGTATGGCATTTGCTCCGAGGTCCCAGGTTCGATTACCGGACGGTTCAATGTACAAAAAAAGTGTTTTTCTACATTTTCTAGGGTCTGGGTGTTTGTTATACCTTCGGAGTTTTTGATTCGCATGGCTACCAAACAAAAAGCTGAAAAAAACATGAATGACAACAGCGGTTGATGTGACAGTTGAGACATCCGTGATCACAGCCACAAGGGCTAAAATGACTTAAACTTGAAGAATAAATTTTAATGCAAACATCGATTAGCTAACAATATACACAAAACCACATACACATACTAACAAACAGCAAAAAATTTTTATTAAGAGAGAAAAAAAGCTATTTCTACAAAAATGGAAATTTAACACATCCACACAGTGAGTACTTGCAATGAACACGTTTAGCGGCAGCCAGCAGACTGTGAACACAGCTACCACGGTCACCATCATCTTGATCATCTAAAATAAATGAAAAAAAATTTAATTCTATCGCGTAATGCGTAAGAACTACGCATGGGTTCGATCCCGGTGGGGTCTCAAAATGGACTTAGAAGGGATGGTTTTTATAGTCGTGCTTCTCAAGACATGTTCAGCCGTTGGTCCCGACTTCTGACTCAAATAGGTAGTAGACGGGAAAACTCTAATACCTGATATATGCGTAAAGGGTAATCAATCACACGCCATGAATAAGAAGATAATTGACTACCCAAATCAGTGTAGGCTGCTAGTTATAGGCAGTGGCCTTTGGAGAGCCAATGCCATGCCCGCGATTGACCAATGGTGCGTCTGCTGCCCGCTACCTTATGGTTGAAGTTCAAATTTAACATCTGCTCTTACATCACCCGTAGGACGAGAAAGCCTGGTGCTACTCTATTCTAGACAGTACGTACCACACGGTGCTTCAAATTATCATCGTGTTAGTTGAAATCCTATCTGAGGCAAAGGAATAATTAAGGTGCATACTTTTCTCTTAGACCGCTGCATGCGCGAGTCTCTCACTGACTGCGCTTCTCCAGGTGGCCGACCGCCCCACACCACGTGCGCTATTCTTGCGTACGTGCAGATCAGGGCACTTAGCGGCATCACGAACTGCAGCAAGAGCAACGCGCACGTGTAGTGCTCGCTCTGCTCCGGCCGATCCCACTGCTCGAGGCAGACGTCCCTGTGAACATGTCGCGTTCACTGTAATTTAGGTACAACTTGAGCATATTACTGCAATGTTGTTCTACCAGAATGCCTCAAATTGCGTATTTAAATGCAATTTTCAAAATCGTTGTTTCCAAAATACAAAATAATATGAGATCCGTTAAAACGTTGCCAATACTTTCTAGCGAAACTACAGTCTACAATATCTTCAGCGCACATCTAAGTCTCATCATCTAAAGATTGAACTGACTTTTAAAAGTCTTTAGGTGTTATAGTCAAAATCATAAAGTCACGCAATGGATCATCAATTAACAAAAAAGATCCTTATATCGCGTACGCTGGATAAATTCAGCAGTCAAAGCGTAAAAGTGTAACGGACAGACAGACAAAGTTGATGCATTAATAATTTTAGTGAGGATTTGACCGTGATCTAAAAGAATCCTCACGATACTGGCATTTTTTCTCATAAGTAGTTACTAAACAAATTACTTAGTGAGCATTCTTACGTTTCACATAATTGATGCCACTCCGTTGGTCTCTGCACCTGGGACACGACTGGAATCGGGGCAGCAGTAGCCAAGGCCCCGCCCCACACAGCGGCCACCACCAGCTTGGCGGCCGTCTTGCCCAGCCGCGGCCGCAACGGGTGCATGATCACAATGTACCGGTCGATGGAAATCGCCAGTAACGTGTACGCACTTACAAACACCGACACTGTTTGAGAATAGTTCACCACTTTACACATCACTGGACCAAAAGGCCAGTACCGTAACACCAGCATCGACACAAAAGAAAATGGAACACAAAATAAAGTCATTAAAATATCACCCACAGCTAAATTTACAATGAAATAGTTCGTGACCGTCTTCATTCGCGGCGAGGTTTGGACAACACTAATCACTAATCCATTACCCAGAAGAGCCACAAAGAACACTATGCTGTACATGAAATAAACGCACGACTGGAATAGAGATGATGACAAGAAATCGCCCGAAGACGACACTGTGCAAATTTGAGTATAGTCTTGCCATGTTGAATTAGAACCTGAAGCATTTGTGAACTCTTCTCCAGTGATGATGCCAGTTGATATAGCAGTATGTGCCGTGCTCGATTCATGGTTATAGGAGTCGTAATCATTAATGTCAATCATCATGCATCTTTGGTTTTTTACATAACGGCAAACCTGAAACAACAAACAATCACTTAATTGCATTGTAGATTTTTTATGATCTATAAACTCTTCATGATCCATTAAATATCCATCGGATAAATTAATTATTTGAGATCGTAAATCAGTCATAAAATTCGATAGTGGCAGTTTTTTAACACCGATTAATTAGTATCGTACTCTTCTTTCACTACCAAATTACTAAATGACAATATTCTTATAATAGAACAACCAATGTATTGGTTGTTTCCTCATTATCTAAAGTAAAACTCCTCAGGATATCAACAGAGCTACATACAAAACACTAAAATAAATTAAAATTGACATTATCCGCAGGCAGCAGAGGTGTATTGAACCAATAAGTGATCTCGTATGTGCTATGCATCATATTCCCAATTTAACTCCGATTTATTCGGAATTTATTTTCGGAGCACGCACGCTATTTTCGTAAGACAGTTTTTGGTCGTCACATACCTACCTACCTATAATAAGCTACGGCATTGTAATGTGAGCGAAAATATTAAATATTCATTGGTTCATCCTTTCTCCCTTAAAGCCGAATCGGTTAAGTCAGTATTTCAAATATTGTTATGATAATCAAGATTATATCTGTGTAAATGAAAGATTATGTTTTGATATAGAATTTCCTTAAATGATAAAAAAGCAACTACAATAAAACATTCTCTCCGTTGCTTCAAACCTCCCACCCTTTGGTCATTACTCTCAAAGTAAACCATTTTTTTTTTTCAATGCTTCCTCACAATAATTTAGAAAGTCACCTCCTTGCGCAAATCTTCACTCCACCTGGCCGTTTGCCGAGACGCGGTCTCCACTCAAGAACTCGTTTACCCCAGCGTATTATATTATCTGTGCCCCAGCGGTTGTCGGTTCTGCGGCTAATATGGCCAGCCCACTGCCACTTCAGCTTGCTAATCCGGTGGGCTATGTCGGTAACTTTATGTCGGTCTCTACCGGATCACCTCATTTCTGATTTTATCCCTAAGAGAAACTCCGAGCATAGCTCTTTCCATAGCCCGCTGAGCAACTTTGAACTTGTGAACTAGCCGTACCGTCAGTGTCCACGTTTTGGCTCCGTATGTCATGACGGGTAGGACGCACTGATTAAAGACTTTCGTCTTGAGGCATTGTGGGATCGACGATGAGAAGACTCGACATAGTTTCCCAAATGCTGCCCAACCCAACTGAATTCTTCTGTTCACCTCATCCTCAAAGTTGTTTCTACCTAACTGCAATGTCTGCCCGAATGTTTTTGGATTTATTACATCCAGGGTATTCCAGGGCTATCAAAATATACCTTTTAAATGTTACCTGATTTTTCTTAGTTTACGAGATATATATTTTTTTCTTAAATTTTCTGAATTTTCGGTGTAATTGTAATCAGTTTAAAAAAATGGTTTCTCCACTTTTTGAGTCAAACTTTTTAGCATTCTATGGATTCACCGCGCGGGTGCCGGGTCCATCGTGTGGCAGAAAGAGAAATTCCGAGTAGCTCCCGGGACTTGTGACACGGGTGTAGGTTTAAGGGGCCCCTTTCCGACGGACATCAACACTCACCTTCACTACTCGTGTTTCTCCCCCTGCCCAGCCAAATCTGGTACGAACCTGCTAATGCAGCTTTAGACACTCGCTCTAGTATAGAACTTACTGCAGTTCTGGCCAAGCCAAGGTCTTTCAACAGGTTATAGAGAGATACATCTCGCTCCTACTTCTATAGCATATAGACTAACTATATAACCGTTTTTCGTTAATTCATTTAGGAGATCATAATATTTGCTTTCTTTCATTGCGTGGTCTTTAGGTAACAGTTAAAATCAGTTTTATTAGCAAATAGGCCCCTGGAGGCGCTTTTACACGTCCCAATATTTAACTTACCACTGCTTCGGGACAAATGTGGGCTAGTGCCGAGAAGAAGCAGCGCAAGAAACCCGGTCACTATTGTCAGCCTCTTTTTAAATAAACATGTTTACATAAGATACCTATAATATGCCAGTACGAGCTGGTACAATTTAAAGCCAAACGTTTCTATCATCGATATAATCATTAATAATATAATAGCCCTTTTTCATTAAAACTACTTTGATATATGATTTGAGTTTATGTACAGGGAGGTCAGCAATGACAGTGGTAATTTGTTGAAAATACGAATACAATTTCCCATGAACGAATTACCCACTTTTCGCAGTCTGAATCCTGGAACGGCAAGTTTATCTTTATTTCGGGTATTGAAATTGCGTACATCACTATTTTTGTCAAAAAATTGTAGGTTTTTACGGACGTACATAATGTTTTCGAAAATGTATTGAGATGCAACTGAGTATGTTATGTCAGATATTTTTTTGCAGTAGGTATGATCCTTATAAATTAAACTTAATTAGATAAAATTATCAGCTAGCTAAGCCTAACCAAAGTTTCCGAAATTTATTGAGTGGTAATTTATGGAAAATACGAATACAATTTCCCATGAACGAATTTTCGCAGTCTGAATCCTGGAACGGCAAGTTTATCTTCATTTCGGGTAATGAAATTGTGTACGTCACTATTTTTGACAAATAACTCTAGGTTCTTTGGACGTACATAATGTTTTCGGAAATGTATTGAGATGCAACTGTAAGTATGTTGATCTCTTTGAATAGCTTTCTTAGACAATCACGGGGTCGAAGGCCGTAAATAGCCCCGCACAGCACGTTTTTGCAGTATAAAAATAGACTCAATATCTGCCGCTGAGCCCCATAACAGAATTCCGTATGACATTATACTGTAAAAGTAGCTAAAATAGTAGTAAATACGTAAGTGTTTTTTTTCATCATCTGTTTACAGAAAAAAGAGGAAGAGAAGAACATGGTAGCTACTTTGGATTTCAAAATGATAACACACTGTTATCTCACGTGCCCAAACGTGTCAAAATATTTCTCTTAGCATCTACTATGCATCATGATGCCAAAATTGCTGAATCTGAAATTGATGAAAAAAAGAAACTTGAAATAATAAATGATTATAATGCCTTCAAATGGGGAGTCGATGTAGTTGATCAGATGACTAGTACATATTCTGTGTCAAGCAAGACGAACTCAAAGATGGTATCTTTGTATATTTTTGGGTTATTGAATATCAGTAGACTAAACATTCACATTATTCATAAAGCAGGACCTTCACACAATCTCACACGAAGAGATTTTATCGAAATGTTGACTATTTCTTTGATTGAACCACATCTACATATAGGAATATCTGTCACTAATACTCCACAGAATATCAAAACCCGTATCCGAAACATAATACCAGAAGTAGAATAAACTGCAGCATCCAACGCACCCCTACTAACGAGTGGACGAAATAACTATTACTTTGGCATAAATTTGACATAGTTTTATGACTAAACTTAGACTAAGTTTAGTCATAAAACTATGCCAAATTTCCATGTATTTTTGTACTGACCATTTGATTACGAATATTTGTTTACGTTTTGCACATTATTAACGATGATATGAACCACTTTCATTGAGCAGTTTTGAAATAAACACGTGATATTTTCCGGGTCCGCTGGACTCGGTAGCGAGTGTTTGTGTACCAATTTGAAGCGCGGGTCCCTAAATGTTGTATCATTACTTAATTTACTGCCAAGTGTAGACAAATTAAAAGTAAGATAAAAATAAGACGACCTAGCGACGACCAACGTAAAATCTATAAATTTCAACCTAACCTACGCGCAGCAGTATAAATAAGAATCTTTGTTCTTTATGCAAATGTTTCTGAAACATCATAGATTATATAAGCAGAGGGATCCGCTTAAAATGGATAGTAGTTTTTAAAATTCATGATCACGTAGACACTCTTAAACTTATACTTGCACTGAACGATCGACGCGACGTCCCAAAGTGTGTGATAAATAATAATGTGTAGTAAGATTTGCCAAATTGGATATGATGAAGTCGAAGAATGCTGCGCTATTTATAAAGCATTCGTTGAGTGGGCTTACGGATCAGAGTTTATTTTAAAGTTTTAATATAGATATTATGATAACTATGATCCTGTTCTGTAATCAAGCTGGAATAATCACAGTTAATTATAATAAATTTTTGTCTGTCTGTAAGAGATTTCTGGTTAAATTGTTTATGTAACCGCAATTGAATTTAAAAAAAAACTTTTATTTTTTAGTATTAAAGGTTTGAAATATTCTATAAACATATAGCATATCAAACTTAAAAATTACATCACTCTGGCAATATACTAAGTTAAGTAAAAACTGAGAAGTTACAGTTGAGAAAATACTACTTTTATGCATCATTCTTATCACTCCAATAGCAATGAAATCAGTTTGAGCTAAGGTATTTCTAGTTAGTTAATACATCTTAGAATATAGGTATTACCTATTATTTTGAACCTAAAACTCTCACTTGTACTGTCAGCATATAGCAGGAACATTTTAATATATTTTTTTAAATTTACTTAATTATCTGCACACACACTTGAGGTTAAGTATAAGTTCTGCTGATTAAATAAGGATTTCATAACAGTAAAAATACTGACTGATAGAGAGACTGATAGATCAAAATACATTTTGGATCACTCAGAAATGATCGAGTTCGAGGAACGTCGGCGACATCACCATGATGATGTGGTATCAATTTAGGTAATGTGGGTAAGTGCGTTGTATTGTAACTACAACATTCCCGAAGAGCTCCAAATTCTGAAAGAGCATTTTAAGTAAAATGACTGCATGGCCTATAGATTAATGTTTTTATAGTTGTTAATTAAACAGTGTAAGTGGCGTCTTAATTTGTTTTAGGTTTCTTACATTAATTTATATTGATTTTTATGTGATTCTTATGAGTTTCTTATTAAACGGTTTTATTTAGCTCACCCCGTTTGTTTTATTTATTATTCTTGGGTCAAATTTAGTAATTCAAATTTCACCCTCTTCCTGTCAACCGATTAATCTGAAATTTTGTATACACTTTGGATTTTGGTGACAATACAATTATGTTTATTCATTATCATTATAAATACAAGATGGCCGCCGCTACAAAATGGCGGATAATTTATGTTTTATTAATCCCATCAATATGGGTATCAAATGAAAGGGCTCAACAAGCAGAATACAATATACTATAAAAAATTGAAATCCAAGATGGCGGCCGCTACAAAATGGCGGATAACGTAGGTTTTATCAATCCCATCAATATGGGTATCAAATGAAAGGGCTCAACAAGCAGAATACAATATACTATAAAAAATTGAAATACAAGATGGCGGCCGCTACAAAATGGCGGATAACGTAGGTTTTATCGATCCCATCAATATGGGTATCAAATGAAAGTGCTCAACCAGTATAATACAATGTACTACATAAAATTAAAATCCAAGATGGCGGCCTCTACAAAATGGCGGATAACTTAGGTTTTATCAATCCCATCAACATGGGTATCAAATGAAAGGTCTCAGCAAGTAGAATACAATTTACTATGCAAAATTGAAATCTAAGATGGCCGCCGCTACCAAATGGCTGATAACAATTTTTTATCAATCCCACCAATATGGGTATCAAATAAAAGGGCTTGACAAGAAGAATACAGTGCACTATACAACCTCAATATTTAAGATGGGCGCAGCCACCAAATGGCGTATAATAATAAGATTTAAATTTAGAAATTGAATCTGTAATTTAGGTATCTGATACGGGCAAGAAACCTTGCAATAATGAAGCACTAAATGAATTAAACAGAATGCGAAATAAAAACTAAAAACTAGAAAATAAAAATAGGTAAAAAAACTTCTTAAGTTAAACGGTTTTATGTTAACCATACATTGCAATGTTTAAGATAAATGTACTAAAAACCAAAAAAATAATAAAATAGATACAGTCGTGGGAATTATAAACATATGCATAGACTAGACTAAAATAAAACCATGGGGCACGTCAATTGTCTACAAATTATCGACTTAATGTGCGATAGAAGAATCGTTTAATTCGTCGTTAAAATAGGCAGTTGGCCCGCAGACGGTGAGGAAATTACTTACTATTTTCTTGCTCATGGAAATTCCAATAGTTATACACTCCATGTAAATAAAAGAGATGTTTCAACTAGTTTATCGTTGGACATTCACACTGCTGGCTGGCGAGGAATCGTTTCACTGCTCGTAGTTTGTCTTTAATCGACAAAACATATGATAAAAGTACTACTCGCTCACCACTATGAAACCCTAAAACTCGCTTATAATCGAGCTTGCTAGCTTGTTTCCACATTCTAGCCCTACTTATCACACGTCCATCGTTGTCGGTTGAACAACTGCCTAATTATAGTGTAACATTACAAAACAAATATTTTAATCAACGATTGTAGACAATTGACGTGCCCCACGGTTTTATTTTAGTCTAGTCTATGCATATGTTTATAATTCCCACGACTGTATCTATTTTTTTTTTTTTTTGGTTTTTAGTACATTTATCTTAAACATTGCAATGTATGGTTAACATAAAACCGTTTAACTTAAAAAGTTTTTTTACCTATTTTTTTTGCAAATTATTTTAAAAGCCATTAATTTTCAATATCTTCATCGTCATCAACATATTAGCCAAACGACGATCGGTCCCGCGCCACACGCATCCAGCGGTTTACCGCGACCTTCGTCCCGGTGCGCGGTCGCCATTCCAGAACCAATCCGCCTCGGATGAAAAGGATGTTAGATCAGTAAAGGCGGATAGTGCAAATTTGAATGTTGTATAAAAATCTAAAGTTTGTTTGGATCCGTATGACATGTCGTCACAAAACAGACTGTGTAAACATTAATTTTCACCCAACTACCTATCTAGTTGCCAAAAAACTTTCCAGGTCATCTGGAACTAGGTTAGAGTTTTGATCTATATGTAAGTTAGTGGTAAATATGATAATCTTTAGACGCTAATATCCGTTTGAGGTAAAGATTTGAGAAGAGTTTGTAATTGGTAACTCTGTAGGTAAATTATCGCACACTCTTACGTCTTCACTGCAGTCTTTAAAATCATGGTTAGATTGTCATGGCCTAAGCCTTTCTGTATCTAAAAGTAATGTCGTTTTATTTTCACGAATGCGTATTCGTCCTCCTATAGTAGTCACTTATAATGGATCCCAAATGCCTGTTAAAAATGAAGCCAAGTTCCTAGGTGTTATTTTGGATTCAAAACTCACTGGTCTTCCTCATTGTTATTATATCGGTGCTAAGTGCGAGCGAGCTTTAAATATTCTTAGATGTCTGTCAGGTGTCTGGTGGGGAGCTCATCCTTATTCCCTAAAGCTACTGTATAATGCTTTAATCCGCAGTTATTTAGACTATGGTACCTACTTCCTTGAACCATGCAGCGCAGCAGGCTTGGATAAACTAGATAGTTTCCAATATAAAGCACTCAGAATTGTACTAGGAGCTATGAAGTCTAGTCCCATTAACGCCATGCAAGTAGAATGTGGAGAGCCGCCATGAGCATTGCGACGTCAACTTCTATGTGATAAATTTATATTCCGATCTATGCAATTTCTCTGTCATCCCCTCTGTTCTAAACAAGGAAGCCTATCCAATCTTATAGAAAATTCCCCATACTGGTCTCATAAAAAGATACCATGTATGATAGTCAGTTACCGGAAGTTTATATCATTACAAGCCCCTTCACATAGAACTCAATATCTACCTATATTTTGTATAGATTATAATGCGCTAGTTTTTACTCCTATGATACACTTTACTCTGGGTTTTTCTAAAAATGACAGTAGCTCTAATACAACTCTAAACTATATTCTAGATCAGGATTGGCAAGATTGGCATTACATTTATAGTAATGCTTCTAAGCAAGGCGATACGGGGTTAGTTGGTATTGGTGTTTATCACTTCCAGTATGGAATTATTCAAAAAATTAAATTGCCTCCTGAAACGTCAGTGCATACAGGAGAATTTTACGGAGTTTATAAAGCCATAGAGTACATATTACTTACTAAGTTACCGAAAGCTTTAATTTTAACCGATTATAGAAGTGCTTTGCAATCTCTCGCAAGATTCCCATTTTATTGTGGTACAAGTAGTAGTCCAGTAGCATTTGAATGTAGGAGATTACTGCTTAAGGCCTCTTTGAACGGCCAAACTATTCACTTTGGATGGATCCCTGGCCATCATGGTATTGTTGGTAATGAACAAGCCAACAGACTGGCGAGTGAAGCTGTTACTGATGGAGATATGTTTCCTTATAAAAACTACTGTTCTGATCTCCTCGCTCTTCCTAAACTTCATCTTCATAGCCGATGGAGTGAAGATTGGGATGTTAGCGGTCAAATGAAAGGTAAACATTATAAAAGTATTCAGCCTAACATTCCTATAAAGCCATGGTTTCACATCATGAAGCTTGGTAAAATCGCTACAACATGTATTATCCGTATGAGGCTGGGACACGCTTGCACACCTAGTCACCTTGCGCGGTTGCGAATTAAAGATACTGAAATGTGCGAGTGTGGTGCTGACATAGGTGACCTGAACCACATTTTCTTTTCGTGTCATTTACATGATCATTCCTCTCTGTATTCCTCTCTAGTATCCCTCCGTATTCCTCTTCCTACTTCAGTTGTTTCCTTATTATATATGAACTCATATGACGTCTATAATATGCTATCTGTATTTATTTCAAGTAATAATATTAAATTATAAGTTTATGTATTAAAATATTACACTGTTATTCCTACTAACTTGATCCGATACTGTTTTAGTTTTTCTTCCGTTTCCTACCTTTTTTCCATAATCGTCTCCCTAACTTTAAACTCCGTCGTGGCAAATGCACAAGTCGTGCGAGCCATATATAAAAAAAAAAAAACTTAGACAAGAAAGATGGATACTGCGAAAATTCGAGTGATTTTTGAATACGAGTTCCGACGCGGAAGTAACGCGGCAGAAACAGCCCACAATATCAATGTTGCGTTTGGAGAAGGATCTGCTAATGAACACACCGTGCCATTTTGGTTTAAACGCTTTCGTGATGGAAACTTCGACTTGAAGAACGAGCCACGAGGAAGACCGCCCACACAGGTGATTAACAATGAATTAAGAGAGATGGTGGAAGCCGATCCTAGTCAAACTACCCAAGAATTAGCGGCATGATTTAACGTAATAACCCACAATATATTGACTCATTTGCGTCAAATCAATAAAATAAAAAAATACGAAAAATGGGTGCCTCATGATTTGACTGATGTGCAGAAAGAAACGCGTGTTGAAACTTGTGTTGCCTTGTTGAATCGGTACAGAAATGAAGGAATATTAAATCGAATTGTGACATGTGATGAAAACTAGATTCTGTATGTTAACCGTGAAAGAAAAATGCAATGGCTGATCTCAGGTCAAACGCCACAAGCCACAACAGTGTCCTAAAGCAAAACTTAGCAATAAAAAGGTAATGGTAACTGTTTGGTGGTCTCAGCATGGTGTTATTCACTATAGTTTTCTCCGATCTGGTCAATCAATAACGGCAGATGTCTATTGTGCCGAACTCCGAACAATGTTGGCAAAACTAGCAGTAAAACAGCCCCGAGCCCCCGACTCATGAATCGATCTTCACCATTATTTCTCCATGACAACGTGAGACCTCATACAGCACGAGAAACCGTTTTAACCCTTCAGGAATTGCAATTAGAAACCATTCGACATCCTCCGTATTCGCCAGACCTTGCTCCAACGGACTACCATTTTTTTCGTGATTTGGACAATTATCTACGCGACAAGAAGTTTTCTTCCCAGGAGGCAGTACAAAATGCTTTCACACAGTTTGTGCAGTCTAGATCCTCAGAGTTCTATCACAAAGGCATAAATGACCTTCCTATTAGATGGCAGCAATGTATAGATAATAATGGTAACTATTTTGATTAAATAAATTTGTTAAAAATAAAAAAATAAACAATTTTGATTTTCAGTACAAATCGGGAATTTCATACTTTAACCCCTGTTATTAAACACGCTGCTGCTGGCCAGTTATTTTAGCTTGAACTTGGCTTGACACGCTTGCGCGTTTCTAGATAATTATTTCTGACAGCGTTTCCGCCGGTGTACGAAGTGGACTTTTGAATAGTTTTTCGGTTTTCTAGGTACTTACTTAAAATATAGGGTATTATTTTTTTCTTCTTTTCAGTCAAAAAATAATCATATATTTTTGCCTGGCCCGTAGGTGGATGCAGAGTGTGTGACTTCCTCGGAAAGTAAATCAAACGACTAATTTGTCTTCAGATTATATTTTCAGTATTCCACTATGTACAGAGGTTGGTGTGCGACTGACTGATGCTTTTTAATATAATGTATAAGTGACACAGTTCTAATAAAGGTATAGAAAATCTGATACACATGTTTTGATTAACATTAATTTGGAAGTGGTGCCGCGTGCAAAACTATATGATGCAATATTGTGACTAATTACAAGTAGGCACATCACTTCCCCTCCTTTTTTTTTTTTTTTTTTTTTTTTTTTTTTTTTGTCTTCTGGGGCATTAGGAATAAAATGGTACGCTCTTTGTAAATCGATGTGTGAGAAAATCTTTTTCCCAGCCAAAAAGTACGTAAAGTTATGGATGCGCGGAATCGGATATCTGTCCGGCTTTGTAACGGCGTTTAAACTGCGATAGTCGCCACACGGTCGTATTTCGCCATTCTTCTTTGTTACGACGTGTAGTGGGCTTGCCCAACAGCTTTTGGAAGGTCTACATATGCCGATTTGCTGCATGTAATCAAATTCCTTTTTCACTTTGGCGTATTTATCCGGATGCAATGGTCGGGCGCGGGCGAAGACTGGTGGGCCCGTAGTTTCAATGTAGTGCATAACATTATGTTTTGGAATCTCCTTGTAACACACTGGCTTGGTGATATCCGGATAAGCTGATAAAATGTCGTAGTAGGGTGTATTGATGTCTATTGTTTTGATTGTAGGATGATCTTGTGTGACGATAGACCCAATAACGTTTAGATTAGTCACTGCGTCGATAAGTTTTCGACCGTTGACGTCGACTAATAGTTTGTGATGACATAAAAAGTCGGCGCCAAGGATTGGTTGTTGCACGTCGGCCAGGATGAAAGTCCACGAATAGGGTCTGCGAAGCTTTAAGTTCAGCACCAAGTTTTTAGTTCCGTATGTTTTGATCACACTCCCGTTAGCTGCATATAGTTTATAGGTATTGTCGCACTCGCGTGTTGAGTAAGGTCTTTTGGTTGTAGGTAAAACTGAGACGTTGGCCCCGGTGTCCACCAAAAAACGTAGGCCACTGTTGAAGTCGGTCACGCATAGGCGGTGGGTGGGCGTGATGGTGCAGACATCCGCCGCTGGCTGCACCGAAGTTAGTTTACCGGATTCGATGAATTTGTCGCTTTTTTGTTTATCCAACTGCACGGTTCTGCACATTTTCTAGCTCTATGACGAAATTTGTTGTGATAGAAACACAGTCCGTTTGTAGACGTTGTGTCGCGCTGCGGCGTCGGGTTTCGGCTGCGAGATGACGAACGCTGCCGATAATAATTATTGTGATTACGACAGTTGTATCGAGATCTTTGTAGTTCAACGACCTGTATGCTAAGTTGCGCAATCTGAGCTTGTAATTTGGCATATTCGGATGAAATAGGTTCGGATGTAACCTCGGAAACTTGGAACGGTCTAGTATTTTCTAATACTTTGTCTGCAATAGTTGCCAAACTCTCCAGGTCTTTGACGTCTGTGACTGCAAGAACGGCGCGTACTGAGGATGGTAGATGGCCTTGCCACATGATGTTCAGGGTGTCGTCAGGAATCTTGCCTCGAGCGAGATCGCGCATGTAGCGTAGCAGTTGTGATGGTTTTTGGTCTCCCAGTTCTATTTCGCTCAGTAGTTTTTGTAGTTGCCGATTTTCAGATTCTTCGTACACTGTCAAAAGCCGTGCTTTCAGAGTTCCGAACTTGTCCGCTTCCGGTGGAGACAGCAAAATGTCGCTGACTTGCTTGATAACGTCCTTGCCTAGTTTGGTGACGATTAGGTTGAACTTTGCTTCGTCGCTCAGCTTTTGTGGTTTTAGTATGGCTTCGATTTGAACGAACCATAGGCGCGGTTGATCTTGCCAGAAGTCGGGTAGTCGTGAAGAAACTGTGATGGCAGCCAACTCCGATGAAGGTGCGGGCAGCGGTGGTGGTTGCGGTGGTAGTTGCGCAGGTTGTTGCTGGTACATTTTGGAGTGGGTGCTTTTGTTCTTTGTCGGGGTCACCAATTTGCCTGGCCCGTAGGTGGATGCAGAGTGTGTGACTTCCTCGGAAAGTAAATCAAACGACTAATTTGTCTTCAGATTATATTTTCAGTATTCCACTATGTACAGAGGTTGGTGTGCGACTGACTGATGCTTTTTAATATAATGTATAAGTGACACAGTTCTAATAAAGGTATAGAAAATCTGATACACATGTTTTGATTAACATTAATTTGGAAGTGGTGCCGCGTGCAAAACTATATGATGCAATATTGTGACTAATTACAAGTAGGCACATATTTTAGACCTACATTAAATAAGAGTCACCTAGCCTTTTTGCTTATAGTTACAATATCTACGTTACCAAAAACGTGATACCTTATAGTGGTTTTCGTCTTCCTGAGATGCTGACTGTACGTACAGGCCTTTGTAGGAGGCGTGAAGCATATGTAGATGCGGTTCGTGTCATGGGAGACTCCACTCCCAACATGATTCACGCCACTGTGTGCTTGGAATCAGTAACACAAATAGCAGAACGAAAAAAACATAGAGGTAGAATAATAATATTAAAAATAACATTACTTTTAATACTTTAAATTCTTACGACTATAGTTAAATGTATTAATCAATTTTATAGCTTGTAACAGAAGAGTTTTGTACAAGAACACTTTGGATCCTTCACAATATCGCCCAATCACAAGTTTGCCTACATTATACAACTCAATTACCTACCTCATTCGTCAGAAACAAGATTAACTCGCACATAGAAAATAATAATATCATGACAGGTTAGAATATTGGGACGTGAAAAAACGCTTCCAAGGGCTTTTTGCAGAAATAAAACTGACTACAGATTTTACTGATTTTATAGACCAGTACAGCTGTTCTGAAGTTTTTTGTAAATGCAATTATTTTAAAAGAGACTGATAATAGTCACCAAGTTTCCAATCAACACAATAAGAACATTCATTTATCATGCATCGCTTATAAGAAGGCCTTCGACGACGTGCCTCCCTCGTGGTAGATTCGCGTATTACAGATCTATAAAATAAATCCAACTGTAGCAATTTTCCTGGAAAATACCTTGCTTAATTGGCGAACAACACTGTTTCTCATCTGTGATCAGAGAACTGTCTCGACAGATGAAATCCCAAGTAAGAACGGAATTTTTCGGAATTAGTTCCAATACAAATTCAAAAATCGTGAGAAATATTTCAAGACTTGTCACACTGGGCCACACAAGATACTATACTATTAATTTAGTTACAGGGGGTCACACGACTATCGATAAACTTACTTTCTTTTTTTGTAAAGTTGTACTTATTATATCATAGAAAATTAAAAATATATTAAACTAGCGGACCCGTCCTGTCTTCAACTATAAATATTGATAACGAAATGATAAAATAAAATAAAATGTTACCAATAGTTTATTATTATCATGCTTCATGATATACAATGTAACATTCTTTGTTTTTTTTCTGGTGGGTATAATATACCTAAATAGCTTTGTTGGTTTTCCGACACGGTAAGCGACATTACTGGCCATGTGCAAATTTGCAGCACGCATTTTGTCTATGTTATGTCAAACGCCATACAAAACAGTTTAAATTGTCAAGAGCGATAAGGTTTCATTAAAATAATTTACTATGGTGATTGTCTTCTTGAATTTTCTAATGTTCCGCGAAATTTTCTTAATTTTTTTTTCATAAGAACACTCCCCTGACAATAACAAACCAACCAAAAAAAGAATTAGCGAAATTGGTATAGCCGTTCACGCGTGATGCGATGACCAAGGGAAATAGGGATTCATTTTTATATATATAGTTATTCCAATTGAAACTTCTCATAAAACCTACATCTAAGTAGATGTAGGGTAAAGTAACTACCTGAATCGCGTAAATGCCGTGATCAGATAACTTAGAGGTATTTGTAATATCGCAACTAATTGCAATCGATACAGCAAAACTAATCCTATATAGATTGTGTTAGTAATAGTTCGTATCACAGCTGAGCAACAATTTCCATGAACACACAATACGTAGTATGTTAGATTAATAAATTTCATCGACCAATCGTTTGGCGCGTTCAAATCAGATTCAACACTGCAGTGGCTGTAATACAAAAGCTAATACCAATACCAAGGTCAAAAAGATGCTAACCGACACTTGATAAAATTTTGGATGCTACAAAGAATTTTAGGTACCTACGATACGATCCAAAAAAAACCCTTAATACGAGTATTTATTGTAATCAGCGGTATTTTTTTATCATTCACGCTTAAGATCTGTAATTTAGGTACTTCAGATCGAACCTATGATACGATCAGAAATTAAAACGGAAATCTCATTAGATTAACAAATTAATCAACCAATCATTGAGAACCTTCGTATCAAAAGAAGCGCTGTAATGCTCATCACTTAATAAAACTGTATTGAACAATAATAGAGGTATAACATTGTACAACTTAATATTGAAATTCGATATCTTCTGATCGTTCATTAGTATAAATCTGATAATGTAAATCAGTAAATTCAGTTTTATTTCTACAAATTGGCGTCTGGAGGCGCTTTTACACGTCCCAATATTTAAACCTACCACTGCTTCGGGACAAATGTGGGCTAGTGCCGAGAAGAAGCAGCGCAAGAAACTCGGTCACTGTTTTCAGCCTCTTTATAAATAAATGTTTACATAAAAAACATGCCAGTGCAAGCTACGAAAATTTAAACCCACGTTCCTATAATTTATAAAATCAATAATAGTTTAATAGCCCTTTTTCATTAAAATAGCTTTGATATTATATGATTTGAGCGTATGTACAGGGAGTTCAGCGATTGACAGTAGTTATTTGTTAAAAATACAAATACCATTTCCCATGAGCGAATTACCCACTTTCTTTATCTTTATTTCGGGTATTGAAATTCTGTACGTCACTATTTTTTACAAATAACTCAAGGTTCTTACGGACGCACATAATGTTTTCGAAACTTTGAGAAGCAACTGTAAGTATGTTGATCTCTTTGAATAGCTTGGCTAGCTTTGAGAGTCGCGGAAAAAAAATAGACTCAATATCTGCCGATGAGCCCCATAACAGAATTCCATATGACATTATACAGTGAAAGTATCTGAAATATACTAATCTTGCCGTTCCAACATCAGTCAATTGCCATAACTTTCTCACAGCATAAGCAGCAGAACTAAGTCTTCCAGACAGAGACCTAAATGAGCAACCAAGTTAGCAACCCATTGTAGACTCTACAGTTAGATATATCTAAAAAGGCAGAGGAATCTACCATGTCTGAAAATTATACTGATTTAAACTTTCATGGTCACTCTCGTAAGGGTTAGTTATTTCGAGATTTCTATCATGTACCTTGTTACATATACTTGTACCTCATAAAAAAACAAACGCCTCGTTGGTCTAGTGGTTTAAATACTGGGCCATGACCTCGGGGTCCAAGGTTCGATTCCCGGGTCGGGCAACAAAAAAGTTTCGAATTTTCGAACGTTGCTCGGGTTTGTGATCACCATTTGGCAAGCGTGGTGATTAAGCCAGTACCCATCATTGCTGTGGTAACTTGGAATTCAATGATGGAGGCCTTTTCCCTGCAGTGGGATGATTATAGGCTGTTACTTTTATTACTTTTACTTACATCAAAAACAAGGTACATGGTAGAAATCTCGAAATGAGTAACTCTTACGATGAAAAAATAATTGCTTATCGACAATAATTGCTTATAAATTTTTCACCGTTTTTGAATGTGATAGTTTGGAACCAAATCAAATCTTTGTTTACGCAATAATTACGGAGCATACAGAAGGTATTTTTTCTTAATTTAAGAAGCTTTTCCACAATTGACCACGTCGCTCCGTAATAGCTATACTTAACAGTTATTCTTACTTTACAATTTGAAGGTAAAATAACTTCAACATTTTTGGTCTATTATACTGTTGTCGCAGTCACCCTTTGATAACACTTAACTTCAGAACATGTAGAGTATTAGAACCTTTTTCTGGAAATAGTTTTCCCCTATTTACTGAAAGGTATTTACAGACCCAACTCGACGTAGTTCGACTCGCGTCCAATTAAATACAATCAGTACAAGCCTATCCGTCTGACATACAGATTTGTGACTACACGATGCGAAACGGTTTCGTCAAAATTTACTTTTCACTTTGTACGCTGTTCGATTTTCGTTGTTAAATATTTACGGACTAATTTTCACTAAAAAAAACACAAAAAAATAATAATTGGACAAATGTAGATATTTGCAAGTTTAAGAATGTGTTATGTGTTATCATTTAGAATTACCTTCAGACGTGTGTGTTATCAGTCTAAATAAAATAGCTCCACCCCTTCTTGGTATATAGGTGCCGTAAAAGGTTATTAAAAGAGTATTTAATTTTTAACCGCAACTTTTTTACCTAACATTTTTTAGCCGCACAGAAAATGTGGTTGTATTTGAGAATCAGTATTACCCCCTGAATATCACATACTCGTAGATACATTTGAGAAAAAATAACATTTACCGATCATTAATTGCTTAACATGTGTTACAAAATAATAAGTATGCGGTATATCATAATTGCCACGTTTGGCGGTCGGTGGAAACTGCCATCTTCTTTAACTTCTTTTTCTAAAAACTTTTATGATTTTTGTGTTTTTGGAATAATTGTCTTCGTCGGGAAAAACTTCATTGGAAAGTTAACTTCAAAATTAAAATTTAAAAAATATATCTTAAAATTTTTTCGTATCACGCCATCAAAGCCAAAAAACAAAATATATTATTCTGAGGCGATACCAAGTTCGCGGGGTTAGCCAATAGACTAGAGATGGATTGTACAAAAGCACTAATATGACAACTATCCGATAGGTAGTAGATAATCAAATGTGCCTTACTAAAGCTGTTCCCAAAGTATCTGTATCAAATTAACATTTTTTTGAAAGTATCTTTGCAATTGCTTTTATTTTTGCTCCACATTGGCCAAACTACGTTCGCCAAAGCATGGCTCGTATAACATTCTCCTTTTTGAGAAGATTGTGACTAACAGTTGACTGATGCGGACTGATAATATTTATATAAAAAGGACAGTCACCAAACTGAAGTCAAGCTTCATGAATCGTTCTTATGATTGTTTAGGCCAATTATATGTTTATGTTAATTACTATATTGTTTCTATTGTAAATAGTCGAAAGTGGTTTAAAGCTCTACAGTCTTGATTAATATTCATGAAAATTTACATGAAATTAATCAAAAATATTTTGCAGCAATTTCAAAGGTTTCAAATGTTATAAGTTATGACACAAGAATCCTTCTAACCATTTTTGTTGGATCAGAGACCAAAAAAATGTTTCTGGCGGTGAATTTATCATGGCCGCTGTAAGACAGATGTGTTTCATCAAGTTGTTTTTGTACTGTACTATACGTCAAATTTTACTCAAGGAAACGTATTTTCAATCTACTCTAGAAATGTACCTAATTGTTTTAGTAACAGTTTAAAGAAATCTTTAAACATATAATTCAATTTTACGTAGACACTCATTTTACATTTGAGTTTTTTTAGAAACATTATCTGCATTTTTTCCATAATTATGACATTCAGATGACATATTAATAATATGATGGTAGTTAAATAAATTTAATTATAATCATTATTTGAATGACGGAATCTTTTAAGGCAGACGTAAATACGGATAGCTTGCCTGTAGGGGTTGTTTTTGGTCTGGTGTAAAACACGGACACTTATGCTCATTCGTTAGTGTAATTAAATGATGATATAGGTAGTAGAATGATCAGTCAACATGATTGTTCCAACGGGCGCGGAAAATATTGCGTCTGAATTACTTAAATAAATTGGACAGGCAACAATGTAACCATCGGGGTTACATTTAATCTCTTTCAAGGTGTGGAGCCATAAAAAAGAGAATACTATTAGGTACCATCTCATATCAGTGGAACACGTGTTCCAAATGGGTCGTAAATAAAGAACCCAGCGCATCATCTTTGCAAGTTTTCCGCGTCAGAACAACTTGTATAAAACACATTTACATGTTCCCGTTTATACGAAAAAAACGATTTATGCTCGCAAATCTATTGCGTAAACTTTTTGCTATAATAAATTAAACCAAGTTTAACGCTTACCGTTACCGTTTTACCGTCTCAGACATGTTTTATAGGTCACTTTTAAGTAGCATGTAGTAGTAACGATGTAACTAAAACTTGTAAGTCAATTAAAATATAATAGGTAGGAACACATTTTTTATATTGTTTCTGGATGTTTTTAAAGGAATGTTCAAGAAAATTAAATTATTTTCTTACTGTAATCTAATTTGATCATATGAGCCATGCCTCACTGGCGGATTACAAGCGTTTTTAAAGCAGAGCGGCCATGCAGCGAACACGCCGCGTGTTGCGAACGCGCAACCGAAAGTGCTGCTGTTAGCTTTGTTACTTCGACGACCCAAGAAACGTAAACCAATACTGAATGAAAGCGGCTACTGTGTTGTTTTGCAAAAGAATAAAAAATAATCCAAGACAATTTTTTTCTTACCTGCGTATGTCAAGACCTACATTTTATAAGTTGTTACATCTGATTCAAACTGACATAAAACATAAAGATAAGATTTTGGTATGCGAGTGTACAAAATGGCGGCCACGCCTCTCTCCGCGGCGAAATCGTTTCGTGTCCGCAACGTATTCGCTGCGCAGCCGCGACGTTTTCGCCGAGCACACGCGGCGTGTTCGCTGCGTGGCCGCTCCGCTTTGATAACGCTTGTAATTTGAAATCCGCCAGTGTGGCATGGCCCTATAGGTAACGAGGGATCTAATAAAGATCTAGCACAATAATACTACATCAGCTCTGGTTAGATTTTTTGACAAAGCAAGCAGGAAGTCCTTGTATAAGCGCATGTCAGATCAAGTTTCGAGCTAACTCGTACTATGGCACACAAAAGAAATACATAACAGCAACACATACCTTTATGTGATGCAAATACTTTAATTACAGTCGAGTGTGTTGATGAATGAAGTATTAAATCTTAATTTCGTTTTCATCAACTAAGTAGATACAAACTACGAAGTAAAAGTTTCACAACAGTTTTAATCTTGATTTACTAGATTGTTGACATCTAACACGTGATTTATGGGTCGCCGTTAATAAGTTTTCTTAACATTAGGATATGTTTCACGCAGTAGTTCAAGATCGTTAGACCTTCAGTCAGCACTAAACAAGACGTGAGCTTCCCTCTTGATATCCATTTTTTTTTTAATACAGGCCGCTCAGCAAAACGTTGAACACACAAAACGGAAAGTAGGTATGATATGTTATCTAACCAGCTTTAGAGTTATTTAATTCGGGGTTTATACCATGTACCTTATTTATTATGAGTTTCCGATATTTCGGCACTGTTGCAAGCGCCATGATCACGGGAGAACTGTTGTATCTGCGGGTGGGTAGCTGTTAAGAGCAGACAAATCGATCTACCCTCCGTCGTAGTCTTTTATTACACACGACACTGGTACCACTGTTTGACAACTCACTATTTTTACACTTTTGTTCTCGACACACAACACTTACAGTATCCGATCGTGACACAGTATTTTTTGGTTTTCTTCGGTTACCGCAAATTTGAACCACTGGATTCCATACACTAGATAATTTAAAGCCATCTTCGCGATTGAAATTTTTGTATTTGGTAATTTCAATCGCTTCTCTGACCATTCTTGGTATATAGTGCTGTTCTGAAGAAATTATCTGTGCATTGTGAAACTCAATCCAGTGGTTAGGCCCCGAGTGTATAAGGTGTTCAGCGATGGCTGACCTTTGTGTGTCGTTTTTCTTGACCGCTTTAATATGTTCCTTCATCCGGCAAGCCACTGTGCGTTTAGTTTGGCCGATGTATGAACTTCCGCAACTGCAGTCAATCTTATAGACACCTGGTTTTTCTAGTGGGAGATTGTCTTTAGGCGATCGTAAACACTGTGATACCTTTCTTAAGGGAGTGAAGACAGTATTTAAAGAGAACTTCTTAAGGATATTTGAGATCTTGTCTGTCACTCCTTTTATATACGGCAAATATACAGGTTGTCTGTCAACCTTATATCTCTGATGTTTTGACTGTTTCCTACTAGGAAGTCTACCGGTGTATCCATTTCTCCGTAGTACATATCGTACATGATCTAGCTCTTCCTGCAAGTGATCTTCGTCAATCAGTATATAACCAGCTTTAACTTTTAGTGATGGAAAGATCTGAAAACTATTATTTTAACTACAGGCTGTATTAAACTTTTTCAAAATCGTCATCATCACAGCAAAGCCCTTCGCTGGACATAGCTTTTCCTAAGGATCTCAACAACAACGTGATCTTGATCAGGATTCACTTGGGGGGCCTATCCACAGATTCTCGTCCAGCGCGCGGACACCATTCCAGCACCTTTCCGCCCCAACGGCATAAATGTCTACATGTCTTGCGTTAGATCAAGATATTCAAAAGCTAATAAGGCGAATCGACTATATTGTTGATACGAGTAGTTTTAAACACAGAACGCGGAAAAAACACGTTTTTTTTTATTCTGTGGTTTTAAACAACAAACTTAATCTGATTTCTGGGTGCACTAATTATTATTTTAACAATGCCTAAAATAAAATAAAAAATACTCTTCGTAGTTACTTTGACTATAGACGTAGTAGCAATTTGTCAACCCTACATTGTTGAAAACAGCTTTTTCATTGCCAATATTTTCCTCTTACTCAAAATACAAGTTACTAAATTAGACGCTCGGGGGATATGATTATGCAGAGCTGTGGCTGTACCATTAGTGATATAATAAAATCAGATTATTCGTGGCTTGTATTGAATATAAATTGAAGAAAAAGTTGTAAAAAAAATAGCCATAAGAGGTTAATGAAATAACTGTTAATGAGACATTTTGATACGGGTATCATAAGAAGGCTCAAGGTTATACTGTAGGTCCTGCGCAATAGAATCAGAAATGAAGATATGCATTGGAAAACTGAGATAGCAGACGTCACTCGAATAAGAAGCGGCTGTGGGCGGAATATTCTGAAATGTCGAATGCGCACTAGACGGCGATGTGTAGGTAGGCCCCCACCAGGTGATGATTTGGTTAAACTCACGGAAAGCTGATAAAAATGGGTAGCGATCCTTAGTCTGAGGCCTAAGAAGTCCAACTGTGGGTGTTGTTGAGCTAAGATGATGATGATGAGACTATTTTTGGATCCTCGCTACAAATCCCGCCCTCCCTCGCAAAAAATATTTCCCTGTATCTTTTTATTTTATTTTTCATAAGAATCTTTTGAAAGACTTGTCTATCCCATAGAACTAACAATTCAATTTTCATATATCTAGATTGATTGTAAGTAATTGCTATGTATTTTTCTATAAAATAATCTATTTAACACATACATATGCATTAAAATGGCAGGATTTAATACTTAAAGAATAAACCACATAAATCCAAGGTGATGTCAGGGTTAGGATGGCTCAGAATACCTACAAAATTCCTACATCCACCCTATAAACTCTAAACTTATCCTAAAAATATTTTCTATCTTTATGGTTCCGCTAACAACCCATCAAAAAATGAAATACATCTTCAATTATTCCACATTTAGGTGAACCAACTTTTTTCATTAAAAATGAAAACACTAACTCTTAAAATTAATTCAATTTTACTTAAAGGTAAATTACTCCCAATGAACTACGACGAGGTGACTCGCTTTTAATAGTTTTGTACTGTACAACTTTTGACGTTGATTGTTCATCGAATTTTCTTTCCATTGCCAAAAATAAAATATGCAGAATATAAAAATAAAATGTCCAATAAAATGAGCAGAATTTGCTAATCTGTCGTTGTCCCATATTCCAATTTCACCAGGGTCCATTGCAATTTTACTTTTACAGTGCGTAATTCAAATCGTTATATCCTTAAGAGTACACAGAAGGCTATCGATACCCCTCTGTATGAGGCACATCGAGCCATGTATCGCACTGTTACTATCTGAGCAAATGACAATCATACGTCATCATTTCAGCATTATGTCAGTGCTTTATGTATGTTACTGTAAAATTGTTATAATATTATAATAGACAGACAAAATTCTTCTCATTCCTCGACTCAAAACTCTGTACTTAGATTTTTTTTAATCCTGTGATTCTTTCTGTTAGTCTATTTTTAACGGACTCATTAGTCGTATTTCTATTAATATCAGACCTATTTGACACCCTAATAATATATAAACACATGCAACAATATTGAATACCCTTACTCCAGTAATGGAATTGGAATAGGTAAGTAAATAGAAATACATATTTGCTGTCATTCGAATGACTAACGACTTTGGTAATGTTAGTTAATTTCAGGTTGATGGCTAGTTCTTACACTACACACTGTGTATGTTGCCGAGCCTTCACTCTGTAACATGCACAGCGTTAGCAAATTAAATCGTTATAGAAAGTCTGACCTTTTCTGTAGGTACAAATATTTCAAAAAGGTAAATTTTGCATGTAATCTCTAAGGATTTCCTTACATTTTCATCTCCAGATTATTAGTATTACTCTATGACTCATATTTGGATTGTCATAAGATGTATAGCTACATTTTATCTCTGTAAAGTTAGTTATTTCTTACCGTATCCGTCACGTATATCATTGGGTTGGTTGGATATAATTTAAAAGAGTCAAGAGAGCTTTAAAGCCAGTGGTAATACGAATGAGTGAACAGTTTGACCTGTCCTTAATGAGATGTATGTCCGACGGGGCGCTATGAATGTGTCTTGACATTTTGTGTGATTTAGACGTTCGGACTTATCACAAAATGATCGATGGGATGTCATCCAGCAGTCCTAAAGATAGGGTCACTTCACTCTGATTATTGTTATTGGAATACTAAACCCGATTGTTTAAGTCGTTACTTAACTTTTTATCCCTGACTGCCATCCTTGTTCATTAAGAGCAGGTACCTACTGAATCTCAAAATCTATATATATAAAAATGAATCCCTATTTCCCTTGGTCATCGAATCACGCGTGAACGGCTGGACCGATTTCGCTAATTCTTTTTTTGTTTTGTTTATTATTGTCAGGAGAATGTTCTTATGAAAGAAAAAATTAAGAAAACTGCGCGTAAAATTTGAAAATTTAAGAAAACATAATCACCATACAAAATTATTTTTAATGTAACCTTTATCGCTTTTTAACATTTAAACTTTATTAGCGAATGGCGTTTGACATAACATTGACAGAAAGCGTGCTGCAAAAATCGTCAAATCGGGGGTAAAAAAAACTGAATTTTGCCCATGGCCAGTAATGTCGCCTGTTCCCATGTCGTAATTAGTTAAGACAGGGCAACGTCTGTCGGATCCGCTCTGGTCCGCTAGTTGTTAATAAATCTGAGTTCATCAAATGAAGGATCAAAAACTATTATCAGTACATGTAATGGATTAACTATATTGAAATTAGTAATTATTAATTATTTATGTTTATAAATAACACAGACTAAACCCACATGAGTAAATATTCCTAGAGTAAATATTCCTACAGAGTACAAGCTTCTTAACTTTTGAACTATTCTGATAGGGCTGACACCTGTTGCAAGTCAAAAAATAATAATACGGTAAGTACCTACCTACATAATAAAACGTGTATTTCAAAAGGTATAAAATATAAGGTTTAGTGTAATTTGACAATACTAAAGTTGAATTAGTTTATAAATGGCTAACCCTGAATAATTTATTTTTCTTTAAATATTTCTTATTTCTTTTTAACGTGTGATACAGTCTGAATATAATTTACAAATTCCTTAAATAACTGATCGGAAAACATTCGCATGGCATGCCAAAAGATAATTAATTTATAACTTTATTTTTATATTCAATTTCCAATATTTTTAATTCTCGGATCATTATTAAAATAATCTTGGTATATGTTTTTTTTTTCCATTTCACCAATAAAATTAACATAATTATCTGGACCTGGCGGTATTTTATGGAACCTGGCCTGTAGATACTCGTACGTTGCCTACATTAAAGTCTTTACGATGAATAAATAGGGAATCATTGCTTATATTTATGGCATTTTCCGATAGGATTCCGATTTCTTTTACTTGTGTCGATCCAGACATTTCCTATTCAATTATCCAGCAACAAACCATAGTAGTGCGTAACTGACCCTTTGTTTTATATATTTAGATTTAACACCAATTTTCCATAATCAATATTATATAAATAATTGAATCATAGAGATGGTAAAATCACAATTCGTCAGCCAAATCACTCAAATAAATGTCGTCTAATGCGCGCGACGTGCAGGCGGCAGCCCTGTCATTTATACCGCAACTGAATCGGCGAAAACCAGTTCTTACCCCGGCGACGCGTCCGTGAACGCGTCGGTGAGATGTCACGCGCACATCGCCGCGCTATGTGTGAGTGGAACAACAGCGAGCATAGGTAGCTTGTATTCTGGTGGGAATATTTATTCATGTGCTAAAACCATTTACACTTAGACATTCCTTCATGGTACCTGCGATCGTGAACATAGTTAAAAAATCAAAGTGGCAACTTTATGTTTTAAATGATGTTTACAATCGTACCATCAGCATTTCAACCCATTGACATCTCTATTATTTCAACACCATAGGCAAAATTTAAAAAGTTCGATGTATAAATTTCTAATGCAATATTTACTTGTTTGGTTTTCCCAACCCTGATCATGCTTCTACTCGTATATTAAAATATTTAGGTGTGATTAGTAATAATATGACTTGCATGCAACTTCCGATTTTAACATTTGGTTAACATTAAAATCAAGTAACATTAAACCATTGCCGTAATGAACTAATATTGACCTTTGCAAAGATAAATTTTGCAAAACTTCGAACATTCCAGTCAAAGTAGTGTCCGTCGAGGTGAAAAAACAAAGAATAACTTGGTAAGGTTTTGAAACAGATATCGAAGCGAATCAAATAGGTATTTGTAGAAAGATAAGAAACTAATAATGCCCTTCTAATCCCACCATACTCACAGCATCACAGTTTAACCTGGGTTACGCCAGGGTCTGTGTACCCTGATCGGCCTTTTACCACGACCTTTTTCACACGCTCTTGCCGTATATGATCCACTTTTTATTAGTTGCATTACTTCGTAATAAAGAATGAACACAAAAAAATGAGTACACGGTTTATTAGGTTTCTTTCAGTGAGCTCATGAAACACCCAAATATCGGGTATTTTTGTGTTTTTAGCTTATTTCAAATGCGCAAATGGTGAGATTCCAATTTTTCAGCTACGTCGTAACTTCATCGCAATATAAATCTGCAATCATGCTGATATGCCGATCTTGCTCTACTTTTTCAGAAACGGCATCCATTTTATCCGTAAGCCCTGTTACGGTCCAGTGAGACGTTCATCTTTAACACCAAAATTTTGCGGATTGAAAATCCTTTAATCAAATTTGTGCTAATCTTACAGTGCAGTGGCACTAGGTCCCTAAACATCACAAACGTTTTTCGCAGCTTCATCATTACCATCATATCAGCCGAACGACGCCCACTGCTGGGCATAGGCCGCCCCCAAGGATCTCCACAACGATCGGTCCTGTGCTGTCCGCATCTAGCGGCTTCCCGCAACCTTGACCAGATCGTCGGTCCACCTTGTAGGGGGCCTGCCCACGGAACGTCGTCCAGTACGCGGTCTCCATTCGAGAACCTCTCCGCCCCAACGGCCATCGGTTCTCCGCGCTATGTGTCCCGCCCACTGCCACTTCAACGATGCAATCCTTCGAGCGATGTCGGTTGTTTTAGTTCTCCTGCGGATCTCATCATTTCTGATTCGATCGAGTAGGGAAATACCAAGCATCGCTCTCTCCATTGCTCGCTGGGTGATCTTGAGCCTTCTTATGAGACCCATGTAAACGACCACGTCTCACTCCCATAGGTCATTACTGGCAACACACACTGGTCAAAGACTTTCGTCGTGAGACACTGAGGTATTTCGGACGCGAATATATGCCGGAGCTTCCCGAACGCTGCCCATCCGAGCTGGATTCGACGAGAGATCTCTTTCTCGAAGTTGGATTTACCTAACTGGACTATCTGTCCCAGGTAAACATAGTGGTCAACAACTTCGAGTGCAATGTTCCCAACGTTAACTGGAGCGGGTGCAACATGGGCATTTAACATGATTTTCGTCTTGTCCAGCTTGTGTTGCATTTTTTCCTTTTCATTTGTAGTAAAATTTAAAACAGTATCAAATTTCTTTATCAGATTCACTTATCATGACGGTCTGAAAAACAAATGAAAAACACACCTTTTCTTATTTGAATTTACAAAATTATCTTCTTCAAAATTTTAACTTTTTAATGATACCAATTAGCCTGATATAAATAGTATAACCAATGAGATTTTATTATAATTTCATACATACTACCTACATGCAAAAAGTCTTTTGTGTTTGATCCTCACAGTCACTCACACACAAGCACACATTCACACAGCATAGTAATGTTTATCCTAATTTTAAAACAAAAATAAACTATCATTCGAGCCAAAACAAACACACAGGTTTGGTTTCAGTTGAATGTTTATTTAACAGATATTTCAGCTGGTTCACACAACCATATTTAAAAACATTTTCATATGAGATTCTAAAGTAGTATATTTTGATGATCTTTAGGTCAGTCAATAGAGCTCTTAAGCTCTACTGGTAGTTAAAAAAATATTTTTTCTCCGAATGCTGTTCCTATCAGCTTTGATGATAAGTTTAAGACTAAAATCCATACAAAAATCATCTTTGCTGTTCACATTAGTTTTCAATTCGATCTTCTTCTTCTAAGTCGGTACCTCACTGCTGATTATCGTGACTCCGTTTACTAGCTTTCTTAATGGCAGCTCTCCACCTCTCCCTATCGGATGCTCTGTGGAAAGCGTTGCTCAGTGTGATGTCCATCTGTGCAGATCTTTGGCTCACTATCTATTTGGGTTTGGTCCTCTAGGCCGTCTCCCGTCCATAATCTCTCTTCCAACTTGAACTGTTCCAATACGTATACTTTAGTGCGGCGTGCAGTCCAGGGTATTCAAAGCATGCGTCGCCTCGTCACACCCACATCTCAAAGGCAACGATATTTTTTTGAAAATCTGCTTTCAGTGTCCTAGTTTCCGCTTTAGGCCCCTAACTATTCTTATTTTGGTTTTGTTGTGAATATTGCTGTCTTGCTATAATTGCTGTTTGCTATAGGTTTACTGATGGGTTTAATACCCATCAGTAAACCTATCAACAATCATAATTTCGGTCCAATTGGTAGTTAGTCCATATTCCCGGCTTGTATCCTCAAGGTGGTTCAGCAAAGTTCTCATTTCGGCTTCCGTCGAAACAAATTGTGAAGTGTCGTCGGCGTATCTCGTAGTATGAGGTTAGAGATTCTGCGTTCTCGAACCGTAACACCTCCCTCCCATTCCTCTAGCGTACGCTGCATGACGTGCTCTCCGTAGATGTGAAATAGTATCGCGGATAGGTATGATACAGCCTTGACGGACGCCCTTCTGGAATACGAAACGACCATTGCAGATGTTGTGTTATGACCAGTAGCATACAGATTTTGTATGAGCTTAATCAAACGCTGCGGGACACCAAATTCACTTAGGACTTCCCAAAGTTTCTTGCACTTGACACAATCAAAGGCTTTTCGATTATCCACGAAGCATATGACCAACGGTATCTTGAACTCCATAGCACTTGTCCATGATCTGTTTGACGGTTAGAATTGGTTCGCGTGTGCCTCGGCCCTTAACAAACCTTGTTTGTGAGATATTAGCCAGTCTAAGAAATACCTCAAACGGCTGTTAATGACGTGAAACAGCACCTTGCTAGAATGGGATATAAGAGCAATGGTTCTGTACTTTTTGCAATTCTTGATAGAACCATTTTCTGTGCAGAGAAAGTATCGAGGAGTAGTACGCAGTCTAAGGCCCATTGGTGTGTGGATTACACGGAGTTACAAATTTTGTGGAGAATGTAGACGCCTATGTCTCCAAAAGAGACCTCCGCTGTGATATTATCTGGCCCGGATACTTTTTTCTTCTTTAATTTCCTAATAAAGCAGACGAATTCTGGAGTGGAGGACCACGTCTAGGAAAGCGTAGTGTAGGACGCCCTGCGACTCGATGGATTGATGACCTTAGGATAACTGTTGGCAGCGGGTGAATGGGGTAAAGCCCAGGAAAGAGAATTGTGGCGTTGCTTGAAGGAGGCCTACGTCCAGCTGTGGACGGAAAATGGCTGTTGATGCTGACTAACTGTTTTGGCGCGAATTGCGACGCCAATAAACGTCCTCCATCCTTTAAATTTTGTTTCGCACTAAACTTCATCGTCACACCCGCCATGGCCAGGTGCGTCGCCATCAACACAAAAATAACCCTATGAGGGGTACGGGGACTTGTGTAGTTAGCCGCTTTATATCGATGTTTAAGGTATTTAACAGCTTGTTTGATATGCAAGACGAAGTAAAAAATATATTTTATTTTGCGTATGGACTAACGTAGATTTCTTTCAAAGTTATCTTTATTTTATAGGTGCTAAAAATACTACTAGGCCTATAAATAACTGCTAACAGCTTTTTAGTTAGAGAGCGCATAACCGCAGAATAAGTACTAGTACTCGCATAACCCCTTTTTAGGTAAGTTTCTGCTTGAAAACTGTTTTTCTGTTGAATTTGTTTACGTGTATGCTATATAGTAGTATGTTTACATAAGATATATTATTATGCTAGTGCGAGTTAGGACAATTTAAAGCCACACGTTCCTATCATTTATATTATAATTATTAATAGTATAATAGTCCTTTTTCATTAAAATAATTTTTATATATGATTTGAGTTAATGTACAGGGAGTTCAGCAATTGACAGTGGTAATTGACGACCATTTGGATTAGCGGTAGTTAACGCTGCGTCTTAGCCATGGGTCGGGGGTTCGATCCCCGCACAGTACAAATATTTGTGTGCATGAACATATCTGTTTGTACTGGTCTGGGTGTTTTCTATGTATTATAAGTATGTATTTACAAAAAAATATATATAAGTAAGTTTATCGGTTGTCTAGTACCCCATACGACAGGGTACTTAATAGCAGCTTAATTTGTGACTAGATGGCTCTGTGTGGCCCAGTGAGGCAAGTCTTAAATATTATTATGTTTTTGTCATTTCCTATCACGGGACGGGACTATGGAGTCATTTGGAAGGCATACGAGGGGCCGAAGCCAACTCGCAGAGGCCCGTTAGACAACATTGATCTAAATGATGTAATGTGACACCAGCCGACGATTATTCCTGTGCGCACTATACAAGTACACCCAAGGACAACCCCCGGTTAGTGCAGGACTATTGCAGAAAGTGGATACAAAGGATACTGGGCTATGGTTTTGGGTGCTAGTGGACTGGGTAACTGGGACTATGAAAGGACTATGGCCCCTGCCTGACCTATGTTACTCACACGGATAAAATGGCAGGGGGTGACTCGCACACTCGTTTAATGGGCCCCCGAAAACGACCGCTAGCACATAGTGACGTAGCGACAATGGGGCAACATAGCCTGAGGTGCTTGAGGAGTGGAGAGGTATTACACGGCTCTCAGGACAATCCTGGTAATCCGTTCAAGATCCCTACAAGCATCTTACTGCAATACTTCCTTCCTCCAAGCATTTCTGCTCTAGCGACTATCCACTCAAGCCGGCCAATGAAGGCAAGCAAGAGGTGGGAGATATGTTCCTCGTCAGTTTTCACTCCGGACAACCAATGAAGGCAAGCCAGAGGTGAGGAACAGGGATACTCCCGGGAGCAATCAGGTTCGTGGGGTCGCTACAATTTCTCAGGAACGAATTACCCACTTTTCGCAGTCTGAATCCATGAACTTTAAATCACTCCATGTTTCGTGCTGTTAACTCCACAGTGCAGTTCAATAAATGTGCAATATAGCTAAACTAGATAGGTACAACAATCTTTCAAAGATATTTGTACTAGAACATAAAATTTTTCATAAAAAACATGTAAAGTTTTTGACTTACGAGGCTTTTTTCATTGAAAAAACACACAAAGAGATTTATTTGTTCAATATGAAAGTTTGTGAAGTCGCTAGTCGTTGCGAGTGAAAACATTAAATCTTTCTCTGAATCTATTTTCTTTGATCATCTCAATTATTCTAATAAATTAACTAGCAGGCTGAAATAAAATAATGTTTATGATAAATTAAAATAGGTAGGCTCTTTTATACTGCTTAAGTATGCATTGAAAACTTACTCTTACGTGATAAATCTTACTATTTCATTTTCCGACTTTTTCATCATCTTCTAAATTTTTTATAGGCGTTCATTATCGTATTTAGAACCCATTTATGAAAGAAAATGGAAATCAAATTTTCACCCGAAAATATTTTTCGCAACATAGTTTTCAATTTTTACGGTCCTAAGCCTGTTAAGGTATGAAGGGAAAATCAAAAACTTATGAATAGTATCGTAATCAATGAATGAATGAGTTGCGCATCGCGTAAAAAGTGTTGCTAGGAGGCCATATCAAAAATTTTAGATTTTTGGCGGACTTTTCTAAGTGCTTTATCTTGAAATTTTTGTACTGGGCTACCCTAAAAGAAAAAATACGACATTTGTTTTTTGTCTCGTAGATTGCTATATTAAAAGGACAAACCCGTTTCCCATACAATCTCGGGCCTGACGTTACAAGGCTGGGAATTGGCCATGAATTAAAAAATTGGCAATAAAAAAAAGAAAAAAGCATACTGAAAAGAATCATATTATATTTTCACAACTTTCTGCAATGGGAAAGTTACTTAAATCAAGCAATGAACTTACTTTATTTTATAACCTACATTATGTATTATTTTACTAAAAAATACCATTTCAGTCCTTTAACTGGATAAGATCTAGGTTCCTTTTCTATCTATAGGAGATACAGGTAGTAAACAGAGCACTTCAGCTGAGCAGTGAGAAAAATACAAAACACATTAACTTGCGCACGACTAAGAAACATGTTAAAATGTACTATGTACGAAACGAACGAAATTAACTGTCATTGTCAACTGATATTCTTAATAATAGCGCGGCCTGTTACATCAGGAATTGAACTATTCGAAATGTTCAATTGTTTTATCAATGATTACTTATTGAACGGCAAAACTCGTGAAATTTTTTTTTATTATATTCTCTAAGTTTTTATTTTTATATCAGGCTTTTAAAACTAACTATTTAGCTTATTCCTTAAAAAATGCAATTGTAAAAAAAGTATTACTATGAATCGATTTATTTCAAATCGATTAAAACGTAAAAAGCGCTGCTCTATGTAGTGACAGAGCGTTTACGGAGATAGTCACGTTTTGATTAAATGTGTGTATAACGGTTTACAGAAACTGTTAAAGTATAAGAAAAACAATATGTATTTTATCCATTTTCTCCACTTGACCATTGCCAATTTAAAAATTTTTAGAGAAGTAGGCAAGTAAAACAAAAGGGATTTTTTGGCATAATTTCCATTGTTGTAACTTCGGGCCCAAAAATGGATGGATGTTTGTTACTCAATCACGCCAAAAGAACTAAACAAATCTGGATTTTTTTAAGTACCTATGTTTAATCTTAGTTTATATAATTTACAAGCTTTTATTTAGTTTCACTTGTTCTGATTTTTGTCTCGACTATTCGGCTACCGAAATACAATAGTTTTTTTGTTTTCTCGTAGTCCAGCATATATTAAGGGTTAAAATATGAAATTGCCGTTTCATTGTAATAGGTTCTTTGAATTGACATAGAATCTTCATGGTTTGAGGTTTTCGAATGAAACTTTTTTCACATGGTTTCTATGATGTTCTTCTTTTAAAAAATGTGAAACATTTGAATATCGACTTTCTATTGTTTTTGTTATTTAACTTAGACAAGAAAGATGGATACTGCGAAAATTCGAGTGATTTTTAAATACGAGTTCCGACGCGGAAGTAACGCGGCAGAAACAGACCGCAATATCAATGTTGCTTTGGAGAGGGATCTGCTAATGAACGCACAGTGCGATTTTGGTTTAAACGCTTTCGTGATGGAAACTTCGACTTGAAGAACGAGCCACGAGGAAGACCGCCCACACAGGTGATTAACGATGAATTAAGAGAGATGGTGGAAGCCGATCCTAGTCAAACTACCCAGGAATTAGCGGCATGGTTTAACGTAATCTTACCCACAATATTGACTCATTTGCGTCAAATCAATAAAATAATAAAATACGAAAAATGGGTGCCTCATGATTTGACTGATGTGCAGAAAGAAACGCGTGTTGAAACTTGTGTTGCCTTGTTGAATCGGTACAGAAATGAAGGAATATTAAATCGAATTGTCATGTGATTGTTTTATTGATTGATTGTCAAATGACATGTGATGAAAAGTGGATTCTTTATGAGAACCGTAAAAGAAAAATGCAATGGTTGACCCCAGGTCAAACGCCACAACAGTGTCCTAAAGCAAAACTTACCAATAAAAAGGTAATGGTAACTGTTTGGTGGTCTCAGCATGGTGTTATTCACTATAGTTTTCTCCGATCTGGTCAATCAATAACAGCAGATGTCTATTGTGCCGAACCCCGAACAATATTGGCAAATCTAGCAGTAAAACAGCCCCGACTCATAAATCGATCTTCACCATTATTGCTCCATGACAACGCGAGACCTCATACAGCACGAGAAACCGTTTTGACCCTTCAGGAACTGCAATTAGAAACCATTCGACATCCTCCGTATTCGCCAGACCTTGCTCCAACGGACTACCATTTTTTTCGTGATTTGGACAATTATCTACGTGACAAGAAGTTTTCTTCCCAGGAGGTAGTACAAAATGCTTTCAAACAGTTTGTGCAGTCTAGATCCTCAGAGTTATATCACAAAGGCATAAATGACCTACCTATTAGATGGCAGCAATGTATAGATAATAATGGTATCTATTTTGATTAAATGAATTTGTTAAAAATTAAAAAATAAACAATTTTGATTTTCAATACAAATCGGCAATTTCATACTTTAACCCCTATTATTTTCACACTGTGTTTATGAAGTGAATAAACTTAACATATCTATCTGGGCAAAGGTTGTGACATTTTATTTAAACGATAGTTTCGTAACAAATGAAGTTATGAGATTACGTTATGCGGAATATTAAAGCACACAGAGCCTTTTCGGTTCCGGCCCCCAGTTCATCTTTCATTAGATCGTGGTCGCACACCAATTGCTGATATTTTTTTATAACAGTATTTGATGTTTAATTCATTATTCTTTTGTAGATGTCATCAAACAAAATATAACACCAATGAAATAAAAACATAATTTTAAATATTAAGTGGCACTCAATTTTATTTAGAAATAAAACTAAGTCATAAAATTTCATGTCTATTGGTTTCAAAACTTCCATTGTTTTTGTATGAGTTAGTAACACATACAAAACCTAGAAATCTATGTTTGACTCCACAAATTAAAAATAAGGCTAAGAATCCATACTTAATATTATAAATGGGAAAGTGTGTCTGTTTGTTTGTCCGTCTTTCACGGCAAAACTTTAAGTGGAGATAGTTGAAGGGATATAGGAAAAAAGGAAAAAAGATGATTGCCTCATTCTTTGGTCGGAAAGGTCATTTTGCGACAGTTGTACTAGAAGATGGAAGAACAGTCACTGCAGACTGATATGTCAATCGCTGTTTGCCTGCTGTCTTGAAAAAAATCGACAGCAGCACCCTCGAAGCAAGATCCTCCTTCACCACGACAATGCTTCAGCGCACTCCGCAAAACGGACTGTTGAATATTTGACTATGGCAGGTGTCGCGATAATGAGTCATCCGCCATACAGTCCTGACCTGGCGTCTTGCGACTTTTATTTATTCCCAAGAACTAAAGATAAAATTCGAGGTATTCGCTTTACGAGCCCTGAAGATGCGGTGAAAGCGTACGAAAATGCCATAGAAGAGGAAGATGGAAAGAAGAATAAGGAAGAATGGGCCCACTGCTTTTCTCAGTGGTTCCATCGAACGAGAAAAACAATAAAAGTATTGACAACTTTCTACATTAAGCCGTTTTTAATTTTCTAAACATTTTCAGTGTTACCTAGGTAAAAACACTTTGAATCAAAGTGCATGCTGAATTTCTAGTCGTATTTTTTAAAGTCATTTGTTATAATGGCTAACGTAAATAGAGAAAAAACATCGTTTTACATTTTAGGCAAATTAATCTCCAACGTATCTGAGGTTAGAGATTTTGCGTCCTCCTACCGTTACACCTCCCTCAAATTCCTCCAGCGTACGCCACATAATATGCTCTCCATAGATGTTAAATAGTATCTTCTGGAACACGAAACGACCAGATGTTGTGTTCTCCACCCGCACAGTCCCAAAGCCAGGCTCATACAGGTTTTGTATGAGCTTAATCAATCACTGAGGGACACCAAATTCACTCAGGACTTCCCAAAGTTTCTTCCCATTGACACAGTTAAAGGCTTTTCAATAATCCACGAAGCATATGACAAACGGTATCGGATGAAGGCATTTCTAAGGCAACTGTATATCGTTAGTATAATTTAATTCAACCCTCGTCAACTAACTTTAGGAAAATAAAAAAAGTAGTCGCCCTTTGACGGCTGATATGAAAAAAAAACACGCAAACAGAAAAACATTTAAACCAAGACAACAGACGAAGTACGTATCAAGAGAAGATATCATTAACCTCATTGACTGATGCTCAGAATCAGGCCCGGGTGGAAACATGCTATGATATGGTACACAAATTTGAAGCAGGCTGGTCTCGGCGTATTTACGACACCATTACAGGTGACAGTAAACAAAATGACAGTCGAAGATTTGAGTGTTTTAATCCCTCAACCCCCAGGAGGTACGCGCGTGCCGCGATAACAATTGATTTCAATTGTGTCTGGAATAACTCACGATCGAGGGATTAAAACGAATCAACGCTTACTAAAGTGAAGCGTTCTAATAATGGGAGGGATATTATGATCGCAAGCTTTTTGAATTTGACTACCTAGTTAATGTTTTCTTTATGAAACCAAAGAAACATCAATCCGCTAGGTTACTGCTAAACCTCGACAACGCGTCTACGCACAGGGCGCCATGAAGTTCTGAAGATACTTCCCGAAGAGATTTCCTGGACAGCACGCCGGTCAAACTCCTGGATCAACCGCCTTACAGCCCTGACATAACACGGTATGACTTCTTTTATTCCTGGAAATCCAGCTCAAAGGAATACAATTTTTTTCATCGGAAGATGCGCTGTCAGCGTCCGAGCATGCTATAATGAAATCACGAAGTAAGTATTTGGTTACTATTTATTCGAGAAATCTAAAATGCATTACATAAAAAGAATAAATCAAATCTGAAAACATAAAACTTATGTCATATGAGTTGTATCTAATTGCAATAAAGTGATGGATTCCCCTGACAACCTCATCGAAGTATTTCAGCGTTAACTAAATGTATAAACAACGTGTGGCAAAATTATTTGCAGCAAATTCATATTACAATGCAGACACCTTTGGGGGTTGTATAGACAGATGAATACCGGCATACCTAGCACACAGCGCATACCTTTGGCACATGTCAACAATTTGCAAAAGAGCTATGTTACTCCCAAATCACTTTGTGCAAGGTGAAATAGAATTTTAGTAAACTTGTCAGTTCGGAGTTTCACATAAATAAAAATGTTATGCAAACATTAAAATATGATTAATAGCTACTGATATGTTGGTTAAGTTCTAACCAATTTGCATTTGAGATGTAAATTTTATTTGTCGTTTAAATTTTATACTTACTTTACAAATGATAAATATGTTAGTAATAATAAAATTAAAAACTGCAAAACGTCAATGGTAATTACTATTTTGTCATTAAAATTTTAATTAAGATTATTATAAGTAAGTATTGCAATCAACAACTGTTCTTGCATTGAATAAACGTAAGAATATTTAATAATAGGGGTTAGGTTAGGTTAGGATAAGTATGAAATTGCCGATTATTTTCCCACTATTTATTTTGTTTATAGCTCTTAAGTATAGTCATATTATTGCGTAATTATTTTTGTATTGTATCAAAAACTAAATAAAGTAACTTGTGACTAAAAAAAATGCAATACTAGTGCCTAGTCTTTGAAAAGACCCCTTACAATGTGTCAGCTGACCTTCTTGCTTCAATTAAGTATATTTGTATTATATACTTTGATTTTCAGAAATTTAAATACTATAATGCGTAGCTATATAACCATCTAACTTTCACCTTTAATTGCATCGAAAACGGTTCAGGCGTTTTTAATTATTGAAAGAACCTAATATTTATTGAAAGAATAATTATATTAAGTATGTCTTCCCGTGAACCCGTGACCGTACCCGTGACCACGAATACTGTAAAGTTTTCTAAACGTCGGAATAAAAGTTCACAATAAACGTGAGTTGAATCTATTATTAAATCTTAAATTTTTCCGTGTATTGTGTTTGCGTAAATTCAAGAAACTATTCAAGTAAAGGATCTTCATCGGATGATGGCATTTTCGGCTGAAAGGTTCTGAAATGTCAGCCGCGCACCGGACGATGACCTGTAGGTAAACCCCCCACCAGATAGATTCCAGTGTTGCGGGACGGGACCGATCATTGTGGAGATCCTTAGGAGAGACCAGGAGAGACTTATTTCGAAAATTTTTTCATCCGAAAAAATAATTTCCCGATGCTTTTTTCCCGCGTACCGCTTCAACAAAGCGCGGCATCTCTTCAGTCTCAGGTCCATTAAACGAGCATCCAAACGATGTCTTGTTTTTCTTCGATATGCTTTAAGCCCTAAGTCTTCATTTAACACCCTTTTCACCGTGGTCCTGCTTAACCCCATCTGAAGGGCGTTTGGCTGCTAAAATGATGATGATGTAGCAGGAACAGCTTTTACGAGTACCTATAGTGCAAGTTAAAGGTAAAAAAATATTTCCTACTAGAGTGGATTAAAATACCGATCCTTCCGTAAGGTTCAGGGTTTTATTGAACAAATTTCATTAAAATCAATTCCTACTGAACCGAAAGCTTCAGAGAAAGTAATTTTCTTATTTACCTCTAACGTTAGTTTGAATCTCGTCATTACAAGTGAAATCGAGAAACGTAAAATGCTTACCATACATTTCTTAATGAAAGATGTGTGTATAATAATATTAATGATGATAAGACAGACTGTGAAAGTCTGGCCATCGCTCTACCCTTATAAAGTGTAATAATGTCCAGAAATATCAAAGTTTATTTTTAACACAAAACTTGTGCTGTTGCGAGAAAGGAAAACGTGACGTTGAATAATTATACCTATACCAGTTATAATAAATACCAAACTTGCTGACTATGGGACCTCAATTGGATTGCTCGTGCATTGTGTATGTATATAGGTACTTACTACAGCAAAACAGAATCCCTAGTTTCCTTTAGCCTTGGTTACAAAAAATGCAACCATAAAAGTAGGTAAGTAGTAGAGATGGACCGACTTAGTCGGGAAAATATGCCGATTATAATCGGCGTATAGCAAACATTTCGTTAATTTTTTTCACAAATCTGTAGTTACAGAAAACGAAGCAGCACTGAGCACTCATTTACGTATCTGAGCTTTATTTTCGCCGCAAATGATGGGAGTTCTATTTTTTGTCGAATAAAACAGAGAAATTATTTGTCTCCCATTTACATCGAAACTAGCAGACGGTTTTCATTTAAAGCAGTAAATATCCTCCTCCTTATTATTAATATATTTTTTATGATCCCACTGCATTTACAGACACGGGTACTTATATTGTCATTAAAGACCTTAGTTATCGAAACAAAAACTTCTGAACGTTATAAACGATTATTTTTTTGTTATTACAACGTCTTATGAAACATTCTATATTGACGAGACCTTGATAACGATGATCGATACTAAATTAGAAACGGGATCGCAAAACGAAGCTACTTTTAGCGATAAAGTTTCGATTTATTGTCGTTCTAGTTGAGGAATGAGTTGCTACGGTTATAGTAAACTGAGATTACTTGTCTAATTTTATGAAAAAGAAAGTGGTCCATTATTATAATATACTTGTGTCTGTCTCAAATAGTTTGTCTGCAGAACGCTTTAATGTAAAATAAATAACTAGATACACAGAAAAACGTCCTCACTAAATGACATACACTGAACATTTCGTGCTCTTTTACCATACATCTTTAAGTCATATAAAAGTAACAACCCATTTTCGCTCACTGTTGAGCACCGGTCTCTCTCCATTTTTAGGGTTCCGTAGCCGAATGGCAAAAACTGTCTGTCTGTCTGTCTATCCGTCCATATGTCACAGCCACTTTATTCTAAAAGTATTAGCATTACGTAGTTGAAAGTTGGTAGGAAGGTGTATCCTGTTGACCGCTTTACGATTCTCATACAAAAAATAAAAAATAATGATATTTATTGCCATACATACAACTAAAACAAAATTATTTTTTTACTCAAACTTATGTATCTATAGATAGGTTTTTTAAAATGACAGAGTTTTCTTGAACCATTTTTTCCAAAAGTCTAACATTTGGAAGAAAGACGCTTCCAAAGTCGTAAAATGAGTGTGGACACTCAAAATTGGTTTGAACGAGATCAAACTGGTAGTTTTGGAGATCTAGCACATTTTCAACAACCGCAAATATAACTTTGTCTTTCATACAAACACTAATGAAAAACAAAGTTATTTTTGCATGCGAGTCCGACTCGCACTTGGCCGGTTTTTAAGGAGAGGGGTGAAGGCCTTAGTTCCACCACGCTGCCCTAGTGCAGGTTGGTGGACGGCAAGGGCGACGCTGTGGCAACATTACCCCGCCGCGTTGGACGTTTTTTAAGCCGCACGAAAGGCCTCCAACAGGTTTTAACAACTGTTCTCTCATGATAACAGCCGGGACCGACGGCTTAACGTGCCCTCCGAGGCACGGAAACGCTCAAAGTATGATGCCATTAACGGTCACCTATCCAATTAGTGACCGCTCCCAATAGATTAGTACTTACGATGATAATCAACGATCTATCATTGTACTAATCTATCTTACCGATTGATCTTATTTTGTGTTTGTCTTGTTGGTTGTCCTAATAAATAAAACAAACCTTCGTGACAGAAACTGATCACGAAGAAGCATTGGGATATGAGCGCTTCCAATAAGTTATAGGTATGGGGTACGTAAGATTGAGTTTGCTTCAAGCCATTGTCCTTATGAAACAAGCTAGGATGTTACGTGTGTTTTACGAAGTAATGAGCTCGTGGGTTCTTCTTCAGCGCTCGGAGAACTGTACTAAGAAACTGTGGAGGGCGCCACTTGCTTTAACTCAGAAGCAAGAAAGAGTTAAATAAAAGATAGAAAAAAAAACAATATTTTTCAATTTGTCTCCCAATATATTATTTTAATGTAAATTACACTCAACATGGGTATCAGCGATATAAAATTATAAGCTATATAGAATAGACTTAAGTATATTAGTTTAAGAATAAATTATGACTATGCATCTAAACAAAAGTTCTGTACTTAACTAGAAACTTAGTCTTAGGTACAGTGAAGGAAAGCTGAGAAGCAGGCGTTCCGTCACTCACAAGTAACTAGAATTAAGGTTGGCCTACCTAAACCTATGAGCTAAGGAGTATCATCAATGGATGAAAACTATCAAAAGAATAAATGTTCATAAATACCTAGTAGCATGATATTAGATCATGTCACCAATAATAATTATAAAGTCACCGTGGAGAACCACACATATCCTTCTGTCCCTGGAGCAAATATTTCCACATGCGCACAGGGTGCAGGAATATGTCCTAGTAGCTAGGAGCGAGGAGGGCGATATTTCAAGCCCAAAGAAATGCAGCAACAATCACCAAGATAGGCGATTCATCATGTATATAAATCCATCAGGGGATAATATAAAAATGATTAATCCTGAATAATGAAAAAACACACAATCAAAGGTTCACAATCTCTTAAAAAAGTGAATAAAGCCTTGGAAAAGACATCTGAAGATTCTTAACATGAGGATTAAAGAGAAAATTTAAAAAAAACCCTTTGGCTTATTATATGCCAACCGGCATTTTTATATTGGCACACTACGCCATCAAGAATCAAGATATTCTATTTTAGACTACCTTATACGAAATATCTTTATCTAAGTACTAAGGTATGCAATTAAGATTAGATTTGGTGTTAGTCAATATTAATAGAAACGAGGTGGTGTGATTATTTGAGACCACAACATATTGCTACGGTGCTCTTTGAATACAATATATTTTTCAGTGCTAAACAAGCTTCATTTCTATGTGGAGCTTTGGAGAGTCCATACGTGGACGCTACAATACCTACTTTTCAAAAAATTTAACTTAACTTTATTGTATTATTTTCAATGCGACCCACGTATGTAGCCGTAGTATTTGTAAAAAAATACGAGAAAAATCTGGTATAGGCTATTTGACAATACGAAAAATAAAGTGCGAATTTCTATCCACGTTGCTGTGCCTGTCAGGGTGCATATGAATGATAGAGTTATATACTTACCCATGTTATGTATTTAGCATCTAAGTCATGTGCAATGCAATAAATAAATAAAATAAAAAAATAAAATATTATCAGCTTATATTATGAGTTTAAAAATGGTTATTTAGTAACGGAAGTTGAAAATATTAAACGATTTATTTATAAATCCAGAAATAAAAGTGCATTTATTTAAACGTTTGTCACGTGACACGAAACGCTCTTGATTGGTCGGGTTTATGATGACGTCACCTGCTTGATAACTTCGTTTGCATATTTGTGTTTTAGTAGCTTTTCAAAATGTTTTGATAATATTTTCCTATAATAATAGTATCCATTGTTTATGTGTGATTCATTTCCAATATTTTACAATTTCTGTCAATTACTTTTACCATGGACAACGATTTTGTAAAGCAGAAAGCAGTAACCTGCTCATTCATTTAAAATCTGTAACAAACAAACTAGTTAGTCGTGATCTTTGAGTGCAATGTTTATTGAAATCATAAAACAGTAGCTACTATTTTTAGCTAATATTATGAAAACATCGGAATTGGTGTGGTGTGTGCCGAACTGCCGACATATTATTATTAATTTATTTTTTGATTAAACAAGCACAGGCATCTAGTGTTTTTTAAAACAACAAATGCGATGACATGAACAAACGTAATTCATTTAGATAATTGCACCTTTATGTTCACAAAATACCAAAATTTATCGGTTAACCCTCGCAACATTCAAAATTTACGATTTTGCTTCTCAACCACAATCGTTTTTTGTAAAGAAAGATCTAACATTGCTAGCTTAAAATAAGAAGTCAATATCTTCCTCTAAAAAGAAGCAATCTGATAATTAGAAAATGCGTGCTGTCTATAAGGTAATTAGTAGGTAATTAGTGGGCAATACACTTAACAGGTGTAACAGTTTGTTGGTCTAGTGGTTTAAGTACCAGGCCCTGACCACGGGGTCTTGGGTTCGATCCCCAGGTCAGGCAGCAATATCGAACGTTGCTCGGGTTTGTGATACCCAACTTTCATTTAGTGATTTTGCCTGTGCCTATCATTACTGTGGTAACCGGAGTTTAATGATGGAGGCATTTGCCTGGCACACACTGGGGCAAGCTATATGAAGGTAATGCGTAAAATCGTATCTTTAAAATTTGGGTAATTTGCAAATGATATTACAAATCATCAAATTCTAACACATTCTACGTCAGTTAGCATCAATCATATCTATTGTAAGGTTATCGTTTGGCTATCATAGTGCACTAAAGATCGTCGTATGCATTTTCAATAATTTAATTTACACAAACAAAGTGTTTTTTCTTAAGATAGGTGACAGTTATAATAAAACTAAATTATGGCAAGTGAAGATCAAGGTTAGTACAATTTAAAAACTTAAAATAAAATCAGTTGAGTGTGCAGATTAAGTAAATGCGTTTTTTTTTTAATTTTCCTATTTATGGGTATTTCCCAAGTTTGCAGAAAGTTCTTTTGAAACTATTTGCTGTTTTATATAGGTACTCAATAACTTTCTTAATACGATATAATAAGGATTTCAAATGTTACAGAGAACGCTTTAGTAGAAAAACTTTCAGAACTGAAAATCTGACAGATATTATTAATCGTTTATTTATATCATCAGACCCCATCATAAGCCAGCTGCGTGAATCACCCAAATTGAAGCGAAAATCTTTTGATCCGGAGGTCATTGACATGTTAGAAGAAGAATAAATGCCAATATTGTATTAATTTATTAAATTTGACTTTTGCGCATTATCTCCATATACCTTGCCCCAGTGTGCGGCAGTGGAATGATTACAGGCTGTTACTTCACTAAACAGGATGACTATAATAAATAAAATTACATTAACTCCGCATAAATAAACACTAATGCTTGAGGTTATGATCGTGTTTATCATCATCATTATCATCTTAACCCAACGATGGCCACTGCTGGACAAAGGCTTCCTCTAAGTATTTCCACAATGATCGGTCCCAGGCCACCAGCATCCAGCGGCTTTCTAGGACCTTCTCCAGATTGTCGGTCCACCTAGCTTGAGGCCTATACCCACACATCGTCGTTTGATTGTGGTCGCCATTTCATAACTTGTTTTGTCCCAACGGTCTTAAGAGGAAACACTACGGGCGAGAGAATTGAAAAATAGGTATTTGTAAAATCTATTGCTGTCGCGCAGTGCCAAACGCCTTCACCGCAGAGTGTGATAGAGACAACTGCTTCTTGGACCGATAATACCTACTAAAAGCACACCAAATCAACGTTTCGTAGTCCCCCAATTACTTTTCCAAAACTAGACCGATTTAAATCCTTTTTTTTCTAAAATTTAGCCAAATTTGTTTTCTGGATGTTTGAACACAGCGGAAAATCTGGCGAATTTTTTTGATTTTTGAGGGCTCATATCTTTATTATTAATTAATTTATGAAAAAAAATAAAACATGGAAACATGCTAATAGTGGTTATTGGTTTTTTGTAACAAAAATTATTGCTCTACTGGCTTTATCCAGGGAGGAAACAGGGGACGACGTTTGTATGGAAAAACGGCCCTTGTGTTTCCTCTTAAGTTGTATTTACTATGATCCTAGTAATTGCCACTTCAGCTCCGTAATAATTTGAAAGAGCAATAACGCTTATTTTACTTACCTTCTTCTTACCTTCTTATAAGACCCATACCTATTAATCGATCACGTTTCTGTTCATAAGTTGTCACTAGCAACAGGCACTGCTCAAAGTCTTTCGTCTTGAACAACTGAGGTAATTTTAACGCGAAGATTTTTCTGATGATGTTGTTGGATAAGTATAAAAAACTAGGCACATAAATACAGTAGAATCCGTTTATTATGACGCCGCTTCTATTGACCAACCGCCTATTATGACGTAATTACACTACGAAGTTTGGTTTTCATATAAAATTCTTTATAAAAAAGTCGGATATAATGACTTCGCTTATAGTGACATGTCCGGTTATAATGACCGACAGTGCAAAGTATCATGTTTATGTTATATATCTTAGAGGCTTTAAAAGCTGCAGAATTATTATCCCGATTTGTTAATAGCAATATTGAAAACGATAATTTGACCATGGCGATGTCTTCTATACACAATAGTATTAGAGACTATTTTTACAATAAAATGAAAAAACAAAAGCAGACAAAAATTACAGATTATATTCATTAAAAATACCTTTGTATGTGTATAATGTGTACGTAATAAACGTGCAATTTTGATTTCATTAGTTACTATGTTTCTCTATTAAATTAAATACATACATAAAAATGATTATTTTTTCAATAACCGCTTTGTATGACGTCCGGTTATTGTGACGTGTTTGTCGATTCCCTTCGATGTCATTATAAACGGATTCCACTGTACATGATATCTACAGTCTATATCGAATGTCCTTGTAAGATTGGACACATTTTTATAGCACTAATTATAGCAACGTTTTTAACAAATTACATTACTTTCTTTTATTTTGCATGATATAACAAGGTTTTTTTTTTAATGTAAAGGCTATTTACCAGCTTTTTGATTTACAGTTCCTAACTCCGTCAAAGTACCATAATAATTTTTCCTTGAGCAGTTATCATATTGTATTTATCTTCATAAGATAAAATTAATAAGAGTACTTACATTGGGTACGTACTGAATACACAGTAAACAGAAGTGAAACAGTATACCTGCGTCCTTGAGATAATTACCTACGCTATAATTAAAAGTACCTTCATCATGTAAAAAATCTATAAAAATGGCTATTTACATCTCTTCGTAACTCGCCTAGGCATCGCATAGATAAAAAGTGTATGGGCTGACGAAAACCAGAGAAGGTTCTGAAGAATTCGATGTTTTATTATTGTTATTATAAGTCCATCATCGATATACTAAGAACTAAATACACAGTCTGATACAAAATTAACACCTAAAACTGTCCTCGAATTGACTTGATTGACGTGAATTTTATTTCTAACCCGGCCAAATTATGTTGACATGCAAAAGTTTGGATATTTAAGTCATGTTGAATCCATTCGATTGATGTAGGTTGTACTATAGTGCAATTTTTTTTTATATTACATCAATAAGGCCCATGCAAATTTTTTTACAAAGTAGACCAGACCGATCGCTGAACATCAAAATTTTAAATAGTTAAAAATATAGCTTGCTGCAAAAGTAAAGCAACATAATAATTATGCGAAATAATCCACAATTTATGAGTTTGATTGAACCTGACAAAAATCAATCAAACCACAAAATAATTTAAGGAAGATGATCTACTGTTACTTTTTTGTCTTCTGGACACATTTAGAGCAAACAATATCCTTCGTTAATTAGCACGTTTATTAGTCGCTGGCCTGGTGATAAGTAGGTACATAATGTGCCTGCAGATTACAAAGCAAGCAGGATGTTTTATGAATTATTATTATATTATCGCACATTAGAAGTTCTATTTACTCAATGTAATTTAGAGGTTAAAATGTTGCATCGAGTTTAGTAGTTTTGTGGTTACGATCGAAGTTAATATGCACTCCTACGGTGGAAATGGCTCTAAACGTAAATATTAATTATAAAAAACATCACACTTTTTCATGTGTTTAAAAAATCTGTAGGTAGGTACGAACTTTGCTACAGACTTTAATGACATTACATTTCGAACATATTTTTTTAATTAATTATGATCGAATTATACCTACAAGGCGAGTACTAATTTTAGAACAGTGACAAAATTTGCAGAGTTGCCGTTAAAAATAAATAATCAATGCTGCAATTGAACAAATGCAAAATTAGATCGGTCAATGGAAAAAAATAAAGACATCAGTTTTCTATTTCTGCATAAAAGGTTAGGCTTGCATTTAGGTCAAGTCTAGTATTAAGGGAGACCTTGTTTTGATAAGCAATGGAGTTTTAAAAATGTGTGTAGGTATGTTTTAGTAAAAGAGAATAAGAAAATAAATTTGTAACATGAAAAGTGACTTCTTAATCTCAGATAAGGATCACAACCTTCCACCTGGAATCTCTTTACTAATCGATTTAAAGCGCTTTCGAATGAACTTTTAGTTTAAGAACGGTAAAATAAATTTCCAATTCTCGACGGATGAGTTTGTCAAGTTAGTCGCAATGTATGATTTTTAAAGTTTCTTATTGCATAGATATTCGACGACCATTTAGATCAGCGGTAGTAAACGCTGCTTCGGAGCCATGGGTCGCGGGATCGATCCCCGCACAGTACAAATATTTGTGTGCATGAACATGTCTGTTTGTACTGGTCTGGGTGTTTTCTGTGTATTATAAGTATGCATTTACAAAAAAAAAAGTATATAAGTAAGTTTATCGGTTGTCTAGTACCCAATACAACAGGGTACTTAATAGTAGCTTAATTTGGGACTAGATGGCTCTGTGTGGCCCAGTGAGGCATGTCTTAAAATATGTCTTAAATATAGATATTAACTTGCGGGATTTTATAAAAATAGTAACTTTAATTTCATATTGCATAAAATGTTGAGTAGTGACACTAAATTAGGAGAACAAACAGCATTTGTATAATATTTAAATTCCCTCCCTGTACCCCATCACTGGTATCTTAGCAACGTCATACACGATTAGAGATAAATTTTCAAAGGTTAACAAGGGATTAGGGATATTTAACTGATTTAATTAATGATATTAACGAAGTCGGGGATACTTTAACGCACACCGTGTACAATCAATTTTGTATAAGACAACATAATGAGAAAGTAGCACAATTTCGGCGGTATTATCATAAGAATAGGTCTCTTTATGGCAACTTCCATGATATACAAAAACTCTATGCAAATATTATTTGTAGTAAGAGCATCTATAATAACAATATAAAGACATTACGATTGAAAAGAAAAGAATAGGATTTGTGCTGAATAAGAAAACTCTGCACTACTCTGGGTAAGACCCGAGTTCACCAATATTTAAACAGCCGGTAAACATAGATTGACGATTAATTTGACACAATTCCCATACAGAATATGTCAAATAATATTTTAAACGCTGTTTAAATTTTAACCGTCTGTTGGTGAACTCTACCCTTATACTTTTAAACTTCCTTGCCGGTTTAAGCAACGTTTATAAAAGAGCAAAAATGTATGGCTTGGTCCTGTAAATTTAAAAAGAAAATACACTCTGTGTAGTAAGTACTTTGCAATTCCTTTAAGTAACTTAAAGGCAATTCGAAGAAATCGAATGCAACTTTCAATAATTGAAACTAAATATATTGGTGTTCCAATAAATTCTGTTAAATTTGAAATTGGCTCTTATGGCTGGCTACAAAGGGCACAACCATCCCAGTGGCAAAAGAAAGAATAATCTTGCATCCGGGATTAAAATTTATTATTAATTTATTTATAAATTAGACAGCCGCGCGGCGATCGCGATAACAATTGATTTTAATTGTGTCTGGAATAACATACAATCGAGGGGTTAAGAAGATCTGGATACTTTATTTAGTATTTATCTTTATTTTTTATATGTGGGTATGTCTTATGGAGATTAAAATGTCAGTCAGCTATTTAAAAGGCGGGATATGCTTCTGCATATAAAATTTAATTTCAAGTTACTGAGATCTTCATAGTTAGACAAGTTAATTCTAGACATAGCTAAAAAATAATTCCAGACCACACGTTCAGTGATTAAAAATAATAATTGACAATATGGCATTGACCACGTTTAAATCTGGGCTTTGATATGAATTGCATCTTAGTAACATTAGGTATGGTAAATCTGGCACCACTTGAAGCACTGGATTTAACGATAAGTTATATAAAAATTCAATGGTAAAGCACTACGACGTGTGGGTAATTATTTAAAAGTATGCAATTTCGACGTCCGGGCGAATAAACACTCTAATTACAGTGTTTTAATATTTTATTGTTTTATTTATTAATTTATTATACCTGTTTCCGTATGTTGCTTTTGTATATTCTTCTACTTTTGATATATTTATATTATTTTTTCGACTAAAAGTGACTAAACTTCATTACCATGGCTGTCCCAAAACCCGGAACGGACACTAAAGTATAAGAAAGAAAAAAAACATGCCTTGCGCAAGCAATTATTATTATTGCATCCATTTATATAAAAACCCAAAAACTAAGTATAATTAAAGTTCGTTAAAATTAGGACAGTTTGAATAATGATTAAAATTAATATCATTATAACTTTTGTTAAAAAAAAGTTATATTCAAGCTGTTTCGTAGTTTATAAGGTTTAAGGTAATTAAAAGAAATAAGGCTTCAGTTGTTTCATGTTTTCAAATTTACAGTAATCCACGTGGCTTAAAAGTAAACCAAATTCCAAGTGTTGTCAATACCATGTCGCAATTAGTCATTGCTATGATGCAAAATGTCATTCATCATCATCACCATGTGTGCTAAAATTTTGGGGGGCCATTTTTCCTAAATTACCATACCATAAACTTCATTATTTTAAAGACATTTTTATTTTATTTTAAATTATTGTCAAATTGCATGTTTTTTTTTCAAATCGTGTACTCATTTACATACTTTTCCCGTCATTAGTAATTATTATTTATTCATTAATGTGTAAAGATATAATAGACAGAAAAAAACACCAACTACAAAATAAACGCACATGCGAGTGTATAGGTATGGCTAGTTAGAAAGTCGCCCGTAAAAAAATATTGATGTTTTTTTTACCAAATGCTTTGCTTGCTTTAATTTAGTTGTAAGTAATTACTAACATATTTTGTGAGTCCAATTGTTACTCTTTAATAAAAATTTCATTTCATTTCATTTCATTCGCACGTCAACGGTACCTATTAATGGAATCACTATTATGCTCCACAAGCTACAACATTTTTTTAAGTAACTAATTTGTATAAAAATGTATTTTGTATTACGTTATCTAACTTCGTAATACAAAGCACAGATTTAAGACTAGAAGAAATGTTTCTTTGTTGAAAAAAGTACTCGTACCGTACAACGAGGTAAGTACCTACACGTAGACCTAAATTAGAATGATTTGCAATTCAGAAATAAACGATAAACCGTTGCCGCATTAAATCGCTCACTTGACAAACATAATACTGTTATTTATTTAAATCACTGCTTTGTAACATTTTCACGTAACTTCATCGCCTCAACAAATATCTTTCTAGTCATGAAATACCCAAGTACCCTTTTAATTTTGTAAAACAAATTTAGGGCTATGTGGAAATGGTAATAATTTATTATTACAAAAAAATAAAAATTACCTTAAAATACTTCAATTTTATTTTAATACAAACACATTTTTACTTCATAACTTAAACATTTTTTAGAAAGTTATTGAAAAATTTAGTTAGGTTGTAAAACTAATATTATTTCGTTCAACATTTACTTACCAAATTTGCGCCGTGTTTGATTCAGGAACTTTCCGTTGGTATTAAAATTCACTAAAATTGTTGATTCACAAAACTATGTTCAATCACCAAAAGTTTTTTCATTATTTAAAGTCGGACCGGCGCGATTTTCGTTCTGACAATTAATAAGTTAAGTTGGGGCGGGCGTACCGCGCAAGGCGGGCGGCTGGCTGGCGTCAGGGCGGCGACTCGCGGTGCGTTTGGTTCGCACCGTGCGCTCGCTCGCCGACAAATTATTACCGGAAACGGAGCGTGCGAAACTTTTCTTTGATGGAAGAGTTATTATCGTTTCATCCGGATGCTTAAACTCGCTTATTTGCTGTTGTGAATTCTCATATAACTGACAAGTGATATATATTTTATTGAAATAAGGAGGATCATTCAAAACTTCTCGTAGTGAATAAAGTTAAGCAGGCTTCACATCGCGTAGATTGTTTATAAGTTTGCATTACTTTTTCCTTGTTTACTGGATGGATGTCAAGTTTCATGTAGCATGCAGCATTCATAATTTATTTGCAGTTATGTTTTTGTGACTATGACTTTATTATCAATAAAAAACGACAAAAAAAGAACTCCGTAATTTATTTTCTAAGCGCGAAAGTTTCCCTAAGGCTTGATACAATACAATTTAAAGTAATACGCAAGTAATCTCATTATATTAATGAACTTAAAGTACATTTATGGTTTGACTATTTAATACCTTTTGCAAATATGTAGTCGGAAACTAATTAGGCGAAACCAGATATGGCGCATGTTGATGATGCATTTTAGCATAAATAGACAGATACGAAATTACATGTTACGAGATAATGTATATACATAATACATTATCTCATATATCAGTTTTAACCCAGCAACTAATCAAGCATTTGTTTACTCTGCTAATGTTTGAGTGCTTCGTTTCTGTAAACTCATAAGTTAGCTTAAAGCTTTTAAATGCAAAATGAAGATGAAGTAATTACGTTCGTTACACGGTCTGAAAGATTCCAATTCTCGTCTCTTGAATTTCTAGTTAATTAGTAAGTTCATTCAGACGTCTTTTATTCACAACACAATGCATTATTCTGTACGTGAGTATAATATAAAACAAATTTTATTATTCTCGAACCTTAATGAACTTTAAATATTAGCAATAAATCCAACAACAACGTTTATAAAATGAATTTATACATAACGTTTAAAGTGAAAGTAGTTTAGTCTGTCCGTCGGCCTGTTACATTTCTACACTTTTGATAAATATCGTATGGTGATAACCAATATTGTATAAAAATTGTTTTGTGCCCTAAAAAAGGACAAAGTTAGAGGTTATTATTCAGAAAAACGTCCCTTAAATGGGTAAAACAATATTGTTGATGAGAATGATTTAATCACACAATTTCTATTATTTGTTGTCAGTGAAGCATTTCGGTTAGTTTAGGTCAGAACGAAGGTTTGAAGGCGAGTGAATGATTGTTCACCGAAATTTCCGCGGCAGCAGCCGCCGAGAGCTAAACTCCATCATTGATTGGCACTTAAAACGATACATATCCAGGAGGAAATATTATACTACTTCATTTAAAAAAATATCACGTTTCGCAGCGTCTAAGCCTTGACAATTTTTTAAACATTCCACATTTATATTCTTTAGTAAATTGATTGTAACATTTTTAACGAATAAATTGAGGGCAGGTATTTCCATTTTATGTCATATTATGTGACATTAAGTTCGGTAAAGTTACCATTTGAACAAATGATGATTAGGACGAAATTAATAGATCACAATTTAGATTATAGATAAAAATGTTAGGGTATTCAATAGACAACCAAAATTAGTGGCTTGTTTTGTGCATACATTTTGTCGGGTAAAATTATTAAAATTTCTTGCTCAACAGCAAAGATTTGGTACCTATATTCAGGTTTATTAACTCCAAACAGTTAGTAGGTAGTCCAAGGCACGTTATCAAACACACCCATTAAGGTTTAGATCGACAGCCCTAGACCAAACACCCATTAATTTTAAAACTTGCTAAGATCCATAGTCAATGGCTGCCAACAACAATGACACATTAAAATTTGTCACCAATAATAATAAAATGTTGCAAAGTTATTTGTCGTGACTAGTTGAATCATGCTTTATCGATTCAATCAAATTTGAGCCTGCTCTAAGATCCCGAGTTCGATACCCTGACGAGTCAATGCTGAAAAAATATTTTTTTATATTTTATCCGGTGTGGGTGTTTGAAGTATTGTTGTTTCTCATTTTCACAAAAAACAATTGCCTTAAAAAGCTACTTACTTTGGGGTCAGAACACTGTTTGTGATGCTGTCCACGTTACCAATAGCTATACCTACATATTTATTATTTACGTTTTCTAACAGAAACCACGATCTTCACACCGGTCCACTGTTTAATCTCGAACATTCTAAAAACATTATGCAGTCTCCTCTCGCTGAGATGAAAGCTTGGTCTCCACACATAAATTTGACACAAAGATAATTTGATAGACTAGATTGAGCATTTACTCGCTTAGTCAAATGCACCTTTACAAGAATTTTATTATTTTTTTTGCTTTATCTGCACTAATGTTATAAAGTGTAAATTGATTGTTTGTTTGTATATGTATTTGCATTGATGCTGCTCTAAAATTACTGGACTGTTTTGAAAAATTCTTACCCTATTATTATTCATACAATATTCCAGATAAACATAGGTCATAGAATATTATCAAAAAGTCACAGATTCGTACAAAAACTTTGGTAACCCAAGTATGAAAAAAAAAAATACCAAAAAAATTCCGCATATGCCGCGGAAACTATTCACAATAGATAGAGCAAATTGGAATTTTTATAGAGGACATTAATATTTACAAAAGTTAGTGATACCATACGTCTTACTACTACAGTTTGTCACAGTAACTATTTCTGCATGTTTAAATATGCACACAAACTAAAAGGAATAACCTTTTTGTTAAACTCCGTGCCGGCCTTGCCGCTAGTTTATCTATATTCTAGAAGAAAACTGAAAGTGTCACTTGAAAGGAAATCGTTATCTTGGTATGAAAATGTTATGAGGGGCACGTAACAAGCGTGAGGGTATGAGTGGCTAAGGGTGGAGAGGTAAAGCCTTACTGTTACGGATATCCTCATAACAGATGGGTGGATTGTGTTTTCACCTAACAATCGTGGTGATTATAGCAAATCAGTTCTTTTGGAGAGGCCTATGTCTAGCAGTCCGACGATGATGTCACTGCGGTATCTACCGACAGTAAATTCACTTGAAAGTCACTGTTTTAAAAATACAATTCCTTTAATAAAAATTTTTCGTCTGTCTAGGTGGAACTTTATGAACCCACAAACTTGCGCTTACTAGGCGACTGTTCTAACCAATGGACATTGTGTCGACGAATTAATTCAAGGATTTTTAAATTGTGAGCAAGCGGTGTTTCATTAATGTTTGTGGTTGTGTCTAACATACAATCTTAAAAATTTATACAGGGTGACATTTTAACCACCTTCCAATTTAAATACATTAATCTACGAGGCAAAAAACAAATGACGTATTTTTTTTGTACGTACAAAAATGTCAAGATTTATTTATAGCACTTAGTAAATGTCCGCCAAAAATCTAAAATTTTTGATACGGCCGCCTGGCAACACTTTTTTGACGCAATACACATCACATTCATTTATTACGATACTAATCGTAAGTTTTTGATTTTCCCTTTATAACTAAACAGGCCTAAAACTGTAAAAATTTAAAACTACGAGGGCGGGATGATAAGTAACTAGTCACTACTATTTAAAAAGTTAAAATTAAAAAAATATGATGTATTTTTTAAATACGTATCTCTGGCCACCTGTGTTCTAAATTTGAATTTAGTGGCGTGAAAATTTTACAGATTTTTTGTCATTTGAAAATATATTTCGAAAGAAATCATTTTATGGAAGGCATTACTGCTTTAGAACGAAGATGAAATAAGTAGGTACGTAGAGGTTCACGGAAACTATGTCGAAAAATAAAATTAATTTTATCACGGAAAGTTAAGTGTTTTCTTATTAGGCTAGTTACGTATCATCCCGCCCTCGTGTATTGCGAAAAATATTTTCGGGTGAAAACTTGACTTACATTTTTTACTTCATAAATGGGCTCTAAACACGATACTGAACGTCTACAAAAATTTTGGAAAGTGGTTCAATATTCACCTGTATAGTTGTTTCATCTAAACCGATTTTTTCCGAATGTTGGAGGCTAATGAACGTTGTTTAATAATAATAAAAATATCCCTGTAACAGATTTCTTCATCTCTGTCTGCATATCACCGGCTTAGCGGCACTTTTCAGTAGGTATTTTATGAGTGGCGCATAGTGGAACTAACCGGATGAAAGGTGTAAATAAATTCGCAAAACAAACAATGTCTTGGTACCTCAATTGGTCAGAGCAGTCGTCCGGTAAATGGAAAGTTGTAGGTTCAAGCAAAATCAGTTATACATAGGCCCCTGGAGGCGCTTTTGTACCACCTAAGACAGTCGAAAAATGTTTATTCAAGGAATTAAATTTTCAATTTAGCACTTTATTTGCTCCAAAACTAGTCACTACCATAAAGTACTTTTAACTGTTATGAGTTAACCATTTAACATGTTTTGGACCGACCAAAACATTTCCATCGGTCGTTCGGAATAGCCGCCTCCGGCATAAAGCCTTATTCACAGGATGAATGTCCCGACACGTGTCACCAGAGATTACGTGCGATATTGAGCGACGTAGCCCGACATTTTGTTTCCCTACCTTTTGAACGAAGACAGAATACGAGGTCTTAGGTGGCACTCTCCTCTGATATTGTACGACCGTGAGACAGCAAAATTGACACGCGTAAACTACATGACTTACATGATTCAACTTAAGTGGTTTTCAGCGTAAAGCACTACAAACAAATAATAATATGTTTGTAGTCGGTAAAACAGCCGCCTGGTAAGCTTAAAATTGTGGGTACAAATCAAATACAAGCAATTCTGGATTTAATAAACATTAGAAAGGTAACAATAAAAATTAGATTGGTAAAATTTAATAAAAATTTGAGTGCCTTAAAAGAGACTCGACCCCACAACATTCTGCTTAACATTGAGCTAACAAGACTGGGTTTGTGTCGATATTTTTGTTACTGAATATAAATTGCTAGCAATTTTTAACGATTGTTATTTGGTCTGCCGGGACCAAGGCTGGAACCTAAGAATAAACAAAAGAAGGTTTTAATTTCAACTCGATACCTTCACGCGTTCCCGTGTTCTTTGACAGACAGACGGACGGACGGACAGCAAAGTGATCCTATAAGGGTTTGGTTTAAACCCTTTTGAGACATGGAACCCTAAAATTTTATACTTTAAATAACATGATATTTGAAACCTTGTCAATGTAACTACAAATGTCTTTCAGAAACGTTACCATCACGTCCTTCCTTATACTGAAAATGCGAAAGGATGGATGAATGGATGATTGTTACTCCTTCACGCAAAAACTACTGTATCATTACTATATATCAGAATAATATGTAGATTATTATATAGTTTTATTTTGTTTGAAGTCACGTGATAAATACCGGATTGCGCTGTCGGTTGGTCACCAAACGAGTATTAAATGTATTTTTAAGCCAACATTATTCGTTTCTCTCTCTGGACCCAATAACGAAATCCATGCTTGAGAAATAGTACCCAATCATATGAAAATTAAGAATAATAAAAAAAACATTGTAGGTTAATGAACACTAGAGATTAGATAATTAGGTAGCCGCTTCCATAATGTCCTAGTCAAAAACTAACTTTAATGATAACTCAGTAAATACTTACACAGCGGATGGTTTTATTGAGATATGTAACGTGAGTAGGTAGCTATTATATTGATGAATTTATTATATCTAAAATAATCTATAGTTGGTATTATAATGATACATTTATCATAAAATAGTAAATAAAAAATGGGCCGAGTATAAACTACTACTCGTATTAGAAGCACATTTCTTCTTTATTTTACTTCATTTCATTTTAAGATAAGTAACTTTCGGCATGTTATCGTGAATACAAGGTTTTTGGAATCTTAGTGCGATCTCTTTCCGAGTGTTACTTATATTTTTCACTAATGGACGCTGCTCGTCTGTTCGTATCTCTTCTCGAGTGAAAGAGACGAAGTGAAGGAAAGATGTTCCTTTTTTACATTATAGCACGGATGCTGCTCAAATGATAGGAGGCTAGTATCATTTTATATGCAGATGTGTGTTAGCAAGGAAAATCATTTGCGTCTTGCGCAATTTTACCTACTTTGTTTCCTATTTTCAAGAAACACGCTCAAATTTGGATCCGACCAAGGAGATTAAATCTAAGGTGAGCTCAAAAAAAGGCTACTGCTTATTCTAAGCCTACTCTACTCTAAAATAAAAATACTGATGCAGATATATGAAATTAGAATAACACGTAAGAATAAGGCTAAATATTATATTAAACATGTCATTTCGGTTTTTTAATAACTTTTTACTGTTGGCTATTTCTGTTGGTCTTCTTTAATTTGCCAAATTATTCAATAACTAAGTTAAAACAGTGGCCACCAAAGAGAAGAATAATCCACACGAAATCGTAAAGGCGAGTGAAGTTAGTGAAGCGATCGTGCACTGAGGGCGCGGCCGCCAGGCGCTACCAGCCAGATCCAGTATAAAATATTATTTTCAAGTAGATTCCTAGAAAATAGTTTACTTTGTTGTCTTTTGACAAAGACTCGTACTTTGTCGTGGAGGTCAACCACATAATTTGCCCGTGCAGTTTTTGTATTCGTCTTTCTGCACTCCCGGAATTTGAATTTCGGAATAAGTATTTATGATACTTCGGATTATCATTGACTATCAACCCGCCCCAGCTTCGCACAGGTGCAATACTGATACTAAAATACCTACTACGGAATGTCCTTACATAAACAACGTTCACATCATTTTTGTCATGAGACAGTAAGTACAAACATGGATTCTTTAGGCTTTAGAGGGAACTATTGAAAGATTGAAATTGGGTTGGAAAACACTCAACGCTCAAATGTAAGCCAGCAACATTGAAAATTTGAACCTGCGATTTATTAATGGTCATTGCAAAAGATATATCTTTAGGCTATATAAAATCACGCTGCGACTAATAAGAGCGAAGCATCAGTGAAAAATGTTACAAAAGTAATCAAGATCATAATAACAGAAATGGACGCGTACGAAGTCGCGGGCAACAGCTAGTATGTAATAAGGAGACATCGGATGCTGATAATCAGAATTTTATATTATTCGGAATTATACTTAGTGTGAAGTTCGTGATTGTGCTATAGAGAATCAAGTTTTTGGTGTTTATGTAGTGAACCCGCAGCTAGTGTCATGTCAATTTGTCATACGTACCGTAATGCAAAATTGACTTATAAATTCATAAACGACTTAAAGATCTATGCAACCAATGTTGAAAAGCACCCAAATATTTAGTGGAGTATCTTGTTTTATTTTTATTTACATCAATGGTTATAAACAAGTAATAGCAGTTGACAGCTTCTAATTAAGATAATACAACCTCTGTGAAATTTAACGTAATGAGCTTTCAGGCCACAAAACGAATTGGCCCGTTCTGTAAAGATCGTCTGTTACTAATTAATTCTTTATCGGTATAATTATATTACGAGTACTACATTATTTAAAATACAAGACTTCACAAAATAATTGAATATCAGAAATAATTTGAGGATTAATTAAAATCAATATCGAATCACGCATCTTTATTTATGATCTTGCTTTATGAAATAATGAGTTTTTGTGCCTTGTAGGTTCTTTAACGCCCCGTGGTTCATTCTTCAAGTTCTCAGGGTCTTGGGTTTGATCCCCGGGGTGGGCAACATGAGTTTCGAATTATTGAACATTTCTAGAAATTGTGTGTGATCACAGACCCGCATTTGGCTAGTTTGGTGATTATGCCTGTAACCCTTTATTGCTGTGGTACTTATCTTAGATTCAATGATGGAGGCCTTTGCCCTGCTGTAGAATGCTTATAAGCTTGCTTTAATTTTACTTTTAATAGAGGTTCTTTGCAGGTTCTTGTGCTCCAATACTAATCGGCAACAGGATAATTAACATGCTAGATGCCGCCAGATCGCGTAACACTATGGAAACGACAATTCTCATAAAAGTAATACCTACTTTGAATGAAGTTCTGGCAGTTAGTAACTCCTTTTCACTTACTGCACCGTGGCGTTTGTACAGGCTGTATTTTTTATTTTAAAATGCTGTTTTGAGTTGTTACTACATGTGAAAATGCTGCTGGATTCAAAACGAACCAGTCACAGTACTTATGTTTCAAAACGAATAGCTAAATCAATATATTATTGGAGCGTTGCGAAAGGGACGGAAAAAATTGTAACGACACTTTTTGAACGACACTTTTTGACCGACACTTTTTGCTATAGTTGTAAGCCGTGCGGCGAGAGAGAGAGAGGGAGAGGGAGAGGGAGAGAGAGAGAATAAATAATAAATTTAAAATAAAATACAATTTTATTACAATTCCTTCACTAAAAATAAACTTCGTTCCATCCGGGTGTCCCTTGACACCTCTCAATTTTTTTTACTTCTAAGTTTATTTTTAAAAATAAAAAGAAAAAGAACACGGCCAAGAGTTTATACGTAGGAAATGGTTACATAACTTGAGCTTGGGCTTCGTTTGTCAGGCGGTTAAAAAAGCGGAGCCTAAAGCAGCGTGTTAGGTAAATGGTAGGTACTCGTATAACAAGCCGAAACCAGCCTATGTAAACATATGCATACAGGATGAAATTTTAACCACTTTCCAAAATTTTTATATGCGTTCAGTATCGTATGTAAAGCCCATTTATAAAGTAAAAAATATAAATCAAGCTGTCACCCGAAAATGTTTTTCGCAATATAGTTTTCAATTTTTACGGTCCTAGGCTTAATAAGGTATAAAGGGAAAACCAAAAACTTATGAATAGTATCGTAATGAATTAATGACATGTGAATCGCTTATAAAAAGTGTTGCTAGGCGGCCGTATAAAAAATTTTAGATTTTTGGCGGACATTTTCTAAGTGCTTTATCTTGACATTTTTGTACTGGGCTATACCAAAAGAAAAAATACCTCATTTGTTTTTTGTCTCGTAGATTAATGTATTAAAATTTGGAAGGTGGTTAAAATTTCATCCTGTATACGAGTAAATACCTACTGTGATGAAGTCAGAAATTTCATAACAGTTTTGAAAAAAATATATATACAAATCGGGTTGTCAAAATTTTAGTTTTTATGCGCAGTCTATCTTTACACGAGTACTTATATAAAAAAAAGTTGTGCGTGTACTAGTGTACACACGTAAGAAGTGAAACTTCTTTATGGCCCTATTTTTCGAAAAATGATCTACATGCAACTTTCCAGAAATTGGTTAAATTAGTTAAATTGGTTGAATTGGTTAAATTGGTTGAATTGGTTAAATTGGTTTAATTGGTTAAATTGGTTAAATTGGCTAAATTGGTTAAATTGGTTACATTGGTTAAATTGGTTACATTGGTTAAATTGGTTAAATTGGTTAAATTGGTTAAATTGGTTAAGTTGGTTAAGTTGGTTAAGTTGGTTAAGTTGGTTAAGTTGGTTAAGTTGGTTAAATTGGTTAAATTGGTTAAATTGGTTAAATTGGTTTAATTGGTTAAATTGGTTAAATTGGTTACATTGGATAAATTGGTTAAATTGGTTAAATTGGTTACATTAGATAAATTGGTTAAATTGGTTAAATTGGTTAAATTGGTTAAATTGGTTAAATTCGTTAAATATTATTTCAATTTACCTTTTTGCTATCGTCTGAACCAACCGTGGTAGGGGCAAGAAAAAGATGGCGCGTAACCGAAAAATGTGACGAAAATTTGACGCAACTTTCCAGAAATTGGTTAAATTAGTTAAATTGGTTAAATTGGTTAAATTGGTTAAATTGGTTAAATTGGTTAAATATTATTTCACTTTACCTTTTTGCTATCGTCTGAACCAACCGTGGTAGGGGCAAGAAAAATATGGCGCGTAACCGAAAAATGTGACGAAAATTATTTGACGCAACTTCCAGAAATTGGTTAAATTGGTTAAATTGGTTACATTGGTTAAATTGGTTAAATTGGTTAAATTGGTTAAATTGGTTATATTGGTTAAATTGGTTAAATTGGTTAAATTGGTTAAATTGGTTAAGTTGGTTAAGTTGGTTAAGTTGGTTAAGTTGGTTAAGTTGGTTAAGTTGGTTAAGTTGGTTAAATTGGTTAAGTTGGTTAAATTGGTTAAATTGGTTAAATTGGTTAAATATTATTTCACTTTACCTTTTTGCTATCGTCTGAACCAACCGTGGTAGGGGCAAGAAAAAGATGGCGCGTAACCGAAAAATGTGAAAAAAATTATCGCAACTTTCCAGAAATTGGTTAAATTAGTTAAATTGATTAAATTGGTTAAATTGGTTAAATTGGTTAAATTGGTTAAATTGGTTAAATTGGTTAAATTGGTTAAATTGGTTAAATTGGTTAAATTGGTTAAATATTATTTCACTTTACCTTTTTGCTATCGTCTGAACCAACCGTGCAAGAAAAAGATGGCGCGTAACCGAAAAATGTGACGAAAATTTGACGCAAAACGTGACGGTAAATTTTTTCCAACGCCGATAAAGAAGTTTCACTTCAAAAATAATAGAAAACAGCACACTCATGCACGGTAGAAAGAGAGGGAGATACTAGTTCCTCTCCCTTCCCCTCGATCTTACGCTTTTTCGATCAGCATCACGTGACCCTGACGCGAGTTTGGAAGTTTTTACCCATCCAACAAAAAGTGCTCAGCGCCGCTAAAGAAGTTTTCACTTCAAAAAAAATTGTGTAAGATACACCGCTGTAACTCGAGTATGGCTAGATTTTTATGATTTTGGTGTTTTTTCTGACACCTATGTCTATATACTCGTAAGTCCGGAATAAGATAATTATTTAGTGTTAAAAACTTAGAAAAGTTTACGTAAAATAAGATTTTTTTTCTAACAACTCCAATTACGGCGCTTTACCATTTAGCTTAATAGTAAAGCGCCGCGCCCGGCATGCGAGGAGATGCGGGTTCGAGTTCCGCCTGAGACATATTTTTTTAAGTTTAAATAGGTACTGATATTATAATTGCAATTAAATTGATTAAATATCATATAAGGTATGAATATTTTACATAAACAGTCGTGACTATTTAGAATGATTTTATATGAAAAAAAAAATGATTTAGACGTCTAAATTTCACTGTCATCAAATATGGAGTTGTTGGAAAAAAATACATTTTTTTAATTAACTTTTCTACGTTTTTAATACTTATAATTTCATTCCGGACTAACCGGACTTAGACATAGGTATCTGAAAAAACACCAAAATCATAAAAATACATTAAGCTTAATGGTATAGCGCCGGGCCCGGCATGCGAGGAGATACGGGTTCGAGTCCCGCCTGAGACATAATTTTTCAAGTTTGAATACTGTTACCTTGTTAATAAATTATTTTTTGAATGAAATCACGCTCTCCCGATACTTTATTAATTATTAAACTTTAGTGTAAGTTTGCCAACGTCTCGCAAAGCTAAGGATTCACCATACTGGTTACGTGTTTTTAACTAATTTAACTAAAATTTATGTTGATATTATATTCGAAACTACTGATTTTTGAATCACATGTACTAGGGCGTTTTATATTATTTTTACCTGTAGAATATAACCTTCGAGTTATGAGATATTAAAAAACGCAACCTGTATGGGATACCAAAAAAACGCATCCTGTATATGATAAATAAATAAATAAATAAATGTGGACAACATCACATACATTGTTCTGATTCCAATTTGAATAACTATTTACAGCATTTATTTTGTAAAATAGAAACAACGAAGGTGCCACAAACAACCAGACCGAGAAAATGTAGAAAAACACTTTTTTTTCCTACATTGACCCGTCCGGGAATCAAAACCGGGACCTCGGCGCAGGCGACACCTTGAAAACCGGTGTGTACGCCACTCAGCCATGGAGGTCGTCAAAAAAAATTATGTTATTGTCTACACGAATCCAAAGCAAGAGATTGAAAACTATATTACTATTCATACCTATGAATAAACATAAATAATAATTGTTATAATTTATATTAAATTTTTACGAGTTTGTTAACCCTGCCTCTGTATGTCAATATGACACGCATTGTTGAAAGCTTTATAAAATTATTTAGTCTTAAGGTTTTCACCTTAAAAAGCTTTTTCATAAAAATCTTGGAGGCATTTAATAAAAATATTTAAGAGTGATTCGATATTATTACTTTCTATTACTTAGATGTCGAATGCTTATTCACAAAATTTTAGTTGTGAGAAAATACGCGCACCAATTTTTTCCACATCGTTTCTATTTTCGGAAGTATAGATCTACGTTTCTGGATCTGACCACATAAAATAAAAGAATGAAAAATCAATTATGGAATTCAAAAATGGAACTTCTTGTGTTAGGTACTCTTTATTTTGCGAGAATATCATTTGTTTTTCATCGCAACGGAGCGAAAATTATGTGTCGCTTATTAATATAATAATATCTACATAACGAAGCCGGTGACTGCGGTAACAGACTAATATTAACACCGTACTACACCTTACAAAAAAACTTATTTGTAAGAATATTCGTGTTTATTTAGTCATCGCTCCCAAAATAAAGTGCTCCGGGATATAGATAGGTAATGCACCCTGATAAATTAAAAAGCTGCGATATACGGGTTTTGAAAATTGAAGTCGTAGATCGAGTCATACAAAAATATGCCGAAGCTTATGAAAAGAGACTTCCACATCATGTTGATGTAGAGGTAATCCGGCTCCTTGACATCACTAATATAGTAAGAAGACTTAAACTATTAAACGAACAAAGCCGTTTCAGTTGGTGTAGTGTTTTTAGTGGGGTACACTACATAAATACGAAAAACTTAATTCCGCTATAATCACGAATTTCAAAATACCGATTTTTATAATTCCAAATGATACAGATTTCCGAAAATCACAAATCCGATCTCTCATGAGTCCTAATATTATAAAACCTAAATTTCAAAATTCCTATTGTTTATGAGTACTATGCATGTATTTATTTATACACCGTGAAATTTTAGTGGTTGTTTTCCCACAGTAAAATGATTCTATCTTAGTAGTACAATAGATTTGTGCAGTTTTTTTTTATTTAAATAAAAAAATAGCAGTTTCACGATTGTGATAAACGAAACTCGAAAGCAACCTCGAACCAATGGTACCAGCCGCGCCGCAGCCGGTCACTGGCCGGGGTCATTGCCCCTCGCGCGGTGCAGTTTATGCTGTATTACTTAGTGCGTAGAGCTTCTTTTGCTTTGAACATTGATTTCGTGCGGCAAGCAGTACCCAAACACGTCACATTTTGTAAAGATACTATCGTATCTCACGCTTTTGAGTTGATGATTATTTTTTTGATTAGTTGAGAACAACGATATCTTTATTTTCAAAAAATAACTCGCACGATTCGATGGTGCTACTAAAGGTAAATCGTTCTGTTGCGGGAAAACAACCACTAAAATTTCACGATGTATATACGGTACACCAACAGCAATACTAATTTACATTTTAGTATAAATATTATTATAGTTATGTTCTTAATACACCAATTATAGGTACCTACTATAGGTACACATCTTTAGTAAAGACAATTAACATTCACAATTTCTTTAGTATTAAATTTTTATTTTTAGTATTATTGAAACAAAACATATGAAACAATTTTATTTTATTTTTTATTAAAAATAGCTTCAGCAGTTTATCTTTTGTTAGCTGTAGAAAGTCGTAAAAAATATCCAGTTTTGGTTGTTTTGTAATCAATGATAAATTCCACTTAAAACATCCATCAACTTGAACCCAGAATGAAACGGAAAATTGAACCCAGAATTGTACGATCAATTTGAATTGAACCAATCCGTGCGATCGTCTCTGAATTTATGCTATTCACGCCATTTATTAAATAATCTATAACCTATGGATTTGTGATTAATATTATTATTATGTAGCATGTACGTACATATCAAAATGAAAGGTGCTATGGCTAATATAAAGTTGACTATGGAGAGGAGACCTACGGATAATGTTTAAAACCGTTAATCATAAAAACGCACGTTAAAACTCGCCATGACTTTACTGTGCTTTGAAGTATTTTATATAAACACGATATTGAAATGTTTATACGAGTATGTTTGTTTGAAGAAAGATTGAAAATCACGTTTGCTAATGATGTTTTGACATTTAAGGCGTAACAACCTCAAGGATTAAATTAAATCTTAGGTATTAAGTTTGCAAGACACGCTTTCAAACTTTATTCCATTAATTGGAGCCTTCGTTAAATACCTTTCATATACAGTTTCGACAGTCTGTGCCAGCTAATTGAACAGCTAAAAGGTGAAGAGACATTAATTTTTTTATGAAAAATATACCTATCGACAGAAGAAATTACTTTTAAGTAATTATTTTTGTGTCGACGCATAATCATCATCGATCATTGCTTGTTTGGTGCCTACACAAAACTGGTAAGTAATTCATTCCAGTTTAAAGATTTTTGTAGTGAATGTTTCTACTCCGGTAATTTCTTCTGCGATATGTGACCTACTTAAAGCTGGTCTTACGTAATTAAAAAAACAAGTAGGTACTTAAATCGTCCAACTTGATACATGAAAATATAAGACTACGTAGTTTGTTTTTCGTTAGTTAAAAAATAAAGCACGAATCTTCTTACCCCTTCGTAGGTATAGACTAAGTAAGTATAGTATTATAAAAGTACCTACAGTGCTGTGTTTTCTATGGCATTTATTATTAACCAACTTTTCGTTCTTCCGTGATAGCTAGACAATAAATTAAGATCATTAATTTAATCGTAACCAAGCCTATACACCGTGCTTTTTGTACCACCTGGAAAATGAAGCCTACATATTGGACCATTAAGACGTATAACAACATGGCAGTGTTATTTATTTTTTTAGTAAAAAACATTTTTGAATAATATTAAATTTTGATTCAGATCTTTAATTTTGTAACACGCTGTGATGCACACAGACGTATTATTTTGCTGCGGCGCGGGGCCTCGGTTGAATGGACCTTACACAGCTACATCTGTGGGCATCAAGGCGTGTTTCAAAAAAATTTTGGGTACAAAAATGAAAATAACACTGCCAAGATGTTATACACAATGGTTAGGTACATAACGTGGGCTTCGTTTACAGGTGGTTGAAACAAACATAGGTCACTTAAAAAGGAGGAATTCGCCATAATCGCCACGCTTGTCAAGCCGGTTCGCAATCGCAGTTTGGCCAATAGTGTCTAAAGCAAAAGGGATTGGTACTTAAAAACGAGGACCCCCCATCTTCAGGATGTTCTTCTTTAGACGCCTTTTCCGACTCTTAAATAAAAGGAAATATGATGATAATGATATTATTCTGTTGGCACCACACGATACAATCATTACTTTTTTTTACTTTGCTACACTACAAAAATCTTAATTCAAAAGGCACAATTTTAAACTTTAAATATCTGAATTTTATCATTCCGAATGACTCAAATATCAGATTAATGTTATTGAGTTATTCTTCAAAAAGCATTATTAAATTTGTATTATGTTTTTTTCCAAGAATATGCGAAAACTAGCAATTCTTGGATAAAATATGTGTACTGTGAATAATTATAATTTGAATCTCGGAAACGGCTCAACGATTTTCATTGAATTATCGAATTTAGTACGCATTAAATTTCGGGGGCGATAAATCGAATTAGCTAGGTTCCATTTTTAGAAAACGTATTTCTATCCTTGTCTTCAAGCAATGAAAAGCTGCTACAATATTATTACAATGCGAAGGTAAATTAAAATTTAAAAATTGTTTTCTCAATATTTGGTTCAATGACCGGTTACTCTGTTGTAACATATTAACAGTATTTTATCTTATCCTGAAATCCTCACTTCTGTTAACACTTATACTCTACGCAGGCACCCGTAGAGGTGTTATAGTGTCATCTTTTGTACTGTCCCGAGTTCCCGACGCCTTTTAGGTGCCTTTTTTATCCCAAAAATAAAAGATTTGTTTTATGCATCTCCAAGACGCTGTGTGCAAGGCATGTTATAGTGTGTCAAATTCATGTTGTCTCTGCTACACTTTACATTAATAATACTACACTGAAGTTTTTGACCATCACTTACCTACTCCTTACAGAGATATTAAATCTTCGCGTTAAAATGACCTCAGTATCTAAATATAAAAGTGTATAAATCAGTATATAAATTTGGTCAGTGTGTTACCAGTGATGGCCTAAATCCTTAGGAGAACGAAAGACACCGGATACTGTCTTTATTACTCCTACAGATATAGATTCCTCAAAAATGTTGAGGTGTATTGGCAGTGGGTGGGAGAAGAACCGATGGCCGTTGGTTGGATAGGTTCCATAATTGCAATCGCACATAGGACGACAACCGAATTATGTAGGTTGCAGGAACCGGTGGATGAGGCAGCAAGGGGCTATGTGATGCAAAGATTTACAAGGAAAGCCCACGCCTAGTATTCGGCGTCGATGGACTGGTACATTCAATATGACATGCATACAACTTAGATATTTCTTTCTAATAATCTTACTAATATTAAAATGCGAAAGTTTGGCTTGATGACTGTTATGTGATACTGAGATTTGGATCAGAAATATTTTTTAGGCTGAAATTGGACTTGGATTTAAATTCAAATTCAAATCATTTATTTCAGACACACACGAGTCCACATGCCATAATTAATTATTAGAAACGAAAAGTGAAATAAATAAAGTAAATAAAGTTGCGTCAGTCACGAATTACAAAACAAATAACATTAAAAACACGGAAAAATATATATATACCTAAATACAAAAATTAAAATTACCTAATGTGCAGCTGAACCCACCTCATAACAAATGGACAGTCCACTCTTTCAGCAACAACGCGCAAAATGCTATTAGTGCCCCCGCGAACACGGCTCAGCATCGAGGCGGCTCGTTTCCGGAGGATGGCATGGAAGCCATCTGTGCGAGCCTTCGCAAACATACCTGACGCGCTGCAGTACCGCGGTAGCCCTAATAACACTCTGAACGCGTTGTTGTATTGGACTCGAAGGGCGTTGATTGTCTTCAGCGTATAGCTTACCCAGAGGTTACACGTATAGAAAGACTGACAGAAAGCCTTAAAAAGTATCACCTTAACGGGTTCTGAACAACGTGCAAACCTGCGAGCCAGCATATTGCTTCTTACAGCCAACGCCCTCCGCTCCCTTTCGATGTCCTCATTATCAGACTGGTCAGCCGTCACCCAATGGCCCAGATACTTAAAACGCGTGACTTGTTTAAGTGCCACACCACCCAAATAGACAGGGGGTACAAGTGTGAGCTTGTGATCGCGAGACTTAAACATCATAAGTTCACTTTTATTGGCGTTGTATCTAAGCCCATGGGCTTCGGCATATTGCTCACATATTTTAACAAGTTTTCGAATGGCACTTATTGAGGGAGCCAGCAACACCATATCATCAGCATAGCTCAGGTTATTAATGAATTTTCCGTCTATGGAGCAGCCAACACCAGCGCCGCTGAGTTCCTCAATAAGCCCATTCAAATACAAATTAAACAGAGAAGGAGACGTTAAGCCCCCCTGTCTCACGCCACACCTTAGCTTGTACTCATTTGAGACCTCTCTTCCCCATCGTACAATATTTATTTGATTATTTATTTATTTAAGTAGGACTAAGTACGTAGGCTACTTTTTATCTTAAAAATACGACGGTTCCCATGTGACCATTTAAAATTCAAACTCTACGCGTATGAATACGAGAGCTACAGATAGTTTATTGATAATTGTCAAAATCAAGTTTATTAAAATTCAAACCATTTAGGTAATCTAAAAACAACTATCTTTTGACCATTGTAATTGTAAAGTAGTGAAATGTAACCCTTTATAGTCTGATTAAAACCTTCGTAAGAAAATGTTTACAAAATAATACTTACCACGTAAATTATGAAAATTTAGCAACTTTAAAAACATACAAAAGTCATTATTCAACAACATACTAAAACCAATAGGCGAAACAAACTTAAATTTTTTATTATTTACTTACGAATAGTAATGAAAATTACTCAACTATTGAAGCATCTCCGGCTGCCGTGGCGGCTTAGTTAACGTAGAAGTAAAGATTGTATCAAAAAAACGATTTTTTAAATTCATATTTTTTGTATGTCGCGTTTGCGAAAACAAACGAGTGTGTCAAGTGTGTGTTTGTAGGTCTAATAATACATATGTTAGCAAATATGAGCGTATAAGCATCAAAAAATGGCCTTCGAGGAATTACTCTAATATTACTTACCGTATTTTATCTCGCACAAGTGATTATGAGCACGTTTATACGCGGCAAGACAGACGTCTGAATATAAATTGCAAAATGATGTAAATGGAAAATGAAGTCGCTACCCAGAATTTTCCCGTTTTTAACAATTCGCGCTAAAAAACATTTGTTCTTATTTCTGTACTACACATAAAAGGTTTTATTGACAAAAGAAGTGGACTTTGTTGTATTGACAAAAGAAGTGGACTTTCTAAGAAACTTTAAAAGTCTGCCATAGTGTAGCTTGCTATCGGTTAATAATGTTTCACAACTAGAACAACTTTAAAGGCCTTAGGAAGAGATGGTTTGTTTGTATTTCGTAGCAAAGTCGGGCAAATGTTTTTTATTTATTTTTTTATTTTGATTTTAAACTTTTTACATATTTTTATCATAATATATAATAATTAATGAAACAAAAAAAAGTGAATAGTGCTAATAAAGACCACAAAATGTCGCTGAAACATACATGCCACAAATGCAAAAAAACAATTGAAGCTGGATTCTCAGTTATGTGTTCGGGATGTAAGAATTACTATGATTTTGACTGCATGGGTGTTTCAGAAAAACTGTATCGACTGAAAGATGCTGAAACGAAGAAGAAAACAAAATGTAAGATATGTGTACAAAAAATAAAAAAGGGTCAAACAACATCTAACTCTGAAATTAATTATATTACGACAAGAAAGAAATATTCTTCACCTAAATTGAGCAGTACACCAAACCCTTCACAGGGCATCACAAATACAGCAGACGATATTTTTTCTACTACACCATCAACGGTGCCTTCTCTTAATACCTCGCAAAGTAATCCAACATCTGTACCAGACTGCGACATGACCCAAGAAAGTAGTTATGGATTTTAATATTCCTACCAATAATACTTTCAGTATGCTATCAGAGTTTGATGCGCAAGACTGTCAATTGTTGCATACGTACCGCACATTGCAAAGGAGCTGCCCAATCCCCTAATTCGCGTAACCAAATCGTATCACAATCGTTATTGAACGACAGGATTTTGACAGTTCTAGTATGGGCTAAATGTCAAAATCGTCCAATTCAATCACGATCGAACTGCGATTCGGTTACGCGAATTAGGCCCCAGATCTTAATGCTTCTACCTTAGAAAATACAGAAGACCTTAAATATACCATAGGCAAGCTACAAAGAGAACTGGCGTCGGCTCATAATGAAGTAGAGACATTAATAACTGAAAAGTTTGAGCTAAAAAAACAAATAACTGCATACCAGGCAAAAGTTAAACAGCTAACTTTGCTGTGTAAAACGTCAATGTCGATGCCGACTGCAAAAATGAGGACTAACAATACTGAGGGTAGCCCGAATATTTTGGCTGAAAATAGATCAAATAAATCATCTTTCCATCAACTGCATCTTAATCATAATTTCCTCAGACAGAACAGCCAACATAATCAATCGAATCCTGAAACGAGAACTAACGAACTAAACATAAATAACAAAAAAAACCTGGAACAAAATTATTTATTAGAAACATCAACCATGCAAGTCACTACTTGTAATGAAGAAAGAAAAACAGGTTACACAAAAACAAAAAGAAAACACAGAGTAATTATACTAGCGGATCAACAAGGAAGAGACGTACAGCGAACATTGCAAGAGCTACTCGGAACAAAATATGATGTTTTCTGCTTCTGGAAGCCGGGAGCTAGCCTCTCTGATATTTTGTCCACATGTGAATCTGAATTAAACAATTTGTGTCTTGATGATTATGTTGTAATAATAGGTTTTAGAAATGACACTAATATTTTTTCCTTAAGATATACACTTGCATCTTGGTTTGCCAGAGTTCAGAACACTAATATTATTGTCTGTGAATCATCTTACAACAGACACCTAAATGAAAAGAAACTGAACTACGAAATAAAATACATATGTAAGCAATTTAAAAACACTGTATTCTTAGATATGAAATTTTCTTACTGGATACCTGTAAAAAAGTATTATACTGATTGTTTGTGTCGTAATATTCTGAAAGAAATTTTGAGATTATATTACAATAGGAGTTATAATATGTACTTACAAAGGAAAAAAATAAAGAGTAGCAACACTGTAGCAACCCAAACAGAATGTATGACGGATCACGGTACACCTACACGAGCAGAAACAGACTACACCTTACTTAACGCCAGCAATCAATCAGCGACTTCCTTAGATGAACAAATTAATGACACAAACGCAGAGTTTTTTCATAAATAACTACTTGCACATATTGCACCAAAATATAAATGGACTTTTATCTAAATCTGATATTTTGACAGTGTGTCTAGATGACATTTCAGATATGGGTAAAGAAGTAGATATATTGTGCTGTACTGAACATAATATGATCTCCACTGATGTACTGTTATTAGACATTCCAAATTTCTCGATAGGCGCTTATTTCGCGAGGGATAGTAGAAGTGGTGGGTCCTGTATTTTAGTACGAAACGGAATTAAGTTTAGAGTTCTAGATGAAACGCTACAATTCAATATATGTAATGTTTTGGAGACCTGTGCTAAAGAGTTAATGGACATTAAATTGATAGTAGTATGCATTTATAGAATCCAAAAAAAGAAAAATAAAAAATACTATTTTAATTACTTTTTCAAAATTTTAAAGGTATATTAAACGTTCTGACTAGGAATACTAACAATGGATTGATTATTTGTGGAGATTTTAACTAAAACATTTTGAAAAAAACTCAGGAATCAACTAAGTTTCAGGAAATAATCTCATACTTTGACCTTAGATTCTCTGTTAGGAAGGCTACACGCCCCAGCAGTGGAACATGTTGTCTCCGATCATAAGGCCCAGTTCATTAAGCGTCCAGTAAACAAAACTTCATCATGTTACTATTGGTTCTGTATGAAACAAGACTACTGTTTAGAAAATTTGTTAAGGTTTAGGAATTATATATCACAGTTATCATTTGGCAATATTTATGACATAAAAAATGGTGACATTGCTTATTCAGAATTTCTTGACATTTTTAAATTAATATATGATTTATGTTTTCCTATTATTCGAAAAAAAAATTGGACAAAACGAAAACCAAAGTGGATCTCCAGGGGTATTAAGATATGTAGTAAACGTAAACAGACTCTCTTATGGCAATATAGATTGTCAAAAAACGCAAATGATAAGTTAGATTTTAAAAAATATGCAGCGACTTTTAACAAAATCATTAAACTTACTCAAAAAGCGCAAAATGATCACTTTATACATAACTCTGAAAATAAAGATCTACATGGAATATTATAAAACAAAATAAGCACAATATGCCGAAAGAGAGTATAAGTCAAATAGTTATTCATAATAAGAATATTAGAGACCCTAAACTAATAGCACAGGCATTTAACGACTACTATATTGACTTACCTATGACATCTAGTGTGGGCGATAACGACCAAAGGCAAATTTGTAATCAGAATCAAAATTCCTACAACTCAATCTTTATAAAACCTACTAACCAAGAAGAAGTATTTGCTATTATTAAAAATCTAAAAAATACTAATAGCACCGGTATAGATGATATTTGTACAAAAGCCATAAAAGAAGTATCCTATTATATTGCTCCAGTCCTGAGTCACATCATAAATATTTGTCTAGAAGAAGGCGTTTTCCCATCAAAACTAAAAACTACACTTGTAAAACCGATTCACAAAAAAGATAGTAATCATGATATTAGAAACTACCGACCATTGGCTTTGGTGCCAGTATTTTCAAAAATTTTTGAGAAAGTAATTTATAAAAGACTATACGATTTTTTTGAAAAAGAGACCTTATTAACTAATGCACAAAAAGGATTTCGTAGAAATACAAGTATAGTTTCGGCGATATATTAATTCTTAGACATAGTTTACTCCAAAATGGACAAAAAACAACCTACGTTTGCTATCTATCTTGACATGACCAAAGCATTTGACTATGTTAAACACAGTTTACTCTTGAATAAGTTGGAATCGTATGGTGTAAGAGGCCTGGCACTTAGATTATTAGCTTCCTATCTTACTGACCGTACACGAATAACGTTTACCAGTAAGATACAGGTTACGACAAAAACTGAAAAAACTTACCTTTCCTCTGAAAGAGCGGTCACCCAAGGAGTGCCGCAAGGTTCTGTTCTTGGACCGCTTTTATTTATTATTTATATAAATGATCTACCAAAGTCAATAACTAACAAAATGATACTTTATGCAGACGATTGTACTATTGTATGTAACAGCGAAAATGAAATAATATCGAGCCTGGAGTCTGTAGCAAACTGGTTGAAACAAAACAACTTACAACTAAACATACCAAAAACAAACTTAATGAGATTTAGACAAAGACAAATACATGAAACAACAAAAGTGACATTTCAAGGAGTAGAAATAAAGAATACCAAATCTATGAAATTTTTAGGACTGCATATCGACAATGATATGAAATGGCAATCACATATTGAATTTCTACACGCTAAATTACTGCAATTCTCTTACGCATTACGGCAGCTTAGCAAGATAGTAAACAGAGGAGCAGTGATTGAGGCGTATCATGGCTACGTTGGTTCTAGGCTGAGATACGGGATTATCTTTTGGGGAAACGCCGTAAATATAGGACGCCTATTAATAGCTCAAAAGAGATGCATTAGAGCCATATGCAATCTAAAAAGTAGAGTAAGTTGCAAGCCATTCTTTAAAAAACTTAAACTGCTGACAATACCCTCACTATACATTTTTGAAGTTGCACTCTATGTAAGACGACACTCTGACCTGTTTTCACGTGTCTTAAGCGCTAGACGATGTGATTTTGTAACTGTTAAACAAAGAACTGTAAACAAAACAAAACTCCGCTTTGGCATGTCTACTAAAATTTACAATAGCTTACCAAAGAAAATTAGGACAGATAATAATATCTTGACATTTAAGAAAATGCTTTTTGAAAGGCTTTCTATTCGGTTCAGGAATTTGTTGATACTAAAAATAATTGACATTTCACTAGACACACGAATTGACATTACATATTTTAATTTAGTTTTATTCATAATTCTTACATACAAAGACATGTTTATAAATTAATGAATTCATATTAAGTAATTGTAATTTATGTACGAGTAATTTGCATGGTAAAGTAAATAATTTAAACCAATTGATTAGGATTAATACATTTGTATGCCAAATGGCAGATCACAGAGCACTATCATTTAAGTTTTGAACATCTGTATCACCTGTAAATCACAAATAAACTATTTTGATTTTTTTCCATGTCCATGACAAAACATAGTTTTTTCTTCTCGTCATTTTTCGAAAAGAACTACAGAGAAGACTACGAAATAAAACTTTCACTAAGGTAAACGCCGGTAATAAGTACTTTCTTAAGGCAATTTATAAATTAAACAGATTTAATAAGAAGACAGGTTGTACATAGACTCACTTTTTTTATTTTTGAATTTAGTAAGTATAAAAACTCCAAAAAAGTATAATCCCCCAACTCATAACTAAGTACTGTAAGTATGGCCGTGATACTATTACCGATCGTCTGAGAGGAGCTTCACCTACTCTTCACATTCGAACTCGATCCGGCTGTGTTTAGAATCGAACGAAATCTTGTCATTTGTCAATAATAATTAAGCATGCTATGGTAGTGCTAAATTTATTTTTTACAGATTTTATTGGAAATTTTATATTTTGAAAAGCTTAAATTACTTAACGACAAATGACTTACTTACTTTTTAGCAGTGGTCAATAAATCACTACTTGCATGATTTTTTATGTCATTTGACATTTTTGTTTATTTCATTATGAAACATATTTGATTTAATGTACTATAAAAAAAGTTAAAGGTGTGATACGATTACAGTTTTTAAATTTTAAATTTAATTGTTTATGTCGTTCTTTTAGAAGCATATATTTGGGTAACCTTGACAACGCCTCATATAGATAGACAACCATGCTGCAATGAGTATGTCGCTACAATATTATTACGAATAATGATTGTTGACATTTAAACTGGTCCATAAAAACATACGTATTGGTTTTAAATTTATACATTAAAGAAAGAATTACGAAATATTATATTGCGGCCAATTCCGAATTGTGGGTCGCTGATAGCTTTAACATAAAAAATGTATGCAGCTGTTATTGTCCTATTTTAATCTAATGGTTTTATCATTTGAATAGCATATTTGTCAATAGGGTGCGGTGAAAAATCAAAAACTAACACTAAAATGAAAACACGTAATTATACAAGGAAAAGTAGAGTCGACACTTTTTTGTATTTACCTATGTGTTAATCATAAAAACGTAGTTATTAGAAGGTAAAGGTTAAGGACTTGTATGATAAAACAAACCTACATGCTGATTGCTGCCCCTCCCTATAGCTTAAATCTTTATCTCGTTCTTACATTACATAAATATCACAAACACGTGTTTGTTTGCATACTTATATCACAGTGACTGTGCTTATTTTGTGTTCAGCATAGCTTATCTGCACTAAAATAGTGCTGACTACAACATGATATTGAATCACAACAATAGGTCGGAAACGCCTTTACATTTTCGACGGATCGTTAATAGCTTTGAATACCTACCTTATGTTATAACCGGATGAAGCTACCTAATACTTATAATTCAAGAGAACTTACAAAGAACTAATTAAATAGCGTATTTGATAACACACAGGACGTGGTCAAACGCTTGGCTGGCACTGCAGCGTTTAGCAAGACCTACTTATGCGGCTTGAAGAAAGTGTCATGTACTGTAGTGCCAACCTATTTTGGAAAGTGATTAAAAAGTCAATTCGTATTCCGCTCATGGGACTAGTGAGTGTCATGAGAGCGGGCCACGAAGTATATTCAGGGATTCTGCTGAGTGCCCACATAATTCTAAGTTCAGAATGTAAATGTATTTAACAATGGCAAATTGTCGGACGCTAACCCTACCTGCACTTTGGTACAGCAATATGCTAAATAGCTATGTGCAATAAAACTAAACTCACCTACATGCTATTTCCATAAAAACTGGTGAAGCTAAAATAATTCTAGTTTTAATTAAAGTGCAAAGGGTAGTAGAGCTCAGAGTCAGTTTTCTAGGGAATACTTTGAAAATTAAAAAAGTTTAGACGACCGTTAAATATTAAAATCTGCTGGCAATACAAGTCTCCGATGAAAACTTAGACGTATTGTCTATTGAGTAGGAGTTACGTTCGATAAAAAGACATTGTACAAGACGGGTGGCTTGAGTAGTATAAATAGGTTGCTATGTAACGTTTAAAATTAGATTATTAGTTGAAATGAAAGATATGTTTACAGATTATACTTTATAACCCCTGTAAAGTGTTCGAAAGGTCGGGATTAATTAAAAAATAAACGCGTACTATATATAATCCGTAAACATATCTCTCATTTCAATTTTATGCCCGCGACCATGAATGCTGTATAGTGTTCGAAACGACGGGTTTAATAAAAAAAAAAACGCGCACTATAATCCGTAAACATATCTTTCATTTCAATGTATAGTGTTCGCGTAAAATCAAGAAAACAGTTAGATAATTAGATTCATATTTTAATTGATTTATACATGCTGCTGCTTACGTCGTTCATTCCATAACAATCTCAATGCTTACGTTGAAACAACAAAATACGTCTAACAGTATCATCAGATGGAGTGAAAGTAATATACGGAACTAAAGTTATATAATTATGAAAATTATTTTGCTAATAAATTCCGATCGTTAGCACCGGCCTACGTACCTACACTACACTTCCCGCACCAACACAGAGTGAGCAAGCTTGCAAGAAAGCCGCGAAAAATGCGTGCAGTACAGATAATGCAATTATTAGTACCTAACACCGATATAACAAAAAATAATAATTTTAGGACCAAACTTATACATTTTTAAGACTCACTGGTATTAGATAGATACGATAAAAACGCAAAAAAAAATTCGTAAAAGTAGTTCGCAGTCTTATACTAAAAGCTGTAAATGTTTTTTTTTTTGGTTTAACATTAAAATGTCAGTCTCATATTAAAAATAACATCAAGAGCTGTGGAATCAAACCCCAAAAGAAATGTCTTAATGAAATAGGACCAGAAAATGATTAAGAGACGACTCCCTATTTCTCATAGTATCGAATTTCTTCAACTGAGCGATTTCGGAACGAGGAAAATAAACTCGTTAAAATCTTCATTAAAATAAATGAACCGAGATTTTTTAACTAGGTAAACAACCTTAATGATAATTACGACGCTGATTTCGCACTTTAGAACGATTAATTAACTCTAATTAAGTAAGTACAATTTAAGTGATACTTTTTATAAGCTACTTCATAGCTAATGATTAAATAATTACTTAACAAAACTTATGTGGGTTGTCTGACGATCATTGGTTAAGCACTAACTCTTTTAATTTTTACTTATAATTTACCTTTTTTTAGTTTTTTTGTTACAAGATTGATACACAGGATACACTTGAATTGAACGCAGTAGAATTCTCTTTTGATTTTCAAATTTAAATAAAAATGTCTTAGTTCTATCGAACTTAAATACAAATTGGAGAACCATGCGAAAAGTGATCCAAAGAAGAAAAAAGAATAATATCGGCAAATGAAAAACCATTAACAATACTTATCTACTATTACCAGCGATTGTCATTCCGAATTAATTCAAATTCAGATGCGGTACAAATAAAATAAAACATCCAAGTAGATTTTGGTGTCACGTACACCCGCGATTAACGAATCTCCTCAGCGCCTTAGGGTTGCTTCAAGCGAACGTAATCTTTATCCTGTAGTTTAAGATTAAGAAAGATCAAGACTATAACGCCCCGTTGCGTTGGTCAAGTTGTTTAAATGCCGGGCGAAAATCTCGTGGTTTCGAATTTTCGAACATTACTCGGGTTTGTGTGTGATGCCTGTACCCATCATTGCTGTGGTACCTTAAATTTCATGATGGAGGCCTTTGTCCTTCAGTGGGATGATTAAGGCCGTTACATGACCGTATCAATATTTATCAGTTCCTATAAAAAAATATATGGGTGCCTTCCCCGTGCTAGTCCTATGCCTAGTAGGATGCAAGTTACAGTAAGACTGTTTTAGCTAGAATTATTTAGTTCATAATAAATATTTTCTTATCTTTTCTTAGCGTGACCTGATTCAAGAGTCCCAGAGAGACTAAAGTCCTTTGTCGTTGAAGTGTTCATAATCGGTTATAAACATATCTTAAGTAACATATTGACGACCTGGTAGGTGAAGAGGTGTGGTGGTCTACCTACTAGGCAACCTGGGATTCGATTCTCCGTCTGGTTGACTTCCATGTCGGCCATGGTAAGCTGTTACCGGGGGGTAGTTTTTCGGCTGGTGGTATAGTCAGTGAGGTTGGGTATCTCTCCTTCCAGAGTCAGAGTCTGGTCTTCGGGGCATCGTCATCGAGAGGCTCTGCATTTTTTATAAAAGTATGACGGCTTTTTAGTCTCTGCTGTACTGAGACATACTGGTGCATTGGTGGTGAGGCTAATCACACGACACTAAGAAAACACATCATAAGAAGACCATTAACTTCATCATTTCATTCTTTCTGGACCAGTTCGACGGATCTATATTCTATATGAAACGACTTTTGCATGTTATTCGAATTGAATTCATTAATTACTTTGCACTTTACATACAAATACAATACAATTACACTTTACTATAAAAATGTTTCTGTACACATTTATCGTACTTCGTTTTTCATTAGATTAATTTCCATTGCGATTTCAGAATTTTCTCGGAGGTTTAGCTCGAAATATTCGATATCAAACTTGGAACACCCCTAAACATAAAGTTCGATTTCCGTTCGCGAGGTTTTCCATCGTTTTTTATTTTTGTTGCTGATCGGTTAATCCGTTTTCGTACTCTTGGGAATCATAATCCGACTATTTCCAAAATCTGCACTTAATAAATATTGGCAAAATTCTCAGTGGCTGATTTATATTGACGTGGGTGATTCAGACGTCACAATATTACATAGGCAGCTTATTTTTTATACTTAATTTTTTATGACTTTGTACCTAGCTTAGTAAATATAACTATGAGAAAAAGATCTCTCGTCAAATCTAACACGAATGAGTAGCGTTCTGTAAACTACCAAATATCTAACTTTAATTATGAACTTGTCTGTACTAAACTTCAAAAGGTTGAAACTATAAGGGATTTGGTTGTTTACCTCGACTCAAAATTACATTTAGATACACATATAAATTCTATAATAAATAAATCTTATCAGTTGTATGGGCTTGTTATGCGAACTTGTAAAGATTTTAAGAATGCATCAACTTACTTAATGCTGTACAAAACCCTCGTTAGATCGCAACTTGAATACGCTTCTGTCGTATGGAATTCTTATTTCCAAAAATATATTCATCAGCTTGAGATGGTTCAAAAAAAGTTTATTCGCTCTGCTAATTTTAAATGTTCTCATAAGAAACTTTCATAATACCAGACTTTTGAAAAAATACTCGCTTTTGACGTTAGAGTCTAGCTAAAAGATCATTTTTGGATCAAGTCGTTTTGTACAAAGTCCTCGGTAATCAGTATGACTGTACATCTTTGACTGACCACATATATTATCAATTACCCAGTCGCTCCCAACGTATACGTGATAGTCGCTCACATGGCATTTTCGCTCCTAGACTCTGTAGGACGATAGCAGGTCACCGCGCACCGCTACGGCGAATCATGTACTCGTTCAACAAACAATTTTCTCAGATAGATCTATTCACACAATCTCTTGGCTCAATACTCAACGACTAAATGATGTTTCACAGTTTTTACGTGTAGGTACCCCACAGTAGCTGCAAATGCTATAGTTGCATAGTGCCTTTGATTGTTAAATTGTTAATCTGTTTAATATTCTGGCTGCAGGAATTTCATTGAAACTCATGAAAATGTATTTTTACCTGTATAAAGTCAAACACAGTGTCAAAATCAAATCAATAATCTCACTTAAAGTTATATTGCGAACAAAGAAGTTGGTTACATATTTAGTAAGATTGTCAAATTTATTTTACTTAGTAAGCCATAATATGTAGGTAATTGTTTTTTGTTCCAAATAAAATAAAATAAATAAATAAAATCTACGTCTACGGATTACCACACCATCTGCGTAATCAACGAGAAATGGACAGAACGATGTTTGGTATTTTCCTAAGCAATAAAATTCAAAAATCAAAAATCCGTAGAAGAATTACAGAACATGTATAAAATGTATCAAAGGCCGTGGGGGCAGAAAAGCTCTGGAGTGGCGAACGCGCACTGGACGACGAGATGTGTTCTAAAGAGCGAAGAGCTGTGATCTAGTGAAGACCTGTGATTTAGTGAAGGGCATGGAAGCCGTTGGATGCGAATAGCACGAGACCGATCGCCATTGAGATCCTTAGGGGTGGATCCCTTTGCCTGGCTGTGGGCCTCTTTCGGATGAGATCATCATCAGCCTATCGCAGTCCACTGCTGGACATAGCCCTGTCCAGTTGCACGCCACTTAGGTCGATCCTCGGCTTCCCGCATCCAGCTCCTGCCAGCCACCTTGCGCAAATCATCACTCCACCTGGCCTAAGGGCATTCCACACGACGTTGGCCGAGACGCGGTCTCCACTCAAGATCTCGTTTACCCCGGCGGTTGTCGGTTCTAGAGCTAATATGGCCCACTACCACTGCATGCTAATCTGGTGGGCTATGTCGGTAACTTTAGTAGTTTGCCGGATCACCTCATTTGAACTTGTGGACTAGCCGTACCTTCAGTGTCCACGTTTTTGCTCCATATGTAGGACGCACTGATTGAAGACTTTCGTCTTGAGGCATTCTGGGATCGACGATGAGATTGACTGATGATTCAATCCCCAGCCTCGGTTGAGATGTTGATGATGATGACATATAAATAAAATTAATGAGGACAATATCTCATAAATTGCACTGATGAAAATTTTTAACACTAGCTAGACCGTATCAATATTTATCAGTTCCCATAAAAAAATATATGGATGCCTTCCCCGTGCTAGTCCTATGCCTAGTAGGATGCAAGTTACAGTAAGACTGTTTTAGCTAGAATTATTTAGTTCATAATAAATATTTTCTTTTCTTTTCTTAGCGTGACCTGATTCAAGAGTCCCAGAGAGACTAAAGTCCTTTGTCGTTGAAGTGTTCATAATCGGTTATAAACATATCTTAAGTAACATATTAACGACCTGGTAGGTGAAGAGGTGTGGTGGTCTACCTACTAGGCAACCTGGGATTCGATTCTCCGTCTGGTTGACTTCCATGTCGGCCATTGTAAGCTGTTACCGGGGGGTAGTTTTTCGGCTGGTGGTATAGTCAGTGAGGTTGGGTATCTCTCCTTCCAGAGTCTGAGTCTGGTCTTCGGGAGATTGACTGATGATTCAATCGCCAGTGCCTCGGTTGAGATGTTGATGATGATGACATATTTATAAATAAAATTAATGAGGACAATATCTCATAAATTGCACTGATGAAAATTTTTAACACTAGCTAGTGTTTTGTAAAAAATAAGGAAGGTACTATAGACACTCAGACACGAAGTTTTTCTACATTAACTCATCACGGGATTAAATCCGGGTCATCGGAGCTGGTCGGCAACTAACGGACACGAAAGGTCAAAAATTATGTAGTCTTTTTTAACAAATAGGTAGTGGCAAAGTTAAAATCAGTTAAAATCAGTTTTATTTCTGCAAATAGGCCCTAGGAGGCGCTTTTACACGTCCCAATTTAAACCTACCACTGCTTCGGGTCAAGTCTGGCCTAATGCCGAGAAGAAGCAGCGCAAAAAACTCGGTCACTATTGTCATCCTCTTTTTAAATATTTTTTTCAAAAGGTTTAATCAATAATCAATAGTCATTTAAATAATCATTCATTATGGATTTTGAAAATTATTTTGCTAATGATTTCCGCTTGTTAACACCGGCCTAGGTACCTGCACCACACTACCAGCACTAACACTGATTGAGCAAGGCACGTAAGCAAGAGCACCTAGGTACCTTAGGCCGGTGTTAACAAGCGGAAAATATCTGCAAAATAATTTTCTAAATCCATATTTAGTTATGGTTTTCCGCAAAGTAACGCCTGAATCTATTAATTTTATTAAATAATCATTTACAGTGTAATAGCCCTTTTTCATTAAAATTACTTTGACATACGATTTAAGATTATGTACAGGGAGTTCAGCAATACTATGTGGTAATTTCAAAAAAATAGCAGGGGCGTTATACTGATCCCTGAGGGACACCCATAATAAGGGCCTACCCTGAAGACTCAGCTCCATTTATGCAAACCTTTTGTTTTCTGCCTTTAAGGTACGAACTTATTAGATCCAAGGAATCATTCAATGCACCATAATGTTGAAGTTTTTGAAGTGAAACTTCTTTATCGGCGTTGGAAAAAATTTACCGTCACGTTTTGCGTCAAATTTTCGTCACATTTTTCGGTTACGCGCCATCTTTTTCTTGCCCCTACCACGGTTGGTTCAGACGATAGCAAAAAGGTAAAGTGAAATAATATTTAACCAATTTAACCAATTTAACCAATTTAACCAATTAAACCAATTAAACCAATTAAACCAATTAAACCAATTTAACCAAATTTACCAATTTTACCAATTTTACCAATTTTACCAATTTTACCAATTTTACCAATTTAACCAATTTAACCAATTTAAACAATTTAAACAATTCAACCAATTTAACCAATTTAACCAATTTAACCAATTTCTGGAAAGTTGCATGTAGATCATTTTTTGAAAAATAAGGCCATAAAGAAGTTTCACTCACGTGTGTACACTAGTACACGCACAACTTTTTTTAAGTAATGTTTCATGGTCTACACAATCGAAGGCCTTTGAAAGGTCACAAAAAACACCTATGGCATCTAGCTTACTCTCCCAAGCATTAAACACATGTTGTTTTTTCGCGTCAAAGATTTCGCGTTGGTGTTTTCTATATACCATTAAATACAAAACCTCACATGGGTCTATCTTGTTACTAGTTGTTACTGTATTCATTTACCTTGTTAAATAAAAATGGGAACCTTTGAGTTCAGAATTACGCACAGGCTTATCAAAGAGACTTTGTGGACTTAGTATAATGTCGTTAAGTTGCGGGCAAAAGCTAGCATAAGTTAACGGATTTAAATTTTAGGCTGATTTTGCACCAAACATTTCATTAAAATGCTTTCCAGCCAGCATTGTAATTACTTTTTAAACCAAATTTTCCGTACGGAAGCTTATTCATGTTTTTCACAACGTAGGTCTAATTTAATACATTTGAAGTGTTGTGTTGAAGTGAATGCGAATTTAATCTATAGCCGAGAGCTTTACATTTGAAAGTCTATTAGCTGGATTTTAAGTTGGGATTTTTTGATATGTATTATGTAATAAATAATAAATAAATAAACATTTCCAGACGTGCCACACTGGGCCACACAGAGCCATCTAGTCCCAAACTAAGCAACTACTACGAAGCTTGTCGTATGGGCTACTAGACAACCGATAAACTTACTTATATTTTTTTTTAAATGTAAATAAATACTTATAATACATAGAAAACACCCAGACCAGTACAAACAGACATGTTCATGCACACAAATATTTTTACTGAGCGGGGATCGAACCCGCGACCCATGGCTCAGCGTTTTAAACGATTTCAAAATATTAATCATTATTCGTCAAACCTACTCGGATAATCCGACCTTCATAAAATTTTCACAAGAACATAATAATATAACCATCAATAATTTATTGATATTTATTTTTATTAAAATGAAACAATCTACGGTAAATCCATCCCAAAGATTTGTTTATAAACAATTTCGTAGTATTTTTTATTATTCGCTAAAACCACTTGAATAATCCTGCCTCTCTACACAAAATTTTCACAAGAACATAACTCCTTTATTGAACTCGTCATCGTGTAGAATTATTTTTAGACCAAACCTCTAAGTTTGCCATAATTATTATTCTGGCTCGCCCAGTGCACAATCAAGATCAATAGTAATTTCTAGTGGTCACAAAACAACGTTTCACGCTCCAAGACACAATTCCCAGACTATTTTCACATTGCTTTGTTTACTATATGACCTAGATGCTTTCAATATAATATGATAGATATATAGATTGATTGATATACACTTTATTGCACTAAAACATGTTTGTGTTTTTTGTACTGATAAAATACTTGTTTTTTCCTTTTGCCAAATACATAACTTATTTCACATAAGTACCTGGTAATTGTACCTATTTCAGCACGCTGTTAATCTGTGAAAAAAAACTTTAATGTTTATTTTTTATACCAACTTTTGGGGTAAGTTTAGCTTGTGACTGTAATGTCGATGCTTATTTGATATAAGTATTCAATATTCTGAATTACGAGTACTGGCCGAATTCAATAATAGTCATTGAATATTGATACCAAACAAAAAATAAGTATCATTACAAGTAGGTAGTAGGTAGCCGAAGTTAGTTAGGAATATTACCAACAAATAATTAACAGTTGTAACAGAATAAAATGCATTAACATGATTATAACAAAGAAAACTAACCCAAACAATGCATACGAAGGACGAAACTGAAACAATGCTGCCGGAAGTCAACAACAGATGGCGTTGCATGTACCCTACCTTGCGGTCGCTTTTCGATTTTCAATTATTATAAGTGTTCAAGACAAGGTTTCCTCCAGCAGTACGCAAGAGATGGCGTTGCAAGTACCTCGCATCGCAGTGACTTTTGGATTTCGAATTTATAAAAGTACGTAAGACAATATTTGATGTGTATTTATATTTTATTCGATTCATTCATTCATTTATATTCGATTCGATATCCCTTCATAGTATACACTACTCTTCTCGCACTGACCTCAGCACGATTTACTATTGTCTTTGGTCGGTCGTCAGAGCGGTTATACTCTAAAGCAGGGGTCGGCAAACCGGACTTCTTTCTTACTTGCAGCCCGTAAATGTTTTGTAAATGAGCTGTAAATATCAAATTAAATGCATGAAGGAACCATGATGAGAACTTGAGTACCATTCTACGAATTGCAACTACAAATATGACAGCTAACATACAAGAAACAGCCTGCATTTAGGATCTCAGACATCACATTTTTTTGTTTTTTTTTCTATGGGTTATAATACCAATTATACGTTTATATCACAAGTGCGGCTCGCCATTAGTTCATTTCGCCATCTTATGGCCCTAACCTGCCATAAGGCTGCCGACCCCTGCTCTAAGGCTTCAATCTTTGTACATACGAATATAATCGTGATTTGATAAACTCAATAGTCTTTAAATTCTTCCCGTACCTTCAAACACCGTGGTCTACAAAACTTCGTCACCCCCACCTGTTACACAGTTACTTTTCAATACATATACGAAAATCATATTAACTCCCGTAGTAACTGAAACATGAGGCATAAAGATTAACTTACAGTTACATGCAGAATTGAAAATATAAGTCTTTTAATAAAATTTCGAAGTCCCTCACTTGAATCAAAAAAGACTAATTAACGATTTTCCCAATAACGTAAAAACAGGAAAAAATATAATATGTCTTTTCAAACTAGGTATTTTATCTTTAATTGAGTAACGAGTTCAATAACTTTGAATGTTTCGGTAGCTCAGTTAGGTGTAAGAGTTAATCATAGATGATAAAATGAATTAAAATAACTGTCTTTATTTCGCCACCCCACATCAATAGTAGTACTTAACCTATAGTATGTTACTGAATTTATTTGGTAGATGGTATACATATTTTAACATCTGACAATACTATTTTATTTTCTTACTAGCGGACCCGACAGACGTTGTCTTAACTATAATATTGATATGAATAGTTTTGTTGGTATTACGACCATGGGAACAGGCGACATTACTGGCCATGTGCAAAATTCAGTTTTTTTACCCCCAATTTGACGATATTTGCAGCACGCTTTCTGTCAATATTATGTCAAACGCCATACATTAAAAAAGTTTAAATTGTCTAAAATGATAAGGTTACATTACAAATAATTTTAGTGTGATTGAGTTTTTTTATATTTTTAAATTTTCCGCGTAATTTTCTAATTTTTTTCTTTCATAAGAACATTCTACTGACAGTAACAAACAAAACAAAAAAAGAATTAGCGAAATCAGTCCAGCCGTTCACGTGTGATGTGATGACCAAGGTAAATAGGAATTAATTTTTATATATATAGAAGAAAGAAGATAATGGCTGTACCCTAACCTAACTGTGTAAAAGTACCGTTTTTCAAAATTGTAGGACTTGTTCAGCCTTACAGCGCCGACTGCTGGGGATAATTCTTTACGACGCGACGGATTTCTATGATGATCTGTCCCGCGCTGCCCGCATTTAATGGCTTCTGGCGGTGCACGATTGCTATTCCAGAATCTTTCACCAAGTCATCAGTTCTTCTTGCTATTTTGCTATGCATTACTTTAAGCGATGTCGGTTATCTTAGTTTTTGTATGGATTTCCTCGTTTCTAATTCTACCACGCAGGGTAATACCAAATATTGCCCTCTTCATTGCCCGCTGTGTGACCTGGAACTTTCTTAGGAGACCCATGTTAAACGACGACTTTTGTGACAATTATTTAAAGTTAAAATACTATTTGATCGACTTATGCTAATGGATAATTAAATTTTATAAATCATTGACTTTTGTAACAATTTAAGGTTAAAATACTATTTGATCAACTTATGCTATATCCTGTGGTTATACCTAATACCAAAATAAATTTAAGTCTAAAAGAAAATGTGTTACATAAAATTTTACCATATTTAAAAAATACTCCTGTGAAAGCCCCGGCTTCGCAAAGGTGCGATGCTAATATTAAATATGAATATTGAGCATGATTGCTGACAAGGTGGACTGTGCGTATTTGAGTCTTTGCAGTGCAGTTTTCACATGGGCTTACACTGCAATGACCTGTATATATAACTAAGTTTTATATTATTTTTATTTTATTACTTTTATTACTTACTTATGTTTTATTTACTTTTCTTCAGTCTAGGCTAATTAATTTGCGAGATATCGTTGAAATAAATAAATTAAATATATATATATATATATACTAAATGCACAATGTTATTATTGGATGAGGATTATAATGCTGTTTTACTTATAATCGCTTCGTAAATAAGCCATTATTTTTCGTAAAAAAGTAAAGGATCAATTAATATGGTTACCTATTGTGGGTTATAATAACAGACGTATACCATCAAGACTTTTTTTAGACCTTTTGTGGGTGTACAATACTGTAGCATATTATTTTGATCTATCTCATAGAGTTCAGCCAACTTTTGCTTTATCAGCCATGTACCTAAGCCCGAAAAATTGTGTTTACTTACGACATCACATGAGAAATCTCTAAAATTATTAGTCTTTTGCTACTATATTACGAATTTATTATACACATAAACCTTCCTCTTGAATCACTATATTAAAAAAAACGCATTGATATCCGTTGCCTATCTTGAAAGGTCTAAGCATACATCTATGTATATGCTGAACATGTAATCAATTGCGACCAACCTTCGATAATTGCTATTTGTACTCACATAATTCCATCTTCATTATACTTGATATATCACGAATTTCATCTTTACCATTGGGATGCTTTTATCGCACTCCTAAAGAGATTTCTATTGTAACGCACTGGATTAATCATAAACATTCATTTATCCTGTCGTTTGCAAACGAGAGTGATCTCTCTATACATACTAGAGTGGCGGAGATTTATAGACACAAAGAATGGTTAGACAAACAAATTAGAAGAACAAAAACATGTTTTCTGACTAGACTCTTGATTAAGACTCCTTCTTACTATAATAAACTAGGGACTATTCGACACCTGTGATCTACATCACTCGGTGTTTGTCTCGGTGGCTAAATAAGTAAAGCAGCGCGCCCGGTATGTACGGAGATGCGGGTTCGAGTCCCGCCTGACACATAATTTTTCGAGTTTAAATACATGAGAGTCAAAATAACGGGTGTACCATAACGAATTAAATTATACCGATCACCAAAAAAATGTACCTAAAAAGTACTTCAAGGTAAAAAAAAACAAACATGATCAGTTGCACAGTTTCTGAGAAATACAAGCATCCTGTCTTATTTACTTAATTTAATCATCATCATAATCGGATCGTTTGTCCAAGTTGCTGCCGTAAAATGCGCCCGGTGTCCGCTTTTTTAATTACAAGTGGTTTACTTACATACTGTTTTCTTGAGTTTACGCGAACACTATACATTGAAATGAAAGATATGTTTACGGATTTAGTACGCGTTAATGTTTTGATTTAACCCGACGTTTCGAACACTTTACAGCGTTCATGATCACGGGCAGACTAAGGTGTTATTTGTCATAAAGTAGGTAATTTCAAAAATGTATAAAACTACCGTCTCTAGTTTTTACCGAATAAGATCAACCAATTCTTACGACCAGTCAAGTTTAACATTCCCTTTCAAGTACCAGGCGTATACAAACTCGACTGTGAATGTGGGCTCTCTTACAAACTAAACGCAGTATAAGGACTCGGGTAAAAGGACACATCCGATATAAAAAAACATGCGTGTAACGAAATCTGCAGTCTGTGTTCATGCGTTTCATAAGCCCAACCATTTCATTAGATTTGATAAACCTAAAGTTCTAGCTAAGGAAAACCGCTATGTACCTAGACTGATACGTGAAGCAATAGAAATTAAAAAACATTTTGGAATCAGGTTGGAATTTACCAGCTACTTTAGACCCCCCGTCTTACCATCATTGAAGTCCACAAACCATGGTAACACTGCGAAGACTCCGGACACAGTTAGCTCATATTGTATGAAAAAGAACTTATCTAACGATAAAAATTAGAGGCGGAGTTTTAAACAATTTTCAAATTACCTACTTTATTACGAATAACACCTTAGTCTGCCCGTGGTCATGAACTCTGTAAAGTGTTCGAAACGTCGGGTTAAATCAAAAAATTAACGTGTACTAAATCCGTAAACATAATAATATTTTTCATTTCAATGTATAGTGTTCGCGTAAACTCAAGAAAACAGTATGTAAGTAAACCACTTGTAATTAAAAAGGCAGACACCGGGCGCATTTTACGGCAGCAACTTGGACAAACGATCCGATTATGTTGATTATAAATTGATAGATCAATAATTCATAGGGAAACTAAGTAAATAAGACAGGATTCTTGTATTTCTCAGCAACTGTGCAACTGATCATGTTTGTTTTTTTTTTTACCTTGAAGTACTTTTTAGGTACATTTTTTATGTGTATATACATTTTATGAGTGATAACATATTACAAGTGTAATAACATATTATAGTACACCCGCTATTTTGACGTCAATATGGCGGGTGTATTTTAATTTGGAAATAATTTCGTTTTGAAGAAGGTACTGATTTTTGGAGCGAGGTAGTAAAAGGTACATTTTAGGTACATTTCTTTGGTCACCGGTATAATTTAATTCGTTATAGTACACCCGCCATTTTGACTCTCATTTAAATACTAGGGAGATTTTATCATGTATATCTTTTACTAGCTGTTGCCCGCGATTTCGTCCGCGTCAATTTCTGTTATTATGATCGCGACTATTTTTGCAACATTTTTACTCATACTTCACTCCTATTATTGATCGCAACGTGATGTTATAAAGCCTTCCTCGATAAATGGACTATCCAAAACAAAAATAATTTTTCAAATCGAACCAGTACTTTCTGAGATTAGCGCATTCAAACAAACAAACAAACAAACTCTTCAGCTTTATAATATTAGTATAGATATGATAAAAAGGCCAAGTATCATAGTTTACATCACGAGTACCGATCTCACAGTAGGTACCGGAAAACTTTGAAGAAATCCAATAACTAAGAACACAGAAGTTACGAAGGTAACACAAAGGTCCCACAAACGGATGCCCAAACCTGAGACACGTTGAAAAGTGAGCATTTTACATGGACCCAACCGGGGAGCGAACGCGACGGTAATCGAAAGTGGAGAGTAGTAGCAGATTCCCCAAGTTATCTGGCAGTAGTTCTATAGCCGCCGCTAAACACATCCATCAGAAGATAAGGAACACGTAATATATCATTAAAATTAAATTAAATTAAATTAAATTAATAAATAAAACACGGCTACAAAAATTTTAGTACTCGTAATATTACCTAATATTTTTAAAACCTAAACTTCAAACTTTTTTTTTACTAATCTATGCTTTTCACCGTCTCCACAAATTAATTGGTCAACTGTAACATTATTTATAGAGGTGTGCCGCACGACGAGCAATGATCTCGTAATGTTCAGCTAACATAACTACAAAAAAGTGATTCTGTGGCTTGGCACGCAAAGATTTTGTAATTCCTTGACGTCTATAGGTAAAAAATTAAATACTAGATAAATACACAATAAGCGGCCGAAAAGCTTCCTCACCAAATGAACGCTACTATAACATTCTGATGCTCTTTCCCTCAGTAGCATTCAACCTAATGACATGTAGGTACGTTAGGTTGAATTTTCATTACGCCTGGTATGAAACAAGACAACGGCTACGTTGTTTCAATCGCGAACATTTTATGGCATTTTGGATCTAGTTCTGATTTTTTATTCACGTTGACGCCCTATTATTTTTCCCCATCTGACAGGTCAATACTAACATTCCAATTTATGAGTTTTAATAAAACCTCAAACAACAATGGTAGCATAGCAGAGTTGTTTTCAAATATTTAAGCGGTAATAAATCTTGATATACCTAAATTGCTGCTGAAATCGTTCATTACATTTTACATTGTTTGAATTCTGCCTACTTTTACAATTAAGCGTAGAACGTTTATATTATTTGTGTTAAAGCGCTCTCAAAATAGCAAGTGCTGGCATTGTCGTGTCATCTGTGAGTGTACTCAAACGCTTGTTAATAATATGAGAGATGTAGATCAAAATCATTTTAACAATTTGTCAACAAAGATTGTATTTAAACTAACAAATCGCAAAAGTTACAAAACCGAAGGTAAAATTGGCGTTTTGCGATAAGGAATTACAAAACAACGAAGTTCCAGTTTGACTTTCTGTCAGTTTAGTTACAAAATTAAATAATACTCTTATCGCATGCGTGAATTTACATTGTTTTACACTTAGCACTTAGTCTTCCTCATTTTCAGGATTTCGTAGTCAACAAGGAAGCCTAATAATTCTGTTTATAAAATAAAACATGTTTATAAATAATTGTCAAGAAGCGTAAACGTATTCTAAAATTATCTGTCTGTCTGTGTGTCTATGGGTAAACTCAGAAACTTTTTTTACGGTGGCTTTCCTACCTGCATGTTGGGTTTTTATTGTTGGATGGTTGTTTAAAAAATGAATTAAATGTATAAACATCATTTTTAGATTCTGAAATCCATTTGTGAAGTGTCAAGGTACAAATTTTATATTTTCATTAGATTCGAGTGTATATAAATAAAAAGCTGGTAAAGACTCACCACCGGCTGAACAGTACATCAAGTGATATTCAAATCACAAGGCACCTATAAATCACCTTAGAAAGATTTATAAGCTGCTTGGTGATAAAAAACACGATGGCGAATATTATCTTTTCACTTCGCTTTCACACACTACATTTTATTACTAGTAAAGTCTATCTACCTTTAAATTATTCATGGGAAAGTACATTAGTAGTTTTTGCACATTTCTAAGAGAGTTTTTACCCAAAACATACAGGCAAATGTGTTGAGTTTTTTTAATCAATATACGAAACAAAGGGCATACACAACAATTATTGAAATATAATTTTCCAATAACGATGAGGATGCTGATCTACAATAGCAATCTTTTATAACAGAATCACTGTAATACGTCTGCAAATCATCAAATATATCTTCCACCAATTTATCTCGATTGTTTTTCATTACGTGATGATTGATCTTTGGTTTTGTAGGTTTCTGTTTCATTTTCTGTTTCTCTCTATACTCTATCATATTTATTTTAATAGTATCATCCGTTTCATCTTTATCATCAGGTTTCCTTGTAGTTTCATAGTTATACAAGTAATCATCATAATATTTGTCGTAAGCATCATAATATAATTCTTTGTCGACATAAGGTTTAGTTTTTCTATGTTTTGGTTTTCTTGGAATTTTCAGTTCATTAATAACGTCTGGATGATAATAGGTATTCACATACGGCAACTGTGTTGTAACTCCAACAAAATATGGCTGATAATAAATATGAGAAATGGAGTATTGTTGCGTGCTACGTGTGCAATAGACACAAATACTGGTGTAAGAACAAGGTGCAGTTGAACCAGCTCCTGTACAACGGTGGCTACAAATAGTAGAAGGATTGGTGTTCATACATGTACACACCTTATACCCATGGTGCTGGTATGGAATATGGTATGGAATTGGTGTAGCTTCGGGTAAGCTTCTTAACTCAAGTACTTTTTCGTTTACATTATGTAACTTTTCTTCAATATTGACACTTTTAGAATCAGTTTTAAATTCTGGTAGTAGTTTGCCTATTTTATTGTTGTTTTTCAAGGAATTTTCGTCTCTAATTTCATTAACTGGTTTGTCAGATGGGCCAAACATAGACCACTTTGGTTTTATTTCTAGAGTTAGGGCAGGGGCATTAGTTAAAATGGAAATCATGACTGGTATTGTGGTTCTTGTATTATCTTTTTTATAAAAATGTTTCTTAATAGATAAAATCTCATCTGACAGCATTTTATCAAACACGTTCGATTTTAGGTTAACTGCTTTTGTGCTTGTAAGATTTTTAATAATTTTAAACATAAGCTTATTAGTTATAAAATTGGTTGTATTGATTGGTATGTGATCTGTAACAACAAGAAAATCATTATTTCACTTGAATTCATCAATTAAAAACTAAGTTTCTAGTTTGTGTAATATTTTGGTACCTCCTATTTGCAGAGTATTCTTTTTTTCGTCAACTGCATCTTGATTTATATATTTCTTATTTATAGAAAGGCTGTTTTGATTCGTTGGGTAAATAAATAAAAACATTAATATATGAAGCGCAAAAAACATAACCAATGAATATTGGATAGTCCATTTTACTTGACTGACAACTAAATATTTAATCATGACATCAAGAAAAATCTAGGAAGCCACGATACTGCGGCTTTATTTTATACACGTCATTTGAGACGAATATATTTTATGATTTATTATGATAAATGTGAAATTAATTGTATTGTTCTTTGGTATCGACTTCGTAACCAGCTCGTCAAAATATTGCAAAATATGTCCTAACCATACTTTATGTAAATATACAGTAAGTGATTTAAAATATTGTAATCAGTGCCTTTTAAGACAAGGTGTACTTCACTAGCATCTGCTCAATATCTTCTTCTTTTAATCGTATAAAAATCCTTAATTAAAGGACGAACAACTGTCAGAGTTTCCAGGCCACCTATCACAGGCGACGGCTTCCATTTTCCAACAGAAGCTGAGACTTGCGGCTAAACGTGCCTTGCCAAGCCAATATAGAAAAGAACCCAAGTTCGTAGCGTAGTAGGCAGACCTGCTTATTATTTATAGCTAACGAAATCAGTTGAAACTTTCAGATGGCTGGCCCAAGTTCGTCGTGCAAAGAATACGACGAGAATCCACTCACAAAGGATGATGTTCAAAATATTGTTAACAGAACTAACAAGGGTCGAAACTTCGTCGCTCTAGGGCTGTCTCGACTGCTACCTCAAGCCGCTAATATGAACTATATAGTAAGATAACAAGCGCATGCTGTTTCTTTTTAACCTACAAAATACTATATGAGTCCAATAATAAAGTTTAGGGAAAAATTTATAACTAACAACTTTTAGTAGGTATAATCTACTGTCAGAGTTTATTAAGCCTATCACAAGCCTTTGACGTGACTTGTATTTACGATGTCCGTTTTGTGATAGAAGCCAGGACGTATATGACATGACATACCTAAGATAATTTAGAAAAGATCATTTCCTAAATTAGCCCGACTCGTATCGAACCCGGGACCATTATACAAAATATTATTGACACTAATATGTAATACAAAAACAACTTTTTTCGTATAGATTAGACGATAGGTATGAAAATAAGTTTAAATATATAAAAAGGCATACATTTTGTGATGTCAGATTTTTTTTTTTAGCACAGAATTAAACTTGGTCAATGTTCACGCTTTTCATCGTTTAATTTCCTGTGGAAAAACGTTTTTTTTTTAATTTTTTTAACCTGACAACCCTACTATCTTACCCTTCGGGGTGTATTTAATCAACTCTAAATGGGATCAACATTGAGCAATATCCTATAAGGCAAATATCATTGAAATCAGTTAACCTGGAAAATAATTTTAAGTTATGCGCGGTCGTCATACATTTAAAAGTATATAGTATGGGGTTTTCCAATAAGAGGTACTATTTTGATATCCAAAGAAAAAAAGCATAGTCTTCAATGTAAAGAGGAAACTTGTAGGAGGCCATTAATAATGGAAAACAATAACAGCCAAATAGCCATCACGGCTACGCTTACAGGACCATATAGGTACTTTTCATGATATTTTTCATCACCAAATCGCAAAGTGGCTGCTGTATATGCCCTCAATAGCTTCACGAATTCCATCTTTGAAGTCTTGAATCGACGCTAGGCTGTTGGAAAATGAATAGGGCCCCAATTCCACTAATTTACAAATGGCTCTATAGAATCGCAATGCATCGCAATCGTATATTTTGACATTACTACCACATAATATATGTGTCAAAATGTACAATTGAGATGCAATTGCGATGCTATTGAGCCATTTGTGAATTAGCGGAATTGGGGCCCAGATCATTAGCACCTGTACTGTGGCCCTACATGAGCACTCCATATCGCAGCCACGCATACGCGTAAGCATATACATATATGGTAGATCAATAAATAAATAATAAAATAAATAAATAAATGTGGAGAACATCACATACATTGTCCTGATCCCAATTTGAATTTATAATGCATTCGTATTTTGGAAACCAGAAACAACGAAGGTACCACAAACACCCAGACCCGAGAAAATGTAGCAAAAAACACATTTTTTCTACATTGACCCGTCCGGGAATCGAACCCGGGACCTCGGAGCAGGCGACACCTTGAAAACCGGTGTGTACGCCACTCCGCCACGGATGTCGTCGACTTGTCGTTGATAAGCTTAAACAATTGGAAATGATGATATGTCAAAATATATTTATGATATTTATCCGTGACTCTTTACAGTATTGGTCTGACGAGCTTGCAGCTTTTGCCCAAAGATGGGCAGATCAGTGCGACAACTCTACACGTCCCGATAAAAATGACGAGTGTCGTGATTTAGGTGAGAAACCTAAGTTTACAAATCGAATCAGAAATGATACAAGCTTCGTATCTTTCAAGTAGGTATTCAATAAACAGGAATAAATAATGCAACAAGTAACAAGATTACTGAATATCTGGAGCTGTCAGATTTCTATTATTATTTCAACAAAATAAATTTTATTATGTATTTGCTTATGATATCTCAGTGTAAATTGAGTTTTCTTACAAGAAGTGTCTATTTCCAAAAGAAATACTCGCACGTCATCGCAAGTCAACAAAACGGGACCCTATTACTAAGACTTCGCTGTCTGTCCGTCTGTCCGTCTGTCCGTCGCTCTGTCACCAGGCTGTATCTCAAAAGCCGCGATAGCTAGACAGCTGAAATTTTCACAAATTATGTATTTCTGTTGGTGCAATAACAACAAATACTAAAACAATATAAAATAAATATTTAAGGGGGGCTCCTATACAACAAACCAGTTTTTTTGGCCTTTTTGGTACGGAACCCTTCGTGCGCGAGTCCGACTCGCACTTGGCCGGTTATTTAATTATGAACTGTTTTTAACTTTTTTTATTAAAATGTTACATTACTTCATTTATCATATTTAAGAAATGTATTTTTAAAACTACAAACCAGTTGGAAGCTACAAACAAGAAGGACATGCTGCCGCCCATAGACATGTCGGCATCCAGAACCTGACCTTGCAAGTGCTCACGTAATATTGCAGCTATGTACCATGCGTATGCAGTCTTTTTTCAGGACAAAAAGAGGAAATTTAGTATTGTTTCTCTCGCTAATTAGCCTGACTATCGTATTTTTCTTTTTATAATTTTTAATTGTTGTTAGAGTTTAAAAGAATACTGGCCACCACAGATTTCACTTCTCTAGCAGTTTTACACAGTACATAATCAATCTTATTTTTCTAGAGAACTCCCCAGTGGGACAAAACATTGTGACTGTGACCGGTCCCTCGCCCGGGATGCACTTGACAAGTCTGATCGATGTGTGGTTCATGCAGAAAAGGGATTATAAAGGCAGCGTGTCGTTTTATAATCAGTAAGTTTAACTACCGTAAAAAACGGATTAAGTAAAGTAATTTTTTCTACAACGTAACATCCCGGAATCAAAATCGGACATTGGTTTGCCCTTAACTAGACAGCGGCCATTAATAATTGTGCAAATGCATATTTACCTATGATAATCCTTTATTCCCAAATCTGGGATAAGTTTATGGATCTTTCGCGTTTGTACACCTTCCCGTTTCGTAAAACCCTTATTCAATACCTACACAAAAGTGGCGGGTCGTAACCTTTTTACTTAGGTTCTATAAATTTAAAAGCCTTTGGACAACATTTTTTTCCTGAGTAGTACAGTTGTGTAGAAAACTATTTAGCAAAACTAAGTAAATATTGAAAAAAAATATGTCTGTACAAAGTTTGCCGGGTCAGCTCGTTATAAATACGAGTATGTATTGCTGCTTAAGTCCTACTTCTCACAAGCTTTTGCATCTAATCGTATCATATTAAATATCCATCAAAAAAATGATTATCCTACGCGGATAATCTTTATCTTTATGAAAATGAAATGAGAAATATCATTATTAAAACGAAAACAATTTTACTTAAACGCAGCGCCCCAGAGGAACGTTAACAGCTAACGGACTAATTTCTTCCCTAAAAGGGTACAGAATTTATTTTAGCGCGTATAGATAGTGTCAATTCGCGAAACGATTTTTTGCGTAAATGAACTTATACTCGTATTTTCCCTTCGCCTTGCCGCGGAAGACTTAAGCTTCTAAGCAATTTAGGGCTGGATGTAGAGCGTTATTACAAAATGTCGTTTATGTCAGAAAGACTTACACGGTGTATTAAACTAGGATATTTATCCAACAACGATTGTAAATTTGCCGTTCTCGGGTACCTATTTCCCAGATTATAAATTAATATTGGCTTTTGGTCGCGCTAACTTCAAGTTCGGTCAGAATTTTTTTTAGCAAGTATTTAACCGGAATTAAAACATTTTAATCATAAACTTTCATATCTATAGGTATCATTCGTTTAAAAATATAACAGCATTAGCCAGTTTAGTTTGTTACAGAACGGAATTGGCCCGTATGATAATTATATTCATATTGTGTCTGTACAAAAACGCATAATTGGAGTTAACTCCTAGTGGTAGTCTTAATTATGTGGACACAGTAAATCTATATTTTAAAGCTGAAGAGTTTGTTTGTTTGTTTGTTTGAGCACGCTAATCTCCGGAAGTAGGTACTGGTACAAATTGAAAAATTATTTTTGTGTTGGATAGTCCATTTATTGAGGAAGGCTATAGAATATCACGCTGCGACCAATATGAACGAGGCATCAATAAAAAATGTTGTAAAAACGGGAAAAATTATTGATATTAATAACAGTAATTGACTCGGACGAAGTCACGGGCAACAGCTAGTTTTAAATAAAATCAACATCCTCAGAGCATGGGTGTGACTTAGTTTACGCTTTGCACAAATATGCATGCATATCTTAGTACTTAGGGAATACTTAGATGTATCATATTTTGCTCTTAACTAAATACAACCCGGCTGTGGTGTACTTACTAAACAATTTGTACAAATATAATTTTCCGAGCCACTGGTCTGTTTAAGCAATATAGAGTCAACAACTCAACAACCAATCACAAACTAACAACGTTAAATTCAAACAATTGATTTTCAGCTCTTAGTTCCGGATTCAAAGTAATAATAGTTGATTAAATTTAACCAATTCAAGCAAAAACTTTTATTTTATAAAATAAATAAAACTCAGTGTTTTAGTATCAGTTTTTTATTGAAGTTACGATAAGTGAGAATAATTTAAGTTAGGTAAATGGTACATGTAGGCAACATATGCATATAAATAGTTTAGTGAAGTCAGAAATTTAAATTCATCGTCTTTTTTCATACAAATTTAAATTTTCAGTTTTCGTTTTGTTTGAATTATTATTTTCTAAGATGATATCCTGATTTCAGCATAGTATTTATTCATTTTGCATATATGTGAAAACCACCTGCACTTATAATAATATGGTGCTAGCTTAAAATAATAGTAAGCCCCCTTCGTTTCTCTCTGCCACCAAAATAACGCCATGCGTGGCAGTTATCGCTAAATTCTTCTTTTTAAGAAACAATCTAAAGCTGTGAACTCTTTGGCTGATGATGATGATGATAATGATCAAAACACAATAAGTATACACATATTCATAACCTATGCAGAGTTTTTTTTATGACTTTACTGAAAATGCTAACCTTAAAAGCCATTTACAAATAAATATTCTCTAATTCTATTTCAGATCCCGCGAATGGAAGACAAATCATTTCACTCAATTAATTTGGGCTGAGACAGACAAAATGGGCTGCGGTAGAGCAAGATTTTATGTAAATAATTGATGTCTTTTGTTGTATTATCTAAATAGCATTTTTCTGACATTGAATAGCTTGTAAAATAAGCTTTCGGAATGAAAGAATTAGTAAAGATAGATAGGTTAAGTCAGTTCCTGTAAGCTTATGCGCTCAAATCACGATGATCCACGGTTCGCCCTTCGTTGACCTACAAGTAACAGCCTATAATCATCCTACTGCAGGGAAAAGGCATTCATCATTCAATTTAAGTCACTACAGCAATGATGGGTACTGGCATAATCACCACGCTTGCCAAATGCACCCGTTGGTGAGCACAAACCCGAGCAATGTTTGAAAATTCGAAACTTTTGTTGCTCGACCCGGGGATCGAACCGGGGGCCCCAACATCTTGGCCCGGTATATAAACCACTAGACCAACGAGGCGTAACAAGTGTATAGGGCGTGACCTACAAGCCACTAGCACAATGCACTCTAACGACCATAATAACTTTTAAACATTCTCGTTGTATAATTATTTGAATTCTACGTCTTTGTTAGTCTCAAATTACGAGTATCCTCTGTATCAAACTTAATCTAAATGGGTTCAGAAATTATTCATTTCTTATGCAAACTTATACCCTTCCTTACGAGAGCCCTCGGACCTCCTTAATCCGGTCCTTTCAGAAAACCCGTTCTTAGCGGACGGCTACTAACTACCTCCCTGACATATTTCATCTTTGTACAGATGTCAGTTATACAATGGAGTATCATAACATAGTTGACATAGGTGCGTGTTTGCAACAAAAATGTGTAACCTCAATGTGCAGGCCACTGTACGTCAAGCGGGTTTTATAATTCGTAATATGCCATCCTGTCCCTTTGCTTCCATATACAGTATGACTTCTTCATCATCTTCAAAAATAATTATCTAATAGGCGTTCTGTAAGTATCGTAATGAGCCCATTTATGAAGTAAAAAATTTGAATCAAGTTTTTACCCGAAAATACAACTACATAGTTTTCAATTTTTACGGTCCTGAACCTGTTAAGGTTTGAAGAAAAAATCAAAAACTTATGAATAGTATTGTAATGAATGAATGAGATGCGCATCGCGTAAAAAAGGTGTTGCTAGGAGGCCGTATCAAAAATTTTAGATTTCTGGCGGACATTTTCTAAGTGCTTCATGTTAATATTTTTGTACTGGGCTATACCAAAAGAAAATACATCATTTGGTTTTTTCTCGTAGATTGCTATTTTAAAATTTAGAAGGTGGTTCAACTTTCATCCTGTATACGTATTACACCGTGCTTATTCGACCACCCGAAAAACGAAGCCCGCATTTTACCATTATGTATAACATCTTGGTAGTGTTATTTTATTTTTTTATCAATACAAATAATCCTAAAAATGCTGCTGTGTGGGGTCAGGAAAAATAAAGAACCGCCTCTTCTCGTCCTATGGTACCGCAGAAGTGACCACAGGACTACTGCCAGTCTGATCTTCGATGCTGATGTTGTATGCGATCGCCAACGGACTGCCAACCGAGGTGATTATGGCCAAAGCCTTCCTTCAGTATGTCCAGCTGTGGACTGATACAGGCTGATGAAGATAATCGTGATGATAACCTAAAAGTGGAGACCAGAGACCTTGCGAATATTCACCATTTAATAATGAGTTCTACTCTGTTTCCTTTCCAAATGTAGCTGTTTCGAAGATTCTCTTTTTTAATCTGTAGGACAAGATCTATTCTCACGATTGATAACTTCTTTATTCAACTTACGTAATAAACATAGTCGCTGTGTTTCATACGACCTTCATATTTTAGGTGGACAGTAAAAATTCGATTATTGAACGATTAGTTTGTAACTTTGCACCAAGAGGTAACGTTCACGGCAAACCGGTGTATGCGATAGGATACCCCGCAACGCAATGTCAAAGAAATAAGACACCAGATAGCGTTTTTAAGGGTTTGTGCGCAAACAGGATTCCAGACCATGGTGAATATTATTGAAATTTTTTGATTAAAAACAATGTTTACTCTTCGTCACTGTTTTTGAGCAGGTTTTCAATTCGATGCGTTTATTTCTTGTAGGTATAATATTATGACCTCTCATATTTTATTTCGGGGCCAGCTACTTGAATAATTTTTGTTCCATAGGGATCGATATAGATAAAAGTTGATCCCAATTAAATTTAAAAATAGTACCCTCAAGGTAGAAAAATAGGACAGTCTTCAAAAATAAAAATGGTTTAAATTTGAGTCGGTAACGAAACAGAAATCACCCACAATCATCATGTGGTTTATTCCGACTCCAAAAATGTGGTTTATTTTATGTTTTACAACGGATCAATTTGTATAAAATAATATATTAATTTTCATTTCAGCACAACTATTGAAAGCAACTTTTCCAGTGAGCAGTTTACTTAGAATTATCAATTTATCAAACAACTCAGTTAAATTGGACATAGATCCAATTCAGAATAACTTAAAACAAATTAATTTAAAGGGTAATCGAACTTTCAGTCAAAGAAATCAAAAGATAAGACATGTGTTTTTCAATAACAGTAATGGTAAGAGAGCTTAAACTTTAAATATTATTACGCCACAGATTTTTTTAAATTCAACTGTACTGTAATAATTTATTACAGCAAATTTTCGGAATATCCCACCAGTGCCACTGCAAAACCAATGGAACTCTCCACCAAACTCTAACCCTTCAGACTCAAATGGTCAACGATTACAGCAACCACATAATCAACCAGAAAGAGGACATTCGAGAGTTTATCATGGCCATGACTCACATGAAAATAAATTCGCATCAAATTACAACAACCATCCTACGGAAAATGTTCGTAAATACGAATACACAACTGAACAGCCTCAATTTACAACCGATATGAGAAAGTATAATAGAAAGCATCAGTGCACAAGAAGAACGTGGGCAGAGGATACTGACTGCCAAGCAAGTAATCAACCAAATCAGTGTACACGAAAGCATGCCACTACAAGCTGTATCCAGTCCATACCGATTAGTACTTCGTGCCCGATTATGAATCCGAAACTAGGATGCCCACACCAAATATGTCAGTGCAATACACCTAGAGTGCCATGTGCACAGGTACTACCAAAATGTCAAAGCAGTTTGAACTGTCTAGGTTTTAATTCCAACTCCAACTTTCAGTGTCTGTCATGCCGAAAAACACAGAACAATATCAACAATCCTGCCTTTGCTTTACCACAATCTAGTAACAAACATGAGACTAGAAAGACATCTAATCTAAACTATTATGATTTTATTCCTAATTTAGATGTCCGCAGTGGTGATGGTAAAGAAGAAAATTTACCATTAGCTAAAATTGCCGAATCACCTATTAAAGACACCTGGCTTCAACATGAAAGTACAATCTCTGACATTTACAAAGAGTTTCCACATAAAATAAGGCATGATCAAAGACAGGTAAAAGAAGAATTTGAAAATAAAAATGAATATGAAAAAGATCACGACTACATATATGATTCCTCTGATTCCAGAGAAAGAAGCAGACGTAGCCCTGCTAATGAAGTAACATTTAGACCTTTTTGGCAAATGGATGAAAACAACCGTCATAAATCAACACAGTTGAAATCTATGATATATACAACACTATCTAATAGAAAACCTAAGAAAACTAGACGAACTACTGTTACTATTAGAGTTTCCCAAACAACAGAATCGATAATAGTTAAATTAAAAGACCAACCAGTCATTAAAGCTAGTAAAAATAGTCTTAAAACGGAAAAATATTTATCATTCGATGAGCTTATGCATCTTAGAAAACTGAGTACCCTAGATATTAATACAGATGCAAGAAGACGTGCCGATGCCGATGAAGTTGCTACTACAACTGCTACATCCGAATACACAGCTAACACACCGTTTATGCGAAAAAAACATTGCACCAGAAAATTAACTTGTACATGGACAGCACCAACTGTCACTGGTGCAGACGGAAGCGTAATAGTACCCGGTGGAGACAGAGGCTCTAGGACTCCGCCAGGTTACGTGGAAGGATGCTCAAGAACCTCTACTTGTACTCGCGATTTTATGAATAGGAATAAATTCTCAACAATACCAGACGAAAGCTTATCTGAAACTACCTTGGAGGACGAAGATTACTGCGAAAAGCGTGCTTTAAATGTCCGTAGAAGAGATTCCAGTTCAGAGGATGAAACAAATTCAGATTCACAAGATTACACAGATGTAACATATTCACCTTATACTCTTCATGGCTACGTGAGTGCTCAGATCAAATATTTTTTAAGCACAATCCCAACAATTCCTACTGAAAGCTGTCTGTGCAATGACGAAACCACAAGAATAAAAAGACACGATAATAATGGTGATACAACTATGGTTACCAACGCATTACGTTCTGACAATAATCTGTCTTATGGTGATGTATATTATTTAGTGTTACAAAAAGTTATACAGACGTGGAAGAAAGGTCAAAATTCATTAAGCAACAGTGTATGTTTTTGTAATTCAGCGATTGTTATCAATGGGTCAATTTCAGTTTTGTTATTTATGTTTTTGTTTAATTTAATAAATTTGTTTATTTAAAATGGTGTGGTGTGTAATTATTTAAGGAATGTTATTATAACTACTAAAAGTAAAATTCAATCAATACGTAAGGTATATTAAGCAAACAGAATGAGAAAACAAATATACATAAAACAGAAACATGCTTAACTTTACAGCTTTATTAGAGCAATGAAATTTGTCATGCAGTTTTAACGTCTTTAAATCTGTTGCTATTTTTTTAAGGAGATCATTATAATTTATTTCATTATTTTCATCAGCATAATCATGTGATAATGAGATTAATTTGGTCTTCTTTGCTTGTGAATTGTAACCATTATTGAAGTAGAAATGTTGAGCAGCATCTTTACGTTTTCTTCTTTTTAACTTACCTAAAATCAATAAAACACATTTTTTAAAATAAATTCAAATAAAACAAGCTACCAAAAAGCGGTTGTTATAAATTGTTTTATAATGCATTGGACTTCAATTATAAATCATTGGTAGAATTTAGTTTTTTAGGCTTTCGTAGTCAACAAAGATCCTTAATAGCTTCTCCATGTCCCCCATTCTGTCAGCATTTGCGACTTGCGCGTAGCCCACATGCTTTTGGCCGATTTTTATAACGGGTTGTTATGTATATCAAACTATAGATATAGCACTGAATATTAAAGGATATCTGAAGCATCTTAAATTGTAACAAACTTTTAGAAGACTTGTTAAGATATAGCAAAATAAACATTTAGTGTATGATATTCATACTTTTCAACTTCCTCCTCTATTTCATCCATAAACGTTTTAATAATATTTTCACCATGTTTATTTATAGTGCCACCAAATGATAATGTATTAAATACTGTCGTACTTTCATCTGTTCCAGAATCAGATTCTATAATTTCGTCCAAAAAGTCTTGCGTGGTTTTATCCCTCCTTATGCTTTCTATTTCTGATATTACATCTGATACAGGAAGGTTGGAAGAATCATAATATAAATCAGTCATTTCGGTGACAGATTCTTCAATAATATCTTCAGGGAAAAAGTAGTGTCCTGTAAAATCATGGTTAAGTTTGACTTCACCCAATTCTGCCTGTATTTTGATTGGTCCAACTGATGAAAATTGTGAAGTTTCCAGAGTTTCTTCAGTAGTATAGGTTTTATCTGTATAAAGTTTTAAAAATTATAAAACTGTTATACTTTTTAGTATGAATAATTAAAATATAAATATTTCTGAAATACATACCAGCATTTCTAAATATAACAGCTTCAACTAAATCCACTAACAGCGTAGAATTGACATAATCATACTCTAGTAACTTGGTTGTTGTAGAAGGTTCCTTCTTGCTATAAATTTTACTGACAAACGCTGCCACACTCGGGTCACTAAAAGTAGAGTCTACGTTGCCATTCAGAGACGGATTTTTTGTTGATAGTAATAATTCTTTAAATGTTGAATCGCTAGACAACTTCTTTTTTAATAATTCAACGAATTCATCGATAGGTAAAGAATCTTTGCATAGACTTGTTATTTGAGTCGTGCTTATTGTAACAGGCTGTCGTGTGAATTCATAAAGATGAGAAAAATAGTCGAATAGAGTAATATTTTCTTCGTTTGCAATTGGTTCGGCATTTGTTAGAACCTCGGGAAATTTTGTCATGTTTTCTTTTGGTAGATTTTTATCCAAAAAAGGCAAATGATTATCTGTGTGTGAAGATAAAGTCGCATTTTCTTTATTGCCTTTATTCATTACATTTTTAGTGTTTCTGTATAATTGTATTGAACCTTGAAATAAATAAATTAAAAACTGTTTCATTATTTGTAAAGTACTTAATAATAATGAAACAACAAAATCAAATTCATTACTGCAAAGGGCGTTGTACTCCAAGTCGCACGTTCCCCTATCTGCACATCTTGAACACGGCAGTCCTCCTGTATACACGGTCTCTCCTAAGATGTTCCCACTAGGCGCAAAGTTACACACAAGTCTATGAACTGTCCTGTTCCTTGCAGCTTCGGTCTCTATAAATCGCTCCTACAAAAAGGTGCCCATTTAAAAACATTATCTAATCACGAAAAAAGCGTCAAATTTCTCTGAATTAAATTTGACAATAAGTTAACTTGTGCATCCTAAATACAGCCACTTTTACAGAAACTTGGTGCAGCAAACCATGCTATTAGGAAAAGCAAAGAATTATGAGGTAACAAAAACGTTTACTTCACGTATTTCCATTCATTGATGTCGAATGGAGTGATGTTTTAGGGAACAGGTGGATGCCTATAAAATCTTGGTCTTTCAAAAAAGAGCTGTTAGATATTATTATATTTTAGGATTAAAATACAATGTTACCAGCAGTGATAAATTTAGGCAGTTTACTACATATAAAATTCTCTTTTACATTAACATTCTCATTTTAACATTCTATTTTATGCATAAAATGCTTTAAAGGAGAAAGTTAGTAATATGACTAAAAAGACACTTGAAATATTCAACACAATACAGGAATCAGATATCACGTTCAAAACATAATCTGGTGAAATATAGGAAGAGTTTTCTATTTATGGGCAAGAAATATAAGAGATCTAAGAAAATAAATTTTGTAAAAAAAGTAAGTAAGTAACAGCCTATAATCACCCCACTTCAGGGCAAAAACCTCCATCATTGAATTCAAGTTACCACAGCAATGATGGGTACAGGCATAATCACCACGCTTGCCAAATGCGGGTTGGTGATCACAAACCCGAGCAATGTTCGAAAATTCGAAACTTTTGTTTGCGTGATTCGGGGATCGAACCCGGGACCCCAAGATCTTGTTCCAGTATTTAAACCACTAGACCAACGGGCCGTAAATTTTGCAATAAAATTAAACCAATACTTATTCTAAAAAGTTTTTATTGTACAAATGAAGTTCTAGCTAATCATGAATTTTTTATAATCTAATCATAATAATATATTATTTGACAACCTCCGTGGCGGAGTGGCGTACACACCGGTTTTCAAGGTGTCGCCTGCTCCGAGGTCCCGGGTTCGATTCCCGGACGGGTCAATGTAGAAAAAATGAGTTTTTTACATTTTCTCGGATCTGGGTGTTTGTGGTACCTTCGTTGTTTCTGGTTCCCAAAATACGAATGCTTTAAATAGTTATTCAAATTGGGATCAGGACAATGTATGTGATGTTGTCCACATTTATTTATTTATTTATTTAATTTACAATTTTTCTTTTGAAAAATTGACCATGGTCTGTATTTCGGATTTAATATTGTTCATAGTCACTTTACTTTCGATTTAATAATAATGTTGAAATATACAATAATACCAAAAGATTAAATTAATCAATGTGAATATGATTATGAATACATAGTAAACTTCGATCTATACAGCACAACTAGAATGGAAAATAATGAACCTAACATCGGCAGGCCAAAATGGCCCACAATAAATGACAGACAATAATTTTGATAACATGAACATGAACAAATTCAAATTTATTTTACATTACTTATAACTGGATATACATGACCTGAATAATGGGGCGAAAAAATCATTAGACTTCTGTAAGTAAGTATGGTTTGGTATAATCTGAAATGTTCAGTGACTGTAAATTGAGTTCCACTTACTTGGAACTTAACCCCGCCGCAGCCCACTTCACTCGAACGAGCCCACACAAGTTGTGTGAAGTAATCGTAATGCGGAAATCCTCTTTCTAGTGACCTAAAATATTATTGTTTTACAAGAACAAGTATCAAAATCGGTGTTGCATTAGTCCATAAGTAAATTAAGCAATTGCTTAGGGCACATTATCATCACCAGAAACGGGAGTACCAAAAAAATTTACATGTTTTTTTTGGCTTAGGTAATACCTAACAGACTGCCTATTTGAAATTCCGGGCCAACGTGTTCAAATTACGAGTATACAACGTGTTCCTTTTGATATCCCATAACTCTAGGGTATTAAACAGACCATGGTAAAGAATCAAATGACATAATTATGTTTTTTTTTTAATAATTTCTTCATACAAAATAATTCTAAAGAGTCACGACTATTTATGTAAAACGCCCTTACCTTGTTATGAATGAACTTTTGAATGAAAACAATTTTCTCGTACCTACTTATCAATGAAAAACCCACACACGTCAATGTTTTTTACAAGTTACGCTCTCCCGCTCCTTTACTACTACAGTTTAGTGTAAGTTTGCCAACGTCTCGCAAAACTAAGGATTCGCCATACTGGTTACATTTTGTTAACAAATTTAGCTAAAATTGATGTTACGAGTATATTCGAAACCATCGAAACTATTGATTTTTGAACCACATGTTCTAGGGCGTTTTATATTATTTTTACCTATAGAACATAACCTTAGAGTTATGGGATATCAAAAGGAACACGTTGTATAGGATGCAAAAAGGAGTAGGTAATTAAAACTGACATGTTAGATTTAAAACTCCAGGATGGTTTTAATCCGGCACTGATACTATTATATCGTATAAAAACATAAAAACGCGTGTAGTACGGTGGCGGTGGCCACGCCTAAGGATAACCCGGAAATCTAAACGAAACTAAGTACAGAACAAATCAGTAGGTAATTTGGCGTAAAGATAGATAAGCGTGGCTTGGCTCACAGGCTACTTTAACTTTATCCCGAAAAGCAATAGTGTCCCCAAGGGATTGATAAGATTTTATTTTTACAATCGGCCAGTCGGTCTCCCAATACATAACACACAAAGCAAGGGATCAACATCATATTTTATTTTATCAGTCAGTTCTTACACATAAGGTATACATCGAAATTTTCACGTGAACGAAGTCGTGAGCGACAGCTAATAATAATTGTGCTAATACTTCCCCTAATAATTCTTATCAAGTTAATAGCTGCTATAACGTTAGGCATTGGTTTACGAAGCGGATATTAAAATAAAATAATATGCTGTGATTGGGGCAATTTGAGCACTACCTAGACCGTCTGTCGAGCCACATATCTAAATTGAGGTATAATGAAACCGTCATTATTTATTATGACTAATATTATGGAGTCATGCTTTTCACGAATATTATTATTACTAAATTTTTATTTTATAATGCTAAGCTAATACGCAAGTTCGATGCAGAATCTACAAATAACATTTTACTCATGTGATAGAAAGACAGGACTGCTATCAATGATGAAATGCTGTGCTCCAACAAATTAGGCCACTCAATTTATAAAGGGTATTAAGGTAGACCGAACATGTGTAATGCTATACTCTGCGACACAAAACATACTGTAATTATTTGATCATTAACGGGAAATTGAACGCGAACGATTTTATTATTTTGTCGGATGTTTCGATCGGGTTGCACCGACTGTGTCACAGGCTGACGTTCAAATGGGTACCTAGTTATGCCTTAAATCACAAATTTTTCACCTCCATCTAATCAATAGTTTTGTAACGCATATAAGAACAATACCGAAAATTTCATATACTTTATCTGATATAGCAATTTAATTGCAATTGAAATATCGGTAAGAATGTTTTAATTTTAAATACCGAAAATCTATATTCTAAATTTTACCTCTGGCTCTGGATTCATGCAGTTGGGCAAACGGGTAATTCTGGTTTAATTATGCATTGAATACGTACGGCAGGTACCTCGGCAACATGGAAGAGTTAGAGTTTAACAACTCCATGTACCATAAGTCTACTAAGGAGAGCAGCGACAGTCCGGGTGCTTCGCCATACACCGTTGCTATGTTCTGACCAACAGCAACATTGACTGTAACATTTAGTAACAAAAATTAATTACTTTTTTTACTGCTTTTCTTTTTTTTCGTAGTATTAATAGACTATTCATCGTTACAACAGTTAACGAGTAAGACTTTCTATCCATTTGCAAGTCAAATACTTACCACAAAACTTTTGGCAATAACGAAAGAAAAAATATTCGAGATATTTGTTCATTCGTCCTACATGAAACAAAACTTTTAGATGAAAGTAAAACACCAAATTACATTTTACCTGTTTAAGGGTCTGTAACAAGAACTCGGTTATGTGATCCAAGGTTTGCAGAAGCTATAGATAGCTTTTTTTTTACATTTTTGGCATTTGCCTCATTGGCAAGCGTACCCAAAAGTGCTATAATCTTAAGCTAGTTATACTATAAAAAACGATGAAAATCGGCCTGTAAAATATATCTCACCTAAATCTCTACACTCGTCTTTCGTGTCAGGGGCACCTTGAGCGACACATTGGTCTGCCCACCTTTGCGCTGACTGCTCCAGTTCTTCGTTCCACTCCTGCAAAAAAGACAAACAACTTAGTTTTATAGGGGCTACGAAATGTAATATAATACCAGCCTCGGGGGGACTGGTAGTCTGGGATGTATGTGGATTGCGGCGCGGCGCGCTCTAGGATAAAGATGTTTGTCAAAGTTAGACTACTCTGACCGGAGAAAATTTAGTTCGCTACAGCTGGAGCAGCGTAGGTAACCCGCTGAAGATCGAGTTCAATTTGCGGTATGAATGGATATTATCTCTTTTAGTAAGTAATCACGGCGCGTTGATGTGATGTTGAGATGAGTGATGGAGAAGATAGGTAATGCAAAAGCATGGATGCTTTTGCATTATCTTCTCCATCACTCTTTTCAATCAAAAAAGTAACCTGAAGTAGTTGGTACTATACAGTAGTATAATACTTATTTACCTAAGTACTTAGCTATATAATATATAAATGTATATGAATATTTACTTTATGAATATGGATAAAAAGTTGTGATCTGTGTACATACATATTTTGGAATGAAAACATATATTTTTATTCCTTTACTTACTAATTTCATCATGTTTTTGGCCGGAGGGAAAGACCGAACTTCACCACTGGCTATTTTGTTTCTTCGACTGTTGATTTTATCTAACAAAGCATTTTTTTCATCATCTGTAGATAGTGTCCTCTGGTATCCAAAACAATTAGGTCCAGGACCTGAAGTCTAACACAAGCCGAGCAAAGGGATACATAAATTGACAAATGGTGTTACGCACATAACACTTAACCTACCAACATTAGTCTGGCTGTCAGTGAGTAGTTAGGTACTCGTATTTAGTACATAATATATATATATATCTAATGACGGTGACGTGAGAGTAGACATGTAACGTAGTTATCCGTTTACGAGATTTAGGTAGAGGATATTGTTAATACTTATTTACTCTTTCATTAACAAAGTAGGCTTTATTTTCAAGTTTAGTAGGAACAAAATGACTATGGATAATTTAGCTTAGGACCTAAATTATCCATTTACATTATGAATTTTTATTTTGAGTCGTATTTAAAACTGAGTTTAGCCATAAATGTAAGAACCCATTTCGCTCACTGTTCTTTTTATGGAGAGCTGAGAGGTTAATGCCTTTGTTTCACCACGCTGGCCTAGCACGGATTGGTGGACGAGTTTAGCCATAACCATAGTTTACTCATGTAAATCACGATCACGAACACAGTAGTACCGACATTATATGAGTTTAAATTATTCATACCCGAAACCTGCAAAGTGTATGTTGCTTGGTGTCGTTACAAATATTTGAACCACAATAGTAATTTATTGCGGATGTTTCTGATAGAAAAATCGATATACACACCATTAACAACATAGTCAACAATAAAACTAAAATCAAATTTAGACATTAAGATTAAATTAATATTTCCAAATATAGACTTAGATAGACAATAATGTAAATCTCGTTGGTCTTGTTAATTTAATTCACAGACAACACAATACAACCTGTTGTGTTAAGTTGTGTAGTATGTATTAACTTTACAAGCTTTTAGTCTTTCGTCTTTCACGAAGATTTACATTATTACCTAATTATTTTTGCCCACGACTTCGTCCTCGTGGAATAATGACTGTGGGTAGCATTTTTAATTATTTAGGCTAATTAGTTTACAAATAAGACACTTACACGTAGGTATAAAAACTAAGAATATTGATAAGATCGAAAACTTATAAAACTTACTTAATACTTTAACCTTAAATATTTCTATACTAGCGGACCCGACAGACGTTGTCCTGTCTTAATTAAGGATATTGATTACGAAATGGTTTAATAAAGAAAAATGTTACCAATTTATTATTAATATGCTTTATGATAATCTTTTGATAATATACAACATTCTTTGTTTTTTTCTGGCGGGTATACATTTATAGAGTTGTTGGTATTCCGACACGGTTACAGGCGATATACTGGCCATATGCAAAATTTTTTTTTTTTTGACGATATTATGTGCAGCACGCATTCTGTTCATGTTAGGTCGAACGCCACGCATTAAAAAAGTTTAGATTGTCAAAAGCGATAAGGTTGCTTAACAAATAGTTTTCTTAAATTTTCTATTTATCCGCGCAATTTTTCTTGTTTTTTTTATGAACATTCTCCTGACTAACATAGAAAAGAAAAAAAGAATAAGCGAAATCGGTCCGCCGTTTACGCGTGATGCGATGACCAAGGGATTATAGCGATTGATTTTTTATATACATATACATATATTGTAGGGAAACAACATTTTAATAATTCTACAAAAACCAATTTAAGCAGCTAAGCAAAAACTACAAAATGAAACTAAAACCTATAAGTAAAATTGGTTGTTTACCAGATGGACCAATTTGATTATTTTTAATTTTTAATTAATTTATTTATTTATTTATTTATTTATTTATTTATTCATTCATTCATTCATTCATTCATTTATTTATTTATTTATTTATTTATTTATGAATTACGCAAAATTATGACTATACTTAGGAGCTATGAACAAAATAAAAAGTGGGAAAATAATCGGCAATTTCATACTTTAACCCCTATTATAATTGCATAAGTTGATAAAAAATGCTATGCAATAGCTTTACCGCGGCAGTCTCCGAGTGCCACACGTCTTTTTTTTTATTTCTGTTTATAATATAGCCTTTAACAATGCTAAATTGTGTCTAATCAGTAGCTCGTAGTCAAATAATTGGAGAAAGGAAAACGGTTTAGGATTTAATATTAATGAAAAAAAGCATCTGAGTAACTCTTGTCTTGTCTCCGTTTAGAGAGAATAACTCTTCATTGTGTATTCCTATTGCAAAATGCCCCGTTGGTCTAGTGGTACAAAAACCAGGCCAAGATCTTTGGGTCCTGGGTTCGATGCCTAGGTCGGGCAAAAATTTTCGAACATTGCTCTGGTTTGTGATCACTTTTTTCACAAACGTAGTGATCATGCCTGTACCCATCATTGCTGTCACTGTGGTAACTTGAATAAAATTTGGTTGGATTTTTGTTACTTAATCAAGCCAAAACGGCTTAAAGGATCTAAGTGAAATTTGGCACGGAAATAGTTCTGGAATATTTCACATAAGTAAGTAGATATTTTTTTCCCGAAAAAAGTTCGCGGTCGCGATAACAATTGATTTTAATTGTGTCTGGAATAACATAATTATCAAGGGGTTAATCTGCTCAATTTTTGATACCAGCTCACAATGACTCATTGTTGCCAAACCGCTTGCTCCTTGCGAAGTTGCGAGCCAAGTCACAAAAGTGTAGTTAACTCCGCGAAGCGAGCACAAATAAAAATATACTGTATGTTAAGCCCAACAGATAGTAATTAAATTTACTTGTGTAAACAAGTTATATTGTTGCACATTTTCATACTAAAACTACTGCAATCAAATAAGATTAGGTATCACTGCCCCATCCGTACGTAGTGCGCTCTGAGTCTCCGGAGAAAAAATTCTTCAAAGTTGTAAGGCATGTGAGATCGCGATAGTACCTAAGTAGGTACCTACCCTACCTTAAAAAAAATATACAGTATTTGATTTCATCGCTTGATCGGCATGTATACTAGATACCTATATATCCTTGTTAAAATAGGGTAGACCGGAGGCAAAAGTAACAGGGGGCAATTAAAACAACGTAATTTACTGCCACAACGTTTGTTGTATCTGTGCGTGTGTGCCTGTACTGACTCTCCTGGACGCGCTCGTCTCATAGTAGTGGGAGGGAGCGAGCGACAGCGCGCTTACCTACAGCTATAACGCGATTATTTTTTTTAGGACGTCCAAATTAAAAAGGGCACTAAATTCAAAGTGCGAATTGATTGATTTCTGGACAATATTATTTTATATGTATGTCAAAAAGTAGCTAACTAGAAGGTCAAAGTTTGTGCTTGATCTGAAATATCTGTTTATATTAACGTATTTTAGAGCATATTCGCTATTTTTCCATAACCGGAGCAGTGGACAGTGGACTTCAGGTGGATTCAATATACACCGACTTTTCTTGTGCATTTGATAAGGTTGATCATGGAACCTTACTGTCGAAGTTGAAGGCTTGCGGAATTCATGGAGATCTTTTACGCTGGCTTAGCTCGTATCTCAGGGATCGGATCCTGACAGTCACTGTACAAGGTTTTAAAGCGTTTGAGTACATTGCTCACTCGGGCGTGCCCCAAGGTTCACACCTAGGACCAATTCTCTTTTTGACTTTTATAAACGACATTTCTGATTATATTCAGCATAGCCGCTTTTCTATTTTTGCTGATGACTTAAAATTGTATAGGTTTGTAAAGAGTCAGTCTGATGTTATTTTGTTGCAAAAGGATATCGACGCTGTGTGTAGGTGGTGTTTGGAAAACAAAATGTTACTAAATCCTCATAAGTGCGTTTATGTAAGATTCACAAGGAAAAAGACATATATTTCATCGTTTTATTCTATTTCCAGGCAAATCCTAAAGGAATCGCTTAACATCCGCGACCTTGGTGTGCTACTGGATTTTAAATTAAACTTTATTCAACATATAGATAATATCGTAGCTCATTCTTCGAAAATGTTAGGATTCGTCAAGCGTATGTGCAGAAACTTTAAAAGTATTAATACCTTCACAGTTATTTATAATGCCCTTGTCCGCAGTAATCTTGAATACGCTTCAACCATTTGGAATCCCACATACAAGGTTCACTCACATAGATTAGAGCGTATCCAAAGAAGTTTTACTCGTTTCCTTGCTTACAAAGTTCGTGACTGTCCCCGTGGAGCTGACTACGGGACGAGACTTTCATTCTTTAAAATGACCTCCTTAGAAAACCGCCGCAAACTTTTGGATCTCCTATCATTGCACAAGCTTATTCACGGTGCTTTAAATTGTCCTAATTTGCTTCAGCAAATAGGCATATCTGTTCCATATCACATCCCTAGGCACCCCCTGACGCGTAATTTCAACTTGCCTCGTTGTAAAACTAACCTGGGTAAGTTCGCTCCTCTTTACCGATGTATGCAAACTTGCAATAGTTTGAATGATCATAACATCGACATCTTTCAGGACTCCGTGCAAGTATTTAGGTTTAAGTGTCTGGCATGTTTAAGTGACAACAACAATGCGACTTGAGTTATTAAATATTTCTTTGCTACTTTTATTTTTGTTAATTAGTTTTTGTTTTAAATTCATTGTCATCTTTTAATCTTTCTTTTAGATGTCGCCAAGTTTTTTGTGTAAGCTGTATTTACCTGTAAAGGCATATATTTTAATAATGTTTTTTTTCTATGTTTGTAAAATTGTATAATTATATGTCGTTGGTAAATCTGATTCAATAAAATAAAATAAAAAAAATAAAACACCAACCGTTGCAGTTGTTAGATACATATTTTTCGGGTGCATTGGAACGTTACAAATGACCCCGTGTTACTATTGACCCAGTGACTATTAAAAATGTCTTACTATTAGATTGCTCCTTTTAGTTTAATATAGGTACCTACTACAAAATAACTGAAGGCTTTCCCAAGAATTCAAGCCATCATCATATCAGCCGAACGACGCCCACTGCTGGGCATAGGCCTCTCCCAAGGATCTCCACAACGATCGGTCCTGTGCTGTCCGCATCCAGCGGCTTCCCGTGACCTTGATCAGATCGTCGGTCCACCTTGTAGGGGGCTTGCCCACGGAACGTCGTCCGGTACGCGGTCGCCATTCGAGAACCTTTCCGCCCCAACAGCCATCGGTTCTCCGCGCTATGTGTCCCGCCCACTGCCACTTCAACGATGCAATCCTTCGAGCGATGTCGGTTGTTTTAGTTCTCCTGCGGATCTCATCATTTCTGATTCGATCGAGTAGGGAAATACCAAGCATCGCTCTCTCCATTGCTCGCTGGGTGATCTTGAGCCTTCTTATGAGACCCATAGTAAACGAACACGTCTCACTCCCATAGGTCATTACTGGCAACACACACTGGTCAAAGACTTTCGTCTTGAGACACTGAGGTATTTCGGACGCGAATATATGCCGGAGCTTCCCGAACGCTGCCCATCCGAGCTGGATTCGACGAGAGATCTCTTTCTCGAAGTTGGACTTACCTAACTGGACTATCTGTCCCAGGTAAACATAGTGGTCAACAACTTCGAGTGCAATGTTCCCAACGTTAACTGGAGCGGGTGCAACATGGGCATTTAACATTATTTTCGTCTTGTCCATGTTCATCCTAAGACCCACTCTTTGAGAAGCATTACCGAGATCTTCGAGCATAATGTTCAGGTCTTCCAAGGTCTCAGCCATAAGAACTACATCATCGGCAAATCGCAGGTGTGTTAGGTATTCGCCATTAATGTTGAAGCCGCGTCCTTTCCAGTCCAGAAGCTTGAAAATATCCTCCAACGCAGCTGTGAACAGTTTCAGAGAAATAACGTCTCCCTGTCTCACACCTCGCTGTAGATGGATCGGATTAGAGCTCTGGTTCTGTAATCGGACCGACATGGTGGCGTTTGGGTATAAGTACTTTAGTACCTCGATGTACCTGTAGTCTATTTGGCACCTTTGGAGAGACTGCAGCACTGCCCAGGTCTCAATCGAATCAAAGGCTTTCTCATAGTCCACGAACGCTAAGCAAAGTGGCAAGTTATACTCTTCGGTCTTCTGTATAACTTGCCGCAGCGTATGAATGTGGTCTATGGTACTATAGCCTTTTCGGAACCCGGCTTGTTCGGGAGGTTGGAAGTCGTCGAACCTGCGAGTGAGACGATTCGTAAAGACTCTCGAAAACAACTTATAGATATGGCTCAGAAGCGAGATGGGTCTGTAGTTCTTCAAATAGTTTTGTCACCCTTCTTGAAGAACAGCATTACATCGCCTCTCCCCCATGCCTTTGGCGTTTTGCCCTCGAGTATGACAGAATTAAAGAGCTTCTGGAGGACCTTAAGTACCGGCTTACCGCCCGCTCTAAGGAGCTCTGTTGTGATTCCGTCATCACCCGCCGCCTAGTTGTTTTTAAGCTGATTTATAGCCATAGTCATACGAAATATCTTAATTGCTTTAGTAGTTCTTTTTTAGTAATTAACTAGGCCCACCTTTTATCTTTATGCAGGAAGGAAGAATGACTAATTCACAAATATTGAAAATAAAGTACATATTACAAAACTTTTTCAAATACTTCATTTATTAATTAAACTAAGAACAAGAAAAACTTTATGTAACGATTATGATTGTTTGATAATTAAGTCAGTAGGTATTATTTAATAAAAATCATAGAAAATAATTAAAATGTGGGATTTTGTCGTTGATGTTATAGTCAATTACGAAATAATATTAAAATTCAGATCTTGACTCTCGGAGTGTGTATTTCTATATTGGGGTCAATAGTAACGCGGTGGCAGATGTCAGACACTATTTCATACAAAATGAAAACGTGATTTTGAATAGTAAATCTTGCATTTAACTTAATTATATTTAGTATAGGCATATAAATGTTGGTCTATGATCTCAGTGTTCAACTCTGGGTTTGTAAAAAGCGTTGTGTAAAATTGTGGCAGAGGTTGCTATTTAATCTCACTTAACTGACACCAAGCAAAGGAAGCTAAATATAGATTTTTTAAACAAAGTTTTGACTATTTCATTGGGTTTTATTACCCTGAAATGGTGTTACTTTTGCCCCGGGGTAGGCGGCAATTGTAACACTCTCCCTTTTTCCTTTTAATCTGAAATAACTGGATGACAATAAAACATATCAACATCTGTATGTGATCCTTTTACAGCCGGATATATTTTCTTTTACTGTGCATAAAAACATTTTTAGAATAACATAACATTTGTCTGTAATCAGGTAGCAAATAAAAAATGTTACTTTTGCCTCCGGTCTACCCTACTTCTTTTCATTGGCAAGAAACTCTGAGATTACCCACAGACGGACATGATCATGAAGTCACCACAAGGGTTACTTACTTGTTAACTACGGATCCCAAAAAATTGTTACACATAGACATAGTATATTAGTATAGTATATATTATATATATATATATATATATATACTAAAGAATGAAATTGCCGATTATTTTCCCACTTTTTATTTTGTTTATAGCTCTTAAGTAGGTATAGTCATATTATTGCGTAATTCTTTTTGTATTGTATCAAAAACTAAATAAAGTAAGTTTTGACTAAAAAAAATGCAATACTAGTGCCTATTACTTCAAAGGAAGTCGTTAAAAAGACCCCTTACAATGTGTCAGCTGAGCTTAGAATGGTAAATCGAAACACTCTTTGTCGATAGATAATTTCACCAAAATCACTCTTAGCCGACCGTTGGTTTTACGAAAAAATCCTTCGCCGATAAAACATTTCGCCGATAGAATGTTTCGCCGATAGAACGTTTCGCCGATAGAATGTTTCGCCGATAAAACGTTTCGCCGATAGAATGTTTCGCCCATAAAACGTTTCGCCGATAGAATGTTTCGCTGATTCAACGTATCGCCAATTGAATAAAAACCTTCAAAGATAGTTGGTTTTCCGAAAAAACTATTTTACCGATGGGCGTCGCACCATAAAGGGACTGCGCCCACTATCGTGACGACACGGCAAGGGACTTTTAGGTGATGAATAAATATGTACCTTAAGTTATAAGATAACAACACGGTTAAAATTGCAATTGTTAATGATTTAAATTTTAATTATAAAAGCCATTTAAGTATCAATAGAGAAAAAGAACACGAAACACAATTATTTGACAAAATCATTTAATTAATTAACAGAACCCAAATACCTAGGAACTTCGTAAACAGAAAAAAATGAGCTTTTTTGACGTAAAAAAGGATATTAAGCCCATGCTTTTACAAAAAAACCATTTAAATATTTTAAAAGTAAAATATTACTCCAGTGTATTTATACAAATATCAACAAAAAAGACATGTTAGACATATGTAGTGTACAAAACATTATTTACTTCTTATTTTTGATATAAAGAATGTGGGCTAATCCACCTAAGACAGATTTTATCCATATCACTCTTTTGTGACAAATGTGTCTGTAATCTAGTATCATATTCAATCTGTGCATTACGTCGGGGTTTTGGCATAGGTTCTGAGGAATTTATTCTTTGAATGAGACATTCTGTGTGTTTTTGCTCCTTAGCAAATTCCATGATTGTTTTAAATATATTCCATTTTTTTCTATGGAGAAGTGTATTCCACCGTTCATGCCATGATTCTAATGCATTTTGGGTTCTTGGCACAGAAAGTGTGCGATCGTGAACTGACCACAGTGCCGGTGGAAATAATGGGTGATTTCTTTTTACTGTCACAACAGTGTCAGTAGTTTTTTTGCATTTGAAGTGCTTCGTTAACATAATATTTGTCAAACCAATATGCAAGCTCTGCTGCTTCTGAAGGCACAATTTTATCTTGAATGATTCTAAAAGCTTCCGGTATTTCTGTGCGTTCAAGAAAAGCGAGCGCAAATAAGTGCCTAATCTTGTGTGCGAGACGTTCTACTCGTATCGACGGAACATTCAATTGGCGATACGTTGAATCAGCGAAACATTCTATCGGCAAAACGTTTTATGGGCGAAACATTCTATCGGCGGAACGTTTTATCGGCGAAACATTCTATCGGCGAAACGTTCTATCGGCGAAACATTCTATCGGCGAAATGTTTTATCGGCGAAGGATTTTTTCGTTAAACCAACGGTCGGCTAAGAGTGATTTCGGTGAAATTATCTATCGACGAAGAGTCTTTCGATTTACCATTCTAAGCTCGTGTCAGCTGACCTTCTTGCTTCAATTAAGTATATTTGTATTATATACTTTGATTTTCAGAAATTTAAATACTATAATGCGTAGCTTTATAACCATCTAACTTTTACCTTTAATTGCACCGAAAACAGTTCAGGCGTTTTAAAAAAACTAAAAAATTGTTAGTATGGAAAAATGACTTTTCTCGATTTTGTCCATACAAAACGGCAATTTCATACTTTAACCCCTAATATTATACTTATGTCTATTCATGAAATTACATTAACGTATTTAATACTCAAAGTTTTTACTGCATAGTTTTACACGTTTTACTGTCGACGTCTATAGATAACTGCAGTGACTGTACAGAAAAGTCCAAGGCTGTAGTTTAAAAAAAATAACCCATTGTTTTTCTTTATCTAAGTTTAACGGCCTTGGGGAATGGGACATTTAGGGTAGAGTTCACCAACAGGACCCGAGTTCTTAAACAGCCGGTAAACATAGATTGACGATTAATTTGACACAATTCCCATACAAAATATGTCAAATAATACTTTAAACGCAGTTTAAAACTTTAACATCTGTTGGTGAACTCTACCCTAAATCAAAAAGCATGTTTTTGACAGTTGACACTTTTTTTTTCTTTAGTAGGTTTAACGGCTTCGGATACTTGTCCATACAGCCAATTCTTTAGTAATATTTTCTTTATTTTGCATTAAAACGTTGGTGTTAGACGTTTTAATGCTTCGATGGAGTTTTGACGTGACAACGTCTTAAATTAGGTTGCGGCTGGGAGTCACTTATGAAAAAGTGTAACGCTCGGTAACGTTACGATGAGTCACCGAACGAGAGAGAGGCCCGCCGAATGCCTTGCGTCTCTCTCCCACTCAACTATGATCGGTCTGCCGCGCGCGCAGCACTAGAGAATTAGGCGCATTGAATCGGCGCATGCTTGTGTCTCTGTCTTTGTCTTTCTCGAACGTTCTTGGCGTTGGAAAAAGACTTGACTTTCGCAAGACACATTACAGCAGAAACACTTCCTTTCATTTCATATTTCTCCTATCATCGTCCTATCCTCAACAAAATCACTTAAATAGGAATTAGTTAAGTTTAAGTTTACATGTACAATGTTTTAGTAAACAAAATATATTTCTATAGTTAAAATTTGTGCAATTCTTATTTTCATTCAATTCCTTGTTCCTATTGTGCAATTTAATTATATTCATATCAATAAATATTCTACCGAGAAAAAGACGTTGTCACGTAAAATCTTCGCCCGTAAAACCGACTTTACAGGCAACCATTTTTTTGGAGACAGTCGAAAGTTTGAAGGAATGTAGAGAAGTCCCCAAGAAAGAGGTGAACTGTTCGCGATCCCGCGCAAAATTTACGGCCCACTTTTCTTGGTTACGAGTGTTACGACCCAAACACCGTTATGTCACCGAACTGTATATTGTTCACTCGCACTACACTTTGTTTCGCAAAATAACACCACTTTTACGACCCAAAAATCACTATAAATAAACAATCAAAATTCGATAAAATAAACGGACTCCAAACGTATCTCTCGACCTCCCGCCAAAAAACCCCACAGTTGACACTTCTCCTTTGTTTGACACAATTAGGGATGTAAACTGATAAAATCGTTAACCTAAAAAATCTGATTACTGGGGGGAACTATTATATTGTATAATATTAAAAACAATATATGGGGTTGAAGTTTAGGTTTGCTTTCGGCAATAAATAGATAACATTTGTTAAATACTACTGCACAATGAACTGAAGGTATTAAAAAGTAACCTTATAACAACCTCTTGCTAATATTAAAGAAAAAAAAGAACTCTGAAAGTAGATTTTTGAAAAACTTTGTACCTATCAACAAGAACAAGATGGATTCTATACAAATCGTAGCAAAACCATTTTAATAATTATTAGGTTCTTTACGTCCACTCCTAGCAACTTTGTGTGTGAGTGGCTCCACCGAATCATTTCTCTTTCTTTCATGACAGCCTGTATACCCAATAATTTTAGATTTACTGGAATTACATCCGCTACTTTTAGCCTTTGCAAAGAACTAAGAAGTGAAGAAGTGTAAAAATTATTGTTCCTATGTATCAATTTATAGACCTGTTATTCTTCTCTATCGATGGATTATTGATGTGCAAACAGTACAACACTAGCTGTCATTTGATAAGAAATAATAACCTTGCAATGCCAAAAGGCCAAAATAAATATCAATTTATTATCAGCAAGCAAACTGTAAAGTTCGCAGTACTTCGCACAAGCACGACGCAAGTGGCAACCGTAACTTTTGTCATACATAACCTCCTAACCTAAGAATACCTTACAAGGACCTAAATTTTCCTTTAAAATAAAATAAGTGGTGGTTGATAATGAGTCGAAACTTAAAAGCCCTTATTGGTCCTTCAATTCTCAATGCAGATCTTTCTAAACTTTACGAAGAATCTCAGAAGCTACTCGATAATGGTGCAGACTATCTTCATTTAGATGTAATGGATGGCCATTTTGTACCAAACTTAACATTTGGACATCCAATCGTAAAATGTCTTCGTTCTAAAATAAAGGATGCGTTTTTCGAGACTCATATGATGGTTTCCAAACCAGAACAAGTAAGTTTAGATGCCATTGTAACAGGTATGATGATTACAATGATAGTTCGATTACATGTAGGAGGCTAGAGCCTCCTACATGTAAAGCAGAAAGAAATGTTTATTTCACAATATATTCCTGGGCTGCTAAACGTGTAAAGTGTTACAATATTATTGTTGACCTCTAGGTCTAATATATTGTGAAATAAACATTTCTTTCTGCTTTATAGGATTTTAACATTTCTTTCTACTATTCAACAACAAATGTTGATGACCTGAATTACATATTTATTTCCTTTTATTTCAGTGGATAGCTCCAATGGCTGATGCTGGAGTGAATCAATATACATTTCATATTGAACCAGTGACAAATGTTGAAGATGTTTGCAGAAAAATAAGAGAAAGTGGCATGAAGGTACATAAAATTTACTTACTTGACATCATCAAACTATTAGATAAGTCCTACTACAGTTTGACTTTTATTGTACCAGGTTGGAGTAGCTATCAAGCCAGGAACACCTGTATCAGATGTGGAAAAGTACATCTCTATGTCAGACATGGTGCTAATCATGACAGTTGAACCCGGGTTTGGTGGGCAGAAATTTATGGAGAACCAGATGACTAAAGTACAATACCTTAGAGAACACTACCCTCTTTTAAACATTGAAGTGGATGGTGGTGTGGGCCCTTCCACTATAAGCTGTTGTGCTAATGTAAGTTTTATCATAGAATTTTATTTATCATCATTATTTATATCTACATTAAAACTTACAATTTATGTTTAAATGATAGATCTCTAGGATACAATCTCGAGTCATATGAGCTGAATCAGGAACATAAAAACCTTAACAAATCACCGTATTACTTAACTCATTGGGTTGCTGTCAAGATAATTGTAATTATGTATATTGATTGCTTTCAGGCTGGAGCTAACATGATTGTATCCGGGACAGCAGTTATTGGGGCAGCAGATCAAGCCAACACTATCAAACTGCTCAGAGATACAGTACAAACAGCTATAGATAAGCGATAGTATTCAAATGAAAAGTACAATCACAAAGTGCATTCCTATATTAGGGACCGATAAGTCTTCCAAATTTATACTTTTGTAGAATAAAAAACTAATGATTGTTATTAGTTATTTTTAATCAAATCTACTTAAATCTAAATTAGTTTCACCTCCTGAGTTGTCAGATGATTCAGGTTTCATGTTGGGAAATGTTGAGCTTGTGGCTATTCCAGTTTCTTTAAACACAATGGGTTCATTGTTTGCTTTCAGTTTAGGCCTTAATCCTGTGAGAGCAACAAGTACTGCCTCTTCTGTACGAATTGTTCGAGACCCTTGGGTAGGCAAGACATTGACATAATGATTGAATAGTAGACTTGCTTCATTCACTTGCAATTGCTCTTCACTCTCTAATGCAGCTTCAATACCATGTAAACCACCAAACACTATTAGAGCATGGTTGTATGATAATTTCTTGTTTGGCAAATCATCTATAGATGTACCTCTATCTGAGGTACCAATTGTTAAGTCATAACTGAAAAGAAGAACATCTATTAACTTCAGTGTGTAACAAAAGTGTTCTAAATTTATGTAATGAGTTGCAAAAGTGCATGACTATGGATTTGAGTTATATTGGAATCAAAATGGCAAAGCAATCTGTAATCTGTAATGAACTTATCATCAATCAAGATATTAAAAAAAACTTTAAGCTATTAGTATGTTGCAACATTGTCTTATGCTTACCCATCTTTATAAGGTGATTGTGTAAATACTTGACTCAGGTTATTTGCAATCCTGACAGTATATCCCCAGTATACTCCAGTCTCTGCTCTTGGTGTAGTCAAGCTAACAATTTTACCCTTTAACTTTTTACTTCCATCAGGTGTAGACAGCATTCGTACAGTGACCCGTATCCCAGGGTTGAGAAGCTTGTCTGTTGATACATCCTGAAGTAGACCTACATTCACTTGTGAACCTCTTCCAGGTTTTACTTTCTTATTCATTGTTATTCCTTCCCTATAAGAGAAACACTTAAGGTTAATATTGTACAGTCTAGATAAAAAAGATATAAACCACTCAATATTTTAATGCAAGTAGACAAAGCCACTGTGTATTGCATAATATTATGGGGTTTTTAAATTATCTAGTAACCAAACTCATAGGAAGGATTTTTTATAATTTAACCCAAGTTATAGGGGATTGAAATTCCATTAATCCCTCGATCGTGAGTTATTCCAGACACAATTGAAATCAATTGTTATTGTGGCACCCGAGTGCCGCCTGGGGGTTGAGGGATTAACAGTCAACATAATATTTAGTGTTTAACCTTATTTTCAAACAACTAATCAGAATTAATCCCACGATCATGGATTATTCCAGACACAATTGAAATGTAAATATTTTTTGATATAATTTATAACACAAACTCACATAACTTATTACTACATTAATAATGTTATTTTCTTTTCTGTAACTCTCGAACCCCGCGTGACAAAACAAGTGATTTCAATTGTGTCCAAAATGATGAATGATAGTCATTCAAGAGGTTTAAATACTATTCTTACCTAAATTTAAATGTATTTGATGAACGCAAATGATGAGGTGCATCTAATGGATTCAATAGACCTGCAAACTCCAAATCTTTATGCAATGGAAAAAAGTGTTTTCTCAAGTACTGAGGACATTCCAAATACTGCAATATTCTTGCGAGTTGGACACAGCTTTTTCGGGCTACTTTCACACCGTCTGCTTCTTCTAACTTAGATTTCTTAGTGTCAAGTTTATCTCCAATGTCATCATACACTATAACCTCGTCAACACAGAATACACAAGCGGCCCGCGCTATCTGGCCAGCCAGATACGTACGCAATTCTGCAGACTGTGCATTCTCCAATATAGAACCTGGCACTGCTATACTGATAGAGGAAATCTCAGAATATTTTTTTTCCTTCTCCACCTCCTCTTTCGTCTTTAACTCAGCTTCTTTCTCCAAAGCAACCCTTTTTTCACGCTTCACAATTTTTTCTTCATTGCGCTGTCGTTTTAACGCTTTCCTTTCTTGATTTATCTCTCGCCAACTTTTGCCAACAGGCTTTGCAACAGTAGGTTGAGACATAACCTTAAAATGTTTGAATTATAATATTCTACAATTAATGAATCTACGAAAACGCAGTGTTTACTTGTTCAGTGAAATCTACTTATTTTGATTTTACTTCATAATTATTACTAACATTATAACTTCATTGAATAACATCAGGTCAGTGACTAACTTATATACATACCAAAGAAAAGAGTACAATAACTATACCAATACATACACTGATGCATAGAGTATAGTAAATATACCAACACTGATGTTTTTTTTTTTTTCTTTAATAACTTTAACGGCCTGGGATACTTGTCCATACAGCCAATTCTTTAGTACTATTGTCTTTATTTTGCATTAAAACGTTGATGTTAGACGTTTTAATGCTTCGATGGAGTTTTTGGAGACAGTCGAAAGATTGAAGGAATGTAGAGAAGTCCCCAAGAAAGAGGTGAACTGTTCGCGTTCCCGCGCAAAATTCACGGTCCACTTTTCTTGGTTACGACCCATACACCATGTTATTTCACCGAACTGTATATTGTTCACTCGCACGACACTTTGTTTCGCAAAATAACACCACTTTTACGACCCAAAAATCACTATAAACAATAAAAATTCGATAAAATAAACGGACTCCAAACGTATCTCACGAACTCCCGCCAAAAACTCCCCAACACTGATGGATGGATGGATGATGGTTGTTGTTTTTTTTTTTTGTGCATTAGCCACAGCGATAGGTATTATGAATAAAAATGGTTGCCTGTAAAGTCGGTTTTACGGGCGAAGATTTTACGTGACAACGTCTTACGATACTTTAACCACACGTGTGAACTTGTATTATGACGCTTTCTTGTTTTTCCAACGCCAAGAACGTTCGAGAAAGACAAAGACAGAGACACAAGCATGCGCCGATTCAATGCGCCTAATTCTCTAGTGCTGCGCGCGCGGCAGACCGATCACAGTTGAGTGGGAGAGAGACGCAAGGCATTCGGCGGGCCTCTCTCTCGTTCGGTGACTCATCGTAACGTTACCGAGCGTTACACTTTTTCATAAGTGACTCCCAGCCGCAACCTAATTTAAGACGTTGTCACGTCAAAAAGGTAGGGAAACGGATATACAAAGGAAAAGGACGGAATATAAAAAAATACAAAAATAAAAGACGTGTGGCACTCGGAGACTGCCCGCGGTAAAGCTATTGCATAGCATTTTTTATCAACTTATGCAATTATAAAACTAAAAAGCTTAGAATACTAAGCTAAAAAGTATCACCGCTGTGCCGGTTGGAGTGGGGGGTGTTAGGTTATTTTCGTTACGTAATTTCGAGATTCAGTCTCCACGCTCAAGGCTCGCGATAGAAGCTATGCAATAGCTTAATTTTACAATTTAATGTATTTTCTAAGTTAGACTTTGTAATTAAATTTATTTTGGCAGATATGGTTACCATAGGCAACCATACTGTCAAAATCCTTATTTTCATCTAAATTCTTTTAAATTTCGGAATTTCAAAATTGTTCGACTAGGACCAGGCGTTAGGTTATAAAATTTTCGTTACGGAATTTCTGGATTCGGTCTCCACGCTCCAGGCCCGCGATAGAAGCTATGCAATAGCTTAATAAAATATATTGTTTTTGTTTATAAACAAGGATATTCTGTTATATACATCATAATTACACTTAGTAAGAAGTATATGTATAGAAGTTGGAAAGGGGATTTGGAGGGATAAAAGGGATGACATGAAACAGGATATATCATATTATAATGGACAAGCAAATAAAATATGATTTAAATCGCCAACACCAGAATCCATAGATATAGGATACAAGTAGATCCACTGACAGCCCGATAATGCGTGACCAGTTTTGATTTGTCAATGTGTGTGTTAACTAGTGACGTACCTTTAACATTTTTAGACTATCGAAAATAATTGCAGTTTGTCGTTTGGAAAATAATGTTTACTGTCACACTGTTTTTATCTCGAGATTATGCACCTACTTTGCGGCATACCTAACCGCCCTCACTTCTTACAACTATAATAGTGGGCAGATAAATGTGCCCGGTGAGTATATTTTTTACATATAATTTAAAAATAAACAGTTTTAATTAATTAAAAAAATAACAGCCATTGTTAATTAGTTTTCTTTATTTATTTCTTCAAAAGATTTTCCCTTGTCATCTGCTGTGCCGTGTGAGCTTATCAATGGCAGTAAGTGGAAAAGAACAAGTAAACAAAATCTGAATAAACATTTACATTCTGATGTATCAAACACTGATTATTGACTTTTAAACAAGATTATCTTAGTTATGTGATTCCTTACAGTTTCCTTCGTCAAATTGTTAAGTTGACATTCATTTGAGACGCTAAACGTAAAATAACATCAAATTTCTCCGGAAACATTCAAGATAAATGTCGACAATAGTATCGATAAATTTGAGTCAAGCTCTAGCGTACATGTAAACTATTTCGATAAATTATTTATCCACCAAAATAATGTAAATAATCAATACATAGAACTTTATCTGTACAAAATATTAAAATGAACAAGTGGATTGAAATAATTTTATATTTACAACTTAACAACAAGATCAAATTCAACAAAAATAACGCGTTTTTACGATGACGACTTTCTACGTATTTACCTGTGAAATGAGCAAATTTCTGGATTATTTTTGTGGTTAACTCCACAGGCACTCACAAAACATGTGACCATTGTTAGATAAAATGGTATTTACTTTAGATAATCTACGATGTACTAGATAATTACATAAAATGTTGAACCTTATATCGCATATGCCACTGGATGTCACTCTGTCAAATACGACAGGTCACGAAACGAAAAGATTTGTTTTCTTTTTCTATCTTGCTAGATTTCCATAAGTGGTTTTCTTCTATCTCGCAGGCTTTCTCCGTCTATTATATTCTACGTTTATGCCAGAACCACACTCGCACAAATGTGCGCACAACTGTCTACAATCCGTAGTCTAGCAAAATGGGCAGGAGAAACTACGTGACCTAATTTCATACAAATAATGCATGATGTAGCTAACTTTCCAAGTTTAATACTAACAAACCAGGGTTTAGTGGGAACAGTTTCCTGAATAGATATATAAATAGAGAATAGAGATTTATAAATTTTACCTTTATTTTGACTACTCTGATTCCAGACTTCCTCCCAAGATGTTCGGAGGAATTGTTTGGGAAGAGCAGCCAGATCACTGCAAAAGTTTTTATATGGGTGGATATCTCCACTTGTCACAGCATCGTTTGCCCGCCGATCCGCTACTTATAACATTTCCTTTGATACCGCAATGACTAGGAAGTGGACTACTAGGCCTTTTAGGTTTAAAGAAATTTATTCCCATAAGAAATTTTACATTTCGCTTAAAATGAGATACAAATTAAATATTATGTACTACATATTACGCATCGGTACTTGCTGCTATATGTAACATTCTTTTAGGTCGTTTGGCAAACCGTTAAATAGCTTTGCTCCCTCAAACAGTATCGACTTTTTGCCATAGTTAGTCCTCGGCGTTATTGTCTTGAGTTTATATCTATTTCTAAGGTTATGTTTATTACTCTTGATATTTAGTTCTATGTTAGTTTTGATAGTGTTTGTTAATGCCTTTTTTATGAAGATGCATGTGTTATATTTGTATTGCTGTGGTAAATTGAACAATCCTGTTTTTATATAAAGTTCTTTAATTGGTGTGCGGAAAGGATAAGAAATAATACCTTGATAAATTTGCTTTGAATTCGCTGTAGTAGGTGGAGGTTGGTTGTTGCTGCAGATCCCCAAATTTCGATGAGATAGTCCAAGTGTGATTTTACCAGACTGTTTTATATTGTGTACTCGTATTTAATCTGTTTCGGTATGCAGTGTGTAATTTTCCGGAGTGTTTCTAGCAGAGGTGTCATCTTTGATTTAATGTGGTCAATGTGTGGTCTCCACGTAAGCTTGTCATCAATTACTAATCCTAAATATTTCTCCTGATGCGATAACTTGATAGGTTCGTTGTTTATAATCAGAGGATTGTACTCGGGTATTACTTTGTTTTTTGCAGCTAAAATTAGGTAGGAAGTTTTTTGTGTGTTAACTGTTAACAAATTTCGTAAAAACCATTCACTTAGTAAATTTAAGTCATTCTAAGCTCTAGTAATGATGTCATAGATTGACTGACTGAACTGCTTGTTATGATATCCACAGATATAGTAAATTATTGATAAAATATTTACAACAATCTAAATCAAGCCCCCCACGCTTTTTGTACAATAATATGAATTTTTCAATTGATTACTACAGTTTTATTTTTAATTTTTTAGTTCTTAAGATATTATTCAAGTATATTCCGTGCTTTGCCTTTGATGCCAGCATCGCTTAGCTTTAAGAGCAGTTTTTGGTGGCTAACAGTATCAAATGCCTTTTTCAGGTCAACAAATATACCCAGCGCAATATTCCTTTCATCAATGCATGTTTAAATTTTAGTAACTAAGTCTATCGCAGCTGATAATGTGCTAGATTTTAGACGAAATCCGTACTGCTCGTCAATAAGAAAGTCCTTTTCCTTGAAATAGTCATTGAAGCGGTTGTATAAGAGTTTTTCAAAGATTTTAGATATTACAGGCAATACGGATATGGGCCTATAATTGTTTGGGTCTGTTTTGGGGCCAGATTTATGTATGGGAATAACCTTGGCTATTTTGAGAGAATCCGGAAAAATACCCACCCTGAGACAAGTGTAATAGCTAACTTTTCGACAATAAGGTTTTTTACACATTTAATAGCTTTGGTGGAAATTCCATCTTATCCCGTACTTGTGTTGGTATCCAGGTCATCTATTATATTACTTATTTCGTCTGTACTTACAAGGTCCGATTTCACTTAGTGTTATGTCGTGTGTGTAATCGTGTCCATAGGTTGTGATATTTTTAGTACCAGTATGATATTCAGGAGGTATTGCACTCGCAAGGTCTGCACTGATCGTGGAGAAAAAAGAGTTAAATAAGGTGCATACTCTCTCTAATTATTATTGTTCCATGTATATCCACAAATAATGATTGCCATTTTCGATTAGATCTTCTGTTACACTGAATTTTATTGAGTCATGGACATAAATGGACACGCCACCACCCCTGCTACTCTTTTTGTAGTTTCAAACATGCGCCTTTTAGATAAATTTCATAAAGCAAGTCTCTACACATTATTATAGCATTATTGTTGGAATTACATTTGAATGGGAACTTATTGAATGCTTCTATAGCACTTTTAGAATCTGTAAAAATAACTGATTTGGTCAATTTCATTACTAAGATGTACTCTAATGATTTTAAAAAGACTACTTATATAATTTAGACTGATTTCGTAAGCGGTGTACTGACGTGATCCTACATTTAACCGTCGTACATACATCACCTACCTACTATTTTTACTTGAACATAACCAATAGCATCATCGCCATAGCTATCTCTTGCCGATTTGAAATAAGTTTCAAATAAAAATAAATGGCCTTACGTATTTTGTTCGTAAAAAAATCATCCATTTTATTAATCGAATAATATTTACTATTATTTGAAAATTACGAGTAATCGTCTATTATTTGTTCGCATTATAGTACGATTAAATTACGAACATAATAATAAAAAATACCGGTAAGTATACCGGAACATCAGACCCGGTAAATGGCTTAGTGTTGCATACTAAAAGAAAAGTGATAAAATTTCCTTCAGAACGATAACTATGTGACAGTGGTGTATTTTGGAAGTGATAAAATATCATCAAATATATTTGTGAAAACCAGCTACCGCCTTGACACAAGGCAACTCGTAAAGCGCTCGCTGCGTTCTCGCTGAGCGCTTCCAACGCTGCAGCGCTAATTCAACAGTCAACGCTGTGCGCTTGAGGGCGCTTTTGCTGCTGAGTGTTCATCGAACGGTTGGTGATATCGTTTCTATTAAATACGTTAGAACAAAACATTCGAACAAAAATGCCTACATCTAATGGAATTTGTGCAGGATGTAACAATAAGATTACAAATAGATTGTTTATGTCTTGCTGCCTGTGTAAACTAAAATATGACATAGGATGTCTGAATATTAACGAAAAACTATTTCAATTAATGGATAAAGACCGTAAATCTGCCTGGACGTGTCAAGCGTGTAAAAATCGTCAACCTAAGTCCGATAACCAAAATACACCTATACGTGGGGCCGTGGAAACCGTATTAACCGGTACGGAGGTACAACAGGCATCATATGAGCATTGCAATGTAACTCTACGAAACAAACCAGCAAAGTCATCTTCCCATAAAGGTACAAGCTCCCTGCCAGCTACCATAGAAGACATTAGTGAATTAATAGATAGGAAACTATCTCCTAACTCCACCATTATGAACAACTTAAGAGCAGCCCTCCGTGAAGACATCAAACATATGATAACTGCAGAGCTTAACTCGGTTATATCCCAAATTAAGGCAGATTTCACCTCAACAACTGACTATTTGTCCGCAGAACAAGTAGATCTGAAAACTAGTTTAGATCAAAAATGTAGGGAAATTAATGAGCTACACAACAATAAGTTACAGCTTCAGATGGAAATTACTAACTTAAATCATCGCCTATCAACCATAGAGAAAATTTCTCGGGACAGGAACATTGAAATACATGGCCTCCAAGAAAATCGTAATGAAAACCTGAATCAACTTTTCCAAAAATTATGCAATACTATTAATGTATCGATCCCCGACAGCGTAATTCAAAATTGTCGGCGTGTTGCGAAACCAGATAAATCTTCACCAAGGCCACGCAATATTCTAATAACCTTTTCATCACCAATGACACGTGACTATGTCCTTGCGGCGGCTACTAAGTTTAATAGAACTCAAAATGAAAAATTGAATGCATCCCACTTTGGCTTTGAAGGCACGAAAAATAAAGTTTATCTATCAGAGCACATATCATTAGAGTGTAAAAAACTTTTTAAAGAAGCAAGAAAAATTGGAAAGGAGAAACAATTCAAATTTGTATGGGTTAAGAGAGGAAATATATTTGTTAAGAAAAACGAAAACAGTACAGCAATTCTAATCAGAAACCAAGACTGCTTAAAATCACTAACATAGGGTAGATGTACTAAATGCACCTTTTGTAACTTTACAATCAAATATGTAACTTACTTTGTAATCAAAACTCTATTCGTAATGGCAAAGTCTAAAAGCAATAATTTCACTTTAGGATTACTAAATGTACAATCTCTTAATACAGGCCTCGAAGAACTTAAATCATGTATGTTTACAGCTGATTTTGATATTCTATGTATGACCGAAACATGGTTGAAACAAATTTCTAGTACTAAATTATATTCTATACCGGGTTATAAATTGATACACATTCCTCGATCGGGGCGGGGCGGGGGTGTGGGCGCATATATCAAATCTAATATTAGGACCACACGTTTAGACCACCCTGTAGGTGAACTCGAGCAGATGTGGCTATCCCTTAAACTTGACCGCCATACTGTTATCATAGGGACAGCGTATCGCCCTGAATCAGTCACTGTAAATACGGCAATAGAATGCCTTAACGATTCGCTCTCCCAATTTGCTGTGCAGTGTGACTGGCTATTTTTGCTTGGTGACCTTAATGTCAACTGTATGCGGAAGGACGGGGTTATCATACTACCAAGTTGCTTTTTCTCCTTAACAACCGCGTATAGTTTACAACAAATTATAAAGGAGCCAACTCGGGTTACCTCAACGACTAAATCGCTTATTGATGTAATTTTCACGAGGGACTCCGTGAGTCCGTTGTCTACTGAAGTTGTACATAACGACGACCTAAGTGACCATGGACTTGTTGTAGCCAAATTTAATTTTAAAACTCATAAACTACCACCGCGTGTGGTAACGTACAGGCCTATCTCGGATATGGCGGCGGCTATAGCAAATGCAGCCCAATATACGCCCTGGGACTTGATTTCGTCTCAACCCAATATTGATGGTATGATCAATACTTTCAACTTTATGGTACTGGATCTGATAGACACATTCGCCCCTAGGAGGACACAGGTATTCAGACGTCCTCCTATCCCCTGGATGACTGATACTCTGAGGGAAATGAAATCTTTACGGGATAAAGCATGTCAGCGGGCTAAGACTACGGGCTCTGCCTCGGCACAGAGGTACTATCAGGATCTTCGTAATTGTTATAACCGTGCCTTGAATACGGAGAAAAAAATGTATTTCAACAGGTTTGTGAATAACAATAAAAATAATCCGACAAAGATGTGGCGTCATATTAATAATCTAATAGGTTCAAAAGGAAAAAACTCTGTACCTGACCATCTTTTGGATAATGTTAACTCTCTTAACCAGTACTTTATAGATAGTATACCTAAGTTGCAAGTCAACGATAGGATGTTCAAAGAGATGGAAGGGAAGAAACACTCAAATGCAACGTTTTATTTTGAACCTGTTTCCCTGGGAGCTATAGAAAAATACATTAGGGAATCCTCATCAAATTCAGTAGGATCTGATGGCATCTCGATGTCGATGTTAGGGTTGACTCTCCCTCACACGCTTAAAGCCATACACACTATTATTAATAAGTCTCTTTTGGAGGGAGTTTATCCGAATGCATGGAAGTGTGCAATTGTAACACCAATACCCAAAAAACCTGACGTTAAAAACTGGTCAGATATCAGACCCATCAGCATACTACCAGCTTTGTCCAAAGTCGTAGAGAAATGTGTTTTATCACAGATAACCCCTTTCATTGAAAATAATAAGATATTGCCACAGTTTCAGTCAGGATTTCGTAAAAATCATAGCACGATCACAGCACTCACGACCATTATAGACGATATACTTACGGCATCGGATGAAGGTAGAGGAACCTTACTGACCCTGCTTGACTTCAGCCGAGCCTTCGACAGCGTGGACATACCGCTTCTGATTAAAAAATTGAGATATTATGGGTTCAGCGATGGTGCTTGCACATGGTTTAGCTCATACTTTCGAAATCGAGGTCAAAAGGTCCGTCATTCCAACAACAAGGGCAGAGAGGTCATGTCGGGTAGGCTTAGTTTGGACAGAGGCGTGGTTCAGGGTTCGATTCTGGCACCAACATTATTTGCGATTTATACAGCAACTATTGCTGAGGCAGTCACTCATAGTCGTTTGCACTTATACGCTGATGATAGTCAACTATACATCCACACTCGACCATCATATGATGAGGTTTCCCTCAACACCCAGAAGCTCAATCGTGACCTGCAATCGGTAGCGGAGTGGTCAAGGGAACACGGACTGGTTCTCAACCCCGATAAGAGCGTTTGCATTACACTCGGAACAATCGCACAAGTCAGGTCTATAAATGACCGGAGACCGCCTATTAAGGTACTAGATACGCCCGTGCCGTACGAGGAATGTGTACGCGATTTGGGACTTATGTTGGACGAGTCATTAAAGTTCGAACAACACGTGAGAAACAAGATAGGAAAATGTTTCGGTTCCTTGAAGGCTTTGTATAGAATCGGGAAATATCTAAAAGTAGAAACTCGAATGATGTTATGTAATACTTTAGTTCTATCACATCTTAACTATGGCGATACTGTGTATGGGCCTTGTTTGTATAAAAAGACAGCCAAAAATATACAGAGGGTGCAAAATGCGTGCATGCGCTTCTGCTATGCGATACCCAGACGGCATAGAATCACACCATACCTAAATGAAAAATGTATCTTAAATATGGCTAATAATGTTATACTAAAGCAGGCTTGTTTTCTGTACAGATTGTTAAATACTAAATATCCTGTATACTTATACAACAAAATTGTCATTAAAAAGTGTATATCTTCACTGAGAGATAGAGGGTACAGGTTATGTGTACCTGCTATAAAATTGCGTGGAACCAGGGGTTGCTTCAAATATGCTGCTGCCAAAATTTGGAATGACTTGCCTCCACCCATTCGCAAGACGCTTAGTCGATCACTTGCCACGTTCCGTAAAAAATGTCGCAGGTGGCTCTTTGAGAGGCAATCCATGGTGTCCACGCAGGGCTAAAATTTGTGTTGACTACCTAACCCTAATTTAATTAATCTAAAATCATGTATCTGTAAAGAAAGGGTATGACAGAATAACAGGGTTTGTGGACTATCTCCGCAATCACTGAGTCATACACCGTTTATGTCTTTAAACACTTTTCTGTTATAGTATGTTCTATGTATATGTTGTGAAAAGGCAAAATAAATAAATGTATTATTATTAAATGTATTATTATCTATGTTCTTATTTCTGGGCGTCGTTTTGGTGCAAGTATCAAAAATCACTCTACCTATTCCGATCTCTGCTGATCAGCTAACCTACCCTACGTACATCTTTGTAGTTTATGTGAATTGTAAGTTGTGGAGTTTTTTGGCGGGAGTTCGTGAGATACGTTTGGAGTCCATTTATTTTATCGAATTTTTATTGTTCGTAGTAAGTTTTGGGTCGTAAAAGTGGTGTTATTTTGCGAAACATAGTGTCGTGTGAGTGAACAATATACAGTTCGGTGAAATAAGATGGTGTACGGGTTCCGAACCAAGAAAAGTGGACCGTGAATTTTGCGCGGGAACGCGAACAGTTCACCTCTTTCTTGGGGACTTTTCTATATTCCTTCAATCTTTCGACTGTCTCTAAAAACTCCATCAAAGCATTAAAACGTCTAACATCAACGTTTTAATGCAAAATAATACTAAAGAATTGGCTGTATGGACAAGTATCCGAGGCCGTTAAACTTAAAAATAAAAAAAACCTGTGAAGTTTGAGGTTAGTTAATCAAATGTATAAAATACTTAATTGCATGAAACTTATGGCTTAAACTTTTATAAAACTATTTAATTGTACGAGGTGTTACCGGACACGTAGTTATTTCTTGTTCGGTGGTGTCTGGTGTTACCGAGGTCAGTACCTAACTCAGTCAGTTAAATTACGTGATTATCAAAGTGATTATTAATAAAACGCTCGTCGCTCAGTGTCACTGAGCGACGAGCGCAGTGTGTATCAGTTTACTGGCGTTAGTTATTAAAAAAATTCAATTCAATTTATTTTTTATGCATAATTTTAAAAATATATTAGCATTCTGCACCTCATCTCTGTATAAACTTAAATTGTGCGAGATTATGTACATACTCCACCGTAAGCCTAATTTTCATAAAAAAAGGGGTACAAAGCTAAGTTTCACGTCATGTACTAATACTTAAATAGATTAGTTATTACAAACAAGCATAGCGGGAGACCTTTTTGGCACCCACTAATAATAATTCATTCATAGTGTTGCTGAGAGCTATTACTTAGCTGAGCGTCACTATGTTAAGCATGATTCCAGTTATACTCCTATTAGTACTTAGGAATACTTGAATTTGTATTTTACTGTAATTTATCCTGAGATTTAAATACCTACCTACTTGACAGCATTTGTTGTCACAAAATATCGGATCTACTCCTTACTCCTCGGATATTAATTAGACAATTACTAAATCACCATAAATGCTGGACGTCAGATACTCAAATTGACAAATATACCAAATTTTAATGAAGAAAAATGTTAATCTTAAGAGTTAAGAGGCAACCAATAAAGCTTCTATCAGTTACACCTATCAGTTGAATATCCTTATATCCGTGCCTGGCGTGAATAAGTTGATAAGTCCAAAATGGTGATTTTACAGGGCAGCAGTTTTAAAGTTTGACGTCTGCTGGTAAATCAGTGTATTGAATGTGTTAATGCCATTACCTTTAATTATGGGTATTTTTTATCAATCTTTCAAACGGTATTAGTAGAATTACTAAATTCACTTTAGTTTTTGATATATAAGACTTATCAATTTGTGCACCGATGACATGTCAACTTATTCACCGTCATATTAGGGGTATTTGTTAAGCAAAAACAATTAAATTGATTAAAAGCTTTATCAATTTATTATTCAAAAACAAATACAATTTTAAATATAATCCTTTCCAGTAAAAATATAAGTTTTTTTATTGTAGTTTCATTTTTAAGCCGTTTTGTTCATCAGTTAGGTTTATGTATCCCGAAATGTCTCATCCATTAATCAAGGAGATCCAATAAAACCTTCTTTTTTTATCTTCGCTAATTGATGTTTAAATTTGATCTAAGCTACAAGATTCCAAGCCGGACTTTCATAGTTTCTTGAATTTAATTGATTTTAATTAAGAATTGCTATCCAAGGTTTATTAAACTGAATAGTTTCATTTATTTTATTTTTTTATTAATATTTTCTTGCAAATTTAAAAGCGCTTCTATAATCGAACTTAATGCCACATGGCAATCTCTGACAGTCGACCATAGAGCTAGTGTAACCTTTTGATAGGTTGCCAAATAAAATTTTCATCTAACACATTGTTTATTCTTTAGATATTCTTAACGGCCCTTTTTGGTTTTGAATTTTGATAAATCCAAAAAACCTTCCAAGATCATGAGTACAATCTTAGAACTTTTTATGCAAATAAATTCCTTGAATAAACATTTTTAGATTGTCTTAGGTGGGACTTGGTTGTGGGTTCGAGCCCCAATCAAGTTTGTGTTGACGAATTTATTCAAAGCTTTTACGCTGTGAGCCGACGGTGTTTCATCAATGTTTTTGTTATGTAACTCCAACCTAAATGTTTCGAGACGGTTTTTTAAGCAAATTAATTGCTGGTGTACATAGAAAATACAATTCCTTTACTAAACTTTTTCGACTTGCTTAGGTGGGACTCGATGTGGTTGTGGGTTCAAGCCTCTACCAAGTTTGTATCGAAGAATTTATTCAAGGCTTTTTACGCTGTGAGTCAACATTGCTTCATTAATGTTTTGTTATGTAACTCCAACCTAAATGTTTCGAGACGGTTTTTTAAGCAAATTAAGTACTGGTGTACATATGAAATACAATTCCTTTACTAAACTTTTTTTGACTGTCTTAGTCGAGACTCGATGTGGTTGTGGGTTCAAGCCCCAACCAAGATTGTGTCGACGAATTTATTCAAGGCTTTTTACGCTGTGAGCCTACGGTGTTTCATCAATGTCTCTGTTAAGTAACTCCAACCTTAATGTTTTTTAAGCAAATAAATTGCTGGTTTACATAGAAAATACAATTCCTTTTCTAAACTTTTTTTGATTGTCTTAGGTGGGACTTGATGGGATTCAAGTCCCACTTAAGGCAAATTACTTTATTTTATTTAAGGAAAAGTATTTTGTGTTCAGTCGTTTTAGTGTTTTTTCTATAAGGTTCCTGTTGCGTGATCGCAACACCATGGCAACAAATTTCTTGAATAAATTTTCTAAATTTTATCTATTTCGAATGAAAAATAATTAGGTATATTTAACCCTTTCTTCGGTATTAATTTGTTTGTAAGTAATAGTTTTCGCATGTTAAATACCTTTATACAGCTACTTTACGAGACATAGCCGATTACAATTTTAATTACATACATACATACATATTATCACGCCTCCTTCCCAACGGGGTAGGCAGAGACCAAGGCCTTCCACTTACTACGATCCTGGCATACATCTTTCGCTTCTTCCACATTCATCAATCTTTTCATGCATGCTCGTCGGTTTAGAGTACTCTTGACCTGACCTTTCTTCAGAACATCCCCGATTTGATCGTGATAGGTTCGTCTAGGCCTTCCTCTTCCAACGTTCCCTTTCACACTCGTCTTGTAGATCTGTCTAGTCATTCTTCTCTCATTCATCCTCTCTACATGCCCAAACCATCTAAGCATCCCTTTCTCAATCCTTGTAATTTTAATTAGCTTCATAATACACATTTAGAATAAATAATAATAATTATACTTTTACATAAATACGTTTAACTTGAATTAATTTTATCTTAACTAAGTTTCGACCATAAATATAACATCAATAATATTTATCACTGAACCGGGATTTACAATGCAATGTTACAATTTATAGGTAAAATCGTATTTGACATTGCATTGTAAATCCCGGTTCAGTGATAAGTTTTATGTGTAACAATGCATCAAGAAAGTTTAAAAACCTATATCAATAATATTATTAGGTATTTTTTCTTGTTAATAGGTACCTATTTAATAATAAAAAGTTTTTTTGAGTAGGTAATTATGCTTAAAATGTTAAATTTAATTAATACAGACAAATTTTAATCTTTATTCATAGTCACATTTAAATCTTAATCACTGGATCAATTTTGAACACCTACACATATTATATTTAAATTGCCAGGCTTGAAGCGGAAATAACTTGACAAATCAACATATCAAGCTTTGAGTTAACATTTAAATAGGGTCCTATTGTGATAACTCATTCTGTCCAATATTTTTAACGGGTTCAGAACGGGCAAAATGCAATAAGTTCAGATGTCAACTTTTATTTATTTGTCTCGTATCTTTTTTGATTGGATATGTCGTTTTATATCAAAAAGTTTGCATAAAATTGAGATGTTCAAAAACGCACATACAATTTTTTTTTACTTTTTGACATATTAGGATTTTGATTTTTTTTCACCAGAAGGGTCCTAAGCATAGAAAGCAAATAGATTGATAAGAAAATTTTCATGCATCTCGACTTATCAATGTTTTCACGCCAGGCACGGATATATAAAATAATATAAAAAGGCAACGTCACATAGACAATGCTATTTTAGCAATTTAAGGATTATGATTTTAGTAGGTATAATAAACTTTAAAAAAATTGTCTCAGACGGGAATCAAATGACATCCCTATGCGGCATGCGTACCAGGCGCAGTTCTTGAATTCTCCTTACAACATCACATAATACCTATGTGATGTTGTAAGGAGCACTTTTGTGGAAATCATAAACAATAATAACAAAGCCTGGGTGCCATAAACAGGCAGGCCCCCAATCCCTCTTATTTATAAATGGCTCAATAAAATCGCAATTGCATCTCAATTGTATATTTTGACACATTTATTAAGGTAGTAATGCAAAAATATATGATTGCAATGTAATTACGATTCCATTGACCATTTGTAAATTGGGGCCCAGACCCAATGTCAACATAGAAAAAAATATTTTCTACAGTATACTGTCCAGGAATTAAATAAAAGATCTTTGACCTGCTGGCCCCACCTCAAAAAACGGTGTGTACACCACTCTACCATGAAGATTGCAACACAATAATTGAAAACAACTGTCATTTCAAAACACAATCACCTAAAAAATATTTGAAACATCATCATCATTTTCCTTTTCCTTTTTAAGATACTGAATAATTAATTTGATTCCCCATATCTTCTTAGTCATATAACGCTCAGATGCCCCCGTCTAAGTGCACGCAACCGTAGATTGTTTGATTTGCCTCTGGTTTCGACTAATTACGCTAAGAATATGTTTATTAGCCGCTCTTGCAGAGTTTACAATCAACAATTTCTTGAATTATGTTTTTAACAGTTCTTTCAAAAGCTACAAAAAATATATCAGAGGTGTTGAAAGTAGCAGTTGCATAATAAGGCATTATTGTTAAAATTGAATTTAGTTTTTGTTTCCTTTCTATGTTTTTGTATTAGGTATTATAAAATTTCATTGTTTTGTATATTTAAACATATCAGCTGCTCGTACTGTATTGAATATTTGTCATCAGTGGAGACTTCATTGGTTTATGATCTAAATTTATGTTTTAATTTATATGTTACTATGTACTGTTTGCTTCCCTACGATAAATAAAATAAAATCAGTATACAGGTGTAACAAAAGGCTTAACAAAGCCGAACACCACATATTCTACACATTTGTATGATTAATTTTTTTCCAAGACACTATGTAGTTGTGTAATAAATAACCACTGGATCGGGAGGTATGGGCCTCACGCGTGGCCAGCCAGTTCCCCAGATTTAACTTAATTTACATAACTTTAATTTTTTTTGTGGGGCTACGTGAAGGACAGAGTTTTTGAAAGACGAAATGCGTCAAAAAGCATTGACGTGTTTGAAGACTTTAAACGGTTCGGTGCGAAGAGGCATTCTCGAAAGAGTGCATAAGAACACGCGGTACCGGGTGCGTGTTTCTTTGTAGATAGGAGGACGATAGTTTGAGCCACAGCTGGTTCATTTGGAGAGGCCTTATCTAGACGACACGAATGAAGAGTAGGTAAGAAGGTACTTTCGTTTAACAATTTGTGTTGCTCTGTGTAATTTTAGTAGGTTGTGCCTACCTACAAGTTCAAAACGAAATACGATGCGCGCGGGATAGGGTCAAAGCGAAGCGCGCTGCGTTTGCCCCCTGCCGATACGCGCACGTACACACTTAGTCTGTCGCCGTACATTGCGGGCAATAATACTTGATTTATTTCAATGCCCAAAAAAGTCGATTGCTAGCGATTATTTTTGTTACATACGATTTGGTTTGATGAACCGAATGTGAGGTTCAGGGCTTCGTTAAGCTTTCTGTTACACCCTGTATACCATAAAAAGTGGTAAATCATTTCTAGAAATTTTACAAAAGCACATTAAATTGTAACTGAATATTACAAATTAGCTATAAAAATGTGTCCAGTTAATATAATAAAAAATAAATAAAATAAAATAAATTTTAATTCAGATAAATTACATCCATATTTGTCAGTAAAATAGTAATTAAATTATAAATTATATTATTAAATTATGTTATTTTGTTTAAATTCAATTAATTTATCATTCATTACATTTAATACACACATACACAGTAATACCAATTCTTAGAAGAAGGGGTAAGCTCCGGTGGCTGTCACTTTTTGAACAAAGCACTTCCACAGCGGGGAAGTGTATCGATCTGCCAGGGTCTTCAGGATGCTATTTTGACTGCCTCGCACTCTGCTAACTAGCGATCTTTTTACGTAACACGGCTTCGAAGCCATCAGTTTGATACTCAGCAAACATGCCGGATGCACTGCAGAACCGAGGCTGACCCAACAACATCCTAATAAATGGCGATAAAAATATTATTACAAATGGAATTGGTATTTTGCCATTTCCAAACTTTTGTAAAGTAAAAAAAAAGTAGTGATCTAATATCTGAAAACACAAATATTACGGCGCTGAAATCAAATGAAACAACACTGAATTTTGGATCACAGCTTTTATCATAATAATATTAATCAATGCCTTATTTATTATTACCAACTTCAATATTCACAGCAGCATCATTATTTACATCATAATATGTTTAACATACAAGGGCTGTCACTTATTAGTTTCTTCTAATTTAAATGAGAGAATATGATTGATACTTTTCTACTCTTTCTCATAGGGTTAGAACACGAACCATGTCATTAATGCGTGGATAACTAGAAGTCGTGACTGCTCCCATTCTTGTTTATTTATATTGGTTACCTATCGAAACGCATAACACAACACAACACATATCGACAATTCATAATATACTTAGCCATTAAAACATAACTTCATTACGCATAATATCATATTTCCGAAACCTGTAAGGCATAATCATAGAAAGGCATAATTTTGATAAGCATCAGTAATCCAAAAGACATAATATTTAAAAAGCATATATTTAATAAGAATAACCGGCAAAATCCCTAAGCTTCTAAGGAATAACACTCATTTAACATAATTTTAGAAAGCATAAAAATAAAAATAAAGTCCCAGCTCCATACAAAATGACTCCGAAAATTCGGCTATGTCCTGTACCCCCTTTGCGACACCCTAACCTTTTTACATTAAATAAAAATATATCTAAAACATTCCACATTACTTGCAAGCAGACATGCAGCGTGCAATAGGCGCCTCGGTGATAGCCTCAGCCACTCCAGCTCGTTCGGGCGCCTGAGGCTCGTTACAGCGGGCGAGGGCTGCACTCCCTTCGCGCCTCCGGCTTTTAAATTGCACTCTATTATAGGGCAGACTAGTACCACGGCGAAGGACCACAGCCAGTCGGATTTCATATAATTTACTTCGTATTAATATTGATTTCTTTACTTCGAAATTTATATACAATTTTAGCATTAAAAATACTTCGCTGCGTCGAATAAAAAACAATTACTTAGGTATAAATAAACATGCATAGTAAATTAACATTAAATTTATGGATATTTATAGATATGTTTTACAAATGTATGGCTTCACTGAGTTATGCTTTATAAAAGTATGTCAGACAAAATTATGAATATGGTCATTTATGCATAAGTAAAATCTGCGTTTCAAAGTATGCTTTACAAAATTATGGCAAATGAAAATATAGATTTATATTATTATGGCTTTAATTATAATGCCTTTCAAAAAATCTGCGTTATTATGTTAATGCGTAATAATAACTTTGCTAAACACTATTATGCTTATTAATTTGTATGCCATATGATGTATGTCAATTGAACTTATGACAATAAACATTATGCGTTTTAAAGTGTCACCATTAAGATGTATAATTATATCTATAAGAAAAAAATTTAAGGGTGCCACTTAAATATTTTTTATAGATGAGGTGTCTTTTGAAATAATTATTAATATTGTTTGTCTTCAAATTGAATCCAGCTGTATTACAGTCACGTTTTCAAATCCACACTACCAAAAACGTCCAATATAACTGGTATTATAAATGCAATAGTTTCGATTAATATTTGTTACTCAATCAATCCAGAACACCTCATCATCTAGATGTAATTCACATAGGCTATAATACGCAGAAATAGCTCATATGCTACTACTTACCTCGGAAAAAGTACGGTTGCCATGGAATAGCTTTTTTACGCATAGTCGCGGGTAACACAGCTAGTGTAAGAGAAATCCTTACCTTACCTTCGTTACTACCGATATTAAATTTTACAATAGTATCAGTATATAAACTTGAAAAATTTTGTCTCAGGCGGGACTCGAACCCGCATCTCCTCGCATAAATAATATATTCGCATAGCCGGGCGGGCACAAAATTTTTCAAGTTTATATACTGATATTATAAGTGCAATTAAGTTGCTAAAATATCAAATAAAGTATATAAATAGCTGTTTCATCTTAACTGACTGTCAAACATCTGCAAAGATGTTTCTTTCGGGTGTTAAGGGTGCAAACTCCTAACATTTGATGAAGCAACGCTGGCTCACAGCGTAAGAATATGCTTGAAAAATTCGCGCCGTGTCGCAGTGTCTCGGTGGCCTAATGGTATGGCGCCCGCCCGGCATGCGAGGAGATGCGGGTTCGAGTCCCGCCTGAGACAAAATTTTTCAAGTTTATATACTGATATTATAAGTGCAATTAAGTTGCTAAAATATCAAATAAAGTATATAAATAGCTGTTTCATCTTAACTGACTGTCAAACATCTGCAAAGATGTTTCTTTCGGGTGTTAAGGGTGCAAACTCCTAACATTTGATGAAGCAACGCTGGCTCACAGCGTAAGAATATGCTTGAAAAATTCGCGCCGTGTCGCAGTGTCTCGGTGGCCTAATGGTATGGCGCCCGCCCGGCATGCGAGGAGATGCGGGTTCGAGTCCCGCCTGAGACAAAATTTTTCAAGTTTATATACTGATATTATAAGTGCAATTAAGTTGCTAAAATATCAAATAAAGTTTACAATAGTAATTGAATGGTAGATTGGTTAATCACACATATTTATATTTCCTCCTTTCCTATTTTTACCCTATCATGTTTTATTTTTGCGCCAAAAAGTAGATTAATGCATTAGTAATAGTAATACAATAAGTAGTCTCATACTGTTATCCATTCTTACAATATCATATTGACAACCCTGACACCATTTATCTAGTTAACAAACAGCGTCATGTTTATCAGGAACCCCTGCGTGAGGTCAACTGAGATACAACGTCAACTCCTTGAGAACTATATTTGGCAAATCAGTTCATCGCCTCAAGTTCAAACAAGTGGACATGGCTGCCAATGGAAAATTAGGTAAGTGAAGAAAACCCTAAAATTAATGCTATTGTGTAATTGCACATTTTTGGAATGGAATTAAATGTTTGTAGTTTTTTTTTTACCTGCATAATTATTATGATCATAAAATAGACAGTTTAATATCACTGACTGTCATTATTCATTAAATTTATAAATTATTTCTTTATTTAACAAATGTTATTAAGTAAGTAATAAAGTGATATTTCGTTAGTTATCTCCACTGTTCTTATAGTGTATATATTTGTGGTATCTTGCTTTTCAGTAAGTCTGCCTATTTTAAAAATCGCAGCTTGTCAGACTTAAAAAAATCGCAAGGTTAAACTGAATCAGACTACACTACTTTTTGTAGTAACTTTAAATGTATGTTTTAGCAACACACTCTTTACTTTATCTTTAGACAAACCACTACAATCTGGAAAAAGTTATTATGTAGTTTTTTTTGTAGCTTCAAAATTCTAATATTTTTGTACCATACAATACACTCAAACAGTATGATGTTTTTATTGCATTAAATAACAATCTACATAATAAGGCTCAGATCATATAGGTATTTGTAACTATTTTTCTAGCTCTTCTCAGCGTATCAGACAAGACCGGCTTAGTGCCTCTTGCAAAATGCCTATCGGAGATTGGCTTGGGTCTTGTGGGTAGCGGCGGGACCGCTACGGCTCTCCGCAATGCCGGGCTCAAAGTACTAGATGTGTCGGACATCACTGGAGCCCCCGAGATGCTCGGCGGGCGCGTTAAATCGCTGCACCCTGCTGTACACGCAGGAATATTGGCCAGGTAATCATAAAAGCTAGTTAATTAAAAAACTAATACATAATACTCATACAGATCATACTAACAGCCAATAAGGATTTCCAATTTATTACTGAAACATGTTAAATAGTCAAAGGGTCAAAAAGAAAAGATAAATCACTACATAGTATAAAACAAAGTCGCTTTCTCTGTCCCTATGTCCCTATGTATGCTTAAATCTTTAAAACTACGCAACGGATTTTGATGCGGTTTTTTTTAATAGATAGAGTGATTGAAGAGGAAGGTTTATATGCATAATAACATTTAGTATCAGCATTGCACCCGTGCAAAGCCGGGGCGGGTCGCTAGTAAATAATAAAAGTGTATGTGTGTGTGTGTGTGTGTGTGTATGAGCGCGTGCGGATGAAAGTGGGTATCCTTAACTCGTTAACTTAAATTGAGGTCATCTTCTTGTTATACTCGTACCTACGGTACATTCTACTAGATACAATTTAATTCTGCGCATACATACTGTGTGTCAACGAACTGACAAAAAGCTTGATTGTTTCTGGTTCAAGTGCGCGGAGCACCGACGCTTCTTATTCTATGTGTGACGTAAGAGGCAACTAAAGAAGTGCTGTCAGAACGAGACGGTCGGAAGCATAGATTTAATTAAATCTATGGTTGGAAGCGTCCTCTCTCCTGTTGGCCGAATTTTAATTAACAAGCCGCGTGTAAAGCTTGTCGATTATGGCTAATCCTCCTGTTGGGGAGACCTATGTCAAACTATGGTAGAATGGTCATGATGACAACAAAAGAAAGAATCTGATTAGGAGGCCTAACAAAATTGACCGCTAATAATCGTTACTTCGGTGTCACACATGATAAACCTTGTTCAGTTGTTTTTAATTGGGATACAAATAAATGACGTTCTTCGATAAAATAATAAGGTGATAACGTTATTGCTGTCACTATTCATATTATTTTACCACTTCAGTAATTATTTGATTGATGTAATTTTTTTTACTTTGCAAGTTATATTTTTTTAATAATTAGCCTGAGTTTTGAATCTTTAAAAGTTACGCCATGACTGCGTATCCTCATGCAAAACATGTGCTTAAAAGGTTTTCTTACAGCTAGTATATGAATATACTGATTTAAACTTCCATGGTTACTATCACTAGAGTTAATTAATAAGGGGTTTATATCATGTGCATGTACCTTAGTTTTTATGAGTTCCCGATATTTCGGCACTATTGCAAGCGCCATGATCACGGGAGTACTGATAAAAAAACTGAACTCTAGTAGTATATGAATGATTTAAGAACACCTAATTTAAGGTCTGAATATCCGGATTTAATTTGAATTGAAAAAGAGAATAATTAATGTTCAAATTATTTGATGCGGGGTTTTATACCACGTGCCTTGTTTTCAAAACCACACCATAAAAAAACAAGGTACGTGGTATCAACTAACTCTAGTGATAGTGACCATGAAAGTTTAAATGAGGTTTAATTGCTTTGCAAAAAAGAAATTGTTAGTTATTTAAGTACACACGGCGGCACATCAGACTATACATGTTGACCTTGAGACCGCCTTTATGCCCTACGTAATAAAAGCTGTTATCACAGTTCAACTGTTTAACTTGATGTGCTGTCGAGTGTACATTATGGTAACTCTTTCCTATTTCCATACAGTATCTATGGTAGAATTACGTTTTGACAGATAATAAACAGGATATATTGGTAAAGACTATCAAATATTTATTATTAATATAACGACAAACTACATCCATCTCATATCATCGAAATAAATAGACAATACTTAAATTTAAATATTTTTTTTACTACAGGCTTACAGACTCCGACCAGGCGGACCTGAAGCGTCAGAAGTTCGAAATGATAAGCGTAGTGGTCTGCAATCTATACCCGTTTGTTCAAACTGTTTCGAAACCTGACGTCACTATAGCTGATGCAGTCGAGAACATTGACATCGGGGGAGTGACGCTCCTCCGTGCTGCGGCTAAAAATCACGATAGAGTAACAGTTGTGTGCGACCCCGCTGACTACGATAAGGTGATAAAGGAACTTAAAGAAACTGGTGACCATCAAACTTCTTCGGAAACTAGGTTAGTATTTCGAGTAAACATTTCGATGTCTACTAAAGCTGTTTACGAAGCGTCACGTGACCTCTCCAACCGTACTGCTAAGTAACCCAAGAATGCGATGTCAGATTTATAATTACGATTAGATTCGTTAAAGCTGACTATCTGGCCATTTTTGCAGTCGCCAATTAGCTGCTAAAAAGCGGCTGTAAGTGGCTAGTGTTTATATTTTATAACCTGCAAAGGCAACCTTACAAACATGACTTAAAGTTGAATTTAAGAAACTGTCAGGAATGAAGTAAAATAGTTGTGTCTATTCAATTATAAGGGTCTAAAAGCTAGGCATCTATGGGGACACTAGAAATCGTCAGGCTGACAGCGATGCTTAGGCACTAGCCCAAATTTTATAATGTGCGCTTTTACACGTTACTTAATAATACCAATGAAAGATTATGACTTCTTTATTTGTATATTCAGGCAAAGACTGGCGTTGAAAGCATTCACACACACTTCAGAGTACGATCTCGCTATCTCAGACTATTTCCGCAAGCAGTACTCCGCCGGCCAGTCACAGTTGACCCTCAGATATGGTAAGAAATATTGTGCTCTATGAATTCACATTGAAATTGTTATACATTTAAAGAATAAAAATAAACGTAACACTTTACCATCGGGATAAGATCAGACTGGCAGACAAGCCAGCGTAATATGACATGAGGTCAATAACTAAGTGTCTTTGAAATAAATTGAATCGCAATTATGTAACGGAATACAAAACACAACTAGTAGGTGATATATTAGTTGAACAGTTTTACAAACCATCATCCCTTTCTATTTTTTGAGTATATAATTTAAACGCAACATTAATTTATAATTTCTTTAAAAGAGGGTTATTACATTGTCAGTTCCTTCCCATATTCAACGTATATCGAAGATAATATAAGAAGCAATATCTTTAAGTGTATGTCAAACATTTTATTATTAAGAGAAGCACATCAGCAGTCTCAGTCCGAAAATCAATTGTCATACAATAAACAAAAAGGTAAAAGAAAATATCTAATGAAAATAGCATTACATAATCTAAAACTAATAAATTCCATTGTAAATTATTTTGGACAGCTCGTAAAAAACATAATTGACTATTTTTATCCAAACTATTCACTTTACCAGGTATGAACCCTCACCAAAAACCAGCGCAGGTATTCACAACGCGCGACCGTCTTCCTTTGACCACCCTCAACGGTTCTCCCGGCTTCATCAACCTCTGTGACGCTTTGAACGCGTGGCAACTTGTCAAAGAGTTGAAAGAAGCTTTGGGTCTACCCGCTGCGACTAGTTTCAAACACGTATCACCAGCTGGCGCTGCAGTCGGTCTACCTTTGACTGAAGAAGAGGTAAAAATTGACAATTTAATCTATACTAATATTATAAAGCTGAAGAGTTTGTTTGTTTTTTTGATAATCTCCGGAAATACTGGTTCGATTTGAAAAATTATTTTTGGGTTGGATAGTCCATTTATCGAGGAAGGCTTTAGGCTATATAAGATCACGCTGCGACCAATAGGAGCGAGGCATCTGTGAAAAATGTTGCAAAAATAATCGCGTTTATAATAACAGAAATTGACCGCGGACTAAGTTGCGGGGAACAGCTAGTAATTTATAATTTGAAATAACATCTTTTAGATCCCACCAAAATTCTCACAGTTTGATACAAAAATGACGTCTAAAATGGTCCTTGATTGAATGAATGACGTTGATTTTATGTCAGTGTCAACTTTATAACCTGGTCAAATTATGTCAAAATTAAATAGTATGGACTTTATTTGATATTTTAGGCATTTTCAGCAACTTAATTGCAATTATAATATCAGTATATAAACTTGAAAAATTATGTCTCAGGCGGGACTCTAACCCGCATCTTCTCGCATACCGGGCGCGGCGCTTTACCATTTAGCTAAATGGTGAGGAGATTCGGGTTCGAGTCCCGCCTGAGACATAATTTTTCAATATTAGATACTGAAATAGTATGAATATTAATGCCATGCTGTATCAATTATATTGTTAAATGTTGTACAAAAAGTGCCTATGTCAAATGGGTGCACATTTAGTTAAGCCACTCTTTTGACGCTGTTTGTCTATGAAGTTTTTATATTACATCAATGAATACAAAGCTTAAAATTTTTCAAGATAAATTGTCTACATCATTCTTACTTGACCCATATAAGTAAAAGAAACTCTTATCACCAGGCAGCCGTGTGCATGGTATCGGACCTGCTGCCTGTGCTTACACCGTTGGCGTGCGCGTACGCACGAGCGCGTGGGGCGGACCGCATGAGTTCGTTCGGCGACTTCATAGCACTGTCGGACGTGTGCGACGAGCCCACCGCCCGGATCATATCCAGGGAGGTGTCCGACGGCATCGTGGCGCCCGGATATACGCCCGAAGCGATGGCGCTGCTCAAGAAGAAGAAGGGAGGTGGCTACTGCGTAGTGCAGGTGCGTCCAACGTACTATAGCTAGGGATCGGTTCCCGCACAGTACAAATGTTCGTGTGCATTAACATGTCTGTTTGTACTGGTCTGGGTGTTTTCTATGTAAAATATATATTTACAAAACAATAGTAAATAAGTAAGTTTTAAGTTTATCGGTTGTCCAGTACCCATAACCCAAGCTACTTAGTAGGAGCTTAGTTTGGGACTAGATGGCGCTGTGTGGCCCAGTGTAGCAAGTCTGAAAAAATAGATGGTTTGCAAGAATAGCGACGCAGTCAAAAATTCTGTCAAATTGAACTATTGCAAACGATCATTACCTACCAACCTTTAAAAAAAATATATAATGCACATACCAAAATATTTTTAGTTTCGACTCGTATTCTCGCTTACCATCGAAATATTGGCTTTACATGGGACAATGGAAGTCCAAAATCTGTCAGGTTTAAGGTTTTAAAGTGTTGCATCTTTTAACTAGGTGCCAGAGATATGTTATGACATTCATCATAATTGTAGCCTACCACCGGCCCATTTTAGTCCACTGCTGGACACAGGCCTCTCCAAAAGGAAGAGTTTGTAATAATCGCCACGCTTCGCAGGCGGTTTGGCGATCGCAGTTAACCAATAGTGGTCGTCTTCTGGCACAACTTCCTAAATAGCTCTTACGACACCCACCTAATAAGAGGGTGTGCTGCTATTTTTCAAAAATCATAATTGTACTGAGAAAGTTCTTGGATTTGAGCAATGAAATCCTGAACCGTCTACACCTAATTTTAATAGATTAATAAAAATGGGTCTGGATCGAGCCTTCTTTGCTTTTACACAGGGTCTCAATCAGGCCTTCTTTGTTCCTAAATACTCGTATAACTTCTCATTACATAGCCACCCCAATCTAGAATGTATGTCCGTCAGGAAAAACAGTTATCAGTTAATGTGACTCACAATGACTACCTACCTTCTAATTTGGTAAGATGATATAGGTTTACTTTTATCCCTATGCAGATGGATCCCAGCTACGAACCAGACCTCCAAGAGATAAAGACGATCTTCGGCCTGTCATTGGAGCAAAAACGAAACGACGCCAAAATCTCCAAGGAGTTGTTCAACAATATCGTCACCAACAAGAAGGATTTGCCAGAGAACGCCGTGAGGGACCTTATTGTCGCGACAATTGCTCTCAAATACACACAGAGCAACTCAGTGTGTTATGCTAGGGATGGACAGGTAGAAATTTATTAACAAGTACAGTTAAGTTAGTTATTTCAGGGTTTTTACCATGTACCTTGTTTATTGTGAGTTTCTGACTTGTTTATTGAGAGAACTGAGTTTTTTCCTGATCATGGCGCTTGCAAAAAACAAGTGAAATAGGTAGTTGAAAACCCGTAGCAATAAACTTGTGAAAGAGTTTAAGAGCTAATTAATTAATTATGGATAGATAAAATTATTTTGCTAATGATTTCCGCTTGTTAACACCGGCCTAGATACCGTCATCACACTACCCGCACTAACCCTGAGTTGAGGAAACACGGGCACCACACAACCCGCACTAACACTGATTGAGCAAGCACAAACATTATTTCATGCAGGAAAACCGCCCGGCCTTCCTCAAAAATGCATGCAGTGCAGTTAATGCAGTTATTAGTACCCAACACCGATACAATAAAAACCTCGACGCGTTTCGCCACTTCACGTAGCATCCTCAGGAGATGTTGTCGCCTTCGCTGCGCTCCGACGACTAAACCGATATATATTTTTGATATTTGGATTGGTAAAGAAAGTATAGTATTTAATATTAGGAGCAAACAGGAGAGGCGCCATAATTGGATCTCGCTCCATTCTAAAATTGACTTCGGGTCGGCGCTGCCAATAACTTGGGCATCGTTTTCCAGGTGGTTCAAAAAGCACGGTGTCTAGATTTTTAAACGTCGCTACAGGTAATCGGCATCGGCGCGGGCCAGCAGTCGCGGATCCACTGCACGCGGCTGGCGGGCGGCAAGGCGGCGCTGTGGTGGGCGCGCCGGCACCCGCGCGCGCTGGCGCTGCGGCCGCGGCCCGGCGTCACCCGCGCGCTGCTCGCCAACGCGATAGACAACTACGTCAACGGGACCGTGGGTGCGTATTGACCAGGGCCAGTTTGGAAACCACTGGTCTGACCATTACCGCTGTACCGCGGCTTGGGTACGCGAGCAGCGAGACTGAGGCGGAGGCGGCGTAAGGCGTGGGCGGTGTGGGCCACCGCCCATGGCCTCGCGGTGCCAAGGGCCTCGCGTCTCATAGCTGATAATAAATTTGAAAAAGTATGGAAACCAATGGAAAGCCCAAAAGTACACACCGCAAGATTTTTCTTGTAATAAATATGTAAAACATAATTAATTTTCAACTTAAAGGTTTTTTCTCTTTGGTGCACGAAATAAATGTGAATGATAAGATAAGAAACCGTGAATGAAATACCTACTCCATATTTCTATATTATTATGTATGTTGTAAAATTAATTAATTAAAAAATCTCATCTCATTATACCATCAGAGGGCCTCGCGTAATGTACCTTATGCACCTTATCAGAGGACCTCGCAAAATTTACCTCGCCCACATTAAATTTAGACCTTACGCCGCCACTGGACGGTGGCGAAGACCAGCCGCTGCGTGCCGTCATTCCGCCGTCGTCGTTCAGAACAGACTACGCTATGTTGTCTGTTCTGAACTGTTTATGACAAACACACATGAGATAGGATATCCAAGGATGGGTGTTTATCTCTGGCTGACCAAATAATTTAGGAAAAAGATGCCGTTACGCAAATGACCTAATTACTTTGTAACGGAACGGAATTTTCCGTTTTTAAAATATAAGCTATCGTTCGCCCATAGCCTCAAATACTCCATGCCCTTGTACACCATGTGTAACAAGTAGCTTGTACCGTAATAAAGTAATATTTGTACAACTTCGGATCGATATCTTCAGATAAGAACGAATCTCTTGTGAGTCATGATTTTTCCTTCATCATACACCCTACCTTCCCGCGCATACCCAAGGCGCGGTACAGCGGTTCTACAATACTGAAATACACTTCTTATAGGTAAAATCTAAACAATTCCAGTTATCAAAAATAACCACCAAGTTTTATATCAGTGATCATGTGACGCTTGCAAAAGTGCCGTAGTTTCGGGAAACTCATAGAAAAAGATGCATGTTAGAAATCCTAAAACAACTAACTGACCATTCAGAGAAAAATTTTCTCTAGCTTAGGGTATAATGGAACTGACATTACTTGTGGTAAAAGTCACTAAATTATAAAAGAAAAAAATGTATTTACAAAAACATGTGTGAGATATAGAATAAAATACATTGCTGATGTTATGTTCATCAGCATGTCCGGCCGATATTCGGCGGGCAAATTTTTTAAAATATCAACTAAATAAAAAAAAAATATTGACTAAAAAATATTGTTTAACAGCTGTTAACATAGTTCAAATATTGTTCAATGCATTTTTTACACCGTGTATTTACAACACATTGACGACTAATCTTCTTTATTTATCTATACAGGTTCGGATCTGCCCCTGGACCAGTTCAACGCGTTGTTCGAGAACCCGCCCGCGCTGCTGACTGAGCAAGAACGAGACGAGTGGGTCAAGAAGATGGATCGCGTGGCGCTAGCTTCAGACGCCTTTTTCCCATTCAGAGACAATATTGACAGGGCTGTGCAGGTATGTCATGCTTATATTATTATGGTTTGTTAAAAAATATTATACTATAACGGGTGTAAAAAAACCAAACGCAGATCCGAAAACCACGTATAATCCTCATGTACACAGTCACATATACGTGTAGTTGCATCACTAGGATCATTTTTTTCTTCGGGACCATTCCTGGGAAACTGCTGCTTCCGAAGATATTGAGGGTCAAAGTCACAAATTTGTTTTCCATTTTATTACAAAAACTTTTGTAAAAGGTCATTTAAAAACTTTTGTCCATACAAACATACTAAACATTTTCATTATTTCGTTCATAATAAGGCCTTTCTAATTACAATACGCAATGTACGGCTCAGCGCGGACGTATTTGAACTTAGCAGCATTCACCATCGCAGCGGGCGCGCCACCCCGGCTGCTATACATTGCGCGCTACGAATTATAGAGTCCTAATAACAAATATCTTTTCCCAGCGATAATAGTTTGTAATGTGACTTGGTCCGATGTTTACATTGCGTAGCTTCGGGGTCGGCGTTTGGTTGTTTTACACCCTGTATACTTTCTAAATTGTGATCTGCCCCCTATGTGATTTTATTTTTATATTTTTTGGAAAAAAACGAATCTGTTCAACGCAAGTTTCTTAGGTATGTCAACTTTAAATGCTTCCATTCTAGATCTTCGTATGATATTCTATTAGATAAATACTCACTTGATACACTACAGATGAGAAGGTCACTTCTGGGTTCGATGTTCTTATATAATTTGTGTAATAATATGTTTGATTGTATTGATTTAATTGACTGTATAAATTGTCAAATACCTAGTAGATCTGAACGCATTCAACAAAGATATCATCATCGATTGTTCTCACTTCCCCGATGTAGGACCAATGCAGGAAAGCGAGCTCCTGTTTATAGGCTATTAAAGCAATACAATACAGATATTTTTGATGTTGACATTTTTGCTCTCTCTCCTACCTCATATAAAAGGTGCGTCATTCAAAGGCTGTCAGGTAGTGTGTAATAGTAATAGGTTTGACGGATCTATTAATAATATTACCTTTGATAGGTGGTATTGTTGATGTATCCGTGATTATTATTGTTACTTATTAATGTAAAATAATAATGTATCTAAAATAACATTTTATAGGAATTCATTTCATTTTGATTTGCTTTAAGTTTTTATTTTTTTATTACAAATTTGTAGGCAGTAGTACATGCACGTTCATAACCTTACTTTTTTATAAAATAATATGTGGATAAAGATGTTGGTTGTACAATAACATAGTATATTTACTAACACTCTTAAGTTAAGTGGAATTGTACAATTGTTTTTTGTCCTTAATAAAATAAAATAAAATAAAATAAATAAATAAAACAAATCGAAATTACTTTAATAGTGTATTATAATATGGCGTGTAATGAAAAGGTTTTTTGTTGTGTTCATTGAATACTTCAGGCACAACTTTTTGACAAATATTTCATTCTTTTTACAGTGTGGTGTGGAGTACATAGGCAGCCCGGCCGGTTCAAACAACGATAAGGAGGTCATTGAAGCGTGCAATGAGCACAAAATCATTTTGGCGCACACCAATCTCAGATTGTTCCATCACTAACACCCCAACTGCACTAGAATTAGAGTTCTAATAAATGGCATTAGAGAGATGGTATGATGGTACGAGCTATATTGTAGGTCTAGTACCGTCATTAATACGAATTCGCCATAGAACACTATTTGTCAAACAGTAGATAGGTATGAATTTTTATTGATTACAATTGCTCACAATTAACGTTTTTCAAAATTAAGCGAATTCGGTATTGCTGTATTTGTACGCTATTTTTATATCAAGAGAATTTATATAAATTAAATTCCTAATGAATTTTAAAATCCGGTACTGAATATCTAAAAGCAGTCGGAAAATACATAATGTATCTTTATAGATGTCAATGTAATATTCTGGATAATCTGTTGTAAATCAAGTGTCAAGTTTTTTATATCATAGCTGTTTATATGACGCAATTTGAAAGTTTCGAAATTATTTCGTACTTTTTAAATAGTAGACAAGAACATGGTTCTATTTTTATTTACTATTGGCACAAACTGAATGATGATTGAAAACACCATAATTTAAAGTTGTTTTTTATTAATAAAAAATAAGGATTAACTACATCCATTTATTGAATAAGATTAAAAATTGCTTTCAAACCAATAAACAGTTTTGACTGAAGTCATCTACCTAATTACGGAATTCAGACAGCGAAGTGGCCTCGTTTTAATTTCCTGCTACACAACGACCACAACTGTGATGTCATGTCCAAACATTTGTTTTATTCATTGTAACAAAACTTCCATTCTTCAGTATCGTTTATCTTTTCGTAATAAAAAAATAACATGACATTGTCTCGATGTATAATATAATCTCGTATCAATTAAGTTTTATACAAAGTAATTATAATTGAAACAAAAACGAAATACAATTTTCATTGGCTAAGACGACAATACGTGTCCTGTAAATTATTCAATTTATGTTTTTTTTTTTCGTAAAAAACAGTGTCGCGGTAAATAATCTCATATTTTGTTGTTAAGATTATGAATATCATTTAATTTTTATATATTTTCATAAATGAAGTGCACAAGTAGGTAAATGGTATGTGCCATGTGCCATGAAAAATCATATTTTTTACATACATTTCCCAAAAAAACATTCCATGTACCATGTTATACCTATCTATAAGATTAAAAATATATACTTTATAAAAGATTTACATAGTTAAGAAAATGAGTAATTTGTTATGTGAAATAAGAAGTTTCTTAAGAGCTGATTTATTACAGTACCTACTAAAAGGGCGTGGTGGGTTATATGGTAGATTATTGATTATGTGCTTCGGAAGCTTAAACCGTTGGTCCCGGCTTCTGTCGCTAGATGGAAGTTGTAAAAACAATTACACAGGTCAAAGGCCTCTACTAAACAACTTGGAAAACTATAATTCTTATAGAATAATAACATGATAAGAAGAATATTCAGTGTAAGTAGCTATTTGAGTAATTACATTAGTCAGAGATAGCTTCTAGTGATAAGATCGCTTACAGCTTCTAATAGATTTTATACTTTTGTACAATGTGCAATAAAAAATATACTTCAAAACTGAATGACTTTATACATGTTTGATACTGTGCTAAACCAGCTGCCAATGGGCCACATTGTTGTATGAATGACCAAAACCTTCCTGAAAAATGACAATAAAGTTGTTTTCTCATTGTATTATCTTATTTAAATAAGTATGTACAAAAATCCGTTTTGGAAAAAAAATGTAAGTATATTACCATATATTACGAAGTATATTTACAAAGTGCCTTTTATGTTAAGATATATTTTATGATAATGTATTTTGAAATATATGTTTAGTTTAAAATGTAAGAAGCGTTTTATTTACTTACCTTTAATGAGTTTCACTAATATAAAAAATACTATGTTGCCTTGCTTGCTTGCCTTACCTGCACCGAATTCTATATATTCTAGTGGTTAACCACTAAGAGGATACTCTTACCTGTTTCCAAATTACAGGTAATGTCAAATTAAAATTTTCTCCGAAAATTAGTTCTACTTGACGTGTAACGTGTAAAAACGTTCATGATATCTAGGAAAGATTTTGTCGACACAGAGATAAAGTTTGTTGGACAAAAACGAGAACTCTACAGCACATCCTGATATCTAACACTAATATGGTTATCCCGCTCAAGTCACGGTGTTGATAGGTACCTAAACCTGGTATTTCCACAGCAGTGAAGCAAGTTATAGCAAGTTAATGACTACATAATATAGGTAACCAAGTTTTTGTGGGTGTAAAATCTAACCAGTTCTTACTTTTCAGTTTCCTAGGTACTAACAGTATTTTTTAAAAGAAAATAAAGATTAACCATTTCATACTAAAATCACTCGTATAAGCCGACCAAATTAAGTCGATTAGATTCCTGAAACTTTCTTCGAAAGGTAGCGAAAAGCTTTCTTATTTGTCAACAAAGAATTTACATATTAATTTATCTAATATGTAAATTCCTTGTTGGTCAATGATATTTACATGAAATATCATTTTAGTTTGTTTATGGACTTTCTTACGAATATAACAATACATAATATAAGTTTCCAACTTCCAAGTAGTGTAGAGTCTCACCTAAGGTAGGAGATACTGTAGATATTTTTATGTTATGCATTTGAAATATTTAGGTATTTTTCCACAAAATCGTCCATTATTGTTAATGGAGACGCGGAAACGAAAACGCGTACTTTTAATATGAAAATGTTATAAAGTTTTAAATGTTTTCCATGCTGTCCGAAACTGAAAAGTAGGAACCGGTTAGATTATTTTTACACCCACAAAATCTTGGCCATAGTCATAAACTCGTTACTTGCTTCATTCCTGTGGAAAAACCATGTTTACCTATGTTTATCTACACCGCTGCACCGTGACCCCAGCGGGATATCCATAGCGTTTTATCTCAGGAGGTACCTACTGTATCTAGAGTTCTTGTTTTTGTCTAACAAATGTCTATCAGAGTCAACAAAATCTTCCCTAGATTTCATGAAAGTAGGCTAATTTCTTACAACTTGCTGTTACAAGTTGCCCAGGGAGACTATCTTTATCTTTTTTTTTTTAAATAAAAATTACGTCTCACGTTGTTTGTCCGCGATGGACTTCTAAATTACTTAACCATGCCAAAGGACATTGTGTGACGTCTTACCTCAAAATTCAATAATATTATTCTGAGCCCTGATGTGATACGAAGTTCGCGGGGTAATAAATACCTACTCGGAGACGGGACTGTTTGTGACTCATCGCGTCACGTGGTTCGTGCTCGTGGTTCTTCCCCGGCTCAAGGTTGGCCTTACCTACACAATCACAATCACGCACGACGTTCATAGACTAAGCTAAAAATTTTAATTACCCCAAAAGTGTGGTAAAAAAGTATTTTAATTGAATTTAATGAAAAGTAGCTTTGTTATGTTCACCATGTGTAATTATTTTAAATACCTACTTAATAAACCCAACTAAAAAAATGCAATGATTTTAAAGTTACCCTGTTTATTCACCAAAATCGGCTCAGAAGTTTAGACGCAAATATGGAAGTCGCTAAATACCCGCATACATAGGTATTATTATACACATACACTGCAAAAATGCTGCTTAGTTACTCTTCCTTTTGGTCTTCTTGCCGTAGTCGGGTTAAAAAATATCTTCAAATTTTGTAACTTGCAGGATTGCTATGGTTTTGTAAAACTACTGGTTAATCGCTGATTGTTGACCTTTTTATGGATTAATATATGAATTCCACTAGTGCTAACGATAGTAATTTAATTATAATTTTTAGTCCATTTCATGATTATTTCTAAGGTACCTAAGTGGAAAATAGTTACACTACACAGCAACACTTGAAAATTTGACAGTACTGCTATCCTCTTTGAGTACTGCTTGGCTGCTGCATGCATTTTGCCGAGCCTGATAAAACAAAAACAAGTGATTACAACAAGTGAGTGAGTGAACTTACCTTGTGTAGACGTGATTTCATGGCAATTTTCCTGTCTAAGAATTAATATTGTTCAAAACTGATTATCTGATAGAAATTCTTGAGATACTTTGATTTATGACAGTGAGTGAAGTGTTAACATTGAAATTGACTTCAAAGAAATGCAGAATTGCTAATTCGAATGCAGGAAATATGATATCAAATACTGCAAGCGACACCGAGGCTTCGAACATGGGATCACCGCGGTCTCCTTATAACTCTCCTTCGCAGCTAGTGCCGCAGCTAGCCTATTCAATGACTGAGCTGACTTGTGCTGATCAGAAATTCAAGTTCCAAGACAATGGTCAGTATCACTGTAAAGTCCTCAAATACAAATCGGCAAATCACATCATATAATATCATCATTTTCTGCCTAGATCTGAGCATGGGTATTTTTGAGAAAGTACAAATATGTTGCCATGGTTTGATTTTCTTCAAAACTTTAAAGCAAATTTATTGAACACCATACACTGTATTACAAAGTCATCTGATCATGGTTGGTTGTTTGAGTTGAAAGCCTAATCATTTGCTGTCTGACTTTCTATCTCACTTCACAGCAATTTGTGATCAAGAGAGTGGCATAACTACTCTTTTAATTTTAGTCAACAAGTTGTAAGCAGTCTACTGACTTTATTTTTCTTTGTTTTGTGTTGTTGCTCCCTACCGGTACACTTAACCAATAGCATTTTTCATAGCTTTATTAAGTCCTTGTATGTGTAAGTTTATTCCAGCCCTAAATCTGTTTTGATGCAAAAAAAAATCCGGATCCATTTAATGCTTTGGTGTGATTGAGTAACAAACATCCATCCAGACTTTCACATTTATAATATTAGTAAGATTCAGAAAGATATGCATTAAAGTTTTTAATTTCCAGCACCTTGCTTCTTTTCTTTACTTTCTTTACCTTCATTCTTTACTTTTTGTGTAAAATGAATTGGCACAAAAGTTATATTCATTGCTTTCAGGTCAACCATTCCTGAGAATAATAGAAGAGCCACAGCATTACTTCCGTTTCCGTTATAAGAGTGAAATGGTTGGCACTCATGGCTGTTTGCTTGGAGAATCAAGCGCAAATAGTAAAAGTAAATCTCATCCCACAGTAGAGGTAAGTCATTTAAATCTAAGCATTTATTTAATACTAGCTGTTGCCCATGACTTCATATGTGTGGAATTTCAACAGTCGTCCGACGAAGACGTCTAGAAAGGGCAATTGTGCAGTGTGTGAGGGGCGAGGGGTGGGAAAGCCGAGCTTGAACTGCGAACAAAATGATGTTAGTAGTTCAGGACACAGCATTCAGGGCCAACAACAGTGTTTGTGTTTTTAATTATTTTATATTTGTTAATTTAAATGTTGTATTGTGCAGACTGTAAAAAAATATCTGATAGGTGGTAGGTAGGGCATATGTGTTTGGATTTTTTTTATTCAAAATGATAACGATTCTTTCAAGCTTTATTGGAATGCTGATAATGAAAATAACATCTACATAATAATTGATTTAAGATGGCGGATTTTTTTATTATTTACTAAGGGTGAATTTCGAGATGGTGGACATAATTTTTTTTTAATAAGATAAATAGCATAAACGTAGAATATAATAGACGGACAAAGCCTGCGAAATAGAAGAAAACCTCTTATGGAAATCTAGCAAGATAGAAAAAAAAACAAAACTTTTCGTCTTGTGACCTGTCTTATTTGACAGAGTGACATCCAGTGGCATATGCGATATAAGGTTCAACATTTTATGGAATTATCTAGTACATCGTAGATTATCTAAAGTAAATACAGTTTTATCTAACAATAGTCACATGTTCTGTGAGTGCCTGTGGAGTCAACCACAAAAATAATCCAGGAAATTGCTCATTTCACAGGTAAATACGTAGAAAGTCGTCATCGTAAAAACGCGTTATTTTTGTTCAATTTGATCTTGTTGTTATGTTGTAAATATAAAATTATTTCAATCCACTTGTTCATTTTAATATTTTGTATAAATAAAGTTCTATGTATTGATTATTTACATTATTTTGGTGAATAATTAATTCATCGAAATATTTTACATGTACGCTAGAGCTTGACTCAAATTTATCGATACTATTGTCGACATTTATCTTGAATGTTTCCGGAGAAATTTGATGTTATTTTACGTTAAGCGTCTCAAATGAATGTCAACTTAACAATTTGAAGAAGGAAACTGTAAGGAATCACATAACTAAGATAATTTTGTTAAAAGTCAATAATCAGCGATTGATTCATCAGAATGTAAATGTTTATTCAGATTTTGTTTACTTGTTCTTTTCACTTACTGCCATTGATGAGCTTACACGGCAAAGCAGATGACACGGGAAAATCTTTTGAAGAAATAAATAAAGAAAACTAATTAACAATGGCTGTTATTTTTTTTATTAATTAATACTGTTTATTTTTAAATTATATGTAAAAAATATACTCACCGGGCACATTTATCTGCCCACTATTATAGTTGTAAGAAGTGAGGGCGGTTAGGTATGCCGCAAAGTAGGTGCATAATCTCGAGATAAAAACAGTGTAACAGTAAACATTATTTTCCAAACGACGAACTGCAATTATTATCGATAGTCTAAAAATGTTAAAAGTACGTCACTAGTTAACACACACATTGACAAATCAAAACTGGTCACGCATTATCGGGCTGTCAGTCGATCTACTTGTATCCTATATCTATGATAAATAGTTGTCTATTTTGAGGTTAATTGGCGTGCTGATTACCAAAATTCCATCTTTCTTAAAATCCAAGATGGCGGACGTTTTTTTTATAATTTGATATGGGTGTCAATTTTGAGGTTCATTGGGGTGCAGATTACCAAAATTCCATCTTTTTTAAAATCCAAGATGGCGGACGTTTTTTTTTATAATTTTACATGGGTGTCAATTTTGAGGTTCGTTGGGGTGCTGATTACCAAAATCCCATTCTTTTTAAAATCCAAGATGGCGGACGTTTTTTTTTATAATTTGACATGGGTGTCAATTTTGAGGTTCATTGGGGTGCTGATTACGAGTGATTATCTTCAATAAATAAATATTTTTATGCACCGTGCAATTTCAACCACCTGTAAAACGAAGCCCACGTTATGTAACCATTACGATACGAGACAAAAAACAAATGACGTATTTTTTCTTTTGGTATAGCCCAGTACAAAAATATCAAGATAAAGCACTTAGAAAATGTCACCCAAAAATGATAAATTTTTGATACAGCCGCCTAGCAACACTTTTTTTACGTAATGCACATCACATTCATGAATTACGATACTAATCATAAGTTTTTGAATTTCTCTTTACACCTAAACAGGCCTAAAATTGTAAAAATATAAAACTATAATTCGCACACCCGCTAAAAAACTCACAAGGCTAAAAATCGTGAATCGAGTAATTAAGCTTTAAACTTTTTGTGGAAATGTGATTATACTTGCAGTCATTCTATTGATGTTAGAGAGAAACTAAAATATACCATATATTCTTCATTTAATTATCTTTCACCATAGTTAGCAATGTTATCTTCATTTTGTTTTATCTTGTAGAAATAGTTGTTTTTTTATTAAAAGACCCATGTTATGACTGTTTTATTGAAAAAAAAAATGCAAAATGGAAAAAAAATACAATAATTTGGATATTATTTATTATATTCAACCACTTATAATCATAATTCAACAGGTAAAACTCTTAGAAAACATGTCTTTCGTTAAATCTTCTAACAAGTAGTAAGCAGTAAATAACTCTTATTAACTTAAAGAGCATAATCAGTCCTATAATAATCATTCATTGCCTTACAATAACTTAGAAAACGATACGATAAATTCGCAACTTCTAAATAACCTCACTTTCAACTAATCAACATAAAATAATAATCTCGTCCGTAGTAGACATAAATCTAACTAGTTTTAATTTTATTAATCGTACGATTCGAGCAGGGTAGCGTACCTGATACTCAGAATATCGAAACGATATTCGCTGAATGTCATTCAGGTTTACGCTCCGACCTCGAAACACGACGATGTCGAAGTGGAGGCTATGTATGAGGAGATCTCTAAAGCCATGCATAGCTTTAAAACCCACTACACGGTTGTGATGGGGGATTTCAACGCGAAGTTGGGGCAACGTTGCGGTGATGAGTTGAGAATGGGGAAATTTAGATTTGGGCAACGGAACAAAAGGGGCCAGATGCTGGCAGACTTCATGGAGAGGGAGAACCTCTTTATGATGAACTCCTTTTTCAAGAAACCCGTAAGCCGCAAATGGACCTGGATCAGCCCGGACGGTAAAGTCAAAAACGAGATCGATTTTATCATGTCAACGAAGAAGCACATATTCGATTATGTCACTGTGATCAACGCTGTTAAGTCAGGAAGCGATCACCGCATGGTCAGAGGCACATTGAATATCGACGTAAAGTTTGTAAGAGCGCGACTGATAAAATCCACGCTCCGACCAATACCGGCTCAAATTCAAAACCCCGAGTGCTTTCAGCTCGAGCTTCAAAACTGTTTCGAAGCCCTTGAGAACAGCATCGATGTGGACGATCTATACAACATGGTGGTGGATACTGTCCGTACGGTAGGTTCTAAGTACTTTAAAACCCGCCGTCCCAAATCAAAGAAACTCTCCAGTCAGACTCTCCTACTTATGGATCAGAGAAACGAAATGAGGCTTCAGAACTCAGCGGATGCCCATCGCTATCGGCAACTCAATAGACAGATATCTAAGTCTTTGAAGAGCGACCTTCGCCAATTTAATACCCGACGTATTAAAGAGGCCATTGAGCGGAACAAAGGCTCCAAAGTGTTCGCCAGAGATCTGTCAATTGGGCAAAGTCAATTGACGAGGCTGAAAACTGAGACAGGTAGCATGACATGATTGCGTCAACACCTGAAATCCTGAGGGAGATTGAGAGTTTCTATGGACAGTTATATATTCCACGAAAACACCTGTTGAAAGCAAGGCTAAAGACCCTAGAGCCAAGCTTACCCGACACTATTCTGAAGATATCCCAGACGTCAGCCTGTGCGTGATTAGAATGGCTATCAAGCAACTTAAAAACAACAAGGCGGCGGGTGATGACGGAATCACAACAGAGCTCCTTAGAGCGGGCGGTAAGCCGATACTTAAGGTCCTCCAGAAGCTTCTTGACCTAAAGTTGGGATCTTATACCGAATCATCATCATCTTCAGAAAATGAACTATTCGCCACAGGATTTTTTGTTGCTAGAATGCGGCATATTTGTAATAACTTCATTGTTTCACGCTCTATGTTTAAAAATACCAATTTTATCACATTTAGATAATGTATTAACCTGTATTTAAATCAGACCCCTTTTGTTCTGCCAAAATAGTATGAATAATCTGTAAGTTGTCTTCAGGTATCTCACAATTTTCAACTGTACAAAAAGTTAGTTTGGTATCAAACGCGTTAAAAGTAAAAAAACTAATTACAGAAAATATGTAAAAAGTATTAACAATAACGTACTGGTTCACCGTGGCGTGTCATTTTTATCCACATAATCAACTTCGTGCTTATCAATTAAATGTATCAAATTTTTCCTAAAAACATTATTCTCTCTTTTCGGTACCTTTCAAATATTAAAAGTTTAAGCACTTGTATTAGCAGTCACAAACATCCTACTAGTTTACATAAAAATCATAAGAATATTTTGTGTCAGTACAATATAAACCTAAATAAATAATAGTAGTTTAACAAGTTAATTTGAATTTAAATAACATAATATAATTTAATAGTTTAATTTAATTACTATTTTAACGCATGTACTGACAAATATGGATGTAATTTATCTGAAATAAAATTTATTTAATCTATTTTATTTTAATTTAAACATCAAATTCAGCAACTCAAAATTATTTATTTCAACGAAAAATGTTAATCTCAAAACGTTAAAAAGAGCCACAAGCTATTTGTTTTATTACAGGTACGTTAATATACCGCCACAAAATAACTTATGACAAATAAACATTCGCTATAATAGTAAAAAAAATGACATATTACATGTTAGTGCTTCTTTATACAAACAATTTTTTCATTTAGCTTTTTTAAATGGTAAAAAATGGTCACAAACCATGTTATGACTCTTTTTCACCTGATAATTTATAAGAATATAATGAATTACTTAACCAGAATATAAATGTTACACAGCTTACGACACTTTTTTAGAGCACGAACATGCGTCTTCTCGTAGCAAGATGTGATGGCGCACTGTTTTACAAGATGGCGGATTCATTTGGCTCCCGAGAAAAGTGACACTTGCGTCTTCATTCGGCAAATTTAGGAACTTATTTCGTGGCGTTTTTACATCGGATAGTACCCAGAAAAATTCATTTCTTAATGCAAAAAATGAGATTTGCCTAGATTTATGTTATGACAGTTTTTTAGCGGGTGTGCGTTGCCAAAAATATTTTAGGGTGAAAACTTGATTTACATTTTTTACTTCATATATGGGCTCTAAATACGATACTGAACGCCTACAAAAAATTTGGAAAGTGGTTAAAATTTCATCCTGTATACATCTGGGCAGTGTAAATAATTTTTTTTAACAAAAAAATTTTTTTATTAAAATATTAAATACCTATCGGTTCAGCTATTTATTTTGAAACACGCTGTGACGCACACAGATGTAGCTGTGTAAGGTCCATTCAACCGAGACCCCGCCGCATCAAAATAATACGTCCGGGCGCGTCACAGCGTGAAACAAAATAAAAAGTCTGAATCAAAAATAAATTTCCAAAAAATATTTTTAATAAATAAATAAATAACACTGCCATGATGTTATACATAATGGTCCGATAACGTGGGTTTCGTTTTCCAGGTGGTTCAAAAAGCACGGTGTATATTGTTTACTTGTGACAACCCTAGCCGTCGCGATACTGTCTAGACGTTGTCGGCATTTTCCATGAGATCAAAGACGTCGGACGACTGTTTGGTTTTATAGACTGTGCTTATACCGTGAATATTTTCAATCAGATCAATACTCAACTCTCAATACTTTATTTGCAACCATAATGTAGGTACAGAGGATGTTAAATTTAAATACAATATGAGCATTATGGACCGGAATGGCACGGAAAAGGGTAATAAAAGAGTGGAGACGCCATAAGATCAGTTAAATTAAAAGTAGTACTTATTGGAACTATCCCACAGAAACCGTACCTTTTCCCAAGATATGAAGTAGCCTATTTGTTATTCCAGCTAATAAATTAACATTCAGATCCATTAAGTCGTTTTTCCGTGAAAGGACAACAAACATGCAGAAATCCTTACTCACAAACTTTCACATTTGTAATATTTTTAGTATTAATATTATTAGTAGGAAGTAAGATAGTAGGAAGTAGGATTGTATTACTCTTAAGTTTATTCAAAAATATACTGAACACTTAGTATAAACATTATTTGTATTTTTTTTGTTTCCAGCAAAATTTTTTTTTTTAGGTGTCAATAATGTTTAAATTAGATGCTGCTGAGCAGAGTAGACACACCAACCGTGTATAGTTAATAATAAATATGTTATATATATATTTTGTTATGAGTCCCGCAATGAATAATTCATTGTGTACAATTATTGTAGTATTAGTTAAATTGTAAAACCTAATGTAAATGTAAAAATTACATAATTATCAAAGATTTTAGAAATGTGTTATGATAAGACATAAAATAATAGGTAAGTACTATTTTTGGGCTGTTCTTAAGCAATCAAATAAATTTCTACTGAAATTCGAAAATTGAGCTTCAAGGCAAAAGTCAACTCATCTAACGGCCGGTCCTAATAACCTATCTATCTTCAGTTTTGGCATATCGGAGATAGAAAACAACTTCTGTCTTTATTTCTCTGGACGGCAAAATCAGATATAGAAACTGTTTCCTATCTCCGAAATGTCAAAACTGGCGATAGATAGGTTATTGGGACCGGCCGTAAGGCAGCCACAAATCCTTATCCGAAGAAACAGACTTCAATGCACTATATCATTAATTATATTTGTAGTTTTTAATATATCTAGGTATAGCCTATAGGTCGACTGGTACGAAATGTCATACGAAATTAGGTCCGACATTAGAATTTTTAAAAATTGTTTAAAATGATTGTAAATAAATGAAGCAAGCAGCATGCTTCGAGCTCTACAAATTATCTTTGAGCTTTCCCCTTTTTATGATTCTGAAGACGTCTTACTGCCCAGAAAGTAGACACAAGTAAATAGTATTGTTCATGGTTTGGGCTCAATATGCTTAGGATATTTAATTTGTTCCTTAGATTTATATGCCCTCCCAATATCCCTAAGATTTCCTTAATATCCCTTGTATTATATGAGATGAGAAGGATCTACATTGTGTGCAAACAGTTTATTTTAACACATAATATAACAGTTTTATTTTGTGTAACAGTTGGTGAATTATAAACGTCGTGCAATCATAAGATGTCGCTTAGCTCAAAAGAACTCCCCTGAAGAGCACCCACATAAGCTTCTCGAAGAAGAGGAAGATAGAGATGTTAGTTATGAGGTGCCAGAAAACGGAAGCTATAAAGTTGGGTAAGTCATGCAGAGTCTTTTTTTTGTATTATATTGTAATGTGTAAAAGTAACATATCTCTTTAGGCATTGGGCTTATTGAGGAACAGCAAAACAAAAGATTAGTGACACAATTCATTAAGCCTTAGTTGATCCATTGTGAATCCTCATCAATTCCTGAGCGGTTGCTTTATTCTTTTTTTCTACTCTCATAGCTTTGCTGGCATGGGAATTATTCACACAGCCAAAAAGGATGTTCCAGGATTATTGTTTAAAAAATATTCAGAAACGTCTTCAAAAAGAAATGTTGACCCGAAAGAGGTGAGCCTGGTTTATGTTCTATTTTAATAGTGATATGGCAATCTTAGAATACTTAGAGCACATAGACTTTTATGATAATATTTCATGTGTGTCTGTTTTATTAGCTCTTGTTTTAAAAGATAAGTGTCGATCCTGGTCCAAAAATAACTTGACTTCAAAAATAAGTTTGTTGGAAATAGATAAACTAAAAAAAAAAAGTTGTGCGTGTACTAGTGTACACACGTAAGAAGTGAAACTTCTTTAAGGCCTTATTTTTCGAAAAATGATCTACATGCAACTTTCCAGAAATTGGTTAAATTAGTTAAATTGGTTAAATTAGTTAAATTGGTTAAATTGGTTAAATTGGTTACATGGTTAAATTGGTTAAATTGGTTAAATTAGTTAAATTGGTTAAATTGGTTAAGTTGGTTAAGTTGGTTAAGTTGGTTAAGTTGGTTAAGTTGGTTAAACTGGTTAAACTGGTTAAATTGATTAAATTGGTTAAGTTGGTTAAGTTGGTAAAGTTGGTAAAGTTGGTTAAGTTGGTTAAGTTGGTTAAGTTGGTTAAGTTGGTTAAATTGGTTAAATTGGTTAAATATTATTTCACTTTACCTTTTTGCTATCGTCTGAACCAACCCTGGTAGGGGCAAGAAAAAGATGGCGCGTAACCGAAAAATGTGACGAAAATTTGACGCAAAACGTGACGGTAAATTTTTTCCAACGCCGATAAAGAAGTTTCACTTCAAAAATAATAGAAAACAGCACACTCAGGCACGGTAGAAAGAGTGGGAGATACTAGTTCCTCTCCCTTCCCCTCGATCTTACGCTTTTTCGATCAGCATCACGTGACCCTGACGCGAGTTTGGAAGTTTTTACCCATCCAACAAAAAAGGGCTCAGCGCCGCTAAAGAAGTTTTCACTTCAAAAATTCAGACATTGATGATCCAAGGTCAGTGAGGCTTAAATATCAAGTCTCAAGGCCCTCTACGAGCCAATTGTTATCGTATGATTATCCTTAAAGATTTCCAAGCCACCTTAACGAATTTAAAGAAAGGCCATCAGAGCTATTAGGTTTTGCAAGTTTAAATGTTGTTGATTAAGTTATAAAATGTAAGTACTTAGAAAATAAAAAATAGCCCGAGTTTCAAAATGAATCTTAAAACTTCTTTTATAGGAATCCAAAGTGTAATTCAGTGATCGGATCGGATCGTAGACAGGATCGGTACATCCAAAATACTTAACGACGGAATCTTACCATGACCGCCAACCTCATGAATGCCTTATTTACAATAATTTAACGATATGTATTTACTTTTAACATCCCACAAATCTCAAAGGTCCTTTTTTATTTGAAATACATAAAGGAAAAACTTGAATAGGTATAGGTAGCTACTAAAGTCTGAATCCAGCCTAGAAGACTGATTTTGGTAAAAAATAAAAAAAAAATACAGTTTTAAATGTACCTAATCTGTAGACACTTTTGATGTGTGTATATGGAATGTTAGGCATTACGTTTAGAGTTTAATTGCGATTTCTACGAACTGAATTCACTCGTACACTAATATGAGGCGTTCGGTTGTAGCCAGCGCGGATGTTTATGCATTAAATTATTTAGGTAACAGTACCCCTTTGAAACAGCTATGCATGTTAGCATGGCGTTTATACAGCAAATAAAAAGTATATCAATTAATTTGTGGTACCAACTAGCGTTACCTACAACTATAACCAGCTTTAAATAGCGTGTTTTACCAGTTCTAAGAAGAGCATAGAATAGATAAAATATTTTCGTAGTACTTACCTAGAGTTAATTGATACGGGGTTTATACCATGTACCTTAGTTTTTATGAGTTTCCGATATTTTGGCACTGTTGCAAGTGCCATGATAACGAGAAAACTCACCTGTAGTATTTTGAATGTTCGGAAATATATATTTTGGAATAATATATTAGGCAGAGGACTTAAAAGAAGTACACCTGTTATAAAAATAGGGATTTTTCTGTTTTGCTTTGTATAGACAAGATGATGAGTTTACATTAACCAACGGAATGTAGAGCTAAGTGTCATTTAATATGTAAACATTTGGACCATATTTAAAAGTTATAACTAAAGCAGATGTCGGAAAATTAAGTTTTACAACAGCTGTTCAATTGGACTGAAATCCGTTCGGTCTTACCCCAACATACCTTACTTCTCATCAGTTTTGCCTACAAGAGTTGAAAGTGAGTGTGTATTTTCTACAGCAGGCTATTTTTGTAATAAGATACGAAGTTCTTACATGACTTAATGTCTTAGGTACCCGAGATGGGGCAGAGGGCGTCCACAGTAGTCCTCCATCGCGTACGGTCTTGAGCTTCGCGTTTCATTTCACTCCAAGTCTTGCCGATCTTTTTCGCCTCATCTGCACAGTGCGACGCCAAGCTTGTTTGGGGCGGCCACGTTTACGTTTTCCTTGGGGATTCCAATCCCAAGCCTGTATGGGAATATGATCGGGATCCCTCCGGCTGGTGTGGCTGATCCAGTTCCACTAGCGGTTTGACAGATCATAAAATGGTTTTCAATTGATTGAAGTGACATCTACTTAATCTGATACATTGGCTTGGCTATTTGGTCACCCTACTACAACCGCGCAACGTGTCATAGAGACGATAGGTTATGATATTTCTTACAACTGTGCGTGTTATCTAGGGTGCCCTGTGGACTCGCGTTGTGTGCGATCGATGGGTCCCCTGTGGACTCGCGTTGTGTGCGATCGATGTGGCAAGAAATACCGCGCGCCTATAGGGCTTTATAGCCAACGGCGGCGCTGCGGTAACCCGTGAAAAAAACCCTCTAGAGCTGCATTAATCATCTACAACAGATGTAGTGGCCAATGATGATGATGATCAGAAAAACAAATGGCGATGAATTCCATACGATTTTACTAATAGACTTAGTCCTAGACTTATACTTATTCTAAGTTTATGATATGTCTGGTGAAACGAAAACTAAACTTTGACGGGTATTTATTCATAAGTTGGTTGATACGAAGAAGTAAACGATTAAACCTTTTAGTACTTTAAGTAATAATGAAATATTTTATAAAAAACGATTCCGATCTTGGACACCAAAAAACAACCTGAAAAACTGTTATCCATCGTAAATTTGTGATTAAATTATAATGCCTAAGGGTTGAAAGTAAGTGAAAATATTTCTTCAATACAAAAATACAGCATGTTGCAGTAAGTACATACTGTACACATTTAATAAGAATATTATCTCGTATATCTGTGCATAACATAAATATGATAAAATTTACGATGACTTTCCGTGGCGACAGCTAGCCAGATGTAGGTACTGGCTCCGTTAGGTCGGCCTGGAATGATCGCCTTGACCACAAATAAAAAAGTGAAAATTGCACACGAATATTGATTTCATTGATTATGTTTTTTGTCATAATGATCTCACTAAGTTGTTCCATGCTATACCTACAATTTCAATTTTTGCAAAAGTGCACAGCAGTCACCATGTTTTATAAGCTTGATATTATTACAATAATCAAAATCTCTTGCAAATTCTAATGCTCGCTTGTAAACTTCATTTTTATTTCTTTTACTTACTTATCTTTGTCGAAGCTGATAAATACGAGGGCGGGTCAATAAGTCCGTGACTTTTGGAATAAAACACAGATTTTTTGATAAACAAATCATTTTATTTTTCAACGTAGTCTCCCTTGAGCTCTATACACTTTGTCCAACGCTTCTCCAATTTTTTTATCCCTTCCAAAAAATATGATTTGTCGAGGTCCTCAAAATAGGCCTTTGTTTGCGAGATGACTTCATCATTGGAGTCAAATCTTTTTCCACCAAGCCATTTCTTCAGGTTTGGGAAAAAAAAGTAGTCACTCGAAGCCAAATCTGGAGAATAGGGTGGATGAGGGAGCAATTCATAGCCCAATTCATGGATTTTTGCCATGGCAACTGCACATGTGTGCACCCTTGCATTGTCTTTGTGGAAAAGAACTTTTTTCTTGGCCAAATAAGGTCGGTTTTTTTTTAAATCGTCATTGAAGCGGTCCAATAAGTTGGGCTAATATTCCCCATTGATTGTTCTTCCCTTTTGAAGGTAGTCAATGTGGATTATCCCACGTGCATCCCAAAAAACAGTCGCCATAACTTTATTGGCTGACAAACCCACCTTGGCCTTCTTTGGCGCCGATTCACCCTTAGAAACCCACTGTTTTGACTGTTGTTTGGTCTCTGGTGTGTTGTGATGGATCCATGTTTTGTCCACGGTTACAAAACGGCGCAAAAACTCCTCCATATTGCGATTAAACAACGCCAAACCTTCCTGTGAAGTTGTTACACGATTGCGTTTGTGGTCGACTGTGAGCAAACGCGGCACCCATCTTGCGGAAAGCTTTCTCATGCCCAATTGATCTTTTAAAATTGAAACCACTGAGCCATGCGAGATCCCTACGGCTTTCACAATCTCTTGCACTTTCAATCTTCGGTCGGCCAACACCATATCGTGAATTTTTTCGATTGTTTCGGGTGTAGAGACCTCAACTGGGCGTCCAGGACGTTCGGCATCTTCAGTGCTTTTACGGCCACAACGAAATTCAGTAAACCACTTTTTTACCATTGAAATCGATGGTGCAGAGTCCCCATAGTATTTATCAAGCTTAGCCTTGGTCTCGGTAATGGTATTTTTTCGCAAAAAATAATGCTTAATAAGCACACGAAATTCACCTTTTTCCATTTTTTCCTCAAATTACTGGGTAGTCTGATAAAAATAGCTGTCAAACACAAACTAACTGACGCAGCAAGTTCAAATTTTGATAGGAATCAACTGACAGATACCTGTTGACAGGAGTATAGTGTTGCTTTTTCAGTAAAGAGGTCAGAAATTCAAAAAGTCACGGACTTATTGACCCGCCCTCGTATACCGTTTCTACTGAATATTATACCTGTGATTGTCTACCTACAAGATTGTCATATCAATGGATTACAAATTTCTAGGAATACCAAACTGGTACAAGTAGGGCTAAGTACTATCCGTCCGGATTAAGCCGAAAGCGTCTGAAATTCCACGCTTCTATTCGGACTTTTTGCGTATTATCAGCAAACATTAGACCACATCCCGACATAATCTCTCCAAAAGAAGGGGTTTGCAATAAGACAGTTTTTCTGTGTTCCGCTTATGTGTAGGAAGGAGAACTTTCTGGGTAAGCTCGCTCCATCTTAGGATTCTTCTTAACCGTAGAGTTAAGTATGTAGTCAAGAGCAAGCCCATTTATTATAAAAAAAACAAAATAGAAAAGACACTGCTGTCTGTCATCTTTTTCTTTAATTACTCGTAGTCTCCTCTTATAATACCGTCCACGTTTTGTTAGTGATTATGCGGTGGTAGGGTTCCATTCCAAATATTGTAAAATAATGTATTCTAGTTTGACTCGCTACAGTCCAGAACATGCACTGCGTTTGGACTAAATGTTATTTTCTTGAGACCCAAAATTTGTAAATTTTAGGTCATGAGTGTGTTACTATAAATGTGTGTAAGAAAAAATATCAACGCTCTCCTATCTATACTTTTTACACGTGCCCTTGTCGTCTAGGACGTCTACAGGCGCGTACAGGTCTCAAAATAGGAATTACTTCGTGGTAACACATCTAGAGAAATAACTCATTTCAGTTTCAATAGTAATGTATAAAGCACTAACTCACGCTTCAGGTAGCGTCTGTCGGCCAGCTTATTCGGACATCGAAGGTTTTTTGTCGGCTGGCCACTAGCCAGCCTACAAAAATCTGGACACAAGTCCGGTATGCATATTTTTTACAATTGTTCTCTATCTATGCATTTGTAAAAAAATATGCGTACCGGACTTATCGTTTATAATAAAATATTATTACTCATTTCATGATAGTTAGTAAAAAGGTTTAATCGTTTACTTCTTTACTATCAACCAACTTATGAATAAATACCCGTCAAAGTTTAGTTTTCGTTCCACCAGACATATCATAAACTTAGAAGTATAAGTCTAGGACTAAGTCTATGAGACTATGAGTCAAATCGTATGGAATTCGTCGCTATTTGTTTTTCTGATAAACCCTAGATTTTAAGTTTACAGTAAACCTAAAGGTTGGTTTTACAGTAAACCGTTTACTTACTATAATGAAACTGGTCAATAAGTGTGATCTAAGCACGCACAGTTGTAAGAAATATTATTGCCTATTATCGTCCCTATGACGCATTGCGCGGTTGTAGTAGGGTGACCAAATAGCCAAGCCAATGTATCAGATTAAGTAGATGTCACTTTAATCAATTGACAACCATTTTATGTCAAACTGTTATTTTGCGTGTACCCAGTTTCCTCTGTAGGTTTTTTTAATAAGCATATATTTTATTCTATGAGGGCGATGAGCTGCAAATTTGACATCAAAATCATTTGAAAAAAACAAACTACATATTTTTTTAATACTTATGTTAAGTCTGCGTTATGTCCATAATATTTTTTCTATTTGTTATAAAGATTCAAATTGTATCTAATTTCTTCCTTAAATTCCACTAATTTTGTTGGAAAAACAATTAAAAGTTGGCAAAACCAATTTCATTGTGCGATGTAACAGTCTCAAATTCTCAATATCCTAATCGCAATAACAGTCCAAATATGCTCTATTTTATGTTCCTCTAAAATAATTTGCTTTATTATGGTCACCGTACTGTAAAGTCTCAACTCAAGTATTTGAAACCACTACAGATTAGTAGAGTTGCCGAGTTGCGCGTGCGCCCGTGCGCTAGCCAGCGCTACCTTCGCATAAACAATAATAAAATCAGCTGCTTCAATCTAGACGATAGTGTTATAATGTTTTATTGCAAGCACTGTGGTACGTTGTTTCCAATACTATATTTTTTTTAGCTCCGCATGTATTGTGAAAACGAGGCGAAGGGTTTGGACCTGAATATTGTGAGACTGAAGTTTACTGCACACGATGTACTCACAAACAAAGAAATCTGCCCGCCGGTATTTTCACAACCTATACATAATTTGAGTAAGTGTTAATTTGACATATGTATTAAAATTAGAATGGGGGACAATAATGAAATAATACATACCCAATTTCGATTATTTTCCAAAGCATGGTTAGTTTTTAGCCTAAGTTACATTTAATACGGTATGCGACATGCAAAGTTTATTAATTTCATTTACTGTTTTTAGTTTAATACTGCGGATTGTAGTTGCTACTTCCGTTGGTTTATAAATCCTTTTGATAATGAAATTGAGTTGCTGATAATTTATTTTTTGCCTTGTTCTGAAAGATGCGGATAGCTTTAGTAAACGCAAAGCATTTAAAATAAACTTTCGAATATGTAACATCAAACATATAAGTATACTCTTTCCCTTAAAATTACGTAGCTAACGTGTGAATAAAATATTTCTGCCATTTATTTTTCAATCTAAGTTACTTATGGCTACAAATCAGATTATTATTTGATTCAATCAAAAAGTAAAGTTGAATCGCAATCAAGGAAGCTCTGCCTGCCTTATCACATTATCGAACCTCATATTCCTTCGTATCCCACGTTTCGCTCAATTAATTAGTTTATAATGGTAACGTATCAAAATTAACCTACAACAATAAATTACTAAAAAAGTAAAGGATATTTTATAATTTTGTTTGAAATCGGTCATACCTTTCTTGATCGACTTTACTGTCCGAGGCATTGCTGTTCCAGAGCAGACAGGAATGCACTAACTCCGTAGAATAGATTTGGAAGGTAGATAAAAAATATATTATATTATGATTATTTATCAGAAAGTGCGGCAACCAATGATTTGAAGATCACCCGTGCAAGCAGATATTGCGGCAGGGCCAGCGGCGGTGACGATGTCTTCTTACTGGTCGAAAAAGTTAACAAGAGTGAGTATATGTTACCTAGTTTTAAACCATCTATAGTCAAAATTTATGAACCAATTGGAAGGATTTTAATTGCAAAAAGCATTCGTTAAATAAATCCTTTTAAAAACTAGCATTAGGCCCGTATTATCCGATTTGTCTATAAATCAAGACGGTTTCCGTCTATTTTTCTTTTCACGCCTTTAACTTAGCTGAAAAAGAAAGTTATGATAGGAACGACACAAAAAAAACAGAAACAGATTCAAAAACACATTATTTTTTGGTTTACAAAAAATATACCTCTACTTATTAGGTTTACGTTTTGGTTAAGATTAGCTGAATTAAATTGTCACTACATTTTGCCTAATCGATACCTTTTCTTATAGCATTTATGGCATTCGGAGTGTCACAGCGTAGAATATCCATTGCAAAGTCAGTTAAAATAAACTAAAATCACTACTCAAGTTACCGTGACTCAAGCATGGTAAGATCTTGGGCACACAGATAAAATCTCAGCTGGCGTGCGGATTGTGCTTGAGTGACGTTTTAGAATGAACATAATCAATGAATATAACTCAAATGCTGTTTTAGAATAAAATCCATCACCTACCTCTCATCATCATCATCATCATCTTCAGCCTATTGCAGTCCACAGCTGGACATAGGCCTCTCCAAATACACGCCACTTAGGTCGATCCTCGGCTTCTCGCATCCAGCTCCTGCCAGCCACCTTGCGCAAATCATCACTCCACCTGGCCTGTGGGCGTCCTACATTACGTTTTCCGAGACGCGGTCTCCACTCAAGAACTCGTTTACCCCATCGGTTGTCGGTTCTGCGGCTAATATGGCCAGCCCACTGCCACTTCAGCTTGCTAATCCGGTGGGCTATGTCGGTAACTTTAGTTCTCTGCCGGATTACCTCATTTCTGATTTTTTCCCTAAGAGAAACTCCGAGCATAGCTCTTTGCATAGCCCGCTGAGCGACTTTGAACTCACCTACCTCTAGTTTTAAGAAATTATTAATACTTTTAGAATACGGACTTAAGGTAGGTATCCATACTTTTAATATTTTGTAATACTTACACTATTACTTTGTCTAATGGGCATCATCAAAATAATTCAAACCCTATACCTTTATTATTTATTAATTTACAGGAGTAATTCTGTTGCTTAAATATGTATCTTCTGTCTGGAATCGAATAATGAAGTCTTAGTTGTTTTTGTTCGTTCGCTATGTTAGCTCCAATTGCAGTCTAAACAGAATGGCAGTTAGATGAGACTCACCGCTACTTGAGCGCTGGATACGGTTGCTTTGCATGCCATGGTCTAAGGTTGTAGTTACATCTCCATTTATATTTTAATATTTCATTACAAACACTATTCTTAATGTATTATTGATTCACTAACACTTTTCTATGGATATTCTGTTGCCTGAAATAAATCAACTTTATTTATTTATGTTTATAATTCTCATTTTCTTTATTTGACACACTAACAGGCTATTATTGGCTAAGCAGTAAAATCTTGACAAAGTTGCATCTGGTATGCAACCCAATTAGTAAACGGAAAAGCAAAAGATTTGAATGTATTTTAGGTCATCCGGTTTTACGTGTACCTATATGTTTCGCATTGGTAATAAATAACCGAAATAGGTCATCAAAAGCAATAATAATGTCGCGGTCATGCTAGAAGGTTCGAGATATCGCTAGAGGAATGTACATAGTAACTACCTAAGTTCGGCCACAAAGTAATAACAAGACCTTAGTGCAAGCGACATTGAACTTTAAGTATACATATTAAGGCGCAAAATGGTATAACTCACTAGAGTTGTTTACGTTTAAACGTCCTTGTGATCTTTCTGGAAAACGAACATTCTAGTATGTACGACCGGCGTCGATGTTGAGATATATAAATAACAGGACTTGAGACGCCGAGTCAGTTCATTCTGAGCTTTCGGTGCGATACCTGCGAAAAGTGATCTAGTGCGAAGTAACGACGACTTTAGCGATACCAACGGATCTAAGGACTACTCTAAGGATTGGCTAATAGTGTTTTGGAACCAACGACCTCAGCGACCCACCGGACTACGATTCTTGTGATTTGGCTTAGATGATAGTGTTTGCGACCTGTTTATCGCCTATTAAATTCTTCTAATAAGTCAACGGTGTTTTATCCAAATCCCGAACTCCACGTTCGTAACAATAATATGTGTACGTGTTTAAACGCGCAAAGTTAAGTCTGCTCGAACAATAGGTAGTTCTGTTACTAGTAAATTTAAACATAAGGCTGTTAAAGCGATAAGTCATGTCCACAGTTCAATTCTTGCTATAGCAAAATGCAAATAATATTCTTCTTTGCTTCTGTCAATACTCATATTATTAAGTGAAAATTTTGAAAAAAAAATACATATTGTAGGTCTTAACAAATACTTTCAACAAAAATTGGTTTGAATGAGATCAAACCGGTAGTTTTTGAGAAATAGCACATTTTTAACAACCGCAAATATAACTTTGTCCTTCATACAAACGCTATGAAAAACAAAGTTATTTTTGCAGTCAATTATATATTGTAGTATTTTGGCTAAGCGGAAGTAAGTGCACCCCTAATTCAGTTGATACGGGACCCTCAGTGCGCGAGTCCGACTCGCACTTGGCCGGTATTTTTTCTCTTTGCGTCACTTAGTTGGCAAAATGGAAAACTTGAAATATCGCGTTATTTACGAGTACGAGTTCCACCGTGGCACCAGTGCTGCTGAAACTGCTCGAAGAGTTAAGGATGTGTATGGCGGTCAGGTCGCAAAAGAAAACACCGTGCGTTTTTGGTTCCAACGTTTTCATTTTGGAAATTTCGACCTGAACAAGCCCCGTGGACGGCCGGAGACCCTAGTTGATAATGAAGAATTAAAGGCTATTGTGGAAGCGTACAAACTACGTCAAAGTTGGCTGCAGGCTGCGGTGTTAGTGATAAAACTGTTTTAATCTATTTAAAGCAAATCAGGAAGATTAAACATCTTGAAAAGTGGGTATCTCACGAATTGAGTGAAGCAAACCGCCAAACACGTCGACTGCTGCGTTCTTAACCGGAACAATAATGAAGGGATTTTAAATCGAATCATTACCTGTGATGAAAAGTGGATCCTGTACGACAATCAAAAACGCTCATCGCAATGGCTGAACCCTGGCGGGCCAGCCAAATCCTGCCCCAAACGAAAATTCACCCAAAAAAGTTACTTGTGAACGTTTGGTAGACTAGCGGCGGTGTCGTTCATTACAGCTTTCTCAAGTCTTGCCAGACGATTACGGCAGATGTCTATTGTCAGCAGCAATTGCAAACCATGATGGAGAAGCTAGCTGCTAAACTACCGAGGCTGGTCAATCGATCGACGCCACTACTGCTTCACGACAACGCTAGACCACACACTGCACAACAGACGGCTACCAAATTAGAGGAGCTCCAATTAGAATTGTTTCTCTGGACGTCAAAATCAGAGACAGAAGATGTTTTAGCAGTATGTAAGTTAGGTTCTTGCTAATAATTATAATACTCCAATGTTCAGTTCAGAAGGGAATGATTTATTATGGAAACTTAGCCTAGTATATACAAAATATTTACAACTAAGTAGTGACTAAACTAAGTAAGCTTATATCTACTCTTAGCCAATAGTAATAGAATTAAAATATGGTGTGATTATTTGAGAACACGATATATTGTTGTATCGCTCTTTCGTGTGCGAGCGAGAGAGTACACTATTGTGCGTAGCTCGCACGACGTAAATGTAATATATTTTGCTGTGGGAAACAAAGAGCGTTATAACTATTTGGAGTTTTATCAAGTCTACACGATGCTGCTACAATGTTTTCTATCTCCGATATGCCAAAACTGAAGATAGATAGATTATTGGGACCGGCCGTAAGACATCCACCGTAGCCCGTATAATAATTTCTTGCAAGGGAAAAAACTCAACTCCGATTAGGCAGTACAAACCGCCTTCGCAAGAATTTTATTGATTACCGTTCGAATAGTTTTTTTTAGTAAAGGGATCAATGAACTAACATGATATGGCAAAAGTGCATAGCATATGTATAACAATGGTACATACTTTGATTAAATAAATATATGTATTATGTATATTAAAAAATATTTGACTTTATGTTCCTCCCATACCAAACGTCAATTTCATATGTAAGGATCTAATATTATGTATGTTTTTATCATCCGGCAATTGCTGATGTTTTTTTTATCACCTTACCAAATGCTACAAGAGCCAGTTTAGTTTTAAAAGTTTAGTTTTATTAACCTATTACTGTATATGATATTTTAGCAACTTAATTGCCTTTTATAATTTCCATTATTTTTATGCATGAGAAAGCGCATTAGACTTCATATTATTTATGACAATAATTAGTTAAAATCAGTATTTAAATATAAAGTGCAATTAAGTTGCTAAAATATCATATAAAGTAATAGGTTAATAAAACTAAACTTTTTCAGTGCCTAACTACAGCCATGATTGTTTCAACCCAAAAGAAATTAAAATTGTGTGATTGCGTTTTAATTTTAAAAATTGCTAGTCTTCATCATACTTACTTACAGTTAACAGGGGCCTTGATTATTATTACTATATTCTTAAGATTCTCACTTTTTCAATATTAAGGTACAGACAACGGCAGGTCAACCTACCCAAAAAGTTAAAGGTCATTGAATTGATTTTCAACTTTAAGTCCAACAGGTAGAGATCAATATCAATTGAGTAAATTTTACGTTTGCTGTTGTCTCTACATACTATTATTCGCTACCTAAAGCTGAGCCGTCCTCCTAACAGTATATTCAATTGTATGAGTTTTTTACAGCCACATATTAGTTAATATACTTCTTACATTCATAAAATGAATGACTATTTTTATCGGTCAATGACATTGGTGACTTATTTTCTAGACAGAAACAGTAACAATCATTGTTTCCCAGTTGTAATCTATCCCGCCATTTTTGTAGATAATAAAGTACTGTTGATAAGTGCATAGCTAATAATATGTGATGCATTTGGAAAAAGAGTTTATTTTACCTACATGTAATAGTAGCGACCTGCTTGGCTTAAGATCTTTATCTAGTATCTATACTAATATTATAAAGCTAAAGAGTTTGTTTGTTTGTTTGTTTGTTTGTTTGTTTGAACGCGCTAATCTCCGGAAATACTGGTTCGATTTCACAAATTCTTTTTGTGTTAGATAGTCCATTTATCGAGGAAGGCTTTAGGCTATATAACATCACGCTGCGACCAATAGGAGCGAAGCATCAGTGGAAAATGTTGCTAAAATAATCGCGTTCATAATAACAGAAATTGACGCGGACGGAGTCGCGGGCAACACCTAGTCTATAAATATTAAAGTTAAACCCTGTTTCCCTTGATCCCATTATAATTTTTTGTTACTGTCCGGATAAGTTTCTTCATCATCATCATCATCATATCAGCCGAACGACGCCCACTGCTGGGCATAGGCCTCCCACAAGGATCTCCACAACGATCGATCCTGTGCTGTCCGCATCCAGCGGCTTCCCGCGACCTTGACCAGATCGTCGGTCCACCTTGTAGGGGGCCTGCCCACGGAACGTCGTCCGGTACGCGGTCGCCATTCAAGAACCTTTTCGCCCCAACGGCCATCGGTTCTCCGCGCTATGTGTCCCGCCCACTGCCACTTCAACGATGCAATCCTTCGAGCGATGTCGGTTGTTTTAGTTCTCCTGCGGATTTCATCATTTCTAATTCGATCGAGTAGGGAAATACCAAGCATCGCTCTCTCCATTGCTCGCTGGCTGATCTTGAGCCTTCTTATGAGACCCATAGTAAACGACCTCGTCTCACTCCCATAGGTCATTACTGGCAACACTCACTGGTCAAAGACTTTCGTCTCGAGACAATGAGGTATTTCAGACGCGAATATATGCCGGAGCCTCCCGAACGCTGCCCATCCGAGCTGGATTCGACGATATATCTCTTTCTTTAAGTTGCTTTGGAATTAAGTAATATTTATAAATAAAATAAAAAATAAATATTTAAGACATGCCTCACTGGGCCACACAGAGCCATCTAGTCCCAAATTAAGGTACTATTAAGTACCCAATAGGTAGTTTAAAAAACTGTACCCCGACTACGATACTAAATTGATTTAAAAATCAACCTGTATTAGCTTAAAGCTACTGATACACATGCTTGTAAGTAGCACGAAATGTTCATCATCAGCATGCTATTTTTAAGCAAATGCTATCAAGTAGCAGGTGTGTATTGGGCCTTGCTTGAAAATACGAGGGCGGGTCAATAAGTCCGTGACTTTTGGAATAAAACACAGATTTTTTGATAAACAAATCATTTTATTTTTCAACGTAGTCTCCCTTGAGCTCTATACACTTTGTCCAACGCTTCTCCAATTTTTTTATCCCTTCCAAAAAATATGATTTGTCGAGGTCCTCAAAATAGGCCTTTGTTTGCGAGATGACTTCATCATTGGAGTCAAATCTTTTTCCACCAAGCCATTTCTTCAGGTTTGGGAACAAAAAGTAGTCACTCGGAGCCAAATCTGGAGAATAGGGTGGATGAGGGAGCAATTCATAGCCCAATTCATGGATTTTTGCCATGGCAACTGCACATGTGTGCACCCTTGCATTGTCTTGGTGGAAAAGAACTTTTTTCTTGGCCAAATGAGGTCGGTTTTTTTTCAAATCGTCATTGAAGCGGTCCAATAAGTTGGGCTAATATTCCCCATTGATTGTTCTTCCCTTTTGAAGGTAGTCAATGTGGATTATCCCACGTGCATCCCAAAAAACAGTCGCCATAACTTTATTGGCTGACAAACCCACCTTGGCCTTCTTTGGCGCCGATTCACCCTTAGAAACCCACTGTTTTGACTGTTGTTTGATCTCTGGTGTGTTGTGATGGATCCATGTTTCGTCCACGGTTACAAAACGGCGCAAAAACTCCTCCATATTGCGATTAAACAACGCCAAACCTTCCTGTGAACTTGTTACACGATTGCGTTTGTGGTCGACTGTGAGCAAACGCGGCACCCATCTTGCGGAAAGCTTTCTCATGCCCAATCGATCTTTTAAAATTGAAACCACTGAGCCATGCGAGATCCCTACGGCTTCTACAATCTCTCGCACTTTCAATCTTCGGTCGGCTAACACCATATCGTGAATTTTTTCGATTGTTTCGGGTGTAGAGACCTCAACTGGGCGTCCAGGACGTTCGGCATCTTCAGTGCTTTTACGGCCACAACGAAATTCAGTAAACCACTTTTTTACCATTGAAATCGATGGTGCAGAGTCCCCATAATATTTATCAAGCTTAGCCTTGGTCTCGGTAATGGTTTTTTTTCGCAAAAAAGAATGCTTAATAAGCACACGAAATTCACCTTTTTCTATTTTTTCCTCAAATTACTGGGTAGTCTGATAAAAATAGCTGTCAAACACAAACTAACTGACGCAGCAAGTTCAAATTTTGATAGGAATCAACTGACAGATACCTGTTGACAGGAGTAGTGTTGCTTTTTCAGTAAAGAGGTCAGAAATTCAAAAAGTCACGGACTTATTGACCCGCCCTCGTAGCATGCTAGCATTTTTGAGCATATACCTGAGGAGCGGGGTAGTGGGGGCTGCGTTTAAAGCACTGGTATGTTTGCTTTGAGGCATCCTAAAATCCTAATACAACAGTATACTCAAAACTAGCATGCCAATACGTAGCATATGTAAACATTACGATAGCATACTCAATATCAACATGCTTTCAAGCATGCTTAGTAGTGCGCTACTTTCTAGCATGTGTATCTGTACCTTAAGAATTGTAACCGAAACCAGACAGAAGAAATATTTGAAAGTAGGTAGAAAACAGACAGACTTAAATCAGGTTGTGATTGTGTTCAATGAAAAAAAGTTTATCTAGATTCGTTGAGCCGTTTTAGCGTGGTTGAGTGCAAACATTTAAAATGTATAATACGTATTAGTGAGATTGGAAAGAACTTAGTTAATCCGTCCTGTATTTCTGATGTTAACACAACGTTGTCGTTAATTTATTATATTTTGTTCGCAGAAAACATTATGGTCCGTATGTTTGAATTGATTGACGGCGAGGAAACTTGGTCTGCCAACGGACATTTCGTGCAGAGTGATGTTCATCATCAGTACGCCCTTGTCTTTAGGTATAGTATATTCATTTTAAGCAAACTTTTGTAATTTTTTTTTGGGATGACGTAGCAAAAATAAATGTTTTAAATCATATTATAAGACACTTTCCGACAAGAACAATAACTATTAAAGGGACTACTAGAGATATGTGCTGCCCCCAATTGATTTAATTTCATTACATCTAAACAAAATTAACACTGTTAAATGCTTTTAATTCTGCCATTATTTCGTATTGTACAGACAATAGAAAACGTCAAATTTTCTCAATTGATATTGATCTCTACCTGTTCGACTTAAAGTTGAAAATAAATTCAATGACCTTTAACTTTTTGGGTAGGTTGACCTACCGTTGTCTGTATATTATTGCTAAAAATGGCCACTTTTGGCGTTAGCGACAAAGTCGACTTTTTAAACAACTAAATGAAAAGTTAATTGTGATTAATTAATAAAAGAGGTAATTTGATAAGGTGTAAGTAATAGTGTTTTAGTTTTTTGAGAATTTATTTTGTTTAGAAATAATAAAATGAAATCAGTTGGGGGCAGCACATAGATGTAGTAGTCTTCTTAGTATAAAAGCATCACACTAAGTTTCATTTTGCTTTAAATTCCTATTTTAAAATTCATCATCATCATCGCCTGCCCCTTTAGTACACTACTGGACTTTCCATAAGAAGGATTTTGTTATAATCGCCTCGCTTGGTAGGAGGAGTTAGCGGTCGCAAATGCAACTCGCAGTTGGGCAATGGCGGAGGGAGACGCTGCAGCGCGTCTTCTTCTGACAGTGCTCCTTTAGTCGCCTCTTTCGACACCCATAAAAAAAGACAGGAAGGGATGATGACCTTTTTTTTAACTCCTACAGGATCATAAGACCGCCGCGCCGGCAGTCGCTATAACAATTGATTTTAATTTTGTCTGGAATAATATACAATCGAGGGGTGAAATTGCCGACACTAGACTACACCACTGCTTTTTTAAAATCAACAGTATTGTAGATAGATACTCTTTATTGCACACCAAACAAGTTAAATACTCATACAGGCTTGATAGATTTAGAGCTTTACAATTTAGGCGGTCTTATCTCTTTTAGACAACCTTCAGGAAAGGGCTTCCCCTTTCAATTCAACTGTCATCAACAACTTGAAATGTAAACATTACAAAAAATTTATAAGTTATCAAATCAAAAACATAATATTGAATACAGTACTACATGCATAATTAACTACACCAACTAAAACAATTATACACTTACGCTAGTATTGGAATCAGTGTCGTATTGGAATAGTAATAATTAAGTTATTTACACCGTTTAATATCCACATACTAAAATGTATTTCTTGTAAACGTTAAATGTATTTTGGGCAGAGGCGATATACGCCAAAAAGTACCTACTCTGGCTTCTTTTTTATTAAACTCTTTCCATTTATCTCTTTTAAGAACTCCTCCATATTACGATAAAAATATAACTTCGGCACGAAAAGTCTACATAGAACTAGTCCGGCCTTCAGATGGGCGAACCAGTGAGCCAAAGGAGTTCGAATATAGAGCCGATAAGTGTGGCGGACGATCAGACGTGCCTGGCAAGAAAAGGAAAGCGTATTCTTCGTATTCGTCTTATAGTTCAACAAGTAAGTATAAGTACTACTGTTTTTTAGGAATACAGACTGATAAACGCTAACGCTATTACTTGGTCTAATTCTAAATAGACCTATAAAATATAAGGTTATACAGGGTGAAATTTTAACCACCTTCCAAATTTTAATATATCGATCTACGAGACAAAAAACTTATGACGTATTTTTTTAGCATTTAATTTTTATATTTTCAAATAAGTTTTTCAATAAAGATTTTATTATTTTTTATTATTATTATCCTTCACCGAACTGGAGATTCGGCCGAATTATTCAGTTTACCATTTCACTGCTATGCCGCGTAAACAAATTTTTACATGTCGCTACGGGCAATATGACAAGCGGACCGTATGTTATTGGCTGATGTAATGTAAGGTTTTAAAATTAAAATAAATGTTGACTATATACAGAACATGAAATTTTAACCACCTTCCAAATTTTAATATATCAATCTACGAGACAAAAAACAAATGACATATTTTTTATTTTAGTCTATACCAACCATGGGATATCCCAGTACAAAAATGTCAAGATAAAGAACTGAAAAATTTCCGCAAAAAATCTAAAAATTTTAATACGGCTGCCTAGCAACACTTTTTTTTACGCGATTCGCATCTTTTTCATTCATTCCGATACTATTCATAAGTTTTTGATTATCCCTTAATACCTTATCAGGCCTAGGACCGTAAAAATTTAAATCGATATTGCGAAAAATATTTTCGGGTGAAAGCTTAATTTACTGTATTCACTTCATAAATGGGCTCTAAATACGATACAGAGCGCCTATAAAAACTTTGGAAAGTGGTTAAAATTTCACCTGTATAATGCATTGTAGTGTAGTGTAGTCATATTGATGAGATAAAAATATTGCATTTAGTATTCAAAAACAAGACGATTATAATAAGAAAATATAAAAGAGTTTGGTGTAATTGTTGTTAAAATGTCCCTACATGAGATTTGACTGGCCATTTTATCACAAAAGTTACGAGTTTTGACATTTGGTTTATAATTTAAAAGTAAGTATGTTTTTTACACTTGTTTAAAACTTTACAAGAGGTGGCACTTATCTCTCAGATTGTTTGAGACACAAGTGGCTACAACATTCCAATAATCATGTCACCATAGTTTGAAGTTTTCGAGTGCCATGGCTTCTTATCATATTTATGCATTTAGGTCGCATTCCTTTAGATTGAGCAGGAAGAAGTGGTGTGAATATGTAAGCGTGAGTTAGTGTACAAAAATGTTTATTGAAGGCAATGACCAACATAATTTATTTAAGCCAAGAACACTTAGAAAAACAAAGAACATATACCTAAATGTGTGAATGTTCTGATCCCAAAGTAAGGAACAACATACACCCAGACCTACGACAGTATCAAGAAATACTTTTTTTCTACTTTCGCCCGTCTGGGAATCACATACTACCCGTACTTAAACATTTGCAAAATGTTTTAGTAACATTCAATCATCTGAAATAAAGTAAAGTTATTGTTTTTTTTTTAGATTCAATTAAAAGCAACAGCGAAGTGCCGGCTACAGTTCTGTCGTACATGAATGTAAGTATTATAGAACGTTTATTTAGAGATTACGGGGATGAGTAACGTGTAGAGTTTATTACTATTTACGAACAAATGTGTTAAATACCTACCTATTAAATATATTTTGTATTGCAGCAACAGAACAATGAGAAAAATGAAAACCTGGTTAATGATGTCCAGATGTGTACTATACCGCAGGTAAATAATTAATCCATATATACATAGATATAGTTGTTAAAGATAGTATTTATATATATTCAAAATGTCAGAATAATTACAGTAAGTAATAGGCGCTCCTAACTCCAAATATTGTAATAGCAAAAATCTGCAAATATCTTTTTTACCCTTTTTAAAATAAAATGTTATTATTCATTAAATGGTATCTCTAGCGACTTTTAAACTTAAAAAAAAATGAAATAAGTGGTATTAACTAAATACATGAATATGATTGCTTACTACAGCGGCGTAAGCCACAATAATTTCTTGGAAACTAATAATGTGCTAGTAGATTAGTTGAAACAGCTGCAAAGTCATGATATCAAACCCCACTTGAGGTAGTCGAACATATTTTTTCAAACATATAATATTCTTTAATATAGTTTTAAACTGGTTACATTACTGCAGTATTTTAAAAAAAAAAAACAATATTCCGCTTTTTACTGGGCAACTGGATTAATTTATAATATTTTCAATCTTTGCTATATGATTGTTATGTGAATTGGTCACAGCTGCCTCAAATCCCTCACGCATCGCCGAGTGGCTCGAGCGACCTCGGCGAGGCGATATTGTACGGCATGCGGGCGGAAGGGAGCCCCTCGACCCAGTTGTACGATAGCCCCATGATGCCCACCGGCGTGGCTGATCCACCAGACCTTCAGCTCAACTCCGCCGAGCTTGAGAGAATCCTCAAAGACAACCCGAGCATCCCTGCTGATGAGAAGGAACGCTTTTGCAAGGCCGACTGGTCCGGTAAGTTTAGTCTTACTTCATATTTAAATAAACGTATTGCCTTATCATCATCATTACTACACATTCAGTAATTGCGTTATCATCTAATCGTATACTCCTTTGTCAGGAGACCAATTCTACTAACGTAAATTATCAAAACTTAAACGTAACAACTAACGAAACGCATCTAAATGTCAACTTCGGTTGTCACGCAAGACTGTATTCTGCTAACCATTTTTACTAAACGAAATCTAAACGTAAGCTGAACCGCTAGCTATCGATCCAACAAAAGTAGCATTTTACTAGCGTATGCTCGACCGGTCATTTTGACAGTTGAAACGTTGGTCTTCGGCTGCGCGCACCTCGACTGACAGCAACGTTAAATCACTAGTGGAATATGAATTTAGGAAATCGTTCATAGTTTCGATCGATCGATAAGGTGAGCTACGCTACCGATATTGCTAATAGAATACGAAAAATTCACATTTAGTGGCGTTTCGTTAATTGTTGCGTTTACGTTTTGTTATTTTACGTTAGTAGAATTGGTCTCCTGATTAAGGAAGCTGACTTACTATCTGGAGGGTAATTCGGCATACTTCCATCTTTTGTCTACTTTTTGAATTTTCTCACTGTTGAGCACAGGCTCACTTAGGCCTTAGTTCCACCACGCTGGCCTTGTGAGGGTTGGTGGACGGCGAGGGCGACGCTGTGGCAACATCACCCCGCCGTTGGACGTTTCTCAAACCGCCCGAAGGCCTCCAACAGGACTGTTATCTTATGACAACAGCCCGGACCGACAGCTTAACTTGACCTCTAAAGCAGGAAAGCGCTCAAGATATGATGCCACAAACGATCACCCATCCAACTAGTGACCGCTCCCAGCGTTACTTAACATTTGTGACAAAAACTGATCACTAAGCAGCATTGGGCTATGAGCGCTTCTTCTTTTGATAAAGTAGCAGTGATAGTCAATATCTTATAATTGTGTTTACGTATATATTTTTTACAGAATATATGATGTTCACCGCCGACAGTTTGACGGATCTAGTTGAAACGGTAAGTGTTTTATGATATTATCAGCTTTTCGCCCGGGGCTCAGCTTGCTTTATATCGCGCTGGCGGAATCTTGTGCCCTGCAGTGGGATACGTAATAGCCTATGTACTTTCTGACGGTCTATCTATGTATCTCTATTTGTATTTATAACAAATTTCATAAAAATCGATTCAGTAGTTTAGGGGTGTAACACACAGACAGAGTTATTTTGGGATTTATAATATTAGTAAGGATAATTCCTGCAATGCTTTGTAACCTAATACCAGACAAATTGGACCATTATTAAGAATTCAGTCTAATTGAAATATCCATACATACTCGTAACCATAAACTGAAAGATTTTCGGCATTCTATTTCACGACCCCAACTACGCAGCATAACACAATGCTATGTTGACCTTACTTTACTACTTAATAATAAGTGTGTGCAATAAACAGTAACGTATTATTCTATTTTTTTTTATATAGAATGGGTCTAGCTACAGCTTAGACATAGTACGTTCTATGTTGGCTTCGGACTCCGGCAGAGGAACGGTAAGTTTTAAAAGAATTTGTAAATCTTAATGACTTGTCAGTCAGTAAATTTTTAGCTTCGTCTGGTTTTGATAAAATGTATTATCAACAACCCCTTAAGTCAAATTAGTGTCGTAGAATCGACCTTAGTACTATAATGAGACGGACTCCATTGGCCAATCTATAATTGCTATCTCGCCTGCCAATCATGAAAATTATGACACAATCTGGCCCCCTTTTAGATTTTAGTGACTGCATAATCATTAGAATTATTGGTCATTTTGTTAAGTAAATGAAACCATGCAATGAACTTTCCTTATTTATTCAGACAAAGAGACCGGTGCAAGTGGTGAAAACACCAAAGACTGTTGAAAAAATCAAGGATAACGTTGAATATTCTGCTTTTTACAAAGCAGATGATGGCGCTGAAGTAAAAAAGGTAATTGCAATTTTTTATTAACTATCTACACAGATCTACATGGTATTAGGTTTAACAAGCAACATACCAATACAGGTTCTGTTATACTTTCTAATAAATATAATATATACGCAATCAAGAACCGACAAGTGTAAGTTGAAAGTAGAAATTTGTAGGTACATGCCGTTGCTTAACCCCGATGATAATTTACGTACCTACTTAAAAAGAAGACTATATTTTTTGTAATTTCATTCATTACAAATGTATAGACTTAAGATTTTATCCATTACTTGAAGTATAAGAACTGAAAATCAATTGAAAAAAGGTACTATTTAAATTTTGATTTTCTTGGGAGTGTCACATAATTATGGATTTTACTCGATACCTCCACGCGTTCATATCCTTACAGATTGACAACAAAAGTTAATTCGTGTTCCGTTTTTTTCTTTTGGTGACGAAACCCTGAAGTACAAAATATTAAAAAAAAACCTAATGGTAAATTTACTTTATTGTTTAGGTTTTTAATTATTTCAATTAAATAGTAATTAGTAAAATAGTATTTTTTCTCAATTTACCTACAAATAACTAAATCATAATGGCTCAGAGCTGTCATGGAGAAGTTGTACAGTGTTATGTACAGCTTTCTTCGAATTTTAACTGAATTTTCAGGTAAAATAATTACAAGTGGTAATAGGTGACAGTATTGTGTTTATTACAACGTATATTATTTGCCTAATTCAAGGTTATGGTTAAAATATTTATATATCAAACGTTTACTATGCTGGGTGAACTTAAAACGCCGGGTAATATACCAACTGGACACAAAGAGACTGGACAAGTTGGTGAAACTTAAAATTATTACCACTTATTATTTCGTCATCTGGACACATCAGGATATTTACGCGTGACAAATTAATAGTGATTTAATTTAAATTTCACCATGTAAACACGCTTAAAGGTCTTGATGTGTCCAGACGATGAAATAATAAGTGATATAAATGATAATGTTTTAAATTTCACCAACTGGACACACGTGTGCCAATGTGTCCAGTTGGCGAATAAGCCATAAATCTACTCAGACTTAGCATCACATGTATCGTGACTAGTTCGCAAAAATTTACATAATTATACCTCTTCTTTGGAACGCCTTCCAGTCCAGTGCTCTTAGATTACTTTTAGACAAAGAAAGTAATTGTTTAGCATATTTACAAGCATTTAATTTTTCCGGGTTTATAAAAGATCACGGCTGAAGACAAGCAAAAGATATATATGAAGCATCAGCTTTCAAGCCTTTAATCTATCTCCGTGCCAAACTTTATTCAGATCCAGCGGTTCTGGCGTGATGGAGTAACAACCATCCAAACTTTCGCATTTATAATAATAGTAAGATTACTTAATAAAATAGTAAGAAATAAGATAGAGCGCTTATAAAATGAATCAAGATTAAAAGCGAATACTAAATATGGATTTTGAAGATTATAATGTTAATGATTTCCGCTCGTTAACAACGAACACTTACACTGAATGAGCAAGCACTATTTCATAAAGGAAAACCGCCTGCCCTCCCTACAAAAATGCATGCAGTATAGATAATTGCAATTATTATTGCTCGACGCGTTTTGCCTCATGATGATCATGAGTCCCTCACTAGTGAGGCACCTCGTTTGAGGCCCTCGTGGCTACTAAATGGGGGAGTACACCAATGATATTACAAAGGAGTAATCGTATTTCAAAGATGAACCACCTTAATTGTCTTCTTTCTCACTTACCTCCGAAGATATAAGGTACGCACGCACGAGGTACTAAAAAACTAGTGCTAACGAGCGGAAATCATTCACAAAATAATTTTCAAAATCAATATTTAGTTTTGAATTTCGGCAAAGTAACGCCCGAGTCTATTAATTTTAAAAGTGAAGGTTCGCCTAGTATAGTCGTTTGATGTGCAAGTATTTAAATACTATAATGTTGAATTTGAGATTTGAGCAAATTTATGCTTTGTCATGGATACAGCATCGATCACTTTTTAGCTGGTTAAGGAGCTGTGCGAAATGATAAAGGACAAAACCGGCATGAAGAAGCAAATAGTCAGGGATAAACTTGAAAGACTGTTCGAAATGAGGCTGTCCAACGGAGACACGTAAGTCATTGATGATAATATATTTAGTCTTTTTTTTTTCATTTAACTGGTGTGTTTTTATTTTATGTTCATACTAACACAAAGCGTAAATTAGAATGAGTATTTAACGTATTAATCTTTAGCTCTATCTGTATGATATTAACTGTTTTAATCTCTTTAATTTCGGGGCATGGACAACAAGGGCCTCCCCTAAGTATCTCTGCAATGATCGGGTTCGCGCGACCGATTCGCCTGCTCTGAAGTCCCAGGTATTTCCGAACGGGTAAATGTTGTAAAAAAGAGTTTATACATTTTCTCGGGTCTGGGTATTTGTGGTACGTTTCTGATTTGCACAATACGAGTCTGATTTGCACAATACGAGTGCTTGTAATAGCTACTCACTTTGGGATCAGAACAATGCATGTGATGTTATCCACATTAATGTCTACACTGCAGTTTCGGCTCAGTAAAATTCATCAAGTGATGTCAGTTATCTTAATTCATCTATGAAATTTCCTTATTTCTGATTCTATCGTGCAGGAAAATACCAAGAATCACTTTCTCTACATTGCCCGCCATGCCATTTTTCTATGAAATCCATATTAAACGACCACGTTTAATTCCATTAGTCATCACTTTCCATCAGACAACACTCATTGGTCACAGAGTTTTGTTTTGAGACACAGGTAATTCTGACGCGAAGATTTTTTCGAAAATTTACTTCCTAGCAATTGCAAGTATATGTAGTTGCTAACCACTTCAAGTGGAATGTTACTAATATAAACGAGAGGATTTGACATGGACATTCGACAGGAGTTTCATCTCCTCATTTGAATAACACATAATGTTCAACTTAACTCTTTAGTAAGTACTACTAAGATATGCGAGCGAAATGAACCATATCGTTGGCAAAGCGAAGAAGTGTCAGGTACTCGCCATTAATGTTGATATCATAGCGTAGAAATATCCTCCAACGCAGCAGTACACAGCTCCAGAGATGTAACATTTCCCTGTCTTACGCCTCACTGCAGTTGCAATACGATAAGAGCTCAGGCCCCTAATTCAGCTAACCAAATCGTATCACAATCGTAATTAAATTGCAGGTTTTTGACAGTTCTAGTATGGGCTAAATGTCAAAATCGTACAATTCAATCGCGATCGAACTGCAATTAAAATAGCTGAATAAGGCCCCTGGTTCTTTAGTCTATTTAACTTGGTGTCGTTTTCATAAAGGTATCCTTACACCTCAATATCAGGGGGTATATACCAACTTGTAAACTATTTTGCACCTTTGGAGACCTTGCAATTTATGTCCACCAACTTCAATCAACGTGGCTCCTCGGTTTTCTGTCTGTATTACCTGCCACAGCATTGTGTTATTCGAATGTCTTGTCTTGTGTTTAAAAATATTAGATCTCTATGTTTTTACTTGAAGTCAATTTATTTGTTTTGTTTGTTTGTTTCAGATTTCTACACATGACACTAAGCAGTAAACAGCCAAGCCTCAATTATATTGTCAAGCTCATTAATAGTATGAAGATGATACATTTACTAGACTTAACGAACAACCAGTCGCAAACTGTTTTACATTTGGCCGTTGCGTATGATATGCCGAAAACAGTGTCTTATCTCATAAATAAAGGTAAGATCTTAATGCATAATATTAAGTAATATTATTAAATGGTAACTATTATTTAGTTTTGTTTTAGTTTATTGGCTGGCCTATTCCAGTTAAGAAATGGACAACCTTACCTAGGTATTACTATTTATATCACAGGAGCACCCAGGTAAGGTGTTGTCGTACACAGTACCTATGGCTACGGGTTTGAACCCATCAGTATGCTCATATAAAATATCTGGTGGACTTTGTGTACGTCACACTGCTCCCTATTCTTGTAATATATTATATTGTTATTATGTTTTCAATGTAATATAGGACTTGTCAAGAGCATGGAACAACTGTTTTACAGGGTTGCAGTACATTAAAAAAAATTACATACGAGTATTCATAATATTTATCTTTTAACGCTTATTAAAAAATATTGAGAGATTTCCGTTGACGTTCGGTTAAATCATGGTCGGTCAGGTAATTTTGATTTCTGATTAATTTAAAAAGACGTAACAAGTGAACGTAACTTTACTTTGTAACGATATAATACATGATTTTATGTTTATAATTTTATTTATTTTATTTTATTTTATGTGGAAAACATTACAGTATTTTTAAGACTACAAATAACACTTATTTTACGACTGGATACCAATTACATGTTTTCACTTATAAAATTCAAGAAAGCTTGTTTTAAATTAAATTCAACTAAGTATAAATTACAATATAAAGAAAAGACGACCTTGGCAAAAGACGATCACGGAATATAAACCAGAAAGTTACTACACAACATAGATCTAATCCAACTTACTCAGAATGCACATCAAACCAGTTCTTTGATAGGTCATTCTTAATGCTGTTAACACTTGAATTAAATAAGTCGATGTCTGAGTCGCTAGCTATCGCATTGAGAACGTTAGCTGCCCTTATGAAGAACGAATTCTTTCTGTAATTAGTAGCACTATGAGGAACAGAAAGAGTTGTGGGGCGTCTAAAGGTCCTACTAGGAGCTGTAATATTAATGTATGAAAGGAGATGGGGTGAATCTGTTTTAGATTGAGCAATTTTCAAAAGATAGACGATATCGGCAATTTTGCGCCTATGTTGCAACGGTAGTGTATGGTGTTTGCTGCATCTCCCCTCATAGTCATTGATATAGGTGCCGCTCTTGTACTGTAGATACCGCATAAATTTTCGCTGAATGCACTCTAATCTGTTTATGTAGATATCGTACTGTGGATGCCAAACCTGTGAACAATACTCGAGGATACTACGCACATACGAGCAATATAATATTTTTGCAACTTTGACGTTCTTGAATTGCGAGCACGAACGCATGATGAACCCCAAGGACCTATTGGCTTTTTTCGCTATATAGTCAATGTGTTTTTGTAGGTCAACTTAGAGTCATGTACTATACCTAAATCTTGGATTTCGTCAACTCTCTTGAGCCCTGTTTCCTTGAGTTTATAAGTGAAGTTTGTTGTGTTAGATTTACGGCTAAAAATTATACTGTAACACTTAGCAATATTTAAATCTAATTTATTGATGTAACAATATTCTTCGAATCTATCCACATCTTCCTGAAGTTGATAATATGCCTATACTTTTTCTCGTAAGGTCAGGTCAGCTGATCCCTGCTCGGGTATACTCTTTATAATAAGTCTAAAAAAAGAAAATAATTCAGACTACATCAGTCAATACCTTGTTTAATTGGTCGTCCCATTCTCCGCCTTTCATTAACCACCCTATTTTAAAATCATCATTCTTCAGATACCATAATGTAAACATATCAGTTATTTTTACATCTCTAGGTTGTAATCCGATGATCGAGGATAGCGAAGGCAACAACGCGATCCACTACGCCGTGATATACCGGAGTTCATTGGAACCGCTGCTGACAGCACTCAAGACTAACAATGTGGATTACGATCTAAACGCTTACAACAATGGTGAGAAAATTAATACTCTTTTCAGAGTCATGCCTTTAATATACGCGTCGTGCGAGAGCTTAGAATATTTAATTGCATACTTTTTATCGTTGAGATAATCATAATTATGAAGCTGTTTCCCGCGACCTCATACCTCAAATTCACCTCTCGACTGAAAGTAGGTTTTTGTGAAAATACGTCAGTTTTTGAGGCTACATCCATTAAAAATGGTATTAAGCCACTTGGTTTTAATATCGTAAGGGGGTGAAAAAGGTTGGAAAAATTTCATTTTTGTTTAATACCAGATTTAGAAAGTTCTTCAATCGATCATTAAAGGAGAATGACACTGGGCTACTTGTTACAGAGCTCAACGCCGATTTTGATACGCCGATTTTGATACGCCAAATTTGATACGCCGATTTTGATACGCCGTTGAACTATTCCAAACGTTTCCAAACATAGTGTCCAGGCACATCATGATAGAAAATGATCTTTACATAAAAAAAGCGTGGTCTTCATCACAGAATACCTTACGTTTTTCAAGATTTACATAAAAGGGCGGCTAAGTTTGTATGGTCCATTTTGGTTTCTACGTCGAATTTGACACAGGGCTGCCTCTTCCAGGCTTCTACACCAGTGTTGATCATCTTCAAGTTAAGCATTACAAGCTGCTTTGAATGTTAGATGTAATACAAAATGGGCGGTTAGACAGTTTTGAAAAGATATTGGACCTTGGATTTCATGTAGAAGCAAGCAAAAGTGGTAACACTCAGTATGTATGGACTAGCTAGCCCATCCACACATTGCCTGTCGTCTCGCAGGAATAATCATATGTTTCATTTTGATGCTTAACAGAGAAACAAACACCGTTGCACCTGGCAGTGATATACAAGAGTTCGTTGGGGGCGCGCGCGTTGCTGTCGAGTGGCGCGACTGTGGACGCGCGGGACGGAGCCGGCCGCACGCCGCTGCACCTCGCCGCGCTCGACGACGCGCTGCCCGTCGCGACGCTGCTGCTGCAGCACATGCACCCGGTGAGTGTCACAGCAGCGACATACAAGAGCTTAGGGGGCGCACGCCGCTGCACCTCGCCGCGCTCGACGACGCGCTGCCCGTCGCGACGCTGCTGCTGCAGCACATGCACCCGGTGAGTGTCACAGCAGCGACATACAAGAGCTTAGGGGGCGCACGCCGCTGCACCTCGCCGCGCTCGACGACGCGCTGCCCGTCGCGACGCTGCTGCTGCAGCACATGCACCCGGTGAGTGTCACAGCAGCGACATACAAGAGCTTAGGGGGCGCACGCCGCTGCACCTCGCCGCGCTCGACGACGCGCTGCCCGTCGCGACGCTGCTGCTGCAGCACATGCACCCGGTGAGTGTCACAGCAGCGACATACAAGAGCTTAGGGGGCGCACGCCGCTGCACCTCGCCGCGCTCGACGACGCGCTGCCCGTCGCGACGCTGCTGCTGCAGCACATGCACCCGGTGAGTGTCACAGCAGCGACATACAAGAGCTTAGGGGGCGCACGCCGCTGCACCTCGCCGCGCTCGACGACGCGCTGCCCGTCGCGACGCTGCTGCTGCAGCACATGCACCCGGTGAGTGTCACAGCAGCGACATACAAGAGCTTAGGGGGCGCACGCCGCTGCACCTCGCCGCGCTCGACGACGCGCTGCCCGTCGCGACGCTGCTGCTGCAGCACATGCACCCGGTGAGTGTCACAGCAGCGACATACAAGAGCTTAGGGGGCGCACGCCGCTGCACCTCGCCGCGCTCGACGACGCGCTGCCCGTCGCGACGCTGCTGCTGCAGCACATGCACCCGGTGAGTGTCACAGCAGCGACATACAAGAGCTTAGGGGGCGCACGCCGCTGCACCTCGCCGCGCTCGACGACGCGCTGCCCGTCGCGACGCTGCTGCTGCAGCACATGCACCCGGTGAGTGTCACAGCAGCGACATACAAGAGCTTAGGGGGCGCACGCCGCTGCACCTCGCCGCGCTCGACGACGCGCTGCCCGTCGCGACGCTGCTGCTGCAGCACATGCACCCGGTGAGTGTCACAGCAGCGACATACAAGAGCTTAGGGGGCGCACGCCGCTGCACCTCGCCGCGCTCGACGACGCGCTGCCCGTCGCGACGCTGCTGCTGCAGCACATGCACCCGGTGAGTGTCACAGCAGCGACATACAAGAGCTTAGGGGGCGCACGCCGCTGCACCTCGCCGCGCTCGACGACGCGCTGCCCGTCGCGACGCTGCTGCTGCAGCACATGCAACGGGTGGGTGCCACGAAGTGGTAATTTGAGTTTACAAAAAAGAAAGAAGATTGCTTGATGGTATTTGTTGAGTGTTTTGACAAAAATTTGTTCACAATGATGACCTTGTGCGAAGGCGCATTAACGTGGTGCAAAATCCAAGAATTTTTTCTCTGTCCTTTTTTGTCTAATATTCTTTATTTACCGTTTGACCTTCCGGCAAGAGTTCCGAGTGCACAACACCGCGATAGTCAAAGAAAACAGTCAACATGACTTTGACTTTTCATCGACTTTGGCGTGGTGTTTTCGGTTTCGGTTCATTTGGAAGGCACCACTCCGAAGCTTGTTTACTAGTTTAAACCTCTCGTCACGAGTAACATTGCGTTTCATGAATGTTGGGTCGGAATTGACTCGTTCTAGCATGTCCTCAGTGACTCGCATGCGATTGAGTTTTTGTAGAAAATTCAGGTCTTTTGGGACTAGCCGTGCTGTTTGTAGTGACCGAGTTTCTTGCGCTGCTTCTTCTCGGCACTAGCCCAGACTTGTCCCGAAGCAGTGGTAGGTTTAAATATTGGGACGTGTAAAAGCGCCTCCTGGGGCCTATTTGCAGAAATAAAACTTGATTTTAACTGGTTATGTTATTTGCATGTTTCATACCCAAATGATAAGTTCAAATGGTACGGATCGACTCGTGAGATACACTAAGTTAGCCGGCTCTCAAAGTTGTATGAGTATTTTCACACACTACTTCCTTCACTTTTGCGATGTTAAATTCAGTTGCAGACGTTGATGGGCTGCCAAAGCGAGGCTTTGAACGTTTTGTACCTCTCATAAGCACGTGTTTTTGATAAATTCGATTCTCCGTAAGCCTTCTGTAACATTTTCAGTGACTCCGAACATGAAATTGCATTGATGATGCAAAATTTAAGACAAACCCTTTGTTCGATGTTTTTTTCCATTATGAAATTCGCAATACACTAGATATAACTAGATATTACTAGATATAATATAAAACTAAAACAGCACTGTATTTAATATAAATAACGGATGCAACTCAATCTCCTCGCCAAAATGGAAAACAGTTGTGCCAATCTAACCACAACAAAAAAATCAAAAATTTGAATTTGGAATCATAAACAAATCATCCGTTCACGATACTTTTTTGACTGAATGCACAAGAGCGAGGCAGGGCTGCACGCCGTTGCACCATTCTTTACTCTAAACGATCCTATTTTTAGAAAAAATCTCCATTAATTCGCATTTGTGTGGTACTATACCGCAATTACAATTCAATTAATTTTAGACGTAAGACTTTGTAGCATGAAAATAATATGACGTCCGTTTTGCACGGGAAAACCGACAGTTACAATTTCCACTTACAAATTAACGTAAAACCTTAGGATGGTTTGTTCTCCTGAATTACTCAATAATTTTGTTCGCTTTGTTTAATGCAGGACATGGTAGACGCCACTGACGGGAGCGATTACACAGCGCTGCAAATAGTCTGCGACGGAGGCATCAGGGAAAACACCCTCGGCATGGTTAAGTTGCTGCTAGACAAGGGGGTAAGTGTTCTTAATATTCAGTTTGTATAAAACACAAAACTCCCACTTTGCCAGTGAACAGCCAGTTCAAGTGCGCATGCTATATGACTAGATACAAAACAACTCTTGTTAGTCTAGGAGTTTATGGGTTCTGGGTACCGTTGAAAAAAAGCGAGAATTTTCCCCGTTTTTTTTAATTTCTTCGTTATTTATCCAAGTTTTATTCGAGTTTTTTATTAATAATATGAAAAAAAAAACTGGAAAATATGAAAGAAACGGAAAGTACTGATGTGTTCTGGTAGAATATTTTTATTATATTTCGAGGGTAGAATGACAAACAAGAAAAGCATGTTTTGTTGTCATGCGCTTATTTTGGCCCAAAGATACCTAGTTCAAGTAATGCACGCACTACTGTTGTTAATTATTGTTAATTATCTATAATTGTTTTAAGATTTCGTAATAAAAGTTGTATTTCTATCGTTATTTTAAATTTTTCGAAACAAACGGTGAAAATTTCAATAAAACCGGTCGGTTGGTCAACAAAAATGTTCCAATTTACGATCATTTCTCGGGTTTGTGATTGGCATTATTCCTATAGTAGAATGATTATAGGCCGTTTTTACTACTTACTTACAAGCAGCGAATTTCATGTGTCATAATACCTTCAGTAATGCAATCTCAATTTTACGTAGGTACATAACTTCATTCAACTTTAAAATGCAAGTTAGATAAATTTTTCAGTGGATATTCATTTGCTGAGGACGTTTTTTGTCACAAATTGTATATACAGTTGTTTTTATTTTACCTCAACTGTCACAAAGGAAATGAAAGTAAATTTGCAGCTTACATTTTATGCATCCGTTTCTAGGCCAACCCTCTAAAGTGTGAAGGAAACGGATCACCGGCGTGGAAGCTGGCCAGAGATAAGCCAGTGATACGCGATATAATTCGCACGTACCTGCCGAGCGAGCAGCCGCTAGAGGATGATGTCAAGTCGGAGCCCGAGGACGAGCCCGACCTGGATGACGAGTTTGAGTCCGCGGACGAGGGAGTGAGTATTAAAATTCTAAATTTTAAATTTTGTGATTAAATAATACATTTTGTTTTCAAAAATGTACAGTGTTTTTGTCTATGTAGCCATTATTAAACAGCATGCAAATATTTAAGTAATTACATCAATGTCTACAACAGTAGCTGTTTAAAATATAATTCCTTAAATAAAAATGTATCGACTGCCTGGGATTGAATTCGAATCCACAGCCTTCCGCTTACCGAGCGACTGCTTAGTAATTCAATGGTTATTTGAGCTACTCACATATTGATGTGACGAGACGACGAATTTAAAGAATAACTAACAATTTTGCTTAAGGGTACTACTAGAGCTAAGTGCTGTGTCAGAAAATCTATTCTCAAAAAAGTATCATTTGAGCAAATTATCTCCTGTATTTATTAAGTCACAGTAAACTCTTCATTTAGTTGTTTATAAAGTCTAATTTGTCGCTAACGCCAAAAACGGCCGCTTTTAGCAATAACGTACAATACGAAAGAACGCCAGAATGAAAAGTAGTTAACCGTGATTCAATAAATACCAGAGGTAATTTCCCAAAGTGATACTGTTCTAGTTTTTTGAGAATTGATTTTGTTTAGAATTAATAAAATTAAATACTTTATATGATATTTATTAATTAAATTGCTATGGAGACTACCGTGTCTTTGCTCACCAGTTGGCGCCACTGTAGACTGAGGTCCGGAGGTATAGCTGTCTAAGGCGATTGGCACCGAAACAAAGTGTTATATCTTGAATCTAATTAGGGTTATATTGTTTATAAATAACTATCTTGATATCAACAAACTAACTTCTGAAATAGTTGCTCTTTGAGGCCGCCTATTTTTGCGCTTTTTCTTAATTCCGCTTTTAAAGCGTTCAGATTAATCGCCAAATAATCCATATTTGCGATATTTTACGAAGGAGATCACTTTCCAGCAGGTAAATTAAAGAAATTATAATTTATGCAACAAATTCCGCTAAACCAGTGAAAAGTGAATGATATTGGACCTCACGCGACACTAGCGCAAAAGTGGCAAATTCACTAGCGATAGCCCCCATTATAATATCAGTATTTAAACTTGAAAAACCATTCAGCTGGTTAATGCGACGCGCCTGGCATGCGAGGAAATGCGGGTTCGAGTCCCGCCTGAGACATAATTTTTCAAGTTTAAATACTGATATAATAAAATTAAACAATTGGGGGTAGCACATAGCTCTAGTAGTCCCCTTAAAGAGCAGTTTTAATAAAGTAGCTGTGTTGCTAGGAGGCGGGGTCGGGAGGGGCGGCGGGTCTGGCCGAGCTGCCGCAGTACATGTCCGAGCTGGCGGCGGCGCTGGAGCGCGGCTCGGGCGCGGGCTGGCGCGCGCTCGCCGCCCGCCTCGAGCTGGACTCGCTGCACTCGTGGTACGCGAACACAGCCAGCCCCGCCCGCACGCTGCTCAACCACATCAAGGTACTACTGATGCCGGCCGCTGCAGCAAAGACACCAAAACAATAATGATTTAATTGCGATGTAGGGTGACCTGTTGAACAGTTAACCACATAAAATTCGAAACGTCACACCTCGTAATTTTTGATTAAAAGCTAACATTTTCTTATTCTACTATATAAACAAACTCGTTGGCTAGATATTTGCATTTAAGAAATGTTGATTATTTCAACGATGATTGAAATATTGTTAAGTTTTTACGAAACGAGTATTGGCTAACTGTGTCCACCCTATCGTACACTATTAACCGGGTGGGCTTGCAACAGTTAACCATGAAGTACACAAGTAATCACTTAATATAATAAATTATTAATTTTAAAATTATGGATCATTAAGTTATAAAATATTATTTTTACTTCTTAATAGATGATATTCAACACAAAATATCACTTTCTTATTATAATTACGAACAAACCAACACCCTAATAAAATCAAGAATCTGGCTTCTTTATCATTTTGGAAAATTGATTGAATTTGAAAACATTATTTTTTATAATTATGTTGTTCTGCGTCCGATCTCGGGATTATGGAAACCCGGGCCTTTTAAAGGCATATGAGGGGCCGAAGCCATCTCGCCACGTTAGACCAACGTCTATTGGTTGCAACTTTGCAACCATTGGTTTCAACTATGATTAAGCACTTCGAGTGAACAATGACTTTCGTGGTTGTCCATAAGTAAAAGTGGCGGATTGTCTTTGGAAGCTGAAACTTGTTGAAATGTCTCAATCGTCGATGAAAAGATCAGTATTCATCCAACCGGTTTGTGTAGTCAAACCCAAAGTACCTGTTGCTGCCCCGTGTAGCATGGGCAACTTATTTTTCCCAGGGGAATACCTTAGCTGGTGGTATAGCTTCAAAAGCGCTTTAAAACAATGCAGCATCTGTTAAATGTGTCCTATTTTATTTATATTTTATTTGAATCGCTATATAAAATACAAAATACACCGTGAAATTTTAGTGGTTGTTTTCCCGCAGTAAAATGATTCTATCTTAGTAGTACAATAGATTTGTGCAGTTTTGTTATTCAAATAAAAAAATAGCAGAGTCACGATTGTGATAAACGAAACTCGAAAGCAACCTCGAACCAATGGTACCAGCCGCGCCGCAGCCGGTCACCGGCCGGGGTCATTGCTTCTCGCGCGTTGCAGTTTATGCTGTATTACTTAGTGCGTAGAGCTTCTTTTGCTTTGAACATTGATTTCGTGCGGCAAGCAGTACCCAAACACGTCACATTTTGTAAAGATACTATTGTATCTCACGCTTTTGAGTTGATGATTATTTTTTTGATTAGTTGAGAACAACGATATCTTTATTTTCATATAATAACTCGCACGATTCGATGGTGCTACTAAAGGTAAATCGTTCTGTTGCGGGAAAACAACCACTAAAATTTCACGGTGTATAAATAAATTTTACAGTAAAACAGGCTCAAAAATTACAAGTCCTCAATTAACCATGGTTAACTTTTGAACATAGCAATATGGTTAATTGTAGAACACCAGTCCCGCGAAGCCGTTACACTGGCCTCACTTTAAAATGCGAGCCGCTAGTCACACAGTACCCGATCAAAAAGAAGTATGTTTAGTTATAATGATTTCTGTAATATGAAATAAAAAAAAGTTATGAGAAAAATTAATTAATTTTTTTTTAAACTTTTGTCGTTAAAATATACAATTTTTAATGCAACTCACCCGACGCTAGCCCAAGAGCAACAGGAAATAAAGTTGCGAGCATGTTTCGACGTCTAAATAGCGCGGTTGCACGAAATAGCAATGTCACGTTTACGAATTATTGGCATGGTTAATAGTGTACTAGTGGCTAACTGTTCAACAGGTGACCCTACTTTATTTTTAATACAAATAATCTTATTTGCAGGAGTGCGGTGACGAAAATATTACTTCAAAGGCGTTAGCTCTGGTTCTCGAAGAAATAGGTCAGACAGATGCAGCGAACATTATAAGAAAACATTGTATTGATTAATTTGCAGCCAAATACTATAATTCTATGACTAATTCGATTAAGAATTATAAAGGCATTTTAAGCGTTGTTCAAGTTCCAATGGTTATTATTTGCTTCTCGTGAAGTTTTATTTGGATGGAATAGTTTAGTGTTTTTATTATGTTACTGTAAGTATATATATGTATACAATGTAGTATAGGTTTTTGGATGTAAGTTACAATTTTCAGTTCCCAGTAATCGCTGGCTTTATTACGAACTGAACATTATTTTATTCAGGAGCTTCGTAGAAGCAGCAACTTTGATCTCAGAGTTGTGCAAAATATCAACTCGTAACTAGTTGTATGTCATTTTACTTACGGCCGGTCCCAATAACGTATCTATCTTCAGTTTTGGCATATCGGAGATAGAAAACATCTTATGTCTCTGATTTTGCCATCCAGAGAAACAAAGACAAAAGTTGTTTTCTATCTCCGATATGCCAAAACTGAAGATAGATACGTTATTGGGACCGGCCGTTATAGTCCTATATAAGCAACTGCGCATTAATAAAGAATTGATTTTCGACTTTTGGCGATCGACTTTACGTTTCATTTACTGAAAACTAACGACTGACTAATTTTAGCCGATTAAAGTAAGCAGTTACAAAGATACAAACATTTAAAATAAAAGTACCAAGAAGTACTGGTACAGGATTTAGTACATTACACTATTCAGTACTCTCACCACAATCAACATGCAAATAATTGATATGGCAATGTGGTTCTGATGCTTAAACAGCATTTAAACATATTAGAGTTACAGTTAGTTATTTCGAGATTTCTACCATGTACCTTGTTTTTTATGGAAGAACTGTTCTTCCGCGATCATGGCGCTTGCAACAGTGCCGAAATATCGGAAACTCATAAAAAACAAGGTACATGGTAGAAATCTCGAAATAACTAACTCTTACGATAGTGACCATGAAAGTTTAAAACAGTATATATTAGAGTTAATTGATACGGGGTTTATACCATGTACCTTAGTTTTTATGAGTTCCCGATATTTCGGCACTGTTGCAAGCGCCATGATCACGGGAGAACCGTTCTCCCGTTACTCCTACCTCTACATGGTATAAACCCCGTATCAATTAACTCTATTGATAGTGAACATGGAAGTTCAAATAAGTATATTGAAACATATTATTAATAGGTATGTCATTTTGTTTGTATCAGTACCTTTGCAAAGACCATTCCATCAAAACTTGGCTGCTAGACCAGCTATTTGTATCCAAATTTTATATTTCATATTTCTTTAATTTAAAAAATAATGAGATTAATGTAACCTATCATTGTTATTGTTATAATTTAGCAGTAGTTGCTACCTACATAGATAAAAAATAAAAACTAGACATAAAGTCCCATACGAAAATGACACCTCAAAATGTTCTCGATTGAATCAACGTGGCTTCATACCTGCCATTATAAATTCAACCTTATATATTTTAACATTGGCTTGATTTTAATATGTTGAAAAAGCACCGAAATGTTCTTGTGGCGTTACTATGAGGATGTTTTTCGGTCGCTAGTTGTGTATCTAGTTTTTCATTTTATATCTAAAAGTAGCTTGGTTAAAAAGGATACCTGTAGGTAAAAGTAAACTTTTGGTTTGCTTCTACTTGTATATCACCAGGATCCTTAGCACGCCCCCAATGACTTTGGAAGTCATCTTTAGCACTAAGTGCAGTGATGTACGGACAAACGGCAGGTCAACCTACCTACCCAAAAAGTTAAAGGTCATTGAATTGATTTTCAACTTTAAGTCATACAAATAGAGATCAATATCAATTGAGAAAATTTTACGTTTTGTGGTAGGTTGACGTGCTGTTGTCTGTACATGTAGGCTGCCCGCCCACGTCCGACTTTTTGTAGGACCGATAATCGGGCCGATTTTTCTATAGTAGGCAGCAGCATACACAATCATGACCGATTATTTGTAGGACGTGTGCGTTACTCCATTGCTATTAGTACGTTCTATTTTTCTCCTACAAAAAATCGGTCACCGATTATCGGACGTGGGCGGGCAGCCGTATACTTGCGCCAGCGCTTTATGTGCAGTACATAGCACCTAAATAATATATCAAGTGCCTGTTATTGTGCGGCAATTTATTAATTGATTCAATTATTAATCGATTTATTTAACTATTACATATATGACTATTACCAATAAAATCTTAAATGATCTAAAGTAAGCATATTTTTACGAACCTTGTTGACAATTGTTGTGAACTTTAATACATTTATATTCTATATTAAATTTTGTTTGTGTTTTAACCTTGATATAAAAATATAAACTCCCAAATCCCAAATATAGTAAATAATATCATTCTATTACTAGAATAAACTGCCTCTGATAAGATTCAAACCCGCGTTCTTACTGTGTTCTTTCCATTTCTGTGATATAAAGACATTCCTCTGTCGGCGAATTGTTTTAAGCGGTTTAAGCTGCTTTTACATGTTTTTCTTACATGGGATATGTAAGTAAGTAGTATAGCTGGAAATAGTTTTTTTTGTTTGATATTTTATTTTATCAAGTAAAATATCAATCATATCAACAGAATATTTATATAAAGATAACAGGTATTGTAAATATAAATAAATAAATATTTAAGACATGCCTCAATGGGCCACACTGAGCCATCTAGTCCCAAATTAAGGTACTATTAAGTACCCTGTCGTATGGGGTACTAGACAACCGATAAACTTACTTATATACTTTTTTTTTTGTAAATATATACTTATAATACATAGAAAACACCCAGACCAGTACAAACAGACATGTTCATGCACACAAATATTTGTACTGTGCGGGGATCGAACCCGCGAACCATGGCTCAGAAGCAGCGTTAACTACCGCTGATCCAAATGGTCGTCAGTGTTTTTTTAATATCGATAATGCAGCAGTCGTCCCATGCACTAAGTAAATCTTGCTTGTACGTCGTTATTTTCAGGATACCGTAGTCAAGACAAGGACAACAACGTATACAATATATTTAATTGGATATAAAAGAAGACTTTAAGATAGCTTGGATTGATTTACTCATGTTTTTTGTAATATGTAAAAGATAAACATGGTCACTTGGGTTATCCATGGAAGATAACATACCAACGCTTACTTTATCTGTCTTTTTAAAAGATACAATTCCAAATTCCAACAACAATATTAAATGATCCTCAACAAAACGTAGTCGTCCTGGCTTATATTATTCTGCATCGACAAGTTAAAAAAATAGACGATTCAGTATTCGGATGTAGGACCCATTATTACATTACGTACTTATATTTATCTGTGTATTTACATTGCAATTCAGAAAGAAGAGTTCCGCAATAATGTTACATCTCAAGTCGTCGAAGCGGTGATACACAGCATTAACAACAAACTTCAACAGAAGGAAGCCGCAGAGGGCTTGCTCGAGATAGTGATGGCCCAAAGAGAGGCTGGAGATGCAAATCTAAAAGTTCAAATCCGATGGTACGAAAAGCCCCACAACTGGGAAAAAGCGCTCCATCTCTACGGAGAAAATATAGCAGTAGATAACGACAATGTGGACGCGTAGGTACCTTGGAGAAATGCGATGCTTTGAATCGCTGGGAGAGTGGGTTAAACTGTACAATACGGTTTCGAAACGATGGCCCAATAGACCAGAGTCGATAATTTTTATAACCAAAAAAAATAATAGTAGGATGAAACCCATTAGAAAAGGAGGGAAATATTATAAAAATAAAAGGAAAAATTTATTTACGGGCGATCTGAGGTCGGGAAGGGGATGGGGGTTGAGTTTTTAAGGGTAAAAAACGGTTTTTCTCGATTTCCGGCAAAACTAAAAGTCCTATCGAAAAAAGTTAAATGGCAAAGTTGTAGGTAATAAAAAGATCTAAAACTTTTGTACGAGGGCGGGTCAATAAGTCCGTGACTTTTTGAATTTCTGACCTCTTTACTGAAAAAGCAACACTACTCCTGTCAACAGGTATCTGTCAGTTGATTCCTATCAAAATTTGAACTTGCTGCGTCAGTTAGTTTGTGTTTGACAGCTATTTTTATCAGACTACCCAGTAATTTGAGGAAAAAATGGAAAAAGGCGAATTTCGTGTGCTTATTAAGCATTATTTTTTGCGGAAAAGAACCATTACCGAGACCAAGGCTAAGCTTGATAAATACTATGGGGACTCTGCACCATCGATTTCAATGGTAAAAAAGTGGTTTACTGAATTTCGTTGTGGCCGTAAAAGCACTGAAGATGCCGAACGTCCTGGACGCCCAGTTGAGGTCTCTACACCCGAAACAATCGAAAAAATTCACGATATGGTGTTGGCCGACCGAAGATTGAAAGTGCAAGAGATTGTGGAAGCCGTAGGGATCTCGCATGGCTCAGTGGTTTCAATTTTAAAAGATCAATTGGGCATGAGAAAGCTTTCCGCAAGATGGGTGCCGCGTTTGCTTACAGTCGACCACAAACGCAATCGTGTAACAACTTCACAGGAAGGTTTGGCGTTGTTTAATCGCAATATGGAGGAGTTTTTGCGCCGTTTTGTAACCGTGGACGAAACATGGATCCATCACAACACACCAGAGACCAAACAACAGTCAAAACAGTGGGTTTCTAAGGGTGAATCGGCGCCAAAGAAGGCCAAGGTGGGTTTGTCAGCCAATAAAGTTATGGCGACTGTTTTTTGGGATGCACGTGGGATAATCCACATTGACTACCTTAAAAAGGGAAGAACAATCAATGGGGAATATTATGCCAACTTATTGGACCGCTTCAATGACGATTTGAAAAAAAACCGACCTCATTTGGCCAAGAAAAAAGTTCTTTTCCACCAAGACAATGCAAGGGTGCACACATGTGCAGTTGCCGGGAGTAATGTGGCAACCGGGAGACGGAGTAAAAGAACTGTTAGGCGCAACGTATAGATTTAATGTGTCTTAATAAATGGCTATCCTAAGCTTATATACTAATTGAGTACATAGTGCGGGGTGAGGTGTTACATACACTACACCTCCCCCGTTTTTTTTTTAATAAAAATAATAATTTTATTTTTTTTATTTTTATATGAAATATCCATTATTGATATTCAAAAAAAAAATCAGGTAGGTACTGATTGTTAAAAATAAATCAAACAAAAACAGTAAGACTTAAATGAACTAACAGTAAATTTGGATAACGAGCTCAAATAAAAAATTTGAAATTTTCTTTTAAAACATTTGGCAGAAACTAAGATCATGAAAGGTAATATGATTTTACAAAATAACACAAACTATTAATTTTTTTGAAAATGACTATTCAAATTTGCATCAAATAAAACTTAAGACTAAAAAGATTTATCTAAAACACAAATTATAAAAAAATTATTAAAAAAAATAATCTGCGTCAAATTGACAGTAATGTATATTTAAAACATTTTAATTAATATTTTTATTTAAGACCTAGGTAAGTGTACTAACTAAAACGGGCTTAAACATCATTTAAATAGAGATGTTTGAATGCAACTTGTACAAAATTCAAACATTAAAGATATTAAAAATATATATAGGTTACTACTATAGTTGTATTAATTAATTTGTATAAGTTAACAAAATATTTGTCACAATAATAGAATTTCTGTAATACAGACTTGATATAATATTTAACTGCACTTTTTATCTTATTGCTATGTAGTCAATATGTACCTTTCTAAATAACTCCAATTTTTATAATACTTCATGTTAATTTTAAATCATTTCTTAATCGTTTAAATTATTACAATCACGAATAATACTTTCCTTCAATACATACTCTACAGTAGAAACAACACACATACACTTTACTTAACTATGGTCATAATTATTTGACTCATAATAATGGTACTTATTACCTCTTAGGTATTTTATTTGGGCTAGCCAGTCCCTTATTTACTTTATCAACATTTATTTAGGTACAGTCCTAAGCTTGTATACCTACTAGCTTTCAGTCCTAAGCTTGTATACCTACAGCTTTTTTATATATACTGTACCTTGTACCATTTATTCACAGCGTATGGTTCAACATTTAAGGTTACCTATATGACCTCCAACTGTTTTCACAGAGAAATCTCGTTTGCACTATGATCAAACTGAAGGATGAGAACCTATACCTACTCTCTTTAGTGTGTGTTCTACGTGTATTATTCATACTTATTTCAAATACCTATACAAACAAAACAAAACATAATCTAATTCACAATACCAATTTAAATCCTTCAGAAGAATAGTTTACGCCTAATTGGGTGATCAATCCAACTAGGTTGATAAAATATTTTACTGAAGTCTTCCCATCTATTAAAATAATAACGCTTCAACTACTCGTATAACAAACCAACATTCACTGATTATATCCTGATTACATAAAACATTGAAAAACTCATCTATCAAATCAATTAAAGATTAACGTCCAAAGAATATTAATTTCTCCAATATGACCTCATTACAAAATCTATTCATAGCATAATATTACTACTTTCAATTAAGACTTTCTACTATCTCTATTTCAACCTTATTTTTAATCCATAACAAAAGCATCTAACAAAAAAAAATTGAAATTCAAAACAATATGAATATCATAAACATTCTTGAAACAATATCGGTATAACAGCAACTTTCTTATAAGGAATCGTTCGACATTCCGCAACATGAAACTTGACAAACAAAATAAATGTTGATGCACAGACATTTTTGTGTTCCTAATAAGGTGTGATACACTGACTAAGTCTCGATCCTAATATGTATGTTCGAACGTAATGTAAAACAATCTGTGTAATAAACTAATTAGTTCTATAACATTTTTACGAACACAAAAATTAATGAACATTTTGTTAACTAAATCAGAAGAATATAGAATTACAAAAAAAAAATATTTGTTGCTCAACAGAAGAAAAAAACTCGTACAGAATATTATTAAAACTTTTCAATCTTGATTTCTAAAACAACAACCTGTATACATTTTAATAAACATAGTTAAATCCTCAATTAAAATGAAATATGTAAGGATAAATTAAATTTTAGGCTTTATTTGCTGAATAATTAAAATATTAATAAACAAAACGTCGGTGCGCCTGCCAAACCTTACATGTGACTTTTTTTTATTTTTTTTTTATTCGGTAGATGTCACTAGTTTTCAAACGCCGAACTGATGCAAAAACCCGTTTGTGCATATTCCGTATAGAAACAGCGTTGCCAAATTACTTAAGTACACTTTAATCTAACGACAGTTACTTTAAAATTTAGTATGTGTAGTAAAGTCACATATCAGTTTTTAAAAGTATGTCCAGTGACACATGTCAGATTAAATTTTTCGAATCCCTTTTATTTTTTAATCTATGTGTAGCACATAGCAGGATTTTTTCAAGTTGGGTCGGGGGCTCAACGCTCGCATTGCACAGCTTGCCAGACTGGGGGTGATTCCTGGTGTACAGGATCACCCATACTTTATGCCTGAGCGGGCCTCAGGCATAAAGTATGGGCATAGGCCGTACGTAGGCGGTGCATGGAGGGCATCCTAAGGAAAACCCATACACTGCCAACATACGTCGCAAGGTACACCGCAGGTCTTTGTAGTGGGTATGCTTGTCGGGCACCGACAAGAGAGTCCTACATAACCTACTGCTGCCCCTGAAGCAGTAGGTATGCGAAATGCATTTTTTCCTACGTAAACAAAAAAAATTAAAGAGAGAGTGTGGTGCAAGCAGTGCTAATTTAGCCAAAACCGTAGATAGTGTTCTACTGTACGTGACTTCGCGAACAACGAGGTTTTAAGCCCTGCTGCGAGCGTGTTAAGTTGGCGCAATGAGTCCCACATAGACGGTGGCGAGCGTAACTGCAAAATTTTGTAGGAAGGATCTGTGTTAGACGCGGGCAGCATGTCTGACGCGTCTTGCTCCACAACTCGATCTAGGTCTGACTCGTAAGGGATCGTAAAACGCTAGGAGAGATTCGGCAGAATCTGTAGGTGCGCCTAAAAACCTACTCCCATGAACTACATTATAGGGAAACGCGGAAGTGGCAGGCCATCTACCAGAGGGACCAACGCTTCGAAAATGGATGCAAGAGAACTACTTAAAAACGAGTCTAAGAAGGAGCAAAAAGATGAGGTGGAGGAGGAGGCCATGGTGTGGACTGAGGTCCCGCAAACTTCACCAAATAAAGGAGAGGGCTAAGCTTCAATCTCAAGAGCTAACAGTGCAAGAGCTGGTGCGAGCTATCCGTACCAGTACTGATAACATTATTCACTGCGCTAGGCGAAGTGGGAAAGTCTCAGGAGTATTCGAGAGGAACTTTAAGGATGCTGCAGCTGTTGTCACGGCATTTGTTGAAATACTGGTGGCGAGATCAAAAGATGAGGAAATCCAACGCCTCAACGCTGCTAACACGAGGTTTACAGAGGAGCTCCAAGAGCTAAAGTAACAAATGGAAATCCTTAAACAGCAACAGCAAAATTGACGAACCCATGCTTCCTACTCCTTCCTTGGCGTTGGCACAGGCCCTATCAAAACGCGAAGAAATAGAACGCAGCTTAATGGCCAAATATGGTGCCATGATGAATGCTCAGTTCTGCGGTATTAACGATCGGCTCCTACCGGCTAAACGGCTTATCCCATTAGCCATTGGCCGCAAACGAGATGAAGAATTGGCAGGTGCAACACCACTACCATCTACGGCAGAAGCACTGTCCTCCGCGCCAAACAAGACGGTAGGTTCCCCTAAACCGGCTACTTCGAAAGATAGTACAAAATCGATCCAGAAAGCAGGGCCGACGCCGAAAGCAACTAAGGCTATCGATGCTCAGCTAATAGCCACGACATCACTGATAAACAGAGGGAGCCACGGAGCCAAGGCTCCAACGACGAAACCTCCACCAGGCAGGGCTCGAAGCAGACAGCGACGAGTGCCTAGTGTGCCTACTGAAACCGAGCTCGGCCCGCTTCCAGCACCACTTCCACCCATGAAGGAAGGGTAGACTACGGTGTTCAAGCGGGGATCATCATATCAGCCGAACGACGCCCACTGCTGGGCATAGGCCTCCCCCAAGGATCTCCACAACGATCGGTCCTGTGCTCTCCGCATCCAGCGGCTTCCCGCGACCTTGACCAGATCGTCAGTCCACCTTGTAGGGGGCCTGCCCACTGAACGTCGTCCTTTCCACCCCAACGGCCATCTGTTCTCCGCGCTATGTGTCCCGCCCATTGCCACTTCAACGATGCAATCCATCGAGCGATGTCGGTTGTTTTAGTTCTCCTGCGGATCTCATCATTTCTGATTCGATCCAGTAGGGAAATACCAAGCATCGCTCTCTTCATTGCTCGCTGGGTGATCTTGAGCCTTCTTATGAGACCCATAGTAAACGACCACGTCTCACTCCCATAGGTCATTACTGGCAACACACACTGGTCAAAGACTTTCGTCTTGAGACACTGAGGTATTTCGGACGCGAACATATCATAACATTCCTGAACGCTGCCCATCCGAGCTGGATTTGACGAGAGATCTCTTTCTCGAAGTTGGACTTACCTAACTGGACTATCTGTCCCAGGTAAACATAGTGGTCAACAACCTCGAGTGCAATGTTCCCAACGTTAACTGGAGCGGGTGCAACATGGGCATTTAACATGATTTTCGTCTTGTCCATGTTCATCCTAAGACCCACTCTTTGAGAAGCATTACCGAGATCTTCGAGCATAATGTTCAGGTCTTCCAAGGTCTCAGCCATAAGAACTACATCATCGGCAAATCGCAGGTGTGTTAGGTATTCGCCATTGATGTTGATGCCGCGTCCTTTCTAGTCCTACAGCTTGAAAATATCCTCCAACACAGCTGTGAACAGTTTCGGAGAAATAATGTCTCCCTGTCTCACGCCTCGCTGTATTTGGATCGGATTAGAGCTCTGGTTCTGTAATCGGACCGACATGGTGGCGTTTTGGTACTTTAGCACCTCGATGTACCTGTAGTCTATTTGGCACCTTTGGAGAGACTGCAGCACTGCCCAGGTCTCTCAATCGAATCAAAGGCTTTCTCATAGTCCACGAATGCTAAGCAAAGTGGCAAGTTATACTCTTCGGTCTTCTGTATAACTTGCCGCAGCGTATGAATGTGGTCTATGGTACTATAGCCTTTTCGGAACCTGGCTTGTTCGGGAGGTTGGAAGTCGTCGAACCTGCGAGTGAGACAATTCGTAATGACTCTCGAAAACCACTTATAGATATGGCTCAGAAGCGAGATGGGTCTGTAGTTCTTCAAGAGAGTTTTGTCACCCTTCTTCAAGAACAGCATCACATTGCCTCTGCCCCATGCCTTTGGCGTTTTGCCCTCGAGGATGACAGAATAAAAGAGCTTCTGGAGGACCTTAAGTATCGGCTTACCATCCGCTCTAAGGAGCTCTGTTGTGATTCCGTCATCACCCGCCGCCTTGTTGTTTTTAAGTTGCTTGAGAGCCATTCTAATCTCGCACAGGCTGACGTCCGGGATATCTTCAGAATAGTGTCGGGTAAGCTTGGCTCTAGGGTCTTTAGCCTTGCTTTCAACAGGTGTTTTCGTGGAATATAATTGTCCATAGAAACTCAATCTCCCTCAGGATTTCAGGTGTTGACGCAATGATGCTACCTGTCTCAGTTTTCAGCCTCCTCATTAGCTTTGCCCAATAGACAGATCTCTGGCGAACACTTTAGAGCCTTTGTTCCGCTCAATGGCTTCTTTAATACGTCGGGTATTAAATTGACGAAGGTCGCTCTTCAAAGACTTAGATATCTGTCTATTGAGTTGCCGATAGCGATGGGCATCCGCTGAGTTCTGTAGCCTCATTTCGTTTCTCTGATCCATGAGTAGAAGAGTCTGACTGGAGAGTATCTTTGATTTGGGACAGCGGGTTTTAAAGTAAGTACTTAGACCCTACCGTACGGACAGCATCCACCACCATGTTGTATAGATCGTCCACATCGAAGCGGGGATCAAACAGACATAAAAAGAGCGAAGCCACCCCATCTAAGGCAAATGCTTAGCTTAAAGGCAAAACTTCTAAACCTTCAGTTGGAAAACCCGCCACCCCAAAACTTCGCCCGCCCAGATCATACTGATCCTGCTGCCAGGGGCACTAGAAAAGGGTGACATACGAATCAGCTATCCAGGATGCCTTATCCCCGATAAATATTCAAGATCTGGGCATCAGCGGGATGCTATTCTCTAAGGCGAAAACTGGGGGTAAATTACTTGAGATACCCGGTGCCACAAGTGGTGAGAAGGCAGACTCCCTAGCCAAAAGACTGCAGGAATACCTCCTGCCGTCAGATTTAGTAAAGGTTGTCAGACCAATAAAGACCACCGATGTGCGGCTTACAGGCTTAGATGACTCTGTCTCAAAAGAAGATGTGGCCGAAGTAGTGGCAAAAGTTAGTGGTTGTGCTACCGATATTTTTAAGGTCGGCGAGATAAGGCAATCCTATACTGGATCTGGATTTGTTGTAGTTAAGGTGCCAGTTGCTGTTGCCAAGAAGTTGTCGCAAGGAAGGCTATTAGTAGGTTGGGTGTCAGCACCGGCTCAGGTGTTAGAGGCTAAGGTCCTGCGATGCTACCGGTGCCTAGATACAGGTCATGTCCAGGCCCAGTGTAAAACCAGTGCCCCGTGTCCCAGGTTAAGGATGATGAAAAAATATATGAAAAAATGGTTTTTAAAATATTATAATAATTATTCCGGTTGTTCTGTGGTACATAATGTAGGAATATGTAAAAGTTACCTTATTTAATAAGGAGAGCGCCATCTAGCAATAAACAAACTAATAAAAATATTTAAAATTGCTTTAGTGTTTTCCTAACTTAGGTATCTTGAGGAACGAATATTTATAACTGAATAATACAGTTGGATTATTGTGTCTTCGCACATTTTATTAATGTTAATTGTATGTTTAAGCACATAACTACAGTGGTACATTTTGCACATACGCTAATATGCAGGAACAAACTTTAGGCACACCAAATATGATATGTGCACAAAAAAGGAAAAAAAAATTATAGAGACTAAAGCTTTGTTTCGTAGTTGATAAATGGTACACTATCTAAAGCGTTGTATTTTTCTCTATCATATAACATATTTATAATTTTAAAAATCAAAACAGTTCACGAGAAAAACAGTTTTTTGTTCCTCCTGAAAAGTTGTCATTTTACACATACCAGGATTGGCAGGCGCACCGACGAAAATTAAAATTGATGACAGTAAAACTATTGAAATACTTATATCCTATTGACCCGTCCAGTTAGCACATATTTTAATTAATAAGAGTTTATATTAGCATACAACATGTTAACGTTATATATTAATTTATGAAAAATATTACATAGGAAAAAAATATATTGCGCCTTTATAAACTAAAACCTTTTCTTTTAATACCATCAACGGCTCCAATTCATCCTTGACTCCAACTACTCCCTGCTGCCATTTGTTAACCATTGCCATCCATCGCGACTCGAACAACTCCCTGCAGCTAATACAAGAACCTTAGCCCTTCTGACACCATCATCTCCCAGCCGCCAGCAAAACCGTCCTCCATTTTTTATTCTGCTTCCAATTTTAAAAACTTTTCCTTTTTATAATATTTGTCCGATGAACACACGCACTTCATATTGTCTTTTTGTCACGAATAAATTGATTTTGTTTAAAGTTCACATTTTAAATATCGAAGTTCCACATTAATAAATTAAATTGCGCAGCGCTGCCCTGAAGGCAGCACTGGCAGGGTCGCCATGTAATGTGGCAACCGGGAGACGGAGTAAAAGAACTGTTAGGCGCAACGTATAGATTTAATGTGTCTTAATAAATGGCTATCCTAAGCTTATATACTAATTGAGTACATAGTGCGGGGTGAGGTGTTACATACACTACAATGGCAAAAATCCATGAATTGGGCTATGAATTGCTCCCTCATCCACCCTATTCTCCAGATTTGGCTCCGAGTGACTACTTTTTGTTCCCAAACCTGAAGAAATGGCTTAGTGGAAAAAGATTTGACTCCAATGATGAAGTCATCTCGCAAACAAAGGCCTATTTTGAGGACCTCGACAAATCATATTTTTTGGAAGGGATAAAAAAATTGGAGAAGCGTTGGACAAAGTGTATAGAGCTCAAGGGAGACTACGTTGAAAAATAAAATGATTTGTTTATCAAAAAATCTGTGTTTTATTCCAAAAGTCACGGACTTATTGACCCGCCCTCGTATTTACACTTTTTTCACATAACCTCAAAATTTATGTGAAAAAAACCAAGTTTTTGGTTTTTTATTTTTATCTTTTACAAAATTTTTTTTTTAACGAAATTTGGTGAAAACTTACCTTTTTATGTCCCAAATACGCTGTAATTTATTTGATTAAAAATATTTATTTTTTCACCTTATTTTGAATTAATATCAAAAAAACACCCTAATTTTCAATCGAAAATTCACCCGTCAAAATATCAGCTTTTTTCAAAAAGTTGGTAGGGTTTCTGTTCGTTGAAATCTCTACTTTCCGATGGTGAAAAAAAAAAATATGTTACGACAGTAAATCTTCTCAGAAAATGCAAAATATCAAAAAAAAACTTGAATTCGAAAAATTTTTTTTTTTAAAATATTATGCTTAACGTAACATAACCTAAAGATTGAAATTAAATGATATTTTAGTACAAGATAAAAAAATAATAATCTCCTTAATTTTGCACAAACAAATTTAGTTAATCCCATCATCATTCTCTTTGCCATTTTCCCAGTTTATCTAGGGTCGGCGCAGTATGTTTTTCTCTTCCACACCATTCTATCACTCGTCACTGAATCATCCACACCTTTCACACTCATATCTTGTTTCACACAGTCCATCCATCTCTTTCTCGGTCGCCCTCTTCCCTTCCAGCCTTCAACATTCATACTCATCACTCTTTTAGTTACATGACTTTCTTCCCTTCTCATTACATGACCATACCAAGACAGACGATGCCCCACCATCTTCTCGGTAACCGGTGCCACTTTCAGACTTCCTCGTACATATTCATTCCTTATCTTATCCATTCTTGTAACCCCACACATCCATCTTAACATTCTCATTTCTGCTACATGCATTCGCTTCTCATCCGTCTTCTTAGCAGCCCAGCATTCCGATCCGTACATTAAGGCAGGTCTAATCACGGATTTGTAAATTTTACCCTTTAACCGTAAGGGCATCCGTGGATCACATGTTGTTGCGGTGACCTGCCTCCATTTTATCCAGCCTGCATTGATTCTATGCCTGACGTCCCGATCAATATTACCGTCGTTCTGTACCAGAGACCCGAGATACCGAAAATCGGAACAGACTGGTAAGGACATTCCGTCAAGTTTTATTGGCAAAGAACTGGAGAGACCGCCAAAGTCACAGAACAGATACTCTGTTTTGGTTCTACTGACTTTTAGGCCAACGTTCTCCAGCCTTTGTCGCCATTCCTCCAGTCTGTCCTGGACTTCCTGGGCCTCCTCAGCAACAAGCACAATGTCGTCGGCAAATAGCATGCACCAAGGGGCCTCTCTCTGTATGACCGATGTCAGAGCATCCATTATCATCAGAAAGAGGTAAGGACTAAGCGCTGAACTTTGGTGCAAGCCCACAGTCACATTGAAGCTCGTAGTTGTCCCGGCTGCGGATCGGACGTGAGTACTGCATCTGCCGTACATGGTTTGAACCAAATGCAGGTATTTCCCAGGCACACCTTTGATCTTAAGGGCCCACCACAGAACCTCGCGAGGTATTCGGTCGTATGCCTTTTCGAGGTCAACGAACACCATGTGTAGGTTTTTATGTGCACTTCTGTACTTTTCGCACATTTGGCGAATGGCAAAGATGGCGTCCGTCGTACCCCGACCCGGCATAAAACCAAACTGGTTCTGTGAAATTTCACATTCTTCTCGCAACCTTTTCTCTAAGATCTTCTCCCAAACCTTCATACTATGTGACATTAACTTTATTCCTCGATAATTGTTGCACTCTTGCACGTCCCCCTTGTTTTTAAAGATTGGTACCAACAGACTGTTGCACCAATCATCGGGTATCGTCTCTTCATGCAACAACTTATTGAAAAATAAAGTTAACCACTTCTTTCCCTCTGCTCTTACTAACTTCCAGACCTCCACTGGTATATCATCAGGTCCCACGGCTTTCCCTCTTTTCATACTATTCACCGCCCATTCCACTTCCTCTTCACTAATCTCCCTTACTAATCCCACGTTAATAGGTGCATTCTCTAGTTCCCCACTCCATTCATTCTCCTCGTTCATTAATTTTTGAAAATAGTCCTTCCAGCGTTTTTTTATTTCATTGTCGTCAGCGAGAACTTGCCCGATTTCATCTTTAATACATTTTACAATACCTAACTTGATTTTGCACTGGAACTAACTAGTGGGTCGAACTACATAAAAACCACTATGAACTTTGAACCAAGCAAGTATTTAATCTTGATCTTCTTGTTCTCTCATGAAAAAAAAATATTTCAAAGTACATAAAAAAATGAAAAAAGCTGATATTTTGACGGGTGAATTTTCGATTGAAAATTAGGGTGTTTTTTTGATATTAATTCAAAATAAGGTGAAAAAATAAATATTTTTAATCAAATAAATTACAGCGTATTTGGGACATAAAAAGGTAAGTTTTCACCAAATTTCGTTAAAAAAAAAAATTTTGTAAAAGATAAAAATAAAAAACCAAAAACTTGTTTTTTTGGATTTTTCACATAAATTTTGAGGTTATGTGAAAAAAGTGTAAATACAAAAGTTTTAGATCTTTTTATTACCTACAACTTTGCCATTTGACTTTTTTCGATAGGACTTTTAGTTTTGCCGGAAATCGAGAAAAACCATTTTTTACCCTTAAAAACTCACCCCCATCCCCTTCCCGACCTCAGATCGCCCGTAAATTATTTTTCCTTTTATTTTTATAATATTTCCCTCCTTTTCTAATGGGTTTCATCCTACTAATTTTTTTTTCACTTTTTATTATTTTTCAAGGCTTCTACCCTGGTCTACAAGATGTCTGACGATGATAAATATAAAGCAGCGAGGCTGGCTGCTGCAGCCGCCTGGGGCCTAAAGGAATCGGATTCTATGGAAAAATATGTTAGTTTACTACCCGAAAATACTCAAAATGGGGCTTTCTACCGAGAAGTACTCAATATTCATAATGGTAAATTTGACTCGTCGAAATTATACATCGATCAAGTCCGCACACAGACCCCTCTTTCCCAGTGGGCACTTTAGGCAAGTGCCCAGGGCCCCGCGATCGACAGGGGCCCTCTCAGATAAAATACAAAGTTCCTAGTTCCTGTCAGATCATCAAACGATAACCAATATTTATTACCAAAAAACTTATTTAATTCGAAGAAATCGAACCTAAATTACTGACTAAAATACCATCTTACTAGCTTTTAAATGCGCGAAGCTATTCTACTCTCGCCCAAAAATTAGGCTTTTCGACTTCAGCATGCTTAAATAGATAAATTTTAATATTTAATGGTAGGTATACTAAGCACATACACATTTTAAAGAAAAATCATCAGTAGTACACTCATCGGTGTGACTCGCTCCATTTAAATTGAGCGAACGAAGCGAAGCATGAAGCTCCAAGTTTGACTTTATATTTAATTAAAGAGATGGTGGAATGGAATCCCATACAAGTTCGGCCCTGGTTTGAATATCGATGTCCAAGAATAATTTATGCCACATTAGTTAGGTATATAAATGCTAATAATAATAGGGGTTAAAGTATGAAATTGCCGATTATTTTCCCACTTTTTATTTTGTTTATAGCTCTTAAGTATAGTCATATTATTGCGTAACTCTTTTTGTATTGTATCAAAAAGTAAATAAAGTAACTTTTGACTAAAAAAAAATGCAATACTAGTGCCTATTACTTCAAAGGAAGTCGTTGAAAAGACCCCTTACAATGTGTCAGCTGACCTTCTTGCTTCAATTAAGTATATTTGTATTATATACTTTGATTTTCAGAAATTTAAATACTATAATGCGTAACTTTATAACCATCTAACTTTCACCTTTAATTGCATCGAAAACGGTTCAGGCGTTTTTAAAAAACTAAAAAATTGTTAGTATGGAAAAATTACTTTTCTCGATTTCGTCCATACAAAACGGCAATTTCATACTTTAACCCCTAATATGTACATATTTTATTTATTTACAATGAGTTTTAATAAAACAATGGAAATTGTGATCTGATAGATTTGTTTTTTTGAAAACTTCAGTTCACATTGAGGTTTTTTTATTATAAATGAAGACTTCTTTATTATTACTTCCATATATTCTACATAAAAAAAAAGTTGTGCGTGTACTAGTGTACACACGTAAGAAGTGAAACTTCTTTATGGCCTTATTTTTCGAAAAATGATCTACATGCAACTTTCCAGAAATTGGTTAAATTGGTTAAATTAGTTAAATTTGTTAAATTTGTTAAATTGGTTAAATTGGTTAAATTGGTTAAATATTATTTCACTTTACCTTTTTGCTATGTGGTATGTGATGACAAATTGTATCACGTACCTATGGGACGTGATATTGAGTTAAAACAATAACTTCCTTGAAGATAGTCACGCTTGCCTCTCTTGTCACGTATTGTTATATAGTATATAAGGCTAGCCATCACTGGAGAAAAGGACTATTCCACGGAAGACTTGTGTATCATTTAGAGTCTACGTCCCAATCCATTACAGCTATCGTCTGAACCAACCGTGGTAGGGGCAAGAAAAAGATGGCGCGTAACCGAAAAATGTGACGAAAATTTGACGCAAAACGTGACGGTAAATTTTTTCCAACGCCGATAAAGAAGTTTCACTTCAACAATAATTTGTCAAATATCCATTCGCAACATAGAGAAGGCATTCGCAACATGACGATTCTTTTCGTACTTAACTAATAAGTGTGGTATGATGATGGATCCAAATTCTCCTCCTTAATACCTTTAGTTTCCATGGACAAGTTGTGTGGATGTCCTTGAGAATTTTTTTCGACGTCTTGGTGGTTTCTCGTCTTTTATAACAAAATAGTGTTCTGTCAAAGTCATAGGGGCCCCGTTATCCTAACTTGCCCAGGGCCTCCAATAGGTTAAAGACGGCCCTGTCCGCACATTATTAGACTCTGAACTGACTGGCCGTGGCTAGCTGGCGAAAGCTACCAAAGAGCGTACGGCGCTTTAACAAATGCTCAGCTTCTAGCTGAATTGGTTAGTTACATCACAGTAATGTACTTTAACATTACTGTGATTTAACTTAAAGGGTTAGCCACCGTTTTTAGAATGTAATCGCACCAAAGTATTATCATATTATGTTTCCACTAGAGATGCGCTGAATAATGCTTTTACGGAATAACCGAATACCGACTATCCTTTACCGAACCCGAGATTCGGCCGAATTATTCCGCGTAAACAAATTTTTACATGTCGCTACGGACAATAACACTACCGCCTAGTAACACTTTTTTACGTGTTGCGCATCTCATTCATTCATTACAATACTATTCATAAGTTTTTGATTTTTCCCTTTATACTTTTAACAGGTTTAGGACCGTAAAAATTGAAAACTATATCGCGTAAAATATTTTCGGGTGACAACTTGATTTACATTTTTCACTTCATAAATAGGCTTTAAATACGATACTGAACGCCTTTAAAAATTTTGTAAAGTGGTTAAAACTTCACCTGTATAGTAAGAAAAAATATTTTCTTTTTTGGTTTAAAATGAAGGTTGACTTGAAGTTTAATTGATTTTATTTTAATGGCTATAATCAACAAATACTTCACTTCTAGCACTTCTTCGCCTTTTAACAGAAGAAGTTGTGTCTGTTAGTTTTATATCGGGTCATGTAGGTAGCCAAGAAAATAGAACTGAATATATTCGGCACCAAAACCGAATAATTCGGCCGAATATAAATAGTGGAAAGGATGCCAAATACGCTGAATACCAAAGAATATTCGGTGCATCTCTAGTTTCCACTATATTAAAAAAACAAACCGAATACCTACTTAAATTTCTCGAAAATACTCTAATAAAGTGGCTTACCTATGCCATATCCCTTGATCGAACAAGAGTCAAAACATCGAATTTTAAAATTTCGAGCGTTCAAAATATGTAGGTATCGAAAGGTCACTCAATCAAATGATTACCTATTTTATCTAAAAATTGCGCGGACAGAGGAATGTGACACACACTTATTTTTTACATCGAGGATTATGGCTATTTTTTTTAAATTACTTAGTGCTAAAATTATGGTCGAATTTTGACCACTGGGAGACCACTAAGTTAAAAGGAGTTAAAAGGATTTAAAAGATAAACTTGCCGTTCCAGGTTTCGGACACCTCAAAATCGGACTTAGCAATTTTCAACAAACTACTTATAATAGTTTGTTGAATATTTCACCATGATCGAATTTCCTACTTAATACAGGAACGGCAAGTTTATCTATATTCTAACACCGCGGAAGTCATATTTTGACCAAATAACGTTACGCATATCAAATACATCAAATTTCAAAATAGGATTTGTCCCTATTTTGAAATTTGATGTGTTTGCGTGAATGACACAGTACTTTTATTCGTATATTAACCAAACTTAACTCTATAAGGTTGAGAGTCACGTCGAGGTCACCAATGCGGGAATCGGGATCCGATCCCCGTTAAAATATGAACACCAGAGTTGGTGGTAAATGTTTATTATTAACTCACGCGAGACACAGTTATCGTTATATTAAATATATTTAGCTTTACAATTCCAACTACCACGATAATATTGTACATCATTGTGTACATCGTAATCAATCAATCATCTGTCATACAGTAAAAAATTGCCGATCTAGTCTGCGAAAGTCGGCCGTGCCAGCCAGCAACATTGCAAAAAGACACGTGGACACGGGACTTTCGCCACAAGGTTATTACTTATATCCAAAATAAATTATTCTCCTATATATCCTCCTAATATACTCCTGATAAGTTGCGTATTTTGACATCCGCGGTGTTAGAACTTAAGCGACGATTAGCGACACGGTGTGAAAACAAAGATGGAATACTGGTGGGTACCTACCTCGAGTAATAAAATTCTTGACGTGGCTATTGAACAAGCAGTCTTAAGGCTAGTATTATAATATTATCTGTGCTTAAGGGGAATACTAGAGAAGTGTGGGCAATAACTTTCCAGACGGTTCAGTGGAATTTTCATTCCCATTTGCCTACGGGGGCGACTGGGAACATACATTAGTCGCTAACAACTAGTAGTACGTAAGTACACATTAAAAATATTATTGCATAGTAAAATTATTCGTTTAATTAACTCCATCACAGTTTTTTATGTTCTGTGAACTCCATGTAGTCTTCCTATTATCTTATAAAGAGCAGAGATGGCGCTTTTTTCTAACATATGGCATAATAATTAGAACTAAGATCGCGCGCGACCCTACACATAGGTACTGTAGTATTAGACCCTACACATATTACCAAAACTGTAACTTTTTCTAGCTCTAGAAAAAAAGTCAAAGACATTGATGTAATACAAAAAACTAGATACACTAAAAACTATCGCAAATGTATGTACACTCGTTTGACATAAGGGTGCACATTTGGATATCCTTATTATTGCATCTTGACATAAGTTAGCAGAGAATCATTCAATCAAGGACAGTTTTAGAAGTTTCAGTAATTTTTGCATCGTACTGTTTATCTAGTTCCTTTTGTTACATCGATGGTGAGTTGGTGACTGAAAATGAGAGAACAAATGTTACCCTTACGGTAGAGTTCACCAAAGGACGTTTAAGTTTTAAACAGGGTTTAAAATATTATTTGACATATTTTGTATGGGAATTATTATTGTGTCAAATTAAACGTCCGGCTGTTTAAGAATTGGTAACTCGGGTCTAAGAGAAACTTCATTTAAATTAACTGTGACTTGGCCTTAATGGTTCTTCCCCGGTTTGACAGCCGAATGCTACGCACGTTTGTGGTGATTATGTTGCTAGTGTAAGAAAATATCCCCTAAATATGGGTCAATAATTTGCTGGTGTCATAATGTTGCTAGTATAATAAATAATCATATTGAATTCTGTTATCTATTGTAAACAGCACTCCGGATCAGTCCGTACATGAAATTCTAAATGTTCTCATTGTTTTTTTAATTTTGGGCAATCGTTTAAAATGCTCATCATTACAAATGCAAATTCTTATGTAGGTAATTTTTTTCATGTAAATGTTTCAACTTTAAACTCTGCTTCTTCGACTCAATCTATACATGAATTATTATTATACCTCGAACGAAGCATGTTATATTTATGACTTTGTATTTACTAGTGAGTACTCGTTAATTGTAACGTTCATTTTAAAAATATTGAAAAAAATTAAAACTGTCTTATTTGAGTTTGTATGTTATTTATATCTTGTGTTGTATTTTTATGAAATTAGTTTAATTTAAGGGGCTTTTGAATTATCTTTAGGGGCAAAAAATACAGAGAGTTAGTAACACTGGCATTGTTTGTGTAAACTGTAGAGTCATAGAGTGACTCACAGTGAGTGATTGACGTTATCGTTATGTATTCATGATAATAAAAATAGACCAAAATCCGAATCACAGTGCAGTGCGATACATTTCGCCAATTTAATTGCAAGTTCCTTTGTAACATTGTTTGAATCATAGACACATCTCTCTCTCAAAGATAGATAAGTTTTCATCATGTCAACGGGTAGCGGTGAGTTAATTAAGTCAACAATGCTCCACTGTCTATTACCCCCACCAGGGTAAACAGTGGAGCATTGTTATACACCGTATATTTGGTTCTCCGTCGCAACTTGTTTTACAACAAATATAGTGTTCCTTGGAAAGCATAGATTAGAATAAGTACTATTGGAAAGCTTATTATAAACAGATGATATTCTAGTTAGTATCCTTACCATTCAATATTGTCGCATATCAATGGAAAAACAAAAAAAGTTTCGTAGACTTTAAGTAGGAATACCTATGTACCTACCTACTCAAAAAGAGCTAACATTAATGTTTGTTTTGCTCAAACTTTAATATAATCTATGAGACTTAAGAGTAGGTACTTTATTAGGTGATGTAAAATACATAATAATATTCAATATTATGTAAATTAAAGACTACACTGAACAAGAAGTTTGAAATGCTTAATTTGTATTTTACTTGAACATTTCATCAAAATTAGATAAGTAAGTATTAATCTTTCATACAAACAAAATTATTTATTAAATAATTAACTTATTGTGTAGTAGTATTGAAATACATTTTATCTGTTCTTTATTTGATAATTTGTTGTTGTTATAAATGACGAACTGTAAGACTATACCGAGGTGATATTTTGCAAGAAAAATATTTTCTACTGGTTCAAGTTGATGTTACTTACCTTACCATAAGGTAGGGTAGCCATACCTTACTTTAATTTAGAAATCATAAATTAAATGAAAGAATGTTTTTAAGTTAACTTTTATTATAACTTTTAACCCATATACTTAAACCTATTTAAAATGCTTATTGCATAATAATCCTTGTTTAAAATTAATGAAAACCGAATTCATTTTAGAAATTCTTAATGCTAGTAAAAAGGAAAACAATAAAAACTAGTTCCCAACATGAACATGGAAATATTTAATGCTAAAATCAATGCTAAAAAATGATTTTTTATATTGCAGATGATTCTCCATTCCTAAAGATAACAGAACAACCACAGGCCTATTATAAGTTCCGGTATAGAAGTGAAATGCATAATACAATTGGCTGTCTGTATGGCAAGGCTAACATGAAAAGCTCTAGTGAGAGACATTTTCCAGAAGTCGAAGTAAGAATAATTTAATTGAATAATTACTTGTCTAATTTGAGTATTTAATATCTGATCTTTTAATGACTTAAAGTTCAGGACAGATACAATTTAGTTTATGTGCTCGGATATAAAAAATAAAAAAGAACCAGATACACAATCAGTAACAGAAAAACATCCTTGGTTTGACTTGACGATAATGAGTTGAGTAGAAGTTATATTAAATTAGCATTAAGATTGCAGTCTGGGCACTATCCATCAGCAAATTTTACTTTCCTAATGAAAAAGAGTGATACTCCAAATTGTTCACAATGTAATGTAGATAATTGAGGATGTACAACACTTGTTGATAGTTTATTCCCGAACTGAAGAAAAAAAGAAGGAGAACGAGAGGCACTGCTGAAAGAATTTAATTTAAATTTATTAGATGTAGGTTTAGTGCAAACTATTTTATCAAACCCTAAATAAAAATGGGCCATAAAGCTGTCCAAATTAGCAAAAGATTACCAAAAGTTAATCCCCTAATAATAATAAAATTGTAATTCAGTTAGATTTCGAATATTAATGTAAAATGGATACGATGGGGTTGACATATTTATCCTAGGATAAAAACCCCTGAATAAAATATAAACTAAAAAAAAACTTCTTCATCAAATGTGCACTTAAACATAACTTTGATCTTTTGACATACATAGTTGTATTCAACTTTAAGCTACTTAAAAGGTTGAATTTATTGTATCTTTAATAATATTATTTTGAAATTAGTTGCTTGTATTATCCAAAGTGTAATTATCGTATAGGACTGTGTATCTAGTTAATAATTTATTTATCTATGTTTATGTTTAAAAAAGTATGCTTATTGGTATTTAACACTTCGAGCCCCAAGCGACAACCGGTTGTCGCGATAACAATTGATTTTAATTGACTACTCCAGACAGAGGAATATCCAATTGTCAAAGGGTTAATAGGTACTCATACTATCTCAATATTATTTAATGATGAAAAACCTTACGTTACTTTTTGTTTTGTAGCTATTCAACTACAATGGACCAGCCATAATCAAATGTAAATTAGCACAGATTGACAATGAATATGAACATCCCCATAAACTGTATATTAATGATATCAGCAACATCAGCTATGATGTTCCTAAAGCAGAATCTTTTAGAGCCAGGTAACCATTTTCTGGGACACATAACGGGTGTAAAAAAACCAAACTTAGATCCGAACACCACATATTGTCCCCACCATTAGGATCATTTTTCTCTTTAGGACCATACCTGGGAAACAGCTGGTTCCGAAGATATTGAGGGTTAAAGTCACAATTTTGTTTTCCATTTTATTACAAAAACTGTTGCCAAAAGATACTTAAAAACTTTTCTTTATACAAATATAGTGGTTGTTTTTATTATTTCGTTCACAATAAGGCTTTATTAATTACAATACGCAATGTACGGCTCAGCGCGGACGACTTTTGAACTTAGCAGCCATCTCCAGCGCAGCGGCCTACGCTACGGCTGATATACATTGCGCGCTACGAATTATAATATTTTTTTGAGTCCCATAAATAAAAATCATTTCCCAGCTATTTTATAATATGGCTTGGTTTGCTTTTCAGATTGCGTAACTTCAAGGTCTGCGTTTAGTTTTTTTACACCCTGTATATGCCAATTTAAGTTATAAAAAAAAAACATAAACGGTTTCTTATCTTATCTGAAATATTGGCGACTCTTAAAAAGCAAGGTACATAAAATATTATTATGGTATACTGTGCACACTCACGTTTTTTCCTCGGGCGCAGTTCTGGCCTTCTCCCTACTTCCTAGCACTATACCCGGAATGTGGGGTCGAGTCCCGCAGTTGGATGTTGTATTTGTGATGAGTTTTTAAATATTTTTAATTTATTGATTTTTTTGATAACAGACTCTATTTATGGTATGATACTAAATAACCCATTTGAAGGATAAGACGTGTATTCACACTAACACTCTGTGAGGAATTCTTAAAAATTTTATATAGGTTTTCAGATTTGTGTATAGTACACACTCCAGCTAGAGAAGTTACAGATTGGCTGTTCAGAGGTCATAATACCGAAACGTTAAGTGCGGAAGATAGGGCTATAGTAAGTACCTTACCTATACAGTCCTTTTAAAAACACCATCAAAAATCAATTTTAAAAATTTGTAGACAGCTAATCTCTGAAACGGCGGTTTTGATAGGGCTTTTACTCCCAGGTAGATAATGTTAAAGGAGTCACTAAGGCTACTTTTATTTGAGATTATTAGAAACTTTAATTAAATAAGTTAAAAATAGAGGATGAGATATGTCAAGCATTCCGTAGTCCACGGAGCGAAGTCGCGGGCACAGCTAGTATTATTTATTTTCCCGAAAGCCACAAATCCACCATGTTTTATGACTTTGGATAGACAACATTGACTCATCCAGGGGAATCGAACCAGGGGCCTAATTCGCGTAACCGAATCGCAGTTCGATAGTGATTGAATTGGACGATTTTGACATAGCCTATACTGGAACTGTCAAAAACCTGTCGTTCAATTACGATTGTGATACGATTCGGTTACGCGAATTAGGGGCCCGGACCTTGGAGCTGGCGGTACCTTATAAACCGGTGTGCACATCACTCTACTCAAAATATTTATTTTTACGACTACTTATTTAAAACATATAATCTCCTAACTATAGTCCTAAATCTATCACATTGAATGTTTTAGCTGGACTAAACTTAGGTCAGAGCAAAATCTTACAGTCCTAAACGCTAGCCAAAGTTATAGCCACTTTCAAGACCAAGGTCCACCATGTTACGACTACGATTAATAATATTACAAAATATTTATTAACCTGTAAATATAACCTTATTAAATGATCACGTGCCACATTATAAATAACTTGTCACTTTCATCATTTAGAAGTGGTGCTGAGCAAATCTCGTGTCTATTACCTAATTAGGAGATAAAAAGTTAGGAGAATTTAAAATAGGCTAGGTAAAAATAGGTAGGTTCGAAAAAGTTTATTTGTACTGAACAGTTTGTACTAAACACAATTATGACTAGATACAAAAATTAGGCGATCTGATGTATGCCTACGTTTAAATGATTATGTCGTGAAAGTCATATGTTTGTCTTTTTAGATTCGAAGACGGTGTGAAAAGATGGCAAAAATGATACAACTGAACATGGTTCGTCTGAAATTTAGCGCACACCACCCTGACTCTGGTAAAGAGATTTGTGATCCAGTTTTTTCTGACCCTATTAGAAATTTAAGTAAGTCTGTTTTGAAAAACACAAAATACAATTCCTCGAAAAAACTTGTTGGAGGTACATACATACTAACCGAAAGCATTGATATAACTCTGCCGACTTATATAGAAAAGTCTTAAATAAATTCGTCGACACATCAAATGTTTGGGTAACACAATGGTTAGAGCAGTCGCCCTATGAACGGAATGTTGTGGGTTCGAGTCCCACTTCAGGCAGTTAACATGTTTATTTAAGGAATTGTATTTAAAACTTGTGAAAATTTATAATGCTTTAGGTACCCCAATGGCTTAGCGCTTAGGTTTGCGATCCTACGTGTGACTATGTAATCCAAATATACTCGCACTCACTTAAAACATAGTTTCAAGTGTTTTAACCTCAGGTTTTAACATTGTCAAAATGACCTTTCGAAACATAATATGTCTCCGAATAACATTTTATGTAAATGTTTTATGTATACAATATGTTCCTTTTGATATCCCATAACTCTAGGGTATTAAACAGACATGGTAAAGAATCAAATTGCATATGAATTATTTTTCAATTATTAATTTTTTGTTTGTTTAATTTTTTTATACAAAATAATTCTAAAAAGTCACGACTGTTTTTGTAAAACACCCTTACCTTGTTATGAATGAACTTTTGAATGATAACGATTTACTCGTACCTACTTATCAATGAAACACTTACACACGTCAATGTTTTTTACAAGTTACGCTCTCCCGCTACGTTACTACTACTCTTTAGTGTAAGTTTGCCAACGTCTCGTAAAACTAAGGTTCGCCATACTGGTTACATTTTTTAACAATTTTAACTAAAATGTATGTTATATTCGAAACTATTGATTTTTGAACCACATGTTCTAGGGCGTTTTATATTATTTTTACCTATAGAACATATCTTTAGAGTTATGGGATATCAAAAGGAACACGTTGTATAAATTGTAACAACCAAAAGCAATGAGAAGACGAGATGCATGCTGCCTGCTGCTGGTCATACTTGCTTGCTTAATGCAGAAGTCGCTTCTCTACTAAATATGCATACAGTATGGTGGGGTGAACCATAGAGTATTACATTTATTTTAATAAACAAGGGATGAACCATGAACATAGGTACTTAGCCTTCAAATTGGTGATTTAGTGCCATATAGGTATAGTGTTCTATTTCAACATATTACGATAATTTGGTAGCAGGTCAGTACTCAGTAGTGATTTACTACCCAGTACTACACTACTACTTAACTGCGCACGGTGGTGATCACACGTAAGTCTTACGTGTTCGTGTGTACTAAACTTGCCCGGCTAGCGACGAGGCATTGCTGTTTGTGTGGGAAAATTGTCTCTAAACATAAATTAATAATGGACTGTAATGATTCGGAACACATGATCACCATTTTTCTTGTTTTTTACGAAGAAGGAATGCTTCACGCATACCCTCCACCTCAGGGGCAGTTAAGCTAGAACTTCTTACTGAACACAGCACTTTTAATCTAAATTAACAACACATTGAATCTACCTAACAAGGATTTAGGTATATTTATATTTTCCTGCTTAAGTATGCTCCCTATGATTAGTTAAAAGTAGGTATATGTGTTCCCGATAAATAAATTTAAATTGACAGTAGATTATTTATAAGACATATAAGCAGTTGTCCTATTCTTTATTAAAATCAGTATTTTTATTTTGTTTACAGACTGTGCAGCTACCAATATCCTTAAAATATGTCGGCTTAGTCGATGCTATGGCCGTGTGCGTGGTGGCGACGACGTTTTTATGCTGGTTGAGAGAGTGATTAAAAGTTAGTACCTGATTGTCCCACCGCCAATAATAAGCAAGAAGCGAGTACCTAGTGCTAGGAAATAGAAACGATTATGTTAGAAATAGGAAGCGAGTGTGTTGTATGATAAATTAGTGGAGCGAGTCCTCGTTGGCAGTGTAAACAGTCAGCTATCTATTCATCAACTATTAATGTATGCGTTTCTATCTTTTGTTTACACTGAATGTCTATCTATTGTACGTTTTTTGAGCGAAGAAAAGACAATAAATAAATTACTTTAGGTATATAATATTTTAGCAATTCAATTGCAATTATAATATCAGTATTTAAACTTGAAAAATTATAAGAGTTAGTTGTTTCGAGATTTGTACCATGTACCTTATGTACCATGTACAAGGTACATGGTAGAAATCTCGAAACAATTAGCTCTTATAATAGTGACCATGAAAGTTTAAAACAGTATATTGAAAAAAAGTAATGGAGACAATTATTACCACACAAAACCACGTGTTTCAAAATGAATGGTCTGAATCTATATTTAATATTTTTCTAAAATTTATTTTAATAAAATAATAATAATACTGCCAAAATGTTATACATAATGGTAAAATAACGAGGGCTTCTTTTATCAAACGGTTATAAATGCGCGTCGTATAGTGAACTGATAATAGCCAAGGTACAGTGTTTATTCGTAGCATTTGTAGTATTAAAACTGAACAAAATAAATTTTTGTCCTTGTTTAGTTTGTAAAGTAATAAATTTACAAACAGATAACATCGCGATTCGATTTTTCGAGTTGAATGAAGATGGGAAAGAAACATGGACGGACAACGGACGGTTCGTAGAGAGCGACGTTCACCATCAGTATGCCATTGTGTTCAGGTACCTAACTTTTATGCAATTATTATAATAACGCTAACCTATCAAGGAAAACTGAGATAATATCTAATCAGTAACATTCTGGCAAGTTTTGTCGAAACAAGTATGTATTTTTTTATTCATGAAAGAATTTTCAAACCACGCAAGGTGTTAAACATATGTGAATTTGGAATGAGTGATCTTTATTTAGTTTTCAACAAAACCAAAATGCATATTTAATCAAAAAACTTTAAAACTTATAACCGAAATCAAAAAAATTGACACTCAAAAGCGATCGAAGATATTGCCCGATATGTGGATCACTCAATTCAGACATTAGACAATAGGCCTACAAGCTGAATCTCAGAAAATACTTACTCTGTGTTTACGAAATACATGATAACTTTTACTCATCTTTAAGGTAAGTTTTGAATATATCTGTACAAATTAATATTACACCACAAATATTAATAGTTATAAAGTATACCAATCAAACCTTTTTAAATTTGTTGACCATACTGAAAAAATGATATAGTACTGTATACATGTAGGGTGTAGTTTTATATATTTTTTGCGAAATATCTGATAAAACTGGCTTTAGCCTGTGACCTAGGACGCAAGAGTTTCAGACTGTAAGAACAATTAAGTATACAGACACACAGACAGACTATAGGCACCTATCTACAGACAAAATTCTGAAAACTGTTGTTTGTTGTTTTTGTTCATTAATAGGAACAGCATTTAATTGGTTGATTTTCAATCTTCAATTAATATTTTTATTCACTTATTTTAGATTATATTATAGTTTATAATTAACAATTTTAAATCGATTGCAAACATCATGACAAACTGGCCGGATAAAATCTTATCCTTATTCAATTAAGGGTTATGGTTATAACAAGTTATAAAAATGAAACACTTATCAAAAAATGATTTTGTTTAAGGACACCACCTTACAAGGACTTCAACATCACAAAAAGGACACAAGTCTTCATTCAATTAGTACGTCGGTCCGACGGAAAGAAAAGCGATCCCCATGAATTCTTTTACACACCTGAGCTGATTTGTCTGTATAAAAAACGGAAACTGAACCATTGTTATGAAGACCTCCAGTGTAAGTCGCGTAGTTATGAGTAAAGACAACGACAGGGTCGGCAGGTCCACCTACTCAAAAAGTTAAAGGTCGTTGAATTGATTTTCAACTTTAAGTCCAACGAGTAGAGATCAATATCAATTGAGAAATTTTGACGTTTTTAGGTATGTTGACGTGCTGTACATCTATAAAATTATTCAGTAACGATTTAAGGATAGGTTTATGGCTCCTTGCGATGACTCGGTGTTACGTTTTAAAACATTCCAAAAGATGCAGTTTATACAATTAAAATTCAGATGTAAGACTGAAAATAAAGTAGGTAGCATTATACCTTATTAGCATCTTCACCGTCGTAATATTAAAGAAATAAAACCTACTAAAATATATTCTAGTACAACTGTGTTTTTAAACATTCAACTCGTGTTGTCTTTTACATTTGAGTTTATCAGGTGCTAAAGGAAACGGACCGACTTCCATAGAACCTTGGGCCTAAGGTTTAACACAGTGAAAGAAGTGTTATTTGAAAGATAGTATGAAATTAAAGGATTCCTGAGAATTTGGCGAAAAGGCAGTCCGTGATCTGAGATATAAAATATTATGAGAAAGTGAGGTTAAGAATAGCTTATGCCGAAATAGTTAACTTTTACAAAGAATAGCGTATTAAATCATTTTTTTTTAAAGTTATGGAGCACTTTATATAATACAGATAAGTGTACTTATGTTACTAGAGAGTTTGTGACCACATTAGATAAAAGTATTTAGGTATTTAGTATTTAGTAGTAGTAGTAACGTAGCGAAGAAAATAAAGCAAACAAGGTCGAGTGACATTTTTTTTCTTTCTCCTGTCAATGTCAATTATTTTAATGCTTTGGCACCAAAGTGTTTAGGAAAGTATATGAATAATCGATTACAATTATTCATTAAAAAAAAATAAGGTGATAACATATATTTTAAGATGATATCTGTGTTTTATGCATGTTATTAATATTATATATTTTAATTGACCTGACAGTGAAACGATTAACAAATGAATCAAACAACGTGATCGATTTGTGATATATTTTTTTTTTTAGACATGCCTCACTGGGCCACACTGAGCCATCTAGTCCCAAATTAAGGTACTATTAAGTACCCTGTCGTATGGGGTACTAGACAACCGATAAACTTACTTATATACTTTTTTTTTTTTTGTAAATACATACATATAATACATAGAAAACACCCAGACCAGTACAAACAGACATGTTCATGCACACAAATATTTGTACTGTGCGGGGATCGAACCCGCGACCCATGGCTCAGAAGCAGCGTTAACTACCGCTGATCCAAATAGTCGTCGATGTTCGATTCATTTTATTGGTTAACAGTAACTTCTAACGTTGTTTTCTTTTTTCCTAGACTGTGGATAAAGCTGATATTTTCTGTTTATCTTAACTATTTAAGAAGTGTTTGAATGAACAATATTTCATCTTGTTACCACCCACCATGGTCCGTCTCCTTTGAAAGGGAAAAATCATTAGGACATTAGCCCCTAGCATTAGGCTAATGATATTCCTTGTTTTTAGATATCTATGTATATGGGTATCTAAATTAAAACGGGAGATTTTGCCATAGTGACCATGCCTGGCACGAGGGTTGTCGATAGCATTTTAGTCTATGGTAGAGAAAATGTTGCTGCCCGTGTTCTTCTGGCAGGACCATTTAGTCGCCTCGTATCCTACGATTCGCAAAGGTTGATAACAGGTAGAATATTTACATGTAAACAATCATCAACAATACTCGCTTAGAATAAATAAAATATCTATACAGTATGACATTTTCATCATCTTCAAAACATTTTATAGGCATTCATTTTCGTATTTAGAGCCCATTTATGAAGTAAAAATGTAAATCAATTTTCAGTAGGAAAAACATTTCGCTATACAGGGTGTAACAAAAGGCTTAAAGAAGCCGAATACCACGTATTGAAGTATGAAGTAGAGTACTTCATGTGAAAATAATCACAGTTAAAGTCCTTTAAATCTATACAGGATGAAATTTTAACCACTTTCCAAATTTTCATATATTAATCTACGAGACAAAAAACAAATGACGTATTTTTTCTTTTGGTATAGCCCAGTACAAAAATGTCAAGATAAAGCACTTGGAAAATGTCCGCCAAAAATCGAAAATTTTTGATACAGCCGCCTAGCAACAATTTTTTTACGCATTGCGTATCTCATTCATTAAATACGATACTATTCATAAGTTTTTGATTCTCCCTTTATACCTTAACAGGTCTAGGAACGTAAAAATTGAAATCTATATCGTGAAAAATATTTTTGGGTGACAACTTGATTTACATTTTTTACTTCATAAATGGGCTCTAAATACGATACTGAAAGCCTATAAAAATTTTGGAAAGTGGTTAAAATTTCACCCTGTATAAGATTTGTCGTGTTACGTCGCGAAATATTAATATTGTTTTGTATTCTAGCTTTACATCATACCAGCAACACACTGAACAACGGTGCACTCGTAAATGTAAGTTATCATCTATAAATAACATTATGTTTTCTGAATTCATGAAAAGTAATAAGTAATAATTAATTAATGGTATTAACGCCCCGTTGGTCTAGTGGTTTAAATCAAACCGAGATCTCAAGGTCCCGGGTTCGATCCCCCGGCTCGGAAAACAAAAAGTATCGAATTGTTTCGGTTTCGGTTGGTGGATGGCAAGGGCGATGCTATGGCAACATCACCCCGCCGTTAGACGTTTCTCAAGCCGCCCGAAGCGACGACTGTTATCTCGTGACAACAACCGGGACCGATGGTTGAAAGTGCCCTCGGGACGCACGGAAGCGCTCATGGTATGATGCCACAAACGGTCACCTTTTCAACTAGGACCGCTCCCACGTTGCTTAACATTAGTGACAGAAACTGATCACTAAGAAGCAATTGCCTATGAGCGCTTCAGTTTTATAAGGTGAGCATACTTTAACTCTTAAACTAATAAAGTAATGAATAAGAATAAAAAAAAGACAGTCGAAATTAAAATTTAAGGAATCGTATTTTCCATTAACATGTAATTATTTAATAATGTAATGATTTAATCTATGCGCACCATTTAGCCAACTCGCTCATCTATGGTGGAATCACACTCTTAATCTGATATAATAGTAATAATAGTTTTAAAATTTAAGGAATCGTATTTTCCATTAACATGTAATTATTTAATAATGTAATGATTTAATCTATGCGCACCATTTAGCCAACTCGCTCATCTATGGTGGAATCACACTCTTATTCTGATATAATAGTAATAATAGTTTAATAATACTTTTATCCAAAAATAACATAATATTATAACAATTCGCATAGCTATTAAAGCATCTGCATTTAAATAGAACGAAGTTAAGTACAACCAAATTACCTACCATCGGTACACAGGCCAACCATTCTTTACAGCTTGGGCGGAATTTTAGGTTCCACGTGTAGTTCAAATTTTTTGTTCACAGGTAAAAGTAAGCTCAGTTAAGTTGTAAAATTTTTACTAAATTAATCTAAATATATAAAAATGAAAACTGATTTAATGACTGACTGAATGACTGACTGACTGACTGACAGACATATCAACGCACAGCCCAAACTACTGGGATTTAAAATCTGAAAATTTTCACCGTGCTCCCTTTTATAGTGTAGGTGAGCACTAAGAAAGGAATTTTGGAAATTCCGCCTCTAAGGGGGTAAAAAGGGCCCCATAAGTTTGTATGAAACTCCGTCAGTTTTGAAGCTAAGTCGATGAAAATTGATATCCAGCTACCTGATTAAAAATTAAGAATGACGTCTTTCAGAATTTTTTAAAATTTTATCTTTAAGAGGATAAAAAATGGGGGCAAAGTTTGTTCGGTTCCGCGTCATATCCATACTCTTTACATATTTGTACTCTCTGACTTTACTTAGTTTGTTATGACATTCTATGTGTCAATCAGAAAATAAATAGGTAATTTCTTACAAACAGAATGGTATTATTTTAGAATTTAATTATTGGCGCCGAAATGGATGAATTAACTGAATTAAAACGTGTAGAAGTTTAATTAAAGGCTGCATTACAAAATTCGGCAGCCAGATACAAAACCTACGAGAAATTTCTGATTATGAATTAAAATTAGTGAGTGATCAGCTGGTGAAGTGACAAATGAACAAATTTACCAAGAATAATTTGGAAGAGATACGACTACAAATAATATTACTGATGACCCACAGTTGGAAACTGAGATTGAAGAAAAAAATAACCTTCAGGGTATTACAACACAGCTTAAACTAAAACTGCAGAGTTTGAATTCGATAGCACGAAACAATTCCATGTATGCAGAAGGTACTGAGGAGCAAAGGTCGGTCACAAACAATCTTAGGACATCTAAATTTAACTCAGTACGATTAAACAAGGACGAAACATTCAAAAACATCATTAAACGGTTGGATACGTACTTAAAACTGAACAGATGTGATGATATCGATACAAGGAAATACACGTCAATCATACATCTTTGAGCCCAGAATTACATCAGAAAACGTATTATATTATATTTTTGTGCTCCACGGAATCCTTGTGAGTTAGAATTTGAAGAGTAGGATAAAATTCAGTTAGTAAATTATCAATAACTCAAAATTGGACAGATTACTAGAAGTTTTAACAATGGTGTTTGACGGAACTCTTGTTTGAATATCAAACTACAAAGCTCAATTAGTGCTTCAAGAAAATGTGACACCAATTTTCATCTAGCCGCGACGTATTCCATATGCCCTGAAGGACAAAGTTGACGAAGAAATAAGGAGGCTATGTAACGAAAAGACAAAACTTGAAAATTCCTATTGGATGTCTTATCTATATGTATATTGGTACATATTCAGAAAATAAATATCGGTACTTACCATAAGAATGGTATTATTTAGAACTTAATCATTTTTAGGGTTCCGTACCCAAAGGGTAAAAACGGAACCCTATTACTAAGACTTCGCTGTCTGTCCGTCTGTCCGTCTGCCTGTCACCAGGGTGTATCTCAAGAGCCGCGATAGCTAGACAGTTGAAACTTTCACAAATTATGTATTTTTGCTACCGCAATAACAACAAATACTAAAAACAAAATAAAACAAATATTGAAGGACAAAAAAATCGCGTTTGGATTTTTTTGTCCTTTTTTGTTCGATATTAATAATGGCAACAGGTAGGCACTTGAAATATTCACAAAACACTCAGTTATATTTCAATAATTAAATAAATATTTAAGGGAGGTTCCCACACAAAAAAAAACAATTTTTTGCTTATTTTTGCTTGATATCAATAAATGGTAACAGGTAGGCACTACATTAACTAAATTAATGTAGGTACCTAATGTTGTTTTCGTAGTCAATGGTACGGAACCCTTCGTGCGCGAGTCCGACTTGCACATGGCCGATTTTTGTTTATACGGTAGAGACAAATGTTGGGAAATCGAAAAAGTGTATAGAATTACACTGTTGAGTACCTTATGACATTATCAACTATATTAAGCAGTACAAAAATACTTCCTAAACTGGGCATAGACCCGTATCTCAGGGAGAAAAAGGTAACAGGTGTGTTGCAACAACACTACTGGTGGATTAAATCAATATAGACTGGTAGACCATTTGACAAGCTTCCATTTAGAAGATAATTTGATAAACTTCCATTTAGTAACGATTTATTTTTTCTAGGACGCACCGCGTTTGGGGGCCTGGCAAAGTTTGTTTAGTTGAACTGCCTTTCTAACGCATCCAAATTATCTTTTTATTTAATATCCTCCATATTTAAAAAAATACACTTTACATGAAAATAAAACGTTGAAAAAAAATCACCTCACTTCGTAATTCCGTGTTGTTTAACTTAGGAATAGCTACCACCACGCACCCACTAATGACCAAGCAGCAGTAATTAATGATGTTTTCCTGACATCATTTGAAGCTGAAGAAATATAAAAATTTATAGACACAGTGGTCAGTACAGTCGAATCAGTTCTCTATCCTGTCAAGTTTCTGAACACTTTTTATCCTACTGATCATCCTCTACCATTCATGCCTCGAACCCACATCCCACATGAAAGTTTTGTGAAACTACGTCAGCTTTTTGGTATAAATTTTGTTATGTTGTTTATAAGGATTTTTTTATAATTAAATATTTGAGGGGGTGAAAAACGGTTGAAAATTTTGTGGTTAATTATTTGTGTTTAACATCATAGAAACTTCGTTTATCGATCATGAAGGGAGAATGACATAGGAGTGGCTTTTTCAGAGCTCTACACCGATGCTGGTACTACACCGGTCTTCTATCCTAACGTAGTATGCAAGCAAATTGTCTTTGTAAAATCGCCTTTTTAACGCTTATGGATCGAGAAAAATGGTAACCTACTTAGTTGGAAATTAAGAATGTGGTTTTTTACACAGGGCCACTTCTTCCAGAGCTCTACGCCAGTGTTGATCATATTCGAATAAAGCCTTGCAAGCTGCTTTGAATGGTTTGTTGTACTACAGCGTTGACAGTTTTGAAAGTTTCAAATGATATTGTACTTCAGATTTCATGTAAATGCAAACAGATGTGGTGCGAGCTCGCTTGGACCAGTGTTCGCTAGAAGAACTAACACCGGATCCATCCCTAAATAGTTTAAATCGGCCCCTTTCATCCAACTATTGTATCAACGGGCCCCGGTAAGTCGGCAACGACGTATCGGCTCCCACTAAGTGCCCACCACTACCTCGCTCGAGATGGGCACCCTCGGCACCGTAGGCAAAGGAAGTGGAGGAAAAGAGTGGAGGAGAGGGGGGTGAGTCGTGACGAAAACTTTGTAACAGATCACAACCCACGTGTGCGAAGCCGCGGGCATCAGCTAGTATTTAAAATAAAATAATAATAATGTCAGAAATAACTGTCTCTTCTGTTCTAGCAAACTAAAAGTATACAGTCAAGTGTATCAAACAAAGTGCATAGCAGCCAGTTAATATTTGAAGATAAACAATGTCTAACTCCGGCCCAAAGTGTCATAATGAGCCAAGAAAATAATGAAAACGACGTTATAACATTTAAAATACCGGTCACCCCTTCACAAATGAATGATACTGGCATGGATGCCAGTGTTCCCAGTGCTTTGAACATGGCCAATGAAATGGATTTGTTCGAAAATCCCGATTTTACTAGTAAGTTACAAATATATTAGCTGTCTGTATAAAAAAGATGTTGTACATTATACAAGGTTATTTTTTGTTTTTACGAAAGCTAGAACATAGGTCAAGTATTTTTATTTTCCGAATTAGTACTACAAAAGATACCTTTAAGATACAAGCTTTTTGCACTTTAAGGTATTTTACTATTCACGAAGTTACAAGTTTTATGACCTGTCCCGTTGTCCTCGCGATATTGAACGCCGTACAGTGCGCGGCACTTGCGTTGTTGATGACGCGACCTTTGTAAATCAAGCGATGATAACTGATACTATACTGATTTTGCTGATAAAAGTAAAATCAGTATGATATCGGTTAAAACGGTTCTCTATTTTGTCTCATAAATTTTTTTATCCATAATCTAACGTGTCACGTGCCCTAACTCAATGTCTCATAATATCACTTGCCCTAAAATCGAAATCCTAAAATGTTTTGCTATAAATAATAGGGGTTAAAGTATGAAATTGCCGATTTGTACTGAAAATCAAAATTGTTTATTTTTTAATTTTTAACAAATTTATTTAATCAGAATAGTTACCATTATTATCTATACTTTGCTGCCATCTAATAGGAAGGTCATTTATGCCTTTGTGATAGAACTCTGAGGATCTAGACTGCACAAACTGTGTGAAAGCATTTTGTACTGCCTCCTGGGAAGAAAACTTCTTGTCGCGTAGATAATTGTCCAAATCACGAAAAAAATGGTAGTCCGTTGGAGCAAGGTCTGGCGAATACGGAGGATGTCGAATGGTTTCTAATTGCAATTCCTGAAGGGTCAAAACGGTTTCTCGTGCTGTATGAGGTCTCGCGTTGTCATGGAGCAATAATGGTGAAGATCGATTCATGAGTCGGGGCTGTTTTACTGCTAGTTTTGCCAACATTGTTCGGAGTTCGGCACAATAGACATCTGCCGTTATTGATTGACCAGATCGGAAAAAACTATAGTGAATAACACCATGCTGAGACCACCAAACAGTTGCCATTACCTTTTTATTGGTAAGTTTTGCTTTAGGACACTGTTGTGGCGTTTGACCTGGGGTCAGCCATTGCATTTTTCTTTTACGGTTATCATAAAGAATACACTTTTCATCACATGTCACAATTCGATTTAATATTCCTTCATTTCTGTACCGATTCAACAAGGCAACACAAGTTTCAACACGCGTTTCTTTCTGCACATCAGTCAAATCATGAGGCACCCATTTTTCGTATTTTTTTATTTTATTGATTTGACGTAAATGAGTCAATATTGTGGGTAAGGTTACGTTAAACCATGCCGCTAATTCCTGGGTAGTTTAACTAGGATCGGCTTCCACCATCTCTCTTAATTCATCGTTAATCACCTGTGTGGGCGGTCTTCCTCGTGGCTCGTTCTTCAAGTCGAAGTTTCCATCACGAAAGCGTTTAAACCAAAATCGCACGGTGCGTCTATTAGCAGATCCCTCTCCAAACGCAACATTGATATTGCGGGCTGTTTCTGCCGCGTCGGAACTCGTATTCAAAAATCACTCGAATTTTCGCATTATCCATCTTTCTTGTCTAAGTTAAATAACAAAAACAATTGAAAGTCGATATTCAAATGTTTTACATTTTTTAAAAGAAGAACATCATAGAAACCACGTGAAAAAGTTTTATTCGAAAACCTCAAACCATGAAGATTCTATGTCAATTCAAAGAACCTATTACAATAAAACGGCAATTTCATATTTTAACGTTACGCGTTACGGGAATTACAGCCCCTCCGCCCTAGCGTAACAAAGTACAGGCACCCACGCTCTCTTTCGCAGCTTCGGTTTGCTGCCTCAGCCGCTACGGAGAGCCCCGGCGCCTGAACGTTGTTCCAGCGGGCGGGGCCTGTCTCCCTCCGCGCCTCCGCCTTTTTGCGAGCCTCAGGCGACTAACAATATTATTATAAACCATCCATAGAATTAACAATATTATCATAAACCACCATTCGGACTAACATACATTATACAATATAACACTTAGGACATGTGACTTTATAGCAAGAAAAATTAGGATATCTAATTATTATAGCACCCGATATTATGACACAAAAGCATTAGAATTAAAGACAATTAAGCATAATAAAATTTCGTATATTCGAACATTATAGATAGTGATGATTATAGCAAACGCGTTAGGGATTTTGAATTTCGGACAAACAATTTCCGAAGAAGAAAGGGACTACCGTAAAGAAAACACATTAAAGGTTCTGCCAGCCTGGGCGTGCTTCCCTCTGGATTACTGGCTATTAGTCCAATATCATTATTCATCCAAGATAGATGAACAATTCCATCATACATAACATAAAGCTCTTAAAACGGAGCACTTTTTTAATTATTTCAATATTTTCCTTTGATGCTTTGCTCCTATTGGTCGCAGCGTGATGCTATAAGCCTCAAGTCTTTCTGTATAAGTGGAATTCACAAAAAAAAAAAAACAATTCGAACCAGTTGTTTTTGAGATTAGCGCGTTAAACCAAGCAAACGAACTCTTTAGCTTTATAGCATTAATTAATTATTATTTATTTTATAGTTTATTAGCTCTGACTGACGCCTTACTCTGCAACGCGAAGCTCGTATTTATGGATATATCTGTCTCTTTCGGATACTTCAAGACATCGGTATGAGTGATAGAGACAGATGGATTCGAATATAAGTACGGACATTGTGTTGCAGAGTACTTAAGGCATCTGGTCAGGGTCACATCGTACTACCCCGCCACGCCTCGGCCAAGAAACACTTAGTACTAGTATTATCTTATAATACACCCGTACCCCTTTCCAAGCGTTTTTATTTTTTTTTGGACTGTCTTGCTTTATTTAAGGTGTAACGGGATTTAACGCAAACATACCCTATTTTATTTGCCTGACGTTTCAACCGAATGGCATCGGCCGTGGTCACAGGCTGACCAGCTTAACTATTTTTTCTCAGATTACGTTGACTCACTTCTAGCAGAGTTTGATGGTTTAGTGGCAGACTCGGGTCGTGGGAAGGTTTGTAATTAATTTTTAAATATGTTTCTTACATATTATTATATAACTTTCTTGTTGCATTTTATATTTGAGAATGCATTTGAATCCGCTTTGATACTTACCTATTTACTTAACCCTGCTTTTATCTATAAACATCGCTAGACAGATATTGCATAATTTTACTGATTTCCAAATACAAGCAATAATGTAAAAAAAATTAATAGTTACTTAAATAAAAAAATATTTATTATTACATAAATAGTTAATAACAAATTATTACCTGTTTGTACTGCAAGAAAAAGTATTAAATCTTCCCTCCTTTCAGACACGCCTAGAGCCAAGTGAAGATAATGAGACTTATGATGACCAAACTGTAATAAAAATGGTAATTTTTTTTTGTATTTATCAATAAATGTAACTAAATGCGAACAGAATTATATACATTCTGATCCCAACGTAATAATCTATTTAAACCACTTTTTTTTTTGCAATCAGAAACAACGAAAGTTCCAGAAACATTCAGACCCGAGACAATAAAAAATATTTTTTTCTACATTGAAATCGATCCCGGCATCTCGGAGCAGGCGACACCTTAAAAACCGGTGTCTACGCCAATTCGATCGTAGTAATGTCTTAAAATCGACACATGTAAATAAACAGTTTGCTTTCATCATGAAAAGTTTCATGATAAAAGTTTTATTGGATGTTTCAGAGAGGGTCAATACTGACTTTAGTATCAGCTTTCTGACAAAGATAAAAATGGCGCGACCCAGTATATTACAATATAATATTCAAATTCAAAGATTTCACCCGTGGATTTGTCAAAAGCTTAACCAATGCGCCTAAGGAAAAAATATTTTTCCTTTTTGTGTTTTATGCTTAAATATTCCTACAAAAATAGGATCTTGTAGGTAATTTACAGTTATAATTTATTTGCTGTTACAAAAACTAAACAAAATAATTAATTATTGGTAGGTAAAATAATTAATCATATGAATCTAGTAATGTTATACTAATCTTCCAGATGGCTAAGGAGTTACAAAAAATTGTGGAAATGATAAAAATAAAGCGCGAAAGCTTTACGAAGAGGCTGCTAGAGCTTTTTAAGTTACGGACATCAAATGGCGATACGTAAGTAAAAAATAATAATACAATTACCAACCACTAATGTAATTGATTGTTGTTACTTAATTTTAACAAATACTTCTTAAAACTTTGTCATGGATCTAAAGGCAGACTACAAAACCCCGGAGGTTGTACACAAAAAACAATATGAAAAAGCATACGCATTTGTATTTCAATCATAAGTAGATAGATATCATGCATGAAAGACGTTACTCTATGTATTTCCCGATGACTTTCTCTACCTAGTCGCCATATTGCACGCTATGTTAAGTTTGGCGCTGAATCTTTTTTAGGGTACCGTACCTAAAGGGTTAATGGGGACCCTATTATCACAGTTTATGAAACCATACAGTCGTCCGACGAAGACGTCTAGATAGGGCAATTGTGCGGGGTGTGAGGGGCAACACGCAGGAAAGCCGAGCCCGAACTGCGACAAAACGATGTTAGTACGTAGTTCGGGACACAGCATTCAGGGCTAACAAATAATTAATGTTTGTGTTTTAAATTATTTTATATTCGTTTGTTGGAATTTATTAGAATGCTGATAATGAAAATAACATCTTCATAATAATTTTTGAACGACACTTTTTGCTATAGTTGTAAGCCGTGCGGCGTGCGCGTGTTTCTCTGTATGAGAGAGATAAAGTGAGAGAGAGAGGGAAAGAGAGAGAGAGAGAGGGAAAGAGAGAGAGAGAGAGAGAGAATTAAAAGTAATTTTAAATAAAATAAAATTTTATTACAATTCCTTCCAAACTACAAAACCCCTCCCTTGACACCTCTCAAGTTTTTTTATTACCCATTTATTATGGGTGAATTTCGAGATGGTGGACGTAATTTGTTTTTTAATAAGATAAGTAGTTGCTGATTACGAAAATGCTATCCTTTTTTAAATTCAAGATGTTGGATGCCTTTTTTTTTTATTTGATATGAGTGTCAATTTTGAGGTTCAGTAGGGTGCTGATTACGGATATGCCATCCTTTTAAAAATCCAAGATGGCGGACGTATTTTTTTATAATTTTATATGGGTGTCAATTTCGAGGTTCATTGGGGTGCTGATTACGAAAATGCCATCCTATTTTAAATCTAAGATGGCGGACGTCATTTTTTTATAATTTGATATGAGTGTCAATTTTGAGGTTCAGTGGGGTGCTGATTACGGATATGTCATCCTATTTTAAATCCAAGATGGCCGACGTAATTTTTTATAACTTGACATGAGTGTCAGTTTTGAAGTTCATTGGGGTGCTGATTACCATTATGCCATCCTTTTAAAGTCTAAGATGGCGGCCGTATTTTTTTATAATTTGAGACGTGTGTCAGTTTTGTGGTTCATTGAGGTACTGATTACGAACGAGATTACGAGTGTTTATCTGCAATAAATAAATATTTTTATATATTGTTTACTTGTGACAACCCTGGCCGTAACGATACTAGACGTTGTCGGCATTTTCCATGAGATCAAAGGCGTCGGACGACTGTATGGTTTTATAGACTGTGCTATTCACAGAACATGGAAAAGAGGTGTGGTGCTATTATTATAATTATCTGTGCAATTACTAAGAAGCCGCTTTTCATCTGTCGCCAGACTGTATTCATGAACCGTACAGATTATGTAATATCTATTGTTGCTAAAAAAAGTACCTAATCGTGAGTTATTCCAGACACAATTAAAATCAATTGTTATCGCGACAACCGGTTGTCGCTTGGGGTTTGAAGCGATACTTAAGGGGGCTCCAATAGATAGGTATATTATCGTGATTTTATTTTCTCGTTTTTGGTTGGTTGATAACGGTAAAAGGTAGACGCTTGAACTATTCGTAGAATATTGAGTTTTTTAATTTAGTTTAAAAATAAATGACTAAGTTTAAATAAAAAATAATTTTATAGGATTTTAACTTGGTTTTTAATCTTTCTTGATGCATTGTTACATAAAATTTATCACTGAACCGGGATTTACAATGCAATGTTATAATTTATTGGTAAAATCGTATTTACCTTCCCGACCGCGACGTTTCGATCCGATTGCACGAATTATGGTCGCAGGCAGACTGACGGGAAGGTAAATACGATTTTACCTATAAATTATGACTATTTAAATTGTAAATGCATTGTAAATCCTGGTTCAGTAAAAAATAATTTTATTAATATAAGTTAGTCTGTCATATACAACAGAGATTTTTTTGCTGTTTTTTTAGATAGAGGTACTGAAACCTTCGTGCGCGAGTCCAACTCGCACTTGGCTGGCTTTGTTATTTAGTTTTTTTCTGTGCTTGCTCGATTAACTTATTTAACTGTCGTGTGAAAACTACCTATATACTCGTATTTAGAATCGCCTAGTTATTGACTTACGGTCATACCTTTTTTTACAGATTTCTTCATCTTATCCTCGAAAGCAAGCAGCCGTTACTGAACTATATAATCAACTTGATTCACGACTCAAACTTGACCCATTTGCTCAACCTGAAGAATGAGTCTGCGCAAACTATTCTCCATCAAGCTGTAGCAAAAAATCTTTGCGACTTGATACCGTTTCTAGTATCCAAAGGTAATTAATGAGTTTATAATGTGGTCAGGGAGACTTCTTTACTTGTACTTTCGTTGCATAAACCAATGTACGAAATGTTTGCCTCGGCATGTGTTGAGTGGTCGGAAGTGTTCACGTGCATTTTAAGTTATATTAGCTCGTAAAGCTGAACTTGTTAATCATGTTCCTTGGAAACTATACGGTTTTTTTACTATACCTTACATATGTTATAGCTAAAGCACAAAAAGCTGAAAGTTGCTCTATTGGCGCATATAATTATTTCTTTCCAGTAACAGTTTTTCTTATAAGTATCTTACAGCCCTTGTCGTAAAAATGTCGCTACCTCGTGATCAAACAAGCACATACTGTGGTGGTCACTCAGTCGATTTGTTACTGTTTGTTTAATTTTGGCGCCGTTTAGTGCTATGTTGTGTTTGCTCTGGTAAGTGTTTGCTTCTTGAAAAACCAATGGTAAAAAATAAAAGTTGTGATAAATCTACAAGATCAATTGGTCTTATAAAAAGATAGCTGACCATCTCCAATGTTCAAAAACGATGGTTTTCTAAGCTGTAAAGCATTTTGCTACGAATCAAATTACTTCGAATGTTCTACGTGTACCTAAACAGGGAAACATCGTTCGTATAGCAAAACAAAACCCTTTTAAAGGGTCCAATGAGCTGAGAAAAGAATATTTTGGTGATAACACCCTTTCAGCAATCTCAGCACGCACTACTCGAAGACGTTTTAGTAGAAGAAAAATAGATAGCAAGAAAGGTACCCATGTTGAAACTTTGCCACAGGCAAGCACGGCTTGCATTTGCGAGAAAGTATGAAAACTGGACTGTGCGACAGTGGAAAAATGTACTTTTTTCTGAAAAGACGAAAATAAACATGTATGTTCTGATGGAAAACAATTTGTACGTTATCCCCCGAATACAGCATTCGACCCTAAGTACACGAAAGTTGCATTAAAGCACCGTGGTGGAAATATGAAAATTTGGGCGTGCTTTTTTGAACATGGTTTTGCTCCTGTAAAGTTGATAGAAGGTAACATGGATCAGTTCCAATACAAAAATATACTGGAAGAAACGATGTTACCTTATGCTGAAGACGTTCTAGCGGTTACTTGGACATTTCAGCATGACAATGATCCGAAGCACACTGCATGCACAGGAATTTCTTACAGCGCAATCAGTTTCTGTCTTAAGAGTGGCTAGCTAACAGCCAGATCTAAACCCAATAGAGAATCTGTGGTTCGAAGTAAAGAAAAAGGTTTGCCTTAAATCAGCTGTACGAAGTTTTTTTTAGAAGAACTGAATTGTATTTATCTTGCGTAATGTCAAAAATTAATAGAGTCAATGCCTCGCCGGTGTATACTTTACACAGGCGAGGCATTGACTCTATTAATTTAAAGCCGTGAATAAGCTATTATTTATTAATTTTAGTTAAAATGTTTTAATTGATTTTTAAATTTTCCGCGCTACATAATATTGTGATTATTGGAATATAAGTGTCATACATACAGAATATTACATACAATTCCCGAGCAGTTTAATAAATCATTCTTAATTATTTGTCCAGCTTTAGTAAGTAGGTACTATTTGAATGTGTTACTTAGGTAAAAAAAAGTGAAAAATTAAAATATTTGGCATTTCTATTGTTATTCCTAATCCACGTTGCTCTAGTAATGTGGCTATTTTATATCTTAACTAGTTGCTTCTCAGAAGGTACACATCTCTGTGCATGACAGGATTTCAATATAAAACTTCTAGAACTTCAAATTGTTTTAAATTAAATGACCACAACTGTATATAGCCAAGATTGTATCGGGGGGCACGGCAGTGCCCCGCCAAGTCGAGCGTGAAGCAAACACTGCCGTATCATCCTTTACTGGAACCATTTCGCCGCATTTTCAGGCTCCTATTTGAGAACCTCTGGATAAGACCAGAACGCAGAAATTTTCGTCATCCAGTAAGCTATAATTACATACTTAAAATACAAAATGTCAAGTCTGTAGGTCATTTAGTTCCGAAGTTAAGCGAAAGCAAAGTTTCGCATGTATGACACTCGCTCATGATCATCAAAATAGAACTAGTACTTCCCATAAACTAGGGAGAGCTGAAATTTGGTACAGAGTTAGGGTTTAATGGCCACATAAAGGGAAAATTATAAAAACTAGGATAATCGAAGATTTTGAGTACCTGGTGACCCTGATCAGAAAACACAAGAGCCCAACCAAACTATAAGAGATCGACATACCGCCTATACAAAAAATATTCAACTTGGTCGGCCGCTTCATTTGATGGCAAAAATCGAAGGCCTGAAGTATCTGATGAAGAACCCTCAGCTGGTCTCAGCTGTATTAGAGATATGGTAATGCCCTCTTCTACTATTGGTACATAAAAAAATCAACTGTCATTGCAAAAATCCAGCGTAGTGGGACACATCTTCTAATTAAACCGTCCGTCTACAGCGTCCCACTGCTGGGCGAATGCCTCCCCTTCTGCTTTTAATACGCATATAAATAAAATTAAAGGAAAACTCTGGATAAGACTAGACTGGCTTTTATACTTATACTTACATGTTTACAAGAAGAAATAGTCGAACGATTAACTTTATTCTACTCGAACATTACACAAATTAAAAAGAAAAAAATGTGTCAAATAAGACAACCTATAAAATAAATCAATATGCCCACGTTTCTTCAAAAAGAAGTGAAATCCCACCAAAAACATTCTGTAAAAAACTAGCCAAGTCTCGATGGAGCTGCTTTTTTGTCTCTAAAAAGTAATGAAATCTAGACAAAGTCGTGCCAAGTCTAAGATTCCTTACTGCGATTTCTTTATTATTATAGTTAATGTTGTGTGACTTGGCCGTTGACGGGTACACAAGGGTACAAAACCAGTTGCTCCATGACACCATTGCACCAATCTGTCGCCAGAACCGCTACCCATAGACGATGAAAAATTGCCACTTGGAAAACGTTGATTTAATAACCAGTCAATTGTAGGCTTGATAAAGCTGCGTATTTCAATAATACTTACGTACAGACGGACTTCTAATCATTGATAGAAGGTCCGTCTGTACGTCTATTTTATTTTAGATCGGTGATCGATTATTTTGACGCTCCAAAAAGAAGAGAGCAGAAGTCAGCATTGTCAATGCTGAATGCATGTGTTGCACAATCAACAGCAGTCTAAAATGAGACACTAGAGTCCAGTTACCAATACCAGTATGGGCTATTATCTCGCTTAACAAACATAGTTAATTAAAACAGATATCATTACGTGTAAACTAATTTGACTTGTACCCACTAACGTTTGAAGAATGTTCAACGGCCAAGTCACACAACATTAACTATAAGACTGTCCGCCCACGTCCGGTAATCGGTGACCGATTTTTTGTAGGAGAAAAATAGAACGTACTAATAGCAATGGAGCAACGCACACGTCCTACAAAAAATCGGTCATGATTGTGTATGCTGCTGCCTACTATAGTAAAATCGGTCTGATTATCGGTCCTACAAAAAGTCGGACGTAGGCGGGCAGCCTTATAATAAAGAAATCGCAGTAAGGAATCTTAGACTTGGCACGACTTTGTCTAGATTTTATTACTTTTTAGAGACAAACAGACTTGGCTAGTTTTTTACAGAATGTTTTTGGTGGGATAAATAACTTTCTAGCAGATCATTCAGCCATCTTTGAACATAAGTAATATATCTATCTATTTTGGAATATGTTTGATATAAGTATAATGCTTTATTTTTCAATTAAAAATTACAAACGGACACTTAAATTTTAGTTACTTGTATAGATTCGATACTTTGACAATGTTTTTAGATACGAAACAGTTGATAACATTGCTAACAAAACCTGTTTTTTGTCACAGGTATTTTTACCGTGAATAAAGGTTTTTTGGTCGGTCTTCAGCTTATTATCTTTGAATCAGGTTGTGATCCGATGCTCGAGGACGCAGAAGGAAACAATGCGTTCCACTATGCAGTAAAGACTGAAGACACTTTAGCTCCGCTCCTAGATGCCACCGAGACATTAAACGTGCCTCGTGACTTAGACTCGTACAACTATGGTAAGTATTGCTATGGTCATATTAAGATCAGATTGACTGATTTATCATCTTATTCTCATATTATTATGTTTTTGATTATTTTACTGAGCGCCTGGCACACACTCAATACAACTCTTACTCAATGCTAACTGTGGGTATTACAACACAATTAAGGCATCAAAGTCACTTGTCACTATTCCACGTCAGACCACATGATTTTCGGGTTACTTTAAAACAGGTAAAGGTAGGCTATTAAGTATTAGAAACCTAATGGAACGTTTGACTGGTGCGTAAACGTTGTTTTCACCACGTGTAGGCAAAAAAATATAATCAACATCGCGGGTCTGATTTTTGTTTCATTTGATCATATGTGTCATTCTATACAGGTGAATTTTTTTTAACCACCTTCCAAATTTTAATATAGCAATCTACGAAATAAAAACAAATGAAGTATTTTTTTTTGGTATAGCCCAGTACAAAAATATCCAGAAAGAGCGCTTAGAAATAGTATGCCAAATTTCCAAAATTTTTGATACGGCCTCCTAGCAACACTTTTTTTGCGCGATGCGCATTTCAATCATTCATTACGATACTATTTATAAGTTTTTGATTTTCCCTTCATACCTAAAAGGCTAAGGACCGTAAAAATTTAAAACTATGTTATAAAAAATTTTTTCGTGTAAATGGGCTCTAAATACAATACTGAACGCCTCTAAAAAACTTTGAAGATAATGAAAAAGTCACCTAAATAACCATATAGGCCAAAATTTTACAGAAAAGCAAACACCGTTACACCTGGCAGTGATATACAAGAGTTCGTTGGGGGCGCGCGCGTTGCTGTCGAATGGCGCGACTGTGGACGCGCGGGACGGAGCCGGCCGCACGCCGCTGCATCTCGCCGTGCTCGACGACGCGCTGCCCGTCGCGACGCTGCTGCTGCAGCACATGCACCCGGTGAGTGTCACAGCAGCGACATACAAGAGCTTAGGGGGCGCACGCCGCTGCACCTCGCCGCGCTCGACGACGCGCTGCCCGTCGCGACGCTGCTGCTGCAGCACATGCACCCGGTGAGTGTCACAGCAGCGACATACAAGAGCTTAGGGGGCGCACGCCGCTGCACCTCGCCGCGCTCGACGACGCGCTGCCCGTCGCGACGCTGCTGCTGCAGCACATGCACCCGGTGAGTGTCACAGCAGCGACATACAAGAGCTTAGGGGGCGCACGCCGCTGCACCTCGCCGCGCTCGACGACGCGCTGCCCGTCGCGACGCTGCTGCTGCAGCACATGCACCCGGTGAGTGTCACAGCAGCGACATACAAGAGCTTAGGGGGCGCACGCCGCTGCACCTCGCCGCGCTCGACGACGCGCTGCCCGTCGCGACGCTGCTGCTGCAGCACATGCACCCGGTGAGTGTCACAGCAGCGACATACAAGAGCTTAGGGGGCGCACGCCGCTGCACCTCGCCGCGCTCGACGACGCGCTGCCCGTCGCGACGCTGCTGCTGCAGCACATGCACCCGGTGAGTGTCACAGCAGCGACATACAAGAGCTTAGGGGGCGCACGCCGCTGCACCTCGCCGCGCTCGACGACGCGCTGCCCGTCGCGACGCTGCTGCTGCAGCACATGCACCCGGTGAGTGTCACAGCAGCGACATACAAGAGCTTAGGGGGCGCACGCCGCTGCACCTCGCCGCGCTCGACGACGCGCTGCCCGTCGCGACGCTGCTGCTGCAGCACATGCACCCGGTGAGTGTCACAGCAGCGACATACAAGAGCTTAGGGGGCGCACGCCGCTGCACCTCGCCGCGCTCGACGACGCGCTGCCCGTCGCGACGCTGCTGCTGCAGCACATGCACCCGGTGAGTGTCACAGCAGCGACATACAAGAGCTTAGGGGGCGCACGCCGCTGCACCTCGCCGCGCTCGACGACGCGCTGCCCGTCGCGACGCTGCTGCTGCAGCACATGCACCCGGTGAGTGTCACAGCAGCGACATTCAAGAGCTTAGGGGGCGCACGCCGCTGCACCTCGCCGCGCTCGACGACGCGCTGCCCGTCGCGACGCTGCTGCTGCGGCACATGCACCCGGTGAGTGTCACAGCAGCGACATACAAGAGCTTAGGGGGCGCACGCCGCTGCACCTCGCCGCGCTCGACGACGCGCTGCCCGTCGCGACGCTGCTGCTGCGGCACATGCACCCGGTGAGTGTCACAGCAGCGACATACAAGAGCTTAGGGGGCGCACGCCGCTGCACCTCGCCGCGCTCGACGACGCGCTGCCCGTCGCGACGCTGCTGCTGCAGCACATGCACCCGGTGAGTGTCACAGCAGCGACATACAAGAGCTTAGGGGGCGCACGCCGCTGCACCTCGCCGCGCTCGACGACGCGCTGCCCGTCGCGACGCTGCTGCTGCAGCACATGCACCCGGTGAGTGTCACAGCAGCGACATACAAGAGCTTAGGGGGCGCACGCCGCTGCACCTCGCCGCGCTCGACGACGCGCTGCCCGTCGCGACGCTGCTGCTGCAGCACATGCACCCGGTGAGTGTCACAGCAGCGACATACAAGAGCTTAGGGGGCGCACGCCGCTGCACCTCGCCGCGCTCGACGACGCGCTGCCCGTCGCGACGCTGCTGCTGCAGCACATGCACCCGGTGAGTGTCACAGCAGCGACATTCAAGAGCTTAGGGGGCGCACGCCGCTGCACCTCGCCGCGCTCGACGACGCGCTGCCCGTCGCGACGCTGCTGCTGCAGCACATGCACCCAGTGAGTGTCACAGCAGCGACATACAAGAGCTTAGGGGGCGCACGCCGCTGCACCTCGCCGCGCTCGACGACGCGCTGCCCGTCGCGACGCTGCTGCTGCAGCACATGCACCCGGTGAGTGCACAGCAGCGACATACAAGAGCTTAGGGGGCGCACGCCGCTGCACCTCGCCGCGCTCGACGACGCGCTGCCCGTCGCGACGCTGCTGCTGCAGCACATGCACCCGGTGAGTGTCACAGCAGCGACATACAAGAGCTTAGGGGGCGCACGCCGCTGCACCTCGCCGCGCTCGACGACGCGCTGCCCGTCGCGACGCTGCTGCTGCGGCACATGCACCCGGTGAGTGTCACAGCAGCGACATACAAGAGCTTAGGGGGCGCACGCCGCTGCACCTCGCCGCGCTCGACGACGCGCTGCCCGTCGCGACGCTGCTGCTGCAGCACATGCACCCGGTGAGTGTCACAGCAGCGACATACAAGAGCTTAGGGGGCGCACACCGCTGCGATCGAATCCATCTGTCCCTATCACTCATACCGATGTCTTAAAGTATCTGAAAGAAAAACGATACATTCTTAAATACGAGCTTCGTGTTGCATAGTAAAGGTCATGGCACACTATACCGGTTTCGCAACAGCACGGCGCGGCGTCGCGTCGCATCGAGTTTAGGCTACGGCTAGCCATTAGGGCGCTAGCTACGTGTCGTCCGCAAGGTACAAGCTCACAGACCACGCGCCGGCCGCGAGGTGCAAGCTCACAGTCCGCGCGCCGGCCCCGAGGTGGAAGCCCGCAGTCTGCGCGTCGGCAGCGAGGTCCAAGTTTGCTGTTATGGCATTTGTGATTGAACACGCCTAGGACTTGCACGTCAGAGGCTTAACAAACCGTATTCCCTAGCTTATGTCTGATTCGAGACTGGACTACTGAAGGGAGGATGCAGCGATGCGTGAGTGGCGAGGGAGGTGCGCGGGCGACGTTACGTTGTTGTTTTGCTGGCGACTCGGAGTCGGCGCGTAGTAAGCACGCAGCCGGCTCGCTGTAAGCACGCCGTTAGGGCGCTGTAAGGACGCGGTCATGACGCTGCAAGGACGCGAGCTGCCAGTTGAGTTGTATAGTAGCGGCGAGCGCGCTGGCTGCTCGCCATGGCTTTTTCATATTAATAAATTTAATATTCCATTGACCAGCTTTACCTCAAACGTCATAGTCTTGCAACGTGCCAAGTGTAAACGGGAACTGATGTCAACTATAATGTAAAGAAAAAGTTGCCTTCTTTGGACATATGCAAAGAGGTTCCCAGTATGAGTTTTTAAGGCGCATCCTCGAAGGCAAGATTCCTGGCAAGAGATCACCAGGCTGACCCAAAAGAAAATGGATAGATGACATCAAAGACTGGACCAAATTCCGTTATTATGACCAGTTAAAAAGAGCGGCTCAAGACCGCATCAGTTTCTACATGCTATCCTACAAGCTTCAATTTGAAGATGGCACCCCATGACCCCATGATGATGATGATGATGAAAAGATTTTAGAAATTGGGAAGTCACAATACGTGAATTTTGAAAAAAAAACAGGCAATTATGGTTATTTTTTATCATTTCTCATGTGTATAGATATGAACTTTGCGATCTGACGATTTCGAAACTTTGTAATATTAGGACCTTTTTGACTGAAATTTTTAGCAGAAAAAATTTGACTAGGAATTTTCTGGTATTTTGGTTTATTTAGTTTTTTTTTTCTAATATTGTTTTCAGAGTCAAATTAATGACAAAGATGATCGAGGCTATACCGCTCTGCAAATAGCCTGCGAAAAAAATGTCTCAGACTCCAGGATTGCGATGGTTAAACTATTATTGCACAATAAAGTAAGCGTCTCAATACTTTTACATAGTCAGGTCATAAGTTCTGTCACACAATAAAAACTTTTGAATTTAGAATGCTGGCCACAAAAAAGTTTATTGAATTCGAATTTCGAATTTTTCATAAATATATAAATATATGTACTTTTTAGAATTTTCCTCATTTTTAAATATGGAGTGAACACTTAAAGAAGACCGTGTCGCGGTTATTGCGTTGCATCGTTGCGGTTACGCGCCAACTCAGATTTTCGACTTACTGAAAAATTTAAATATAACCAAAAGATTAGTTTATTGTACCATAAAACGATACAATGAAGACAGACGATACATAGTGTAGATGACAGGTCAAGAAGTGGTCGCCCTCGCTCTGTTAGGACTCCAGCAGTGATAAAAGCTGTGAAGGCGCGAATTTAAAGAAATCTCATACGTAAGCAGAAACTGTTGGCCCTTCAGATGGGGTTTAGCAGGACCACGGTGAAAAGGGTGTTAAATGAAGACTTAGGGCTTAGGGCATATCGAAGAAAAACAGGACATTGTTTGGACGCTCGTTTAATGGACCTGAGACTGAAGAGATGCCGCGCTTTGCTGAAGCGGTACGTGGGGAAAAAAGCATCGGGAAAATCTTTTTTCGGATGAAAAAAATTTCACCGATGAAGAGAGCTACAACAAACAAAATGATAAGGTGTACGCACACAGCAGTGAAGAAGCGAGCAACCGTATTCCGCGTGTCCAACGAAGTCATTTTCCATCCTCGCTCATGGTTTGGTTGGGAGCCTCTTATTGGGGCTTAACTGAGGTTCATTTTTGTAAGAAAGGCGTAAAAACGAATGCAGTTGTGTATCAAAATACAGTCCTCAAGAACCTTGTGGAACCTGTTTCTCATACCATGTTTAATAACAGGCACTGGGTATTTCAACAAGATTCTGCGCCAGCTCATAGAGCGAAAAGCACACAAGACTGGCTGGCGGCGCGTGAAATCGACTACATTCGGCACGAACTGGCCCTCCTCCAGTCCAGATTTGAGTCCGTTAGATTATAAGATATGGCAACACTTGGAGGAAAAGGCCTGCTCAAAGCCTCATCCTGATTAGGAGTCACTCAAGGCATCCTTGATTAAGGCAGCCGCCTATATTGACATGGACCTCGTTCGTGCTGCGATAGACGACTGGCCGCGCAGATTGAAGGCCTGTATTCAAAATCGCGGGGGTCATTTTGAATAAACTTTATTACCATAAGAATCTATGTTTTATTAAGTTCATTTTGCTATATAAATGGTTACATAAATAATAAACATGTCTAAATTATTCCATATTACACATGTGACAGAACTTATGACCCGAGTAGGTATATGATATTTAAGCAATTTAATTGCAAATGTAATATCAGTATTTAAACTTGAAAAATTGTGTCTCCGGCGGGACACGAACCCGCATCTCCTCGCATGCCGGGCGCGGCGCTTTAACCATTCAGCCACCTAGACACTACGTCATAGGCGTTAATTTTTCAAGCATATTCTTATAGCTGTAAGCCAGCGTTGTTGGCTTACAGTGAATGAACTGACTGTCAAACATCTGCAAAGATATTTCTTTAATTCCTAACATTTGATGAAACAACGCTGGCTTACAGCGAATGGCGAATATGCTTGAAAAATTGGCGCCTATGACGTAGTGTCTCGGTGGCTGAATGGTTAAAGCCCCGCGCCCGGCATGCGAGGAGATGCGGGTTCGAGTCCCGCCTGAGGCATAATTTTTCAAGTTTAAATACTGAAGCGTCCCAATGTTGTAAAAACGTCTTGCTTTTTCAATTCATGGCTTTTTGTTTTTTTCCATGTTATTCTTACTTCACTTCACTTATATTATGTATGTCTTTATTCGAATAACTCTGGTCGATGGGTATTTAAGATTTTAGAGTTACTAAATACTGTTGCTGCAGTCAAAGACTTTTATTGTGTAGCAGATTAACATACATTTTGTAAGTTTATTATTTACTAACTTTTGCCCGCGGCTTCGGGGTAACAATAAAATTTCTAAAATTCAGGGTAACAATTAAATTTCACCCCCTCGTTTAAGGGGTTGGGGGCGGATTTCCAAAAAAAAAATTATGCACGATTTTTTTCTTAGTTACAAATAGTCCGCATACCAGTTTTTAGCGTTCTACCTTGAAAATTGCCGAATGCTCCATACAAACTTCCACCCCTATTTTAGGGAAGTGGGGGGTTTGGAAGAGACAAAAAGTAGCCTATGTCACTCTCCATCCTTTCAACTATCTCCACTTAAAAAAATCCGTTTTGCCGTGAAGGATAGACAAACAAACAGACACACACATCATCCCCTTTTTTTAAAGATGGTTTAAAAGTAGCCTATGTCCTTCCCCAAGGTTTAATCGACCTTCGTACCAAATTTCATCAAATCGGTTTAGGTGTGAAAGCGTAACACACAGACAGACAGTTACTTTCGCATCTATACTTTATCTATACTAATATTATCAAGCTGAAGAGTTTGTTTGTTTGTTTGTTTGAACGCGCTAATCTCAGGAAGTACTGGTCCGATTTGAAAAATTCTTTTTGTGTTGGATAGTCCATTTATCGAGGAAGGCTTTAGGCTAAATAACATCACGCTGCGACCAATAGGAGCGAAGCATGAGTAAAAAATGATGCAAAAATAATCGCGATCATAATAACGGAAATCGACGCGGACGAAGTCGCGGGGAACAGCTAGTTTATAATAATTATAATATTAGTAATGATATCTATAATAAACTAACCTAACGTAACCCACCGTCAGTTTATAATCTCACGCGTTATTTAATAAACTGTTAGATCTCACAATTTTTCGGTGACATATCCATACGACTTATGACAAGCGAATGTCATGAATAACTCAAATCCGAAAATTAAATCGACTTGACTGCTAATCATATGAATTCCTCATTAATAAGTACTCCTATTTCTTAGTTCAGCCAGCGGTGGTAGCTGAGAATTAATAAGTAAATTAATTAATTTTTACTTTGATTTATTATATGAGGTTAGCAAAAGAATGCAAAGCTCTGGTCCAGTACTTAAATATAAATACAATGTAGCACTTGTTTAGTAATTATTTTTATTAATACCCTGAGCGAGATACTAATCAGTGTGTATGCCATTCGACGACTCTGGCCATCCAAAAAGGAACGTTCGGGGTAGGGTCAATTGGACTCGCGCATCGCGTCATCCGAGAACTAGTCGATTTTAAGTCATTGTTTGAATTTGAATTGTTTTACAGGCAGACCCAACACTACATCAAAAGCATAATTTGCCGGCTTGGTTAGCGAAATTAAAACCCGCTATCAGAGAATTGCTACTGGAATACATTCCAGCTGACCAAGCAAATGATTCTGCCGACGATTTCGAGTCGGCTGATGAGGGCGTAAGTACCTACCTTTAAGAAGAAATAGAACCATACTTACCTGCTTCTTTATATCATAGGATTTAGTGTCTTAAACTTTCATGGTCACTATCGTAAGAGTTAGTTATCGTAACAGTAGCGTGCCGCGTAAAGGAACACATAGGTAAAAGCGGTTAAAAACAACGATACGCAGAAATCGGCCATCGCGGAACATTTAATACATTCGGGTCCTAAATACTGGATTGAGTTTCACAACACACAGATAATTTCCACTGAACGCCATTACACACCAAGAATGGTTAGAGAAGCGATCGAAATCACCAAACACAAAAACTTTAATCGTGAAGATGGCTTTAAATTGTCGTGTGTCTGGAATCCAGTGGTTAAAATTTGTAATAACCAGAAAAATCCAAAAACTAATGTTTCGCGATCGGATACTGTTAGTGTTGTGTGTCGAGAACAGGTTCGAGTGAATAGTGAGTTTGAAAACAATGGTACCAGTGTCGCGTGCAATAAAAGACTATGACGGAGGGTAGATCGATATATCTACTCGTAACAACCACCCACCCGCAGTCCGCGATCATGGCGCTTGCAACAGTGCCGAAATATCGGTAACTCATAAAAAACAAGGTACATGGTAGAAATCTCGAAATAACTAACTCTTATCATAGGATTTAGGTCTACAGTTACAAGGGTGGAGTTCTTATGTTATTTAACGCAATTTTTGATTATTAGCTCGTTTTTTAACAGTTCAAGTTTCTTTTGAGTGAATACAATAATTGACAGTTTATTCTAGAACCTATACTGAGTATCTTGTACACATTAGAAATGTAATATATTCTTGATACTGTAGGTATTATCTCTCCTCTCTTGTTTCTCTTTTATTGAAATCTTAATAATTTGAATTAATGATTGAGAGGTTTCCATAACGTTTAAAACACATGTTCTGTCAGATGATTGTCCGTATCGTCTGAGTGCCTTACGTCTATTTAATATCTGTTTAATTTAAAGTAAAGTTATTTTTGAATGTTTTTAATATATCTTTGACAATTTAGACTTTGTAACAAAATGGTAATTTCCGATTTTTTTTTAGAAGAAAGTTACTTATTGCAATAGTTAATATTGTTAAATTAATGCTAGAGACCAATTTATTATAGGTAAGATCTAAATAATTATTTGCTGAATATAACATTTTATTAATTTAACATTCCAAATTAATTGTAAATCTTCATTAAATTACTTATTGTATTATTTACAGCTTCTAAATAGTACCTATGCTAATTTGATTGGTTTTGTTTTTTCACACAGGACCCTGCCGTCGAAGATGTTACAGAAGTAACGAAGCGAAATCTTTTAATCGTTTAAGATTTATTATTAAATTGGTACCTATATTGTATTATAATGATGTGCTGTCGCTGTTGCAATAGATCGGGTTTATGCATTGTGCCTTTGTAGCATGTAGCCAATCACAAATTGTTAATACTTTTTTTAGGAAGGTGGTGTGTGATAGATAACTGATAGATTTATATGTGATATTTTATGAAAAATTGTATCTATGTGAATTAAAATCATATGAAATATACCTATATTGATATACAGTCAGCATTTTATCAACCTGCAACAAAACATCACAATTTTTTTGATTGATAATGAAATCTATCTGAGTGGTTTTGAATTGAAAATTGTTTGTGGTAAATTTATATGAGCATGTTTGGAATGACAAAAATCAAGTTCATGGTAACTACGGAACAAATCTTGTGTATAGTACACATACATGGATATAATACAAGAGATATTTACAATTGTTAAGAGCCATCTGTCAGAGCGCGTGCGAATCTTCAACACGACCGCCGCCGCTATCGCCGAGCAACGTATCTAATACGTCATCTGAATGTCACAACAGAGGGCGCTGCAATCATCACCTATAAAAGCCCCTGCGCGGGCGTTCAACGCATTCATTTTTCATTTTCACTTTAAAATAAATATTGTAAACGTTCTAAATAATCAATAAATCCCAATATCTATAGTCGCTTGATTTACCTGTCTTCATCATCTACAAGTAGAAAACGAGGAGTCACAATCAGTCACAAGTCTAGTATAAAGAAACCAGTAACATCATTAACATGACATCATTAACTTAAATATGACTACTTATCTATGAGTAGGTTATAATACTAAGCATACAGTACCTAAGTGTAAATAACCGACCAAGTCGGACTCGCGCACGAAGGGTTCCGTTCCGACAGAGCGACGGACAGACAACGAAGTCTTAGTAATAGGGTTCCGTTTTTACCCTTTGGGTACGGAACCCTAAAAAAGACGCGTGTTTACGTGACAAAACCGAGACTTGATTCATAATTGATGAGAAAGAAACTGAAATAAAATATTTTTAATCTGTAGAAGTATTTCACATAGCTATGTTCTTAATCTGATAAAAAAACTAATAAAACTACATACTTATATATAAGTTTACTGTTATTGTAACCAACCGTGCTTGTACGTAGAATATGTCTCGCGTTATGGTTTAATAATATGGGGAAAGCGCACAGAAGAGATATGTCAGAGCTATAGAAATAGAAATAATTTTATTCAGTAAAAATAAAATAAAATAAACAACACTTAATAAAACACATGGTACTAAATAGGTATCTACTCAGCATAAGTGGCGGTCTAAATGGTGCCACGACGCTGGTCTTTCGCAGATACCCAGATTGTAGAGTGAGCTGCCACGCGCAGCAAATGGAAACAAACAAAAATATTATAATTTAAGTAAATTATTAATTATTAATAGGTTAATGGAATTCCGCCGGATGAGTCCATGCAAACCTAGATTTTGGGAATTTTACTTCCTGCCACTGCTAGCAATCATATCCTTGAAGTTGTTGTATTTGTTCATAAGCGCAGGGAACTGTTCAGGGATTGTCATTATGTAAATACTAAAATTCGTAGAAACCCTTACAAAATTGTTCTTAAAGATACACCAAAGTCGGTCAAGTATGTCAAAAGCTGCCTTGCTGTGTTTAAGGGACAACAACATAATCCCAAATAAATTCAAACCCTAATAATGAAGTGTAAGTGAGAGATATAGTTAGGGCTCTCGTTTAATCTGTTACACGATTGCCAAAGATGGACTTTGTTTTATAATTTTGTGAAATTATTATGATAAACTGGTGGCATTGTTTACCTAATAATGTAAAAAAAAGAATAAATACCTACTAGTAGCGCTTCTATCTGACTCGGTTCGATGTTCTCCCGTAAAACTCCTTTGATCTTCGAAATGGGTAACCTATCTTATCTTACTTTCAAAACTTTTCTGTTCGAATTTCAATAATTCGAAAACAGTTTAACAAAGTTTCGGATACCAGATGTATATTAATACATAGGTAATATTGCAAATAATAAAGTTTTAAAGATGTTTCATTTTCCAGAACAACAGATACCCGATTATTGAAACACTTTTTTTCTTTTTACAGTTATTTTGCATACAATAATTTTCTAGATGATCAAAGTAACCTTTTCCGTATTTTTACATAAGTACACACTTTTTTATTTGTTAACATGATTTATTCATCGAAAAAAAAAACAAGTGAGTTTGTATCATATAATAAATTTTGAAATTTGTTCAAAATCCTTTTTTTCAATTAATTTTTTTGTTTATTATTTTTTACATCCGTAACAACTCTAATTATGTTTGCCCCGACTCGCCGTGGTCACTTCGCCGTGGTACTTGTCTGCCCAATACTAGAGTGTAATTTAAAAGCCGGAGGCGCGGAGGGAGAGCAGTCTTCGCCTGCTGCATTAAAGCGCAGTCACCCGTGCGAGCCGTAGCGGCTGAGGCTGGTTGCCGAAGGCCAAGGCGACCAAAGAGCCGAAGATGCGAAGGCGAGCGTGGGTGACTGAGATTTGTTGCGCAAGGGCGGAGAGGCTGCACTTCCCGCAGCGCCGGAGACGAGGAAATCCTTGCATGTGTGCTTGCTTGCGTGTGTGTTTGCTTGCACGTGTGCTTGCTTGGTTGCTTACATGATTGCTTGCTTGCATATAAATAAAATAAAATAAAATATAATAAAAAATAATTTATTTCAGGCAATGCCCATATTACAGTGTTAAATAATTACACTAAGAACTAATAAATATACTATTATTATATAATATTATTATATATTATATAATCACTTATATTATATATTATTATATGCTATATAATAAATATATTATATAGCATATACTAGCTTGTTTGCTTGCAAACATGATTGCTGGCATTCTTGCATGCTTGTTTGCATGGTTGCTTGCATGCATGCATGCATGATTGCTGGCATGCTTGCTTGATTGCTTTGCTTTTCCCTATTTTAACAAAAACACTTTTATATTTATGAAAATTTATTAATCGTAAAAAAACAAGTAATTATGTATCGTCTAATTTATATTTATTTTTATTCATTATATTTTTTGCCTTTCAATAATATTGGAAACGTTTTTCTAGAAACTAAATTATCTAACATTAATATCTTTGACATTTGTTGAGTAAGATTTTAAACCATATAGAATTTAAAAAAATAACACCCGAAAATCGGAATATTAGCAATATAATAAAAATATGGAAAACAAAAATGTGGCAAATCATTTTCGGAAAAATTAAATTCGTACTTACACAATTCGATTTTAAAATAGGTAACCTCGAAATGTGTTAGGTTAAGTTATTATCTTTGTACTAGCTGTTCCCCGCGACTTCGTACGCGTCAATTTCTGTTTTTATATTTGCACATTTTTCACTGATGCTTCGCTCCTATTAGTCGCAGCGTGATGTTATATAGCCTAAAGCCTTCCTCGATACATGGACTATCCAACACAAAAATAATTTTTCAATTCGAACCAGTACTTCCAGAGATTAGCGCGTTCAAACAAACAAACAAACTCTTCAGCTTTATAATATTAGTATAGATTTAAAAGTAAGTATATAAGATATTTCGTGTATTTATGATATTCACTAATAACTTAGGCCTTAGCAGCATAGTCTCTCATTATAGTCCTTAAAATATAGCTTGATTAGAATGACAGGTGTCACTAAAACAGACGACGTAACTTTTTACCAGCGTCACACAAGTGAAACACATTTGCACACGATAAAAAATTGGTAACTGGCATGTTAAGAATATTTTATTATACTTTGCTGTACATAATTAATCAATTAAATTATATAAAATAGAGATTTAAAGTTAAAAACATTAAAATAATCCAGTCACAAAAATTACACTTAACTTTAAAAGACGTCTTTACAAGGTTACGTCATTTTTCATAATCACTAGGGTTGACGTAAAATCGACAAATCAAAATCGACGGATTAACAATATTTCAAAATCGAAGTAATGTAACATAAATGTTACAAATGATTTGATGAGAATTGGTTGATTCTAAGAACATCAAATTGCAATTATTAATAGTTTACGAAAAATTTTCAAATTTAGATTCTATATGCTATAAAAATTTTCTAATTGATTTTCATGATTGTTTCAATTATTTTTATTATGATCACGATACTGACTCACTGTTAAATCTTAATATATCTGATTTTCATTTTATTTCATTCGCCATTACTGTTTTTTTTCGTTTGATCAGTCGAGTCAGTCCCATCACTAGTCATCTCAGTTTGACAGGTGTCATTCTAATCAAGCTCTAATTTATGGACTATAGAGCCGGTTTTGAAAAGAAAAAAAAATTACAGACAGATTGACAGTGACGGATTGACTACGACGTTAGATAGATTAGATAGAGTCGAAAAGATCTTCTTGAAACTTGGTTCGAAACGGATTGTAATCGGTGGAGTTTTGTGCGGGAAACGAGAAGAGAAAGATGGACTTTGTTTTGTAATTTTATTAAATTATCTTAAGCGGCATTTATTGTGATAAAGTGGTGGCATTGTTATAATAATGTGTCAGTGAGTAGGATAAACCAAATAAAAGTGAGAAACAAGGAAAGGCGCTCCTATTTGACTCTGATCCACGTTCTCGCGTAAAACTCCTGTAATCATTGAAATGTATAAGCCACCCGTACATTTCATTCAATGACTTAGGTTAGGTTTCATTTCATTTCATCTCATTTCATATTAATAAAAAAATTCTACTTAAGACTTGGCTGTATGGGCATAGTTCCCTTTGCCTACCCAGAATGGGTGAAGAAAACAACAACAACGGATTGTAATCAAAATATTTACGTAACCACGTAGTGATTACTTGCTCAGTGTACGTAACAAAAGAACTCTTTTAAAAAGATGATTAAAAACTTGCGATTATCAGTAAAAAACAGCGTATTTATATTTTATACAGCACGCTTTTCATCGAAGCCAACAGCTTCAGAAGTATTAACTGCTTATTTGATGCAGTGTAACGAACCACCTTGGACTTCTTATTTTGTTAAGGTAATGTGTTTTTTTTATTTTACATCAATGGGTAATAATATATTATAATTGTTTCAAAAGATAAAATCTCTCTCTAAGCGGTTTAATTATTTTAAACGACTATTGAGTTCCTGACTACTAGTTTTAATTTGCTGTTAACATTTGTTCCAGTACAGAAGTGTAAAAGATGATCAATTCGGCAAATCGAATTTTAATTGGGAAATTGGTAGTTCTAACTACCAGATATTAAGAACAGGTTGCTTTCCATACATTAAGTATCATTGTTCTAAGAAAATTGCTGAAGATCTAGAATCATCTGACAAGTTTATGAGGGTTATAAAAATTGTTAATTTAGGTAAGTAGGTCTAGCTAGGTCATGAATAATGATAGACAAACTTATGAGAGAGTGGTGACTAAAAAATCACTGTTAAAAATATTCTCTTCACAATTAGCTAAACTGCAAACGTCCCTGCAAATTGTGGTAACTATACAAAAATCCCCTTTTGGAGAGTACTATTTACAGCTGTGAACTGATGCGCGCTTATGGTGGTGATGATGATTTCATTCATTCATCATCATTCTAAAATTAGGTAGGTACTAATTAAGAATTGAGAAAAAAAAATGGGGCTTTTTTTGCTTAAAAAATAAAATCTTAACAATATTGTAATTTATAGCCATCTTATTCAACTTAATTTACTACACATTCTACTTAATTTGAGACATGTAAGTATAAAATATCACCTTTTTGTTTATATTCAGGAATTCCATGCTTGCTGTATGGATTGGCAGCCACACAGTTGATCAGGCATACAGAAATTGTGCACACTACAAAAGGTCCTGTTAAAATATACTTTTTGCTACCTGAACATAAAGGATCTCATCATTAAATTAGAAGAGTAATTTTATTATTTATGTAAATAAATGTTTTTAGACTTTCCTTTAATTAGTTTTAAGCAAATAAATTCCAGTTATTTATGGTATTATGATGATTGTAAGGTTGATGTACTGTAAGCCTTCTATTGTAGGTAAGTAATATTTTTTTATCAAAATTAGTTATTTTTCGTCATATTCTTCATACAATTTTAAAGAACTTTATGACACTGCCATTTACTACTGACCAATGCTCAATAATTATTATGCAACTGATACAATTTGATACCTTTCCTTCTGCTGGGCACCACGTTTTGCTCGACAGCTATCTGTTTACGACTCTTCTCCTCTTACTAATATTGTAAAAACAAAAGTTTGGATTGAGGCTAACCGTGGTCGCCCAGGCATTTCACGCAGCGTGGGCATGCGTGACAATTACGGGCAGAGTGTCCGTACAACTGGCAGCGATGACACTGGCCAGGGGTGGGTTTTTTATGGGGGGTCTCAATGCGGAGGCCGGAGATATGGCATATAGATTTTATATTAAAAATCTTTTTGCCTTTAGGGGTATTTTCTAGTACAATCTGTACTAGATCGTATGGGGCTTTGCCACGCGCTTTGAATAAGCGGTGGACTTCCAAGGCTGGGAGCTGTTTTGATTGGAGGTCAGTGAGGATGAAGTCTGTCTCGACTTCTTTTGGGATTCCGCGTACGACCACGCGGAGCTCCTTCTCGGCTGGGGTGTAAGTATGGAAGTAGATCTTCCTTACGTTTAAGAACTGTTGGAGTTGCCTGTAGGAAGCGATGTCCGGCGTTTGTACGCGGATTCCGTCTGAAGCCGACTTTGCGTGTGAAAACGCAATGTGGCGCTCATTGAGAGCAGCTGAAATATTGGTCCAGGCAGACTTGTCCTGGACTACGATGGGCGGGGGAAGGGGGGCCTTTTTAGTCTGTGAAGCAGACTGCGAGGTTGGGGCTGGGGCAGGGGCGGAGCTGGCGGCGGATGCCTTGGCCGGTCTAGGTTTCCCGTGGGAGACTGGCGGTTTTCGCCGGGGGTTCGGAACGCGCGGGTTAAGACGCTGACATGAGCCAAATTAAGCTCAATGAAGATTGTTTTGCTTTAAGCCTATGGCTCGTATTGTTGCCAAATTCTATGTAGTTGTAATTGATCATATTTTCGACCAGGTGGCTGCTTTCAAAACACGATTCTAAAAACTTTTCTCGATAGAAAAAAATCCCAAAGTAGCCTCTGAAAATACATAATTAATTACCATTTTTCTCAGCAGTCCGTATAACAATGATAATAAAATTTTGCTATATTGTATATTACATGTTGCTTAAGCAAATGGCTGATTTAGATTTTTAATAAAATGGCAATTTTAAATTGCACAACGAATTTTGTTGTTTGGCACTTAGGCCCTTATATTCCATGCGCTTTTTCTCTGTCACTCCTACGAGAATCGACAGTGATAGCTGTGGCGCGTTCCAAAGAAATTCAAAGACGAATAAATTTGTGGGTCATTGCTCAAGGTCATCGGCTGCAGTCAGCGTCTTAAGAACATCGGCCACTTTTTATACTGGTTCCCACTAAAGGTAGTGTGTTGAAAAAGAGGTAGGTACCGCACTAGCTCGCGGCAAGTGCTCTGCTCATATTGTGTCAGATTTTTTGTAGGACGTGTGCGTTGCTCCATTGCTATCAGTACGTTCTATTTTTCTCCTACAAAAAATCGGTCACCGATTATCGGACGTGGGTGGGCAGCCTCAGGCTGCCCGCCCACGTCAGACTTTTTGTAGGGCCGATAATCGGGCCGATTTTTACTCCGATTCTTATCACCGATTTTATGTCGGTCACAAAATCGGTGATAAGAATCGGAGGAAAAATCGGCCCGATTATCGGTTCTACAAAAAGTCGTACGTGGGCTTAAGCTTCCCTAGCTATCTCTTTCGGGTAGCGTTATGTCCGTATTAGGTATATGTATGTGTTTCGCATTTACATTTAGCACACACGCATACCATTAGAATTTGTATGTTTAGATATTTTTAATATACTTACATACTTTTATTCCCATGGGATAGTTTCAAATTCATAATTTTACGCGTGCGAAGTATCGGGCTAATACTATTTAATCCTTAACAAAGCAGGTGTGTAAGACAGCTTTATCAAGATAGTCGCGGCGTGGACGTATACAGTAACTAACATTATGCAGCACAGGGACCCAATTCCGCTAATTTACAAATGACTCAATAGAATCGCAATTGTATATTTTGACACATTTATTATGATGTCAAAATATACAATTGCGATGCAATTGCGATTCTATTGAGCCATTTGTAAATTAGCGGAATTGGGGCCCATAGACAGCTTTCACGTAGACAGCTGGCCATCGGCGCCGATCTGCCATTGCAGGCAGTCTATACTTTGAGCCGAACCAGAAGTACCTATACAAACTGCCTGCGCCTGCAGATCGGCGCAGGTAGCATGCTTTCTACGTGAATCAGGGCTACCAGGTGAAAAAATGGTGTGATCGTACGACAACTATAAAAAAATCGTATGCCAAGGAAATTTTGAAATGAAAAGATCGTACATCCTAAAACTACAAAGTTGTATCTGTTTTATTTGTATCTATATTCTGAAACCATTTCGACGTCACAAACAGTGCACCTGGCTTTAAATTCGTTTTTATCGGGCTCTAACCAGTCCTTAAAAAAGTCTAGTTTTTCCCAATCAGGACAATACTTCTGTGCCCTGTGTTTATCCCTCTCTGCTACAGAAAGCTCTCCTCTTTTAGCTAATTTCTTTTTAGGAGTACCTGGCGCAGATCGCTCGTCTTCTCTTTTGTCACACATGACCAAAAACAACAAACACAAAAAAGAGTAATTTTACAAAGCGTAACTACGCACAGGGGCCTTACCATCAGCTCTTAAAGCAGGACTGCTATTGGACTGCATTGCTCTTTTGTACTATTACAACTTTTTCGACATATTTTATGCGTTTCTCAGACTTTTTTTCAGCAGTTTTGTGAAAATTTACATGTTTCATTATAGATTTATGGAACCTAATTACAGTGTAAAGAAACCTTTGAGTTTTGAAAGAAGGTCTTTGAATTAGTATTTTGTATAAAATGTTTATATCATCATATAACAATGAAAATACAATTTCGACAAAATTGTTAGCATGGTTTTGTGATGTAATAGGTATATACAATATACTATAATAAAAAAACTGTACTTCTAATTTTTATAACTATTCTTTCTTACTAATATTTATGTGTACTTAATACTTTTTTTTATTTTTTTTTATTTTTATTTTTTTATTTTTTTTTATTTTATTATTATATGAAATCATGTGTGTTTATTTTTATTGAAAAAATTCTGCAAAACATGTCTACATAATCCCTCGATCGTGAGTTATTCCAGACACAATTGAAATCAATTGTTATCCTGGCACCCAAGTGCTTCCTGGGGGTTGAGGGATTAACCAAATGCTCGACTGGTAGAGACTACCTAATATGTTATATAATTTTCTTGTTCCTCTTCCTCTCCTTGAATCATTATTTATTTTATGTTTTAATTTTTGCATTTAGTCTACCAGTCAGTACTAAAATAGAATAGATTATTATAATACCTATGTTAAAAGTAGTAGTAGTCTTTTACTACACAGTGTAACTGAATCAGAAACTATTCAAACCCTAATTTTATGACATCGCCTGCAGAATTTAAATTTCTGCCACCCTTGCCATTCGCTTGGAGTGGTCTCTAGCTGTTAAAGATTTGTTAACTGTTTTTCCCAAAGGCTATACAAGGTGTGTGGAACTAGGCGTTTTTTTTATTGGTTTTCACTGAAAGTCAATGCATGATCACTTTTTTTACTAATATTTTAATAAAATTACTTACAATTCCACTTTAGTTTATGCAATTATTATACACAAGTATGACATTGTGAAAATACGGTATAACTCAATGTTTAACTGTAAATATAAAATAGTCTTAGATAGAACGTACATACATACGTACTACTCCGGGAAAATGGAAACAAACTATTAAATATTTCTTAAATTTTTGAATTTTACCGCCAAAAATGCAGACAGAACCGTTCCAATCATGATCACGTTAAAATGATTATCCACATTTTCAATAACCCAACACTGTACATTAAGTACTATCGCCAAGAAGGTAATTTTACTAGAATTTGGTATTTTAACTAATCTCCTGCAAAATAGCAACATTTAGATCGACTTATTCTCTTTAAAATCCAATAAGTAGAAAGTTTTTCAAAAATCGGTAATTTGGAATATTTCATGTATTTGTGTATTTGAACGTTTTCAACTAAAAAGAGACAGATTTATCTGAACCAGTATAGCTCTGTCTCGTTCATGCAATCTGCAGACAAACAGACCATAGACAAGTTTAGCAGTTCACCTTTTGGTTTAACGATGCTAAAGTCGTTCAGCTTTTCAGCGGTTATGGTACGATTTTTAGCAGCGCAAAAGCAGACCTACTGTTGAACTGCCTGGAAATTGAGTGGCTTGCTATAAGCTGATGGTAAGCCCCCAGGTCGAGCGAGACTGACAAATCGCAACTATTACCGAAAGAAAAAAAATAAGTTTCGTAAAAGTACAAACAAATACAGCCTTTAAATGACTTTACAAAGAGTGTTCATTCAAGTAAAAGATCTACGTACGCGTTAGGTTGTTGGGGAATTCCCCGAAACTCATACTTGCCGGTTAAGGACGTTAGTTTTTTTTTAATTTGGCACACATGGCTTTGGATACAAGTCCATTAGCCGTAGGACGTTCGTTTTATTATGAAATGTTGCCAGGTATATAAAAATCGTACATTTTCCGTACGATCTCGGTCTAGCGATCGTACACACCTTTCATGTTGACCTTGAGACCGCCTACGTAATAAAAGCTGTTATCGCATTTCAACTGTTTAACTTGATGTGCTGTCGAGTGTACACGAGTAAAAATGCTAAAAAATCGTAGGAGTACGTTTTAAATCGTACATTCACGTCGTGAATGCGCCCTAAAGTAGGGATGTTTAAAAATAATCGATTTTTCTTTTAATCGATTATTATTTTCGTATAATCGATTTTCAAAGTCATATCAATCGATTTTAAATAATTCGATTAAATTAATTACGCGATTAAATCGATTTTCTTAAATAGCACCATCTATGCGCCACATGAAAAAACTCGAAGCATTATTGATTACAAGTTGATTATATAAAAAACGGCGCCATCTGTAGGTATGTCGGCGTGTAAAGTAGTTTCAGTGTAGTGCGTGAGATCTGAGATAATATAGTTGTTGGTAAACAATAAAAATGTCTTCTAACCGTAAAACACCTAAAAGCGGGTGGCGTCTTTTGATTGTTTAAACTTAAAGATTAATGAAAGTATTGTTTTATATTTTTGTTTTTGAGACCATAACGTCGTCGTTTAGTTTTTTTAATTGTCATTTTGAGTATTTTATTTTAATACCTACTAGTCAAATTTAAAATACGGCAGGACATTTGTGACAATAATTATTTTTAATTTAGTTATTGTTTAAATTTAAAAATTTACGAGGGAATTGTTTTATATTTTGTTTTTAAGACCATTACGTCGTCGTTTAGTGTTTTTAATTGTCATTTTTAGTATTTTATTTCAATACTAGTCAAATGTAAAATAGAGCGGGACATTTGTGACAATTTTTTTTTATTTATATTTTAATTTTTGTGTAGTCATTTTGTTGGGGTGCTCATTTCATTTTTATTATTATAAAACGTTTAATGATACTGAGAATTTGTATCAATAATGATAATAATATTTGCTTTTATTATTCCTTACCTTGAAAGTTAAAAATAACATTTGCTTTGATTTTTAGTTTTGAATTGATAATTTTTTTATTCATATTATCTTATTTGATATTTAATCTGATTAATTGTTAGTATGAATGAATCTCTTAGGTTTATTATTGGAATATGAAAAGCATGTAGGATTTTAAATAATAGAAAAAAAAACGATTTTTTCGCTAAATTTAATTATTTATTTTCATTAAAATCGATTATTGACAAATCGATTCTTTTCCATTAATCTCACATCCCTACCCTAAAGCTTATTACATACAGACACTAAAATAAATAAAAATAATTTAATTTAATGTTAAATTAAATATTGTATACATTTTTTTGACTGTCTTAGATCGGACTCGAACCCACGATCATCGCTTCCGGGCGACTGCTTCAATCAAGTTGGAGGTGCATAAACAAAAACATTGATGCAAACAGCATAAAAGCCTTTAATAAATTTGTCGACACAAACAATGTCTTGAAAGCTCAATTTGTGAAATCAATCGCCCGGTATACGAAGATTGAAGGTTCGAGTGTGTAGTCAAAAAATGCGAGTTTGCTTAATAAGAGTCTCAAACATTTATAATGCTGTTACTGTTGCACTTACGCTCACTTCCTGACGTGAGTATACTACTTAGGTTTATTCTATTGCTAACTTAGTATTATCTGTGTCGTAAGATTAATAAATTACTTGCAACTTGGGTTGGAAGATGAGAAGAAATTATCACAATGAAATACTATTTTTTTCTTTGAAAATGTATTGAAGTATTTTTTCTAGCAATCAAAATAAGATAATACTACGTACTATTCATATAGTATGTACATACTACAATTCAACTTCTTCTACTATAGTTCGTAATTTTATTTATCTGTTATATTGCCTTAGCATATTAAAGTAAGAGTATGAAGAGCTCATGATCTGTAACAACATATAATAATAAGGTTAGACAAGTGAAGAATAAGAAAAGTAATCTATTTGCTAGAAAAAAAAACATGTTTCCAAAGTAGTGTCGTTATTTAAGTACATTACAGAAGAATTTTACCATTTATTTATAACGTTCCACTGGCAAATATACCTTAGGGTCGGTGTTGAGTTACTTACGCATGTCTCTCTCAAATCAAGATTTATCATCGTAAGATGTGTAGTTACGGAGATATATTAGGTATATATTTTTTAAATGAGTAACGAAATTGTGCTCTAAGGAAAATGAAATATTTAAAGGATACGAAAAACTATTGTCGTTGGAAATTACATAGTAGGTAAGCACCAATTAAATATACTTTAGGCTACTGTGTGTCAGAACATAAAGCTCATGTATTTTAATAGTAACAATAAAAAATAAAACCATTTTTTGCACCATTTTCACACAACATGAAATATTTCGAAACTAAAAACCTTGGAAGGTACGTCACTCCTATCCTAATACATAGTAATGTTGTAAATTTGAACGCGAATGAAGCGACTTTTTAAAGTAGGAGTTAAAAGGACCTTGGTTTGCCAAAGATTGCTATCAGTCTTTATCTAAAATGAACGTCAAAAGCGGCTTTAGTACGAACGTTTTAGATATGGTTATTAGGAAAGGTTACTCAGTCAAAAAAGGTGAGTCCAGACTCCTGACGCGCGTCATAAGGTAAATTAATTTAAAAAATATGTATTTCTTTAGTAGCCGCTAATTGCTTTATATTTTGCCGCCCCTTATAACGGGTGTAAAAAAACCAAACGTAGATTTGAAAACCACGTACCTACTGTCCCCATCACTAGAATCTTTTTATTTTATTTAGGACCATACCTGGGAAACAGCTGGTTCCGAAGATATTGAGGGTCAAAGTCACAATTTTGTTTTCCATTTTATTACAAAAACTGTTGCCAAAGGTTACTTAAAAACTTTTCTTCTTAAAAACATAGTGTTTTTTTTTTACTATTTCGTGTTTTGTTCATAATAAGGCTTTTTTAATTACAATACGCAATGTAGGTACCTACGGCTCAGCGTGGACGAATTTTGAACTTAGCAGCCATCTCCAGGCTGATATACATTGCGCGCTATGAATTATAATATTTGTCCCAAAAATAAAAATCATTTCCCAGCTATGATATTATTCTGCAGACAGCTTAATCTGTAAACTTAAAGTTCAATGTTGCTTGCACTAAGATCTTGCTATTGTTTTGTGGTCGAACTTAGGTAGTTATGTACATTCCTCTAGCGATATCTCGAACCTTCTAGCATGTCCGCGACAGTATTTTGTAATATGACTTGGTTTGCTTTACTGATTGCGTAGCTTTAGTTTTTTTACACCCTGTACAGTATCTCGGAAGCGAGTGACACATTATCTTGTAACATTTGTCCTACTTATAGTAAAATTAAATATAGCTAGCTTACCGAAGAAAAAGTCTCAAGTGACAGGTTGGGCAGGCCGGTGAACTTAATCGAGATGGGGTGTTGTGTTCGCATGATCACTATGACGATGTCGGCTCTGATCATTCTCCCCAGTGGAGTTTCGTGCCAGCCGCAATTCCAACAGGCCTCACCGACCTCAAATGCCTGCACAAATTATATAGGTAAATATGTGAGTAATTACTTATTTCACAGCCAATGAACTGACTAAGGTAATAAGGATTTTATTTAAGAAAGACTACTAAAAGGCATTGTCCAAAGCAGTGTGGAATAACATTTGTACCAGCATCGTTTAGACTCTACAAAACTATAAATAGAATACATTTTGCAGATTTAGGTACCTTAACTACAGGGTGAGTCTGCAATATCTTTTCAACGTCGTCCTAAAGTCTACGAAGAAAGTGATATTATGTGTTTACTTGTGCTTGTTGTAATATCAGCAAACAAAACTAAGAGTTTAAACTTTTGTATCGACAGCTAAAAAATCTATTATACTTTTGTTATATTTCGTATACGATAGATTTGTTTCTCAAAAACTGCCATTTGTATATTTAAGTTGCCTAAGTTCCTTTGCTTGTAAGGGATCGATCCACTGTGAGTCGGGCCGGAGCTGAGTGTATGAGGCTTAAGCTCAAGGCATAGTATAGGCCCCATTCTACTGAGGCAGTACCTATAGACTCATCGGGAATACTATGTGCGTGTGGATTGAGTGTTCTTTTTCAAAAGTTTATCCAAACATTACGAAATTCACGAAGTTTTTAGGAAAAAATTGTGCAAATTCAATGGTGAAGATCAAAAATTTGTGACAAGTAAAAATAAAAAGTTACGGTCAATTAACTGGAACACTCACACCGGTGCACCGCCGACCTGTGAAAAATCTTGCAAAAACGGGAAAATTATTCATATTAATCGCGGCCAACAGCTAGTGATTCATATTTTCTTTAAATAAAATGCTTAACATAGTTAAAAATTTCTTGATATTCATGGTCACCCTAAAAATTTTTTTGTATGGAAATATGAAAAAGTTAATTCTTTTTGTAAATTAAATGTTCACAGAAACAGAAGGTTTCTCAACTTTCTGTGAGTTTTTTTTCACAATTTCTGATGTAGTCTCTGTTTGCCAAGTTCGGGTTAGCTAAATATACGCTAAAACATGGAACACTCACACGGCACATTACAAAGAAAGGTTTTTTTTTTAAATTACTCTAGAAATATTATATTTTATGTAAAGGTTTTTGTGTCACAAATTCATTCGAGATCGTGCTTGTGTAATAGAGTAAAAAAATCAAGAATTTATGTAGCCGAAGTTTGAGAAAGATATCTTAATAAAATCTAAATAAATCATTAAAAACGATTACACAATTGTGAATATGCGTCACAATATAGGCCCAATCATATCACAAAAAATGTGATTCATAGGTCTAGTACTTTTGGAGAAACGAGATACAGCATTTTTCTCAGGTCGGCGCTGTGAGTGTTCCAGTTAATTGACCGTAACTTTTCATTTTTACTTGTCACAAATTTTTGATCTTCACTATTGAATTTGCACAATTTTTTCCTAAAAAATTCGTGAATTTCGTAATATTTGGATAAACTTTTGAAAAAGAACATTCAATCCACACGCACATGGGAATACTTATGCTCAGATCGGCCGAAGATAGGTAATAGTTAAAGATGGCAGATTGATAAATATGTCAAAATCTTGATTTCAGAATTACCGTGATGTTGATGGATATATTTCATCGTAGGTACTTACTTTATTTCTTAGCAATGTGCTTAAATAGCAGGGTATCCATAGTTGCATGATAGTCGCAATACCCAGTGCAGCGAAAAGGATGTCGAATGAGCCTTGGTCAAGCTTCTGTAATGAATTAAGTAATTAGGATTATAAATCATTAACCGGTGAATCGTCATGATGTTCAGCTACTAACATAAGTACCTAAGTACAAAGACTTGATTAAAATGTAAGTGATTATAAAACAATAACTTTTAATAGTCCTTCTAAAAAATTTTTTTTACTTACGTCCGCTACTTGATACGCCATAAGACAAACACACAAGGAACTGCACGTCACTTGATATACTATGCCTGGTCCTTGCACTTGCGAAAGAGTTGCGATCGACCTGTAAGCGAAGAAACTTTTTGTGTTTACAGCAACGCTACGCTGATATTTGGATTACTAATCAATGCACAGGTCTGCGATGGTTTATGCTTTTGTCTAGGTAGATACGTAGCTACTTTAGTAGAAAATATTATAATTCCATCAAACATTTTTTTTACAGTGTAAATTACATGATTAAAAGTTATTTTAGTTTTTTTTTCTATTATTTAGTAAAATTTGAGACACCCTAGCCCAAGACAGGGGAGCCCTTTTGGTCGCATAATATTTTCCATCATAATTTTGTTCGGCATAACATTAGCAAAGTTTTGTATTCCAAGAATTATTGTACTTTCAAGTACGGTTGTACTTCCTGAATTTGCAGCTTTTTCTAATTGAACAGCCTATAGGTAATCATCCCACTGCAGGAAAAAGGCCTCCATCATTGAATTCAAGTTACCAAAGCAATGATGGGAACTGGCGTAATCATCACCACGCTTGCCAAATATTTGTTAACCGACCCGGGGATCGAACCTGGGACCCCGTGATCTTGGCCCGGTATTTAAACCACTAAACCAACGGGGCGTCTCTAATTGAAAGTCCATAAAACATTTATCAATATATTTATTATTCATACCCAAGGATATTAAATTAAAGGAAATATCATTGTCTGTATCATATCATGCTTACCTAAACACGGAATTGTGCCAAGTGACTATCCTCTTCATTCGTTTATTGAATGTGTTTTGTACGAACACTCGGCGTTGATCGTAGCGTGATAGATTTACGACGGTCTCATCGAGACCCTCAAATATCACGCCGAAATCAAATATCACTAGCTCCAGCAATGTGACATTGTGCAGTAACACGTGGAACTGGACGTAAATGAACACTGCAAGTCAAAAAATAATCAGTATTAAGTAAATTACTACGAGTAAGTTTGGTTCCTCAAGAAAACCACAGTGCTGGTCTTTTTGCTCATCTTAGGACTATTTCATCCCAAAGAATCTATCTGTTACGGACACACGTCAATCTCGTTAATTTAATATTTAGTGTATGTAATTAACCTTATTATTGTATTAGCTTTGAATATGTATGTATGTAAAGACTTTATATTTTATCACCAATAAACGTAATTTCTGTTAGGGCCTTAGTTTATAAGGAAATGTATTAGCGCAGGGCTTGTTTTATTACAATAAAATAGCAAACCGGTTTCTTATTTCCACTTACAATATCTAAAGTATTAGGTAGGATCTGGTATGGTTGTTTAAAGGTACTGGGGTGAAGGAAAATAACTGTAGGCCGTCCCGCTCACGCGCGGCGGAGGTATCCTATAGGCTGTCCCTGTCCCCCTAACAGATTCTGAAGGTCGGTAGCAAAAACCAATGTAGGTAGGATTGTAAGTGGAAAAAATTTTAAGAAGCCTGTAGGTAGGTTTATAATATGTACAGAGATAGCAATACACATATCGGACCTCTCTTTTCTCCGAAGTTATTATGTGGGTGGATTGAGAAAGTGTCCAAAGAGTAAAAGAGACTATGTGTGTTCTATCTTTGTCTATCTAAGGAAAATCACGAATTTTGTATAGTCACTAGGCTAATTTAAGAAATGTGAATAAGAATAGGACGTGATCAGGCGAAAATTGTCCCTGCTCTCACGGTCACCTATCAAGAAAAGAAATAAACTCTGAAGAAATCAACAAGTGTTTTCGTCCGCATACAGTCCACTCAGGAAGTCCAAGGTCGGCTTGTTCCTAAAACCAACACTATCTAATAGACTTAGCAAATAAAGCAACACGGTATTTAACAAATTAAGCGCCATGGAGGTCACCGGTGACCCCCAAATTATAAAATGTTAATTGTGTCTATCTAGTACTTCGGCAGTTAAAGGCTTAACATCCGAATTCATGTGTATGATGTTGATAGATATAGACAATACTATTTTTAATGGAACGAATTTGCTTCTTGAATTGGAATCAGGCGTATTTAAAATGAATTACAATTCAAGAAAGACAAATTCATCCTATCTATGCTTGCTCTTCACAACTAGAAAGGCTTGAGCTATAGAAATTAAATAATTAAATTAAACAATCTACACGTGATTCCGTCGATGTGACATGGGTTTTAGAAGGTTCTTAAACAAAGAGGAGTGGGAATCGAAAGGAGTTTCAAATCACTGTACTTATTTAATACATTATTTGACGACCTCCGTGGCGTAGTAAGTGGCGTACACACCGGTTTTCAAGGTGTCGCCTGCTCCGAGGTCCCGGGTTCGTTTTTCTACATTTTCTCGGGTCTGGGTGTTTGTGGTACCTTCGTTGTTTCTGGTTTCCAAAATACGAATGCTTTAAATAGTTATTCAAATTGGGATCAGAACAATGTATGTGATGTTGTCCACATTTATTATTAATGTTGTTCTTTGAGTAAGTAGTTGGTTTAATACTCAAAAATGTTGTTAGTTATTTTGCAGAAACCACTAAATAATTAATGCAGAAATCGTTTGATCTCGCCATATTGATGCTTTAAAGTGGCGGGATCAGTGTCAACTGTCAATGTCATAAAGATGAGAAGATTTTTTTATAGTTTAAAGTTAACAATGACCTCGCCAACATGACCTTCATAAAGCTTGCTTCAAAAGTTTCTGTTTAAAAACTAGAAAAATTATGTCTCAGGCGGGACTCGAACCCGCATCTCCTCGCATACCGGGCGTGGCGCTTTACCATTTAGCCACCGAGACACTACGTCTCAAGCGTCAATTTTTCAAGCATAGTTATTCTTATCGCTGTAAGCCAGCGTTGTTCCATAAAATGTTAGGAGTTTTGTACTCTTAACACATGAAAGAAACATCTTTACAGATGTTTGTCAGACAGTTAAAAGTTTCTGTCAAAACTGTAGCAAAGAATCTACCATACACACGAGTAGACTTATTAGTTTAGTCAGTCTAGTGCAAGGCTGCTCAACCTTTTGAAGAGTCGGGCCAAACGGTAGATTCAGTCGTTAACGACGGGCCACTAACATTTCCTATTCCTTATTCCTAAAACTCAATAATTAAGAAAATAAAATTGAATTATTGTTTATTACGAACAAATATTCAACTCCATATCCTTTGCACACAAGGCTTCCTGGTGGATAATGCAATGATACGAAAATAAATTTTGACCTAAGAAATTCTGTAACAAAGCCACACAACCATTGTTTTTTCTAATCATTGCTGGTGCACCATCAGTGCAAATAGAAATTAATTTCAGTACTTATATATACTTGAAAAATTATAATTGCAATTTAATTGCTAAAATATCATATAAAGTAAATATCAATTTGTCTCATTATACTCGTAAATAGGTACGATAAAAATTTCAAACCATATATACTTGCGCTTAAAATTCTTTCGCGGGCCACACTGTGGCCCGAGGGCCTGCGGTTGGGTAGCCTTGGTTGGTCTAGCCTAGACCTAGTGCAAAGAATATTAATCAAACAATATTTGGTCTAGTGCTACGACGTAGCGAATAGATTACTATATGCTACGGCGTAGTATTAGCGTGCTGCTTGATTTATAGGCATATTAAATCGATTGACTGATGGGTTATTGAAATTATTTTCATCATTTTATTTGTTTACCAAACAACAAGCAAAACGTTTATAAAATACAAAATAGTAAAATACTCGGAAACCTACCACCAAACGATTGAACAAATATGATGAGGAAATCCATTTCGAGTAATAGAAATATTTCGTAGTTCGGTGTTCTGTACGGGTCGTCCTTTGGTAGCCACATGGGGAATATGAGTGGCCGAATCATGTGCTCGTCCTGAGTAGCTATAAGGCTTTGGTATGTCAGTGGAGCCAGCGTCATCAGCGCGTACAACACTGCTACAAAACTCAGGAACCCCAACCATATGATACAGAGCTGCCAAATCAATAATTGCCTTTTCAAGAAATGGTCTCTGAGGAAAAATAAAAATATATAGTTATTTACTGCACATTAATACAATACAGTTAATCTTTCTTTTGGAAATAACATGCTGTATTATTACAAGAAAAAGATAATATCATCCTTATCTCTCTGAATTTTGTAATAGTTGGACCCCGTGAACGACACGTCATATTCCACGATTGGCGAATCCTATGTTTTTGCACCCTTTCACGCGCTTCAGACGATGACAGTGCTATAACATCTAAGATGTTTTGCCACATGAGTAAATATTATATTTATTCATATGGTTTTGCTATATGGACAAAATTCTTTAAATATGCCGACCTGCACAGTGTTTTAAGTGCGAAAACACAAGCACTGAAGATAATTTATCCTAAGGGGGAGTGACATACCATCGGTAAGTAATATTATATCGTTATTTTAGAAGAAATTGTAAATTTTGCAGATAATAACAATTTATAAAAAGTATAACCTAAAACCATTCCACTGTCCTTAAAGATAAGGTCGAAACTATATTCTGATCATTACTTATTTTCGTTATGTTTCGAAACGCTACTCATTTAGAGGATGACCACATCAAAATATCGTTCATTTTTAAAGTATGAACTTTGAACTAAAAAGATCATAACCTATTATTTTACTGCAGTTAATAAATACTCGTAATGTTGTTATCAGTGAACAAATAAAACTTTGTGGACTAACATGTCTATAAACTTACAAAGGTGTGTTTAGCCCAGTAAAGTGATGTATTTTTCAAATGTAAGTATACATTAATGTTAGTTATAATAAAACTTGTATCTTGTGTTTATTATTTAACTAGCTGTTGCCTGCGACTTCGTACGCGTCAATTTCTGTTATTATGATCGCGATTATTTTTGCAACATTTTTCACTGATGCTTCGCTCCTATTGGTTGCAGCGTGATTTTATATAGCCTAAAGCCTTCCTCGATAAATGGACTTTCCAACTCAAAATAATTTTTCAAATCTCACCAGTACTTCCGGAGATTAGCGCGTTAAAACAACCAAACAAACAAACAAACTCTTCAGCTTTATAATATTATTATAGTATAGATAAAGAATTTTGAAAAGTAAAAGTAAGTAAGTACATCAAAATATCGATAAGTAAGTTATTGATGCTTATTATTATGTATTGTTCGTATACAGGGTGAAATTTTAACCACTTTCCAAAATTTTTATAGGCGTTCGGTATCGTATTTAGAGAGTAAAAATTGTAAATCAAGCTTTCACCCGAAAATATTTTTCGCAATATAGTTTTAAATTTTTACGGTCCTAGGTCTGATAAGGTATAAAGGGAAAATCAAAAACGTATGAATAGTAACGTAATGAATGAATGAGATGTGAATCGCGTAAAAAAAGTGTTGCTAGGCGGCCGTATCAAAAATTTTAGATTTTTTGCGGATATTTTCTGAGTGCTTTATCTTGACATTTTTGTACTGGGCAATTCCAAAAGAAAAAATACGTCATTTGTTTTTTGTCTCGCAGATTGATATATTAAAATTTGGAAGGTAGTTAAAATTTCATCCTGTATACCTACTTTAAATACAGTAAACAAGTAGGTACTATCTATAGTTTTTATTCAAATATTTTTTCCTAAGTTTCTAAATACTTAGTAAATAAATGTAAATAAAATTTCTCTTGTAAATAAATACTGATTTGTCGTAAACATGCGTTTTCTCTCCTCATAATAAACATTGCATTGAACCCTTTATTTTGGGCTCTACCTAGTTTTTTTTTTGCATTAATAGTCTAGAATACAGACAATAAGACATTAATAGTTAACTAATTTTTTTTTTGAAAAAGATGATAAAATGTAATAAATAAGAAGATAGGACAGGCAGCGTTAAACACAGCGCTGTCTTTCTTATGTTCTTATAACACAAGCAAGTGTCGATATTTTTTTATGATTATCGTAAACAGTGAAAGGTAACCAATCGCTACAAGACATTGTTGGTGTGAGTGACAATGTGATAAGGTGAGTGGACCATGGAAGGCCACCGTAACGAATAAACAGTGTTTATTAGTTCATTTAACAGATAAATGACAAGAACAAATTTTAATTAGCACTTTTACAATTACAATTGTGTAACAAATAAATAACTTTTTTTTACTGTAGATGATGTAATCACTATTTCTTAAACTTAACTTTTATAAAACTGTTCCAAACGGCCTTGCAAGGAACAGGGCTCCATACAAGGCCAATGTTACAAATCAGTCGTTCAACTTAAAACTAGAATTGTAATAATCAAAATATCCGCTTTTACTGAAACTACATAGAAATATCTTTGATCTAAAAGAAGAATTTGATGCCCAACATAATATAATGTTCTTAAAAAAACTCATCAAACATTCCCTGAACGCCATCCTATAACTAAGCGTATTTTAATGGAAATTTAGTAATAAGTATTATATCGGTAACAAATAAGTTGCCAATGCATGTTACAATGAAATCATAAATTTTTTTTAACCTATAATGGCCTTCTAATGGGTCCGTTCTTTGCAAGGCCAAAATGTTCCTAAGAAGGCCAAAATCATTTGTTTGATTATCGACTTACGAGTAATTATATAGCAATGTTTACAGATATAACCTTTTTATTAAAAAAAAAACTGTATCTGAATTTAATAATTATTTAAAATTTAATAATTATTTAAAAAATATCTATTCAGTTTAAGTTAAAAATCCTTATTATAGTAAAAACATAACATTTTGTTAACTTTCCCGGTACGTATTTAAAGCAAAAAAATTGGTGTTTATATTTTAAGTATTTGTAAATGTTTCTAGTAAGGTTCATGTACCCTAGCAAGGCCAACCGTCGAATATTTGTTTGCCCTACAAGGAACCACCTGCTTTCATAGGAACACTGCCGGCCGATATTTCAACTAAAATTACAGCAAAATTATTATTAACTAGCTGTTGCCCGTAACTTCGTACGCGTCAATTTCTGTTATTATGATCGCGACTATTTTTGCAACATTTTTCACTGATGCTTCGCTCCTATTGATCACAGCGTGATGTTATATACCCTAAAGCCTTCCTCGATATATGGACTATCCAACACAAAAATATTTTTTCAATTCGAACCAGTACGTCCAGAGATTAGCACGTTCAAACAAACAAACAAACTCTTCAGCTTTATAATATTAGTATAGATTATTATTAATTTCCTTAGCAATATAAACAATCCTTGCATAACAATTTACAGTAAAAAAAATAGGAAAAAACAGGTATTCACATAAAAACTTTTGTTGAGCGTACGAATTACCATTTTGACGTTGACGACCGAATTCTACAAAGCAAGCGACCATACTGGCAAAATAGCCATGCGAGCGACTCGACGTCGCGTGTGTCTTTGAGTTTGATGGAGCTTTATGGTAATGGAAGGAATTCATCATCACATGACTAATGATATGATTTTTTAATAGTTGGCCTTCCAAGGAGCACGGCCTTCCATGATCCACCCACCTTTAAATAATCACAAATGTATTTGTTTGGTTACACTTGTTTTCATACAAATAGAGGTTAATGCTACTTCTATCTTTTTTTATGTTCTGTGAATTTTGTTATCGACTCTCAGCACTGTTAGCTACGAAAGCTACGAACTATGTATATAGATTTTAGAACCTACTCATACGTATCTTCATTATGGAATTATATAGGAGTTACCTGTATTTATCACCTAAGGTACAAATCAGCTTGAAATCACGGTCCATCTTATCCACCAGGAGTATAACGTTAGAATTGTTCACCAAAATACCAGCGTATAGTACCGGTATTACAAGCAGCACGACAAAGTAGCAAAAGCATTCGGTGGCGAACGAGTAATCACCAATATGAATGCCGTGAACAACGAAAATCGCCTCAAATACAATTGCTGTGATCGCCAAAGAGAAGCATGCGAAAGGCCACAGGAATCTAGAGAAGAAAATTCTTATTTTACTTATCTTATTTCTTACTAGCGAACCCCGCGAACTTGGTATCGCCTAATACATTCTTGTTTGTTTACCATGAAAATAGATACAAGGATTTCAATCCAATCGGTCAAGCCGTTTAGTAGTTGACATACCGACAGCAGCGCCACCTACCGGGTCCCGCGGCAAAAAGTAGCCTATGTTCATCAGGGATAATGTCGGCTTCTAATGGTAAAATAATTTTTCAAATCGGTCCAGTAGATTTGGAGCCTATTCAATACAAACAAACAATCAAATCTTTCCTCTTTTAAATATTAGTGTAAATTAGTATACGTATTAGTATTGGTATTGATTAATAATAGGGGTTAAAGTATAAAATTGCCGATTATTTTCCCACTTTTTATTTTGTTTATAGCTCTTAAGTATAGTCATATTATTGCGTAATTCTTTTTGTATTGTATCAAAAACTAAATAAAGTAAATTTCGACTAAAAAAAATATGCAATACTAGTGCCTATTACTTCAATAGAAGTCGTTGAAAAGACCCCTTACAATGTGTCAGCTGACCTTCTTGCTTCAATTAAGTATATTTGTATTATATACTTTGATTTTCAGAAATTTAAATACTATAATGCGTAGCTTTATAACCATCTAACTTTCACCTTTAATTGCATCGAAAACGGTTCAGGCGTTTTTAAAAAAATACTAAAAAAATGTTAGTATGGAAAAATGACTTTTCTCGATTTCGTCCATACAAAACGGCAATTTCATACTTTAACCCCTAATATTATAAGTGAGACAGTTTGGATGGATGTTTGTTACTCAATAAAATCAGAACAGCTGAACAGACCTGGATGTAATTTGGAATGATGCGATTGAAAATACAATTACACAAAAATGGGTAAGTACAGGCATAATCTCGAAACTCTTGTTGACCGACCCGGAAATCGAACCCAAGATTTTACCCCGGTACTTGAACCACTAGCTAGACCAACGAGGACTTAATAGGTACTATATGAGGTCATTTTATTAACCATTTATAACACATTTTTAAGATGAGCTTCGCCAAATCGGAAGTTTATTGTGTGTAGGAGATTTATTGCAAATAATTGGTGTAGATAAAAATCATTAGAGCTAACCTTAACAAAGACTTCCGGTTATTGTAGAATATTCCCAAAGTAGCAATGAACAGGCGCAGCTGAGGATGGAAGGTGTGAAGGTCGAGGTCGGGCTGTGAGAAGTCGAAGTTCTTCCTTAAAAAAAACTCTCTTAGACCTTTAAATAGGACCATGGCTCTCCAGTTGGACTTGATGATCGACTAAGATATAGAATTCGAAATAAGTAAGTGGGTTTGTTAATTACGAACCATACAAGTACTTATGTAATTTCTAATTAGTGCTTACGTAATTGCTAAACGATATACGAGCATTCAATGAGCCTATCATTGAAAATTCTAGATTTCTTGCAATTATCGAGGACTTTCTGTAGCTATTACCTTATTAAGCATAATGGAATAATAATACCTTCTTAATGTTAGTGTACCTACTTGTACTGAATATTGCAAAAATTAATCTGTTTAAATGGTATCCTTCTAATATAAAGTAAGTACCTTGTTACCTGATTCTACATAAAATTGAGTCTAATACTTAGCAATACAGAGTTGAAAGCTACGTTCAATTCCAGTAGTAAGTAGTTTTAGAGTGACATAAGTGTCCAAACATAGGAAAAGATAGACTGTCTAAAATTGCAAAATTTTAGCTTCTGTATCTTTATTAAAGGTCTAACATTGTATTCTTAATACATGATGTATGTACAATATAATATGTATATTATATGTAGGTAGTGGTTTTCGGAGTTATTTTAAAAGATATAAATTACTTCGATTTCTCAACTGCGTTTTCATACTAAGAAACCTACAGGTTTTCGATCTCGTAATTGAAGATATAATTATTTGACTGTTATTTTGTACCTACTTATCTATGACTCAGGCGTTAGTTTGCTATACCTACCTATTGTTTAAAAATAATATAAAAATGATTTAAGGGCAAGCTTTCTTTTCAAACCCCAAATTAATGTAAATCATAATCTTAAACGTAAACGTTTAACATCATGAGCTGTTAGTGTTACTTATTAACAATGTTACTTATTTATTATTCTATTCATATAATCTTCACGGCACTTTAAGTTCTACAAAAGTTGAAACAAAAGTTCATAAATGATATTAAGTAGTTCTATATTGAATTTTAGTCAAAGTTGGTTTAATGCTCTTTGATTTTAGTAGTTAATACAAAAGAGAAATCATCATCATTTCAGCTAATTGATGCCCAGTGCTGGAGGCTCTCTTAAAGATCTCCACGACGATCGATTCCGCGACTATCGCCAGATCTTCGGTCCACCTGGTGTGGTTTACCAGTATTAAGGCTTCGGCTAACCAAACGCGGGTCAGAATCAGAGTCAGAAGCCTTACTCATCATCATCCTGTGCGCGGTCGACAGTCGTCAGTCAGGTAATGAAGAAAATATACAACCTTAATTTAACTGACCTAATAAACACCAGTTAAATAAATGAAATATCTAAAAAGTCTAAATTTTGATTCATGGTATTGCATTATCAATACCCTTTGTTTGCATGTGTCGTGGTAAGTATAATGTTCTTCTTCTGGCTGCTTATAAGTGAGAAGAGAATTTCTTGTAGGTACTTAAATACCAAAATGCTATGGTACCTACCGTATCATTTTGAGTCTATGGAATTATACGCAGTAGATTTTTTATTATTATAACAGTCCGATAAAATTGTTTTGATTTACTCTTTTACATACCTACTGACGAGTATGTGGGAGTGCAATTAGGTAAATAAACCCCTATATCAATATGACCTTACATTATAATAATTACAATGAAAACATGACATGTACTTATTATATGACAAAAAAAAAACTGTGACCGTTTTTATCAAATGACAGATTAAACCATAAGAATGTCAAGTTCGAGTCAGATTCGTACTTGTGTTCTCAAATAATAATCACCTGGGGATTGTGGTTTAAGCTCTAAAGGTAGACTTCGGAGCAATGCGGCTTGCGGCTTGCGTCGTGCGTCATGCGTCACTTGCGGCCCACGCGGCCATGCGGCTTTACTTTGAATTAAATGAGTGTATGAAACCCTTTCCGAGCGAAGCGTCTCGGCCGCATGCGTCGCTCGGAAAGGGTTTCATACACTCATGGCCGCGTGGGCCGCAAGTGACAAATTTACAGTTTCTATCTTTGGAATACTTAGTTCCCAATTGATAATTTCATGTGTAAGAAGTCGCAAGCAAGCTACTGTAGGTACCTATTTATAAAGTGCCAATAGCCAAATTTTAATATATCACTTTATAGTACGAGTACCTATGATATTTAAATAGCAACTTAATTGCAATTATAATCGATATTTAAACTCGAAAAATTATGTATCAGGCTGGACTTAAACCCGCATCTCGATTCAAATTACTTTGTCGTGTTCATGTCTTCGATCATACATTATCTGCATGTAAATCATCATCGTGGTATTCAAATTCATCTCATAATTTAGGCTGCAGTGCCAAATTTTATCTAGTCTGTCGAGTAGCTGTATATTAGTAACTAGCTGTTCCCCGCCACTTCGTCCGCGCAATTTCCGTTATTATGATCGCGATTATTTTTGCAACATTTTTCACTCATGCTTCGCTCCTACTGGTTGCAGCGTGATGTTTTATAGCCTAAAGCCTTCGTCGATAAATGGACTATCCAACACAAAAATATTTTTTCAGATCGGACTAGTACTTCTTGAGATTAGCGCGTTCAAACAAACAAACAAACAAACAAACTCTTCAGCTTTATAATATTAGTATAGATAGTAGCTGCAATAGGTACAGTAGCTCCTATCGTATTACCGTATCTTACAAATAGGCACATGTATGCGAATTGGATAGTAGCTCTGTAGTGTCCGTCACATTTCTCCGTATTATGCTATCATAAGAATATATAAACGATTGTTCCCAAATTACAGCTCGCATCCGAGTTTATTTTTGTTTTCGCTCACTTTCACACTTGATAACTGTGCGATGCCGACGCAAAAATATAATAACACCACCTCTTCTTTACGAGTGTCGTAACAGGCGTCTAAAAAAGTGCCGCCAGGAGCAGACCGCCAGCAGCGTCTTCTATTTACCGCTCCCGAAGCAGTGGTAGGTTTAAATATTGGGACGTGTAAAAGCGCCTCCTGGGGCCTATTTGCAGAAATAAAACTGATTTTAAGCTGATTTTTAATTTTTTGACTGGCATACTGCGTTCGCCAACTTCTGCCGAGCGTGAAGAATATAGTAAAATCTTTTTTTTGGAGAGACCTATGTCCAGCAGTGGATTAATGGGCTAATGATGCTGACTTGCCAGACCACAACTTGTGCTTGGCAGTCACGGACGTCACTGACATCGTTCGGATGCGTTTAGAACTGTTGCAGATAGATTGATAATTTTTTAAATAATATTTGATTATAATGCAATAACTCTTATAACGTAATCGAAATATTTCGACTTCGATAATGAAAACTAAATTCCACAAAAATCCAGTAAAATCAAACTGACTCATCTGACTCACTAGATTCAACCTATATTTAATAAAGTATCAGTAAGTATCAATTTTGGGGCGGTGGGATCTACCCACTGTACCCATTAGTGATCCACCCTGGACAACGGCCAACCAATGATGACGGCTAGGCTAACAGATCCCTCTGCGGTGGTAGTCTTCGTAAGAGGCTGCCTGGATGCTACCCACCCTCCTGCCGGAGTCCAGCGCCAACAGATACGTCTGGGTAAGCTCGCTTCATCTTAGGCTTCTTCTTAACCGTATAGTTAAGTATGTAGTCAAGAGCAAGCCCATTATTTATAAAAATAATAATAATAATATGATATATGCCGCAAAGATTTAAGAATAGTACAATTATTGTAATCGGCTGATGATAGAAAAACTAATATATTAATAAGTTTATTAAAGCTATACAAGCAAACACAATAATTATTTAAATTGTTTGTATGCTTTATAGCTTATCACGTAAAAACTAATAACTTACTCAGTAATTTTTTTCTAGAAGTGTAACTTGATAGATACATTAAACCATAACATAAGTACCTAAGTTTTTCTTGATTCTATATTCTACGTGTACGAAGTCGCGGGCAAAACCTAGTCAGTGTACGAGTATAATATAACAATTACTGTAAATTTAATAAATAATATACACAAAACCAGTTGAATTTAGAAAGAAGGAAAGAAAGGAAATATTTATTTGATACAACCACAAACACAAAGCACAAACATATAAAAAAAAGGAAACATGTGCCAAAAAGGTTCCCACTCATCATTAGTCATGCTCATGACAGCTAGAGGCTTATCACGGCGCAGATTCTCAGCGGGGTCCCAGATCAGAAGCGTTGGGTGTGGCAGAGGCAGATAGACCCACCAGGTCACTACCGAATTTACGAGTTTTTGTTTAAATAACCACTCAAAAATCTATTTTTACAAAAAGTTCTTTAAACCGATTGACAAGTTCACCATTAGCTATGAAGTATGCTCAAAATTTAGCCAAGGTTTGCACTTTTTAAACATGTTAACAGAAAACAAATAGTAACAGGAAACAAATAGCAACAGATAATAATTATAACCACAGCCGCTCAGTACCTACAAGATTCTTGACGAAAACTAAACTGGAACTTCCCTAATAAGTAACTTCTAATATCAGTATATAAACTTGAATTTTTTTTTTTTGCGAGGAGATGCGGGTTCGAATCCCGCCTGAGACAAAATTTTTCAAGTTTATATACTGATAATATAAGTGCAATTAAGTTGCTAAAATATCAAATAAAGTAACTTCTAATAAGCCATTAGATTATAAATTACTAGCCGCCCGTCCAGGCTTCGCGCGGGTGGAAATAATACTTTTTTTATAAGGATTGCTAATATTTTCTAGCAATAAATATAGCCAATGTCACTTGGGGTGAATGTAGCGTTCTAATGGTGAAAGAATTTTTGAAATCGATACAGCAGTTTTTGAGCTTATTCATCATTACAAACAGTGTAGATGTAGATTACCAATGCATATTTATGGATTTTTCTTTGTCCGTCTGTCAAGACACCTAAGGCCCGAGTTCACCAACAGACGTTTAAGTTTAAACAGCGTTTAAAATATTATTTGTCATATTTTGTATGGGAATTGTGTCTAATTAATCGTCACTCTTTGTTTACCGACTGTTTAAGTGTTGGTGAACTTGGGTCTTACACGTGGTAATAATAAAATATTGTGTCCTAATAGGTATGCGTAAAAGCCGATAAATCGATACAGGTGAAGTTTTATATGAGGAGCGACATGGTTTCATCCTAAAAATATTCTTCAAGGGTTGAATAGGGTAAGTTCAATAAAAGATAATTTCAGTTAGAGGAATTAATAAACATTTTATTAAGAATCTTTAAAAAATCGCAAAAAAATAATTAAATAATTCCTTTCTCTATTTCTAACCTACTATTTAATATGAAACGGTTATAAACCATGACTACACACCTAATACATAGCATATCATATCAGTCGTTTTGCATTGGTCCGTCCGGTACCGCCAAAATTTCAAACTTTAATCTTTAAGGAAGGATCTACCTACACAGGATTTTGCCTACATTCTTCGCCCGATAACGCCCCGTTGGGGTAGTAGTTTCAATACCAGACCAAGATCTACGGGAAGACCCCGGGTTCAAACCCCGGGTCGGTCAACAAAAAGTTTCAAATTCGACATTTGAAACATTGTGATCTTTCTGTTTTGAGCTAACAGATTAGCAAATATATAAAAGAAAAAAAACAAAATAAACACAATTTCGCAATGTATCCCTAAAATAATTATGCAACCAGAGACTTGATATAAGTCAAAACATAAAGTTAAAAATATGATATGGTTTTATTGACCGTATTTGTTTTATTATTTATCTTTAAAAAAACGTGCAGGGGAAAGATGTACAAGATGGGTCGTAAAAGTATTATTAACGCTTTCTTTGTCTATATGAACTCCTAAAAGTTGTTCAAAATCCTACAACTTCTTTTAATCAGACGTGATCAATGAAACTGATATTATCGTGTCAGTATATTAAGAATTGCATTCCTAAATACGCCTTACTTGGAGCATAGCACGTTACCTGTGCATGCCCCACCGATTGGGCATTTTGAGTTACTCGTCATACGTGAATGCCCCATCGGTGGGGCATGAGTACCACGCAAGTTTAAATGCTCGTGACTTTATACGCGTGAGTTTATCCACTTCTTTTACCATACACGTTTAAGTAATAACTAAAAAAAAAATTACGTAAAAACCGGATCACTTTTTTAATAAGGCTTGCCAGTATCCATTATTAAAAAGTGAAAGTATTTTGAGTAAAAATAAAACAATTATGGGCAAATCAGAATATTTATTTTTAATGACAACTATTAAAACAATTCAAACAAAAAATTTGCGTTTGCGCTTATGGATTTGCGTCCATAATCTTAGCTATACAGTTAACGTAATAGGGTTATGAAAACAGCACAACATACATATATATGTTTGCATTTACCTTTTTTGAGTCGTTTAAATAGATTAGATGGCTTGGGAGTACGGTAGGAACTGAAATAGAGGAATAGTACTAATTTTTTGATAGCGTATTGATGTAAATTGTGTGAAACTAAAGACTAAAAGAAACGTTCACTTCTATACATGTTACAAAATTTATATTTTATGACATAACTTTTTTCTATTGTGCTGTGTTAGAATAAAATGTTGAAACATAAAATAGGCCCATTAGGATGAAATAAAAGTGATTTCGGTGTTTGCGTAATATTGCTTTTAAATTTAAGTAAAATAATAATTTTCCTATCTGGTACACCTTTCCCCTTCTCATAACGTATCTGACACATGAACTTTTAACCCTCTAATTATTTAGCACGGTGTACAAAACCACGGCTTCATTAGCAGGGGGACCAGTTGACGGTGTGTCGGGGCTCAGTCTACAGCATTCTACGATTGGCATTCTTTGCTTGCCGGCAAGATGATCAGTGCTATTATAGCCGCAATTGCGGTACCTGTAGTCATAGCCTGCCTCTACAAAAATGCCTATAAAAGACCGAAGAACTTCCCACCAGGTAATATAATTTTCAGATTTTACCTAATATTATTTATTGTATTATTTATTTATTTATTCTGTATAATAACAACTAATGGTGTGATTATCCTTCAAGAAGAGTCTGGTGTAAGATTTTTCTAACTGCTTGTTACCTACACTCTACAGGCTACAGATGATTTTTTTTACGACTTACATATATTTAAAGATGCGGGGATCAACCCGAGACAATTTATAAAATATTGTTTACTAAGTTGAGCCAACCGCCACCACCTCCAACAGGGTCGTCTCTACTCATTTGGCCCGTACTACAATAAGTCAATTTAGTAGTAGGGAACAGAAATGCGTTTTAGCATCATAATATTGTTCAGTTTATTTGAGATAAATAAATAAGGCGCTCCCGCCTGTAAGTCCCGCCAAAATTTTTGTGTTTTATAGAAATAAGTTTCAATTATTTAAGTTTCTTCTTCGGCGCTGATTAGAGACATAAGTTACTACTATAATGTCTGTTTGTACGCGTAGATACAAATAAATTTCAGTTTAGTGACTGATTGAGAGCGCTAGTAGTCCAACTCATGGAATTTTATCTTTAATTTTTACAACAAGTTATTTACTATTCTCAAAACAAGTGCCATAATAGCTTTTTACATTGGGATTTTAACAATTAACGATAATGTGATGTTGTCTCTGTCTATCTTTTTGCGACATTGCAATTTTCTCCTTTACTTGGTGCATGCTATATTTCATAAACATGTTACGTTATAATTAACTAGCTGTTGCCCGCGACTTCGTCCGCGTCAATTTCTGTTATTATTAATGCAACATTTTTCACCGATGCTTCGCTCCTATTGGTCGCAGCGTGATGTTATATAGCCTAAAGCCTTCCTCGATAAATGGACTATCTAACACAAAAATAATTTTTCAAATCGAACCAGTACTTCCGGAGATTAGCGCGTTCAAACAAACAAACAAACAAACAAACAAACAAACTCTTCAGCTTTATAATATTATAATTAATAATTAATAATTAATAAGTTATATTTATTATAATTAATAGTTTAGCTAATCACAGAATAAGAAAAAAAAAATATCAGAAAAATTCACTTCAGTTATTGTTATTGACTTCAAAACTTGGTAATAAGGTTTTTCTAAACAAGCCTGCTCGGTTAAATAATAAACTTCAGTCCTTTATGCTTTGCACGAGTTTACTAATGAAGATACCTGATGTAAGCAAATGGAATGTTTATGACTTTGTACACTTTTTTTTACTCTTTACACACTTTTCATGTGGATATTTCTAGATTTTTTTTCTATAGGTACATATCAAACATTTTCTTCCATGCAACTTGTGACCATTACAAACATAACTAAAAAAATATTATAACTAAATCCATTTTGATGCAGTCCATCGGAAGTTATGTTCGTACATACATTTCAGTGATTATTTTTTGCTCGACTACGACAAGGCCAAAAAGATGGGTTATGATTTTAGCAGCATATGCATGTGGGTATTTATGTGGGTTCCACATTTGCTGCTAAACTACTGCATGAGCAGTTTTTTTTAATGAGGTAACAATCGTTTCCTTATTTCACCTAGTCCGGGTAACATAGGCTACCTTTATTTAAAAAAAAGATACATGGGGAATGCTACAACAATATATTAGGGTGTTTTAAAAAAAACTTGCAGTCATATACAAGTTCTATTAAAATTAAAGAAACAAACTTCTGAGTACAAAAATGTTAAAACAATACAGCAAGTTTAAAGGGTGACTGAAATCATTGCATTCTATGATTCTCTCTCTTGCCACAGGTCCACCCAGTTTGCCCGTGTATGGCGCCTACTGGATCGTCCTCGCTACCGAGTTCAACAACCTCTCTGAAGCCTTCCGCAAGATTGGCGAGAAGTACAAGTCAAAGATAATCGGCATGTGCCTGGGACCGTACAGGACCATCGTCATCAACGACCCAGACATGATCAAGGACATGCTCTACCACGAAGACTTCGACGGCCGCATTGACAACATCGTCATGAGGCTGCGTTCATATTGGAAAAAACTAGGTACCTACTTACGTATATTATAAAATTTTTTTAGAAGGTTTTAAATTCGACGCGTACCTATTTTGATGAAAACTATGAATCAAAAATCTCTAGAAAAGTAACTCTCACACAAAACAGATTCGAATTTGGTTCCACCTACTCACACAAACTAATAACCAATAATAAAATTCATTGCAAACACTCAGAAAACTTGTATGCTATTCGCGTCAAGGTCACGTTGTTACGATGTCCCTAATTCATCAGAATTTTATTGGTCAATACTCTGATCGTAAATAGAGAGAAATAAACTTCTGCGCTAAATAATCAAGCCACCTAATTAATGAAGCCACATTTAATGTAGCGCGTTATCTCATAGTATAGCGATACGGATGCTTGTTGTAAATTGTTCCATCATGTTCCAGCAAGTTTAGCATTGCATAGAGTGTCTTTAACATCCTACACACATCACACCTGCTAATTTCAAATTATCAACACTATTTTAAAATCCATTTACATCTTACGCTACTTTAAATATTAAAGCAAGTTGTTTCAATTCTCAGGCATTTTCTTTACGGATGGATACTTCTGGTACGTCCAAAGGCGTTTCTCCCAGCGTCATATGCGGGACGGTGGTTTTGGTCGGCGTGACGAGGATCTGGAGTCCGTGGTGGAAGGAGAGATCAAGGAAATGATTGATATGGCAGTGAATGGACCCAAATATCCGGCTGAGCACGTAAGTTGTTCAAATTGACGGTAGCAGCCAAGTCATGGAGTTGACTGCATGGGTTCACAAACCAATATCAAGCTTCTTATCTATTTATATAAAATTAAGTCGTATTAGTTACACCATTTATAAGTCTAGAACGTCTAAACATCTTTTGAGATATTTGTGTTTTTGGATTTGTCTTTATCAGTAATATATTAATAAGTATTAAAAGTGTGAGATCTATTAATAGAAAACACTCTTCTACCGCTAACTCCTCCTGATATACGATAAAAACAACATTTGCCGGGTCAGCTAAGTACTATAATTTGCAACTTTATTTAATATTAATTGAACATTTAAAACATCTGTCGAAAAATGGTGTTTACCTATTTAATGTAGGACACTGTATTTTTTTGCCTTTACTTAATATTATGGATTATAATTAAATTACTGAAAATTTATGGATACAAACACTACTAAATAAGAATACACGAAGTGTCTAAAACAAAAATTGCTTTTGTATATATAACCGTTTATCCAGGAGATAGTCAAAGGAGACCTCGTGAACATGCCTCACTACTTCGCTGTGCCCTTCATCAACGGCCTCCTTCACGTGGTCAGTCGCATGACCCTGCCGCGGGCCGAGTACGACGCCCTCTGGAAGCTGGCAAGAGGGGCTCTCCTCTTCCAGAGGAGCTCAGACGATATAGGCAGGGCTCTCGCTCAAACGCCTTGGCTAAAAAATATTATCCCGAACTGGAGTGGATACAACGATCTGAAGGATGGCAACCAGGCATTGCTGGATTTCTATACGGTAAATACATTAACATCATAAGACCGAAAAGAGAAAGGGGAAAACATACTGTTTTTTTGAGTTTACCCGAACACTATACATTGAAATGAAAGATATTTTTACGGATTTTTTGTTAAACCTAACGTTTCGAACACTTTGCAGCGTTCATGGTCACGTGCCCGGGGAGACCCCTGACCATGACCTGCCCGTGACCACCATGAACTACTCGTATTAAAATTATTTTCCTCTGGTCAATATGCGATGTTCGATAGCAACACCATTGTATTATACTGAGTTTTTAAGATAACTGACAAGTCTATCTAATAATCTATTAAGGGGATTAGGTGAGCTAAGTGCTGCCCCCAATTGATTTAATTTTATTACTTCTAAACAAAAGCTATTTTAAAAAAACTGGAATAATAGCAATTTAGCAAATTACCTCTAGTATTTATTAAATAACAGTAAACTTTTTATTAAGTTGTTTGTAAAGTCGAATTTATCGCTAACGCCAAAAGCGGCCGTTTTTAGCAATAATTTACAATACGAAAGAATGCCAGAATGAAAAGCAGTTAACAGTGGTTATAAATACTAGAGGTAATTTGCTAAATTGCTATTATTCCAGTTTTTTAAGAATAGATTTTGTTTAGAAGTAATAAAATTAAATCAATTGGGGGCAGCACTTAGCTCACCTAATCCCCATAACGTATTTTTTTATTTATTTAATAGTAATTACCCCATTTACTACGGGTCAGTTGTTATTGATATTTAAATATCTTACCGCTGCTACTATGTATATAATAATAATTATTTACATTTATCATTAGATTAATTAAACAGTAATTTTTTTGCGGTATAGCTTGATATAATGTTATCATTAATTGGGGTTACAAACTTCCAAAAAAGTAAACACAGTTATTTTAATGTTCAGATTGACTTGTATTATGTAAATGCTTACACATACGTCAACAATTAAAATACCAATGTTTTATTTATTACGATAGTATAAAGAAACGTACCTTACATTTCTGTTTTCACATTTGCTCATAATTGATTAAATAAAACGTATCATATCGACTAGAGAGACACTGATGTGATACACCAATTATTATTTTCTTCAGAAACTTATAAAGGAGGTTATGGCGACACAGGAAGACTCACACGACCGCCACTTCCTGGATACGTACATCAGGACTATGAAGGAAGACAACACCAAAGGACGTTCGACATTTTCAGGTAAGACATATACTGGATAACCTTTTCATCACCGTAAAAAAATATTTTAGGCGTTTAGAGCCCATTTATGTAACATAAAGATATAGGCCAAGTTTTCACCCGAAAATATTTTCGGCAACATAGTTTTAAATTTTTACGGTTTTTAGTGTGAAGGTATAAAGGGAAAATCAACAAATGAATAGTATCGTAATGAATGAATGAAATGCGCATCGCATAAAAAGTGTGTTGCGAGGAGGCAGTATCCATAATTTTAGGAAACCAAAAGGAAAAAATACGTCATTTGTTTTATGTCTCGTATATTGTTGTATTAAAATTTGGATGGTGATTAAAATTTCATCTATAAGGACCTCATCTTCTTTAGACTCTATCAGTCCGTTTGTGAACTGGACAATCCTGTCCAAAAGTTAGGCTTTGCCATAATCGTTACGCTCGGCAGGCGGATCGAGACATTTTGGCTAGTGGCGAAGATGAGACGGTGCTGTCAGTCTTATGCTGGCTGTACTTCTGTAGTCGCCTTTTAAGACATCCATGGGATAAGAAGGGGTGGTACTAATTTATTGCCCCCGAGTCAATAATTCTACTGCTTCAATAATAACAAATTATACTACGGGCGAACATCAAAAGCTGATTATTTAAACCTTGAGCTAACCTGCTGTATATAAAATGTTTTTTTGTGGGCTCGATTTTTTTAAATAAATCAAATATTTTTTGTCAGGTCTTGTTTTGAAATAGTAGAAAGAAGCGACTATACCCCAGCTAATTTAGAAAAGATGGTATCCTTAACCGATTGAACTGGGAAACGAATCTGGGATCCTTGTGTAGCAGTCGGACCACCTCACTAAAACATTCCGGGTTTAACTAATGTTATACGAATGTGCAAGTTAGGTCACTGTACCCTCCAAATACATATAAAGCGCTTTTAAGCACAACATTGAATATGAAACGTAATCTAATCAATCATCAATTAAAAGATAAAGTCTAATTCACGTGTTTTAAAACGTGACTTCGTACGCAAAAGTGCATTATTGTAGATAAAAATTGATAGGAAATACCTAAAAACTACAAAAGAAGGTACAGTAGGCTTATTCCACAGTGTTCACTAACAAGTAGGTATACGCTATTTTTTGAATTCAGTGTTGATGTCTTCTTTACAGGCATAATTATGTAAGCTTATTACATAAAAACATCATAAATATTAGAAGTATTTGTACGTATTTCTCTGATTCGTACACTGAATGTTAATATAATAAATTTATACCGCTTTTGAAATAAAAATACTTACCACTTTCAATTTAAATATAATATTATTATTGTAATACGAAATAAAAAATTGAGTGCAATGATGCTTAGGTACTCCAGTGCTTAAATAATTGAAAAGGTCTAAAGTAAAATAGCAAAAATGCTATTTTATTAAACCATAGATATTGTTGCCATGGTTAGTATTATATTATCTGTGCCATGGTGTACAAACTTAGAAATCCGAAATTAACTTCGCATAAAAAAATACTATTATAAATGTACTTATTTCCACCGTTCCATAAACCTTCTGATGATTACTATTTAATAACAATAACACTACATTAAAAATTTATTAAGTATCCGAATCATAAGAAATTGATAACTTTACACCCTTTAATATACCAAATAATTTTATAATAATGATGTCACATGAAAATATTAATTTATAGTAATTTTGTCATTTGTTAAATTAAAAGCGGTTTTTCAAAAGGCCGTTACGCAAACAAAAAAGAAAATTTGTTATTTGCGACGGTATTTTATTACTATTATTAAAAATAATAAAATAATGTAATACCCAAGATAACGTCAGTATCGTTGTAGGAGTTTTGATTAACAACAAATCGAAAGCCTTAATATCTAAAAAGCTTTCATATCTAAGGTAACTTAAAATATAAAAATGTGACTTTCCCAAACTGCACCTAATAAGTATTAACTTGATTGCCAAATTAAACTTGCCGCTACATTATGATGAGTGGTTATAACAATTAGGTATATTAATTTTGTACTGTGTCAGTATTTAAAAGTTAGGCATAGCAAGCACATACTATGAAGCCAGACACGATATTTTTTTTGATAAGCTTATCTTTTGTTGGTGGTAAGGTCATTGCAAACAATGAATAATAAGTCAAGTGTCGATAACTGCACTGATATGTTTTTTTTAGTTAAAAAATATTATCAGGTTTTAACCAGTTATTATCTTTTTATTGACCGTTGCTGGTCTGTGTTTATTGTAGGTAAGTATTTGATCTTTTCTACGTTTTAAAGTAGTTATTTAGTTGTTCTTGTCCTTGTTTGTTTTCACAATAATATTAATAACAAGTTTCAGAAACGATTTTTACAAATGCCAAGTGTTTGTTGTATATTACCTTGACCACATTAACTACCTGTAACAGGATTTTCTGTAAAAAAAAGTATTACCAACTTATACCATTTTGAAACTATGTTTCATTTCCTAATATAAACACTTCGATATCTTAAATTTGACTTATAGTGAATCTTTAAAATTCATAATTGCATGGTCCAACTATGCAATCATAAATTATAGCTCTTCGCCCGCGGCTCTGCCCGCGTGAACTCCACGTCGTATCGCGCGGTCGGAAAACTAGGCACAGTTTTCCGACATTTAGAAAGATAGATTAGGTAATACATTCGTGTCTGTGAAACCATGGAAAAACACATACAAAATTTCAACCCAATCGGTCAGGGCCCCGATTCCGCTATTTACAAATGGCTCAATAGAATCGCAATTGCATCTCAATCGTATATTTTGACATTACTACCATAATAAATGTGTCAAAATATACAATTGAGATGCAATTACGATTCTATTGAGCCATTTGTAAATTAGCGGAATTGGAGGCCAGTAGCTTAGTAGTTGACATATCGACAGCAGGGCCACCTACCGGTTCCCGCGGTAAAAAGTATAATGTCGGCTTCTAATGGTATAATATTTTTTCAAATTGGTTTAGTAGTTTCGGAGCCTATTCAATACAAACAAATAATCAAATCTTTCCTCTTAATAATATTTGTGTAATAATTTGTCTTATAATAAATATTTTGATGGAGAATTTAAATAGCATTTAAGATTTTATGATTATGATGAAGACGTATTACTAACGCCCCAAGCAAGACTTATTAGTATACACAAATCAACCACTTATTAATTCACGTTAAAGGCTCTCAATTTGGCAAAACCTGGTCGATTTCAACTAGTCTGTTCTTCCAGTGGACCAATTGGCGCTGACCTGTGCTGACTATACCCTGCCAGCGGCTTCAGCGGTTGAGGCAGTGCTGGCTATCCTGATAGAGCGACTGCTGCTGCAGCCTGAGATACAGGATAAAGTCCACGAAGAGATCGACCGCGTCGTGGGAAGAGACCGCCTGCCGAACCTTGATGACAGGAAAAAGTAAGTATAGGACGAAAAAGCAGATGACGAATCCCAAAGTTAGTTCTACACGCCATAATATTGAGAGAGAGAGAGAGAGAGAGAGTTTACAAATAAATAAAGATGTAGAAAAGTACACACTACAGCACGTCACTGATGTACTTGCAAAGGGGTGATTTTGCAACATAAATGTGTAGTTTAATGTACAGGCTACTGCACTTATTAACAAATATTTTATGTCTTCGCACATTTTGCGAAGTGTCTATTGAATGGAGTTGTACAGATGAAGAAGAACGGAGTTGTATAGATAAACAAAATAGTTACGGCACCGTAGCGACGTAGCTGCTACGGATAGCCGTTAGTTCGTAGTCTCGCAGTCGTAGACCTACGAATGTTGTGCATAAATAGTTACGTGCTACGTGAACTGTAACGCCGGTGCGAGGGTTAATTTAGTTTAGTACTTTAAGATATTAAAATTTGTTTATTTTATCAAGTTGTGTTAAATGGTGAAAATAACACAACTCCGTTATTTGCTGGTTTTCTTTTTTTTTGCAATTACTGCCCATGTAGCTTAGCCTAGGTTTCCTTAGTGGGTGTAACTGCCGCTAGCCGGACCCACAGTCGTCCTAGCTAGGCTGTTACAAATGTTTTTCGCTGTTTTAAGGGGTTTTAAGGGGTTCTGTAATCAAGATAAACAACCCCTATAGGTACGCCATGTTTGTTTGTCTATTCGTCGAATGTAAACTACATTTGATGTCCTACCTACTGTTTGTAATAAAGTTTATTTCATCATTACTATTAATGTTAATCTCAGCTACTACAGCCTAAAAAGTCGTTACTTTACTTTCGGGGAGCATGATAATCTACATGCAAAGTGTAAATATGCAAAGTGTAAAGTGTATAATTTTAAGAGCGAATTAAGTGAAATTATAGAACAACGGTATTGGCGACATGTAACTACACCGCGCGTGGCCCGGCACCCACTTGGCCGGTTTTTGATACTTATTTTTAAATAGAAAATGAAAAAAAAAACAATGCCAATAAAAACAAAAATCGAATTCTTTTTAAATAGCCAGTATTGTTTATATTCCAGCATGCCATACACCGAGGCGTGCATCCGCGAGACGATGCGGCTGGACACCCTAGTGCCGCTGGGCGTGGCGCACCGTGCCACTGTCGACACCAAATTCCATGGATACGAAATACCTGAAGTAAGATCATCTTATAAACAACAAATAAATAAATGTAAACATCACTTATAAAGTTATCTATTTCAAAGATCTTGTTTTGTGAAATCAGAAACAACGAAGAAACCACAAACACCGAGAAAATGTTTAAAAACACTTTTTAGTCCCAAACAAGAATCGACTCTAAGGTTTCTACACTAATAAACAATATTAATGTTCCAAAATAAAAACTAATTCTGAAAGTTTCGGACCAAATTGCAGTGCACTTTGTTTGCACTTATCATGAACCAATCATATGAGTGGAAAATTATCAACTTTCTTTGTTTACTTTCCTCATGTGATACAATAATTATCAGATTATTTCTTTGACGCATAATATTTATTTTAATCTTAATCATGTTTGTAACTCATTATTATTATATCACTAGCTGTTGCCCGCAACTTCATCCGCGTCAATTTCTGTTATTATAATCGCGATTAATATTAATAATTTTTCCCGTTTTTGCATCATTTTTCACTGATGCTTCGCTCCTATTAGTCGCAGCGTGATGTTATACAGGGTGAAATTTTAACCACTTTCCAATATAGCAATCTACGAGGCATAAAACAAATGACGTATTTTTTTCTTTTGATATAGCCCAGTACAAAAATGTCAAGATAAAGCACTTAGAAATAGTCCGCCAAAAATCTTAAATTTTTAATACGGCATCCTAGTAACACTTTTTGTACGCGTGTGCGATGTGCATCTCATTTATTCATTACAATACTATTCATAAGTTTTTGATTTTCCCTTTATACCTCAACAGGTCTAGGACCATAAAAATTGAAAACTATATCGCGAAAAATATTTTCGGGTGACAACTTAATTTACATATTTTACTTCATAAATAGGCTCTAAATACGATACTGAACGCCTTCAAAAATTTCGGAAAGTGGTTAAAATTTCATCCTGTGTAGCCTAAAGCCTACCTCGATAAATGGACTATCCAACACAAAAAGAAGAGATTAGCGCGTTCAAACAAACAAACTCTTCAGCTTTATAATATTAAGTAGGTATAGATTACGACTATTTAACTTTCTTTCAACTGATCACTAATATTATATGTTTTGTTATAAGTAGTTATTTGTCCTCGTATTATAAAATCGTCTTTTTTATGTTAGATGATCTAAATGATTAGAGGTTTTTAAGAATTAGACGTTTATTAATTAATTCATAGCAGATCATTGTATACAGGGTGTAATTTTACCCACTTTCCAAAATTTTTATAGGTGCTGCGTTATTTATGAAGTAAAAAATGCAAATCAATTCGCAATATAGTTTTCAATTTTTAAGGTCCTAAGCCTGTTAAGGTATAAAGGGAAAATCAAAAACATATCATAATGAATAAATGAGATGTGCATCGCGTAAAAAAAGTGTTGCTAGGTGGTTGTATCAAAAATTTTAGATTTTTGGCGGACATTTTCTAAGTACTTTAACTTGACATTTTTGTACTGGGCCATACCAAAAGAAAAAATACGTCATTTGTTTTTTGTCTCGTAGATTAATATATTAAAATTTGGAAGGTGGTTAAAATTTCATTCTGTATAAATAAAAAAAGCTAGATTTATAATCAGTGTATCTAGTTTGACTGTAATTTCGATATTATTTTACCTTAGCCGCAGTGGAATTTGCATAACAGTAGGCATGACACATGACATTTGTGGCCCATATTTAAACTTGGATGGTGGACTGTTGGACAGTTTGGCAGAAAGCTAACTTATTATATTTCTGATTGTGTGTTTGATAAACCAAATTAAGTGTTATTTTTAAAGCTCCGTTGGTCAACACGCTCCGTTGGTCTTGTGGTTTAAATACTGGGCCAAGATCCAGGTTCAATCCCCGGGTCGGGCAACAAAAAGTTTCGAATTTTCGAACAGTGCTCGGGTTTGGCAAGTCTGGTGTTTATGCCAGTACCCATCATTGCTATGGTAACTTGAGTTCAATGATGGAGGCCTTTCCCTGCAGTGGGATGATTATAGGCTGTTACTTTACTTTACTTATATTTAAGACCTTTATTACCTGTGATTCACAATAAATGAATTTGAATTTGAATTTGAAGACTTTTTTTGTTATTTTTGTATAAGAATGTGTATCTAGTTTATATATTTTGTCGATGAGTATTATTTTCAATGACAAGTACATAATCGTGGTTATAATGAGTGATTTCATTTCAGGACACGATGGTGACAGCTAACTACATGTTGCTGCACCACAGCAAGGAAATCTGGGGTGACCCTCAGGTTTTCCGCCCAGAGCGGTTCATCGAGGACGGCCAGCTTAACGCAGCTCTAGACAAATCCCTGCCCTTCGGAGCTGGTTAGTACACACCTCAGGCTTTCGCATCTTTTAGCATCCACCCAATAGATTTATAGCATTTAAAACAATGTGTAATTTTGTATATTTACTGTAAACGGTATGTATGTACAAATATGTACATACATTTTATATATTAGGGGTTAAAGTATGAAATTGCCGTTTTGTATGGACGAAAACGAGAAAAGTCATTTTTCCATACTAACAATTTTTTAGTTTTTTTAAAAACGCCTGAACCGTTTTCGATGCAATTGAAGGTGAAAGTTAGATGGTTATAAAGCTACGCATTATAGTATTTAAATTTCTTAAAATCAAAGTATATAATACAAATATACTTAATTGAAGCAAGAAGGTCAACTGACACATTGTAAGGGGTCTTTTCAACGACTTCCTTTGAAGTAATAGGCACTAGTATTGCATTTTTTTTTTGTCAAAAGTTACTTTATTTAGTTTTTGATACAACACAAAAAGAATTACGCAATAATATGACTATACTTAAGAGCTATAAACAATTAAAAAGTGGGAAAATAATCGGCAATTTCATACTTTAACCCCTATTATCACTTGCGTAAAACTTGTAGCTAAGAGTTTATAAATTAATTGTAGTAGACTGTCAAAAATAGATGATTTCTCTCTGGCACAAACAGTGGATTATGGATCGTAGCATTCGTAGCGCCATCTATTGAAGTAGAAAATTGCTTGTATGAATTCGATATGTTTACACATTATACGAGAATTGGACAACTTAGAGTTGCTATTTAACTTAATTGTAGATGGCGCGCGCGACTATTTAACAAATACAAATAATAATAAATTCATATGACATTCATGACTGACTATGGCAAGGCAAACAGTATGAAGTCTATAAAGCTATATTTTGATAGAGGAACAAAAAGTGAAATTTTGTTTGGGAAATTCTGCAATTGCGCCTACGAATCTGCTAGTTTAGTATATTTTATAACTTTTTCCAGATGACATTAGGCAAAATACAAAAAATATATAAATATTTATTGTAACGATATCGCTAATTCGTTCAGTTATGTATGACAAACGTACCTTACTCTCTTCCAGGGAGGCGCCTGTGCGCGGGGGAGACGTACGCTCGGCAGTGCATGTTCCAGGTGTTCGCAGGCTTCATGCAGGCCTTCCGGGTAGGCACCGCCGACGGCAGGCCCCTCACGAAGCCGGTCCCGCGGCTGCAGGGCATCATCAACACCGTCCCGGACTACTGGGTCCGCGTCTCGCCGAGGAGTTAACACTGAACATCAAACAAAAAGTTTTACTCAATCATGACTTCGCAAATCGTGCAAAGCAAAACAACAACTGATTTGATCTGAGTTCGTTTGTCTAAGATATATTTAGAATCTAGAGATCGTGCGCAAAATAATCTGATAAAACTATAGACGATGCCTAGTTTTATCGTCTACTTATATTGAATAGTAGAACCAAAACTATGTTTCTGTATTTAATTCATTAGTTTTGTAACCGGCCCATATAATTACTGCTGCTCATTTGGAAAAACTACTTTACAAATTTGTACAATCCGTTTGAATAACTTGTTTATTTTAAAAACTTACCTATTATTAATATTGATAAATTAATACAGTCTATAGTTTTTCATTTATTTGCGCTGAGACTATACGCTCTGAATCAAAACAATTTGTATTTTATTTGCTTAAAGTTTGTGACTAACTGATTGTTTGAAACAGTTTTGTGAATTCTACTTTGGATCTTGTCCATAATGTATGGTTAAGTTTTAGACAAATTTCAAGATTCAGCAATATGGTTGAATAGGACAAAGGTTACATCCTTGGAAAGGATGAAACAATTAGTAGTTCACTACTTAAAATCCTATTTGTCATTTTTGGGCTTTAACCATGAGCACCAGGCTATAGCTATTAATTTGTTATGTCAAACCAAGGTTGAAGAAGTATGGTTTTATAAAACCATGGTTAGCCCCTAATCGGACGACACCTTATTTATTGTTGTATTTGGAAATTGTGTAATTAATGGCACAAGCGCCAGGGATATTTTTAATTGTATGTACAATTTTAAAACTTTATGACTTAAAAACGCAAGTATGACTATGTGTCATACATTATAAAATTAGTTAACTAAGTTACTTTTCGCAACACGATTTATTATAATTAACATATTAATTCAAATTTACTATTACATAAACACCAAATGTAAATATTTTGTTGGTTAATAAAGTTAGTAAACAAAAGTACAATATTTGATTTTATGGTCAGACTATGGCACCCACCCATGTTATAAGCTTGATACCTAGTAACTTAGTTTGGGAGTGTTTGTTGAATTAAAACTATGTTAGTATAAGATCCCACCATAAAACGACCGTCACCGAGCTGTTTATTGGATGAAAAGTTTTTTATATACAATTAAATAAGCCAAAAAATATATTGCAAATGGGTTGCCTAAAAAATTTTTTCTATATAAAAAAAAAAATCTTACTCTAGACTGACTTTTTTTAGTCAACCCATCTGCAATATATTTTTTGGCATATATATTTGTATATAAAAAACTTTTCATCCAATAAACAGCTCGGTGAAGGTCGTTGTATGGTAGGATCTTAGACTATGTATAAAGTTATCCCATGGTAATCGTACCTTTTCTCGGGATAAAATGATATGATGACTTTTTCATCATCTTAAAATTGTTTAGGCGTTCATAATCGTATTTAGAGCCCATTTATGAAGTAAAAAATATAAATCAAGTTTTCACCCGAAAATATTTTTCGCAATTTACTTAACTAGTTTTCAATTTTAAAAATCAAAAACTTATGGATAGTATCGAAATGAATGAATGAGATGCGCATCGCGTAAAAAAGCGTTGCTGGGAGGCTGTATCAAAAATTTAGATTTTTGGCGGACATTTTCTAAGTGCTTTATCTTGACATTTTTGTACTGGGCTATTTTTTTATTTTATTTTATTAAGAAACCATACAGCGTTATAATAATGTGTAAACAGAATAAGATTGTACTACAAATAAGGCCAATTACTAGGTTTCATATAACATACCAATTGTAAGTCGCATAATATTGCTAATATAGGTAAAACAAGAACTGCTTTTTTTTATTTTATTTTTTATTTTAAGGACAACCAACAAAGCATACACCTTAAATATGACAGGTTTTAACAATATATGGTGAAACATTCTATGGTGCTGCCTTACTTAAAGGCTGCCACGACATGCACAACAATAATAATAATGTAGAAAGCACATTACATGAATAAATAAAATATTAAATTACAAAAGCTAAAATTTAGTCTATTTTGCTGAGACAAACTGGTGACGCAATGTAGATTTAAATTTTCTTAGCGAATACGATAGATCAAAACTGTCCGGAGATGAACGCGAAAGATGGCTAAACTGTGACTGGATTCGGTTAATTGTTGAGAAATGGCCCAATTTAGTTCTAAACGTTGCTTTCGCTGTTTTAATAAATAAACTAAATTAAATTAAACCAAGGACCTCAAATAACAATAACCAAAGTTCTATATAACAATACATATAATAAATTGTATTCAAAGCTTATGTAGAAAACGGAACTACTTATTAAAAGGAAAGGTGTATTCTTTCATAAAGGAATTATGATTTTAATATTATTATGTCTATATAGGTATCATATGTATATAAATGTTCTTGTGTAACTGGAAGTAACTAATTAAAATATGCATACTTAGGGACTATAATAATTAATGTTAGTTTCCTAATTTTAAGGGTCTGTTTCACAATCATTAAGTAAAGGCTTAATAAGTAGTTACTCAACGAGTTAATTACATAGAGGTTAAATCCTTTCGTTAACTTTCTTTGCATTTCACAATCATCCAATCAGTAAATTAAAGTGAAGATTATATAAAATACTTACTTACAAGTTAGGTTTCGTTTCAAGGTAAGAATAATTTATGTGTTTCTATAAAAGTAATCACAGAATTAACATTAAAAATATTTTTTGTTATGATTATAAGTAATAAAAACAATAAATTCGTACAAAAAATGTTTACACTGTAATGTAAATGTAATGTGGCTATATATGGCACTGTAATATGGCTATACCAAAAGAAAAATTACGCCTTTTTTTTTTGCCTCGTAGATTGCTATATTAAAATTTGGAAGGCGGTTAAAATTTCATACTGTATTATTCCATCCAATAAACTAACACCGTGCGAAATTTCTTTTAGATCAGTTGAATCGTTTTTGCGCGAAATAAGGAACAAACATCAAGACATCCAGACATCCATACTCACAAACTTTCACGTTTATACAGGGTGAAATTTTAACTAGGTACTTTCCAAATTTTAATATATCAATCTGCAAATCAAAAAAAAATGACGAATTTTTTCTCTTGGCATAGCCCAGTACAAAAATGTCAAGATAAAGCACTTAGAAAATGTCCGCAAAAAATCTAAAATTTTTGATTCGGCTGCCTAGCAACACTTTTTTAACGCGATTCGCATCTTATTCAGTCATTACGATACTATTCATATGTTTTTGATTTTCCCTTTATACCTTAATACCTTATCAGGCCGGGGACCGTAAAAATTTAAAATTATATTGCGAAAAATATTTTCGGGTGAAAGCTTGATTTGCATTTTTTGCTTCATAAATGGGCTCTAAATACGATACTAAACGCCTATAAAAATTTTGGAAAATGGTTAAAATTTCATCCTGTATAATACTTACAGTCTCACACATTTACGTTTATAATATTAGTAGGAGTACGAGTTATTTAATATCAGTATTTTTAATTTATGTTTTGACACCTACCCATTTTAACTATATTTCAGCTGAAATAATTAATATACGAGTATCATTTTCATTTATTTCTTCCCGGTCTAGCAGCTGCTATTTGGTGACTGCTTTCCAATAACCCATTTTGTTATAAGATTGAAATATCGAAAAGTTAAGTTAATATGACGTAATCCTTACTAAAGTTAGAAATGTGAATGTGAGTTTGCTTGTTACGCTTGAGAAAGGACAGGTTTCCGCTCCCGCGATATAAAGTGTAATTCAAGCGGGCAGAGCCGCGGGCGTAAATCTAGTAAAGTGATAAAACTTAAAGAACAATAAATAAACAAATTACACACAAAATATACAGAGTGAAATTTTAACCACCTTCGAAATTTTTATATATGTATTAATCTACGAGACAAAAAACAAATGAGAGTATTTTTTCTTTTGGTATAGCCCAGTACAAAAATGTCAAGATAAAGCACTTAGAAAATGTCCACGAAAAATCAAAAATTTTTGATACGGCTGCCTAGCAACACTTTTTTTACGCAATGCACATCACAGTCATTCATTACGATACTAAGCCTAAGTTTTTGATTTTCCCTTTAGACTTAAACAGGCCTATAATTTAAAACTATATTGCGAAAAATATTTTCGGGTGAAAACTTGATTTACATTTTTTATTTCATAAATGGGCTCTAAATACGATACTGAACGCCTACAAAAATTTTGGAAAGTGGTTAAAATTTCATCCTGTATATTCTTTAAATACAAATCAACCCTACAAATCCAATGATGATAAATCACTATCAGCGTCAAAAAGTTTCCCAACTAAAAGTCCGGGTGCACTTTTAGTAACCTACATCAATCGAACAATTACAAGTTAGAAGGAAGGTAAATAGTAAAACACCTTCCCGACGTTTCGATCCAGTAGGGAAGGGGGGGCATGATGGGGTACCTAAGGGAAATACCAAAAATACAGCATAATTAGTATGTGTATTAGTCTCATTAATTTATGGCCCGTTATGTCATTAATCTAACTATGATTTGGTGCAGTCATTGAAGAATCAACATATCCCATTTTTTAATAATTAATAATTAACAGGAACATTATGAAAAACCATCTTGCCCCATACTATAGGGCAAGATGGGGTATTGATATTGGGGCATGATGGGGAAGGCTAGTCGTTCTAACAAAACAAAGAAATGTGTATTTCCTCCAGATTTTCATCGTCCGCGCCAGCACAAGCGATGTGAACCTAACGCCCACAAAGCTGGCAGCCTACCCAAGGTTCTGACGATGTCATAAAATTTTTGTTTTTGTTTGTATAAGTAAATGGCATCTTCATTTGAACGAAAACGGGAATTAAACGAGATCATACCTTATTATTTCTTCTTATAAGCAAATGGCATCTTCATTATTGTCCTTTTGTTTTTTGGCTGAGTGTTCGGCCTTTTGTTCGTTTCTAGAATTCTTTTTGAGCTGAACATCATTAGAATTGGATGTTTTCCTCGGCTCTTTTTAATTTTCCAGCTCCTTTTGCTGTTTTTCCTCGGCGGTATTGTTTCCATTTTTTCAGTTTTTTTAAACAGAAGGAATGACCATAATATCACTTGGGGATGCATGATTGAAGCTAGACGTCAGATCATGGCATCCTGCACGAATGGAATGCTGTTTAGGACAATGAGAACAACTCGATACAGGCTCTAGGACGGTTGCTTTTTCACTCACTGTGACGTCATGTTCGTAACATTCGGTGATTAATTTTGTTATATGTGGAGTGGAACATGTCATTGTGGCTTCTGGTTCTGTTACTAGAGTTGAATTGAATTGAATTTAGAACCACAACCCCATTTTGCCCCAGTGCCCCGTCTTACCCCGCACCCAATACCTCATCTTGCCTCATAAGGTCAAGCTGAACAAAAAATAAATTAACAAATAAAATGTTTAACGGATTCCAACAAACAACATATCATATCAAAATAAACAGCACTAGTAACCAAAGATCAAATAGACATAAATACGGTGATTATAATTACTCGTACCTTAAATAATGACGTTAAACCTTATAAAAAATTAGATCAAAGAAACGCTAAACCAGTTATTCGTTTGTAAACAAAAGACGCGAGCACTCCCAATCACCGTCTCTCTCGCACTAACCGTCGGTTGAATGAAGCTTCCTATTGGCTTATTGTTTATATTTTACAAACGTCTAGTTTCTTCTATTAGTGCAGTACCCCGTCTTACCTCGCTACCCCGTCATGCCCCCCTTCCCTATATACTCCGGTATACCTTAAAATAATGTAACTAGTTCGTTGCATTAAGCCCCGTAAATATTAAGTGTTAAGTAAATCCACGCGTTCGGTACGCGAAAACAGCAAATAATTTATAAATGTTGCCCTCACGGTAGGGCGCAGAATATACTGGCAGCTATTCAGTCGTTGTGCAAAGTATCTGCTAGCTCTTGGGTCACTGCTGATTCAGATGAACGGTTGTAGTAAAGTGGATAATAGGGCCTGATATAGGTATTAGAAATTTGAATTTATTTTTCTCACTTAGCCTACGGCCTAGGTATGTACTCTATAGTGTCGTGGAGTTCCAGCACAAGATAAGAATAGCAGTACCCGCCTGGCTAGCGTGACAATTATGCCAAAATCCTTCTTTTTAGAGTGTAGTGGACTGGTATAGGCCAGTGATGATGATGATGATGATAAGGTATACTTGTTTAAAGATTTAAATTAACTACAACCACTTTGTGGATCATCATCATCATCATTATCATCAGCCTATTGCAGTCCACTGCTGGGCATAGGCCTCTCCAAATGCACGCCACTTAGGTGGATCCTTGGCTTCTCGCATCCAGCTCCTGCCAGCCACCTTGCGCAAATCATCACTCCACCCGGCCTGATGGCGTCCTACATTACATTACGTTTGCCGAGACGCGGTCTCCACTCAAGAACTCGTTTACCCCATCGGTTGTCGGTTCTGCGGCTAATATGGCCAGCCCACTGCCACTTCAGCTTGCTAATCCGGTGGGCTATGTCAGTAACTTTAGCTTTCAGCCGGATCACCTCATTTCTGATTTTATTTATTTATTTATTTATTTAAGCTTTATTGCACAAACGAACAGTTATTGCACAAAAGGTGGACTTAATGCCACGAGGCATTCTCTGCCAGTCTACCATCGGGTTAAACAGAAATGCTTAGTAAGCGGTGCGATAAAAAAAATAGTTATTAAATAAAATTATCAATAAAAAAAAAAAACTAAACTACAAAAAATACATACCTATACTTACATATAAACTAAACACTAATATTTAGACAATTATTATACGAGTACATACTAAATACATGTAAAATATTAACATATACATACATACATACATAAATAGCTCAAACCATTAACTAAATGCTCTAAGATAAATAGTGACAAAAATATATTAATATAAATGGCGACAAGTATGGTGAAAGCAATGTTCATGTTGATGATTCCAATTGCTTCAGAAAATGAGACCGGACATTTTTCTTAAAAGTGTATTTACAGGACGATTGTTTGATGTTTTCGGGCAGAGAATTCCAGAGCCGAGTGGATTGAAGAACAAAGGAATTGGAGACAAAGCTAGTGCGGTGCGAAGGGATAGAAAGTGTGAGTTTGTTAGAGGAGCGCAGCTGACGCGGATGGGTCGAGCTAAGAAGAGCAAATTGAGACTTTAAATAAGAAGGAGAGTTGGGATCATGTAAGATAGAAAATAGGGTGCATAAAATTCTGACGTTACGCCGAAGACAAAGTGGAAGCCATTGGAGCTGCAAACGGTGCTGAGAGATATGATTGTATTTACGTAAGCAGTAGATGAAACGCACACAGTTGTTCAATAAACGATCCAATTTATTAAGAAGGGATTGGTTCAAGTCGGAGTAGCACACATCAGCATAATCAATGAGAGGGAGGACAAGTGATTGGACAAGGGAAATTTTGGTTTTGACCGGGAAAAAATGTTTAAACCTATAGAGGGAGCGTAGTGTGGCATTGACCTTTCGACTAACTTCATCCACATGGGCAATCCAACTAAGCGTGGAATCTATGTATAGACCCAGGTTTTTGACACATGAACAGTACGGGATAACTACTCCATCGAAGCATACCGGATCGACACTGGAAAAATCAATACGACAAATTTGCCGCTGGCTACCAACAATAATAGCTTGGCATTTGTTGGGGTTTACAGCAACACCATAACGATCTGACCAAGAAGAAATGTTCTTGAGATCATCATTAAGTTTTCCCACGGCAAGATCTAATTCGTCATAGCGGCACTGCTGGTATAGTTGGAGATCATCAGCATACAGATGGTGTGACGAGCCAATTTCGAGAGTAATAGAATTTATGAAAATTGAGAATAACAAAGGAGATAGTATGCCTCCCTGGGGCACACCGGCAAGCAGATCAAGCCAGTGGGAAATATTTTGATCTACACGAACCGCCTGCCGGCGATCCCGTAAGTAGGAGGCAAACCATTCCAAAGCGTCTGAAGTAAAATTAAAATAAGCTAATAGAGATAAGGGATAAGATTTTATCCCTAAGAGAAACTCCGAGCATAGCTCTTACCATAGCCCGCTGAGCGACTTTGAACTTGTGGACTAGCCGTGTCCACGTTTCGGCTCCGTATGTCATGACGGGTCTTTGTAGACGGTAATACTTTAATTGAGACCACATGGATAAACTTTTTTTTGTGCCCTGCGCACCAACATTTTTTTTTTGTGAATCCGATCTCATGATGTATGCGTATCGTAATTAATCGTAGTAGATATCACAGTCAGTTTATAATTGTATCATAATATCACAGTCTATAAAACCATACAGTCGTCCGATGCCTTTGATCTCATGGAAAATGCCGACACCGTCTGGACAGTATCGTGACGGCCGTGGTCGTCACAAGTAAACAATATATAAAAATATTTATTTATTGCAGACAAACACTCGTAATCAGCACCCCAATGAACCGCAAAATTGACACCCATATCAAATTATAAAAAAATACGTCCACAATCTTGGATTTTAAAAAGGATGGCATATCCGTAATCAGCACCCCACTGAACCTCAAAATTGACACTCATATAAAATTATAAAAAAATGACGTCCGCCATCTTCGATTTAAAATAGGATGGCATTTTCGTAATCAGCACCCCAATGAACCTCAAAATTGATACCCAAATCAAATAAAAAAAAAGACGTCTGACATCTTGAATTTAAAAAAGGATAGCATATTCGTAATCAGCAACCCAATAATTGACAACTATATATCTTATTTAAAAAACAATACGTCCACCATCTCGAAATTCACCCTTAGTAAATGATAAAAAAGTCAGCCATCTTAAATCAATTATTATGAAGATGTTATTTTCATTATCAGCATTCCAATAAATTCCAACAAACAAATATAAAATTATTTAAAACACAAACATTTGTTAGCCCTGAATGCTGTGTCCCGAACTACTATCATCGTTTTGTTCGCAGTTCGGGCTTGGCTTTCCCGCGTCTCGCCCCTCACACCCCGCACAATGGGGACTACCGTTTCTTTGCTCACACGTTGGCGCCACTGTTGACTGAGGTCCAGAGGTATAGCTGTCAAAGGCGACTTTATAAGATCGGCGCCGAAACAAAGTTATTAATCTTGAATCTAAATATGTCAATTTAGTCACTAGAAAGTGGTGTATTTCCTAGAGTATGGAAGTTGGCAAAAGTCGTTCCTGTCTTTAAATCAGATGATAACCATCATGTAAAAAATTACAGACCCATAGCTATTCTCCAGGTACTGGCAAAGGTTTTCGAAAGCTTAGTGTGTCCATACCTTCAGCAATACTTTCAGAATTTTGTTTCTGGCTGTTAACATGGATTTCTGAAGGGTAGATCAACGTGCACAAATTTGGTAAGCTTAACTGAGGTTTTGGCAGAGTCGATCAATGCCAATATAGAAATTGACGTAGTATACACCGATTTTAGCAAGGCTTTCGATTGGGTGCCGCACAAACTTCTAATTAATAAGCTTTCTAAATATGGCTTTTTTGGGTCAATGCTGTACTGGTTAAATTGATATCTCACAGAACGATCGTTCTATGTGGTTGTGAATGGATTCTCGTCGAACACGCATGTTATAAAAACAGGCGTGCCACAGGGGTCTCACTTAGGCCTTGTCCTATTTTATATCTTTGTGAACAATTTTCCGGATTGTTTTCACTACTCTAGCCCATATTTATTCGCTGATGATCTCAAGCTTTTAAAAGTTGTTAATACTGTGGCCGAACAGCTACGATCATACACGATGAAGAAGTGCGCCGCATGCAACGAGTTATTGGTTAACAACGATAACTTAGAATGCTCACGATGTTCAGAAGTGTATCATTATCAATGTCTAAACATATCAGCAGTTGAGGCGAAACAAACGGAGGATGGTTCTTATTTTGAATGGAAATGCCCGGTTTGTAAAAGTAAGCAACCTAAAGGCGATAATTCTGAGGACCAAGTTCGTCCGTCGACGCCGACAGGACTAGCAGAAATCACCTTTAACGTCACGCGCCGTAAGGCTCAAAACAAGCCTGTGGGACCAACAACGGCTTTACCTACAGCTGTGGCATCGAACTGCGTTACACACTCTGATATTCAAATACTAATACGTGCCTAGTTGCGGTCAGTGATGACCGACTTCGTAGGCCAAATAAATAGTAACATTAATACAAGCCTGCGAGACCTAAAAGATCAATTTAATGAATTTAAGACGTCTATAAGCTTTCTAAGTGAACAATTTGACACTTTAAAAGCCAGCGTTGACAAAAACGACTCCGAAATAAATAATTTAAAGAAAGAAAATGCATCGCTTCGGTCCGAGTTAAATCTATTAACGGGCCGCGTCCGCCAAATAGACCAGCTATCTAGATCATCTAACTTAGAATTACAGTGCGTGCCAGAAAGAAGGTCAGAAAATGTGATAACTATTGTAAAACAGCTTGGCAAGGTCGTCAAATGCCCTATTAACGACAGCGACATAGCATTTTTCTCTCGTGTTGCGAAATCGAATCCAGACACACCTCGCCCAAGATCTATACTTGTTAGGTTTAACACTCCACGCACAAGGGACTCCCTGCTAGCAGCTGCGATCCAGTATAATAAGGTGCATCTAGATGAAAAGCTAAACACAAGTCTGCTAGGGCTTGACGACAAAAAATCTGCGATATATGTGGTTGAAAACTTAACAATAGAAAATAAAGGCTTGCCCGCCGCCGCCCGAGTACGCGCTAAACAACTTTGCTATAAATATGTATGGGTGCGAGCAGGCCGAGTGTACGTTCGAAAATCGGATTCAACCGAAGTTATTTTCATACGGAATATGGACACGATAAATAGTCTTAAGTAAAATTTGTATATATTTACATAAGTTGGTACAAGTGTTAATAGTTTTTGTTATCAAAATTCACTAATAAACTGAAAATCTATTTTCAAAATGTCAGAGGATTAAGAACTAAAACAGTAGATTTTTACTTAAATATGTTGAATAGTGAATACGATTTAATAATACTCTGCGAAACGTGGCTTGCTGGTGATATAGTGGATTCCGAGTTGTTTTCCGATAAGTATCTGGTATACAGACGTGATCGTGAATCTAGCGGATTCCATAATAATAAGTCAGGTGGCGGAGTGTTGATAGCGGTGTCAAAGCGGTTATCTTCCTTTAGGCTTTCAAGTTATGAAAGTAAATGCGAAGATATATGGGTAAGTATTGATATTTATATTAACAATCAACTAGAAAAACTCGTTGTCTGTGGCGTGTACTTACCGTCTCCTATTCAAAGACACTTGCTGGAACACTTTATTGATAACGCTAATCGGGTTTTAGAAAATTATAATTACTCGATTATTAATGGCGATTTCAATTTATGTAGTCTAGAGTGGACGGGGCCGCCGGGTTCGCCCCTGGTATGTTCTAAAATTAAAAAGAGTATATATGAAGTTATGCTCATAGATTTTTTGGCCTTAAACAATTTAGATCAATATAACAGTGTTTTAAATAGTAAAAATCGAATCCTAGACCTAGTGTTGTCTAATATACCGGTACAAGAGTTAAGATTATGCAATTCGCCGCTAAGCAATATTGACAATTATCATCCACCCCTCGAACTAGAAATAGCATGTGGTGTATGTCTGGACTATTTAGGTAATAATCAAGTACGTAAGCATAATTTTTTTAAGGCAGACTACTGCAAAATAATTGAAACTTTAAGCTCAGTTCCGTGGGAAGAAACGTTCGCCCAATGCTTAAGTGTTGAGTCAATTATGAAATCATTTTACAAAATACTCTATGACACAATAAACAAGTATGTACCCAAATCCATACCTAAAACCAATAAATATCCCCATTGGTATAACAGAGATCTGATTAGAATGTTACACGAAAAAAATAAATTCCGCAAACTTTATTATAAATTTAAAAATCCATTAGATAAAATTTCTTACAACTTACTGAAGGAAAGGGCACTTAAATTAAAACACACAAATTATAAAAATTATATTAAAACAATAGAATCATCAATAACCTCAAACCCAAAGTTATTTTGGTCATATATGAAACAGAAACGTAAGGGAACAGGTACTTACCCATCTACATTTTATTATAAGGATAAAAAAGCAAGCGAGGGTACGGAGGTCTGTGAATTATTCGGTGCGTATTTCTCTTCGACATATGTTGACAATGCCAATGCTAGTCTCTTGACCGTATTAGCGAACAGGCATGCGGATCTTATGGAGAACAATAATCCGCGCACCCCAACATTGGCCAATTTATCAACCAATCATTGCGTACAGATCTTGAGTAATATGTCGGTAACTAAAGAAATGGTCGAGAATGCCGTAAAGAGACTTGATCCTTGTAAAGGTGCTGGCGCTGATGGTATACCCTCGATATTTGCCAAGCAATGCAGTAAAGCTCTTGCGGCACCACTTTCAATTATTTACAATAAATCTTTATTGACAGGTCATTTTCCGAATACCTGGAAAGCAGCGCTTATTGTCCCTATCCACAAAGCAGGTGATAAATCAGATATTAATAACTATCGACCTGTTTCGCTTTTACCGATATTTGCCAAAGTTTTCGAGTCTTTAATTTACCCTATTATATATTGGCACACGAAACACTTTCTGATACCGCAACAACATGGGTTTATCAAAGCCCGCTCTACAGCAACTAATCTAGCATGTTTTGTCACTGAGGTTGTTAATGCCGTAGACGGTGGGACGCCTGTTGACGTCGTTTACACAGACTTTAGTAAGGCGTTCGAAATGGTGGATCACAATACTCTTACTTTTAAACTTTATCAATGCGGAATCATCGGCAGCTTGCTTACTTGGTGTGCATCATACTTAGTTGAACGATCGTCAAAGGTAGTTGTACAGGCGTCCCACAGGGCTCGCATTTAGGACCGTTATTTTTTAACATTTTTGTTAATGACGTGTCGGCCTGTTTCCTCTATTCTAATATTTATTTATACGCAGACGACCTTAAAATAGTTAAACGTCTAGAAAATGAAAACGATAGGTTTTTATTACAAGAAGATTTAGACCGTTTCACATCTTGGTGCCATACTAATAAAATGCTACTTAACGTCGACAAGTGCTATTTCGAGCACTTTTCAAGAAAAAAAACACCTTACTTTAATTCATACGCTATTAATAATCATTTAATAAAAGAAGTTGAAGAAATACGTGACCTTGGTGTTCATATCGATAATAAGCTTCGTTTCCATATCCACATCGATAAGATAGCTAAAAAAAGTTTCAAACTATTAGGTTTTATGCTGCGCAATTGTAAGGATTTTAAAAACACATCTAGTAAAATAACAATATTTAATTCATTAGTCAGATCGGGTTTAGAATATTGCAGTGTAGTATGGACTCCTTATTACGAGGTACATAAGCGTCGATTAGAGGCAATTCAAAAAAGATTTCTCTGGCATCTGTCTTATCAGTGTGGAATGGCGAAGAAACTTCCCAGTTATGACTCCAGGCTGAAATATTTTAAACTTACTAGTTTAGATAATCGTAGGAAAATGCACGATCATCTCCTCTTGCATAAAATAATCAATGGCCATATAGACTGCCAAGATTTACTCTCGCAAATAAATTTCAATACCCCATTCAAGATCGCTAGAGTATCTAGATATCTGGCTTTTCGGAAAAGAACGTTTAGAACTAAATTGGGCCATTTCTCAACAATTAACCGAATCCAGTCACAGTTTAGCCATCTTTCGCGTTCATCTCCGGACAGTTTTGATCTATCGTATTCGCTAAGAAAATTTAAATCTACATTGCGTCACCAGTTTGTCTCAGCAAAATAAATTAAATTTTAGCTTTTGTAATTTAATATTTTATTTATTCATGTAATGTGCTTTCTACATTATTATTATTGTTGTGCATGTCGTGGCAGCCTTTAAGTAAGGCAGCACCATAGAATGTTTCACCATATATTGTTAAAACCTGTCATATTTAAGGTGTATGCTTTGTTGGTTGTCCTTAAAATAAAAAATAAAAAATAAAATAAAATACCATTGATGATTCTATCTTACTTCAGAAGGATATTGACTCTCTAATGGTATGGTGTAGCAATAATGCAATGGAAATTAACGTAAAAAAGTGCTCCTTTATAAAATTTACGAGAAAAAGGAATGTCGTTTCAACAGAGTACTTTATCAACGGGATCAGCTTAAGGGAGGTTCAAGTGGTCAGAGATCTGGGTGTGTTGATGGATAGTAAACTAACTTTTATCCCACATATAGACAATGCTATAAAGAAATCTTCTAAGATGTTAGGGTTTGTAATACAAAACACTAAAGATTTTAAACGCATTCCAACAAAGATCATTCTCTACAACTCTCTTGTTCGATCAACCTTGGCGTACGCAAGTACTGTCTGGAGACCACATTTTGCTACTTATTCCCTTCGGATTGAAAAGAACCTTTCCTAACGACGAGCGGCTCAAATCTTTTAAAATGACCGACCTTTCTAAGCGTAGGAATTTACTTGACCTATTATTCCTTTACAAAATTATAAATAATCATTTGTGCTGCCCAAGCTTGTTGAAGAGACTTTCGTTCCGCGTTCCTTTCCGCTTATCTCGTCACCCCATTGACACTTTTAGAGTCCCAACTAGGAGAACGGTAATGGGTGTAAACCCACCTATCAATATAATGCTTAGACTGTATAACGATTGCAGCCGATCCACGGACATTGATATTTGTTCCATGTCATTGGGTAAATTCCGAAGTGCCATAATGAATAGATTGTAAGTTATATTATGTAATTAAATAATAATTGAGTAAGGGTCTCCATTCCGAATATAATTATAGTAATTAGATTTTTTATTAATTTAGTTGATAGCATAGTAGCCTACCATTGTTTTGTGTAGTTTTCTTGGTAATTATGTATCTGGCAAGCTGTGTTCGCCTATAAGAGGCTTTACATTTAGCATTGCAGTTTAGATTTTTATTTTTTATGTTTAGTATCAGTGTTAAAGTTGTTGGTGAACCTTAATAAATAAATAAAATAAAAATAAATAAATGTTTATTATTTATAAATAATTATCTTCATAACAACAAACTAACTTCTGAAATAGTTGCTCTTTTAGGCCGCCTATTTTTGCGCTTTTTCTTAATTCCACTTTCAAAGCGTTCACATTTATCGCCAAATAATCCATATTTGCTATAATTTTACAAAGGAGATCACTTTCCAGTAGATAAATTAAAAAATATATAAAATTTATGCCACGAAGCCCGCTAAAACCAGTGAAAAGTGAATGTTATTGGACCTCACGCGATAGTACCGCTTCTAGTGGCAAATTCACTAGCGATAGCCCCCATTGCTCTGTCTAGTAGACGTCTTCATCGGACGACTGTATGGTTTCATAGACTGTGATAATATGAGTATTATAGATTTCAAGATATAAAAATTAAAAGATTAATGAAGTATTAGGTAGTTTTACAAAAGGTACTGGCGATTTAAAAAGTAATCTATGTACTTATAGCTGGCAATGAGTTCTAAATTCCAATATCCCAAAGATTTATATTTAAAAAATCTATAAATATAAAAATGAGTCCCTATTTTCCTTGGTCATCGCATCACGCGTGAGCGGATGGACCGATTTCGCTAATTATTTTTTTGTTTTGTTTGTTATTGTCAGGAGAATGTTCTTATGAAAGAAAAAATTAAGAAAATTTTGCGGAAAATAAGAAAATTGAAGAAAACTTAATCACCATACTTAATTACTTGTAAAAGTTGTAATGTAACCTTATCGCTTCTGACAATTTAAACTTTTTTAATGTATGGCGTTTGACATAACATTGAGAAAATGCGTGCTGCAAATATTGTCAAATAGGGGGGGTAAAAAAACTGAATTTTGCACATGGCCAGTAATGTCGCCTGTTAGGTACCGCGTCGGAGCTATTTATACTTATACCTACAGATGACAGAAAAAAAAACAAGGAATGTTGTGTATCATGAAGACTAAAAATATTAAACTATTGGTAACATAGTTTTTATTATACCATTTCGTTATCAATATTTAAAGTTATAGACAGGACAACGTCTGTCGGGTCCGCTAGTTTGAAATAGTATTTTAAGTTGGAACTAGTTGTTTTAAATTGATTAGTGTTTTGTTTGCACACAGCAGTATTTTCTATTCATCATTGACTAATCAGCGATCTGCAATAGGCTATTTGACAATGCGAAAAATAAAGTGCGAATTACTATTACCAGCTTATATTATGAGTTTACAAATGGTTACTTAGTAACGGAAGTTGATAATGCATTTATTTAAACGTTTGTCACGTGACACGTAACGCTCCTGATTGGTCGGGTTTATGATTGATAACTTCGTTTGCCTACTTGTATTTTAATAGCTTTTCAAAATGTTTTGATAATATTTTCCTATAATAATAGTCATCATCATCATCATCATCATCAGCCTATTGCAGTCCACTGCTGGAAATGCACGCCACTTAGGTCGATCCTCGGCTTCTCGCATCCAGCTCCTGCCAGCCACCTTGCGCAAATCATCACTCCACCTGGCCTGAGGGCGTCCTACATTACGTTTGCCGAGACGCGGTCTCCACTCAAGAACTCGTTTACCCCATCGGTTGTCGGTTCTGCGGCTAATATGGCCAGCCCACTGCCACTTCAGCTTGCTAATCCGGTGGGCTATGTCGGTAACTTTATTTCTCTGCCGGATCACCTCATTTCTGATTTTTCCCTAAGAGAAACTCCGAGCATAGCTCTTTCTATAGCCCGCTGAGCGACTTTGAACTTGTGGACTAGCCGTACCGTCAGTGTCCACGTTTCGGCTCCGTATGTCATGACGGTAGGACGCACTGATTGAAGACTTTCGTCTTGAGGCATTGTGGGATCGACGATGAGAAGACTCGACGTAGTTTCCCAAATGCTGCCCAACCCAACTGAATTCTTCTGTTCACCACATCCTTAAAGTTGTTTTTACCTAACTGCAGTATCTGCCCAAGGTACACATATTTCTGAACAACTTCGAGGACGGCACCGTGGATCGCAAAAATGCTGCCCAACCCAACTGAATTCTTCTGTTCACCTCATCCTCAAAGTTGTTTTTACCTAACTGCAGTATCTGCCCAAGGTACACATATTTTTAAACAACTTCGAGGACGGCACCGTGGATCGCAATGGGGACTACCGTTTCTTTGCTCACCAGTTGGCGCCACTGTAGACTGAGGTCCGGAGGTATAGCTATCAAAGGCGATTGGCGCCGAAACAAAGTGTTATATCTTGAATCTAATTAAGGTTATATTGTTTATAAATAACTATCTTGATATCAACAAACTAACTTCTGAAATAGTTGCTCTTGAGGCCGCCTAATTTTGCGCTTTTTCTTAATTCCGCTTTTAAAGCGTTTACATTAATCGCCACATAATCCATATTTGCGATATTTTACGAAAGAGATCACTTTCCCGCAGTTAAATTAAAGAAATTATAATTTATGCAACAAATTCCGCTAAAACCAGTACAAAGTGAATGATATTGGACCTCACGCGACACTAGCGCCTCTAGTGGCAAATTCACTAGCGATAGCCCCCATTAGTGGTGGCCTTAATGGTTGAAAAAACATATTCGTTAAAAGTTAATGGTTGAATAAAAATATCGATTTTTTTACGGGTCGAAAATATCAGTTGATATTTTTACGTATACTTGAATATGGTTGAAAATATCAGTTGATATTTTTATTCAGATACATTATTTTGATATTTTTACGTATACTTGAATATGGTTGAAAATATCAGTTGATATTTTTATTCAGATACATTATTTTGATATTTTTACCTGTAGTTGAATATGGTTGAAAATATCAGTTGATATTTTTATGCAAATACATTATTTTGATATTTTTATACGTAGTTGAATATGGTTGAAAATATTTGTTAATATGTTTATGCAGATTTTTTTTTTGATATTTTTCACTGTAGTTGAATATAGTATTACGCGTTTATTTTTATAAGTTTATTCAATGAACTTGAACATCAATCAACATCAACTGTTTGTACCAATTTTTAATGTGAGCAATAAAGTGTTATCTATCTATCTATCAATCATCATCATCATCATCATCATCATCATCATGATCATCATCACCACCATCACCATGTTTGTCACCATCGTCATTATCATCATGATGATGACCATCATCATCATGGTATCATCATCGTCATCACCATGTTCATCATCATCATGGCCATCATCACCATTTTCATCATCATGATCATCATCACCATGATCACCATCATAACCATCACCATGTTCATCATCATCATCAATAAACTTGAACAATGCGTAGGAGCCTAAAGTTCAATACGCCGAGTAACATCATTCTTCCTTATGCTAATGGAATAGAGTTAAATTTCATAGCAAATGTTACTACTCGTACTTGTTTGACTCGCAAAATTTTATCGCATTACCTACACCTCGTCTTGATCAATCACGCGCCACTCGTGTCCTAAATAATGCATTCAAATTTAGTTTCTAATTCGTTTACTTACTCAATAAACGAATAAATTTATTAGAAAGATTGGATATGATATTTTTATTCTTTGTGGACTAAACGTTATAAATATTCATTAGGTAATTTTATCAATCGGTTAGATTTATCTATCGAATAAAACTTTAGTGGCGTTTAATTATCAACGGCTCGAATGAATATTTTTATTCGATAACGATCATTTTAATATTCATTGAATAAATGTGTTTTTTTTTATTAGTTAAATTTAACTGATAATAGATATATTCACCGTCTCTAAATCGCAATCGGTTGCGGTAGTACGTGTTCATTGAACATAACCTTGGTTTTATCCAGGTTCATCTGCAAGCCGATGCATACAGAAGATTCAGCCAGGTCATTCAGCATCTGTTGTAGGTCCTGCAGCGTTTCTGCCATAATGACGATGTCGTCTGCAAATCGCAAGTGAGAGATGTATTCGCCATTGATGTTAATGCCTCGTCCTTTCCAGTGCAGCGTCTTGAGCATATCCTCCATTGCATTTGTGAACAATTTCGGGGAAATGACGTCCCCTTGTCTCACTCCTCGATGCAACGGTACCGGTTTTGTTTGCTGATTCTGTACTTGGACCGAAATGGTGGCGGCTTCGTAGAGACATCTCATCACTTGGACGTACCGCCAATCTACTTGGCAACGCTGCAGGGACTCCAAAACGGACCAGATTTCGATCGAGTCGAAGGCTTTCTCATAGTCCACAAATGCTAGACACAGGGGCTGATTATACTCTTCGGTCTTCTGTATAATCTGCCGCACTGTGTGGATGTGGTCTATGGTGCTGTATCCGCTCCGAAATCCAGCCTGTTCCGGTGGTTGGATTTCGTCGAGTCTTCGCGCAAGGCGGTTCGTGATGACTCTTGAAAATAGCTTATAGACGTGGCTTAAAAGGGAAATGGGTCGATAGTTCTTCAGCAGGGTCTTATCTCCCTTTTTAAATAACGGGACGACCACACTTCTACTCCACGCCTCCGGAGTTCTCCCTTCAAACAGGACAGCGTTAAAAAGCTTTTGAAGCTCCCTCAGTACGGGTTTACCTCCAGCCTTTAGCAACTCTGTTGTAACGCCATCTTCTCCAGGGGCTTTTCCATTTTTCAGCTGTTTAAGAGCCATCTCGATTTCGCCAATGCTGACTTCTGGCAGGTCTTGAGTGTAGTGGCGTGTTAACGTGGCTCTAGGTTCCTCATTTTCGGGATCAGGTTGAGATTCATGCGAAGCGTATAACCGGCCATAGAAGCGTTCCACTTCGGAAAGGACTGCTGGCCTCGAAGCAACGAGTTCTCCACTTGCTGTGGTCAGTTTCGTCAGGTGGCTTCTTCCAAGAGATTGTACGAACACTTTCGACCCCCGATTTTGCTCGATCGCTCTTTCAATCGCAAGAGTATTGGAGCAACGGAGGTCGTATCGTACGAGCTTTCTGATCTCCTGGTTTAGAGCCCGCTTTCCCGACGAAGTGACGGGTGGGTTTTCCCGTCGTTCCTTAATCAGCCCTAAAGTCCCTTCCGAAAGCTTTGACTTCCTGCCCTTACGCTGCATTTCACAAAATCTCGTACCCTCTTTCCTGAGGATCCGAACCACATTTTTGAGGTTCTGGTTTACGTCTGTTGTGGTTTCCACGGCAGCGAGTCGGTTTTCCAGGTTTGACTGGAATGTTTCAGATCCTAATCATGGTTTGGAGCAAGGTAGGTCGGAGCCTAGACTTCATCCTAGATTTATTTCCAATATTTTACACGCTTTGTCAATTACTTTTACCATGGACAACGATTTTGTAAAGCAGAAAGCAGTAACCTGCCCATTCATTATATCTGTAACAAACAAACTAGTTAGTGGGGATCTTTAAGTGTAATGTTTATTGAAATTATAAGACTGTAGCTACAATTTATAGCTAATATTATGAAAACATCGGAAATATTCGAAGTGAGTTGCAAGAGGCATCCTGTTAAAAACATTAGAGGTAGGTATTATAACCTCAAACCAATAACAAAATATTTACATATTATCTAAAAATAAAAAATATTATGTTTACTTACATCGAAATGGTCCTCACAGAAGAAAATATTTGTACATTCGCTATGTTATTATGATCCCTCCGAAATAGTTGCAACCACTTTCGGCACACTTACCCCCGTATTTATAAACAAGTAAAAGTAATTACTTTTAGTCAAGTAATTACTTGACTAAAAGTAATTACTTGAGAGACAATTTGTATGGCTTAATCAATATATTACTAGAAGTTATAACTACCAAAAGTTAGCATTTCTAGCCAAATAATATGACTATTAATGGTGACCAATTTCTTTCACTTAAGCACTAGGTATGAACATTTTAACTTTGAACTTGACTTTCTTAAGCAATAAGTAATTACTTCTTTATAAATACGGGGGTTACACTTTCTTTTGAACACTTACATATAGTTTTCCGAAGTTTTTATAGAAGTATTTATACATTTTGGAACTGCATACCATTTGAAACTCATTTTATTACATAAGTCACTGTTAAAATATAGATCCAATCGCACTTTCGTTGTTTGTTTGCAACAAATGTATGTAGATGATTATGTGCTACAGAACACAAGACAGGCAGGTGATGTCACCGACCCCATTGCAGCGCCATATTGACAAAATAGCGTTTTGATGCGCTATTTCAATTTTCAATTTTCAATTTTCATTTTGATATTTTTCAGCAAATATGTACCAGAATTTAAAAAAAAACTACTTGTACTGGGTTCTTCAACCTCTACTTAGCTAATAAAATAAAATGGATTTCTAAAACCAGTCAGATAGCCTATTATGGCAAAGTCCCACTTTAGACATCCTTATACCCAGGAGTGCATTCAAGTGGAGCTTATTATGACGAATTGACGACCCTTCCATTCCTCGAACCCCCAAAATAGACCATAACAAAGTAGACCATAAAGAGTGACTCTGGGTCATTTGCATCTAACGACTTCTCTTAAGGAGTTTGAAATTTGAATAAGTGAATTTCCTTTTTGAATTTTAATTATTACAAAACAAATTAATTACACTTTTGTCTTCGCAAATTATAGACAACATTACTAGTTTAAATACAATGATATTTAAAAAGCATAGATAGGTTATGCCCTTACAAAACTATCGAAATATCTGTGCCGCTTGCGAACAACTGCACACATGGGTAATTCTTATTTTGTCCTTGTCATACTCGTGAAAAGAACAATTACTTTCTCTTTCGCCTTGGCATCCGTATCGTATGAAGACGTCACGATTGTGACGTTTTAGGGAAGCATTTTGAGAGCGCATGTAACATATCTATTTTTTTTTAAATATCATTGTTTAAATATGTTTATTTTTATTGTGTCAGACAGCGCACGTTATCATGTGTTTTTCATTATGTTAAGAAACCAATAAATTATCTACTAATTTATTAATGAAAATATACTTAGTTAATTACATTACTATAGATCGATAGTAACTTGTATAGGCATACATACTATTTAATTTTAACGAACGAGATTACTTCTCTCAACTCTGAGACAAAACACTAAGGCTGCAAATACAAAAACAGTGGAACGTTCTAGCCAGCGTGCCGCGGAGCGTTCTAGCCAGCGTGCAGCGTGCAGCATCGTTCAACGTGCACGGAATTAGTTTGTTTAACTACGAGTTAAAAATGCTGCTACGAATACACTAAAAGAGAATTCCATACGATCAGTATCAGAGCGTGCACTCTCAAAACAACGCCCCGCTGCACGCACTGCCGTTCCGCATTTGCGGCCTAACGTTTTGTTGCTGACTATATTATCCTGTCAGACTTGTTTGAAGACTTTCTACCATGATTAACTACCTCTATGGTTACCCATTAAAGGTAAATTTAAAATAATCATTGACAAGACTAAAGTCGTATAACTGTCCCGATACAAATATTTGTTGTAATTGTTGGAAACGATCCCTTCAGACTGTTGTTTAGATCAATTTCAACGAATCCATCTCAGTTATGTAGTACGAGTAGTACAGTATCCTATTAGTAAGTAAAGACTTACTTCGTTAAGTATTAGGACGCAGACCATTAGTAAGTTAGAACACTTTTTAATTAGATCTGCATTGAATTTATTTGCATAAGAACTAATGTTTCCGACGAAGCTCCTAAAATTACCAAGTTGATGAGGCAGCAGTACTTATTAGTGGGTAATTTCATTACTAGCAGATTAACAATTTTTAAAGGCTATCATAACACCACCAAATCGAAGACGCATCGTGGCCTCTCAACCAGTAGACTGATGAAGATTGCGGTTAGCAAACGGCTTTCGCGTTCTCGTTCTGACATAAGTAAATAAATAAGTCGGTTCTTAATAGTGCAATTTAGGACTGAGGTCAAGTCCTGAATTGCACTATTAAGAACCTAATTAAGGCTTAAAGAAAACTCATCAATGTTATCCGCTACTCAAACAGTCATGTCGAATTAAGAACATCTCAAAATACCTTTTTTTCATACGTGTATTTAATTAGCAACCATCACAACATCACTTGCTTTGATTTAAAATCTCCCATAATTAAGTTTATGATGTGGTGATTCGAATTTCAACTTGCAATATTAATTATTATGATGTAACCAACTTCATTTATCTCTGAATGTTGTTTTCTATTCGGTTCATTTGCGCTATATAACTGCTGGAGCTAACGACAAGTCGCGATAATCGCGAATTTTGATGAGAGTATCTTAAATCACCAACAAGGTTAGAATAACATAAAGTGCGTATGAATACGCTTTATGATATTTAATACTTAATTACAAAATTATGTTTTAAGCATGAGTTATTTGATGCGCTGTAACTGTTGCAAGCGCCATGATCACGGAAGAAGTGAAACTGATATTGATTCTTCTACAGTGATCATGCCGCTTGCAACAGTGCCTTGATATTGGAAACTCATAAAAAAGGTAGGCACATGGTATAAACCCCGAATCAATTAACACTTGTGCTATTGACCACGAAAGTTTTGAATTAATATATCTATAGAGTCCGTAATGATTTAATTTGGTGCGACAAAAATGTAGAAAAGTTTACATTTGATGTCCTATAATTTGCAACTTGAACTTTAGCTTACACAATTTTGTATACTTATGACTTATGGTCTTCGCTTATCTAAACTACATCATTAGGATTTTCAAACGTTTGTGCCTGATAACCATATCTAAGTAGGTACCTAATTTATCTTTGTGCCTATTTATTGTATTATTTGTTAAAAAAAATTGCACATTTTACTGTACGGATCCCGTTATTAATCAATTAGATGCTTGACCCGATTCTGGTTTCATATCAGAAGTACTAAGTTGGTAGCATTTAACTCGATATCACTTTGTTGTCGACCTGACGACGCGAGGTCGACTAAACAGTGCCTGCTCGTTTATTACGACATCAACAATGATCGGTATTTTAATATTGATAGCTTTTGTGTCGTATGTCGTGGCATGGATGTATAAAAATGCATACAAGAGGTTCGACAATTTCCCGCCAGGTAAGAAATTTCGGAATCTGACAATCTAGTCGTTTTAAGGAGTTTTTTTTTTAATCTAGAAGTAGAACGTTGGAATCAATATATATTTTTTTAAATTAAATATAAATTTATTCATATTAGATTATTTAGGATATTTATACCTAAACTACTTAAGTATGATATGAAGTCATAGAGCAATTTATATTATTATTTTTACACTAAATAGCTGTTTCTCGCGACTTTATACGATGGGAAAATTATAGTCTACGGTTTAATACTCAGACCACATATTTCCTAATAAATCTGTCAGATTACAGAGGAGTACTAATAAAAACACTACGACACGAGCTTTTAAAATTATATTACAACAGATATTGTTTGTGCTTATTAATGTTCTCAATTAGTAACGGGTTTATAATGTTTGATAGAAGTATTTCTGACTTACCATTTTTTTTAGTAACATAAACTCATATAATATGTGTAATAAACGATAGATATACATTTATAGTAGATATCTAATGTTATCTGATAAAACAATCAATAACTCCACAGTTCATTTTATGTAATGTTCTATTATTATTATAAATATCATTTAATATAAAACCCAATAATATTTTCATATCGTACAATGCCTGTACTACATCAAACATCATATTGGCATGCAGTACCTATGCCAGAAGACGTTCAGCATGCAAGCAAGCTTACTGCTTGTAGGCAAACATACTGCCTGCAGGCAAGCAAGCATACTACTCGTAAAATAACAAAACTCCTTATTTAAATAGAGTTTTGATTTTACAATATTCTTCCTGCCTCTGCTTTTTTAATTTAATTCGTTAAAGCCGGTCAAATACTATTGCATATTATTCAGCATTCATTTTTATTTTAAAAACTAGTCGTTTCTAGAGTCAATTATTATAAACTTTATAATTTAAATGCCCCAGGTCCGCCTAGTCTGCCGGTCTACGGTGCGTATTGGATAGTACTGGCCAGCGAATACAACAACCTCGCCGGGGCGTTCAAAAGACTGGGGAAATGGTACAAAACCAAAATATTGGGCATGTACCTTGGCCCTGTTCCTTCGGTCGTTATCAATGACCCCGCGATGGTGAAGGAAATGCTCAACTCCGAAGACTTCGACGGCCGAATGGACATTATAGTAGGGAGATTGAGGTCCTACTGGAAGAGGCTGGGTGAGTTTATTAACAAGCTATGAACTCTGTAACTATATCGTTAGATATTGGGCACTGTGCTTTGGTTTAAAACTGTAATATTTAGTGTCTGATGTGTGGTCTGATGGCAATCAATCCAAATCTTATTACTCGAGACTAGCCGAATATTTGATCTTAGTCAAGCATACCGCGACTAGGACGAACTAAAAAGATAGCAAAATTTTACGTCAGTCATATGATATTCTGAATCGAATTTGCTGATGTGCAACTGGAAATTATAATAAGATTCAAAGTTACGTGCTTTACTTTGTGTTTGTAATGAGTTGTATTGTATGATAACAAATAATATAATGCTAATTAGGCATTTGAGCTTGGATTGTACATCATTTATAATGTCAGTTAGAGCAATTTATTATTCACGATAATGTGATGCCCTCAATTCAAATCGTAAGAGGAAATCGTACATACTCTTTATGACTCTGTGTTGTTACTGCCGGAAAAACAAACATGGTAGGGATTGTACAACAAAGGATAATACTCTTTCGTATTTACATGGTGGAACGGGATTATGACATTTCTAGACGTATTTTCTGTTTATACACACCCAGGTTGCTCTTGAAGATTCAAACATTAAGTTTTTCTCAAACTTTATCCGCCAAATGCTGAGCATAAATTTTTTCTTCACTTCCACGAGGCAATCCTTTTTTGTCTGCTTGATATAACCTTGCTTGCCATGTTTCTATACGCCTCTTGGTCTCTATTCAAGTAGGTACCTATTCTTTTACCACATCTTTGGTCTTGGCTACATGTTAGACTGCTTGCCCACTTCCAAATACTGGTGGAGCTCACCTGAGCTATGTCAGTTAACTGTATGTTTCTGGCTCGATTGATTCGGTCTAGGAGAAAGACTGGCTACATACTCCTCCATAGCTCTCCGGGTGACCTGCAGTTTGCACATCATATGTTTTTTCAGCGTCCACATCTCCCTGTTGTTCAAGTTTATGGGTTTTCTAGTTTCTGACAGTTTGCCAAATGATAACCAAGTCAGACGCTGCTGATGAGGTTCAAGTTCAAATCTTTTCCAAGCTTGAGCAGCTAAGAAATGATTTTATTTTAGAGCTACTTTCTGTAATCTCTAGCTAGAGCTAGAATTACTAGTAACCTTGTTAATTTATCGAGAAGATAGTTTTCTGATTATTAGAAGACGTTTTATATGTTTGTCCAGGTATATTTTTCACGGACGGATACTTCTGGCACGTACAGCGTAGGTTTTCCTTGCGGTACCTTCGGGACTTTGGGTTCGGCAGAAGAGACGAGGCCCTTGAAGCGGTGGTGGAAAACGAAATCAAGGAGATGATCGACATGGCCCTTAATGGCCCAAAATACCCAGCGGAACAGGTGAAATTCACAATATTTATCAGGTTTGGGTGACATTGCAAACACGAATAGGTGCATTAAGACAGTTTTGACAATAGAGAAGGGACCCCGCGAGGCTACCTGACAGTGAATCTTCTTCTTGTTTTATTCATTGTTTTTGTTATAATTTTAATACACTGGAAAGTCGATAAACTTTTTGTCGAAAGTAATCGGAAATTCGAAATACTGCATGCAATCACTTTTGCATACCTACGCTTCGCATTTCTTTAACACACTAAGTATTTGAAAGTAAGCGAGGCACCAGAATGGCATTTTGTGGCTCGGTATTGGCGATCCCGGATTCATATTTTCTTAAGTGTATAATTTCTCACTAGGACAACAATTAAAAATGGGTGGCTGGGTGGCTCTGGTATTTAGCACACATCTTATAGACGACCTCCGTGGTGGAGTGGAATACACACCGATTTTCAAGGTGTCGCCTGCTCCGAGGTCCCGCGTTCGATTCCCGGACGGGTCAATATAGAAAAAAGTGTTTTTCTATATTTTCTCGGGTCTGGGTGTTTGTGGTACCTTCGTTGTTTCTGATTTCCAAAATACAAATGCTTTAAATAGTTATTCAAATTGGGATCAGAACAATGTACTTATGTGATGTTGTCCACATTAATTTATTATTTATTTATTCTTGGATTTTTTTTTAGTTATAATCGATATTGCAGTTTTAACAGTTGGTGGTAAAGTTGGGATATTCGCAAATGTAAAATCCCGAAACACAAATTACGAATGTGATGATGAAAATTTAAGCGCAAATTAAAGTTTAAAAACCTAACATCATAAGGTTAATGAGACATTGCCAAGGCTTTGGTAGACTATATTAGTAGTGTTATTTAAGAGAACATGATAAACCTCCGTTAAAATCTATCAAATACAGACAAACAACTCCCCTTATTGTTATATGGGTGTCATAAGAGGTGATTAAAAGATAACCGCTAGAAGGAGACGGGATACGGGCCGCATCGTCTTTTATCAACCAGGGGTCAAACTGCATCTCATCTCCAACCAGCCTCAAGTTGCGAGCGTGGCGATTACGGCAAATTTTTACTTTTGGAAAAGCCTTTGTCCAGCAGTGGAAAGATGTTGCTGATAATGGTAAAAAAATATGATATACATTACGTTACGTTTTCGAACATATGACGGAATATATATATATATATAAGGTCACTTTTTTTCAGGTAACATGATTTACACAGAGTCTCTGTTTATATAAAATAAAAATATGCCTATAATTTTTTCCAAACAAAATATAGCTAGTTATCATTTTACTTTTTTCTAACAAAAGAAATGATTATTTTAAAAAGCACCCTGTCTAACTCTCAAGTCTCAACGTAATCGGCTCCGTCTCACTCATTCCAATGCCCCACTCTTCCCACACCTCATTCATAGGTATCCGGCGCTAGTACGCGAAGCGTGGGGAGAGAAGTAAGAGTTCATTTACCTAGGTGCCTGTCTCGAGCGAGTACTACGTAGTAAGTACTGCTTAATTTACTTAAAAAAATATGAAACCTGATCTATGACGCCTCAATCAATTAGTTATTCCAAAAAAAGCGAATTATAACGCGATTCAAAAGCGGACAGCGCCATCTATTGATCGTGACTAAACAGCTGGTGAATAAGGACCAGTTTTATAATAATCAAGTAAGTTCTGGGCAGTGCTAATAAATTATGCCAGATACATAATACGAAATGACGTAAAATTATAGTGTCTAAGTAAGCACTACCCAACGAGTAATTAAAATAAAGTATGTAATTTAATATTATGAAGTATTCTGGCAGATAACACTTACAGGAACTTACTTGTAGATTATGATGAGTATGGTTAGGCATAAGTACTTGTATTGTGATCCAATAAAACACAGTTTCGTTTAAGTTTAATTTATTAGGTAAATAAACAACACATCATAAACACTCTTTAGAAATTATTTGTAATTGTTCATACGCTTCGACGAAATAAGACTTTCCATCACACTTTTTCAATCTTTGGACTGACAAGCCAATACAAATCGTAAAGTCATTATGTAGGTAAAGGTATGGAAAAGGTTGCTATTATTTTTGTATTAATTAATTAACCTGGCGTGTTTAAAAGTATAATTCATTGATATTTACAAGTCATATTTACACTGATAATCACAAGTTATATTTACATTTTTACACCACTTAGATAAAATGTTGGACGTGACGGCATTCTACTTGTAAATACGTCATAGCACGGTCCAGGCAATGCCTCCGAACTGAAACGAGCACATCTTCTTCACTTGACTTAACATCGAACGCGTTTACAATTCGGGCACGTAACTATTCCACGGTGCAAATTAAGTCCTTCGCTTGAACGCGGTGGCCAGCGGAGAACGCTGCCGCGGCCGCTCCAGGGGCCTTGGAACGCCTCGTCCAAGTACGCTCGTACCCGTAGACTGAAGCGCGCCGTCGTGCTAGTAGATACGGGTGGAGGCCTTCGTTGCGAAGCCGCCACACATAATATTGGCTTACGCCAAATACACGGGCTGCGTCTGCGGTGCTCGCCACTGGGTGACGTTTAATAAAATCCAGCACGTCTTCCTCCAAGCGGACTGGGTGTCGTTGCCGACCCACATCGAGGCGCGGCTGGAAGCTTCCAGACTTCCGGTGCCGCTGCACAGCTCCAAGTACGGTGTGTACGTGCACAGTACTCCCGTACTGCGCGGCGTAAAGCTGTTGCGTCCGCACCATGTTTTGCCCCGCTTTGAGGTACTCCTGGCTGAAAAGCCCATCCATACGGCATTATTACCATAACAATTACGCGTCGCGTGCGCACATACTGTCGCTTCGAATTTTTTTGGCGGACTGATTTGATTGTAGAGGTGAGTGATAAATAACGTCACGGTGAAAAAGTCACAGTGATCCGGCGTCCAAAAGTATCACTGTAACTTGTCACGGAGGAACAACGTTACAAAATCACTTAGGTTTCTACTGTTCCTACCGGTATCGCCGAGAACTCCCGTCACTCATGTGATCATGTCACGACAATACGTATTAGACTTTGATACGTATATCCGCTCGCGACATATATCGTGACATTAGTAACAGTATTGACAAAATCCATATACTGTACCATGACATTAGTAACCGCAGTTACAAAGTCACTTTAAATAAAAATATCATTTCATCGTTCGGAACCGCGGAACGTCTATTGTGATACGAGTAACGGGAGTGACAAAGTCACGGTGATATTTCACAGTGACAATTTGATTGATGTCTATGTCGTCGCTTGCGCCGACGTTTGCCGACGCCGGCGGGGGGCGCGGGCGGGAGTGAGTAGAAGTGGCACGTGTATCGATCGACCTTGTTCGATCGATACACGTGCCAGTCGTACATCATAATAAACGGGATGTTTTATTTTACTCTTCAATTGAAAAGTGTTCATGTGATTTATTCGGGAACTAGCGAATAATAATATTTTTTTCTTTTGTAAAACCTTATTTTTTTTTATGCTGAATCGGTCGATAAAAGGAAATTACATGAAAAAAAAATGACCTTATATATATATATATATATACTAGCTGATGCCCGCGGCTTCGCACGCGTGGGTTTTGATCTGTTACAAATTTTTCGTCACGACTCACCCCCCTCTCCTGCACTCTTTTCCTCTACTTCCTTTGCCTACGGTGCCGAAGGTGCCCATCTCGGGCGAGGTGGTGGTGGGAGACTTAGTGGGAGCCGATACGTCGTTGCCGACTTACCGGGGTCCGTTGATACAATAGTTGGATGAAGGGGGCCGATTTAAACTATTTAGGGATCCGTTGTTAGTTCTCCTAGCGAACCGAGGTTCAAGCGAGCTCGCACCACATCTGTTTGCATTTACATGAAATCTGAAGTAAAATATATACAATATCATTTGAAACTTTCAAAACTGTCAACGCTGTAGTACAACAAACCATTCAAAGCAGCTTGCAAGGCTTTATTCGAATATGATCAACACTGGCGTAGAGCCCTGGAACAAGTAGCCCTGTGTAAAAAACCACATTCTTAATTTCCAACCAAGTAGGTTACCATTTTTCTCGATCCATAAGCGTTAAAAAGGCGATTTTACAAAGACAATTTGCTTGCATACTACGTTTGGATAGAAGACCGGTGTAGTACCAGCATCGGTGTAGAGTTCTAAAAAAGCCAGTCCTATGTCATTCTCCCTTCATGATCGATAAACGAAGTTTCAAGTACCTCAATATGATGTTAAACACAAATAATTAACCAAAAAATTTTCAACCGTTTTACACCCCCTCAAATATTTAATTATAAAAAAATCCTTATAAACAACATAACAAAATTTATACCAAAAAGCTGATGTAGTTTCACAAAACTTTCATGTGGGATGTGGGTTCGAGGCATGAATGGTAGAGGATGATCAGTAGGATAAAAAGTGTTCAGAAACTTGACAGGATAGAAACCTGATTCGACTGTACTGACCACTGTGTCTATAAATTTGTATATTTCTTCAGCTTCAAATGATGTCAGCAAAACATCATTAATTACTGCTGCTTGGTCATTAGTGGGTGCGTGGTGGTAGCTATTCCTAAGTTAAACAACACGGAATTATGAAGTGAGGTGATTTTTTTTTCATCGTTTTATTTTCATGTTTTAAAAGTGTATTTTTTTAAATATGGAGGATATTAAATAAAAAGATAATTTGGATGCGTTAGAAAAGCAGTTTCACTAAACAAACTTTGCCAGGCCCCCAAAAGCGGTGATCCTAGAAAAAATAAATCGTTACTAAAATAATGGAAGTTTATCAAATTATCTTCTAAATGGAAGCTTGTCAAATGGTCTACCAGTCTATATTGATTTTATCCACCAGTCAGCTGCTTAGTGTTGTTGCAACACACCTATTACCTTTTCCTGCCTGAGATACGGGTCTATGCCCAGTTTAGGAATTATTTTTGTACTGCTTAATATAGTTGATAATGTCATAAGGTACAACAGTGTAATTCTATAAACTTTTTTCGATTTCCCAACATTTGTCTCTACCGTATAAACAAAAATCGGCCAAGTGCAAGTCGGACTCGCGCACAAAGGGTTCCGTACCATTGACTACGAAAACAACATTAGGTACCTACATTAATTTAGTTAAAGTAGTACCTACCTGTTACCATTTATTGATATCAAGCAAAAATAAGCAAAAAATTGATTTTTTTGTGTGGGAACCTCCCTTAAATATTAATTTAATTATTGATTATTAAAGTTAGAAATATAACTGAGTGTTTTGTGAATATTTCAAGTGCCTACCTGTTGCTATTATTAATATCGAACAAAAAAAGACAAAAAAATCGCGTTTGTTGTATTCACATACAACAAACGCGATTGTTTTTGTCCCTTCAATATTTGTTTTATTTTGTTTTTAGTATTTGTTGTTATTGCGGTAGCAGAAATACATAATTTGTGAAAGTTTCAACTGTCTAGCTATCGCGGCTCTTGAGATACAGCCTGGTGACAGGCAGACGGACAGACGGACCGACAGCGAAGTCTTAGTAATAGGGTTCCGTTTTTACCCTTTGGGTACGGAACCATAAAAATGGTTAAGTTCTAAATAATACCATTCTTATGGTAAGTACCGATATTTATTTTCTGAATATGTACCAATATACATATAGATAAGACATCCAATAGGAATTTTCAAGTTTTGTCTTTTCGTTACATAGCCTCGTTATTTCTTCGTCAACTTTGTCCTTCGGGGCATATGGAATACGTCGCGGCTAGATGAAAATTGGTGTCACATTTTTTTGAAGCACTAATTGATATTCAAACAAGAGTTCCGTCAAACACCATTGTTAAATCTTCTAGTAATCTGTCCAATTTTAAGTTGTTGATAATTTACTAACTGAATTTTATCCAACTCTTCAAATTCTAACTCACAAGGATCCCGTGGAGCACAAAAATATAATATAATACGTTTTCTGATGTAATTCTGGGCTCAAAGATGTATGATTGACGTGTATTTCCTTGTATCGATATCATCACATCTGTTCAGTTTTAAGTACGTATCCAATCGTTTAACGAAGTTTTTGAATGTTTTGTCCTTGTCTAATGGTACTGAGTTCAATTTAGATGTCCTAAGATTTGTTTGTGACCGACCTTTGCTCCTCAGTACCTTCTGCATACATGGAATTGTTTCGTGCTATCGAATTCCAACTCTGCAGTTTTAGTTTAAGCTGTGTTGTAATACCCTGAAGGCTATTTTTTTCTTCAATCTCAGTTTCCAACTGTGGTTCATCAGTAATATTATTTGTAGTCGTATCTCTTCCAAATTATTCGTGGTAAATTTGTTCATTTGTCACTTCACCAGCTAATCACTCACTAATTATAATTCATAATCAGAAATTTCTCGTAGGTTTTGTATCTGGCTGCCGAATTTTGTAATGCAGCCTTTAATTAAAGTTCTACACGTTTTGATTCAGTTAATTCATCCATTTCGGCGCCAATTATTAAATTCTAAAATAATACCATTCTGTTTGTTAGAAATTACCTATGTATTTTCTGATTGACACATTGAATGTCATAACAAACTAAGTAAAGTCAGAGAGTACAAATATGTAAAGAGTATGGTATGACGCGGAACCGAACAAACTTTGCCCCCATTTTTTATCCCCTTATAGATTAAATTTTCAAAAATCCTGAAAGACGTCGTTCTTAATTTTTAATCAGGTAGTTGGATATCAATTTTCATCGACTTAACTTCAAAACTGACGGAGTTTCATACAAACTTGTGGGGCCCTTTTTACCCCCTTAGAGGCGGAATTTCCAAAATTCCTTTCTTAGTGCTCACCTACAGTATAAAAGGAAGCACGGTGAAAATTTTCAGATTTTAAATCCCAGTAGTTTGGGCTGTGCGTTGATATGTCAGTCAGTCAGTCAGTCAGTCAGTCATTAAATCAGTTTTCATTTTTATATATTTAGATATATATATATATATTGTTTCAATCTTATAATTTTTTTAGAGTTGTCTGATATCAATATATTTTTGTAAGCTGTCTCATATATTATACATTTGTAAAGAAGTCATATTCTACAAGGGTTAAACTTGCGGCAAAATAATAGAGGTTAAAGTATGAAATTGCCGATTATTTTCCCACTTTTTATTTTGTTTATAGCTCTTAATTATAGTCATATTATTGCGTAATTCTTTTTGTATTGTATCAAAAACTAAATAAAGCAACTTTTGACTTGAAAAAAAATGCAGTTCTAGTGCCTATTACTTCAAAGGAAGTCGTTGAAAAGACCCCTTACAATGTGTCAGCTGACCTTCTTGCTTCAATTAAGTATATTTGTATTATATACTTTGATTTTCAGAAATTTTAATACTATAATGCGTAGCTTTATAACCATCTAACTTTCACCTTTAATTGCATCGAAAACTGAAAAATTGTTAGTATGGAAAAATGACTTATCTCGAATTCGTCCATACAAAACGGCAATTTCATACTTTAACCCTTAATATAAAAAACAATAAAAACTCTTATTTAATGTCGTCTAAGTAGTTAAATAATCAGTGCAGATCGTTATTTGCATCATAATCTTCAAATATTATCAAAAACGTCATTGGTCTATAATTAGAGGCCCGCGTGCAATGTTAATCCTTTGGGCTATTCATTAGATAACGATAAAGAGTTATCTATCGGTACCTACATGATTAAAATGTTTTTGAACTTATTACTTTCATTCAAATCTTAAGATTTGTAAATACTAAATTGATAATTGTTAAATTTATATATTTTTTTGTATATAGGGTATATAGGCGTTATAAATGATATATAAACTTAATAAAGAAACATTTTCTCCAAGTATCCCATGATACGATACAAAAGGAACGAATATGGATGATTTCTTTAAGGTTACTACATAATATTCATTTTTTTAACATTAAACAAATCGCCAAATTCGAACAAAAGTACCTAAACTAAGTCATGAACTGTTTATTTTGATATTTTGACTGTAGCGGTGTTGTACAATCGAAATTCTTTATATTATTCTGATAGAAGATTATTCTATTCCATCAGACCTATCAACCATTTTTAAATATACCTACATATTTGAATATCCTACTTACACCATGCTTTTTTATTCACCGTCTTTCAAACGAACACCAATTTGTTTATCCGATTTATAAACCTTGGTATTGTTATATTTTTTTATCGCTTACAAAATTATACACCGTGAAATTTTAGTGGTTGTTTTCCCGCAACAGAACGATTTACATTTAGTAGCACCATCGAATCGTGCGAGTTATTTTTTGAAAATATAGATATCGTTGTTCTCAACTAATCAAAAAAATAATCATCAACTCAAAAGCGTGAGATACGATAGTATCTTTACAAAATGTGACGTGTTTGGGTACTGCTTGCCGCACGAAATCAATGTTCAAAGCAAAAGAAGCTCTACGCACTAAGCAATACAGCATAAACTGCACCGCGCGAGGGGCAATGACCCCGGCCGGTGACCGGCTGCGGCGCGGCTGGTACCATTGGTTCGAGGTTGCTTTCGAGTTTCGTTTATCACAATCGTAAAACTGCTATTTTTTTATTTGAATAAAAAAAACTCCACAAATCTATTGTACTACTAAGATAGAATCATTGTACTGCGGGAAAACAACCACTATAATTTCACGGTGTATAAAGGAAAAATAAAATAATGTAACGGCAAAATAAAATAATTTATGCAAGATAATTGAGAACAGCCTGTTACATATTGGTAGACCATGGATACTGACAATCAGCATTGACGCAATCGTGACCCGGTTACTACGGCACGGAAACGGCTAAGCACGAAGCTATGATAATATTACCGTGACGAAACGCCCACGCAGCATATTCTAATGAGATCGATGCCATCCCAAATGTCCTCACTTTATGATCATTCTTCGATCAATCGTCATCTCCTAGCTAGTAATTAGTATTGTAATTTTTTATTTAAAATAAATTAGTTTAATTAAATTTTTGTATTCTTTGCAACCTCCGGCTGTGGCTTTCGTAATTGGCGCAGTCGGTAGGATGGTCGTAAATTAGAGTCAGTGAATCGATCACGGCGAGCGGCTATCCAGAACCTACAAGAGCTGCAGTCCAGAGGAGTATCCAGACATAGATACGGCAGAGAAATAAAAAATGCGTATGTGAGTACCTAGATCTACTAGAGTTGCTTTCCTTACTGTGTTTCACCAAGATTTTCCATCCAAGGCAATCGCGGTCCCGTAGGTTAGTTAGCGTTAATAGATTATTAGTGTTAGATTCTAATAGGGATTTAGGAACTATAGACGAGGAGAATATTTTAAAATCTAGCAGTATGGCTGATTCACCTGTAGACCAAGTCTATAAAGCCCTCCAGCTCGTTCCCGAGTTCGACGGCAACTCAAATATTTTAACGCGGTTTGTAAATTTGTGTCATCAATTAGTCATTCAATTTGTTAGAGAAGGTGATGAATATAGGTTAAGCAATCTTTCTTTAATAAATGGTATCTTAAACAAGATAACCGGCCCCGCATCCTCTATAATAAATTCTAACGGTATCCCGGAGAACTGGAGTGAGATTCGTAGGATATTAATTAATATATTTGCCGACCACCGCGATGAGACTTCACTCTATCACGATTTGTCTTTACTTTCACAAGGTACGGGAACCCCTCAAGAGTTTTATGAACAGTGTCAAAATCTGTTTAGTACGTTAATGACATATTACATTAGTCTGCATGAAAATATACCGAGTACAATCGAAGCGAAACGCGCGCTCTATAAAAAGTTAACACTTCAATTATATCTACGCGGTCTGCGCGACCCACTAGGCACCCGTATTCGGTGCATGCGACCCGATAGTATTGAAGAGGCTTTAGAATTTGTGCATGATGAAATTAATACACTGTATTTACAGCAACGTAATGAACATACTTCCGATAGAAAATGTCAGTCCTCACCTTCATTTAATGTAGGTACCTAAAACTTCTTACGGCGCAGGATAACATCGAAGATTTATCTCGTGAGTTATCAAAGCTAGAAAATACTTTAGCCTTTATACGTGCATCGAGCACCCCTTATCTATTATAGGCTTAAATAATTTTAAGGATATGTATGATTATTAAAATAAGGATTTTATATTCTAATCATGAAATTCTTGGCATAAATTATAGGGACTTTTATGACGAAATTAAGCTAGGATATTTATATATAGGCAATAGAATCACAATGAAGGTGCCGATTGTCTATCCTTTACCTTATATCCGATATAGATTATCAATCATTAAAATTTAAAATTAAAATTAAATTTAATCATCCCGAACAAAAATCATAATATCCTTATAGTCCTACCTCACCTTATGTAGCAATTTCTAGCAAAGATTATAGGTATATAGAGACAGAATGTCCGAAGATCAACTAATAATTTTTCTGCCAAGCTTCATCAAACTACAGCAACCGAGATGAGCCTAAATTTATCCAGCATCCCGATCAACTGCTTCCTCAAGATAGCGGAGTTCACCATATCCAACCTGAACGAGCACATCAGGGGACACGCCATGAAGATAATGGAAATGCCTCAGTATGATGAGTCGAGGCACCTGGATCATCCATCATTTACCTTGGACACTATGAAATTAGAAAACCTTCATACAGTTAGTACCAAAGTATCTCTACAGTCGTCAGTGAAACTGAGAGTTGAACAGTCGCTGTACCATACTACGATCCCCCTATACGTAGTATTACTACTTAGCGCTATAGCCTTCATCATCGTCGTAGCAAGCCGACGACTACGAAAGAGTGGTCTTTGAAAGAAGACCGACGTCATTGAAAGTAGCACGGATGTTGCTAACGGCACCTATGCAATTCCAGATACAAAATCTACCAATCCTGATGAGATAAGAGTAGATCATAGAAACATCTCAGCAACTATCTCAAACAGAGTTTTCAAATAGTTGCTGAACTGCGGATGGAGGTGTTACATATTGGTAGACCATGGATACTGACAATCAGCATTGACGCAATCGTGACCCGGTTACCTCCGCACGGAAACGGCTAAGCACGAAGCGCCCACGCAGCATATTCTAATGAGATCGATGCCATCCCAAATGTCCTCACTTTATGATCATTCTTCGATCAATCGTCATCTCCTAGCTAGTAATTAGTATTGTAATTTTTTATTTAAAATAAATTAGTTTAATTAAATTTTTGTATTCTTTGCAACCTCCGGCTGTGGCTTTAATTAGCCTGTACACAACGTTTACGATTTAGTCACAACATGCGCATGTGTAGAATGCGCACGCGTCAAATTGTTGTATTCTCTTTTGCATAAGTTAGATGTCTCACACCAATCAATGATAGTCCACCGCATCACACGCTGGTCGAGCACACTACACGACCGCGTCCGGGTCCCGAAAGAAACTTAGCCAGCTAGCACACTACACGACCGCGTCCGGGTCCCGAATGAACCTTAGCCAGCTACGTCGTCCGTGCGAGTTACAGCGTGTTTTGAAATAAATAGTCGGAAATTCGTATTTGATATTTTTCATAGATATTTTATATATATATATATATATATAAACCTTACAAACTTATACAAATATAACCTTGACAAGAGGTCTATACCTAATATTGGGTATATTAGTTGGTGTTCGTTTCTAAGACGGTTAAAAGAACACAGTATACAAGCCGTGGTTACATACAAATAAATTGAAAGAGGGAGTACCTACTTACCTATGCCTTATCATCTGAGAATATTAAATCTCGTTCTAATTTACTTCCGTGTTAAGCAGGATCAGCAGATTTATCTACTTCAAACTCTACAAATAATATTAATTTATTTTAGGACCATTAATACCATCACTAATAATTAAAAACTAAACAAAGAATACCACGTAAAACTTATCAAAGTTAGAGTCTTCTTCGCATACGACTTCGATGCTACTTTCATTGTAAAATTATGGTTTATTTTTTGACATTCTGTTTTTATTCTTCATGCCTATATCAGTCCGCTGATGGACACAGCCCTCTCTAAAAGAAGGATTTTGCCAAAATCGCCATGCTTCGCAGGCGGCAAGTGGGAGGAAGCCGACACTGCCCGTTGTCTCCTGGCAGTTCTCCCTTAATCGCGTCTTACGACACCCAAGGGATGGTGCTATCTTTTTAACGTGCAAGCACCACAGGACTCATGCATAATTAGATTTTATCTCAACTCATTCTAAACTCCGAGATTAAATCGAAAATCAAATATAGTTAAGTACCAGGTATTGCGCCAAGGTGAATGAATTTTTTTTCTGAATTCTAAACTCCGAAATTAAATCGAAAATCAAACATAGTTACCAGATATTATAACGTAACAGAATATCTGGGGTACCCTTGAAGAGGAATACCCCCAGAAACCGAGGTTCTGCTACGCTACACAAGAAAATGAAGTAAGGGGAGAAAGCTAATGGGACCTACCTCTCTATAACTATTCCCTAAGAACGTAAAATAACAAAACAAGAAAGTATAAAGTAAATATATTATAATTAAAAGTAAAGATTAATAAAAAAATAACTTAAGTGTAATTTAGTACATGTGGAGAGGAGGTGGCCCGGCGGTAGACCACGCCAGGACCTAACTGCGCAGCTAAGGGGAGATGACCCGGCGGTCTGCCTGACCAAGCCGGGGTCCAGCTGCGCAGGATGGAGGTGGCCCGGCGGTCTACGTGACCGCCAGGGTCCAGCGGCACTAAATAGAGAGAGAGCCCGGCGGTCTGCGTGACCATACCAGGGTACGGAAGCACCAAATGAAGATAATTATGCCAGGAATTCACTTTTAAATTTATAACATGTTTTATAAAAGCCGAGAATATTGTTTTCTAATTGCCGAATGTCAACTCACTCCTGATTGACGTGCTCGCCCGACATGGGCGAGGCACGATCGAACAATTTTGAATTTCAAAATAAGAATATAAAAATCAGTGAACCAAAAAGTTTCTAAACAGAAATTTAAAAGAAATAGAAAATACATCAAATTATAAAAAATGAGAGTAAAACTAATAAAAATGAGAATGGGATGAGAAGTTTATGAGAGATGAGGTATCTACATGCCACATATTCCCCAAAAATAGTGAAAAAAATTTTTCAACTACTGAGGGAATTTTTTTTAAAAGTACACAGAAAATTTTGAGGTTGGGAATGTGTTCCTCACAACTACACTACATCGTCTTTCATACAATCTTCCACAATCTTTCATACAAACTTTCATGAACTTTCATACAGTAGGGTAAGGGTTCACGATTATTGAAAAATAAAATTAAAAGAATCTATGCCAAAAATAAAAATAATCGAAATGTAAGAGGATCGCAGATCTTTTAGAATTTTGAAAAGACAGGGTGAGGTTCGAAAAAGAGGGGCGCCATTTTATAACGTAACAGAATATCTGGGGTACCCTTGAAGAGGAATACCCCCAGAAACCGAGGTTCTGCTACGCTACACAAGAAAATGAAGTAAGGGGAGAAAGCTAATGGGACCTACCTCTCTATAACTATTCCCTAAGAACGTAAAATAACAAAACAAGAAAGTATAAAGTAAATATATTATAATTAAAAGTAAAGATTAATAAAAAAATAACTTAAGTGTAATTTAGTACATGTGGAGAGGAGGTGGCCCGGCGGTAGACCACGCCAGGACCTAACTGCGCAGCTAAGGGGAGATGACCCGGCGGTCTGCCTGACCAAGCCGGGGTCCAGCTGCGCAGGATGGAGGTGGCCCGGCGGTCTACGTGACCGCCAGGGTCCAGCGGCACTAAATAGAGAGAGAGCCCGGCGGTCTGCGTGACCATACCAGGGTACGGAAGCACCAAATGAAGATAATTATGCCAGGAATTCACTTTTAAATTTATAACATGTTTTATAAAAGCCGAGAATATTGTTTTCTAATTGCCGAATGTCAACTCACTCCTGATTGACGTGCTCGCCCGACATGGGCGAGGCACGATCGAACAATTTTGAATTTCAAAATAAGAATATAAAAATCAGTGAACCAAAAAGTTTCTAAACAGAAATTTAAAAGAAATAGAAAATACATCAAATTATAAAAAATGAGAGTAAAACTAATAAAAATGAGAATGGGATGAGAAGTTTATGAGAGATGAGGTATCTACATGCCACAATATTGCGCAAAGGTGTTTGAAGTTTTTTTCTGAATTCCTTTCAGGAACTAGTAAAGGGCGACCTGATTCGCTTGCAGCACTATTTCGCTGTGCCTTTTTTAAACGGAATGCTCCACACTCTCTGCCGCATGACCATTCCTAGGCCGAAGTACGAGACCCTCTGGGACCTCGCCCGCCACGTGTTGATCTTCCAGAGAGGCAGCAACGACTTGGGGGGAGCCCTCTCGCTGACACCATGGCTTAAAGACATCTTGCCCAACTTCAGCGGTTACACTGACTTGAGGAAAGGGAACCAGTTTCTGTTGGACTTCTTTCAGGTAATTAGTTTTTGTTATCTTGAAGATTAGTGAGACCGGATCTTCTTTTTCATCTTTTGCGAAATCCCGATGTCGAATCGTTTCATCCAACACTGAACTAAAGTATACTTCAGTGATGGATGTCAAAATTTCTTATTTTACCACTCACAGAGATTCCATACATTCCTCCATAGTTTGCTTAGTCGAGCAATTTTAAAATGTCAGTCTCATTTTTAGGTCATAACCGATAGCACGCTACTTAAAAACTATTATTATTATTCATATTTACTTACTCTATCTACGCAGAAGATGAACTTGCCAACATTTAACAAGTTCCGTACTTGTCAAATGTTGGCAAGTTCATCTTCCTGCGACCTATTCTCTTGTTACGCTTTCATGCAAAAAACTACTAACGGCCGGTCCCAATAACATCTATCTTCAGTTTTGGCATATCGGAGATAGGAAACACTTTCTATCTCTGTTTTTGCCGTCCAGAGAAACAAAGTCAGAAGTTGTTTTCTATCTCCGATATGCCAAAACTGAAGGTAGATAGGTTATTAGGACCGGCCGTAAACCGATCATCATGAAACTTTGTACACATATTCTTTGAGGTATTATCCCAATGTTGGGCACACGTTTTCGAGTGATATATGAGAGGCAATTATTAATATATGTATGATAATAATATATATTTTTTTGTTTTATATTGTATTTAATAATGATTTGCTCTGAACTATGTAATAAAGTAAGATAGATGTAAGTAATATATTTTTTACAGAAATTAGTTCAGGAAGTTATGGAAACGCATGAGGATTCGCATAGTCGCCATTTCCTTGACATGTACATTAAGAAAATGAAAGAAGATGCAAAGGAACAACAGAAAACCACTTTTTCCGGTAAGAAATATGCACAAACATAGTAATAAATACTTAAATGTGGACAGCATTGCACAAACATAATAATAAATACAAATGTGGACAGCATCATATACATTTGAATAACTATTTAAAGCACTCGTATTTTGGAAACCAGAAACAACGAAGGTGAGAGAATAAGAATTAATTGTTTTGATCTTGGAAGAAAAACATCGGCATTTTTTTATTTTATTTTTATAAATAATGGGCTTGCTCGTGACTACATACTTAACTAACTATACGGTTAAAAAGAAGCCTAAGATGGAGCGAGCTTACCCAGAGGTACTGGTTCTCCCACACACCAGCGGAACACAGAAAAACTGTTTGGCGCTGGACTCCAGCAGGAGGGTAGTAGCATCCATGCAGCCTCTTACGAAGTGTCTTTTTTTTCCCTGTTTTTACGGCGCTTTGAGCTGACAGGAATAATATCACAAGACTAGGTGATTAAATCAAAGTTTTGTAGTATTACTATTACAATTATAAAAATAAGACGTGTGGCACTCGGAGACTGCCGCGGTAAAGCTATTGCATAGCATTTTTTATCAACTTATGCAATTATAAAACTAAAAAGTATCACCGCTGTGCCAGTCGGAGTGGGGGGTGTTAGGTTATTTTCGTTACGGAATTTCTGGATTCGGTCTCCACGCTCAAGGCCCGCGATAGAAGCTATGCAATAGCTTAAAATAATTTATAAAAGTGAACATGTCAAAGGTACTTATTAACATAGCTAAAATCATCGTAACAAACATCGCGACATGACTGCTGCACGATCAAGTGAGACAGTTGTGAAATAACTAAGTTTACTGTAGCCTGTATTGTGCGTCAGAGTTCAAAATAATTGTAATTATTATTAAGTATTAAGTATGCCAAGTAAATTAATTATTTGGCATACTTAATAATGTACATTCCTTAATATTTAACAACTAATAAAACCCTAATTGTATCTTTTATTTTTAGTGGATCAACTGGTTTTGACGTGTACGGATTACATGTTCCCAACTGCGACTGCTGGGGAGTCAGTGCTGGCGATGCTGGTAGAACGGATGCTGCTGCAGCCGGAGATCCAGGATCGAATCCACGAGGAGATCGACCGAGTGGTTGGTCGGGACAGGCTACCGAATCTCGACGATCGACGAAAGTGAGCAACATAAATCAACAACAATTTATTAAAAATACAATTCAAATACAAATTTGGATATTTCGACTGCATTAGTTGGGATTCGAACCCGCAATGATTGAAAATGATCGAAAACGAACTCTTCTGATGTCGCGTTCGACAGTCGAAAACACAAATAGTATCGTGATAGCTTAAGAGGAAACACTACGGGCGAGAGAATTGAAAAATAGGTATTTGTAAAATCTATTGCTGTCGCGCAGTGCCAAACGCCTTCACCGCAGAGTGTGATAGAGACAACTGCTTCTTTGACCGAAAATACCTACTAAAAGCACACCAAATCAACGTTTCATAGTCCCCCGATTACTTTTCCAAAACTAGACCGATTTAAATACTTTTTTCATAAAAAAATAAAGAAAGGCTTTGGCCGTGTTCGTATGTTTTCCTTTTTTTCTAAAATTTAGCCAAATTCGTTTCTGGATGTTTGAACACAGTGGAAAATCTGGCGATTTTTTTCGATTTTTGAGGGCTCATATCTTTTTTATTAATTAATTTATGAAAAAACAGAAAACATAGAAACATGCTAATAGTGGCCATAGATTTTTGTAATAAAAGTTATTGCTCTACTGGCTTTATCCAGGGAGGAAACAGGGGACTACGTTTGTATGGAAAAACGGCCCTTGTGTTTCCTATTAATGATTAGAGTAGTCGCCCGGTAAGCGGATAGGTTGCGGGTTCTATTCCCACATAAGGCTGTCAAAATTTTATTCCCGGCGGACTGCGTTTGTTCACTCTTTTAGACGTTACACCGTTAGTAGATTTAACAATCCTCTATTGGCCTTTTTAAGACAGATGCCTTTCAAATTTCTTCAATAAGACAGTTACCATCCCAACCTACAATTCCGTAGGCTCAGACACAATCCAGATGACCCACAGTCAACCTCATTTTATACTCCGAATAACTTAAAACACATGTATCACCGTCCCCAGCAACGGGTAAATAAAGTTCTTCACTCCTCGTCGGTGTCCTAACCCGTAAAGTCGTGCTGGCATAGAACTCATCACCTATAGCGCTTGTCTTAACAATTCTTGCTAAATCGCAATTGTAGAAGGACTCTAAAATCAAGATGGAGAATAATAAAGTCTTGCTTTCGCTTACAGCATGCCATACACCGAAGCTTGTCTACGAGAGATGATGAGACACGAGACCCTAGTACCTCTGGGCATCCCGCACCGAGCTGTCAAAGACATCAAGTTCCATGGATACGTCATTCCTGAGGTTGGTTTGTTAAAAAATCAGATAAAATCACTTTTATTTCTACAGATAGGCCCCCGGGGGCGCTTTTACACGTCCCAATATTTAAACCTACCACTGCATCGGGACAAGTCTGAGTTAGTGCCGAGAAGAATTAGGAATTCATGGAGATCTATTGAGATGGATAGAATCCTATTTAAGTAAACGCTCGCAAGCCGTTGTAATGGGTGGATTCAAATCAGATTATATAGATGTATTGACTGGGGTGCCTCAGGGTTCTCATTTGGGACCATTATTCTACAGCGCTTATTTGTACGACATTGTATACTGTTTTGAAACTGCCAAACACCTCATGTATGCCGATGATAAAAAAGTGTTTCTCAAAATAAACAACGTTACTGATTGTCTTGCTTTGCAAACTGATTTAGATACCTTACATAACTATTATGAACAAAATAAAATAAATGTGAATATAAATAAATGCCAAGTTATTACATTTACTCGTAAAACAAAACCAACACAATTTAATTACAAATTTAATGGTACAAATATTAAGAGGAAGAATGTAATACGTGATTTAGGAGTTCTTTTAGATGAGAAATTTATTTTATCCAATCATATAGACAACATTACTGACAAAGCTTTCAAAAATCTTGGTTTTGTTTTGCGAGAATGTAAACCATTTAATGATATTAAATCGATCCAAACGGTATACTACGCGTACGTTCGTAGCATTTTGGAATATGCATGTCCTGTGTGGAGCCCTAGGTATGCTATCTACAAAGCTCAACTAGAACGAATACAAAAGATATTTGTTAATCATCTAAACTATAGACGTCGCTTAACAGTGTCATCATACGAGGAGAACTGCTATCGGAACGGTATGTTGACCTTAGAACAAAGACGTATAGTTCTGGAAGCAAGCTTGCTTTACGATATAGTTCACAGTCTTGTAGATTGTCCAGAGCTGGTGGCGGGTGTAGCGTACTGTACTCCGGTGCGACGCACGCGTCACACAACATTACTGAGTGTGCCGTCTCGTACTACTAACTATGCTAGCAACGCCCCGCTTTCAAGAATACCGCGGATGTACAATAAGCTGCTAGGTCATATTGACCTTTTTGCCTCATCTAAATCTGTTTTTAAAGCCTATATAGTTGATTTACTATAAGAACAAAACAAACCTGTTAATTTACAAAATTTATCAAATAATTAAACACAAAATAAAATAAAATAAACTTACTAAAATTAAAACTGTATAAATTAAAAATATTGTAATACTGGCTGATGCCCGCGGCTTCGCGCGAGGTAACATAAAACGCAAAATATAAGTGTATTTGAATAAACACTCGGAAACGTACATATTATAGAACTTATGTACATATTATTTACGTGTCGGCTATGATAAGTGTTTCTTGCATAGTCTTTAATAGACATTATGATAGATAAGTAGGAATTAGTAAATTTAAATTTAGAATAGAATAGTTAATTGTAATATTTAAAATTAGGAAACTAACATTAATTATTATAGTCCCTAAGTATGCATGTTTTAATTAGTTACTTCCAGTTACACAAGAACATTTATATACATATGATACCTATATAAACAAAGAATACACCTTCCCTTTTATTAAGTAGTTCCGTTTTCTACATGAGCTTTAAATGCAATTTATTATATGTATTGTTATATAGAACTTTGGTTATTGTTATTTGGGTCCTTGGTTTAATTTAATTTAGTTTAAAGTATTTATTAAAACAGCGAAAGCAGTTCTTGTTTTACCTATATTAGCAATATTATGCGACTTACAAATGGTATGTTATGTGAAACCTAGTAATTGGCCTTATTTCTAGTACAATATTATTCTGTTTACACATTATTATAACGCTGTATGGTTTCTTAATAAAAAAAAAAAAAAAAAAAAAAAAAGAAGCGGCGCGAGAAACTCGATCACTATTGTCAGCCTCTTTTTAAATAAATGTTTACAAAAGGTTTAAGCAAGTACGAGCTGGGACAGTTTAATGCCATACATTTCTATCATTTAAATAATCAGTGTAATAGCAATTTTTCATTAAAATTACTTTGACATACGATTTCAATTTATGTACAGGAGTTCAGCAATACCCTGTGGTAGTTTTTTGAAAATACGAATACAATTTCCCATAAGCGATCCCTGGAATGGCAAGTTTATTTTAGTTTCTGGTATTGAAATTGTGTACGTTACTTTTCTTAAGAAATAAATGTATGTTCTTACGAACGTAAATAATATTTTCGAGAATGAATTGAGAAGCCACTGTAAGTAAGTACCTATATTAATCTCTTTGAAGAGCTCTTTCTGCGTGTCACGGGGTCGAAGGCCGTAAATTGTTGCATTACCGTGTATAATTTATGCCAGAATTGACATTTGAATTAATAAAATTTATTATACTTACTTATTTAGATATAATAGATAAATAAAAAAATATTAGGAGAAAGTATAAAAAAAAACTTTAAACTTTTATTTAAAAACCAACGTAACAAAACACTTAAATAATAACGATGATTTTTAATAAGCAATATTGCTTATTTGGTACTTTTATAGGTTTAAGTTAGTAGTCGTTTTTGAATTATACATTAACTATATGAAATTAATGTATAATGCAAAAACGCCCCGTTGGTCTAGTGGTTTAAATACCGGGCCAAGATCTCGGGGTCCCAGGTTCGAATCCCGGGTCGGGCAACAAAAAGTTTCGAATTTTCGAAATGGAATTTGTGATGACCAACCCCCAGTTGGCAAGCGTGGTGATTATGCCAGTACACCCATCATTGCTGTTGTGGTAACTTGAATTCAATAATGGAGGCCTCTTCCCTGCAGTGGGATGATTATAGGCTGTTACTTTACTTTTACTTTTATATGAAATTACAGATGGAGAAATCTTCTGCTTGGGTTCCGCAATTGCTTGCAGCAAAGTTATCTATTTTGTAGTTCCCTTAGTTATTCCATACTTCATTAGGTTCTTTTCATAGTACATTTTATGAATTGTTCGAATACTCACTAACTAGTAATCACACAGTATTTTTTAAAGACCATGGGATGAAGAGGAAAAAACATTAAAATTTTAAATATTTCATCACTATGTCGGCGTTAATACTATATTTATTCATGCTATATTAGCTGAAAATCTAGTACATGGTGTTTGATACTTACTTTTTATGACAATGGGCAGAATAGTATGGGAATTTTCGTAAAAATACGTGACAAGGGGTGAGGGGGGGTCCGAAAAACTCAAAAATCGAGTGACGTAATTTATGGATGACCCCAAGACCGACATAACCTATCTTAATCACAGTACCTACTGCCACTTTTAAGTGTAACACAAAATGACATAATAAGAGCTAATAGTATCAGTATATAAACTTGAAAAATTTTGTCTCAGGCGGGACTCGAACCCGATGGACTCGCGAGGAGATGCGGGTTCGAGTCCCGCCTGAGACAAAATTTTTCAAGTTTATATACTGATATTATAAGTGCAATTAAGTTGCTAAAATATCAAATAAAGTATAAGAGCTAATAGTTTTATTCTTGCTTGTTTATAGAACACCCTTGTAAGCGCCAACATCACAATGGCAAATATGGATGAAGAACTTTGGGGGGATCCAACCAACTTCAGACCTGAGCGCTTTTTAACAGATGGGAAACTAGACCTTTCTAAGGACAAGTCTTTACCATTCGGAGCTGGTAAGAAATAAAAGTCCTAAGTATAGGCATTTATTATAGTACTAAATGACGGTGTCACCACTGAACCAATATTAAAGCAACTTAAATGCTTGCAGTGTTTGTGTAGTTGGTGTAGTTTACAACCATGTAATGAGTCTTGCACATACGGATTAATTTCTAGTTTTTGTTTTAAGAAATTATTTAATACTTACTAATTAAACTATTTGAACCTGAATTTCGGGTTTTATTCATATAAATAAAGTTAATTAATTTAAATGTCTACCACGCAAGTTTTTAAACTTAACGCTGTGAGCCAGGGTATTAACGTATCAATATTTTTACTAATTAATTTGAAATGAATGTTTTCCATACTATTAAAAAAATATGAAACATATAATAGAATTAGAAATGATATAAAGTTATCCCGGTTTTGACGAGCTGGTTACCGGCGTATTTTAAACTGACGGGATACAAAATAGCTCACTATGTATACTTTCTCAAGACCTAATCTATTTTTTTCCGAATTTCATCAAAATCGGAGTCCGAAGTTTAAGCGTGACAGCATAACAGACCGGCAGACAGAACTACTTTCACATTGTATAATTACGAGTAACATTGTAAGTAGAGAAGTAAGGATTCGTAAATGTCGCCTACAAGATTATGTTCGGCCATATTGCAGGAAGGCGACTCTGTGCTGGAGAGACTTTCGCGCGGCAAACCCTGTTCCAGGTTAGTGGAAATTTTTGTACGAACTTTATTTTCCCCAAAAGATAATTTTTTGCCTTGATCGCCTCGCTTGGCATGTTTAGCACTGGTGTTGGTCTTCTTTTGGCAGGTGTTCTTTATGCTGTTCGTACGACACTCGTGTGACAAAAAGGGTTGATACTATTATATTTTAGACCGGCACCATTTGGCACCTCGGGTGTTCAACCCCATAACTTAATGATCAAATTATAGTTAACGTCGTTTTCAACAGGTCTGAAACAGGAGGTTTTTGTATTTAAAAATAAATGTTTTCTTTTCTAAAACACACTTTAATTAACAGTAATTAGTAGAATTAAACATCATCATAATGATTATCATCATTAGTAGCCTATAAATAATTCCACTGCAGCAGAACCTACACAGGCCTATCCAAACGGATATAAATTTCCGTAATCTATTAATCACGAAGATTACGAGGCGGGTTGGCGATCTTATTTTGGCCAATGGTGGAGAAAAGACGCTTTTGACCCTCCTCTTTCTGCAGTACTTACATCTCTGACGTCTCTTAGGACACACCTATAGGAAGTAAAGAGGGGTTGGTATAATTTTAAGGTGTCGACACAAAATATTCAATCATATAAGTACACCATAAATGGGTCATAAAAAAACTAATTTTTTATCAATAATTATTTTCTTTTTACTTAGGTGTTCGCTGCGTTCATGCAGGCTTTCAGTGTGTCAACAGCTGACGGCCGTCCCCTGACCAAACCCGCCGTGAGGATCCAGGGCTTTATCACTTCCATTCCAGGGTACTGGGTGCGAGTCACGCCTAGATCGTAACTCACACGATAATTAACTTTACTATACATACTTATTAAGCTTGTACCTATACATACAAGCTAAACGAGTTTTTAACATGGTTTAGAACGCCGACCTAGTCGTGGATAAGCATAAACATTTTACTGTTGTAAAATTTGTTGTTTCTTTCAAATAAAGCTCTAACGCCCTTAAAAATATTGCTATTCTTAAGTAGGTAGTTTGTAAGTAATAATGTATCTAACATTATAATTATTTCAGAAGTAATATAATAATATGTTAATAAACATTCAACTTATCTTTGTTTTTATTAAGTCGGTGTGTCTCTTCATCGACGCTTAGTAAAATAAAGTTTATATTTTTATGATTAGATAGAACAATGACAGTAAACTGATCTAAGATAAACTTTGTGCTAAAAAAATTAACAGATAAATAAATAAAAGAAACTGGACAACATCACATACATTGTTCAGATCCCAATTTGAATAACTATTTAAAGCACAAGTATTTTGGAAATCAGAAACAACGAAGGCACCACAAACACCCAGACTCCGACAGAGTCCGGGAATCGAACACGGGATCTCGGAGCAGGCGCCACCTTGAAAACAGTTGTGTAGGCCACTCCGCCACAGAGGTCGTCAAAAATAATAAGCTTTATCTTTAGTTATTCAAAAGCCTACAAGGCAAAGTAACAAGTTTCTTTGTTTGAATAGATTACTGAGGGGACGGACGAATTCTTCAGCGAGCTTTCAATGCTTACTTTACAACACTGTAAAGGATTCTGGCGGCATCAGACATAGGGGAAGCTAGGAATAGTGTTACACAAACCAGGCTCTTTTAAATCAATAATATAACCATGATGATTCACAATGTTTGAAATAGGTATTCTTTATTGAAATCGGTTAATTCTAAGTATTTCAACCCAGTACGTCTTCATTTTTTAAAATCTCCAGTAAACACAAAAATAATCTGCACTTAATATGAATTAGAGTTTTTACCTTTCGTAAATGCCCCGTTGCACTATTGGTTTTCGCGGTCACAGATTCCAAATATGGCATCAAAAATTGAAATGGGGTTCCGTAAGTAAAAGTGCTCTACTTTTTGGGGTTCCGTAGTGATAAAAGTCAACTATGCTAGTAATAAAATATTTATGTAACGTAATTATAATAAATCTGGAGCCTAAACCTAATTAAATTAGGTTTTTAATCAATATTTGTGTCTAAAAAAGCTATGTCAATATCGTCTAATCTGATTGGTAAAATGTCTATGTCGTTATTCATTTCATTTTCATCTTCAGTATCACTGTTTAGTTTATCCTGGTCATTTAAAGCACCCTCATGATCTAAGTCTGTATCAGTATTAATTACCAATAAGGGTGACCTGACGGCCGGTTCTACTCAAGTCGTGGGAGCTACCCGCTCCAGGGTCCAAGTCATCTTAAAATTTCGTTCCGAATTATCCTCCAACATCCTCCTCAGTGCTGCCTGTTCATCCTAAATTTCATTGGGTTAAGGGTTGATTCACAGCACCGGGGCTCTTCCTTACCCTCCATTAAGGAATCATCATAGTAGGCTGTAAAGCCCTTTACCGGAGTATTCGATTTCTTCAAATTACCGAGAACCGAAACCTTATTATGACCCTTGTTTTAACTGAGCGAAATTTTATGAAATTTTTATTTATTTCAAAAATCCAATTTATCAGTTGCCTTAATACCTGTGGGGCGGGAACGGGGCGTGCGTCAAGGATGTATTCTGTCGCCGAACTTATTTAACCTCTATGGTGAACACATCATGAGGAGAGCACTTGATGGATGACGCGGTGGGATCTGTGTTGGCGGCGAAAGAGTGACCAACCTTAGATATGCGGACGATACAACTATTGGTGCGTCAAGTGAGGAAGAGATGGCAGAATTGCTAAAGAAAATTGAAGCAGAAAGTGCCAAGCTTGGTCTTACGATCAACCATGCTAAAACCAAAATCATGGTGGTGGACCGGGCACAACTTCTTCCCAGCTCGAATGTTCTTGACGGATACGAGAAGGTCAATCAGCTGAGCTGAGCTGAGCTGCTCTGAAGAAATCCGCCGTCGCACTGCAATGGCTAAAAGTGCAATGACAAACCTCGGAAAGATCTGGAGGAACCGCGGAATCCGACAAAAAACTAAAATGCGGCTGGTCCGGGCGCTAGTATTCTCCATATTCCTATACGGTGCCGAAACGTGTTGCATTAAAAGTCGCGATAGCAGCAAAATTGATGCCTTCGAAATGTGGTGTTGGCGAAGACTACTACGTATACCATGGACCGCCATGAGAACTAACGAGTCAATACTTTCGGAGCTCAAAATAACCAAGCGACTCTTAACCATATGCCAGGAACGTGCTCTCAACTTCTTCGGACATATAATGCGTTCATCTAAGCATCGGCTGGAGAAGCGTCTAATGCTAGGGCCGATGTAGGGTAAACGTGCTCGGGGCAGGGCGCCAACTAGATGGACGGACGCGATAAAAAGGGCTGTCGGAGGAAACATATTCGATGCGGTCCATAGAACTGAAGACCGCGCGGCTTGGAGACGTGTCGTGTATGGTCGCGATCCTCAGCACTGAGGGAACGACGAAGAAGAAGAATTAATACCTGTACTGGTCAGCAAAACACGATAACAACATTATTTTAAAAATAAAATATTTAGAAGTCAATTTACTAGGCAAAAAACCATATCGCAAGTGTAGAAGAAAATTTACTCTCTTCACTATTTGGAAAAAATTGTTCCAGCGGCTGTTCATGGCGGTAAAATTTTAAGTGGATTTTGAAATGTGCGTGTGGATTGCGTGTTCTTGATCAAAAGTTTACAAAATTTTTTCAAGTTTATATACTGAAGAGTTTGTTTGTTTGTCTGTTTGTTTGACGCGCTAATCTCAGGAAGCACTGGTTCGAATTGAAAAATTATTTTTGTTTTGGATAGTACATCTATCGAGGAAGGCTTTAGGCTATGCTTAGATGATTTTTAATTTGATTGTAACATTAATGTGTTAATGTGCACCTAGTTAACATTTTGTTTATTTGATTAATAATCCACGAATTACTTTACTTTTACCATCTTTTGTACCTAAATGTATGTTGCCGTTCTAATTATGTTATGGGTGAATAAATAAATATGAGTATGAATATATAACATCAGTCATCGAGCAAAAAGCATCAGAGAAAAATGTTGCAAGAACGGGAAAATTATTCATATTAATCGCGAGGAACACCTAGTGATTCAAGTTTTCTTGAAATAAGAAGCATAACACAATTAAAAATCTTGATATTCATGGTCACCCTAAAAATTTATTTGTATGGAAATATGAAAAAGTTAACTATTTTTGTAGATTTAACGATCACAAAAACAGAAAATGTGTCAACTTTCTTTTGTCCATGTTATGACGAAAACCAACCTAAAGACGACCACTATTGTGTCAAATGTCAAATAAGTAACGTATTTTGCATGTAATAAATATTGTAAATTAAGTTTTTACCATAGCATTTAAATTTTTAGAATCCTTTAGTCTGGTGGAAGGTGCTAGCGACTGTCATACAGTTTTACCATAAAATTAGTACAGTCGCTAAAACGTTCAAACTTATCTTAAAATAGCAGTTGCCAAAAACAAACATTGTACTAGTTAAGATACCCATGTTTCATGTAAAAATGTATAATAAATAAATAAATAAATAAATGTGGACAACATCACATACATTGTTCTGATCCCAATTTGAATAACTATTTAAAGCATTCGTATTTTGGAAACCAGAAACAACGAAGGTACCACAAACACCCAGACCCGAGAAAATGTAGAAAAACACATTTTTTCTACATTGACCCGTCCGGGAATCGAACCCGGGACCTCGGAGCAAGCGACACCTTGAAAACCGGTGTGTACGCCACTCCGCCACGGAGGTCGTCGAAAAGGTATAAATAAACTTATTACTTATTATTATTATTATTTGAATACTTATATACTTTCTGTGAATTTTTTTTCACAATTTCAGATGTAGTCTCGGTTTGCATCCAAGTTCGGGTTAACTTGATACATGGAACACACGGCACATTTCAATGAAAGGTTTTTTTTTAAATTACTCTAGAAATATTATATTTTATGTTAAGATTTTTGTGTCACAAATTCATTTGGGTTCGTATACGTGGAATAGAGTAACAACATCAAGAATTTATGTAGCCAAAGTTTGAGATTTTATGGGCACAATGTGGGGATTGAGTGTTCTGAAGGTATCTGAATAAAATCTAAATAAACCGTTAAAAACGATTGCACAATGGGGGCTATCGCTAGTGAATTTGCCACTAGAGGCGCTAGTGTCGCGTGAGGTCCAATATCATTCACTTTGTACGGGTTTTAGCGGAATTTGTTGCATAAATTATAATTTCTTTAATTTACCTGCTGGAAAGTGATCTCCTTCGTAAAATATCGCAAATATGGATTATGTGGCGATTAATGTGAACGCTTTAAAAGCAGAATTAAAAAAAAGCGCAAAAATAGGCGGCCTCAAGAGCAACTATTTCAGAAGTTAGTTTGTTGATATCAAGATAGTTATTTATAAACAATATAACCTTAATTAGATTCAAGATATAACACTTTGTTTCGGCGCCAATCGCCTTTGAGACAGCTATACCTCCGGACCTCAGTCTACAGTGGCGCCAACTGGTGAGCAAAGAAACGGTAGTCCCCATTGTGAATATGCGTCACAAATTAGGCGCAATCATATCACAAATAATTAGATACATAGGTCTAGTACTTTTTGAAAAACGAGATACAGCATTTTTCTCAGGTCGGCGGTGCACCGGTGTAAGTGTTCCAGTTAATTGACCGTAACTTTTTATATTTACTTGTCACAAATTTTTGATCTTGTCCATTAAATTTGCACATTTTTTTCCTAAAACATTTGTAAATTTCGTAATATTTGGATAAACTTTTGAAAAAGAACACTCAATCCACACGCACATGATTTTGAAAGACCTTCCAGCTATAATGCCGTTAGTTATTCGTTAGTTCTAGTCTTCACAACTTGGAGAAAGTGAAAAATTCATCAGTTTTTTATCTTTAAGTCTAAAAATTTCTTATTTAAAAAGGCTAAACTAACTCAACAATGCTTATTAAGATATATAAAATAGCATTACAATAACATAATGATTGGAGGAGAAAAAAAATTAACTAACCGAGGATTTTTGGAATATTTAAGTACTTAGATGAAATTTTTAACATTCTCAATTAAAAAATTAAAAAATATATACTTTCTTAGGAAAGTACCGGCCTAGGTAGCCGGTGTTAACAAGCGGAAAACATTTAAAGCAAAATAATTTTCTAAATCTATAATTAGTTATGGATTTCCGCAAAGTAACGCCTGAGTCTATTAACAGTATGCCTAGTTTATTGCGATTGGCTCGTGAACCAAAATCCTACCCTATATCCTTAATCGATAACATAAAAGCTTCGTATGATTAATGCACGATTAATTAATTATAAACAATGTGACATTTTAATGATCCTTATATAGGCATAAATATATTATAATAAATCAGTAGAAAGTTCGTGTCTGTACATTACATATAAATTCATCAAAAAATGAGTGTTTATGATCAGAGAAGAGTAACAAAACACAAAAGTAGGTTTTATTTTTTTGTCTGTCTGCAGGTATCTATGTATGTATTTATGTCTGTGTATGCTAAAAGATATTTAAAGCCATGCAACGGATTTTATTGCGGTTTCAACAAATAGTTAAAACTGAATATATCGATCTGGGCATATAATAAGCTATTTATTTTACTAAAATCTAATAACCACAAATAAAACATTTTAAAGATTACATGTTAAACGCCCGTTAAAATATGCATAACTAATTAAGTGACTTTCAGTGTCAGTATTTTGATCTTTTGAACAGGCGTAGCGTTAGAAATCCTTACGTCCTATCTAAATTCACGCTTCGCACCACGCAAGACAGCCGGCTGTCGCGGTAACAATTGATTTTAATTGTGTCTGGACTCTGGAATAACCCACGCTCGAAGGGTTAATAAAACCGAAACAGTATAAAACACGTGTCTGCATTTAATAACTAGGTACCTAAAATCACTGGCAATTTGTCATGTTAAAATCTGTTCAGTTTGTAAAATAAGCAGCATAGAAACTGATTGTCAAACATCTGTTAAGATATATCTTTCGGGTTTGACTCATACCGTGAAGAGAAGAAGAAGAGAGAATGGGACCAAATGCGAATGGGACGGAATGCGAATGGGACCGAATGCGAATGGGACCAAATGCGAATAGGACCGAATGCGAATGGGACCATTTTTGAATTCGTGAGGAAATGCGAATGGGACGGTATGCGTCAAACCCAGTCAAACCCGTTTCTTTCGGTTGAGTGCAAACTCCTAACATTTGATGAAACTACACTTGACGTAATGTCTTATAGTCTAACGTAATGTCTCTATAGCTTAAATCATAGACTCAGAATTAGTAAGTACATACCTACTGGCTTAAGTGGACAAACCACCGCGCCCGGTATACATGGGGATGGGTGTTCGATTCTCGCCTTGAACAAAATTTTTCAAGTTTAAAGACGTTAAATGTGAATGTAAGAGATCTTCATAATACGAATATGTAAAAGTATCATGGAGGTAGGTTATCATATTATGTTGTGCAGAATCAAATGTCATGTGACGAAGAGTTAAAACATAGCGTGAGAATATTTACTTTCTCGTACCCGACGCGACGTTGACTAGCAGACAAAATGTTTTCTCTGTTAATTAAACCACTGTCCAACATTCGAGGTTCAGTTGAAGATAATACTTCACAATATGAGTAAAAGTGATGACACTTTATTTAGGTTATACCTACAATCTTTTATAATCTTTTATATAATCAATTATATATTCGTAGAATTGAAGGCGAATAAACGACTCACATAAATAGTTTGAAATGAACCTGTATACTATAAAACGTATTCTGTTCGAGTTTACCTTTTAAATAATAAATATAATAAAATAAATATTTAGGACATGCCTCACTGGGCCACACAGAGCCATCTAGTCCCAAATTAAGCTACTATTAAGTACCCTGTCGTATGGGGGGTACTAGACAACCGATAAACTTACTTACTTTTTTTTTGTAAATACATACGTATAATTTATAGAAAACACCCAGACCAGTACAAATAGACATGTTCATGCACACAAATATTTGTACTGTGCGGGGATCAAACCCGCGACCCATGGCTCAGAAGCAGCGTTTACTACCGCTGATCCAAATGGTCGTCAACCATTCGAATCAAATAACAAAGACGGTAAAAGATTAAGAAAATGTTACAAGTTCATTCCGGAGAATTAAATAGAACCACGCCCCATTGGTATAGTGGGCAAAGTGCCGGACGAAGATGAGGGGTCCTGGGTTATTTAGAGTGGTTTTAACTATGATTCTCAGTAAAAAACATAATATTTTCAAAATACGAGTTCGTTTTGGTCTTAAAAATGCGTTTACCTTTGTGTGATGATAATGACAAACTAAATTTTTTTAAAGTTTCGTGTTATTTAATAAAGGTAATAGAAAAGGTATTAATATTGCTTATATTTCTGTCTTGTATTTGTTAAGTCTTTCTCTACTATGACACACGACCAAGTAAAATTCATAATTAACGGCCTTTAAGCATCCCACTGCAGGATAAAGGCCTTCATCATTGAATGCAAGTTACCATAGCATTGATAGGTATGTCGGGGTCTCAGGTTCGATTTCCGGGTCGGGCAACAAAAAAAATTGAATTTTCAAACATTGTTTGGGTTTGGGATCACCATTCCGAATTTGGCAAGCGTGGTGATTATGCCTGACCCATCATTGCTATGGTAATTCATAAGTATGTAAAAAGGTAATACCAAGGTTACCCACGAAATAAGTATTTCCTATGAAAACATAATAAGGCACACGCTCACAGACAACAGAGTTAGTAAAACAAAAGTATTCAGGACAAGGTATGCTCTGTTTAGTGCTCATGCAGTCGAGCATGCAACTTCGTTTAAGAGCGAGACCCTGAAGGATCGTAGATCCTCAGGCAAAGCGTTAGTAAACAATTTTATCGCCAAAATTATCGTCTTTTTTTTAAACTGTTTAAATGACCTTAGGATTCTTGGCAAATTGATTTCTTAACACAAGATATATAGAAAATAATAATCTTTCAGCTGTATATCGATAAAAATAGACTGGAAAAGTCATAGCAAGTAATGTCAGACCGATTTTCATCTTTTTTTTTCATTTGAACAAATCTGGTATTAGGAGGTAACTTTGTGTCTACGGGTAAACAAAAAAAATCAATAATTTTAGTAAGACATTGTATATAATTAATACTTATTTTTCTTTGTCGTTTCGCTCTTGGGTTTTTTGGCCACAATAACTTAGTTCACGTCGGTGGTAGAGGCGGACACAGCTCTCTGCAAGTGTCTCGCTATCTCTTCTTGCTGACTGTCTAGCGCACACAGGAACACGGATTCCTAATGCATATTTTAATTGGTCAGTGCAGCGCTTAGGTGATCTGCCCTGCGATCTGGTTCCTTCAGTTCCGCTTTACCCTGTACAACCAGCCGCTCGGAGGAATCGTAATCCCACTTAAAGACATGTTGAATGTACTACAGTAGTTATACGCAACTGCATACCGAGTTCCTGGAGTATGGACACATAATTGCGGAATTCTGTCCACAATATTCCGAACATCTTCCACCAGCACTACATTTCCATAGCGTCTATCTTTCCCTTTTTCATGTCGCGAACGAACTGTCCACGTCTCCGCCGCGTACAGATATATGAGCGTTCAAAGTTCGAACGAGCCTGTTTATGGTGGCCGGCTTTGGTAATTATGCTATTTATTTATTGGAAAATATTTATTTCTCCAAACCCTTCTCAACTTTACTTTTCATTTCATTTCAGCCTATAAGTAGTGATGTAAAAGGCTCGTGGCCTCCGAGTCCTTTTGGCTAGACCTCGGTGCCGTTTACAGGGCTCGCCTCATTTTTATAACGCTCGACAACTCGGGAGTCCGTTCAGGGCTCGTGCCTTTTTGAAAGCTCGAGCCTTTTTTGATCGATCTCGAAGCTTTTTCAGAACTAGAGCCTTTTTCAAAATTATCATATATACAGGTGTTTCAAAAAAATGGGTAATTACTGAAGGATGTTGCATAATCTCCTTTGATGAGTCCTTAGTAAATTTCTTATATTGATAGCACTAAATTTTGATATCGAGTAAAAATAATGTTTAATAATAATATATATAAGTAGCAGGACAGGAGTAAATTTATCTATGATTTATGAGGTTATTGACTCGCGCGGCTGATGGAACATTGTGGAAATTTCGATAAATTCATAACGATATTTTTAAAAAACTTCGATATAAGTTTTTTCCGAAACCATAACAGCTAGAACAAAAGGGACAGCGCCAGATATTTCAGTTTCATTCACTTTCTATGGCGTTTCAGGCATTACTCGTTTTTTTGAAACACCTTGTATATATGATAATTTTGAAAAAGGCTCGAGTTCTGAAAAAGCTTCGAGATCGATCGAAAAAGGCTCGAGCTTTCAAAAAGGCACGAGTTACCCACGTTTTTAGGCGGATTAGTGAATTGTAGAGAGAAGACGCCGTTGCCTTTCTTTTTCTGGTAGTATTATTTTATTCACCTTAAGAAGAATCTTAAACCTTAGGAAGAGAAGGGGTGGAACTATTATTTGTGTCAAACACAGTAAGTAAGTTAAGATGTTGCCAAAGAGAATTGTAATATGCAAGGCTAAAAAAATTTCGCAACCTCAATGAATCATTACCTACACTCGAACGCTCCCGGTGAGTATGGGCCATTACGTAAGTAAGTAAGGTACCAGTTTCTTTGAAAGTTTTAAAATTGAAATACAAGCCAAGAGAATATGTTTTCATTATTTTATCCCAGTCAAACAAGTTCCAAGTAAGGTAACTTATTCTGTTAAGTTTTGTTCTTAAATGAACATCAGATAATACTTACATTTTTGTTGCAAAATCGCAACTACACGAAGATTACATTGTTACAACAATCAACTCCTTGAACCAATTTTTTATTCCTTTTTCATTATGCGTGTTTAGTGTTTACGAATTTCAATAGGTAACCAAAAAAACTTGTTGTCATCTTTCAATCTTATTAAAGGTTATATAGATAGAGGAGGTAAATTCTTTTAGATTAGGTATTCGTAATATAGATCTCTAACACAAACTCTATCAAACTCATATATCCCGTTAACGTATATTTGTGTGCCGCCGACCTTGATTCGAAAATTTGCCACTAGATCGTCATCTAGTAACAAATTTTATCATTTTTCATTAACAAAACTACTGATGCAGCGTCCTGCATCAGTACTTTTATGGCACTAATGCAAATCGGAAGCTTTTATTCGTAATTCGCAAAATTACGGTAATAGTAATTTTCACCCAGTAAAATTCGGAATCACTGTCTAGCGAGTCGTTTAGCGAACTATAGAACGCTCAATGCTTGGTAAGGAACTTATCCGACAGAGAACCAAGGTCATTGACCTAACACAGGATTAAGCAAGTTGAAATGGCTTGCCATCTGTCTAAGAACCGATTACAGCAAACGGAAGTAATATATAGTTACTTGATTGGAGAGCACAACCTGGCACGCGTATGGTATCCTAGCATAGCTAAAGCTAAGACTGAAGTCGAGAGCCGTTTTACAAAACGCAGCTGATACGTTAAGCTGAAGATACGGTAAAATGGCGTGTATTAAGCCTATGTCCAGCAGTGGAGTGCTACTGACGTTGATGATAGGATAGCGCAGGTTTTTTGTTGTCCTTCTGTTATAAAGTGATGCCAAAAAGGTTTGTGAAATAAACTACACTTCTATTAACGAACTATTACTAAGCATTGTTATGTACGGATTAGAAATTAGTGGTTTATTTTAATTACAATTTATTTGCTAGTTTTGCTATCTAACGCCCCGTTGGTTTAAGTACCCACCGGGCCATGATCTCGGAGTCCTGGTTTCAATCCCCGGGTGGGGCGGTAAAATATTCGATTTTTTTAATATTTCTCGGATTTGTGATCACTAACCCACATTTGGTGAGCGTGGTGATTATGCCTGTACCTATCATTGCTGTGGTAACTTGCATTCAATGATGGAGGCCTTTGCCCTGCACTGGAATGATTAAAGGCCTAACTTAACTTTTTTAAACTTTTGCTATGCAAAACATTACTATGGTGGTAAAGGAAAGCTTCCTTAGAAATCGATTTACAGTGCCGGTGCCGGGTTCATCGCATTATTGAAAAAGGTACAAAGGACAGTGTCGGCCAACCAGTTGTAGTAGGCTTAGGGCTTTCGCTACGTTAAGCATGCCTACGCGGTGGGTGTCTCACGTATTAAGTATTAAAGGTTATATGAGCAGCCACCCGTTGCCACACGAGTCAGCGCCATCAGGTCGCTGCTGCTCATCATCATCTTAGCCAAACTACGCCCAATGCTGGAAATAGGCCTTCCCTAAGTATCTCTGCAACCATTGGTCCCGCGCCTCCCAAATCCACCTGTTTCCCGTGACCTTCATCAGATCGTCGGCCCACATGGTTCGGAGCCTACCGAGAGATCGTTGTCCGGTGCGTGGTCACCATTCCAGAAACTTTCCGCCCTAACGGACATTGGTTCTTCTAACTATGTGTCCCGCCCACTGCCACTTCTGCAACGCAATTTTTCGAGCGTGACTGCTCATAATTCAAAACAATTCTGTCCGTTCCGCCGTTTAATACAAACACGCGAGAGATATTTAGGACGATCCTATACTGATGCCACTCTCCTCATTCGTTTAAGGGCGTGTGTTGATGAGTCAGTTTCTAGCCGATCCGCCGTCGGTTTGGTGCCGGTAACGCGTGTTGACAAGCATGGTTCATGAACTCACTTGCACAGTCTGTCGTAGGTAAACAACTAATGACCGGACGTAAGCCCGGTCTAAAAAACCGGCTCGTCAACACACGCCCTAAGGAAAGGACTTATTGTTGTCCTTTGTTGATCAAGGTCTTTCAATAGGAGAACATGAGAACAGAAAGATTTTGCTGCCTCGCTCCTACTTTTGCTGCATACAGATTAACTGCCTGCGTTATGATGACTCATTTGTTAGAGGTATTTTGATCTATCTGTTTTTAACGCGTGGTTTGTTGACGGGATGTGATGTGGTGGTCTTTGTTTGTTTCCTACCGCCCACGGTACCGTTACTTCTATAGCACGTTTAAGTTGTCTATAAAATAATATAGGTACCTAAATAAATGTATTATTAGACCCAATTTGGGCCCTGATGGGCACTGCAATATTTATAGTCGTGCGTCGGATAAGCCGTTGTTAGGCTTTTGTCGAAAGATGAAAGACGTAAAAACTAGTGGCGTAAGACGCCTGTAACAGGTCACACGATAAAACGAAGAATAAAAAAGATACGAGTCGCAATGATCACTTTTATGCAGTCTTATGGGTTTCTTGAATTTTTGCGACCATGTAAATTGAAAGATAAGAGTTATTCATGTAGGTATGTTAATCTTTATATGTACAATATAAATCGTTGTAGTTATAGCTCTAAATCTTTCTATTTATTCCGAATGTTATTTCTAGAAAATTTTATTCGACTCATGTCTTTCGACATTACGCCGTTCAAGATAAAATTCTTATCCTGTAATTATCTCGTCTGCATTAATATTTATTAAATGTCCTGTATGTACCAATTGCTTCGCCCATAATTAGGAATAAGGAATGCAGTAATTTTGAGATCAAATTAAGCCTCAAAGTTGCTAACCGACGGATGTTGCGCACGAGGTTTTAGATAACGTATGCGCCCCAGTGGTGGCGTACGGGGCCCGTATTACGGGCCTCTCCTAATGGTATTGTGTATTATGGGTTTAACATCTAAAAGAAATATTTTTACAAATATTTCACAAACTCTTTAGTTTGTTAAATATTTGTAATAAACAGCTTTATTGTAGGGTATTAACTTTTCTGTTTGTAACTTTATACACACAGAAAATTCAAGCAATGACGGTTATCTCCGTTCTCTTATGTGTTTCCTCAATTCTGATTCATTAGCGCAAGGAACCAAGTTAGTAGGTACTCGTATGTATCGGTCTTTTCATCTCCCGAAACCTTGACATTCATGAGACGCATGCATTAAGTTTTAGCCCTATCTTATCACTGGCAACACCCTTTTTTTTTTTTTTTGTTTTCGCAGGAAAAAGTGCATTACGCATACCTACTGCTTCAGGGGCAGCAGTAGGGTATGTGGGACTCTCTTGTCGGTGCCCGACAAGCATACCCACTAAAAAGACCTGCGGTGTACCTTGCAACGTATGTTGGCAGTGTATGGGTTTCCCTTAGGATGCCCTCCATGCATCGCCTACGTACGGCCTATGCCGGGCCTCAGGCATAAAATATGGGTGATCCTGTACACCAGGAACCACCCCCAGTCTGGCAAGCTGTGCAATGCGAGCGTTGAGCCCCCCGGCCCAACGCCCACTAGCCTGCTAGAGGGGGGAAGTTGAGTTCGGCGTATGCCTTCTCGTCCTCCCCCATCTACGACTTCGGGTCGGGTCCGCAAGCAACCTCGCCGACCCGATCCGTGGCCACCCTTTACAATGACATTGCATGTCGTTGCAAGGGGCCGCCAACGTCTCACGCCCACTCGCTGCCCAGCATAGCTCAAACCATACTGGGAAGCGAGCGACTTCCGTCCGCCGCAGGGCTGGCGCCCCAACGGCAACACCGCCGTCGCACCCTCCAGCACGAACGGCCACAACAGGCCACGGGCCGAAGCCCGCTACCACCGTCTGGAGACGCATTCAACAGCGGGCTGCCCAAGCCCACTGGAAGCGTCTCCCGTGTGGGTTTTGGTCCACGCCGGCCAAATGGCCGGTACCCTCCATGTCTGGAGGGCGTTCCCCTATCCGCCACCTGGGGACGCGCCCGGTAGGAGACCCAAAACTCCTTCCCTGTGAAGGGCGGGATCACTGGCAACACCCAAATTAACATTTTACATCTGTAGATATATAATAATGTGTGTCTAATGCTTTTTCATGTTTTATTGAAGTGTTCCCAGTATAGGTGCGCTTACGTTACATAATGGCTAATTGAGCTGTATTACGTTATCACATCAGGAATCATTCCGTTCCATTTACCTAAGCGAAAGAAATGCGTGGTCTACACATTTTTAAATCAAACTGAGCGTTTACATTACGTTTTATAACAACAAAGTTTACATTACGTTTTATAACAACAGTATATTGTTATTATAAAACGTAATGTAAACTTTTTAGTTCCGTTTTGGCTAAGGTTTTTAATGTTAATTTCAATTAAACTGATCGGTGATTACTTTAATCAATTCAAAAGTGAGCTTATTATACTCCTATGATTTTTAATCAAATAAATAAAATAATTTTGATGATTAATAAATTAAATGTGCAATATTCGCACATAAAAACCATGACATTAATATGGATTCATTAGGTTTATGAATATATTATTATTGTCATGATTTTAATGTAACCAACCACGAAATAAATTACCTCAATCAATTGTTTTTTGGTTAATCGAATTAATAAAGAGTTAATTATTATCAATATAGACAAGTATATGTTTGTAGGTAGAGAATTATTTGCCATAGGTAGTAAGAATTGATTAATTCCGAGTTTTAATTATACTAGTATTTATGGTAGCGATAGGTCTTAGTTATTGATTGTGACCATTAAAATTTTAAATCAGGCTTCTGCAGAGATTTTATTCAATAAAAAATGTACTCTGGACTCACCACAAACGATAAATACCTATGCAATAATCAAAAACTAGGTAGGTACCTACTTGACACACGTGAGGAACACCGTGACTCAATTTATCTACATCGTTCATTTTTTGAACAATATGACCAAGATACAGTCAAAAATTCTTAAACAAAATTCTTCCTAATAGTCAACCAAACAAAGAAGAACGCACGCTCCACGCTTAACTTTTTGTTAGACAACAAGAAGTTAAGCGTGGACATTCGTAAAAATACCTATCTACTTTACACTGTGAATCTTTTCTAACTTCAACTTCAACTAATTTCAAGTATTGTATAAACTTGTATAATTATTATCTATCTACCTAAGGTAGGTAGATAATATCCAGTACCTAGGCACCTAAGTAGGTTTACAAACATTTAAGGAAATGCAAATTTGCTACTTTCGGACACAAATTCTTCTTGTTACACTAATTCGACCCCGTTATGACAACTAATTCTAGGTATTTACGAAGGAATTACCTAGTCTAGTACCTACTTTTAAAGAAAATAGCTTCGTGATAATAATTGACAATCAAAACATAAAGATTAATACAATCGAAAACTTCTGAGATACGGATACGGCGGACCGGCGCACTCCATTCTGGCCGAGTGTGGAAGAACTTAGGATTTGTGTACCACTTTCAAACGAAAAAAGCGTGCAGTACTACACAAAAACGGACGACACATCAACAATAGACGACGCGAGCTGCAAGTGCTTATGTAGTCAGACGACGAATAAGGCGATAGTACCTAAAGCTATAGAACCTGAAGAATATTTAAGGTTGGTTCTGGTGTAATGCAAGAAAAGAATTGCTACATTTAGACACATTTCTTGATTATCATCATCGTCATTTGGCCTTTTTCATCTTTGCAGATGGCTTAAATAGCTTTTAGCGACCGCGCTAACTACCCTTATACCTCCAATGCAGGAGTATATCTTTCACCCTCAAAATTTGTGAATAATTTCGTGTTATTATGGGTCAAGTATTTTGTAAGGTTTTATAACACTTTACTTATCACTCAAAACCCAAAAAAATATTAGGGTACATTTTAATGAATAGTATTCTAACGGGGATAAATAAAATCTGGTTTTGGGGAAATGTGTGGGGAAATGGGCTTCAGCATCTTCCCTCCACTATTGCCCAAACTGCACTAGCTAACCTGTCTACCAAATGTGGCGATTTGGCAAAATTTTACTTTTTGATAAGTACCTATTCTACCTACCCAGTGAACTGATGCAGATGTGGGCAGACAATGCTTGCAATTTGCATTTCCTTAAATAATAGCTTTACCGCGGCAGTCTCCGAGTGCCACACGTCTTTTTGGTTCAAGAAAATGTGACACCAATTTTCATCAAGCCACGACGTATTCCATACGCCCTAAAGGACAAAGTTGACGAAAAAAAAGACGTGTGGCACTCGGAAACTGCCGCGGTAAAGCTATTGCATAGCATTTTTTATCAACTTATGCAATTATAAAACTAAAAAGTATCACCGCTGTGCCGGTCGGAGTGGGGGGTGATAGGTTATTCTCGTTACGGAATTTCTGAATTCGGTCTCCACGCTCAAGGCCCGCGATAGAAGCTATGCAATAGCTTAATTTTATAATTTTATGTATTTTCTAATTTTGACTTTTGTAATTAAATTTTTCTGTTATTTTGGCAGATATGGTTACCATAGGCAACCCTACTGTCAAAATCCTTATTTTCTTCTAAATACTTTTAAATTTCGGAAATTCAAAATTGTGCGATCGTGCCTCGCCCCGAGTGTTAGGTTAGGTTATTTTCGTTACGGAATTTCTGGATTCGGTCTCCACCAAAATAATGTTTAATCAGCTTTTATCACACTTTAGTGTAAATAAATTATTAAATAGCAACCAATATGGTTTCAGAAAAGGTAGAAATACTACCGATGCTGGAGTTGCTCTTCTACAACATGTGTTTAATGCTTGGGAGAGTAAGCTAGATGCCATAGGTGTATTTTGTGACCTTTCAAAGGCTTTCGATTGTGTCGACCATGTAACATTACTTAAAAAACTTAAACATTATGGTGCATCGAATGATTCCTTGGATCTAGTAAGTTCTTACCTTAAGGACAGAACACAAAAGGTTTGCATAAACGGAGCTGAGTCTTCAGGGTCTGCCCTTATTATGGGTGTCCCTCAGGGATCAGTATTAGACCCCTGCTATTTTTAATTTATATAAATGACCTTCCGTGTTATTTACATAATCTTTGTGAGATGGTATTGTTTGCAGATGACACATCAATGATTTTTAAAACTAAGAGGGGCAAATGTTCATTTGATGATGTTAACAATACCCTCTCTAAATTATTACATTGGTTTACAACAAATAATCTTTTACTAAATGCAAATAAAACAAAATGTGTAAAATTTACCATGCCCAATGTAAGATTTGCTGCTACTCATATAATTGTTAAAGATGAACCACTAAACTCTGTAGATTTAACTACCTTTTTAGGTATAACTGTAGACTCTCATTTGCAATGGGGTGCTCATATTAGGGTGCTGTCTGGAAGATTTAGTTCTGCTGCTTATACTGTGAGAAAGATAAGGCAATTGACTGATGTTCAAACGGCAAGATTAGTATATTTTAGCTACTTTCATAGCATAATGTCATACGGAATTCTGTTGTGGGGCTCAGCGGCAGATATTGAGTCAATTTTTATATTACAAAAACGTGCTGTACGGGCTATTTACGGCCTTCGACCCCGTGACTCGCTGAAAGAGCTCTTCAAAGAGATTGATATACTTACAGTGTCTTCTCAATACATTCTCGAGAATATTGTTTACGTTCGTAAGAACATACATTTATTTCTTAAGAAAAGTAACGTACACAATTTCAATACTAGAAATAAAGATAAACTTGCCGTTCCAGGCTTCAGACTGTGAAAAGTAGGAAAATCGTTTATGGGAAATTGTATCCGTATTTTCAACAAATTACCAAAGGATATTGCTGAACTCCCTGTACATAAACTTAAATCGTATGTCAAAGTTATTTTAATGAAAAAGGGCTATTACACTGTTAATGATTATTTAAATGATAGAAATGTATGGCATTAAGTTGTCCCAGCTCGTACTTGCTTAAACCTTGTAAAAATTACGAGTACCTTACCTTGTAAAAATGTATTTAAAAAGAGGCTGACAATAGTGACCGAGTTTCTTGCGCTGCTTCTTCTCGGCACTAGCCCAGACTTGTCCCGAAGCAGTGGTAGGTTTAAATTGGGACGTGTAAAAGCGCCTCCTGGGGCCTATTTGCAGAAATAAAACTGATTTTAACTGATTTTTGATTTTTTAACGCTCAAGGCCCGCGATAGAAGCTATGCATAGCTCAATAAGGAGGCTATGTAATGTAACAAAAGTTAAAAATTCCGATGTGGTCATCCGCAGCTGTCATATCATTTTACATATGGAAAAAATAAATAGCATTGCTTACAAACAGAATGGTATTATTTAGAACTTAATATATTTTTTTTATGGTAGAAAAAAAGGTTGGGAAATCGAAAAAGTGTATAGAATAAAATTGGTGAATAAATTTATTTGTTTTTACAAACAACATGACAATACACATATAATTCGATTACATGCATGCAAAACTTAAATGAACGATATTTTATTACCCACTCGGTAATAAAACATCGAATCTTATATACTAGACTGTTGTACTCGTACCTTATGACATTATCAACTAAAGCAGTACAGAACTACTACCTAAACTGGACATAGACCCGTATCTCAGGCAGGATAAGGTAACAGGTGTGTTACAACAACACTAAACAGCTGGCTGGTGGATTATTATCGGCTCCAACTAAGTGACCACCACCAGCTCGCCCGAAATGGGCACCCTCGGCGCCGTAGGCAAGAGACGTGGTGATCAAGAGAGATGGAGAGGGGGTTGAGTCATGACGAAAACTTTGTAACAGATTGAATCCCACGCGCGCGAAGCCGCGGGCATCAGCTAGTTCAATAATATGTTGCAATAGGTAATTAATTATTTGTTTATTAAACAAAATTTTCAATTATTTTATATTTTCGCTTATCAGCAAAATAAAATCCATAATTTACAATGTTTTATAGCAGTAAAATGAACGGCGATCATCCATGCAGAAAAAACTTAGGTAATTATTACTCAGACAAAAGATAGGATGGTGAGGTTACATAATTACAGTGGGTAGGTAATGAATAGGTTGTTTAAATGTACTACTGTATAGTCTAATTGGATAACGGAACTTGAAGAGTGTCACATTACACTTCGGTGTACCGACAGGTATTTTATTGCGAGTTCTTAATTAAAAGGCATATTACATAATTTCGACTTTTTTTAAGAATCTATTTGGATTTTTATTTTAATGTTCAAATTCAAATGAGCTAAAGAGAATTTATTCGCATCTACTCTGTGGTTTTAACTGAATTTTTAGATCTAAACCTTTCCCGATTCCCTAGCTAACTCGTGACTACAGGATAATCAAAAACGTGTTTTGCTTAATGAAACCAAGTCAATTACAGTTAGCCTAGGTGTCCACAGAACCAGTTTAGTGTAATTGTCCACTATGATTGTTGTTAATCGTTATGAATGTCCCTTGTATAGAATAATTGCAGTTAATTGTACCATAACATTCTATCTGCAACTCGATCTTTGCTCTGTAGCATGTGAGACGTGAGTTTATTACGTAAGTGTAACTTGTGTATACAGGGTTATTTAAAAAACAACACCGTCCGCAGAATCGGCTCTCAGAAAATTAATATTAACGCTGGGAAAACTAAATTCATTTTATAGGATAGAAAAATAAAAACCTCTAAATTGAATCAAACGAAACGAAAGTTGTGAATTTTTATTTTATTGTTTTACAATATTTATAATTATGGAGGTGCGAAGAGTCTCCAGGAAATCATCACCCTGTTGAAGGAGACCGACCCTGATGACGTGCCCACGTTCCGGGCGAAGGATCTACATAAGCTTCCTCCCGTCTCATTCCACCATGTCGACTTCACCAGGCTGCTCAAGGACATAACGAGACAAAGTTCGTGCTTTGTTTTGTAGTTCTCGTTTTGACTGCGCGAGCGCTGTTCAAGTTTCCATACTAAATATTTCGATGGCGATACGAACACGCAAACGATTCGAATTCGATAGTTTTTCGTGCTAGACCCACTGTACCTATAGCACAAAAAACTATCGACTTCGAATCGTTTGCGTATCGAAAGCAAACGACACAAAGTTCGTGCTTTGTTTTGTAGTTCTCGTTTTAACCGCGAGAGCGTTGTTCAAGTTTCCATACTAAATATTTTTCTATGGCGATACGAACACGCAAACGATTCGAATTCGATAGTTTTTTGTGCTAGACCCATGATACGTCACCCCCCGCCGCCGCCTCCTCCGCCCCGGCGGAGACGTCACGCGTGTGTACGTCGACCCCATAACGTCCATACGCTGCAGTCACCGCTGCTAACCAACCCGCCAAGCGACAACCCGAGCGGGTTACAAAAGCGTAACCAAGAACGTTCGGTCTCTCAAATCATATAAAGAAGGAGATATGAAATTGCTCGTAAATCCTTACCGAACCCGTGTCTCCGAATTATTTATGTGTGCAACGCAACTACAATAACACTGTTATAAGCATAAGGATCCCACTAAATCAATTTACAACGCTCATTGGTGCGCTCACAAACATGGACCCAATCACAGCGGCTACCACTTACTCCCTTACACAATGCGTCATTTGGTGTGTGCAAATTATTGCAGCGACAATGACTGTCAATGAGACTATCGACAATTTTAGGTGACATTGGCAATAAGTTTGCCGAAATCTGTTGCACATTTATATAAATCTTTCGTAAAAAGAAAACTTATTTAGATAGAATAATAATAAAATGGTAGCCATTTCAGTTTATCGAAGAAAAGGAAACGTTAGTTTTTTGGGCTCACTATTTCTGCACCTACAATTTAAAACTTTTCTAGTTGATTTCTCTTCTTATACAAGGAGTCTCTCAGCTTCTTAAATATCTCCAAAGTGCTGTATTAAGCCTCGAAAATGTGGTTCGGATCCTCAGGGAAGAAGGTACGAGATTTTGTCGAATGCAGCGTAAGGGCAGGAAGTCAAAGCTTTCGGAAAGGACTTTAGGGCTGATTAAGGAACGATGTGAAAACCCACCCGTCACTTCGCCAGGAAAGCGCGCTCTAAACTTAGAAATCAGTAAACTCGTACGACACGAACTCCGATGTTCCAATACTCTTTCTATTGAAAGAGCGATCGAGCAAAATCGGGGGTCGAAAGTATTCGTACAATCTGTTGGAAGAAGTCACCTGACGAAACTGACCACAGCAAGTGAAGAAGTCGTTGCTTCGAAGCCAGCAGTCCTTTCCGAAGTAGAACGCTTCTATGGCCGGTTATACGCTTCGCATGCATCTCGATCTGATCCCGAAAATGAGGACCCTAGAGCCGCGTTAACACGCCACTACACTCAAGACCTGCCAGAAGTCAGCATTGGCAAAATGGAAAAGTCCCTGGAGAGGATGGCGTTACAACAGAGTTGCTAAAGGCTGGAGGTAAACCCGTAAGCTTCAAAAGATTTTTAACGCTGTCCTGTTTGAAGGGAGAACTCCGGAGGCGTGGAGTAGGAGTGTTGTCGTCCTGTTCTTCAAAAAAGGAGATAAGACCCTGCTAAAGAACTATCGACCCATTTCCCTTCTAAGCCACGTCTATAAGCTATTTTCAAAAGTCGTCGCAAACCGCCTTGCACGAAGACTCGACGAATTCCAACCACCGGATCAGACTGGATTTCGGAGCGGATACGGCACCATAGACCACATCCACACAGTGCGGCAGATTATACAGAAGACCGAAGAGTATAATCAGCCCTTGTGTCTAGCATTCGTGGACTATGAGAAAGCCTTCGACTCGATAGAGATCTGATCCGTTTTGGAGTCCCTGCAGCGTTGCCAAGAAGATTGGCGGTACGTGCAAGTGATGAGATGTCTCTACGAATCCGCCACCACGTCCGTCCAAGTGCAGAATCAGCAAACAAAACCTATACCGTTGCATCAAGGAGTGCAACAAGGGGACGTCATTTCCCCGAAATTGTTCACAAATGCAATGGAGGATATGCTCAAGACGCTGCAATGGAAAGGACGAGGCATCAACATCAATGGCGAATACATCTCTCATTTGCGATTTGCAGACGTCATAGTCATTATGGCAGAAACGCTGCAGGACCTACAACAGATGCTGAATGACCTTGCTGACTCTTCTGTGCGCATCGACTTGCGGATGAACCTGGATAAAACCAAGGTTATGTTCAATGAACATGTACTACCGCAAACGATTGCGATGCACGGTACTTTCCTCGAAGTTGTTCAGAAATACGTGTACCTCGGGCAGACATTGCAGTTAGGCAGAAACTACGTCAAGTCTTCTCATCGTCGATCCCACAATGCCTCAAGACGAAAGTCTTCAATCAGTGCGTCCTACCCGTCATGACATACGGAGCCGAAACGTGGACACTCACGGTACGGCTAGTCCACAAGATCAAAGTCGCTCAGCGGGCTATGGAAAGAGCTATGCTCGGAGTTTCTCTTAGGGATAAAATCAGAAATGAGGTGATCCGGCAGAGAACTAAAGTTACCGACATAGCCCACCGGATTAGCAAGCTGAAGTGGCAGTGGGCTGGCTATATTAGCCGCAGAACCGACAACCGATGGGGTAAACGAGTTCTTGGGTGGAGACCGTGTCTCGGCAAACGTAGTGTAGGAGCCAGGTGGAGTGATGATTTGCGCAAGTTGGCTAGCAGGAGCTGGATGCGAGAAGCCGAAGATCGACCTAAGTGGCGTGCAATTGGAGAGGCCTATGTCCAGCAGTGGACTGTGATAGGCTGATGATAATGATGATGCTGTATTTAATTAAGGCAGCATGATAAAAAACATAAAAACAGTTTTTAAATTAAAAATACTACTTAGACATACTTATTGCGATGTTAGGTGCACTTTACTTCTCAGATCCTGTGGTGGAGTGGTTTTGTAATTATCTATCTGGAAGGCAGCAATGTATACGGGCCAGTGATCGCGTATCCAGTTTCTGCAATATTTCTGCCGGAGTGCCTCAGGGTGGTGTTTTGTCCCCTCTTCTTTTCTCCATTTTCATCAACTTCCTTACTCCTCTTCTTTCGTGTTCCTTCCATCTCTACGCAGATGATCTTCAAATTTACACCCACGCTTCTGCTGATGACCTTAATTCTGCTTTTTCGGCAATTAACAAAGACCTTGCGACTGTCCTTCAATGGAGTCAATGTCATGGCTTAATGGTGAATCCCAACAAGTCGCAAATTATTGTCATTGGTGGTTCCAAGCAGATTAATCGACCTGATTATGATGCTATTTCCTGCATAACATTTGACAATGTAATATTATCGTGCAATAATGTAGTTAAGAATTTAGGTGTTTATTTCGACTCAGCCCTAAATTGGTCAAACCACATTTCAGAAGTAAGTCGTAAACTCTTTGCTGCGGTGGGATCACTTTACCGTTGGAAGAACCTGCTTCCCGTGAAGACTAAAGTCGTGCTTGCGCAGACCTTACTTCTACCTATACTTGACTATGCAGATGTTTGTTTGATCGATCTTAATGAGGGCTATCTTAATAAATTAGAAAGATTACAAAATGTTTGCATCAGATTCGTGTATGGGCTGCGCAAGTTCGACCATGTCTCTGTGTATCGGCAGAGGCTTGGGTGGCTGCCCATCAGGCTCCGTTGGGATGAGCATGCTCTTATTCTACTTTATAATGTGTTATTTGACCCTCGCTCTCCACCCTATCTGAAGGAGTGTTTTCATTTTCGGAGTGCTGATCTAGGTCGTGTACTACGCTCTGGGTATGGCAATATACTTCATGTGCCACACACTAAGTCTGGTTATCTTAGAGGTTCTTTCGCTGTGAAGGCTACGCACTTGTGGAATGATCTGCCGCGTGACATTCGAGAGTCAAAGTCACTAGAAATTTTTAAATCTAAGCTGCATAGCCACCTTCTGAACAAGGTCGCATGTTAAATCGGCTATTTTCCTTAATATTATTGGATATTTACCTCCTTATTTTTGTAAGTCTATGTCAACTACACCTTTGCATTTAAGTATTTCTTTGTATGTATTGCTTTTATTTGCTTCTATTATTAATCTAATCTAAGTATAATCAAATTAAAGTCTTGGCTTATGTCCACTAATTATATCTTTACTATAAACTGTTCTTGCTCTTATGTATTTATTCTTGACTTTTCTTGTTACCTGCTATTTATTTATGTTACCTCTCCTCTCCTACAGGGTTGCCTGGAAGAGATCGCTTGCAGCGATAAGGCCGCCCTTGCTCACATTAGTTATAAATTTAGTTTTAAGTCAACTGTTTGTACCAATTTTTAATGTGAGCAATAAAGTGTTATCTATCTATCTATCTATCTAAAAAAGATTTTGATTTATAAACGCTACTTATGCCTTAAGTGAATATCTACCAAAATTACAAATTATAAAAATTCACTGGAAACCAATTAGGCCCTCTGCCAGTGGCATTTATCTATTTTTCCTTTATATGAGAATTATTTGGAAAGCTGAAACAAAGAATAGTAATAATAAGGTTACGTACGATATTACCTCTATTTCATTAATTATTAGGTTAATACGAGTAATAACGGTAGAACCCCTTTATGTGCGTTTTTAATATACTTAATTTGTATCATAAGATTATATCAAATTACAACTTAAATTTTACACACGAAATTATTCATGAAACGGTCGCGTATATAACTAACGGCCGTTTTCAACCCTACCTAACCCTATCTATCTTCAGTTTTGGCATATCCGAGATAGAAAACAACTTCTGTCTTTGTTTCTCTGGACGGAAAGATCAGAGATAGAAACTGTTTCCTATCTCCGATATGTCAAAACTAGCGATAGATAGGTTATTGGAAATGTCCGTAAGAAAACTATCGATAATACTCGGATCGGACTACATACCTAATTCACAATAAATGATGTATTATATGGTACGTGACGTGACTCTATCCTTAATGTAGTTTTTTGTTACACTTCTATTTTTACTCTAAGCAATCACGGAACAACTCAGCATTTTAATTAAATGGGGAGATCTTTGCGTCGGCGCGGGTGAAGTGCAACTTATCCGCCGCGGAGTCCAATAGTTCTGTTTGCCCATATCGGATTCGCACGCGCCACGCCCCCATTTCATATCTATTCCTTTATATGATCTGAAATCGGTCTCTATAAGTATACCGCGGAGACAAGAAGAGGGCTGTGATGAAGACGGTTTTAAAAAGGTGGAAAGGAAAAAGAAGCCCGCCGGCCGGAACCTTTGCGGCACCGCCCCGCCTGGACACAACTCACACAAACAACCACCTGCTGCGGCCGGCTATCCCGACAACGCAGTTGTACGTATCCTGCCTGCATTACTCCACGAAATCAGATGATATTGTGGAGTACATCAGAGATAAAGCCAAATTCACTCTGAGGGTCGAACGGCTGGTTTCCTGCCATAACGTGAATTTCAATTCCTTTGTGGTGAAAGTACCGACCGAGCATCTGTCGACCTTCATAAAAGAAGATTTTTGTCCGAAAGGTGTTTTGTTCCGGCGATTCCGTGGTCGGATACCGGACACTGCATTGCGCAACACGTCGCCGCCTTCATAACGTGTTACTTGTAGTAAATAGTTATTTTTTTGTAGTTTTAAGTGGCGGGTACCACCACCAGTACCCAATAGATAGTTAAGTTTATTTTATGTATATTAGTCTGTAAGGTATTTATTGTATGGGCCTGTTGTTACCATATATACTCGTAAATGAATAAATGAAAAATAAAAAAAATATTTAATTAAAACAGAGAGACAGCAGGCATTTATCCCACTGCTGTACTGGTTAACTTACATGAATATAGTACGAACTGCTTTCTACGTTTGGACGAATGCAATACCGGGGTACCAGGATCCCGTAATAATACTGGGATCCAGCACAATTTTTGCGGGATCAGACACGAACAAAAAATCTAGCGAAACCCTGCAGGACTAGCGGGACTGCGCATCGATATTCGGTACGTGGATGCGCCTAAACTGACTCCCGCGCAGTACTTCTAAAACATGGGTAAAGAGTATCCCGCCATTTTCCCAAGTTCTGGCAGCACTGCTCCCGTGACTCAGCCAGATAGAGAGAAGCTAAATGACGGACGGGAACAAAGTAGGCAGCGGAGGTGTATAACGTAACAGAATATCTGGGGTACCCTTGAAGAGGAATACCCTCAGAAACCTAGGTTCTGCTACGTTACAAAAGAAAATGAAGTAAGGGGAGAAAGTTATGGGGACCTATCTCTCTATAACTATTCCCTAAGAAAAAAAAATACAAAACAAGAAAGTATAAAGTAAATATATTATAAGGTTAAAAGTAAAGATAAATAAAAACGTAACTTAAGTATAATTTAGTGCATGAGGAGAGGAAGTGGCCCGGCGGTAGACCACGCCAGGACCTAACTGCGCAGCTAAGGGGAGATGACCCGGCGGTCTGCCTGACCAAGCCGGGGTCCAGCTGCGCAGGATGGAGGTGGACCGGCGGTCTACGTGACCGCCAGGGTCCAGCGGCACTAAATGGAGAAGGCCCGGCGGTCTAATACGTGACCATACCAGGGTACGGAAGCACCAAATAAAGATATGCCAGGAATTCACTTTTAAATTTATAACATCTAATATATAAAATTCTCGTGTCACAGTTTTCGTTGCCATACTCCTCCGAAACGGCTTGACCGATTTTGATGAAATTTTTTGTGCTTATCCGGTATCTATGAGAATCGGCCAACATCTATTTTTCATCACCCTAAATGTTAGGGGTAGTCCACCCCTAAATTTTTTTATTTATTTTTTACGCAAAATTTTTAATTTCTATTTTTTTATGATACAACATACAAAAATACATACAATCCTAAATTTTTACCCTTTTATCACCAACCCCTATTTTTTAATAGCCATTTTAGTAATTTAATCATTTTTCATCCCGCTCGATATCTGATCAATTATCGTCTTTTTTGTAAGGGTAGGGTAGGGGTAGGGAAGGGTTTAGGGTAGGGGTGGGGGTAGGGTAGGGGTAGAGTATGTGTAGGGTAGGGTAGGGGTAGGGGTAGGGTAGGTTAGGGGTAGGGTAGGGGTAGGGTAGGGGTAGGGTTGGGGTAGGGTAGGGGTAGGGTAGGGGTAGGGTAGGGTAGGGGTAGGGTAGTGGTAGGGTAGGGGTAGGGTAGTAAAATATTAAAATTTCATAAAATATATACAACCCTAAATTTTTACCCTTTTATCACCAACCCCTATTTTTTGTTAGTCATTATAGTAATTTAATCATTTTTATGGCAAAACAACGTTTTCCGGGTCAGCTAGTATTTTATAAAAGCCTAGAATCTAAGCCTAGAATAGTGTTTGCTGAAAGCCGAATGTCAACCCACTTTGTTCATTGACGTGCGTGCCTGACATGGGCGAGGCACGATCGAACAATTTTGAATTTCAAAATAAGAATATAAAAATGAGAGTGAACCAAAAAGTTTCTAAACAGAAATTAGAAAATACATAAAATTATAAAAAATGTAAGTAAAACTAGTGAAAATGATAGTGGGATGAGAAGGTAGTGAGAGATGAGGTATCTACATGCCACAGGTGGGGACTTTCTTCAACGCGCGCCGTGATTGCCTGCCTATTTTTTTGTCAGAAGCTGCAATTTGTAATTGTTTGTAACATAATCCAATAACGTGTTACGTTTTATTCATGTGAAATTTCTTTTCACTTCTTTTCTTGTTCTAATACAGAAGAAAAAATAAAGTTATGTCGAACATCTATACTAATATTATAAAGCTGAAGAGTTTGTTTATTTGTCTGTTTGTTTGAACGGGCTAATTTTAGGAAGTACTGGTTCGAATTGAAAAAATATTTTTGTGTTGGATAGTCCATTTATCGAGGAAGGCTTTAGGCTAAATAACATTACGATGCAACCAATATGAGCGAAGCATCAGTAAAAAATGTTGCAAAAACGGGGAAAATTATTCATATTTAAAGGCTTCCCTTGCGTGCGCTGCGTAAACGGTTCAAGTTACCCAAAAAAATGTGTATTGAATAATTATTTCTCTTTAAATGATTTAAAAAAATGTCCGCGACATTATATTCCTACTTATCTTTTAAGATTGATTCACTATAACTTGTTTATGGTAATCAAATTTAGTCGGAATAAATGCATTATTGCCAATTATTTGACCAAGAGTTTTATCAACATAATATTAATTCTTATCCAAAAAAATATGTTGTTAATTAGAAGTATTTAATTATGAACTTCTTAATTGCGATCATAATAACAGAAATTGACCCAGACGAAGTCACGGGCACCACCTAATTATTTATAAAGTCTTTGCCGGTTGTTTGGAAATACTTTCTAAAAGAATAAAATTCGTGTACGGCAAAATGTAAGTTGGGCAAATTAATGATCAAAAGAGGATGTAATTCTTTGTTATATTTTTAGTTCTAGATACACTTATGAATTTATGATACAGTATTGCCATCATCTTACCAATGGCAACTTTTAGCATCATGCGGGACCCCGCGGGACTAAGAAACCTTAGTCCCGCAAATACCGGGATAGGTAAGTCTTTGGTCTTGTGTTCTGTTGACTTAGGTACTAAATTACCCTCCAGACAAGGAGGGTACCGGCCATTTGGCCGGCGTGGACCAAAACCCACACGGGAGACACTTCCAGTGGGCTTGGGCAGCCCGCTGTTGAATGCGTCTCCAGACGGTGGTAGCGGGCTTCGGCCCGTGGCCTGTTGTGGCCGTTAGTGCTGGAGGGTGCGACGGCGGTGTTGCCGTTGGGGCGCCAGCCCCGCGGCGGACGGAAGTCGCTCGCTTCCCAGTATGGTTTGAGCTATGCTGGGCAGCGAGTGGGCGTGAGACGTTGGCGGCCCCTTGCAACGACATGCAATGTCATTGTAAAGGGTGGCCACGGATCGGGTCGGCGAGGTTGCTTGCGGACCCGACCCGAAGTCGTAGATGGGGGAGGACGAGAAGGCATACGCCGAACTCAACTTCCCCCCTCTAGCAGGCTAGTGGGCGTTGGGCCGGGGGGCTCAACGCTCGCATTGCACAGCTTGCCAGACTGGGGGTGGTTCCTGGTGTACAGGATCACCCATATTTTATGCCTGAGGCCCGGCATAGGCCGTACGTAGGCAATGCATGGAGGGCATCCTAAGGGAAACCCATACACTGCCAACATACGTTGCAAGGTACACCGCAGGTCTTTTTAGTGGGTATGCTTGTCGGGCACCGACAAGAGAGTCCCACATACCCTACTGCTGCCCCTGAAGCAGTAGGTATGCGTAATGCATTTTTTCCTGCGAAAACAAAAAAAAAAAAAAAAAAGGTACTAAATTACTGTTATTGTTACTATGATACTTTGAAGTGCTGGGATTTTGAATCGTTGAAATTCTGGTATTAATATTTTGATTTTGGGATTTTGAGCTGGTGACATTAAGTACCAATCTCGTCAAGATTACCTAGACGTTTAGAGGGTGCCTATTTAGTAAGATCGATAATCTATTGCTGATTGTGTAAGTTTGTTTTCAAATCAATTTGAAAAGTGTAGGTATATTATTGTTCATGGAAAACAAATAACATGATGGCCACTCGTGCAAAGTGCATGACATAATAACTTTAGAAGCATAACAATATACAATTTACATACGCGTAGTTTACAAGGCCAGTAAGATAAAGTAAATAGATAAGTACCCATCTGTTATTTTTTCCATATATTTATAAACAAAAGCAACAAACAGTCAGGTAGGTATATGGTAACATAACAACATGGTTAAGTTGAGTGTAACTATTACCATAGGGAAAGTAATTTCCCTATGCTATTACTTAACTTGTGCAATAGTTATTGAGCCTCTCTAAAGACTGAAGCACATGATAAACTTACTCACTAAGTTATGACAATCAATTAATATCGGGTGGCCAATCAAGGAAAAAGTGTTGAAGCATAAAAAATATAGTCAGAATAATACAGACAAATCCACTAGTTAGGTGCTATGTACCTACTATAGGCTCAGATGAAGACAAAAAGAAAACATCTGCCTTACCTAATGTAAGACTTTACGGGATACTGATGGTTGCTTTTCGTATGGGTGGGCTTTGAATTTTACACTGCCCCACGGAATCCGTAATTTTTTTAGTGATTAAAAGTTGTCTGTATTATTTCGGCCTATTTTATCTACGTGCCAAATATCACTCTGGTTAAGTTCACCTGTTCTGGCGTGATTGAGTAACAAATATTCATACGAACTTTTGCATTTATTATAGGTACTAGATTGGTATCTATCTTACGGGAACTGTACGTTTTTCGGGCCTAAAATATAGCCTTTACGTAATTCTATAATTTGATCCAGATCCGTAAAAATGTTTTGGGGTGATTAACAAAACATCCATCCAATTCCAATCCCACGGAACTAACGAGAAGAAAATTTTAAACCAGTTCCACCAAGACTGCTTTCAGTGGAACTAGTGAGAACAAAGGATTTTCGTATTTACTAATAGTTAATATTTATGTAGCCACTATGTGGGTACTCATCATCATCATCATCAGCCTATCGCAGTTCAATGCTAGCCATATGCCTCTCCAGTCGCTTGCCACTTACATCGATCCTCGGCTTCTCGCATCCAGGTCCTGCCATCATCACTCCACCAGTGCCCCAATGCCGCTAATTTACAAATGGCTCAATAGAATCGCAATTGCATCTCAATCGTATATTTTGACATTACTACCATAATAAATGTTAAAAAATATACAATTGAGATGCAATTGCCATTCTATTGACCATTTGTAAATTAGCGGAATTGGGTCCCTGGCCTGAGGGCGTCCCACAACTACGTTTGCGCGACGCGGTCTCCACTCAAGAAATCGTTTACCCCAGCGGTTGTCGGTTACCTGGGTACTGGGTAATAAAATTGAAATATGTCACTTGGTCGAAAATACTTCCTAAGGTTGAAAGAAAAATACTTGAAGTCTCATTGTGACCAGCCACATTACTCCATCGGCCCCCAATTTATAAGCAGGATTTGGTCAATATAGCCATGCTTATACATACGCACTTTTGTTAATTGTAGTTCTCCTCTCGAGACAGTCACCTCCTTTTACGATATCTATAATAAGCTAGGTAAGTATTTTGTGCCTTCATGACCACACGGCTAGAATAAGGTTAAAGTCTATTTTTTTATTTTATACATATAAATATTAGGAAACTGTCTTTGAAAATTTCAGGAGATTTATCAAAATTTTAATGTGGCATGTCTAAAGTAATTTTTAGGCTATTTAGAGCTTTATCAACAAATAGTGGAAACTTGTTATGATCAGGTACGTTAGAGCAGAAAACTGCTTTCGATAAGAAGTTAATTAACTGCGTAAAGAACAAAGTAACTACATAAGTACCTACTTAGATTGGTAGAGCCTACCTACTTATTTATGATTGTATGATGTATCAGTCAGATACTATATTTGTATTGTCATGTTATACATACCTCTACCTAAATAAAGTTTCGGATCCGGATACTGTTATCTACGGTCTTAGGACTGAATTTCTTTTTGTTTCGCGTTCGAATAATATATCTTATTATCCGCCACTTTTAGATGAGTAATACCTCAGATTATATGATCTGAGAGCAATACTAACAAATTTGTTTGGTTACTTTATTGGTAAATTTTATTTTCATAATAGCTATGTTGTGTAGTGTAATGTTAAGTTCTAAAGTGATCGCACAACACAGCCTAATAATGACTAAGCAGGTAGATGAAACAACAACAATGCAAACTACAAGCACCGCTATCTGTTAAATCAGACAGCAACAACATAATTATTTTATCACTGCGTGACTCATTTAGAATCTCCGCACCAAAAAGTTTCGGATACGGATCCGAAACTTTTTGGTTATTGAGCTCCCATCCCTGACCAATAATAATCTGTTTAGGTGGCTACTTTACAGTTATCAAAAGTTACTACTACACTATCACCAGTACACCTTTATTAGCTTGAGATAGCATAAAATGGTATGAATAACGTAAAAGCGCGAAACCGTTTTGTGAGTTATCGCATGTCAAAACTGCAATTTCAGAACACGGCCAAGATTACCGCGAGTGGGGTTTCCAGGTCGCCAAACCTAATAGCCGGACAGACCAGCCAGTTTGGCCTGACATTTGGGTAGCAAGGCCGGACACCCTACATTATTGAGGATTTTATGTCTCAGTATTAATAATAGGTACGAATTTTTTTTATCTAAAATGGTTAAATCAAGCTTTTTGATTATTATCATAAATCTTTGTAAATGCGAGAGCGACCGACAGTCGGCTCGGCGCTCGCTCGTTTGCGAAATGTAAAAAGCCTATCAAAAGCCGGACAGGCCGGACACCGTTTATTTTGGCCAGACACGATATCAAAATCCTACCTATGTCCTGCTTTATCCGGACGCCTGGCAACTCTAACCGCGAGCAAAGTGAGCTCGTTAATTAAGTAGTTATAACGTGATTAAATCAATATTTAAACATTTATTATAATGGTGTTAATAGCGTATTGATGTTCTCAATATAATATCTTCTGCTAGTCGTAATTTAACGCGACCGTGCATGACAGTGGTAGGTGCACAGTGACGATCGACGGCTTGTCTAGCGGTTGGCACTAACTTATAGCTTAAATTATAATCTGTATTTTTTTTTGTCTTTAACGCATGTGAACAAGGTGATTTATTTTCAACGCGAAATTAATTCACAATAACCAAAACCAACGAAACAAATTATGTACTGTTCATGTCTGTCTTTCAACCAATCTGCGCACGAGGTGCATTTCGTCACACACAATATGACGGTTTCACTTGGATAGATAATATTCAACCGAAATAATATAATGCGTTATACGGTCAGCAGTCTGTTATGGTTAGATCACAATCTTTCGATAATATCAGTATATAAACTTGAAAAATTATGTCTAATTACATATTTTTTGCCTGAGCCTGAGACATATTTTTTAAAGTTTATATACTGATATTATAATTGCAATGTAATTGCTAAAATATCAAATAAAGTATTATCTTTCGATAGTTTACAATCTCGCGAGTTATACAACATGTTCCTTTTGATATCCCATAACTCTAGGGTTTTGAACAGACTAACACCAGTAAAGAATCAAATTGCATAAGAATTATTTTTCAATTATTAATTTTTTTTTGTTTAATTTTTTCATACAAAATAATTCTAAAAAGTTATGACTGTTTATGTAAAACACTCTTACCTTGTTATGAATGAACTTTTTAATGAAAAGGATTTGCTCGTGCCTACAAGTAGGTATACTTGTAAAAAACATTGATGTATGTGGGTTGATAAGTTTATCAACCCACATACATCAATGTTTTTTACAAGTTACGCTCTCCCGCTATTTTACTACTACACTTTAGTGTACGTTTGCCAACGTCTCGCAAAACTAAGGATTCGCCATACTAGTTACATTTTCTAAACAAATTTAACTAAAATTGATGTTAAATATTCGAAACTATTGATTTTTGAACCACATGTTCTAGGGCGTTTTATATTATTATTACCTATATAACATAACTTTAGAGTTATGGGATATCAAAAGGAACACGTTGTATTTACGATGACGCTTAATGAAAACAGTGCACCAAGCAAAGGTTTTTAGCGCGAGCTAGCTATTTCGCTGCGTATTGTGATGATGAGTCAAATGTTTTGTTTGCAGTCGTTACTGTTTTGTGACAGTCCATTCTATTGAAATTTGTTTAAACAATCAGCAGTAAAGTCTCATAATGCAGAAGTAATAACATAATGCCTTTGAAAATACTTTGTATGGAACAGCGACTGACACAAAAACTCTAACACCAATACTAATCAAATTATGAATGAAACTCGGTCAACCAAGTTAGACTAAATTTGGTAGCCCCCCCAAGGTATCAAACTACCAAATCTTTCTTCAATAGATTTAATAATAAAAAATCAATCACAGCGAGAAGAACCGTAGAGGCAGAAAGTCTCTGAAATGGAGACCATGCACCGAAAGAAGAAGAGAGAGACATTTCTATCGACATAATTTACAGTGCTAAAGCTATCACGACATGCATAGAAAATAAAAGTTGGAAACAAACTGACAGACTTCAAATTATTACATTCAACTATAATAAACTCTATTTGAATAATATACATACCTACAGCTCAATAGGTGAATTCCACCTCAATAGATTAAGTAGCTGCTCTAACTGAATTCCATGTGGATTTAATTGTTACTTACCTAAATGTCATTAAATCTTTAAGCATATAAATTGCTAAAGTAAATTAAAAATCATTGATTCTTAAATAAAAAAATTGTACCACCATCGGTCAACACACACAATGCCTGGGAAGCTTAATCGATAGAGCAGTTCGAAACGATGCGAGCAAAGGGGAACTGTGGGGAATTCGAGTCGCACCCTAAATTTTTATTCAACGAATTGTATTTCCATCATACAGTCGGCAAAAAAAGTGGTTTATCATTCTAAAGTTGAAAGTCATTCGCACGTCAGAGAACAACAGGGTTCATTTCATTTTTCAACAAATATATTCTGACAGGTCTATAGTCCGTCTTATAGGGGCAAGACGGTATGCTAACGCTATTTTACTGACACATGAAAAGAGATGTCCCATAACAGGCCCAGACATTGTACAGTTTTCTAAAAAATCAAGAAAAAACCTACTGACTTTGGGAAAAATACAAATAACTGTGTATAACGTTTAATTTAGCGGCTCAACTCAACAATCTAATAAATATCCCTCTCAACTAGGCATACAAGATGGCGTTTGACGAAAAAAAAGATAAACCATAAACTCTAAATGTCAGTAGCTGTCAGATTTCCTTTGTCACTATTTGACATAACCGTTCTTTTCAAGATTTTTCCTCTCATCTTAACCCTTTAGGCATTAAGTAAGTACATAAGTTAAAACACTTTGTTTTGTTTGTTATTATTACAACAAGCACAAGTAAGCAAACAATATCACTTGTTCGAATCATTTTGAAATTGTCAAAACTGACAGATGTCATCAAAGTGTCATCTTCCGCCATGATAGTTTTGTTGTTTAGTATTGCTATTCTAATGAGTTTATTTTTGTTTAAGCCATTAAACGAATCCATTTTTAAGAATTTGGATAATAACAAAGTGTTCCAGGTATATTTCCCTAACTTTTGGCAAAGTGTACAGGTTCTGGGCCTAGCCTCCATACAATTTGGGACATCCCATTTATCAAAACTGGTAAATCACTTTCTTGGCCGACCGTACATACCTACGTTAACTATTAGGCAGACAGTAGGCCATGAACAAAATGCATTTAACTGCGTCAAAATGACTCTTATCTGATCTAGAATTAATATGATTACGATTAAATACTTTCATTAACGAAAGGAATGCAAGGCCATATGCTACAGTTCTGTCTTCCGTGATTTAACCGATGAAAAAATGAAGAAATTATCATTTCGACGCTTTGGTTTTCAAACAAATATATAATTACGTATATTTATATCTACGCGACCCTTAAAGATATGAAATAGTCACAGTGTATACCTACAGTAGTAACTACTTATTAAATTTAAAATTCTGCTTAATTAAATTCGGATAGTCTTTTTTCGGATATAATGCGTTAGGCAAATAGACAAAATTATAAAATTGCTAATTTTAAGCGACGTTAAATGAATAGTTATTATTACTTAAAAGTTAGCATTTATTTATAAATTAAGGCTGACACTTGAGTTTTGTTAACAACTTTTATTTCTGTGAGTTAAGGACTATAAAATCTAAAATAGATTGATTTTATTTATTTATTTTATAAATAACCCGCTTTCGTTTGCGACTTCATACGCGTGAAGAACCTATCCCACGGGAGTCGTAGCAGCGTACTTTCTTACGGTATAAAAAGTATCCTGTGTGTTATTTCTCCATGCCAAGTTCCATTCAGAACCGTTCAGCCGTTCTTACACCCAAACTTTTGCATTTGTAATAATGTAAGAAGATTTGTTGTCAATTTGAAATCTGTTTGTTTTTTTTGTCATATTTTTAAATCGACAGCACCAGGCAGGCAGGTGGGAATCGGAAGAAGCATCTTTGCAATTGTTTTCGAGTTATAGGTAATTGTACTACCAAAAATAAAAATACTTCGCTTATCTACAAACGCATTTTCGCAAATCAGTTATCTTGTGAAGTGAAGTTTTTTGTACATTTGGCATAGGTCCTACTCTACCTACTCAAGGCCATTGAAATTATCGTTGATCACAGATTACAGCATGACTTTAATGTCGACCACGCGATAACATAGCTCAGTATGTGCAGAAAGTGGCGAAATCAATGTAACTTATCTTTGAGGTATTAAAACCATCTAACGACACATCCCATTATCCCATTTTAAGGATAATTAGAAAAAAAGTGACCACTTTACAAGTACGAAGAGGTACATTAAAAAAAAAGTCTAATCATGCAAGCCTGCATGACCAATAACAGTTCCTCATGGATACTAATTCATAAAAAACTAAACGAATAATGTCCCAGATATAATAGATGTCGCTGTGATGTCGCATAGCTTTACAAGAACAAAATGAATGTATAGAAATTGTCGTCATCATCGCCTTTGTGTACCTATAGAAGATTAGCTCATGATCACAAATCTCCAGCCAGCCTAATACACAAAATGATAAAAGAATTGTAGGTACTTATAGCTAAATAAATGTAAACGTAATCTCTCTTCAGGGCTAACGGTAATTAATTATGATAAACACCTTTGGAAAGACCATCTCATAATAATAATTATTATCTCTTTTGGTTATTATTATCTATTTAAAGATACTTAAGTTTTAATATTTTTCAGGACCGTTAAGTATCTTTAAAAAGAATAAAACGTATCTTGCATCGCGGAAAATTGATAGGACTTTAAGTTTTGAAAACTAGCTTCAAGCCCGTGAGTTTGCTTACTTTGATTGTATGTATAGATATCAGGACCTTCAAGGTATTTTTTAAATGTATAATAAAACTATACCTAATGTCCTTAAAAAGGTAAATAAAGCGCAGATTAATAAGGAGACGTTAGATTATCCCGTAGGCACATTTTGGGTCAATAACAAGTGTTTAGGCTGTGCGTTAATGAGTCAGTGTATCACACATTCACGCCTTTATTTTATAAAATTGATAAATTCACTATTTTTAGATAATTATCTTTGTATAGTCACTATAAACCAGCTGGATGCCATTTTTTAACGTTCTAGTTCGTATAAAGGTGGGTTAGGTTTTTGATCATAAATGTAGATCAGTCAGTCACAATAATAACCTACCTACCTACTTAATTTATGTTACGATCTTTGAGGTACCTACCTACAGCTATCTAGATTACACAATGCAAAACCTACTTACATAAACCAAATTAGATTTAAAGGCTGGAATAGAACATAAGGTTCCTATGGAATACTTTTAAAAAGCCTAAAATCCACGTGTACGAAGACGTGGGCAACACCTAAGTAGTATAAATTAAAACGTAGTGAATACTTGTTCAGTGATGTAAAGTGCGAAAGATAGCCAACAATCCAAATTTTCACAATAAAGCGGATGTCAGCTTTGCAGCGAAAATAATCCGCTAATCTTTTTTTCACATATAATATAGGTCTTAAATATAGCAAGTCAGATCTTCTGTGTCTTGCCAATGGGCATACAATATTAGTAATAGTTCTACACATAGTTCTACACGATTTAATAATGTTTCAACAATAATACTATGCGTCTTTATTAATAAATCGGACAGAGATTTAAATACTGCGGTCTGTCAAAAAATCAACTATTTTGTAGTACAATTTCGCTAAAAGGAACTCATGAAGCTTTCGCTTAAAATGATTCAGATCTTCAGTGTTCCGAATGGGCTCAGGAATTTTGTTAAAAATATGTGGTGCAATGCAAAATACACTTTTTTTTAATAATCGCGTGTCTTAAATGTAAACAAATTTAAGTTTGATTTAATAAATACGGCAGTCTCATAAATATATAAACAAGGCAGAGGCAAAATTTTCAACCTCAAAAAGAAAGGTTTGCATGATTCTCTTTGTTTTATATTGACCATTGCTCGTATGCACGTTTCTGGGCTTTGAAAGCCAAAATCTTTATCTGTCGAATTTTCCCAAAAAATGATACCATAACGTAATGTGGATGCAACGTAGCCATGATAAGCGGTCAGCACAGAGGACTCGTTTGAAATTTTTCGTAAGTTATACAAAGCATATGAGAATTGACTTATGGTTCCTTAATTTATTGATTTGGGATCACGTTATACATAAGTACCATGATTTTAGATTTAAAAAAGTAGGTAAGTAGGTACCTAAACAGCCTAGACCTAGTGGTTAAGGTCTTCATTTGCTAATCAATCATTGCTAACATATTGATTCCAAAATCTAATTTATTTTTAAGTTTTTAAATTCAAATTTGGTCACTACTTTTAAAATTTAGAAGGTAAAAAAATATGTCTTGGGTTCCTTTTGAAATAAATTTAGGTATCAATTATTGTCTCTGTTTATGAGCAGGTACCTTAAATAACATCATTATTACAGTCAATTTTGAAGTTCCGTCATTTGTCCTAATTTAAAATATTTAATGTGTTTTCAAATTATTTTATTTGTTTCGTAATAAAACTAACCTTAGGTACTAATGTGTCTGTTACGCTGTCGCCGATTTACGGGCGATACCTATCCCTCCTTAGATTGAGATAGGCATATCGGAGATTAGTCTAGATATTTTTGTTGATTTGTTCAAAATAACAACATCTGCCCAGCAACAAAACCAGAGACTTTACGCGTCGCTCGTTATACATACGGATCTATAAATATATCTCTTTTACATACCTACTATAAGACGTCGGCATGTGCAAGAGAGACAAATAGAATCGAGTATACGGGTATTATGTCGCACAGTAAGGCCACACGATATGCCTATCTCTAATAACTGAGAATAGTATTAATACATATCGAGCGAAATGAAATTTGAAAATTAGATGAGACCTAGGTGAGGTATGGATTATTCTGGTCCCGGTATCGGTGAAAGTAGGGGTAGAAATTTGAAAGTGATCAGCATGATATTTTCTAGCATAGAGATACAACAGCTGCTAAAATATTACGAGTAATAAGATTTTTGTGGAGTGGAGGAGATATAAATCAGTATAATCAGAACCGTGATATAACCAAACTTAGATCGGAAGAAGTCGCAAAAGGATCGCTGTAGATACAACCAAAGAAAAAAGATTATGATGACCTCTGGGATTGCTGAGAGGAGGAAGCAATGTTATTATTGGTAGTTAGGTACCAATTGGTGTAGGTACCTACTGCTAGCGGAGGTCACATAATTGACACGATTTCACGTGGGGGAAATCATCTCACAAGAGAAGACAATGGCATGAGCATATTAGAAGATTTCGGTCGTTCTCCAAATGTATGTCCCTAGTGCAAATAACGAATCGCCTTTCTATTTTCTTCTAAATATATAATTTAGATTTATTTAACAATATTTTTTATTTTCATATTCATTTAATCATATTTAATCTAAGTGCAGTTAATCCTAACTGCACTTAGATTAAATATGATTAAAGTCCGTGGTTTAAAGTCAAATAAAATGGTTACAAATTAATCTTTTCTAGACATAATTTTGATGTCAAATTAAAATCTAGCAGGCATAACTACAATAATTAAACAATTTACGGTAAATTTTAAACATGGCAAAAACTAATTGATTATTAGCTTAGCTTAAAAAAATTATTAAAAAAAATATAGAAAGTACATAAAAATTTAATTCTAATTTTGAATAGTATTTTTCTGGTTATGAACCACTTTATTATACTTTTAGTCACATTATGATCGGTCTGGTAATTGATTCGCTCGTTCGCTAGCCCTAAGTATACCTATTTAAAAAAAATGTATTTCTGATTAATCAACATTTATGAACTTGTAATTACTTTGAAACCGAATGGTGTTCTCTAAAATTATTTTTGGTTGTAATGGTTAGGCCTAGACTTTCTACTATTTTTTTTTTATTATTATTCATTAAAAAACAATGTTTACAATTGGTTTTACAGCATATAGACCCACAAAGCCGACTAGTCGGCTTGACTGTGGGTTCTTTGTACAACGTGGAATAAAAAAGTCTCATCAGCTCCGTGCTCTGGTTCCTATACACCGGTATATACCATTTTGAACCTTCTGACAAACGACATCAACTCTATGCTCTGGTTCCTATACACCTTAAAGGTATACGCCATTTTGAACCTCCTGTCAAACGAAGCCCACGTTATGTAACCACTATGTACCTATAACATCTTGGCAGTGTTCTTTTTAATTGTTTATCTAAAAAATATCTAAGTAAATAATAAAATATTATAAAAATAGCACTGTCGAGATGTAATACATAATGTTTAGTAATTTTTGTAGGCGTTCAGTATCGTATTTAGAGCCCATTTATGAAGTAGAAAATGTAAATCAAGTTTTCACCCGAAAATATTTTTCGCAATAGTTTTCAATTTTTACGGTCCTGGGCCTGTTAAGGTATAAAGGGAAAATCAAAAACCTATGATAAGTATCGTAATGAATGAATGAAATGCGCATCGCGTAAAAAAGTGTCGCTAGGCGAACGTATCAAAAATTTTAGATTTTTGGCGGACATTTTCTAAGTGCTTTATCTTGACATTTTTGTACTAGGCTATACTTACCAAAATAAAAATATACGTCATTTGTTTTTTGTCTCGCAGATTGATATAAGTATTAAAATTTGGAATGTGGTTAAAATTTCATCCTGTATAGTAGGCCATTTGAAAGTACAAATCCCCATAATTTGTTAGATTAGAGCAGTCGCCCGCCGTTTGGAAGGTTGTGAGTGAGTTCAAGTCCAGCCTAAGGTAGTCGAAAAAAATTTATGCAAGGAATTTTATTTTCAATGTACACTTAATTTCATTCATAACAGTCTCAAAACATAAATAGAACCAATTTGGCGCTATCATACAAAAAAAACTTTTTCAAATCGGTCGTTCTTGCTAACGTTATGCGAGCGTGGTTATACTTACGTGAAAAAAGATACGCGTGGTTGAGAAGAACCTCGTTTTTTTTTCGTCAGTTGAAGAACTTAATTCAACATGTTAACAGCGCTTAATTACTTACACTTACATCGCTTATGTTCTCCGGAAGAAATTATCTTAATTCAAGTGACCTCAATGACACCAGATATCGCTTGTGATGTCGCATAACCCACAAATAATAATCTATTTGTCGGTCCATGAATGTCACCATCTGTGTTTGTTGCATTTTTATCAAACAAACAAAAAATATTAACATACCTACATAAACGTGAAAAGTTTTAAAATAATAACTATTTTTATGCTGTCATTACTAATTGGGACATTGTAGCTGAATCAGCTTTTTAAAAGAATGCGATTTTCTTCACTTTGTAGCTAGATGACTAAGTATAGGTATTTAGGTTGTGCCTTTAGTATCTAACATAACATTCTTATCTATGACCTAAGTACCTACACTATCGCGCTAATACGTGCAACAATAACCTACATTTATGTTGATGATTAATATCTATAGCATCTATAATAAACTAGCTTGGCTCTGCCCGCTTACACTACCTACACCACAGACTAACTACTAAACGTTATATCGGTTCGGCGGAAACCTGTACCTAGTCGTGATAAACAAAATAACTATTAATAGACTTATCTATTTTTGGTACTTACCAATTTCCATGAAAATCGGTTCAGTAGTTTAGGCATGAAAGCCTGTGTGTCTGTTATACTAAAGTAAGGAAGGTAAGGACATTTTTTTTTTAATAAAAATTAAACCCTTATGCGATCGACACGTACAGCCTCATAATTATTTTTATAAAAAACGATTTCTCAACATCTCTTCTACACTAATATTGTATAGGAAAGATTGTATTTTTGTATAATTGAAACGAATTAATTAAGTAACCAAAACTGATTTAGGTAGAAATATTTAACGGAACTCAACTTTTTATATCTAATTCATCCGATAGGGGTATGAAAAGAGGTGTTGAATTTTTTATGAAAACATTAATTTCTTAGGATTCAAATGACATTCGGTATGAAATATTAACGCCAATTTCATAATATGAAATTGGCGTTTGATATTGAAGGAACATCAAGTCAAATATTTTTTAATATAATATATTTATTTAATCAAAGTATGTACTATTGTTATCTATGCACTTTTTCCATCTCATGGGTAGTGCATTGATCCCTTTACTAAAAAAACCCTTCGGACGGCAATCAATAAAATCTTTGAAGGCGGTTTATCCTGCCTCATCGGAGTTGAAATTTTTCCCTTGCAAGAAATTATCCAAATTTCGAAAAAAATGGTAATCAGTTGGAGTAAGGTCCGGGGAGTAATTAGAGCTCTTCTAATTTGGTAGCCGTCTGTTGTGCAGTGTGTGGTCTAGCGTTGTCGTGAAGCAGCAGCGGCGTAGAACCAGCTTGACCAGCCTCGGTTGTTTAGCAGCTATTGCTTTTCCATGTTGAAATTTCCAGAACGAAAACGTTGGAACCAAAAACGCTCGGTGTTTTCTTTTGCATCACGACCGCCATACACATCGTGTTCTCTTCGAGGCGCTTCTGCAGCATTGGTGCCACGGTGAAACTCGTACTCGTAAATAACGCGATATCTCAAGTTTTCCATTTTGTCAACTAAGTGACGCAAACAGAAAAAAAGATTAAGAGAGAGAAGAAGAGAATGACAGTTTACAAAACACAAATACATGTGTAAATAGCTGTATAAATTTGTATTTGGAATTCCAAACCAAAGAGGAGATTCTTTAGATCAAAGTGGTCAGTACTACAATAGGTACTTACGCCAATTTCATATGTAATAGCGTATGCAATATAATTTATAGCGTATGCAATACCTTCAAGAGATCTCTTAGGCAACGATACATTCGGAAACGCTAAATGACTGGCAATGTAATATAGTCAATTCAAAAGCGGATAGAGTAGGTAAGTAGCGGGCGGAGCGCTAGTAATTAGCCAAATTTTGCGTACCATGCCAAAACTAAATTGCAAAGCAGGCACGAACCGCTAGCATTACTAAAGTAAAACACCCGGTGTCCAATCATTTGACAAAAAACAAATAACAAATTTTCATTTGAAAAATAACTTATGACAAAATTATACTTGATAAATTTATCATATTACAAACTATAGGCATAAAAAGGTCACTGATATATTTCGTTTTTTCGCATTTCACACGTCCAATAATAAACAGAAAATAGTTATTTGTTATACAAGAGTGCAAAGTTCCTTTTTAACCGCGTGCTCAACTTTGATGACCGAGCAAGCAAAGGATTCTAAAATTAAATCACGAGCGCAGCGAGTGATTCAAAAATTAGAATCCTGAGCGTTAGCGAGGGAATTAAACGAGCACAAGGTGAAAAATCTTTGCACTCGAGTGCAACACGTAACTTTTCATCCCCCCTTAGCGAGGAAATGACTAAATGCAAAATAAAACATTTATAATCACAAGATACTTTTATTTCAGTTTAGGTACATATTTACTACAACATTATGATATGTAAGTATTACAGAAATAAACTTCTTCGTCGCTGGAATCACTCATTTTCGTTTCTTTTTACTTGTTTTCAAGTTTCTTCTATAAAACAATACGAATTCAAAACAAAATGGCGAGCGCAAAGCAAATTGAAAACAAAAGTACACCAAGGAGGTTTAGAGTCTGAGTTTTTAACAAATTAAAAAAAAGTTGTATGATAAATACGGCACCATGGAGATGAAAGTAAATAGGTTTAAGATGTTTTAAAATCACATACCTAGTGCACGCGATGTTCTAAATTCAAATTTACTTTATTCTCTAGCGAATAAAAACCGCTTTTGCACTCAGATATCGAAGAGCAAAAATACTCTTTCCGAGATGGTGGGATAAAATAGTTATTTTTACAAACTAATAATTTATCTACTAACTTTTTGTAAAATCACCAATTTGGAAAACGAATAATTTAGTCATGTGAACATTTTAAAAATAATATTTTAACAGTTGAAATATTTCCTAAGTAAAACATTTGCGAAACCTGTAATACCTATGTCAAACGATTTTTTTTAAAGCGATATGTTTGCGAAATGAAAGTTTGTGAAATGATTAGTTTTTTAAACGTTGTTTGTAAAGTGATCCTTTTTCATAAGTTTTTTGTTAAACAATAGTAAACCAAAACACCCTCTACTTACTTACATTTCAATTTAATAACGATAACTGTTGTTTAGTGTCAGGCACTTCAGACTAAATACACCGTGCATTTTGAACCTCCTGACAAACGAAGTTATGTAACCACTATGTATAACATGTTGGCAGTATTATTTTCAATTTTTTATCAAAAAAATATACAGGATGAAATTTTAACCACTTTCCAAAATTTTTATAGGCGTTCAGTATCGTATTTAGAGCCTATTTATGAAGTAAAAAATGTAAATCAAGTTGTCACCCAAAAATATTTTTCGCGATATAGTTTTCAATTTTTACAGTTTTATCCCTGTTAAGGTATAAAGGGACAATCAAAAACATATGAATAGTATCGTAATTAATAAATGACATGAGCAATGCGTAAAAAAAGTGTTGCTAGGAGGCCGTATCAACAATTTTAGATTTTTGGCGGACATTTTCTAAGTGCTTTATCTTGAAATTTTTGTACTGGGCTATACCAAAAGAAAAAATACGTCATTTGTTTTTTGTCTCGTAGACTAATATATTAAAATTTGGAAGGTGGTTAAAATTTCACCCTGTATTAGAAAATTAGAAAATATTTATTCACCTATTCATTTTGAATGTATAACTATAAGGTGCATTCATCCAGGCCGAAGCAAAATAATACGTCCGTGTGATTTTGAATGAAACAATGTACCACAGTGACAGTGGCGCACACCGGTTTTCGAAGTGTTGCCTGAAGGCCGTGTCAATTAAAAAAAAAAGTGTTTTTATATTTTTTCTCGCTCGGCTGGTACCTTCATTGTATATATTATGTCCACAAAATAAGTTTACTATTTCAAGCACTTTGGTGTCATGGCAGTGTATGTGATGTTGTAATATTTCTTTTTTTGGACATGTCTTTTAGATTATACTCGTACTAAAGTTATTGTTACTAAATCGATACTTAATCCCTCGATCGTGAATTATTCCAGACACAATTGAAATCAATAGTTATCGCGGCACGCGCGTGCCGCCTGGGGGTTGAGGGATTAAGTACAAATTAATATCAGATTTATAGATAATAATAAAAACCTTACAACAACTAAACTATTTTGGACGTTTGTCGATAAAACTGGATAAAACTGTGTCCAGTTGCGCAAGAATTAACATACCTAAGTACTTACCTTTTTATGTTTTGATGGTTTTGTTACATAAATAAGTTTTTTTTTATAGAATTTAGTTATTTCGGATATCACCATGTTACCGAAACATATTACGTGAGAATTGTTCAATTAGGTAGGTACTTTTTCCGTGATCATGGCGCTTTTCGTGCTATCGGAAAATCGTAAAAAACAAGGTGCCTACAGGATAAAGACCCCAAACTACTTACTAACTCTTACTATAGTAAGCATAAAAGTTTTAATCAAATAATTCAGTAGAGACAGGAACTGTTTTGTGATAGCAAATTGAATGCCATCTTTGTCAGTAATCTAAGTTTTTATTGGTAGGTTATAAAAATACTTACTTTATTGATAGGTACTAGAATATTTTTAACGTTCATGGGTGTATAAGAGTAACAAGGACAATAGGTACGTATCAAAATCAACTCAAAAAAGATAAAATACATGATCATTGTTCGTTCAAATCGGGTTCTAAGTAAGTAGGTAGGTAGGTACATTATCCGTAAATGGCACTAAAAGGACATGTTTTGCAAAAATAAACATAGATTTATGAGAACATTGTTGAAATAGTTGTAATAATGAAAGTAAGAATGCCCTGGACATCCAGTGTTGGATCTAACAAACATCATTCATGTCACGAAGCACATTTCGGAAAATTAAAAGATTATACTTAATACTTAATAAGTGACTCCGACTGCTCATCAGACTACGAGTAAGTATTAATAGCAAGAATTTATAAGCCTTTGAGAAGTTTTACAACACGATAGGAGGCCTTATAGAAAGTCTTTCCGCGACCTGAATCAGATTTTCTGTTCGTCTGATGAGAGATAAAAAAGTCAGAAGTAATTCATGGTAGCAGAACACACACCAATGCACATACCAGTAGAAGTAAGTAGGTTCACACAGAGGCGGCGTAAAGCGTGGGCCGTGTGGGCCACCACTAGTGTTGCCAGGTGTCCCGATTTGCGCGGGACGTCCCGATGTTCAGGGGTCTGGGGACGCGTCCCGATTTGCACCTGATCGAGACACTAAAGGTTCCGATAAATCAACAAATTTGATAAAAATTAAAAAATAATTTATTAATATTAATTATATGATACTATGCGAAAAAGCGCTCAAAATAGCAAGCATTACATAATATGTCTCGCGCGAATGACTACTAGCTAGCGGTAGTAGCGGTATAGCAAGGGTAGGTATAGTTTTGTTTTGTTCTTTGACTTAGAGACGCCACCGCTTCGCGATGGTGCTTCACTCAATCAGTAGATCAGTCACCTGTTTAAGATTAAATTCAAAGTTACTAGGAATATTAGTTGCAAAACGCAATAAATATAAGTTAATTTAAAAAAAACTTTTTTTTTATTGTCCCGATCGACAACCATGAGTCCCGATTTGTTTTACCTTCTGCCCCGATTTAAGACAATTCGGACCTGGCAACACTAGCCACCACCCACGGCCTCGCGGTGCACGGGGCCCCGCGCCTCACGGTTACAATAAATTTGAAAAAGTAACGAAAGCCCAAAGTACATACTTAATACATACTTTATAATTAATTATCAACTTAAAGATATTTCACTTTGGCTTAAATGTGAATGTAATACTAGATATTTCTGATAAACTACGTACCTATATGTATAAGGCATTTCATAAAATTAATTACCATCAGAGAGCCTCGCAAAGTTCTTGTCCATATTATCAGAGGGCCTCGCAAAATGTACCTCGCCCACATTAAGTTGAGGCCTTGCGCCGCGACTGGGTTCGCAGTTTTAAGCGGCAATAATAATTTCATAGTTTACCTAAATTGCTATTATCAGAACCGCAATACTTAAGAAAATGGCATCATAAGAAAATTATAGAGACCTATTTAAGTAGCTACTAAGCTGTTATGCACCTACTGCCTTAGAAGGCTAACGTTTGCTCAGGTGCAGCACGGGACAATAGGTACCTACATACTTAGGTAAAAATAATATTAAACTTTGATATTGTAATTAAATTATAAATTCATAATTTTCCAATTACATAAGTAATAAACCTTAAAATGATCTACGTTGAATAATTTCGAATGCATAAAATTTACATTATTTGTAGCTGGTTTAGATATAAATATCAACAAGCTGCCGTACAAGTTCAACAAACTTATTAAATAGGTACCCAAATAAAAAACGTCATCATCCAGGCAGCCCTCGTTTAATGCAGTTCTTAAACCGGCTTGACAAGATTTTACAAAACGCAATGATCAGCATTAACTTTTACCTGTTTCCTGTTTAACTTTTACCTATTTTTCGTACCTAAAGGTACCTAAACAGATAATACAATGTAAAACTTTTTAACTATTTGATTATACCACTCACTGAAGTTTTGAGTCGTACTTATTTATTTTAAGTAGATTTCTATTTAATCGAGCAAACAAAGAACGGAAAAAGCGAATGTAAACCAGAAACGAAAGGCTCGTTTTTAAGCTATTGCATAGCTTCTATCGCGGGCCTTGAGCGTGGAGACCGAATCCAGAAATTCCGTAACAAAAATAACCTAACACCCCCCCACTCCGACCGGCACAGCGGTGATACTTTTTAGTTTTATAATTGCATAAGTTGATTAAATATGCTATGCAATAGCTTTTACGCGGCAGTCTCCGAGTGCCACACGTCTTTTTATTTTTATATGAAGCTTCAGCGTACGGCTCTACGCCCACGCCCAGACAGCTATCCCACGTCGGTGACGTCGTTCCTGTCCAGCAGCCTCTTATTTTGTAATCTTTTAATTTATTTTTTATTTTACTAAGCTATTGCATAGCTTCTATCGTGGGCCTTGAGCGTGGAGACCGAATCCAGAAATTCCGTAACGAAAATAATCTAACACCCACACCCACACACTCGGGGCGAGGCACGATCGATCAATTTTGAATTTCCGAAATTTAAAAGAATTTAGAAGTAAATAAGGATTTTGACAGTATGGTTGCCTATGGTAACCATATCTGCCAAAATAACAGAAAAATTTAATTACAAAAGTCAAAATTAGAAAATACATAAAATTAAGCTATTGCATAGCTTCTATCGCGGGCCTTGAGCGTGGAGACTGAATCCAGAAATTCCGTAACGAAAATAACCTAACACCCCCCACTCCGACCGGCACAGCGGTGATACTTTTTAGTTTTATAATTGCATAAGTTGATAAAAAATGCTATGCAATCTTGAGTGCCACACGTCTTTTTTTTAAATTTTATTTTAAACAAAAACACATACAGAATACAATCATACAAAGACAAATAATATTAAAACTAAAGTACTTATGATCTAGATTGTAATCCAAAAAAAGTGTTTCTGGCCTGTTTACATTTTAAAGAAAAAAAAGGAAGGCGTTGGGTACTTGAATCTATTTGTATTTCTATTTTGGCTTAATTAGCATCAAATAAAGTTATAATACACCTCTTGAAGACATTTGGATGGACTGTACTAAATATATCGATATTTTTATCGATATTTTGAGATAATTCATTATAATAGCGACACATACGAACTATTGGATTGTAAAATGATATATTATTTTGATAAATTTTAAGAGAAAATAATTTAGGATTCCGTGTTCTGTAAACGGTGTTAAAGTTAATGGATGCTAGAAGTGGTGGTGAATCTATAATAGAATGCAGGATTTTGTGTAATAGTACCAAATCTAGCAATAATGTAGTGCAGTTCGAACACAGAACACAGTTTTTGAGCGGTATTTTGACCATAAACTATTTTAACTGCTATAATAATTGTTATAGGATAGGAGTAGGTAAGTGTTATCATTTTAATATTACCTACTCGTTGCATAGTAAATAAATCAGTTATGTTTTGTGTATGTAGGTATACTTATGTGACGTGTTTCATTCAAATATCAAGGCAAAATAATATCGGCTGATAATTATTTACCCACACAAAAATATGATCAGAGAAATCTACCTACCTAACAGTCATATTATCAATCTAAACCTTATGAATTACCCAGTTGTGAAAAGTATGTTTAAAGAAAGATTGTAAAACGGCTTGTAAACAGGAATATTTACAATTTTGACGTTCTCGACAACTAGGTAGGTACTTATATGTAGGTAGGTATACAAGTATTACTTATGTCATAAAAACCTTACCTACAAGAAACAAGGGAATTTCAGGTACAAAGCTCGAAGTCGCAGACGACAGCTAGTTATTTTACAAATGCCATACAATATCATGTTTTAATATTATTATAATAACATTTTATTTTATTTTAAGAACCCCTATATTTTTAACCGATAAAACATGAGGAGGTTCTCAACTAATAAGACGTGTCTACAAAAGCTTTGGATAGGTATTGTTTCTTTAAAACGAGAATGCTGTGTGTACCTATGTACCTTCACTGAAATTTAATATTATTTTTCGATTTACTTGCGTTTATTTTTATTTTTTTTTGTTTTGTCCCGAAGTTTTGAAAACTTTAACGCGTTCGTGTACGTTGCGGAAATGAAAAATAAAAAATCGTATCTTTGTAACCGCGAATTTAGTCAAACAAAACCAAATAAAGGAGATAGGTAAGGAAATTAAAGCTACAAATTAAAGTTACACAGATTTTGCCTTTTATTTGCCAATTTTTTACTCACAGTAAGATTTAAAACTGTATCTTACCTACCATAAATTTTGATAAAACTTCTCTATAGAAATATTTGGTCTGGAAAAGATAAATACGAATTTTGAAGAGGAGTGCTGTCTACAGCACGGCGCGGCAAGAAAAAGTTTGACCAAATCTCAAATTATTTAGCGGAAAAACCATGGAAAACCACTTATCTTGTCGTGTTTGATAGTTACACGAATTCGTGTTTTCTCCTTATAAATCTATTGCAAACACATCTTGTAAGTAAAAAGTTTGTTTATAATTTTATGATAAACCAATGCCTTAACTGTAATAGAGACAAAATGAAAGAAAGAAATAAGCTTTATTTATATAGATTTAAAATAAAACTACAGTCACTTATTACAATTATTCGTTATTTTTACAAAAATATCATAAACATATAATTTTAAATCGTGAAAGTAAGTAGTACCTACTTACCTACCTAAGTTTAATACAAGTAACTAACACTAGCCTTCTTCATAAATATTCATGGATATTATTGCAGGAAATCACAATAGCCTATTTACAGTTTAAAACCTAATCTTATCATCCTCATTTTGAGATTACCTAACTACATCGCAAAATTACGCAAGAAAGCAGTCTTTGTCTATTGTTATTATAATTCACTTCTACTTCTATTAATAGGTACCTACCTACAGATTTTACAACAGTATCAATGATGATTGATGATGACAGTAAAATACTCAGGAAACATTGATCAAGGACTTGTTCACATACAATTATAATTATTCCTAATCATCAATAATTTAAAACAAGTTTTTACACATAGGATTTCAATTATTACATACATCGGTTCGCAGATAATCACAATCACATTTAACTTGTACAAAGTATTTACTGTATGAATGATCGGTCCATTTTTCTTGTACTTAGGTACTTTACATTAGCTAGGTACCTAAATTATTGCAAATGCACGCTTTATCATTCTAGCATTTGTTTATCTGTATCCATTGCTAATTGATTTTTACCATTTAACTCCATGGCTTCAGGCATCTTTTCAGTTTCTTCCTTTTTTCGGTACGCATCGGGCCCAATTAACGATAATACTGCCGGTAAAAACATCAAACCGTTGAAAAGGCCGAATATAATAACTAATAAGAAAATTTTAAAGAACGACTGAAAGGTGTATGATTTAGACATACTCAGAATTGACAATGATAAAAATGTTGAACCACCGCCTAATAAAACGGCAGTACCTATAGACGTAACTGTTTTGAATGCTCTATCCTTTCTAGAGTCTCCCGGTGTGGTTAAAAAAGTATGTCCTATGTGTGCAGCATAATCAACACACAAACCTATTGCCAACTCAAGACCAATGCAACACACTATATCTACAGTCATACCCCATTTCTGCATAAATCCTAACACGTTTACTATTGTTAACAACACGCAGATGAATATCCAAAGACACATTTGTAGATTAGTTATTAAAATTATAGTACAAACCATAACACATAGTAAGGCTAATTCTATATTTCTTTCTACTTCTTCAGCTATTACTTCATCTGTGGCCCAGTTAGCAAAAACTTTTGACCACGCACTCCTATAACCATCGCCAGTTGTTATCGGCGTTGATTTAACTATACCTTTTGCATGATTCATGGCTGGGATATATTCCTCAGGCCCATGAAACCGGCCAAATTTAAATGCCATTGTCGACGCTGTTATGTTCGGCGCAGGGCTACCACATTTTATTGGAGAAGAAAACTTAAAGTTTTGCTGATACCTTCCTCCGATCGGACTAAATAGGAATCTTGTAAGATATGTATGAAATTCTTTTTTTGTTAGTGAAGACGTGTTTTTCAAATCCCGTCCATAATTTTTCAAGACGTAGCCATGAAAAGATTCAATCCAATTAGTCACGTCATCGACGTAAGTCTGATTTTTTAGTTGCTCTGCTATGTCATATATCTTAGGGAACTCTTGTTGATAATTCATTTTGCCTAAAAAAACCATTGCTGGATGACCTGCTTCTGGATAATAATACTCATGTATATTGAGAAATTCCTTGAAATAAGTGTCTTCAGGTATAAACCACTTTGGATCAAATCTTTGCTCTAAGTGCATTATTGATTCAATACTAAAACCTGTCAAAGCCACTGTAGTTATTATTATAATTGTCCTGCCTGGCACTGTAAAAACGACTCTTTTATAAAAACTAGACATCATTCTTTGGAATATAGTTTTATCGTTTGATATTTTAATATCTCGCGAATGTTTATAACAAAACAAAATACCATTTCGATTTGATTCTATCCTTTTTATGTCGAGAGTGAAAACTGCAACATAGAAAGTGACAGAATAACAAAATATGAAAAACACGCCAACAGCTGCATAAATACAAAACGATTTCAATGACGGCAAAATTGTGATAGCTCCTATTAATAGAGCAACTATATCCGTAAAAGAAGTTATCACGATAGACACGCCAGCGTGCTCTAACATAAGACCGATCCGTTTTGGGAGAGACAATTTTGATTCAGCTGGAGTTAAATTTCTCCAACAAGCATTCATCACAAACATATCGTCAACTCCAAGTCCCATTAAAAGAAATGGTAACGACGAATGCACTGGCCCAAACGGTATTCCAATAACAGAGCACCAACTTATTGCAGTAATGTAAGCCATTCCTACACACAATAATCCTACACTTCCCAATGTCAATCTAACTTCCAGCCAATTGCATCTAGAGAGTGCAAATTGGATGTAAACAAACATTAATAGTATACCTAGAAATAGCTTATCTAGTTCATGAAACATTGCTTCCCCACTGACGTCAGCAAAACTTCTGCCAGCTTCATAATATATTTTAATATCGGATGTATTAAGGGATAACGATTTTAGTGATTCCAAAAATTTGGCTTCCCATAAACCAAGAGGAATAGAAACCCAGTCCTCTGTTCCAATTAGATTACCGACTTCATTTATATCTATTATGGACATATCAACATGTGTGTACCAAGTCAATATTATGGAATTAGCAGAAATTATGTCACCATTTTCGTCTCGCTTCGTACCACCTAACAATGTCGTGTAATCAAATGGATGGCCTGTTACAGGATTTGTTTTTATTGTGTTTACTTTAGTGACAATCTCATGCTGTGTTAAGTTTGTGATTGTTTCTGCCTTGTTATCCCATATATCTAAAATATTAAATTGAAGACAGTCCATTTCAAATGTATCTAAGAATCCACAATAAAAGTCATCACCAATCCACAAAGTTGGGTCTGAGAAGTCACTATCACTATTTTTACTTGACGAATTAAAGTCGCTTATTGATTTCACAGATCTACCATTTTCATTTAAGTTCAGAAAATTCACCACTGGAACTTGATAACACAGATCCTTTAGTAAATATTCTTTGTCTTGGAATTCGATTTTGAGCGAGTTTACTTCTTTGGTAATGTTGTTTATTGTTGAGAAAACTTTTGGCTCCAACACATTATCTGCTGTTATGATTATCTTCTGAAGCCTGAAGCTAGTGCCAAAGTTATCTATGTACCAATGTGTGTCATAATAGAAGTCTGAACCCGGTGGTACCCATAAATTCATAGGATTCTTTTCTATGTAGAATCGCATTAAGCCGATGCAACTTATGAAGAGAAACATCCATGCTACAATAATAATCGTCCATGGGCGCCGTGCGATTATGACTCCGAGGGTAAAAAATATTCGCTCTACAAAGTGCACAAAACTCGACGATATTATTTCCCATAATTGTTGGGGGGATTTTATTTGCTTTGTTACGGGCATATTCTGCTCTGTTACGCATTTATTATTGTCCCTTTAAACTTTGTTGTCAAGTCGAGAGAGAATTCCGCAGTCTTTAAATAATTATTTATTTAATAACACAAATTGTGTGTTTAATGAGTATGTAAATTTGTTTAACATCTTGGAATGAGCTTTGCTCTGTAAATGTTGATTTAATTTCCCGTTTTTATATTTCACTGAATAAAAGGCAGCACACGCGCGTCCGTCTATGTATGAATCAGTTTTTCGACTGGGCCATAGATAAGGTGGACTGGGCTGCTGACTAACTGACTTATGTGACAATAAAAATGATGACATTGACTCAAACCAATTAATTACTTCGCCTATTCAAAAGGAAGGTACCTAACCATCAAAATAGAAGAAGAGAACAAATGAGTGATTTCGTTTCCAAATCTATTGACCAATCACTCAATTCACACTCGTTCCAAATAGGATAATTATTGCGCTAACGACGGCATGGCGACCTATCCAACCGAAAGTGCAGTCCAATAGGATTGGTCCGAAACTTACTTATTCAATATACGACTCACGATTTTTGGTTACAATGAAAATAAAATTAACACTTTATTATTAAAGACATATCTTGTAAGATAAACTATAAATATACGTTAGATCATATTTTGCTCTCAAAAGCTAACTTGGAATATAGGTATGTCACCACGCTAAAATCACTTTGGTGTAATTCGGTCCAAGAAAAACTCTGCCTTTGTTTGTGGTCAAATCAAAGACATTATACAAGTAACAAGACCGTGCACTGCGCCGCTAGAAACGAGCCGAGCGAGAGAACAACCAACACGGAGTTTGTCCCTTTCTATTAAGGTGACCACATGTTTAGCATTACCTTAGAATTTATTACTTGTTACCTTACAATAATAACATATTTTTATTAAATACAAATCAAATTCGACAATACAATGTTAAGCACCAGAAATTAATTTATATTTCAATGAATTACCTCATTGGATCATCAGATGGCAACCTGTTAATGTGATTATTTTATTATTAAAGTAGATAATGTATAAATTATAAATGTATTACTAAAAAAGCGAGTTTATGAATAAGAACTTTATTTATTCTGATATAATATAATTATATTCTGATATGATATTTTGATATTATAAAAAAAAATACATTAACATTAATGGCAGCCTTACATTTTACACATTCTTCAATAATATAGTCTTCTGCCATTTTTGTTGTAATGTAGCTCTCAGGCCGATGTTGTTTGTTTAGTGTCAAGAAATTTGCATGCGTTTTGAATCTTAGATTTAAATATTTCTCTCCAATTGTTTTGATTAAATCTAATTTGTGTGACTCTTCACATCTGGAATTATGAGGAGGAAACATAATTTTTAGTTACGAAATGTTTTAACGTTAAATTAGGCATTTTTTTTCTACTAATATCCTGCAAATTTAAGTACATATCAAAAAACACCTTTGTCATGTATTTTACAACTTCGAACACATATTTAGAAGGAATCTTTAACCCCCCTTTATCCACAAAGGCTGTGAAAAAAGAGAATGCACAAATATCTAAAATGTAAGTGTGATCGTTATTTTGTTTTGATAAAACCCAGGCAAAACATTTTTTTGTTTGACAATTCAGTCTTTTCTTCCACTGTCGATCTTTCTGCACTCGGAAATACAAGTATTAAAAAAATATAGACTTCTGATTTTAAAACTCTTCTCTTGCCTCCAGAAATATTGTCTTAAATTTTAGTTTGAGCAATACAAATAACTACTTCCTTCCATTTTAAATTACGTTACTCATGCTTAGGAAATCTAAAAAGGAAGTAAAAACTATAACAATACTTTATCAAAAGAAAATGATAGACAAGCTCAATTTTATTTAAATGGAAAAAACGGATTGATGGTCACCCTACAAGCAAATAAAATAATTTTACTTACTTGTGAAACCGAAACGGGAAAAAAAATGTTTACCCTTTCACACGGCAAAAGTTTACCATTTTCTATAGTATTTATGACAAAAAAACATAGCCAATTTAAAAAAAGGCGAAAGTAAATAGGAACCAGAGTAATAATAAGGCACGTGTCAAACGCCATTATTGTTCCAAATTGCTATAATCATGTCATATCGTACTGTATATTAACCTGATATATAAATTCTATTTAAAATTATGTTACTTCAATGCAAAACACAAAAATGACAATAGCTGTTAAATATTATTCAGTGTAGTTAAAACGTCACAGGCAACTTCATTAATTATGATTATTAAATGTTAGAATATTGTCTATCATAATTCTACTAAAAGTAATATTTTTTTGGACAGGCAATTTGTTAGACAAGGACACACTCCGATCGAGGGATCTCTCAGTCGGCTTATTTATGTGGGTAATAACTTGTCGTAGTGTTATGAACCTTAATGATGGTTGATAACGACCAAATTAAAATTGTCAAAAATATTCAGTGCACGGTCTTGTTACTTCTGTAATGTCTTTGATCTTTTAATCTTCTTTACACACAAGTAGTAAGTACCTACAGGTACACAACCACAACACTTCATGGTTATTTAGATCGGTATGGTGTTTTTTCTTGATATTATTCAAATTTAAAAAGGAAACACATGAAATTATACCGTGTTAGATCCTTTTTGTGAAAAATGTGGACTACCAAAACATTTTTAACCAAAACTAAGCGCGGAAATATTTTGAAGGTGAGGTTATGTTTACTTGACTTTTGTTATATTTACTTGACTTTTGATATAGTATTTGTTGCAAATTTTCAGTGTTACATACTGAAATCTAAAATTGAAAGACCAGCAGAGATTACCTGAGTGGGTCATGTCTGGATGTTTTTAGTAGCTGCTTACTTGGGATCAAAACCAATGTTGTCCACAGTTATTCCCTGTTTATGCAGATAAATATCATTGTATATTAGTAAATCAATAGCTGAACATTCAGAAAATTTTATTTTTGTCGCTTATTTACTAAACTATATTTAATTTCCAGATTGTAAGAGAGCACTATCTTCGCGATGATTTGCTGTGCGGCTCGGCAGCATGTAATGTTTGCCCACACAAAGACGATGAGTATGTCTTACAGTCGAGTCCTGAGTCTGTTTGTGCACTATTTGATTATCCCCACTACTTAGTACTAGATACTAATGTGATCCTTCACCAAATGGATGTACTAGAAGAGGATGCACTCACAAATGTGATCATACTACAGACAGTTCTTGAAGAAGTCAAACACCAAAACACAGCTGTGTTCCAAAGGCTTTTGGAAGTAATTGGAAATAAAAAGAGGAAGTTTTACTCGTTTGTTAATGAACATCATAAGTAAGTACTTGTTGTGTACTTTAGGCGCTAAAACCTAGGTACCTTACCAGAAGTATTAGATTTAGGAACTGAGTTCTCCAGTGATCATGGTGCTTGCAACAATGCCGAAATATCAGAAAATCATAAAAATAAAGTACAGTAGAATCCGGTTATGATGACGGCCAAGGGACCGGTGATATTACCACTTCCGGTTAGTAGTACTTGTCGTACTAAAAAAAATAAAAAAAATATATTTTTCTTTATTAAAAAAAAGCAGCATACATCTTCATTGTAAAAGTGCCAAGTCAACTTGTTCTTGAGACAACTTCACTCATTTAGGTTTTAAAACATTCGCATTGAACAAAATTTCTATCTTGTGTTTATTTTTCTTAATTGTGATAAATTGTCGAATGACTTAAACTGAATTACTTCGTAATCGCTACATTAGATTCGCCAGCTTCTAAACGTTGTATTATAACACTTTTTTCTTCAATGGAGAAACTTTTTCGTATTGTAGATTAAGCCATTTTTGTACGCGTAATCAGTCGTCACTCACAAATTACTGCCGTAAGTAAACGGTCGCATTCGAATCAGCGACGTACAGGCAAGGGGTGAATATAGTTTCTTACTTACAATTTATTTTTAAACACGTCAATGCTAGGCGTCGTTGTGACGGGACAATTTTATGTAAAATTCTGTCGTTAAAAGCAGTCGGTCGCTGTAAGCAGAGTTGTTTTATATGAGCCACTATGAAAGTACATAAACGGATGTAAGAATAAGAATAAGAACATTTATTTGCTTTTGAACTGGGTGCACAAAAAGTTGTTATGGTAAATAATATAATCACCTATCCAGCCATTAACAAATAGCATGCAAATTTTATACAATTTTCAATATTATTAGAATTAACATTATATAATTATTTATGTCTAAAATTCGAAATAATTATACAAGAAAAAATTGAGAAATGAATTATTAAAATAATAAAACGTTACTATCAATAATTTGCGATTTGCTGATCGTTCCTGTCATCCATGAATTCTTGAATTGAGTAAGTAAAAGTACTTTCATAGTGGCTCATATAAAAACCAAACATGTGCCTATACTTACGTCGCTAAAACGATTGGTTGTTATAAACGGACTACACTGTACATGGTATAAATCTCGAATCAAATAACTTAAGTGACCATGAAAGTTTAAGTCTAGGTGCCTTTCTTGACCTTCCTAGGTACAGTTCTCGATTGTTTGTACATATTTAAAATGTTTTCCCCTACTTACTGATAAGCTTAGCCTTGAAAAGTGGAATTGATTCATAACAATTTATTTGCATTAGATGTTTTTAAAAAAGCGGGAACAATACTTTGTTGAGAATAATATTCACAAATATTTTCTATCTAGCAATATCTTTATCATGCAAAATAAGTATCCTGAAACTGTGTTTCAATAATCTTTTGATTTCTTATAAAGTTAAGTTAATAGTTAAACATTGCTAAAAAAAATCATATAAAGTTATCAAGTTGTTTGCAATCATGGCGAGGTTTGCATTGACGGTTGTCCCTTCAAATGAGTAATATACATATTTAATATTTTTAGAGACACATACATAGAAAGAGGTCCGGGTGAAAAGCAAAATGACCGAAACGATAGGGCGATTCGTAAAGCTTCTAGTTGGTATGCTTCCCATTTGTCTGCAAATAATGTAGGAGGGCAGTTTCCCAAAATTGTCTTGCTAACAGATGATGAGTCAAATAGGAAAATCGCACAAGAAGAAGGAATTGTCTGCTGTTCAGGTATGCATATTATAGATTTACCAAATTATACTTAAAAGTAGCATTTCCTTCAACTACACCTGTATAATCATTAATAGACTATTAAGATAGACTTCTTAATTTTTATGGCCTGCGCAGATGACGGTCTTTACTCCGCGGCGGAGAAAAAAGTACGCTCCGCGAATAAAAAGTCTGTTTACCGCGAACTCAACGCAAACGGTGTGCGATCATTTGTTCGTTTATCGTCGTGCATACGTACGTCACACAACGCGGACTAAAGTCCGCCATGTGCGTTGCTTCGCCTAGTCACACGAGTTCTATTTTTTTCGGGGACTCCAACGTACTTTTGTCCGGTCCGCTCTCTGCATGTCCTCGCTAATTCTCCCTAATTTTTAATCCCTCGTTTGCGTTACTCGATACAGTTGTAAGCGATCTATTTTAGCGGACAAAAAAGTCCGCGGACTAAAGTCCCTCGTCTGCGCAGACCATTATTGATATCTCTAAAGCTCTTTTGGAGCCTGCCTATTCAAGAAAATATTTTAGTCAGATAAGGTAAACTATGAACATAATAAGTATCATTTTTATTTTCAAATCACAGACAGCTACTTATTTGACTATCTTCAAAAAATGTGCTTTGATTTTTGTAATTTATCTATCATTTAATTTCTTTTCCAGTTAAAGATTATATAGAAAATGTTAATGGATTTGTGGGACTAATAGACAAGCTATCAAAGAATGTGATACCAGAGAGTTGTTCAAAAGATGCCTTGTACCCAGCACATTTGACTCCGACTCAAATCCATTCTGGTATCCGTAATGGTAAACTCTATCAAGGTACTTTCCATGCCTCTCGAGACAATTTCCTTGAAGGTACTGTTTCTGTTAACAGTTTTGAAAAGCCAGTAAGTATAAACATGAAATTAGTAACATATCTGAAGTACTTTTAGATTCTATAAGTTTTTCCTATATTATAGATCCTGCTGCAAGGTCATATTGGTATCAACAGATCTGTTGATGGTGACCTGGTGGCAGTTGAAATATTCCCTGAAGAAGAATGGCGAAAGCCTAGCGACATTGTTCTAGAAGACAAATCAGATGACCCTGGAGACCAGCTTGAGGAAGAAGCAGTACTATTAAATGCTGCAAAACCACCTAGCAACAGCAAAGATGAGATAACTCCCACAGGAAAAGTGGTGGGCATTATTAGGAGGAAATGGAGACAATACTGTGGCATTTTGCTGCCTAGCAAATTCCCGGGTAAGTAAAACGTGTGAAACGTAATGAAAATGTGTTTGGGTATGTTTTGATTGTAATGTTCAATAAATATTCAGTTTATTTGCAATTATTTCATTTCATTGTTTTATTATAATATATATAAATCTAAATCTGTAATTAACATATTGTAAACAACATGATGCAATAAAGAACTTTGTTGAACTTTATATTTTTCTTAAGAAATTTAAGTAACTCAAAAAACTAAAACACTTTTGGTATGTTGTACTGAGTGGTGACGTCACACGGTCACACACAAAGCAAAAAATATACATTGTGTTACAAAATTCCTGAAGTACTAAGTAGCTTGTCAATTGCGTCCACCTACCATTGCTTGTAAAGGTGTGTGTATAATTTTTTCAATTAAAATTTTGTAATGAAGGCTTTTAATAAATATCGGTGAAATTATAGGGGCAACTCGTCACCTCTTCACACCAGCCGAAAAACGGATACCAAGAGTGCGCATCGAGACGCGGCAGAGTGACATTCTCGCGTCGCAACGTATACTTGTCGCCCTAGATTCTTGGCCTAGAAACAGTCGGTATCCTCTAGGCCATTTTGTTAGAGCACTGGGGCCTATTGGTAAGTTTATATTACTAGTATAATTATATTGCACAGGAGGCAATCTTCATCAGATTAAGATTCTCTTAATTTTTAGCTATAAATAATCACACCATAAAGTTGGATAAATATTCAAATAATGCGCATCATGTCTTATACATATTACTCCCTACAGGAATTAGTCTTTTACACGCCTATTTACTACTTTGAGCTGTGAAGTAGTAGAGAGAGCTCAAAGCAATAATAGACCAGGGTCGATAATTTTTGATACCAAAAAAATTATAGTAGGATGAAACCCATTGGAAGAGGTAGAGAATATAACAAAAACGAAAGGAAAAATAAATTACGGGCGATCTGAGGTCGGGAAGAGTGAGAGGGGGAGGTTTTAAGGGTAAAAAATGGTAAATCTCGATTTAAATTATATGCGTAGAGACCTATATTGATTTCTATTTTAAAATTACTTATATACCTGAGTGACCTTCGGAAAATGTTAGCCCGTCAAAAGTTATTTTATAGAGAAGAGGGTAAAGGGGCTAGGAAGGTATGGGGTATGGAGACTATACACATACTACATACAGTGTACATTCTCCATAGTATGTGGCTTACTACCTTTTGAACATGAAATCTTACGTTTTTCTAGTAATTAAAGTGTAAATTTTAATAAATAGCTCAAAATTATACAAATGATTAAAAAAAAATCAATTTTCGGATTCGAGTTTTCTTCATTATTTGCATTCTCTGAGAACATTTACCATAGTAATGTATATTTTTTTTATACCATCAGAAAGTAGAGATTTCAACGAACAAAAACACACCACACTTTTTTAAAAAAGCAGATATTTTGACGTGAGATTTTTCGATTGAAAATTAGAGTTCTTTTTCGATATTAAGTCAAAATAAGGTGAAAAAATGAATATATTAAATCAAAAAAATTACTGTATGTTTGGGACATACAAAGGTAAGTTTTCACCAAATTTCTCTGCCATCTTGGATTTAAAATAGGATGGCATTTTCGTGATCGGCACCCCAATGATCCTCAAAATTGACACCCATATCAAATTATAAAACAATACGTCCGCCATCTTGGATTTTAAAAATGATGGCATTTTGGTAATCAGCACCCCAATGAACCTCAAAATTGACACCCATGTTAAGTTATAAAAAATTACGTCTGCCATCTTGGATTTAAAATAGGATGGCATTATCGTGATCGGCACCCCAATGATCCTCAAAATTGACACCCATATCAAATTATAAAACAATACGTCCGCCATCTTAGATTTTAAAAATGATGGCATTTTGGTAATCGGCACCCCAATGAACCTCAAAATTGACACCCATGTTAAGTTATAAAAAATTACGTCTGCCATCTTGGATTTCAAATAGGATGGCATTATCGTGATCGGCACCCCAATGATCCTCAAAATTGACACCCATATCAAATTATAAAAAAATACGTCCGCCATCTTGGATTTTAAAAAGGATGGCATTTGGTAATCGGCACCCCAATGAACCTCAAAATTGACACCCATGTCAAATAATATAAAATAATGTCAGCCACCTTGAATTTAAAATAGGATGGCATTTTCGTGATCGGCACCCCAATGAACCTCAAGATTGATACTCATATCAAATTATAAAAAAATACGTCCGCCATCTTGGATTTTAAAAAGGATGGCATATCCGTAATTAGCACCCCACTGAACCTCAAAATTGACACTCATATCAAATAAAAAAAAATTACGTCCGCCATCTAGAATTTAAATTTAAAAAACTAAAAAACCACGCTTTTAAAACAGATTGAACTAAAAAATTAAAAATAAAACTGTAGTAATCAATTGAAAAATTCATATTATTGTACAAAAAGCGTGGGGTGCTTGTTATGATATCCACAGATATAGTAAATTATTGATAAAATATTTACAACAATCTAAATCAAGCCCCCCACGCTTTGTGTACAATAATATGAATTTTTCAATTGATTACTACAGTTTTATTTTTAATTTTTTAGTTCAATCTGTTTTAAAAGCGTGGTTTTTTAGTTTTTTAAACTATAATTTATTTTTTACTTTTTAGTTTAGTTTATAAGATTTGATTCCTTCTTTACCGACTGTAAGTCCAAACCTATGCAGGAAACATAATTGATACAGATCGCGCGCTAGCTCTATCTCTTTTATTCCCTCTTACAGAGGAAAACTGGGAAAACTGTTATTAAATTATTGCATTGCCATCGGCCCTTGATACGTGTGCAAAGTTTCAAATTAATCAAACTTCTGGAAATCGGTGAAAGTTAAGCTCAAAGATTCCATTACATACATACATACATACATAGATACAACCCAAGCTAATAAAAGCGTGGTAAAAAGGATAGCATTTTCGTAATCAGCAGCCCAATTAACCTCGAAATTGACAACTATTTATCTTAATAAAAAAAAATGTTCACCATCTCGAAATTCACCCTTAGTAAATAATAAAAAAGTCCGCCATTTTAAAATAATTATTATGAAGATGTTATTTTCATTATCAATTATCAATCCAATAAATTCCAACAAACGAATATAAAATAATTTAAAACACAATCATTTTTTAGCCCTGAATGCTGTGTCCAGAACTGCTAACATCGTTTTGTTCGCAGTTTGGGCTCGGCCTTCCCGCGTCTCGCCCCTCACACCCCGCACAATTGCCCTGTCTAGACTTCTTCGTCGGACGACTGTATGGATTCATAGACTGTGGTAAAACCATCAATCGAACCTACAATTTTAGCTGTTTAACGAAATTTATATGCCTAGTTCACGTAATTAATATGCCTAGTTTACGTAATTACGATTGAAAGCTCATTAGTCATATAAAAAAAGGGACTAGTCCCTTTTAGGAACTGAGGGAATAGCTGTGAATGTATTTCTAACTGATTATTTCTCCTTAACAATTGCAAATGATCTCTCTCGGGGAAACAGAATGGTAATTAATACGTCATGTTTTTGCTAGGCGACAAAGATGCAGAGAACGAAGTGATACTTCTAGAGCATGACGTCCCACACGCGAGATTCAGCGAGGCCGTGCTTGCGTGTCTGCCGCCTAACGATTGGACTATTCCTGAAGAGGTAAAGGTCAAAATAGAAAACATAAAATGTCGAAATGGTACTTGAAAACCTTCATATTAACCTTCGTTGTTTTATGATTAATTATGGGATCCATGGGTGCCGTAGGTGCACACGGGATAGATTTAGCCATGTTCATGAGCCTTGTCCACTTCGCGATTCAAAACCAACGTTATAGATGTCCCTAAATTTAAATAATATGCTTTAGTAACACAATCATTAATAATATTTTAACTCTAGTTTCTTCGAATAACAGCTCCTCATAGATATAAAAATAATAAGCGAACTTAGAAAAACGTTGCTTAATGCCTACCTACCTATATTGATGACACTTTATCTATCTTAGGAGATAAAAAAACGCGTCGACCTCCGTTCCATCTGCATTTGTTCCGTGGACCCTCCCGGCTGCACCGACATCGACGACGCTTTACACGCGCGACCCATAGAGGGCAGCACTGCGGATGGGTTGGCCAAATACGAGGTCGGGGTCCACATAGCCGACGTCACGTACTTCGTGAGGCCAAACACGGCGCTGGACAAGGAGGCTGCTTCTAGATCCACTACCGTGTATTTGGTCGACAAAAGGATTGACATGGTGCCAGGTATGTTCATTTATTTAAGGATAATATCATATTATGTGTAAAAAAATCGTAATAGCTGATTGGTCATGGAGTTTGACTTGATTTAAAGTGATTTTTTAATTTTTGTTTTCTGTATCTTTTCTGTTGTAATTTAGCTTACAATCAGCTTACAATCAGCTCACATTTAGTAAAACAAATAAGTAAATACTTCTTATTTACTCATTCCAAAAACACGAATCGATATGGGTCATTGAACATCTTAACGGGCTTGTTATTATGACTCTAAAAATATGTTCATTATCGTTATTACCAGTCTATACAACTATGGAACGAGGACGGTGCAAGAGGTGACTGAAGGAGTACAGTCAGATAAAAAGCAGCGGCGTATTATTTGCATTATTGGTCAAACAGTAATCACCAACCCGCTTGCCAAGCTTGGGGACTATGACCAAATCATATATTTGGGAACTTACGTCCTGCAGTGGACAAATGGGGTTAATGATGATGATAACTTACGTTTTTAGGATTTAAAAAGCCACTGGCGCTGTGCCTTTGACTTCGTTTCCGTTGGAATCGGTTATATAGCATCCCCAATGATATTACTCTCCCTAGCGATCAACAAAAAAATTTGCAATCGCTATACTGTTGTTCTAAAAGTGAGTCCCCTACACACTTGTGTAACCTTTCTACGTCTTTAAGAGATGATTGATATCCTGTGTAACTTTCACGGTCTCAAATTATCACCATACGAAATCACATCACTTAAAAGTAGTTTAACTTATTTCTAAAATTGACACGTGTGCGAATCATAGATTAGCTATGATAACCCGGGGCCGGAATCAGGTCAGTGTGGTTTATGAAGAGACAATAGCACACCAGGCTAAATACTAGGGGATCTTATGTGGTTGTATTAGGTGCGATTTTGCAATAACAATAGTAGTAGTTTTAGTAAGTAAAGTCCGACGGCACTGCACTTGCGACGAAATGTTGATATTAGCGTAAAATCATTTTTCTATAATAGGTAATTACATGTACTCATAACATTATGTGGTATAGTAAGTTATTTCTAAATGAAAGTACCTATTCTAATCGAGTTATTGTATTTAAAATTCAGATCTTCTCAGTTCAAACCTATGTTCGTTGCGCGGCGGGGAAGAGAGGTTGGCGTTCTCTTGCGTGTGGGAGATCGATGAAAATGCTAACGTTCTTTCGACTAAGTTCCATAAGAGCGTCATCAAAGTAAGTGTTAACAGCAACTTCAGCTTGCGAAAAACTTTCTCAATCAATAGGGTGGCAAAGACAAAGTGATTGGCAGATGGCGCCACAATCGTTGGCGTTTGACAATTTTGTGGTTCTTTGATGATTTTGTATTTCATTTGTGGTAGTTTAAAGTAGTATTAGTAATTCTAGTAGATATGTTTATATTATGTATCTCAGAAATGACCAACAGTTTGGATCAAACTTAAATTTTCAATGAAAGTTTTGTGGTTGTAGTTCTTGAAGAAAAGAAAATATAACAAAAAATTTGAGCTAGGCCCGGTCGCCCAGGTTATTATTATTATGATTAATTTGAAAATTATTTTCAGTCGGCATCAGCCATGACATACGAAGAGGCACAAATTGCCATTGATGACAGCGCGCGTCAGGACAACATCGCTAGTTCCCTCAGAGTACTAAACGCTTTAGCGAAGAAGTTGAAGCGAAAACGTCTGGACAACGGGGCTTTGCTGCTCGCCTCGCCTGAAATTCGTTTCCAGGTGTGTAATTGTAATTTAAACTAGCTTTTACACGCAGATTCGCTAAAATTTAAAATTAGGAAAAGCCTCCGTCACGAAGTCACCACGTGAACCTTTTTCGCGACCAATCGCGTATAAGATTTGCCAATAAGAGTTTTGCAAATTCTGTTTTTCACATGACAATTTTTTTCGTAATCCTACGAATACTAAAAAGAAAATAAAGATATAGAATTAATAACAACATAAATCCAACCAGCCAGCATTTAAAAAAAAAATTAATACTACGAATGAAATAATTACTGCAAACTATACGCTTAAAATTGCTCAAAAAGCGTTTGAATATGTTATAACATTGTTATAACATTATAGGTGGACTCCGAAACCCACGATCCCGTGGAAGTGCAAGCGAAGAAGATAGTCGACACCAACTCGATGGTGGAGGAGTTCATGCTGCTGGCCAACGTGAGCGTGGCCGAGAAGCTGGCGAGCGAGTTCCCGCAGTGCGCGCTGCTGCGGCGCCACCCCGCCCCGCCGCCCGCCAACTTCACCGCCTTCCTCAAGGCGGCCGCGCAGCAGGTGGGCTCTGGGAGGCTGCTGTAGCGCGGGATAGCGTACTAACTTGTAGATTGCACCGACAGACATGAAGGGGTCATAGGCCACACTGACTTGCAGCGAGTTTAGGTCACACAAACTTGCAGCCTCTTTTGGGTCGCACCGGCTTTGAGGTCACACCGAAATGCAGTAACTTTTGTTTTACAATGACTTGTAGCTACTTTTAGGTTGGATTGCACCGACTTGCAGCGACTCCAAATGTGCACCCATTTGTCATATTTGCAACGCGAAAGTTAAAAGTAGTTTAGGCGGTGTAGTTCTAAGAGGCAGCGTTTTTGAATTTTATTTTAAATTTTAAAGTCTGAAAAAAATATATGTATTAGTTGAGAATCTATTCTAGTCACATTCACAGTCGCTAACGGTTACACGATTTGATTAAATTGGCTCTAAAGAAAAAAACAAAAACCTACCTCTCTTCGAAATGTTTTTTCAATTTCACGACTAAACTACGGACATTGTAAAATAAATTTTTTATGCATGTTTAAAGCTGCTAAATATTTATAGACATATTCGCTGAATGTGAATTCATTAAATGATATACTTAATTACTATGTTTAAATAACTACAAAATACGTGAGTGCGGTGACTCGTCAGACCCGTATTGTCGCGCGCTGGCGCTTACGGTGCGCATAGGCGCTCCGTAATATGCGATCGATGGATATCGATCCATAAATCACGACCTACTGGGCCTTAAGTAAAGTAATCATCCCACTGCAGGGCATCCATTGAATCAGCCTCCATTATTAAATTGATTTTTAAAAGGATGGGTATTTTCATGCTTAAAACAATGTAATTATATGCCTTATCTGTTAATTTCCAGGGTTTCGAAATAGACGTGTCAACGAACAAGTCTTTCTCCGCTTCGTTGGACAAGGCTCAGTTGCCGGGGCGGCCGTTCTTCAACACGCTCCTGCGCATCATGGCCACGCGTTGTATGCAGCAAGCCGTGTACTTCTCCAGCGGTACCAAGATGCAGGACGAGTTCTACCATTACGGACTGGCCTGCCCTATTTATACGCATTTCACATCCCCCATACGTCGGTAAGTTCTTACAAAACACTTTCGTGTGTTACAAACTACAACAAGTGCCGGGTTCGGTCAGTGAAAAAAACTATATTATAAATAAATAAATAAATAATAAATATTTAGGACATGCCTAACTGGGCCACACAGAGCCATCTGGTCCCAAATTAAGCTACTATTAAGTACCCTGTCGTATGGGGTACTAAACAACCGATAAACTTACTTATATACTTTTTTTTGTAAATATATACTTATAATATATTATGTCGTGTCAGATTGTTTGTGGTACCATCTTTGTTTCTGTTTCTTTGACAAAACAAGTGCTTTAAAACTGATTTACTTTCCGAACAGAACATTATGTGTGGTGTTGTCTACTTTTAAATTAAAAAAAAAATTGGTTGTTTGTAAAGTAGGTTTACGATCGAGATGTTTACGTGATAACGTCTTATTGGTGATATAAGTTTTTGGGAAGTAAGGAATTAATGAAGATAACAATTTTTTCAAATTTTAAATTACATCTTAAACATTCAACGAAAACTTAACCGCACGAGAAAATCTCCATTCGTTTGTATGCCGCTAGAGTGAGAGAGACGGAAGATCGGTCCACTCACTCGAACGCTATGCCAGCCTCCGCTCGTGAGGATTCCGCGTGACAAGTTTCACGGAATGACTGGCAGCGCTCGAGATGAGACGGGAGATCGGTCCGTCTCTCTCTCTCGTTATACCTGCGATCGCGCTCGTGAGGTTTTGGTGTGACACAAGTTTCTGAACATGTCACCCGACTAAAACGATTTTAAAGACGTTATCACGTCAAAACACAATGCGCTCGACAACTAAACTTCTGTTCTGTATCCCAGAATGTGTTTAAGTTCCCTAGGTGATTAAGAATGGATACTAATTATATTATCAGTCCACTGCTGAACATAGGTCTATTGAAATGGAGGGCGTGGTGGGTTTTGGCCATGGTGGAAAGAAGGCGCTCTTTTCTTTTTCTGGCAGTAGTTTTAGCACCACGCGTTACCATTCCCTTTCATTCTATAATGCTAAAGAAACGGCAAACTGATGCGTAAGTTCGTGAAACTTTGCTGTAAAAGTACCATCAACTGCCTATATACAGGCTGTAACAAAAAGCTTAACGAAGCCTTAAACCTCGCATTCGGTTCATCAAACCAAATCGTATGTAACAATAATAATCGCTGGAAAAGGACCTTTTTTGAATCACTAAATTAAATCAAGTATTTATTGCCCGCAATGTATAGCGCGCACGAAGCGTTACAGACGAGGATTGTGGCTTAACTTCACACAATTATATGTGCGTGCGCACAGTTCATTGTGGGTAGCTCTCTTTAAAGCGATTTTTATGAAAAAAAACTTGAAAAATAATGTTCACCTTCAACATCTCAGTAACGATTCATTTCCCAGTTATGGTGTCTTGGAAAAAAATATCGTACAAATGAGTAGAATACGTGGTATTCGGCTTCGTTAAGCCTTTTGTTACACCCTGTATAGCCTGTTTGTAACATAAGAGCTTCCCGTCTCCGTTTGTTTAATTTTTGATTGTTACGAAAATAATACTCTTTTAGATATATAATTAAACTTGCTGACCTCTCAAAGAGTAAACCAGTACTGGAGCAGCGCAGTAAATGTTTATTTAATTATATGTATTGTATTATAGCTACGCCGACGTCATCGTACATCGTCTACTCGCAGCGTGCATTGGAGAAGACATGACGCATGCGTCATTGTTGGACACGAAGCAAGCAGACTCCATATGCGACAACCTTAACTACCGGCACAGGCAAGCGCAGTATGCGGGCAGAGCTTCTGTGGCGCTCAATACGCACGTATGTTGACTTTATCAGTTGTGTGTAGAGTATATTTTAGATTATTGCGTCACAGTTGGGGTGAGAACAGTCATTGGACATTCCTCCTTAATTGTCAAGATCTATTTACTGAACAAACACTAGAATCAGTGTACTTGCGACTGACAGACTGACACTCCATTTGTTAATGCATATTCTGATCAGTCAAATTAAAGAGGTGGGCAGACTGCAAATGATACAAATATGAATATTACTGACATTAGCAAAACAAAGAAAAACTAAGTCACAAGGTTTGATTATAATATGTACTCAGAATGCAGTCTTAATTTATCTTTTTCTGATACATCTTTTTTATCAATGTTTCCGAAGAACATTTATTGTTCAATTAGCTTTGTAGTTATTACTATAATATGATATCATTATTCGCTTAATTCCCAAAAGCTAACCGATTATTTCCCAAAAGGGACGTATGACGTCTGTGAATTAAGCGGTTATTTGACATCGTTAGTGTTTTTTTTTTAAATGGTATGTCTATCTCTTCTTCCTAAGATCCTGTTCAAAAATCGCGTGGAGATCGAATCAGCCGTGGTGCTGTCAGTGAAGCGGAACGCGCTGCAAGTGCTCATCCCCAAGTACGGGCTGGAGGGGCCGCTCTACCTGCCCTCAGAGAAGTTCACGTACAACGAGGAGGTAACTTCTACATCATACCCTTGTACTATTCATTTGCGTCAAGTAACGTCATCATTATCAGCCCACCAGTCCACTGCTGCACATAGGTCTTTCTAAAACAAGTTGATAACCCTTGTGCTATTCATTTGCGTCAAGTAACGTCACCATCATCAGCCCACTAGTCCACTGCTGCACATAGGTCTAATCTAAAACAAGTTGATAACCCTTGTGCTATTCATTTGCGTCAAGTAACGTCACCATTATCAGCCCACCAGTCCACTGCTGCACATAGGTCTCATCTAAAACAAGTTGATAACCCTTGTGCTATTCATTTGCGTCAAGTAACGTCATCATTATCTAATATAATGCTCATCAGTCCACTAATGCTCATAGGCCTCTCTTTAATCAATTGATAACTTGTTTAAACGTAATTTTACTATAGATTTAGTATGGCAATAGAAAACTATGAAGTCACGATTACCGTACTCACTTGATCAGAAAGCAATAGCTTCAAATCTTATTCAACGCTATAGTGAATTCGGATTTTTAGGCGTAATAAGATGGTTAAAAGTCAATACTTGCACTTGCGACATATCACATCTCGATACACGTCACTACAAAAGGCGGTCATTTAAAATATTGGTTATTGATTTATTGATTATTGCGTATTGACTGATCATAAAAATCTATGCCACTTGATAGACGTGTAAATTACTCAACTGTTTCGAAATTTCTACAGACCAATTAAAAAATCACATCAACTAACAATCACAATCTTCTCTTGAACTAGCATAATACTCCAGCTATTACTAACCAAAGTATGCAAAAGACTTAGCTTGACTCTTAAATACCAGCTGACATTTGAAACATATGTTTTTTATTTCTAGGAACACTTACAAATCTGCGATGGAGTCGTCCTTAAAACGTTTGACGAATTGACAGTGCGTCTTAGCCTGGATAGTACCAACTTGCAGCACAGAAAACTGGCCTTCCAACTAGTCGAGCCACACATCCCGGGATTCAGCTACGTGCCCGAACAAACAATGGAAGTGGAGACAAAAAAAGACATAGAAATAGAGGAGAATAAAAAGAGAAAGGATGCGAAAGATACTAAGGTTAAGAAGAAGGCTAAGAAGTAATAAATAAGTTTGTATAAATATTTCTTTTATTTAGACTTGTTAGTAGTACTGTAATAAGCAATGATCGGATCAGTAGTGCAACTTTGCGGTATTTCTCAACGAAATTTTAACATGGACATGCTTATCAGACGGGATAAGGTTTCGACAAAAACTGGTCACACTAATAATTAATATCGTTAAAAATGTTATTGCACATTGTTATGCTATATTTACGAGGCTAAATCGGCCGCCATATAATTAGTATTTTAAACTCAATAGCCCCCATTTTTTATTTATTTTAAACCCAAATAAAACATTTTTCTATAATATTATTTTTGCCTAATTAAGGCAACTACTGAAACACAAATGTTTTGTTATCAAAAAAGGTTAAGAGTAAATTAATTTTATATAGAATATTTCCGAAATCCCACAATCCCGCTGGCGTATCCGTACTAATATAATGTATGAGGTCGTTCACCCTAAATTGCACTACCTAATACCTTATTACTAATAAGGTATCATAGTTACCAATATAGATAAACTATACCTACTTGTATATTACAAACTGTTTAGGTGTCCAATGCATGTGTTTAAGGTTAACGGGTGAACCTTAGGGGGTAATAGTAAACGACAAGTAATAAATACGAAATGCTGATTTTACGTCAAGATAAAAAAAGGGTTAGGTTTTAAAATATCGTAGCTATTCTTTAAATCATACAAACTTGTCATTGCATGCAAAGTAATATAATGAGGTTTTGCAATAAAAATTTTGAATGGTTAAAACGCTTATACACCCCAAGCATCAGACAATAATCGTCATGCTGTACATTCAAGTGCTAGCTAATTTTGATAACTTCTTTACCAATTAGCTTTGACCAAAACGATGAAACTTAGGACTCTGTCTACGGTCGACGCACCGATTTATATATTTGTTAAAATATCTAACGAATGTATAAATACACCTCTAGGCATTTGCAGAGGTAAAATTTAATGGAAGTAGGTACTGGTTTTTATCTCAGCTCTAATCAGTTCGCCAAATATCTAGTTTTTAGGTAGGTGATGTAGTGTTCTGAATGTAGTAGTCTAAGATCCCACCATACAAGGACTTTCACCGAGCTGGTTATTGAATGAAATGTATTTTATATAAAATTAAATATGCCAATAAATATATTGCAAATGGGTTGACTAAAAAAATTCAGTCCAGAGTACGATTAATTAACAATTTATTTTTATTTTAAAAATACATTTTTTTTACTGGTTTGGTTAATAGACAAATTTCATACCAATCGAAAATATGAAGCCCAAAGAATATGCAAACGTTAGGTTGACTATTTTTTCCCATCACAACTCTTGAGTAGGCAGATATAAACAGGTAAATCGAACTAGTAACTTGCACTGGTCTGGTTTATTAAATAAAGTTAAATACAAATAAATATTATTCATTTATGAACACGGTGGTATACGGTTGAATGCAAAAAAAAGTCATGAAATTCGGTTGTCAAATTTTAAAAATTCTACTCTATATATCATTTGCAATATATTTTTTGGCTTATTTAATTTTATATAAAATACTTTTCATCCAATAAACAGCTCGGTGAAGTTCGTTGTATGGTTGGATCTTAGACAATAGGTATTAGTTTTAGCAGTAACTAGTTGGTAGTAGATTATGTAGACGGTATCATATTTATAATATTTAAAATACAAATAAGACCTCGTTTAAGGAAATATAAAAATATTTAATCATTGATATAATTTATAAAATATTACACTTGTAATTCTACGAATTGCATAAAATCCTAACTAAGTAACATTGTCATATGGTTTACCTTTGGTTGCATTGAGTGAATAGGAATGCAGTACCTATTCTTGCCTATTTACCGTCAGTTAAATGACGTATCATTTAAAGCACACTCATTGTTATATCAAAATATAAAATAACCTTGCAAAATTAGTTGCAAGCTGCTTTAGAGTACCCTGATTTCCTGTCTAGCCAGGCAGTTGTTGCCTAGACTACGAAACTTATCGATATTCTGTGATAACTTCCTGTCTAACTTATTCCGATCCCAATGATATTCACAATAAACCAACTTACAGAGTCGGTGACTAACGTAACAAACGTCCTAGCATATTATTTAAAACTAAGCTTTCACTTATTCGTGTTGCGTCGTCTGATTGGCGGTGGACTGACGACTTCAGCGGTAGGCGGTCTGAGTGAACTAGTCGAAGGTTGTGACGGAGTCTGTTCTATGGCCTCGGTACCATGACTCTCTGGTGGCGTAACAATGAGCGGGATGGTCTGAACTTGCGCCTGGGCAGATATTCTTGCGATTTCCTGGTCCACCTTGGCTATTAGTTGGTCCACGGCGTTGGGCCACCGGTTGGCCGGGACGACGTGGACGGGCGACAGACGCGCGTCCGTCATCACGGCTAAACGGACTGTGTCGGCGTACTGAATCACTGTCAGCGACATGCCTGGAATAAAGGTTTTGGAATTATAGGCTACCATTTTGGTTTATTGAGTCGTGATTCGGTTTAAAAGTGGTGGTTGTGATACCACAAGAGGCTAATAAAATTACAGCAAACGTGAGCAACGAACATTTGTCTATCGGTAATAGAATAGACTAGAATTTTTTCTTTTGGCATAGCCCAGTACAAAAATGTCAAGATAAAGCACTAAGAAAATGTCCGCCAAAAATCTAAACATTTGATCACAACACTTTATTTACGCGATTCGCATCTCATTCATTCATTAGGATACTAAGCGAGGGACGACTGCATGGCACTGGTGGGCTAATATGTCAAGAGTCGCTGTCATACTCAGTTAAATATTATGCGTAATCTTAGCACTTGAAGATTGCGCACTACAATTATTACTTACTAATATAAAGCTTGCGGCGGTCTCCAAAACACGACAGCATCGACTGTCTCTCCCCTTAGAGTGGTCCTTTGTTTCGCATCGATTGGTGCTTAGATTTCCGTGTGTGTACCGCGTACGGCCGCGAGAGCATGTTCAGCGTTAAGCGAGCGAAAGGCGAAAGCACGCTCACTCGTGCACTAAATGCAAAGTTTCTGTTGTTCCAAAAAGACTGAACTTACTAATATTAGCTTGCGGCGGTCGCCAATACACGACAGCATCGACTGTCTGCCCCCATAGCGTGGTCCTTTGTTTCGCGTCGATCGGCGCGTAGATTTCCGCGTATGAGACCGCGTACCGCCGCGACAACATGTTAAGCGTTAAGCGAGCGAGAGGCGAGGGCACTGCGCGGGTGAGGGCTCCGCAACGCGCCTGCGCGGCCCACGCGCCCGCCAGCGCCGTCTGGCGTTCGCACGCTTGTTCCACCACCGATGCGATGCGACGCGGCGTAGCGCCCAGAGGTAACGATAGGCAGATCATACCTGGGAATAAGAGTGAAATGAACTGTTAAGAGTCGATGCTTGACTTGATGCTTGAGGCTTGACAAGCATTAATTCAAGTGGTTAAGAGTAGATACAATAGGAATAAATATTGTTATGCCAGCAAACCAGTTGTTGAAATGAACAATTCTTATTGTATGATTAAAGTTGTTTTATGATTACAGAAGTTGGGATCAACGGCTTAACGTGCCTTCCGAAGCATGACTTAGAAAAAGCCAATATAGTAAAGTTAGATCGAACCTGGGACCCTTGCGTTGTGTAGGCAGATGCCAAACCACTACAGCAATCGGGTCGGGAAAGAGTTGAATAAAACAGTTTAATAACAATTTCCTTATACTTAAAACTCGCTTTTGAGTATTGAAGTGTACCCAAACCTATAATAAAACCTTTTAATTTTTAGCACAATAGTTTCATTATTCGCTGAGTTTTAGTTTGTTTAAGTTAAGAAATAACAAAGTTATTAGCAGTAATTTATTTGAGACGTGTTAGAATTTGTCATTTGCTATCGGAAAGTTAGGTGTCTCATTCAGATTTTACTATTTTTAATTAACAGAATGAATAATAGGTTGAGATAAATCTAAAAGAGTAAATATCATAATGAAGAAGACCTTGGACAGGGGTATTTGACATATGTACCATACTCTACATAAGCGCCTCTAGCGGCAATTTTAGGGTTCCGTAGCCGAATGGCAAAGAACGGAACGAATATAGTTTCATCAAGTCAGCCTGTCTGTCTGTCTATCCGTCCGACCGTATGTCACAGCCACTTTATTCTGAAAGTATTAGCATTACACAGTTGAAACTTAGTAGGTAGGTGTATTCTGTTGACCGCTTTACGATTCTCATACAAAAAAAAAAAAATATGATATTTAAGGAGGGCTTCCCATACATAAAACTAAAACAAAAAAAAATTTACTCAAACCTATGCGTATGGGGTATCTATGAATAGGTCTTTTAAAATGACATAGAAGTTCCTAGAACCATTTTTTCCAAATGTAAGACAAGATAGACGCTTCCAAAGTGGTAAAATGAGCGTCCCCCTCTAACATTTAAACCAATTTAAACTGAGCAAGTGAAAATTTGGAAAAAAATACATGATGTAGATCTTGACAAATACTTTCATCGAAAATTGGTTTGAACGAGATCAAACCGGTAGTTTTTGAGAAATAACCGCAAAATTGACCTTCATACAAATACTATGAAAAACAAAGTTATTTTTGCAGTCAATCAAATATTTTGGTATTTTGGCTAAGTGAAAGTAAGTGGACGCCTAATTCAGTTAAAGTTGGTACGGCACCCTCATAGCGAGTCCGACTCGCACTTGGCCGGTTTTTTTGTTTGTGAAAGAGGTAACCCGCCTCGAATCTCTTCAGTTCAGTTAGTGAAACATACCTCCCGTTTGCGATTTTTTATATCTCTTCCCGTTCCCTTCAGCGAAGGTAAACAAAAAGTCTTCCGATGCTGCTCTTGCAGTCGTCAGCACGACCTCGGGCTTGTCTGACTGCGCTTGCTCGAAGTATGCTCGTAGGCCGTCAGTCGCCGCGTATAGGGCTATATCAGTGGCCGACACACCCAGTGCGCGGGCCGCCCGTTCTATGCCCGCTCGGGGCACTGGTCTAGACCATGCTATAACCTACAAAGGAAGAATTTTTGAACTGATGCGGAATTTTGTAAGGCGATATTATTAACGAATTATAATATAAGTATAGTGTCATCTATGTTGACACTGCAGTTGCCTGCTAAAAGAGATTAACGGCCATTTCCAATAACATATCTATCGTCAGTTTTGGCATATCGAAGATAGAATACAACTTCTATCTTTGTTTCTCTGGACGGCAAAAACAGAGATAGAAACTGTTTCCTATCTCCGATATGCCAAAACTGAAGATAGATAGGTTATTGGAACCGGCCGTTATACTCCTCCTTAATCTATCGTTTTTTCTTATCTCTCTTTTCTTAGAACTTTTGGGCTAACTTAAGTAATGTGTCTTATCTTTGCGCGAATAACACATAGTGTGACACAGTTTTATTTTTGTGTTTACATATTTATCTATCCGTGAGGCAGGAAGAAAAGAGTGTTGTAAGTTCTGACTTACTATTCTATGTATAAAGCCAGGTTGTATTTTAGAAAACTGCCTGTCTAACTCCAAAGACTTATTACTTAACAAAATGCATATTCAGTATGTTTCCAGTCCTCACCTTTCGTCCACACAGAGACACAGTCTGCAAAAGATGGCGTTTCCCATCGTCTGCCTTAACGGTATCTTCCCAAAGTTTCGCTGGCGCTCTATATGTTTCCACCAGGCCTCGCCATGCCTCGTTCACCGCCCTCGCGCACAACTGGGCTATCTCTGCATACTTCCACGTCAAAGTGTTGAACTGTTTTACATGTCCTGTGGCTCTTAACTCATTTAACGCCATCAACTCGTCTTTTAATCGAAGTGGAAGCTTCACAACGGACCGTGTGGTTAACATTGCAGCGCCGAAGAAACGTCGCGGCCATTTTCTTGGATCGGCTGTTACTAGTGGAGATATTAGTATCTAAACATAAAAATAAGAAATTTTGGAATGGTATCATGGTATACCTACCAGCGTAATGCCTACACTTTAGAATTAATAAACAATTATCGGAAGTCATATCCTAGGTGGTCTATAGAACCTATTGTGTCTTAGTATCAAATGACGTTGAACTACTGCCTTGTTTTGAGGTCAGAAAGATAAAACGCAATTTTATGATGATTGATTGTGATAAGTAGGTATTTAGTCCATGCTAGACCAACAATATTGTGTACCGTAAAGGGTAAACAACGCTTAAAGCTGGTCCGATTTGCGAATTCATTAGTATATTGCTGATGGTTGTATTAGATCTTTAACAGGGCTTAGTTCGTTACCCTTACTTAAACTATCCTTTGGATCGACATTAAAATTTGTAAAAGATATTTGTTACCTCAGGCCACTTGAAATATTTTTTTTAATTGACCCATAATAGGTTTCGACTTGAGTTCTCAAAAAAGGCTTTTCAACTTTATCTAACGGATATTTACATACACGAGTTTTTGCGGACATGTTATGTCATGAAATTTAACCAGCAAACAAACAAGTTACCTTTGGTATAGTCAAGTTTCTCCTCTTGCATTCTCTCTGTATAGCAGCAAGTAGTGTCGTAGCGGTAACAGGCGGGTCTGAAATCGCGCGCCTGCCATTCGAGCGTTTCTTAGCGAGTTCTCTCAACACGCTCACTCCCGATATTAGTACCAATCCAGCGACGTGGAATGCCCCGGGCAAAGACTTCAAAGCTCTCGGACTTTCCACCGGGTCATACTCCGACACAAACTCGTTCCAAGCGTTCGATAGGTTTTCGTTCACTTTTTCCCACAACTCCGGGATTGCAGATGGGGTCGGGAAAAGTTTGGCTAAAGGACTCTGTTGGGTATACCCGCTCGGCTCGTCAATTCTCTCCCTGTGTGCTATCTGTTCCATTAGCAGTAGGTCGCCGATGTTGATTGACTGCTTCCCGGAGAGAAGAAGGTGGTGCACGCGTATTAACACGTAGTATTTCGGCTCTGTCGACATGCAAGGAATGACGATATACTGCCATGGCGGCTGTTCGCTTGGGAAATATTTTGATACTATCTCGCTGACGTAGTCCTGTAAATTAAAGGTAGAGAGTGAGTTCTTCAGAAATGCGTATAATATATGTATATTTTGGTGGATCCCCATCATCATCATCCTAGTTGCAATAGTCATCCCAGTCATGCATCACTCATTGGCCGTAATACATACTTCAATGGCATCACTTCGAAAAATCCTAATCAGTGATTGTGTATCTAGTGCCAAGAATTTAATGATGTGAAGATGTGTTTAAAAAAAAAGTGATTTAAAGATTGATTCGATGTCTTTAACAGATACATATTTTGTTCGAATCGCTCGGCAGTTACACACGTCTTGAATACTTTCATTATGTACCTTATCGTATAGCATTAGTACCTTCTGAGCTTAAAAATTGTAGAAAACGGTTTTCTTCTGTAGATTAAATTTATCTGATCAGTCCTTTAAGAAAACATTTTTGGGGATAGGCTAACAAGGGAGGGGCCAAGTACTTTTTTGAAAAAGATCAACATAAATCGTTATCTTCTTCTTTGGTACCTACCTGTATATTATTTTCCGACACCGGTCGCCCTCTGTACACAGCAGTGGTCACGATCAGGTGGTTCTCAGGTTTGAAAGGCAGGGTCGCGTCCCACGCGTAGTTGCCCCAGCACGAAACCAGCTGGTGCCTCAGCCGTGGGAACATGATGTCTCCATTCTTATCGCGTCTGTTGATCACGTGGTCAATCAGCTGCTGCTTTATGTCTTCGACATTTGGAGTACCTTTGTGTAAAATTTTGATCAGTTTTTAGGTCATTGCTGTGCATTCTATAGTGGCTTCATACCAGTACTTCCGTTATCGTCGTATATGAATTTCATATTAATTTCAAAATTGAACTTACATAAGAATTTTAAACTTTCTTTTTGCAACGTACTAAAGTTAATATACTATTTACTTTAAAATAATTATTCGGTTAAATTTACCAAAAATTTAAATTTCTTATTTTGAGATAGCAATTTTTCAAAATAAATCAATGATCAGGGCAACATTCAAGGTGTAATTTACCTTTGATAGAAAGCAGCACGTTTATGATGCCCTGGTTCCTATGTGTATCGAGAAGCGACCTCACGGTATCTGTTCTAATAAACTCCAGACCTGGGTACCTGCTTGATAGCAATTTCAGCCACAATTGCTTGCTTATCCTCACCACTGTTGAACAGAACAATTGTTAGAAGGAACAACGAGGAAACATAGGCAGCTAATATGTATGTATATTCAAAAAAAATACAGTCGAGGCGACATAAATTCATTCACAAAGCTACTAAGTATCCGATTCGATTTGAGCATAGGTATGAGGTCCGTACATGAAACTATGCTGCGGTCCTAATAGTCACTGTATTGAACCATATAAATGAAATCTCACTATCTCAAGGTCCTTTTCTTAAGATCACTGTAACTCTAGAAGTAAGCACCTATGTGTTACAAGTTACCAGGAAAAACAATGTTTGTAGCGTAAAACTCGAGTCATTAGGTATTCTGATACTTTTAAAGTTCATGAATCATAATCATTTTTAAGTTATGTTTTCACTCGTCGCAGAATAAGCGGCATCAGGCCGTACGTTTTGTTTTATCAAGAAATCTGCTACAAAACACTAAAGTTCACGCTCAAAACGGCAACATTATTGTATGAACGATTTTGCTTTTTTAAGCTATTGCATAGCTTCTATCGCGGGCCTTGAGCGTGGAATCCAGAAATTCCGTAACGAAAATAACCTAACCTAACACTCGGGGCGAGGCACGATCGAACAATTTTGCATTTCCGAAATTTAAAAGAAAATAAGGATTTTGACAGTATGGTTGCCTATGGTAACCATATCTGCCAAAATAACAGAAAAATTTAATTACAAAGTCAAAATTAGAAAATACATAAAATTATAAAATTAAGCTATTGCATAGCTTCTATCGCGGGCCTTGAGCGTGGAGACCGAATCCAGAAATTCCGTAACGAAAATAACCTAATACCCCCCACTCCGACCGGCACAGCGGTGATACTTTTTAGTTTTATAATTGCATAAGTTGATAAAAAATGCTATGCAATAGCTTTACCGCGGCAGTCTCCGAGTGCCACACGTCTTTTTTTTTCTCTACGCGCTTGTACTAAGAAAGTGTAGGTACTGTGAAGCCAAATCTATGGTAAAACTACTCACGCCTTCGTTTAGAGCGATAGCAGTTGTCACGCTTCGAGTTTTGCTGCGAGATACGCACGTCTTGATACTTGATGGCGGAATTCCGCCATTTCAGAAACGGCTCACAGACGCGCCTTTTTTATTTTTTGGCAGATTTCCGCCATCTCACAGACGAGAGGATATTCAAACTTACGAACGACCGATAACCACAGACTTACCACTACACTACTGTCTACGATATCGCCAAACTGAACGAACATGAAGGAAATTTGCCACTGAGATATATATTAATAATATAATAAATATAATTTGCCTAAGCAAAAAAAATATTATTTTTCCTGGAAGAACGGGATCATACGCATTCCTTAAATATGTCCACGCAATCAAAGTTGCGGTCGACAGTTAGTTGTCAGTAATTAACTGTTTCACTCGCCCTTGTTCATTATTTTGTGTTCATAAAATCAACTTAAATCCTATCAGAACAAATACCGCATTTAGTTTGACAAAGTATAACAATGAGTCATCGTCGCAAATAAATACAGGGTGAAATTTTAACCACCTTCCGAATTTCAATACTTATAGCAATTTACGAAACAAAAAACAAATGACGTATTTTTTCTTTTGGTCATGTCAAGATAAAGCACTTACAAAATGTCCGCCAAAAATCTAAAATTTTTGATACGGCCTCCTAGCAACACTTTTTTTACGCGATGCGCATCTCATTCATTTATTAAGATACTATTCATATGTTTTTGATTTTACCTTCATACCTTAACAGGATTAGGACCGTAAAAATTGAAAACTATGTTCCAAAAAATATTATCGGGTAAAAACTTGATTTACATTTTTTACTTCATAAATGGGCTCTAAATACGATACTGAACGCCTATAAACATTTTTAAAGATGATGAAAAAGTTATCCTGTATAATGTGGTTTTCAACACAATACAACACCGCATATTATATTATATAATGTTTTGTCTGAAAACGCGATAAAGAGTTCAAAGAAATCGTAAACATTCGACGTGGAGATACTGAGACGGAACTCTCTCTGTGAAATAGGTTGGTGAAACTTAAAAAATTTGGTAATTAACAAACATCATGTGGCCCCATATATGGGTAAGCTAACAATTGTTTTTTGAAGCTTAATTCTAATTCTATAGTTATAATACTTAGTTTGTTTGCGAAATTTTCCAAAGGCTTGACCGATTTTATCTGTAGTTACATTTGGTAGGTCTGAGACAAGCTCGTAAGCTGTTTTTCATCCCGATATACTTCCCGACTTCCGTGGAATAGATGATAGATGAAATTCTAGTTATTTTGTATTATTTTTACTCTTTTATGTGTGTGCTGTGTTATCCTTTTGTGTGCTAAAAACTTGTCCTAGACCTTATCTAAATATACTGTTTTAAACTTTCATGGTCACTATCGTAAGAGTTAGTTATTTCGAGATTTCTACCATGTACCTTGTTTTTTATGAGGAAGAAGTTCTTCCGCGATCATGGCGCTTGCAACAGTGCCGAAATATCGGAAACTCATAAAAAACAAGGTACATGGTAGAAATCTCGAAATAACTAACTCTCATCTAAATAGTTGAATAGGATAGGTTGAAAAACTAAAAAAATACTTACCAATATACGATAAAGCCAACGCGGGTAAGGCGGATACGGCGATCCAAAACGCACAGTATGTATAAATCTCCTCTGCCAAGCGCGAGCGCACGCTTTTTTTGGGCAACCCCATATTGCGTTAATTTATTTTCTGCGCATGTATGCAATCGGCTCTACCGAAGTATCAACTAAAATGGAAAAAAAATAACTTTTACTACATAATACCTAACATCAAGTCTACTACCATTTACATTGCTGTGACACAACTAGGTAACTGAGTATATAGATGTAGATATCTGATTTGCTACACCTTTTCCACGTTATAGATATGCCTGATTTTAATTTAAATTTTGATCAAAATGATCCCTGACTACAATTAAGTTTAGGGGGCAAGGAAAAATTTAAAAAATCTTTCATTAAATCGTTGATTTGGCCATAGTTTCTTACACCAAGCAACTAATTCGAGAAGGTACCTACCATATTAACCGCGCATTCATAATAGCTAATTATTATGCTATATTGGTACGGATTTCTGAAAAATATTAATGAATTTAATTTGTTACCGGAAACTGAATAAGTAATTAGAAAAATATTGTATTATTATACTCGTAAGTAAGCATGCATGATGCAGTATGATAGGTTAATGTTGCAATTCTTGTGCTACTGACATTTTTACGATTCACTGACTTCACTAAAGTTATGAAAACAATGACCAGAATTAGTTATATTCTGTATTGGTATTTTTGTTTGTTTTTCAAACTCTGAATTAGTTAGCCATCTTTTTTAAAACTGATTAGGAGCTTATATCGAAAACCTTGAAATAAACGAACTATTTACTATCGGTCAAAGATGATTGTGTATAATACCTGATAATCTTTTAAAGATTCGAAGTTCAAGGTACTTTACTTTAGAGCCTAAATATAACATAGTTACCCAACTGATGATAAAAGCGGTTGAGTGAGTGCTAATTAAAAGGAAAACATCTGTTGTACTTTGTTACCACATTTGTTTAGAAACAATACCTTCTGAAACTACAAAATATGAACCAGAATAGAAATCATTCGAGACCAGGATGCTTAACATCAGCCTTCCACTGTTTACAACCTTCGATCAACAATGTTAACTATCAAAATATTTGTGATTAGATAACTCACCAATTTTGTAGGGTATTTAAATATTATGAATACAGTGTTTTCAAGAGTAATACCAATTTTTACGATACATTTATATTCACGTGGTTCTCAAAATAATGTCTTGTGTCTCTTGAATGCAAACGCGGAGAGATTCACTTTCACCTTCCACTAAGCTTGTGTGGTGAAAGGTCGGTTCATTCATAAAATATGCACAAACACGAAATATGATGTCATTTATAAAAATATATTAGACGAAATACTAATGAGATAATTATGCTGAGAAACAAAACCACCATTATTTATTCTGATAAGTGGTTGGGGTCTTTTGTTTTGTTCTGAAGTTGTTTCATGAAGGGTTTTAGATGGGAGCAAAATTGTTTACAAAACAATGTTATTGATTAAATAAATTGAAAAAACACAAAATATGACGCCTAAATTTTGTATGATCTCATTGTTGAAATAATAGTAGCGATGATTTTTTTAGTAAATTATTGTTAAATAGTATCTCGTTAAAACAAATCAGACCTACTTAAGCTATAAATACATCTAAATATAAAACTCTCGTGTCACGGTGTTTGTCACTAAACTCATCCGATATAGCTTGACCGATTTTAATGTTTTTGTGTGTATATTCGGTAGGCCTGATAGGTCGCAAACTATTTTCTATCCCGGAAAAAGTACCTACGGTTTCTTAAGGACAATATCAGATTCTACGCATACGAAATCGCTGGCATCAGATGGTAAATTAATATAACTTCAGTATAAATAGCCTTTGGGTAGTGGGATCTACCTCCTAGTGGTCCACCCTGGGCAACGGCATCTTTGGTTTTCTAACCAATGATGACGGCTAACAGATCCCTCTGCGGTGGTAGGCTTCGTAAGAGGCTGCCTGGATGCTACCACCCTCCTGCCGGAGTCCAGCACCAAACAGTTTTTCTGTGTTTCGCTGGTGTGTGGGAGAACCAGTACCTCTGGGTAAGCTCGCTCCATCTTAGGCTTCTTCTTAACCGTATAGTTAAGTATGTAGTTAAGAGCAAGCCAATTATTTATAAAAAAAAGAAGAAAAAAGTCTTTATAAACATCCAATGCTGTGTGTTCATTACGTGTAAGCTTAATGAATCGCATTGACTTTAGCGTGCATTGATAGCTTACCCTGGGTTGATTTGCGTGTGAAATAGATAAATAATAGGGTGATCTCATATCCAAGAACAACTCGTGTTTCAATAGTTACCTATTGTTTATAAATCGGGATCAAAGTTTATGCAACTTCAGAGAATGATCATTTGACATTAGATTGTATGTTCAGTACCTAATACCTCAGAAAGCATGTGCAAAACTAATGGGTTATAACTAGTTGCAACTTCACATAATGGGTTTATGTCTCTAACACTACAGTTTCTGTAGGGCATTTGTGACTATATTGATTCTAATTTTCCTTTTCTAAAAGAAAAAAAAATCTTCACACTATTGTACCTATGCGATCCGACTCCCTTTTGCGAGATTTGTGATTTTGATTTTGATCTTGTTTATGATATTACTCAATGATGGTCCCATAGTAATGTCGTTGCATTTTAACACTAGAATGTCTCCCTCAAAAAAAGTTTTCTCATAACTTTGGACCTTTTTTAACTAAGCTTTTGTGTATTTTATAACACATCAAAAAGTTTTATGATAATAAGTATGCGTTCTGTGGTGCCTACATAAAAATATAATAGCGCCACCATTTCTCTTCCTATAAGTGTAGTAAGAGGCGATTAATATAGTACCTACCTACAGCCGGTAGAACACAAACAGCAACGTCTTCTCTCCAACACTGGCCAAATTGAGATCGTTAACCCAAACGTGGTAGGCGTTAATAGCCAAATCGCCTCTTTGTAGTGGCCTATTTGGAGCAGTGGACTAATATGGGCCGATAACGATAAATTAATTTATTTTACTGTTTATTTAATTAAATATATGTTGCAACAATCTATCGCAAGGCGGACGTGGGATTGTCTTGACTTCGCTATCAGCGGTGACCCTGCTGCAGCGATAAGTGGTATCGAACAAGCCCCTATCCCGACCAATACTCCCGATTTGAATACTTCGAAGTTGGTATTTGGCACCGTAAAATAAATAAACACTGATAATAAAAATTAGTACGCAATCACGTTTTCGTTCGCTGATAGAACAATAGATTGAATTAAATAAGAATAATAACTAAGTCGTATTTGTTTGTAAAACTTACGCAGACACTATTCATTAAATGAAAGACCAAGACATGCCCATGACCACGAATACGTTATCAAGTTTTTAGAACATCGGGATGAATATTAAAAATAAAACTAAGTCCTAATTTGCAACAAAAAAGAAAATAAATAATTTACCAAAATAGCATTTACCCAAAATTGCGGCTTCATAATCAAAGTTTTATGTAGGTTTGTAAATAAGTACTTGTTATTATCTATTTTTGTACTTGCCAATTGTCGTCGAATCCTGTTGATTTGGTCACTATTTTCACAGTACGTTCCTTCACCGATATCAACATACGAGTAACACAATCACTGTTAAACCTAGACGTCGGTATGCCTCGGTAACCTGACAGAGCCGCAGCGATCGCGACGGGCGGTCGCCGGCGCTGTTGTGTAAGTTGCGCGCGCGTCGCTCGCTCCACTAGCCGCGGTTATCGCTTGGCCAAGGTTCAACTTGGGTGCATTTCACTGCGATACGAACTGATGGTATACCCGGCATAGTTATGCAAATTTTGCAATCCATCTGCTACGTTTAGGAGGGTAGTTTAAAATTTTTGCGTGTGGTTACCAATGAATTAACCGGTCGACTGTTGTTTAAGATCTGCCGTTTGACAACTATTATTTCTATTGTGTGTCTAATGAATGATATTCATACGAAGGGTTAATAGGTTTATCATGAAAGGTCATAACTTTTCTCGGATTTTATTTGTTTGTGTTATGTAATTAAAATAGACTTGGATTCATCATAATATTTATTTATACAATGACATTCTATTTCCTAACAATATCATCACCATGGTGATACATCATTTGGTAAAGAGAAGGCAAACAGACATATCAATCCTCCGCCGTGAATACTCTACATAAAAATAGGTATTGATCGGGCCTGTAGCATCTGGTCGACGTGACGCCGCACCACCCCTCTATTTTCTGTTTGGACTTCATAGTGCAACCTTCCAATGCGTCGAAGTACTTTACCAAATTCCCATTTTTCAGTTCCATAAGAGCGAACTTGAACTTGATCCCCTGGTGAGAAAAATTTGTTTACAGTAAAATCTACTTGGCGATTGCTAGAAATTTTTCTTCGAAACATAACGTGAAGCTTCGTTCTGATATCTCGGCAAAACATTAGCTGGTATGGTGATTGACCTAAATTATTAGGGGTTTGTCTTAATTGAATCTTAATATCTCTCAATTTATCAGCTATATTTCCAGTCTGATTTTCCATGCATTTCAGTGACTTTTTAATAGTTTGAACGAATCTTTCTGCCTGGCCATTCGTGGCTGGATGGTATGGAGCTGAAGTGCGATGTGTGATTCCTGACTTCTTTAAGAACAATTCGAATTCTGCAGATACGAATTGACGTCCATTATCCGATATTAAAATATCCGGATGTCCAAATATGGCGAAAATGTCTTTCAGTTTATTAATACACCAGGCACTTGTAGTCGTCTTCGTTGGTATCACTTCAACCCATTTTGTAAATGCGTCAACTATGATGAACAGTTGTTGACCACTGAATGGTCCAGCAAAGTCAACATGGACTCTCTGCCATGGTCCAGACGGTGTTTCCCAATGGTGTACTGATACTTTAGTAGGTTCTTTTTGATTTAATCTACATGTACGACAAGAGTTTACCTTATCTTCAATATCACGGTCGATATTTTTCCAGTATATAAAACTTCTAGCAAGTAACTTCATTTTCACTATTCCTGTATGTCCTGCGTGTAATTCATTCAGTGCCAGTTGACGTAATGATGTTGGAATCATAACACGGGTGCCTTTAAAAATAAAACCATCTTGTATGGTTAGCTCGTTATCTTGGTAGCCTAGTTCTTTGACTGAGCAACCAGTATTTAAGGCTTGAGACAGGGATCGTAATTCGGGGTCTTTTTCAGTTTCTGCAGCTATATTATCCGGATTGATGTTCAAGGTATGTATGATCCGTGATTGGTAAATAGAATTTCGGTCCACTCTGTTTTCTGAAGTTTTATCTACAGGAAATCTTGATAAATAATCGGCGTTGCTATTACTGTTCGAATTTCGGTATTCAATTGTATAGTCGAATCCTGACAGAAAATGTGCATAATGAAAAAGTCTCATTGTACTCAACGTGGGAAGGGTTTTCTGGGGATGAAAAATAGTAGTTAGTGGTTTGTGATCTGTAACAAGGGTAAATTTACGTCCATAGCAGTAGTGGAAAAATTTCTTTAATCCCCAATAAATAGCTGTTGCCTCCTTGTCAATTTGGCTGTAATTTTTCTCGCTTTTTGAAAGAGTTCTTGATGCAAAAGCGATCGGTCTTTCGGAACCATCTTTCAGTCTGTGGGATAACACAGCTCCTAAGCCATTTGGTGAAGCATCTGTGGCAAGCACAAGTGGTTTTTGTGGGTCGAAGTGTAAAAGTACGCTGTCGCTTAAAATTTCAGTTTTGATTTTCTTGAAGCTATTTTCACATGCATCTGACCACTGAAATTTAACTCCAGTTCTTAAAAGCTCATTCATAGGACTAGTTATTGTTGCAAGGTTCGGAATGAATTTGTTGTAGAAGTTTGCTATGCCAAGAAATGTGCGAAGTTCAGTAATGTTTGAAGGGCGTTCTGCATTGGCTATTGCTTTAGTTTTGTCTTTGTTTTTATGTAGTCCGTTTCTATCAATTGTATGTCCCAAATAGTTAATACTTCTTTGAAAAAAATTACACTTATCTTTATTAACGCGTAAGTTATTGGTCTCCAATCTATCCAACACCTTCTTAAGGCGATCTAAAACTTGTTCTTCATATGATCCTTGAATTATTATATCATCAAAAAAACATTTAACTCCTTCGATTCCTTGTAGGGTTCTGTCCATGAATTTTTGCCATAAATTTGGTGCTACTTTGACACCAAACATGAGTCTGTTTACTTTGTAAATTCCTTTATGTGTACTAAGTGTCTGCAGAAGGGCGCTTTCATCGTCCATTACCATATGAAGATATGCCTGGCTGATGTCAAGAGTACAAAACAATTCACCTCCGTTCATTTCAGTGAATATATCTTCAATTATCGGGATCGGGTATTGCTCATCTTTAATTACTCTATTCAATGTTACTTTGTAATCTGCGCATAATCGAATGCTGCCATTAGGTTTTACTACTGGTACAATTGGAGTACCCCATTCTGACTGGTCTATCTTTGTAATCACACCCAATGCACAAAGCCTTTCTATTTCTTCTTCCACTTTACTTTTGAGAGCGTAGGGTATTCTTCGGGGTTTTACAAATATTGGTTGTGTATGATCGTGTAAACTCAAATGGGCTTGATAGTTTGGAATTTTTCCTAAATCACTTTTGAATATAGTAGTAGAGTACTTTTCTAGTAATTTGTCAAGTTTTGGGTAGCATTCTGTTTGTACATGTTTAATATCAGCTAGTTCTAACTTTATTTCTTTCATCCAACTCCTTCCGAATATTGAATCTACGTTTTCGTTAATTATGTATAATTTGTTATAAAAAATTTGGTTTTTATATGTACATTTGACGTATACTACCCCCTTTGGTTTTATTATCTCGCCTGTATATGTTCGCATCTTGATGTCGGTTCGAAAAAGTTTCTTTTTAATGTTTAATCCTTTGAATTGCTTCAGTGACATGGTTGAAAGTGCTGCCCCCGTATCGAATTCCATTAAAACTGGTTTGTTTTCAATGTGTAATGTGACCATGTATTTATCTGGTATTTCTGATTTGATGATATTAATGTCACAAATACTCTCATCGCTATCAGTAGGATCGTCGACTTGATGTATATTTCTTTTCTGTTTATTTTGTAGACATACTCTACCCAAATGTCCTTTGCGCTTGCATCTATGACAGATAGTATTAATGCTACCACAATTATCAGCTCTATGGTCAGTTTTTCCACAGCGGTAACATTTTCCTTTAAGGTCGGATATCGAAGTAGGCGGATGAAATTTGACATCTTTCGTTTCTAACTGGGTGTGAGTATTCGTAGTAGATACCTTGTGTATAGGGTCAGCAGTCCACGAAGATTGTTTTGTTCTAGATAAATGAAGGTTTCCTGATTTACTTGTTTCGATAGTTAATGCTAGTTTCTGTAGTTCACTGAATGTTGAAGGTTTTTCTTGTAAAAGCTTGGTCCGTATATCATCATCCCGTAAGCCTCTTATAAACTGCAAGCATAAGTAACTATCGGCAGTACATTTTTCGCAATTGTAGCATTTAAAATTGCAGTTTGTTGTCAACTTTTTTAGTTCTGATGCATATGTAGTTATATTTTCAGTATCATTTTGTAATCGTGAAATAAATTTATGTTGCTGCACCCATATGCTCGGTTTAGGATCTAAATATTCGTCTAGTATATCGGCTAGTTGTTGAAACGGCATACATAAAGGATTCTCCGGTGAGCAAAGATCATATAATCGTTCGTGTAGTTCAGGTGATAAAGAGGATAGTAAGATATATACTTTGGTTTGAGGATCATTGACATTATTAAGCAACAAGTGTAATTCGAATCGTTTGATGAAATTTTTGAATGACTCTTTCTCTTGTAAGGGTATCAATTGTGTTTTAGGTATGCCAGGTGCTGATCTGACATTTTCAAAGGTGGTCATACCCTGATGAATCATTGTAGGTGGCCGGAATCGTAATAATTTTAATTTAAGTTGTGTCGTTTGTTCTTCAAATTCAAATCTATAGTCAATTTCATTTTGTAGGTCATTATCGTCTCTAGTTTCTTGTTCTATAATAGTTTGGCAATCTTTGAATTTGATCAAGTTTTCGTTCAAACTCTCTATACGTAATTTAATCTCGTCGTCAGAGATTTCAGTAAGTGTACTTACAGTATTTTGTAATTTTGTAAGATAGCCCCTCAAGGCTCCTCTGATTCGTTTTTGCTTGGTTAAATCCATGGCCATCGTCGCCAATTGTTATGTAATTAAAATAGACTTGGATTCATCATAATATTTATTTATACAATGACATTCTATTTCCTAACAATATCATCACCATGGTGATACATCATTTGGTAAAGAGAAGGCAAACAGACATATCAGTTTGAAATAGGTTTGATTTTTTATTTGTTTGGAATTTGAACATATAAGTAGATATTTATAATAATTAAAATCATTAGATACTGTTACATTTGTGCCCATATAATTTTATTCTCGATTTTATTATTATTGTCTCTAAATAGGAAATTGACAAAATTGTTTTATGCGAGGTAATAACGAATAAGATAACGAAGTTCCCCAGTTAATCTACAGAGAAGTACCAACAAACAAAATAAAAATTAACTGAAGGCACTTACTCAGGAATTGAACAAGTGATTTTTGTAGGCAAAAGAAAGCGCTACTATAACAATCAAGATAATAGTTAGGTAGATAATTAATTACTTATTTAATAAACTTCCCATTTGTATCTAACTCATAAATTAAAACACTGAAGTAATTTGATCGTTTTTGGTAGGTTCGCCTAATTAGGATTTCATTGAAGTTAAATCTTACACTAATTTATGTGTTATTGGCATCGCGTTCTCGTTTAACAGTTCTTTTTTACACCTCTCTTATAGCAGCCAAACAACAGTTATTTATTTTGTTGTTATAGTAGTATAACTAGTTGTTTTTCGGTAATGTGTTCTCATTATTTTCTCATTATTTATCATACGACGACCATTTGGATCAGCGGTAGTAAACGCTGCTTCTGAGCGGGTTCGATCCCCGCACAGTACAAATACTTGTGTGCATGAAAATGTCTGTTTGTACTGGTCTGGGTGTCTTCTATGTATTATCACTACATAGTATAAAACAAAGTTGCTTTTTCTTTCCCCATGTCCCTTTGTATGCTTAAATCTTTAAAACTACGCAACGGATTTTGATGCGGTTTTTTTTAATAGACAGAGTGATTCAAGAGGAAGGTATATATGTATGTAATAACATCCATTAAATAGTGGAGAAATACTGTTATTTATGAGGTTTCTAATATGATGTCGTAAATATTTTCATTTTTTCCGCTTACATTGCAAACGCAGGCTAAACCCTACGAAATTTATCAAAATAATGTACTAACTATTGTAAATATTGAAAAGGTCTACAGAAAACTCCGCGATGGTGTATGTCTATCTGTTATGGATATCCCACAATAAATTTTTTTTGTCATTTGCTTTTACGACAAATAATGGCTAATTTTTGAAGCGATTTTAACCAATACAGCATTAATCCTTATCCAATTAAATACTATAAATTGACAAGAAAGCTGTGAACGTTTTATATAAAGACATCCTGAAATATATTAATTGTAGTACAAATAAAATAAATAGATGAAAATGTAAAAAATAAATAAGTAAAAATGTAGTGTACGAATTTAGATATTCCAAAGACAGCAGGAAATCTTCATTGTAATATATTAGGGAAAGGGGAATTGTTTTACTCCAAATTTAACAATGAATAAATCAAAACTACTGGATCGATTTTAATCATTTTTTCAGTGACATATTTCATACCCGTGCGAAGCCGGAGCGGGCCACTATGTTTTTTTATATACAACGTTCACAGTTTTTTTGTAGTGTTTTCAATATCAGCATTGCACCCGTGCGAAGCCGGGGCGGGTCACTAGTTAGTATATATTTAGAAAAAAAAAAGTATATAAGTACGTTTATCGGTTGTCTAGTACCCCATACGACAGGCTACTTAATAGTAGCTTAATTTGGGACTAGATGGCTCTGTGTGGCCCAGTGAGGCATGTCCTTAATATTTATTTATTTATTATTTATTATGTTTTGGTTTATCTCTACGTTTCGTGGTTACGGTTGGACCAAGTATCCAAAAATTATAATGTAAATAAAAATAAATAAAAAGTAAACTTGCGTTTGTTAGAGAAATAAATCATACATTTCAAATTTACCTAATTAAAATACAAAAAAAATTCGTATTACGAAATTTTCTCTTTGTACTCGTAGTTTAATTATCATTTTTACGTTTGTCTAAATCGATATTGAATTAAGTTTTTAAGAGCGAAAGTAAATACTTAGGTTGTTCCGGAAATTGGGATAGGAAAATAATTTTAAACATTCAAAATTAAAATTATTTATTGAAACAACTTCAGTTTTAAATTAATATAATATTTAACTAAGCTAATGGGCTTAGACTTACAGAACTAATGTAGGAAAGCGCAATGTATGTAATGAATCGATACAAGTAGCCATAAGTACACATAAGTTAATTATGATCGTATAAGTTAATACAATAGGTAATCTTTCTAGGTATCAATATAGGATACTTGATTAGGCTTTACGGAAGATTTATGATTATTAAGATTAATTACATTAACAATGATCTCAGAAATGCTAAAAAATGTCATCCAGGATATTAAAATTAAAAAATGCTATATAGCTTACACATTGTAACGTACCTACATGATACCTAACGGGCCTAAATAAATTGTACACAGCAACACATAACAATAACCGGCTCAGGTTACTTTACAGAGTAAATACACATTAATTGATTAACGGGGAAGATACTATAAAAATTAAAAACAAGTTCTTACAGCCACTCTTATCACATATTACAGCTTTATCTACTAGTTTGTCTACCATAGAAAATCTAAGATAACAATTATCGCCTGTATACTAGTTTGTAAAGAAAATCTACAACTTTATATCCTGATCAGTTTAATCAACTGACTGTACTGTACAGGAAGGTCAAAGAATATGGGTTTAATTATAATAAGGTACAATAAAGAGAAATGCATTAAGCAATACATGAATCCGAATCGCAACAGTGTTGCGCTTCACGTCAAAGAAATAGCGAGTACTCGAGTTACTTACGAGATGATTACAATCGATTATAATTTGGCATCAAACAAACTTAGCTTATAATATTAGCCTCGCGGTGAAACTAAATGCGAACAGAAGCGTTGCAGCGAGGTTCTGTACCAGACTCAATAGGATTGCCACCGAAACTTCAAAAGAACTTACTACTTATGTATCAAAATAAAATGATATTACTACATGACCCGTATTATTATAAGTATGGAACGGAATTAATAATTTTCTATGGCTTCAAATGGTGGCATTCCTACTAGCACTCAACACATAACATATGAAAGGCCTCTGACACATTTTCATTAAGAGGTATTAGATAAGAATTTTCTAATTTTACTTGAATAAATTAGAGTCAACATTAGCCAGCCTTAAATATTATGTTTTAGGCTAGTGGCTAACATAACCTACAAGATAAAATAAGATAAATAAAAAACCTCTTTAGTCTACTGTGATATGATTGTGACTCTAATGTCTACATGTAGTTCAAAATCAGTCCATTTCGTCGTTAATTTGAAAATAAAATACAATGGATCGACGAATATTATTACCAGCTTTAATTATGTTACAAGAGGCCTTTCTTAATATACAGGATCAACTATTGCTTAAATTCGTCAAGTGTGACTTGAGGCAACACTATTTATTGACCATCTTAGATCTGTCAGACAAGACGAATCAACATATCACAATTGAGATACACCAGCCGCTTTCGAACACCATATTCTCTGAATGAACTGGTAACGGAGACTATATATAAAGTATTTTTCTAAGACGTCAAACATAGTTTAATAATTTACTAGGGACAATTAATTAAGGGTAGTCACATAAAAACTGATTTCATTCAATAACATTCACTCATGTTGAATAGATAAGTTAACCTAGAACTAGATGTATGTTTAATTGCATGTTCTAGGTCGTTAAAAGGGACTAGATCTCTTTGAAGGGACTTCAGTGTCTAATTTGTCCAAAAGGACTCCGAATCATCACAAAATACAACGATCAGGAATGTTAAGTCTGCTAACCCCGTTCATTCAGAGAATAAAGTGCACAAGGCGGAACTGGTTTCGGTGCGTTCATATAGCGCTCGCTTTGATGTGCTTAGCGGAAAGGAACTTCTGCTCGATCGACCTTCTCGGAATACCACTGATCTTTTTGGGCGAGTGTCCGTTGCAGTTAATAGACGACGGCAGCGACTTGTACCCGCCGTCCGAGCTGTAGTCCGTGTCGGTGGACTGGCCGTTCAGACTCGGGCTGTGGCGGTTCCCGTTCACGCTCTCCTTACTACTTATCCGGCCGTTGTAGAGGTCCCCGTAGGAGGTGTGATGCTTGAGAAGAGAATTTTCGTCTATGACCGCGTGTCTCGTTAACGGCTCGGGGTTGAACATTTGCGAGTTGGAGTTGTGGAAGTTTTCGATGGAGCGAGAGCGGCCGGTGTAGAAAATTTTCCTATCAGTCTTCTCGCCTACCGACGAGTCTCGTTTGACGTACCGTCTGGTGGTGTCGCTGTTGGCTAGAGCCTGAAGGTACTTGGAGCCGACCCGGCCGTTGGTCTTGATGTGTATGTCTGGTTGTTTGTCGTCGAGGGTTCCTTTCCTCGCGCCGCAGGTGCACTTGGGCGACGCGAGGGGCCGCTTAGTCTTTTGTGCGTCACTGTACGCGGGCAGCTTCCGAGCGCTAGCTTGTTCATTCCAACTGTGAACACGATTGTAACGGTTAGTCTTGTCGTTGGGCTTTATAGAAACGATTAGTCGTGCTAAGAAAATAGTGAGTATTCATATTAGTGTGATTTATTTATTTTTAATTTTTTTTATTTATTTATGTCACAATAAAAAGTCTTACAATAAATATTATTTGCGATGATTCCTACTGTAAGCTAGGCCAGTCAAAGTCTCGTTGTGATAACGCAATTTACACCATTGTGTCTCTACCACTTTCTGTGTAACTATTGCTAGGTACTACTTCTTTGACGTTTCGGTCGCGTTAGAACATTTATATTACAGTTAAGTACGATGCAACGCGTAAGCCTAAAATCCCAATAAGGCACATTACTTTCAAAAAGATAGTTCAACTATCTTACTTAAAGTTTAATGACTCATCTATTGCTAGTCAAATAGGAAATCATGTTATTTGTCTGGCACTATATTAAAAAAAAACTATTACTAAAAACTTTAAACTTGCTACACAAGCCAAACGTTAGTCAAAACTATATCCTATTGTATTTAATAATTTACAAAATACAGTTCAATCAATAAAAATAAAAGTTGCTTAATGCTACTAATAAGCGTTCATGTTGCCAAACGTTGTGCGCCATTGATCACAATTACAGGACAACGTGTTCGGTTTTGCGTTGAATCACAATAATAGGTAGTTGTATTGTAATTGATTAGTCTCACTATTTTCTTAATACAAAAAAAAACCAATCAAAACAAGCATTTGCACTTTCAGTATTTATGATATTATGTGTGCTTATTTATATGTTTTATTAATATTACGTAAGATAATAAATTTGTACATTTTCTTGTCAATTAAAATAACATACGCTGGTTTAAGATAATAAACATACACGAGAATAATACATTGGTCTTGTCAGAATTCTACAATAATAAAAAAATATAAGAAAAATAATTTTACCAACAGGTCTGTAAAACCGTTTTCATTATTTTTCGTTTTGCAATGACTAAAATAAAACTAAGAATAAGAATAGTATCTTTTTCCATATAGTCCTCACCTTTATATTCTGCACGGGCAGCGTGTAATACAGAGATAAGATTGATAATCATAGTAACAAACATTAAAGATCTTACCTAATATTAAACAACAACAACACACGACTACCTAAATCAACACACAACACATCTATTTCCAAAAACCAAACCACATGAAGCCGTATCAATTATTGCCAAATAAAGTGCCAATTAAGTATCTCGTGCTTATAATGAACAATTAATATACAGGGTGAGAAATTGAGATAGGAGTGTACGACATGTCCGTAATAATCACCCGTATTTTCAAAATCATCTTTACTTAATACCGTTATTAAAGTAGCGTAGTTACGGATATAGCCATTCGTACATCTGAAGATCTCACTCTTTATTAATTTTACCTAAGTTGTTTACCCAAGTGAAAACATGACAACAGGAAAAATAATTATTTTTTTTATAGTATTTTCAGTACATAAGAAATTACTTAAATAATTTGTTTTGGAAATAAGTACTTGTTGGGCTTTTTCTTATATCATGTCCATGTCCTTGCCATGGCATCATATGCCTTGTATAATTTAAAAACTTAGCACCATTTTAAGTGTAACTTTATTGTTACAATTTGTAACAGCGAATGTAAAACAATTTAAATCTGTTAATATTAAAGTTATATTCATCTTAGGCACTGAGGTAATGCAAATGGTACTTCCCTAAAAAATTACGCATATAAAAATTAGGTATTGCAAGTACCCGTGAAAACGATCAACAATATGTAATGACAGTTGTATAAAAATATCAAATTAATGATCATGAGTACATGTGAATATATTACATATTCACAATTTTATGCTGTTTATATATGAAAGACAGAAACAATACTGTCATTTAATCGCACACCCTGTATTTAAAACGCCCTATCATGTTAACGACATGCATCACTTGTAGTATCTCTGGCAGTAGTCTTGCACATCAGAGTCTGAGACGAGGTAGACATTCTCCCCCGGAGCGCGATACGCGAGATGCAAAAAGCACAACACATTGACTGAACACAAGAGGCAAAGGGCGAGCAAGCAGTCGAGCCACGCTACCTGCTCCGACGGACGAACGCGCGGGCCCAAGTGGAAACTGCACCGTCAATATTCCGATCGGAATTTAAAGCAGCATGGGAAGAAAAATGATTGTTAAAAAGATGAGATGGTGTGTGTTGCGAAATGTCTGACTGTCGATAGCTAACCCTGTACATCACTTGCCTTTTCAATCGATTCCATTAAACTAAATCGATTATAGATTAGCTTCGCCAGCTTTATCTCAAATGATTTATTTTGAATTTTACGTTCCTATGCTTAGTTGAAAAAATATTATTATGTAATCGAACAATAAAACTTAAAAAGCTATTAATAAAAAGATAAAGAATTTAAAACATTATACTTAGTAGGTATATATCTTAGACATTATTATTAACTAGTGGGTTAGGTTATTAATAGTAATTGGTGTTCAAGATTTAAGAATTATCAAAACTTAAATGTTTACATGACCGAATAAAAATAAAAAAATCCTCTCCGAAAGGTGTTGCAAGAATCATACTTAAATAATGTTAAATAATACCGATAGAATTGTCAATGAAGCGATTTACAAGGTCACGCCACTATCGATAGACTTTCTAATTTCATGCAACACTAGACAATGAACATAATAGAAATCGAAATGAATGAACTATATACAATGAAGAGGTCAAATGAAAACGCCGGTGAAGTAAGGAGCCAGAGTAAAAGTGACTCTACACATAGATGTGGGCGTGAAAATCATCTTCCGGGTCATGTAATCCTTGAAAACAATGATCCATCTAGCTTTTCTCAAATCTGACGCTAAAGATACACTTCTAGATATGGTGTTCTGTAAATGATCTCTGCAGTGTGAGAAGTAGTATGCGGGATATATGGGTGTTAAATACAGGACCGAAATGGTAGAGCACATTGTTTTTAAAATGACTTTTAATGAGTGCACCGAAGCAGCGATAAACCTAAAACAATACATACACAGATAGTAAATATATGTATAAAATAGGTATGATTATAGATAATTGATTGGTTTTGAAGGGGAAGTGAGCTATTAAAGGTACTTATGTGTTGGCAATATAAAATGAGGTGGTGTAAGAATCGAAGTCAATCGGTGTAGATATGAATCGGTAGCAGGAAGATACGTTACCTCACTAATCCGGAATTATCAGAACTCGTTAACGTCGTGCTCATTGGGGGCCGCAACTGAAATGAAAACATTAGATTTTTTACAACTCTGATACATCATCATCATCATCATCAGCCTATCGAAGTCCACTGCTGGATATAGGACTGTCCACTTATTCTGATACATATTATTCCGAAAGTTATATCGGCAGGGTTATAAAGGCGCTCATTCATGCATTGCGAAACCAACTTGAAGATATTGTAGTTTGTAGGTAGGTAACATATTAATTGGTGCGAGAAAAGAACAATAGTTAAGTTGCTTTAAAATTGATTCTTAAATCACCTAAGTTAAGTAACATTAAACCTAATTCATCAATCTAATTTCAAAATACGTCGTTCGTCCTTAAATCTACCTAATCATTCAGTGTACCTACCTATATCTCTCAAAGTTCTCGAACTTTATTGCCAAGTTTTGAGAACATTACTTTTGTCGATTGTTCGTGCATAACCTTGCTGAAAGCATTTAGACTATAATTATTACGAAAAATAAGCACTAGAACGTTGAAACAGCGTTTATATGGGTGACTTGCACCAATTTGATTGCTAACTACTAAGCTCGTTTTTATCTTGTTGCGGCTGTACCATTAATACTCGTATAAAGGCTTCCGGATTAGGCAGATGTCTGCCATTTGTATTTTCTCAAGTAGAACTCGTTTATCGAAGAACATCCCATTATCATCCCACTGCAGGCAGGGTTAAGGCCTTCGTAGAATTCAATTTATCACAGCAATGATGGGTACAGGCATAATCACCACGCTTTCCAAATGCAGGTTGGTGATCAGTGATTACAAACCCGAGCAATGTTCGGAAATTCGAAACTCTTGTTGCCCGACCCGGGGAACGAACCCAGGACCCCGAGACTTTGGCTCGGTACTTAGACCACCAGGCCAATATAGGGCGTTTAACAAGTTATTGTAGTGTTTAAATGTTTTTATTTTTTCCGTTTCTATTCTTCTTTAGTGCTCTATGGTGTTGCTATCCCTCAAGAATTTGTCAGAGTTTTCCGTACCGCCTATTTATAAGTATCTGACCTTGTTTTTACGAGTTCTATCTTGCAGCATGATCTGACCTGTGTGAGGTTATATGTTAGTTTTGGAGTGGTGGGATCTACTTCCTATTGGTCCACCATGGGCAACGGCATCTTTGGTTTTCTAACCAGTCATGACGGCTAACAGATCCGGTGGTGGGCTTCGTAAGAGGCTGCCTGGATGCTACCAACCTCCTGCCGGAGTCCAGCGCCAAAAAGTTTTTCTGTGTTCTGCTGGTGTGTGGGAGAACCAGTGCCACTTTCTGTGTAAGCTCGCTCCATCTTAGGCTTCTTCTTAACCGTAGAATTAAGTATGTAGTCAAGAGCATGCCCATTGATTAAGTATAAAAACTAGCTGTTGCCCGCGTTTTCGTACGCGTCAATTTCTGTTATTATGATCGCGATTATGTTTGCAACATTTTTCACTATTGCTTCGCTTCTATTGGTCGCAGCGTGATGTTATATAGCCTAAAGCCTTCCTCGATAAATGGACTATCCAACACAAAAATAATTTTTCAATTCGAACCAGTACTTTCTGAAATAAGCGCGTTCAAACACGTTTTTTTTTTGTTTAATTTTTTCATACAAAATAATTCTAAAAAGTCACGACTGTTTATGTAAAACACCCTTACCTTGTTACGAATGAACTTTTGAATGAAAACGATTTACTCGTACCTACTTATCAATGAAACACCCACACACGTCAATGTTTTTTACAAGTTACGCTCTCCCGCTACTTTACTACTACACTTTAGTGTAAGTTTGCCAACGTCTCGCAAAACTAAGGATTCGCCATACTGGTTAAATTTTTTTAACAAATTTTACTAAAATTGATGTTATATTCGAAACTATTGATTTTTGAACCACATGTTCTAGGGCGTTTTATATTATTTTTACCTATAGAACCTTAGAGTTATGGGATATCAAAAGGAACACGTTGTAGATAAAAAATAAAGTTAGCACTCACCCTGTCGGTCTGCGTGGCGACGTTGCACGTGTCGTCCGCGCGCGGCTCGTGGCTCTCGGCCATGCGCAGCATCTGCGCCTGCAGCACGCGCACGAGGCGGTCGCGCTCCTCCAGTTGCCCCTGCAATCAGTTATATCAGTTTTATTCACGTCTAAAACAAAAGTCAATCTTGATATTTAGCCAGTATTCAAGAGTGCTAATGAGACGGACGGATATGAATAATTCTTGAGTGGCAAAATATTTCATTGATTCTATCTACTGATAAGAAAACCGTCACTAACGGCCGGTCCTAATAACCTATCTATCTTCAGTTTTGGCATATCGGAGATAGAAAACAACTTCTGTCTTTGTTTCTCTGGACGGTAAAATCAGAGACAGAAGGTGTTTTCTATCTCCGATATGCCAAAACTGAAGATAGATAGATTATTGGGACCACCCGTTAGTGGGTATATCATAGTTCTACTTTGTTAAAAAAACAGTCTTATTTCTGCAAGCTGGAGCGGGACCTACCCCTAGCCTGGAGGCGCTTTTACACGTCCTAATATTTTAACCTACCACAGTTTCGAGACAAATGTAGGCTAGTGCCGAGAAGAAGCAGCACAAGAAATTCGACCACTATTGTCAGCCTCTTTTTAAATTATTTTTACAGAAGATGCCAGTGCGAGCTAGGACATTTTAAAGCCTCGTTCACCACACGAACGTTCTACGTCAGTGTAAAAAAGTCGGTATTTTTCTATATTGTGTAGGATGTTTGTGGTACCTTCGTTGTTTCTGGTTTCTACAAAACAAGTTTTTAGTAGTTACTTTGAGCTTAAAACAATGTACTCGTATGTTTTTCATTATCCACATTAATTTCTCCTTTTGGAGTCTGGATTAATGTATGTGTGTAGTTGTTATATTACCTGCAGATATAGTATCTGCCGCCGCATCTCTGCGCAGGCGTCGGGGTTGAGCGGCGAGGCGGGGGGGCGGCGCCCGTTGCCGCGCGCGGGGCTCTCCGCGCACGCCGCCAGCAACGGGTCGAGAGTTTCGCTCTGCGCATACGCATCAATGTTTATTTGGGGGTGCGTGTATTCCAAAATTTAAGAATTAAATAGTTATTATTAATAATTACTTTGAGTGCCATCCATTAAACAGACAATAATGTTCATGAGTTACACCTTTGCTGGAGATGCTTGTAGTGCACATAAAATAGAGAAAGAGCTGCTCTAATCTCAATGTGCTATCAAAATTATGCGATAGAGCTAGTTGATTATAGGCATGTACATATCTACATTAAAAAATTAAAGACTATTTCATAAAGCAATAGCTTTGTTGTCCATTGCATGGTAAAGCTCAATACGCTTCCCCAAAATATGTAGTTACAGCGTTAGTAGGGAATTAAAGCAAGTGAATATCTACTTTTACCGAATACATTTGTTCCTTTATTCAGCTTTGTTATTCATTAATTATACTTTGATAAGATAGGAGTAATGTTAAGTACCCTTTCCGCCACCACATCCACCTATATGCTTTGTTCTGACGACTATTGTTCTACAGGAAGCAAGCACTTGCCGATTTCACAGAGTTCAATCTATTGTGTATGACAATATACACTGACTATAGTAAAGGCCATAGTTAGAAATTAAAATGTTAACTTCCCAAGCTTATACTGTCTAGACTAAGACTAATTGTAAGTTACGTACATGATATTATTGAATTTTTAAATAACATTTTAGTACCTGTCTATCACCTTTCATCATTCCTCTTATATTCGTTATGAATATTTCATTATTAAAGTACCTAACTAATACATTGTATAACCCGCCACAAATAAAAACCTCACAAGATACCAAATAAAGATGATGTAAGCGTATCAGTGTTATCTTTTAACAATCATAGCCATCTTCCACCGCCAAGTGCCAATGAGACCTGTGAAATGTTCGAAAAAAGCAAAAGTATAAGTAGTAGGTTATTTCGCGAATGTTGTGTATGAGTTAGTTCAAGTTAGTAAAAGTACAAATGACCGTATAAAGGCGCAGGCAAACAGCTGGTGCGTTGCAAAACTGCGTTGCGTAGGCGTTACTTACACTCATCGAATGATGCTCCTCCCCTGGCTGCGTGCGGCAAACAAGGCGATGCGAATGCAACCAAACAAAACACGTTACAACAATCAAACAAACGTGCCAACAAGCAAACAATGCCCCCGGCTCGCAAGTCGCAACAGGAGACAGTAATGGGTGAATGGTGTCTGTGACAAACAAAAACGGACACCTCTATTGTTAAAATCTAAATGTTTCGACAATTTTACGTGATTTTTCTCGCACAAACTGCTATTGTTACTTAGTACTTAGTAGTTACAACTTTTAATTTAAGCTCTAAAGTATCTCTTTGATAGCTTTCAATCAAACAAGTTGTTTAGTAAGTAAAATATTTACATATAATCATAGGTGATTAAAAAAGTATTCTTAATAGTACTCCTGCAATTTAAAAATTAACACAATGACTCCAATTCAGGAGTTAGGGTTGCTGTAATGGAAGTAAAATAAATAAAAATACAAAAAATAACGAAAACAGGAAATTATATTACTAATTACAGGAAAAATATTACTTGTGGAAAGGAACATGATCAGTTTTGCAATAGGTATTAATGTTTAAACCAATAGACATTAAGAAAATATTTATCATTTATACGGAAGTAAAAATTAAAGGTGTTATATATACTAAAAGCCACACTAACTTCCTAATTACATGTATTTCAATGGGAAAATTATGTGTGCAATTAGCGCGTTCTACCTGATTGAAGCCCAGGTAACGGCGAACATGCTACCGTTGAGCATGGAGGGGAAATTGCAAACGCTGCTTTACTTCCTGCACGCCTTTATGTCTACATAGTATTTTATTCATGCATTTCGTTATGCTCAGCCGCAGATTAACAAACGCGATATATGTAAATGTATTTAGAGAAACAAATAAAACAAATTTAGCGTAGTTTATGCGTCCATCATATCAAACGATAGCGATCTACAGAACGTGTTACAGACATTGATAGATGATAAGCATGCATACGTGCTTGACGACTTTATGTCAAAATGGTTTTAATAATTTATTAATTTAAAAAATCATGTATCTAGGTAAATCTGTAAGAAACATGTCTAGAACTTATTAAATTTGAACTTAGTCATAATTTACTAAATTTTGTATAGGTACTTAATATCTTTAAAACTACTGCAATCGCCAACTCGCCTGCCAAGCGTGGCAATTATGGCACAAATTTTTAATCTTCATTGTTGCTGATTTCCACAAAACCAAGTGCTTTGATAGTTATATTCTTTAGAATCAAAAAAATGTAAGTATGTTAGGTTGTTTGCATTTAAATAAAATTTTAAATATAAGTTATGCTGAGATACGAGTAGGTCATAGTTGATAACAAGTTATTTTAACGATTCATTTTATTTGGAAAAAAATCTTGAGCATTGCTTTGATAGGATTATTGATGTTTATCTGTAACACATTTTTCTTTTTAATTACTTAATTCCGTTCGCACTATTATTAAGTGATGATTATATGTGGAAGATTCATCGTTCTACTTTTTTGTCACTGGCTCTATGAATGTAAGTAGGTGTATATCAATTAAGTATAATGTTGAACCATTAATTGAACACATAATCAACACATCGTTCGGTATCGCGATAAATATGATTAATATTACGATAAAAACGCTTGGTACAATTTTAACAGACGTTGTGTTTCAGATTAGTTAATAAACAAAAAATATCAGACATGAAATGAACGATGAGTTGGTTTGAACTTATTAACAACACTTGCATAGACACTATTTAGAGTTGATTTTCCCTATCATGCGCATTATGTTAAGGTAGTTCAAGGTCTTTTACATCCACGTTTTCAAGACCTTTCTATATGACCTTTAAGCCACGATAGTTATCTGTCTTCTGGGACAGCTCGTTCTATTACAGACCACGGTAAGGCTGCGTTCCCACAGAAGCGGACCTTAGCGGAGTGTAGAGGAGCGAGCTGTCATCATCATTATCATTAGCTGGTTGGTTAATTCACGGTCTGCACCTCTCTGCTCCACTAAGATCGGCTGCTGTGGAAACGTAGCGTTACACCTCTACTACAACACTTGAAATGTGCAGCATAAAACAGTATTAATTTCTGTTTTAGGAAAACCGATACAAAAAATCATGTCCAAGCAAGTCTGCATGCGTAAATTTTTTGGGTGTCATGTCACCATGCAAGCTGTATATTACAATTACAAATATTCAACCCACTTAGGTGGCGGGAAGAGGTTTAACTTACTACACACCTCTTGCTGCAATAGTATGTGATATTAACATTGATGTCGTATATTATCTGTTCGTTTCTGTTTATACTATCATACGTTATACAATTGATACACACCTCCTGTAAGACCCGCTTGAGCTGCAACAATAGGGTTTTAATGTCGACCACGTCCTGCAGCAGAGAGGCAGGCGCGGGCGCCGGCGATGCGGTGCCATCGCTCGCCGCGTCTGACGGCGTCTGCGTCCGCGACCTTTGCAAAAGTCGTGCTGTGCGGACCGGTAGGCTAGCCCTGAAAATCAAAAGGCAAACATAAATACGTGCACAGTATTTTTCTCGTAGAGTTATTTTTTCATCCCTCCTTGAAGGGTGCTGTACACTTTATTACAAGATGCAGCATCCTAGGTTAGGTAAGGTTAGGTTAGGTTAGTTTAGGGGATTGCCAATGGATTATAATACCAACACTGGGAATTATAATTGGAAGGCCTTTTATGGAAAATGACATTCAACAGTTGCTAACTAAATAAAATGCATAATTATGCAGATTACTTCTTGAGTCGTTATTTAACGCTTATTAATTAGATAGATTCTGAAAAATGTGGAAAACAAGTTGTAATTCGAACTAAAGAAAACCCTTGATGAAAAGAAGAACAGGCGAGGCACCAATGAGACAGGTATCATTGTTTCGTAACGAATGATGGTTTTGAAATCTTTAAGAAGTAAATTATTCATAATGCACTGATTTGAAAACAAGCAAACATGCAAACTTGCATGTGAAGCTAAAGAAATCCTTAGATGAGTAATTGAATAACAAAAATACCAACTTTCAATAGTCGTAGAGATATGAGTTTGATAAACTAGCAGTCAGAACTCAAAAACTAGATAAATATTAGAAGATTCCAAATGTAGAGCTCTAAATGTTTCAGCTCTTTATTCAATTATGAGGATGTCCTTAGAGTGAGCGACAGTATAATCCATGTTAATATCTACACGACTTCTCCAAACCAAATCTTGTTAAGTAATTCGATTAAGTTTACGTAAGAATTCTTCACTCTTATTTTGCGATCAGATGGAAAACATTGTCTTTAACACTTTAACATTAACTTTGGATATTTCATTGATGCCATTTGGTAACTAAAGAAGTACGATGTCTTTATTCAAAACGATGAAATCTATGAAGTTAAAATTGGAATCAATAGGTCATTATACCATCTAACAAATTTACCATATTGCGATTTGTAATCAAAAAACACGAAGCTTTTTAGCATAATTGTATCTAATTTTGGAAAATTTAATCCATTGTTGATTTCTGGGTGTTAGAGCAGTGGGCGTGAGCGTGACACGCCTGAAGCAATTAATTAACGAAAAATGGGCCAGCGACATTATTTACTGTCATCAACTATTTACAGCACCTACAAATTATACATTCGGATGGGTTCTATAAGTTTGAACTCCAGTTAGAATTTTTGATTGTAGGTCCATTAGCTCTCGTTTATTATTACCAAATCTAAAATTCGGTTTGAACTCCAGCTTCTCTGACAGATCATTATTAATTTTAGATGTTGTTTAGTCGTCGAAAATTGAATCTATAAATAATAAATTATTCCATTCTTTTCTTTTCACAACGTGTCAACGTGAAAGACAATCTTGCAGAAGAAAGTTTATGATGAAAGTAATTACTATTACGGATGCATTTCACAACATTTATTTTTAAATTATCAAACACAATATAAATCGGAATCATAACTGAATAACGCCACATACATTCAGTAATAAAATTAAAAAATCAGACATTTTTAACTTTGTAATGCATATGCACTGAGAGAATGTTAATTATAACATCATTAGAGAGGTTAATTTTCATGCAGTCCAGACATTGATAGCGGTTAACTTAGTATTTGTGTTGATTGATAAGAAACGATTTAAATACGGAATTATGTAGCATTTTAAGTACATCTTGTGACATTACCTACATACTTTACGTCAGCTATTGTTTTTAAATCCGTGGATGCTCACTACATTAATTTTGTTTTTCTAAAATTTTCATGACACATCTCGTTGCCTTTTGCATATATTTTTATAGCTTTATATATTTCCTTGGCTATAGCTTTTTTGGTATTTATATAAAAACCAACGGTTAGGTTATAACGAGTACAAAGCTGATTTTACTCACGACAGTATCGTAGGTAGGTTCCTCCAATGTTAATTTGCAGTAGGTAATATTTAAATTGTAGATCTTCATTGCAGCTTAATTTTTGCCTACTGAGCTATTATTTTTAATTTGACAATAGAAAACAATCTCTCGGGGCTAGTCTGGTGAATCATATGGTTTTTGAGAAAACAACTCACGAAATTTAACCATGATAGTCGTTAGCAAGTGTGCACTCGTGCGTTTTATTCTTGGTAAAAGTTTTTTTTTCTAATTTAATTCGGTCGATTTTCAGGTAAAGTTCTATTAAATATCTCTAATGAAATGACACCATATCAAGTAGTCAATATGGATTACTTCACGTTTATCTCAAAAAGCTGTAGCCATTACTTTATTCCTGAAAAAAGTGTTTTGGGCCGCTTTCTTCCAAAGGGCTAGAGAAACTATGGAAATACATATTCAATTTTATCCAGTGACAACAACTCCAAATCAGCTTCCAAAGTAGTAGCACACATGTATGCGTTTTAGATAGGTATAACTCTAAATTTTTGTATCGTTTGTTAAAGTTTGTTATTATCTCGACAATTTTACAGACTTTTACTTTTCGGTCATTCAACACTTTTTTAAGGATTTTATGGATCATCTCGGGAGTAACCCAACTAAGTAGTCGCCCTGAACGTTCACCATCAATTATGCATGATTGTGCGACCACAGCCGAAAATTAATAAACTTCTTATGAATATCATTTTTGTGTTTTCGTAATGTAATGGTTTAGTTCCGTAAAAATTTTTAATCAATGCAATCAACAAAACCTTTTATAAAGAGGGGTTTCGTGCGATTTGCGGTGATTTTAGATTTCAGTCTCACTTATCATTCCACCCTTGTATAAATTCTATCAGTATTTATAGTTATGTAGTGAATAAATTAATATGAATATATTTTAACCGACTTCAAAAAAGAAGGAGGTTTCTCATTTCGACCGATATATTTTATTATGATATTGCAGGTGATTAGAACCCTTTCAACAAAGCCGGATGAAGTTATTTCGGGGTTTTGGTCAATTTTCGGAACATTGAGACTTTCGGCTAAGTAGACCGATTGCTGTATTATTCAGGTTGTTTTTTTACGGCGAGTTTGAATGATCACTCTCACTAATTTGTCATTCGGTTAAAAACCAATGATAGACATGCAAATAACCTACACAATATAATGTCTAGATAGTAGATATGTATAATCTAACTAACTATCTAACAAGTGGCTAATAATTGTATGTATATAATTGTATGTATATAATCTAACTATCTAACAAGTGGCTAATAATTGTATGTACTAACTAACTCACCTTTAAACAAATGTATACATAGGTGTACTATGTCTGTTTATCTGGCCAATGTTGAAACTTTGTCTAAGCTTGTTTTAAAACTAATTTAAGGTTGTTTGCTTATACCCTTACAGGGTTTTGTTACACTTATTTTGTAAACAAAATGCAATACATAAATAAATAAATAAATAAATAAATAAATCATTAAACAATGAAATGTTCTCTAAGGGCAACATCATATTTATACTAAAGATACGATTTGAACTAATAATTTATTTAATAGATATTTGTCCATGGCTCCAATAGATTAGATATCGGTTTACGTTACACCAGTCATCTGTGGTTACACGTACATTATAGTTTCAAACTCCACGTCTACACATTTCTGCATTAATGATATTTGCTGATTTAAATACTTCGTTATTATTACAAACTTTGCATTGTCTGACTAATCACTAGTCATTACCGTTAGCCGATTAGTTCGCGTTTTGCTGACTTCATCAACATACGTTTCGTAAACTGTTTATGAAACTTACGATGATGCTTTTTTGCATTTAAAGAAAGAAACCAAATTCAGCGAATATAACGAACACTCAACAGTCTAATTTGAAACAAATGATTTTAGTTCCGTGTTTTATTTGGTGTATGACGAAAACGGATGGAGTGCGTTAAGAACAGCATTCTGCTGCCTCTCATATGGCCTTGCGCTGCTGCCTGTTGCTCGGCCGCTCTGCTGACCTTTGTGGTGTGTGCACGAAACAATAGATATCCTAAGAGAGCAAGTACACATTGATAATGATTTTCTGATAACGTCGATCAATTTGTAACAGAGCAAGATTTCCATACAAATAACATTGAAACATTCGTCTCAAACCAAATATTGAGAACACTGATAGCCATGATATTGCAAAGAGCACCGATAACACTGTTAATAAATGCTGATAAACAACTTGGAAAATCAGACACATTTTTGTCACTGATGATTGTGTTGATCCATGAAATTACCACTGAACGTGGTTCCAAAATAGGCACAAAAACTTGGAAAGTGTTTTGAAGTCCACCTGTACTGTTTAGCCCGCTGGCTCCGCAAACTAGGCGCGGGGCTGCAGGAGCGCACGGCCGTGGGCTCGGCGACGTGCAAGTCGGTCTTCACCCGGCGGGCGCCGAGGGTTTGCAGCTGCAGCTGGGCGGGAGACGCGCTGGGCGCCGCGGACGTGGCCGATACCGAACGCATCTCGCGCGAGACACTTTCACGGCGCGCACGCACGCGACCGACTGAAGTTCGCGCGCCCGAGCCCGAGTATCGGCGCCTCCACCACGGCAGCGCCACACCGCACCGGCGCAAAATCACTTCGCGTCAACCCTGACCATTCATGTTGAACCGATCACAATTATCACGCAGATTTCTTTTTGTCACACTCTGTTTCTAACTCGTGTACTGTTATACGATCGAGTTTACCGACCGTGATATCACCGACGCGGATCGGGCATGAGCATCTCTTCATGTTCCATCGTTTACCTCTAAATGGTTTCGGTACAGCACGAGGCGACGCATACGTAAGGGCGTCGACACGCGCACGGACCCGTCAAATTGGCCACCCAGGTGTGTCGGAAAGGGAGAACACTGATCCGATTGTAATATCTGAATCGTCACGCGTTACGCTCGTTGCCCGCAGACCAAGGCGGCACTTTCTTTTGCACGTGATTTTGTTTGTTTTATAATACATAGGCAGTCACCGGCACAGATTGACGGTTCGCGACGCAGTTCTATTTAGCGAAATAGTTTTGTGTATTTTCGTAAAATATTGACGTGTTGATAGAAGGCTGACGGTATTATGCGCGATCAGCAGAGACCTGTAGGTCAGTGTCAGGGGTCCGTCGCGTCGCGTTTGTTTGTTTTGTAGAGGGTCGCCGGTCCAGATGCTAACAGTGAGCACTGCGCATGCGTGCGCCCGTTCAATAATCGTGCCCGTGACAGCTGATTCACTTACCGCTTTTGTGGTACTTGTTCGTCCATCTAATATCAGTTGAAGTATAGCATGTGTAAACAACACATTGTCGAATTGGATTTTAGCTTTGTTTCGTTACAGTGGGTAAGTTTTTATGTCAAGATGAGATAAGATTATAACTGTAACTTATTTCATTCTGGATTTTCACAATAAAATTTAATGTACTGTCTAGCATCATTATATCGACAGCAATAACTCACTCACTGACAGGCTGCTCTAAAAGCAGAGCCAGTAGTAAAGTGAAGTAAAGTCATAGCCTATAATAATCCCACTGCAGGGCAAAGGCTTCCATCATTGAATTCAAGTTACCATAGCAATGATGGGTACAGGCATAATCACCACACTTGCCAAATGCGAGTTGGTGATCACAAACCCGCGAAATGTTCGAAAATTCTAAACTTTTTGATGCCCCCGGGGTTCGAACCCAAGACCCCGAGAACGTGGCCGGGTTGTGACCACTGGCACTTGCCAAGAAAGTGATGCCATAATAATAATTAGCAAGCCGGAAGGTAAAATTAATGTCGAAAGTCTTTTCAAAAGTCTATAATTAGACTGCCACGCCCGCTCTTTTTTATATTATTAGTGGAGCAAGTTAATAAACGTCTTACACAGTCAATTTAATATGTATAGTATTAATGCATCCTGTGTGAGACTTGGCTACTCAAGAAGTATTTATTTATTAATACTTGACACTAATTGGCATAGATTGAGTGGGATTTCAATCATCTTTACACGTAACGCCACCAAGTAACACCATCGGTACGTCCGTCGGGCGTTATAGTTGAATTCTCTATTTTTTTCTGTCTTTCGATACATACCTACTTAGATCAACGTTCAAACATTTGAGGAATCTCTTAGTAATTTTCTGGTGATTTCTGTAGCCTCCTATCCACTTTATTAAACTTAATCCCATTTTAACAGACACGTGACACTCGGATTGAGTTGTCAGAGTCTAAAATAAACTTACTACCTTGACCACTCACCCGGTTCTAACACGGTATACTGATAGCTAATTGGATAGACTACCTACGTATAGGTGTCCGTGTGCGTATCGCTAATAACGAAAGCCATTGCAAATAAGTATATATTTCTTATTATTATCAAAATTATCATTCTAAGATAAAGCCTTTAATTTACTGAAGTTTAGAAAAACCCACCGTTTAGTGACTTATCAAAATCGAGTCTTTACTTAACTTGCTCAATAATAATATTAGGTTTCGGATCCGATTATTAGCATTGATCAGAGATAGCAAGAATTCGTTAACATTTTGTATGTTTTTAAAATTGATTTTTTTAACTGAAAAAAAGTTAAACACGTGCCTTATGAACAAGGTCATACGCGTGTACCTGTAATTTATTGTTATAGTATTCTGTATTATTCGCCTATGTACAGAATCTTACTTTGTTTTTTTTTACATACTTAGTTTTGAATTCATTATTATGTGATACTCTTTACACTTTAATGTGATAATTGTGTACGACGCTGATAACTACGAAAGGCCTCCTCCAAGTGCTTCTTACTTGTCATCGCCATTACGTGAGATTACACCACGTCACGCACGTTATGGTATTATGCTACTGTACTATACAAAGTAAGATCGCTTTCTCCCTTTTTACTACCATGGTCAAGAGCAGGGACATGCGGTTATACAGGCAATTAGGCAATGCCTACCTAGCAAACGGTGTTTTATTTATTTAAATAAATGTGGTTTGACATTATGTAAATACAGCAGACTGCCTACCTACAGAGAATGGAAATGGAAAATTGAAAAAACGATTACTTAAATAAAAAAATCCACTTTTTTAAGTGGGACTCAAACCACTTTCTTTAGTGCGACATAAGAACAAACTAATGTAACATCATAAATTCTACATGTAATGGTGGTGATATAAATATGTGGTTTTAAATATGCAAGTGATATAATAATATGAAATAATTAAGCATTGGTCTAAAATTATTTTGTAAAAACACGTAATGGTATGCATGCGCGTAGCGTTATTGAGGTCTTACTAAGTAGACCGATGTGTTTCTCTCAAAGCAAGGGGAACGCCCGCATTACTGCACTGAACCACTTAAATACAATTAAACAAACCATTAACTTAAATGCATTCTGTTTTTGTTTTTATTTTCTTCTAATGATTTTAGTCTATAAGGCGTAAATAATAAGGACTGAAAAGTAAATTATGTGATGCCTTGCTTTCATTTAATTAATATTGTCATTTCTTCAGTTTACATTTTAAGGATCCGTAGTCAAAGTGAAAATCTTATAACTTCGCCAATTCCGTCTGTCTGTGCGTCTGCTTTGCTCAGATATACATAATTTGGCATGTCAGGCCAATGATAAAATTAAATCCAGTAAAACTATTTAAAAAACATTAACACCATATTTCGCTTAAGGCTTTTTTTGTGATATGAAATATGAAACCTTTCAGTGTTATTTTTTCATTTAAGATTCAACTCCTCCTCCTTTGTCAGTTAAACGCTTCTGGATAAAAACGTGATGGAATATGCAGCAGTAAATCTAAGTAAATAAAAACGAAAACCATCAGTGCTAAGTGGGGTTTAACAGGAAATTTTCATATAAAATTCATTGACAAATTGTTAGATAACATGCATCCGTTGTTAGTTTCGTAAAACAGGTAACAATTATTAAATTACGAAACATATGAAATTATAGAACAATGTAATCAGCCAATCGATACTAGCTACGTGCAAAGTCGGAACCCTGCGTGAAGCGTGGCCCGACATGAACTTGGCCGGTTTTTGAAAGTATGGCACCTACCTATTAGTGTATCAGGTAACTAAGCAGGCTCCTAAGATTATAATTGTATATTTTAATTAGTCTGTTATATTATGCAAGTGTGCAGGATGCTGGATGCAGTCGCACGATAGATTAGTAAAAGGATGGTCAGACGGTTTAACCCAGGAATTGACAAGCCTAAGCGTTTAGATTCGTTAGGAAAAATACTTTTGGTAAAAATAGGTTTGTAGTCGAATATTTTTTATAAGTATTCTATGTTATCAGAAGTATTAAATACCAAATTAGGTAGGTACTTAGCTGCCTATGAATTAGAAAATATGATAATAACTTATGCAATTACCTATATTTGAAAGTAAAATATTTAGAAGAAAATGTAAATACATCAATGTCCAATAATAATAATTAATGTGGACAAATGGTGTAAATGTTTGCACATTTATGGTTTTGAGTATTGAGTGCAGAACCTTGTTCAGCATGGTCGGACCAAAGATAGGTCGTGTGGCCTCGCTTTGTAAAGCACTGGCCCGAACTTAGGATATTTCACATTTTCTGCACATGTAAAGGTTTATTTTTTAACATAATTTTGTTATAAAACATACCTAGCCACAGTTTGATTGCTATTTTGATATTAAATAATAATCAACACAGATTAAGTCTATCACATAAACTTATCACTGAATAAAGAAACTTCAACTGAATAGATCAAAACTTAAATCAATTGATTGAAACAAGTAAGATCAATCCATGGTAAGGTTTTGGGTAGCGTGAAAGTCAAAGTGTTATTCACTGACCCTGAAAAGTATCGTGTAGGCAAAGAAGATGTAAGTCAGTTTTTTTTCAATTTTACAAGTAAACTGTTGTTTCTATACAAAGTTGGATGCATGTTTTATAAGCTGAGAAAAAATCAACAAGAATAGTCTCAAACTTCTCTGCGAGATTTGCGCCTGGCCTCTCGCAACCGCAATCTAGGTCCTATTCACGCGCAGACGATATCGTGCGGAGTTCTTTCTTACTAGGAGTCGAGTTACTGCGGTCTGACAGCGATACAATACTATAGTCAGTCAGTAGGTAGCTATACATTGTTTTCAGATTTTTCATTGTAGTAGGTAATTATGTAGAAGTTTTTGAAATGATACTCTTCTAAACAGTCACGGTACGGTGGGCAAAAATCAACAGCGTAGCAGCCAGTTGTGTTATAAGTATAGACTCCTTTACTACTGTGATATTATAAAGAGGAAAGATTAGAATCTACACTAATATTATAAAGAGGAAAGATTTGTAATTTTGTGTGTATATTACATATGTTTGTAATGAATAAACTCAAAAACTACTGTGCCGATTTCAAAAATTCTTTCACCATTAGAAAGCTACATTCACCCTGAGTAACATAGGCTATATTTATTGCTAGAAAACTTTAGGGATCCTTTTAAAAATAATCTTATGTCCACCCGTGCGAAGCCGGTAGTATCATTTAAAGTAGTTTTGTTAAATACTTACCGCATACAATAGAGTCTTTACATTCAGTGGTTTAACCTGAGGTATACCCTAATCTGAACAGTGCTGTGTTATTACCACTTCCTTTTCGAGTTAAATAAACACTTGTAATAGTCTGATACATATTAACTAAATGAAAAAGTGTACCTGCCTACGTTCGTGGAGTAGGGAGGTACACTTATTTAGGAAAAACGTTCCCGTTTTAGAACCTGATAGCAAGTTGGCTATCTAAGTGTATTTAAAATGCACTTAAATATTAAAAACCTTACATTTGCGTTTGTTTTCATCTATTTATGTCTGTGAAGCGAGAATGGTATTGAATAGTGGGCGTTGTCTCTTTTGTGTAGTAAATTAGTTTTTATATTCAAAATTATAATAATATATTATGTAGGAGTTTTATGTCAGTGTTGCACCTAAATTTTAACCCACATAAAAATCCTTGTAGTCTGTATTTGTAATGTCGCATGAATAATTTGGTCAGGTAACTGTTTGTTGTTTAATTTAACCAAACTACTTGGCAGGTACAGTTTTTATTTTGTTTTTATGGATGTTAATTGGAGTGGAGCACAGAAAATACGCGCCTTATGCCAAACTGTAGCAAGTTTATTAGTAAACGTTCCGTCTTACTTTAAGTAAATATGATTCTGTATAGGTACGTTTCGTTCGTCTTTCGTAAGATTCGTAAGCTAACAATAATGTTATGTTTCAAGTTTCTAGATCTATTTTTATTCACTTTTTAAACGATTGCGTAACTGACGAGTACAAGATTCGATCTTCACAGATGATTGGAGAAGGTCTACGATCTCCAACGGGATTGAAATAAAATGGTAGGGTGTGGTAGTAACGGCTTTGGAAGATTACAAGAAGTAAAATAAATTGAATCGAACAGAATGTCGGACAATGATTTGATGGGTGTAGGTAATACGAGTTTTTATTTTGTTTTTTTTTTGTCAGTTCCGTACATTTTCACTTCCATGTGGTAAAAGTGCGTTTACATACACTTATCTACTTACATAAATACAATTAGTGTAACAATATTGCACATATTAACTACTCGTCCGGACCTTTCTGCCAAACATGGTCAAATACTTGCCCCTGGTTTTTCTCGGCACGATCTGATCTTTCTCTGTTATAAACTTTGCCCACCCAAGCGCAGGCCAGAGACTTTGCAAATGCGAAGTTTCGCAAGGATTGATCAAGACAAGTTGTTTTGCGATTGTTCAGCTATTGATTGGGCTGTGGTTAGTCGCGCTGAAGATGTCGATGCGATGGTTTGCTGCTTCAACAATATTATTCTCGAGCTCTTTGACAAGCACGCGCCCGTTCATTCTGTTCGAGTTAAGCGTGCACCGGCTCCATGGATGACAGACCTGGTTCGCGAGGCCATGGTAAAGCGGGATGTTGCTTTCCGTACTTTCAAAAGGGACCGTTGCACCATCAAATGGGAAGCTTTTAAACGGGCCAGGAATCGATGCAACAATTTAGTCAGGGCCGCCAAACGTCATCATATTCATACGAATGTGCTTGGTACTTCTGGACCAGAGATCTGGAAATTTTTAAGGGGTCTGGGTCTGGGTAAGACATCTGCATCTGCTCCGTCTTTAACTTTCTCTCCTAATGAGCTTAATAGTCACTTCTCTTCTTCGAATCACTTAAATAATTCTGTTAAGCTCGCCACTATTTCATTTTTACAATCTTGTCCCAGCCCTTCTGTCAACCCTTTTGTCTTCTCCCCTGTCACTGTTGATGACACTCGTAAAATAATTCTCTCAATTAAATCCAAAGCAGTTGGAGCTGATGACATCAGCAGATCTATGATTATTTTATTACTTGATATTGTGGTCCCTATTATTACTTACATAATTAATTTTTCCCTTAATAGTGGTTGTTTTCCCTCTTTATGGCGTCAGGCCCACGTAATTCCTCTTCCAAAAGTATCTAATCCAAGCACTCTTAATCAATTTCGTCCGATTTCCATTTTGCCTTTCCTTTCAAAAATTCTTGAGGCTGTGGCTCACCATCAGTTTTCTAAATTTGTTCTTGACAACGACTTGCTATGCAAATTCCAATCCGGTTTTCGCCCTGGACACAGCACTACCACTGCCCTTCTCAAAATTGTCAACGATGTAAGATCTGGCCTTGAGGATTCGCGTTTAACCGTGTTGGTCCTTATTGATTTCTCCAACGCCTTTAATGCGGTTGATCATGATATTCTCTTGGCCATTCTTTCAAGTCTTCGAGTGTCATCAACGGCTGTAGACTGGTTTTCTTCATATCTTCGTGGCCGTCAGCAGGCTGTTCGTCTTGGACCAACCATCTCGGATTGGGAAAGTCTATCGTCCGGTGTGCCGCAGGGAGGAATATTATCACCCCTTTTATTTTCTGTCTTTATAAACAATCTCACTTCCCGCCTTTCCTCGTCTTACCATCTGTATGCTGATGACCTACAACTGTACTCTCAAGGAAGCTTCTCGGAAATCGATGGTGTCATTCAACGACTTAACGATGATCTGCGCAGTATAAGCGATTGGTCTGATAAGTTTGGAATCAAGGTGAACCCCAGCAAGTGCCAAGCAATGATCATTGGTAGCCCTAGGCAACTGTGCAAATTGGATGCGATCTCAATTCCTCCAATTGTATTTGATGGAGTTGTGGTTAGCTATTCTCCTTACGTTAAAAGCCTAGGACTTATCATTGATCATAATTTGAGCTGGTGCCATCATGTTAAGCAAGTAAGCAGAAAGGTAACTGATACCCTAAGAGCATTGTATCGATTCAAACACTTTCTTCCTTCCTGTACGAAGTTGTTGCTGGTGCAGTCTTTGGTCTTGCCTATCATTGACTATGGTGATGTATGCTGTTCTAATATTTCTCAAGAACTTCTTAGCAAGTTAGATCGCCTTCTCAATAGCTGTATACGATTCATTTTTGGTCTCCGCAAATTTGACCACATCTCTAAGTTTCGCTCACAGCTTCGTTGGCTACCCATTAAACAACGCAGGGACGTTCGTTCTCTCTGCGTCTTGTATTCCATACTCTTTGACCCCAAATCTCCATCTTACCTTCAAGATAAGTTCTCATTCCTTCACACTTCTCACGATAGAAGTCTTCGTTCTGTCGACACCCTTCAGTTACTCACTCCACGACACACCTCGGGCTTTATGTCCAACTCTTTTTCTGTGACAGCTGTACGACTCTGGAACGGACTGCCCTCCAAAATCAGGAATTCCACATCTAAATTTTCTTTTAAAAAGGCGTTGCGAAACCACTTCGCAAATTAACTTTCTCTTCTTCCTCTCTTGAATCTTGCTGACATAATTTATATGTGCAATCATTTTATGTGTAGTTATGTAGTTTTTTGTGTATTTTATGTATTCATTATTAGTTATTTGTATATATATATATATGTATATATATATATATATTTAATATATATATTTATATATATTATTTAATGTTTTTTGGTCTGCAACCTGTTCTTGTTTTGCAAACAGTCTTTATGTAAGTATAGTTTATTGGTATTATTTGTATATTTTAAAGTTCTACTCATTTGCACCGCCTGTAATATTTCTAATTGGCCTAATGGTTGACTGGTAGAGAATGCTTTTAGCATTAAGTCCGCCATTTGTACCACTATTGTATGTGCAATAAAGTGTTAATAAATAAATAAATAAATATTATTATAGAATCTATTATCCATAGCAAATAATCATAAGTAATCTACTAATAAAATTATTTCAACTATTCATATTGTATTAAGGCTCGGTAGGTCGGGATTTATGGATCGATATCTATCGATCGCCTATTACCTACGTATCGCCAGGGCGCGACAGGACGAGTCTGACGAGCTGCCGCGCTTACGTATTTTGTAGTTATTTAGACATATGTCTATAAATATTTAGTGCTTGTTTAAAACAAGCATAAAAATATTATTTAAAATGTCCGTAGTTTAGTCGTCTAATTTAAAAACATTTCGAAGATGTAGGTTTGTGATTTTTTTATATCGAGCCAAGTTAATCAAATCGTGTAACCGATAGCGCCTGTGACTAGAATAGATTCTCAACTATTAATACATATATTTTTCAGACTTTAAAACGCTGTTTTCTAGTTCTCAGCTGGGTTTTAAAAACTCAAAAACGCTGCCTCTTAGAACTACGCTGCCTTAAATATTTATGTTTATTTTCTTAAATAGGCCCCATAATCAGATTTCATTTACCTGTACCTTGGTGTGAATTAACTTTACCTCAACTTTTCGTGTGTATTTTGCAGGATTTAGAAAATGCAATTAGGTACGCCAATACTTGATACCCAAATACCAGGTGGGCAAAGCAAGCTTCGTTATCGGTATCGACAAGTATCCGCTTGTATTCCAATTTACTTTTATGTCCATCAATTTAATGGCATCATTAAAGCTGTGTAAGTAATATTTATCAGATCTTAGTCCGAAAATATTATTACAGTAACGGAACGTTTTTTGCGAGAGTTGTCTGCATGGATTAACACACTTTTATTGGGTCGTGCAAAACCGGCCGAAAACTTATTTATTGAATGATAATGACGATTATATAAACCAGTTTTACAACAAAACCTACGAAAGTTTTCGCATGTAAAACTTGTCGCATGCGGAAGTTTATTTTTAATAATCCTTAAAAGCAAGTTAATATAATTACTTGTTTTAAAGGAAAGAAATAAAAATGTTTATTTAAAATCAAAAGTTTTTTAATTGGAAGTAAGGTAGGTAAATACCTATCTTTATTGTACTAGCATATTGGTGGGGCGGAAAAATGCTTCCGGTCTGTCGTCTATTAGGTTCACTGAACCATAATGCAATGTCCATGTCTGACTGCATAACTATACAGTCGTAATCAACAAAAACTATTTATTCTTTGACATTATTTAATTCAAGTGGGTTAGACATTATTTTAATTATTAAATCATTATCTGACAAAAAATATAGATATTTCATTATATGACCAGATTGGTAATCAACCTCAGGCGCCTAAAGCGAATCATAATGGCCAATGGTATCCCCAAAGTCAAGTAGGAACCTACCGATAGGAGTGGTGATTCTCTCACAGTGGTCCACTTAGCAACTATCGCTAACGTAATTTAGAAGTTTTTAGAGCTCTGTATATTTCGATATTTTTGTAGCACTAGCATCTACTCTCAGATTGGTGCGCCTACCTAAGCGATTTTTTTTCTCTGATGCCTTATAAAATGCTAGCTAGGGCTTACACTTACGTAGGTACATATTGGTTGGTTTCCATAAGATAATGAATAGCTTAACATAGCACAACATACCTCTGTGCCTGGCCGTTGAGCATCGTGACTACTTGTGCCACGATACCCTTGACCGGCGCCTCCTTCTCCAGCACCACGCTTGGCTTTTCCATCTTCATCACAGCACTGATTTTTTTTAAACCAATCAATCCACAAAACTATACACTTGTTTTGATTAATTTTATGTTCACTTTCCAAACACATTTGTTATAAGAAATCGTTTATTTGTTACATTATCTCTTAGTCATTGTGGTGGTTGTTTGATCTTAAAGTACTTTTGTTTCACAAGTGGCAATGCTTTTACCACCTAGGTGGTAGGTACCTAGATTAATAGGAAAGATCGTAAATATGATTTTCTATATATTATATTGGTCACATTATTACTGCCTATCTATGGAATTGTATCAACGTTTTCTACCACACAATTATCTAAAGATACATGACAAACTGATTTTATAAAAATTTTGTTTGTTATCGCGACATATGATTTCTAAATTAAAAATAGGTCAAGCCGTTTGCTAAATCTTGTGATTACTTATGAGTTGATTAAGACTTATCCATGTTATGTTGTAGGAACCCTACCTACCTTGGTCGCGCCTAACCTCTAGTTTATAGTTTCTAGCAGGTACAATACAGACAAAATATTACATATTAACATAACAACTGTGAGGGGATTTAATGCAACTAGTAATTAATATTTTAAATTAGAGATGCGCCGAATAATGATCTAATTTGACGACCTCCGTGGCGGAGTGGCGTACACACCGGTTTTCAAGGTGTCGCCTGCTCCGAGGTCCCGGGTTCGATTCCCGGACGGGTCAATGTAGAAAAAAAATGTGTTTTTCTACATTTTCTCGGGTCTGGGTGTTTGTGGTACCTTCGTTGTTTCTGTTTTCCAAAATACGAATGCTTTAAATAGTTATTCAAATTGGGATCAGAACAATGTATGTGATGTTGTCCACATTTATTTATTTATTTATTATTATAATGGTTTCACTGAATAACCGAATACCGAATACTATTCGGTTTAACCTTTACCGAACCGGATATTCGGCCGAATTATTCAGTTTACCATAACTTCATTGCTATGCCGCGTAAACAAGTTCTTACATGTCGCTACGGGCAATATGACGAGCGGACCGTATGTCATTGGCTGATTTAAGATTTTAAAATTAAAATAAATGTTGACTACAATACATACCTACTTTAAGAAATATTTTCATTTTTGGTTTAAAATAAATGTTGACTTGAAGTTAAATTGATTTTATTTTATTAGCTTTATTCAACATATTTTTCATAGCACTTCTTTGAATTATAACGGAAGAAGTTGTGTCTGTTAGTTTTATATCGGGTCATGTAGCCAAGAAAATAGAACCGAATATATTCGGCACCAAAACCGAATAATTCGGCCGAATACAAATAGTGGAAAAGATGCCGAATACGCCGAATACCGAATACTAAAGGAATATTCGGCGCATCTCTATTTTAAATAATAAGAAACCTTTCCGAAATTTCAACTCGATTACACTAAACATAGACGCAGGCAGACTGGCATGGTGTTTAGTTAACAATTGTAAAAATGAAATGGTACCTACATGAAAATTTAATTCCTAGACATATTGCATGTCATAAATGGAAGTTCTATATTACGTTGATATTTTTAATATTTATACTCGGATCAAAAGCGACCTGCACAGAGCGAAATAGAAGTTTGGCGCGACCTATACCTCCTTAAATTTATCGTCGTGTATGTATTACAGGTTATATAATTTTAATTAGTAACCAATTAAGTATAGGTAATTAATAATTACGAAAGTGACGAGTTACAGATTGATAGACATATCTATCAAACTGTGGCACGTAATTATTTACTGACTAAGTTTAAAGACGATGTTACCTTTTACTCGTGTATATTTATAATTAAAGTAAAAAACTTAATGGGAGTCGATACGATTTTTAAATCCATAGGCGTGAACTACACGTTAAGTATATCCCGCAGGCAGAAACCTGTGGGATACACATTAGCCTATGTCTTTTCCTAAGATGTATTCTATCTTTGTACCAACTTTGATCAAAATCGGTTCAGTAGTTTAGGCGTGAAGCTTTCCAAGCTTACTTTCACATTTATATTAAATTAGGAAGTAAGGATTACACATATTTTTATTGGGTACAATATATAAAGTAGTGACATTAAATTAATTTTGTTATATCTCGAATAATAAACTATAATTAAAGCTCGCTAACTGGTTACTAATTATTTTACCAATTAACAGCAATAGCAATGTCGATAATATTGACAGTGAGGCTGGAAGTTACTTAACATGATGTACCTTGTTGAAAAGTAGGTAAGCGAAAATAACAAGTATTACTTGAATACTCATTGAGCACGTAATTTATTTATATAACCTAATGTTATTGGCAGATTTGTGTCGTTTGAATAGGTATATCTAATTGCGCTTTGAGATGACTTCGAAAACTTTTATATTAAACGTTGATACATGGGATTTCTTTCAAAGAGTGTGATAAATTTGTCTATATTATATTCATATCTCTCGTATGCCTCCTACAATTTTCATTATTTTCAGTTTGACCCTGAAAAAGTTCAATTTAATTTGTTCCGGCCCGGATAAGTTTTTTCAATAGGTTGGTAATAAATAAATGTTACAATGAAGTAATATGATTCAAAGCTAGTGCTGCCTATAATCAATCTAGTCCAATGATATAACGGCACTAATACCTACTCTTAATGTTCCTAAGTTGAAAGTATTTTTTATGTAATCAAACTATCAAAGAAAAAATATGTTCACGATTTTATTGGCAGAAAATACAGTAGGTATCCTTACCAATATCAATATTATAAATGTGAATGTTAGTTTGTTTGTTACGCTTTCACTAGAAAACTACTTAACTGGTCATCATGAAACTTTGTAAACATATTCTTGAAGGTATTAAAAGTAACATAGGCTATTTGGTATCCCACTGTTGGGCAAAAGTTTCCGCACGCGCGATAGGTATAAAGTGTAACACGCGGGCAGAGCCGCAGGCTAAAAGCTTGTACAGACAACGGCAGGTCAACCTACCCAAAAAGTTAAAGGTCATTGAATTGATTTTCAACTTTAAGTCCAGCAAGTAGAGATCAATATCAATAGAGAAAATTTGACGTTTTGTGGTAGGTTGACGTGATGTTGTCTGTACATAAATATACCTACATACATAAAACATATTATCAAGTAAATTTGTAAAAAATATATTTTAACAATTTTTATTTTTGAACATTATTTTATTATTTACTAGTCAATTCCTATTTATTTGACATTATTTTAATTTTAGTACCATATGGAACTATCATACAATTTAGTAGCGAATGAAGTTTGACATTAGCCCCTATATTGTGCGTGCGGTTTTTTATATACCACAAAGTGTAATATCCGCCCTTTTTTTTGTATGCCCAAACACATTGTAGTTAAAGTAATCATGGTGTAAATCTTTATTTAGGTTGTGGGCGTCCTATATAATCCGCCACGTCCTTCGCCCTAGAGTTGACAACTTACGTTATGCCGTTAAAAATAAGTTTTAGAATTACTTCGATAAGATGAAAGTTAGGAGTGCGTTAATGGACCTCCCACCTCCCGTACGGTACTCGAGATGACACTGAGGTCGTCTGCGGCACTTTTGGGAAAGTCAGGTAATTACGTGATGGTCCACTGACAATACTGTTTACCTCATAGAAATGCGGTATGAGACGAGCACGTAATGACTGTGAACCAAAAGATTTCAAGATCAAAACAACATTGAACTGAGAGAAACCTAAGTGCACCATGCAATAAGAATTTCAGTATTTTCAAAGTTTAAACGTTCATTTAAAAGTGTGAAAGATTTTTTATTAATCCTTAGTACTTAATATTAAGACACAAATCAGGTTAGTTTTTACTAATACTAAAATGCGTCAACAATCAATAACAATTGAAAAACAAGTATTAATGGTACATAGGTATCTACAATTTTTTTCAATGAATAATTATTTTTAGTTCAAATTACTAATAACGAGGAATACAGAAATCCTTTAATTGTAATACTATGGTCAAGAGACCTTTTAAAATTTGTTTTACTTTTAAAGATATTGGGTAAACTTAACCGATTATTCAAAAAGGTATTGTATCTTTATCTATAAAGCATATTATTATAATGTCCGAATCTAACCGCTTGTAGACAACTCATCCCAAAAAGTCTACAAGCGTCTAATCATCTTCAACATATTTTATTATAACGATACCTACCTATGTACTGTAATTTTGTTTACGTAGATATTCAATTTGTTCATATTAAAATAAATATCAAAGCATATTCTGTACACTTAATATTAACACACCGAATCGAATAAACATGAAACTGGTAGGAAAGTAATATAAGCAAATGTAGAAAATACATGAAAGTTGAAAATCAGGGTTTCCTACAATTGTTTCTACATAATTGTACTAGTGTATGTGAATGATAAAATCACTATATGGGCTATAATTTGCGAATAATAATGTACTAAAAGGCTATGAAACTACACTTAAGAGAGTTTTGCTATCTTTTTACGTTAGTAAAAACAGATCCAAAAGCTTCAGCACAAAAAAAACAATGCACGCAGTAAATAATGACACCGGTAAAACGAAACAAGTTCTGAAGATAATGGTAATATGTATATGCTCTGCTAGTTTCGTATATACTACATCCAAAAATATTAATCCGCAGAGAAAAAAGCGTTATAACATATTCACTTCGCTAATTAACTCACGAATGATCTTGAAAGTTAAGTTCATCACAATCTACACTAAAGCTATCACACATTTGGTTGGTTTCCAAGTCAGCCGTAAGTTGACTGAAGAGGAAGTTTAGAAGGGAGCTTGAAAAGCTATTCAATGTTGCCATAGCAACTCGTTCTGGACAACAAAGCATGGGTCGCATGTCTGGATGATCAACCACGCCTATATTTTTGTGTAAGGGATATTCTCTATAACACACAACTGGGGTAACTCCTTGTTCTTTTAGGTTCCTTAAAAGAATTGGGCTTTTTAAGATAATAGACCGACGAAAAAAGAAGATGATGATGGTAAAGACGTAATAAAACATAAATACTAGGGTTGATAAGCTTAAAAATTTAAATACTTTATTTGCTATTTTAGCAACTTAATTGCACTTATAATATCAGTATATAAATTAAAAAAATTATGTCTCAGGCGGGACTCGAACCCGCATCTCCTGCGAGGGGAGATGCGGGTGCTACTGATATTAAAAATTTAACATTTGAAACTAAAGTATAATAAATAAAATTGAGTGCTCCCTTGATTTTTACGCTTGCTTTAGATTGTATTTATTTTGAGCTTGTAATATTGTGTCTTTAGGTCTTATCATAGGATCGATTCCTATCAGTTTAGTTCCGACCAATAACATTGATCACAACTGATTAAGGAATATCAATCCCGTGAATAATATGAAATGCTCGTATTGTTATCCTATCCTCAGTAGGTACCTACTTCATAACATTCCACTTGCATTCTGTAACACACCTTAATGTATTTATACTGTATTTTATTTTATTTTTAGGAACTGTGTGTGCTATCCCAATATAGTATTATTTGTAATTAATATGTCATGTTTCATGAAATGTAGGCATTAATGACAAAAGTTATTTCATCTTTTGATTATTATTTAAAAGATGGGAAATAGGCTAAGATTTTTAAATCTTGATGCAACTTCTGTCTTAGTTTGTACCTTACAAAACTTTATGTCAATAGAAACTGTTAAACAATTTATAACTCTCTCACGAATATTGCGAACGGACACATTTTCACACAAATGTGTCGACCTACAATGTTGACAAAGGAAATATGATAGAGGTAATCAGTAGCACAAACATAAATTTCCTCCAGTCGTTAGTGGGTAAACAATGAGATAGTTTGACATTATTTTTAACAGAGATAGCACTGCTGCAATTACTGCTCCATACAACAATATACTTCAAGAATTTACTAATATTATTAATTTATCCTCATACATCAAACTAGCTTCGATGAATACCGCCTGCCTATCATCATCATGTCACGGTTCTGAGCGGACGGTAGTTATGCATTCCTCGTGTCAACGACCAGATGCACAAACAAATCGTAAGTTATCTAGACCAATTTGCAGAAGTACGCACACCGTTGTATCATGCCAGTTAATACATATATTGATTTAGCTGCTGCTCAAAAATATCAGTATGAACATAGCTATACCTATGATTCTTACAACAATACAACATAAACTAATTGTACCTATACAGAGCTAACTGTATTAAGCCCTCGTTTATTTGAAAAAAACGTTGATAAAGAATTCCATAGATCGTAATTGGTGGCATGTTGTAGTAACTCACTGCTAATTAAATTAAGCACACTTGTACAGTGATAATTAACACTAGATACTATCTATATTTCAATATGTAAACACTGCAATTGTATCACTGAACTGCACTTTTTGATTTTGTTCAACTGGACGGTATCGGTTTCACGATCGGTTGGCGGACTGATCGTGTCGATGAGGGTGAGCACGTGCTTGGTCGTGCAACGGGGAGCGGGCTACGTACGTCCGCGCGCGCGACGCCCCACAGACTAAAATCTGCGCGTTAAGCACGCCGCGAGATGAACCGAAGCCCCATAGCAGCTGCGCGCCACTGCTTTATCTGATTACCTCATGGAGCAAGGACCTTTCGACACAAAGCTCGCCGTAAAATCCACCTTGAAAATCGGCGTTCGAGCCACGAAATTTGTTACGAAAGAACCCACTGATAGATCGGTGTTTAGAAACTTAATTATAGTTTTTCATCCGGAAACATTCTTACATCGGAAATTTGAGAATAAGTTTTTCTTTTCTCCTTTTTGTACTTTAAAAATAAATTGAACGTAAGTAAGTTTTCGTTTTTATACAAAACAAATCAATGCAGAATATATTACAGTAACTATTTTATAACTGCAGATGTGATAACAAAAAGTGCACATTGCCTTTCCATATAATAATAATTCTGAGAACATTAATCTCATTTTTTGCGTTTTAAAACAGTGATGCATATGAGCCGTTACTTTAGCAGTCAGTTCGACCTGAGGTAACAAGGAAGCCACATATTAATGTTACAATACAGCACAAATATTAGCTCAAGTACAATTGGTAGTACATCTTCTGGGTGTGCCATACACATGTCTTAGATTTGCACGCCGGTCTCGAGAACTCTAGAGATCGTTCCCATTGTTGTGTATAGCCATTGTGAGCCGCATGGAGGTCACAGTCTCAGCACCCACACGATCTGCCAATTGCCCTGGGACCGTTCTTTGACTTTGTTTCGATTTTTATGTCAGTTATGCGAATATTATAACACCCACACGGATGTGTCGCACGTAACGCGTGAAATTTAACATAAAAATTAATGTTGTCAAACATAAGAATCCCGTCACATCTTTTAAAGGAAAAACAGCAAAATGATTGCCTTCTTTTATTGCAGGAAGCATTTTAGATTTACGGGAGATATTATATTAGCCGATATAGGTAAGGAACCACGGTACCTTTAGAGATATTTTTTGTTGTTACATTTTGACGGTCGGGGTGGAGACTGGAGTTCACGTTTGCGAAGATGCATAAAACGTATAGATAGATAATTATTACTGGTTTAGACGCTGGCATTTTAGACTGGTATATTTTTTATTCGAAACACAGGTTAGTGATCCCATTTTTGGAATTTTGAAGCAACAAATTTCATCATGGTGTTGTGAGACTGTAGTTAAGTCCGCGCGTCGTGATCTACGCCAAGGCATCTAGCTTGGATCACTTTAGGTTTTAGAGTGGAATTTAACTACTAAGGAATGGCACGGTAAATTACGCCCTTGATAAAACTGATGGTGTTGAAGACAATGCGCATTGGAAATAAAAATTATAGTGTGAACCTTGCACTTTACAAAATGTTAACGGCAGCAAAACAATCTCTTGCCTTTCGTAACGGTCCATTAAGATAAATTGTAAGCAAGTAAGTATTTGAGATAATTGCATGGTGCCATTAAAATGCCAGCTGAACTCGAGCAGTGCAGTGCAGATTATTAAGTATAACGAATATTCCATGAATATATCGCAGTTAAAGTGTTATCTTACTTTTACTCTTAGATTTACTTATAATTTGTTTGCTACGAGTATATCTATAATACGTAGCCGCATAAGCCTTCACTGTGTGTATTCCGCGGACCGTGGTTTGGTTTCAACAACAAATTAATTAGTTTGTTATAGGATTAGTGATAGAGATTAATCTGTCTCTGTCAACGTTTTATGACAATGCAGCTTGGTAGATTTACGTGACGCGGACTACAAACTACGCAAACCAGCAAGTCCCGGCTTCGAATCTTCTATGAAACTACTAAAGAAAATGTGTACTTTGACGACTGGCGGAGTGGCGTACACACTGGTTTACAAGGCGTCGGCTCCTCTGAGGTCCCGGGTTCGATTTTCGGACGAGTCAATGTAGGAAAACCTGTTTTTCTATATTTTCTTGGGTGTTTGTGGTACCTTCTTTGTTTTTAGTTTCCACAAAACAAGTGCTTTAAATAGTTAAGTTCTTTGGGATCAGCGAAACAATGTATGTGATGTTGTCTACTATTATTTTTAGATATTATTTTATTATAATTAGGTCATGGATGCCTAATGGGTAATGGCCATGCTAGACAGGCGGTTGGCGATTGTAGTTTTACAAAATGGTGAAGAGAACACGATGCTGCCCGTCTCTTTTCTGGCAGTATCAATATAGTCTTTAGCTTCTTATGACGCAGAAGGACAGGTAATGTTTTGCTTTTGGTATCGTTTTATTTTATTTATTGACATTTACAAATAGGTATCATGTTTTCGAAGTTCCTAGGAAAAACCCTTATCCTATTAGGTACAAATTATAAGAAGACACCATATTTACAATCGTTTTATCTAATCGAATTGCATTGAATATCTACCTTTGTTCCACATATCCCACCTTGATTGCGTTTTAGATGTTTGTTTTGATTGGAAAATTGGCATCACTCTTTTGTTCGATGCATAAATATTATCATTTACTTCCATTGTTACGATTCGTAAAACAATAACCCAGTTGCACGGAAATAGTATATAGTGAATAACACGTCTATCGTTCTGAGTATGGTTATTTACTAGTAAAATTGAGTTTTTTAATATATAAATCATACTTTTTATGAACTACGATATGTTGTTATTAGCAAATAAAGAATATTTATTATTATTTATTATTAAGGGCAACCTAAAAAAATTAAGTTTAAATACTAACAGTTATGTGGTCTACGACTTACCCAATGTTGGTTAGGCTGGTACTGCTAGCCGTGAGTGAATCTGGCCCTGTCTTCCCCTGCGCCATGGCTGCCAACTGCCGGTCCAGAAAATTGTTCTGTTCTAACAGTTGGCTCCACTGGCGCACTGCTGTCTTGGACGATGACAACTCTTGACGGAGTTGCTTCTCGTCAAGTGAGTTGAGCCCACTTCGGAGGCTGCTGTCCAGTCTGGAGGAAGAAATTGAAGTTGAAACCTGTTTTCATTCCTAAACTCTTAAAATCCTATACTAATTGTTTTCTCATTCTACTATGCCAGTACTTACATTAAAAGCTTAGCAAAAACCCTTCGTATGGGTGTTGTAAGAGGCAAAAGGCCTGCCAGAAGAAGAAGGAAGAATCATCTTTTCTCCACTGCTGACAAAAATGCGATCGTCACCAGCTAAGCGTGGCGATCATGGCAAAATCCGCTTTTTCTAGAGGTTCATGTCCAGTATATATAGGATTAGTAAGTACGTATAGGCTGATGAAGATGACTATCATAACAAAGTTATTATGTGGATTGAATTAGAAGTTACCTTGTAGGTATCAATCAGCGTTGCCAGACGTCCCGATTTTAGCGGGGCGTCCCGATTTTTAAATCATAATTAAATGTCCCGCGCGGGACAGGCTCTGTCCCGCTTTTCGGGAATAACACGACCGTGCGAGAAGAAGAGAAAAAGGATACTTTAAAAGAAGTTAAATCTTCACAGAAATATTATGAATGATGATGATGATGATTTATTTATTTATTTATTAAATAATTATTCACCTATTGTAAGTTGCAATTTGTAACACTCATTTCTCAGACTATTATTTGAAATGCAATATTTTTTTATTCAGAAGACGAATAAGACTCAACTTTTTAACGACAACCCTGTCGTTTAAAATATCATATTTTTATTAAAATACATTTTTATGGATATTTTTACTATATAATGTCACGTAAACATAATTTGAACTGAAATAAAAAGATAACTATTCAAAAACTTTTGATTATTTACGTTTTTTTACTATGTCCCGCTTTCGACGAAAGAAATCCCGCTTTTTTCACTCAAAAAGTTCCTCAATCCCGACTTGGCAAAAAAAATATCTGGCAACGCTGGTATCAATAGACAACAGATTATACCTACATCTACATACAACGTATAAAATATACCTACTGTAAACAATATTAGTTTTTTCATGGAAGTATAATCCGTTACTATAATTAAAATATTTGTACCTAGCTATTTAGAGCATACTGGCCCAACGCATCAAGAAATCAAATCTGCATTTAGCTAAGTTCATACAATTCCATGAAATTTTTGCCTTTTATGCGGTGTATATCAAATTTAATTGATAATACATGCATTTGAAATTAAATTTAAAATTATTATGCGATAACCAAGCACACAATGTAGATCAAACTTGTCAATAAAATAAACTAGCATTTACCTTTCAATATAATCGTCAACGCTCTGCAGACTAGTGATAGACCGCGCCAAATCGTTGTCCATCATCAGATCATCGGAAGCCAGGCTGGATAGCGTATCAAGGGAATTAGTTCGCTCTGTCCCACCGTTGCGACCGTTGCATACTATTCAAGACAAGAAATACATTAAAAAAAAACCTTTAACAACAAATAATTAGATGCCTCGTTGCCATTGATTAAATAAATTGCTTGTTGCCTTCTACCTACCTTTACCTTTCCCGCTAAAATAGTTCACCAGCGAACATCAAACCATAGAATATATTATAATTTACGTTTAAAAAAAAAAAACATTTATGTACATACTGGCTGATTAAATTTTATTAGGCTTGAAATACAATGTGAATTTTTTCTTTTTTTTCTAAAAATGTGGCCAGGTGTCATGATATTAAATAAAACCTCCGATAAGTATACAATAGGTGTCATAGATAAAAAGAAAATAATAGGTCTCTTTACCTACGAAATTGCCGTACTGCAGTACTGGCCATTTCAAATCATTTAGAATTCTAATTTCAAATTAATTTTATTTTAAAAACATGGAATTCTTTTTCCAAAAGTAGTCATTTGTTTTGTTTATTGATTAGTGTTACATTTTCATCGCATTTCAAACTTTTTCGTCATCATGGATATGTGAAAAAATTCGAGTAGATAAAAGGAATATGAGTACCGTCGTGGCAGCAACGCGGCACAAGCGGCACGCAACATCAACGACGTTTACGGAACTAACACTACAAACCAACGTACCACCTGTTATTGGTTTGCTCGCTTCCGTTCTGGAAATTTCGACCTGAAAAATGAACCTCGCGGTCGTCCGAAGACTTTGGTCGACAATGACGAATTGAAAGCTGATGATACACAATCTACGGCTGAATTAGCAGCAGCTTTCGACGTTAGCGTCAAAACAATATTGGTCCATTTGCGTCAAATTGGCAAGTTAAAAAAGCTTGACAAATGAGTGCCCCACGAACTCAATGATCGTCAGCGCGAAGTACACGTCGAGACTTGCCTTGCACTGCTCAACAAACACACAAATGAAGGAATTTGGAACCGCATTGTTAACTGCGATGAAAAATGGATTCTGTTTGATAACCGCAAGCGCTCAGCAAGTTGGTTGGATCCTGGTTCAGCACCTAAACAATGCCCTCAACGAAAACTTACCCCTAGAAAAGTGATGGTCACTGTTTGGTGGTCTAGCGCCGGTGTGATTCATCACAGCTTCTTACCAAACGGGGTGAGCATTACTGCAGATGTGTACTGTGAAGAACTGAACACAATGATGGAGAAGCTGGCACATCTCCAACCAGCATTGGACAATCGCTCGTCTCCGCTGCTCCTGCACGACAACGCGCGACCTCATACTGCACAGCAGACGGTCTCCATGTTGCAAGAACTGGGGTTGGAAGCTCTCCGTCATCCGCTCTACTCACCAGACCTTGCACCTACAGAATACTACTTTTTCCAGAATTTGGATAACTTCTTGGCGGGAAAAAAAATTCAATACCCGAGAGGCAGTACAAAATGCCTTTGAAGAATTTGTTGCCGCCCGTTCAGCTGATTTCTTTAAGAAGGGCATCAAATAACTGCCACTGCGTTGGCAAAGATGCGTTGATTGCATGGGTGATTACTTCGATTAATACAAATAAAAAATACATGAAAAAAAATCGTTTCAATTTTTTCATACAAAATCATAGGTAAAGATCTAATATTAACCGTCGCCCTTATTTTGCAGTGAACATCATAACGAATCATTATTTAAGGTATATGTATAATTAATTACAGTTTATAGGTATACGATATTGGCACAAAGCGCTACTGCACCAAGTAAAATCACAGAATAAAAATGTAAGGAAAACCCTGGGTAGTACTTATAAGAGTTACAAAAGCTTAGGCAGGTTTAAAAACTTTAATTTAGGTTAATAACTTACATTTTCGATTCCTTTGCGCTAGAGGACTGGCTGGGATCCGCTCCCTAGATCTGCGCAGTTGCCTGCCCGCCTCTTCTTTATTTGCTGGGCTTCCTTCGGTGTTTTCTGCATTGGACAGATGTTTTCTCAACTTAAATTTACAAAATCGATAGATGTATAGTTAACAACACGAATTTTTAGATTGTCTTCTAGTCAAGCTACACACTACTTATTATCTGTACGAGGTAACGTGCAATACGAAATTTGCAATCTTGACCTATGACTTTTCAGTCTTACTTGGCTCATATTTTATTTCAAATTCAATGTTATATCTATATTTAGCTAAATATTCATAATTTTAACAACACTTCGATTCCTTTCTCATTGCCAGCAGATGTGTAGCCTCTTAAGCGTCGGTTAAGCGTTATCTCACTAATATTTTAGGATGTACTCGTAATTACATGAAAGTGTTTTTGTGTAGCTAGGTACGAGTACTTACATACGTCATTAATGCTTTTTGATATGAAACATTTTCTTATATAATCTGGCAGTATATTGTGAAAGATTTTAGTGTACAATGAAATACTAACTCCGGAAGAGCAATGCTGGCTGATCTGCAATCTCGTCGTCGAAGAAGTCCCGACCGTCCGACAGCGAAAGCGACCCTGACGCGTGAGTGGGAGTGCCAGGTGTCTCAGGAGTGTTGTTTTTGCTTCCTTCCCCACTGCCAACGCTCCTCATTTCACTAAAACAGCATTCCAAGTAAGTTTATGTGGCAATATTACAACACTGAAGAATTTCACAAGGCCTTACTTCTATCTTTTTCTTAACCTGCTATGTATATGTAGGTATGTGTTGGTAACTTTATTATCGTAAACACTTACATTATCTCTTTCACCGGCTGCAATAATTCTCCATCAACCCCATCTCTTGCTTCAATAACTGGCTCTGGAGTCCTAGTCTTCGTATTAGCGGTCTGATATGCTGACGATATGGATGGCGCATCTCTTTCGACATGCAACTCGTTGTTTGAATCACTGGTGCTGGTCGAAGAGATCAAGCTGTCGGCTGGTGACGTTTCGTCGTCCAACAGACTTTGCGTGGATGTTTCCAAAGCAGACAAGTCGAATTTAGACTCCTCTAGTGTAAGCGTAAGATTTTCGTGGAGACCGCTCTGATTTGTGCATGTACTCGTGGTACTGTAGTTTGAACTTGTCATGGATCCTAAAAAATAAACACGGCGTTAACACTTGTACAAGATCACTTGAGAAATTATGACCACCAAACTGTCTGTTTGTTATACTGAATGCGTTAGGTGGGATTTTAACTGGCAATAAAGTTTAAGACTTTATTGAAATAAAAGAGCAAGCAAAAGTTTAGAGAGAAAAAAATAGAAATTGAAAAATAAGATGTTGTTGCTACTCTTCCGAAATAATACTAGTAATATTTTCATTAATTTTTTTCGTTGTGAGATAGTATATATTTATTATTTTAAAAACTTACCCATCATCGTGCCTCGAAGCGAGTCATGTTGACTTAAAGTCAACGACTTCATTAGTAGTGGATGAGGTACAGGCGGTTCATCCATTATAACTATTGTCTTCTTAGGAATTTCAACTTCTAGTGGTTTCTGCATTTCTTTAACTTCAAACTTAGACTTTTCATCTTCACAGCTCGATACACTTAGAGCGATAGAAACGTCGTCCTGCGACCTAGAAATAAAATAAACCATAAAAATTAATTCCCTGATTATTGACGATGCAAAATGAAAATACTTTAGCATCTGTTTCAAACAACACGCAAGGTATTCTAGTTTTTGAAAATTTTTGACTACCCTTGCTGGCTTCTATGTATAGTTCTATGTATAGTAGTATGCAGCTAATACTCGAGCACTACATTTTATCATATTATACTCTACTAACTCTGTATTTGCTTTTCTGTGCTGTTATGGACAATAAAGAAATTATTTTATATATATATAATAAATTAGTTAATACTCAATCTGCTCTTGCTTATACTTTGATTAGTTTTGCTTACCTTGTAGCCATTGCTTCTCCTGCAGCGTGGCTTTGCCAAGCACTACTATTTCCAAAATGACTTTCTTCGCTCTTGCAAGATGGACTGGATTCCTTGCTGGAGTTCACTGTGGTTGGAGATACCACTCCACTGGATGACTTTGTAAAAGAATTCTGTAGGAATAAAAGTCGAAGATTTACCGTCTGTTAATTTTGCATTAGGCATAGAATACCAGATGTAAGAGATCAAAATGAGTTCAAATAAAAAAAAAAACTCAATTATCATTGTCTAAAAGCATAATGTAGAGTCAAATGAAGGTACCTACAGAATAGATGGGCTAAGATGGGTTAGTTTAAAAGTTACCTGTTTATTTAACTTCTCAGGCTGTGCCCGATCCAAAACAAACTTCTCCTCATCTTTGTACTCTAGATTAGTCTGGATCCGCGTCGGCCTGGTTCTCGTTCTGTAGCGATCCAGCGTTGACATGGGCGAGTTTTGCCTGTCAGATACCTCAGGCGCAGGCGCCGGCTTGGCAAGTATGGGTGATAGAGGCTTGTAGGTAGGCACTGGAGTGTCGTACTCGGGAGACAGTTCTTCGTCAAACGAGCTTGGTAGCTTTGGTAGAGGGATTACAGCGTGACCGGTAATGACTGCTTCATCTGGAAATAACAGAAGGTATTTGAAACGCTCCATTGTTCTAGTGGGTTGGGTCCCGATTTTAGCAAGCGTGGTGATTATGCCTGTAGTGAGATTATGATTACCCATCATTGCTACGGTTGATAATTCGAATTGAATGATGGACGCCTTTGCCCTGTAGTAGGATGATTATAATAGGCCGTTACTTGAATTATTATTTATATTTAAAATTTTAAGTTTGTAACTTTTGCTAGGCCTAGAAGATATTTCTTCGTTTAAATGTGAAATGCGCTACGATATGGTAGTTAATAAGGTACCATACATTTTATGCCGTAGGTACAATATGAGGAATTGCGCCACTTACCCATAATATCAAGGTCAGCGACCTGCAGCTCTCGAAGGTGAAAACTGTGCGAACCACGCATTACCATCTCCAGGTTGCGCGGGCGCCGCTTCGAGTTCGGGGAGCCCTCCCCCGCACAGCCCTCGCCGCCGGTCCACACGCCTGAGTCAGACGACACAGCTGATCCAGCACCTTGACGAAGGTTGTAAATTAGTACATATAAAAAAAATATATAATTATCATGTTTTTAAATGATATACTTATGTATAATTATTTACTATTGAGGTACTAGGTCCAGCACCTAGGCGAATTATTAAGAAGGTACTAAATCACTAAATTGTGTTTAATGAATAATTATTATTTATTACTAAGATAGTGTTAAAAAATGCTTAAAACACTACTTTTTTGCATTCTAACTAATGATGCATTAGATTTTTTTTAGACAAGTAATTAACTATTTTGTTTTATTTCTAATTTATGAATAAATAAATAAATATAACTTAGACATGCTTCCATTTTATTTCGTAAAAGACAGGCTAAGTCAGAATTTATAACATCTGACTTGTCTAATTACTTACTCTAATTAGGTAACTTGAACAAACTTTGAATGTAGAATCCTATCATACGCATAAAAAGCATTGGATGTGCTTAGTTTATTTTGCTAGAGTAGTAAGACCAATTATATGCTGGAAGAAAATTGAACAGTTGTGCCACTACTCTAGCTAGTAAACCTGACCTTCGTGATCAGATACATTCAATAAACATAAATAAATATATCCTATAAAAATATTTAACGGATTTCGATTTCTGTTCTTTAGCATACCTTCTAACACACACTAACCTATGTTAGAATAAAAATATAATATTGTTACTCTACACTATGTAGGTTTATACTTGACCTTTGAAAAAGTAAAATTATGATATGTAAATAAAATAGTAAAAGCACGAAGAGAGAAAAACAGACAAACATATTACCTTCTCTCCATCCCTCGGCAGAGCCGGCCTTCCTCGTATTATTCACCACCTGGGGATTAAAAACTTTCATTATCACCATATTCAATTCACTTTCACTACACACACTTAAATAATTGTCTGTAAACTATTAACCATGTCGCTATCCAAAGTGCATGTCAACGAGCGAAGTGGAAGGGCTGACCCTACGGGAACCTATGTCGAAATGTCCCGCGGTTCATGTGTTGGTTAACGGTTTAAAAATAACAAACAATCACACAAGGCAGTTACAACTGAAATCTGTCCGAAGATACGCGCAAGGGGGGAAGATAACAATTATAAATCAATTAAAACTGCTAATACCTACTTTCAAAATAAAATATAGAGTTCAAATGGAACTTACTAGATATCTCTTGTTTTTACACTACACAATTACCACTTCTTTTTTAAATTGCAACTTGTTTGCATTTTGTAATTTAAAGTAAAAAACATATTACAAAGTAATTTTTATACAAGACGTCATTTCGCGGTCTAGAACTAAGAGAAAATGCTCGTATAATTAATTTGTTTCATTAATTAACTTAGACTGTGAATTTACTATTCATGAAAGTTGCACTGACGATCTTGTTTTAATTTACATTTAGCTGCTGTTTCAAAAACGTATTGTAACGTATTGTATTGAGAACAGATATTATTTATTATAAAAAGAGCCCCACGTCTTCACTATACGACTTTGTAGTTCAAAACTGTTTACTTTTACCGAATGAATATAAAATTTCTTAATAATAGAGTATGAACATTTTAAATTGGCCTAGTTTGGGTGAGTGTGATTCAATAACTTTAGTTAATTACTTACATAATTTACAAAATAACTTTGCAAATAAGAATATCATGCCCAATCACAATCAACCTTGACACAGGTGGTGGTTCTTATTAATAAGCAGTGAAAATGTATGTCAACCGAATAATAATAAGAATGTCATCTATCGCAATAACCGTACCATAGTCATATCTACTATTTTTTTACCGAGGAAAAAAGGTGTTTTTCAATTAATAGTATATTTTTTACTAAAATTATTAACTTTATTTGATATTTTAGCAACTTAATTGCACTTATAATATCAGTATATAAACTTGAAAAATTTTGTCTCAGGTTTCTGTCTTTTGTTGCGAGGAGATGCGGGTCCCGCCTGAGACAAAATTTTTCAAGTTTATATACTGATATTAAAATTATTAATTTTAATGATTTTTTTATGTTTCGTCGCTCAGAGTTTGTCTTTACAAAAAGATAAAAGGCAGGAAATAAGCCACTACATTTAAGTAAGTGACTAATAAGAAAACACTGACATGACAACCCGATGGATTTGATCATCATAGGTACCGGTGTACCTGAATTTGGTAGTTTTCACACTTTTTGTTGTTTTTTTTAGCAAAGTTTTTACTAAGCAGCTAGCATAAAGGCGTATCATTTTTATTTACATGGATAACATTACAAACGCGAAAATATATTCTTTCCCGTATTTAGCATGGCATCCCGTATTGGCTGAATGAGTATTTGGCATGGGTCGTATACATACGAGTATAATATATTTTATCTGGATAGACTTAGGTAATATGTCACTTAAAATTATTTTTACTTTAGCACTGTAGTAAAACCATACAAGATGTTAGCTTTCAAAAATAGGATTTCGACATTATAAACAATAAAGTTAGTTTATTCTAAGGAATTTTAAAAAATCCTTGGTTTATTCAAATGAATCTTAAGCTTCCGAATCTCATGTGTACTGTGACAAGTCGAATGCAATGTGCAGTGATATTTTCAGCAAACAAACTGCTTCCAACTCAGCGCCACTGAAATAGACGAATGCTGACCTACTTCCGTGTCCAACGAAAATAATTCCTTTCTGTTAAATAATAGAGTTGTAAATCACATGAACGGCTGACCAGGTTATTGTGTAATATTGTGTTCATTATGAATTTATGAACAGCTAACGGTGTCATTATGTATTGAGGAAGTGTTTCCTTATTTATTACTACTTTTCATTTCGTTAGATTTATATATTTTTTTAAATCGTCTTCTGCAGCTCTGTCAATCGTCTAGCGTAATCAAAGATTAATGTATGAATGTTTAGGTAAAATTTAAGTATGTATTTATTAAATCCAACCCATTACATAAACCTTACCTTAGGGTGCAACAACAACTAAATGAGTGTACTGGCATACATAAGACATCAACGTCATCTATACGAATTATGTTGTTATTTTATCAAGAGATTTATAACAATTTTTTTAATTTCACTTAAATGTTGGCTTACCTGACAATAAATAAGTTCCAAGCCTAAACAATAAGCATTTTTATCCTTGACTGTTTCATGGTTTTTATCTTGTGCACAAAAGTGTTTTTTTTTATTTAGTAGTGCAATAGTAGTTATAGTAAAAATAAAACTTTACAACTAACAAGCACCTTAAAAAATATAAGTAGTATAATTAATAATAAAAAAACTTTTTGAAAAATCCTAAAATCTCAACAGTCCTAGCTGTTGCTCGTGGCTTTGAATGTTCTCCACGAAACTATTCCACGGTAAACGTGTTTTGTGTCCGGGATAAAAAGTATCCTGATATGCTATTCCAGCCTATAATCTAAAACACCGTGCCGTATTTCATACATATCTTTTAATCTTGGCGTGATTAGGTAGCAAACATGGTTCTAAATGCATTTATAATAAGTATTAAAATCAGTAAAATTAGTTTTATTTCTGCAAATAGGCCCCAGGAGGCGCTTTAACACGTCCTAATATTTAAACCTGCCACTGCTTCGGGACAAGTCTGGGAATTAGTAAGAATAAGTACTGCAGCAGCTGCTGGAATGCTACTTTATATCGCAGAAAAATGTATGGTTTTCGAGGTACAGTTTTATATTCAAAATAGCACGCGTATGATGGTGCGAGCACAAACTAGTAACTACTGATGCATAATTATAATAAGCACCTGTTTGGCCGTCTTCGAGTCGATGTTCTTGACAGCCGGGTACTGCGGCCGCGGCAGCTGGTTGGTTTGGAAGGTGTACTTCCCCGGGGGTTTCTGGATGTCGTAGGGCTGGCGAGGCACGGGCCCGCGGGAGGCCTCACCTGGCCTGGTGGTAGGCTTGGTTCTGCCTTCCTGTAATAGTGATATAAAATGTTTAGTATTTTCTTCTAGCCATCATCTTCTTGCCAGTGGTATTTGCAAATTTACTCTGATCAGTTTTTGTGTTTCTTTTAACCTCCTTTCGTGTCAGAGTTCTTGCATGGCTTCGGTTTAGAACACAATAACCGTTTTTAATTATTTGTTTGGTATCGATTATTTTTTATATCGAGAAATAGGTCCAACATGGTAAACAGACAGTCCTACTTACTACGTAACATATTTTTAAGGGTGCCATACCTCAACGGAACCTTAAGCTAACTTTGTTGTCTGTCCGTCCGTCCATCAGTCTGTTTAAACCGTTTATATCGTCGTAAATTCTATAGCTAGGAATAGGAATATTCTATATAATCTAGGTACGGATCGAAACGTCGTATTACATTTTGAAGAGTACCTACGTAAAAAACTAGTTTGAAAAAAGAGTTTGATTTTCTAATACTAGGATTTATAATTTTTCCAATCACTTTGATTATCAAATCTTGTTTTAATCTCAACAAAAAAATGTTTCTTTAAACTAAATCATATTATAAGAGCATTTATTATATTTACGTACTTGTGCCGCATACTGCTGAGGCTGGTAGGTGAGGATGACGGTCTGCTTAGTAACCGTCTTGGGCACCCCGGCGGCGCCCACGATTGTCGTCAAACCAGTGGAGGCCACCTGAGTAGCGAGCAGCGGTACATGGTCGTACGCCGAATTTGTACTTTTCTTTCCTAAATAAAACAAACGAGAGATAAGATGAATTTGTGTTGTGCTAATCTGTACCTTTTGCAGAACATTAACAGTGTAGTTTAAAAAAATAAAAAAGGGGTTTATGGTTTTTACCTCGGCCATTTAAAAATTAATGAGATACTGTTAATATTACGGAAACCCTTTTTTCATATTAGCCGTTTTAAAGTTAGATAAAGCTGAAATCTTGTTTACTTATTTTGAAGTTAGACCGTTACTGGCTATGTTTTGTTACGTGTTTGCTCACAGTTTAAACTTTTTGCACTGTAGGCTGTAGGGAAGTGCTTTGATTAAAATTATGCCAGGTAATAAAAATAATTTCAAAATCCAATAATAATATAAACATGTAAGTATCAGGCTAAAACTACGCTATAGAATTGAATACGGTTCTACCGATTTAGGTTCCTATTGGTATAGATCAGGGTTTCTTAAACTGTTTGCAAACACAAAATATTTAGAAATTAAAAAGAATCCTTATTAATATTAATAAAAAGTACTTTTATAGGTGCTTTCTGCGTGCTTTCTGCGTGCTTTCACTACACTTACTATAATAAGTTAATGAGAAGGTTGCTGCTGTTTGGCCTAAAAATAACGTTAAATTGCGAGACTGTCTTTGTTATTCATTCTGTGGACCCGTGATACACATGCTACGGACCCCTACACATTGTCATAATTGCCCCGTTGTTGAGCAGGCGGGTTGTTGATTACCGTTTGGGTATTGATGGAGAGAACAGCCTTCTGCTTGTCTTCTTCTGGCATTACAACGTCAGTCACGTCTTTTAACACCCATAGTCTATTACTTTTTAAAGCCGGCAGCCCACGGCACAAAATACCTACGTACCTTCTCGTTGAATTTTATTAATACTTTCATAACTTACATGTACCTTTGGAATCTATCGATGTGACACGTGCGTCTTGTGTTTATCTAAGTATTAATACTCAGGGAGATTTGACTTTATTATTGACTTACCTAAAGCATTATTGTTTATGGCTGTGTCTTTATCCTTAGGGGTGACGCCGAAGGCCGGTTCTGCAGCGACGCTCACGTCCCCCACCTTCGCCGTCTTGGTGTGCGCTTGCCTGAAACCGAACCTACAGAATGAGAAAATCACTGTAATTGACCAATAAAGAGTAACAATAATGCCACTAATTTAATTGAATACTCAAAGCGTTTTAAAATTTCGTACATTAAAAAACGCCTATGAAAGAGTAAGAGCAATATTTTAAATATCCTCGTAGAATGTTCATTGCTGTAAAACATATTACCAGGTGTCTTGGCGTTTACTTGTACAAAAGAAGTTAAAGCTGGTCTCAAGTTTTATTTGAAGGTGAAACAAGAATTAAGACTGATTAAGATAAATATTTATTATATTATTAATTAAGCGGGGGATCGTGCACTGTGGCGTGCCCTTGGGTAGGCCTACGTTCAGCAGTGGACTGCAATAGGCTGATTGATTGATTGATTGAAGATAAATATAGGTACCACCATGATAACTTTACCTCATATCAATAAATTTAAGAATGTTTAGCAAGTTTCATGTTTGCATGCAAACATGAAATAAATTGAACGTGTAGTTAGATATTATTTGGTAAAGTGGATTAAATTCTCCATTGCACAAAATCGTTTTGTTCCTACTAAAACTGTAGACTTATGACATTGAAATACCTTGGGGCATTGTCATGAGTAAGTTTATTTACCTACCTACTTAAACGCTAATTCCATTTTCGTTGCGTAAACAAATAATTGACAAATAATTTGCCGCCAATTTTCTTATAGAGGTTGCAGCATTTCAAAAAAATATAACATTCGAAATTTAAATAATTCCAATTAGCTAGAAGTGCAAAACTTTTTGTGTGCCCCATGTACCTACCTATTGACTGGAAATATAATACCTAGTTCGTAAGTTGGTGATAAATCAATAAGTTATAATAAAAACAAACACTTTGGTAATTTTTTAATATTTTTAAAATAAATCTTTGTTTATCTCCCCTTGTAGGTATTTCTTATAAAAATAGTTTTAAAGATAAACTGACGAAACATGGTAAATATCGAAGATAGTGCTCATTTATTTTGGTTATTAAGTCTGCCCATAATAGAAATTGGAGAGTGTGATTCCAAAACAGTACCTCGTAAGGTCGGAGGGATTTTCAAAAACCTGAACAGATTTACCTGTTAGTCCGTAGAGGCTGTCCTGCCGTCTCCTTGCGCGGCCTCGCCAGAGGGGTCGAGCGCCCTGACAGCACCTCCTCGGCTCGCAGGTCCTCTGTCGAACCTGTCATAGACAACATTAAGCGTCATTATCTGCTAGAGATAATTGATTCGGAATTTCGAGGTTCGTACCATGTACCTACATTGTTTTGAGTTCTTTCAGATCATCGCGCTGCAGCAAGAAAACTCCTTAGGAAAACTCTTTGAATGAAGGCACATGGTATAAAGCCCAAATTCATTAACTCTCACTAGAATTAATGGATTTGGGGTTAATTAAAAACCACTTTAAGAACCTTTTGAAAGTTTAAATTAGATAGTAGGTAGGTATGTTAGGCACTTTGTTTGTGTTACTTATACAAAATGTAAGGTAAAAGGAATTATGCATATAAATAAGTATGGAAAAGTTTCTAATAGATATAACATATCCAAGTAAATACAGGGTGAAATTTTAACTATGTACCTTCCAAATTTTAATACTTATATCAATCTACGAAACAAAAAACCAATGACGTACTTTTTCTTTTGGTAAAGCCCAGTACAAAAATGTCAAGATAAAAAACTAAAATTTTTGATACGGCTGCCTAGCAACACTTTTTTTACGCGATTCGCATCTTATTCATTCATTACAATACTATTCATAAGTTTTCGATTTTCCCTTTATACCTTATCAGGTCTAGGACCGTAAAAATTAAATACTATACTTATTGAGAAAAATATTTTCGGGTGAAAGCTTGATTTACATTTTTTACTTCAATAATGGGCTCTAAATACGATACTGAAAGCCTATAAAAATTTTGGAAAGTGGTTAAAATTGTAGGCTGTTTTGACTTCTAATACTCTAATACACTGAGTTTTGTTCCACCCGATAGGTAGGTATGTGACGCTGATTTTTGAATGGGATATACCCTCAAGTAGCCTGTCCTGTCCTGTCAGTAAAAGTAGATCCTGGCATAGAAGTTCAACAGTTTTTCAAGAACATGCAGTTTGTTAATACTTATCAATTATCTACACGGATTATCCCAATGGAAGCTGAAGCGGCGATTCGAAGACACATAATTAGGTGTACACTTTTATTTAAGTAGATAGTTAATTGAGTTAAGTAGACGTTCAGTGCTTAATGTCCGTGCTCGCGTTCAACTAACAGGATCTCAAATCGTATCATGATTATTTTAATCACCCACATCCGTCAGCAACAGGATCTTATCCTGCTGGCAACAGAAATAAGAAGGTATCAAACTTAATTATTATATTTTTTCGCTTTTGTCACCATTTATACTTTCCCTGGACTTTCAATAGTATACGACATTCAGTATCACAAAAATACCGAACGGAGCGACATCATGCGTCGGTGTTAGATGACTTTACTAAAAAAAAACATCTGTTATGCATGCCGTGATCCCACTGGAATTGTACACAGAATTTCGGGATAAACTTAAGTCTAAGTATAATGTTATTCTGATGTATGAGTTTTCCTATTCACGTATATTCATGAAACGAATGTTATCAAGACAGTTCAGTGACCAGTATTATATAGCTGTGCCCACTGCCCGTAGTACGGCTACAATGTTTAACGCCGCCCTAAGAACAAAAAAATAAGACGCTACCAACAACATCTCCTCACCTCCATTCCCATTTTTATCGTGTGGTTTCTGCTTCCTCCGGGCGTTATCGTCGGCACGCGAGCTGCTGGCCGGCCGCCGACGGAACCCGAACGACGTGGCGACCCCACGGCTGGGCTTGCCGTTGCCGTTCCCACTAGCACTCTTGTCCCTCTTCTTCGCTCCCTTCGATTCAGAGTGACCCTGGGAAAAAGGCTTGTGGTTAATTAATGTATGTAGGTAGGAAGTAATTTAATTTAACACAAGATTAGCAGTAATGGAACCGGTTTGCAAATGACATTTATCGCAAACAAAATGAAGTTTTTCAGTGTCTAAGGAAGTAGGTAGGAATGTAATTACACAGTTAAGTGTGTTTTTAAGTTTAATAACTTCGATGTTTTTAAAGGTTTGGTTTCTGTGTTTTTAAATTAACTCACTACTTGTAAGTACCAAGTAATATTATTACCTATATGAGCGTCATAAATATAGTTTTATACTTAATAATACTCCATCCTGCATCTCCGTCAAAATAAATCTATAAATACATGAAAAAAGTTAAAGCTCAGATTATGGTAGGTAATATCTTAAATCAAGATTGTATCTTATTAGAATGGATAAAGGTCCTAATTTCCAAAAAAACAATTAGGATAAAAGTTTTTTCTTTCCTAACATGAATATGATAATTTTATTTAACTTTCTCGTAAAGAACCCTGAAGCTGAATATCACTTAGAATCAATAAAAGCTAATAATTCAAACTTTTGTCGACAAAAACCTCGTTAAGACGTTTTATTATATTATATTCGCCTTGTTATCTGTATTGACCAGCTTTAGATTAGGACAGGTATTGCTACACCCTGTATTGTTACCTACATATTATTATGTGATAAAGGTAAGTCGTGTGGTATCTGTGAGGGAACGTCATGTTTTATAACTGCATACCTTTATGGCGCAAGCGGACGCTCAAACAATGCCCTCCCAAGTGACGGCACCGCGACATATTTAGAGCTATAGATCCGTCCTTCAAGGCCTAAAAAAGTTATGTTTAGTTGCTATAAAGAGGATGGATTAAAAAAGTACAGTCCGAGATAGAAGTACCTACAGGTTTCATTTTTACAAGTATAGATAATATTTCTTGTTAGTGTGTGACATCAAGCATTTTTATGGTTGCGATATGATAGTCGCTACTCAGATTCTTTTTGAAAACGTGTGGTTAATTAAGTACCTACTCATATTTGTACTAAATATAACTAAACGATGCCCTAGACTAAAGCATGATATTGTGTTGTCGTCGGTACCTACCTACCTAATATGTACATTGAAAACGACAAAAAATATATTTTTTAAATACTTAATTTAAACTGATTACAACTCAAGCACTTAGTGCCATGCCACACGGCGGATTACAAGCGTTTTCAAAGCGGAGCTGCCACGCAGCAAACACGCCGCGGCTGCGCAGCGAACACGTTGCGGACGTGGAGCGTACGCGTCGCGGATTCGCAACATTTCCGCCTTGAGGGAGCGGCGAACCATACACTCAGTAACAGATTCCGACGAAGAAATATTGCTGTTAGCTTTGTTACTTCGACGACGCAAGAAACGTAAACCAATACTTCGAAGATATTGGGAGGATCCACTAACAACCAATCGACTGAATGAAAGCGACTATATGTGTTGTTTTTCAAAAGAATAAAAAAGAATACTAAAATAAAACTACTAATAAAAAATATAACTAAAGTAGTATAAAACTAGTAGTAATAAAACTACTTATAAAAAATAAAACTAAAGTAGCGCGGGAGCTCGAGCGGTGGTTTCGGTATGCGAGTGTACAAAATGGCGGCCACGCTTCTCTTCGCGGCGAAATCGTTGCGCGTCCGCAACGTATTCGCTGCGCAGCCGCGACGTTTTCGCTGCGCACACGCGGTGTGTTCGCTGCGTGGCCGCTCCGCTTTGAAAACGCTTGTAATCCGCCAGTGTGGCATGGCTCTTAATGATGGTTCTCTTATCTGGGGCCTAGTTGCAGAAATAAAACTGATTTTACTGATATAATCTATTCCGTTTCTAATGATCACTGTAGTCGCTGTCATTAACTCGGATTTGAGCCAACTTAATGACAATATGATTCGTTAAATAAAGTAAATTTATGGCCTTTAATCGTCCTACTGCAAATCATTACAATAATAGGAGTCCTATTATTGTAATGATTTGCAGTAGCAAGCAAGTTTGTTACGTCCTATTATAGGACGTAACAAACTTGCTTTTTTTCTCATCAGAAAATGATCTCAGCCAAACGACGCGGCGCCCACTGCTAAAATACCTAAATTACATTAACTTTAGAATAATTAATCATAAAAGTATGGTACGTAACTTATTAGGGGTTTATCACAGGGCATCATGTAGGTGTGCCTCATAAACAATTTGCTAACTAAACATCTGGGAAAATATACCTTTGTTCTGATTCAAGTTTTCGAAAGTACTTAATTATACTATTCACAAAACATACGTGACTTGAGAAACAAGCTAATTTCGTGAGAAAACAGCGTCATCTCCTACTTCGTATGTAGAATACACGCTTGTCATTCATGGAATATTAAAGCACCTTGTGTTTCGTAAAGAAATGAGCCCACTATAAACCGATGTGATGTGATCTTACTGATCCTCATGAATTATTTATGAACACTGCTGTATTACGACGATTCAATGTTAATGACTATCTCGATCCCACATCACTGAACGCATAATGACGAGATAGAAGTCGAAACTGCAACCTTAAATAGATTCTATGGTTCTAAAAAAAGATACAAAGTTAAAGAAACGTATAAGCTGTGACGAAATTAGATCACATAAGATGGTTAAAGATTCAAATAATTTATTAAACAGTTTAATCCCTTTCCGTGTTTAAGTAACTACTTTGAGTGACAGATTTTAAGTGATACCTATAATAGGTAATGTATTAAACTTCCATGGGCAAGTTCTTATGAGTTAGTTGCTTCGAGATTTCAAATGTATCGGCTTTGTTTTATTATAATTTTTTAATATTTAAGATTAGTTGCAAGCGCCTTTGCAAATTATTCGAATAAAACTCTACGTGGATGTATAACAGAATCGCTCGCAAAAACAAAAATAATTAAGGTATTGATAGTAATTGATAGTATCGATAGGTCACTATTCTGTTCATTATTTACTTTGTAACATATTAAAAGTTAGAATTTATGATACTGTTCAGAAAGTTTAACTTTTTTTTTAATTAGGTTTACTTAAAGCTATTGCTATAAGGGTAAGTAATTATCTTGGGTAAAGTCAGTTAAAAAGAACATCATTTAGAGTTACCTTACTATTTTAATAGGATAACCAAAAGGAACTTATCCAGCAAGTCCAGACAGGGTCAATAACCGCAGCAGTTCCTTAAACGTTACTTAACCGAAGACAACTGACTGACATCAAATCCTGAGGCAAACATAATCGGATTTGTCGATTTAGTGGGAATAATCCTAGGCTCCACCCTGGCAGGAAATTGTTCGTATAATGGTATTAGCCACACGTCCCATAGCAGGAACTTCCGTTGCACAACGGTTGATATCGTTAAACTAAATTGACTTTATATTGGACGCTAAAAGCATTTTGTACGGAGCGTTATTTGTTTTTCACTAAGGCACTCCCACAAAGTAAGCGACCGTGTATTTTATTAGAATATCTATATGGTAAATTACTATATTACATTGAGTTTCAGATGCAAAAGTATTTAAACTTTAGGCGCCATTTCTTGTATGTATAATAACTAGTTTAAATGTATGGAATAAATAGGTAGCAGTGATTAACTAGAAATTGAACTTTTGTTCCAAGAACAACTGTATGTTTCGCGGTTTTCCTTTAGACTATTGTCTTGCATTAATTAGTGTTTCATATTTTAAAATTGAAAGAAGAGGTTAACACATGAAACTAAAATAAATAGGCCGGTATTCACTGTTTTTGTAACTGAAAACCGAAAAGTGTGAGCATTGAACTAAGAAAAAATTTGAACGGAGTTTTGGATACTTACCATATATTGTAGAATGTACACTAATGGACATCCCATCAAATTTAATTTGACTTAACTAATTTTGAATTGAAATGTATTAATACTCACTTTTAATTGAAAACATTTTAACGAAAAGAACGCAATCACATCAGGTCATAACAATAGGGCTCATAACTCAAGTAGACGAGTAAAAGTACTTATGAACTTTAAATCGAATCCATCGCGGCCATTGTGAATAGAGTTACAATCACAGGTTACAATAGCTTTTTCCCGACGCCGACGAAATTCGATTTGCGAGTCGCTTGAAACTGAGACATTTCAATTTGTCAGCCCTTTCACGGGGTAACAAGATCACGATACACGTTCAAAGAGACCAGAGAAAGTTTGGCTTCGTATAATAGGTTATTTATAAAGAAATCATTGTTAAGTACGTGCCTTTCATTTCTTTGAGATGGAACCCAAACTTTAGCAATAATTTCTGACTGTAAATATTTTAAACACACACGTAGTTTTTATAATGAACCCTTGTAGAAAAGGTTTCCTTGACCTAAATAATTAGTTGCCATGAAATATTTCCCGGTAGCAGAGTTGTGAAATGACTAATCATTTTCATTTAATCAAATTGCGATGAAAAGTCTCAGACAGTTATAAATTATAATATGCTGATATGAAACTTTAATTTCACCTACAGTACCTATCTGTTGGTAAAGTATTAACTGCTTTTAACAACTTAAGTATCATTTAATGGAAATGAAAGTCTATGCTTGCTATGATACATAAAACATAGATGACTTTCTGAACGCCACAAAAGAAAGCATAATAAACCTAACATCAAGTTATATAGGTTAGCCAGGAAAAGAAGGCAAGACTTTATCTGAATTGACTTTAAAAGGGTAAACTCATCTCTCTTTTCGTTATTGGCATTCTTAAAATTCGGGTTTACTAATGAGTTTCTGGTTGGTATTGCTAAAAATGACAAATTATATATATATATATATATATATATATGCCTAGTAAGTAATACAATATTTCTACTTCTAGCTCACACGTGTATAAGTCAAATCGTCGAAAGACGATACACAAACTACATTTGACCTGGACTACATCGCCTTAAATAGAAAAGTACCTATGTAGTAGAATAAGTATAACCGTTCTATTGTTATAAAACTCATCTATCTTCTTATTCTCACCTACAAATTCTACAATCTGTGCCAAAGAAAAAGCAGATAATAAATTATTTTGGGTCAAACTCACAGAATTAATGTGTTCCATGAAAATATGTAGGTACTTGTGTGTTTGTGTAATACATGTTTATTACCTATCTCAAAGTAACACTAAGTAATAGTTTATCTGCAGTAGCTTTTGTGGATACACTGTATGGTAAATCTATTTAACTGGTAATTGGTACTAAAGGTTCCGCGAACGAGTCGATGGAAACGGGCGCAAGATCGAGCGTCGTAAAGATCCTTAGGGCAGCAGCTTAAGCCCAACTGTGGGCGTCGTTTGGCTAAAAACATGAATATCGGCCGGTCCCAATAATCTATCTATCGCCGGTTTTGACATATCGGAGATATGAAACAATTTCTATCTCTGATTTTGCCGTCCAGAGAAACAAAGACAGAAGTTGTTTTCTATCTCCGATATGCCAAAACTGAAGATAGATAGGTTATTAGGACCGGCCGTAAGAAAATGAAGTAATGACATTCTTCTTCTTCTCGAGTCAATGGCAACCAATTAAACTCTCTGCGCCCAAAAAGTGGCCACATCAATGGCCCTCTGGTTGGCGTTGTAAAGGTCCTCTTGCGTGCAGGTGGCAGGAGAGGTAGGGCACGACATTAAGACCTACTAAAGATTCATATTTTTATGTATGGATCGGAATCCTGGACCATACGAAGATCTGAAAGGCAGAAGATAGACGCATTTGAGATGTTGTGGACTGCAAAAAGAACTAATAAGTCGATATTGGAACAACTGAACATTCACACCAGACTGTCGACAAAATTTACTTTTAGAGGATTATGATGAGCTATTTCGGACATACGGCCAGAAGAGATCCAGATAACCTCGAAAAGACCATTGCGCTCTCAAAAAGAACATGGAAAGAGGTTCTATGTTCTGTAAAGGTCACCTGCCAAAACGGGAGATCGAATAAACCTGGCTTTTCTAAAAATAAGTGTAGTGAAATACGTAATTTTAACCATTTTATAACAACATATTTATTATCATATAAAAACATCACAAAGACCAACGGAAGTCGACTCAGCTCGGCTTTGCGGTTACATGGCATTGCGTGTATGCTCAACTTAGGTGTTGACTAACTCATTACTATAATAGCATCATTATTCTTAATATCGCTTATAGAAACAACATCTACCCACATTTTGTATACTCTTACTTAATGACGTGGTGAGGCGCAAGTGTGAGAATATCATCATTCTTGCTTTACTTAGATAATAACTAGAAAACCAGTTGGTGTAGAAGTGTGGTGTCCACCTACTACGCAAGGATCTCGGGTTCGATTCCCAGTAGGATTAATTTAGACAAACGATAGGGGTGTTTTGGATAACATGACAAAACGATTATAATTAGATTTCATTATGTAGCTATAAACCACAGATAATATAATACTACCTATAAACAAAAATTCATTGGGGAATGTATATACGGACATCACGTCTTTACGGCTAAACTTTATTCCGGATAGTGTTTGTATGAAAGACGAATATTGAAGATTGATGATAACAAAAAAGTAAAAAAAAAATGGGGTAAGCAAAATTTCCATCCTAAAAAAGTGAGTGAGACATTTAAGAATACATCGTAAAGTAGGTACCTAGCTAGTATTTTTAATCGTTTTGTTGTAGATATTCGATTTACAGAGTTATAATGTGAATCAAAGGATAGAAGTACCGATTACTTGAATTCTTTAATAATAACACTAAACAAAGCATCACTATTTTACATGACGCAGTACATGAAAATGACGGACTACAACACGGAACGACGGACGAAATACAAATATTCGTGCTCATAACACAAACGTCTGCCTTTTGCAGGGTTCAAATCCGCGAACGTTTGGTTTATTAGTCCGGAACTAAGACCACTAGACCAAGACGCCGTAAAGATACAATGAAACTTTTTCTTCTTAATAAATTATGATTGAAAAGGTGCGAAAGCCAACCGGCACTTACTTTTACATGAACATGTAGAGACAACGCATCATGTAATGATCTAATGCAGATTTAAGATGAGCCTCGGTAAAAAGCTCGTTATAAGGAACGATCTTGAGATATGTTTATGAGCTTGGAATGACAATCTTTATTAAAGATACAGTATTCCGTTAGAATGCTCGCTCCTACTAATCATTTTGCAAGATATGCACTCAGATGGGTGTTCACGCTAATGATGCCCGGTTTAGCCTGAAGTCCTCTGCCTAACAAGTAGTCTAACTTGCTCGCTGTAGGAAGTAGTTAGCTCGCATACGTGAACTTTCAAATTGGTTTACATAAATGACGTCCAGCTGCGACTGAGAATCAAACGCGGATTTGCATAGCAAACGAAATGGCACCACGAACACCATGCTGATTCTCATTTACATTTTGAACAAACTGATTTCAATCTAGAGCTTTAAAAATATTTGTAGGTCAGTACTTTATTTGATAAACTATAAAAATATCGGTTGAAGTACTTTTTCAAGACATTCAAAAAATATTTAGAGGAGTTCAATTTACAACTGTTGAAAGTTTTCTTTTTTTAATATAGATAATATAGAGATAAGAACCTGCTTAGATAATGATTTTGGACTGAAGCTGAATCATATCGTATTACCTACGTAATGAAAATTACCTAAAGAATGTTTTTTTTTCAAAAATAATTACAATAATTAATTTATGCGACACTCGGATGGTGTAGTGGTCCACCGACTACTTTGATTATCGATCGGGTCAATATAGAAAAGAAACTACAACTATACTAAAATGGACGGGTAACTAGTATAATAGAAAGCATGTTGTCATTGATGCAGTCTTCTCTCTTAAGATGGATGTATTACGACTTTGCGATGGCCTTGGCCTGTCACAGACAAATGGAAAACTCTAATGCTGTATTATCCTTGAAGGAAAATTATGCGACAAGAAGAAAAGCTTAAAATTGCTGCCGCTAAATCTAGGAATTTGTGCACGCTACCTTGCACGGTTGCACCAAAGATTGCCCTTAATGACAGCGGTACTGTTCCCAGTTACAGAACCATCGGTAACACCATGTCGACATCAATCTCATGCCTAAGATCATACTACAAAACGCGAAGCCCGTATATACGGATGTATTTGTCTCTTTTAGATACTCCAAGACATTAGGTATGAGTGAAAGAGAAAGATCTACGGATATTGGATTGAGGAGTAGGGCCTATCCTCGCATTGACAATGCATATGATTTTTCGACTGTTAGGCAACCAAGGCAGCGCAACACGTTTTTTGATTGCACAATAAATGCATTCTCATTATTGTTTATTCAAGCGACTGTATTCCCAAAGGCCCTAACAAAACGTTTCCCAAACTTTACAGTAGACACACCTCTTTTTGAACAACGTATGATTTTCGTAATGACTTTAAAAATCGAGTCCAACTGCTTATTTGTAGGTTTGAGTAATGGTACGTTGCAGTAAATGAGCTAAGTCGGCTTGGGTACTCTAAAACATTACTTATCTACCGTTAATGTAAGTGTTCGTTCATAACAAGTAAGTAATATTATACGAGTATACGCAATTTTGAAGGTGCTGTTATCTGTGACGTTAGTTAGATTTTTGGGGCATCGAGCGTTATGTCATTTCAGTATTTAAACTTGAAATATTATGTCTCAAGCGGGCCTCGAACCCGCATCTCCTCGAATGCCGGGCGCGGCGCTATACCATTAAGCCACCGGAGACACTGCGTCTCAGCGCGAATTTTTCAAGCATATTCTTTTCGCTGTAAGCCAGCGTTGTTTTCATCAAATGTTAGGAGTTTGCACCCTTAACACCTAAAGGAAACATCTTTGCAGATGTCATTGACAGTCGCTTATGTCATTTCACTGAAATTTATGAAACATTTAGGTATTAATTTTATTTTAAAAATTGACGTTTTAGCTTTCATCCCGTTTTATGTCTCAACTTTGATCTATCTTGGGAATCTTTTGGACATTGCCGTTCCTATCATTACACTATTAGATTAGATTCTAGGCACAGTTTAATCAACCCGTCGGTTATCTATAATCACTCTGTACACGGAGTCATCTAAATCTAGGCTAGCTAATGCCAGCGAGTATTTAGCCAATTAAGATTTTCTCATGTACCTTGTAGGGCCCCTGTGTTGGGAACCGTTGGTCCACTTCGCCGACCCTAGGTAACGGTAAACCTTCATTCTTAGCTGTAAATCTATATACACATTTGTGTACTTACAACTCAAAAAATACATTCATTATGATATTAAGTAAATTTTCTTTTGCATTATGCAAATGCTTTGAAAGTACTACATGTTGGATGAAAACTCAACATCTTTTCAGAGAAAAAAATTCAATGAAAACAGGTCTGTGTCACATAATTTTATACAAAATACAATTGTTATGCCGCGGGTACCACACAGAGCTTGGCGATAAATTATAGCCTTATATAAATAATTATGTTATTCTGATGTATAACCCTTATGATTCAATATTCACTGTAGCGTATTGCTTACAGTTACAGTAAGGAAAAGGCCCCATAATTTAATTCAAGTTATCACAGACAGCAATCATGGGTGCAGGCATACCTATTCACCTCGCTTACCAAATGCGAGTTAATGCTGGCAAACCCGAGCAATTTTCGAGAATTCGAAACTCTCGTTGCTCGACCTGCGGATCGAACCTAGGACTCCAAGATCTTGGTCCGGGACTTAACCACTAGACCCCATTGGGTTAGTATAGCATATTACTTGCTAGACTTTCAAGATAAAGAATTAGGTCCATTCATATCCCTTTTCCGATAAACTTTATGATATTTGAAAGGCTATTCTACGACTATGTAGGAGGCACTATTACGATGCCCAGCACGTCGCAGCTGTCTAAGCTTAGAACACAAACCGCTGCGCGTGCGCCGCTGGCGATCTGTGCGAAATTAGCGATTCGATTTACTGCTCAGCATGCTGGCATCACCATGCTATGCAACGGCCCGATACGAATTCCATAAAATTCACATGCTCTTTACTGCTATAGGAATAACTTTTTTTTTCATCCTATGTTCATTATTCTTTTATGTGATTTTAACGGAAACTAATGAACCTATTTTTCACTTCGGCAACGCTAATTCAATGTCACCTTTAATAGGTCAGTGATAATTAGGAAACCAGCTTGTTAATTATATTATCGAGACTAATTGCCTACCTAAAGTATCGATTGACTGCATGCCTGTTAAACATAGTTGATCAGAGATACTAATCGATACTCATATAGTTTTAATAATAGGGGTTAAAGTATGAAATTGACGGTTTGTACTAAAAATCAAAATTATTTATTTTTTTATTTTTAACAAATTTATTTAATCAAAATAGTTACTATTATTATCTATACATTGCTACCATCTAATAGGAAGGTCATTAATGCCTTTGCGATACATAGAACTCTGAGGATCTAGACTGCACAAACTGTGTGAAAGAATTTTATACTGCCTCCTGGGAAGAAAACTTCTTGTCACGTAGATAATTGTCCAAATCACGAAAAAAATGGTAGTCCGTTGGAGCAAAGTCTGGCGAATACGGAGGATGTCGAATGGTTTCTAATTGCAGTTCCTGAAGGGTCAAAACGGTTTCTCGTGCCGTATGAGGTCTCGCGTTGTCATGGAGCAATAATAGTGAAGATCGATTCATGAGTCGGGGCTGTTTTACTGCTAGTTTTGCCAACATTGTTCAGAGTTCGGCACAATAGACATCTGCCGTTATTGATTGACCAGATCGGAGAAAACAATATTGAATAACACCATGCTGAGACCACCAAACAGTTACCATTACCTTTTTATTGGTAAGTTTTGCTTTAGGACACTGTTGTGGCGTTTGACCTGGGGTCAGCCATTGCATTTTTCTTTTACGGTTATCATAAAGAATCCACTTTTCATCACATGTCACAATTCGATTTAATATTCCTTCATTTCTGTACCGATTCAACAATGCAACACAAGTTTCAACACGCGTTTCTTTCTGGTTCTGCACATCAGTCAAATCATGAGGCACCCATTTTTTGTATTTTTTTATTTTATTGATTTGACGCAAATGCGTCAATATTGTGGGTAAGGTTACGTTAAACCATGCCGCTAATTCCTGGGTAGTTTGACTAGGATCGGCTTCCACCATCTCTCTTAATTCATCGTTAATCACCTGTGTGGGTGGTCTTCCTCGTGGCTCGTTCTTCAAGTCGAAGTTTCCATCACGAAAGCGTTTAAACCAAAATCGCAAGGTGCGTTCATTAGCAGATCCCTCTCCAAACGCAACATTGATATTGCGGGTTGTTTCTGCCGCGTTACTTCCGCATCGGAACTCGTATTCAAAAATCACTCGAATTTTCGCAGTATCCATCTTTCTTGACTAAGTTAAATAAAAAAAAAACAATTGAAAGTCGATGTTCAAATGTTTCACATTTTTTTAAGAAGAACATCATAGAAACCATGTGAAAAAAGTTTCATTCGAAAACCTCAAACCTCAAACATGAAGATTCTATGTCAATTCAAAGAACCTATTTAAATAAAACGGCAATTTCATATTTTAACCCCTAATACATGGTATTACCAACACATTAATTTGTTAAAAGTCCACGCGGAAAATTAGTGACGGCGAATTAGTATAATAAACCATAAAATATGTTACATCTTCTAGTTTGACTAGACTTATAAATAAGGCAAAACAATGTTTCAACTTAAAATGTATGTAATTTTCGCCTTTCAGGCAAGGTATCCTAATACTTTATTTCAAATTATGAGGCAATTAAGATATTGCCTAGCATTTTGGTATTAGACAGATATTTTTATTTGGGAATACTATATTCTTATTTTCAATGCAAAGTGCACATTTTCCAATACAAATACTATAGATATACAAAATAAACACAAAATACAAAACATTTATTCATATCATAAGTAGGATATCTATCTGTGTAATGTCTTCATATAACATAAGTATATCTATCTCTGTAATGTCTTAATGAAGTGGAACTTTTGCAAGCTAGCCATATTTTTTTTACTTATTTTAACTTCTATGTAAGTGTGTTTATGTATGTTTGCGATAAGGTTAATATTATCCTATTTTATTATTATCTAAACGTGAAAAGAAAAGTAGAGTTCAAATTAAAAACTGTAACTGTTTTAGTATATTTTATTTTGGTAATAAAAAAGTTTAAGTAGGTATTTAATGGCTTAAATGTTTTACATTACTATTTATTTGATATCAAAACTTTGGTGACTAGTTTATTTAGGCAAATCCTACTGTAGATAATTTTGCGAGAAACCCGCTTTTTCTGTTAGTTAATATATATTTTTTAATTCAAATTAATTTCATTTATTTGTATAGTATCATACAAAGTGTAGTCATTAGTAGTGAAGTTTAGAAATCCTTGAGACTAGATCAAATGTAGTTAATGTAATCAGGAAATCGCTTCATGTGTTTTTATTACGCTTTTGTTTTTAATTATGACATGCCACAGTCAAAACGATTAAAAACAACAAATTAAGAGCTCTTGAATTATAGAATGACCTTTAACACTTATCGAATTAATTACCTAGTCTCAATCTAAAGCCATAATTACTATTTTCAAATTAAAGAGCACGTTAGATAAGACAGCTAAGTAATTGAACATTAATTAAGACCGACTGTTTAATTGTCGATCCAATAGGACAATGGCATCGAATATAGCCCTGAGAGTTCGGACAAAAAGTTCTATAACGTTCATTGTTCGAGCCACAATGGCCGGCGTGGGTGCTGGCGGGGATTCAAACCTTACACCTAGCGCTTCTTGAGCTTTCACTTGACCTTTACGTGATAAATGTATGGTCAGACCTACAACAGATTGTATCAAACCATAGGTATAAATATACCTATATTAATACTCTAAGTATCAAACGGATTTATTGAAGCGACTCTACAAATCGGTGACATAACGTTCAATAAAACATCTGAAGTTTGATGTGCAATATTCTTCGATTTATAAAACCGTTTTTTTTTATTGGATTTAATTCGATACTGGCAAGTTGCACGTTTGAGTAATATGGTACTCTAGCTTTTTATTTTGACATGGGCTATAGAGAGTCGTTTTGATTCAAACTCTTTTGGATTACTAAATTGTAACAGTATGTGTAGTGAATTTAATTATTACAATAAAACTGGCATTTGTTATTTATGTACTAAATATTAACCCCACCGTGATCAGAGTAGGGGTGTAAAAGTTGCGTAAAAAAGGACTGTGTCAAACAATTAGTAAATAGTTGCTGTTGAAAAGGTATTTGTCAAGTAAAGACGTAGAACTTACCATTTCGTGCGTAATGGGTTAGCACCGAAACTTCGTAACATGTAAAAAAAACTAATGGACTCTCAAAACCTACTGAAGTAGTCTACCTGTAGGAGTCGCATTATTTAAAAAAGGCCCTTATAATTTAATTAAATCAATTTCTGATTACTGCACTAGACCTTACATAGTGGAACTATATTTAAAATTGTTTAACTATTATAAGCTAAAGTAGGTAAAGAATCTAAACATAAAATTCATAATATAATGGTTTGTTTTCATATTCTTTCACTTGATTCGGTGTAATCACGCAACAAATATTTACCTTCAAGGTCAAACCTAAACAAAGGTTACACTTAATAACCGAGTACTAGACTCTCTACTAGATTGGTTCGATACTATTGTAGTTGTAAACAAAATAATATATTTCTTAGCGTGTTGGTATGCGTCTATAACAAAAAGGGGTTGGTATAACTACTTCTTTTTTTATGATAAAAATATTTGTAGTGGATTTATTACATTAGAAAAGAGTAATAAATCTGACAGTGTTTAAAATTATTCTAATGAATGATTATGTGAATTGCCATCCTACTTTATTGCTTTATGCTTGATTGATTGCTGTGATTTTTTTAATTCCTAGAGTTAATAGACTAAAGTAACTAGTACAAATGTAAGTTTTAGAAATGAATTCATGAAATTTTCAAATATATAAATAAATAAATAAATGTGGACAACATCACATACATTGTTCTGATCCCAATTTGAATAACTATTTAAAGCACTCGTATTTTGGAAGCCAGAAACAAAGAAGGTACCACAAACACCCAGACCCGAGAAAATGTAGAAAAACACTTTTTTTCAATTAATCGCCCGGGAATCGAACCCGGGACCTTGGAGCAGGCGATACCTTGAAAACCGGCGTGTACGCCACTCGGCCACGGAGGTCGTCGAAATATTATTATGCTTTAAAATACATAATTTATATGCTTTAAAATATTTCATTTTAAGTCTTTAATCTGAACCGTGTTAAATATTTAATGACGCATCGACACGAGAGCGCCAATACAATAGATGCACGCCACTGTACAGCTATCCCTGCCAATTTATTGAATCGCGTTCGCGAATATCGGAACTACAGAACGTCCATTTTGTGCAACCTCCCACGCAAAACAATCAGTTACATAACAAAACCTTTAGATTCATCTCGTAATATTCACTTTAAGGGACATTTTAAAACAATTTAAATTAAAAAAAATAGATTCATCATTGCGGTAAGTGTATACCAAGGTTAAGGTCAGACATACCATTTCGCACTGAGCTTCAGTGTCGTCGTCATAGAAGTCGTTTGTGCAGTCATCCATGCCTGCGAGTGCCTTACTCCACTCCTCAGCGGGGCGCGTGGGCCCGCTGCTGAACCGCGAGCGGCCGGATCTCCGGCATCCGAAAGTCCACTACCGGTCTACAACACACGAACACTTCTCAAGACCTAGACCACCGCCGTAACGAATTGTCTGACCGATATCTCCTGGGTAATCCGGTGAGTCACGCGATAGCAAACCGACTGAACGTCTGCTCCGAGGCCCGAGACGGCGTAGGTGTTCTTAACGAGACGTTTCAACCGCGCCTGGTACGCTAATCAAAGTAAATACTGCAATTGATAGTTTTTTGTTGTTCAAGGGCGACGCGATGAGTGAGCTAGCTTTTTCTGGGGTTTTTTTCGCGGCCAACTGCGTAGATAGACGTCGAGGTGCGAGGGTGGCGCGCGCACTCCCGGTGCATTGATCGGAAGTCCATTGCGCATGTGCCCCTCTTGAGAATTTCTCAACTGTTTTGACGTTTGTTTAGTGGCCCCTCGTGTATGCCGTCGACACTTCGTCTTAAACCTTAAAGCGCTTTAAGTGTATGAAACTGAAACGTAGCAGTTAATCTGGATGTAGTTAGAAATAGCAAGGAAGAAAGTCTTATAAGTTAAATGGTATTTATTATGTAATGGTTCAGTCATTTCTCTGTTTAAAGAATGCATGTACAGTCACATGTTAGTTCCCACGCCTTTACAAATAAAAACAATAATGAGGAGCTCGCGAACGTGCGACTTCATCGTTGTTTTCTTTTATTTGTTAGGCAGTGTTATCTATTTGTACGCGGCGGGCACAATAAAAAGCATGGGAGCATTCACAGCCCCATATGGAAAGTTTTCCATGGAGGCGATGTTAAAAAAGACATAAATTTCGACGATCTACACATTTTATAATTTCATACAGAGAATTAGGAATGAAAAAATAATACAACTTAAAGCTTTTATTTATAAAAAATGTTTGAATAAGGTACCTACGCAGTTTTTGTATAGCAACGCTCATGGTCGTCACGAAATATAATCAAAATTTTGTTATTATTAAGGCCTGCCTGAAATACTTGCAGTTTCAGATAGGCAATTCTTTATTTATTTTTTTTATGTTAAAGTTTTCTTTTTACTATATAAAGATCTACAGCACATGATGCTATCAAGACAATAACATTCGTAATATGTGTAATAAGTAACTTTGTCTTGTAGGTATACATTACAAGCTATACCTATCAAGTGATCAATGACAACATCGTATCAACATATACATTTGAATTTCAAACTAGGCTGACAAATTGGTATCCCACCTTATTACGACACTTTTCATTGTTTTTCTAACTAAAACAGGTTTTATCCATTGTTTTGTGTTTTAGAATTATACTTCCCATATTAACGGACAAGGCTCATCCGATAAGAATGTCTGGGATACAGGGATACCGTAAGGGCAATGCGTGTAACAGAATCGTTTTCTCGCTCAAGGGTCGCGGGACACACCATAGGATCGAAGCTTGCCAGTCGCAATCTCGCAGTCGCACTCAGCGGCCATGTTAACGTACTGCTAACTGTGACTTTTGTCATTGTCAGCGGCTGAAGTGTTTTTATATGGTAAGTTCTGTGATTTATAAACATTTTGACTAATAAACCAGTTTTCGTTTGCATATTTATTATAATAGATTACCTAATTTAAATTGAAGCTTGCAGTAAATAAATTGCTACAGTAAAAAACATAATGTTTGCTTTTTAATTTATGTTTGGAATTTAGGACATAGTAGATCTATACTTAAACTTACGTATGAAGATCTAATGGCTTTGTGTCCTTCATAATAAGGCATATATCAAAGTTTTACTTTCAATCACAATCTATGAGCATATAATATGCAGTATGTAGTAGTAACAGTTAATATGCTCATAGATGTCTTGTTTTACTTGAGATTTTTTGTTTTGCCCATATATTTATTCATTTTGTTCCAATAAAGTTTTGTTTTATTATTGCTTACATAAAAATATTCATAAGTAATTTCAAGTAAATTCAATAACATCTAATAGAACTCTTTTAAATTTTAGAACCTAAGACATAGTCGGAATTCGAGATTAACTAAATGTAAGAAAGCTAAATGCCTCGTAATTTGACAGTTGAAGAACGGGCACAGATAATTACCCAAAAGAAAAATGGCTGTAATATCAGTGAAATTGCTAGAAATTTAAACATATCGGTGAGTCTAAATATATTTGATCACTTTCAAACTACTTAATCTAGATAATAATTATATTTTGTTAAATAATTTGAAGTGAATATGGCTATTTTTTACAGAGACAAACTGCTCGTTTTTGGATAAGTCGGGGAGAAAATAATTTAACTGATCAAAGCCGATGCGGCCGTCGACCAAAACAGAAAGTCGACAAAGAGTTTCTTAGACAAGAATACGAAGAAAATGGATGTAATCAAACTAAAGCATTCGCAGAGTTGTTCCAAGTGTCTACACAAACTATTAGGAACCACTTACATCAAATGGGACTACATTACAGTGACCATTATGTGAAAAAAGCAAAATTAACTAGTAAGGATAAAATTGCTCGTCTGAATTTTGCTCAAAAATATTTGGACTTTGACTGGAAACATACTGTATTTTGCGGTGCCAGGACATTGAAGTATAACGAGGACGGGTCTCTTTACATCTTGCCATACAATAAAGAGGAGGGTGCAACAATACCCAGTAATGCCTTAAATGTTTGGGGTTGGATGACGGCTGATGGTGTGGGAGAGTTGTGCTCTCTGCCTCCACAAACCTTAAAAATTAATTACATCGATGTACTGCAAAATTTCATGATACCATCGGTTCGAAACGTTTATCCTAAAGATGATGTTCCTAAGATTCATGTGGTACAAGACAACTATTCATTGATTAAGGAGAAAGTGATACGTGATTGGTTCAGTTCTCGCACTGAAATGACATCGATATCGTGGCCCACAAAGTCTTTTGATCTCAATCCTATTGAAAATCTTTGGGGTTTAATGGTTCATAGGTGGTATATAAGCACTGAAAGAACAAGGGCCGCTTTAGAGCAACACTGTCACATGATATGGGAAGCAATGCGAGGTAACGATGTCTGCAGAGAACTTGTAGAATCTTTAAGAGACGTTCTACAAGCAGTTATAGAAGCTAAAGGCGGTTATGTCCAAGATTCATTTGCGTTGACATAATGTTAATTGTGCGTAATGGATATTAGCTAGATATATTTTGTAGTAGAATTAAAATGTCACATAGGTACAATAAGTATGATGCTTGTGTGATTATGGTTGTATTATTTTAATACTTTAATACTTACAGCTGAACAACTTTATGTTTAATTTATAGAGTTCATTACATCGCAAACACACTTAGGTAAAACAGATTTGAGTTAATATACAAAAAGTTGTTATTTTTATACACATGTCACGCACTTAAGGGGACTACTAGAGCTAAGTGCTGCCCTCAATTGATTTATTTTATTACTTCTAAACAAAATCAATTCTCAAAAAACTAGAACAGTATCATTTTAGCAAGTTACCTCTATTACTTATTGAATCAAGAACTGTGTATCCTCATACAATATATTCCTAATTTGGTACACAGCAAATAGTAAGAACTGCATACATTTAAACTGATGTCGAGGTAAAGCGATATAACCGGGATTGCGATAGGGCCAATAGCCACGCGGACAGAGTCACAGTACCAGGTTTAGTTTCAATAAACAGTGATATTTAATAACTTTTGTTGAAACCAACAATGTGCGATATGTATTTTTTATTAAAATTGAATTATCCTAGAAGTATGTCTCAAGAATTGGGTGCAATGATAGGCAATTGAATCCAATTTAGCGCACGACTGAGTGTTTCGTCCATCCATATACATGACGATCACGATTCACAGACGACACGATTGGAGTAAAAGATAAATGACGCTCTGTTAAGTATAAAGACTTTTTTATCATTGAGGAGAGGTCAGTGCTCTAACGCGTAGACAAACATAATTCGAAATTCGGGAGTTTGGGAAGTTTATTGTATTACCAATCTCCGTTTTGTAGCTATTGACTCAGAAGGTTGCCAGCTGAGTTGTAATTATGCTTTGTGAGTGTGACAGACGGTCTCAAAGATTTTTTTAAAATAGTTTTCTATTGCCTTTTAACTATTTCATTGGTTACTTATATATGTTATCGGCAATCTGTATAATACGGTAGGTATATCTTTACAATACCTAGGCAATGTATAGAATACCTAAAACATTAAGGTAATGTATGAAATATTTTTCATTTGATACATTACCTATATGTATTCGTGATTATACATATCATTTAAATTTATCTTCAATTATCATTCAGAATTTCATTGCAAATTAAATAAAATAGTGTCAGCGCAGTAGTCAGTAAAATTTTACAATAATAGTATGTCAATTATTAGTAATAACAGATGTCAAATTAGATATATGTAATGTCAAAATCAAAAGTCAATGATAAATAAATAAAATAGAATACCTGAATTATACAGATTGCCGGTAACATGATGATGACCTCAGAACAACAGCACTGGACGAACACCGAAGGCTTTTAAGGCAAAATGGTACTGTCTCAGAAATAAGGCAGAGTAGCGCTCAGTTGAGAAAACTTACGAGAGAGATGAAAGATGAGTGTTGGTGCAGGAAAGCGGATGAGATCCAATGGCTCGCTGACACACACCAAGTGGGTGCTTTTTACGCGGAGGTTCACAAACTTGTTGGCAGTGTCACTTCAAACAGTGTACCCCTAAATAAAATCAATAGATGGAACCCAGAGATTCACTGTCAAAAAGGATGTTCTGAATCGTTGGGCAGAGCACGTCAACAATTTATTAAATTGACCTTGATCACATAAGCTTGAAAGCAAATCCCCCTTTAACATCTCTGTGTGATCCACCAACGCTCGAAGAAGTGGTTGAAGCCATTAAAGAGCAAAAGAATAGAAAAGCAGTTGGCGTTGACAATCTGGCTGAAGAACTGCTAAAATATGGTGGAGAGCAGCTGCACAAACTTATCTGGCAATTTTTTTTTTTTGAGCATTTTTGGTTTGAAGAGAATCAGAGGGTACCCTCTGATTTCAAAGTCTCCTGCATACAAGCTCTGTAAAAAAAATAAAGGTGATCGTTTAGATTGTGACTCTTATCGGGGCATATCTCTGCTCTCTGTACCAGGGAAGATATTCACCACAGTACTTTTCAACGGACTTTTGCCTGTTGCGGAGACTAGATTGCCAGAAAGTCAATTTGGCTTTCGGCCCAAAAGAGGCACCGGTGAAGCAATTTTTTCTATTAGACAGCTTCAGAAAAAGAGTCGCGAACAAAGCCAACCACTGTTTATGTGCTTTGTTGGGGTGCCCTTCGGTTCGCCTAAAATTTAAAGTCCTAGCATATTCTTACGCTATAAGCCAGCGTTGTTTCATCAAATGTTAGGAGTTTGCACCCTTAACACCCGAAAGAAACATTTTTGCAGATGTTTGACAGTCAGTTAAGATGAAACAGCTATTTATATACTTTATTTGATATTTTAGCAACTTAATTGCACTTATAATATCAGTATATAAACTTGAAAAATTTTGTCTCAGGCGGGACTCGAACCCGCATCTCCTCGCATGCCGGGCGGGCGCCATACCATTAGGCCACCGAGACACTGCGACACGGCGCGAATTTTTCAAGCATATTCTTACGCTATAAGCCAGCGTTGTTTCATCAAATGTTAGGAGTTTGCACCCTTAACACCCGAAAGAAACATTTTTGCAGATGTTTGACAGTCAGTTAAGATGAAACAGCTATTTATATACTTTATTTGATATTTTAGCAACTTAATTGCACTTATAATATCAGTATATAAACTTGAAAAATTTTGTCTCAGGCGGGACTCGAACCCGCATCTCCTCGCATGCCGGGCGGGCGCCATACCATTAGGCCACCGAGACACTGCGACACGGCGCGAATTTTTCAAGCATATTCTTACGCTATAAGCCAGCGTTGTTTCATCAAATGTTAGGAGTTTGCACCCTTAACACCCGAAAGAAACATTTTTGCAGATGTTTGACAGTCAGTTAAGATGAAACAGCTATTTATATACTTTATTTGATATTTTAGCAACTTAATTTTAAAGTCCTAATTTCATTTGGCCGAACAGTATTGGCCTAAACTTATAACGTATAACAGTTGTTTTCGCACTATTATAGTTTGGTCTAAAAATTGAAATCCCTAATTTCAGTATGTATGATATCGATTGCACTAATATTTATTAGCATCAATTTTTTGGCAGAACGCTGAGTATTGAAAGCTCAAATTTTTATTAAAGCGATAAAGTTAAAGAAACGAATCGCTCACAAACCGACCCCAAGCAGTCTTGTCTGCCCTACCCCTAGAGTGTAATTCAAAATAGCGTAGGCGCGGAGGGGCGAGGCGGCCCGCGGGCTGAGGAGCAGGAGGCTGTAAACGAGGCGCCGCGGCTGAGAAAGCCGAAGCTGCGGTGGTGAGCGTAAGCCATCTGTGACGATTAGCACGCGTGGGATCGCCGGTAAAAATCACCTTACCTTGTAAAAATGTATTTAAAAAGAGGCTCACAATAGTGACCGAGTTTCTTGCGCTGCTTCTTCTCGGCACTAGCCCAGACTTGTCCCGAAGCAGTGGTAGGTTTAAATTGAGATGTGTAAAAGCGCCTCCTGGGGCCTATTTGCAGAAATAAAACTGATTTTAGCTGATTTTAACCTACCTGATTCCTGTTGCCGTTTTGGTCTGAAAATTAATGTCTTTAACAACAACCTTTAAAGGTTTCCCTGGGTGACGCTGTATTGAAGCAGGTTGAAAAGTTTAAGTACTTAGGCAGCATAGTAAGCGCAAAGTGCGACCTTGAACCCGAAATTAACCACAGCATTCAGCAGTTGCCTTTGGTAAACTAAGACACAAGGTTTTTGCGCTCACACGACCTGAAGCTGTCCACAAAGATATTCGTGTATCTGGCAATAGTTGTTCCTAGTCTTTTGTACTCTTCAAAGACTTGGGTGCTCTATCGTATACATATACGCATTCTCGACAGATTCCATCTTAAATGATTGCGGGAGATCCTAAACATCAAGTGGTCTAATCGGGTGAGAAACACAGATGTTTTTCGGCGGGCTAATGTTTGCGGCATTAAAGCGCATCTCATGCGTCGGCAACTGCGCTGGTGCGGCCAAATCTTGCGCATGAACGATCAGAGGTTAGCTAAGCGCGTTATCTTTTCTGAGCTCGAAAGTGGCAAGCGTAAACAGGGCGGCCAGTTTCTACGATTTAAAGATGTTCAGAAAAGACACATGAAACGCTGCAACATAGATCCTTTGAAGTGGGAAGATAAAGCCAGCTGTCAGCCAGAATGGAGGCGTCTAGTGCACCTTCAAGTTGAGCTTTTTGAGGAGCGGAGAAGAGCCAAGTTAGATGAAAGACGCGACGAGTTGAAAGCCAGACCACCGGCGGTTATTAATTATAACTATGTTGATGGTGTCCTGACGCGCAGCAAATGCTTGCGCGCCTTCTCCAACAAAGTTGGCTACTGTAGCCATCAAAGGGCACATGAAAGGGCAATTCAACGAGCCCTTAACAATTAAAGGGTTGTCAGTCGCTGTAGCCGAAACCGGCTGGGAAGCATTATTATATATTATATTGGATTAAATACAGGAAATATAAAACTCTTAATTTTTTTTTTTTAATTACTCTATCTCTTACTTCCCAAAAGCTAATTACTTATTTCCCAATAGGGACAAAAAACCCAAATCAAGCGGAAAAGTACTTATTTAACCCATATTAACCTTAATGTATTCATGCACCATGAGTTGAAATTATAAAACGAATTGGCCTTGTCATCATTCGATAACATAGTTTTTAAGTCGTAAGGGGGTTTGTGCTCAAATAGTCATTCAGCTAGTTGACTATAAGTTATTGTTTCAAAGCTTTTAAGTTGGCAATTAGTACGTTATCGACCACGTTGCGACACCCAGTCATAACGGAGAAGAACTAGTTTAGTCCGTGGTGTAAGGCATAAAGCAATGTCCTCGCGTCCCGAGTGCCTTGACACAGATCTGAAGTACCTGCCACATCAGGCACCACCTCTTACTAAGGCCTAGTTTACGACGTCTATGGATGCACTTGGCGGCGAATGGTTAAAATGAAATGAACACATTTGACGAATGAAGTACACCTAATGTTTGTTACTTTTCAGCCACCAACGTCATACAGCGTCTGAAAAATGTAGGTACATACTAAAACATCGTTCCTATCACATATATTGAATAACATACATATTTGATTACCTTAGTACTCGTACATAGGTATAATAAGTAGGCAAACAAGTATAATATCTAGTAAGAAATACTTTAAAATATTTTTTGGAACTTTAATGAATTACAGAAACGATTAACAGACTACGAGTATACTCAAAGCGAATAACAAATCTTCAATCGGAAAGGAAATTGCGTGAAAAAGTCAATGACTTTATAATGATTGATGATGAATATTATTTTAGTTCGTTCGGGTCGAAAATTCGTGCGATTCGTACCATAAAACACTTTCATTTTGAACTTCAGATGTACCGCGTAGTTTACGTCTACGATTCGTAATCAAAAAACAATTTAGAATTAGATGCGGGTGTATGTGTGGGTAACATTTACGAGGTGATTCACATCAGTGACATTTGCCGCGGTTCAAAGCTTATAATATTTGAGACGGTCGATAAACAATACGGTATTGACAGTATACCTACACAAATATGATGGCAATGTTATCGGCTTTAGTAAAGTATGTGATACAATTATTATTCTTCATAACTTAAAATTGTGGCTTCTAGCCTCACCTAAGGCATTCGACATACTTATTATTTTAATATAGGTACTAGCAAAACATTGTTTATGATAGTGTTTTTTATGTTATACTAGCTGTTGCCCGCGACTTCGTCCGCGTCAGTTTCTGTTATTGCAATCGCGACTATTTTTGCAACATTTTTCGCTGATGGTTCGCTCCTATTGGTCGCAGCGTGATGTTATAGCCTAAAGCCTTCCTTGATAAATAGACTATCCAACACAGAAATAATTTTTCAATTCTTACCAGTACTTTCTGAGATTAGCGCGTTCAAACAAACAAACAAACAAACTCTTCAGCTTTATAATATTAGTATAGATAATAAATTTAATTTACAATCAGTGACAAGAAAACATCCTCATTAAATCCACATTAATATATTAGTTTTTAAGTTATGTAAGGCTCCATTTGTATAAAAAATTTTCGAATATGCATTATTAACATCGTGCTAAGTCGCATTTTTGTATGGGACTCTGTATCGTTCTAATATTTTATCGATGTGTGAAACGATAGTTTCATAGTCGTTATCCATCTAATATTATAAAAGGGAAAGTGTGTGTCTGTTTGTTTGTCCGTCTTTCACGGCAAAACGGAGTTACGAATTGACGTGATTTTAAGTGCAGATAGTTGAAGAGCCACCATCTTCATCATCCAGAGTGACATGGGCTATTATTTATTTCTTTCTAACCCCCCACTTTCCTTAAATAGGGGGTGGAAGTTTGTATGGAGCATTCCGCAATTTTCAAGGTAAGGTAAGGAAAGCCAAACATAGGTATGCGGACTATTTGTAACTAACAAAAAAATCGTGCACAATATTTTTTTGGAAATCCGCCCCCATCCCCTTAAAAGAGGGGGTGAAATTTTATTGTGAAAGTTTTTAGTTTTAAATAATATTACCCTGAATTGTATGTAGATGCGCGTTACAGTACTAATGCTAAGGATCAAAACCATTGGCTAATAATTAAATAAAACCGGCCAAGTGCGAGTCGGACTCGCGCACGAAGGGTTCCGTAAGAAAAAGGCCAAAAAACGGGTTTGTTGTATGGGAACACCCCTTAAATATTTATTTTATTTTGTTTTTAGTATTTGTTGTTATTGCGGTAACAGAAATACATAATTTGTGAAAATTTCAACTGTCTAGCTATCGCGGCTCTTGAGATACAGCCTGGTGACAAAGCGACGGAGCGACGGACAGACGGACAGACAGCGAAGTCTTAGTAATAGGGTCCCGTTTTTACCCTTTGGGTACGGAACCCTAAAAAAGTAATCAACTAGCTAAGTAGGTAGGTACTAGGCAGAAGCCGGACGGCTCGTTCTAGCATCATGACTTTTATAAATAATATTTACCAATTACAAATAATATTTGATAACTAGACGTTAGTTAGTGTGTATTTCATAAATAAAACGGCGATTAGTCCGTTTCAATAACGTTAAACGAGATTGCAATCTCGCGAGAATTACGAGAATTGTGTATTAACACTTGGTAGGTTCGTGTCGTGAATTCGCGAACGTGAGGCCCGAGAAATGTCAAGGGAATTGATCTAAAGCGTTGCGACATAGAACAAATATCGGGGTGGGTAGGTATCTCAATCTCACTAATATTAGAGATGCGAACGTTGAATGGATTTTTGTTAATAAATCATGCCAAAACAGCTGAAATGATGTTGATAAAAATTAAGATCTCGGAAAATGACAAATTAAATCTCCACGCAAATTAAGTCACGGCACAGATATATAATATAGTCACGGGTAGCAGCTAGTGATACATAACTGAATTTGTTTTATAGATGATTTAAAAAACTGGGACTGCAGCATAATATTCAAATCTTTATTCATGAAAATGAGTGTCTGTTTTTATGCGATATAATGTTACGAGTATAATGTAACTTTTAATTATTTGCACCCCGCCCAGAACGGATTCTATTGAATTGTAACACAAAATTGCGCTTAAAATACAGCTTTCTAGTAGTAGGTACTAGAAAGATTTGATGAGCTTAACCGCACAAGAAACGAGACAAATAGACAGACGTAGCGAAATTATGAGGGTTCCTTGCTAACTACGAAACCCTAAATAAACTAAACAGAACATTGTACATGTGCGAAACGTCTGCGATATGTAGAGGAATTGATTCTCAGTGCTTTTTCATTGACGATATCGACTTAAGAATTTAATTTTCTATTTTTAAATGCTACGGAACCCAACCTCTATGCGTGACCCGCAACGCATTTTGTCTGGTTTTATTTTTCCCAGAACCAGAGCTTTATTTGTAACGGCTTACTTGCGTAAGTGATTTCGTGATTCAATTATATTATTTATTATCGATTGAGTCGTGTTTGTTTATCATTTACCTACTTTCGGTTGAGTTGTCTATTTTTCTTTAGTGTACGCGTTTCATCGACATTACATGGTTTCTGTGATGTACTTTGGGTTTTGTAATGTAAAGCGATTCATCGACATTACACATTATTCGCATAAACTGTAATGTCGATGAATCGTACCGACAACGGCAGGTCAACCTACCCAAAAAATTAAAGGTCATTGAATTGATTTTCAACTTTAAGTCCAACAAATAGAGATCAATATCAATTGAGAAAATTTGATGTTTTGTGGTAGGTTGACGTGCTGTTGTCTGTACTTTGGGTATGATTATAAACTATAAAGCACTTGATTTAAAAATGTATATTCTAAAACTGAAAATGAATCCCTGAATAGAAAAATGGTGTTCAACACCCACAATATTTTTGAAGGCTTATCCAACGACATCCCATATAATTAGAGTTCATTGATACGGAGTTTATACCATGTACCTTAGTTTTTATGAGTTCTCGATATTTCGGCACTGTTGCAAGCGCCATGATCACGGGAGAACAGTGACTGTTCTCCCGTGTCAGTTCTCCCGTGATCATGGCGCTCGGGAACTCATAAAAACTAAGGTACATGGTATAAACCCCATATCTATTAACTCTAGTGATAGTGACCATGGAAGTTTAAATCAGTATAATTATCCCATATAATAATAGAATCAGATAAGAAAACACCCATATCTAATTCAAATTTAGTTCTGGTATTTTTCTAACCATTTTATTAGCGTGTTTTGTTTATTTATACAGGATCTTAGGTAAATGGTATAACAAGCCGAATCCAGCTTATGTTAAATATATAAAGGAGTGAAGCGTTGCGTTTCGTGAAAAATGTTGCAAAAATTATCGCGATCATAATAACAGAAATTGACGCGGACGAAGTCGCGGGTATAACAGCTAGTATGCATATAAATACTAGGCTAGTTTTGGCTCGTTATAGCATTTACCTTACACGCTGTATAATATGCCCAATTAGAGCTTTCTAGCCTACTTAGATTCTCTGAGTTTGACCGCAAACGGACAGACAGACGGGCATTGCGAAGCTTTATCATATCATGTTGGCAACGAAACGCTAAAAAGTATATTGCTATACTTAGTGTCTTTAATATATAGAACATACAACTTAACCCACCTCTGTTAAAAATGTAACCTAAATTTATTTACAGAAGATGTTTTGGATTATGAAAGAGTTAAGAGTTTCGAGACTTCTACCATGTAGGTACCTTGTTTTTTATGAGTACATGGTAGAAATCTCGAAATAACTAACTCTTACGATAGTGACCATGAAAGTTTAAAACAGTATAATGAAAGAGTTGTCTAAGAAATGAGTCGCAATGAGGGATGGTTGTACCTATCCGAAGTTACACGGTCAACGTCTCAGGGTATTAAAACATTAAACACAATTATAATATTACTTTTATCAGTAACAACATAAAGATATCAACAACTTAATTACAACAATCGCTTAATTGTGTGTGGGCCATACAGCGTGTTGTTGTCACGTAATAGCGCAGTTTCCTGCGTGTCATTGTCCACGAACAATGCGCAGGCGCAGGCTATTACATAAAGACGGACAGACAACCCAAATTACTTGAAGCGTGTAGGCAAGCACTGGACATTGCCACGCGAGCGTAGTAGAGATCTGTATAACAATAAAGTTATGATAAAACGTTACGTTAAATTCTGACCAGATGAAACGCCTATTTTGTAAAGTAATCAATGTATGTAATAAGGTAATAGAAAAAAAATCTACCGACCCACATAATAAACATTAAATTAACAAATTAAAAGGCAATATGAAGTAAACAATTTCCCATGATACCCATTTCATTGACGTCAAACATTTCTGAATACAATGAACTTTTTCGTAGCACCTCGTAGCAGTAAAGTAGGTAATGATTGGTTATGGTTTTTAATGAGTTTTGACATTGCGGAGATAGAAAACAGTTTCTATCTCTTATTTTGCCGTCCAGAGAAACAAAGACAGAAGTTGTTTTCTATCTCCGATATGCCAAAACTGAAGATAGATAGGTTATTAGGACCGGCCGTAACACTGAGCAAGTAATCACTTGGCTCTAAGGTTATTTCCTTCTTGTCGTAGATTAGCTTTGTTTGGCCCAGTTTGGCCCATAAAAATCTATGGTTTGGTCAACTGTCAATGTCAATTTGACAATTTTTTAATGTAAAAATTTATTAAAAGTGGAACGTAGTGACTTGTTCAGTGGTAAGAACCTATTTACTCGATGCACCTCTAGCATTTATGTAATATAAAAAATAATGACCTCTAAGCAATAATTTCATATTACCTACATTTGTTTTTTTTTCTACTCTACGCGGAGGAATGTTTTAACTGGTTTTCCTGAAAAAGTTATGCGTCATACATCATGCAGATCACACATACAACAGATGTAAAAATAATTGCTCAACACGAACCTGTGTTTTTTCTCGGTTGAAAATAATATGACGGAACCTTTTTATATAACTTCAATACTTTACTTTTATTATCACCCAGTTTGCGTAATGAATAAATAATAGGCCCCAACAAAACTACACAGCATTACAATTTGTGTAACTTATGTTCGTTTCACTTTTCTTCATTATAATGATTACGGCTTTTTATACATCTTCATCTCGAAAGTATTTATATTTGATTTGATTTTTATTTGAGGAAGATCGCATTTTGTTTACGAAAAACTTTTTATGTTTTTCTAAATTCAGAGCATATCAAAGTGTTCCTATAAACCGACTTTAAATACTTATAATCGAGTACCAAATCTTATGATATTGAAATTATCAAAACGAAAGTGGGAATGGATTATTGATTCCCAATCAGTTAAAATCAAAATCAGTTAAAATCAGTTTTATTTCTGCAAATAGGCCCCAGGAGGCGCTTTTACACGTCCCAATATTTAAACCTACCACTGCTTCGGGACAAGTCTGGGCTAGTGCCGAGAAGAAGCAGCGCAAGAAACTCGGTCACTATTGTCAGCCTCTTTTTAAATAATTTTTTACAAGGTAAGGTAATTTTTGCAAGGTTTAAGCAAGTACGAGCTGGGACAACTTAATGCCACACATTTCTATCATTTAAATAATCATTAACAGTGTAATAGCCCTTTTCTATTAAAATAACTTTAACATACGATTTAAGTTTATGTACAGGGAGTTCAGCAATATCAATTAATTCAGAACGGCTCAAACGATCTGGATGAAAGACACAGAGATAAAATTTAAGATTAAATAGCACATACTACTTTATCCCGGCTAAAATATATAGTTCCCGCGGGATGATTTTTAATAAAAAAATTCACGTGTACGGAAGCGCGCGCAAAAGCTCGTTAAGTATAAATCGATTGTCGAAGAGGTACAGGGTGGATTTATCGATTCCAATTGCACATTGCACGTATTAATGAAGCCCATTCATCATTAGTTTTCATCAGTCACTGTTGTTGTTCAGTTCACTGTTGGACATAGATATTTTGTAAAAAAAGGATTTTGCCATAATAGCCAGGCCTTCTACCTGGTTGGGGAATTTTATAACTTGCTATTGTGTGATGATTAAAGCATATTCCTAATATGCAATACTGTTTAATTATGGTATGGAAGCGATTTTAAACATAGTAGTAACTATTTGCATGTCTTAACTTAAACGTAGAGATGCCGCACAGGTGCGCCCTGTTGGTTGTGTTGGTTGTGAGTAAGCTTAGTACCTAGGTACCTAATTACAAACCGATATGCATTGGAACGTACGTATTTGAATGGTGGTTTTTATTAATGATCTGCCCTAATATTTGGTACGTAGCTATTACAAATGAATGATACACAATTTTACGATATATACCTTTTTTTTGTAAGCAACCCTACAGAATCGTAACGAATCAGGTTCATTCCTCGGGAGCCGTACGCAGATCCCGCAGGAATGTGGTCGCACAGGAAGCGGTGAATGACCGCGCGGCGTCACGCGAGTGTGACTAGCGCACGAGTGGCGCACTAGCGCCACGCACGTCACGTGAGAGCCTGCAGTACGATCTTGGCTTTAAAGGAAAAGAAAGATACGGTACGCTGAACGCTCATACTTCGTGAATTCGATTTCTGGACCATTTACGCACTCACAGGGCGGGGGCGACACGGCGCTATACTGCCGTGTTGATTGGTGGTCTGCTGCGTGCCGACAAATCAACGTGACTTTACGCTGCCGCGCTGGTCCAATCAATAGACTTGGCGCTTGAATGCGCTCATTCAATATTTTAATCTAACTCACTCAAAAATGGCCGTACGAATACTTGTTAAAGATATTTGTAACTTTTTTAGCACAAAAAAGTCACAATTAACGGAGCTACAGACTTTTCGCTGACTTGTTTGTTGGGGATTAAAGCATAGTGTAAAAGTTCAGCTTACCTTGTATGACCTAGCCGAAAACGAGAAAACCGTATCTTCTTGCGATTCTCTTAGCGCAAATATCATAACAGCTTTGGTTATGCAACAGCAAAGAACGCACGATTGGTATTATTTTAACGCTTATCGACACTAGCGCCGCATATAGGCTACCAAACAAAACCTATCAAAACAGTCGCGACAACAGCAGTCGATGTGACGGCTGGGACATCCGTGATCACAGCCCATAAACTTCCTTCTATGTCACAACCACAAGCGCAGCGACGAATCGTATTAATATTAACCCGATCATTGTTCGAATATTCAAAACTTTTGTTGTCCGACCCGGGGATTGCACCCAAGACCCCGAGATCTGGTTCGGTACCGAAACCACTCGGGGCGTTAACTGCCATTACTGTCTCTATTAACCTATTTAAAAATGCAAAACATCATCAGTTAGCAGTAGGTATCTTTCAGAAATGCCAAAATTGTATATCAAACCATCGAAGAACCAATTGCCATGATATAAGTACACACACAGAATTTCGTCTAAAATTGTTCCAGAAGGAGTTAGGTGACAAACACTCGTACCGAAGAATTATATGTAAATGTATAATAATAAAACAATGCCCTCTCGGCGTATGAACCTAAATAGTATTAAAATATAAGTTAGTTTTTGTGTAATACTCGTATGTTTTTTATTAGAATCAAAAAAAGGAGAGGTTAGCAAAACATCGATGAAAACTGCATTCTAAATTATTATTTTACCAAGCAGTTCTGACATGATTTGTGTACAACCTGCTACATACTAAACTACTCAATTGATATAACAAAGTACAAACAAAAATTGTCAACTAACTTATCCTTTTTGTGAGCTTAATGTTATATCATGCGGGCGGAAACCCATAGTGGAACTCAAAACAGCCTATGTCTTTTCTCAAGGTCTAATAATATATTTTTGTACCAAAATTCATCAACATCTGTTCATTAGATTAGTCGTGAAATCTTAACAGACCGACAGAGTTACTTTCCCATTTATATATTATTAGTAAGGATAATTACCCAGAAAAGATAAACGTCGAATGGAGAATCTCATCTTTTTTCCTTTGCTTGAAAAGTTTCAATTCGGAAACCTCCAGCATAACTTTTAGCTCTACGCAAACATACCTATCAACTTTATTTCATCTTTATAATCATTCGTCCAATTTAATATTTGCTCAACTGCTTATCTTCGATCTTTCACGTATGCATGGCAATATTGTGTAATGCATTTCAAGATGTTACACAGGTTGGAACGTTCCACCAAGTCCAAAAGAGTCATAATTGGCTCTGCGTCCCTAATTAATGTGGGTGCAATTTCTAGCATGTGGCAACACCTCATAGACCGGTTACGTAAGCTTTTACTAGGGAGCATTGTATTAATTAAAGTTACGTCCGCGCCCGCGCATCGGCAAGACATGAAATGGTGTAAGGGCGAGGCTACACTTTTTAAGATAGAGTCTAGACTAGACAGGTTTGGAGTTACACAATTATCGGTTTACATTAGGTGGCGTCCTTAAATTACGCGAGATGTTTGAGGGGGGGAGGAGGTCGAGACAAATCTCATCTAATCTTACGTTGGAGAGAGGGGGGGTCTCGGCAAATATAACACAATTATACTATTTTGGTCTATTTAATCCAGATTGTACATGCTTATGATTTAATCTTAAGCGTAATCGTAATACGATAAGATCATTCACTAATTCATTCGAAAAAAAAAACATTCATACATTTTTACAATAACAATTCAACGATTTTACGTAAGAAAGCCACATTTTGAAAAATCTCACGTGAGATTGGGGGATGGGGAAGGGGGATGGATAAAATCTTACGACATCTCACCAGGGGGGAGGGAGGGACAGAAAATTTAAAAAAACACTTCACGTAATTTATGGACGCCCCCTTATGACAATATGATCTAGGAGAAGGGCTACTTAATGTAGTGGGAATTAAGTCCTGTTTTTATTGTTAACTATTTATTCGTTAATTTTAATTTACTACTTTACTACTGGAGGAACTCCAGAAAAACAGAATTTTTAGCTCGCGAGTCAGGAAATAAATAACCAGTGTAAAGGGATTTTGTGTTATAAATGAATATTATTATTGTTAAAGCTTGACACAAGAGAAGATTAAGTCTACAAACTACCAAACAATAAGGTCTAGCAAACGAATAACTAAATGTTTTAATAATATCAGTAATTAAAGCATTATTTCACTAACAAAAATCTATATCTTCTGCTATTTTTATTAAAAAAGGTTGAGCTGGAATTTCATTCTACTTACATTTTTGTAGGAACACTTTTAATCATTCAAAATAGAAGTTAATTCCGTTAAGGTTTTTTTTGTTACTTTAAAAATCACTACAGCCATCATGCGTTGAGACGCGAATTCAAGTAACATTACACAACCGAACTCTAAGGAAGAGTGGTCGCAGGTTGCCAAGACTTCATTATACAGATAACTATCTGCAACTCCACCACAATGGAGGCGGTGCAGTAAACAGGTCATCAGTATACAACACCTCTAAATGTTTGAATACCACATACAGTTGTATATCACGTTAACTATAATCAAAAATTTATATTGTTAAGAGAAAAGGGAAAGCTTTGTACTTTTGTAATTAGTATTTATAATATCAATAATAATAAACTTACTGATATAATATAATTAAAACTGGCTGTTGCCCGCGACTTCGAACGCGTGGAATTTTGAATTTAAATCTATGTATTAAAAATATCCCACACTGGTACCGTTCCTTTTTCTGGGATAAAAAGTAGCCTTTATGTTATTCCAGCCAATAAACTGACACCTCCTTTTTTTTGGCTTGCACGAGCTCAGCCAGTTTTACGTTAAAAAATATTATTTAAATAATGTAGCTTAAATAGGCGTGACACACGAATAGTCAGTTTCAGTTGACCTTCAGTAACCTTTTTGCTGGTTGGCATCGCATTTGGATTGCATCGTTAAGGAGACGTCGCGTCGCCTAGGAAGTTGTCTGCACCTATACTTAACACAAGACATTTTAATAAGAAGTTGACAGATAGTTAGGTACAGTGCGTGTGTTTAGTTATCTCGTAGACATGCAAAAATTATATTATAGATTTTAAATAATAGTATGAATAAAGAGATGTCAAAATAATAAATTAAACTTAAATTAAACAGTTAAATTAAGGTCGCCAGATAAGTACAATATTCATTAAACCTTTAAAAACATTTATCCACGAGCCAATAAGTCTTTTTTTTCTTAAATATTGGTTCTTTTAGTGTTTTTAATGCTATCAATTAAGTAATTGATTACAACCCGTCATCGATTTCTTGTGTCGTGGTGCTGTGACCTGTGGCCCACCTACTAATCAAGGTTCACGGGCTGTATTCTCGGTCAGGCAAATCGAGCTTTTCTAAATTGTGTTGTGTCTTCAAGGTTTGGGTCGTACTTCAAAAGGCTTCTTTAAGCCGTTGGTTCCGTCTTCTGTTACAATATAGAAGTTGTAAGAAGCCACGTCAAAAGTTTGGATAACTCTAGCACCAGATTATAATTGAAGACAAGAATAAAAGTGAAACTACAAATTCCTAGAGTTATTTAATTCGGGATTCATACCATGTACCTTATTTATTATGAGTTTCCGATATTTCGGCACTGTTGCAAGCGCCATGATCACGGGAGAACTGAGTTCTCCCCGATCAGTTCTCATAATAAATAAGGTACATGGTATGAATCCCGAATTAAATAATTCTAGTGATAGTGACCATGAAAGTTTAAATCACTATAAATTCCAAATAAGCCGGAACAAATCTTAATTCTTATAGTCTGACAGTGGAAAAGTATCGACCATAATTTTTTCAGCAGTCATTACTTTTAGTCGGTTAAATATAATTGATATTTTTTTTTTTATAAAAGCTGAAAACTATTTTTTGATATTCCAATGTGATTCCTAAATATGAAGATAGGGAAGGGGAATGTTATCCATTGTCTTAAAAGGAATGAGGAATTAGACTATTTCAACAACCAGTGTTGCCTGTCTACTAAAAGATACTTGTTATTAGTCACGCTATACAATTTTTAAAATGCTCTTACTTTCTAAAACACGCATTAAGTAAACACTGTTATCATTTTATTGACAGCGCCGTTGCGTGGACGTTTAATAGCGTAAGTATACCTTAGAAAATGAGGTTTTTATGGTTCATTAGGCACTAGGCATAAGCTTTATAACCGATCGTAATAAACGGATTGATTGAGCAAGTAGTTATGGAAATTTTTATTAAATTAAGATTGATGTTAATTATAAAGCCAACTTATTTTACAGGGAATTATCTATTTTTAGATTCTTCGACGTACTAGTAATTCTAAACATAACGATGTTATTTTTGATGAATGTTTTATTTTACACAAATGACAAATCATTGTCCTTACTTTGTATTACATTGTATATATTGTGAATTATATATAATATGCAAAACGATTTCCAAATGTTTTGTATTTATTACAATTTCAGGAGTTATTCAAGTGAAAGAAATGAATTAAGTTTGCGGGAATCGTTCAAAAAATACCATTATAATCAAGCATAACATGAAAAATTCCATAATTCCTAAAATGTTTTTTAAATGTCCAAAAACGCTGATTCATTATTTTCGCGGTAAAACCTTACAAGTTCTGCATAGCGTGCATCTAAAAACCATTGCATCGAAATGCTATTAGTTTAGTGTTCGGCTCACGATGTTCAATTTAGCGCGAATCACACGGCCAGATCAACGCTATTAATAAGATCGGTCGGTTGCATTAAATTCTCGATCGCAGGGATAGCTTGGTGAAAGGGGACTCGAAAGTGCTACACAATGTATCTCTAGAAATGCACCCTCTATTGATATTGCCACATTAGTATAGTACGCCAACCGACAATATATTCCACACCTTTTTTATGAACTCCATCTTAATTACGTTTTCTTGATCACCAACTCCCATTTTGCAAACGTAGTGATTATGCTCATACCCATTATTCCGGCCTTTGCCCTGCAGTGGGTTAAGTGTCGTTTTTACATTTTTTTTTGTAGTTATTTCCTAACATTTATATTTTTAAGTTATTACAGCCATGAGATGAAAAATCAAACCTTTGGTGACCTGGATGATTTTGGATACCTTCTAAAAGTTGCAGAGGCGTCTTTTGCCTTGATCGGTCCCGAGTTCGATAGCATACCGGGTCAATTTGGAAAACGACGATACGGTATAAAACAAAACAACCCCATATAGACACAATTACAATGAACGGAAATGAGTTCCTCGGCTTAAACGGTCCTAGCAATGAGTGTATATTTTGATCATCATCATCAGCAGCCCATATAAGTTCACTAATGGACACAGGCCTCTTCAAAAAGGAGGATTTTGCCATAATCGCCACACTTGGCAGGCGGGTTGGAGATTGCAGTTTGACCAACGGTAAGAGCACCGCAAGCACTTCTTAGTCGCCTCTGATCCATATTTCGAATAGCAATGGTGAATCAACCAACTGAATTTCGAGTAGGTTCAGGTTACATCAGTACTAAATTACTTATTTAATGCCTTACTCCGCAAAATAATGTTCGTATATTCGAATCTATCTATCCGGGTCACTTATATCAATGTCAGAGTATCTGAAAGAGACAGATACATCCGTAAATACGAGCTTTGTGTTGCAGAGTAAGGCATTTTTAAATTGTATTTGTGATTCATTTATAAATAAGCTTTATTTTATTTTTTATTTCATTTTAGTACATACTTTGTTACTTTTGAACTTTATTAATCCCAAAGCCGTCAGTCAATTAACGTGTAACATTCACTGACATGAATATTTTAAATATTCAGTCAGGGACTAACAGCTCCATTCCCAAATGTGTAAATATTTCGTCCTAAAATATGCTATCATCTATTTTTTCTAATATATGAGCTGAAGAGTTTGTTTGATTGTTTAAACGCGCTAGTCTCTGGAACTACTGGTTCGAATTGTTTTTTTTTTTTTGAGTTGGATAGTCCATTTATTGAGGAAGGCTTTAGGCTACTTTTAAAAACTTCTTAATCGCGATCATAATAACAGAAATTGACGCGGATGAAGTCGCGGGCAACAGCTAGTATATTATAACCAGTCTTTATTAAGCTACTGGAGGACACGGTCCTCTCCAAAATCAGTATTTTTCCACAATTTTTATGCTAGACGGGTTGGCGATCACAGTTTGGCCAATAGAGAATTAAAAGAGGTTGCTTTCCGTCTTTTCTTAGCAGTACGCCTTTAGTCGCCACAATTTTTATGCTAGACGGGTTGGCGATCACAGTTTGGCCAATAGAGAATAGAGGTTGCTTTCCGTCTTTTCTTAGCAGTACTCCTTTAGTCGCTTTTTACGAAACCCTTAAGAAGAGAATCCGTGGTGCTATTCTTTTAATGTGCCGACACCGCACATGCTAACGTTTCTGCAAATAAAGTAGTTGGAGTAATAACAGTTAAGCTAAACGATAGAGTCCCTTTAGCAATGAATAACTTAATGGTGCATTGCAATGAGCTAGCAATTTCTGTTCGCTTGAATGCTGCCTCAAAGCAATTTTCATTATAAAATATGTTGTTATGCCCTGCTCAATTTAAATGCAAGCTTTATGTAAGACTTTAATGCAACTGCAATTGATTAGACCGACTGATTGTCAGATGTATTATACTTGTAATCAGTACTCTGCCATTATGTTTTGTACACAAGCTTTCGTGATCAATCAAGCCTAACAAAATATTACAAACGCACCTTCATTATTTATATACCATTAAGGTCTAGTTTAATCAAAGACTTTCTAAACGTCTCGTTTGATACAGCCATAGGGAAAGATACAGCCCAACATGACGGGAACACTTTGATTATTGTTCTTTGAACTACTATTTACACGTCAGATAAACAGACAATACAGTAAAACCGGTTCCACTTTAGGGTCTTCATGCATGTCCGAAATCATGCTTCCCTCTTAACTTAAAGGGGTTTTTGCAATGACCTCAGAGAAACTGTACATCTTCTGATTCGGATTCGGAGTACGATTAAATATGATTCTACGACGGTGGTAATACTTACAACGATCTAATTTAATAAAAGTATCGTGTGAAGAAATTGTTAGACATCTTTTTCATTCAGATTCAGATTCAGGGTGCAACCAAAGGTAAAATTCGTTCGTATAGTAGTTCGTACGTAAATTAAAACATAAATGTTCATCATAATTATGGAAGTAAGTACTATAATTGTATGGCTGACACGCATCTGCAGCATTACGGAGTCATCCCACTTTGATTCCTTGTCGTTGTGTTTTTGAAATGGTGTGTAACTTTCTTTCAATGCTTTTATTTCGAATTTAATTTAACTACGCCTGGATCGCAAGTCCAGGCGTCCCGGAAAATCTCTAAAAAAGCGATGGACCCAGCACCAAGCACCTAGCACTACACAAGAATATTTATTTTCATATTACTGAAGCAAACAACACACAACGTTTTATCTTTTTTCTTGGATAAGTCAAGATTTTCAATAGGTGCTATAAGATTACCGGGTTAACTATAATATTGTAAATGTAATCGCCATTCGTCAACTAAAGATAAAATACAATCATATGAGTAACGTCTTCCAAACAGATCGTCGTTAATCAAACAAAAGAATACTGTAAAAAGTGCTATTGAGTTTTTATTTCTTCACAATAGTACTTAATCGATTCAAGGTTTATGTTTATACCGTGTACCTACCTTGTTTTTACTGATTTCCCGATATTTCAGCAATGCTGCAAGCGTCATCATCACGGTCTTCCGTGTTCACTGTTCTTACAGAGCCGAAATATCGGAAACTCATAAAAAACAAGGTAGGTAAATGATAAAAACCTGAATCTATTATCTCTGTTATAGTGACCATGAAAGTTTAAAGCAGGTATTTGTTCAGTTTCAATATTGTTCATTGAATACCAGTTAAAATTGTATAGTTATTAAGTAGTACTTTTTAAAACTTCATGTTGCCGCTACGGCGACCAAGTGAGGCCGGCCGCGAATGGTAAACTCCTGCGCATTGAACTGAGCTTTCACTGTATCGAGGAAGATCATCTAGAGCCGATGTAGGTACGGCCTATGATATGTTTTACAACTCGTAATTTTTCTATAAGTATACCTTCCATTGCTAATGACTATGGTACTCGTTGAAATCTAATCCTATGTTTGTGTTAAGTTATAGTACGATCAGCAACAAAGTTAATAAAAATGTAACAGTAAGTGTATTATTGCCTGTATATTTAATTAAAAACATCATGCAACTATATGTATAATACACGTAGGACATAAACTTTTTAGAATCAACATTTATTTAATTAACGAATAAAGAAATTAACAACAAGTTTTGTCTCAAAATTATCTACTTTACATTAAGTTTCGGTACTGTTTTGCCTATGCATAATTTCACTGTGTGAGTGTGTATTCTAAACCTATGCATAGTACCTATTGACTGTTAGTTTAAAATATAGATAATATGGTTCCACAGTGCGAAGCTATTATGCTTCTGTAAGAATAAAGTAGCCATGTTAAACATGTTATTACCATGTCAATTCAAATTCAAATTCAAATTCAAATTATTTATTCACAATGTAACTGGTTTGATCGTTAAATACTGTTCAAAAATTGCTGACTGTATAATTGATATTACATTTGTAGACAGCCTGTTATTTGTATTATAACAGGATAAAATTTTAACAACCTTCCAAATTTTAATATATTAATCTGAGATACAAAAAACAGAATGAGGTATTTTTTCTTTTGATATGTCCCAGTACAAAAATGTCAAGCACTTAGATAATGTCCGCCAAAAATCTAAAATTTTTGATACGGCTGCCTTTTTTACGCGATTCGCATCTCATTCATTCATTACGGTACTAATCATAAGATTTTGATTTTCCCTTTATACCTTAACAGGCCTAAGACCGTAAAAATTGAATACTATATTGAGAAAAATATTTATTTATATTCGGATGAAAACTTGATTTACATTTTTTACTATATAAATTAAATGGGCTTTAAATACGATACTGAACGCCTAAAAATTTTTTGAAAGTGGTTAAAATTTCAACGTTATTTAAATGTGCTGTCTTAGGTGGGACTTGAACTTCACAAAACCTTCACTTACCGGACGACTGTTCTAACCAATTGAGCTACGAAGACATTGTTTGTGTCGCCGAATATATTTAAGGGGACTACTTGAGCTATGTGCTGCCTCCAATTGATTTAATTTTATTATCTACTTCTAAACAAAATCAATTCTCAAACTACAAAACTATCATTTTAGCAAATAACCACTAAGTAATGTTTATTGAATCACTGCTTTTCATTCTGGTATTCTTTCGTATTGTATGTATACTTACATATTATCGCTCAAAGCGGCCGCTTTTAGCGTTTGCGACAAATTCGACTTAAATAACTCAATGAAAAGTTTACTGTGATACAATAAATACTAGAGGTTTGTATTTTGAATTAGCACTTTGATTTACAGAGATAGATGTAAAGTATATACGAGTAGCAGAAATCGTGTAAGATTTCTAAATTAATAGTAACTGCCTATAATCATCCCTTTGCAGGGAAAAGGTCTCCATCATTGAATTCAAGTTACCACAGCAATGATGGGTACTGGCATAATCACCAAGCTTGCCAAATGCGGGTTGGTGATCACAAACCCGGGCAACGTTCGAAAATTCAAAACATTTGTTGCCTGACCCGGGGATCGATCTGGGACCTCAAGATCTTGGCCTGGTATTTAACCCACTACTAGACCAACGGGGCGTTAATAAATTAAACTTAAAGTCGTGAGCAATGTGGTAATCCGTGAACAACCTGCAGGCTACTAAACATGACAAAAAATTTTTAAACTGTCTATAAGTAATTAAATTGCTACATTAAATTAAAAATATAAATCCTTGAATTACAATTTCAAATACCTACGGTAGGCTCGAACCCACAACCTTTCGGGTTCGAATCTTATTGAAGCAATTGTACTTTTAAATGAAATTTGTTACTAAATATTGAGTTGTGGATATTTTGTAGTGTTACTTTTACTTGATCGTAGATATATCTGTTTTTCTTTTCTATTATGTAGTTTTGAAAATTGTGTAACATCACGAGTTACAAAACCACATGATAATTTGACATGTTAGACATGATAAGTGAGAATTTTATTAGTCCCAAAACCTTACTTACCGACTGGTCTGCAAACTACACTATCCAATATTCCTTTAAAGCTGATAGGACAACTAGAATAACCACTTTATTGTTTACAATTTAATGTTTTGTAATCTATGTTAAAAGTATTAAGTAAAAAAACGTGAAAATTTTGTCTGTACCACACAGTTTAGATGGTAAAGCTAAAGCTATAGTACAAAATATTAGGGGTTAAAGTATGAAATTGCAGTTTTGTATGGACGAAATCGAGAAAAGTCATTTTTCCATACTAACAATTTTTTGTTTTTTTTTAAAACGCCTGAACCGTTTTCGATGCAATTAAAGGTGAAAGTTAGATGGTTATAAAGCTACGCATTATAGTATTTAAATTTCTGAAAATCAAAGTATATAATACAAATATACTTAATTAAAGCAAGAAGGTCAGCTGACACATTGTAAGGGGTCTTTTCAACGACTTCCTTTGAAGTAATAGGCACTAGTATTGCATTTTTTTTTAGTCAAAAGTTACTTTATTTAGTTTTTGATACAATACAAAAAGAATTACGCAATAATATGACTATACTTCAGAGCTATAAACAAAATAAAAAGGTGGAAAATAATCGGCAATTTCATACTTTAACCCCTATTAGTTGTTTATATGGTGTACACGGACCACCTGGAAAACGTAACGAAACACACTGTGATGCGCACGGATTAGGCTGTGTAAGATTCATTTATCCAGGGACCCGCTGCGTCTGTGCGCGTTACAGCGTGTTTCAAAATTAAAAGTCTGAATAAAATATTTTAAAAAAAAAACTTGTGAGGTGTCAAGGGACACCCGGATGGAACGAAGTTCATTTTTAGTGAAGGAATTGTAATAAAATTTTATTTTATTTTAAATTTATTTTAAGCTATTGCATAGCTTCTACCGCGGGCCTTGAGCGTGGAGACCGAATCCAGAAATTCCGTAACGAAAATAATCTAACCTAACACTCGGGGCGAGGCACGATCGAACAATTTTGAATTTCCGAAATTTAAAAGAATTTAGAAGAAAATAAGGATTTTGACAGTATGGTTGCCTATGGTAACCATATCTGCCAAAATAACAGAAAAATTTAATTACAAAAGTCAAAATTAGAAAATGCATAAAATTATAAAATTAAGCTATTGCATAGCTTCTATCGCGGGCCTTGAGCGAGGAGACCGAATCCAGAAATTCCGTAACGAAAATAACCTAACACCCCCCCACTCCGACCGGCACAGCGGTGATACTTTTTTGCTTTATAATTGCATAAGTTGATAAAAATTGCTATGCAATAGCTGTACCGCGGCAGTCTCCGAGTGCCACACGTCTTTTTTGACGTGATAACGTCTTTAAAATCGTTTTAGTCGGGTGACATGTTCAGAAACTTGTGTCACACCAAAACCTCACGAGCGCGATCGCAGGTATAACGAGAGAGAGAGAGACGGACCGATCTCCCGTCTCATCTCGAGCGCTGCCAGTCATTCCGTGAAACTTGTCACGCGGAATCCTCACGAGCGGAGGCTGGCATAGCGTTCGAGTGAGTGGACCGATCTTCCGTCTCTCTCACTCTAGCGGCATACAAACGAATGGAGATTTTCTCGTGCGGTTAAGTTTTCGTTGCATGTTTAAGATGTAATTTAAAATTTGAAAAAATTGTTATCTTCATTAATTCCTTACTTCCCAAAAACTTATATCACCAATAAGACGTTATCACGTAAACATCTCGATCGTAAACCTACTTTACAAACAACCAATTTTTTAATTCTCTCTTTCTCCCTCTCTCTCCCTCTCCCTCTCCCTCCCTCCCTCTCCCTCCCTCCCTCTCCCTCCCTCTCCCTCCCTCCCTCTCTCCCCCACTCTCTCTCTCTCCCTCCCTCCCTCTCTCCCTCTCTCTCTCTCTCTCGCCACACGGCTTACAACTATAGCAAAAAGTGTCGGTCAAAAAGTGTCGTTACAATTTTTTCCGTCTAGCCCCTTTCGCAACGCGCGATAAGAAACTTCGTTCCAAAAAAAAATTATTGATAAATTAAATAACACTGCCATGATGTTATACATAATGGTCACATAACGTGGTCTTCGTTTTCCAGGTGGTTGAAAATGCACCGTGTATAAACAACAAGACTCCCAGACAGTATTTGTCTGCAACATTAAACCGTAATCCGAACCAAGATTGCGAATGGCCTGATTGCCGCACGGAAGATAGAGATTGCTTTTAAACTTTTTCATCCCAGAACAATGCGATCATGAGACGTCTGAAGCACATCTGCAACGATTACAGTGAAAGTTTTGGATGCACTGAGCTTTCCAGGTTCGAAATTATCCATAGTTTTCCGATTCGACGAGGCAGATAACTGTCAGCTTTTCATAGTAGGTACATAATTTATTTAACTTAGATAATAGGCAATAACAGTATTCATGCTCTTTGGTTTCATGCAACTCAATGATATTTTAAGTATAGATATGTTACCTTCATAGTAATTAGCGTATAATCTGTTCCGAGCAATCCGAAACTGGTTCACAAGTTTCACTGATAAGCAGAACAAAAGATGCGAAATAGGACGCAAATGAAAGAGATGGCTATATTTTTTAATGATTACCGCTCGTGACTGTACTCGACGTGGACGTTGTAAAGAACGCCCTAATTAGGACTTATTTGAGTCTTCCCAACGCGCGCGCTTATAACATATCTGCTTCGTCTTAATCCCTCAACCCCCATGAGACAACCGGTTGTCGCGATAACAATTGATTTCAATTGTGTCTGGAATAACTCACGATCGAGGGATTAATATAATAATAATATCATTGATGCAACTGTTTTTATTTTTTGGTGTGTATCGTATCGTGTGGTGCCTCTCTCTTTCATGGGTGCCGTAAGAGGCGACTAAAGGAGTACAGCCTGAAGATTACGGGCAGCAGCGTCATCTTTCTACCATTGTCCGAACTGCGATCGCCAACCCGCCTGCCTGCAGAAGTGCAGAATTGCCAAAATAATCCTTTTGGAGAGGCCCATGTTCATTCTATTATTGTTTTCGTTTTGATTATTAGACATAACGCGGCCATTATATGTACTTATTATGATTGAATTTATTAAGATTGAAAAACTATTGCTTCTACATTACTTTTTATTTTATTATTTTGTATGGCAGTAACATCACTCTACTCACGGAATGCGCTTCATTGTTTCCTTTACTTGAAGAATGTCTGCTAGAGGTCGTTTTAAGCCCCTTAGTTGTAAGCCTAAAGTTCTTACATATTTCTATTTTTGCAATAAACTGTATTTCAATATAGGTATGTGTTACAATCTTGTAAACTGCAAACTTTAGATTGTTTGTAATTTTGCACCGTATTATTTGTAAAGGATGGACAAAACAGTCTCATGAAAACATAATAGTGTTTACGTAGAAGTATTTCTAGATGTTCTTAAAATAAATAATACTGCAGTAGCAGTAACATTACAATTAGTTTGACCTTTAGAATGCTCGCGTGACTTCGTGTTTATGCAAACTTGGAAACTGAATTGCAAGTTTGCTAACTGCAAATAAATTTACTTAGTTTACTAGACTAGCAATATTTAAGTACTAAAGTACGGAAGTATTTCAACATTTTAAATTCATAAATAAGTAATTAGTGAAAAATATTTATTACTATACAATTACAATATAAGTACTACTGGTTCGTGCTTTTGCAAAGTCAATATTTACATGGAGTATATTTCCGATAGTCAAACCATCTCGACTATCGATTTGCCGACACGTAGAAATCGAAGACAGCAATAGAAATTTGCGCGCTCTGTCACGAGGTAGGACAATCGTGCCGGACAACAGCGCGATGTACCTATAAACGAATCGATAAATCGACTCTTAGACACGTTTTATTCGATTCACGTTATTTATAAGTCAATAAACAAATTCGATTTTCTGCAGGAACTTCGACTATTTGTAGTAGTCGTTATGCCGCATAATATTTGTATCAATTATTAGTTCAATAGTAATAGTTTTTAGGGTCGTAAACTTCATACCAATTTTCATCTAAATTGTTTGGGAAGTATATAATAAATAATAGATTCATCAAAACAATCTACCTTACATTTCAACCCTATGGATAATTTCTGGAAAAAAACTACTCTGTCATATTCAGGGACTCTACATTTTTCCAATTTATATTATTAATGTAGATGTACATAAAATGTATAATTAAACTTTGATATGTCTACTTACGTACTCTCATCAATATATCTGTATATCTTGCCCCTTAAGAAGCTTTGATACCATTTTGTGACGAAATCCGTTGTAACGCAACCAAAACGTCAAATAAATGAATGGTAGTAAGTAGTGTACCAAGACTCCAGGAATATTGTGTTCAGTTATGTGTTTAAAAATAACGCAACGAAAAAGTCTAAAAACTATATACTCTCTAAGTACAAGTACTACTTATTTTGTGTGCCTACAATATTTTTAAATTTAATTTAACTTTACACTTGTTTAATAATGTGATAAAGAGTCTCAAAACCAGACCCTGACTTAGAATAATTTGATAGCGTAATGACAGCCGATGTATCACGTGATACAATATAATTTAACATTATTATCACGTGTTAATGGTTGTCCATTCGTTATGCAATGATACTGAAACAGGGGACTGGTCAGTATTGTGCTAAGTATACTTAGTGCCGGTCATCATAGTTAGAAGAGCTATTCCATTAATAATAATAGTTACATTCTGCTTTATGTTGCCATTTGTCTTTAGAGCTAACGGTGCAGAATGTACCGACAACCGTTCTTGGGAAAATTGTTAAGAGGAAAAAAGCCAACCGTTTTGATGCGTCGATGGCATCTTTTCCTACTTTGTATTGACAACATGAAGTGTAACATTTCTTGTAACTGGGATTGTGCCGGTCCTACTAACAATTGCTTTATAAATAACTGATTTTCTGTCGTATTGTTTGTCATCTTAGATAAAGCTAGGATATGTCGTGTCATAATTGATAATGTTAGCATAATACTCGCGGACGTAACTAAAAATCTTTTACTTTTCCAATATTGTAGGTACTATAGGAAAACCGTAAGTCAAATAAGAAAGTACGTTGAGCAACACTAAGGCTACCTGATGCCTTACCTAGTGTCAAAACTAAGAGTGGTGAGGTGAGGAGGTGGAGTAGTATTTTTTGGTTGGTGTATAGATAATTTCTAATGGTTAATACATTATTTGAAAACTAACACCAAACAAATACTAATGTAAGTATATTCGTAAATTACGTTTTCTATTATTTTATACCATCAAGACCAAGATCGCGTATCCACAAAATGTAAATTGATCCACCACAAGAGCGAAAGTTTCACATCATTCGTATTGTGTGATTAAATTACAATTTATAGAATGTGGTTTGCAGTTGGTCTGCAAAAAGTAAATATGCTTTATGTTTAGAACTTAGATATTAATTTTACAAAAAAGGCTACATATAAAGAAACGTCAATATTGAAATGATTGTATTTTTTTAACAAGCAAAGTTAAATTTTGTACTTTCATGTTAGGTGACCTGCGAATAAACGCAAATACAATTTTCATAAATAAGGTTTATATTTTTATTGAGTTCCAAATTGTTGTAATTTGTTTAGAATGCTTAGGTTTTTTTTAAACATTAACGCTTTGTTTAATTTATCAATTCCAATCAAAATACATCAGACATTTGCTTGCTGGGAAACGTCAGCCTTATTAGCAAGCTTCCTTGGACTCATCATATATTTACAATGTTTTTCATTGAAATCCTACGATATGTTTTGGAAAAGAACAAACAGTCAGATAACCTCTTGCTCAAAATATCTTTGTACTAACAAATTCTCAAAATTTTCTTACATATAAGACAATCTGATTTTATTGTTACATAAACTTCCATTACGGTAATTGGACAAACAGATATGGCTTGTCGTTTATATGGAAATCACGTATGGCCCTACATGGATGCGGTTCATGGAACAACGAAGCTCGTCACAGTGGAAGTAATATACAGTAAGTAACTATGTCTGTCTACCAACACTCAGTGTGAAGAGTATTCTATCATAGGGCTGCCAAACTACAAACAAACTTCATTTTAAGTGACATACATAAGCCACATAGTCTATTAAGTTACGTCTTATTTTAAGTCATGCCTTGCGCTTCACAAGGCACCCGTAACTAACCACTATTAAATATAATGTTATTGGAGCCTGTAGTCGATAAAAAATTTTCACATTGCTCTCATTGTTATAACAGGAACAATTAAACTGTGACCTTTTTGTACAATGGGACTTCTTAAGACCGTTAGTATAAGGGGATGAAATCTCATTATGTTCAAATAGTAGGTATGCATTCTTAATATTACGTATACAATGTTATAATACAACAATACATAGATATAATGATACAAGAAAGAAATTGCAGAGTGAGTATACATGTACACTCTCAATCAGTGATTAATGCGAAACATGGGTGAAATTACTGCATATGAGTTTTCTCTGTTGTGGCTGAGGTGCGCGTGCGCGTATTACGAAGGCAGAGAATGTAGCAGTTGCATTTTTACTTTATTGAACACGTGATTATTATCAGCTGATCCCTTAAAATATTCGACCGGTGCAACTTTTTGGGAGGTTGCATAACATAAAATAAAAAGCGGACGGCAGGTGGTTAGTTGTGTTTTACTTTCAATATTGCATAAAAGACAGGGTGCTAATAAGTTCATCTCACCAAAATGGTAAGGAATTCTTTCGTGCAAAATATCAGGCAACTTTGCATAAGTCTCCCAACATCTATTTTTATACGTTTTCTAAATGAACTACACCGAAATTCAAAATATATCAAGGCACGTGATTACGTTGCTGAGTTAAGAAGATGATAATTAATTAATTAACAGCCGTGTGGTTTCCGGCAGAGTAGAATAGTACCACTCCACTTTATCTTCCTTATGGATGTCGTACAAGGCGACTAATGGAAAAGGAGACCGTAAATTTGTGTTCCTTACACGCGCAATAGGCTGACAACCTATCGATATCTTACTTTCGGCCTCATCTGACCTCTTCTCTGGTCGTAGCGGTTCTTCGTTCCACTGGAATCAGAAGGGGGAGGACGAGTGTGTACACTTGTGTTTGCGCGTACGTTTGTGCACCTAAAAATCTCCTGCGCACTTGACTGCCACGGAGGACATCAATTAACTATATAAATGTCTATCACACTTAGAAATTGTTATATAAAGCTAGCATGGTGGTTCTCGGCTAAAAATTAGGCCCTTTTTTAATTTTAGAAGGAGGTAGGTAAATCTCCATTGGCATGTATTTTGATTCATATTGTTCATAATATATATCGATGGTAAATACATGTACCTAGTCTAATTAGTAGCATTCAGACTCTTTCTTAAAAACAATTGAAACGTCGATGTACAACAGTAAGTACCTACTGCACGATATTTGATACGATTACTTATTAGATTACCTACAGCAATTTAAAGATCTACTGAAAGCCTAAACGTTGTTTATCTGGCCACGTCCACTCTATTAGACTGTTATTTGTGATTGTATACAATTTGAAAACTATTTCTCGTCTAACGTGAAAGTGGCGAGATGTGTGTTATCTGTGGGCGGATAATTAGCCACGATTACATGGCGCATCGGGTCGGAAACCTGGTGGATCCCTGGTGAAACGCTATTACGGTTCAACCCGCAGTAAACTCTAGGTATGTTTGCAATTAAAACAGCTAGAAATTAAAGAAATAAACTTATGCCATTTCTATCGTATCTTCAACTGATGAAGTCGAATTGTTTTGTAAAAGATTATAGTACCTACCTCAAAAATAAACAAAATTTTGTCATAAAAATAGGTCAAAGACATATTGGTACCTACCTACTCCGTCTTAAATTGCGTATGACAAGGTTGTTGTGCTTATGATTTGTATTGGTTTAATTTAAATTAATTCTAAATTCACTATGAAGAGCCTAAGGACCTTAAAGGATTTAAAATTTGTAGGTAAGATTTCAATCAACAGCTAATTCTTCTGCTGTTGATCTACTGCAATGACTAGGTTACAAATGAAATAAATAACGACAAAAGGAATATAATAAAGGAATAAATTCTGAACTTTTGTTGTAAAGAAACTTGTGCTCTCACAAAAGTTCCACAATAAAAAGCGTAGATATAATCGCTGTTTCCCACTTCGCGAAATAATAACTCTTTGATACCAAGGGAGAGGAGGCATGTGTGACCAGGTCACTGCCCCCTATTGTGTAGGATGGACAACAAACGATGGCTACATTACCTTATGTTAGGCTATGCATACATCACTGTACAAATTTATTTTAATTATTTGTAATAGGTAAACAAGTTTAGGCTTGTATTGTTAAACCTAGTAGAGTTGTATAAATTTATTACTTACATAACAATCTATATGTAGTTGTATTAATTTTAGAGATAAATAGGAATATAACTGTCAGGATCTTGCAGTCAGTGTAAAAGTGAAAATTTTAATACTATTTCTCATATCTTACATAAGTAACATTTACGTTCGGGAATGATTTTAACAATGCAGTGCCTCCTTCCTTGTTTGAATCTCCAAGTTCCATAAGGGCGTTTTCATTCTAAATTACCTTCAGCATGAACGGGGTGGTCCAGACCCAATTAGAGACTATAAAAAAGCCTAAGACCGAGCTACAAACCTCTTGCATAATAGGTGGACCACCACCAAACCAACTAGGTCCTCACCTACCTATTGAAATGTACAACAAGCTTGTCTAGTTTTAGTAATATTATGTCTGGTAGTAAAAGATTTAAACGCGTCACCTCCGGGGTAGGTAGTAATAAATAGATTGCTAACACAAACGGCACTGATTGACGGTGTAGATCAGTGTAGTTCATGCATTACACTATTCATGACATTTTTTTTTCTAATTTTTAAGTGAGTAGTAGCAATACGATCATTACAAGGTTGATTGTAGGTCCCTACTTTATTCTAAAAGGATTATCAAAATATTAATACTACTGTAATACTGAATGCTAAGTAAAATAGATAAAGATTAATTTATAAGATAATTTGAACGATAGAACGCATCTGAAAGATAGAGAGAAAGAGGGGGGGGGGGGGGAAAGAAGAGATAGATATTTTAGCTACAAAATTTATTTTTTCATACTTACAAACACATAAAAGCTAGGATCAAGAACTTCGTAAAATATTAAATAACAACCTCTAAATTTATTAGTAAATCTTAATACAAAATAATGTCTATATTGATGACGAGAGCCACGTGTGTTATGTAAGTAGTCTTAACGTATTTTTAAACTGAATACCTTTGTATAGTTTACAGTTTACACCACTGCTTAGCATAGGTTTCTCCTTTCTACTTGTCTTTTATTCTAAAGCTATCAATTGAAATTCCCGTACGGTATCCATTTCGCCTTGCCAGTCGCCACCTGGTGCCAGCTGCGTCACATTTGACTAACACTTGAAGTCAAAAACGCAAAATTGTTAAGATAGTAAAGACTTTTTTCGGAACGTTTCTTTGGACGTTTAAAAGCTAGTACTATGTCTTTTAACAAACAAATTAATAAACCGCTGTAAAACTCAAAATTTGCATCTTATTTTAATACGGTGCATGACAATCGTTGGTGAAAACTTACATTTTGCCTGATAATTCTGATGATAATTCTTTCTTAAAATACCGTTCTTTTTGTTTATTAAACCTAACAACTTTGTTTTTAACCTACGTAAAATAGAACGCTCTTAATTCAAGGCATTTTTATGTTACTTATCAACTCGCAAAAGTTTTTACGAGAAAGCTCAATTTCGATGGTTTTGTTTTGTATGATTTTAAAAGTAAATAGAGCTAGAAGTTCCCATTTAAATTTGAAAAAAAAACATACCGAAGGGAAAGAATAGAGTAAAAAGTTTTTTTTTTTCAAAATAATGTATTAACCATTTACATAATGAAATAAGCCTCCAAATTTTAGTTGGTACCAATCAAGAAATCAACGACCATCATCATGCACCAGCTCTAATTTAGAGGCTTGTTTCGTAGCTTAAGTCTGCTATTCAAAACTATTTTGGAAAGTTTGATTCCATCTCAAATTTTCTTTTAGCGGTAAAATTGTACTATCTTATTTAACAAAGATACTTTGTCGAACGAAATTCTAAATCGGTCTCAACTCATAGATACAGCATCATGTGAAACACATTGTGCTACCGTACTTGACTAAACTGACAGTTCATTAATTTTATCACTGAGCTTTCGCAATATGAAAGTCGTTTAAAGTGTGGCAAAGTGATTAAGAAAATAGCCTTTGTAAATCGTTTCTGTTGTTGCTTTACAACAACTAAAAGAGCATTATACTAATTTATTAATGCCAATATTGCAACTAGCATGGACATAACCGTTTCGAATCATTACAAAAGTTATCAATACAGATACTTTTCGACTATGTGTCTACAGCCCAATATCAGTGGGTTATCGCTCGGGATATCAGTGAAAACTATGAGGCCGGCAGGCCCCGAGCTTCTATAAAGCTCCATTCATCCGAAGTCACGCCTCGCGGGCTCGCCATCCGATAAGGCCATTCGATACCATCTTTCAGCCCTGATTTTGTATTGAATACGATACAGGAAGTAACTGCAAGTACCCAAGATTGATTATAGAACGGAATCTAAAGAAAAATTACATCCGAAGCTATAGTTTTATTTCAAAATAAACAAGGAACTATCAATCTCCAAATAGCATTTAGTTGTGGTTGGTTAAAATTGTATTGTATTATTTCTGCTTTGACAAAATTAATGCGATTGGGAATAATGACAATGCTTCACATTTATGTTGGTACTTAGGCTGATCTGGTTAATAAAAGTTACGTTACGTTAAGTTAAGTTAGTAATTTATACCTACATTAATTATAACAATATTTGAAAAGATCGAAGTATATAAGGGTTTAGGCTAATCTCATGCTGTGCAATTAATCGGTAACATTGTGTTCACTGACTACACAGGATGAAATTTTAACCACCTTAACAATTTACGAGACAAAAAACAAATGACGTATTATTTCTTTTGGTATAGCCCAGTATAAAAATGTCAAGATAAAGTAAATAGAAAATGTCCGACAAAAATAAAAAAAAATTGATACGGCCTCTTAAAGCAACATTTTTTTACACGATGCGCATTTTATTCATTCATTAAGATACTATTCATAAGTTTTTGATTTTCTCTTCATACCTTAACAAGCTTAGGACCATAAAAATTGAAAACTATGTTGCAAAAGATATTTTTGGGTGAAAACTTGATTTACATTTTTACGTCAGTAGGTAAAGGGCTCGAAAGACGATACTGAACGTCTAAAAAAAATTTTGAAGATGATAAAAAAGGCACATAGTAGGTAGGTACATTCATTTATTGCTAGTACTTACTTCTTAATGATTTATACTTTTATAATAATTACTAGCTACCGGGATAGACTTCACTTTGTCAAGAATTAACAGTGAATTTATTTTCTATTTTAGTTAAGTAATGTAAGTTTAAGTTTTGCGCTTAGCAACATTCATTTTTGTTAATAAATTAAAATAAGTCTTAATATATTAGGCTTATAAACCGATTAAATAATATGAAACTATTTATATTGTTTTGAGTTAAGTAATTTTATTGACAAAGTCATGCCTTTTAACAGCTATTGCCATACAAAAAACCCGCATTGCACTGTGATAGTCGTCCTTTATCAATTAAATTACCTACTTCTGATATTTATGTAACGTGTTGTTTTCTTGTTAATGATATATCTTTAAATTTATAGTTAAAGTAAAATCAGGAACTTACATAATATAAGTGGTTGCCGATAAATTATGTCATCGTCCGGTAAAGGTACTGTTATCTGTATTTTTCTAGAGAACTCTCCCTCTACTCTTAATTGATTGATCAAACTATTTAAATGTGGTTATAAATGGCATGACGATACTACATAATGTAGGTATAGATTTATTTGCATGTAATCTTAACTCTTACATAGAAAATAAGTTAATTAACAATTAACAAACGATTTAGTGTGATTTATGAACATTAATCAATCGCTAAAATATACCTAAGCTTTTTGATGGACACATTATTTTTTAAATTTCAGTTTGTACTTAATTTGTACTTAGAAAATCTAAGTAACAAGTAATTTATTGTAACTAACTTCCTTCTATTAGTTAGGTAACTTCTAGTACAGGGTGTACTAGATCATCGAATATAGTATAATTTAAACCAAACAAAAAAATTTATAATAAAACAATTTTCATCTCAATGGTGGCAGCAAAAATTAAAACCTTGAAAAAAACAGACCAATGCGAGTCGCACGGCCTTTAGAGGGTTCCGTACAAGATTGTAGGTCCTGTTAATAAATATAAATAGTTAAAAAATCGAAGTTCGCAGTTTCTTCCGAATTATTCCCGAACTACTTATTTATGATTTAATTAAAAATACATAAATTGGCAGTGCAGCAGTCTTCTCACCAACACTGTCCAAACAGCTATCGCCAACCCACAACCGATTAGGCTGGTGATGATGATGATGAACACGAGATATAAGTTTATTATTATAATCCATACCTTTCTTGTGATTCCACTGACGCTGCTGGCTAGACTTTCAGCGTCGTAATGTCTGGAGAAGGCGTACGGGCCCGGATGACTCCGGGACACGCATTGCCCCATAAGCTCGCCGAAACACACTCAAACCACATTCACTTGTCCTTTTATTTTCTCAATCCAATGCTAAAGAAGACATCACACGTCTATATACTGACATTAATCTATTAGTGAAATAGATATTATGAAAGCATCAGTGGCAGACTTGTCTGCAAGCAAATGAATTCGGAATTCAAATGCCTTGCTACACTTCGCAGTCAAACAAGTCTGAGGCAATAAAATATAAAAATTTTAACGTTTGTGAATTTTAGATACTTCGTACTAATGTTCAAATGATAAAATTACTTAAAAAACTACCATGCTGAGCACAAATTGCTTTTAGTACATAAATGAGAGAAATTTAAGTAATTTATTCGTATAAACTTATGTTATGATGAGATTGCTAAATTGAATTTCTTCTAACAACATTTATCATGTAAATATTTATCATAAATGAATATACATGTGTAGGTTACATAATTTTTTTACTGTTACAAGTTTTATACATTGCCTAAAAGTTTAAAAAAGTATGATTTGCAGAGAAATACATTCAATAAAAATTACGTAATTTGTTTGTGTAACTGAAGGATGTAGGTGGTAATACCTACATAATCTTAGCACTTATGATCTTTGTAAAATGTATGTAGACCGTATATTTTATTTGAAAAGTCAGTTTTGGACTTGGGTCAAAATAAAAAATACGTAGTTTGTTCGTACTAAAGATTGTTTTCATTCATAATAATATATCTGTTTAATATATTCGAAAAAAAATTAATTTTATAGTATATAAACTTGAAAAAACATTATTTTTTTTGCGTGGAGATGCGTGTTCGAGTCCCGCCTAAGACAAAATTTTTCAAGTTTATATACTGATATTATAAGTGCAATTAAGTTGCTAAAATATCAAAGTATTAATTTTACAACTAAATAGAATAACAGTTTTTTATTGTTTAAAAAACTGTTATTCTATTGAAGCTATTTTTACAGTTGTGTCTAATGTATTAAATATATAGCTGTTCCTTTCATAGGTTTATTCAATGCCGGTAGGCTGTTTAGTATTTGCTATTTGAATTACATCCAAGAAGCTATAACATTGGAAGAAACTCATTGTAAGTTACCCACTTAAATATAAGTCAACACAATAATAAACACGTCCTTCACATTTCACATCCCGATCTTCCGATCGCGAGTTAACGCCTCTGTTATCACAAACGTGCGCGTCGCGCGCACAGCGCTTCGGTTGCGACTGCGCGAACGCAAGCCGGCACGGGACACGGGTCCACCTCTGACTCACTCGACACTTGTTCCACAGGCAGTGTTTGGATGAGCCATGGCAAGGATGCATCTAATAAGTGAGCGACCGCATAAATAATCAGTCGGTACAGGAATGAATAAATCAGCGACGTTTTAGATACAGCGAAGGTTAAAATGCAAATGTTTTAATTTAAGTATTAGGGTGACGTTTTTTATCTTTACTTTTTTAGGATAATTTGGGCGGGATAATATGTATTTTATGACATAATATTATCGCCCATAAGTTACTTAAATAAAAACAACTTGTATAAGCATGGTATGTGTGTATATATATATATATATATATATATATATATATATATATATATAATATATATATATATAATATATATTTATAGTAAATAACTATATATATATATATATATATATATATATATATATATATATATAGTTATTTACTATATACTTAGTTTTCAAACAATAGTCCTGTAATGCGATTAAGTAGCAATCTTTGATTAATTTGATAAAGGTTGCGTTGCGAGGGACAACGCAGTCTAAAAAAGCTTAACTCATCATAACTAGGCGGTCAAGGACAACTAGATTCGGTCGCTCAACCTAATTCGATGCTCCTATCCTTTTTTTGTTAAAATAACTACTTACAGGTACAGGCATTTAACAAATCTTTTGAATAGATGCTACTTATAAAATTTGTATTAATCCGTGTGTAACATAAAGTGAGTTATTTGATTAGATAGACCCAAAGTTAAAGTGCCGTGTGGTGCCTTAAACAGAATAGCACCATCCTATATCGTCCTAAGGGCCTATGGGTCAGCAGATGAAATATAAATCTCCATCAGACATCAGTCTACGGCTAGCCATATCTCTCTCCATAAAAAATGCTACAGTAAATCTCTACTAAAGATGACTGATACAATATGATTATGGTTGACTGGTAGAGAATGCTTTTAGGATTAAGTCCGCCATTTGTACAGCTTTGTATGTGCATTAAAGTGTAAATAAATAAATAAATATGGTCAATTCATACTTCTGTTTACGATTTGACAGTTTGCCAATTGTAGCTGTTTTTTTTTGTCGAGAGATATGACCAGCCGTAGACTGATGTCTGATGATGATTTATATTTCATCTGCTGAAGTTTGTAAAACATTTCCACATGATGTAGGTTGCCTGTCTACTTACCTTCTTACTTAGTAAGTACCTACAGTAGACCAGATACTAATTTAAGTAAATACCACAGTACCTACTGTAAGTCCTACCTTTTACGATCGCTGAACTCTTTAGTAGGTCTGTCAAAGTAACAATATTAATGCCATCAAAAACATAACTTGTAAAAAACCCAAGTCGAGCAACTAAGATTTTCTACCCTAAAAAAGTTTTGCAATCGATGTAATACCATACCAAGTCGGTTCATTAGCCAGTGCCTACTTAAGGGACCTTTGTCTTAAGTTATAATGTAATTAGCTAACCTATCAACATCTTTTAGAAACCATATCAATATTTAAAAAAAACTTACGTTTTAAATAAATAGATTGACTTGGCAATCGCACTAAGCAATCAAAAGTATATATAGGGTAGAAAATCTTAGTTGCTCGACTTGGGTTTTTTACAAGTTATGTTTTTGATGGCATCTCATTCCTTTTTGTAGCTATCCACAACTGTAAGTATTTACATCTTTGATTCTCTAAGATTTACATCAATGTACGTAACAGAAAATAAGAATATTAAGCCTAACAGAGGTTTCACTTAAGAGAGACAAACAACTTACTGTTCCAAGGGGTTACCTATTGTTTGCCCGAAAAATATATAATATGCCGTAATACGAGTATTCATATGCCCGAATTTCAATTGCCCGAATGTTTTGTTTACCATAAAAGATATTTGACATACTCTTATTTGCCTGAACATTAAGATGCCATAATGATACGAGTGCCGTACGTATCGTATCCATTTTATTAATTGCATTAATATTATTTAACAGAATATTTCAACGCCATACTTAATTTCGAATACTTATATCTGTGTTTAAAGAATCTTTATTCTCAATAAAAACAAATAAGTCACTTACTTGAGAACAATAATAACTTATAGTCTAATGACAGGTTCGTCTTTGCACTCATATTTTTTATATTGTTGTAGGTAGTTACAAATCCAATGTATTCATTTGCCTGATGACAAGTTAACTGATTGATGTGCGTACATATTGAGCTAATCGAGTTTTGAATACATTAAATGAGTTTACATTTTTAATATGTGATGGTATTTTATTATATAGCTGTGCTCCTTCAAATGTTAGCATTTTTTTACCATAATTTGTTCTAACTTTAGGCAAAACTAGAAAACTAGCTCGGCGCGTACTTCGTTGGGTTATTTGTTTTAATTTAGTGAATAATATGCTAGATTGTATATTTTTGTTTAGAATTTTTCTGATAAAAATGCATGTGTTGAACGTAAATAATTGTTTTAGGTTCATGATTTTGGTGTCACTGTATATTTTTTGTGTTGGTGTGAAGCGGGGATAGTTAAAGATTAATTTTACAAGTTTATTTTGCATAGTTTGTAACGGAGCTAATTTAGTTTTAGCTGCGTTGCCCCAGATTTCTATTAGGTATTGTAAGTGCGATTTAACCAAAGTATATATATGTTATGACGTAATTTATTTGGAATACACTTAACCATATTTCGAAGTGATCCGAAAAGGGAGGAGAGTTTAGTTTTTAAATGATCCAAGTGAGCAGTCCACGATAGGAGGCTGTCGAGTCTTAAGCCAAGGTATTTTTCACATGATTTTTGTTGAAGAGGTTCGTTGTTTATCAATAAGGTTGTGTGTGTAGGTATGGTTTTATTTTTTGCTTTAAAGATAATGTAACACGTTTTGGAGGTATTAATAGTTAATAAGTTATGTTATCTAAGCTATGCATTTGCTCATGAAATTCCTAAAGATGCTCTAAAATTAATTAAAAACTTATTCTAAATACATTGGTGGGTAGGCATTTAGGCAAATCATTTGTAGGCAATATTTATTGAGAATAGTTTAGCGGCGTGTACAATTTCTTCGCTGTTGAATTTGTGTTCAAAATGGATACAGAAAATGTTTGTCAGTTATTTAAAACAACAAAAGCTGGTGTGAATGAAGCTCAATATAACCGATAATTTAAACCTAAGGCTTTCTGGCACTTGCCGGCCGCTGCCACGGCACGCTCGCTGCGCTCGCTCGGCTCGTGCGCACGTGCGTTGACTTTCATGTTCTAACTTTTTTTTTTTTTTTTTTTTTTCGCAGGAAAAAATTCATTTTGCATACCTACTGCTTCAGGGGCAGCAGTAGGGTATGTGGGACTCTCTTGTCGGTGCCCGACAAGCATACCCACTAAAAAGACCTGCGGTGTACCTTGCAACGTATGTTGGCAGTGTATGGGTTTCCCTTAGGATGCCCTCCATGCACCGCCTACGTACGGCCTATGCCGGGCCTCAGGCATAAAATATGGGTGATCCTGTACACCAGGAACCACCCCCAGTCTGGCAAGCTGTGCAATGCGAGCGTTGAGCCCCCCGGCCCAACGCCCACTAGCCTGCTAGAGGGGGGAAGTTGAGTTCGGCGTATGCCTTCTCGTCCTCCCCCATCTACGACTTCGGGTCGGCCGATCCGTGGCCACCCTTTACAATGACATTGCATGTCGTTGCAAGGGGCCGCCAACGTCTCACGCCCACTCGCTGCCCAGCATAGCTCAAACCATACTGGGAAGCGAGCGACTTCCGTCCGCCGCGGGGCTGGCGCCCCAACGGCAACACCGCCGTCGCACCCTCCAGCACGAACGGCCACAACAGGCCACGGGCCGAAGCCCGCTACCACCGTCTGGAGACGCATTCAACAGCGGGCTGCCCAAGCCCACTGGAAGCGTCTCCCGTGTGGGTTTTGGTCCACGCCGGCCAAATGGCCGGTACCCTCCATGTCTGGAGGGCGTTCCCCTATCCGCCACCTGGGGACGCGCCCGGTAGGAGAACCAAAACTCCTTCCCTGTGAAGGGCGGGTTTCATGTTCTAACCTAACCTAACCTAACCTAACCAAACCAAAACCTAAACCTATTGACCGTTTAGTTTAAACCGATTTCATATATTTTTTTTTATAAATATAGTATGATTAAAATATTAAAATTGATTTTATTTCTAATACCTACAAATCACTATAATCAGTCCAAGTCGCTTCCGTACAAATTTAACCTAACGCCTTTGTCCTAAAAAGCGATTGGCTTTCTGGCACTTCGCCGGCCGCTGCCGCGGCACCCTCGCTTCACTCGCTCGGCTCATGTGTTGTCTTTCATGTTTTTAACCTAACCTAACAATAAGCAATTTCGGTGGGAAATGATGTTATGGCACGTGATAATTACGGCTTACAATGATTTTAACAAACTATGTTATGGAAATTGATTTTATGGGAAACAATGATTATAACAAATGATGTTATGGAAATTAACTTTATGGAAAACAAAGTTTCTAGCACGTGACTAATATAGTAAACAATGAGTATGACATATAAAATTATGAGAAACAATAATATGTCTGGTGACTATTATAGCAAATAAAATTCGGGTAAATGAAATTCTGGCAAGTGGAGGTATACCGTTCCAAGGATTCACCGTGCGGGTGCCGGGTTCATCTTGTGGCAGAAACATAAGCTAACACTCGCCTTCACTACTTGTGTTTACCTCCTGCCCAGCCAAATCTGGTATGGACCTGCTAATCCAGCTTTAGATACTCGTTCTAGTACCAGAACTTACTGCAATTCCGGACAAGCCAAGGTCTTTTAACAGGTTATAGACACATTTTGCTGGTATACCTGTCGCTCCTACTTTTACAGTATAAAGACTTAGTACATAACCGTTTATTGTTAATAAATTTAGCAGATCATGATATTGGTTTTCTTTTCATCGTATGGTCTTTAGATAAATTAGGTTTTTACGGCAAGGGTAAGCTTTACAAGTATATATTTTGTAGCTCTAAAAAAATTAGAAATTGCCGGTCTCGTTAATGAACGCCTCTGAGATTTTATAGTGCTTTTCATACGTGTCCATTTAAATAGTCCAGTCAGGTTATATACCCAGGATTGAATATGGCTTATTCTTAAAACTTGTAGTGGAGCCTTCTTTAATAAAATAAAGTCTTTTGTTTGTGGTCAATCCTTTTTGAGCCATATCCACTGAAAAGCTTATCGTAAGATTTGAAGTATTCTGTCATGACGATGTGAGTAGTGACCCCTATTCAAGAGCACCTTGCATCCCACCATTAGGTGTCTTGCAGTAGGTACATATCGCCTCTCCATAAGTAGGTATTACAACATTTTTCAGAGGCTTATCCTTTAAAAGTTACTCTTGTCAGGGAGAGTCATTTGTAAGGCATTTAGATAAAGTTTTAATAAGACAGTAGACCAATAATGCAGCAAGGTGCGCCACTTCATAGCTAATGGGATACAAAACTCATTAATATAACCACTCGTTTTGCATTTCAGAATTCATAGCGTGCACTTTGTCACTGTCATTTTCATCCTGTCGTAGAAAGTATTTTACTATGCCTTGGTCTTCCTTCTTCTTCTCGTACAAAACCTAGCACTATTTACTTGTGCACCTGCTATAAATTGCTTGTGGAATTGAAGTCTAGATTCAAGTTCTTTGGCACTTTCTTGTGACTTTCCCAAAACATGCGTTTATGTCAATCTAATATAATATAGCACTTACTTCCGAACTCAAAGTTTTATAAGGTTTTTAAACACCCCGTTGGTCTAGTGGTTTAAATACCAGGCCAAGATCTTGGGGTCCCGGGTTCGATTCCCTGGTCCACAATCAACCAAAGTCCGCAACCATAAAGTTTCGAATTTTTGAATATTGCTCGGGTTTGTGATCACCAACCCGCATTTGGCAAGCGTGCAATGGTGATTATGCCAGCTGTACCCATTATTGCTCTGGTAAGTTGAATTCAATGATGAAGGCCTTTTCCCTGCAGTGGCATGATTATTTATAGGCTGGTACAAAGTTTTTTTTTATAATGTTTTTACTCAACTCATTATTGTTCTAAACAATCAGATAAAATAAACACATTTTTTATTGTTGATGGGCATGCTCTTGGTTTCAATCTGAACCCTAGTGTTAAGAGGAAGCCTATGATGGATCGAGATAATCCATAAAAAGTCTATAAGATTGTTTTGTTTCGTTGAAAGATCTCGCACAGCTAGTGCGAGTCTATTAAGTCTGAGTCTTGCTGGCCCCCAATTCCGCTAATTTACAAATGGCTCAATAGAATCGCAATGGCATCGCAATTGAATATTTTGACATATTTAATATCGTAGTAATGTCAATATACGATTGCGATGTCATTGCGATTCTGTTGAGCCATTTGTAAATTAGCAGAATTGGTGCCCTGGTCTCATGATCGCGATAGCGTAGTCAGTATTCTGGTAAGAGGTTTTTTTTTCATTCTCTTACTATGTAACGAGTTACCTTTAACATAATTATATCAAGATATCTATTATTCCATTATATTATACATATAAACAGCTACACGTACTAAATAACTCCAAATGTAACTTTGTAACCTCATATGTTTATATGGGATTACAAAGTTATTTATGCAGTTATTTAATCTAAAAAACAAGACTGAAATTGGAAAATATTATAGTTTTTCCTTGGTTTGTACGTTAAACACTAATTATGTTCTAAATTCGAAGCTTCTATGTCTGCTAGAAGTGCCTTAACATTTTGATTACCATTTAGTTAGTCAGTCAGTGAGTGACAAAATTGAGAACTTTGACTAGTTACTATTCTCAAGCTACTTGCTCATATTGAATGAAATTTGGAATATAGCATACTGGTGCAATGCCTGCTTGGTCACTGAAAATTCAGGTTTCTAGTTTCATTCCCAACGAAATTATAGGAGGTCGAAAATGGCCTAAAATGCTTTTTTTGCTCGAATTGGCGGGGGCACTGCCGTGCCCCTAGATATCTTGGGGGATAATAGATTTAATTGGGGGATATAACAAACTTGTCACTTTGCCATGGTACTTAAGTGATCAGCGACTTCAATCAATCATTTATTTGAATAAAATGTGGTACAAAAGATGGTACTGATAAGTTTGATCTCACATTTTACCAGAATCTGGTAGGTATGTTACAAATATTTAGGTACATTTAGGTACCTACATGGTCATTATCATTTATATTGTAGGACAATTCTTAAACTCTAAATATTATATTGTCATTTGTCACATATTTAAACATTAACATTAAGACGATTACATTATCCCAAACAAAAAAAAAGTTCAGTGACTTGTGAAGCTGTGCCCGTACTTACTGACCTAGGTCTTAATTTCAAAACAAGATAAATAGTTTAAAAATCTGTAACCCGACTACGAAAATGCAATGATTTCAAAAGTATACTGTAGGTACCTACTGTTTAAACATTTCTTTAATTTAATACCACACTAAGTAGTTTTTTTAAAGTAGGTCCTCCAATATATCAGTATTTTAATACTTGAAAAATTGTGTCTCAGGTGCGACTCGAACCCGTATCTCCATGAACACCTACCGAGCGGGGCGCTATACCAATTAAGCCACCAAGACACTACGCATAAAATATCATAAAAATCTATACTAAGTATAATATTATAAAGCTGAAGAGTTAGTTTGTTTGTTTGTTTGTTTGAGCGCGCTTATCTCATTAAGTATTGGTTCGAATTGAAAAATTATTCTTCTGTTGGATATTTCATTTATCAAGGAAGGCTTTAGGCTATTTAACATCACGCTGCAACCAATAGGAGCAAAGAATCAATAATAACAGAAATTGTCGCGAACGAAGTCGCGGGCAACAGCTGGTATCATATAAAGTACCTACTCCAAAATATTATTGTTGTATCATTCGCAATGTAGTTTTTTTTTAACAAATTAAGGTAGCTTATGATACCCGGATTATACTATAAGGAATCGATCGATACCTCATTTACCAAAATTGAATCAGTAGTTTAGCTGAAAATGTGAACCCCACATAAATACTCACATACATAGTATGCATAGATAGACTGCTAAAATTATAACCCATCCTGTTGGCTTTGCCGTAGTCGGGTAAGTAATACCTACCTAATTGAAAGCATTGTTGTTATCACTGAACAAATAAAACTTTGTGAACTCTAATGTCTATAAACTTACAAAGGTGTGTTTAGCCCAGTAAAGTTATGTTTTTCAAATGTAAGTATACATTATTGTTAGTTATAATGTATGTACCTATTTGTATCTTGTGTTTATTATTTAATCCCTTAATCGTGAGTTATTCCAGACACAATTGAATTCAATTATATCGTGGCACCTTGGGGGTTGAGGGATTAATAAAGAATTAGTAAAAAGTAAATTTAAAGCATTAACACAGTGACCATTGTTCATACATTTGCTAATCTGAGCCATTTAACCTTACTCGCATCATTCTGTAGGTCTAATTTCATTTTTGATTGTAATTTCTCCATTTTATTTATTTTAATAACTCACATATCGTCTAGGGCGCAGGTACATATTATTTTGTATCTCCATCAAATCAAACCAAGATGTATGGAAATGATAAAGAGATATTGCAATAAAAATACGATTATTTCTTTTTGCCAACGGTACTGCTATATGCCTGTCACGTCATTTTGTAACGGTCATCGACGGGCATCTCGAAGCGAACGGGTAGTAGGTGTAGATAAGATTGTATTACTTTGCCGTCGATCGATACATTCTTCAACCATCTTCATGTCTTGTATGGTCCTTTGAAAACATTCCGTTTCACTTGGCACATGTAAGAAAATTTATGAATAAAATCGCGTTGGACGAAACGTCAAATGTTATAAGTCATGTTTGGAGAAATGTCAAAGTTTTAGTATCATTTTATCAAATCAAAACAAACAAGATCTTTCTTTATTCTTTATTGCAGCATAGTTTATATCTTATTAGCCTTAGTTAAAAATTTACCAAAACGTTCATGTCTGGAATGATAACACGGGCAAGAGCTTTCTCAACGGAAGTTCTTAAAGTTGTGAACGATGTTGCTAAGCAACAGTTTATGGTTTCTATTCGAGGCGGTAAGTCCCAAAGTTTATATATTTGAATAATTAATTATTTAAAAGGTTAGTATAGGCATTTAAGGCATTTAGTTCCATTTTTTTCATGCTGATGGTTATTAAAAGACAAACGCTATTTTCCAAAGTTTCAATTCTAACCTAAAAGTATTACTTTGATCACTTAAGTATTCTGAGTTTGATTAGGTTAATCTTGGGTTAATCAAACAAATTTATCATGCTATTGTTTTCTATTGGTCTATAACTTTTTCAGCTGATGCAACATTAGAATATGATAAAACTGGAAAAACAATAACATATATTCACACAAATGTACCAAAAGAGTTCCAAGGGAAAGGTGTTGGCAAGATCTTAGCACAGGTATTTGTAGTAGAAACACATTTCTTTCTTAATTTATAATCAGTTTATAACTATAGGAAATATTTCCAAATATGTGCCCATATGTCTGAGGAACAATATTTCTAACTAATAGAATAAAAAGTAATTTAATATTGTAATATTAATTATATTTTCTTTTTGTTTTAAGCATGCATTTGATTATGCATTGGATAACAAGCTAGATGTGACCTGCAAGTGCCATTTTCTAGCTCATTACTTGGAAAACAACCAGAGCAAGTATAAAAATCTTAATATAAAATTAGATTTAGAAGATTAGCTCTCAAAATGGACTTTGATTGGTATAAGTGTAGCATACATTACTATTTACGTGAAAAATATTATGATAAAGCCAAAAGAACTGCCCAAATGGCATCAGCACAGTACAATAACACTGCAGTGTTTGAGTTCTACAGTGGATTAGCCAGTCTATTAGAAGGACAAGTCCAAAAAGGCATTAATGAACTCACCCCATTGCAGTCAGATAAAGATATACAATTAGCAGTTGTTATTGCACTGATTTATGGATACAAGCTCGGCAATATTTTGGATAGAGAAGCCTTATACAGCTTAGAGTCAAAACTCAAAGAGGAAAAAAAACAAGCAACTGGGATGTCCTATTATTATGCAGGATTATTTCTGTCATTAGCTGAAAAGTATGAAAGAGCATCTGAATATGTCAACAAGGCTCTACGAAAAGATCCTAATAATTTAGAAACAATGATACTGAAAGGTTGGAATGATATGTATTTAAACCTAGGAGATATGAAAGTTTCTATTTTGGATTATCTTGAATTGGCCCTCACCAAAAGTGATAGAAATGCTGAAGCCCTACTTGGCTTGGCCAGATTCAAATACTATGCTAAAGACTTTGATGCATCCAACTTGGCACTCGATAAACTGATTGTGAATAACCCAAGGCAAGTTATTCCTCTTGTGGAAAAAATGAAAAATGAATTTGCTATGCAAAAATGGGAAGCAGTGTATGACACTATGGAAAGAGTATTCCCTTTAGATCCTGATAATTTAGAAGCTTTTAAAATAAAAATCTTCATTACTCTTTGTAAAGATTCTGATTACATAGAAACGGCTGATCAACTTAATAAGTTTTATTCTATCCTTGAGAATGAGGAGACGCACAATGGGTATCAATTTTTTAACACCACACAGATATTCTCAAAAATATGTGGCAGGTCTAGTGCTGTACTCTCTCAAGTATACAGATTTGCGCAGTATGCCTCTGAAATGTATTCTAATAATGTTGATTATTTAAGTGAAGTTGGATACCAATGTATCCTTCAAGGAAAGTATAAAGATGCCTTAAATTTCTTCAAAGCTGCAAGTAAAATTGATAGTAACTCAATAATAGCATTGTGTGGACTAACGCTATGTCAAATGTTTGAAAACGGTCCCACTGACCAAATTGGACAGCAAGTTGAGCTGCTATTTGAAATGCAGGGCCCAAACAAACTGCCTATTTTGTATCTCATATCAGCACAGTTGAACTCAAAAAACACATCCAATGCACTTTCATTTCTCAACACAGCCCTAGAAAGTAGACTAAGTTATGCAAATATTCATCCGTTTGGTTTAAATTTTGTCAGAGAGTTGGACCCAGATTTTCTTCTTGAAGTGTACAAAGAGTACAGAAAACATTTACCCAAAAAGCCATTTGTCATTATTGGATATATTTTATATTCCCAAGAAGGGACCAATTCATCAGTAGCCAGTTGCTTCAAACTTCTCAACACCATTTGTGAAGCTTGTCCTGGATTAATAACAGCACTGTATGAGTTGGCAAAGTTGAAATTTTTGTATGGGTATGCAAGTGATGCTCAGAAAATGGCCCTACAAATAAGTGAGCTTGATAGCACTCATGTTGGCTGTCAAATTTTGCTTGCCCAAATTTATATCCAACAGCAAGTTTTTACGAAAGCTGCTCAAAGTTTAGAGATGTGCCTAAGTTACAACTTCAGAGTTAGAGATAGTCCTATGTACCATTTTCTTAATGGGGTTATTTTAAAAAGTGCAAATCAGATCCAGGATGCCTTGTCGAGTTTTACAACAAGCCTACAAATTGCGAATAGCAAAGCTTCCAGCATGAGCCGCCAGCAGGAACCCGAATTAAATGTTATAGATAAAGCCACTTTATACCTCCAAATAATTGAGATTCAAACATCTTTGGAACTATTCGGAGAAGCTGGAAAAACAATGCAGGTATATAGGAATTTGTTGCTAACAATTCCTTGATATAATATTGTATGGTTTACGGTAACGGTAACTTATGTTCTTGTCATTCTAGGAAGCTATTCAAGAGTTCTCTTACACCTCAGAGGAAAGTCGTTTATCAATCGCTAGAGCAGACTTAGCTTTAAAAAAAGGTGATGTGGACAATGCTATAGACATCTTGAATGAGATCAAGCCTGGCCAACCTTACTACTTTCAAGCTCATAGCAAAATGGCGCACATCTATTTAAAAGAGAAAAAAGATCGTGGCATGTTCACGACTTGCTTCAAAGAGATTGTGAGCAACCATCCAATGGCTGATGCACACACTATGATGGGAGACGCTTTTCTGTCCATTCATGGTATGTTTAAAATTATACTCCCTGTATTGCGAAACGTTTGTAATTTTTACAGTTATTTAGTAAATTAAAAACATAATTGGAACATCAGAGGCCACTATAAACGATTAAATAAAGAAAACGATATGTATAAATAAGTAAATGTTATTGAATTATCTTTTCTATGAATTGCTTAAGCTTTTTCATGTATTTTGCGTAGTCCTAAAATATAATACTTTACAATAGGTATACTATATAGGTATACTTCAGTGATTGACATTTTAGTTAGATAGACGTAGTAGGCAGGAAAAGCAGTGCTTATTGGCGTTTATGGTGTGCAAGCCACTGAATTCAAGTTGAGTTATAATAAATGATTACCATCATACATACGAGTAAAGAGTTGAAGGAGAAATTTTATAGGATGATGTTTAATTTTTACTCATAGAACCGGGCCAAGCTGCTGAATCGTATGAAGCTGCTCTCAAAGGAAACCCTAAAGATGTACAGTTGATAAAAAAACTTGGCACGGCATTGGTAAAAATGCATGAATACGATAAAGCAACGCAGCACTATGAAAATGCTTTAAAATTGCTGAAAGACGACGATCTTATGTTTGAATATCTTGAATTCCTAATTAAGGTGAGTTTAGTTATCTTTTTACATTTTTACTCTTTAAAACAGAGTGACAAGTTTAACCGGCCTTGGGGAGACGAGGTCTAGTTGACCATAGAGCAGTTGACTAAGGTAACAAAGCTTATGTTATCAATAAGGTTAAGATAGTATGCGATTTCACGTTCCCAGTAGCCTCTTGTTAGAGGGAGGAAAAAAGCACCTAGTTTTCATACCTACTTTTTTATCAAGCAACACTGAATCAGGTAAAATAATTGACAGTTAGTGAATCTACAACTTTAGTCAACTATCCCTGGTCTCCCCTATATTTATGGAAAAGCTAATGAAAGCAAATAAGTTTGTTCAAAATCAGCATCAAAATGGTGTCAGTATATAAACTTGAAAAATTATTTCTCAGGCGGGACTCGAACCCGCATCCCGCATTGCGCTTAGGTAACGAATCTATAACTGAAACTGGCCCATAAATGTTGACATCATGTTGGTAATAAGATCCAGTAACCTTAATTTCTATTCGTATTATAGCTAAAACAGTACGACAAAGTGGATACAACTATATCTTACGAGTTAAATCAAATCTACAACAAGGATAAAGATATAAACACTTTGAAACGGCGTGTCCGTTACCTCCACACCCAAGCTAATAGCAGAGAATTAAAAAACCCAACTGCTGGCAACACTAGTTTGATTCTAGTTGAAGCAAGAGACTTGCAGACTGCAATAGTAAAGAGAATTGAGATAGATTCGCGGGGAGATTTACAAGAAGAGAAGCAGAAATTGTCAACAGTGTTGTGTGCGTTGGCAAAAGTAAAGGCCGTGAAAGAGCCTGCAGTAGCTGCTAATTTGTATTCGGAAGCCCTGATACATGTGCCTAGGGATCCTAACACATTGCTGGCACTCGCTAAATTGTACGCTCATGTAAGTTACTGATTATTTGTGTTATTTTAATCATATTTTTAATCAAGTGGTTTATAATGAATTTTACCTTGCAGATTAATAACACAGAAAAATGTGAGCAAACTTGTGCAGTGTTGTTGAATGCTGACCCGAACAACGAGTCGGCAGCAGTCATGATGGCTGATTTAGCATTTCGTAAGGTTCGTTATATACATGCAATTTTATAACTTTTCAAGTTTCAGGCTTGTGGACGGTTGGCAACTAGTAAGTACATTGTGTTCCCACATCAACACATGAGCGCTTATAATGAGGTTGAAATTTGAGTTTCTTTTAATATATAACTATTTACCGTCTCAACCATTAAGCGCAAATCTAAAAGCCATATTTCACTCGTTTCCAATGTCATTTTTCCGCGGACTCGTCAGATATTGTAATGCCCGTTAAAGCAGCGCTAACTGACGGGTCCAACCATCAAGGAATCAATTAAAATATCCAGAACATATTTTATTCAAATTGAATGGATCAATTTAGGATCAAGTTAGTTAACAAACTGCAGAATAATAAATATAGATTTGATTAATAATAAATATTTAATATGATAATTTAATATTTTATTTTATTAATAATTCAATATTTAATAGAATAATAAATATTTCTTAAAAAATGTTGTGCATTGTAGGTGGATCTCGAAACAGCTCAGCGCCATCTCAACCAGATATTGTCAGTGAAGCCGACGAGCTGGGAAGCGCTCGCTCAGCTTATCGAGGTGCAGTGGCGCCGCGGCAAGCTGAGCGAAGCAGAAAACGCGCTAGAAGCCGCGAAACTAGAGCTAGGGGATCGAGACGACCCAGGTAAGACGTTTTACTGCCTTGTTTTTTTTCATTCATTCATAAAGACAAACATGGTAGATCAGTATAGAGACAAACTGAAGGTGTCGCTCGCTCGGCTTATCGAAGTTTCAGTATAGTGAAACTAAAAAAAGGATAAAATGCGCAATTAAGTAGCTCTGAAGCATGTGCTAGGGAAGTGAAGCTGACCTAGGTACTGGTATAAAATACCAGCTCTAAGAAAGCTATAGACATGTCGCAGTATGATAGATAAAGCCGTAATATAGTTATATCCCTAGGGATATAATTATACACCGTAACATTGCTATACAAAAGCGATTCATTACTATCTTACTCGGAATATAATTATGATACGGTTTAAGTAGTGATATAATTATTTTACTGGATTAAGTATAGTGAAATAATTGTAGAAATATTGTGCAAAAACATTCAGGGCCAAAGAGACAAAGCTGCCAAGAACTTAAAAAAAGCTGCTCAAAAATGAAAAGACACTCATTAATTCATCATACAAATTTTCTGACATTGACGTTGGATCTTAAATTTGATAGAGATACCAAAAAATGATCGTGGACCATTGGGTCAAAAAAAAATATTAGGAAAAGTTTTAGAAAAGCGAAAGGAAAGTCATAATCATAAAATTGGAACTTTAGTTGGTATTCTGAAAGATTGGTTACCTTGAAATGTAATAAAGCTAACAAAGATTGCTTTGAATGATCCTATACCAAATAAGGAGTTGTCGCTGAGAGAAATATAGCCTTTTTGAAACCAAGGTTATTTTTAAATGTACATGTAAAAAGTCAAATACACAGTGTTTTAATAAAAGGTGTGCCTGTAAAAAGCATTCAGTGCTATGTAATTCAAGATTTCATGATGCAACGTCTTGTTAGAACAAAAATTAAAAAATACTATTAAAGAAGACTGTTTTTAAACTGTTGATTAGTTTTAATGTACCAAGTTTTTTTCATAAGGAATAATTATTCACTATCGAAATTGATTTGTTAATGCTTAAATACAAAATACGATCGTTTTTACTAATAATTTTAATTACTATAATTTATTTAGTATTGTTGCTAAAAGTATTGTAACAGTTGTAACTAATTGCAGGTTACATAAAGTTGATTTTGTAATAAAAATCAAAACCAATATACTATTTTATTTTATTCTATGGTAGATAGTTTAGTCAGATAAAAATATTACAAGATTGTGACCGTAAGATAGTGATCGTAAGTATTTCACTAAACCTAATCTAGTAATATAATTATATCACTAAAGTTGAACCGTATTATAATTATATTCCTAGTGAGACAGTAATGAATCGCTTTCGTATAACTATGTTGCGGTATATAATTATATCTCTAGGGATATAACTAATAGGGGTTAAAGTATGAAATTGCCGATTATTTTCCCACTTTTTATTTTGTTTATAGCTCTTAAGTATAGTCATATTATTGCGTAATTCTTTTTGTATTGTATCAAAAACTAAATAAAGTAACTTTTGACTAAAAAAAAATTATTTCTGCAATTCTGCAATTCTAGTGCCTATTACTTCAAAGGAAGTCGTTGAAAAGACCCCTTACAATGTGTCAGCTGACCTTCTTGCTTCAATTAAGTATATTTGTATTATATACTTTGATTTTCAGAAATTTAAATACTATAATGCGTAGCTTTATAACCATCTAACTTTCACCTTTAATGGCATCGAAAACGGTTCAGGGGTTTTTAAAAAAACTAAAAAATTGTTAGTATGGAAAAATGACTATCCTCGATTTCGTCCATACAAAACGGCAATTTTATACTTTAACCCCTAATATATTACGGCTTTATCTATTATACTGCGACAGACATACCGGGTCAGACTATCCTACGTAGTACAATTATTAGGTTATTAATGACTTTTTTATCAGAAACCTCGAAGCAGGCTAGGTACCTGAAAATCCATGATTCTACATAATATTATTATGTTGGAATGAAAAGCTACAGGTGCCTTGTCTGCCTGCTTGGAGTCATGCCCAAATTATCCAAGTCACATCGACAAGACGATAAAAATATTCGGCAACCTCCTTGGCGGAGGGGCATACCGCATACGCACCGGTTTTGAAGGTGTCGCTTACTCCAAGGTCCCGGGTTTGATTCCCAGACGGGTCAGTGTAGAAAAAATTGTTTAAGCTATTGCATAGCTTCTATCGCGGGCCTTGAGCGTGGAGACCGAATCCAGAAATTCCTTAACGAAAATAACCTAACCTAACACTCGGGGCGAGGCACGATCGAACAATTTTGAATTTCCGAAATTTAAAAGAATTTAGAAGAAAATAAGGATTTTGACAATATCAAATCAAAAATCAAAATGTTTTTATTTTCCAAAAGGTATTTTACAAATGTACGAGGGCGGGTCAATAAGTCCGTGACTTTTGGAATAAAACACAGATTTTTTGATAAACAAATCATTTTATTTTTCAACGTAGTCTCCCTTGAGCTCTATACACTTTGTCCAACGCTTCTCCAATTTTTTTATCCCTTCCAAAAAATATGATTTGTCGAGGTCCTCAAAATAGGCCGTTGTTTGCGAGATGACTTCATCATTGGAGTCAAATCTTTTTCCACCAAGCCATTTCTTCAGGTTTGGGAACAAAAAGTAGTCACTCGGAGCCAAATCTGGAGAATAGGGTGGATGAGGGAGCAATCCATAGCCCAATTCATGGATTTTTGCCATGGCAACTGCACATGTGTGCACCCTTGCATTGTCTTGGTGGAAAAGAACTTTTTTCTTGGCCAAATGAGGTCGGTTTTTATTCAAATCGTCATTGAAGCGGTCCAATAAGTTGGCATAATATTCGCCATTGATTGTTCTTCCCTTTTGAAGGTAGTCAATGTGGATTATCCCACGTGCATCCCAAAAAACAGTCGCCATAACTTTATTGGCTGACAAACCCGCCTTTGCCCTTTTTTGGCGCCGATTCACCCTTAGAAACCCACTGTTTTGACTGTTGTTTGGTCTCTGGTGTGTTGTGATGGATCCATGTTTCGTCCATGGTTACAAAACGGCGCAAAAACTCCTCCATATTGCAATTAAACAACGCCAAACCTTCCTGTGAAGTTGTTACACGATTGCGTTTGTGGTCGACTGTGAGCAAACGCGGCACCCATCTTGCGGAAAGCTTTCTCATGCCCAATTGATCTTTTAAAATTGAAACCACTGAGCTATGCGAGATCCCTACGGCTTCCACAATCTCTTGCACTTTCAATCTTCGGTCGGCCAACACCATATCGTGAATTTTTTCGATTGTTTCGGGTGTAGAGACCTCAACTGGGCGTCCAGGACGTTCGGCATCTTCAGTGCTTTTACGGCCACAACGAAATTCAGTAGACCACTTTTTTACCATTGAAATCGATGGTGCAGAGTCCCCATAGTATTTATCAAGCTTAGCCTTGGTCTCGGTAATGGTTTTTTTTCGCAAAAAATAATGCTTAATAAGCACACGAAATTCACCTTTTTCCATTTTTTCCTCAAATTACTGGGTAGTCTAATAAAATAAGTTGTCAAACACACACTAACTGACGCAGCAAGTTCAAATTTTGATAGGAATCAACTGACAGATACCTGTTGACAGGAGTAGTGTTGCTTTTTCAGTAAAGAGGTCAGAAATTCAAAAAGTCACGGACTTGTTGACCCGCCCTCGTATGTTATGAGACCTCTCTAGGTAGTAATAATAAAAATACTCGTGTTGGAGATGGCTCGCTCTTAGCGTTAACTTATAAGGAAAATAGAGTAAACAATCAATTCCATTAAAAAAAAGTACACAATATTTAGTATGTAGCAACTAAGTAATACCGTGTGTATGTGTGTGTGTGTGTGTGTATGTGTGTGTGTATGTGTGTGTGTGTGTGTGTGTGTGTGTGTGTGTGTGTGTACATGTGAGTGTCAATGTATATGTGTGTATATTGTGCGTGAATGCGTCTGGTTGCTATGTAAGAAAGTATATGTGTCAGGTTCAGACAGGTCGCACCAAAAGGTTTTCTGTGTCATCATAACTTTGGGTTGTCAGCCAATCTGCGTATGATTGCCTATGGTAACCATATCTGCCAAAATAACAGAAAAATTTAATTACAAAAGTGTTTGATTTTCCCTTTAAACCTTAACAGGCTTAGGACCGTAAAAATTTAAAGTTGCGGAAAATATAATTTTTCGGGAGAAAACTTGGCCTACATTATTTTTACTTCATAAATGGGCTCTAAATACGATACTGAACGCCTATAAAAATTTTTGAAGATGATGAAAAAGTCATCCTATATTTATACAGAACTACCTAATCCCCAGGCTACCAATACTGCGCGGGCTTATGCTCGCTATACGCTGGCAAGGCGAACGCGGCTCTAAGGCAACTGAATATGTCTCGGCGATCCACTCGCTGGGGTCAGAGCGCCGCGCGTCGTATGGTCTTGTTGTGTCTTACGCACCATGCACCAGCAGCTTTGGCTGACACATTCGCTGGAAACGGCGATGAGCCGTGAGTAACTCGTTTTATAATACAACTATAGTCTGACCATTACCGCTGTACCGCGCCTTGAGTATGCGCGGGGAGGTGGGGGGTGTGAAGGAAAAATCATGACTCACGAAAGATTCATACCGATGGGCAGATCTGAAGCCTTTAGGTTCATAATGTCCAAATCCCAAAATGTCCAGGGTGCAAAACGTCCATATCCCAAAATGTCCAAATCCTAGAATGACCATTTCGAAGTTGTACAAAAATATTTTATCCTTATTATTGTTTGAAACGGTTTTTAGGTAACCACAAATAACCAATACAAGTAAAATTAATGTGTAATTATTAGAAAAATAAAACGATTTCAAAATTAAGATAAAATCAGTTCAAAAATAAATAATAATAATAACCATAAGCTATACATAGTGTACCAGAGCATGGAGTATTTGAGGCTATGGGCGTAAGCTTTTACATACGGTTGTGGTGAGACTAAAATTTATATCCAAAATTTAAAAAGCTTTACTAATTTGCATCACTTACATGGTAATGGTAACTCTTACAGCTCCTTTAGTCGCCTCCACAGAACATGGCAAAAGGTTAGAAAGGCGATGTAGGCGGGGCAGGCGCACCACAGAGGTTATGAGCAAATGCTTGTAAGTGAGCGCTGTGATTGGTTTCTTTTGACGTTGCGCGACCCTATTGGTGGCGCGACGTCAAAAGAATTCGCTCGATTGGCGTTCTCTGAACTCGTTTATTTGTAGTGGAGCGTAAGCGGTGACATCGGTTCTCATACAAATGGCGCGTGACAGCCTTTCTAACGTTTTTCAAAAAGAAGCCTCGAAACAAACGGTAACGCCTGCCAGGCGTGGCGATAATGACAAAATCCTCCTTTTGGAGAGGCCTGTATCCGGCAGTAGACTGATTGAGGCTGCTGATGATGAAGAAGATATGGTTAAAATGATTACTACGACACGACGTCAAAGTGTCAGTATGACCCTAAAGGTACTATAGCTTATTGTAGTTTGCGAGAATCAATATCAAAACTGCATAAGTACAGTAATTTGAGCTTCTTATACACAAAAATCTGACACACCCACATTCTATTTATGTCCCAATCTCATTCTGATCTACACTTTATTTATACAGAGACACAAGAATGCTAGCCCTAAGAACAGCTGAGAAGCTGTTAGCAGAAGTATCTCCAGTGGACCGCAAGCCTCTTCAAGCGTTGCTGCAGCTGTCAACGAAGCAGAAACAGCAAGCCGAACGAGTCCTTCAGGATTTACTGCCGCTAGCCACAGATGAGATGTACCAGGACGACCCATACTTGATACTTGCGATCGCTAATGCGTAAGTTCTGACTCTTTTTGATATAAACCTATCGAAGTGTTGTTGCCTTGTTCGATAAATTTAAAGTACCAAACTGATTTTGAACTTATTGTCACACTTAACGATGAAACGCCCATGATGAGCTTTGCATGATACTACAATATTTAACATTATTTTGTTTATAAAATACAACCTACGGTCGGTACCGTTAAGACAAGCAAAACTGATGAAGAACATGAAATTGAGGAATTGCGCATTTAAGGTTATGTCTATATTATATTGAATGCAAAGGAAATTAGGTAACATTTATTATGGAAACGTATCACGACATTGACGAAATATTAAAATAAAGAATGTTCGCGTGAATTTAAGAAACTATTTCTGTTTTGTGTTACTGATCAATAGAACCTGAACATTAGTGATAGCTGTTGTGTGACTATTGTATTTTGAACTTGTTTTTTTAATGTTTTCAGTT